>OZ018381.1:21647500-31647500 GCA_963969555.1 Polydrusus pterygomalis | reverse complement strand
GAGGTATATTTTCAGTTTTTTTTTTTCTAATAATTTTAAAACTATGGGAAGATTATTACTTAAAATGTGCAAATAATATTTTAAGGTACATTTTCAGTTTTTTCCCAATAATTTCAAAACTATATGTAAGCTATAATTTAAAATGTGCAAATTATTATTGGGAGGTACATTTTCAATTTTTTTTTCTAATAATATTAAAACTATATGTAAGCTATAATTCAAAATGTGCAAATTAATATTGTGAGGTACATTTTCAGTTTTTTTTTCTAATAATTTAAAAAATATATGTTAGCAATAATTCAAAATGTGCAAATTAATATTGTGAGGTACATTTTCAGTTTTTTTTTTCTAATAATTTAAAAAATATATGTTAGCAATAATTTAAAATGTGCAAATTAATATTTTGAGGTATATTTTCAGTTTTTTTTCTAATAATTTTAAAACTATAGTAAGCTATCATTTTAAATGTGCAAATTAATATTGTGACGTACATTTTCAGTTTTTTTTTCTAATAATTTTAAAACTATGGGAAGATTATTACTTAAAATGTATAAATTAATATTTTGAGGCACATTTTCAGGTTTTTTTCCAATAATTTTAAAACTATATTATTATGTAAGTTATAATTCAAAATGTGCAAATTAAATTGTGAGGTACATTTTCAGTTTTTTTTTTCCAATAATTTTAAAACTATGTAAAGATTATTAAATAAAATGTACAAATTAATATTTTGAGGTACACTGTCAGCCTTCTTTCTAATAATTTTAAAACTATATGTAAGCTATAATTTAAAATGTGCAAATAATATTTTGAGGTACATTTTCAGTTTTTTCCTTATAATTTCAAAACTATATGTAAGCTTTAATTTAAAATGTGCAAATTATTATTGTGAGGTACATTTTCAGTTTTTTTTTCTAATAATATTAAAAGTATATGTAAGCTATAATTCAAAATGTGCAAATTAATATTGTAAGGTACATTTTCAGTTTTTTTTTCTAATTACAAATACAAGTACAAATTAATTTTGAGGTACATTTTCAGTTTTCTTTCTAATAATTTTAAAACTATATGTAAGCTATAATTTAAAATGTGCAAATAATATTTTGAGGTACATTTTCAGTTTTTTTTTCTAATAATTTCCAAACTATATGTAAGCTTGTTTGAAGGTGGTAGACGATGAAGCAATATCAAAAAAATAATTACCTTGTCGGACTTCCATTGTCTTTATTTTGTTACAATATTTTACAATTATTTTTTTGATAATTAATATTTTGAGGTAAATTTTCAGTTTTTTTCTTCTAATAATTTTAAAACTGACTAACCTAAAAATTCATCGGGGTCGCGTTCCGAAACAGAAACCTACCAGAAAACAAATGGTACCATAGTGTAAATTAAAAATTAAAATAATTTAAATCACATATTTCCTTTGTTCATGGAATACATAACGTTTATTCCGGTGTAAGTTACTCGAACAATCTAAAAGAGCAGTTTTAATTATATATATAATAATTAAGTGTGGTGATGATGTATTTGTTTATTTTTGACAGCTTTTTCATCTTCGCCCTTTGGTGCGATTGTTTAAAGTCGGTGTACGAAAAATTGAACGAAAAGTGAATTGTTGACATTTTTTGCCTATGATGACTTAGCATAACTTTTGCTACCGATATAATAACAAAACGCGATATGTAATTATTAATAATAATAAAGTTTTGTGTCAAAATATAAAATAAATTTTAAAACTAAAAATAGCTGTCGATGACAGTAACATACTAGTAGGTATAAAAATGTAGGGTTTTAATTAACAAATTATCAGTCTTCCAATATTATAACCCTCAGATAATGTTTTTAAAAATTACATTTAAAAGCCGAATAGTTTAATTTTTTTATATATGTATATTGTTATATACTATTAAACTATTATATTTAAAAAAAGATTTAATTTAATATTTGTTACTTTTGTTGGTTTTTATAATTTATATTTTTATGATAATATATAACATCACCATAGTCTTAATAGCTTGAAATACTTTTCAAGCCTTAATTTGGTATGAGTAAAGTTTACAATAAGCTTTTTTATTATGATTTTATATGAGTTTCAAAGGTCAAATATTGATCAAAAATGATACCAAGATTTCTAGCGGATGTTACCAACGATACCAATATACAGGGTGTCCCAAATTCGAGCCTCATCATGGGGATCTCGGAAACTATAAGAGATACAACATCGGTTAAATTGTGGCAAAGTTGCGCAATTTCGTACTGAGCAATATCGCAAAAAAATATCTGAGCTATCTTTTTTAGTTTTTGAAATTTTTGCAAAAAACTAAAATTTTGAGTTTTTGTTTTTTTAAACTGCTTGACTTATTTTACCCGCCACAGAAAAACAAGCACAACATTGTTAAGGCAACTTTTTACGCTCCATATTGTGACGTTTTTAGAATTTCGTTACAACGTTTCGTTTTTATGGAACTATTATCAACTTTAATTTTTTAAATACGGACCTGCATTTTGTATTTTATTTTTTGATAGCCCTTTAAGCTCCGGATTAAACCATGTACCACACTTAATTGTATTTAGACGTTTTGATGTCATTATTACATCTTCAGGAATGTGATAATTATTTTTAAATACGGCCCTGATGTTAGTTACTTAATCTTTTTACCACATACAACATGTAAATGGATCCGGAAAATTATAATACAAATAATTTACTTTATTTAAGTTTTTATATAAATTGTAACAAAGTAAAAATAAAACCAAACAAAACAAAGGTCGCTATGACAAGAACTTTTACTTGATTGTTTGGCTTAAGGTGGAATTCTCAACGTCATTTCATCTATTGCCTACCTATAACCTATTTCGCGTTGCTTTTTTTAGTTTATTATTTGATTAACTAACATTTAAATAAAATCAATATCGTCGGTACAATATTTAGGTAATAGCTGACATAATACAAAAATATCAATTTATTCCATTGCTAATTTTGGGAGAATTGTATAGTGAAAGAAGAATAACATAATAATGTTTAAAAAAATCTTACCCGACATTTTTCGCTATAAAATTCTCCTAAAATATTTAATGAAATTCCTTGATAATATTTAATAATATGTCAATTATTACCTATAAAATATGAAGACGATAATGATTTTATTTTAATTTATAAAATATGAAGACGATAATGATTTTATTTTAATTTTGTGTAGATGCTAGAAAAATTAAATAAATATACGCGAAATAGGTTATAGGTTGGCAAGCATGTTGATACTTCCACCTTAATTATCTTGACAACTGCAGTCACCATTTATACTGAATATTTGAGCAAAATTATGTTTTTTGCTTTAGAAAAGCGCGACATGTTACGAGTTTATTATTCTTCCAATAGGAATTCACAAATTTCTTGTGACCGTTATTTACAGGACTATCCTGAACGCTTGCAGCCTCATTATAGTTATTTTGCTACGCTTGATACTAATTTAGCCCAGTATGGTAGTTTTAATAAACCAAGAGTCAAATATACACCAGGGCCGTATTCAAAAATAATCATCACATTCCTGAAGATGTAATAATGACATGAAAACGTCTAAATATAATTAAGTGTGGTACATGGTTGAATTCAGGGCTCAAAGGGCTATCAAAAAATAAAATAAAAATGCAGGTCCGTATTTAAAAAATTAAAGTTGATAATAGTTCCACAAAAACGAAACGTTGTAACGAAATTCTAAAAACGTCACAATATGGAGCGTAAAAAGTTGCCTTAACAATGTTGTGCTTGTTTTTCTGTAGCGGATAAAATAAGTCGAGCAATTTAAAAAAACAAAAACTCAAAATTTTAGTTTTTTGCCAAAATTTCAAAAACTAAAAAAGATAGCTTAGATATTTTTTTGCGATATTGCTCAGTATGAAATTGCGCAACTTTGCCACAATTTAACCGATGCTGTATCTCTAATAGTTTCCGAGATCCCCATGATGAGGCTCGAATTTGGGACACCCTGTACAATATAATAATAATATAATTATTAATAAAAATTTTGAAATTAGTGTTGATTATTATTTTTGAATGACTACATTTGGGGCAGATTAAAAGTAAACTTGTTTGTTTTCATTAAGTTTCAAGCCATGATCCTTTACTAGTTTGGACACATTAGAAAGATCCTTATTTATCAATGACATCCAATGCAGAAAATTATTATTGTTTATTTTGTGATATATTTGCTTATCATCAGCAGAAGCTAATAGATTACCATATTTTATTGATAAATAAAAATCATATGTATAAATTATTAATAATAAAGGATTCAGTACAGATCTTTAATATTTTAGATGAATTTAACACATCATGAAGAAATTCGTTCGAAATTTAAGATCTATTATTATTTGATAAATAATTTGCAAACCATTTACAAATATGTTTACTAAATCCTATATTTAGGTTTAGCAAGTAGTAATTTATGATTTAAAGAATCACCCGCCTTATCCAGATCTAGAAAAACGATACTAGTAAAAAAATTTGAATCCAAGTTTTCTAAAACATCATCTTTAAGTTTCATAATAATGTAGTAGTGCTAAAATTTTATTTTACCTTTTTAAATAGTTCAAAGTTAATGTTATACATTGACATCAGAGAAATCGTCATAACTTTGGCACTGTTGGCATATAATAGCAAATACATTTTTTGATTTTTTATATTCCAGGTGTACCAATTCAAATTAAAAATTGCTTTTGACGTCTTTTCACCCTACAAAATATTTATTTAAAAATATTTAAAAAATGAAGTTTCCTAAGAGGATTTTTAATTTTTCAGGTGTACCACAAGTTAGACCTAAAAAAATGAACGAAAGGCCATATTCGTATTATAAATAGGGTTTTGAATAACCGTAAGAAGATAGTGGACTTTTTATTCATTTATTTATTTTTATTATTTATTTATTTGCACTAATAAAATGCCAATAGGCCAATGGCCCAGGCTTGGCATCCACGGTTTACAATGATGTGTACAGATTTATACCTATTACTAAGATTGTGGTATTAACATAAGTTCATCAATTAAAATTAAGAACAATAGCATGATTTCTAAGCCTTTTTTTTTAAGTTGATAGAGGTAAATTAAACAAATCAATATTATGGTATAAACCAATATAAAGTGTGGATAAGCGATTTATGGGAGAATGTTTACCTGAATTTGTTCTATAAAAGCAGTTTGCAAATAGATTATTATGACGAAAGTTTCATGGAGGAATATTAAAACCTATACCGAAAAGCAAATTTGGATTATCAATATGGTTGTTGAGAATTTTATATAAAAAGCGAATATCAGCATGAGTACTATGATACTCAAGGGGCAGTAACTGAAAAGTCCGTTGAAGTTCTGATAATTTGACGTGAAGGTCGAAAATGCCGGTGCTTTTAAAGTTTCAAAATCTGTTTTTGTCCAGACGACAGAGGCAAAACTTAGTCTACTATAAACATAGGCAAAGTACAGAACTTTTAAAGAGTGTACAGAAGACAGAAACTTGCACGACCTAAATATGAAACCTAACAGTAAACAATTGTCAATATTGTATTGTTAAAAAAGATTTTCATATCATCCGCGTAACAAAAGGTAAAACATTTTTCCACATCGTTTAAATATATAATGAAAAGTAAAGGCTCCAAGTGGGAACCTTGGAGTACACGAGAAGTTACATTGTAAATAGGAGACTGGTGACCATTCACTGCCACAAATTGTGATCGATTATGGACGTTATTCACCTCAGAAGCTCTCCATATATACCAATCTCACTTAGTTTTGCTACTAAAATATTGTAATCAATCAAACGCCTTACATACTGAAATCGGTATATATGGAATCCACCTGAATTTGACAGTCTGAGAAAGATGCTAGATTCGATTTAACAGATCGTTTAGGAAAAAAATCGGTGTTGTACATCAATAATAAGAGGTTTTATGAAATTAAGAACTAACTTATGCATAATAGATTCTAAAACTTTTCCAAACATGTTAAGTTTGCCTATGGGTCTGTAATTTGTAGCACTTTCTTTCATTCCGCTTTTGAAAATAGGAATAACACTAGCCAGTTTCCATTTTTCAAACGATATATTAAAAATAATTGAGTGAAACATAGAGAAAAGAGGCGCACTTTTTAATAAAATATGAAGGCATTTTATCGGGTCCTCCCCCCTTATATTTATCAAAGTCAGTCATAGCTTTCAAAACCTCCTGAGGTTAACCCCCCCCCCCCCCCCTTTGAAAGAAGGCAGGTATTGTTGACATTGGGTGAAGGACAACATTTTTGTTCGTAAGGCTGATAAACATCCCGAAATAATTCTGAGAACAGAGTGCTTACCTCATATCCCTGAGCTTGTTTACCTCTAAAGTTCATTACATTAGGAATACCTGTATGCTTATTTTTAATGGACACAATTTGCCAAAAACGTTTTGAATTATTGGGAATATCGTCTATTGATTTTATATACGCTACATAATCATTACGACTCATAGTTTTGTTCTGTCGTTTCAGCTGACAAAAAAAGTTGTAATCTATGTCAGACTTGGACCTTTATCACTTTTGATGAGCCTAATATTTGTTTACTATTATTTTTATGGTATTCTGTTTAAAGTATATAGGAAATTTTTTGGTAATAATTTTGTTGAAAAATAGTTATTTAAGCCATTATAAATCTAGTTATAGAAATATTTAACGGATTCATCGATGCAAGGAAATTTAACAAAATCAAAATGGAATACTTACAGCATTTTCATACATCTGGCCTTCAATAGTTCCATAAAACATAGAGCCAAGAAATGAACTAAATGCCAGTACTTGGTGATGAAGTTGAAAGGCTGGCTAAAATATTATACTTGGATATTTTATAAAATATATTTTGTATTTACGACGCCTAATTTAATTGTTTAATTAGAATGAAATGTAAACACTCAATAATTAAAAAAAAAATATGTATAATACAGGGTCCTGCAATAGTGCGTCAGGCTTCCATAGCTCCTATACGAATTGAGTTAGGACTTTCATTCAAACGCTTACTTATACTGTATCATACGGGGTACTTTAGGAAAATATTTTTTCATATATAGGGTGACCCAAAAAAGTGTGGTCATAAAGAGTTGTGATTTTTTAAATGGCATACTCCATATTTTTTTGCATATTTAGATGTATGCTATCGTCCTTTATAAATGCCTAAAATTTTGTTTGATTTGCTTTGGTAGTTTAAGAGCAATCAATTAAAAACTGAAAAAAAATTATTTTGAAGTCGTGGAAAAAATATCAAAAAAAACAATCTAAAATTAGTTTTTTAACCACGGTATTAAGTAAGTTTAATGACAAGAGGTTTAAAGATACTATGAATCGAATAGTATTTATTTATTTTATACAGGGTGTTCATAATAAGATTTCAAAAATGACACATTTCAAACCGATTTTTATCAACTTTTCCAAATGGAACACCCTGTATATTATTTCGGTATTTTATATAAAATACACAAGCAATTTTTTTTTGTAGTTGAAGCATATAAGTTATTTCCAGCCGTTTTCGAAATAAATGCAAATTTCATAAATTATGTCGATTAAACAGAGTTTATTTTTAAAATTAAGCATAGGCGACTAGACTAATAATTAAAAACTACAGTAATTGTTCAAAATGTCTTCCATTTTGTTCTGTGCACAAGCCAACATGTTTTTAAAAAGGTCTGTTTATTTTCCTTAACATTCCAGGGGTAATGCTAGCAAACACGTCTCTTATCCTTTGCTGCATTTTATTAGCAGTTGTAGGTGGATCATTGTAAACAATTTGTTTTACGTGTCTCCATAAAAAAGGTTGTAAGATCCGGCGATGTAGCTGGCTGGGGGGTCCGTTTCTACCGATCCATTGGTTCGGAGAGGTATTATCAAGATAATTTCTTATAATTTATTCACCCGATATTACACTTTTTTAAAATGAATTAAAAAACTTGTCAAGCCAAGTATAAGAATCCATGTTTTATTTCAAAGCCTACTATGGGTTTTAAAATAAACCTTACTGATGAACCTCTTTGCTGGTATTGCAATTAAAATGTTAAAAGGAAAATAAACAGACCTTTTCAAAAACATGTTGGCTTGTGCACAGAACAAAATGGAAGACATTTTGAACAATTACTGTAGTTTTTAATTTATTAGTCTAGTGGCCTACGCTTAATTTTAAAAATAAACTCTGTTTAATCGACATAATTTATGAAATTTGCATTTATTTCGAAAACGGCTGGAAATAACTTATATGCTTCAACTACAAAAAAAAATGCTTGTGTATTTTATATAAAATACCGAAATAATATACAGGGTGTTACATTTGAAAAAGTTGAGAAAAATAGGTTTGAAATGTGTCATTTCTGAAACCGTATTATGAACACCCTTTATAAAATAAATAAATACTATTTGATTCATATAGTATCTTTAAACCTCTTGTCATTAAACTCACTTAATACCGTGGTTAAAAAACTAATTTTAGATTGTTTTTTTTTGATATTTTTTCCACGACTTCAAAATATTTTTTTTTCAGTTTTTAATTGATTGCTCTTAAACTACCAAAGCAAATCAAACAAAATTGTATTCATTTATAAAGGACGATAGCATACATCTAAATATGCAAAAAAATATGGGGTATGCCATTTAAAAAATCACAACTTTTTATGACCCCACTTTTTTGGGTCACCTTGTATATGAAAAAATATTTTCCTGAAGTACCCCGTATGATACAGTATAAGTTAGCGTTTGAATGAAATTCCTAACTCAATTCGTATAGGAGCTATGGAAGCCTGACGCACTATTGCAGGACCCTGTATAGAAACTACGAAAAATTTTAAAACGATATAAGTCCACAACATAATTAAAACTTATCAAATGAACAACGGCTTTCTGACCTTTTCAATTAACTAAAATAGCCTTCAGAGAACCTACCCGCAGCGCATTAGCACCTAGTATAGGAAGGAAAGGTGTAGATAGTAGGGCACGTATCAAAAATGGACGGGATCGAGGTGGCTCCCGTTAATTAGAATTGTACCTATTATAAAAAAAAGTAGATCTGTCGCCCGCATGTGCATAAAATACACTATTATGTAGTCGGGAACCAAGCAATAAAAACACAAAAATGAACCGGTACTAGTACGACATAAAATTATAAACTATTCTGTGTATTATAGATATTATATTTTTACTTATAAAATCTCTTTTTTTCTCTAATTTTTACTAGTAGAAGTAATGTGTACGTTTTGAAGTGATCAGAGAGAAAAATCAGAGGACTCCTAAATATTTTAATATTTATCATGATTTTTGTGAAATGGTTATGTAAAATGTAGGGTAAAGAGGGTTGAAGCCTAAAATTTTTTAAATTTTTGTGATTTTCTCTATTTTGAGGGTTATTTTGGTAAAAAGCGCCTATTTTTTATGAAAGTGTTAGAATATTTAGAGTTTTTATCACTTGTCTCTCTTAGTGGGCCAGAACGTACCTAACACTTCTACTTACGCGGCATTTAATAAAGCTACTGTGTAAGAAAACAGTCACTGTAGGTAATGCTGTAACTACATAATATATATTTGTTAAAGACATAATCAATCACATTATTATATAATATATCACAATATCATATTAACATAGTTTTCCATACATATTTTTAATAACGAATTAAACTAAGAAATTAATAATCTGAACATAAATCCAACTGCATTAAGAACGGGGGAAGCTGGGAAATGGACTCTTAAGCTTTGAGAAAGTTTGACAGATCGTTTTTTAGTGTGCATGTTACCTATTTGTTGTCCTGTTGAGGGCTGAGTTGGTTTAGTTGTGTGTGGTGACAGATAAAAATGTATCATAAAATGGACAAGAATGTGTTGTCTTCATACAGATATAATAAAACTATACTAAAAAGACTTAAGCTGGATTACAATAATATGAAACGCTTTTAACAAACTTTAATCGTGATATTTTGTTTTGGGATAAGTCTTGCAATTTTTGGTTTAAATCATTTTCTTTACCTAAATATATTTTATCATATATTTTATGTTGTATATGAATGCTGTTATAGTTATTAATGATACTAGTTCGATATGAACACTATAACGAAACGTGTGCAACGTTAAACCACGAGGCGTTGGCCGAGTGGTTTAATTGCACACGTTTCATTAACAAAGTTTATATCGAACGTGTATCATTCAAAATTTAATCTACGACAGAATTACAGAATTAAAATTTTCAGATGTCCATATTAGTCGATATCATGGTAACCGCATTTTTGATTGTTTCAATTTCGATTTTGACAACGTCATTATTGCCGTCTAAGTTTTTATTGTATGCAAAGTGTTGGCCAAAAATAATTTAAGTATGGGAGATTCTGAATCCGAAAGTGTCCCTTCGGATGTCGAAGATATCGCGCAAAGCGTAATAGATTCCCTACTTCCCGAAAAGTCAAGGCAGGTGTTCGAACAGAGCTATCTAAACAGCTAACATTTGGATGTTATTATGAATTTATAATGGCACTAAGTGCTATTATGAAGGTCATAATGACATCTAAATGATAATGCTAAATACGTCATAATGGCGCTGTCGTAGATTAATTATTATATGTTATGTACTTATTGATTGATTAAATAGATTATGAAAGGATTCAAAGGCATTTATTGTTCTACTTAGAAGATGAGTGTTCCGCTCAAATGAAGGAAGAAAAAGTTGCCAGTTGTATGAAATATAGTACTTCCGGTTTAACCCAAAGTTGACACGATTGGGAAGATAATAAAAAACGAAGATAGGGACATGTAAGCCGTTTTACTCTAAGACGTACAGTTAGAAAGCTAGACGCTGTCAAAGTCCAAAAATCTCATTTTTCAAGAGTCAATATCTCGGAAACTGTTTAGTTTAGACTAATAATGCTTTTATAAAAAAATGTTCAGAATTTTATGCAGAATCCAAAAAAATTATATAAAATAGGGGTATCCATTTAAGATTTAGATCTTACCCCTCCTCCCTCCTAGGGGCTTGAAGTAACAAGATTGACAATATACGCAAAAGATGTCCTCCTCAAAATAAAAATCGACGGGTCCGAGCGTTTTTTTTTAAATTAACGTGGAACCAGATATTTAGCCTGTTTCGTTTTAAATGGGGAACCTTGTATAGTTATCAATCAAAAAAATGCAAAACGTATCCAATACATCATGTTTTGGTTTAAATCCTACAATATTGGTTTCTGGAAATGCTTCCCATATTGCTTTGTGAATAGCAACAATTTCAAAACCTAAAGTGAATCGTAATGGTTTTAAAGGCACATTGAATAACTGTTATTATTAATTCTGGTAGTAGAATACGTTTTTTGAAGTCTATTTGGTAACAAACAACAGATTAAAGGAATAGAATGGCCGTTTTTAGAAGCATGGATGGTAAATATTTGCAGAAACAAAAGATCCATCAGCATATAATTAATTCCTCTGAACTTACTAAGCACTGCATATTTATTTTACAGGAAAAAATTACTATATTGTTAATAGACTTATTTCTAACTAAAAACTTTTCTTGTCTGACACAACATCAAGATCTTCAACTCGGTTGTGAAATTCCATAATATCTTTTGGTAATGTTGGAAGAACACTTGGCCTAGCTTGATATACATTTTTTCTCATTCTTAAAACATCTTTTTCTTCTTGCTCGTAACTTATTTACTTAGACCCATCGATTTTATCACATCTCTACATCATTACTTTTACAGGTTCTTTCGATAAATTGGTAACTGCTACTTTTCTTGTGGAGTAACTTAGTAATTGCCTAGTTATTCCTTCTTGTCAATCTGGTTCGTTATTGTGGTCTAACGCTGACTATTATCACAGAATTTTTATCACTGTCACTTTTTAAATATGCTTTACAGTTTCTTCTTGTACACTTCCACCTTTTACTGTTTACTAACCTTTTATGAAAAGTAAATTTATGACCGCCGGAGATAAATTGGTAACTGCTACTTTTCTTGTGGAGTAACTTAGTAATTGCCTAGTTATTCCTTCTTGTCAATCTGGTTCGTTATTGTGGTCTAACGCTGACTATTATCACAGAATTTTTATCACTGTCACTTTTTAAATATGCTTTACAGTTTCTTCTTGTACACTTCCACCTTTTACTGTTTACTAACCTTTTATGAAAAGTAAATTTATGACCGCCGGAGATAAATTGGTAACTGCTACTTTTCTTGTGGAGTAACTTAGTAATTGCCTAGTTATTCCTTCTTGTCAATCTGGTTCGTTATTGTGGTCTAACGCTGACTATTATCACAGAATTTTTATCACTGTCACTTTTTAAATATGCTTTACAGTTTCTTCTTGTACACTTCCACCTTTTACTGTTTACTAACCTTTTATGAAAAGTAAATTTATGACCGCCGGAGATAAATTGGTAACTGCTACTTTTCTTGTGGAGTAACTTAGTAATTGCCTAGTTATTCCTTCTTGTCAATCTGGTTCGTTATTGTGGTCTAACGCTGACTATTATCACAGAATTTTTATCACTGTCACTTTTTAAATATGCTTTACAGTTTCTTCTTGTACACTTCCACCTTTTACTGTTTACTAACCTTTTATGAAAAGTAAATTTATGACCGCCGGAGATAAATTGGTAACTGCTACTTTTCTTGTGGAGTAACTTAGTAATTGCCTAGTTATTCCTTCTTGTCAATCTGGTTCGTTATTGTGGTCTAACGCTGACTATTATCACAGAATTTTTATCACTGTCACTTTTTAAATATGCTTTACAGTTTCTTCTTGTACACTTCCACCTTTTACTGTTTACTAACCTTTTATGAAAAGTAAATTTATGACCGCCGGAGATAAATTGGTAACTGCTACTTTTCTTGTGGAGTAACTTAGTAATTGCCTAGTTATTCCTTCTTGTCAATCTGGTTCGTTATTGTGGTCTAACGCTGACTATTATCACAGAATTTTTATCACTGTCACTTTTTAAATATGCTTTACAGTTTCTTCTTGTACACTTCCACCTTTTACTGTTTACTAACCTTTTATGAAAAGTAAATTTATGACCGCCGGAGATAAATTGGTAACTGCTACTTTTCTTGTGGAGTAACTTAGTAATTGCCTAGTTATTCCTTCTTGTCAATCTGGTTCGTTATTGTGGTCTAACGCTGACTATTATCACAGAATTTTTATCACTGTCACTTTTTAAATATGCTTTACAGTTTCTTCTTGTACACTTCCACCTTTTACTGTTTACTAACCTTTTATGAAAAGTAAATTTATGACCGCCGGATACTAACATCGGTTTGCCTTTTTGGCTTAACATTTTTTTTGTCAAGGAGCGTATGCTGCACTGTATCAGGGGCTCCGCTGTATACAGGGTGATTCATTAAGGGTGGCAACTTGGAGAAAAAAAAATTATGATTAAAACGGTCATGAGAAAATTCTGGAAATTACTTTTAAGTTCCTCATTTCGCCGCAAGGGGGCACAATAAATTTTTTTTTTTAATTCTAAATTTCTCCGAAATTTCCCATATTAAGGTATAACTCTGATTACATCATCGAAAAGCTTAGACAATTCTGCATCATTTTGGTTTAAGGCTTATTGGCGTACCGGCCTTGATAAGAGTGGGGGAAGCTATTGAATGTGTAAACATTAAAATCGCTGTAACTTGTAAACGACTTATCCGATTTTACTAAATTTAAGCTTGTTTGGAAGGGAAAGGTGAGTATTTTCAATCGCCGTATCCAATAGTACACGATAGTGTGTAATAAAATTGCTAGAGGGCGCAATTTGTAATAATAACAGTTTTTTCGGTTTTTTCCCGGAAATTCAAATCATACGGTATAACTATGACATCATAATCGAAAAGTAGATGAAATTTGCAAGAAAAGATGTGGAGACCGCAGTTCGATATCTTTGTTCGTTTCAGAGTTATTGCCAAAACAATAATTTTTAATACAAATTGCGCCCTCTAGCAATTTTATTAGAAATTATCTTGTACCATTGGATACGACAATTGAAGGTACTTACCATTCTCTTCCAAACAAGCTTAAATTTAGTCAAATCGATTAAGTAGTTTAGAAGTTACAGCGATTTTAATGTTTACAGTTTCACTTGATAAGAGTGGGAGAAGCTATTGAAAGTGTAAACAATAAAATCGCTGTAACTTCTAAACGACTTATCCGATTTTACTAAATTTTAGCTTGTTTGGAAGAACCTTCAATTGTCGTATCTAATGGTACAAGATAGTTTCTAATAAAATTGCTAGAGGGCGCAATTTGTATTAAAAATCAATGTATTGGCAATAACTCTGAAACGAACAAAGATATCGAACTGCGGTCTTCACATCATTTCTTGCAAATTTCATCTACTTTTCGATTATGGTATCATAATTATACCGTATGATTTGAATTTTCGGGATAAAATCAAAAAAACTATTATTATTACAAATTGCGCCCTCTAGCAATTTTATTGAGAACTTTTATGGACAACTAAATACGACTGGTGAAAGTGCATACATTTCTCTTCCAAACAGTCTTTAGTTTGCTAAAATCGGATAAGTCGTTTAGAAGTTACAGCGATTTAAATGTTTACACTTTCAACAGCTTCCCCCACTCTTATTAAAGTCGGTACGCCAATGAGCATAAGACCAAAATGATGCATAATTGTCCAAGCTTTAAAATGGTGTTATCAAACATATACGTTAATGTGGAATTTTCGGAGTTATGTAAAATTTTAATATTTACTTTTTAATTACGCCCTCTTGCGGCAAAATGCGGAACTTAAAAGTAATTTCCAGAATTTTCTCATGACCGCTTTAATCATTTTTTTTCTTCAAGTTTCTATGCCTAGTAGTTTCCGAGATATGGCCGGTCGCCACCCTTAATGAATCACCCTGTATATAGGCACTCTTCCGTCTCTTCTCTTTTGAACCTTTTAAGGTATACTTGAAACACACCGTGTCCAGTGAGCACCTGATTGAGGTAGAAATATGTACGACGGTGCTCGGAATTGACCCATTTTCTAATGTTTAGTATCAGCCTTTTTGTCCACTGGGCCACTCCTTCGGTCTGGTCCCACTCTTCTTGCCGCATATCCATGGTCAATTCCCTTTCTTCCTTTTTTATGGTGTCGTTTATTTCCCCTCTTGAAAGTATCTGCCACCTTTCCTTTGTCAGTAAATTTATTGGGAGTATCCCTGCCACCACGTTTAGTGCGCTTGTTGATGAAGTTCGGTAGGCGCTGGAGATCCGTAGTAGGCTTTTTCTTTCCACTCTGGTAAGCAATACTTTGTAATAATTTATATCGAGCATCTGGTGCCATACCTGTGCGCCATACAACATGACGGATTGCACGACCCCATGAAGAATACTTCTTTCTTCACTAAAAAGTGTTTTGGGGTACTGAGGATTTGAAACGTAATCTTATTATGATTCCTTCAATTTTATCCTCATAATGTCATACAGACATATGTTTGGAATGTTTTTAAATAATCTCCGACACCTTCTTAGAAAGGGTTTTTCTTCTTCCCCGTTTTATTTGGTTGGCTTAGACCCCACTAATAACCTTTTCACATACTCAGTATGGTTTAACCTCTATCTTTTTTCTTCATATCATGTCTCTTCTACACTTCAATTTTTTAGTCCATAAAAGCTCCATTAAGGTTCTAATTTTCCCTTTTGCTAACACAATCAGCATAAAATAATTTTTTCTGTCTCCTTGATGAACGTTTCTACGTTCGAAACATGTAGAGAACCTTGAATAATTTTTTATTCTATTAAATTTATAACAATAATAATATATAAAAACACCTAAATCTTGAAATATATGGAATTAATAATAGGAGCCACATCGTACCCTTGAAAATGTTGAAAACGGGAGCCATCTCGACTCCCCTAAAAAATAATACCTTGGCGTCACGTGATTAATTTTTATAGCAATGATAAGTGACCTTAATGAAAGAAAACAAAAATACTAGTGATCTCTCCGGACTTGGAAATTTGTAATTAAGATTAAGCTTCATCTAATTGAATAACGTTTAGTCTTTTAATTATTTTAGACGAGCATATGAAAAGTTACAATACTTACGGAATATAAAGTCATTATGGAATATAACCCGACTGGAATTGTGCTACACAAATAAAGAAAATTCATCAGGTTACAAGATTTATTCGTATACATTCTGTGTCTAAAACATAAAACGAAAAAATTAGTGTAACTTTTGTATTATCATCTCGGCATTTTCTCCATATTTGTTCAGTCCAAGAATAAAGATAAACCCAAAAAGTTTTATGTAGAAACTTTGCGAGACAAATTTAATGTAGTTTTTTGTTTCTCTTACCTTAACATTTTGAGGTGTATAACAATCATTACTTTAAGATGTCGTAGTATAATATTTTGGTAACCTCTGTTATTTACTAATAATTTTAAGTCTATATGCTGGTACTGTTCTGTCAACTGGGTTGCATAGTCGCCCAGAAAATGTATTTGTACATTTAAAATCACATTTATATAGATAATAAAAAACGGCATAGATATTGATGGAATGATTTTCAAAATGTAAACTATATAGGTTAACCAGTGAATGCAGATTGATGTACTGGAATCTTCTGCAACATATTGATGCAACCACCAAGACAACACCATATAGGCGTTTTTATTGTTATGCCAAGAATATAAAGTAAAAAATAATAAAACAAAGGCAAATAGTAGATGCAATGTAAATATTATATTGGTTCTTCGAAGTTGTAACGTAATTAGTCGTCTTGTATTGGGACGAGTAAGATTTAAATCGAACTCGAAAGCACTTCTAAATTTATTATAATTTCTTAAAAATTTACGACGGCATGTTAGTGATAGTGTTTCCATGCAAAACAACTAAAAAAGAGGTTATTATTATAGCTAGTATATTTATAATTATAAAATATTTGATAAAGCTCTACAGCGAAATAATCTTAGCAATTACACAGGCCTGCATGAAATTTGTGATGACGTGATTTGTGTTTGTTAAGCTCACTTTTTATATAGAAATAACTAATTAAAATACAATTGGTCTCTATCACCCACAGAATTTTTTTTTCAAAAAAAAAGGAAAATATAAACATATCTTATAATAGGCGTTTTAATATATTTTAAAATGACTGTAGTACTTCAAATTCTAAGTTTTAACCAAAAAATTATTTTCTGTGGTGCTTTTCAAGTAATTTATTAAGTGGGCTCTCCTTCCCTGAGATAAATCTTTTATTACATGTATCATTATTGCTAAATTTATGATAGTTTGGAGAACATTTTCGGGAATTTTGACCTGCTAAATCCTATTTATTATGCCTTAACTTTTTAAGTATTGCGAAGAAGAAGGGTTTTAAGTTTATCACTGCAAACAGAATTTATATTTTAATGTCATTTGGTTCGTTCTAGCTCTGAGTTTTGATTAGTAAATTAATTTTTTGTTTAGTTTTGTTCGTGGTATTTGCTATACATGGCTGAAAAATATGTCTAGCCGGTATTGCAAAAAACAAACCAGATGATTGTTACATTTGTGAATATTTCGTTTTGAAAAAGTTTAAGAGACCAATTATTGGTGAATTTATGAAAAAAGCATATGATGCTTATTTCAAAATCAAATTAGGAGATCAAGATGAAGATTGGTCACCGCACGCTGTTTACAAGGCATGAGAAGAAGGTTTAATATATTGGGCCAAAGGGAATAAAAAATGCCTTCCTTTTGGAATACCCATGGTTTGGAATATACCACAAAATCATCATGATGATTGCTACTTTTGCCTTTGTGATATTAAGGAGCATAATATAAATTAAAGAAATTGCTCGATATCACCTCCATTTTTTCAAAAACACATACGAGCTCTCTTATTAAAGAAAATCTTAACCGTTAAAAAAAGGGGTTTCACCCTGAACTGGTCTCATATATTCCTTTTTTATAAAAACCATTATGCCGCCAAGTAAAGAATTAGATCTACAAAATTTAGGAATAAATAAATACTTACAGATAAGGATAATAAATAAAAAGGTGCGAATTGTATAAAGAATCGAACATTTGAAACGTTGAGAAAGTAGTATGTCTGCATGACAACGAGAACACCACCATAGCCAACGCTTGTGATGTAGACGAATTTGAAGTATCTATAGTTGTGCAGATACATATGGATAAAATTCAACAACGAACCTAAAATTTTTTTAAATGTACCCCTGCGATAATTGCAGCCATTATACTTTTACTAAAGTTTTAGTAATAGTATCATGATTGCAGCATTCAATTTGTGACTTTGAATAATTTATTTGTCAGTAATATATTTAATATAAATCAATATTTACCATTTTTGTTGCTTATTTTATTCGTTCTGTCTTTGAATCTATCCATAATTTTTTTTTAGTTATAGTATAGCAGTTATATAGGTAAGGTTGACTTACAGAGGTCCGTAGTAATTTAAATTGTGGAAAAATGCGCGCCAATATAGATAAAATATTACCCTTAAATACTTATTATGGGCACCATTAGATAACTGCCAAGTTAAATAGGTATAATTATGTCATGAATTGTCTAACTTTATAGACATAGACATTATCATTACACTTATTGAAACGGTAATGCGCCTTTGTGTATAAGTACTGGGTTAGTTTAGGACGTTGATGAGAAAATTAAAAAAAAATTATTACCTACAAAATAATTAATAAATATTTTTCTAATAACATAAAAAAAAATTACCTTGTCGGACTTCCATTGTCTTTATTTTGTTACTTAACACAACGTTTCGGTTAGTTAGTATCTCTAACCGTTTTCAATTGTAAGCTAAATTATAATTCTAAGGCTACTGTCTTAAATACTCTCTAACTAAGGGGATTTCTGAAAAGATTAGAAGGATAACCAAAAACTATAATATCAAAACAGCCTTCAAATCCGGAAATACGCTTAGAAGCTTTCTTACGAAAGTAAAACCCCTCCGTAATGAAAACACAAAAAATTGTGTCTATCAAATCCCTTGCGAGTGTGACGAATCGTACATTGGAGAAACAAAAAGGCTTCCCGTACGAGTTAAAGAACATCTGAAACAGGTGAAACTTCGAACATGCATGTATGGACCAACCAACATAATATACAGTAGTCAGAAGCCAAAGTTTTGAACGGTACAGCACTGGAGGAAACGAAAATTCAAAGAAGCAGCTTTCATGAATTAAAATACCCATATTTTAGTAAACCAAGTATAGATATCCCCAATATCTGGAAGCCTCTTCTTGTCCAAAACCAACAGCTCAAATTATAACAGAAAAAGAAAAGCACGAAGTCTTTCTCCACAATCTTTATTAATCAAAAAACTAGGCGAACCTAGTATCACATCGACATGTTTCGAGTGTAGAAACACTCATCATCAGGAAACAAAGTGAAAATTAAAATGCTGATGTTTTTAGCAAGAGAAAATAATGGTGAGATTGAGCCGTAATGGAGCTTTTAATGGTGTACAAGAGATGTAAAATTGAAAAATCAGAAGGTCAAAAATCAAGACTCCAGCATACTGAAGAGTCGAGGGTTAAGTGTAGAAGAAAAATTATTGTGTTCCCGTTATGGAGGTGCTACTGTAGCCAACACGTGTAGGATGGGAAATGAATCTAAACTTGACATTGTAAAAGAGGGGAACAAATGACAAGCGTTTTGGCGGTCAAAATGAAGAATCCTCAAGTATGCCAGGAGTTTATAAGAATTTTGTAAAAGTTATAAAGGAGAAAAGCTCAATTAAGGTTCAAAATTGCTTAAAATACTAAAAATCACTCAAAATACAAGATACAATCCCTATAAAATAGAAAGAAAATTACATTTAGAAATATGTTGCTGAGGTTTGAAAATAGGCATCATAAGTATTTGTGTGACGACCTCTGTTGGTAGGTTTATAATATTAGAAAAGTGTAACTCAGTATTTCGACAAAGTAAAAAGTGACTATCACAGTGCCATCTATGAGCAAGAGGTAATTAATATAAGACCTTTTGGTTTGTCGGTAAAGTAACTTAGATAACGTTGAGAAGTTACACTTTTTTAATATTATAAACCTACCAACAGAGGTCGTCACACAAATACTTATGATGCCTATTTTCAAACCTCAGCAACATATTTCTAAATGTAATTTTCTTTCTATTTTATAGGGATTGTATCTTGTATTTTGAGTGATTTTTAGTATTTTAAGCAATTTTGAACCTTAATTGAGCTTTTCTCCTTTATAACTTTTACAAAATTCTTATAAACTCCTGGCATACTTGAGGATTCTTCATTTTGACCGCCAAAACGCTTGTCATTTGTTCCCCTCTTTTACAATGTCAAGTTTAGATTCATTTCCCATCCTACACGTGTTGGCTACAGTAGCACCTCCATAACGGGAACACAATAATTTTTTTCTGAAAAATTTCTTAAAAACTTTTTCCACACAATGTGTCTGCTTTGACTCTGGCGGGGTAACTGGGCCGTAAAAAGCCTGGTACCCCAACTGTTTTTACTTTTACAATAAAAGGTAAGCTAATCTACTACACTTCTTAAATTTCATTTACTACATTCCCCTTTCTATTTTTTTACAGATGCTTTGACCAAAAAAAAAAAAACAATTTTTTCTTTTTCTCTTCTTTTCTTTACACCTCACCCCAACATTTTCAAATGTTTCTGACTGGGCTCAATAAAACTCAGGATGTTTCAGTAATTTATTAATACTTTTAACATATATGTTTTTCAAAACTCCCTAATTTTTACTACCCTATCTTTTTCTGCACGACAGTGTGCTTCTACACTTAACCCTCGACTCTTCAGTATGCTGGAGTCTTGATTTTTGACCTTCTGATTTTTCAATTTTACATCTCTTGTACACCATTAAAAGCTCCATTACGGCTCAATCTCACCATTATTTTCTCTTGCTAAAAACATCAGCATTTTAATTTTCACTTTGTTTCCTGATGATGAGTGTTTCTACACTCGAAACATGTCGATGTGATACTAGGTTCGTCTAGTTTTTTGATTAATAAAGATTGTGGAGAAAGACTTCGTGCTTTTCTTTTTCTGTATCATTTAACTCCACTTTGAGTATGGACTACTTCAAAATTAAAATTATAATTTAGTTTACACTTGAAAACGGTTAGAGATACTAATTAACAGAAACGTTGTGTTGAGTAACAAAATAAAGACAATGAAAGTCCGACAAGGTAATTTCTTTGATATTACTTCATTGACCACCACCTTCAAATAAACATTTTCCTAATAAGTCACAAAATAATTATGATAAAATTATTTATTAGCGAGTACTTACATAATGTAAAATACTCACAATTTCAAAAAAAAATTAGTTTTAGTTGTACGTTTTTTTATTAAACTCACTCTTAAATCAGTTTATCATAACTCTGCACATATTTTTTGTCTCTGTATTTTTTAAAACTGTAGTATGGCAATCCTGTAAGCCAACTGACGGTCATAACAGCATGCCTAATGTTTGTTAGGATACCATGGCGGCCTTGAATGTGAGCGAGCTATTCTAAGTAGTTTTAGCAACAAGTATAGTGTATAACAATAGGTTTGCAGCAATTAATATTTCTACAGAACTATATACTCTGAGTAAAGGATTGCAAGTAGTTTAAATTAGGTTTTTATTCCCCTAAACCGTCGATATGCCAAGACCTGTGCAAAATTGTCTATAAAACCACACCTCAAATTGGCATAATAGTTCAAATATCCTAAAAATTCAATGTCCCCCCCCCTGTCTATCAATTTGACAAACGTTATTCATACCTGATTGACAATATCGAAAAAATGTTTCTAAAATAATATTCATTTTATGTCGCCCAGGAAATATCATAAATTTAGATCACTGACAGAAGGTAACCAATATACGGGCTGGTGGATGGTTGATAATTAGATAAATGAATTGGCTAAAAGCTTGATACTTCAAATTAAAGGCTTATCAATACGGAATAATTAAAACGCTTTCTGAAAAAGCTTCCCGAAAATTTATGACCAATGCTTTCCGAGATACAGCCGCTGGCTGACTTTATATACTTCCTAAAGTCTATTCAGCCAGTAAACCTGCAAGATGGGCGACATGTCATATGACAAAAGTCATTGAAAATGAAAAAATTCGTTTTATTTAGCTGGAATATGACTTTTGACATATGACATGTCGGCCATCTTGCAGGTTTACTGGGTGAATCGACTTTAATGTTAATAACATAATATTTTATCCAACACATGACAGTTTTGACTATCATTATCAATGTCATTTTAGACAAGTAAACTATCAAATAACTCACCAGTATTCTATTTATTTATATTACAATTACGAGCAGAATTCACATTGATATTGAAATTAAAGGAAAACGTTAACGGTTTATTCGAATTTGAAGTCATTGTAAAACTCGTTGGTTCATTGGAACCAGACGCTCCCACATCTATACAAGCACCGCTAATCCCCATTTTATCAAAGCCACTTTCATCAACAAGTACTCGTCGTCGGGAGCTTCGTTCAAAAACGTCTCTATTTCAGGTCGTTCTAATGTCTTGGACTTCTTTGGTTTGTATCCCTGTGATTTGCTTTTCAAAAAGCTCGTTAGTTTGCCATATTTTGAAATGTCGATTTTTTTATAAAGGTGAATAGTCGAGCGAAGCATCGAGTATTTGGTCCATAGCGACGATGGTTTTATAGTTTTATGAAACGCCCTTCTGTAGAGTGCGTTTTTTTAGCCTCAAAAAGACATGTCATTGTGTATATAGCTCCTATACGCCATTCATACGTCAACTTATACTGTATCATACGGCGTACTTCAGGAAAATATCTTTTCATATACAGGGTGGCCCAAAAAAGTGTGGTCATAAAAAGTTGTGATTTTTTAAATGGGATACCCCATATTTTTTTGCATATTTAAATTTATGCTATTGTCCTTTATAAATGCCCAAAATTTTGTTTCATTTGCTTTGGTAGTTTAAGAGCAATCAACAAAAACTAAAAAAAATATTTTGAAGTCGTGGAAAAAATATCAAAAAACAATCTAAAATTAGTTTTTCAACCACGGTATTAGGTGAGTTTAATGACAAGAGGTTTAAAGATACTATGAATAGAATAGTATTTATCTATTTTATACAGGGTTTCCATAATAAGGTTTGAAAAATGACACATTTCAAACCTATTTTTCTCAACTCTTCCAAATGGAACACCCTATATATTATTTCGATATTTTATATAAAATACACAAGCAATTTTTTTTTTTAGTTGAAGCATATAAGGTATTTCCAGCCGTTTTCAAAATAAATGCAAATTTCATAAATTATAGTAACATGTTGATTAAACAGGGTTTATTTTTAAAATTAAGCCTAGGCAACTAGACTAATAATTAAAAACTAAAATAATTGTTCAAAATGTCTTCCATTTTGTTCTGTGCACAAGCCAACATAATTTTGAAAAGATCTGTTTACTTTCCTTTTAACATTTCAATTGCAATACCAGCAAAGAGGTAAGGTTTATCCCTAAAACCCATAGTAGGCTTTGAAATAAAACATGGATTCTTATACTTAGTTTGACCATAACAAAAACTACTTAAGATTAAAACATGTATGTAATAAGCAATTAGTTAAGAATGCAATTCTACACGTAATGGTAAATTTCAATACTGAAAGGGAAAAAACAATGATTTATGCACATGTATCTAAATGGCAGATTGGCACAATTTTAAAAATCCCCTGTATGAAAACGCGAAGTTTTGAAATCTAAAGAACCATGTTTAGGTCAAAGGTTATTAAAATGTGAAATGTTTAGCTTATATACTTTCAAAGTTACTGAATTTTCTTCTCGGTATATTTTTACATAAAACATTAGTTTTGTAATCCATATCTCAAGAACAGTTAGAGATTACTATTAACAAAAGTTTTAATAAGGTGTCCAAAAATGTTAAAATGTACAGCGTATTCTATTTGAAATAGCAAAGCAGGCGATAACTTCCTGTATAACCGGAACAAACCTGACAATGTAATACTTTAAAAATTTAAAGTCATCAATTATACCTGCTACCAAATTCTAATAAAGGTAACTTAACTCGTTTTCGAGATCTTTTAGTAGGCCACTCACTATAAAGGACCCTGTATTTTAGTTAAATAAATACAGTATTGCTGAAAAATAATTAGCAATTCATTTCCTAAAAAACGGGTCTCGTTGTGCGATTTAAATTTAACGACACACACTAAACATGCTACATTAGTTGTACAAATTTAAAATGAAAATAACTAAATTCACCAATTTCCCTTGTTCATGGAACGCATAATGTTTATTCCGGAATAAGTTGATCGAACAAGCTAAAAAAAAAGTTTTAATTAATGAAAAATACCCGGTTGTTCGTTTATATCTAGGTATATGGCTTATCTAACAAGAAGACAGATAGGGGTGGTCATCATCGATTTTAATGGAATGTGATCAGTAGATCAAAAACTACAATAGCTAGTGTCTTTTAGGCACGCGACGTGAAAATTGTTCAACGAGGCAAAGCCGAGTTGGACAACACGTCTAGTGGCTAAAAGACATCGTTTCGTATCGAATTATATACAAGATTTTTTGTGAAAGCGGAGAATTTGATAATTTAAGCTTTTATTAGTATTTTTAAACATTTTGAAAAATAGGCAGGCAATCTGTTTCTAAGGCATTGTTTATGCATTATTTAATGTCAAGTGTGTTGTCAAGTTCGAACGTCGCGTTTTGCCTTTTTTCCCGCAAAGTTTTTCGAAAAAATTACTTCAAATGAGTGATATTGACGAGTCTGCTGAAGCTGCGCTATCCACGTTAGTACCCGAAAAATCGAAACATTTAAACGAAAAAACCTACGACAACTTTGAAACCTGGCCCAAAGAAAAACATATTGAGAACTTTACAGAAAAGGTATTACTAGCCTATTTCCTCAAGCTATCCACCACCTTAAGGCCGTCAACTTTGTGGAGCAAATATTCGATGCTCCGCACCATGATTTATCTGAACAAAAACATAAATATTTGCAAATTTACAAACCTTATTGCATTTTTAAAAAGGAAAGCTACCGGATATCAGCCAAATAAATCAAAAATATTTACAAAGCTGGAAATAGAACGCTTTATAAAATAAGCTGATGATAAAGAATTCCTGTTAGCCAAAGTTGTTTTAATCGTTGGAGTATTTGGAGCATGTAGAAGGGAAGAAATCACATTTTTGAAATTAGATGCCATCAAAGATTGTCAGTCGTTTATCAGTGTCAAAATTCCGAACACAAAAACTCATGTTCCAAGAATGTTAACGATTACTGAGGGATCAATAAATGGCATCAATTTTTTAGATCTATTTCTTAAGTACGCAAAACTTCATCCACTGAATACGACACATCAACGATTTTTCTTGACATATCGAAGTGGTAAATGCTGTACCTTGCCAGTTGGAATTAATACAATTGGAGGTATGCCAAAAAAAATAGCAGAATTCCTTGGACTCCTCAACACCAATGAATACACTGGCCATTGCTTCCGGCGCAGCTCTGCCACAATGTTGGCAGATTCTGGAGCGGACATGACACTTTTAAAGCGTCATGGAGGTTGGCGATCAAGCTCAGTTGTCGAGAGTTATATAGAAAATTCCATTTAACAGAAAAACGAAATAGCAAAAAGAATCATAGGGCAGAAAGGTACGCAAAATACAAAAATAAAAGAAGTTCACTCAGAAGCAGAAGTTAGCATTGTCAGTACTAGCAGTTTATCCATTCCCACTACAAATGATTACATTGCTCTTAAAGAGGAGAAACTAGATGCCTCTAGAATTCAGTTCAACAGTTTACATGATTGTACATTTTTTTTTAACATATATAATAAATAGATATTTTTATTGATTTTAATGTTTCATTTTTACTTTTAGGCACTAGTGCCTAAAACTGTCACATTTAGACACTAGTGCCTAAAAGAGTGTCATTTCGAAATTCTAATCAATATCGAAATATGTCTATTTCGAAACGCTTTCACAAAAAATATGTTTTACTATCCTCGCAAGAGAATTTATTGTTATCTTTTAGATATTATCAGACCCTGGCATCGACTGTTTCAAAACTACTAATAATAATAATAATAATGTCTTTTATTTTATACACAGATATAATTATTACAATTATAATAATAATGGCGGGTATTCGACTGGTTGCTGCACATACAACCGCCCAATTTATGGTTTTGTCTCACTTCGGTGATATTTAATAAACAAGAGAATTACAACGTTTAATTTATGATCAATTTAGTAACTACAATAGTTTCTTGTACAGGGTCATCCAACCAGGACTGAACAGGGGCCTATTTTTTTAGTTTCCCTGTATTTATATTTAAACCAATATAGCCATTTAGTTTATGCTTTGCCGAAGAATCTAAAGTTACCATTTAAAAAGCGATCTGACTTAAAACAAAGGAACTGTGGCGTAAAGTTGTTGTTTTTTCAATGGAATACCCTGTATATTATTTAGTTTTATGAAACGCCCTTCTTTCCTGATTCCATAAATATATATTTTGTCCATATTAGCTCAAACCGTTTTTAAGATATGAGCAATCAAACATTTAAAAAGCTGTATTTTAACGCATCGCCATTACGGGGATTTTCTTTTCCAAGGCATTCTAGACGTATTAAGCTCAAATGAATACAGCTTTTTAAATGTTTGATTGCTCATATCTTAAAAACGGTTTGAGCTAATATGGACAAACTATATATTTATGGAATCAGGAAAGAAGGGCGTTTCATAAAAATAAATAATATACAGGGTGTTCCATTAAAAAAACAACAACTTTACGCCACAGTTCCTTTGTTTTAAGTCAGATCGCTTTTTAAATGGTAATTTTAGATTCTACGGCAAAGCATAAACTAAATGGCTATATTGGTTTAAATAAAAATACAGGGAAACTAAAAAAATAGGCCCCTGTTCAGTCCTGGTTGGATGACCCTGTACATCTAACACACGGTCTTACTCTTTCGAAACAAATATAACAAAAATAATTTTATTGTACCCTTTTAAACAGTTCCAGGTTAACGCCGTTTATTAAGATCAAAGGAATCTTCAAACATTTTAAACTGTTGGTATATAAGAGTAAATACATTTTTTGATTTTCTACATTCCAGGTGTACCAATTCAAGTTAAAAATTGCCTTTGACATCTCTTCACTCTACGAGATAGTTTTATAAAAATATTAAACTAATAATAATAATACTATGTGTTTGCTAAAAATATTTTGCTGCTGTGTATAAAGTATGTTTAATGACCGCTGGCCGTTACGTCACGATTAGTGCTTATCTTTCTAACGATTAAAACATCATTTTTAAAATGCCGCGGTATTTTGAAAAAGAACAAGCAATAATTTTAAAATTATTTGATTATTTTCAATGATGCCGGAAAAACTGTGAATTGTGAAAACATAAATAATAAACGTGAAAAATCTATGGAAATGTTTTCATAAATACCCATCTGTTTTAGAGTTTCTGATGCTTTGTGATTTTCGTGTTTAACAACGAATTAAGGCAAAAAGATAGAGAAGCATGTAGATTTTAAGAATCGCAATAATGTAGCTATTTTATCATCCCGTGGTCGACAACTTCACAAAATTCATGAACATACCATAAGAGAACGTATTTATGTGATATATAGAGGAGGTGAACAGGTTACCATTCGCTTAATACAACTAAACTTTAAAATCATTGATGATGTTTAAATATCCACTGGTTTATTAGCGGAAAATTTAAATGGCGTAACTGTACTGTACCAAACAGGCGTTTTTTAATAGATCAACCTCATATAGCCCAAAAACGAGCTGAATTTTTAAGAGAATTTAAGAATAACGGCAACTATCAATTTCCCTTAAAATCTGTTTTTCTTATTGAAACCTGGATATACAGTAAAGGGGCTTTTAGGCGACAGTGGCAAGATAATACTCTTTATACAGTAAAAAATAAATTGACACAGGTGTACGGTATATTATTTTTTTTAAATCCGACCAAAAAATATACACTTTCTGGATAATTTTTCGTCTAGAAAATAACATTTTTCCGATCACAAGACCGGAAAAGTGACGTTAGAGACCGGAAATAGTAATTTACGTTACAAGACCGGAAAGTAGTGTTTTTCAGGTCGAGACAAGCATTTCCAGGGCGAGCCATAGGCGAGTCCTGGAAGCTTGGAGAGACCTGGAAAACACTAATTTTCGGTTGCGTGACGTACAATATTTTTTTTAAGACCGACACTTCGATATTTTTATAATATACGCGAAACGAGTTTGACATAAAGAACAAAATTAAAAATCAACGAACTGTCACTCGACAATACATCGAAATGTTGTTGTCATAATAACGAAATCAAGGTATCTTTTATTATCAAAGAGCGATTGGAAAAACAAAAAACAGGGTGACAGTGACATTAGAGACCGGAAAAGTGACATTAGAGTCCGGAAAAGATTTTTCCGGTCTCTAGTCACTTTTCCGGTCTTGCGATCGGAAAAACGTTATTTTCTAGACGAAAAATTGTCCAGAAAAGGGAAATTTTCTGGTCGGTTTTAAAAAAAGATTTTTCCGGTCCCTGTTTTTTGTTTTTCCAATCGCTCTTTGATATTACAAGTTACCTTGATTTCGTTACTATGACAACAACATTTCTATGTATTGTCGAGTGACAGTTTGTTGATTTTTAATTTGTTGTTTATGTCAAACTTGTTTCGCGAGTTCGCAAATTTAACAATATGAATTCAGATTTTGAATTATCCGACACGGAAAATGAGATTTCAGAAGAAATTTTGGATGCAGCAAGGAAAGCGACCTACGATATATTGCCAGTAAAATCAACAGCCCGTTACGAGAAGTCATACGACGCATTTAAAAATAATATAAAATAATTTAATGTAAATAAATAAATAAATAAATAAATAAATAATGACTTTATTGTAATTTCAAAAAAAAAAAGTTAAAATTACAAATGGCGGAGTTGAAGCTCGGCTTCCTATCTCAACCGAAGCTTCCTATCTCAACCGAATAAATATATATATAATATAATAAATATATCGAAGTGTCGGCCTTAAAAAAAATATTGTACGTCACGCAACCGAAAATTAGTGTTTTTCAGGTCTCTCCAAGCAAATGCTTGTCTCGGCCTAAAAAACACTACTTTCCGGTCTTGTAACGTAAATTACTATTACTTGCAGCTTTAGAAAACGAATTAGTTAGTAATTGGTGATTATCATGATTCGATGAGTAGTAAAAACTTTTAGAAATGGTTTAAAGAAAAATTGTTACCAAACATGGAAGAACAATCGCTTATAATCATAGGTAACGCCACCTATCATTCTGGGCTAATTGAGAAAATTCCAAATACAAGTTGGTCAAAAATATTACTTATTGCATGGTTAGAACAATGATAAATTCCGGTTTCACGATTTGCAGTGAAGGATCAGATCCGGATAATAGGGAAGAAGCATATTCCATTCAAACGTTATAAGTAATCTAGAAAGCACTATTTATTTTATTTTTTAAATATTTTAATTTTATTTTAATAGGTAGGACGAACCCGACGAACTAACACTGCAACATGGACATCGAGTTTTAAGACTTTCTCCATATCATTGTCACTTTAATCCTATTAAAATGGTTTGGTCAGAATGTAAGCGCTAATATGATACAAAAATAAGTTCTATGCATCCTGTAACAAATTACGTAGTTTTAGGTCTGTCGAATGAAGCAGTAGAAAATGTAACAGTGGAAAAATGGAAAAATTATGAAACAAACACTAATAAAATTAGAAATAATGTGAGGAAACGGGAAAAATGTATCGATGCCTTAGGTACTCTTCCCCTTATTAATAACTTAAAGGAATCTGATGATGATCCTTGCAGAGATGATGTGTTTTAATTAATAAAAAACTGTAATTTCTTGTATGTTTATAATTTTTTATTATATTTTCTTCTTTGTGATCTTATAAATAGGATGAAAATATTTAAAACAAAATTTATAGACTGATGAACTAGACAAAAAAATATATTAAAATTTTTTAAATGAGTTTTATTTATTTTTCAGTAAACTTAATTAGTTCAAAATTTCATACTGATTTTCCAAAACAAAATGTTTCATCCCATGATACCTTTTACCCTTAATAAACTACTTATTTCTTGCTTCATTAACAATATAAAAATAATAATTAAAAAATTAAAAAAACGCGCTTGTACAGGGTGTTTCATTAAGGTCGAAGAGCGGCCATATCTCGGAAACTAGTGGGCGTAGAAATTAGGGAAAAAAAAATAATAACTAAAGTGGCTATGAGAAAATCCTGGAAATAATTTTTAAGTTCCGCATTTTGCCGCAAGAGGGCGTAATTGAAAAGTAAATTTTAAAATTTTACATAACTCCGAAAATTCCACATTAAGGTATATGTTTGATAATACCATTTTAAAGCTTGGACAATTATGCATCATTTTGGTCTTATGCTCATTGGCGTACCGACTTTAATAAGAGTGGGGGAAGCTATTGAAAGTGTAATCATTTAAATCGCTGTAACTTATAAACGACTTATCCGATTTTAGCAAACTAAAGACTGTTTGGAAGAGAAATGTATGCACTTTCACCAATCGCATTTAGTTGTCCATAATAGTTCTCAAAAAAAATGCTAGAGGGCGTAATTTGCAATAACAATACATTTTTTGATTTTACTCCGAAAAAGTAAATCATACAGTATAATTATGATACCATAATCGAAAAGTTGATGAAACTTGCAAGAAAAGATGTAAAGACCGCAGTTCGATATCTTTGTTCGTTTCAATGCTATTGCCAAAACAATAATTTTTACTACAAATTGCGCCCTCTAGCAATTTTATTAGAAACTAACATTAGATACGACAATTGAAGGTACTTCCAAACAAGCTTAAATTTGGTAAAATCGGATAAGTCGTTTAGAAGTTACAGCGATTTTAATGTTTACACTTTCAATAGCTTCTCCCACTCTTATCAAGTGAAAGTGTAAACATTAAAATCGCTGTAACTTCTAAACGACTTAACTGATTTTACTTAATTTAAGGTTGTTCGGAAGAAAAAGGTAAGTGGCTTCAATTGTTGTATCCAATGGTACAAGATAGTTTCTATTAAAATTGCTAGAGGGCGCAATTTGTATTAAAAATGATTGTTTTGGCAATAACTCTGAAACGAACAAAGATATCGAACTGCGGTCTTTACATCTTTTCTTGCAAATTTCATCATTGCCACTTTAATTGTCATTTTTCTTTTCTTGAGTTTCTATGCCTGGTAGTTTCCGAGATATGGCCGCTCGTCGACCTTAAAAAAACACCCTGTATATTTACTTGTTCACATGCCCGTATTTATGTAGATCAAGTCTAAAAAAAATCATGACCTTTACCACCGGTAAGACAAACTGACTGAATAAATTTACAACGTAATGACGTAACGGTCAGCGGTCATTGAACATACTTTACTAAAAGTATGGCCAAAGCTTTAACAATGAGCGATGATCGTATTTTAAATTGTGTTTTGGATAACCAACCGTAAGATATTCTATGAAAATTTCGTGTTGTCACATGCGCTGTGTTAAAAAACGTTTTAATTAAATATTAACAAAATACTTACAGTAGTTTCAAATAGTTGGCCTTCAAGACTTCCATAAAACGTAGTGCCAAAAAAAAAAGAATAAGCCAGTACTCGGTGATAAAAATGAAACGCCGGCTAAAATATGAAACTTAGATATTGTATAAAATATAATTTGTATTTTCGACGCCTAAACTAATTGTTTAAATAGAGTGAAGTTTATAGACACGCCACTAAGCATTTAAATTTAAAAAATATATAGAATATGTAAGATCAGCAAAGATTTAAAATTCAATAACTTCAAATTTACTCAAAACTTTACAAAAGATCAATGGCATTCTGATCATTTCAAAATTGATTAAAATGGTCTTAAGAGCAATTTGCAGTGAACCTCGTAGTCCGATTCGGGATTTCGCCATGAGCAAGTAGGTGTGTCGAGGAGGAGATGTGCTATTGCTACAACGAACAAAACCGAAATTTTTTTTTTTTTCATTTACTAGCTTTCACTATTGGATTTTAATTCTCAAGCAGGGATGCATTTCGTAAAGTATTTTACCATGCCACTGTTTTTATTTTTTAAGAAAGGCGCACCCAGAATCGACTCGGAATGGTCTACTATTCAAGTGCAATAAAAATTGTCAAAATATAGACTGGACCGATTAAATTAAAAATTTTAATGGTTTGCTGCAAGAAAATTATACTTCGAGTTAACAAAAAGTACGAACGGAAACTATTTGAACAATTACGGTATACAACTACACTCATCAGCAAAAAAAAAACGGACAAGGAAAATTATCGTCAAGTGTGATATTAAATAACTTTTCTGATTTTAAAACATCTTTAATGAAAATCTCGAAGATGGTATAGCCGCGTGTATTAAGATTATTACCCGCTTTTCAATTTAAGAGAAATATTGACATGGGTGATATTATACCGAGGGAAACAAATGATACTTTTAACATTGAAAATGTTTATATTATCGCACGAGCATGTATAGTAGGGGTACACAATTCGAAATTCTTGCGGCGAACATTTATCCCTGACGTCACACAGTCTAACGCATTGAAATGAATAATGTTATTTATTTCAATGGTCTAACGACACTGAGTTAAAATTATCCACAAACGGAACTACGCGCGCGATGCTAGGACGGCGAAGGAGGGAGAATGTACAACGGATGATGCGCGTGCCGTGCCGCCTAGATCAACTGGAGAGGTACATATTTTTCGGTGTTGTTTGACTGACAGTATTTTTATTGTAACTGTTATATTGGTGAAGTCTGTTAAAAGTAGCTATAGTGTAAATGTTTACACTTTTTTATTTACTCTTATACACTTTGTCAGAAAGTATGGAATATTGCAATAAATATGTTTCAAACCATGTTTTTAGAAATAATTTTTTATTGACAATTTATGGTTTATACATTTTTGATACCATTATGTTCTTTTTTAAGAATAGACAGGGTCTTTATGCTGAGAGGAATCATAAGTACAGTACTCGTTCTGTTGATGTAAATTAACCAGCACATCATCTGTCTATTTTTTAAAATGGACTCTATTATGCGGGTGTTCGACTTTTTAATAAACTTCCTATTGATATTAAAAGTGAACTGTTAAGGTGAAGTGTTAAGGTATTTAAAAAAAAATTAAAGAAACATTCAGTACAGATGGAACCATACTGTTTAAAGGACTACATGCTCTCCCTTTGCTGACGTCATTTCCTTTTATGTAAATTGTATAGTTTATTTAATCAGAAATAAAGAAATTTATTATTATTATTATTACTATTATTATTAATATTAAACCGCTTATATTTTGTCGTCAAAATTTTGCCCACAAATATAGTTTTGAAAAACGAATAAGACAAAACTAAAGGGAGTCAAATACCATGATTAAATTTTGTATTTTAAATGGAATACCCCGTATATTTTTATGGATATATATAGATCTCTTTGAGAAAATTTCTGTGGTTTATGGTTTTATGTGTTTATCTATCAAAATGCCAGAGATAATAATATATTAGTTTGCAATTTAAAAAAGGAGCAAGTGCTTAATTTTGTAAATCATAGCTACTTTAAAATAAGTTGAATTATTTCCAAATTTCCATTTTTTAGGGTATATATGAATTCCAATAAAATGGAATTTTTTTACACGTAATGACAAATCTGCTTTTAATTTTGCATTAAAAAGTAGTAAATTCTTCATGGAAGATACACACATCTTATTTGAAAACATTAAATTGAAATATCTCTGTCATTTTGATAGATAAATATCTACACAAAACCATATATATATTAGGTAACACAGCAATTGTCTCAAATGGATCTATTAAACTCCATAAAGCTATACAGGAACATGATGACCATTTAAAATAAAAAATAAGCATGTTTTTTGACCCTCCCTGTATACTTTCAAAAACGAAATTACTCTTGATTATTTTTATTTTTTTTAATTATGGACGTAAGCGAATTTTTGGCGAAATAATACGAGCGGTTTGAAAGATATTTGAAATATTCCAGACTTTTTTGACACTCTGTATTAGGTACGTATTATAATTTATATTTAGGAGGTTATTTGTTCCTTTAAATATTTTTCTATGTGTTGTCCGACTGACAGTTATAACTTTGTATTTACTTTATAACAAGGTTGGTAGGATATATTAAGTAAGTACGGAAACTTTAAGGAATTAATTTTTGAGTGATTTTAAGACCAAAAGTTAATATCATTATAGATCCGCAAGAGCTCCGTTTTCGAGATACAACTTTTAAAAATTCCCTTTTTTATTATAATATTAAGTGGAAACTATCAGCTATTTCATTGAAACTTGCTACATACTAATGGATATTATTTAGGAGCTACTTTTTGCAAGTATTAAGATATATTTAATTCAACCATGAGCGTAGATATGGGTAACCTGTTTTAATCTTTTAAAGCATTATCTAGTAAGCCAAGCAAAAGGTACACAAAAAGTGTATCTTTATAATTTTTGATTAGATTAGCCCTTTTTGAGAAAATTTACTTATTAGGTTTTTATGTACGCCTATGGACAAATTTAAGTGCGAATCATTGCTTAGAAATCAACTAAAAAGAAATTACTTAGTTTCTAGCCAATTTTAAGAAATATATTAGTTTTCATATGTTAAAATTATTAATAAAATAATTTAAAACAGAAAATAATGTTCTTTTATTCTGGAAATCAAACGGTTCCCGAAAGGATTTCATAAGTCATTAAATTTATTTTATAAGATGCATCTGGTATTTTATTTTTGTTGAGATCTGAGCAATTTTGATTCACAATTACATTTCTCCAGAGGCGTGCATGAAAATCTAATAAGGAAATTTTCTTGAAAAAGATACGCCCAATCAAAAATTATCAAGAAACACTTTTTATGCCTGGCTTACTAGATAATGCTTTAAAAGTTTAAAACAATCAGTGGCGTGCCATTTTTTGCTTGAAAGTCTTAATACCGTTACCCATATCTACGCTCGCGGTTGAATTAAAAATATATTAATACTTGCAAAATGTAGCCTCTAAATATCTATTTGTGTGTCACAAGCTTCAATGAAGTAGCTGTTACCATTCAATAATATTTTAGAAAAAAGTAAATATTTGAAAAAAGTTGAACACTCTGTATCTACAAAACGGAGCTCTTGCGGACCTATAATTATATGAACTTTTGGTCTTAGAATCGATCAAGGATTAATTCCTTAAAGTTTACGAACTTAATTAATTAACACCCTGTATAATATCAGTGATAAATACCCTGATATACAGGATGTCCCATAACTTATAGGCCATAGAGTAACTGGAGATACTAGACATCAAACTAGATCAATTACGTCATTTAAGTTTTTTAGAAATGTTACTCGTTCTAGATATACAGGGTGTTTAAAGTGAACGTTTGTTTTCGAAAAAAAAACCTAATTTGAAAACGGTTCGATTTATTAAATTTTGAAAGTTGGATTTATAAAAATTTGATCAACTAAATATTACATTCAAATCTACATTCGGACCAACCATTACTCAGACTGATTAAAACCTGGGATAAACTTACTTGTTCCCAGCCAGCCTTTTTTACGCGTTTTATAGTTTAATGTTAGAAATAATATTTTAGTTTTCTTTTGGCTGTTGTTCCGTTCTCAGTTTTTATTTTTAGTTGAATCATAGTTAAATGCAAAAATATATGATGTGTTCATATTCATAAACTAGTATTTTCTACCTACATTTTACATTCCTATACAAGGTATTAATAGAACTTGATATTGTAACAGCAACTATCATTAAATACAAAAATACAAATTTAAATGTTGATAACTTCTTAAATTAAGTAATTTTGAATATTAAAATTATATCAAATTTTTTAAGTACAAAACAGATGACATAGTTTAAAAATATAAATAAATATCCAAATTTGATATATTTATTTCCGGTATATGTAGGTATAGATATCGGATATTTGAATATTTATATAAACATGATATGTACCAACCCTGTTTTATACGCTCCATTTTAATATTTTTTATATTATAAATCAATAAAACTTTGGTCAACTAAATATTACATTCAAATCTATGAGTTCTCGCAGATTTCAAATCTCACAATAATAGTTACAAGCGTTGCACATTTTCAATGTCCTCCCCGGTTGCATCTTTGTAAAGGACCGTGAATTTTTTGCCTAAGGTTCTCAACACCCTGTGGAAAAAGTAGGCGGTGCGATGATATTTCAATGCATTTCATATGGAAGTCGCATGTTTTCTTAACATTTTGTTTTTTGATTCATCACAATACCTGGTCTTTTTAAAAAGATATAATCTTTTTAGAAAATCATTTTAAATTTATTAATGTTATTGGATAAAAAAAACATAGTAAGTCGTGATAAGTTAAGTTGCCTAGCAACTAGCATTTTATTTCATTGTCAGTGTCAAGCTTGAAATATTGCCCAAACATGCGCTCAGAAGATGTTGCCCGTGCTGTGGCACTAAACGACCATGGCCGAAACAATACGATATATCGCTAACATCTTGGGTAAAGCTAAGAGTACCGTACAGGATGCAATCAGCCGCTTTCGACAAACTGGGCAGTATTCTAGGCGCCAAGGATCAGGCAATAGACTTAAGACAAATACGCGTGATGATGGTTACGTAGTGTTAGCGGCACTACCGATCGCAGTTTTCCATCTTTAGCCATTAGTCGTCAATTAAGAAATATTCGAGGCACTTATATTTCCTCAGATACCGTCCGCCGTAGACTGGGTGAACAAGAACTGAACTCAAGGGGACCAGCTGCATGCTCAGCTCTTTCCCCAGCCTGTATCGTACTGCCCGTTTGCATTTCGCTTAGGAACATGTTAATTGGACAGCAGAACAATGGGGCCGAGAACTGTTTTCAGATGAATCCCGTTTTTCCTTATGCTCACCAGACGGACGCAAGCGTGTATGGAGAAGACCAGGGGGACGATTTGCGCAATGTTGCATCTCTCCGCAAGTACCATATGGAGGTGGAAGTACAATGGTGTGGGCTGCAGTATCGTCTAATGAACGTACCGAGCTCGTTATAATTGAAAATGTGCAATGACTGCTGACCGCTATATTAATAAGTATTTAGCAGAACATGTCGTTCCATATATGCTCACTAGGACCGGACTTTTTTCTAATGCATGATAATGCAACACCACATGTGGCACGGGTGGTAAACGAATATCTAAACGAAGTTAACATTCAGCGGTTTCAGTGGCCAGCTCGTAGCCCAGATCCTAAACGCATTGAGCATGTTTGGGATATGTTAAGAAGACGAATTCGACAACGGGAACCAGCTCGCAAATTGCTCTTTTGGAAGAATGGAACAATATACTGCTCAGGAACAAAATGCCAACTGTATTGAAAGTTTACCACGCCGTATGACAGATGTGATTCGAGCTCGTGGGGGCAATACACGCTATTAATTTTTGTTATTAATTTTGTTAAATTTTTATTTCTGTTTATTTAATAAAAAAACTATAATCAATTTGCAAGTAATTTCTAAAAAGATTTATCTTTTTAAAAATACCAGGTATTGTGATGAATCAAAAACAAAATGTTAAGAAAACATGCGACTTCCATATGAAATGCATTGAAATGGCATCGCACCGCCTAAAAGGATTATTCCCTCGGTATAATATTACACATGTCTCTCTTAAATTGAAAAGCGGGTAATACTCTTAATACATGCGGCTACACCATCTTCGAGAATGTCATTAAAGATGTTTTAAAATCAGAAAAGTTATTTAATATCAAAGTTGCCGATAATTTTCCTTGTCCGCTTTTTTTTGCTGATGAGTGTAGGTAGGCTGTAAAACATTAGTATATTAAAGTATAAGTGGATATTAAGGTCTTTAAAACACGCGCGATTTTGCAAGCACGACGGCGCAGCCGGAGTGCTTGAAATAGAGCAAGTGTTTTAAAGACCAGTTATCCACGAATACTTTACATTATTTTTTTTTATTGGTATTAATATTACAAAAAATGGAAATAATAACTGAGTAAGTAAGTGAAATGTCCTGTCGTTGTCATGAAAATGAGGAGAACAAAAAATACCTTCCAATCTGTCACATAAGATTTATTGTTGTCACCGTTGACATTGGTTGTCTATTGCTTAAAAAATATTTTATTTGACGTTAAAAGGTAATTCTGTCAAATCAATAATTCAAAAGTTGACATTTAGACTTCACGTTTCACGGGTTGTTGATGTTGCCATGGTAACTTTAAAACACGCGCGTTTTTGAAAGTGGGATTTAAACACGCTGAGGCGTACTTTAAATAAGCGAAATAGGGTATCAATAAAAAAAAAATTAAAACAAAACGATAAGGTAAATTAAAAATAAATTAACATAATACGTATTAATACGATTATTTTAATTAAATAATTTTTAGAATAAAAAGTAATAACTAATGTTGTGAAGTATTATTTACAAAGTATTTGGCGCATATAATTTCTTGTATATAACGTACCTACATAATGGTCTGTATAATTTATATCAACGAAAAATACTCTTGGCTAGCGGACTTTAATCTGTGAAAAGACCTGCATTTTGCATTGAAGTACACAGGGATGCCAAAAACAATGGACTCCCTGGGGCCGAGTAGACATTGACAGCTGTTTCGTCCTTGTTAGGAACTCATCAGAATGCCACAACCCGAAGCAACGTCACTGATAACACTGCAGCCTGCAGCGCATTTAAACCCTGCCTAATAAAATAGGTATTTTCACACTTTAATGATGTACCTACGTAACGTAAAATACTTACAATTTCAGAAAAAAGTTAGTTTTAGTTGTACGGTTTTTTATTAAAACCATTCTTAAACAATTTATCATAAGTCTGCCCATATTTTTTTGTCTTTGTCTTTTTTAATACTGTAGTACGGGAATCCTGTACTTGATTAATTTTTACAACCATAACTAATGATCATAATGAAAGAAAAAAATAAAAAGTCATCTGTTCGGACTTGCTTAAGCTTCAATCATTTAAATTCGTTTAATCTTGTTATTATATTAGTTAGTACCTCTTGGAAATTGGCTATACTTACTGAATACAAAGTCATTATTAAATATAATATCACTGGGATAAGGCCACACACAAAAATAAAAGTCGTTGGGCCAAAATATTCTCTCGTATAAATACTGTGCCTAAAATATACAACGAAATAATTAATGTTACTGATTATACAGAGCGATTCACGTAGCACATTCATTTGTAATAAATTATTTGGCATTTGGTAGCCGGCCATAATTGACTGTTGCAAAGTCTAAATAAAATATTTTTCAACAAATCCCATTTCGATTTCATCTTTGGGTTCTGCATTGAATTTTGACTTCAGAACGTGGTTTATCAGAGGACATTTGTTTGTCATAGTTTTTTCAGTTTTGTTTGACGAACTGTTACATACATAAAATTAAATTAACAGACAATTGCGGAATTTTTGTAAAACCGTATCCAGTGCCACTGGTTAATGATCAAATAGAAGAATGGGGGTAATCTCGCGCGGCGCAAATCCATTTAGATTTGCTCTTATGTCTACTTTAAAAAAGACGGAAGCATTGAAGTGTGCATAGAAGGATGGAAACAATCGTTTTCAGGGTATTAGTCGGGAAGAGGTCTTCCATGAAATAGTAATTTACATTACAAGACCGGAAAACAGTAATTTTCGGTTGCGTGACGTACAATATTTTTCTTAGGACCGATACTTCAATATACTTACATTAAATTATATTATATTATTTTTAAATGCGTCGTATGACTTCTCGTAACGGGCTTTTGATTTTACTGGCAATATATTATTATCGTAAGTCGCTTTCTTTGCTGCTTCCAAAATTTCTTCTGAAATCTTATTTTCCGTGTCGGATAATTCAAAATCTGAATTCATATTGTTAAATTTGCGCACTCGCGAAACAAGTTTGACATAAACAACAAATTAAAAATCAACGAACTGTCACTCGACAATACATAGAAATGTTGTTGTCATAGTAACGATATCAAGGTAGCTTGCATTATCAAAGCGCGATTGGAAAAACAAAAAACAGAGACCGAAAAAATATTTTTTTAAAACCGACCAGAAAATATACACTTTCTGGACAATTTTTCGTCTAGAAAATAACCTTTTTCGATCGCAAGACCGGAAAAGTGACGTTAGAGACAGGAAAATATTTTTCCGGTCCCTGTTTTTTGTTTTTCCAATCGCTCTTTGATAATACAAGCTACCTTGATTTCGTTACTATGACAACAACATTTCGATGTATTGTCGAGTGACAGTTCGTTGATTCCTAATTTGTTGTTTATGTCAAACTTGTTTCGCGAGTTCGCAAATTTAACAATATGAATTCAGATTTTGAATTATCCGACAAGGAAAATGAGATTTCAGAAGAAATTTTGGAAGCAGCAAGGAAAGCTACTTACGATATATTGCCAGTAAAATCAAAAGCCCGTTACGAGAAGTCATACGACGCATTTAAAAATAATATAAAATAATTTAATGTAAGTATATTGAAGTATCGGTCCTAAGAAAAATATTGTACGTCACGCAACCGAAAATTAGTGTTTTCCAGGTTTCTCCAAGCTTCCAGGACTCGCCTACGGCTCGCACATTTTTTTTTAATGTTAGTCCTGGCCGCTCTGCATTAGCAATACCTTTGAGAGCCATTTAAGTCACTTAGACCTAGTATTATACCGCGTTGAAAATTAAAAAATTGATGTTCATATACCAAAACGTAAAATTTCTGGGATGTGTGTTAGATGACGCGGGGTTTAGTCGGACCCCGAATGCATTTAAGTGATTATTAGTTATAAAAATATCCCGAAAATGTCAGTCTGTCAGTCAGCTATAACATTTTTTCCCAAAGTTTTCAGTACTTACGAAATCGCTTACTCAAAATAAATCACAGCGGTTTTGGGCATCGGAACAAACAAGAGCTTTTAGTTTGTTAAAAGATTAACTCAAACCTACCATTTAACTACCATGCGAGCAAAAATTATTTGCATCAAAGAGGGCTTGGATAAAAAAACGTAGGGCTTGGTTTAGATCACAATGATATGGGGACGATATACCGTGCGAGCCAAAATTATTTGCATCAAAGAGGGCTTGGATAAAAAAACGTAGGGCTTGGTTTAGATCACAATGATATGGGGACGATATACCGTGCGAGCCAAAATTATTTGCATCAAAGAGGGCCTCGCATCTCAGGACGTAGTGCTTAGCCGTAGAGCTTAATACCTGTTGGGTGTCAGTAACTACCTGAATTAACAATCAATCAGTTATTCCGTCATCTTTGACAGTCGTTACAAGTAATTTGATTCAGCGCTAATTTTTCCAATTTCTTGAACAATTCACACAATGGGCTATACGGAACAGAAAACATTCATGGTTGAAGCATATTTTCGAATCGTAAATGGTGAGTGGCAATACAATCCGGGTTAGTGCATGGACGATTTTCACGAACATTTTCCTAACGTTGCTTTTATTGCTGGGGATTTTTATCATTGCCTGAAAAGAACCGTGGCTGTGCTTGGGGAGACAGGCTCTATACAACACAAAAAAGGAGCAGGAAGACCATCTGTAAGAACCGAAGAACTTGTTGCAAACGTTCGTAAAATAATGCAAAATACGCCACCAACTTGTATAAGACACTTGTCCCAAGAAGTGGGAAGATCTTATGGAACATGCAGGACTATTCTTAAGAAGCAGCTAAATTTACTTCCTTATAAAGTGCAAGTATTCCAAGAAATACAAGCCGCAGATTTTGAAAGACGCAGGAATTAGTCTCAAAGGTTTACCCAAAAATTTATTGGAAAGAAATGATTTATTAGGCCTGACATTTTTTCGTATGAAGCCTGGTTCCACCTATCCGTTGTGAATTCTCAGAATACACGCATGTGGATTAGTAAAAATCCCCATTGTTCACATTGCACCCTCAAAAAATTGGTTAGCTGTTTCCCGAAGAAGAATTGTTGGTCCTATTTTTTTCCATGACACAGTTACAGCACAGCGGTATAGAGACAATATTTTGAATCCATTTGTGGAGCAATTACTTGACGACGAACTACGTTTTGGATATTTTCAACAGGACGGTGCAACCGCCCATACAGCCGCCGAAACTATTAACTACTTACGCAATTTTTTCGACGACAAATTTATCAGTTTTTGATCAGACATTGAATTCCCACCTAGATCACCTTGTTTAACGGTTATGGATTACTTCGTTTCTCCTTATTTAAAGAACACTATTTTTAAAACACCAGCTGCAAATTTAGAACAATTACAAAAAAGGATTATCCAAGAATGTGGTAACATTTCTCCAGAGATGCTGGTCAACCCTTTCGAATAGAGACGTGTGAATTTATGCCTGGAGCATGGCGGTAGCCAATTTCAGCAATTTATGTAATTATTTCTCTTTTTCTTTCTGTATATTCGTACTTTGTTAATTTTGTAAACAACAAAAATAAATTTGTTTTTGTCTACTAATTTTATTACTCATTAGTTTGGCGCATCAGGTTATAATATGAATTTGACAAAATTTTAACCTAAAATAGATTTGGTTAGATATTATATCGTCCCCATATTATTGTTATCTAAACCAAGCCCTACGTTTTTTAATCTAAGCTCTCTTGCTCGCACGGTATATTACCCGGACCCTAACCTGACATTTTATGTTGAAATAAAAGCCAGCGACATTGGGATAGCTGCATAGTTGATTGACGTGGACCGTAGAGTTGTAGCTTGGGTCAGCCGAATATTACTTGATCGCTACGACATTTTTGATAAGTAAATATTAGCTTTAAACTTTTTCGTTAAATAAGTTACACTGACAACAAAGCAGTATCCTATTTGAATACTTGTCGATTGTGTTACTTACAGCAATACGTAAATGGACGGTCAGGTAGACATCAAACGTCAGATAACATTAACGGCGGTAACTGGTACCAGGAAATGGAACTAAAACAATTGATCGGTGGTTGTAACCAGTCCCATAGATAGTGACTCTGACCCGTCACTTAGACTTCGACTAGACTTAGACCGGTACTTGAACCCCGTTACTTTTGGAGACATATGCGGTGATTGGCGGTGTACCGAAGAAATCGCCTTAGAGCCATCAAATCTTCATAAATGTCGCTTTTATACGGCTACGCAGCAATAGCAGGAACACCGAAACTAAACCAAATACTTTTGTTTGAGTTTGGGCCAGTATATCCACCGAAGTGACAAGACAGGGTAACGCTAAATGAGCTAGCAAATACTGGTGGTCAGACAAACTAGGAGGTTCTCCTGACCACGCAAGACATACTCCATAAATTACAAACGATGCCTCTAAGCAAACCCAACAGTCCTTCTAAGCACCTATTGTTCGAATTTGCCAAATAAATATAGAGAGTATAAGTTATTCCAAGAGCCAGTACTTATCAAAACAACTGAAGAACGACAATATTGATCTGGTTGCAACTCAGGAAACACATTGCAGTACTGAGGAACAACTGCAAAAAAGGGGCACGATATCTGGATATGAACTACTTGGAGCCGCATACCATCATGTATACGGAGTTGCAACCTATATCAGGCACGACATAGAAAATGCTACTCTCATCTCCACGTTCTCAGACAACGAAGTCCACAATGTCGTTGTAAAAATCGGAGATGTAACCGTATCCAATATCTATAAACCACCCATGGCCAATATCTGTAATCTAAGCACAACCCCACCCTGCAATTTACCTGGGTGATTTTAACAGCCACCACGAGCAGTGGAAATACAGGGACTGCGATTCAAATGGGAAGGCCTTAGTAAAATGGGCCGAAGGTGAAGGTCTCAATCTTATCTTCGATGCAAAAGACCGAAATACCTTCAAATCTGCAGCGTGGCAGCAGGAATATAACCCAGATCTATGCTTCACCTCATCTGCTGGCAAGAACCAGTCCCTGCCAGTCACCAGACACGTACTATGCGACTTCCCCCACAGTCAACACCGTTCCAGTTATCATAGAGACAGGCAGCCAAATACCAATCGTGACCTCTATACCTCACCCGAGATGGAACTTTCAAAAGGCTAACTGGAAAAAGTTCTCCGAAGACTTAGATAAATGCCTGGGCTGGATACCACCAATCAGCAAAAATGACGGCAGATTTGTTGGAGCAGTAATAAGCACCGCTAAGAAGTGCATCCCTAGAGGATTCCGCAATGAATATATTCCAGGGTGGTCCCAAAACAGCGAAGACCTCTACTAAAACTTCTTTGAAACTGGTGACCAAGAGGTGGCAGATAAGCTTCTCCATTGCCTTAATGCTGCAAGGCAAAAGATATGGAAGAGAACTTGAACTTCCAGACCTCAAGCCGCCAAGCATGGTCCCTACTAAGGAAGCTAGGAACCGAAGCACCTGTCCAAAGACAAAAAACAAATGTGTCCCCAAATGCCGTAGCCTCCCACATAGTAGCAACGTCCAGAGCACCAAGTGACAAAACGCATACAAAAGAGATAAGACGGGAACTGAGAACCCTGTGGAGCGAAGCTGCAATCACGGAATACGCACAACCTTTCTCATACGAAGAAATTGAAACAGCGCTCAAAGATATCACCCCGGGAAAAGCACCAGGATTCGATAACATCCACCCGGAATTCCTAATAAACTGCGGAAAATATGCAAAACTCTGGCTGGCCAAACTCTTCACTGACATAATGCAGACTGGAAACGTGCCCAGAGAATTCAAACAATCGAAAATAATAGCCATCTTGAAACCAGGCAAACCAGCTGATTCGCCCCAGAGCTACAGGCCTATAGCATTATTATCTGTGACATACAAACTACTGGAAAGGCTCATCTCATCAACAGAATCGGCCAGAGAATATATTATGACGTAATTCCGATCGAACAAGCAGGTTTTACACCTAAACGAAGCTGCGTGGACCAGGTCATGTCGCTTACAACCTATATACAATACAATACAAAATGTCTTTATTTAATTTCAAAGAAAATTATAAAAGAAAAACTTAATGAAAAGTGATGGCGACGTTCAAATTAATGCTCTTCCACGCAACCATCAGGTATAAAATAAAATATTAATTCAATAATTGCTAACCTAAGATATATACTAAGTAATGAAGTACCTGAACAATTAGAAAATCAGAAATAAATGAATCGCCATAGCAAGTGACATAGTGACATAGTTACAAAATTACACACGCTCTTCCAGCACAAACTTACCCACCTTACCTTTAAAAACTTGAAAATGGGGAACTCTTAATGACTTCCGGGATATTGTTAAAAATTTTTGCCGCATTGTAAGAAAATGATCGCCGAAACAAGGAGGTGTAATGCCTGGGAATGCTATAAAGGGATGATGATCTTGTTAGACGGTTATGTATGTCAGTTCCTTTGAAGATTTTTTGATATAGGTAAGGAGGAGTTTGAGTATTATTAAGTTTATAAACTAAACAGGCCATATGTACTTTAAACCGTTCATCCAGGTTTAGCCAGTGGGAATTCCTAAAACAGTCCGAGATGTGATCAAATTTATGTAAATTCTAAGAGAATCGAACACAGGAATTTTATAATTTTTGTAAGGAATGCCGATCGTGCTGACGTAGCGCTGGCCAGAAACCAACATCACAATAAGAGACAAATGAAAGAATTAAAGAGTCACATAGTCTAAGCTTGATATCAGTAGTAAGAATATCCTTATGCATGTATAACAGTTTAAGTTTAAAATAGGACTTTTGAAGTAGGTTATTTACATGGCCTGAAAATCTAAGGTTTGAATCAAACTGCACTCCTAGATTTCGACAACTATCAGTAAAAGTTAAAAGAGAACCATTTAAATTAAGTACAAAATCATCATTTTGTTGTAGCAGATTACTGTTTTTCCCAAATAACAACACTTGTGTTTTGTTTTCATTTAATTTAAGTGAGTGTGCCTGTGAGACTCTAACAATAATGTCAAGATCTTCATTTAATTTTAATGCTGCTGTGAGGAAATCTTTAAGGAAAAATAACAAGTAGATCTGGGAATCATCAGCATACAAATGAAGAATGCAGTGCTTCAGAAAAGTATAAAAATCAGAAGTATAAATCAAATACAAGATAGGGCCAAGAATACTACCCTGAGGAATCCCCTGAGCATTGCATACAACTCTCTGCTGTCTTCCAGTCAAATAATTCCTAAAAAATGACACTGCCGTCGGTGAAAACCCAAAGTAATACAATTTATCACAAAGTAAGTTATGGTTCAAGGTATCAAAGGCTTTACTAAAAAGCAGGACCAGACAAGTGTTTAACCCCCTATCAGAAGCCGTGAAAATGTCATCTGATACTTTAAGCAGAGCAGTGCAGGTACTGTGTAGAGGTTTGAATCCTGACTGAACCTGAATATAGAGGCGGGATTCCAAAGGAAGCTTAAAACCTCTGCCGCATTCATTGATCTATCAGCCGCTTACGACACCGTTTGGAGAGAAGGCATGATTTACAAGTTTCTCCGCCTAATCCCCTGCCCGGCTTACTAAACAATATGCTGAACGATAGAATATTCCCAGTTATCATGGGGTCCGATACAAGCTCACTAAGAAAACTTAAGAACGGTCTACTCGCACCGCTCCTTTTCAGCCTCTCCATCGCGGACATGCCAGAGACAAGATGTAAAAAGCACGGCTACGCTGATGACTGAGCACTAACCACGAGATGTGGGTCATTCGAGGAGTCAGAAGAGATTCTGACGGCCGACTTGGAGAAACTGGGAAGATACTTCCGAAAATGGTGCCTTCAACCAAATGCCAGCAAAACAGAGGTGACATGCTTCCTTCCACCTAAACAACAAATCTGCCAAGAGGGAGCTTAAAATCAAATTTGAAAATATATGGTTCAAGCACAACAAAACGCCAAAATACCTACGCGTAACACTTGACAGAACACTTTCATACAGGGAGCACTTCACAAAAACAGCAGAGAAATTGAAAACGCGAAATGACATCATACAAAAACTCTGTGGAACAACATGGGGTGCGTCGGCGTCCTCTTTACGCTCTTCAGCTCTAAGCCTTGCCTTCTCAGCTGCTAAATATTGTGCACCAGTGTGGCTTAACAGTCCTCATGTCCATAGAATTGACGCTCAACTCAACAACGCAATGGGAGTGATAGCGAGTGTAAGCAGATCTACCCCGGTGGAGTGGCTCCCAGAAGCCACATACCACCCCCCAACCTGCGACGCATAAACGCACTTACGAAAAAGAGTTTAAAAAGATAATGAAAAACCGAAACCTACCAATACACGAGTATATTGAGGACGCTAGCCACAATCGCCTTCGATCCAGAAAACCGCCCATCAGAACAGCTATAGATACCACCGAAGAAGGATTTAGCCTAACTAACGCTTGGCACGAAGAATGGACCACAAAGCAGAACAACCAAATCCCATGCATCATCCAACAGCCTCCAGCAATGATTGACTTGCTTCGTAAAACATGGGTAAACAAAGGGGGAACAAAATAAAATATTGCCGGAAAGGGACGTTTCCACTAGGGAACCACAAGAAAAATAGGTTTTCAAGTGAGTTACAAATCCATAACCTTGCTTTCCACAGGGTTTTTAAGATATTTTTTATGCGATAAACCATTGCTTTCGTAGATAGAAAGCAATTTTAAAGGTGTAGTTGGTGGATATATTGATAGAATAAACAGTTGTCATAAAAAGGCAATAACTGTCGTCTTTCTTTATAAGAGTTTTTAACTAATTTAGAGCTTCCTGCTAGAAACTTATTAGGTTATGGACCCAGGACTATTGTAGTAAGCAGAAGTAACGTTTTAATAGATCTAAAAAATCGATATAAAAAAATATCTAAATAGATATTTAAGAGGGACACTAGATTATGGCCTAAGATATGTCGCTGGAACTGAAGGGTACTTGGAAGCATTTAGTGATGCTGATCATGGTGGTGACTTATCGTCAGGACGATCCACTACTGGAGTGATTTGTATATATGCCTCTGGTGCAGTATCAAGGTTAAGTCAAAGGCAAACCTCTGTAGCCATATCAACTACTGAGGCAGAAATTGTGGCTGCTAGTGAAGCTACACGAGATATGGTGTGGTTAAGGACTCTTTATGGAGAAATTCTTAAATTAAAAGAAGTGCCTAATCTTATGGTTGATAATGAAGCTGCTATAAAATTAGCGCAGAATGCAGATTTTCATTGTCGAATGAAGCATATACGCACAAGACTTTTTTTTGTGAGAGAGCAGGTCTCAGAGGGCTTATCGATATTAAGAAGATTTTAATTACACTGCTGTATTGACAAAGCCATTGTTTAAGCCCAGGTTAAAAGGTATTTGCAGCTCAATGGGTTTAGTAAAACTTTCAAATGAGGGAAGGTGTTGAGGAATATCAGCATTTTTAGTTTGCCCGTATATATTTTTTAAAGGTGTAGTTGGTGGATATATTGATTGAATAAATAGTTGTCATAAAAAGTCAATAGTTGTCGTCTTTCTTTATAAGAGTTTTTAACTAATTTAGAGCTTCCTGCTAGAAACTTAACAATATTTAATTATTTTATTTTAAACTAGATTAAAACAAGGTAAAAGCCAGAATCAGAAATAAAGGTGATTTTTAGTCTCAAATATAAACAGTTACAAACCAAGAGTAAAATTACGGTTACATAATGTCAAAATTGAATCGTTACAGTGCGTTAGCCCAACACAAGAGCGTGATTTTAATATAAAACATATCAGCAGTACTATTTCTCGGTTTACTTATATTATTTTTATTTCCATTAGAACAGGAGTTATGAATAAATTTGTTCGAAACATGTGACATAATATGCCAAAAACTATGACAGATAAGTAATGACAAGTGGGGCGTTTTGATACTAGAATTTGATGCAGAATCAAAATATGCAATTGAAATGGGGTATGTCGATTAAAAGAATAAAATAGATCCAATTTCTGGTATTTCTAGAAGTGCCACCTTTTTGGAAATATTTTAATTAGTCTTGCAGCAGCCGATTATGGCCGGCTACCAAATTTCATGTCAATAATATTTCGCCAAATCAATAACTTTTATACTACGTCAATCACCCCAGTGGCGTAGATAGCTTTTCATTCTGGGGGGGGTCTCGGGCTATTTCCCCGCTGGAGGCGCACCGCCGGAGGCGAAAAATTTTTGGGGTGCCACGCCCTAAAATTTTGTTTTGAGCTCTCAAAAATGTAGCTTTAAAGTATCAATTCAACAAAGTTTTCCCTGTTATTTTGAAATGGATAGATTTTTTTAAAAATATACCCATTTCTTATACAGTGTCCGCAAGAAAGTCCGCATCAAATGGGATTTTTTTTTATTATTAGGTATAGGTAAAAATTGAAAAGGCAGTTCGTTTTTGCTTACCTAAAAACCAAAAATGACGTATACTGAAGCAGCTGCACGACTTGCGTTACCTGTCAAATTTTACATTTTTAATAAAATAGGTTCAAAAATGCCCTGATTTAACAAAATATCGAAAAACTTTATTCAAAAAAGTTGATTATTTAGGCATTAAGTAAAATTTCAACGAAAGCTTCCAATATTTTCTTTTTGTACATCTGTTTACTAACTTAAGAAAAATGAGAAACGTCTGTTTTGGCAAAACTGATGTAATTAGATAAACTTTGCATCAAGCAAACATTACATACTAATCAATAACAATTTCAGTTTTTGAAGCAAAACAAATAATAGGAAACAAAAACTTTACACAAAATTGCATTAAGATTACAAATTAAGTAAAGGCAAATGGTTTTACTTCGATGTATAAAAGTTTTTCTACGAGGGTTGATCAAAATTTTCAAGAACCTGGCAAAAAATAAAAATTGTATTAGACTGTCAAAATTTCGTACAGAGACTAAAAATGCCTAAATAAACAACTTTCTCAAATAAAGTTTTTCGATATTTTGATAAATAATGGCATTTTTGAACCTATTTTATTAAAAATGTCATATTTGACAGGTAACGCAAGTCGTGCAGCTGCTTCAGTATACGTCATTTTTGGTTTTTAGGTAAGCAAAAACTAACTGCTTTTTCAATTTTTACCTATACCTAATAATAAAAAAAAATCCCATTTGATTCGAACTTTCTTGCGGACACTGTATAACGTAACGCGAGCGTTTTGGCGTTTTTATTTTGATAAGCACTAATGGAATTAAAAGGAGATAATTTTCTTTTTTTCAACAATCCTTTTTCTTTGTGGCTTTGAATATGTTGATTGTTAATTGTTTAACTTACGTATCGTGATATTGTCTTACTATCTCTGGGGGGGGTCCAGACCCCCTGGACCCCCCCCATATCTACGCCACTGAATCACCCTATATGATGGAATCATCTTCTCCATATCAGTCCAAAAATAAAAATCCCATTAAAACATTTTATGAAGAAACTTTGCAAGACAAATTTAATGTAGCTAGTTTTTGTGTTTCACTTACCTTATAATTTTGTGGTGCAAATCAATCATTACTTTTAGATGTCGTAATATGATGTTTTGGTAATCTCTGTTATTTATTAGTAATTTTAAGTCAATATGCTGGTACTGATCTGTTAATCGAGTTGCAGAGTCTTCCAAAAATTGCATTTGTACTTTTAAATGAAAATAAATATAGACAATAAAATATTCAAAAGTTATTACAGGAAAAATTTCCCAAATGTACACTATATAAGTTAACCAGTGAAGGCAAATTGATGTAGTGGAATCTTCTGAAACATATTGATGCAACCACCAGGATGACATCATATAGCCATTCTTATTGTTATGCCAAGAGTATAAATTAACACCTATTAACATAAGGCCAAATATTATATGCAATATAAATAATATATTGGTTTTTTTGACGTGTGACATAATCACTCGTCTTGTATTGGGACGAGTTAGGTTTAAATTGACCTTGAAGGTACTTTTAAATTTATTATAATTTTTTAAAAATTTAAAGTAGCATGTTGATGCTAGTGCTCCCGACAACCACAACTAAAAAAAATATTATGGACATCATACTGAAAATTATTTCATAAAGCACTACAGCGAACCACACTTGGCACAATTTTAATTATTCCTTAGGCAAATATACACGAACTTAAGTGTTATACTGCCTTTTGATATTTTGACCCCATTTTATAGCGTGTAGTTTAAATAAACATATCACATCGATTTTTTATATTATGTAAGAGATCTGGTCTACCCAACGAATTAATAATACAAAGGAAGTAGGGTTTTGTAGATTGACAGTTGTCCGGGATGGGTGCTGATGGCGGCAGCATTTGACGCATGCGCGCACGACTGTTTCCGGTCCACCTCTGTGGCGTATCATTAAAATGGTAATAATAAAATGATTAATGAAATTTTATTTGGCAAAGAAAAGAAAAAAAATATTTAGATTCATATATACCTATAAGATAAGGTTGGTGTAATAAAACAATACAACTATTTCTTTTAATTATTTATTTAAATAAGGTAACGGAGGTGGAAGGGTCCTTTGTAAATATCTGGTTAAATAACTAAAAAACACATGTTGTCATACATTAAAAAAATTTGCAAAAAAAAAATTGTTTCAGATAATAAATACTGATGAAGGCAAAATTATTGCTAAAACGTCTATGTTAAAAAATAAAATTTTAAGAAAACCTTACTCTTTCTTTATGAACCAAATCACAAGAAAATAATAAAATATAATATACTTAATATAGTCCTGTTTATTATATAATGTACCTAAATAATATTAATGAGATTCCTAGTATACAAGAAAATTGTTAAATGACAAACTATGCAGAAAATACAAACATTTTATTTATTTGTAGTATCAACAACTTAACAAGTTAATTATAGATACATAAACCCCATTTCTAAAAGCTATCCTAAGCTATTATAAGTATTCAATTAGCATTTGCCTAAGCAGTTCAATCCTTAATTTTAATTTTTCATAGTTTAAATTATATATTATGTCAATGTCTCCACAATATTTATTAAAATAGAGCACAGTCTTATAAGTGGTGAGTTTTTGTATAGATTTGTCCTCGGTGTAGGAATATAAAATACATGAGCGGATCTAGTATTGACTAAGCCTATTCTAAACGGAAGCAGTCCTAAGAACTCTTTATTATCTATTTTGTCTCTAATTATTTTATATAAGAAAATAATTCTTGCTTCTATACACAATATAGTCTTAAAGAAGGGAAATTAAACAAATTACACAAAAGCCCTTGATCTGTATACCTCTTGGCGGATAAACTGAAAATGACTTGTAGTACAAAAATTTTAAAAATTTACGCTGAATATATTTTAAAAGAGCAATTTTATTGGCATACTGAGGATCCCAAATAGTGCATGCATACTAAAGTTTTGTAGCTACCAGGGATTTATATAAAGTTATTATGGCGTTAACATTTTTAAAGTATTTACAAGTTCTGATAATAAATCCTATCATATAAAGACCATGAGCTTCTCGAGTAACATATTTAACAATTTATGATTGAAGTAAATAATTATTGGTTTTCTAAAGATTAACTGATATTAAATAAATCAAAGACCGTTATCACCTTGTTTAAGACTAACCGATACACTTTGGAGAATCCGGAAACAGTAAACATTAATGATTGTCATATAAGATTAAAGGAAGATACTAAAATCTTAGGTGTGTTGTTGGATAGTAAAATGTCCTGGAAAAGCCATGTCCTGGAAGAGGCATATCCAATATATGTTGTAACCAGAAGGTGTTCCAGTTAGATTCACAGTAGGATAATTATCTTCAGGCAGGTTTTGACATGGTGTCTCATAAGATATTGCATAGGAACGTACCTGCCAAAAAATATAAGTTTTTTAATTATCTGTTTGGCACCTTTACCAAATGACAGAAAAGTACCTATAACGTGCTACTACCTCTCTTTGTAAATTTTTTTTTTATATTTTGATATGAATTTCTTTGAATGATAGAAGGTTTGGGACTTGCTTTGAATTTATTTTTTTAATCAATGGTATCTCCAGTCGTCCTCAGATGAATATTGGGAAAACGTTTCTATCATTCTAGAAACATCATTGTCTTCAATCTTTAAATATGAATTTTTTTGTTTATCGTATCTACACTCCCATATTGTATTACATTCTTTATCCATGGGTTTAAAATTTTAAAAGTAGATTAAACCAATAAAACATCTAAAAACTTTTATCGATACCTAATTTATGAAAAAGTGACAAAGCAGCTTCCTCAGAAGCATAAATAATGCAGAATTATTTGTATTCATATTCTTAAGTACCTACCTATACATATTTTTCAATGTATTATGTAATGACCAGATACAATAGTTTCAAAACTTACATTTTTTAACCTGGCTACTTCAAAAGGAGGCACTACTGCAGTTGGGACCAATCTAACTTTCAATCTTGAAGTTCTGTCAAAGCAATCTTCAGAAAAATGCTCCGAGCAAAAAACTCTATTTCGTGTAGGATTCCAATCACTTCAGTTTACAATTTTCAACCATGCCTTTTTTCTTAGGTAATTATTTGGAAAACTAAAAACCAATAGGTATTTTTAATTTGCTTTTCTGTAGAAATGGGGTAACCCAGTCGATTAATAAATAAATAATATTTTTCTGGTTTTATAAGACGAACGCCCATGAATGACATGCGAGGTTCGGAGGTTATGTGTATTTTGATATTAAATTAAAATAACATTTTTTTTCTGTACAGATTAAAAAGGTTTATATATCTAAACATAAACTTACCGATGAAACGTAATGCCCAGTTTTTACTTCATAGCGTTTGGGAGCACCCACAAGCAGCACAACTAACCATATTTATAGCTTATTAATTAACCCAGAATAGCAACTAATTAAAATGTTTTAATCGCTTTCCAGCGCTAAAAGTATACTCCACTGTCACACTAAAGTAATTATAAGTTTACTAGTATTCGTTAAATATGGTTGTTAACTAATTAAAATGCAAAATAACTCAAAAACGGCCAAGAAAGCAGAAATCACAACTCGACCTGTCGACCACGGTCAACCACCAAAACAAACATGGAGTCATTTGTGGGTTCTGAAGATGGCCGACTTCCGTCGCAAATTTTGTTAGGCGGTTTATGCAAAACCCTACTTCCTTTGTATTATTATTTCGTTGGGTCTACCCAACGAAATAAGAATACAAAGGAAGTAGGATTTTGCATAAACCGCCTTACAAACCGACCGACGGAAGTCGGCCATTTTGAGACACCACAATATGACTCCATGTTTGTTTTGGTGTTTGACCGTGGTTGACAGGTCGAGCTATGATTTCTGCTTTCTTGGCCGTTTTTGAGTTATTTTGCATTTTAATTAGTTAACAACCATATTTAACGAATACTAGTAAACTTATAATTACTTTAGTGTGACAGTGGAGTATACTTTTAGCGCTGGACAGCGATTAAAACATTTTAATTAGTTGTTATTCTGGGTTAATTAATAAGCTTTAAATATGGTTCGTTGTGCTGCTTGTGGGTGCTCCCAAACGCTATGAAGTAAAAAACTGGGCATTACATTTCATCGGTAAGTTTATGTTTAGATATATAAACTTTTTTAATCTGTATAGAAAAAAAAAATATTTTAATTTAATATCAAAATACACATAACCTCCGAACCTCGCATGTCATTCATGGGCGTTCGTCTTATAAAACCAGAAAAATATTATTTATTTAATAATCGACTGGGTTACCCCATTTCTACAAAAAAGCAAATTAAAAATACTTATTGGTTTTTAGTTTTCCAAATAATTACCTAAGAAAAAAGGCGTGGTTGACAATTGTAAACCGAAGTGATTGGGATCCTACACGAAATACAGTTCTTTGCTAGAAGCATTTTCCTGAAGATTGCTTTGACAGAACCTCAAGATTGAAAGTTAGATTGGTCCCAACTGCAGTAGTGCCTACTTTTGAAGTAGCCAGGTTAAAAAATGTAAGTTTTGAAACTATTGTATCGGGTCATTACATAATATATTGGAAAATATGTAGGTAGGTACTTAAGAATATGAATACAAATAATTCTGCCTTATTTATGCTTCTGAGGAAGCTGCTTTGTCACTTTTTCATAAATTATGTATCGATAAAAGTTTTTAGATGTTTTATTGGTTTAATCTACTTTTAAAATTTTAAACCCATGGATAAAGAATGTAATAAAATATGGAAGTGTAGGTACGATAAACAAAGAAATTCATATTTAAAGACTGAATACAATGATGTTTCTAGAATGATAGAAACGTTTTCTCAATATTCACCTGAGGATGACTGGAGATACCATTGATTAAAAAAATAAATTCAAAGCAAGTCCCAAACCTTCTATCATTTAAAGAAATTCATATCAAAATATAAAAAAAAAATTTTACAAAGAGAGTTAGTATCACGTTATAGTTACTTTTGTGTCATTTGGTAAAGGTGCCAAACAAATAATTAAAAAACTTATATTTTTTTGGCAGGTACGTTCCCATGCAATATCTTATAAGACACCCTGTCAAAACCTGCCTGAAGATAATTATCCTACTGTGAGTCTAACTGGAACACCGTCTGGTTACAACATGTATTGGACATGGCTCTTCCAGGATATGGCTCTTCCAGGACATGGTTCTTCCAGGACATTTTACTATCCAACAACACACCTAAGATTTTAGTATATTCCTTTAATCTTATATGACAATCATTAATGGTTACTGTTTCCGGATTCTCCAAAGTGTATGGGTTAGTCTTAAACAAGGTGATAACGGTCTTTGATTTATTTAATATTAGTTTATCTTTAGAAAACCAATAATTATTTACTTCAATCATAAATTGTTAAATATGTTGCTCGAGAAGCTCATGGTCTTTATATGCTAGGATTTATAATAAGAACTTGTAAATACTTTAAAAATGTTAACGCCATAATAACTTTATATAAATCCCTGGTAGCTACAAAACTTTAGTATGCATGCACTATTTGGGATCCTCAGTATGCCAATAAGATTGCTCTTTCAAAATCTATTCAGCGTAAATTTTAAAAATCTTTATACTACAAGTCATTTTCAGTTTATCCACCAAGAGGTACAGATCAAGGGCTTTTGTGTAATTTGTTTAATATCCCTTCTTTAAGACTATTGTGTATAGAAGCAAGAATTATTTTCTTATATAAAATATTTAGAGACAAAATAGATAATAAAGAGTTCTTAGGACTGCTTCCGTTTAGAATAGGCTTAGTCAATACTAGATCCGCACATGTATTTTATATTCCTACACCGAGGACAAATCTATACAAAAACTCACCACTGTGACTGTGCTCTATTTTAATAAATATTGTGGAGACATTGAAATATATAATTTAAACTATCAAAAATTAAAATTAAGGAATGAACTGCTTGGGCAAATGCTAATTGAATATTTATTATAGCTTAGGATAGCTTTTAGAAATGGGGTTTATGTATCTATAATTAACTTGTTAAGTTGTTGATACTACAAATAAATAAAATGTTTGTATTATCTGCATAGTTTGTCATTTGACAATTTTCTTGTATACTAGAAATCTCATTAATATTATTTAGGTACATATTATAATAAACAGGACTATATTATATTATATTTTATTATTTTCTTGTGATTTGAAGAAAGAGTAAGGTTTTTTTTAAATTTTATTTTTTAACGTAGACGTTTTGGCAATAATTTTGCCGATTATCTGAAACAATTTGTCTTCTGCAATTTTTTTTTAATGTATAATAACAGGTGTTTTTTAGTTATTTAACCAGATATTTACATTACCCTTTCACCTCCGTTACCTTATTTAAATAAATAATTAAAAGAAATAGTTGTATTGTTTTATTACACCAACCTTACCGTATCTTATAGCTATATATGAATCTAAATATATTTTTTATTTTTTTCGTCCAAATAAAATTTCATTAATCATTTTGTTATTACCATTTTAATGATACGCCACAGGTAAACCGGAAACGCGCGTGCGTTAAATGTTGCCGCCATCAGACCCCATCCCGGACAACTGTCAATCTACCATACCCTACTTCCTTTGTATTCTTATTTCGTTGGGTCTACCGGTTTACCTGAAGGTGTTGGTTGTCATTGTCAGTTTGGTGTAAAGTGAAATAATAAAGTTATATTGATAAAGCTCTTCTATTTTAATTAGAGAATATAACAATTAAGATACATGGAAATGTTTAAATACTATAAATAAATTATTTTAAAATTATATGCTTAATGCAACCAACAAGGCGCATGCTAAGTCACAGTAGCCAGAGTGTACTTGATGCAAGACATCCCATCTACCCCTACAATAGTTAAATTACAATTATCATTACTTTGTTAAAGCTAATGCCAGAGAATATATAGCTACGCACCCATGTAATCTGTGGTAATGCTCTTTTAAAATATTTACAATACCGCATTTTTTCATAAATTATACGAGAGCCTTCAAATAAGGTAAACATGATCGTTTTTAACACGCTTTTATTAGCCTCATCTGTATGTTTGTATGTAGTATGTTTGTTTGTTTGTAACCGACTTCTTTAAACCCGATTTTGACCCACTTTAAACGGTCAGATTTAATTTAAATTTTGTAGACTTATCAGGAACCGCTGCCAATACAATAATCTACTAATCTAGCTCAATCTACTCCAAAAATTTTTTCTTAACAATAACTCAAACTAAAAAATGAAAAATAAATATAGTTTAAAAAAATAATTAATCAAACTAAAAAGCGGAAAATAAATATAGTTTAAAATAATTCTTGAAATTCTTAATATAGGCAGAAAATAATAATGAACGATAAACATGAGTATTATTGTGAAAAAAGCGTGGGGCGCTTTGTGCTATATATTTTGTATATCGAGCACCCCATGCTTTTTTTCACAATAATACTAATGTTTATCGTTCATTATTATTTTCTGCCTATATTAAGAATTTCAAGAATTATTTTAAACTATATTTATTTTCCGCTTTTTAGATTAGTTAAAGCGTGTTTTTTAGTTTTTTTAAACTATATTTATTAGTAAACAGGCTTAGTAGATTCTCAAAATTTACAAATATAAGGAGTATTCTTTTTTTTTGTAAATGTAACTTTGTACCCCAACACTTTTTAAAGCCACCAAATACACCAAATTTTTAATTGTGGAGCTAATCTCTTATCGTTTTAAAGCTACACAGTGTTGGGACACGAGGTTTAATTATTTTTACATTTTATATAAAATAATAAATACTTACAAATAGGGACATAAAATAAAAAGGTCCGAATCGTTTAAAGAAATTGACGTCAAAAACTTTGAGAAAGTAGTATGTCTGCATGACAATGATCATACCACCATAGCCAACACCTGTTATGTAGACAAATTTCAAGTATTTGTAATTATGCAGATACATATAGATAAAAGGCAATAACGAACCTAAAAATTTGTAAATGTAACCCAGCGGATAAAGAAGTAAAAGTACAGCCAGCATTCAATTTATGACACCGTGTAACTTATGTGAGTAAAGCATATAAATAAATGATAGGACAAAAAAACTTTCAAATATTTATGTTTTTATTTAAACGATTATTTACCAACAAAAATTAAAAAGTTGATTTGATTAAAAAAATTTTAAGTCTAAATAAAAACATGGATATTAAAAACAGACAATTTGAAAATATTTTTAGAAATGCTTTAATTAATTAATATTGTTCTGAATAATTTATATAAGTAATATTTTTTACTTAAAAATATATAAATTAATAATTTTATTATAGGTAATATATTCCTTCAAAAAGAACAGCGTTTATACTATAAATTAACATTTTTACTTTAAAACTTAATTTTTAAAGCATATTTATGATTTTACATACTAAAACAAAAAATAAGATTTGCCCCTAACAAGCTCAGCTTCAGGGGATAAAAGAATAAGGTTATAGAAGACAACATAAACATATTTATTATATTATTAAATTTTAAATAAACTTATTATTATTATTATTATTATTATTATTATTATTATTATTATTATTATTATTATTATTATTAATATTAAATACATATTTACCATTTTGGTGGTTTCTATTATTCTTTTTATCTTTGAATGCTGCCATAATTTTTTGATATAAGAAAAAGCCAAAATAAGGCATGGTTGGTATGGTTGTTACAGTAGTCCGCAGTGCTTTAAATTGAAAGCAACAGCGAACTAAAATATTCATATATAAAATATAGCCCCTAAATATTGATTTATGTCAGTAATGACTAGATCATTATGAAATTAAATAATGTATAATAACTATCTATTTTTTACAATTAAATAATCATCATTAAACTTATTGTATTGGGATTTTGGGGCCTAAGTACTTACCAGTCGAGTTTAGGACATTGATGGGAAAACTAAATTACGTAGATAATTAATTTTTTTTTTAATTTAGGACACGACAATCAAAACTTAATGTTTAATTTTTAATAATTTATCATCGAGTACCAAATGCGCATTTTAAAATTTTTACCAATTCTAAAAACGTTCAAAAATTTTTTTTATTTAAACATAATATTCCTCGATTTCTTAAAGATTTTACCCAGACATTGTTTTTTATTCTTAACGGTCCGCTAGCGCAAGAAAATTTGTCAAACATTTATACTTTAAAAGGCGTTAAATTAAAATAGCTGTCACTTCAAATTATGTTCAATTATTACTAAAGGGCGGAATACCTATATGCAAAATGAATTTTTTTGCATATTTTGTCAATTTTATAATAAAATGCATATTTTCATAAATTATTATTTTAAGAGCATATCTTTGCGTTTTCGGGTTTATCAAAAAATTTAAAACGGTAAAAGTTTAATGTCTAGTTCGGTACCCATTTCAGGGATTTTCCAATCTGAAAATTATAATAATTATAATAATACTAGCGTGTACCCGGCCTGCGTTGCAATGCCAGGCATTATACGCCTCTGAGATAATAATAATGCGAGTTCACCACCACGTCAAGATTTATAAATACAAACCCGAACAAACCTCTAAATTTATCAGTGTTTCTCTACAATATTATGCATGTATTATACATAAAAAATCTTCCTCTTGAGTCACTCTATCTATTAAAAAAAAACCGCTTCAAAATCCGTTGCGTAGTTTTAAAGATTAGGGCACATACAGCTGGGGACAGACGCGACAGCGACTTTGTTTTATTCTATGTTAACATTTACATTTTGGTTATACACAAGGTATTTATTGGGGGTTTCCGGGGTTTGCAGGTATACTGTTAGGGGTTGTTTATTGTCACTTAATAATGCGTTATTACCTGGTTAACAAACTGTATTTATATCGATTTGTAGAAACTTAAGTTTAAGATACTCAATTAGTATTGTTGAAACTTTTTCCACTAGATGTAACAACAGTCCCGGTAAAGTACTATATTTCTTACATCCGGTTTAACCGAAAGTTCACACTATTGGAAAGATAATAAAAATCGAAGATAGGGACATGTAAGCCGTTTTGCTCTAAGACGTACAGTTAGAAAGCTATACGCTGTCAAAGTTCAAAAATGTTATTTTTCAAGAGTCAATATCTCGGAAACTGTTAAGTATAGACTAATAATGCTTTTTATTAAAAAATGTTCAGAATTTTATGCAAAATCCAAAAAAATTATATAAAATAGGGGTATCCATTTAAGATTTAGATCTTACCCCCCCCCCCCCCTCCCTCCTAGGGGCTTAAAGTAACAAGATTGACAATATGCGCAAAAGATGTCCCCCTCGAAATAAAAATCGACGGGTCCGAGCGATTTTCCACATTTTCATTTTAAAGCAGGAAAATCGAGGTGGGAAGTTTTCAAATGAACACCCTGTATATACGCTTCTTTTGGCTGAATTTAAATGCATATAATCCGCCCCCTTAATAATTACTTGACCGTACACGAAGTGAATTCAGAGTTCAATACAGAGTGGCTCAAAAAAGTTATTTCCTTTTAAATGTGTGCAAGGTACCGCAGGTGGCGCCCTCTAAATTTTACAAAAAAATTGGGCTGATTTTAATTTTTAACCCCACAAAATCCCCCCTACTCTAATATTATGATCAATACACCAATTATTAAAAAAAATATTTATGAAAACCTAAAACCAAATTGAACTTTTGACATTCTGTATCTCCGAAATCATCCCTTTTTTGGACTGAGGTAAGTTGGGTTAGTATTTTGTAGTATTTTTCCGCACCTTTTTGAGATACAGAGAATATATTATTTCTTAAAAAAATGGTTTAAACCTCGGTTTAAACTTAAATAATTTGTAACTGAACATATTATATATCCTAAGCACAACCTTCTAGAAACTTTTGTAAAAAAGACTATAAATACAAAAAGAAAATACTTTTTTTTAAATATAATTCTCTTAAATATCGCAACATATTATGTCATGCATATGGCGCCCAAAACAAATTCTGCTGGTTGTCGGCGAACACATAACAGTCCTAGGTCCACAAGCATGGCATCCGTAACTTGCTTTTTGTTGCTCACCCTACTACAAATTATACACTTTTTCTGAACCCGTACTTTTTTGGCTGACATTTTAATATTAAAAAGCCACAGAGGTTGAAAGTCTAATTCTGTACCGGAAGGCTTCATTAAAAATTGCATTTCAAGAAAAAAGGAAATATCTAATAGAATTTTTGCAGGAGAGGAATGTATTTCAGGTTTGCGTTTTCCTGTCCAAAATAATTCCAAAGAATTTCAGTTAAAAGATACTTCAATAAATACTGCTGAAAATCAAGAAAATATCGCTGTTAGTAATTTTATGTTTGAAAATGGAATTGCATTTTCAAAAAAGTAATAAATGTATATTTTTAACATACCTATACTTAAATCCCAATATTATATGCAGTGACGTAGCAGTCAAAACCATGGAAACTGCCAAAATACTGTGTTATCATTGGCGGTTTGCCTTGATTTCCATGATTTCGACTGCTACGTCACTGCATATAAAATTGGGTTTTGAGTATAACAGTTAACAACAAATAAGGTCAAAATATTTTTTTATTTGCATTTTCGTCTTTTTTTCGGAAAAAAATTTAAAAAGAGGATTGTATTTATACTGCAAAAAAAATTGTTTGTGCACCTTGCCGAATAATATTTTTTGGCCTATCCTAAAATTTGCTTAACCTAGGCTACGCCTTGTAAAGTAATATTGATTTGTCAAATTAAAAAAATTGATTCATATCGATTTTTCTAAAATGCTGTAAAAATTTCTTAACACACCGAAAAGTTGGTTAGGGAAAATACAAATTTTTCTATAGGAATCATGATTTCGGGTTTTGCCGCATATTTATTTGTCGTTTTCAGGAGGACAAAAAAAAATTATTTATTTTATTTCATTTATTAAATTACAATTTACTAAAAATGATACGCTATCTGAAAAATACGTCTTATTTAAATAGTGTAGTCATTAAATATGTGTATGTTAAGCAGCTGCTTTTACGGCCTCTACAGCGTATTAACTCCATTATTATTAATTACTAAGTACCTTTAAATTAATTAACAAATATTTATAAAATTCCCTATAATGTTATTATTATATTTTTTACTCTCTGAACCCAGTTATTATAGGTAAAACTAAAATAAAGTAGTAAATACCTACATATTTAATTTTATGTACCTAATTACAGAGTTCCAAATTGATATTAGATTATCTTCTATTAACCCAAGCAATAAATAACATTTATTTTGAATTTTTTTTTATTATTCCATAAACATTTTTTTTCTATAATTAAACGTTAAGAATACGTACAGTGCTTCCATTGGTTGCAATTTACAGGATATGGTAGAAATGTTAAGACCATGTATTCTGGCAAGCGGTAAGCTATGGCCAGTGCGTGATGGAAACAGTGGCGGCTCGTGCCATTTTAGTGAAGTAGGGCCAGGTAAACCCTTAGCGCCAAAAAAAATTTGGGTGCCACGCCCTTTTTTGTTAATAGTTCTTGCTTTTGAAGTAGGAAAAATAAGCAAAAAGGCACCTAATTTAATTTATGAATTTACAATCATATCTTGAATTTTAAAAAAATACTGTAGGTAGAGTGTACTATATAGACCGAAAGAACCACAAACCGAACGCAGTTCATAATTTGGTTTAATATGTATCTGTTTTTATCAATTTGTTCGTTTTTCTTTATTATTTCATTGTGATATGCAGAATTTAATTGAGTTTTAATGTTAATTTTACCAAGCATACTGAAATTAAATATATTGTTTAAATGTACCTTCGATTTTTCATGTGTTTTCATTTTTTCCCAGATTTGGACCAAATCATCTGTACCTTTTTGGGACCAAGTTTGCTCCCCCATCAAATAAAACACACATAAAACAAAATAGTCTATTAGATTTATCACAACCGCACACCCAAGTATTTTTTCCATAAATATTTCTATTACATCAGCCGGCCGAACGAAAATTATTTAGTTTACAAACAACCTTACACGACACGACGCGGACAAACAACTGTTTGAATTTGAAACGTCTAACGTCAAACGGTCAAACGGGGTCAAAGAGCCTGGCTACACGGAGATGTTTTCCTGCTCGCATTCAAGGTCATTTTCCTATGTTTTTTATTGGTGTGTTATGGCAATTACGTCATAACTTCGGGCCTCCCGTGTGCCTCGTCGCTTTGGCGCTAAAGCTACGTTACCGTTTTACGCATAATCGCTTCCTCAATAGATGGAAATTTGCACCCGACTGTGTTCCATTTTTAAATTATTTTGCTAATTGCTTTAAAAAGAAGAATATTAATTTTAATAGGTTTTGGTAATTTGTAAAGGGCAGGACGCTGGAGAGGAGGGCAGGTAGTGCCATGGCACTGTGGCTCTACCCCACGAGCCGCCACTGGATGGAAATATATATTATTACAATGGCACAGAATATATAGCGTTGATATATTCTGTGATAATAGTCTTAACATAGTAATCTACCGAATAGCCAATTCGTTGAAGCTAACGTATTTTATTTTTTACAAAATTTCTATCGAATATTTTCTTGTTACATCTGTTGCCCTAGTGGAGTTTCTAGCAGACTAATGTTAGTTATTTTATAAATGCATAAACATAATTTTTCTTGCAAATGTGTCTGTCCCGCCCAGCCTGTGTGTACATTTAGCGGTAAACGTTATACCGTGTGGTCCAGGGGTAAACTGGCCATGGGAAATCCTATATAAATTTAGCTTCCTTCAAATATTGGCTCTCCCCTATTAATTTTACCTTAAAATTGTATAAAATGTTGTCGAAGGTCCTTATATGATATACATATATCATGTGTTATTACTTTCGTTGTTGTTTTAGAATTTTCAAGAAAAAATATTGATTGTACTAATTTAATAAACGAAACTACTTTAAACTAAATAATGGGAACTTAATTTACTTTAACATTTGAAGACAAGGAAAAACAACACTTTGAAAAAGTACTTATTAGGATAAGAACTAATCTAAATCGAACCTGAGTGTTTTTTAATCAGATGCTCAGTCCTTCGCTTAATGTCAAGCAATATCTTAAACGGTCAGAAAATGCAGTTCTTACATTTTAGTTGATATGCCGAGAAGCGATTGAATATCTTTGAAATTGCAATCTTTATTGGTACCTAAATGAAAGGTGGGAATTCGGCTGTTTGGACAGTTTTTATTTTTTAAATCAGTGCCAACATTTCGGTTTAATCCACACCATCACATGCAAGCAATGAAGCAACAAAAAACAGAAGAATAATGTAAAGTAAAAAAATTACAAATAGAAGTGACCTTTTACAAACATAATTGAACAATTATATGAAAATAGACACAGCAACGTCCTACCGTATGGTCTCAACAAAGACATCATCAAGGTACATTCCATGTAACTATTGACTGCTTAAGCAGCATGTGAACACTGCATTTACTTAAAGAGTTGTTTTTAAAAGGGTATAAACAATAAACATATTCTTTTTTAAATATCGGTTTTTTTACTGACCTAGATTTGTCTTTTTAAACTTATATCTATGATGTGAATTTTTTAACTAAAAGTGTTGGAAAGGAGAGAAATAAGACACTTCCTTCACTGGTATATTAAAATAAAGTTTTAAGGAAGGCTAAATTTTCTACATGTTTCGAATGCATATATGCACTCATCATTAGGAGAATAGAATAAGGATATAATATAGGAAACGGAGCTAGAAGATGATGGAAAGGTAGAGTTAGGTATTTGGAGAAACTTCAAACATAATGATAGACCTAACAAGAGGCCATTCGTAAAATATAAGCAGAAACCAAGTCAGAAAGTTATCACAGCAGTAAGTTATGTGTCAATGTAGAAGTATTTGTAATCAAGAGAGAAAGAAGCTGATTGTTGTGAAGGAGGAACAGAATTATTAATAATAATTTTGTGTGTCACATATTAGTGAAACAACACCGTAAGAGTGAGGTGAGAAAATTATATATAAAATTTGAAAATTGTGTAGTTATGTCATGTAGACATCCTTTGTTTAAGAGTAGAAGTAATAATATTTATACTATACCTTAATCGAAATCGGTAAACGCGGTCTCGTTTAAGAAGGGAAGCTTTGTTGATTATAACAAAATTATAGACATGTCATATTAATTCTTACGGCTTTCGCTAGAGGCCGTCACTTGAGAAAGGGAACTATTTTAAATTTTGCTCCAATATTTTAAATAAAATTTGCTGTAAAAATCCTGAAAACCGAAGTTTGATATCTTCGTTCGATCCAGAGTTCTTGCCAAAAGCATAAATATTTGCACATTAATTAATTGTTTTTTAAGTTTCGGTGTTCAGAACTATACATGACAAACAAAAATTATTTTTGCTATGAGTATGGAGCTTTCTCACTTATTATTTTTTACATATAACTGAAAAATGTTTACCGGTGCTCAGAATTATTTTTATATTTTTCTAACCGTATTAGAGAATACTGTGGCCAGACCACTGGGATCAGTCAAAGAGGAGATAGATCGAATAGTTAAACAACTTGCGCAAAGCAGATGGATAGGGCTGACAACCTGTCCAGGCAAATGTGGCCCCTACTTGACGGCACGAAAACCATAGCGCTTTTACAGCACAGTCGGAAGGACCTAAGAAACATCACTGCCGTAGTCACCGGACATTACCTCTTCGGGTTTGTTCGGGTTTGTTCTTACCTTACCTCTTCGGTAGACACGTTGAACGTATGCAAATACCCGCCAACGACTTCTGCAGAAGTTGCAGAAATAAAAAAGAGGAGGAAAGTATTCAGCATTTCTTGTGTGAATGCCCCGGCCTCGTGAGAAGAAGGTTTAATGCCCTGGGCGAACCATTCTTTAATGATCTTGAGCAAGTGAGCAGCCTGCAACTGGGTCGACTCACAAGTTTATTAACAGCAGTGAATGAGATGTCAAGATTCTTCGACGATCTACGTCGCGTTAACCATTAGGAATGTGATGCGAATAGGTTCCGCGGAACATGTGTGGTACCACAACGGTCCTTATAGGACTACGTGTGACTGTTCGAACAATGCCAAAGGTCTGCTACTCTAACCTAACCGTATTAGTCATAATTATTTTTTTTCCTGCCTTCCTTAACATTGTTAGAAAATAATAAAATTTGGTGTATGATTCCATTGTATCTTGACAACAGTCTTATACAATTTTTATGTAAAATGAATAAGGGAGCCAATATTTGAGGGTACCAAAGTATACATGGGATTCCAAAATTTACATGGAATTTTCCATAGGCAGAATGACGATGCACTACTCGTAATAAAGTATGGGTACCCATTATAGATTATGGTTTTTCACCACACCGCCCTCTTGCCAGTATACTTGCTACCTTAATCATGTTCGTGTTTTTTTCTGCAAATTAATATTTTGAGGTACGTTTTCAGTTTTTTTCTAATAATTTTTAAACTATGTGTAAGCTATAATTTAAATTGTTCAAATTAATATTTTGAGGTACATTTCAGTTTTTTTTTCTAATAATTTTAAAACTAAGTTAAGATTATAATTTAAAATGTACAAAATAATATTTTGAGGTAGATACATTTTTAGTTTTTTTTTCCAATATTTTTAAAACTATATGAAGATTATATTCCCATAATTCTTCTGTGTGAAATTTTCCTGTATTCACAAAATACTTTCCCTCAAAAAATATAGCTTTTAGTTTGTGGTTACAAAAAGCAAATAATATTTTAAGGTACATTTTCAGCTTTTTTTCTAATAAGTTTAAAACTACCTATGTGAAGATTATAATTTAAAATGTACCTACAAATTAATATTTTGAGGTACCGGGTGATTGGTTATATTTTGCACCCCCACCTATCTCATTTATTTCAAGAGGTATCAAAAAACTTTAAATACCGAAGTTGTAGGCTTTTTGATGAATTTTTATTATACAATATCAGAAGAAAAAAAAGATTATCGCATAACTGTGAAATACGTACAAATTGTGTTTTTTTAAATAAAACACCCTGTATATTATATGATATTCTTGGAGAAAATCTTCTTCTCATTTCAAATATATATATTTTATATGGTATATTTTGAACGCTTGGGTAAATAAGTATAATTTAAAAACATAGCATAAGTAGGCTTAGACAATATGGCCGATTGAATAATAATATAAGGCAATTAACAAATTAATATTAATTATTCTTAGAAATAAAACCATACATTTAATATAATATGTTTTAGTTAATATTTATTAGCAAAAAAAACTTACTAAACTTTAAACTACATTTAAAATGCCAAATTCGTACAATTATTTATAGAAACATATTTTATGTAAGACGATATTATGGGGAATATCGCGGTAATAGCCGACATTTAATCTAATGAATATGTTCGAAATGGCCCCCATTCGCTTCTATACATTTTTGGTAACCGGCTTTCAATTTGTCTATAGCCATGGATATCCAATCTGGATGAGTATTATTGATAATATTGATTTCATTTGTTACTCGTGCTTGTATTTCTAATATATTCTCGCTCGATTTAAAATATATTTTTTTTTAAAGTGCCCCAAAGAACCGTATCAAGTGGTGTTAAATCGGGACTGTTGGGCGGCCACGATATAATACCATGTTTACCAATCCAAATATCGGAGTTAGCATTTAAACGTTCAGTTACTTGAACAACGTTATGCGGGGGTGCACCATCTTGTTGCCAAATTATGGTGTTAGCCACGATTAAGGGCAATTCATCCAAACGATTTTCTACATCGTCTAAAAGATCCATATATCTGGCTCCTATCATATAGTTCTGAAAAAATATTGGACCAATAATCTTTTTTATCAGTACACCGCACCAAACACAGCCTTCCAGATCTTTTTGTTTCCAGTATTTTGTGTGGAATAGTATCTGCCCAGGAGTGCAAATTTTTTCTCTTTGGTGATCCCAAGGTGAAAAATGTAGATTCATCGGACCATAATATTTTTGCGAAAATAAATCCGCATTTTCTTCTAATCTACCTAAAATCTCTCTACAGAAATTAAGCCTTCTTTTTTTGTCATTTTCACTTAATTTTTGGTGTCTATGGAATTTATATGGATGCATGTTGTATTTTTTTAAAGTTATATATATTCTCCAATAGGAGTTGTCTAAATCCACCACAGCTTCTCTAATAGAATTAACTGGATTTTCTAGAAATATTAAAACATTGGTTGATTAATTAACAATAATTATTAGTTTTTCGAAATTAGTTATTTTACCTTGAAAATATAAAAGAAATTCCAATTCCTCTGCTTCATTATTTACAGCCACCGTTATTTTCCTTCTTTTTAAAGTTTTCGTAGTTTGCAACAAGGTATATATATTTTTAAACGTATTGAGACTTGGTATACTCCTATTAAAATTATCACCGTATAAATCAATATACTCTTGGCTGTATCTATTTTTTTTATTTTTTAAGTAAATCTCAACAATGTTAAATTTTTCTGCGATTGAATATCCCATTTCGAAAAACTTTAAAGGATTTGTTTGGCAGATTCTTAAATCATAAACAATTTCCTTATATTCAATCGGCCATATTGTCTAAGCCTACTTATGCTATGTTTTTAAATTATACTTATTTACCCAAGCGTTCAAAATAGACCATATAAAATATATATATTTGAAATGAGAAGATTTTCTACAAGAATATCATATAATATACAGGGTGTTTTATTTAAAAAAACACAATTTGTACGTATTTCACAGTTATGCGATAATCTTTTTTTTCTTCTGATATTGTATAATAAAAATTCATTAAAAAGCCTACAACTTTGGTATTTAAAGTTTTTTGATACCTCTTCAAATAAATGAGATAGGTGGGGTGCAAAATATAACCAATCAGCCGGTACATTTTTTTTTTTTTTTTTAATAATTTTAAAACAATGTGAAGATTATAAATTAAAATGTACAAATAATATTTTAAGGTACATTTTCAGTTTTTTTTTCTAATAAGTTTAAAACTACCTATGCGAAGATTATAATTTAAAATGTACAAATTAATATTTTGAGGAACATTTTCAGTTTTTTTTTCTGATAATTTTAAAACTATGTGAAGATTATAATTTAAAATGTACAAATGAATATTTTGAGGTACATTTTCAGTTTTTTTCCAATAATTTTAAAACTATGTGAAAATTATAATTTAAAATGTACGAATTAATATTTTGAGGTACATTTTAATTTTTTTTTCTAATAATTTTAAAACTATGTAAAGATTATAAAATAAAATGTACAAATAATAGTTTACGGTACATTTTTAGTTTTTTTTTCTAATAATTTTAAAACTACCTATGTGAAGATTATAATTTAAAATGTACAAATTAATATTTTGAGGTACATTTTCAGTTTTTTTTAATACTTTTAAAACTATGTGTAGAATATAATTTAAAATGTACAAATTATTATTTTGAGGTACATTTTATTTATTTTTTCTAATAATTTTAAAACTAACCTAAAAATGCATCGAAGTCGCGCTCCGAAACAGAAACCTACCAGAAAACAAATGGTACAATAGTATAAATTAAAAAATAAAATAATTTAAATCACATTAAATTAAATTTATGGCGAATGGCGCTTACCGCAGCCGACGCCATAAAGAAGTGAAGAAGAAGAAGTTTATAGAATAATTAAATACAAAACTGTTTATACGGTATTATGGTTATAGGAGACAAGTATTAAAAAAATCTATGTTAATTTTTTGGAAAACAGTGCTGCTTATAAAAATAACAAAAAATGTTAAATGAATTGAACCTATTTCAAAATTACTTTTTTCAGCCATATGATTTATGAAAATTAGAACCTAAGAAAGTGCGTGTCAACCACCTCAAAAGCCTGATTTTTGATATTCTATTAGGCTTTAATATGTATTTTAAAACTGATGAGCATATTCTAGCAGATAGAGTGCCCTTACTATCAAGTTCCGGAACTATATGAGCATAGCTTCTAGAATACAGGGTCATTCAAAGGTAAGTGACCTATTAAAAGTTTTCGTAAACGAGTAAAGTAATCGTTATTACAATTTGGTAGCAAGCATAATTGACTTTGAACTTTTAAAGTATTATATTGTTACGTTCGAATCACTTCCGGTTATACAGGAAATTATGGCCAATTTTGCTATTTCAAATACTAATACTCTGCATATTTTAGCATTTTTGGATATCTTATTAAAAACTGAGTAATTTTTGTTAATAATAATCTATAGATGTGAATTATAAAATTATTTTTTTATGTAAAAACATACCGAGAAGAAAGTTCAAATCTTTAAAACTAATAAAGCTAAACATTTGAAATTTTAATTGCTTTTGACTAAAAGATAGATCTTTAGATTTCGTAACTTAAGTTTGATGTTTTGCATACAGGGGCTTTTAAAATTGTGCCAATCTGACCTTTTAGATAAATGTGTTTATGCAATTTTTTGAAAATTAAATACCACGTATGTTAAGGTGTGATTAATGACGCCATTTTCTATCGTCCATTCGATTTGCCTATCTATTGACGATTTGCATGCGCACTGCAGTTGATCAAACTAGTTATTTTTAAGCTTTTGGCATACGAAGAAAGACATATTCTGGAGCTGGTTATAGTCGGATCTGGTCTTATCGTGCGGGTCATACGATTCAAGAAAGATATACTCTCAGTTTTTGTTTTCTTTACTTGCGTTTAATTTTACCCTCTAAATAAAATACGTAAGATAAATGAGACAGACTTATTCCATTTTGACATGAAAAAAAAAGGATATGTATTTACTTTCCAGCGATTCTAAAAAAGCTTATAATAGCACCAGCTACGTTTTATTTTAAATATGCCAGTTTTGTGACTTTGACAGTTTGTGACAAAATGAAACAATTTTCTGGGTTTTTGCATCCCCAATCAAAAAAAAATGGTACTTAATCTGATAAACTATTTCGAAAATGAAAGAAAAAGTGGAAATATGCCAACCAATATTCAGGAAACAGTAGCCAAAGCACTGGGAATTAGTTTAAGGACTGTGCAGAAAATTGTGCATGAAACAAAACAAAACATAACATAATACCCGAGAATACTAAAAAGTGTAAACGAAGAAAGCCAAAGACTGAGGATTTAAGCGAAAATATTAAAATGGAAGTTCGAAATGTGATTTACGATTTATACAAATAAAAAAACAATGTAACTCTTCCAGTTTTACAAAAAACATTAAAAATTCGGGGTGTTTTGGAAATTGGACTTGAAGCGTTATCAAAATTAATAAAAAATTTAGGTTTTCGCTATAAAAAAAGAGTGTAACCGAAGATTTTTATGTGAGCAGCCACAGATAGTGAGTCAGCGTGTTCAGTTTTTAAAAAAATATACGGACAATTACAAATCGAAATTTAGAAAAGTGGTATTTTTAGACGAAACGTGGATATTTTCGAATGGAAGTGGTTCAAAATCTTGGCAAGATGAGTATGTAAAAAGTGTTAAAAGGAAAAAGGGGTGCGGTACGGGAAAGTGTTTTATTATTTTGCATGCCGGTTCTGCACCAGGATATGTTGCAGGTGCGAGTTTAATTTTTTCTTCAACATCAAAAAGTGCTGACTATCATGATAATATGAATTGCGAAATGTTTGAAAAATGGTTAAAAGTTCAATTGATAACAAATTTGGATGCTCCGTCTTCAATTGTATTATATCATTCAAGAATTTTAAATAAACAGCCTACTTCATCTTGGAGGAAAAGTGATATTTATGAGTGGCTGGAAAAACACAACCAAAATCCTTTTACCAAATATGCTTAAATCGGAACTCCTATCAATAGCAAAGTCTCTTAAAAAACCAAAAATAAACGCGGTAGATGAAATACTGCGTGAATATGGTCATGAGGTTCTACGACTGCCGCCATATCATTGCCAGTTTAACGCAATAGAATTAATATGGGCTGGTGCAAAGTCTTATTATGAAAAACATGTAGGTGACCGTCTTAAATCCGACCAAGTACAAATAGTTTGGCAAAATTCGTTAGATCATATTACACAAGAGTACTGGAAGAAATCGGTGGAACATACAGAAATGTTAATAAGGGATTGGTGGGATCGAGAACAAGTACTAGATGTCGAAGTAGCGCCAATGATAATAATTGCTCCATTCGAAGACGACTCAGACGACGAGGACTTTTCAGATTTTATAAGTGATGATGAGAGTTTTTAGGCTATAATTATAAACGGTGTTTTTCGTTTACATTTTTTAGTATTCTTGGGTATTATATTGTGCTTTTTTTTTCATGCACATTATTCTGCATAGTCCTTAAACTAATTCCCAGTGTTTTCATTACGGTTTCCTGCATATTGGTTTGCGAATTTCCACTTTTTCTTTCATTATCGAAATAGTTTATCAGACTAAATGCCATTGTATTTTTAGGTTTTAGTAGTAAAATTGTTAAAATAAATTGCACTGTTTATTATTGTCGTTTTTAATTAAAGGGTACAGTAGGTATATAATTAACGATTGTATAATTTTTTTGTAACTTTTTCAACTCCCCTGTACATAATTTTTACAAAACTAATAATATTAGGTATATGTGGCTATCTTCGCGATAGCTAAAATAATGAAACTATTTTTTCTTCCTTCGGTATATTCGTAAATAATCTCACAACATTTTGATAGCCTCTGTATGTTGTCTGATTTGACGCATATGATCAGTGACCTTTGGACCCGCACGTTAAGACCAGATCTGACTATAGTCAGTCAGTCAGTTTTCTTTACTTTCGTTTTTGTGCAATTACGGAACCTTTCCTGTTAAAATTAACACATATACTCTAACATTCTTAGGAGAGATGAGATCTAGATAGACTAGAAAGTAGTGTGTTACCAGTAAAAGTTGTTGTTTTTACTTCAGTTCTGAAAATGGACGTGTTTACTTTCAAGGATTTTAAGGTAAATTGTGGCAATTTTAGTGGATTCAAAAACTGCTTTTTTAAAGTTTCTGTGCATTTATTTAAAAAAAAAAACACTGGCATACAATGCCCCCCTGAACAGCCCTTCCAAAATTAGATACTAATTATTTGTTTTTTAATAATTATAAAGCTCGGGAAATTACCATAAATGCAGACATTTAAGCCATTTATTGGTTTTTTGCCCTTATTTATATTTATTTATCGTATGGCAACACATGTGTCTAAAAAATACTTAATTCTATCAAACAATAGGGAAAAAAAAGGATAACAATTTTAAATCTTAATGTCTAAGTTTTCGATCCAGGTGGCAGCTGATGGAGTGGCCCTCAGGAAATCTCTGGTCGAGCATTGACTTTGCCGGTTTATACATTCATAGGCTATGTGGTGGATGGTTTGTCGTTCGCCACAGTCGCAAGTGTTGCTTTGGGTTTTTCCCCATTTGTATAAAGAGTCTGCACATATGCCGCATTCAGTACGGATGCGGTTTAGATAGCACCATGTTTTCCTAGGAAGTGAGGATTTTTGTTTTATTTTTTTAATTTTTTGCCCTTAATTTACCATTACGTGTAGAATTGCATTCTTTATGTAATTGCTCAGTACATAAATGTTTTTATAAGTAGTTATTAAGCATTCATTTAAAAAGTTCACTGTTTTTATTTATTTATTTATTTATTTATTTATTTACAAACACAACAAATGTATATTCAATTATAGTGTAGGGTAGAAAACTAATCTAGGTAGGAAGGCAAAGCTAAACATAAATATACTTAACAATGAATTCCACATTTACAATATTCCATAAAGTATTGATTTGAGTCTATTTACTGAACTTATATTCCATATATCAAACTGCAATCGTTTTTGATTATACAATTTACACATTACAATAGCAGGTGAATTGCTGTAGTAGTTAGTACGAGTATTATCAATATAAAAAATTAGAGGATTTCGTGTCCTATACGCTGGAGCATAAAAATTAAGCCTAGCTAATAAATCGGGAGCTTTTATCATGTTATTTAGTAGTTTATATAAAAAAAGGATGGAAGAAACATTTCTCCTGTTTTCAAGAGTTTGAATGTTATGGGCTTTCATTATATCTAATTTTGGTATATGCATTTGATATACTCCTGTTTCCTTATCTTAACATAGTATAAAACAAAGTCGCTGTCGCTGTCTGTCCGTCCGTCCCCTTATATGCTTAAATCTTTAAAACTACGCAACGGATTTTGAAGCGGTTTTTTTTAATAGATAGAGTGATTCAAGGGGAAGGTTTTTATGTATAACTAGCGACCCGCCCCGGCTTCGCACGGGTGCAATTTCAGAAAGTGGCATGCCGTTTGTATTTATACCAGCGGGTTGCAACGCATGCCGGATACACGCTAGTAGTGTATATATCTTGGAAATTTATTTTGAATTGTTTCTATTCTATATTTTTAATTTTCATAACACGGGTCCATATTATAGAACAATATTCTAATTTACTCCTTACATATGAAACATACAAAGTTTTGACACATTCTACATTAAGCTCTCTACTATTTCTAACAACAAATCCATACATTTTGGATGACCTAGTAATTATATCATACATATGACTTCTGAATGTCAGCTGAGTGTCGAAGATTACCCCAAGATCTCGCATTTCTACAACCCTAGTCAATGCCCTGTCATTCATTTTGTATTCAAAATTGAATTGCTTTCTCCTCCTATTAAAACTAAGTACAAAACATTTGTCAATATTGAAATCTAATTTATTCTTAGTTGACCATAGATACATTTTGTCCAAGTTTTGCTGGATATATTGGCAGTCAATGTAGTTGTTAACTCTTGCGTTTAGATTTAGGTCATCAGCAAACAACATTACTTTTGTACCATCTATTTCCTTACGTAAGTCATTAATAAACAACAGAAAGAGCAAAGATCCAAGGTTAGAGCCTTGCGGAATATAATAGAATAGTAACCCCTGACAGCAACCCGTTGTGATCTATTAGACAAATATTACTTTAAGAACTGTACCAGAGTATCTTGAAAATCAAACTCAATATGCAATTTTTGTATAAGGACGTTGTGCGATACTCTGTTAAATTTCTTAGCGAAATCTGTGTATATTACATCCACCTGACCTCCTCCATCAAGGCTCTCAGAAATATACTGAGTTATCTCACACAAATTAGTAGACGTAGATTTTTTATTTTGAAAACCATCCTGTCTAGTTGATATCTTATTTCTCACAGAATTATTATAAATTTATATAAAACGGTCTCAAATATCTTGGCCGGGCAGGACAATATAGGCCTATAATTCTCTACATAAGTTGAATCGCCTTTTTTGAAAACAGGACAAATTTTTGCTTCTTTCCATGCTTGAGGAAATACGGATTAAATACATATTTTAATTATTAATTTGTTTAATGTGTCCTCCATTGGCTTTTAAGCAACATCTATTAATTTTAGGGTTTAATTGTTGAAATGCATGCCTTACTCTATTTTCTAAATCTTCCGGTGTGTTTTATAAATATCTTCTTTTATTTTTTCCCATAGATAAACATCTACGGGAGTGAGGTCTGGTGATCGTGGGGGCCAATCCCACGGACCCAGACGTCTTATCCATGTATCCTCAAAAATATTTATTGGCTTATTGCTAACTTCTTTGATGCAGTGGCCACATTTGCCCCATTCAACTGTTACCAACAGCTCAGAAACGACAGTTGTTAGAATTTCTAAATATTCTTTTGAATTTAAATTTTCTTGGTAAATACAGAAACTAAACTGACGGTTCATTAGTAAGGAGGACACTCCAAACAATATAATTATTGAAATAAGTATTTTATCCGTATGTAAACAAACTTTTCAAAAATAATATATATCACTGTTGGTTTTGTAAATGTTATAGTCAAAGCCCGCTTAACAAAAATGGAAACTTTGAAATTTTACAGCAATGGACTTTTTAATTGACCATAACTTAAAAACAACTTAAGATAGAAACATGTATGTACTCAGCAATTAGATAAATAATGCAATTCTACACGCAATGGTAAATTTCAATACTGAAAGGGTAAGGTAAAAACAATGACTTATGCACATTTATCCAAATGGCAGATAGGCACAGTTTTAAAAACCCCCTGTATGAAAAACCTAAGTTATGAAATCTAAAGATCCATGTTTAGGTCAAAGGTAATTAAAATTTGAAATGTTTAGCTTGTATACTTTCAAAGTTACTGAATTTTCTTCTCGGTATGTTTTTACATAAAAAATTAGTTTTGTAATCCATATCTCAAGAACAGTTAGAGATTACTATTAACAAAAGTTACTTAGGTTTTAATAAGGTATCCAAAAATGCTAAAATATACAGGGTATTTTATTTGAAATAGCAAAGTAGGCCACAACTTCCTGTATAACCGGAACAAACGTGACAATATAGTACTTTAAAATGTAAAGTCAATTAAACCTGCTACCAAATTCTAATAAATATCGCTTCCGAGACTTTTTAGTAGGCCATTCACCGTAAATGACCCTGTATTTTAGTTAAATAAATACAGGATCGCTGAAAAATAAGTAGCAATTCATTTTCTAATTAACTGAAAAATTAAAACTGGAATGAAATATGGGTTAACAAAAATCCGTTCACGAGTCTCGTTGTGCGATTAAAATTTAACGACACACACTAAACATGCTACATTAGTTGTACAAATTTAAAATGAAAATAACTAAATTCACCAATTTCCCTTGTTTATAGAACGCATAATGTTTATTCCGGAATAAGTTAATCGAACAAGCTAAAAAAAAAAAGTTTAATTAATGAAAAATACCCGGTTGTTCGTTTATATCTATATGGCTTATCTAACAAGAAGACAGATAGTGGTGGTCATCATCGATTTTATTGAAATGTGATCAGTAGATCAAAAACTACAAAATACATATGTTTTACCATCCTCGCAAGAGAATTGTTATCTTTTAGATATTATCAGACCCTGGCATCGACTGTTTTAAAACCCACCAATAATAATAATAATAATGTATTTTATTTTATACACAGATATAATTACAATTATAACATTAAGAATGGCGGGTATTCGACTGGTTGCTGCACATATAACCGCCCAATTTATAAAATGAATAAAAAATTATTAATATAAAGTTTTTAAATAAAACAGAAAATATTCTAGCACATCAGATACAATTTACAAAATACAAATATAACAAAAATAATTTTATTGTACCCTTTTAAACAGGTCCAGGTTAACGCCGTGTATTACGATCAAAGGAACCTTCAAACATTTTAAACTGTTGGCATAAAAGAGTAAATACATTTTCTGATTTTCTACGTTCCAGGTGTACCAATTCAAGTTAAAAATTGCCTTTGACATCTCTTCACTCTACGGGATATTTTTATAAAAATATTAAACTACTAATAATAATATGTGTTTGCTAAAAATATTTTGTTGCTGTGTATAAAGTCTGTTTAATGACCGCTGACCGTTACGTCACGATCAGTGTTTATCTTTCTAACATTTTTAATCAACAACATTTTAAAAATGACACGGTATTGTGAAAAAGAACAAGCAATAATTTTTAAATTATTTGTTTATTTTCAATGATGGCGGAAAAACTGTGAATTGTGAAAACATAAATAATAAACGTGAAAAATCTATGGCAATGTTTTCATAAATACCCATCTGTTTTAGAGTTTCTGATGCTTTGTGATTTTCGTGTTTAACAAGCCAACGAATTAAGGCAAAAGGGATAGAAAAGGATGTAGATTTTAAGAATCGCAATAATGTAGCTATTTTATCATCTCGTGGTCGACAACTTCCTAAAATTCACGAACATACCATAAGAGAGCGTATTTATGTGATGTATAGAGCAGGTGAACACGTTACCATTGGCTCAATACAACTAAACCTTAAAATTATTGATGGTGTTGAAATATCCAATGGTTTATTAGCGGAAAATTTAAATGGCATAAATGTACTGTATCAAACAGGCGTTTTTTAATAGATCAACCTCATATAGCCCAAAAACGAGCTGAATTGTTAAGAGAATTAAGGAATAGCGGCAACTATTAATTTCCCTTAAAACCTGGTTTTCTAATTGAAACCTGGATATATATACAGGGTGTCCCGAAATTAGCTGACAATATTTTAAGGGGATAAAGTACAATCAAAAATAAGACTAAAATATTCTATTAATATACCTTCAAAAACGCTTCGCTATAGGGCTAGAGCCCCCCGAATTGGAGCTATTACAAGCAGTTTTTTTACAATATCTCAGAAACCGATTATGGTATCAAAACAAAATTTGATACATGTTTTACCCATAGCTAGGCGCAATAAATGGTTTAATTAGCTTAACTGTATTTCTTCCAGTGGCGTCCCACTGGGTAGGTAGTTGGGAGAATATTCTCCTAAGTTTTTTATTTATAGGATTTTTAAACTTTAGGTGCAATTTTTAGAAGCCTTGAAGTCTTTTGTTGAAAAACGGTACTCTTGTTTCATTGCGGTAGGATTCACCATTTTCCAGTAAAATCGATTTTAAAATTTTCGGTTTTTTAAAATCCGGCGAAAAGGCTAAGGTTTTTTTTGCATATCTCAGCAAACACTTAATTTTAAAAAAAGAAATTTACTAGAAGTTCTATACTAGCGACAAATAATAATAATACATAATCAACTTGGGGATTTATTAGATAAAATGCCACTGGATTTACGTTTCGGGCACTTCTTTCAACATGATGGGGTACCAGCTCACTACGGACATCAAGTAAGGAATTGGCTTGAAGAAAATTACCAGGTGGATTGGTAGCCATAGCCTGGCCACCAAGATCACTTGATTTAAATCCCCTTGATTATTATTTTTGGGGACACATGACTGGTACTTGCTTAAGAATTAGTTTCCCGTGTGGTTCACAATCAAATTTGATTTGCAATTGGTTATTCTTTTTTGTTTTATTTTAAAACTCTCTTAAAATCTCCATGAAAATAAATATTTAAAAAACAAAGGAATCTAAAAATATGTTTAATTTAAAAACGTTACATTCTGTCAAATTACAATAATAGAAGGTTTTATTAACAAAAAATTTAAAATTAAAAAAAAATTACATTAAAACTATGAAACTAAAAAAAAAATAATAGTAATATTAGGCTCCACCCCGTGCGACATCACTGGAAAAATATTTTAAAGTAACATCCTTTAATACATATGCCTTGTCGCTAGTCGAACTTCTAATAAATTTCAAGTTTTAATATTAAGTGTTTGCTGGATATGCAAAAAAAAACCTTTTCACCGGATTTCAAAAAACCGAAAATTTTAAAATCGATTTTACTGGAAAATGGTGAATCCTACCTCAATGAAACAACAGTACCTTTTTTCAACAAAAGACTTCAAGGCTTCTAAAAATTGTACCTGAAGTTAAAAAATCCTAAAAATAAAAAACTTAGGGCAATATTCTCCCAACTACCTACCCAGTGGGACGCCACTGGAAGAAATAAAGTTAAGCTTTAAAATTAAATCGTTTTTTGCGTCTTGTCATGGGTAAAACATGTATCAAATTTTGTTTCGATACCCTTATCGGTTTTTGAGATATTGTGAAAAAACTGCTTATCATGGCTCCAATTCGGGGGGCTCTAGCCCCATAACGAAGCGTTTTTGAAGGTATATTAATAGAGGGTATTAGTCTTATTTTTGGATGTACTTTATCTCCTTAAAATATTGCCAGCTAATTTCGGGACACCCTGTATATAAATGGGCTTTTAGGCGAAAGTGGCACAATGATACTCTTCATACAGAAAAAAATAAATTGTCACAGGATGTACGATATATTATTATTTTACTGGCTGCTTCAGAAAACGGATTTGTGAATAATGCAAATTTAATATTCAAGTCTGGCCGGAAATTTGGTAATTATCATGATTCGATGAGTAGTGAAAACTTTTAGAAATGGTTTAAAGAAAAATTGTTACCAAACAGGGAAAAACAATCGCTTATTATTATGGATAACGCCACCTATCATTCTGGGCTAATTGAGAAAATTCCAAATACAAGTTGGTCAAAAATATTACTTATTACATGGTTAGAACAAAAGATAAATTCCGGTTTCACGATTTGCAGTGAAGGATCACATCCGGATAATAGGGAAGAAGCATATTTCATTTAAACGTTATAAGTAATCTAGAAAGCGCTACTTATTTTATTTTTTAATTATTTAGGTAGGACGAACCAATATTGCAACATGGAATAGAATAGAATAGAATAGAAATATATTACATACTGGGTTATAAATCTGTGGTACTAAGGCAGAACCCGATATGTCAAAATACTTGAATTTTCAGAAAACGAATTTTAAAGTTCGCGATATCGCCAAAATAAATATTGCATTTACAGTAACTTGGCAAGTGCAGTAAAATATTTTACAATAAACATCCTTTTCGCTTGTAGCATTTCAAGTTAAAATTTTCCGGATAACGAAGATATTTAGATTAGTTGGACATATCGTGTTTTTCCTTCTTTAGTTTCACCAATAAAATTGACATGTCGCGTGGTAAAACCAATTCCGACAAGTTGAAACTGTGGCATAAACCGATATGTCAGACATACCGGGATATACAAATAAATGTTTGGCGGTGCGGGACGACACCACAACCCGATATGTCTAGCATATTGGGTTTTGCCAGCGACCAATTTTCATTTATGAAACATATCGGGATCTTATTTTATTAACACACATTGTATAGGAGTAACAGAACCATGTCGGGTTTTGCCATCATATTCGTCACCACTAACTGCATATAATGGCTTTAAAAACGGAAAATGGATATTTCATGACATATCGGGTTCTGCCTAGTACCACAGAAATTATAATACTGTGTTTTTGCACTAAAAGTAGCTAATGTAATACAAAGTTAACATTTTCTGTAATGTTTTACATTTGCACCTAGAGAACTAAATCCCTGTATGCGCAAAATAAAAAATATTCATAAGTTATATCACAAGAGGTGAATATTTTTTTGAATATTTTTTGACATTTTTGTGCAAAATTTCTGTCAAAAATTCGCGAGACAAAAATTCTTTAAAAATATCCCGACAGCGAAGCTGGAGGGATATTTTTTTAAAAGAATTTTTGTCGAGGGCAATTTTTATAGAAATTTTGCGGAAAAATGTCAAAAAATATTCTAAATAAAATATTTACCTCGAGTGGTATATGTTGAGATTATATACCAAAAAAAAAGAAAAAATACAACGAAATGCAAGATTTTTAAAATGATTTATGTAGCTACTAGAAAAACGGACAAAATGAAACAAAACCTAAACAATTGACAAAGTAATAAAACTAACAGAAAATTAGTTATAAGTATTATTGTTAAACACACAGTTATTATAATAAACAGTAGTGGCTTGCTGGCTGGTGTTGCTGGAAACTCTTCGAGCTGCAAGAGACTGGAGCTTCGTGTTGGTCCAACCCATTAGTTGGAGGGTGACCTCTTAAACCTTGAATAGTGTTTTTGTGATGAGTTTTGTCCATCTGCAAGTATGGCTTTATGGATGCAGCACTACTATGTCCAGTTATTTTTATAAGAGTTTGTTCGCTCACACCTGCTTTGCTTAATGTAGAGACAGCTGTGGCTCGATTGGAATGGTTTGTGATTTTTTTCTTTCTCAGTATCTAGTCCAATTTTTTGTGCTGCTTGTTTTGTCCAATTAGAAAGAGTATTTTTTCCAATGGGACAGTTTTTGTACCAATTTCCCATTTTCCAATTTGGATTTACTGTTTGGGTAGATATTTTGCCCTCTTTTTGAAATTAGTTTTCTGTAAAGGCGAACTGGACATAAATCGGCATCTTTTGTGTTTGCCACTAACCATTTTGAATTTGAAAGCTTTTAGTCTCCGCCTTGGGATGTTTTTGAAAAGATTGGGTTATATTCCATTCTATTACTTTTTGTACCATCGCTATAATATTCTTCTCTGAAATACGTATTTAGGCATGTCTCGGCTTCTCCTCCTCTCCATGCTAATTCCACAGCCGCTATTTGATAGAACTTTTTCTGTAAATCCTCGGGGTTATTTTCGTCAAAAATTTTTACCATCTTTTTGTACTCGTCGTAGGTTAGTGCTCTTGCACTTTTCCGGTGATTTTTTGGATCAGCCTGAAGCAGTTTTCTTTTAGAATTTCTAGCCATACGTGCTTTTTGGAATTCAGGATTTTTAAAAGGATCAAATTTAATGTTGTATTTATTGAAGTACCTTTCTTGAAGCAGTTGGGCTGTTTGGTTCCACATTGTCTTGATAACCCCTTCCTTGTAGTCAGAACCATCTTTTTTCTTCATATTACAACTCCAGTCTTCCAATATAGCGGCAAGCTGTATTATAGTTGTATTTTTGGTCAATATATACTGCCGTGTTTCGCAGAATTTCTCGAATTGGGTTCATATATACTTTTTTGTTTTTGTTGTATTTTCTGGGATAGTCTTTTCAGCGTTTTTTCTTATATTTTCGACTGAAACATTACCGAATCGGCAAGATTCCATTTAAAAAAAAATGTGACATGAATCTGACAACATCAAAAACTTGATTTGTTGAAAGGGATTTTTGTTATTATAGAAACGGTCTATAGCAACCATCAAATATTTTAAACTTGTTATGATGTTGTTATGCATTGGCATTGTTGTGGCAGGTGGCCCGGGGTATATCCACTTATGCGGGGTATATTCAGTATAATATGCATCTGATTGGTCGCAAAACAGCGTTTAATTGGTCAGAATCGGATTGAGGTATATAATCTATAATATTTAAATTATTAGTTACATTTTGATTTTTTTTTAGGAACTAGTTTATTATGTAAATAGTAAATACACTTAACCTAAGACAATTGCACTATTAGTCTGCATAAACAAGAAAAATATTTATAAACAGCTATAATATGTCAGAGAAAATAAAATTAAGAATTTAGAATAAGTCAGTGAATTTATGATTGTCTGTATATATAAATGTTTTGCAACACTTCCTGAATTTTTTAATATTGTTGATATTTTTAATTTCTACGGGTAATATGTTATATAGTTTTGGAGCTAGGTAGCTAAAGAAGCGCAAATTAATATTTGTATTACTGTGAGGTGTTCTTCAGTTTTGCTTCGTGTTGTATATCTATGATTATATACCTCAATCCGATTCTGACCAATTAAACGCTGCTTTGCGACCAATCAGATGCATATTATACTGAATATACCCCGCATAAGTGGATATACCCCGGGCCACCTGCCACAACAATGCCAATGCATAACAACATCATAACAAGTTTAAAATATTTGATGGTTGCTATAGACCGTTTCTATAATAACAAAAATCCCTTTCAACAAATCAACTTTTTGATGTTGTCAGAATTATGTCACATTTTTTTAAAAATGGAATCTTGCCGATTCGGTAATGTTTCAGTCGAAAATATAAGAAAAAACGCTGAAAAGACTATCCCAGAAAATGCAACAAAAACAAAAAAGTATATATGGACCCAATTCAAGAAATTCTGCGAAACACGGCAGTATATATTGACCAAAAATACAACTATAATACAGCTTGCCGCTATATTGGAAGACTGGAGTTTTAATATGAAGAAAAAAGATGGTTCTGACTACAAGGAAGAGGTTATCAAGACAATGTGGAACCAAACAGCCCAACTGCTTCAAGAAAGGTACTTCAATAAATACCACATTAAATTTGATCCTTTTAAAGATCCTAAATTCCAAAAAGCACGTATGGCTAGAAATTCTAAAAGAAAACTGCTTCAGGCTGATCCAAAAAATCACCGGAAAAGTGCAAGAGCACTAACCTGCGACGAATACAAAAAGATGGTAAAAATTTTTGACGAAAATAACCCCGAGGATTTACAGAAAAAGTTCTATCAAATAGCGGCTGTGGAATTAGCATGGAGAGGAGGAGAAGCCGAGACATGCCTAAATACGTATTTCAGAGAAGAATATTATAGCGATGGTACAAAAAGTAATAGAATGGAATATAACCCAATCTTTTCAAAAACATCCCAAGGCGGAGACAAGAAGCTTTCAAATTTAAAATGGTTAGTGGCAAACACAAAAGATGCCGATTTATGTCCAGTTCGCCTTTACAGAAAACTAATTTCAAAAAGAGGGCAAAATATAACTACCCAGACTATTCCTGACAGTAAATCCAAATTGGAAAATGGGAAATTGGTACAAAAACTGTCCCATTGGAAAAAATACTCTTTCTAATTGGACAAAACAAGCAGCACAAAAAATTGGACTAGATACTGAGAAAGAAAAAATCACAAACCATTTCAATCGAGCCACAGCTGTCTCTACATTAAGCAAAGCAGATGTGAGCGAACAAACTCTTATAAAAATAACTGGACATAGTAGTGCTGCATCCATAAAGCCATACTTGCAGATGGACAAAACTCATCACGAGAACACTATTCAAGGTTTAAGAGGTCACCCTCCAACTAATGGGTTGGACCAACACGAAGCTCCAGTCTCTTGCAGCTCGAAGAGTTTCCAGCAACACCAGCAAGCCACTACTGTTTATTATAATAACTGTGTGTTTAACAATAATACTTATAACTCATTTTCTGTTAGTTTTATTACTTTGTCAATTGTTTAGGTTTAGTTTCGTTTTGTCCGTTTTTCTAGTAGCTACATAAATCATTTTAAAAATCTTGCATTTCGTTGTATTTTTTCTTTTTTTTTTTGGTATATAATCTCAACATATACCACTCGAGGTAAATATTTTATTTAGAATATTTTTTGACATTTTTCCGCAAAATTTCTATAAAAATTGCCCTCGACAAAAATTCTTTTAAAAAACTATCCCTCCAGCTTCGCTGTCGGGATATTTTTAAAGAATTTTTGTCTCGCGAATTTTTGACAGAAACTTTGCACAAAAATGTCAAAAAATATTCAAAAAAATATTCACCTCTTGTGATATAACTTATGATTAATAGGTTTTTTAGTTCGGGTTTTTTGTGAGTGAATATTGAGACTGCTAATATGTATAGAGATCGTACATTTAAAGTATCTTCATTGTAAAGTAATTGGGTCGAGTAGCGTTTGTTTTTTTTATTAATTATTTTTAATATATAATTTTGAACAACATTTAATGGTTTTAGCGAATTTTTGTACAGGCCACCCCACGCAATTATGCCATAATTTATTAAAGATTCTACAAGCGCTTTATATATGGATAGGAACAATTTTTTTTCAAGAATTTCCCTTAGGATGTGAAATTTGTAGATTAATTTCCTTATATTTTTCGTTAGGTTTAAGACATGTTGGTTCCACTTAAGGTGTTTATCAATAGTGATGCCTAAATATTTTGTGGTTTCTACCTCATGAATAGCATCATCTAGGCTAATAATTTTTATTTTATTAAAATTTGGACGATTATGTAAGGTAAGAGAAAAAGCTATATAGTTAGTTTTTGATGTATTCAGTGTTAATTTAAAATGATCTAGCCATTGTTTTATTGTACTAATTCCTTGAATAGCATTATTTTTAACCTCCTCCCACGTTTCACCTTCAAAAATGAACGCTGTGTCATCTGCGTAAGATATGACGTTACCATTATTGATACGTATTTTTGTTAAGGAATTTATGTATGTTATGAAAATAATTGGTCCTAGTACGGTTCCTTGCGGTATTCAAATTTTAATGCCCAGAGGATCACTCTGGGTATCAGCTATTTTTACTACTTGTTGTCGATCTTTTAGGTAGCTCTCTAAGACATTCAATACAACGCCTCTTACTCCATAATTGCGCAACGTATCCAGTAGTAAATGATGCGGCACTGTATCGAACGCTTTTGCTAAGTCAAGGAATACGGCAAGGCATTTCTTGTTATTTTCTAATTTGTGTGTTATCTGACTAGTTAATTCATATATAGCGGTTTCAGTGCTGGATCCGTTCATAAATCCGTATTGATTTTTGAAAGAATATTATTAATTTCGAGAAAATTGATTAGTTTATCTTTAACGCACTTTTCAAAAATTTTTGCAAAATTATTTATGATACTAATTGGTCGATAGTTACCTACATTGTTTTTATCACCCGATTTATAAATAGGAGTGACAGTTGACATTTTAAATTTGTTCGGGACTTTACCTGTTTTAAAAATTAAATTTATGATGTGAATAAGAGGTTTTATGTTTATGATGTATTTATGGTATGATTTTATTATCATCGTGTTGACCCCATCTGGTCCAGGGGCACAAGTATTTTTTAGCGAACTAATATGTTTAATAATTTCGTTTTCGTTGACTGGTTTTAAGAACATAGATGATATATTGTCAGGGCCGTTTCTGAGTGGTGTGCTGGGAGTGCCCCCGCACAAGGGCGGCCAAAGTTATAGGGCGGCGAAAGCCGCCTGCAGTTTCACAGAAAAAATTGTTAGACGTAAAAAAAAACTCTAGGAGTTGTCATAAATATGAAGGGTCAAATAAGAATGGTAAATTCAGTTTTCAAAAAAAAATTATGCGGTAGCTGTCAAGAATGAGGCAGCCGCCCTTTGTGTTAATTAGAGATTTCTTTTTAGATAGATAAGTATCGGAAAAATAAAAAGAATTCTCAACGGAGGTGGCCGCCCTGCAACCCACGTCAATTACATTTTGTCTTAGGTTTACTCAAAAAATTAAAACTAATTGATATATTATTTGAATAATTATGTAGGTATAGTTGAATTCACATAAACTTTTAATGCCGTGACATTTCAGTTCTGACATATTTGTCAAATACTGCAGCAACTCATAAAATATAAATTTCTAATGGCTAAATTTAATTAGTATAATTGTACTGCACACAAAGTATGTCTATCTTGTATTATTTCATACGATTAAAAAGAGATAGAAATAAAAAGAGTTGGCCGAACAATTCCAGAAAAGAAAAATTAAAAACACTGACCAATCTCAGCTGTATAAGAAATTTAGTAAGTTGGTGAAATCTAAAGTAACTAGACAATGACAAGTCTTGACATTTGGCATTAAAACTTTATGTGAATTTAACTATAGGTCTTATTAATTTGGTAGTAGGGTAGGTGGGGGCACAAATACTCACAGGGCAAAAGAACGCACCCTATTTAAATTTGCCGCCGATGTCCGGTTTCAAATGCTGTTACAAATAACTTTTCCGACGCCGAAAAAAAGTACCCAGACATTTTGATTACGAATTAAAAGATGATCCCATCGTCGAGACCAAACAGAGTTTCAATGTGAATTTTTATTTTTCGATTTTGGATATTTTTTTTTTGCCAGGGGAAACCCTTTATGGGCACCGGTTACTTGTTCTTTGGATATTGCGATAGAATCAATTAAGGAGAGATTCGTTTCACTTAATAAGTGTAATGAAACTTTTGGGGTTTTGTCGAACTTCTATGAAGCTAATGCCATAAATGACGAGAAATTGTTAAAATCCTGCAAAGATCTCGATATAGCGCTTCAATAGCAAGGAAGTCTCACAAAGATATTGATCGCTCAGAGCTCGACCAGAAAATTTTGTCGTTGCGAGAAATTTTTACAATAAAACGTACAAAATAATAATTGTAGATACGCTAAAATTTATAGCTGAAAAAGATTAAATCTCATCATTTCCAAATCTTTGTGTTGCGCTGAGAATTTTTATTACTCTGCCGGTTATTGTTGCATCTATCGAACGTGGTTTTTCAAAGTTAAAATTAATTAAAAATTACTCGCGGTCAATTATGTCCGAAGAAAGGATTAGTGGCTTGGCCCTTATCGCCATTGAAAGCCAAATTGCTGAGTCCCTCTGTAGGTAAGTATGAATAAAAGAAAAATATTACAAATAGACAACTATTAAAGATTTATTTTTCTGACAATTGCTTTGCGCCATAATTTCAGGTAGGTAATTGTAAAATAGTAACTGATTTGATTTAAAGGGCAGCCAGTTCTTATGTCGCACAAGGGCGGCCAACAGGCCAGAAACGGCCCTGTATATTGTTATGGATTGTATTGGGCTCAGTGTTGGGGAGTTTATTTTTCATGCATTCGAAGACCAATATTTACAAAATAATTGTTGCAGAAATTTACCATGTCTTTATCATTGGGTATATTTACGTCATTCCTTTAAATTTGAATTTTATTATTGTTTTTGGATATTTTTTGGTCCGTTGCTTCTGATATTATTTTATAAATCTTTTTAATATTATGAGTATTGTTCTCTATTTGTACTTTGTAGTAGTTATATTTACATTTTTCAATTATTTTATTAAGATTATTTCGATATTCTTTATAGATTGTGTTGTCAGCGTTGTTGAAATTTAAAAGTAAGCTCTTTTTTAATTGATCTCTATGTTTGATAGAACTAATAATACCGTTTGTGATCCAAGGTTTTATTATATTGCCGTACTTTAACTGTATTCTCAATTGTAGATTCCCTCAACATATTTAGAATTATCTCGTAAAATTTTTCGCATGCAATTTCGGCATCGTCTGATTCGAGAACAGTTTGTCAAACTTGATTTTACAACAAATGTCTAATTTTGTCATAATCGGTTTTATAACTTGTGTAAGTTGTACCTTTTGGAGTTGTTTGTGTTTTCACATTTTCTTTAGTGACGTTAAGCATTATAGAATAATGGTCTGTGATAGCTAATTCAAGAATAAATGATTCGAATTGAACGAAATTCGTTTTTAATTTTTTTCTAATGATCTAAGCATGATGCTGATTCATTTGTAACTCGCGTTGGACTATTAATGGCGGAGAAAAATCCAAGATGACCTAATATAGATATATACGAATTGGTAGTGTTATCGAGGTGACTACAAATATTTATATTTATGTCTCCTATAATAATGTCAATTTGATTTGCTGGATTATCTACCAAATATGTTTCAAGGTCTTCTTAAAAAATACTGAACATGCGTGGAGGGAGGTCTGTACAAACAATTAATGCCAAAACTTATGCTGTTGATTTCAAAAGTAATATTTGTAATACTTACCTTTGATCTTGATAGTTTTTGAGTCGTGACTCATTTATATTATTTTTTATAAAAATTATTACTCCATCATTTTTGTTAAGACAGGAATTGTTGCTAAACATTCTATATCCAGGTATATCATAATCTCCATTAACCTGCCAGCATTCACTTAAAACAATAACATTACAAAATTTAATTTTATATGCTTCCAAGAAAGTAATAAATTCGTTAAATTTTTTTTGTATGCTTCGTATGTTCAAATGTAGAATATTAAGTAATTTATTATTTAGAATTATTTTGTGTTTTATTAAGTTACAGTCAATTGTTTCTTGTTGAATTACAGGTTGTACCAATTTCAGATCTTCAAATATATCAACTTCTTGACATTTACTGATCATTTCCATAGTCTATCGTACTTTTTAATATTCTCAAAAGGTATTGGTGGGAGGGGCATTCGAGGTCACTTACTTCATGTTCAACACTGTAATTTAGATTATATTTTAAATTTGCGTTTACACAATTATTGCACTTTTTTTCCGTTTTTGGGCAGTCATTTATATTGTATTCGGCCGCACAGTATGCTCAAACAATGTTATTAGCGCATGCATTATTTTTATGGTAATGTTCTTGACAATTGAAACATCTTTATATGCTCAGGTCTTCGTATATAGGACACCTTTCCCAGCCTGTGTATACTTTTTTAATGTTCATAAAAATGTGAAAAATTCTAGGGGTACATTCTCCAAATATAATCGAGGTATTTTTATTTTTTATTTTTTTTATAAAATTTATCTTAATGTCGTCGCTCTCAGAGATAAATTCATTTTGCTCCTTAATACATTGTTCAACTTCTTTCTTGCTTAAATTACCCTCGTATCCTGTTATTTTGAAACGAGGTAGTTTCCATGTGGTGAGTTGTGGTACGTATTCTTCTGATAAACGTGTTTCCACTTCATTCTTTAATTTTTCTATATCGTTTTTACTGTTACATTTAATTATTATCCCTCCATTTTTTATACTACGGGTATTTTTTATTCCCAGCTTAATTTTGTCCAGTTTTATTTGATTTTTTAAGTCATGCAAAGTTTTCTCTGAGTTTTGTTTTTTCTTTGGTTTAATTACTAATTTTGGTATATTGATTGGGTTTTCAGTTTTTTTTGCAGGTTGCATGGTTACTTGGCTGTATGTTGGTATGCGTAGTTGGCTTATTTTCTAATAATTCTTCGATTTTGTTTTTCAATAGTTGTATTATTTCATCTTTGTTGTGAATAATATTTGTTTTGTCTGTGATTGTATTTTGTAATAGTTGATGGGTATTAAACTGGAAGCAGTGATTGCAATGAAATTTCAGTGTACGTTCATCTGATTGCAAAACTTTTATTTCTGACGGATTTAATTGCGCACATGTTTTGCAGTATCCCTTTCTACAAACGTCACAGGAGAATATAGTGTCTTTTTGTTTGGTTTTTTTGCTTTTGCAAATAACACATTCCATGATAAATTGTTGTTATAAATCATGTATTGAAACCATTTTCTGAATTGCCATGTTATGGGTTTTTATTACACATCTATGGACATCGAGTTTTAAGACTACCTCCATATCACTGTCACTTTAATCCTATTAAAATGGTTTGGTCAGAATGTAAGCGCTATTATGATGCAAAAACAAGTTCTATGCATCCTGTAACAAATTACGTAGTTTTTGGTCTGTAGAATGAAGCCAAAGAAAATGTAACATTGGAAAAATGGAAAAATTAGGAAACAAACACCAATAAAATTAGAAATGATGTGTGGGAACGGGAAAAACTTATCGATGCTTCAGGTACTCTTCCCCTTATTCTTAACTTGGACGGATTTGATGATGATCCTTACAGAGATGATTTGTTTTAATTATTAAAAAACTGTATTTTGCTGTATGTTTATATTTTTTTATTATAATATCTTCTTTATGATCCTATAAATAGGATGAAAATATTTAAAACAAAGTGTATAGATTGATGCACTAGACAAAAAATATATTTAAATTTTATAAATGAGTTTTATTTATTTTTCAGTAAAGTTAAATTAATTCAAAATTTCATACTGATTTTCCAAAATAAAATGTTTCATCCCATGATATCTTTTACCCTAAATAATAGTAAATAAACTACTTATTTCTGACTTCATTAACAGTATAAAAATAATAATTTAAAATTTAAAAAAACGAGCTTGTATTTACTTGTTCTCATGCCAGTATTTATGTAGATCAAGTCTAAAAAAATCATATCCTTTACCTCCGGTGACTGACTGAAGAAATTTACAACGTACCGCAAATATGGAGAATATGATGTAACGGTCAGCGGTCATTGAACATACTTTACTAAAAGTATGGCCAAAAAATTTAACAATGAGCGATGATCGTATTTTAAAATTTTGTTTTGGATAGCCAACCGTAAGATATTCCTTGAAAATTTCGTGTTGTCACATGCGCTGCGTTAAAAAACGTTTCAATTAAATATTAACAAAATACTTACAGTAGTTTCAAATTCCTGGCCTTCAAGACTTACATAAAACGTAGTACCAAAAAATACAGAAAAAGCCAGTACTCGGTGATAAAGTTGAAACGCCGGCTAAAATATGAAACTTAGATATTGTATAAAATATAATTTTATTTGCGACGCCTAAACTAATTGTTTAAATAGTGTGAAGTATATAGAGACTCCATTAAGCATTTAAATTTTAAAAAATATGTAGAATAGGGGGAACTGTTGTATACCGGGACAATATTTTTCAAGTGGCATTAAAAATTTTCTAGTATGTTCCATTTCAGTTTCTATTTCTTTATTATTATGAGATCAACAGAACGTTATTAAAAATTGCTGTCAGAATTACATGCAAGAACTTAAACGAATAGAAGCCTTGTCCTATTATAAGCCCATGTCCCACTAAGCAACAACCCCTTGTTTCATAGTGGGACTAGAGCATGTGCATATTGGGACAATCTGAAATCAGTGAAGTTGTGTATAAAAAAAATTCTACTTGTCAATAAGTTACAGAAAATAATATAAGCAGTATAATAAATGCAACGTATAGTTAAAATCTACTCAATAAAACTTATTTAATATTATAATGTTTTTATTAATTTACAAAAAATATACAAATGTAAAGGATTTTCTTATGTGGTTATTAAAAATAAAAATGTAATAAACAAAATAGAAAGCAATCTTGAATTGCAGGATGGGATTGAAAACTGGTTCATTACTGCCCTCGTAATCAAATAAACTAACTTTTTTCTGAGCTTCGAGATGGGAAATTTGGGATCAATACCTAAATCTCTAGCAAGTGTTGTTGCTGAATCGACAAACATTTTAAAATTATCGTCAGATCTTTGGGAAACTAAATATTTTTTAAGATTATCTAAGCCTGTAATGCATTCCGCGATGTTTAATTTAGGATTTGATTTATTGTTGTATTTTTTAGTAGTTGAAAAAAAATAACATTCACGTTTGATGCTACTGTGTGTAATATATCCGTAAATTTTAATTGATACTTCAGATATAAGTGAAGTGTTCTCAGGGCCGATCCTAGGGTGTCGGCCGCCCGCGTGCAAAGACCTATTATGCCGCCCCTCTAAAGAATTTTTCCTATTTTGAGTAATACTTAACGTTGACGTTATAAACTCATCTACATGTACATAAGAGTAAAAAGTTAAACATTAATAAAAATGCAAACTACAAATAAAATTATACGGGAAAGATTTTATTTTTGGGCCAAACAAAAATAGACATTTTATAATTTGAAATGTAAAACAACAGTATTTACCAGAAAATATAAAATAACAAAAAGTACTAAAGCATAAAACTCGCGAAACGAAAAGTATATAAATCAGTCCTTCCTCGAAGACTACCTAATAATTAACTATAAAATAATTTTTCTGGCTTTCTGAGAAGCAAATTTGTCAATAATTGCGGTAAGGTAAATTTTTTCAGAGATTTCGGATTCAATAGAGATGATGGCCAAATCTGAAAGTATTTCTTGTGTAATATTATTTCTCAAGTAATTTTTAATAATTTATAATTTACTGAAACTTCTTTCACCTGAAGCCACAGAAATAGGTAAGGTTAAAAAAATCCTTATTGCTAGAGCAAAATTTGGAAAACAGGAAATGAGATCATTTTTGACTAAAATTTCTAATATCTTAATTGGCTGTTTTTTACCTCGAAAAATATCTTTAAACGAAGTTATTTCATTAAAGAGTTGTATACCGTCTATAGGTCTATATATCTTTCACAATAGTTCCTTCCTCCTGTACCTCTAACTTAATATCTAAGTCCATGCAGGCTTTCATGAGGTCATCATTAGAAATGGTGTGAAACTCATACATACGGAAAGCAGAATATTGAATAGCACTCAGATAATAAGGTAAATCTTTCATTAATCGAAGAGATCGCGTAATCAATAACTGCAAAATAGAAAGCAATCTTGAATTGCAGGAAGGGATTTAAAACTGGTTCATTACTGCCCTCGTAATCAAATAAACGAACTTTTTTTCTGAGCTTCGAGATGGGAAATTCAGGATCAATACCTAAATCTCTAGCAAGTGTTGTTGCTGAATCGACCAATATTCTAAAATTATCGTCAGATCTTTGGGAAACTAAACATTTTATAAGAAGCCTTTAATACATTCAATAAACATCAATTTAGGATTTTGAAGCATTTTACTCAATACATCAATTCTTGATAATAAATCATGCCAAATTAAAATTGAACACAAAAACTTAAATGTTTCAAGACTTTTAATTATTAATTTAACACCCATTTTTGTTTTCGTGTCTCCGGTGGTATCTTCAATTAATGCCTTTAATGCGGTAATTATGTTTTTTAGCTCTAATTTTAGAGGTAGCATAGCATTGATACGACTTTCCTATCTTGTTTCACTTTACGGTTTTAAAGTAAGAGTTTTCACGTGTTTTTTGAGTAAATCCCATCGATATGGGGACGCAGAAAAGTAATTATATACCTCTTGTACCACATCAAAAAAACTAGAAATTTTACCACTGGCGCTGGCTGGTTTGATTGGAAATCTTTAATAAATAAATCCATTTGAAATAGCTCACAAAAATATCGTTTTCTTCTTCGACGGTAATTTAAAGTTATCTTTTATAGTTTGATAAATGTCACTTTATTTTTATTTCGAGAAATTCGTAAAAAGTTTTGCTTGATTGACAGAACTATCTGCGGCCTACGGCCGCCCCTTGTTTTGGCCGCCCGCGTGCGGTGCACGCGCTGCACACCTGCTAGGATCGGCCCTGGACATAACTAGTGATCCTAATAAAAGAAAAAAATAAAAATTGATCTGTTCGGACTTGCTTGAGCTTCAATCAATTAAATTCGTTTAATCTTGTTATTATATTAGTTAGTACCTCATGGAAATTGGCTATACTTACTGAATACAAAGTCATTATTGAATATAATCCCGCTGGAATTAGGCTACACACAAAAATAAAAGTCGTTGGGCCAAAAGATTTTCTCGTATAAATACTGTGCCTAAAATATACAACGAAATAATTAATGTTACTGAATGTACAGAGCGATTCACGTATCACATTCATTTGTAATAAAATTTTTGGCAAACTTTAATCGATATGAAATTTGGTAGCCGGCCATAATTGACCGCTGCAAAGTATAAATAAAATATTTTTAAATAAACAAATCCCATTTCGATTTCATCTTTGGGTTCTGCATTGAATTGTGACTTCAGAACGTGGTTTATCAGAGGACATTTCTTTGTCATAGTTTTTTCAGTTTTGTTTGACGAACTGTTACATACATAAAATTAAATTAACAGACAATTGCGGATTTTTTGTAAAACCGTATCCAGTGCCACTGGTTAATAATCAAATAGAAAAATGGGGGTAATCTCGCGCGGCGCAAATCCATTTAGATCTGCTCTCATGACTACTTTAAAAAAGACGGAAGCATTAAAGTGTGCATAGATGGACGGAAACAATCGTTTTCAGGGTATTAGTGGGGAGGAGGTCCATGAAAACACTTTTACTCTTTACTCATTCCCTGGAAAAACCCGAAACGTTGGAAATGAGTAAAGAGTAAAAAGTGTTTTCATTAAAGTCCTCTTCCCCACTAATACCCTGACAACAATTTCTTTTAATGTTAGGCCTGGCCGCTCTGTCTAATCTCATTCTATACGAGAGGTGTTGATAAAATTTTCAGTGCTGAATTTTCCAATTTTCTAATACTGACCTTTTAATTATTAGCAATACCTTTGAGAGCCATTTAAGTCACTTAGACCTAGTATTATACCCCGTTAACATTGAAAATTAAAAAATGTGTGTTCATATACCGTGCAAGCAAAAATTATTTGCATCAAAGAGGGCTTGGATTAAAAAACGTGGAGCTTGGTTTAGATCACAATGATATGAGGACGATATAATATCTAACCAAATGTAGGTGAGAATTTTGTCAAATTCATATTATGACATGATATGCCAAACTAATGAGTAATAAAATAAGGAGACAAATACAAATTTATTTTTGTTGTTTACAAAACTAACAAAGTAAAAATATACAAAAAGAAAAAGAAAAAGAATTACATAAATTGCTGAAATTCACACGTCTCTTCATATTTTCGAAAGTGTTGACCAGCATCTCTGGAGAAATGTTACCACATTCTTGGATAATCCTTTCTTGTAATTGTTCTAAATTTGTAACTGGTGTTTTAAAAATAGTGTTCTTTAAATGAAGAAAAACGAAGTAATCCATAACCGCTAAACAAGGTGATCTAGGTGGGAATTTAATGTCTGATCGAAAACTGATCAATCTGTCGTCAAAAAAATTGCGTAAGTAGTTAATAGTTTCGGCGGCTGTATAGGCGGTTGCACCGTCCTGTTGAAAATATCCAAAACGTAGTTCGTTGTCAAGTAATTGCTCCACAATTGGATTCAAAATATTGTCTCTATACCGCTGTGCTGTAACTGTGTCATGAAAAAAAAATAGAACCAACAATTCTTCTTCGGGAAACAGCTAACCAGACACCAATTTTTTGAGGGTGCAATGTAGACTCTACAAAAAAAATTGGGATTTTCACTACTCCACATGCGTGTATTCTGAGAATTCACATAACCAAAGAGGTGGAACCAACTAACGGCTTCATCCGAAAAAAATAGCAGGTCTAATAAATCATTTCTTTCCAATAAATTTTGGGTAAACCATTGAGAGTAATTCCTGCGTCTTTCAAAATCTGCGGCTTGTATTTCTTGGAATACTTGCACTTTATAAGAAAATAAATTTAGCTGCTTCTTAAAATAGTCCTGCATGTTCCATAAGATCTTCCCACTCCTTGGGACAGGCGTCTTATACAATTTGTTGGCGTATTTAGCATTATTTCACGAACGTTTGAAACAAGTTCTTTCGTTCTTACAGAAGGTCTACCTGCTCCATTTTTGTGTTGTATAGAACATGTTTCCCTAAACATAGCCACGGTTCTTTTCAGGCAATGATAAAAATCCCCAGCAATAAAAGCAACGTTATGGTATTGCCATTAACCATTAACTCTAACCCCGTTTCGAAAATACGCTTCAACCATGAATGTTTTATGCTGTTCCGTAAAGCCCATTGTGTGAATTGTTCAAGAAATTGGAAAAATTAGCGATGAATCAAATTACTTGTAACGACTGTCAAAGATGACGGAATAACTAATTGATTGTTAATTTAGGTAGTTACTGACACCCAACATGTATTAAGCGTAGCATTACGTCCTTAGATGCAAGGCCCTCTTTGATGCAAATAATTTTTGCTCGCACGGTCCCAAACGGTAAAATTTATAGGGTATGTGTTAGATGATGCGGGTGTTAGTCGGACCCCCAATGCATTCAAGTGATTAATAATTATAAACATCCCGAAAATGTCAGTCAGCTATAACATTTTTTCCATTTTTGGGCATTGGAACAAACAATAGCTTCTAATTTGTTAAAAGATTAACTCAAACCTACTATTTTACTATATTATCCGGACCCTTACTTGACATTTTATGTTGAAATAAAAGCCAGCGATATTGGGATAGCTGCATAGTTAATTGACGTGGTGCGTAGAGTTGTAGCTTGGGTCAGCCGAATATTACTTGACCGCGAGTGTCGCTACGACATTTTTGATAAGTTTAATATTAGTTTTAAGTTTTTTCGTTAAATAAGTTACACTGACAACAAAGCAGTATCCTATTTGAATACTTGTCGATTATGATACTTGTAGCATTACGTGAATGGACGGTCAGGTAGACATCAAACTTCAGATAACATTAACGGCGGTAACTGGTACCAGGGAATGGGACTAAAACAATTGATCGGTGGTTGTGACCAGTCCCATAGACAACGACTCTGACCCGTCACTTAGACTTCTACTATACTTAGACCGGTACTTGGATCTTATTCCGGTACTTGAACCCCGTTAGTTTTGGAGCCATAGGCCTTTTGCACACACTCACGGCGACCGTCCTAACGGCACCGTTTATACGGTTAAGGGATTGGGCAGCATATGTGAGCTTGTACATGCTCCGGCACCGTGTACACGGTTCCGTTCCACCGCGATGTCACCGTTTGCCCCCACTACAATTCACGGCGACCGTTACAGTGTTGACGGAGAGCCATGCCCACTGCCCAGCAGAGTTTAAGATTTAATTGGTGCTTGCACATGTACCGCGCTTACGATATTTTCTTGGTTCATTGGCGGGAACATTGTTTTATTTAGTATATTTTCGATGGGTTTTTGACAAAACATTGTAAGCGACGTAGGTCAAATTTTACAGTAGGGCATTTTTTCTTCCCATTATTTTGTTTTTGAACATAAATCGGTTTAAATTTTTTTGTATTTTTTTTGTATCTTTATAGTTTACTTTCGACCAGTCAATTTTAATCAACGTCGACGTATTCAGCTAATTTTGCAGCTTATGATACTTTGTCAATACATTTTTTAAAAGTCATGTATATTTTCTTGTCGCTTAAGATATACTTACGATGTGTTGTCGGCATCTTTTTTTAAAATAAAATTCATTGCATAAATTGAAACTTTGTATTCAAAATGATAATAATAACATTCTAAAATTATCTTAACTTTTTTTTTCTAAATTAAGTATTGATCTTCGTCATCAGTTTCTGCTAAAATATCTGGAGCTTCTGCCCTGCCTTGGAATTGTTGGTACCTATTCGTTATAAAATTTTTCTGGGATAACGTGCTTCTTGCAAAGTTCCATTAGATTTTGAAACTTTACAAGAGATATTTATTTCTAAAGGAGATTTGTATATAGGTTCCAGTGATTTTTGTGGACTTTTTGATCTACCTGAAATTATAAAAAATATATAGGGCTTTAAATGTCGTAATTTCTAAAAACGTTAACAAACCTTTAGGAGCTCCACTAGAAATCTGCAAAATAAAAATCTCAGCGGTATCAGAATATGAATGTTTAATTTTGATTTCTTCTTTTCCTTTTTCCAAAAATGCAATCCTTACTTGACTTATTTGGAATTTTTTTCCATCTATAAAGTTCTTCCTATTATTTGGAAAAAAATTTTCGCTCACCTCTTTCCTAGATAAAAAATCCGAATACTTCATGTTAATAACTTCAAAAGGTTTAAGGTGAACCCTAGCATTTGTTATTAAGGTGGGCTATTCTGACGGCGCCCAAACAATGCGCCTACGAATAAATCTTTGTATAGTGCCATGGACTGCATTTACTGGCATGTAGGTATGTCCAGGTAATAGGAAAGTTAGGGCCGTTTTTAGGAACGTAGTCAACATGATTAGCATGGCCTTATTTTTGTTTTGACCAGTGCAGCTCTTGAATGAGCCATCTAAATAAAGAAAAGTAATTAACTAAACATAAAACACAAAAAATAACATACAACTTACCAGCCAAATAATTTCACCGATCTTTATTTACAATAAAATAAAATAATTTTAACGTATTTTATTTCTTATTAATAGCACACGATGCACTTCTCAAGACTCTTGAAAGCAAACTGAAACTGAAATGAAATTTAAATTTAGTTTACTCTTAAACAAGTCGATGCAGGCTTATTACCGTTCAGCATCAGATGGAGGCAAAAGATTATCGTAAGCGACATTGGAATAAATCGTAACCACCCCGAGTATACGGCGCATACGACGTTTTGTCGGGGTCATATTGGCGCTTACGATGTAAATACGGCTGTTTTGAAAAGCGTTACAAATTTACTGGTGGATACGATAACTTTAGTACGAGTTTTTCATACCTTTTTAAAATAATTACAGCCTGATCTAAGTTTTGTAAATGTGCCGTTTATCGTAAGCAACAGTTTGGTGTAAAAATAACATTTTCGAGAAATTGGTCGCTTACGATGTTTTGCCAAAAACCCATCGTTTTATCATAATCATATTTTTCGTAATGGCAGTACATATAGATATCGATATGCTTATATCTTTGGTGGAAGCAAGGCCGGGTATTTGGGACAAAACAAGTTCTATATATAAGGACAGAAACTGCACAAGAAGTGCTTAATTGAAATGGGGTATGTCGATTAAAAAAATAAAATAGCGTCAATATCTGGCATTTCTAGAAATGCCACCTTTTTGGAAATATTTTAATTAGTCTTGAAGCAGCCGATTATGGCCGGCCACCAAATTTTATGTCGATAATATTTCGCCAAATCAATAATTTCCTAGCGAACATGCTACGTCAATCACCCTATATGACGGCATCATTTTCTCCCTATCTGTCCAAGAATAAAAATCCCATTAAAACATTTTATGAAGAAACTTTGCAAGACAAATTTAATGTAGCTAGTTTTTATGTTTCTCTTACCTTAAAATTTTGAGGTGCAAATCAATCATTACTTTTAGATGTCGTAATATAATGTTTTGGTAATCTCTGTTATTTATTAGTAATTTTAAGTCAATATGCTGGTACTGATCTGTCAACTGAGTTGCAGAGTCGTCCAAAAAATGCATTTGTACTTTTAAATGAAAATGAATATAGACAATAAAATATTCAACAGTTATTACAGGAAAAATTTCCCAAATGTACACTATATAAGTTAACCAGTGAAGACAAATTGATGTAGTGGAATCTTCTGAAATATATTGATGCAACCACCAGGATGACATCATATAGCTATTCTTATTGTTATGCCAAGAGTATAAATTAACACATATCAACATAAAGCCAAATATTATATGCAATATAAATAATATATTGGTTTTTTTGACGTGTGACATAATCACTCGTCTTGTATTGGGACGAGTTAGGTTTAAATTGACCTCGAAGGTACTTCTAAATTTATTATAATTTTTAAAAAATTTATGGTGGCAAGTTAGTGCTAGTACTCCCGGCAACCACAACTAAAAAAGAATGAATATAACATACTGAAAATTATTTGATAAAACACTACAGCGAACTAATCTTGGCACAATTTTAATTATTCCTTATAGTGCAGGCAGTTGAGTATGCAAAATGTGAGGACCGGCAACTATGCTCAAATTCTTTTATCTGAGACACCAATAATTAGTTTTCACGTAATAATATTTAAGTTTTCCTGTAGTTACGTGTTTTATTTAAACAAAAACGTGGACAATGTCGATACAAGTTAATAAATGTAAAGAGGCGAAAACTAAACGAAATGTAGTGTTTGTTTTGTAATAAAACGTTTATAAATATTCAGAGCGCCGCAGATTGGAGAAAAGATAACATTAGTGAGAAAATTAAGTACCTACCTAATTTTGTACCTACTTCTGAAAAATCAAGCAAGAGTACTTCTAATAAAAAGTTTCAAGATGCAACACATGTAAGTATCTTTCAAAAAATATGCTGGCTAATCAACGTGAATTTGACACACAAATTCTAGCACCTTACAAAATTTTGAATTACTGCAAGTATCTTTTTGCCGCAAAAGGATTTTACAGGAAATCTCCAAAATCGGAAATTGTAAACAATTATAAGTGTAGTACAAAACACGCAACAGGACGTTTTAAATTTACATCTTCCAAAAATTTATATTGTTGATGGTACGGCACTTGTTCATCGAATCCAATTAAAAAATTTCAGCACCTTTGGCGATTTTGCTAAGGCATTCTTCAAAAGAATCCATAATCTTTTCTCGCAGCCAAATGTAAAACGAATAGATATTGTATTTGACAGATATGATGATATTTCGATAAAATATTTGGAGTCAACTTTACGGAGTAAAGGTCAAATGATGAGAAGTTTTATAATTTCAAATGATCACACAAAAATTCCAGCTGATTGTAAAAATTTCTTTTTAAGCAAAAAAAATAAGTTACGGCTCGTTCGATTTCTCTGTACTGCTGCTCCTAGATATGCACAAGTAAAAGAAGATTGTGAGTTATTGTATATGTGGAGGATTTGATGATCCAACAAAATGTTTGAAACTACAATGCTCTTCATTTTTTAAAGTACCTACCGAACTTAAATTCGAACCATTTAGAAGCCGATTCAAGGATGTTTTGTTACATATTTCACGCAGTAAGAATCCAATCTGCCCATATCATTATCCTTGGCACTGATACAGATGTTTTCATCCTAGGAATTTTTTTCTGGAATAAGCTAGCACGTCTAGGTTGTTTAGGTGTATGGTTCGACGCTTCTTATGAGAAGAAATACATTTCAGGATGTTATTTGGTTGCTCAATCCCTTGGAGAAAATATTTATCGTATTTTGCCAGCATTACTCTCTCTACGTGGTTGCGATTCGACCAGCAGATTGGGATAAAAAAATGCTTTAAAAGCTGCATCGTTGGATATTGTACAAAAAGCTCTGAGGCATTTAGAAAATCCATACCTAAGTATCGAACAGTTAACAGAATTGGAAACCATTTGCGCCTGTCTTTTCGCCAAAAAAAATTAATTGCTGATAAACTTCGGTATAAATTAATTTTTCAAAATATCAGCTTCGGCATAAATTTATTAAAAGTAATTTGCACATTAGATGCTCTACATTTACATTTTTTGTTAAGAGCTTTAGCACAAAATATGGATGAATGCTGACCACACACTACTACGGCCTATTGATTACAGTTTATTAGGGTATAAAAAAAAGGTAAATTGTTCCCATGACAACTGGTGAAGCGCCCATTACCAGAATTGTGGATGCAGCCCTGTAACTGCACATCAAATTGTCAAATGAAGGCTTGTTTTTGCAAAAAATTACAACTAGATTGTATTTCATTGTGCAAATGTATCAAAAATAAGTGTTAAAATAAATAAGATTAATTATTTTTTTTTTTACTTATGTTCAAATTTGCATTAAATAATTTTTTTAACAACAATTCTTGTTTTTATTTTCAACTTTTTTTTTTTTTAATTGACTAGCAAATCATTAATCACAATCACAATCTTTATTATAAGAAACAATTGGATATTGTCACTAAAACAATCATTAAAATGGTTCCTCGAATGGTTCCAAAGCATTTGGTCAGTCTGTTTACTTGATATCTAAGGGGATGGGGTGTAAAAATTAAATGGACCAATAATCCCCCTGGCAACATCCAGAATCATAATCTGCAAGCTTTTCTGAGTACAAAACCATGCACAGAATGCGGTCCTCATATTTTGCACACTCAACTCCACCCGCACTATTAGGCAACTACGGGGAACCAAAACACGAACTTAAGTATTATACTGCCTTTTGATATTTTCACCCCATTTTATAGCTTGTTGTTTAAATAAACACATCACATCGATTTTTCATATTATTAAGATACATGGAAATGTTTAAATACTATAAATAAATTATTTTAAAATTATATGCTTAATGCAATCAAAAAGGCACAGGCGAAGTCACAGCAGCCAGAGTGCACTTGATGCAAGACATCCCATCTATCCCTACAATAGTTAAATTACAATTATCATTACTTTGTTAAAGGTAATGCCAGAGAATATATAGCTACGCACCCATGTAATCTGTGGTATGCTCTTTTAAAATATTTACAATACCGCATTTTTCCATAAATTATACGAGAGCCTTCAAATAAGGTAAACATGATCGTTTTTAGTAAACAGGCTCAGTAGATTCTCAAAATTCACAAATATAAGGGGTATTATGTTTCTTGTAAATGTAACTTTGAACCCCAACACTTTTTAAAGCCACCAAATACACCAAATTTTTTTTAATGTGGAGCTAAACTCTCTTTCCAAGATTCATATGAAACAACGAACAAACCCGAACAAACACAGCATTTATTATCGTTTTAAAGCTACAGTTCCTTGACACAGTGTTGGGACACTAGGTTTAGTTCCATTTACATTTTATATAAAATATTAAATACTTACAAATAGGGTTATAAAATAAAAAGGTCCGAATCGTTTAAAGAAATTGACGTCAAGAACTTTGAGAAAGTAGTATGTCTGCATGACAATGATCACACCACTATAGCCAATACCTGTTATGTAGAAGAATTTCAAGTATCTGTAATTATGCAGATACATATAGATAAAAGGCAACAACGAACCTAAAAATTTGTAAATTTAACTCAGCGGATAAAGAAGTAGAAATACATGCCAGCATTTTAATTAAAATTATGTGGACAAATTAAACTTTTTGCCGACGACACAACAATTATTTATTATGCTAAAAATATTAGGGACATCCAATTAAATATCAAAAAAGATATAAAAATTATATTTGACTGGTTGCAACCTTACAAATTAACAAACAAAGACTAGATATGGAGAAGCAACCAATAATATTTAATGGGGAAAATATTAATTACAAAGATAACATAAAATTTTTAGGATTATATATTGATCAAAATTTAAGTTGGAGAAAACACGTAGAACATATTTAAAATTCGTCATTGTATATCTTTAAATTATTTAACAAATATTTATCATGCATATTCAAAAATTCAGTATCTAATTTCTATTTGGGGTTCAGCAAATTCAATAGTACTAAAACCTTTAAAGAAATTACAAAATAAAATTATTAAATGTATTCATAGATTTCCGCACTTAGAATCAACAAGAAATTTCAGGATATAAACCAAATAAATACCTAGATAAAAATAATTTATATAATTTAAAAATTTGCATATTTATTCATTCTTTACTTTTAAAACAAAAAATTTCTAACATAACGTTAACAAAAGTTCATGATATTCATAGACATGATACTAGACAAACTAATTTTTTACAAACTATTTAAATAAACAGTAACTTTGGAAAACGATCATTTTTATATAATGGATTAATATCATACGAGATATTATATAATATTTTACCCGAAAATATTAAAACATTAAAAAAACTAACATTATTTAAATTTCATTTAAAAAAATATCTCCTAGTATAAATTTTTTTTTTAACGTGTTAATCATACGTTTATAATACAAAACGAATTAATTTTTTTTAACTGTCTTTTTTTTTCATTTGAAAACTTCCCACCTCGATTTTCTTGCTTTAAAATAAAAATGTGGAAAATCGCTCGGACCCGTCGATTTTTATTTCAAGGGGGACATCTTTTGCGTATATTGTCAATCTTGTTACTTCAAGCCCCTAGGAGGGAGGGGGGTAAGATCTAAATCTTAAATGGATACCCCTATTTTATATAATTTTTTTGGATTGTGCATAAAATTCTGAACATTTTTTAATAAAAGCATTATTAGTATATACTTAACAGTTTCCGAGATATTGATTTTTGAAAAATTACATTTTTGAATTTTGACAGCGTCTAGCTTTCTAACTGTACGTCTTAGAGCAAAACGGTTTACGTGTCCCTATCTTCGATTTTTATTATCTTTCCGATAGTGTCAACTTCCGGTCAAACTGGAAGTACTATATTTCTTAGATCCGGTTTAACCGAAAGTTCACACTATTGGAAAGATAATAAAAATCGAAGATAGGGACATGCCGTTTTGCTCTAAGACGTACAGTTAGAAAGCTAGACGCTGTCAAAGTTCAAAAATGTAATTTTTCAAGAGTCAATATCTCGGAAACTGTTAAGTATAGACTAATAATGCTTTTATTAAAAAATGTTCAGAATTTTATGCAGAATCCAAAAAAATTATATAAAATAGGGGTATCCATTTAAGATTTAGATCTTACCCCCCCCCCCTCCCTTCCTCCTAGGGGCTTGAAGTAACAAGATTGACAATATACGCAAAAGATGTCCCCCTCGAAATAAAAATCGACGGGTCCGAGCGATTTTTTACATTTTCATTTTAAAGCAGGAAAATCGAGGTGGGAAGTTTTCAAATGAACAACCTGTATATACCTATTAAGTTAAGAGTAATAATTGTTTGTTATTTTTATATACTTATCCCAGTAATAAACTTGTAAAGTTGGTTGAGAGTAGAGTAAAAAAAAAATACATAGTTACCGTTTTCGTTGTTTCTATTATTCTTTTTATCTTTAAATGCTGCCATAATTTTAATTAAGCATGTAGGTATGGTTGTCACAGTATATACTAATATACTAAAATATAAAATATTGCCCCTAAATATTGATTTATAATGTAAGTAATGATTATATCATAAACTGTCTAACTTTTGCAAACAAATGGTCGTTATTAAACTTATTGTAATGGGATTTTGCCTAAGTACCTACCGGTCGAGTTTAGGACATTGATGAGAAAACAAAATTATGTATATAATTATTAAATACTTTTCTTACAATTCAGGACGTGGCAATCAAAACGTAATGTTTAATTTTTAATAATTTATCATAGAGTACCAAATGCGTTTTTTAAAATTTTTTCCAAATCTAAAAAGGTTTAAAAAAGAGTTTCATTTAATAGTTATGTTCGTGGATTTCGTAATGATTTTACCGAGTATTACGCACGAGTAAAAATTAAAACAACTCTGTCGTCTTTAACAGTCAGATTTATTCTAAAAACCCAAACCTTTCCTTTTCAGGTCAAAAACAAGTGCCAACAAAAAGCAGTTAATCATCCACTCGATCGGATTACATAAGATTATAACATCACACATTTTGTGGAGCCTAAATGAAAGCGAAACAAGAACTATTATCTACTGAGTGTTATAAATTTAAGGCAATTTGAAATACTGTTAAACTATAAATACTATTAAAATATAATAGAAATATTCTAACTTATATTCTATTCTTATATACCTACTTAAATGATTATTTACTAATACTAAGACTAAAGAAAAGGGGCTTTCCGTTACATTCGGCCATCCTGCTCACTTGGACGTCCTCGTCTTCTTCTCATGAATTTTTCGATTTCCAGCTCTGTAAACAAAAATAAAACATGAGGTAGTATAGGTGTTCAAACTTTTGTTTTATGAATTATATAGAGCTCTCTATATTAGTATATATATATTATTGTTGCTCAATGGAGCTCTCTTACTTCTGTTTATTTTTTTTTATGCTTCTTAAAGCTCTTTTGTCTAGTTAAAAAAAAAATTTATGGACCTTTTGGTTCAACTCTTATTTGTTTTCATTTTATGCTTACATTAGCTACTTTTCTTTTTATTTTATGCTTACACTAGCTTCTAACCCTCTAACAAATCTAATAGCTCATCTGTACTGTCCAGTGTGCTATCCGATTCGGTATCTGACAATATTCCCCCTTTGTATTCTCTCAGTTGATCGACTGGTACTGTAGTTGTGTACTTTTTATAGCCTTTCAAACCTTTTAATGAAGTTATTGCGTAGCGGTCATTACCTTTTACTTTGGAAATTTTATAAGGTCCCCCAAATTTGAGACCTGTTTTTCTGCACACCTCTTTATTCGATGTACTACTTCCACACCACAATACCAGATCACCAATCGAGTATAATTTTGGGGTTTTTCGTTTTGAATCAAATACACGCTTCATTTTAAGTGCTTGTTTATTCATGTTATTTTTAGCCATTCTTTGGTCAGCTTCTCTATCGGCCTCAATTCTAGTATTTTTATCTAAATCACCCTGTTTGGTTTGGTCAAAACCAAACATGAGTCGATGAGGAGTGAATCCCGTGCTAGCGTTTACAGTATTATTTATTCCCCATACTGCATCCGGAAGCACTGAATACCACTCAACCTCATCATTTATGCTGGTATTGATTGCAGATTCTAGGGTTCTGTTGTACCTTTCGACTTGACCATTGGATCGGGGAGATGCAACACTGTTAAGGATGTGCTTAAATTGACATTTTAAAGAAAAAGTTTTGAAGTCTTTACTTGTGAAGGCTTTACCGCGATCCGATATAATTTTTTTAGGGACCGCAAATAAACTAAATAGGTCGTTTAAAATATATATTACTTCCTTTGAATTCGTTGTTTTTGTAGGTCTTGCAAATAAAAATTTTGAAAATGAATCTACTATCATTAGTATGTATGAAAATCCGTTCGCACTCTTAACATATGGGCCTAAATGGTCCATATGCCAAGTGTGCATTGGTACGACTGGTTTATCTATTGGGTGTAAAAACCCCTCTTTTTTCCCATACTGATCTTTTTTGTAAGCACAATCTAGACAATTTTTTTACATATTTTTTTTAATGAACCTCGTCATGCCCTGAAACCAAAATTTACTTTTAATTAAAGTGTCGCATTTCCTCAATCCGATATGACCAATATCGTCGTGGTATTTTCTTAATATATTAAACCTTGCTGATTTTGGAATGACTAGTTTGTCATTTCCATCAGCTGTCTTTCTATATAGTCTATTATCTTTAATGATATAAGTGTTTTTAGTTTGCTGGTCGCAATCTATTTGTTTTAATTTGTTAACAATTATTCGGAGAGTGTCATCTTGAAGCTGAATGCATAAGAACCAGTCATCGGAATATATCGTCAATAAATTAGGGTCTAATATATTTCGACTAAGAGCATCTACGTGTTTCATTTTTTCTCCTGCTCTATGTTTTATTTCAAAATCAAAATCTTGAATTACCAGCCACCATCTGGCCACCCTGGGCAATAAATCACGTTTAGTAAAAGTTGATCGTACGGCGGCACAATCAGTTATTATAGTAAAATGAATTCCGGTTAAGTAAATACGAAATCTTTTTATCGAATCAACTATGGCAAGAGTTTCTAATTCGTACGAGTGATAAATTTTTTCATCTTTATTAGTCATGCGACTATAATACATGACGGGTTTAAATGAATCTTCATGTTTTTGAAGTAAAATACCGGCGAGGCAATTACTACTAGCGTCTGTATGCAATTCAGTCTCAAGATTCGGGTTATAAACACTTAATACAGGTCTAGAGGTTAGCAGTTTTTTTATATGATTAAAAGAATTTGTTTCCACGGGAGTCCATTGCCACGGGACAGTCTTTTTTAATAAATTAGTTAATGGCGCTACAATAATGGCATGGTTTTTAATAAACTTTCTAAAATAGGATGTCAACCCCAGAAACTGTCTTAACTCGTGTAGGTTTTTGGGTATAGGGAAATTGGATACTGCCGTTATTTTATTTTGTCCGGGACGAACCCCGTGTTCGCTTATTTCGTACCCCAAGTAATCTATGGTGGTCTCAAAGAAGAAACATTTTTCTATATTTAATTTTAGATTTGCTTGACGTAATCTATTAAAAACGAGTTTCAGGAAATGAAGGCCTTCTTCTATAGTTTCCGAGGAAATTAGAATATCATCAAGATATACACTGAGATTGTTATAACAAAGTGCATCTGAAAATAGGTTATTTAGTAACCTTTGAAAAGTTGCCAGAGCGTTAGCGACCCCAAAGGGCATGCGCAAAAATTCATACTGCCCCTCTTGGGTAACAAATGCTGTTTTATTTACAGAATTTTCGGCAACCGGTACTTGATAATATCCTTGAGTCATATCTAAACTACAAAAGTATTTCTTTCCTCGGAGACGGCCAATTTGGTCTTCAATGTGCGGAAGAGGCCATCTTTGTTTCAAGGTCAACGAATTTAATTTTCTGTAGTCTATGGCTAATCTAAAGTCACCGTTTTTCTTTTTCACTAAAATAGCAGGGCTAGAAAAATTCGAAAAAGACTCTCTTATTATTCCGTTTTCCAACATTTCTTTTACTTTTTCGCGAATAATGGCCCTTTTCTTTTCAGAGTACATGTACGGTTTATAAAAAACTGGTTCGTGTTTTTCTAAATTAATTTCAAAATCAATTAAATTCGTTGAACCTAATTCAGATGTATTTTTTGCAAAACAATCTTGAAAATTGTTTAACATTTTATAAAAATTCGATAAGTAAGGTTCTTTTAAAGCATCCAGATTAACTTTAACGTCTGTTAAAAGAAGAGACCACACATGATTTATTTCAAGTGAGGAAGCGTCTTGAATTTGCAAAAAATTTACTTCAACGGCTCTAGCCAAAATTCTACCCTTATACCAATACAGTTTATTTAAACTAGTGTTAGTGATATTGAGGACATCTTTGGATTTTGCCAATATGGAACTCGGAATAGAGTAATGTTCCGAAAAATCGTATGTTCTGGACGTAACCAATAAACATTTTTCCGTGTTGGTATGAACAGGCACAATAGCCGTAGAACGTGGTTCTATAACCACATTTTCCTCCAACACTACCGGATAGAACTGTTTATTTTTAAGTTTATCTAAAATAACACTATCTCCTTGGACAGTCATTATATTATTTTTATGGTTTATAATGGGCTGTCCTATGATGACCTCAATATCAGCCATAAAAGCATCGACGAAATGAATTTGTGATTTCATAGATAAATTTTTAAATTCAAAATTGACAGTACTCATTCCCTTAGGAAAAATTACTTGGTTCCCAAAACCCTTAACCACGACACTAGAAGGCTGCAATTTTATTTTTAATTTATTTATTACAGAATAGTCGGCCACATTTATTTGACTCCCCGTATCTATATAACCCTTGCATAAAATTCCATTTAGGTAAACATTAATAATATAGCTATTATTTATTGGTACTTGCCTTTGTAGCAACTGGACTTTAGCCGGATTTAAGTGCCAACACTCCGCTTTAGTGTGTCCTTTTCTGTTGCAATGGTCGCACTCCTTGATTTTTGGTCGCACTCCGGAAAATGAGGCTCGTTGATGCGGGGTTTTGTTACTTTCCATGGAACTTCCAGGCCTGAAGAAACAATTTCTTGCAATATGTCCGGTTTTCTTGCAAATATGACACTTGGGCTCATTTTTATCACTTTTGTCCTTGGTTACTGGTTCAGGCGATTTTTGCGGAGACACTATCTTACACAAGAATCCTTGAAAAAGTTCATCAGGTGTTTTAAAGTTTCCGGATTTTGCAGTCCCCTGATAATCTATCGGTAGACCATCGATAATGCACGATACGGCATTGTAGTCCGAAATTTCACATTTTCTAATCAGCACACATTTTGAGTAATAATAGTGTAGCATACTTTCACTTGCAATTTTTTTTCTTTCCATCATTTTCTTTAAAGTGTCCACGAAATTTTCGTGCGCTGGGAAAGCACGTAAGAGAGCCGCTTTCCACTCGGTCCATGTTTTATTGTACTCTAGCAGCCCATTATACCACATTTTAGCGATCCCAGATAACTTTGATTGCAGAAAATATGATTTTGTTGTGTCGTCCCAATCGTGAATGATACCTAATTGGTCGATCTTATTAATCCAGTTTGATGAATTTATATCGCCCACTTCAGGATCAAACATTGGCACAATATCCATTTTGGCCAAGTTTAAATTTGAGGTAGAAGGAGTCGAAGGATAATTGTTTTTTGAGATTCCAGTCTGTGATTTAAATTGTTCTAAAATTTCACACACTTTAGAGGTAATTATTTCCTCAATTCGCTGCTTTTTCGCGATTTTATGCGCGGTACGATTTTCTCTTTCATCATCAGATTCGGAGTTCACAGAACGACCCCTTGCCGAACGGGTTTCACTGGTTCCACGATCTTTTTCCGACACATATTTAACACGCCGCCTTTTGGGCACTACAACGTCACTCCCGTCACCGGAAAACTCGCTTTCACTATGCGAACTCATTGTAGCACGCGGGTAAACAAAGGAAAAACAATATCGCCACTTCTGAATTATTACGCACGAGTAAAAATTAAAACAACTCTGTCGTCTTTAACAGTCAGATTTATTCTAAAAACCCAAACCTTTCCTTTTCAGGTCAAAAACAAGTGCCAACAAAAAGCAGTTAATCATCCACTCGATCGGATTACATAAGATTATAACATCACACATTTTGTGGAGCCTAAATGAAAGCGAAACAAGAACTATTATCTACTGAGTGTTATAAATTTAAGGCAATTTGAAATACTGTTAAACTATAAATACTATTAAAATATAATAGAAATATTCTAACTTATATTCTATTCTTATATACCTACTTAAATGATTATTTACTAATACTAAGACTAAAGAAAAGGGGCTTTCCGTTACATTCGGCCATCCTGCTCACTTGGACGTCCTCGTCTTCTTCTCATGAATTTTTCGATTTCCAGCTCTGTAAACAAAAATAAAACATGAGGTAGTATAGGTGTTCAAACTTTTGTTTTATGAATTATATAGAGCTCTCTATATTAGTATATATATATTATTGTTGCTCAATGGAGCTCTCTTACTTCTGTTTATTTTTTTTTATGCTTCTTAAAGCTCTTTTGTCTAGTTAAAAAAAAAATTTATGGACCTTTTGGTTCAACTCTTATTTGTTTTCATTTTATGCTTACATTAGCTACTTTTCTTTTTATTTTATGCTTACACTAGCTTCTAACCCTCTAACAAATCTAATAGCTCATCTGTACTGTCCAGTGTGCTATCCGATTCGGTATCTGACAATATTCCCCCTTTGTATTCTCTCAGTTGATCGACTGGTACTGTAGTTGTGTACTTTTTATAGCCTTTCAAACCTTTTAATGAAGTTATTGCGTAGCGGTCATTACCTTTTACTTTGGAAATTTTATAAGGTCCCCCAAATTTGAGACCTGTTTTTCTGCACACCTCTTTATTCGATGTACTACTTCCACACCACAATACCAGATCACCAATCGAGTATAATTTTGGGGTTTTTCGTTTTGAATCAAATACACGCTTCATTTTAAGTGCTTGTTTATTCATGTTATTTTTAGCCATTCTTTGGTCAGCTTCTCTATCGGCCTCAATTCTAGTATTTTTATCTAAATCACCCTGTTTGGTTTGGTCAAAACCAAACATGAGTCGATGAGGAGTGAATCCCGTGCTAGCGTTTACAGTATTATTTATTCCCCATACTGCATCCGGAAGCACTGAATACCACTCAACCTCATCATTTATGCTGGTATTGATTGCAGATTCTAGGGTTCTGTTGTACCTTTCGACTTGACCATTGGATCGGGGAGATGCAACACTGTTAAGGATGTGCTTAAATTGACATTTTAAAGAAAAAGTTTTGAAGTCTTTACTTGTGAAGGCTTTACCGCGATCCGATATAATTTTTTTAGGGACCGCAAATAAACTAAATAGGTCGTTTAAAATATATATTACTTCCTTTGAATTCGTTGTTTTTGTAGGTCTTGCAAATAAAAATTTTGAAAATGAATCTACTATCATTAGTATGTATGAAAATCCGTTCGCACTCTTAACATATGGGCCTAAATGGTCCATATGCCAAGTGTGCATTGGTACGACTGGTTTATCTATTGGGTGTAAAAACCCCTCTTTTTTCCCATACTGATCTTTTTTGTAAGCACAATCTAGACAATTTTTTTACATATTTTTTTTAATGAACCTCGTCATGCCCTGAAACCAAAATTTACTTTTAATTAAAGTGTCGCATTTCCTCAATCCGATATGACCAATATCGTCGTGGTATTTTCTTAATATATTAAACCTTGCTGATTTTGGAATGACTAGTTTGTCATTTCCATCAGCTGTCTTTCTATATAGTCTATTATCTTTAATGATATAAGTGTTTTTAGTTTGCTGGTCGCAATCTATTTGTTTTAATTTGTTAACAATTATTCGGAGAGTGTCATCTTGAAGCTGAATGCATAAGAACCAGTCATCGGAATATATCGTCAATAAATTAGGGTCTAATATATTTCGACTAAGAGCATCTACGTGTTTCATTTTTTCTCCTGCTCTATGTTTTATTTCAAAATCAAAATCTTGAATTACCAGCCACCATCTGGCCACCCTGGGCAATAAATCACGTTTAGTAAAAGTTGATCGTACGGCGGCACAATCAGTTATTATAGTAAAATGAATTCCGGTTAAGTAAATACGAAATCTTTTTATCGAATCAACTATGGCAAGAGTTTCTAATTCGTACGAGTGATAAATTTTTTCATCTTTATTAGTCATGCGACTATAATACATGACGGGTTTAAATGAATCTTCATGTTTTTGAAGTAAAATACCGGCGAGGCAATTACTACTAGCGTCTGTATGCAATTCAGTCTCAAGATTCGGGTTATAAACACTTAATACAGGTCTAGAGGTTAGCAGTTTTTTTATATGATTAAAAGAATTTGTTTCCACGGGAGTCCATTGCCACGGGACAGTCTTTTTTAATAAATTAGTTAATGGCGCTACAATAATGGCATGGTTTTTAATAAACTTTCTAAAATAGGATGTCAACCCCAGAAACTGTCTTAACTCGTGTAGGTTTTTGGGTATAGGGAAATTGGATACTGCCGTTATTTTATTTTGTCCGGGACGAACCCCGTGTTCGCTTATTTCGTACCCCAAGTAATCTATGGTGGTCTCAAAGAAGAAACATTTTTCTATATTTAATTTTAGATTTGCTTGACGTAATCTATTAAAAACGAGTTTCAGGAAATGAAGGCCTTCTTCTATAGTTTCCGAGGAAATTAGAATATCATCAAGATATACACTGAGATTGTTATAACAAAGTGCATCTGAAAATAGGTTATTTAGTAACCTTTGAAAAGTTGCCAGAGCGTTAGCGACCCCAAAGGGCATGCGCAAAAATTCATACTGCCCCTCTTGGGTAACAAATGCTGTTTTATTTACAGAATTTTCGGCAACCGGTACTTGATAATATCCTTGAGTCATATCTAAACTACAAAAGTATTTCTTTCCTCGGAGACGGCCAATTTGGTCTTCAATGTGCGGAAGAGGCCATCTTTGTTTCAAGGTCAACGAATTTAATTTTCTGTAGTCTATGGCTAATCTAAAGTCACCGTTTTTCTTTTTCACTAAAATAGCAGGGCTAGAAAAATTCGAAAAAGACTCTCTTATTATTCCGTTTTCCAACATTTCTTTTACTTTTTCGCGAATAATGGCCCTTTTCTTTTCAGAGTACATGTACGGTTTATAAAAAACTGGTTCGTGTTTTTCTAAATTAATTTCAAAATCAATTAAATTCGTTGAACCTAATTCAGATGTATTTTTTGCAAAACAATCTTGAAAATTGTTTAACATTTTATAAAAATTCGATAAGTAAGGTTCTTTTAAAGCATCCAGATTAACTTTAACGTCTGTTAAAAGAAGAGACCACACATGATTTATTTCAAGTGAGGAAGCGTCTTGAATTTGCAAAAAATTTACTTCAACGGCTCTAGCCAAAATTCTACCCTTATACCAATACAGTTTATTTAAACTAGTGTTAGTGATATTGAGGACATCTTTGGATTTTGCCAATATGGAACTCGGAATAGAGTAATGTTCCGAAAAATCGTATGTTCTGGACGTAACCAATAAACATTTTTCCGTGTTGGTATGAACAGGCACAATAGCCGTAGAACGTGGTTCTATAACCACATTTTCCTCCAACACTACCGGATAGAACTGTTTATTTTTAAGTTTATCTAAAATAACACTATCTCCTTGGACAGTCATTATATTATTTTTATGGTTTATAATGGGCTGTCCTATGATGACCTCAATATCAGCCATAAAAGCATCGACGAAATGAATTTGTGATTTCATAGATAAATTTTTAAATTCAAAATTGACAGTACTCATTCCCTTAGGAAAAATTACTTGGTTCCCAAAACCCTTAACCACGACACTAGAAGGCTGCAATTTTATTTTTAATTTATTTATTACAGAATAGTCGGCCACATTTATTTGACTCCCCGTATCTATATAACCCTTGCATAAAATTCCATTTAGGTAAACATTAATAATATAGCTATTATTTATTGGTACTTGCCTTTGTAGCAACTGGACTTTAGCCGGATTTAAGTGCCAACACTCCGCTTTAGTGTGTCCTTTTCTGTTGCAATGGTCGCACTCCTTGATTTTTGGTCGCACTCCGGAAAATGAGGCTCGTTGATGCGGGGTTTTGTTACTTTCCATGGAACTTCCAGGCCTGAAGAAACAATTTCTTGCAATATGTCCGGTTTTCTTGCAAATATGACACTTGGGCTCATTTTTATCACTTTTGTCCTTGGTTACTGGTTCAGGCGATTTTTGCGGAGACACTATCTTACACAAGAATCCTTGAAAAAGTTCATCAGGTGTTTTAAAGTTTCCGGATTTTGCAGTCCCCTGATAATCTATCGGTAGACCATCGATAATGCACGATACGGCATTGTAGTCCGAAATTTCACATTTTCTAATCAGCACACATTTTGAGTAATAATAGTGTAGCATACTTTCACTTGCAATTTTTTTTCTTTCCATCATTTTCTTTAAAGTGTCCACGAAATTTTCGTGCGCTGGGAAAGCACGTAAGAGAGCCGCTTTCCACTCGGTCCATGTTTTATTGTACTCTAGCAGCCCATTATACCACATTTTAGCGATCCCAGATAACTTTGATTGCAGAAAATATGATTTTGTTGTGTCGTCCCAATCGTGAATGATACCTAATTGGTCGATCTTATTAATCCAGTTTGATGAATTTATATCGCCCACTTCAGGATCAAACATTGGCACAATATCCATTTTGGCCAAGTTTAAATTTGAGGTAGAAGGAGTCGAAGGATAATTGTTTTTTGAGATTCCAGTCTGTGATTTAAATTGTTCTAAAATTTCACACACTTTAGAGGTAATTATTTCCTCAATTCGCTGCTTTTTCGCGATTTTATGCGCGGTACGATTCTCTCTTTCATCATCAGATTCGGAGTTCACAGAACGACCCCTTGCCGAACGGGTTTCACTGGTTCCACGATCTTTTTCCGACACATATTTAACACGCCGCCTTTTGGGCACTACAACGTCACTCCCGTCACCGGAAAACTCGCTTTCACTATGCGAACTCATTGTAGCACGCGGGTAAACAAAGGAAAAACAATATCGCCACTTCTGAATTATTACGCACGAGTAAAAATTAAAACAACTCTGTCGTCTTTAACAGTCAGATTTATTCTAAAAACCCAAACCTTCCCTTTTCAGGTCAAAAACAAGTGCCAACAAAAAGCAGTTAATCATCCACTCGATCGGATTACATAAGATTATAACATCACACATTTTGTGGAGCCTAAATGAAAGCGAAACAAGAACTATTATCTACTGAGTGTTATAAATTTAAGGCAATTTGAAATACTGTTAAACTATAAATACTATTAAAATATAATAGAAATATTCTAACTTATATTCTATTCTTATATACCTACTTAAATGATTATTTACTAATACTAAGACTAAAGAAAAGGGGCTTTCCGTTACACGAGACATTGTTTTTTATTCTTAAGCAGGGCGCCCTTTGAAACAACCCAAAACGATACAATAGTTAAGCGCAACAAAATTTGTAGAACATTTATATTTTATAAAAAATTATTTTGAAGTTGTGGAAAAAAAAAAAACAATCTAAAATTATTTTTTCAACCTTGGTATTAAGTGAGTTTAATGACAAGAGGTTTAAAGATACTATGAATCGAATAGTATTTATCTATTTTATACAAGGTGTTCATAATAAGGTTTCAAAAATGACACATTTTAAACCTATTTTTCTCAACTTTTCCAAATACACCATATTATTTCGGTATTTTATATAAAATACACAAGCAATTTTTTTTGTAGTTGAAGCCTAAAAGTTATTTCCAGCCGTTTTCGAAATAAATGGAAATTTCATAAATTATATGTTGAGTTTATTTTTAAAATTAAGCGTAGGCGACTAGACTAATAATAAAAACTAAAATAATTGTTCAAAATATCTTCCATTTTGTTCTGTGCACAATCCAACACGTTTTTGAAAAGATCTGTTTACTTTCCTTTTAACATTTCAATTGCAATACCAGCAAAGAGGTTCATTAGTAAGGTTTATCCCTAAAACCCATAGAAGGTTTTGAAATCAAACATGGATTCTTATACTTAGTGTGATCATAACTTAAAAACTACTTAAAATTAAATCATGTATGTAATAAGTAATTAGATAAAGAATGTAATTCTACACGTAATGGTAAATTTCAATACTGAAAGGGTAAAACAATGACTTATGCACATTTATCCAAATGGCAGATAGGCACAGTTTTAAAAAACCCCTGTATGAAAAACCTAAGTTATGAAATCTAAAGATCCATGTTTAGGTCAAAGGTTATTAAAATTTGAAATGTTTAGCTTATATACTTTCAAAGTTACTGAATTTTCTTCTCGGTATGTTTTTACATAAAAAAATAGTTTTGTAATCCATATCTCAATAACAGTTAGAGATTACTATTAACAAAAGTTACTTAGGCTTTAATAAGGTATCCAAAAATGTTAAAATATACAGCGTATTCTATTTGAAATAGCAAAGCAGGCGATAACTTCCTGTATAACCGGAACAAACGTGACAATAGAATACTTTAAAAATTTAAAGTCAATTATACCTGCTACCAAATTCTAATAAATATAACTTAACTCGGTTCCGAGATCTTTTAGTAGGCCACTCACCGTGAATGAACCTGTATTTTAGTTAAATAAATGATCGCTGAAAAATAAGTAGCAATTAATTTCCTAATTAACTGAAAAATTAAAACTGGAAAGAAATATGGGTTAACAAAAATCCGTTCACGAGTCTCGTTCTGCGATTAAAATTTAACGACACACACACAGCCCTCTCTATCTTATCAAGCCACGAAACAGAAACATCGACAACACTGCTTGGCGGTACGCATGTCACTTGACTTTTTGAAGTTGGCCATGGTTTAGTATGTAATTAAGCGCGAACTAGGTATAGGCGTCGTATTAATTTGTATTTTTATCCGGTTTTCGATTGATATCTAATAGAAAATTTAAGTGACATGATTGCTATAAGAACCTCTACAAAATATAAGTGAAAATTTTTGGTGCGGGCTTTAATAGCATTAAAATAAAGTGAGAAGTCGAACGGCCTGCCTGGCCGGTCGGTTTATTGATTGTTTACGGGTCTTGGGGTAAACTTTATTGTTTTGTGGCCAAAGTTAATTTATTAAATATTTAAGTGTTTATTTAGCTTGAAGGTATATGTGAATTAGTTTAAAAATATCACTTGTAGAGATAGTTCGTAAGTAGGTAGGATACCTCTAGATACCTTGGTACTTAGGTAAGTACTATTTTTTTTTCTTTTAGTTTGTTTATTTATCAACACGCCAAGCCCCTGCTGTATGCCTGGGTGTAACTCTAACTATAGAAGTGTTTTAAAACCAGGTGAAGAGAGTGTATCAGTTTTTCATTTCCCAAAAGATAAAAATCTGAAAATTCTATGGCTAAAAGCCCCTTCCAAGAGCTACCTAATTGGTCGCCCACACAGTATTCTGTAGTTTGTGCTAAGCATTTTGTCACATTATTTGCGAGGATATTTATCTTTTGCCTGATGGCACTACAAAAGATAATAGTTTGTATAATAGAATATTACTTTTGATCGATCAAATAAATCTACTCGTAGTGAAACAAAAACATTATTCACCATCAACAATGGTAATGTCTTTTATGTTGTATACGCTTTCTCTCTGTGCTTATGATCTAATGCGAGATTATATAAATCTACCCACCAAAAGATACTTACAGTATCTCTCGTCAAGCCTAAATGTGTCACCAAATACTTCTTCAAATACCACCGATCATGATAAAACTAGAACGAATTATTTAAACATTGTTCCTAGCTCTCTATCACCCAATGAAAAAAGTGTTAATTTGTTGATCGATGAAGTGTATGTTAGCAAACGGTTAGACTAAAGAGGCAGGCACAACGTAACTCGGCAAAGTACAAGCATACTACACTGCACCCCACATACACCTACACAAACACAAACACCAAGAAAGTCTCCCAAAAAAGTGCGCAGCAGAAATACCAACCACGATGTCTGGAGGTTTTGTACGCCAAAAGCGAGGAAAAAACAGCTTCTCAACGCAATTTTACTATTATTTAATAATTAGGTAAGTTGTTCTTGTTATCCAAAACTATTTATTATTTTTTGTACATTTTTCAAAATCAATATAGTGGCAACAGAGCCAAAAAAACCAAAAATATTATCAATAAAAACTCGCCCGTTGCCGCGCGTCATATTAATAGCTTGTGGATCCGCAACACCCAGCTGATGCGGCGTTGCCCGATGTCACTTCATGGCTTGATAAGTAGAGAGGGATGTGACACACACTAAGCATGCTACATTAGTAGTGCAAATTTAAAATTAAAATAACTAAATTCACCAATTTCCCTTGTTCATGGAACGCATAATGTTTATTCCGGAATAAGTTGATCGAACAAGCTAAAAAAAAAGGATTAATTAATAAAAAATACCCGGTTGTTCGTTTATATCTATTATAGATATAATAGGTATAATACAGGGTGGGAACTTTAACTGGAATAAATTCGATATTATTAAAACCGCTGAAGTTGCGCCTACAAAATTTGGTTTGTGTATGTTTTGGACCATGCGGAATTGAAAAATGATATCGGCGCTGTTGCCAGATTTCTCAGTTTTGCGCTACTCGTAGTAATTTTGTTATTTTAAATGGAATGCCCAATTTATTTTTCTTGCAGTAAATTGGGCGTATCAAATTTAGTACAATCCCAAATTTACCAAATTCTATCTTCACTAGTTGCTGAGCTATGGCAACACTGTATTTCCATTAAAAAGTACCGGGACCTTGGTAACATCTCCATAGTTACTAAGTTATTGGCAAGCTTCAAGAAAAGTTATTGTCGTGTCAAAATGGCTTATTTATCTAAAACCTTAAAAATAGAAATTCTCATAATGATCGGTATCGGGGACCACCAACGTAACAGGTGAAAGATATGTGGAATTTTTGCAAGAAATTTTAGTGCCAGAACTGATTGAGTCATACCATACCCCACCGGAAATAATAAATTGGAAGAAATAATTTTTTTCCAGGAGGATGGGGCGCCTCCGCACTATGCGGCTAACGTGCGGAATTACGTGAATACCACCTTTCCCGGCAGGTGGATTGGACGACGGGGAGCTATTGAGTGGCCAGCAAGGTCGCCTGATTTAACACCCTTAGCTTTTTATTTATGGGTTGATTTGAAACATAAAGTGTATGTTATAAAACCTAGAAATATTGAAGATCTAAAATATCGGATTAAACTAGAAATCAGATCTATACCACATACCACCTCAGGTTTTACGCAGCCTACAAAATGAGTTTTATAACCGATTGGCTTTTTGCCAAGAAGTCAATGGAGCATTTTGAACAACTTTTAAAATAATAAATCGATAGAACTAGCCTCGTGTTTTTGTCATTTTTTTGTCAAATTTGTTCGAGTTAAATTACCGCCTGTAGCCCACAACTGAGAAATCTGACAACATTGCCGATATTATTGTTAATTTCTGCATGCCCAGAAACCCCCAGATAGTAAATTTTGTAAGCGCAACTTTAACGGTTCTAACGGTAGATAAGCGTTCCTGTGCATTTTAATGGAACTACAGTGTTGCCATAGATCAGCAACTAATGAAGATAGAATTTTGTAAATTTGGGATCTTACTTAATTTGACAGCCTAATTTACTGCAATAAAAATAAATTGGGCACTCCATTTAAAATAACAAAATTACTACGTGTAGCGCAAAGCTGGGATATCTGGCAACAGCGCCGATATAATTTTTTAATTCCGCGTGGTCCAAAACCACCACATACCTAATTTTGTAGGCGCAACTTTCAGCGGTTTTAATAATATCGAATTTATTCCAGTTAAAGTCCCCAACCTGTATATATGGCTTATCTAACAAGAAGACAGATAGAGGTGGTCATCATCGATTTTAATAAAATGTGATCAGTAGAACAAATTCTACAAAATATGTTTTACTATCCTCGCAAGAGAATTTATTGTTATCTTTTAGATATTATTAGACCCTGGCATCGACTGTTTCAAAACCTACCAATAATAATAATGATAATAATGTATTTTATTTTATACACAAAAATAATTACAATTATAACATTAAGAATGGCGGGTATTCGACTGGTTGCTTGCACATACAACCGCCCAATTTTTAAAATAAATAAAAAATTATTAAAATAAAGTTTTTAAATAAAAGAGAAAATATTCTAGGACATCAGATACAATTTACAAAATACAAATATAAAAAAAATAAATTTTATTGTACCCTTTTAAACAGTTCCAGGTTAACGCCGTGTATTACAATCAAAGGAACCTTCAAAAATTTTAAACTGTTGGCATATAAGAGTAAATACATTTTTTGATTTTCTACATTCCAGGTGTACCAATTCAAGTTAAAAATTGCCTTTGACATCTCTTCACTCTACGGGATATTTTTATAAAAATATTAAACTACTAATAATAATATGTGTTTGCTAAAAATATTTTGTTGCTGTGTATAAAGTCTGTTTAATGACCGCTGGCCGTTACGTCACGACCAGTGCTTATCTTTCTAACATTTTTAATCAACATGATTTTAAAAATGCCACGGTATTGTGAAAAAGAACAAGCAAGAATATTAAAATTATTTGATTATTTTCAATGATGCCGGAAAAACTGTGAATTGTGAAAACATAAATAATAAACGTGAAAAATCTATGGCAATGTTTTCATAAATACCCATCTGTTTTAGAGAGTTTCTGATGCTTTGTGATTTTCGTGTTTAACAAGCCAACGAATTAAGGCAAAAGGGATAGAGAAGGATGTAGATTTTAGGAATCGCAATAATGTAGCTATTTTATCATCTCGTGGTCGACAACTTCATAAAATTCATGAACATACCATAAGAGAGCGTATTTATGTGATGTATAGAGGAGGTGAACACGTTACCATTCGCTCAATACAACTAAACTTTAAAATCATTGATGATGTTTAAATATCCACTGGTTTATTAGCGAACTGTTAAAAAAAATTTAAATTTAAATGGCGTAAATGTACTGTAACAAACAAGCGTGTTTTAATAGATCAACCTCATATAGCCCAAAAACGAGCTGAATTTTTAAGAGAATTTAAGAATAACGGCAACTCTCAATTTCCCTTAAAACCTGTTTATCTAATTGAAACCTGGATATACAGTAAAGGGGCTTTTAGGCGAAAGTGAAAGATGATACTCTTCATACAGAAAAAAATAAATTGTCAAAGGGTTTACGGTATATTATTTTACTTGCTGCTTCAGAAAACGGATTTGTGAATAATGCAAATTTGACATTCAAGTCTGGCCTGAAATTTGGTGATTATCATGATTCGATGAATAGTAAAAACTTTTAGAAATGGTTTAAAGAAAAATTGTTACCAAACAGGGAAGAACAATCGCTTATTATCATGGATAACGCCATAAATTCCGGTTTCACGATTTGCAGTGAAGGATCAGATCCGGATAATAGGGAAGAAGCATATTTCATTTAAACGTTATAAGTAATCTAGAAAGCGCTATTTATTTAATTTTTTAATTATTTTAATTTTATTTTAATAGGTAGGACGAACTAACATTGCAACATGTACATCGAATTTTAAGACTACCTTCATATCACTGTCACTTTATCTTATTAAAATGGCTTGGTCAGAATGTAAGCGCTATTATGATGCAAAAACTAGTTCTATGCATCCTGTAACAAATTACGTAGTTTTTGGTCTGTGGAATGAAGCCATAGAAAATGTAACAGTGGAAAAATGGAAAAATTAGGAAACGAACACCAATAAAATTAGAAATGATGTGTGGGAACGGGAAAAATTTATCGATGCTTCAGGTACTCTTCCCCTTATTAATAACTTGGACGAATCTGATGATGATCCTTGCAGAGATAATTTGTTTAAATTATTAAAAAACTGTATTTTGTTGTAAAAAATTTAACTAATGGGAGGTATGAAACTGTTTTTTATTTTTTATCAATTGGTTGATATCAGGTTTGATAGAAGACAGTTGAAGTCTCATATCAGGTTCGGCGTCCAGTCTATTGCGATATTTTGTTTTCGTGGCTGCATAGGTTGAGAATCCTGTTTCGCACAAATATGTTGTTGGGAACGGGAGAAGAATATTCAGAGCCATTTTGCCAAGCATTGGATATTCATCACGGATTCTGCACCAAAAATCGTTGAGAGGCGTCGTTTTGAACAGTGACTCCATACTTGTGTCTGATGACATTTCTAAAAGAGATTCATATATCTCGTTTGACATACTTTCGGGCTTTTCCAAGTTGGGTAAAAAAGGATTATGAATCCATGAATTCAGTTTCATTTTTGTATTCTGTTCTTCGGGAAAATACTTTTCAAAAGATGCGCGCATCGAACTGAGATATTGGACCAATTCTTCAAACACATCATCTTGAAACATTATTGTTATCGCTAACAAACTCACTGAGTGACGTAAAGCTTTCTATTTCTTTCTTACCAACACAAATAATCCAAAAATCTAATTTTCTTTTGAAGGCAGTTATTTTGTTATAGGCCTGAAACACTGTTGTATGTTTACCTTGCAATGATAAATTCAATTCGTTCAGTTTTTGAAAGATATCCGCCATAAAAGACAATCGGAACAACCAAGTTTTATCATACAAACGGTCCTTCAAATTAAAAGAAGTATCTGCTGAAAGAAACATTTGTAACTCGGCTCTAAGTTCAAATAGCCTTGTTAAAGTTTTACCCCGAGACAGCCATCGCACTTCTGTATGGAGCAGCAGTGTTTTATGTTTGCTGCCATAATCTTCACACAATAATGAGAACAATCGGGATTGTAGTGGTCGTGATTTGATAAAATTAATTATTTTTACCGCTTCATCCATAACTAATTTTAGATTTGACGGCATTTGCTTCATCGCAAGTGCTTGTCCATGCAGAATACAATGGCTGGAACTACAATTAGGCGCTTTATTTTTTATTCGTGACACTGCTCCTGCTGTTTTACCTGTCATCGCCTTGGCCCCATCTGTACAAATGTCAATGCAATTGTTCCAACTGAGATTATTTTCTTCAAAAAATATATTTATTTTATTAAAAATTTCTTCCCCGGTAGTGTTTGTGAGCAGCGGTGAACACATAAGCATGTCTTCTTCAAAAGAACTTTCATATGGATATCTCACGATAACCAGCAAGATAGCCAAACCAGCGACATCAGTTGACTCGTCCATTTGCAAGGCGAATCGTGTTTTTTGTAGACGTGTAACTAGTTCTTGTTTGACGTAGCTTGCCAGATCATGGATTCGCCGTGAAACAGTATCGTTTGATAGCGGCACAGTAGAAAGATGCTTTGCAGATTTTTCATCGAGCATACATTTTGTTATGTCTAATACACATGGCTTTATTAAATTCTCAGCGATAGTGTGCGCTTCACCTGCTTGTGCAATGCGATAGCTAACTAAATATGATGCCTCCGTGGCCTTTTCGTTGATAGTTTTTGTTTCATGCATCATATTTTTTTGACTTTCCAATAACTGATCTTTTTTACGAACAAAAAATTCTTTATTCTTCTCTTTAGACTCGGGGTGTACAGTTTGTAAATGTCGGCGCAATTTGGCAGTTGCCATGGAACTATTAGGAAGCAGTTTACTACATAGCATGCAGAGAGGTGAGCCGTTGGAATCAACAAATCCGAAACTGATATATGATTCATCATACTTCCTTTTTTTCGTCTTTGAAACCGTCGAGCTTGACGTGGTGGCATCATCGTCTGGATCGGTGATTGCTATATTCTCCGCGCGTACTGCTTTTGAACATTCAGCGTCATTAGAAGATGTTGTTGCAACACGTTTAACACCTTTAAGCCAACGTTCCATTCTTCTTTATTTATAATGTTACACGTCAGGATGGTGGGGTCTAAATAATGCACAATCGTTACTGCGTATAAGAGACTAAGTTTAGTACAATGAAGAAATGTATAAAATTGAGACAACAGAATACAGCAGGCAGTAGAACAATGAACACTAGTTTCTCGCTAGCGAGCTTGTAAGTAGGTAAGTAAGAACTTATCGCTCCGAACGCTAATCGTCAACTGACTGACGAGGCGCGACGCGCGATCGCCGCTTTTATACTTAGTCCTAGACTCGATCTCGAATATTCTCGAAAATACTCGAGTCGGCGTCTTTGATAAACAAAAAGCAAAAATAAAAAGAGAAATATAAAAATTGCGTTGTAAACAATTCAGAGGCGGCTTTTATCAAAAGAACTGCGCGCTCACAAGTATACAAGTATACATGTTGATACCAAACTTATAAGATATTGTACCAGCTATTGTAACACATGTTTATACAAATAAAAAATAAATAAATAAATATACCTACGCGCGGCCGCGGAGTCAAAACGTTCGACCAGAGAGAGGTGTTTTGATTTTTTTTCTAAATTCTTGAGGAACCCCTACAGAGGTATCGCGGAACCCTAGGGTTCCGCGGAACACACTTAGAGTATAGCTGCACTAGACAAAAAAAATATATTTAAATTTTAAAAATGAATTTTATTTATTTTTCAGTAAACTTAAATTAATTCCAAATTTCATACTGATTTTCCAAAATAAAATGTTTCATCCCATGATACCTTTTACCCTAAATAAACTACTTATTTCTGACTTCATTAACAGCATAAAAATAATAATTAAAAATTAAAAAAAACAAGCTTGTATTTACTTGTTCTCATGCTCGTATTCGTGTAGATCAAGTCTAAAAAAATTATAACGTTTACCACCGGTAAGACAAACTGACTGAATAAATTTACAACGTACCGCAAATATGGAGAATAGGATGTAACGGTCAGCGGTCATTGAACATACTTTACTAAAAGTATGGCCAAAAAATTTACCAAAGAGCTATGGTCATATTTTAAATTGTGTTTTGGATAACTAACCGTAAGATATTCTATGAAAATTTCGTGTTATTGTCAATTAAATATTAACAAAATAGGTACTTACAGTAGTTTCAAAATCCTGGCCTTCAAGACTTGCATAAAATGTAGTGCCAAAAAATAAAGAAAAAGCTAGTACTCGGTGATAAAGTTGAAACGCCGGCTAAAATATGAAACTTAGATATTGTATAAAATATAATTTGTATTTGCGACGCCTAAACCAATTGTTTAAATAGAGTGACGTTTATAGACACTCCACTAAGCTTTTAAATTTAAAAAATGGGTAGAATATGTAAGATCAGCAAAGATTTAAAATTCAATAACATCAAATGTACTCAAAACTTCACAAAAGATCAATGACTCGTGGTCCGATTCGGGATTTCGCCATGAGCGTAAGTAGGTGTGTCGAGGAGGAGATGTGCTATTGTTACAACGAACAAACCAGAAAATGATTTTTTTTTTCATTAACTAGCTTTTACTATTGGATTTTCACGTGGATTTCGTAAAGTATTTTACCATGCCACTGTTTTTAATTTTTAAGAAAGGCGCAGGCAGAATCGACTCGGAATGGTCCGCTATTCAAGTGCAATAAAAATTGTCAAAATATAGACTTGACCGATTAAATTTAAAATTTTAATGATTTGCTGCAAGAAAATTATACTTTGAGTTAGCAAAAAGTACGAACGGAAACTATTTGAACAATTACGGTATACAACTAGGTATATAGGCTGTAAAACATTGAAATTAAAACAAAACGATAAGTTCTGATCTTAATGAAAGAAAAAAATAAAAAGTGATGTGTTCGAACTTGTTTGAGCTTCAATCAATTAAATTCGTTTAATCTTGTTATTATATTAGTTAGTACCTCATGAAAATTGGCTATACTTACTGAATACAAAGTCACTATTAAATATAATATCGCTGGTATTAGGCTACACACATAAATAAAATTCGTTAGGGCAAAAGATTCTTTCGTATAAATATTGTGCCTAAAATATACAACGAAATAATTAATGTTACTGAATATATATAGAGTGATTCACGTAGGACATTTATTTGTAATAAATTATTCGGTGAACTTTAATCGATATGAAATTTGGTAGCCGGCCCTAATTGACTGCTGCAAAGTCTAAATAAAATATTTAGCAGAACGTGGTATATCAGAGGACATTTCTTGATCACAGTTTTTTTTAGACAGACCGTGTTTGACGAACTAAAAACTAATTACTCCACATGCGTGTATTCTGAGAATTCACATAACCGGAGAGGTGGAACCAGGCTCTAACCGAAAAAAATGTCAGTTCTAATAAATCATTTATTTCCAATAAATTTTGGGTAAACCATTGTTTTTCCTGCGCTTTTCAAAATCTGCGGCTTGTGTTTCTTGGAATACTTGCACTTTATATGGAAATAAATTTAACTGCTTCTTAAGAATAGTCCTGCATGTTCCATAAGATCTTCCCACTTCTTGGGACAGGCGTCTTATACAATTTGTTGGCGAATTTTGCATTATTTCACGAACGTTCGCAACAAGTTCTTCTGTTCTTACAGATGGCCTTTCTGCTCCTTTTTTGTGTTGTATAGAACCTATTTCCCTAAACACAGCCACGGTTCTTTCAGTAATAAAAGCAACGTTAGGAAAATGTTCGTGAAAATCGTCCATGCACAAACCCGGATTGTATTGCCACTCCATTTACTCTAACCCCGTTTCGAAAATACGCTTCAACCATGAATGTTTTGTGCTGTTCCGTAAAGCCCATTGTGTGAATTGTTCAAGAAATTGGAAAAATTAGCAATGAATCAAATTACTTGTAACGACCGTAAAAGATGACGGAATAACTGATTGATTGTTAATACAGGTAGTTACTGACACCCAACAGGTATTAACCTCTACGGCTAAGCATTACGTCCTTAGATGCAAGGCCCTCTTTGATGCAAATATTTTTTTCTCGCACGGTATATTACAAGAAAACTAAAACTGGTCTGTAAAACTGTATTAATTCCTTTGATCGTTGTTCGTATATAACAGAAAGTTTGTCACATGGAGAGAGAGAATAAAATTCCTGACGTAAGGTGAAATATTTAATTATTTTGTTTTAAACTAGATTAAAAAAAGGTAAAAGCCAGAAACAGTAGGTGATTTTTAGTCTCAAACAACTCAAACAGCTGCAAACCAAGGGCAAAATTACCGTTACATAATGTCAAAATTAAATCTTTACAGTGCGATAGCCCAACACAAGAGCGTGATTTTAATATAAAACATATCAGCAGTACTATTTCTCGGTTTACTTACATTATTTTTATTTCCATTAGAACAGGAGTTATGAGTTTCTTAATGGACCCTTGCAACCATGAATTTGTTCGTGTGACATATGCCAAAAACTATGACAAATAAGTAATGACAAGTGGTTCGTTTTGAAACTAGAATTCGATGCAGAATCAGAATATGCAGTTGAAATGGTTTATGTCGATTAAAAAAATAAAATAGCGTCAATTTCTAGCATTTCTAGAAGTGCCACCTTTTTGAAAATATTTTAATTAGTCTTGCAGCAGCCGATTATGGCCGGCCACCAAATTTCATCTCGATAATATTTCGCCAAATCAATAATTTTCTAGCGAACATGCTACGTCAACCACCCTATATGATGGCATCATTTTCTCCATATCAGTCCAAGAATAAAAATCCCATTAAAACATTTTATGAAGAAACTTTGTAAGACAAATTTAATGTAGCTATAGTTTTTATGTTTCACTTACCTTATAATTTTAAGGTGCAAATCAATCATTACTTTTAGATGTCGTATTATAATATTTTGGTAATCTTTGTTATTTATTAGTAATTTTAAGTCAATATGCTGGTACTGATCTGTCAATCGAGTTGCAGAATCGTCCAAAAAATGCATTTGTACTTTTAAATGAAAATAAATATAGAAAATAAAATATTCAACAGTTATTACAGGAAAAATTTCCCATATGTACACTATATAAGTTAACCAGTGAAGGCAAATTGATGTAGTGGAATCTTCTGAAACATATTGATGCAACCACCAAGATGACATCATATAGCCATTCTTATTGTTATGCCAAGAGTTTAAATTAACACCTATCAACATAAGGCCAAATACTATATACAATATAAATATTATATTGGTTTTTTTGGCGTGTGACATAATCACTCGTCTTGTATTGGGACGAGCTAGGTTTAAATTGACCTCGAAGGTACTTCTAAATTTATTATAATTTTCAAAAAATTTATGGTGGCATGTTGGTGTTAGTGCTCCCGACAACCACAACTAAAAAAGATAATATGAATATAGCATACTGAAAATTATTTGATAAAGCACTACAGCGAAATAAACTTGGCACAATTTTAATTATTCCTTAGGAAATACGGGGAACCAAAACACGAACTTAAGTGTTATACTGCCTTTTGATATTTTGACCCCATTTTATAGCGTGTAGTTTAAATAAACATATCACATCGATTTTTTATATTCGCTCACTGGGTGCAATAGTGGCACATCTCAATAATTGGTCATATTGAGTAAGTGATACCATATTACCTTGAATACCTTATTTGTCACACTAACAATAGTGGCATAAAGTTATATCTAGTGGAACTCGCTAGATGGCACTAGTGTCACTATTGAATTTCGCGCTTTTTTGATCGAGTACGTAGACAACAGTGGCACTTGAATTTTAATACGATAAGTTGGAACAAATTTTACGTTTTTAATAATGCAACAGTGGCATAATACAGGTGGTGTCAATATTACATGTTATTATTTTATATTTTATTGCTAATTTTTGTGGAATAAGTTTAGTTGTGCCAGTATTGCCTTTTCAATTGTAAATTTTATATTTATGTGTCGTTATTTATTGTTAAAGGCTCGACTATTAGTTCATGTTCAAACTAAATAAACAACATGTTTTATTTTTAACCTGTTCCTGTTCCTTTTTGCAATAAAATATTGTTAAAACAGAAACACATATTTTTAATCAAAATTAATTATTAAAACAGACCATTTTATTTAATGAAGTGACGTATGTACAGGGTTTTTCCGTATATTTTGGAGCACCCCTGGAGCTTTTATTTGAAGACCTAGAAAAAACTTTAAATTACCAAAGTTGCATGACTTCTCCTAAACTGCCAGAATTTGTTATCGAACAAAACAAATGAACATCGTAAATTTGTTTAATAATGCCAATGTCGATTTTTTTAAATGAAACACCCTGTATATTAATTTTTTTTTTAACTCCTCACTCTTTTCTGATTCCAAATATGTATATATGTTATATGTTTACTTGAGTCATTTAGGCAAAATTTCATTTCAAAATATTGCGATTTATTAATAATTATTGAATTTTTCATCTTTAGAGTAACCCATTATACCAAGACAAGACCATTCAAGGTATGAAATATTATTTTTGAGACACAAGTCAGTTGCCATAAGCGATTAATAACAACCAAATTGTTTCCAGGGCAATCTAGATTTTCTAATCTGCAATATTTTGAAATGAAATTTTGCCCAAACGACTAAAGTAAACATATAACATATATACATATTTGGAATCAGAAAAAAGTGTGGAGTTAAAAAAAAAATTAATATACAGGGTGTTCCATTTAAAAAAATCGACATTGACATTATTTAACAAATTTACGATGTTCATTTGTTTTGTCCGATAACAAATTCTGACAGTTCAGGAGAAATCATGCAACTTTGGTAATTTAAAGTTTTTTTCTAGGTCTTTAAATAAAAGCTCCAGGGGTGCTCCAAAATATACGGAAAAACCCTGTACGTAAAAGTCAACAATGGCACAACTTAATATTTTCCAATTTAAAAAAAAATAAAGTGCAATACCATTCGACCTTAAATATTCAACATAATTTATTATTAGTTTTCTAATTAAACAAGACAGCTTCTTTAAAACTCAAAATATTTAATTGCCAGATTACAAATTGTTGATTTTCTCAAAACTTACAATTTGTTAATGTGCCTTTATTGCACCCAGTGAGCGTTATGTAAGAGATCTGGTCTACCGGTTTACCTGAAGGTGTTGTCATTGTCAGTTTGATGTAAAGTGAAATAATAAAGTTATATTGATAAAGCTCTTCTATTTTAATTAGAGAATATAACAATTAAGATACATGGGAATGTTTAACTACTATAAATAAATTATTTTAAAATTATATGCTTAATGCAACCAACAAGGCGCATGCTAAGTCACAGTAGCCAGAATGTACTTGATGCAAGACATCCCATCTACCCCTACAATAATAAAATACAAATTATCATTACTTTGTTAAAGCAAATGCCAGAGAATAGATAGCTACGCACCCATGAAATCTGTGGTAATGCTTTTTTAAAATATTTACAATACCGCATTTTTCCATAAATTATACGAGAGCCTTCAAATAAGGTAAACATGGTCGTTTTTAACACGCTTTTATTAGCTTCATCTGTATGCTTGTATGTAGTATGTTTGTTTGTTTGTAACCGACTTCTTTGAACCCGATTTTGACCCACTTTAAACGGTCAGATTTAATTTAAATTTTGTAGACTTATCAGGAACCGCTGCCAATACAATAATCTACTAATCTAGCTCAATCTACTCAAAAATTTTTTTCTTAACAATAACTCAAACTAAAAAATGAAAAATAAATATAGTTTAAAAAAACTAAAAAACACGCTTTAATAATTAATCAAACTAAAAAGCGGAAAATAAATATAATTTAAAATAATTCTTGAAATTCTTAATATAGGCAGAAAATAATAATGAACGATAAACATGAGTATTATTGTGAAAAAAGCGTGGGGCGCTTTGTGCTATATGTTTTGTATATCGAGCACCCCATGCTTTTTTTCACAATAATACTAATGTTTATCGTTCATTATTATTTTCTGCCTATATTAAGAATTTTAAGAATTATTTTAAACTATAATTATTTTCCGCTTTTTAGTTTAGTTAAAGCGTGTTTTTTAGTTTTTTTAAACTATATTTATTAGTAAACAGGCTTAGTAGATTCTCAAAATTTACAAATATAAGGAGTATTCTTTTTTTTGTAAATGTAACTTTGTACCCCAACACTTTTTAAAGCCACCAAATACACCAAATTTTTAATTGTGGAGCTAATCTCTTATCGTTTTAAAGCTACACAGTGTTGGGACACCAGGTTTAATTATTTTTACATTTTATATAAAATAATAAATACTTACAAATAGGGACATAAAATAAAAAGGTCCGAATCGTTTAAAGAAATTGACGTCAAAAACTTTGAGAAAGTAGTATGTCTGCATGACAATGATCATACCACCATAGCCAACACCTGTTATGTAGACAAATTTCAAGTATTTGTAATTATGCAGATACGTATAGATAAAAGGCAATAACGAACCTAAAAATTTGTAAATGTAACCCAGCGGATAAAGAAGTAGAAGTATATGCCAGCATTTAATTTATCAAAATCAAAATCTACAGACTGTCCGAGGATAAGGTTTACAATGGCACAAATGGATGAAAAATTTAATTTTTCGGGAAAAAGTCATTATTGATAAAAAGTTTTGCTTGTAAAAAAAATGCAATTCAGTGTTCGCAAAAACTTCAAAAACGTGATTTTTCTCCAGGAGTAATCTACCTTTATTTTTCATTTTTGACCAAATTGTCAATTAGAAAACTTATTTAAAATAACGTTTGTAATTTAAATCCGAGATTTAAAATAAATCTTCGATTTTTTAATTTTATTAATTTTTAGAGGTAAAAGAATTTTTTTTTGGATAGCAGCATTAGCGGTCAAAAAACAAACATTATCAATGACAGAGGGCTATCAAAAAGTTTCAAAAACTGATTTGTGGTGTTACCAGAAATATGTATTTTTAATTTCACAAATGGAATGACCCCGGAAATAACACAAAAAAATCTTAAAATAACAACAAATAATAATTTCATAATTTGCTATTCAAACACTCCCCCCCCCTCCATATTCAACACATTTTTCCAGCTGTAAACGAATGTGGTAAAAACTTCTTCGAATTTCTTCAATGGAAATTGTTTGAACCGCTTCAACAATTCGCTGTTTCGGAAGCTGTACGTCGTTTTCAATTGAACGGGAGTACACTAATTGTTTGAGGCGCCCCCAAAGATTGGCATCTGAAATAGTTAAATCGGGATTTCTTGGGGGCCACAGAATCGGACCACTCCGGCCATTCCATCTGTGGCCAAATGTATTATTAAGCCATTCCCTCACTTCAATTGCGAAATGCGCAGGAGCAGGACATCCATCTTGTTGAAAGTACATTTCGTTCCTAAATTGGAGAGGCAATTCTTCTAGATTGTCAAAAAGAAATGTTTCCAACATTTCAAGGTAACTCCTACGGTTACACGTGTTTTCAAAAAAGAATGGGCCAATAATGCCATAATAAGAAATCGCACACCAGACATTTACTTTTTTGTATTATTGTCTTCTTGCAGAAATTCTGAAACGGGGATTATTTTTGCTCCAGTATCTATTATGCGCAGAAGACACTTTCCCGTTTGTTGAAAATATCGATAGATCGGAGAACATGATAAATTTATGAAAATATCTGTTTTCACTTACAATTTTGTTTCCGACCCAAAGACAACTGACCAGTTCGCTGAAATTTTCTTAATAATTTATGAAGTCCCATTTTTGAGACGTAAACGTTAGGGTATCTTTGATTAAATTTCTCTATCACAAAGTTGTAAGAACTTTCGCTCGCACCGTAACATTGAACTAAATAAACCCTTTGTTCTAAGGTCAACATTTTTAAAACACATCAAATTCTATTTGACAACTCCAAATTTGCCCCATACGTAAAGCAAAGTAATGAAAAGGTAAAAAAAATCCTTGTTGTTACAAAAGGTGGTAGGAATGCATTTAAAATTTTAAAATAAGATACGCACCCCCCATTATGAAAATAGAATCTAATAAAATTTTATATTAAGATTTTTATTGAGCAGCAAAATTTCCATTTACCTCTAAAAATTTAAAAAATCGAAGATTTATTTTAAATCTTGGATTTAAATTACAAACGTTATTTTAATTAAGTGTTCTAATTGGCATTTTGGTCAAAAATGAAAAATAAAGGTAGTTTACTCTTGGAGAAAAATCTTGTTTTTGAAGTTTTTGCGAACCCTGTATAAAAAATTAAAATTTTCTCTTCGTGAATTGCATTTTTTTTACAACCAAAACTTTTTATCAAGAATTACTTTTTTCCGAAAATTAAATTTTTCATTCATTTGTGCTATTGTAAACCCTATCCGCGGACCGTTTACAGTAAGGACCTAAAGTCCGTCCCCCCCCTCTAACTTCTAAACCGTTCGGTATATTTTAATGAAATTTTGAATGATAATATTTGAGCAAGTCTTGCACTTTTTGACATACCAATGACAGCTTTAAATGTCAAGATGACAGCTGGGTCCGCTTTTGGAATATTTTTTTAAATAGAACACCCTGTATATTTTTACATTTTTAAATTCCACATAAAATTATAATTATTTTTTAATAAATGCATTATTAGTCTATACTTCATAGTTTCCGAGATATTGACTCTCGAAAAGTGACATTTTTGAACTTTGACAGCTTATAACCTTCTAACAGTACGTCTTAGAACAAAACGGCTTACATGTCCCTATCTTCAATTTTTATTATCTTCCCAAAAAAATCAACTTCCGGTTAAACCGGATGTAACTCGAAAGCAGGAAATATAATTGTTCCGGTTTAACTGGAAGTTGATTTTTTTGGGAAGATAATAAAAATTGAAGATAGGGACATGTAAGCCGTTTTGTTCTAAGACGTACTGTTAGAAGGTTATAAGCTGTCAAAGTTCTAAAATGTCACTTTTCGAGAGTCAATATCTCGGAAACTATGAAGTATAGACTAATAATGCATTTAATAAAAAATAATTATAATTTTATGTGAAATTTAAAAATGTAAAAATATACAGGGTGTTCCATTTAAAAAAATATTCCAAAAGCGGACCCAGCTGTCATCTTGACATTTAAAGCTGTCATTGGTATGTTAGAAAGGGTTGCTCAAATATTATCGTTCAAAATTTCATTAAAATATACCGAACGGTTTAGAAGTTACCCCCTGTACACGTCATGTATAACTATTACTTTTTGGTTTCATGTAGGAACTCTAGACTCTAGAGTATAATAATATCCTTTAAAAATTCTGAGACTGTGTAGTTACCTTAACCAATCAGAAATTGCTTTATTTTTCGTTTAAATATATTTTATATAAAATATATATTTATTTACATTTTTAGTAGTCTTATTTTGTTTGGTAATTTATTGTATAAAATTGTACCTGCATAATCAGGAGACCGTTCGAATTTTGTAAGGTTATGTTTGACTATTGACAATTTACTGGCATTTCTGGTTGGATAATCATGAAAATAAGAGTTTGATACAATTTTTATATGGCAAAATAAGCAGTACCGCACTTTTTCGCGACATGATCCACATGAGATTCCCATGTAAGAAATTGGTCTATAATATGCAGAGCCAGAAATTTACAACCTTCCGCAGCACGCATGGTATCCACTACAGTGATTGATGCCTTGTAACTTATGTGCGTAAAGCATTTATTCGTTATCTTGCTGAATCTTTGATTGAATTAAATATATGTTTCAGTAATTCACATATTATAGTTTTTTCCAGTTATTAATATCGTTTTGGGCTATACCACATAGACACAATTTATTTGTGCTCTGTGATATCGGTTCTATATAATCGCGGTATAGTCCAATTTATCTATAATTATAAATCACATGTACTATTTTTATTGTATTTTACTTGATAAATAAATTGTGTTTGAATTTGAATTTGAATTTAATGTAAATACATATTTACCGTTATCATGATTTCTATTATTCTTTTTATCTTTGAATGCTGCCATAATTTTTTGATTTAGGAAAAAGCCAAAATAAGGCATGTAGGTATGGTTGCCACAGTCCCACAGTAGTCCGCAGTACTTTAAATTGAAAGCAACAGCGAACTAAAATATTCATATATAAAATATTGCCCCAAAATATTGATTTATAATGTCAGTAATGACATAGATCATTAAGAAATTAAATAATATAATACTTAATGTCATAAACTGTCTATTTTTACAAATAAATAATCATCATTAAACTTATTGTAATGGTATTTTGCCTAAGAACCTACCGGTCGAATTTAGGACATTGATGAGAAAACTAAATTACGTATACCGGGTTAAAGTAATGAAAAAAATAAATATTGGATAAGAACATTTGAGTTTTTTCTTATTATTTTGATGCATAGATTACACCCTTAGAGTTTGGCCCATTCCTCCCGACTCACCCTGTATAATTAATAAATATTTTTTTACAATTCAGAACACGACAATCAAAACGTAATGATTAATTTTTAATAATTTATCATCGAGTACCAAATGCGCATTTTAAAATCTTTACCAAATCTAAAATGGTTTAAAAAAGAGTTTCATTTAAACGTATTATTCGTGGATTTCGTAACGATTTTACCTAGACATTGTTTTTTTTTCTTAAGCAGGGCGCCCTCAGAAACGACCCGCGGAACGGTACGCTAGTTAAGCGCAAGAAAATTTGTAGAACATTTATATTTTTTCTTTCAGGGTGTTAGTCAATGAAAACACCTTTTACTTTTTACTTATTTTCGACGTTTCGGTTTATTCTTTAAACCTTTCTCATGGCGTTAGGCGTTTTCTTTAATATTTATATATGGGTTTTTATTGTGGGTTTCAATTGGTTAACCATGTTTTTATTCATTTAAATAAATATTAAAGAAAATGCATAATTCCATGCGAGTTCATTAAGTTTTTACACTTTTTACAATTTTCTAGACCCTTGAGAAAGGTTTAAAGAATAAACCGAAACGTCGGGAATGAGAAAAAGTAAAAAGTGTTTTTATTGAAGTTCTCTTCCCCACTAATACCCTGAAATTTTAAAGGACGCTAAATCAACTAACATAATTTATATTTAAAAAAAAAAACAGATATCTCAAATCACGTAAGTATACCTTTTTTGGGTAAAAAACGTGGAAGAATAAGAATGTATTTAAAAGTTGAATACAGAGTGGCTCAAAAAAGTTATTTCGTTCTAAATGTGTGCAAGGTGCCGCAGGTGGCGCACTATAAATTTTACAAAAAAAATTAGGCTGATTTTAATTTTTACAACAAACCCTTTCCCCCCCCCCTAGTCTAATATTGTGACAATACACCAATTATTATAAAAAAGATCAGAAGATATAACTGAATTACACATAATTAAGCAAATATCATTAAATAACCGTTATTCAGCAAATATGATTGATAAAATTATTAATAACGAAACAGGACATAAAAGCAATAAGTTTAGTTTACCCAGTAGTAAAATGCACACTGACTAATATTACTTGTTAAATCTTGCTTGTTTGGTATAAGCATTGAATATCAAACTATAAGAAGGTCATATAAGCAGATTTCATAAATCTGCTACGTTAAGTTCATAGATGGCACCAATGAGTCATCAAAAATAAAGCGTGTTGATGAAACCACTAACGACAAGCCTTTTCACTGCTAAATTAAAACATTGTTGCCGCCTGTCTGTTTGACTTGCTGCATGAGTTTTTTAAAATTATTTTTATAGCCTATCGTAAAACTTGATTTCACATAAGTATCTACAATCTACACCTATCCTAGATTTAAGAAGTTTACCTTTATATTCCTACCTATAGTATAGTCTACAGTCTAGAGTCTAGACCTAAAAATGTCCCTATTTTTAATTGCTTAGTAGAATATAATATTTTCAACCTTTTGACGTTCCAACGTTAATTACATGAAAACATATTGACTACCATGTTTTCTATTTCTAACAGAATTAAATGACGACTCTCACTATTCAATACATACCTAGGCTACAACGTATATGTTGGGTAAAATATGAATGATGTGCGGTTTGTATAACTTGGTTTTTATTTGCAGTTATTACTGCTTTTCAAAATGGTTAAAATAAGTAGGTTTTACTTTCTTTCTTAAGAAACATCCAGTTTGTTTGTATTAGTGTATTACGTATTTTGCTATTTTTCGACGAAATAAAACCTATTTTAGTTATACTTGCTGTCGCTTTTCATCTACTTTTATATTTTTGACATTTAACACCTAATGCAACGGTAGAATCATTGTGAAAATCAGTCCAATTACCCCGGAGTAATCAGCGTACATATTATTATCAAAAACATACATTCGGCTGAATTTGAGAACCTCCTAATTTATTGTTTGTTAAAAATGCTTATATCATTAAAAATTCCAATAAAATACGATATGCGGCAACACCACGACATCACATGAGTGAAAACATCTGTTGCCGAGGCGCTGCATTATAACGACATATTTAAGGTTAGAGTTACGATCAACTCCACAATGGCGGCCACACCACCTCCAATACGTCTAAAACTGGGTTGTCAACTTTTTTTGGACCACCGCCATTCTTATAGTTTGATATTCAATGGTATAAGTTTAATATTATTTACAGAGCAGAGATGTTATTTTAGTTAGTTTTTACCATTTAATGAAGACGCGATGTGTCGAAACAATTGTTATTGTTAATCACAATAAAAATAAGTGAAGACCTTACACGTTGTGTTATTATTTCGAAAATTTCATAAATTTATTTTCAACCAGTTAGAAGGCTCCTTTTTGTTTACGTTGCTTATATCAACGGGAAACTATCACTTATAATCTCCCTAGCAGCAGAATTATTACCGATAATTTGTTCAAAGGTCACGAATGGTTTTGTTGATAGAAAATTATCCCGAGTCGTAGACGAGGCAAATTTTCTATCATCAAAAACATGAGTGAAACGGAGAAAAAAAATTATCGGAAATTAATTCTGCTGCGTGGGAGATTCGGTAAGAAAATTTCATAAATTGGTGTTTCTTTTAATGTTCCTGAAATTTTAGTAATAAACCTTAGGTACTAACAATTAAAATCAACTCCCATTGTAAAAATACAGTGCGTCATATTAAACTAAACTCATCGGAAATATGTTTTTAAAAGTTATATTTGAATTTAAATAAAGACATTGGATTTCAGATAACAAATTTGTTTTTTGTCTCACCTGTCACTTCAAAATGACTTGACATTTGAATTAAAATTAAGTTGTAGTAGTCGTACCGGAGAAAAATTATCAATTATTAATTTTATTAGGTTAATAGGCTTAGCGAGCTTGTCGGCAGCCTCATTACCCTCCAGGCCCATGTGTCTCGGTATCCATATTAGGGTTCTTTTGTTGTTCAGAGTTAGTTCGGATAGTGTTTCGTGACAGCTCCACACCGTTTTTGAGGTACACCATCTCGATTCAAGAGCTTTTAATGCAGCTTGACTGTCTGAGAATATCTTAATTGACCTATGTGCATACCGTCAATCTATCAGCAGTCTTGCACACATTTCAATTGCATGAACCTCTGCTTGAAATATGGTTTTCATAGTTCCCAGACTGATAGTTAATTCTGTTTTTGGGTTTTAGCTATGTATTCCGGCTCCGTTCGTTAGTTTTGGAGCTGTTTGTTAATATTCCAAATTCCGCCTTTAACAGGTCAGGTTTTCAGGTAACCTCAAAGAAAATAAGAGGATTAAGGTCCGGCGATCGTGGCGGCCACTCACTGGTTCTCCTTCTTCCTATTTAGCGGTTTGTAACAACCTTACTTAAATATTGTCGAACATTTATGTCATTATGAGGCAGAGCACCATCCTGCTGCAACCATATTCGATCATCATGATGATCTGCATGGTGAGGAAATAAAGCAGTCAAAGCTAGAATAAGTTCTCCTTGCAAAAAATCCACTATACCTGCCTAAACATTAAGTTTTTGCGGAAGCTGGGTGTGTGTTACTCGCATCCGCGAGTCGCAACAATCTCTGCACACTTGGTGCTCAACATCGAATCACCTTGTGTTGGGTTCCTGGACACAGCAGTATATATGGCAACGAGACTGCTAATTCGCTCGCCAGGGAGGGCGCAAGCATGTCTGTCAAACTGGCAGAGAGTACTGCGGCTAAACCACTGGGATCAGTCAAAGAGGAGTTAGATCGGATAGCTAAACAACTTGCGCAAAGCAGATGGACAGGGCTGACGACTTGTAGCATCTCCAGGCAATTGTGGCCCTTACTTGACGGCAGGAATACCGCAGCGCTTTTACAGCACAGTCGGAAGGACCTTAGAAACATCACTGCCGTAGTCACAGGACATTCCCTGTTCGGTAGACACGCTGGATGTATGCAAATACCAACTAACGACTTTTGTAGAAGTTGCAGAGATGAAGAAGAGGAGGAAAGTATTCAGCATTTCTTGTGTGAACGCCCCGGCCTCGCGAGAAGAAGATTCAATGCTCTGGGCGAACCATTCTTTAATGATCTGGAGAAAGTGAGCAGCCTGCAACTGGGTCGACTCACTAAGTTTATTATCAGCAGTGGCTGGTTTGAATGAGCTGTCACGATGTTTCTACGATCTACGTCGCGTTAACCATCAGGAAGCTGATTCGGATAGGTTCCGCGGAACATGTGTGGTACCACAACGGTCCTTATAGGACTACGTGTGACTGTTTGAACAATGTCAGAGGTCTGCCAGTCTAACCTCACCTAACCTACTCGCATCCAGTGAGGATTTTCTGTGGACCAATATCGACAGTTCTGTTTATTGACTTCACCATTTAGTTCAAATGTACACTCATATGTAAAAAGGATCCAGTTCAAATCTACTAAATGCTAATAAAGTGCATTTATAATTACTTCAAAAAACTAAAGACGGTGGTTTAGATCATCTTCCAGTAACTCTTGTACCGTTAACATTTTATTAGGATGAATCTGAGATAATTTCACTAACTTGAATGCAGACGTATGGCTTATGTTATTTTCTCTTGCAATTCTTGGTATGTCCCTGACGTGGCCCACTTTGCGATAACGTCTTTCAATTATTTTGCTGATGGTGCCTTTGGAAATTGGTGGTAGATCGTAGATTGGTGCTTCGTGAAATAAAGCTGCTACTTCTGCTTGAGTAAGAGATCTGTCGCCAAAGCTACTCATCATTAAACTTCAACTTTGTGTGATTCAGTTATACCGGGTGTCCACGGAAGGTGGCTCGCCACTCTAACTTTTTTGTTTTTCAAGAAAATGAAACAAAATTCGGGGGATTTGTATACGACATAAAACTGCATTATTTGACAGGGGACTCAACATTATGGAACTTTCGGTTTAACCGGAAGTGACGTAAACATTCGATTTTTAAATGGGACACCTGGTATATTTTTACTTTTTTTTACTCCATATGACATTCTAAATACAACGATGTGTCACTTGTCACTTTTTGTCACCAAGAAAATATTTCTTTTCCAAATTTATTGTTTTATCTAGAGGGCTATGAATACCTTAAAATCACTTATTTCAGTTCTCTAATCTTGGGAAAAATACAATTTTACTATTTTTGATCCAATGCTATGGTCTATGTAAAATTTAATCTTTAAAGTTGTATATCTCATTTTTTTTAAATGGCAACATGGTGGCTCGTCGGGTTAAGAAAAAACAGGATTTTATTACGATTATTTTGATACCATACACTATTAGGTTTTAGGAAAGCTGCCATTGAAAAACTTTAAAAAGTCAACTTAGAACTTTCCTAAAATGAATGAATCTTTTAAGAATAAATTTAGATTTAAATGCATCAAGTAGCCTGTGACCAGCAAAACTGATAAAACAAAATCATGCCTTGAAGAAAATTGAAATGCCAACAGCTTCTGCCAAAGTAAATTAGTTTGTTGTTTAAAAGACATGGAAAATAATAGTTTGGAGTCGAAAAGTTAAAAAAAAATATTTTCTTGGTGACAAAAAGTGACAAGTGACACATTGTTGTATTTAGAATGTCATATGGAGTCAAAAAAAGTAAAAATATACCAGATGTCCCATTTAAAAATCGAAAGTTTATGTCACTTCCGGTTAGTTCCATAATGTTGGGTCACATGTCAAAAAATGCAGTTTTATATATGTCGTATACAAATCCCCCGAATTTTATTTCATTATCTTGAAAAACAAAAAAGTTAGAGGGGCGAGCCACCTTCCGTGGACACCCGGTATATCTCATTTTAGTATAGAAAAAATACTTCTTACTAAATGCAGATGGTTTAAACAACACAAAATACTACAACAGATTCACTTTTTCTATCAATAACATGTTTCATCACAGTCTGCGCTGACAAAACTCAAATTGTAGCATTAATGGTTGCTAAAATGGCCAGTTTTTTTTCTGGCTTTCTAGATTACAAAAATGCAAACAAAAATAGTGGGTTGTATTCCCTTTTTTATGCCATTTCCAATGAGCGGTCACAATACATACCTTTACATTTAGAAAAAAGGTTGGGGCGGTTTCTACTCCAAAAGAGGGGTACATTTTATGAAGACAGGAAAAAAGTATACCAAAGAAAAAATAAACGCAGCCGTAGTTCTGTATTTTTTTAGCAAAAGAGAGGCTTCCTAATGCTGAATTTATTCAAGTTAAAAATTCCACCCTGAATATTTGTTTAGTTCTGATAGTTATAATAATAAAAACCGAAAAACAATAAAAATACATTTTTTTTTCGTTAAAAAAGTTTCCGAATACCGAAGAAAAATAAATAATTTTGGACACACCATTGTGTTACAATTGTTTCCGAAGGCCTATTGAAGCACAAAGATTTTGAAAACCTAGAAATTAATTGTCGTGATAATATTATTATAAATTATAACACACCACCTTATTGTAAACCGGCCATAACATGATTGACATTTTAGGTTAAAAGATCTTCTGTCTGAATATCACGAAGATCGTATTAACTATAAGATATCATCAAGATAAAGGATTAAGGTGTCACGGTGTCAAGTAACAGTTACGACACAACCGACTCCAATTTAACTAAAGAAAACAGTCCACTGTGATTAACTTGCCATAAGAAGGAAAATGATGAAGATAAAGAAGTTTCTTGGCATAAAGACCTATCGCGGTTAACAATACAGAATCTTATATTGGGGGTATCCGGGGTTTGCAGGTATATCGTTAGGGGTTGTTTATAATCAGTTAATAATGCGTTATTACCTGCTTAACAAACTGTATTTATATCGATCCAGAACCTGTAATTACCCGGTGAGGAAGGATTAAGGCCGCTATATTCTACGCAGAGCATTTCGAAGCCATTAAAGAACTAATTTTCGATTTAGATGACGATTCGCATTGTGTTGTGCAAAGTAAAGAGTTGTTAAAAAGTACAAGTGTAGCTAAATATCTTGTTTTTATTAAGGTTAATTTTAGTTTTATACCAGACATAATATCCTCGTTGGAGAGTAGAAATTTAAGTTCAAGAGACTCAATTAGTATTGTTGAAACTTTTTCCGCTAAATGTAACAACATTCCTGGTAAAGTAGGAGGTCAAGTAAGAAACAAATTGGATGTAACTTTAAAAAAGGAAAAAGGATTTAAATATTTAACTGAAGTAAAAAGCATTTATGAGGGTAAACCATCCCACGAAGTTGTATCTTGGCCTTATATTTTGCTACCTAAGTTGCAGTGTTGTCCGATTACATCAGTAGATGTTGAAAGAAGCTTCTCTTTGTATAAACATATTTTTACTAATAGAAGACAATCCGTTTTAGTTGAAAATTTTGAAAAATATTTAGTAATTTTAGGTTAAAAAATTGTTTATTTTTCTTTGTTTTTTTTGCATTTCTTTAAAAATAAGCATATTTTTAGAACCCAATGTGTTTTTTAAACTCGAAGTTAAGCCATCAGTAGCAAAAATCTTAATGTGCATCGTACTACGACATCTTTTTTAACCGTACTTGAAGATCATAAAGTACAACGGCTATTGTGTACCATGTAAATGTGTAAATGTACACCTCCATAATAGTCTCCGCGCCTTTTTTATATTTTTAAAGCATTATTTTATACTTATTACGTCTTTATTAAAATATGCTATCTTGAGATATAACACACCTAAAGTAGGCCTTAAAAATTCTAGTAGTATCGTTGATATATCCCACGTATTTACATAAAAATTAGCAAAACATGCAAATCTACACGTAACAATGGCTCAGATATTAGATAGTTTATATTCAATGGCTAGACCTCTCACCGTTTATGCAGGCAGTAATGAACTATTTAGTAAAATATTAATTTTTATTGATTTACCGATTCGATATATACAGTGTGTCCACTGATAGAGTTCGGACGAGGAAAATCTTTTTTATTAGTAGGTATAGAAGAAAAAGTCATCTATATATATAAAATGAATGTTTGTCTGCCTGTATGTCCGGTATGCGTTCCTATACCATTTATCCGATTACGATGAAAATTTGGTGAGTTGTTGTGTGCAGGCCGAGGAAAATTATGGTATAAAAAAAAGTGGCGCAACGCATGCCGGGATGCCGGGATTTGGTGAGTTGTTGTGTGCAGGCCGAGGAAGGTTTCGGCATAAAAAAGTGGTGCAACGAATGCTGGGATGCCGGGATGCCGGAATGTCGGATATTTGTTTAATGTCTTTCCTTCAAATTTATTTTAGTAAGTAGCGTAGCAACGCGCGCGGTGTATAGCTAGTTCTTTATAAAAACGTCTACTTGTGCTGAAACTACAATTTCGAATATCAGATTTTTGATAACTATACTGGGTTCGTCTAAAACAACATTTCTAGTTTTTTGGATCTTTTTTTTTCAATTTCTTGATTTATTAAATGAATTTTGCTAGTGTTGAAACTACAATTGCAATTGTTAGATTTGCAATTACTATACAGGGTTCGGCAGATACAACAGTTTTCGTTTATCGGATTTTTTTTTATTTCTAATTTTCAATTCCTTTTGATGATTGACCAAATCATCACTTTGGAAACAAATGGATTGGATGGTCCAAATCAGTTGGCACGTAGGAGTCCCGATCTCACAATTATCAACTTTCATTTATGGGAATATCAAGCCACATGTGTATAAAACCAATTTCAATAATAACTTAGATCTCTTCAAAGAAAAAATAAGAGTAGTTATTGCAAATATCCCAAAAAAGCAAGTTAGGAACTGTTATCGGGAATTCAGATGTCGAGTTAAACTACGCGCTAACTCGGTGGTACGGCATTTGAATAAAAGTCTTATAATATATGATTGAATGAATTGAAGAAATATGACATGTAATAATAAAAATACTTCAAAAGTAGACAAATAAAAATACACCAGTCAAGTTATCAAAATTTTAGTGCAAAATGGAAAAAATTGATATCCAAAATTTTATTGTTGGAAACTGTTTATGGGGTAAGTATAAACGTAAAAAACCAAAAATAGACAACTGGATCGGTCATCCCTCCCCGTGGGGGGTCGAAAGGGGGTGAAAAATGGTGTTTCGTGATTTATCGTAAAAGTAGACGTCCCAGAAAAAAAATGTTTCATACAAAACTTGTAGATCATGTAAAAATCTACTACTTTTGTAAAAAGCACTTTTTCACATAACCTCAAATTTTTTTAGATAAGTGCGAAAAACCGGTTTTTGTGTTTTTTAATTTTCATTTGAAAACGTGTCAACTAATATTTATGAAATTTTAGGGAGAAATAGCTTTTCGTATGACAAATAAGGAAACATTTTTTTGTTTTTATTTCATGGGCTGTTTTGAAGATATTTGCTTTTTTTTTTTTTCGTATTTTTTTCAAATAAAATTTGTCCTTCGAAAAATCAATTTAAAAACTTTTGGTTGTGCTCATTTTTTTCGTTTTTAGTAGCACTTTAACATGAAAAAAAAATAAGTCAGGGCGCAAAAACATCCTTTAAAATGCACAAGAAGCCAAAAGTGAGTTTTACGAAAACGAATATTTCAGTATAAGTTCATAATTCGTTTAAAATTACGAACATTTTTTAAAATCAAGTACTTATTTGTATTCTATGGGAAAAAATACTAAAAAAATTATTAAGAAATTTAGGTTAATTAAAATTTAAATTAGCAAGAATTTTAAAATACGAATTTTTGTAATTGATCGAGAAAAGTATAATTGCGTAAGCGAGTCACAAAAAAAATAATTTTAGGTAATTTTGAAGTACTCTGGTTCTTTTTAACTAACAAAAATAAACTTAAACTAGATTCAAATAACAAGTATATATTTTAACGAAATATAAATTATTAATTCAAAAAATTTCTTTATGTTAACATAAAGCATGGTAATGATGGTAACATTGAAAAAAAATGGTATACAAAACCTGTTTGGTCTAGTAGATACTTAACCTATAACTCACGAAAAACCCAAGAATTGCAAAATTATTACATTATCATATTTTAAATGCAGTCTACTCTTCAAAAAGTTTTCAACACCAAAATTTACGATCAATCGTCGCCTTTCTTCACTGTTTCACTGGTTGCGATACAAGCTCTGGATTTGCTGGCAAAGAAAAAAAAACATGTTTTCATTCATTATTAAAAAATCCAAACTTGACTACTTTGGTTGAACCTTTTTATAAAGAAAATGTAGACCCCACGATCATTTCTGCTAATGGCTGTACTTTAATAAAATCAATTTACAGATGTGAAAAATCCAAAGAATCACTTGATGAATTGAGGTTCAGCCAGTATAAAAAACTATCGACTAGAAAAGGTTTCAAATTAGAAAAAATACCACCAACTGTTGGGGCAGCTACGCAACACTCTTACAGATGCTATTTCCAGGTTCAAAAGTGGCTTGGAAACAATACTTTACTTGCTACTAAATGGGGCTGGAATAAAATAACAGCTAATAAGAAAGACGTGCTGTTACCTCATTTCACAGACGATCCAGTTATTCCGGACACGTTACTTGTAGCTGTGAAAAAGGCTGTGGTACTAAGTGCGGATGCCGAAAGCATGGTCTGCAATGCACTGACTTACGTGCAAAATGTCAGAGTGCTGGTTATTGTACTAATTTTGAAGAGCGAAAAAATTTGGATGGCTTTATTGATGTAGAAGATATTTTAGCTGCAAACGAAGAACCAACCCTTTGCTTAAATGCTGAAAAACAAATATTTGAAGATATTTTTCACATTAGTAGTGAGGATGAAGACGGCAATGAAGTTTCAGCGGAAAAAATAAATTCTAAATCAGAATCATATAATTTAAATGATGAAAGTGTACCAAAAAAACGTAGATTGGTTTAGTACTTATATTAAATATTTATTTAAAATATAATAATGTAATAATTTTGCAATTCTTGAGTTTTTCGTGAGTTATAGGTTAAGTATCTACTAGGCCAAACAGGTTTTGTATACCACTTTTTTTCAATGTTACCATCATTACCATGCTTTATGTTAACATGAAGAAGTTTTTTGAATTAATAATTTATATTTCTTTAAAATATATACTTGTTATTTGAATCTAGTTTAAGTTTATTTTTATTAGTTAAAAAGAACCAGAGTACTTCAAAATTACCTAAAATTATTTTTTTTGTGACTCGCTTACGCAATTATACTTTTCTCGATCAATTACAAAAATTCGTATTTTAAAATTCTTGCTATTTTAAATTTTAATTAACCTAAATTTCTTAATAATTTTTTTAGTATTTTTTTCCATAGAATACAAATAAGTACTTGATTTTAAAAAATGTTCGTAATTTTAAACGAATTATGAACTTATACTGAAATATTCGTTTTCGTTAAAACTCACTTTTGGCTAGTTGTGCATTTTAAAGGATGTTTTTGCGCCCTGAATTATTTTTTTTTTCATGTTAAAGTGCAACTAAAAACGAAAAAAATGAGCACAACCAAAAGTTTTTAAATTGATTTTTCGAAGGACAAATTTTATTTGAAAAAATACAAAAAAAAAAAGCAAATATCTTCAAAACAGCCCATGAAATAAAAACAAAAAAATTTTTCCTTATTTGTCATAAGAAAAGCTATTTCTCCCTAAAATTTCATAAATATTAGTTGACACGTTTTCAAATGAAAATTAAAAAACACAAAAACCGGTTTTTCGCACTTATCTAAAAAAATTTGAGGTTATGTGAAAAAGTGCTTTTTACAAAAGTAGTAGATTTTTACATGATCTACAAGTTTTGTATGAAACATTTTTTTTAGGACGTCTCCTTTTACCATAAATCACGAAACACCATTTTTCACCCCCTTTCGACCCCCCACGGGGAGGGATGACCGATCCAGTTGTCTATTTTTGCTTTTTTACGTTTATACTTACCCCACAAACAGTTTCCAGAAATAAAATTTTGGATATCAATTTTTTCCTAACATTTTCCAGTCTGACTGGTGTAAAAAGGGTTTTCTACAACAAAATTGTTAGGCGGTCAGATATAAAATCATATTCGAAGTAAGAAAGCAACAATAGTTGTTTGTTGTTACGTAAATTTACTTTAAACGAAATCCAAAGAACTAAAAATGTTGTTTCTGACGGACCCTGTATAGTAATCGCAAATGTGATATTTGAAATTCTAGTTTCGACACAAGCAGACCAGTGGCGTAACAAACACCCCCGCAGACCCCGCACCGCGGGGGGGCCCGGCTAGCCGGGGGGCCCACATTAACGGATGGCCGTCCCCCATTTAAAACTTGCTGCCAGCTTTGCTTTCCATAGGTATTTTATTTCATAATTAATTTAATTTTTTAAATAAATTATTACATTTTGTTTAATAAAAACTTAAAAACCTTTTTATACGGTAGTAGACACAACAACATAAATAAAAGAATTTCGGCGATTGGAACACAAAAAAGAAAACATATTGTCGGTTTATCACGCACAAAGCACAAACGCAAGCCGCAAGCCAACAAGCCCATTTTGCCGCTTTAGCTTTTACGCCTTTGATCCTTTGACGGTACAATTGCCGCTATGAGCGCGACGCGGCTTCCTTTTTGGAATGCCATTGGAAGACTTTATTGTTTTTTATTTATTAAGTCCTGGAAATAGGAAAACCTAAGCAATAAAAATAAAAATTATTTTTAGTTGCACTTTTAGTTTCTTGGATGACACAAGTACGGAATATTTCGCGAACGTGTTCACAGTTTGTAATTAAATTTTAATTAAGTTTTCTATAATGGATAAAAAAACTAAATACTTAAGTGGTGCTCAAAAGCGAAAGAGAAATAAAGAACGAGATGAGAAAATTAAAAAAAATGCTAAAATTGAAAATTTTTTTGGGAGTGCAAGTACGAGTAAGAGTACGAGTGTAAGTGCTACCCCAGAAGCATCAGAATCCGAACCTGGGCCTGTAGCGACAACGAGTAAGGAGATTCATGAAAGTGAAATAAGCTGCTTTCATTCTGAGGTTGAAATACAAAATTTCGACACCCAATCCGAACTATCTGATGTAATGATAAGAGACTCAGATTTTGTAATGCATGATTGTCAAAATGAAAGCAACGAATTAGATTTATTAGATTCGGACTTAGGCCTTTATAGTATAGAAAGGGGGCTCCTGAAAACGTTGGCGGGGGGGCCCACTCAGTTTTTGTTACGCCACTGAAGCAGACGGTTTTGTAAAGAATGACTTTTCCTTCTATACCTACTAAGAGTTTTATTAATAACTTTATTCGAAATTTGACTTTGGCATCAACTTCTGCTTCGATCGAGATGAAAATTAAGCAAAAAAAATAGTAGTCACGTGATATCCATTATCTGTCAAATTTTAATTTTTTCCAAAAAATAATTTAACAGTGGGGTTATTTCTGAAAATATCGAAAAAAGTTATTGGAAAAAGTTTTTTTAAATGCAGTTTCTAGACCACATGCAAAATTTTAGCTGCATAAGATAATTTTGATATTTTACCCATATTTTGTAAATTGCACCACTTTTGCAAAATAAGACTCAACGCAACCTACATAAAACTTCTTAGTTTTGACAATGCTTTATTTCAGATACATTTTCTTTAAAGTAGCATCATATTAAATGTGTGTTTTTCTATAAAATCAAAATTGGGCTATTAAAATTTGGTCGCATGTGCTGCAAAGTTTACTTGTTTTTGACCCTGTATAAGTAAACTTCATAAAATAAGTATTTTTGAAAACGTAATTTGTGTCTGAAATAATACACTTTAATATTAAGATAAAAAATTCACAGATTTTGCAATGCTTGCAACCAGCGGAGACATTGGAAATGATTGAATTATATTTAAAACATAATTTTATTATTATTCTCAACAACTAACTAATAAGGTTATAATATGTAAATAACATACACTGAGGAGAATGATCTAATACAACGCAGGTTTGCTAAGACATAGTTTGTATTAATAGCTTAATATTTATTAACACATACTAAATACATTGCTAGTGTATCAAACCAATAACTCTTAGATCAAACCTGCTTTAGTGTTATATTAATTCCCGATTTGCTAGAACAGTGTTTTTATTGGTAGTAATCAGTTCTATTAGCAGCACAGTTTTATTGAAAAATTAACTACTTTTAACACAGCAATTTTATTAAGAAATAAATTATAGATACTATATATTCTTAATGCGACGCATTTTGTTCCCTATGAAGCGCTATCTCTACAATTAAGAAAGCAGAAAAGTGTCCCCAAAAAATGAATTGTATCCGTTAGAACCTATAATCCACAAGACGTTGTTGGTGGTTCGTAGCGATCGGCAATCGCCGCGCGCCTTAGTATTAGTTTTAACCTATTTGTTGCCCAGGTCACATCGTTGTTCGGAGTCTCTAGCTGTCCTAGCTGAATTTTATTGATCGCACCAATAAATTTTTACTTTGTATTTAAGTTTTTTTTAATTTTGCATGTCAGATAAAGCAATAGATTATTATTTCGCACAACCCATCATTAGTATTGAACTTTCTAATCTATGTACGAATTTTACCATCTCAGTAAACCATGTTGTATAATAGATAATCATAATACATAATATGCAATGTTAAACAATAACAATATCACACTAGAAGCTACTTAAACTTTTGAGAACTACATTACTGATTTTTAGTGGTATATGCCTCAACTGTAGCAAGCAAATATTATTATGATTAATGTCTAGTTTCATTACAACTGCAAGATGGAACTATTACAGCATATAAAACCAGATCGCTGTTTGTCGAACGTTTATAATCCATTATTACAAAAAATAAGCGCCCCAATCTCCCAAAAGTATAATAAACAAACCTAGAATACCACCGACCGGTCTGACTCTTAAACTAGAAACAATGAAACGCCACATCAATGATCCACACGGAAAAATGTGTTAGGGTTCGATGTCAAGCATTTTACAAAATTACTACTAAGAATGTCTTTCATAAGTCATAAATGTAGGATAAATAGCTAAAACAAGATACCTTAATTTTTTTTAAATACCTACCTTATTTTTTTTATTTTCCAACATTTTTTTAAGAAATTGAATTAAATGAATACTACGTCTTATGCAACCACATATTATATTACCAATGAGAAGCAATTGGCGCGATGTTGCCGGCTTGCCAGAAGCGGATGATTTCTTAAAAAAATATATTTACCTTTCATAAATTATAAATCAATTATTAACTAAAATTTTTAAAAAAATTATCCTAAAATATGTAGGTACTTTTTCTAAATCGCGATGCACGTCTCCTTAGAAAATATGTATCTTATCCCATCGCAATCAGCAATACCTAAAAATAGAAATCCAACAAAACCAACACACGGCAACAAAGCGCGCGACAACACATGAGATGCATTTGGCGCGATGTTGCCGGCTTGCCCGAAGCGGATGATTTCTTAAAAAAATATATTTACCTTTCATAAATTATAAAATCAATTATGAAATAACATTTAAAAAAAAAATATCCTAAAATATGTAGGTACTTTTTCTAAATCGCGATGCACGTCTCCTTAGAAAATATGTACCTTGTCCCATCGCAATCGCAACACCGAAAAATAGAAATTCCAACAAAACCAACACACGGCAACAAAGCACGCGACATTTTGTCTTAAAAACCTTGGACGAAATTGTCTTACAACCTTGAACGAGAAACTCGTAACTTGGTCCCCATATACGAACATAGAACATAAACATTTCCAATGTTAAAAGAACACAGTGTCATCAGTAAAGTGTTCATTAAGTGGAAAATAAATTTTAGTGGTGGGTAAAAAATCAAAATTATCTTATGCAGCTGAAATTTTGCATGTGGGCTAGAAACGGCATTTAAAAAAAATTTTCTAATAACTTTTTTCGATATTTTCAGAAATAACCCCACTTTTGAATTATTTTTTGGAAAAAATTAAAATTTGACAGATAATGCAAATCCCGTGACTACTATATTTTTGCTTAATTTTCATCTCGATCGAATCGGAACTTAATGCCAAAGTCAAATTTCGAATAAAGCTATTAATAAAAAAAATCCCATTTGATGCGGACTTTACTGGTCACACAGCACACTGTATAAAATATCAAGTATAAGATATTTTACTATGACCAAAAATTACCAGAAAAACATTTTTATATCATATGGTAAGTAATACTTCTTTATGGTGTAACTCTATTAGCAACACACAACATTTCCAAAACAAAAAGGGAACCATTTAGGTAGACAATAACGTGAATATCACGTCATATTTTATGTCGTAATGGTGAAGAACATCTTGTTTACTATACCTCAACCGTTACCGGCTCTTATTATGTTTTCTAGGGTATATTTTGCTTTTGTTTCAGACACACCCAACGGACATTTACTAGCAGTTAGTAAACAATGAACCTACAAATAGTATTGATGCTTTAATTTTTTTTATTATCCAGAAGGAACGGACAAAACAAATTCATGCATACTCTTAAAAATAGATTTATTTGGTCTATAAGTTTAACGTAACATCCTACGTAAGCGATCTGCTTGCGAGTACCGCGATTTTATCAAAACAACGCATTTATACCGTGCGAGCAAAAATTATTTGCATCAAAGAGGGCTTGGATTAAAAAACGTAGAGCTTGGTTTAGATCACAATGATATGGGGACGATATATCTAACCAAATCTAGGTTAAAATTTTGTCAAATTCATTTTATGACATGATATGCCAAGGTTAGGTTAGGTTAGGTTAGAGTGGCAGACCTCTGGAATTGACCAAACAGTCACACGTAGTCCTATAGGACCGTTCCGCGGAACCTATTGCATCAGCTTCCTGATGGTTAACACGATCGTAGAAGAATCTTGACAGCTCATTCAAACCAGCCACTGCTGTTAATAAACTTAGTAAGTCGACCCAGTTGCAGGCTGCTCACTTCCTCCAGATCATTAAAAAATGGTTCACCCAGTGCATTGAACCTTCTTCTCGCGAGGCCGGGGCATTCACACAAGAAATGCTGAATACTTTCCTCCTCTTCCTCATCTCTGCAACTTCTGCAGAAGTCGTTAGTTGGTATTCGCATACGTTCAGCGTGTCTACCGAACAAGCAATGTCCGGTGATTACGGCAGTGATGTTTCTTAGGTCCTTCCGACTGTGCTGTAATAGCGCTGCGGTTTTCCTGTTATCAAGTAGGGGCCACAATTGCCTGGAGATGCTACAAGTTGTAAGTCCTGTCCATCTGCTTTGCGCAAGTTGTTTAGCTGCTCGATCTATCTAATGAGTAATAAAATAAGTAGACAAATACAAATTTATTTTTGTTGTTTAAAAAATTAACAAAGTAAGAATATACAGAAAGAAAAAGAAAAATAATTACATAAATTGCTGAAATTGGCTCCAAGCATAAATGCACGTGTCTCTTCATATTTTCGAAAGTGTTGACCAGCATCTCTGGAGAAATGTTACCACATTCTTGGATAATCCTTTCTTGTAATTGTTCTAAATTTGCAACTGGTGTTTTAAAAATAGTGTTCTTTAAATGAGGAAAAACGAAGTAATCCATAACCGACAACCGTTAAACAAGGTGATCTAGGTGGGAATTCAATGTCAAGTAATTGCTCCACAAATGGATTCAAAATATCGTCTCTAAACCGCTGTGCTGTAACTGTGTCATGGAAAAAGATAGGAATGAGGATGCAATGTGGACTCTACAAAAAAATGGGGATCTTCACTACTCCACATGCGTGTATTCTGAGAATTCACATAACCGGAGAGGTGGAACCAGGCTTCATCCGAAAAAATTTTCAGGTCTAATAAATCATTTATTTCCAATAAATTTTGGGTAAACCATTGAGAGTAATTCCTGCTTCTTTCAAAATTTGCGGCTTGTATTTCTTGGAATACTTGCACTTTATAAGGAAATAAATTTAGCTGCTTCTTAAGAATAGTCCTGCTTGTTCCATAAGATCTTCCCACTTCTTGGGACAGGCGTCTTATACAATTTGTTGGCGTATTTTGCATTATTTTACGAACTTTTGCAACAAGTTCTTCTGTTCTTAGAGATGGTCTTCCTGCTACTTTTTTGTATTGTATAGAACCCGTTTCCCTAAATTCAGCCACTGTTCTTTTCAGGCAATGATAAAAATCCCCAGCAATAAAAGCAACGTTAGGAAAATGTTCGTGAAAATCGTCCATGCACAAACCCGGATTGTTTTGCCACTCACCATTTACTCTAACCCCGTTTCGAAAATACGCCTTAACCATGAATGTTTTGTGCTGTTCCGTAAAGCTCATTGTGTGAATTGTTCAAGAAATTGGAAAAATTAGCGATGAATCAAATTACTTGTAACGACTGTCAAAGATGACGGAATAACTGATTGATTGTTAATTCAGGTAGTTACTGACACCCAACAGGTATTAAGCTCAACGGCTAAGCATTACGTCCTTAGATGCAAGGCCCTCTTTGATGCAACTAATTTTTGCTCGCACGTTATGCAAATAGTTCGTAACATTTCTAGCAAAATGCGGCAATACAATAATTTCCTTTAACTGGTTTGGTACTGGTTGTTGGTACTACAGGTTTTAATCTGCACGCCACTGTCCTTACATTATTTTTGGCTAGTCCTTTGCTTTCGGTATTGCCACCTATTGCATAATAATTATTAATTATATCTTGTATCCATGGTAATACCTCAACGGCTGACTTCATTCAGCCCATAGACAAGCGAGTTGCGCGCTCTCAAGGATAGATAGGCAACTTAACATACTAAATTGGTTCCCTGATAGCGCCACGTGCGACCGGTGGAAAAACTAAATATAGTCGTGGTGGGGGTAGGCGCCATGCATAAAAATTTAAATTTTATTATTACTTTGAATTCAAATTTTCGCGCTTCCAACTTAACGGAAAAGTTTGAAGCGCGAAACATCTGATTCAAGTTAAAATAATTTGGGAGAACGAAAGGAAATTATAACAACGTTTCTTTGATATAGCGACAAGATTTATTAATATTAGATATTTACATAAATATGGTTTACATAAAAAAACAGCTTACATTATTATATTATTATTTTCTGTAGAATTTTCTAACAATTCCGTGTTATTTTCAAAGTTTTTATTTAATAAACTAGTTATTGTACCTTGTAGTTCATTAAGTTGTGAAGTAAAGTTTCTTTCTATATCTTTAATAACTTTCGCTGTACTTTCCAATCGTTGGGCGACATTAATGAAGTCTTCAGGAGGTTCCACGCTCTTGTTAATTGCCTTGGTTTTTCTTCCCGATTTCTTTGGTCGCGACATATTAAATATATACCTATTTACGATTCTCAAACTACCGACTGCGCCATGTTAAGTTTATAAATTATATATGAATAATTATTTAATAATAACTTTATTTTTTATATATTTTACAAATCAATCATAAAATGACAATGACAATCTTTCACCAGTCCAGGTAAGACTTCAGGATCTGTCACAACAAGCCATATTTTTATCTTTCTCGTACATATTATGCAGGTACAGAGAGAGAGAGAGGTACAGAATGTTGGCCATGCTCATTCTAAATGAATATTCTGTTCCTACCAACGTTAGGAGATGAACAACCTTATAAAACAAAATTCCTACAATAGCGCCACTAGCGACCGGGGGGCTAAATTAAACGAACAGGGGACGACCTTCACCATTTAAGTTATCCTAGCCTGATTCAGCCTTTAAAAACTAGGAGATTAGTCAAGGATCCATACTTTTCAAGTTATCTTCACACGCATCATTTTATCGAAATTTTATAAGAGGCAAAAACTAATCTAAAACATATGGTTACCTAAAAAAATATAGTTTGGAAATCACTGGCACACGTACTAAAAAGTAGGGAGGTTAGCGGTTACTGGACCCTCCATATTTTAAATATTTGACAATTGTTTTTCGTATTGTTTTTCTCAAAAGATGCAACTCTTTATGTCGGAGCACTGTACCAAATTTGAAATTAATAACTTAATTGTTTGTTTAATAATGTACGTAAGTTAGGTTTCTTATTTTAGGTCTGATGATGCCCGAAAGGGCGAAACACGTGTAACCGATTTTTATTGTCAATACCCAATTTGAGACTCAATTCGTGTATTTCAATTTCAATAGTAGTAGTTAGTAGTAACATGTTTTATTTAGCAAAAAGCTATATTTTTTAATAAATTTTTTTAACACATTTTTATAGATTTATTTTTAACGTTTAAAACGCAACCTTCTTTTAACAAAAACAGACAGAAAAGGTAAACATTTTGCAACTTGTATCAAATATTACGTATCATTTTGTTTTTTAATTTTAAAGTTTTTTTAAACAGTTTCAAGGATTTTTGAAATTTAATAGAATTTTCCAAATTATTATATTCTATCAAACCAAAGGCATATCGTTGATGTATAAAATAAATAATATTGGACCTAGTATACTTCCTTGAGGAACTCCTTTATTATTTATTTTTTATTTAAATATGTTTTTGATATTTTTGTTTTTGTGACCTTATTATTAATTAACTATACTAGGTCTCTTTGAAAATAATGGTCGATTTCTTCAATTTACTATTTTTATGGGTGGTACGGTAACTTATTTAAAAAAAATATTCTTAGGAAATCAATTTACATAAAGATACTTCTCCTATCTTAACAGCTATAATAAAGCTGTGGATAAACATAAATGCGGTGTCTATATTAGTCTATCTGGGCATTCATTCTGCAAGACCTAAAAGGAAATGCTATATTTTAATTACAAGTTAACGATCATTATAGTACTAAAGCACTTAAATATTGAATAAAACTTAATTTTTGTCAACTTCAGGCTAATGTCATCAAATTGTTACTTACACTAAAGAATTTTGAATTTAATGCATGGAAATATTTAGATCTTATAGGCTCCCGGTTCTGTTTTTATTATAGCTTTGTTCTAATACGCCGCGTAACGATTTCCCGTAAATTTGCTAATTATGGATTTTATAATAAAATATTCCGAAAGTCTATGGCGCCTTCTTGATTTGCTTTTCTCGACGAAAGGTTACCGTCTGCCGTTGACAATTGAAGAAAACTACATTTTTCCAATTCTTGAAGAACATATTGCAAATTGTAATCATTCACATTCATAATCCCGTTATCATATTATTATCTATCCTTGCATAAAACAAGCTGTGGGAAATATCCTATAAATTATAAATATCATTTAAGTTTCACGGTTTAAGAATAGTTTAACTCATTCATCAGTGACTGTTTAAAGGTTGAAGACAGTGATGTTTCTTGAATGATGAAAGAGTTTTGTACTGGTTTCTTGAAAGTAGGAATTGTTGAATGCTGCCTCAACAATTCCTACTTTCAAGAAAAGGATAGATTCTTCAACCAAGTAGACGGACTACCGATGGGCTCATCTTTCTCGCCAATAATCGCCAATATTTACATGAAATGGTTTAAATCCAAAGCAATGGAACAGGCAAAGAAGAAACCAAAAATGTGGCTGAGATATGTGGAAGACACCTTCATTATTTGGAATGGAACCGATGACGAACTAATTCTAAATCACCTCAATAGTTTAACACCAACAATTAAATTCACCATGGAGAAAGAATAAAACAACCAATTACCGTTTCTAGATGTCAAAGTGAAAAAAAATGGCAACATCATCCAAACTTTAGTATACAGAAAACCTACGCATACAGATCAGTATCTCAATCTTACATCAAATCACTCAAACAATACGATACATGGCATAGTTAAAACCCTCGTGGATACAGCAATTACAATCTGTAACTAGGAAGAAGCACTTAAAAAAGTAACTCACCACATCAAGACCGACCTCAACAAAAATGGCTACCCCACAAGATTAGTTGACACAATATTGGAAAATCGTAAGAATCGACCCAACGCGCAAGAAGCAAACAGAGAGGCACAATCAACACTCAATATTCCGTATGTCAAAGGAGTATCTGAGAAAATAAGAAGACTAGGACAACGATAAAACATCAACACCGTATTCAACTCGCGGGACACCCTAAGAAGCCATCTGACGAAGACAAGGCCTAAAAGTCAAAAAGATAGGAAAAACTACGTCTACCAGATCCCTGCGAATGCGGCCAATCTTATATAGGTAAGACATTAAGACCACTAGAAACAAGGATTAAAGAATACAAAAACAATACGTTAAAAGGAGATACCGAAAAGTCAGGTGCAGCTGATCATGCCTGGAAACATGGTCACCATATCATGTGGTCAAAAGCTGAAATCCTACATAAGGAACCACACTGGAGGAAAAGAAAGTTCAAGGAAGCTGCTGCTATTCACTAGAACCCAGGCTGCTTTAGTAAATCATCATTAGGCATAAGAAATATCTGGAAACCTTTGTTAGATAGATGTAATCTTAGGATAAGATCGCGTACCAACTGAACGCATGAATGCACCCTAGTTAGTATAATTAGTCCTGTAGTTACTTTACCTATTTAGTATTCACCTGAAGACGACTGGAGATACTTACCCGTTCAAACGTTGTGATTTAAAACAAATAAAGACAATGGAAGTCCAAAACTCTTTTATCATTCATTCATCAGTATTAAAATAGTACTGTACAAAGTATCTATTAATTTAAAAAAGAAACATACAATATCTCTTGTTCAGAAATTTGGGTTTAGACATTTTTTGTCTTGTATTTAAATATTATCAAAAAGGAATAGCGTCGCTTCACGAACCCAATTGACATACGCATACCACTAAATGATATCCATTATTAACCACCCCTTTTGAAATCCCGAAAATATTTAATATAAAAGCAAGTGCACCTAGAGTTGAGTCGTATAAAAGGGGTGGAGGGTGCAGTATACAATTAAGCGGATACAAAAGTCATTTGATACCCTTATCCGTACACAAGAGCAAAGGGGTGAAATAATGCTATAATTAATTTACTTGATTATCATCCGGTTGTTATGGATTGTAAAGAATGAATTTAGTTGAGAAAAATGTAATAATATACAGTAGTCAGTGAAGGTACCCTAGGAATTATAGACCTTAAAGAACTCTAAATTAATTCTTTTGAAAAAAATGTTTTTTAAAATTTTTCCTCAAACAGCTTTAAGTGTAGCCAAAGTGAACACTAAAAGTAAGGACTTTTTGGATAAAGGAAAATGTGATTTTTATATCAAATATTTACCTTGTATACTTAAAGCCATCTGAATCCAGTTTCTTTCTGCTGTTCTTTGTATGTCGTCCCGCCATCGTTTTGGTGGTCTTACGGCCTTTCTCTGTGATTCTTGGGTGCCACTGTATTATTTTGTTTGACCAACTGGATAGGTCTTGTCTGGCAACGTGACCTGCCCATCGCCATTTAAATTTCTCCATTCTTCTCCGTCATGTCAGTCGTAGAGTCCTAAGATTATCAGCATGTACTTACTTTTTGTGTCTCTATAAATATTGCTGTATATAACTTGTAGAAAAATATATCTTTAAAAAATGTGTAGAGCCAGTCACACCTCACTGCTCTTTTAAGTTACAACATTTTGTCCAGAATAATTAAAATAAAATGTATAAAATATTGATACATGTATCAATTAAGTCATAAAATCTTGACAAAATATATATAAATTTACTAGAAATATCTATGCCATACATTCTTTTCACTTTATAATCCTTCGAAAGTAATATATATATAATATGTAAATATATATATAATAAGTAAAGGGCAGAATATATGCAAAATGCATATACTACTTAAGTTGAAACCATATGGAAAACTTTTTTATTATTGGTTTTATGGAACAAAGTTATTCTTCCCAAAAAGTTCTGCTTTGTCTAAAACTCAAAATGCAACCTTCAGTTACCTATCAAAATTTCCCAGTCATATACGAGAGGTATATCAGAAATTACGAATTTTGCTCAAGAGTAAAGTACCTTTATTTTTGACAATACAGAAGAATATTATGAAGAAAACTTATTTTAAATTAAAAGCTATATTCAAATATGCAATTACAGTTATTTACCATGAACATTTAGGTTTTGTGATTATTAACTAATCATTCCGTATTAATTATTCTGGCTTGGTACAATTTAACGTAATCTAGGATGAACTGACATGAAACATTTGAACACGGAATGTCATAGTGCGTTGGTATTAATAAAATACATTAGAAATGGCAGCTTTACTAAGTTGTAAAGAAAATATGTGAGAGATAAATACAAATAATTTATAATGTAAAACGTAAATAATCACAAAACCTAAATTTCCATGCTAAATAACTGTAATTGCATATTTGAATATAACTATTAATTCAAAATAACTTTTCTTCATAACATTCTTCTGTATTGTCAAAAATAAAGGTACTTTACTCTTAAGCAACGTTTGTAATTTCTGATATATACCTCGTATATGACTGGGAAATTTTGATAACTGAACATTGCGTTTTGAGTTTTAGACCACGCAGAACTTTTTATGAAGAATAACTTTTTTTCATAAAACCAATAATAAAAAAGTTTTTCATATGGTTCCAACTTAAGTAGACACACCGTATAATATGCATATTTTGTCAATTTTATAATAAAATGCATATTTTTCATAAATTATTATTTTAAAAGCATATCATTATCAAAAAATTTAAAACGTTAAAGGATTAATGTCCAGTTTGATTCTTATTTCAGGGATTTTCCAATGTGAAGATTATAATAATTATATTTTAGTTATACACAAGGTATTTATTGGGGGTTTCCGGGGTTTGCAGGATTATTGTTAGGGGTTGTTTATTGTCACTTAATAATGCGTTATTATTACCTGCTTAACAAACTGTATTTATATCAATCCAGAACCTGTCATTACGCGGTGGGGAACATGGATTAAGGCCGCGATATTCCAGTGGCGGCTCGTGCCATTTTAGTGAGGTAGGGCCAGGTAAAAAAAAAATTGGGTGCCACGCCCTTTTTTGTTAATAGTTCTTGCTTTTGAAGTAGGAAAAATAAGCAAAAAGGCACCTAATTTAATTTATGAATTTACAATCATATCTTGAATTTTAAAAAAATACTGTATGTAGAGTGTACTATATAGACCGAAAGAACCACAAACCGAACGCAGTTTATAATTTGGTTTAATACGTATCTGTTTTTATCAATTTGTTCGTTTTTCTTCATTATTTCATTGTGATATGCAGAATTTAATTGAGTTTTAATGTTAATTTTACCAAGCATACTAAAATTAAATATATTGTTTAAATGTACCTTCGATTTTTCATGTGTCTTCATTTTTTCCCAGATATGGACCAAATCATCTGTACCTTTTTGGGACCAAGTTTGCTCCCCCATCAAATAAAACACACATAAAACAAAATAGTCTATTAGATTTATCACAACCGCACACCCAAGTATTTTTTCCATAAATATTTCTATTAAATCTCCGGCCGAACGAAAATTATTTAGTTTACAAACAACCTTACACGACACGACGCGGACAAACAACTGTTTGAATTTGAAACGTCTAACGTCAAACGGTCAAACGGGGTCAAAGAGCCTGGCTACACGGAGATGTTTTCCTGCTCGCATTCAAGGCCATTTTTCCAATGTTTTTTATTGGTTTGTTATGGCAATTACGTCATAACTTCGAGCCTCCCGTGTGCCTCGTCGCTTTGGCGCGAAAGCTACGTTACCGTTTTACGCATAATCGCTTCCTCAATAGATGGAAATTTGCACCCGACTGTGTTCCATTTTTAAATTATTTTGCTAATTGCTTTAAAAAGGAGAATATTAATTTTAATAGGTTTTGGTAATTTGTAAGGGGCAGGACGCTGGACAGGAGGGCAAGTAGTGCCATGGTACTGTAGCTCTACCCCACGAGCCGCCACTGCGATATTCTTTGCCGAGCATTTCGAAGCCATTAAAGACCACTAATTTTGGATTTAGATGACGATTCGCAGTGTGTTGTGTAAAGTAAAGAGTTTTTACAAAGCGCAAGTGTAGCTAAAGATCTTGTTTTTATTAAGGTTAATTTCAGTTTTATACCGGACATAATATCCTCGTTGGAGAGTAGAAATTTAAGTTCAAGATACCTAATTAGTATTGTTGAAACCTTTTCTGCTAAATGTAATAACATTCCCGGTAAAGTAGGAGGTCAAGTAAGGAATAAATTGGATGTAATTGTAAAAAAGAATAAAGAATTTAAATACTTAACTGTAGTAAAAAGCATTTATGGGGGTAAACCATCCAACGAAGTTGTATCCTGGCTTTATATTTTGCTACCTAAGTTGCAGTATTGTCCGATTACATCAGTAGATATTAAAAGAAGCTTCTCTTTATATCAACATATTTTTACTAATAGAAGATTGCTTTTTAATTGAAAATTTTGAAAAATATTTAGTAATAAATGCCTTTTATACAATTTTAGGTTAAAAAATTGTTTACTTTTATTTGTCTTTGTTTTTTTTTGCATTTTTTTAAAAATAGACATTCTTTTTAGATCCCAGTGAGTTTCTTTACCTTATTTTACTATAATAAATTAAGAAATATGGCATACCAGTATGCATATTTGATAAAAAAATGTAAATAACTGCATATTTTAAATGCAAACAAGGCATATATATGCGCATATTTTGGCTGAATTTAGGTGCATATAATTCGCCCTTTAATACTAAATGTAATTTTTATAGACGCAAGCGCAGCCGATAATTTTCAAAAACATAATTAATAAGACAAAATTATACCCTACTTGCAAAAGCATAATAATACCGTGCAAGCAAAAATCATTTGCATCAAAGAGGGCTTGGATTAAAAAACGTAGGGCTTGGTTTAGATCACAATGATATGGGGATATCTAACCAAATATAGGTTAAAATTTTGTCAAATTCATATTATGACATGATATGCCAAACTAATGAGCAATAAAATAATTATACAAATGCAAATTTATTTTGGTTGTTAACAAAATTAACAAAGTAAGAATATAATAACAATAATAATAATAGTCCTGTATGTTCCATAAGATCTTCCCACTTCTTGGGACAGACGTCTTATACAATTTGTTGGCGTATTTTGTATTATTTCACGAACGTTTGCAACAAGTTCTTCTGTTCTTACAGATGGTCCTCCTGCTCCTTTTTTTGTGTTGTATAGAACCTGTTTCCCCTAAACACAGCCACGGTTCTTTTCAGGCAATGATAAAAATCCTAAGCAATAAAAGCAACGTTAGGAAAATGTTCGTGAAAATCGTCCATGCACAAACCCGGATTGTATTACCACTCACCATTTACATTAACCCCGTTTCGAAAATACGCTTTAACCATGAATGTTTTGTGCTGTTCCGTAAAGCCCATTGTGTGAATTGTTCAAGAAATTGAAAAAATTAGCGATGAATTAAATTACTTGTATGACTGTCAAAGACGACGGAATAACAGATTGATCGTTAATTCAGGTAGTTATTGACACCCAACAGGTATTAAGCTCTACGGCTAAGCATTACGTCCTTAGATGCAAGGCCCTCTTTGATGCAAATAATTTTTGCTCGGACGGTATATCCTGTTGTATGTAGGGAACAAACTAGTAAATAATAAAGTACCTATATGAGCATTTTGTTGACAAAGTTGTAGCATGTATGATTTTGGAAATACATCCGCTCGCCACCCGTAGTGGATCAACCTGTAGAATATCCTACATATGTGAAAAAAAAAGAATAATGAATGTTTTTAATTGCTATTCTATGCACAATTTAAGGACGTTTTTTCTAACTCTTGTTAATAATCGGTTATCTTCTTGTCAAAACATTTCACTATTTTAATTAAACCGTAGCGTCTCGCGTCGGATTGAATTAAATATATTTAAAAGCTTATTTGACCTGAATGAATACTATATAATTAAAGTGATAATACCTATACTTCTATGACTTACAGACACCGACAGCTGAAATTGCAAACTATAAGGCGGTTCTGTGAGGCACGCTATAATTTATTTCTTACAAACACTGTTATTTTCTAAACCAAAGTTTAAAGGTTTATTGAATTGAATTTTTATTATGTTTTAATTATTTAGAAAAAATAAATTGACTTTACCGAAAACAGTTATTTTATTTTTTATTTTATTTAATACATTTAGGCCCAACAGAAATGTAATTAATAGGGCCGATATAACAATTACAATTTACATAATTTAATAACATCTATAACTAAATTAAAGAGTTTGATATTAACTTAAATATTTCGATTTATCACAATATCACAAGTGCGCTAGGGCGGTTCGAACAAAAGTACTTAAGGACATATCTAGATCACAGTAATTTGCTACTCTATTATACCGGGAACACATATTGTAGACTGGAGCGGTCAACATTATATTTGTTTTAGCTGCTGGCAGGTAAAAACAAGTGCTAGTTCTAGTAGAAATCCTAGGTATTAAGAAATTTAGTTGTTCCAAGTGGGATGGACAAACTGTAACACCATCAATGATTTTAAATAACAATATCACTGCTGTCATGTCTCTGCGTTTCTGCAGGCTTTCGATTTCAAATCTTTGTAACAAGTGGTTGTTATCCATCCCACTCTGAGGATACACTCCATCTTCTTTAAACGATAAAAAATTTTAAAAACTTTCTTTAGACTTAATCCACCATCATATTATATTTTGAGTAAATTGGGGACCATATCAATGATCCATACTCCAATTTGTTTCTCACTAGCGTAAAAAACAAGGCTTTAAATGCATCGATATTGGTAAATGACTTGCAGTTTCTTAATATAAATCCTAACATTCGAGTAGCCTCTGACACTGTCTTTTCTATATGACCGCTATAAGTTAGTTTAGAGTCTAATAAGACACCTAGATCACGGACACTGTCCACTCGTAGCAATATGTTCTGGTCAATAGAGTAGTCATATAGGGTTGGAGAATGTTTTTTGGTTAAGGACATCACCGAACACTTATTATAGTTGAGAAACAGTTTATTCTTTACACACCACCGTTGAATTGCATTTATTGCGTGTTGCAACCTCAGACAGCCCTCAGGGCTCCTAATAGATTTATATAGCTTTAAGCCATCTGCAAAAATTTCGTATTCGACATCAAAAGCCGCTGATATGTCATTAATAAAAATCAAAAACAATAATGGTCTCAAGTTAGAGCCCTGAGGAACGCCCGAGGTGGCTCGAAATGGCGAGGATTTATATCCATTGTACTGGACGTACTGAGTTCGGTCTAATAAATACGACGTAAAAAAAGTTAGAAAGTCATCTGTAAGTCCAAATAACTTAAGCTTTGCCAGTATAGTCCCATGATTAATCTTATCAAATGCCTTTGAGAAATCGGTAAACACCACATCAACCTGGCCTTCCCCATCAATAACATTTGATGCAAATTGAGTAAAACATGCCAGGTTGGTGGCCGTTGACCGACCCCTCAAAAACCCATGCTGATGACATGATAGTATCGGTTCAACCCTGTACATAATATAATCATATAGAAGCATCTCGAAAACTTTTGAAAACCCACATATCAGAGATACTGGTCTGTTTGTTATTTCATTTCTTTCCTCCTTTTTATAAATTGGACATATTTTGGATATCTTCCAGCATTATTAATTAAAGCAAACATAAAAGGGTCAGAATGTTCGACCTTTATTTTTTATTAAAATAATACAAGGCCAAGTTAAATAAAAACTCTAAACCTGCCCTCAAGACTCAAAAATAAACCAAATTGGTTTACAAGGTGGATAGAAACAATAAAATGTCCACACAGTGGAAGTTAAAGACGGTACACTAGTGCATTAACCTAACGAGCAGCCGAGCAGCGGAAAACTTGATATGATGGGTATTTCGGGTGTAGTTTTTGACTTGTTTAGAAACTATTTGAATCGGCGGAAACAAAAGGTTCGTATCAAAAATAAATATAGCAAATTTCCTAATATTAATTGTGGTGTTCCGCAAGGTTCGATTTTGGCCCCTTTATTTTTCCTTATTTATATTAATTCTATATTTAAATTTAAATTGAAAGGGCAAATAAGATTGTTTTCTGATGATACAACTATTTTATACATCGTTGATTCATAAGAAATTATACAAAATTTTATAAATCATGATATGAAAATCATTGAATCATGGATGTGTAGTCATAAATTAGCATTAAATTTGGAAAAATCCTCTTTTTTATGTATAGGAAAGAAACCCAATTTATACAGAAGTGATTTTAGATTAAAAGTCGGACATTGAAAACAATCAAATAAAATTAAATTTTTGTGGTTGATAATAGATGAAGCTATTAATTGGAGTGAACACATTGAATATATTAAACAGAAAATAGTTGCACCAGTGGGGATTTTAAAAAAACTCAGTTTTTTGACTCCAAATTATATATTACGTACTATTTATTTTGCTATTATTCACTCTTATTTACAATATTTAACTTTAATATAAGGATAAACTTTTCGAAATTTGCTTAACCCTTTATAAATGTTGGAAACCATTCTATATGTCCTAAAATTTCTAGAAATTAAAACATTATGGAAAATTTTTCTAAAGTATCTCTTAATCATTTAAGAAAAATTTTAAATGATTTAAATTCAAATGAAAATTATAACGAGGTTTTAACTAAGAAATTGATGAAAGAAACATTTACAGTTATTGGATATTATCTTCTTTACTTTATTGAAGTTTGTTTAAACAAAGGAGGAATTCCATTAGAACTTAAATGTTCATATATTACTCCGGTTCCAAAGATTAAAAATTCAAAACAATGGAATGAAATGAGACCAATAAATGTATTATGGGATATAGAAAAATTAATAGAAGAAGTAGTTGATGAACAAGTTATGGATTTTTTGAATAAAAACAAAATTTTTATTTATTCTCAAGCTGGGTTTCGAAAAGGATATTCTAGTGAAACAGCCATACAATATGTAGTAGAAAATTGGAAAAGAGCCTTGGAAAGAGAAGAATATGTAATAGCAGTATTTCTTGATTTTAAGCGAGCTTTTGAAACGATTAATAGATATATATTATTAGAAAAATTATTTGAATATGGTATAAGGGGTAAAGTTTATCAATGGTTTCAAAATTATTTAAATAATAGATCACAGAAAACTAAATTTGGTAATTTTTTTTCAACAAAGAAATTTAATAACATAGGAGTACCTCAAGGAAGTATTTTGGGGCCTTTACTTTTTATTTTATATATTAATGACATGCCATTAGTCCTAAAATTTCTTAAAATACAAATGTTTGCTGATGATACTCCTATCTATATAAGCGGTAAAAATCTTTTGGAAATTTTGGAAATTTTAAATTCAGAACTGATTCTATTGTCAAACTGGTTAAAAGTTAACAAATTAAAATTAAATGTTTCTAAAACAAAATGTATGGTTATGGGTGTAAATTTAAATAATTATACAAATATAAATATTTTAATTGATGGTGATAAACTAGAAAAAGTCAATTCTTTTAAATATTTAGGTATATTGATTGATTCAAAATTAAAATTTAATAACCAATTCGAAAATTTAATTTACAAAATTGCGGGAAAAATTAGTTATTTTAAAAGAATAGGTTTAAATTTAAAATTTTATTCAAAAAAAATTGTATACAATACTTTAATTTTACCACATTTTCTTTATTGTTCTACAATTTTGTTTATGGCGGATGAAGGTGTAATAAATAGATTACAAATTTTACAAAATAAAGCAATGCGAATTTTACCTAATATGGATAGATATACAAAAATTAATGCGATGTTAAAAAAATTAGAATGGTTAAATGTAAAAAATTTAGTATTATTTTTGGTTCTAATATTTATATTTAAAATTCAAAATGATTTGTTACCGCCACATTTAAAGCAATTGACTGTTCTAAATAGTGATCAACATAATTATTTAACACGAAATAACAATAATTTTTTTCTTAATAATTTTTCAAAAAATATTGCATATAAATCAGTTTTTCATAAGGGTCTTATTGAATTTAATAAATTAAACAAGTCAATTAAAAATCAAAAAAGTTTAAAATCTTTTAAAAAAAGTTTAAAATCTTTCTTATTAACTCAACAGGACAAATAAAGTTTCAAAAGGTCATTTAATTCAAAAAATAAATAAAAAAAGGGTATAAACTTGTTAAAATGTATCATGTAGCCACGTGCTAAATAAATCTTTTTACTACTACTACTACTACAAGTTTTACAAAATAAAGCAATTAAAAATATATATTGCATGGATAGACAATATTCAACTAAACTTTTATATAAAAATTTTAATATTATGTCAATTAAGGATATTCACTTAATCCAAAATATTGTTTTTGTTCACCAAATTATATCAAAAAATAAACATTCAAATATAAAGTTTAATTACAGACGTGACGTACATGATCACTTAACTAGAAGTTTCCAATATTGATTTAGCTTTAATTCACACTAGGGCAGGTCAGAACTCCATTTATTATCATGGTATAACACTTTACAACGAAATACCCCAAGAATTACAATTTTTAAATATAAAACGTTTTAAAATGATAACTAAGAAAATACTTAAACTTAAAGATACAGTGGTTCCTATTTGAAATAAGAAAAATAAATTGCTTTAAAGTTTGGAAAGTTTGACACTAAACTTTGGACACCCTGTACAATTGATATTAGTCAAACTTGGTTAATGAGACTGTTAGACTTTATTTAATAAGTATCTTTGTATAATTTTATTAACGAGGCATTATTTTTATTTTTTTATAAATTTTTAAAACCAGTGGTGCAAAACTGATATTTTTTAGTTTGTATTTTTTTTTGCCTATAATACTGAATCGATTTCAATAAAATTTTAGGGGTATCTAGGTAATTATAGGAGGCACCCAAATAAGTAAGAAAATATATGGCGTGTAATCTAAAAAAAATATATCCTGATGACGTCACACTTTTTTGAAACACCCTGTATGAAAAAAAATATTTCCCTAAAATGCGCCCCAAAAGATACAGGTAAGGTCTGCAAAATATCAAAATTCTAACTTAATTACTAAGTAAGCTATAGAATACGGGAGTTAAGGTGCAGGACCCTGTATAGAGCAATTATATTCATTCGCCGTTTATGGTACTTCGTAGAACTAGTCTAGTTCTGATTTGAATAATAACAAATTGCCAAATATTTATTATACTTTAAATGCCAATACAATATCATAAGTCATGATGATCTAAGCAGAATAAATTAATAATCATTTGATATCGAACTTCGGCAATTATAAAATTCTTTGCCGCTGGATGGATATACAACATGTATTTATGTAATTGAAATACGTATAGAAGGTAGTGTGAAGATAGAGGTTGTTTGGGACTGTAGCGATGCCGGTCCATAATTAAGTGAGTCAGTAATAATTATGACATCAAACCCAATGTTGAATAAATTCCTTCTATTTAATGTCAGTTATGATAATTTACTTGCGTGTAATGGTATTGAATAATGAACACTAACATACATACAGCGTTAGGATAAAAAAATGGAGCAGCTTTTTTATATAGAATATACTGCCCCCTTAATCAAATATCGCTCGGATCCGTCAAGCTAATTTTTTTGAAATGCATTTTCTTTAGAAAAAATATATTATACAGGGAGAACCTCAAAAATGCTATGTGTACCGTGCGAGCAAAAATAATGTGCATCAAAAAGGGCCTTGCATCTAAGGACGTAATGCTTAGCCGTAGAGCTTAATACCTGTTGGGTGTCAGTAACTACCTGAATTAATAATCAATCAGTTATTCCGCCATCTGTGACAGTCGTTACAATAATTTGATTCATCGCTAATTTTTTCCAATTTCTTGAACAATTCACACAATGGGCTTTACGGAACAGCACAAAACATTCATGGTTGAAGCGCATTTTCGAAATGGGGTTAGAGTAAATGGCGAGTGTCAATACAATCCGGGTTTGTGCATGGACGATTTCCTAACGTTGCTTTTATTGCTGGGGATTTTTATCATTGCCTGAAAAGAATCGTGGCTGTGTTTAGGGAAACAGGTTCTATGCAACATAAAAAAGAAGCAGGAAGAGCATCTGTAAGAACAGAAGGACTTGTTGCAAACGTTCGTGAAATAATGCCAAACACGCCAACAAATTGTATAGGACGCATGTCCCAAGAAGTGGAAAGATCTTCGATTTTTCTCATTTAAAGATTATTTTTTTCCATGACACAGTTACAGCACAGCGGTATAGAGACAATATTTTGAATCCATTTGTGGAGCAATTACTTGACGACGAACTACGTTTTGAATATTTTCAACAGGACGGTGCAACCGCCCATACAGCCGCCGAAACTATTAACTACTTACGCAATTTTTTCGACGACAGATTGATCAGTTTTCGATCAGACATTGAATTCCCACCTAGATCACCTTGTTTTACGGTTATGGATTACTTCTTTTTTTGATTATTTCGTTTTTCCTCATTTAAAGAACACTATTTTTAAAACACCAGTGGCAAATTTAGGACAATTACAAGAAAGGATTATCCAAGAATATGGTACATTTCTCCAGAGATGCCGTCAACTCTTTCGAAAATATGAAGAGACGTGTGAATTTATGCTTGGAGCATGGCGGTTGCCAATTTCAGCAATTTATGTAATTATTTTTCCTTTTCTTTTTGTATATTCTTACTTTTTTAATTTTGTAAACAACAAAAATAAATTTGTATTTGTCTACTTATTTTATTACTCATTAGTTTGGCATATCATGTCACAATATGAATTTGACAAAATTCTAACCTAGATTTGGTTAGATATATCGTCCCCATATTATTGTGATCTAAACCAAGCCCTACGTTTTTTAATCCAATCCCTCTTTGATGCAAATAATTTTTGCTCGCACGTTATTAAAGATTCCATTCGATCTGAAGAATTTAGGTCATAATGAAAATCAGGATAATGGATCTCTAACAAAAGCATACACCTTTCAACTTTTATAGCCTACAAATTTATATGTTTACTTAACCTACTGAAAGTAAATAAAACAATCATTGAAAACTGAAATCAATCAGTATTTTTAATTGGCGACAATATTGAATCCAGTAGTTAGTTAATTACCATACGAAAACACTTACGGTGTATTACGGCCATTACGGGACTCGAACAAAGTGTTTAGATAAGATTGTTTTACATTCTCGACTGCCCACACACCCTTGTACAGTGATAGTAATTACTACAAGTGATGAAAGTTGTTAGTGAGAGTAACCAGGCTAAAAAATTAGTAACAAAATCTGTTTGGTAATTGATTTAGACCACACAGGATATTTTGTTCTCAAGAATTCGCTTTTATAGAAACATCCAGTGGCGTTTTTTATCTAATAATTATTTAAAAACTTGAAGAAATAGTCCATACTTTAAGTGGCGTGTATGTTATTATCTTATGCAGCTGAAATTTTGCATATGGGCTAAAAACTGCATTTAACTAAACTTTTTCTAATAACTTTTTTCGATATTTTCAGAAATAACCCCACTTTTGAATTATTTTTTTGAAAAAATTAAAATTTGACAGATACCTAATGCGAATCACGTGACTACTATTTTTTTGCTTAATTTTCACCTCGATCGAAGCAGAACTTGATGCCAAAGTCAAATTTGAATAAAGTAATTAATAAAAAAAATCTTATATGATGCGGACTTTACTGGTGACACTGTATATGGCGGATCCACAATTAGTATTACCCATAGTTGGCGTTCATTGGGTAAAATCATCAAAATATCAAAAAATTGTTAAATTTGGCAAGCCTGTAACCAATATAACCAAACGCGTTTATACCCAAATTTTGCAGGATTTTTTTTATTATTGCGAGAAAGAACAACGCGAGACGAGAAAACATCTTGCTAGATGTTAGCAAGGCGAGATTTGAAAATAATCGTCTCGATTTTTCGAGAGTTTTTTTTAAACGCGCGAGATTTAACGTCGTCAGCATAACAAATAACTTAGCAATCAGGGTAACAATGGCATCACGATACCAACAAATTTTACCAATAAATTAATTTTTGGGGTCTTAGAAAAATTTTTTATTTGAAAATTACATAAATTTATTTTCAACCAATTAGAAGGCTCCTTTTTGTTTACGTTGCTTATAGCAACGGGAGATTATCACTTATAATCTCTTTAGCAGCAGAATTATTACCGATAATTTTTTGCAAGGTCACGAATGCTTTTGTTGACAGAAAATTATCCAGAGTCATAGGCGGTTCTAGACCTCTTAATTAGGGGGGGCTGAAGCCCTAGGGAGATGAAGGGCACCTCAGGTGCCGCCAGAGGCTAATTCGCCGAAGGCGGAAAATTTTGGGGGTGCCACTCCCAATTTTTACCCAAAAGTCGTTAAAATCGTTGAAAAAATCACGCCCTCGGCGCCCTCTTGTGTTGGCTGGGTAGTAGATATATGGATGGATGGGGAGGTTTAAAAATCAAAAATACAGGCAATATTTTTTTAATTTAAAAGTTAAAAATGTTTGACACCAGTGGGATTTTTTCCCAAATTTACGAAAAAATCTTTGCACAAATAAATTTTTATAAAGCTATTTTTCTACCCACTTTTTTGGAAAATACGTTAAAAGCATCTTCCAACTTTACGTCGAGGTCTTTTTTTCATCCCAAATCACATTGGGTCATTGGGTGCTAAATAAAAATCATTATTAGTTGTGTTAGTAGGAGTTTGGTAGCGAGAAAAAAAAGCTTTTTATGAAAAGTTAATTAATTAATAAATTAGTAAAATTACTGGAATTATGTAGATATATAGAATTTTTTCGATTGCCACATTTAAATTTGGGGGGGCTAATCCGAAATTTGGGGGGGCTTAGCCCCCCAAGCCCCCACCTAGAACCGCCTTATGTCCAGAGTCGAAGACCCCATCAACTAAACATAAGTGAAACCGATGAAAAAATTATCGGAAATTAATTCTGCTGCGTGGGAGATTCGGTAAGAAAATTTTATAAGTTGGAGTTTTTTCTTATTGTAATTTTTTTGCTAAAATGTAACTAATTAGAGTTTTAGAAATGAATTTCATTTTAGCCGTTAGTAACTCATTTTTGTTACTAAAATGTAAAAAACATTAACTAACAAATTTGTTATCTGAAATCCAATGTCTTTATAGTTTAAATTCAAATAAAACTTCAAAAACATATTTCCGATGAGTTTAGTTTAATATGACGCACTGTATTTTTACAATAGAAGTTGATTTTACTTGTTAGTAACTAAGGTTTATTACTAAAATTTCAGGAACATTAAAAACATTAATTCGTTTTCAACCATAACATCTGAAATTACATGTCTACACAAATTTTCAAATGAAACTTAGAAAAACATACCTACTTCCGATGAGTTTAGTTAAATTTTTGATGTGTCTCTTTTAGCCCCAGTGTTTGATATGTAAAGCAAATTGGTTAGTAGCAATAAAAATTATAAGTTAGCAACGAAATGTATTTTGATTTTATTCTAAGTGACTTTTGCCAATAGATATAAAGCCCTTAATTTTTGACAGAAAAATTATCACTTATTAATTTCATTAAGTTAATACCCAACAAACAATTATAGTCTAAAAAAGGTGACTTTTACCTAATATTTTAACTATAAAGCTCGACGGACCGCTTTACATAGTCAGAAGTTAGTAATTTATACCACTTTATCACCTAGTGGGGAATAAAACCAAGGTAATAAAGTGGTAAGAAACACCTGTCATTAGGAGAATTGTTCTTCATAGACGAGGCCAAGTAGTCTTCTCCGTGGTAGTAAAGAGGTGTTTTTTACCCGTATTTTACCTATGTGGGCCTATGTTGGGCCTGTTATGGGCTATGAAGTTTATAGAAAATCATAACCACAATTTTAGAAAAAGATAAAAATAGTATTTTGTTTTTATTTGTATCAAAGCACAGGAGGCAGGAGGGTTCTTAAATCAGAACATGTCATGTCAGCCGCTATTGATTTTTAAAATGGAGTGGTAGTATATAGATAGGTATGTACTTATAAAAATCATTATTTCATCGATGTGAAGTGAAAAAATGGGTGCGCGTAAAAAATTTTTGTATAGATTTCAATTTTACCTAGAAAAACTAACCGCGCCCCAGAAAAAAGGCATTTAATTAAAAAAAACAAGGTAAATTAAAATTGAAAATACCAAAAATTTAAAATGTAGCCAATATTTAGTGCTTGGACGAGTAAGTTAGCTCGTTTCTGTGCTCGGTTTTTGTAATATATTTGTTGTTGCTTTAGTGTTACAAGTAATCTAACAAAATTAATTGAAAATAATACACCATGTTGAAAAAAATATGGCGTCAGTAAAATATTTTTCCTAAAGGTCGTGATTTCCTGTGGTTTGGGCCTTAAAAAAAATTGGACCTATAAGTCAACCCGTATTAGGTTACGCTAGGAGAAAATTTCCTATTTTGTATCTTCCGTCTTGATAGGTCTAAATTGGGAGAAATATTCGTTTATATGGCATAACTTTATAATAAGTATTTATGAAGCCTAATTTTTGGTTTTTAAGAATTCTGCAGGCCCTATGTACGGCCAATTACTCCATAAAATGTTTCAATCGGGGTTGCTGAATTAATGTCTCGCAACGGATTAATAGCCACTATTATAATGTAACTAACCTTACTTTTTGGAATAGTTCGAATATAAACGTACAACGTTTTTTTTCTTTGTTCCGGCGTTTTGTATAGCTCCTACGCGACCCCTTTTATTTCGCCGAAAAAATAGAAACTGATTATTTTAAAATGGAGAGGGTCAAGCTCCTCCTTGGATTATTCTTATGTTCCCCACAAGTGGGAAGATTACCACAGTGCAATAAACTTTACAATCATCATTCAAGTTTTCTAAGCCAGAATCTCTTTAAAGACATAATTTTTGGAAGATACGGCTTTATATCCGGTAAAAATCACTTTGAGGACAAAATATTGGGCTATAAAGAAATTATTTAAATCATAACTATAACCTATTTTATACTTTAAAGCCTTCTGGGCTTTAAGTACAAAATGTAAGACTAATATAGGGTATACATCACCTCAGAAAGTGTTCACATTATAACCTGACCATGAAGATATATTAAAGACAAAACGAAGTAATTTGTTCTTCATTTATGGACCTAAAAGATTATTGGGCTCTAAGGCCCAATCTAAGGTAAAAAATAACCTGGTTGGGCGTTTATTACTGACTTTCCTTAGACCTAACTATCAAGTCGATTTACAAGGTAATTATCTACTCTTTTGGACCATCTCTTGGGCCTCTTATATTTTCCCACTTTGAACACGTATTAATAAGTTCGAATTACTTTGTTTTCACCAAACAGTTAGTCTCTTTGGCCGTTTCGTCTAAAAAGCCGATTTGAAGGTAAAAAATAGACTATTTTTTACTTAAATAGGTCATTTTCTCCAAATGAGAGGTCGCCAAGGCTTTAAATGTTTGTTGGGTAGGAACTAACAAAATTATCGCGATAATATACCCCCAGCCAGGATCAAGCATAATAATATCTAGTTACTGTTCCTGCAACAAAAATTAATTAGTAGAAATGAGCTTGCCTAAAATGTTAATGATACCTACATTAGTAGCGGCACTCGACTTGGCAAATATCAGGGTTACAGATGTTTAAAATGCAACTTGATATCGTACTTTAAATCGTGTCTTAATAGCAAGTAAATCGGTGAGAGCGAATTTCATTTCACAACCCGCCCACCTGTTGCCCAAAAACGGAAACTGAGGCCTTGCAATGTTATTGGCTAAATAAGACGAGGTTTTCCGGTTTCGGCGGCGAATAGGGCCGTGAGAGTTTTATTCGGGTTTGGTAGGTATACTGGGAGTTTATTAAAATAAATTTATTTTTATATAAGTTTGCAATAAATATTAACATTTAATTGTCACTGATAATCTCCCTAGCAGCAGAATTATCGGGAATTAATTCTGCTGCGTGGGAGATTCGGTAAGAAAATTTCATAAATTGGAGTTTTTTCTTATTGTAATTTTTTTGCTAAATTGCTACAAAAACATATTTCCGGCGTCTTTAGTTAATTGTAACTAATTAGAGTTTTAGAAATGAAGTTCATTTTAGCCGTTAGTAACTCATTTTTATAACTAAAATGTGAGAAACATTAAATAACAAATGTGTTATCTGAAATTCAAAGTCTTTATATTCAAATAAAACTTTAAAAAACATATTTCCGATAAGTTTAGTTAAATATGACGCACTATATTTTTACAATAGAAGTTGATTTTACTTGTTAGTAACTAAGATTTATTACTAAAATTTCAGGAACATTAAAAACATTAATTCTATTTCAACCATAAGATCTGAAATTACATGTCTACATACTTAGTTTCAAATGAAACTTTAAAAAAACATATTTCCGATGAGTTTAGTTACATTTTTGATGTGTCTCTTTTAGCCCCGGTGTTCGATATGTAAAGCAAATTGGTTAGTATCAATAAAAATTATAAGTTAGCTAAAAAATGTATTTTGATTTTATTCTGAGTGACTTTTGCCAATAGCATTTTTGACAGAAAAATGATATTAATAATAATAATAATAATAATAATAATAATAATAATAATAATAATAATAATAAATGTCTTTATTTCAGAATACATTTTTTTTTTCTAGTACAAGTTCAAAATAAAGAAAATTAAGGGTACATATACTACTCTGAACTAGGCGAAGTCCACATGGGGCATCCTAAGATACCCCCCTGATCAACTTAACCGATAGCTAGTTCCTAACTTATTTAACCTAACCTAGCGGTGTATGGGTATCTAATTGTATACCGGGTGTCAACGAGATTATTGTACATAGCACCACAGTGTTATGTTAAGAGATATTTTAATCAAATTTGGGTTACTGTAATGTTTGAAAGGGATCTTTATTTTTACCTAGAAACCAACTGAATTTCACTTCCGGTTTAACCGGAACTACGCCATTTATGTTTTTTTTTAAATGACAACCTGTATATTATATTGCACAGTCAAATTCTCCCCAAAATTCTCTTTTCAACGACATACAACAAGTTGACATGTACTTTCAAAATGGCGGCGTAGGACTCATTTTACCAAAAACAAAATGGTGTCGATAAAACAATGTATGCAATTGATACGGGAAAAATAGTGATAAAATCTGTGTATTAACCTTATGTGACAAAAAGTGTTGCATATGATATAGGAATTTTAGTGATCACTTATTAATTTCATTAAGTTAATAGGAACTAACAAAATTATCGCGATAATTTCCCGTTGCTATAAGCAACGGAAACAAAAAGGAGCCTTCTAATTGGTTGAAAATAAATTCCCGATCAAATTTTTTGGAACTCTTATTACGCTTTATACTTACTTACTGAAAAATAGTGTGAGTTTGTAACTTTGAATAAATTCAGTGCAGTTTTTTTTTGGGAAAAGTGCTTAGACACGGTTATTAACATTTTAATTTTTTGGTCTTTTTTAAAATAAAAATATTGATACAGTGTGTGCCAAATTAGAGATATGACTATATCGATAATCAATGGCAACCCTAGTTTTTTATTGACCATTTTTAAAGGACATAAATATTAAGGTATATTAGGTTAGGTTAGAGTGGCAGACCTCTGGCATTATCCAAACAGTCACACTTAGTCCAATAAGGACCGTTGTGGTACCACACATGTTTCGCGATACCTATCCGCATAAGTTTCCTGATGGTCAACGCGACGTAGATCGTAGAAGACTCTTGACAGCTCATTGAAACCAGCCACCGCTGTTAATTAACTTATTGAGTCGAACCAGTTGCAGGCTGCTCACTTCCTCCAGGGCATTAAACCATCTTCTCGCGAGGCCGGGGCATTCACACAAGAAATACTGAATACTTTCCTCCTCTTCTTCATCTCTGCAACTTCTACACAAGTCGTTAGTTGGTATTTGCATACGTTTAGCGTGTCTACCGAACAGGCAATGTCCGGTGACTACGGCAGTGATGTTTCGTAGGTCCTTCCGACTGTGCTGTAATAGCGCTGGGGTTTTCCTGCCGTCAAGTAGGGGCCACAATTGCCTGGAGATTATTGTTCTAGTAACTTATGTATTTTAAAACTGCAAATAAAATTTAACTTTAATACGTAAGTACGTTAATAATTTATTTTTGAAAAAATGTTATAGGAAGAGATAGCATTTATTTTCGGTCTAGAATTATCCCCTAAATTTTTTGCTCATCATTTCCGGACACCCTGTATAGCAAAAATTACCAAATGAAAATATATCATCATCATATAATTTCATTCAACATGTTGCTAAGAAGGTAATTATAAAAACATACAGAAATCTTGAATACAATTAAATAAAAATTTACTTTTTTGGCAACAAGTAGCGTCAATACTCATGAGGTAATTTTTAGTATACAATATTATTAACTGCACAAAAACAATTACTTCAAAAAGCACGTTTCCTAAAATTATACTTCTTAGTAACCTTTTAAAAATATATTTGTTCAATTCCTTCTTGTACTTCATTGCTTCATAACGAAATATTTTTATGGGCTTTGCATGCTAGCCTCCCAATTCAATTTATTAAAAATGAAAATGTCTAGCTACATGCCTATGTTTATTAATAAATATATTTTTTTAATTTTCCGCCAAATCCCTAAAGACAAACGCCAATGATAAATAGTTTTTGGAAGTTCCGATTATGAAAAAACGATTGCCAACATCGATATTTGTAGACATCTTATAATACAAATTAGTAATAGTAGTAGTAGTAGTAACATGTTTTATTTAGCAAAAAGCTACAATTAAATATTTTGAATACATTTTTATAGATTTATTTTAAAATTTTAAAACTCAACCTTCTTTTAACAAAAACAGACAGAAAAGTTAAACATTTTGCAAATTGTAAGTATCAACTATTACGTGTCATTTTGTTTTTTAATTAAATGTAATCTTAAAGTTTTTTTTAAATAGTTTTAATGATATTATTTGAGATTTATTAATAAAATTTTCCAAATTATCATATTCTATCAAACCTTTATGAAAAATAGACTCGTAAGTTAATGTTTTAGACACTCTATCCACATAAAAATTTTGATTAGTTCTTGTTTTATAATTATGATGGTCACGATTAACAGAACAATTTTTTTTTTAAACAATCAGCAAATCAATTATTTTTAATTTTATGTATAGAGATACATACCAAATAAAAAATTAAATTTCTGACATTCAACCAATCTAAATTTTTTAACATAAAATTTATTTATGTCACAATTTAAAATAATCCGCATTGCCTTATTTTGTAAAATTTGTAATTTATCAAATATTTCCTCACTAGCACAATATAAAATGGAAGAACAATAAAGAAAATGTGGTAATATAATAGTATTAAATACAGTTTTTTTAGGAAACAAACTTAAATTAGAACTGATTTTTTTTAAATAACCTACTTTTTCGGCAATCTTCAATATGATACTTTCCAAATAATTAAAAAATTTTAATTTTGAATCAGTAATAATCCTTAAATATTTAAAACTGTGTACCTACTAATTCCAATTTTTCACCATCATTACAACATTTAGTTTTTAAAATATTTCAGTGGCGCACCCAGGGGGGGGCCAAGGGGGCCTTGGCCCCCCCCCCCCCCCCCCAAACCCCCAATGAAATGAAAAATTATGAAAGTGGATAAATATTTTAAAAAGTCAATTTTCTTAGATTTACCTCACGGGCCTCGTTTGAGGGGGGCCAGGTGGGGCATTTGCCCCCCCCCCTCCCCCTGGAAGTTGACTTATTGACAAAAGTTGACTTATTGAGGTTTAATATGGTTTGATTGAATGTATGAATTTATTATTTCGAGTTTTCCTTTATATTTTTGTTATTATTTTGGGGTAGTAAAGACTTATTTTAATAAAAATAAACAGTTTTAATGCCAAAACGACTATGAATGTTTGAGAAACAATTTTAGCTCATTAAGTATTGAGCAAAAAATTGAAATTAAAATTAAGGGAAGACCTAAACTCTCTAGTGTAAATCTAGGGACTTTATTGTTATTGATAAGTTTGCTGCAAATAAAAACAGATGAATGAACTTTACTTTTAAACAATGTACCCACTAATGAAAAATAAATGAGCCTTTTTATTTTTTATCTTATTTCATTTTCAATAGAATAAGAAGGTAATCATAAATTTTAAAAATATTTACTATAATAATAATTATTGAGCAAATTTGGGCGTGGTCTTAAAAAAAATTCTCCTGCGGCGCATTTCGCCTACAGCAAGCTTTTAGTACACCCCCAAAGTTAACAAGTCACAACCCGCCAATGCCGCCCCCCCTAAGAAACCGTTTAACGACTCCCATGACTAGGCTATTGCGATATTCCCTGCAAGAGTACCTGTTAAAAAAGCTCCAAAGTTCTAGAAAAATGCGTAACTTAAAAGTTTATTAAAAAATTTGCTTCCAGCACTGGTTGGCAGCCCTCCCCCCTAACATAAAATCCTGGGTGCGCCGCTGAAATATTTAATTGTAATTAATTCATTTTTCGTCAATTTAATAATATATTTATCTCAGAATTTGGAGTATTTAGACCACCAAAAATATTTAAACCATTAATGTATATTAACGTGTCATCAGCACATTTTTAACTTACACATTTTTAAAACTAAAGGCATATCGTTGATGTATAAAATAAATAATATTGGACCTAGTATACTTCCTTGAGGAACTCCTATATTATTTTTTTATTTGAATATGTTTTTTGTGACCTGTTACTTAAATTATTTTTATACAGTCTCACCAGTAAAGTCCGCCTCATATGGGAATTTTTTTTATTAATAATTTTATTCCAAATTTGACTTGGGCTTGGGCATCAAGTTCTGCTTCGATCGAGATGAAAATTTAGCAAAAAGATAGTAGTCACGTGATTCGCATTATCTGTCAAATTTTAATTTTTTCCAAAAAATAATTCAAAATTGGGGTTATTTCAAAAAATATCGAAAAAAGTTATTAGAAAAAGTTGTTTTAAATGCAGTTTCTAGCACAGATGCAAAATTTGAGCTGCATAAGATAATTTTGATTTTTTACCTATATTTTGTAAATTTCACCACTTTTGCAAAATAAGACTCGACGCAACGTACATAAAACTTCTTAGTTTTGACAATGCTTTATATCAGATACATTTTCTTTAACGTAGCGCCATATTAAATGTGTGTTTTTCTACAAAATCCAAATTGGGCTATTAAAATTTGGTCGCATGTGATGCAAAGTTTATTTGTTTTTGACCCCGTATAAGGTAACTTTATAAAATAAGTATTTTTGATAACGTAGTTTGTGTCTGAAAGTAAAAAAATAAAAAATTAAGTAAAGGGGTTTTTAATTAAATCGTTGAAAATAGATAAACTTTACGTTAAGTTAAAATAAAATTTATTTTTCACTTAATGAACAATTTACTGATGTCTTATTTTTTGACTTAATATTAAGGTGTATTACTTTCAGACACAAACTACGTTTTCAAAAATACTTATTTAATGAAGTTACCTTATACAGGGTCAAAAACAAATAAACTTTGCATCACATGCGACCAAATTTTAATAGCCCAATTTTGATTTTGTAGAAAAACACACATTTAATATGGCGCTACTTTAAAGAAAATGTATCTGAAATAAAGCATTGTCGAAACTAAGAAGTTTTATATAGGTTGCGTCGAGTCTTATTTTGCAAAAGTGGTGCAATTTACAAAACATAGGTAAAAAATCAAAAATATCTTATGCAGTTAAAATTTTGCATATGGGCTAAAAACTTCATTTAAAACAACTTTTTCCAATAACTTTTTTCGATATTTTCAGAAATAACCCCACTTTTGAATTATTTTTTGGAAAAAATTAAAATTTGACAGATAATGCGAATCACGTGACTACTATTTTTTTGCTTAATTTTTATCTCGATCGAAGCAGATCAATGCCAAAGTCAAATTTTGAATAAAGCTATTAATAAAAAAAATCCCATATGATGTGGACTTTACCGGTGACACTGTATAGTCCCATATTATGCCGCGTAAATTCTGCCTATCAGTATATAAGAAACACAATAACAATTATATTTTTTTGTTACAGGGACGCCAAAGGCATGTACTTCCGACAACTTTGCGATAGCAAACACATCATAGAATTAATATATGACGAAAGTGATCAGCTTAAAGACTGTGAGTTCGGTCATCAAAAGGACAGAGTAAAAACGTTCCTACGTAGTTTTAAAGAAGAATTAAGAAAATTAGTGAATACCTCAAATATAACTATAGAATCGTTAGATAACAAACAATTGCCAGAAGAATATAGTTGGATGAATTACACGCTATTGCGAAAAGAATGCCATAGAAAACATTTGGAGCTTAAAAGGGGTTTCCGAGCGAGAGATGGCCAAGAAAAGTTTGAGTTATATCCCAGGTGAGAAATTTTTTTTTATATTTCGATATTTTTAAAACGGGACGCTTATTACCGTGCGAGCAAAAATTATTTGCATCAAAGAGGGCCTTGCATCTAAGGACGTAATGCTTAGCCGTAAAGCTTAATATCTGTTGGGTGTCAGTAACTACCTGAATTAACAATCAATCAGTTATTCCGTCATCTTTGACAGTCGTTACAAGTAATTTGATTCATCGCTAATTTTTCCAATTTTTTGAACAAATCACACAATGGGCTTTACGGAACAGCACAAAACATTCTTGGTTGAGGCGTATTTTCGAAACGGAGTTAGAGTAAATGGTGAGTGGCAAACAATCCGGGTCTGTGCATGGACGATTTTCACGAACGTTTTCCTAACGTTGCTTTTATTACTGGGGATTTTTATCATTGCCTGAAAAGAACCGTGGCTGTGTTTAGGGAAACAGGTTCTACACAACACAAAAAAGGAGCAGGAAGACCATCTGTAAGAACAGAATAACTTGTTGCAAACGTTCGTGAAACATGCAGGACTATTCTTAAGAAGCAGTTAAATTTATTTCCTTATAAAGTGAAAGTATTCCAAGAAATACAAGCCGCTGATTTTGAAAGACGCAGAAATAACTCTCAATGGTTTACCCAAAATTTATTGGAAATAAATGATTTATTAGACCTGAAATTTGCGATTGGGACTTAAGGCAATTTTTTTCGTGTCAATTATAAAATAGCATAGGAGTGTATGGTATCAAAATGTTGGAAAAAAAATGCTCGTACTAAATATCCTAGTGAACTACCATCGTTCCATTTTGGTAAAATGGAGTAAACGTCAAGAAAACAAAATTTCATTTTTTAAACGCTTGTACAACTTAGAAAGTCAATTATTATGACATAATTTTAATTTTCAAATACTATTTGACTATAAATTAACAGATTTAATTAATTTGTAGCACTCTAGATTTAAAATAAAAAATAAAATTAAAAATGTTATAACACGTCAAAAAATTACAAGTGAGGTGTCATTCCACTCATAATGTTATGCTGAATCCAAATAAGTAAAAATAATTATACAAGATGTCCCATTTAAAATACCAAAGTCAAGGTCACTTCCGGTCAAACCGAAAGTGCTAACAAATTGTAAATTATGCCAATAAATGCAGACTCATCTCTTATGCATAATCTCAAAATTTCACAAAAATACAGAAAAGTTATAGGGGTGGACGTCTTTTGAGAAACACCCGGTATATAGTATCAATTTTGCCGTCATACTTTTAAATAGTTTATAATAAATCAATAATTTGTGATGTATTGTATTACAGGCAAAGAATATTTATTTTACCTACTGCATTGCAATTAGAAAGACAATAAGTCAAATTAAATGCATAAAAGAAAGTATTTAGTTACGCGGCCCAGAGATTGTGTTTCAAATAAAACATTGACAGGTATGACTACAAAAAATTGCTGCATCATCTATCCGTCTATACATGCTGTGGTTTTTTGATTGTTTAACCATATAGGATACTTTTAGACTATGTATACACTGAGAAAAAAAAGCCTTCTATTCCTTATAAGAATTCACATACTCTTTATACAAATGTTTAATACTATATGTGACAGCATTGCGCTTTCCTACTGTAAGACAACAAAAATCGCTAGACCGTTGTGTAGTGATAATATCACGGTAATTTAGCCAATAGGAAATAGGAATTAATGCTGCCGTAGAATGGTTTATAACCATTATTGCTCTGAATACTCACAGTAATTATCAAGTTCTATATTGGGGTTGTAATCTGGTTTTATATAGATATTGTACTAGTTTCGACTGGCAGTTCTAATGAAACTTGACATTAATCATTATAACATTTGCTTGCTACGGTTAATAAAGCGTATATTGGCCACTAAAAATCAGTACTGTATAGTTCTCAAAAATTTAAATAGCTGCTAGTGTGATATTGTTCTTGTCATTTAACATTGCATATGATTACCTATTATGCAACATGGTTGACTGAGATGGTAAAATTCGTACATAGATTATAAAGTCCAATACTAAATGATCGGTTGTGCGAAATAAAAATCTTCTATTGCTTTATCTGACATGCAAAGTTTAAAAAAACGTAAATACAAAGTAACAAAAAAAATAATTGAAACCGGTAGTGGTACGATCAATAAACTTTAAATTCAGACAGAACAGCTAGAGGACTCCGACAACGATGTGACCTGCGCAACAAATACGTTAAAACTAGTACTACGGCGCACAGCGATTGCCGATCGCTACGAACCCCCACCAAGATCTTATGGATTATAGGTTCTAACGGATACAATTCGTTTTTGGGAACGCTGTTCTGCTTACTTTATTCTAGAGAAAGTGCTTTACTGGGAACAAAATGCGTAGCATTGAGAAGATACAATTTATTTCTTTAAAAAATTGTTGTATTAAAAGTAGTTTTGGTTTTTAATAAACTAATCAGTAAAATTAATCAATTTTGCATTTTAATTTAATTATTTTACTTTATTCTCTAAAGATTAAAAACCACTTTAATCCCTAGACACTAAAAGGGCATTTTTTTCGCCAAAGTCAATAAAAGTATTTTATAAACTTGTAAGTAAATAATGAAAAACCAGTGCGTGTCTAAAATCATTACATGATATTTATTAATCATACACCGCGTTATTAAGTAAAATGTTTTATAGCTCCTATTAATTAACTGTAATTATTCAATTACTCTCTACTTCAGGCTCTTCCTGCCGGCTATATTAAGATGCATTTTGTAAATCTCTTTTTAATTGGAAAAATAATTTTTAAGGACCAACGAAATCAATTTAACCTATTTAATCTGTTTGCCAGACAGTTTTAAGAATACATTATACGTAATGCGATAATATATTAATGCGAGTTTTTTTTTTGTGGAAAATGGTACAAGATAACGATTTTTATAGAAATTTTTTGGATAATATCATTAATATCTGAAATACAATAATTGTATTGTCATTTATAGCTGAATCCACAGATAATTGATTGCCGCCTTTTAAAAATAACCCTCGTAAATCACGGGCATTTATGCGAGATCATTTTATACGATTGTTTCTTAGAATGTATATTCAGATGCAAGTTAATAATAAGGGGAAGAGTATCTGAAGCATCGATAAATCTTTCCCGTTCCCACAAATCATTTATAATTTTATTAGTGTGTGTTACATAATTTTTCCATTTTTCCACTGTTACATTTTCTATGGCTTCATTCCACAGACCCAAAACTACGTCATTTGTTACAGGATGCATAGAACTTATTTTTGTATTATAATAGCGCTTACATTTCGACCAAACAATTTCAATAGGATTAAAGTGGCAATGATATGAAGGACTTTTTAAAACTCGATGTCCATGTTGCAATGCTAGTTCGTCCAACCTATTAAAATAAAAGTAATATAATTAAAGAATAAAATAAATAACGCTTTCCAGATTACTTTTAATGGTTGAGTGGGATATGCTGCTTTACTATAATCCAGATCTGATCCTTTATTGCAAATGGTGAAACCGAAATTTGTCTTTGTTCTAACCAGGCAATAAGTAGATAATGTTTTTGACCAACTTGTATTTGGAATTTTTTTTCAAACCATTTCTCAAAGTTTTCACTATTCATCGAATAATAATATAATCCCCAGATTTCAGGTCAGACTTGAATATCAAACTTACATTATTTACAAATCCATTTTCTGAACCAGCATGTAGAGTAATGTATCGTACACCCTGTGACGATTTTTTAAAACTGTATGAAGGGTATCATCTTGCCAACTTCGCCTAAAAGCCCCTTTACTGTACATCCAGGTTTCATCCAGACAAGCAGATTTTAAGGGAAATTGAGAGTTGCCGTTATTCTTAAATTATCTTAAAAATTCTACTCGTTTTTGGGCTATATGGGGTTGCTCTATTAAAAAACGCCTGTTTGATACAGTACATTTACGCCATTTAAATTTTAATTTTTTTAAACAGTCCGCTGATGAACCAGTGGATATTTAACATCATCAATGATTTTAAGATTTAGTTGTATTATTTTCTCTATACATCCCATAAATACTTTATCTTAAGGTATGTTCATGAATGTCGTTAAGTTGTCTACCACGGGATGATAAAATAGCTACATTATTGCGATTCTTATAATCTACATCCTTCTCTATCCCTTTTGCCTTAATTCGCTGGATTTTTGAACACGAAACTCCCAAAGCATCAGAAACTCTCTAAAACAGATGGGTATTTATAAAAACATTGATATATATTTTTCATGTTTATTACTTATGTTTTCACAATTCCTGCTTTATTATATCTACCTACCTCGTAAACTGCGTTAAAGAGTAAAAGAGTCTTTCCGGCATTACTTTCTCTTTGAAAATAATCAATTAATTTTAAAATTAATGCTTGTTCTTTTTCACAATACCGTGACATTTTTAAAATAATGTTGATTAAAAATGCCTGTCAAAAATTACAATAAAACTTTTTTGACTGGTAAATTTATACGACATTTACTATTGACGTTAATTTACTATCTCACCTTGTCCACGAATGTTAGAAAGATAAGCACTATTATGTGAATAAAACTAGTTCTACATAATGCTTAAGAAGTGATAATGATAATTTATACTTAAATTTAAAATAATTTTCATTTTTGGTTTAGATCGAAACGGGACGTCTCTGACATCTTTAGAGTTCCAGGAACAAAATGGTGTGGAAAAGGTTACTCGGCAGATAAATATACACGACTAGGAGGTTTCTCAAGAACAGACAGGTAAACTAAATAAATGAAGTTTTTCCATAAGGCGAAATACAATTATTTAAACAAAAGTGCAACCGTGTTAACGAGATCCTAAGCATTTTTATTCTAGTCATGCAAACCTTTATAATCGTAAGAAATCACTATTATTTCATGTTTGTTGCAATGGGTGTACGACTAAAAAAGCCAAACAAACCCATATAGCTTGAGGAAATAATATTTATTACAAACATGGCTTAAAATTTTACTGTCATTTTTTCCATTAATATAACCGTGTTATCTATTATTTTTATCTATATATATACATATCTAAAGCTAAATGTAACAAAAAAAACTATTGTCTGGAAAGGAAAATCAACTTTCAGAAGTTAAAACCATCAACATTCTGCTTCAACCGAGCAATTACCCAGGACAGCACATCACATAATGTATATAATATTGATTTTCATTAATAAACCTCTAGGAGTTGTGGTCGCAATTATGCTTTGATTTATTATAATGTATGCTTTATTATGATCGACAGAATTCAAAAGCAGTTTACCACTTTTTTTAAGACCGACCAGAAATTATACACTTTCTGGACAATTTTTCGTCCAAAAAATAACGGTTTGTCGATCAAGACCGGAAAATAGACGCGAGGGACCGGCAAAAGATTTTTCCGGTCCCTGTTTTTTTTTATTTTTCCAATAGCTCTTTGATAATACAATCTACCTTGATTTCGTTACTATGATATCAACATTTCATTGGATTGTCGAGTGACAGTTCGTCGATTTTTAATTTGTTGTTTATGTTAAACTTGTTTCGCGTGTGCCCAAATTTAAAAATAAGAATTCAGATTTTGAATTATCCGACACGGAAAATGGGATTCCAAAACTTACGATATATTGCCAGTAAAATCAAAAGCCCGTTACGAGGAGTCATTCGACGCATTTAAAAATTGGTGTCGAGAAAGAAAAGTGAAAAATGTAAAAGAAGAAGTCCTTTTGGCATATTTTGCTGAAAAGTTCCAAAACCTGGCTTCTTCGACATTATAGAGCTTTATTCTTTTATCTGGTTTTAGTATTGTTAATCACTTTGTTATATAAAATAAAATAAAATAAAATAAAGAATTAAATATATATCGAAGTTGTACGTCAAGCAACCGGAAATTAGTGTTTTGCAGGTCTCTCCAAGCTTGTCTCGATCTGAAAAACTCTACTTTCCGGTCTTGTAACGTAAATTACTATTTCAGATGTGAATGACTATATAATGATAATTAATATATCGCAACGCTTTATGGGAAATGGTTTTCTGAATTTTTAGTATTTTGTAGATCTTGACGTCTTGAGTAAAAGTGTCAATGGCCGTAATTCAATCGAATAACTCGATTTTAAATTATGGCCTATTAAAGTTAGCAATCTCTTTCTTTGAGTGTTCATTTGTTTCTTTAAAATATTAAATTTTTTATTCTTTATTGGTGGAAAATTTCGAAAAACGCAATTGATCACAAACAAAGCCCTAAATCATTTTAATTTGATACAATTAGGAAACTATAAATAATTGGATTAGTAGAAAATTTAAAAAACAAAAACAAATGCATCTAATATAATTAATATAACCTTCGTTTTCAAACACAGGCTCTAGTAGATCTAGGGCAATCAGCAGAAATTTGTCATTCTTGATTTCAGTTAAAAACGATAGGGACAAAATGTAAACAATTTTGGCTCCTTATATATTGCATTTTTGTGGCCATATCTCAAAAACTAGTGATCGTATTACGGTCATGGACACTTTTACTTACGTCGGTCAAAATACTAAAACTTCAGAAAAATGAGCCGAAAGCCAAATTTCCAATAAGCGGTGTGAGGCGTTCTTTGCAGTCCTAATTATTTATACTTTTAGGAGAAAATTGACATATTATTTTATTGTAGGTGTTGCCGAAAACACGATCTTTCTTGTCACTTTTGGATTGGAGGGTTTGACACAAAATACGGGCTATTCAATTGGAGATTAAATACTCTGATGCACTGCAACTGCGACGAAAGGTATGAATTAGGTTATAGTATGTTTTATTACATCACGGGAAGTCTAGCTATACCCTTTTAAAAATATCATAAAAATAATTTTTTCTACTGACGTTTTATAATAACCTCTTTTCGATTGTCGTTATGGTTTTTTAATAACCTCCTTTTAAGCGCAGCGTGCTTAAAAAACTTTTAAGCACGTTACCAGGAGCAACGTGCTTAAAAGTAACGCAGGTAATTATTTACAATTAAAACGTAACCACAGACTAGGTATAATTTAATATTTTTTGGCAAGTGTCAATGAAACATAGGTAATAAAATGTTAGTTAAATTAAATTTTTTATTATAAAACCTCAGTAGAAAAAATATTGTATACAATTCGTTACGAAACAATGTCTTTTAGTCACTTTGACGTGTTGTCCAACTCGGCTTTGCCTCGTTGGACAATTTCACGTCGCGTGCCTAAAAGACACTCATTTCGCAACTTATTGTATAAATAGCTATTATGATCGTTCTTTTCTGACATTATAATAATATTACCTTTTTCTACTACTCACATGCCAAAATGATTATGAAACATGCCATTGATTTTCATAGCAACCAACGTTTTGAATTAGTAGGTTAAAGCATGAAAAGTGCATTAAAATTACCGATCATTTTGCATGAAAGCGCATTTTATAACTACAATTCATTTTCATATTTTAAAAATAATTGTTACTTGATTGCCTTTCCACTCTTCCCTACCCGGAATGAGCATAGAAAAGCCCCTTCCAAAGTCTGGTAGCGAAACAGTGTAATCGGTCGGCTCTCGCAAATTTTGACTGGATATATCCATAGTATGCTACTGTGTCCGTAGTTGGCACTGGTCCAGCATTTCGACTCTTTCAGTCGCAGAGCACTTTTAAGAGCCACACTTTTTCTGTAAATATCCACGGGTATTAGATGCAGCATCACCTCCAGTGCCGCCGTCGGCACCGGTCAATCCTAAACAAGCGAACAAGCTGCCCGTTGTACCATCGTTAGTTTCTTCATGTGTATTGCTTTTTCCAAAGCAGTCCACCAGACCAGGACCCCGTAGGCTAGTATATGTCTTACAATGGCTCTGTATAAATCCAGTGTACTATGTGGGGAATAGCTTTTTTACAGGCATATAACGCAACTGACGCCTTTTTGACTCTTTCTTGTAGGGTCATGCCCCAGTTAAGCTTGTAGTCGAGTATCAATCCTAGATACTTTACTTTTTCTTTCAGCACTAAAGTACTGTTGTCCAGGACTGGGAGCCTGAAGTTCTCAATCACCCTTCTGCGTGTGAATAGCGAACCAGTGGTTGCTATATATGGAAAAAAACTCATATATTGTTGAATATGGTTTCTATGAAACAAATTCATACATAGATCACTTTATTCCTGTGACTTATTTCAAAACCCATTAGCTGATAACGCAAAAATAGTATATTACATAACAAGTGTTAAAAGTGGTACTCCCCAAACGAGGAGGTATTTAGCACGAGGCGTTAGCCGAGTGCGGAAATTCTCCGAGTGTGAGAAAATCACTTTCACTCGAGTAATGTATACAATTTTTCCTACGACCATACAATATAATCAAAAAGAGTTTGATTTGTTTTTAATAGTTTGTAGGTATCACCATTGTGATAATCAAATTTTTTCAACACTAGAGTTGAAAAAAATAAAAACAATGCCCACTACACATTTTAACTTAGATTTAAATAAAAATAATAACTTTTTCTCCTATTTGCTTACGCACATCATACCTACTATCTATGTACAGTAAATAAATTTCGTTTCTGAACTTTTAGCTGCTTGCATTCTTTTAATAAAACAATAATATAGGTACCTACGAAAACAACATAACACAAAACTACAACATAACCTCAACATTTGCTCAACATTATAGAAAGATAGAGATGGAGTTAAATATCGATAGCTTGTTAATTATAAAAGTTATATCTTATTCGATTTGTTTTAAATATAGCTAAAATAAATTACTTACATAAAGCGTATTCACTTGTCCCATATCCTTAAACATTGCATGGATATTTTTATCTGAGATAATGGCAAAATTATAAATCGGTATTTCCCAGGGTATTCTATTTCTGCTCTATAGCTGCCCCTTTTTTTTTCTGTGGTTCAACTCGGTTGACATGTAAACATGACAGTTGGTGGGTTGCCTGCCATATTATTATTTTCCCTTTTTGATAATATTATTTTGATTATAAATACTCTTAGGTTCCCAAAAATAACGAAAAAAAGGATTTTTTTTAATTTGCAGTAATGCCCTGGTGTACTTTACCTAGCACCCCCAATTCACTTCACGGGTCCCGTAAGTTTGTTATTTTTAATAAATAGTTTTGTTATCAAATTGACACCTGTTTAAATTAAATAGTGTGCTTTATATTTCCACACTCGTGTTGAAATATTTTTTTTCAACACGCGTGTGATATTTAGCACTTTCTAGCCAAGTTAACCGTGCTGTTATTGTCATTTTCGTAGGTGGTCGTAGGAAAAGTGTATTTTTACACGTTGTCAGGAAACTCACCTATGAATATAATTTTTTTCGTTTACCTACTCACTCAGCATTAAATTTTCCAATGGAATTCACAAATTAATTCAAATGTCAATGTTTAATATAATGAAACAAAATAAGATTGGAAGAAGTAGTTCATGCTTAAAGAGGAGTTAAAATTATGGAAAGAAAGAAGACTTTTAGTTTATTCTTTCTTTCCCAAAATAAGATCTGCCGGGCCTTTATCGATAGCTATAGCGTGCAATTATTATCGTAAGTTTTCGAAAATTGCACATCTCGTATGGCATTTTTACACATGAGAAAAATAGTATTTTTAATTAAACAAGTAAATGACAATTTTGTCTCATAGGTACCGTAAAATGGGGCGAATATGATCAATTTTCCACTTTGAAAGCTTGTAACTTGAAAACTATCTGCCTGAATACATTTCTCAATAGCTTAAAACATGAATTAAAGTTGGTACTTTTAAATGGTGGTATAAGTTTTTATACAGGGTGTACCCTGTTGTATATATATATTTTTTGTGCACAAATCCTATTCACCCCGCAGGCGGTGTCAACAGGATCATTGTTTGATTTATTGACTGTATCGCATTTAAACAACCGCGGGGTGTATAAAATTTTGCACACAAATTTATGTTAAGTAATATAAAAGAGTACTAAAAATAATATTACCTAAATTTTATAAGTGCTGCAGAGTTGTAGAGATATGAAGTTTGTAAGACAAAAACAAAGATAATATGACAACAGTTTAACCGCTAAATTTGACGTTTTAGGTCATGATATTCAGCCTGCGATGTGGCCAAGTTATTTTAAGTTTAGTGTCATAAAAATTTCTTTTAACAACCGTTACTTAAAATCTGTACATTGAAATGACCTACACTTTAAAATTACAATTATTACAGATTTTTGAAATTTGAAGGTAACTTTCAATCCTATTTACCCCGCTGATCCTATTCACCCCATTTTACGGTATGTATGCATGTTGTGTTGTTAGATATTATTTTAAATTTTCGGAAAACAATATTCATTGATCATTTTTTACATTATTGAGGGTGTCCGAAAATTATGAGCAATAAATTTAGGGGATAATTCTAGACCAAAAATAAATGCTATCTCTTCTCATAACATTTTTTCGAACATTCATTATTAACTGAGTTACAGGGTGTTAAAGTTAAATTATTTACAGTTGTTTTTGCAATAAATACTTTCTGCTACGCTCATAATATTTTGACGAAATCTCGTATATGGGATTTTTCGGGATGAGAAATACAAATTTGCCCACCGTTTTTTCGCATTTTGTAGAGGGCGCCACATAGGAGCCTATACTTTAATTTAAATAGTCCCCGCTTTTTTGTCCTACACTGTATGCGCATTTAGACTCAATATTTTTATTCTCCTAACCTTTTGACATAAAAAAGGTATATTACTTTTGTTTCGATAAATCTAACCGTTTTTGAGAAAAACGCTAAAATAACATTGCTTGCATGTGATGAATACGAAATCATTTTATTATATTTTCAACCTTAAACATAGCATAGCAAAGGAAGGAATATTCCATGGAGTTCGTCGGAATTTTTTAAGAAGAATTCATTTATGCATTGAAGAGGAAGGACGTCACTGTGAACCTTTGATTTGAATGTTTAAGTTATTGTTCTAGTTTGTATTTTAAAACTGCAAATAAATCCGTTAATAATCAATTTTCGAAAAAATGTTATAGGAAGAGATAGCATCTATTTTCGGTCTAGAATTATCCCCTAAATTTTTTGCTCGTCATTTCCGGACACCCTGCATATTTTACAATAGGCTTTTTCTCTAAAAATTGGGCTTTGTACTTTTTGTAAACCGGAATAATTATAAAAATATTGTTCTGATAATAACAACTGGAATAACTTTTTAAACTTTGCTACCATATCTGGGTTTTCTAATTACATACACTTTATATCTGTGTGATATGAAACATGTTTATGAACAAATAGCCAAGATTGGGTAAAACAATACATTTTATCATTTTTATTTTTCAAAGTTTCAGTCAGGAATTAAACTATAATAGATGCCTTTACTCTATAGAAATTCATTATACATTTCATAAGAGACAAAGTATTATTTGTCAAATTTCCAATTTAATTAAGCAATTTTTTTTATCATGACGCGTTTCGCTACCATACAGCTTCTTCGAAAGGAGTTCCTAAAGAAACTTTCTTAAATAACGTGCAAATTCAGCAAATACTTTGTGTTTCAATTATATGTTATTGTAGAGTAATAAGATATTATGTATTGTTCGTCGAGATGTAAATTATAGAGTTTTCTACTTATATAAAATAACTGAATATTTACAAGTGAAAACATAGGAGAAAAAAAAATATAAACGCAACAGATATCGGATTTATATAAAAACGTAATCAATACTTAAATAGTTATATTTATCCATTTAATAAAAAAGAGCTGGCCATTTGGTTTCTACCAGTGCCAAAAACGCAATACACACACACACAGACACACACCATCCCTCACCCTGGCACTATATAGGTCATGTCTAGCGTATATTTATTTATAATAATACCACTAATAAATAACCAATCTCAGTATTTACTGCACCATTCAACAATACAAACACTAAGTTTGGTTTCTTTTAGAGCTTCTTTACAATGGGAAAAATAACGTTTAACTTCATTCAGTAAACAACTTTACATTTCTTAAAGACGCCATTAGCATCTTCAATGGTACTTAAGTAAATAAGCGTACAAGAATATGCTAAGTAAATAATTAAAAATGATTGTATAGGCACCTACCCATTTTTATGAAAATAAGGTATTATCAACTTTACCATAGAGGCAATATTTCTATATTCTATACCGCTATGCTGTAACTGTGTCATGGAAAAAAATAGGACCATCAATTCTTCTTCGGGAAACATCTAACCAGACACCAATTTTTTGAGGGTGCAATGTGGACTATACAAAAAAATGGGGATTTTCGCTACTCCACGTGCGTGTATTCTGAGAATTCACATAACCGGAGAGGTGGAACCAGGCTTCATCCGAAAAAATGTACGGTCTAATAAATCATTTCTTTCCAATAAATTTTGGGTAAACCATTGAGAGTAATTCCTGCGTCTTTAAAAATCTGCGGCTTGTATTTCTTGGAATACTTGCACTTTATAAGGAAATAAATTTAGCTGCTTCTTAAGAATAGTCCTGCATGTTCCATAAGATCTTCCCACTTCTTGAGACAGGCGTCTTATACAATTTGTTGGCGTATTTTGCATTATCTCACGAACGTTTGCAACAAGTTCTTCTGTTCTTACACGTGGTCTTCCTGCTCCTTTTTTGTATTGTATAAAACCTGTTTCCCTAAACACAGCCACGGCTCTTTTCAGGCAATGATAAAAATCCCCAGCAATAAAAGCAACGTTAGGAAAATGTTCGTGAAAATCGTCCATGCACAAACCCGGATTGTATTGCCACTCACCATTTACGAACCCTGTTTCGAAAATACGCTTCAACCATGAATGTTTTGTGCTGTTCCGTAAAGCCCATTGTGTGAATTGTTCAAGAAATTGGAAAAATTAGCGATGAATCAAATTACTTGTAACGACTGTCAAAGATGACGGAATAACTGATTGATTGTTAATTCAGGTAGTTACTGACACCCATCACCCAACAGGTATTAAGCTCTACGGCTAAGCATTACGTCCTTAGATGCAAGGCACTCTTCGATGCAAATAATTTATGTTTGTACGGTATGAGACGTTGCATTTATTTGTGCTTTACAAGATAACAAAAAATGCTCTTATTATTCAGTTACAAATACCAGATCATAAAAGTAAAAAAGAAGACGAGCTTCTTATTTAAAACGTTTTCCACATTCGGGTCGTTCAAATTAGTGTTTGATGTATCGCTACAAAAGGTAATTAGTAATTACATAAGCACAATTTTCAAAGAAAACTGTATTAGAATAGACAGTATGGTAGATGCATAGTTATGTGTATTTACGTGAACGTTAAATATTTACCTAATAATAGGATGGTGTTTCGATACTAGTACGTTTCGGTTAAGTTCATGGCCGGTTTAACACCTCTTGTGTTTACCCGGGTATTTTTGGGTCATGTGTATATTTGACTTCCTATACGGTAGAAAAGAGAATAATTTAGGTGTAAAGTAATTAATTGTTGCAGGTTATTTAAAGTATCAGATGACATTTGTATGCAGGGCCGCCGGCAGGGAGGGTCAGGGGGGGTCCGTTGACCCCCCCTGGCTGGATAAATACGCTCTATGCGAAAGCTCCCTCTGCCTCTTCTACTCTCAAAAATTCATCCCAGAAAATTAGGTACAGAACTGTTACTTAGAAAGGATGAAATTTCCCAGAAATATAATCTTGAAAACTTTGGAGAAGAAATTGAAACGTGGGTGTAACTTTGGAAAACAAAAACAATTGAAGAGAACCTAGAATTCAGGCACGTAGCCAGGATTTCTTCTCGGGGGGTGCCCACCGAGATCGCGCCAAAGGCGTAAAAAAGAAAGCGCCGCAGGCGAAAATTTTCTGGGTGCCACGCTCTTCAGGGGGGGGGGGAGGGCAATTGTCCCCCTCCTATACCCGCGCCTGTATTAAAAAAAATCAGTTTTTTTTTGGGTTTATATTGTATTAAAATTTTTAACAAACATGTATTTTTATTATTATATAGGTACTATATCTACTTGGTATAGGTGACAAACTGCCACGAAGAAAATTTAATAGTGTAGGAAATGTTTAGTGTGTCCTATATTGTCGAAATCAGAGCTCTAATAATATATGGATATTTCGCATAACATTAATTTTTTTTGTAAGTTTTATAAGTATGGTCTCGAGTTTCGGGGGGGGGGCCCTCCCCTAGCGACGTGCCTGCTAGAATTTCAAGATATTCTAAGCCACGACGTATATTTTTTCCCGTCAATTAAAAAGGCGATTAATATATTTTTAGCATTACCTCCAACCAGCGTCACCATTGAAAGATCGTTTAGCACACTGCGACGTGTTAAAAAATGGCTACGATCAAGCATATCGAAAGATCGATTGTCTGAGTTATGCTTATTAAGTATACATAGGCAAAACGTTCTTAAGAATAACGATAATTTTATAATAAAAGGTATAGATAAGTTTGGTCAAGGTCAAGACCGAAGAAGGTTACAGTTTTTGTTTAGCGAACAACTTTTTGTGTATGAATATTATTTGGAAATTAAATTTGTGTTATTTTTTGTTATGTTTTCATTTTAATTTTGGTTAATTTCTTGGCAAAACTAGGGCGTGGCACCCAAAAATTTTTCGCTTTTTAATTTTTTATGACATCTTGACCCACCCTACATTTTTTTCTGGCGGCGGCCCTGTTTGTACGGCTTCTGAGTGAGGGTTAAACACGTGTCTGGTACTGCTTGATTTCAGTAAAGCCTTTGATACCTTGAACCATAACTTACTTTGTGATAAATTGTATTACTTTGGGTTTTCACCGGCGGCAGTGTCATTTTTTGGGAATTATTTGACTGGAAGAGAGCAGAGAGTTGAATGCAATTAAATAAACTGCGAATTTTTACTTATTACTCAGGGGGTTCCTCAGGGTAGTATTCTTGGCCCTATCTTGTATTTGATTTATACGTCTGATTTTTATACTTTCTAAAGCACTGCATTCTTCATTTGTATGCTGATGATTCTCAGATCTACTTGTGATTTCTCACAGCAGCATTAAAATTAAATGTAGATTTTTATATTATTGTTAAGTCTCACAGGCACACTCACTTGAATTAAATGAAAACAAAACACAAGTATTGTTATTTGGGAAAGACAATAATCTACTATTACAACAAAATAATGATTTTCTACTTAATTTAAATGGTTCTCTTTTAACTTTTACTGATAGTTGTCGTAATCTAGGAGTGCAGCTTGATTCAAACCTAAGATTCTCAGGCCATGTAAATAATGTACGTCAACAGTCCTATTTAAAACTTAAACTGTTATACATGCATAGGGATATTTTTACTACTGATATCAAGCTAAAATTGTGTGACTCTTTAATTCTTTCGTTTGTCTCTTATTGTGAAGATATTTTCTGGCCTGCGTTACCTCAGCAAGATCGGCATTCCTTACAAAAATTACAAAGTTCCTGTGTTCGATTCTCCTACAATTTACGTAAATTTGATCATATCTCGGACTGTTTTAGGAATTCTTACTGGCTAAACCTGGAGGAACGGTTTAAAGTACATATGGCCTGTTTGGTTTATAAAATTAATAAGACTAAAACTCCTCCTTACCTATATCAAAAACTCTTCAAAGGAACTGATATACATAACCGTCTCACACGATCATCATCCCTTTACAATATTCCCAGGCATTACACTTCCCGACTTCCTTGTTTCGGCGATCCTTTTCTTATAATGCGGCAAAAATGTATAACAATTTCCATTTTTTACAAATGATGACAATTTTATCCTTATAATATCTTACTGACATAAACCTGAAAAGTTTTATAAAAAATTTTCAATAATCTTCGACACCTTCTTTTCAGGAAGGTTTTTTCTTGTTCCCCAGTTTATTTGGTTGGTTTAGACCCCCTTTAATAACTTTTTTAACATACTCAGTAGGGTTCAACCTTATTAATTTTCTTCATATTATGTTTCTTCTACATATCAATTTTTTATTTCCATAAAAGCTCCATTAAGGTTCTACACCATTTTCTCTTCGGCTAAGAACATCAGCAATAAATAAATTTTCTGTCTCCTGATGATGAACGTTTCTACGTTCGAAACATGTAGAGACCCCTAGAGAATTTTTATTCTATTAAATTTTGTGGCGGAAGACTTTAGGTTTTTTCTTTCTTTCCCAAAATATAGAGTTTTCTGTTTAAAACATCGAAGTTATTCCTTCACAAACAAAAAGTCAAAGTGGGAACGTCTAACGCCTTTATGATTTACCCTGTTTAAGTTTTTCAATAAAAATGGAATCCCAAAAAAAAACAACATCGAATGGTCCTAGTATTTTCTTAAAATGGGCGGTATTTCATAAAGTATAAGGGTGTTCCTTTGTCAAAACCCTGGTATGTGCAGATTTACATTATTTAGGCTGCAGTCGTCCGTCCGTTCGAATACAATGGAAAAAACAAATAAACCTAATACAATGAAAATACAATGAAAATACCATGATGTATGATGTCAACATTGGTAGCATAAGCTGATTTTTATATTACGCATGACAATAGATTACCATTTCAAGCTCGTTATAAAATACTACTATTTTTTATATTTGCTCCAAAGAAGGAAATAATACTATAATCCGAGAAACAAGGTTCTCGATATCGAACCGTTAAATATCCAACAACAAACAACTTCGATTCTCAAATGGCATAATCAATCATCAAGAACTTTTTTTTTAAACTGCAATGCTCGAAAATGTCACATATTTTGCGGAGGAAAGGGCAATATTTTGGGAATGTGTTCAGACGGTAAAAATAAGAGAAATAAACCCATATTATGTTTTAGTTCGATTCTCAACCATTTCTGAAATAATCGGTTCTAATTTTTTTATATTGAAATAATGAATGAGATGTGAAAAATGAAGAAAATGTTCTGGATATTGTCGCAGAGAACTTAGATATAAGTACGAGACGGGTTGCAAATGAACTTCATATACCATCACATCAAGCCGTATGGGAGTCACTTAGAAAAAACGGTTTAAAACCTTTTCACGTTCAACCCGTTCAACATCTTCTAGATGCTTGAAGGGTACAATTTTGTGACTCGAAGTCTGCAAAAATACATTTTATTTAGCGATGAAGCTCAGTTCACTCGTGATGGAATTAATAATTGCCACAATGAACATCGGTGGTCACTGAATTGGCAGAGGTGGTCCGCAAGTTTGGCCACCGAGGTCACAAGACTTAAACCCGCTTGATTATTGCCTTTGGGGATGGATGAAATCGCTAGTATATGAAACACGAGTGGAAACGTGAGAAGCACTCCGCGATCGAATTTTCAATGCTGCAGCTTTTATAAAAAAAACAATTCCCACTCAATCCAACGTGCTATACCCGAGCGATAATCAAACGTGCCGAAAAATGTATTAAAGTTGTGGAGGGGTATTTGAAAATATTTTTTAAGTTAGATTGTGCTGCAGTACCTGCAATTATTTGCTTTTAAAATAAAAATTAACTTACAAAAATTTTAGAACCTATAATTTCAGAAATGGTTGCGAATCGAACTAAAACATGTGAGTTTATTTCTCTTATTTTCACCCTCTGAACACATTTCCAAAATATTGCCCTTTCCTCCATAAACACTCTGTATAAAAGGTTTTCAGTTTTTCAAGTATTTCCGTACTGTATTGCCGAGATTGTTCTTCTTGAATTTCTATAATTCTTCACAAGGGATCCTCCGGCTGATTGTCATATTTACTACATTTACACACGTTCCTTTATTTCGCCAGCCTTACTAATGAGCCATGATATGGTGAAGTGGGTCTAAGGATGGATTTGACGAAATTTAAGGGAACATTTTCTTCTATCCTCATATTTAAGCTCATCTGAAAATAATTTTATATAATCAGCTCTTTCCAAAACAGGATTATCTCTATAGGCTTGATGAAACACATAATATGCATTTACTCGACTTGTGTCCAGCAGTCGAAAGAAAATTACCATTGTTTGGTATACAGGGTGTTAATTAATGTCATGCAGATATTTTAGGGGGTGACAGTACTCGTCAAAATAAGAAAAAAATGCAAATATATGCATGGTCTAAAACGCGTTATTTTCGTTATACAGGGTGGCAAAGTTTTAATTTTTTTTCTCGTATTTCGCGTTTTCTCTCTTATATTCTGCGATAATTGTTTCGAACTTGGAACATCAACCCTTTTTTTAAATCTCGACAATAAAGTATCAAAATTGTCGGTCGCAGTATAGAGGGTGTTACATTTTCTTGAATCGGCTACAATTTTATCTTTCAGAACTTTTTTTTTGGCTCCCTGTATGAATGTGACCATTTTCGATTTATTTGCAAAAATAACCAACGATGGAAATTAGGTGTAAGCGAAATAACGCAGAGTAAAAAGCTAAACGGACAATAGCTGCTAGAAGAGGTACCAATTTTTGTCAGTCAGAAACCAAATGTGGTTCATGCACGATGGTACCCCACCGCACTTCAGCATAGAGGTGAGAAACTTTCTCAATCAAATTTTTAGCAACCGTTGGATAGGTCGAGGGGGCCTCAGCCATGGCCCCCTAGGTCCCCAGGCCTGAATAGCCTGGATTTCTTTTTCTGGGGATACCTGAAAGAATTACTGTATCAGACCCCAGTCCAGACAGAAGAGGATTTAAGAAACAGAATAATAGCTTCATGCGACATCATTTCGCAATACTCCTGGAATATCCGTCAGCCCATGAGGCGAAGACTTGATTCGTGCATTTTAGCAAGGGGCGGACATTTTCACCAGTTTTTATAATTTTGTTTTATTGTTATTTAATTAACTAATAAATTGTTTTGTTACACAGAATTTTACTCTGCGTTATTTCGCCTACGCTTAATTTCCATCGATGGCTTTTTTGGCAAATAAATCGAAAACGGTCACAGATACGAGAATAGTGCAAGAGACCAGAACGCTAAACAAATTAACAGAGAGTTCCAATTTATATATAAATATATTTGCATTTTTTTCTTATTTTGACGAGTGCTATCACCCCCTGAAATATCTGCATGACATTAGTTAACACCCTGTATAGTCTATTTAAAATAAAATAGGTTATAATATAATAATAATTTAAAAATTGTGTGTAACAAGAAATTTAGACCTAAATTATTATATTGAAACGAAATAAATATGCCTAAAAAGACACTAACACGCTTATTTAGATTTATACGGGATAAACCACAGCTTAAAATGTCAAATCTATTTTGGTGCAGATTGTATACTGAGAAAAAGGATTAATTCCCAATACCCAGATATATTTCATTCAACTAAATAATCGAGTTGGTAACGAGCAACTAAATCACCGAATTCAAAGAATTACATAATTTAATTGGAATTTCAATAAAGGTTTAATTGATCCACAACTATATTAAAAATGTTTAATAGAAATTAAATTGCGTAAATTATAATTTATTTGATTTTTGGATAGTGCATATTTAGCAAAATTAAAATTTTGTTGTCACAATGACGATTTAATTCATGTAATGAATAATAATTCTTTGTGGTAATTATATTTTATTTTGAACAGATTTTAATATTCTTGTGACAACTATACTATAGTTTGCAAAAACGACATCAATTTTGCTCAAAAGTAATGCGTTATTCCAAAAATAATATCATTTTATTGGCGCAATTATATCAGATTGTAAGAAATAGAACAATATGTTTTAGAAATAATGTATTATTGTGCTAAAATAAGTTAATTTAATTGTAACAATATGTTGATTTTATTTAGTCAACTATTGCATGCATTTGAGAATAATATTATTTTACTGGCGCAATTATATCAGATTGTAAGAAATAAAACAATATGTTTTAGAAATAATCTTTATTTTTGACAAACCTCGTACATACGCCTTGAAAAATTTAATATTTGATAGTTGCATTTTAGGTTTTAGACCAAGCGGAACTTTTTATGAAGAATAAGTAACTGTTTTTCGTAAAATTAATAATAAAAAAGTTTCCCATATGGGTCCAACTTTTTGCCGGACACTGTATAAGGAATAAACATTTCGGACAGCGGTTTTCACCAGTAACTGTAATATTTTGATGCTCTTCTTCCTAGAGAAAAATAAAAATACCAAATTTTCGAGAAAATCATAAAAATCTGCGACCTTGTCATAAAGCGCCACCTACTGACAAGAAAAATAACTGAACTCCAAATGTTATTATTCTAGTGGAGCGCCCATAAAACTGCTTTAAAATTAAATAAAGTTATTTAAAATCGGTTATTCCAAAAAAAGTTATTGACTTTTTTTCAAACCAACGTTTACCCCTTCCCCACCCTTTATTTGACAAGGTAGGGAAAAAACGTAAATACAAAAAAGTTGTGATATTTTCAGTAGGTTACAAAAGAAAAAATTCAATATAGGTTCACTTGAAACAATTTTGATTAAAACAATATTTTCTGCTCCGAGGTTGGATTTACGCCCTCTAGCGGTGGACTTTGCTGATTTACCAATAATTTTTTTTTCTCAGGGTCCTCCGATTAACGGATCCTGAGATACCTATAGCCGGCGTCCCTTATTAATAGGCCACCCTGTATATTCTATACGGAAAATTATATTTATTTTTTAATAAAAATGCATATTATTATAGTATATTTGCTTAATAGTTTCCGAGATATTGACCCGTTTTCTATAATCTTCTAACGTTCCATTTACCGTGAAACACCCTGTATAATGCACTTACTTAAATTTACTATGTGCATATTTATTTTATTTTTACCATTTTCTGATTAATTGGTTAAAAAATTAAATTTTAAATAATCATCAAGTTTAAAACAATTATTATCATATTTATTTTGGCTGCCATATTTTATATACAATTATATTTAAGACAGGATTTCTCAAACTACTTAGGTACTTATTGAAACTAATTTGGTTAAAATTCCATTGAATATTTATAAATGCATTAATAAATGTTATTTGTAGAAAAATTGGTACGGTTATAGAGCGTGCGCATTGGAAAATTTAGTCAAATTGTTGGATTTTCGTAGCGCAATTCGCAACACATATACAGGGTGTCCCAGATAAGAATGCACTCTACAGGGATCTCGTAAACCATAGGAGATACAGAGATGGTTAAATTAGAGAAAAGTTGCGCATTACTGAATCCTGTAACGTCATGTTTTCAAATTTAAAAAAATCCGAATGCTTCCGAAGATATTTGGATAAAACCGAATTTTCGCGATTTTGTTTTAATTGATTTATGATTCTATTTGAGGAGACATGTCAAAATAAATTTTACATTCTCATTGCCACGTTTTCTCCCCTACAAGATGGTTTAATTACATTTTTGATCCGACGTTTCGTTTAGTCACAACCATCATCAACTTCGTTATTTTAAATAGTAGGAAAATTTTATTTTATGCCTAATAAATTCTACGCTTTATTCTTAATCTAACGGTGTATCACACTTATTATTTATTAGACGTTTCGATATTTAAAAACACATTATCAATGAAAATAGGCACATTATCGAAAATATTTTTGTTTTTATTGTTATATTTAAACACTAGTTGGATTTTAAAACATTTTTTAAAAGAAACTTATAACAAAACATAATATCTAATAAAACTTATCTGAAAAATGCAACAAGTAAGTAATAATTAATTTTAATTATTAAATACAATTATTTTTATAATAAATTATTTTTTATTTTCAAAAATTCCACACTCATTCTCCAAACATAAATAACACCGGTAAACAATTTCTTCCATAAGGTTATTTAACAGTTCTGGAGTTATTTAAAAAAAAATAATAATTATTACCAAATTTAAAACTAACAGGTATCTGTAACTAAGTGACAGATCTAAAGAAACTATTTAAACAATTGCGAACGTCAATCAATTTCATAGCCACCCATATGAGGCCGAATTTAAATGGTACGTTATGTTTGAATATTATCATGCATTTTTTAAAAATAAAAAATAATTGTATTTAATAATTAAAATTAATTATTACTTGTTGCATTTTCAGATAAGTTTTATTAGATATTATGTTTTGTTATAAGTTTCTTTTAAAAAAATGTTTTAAAATCCAACTAATGTTTAAATACAACAATAAAAACAAAAATATTTTTGATAATGTGCCTATTTTCATTGATGATGTGTTTTTCTATATCGAAACGTCTAATAAATAATAAGTGTGATACAGCGTTAGATTTAGAATAAAACGTAGAAATTATTAAGCATAAAATAAAATTTTCCGACTATTTAAAATAACAAAGTTGATGATGGTTGTGACTAAACGAAACGTCTGATCAAAAATGTAATTAAACCATCTTGTAGAAGAGAAAAAGTGGCAATGAGAATGTTAAATTTATTTTGACATGTCTCTTCAAATAGAATCATAAATCAATTAAAACGAAATCGCGAAAATTCGGTTTTATCCAAATATCTTCGGAAGCATTCGGAATTTTTTAAATTTGAAAACATGACGTTATAGGATTCAATAATGCGCAACTTTTCTCTAATTTAACCATCTCTGTATCTCCTATGGTTTACGAGATCCCTGTAGAGTGCATTCTTATCTGGGACACCCTGTATGTGTTGCACAATCGATAAATAGGGGAGTATTTACACATATTGGTACGCGCGGTTGGTACATAAAAAGTGTGGGAATGACGTGTTCTAGGGACGAGGAATTGCAGGTTTTCTAATATATCACTGCATTCAATTCTATTATGCAACATAGTATGAACAAATTTAATTTGAAAAACTGTACGTCGATCTTCTAAGGAGCAAAACGTGTGCCTTTGCAATAGAGCTTCTTCTAGAATACCGATTTCAGGATACTGACCATCAATTTTAAAACTTAGATCTTTTAGAAAACGTCGTTAGACCCTTTCAATGCGATTATGTAAATATATATAATAAACCAATTTAAATTGTATTTATTCTGGTATTTAAATATCAATATTTATATAACAATATAATATAAAATAATCAGGGATTAGTAAGAAAACCGAAAAATTTCTCAGAAGAAAGTTATCGGTAGAGCTAAATACATGATACATGAATGTGTAATATGCATTGTCTCTTCCTCAGCAGTTCTCTGAATAAAGCATTTCCTACCTACAATAAAAATCATCTTTAACCAAACTCTATTGTAATCCAGTCGGCTGTCTATCTAAAATGAATGATCAATCGTAAAATTTTTAATTCGACCTCTAACAGATTGACTTGTAAAGCTTGCAAGTATTTTAATATGATAAAGTTAGATTTTACTGTATTTTTAGGTGGGCTATACAGGGTCAGCGGCGCACTCAGGATTTTATGTTAGGGGGGGGGCCGCCAACCAGTGCTGGAAGCAAATTTTTTAATAAACTTTTAAGTTACGCATTTTTCTAGAACTTTGGAGCTTTTTTAACAGGTACTCTTGCAGGGAAGATCGCAATCGCCTAGTCATGGGAGTCGTTAAACGGTTTCTTAGGGGGGGGGCATTGGCGGCTTGTGACTTGTTAACTTGGGGGTGTACTAAAAGCCTGCTGTAGGCGAAATGCGCCGCAGGCGAATTTTTTTTTAAGACCACGCCCAAATTTGGTCAATAATTATTATAGTAAATATTTTAAAAATTTATGATTTCCTTCATATTCTATTGAAAATGAAATAAGATAAAAAATAAAAAGGCTAATTTATTTTTCATTACTGGGTACATTGTTTAAAAGTAAAGTTCATTCATCTGTTTTTATTTGCAGCAAACTTATCAATAACAATAAAGTCCCTAGATTTACACTTTGTGGTATGTATCAAGTTAATTTCGAGAGTTTAGGTCTTCCCTTAATTTTAATTTTAATTTTCTGCTCAATACTTAATGAGCTAAAATTGTTTCTTAACCATTCATAGTCGTTTTGGCATTAAAACTGTTTATTTTTATTAAAATAAGTTTTTACTACCCCAAAATAATAACAAAAATATAAAGGAAAACTCAAAATAATAAATTCATACATTCAATCAAACCATATTAAACTTCAATAAGTCAACTTCCAGTGGGAGGGGAGGGGGGGGGCAAATGCCCCACCTGGCCCCCCTCAAACGAGGCCCGTGAGGTATATCTAAGAAAATTGACTTTTTAAAATACTTATCCACTTTCATAATTTTTCATTGCATTGGGGGTTTTGGGGGGGGCCACGGCCCTCTTGGCCCCCCCCTGGGTGCGCCACTGTACAGGGTACTACAAAATCCTGTGCGTACATGAATATCTCGAGAACTATAAGGGGTACGAAGAAGGTTAAATTAAGAAAAACTTGCCTATATTGGGATTTAATGTCTTTGAGAATATTTAAAAAATATATCCCGAATACCTCCGGAGATATCTGAAAATCAAACGACATTTTCGGTTTTAGCTTTGCACCTTAGTTCTGAGTGGAGAAAAAACAAAAAACACTTTCTTATAACTGCTTTTTAACAGGCTTTTATTAGCTTCACCTGTATGTTTGTTTGTTTGTCCGTAACCGACTTCTTTGAACCCGATTTTGACCCACTTTAAATGGTCAGATTTAATTTAAATTTTGTAGACTTATCAAGAACCGCTGACAATACAATAATCTACACGCAAAAAATTCTTCTGTCAAATTTTTACAGCTGTCAAGTTTAAAACGAAGAAGCGATTTTGACGAAACAAATTATGGGGTCGTATAGTATTCGATGCGGGGACTTCGGGAAAAATAAGCAAAAAATTGTCCTGTCAAAATTTGACAGCTGTCAATATGTCAAATCGTTTAAAAAAATGATATCTATTAATGAAAAAACTATAAGGTCATATGTATATGACGGTGGAAAGTTGAAAAAAATACGCAAAAAACTCTCTTGTCAAAATTTTACACCTGTCAATATGTCAGAATTATTGCAATAACCGATAGTAATGAAACAAACGTAGGGTCGTATAGATTCTGATATTGTCGCTAAGAATAGAGAAAAATTAAAAAAATAATTCTACCCGTCAAAATAATATTTTGACAATTTTTTTTTTAATTTAAAAAATTTTTGTCGTTTGTTCGGGTTTGTATGTATGTTTGTTTGTAACCGACTTAAAACGGTCAGATTTAATTTAAATTTTGTAGACTTATCAAGAACCGCTGACAATACAATAATCTACACGCAAAAAATTCTTCTGTCAAATTTTTACAGCTGTCAAGTTTAAAACGAAGAAGCGATTTTGACGAAACAAATTATGGGGTCGTATAGTATTCGATGCGGAGACTTCGGGAAAAATAAGCAAAAAATTCTCCTGTCAAAATTTGACAGCTGTCAATATGTCAAATCGTTTAAAAAAATGATACCTATAGTTAAATCAATAGAATTCCCGTTGCACGTCATCAATCAGCTGATAATTGAAAATCGGTCAGGAAACATAAGAAAATTAAATTTGGGCAAAAAATATATAAATTTCATGCGATATTGAATGTAAAAGAAACTTAATGTATTCTTCTTTGATACTAAGCCGCTTAAAGGAGATGTTTTTTAAATTTAACCTTTTAAAAATTAATTCCATTTGAATTTTTTGGGTTGACAGTTGGCAACAGAAGTGTCAACGCATCGGTGATGCCAGTTTATTTCTTGGCGAATTTTGATTGACGTTTATTGTTTTCATTTCGTGCTTTCGTGAGTTTATTTAAGTCGTTTTTAACTAAAACTGCAAATCCTTTTATAAATAGGATTAAAAACTGATCTTTTAAGAACAACAAAGGGATTCATACACATTTCTGTTGATTACGTTGTTTACCTTTATTGAAAAATGCCGAAGCATTTCCTTGCTGGGGTATTTTGATTACAAACTGGCAACACTGCTGATACTCGAAGGTATGACGTGCAACGGAAATTCTTTTGATTTAACTTTATTAATGAAAAAACTATAAGGTCATATGTATATGACGGTGGAAAGTTGAAAAAAATACGCAAAAAACTCTCTTGTCAAAATGTGACACCTGTCAATATGTCAGAATTATTACAATAACCGATAGTAATGAAACAAACGTAGGGTCGTATAGATTCTGATATTGTCGCTAAGAATAGAGAAAAATTAGAAACATAATTCTACCCGTCAAAATAATATTTTGACAATTTTTTTTTTAATTTTGAAAATTTTTGTCGTTTGTTCGGGTTTGTATGTATGTTTGTTTGTAACCGACTTTAAACGGTCAGATTTAATTTAAATTTTCTAGACTTATCAAGAACCGCTGACAATACAACAATCTACTATACTCAAAATCCAATATTATATGCAGTGACGTAGCAGTCGAAACCATGGAAATCAAGGCAAACCGCCAATGATAACACAGTATTTTGACGGTTTCCATGGTGACTGCTACGTCACTGCATATAATATTGAATTTTAAGTATAATCTAGCTCAATCTACTCAAAAAAAAAAATCCTAAACAATAACTCAAACTTAAAAATGAAAAATAAATATAGTGTAAAAAAACTAAAAAACAGGCTTTAAATTAATCAAACTAAAAAGCGGAAAATAAATATAGTTTAAAATATGAAATATTTTTGAAATTTCATACAAATTGAGAAAAAATGAGAAAACATTTATCCAAGTTTTGTTCTATTAATATTCATAAGGACTATACTTTATTTATTTTTTTTATTTATGGGGTTATGTAAAAAATGAAGTATATGAGTTCGAACCCCCGGAATCTGTACAAGAATTAGAAGAGTGAGGAATGTGTTTACCAGCATAAATGGCAACACGCTTCGCAGGGTCATCAATACTGTGTTAAAAAAGTGTCAAAATTGTATCAATAAAAACGGCCAACATTTCGAATAAGTAGAGTAAGTTAGATATTTTTTCTTATTTTCTTTTCAAAACAATAATTATTATTCATTGCGTTTTTAGTTTTCTTTATTTGAAATGTTAATATGAGATTTTTAACCATAAGGAAAAAATAAAATAATGTGTTATAATATTATGATATTTTAAACAAATTTAACCCTGCCTAATGTGTTTTTCTCAAATTTGACGTGTTGCGAAAATTAATTTTCTTTATTTTTCAAGTCAATTTCATTTATTTTCCAACAAATAATACATCGTTGAAAAGCTGACGTCATAAGCTACCTTTTATATACTATCTACTCTACATACTACATATCACTTAATATTTTTATAAATCATTGTTTTTATATGACATAAATTATTACCACCCAAGGGTGGTAAGTTGACTTACAACCAACCCATCGTCAAGGGCAATCGATACCTTTTTGGTAATTGTTACTTACGTCCTTCAAAACAGTGTCAAAATGCGTTGTTTACAATATAGGTAGGAGAAGAAACGAATTTTTCAACTATAAAACTTAATCTTTGTTTGTGCACAAGATAAGCTCTACGAATCTAAAGGTAAATATCTATAGGTATTATACGTTACCAAAATTCCTTTAAGAAGAATAAGAAGAGGCAACACAGCCAAAGAAACTTATACGATAATATTCAAAGTGTCATCCTCGGCAGTCCGCTGAATAAACTCACACCGACCTATAACAATAAAAATCATCTTACATGAAACCGCATTGTATATCCCTGTCAGCTGTCGGTCGAAAGTGAATTTTTCGGCATGTCACCAAAGCACTTGGGGTCCGACCACATGCGGATAACAAAACAACGGATTTAAAAGGTAGTGCATTTATTTCCAAATCTGTCGTTTCACACCTTATGTTTACAGATTTACAAGTTGCTTGAGGCAGGTTTATTTACTTACTGGCAGAATTTGAATTGTGATTTTGTGTAATATAAAATTTACAGTTAAAAATAGTGCTTTTTATAAAACACAATATTGTAGAAAATCACATAAATTTATTTTTAAGCAATTAGAAGGCTACTTTCTGTTTACGTTGCTTATAGCGACGGGAGATTATCGCGATAATTTTGTTAGTTCCTATTAACTTAAGGAAATTAATAAGTGATAATTATTTTTCTGTCAAAAATGAACAGCTTTAAGTCTGTTGGCAAAAGTCACTCAGAATAAAATCAAAATACATTTCGTTGCTAACTTATAATTTTTATTGATACTAACCAATTTGCTTTACATATCGAACGCCGCGCCGTGGCTAAAAGAGACACATCAAAAATTTAACTAAACACATCGGAAATATGTTTTTTAAAGTTTTATTTGAAACTATGTAGACATGTAATATCAGACGTTATGGTTGAAAACAAATTAATGTTTTTAATGTTCCTGAAATATTAGTAATAAACCTTAGTTACTAACAAGTAAAATCAACTTCTATTGTAAAAATACAGTGCTACTAAACTCATCGGAAATATGTTTTTTAAAGTTTTATTTGAATTTAAAACTATAAAGACATTGGATTTCAGATAACAAATTTGTTATTTAATGTTTCTCACATTTTAGTAATAAAAATTAGTTACTAACGGCTAAAATGAACTTCATTTCCAAAACTCTAATAGGTTACAATTCACTAAAGCCGCCGTTAATATGTTTCTGTAGCATTTTAGCAAAAAAATACAATAAGAAAAAACTCCAATTTATGAAATTTTCTTACCGATTCTCCCACGCAGCAGAATTAATTCCCGATAATTTTTTCTCGGTTCATTTATGTTTTTGTTGATAGAAAATTATCCCGAGTCGAGGACGATCAAAACATTCGTGAACTTGAGAAAAATTATCGGTAATAATTCTGCTGCTAGGGAGATTATAAGTGAAAATTATTAAAAATAAGATTGTATTTTATTATCTATGCAGCTTAAATTAATTTAAATAAACTCTAACCAGAATCTGTAGTGACAAGAAGCACTTAAAATGCGTGAAAAATTTTATGGCGAGAATAATCAACATGGCCAACCTATTTCGCGTGGATAAATTTTATTTCTAGCTTTTAAACAAAATTGAAATAAATATCAATAAATTTCATAAATTATTTTAGGAAAATTGTATAGCGAAAAATGAGATTTTTTAAAACATGTTTCATTGTTATTTTACTATATGATTCTCTTAAAAAAACAATGAAATGATGATTGAATCATGTATTTTTGTGTCTAGTAGTATAGTGCATCCGTGTATAATTTTTTTTTCAAATATTTTCATTTTATTTTACGAAAATATAATAAAAAATGACAACACAACAAAATACAGTTTTTTAATAATCAAAATAAATCATCTCCGCACGGATCATCAACATCATCAGATTCGTCCAAGTTAATAATAAGGGGAAGAGTAATCTGAAGCATCGATGATATTTCCCGTTCCCACACATCATTTTTAATTTTACATTTCTTTCCCTCCCATTCCCTAAATAGAAGACGATGTGTCCTAAATCCCTTGATTGGGATACTGACAGGACACTGCAAGCCGAGGAAGCACCTATCACTGATTGGTGTCGAAGACGACCCAATCTGTGCCGGATGCCTGGAGGAGGAAGATACCCCGCTGCATTTTCTGGGTACCTGCGAGGCCCTGGGAAGACTCAGGCACCAGGTCCTGGGATCAGCGGCTCTCCAGAAGGAAGAAATCACGGCCCTGGCCTGGAGCTACATACTCAACTTCATAAAGAGGTCGGGACGCTTTGGCGGGGGCCAAGGTGGTTAGTGTGATAGGGGGAAGACTCTGGGGTAGGCAAAAAGGATCGCGATTGGTCCACTTGCCAGGTTTTTTCGGAACCTCCCCTTAAGTACTACTACTACTACTTCCCTCCCATTTCACCACTTTTACATGTCTCCGACAAAGTTGAATGAAACAAGATTTTTCACTACTCTCAACTAAATGATTTTCACAAAGTCTGTTAAAACTTCCTAATTTTTCTTTTACTCTCTTTATTTTTCTGCCCAAGACAGGGCCTTTGCACTAGCCCTTGACTTTCCAGTTTTCTGAAATCTTGTCGGTCTTCTGACTATTCATTTTTTACATCTCGTGTACACCATTGAAAGCTCCATTACGGCTCAATCCCACTTATTATTTTCTCTATTGCTAACAACATCAGCATTGTACTATTCATTTTGTTTTCCTGATGATGAGTGTTTCTACACTCGAAACATGTTGAATTATTATGAATTACTTTAGGTTCGCCAAGTTTTCCAATAAATTGGTGGAGAAAGACTTTGTGCTTTTTTTTATAACAAATATTATAGCAAAAAATTAATATGGTAGTCATTTACTGTTTCTACAAGTATCTACGGGTAGAACTAAGTTTCTATTATTCTTGGTATTCACGAGGAGATATTCTGCATTGTAGATATCTAATACATTTTATGTTTTTTCTCCATTGTCACCTGCTATATAAAATTTATTACAGCCTAAAAAATATCTTATCCTGGTTCAACGGTTAAATTTGTTTCCACAACTATTAGCACATCTGACAGGAACAATAATTTATAATGTCTTATCTCGCATCTTTAAGAATATAAAAAAACGTAAGGCCCTTTTACCTGAGCGCCACGCCACGGCCTCCGTTTTTCCCAGATTTTGTCCCTTTGTTTTATCATCGAAAACATCGTCCTGCATATTTACCTAACTTAATTAGATAAAAATATCTTTTGTCTAAACTTAAAATGCGTATAATGACACCCTTAATATGATGGGATAAATTAAGACAACTCTTGTTTTCTTTAAGTAGTGGTAAGGAATTTTAATTTAATGAATAACATTACAGTTTACAGTGAAGCCAAAGAAACTTTCAACGTTATAAGCGCCTTGATGGTAATAAAGTAATAGATTTACTGTCCCTGGTGTTTAGTTTTATGGTTACTGGTCAGCATCTTAATAATTAAGGAAGTGACCAAACTTACCAAAACCGAGCAATGCCATGGGGTCCAAGATACTTTGTAGACGTCATAATTCACACACGTTGCAATAACTGGGCAGACCATTTCCTATGGCGGCCATTATGGATTTTTATATATTCTTGGTAAACACAGCGAGCAAAAATTATTTGCATCAAAGAGGGCCTTGCATCTAAGGACGTAATGCTTAGCTGTAGAGCTTAATACCTGTTGGGTGTCAGTAACTACCTGAATTAATAATCAATCAGTTATTCCGTCATCTTTGACAGTCGTTACAAGTAATTTGATTCATCGCTAATTTTTCCAATTTCTTGAACAATTCACACAATGGGCTTTACGGAACAGCACAGATCATTTTTTATGGTTGAAGCGTATTTGCGAAACGGGGTTAGAGTAAATGGTTAGTGGCAAAACCGGGTTTGTGCATGGACGATTTTCACGAACATTTTCTTAACGTTGCTTTTATTGCTGGGGATGTTTATCATTGCCTGAAAAAAACCCGTTGCGTGTTTAGGGAAACGGGTTCTATACAACACAAAAAAGGAGCAGGAAGACCATCTGTAAGAACAGAAGAACTTGTTGCAAACGTTCGTGAAATAATGCAAAATACGCCAACAAATTGTATAAGACGCCTGTCCCAAGATGGGGGAAGATCTTATGGAACAGGCAGGACTATTCGTAAGAAGCAGCTAAATTTATTTCCTTATAAAGTGCAAGTATTCCAAGAAATACAAGCCGTAGATTTTGAAAGACGCAGGAATTACTCTCAATGGTTTACCCAAAATTTATTTTAAAGAAATTATTTATTACACCTGACATTTTTTTCGGATGAAACCTGGTTCCACCTCTCCGGTTATGTGAATTCTCAGAATACACGCATGTGGAGTAGTGAAAATCCCCATTTTTTTGTAGAGTCCACATTGCACCCTCAAAAAATTATTGTCTGGTTAGCTGTTTCCCGAAGAAGAATTGTTGGTCCTATTTTTTTCCATGACGCAGTTACAGCACATATAGAGACAATATTATGAATCCATTTGTGGAGCAATTACTTGACGACGAACTACGTTTTGGATTTTTTCAACAGGACGACGGTGCAATCGCCCATGCAGCCGCCGAAACTATTAACTACTTACGCAATTTTTTTGACGACAGATTGATCAGTTTTCGATCAGACATTGAATTCCCACCTAGATCACCTTGTTTAACGGTTATGGATTTCTTCGTTTTCCTCATTTTAATAACACTATTTTTAAAACAGTAGTTGCAAATTTGGAACAATTACAAGAAAGGATTATACAAGAATGTGGTATCATTCAACAATGTGTGAATTTACGCTTGGAGCATGGCGGTGGCCAATTTCAGCAATTTATGTAATTATATTTCTTTTTCTTTCTGTATATTCTTACTTTGTTAATTTGGTAAACAACAAAAATAAATGTGTATTTGACTATTTACTTTATTACTCATTAGTTTGGCATATCATGTCATACTATGAGTTTGACAAAATTTTAACCTAGATTTGGTTAGATATATCGTCCCCATATCATTGTGATCTAAACCAAGCCCTACGTTTTTAATCCAAGCCCTCTTTGATGCAAATAATTTTTGCTCGCACGGTAGAAGTCAAATTGGCAAAAATTATTTATTATTTCAAATTAAACACAAAGAACCCCGCACTGCTCTTATGGAAAATGTTTTTGAGAAACACATTGTCTTTATGGTTTATTATGGTTTATAAAAATATATATTTAATGGTCTACAGGGTGTTCGGAATAATTAAAATATAAAGTAAGTATAGTGTGACCAGTAAAGTCCGCATCATATGGGTTTTTTTAAATTAATAGCTTTATTCGGAATTTGACTTTGGCATCAAGTTCTGCTTCGATCGAGATGAAAATTAAAAAAAAATAGTGGTCACGTGATTTGCATTATCTGTCAAATTAAAATTTTTTCCAAAAAATAATTGATAAGTGGGGTTATTTCTCAAAATATCGAAAAAAGTTATTAAAAAAAGTTTTTTTAAATGCAGTTATTAGCCCATTTGCAAAATTTCAGCTGCATAAAATAATTTTGATTTTTTACCCACCACTAAAATGTATTTTCCACTTAATGAAAACTTTACTGATGACACTGTGTTATTTTTTGTCTTAATATTGAGGTGTATTATTTTTAGACACAAACTACGTTTTCAAAAACACTTATTTTATGAAGTTACCTTATACAGAGTCAAAAACAAATAAACTTTGGATCACATGCGACCAAATTTTAATAGCGCAATTTTGATTTTGTAGAAAAACACACATTTAATATGGAGCTAATTTAAAGAAAATGTATCTGAAATAAAGCATTGTCAAAACTAAGAAGTTTTATGTATATGTATGCGTTAAGTCTTATTTTGCAAAAGTGGTACAATTTATAAAATATAGGTAAAAAATCAAAATTATCTTATGCATGTGGACTAGAAACTGCATTTAAAAAAAAAAATTCTAATAACTTTTTTCGATATTTTCAGAAATAACGCCACTTTTGAATTATTTTTTGAAAAAAATTTTAATTTGACAGATAATGCGAATCACGTGACTACTATTTTTTTGCTTAATTTTAATCTCGAGCGGAGCAGAACTTGATGCCAAACTCAAATTTCGAATAAAGTTATTAATAAAAAAAATCCTATATGATGCGGACTTTACTGGTCACACTGTTAATAGAATAAACAAGCAAAGTTTTATTAGGAATAATGAATTTTATCCAAAAATTTTAAGTAGGGCTTATAGCTGTGATATACCTACAACATAATCAAAATAAATCAAACTACTTTGATAATATTTTACGGTCGTAGGAAAAATTGTGTCCCAAATTCGAGCCTCATCATGGGGATTTCGGAAACTATAAGAGATACAGCATCGGTTAAACTGTGGCAAAGTTGCGCAATTTCGTACTGAGCAATATCGCAAAAAAATATCTGAGCTATCTTTTTTAGTTTTTATGTTTTTTTAAATTCCTCGACTTATTTTATCCGCTACAGAAAAACAAGCACAACATTGTTAAGGCAACTTTTTACGCTCCATATTGTGACGTTTTTAGAATTTCGTTACAACGTTTCGTTTTTGTGGAACTATTATCAACTTTAATTTTTTAAATACGGACCTGCATTTTTTATTTTATTTTTTGATAGCCCTTTAAGCCCTGAATTCAACCATGTACCACACTTAATTATATTTAGACGTTTTGATGTCATTATTACATCTTCAAAAAAGTGATAATTATTTTTAAATACGGCCCAGGTGTATATTTGACTCTTGGTTTATTAAAACTACCATACTGGGCTAAATTAGTATCAAGCGTAGCAAAATAACTATAATGAGGCTGCAAGCGTTCAGGATAGTCCTGTAAATAACTGTCACAAGAAATTTGTGAATTCCTATTGGAAGAATAATAAACTCGTAACATGTCGCGCTTTTCTAAAGCAGAAAACATAATTTTGCTGAAATATTCAGTATAAATGGTGACTGCAGTTGTCAAGATAATTAAGGTGGAAGTATCAACATGCTTGCCAACCTATAACCTATTCCGCGTATATTTATTTAATTTTTCTAGCTTTTACACAAAACAAACGACAATTAAATAAAATCATTATCGTCTTCATATTTTATAGGTAATAATTGACATATTAAATAAATATCAAGGAATTTCATTAAATATTTTAGGAGAATTTTATAGCGAAAAATGTCGGGTAAGATTTTTTTTAACATTATTATGTCATTCTTCTTTCACTATACAATTCTCCCAAAATTAGCAATGAAATAAATTGATATTTTTGTAATATGTCAGCTATTACCTAAATATTGTACCGACGATATTGATTTTATTTAAATGTTAGTTAATCAAATAATAAACTAAGAAAAACAACGCCAAATATGTTATAGGTTGGCAATAGATGAAATGACGTTGAGAATTCCACATTAAGCCAAACAATCACGTAAAAGTTCTTGTCATAGCAACCTTTGTTTTGTTTGGTTTTATTTTTACTTTGTTACAATTTATATAAAAACTAAAATATAGTAAATTATTTGTATAAAATTCCGGATCCATTTACATGTTGTATGTGGTAGAAAGATTAAGTAACTAACACCAAGGCCGTATTTAAAAATAATAATCACATTCCTGAAGATGTAATAATGACATCAAAACGTCTAAATATAATTGAGTGCGGTACATGGTTTATTTCAGGGCTTAAAGGGCTATCAAAAAATAAAATAAAAAAATGCAGGTCCGTATTTAAAAAATTAAAGTTGATAATAGTTCCATAAAAACGAAACGTTGTAACGAAATTCTAAAAATGTCACAATATGGAGCGTAAAAAGTTGCCTTAACAATGTTGTGCTTGTTTTTTTGTACCGGATAAAATAAGTCGAGGAATTTAAAAAAACATAAACTCAAAATTTTAGTTTTTTGCAAAAATTTCAAAAACTAAAAAAGATAGCTCAGATATTTTTTTGCGATATTGCTCAGTACGAAATTGCGCAACTTTGCCACAATTTAACCGATGCTGTATCTCTTATAGTTTCCGAGATCCCCATGATGAGGCTCGAATTTGGGACACCCTGTACATTACTCGTGGGAATGTGATTTTTTTAAAACTCGGAGAATTTTCGAACTCGACTTACGCCTCGTGCTAAATACATCCTCGTTTGAACGGTGACACTTTCACCACGTATGTATGTTATGTAATATACTAGTACCTACACATATAACAATAACCATACCGTGCGAGCAAAAATTATTTGCATCAAAGAGGGCTTGGATTAAAAAACGTAAGGCTTGATTTAGATTACAATGATATGGAGACGATATATCTAACCAAATCTAGGTTAAAATTTTGACAAATTCATATTATGACATGATATGCCAAACTAATGAATAATAAAATAAGTAGACAAATACAAATTTATTTTTGTTGTTTACAAAATTATAATACTTGCACTTTATAAGGAAATAAATGTAGCTTCTTCTTAAGAATAGTCCTGCATGTTCCATAAGATCTTCCCACTTCTTGGGACAGGCGTCTTATACAATTTGTTGGCGTATTTTGCATTATTTCACGAATGTTCGCAACAAGTCCTTCTGTTCTTACAGATGGTCTTCCTGCTCCTTGTTTGTGTTGTATAGAACCTGTTTCCCTAAACACAGCCACGGTTTTTCAGGCAATGATAAAAATCCCCAGCAATAAAAGCAACGTTAGGAAAATGTTCGTGAAAATCGTCCATGCACAAACCCGGATTGTATTGCTCACCATTTACTCTAACCCCGTTTCGAAAATACGCTTCAACCATGAATGTTTTGTGCTGTTCCGTAAAGCCCATTGTGTGAATTGTTCAAGAAATTGGAAAAACTAGCGATGAATTAAATTACTTGTAACGACTGTCAAGGATGACGGAATAACTGATTGATTGTTAATTCAGTTAGTTACTGACACCCAACAGGTATTGAGCTCTACGGCTAAGCATTTCGTCCTTAGATGCAAGGTCCTCTTTGATGCAAATAATGTTTGCTCGCACGGTAACCTACAGATATAACAATAAACATATTTATGTCATGCCAGGGGTGCTAATAGGTATATACCCTCGGGCGACTTACGAACCCTCGGGCCAGAGGCCCTCGGCTTTGTAAGACTGTCGCCCTCAGGGCATAATCATCTACTTAGTACCCTTGATACATAAATAACTATTAAACACATTGAATATTTTAGGCAAGGCTCAATTTCCAAAACAAATCGCAACTTCATTGTTTCCGTCGCTTTTCCATTTTCCCCCATTTTTGGATGACAATAGACAGGGTCTTACAGGGGGCGCGAACTTATCAGAATTGCCGAAAAAACTAATCGAATATTCGCTTTGTGGTTTTATCGCATATTTCCGGTTCAAAGCGTCGACAGCCGCACATACTTGTTTACGTTCCTGCATATCGCGACTTCGTATCGCCATTAATAAAGTCAGCTTTAATGCCGGGGGTTATGTCGCGCGTAGGTGTATGGGAAGCTTTATTGTCTACATGCGTATGTAAAAATTGCTCGTCGACACATATAAAATCTATATCAATATTTTTTTAATGCCCTCACCACCACCGTAAACCCTTTGAAAATTTAACGTCATAAAATTATAAATAAAGAAACTTCAGATGTTGCAAGATGTATGCCATTTGAATATCAGCAAAATATGTTTAAGGCCCAGTTGTATAAGTGTCGATTATTCAGAACATTAAACAAGAAATTACTCACAATTACAGTAACAGAAGAAATGAACATATGGTGTTTTTCGAATCAACTTATACTAAACGAGGACAAAACGGTTCACATTCATTTCTACAAAACTTCTCCTAAAATGCAATTGAACCAGGCAGAATCCTCTTCCAAATTTCTGGGAACGTATCTTGATTCCAAGCTATCGTGGGAACCTCAATTGGATCATGTATGCTCAAAACTGGCACAAGCTTACTACGCTAGAGTAAAGTTAAGATACACAGTGCCTGTCCCTACTCAAATAACATCTTACTACGCATTAGCTTATCCTCATCTCAGCTATAATATTTTACTGTGGGGACAAGCAATAAACATAAACCGAGTATTTCAAGCACAGAAACGTCTAATAAGTCTCATCTTTGGATTGAAACCAACACAAACATGCAGAGAAATATACAAAAAACGAAAAATCCTCAGTCACTTTAATATACATCCTTAAGTGCTCCACATTATGTATACAAGAACAAAAACGAATTCCAAAAAAACAGAAACAATCACAACTATCCTACAACAAACTCAAATGGCCTTATAATCCCTAGACACACTTCAACAACAATGTCTTTTATTCAACACATACTAATACTTGCCAACCATTTTTTAATAAAAAATTGTCTTGTAAAAATGCGGTAACTACATACCAATTTTACTTTAATTTTTTTTTGATTTTACAAAAATAATTTTAGCACATATTATAAAAATAGTTTTCTCTTGATACTGATGTCCATAAATATTGGATCTTTGACTTACAGTTTTTTTATTGTAGCCTTGACATAGGAAAAAATAAATTTCCGAAAGCTCGGCGTTTATAAAAAACGAGTTTTACTTCAGCCCTAGATCGCTTTCCCAAGTCTTAGAAATCGTTTATCCAACTAGTCGATCGAGACTATCCTTCACATATATATACAGTGTGACCAGTAAAGTCCGCATCATATTGGATTTTTTTTATGGATAGCTTTATTTGAAATTTTACTTTGGCATCAAGTTCTGCTTCGATCAAGATGAAAATTAAGCAAAAAAATAGTAGTCTCGTGATACGCATTATCTGTGAAATTTTAATTTTCCCAAAAAATAATTCAAAAGTAGGGGTATTTCTGAAAGTATCGAAAAAAGATATAAGAAAAAGTTTTTTTAAATGCAGTTTCTAGCCCACATGCAAAATTTCAGCTGCATTTTGATTTTTACCCACCAGTAAAATTTATTTTCCACTTAATGAACCCTTTCCCTTTACTGATGACACTGTGTTCTTTTTTGTCTTAATAATAAGGTGTATTACTTTCAGACACAAACTACGTTTAAAAAAAAAAATATTTTATGAAGTCACCTTATACAAAAACAAATAAACTTTGCATCACATGCGACCAAATTTTAATAGCCCAATTTTGATTTTGTAGAAAAACGCATATTTAATATGGCGCTACTTTAAAGAAATAAAGCATTGTCAAAACTAAGAAGTTTTATGTAGGTTGCGTCGAGTCTTATTTTGCAAAAGTGGTGCAATTTACAAAATATGGGTAAAAAATCAAAATATCTTATGCAGCTAAAATTTAGCATATGGGCTAAAAACTGCATTAAAAAAAACTTTTTCAAATTACTTTTTTCGATACTTTCAGAAATAACCCCACTTTTGAATTATTTTTTGGAAAAAATTAAAAAACGCAAATGCGTATCGTAATAGATTTGTTATGATACAAAATTAGAAAAAAATATATTAAGTAACACGGAAGATGAGTAATGTCTGCTTATTTCAGTCTCAAGATTCAAAAGGCAATTTTCAGGGGCAATGGATGTTATGATTAGGCCTGGGCAAAAATTCGATATATCGAAATATCGATATATCGATATTATCGATATTATCGATATTATCGATATTATCGATATTTTCGATATTTTCGATATTTTCGATATTATTGATATTATCGATATTTATCGATATTATCAATATTTTCGATATTTTTGATATTATCGATATTTTCGATATTATCGATATTATCGATATTATCGATATTTTCGATATTATCGATATTTTCGATATTATCGATATTTTCGATATTTTCGATATTTTCGATATTTTCGATATTTTCGATATTATTGATATTATCGATATTTATCGATATTATCAATATTTTCGATATTTTCGATATTATTGATATTATCGATATTTCCGATATTTTCGATATTACCGATATTATCGATATTTATCGATATTTATCGATTTTATTGATATTCGATTGGAATTTCAATATCGTCGATTTAAGGACCAATTCAATCTTTTTTCTTCACGTTTTCATAATTAGAGTCTCCCCTTGAAATGAAGGTACGGAGTTTTAAAGGGCACATAAGACAATATTGATATACAGTGTCACCAGTAAAGTCCGCCTCATATGGGATTTTTTTTATTAATAGCTTTATTTACAAAATCAAAATTGGGCAATTAAAATTTGGTCGCATGTTTATTTGTTTTTGACCCTGTATAAGGTAACTTCATAAAATAGGTATTTTTGAAAACTTAGTTTGTGTCTAAAAGTAATACACCTTAATATTAAGACAAAAAAGAACACAGTGTCTTCAGTAAAGTGTTTTTTAAGTGGAAAATAAATTTTAGTTTAACAACGAAATGTTTCTATTTTCAACGATTTAATTAAAAACCCTTATATTATAATTTATTATTAAGCTATGCCATAATAACGTTTTAGTAGATAAACACACATTTAATATGGCGCTACTTTAAAGAAAATGTATCTGAAATAAAGCATTGTCAAAACTAATAAGTTTAATGTAGGTTGCGTTGAGTCTTATTTTGCAAAAGTGGTACAATTTACAAAATATAGGTGAAAAACAAAATTATCTTATGCAGCTGAAATTTTGCATGTTGGCTAGAAACTGCATTTAGAAAAACTCGTCGATATTATCGATATTATCAATATATCGACTATATCGATATTTTTTTAAATATCGATATTCGATATTGGAATTTCAATATCGCCCAGCCCTAGTTATAATGTCCAGTTCGTATCGCCATTAAAACCACTACTGGCTGCTGTAATTCTTGATGTTGCGCGTAGGTGTATGAGCGCTTTATGGTCTACATTTCCTATTAAAAAATGTTCTTTCGACAGTTATTGCAACTCTACTTACACACAATATAAAAGTGTGTTATATTGATGTAAGAACGTTCTGATTTGAATGTCAAGATGCAAAATATATTTTATGATTTACATGGTTTTATACCTACGTGTGTATACCCATAGATACTATGTATTTTAATGTTATGTTACGCTTTCTGTAAAATTACTACTTTATGATCTACTAATCAAATTTTCTCTAAAAACATGTTGGTGAGAAGGACGTAACTAGATCTAATTTTGGGGCAAGGGGCTGGCAAAAAACTACTGGGGTGTGGTGTCCCAAAAGTAAGGCGCATTCACTATTTTGTCAAAACTAGTATTTTTGAGCTCGTTAGTTCCTGGTTAAGTAAAAGATAATAAATTAAAATTTTAATATTCAAATTTTGTGCGGTATTCTACAGTGTGACCAGTAAAGTCGATCGAAATAAAAATTAAGCGAAAAAATAGTAGTCACGTGATTCGCATTATCTGTCAAATTTTATTTTTTTCCAGAAAATAATTCAAAAGTGGGGTTATTTCTGAAAGTATCGAAAAAAGTTATTAGAAAAAGTTTTATTAATTACAGTTTCTAGCCCACATGCAAAATTTCAGCTGCATAAAATAATTTTGATTTTTTACCCATATTTTGTAAATTGCACCACTTTTGCAAAATAAGACTTAACGCAACCTACCTACATAAAACTTCTTAGTTTTGACGATGCTTTATTTCAGATACACTTTCTTTAAAGTAGCGCCAATTAAATGTGTGTTTTTCTACAAAATCAAAATTGGGCTATTAAAATTTGGTCGCATATGATGCAAAGTTTATTGGTTTTTGACCCTGTATAAGGTAACTTCAAAAAATAAGTATTTTTGAAAACGTAGTTTGTGTCTGAAAGTAATATCTACACGTTATTATTAAGACAAAAAAGAACACAGTATCATCAGTAACGTGTTTATTAAGTGGAAACTGCATTTAAAAAACTTTTTCCAATAATTTTTTTTGATATTTTTGAATTATTTTTTGGAAAAAATTAAAATTTGACAGATAATGCGAATCACGTGACGACTATTTTTTTGCTTAATTTTCATCGCGATCGAAGCAGAACTTGATGCCAAAGTCAAATTTCGAATAAAGCTATTAATAAAAAAAATCCCATATGATGCGGACTTTACTGGTCACACTGTATGTTAATTTCCTGAGAGGAGTCCACTATTCTTTTTTTTTTATTTGAATATACCAGTTAAGGAAAACTTGTGTCTCTTTTCTTTCCCTTCTATGTTGACGTTTTAGATTCGCGAACTAGAAAGTACGTTATTATACAGTATGTCTCCGTAAGTGTGCATCATATGGAAAACTTTTTTATTATTCATTTTACGAAAAAAAGTTATTCCTCATAAAAAGCTCTGCATGGTCTAAAACCTAAAATGCAACCATCAAATATCGAAATTTTCCAGTCATATACGAGGTTTGTCAAAAAATGTGATGTATATTTCTATTTAACAACCTATGGTGGTTATTTAATATATTTGTATTATCCTGTGTCTTCTTAGCCACCTAAACATCATGCTTCACACCTAAGAATAATATCAAAATTATTTCTGACCTTCCCTGCTATATCCAATTATTATTAACTGTGTTAATTGCAGCTTTCACGTAACTGCCTGCATAAATGTCATTACATTTAATTATCATCACCCGAATTTAATTAAGATTGTCGGATGCAAAAAAGTGTGAAAACGATAAGCCGAGACATCGTGTACTTGGCGCCGTTAAAACAAACTGTCACCGATTCTGTTATTTCTCGCATATAACAGAGTGGAACTCTATAACACCTTAATAATTGTTGTTTATTGATTTGTGGTTCTATAAGAGAAAATACATAATATCTTCACGTAAAACAGGTCAGCTTTTGTCACTCACTTGCTTACATCGGGACACAGATTTTCTACATCTGAAAACGTCCCACTATTACATCAATGTGCTAAATGTAAAAAGCTTGATTTGCTTGAAAAATGGAAATTAGTAAAGCAAGAAAAGCCCAGTAGGTACTTTAGGCGCTGTCGCAACAATCTCTGCACTTGGTGCTCAACATCGAATCACCTTGTGTTGGGTTCCTGGACACAGTAATGAGACTGCTGATGCGCTCGCCAGGGAGGGCGAAAGCATGTCTGTCGAACTAGCAGATAATACTGTGGCTATATACCACTGGGATCAGTCAAAGAAGAGATAGATCGAACAGCTAAATAACTTGCGCAAAGCAGTTGGACAGAGCTTACAACTTGTAGCATCTCCAGGAGGCATTGTGGCCCCTACTTGATAACAGGAGAACCGCAGCGCTATTACAGCACAGTTGGAAGGACCTAAGAAACATCACTGCGGTAGTCACCAGACATTGCCTGTTCGGTAGACACGCTAAACGTATGCAAATACCAACCAACGACTTCTGTAGAAGTTGCAGAGATAAAGGGATGAGGAGGAAAGTATTCAGCATTTCTTGTGTGAATTCCCCGGCCTTGGCCTGGGCGAACCATTTTTTAATAATCTGGAGGAAGTGAGCAGTCTGCAACTGGGTCGTCTTACTAAGTTTATTAACAGCAGTGGCTGATTTGAATGAGCTATCAAGATTCTTCTACGATCGCGTTAACCATCAGGAAACTGATGCAAATAGGTTCCGCGGAAGATGTGTGGTACCACAACGGTCTTTATAGGACTACGTGTGACTGTTTGGACAATGCCAGAGCTCTGCCACTCTAACCTAACCTAACCTACCTGCGTAAAATACGTTTTTATTTTAGAGCCCCATCTAATTTTTAATAACCTCAAAAGTGAATAGTATCTTTTATTAAAATTTTTAAAAAAATTTAAGTCGAAATAAAAACATGGATATTAAAAACAGACAATTTGAAAATATTTTTAGAAATGCTTTAATTAATTAATATTGTTCTGAATAATTTATATATATATAGTTAAATCAAAACAATTTCCGTTGCACGTCATCAATTAGCTCTGATCATTGAAAATCGGTCAGGAAACATAAGAAAACTAAATTTGGGCAAAAAATATATACATTTCATGCGATATTGAATGTAAAAGAAACTTAATGTATTCTTCTTTGATACTAAGCCGCTTAAAGGAAATGTTTTTTAAATTTATCCTTTTAAAAATTAATATCATTCGAATTTTTTGGGCTAACAGTTGGCAACAGAAGTGTCAACGCATCGGTTATGCCAGTTTATTTCTTGGCGAATTTTGATTGACGTTTATTGTTTTCATTTCGTGTTTTCGTGAGTTTATTTAAGTCGTTTTTAACTAAAACTGCAAATCCTTTTATAAATAGGATTAAAAACTGTTGTTTTAAGACCAACAAAGGGATGCATACACATTTCTGTTGATTACGTTGTTTACCTTTATTGAAAAATACCGAAGCATTTCCTTACTAGGGTATTTTGATTACAAACTGGCAACACTGCTGATACTCAAAGGTATGACGTGCAACGGAAATTGTTTTGATTTAACTATAAGTAATATTTTTTACTTAAAAATTATAAATTATTAATTTTATTATATGTAATATATTTCTTCAAAAAAGCTGCGTTTATACTATAAATTAACATTTTAACTTTAAAAAACTTGATTTTTAATGCATATTTATGATTTATGATTTTACATACTAAAACAAAAAATAAGATGTGAAGAATAAGTTAATCGAAGACAACATAAACATATTTATTATATTATTAAATTTTAAATAAACTTATTATTATTATTATTATTATTATTATTTACTCATTTGACCTTTAGATTTAATTTTGCGGTCGAAAAATTGGCTAGGCAACCGAACGACTTTGTTGTATGCTTGTTGTTAGTATGGTTTTGTTGACCGTATAACTATATGGTTAAGCAAAGAATATTTATTTTGAAACCATGGTTGCGAGATTTTTATAATAGCTTTATAAACACTTATAAGGAAGCTGATTATTCTGCACTAGTGAAGATTACTATACTGTCCTTTGTTTCGCATTAGGTCATACATCCTGAACGACTTATATTTAGTATTATTAAAACAATTATCAATATCATCAATTTATTTTTATACAGTTCCAAATCGATAAACATTTGAAAAGACCGCTAAATGTAACAAAATTCCCGTTAAAGTAAGGGAAAAATAGGATGTAACTGTAAAAAAGAATGAATTTAAATATTTATCTGCAGTTAATAGTATATTATTAACCAAGGTTTAGACAGCCATCATTATTGCCCGAGCGTCAAGTTTAAATCACGAGGAGCGGAGCGACGAGGGATTTAGGGCGCGAGGGCTATAGGCTGTCTAAACCGTGGTTAATATAATTTTTTTTCCACTACTAACACTTTTATTTTGTACAGTATTAATAAATTATAAAAAATCCTATTAGTTAGGTATAAATATATATTTTAATCAAGTTACCTGCTTTGGCATATTGGCAAGATAATTTGTTTTCTTGTCAGTGAGCTTGGCGTCACCTTTCATGTTATTTGTTGGGGAATTAACAAATCAAGTTACCTGGTTTTAAAAAGATCGGTCAATAATGGATTTCAATGCTTTATTATTGACCGTTGTCAATAGCAACTGAGAAGGGAGAGAAAAACGATTTCTGGCGTTAATTAATCGGTCAATAATGGCGATGTTATAGGTTAGTAGTGGAAAAAATCATTTATAAGAGTAAATCATCCAACGAAGTTGTATCTTGACCTTATATTATATTGTCCGATTATATGTTAATAGAAGCTTCGCTTTGAATAAACATATTTTTACTAATAGAAGACAATCCTTTTTGATTGAAAATTTTGAAAAATATGTAGTAATAAATGCCTTTTATACAATTTTAGGTTAAAAAATTGTTTACTTTTATTTTTCTATGTTTTTTTTTGGATTTTTTTTAAATAAACATATTTTTAGGACCCAATGTGTTTCTCTACCTCATTTTACTATAATAAATTAAGAAATATTGCATAACAGTACGCATATTTGAATATTTGGTAAAAAAATGCAAATAACTGCATATTTTAAAGACAAACAAGGCATATATCTATATGCGCATATTTTGGCTGAATTTAAGTGCATATAATCCGCCCTTTACTTATAAGATAAGGTGTAAGCTATTCTAGAATAACAATAGAGACTTTTTGCACCTCTTAATTCGTTATTAGTTTGTGGTTATGGTTATTCTGAGCATGCGCAATGTCAGAAAGGTGATCCGCTATGGTTAATAACCATAACGGACTCCGTTATTTACGGAAGGATAAGGAAGAGCTTATCGTTATCCTTATGGTTATGCTTAAACTGCATGGTTGCCGGAACATACAAAAGTTATCAAGCATCATTGCTATGAATTCAAAATTGTGATAAGCAATTACTTAAAATCCAAAGCAATAGTAGCTTTACATTAAAATATACAACTTAATCAAATTATTTTTAGGTTAGGTATTTTATTTTGTTTAGGTGCGCCGGCGCCAACTTAATAACTACAGACAGAACGTATAGGCGCTGCAAAATCTCTGGTTTTAACAGTGGCGCTACTCGTTATGTTTAATAAAGTTAACCATAACGGAGCTAAAAACTGATATTAATTTAAGAGGTGCAAAAAGTCTCTAATAAGGTAACTGAAAATTCTATGAACCGATTGTTTTTAGATCTTCCTCTTAGTTCTATCGGCGCCTGTGCTCATACTGATGCTTGTGAACTCATTGGCTAATTGTTTTTCTATTTAAATGAGCAAATAACGATGCGACAGTGGTAATGTTCAACTAAAAATAAAAGTAAACTAAGGATTTATCAATTTAAGTGCTAAACGAGTTTCTTTAATGGTAATGGGCTAGTTAGACTTGTCGCAAATATTATGCAGTGTCACTTAATTAGTCTCTCAAGATGTCAAATCAATTAATTATATTTAAAAAAATAAATCACACTTTAAAACATTTCTAAAAGTATGAAATAATATTATTTTAAGGATATAAATTACATAGATTAAAATGATTCTCAATATTAATACTTGATACCAGCACTAGTCTCTTATGAATTATTATGATAATCATTTTGATATTAGCGCAATTAAATATTGCTTTGCGCCCACATAGAGATTACCTGCAACTTAAGTATTAGGGATTATTATTAAGGGAATATTTGAATATAATATACAGGGTGGCCCTTGAGTGTGGCAAAGTACAATAGCTCCGTTACTATTTCAAATACATTAAAAATATTAATACAAAAGTTGAAGGGCAGTAAGTGACTTATAACGTAAAATTATTTTTAACTCTATAGGGTGGCTCAAAAAAGCGGAACAAGAAAAAAAGTACTTTTTTCAAATGGAACACCCTGTATATTTTTATATTTTTAAATTCCACATTTTTTTTTTTTTTTTTTTTTTTTTTTTTATGATCGAGCACAAGCACTATAGGAAAATCCTTTAAGGCGCTCTGGGAGCGGTGCGTGTGCGAAGAAAGCGATTCACGTTTTTCTTGAATCGTTGGAGGTTATATTCGGTTGGAAACACGGTCTCAGAAAGGCCGTTCCACAAAGATGACGTCCTCCAAATGAAAGAGTTCTGAAACAATGATGTTCGGGGTGTACTAAGTTGAACCACATAGGGATGGGCGGCAGTGGTTCGTCGTGTGTTTCTGCTATGCATTACTCTAGGTGGAATCGAGCGGGCAATATCTGTCGAACACTTGCCATGAAAATATCTGTAGAAGAGAGTCAAATCACCAACCTGTCTTCGATGTTCTAAGCTGTCGAGGTTCTTAGTCAGCTCGTGGTCGCCGATTAGACGAACGGCTCTCCTTTGGATGGAATCCAACAACCGAAGGGTATGCTTCGGTGCAGAACTCCAGATATGAGAGCAGTATTCCAGTGATGGTCGAATCTGGGCTTTATAAAGTGTCAAAAGTTGTTGAGGTGTATACAACTTTTTGGTACGGAAAAGTATACCGAGCTTCTGAGAAGCTGCCCTGGCGATTGCCACTACGTGATTATGCCAAGACATATTTCCTCCCAGGTTGACACCCAGCAAATTAATAGACGAAGTCAGTGGAATTGCGTGTCCTGCCATAACGATATCGGGTTCTGCAATGTTGACCTTCTTAGAGAAAACTGCAGCCTGGGTTTTTTGAGCGTTAAATTCGACTTGGTTACTGTCACCCCAAGACAAAATTTCTTCCAGGTCTTTATTGAGGCGTGATACCTCATGTTGTCTGCGAAGATGTGCGTCAGTAGCCGATGTTTGAGGTTTCAAAGTAAAAGATGAGATAAGTGTGCTGTCGTCAGCAAAGCAATATAATGGATTTTCTGTTTTCGCTAGAAGGTCGTTAATGTACAGTAAGAAGAGAGTGGGAGATAATATGGACCCTTGAGGAACACCAGCATTGATGGTGAAGGTGTCTGAGAGAAACCCGTCAATCGCCACTTGCAGAGAGCGGTCCTTGAGGAAGCTAGACAACCATGAACAAAATCGACCGGGCATACCATAAGAACGCAGTTTGCTTAGGAGCCCCTCGTGCCAGACACGGTCAAAGGCTTTAGAGATGTCCAGTGCAATAGCCCGGGACTCCCCATGATGTTCGATTGCGTTGCTCCAAAGATGAGTGACATAGGCTAGCAGGTCTCCTGTTGATCTGGACTTACGAAAACCATACTGATGGTCGCTGATAATTTTAAGGCCTTCCAGGTATTTTATAAGTTGTTGGTTAATAGCTTTCTCCATCACCTTTGATATAACTGAAAGCAATGCGACTGGTCGATAGTTGTTTGGCAGGGTTTTCTTGCCTTTCTTTGGTATAGGCTGGACTCGCGCCTTTTTCCAGCAAGATGGAAATATTCCTTTTTTGTAGGATAAGTTAAAAAGTCTACAAAATACTGGTGTGAGTTCATCGGCGCATTTCTTGAGCACTATAATAGGAATTTCATCTGGACCAGAAGCTTTTTTGGCATCGAGCCCCTTCAGAATTCGTTTGACAGGACGCTGACGGAATACGATATCAGTCATTTCCGATCGAACTGCTGGAATGTTCGGGGGTGTTTTTCCCTGAAAGTCTACCGTGGAGTGTGAAGCAAAGAGTTCTGCGAGTAAGTTCGCTTTATCTTCAGCCGTGGTTGCTATTGTGCCGTCAGAACGTGTTAGCGGTGGAATATTTGATTTGGTAAAATTTTGACTGACGGCCTTAGCGACTGACCAAAAGGACCTAGATCCGTTAGGACTGGCGAGAAGTTTATTTTTGATCCTCATGTTGTGAGCCTCTTTGTTTTGATCTATCGTTTGCTTGCACTGGTTTCGAGCGGTAACAAAGATGGTGCGATTCACATCGGTAGGATTTTTACGCCATTGTCGGTAAGCTAGATTTTTAGCTCTGACAGCACGCTCGCAGTTCTTGCTAAACCAGGGCTTGCCATTTGAAGGGCGCTTCCTGGAGAAAGGAATAAAGGCTTCCATGCCAGTAAGAATGACATCGGAGACCTCTTGAGCACAAGCGGATGGATCATCTGAAGAGAAGCATACTTCCAGCCAAGGAAAAGTGCGAAAATGATCCCTTAGGTCTTCCCAGCTAGCTGATGTGTAGTGCCAAATTTTACGAGGTTTAGGAGGTTGTTCAGAACAAATTGGCAGCTCGCTTAGAGTTGAAATAAGTTTGTGATCGGAAGATCCTAATGGAGGATGAACGGTGACTGTGTATAGGTCAGGGTTGGATGTCAAAAAGAGATCTAAAAGACTAGCAAAATCTCCATCTCGGTCTGGAATTCGCGTTGGTTCTTCCACGAGTTGAGTTAGACCAGAACTGATCGCAAAAGATTCCGCCTCACGACCCTGTTCATCGTTGGTATTTGAGTATTTGAGCCAGTTGATATTGTGGACGTTAAAGTCACCAAAGATAGCGACTTCGGCATTAGGATGGTTGGTTTGCAAGAAGTCAATTGTGTTTGCTAGTGACGAGACAATTATTTTTTATTAAATACATTATTAGTCTATACTTCATAGTTTCCGAGATATTGACTCTCGAAAAGTGACATTTTTGAACTTTGACAGCTTATAACTTTCTAACAGTACGTCTTAGAGCAAAACGGCTTACATGTCCCTATCTTCAATTTTTATTATCTTCCCAAAAAAAATCAACTTCCGGTTTAACTGGAAGTTGATTTCATTTTATGCAATAAGAGTTCGTTTTACCAATTTTGTCAATTGAATTGTATCTCAATAAATATGTATATCCCAGTTAAATAAAATATCTCAAATCTACTTGGGCCAGGGGGGGGGGGCAAGCGCACCCCCTTGCCCCCCCCCCCCCATTCGGACGCCCTTGTAGGACGTACCCCTTCCAGGAAGAAAGGCTATCTACGTGACTGAAATACAGTTTATTGTAAATATTTAAACTTGTCAATTTCAACCGTGGTTAAAGAAATGGCCTAATTTTGAATTTAAACGTACATTATTATTATTAATTAAAAGAAAAAGAAAATATAGTGGCATATCGGACAAGTGTGTAACTATTTTTTATATTGGAATACACAGGGATCCAAGTTCAATGGATACCCTGGGGCGGGTAGACCACGACGGCCGTTTCGTCCTTGTTAGGACTCGACGGGCAGCCATAACCCAAGCAATTCCAAGAACGACGGAAAAATGTACTACAAGCCTACTTGTAGAATCATTTAGTACATTTTTCCGTCGTTCTTGGAATTGCTTAGGTTATGGCTGCCCGTCGAGTCCTAACAAGGACAAAACGGCCGTCGTGGTCTACCCGTCCCAGGGTATCCATTGAACTTGGATCCCTGTGTATTCCAATATAAAAAATAGTTACACACTTGTCCGATATGCCACTATATTTTCTTTTTCTTTTAATTATTTTCGCGGACACTACATCATCTTTTAATTATTATTAATATTTAAATAAAACCCCTGGAATATTTTCACAGGTGTGTTAACATCTTTCTGATCATAGATGGGCGGTATGATCTAGTATGAAGTCGAGGTTGTTCAAGACAAAAGCAAAATTCCCTTTTACCAGTGGACATACCTTTTTTCTTCTTTTTTACTTTTACATTCATTATCATGGCTATTATTACGGTTTTTTGTCATGAAGGAAAATCATGAAATAGTGTGGTTTTTACACTACCAGGCAAAATATTTTTGGCTTGTTAATTTTATATTATTAATATTCCTCCGGCATAAAAACATCGGGAACAAAGCTTCTACGATTTCATGATGTCCTGATATGACATTGTAGCATTCGCCGCTAGTGGAGACGAATAAAATTAAAAAATAGTTGCAATACGTTTTTGTCCCTTGGTTATTTAAAAATTTAATGAAAACGTAAATTAAAAACGTAATAATAATATAATTTAAATTTATCCGGAACGTATTTTTAACATAAATATACTGAAAATATTTAAATTCATTTGTATCAGGAATCTAGAAATGAAAGCTGACCTCTATGAATGTTCAAAGTAAATAGATTTTAATTTCATTTGATTATCTGGGAGGCGTTAAAAAATTAGTTATTCGTGTACTGTGTTATTTTTATTGATAATTTGTTAAAATTAACCATTAAAGTGATTTATTAAATTGTTAAACTTTTTAATTCTTTGCATCAGGACAGCATAACAAATAAAAGGGATAAAATTAAATTCTTGCTATTTACATCTTGGAAAGGTTTATTATATTATAATTTGGACACGATTTAATAAAAATAAAAACTTAAAATGGTTTACCCTTGGCCTAGCATTTTACTGAATTTATTTCAAGTTACAAACTGACACTGGGATCCTTTCCTATTTTTCTTTAGTGGACTGTATATCCCTGCCCAAGGACTAAGTATTTTCTTAATGGCGAAATAAAAAGTTTTGGTTTTCTTGTAAAACAATGGTTTTTATTTCTAAGAATGAACACGATTGTACGTTATCCAAAGTCAGTGTGATGACATTCCAACCGGCGGTAAACAGTCTTAAAGAGACCGACCATTGTATGCCGTATGGAATGATTGGAATGTTATCACACTGACTTTGGAATAACAATACCAGAGTACAATCAATCAGTACCAAAAGTCCCTTAGAGGTTACATAAATGCCTTACACAAATAAATAAGCTACGCGAACATTCGCGATACTCGCTGCATCACCCTTTTTGTGCGACTAATGGTGCCGCCAAAAATTGCACAACTGCTTCCTTCTTCCTTCCAAGCCAAGAGTTCCAAGGGTTAGTGTCCCCTTTTAGTGGATGCGATCCATCGCTGGATGCAAGTGAGCCGCAGAGATGGCGCCAGGCACCACCGATACACAGCGGCGCAGACGTTAACAAGCACACTAGAGTCCTAACAAGGACAAAACGGCCGTCGTGGTCTACCAGCCCATAGGTATCCATTGTGTATTCCAATATAAAAAACAGTTACACACTTGTCCGATATGCCACAATTATTCTCTTTTAATTATTTTCGCGAACACTATATTATCTTCTAAACATTTTTATGGTTTTTCTTAAACGGATTGCGCGCATTCTAGTGGGTGCCAGCGTTGATCTGTTTCTAATCTGCAAAACGGCAGATGTTCCGGTGAAAACGCAAATAGCGTTCCCTATACTGGATTGTGATGCACTTCGTGGTTTATTTAGTTGTCTACCTTTCGATCATACCAGTGTGACTGCCTTTTATATTGGAGTTAATTCCGCTGGAATGGCGCTCCGGTGTATTGAAGGCCGCTTTGCTTTTGCAAAAGCTTTTAATACATCTTACCGCCGTTGTCGGGATTGCTTGGATTATGGCTGCCCGTAGAGTCCTAACAAGGACGAGATGGCCGTCGTGGTCTACCCGCCCCAGGGTATCCATTGTGCTTGGATCACTGTGTATTCCAGTATAAAAAACAGTTACACACTTGTCCGATATGCCACGATTATTCTCTTTTAATTATTTTCGCGAACACTATATTATCTTCTAAACATTTTTATGGCTTTTCTTAAACGGATTGCGAGCATTATAATGGGTGCCAGCGTTGATCTGTTTGTAATCTGCAAAACGGCAGATGTTCTGGTGAAAACGCAAACAGCGTTCCCTATACTAGATTGTGATGCATGCACTTCGTGATTTATTTAGCTGAAGTTAATTACGCTGGGATGGCGCTACGGTGTATTGGTGGCCGCTTTGCTTTTGCAAAAATCTTACCGCCGTTCGCGGGATTGCTTGGCTTATGGCTGCCCGTAGAGTCCTAACAAGGTCGAGACGGCCGTCGTGGTCTACCCGCCCCAGAGTATCCATTGTGCTTGGATCCCTGTGTATTCCAATATAAAAAACAGTTACACACTTGTCCAATATACCACAATTATTCTCTTTTAACTTGAAGAAATAGTTCATACTTTAAGTGGAGTGTATGTTTAATAGGGAAAGAAATAAGACACTTTAAGTTTTCCTCCACTGATATATTAAGATAAGTTTTAATTAAGAGTAAATTCTCTACATGTTTCGACTGTAAAAACAGTCATCATCAGGAGAAGAGAATAAGGAAAATGAGAAATAACAGGTGCAAACAGTCCAAACGGAGCTAAAAGATGATGGAAAGGACAAATAAAGTAATTGGAAAAACGTCCATCGTAATGGTAAGTATACCTAGCAAGAGGTCATTCGTGGAGAATTGGCAAAAACCAAGATATTAGGCTAACATAGAAGTAGAGAAGAAAAATTATAAAATTGGAGTGGTAAATGTTGTAAAGACTCTTATAAACAGATGAGGAGTAACTGAAAAGTCACATTTTGGTGTGACGTAAGTGTGAGGAGAGAAGAATAGTTGAAATTGGAATAGTGGAAGTCGTAATTTTTAAAAAAAAAATTGGAGTAGATGTATAGTCACATAATAGTGAATTAGCAACTTAAAATTTGAGGAGGGAAGTATTTAAATATAGAAAATTATAAAGGCTTTTTCGTTTTTTATATCTGAAAAGTAAAAAAAAAAATTTTTAAGGTTACAATTTTAACAGAAAAGATAAATTTGTGTATCTTACGTCATGGAGACATCCTTTTCTATGAGCAATAATAATAGTAATTCAAAATCGTCGTTCTGGACATTGTTAAGTAGAATTAAATTAATTAATAAGTGTGAAATGGAGCTTGACAGTCCAAAGAAATATTCGAAAAAATCGTCCATTTTCTCAAAGAGACCAAAGTAACAACATAAATAGGAAGACAAAAATCACAAAGTCATGGTCTCAATCATTTAATAAAAAACTAAGGACATGTCACCTGAGTTTTTTATTAAATGATTGAGACCATGACTTTGTGATTTTTGTCTTCCTATTTAAGTCCAAAGAAAGACGAGGTAAAATGGTGAAGAATTCTCCTCACAGAGTAAACTTAGCTGTGTAGTAAAAACCTACACAGAGAAGCTAGTCCTTAACTATCTTTTGTGGAATCACAGAGAAAGGGAGGGGTATGTATCAGGGAGAGATTAAGGTTGTTTAAATATGAGAAAACTATTGTAACCAGAGGGGTGGGTAGTCAAAGAAATTAAAACCGTCCATCATCACGTTCATCCAATAGCTCAGGCAGGTCTGATTAAGGGGTAAATCATCAACAAAGTAACAGATGGTGAACATCGTAATTAACCTAAACAAGAGTCGAATACAATAAAGTAAAATTAATAAGATTTATTCTCTTTTAATTATTTTCGCCGACACTATATTATATAATACTATATTATCTTCTATTCCATTTTATGTTCAAAAAAGTTAGAAGGGTATAAGTGCGAGGGGATAAGATATTTTCCGGTGTTATTGTTATAAGGTCAAAAAATTGATTTGTTTTTTTTTATAAGAAACTTTTTTTAATGACTCATTAAAAGTTTGGCTTTCATAAAATGAATTATTTCCCATAAATTGATGCAAATCATTTTATTCACTACCCATCAATTTTAGCTGGTGCCAATACTTACGACAATTTTTAACCGATCGCTGCTTAAGGCAATAAATTAACTTTATATAAGTCCGTCCACAATAATAAATTATATTCGCTGTTACGTGTAATTTCTGAAATAAATTATTTATTTTTTTATGTGTCATTGGAACAGACATATTACTGAAATTAAAATTAAATATGCATAAAAGCGCATATTATTTTAAATATTATGCAAAAATGTTGCGCCAAGAGTATCTCGTTATGTTCACTTTTACGATAAAATATCGTGGTAACTAATCATAATCGTGTTTTAACAGCATTATCAATGATATCTATTATTTATCAAGAAATCAAAAATATACTTTACAGCCGTGTGTATTGTATTTATCGAGTGTTATATTAAACAAATCTCTGCAAATTTGATGCTCAACATCGAATTACCTTGTGTTGGGTTCCTGGACACAGCAACATATATGGTAACGAGACTGCTGCTGCGCTCGCCAGGGAGGGCGCAAGCATATCTGTCGAACTAGCAGATAATACTGTGGCTAGACCACTGGAATCAGTCAAAGAAGAGATATATCGAACAGCTAAACAACTTGCGCAAAGCAGATGGACAGGGCTGACAACCTGTAGCATCTCCAGGCAATTGTGGCCCCTACTTGACGACAGGAAAACCGCAGCGCTATTACAGCATAGTCGGAAGGACCTAAGAAACATCACTGCCGTAGTCACCGGACATTGCCTGTTGCGTAGACACGCTAGACGTATGCAAATACCAACTAACGACTTGTGTAGAAGTTGCAGAGAAGAAGAGGAGGAAAGTATTCAGAATTTCTTGTGTGAATGCCCCGGTCTCGCGAGAAGAAGGTTCAATGCCCTGGGCGAACCATTTTTTAATGATCTGGAGGAAGGGAGTAGCCTGCAACTGGGTCGACTTACTAAGTTTATTAACAGCAGTGGCTGATTTGAATGAGCTGTTAAGATTCTTCTACGATCGCGTTAACTATCAGGAAGCTGATACGGATGGTTCCGCGGAACATGTTTGGTACCAGAACGGTCCTTATAGGACTACGTGTGACTGTTTGAACAATGCCAGAGGTCTGCCACTCTAACCTAACCTATCAAACAAAAAAAAAAGTATAAATTTTAAATGAAAATTAATTAGTACTGATTAAAACTAGGTCCAAGCCAGATTGTTTAAAAAAATATGCAGTGTATAGCGGGTGGCCAAATAAGAATGAACGCCGGCCAAGGGCGGATCAAGGGGGGGGGGGGTTCATGGGGGTCATGACCCCCCCCGCCCCCCTGGGCGGTTTACATTTCAACATACATAAAAACTATTGTGGAGTCAATAAGAGTGAGTTCATAACCCAGTGCACATTTTTTCTACAAATTGAAAACACTGTTATTTTACGGCGTCGTGCAAAAAGGAACTCGCTACCTACTCATTTTCATTGTAAAAGGAACTTCATTAATAAGATTATAATTTAGGATTATCTCTAAAAAATGTACTAATAAAATCTCTAGTTTTGTATATTTCAGGAGTTGGTTCTCTAAACCTACGTTCTTTTTTCATTAAAAACTTGGCGACTGCCGGTCTTAGCTCAAAATGGGCTGTTCCAACTCCATTCAATGACACTAAGAGGCGATCATTCATTGTATCTTCATTTAATGAAATTCTTCCTGGCGTTTTTAATTTGTTGTAATGGGAAATAATCCTCTCAGTAGTCATCACTTACTATAAGTTTTCTTAATTTATTGGCAAGTCTGGTGCCTTCATCGGGAGTATCAATGTCTGAAATTTCTTGAATTAAAGGCCAGCAATCACACACGGATGTCGCAAAATTGGACACTTCCTCTGAACCGAGGAGATTCTCAACCAATGGTCGGCCTGCGGATATCACTTTAGCTTCGGCACAAATAAGGTTTATCATATTTTTAATTGTTTCACCTTCTTATTCCTCTAAAAACCTCTAAAAATTTTCGCCTGCGGCGCTTTTTGTGCGCCTTCGGCACTGTTTGACCCCCCCCAGAATTAATTTCTGGATCCGCCCTTGACGCCGGCCATATCTCAAAAACCGTTGGTCACAAAGGTCTGGAAAAACATTTTAATGACAAAATCGACAAAGAAAAATTGTCGGAAATTATTTTCAAGTTCTAGAGGGTTTTCAACCTATGACTGAGAAGACAATTGGTGTTTTGTGTTAGTTTACGGAACTGGCGACCTTTTTTTTTTTTTTTGTAGAAGTCTAGTAGTCTGATTAAAAAAACCCGTTTTTTACTACTTTGGCGACCTTTTACCTTTTTTACCAAGTAAGTGAGTGACAATAATTTATGATCAAAAGAACAGGTGAACAGGTTTACGGAACAGGTTCCCGGGTGAGAACCGAACTGTTCGAACCTGCTGTTCAGCAATTTACCTGCTCTATAACATCACTCGAGCGCAATCATCTGTCATACTGTCATAAGTCTATCTAAAGAACCGGTTCAGTTCTTTTACAAAGAACAGTTCACTGAACAGGCTATCTCTAACCTGTTCTAAAGAACCTGTTCGGTTCTTTTCTTAACAACTCTAGTTGACAGTCAATAGAGATGATTGACTTTCAATTCCTTAGTAGTACTTTGCAATCTGAATTTGCATTTTAATATCCAAATCTGTGAGATGAAATGATTGAAATGCAACCAAACTGTATTAGTATATTACATAACAAGTGTTGAAAGTGGCAATTTACAAACGAGGAGATATTTAGCACGAGGCGTCAGCCGAGTGCGGAAATTCTCCGAGTGTGAGAAAATCACTTTCACACGAGTAATGTACACAATTTTTCCTACGACCATACAAAATAATCAAAAAGAGTTTGTTTGGTTTTTAATAGTTTGTACACCATTGTGTTAAAAAAAATTGACAAAGTACAAACGCAATAAATGCAAAACAAATTTCAAGGCGGATTCCAACAGAAGCGTCTATATTAAAACAAAATAAAAACAATGCCTACTTACAAATTTTAACTTACCTAGATTTAAATAAAAATAATAACTTTTTCTCCTATTTGCTTACGCATATCATACCTAGTATCTATGTAGGTAAAGTGAATAAATTTCGTTTCTGATTTTTTAGCTGCTTGCATTCTTTAAAAATAAAACAATAATATACCTAAATATACATACAAAAACAAAACACAAACACAAAACATAACCTCAACATTGTCTTGTTCTTAATGGCTCTGCTCCCTGGGGGCAATTTGCCAGCACATTAGGGGTGATCGTGATGTTGTCTGGTCTGTACCATATCACGACCACTGACTTTTCTTCTTTGCGTACAATGCGGTTTGGACTGCTTAATATGAGTCTCTGGATTTGTGTATTTGACCTTTTCTTAGCTGCTATTTTAAGGGTCAAGGGTTTAGTATTGACAATTACAACATAGGATAGGAGTGACATTTACTAAAAAGAAGGGATTTAGGGGTTAGTAGACAGTACAATCATTTACTAAGTAGAACCTAACTAGACACTTCACTAACTTATTTATTTATTTATTTTTTTATTATAGTTTTATTTTATGATAATTAATGTACCGCATTATTAAACCTCAACATTATTGAAAGATAGAGATGGAGTTAAATATCGATAGCTTGCTAATTATAAAAGTTCTGTCTATATTCGATTTGTTTTGAATATTGCTAAAATAATTTTACGTACATAAAGCACTTTCACTTACACCAATATAATTAAACATCCGAGATAATGGCAAAATTATAAATCGGTATTTCCTAGGGTATTCTATTTCTGCTCTATAGCTGCCCCTTTTTTTTTCTGTGGTTCAACTCAGTTGACATAAACGCTTTATTTTTGTGTGAGTATAAAAATTGGCTGGAGGCTGAAAAGCTAGAGGCCATCGCAATCCTCGAACAGAACAGAACAGAACTTTTCTGTGAGTTGACATGTAAGCATGAAACATGACAGTTGGTGGGTTGCCTGACATATTATTATTTTCGCTTTTTGATAATATTATTTTTATCATAAATAAGTACTCTTCGGTTCCCAAAAATAACGAAAAATTTGCAGTAATGCCCTAGTGTACTTTACCCCACCCAGCACCCCAATTCACTCCACGTGTCCCGTAAGTTTGTTATGTTTAATAAATAGTTTTGTCGGCAAATTGACACCTATTTAAATTTAATATCTAAGTGTGCTTGGTATTTCCACACTCGTGTTGAAATATTTTTTTACAACACGCGTGTGATATTTGGCACTTTCTAGCCAAGTTAACCGTGTTGTTATTGTCATTTTCGTAGGTGGTCGTAGGAAAAAATATTTTCTCGCATAATATTTTTTACCACTACCTGAAGTATACTGTCTATACAGGGTGAGTTTTTTAAAGTGTTACAAGGCGATATCTCGAAAACGATTTAAAATATTTTCTTAAAATTTTAGTGAGGGAATAGGGGGGACATATTTAAACATATTTTTGACGTCTACCCTCCTTCCCCATTTTGAGGGGTGGGGGGTAACTTTGGAATTTTAAATGAGACAATGTACTTTTTTTTGGTAAATACGAACTTACGTAAAAAACTACGTATACAAAAAATATTTTGATTTGCTCCCCTGGTTACGAAATTATGATTTATTAATAATTACCACATAACTTCTGACATGTGGTTTCAATAGGACGAAGCTCCACTGCATTATGCGATACAGCCCCGTAAATGAGTTGAACGAATTGTTTGAAAACAGGTGGATAAGTCGAGCTGGTTCGGTAAACGGCCTGCTAGGTCCCCGGATTTGAACCCCCTTGATTTATTTTTTATTTTATAGAAGATAAAGTGATGACGGCTACACTTACAACTTTAGATGATATGAAATACCGAATCCGCGTTGTATGCTTATTAGTGAGACTTAAAATGTTACAACGGGTACGGTATTTATTTTATTCTGAAAAAAGGGACAAAGTGCTTGGAAGTTGAAGGGAGACATTTTGAACATCTTCTGAAGCATGACAGACGATAAATAAGTTGAAATTAAATAGTAAAGTATGGTTTGTATTTTATAACCTAATAAATCATAATTTCGTAACCAGGGAAGCAAATCAAAAGATTTTTTGTATACGTACGTAGTTTTTTACGTAGGTTCGTATTTACTAAAAAAAGTACATTGTCTCATTTAAAATTCCAAAGTTACCCCCCACCTCTCAAAATGGGGAAAGGGGGTAGACATCAAAAATATGTTTAAATATGTCCCCGCATCTCCCCATTTCCTTACTAAAATTTCAAGAAAATATTTTGAACCGTTTTCGAGATATCAAATTGTAACACTTTAAAAAACTCACCCTGTATATTATATAAGATAAATCAACATTTAACTTACTAAAACTTTGACACTATTTTAAATTTGAAATCAAATTTTCTTCCCTTTTTCTCACAGCCCACCAGGAAAGCATTTCCATATATTATGAATAATTGACCTATTTCTACAGCTCCAATAAAGTTACATACCACCTACTTGTTGCTCCTTGGCTAATAAAGATTTGGCAACCAATATGTTTTCCTGATGATGAGCGTTTCAACGCTCTAAACATGTAGAAACCTAAAAATTTTTTTATTCTTATATAGGTACCTACTTGTGGACTGTGGAGACTGTTTTTTTTTTATAATAGTATGTTCCCACTAGATTGCTTATTCCTAATATGATTTTATTTATTTATTATAGGTAAAAATAAAATACCAATATATGAACAACAGGAACGAAGTACAAGTTCTTATTCATTGCTTTTCTGGTTTTATTTTGCCTCCAACAGTGTCCAACTATCAATAATCTTGATTACAGGCTACAAAAATTCCTAACCTAACAAAACCGTATTTTCTATGACCCAATCGAATACAAAATCAGACGTAATCACCGGTCGCATATTTAAGATATACATTTTACAGAAAAAATTATGATGTCGAACATTGGACGCCTTTACTGTTTTGCCATGTATGCAATCCTATAAAATATTTTGCTTTGTTCTCATTGTTTTATTATTTCGTGCATACATTTTCTGAGTATCGTAACTGCGGACACTAACGACCTTAAATTATTGGTAAGACTCAATATGCAACAAGGAATAAAATGGTTCCCAGTACTCTCACCTATAATATACACCCACAGAGCATCTATTCTCACCGAGCTATGTTCCGACAATGGCAATAAGTTTTAATATAAAATGTACAATAAACGGCATCATTGAAAGAATTTTCGGCCTTTAAGTTTCGTAACCAGTGTAATAAATTAATCGGGTGGTAAATTAAAAAAAGCCCACCTTCTATTGTCGCCGGCGACATCCCAATTCATATTTTATTTTCAACTAACAAAATTTATGGTCTAATTTGTTACTATAGACCGTTTTAAGGTTTATATTGCACTTTTCTTACTAAAATACAGGGTGTCACAAATTTCAAGTTACTCGTCGAAGTATCCCCAACAAACAAGTATATTCTAAAAAAGGTGACTTTTACCTAAATTTTTTACTATAAAGCCCGACAGGCCGCTTTACATAGTCAGAAGTTAGTAAGGTATACCACTTTATCACCTAGTGGGGAATAAAACCAAGGTAATAAACTGGTAAAAAATCATCATCATCACAATCATTAGGAGAATTGGACTTCATAGACAAGGCCAAGTAGTCTTCTTCCTGGCAGTAAAGAGGTGTTTTTTACCTGAATTTAACCTTTGTGGGCCTATGTTGGGCCTGTTATGGGCTATAAAGTTGATAGAAAACCATAACCACAATTTTAGAAAAAGATGAACATAGTATGTTGTTTTTATTTTTATCAAAGCGCAGGAGGCAGGAATTTTCTTAAATCAGAACATGTCATGTCAGCCGTTATTGATTTTTAAAATGGAGTGGTAGTATATTATAGATAGGTACTTATAAAATCATTATTTCATCGATGTGAGGTGCAAAATTAGGTGCGCGTAGAAAATGTTCCTATAGATTTCAATTTTACCTTGAAAAACTAACCGCGCCCCAGAAAAAAGTCATTTAATTAAAAAAACAAGGTTAATTAAAATTGAAAACACAAGAAATTTAAAATGTGGCCAAATAAGTTAGCTCGTTTATGTGCTCGGTTTTTGTTATATACCTAATTGTTGTTGTTTTAGTGTTACAAGTAATTTAACAAAATTAATTGAAAATAATACACCATGTTAAAAAAAACATGGCGCCAGTAAAATATTTTTCCCAAAGGTCAGGATTTCCTGTGGGGCCTTAAAAAAAATGGACCTATAAGTCAGCCTGTATTAGGTTATGCTAGGAGAAAGTTTCCTATTTTGGAACTTGTCTTGATAGGTTTAAATTAGGAGAAATATTTGTTTATATGGCATAAATTTATAATAAGTGTATATGAAGCCTAATTTGGGGTTTTAAAGAATACTGCTGGGCCTATGTACGGCCTATTACTTCATAAAATATTTCTATCGGGGTCGCTGAAATCTCTCGCAACGGATTAATAGCCACTACCATCATAATGTAACTAACCTAACTTTTTGGCCAAGTTCGAATCTAAACGCATAACATTTTTTTTGTTGTTCCGGCGTTTTGTATAGCTCCTACGTTTTGTGTAGCTTCCGCAGATTGCGGTACCTAATATTTACTTGAAAATCGAAATATTTTTTTTTCATAGTAACCTAAATTATTGCTTCGAGTTTACCACAGTGCAATGAACGTTACACTCATCATTAAAGATTTCTAAGCCAGAATCTCTTTAAAAACCTAATTTTTGAAAGATACGGCTTTATATCCGGTTAAAATCATTTTGATGACAAAATAAGAGGACTGTTTGGTCATAACTATAACCTTATATTATTATATAACCTATTTTAAAGCGTTCTGGGCTTTAAGAACAAAATGTAAGACTAATATAGGGTATACATCACCTCAAAAAATGGTCAAATTATAACCTGACCATAAAAATATATTAAAGACAAAACGAAGTAATTTGATCTTCATTTATGGGCCTAAAAGATTTTTTGGCTTTAAGGCCCAATCTATAAGGTAAAAAATAACCTGGTTGGGCGTTTATTACTGACTTTCCTGAGACCTAACTATCAAGTCGATTTACAAGATAAATATCTACTCCTTTGGACCATCTCTTGGGCCTCTTATATTTTCCTACTTTGATCACGTATTAATAAGTTCGAATCACTTTGTTTTGACCAAGCAGGTAGTCTCTTTGGTCGTTTCATCCAAAAAGCCGATTTGGAGGTAAAAAAGACTATTTTTTACTTAAATAGGTCATTTTCTCCAAATTAGAGGTCGCCAAGGCTTTAAATGTTTGTTGGGTCGTTGTCGGTAAACAATGCGATGCGATGCGACGCCACGACGCTGCAAAAGGTAAATTAATAACCTAAGCCTAAGATTTGGCGACAACTTTATTTACGCTACTTTAGTAAGCTTAATTTTTTTGTGTAAACCCTCCAATATAAAATATGAAAACAAGGAGTAATGTCTGGCAACCTGCAGTCGGAGTCCATCTACCTAGAATCCACGAACCCCACAAAGGGGGTGGGATAAGGGGGTAACTTTGAGTCCTTTTATCCAGGCAGGTATTATGATGTATCATGCAAATAGTTATTCAAATTAAAAAAATGGAATACCAGACAACTTCAAATCAAATCATTTAATCATGCCACTAATTTTACAGTCATCAACAAGTTTAAAATTTTATATAAAGGCTGTTCAATGACCGCTGACCGTTACGTCACGACTAGTGTTTATCTTTCTAATATTAGTGAACTAGGTGAGATAGTAAATTTGCGTCAATAATGAATGTCGTATAATTTTACCAGTCGAAAAAGATTTATTGTCATTTTTGGCACTGGCATTTTAATCAACATTATTCCCGAAATTCATGAACATACCATAGAAGGGCGTATTTATGAGATTTATAGAGCAGCTCAATACAACAAAACCTTAAATTTATTGATGGTGTTGAAATATCCACTGGTTCTTTAGCGGACTGTATCAAACAGGCGTTTTTTTAAATAGCATCCCATATAGCCCAAAAATGAGTAGAATTTTTAAGGGAATATAAAAATAACGGCAACTCTCAATTTCCCTTAAAACCTATTTTTCTAGATGAAACCTGGATATGCAGTAACGGGGCTTTTAGGAGAAGTTGGCAAGATGATAATCTCCATACAAAAAAACATTGTACAGGCGGTGTACGGTATATTATTCTACAAAAGCATGTAGAATCTAGATGCTGGTCCAGAAAATGGATTTGTGAATAATGGAAGTTTGATATTCAAGTCTGGCCTGAAATTTGGTGATTATCATGATTCGATGAATAGTGAAAACTTTGAGAAAAGGTCTGAAGAAAAATTGTTACCAAACTTGGAAAAACCGTCGCTTATTATAATGGATAACGCCACCTATCGTTCTGGGTTAATTGAAAAAATTACAAATACAAATTGTTCAAAGAGAACTAATAAAATTATAAATGATGTGTGGGAACGGGAAAGATTTATCGGGTTTCAGATATTCTTTCCCTTATTATTAATTTGGACGAATCTGATGATGATAATGATGATTGTGGATATGATTTATTTTAATTATTAATTTTTTTAATTTTCTTCTTTCTTCTTTTTTCTTCTTCTTTTTCATCCTTATCGAGTCCACTCCTGGACATAGGCCTCTCCGATTCTTTTCCATTCCTGTCGATCCTGAGCCAGTTGTGCCCAGTTTCTACCAGCGACCTCTCTGATATCATCCAGCCAGCGCCTCTGCGGTCTTCCTCTACTTCTTTTTGTTTCTCTGGGGCGCCAGTGGGTCACTTTGTTGGTCCATCTACTATTGTCCTGTCTTGCAACATGTCCCGCCCACCTCCATTTCATCTCGGCCATGTAGCAAATTACGTCGGTCACCTTTGTTCGTCCTCTTACTTCCTCGTTTCTGATCCGATCCCTTATGGAGACTCCAAGCATTGCTCGTTCCATTGCCCTTTGTGTTGTCTTTAGTCTGTCTGCACTGCCTTTTGTAATTGCCATTGTTTCAAGGCCATATGTTGCTACCGGCAAAATGCACATGTCATAAACTTTGCGTTTTAGATGTATTGGAATGTCTGGATTTTTTAGGACGTATTTTAGTTTTCCAAAAGCAGCCCAGGATAGTTTCACTCTTCGCGTTATTTCCGACTTTTGATTCTCTTTTCCTAGTTTAATGAGGTGTCCTAGGTATACGTATTCGTCGACGTTTTCAATGTTTATGTTAGATAATGATAATTGAATGTGATTGGGTGACATAATCTTGGTTTTGTTGATGTTCATTTTTAGCCCTATTTTTTTCGATGTTATGTTTAGTTGCTGCATCATTTCTTTTAACTCATCTGGATCTTCGGAGATGAGAACAATATCATCCGCGAAGCGTAAGTTACTCAGGTACGATCCGTCGATTTTCAAGCCTTTTTGCTTCCAATCCATTTCCTTAAATATCTCTTCCAGTGCCAGGGTAAACAGTTTTGGTGATATCGTGTCGCCTTGTCGAACTCCTCTATTTAGGTTTATTTTAGATGTTTTTAAGCTTTCGTTAATTTTAACATGCATTGTGGCGTTTTTGTATATATCTTTTATAACTGCATTGTATCTTGAGTCGATTCTGGCATTATTCATAGCGTTAAGGAAGGACCATGTTTCAATTGAGTCAAATGCTTTATGGAAGTCTATAAATGCCAGATGTATGGGTATGTTGTATTCGGTTGTTTCTTCTTTATGATTTTATAAATACGACGAAAATATTTGAAACGAGATTTATAGACTGATGCACTAGACAAATAAATATATGATTTAATTTATAATTTTATAAATTAGTTTTATTTATTTTTAAGTAAATTTAAATTAATTAAAAATTTCATACTGCTTTTCAAAAACAAAATGTTTCATCTAATAATACTTTTTACCCAAAATAAACTACTTATTTCTTCATTAGCAGTATAAAAATAAAAATTAAAGACTTGAAAAAACGCGCTTATATTTTACTTGTTCACATGCATCCATCTTTATGTAGTTCGAGCCTAAGAAAAATTATAACCTTTACCACCGGAAAGTCAAATTGATTAATAGTTTATTTACATTACTAGATGCGAAAGTTAATTTTCTGGTGTGAGGAGGTTTTTGAATTGCCGAGGCAAAGCCGAGGTGATTTAATACCTCCGACCACCAAAAAAAGCTTTCGAATCGTGTAATGTATTAAATTTTTTCTACTACTGTTCTCTGATCAATATATTATTAGGTAATAAACTTTGATTTTATTCAAATTAAAATGATAAAATACATTTTTTTTACCTATAAAATAATCAATGACAACTAGTTATTTGAGTATTGTTGACAACTAGTTATTTGAGTACTGTCCAGACTAGGGCTGGGCAAAAATTCGATATATCGATATTTTTATCGATATATCGAATAACGATATTTAGAAAATAAAATATCGATATTATCGATATATCGACGATATCGATATTTTTTTTTATTTCGATATTCGATATTGGAATTTCAATATCGCCCAGCCCTAGTCCAGACATTAAGGATGTGCTATAGTGGTTAAACTCTGAATTTTACGTACAATGGTACACACAATTAGCCGGAATGTCACCATCACGGAATCGCAATGCTGAAATAGTAACACCCTGTATTATTTCAATAGGTCCTTAAGGTTAACAAAACAATTTATTTGTTAGACGAAAAAATGTGTAATAAATATTTAATTATTTAGTTGGTTGTTGTTCTGTGATGGTTATAAATTACCCTGATTGAAATGGCACCTACATTTTTATGGATGCTTGGGTGTTTACAGTTAGTTTTCTGATTTTATCTACGACTATTTAATAATAGAAGCATAATGTGTTTGTTAGTACATATATAATGTGGTTCATATTACCATAGTTACTCATAATCTACAACCGTGGATTATGAGATTTTATAATCCACGGTCCCAATAATGAAGGTTATATTGCTGATTCAAAAAAAAAACTAAAATAGACGCTGCTAATAAAATTTTAAAACAAATAAACTCAAATTTATGCCCATCTACCACCACTGTAAATAATGTTAACTCCGAAACTTTTTCCATTGCTAATAAAAACGATATGAATTATTAAGTAATATTCCTGCTCCCATTCATTAGCATAATTGCTCTAATGTTACAATCAATTTAATGAAAAATTAGAAATAAGTAATTGTATTTTGTTTAATTATTGTTAACATTGTTGCATTGTATTTTTAATTAAGAAATACCATTAATAATATTACCTTGTTATGTAAAAATATCCTATTGTAATAAAATTTGTTGCTCTGAATGAATTTTCTAATTTTTTGAATACTGAATAGTCGTAGATAAAGTATAGTATTTGACTCGCGTATAATGGCTATAATACACTCGGATTCTTAAAACACGAGCCTTTGGCTGGTGTTTTAAAGTCTCGTGTATTATAGCCTACATTATACGCTCGTTAAGTAATATACTACTGCAGTTGTAAACTAATGCATAATTAATGGAATATTTAAATTAAATCATAATCTTATGTGGCGACCTAGTGTTTCACTATCGTCTCCCATATTCTGGTCTCGTATCATTCTCGCGAGACGAGATGAGAGTGGTCCGGTCTCCTGCGAGACGAGAGATTTTTCTGCGAGAATGTCGTGAGACGAGACACAAATATGCGAGAACAAGAAATCTTGCAAAATCTTAAGATTTTGATTCGGATTTGCGATAAACTCTAAAAAGACTCCCGCTGGTATTACCGATATTGCAAGGTGGCCAGGGAAAAATCGGGAGACGTTGCCGAAAAACAATAGAAAAAATAAATATAGTTTAAAAAAACTAAAAAAAAACGCTTAACATTTTATTGCACTTATGCTATTACCCCCGATAATTTAATTCTGATAGTTTAACAGAAACAAATACTCCTTGTTGCCTTATAACCACCGTGAGTAATAGTATGCGATAATTTGTACCTTTATAGCCTGATAAAACGACAAGCTAGCTTTTAAAATCAAGTTAAAAATTCACAGATCTTGCATCTTACGCAATTATCATAGGCGTATTGAAAATACCTACCACATACAGGGGCGAGAAGGAAACCATTATGTCACAGCACATATTACTCCTATCTGTGTTTGTGAGTATGTAACGTGCCGCTATCATTATGACGACATGGATGCTCCGATTTAGTTTGAAATAATAATTAAATTATTATACTTAGAAATGTGTAAATTATACTTAGAAATGTGTAAATTTGACTGTTTTGTTAAAATAAAAAATATAGGATAATCTGTATATTAGTACATATTGAAGAGAGCTCAAAACCACCTTTTCAAAAATAGCGACAAAATTATTTCTTTAGCTATACACAGCCATTTACCTGCTGGTCCTTGTACTCTTTGTTCATGAAATGTCTAAATCTTAAGTCGGCTATGAAATGTTTTGGATTGGTATATCCATTCTCCTCCGACTTTCTGTGTAATACGCCAAGACCGCCGCGCTATTTCGCTTTGTTTCAGCGACATTCACTGTTTATTTTTTCCAATTTTATCGAAATTGAAACAATCAAAAATGCGGTTACCATGATATCGACTAATATGGACACCTGAAAATTTTAAAAATTATGAAAACGTTATCTGATATCAATGAAGTTTAGACGAATAAAATCTATTCGCACTGTCGTGGATTAAATTTTGAATGATACACGTTCGATATGAACTTTGTTAATGAAACTTGTGCAATTAAACCACGAGGCGTCAGCCGAACGTTGCACACGTTTCATTATAGTGTTCATCGAACTAGTATCATTAATAACTATCTACTAACTGTTCTCTCTCCCGGCCATATTATCTTAATATCAACAAATATAATAATAAATGCCGAAACCCAAAACAAAACAATATTAATACTCAGCAGATGATGTCATCGATCCTGTGCTGCTCGGATGTTTGTTTAGACTTCACCGCCATGTTAAAGTTGCCACAGTGGATGTTTGCCCGTGCGTCATCAATCAACGATCAGGACTCGACGTGGTTAATAACTCTGCATCCTTGTTTATTACAGTAACAAGTTTGAATAAAAGCATAAAAGAACGTCTCCAAAATTCCGCAATAATATAACGTGCTAGACAAGGATAAAACTATAAACGTCAGTTAATTACTTTCTTTATTTGTTTAGTTGACAACCGTTGTATTTTAGAACGTCATTGTCAACCTTATTTTGATCTGCCAATCTAATTCGTATTTTGTAAATCTGTGTGCCTTAGAACTGTTCCTGTTTCTAAAAATAGTTCTTTTTAGAGGTACCCACCATCTGTTTTGGCGGTAAGTATTTATGGATTTTTATTAATAACTAATTTATTTATTTTAAATATTCTAACCGTGAAAGTTCTTTGAATCGTTTACGGCAGTGGCTAAATTCCCTTAAATGAAAGGATGTTAAAAATTTGACTTTTGCGATTTTAATAGTCAATAAAACACCAAACTTTTGTAGATTTTAAGCTTTAAAAATAGTATTAAATGTATAAACATTTGTTTGTCAATTTATTTTAGATAATAGAGAATGCCGGGCAAAACTTAAAATAAATAATAATTTTTCGTGATATTATGTAGGTACGTCAAACGGTAGGCAGGCACGTCCATTTTATGAACTTAACTTAGTTTTGACTTTTTTCGTCTCGTAATTTTGATTTGATTCATACGATTTTGATGACGTAAAAGTGATGACGCACGGGAAAAGAACCACTGTGGCGACTTTATTTATGTGCATGTCGCATGTCGCGTTCATTTTTCATGAAATAGACCCGTATATACGCACCCAGTAGTATTTTTAATACTAAAACTTATAACTGTTTCGGCCTAAAATATACCTCTAGGATCAACGCCATATCATCACATCTTTGTTTTCTACGGCAACGTTTATGCGCAAACTACAACTCGCAAATTAAAAGTTATAGTTTGCTATTTGTGCACGAAGAACTTTTTTTACAAGGCTCGTTTGGAAAATCGACCCCCTGTTATATCTGACTCATACAAAAAAAGCAGTTAATTTCATTATTTTACTTGTCAAAATTATCGGTGTTTTCTTCGTCCCATTTATTTTTCCACTCCAGTTACTCTTCAAAAAGTCGGAAACCTTCTGTATCCAACTAAATAGCTTATCTAAAAAATAAAAGTCAATCGTTATTGACTGCCCATTAAGAAAAGACACCCCAACATGCAAAACAAAAGGGGCCTTGATTTTTCTATTCCGTGGAATTTTTCAGGAAAAGAGTCTCTTTTCGTTTTAATTCTAAATCGGAATGAACTCTCTTTCTGGTAATTGTCACTGTATTCCGTTATTATTGTTGGCTAAAAATGTTGATCTATACAGAGCCCGCAAGAAATTCCGCATCAAATGGGATTTTTTTTTTATTATTAGGTATAGGTAAAAATTGAAAAAGCAGTTAGTTTTTGCTTACCTAAAAACCAAAAATGACGTATACTGAAGCAGCTGCACGACTTGCGTTACCTGTCAAATTTGACATTTTTAATAAAATAGGTTCAAAAATGCCCTTGTTTATAAAAATATCGAAAAACTTTATTCGAGAAAGTTGTTTATTTAGGCATTTTTAGCCTCTCTACGAAATTTTGACAGTCTAATACAATTTTTATTTTTTGCCAGATTCTTGAAAATTTTGATCAACCCTCGTAGATTAACTTTTATACATCGATGTAAAACCATTTGCCTTTACTTCATTTGTAATCTTAATGCAATTTTGTGTAAAATTTTTGTTTCCTATTATTTGTTTTGCTTCAAAAACAGAAATTGTTATTGATCAGTATGTAATGTTTGATGCAAAGTTTATCTAATTACATCAGTTTTGCCAAAACCGACGTTTCTCATTTTTCTTAAGTTAGCAAACAGATAAACAAAAAGAAAATATTAGGAAGCTTTCGTTGAACTTTTACTTAATTATTATTATTAAATTAAATTAATTATATTAAACTATATTTTTGTTGAATAAAATGTTTCGAGCGATTAATATTTATTCTTTTGGATCCAATATTAATTAAGTAAAATTTCAACCAAAGCTTCCTAATATTTTCTTTTTGTACATCTTTTTACTAACTTAAGGAAAATGAGAAACGTCGGTTTTGACAAAACTGATGTAATTAGATAAACTTTGCATCAAACATTACATACTGATCAATAACAATTTCAGTTTTTGAAGCAAAATAAATAATTGGAAACAAAAATTTTACACAAAATTGCACTAAGATTACAAATGAAGTAAAGGCAAATGGTTTTACATCGATGTATAAAAGTTAATCTACAAGGGTTGATCAAAATTTTCAAGAATCTGGCAAAAAATAAAAATTGTATTAGACTGTCAAAATTTCGTAGAGGCTAAAAATGCCTAAATAAACAACTTTCTCGAATAAAGTTTTTCGATATTTTTATAAATAAGGGCATTTTTTGAACCTATTTTATTAAAAATGTAAAATTTTACAGGTAACGCAAGTCGTGCAGCTGCTTCAGTATACGTCATTTTTGGTTTTTAGGTAAGCAAAAACTAACTGCTTTTTCGATTTTTACCTATACCTAATAATAAAAAAAATCCCATTTGATGCGGACTTTCTTGCGGACACTGTATAATCGATATCGACAATGCGAGTGAACTTGAAATTTCAATAAATCAGTAAGGTAAAAAAGACAAAAAGGGTGTTAATATGGTAATTTTTACACTTTGTCATCAAATGGCAATATAAAAGTTATTATAATTTAATTCGACAAGTGCATAGATAATGAAGGAGTGGCTGACTATTTCCTAAAGAAAATCAAAGTAAAGTCTGTTCAATGATCGCTGACCGTTACGTCACGACTATAGTGCTTATTTTTCCATTGTGTGATAGTAAATTTGCATCAATAATGAATGTCGTATAATTTTACCAGTCAAAAAAGTTTTATTGTAATTTTTAACAGTGACAGTTTTAATCAACAATATTTCAAAAAGTCAAGGTATTTATTTATTTATTTATTTATTTATTTATTTATTTACATTACCTACCCTACAGGTTAAATAACCCAACTACAAGGCAGGACCATGAAAAAATTTACACAAAAAATAAATATACTAAAAGTGAAGCTAAAAATACTAACAAAAGTAAGCTAGTCTATACGTAAACCTAAACTAATTATTCGAATATAAGAAAAGTAACAGTAAAAAAAGAAAAAGAGAGACTGAACATAGAAAATCATGTCACTGGACAAAAAACAATACCAGCCGCACAATCTCAGTTTAAAGTATTAATGCAGCACTAACCTTTTTACTGTACTGACCGAAGAACTGAAAAAATCTAAATCAAACCGCTTATTATATCTCTCACACATTTGAAAGACAGGAGAAAACTTTAAAATATTTGTCTTTGGATTAGGCAGGTAGAAAGTCATATTTTGTCGTGAATTCAATCGTGGCACATTAAAATTAAGCTTACCCAATATACTAATACAGTCGAGTTGATTGTTTAGTAATTTATACAGAGCCATTAATAGGTGGTAATCACGGCGATCCCTGAGTGATTCATATTTAAATCTCTGAAGAAGTAGAGTCTGGGGAAAACCCTGCATGGGATATATTCCGTCGACCCTAAAGCTAAGGTACTTTAAGAATTTTCGCTGCACCCTTTCAAGACTATCAATGTGAACATTATACTCAGGTGTCCAGATCACTGCGGCATATTCTAGTTTCGATCTTATATATGCATTGTATAAGCTTGTTAAGACATCAACGCTGTTAAAATCCCTAGTGCAGCGCACAATAAATCCATAACTCTGAAGGGCTTCACTAATAATCTTATTTATATGGGGTATAAAAGAAAGCTTTGAATCAAAAACGACACCCAAGTCGCAAAATGAGTCAGAGCGAGAAATAATTTTATTTTCAAGAATATAATCAAAATTAATTACAGAAAGTTTATTTGTAAAAGAAACAACTTTACACTTCTCAATGTTAAGCTTTAAATTATTTTTAATACACCAATTATTAATTAGATCCAAATTCCGCTGAATAACAATACAATCATTGATGTTTCTAATTCTTTTATATAGTTTAATATCATCAGCGTATATCAAATGGTCAACATCCAGATCATCACCAATATCATTTATAAAAAGAATAAAAAGTAAGGTATTGTGAAATAGTAATTTACGTTACAAGACCGGAAAGTAGTGTTTTTCAGGTCGAGACAAGCATTTCCAGGGCGAGCCATATGCGAGTCCTGGTAGCTTGGAGAGACCTGGAAAACACTAATTTTCGGTTGCGTGACGTACAATATTTTTTTTAAGACCGACACTTCGATATATTTTATAATCTACGCGAAACAAGTTTGACATAAAGAACAAAATTAAAAATCAACGAACTGTCACTCGACAATACATCGAAATGTTGTTGTCATAATAACGAAATCAAGGTATCTTGTATTATCAAAGAGCGATTGGAAAAACAAAAAACAGGGTGACAGTGACATTAGAGACCGGAAAAGTGACATTAGAGTCCGGAAAAGATTTTTCCGGTCTCTAATGTCACTTTTCCGGTCTTGCGATCGGAAAAACGTTATTTCCTAGACAAAAAATTGTCCAGAAAATGTAAATTTTCTGGTCGGTTTTAAAAAAAAGAACAACCATTAATTTTAAAATTATTCGATTATTTTCAAAGAGAAGGTGATGACGGAAATACTCTTTACCCTTTGAGGCAGTTTACGAAGTAAATAGGACATAATAAAGCAGGAATTGTGAAAACATAAATAATAAACATGAAAAATATATAAACAGGGTGCTTCATTATGGATGGCCAACCTCGCCATATCCCGGAAACGACCAAGCATAGAAACTTGGGGAAAAAAATTATGTTTAAAGCGGTCATGAGAAAATTCTGGAAATTATTTTTAAGTTCCTCATTTCGCCGCAAGAGGGCACAATTGAAAATAATTTTTTTTAATTCTAAATTTCTCCAAAAATTCCCATATTAAGGTATTACTCTAATTACATTATTAGAAAACTTAGACAATTCTGCATCATTTTGGTTTAAGGCTCATTGACGTACCGACCTAGATAAGAGTGGGGGGTTTGGAAGAGCAGGGTAAGTACCTTCAATTGCCGTATCCAACGGTACACGATAATTTCTGATAAAATTGCTAGAGGGAGCAATTTTTAATTATAACAGTTTTTTTGATTTTATCCCGAAAATTCAAATCATACGGTATTATAGTGTTTCTTAGGTCAATTTAATGACATTAAACTGTGGGAATTTCCTATCCATAGGCGTTCCACACAAATAATTAATATGCGTATACACACTTATAAGTTTGTTTTACATTAGGTGTTTGTACATACTACACTTTATAAACCCACTGTATATATAATAATATTATATTAAAATAATAAATATAAGGTAACTCAAAAATTCTATATACAAAACTAAAATCAGAAAAATAAACCTGACACGGCACGACACTGCTCAGAAAATGCTTTAATTTTTTTACCAGAACTTCATTCTCGTCAACCATACTTCGGTCCGTTCATCAAGGCATAACCACGTATATTTTATCTCCGTCTCTACCACGCCATCGGCGGTCACTGTCCTATCTCTGTCTGGCAGAATCCATCGTCAGACGGGCCGGGTACCGGTTCAGCTTATAACCTGGCGCTTGCAATCGCAATAAATTACATGCTGTTGCCAATTCTTCAAAATTTTCGGATTAGTAAACACAATGTAAGTATATACGAGAAACAAGGGTTTCTTAATTAGTTGTTTTTAAACACTGAAAACACTTTTTGTCTTAATTTCAGTTATATTGTTTCTTAAGGACTAAAGAATGTATTATTATAACAATGAATGGCTTGTTATTTTTTTCTGTCACACTCAAAACTCCTCGGTTTAAAGTATATTTGCAAACTAGCTTTTAAAGAAAGTTACTGACTAACTATTGAATACTGATATAAATGAAATATCTTTAATAAAAAAACTTAAAGAATTGAAGAAGAAATATCTGACAACCCTGGTTGTGCGGTCGGTCTCTTTGAGACTGTTTACTGCCGTATGGAATGATTGGAATGTCCTCAAACTGAGATTGGATAAATAATACTATGACATCATAATCGGAAAGTAGTTTAAATTTGCAAGAAAAAATGTGAAGGGAATTTAAGAATAATGGAAACTCTCAATTTCCTTTAAAACCTGTTTTTCTGGATGGAACCTGAATATACATAAAGGGGCTTTTAGGCGAATTTGGCGTCAAGATAATACTTTTCAAACAGTTAAAAAAATCGTCAGAGGGTGTACGGTATATTATTATACATGCTGGTTCAGAAAATGGATTTATGGATAATTCAAGCTTGATATTCAAGTATGGCCTGAAATCTGGTGATCATCATGATTCAATGAATAGTGAAAACTTCGATGGTTTAAAGAAAATCTGTTACCAAATTTGGAAGAACCGTCGCTTATTATCATGGATAACGCCACGTATCATTCTGGGCCAATTGAAGAAATTCCAAATACAAGTTGGCCAGAAGATTACTCATTGCATGGTTAGAACAAAGACAAATTCCGGTTTCACCATTTGCAATGACGGATCAGATCTAGATAATAGTGAAGCAGCATATCTCACCCAAACGTTACAAGTAATATGGAAAGCGCTATTTATTTAATTTTCTAATTATTTTAATTTTAATTTAATAGGTTGGAAGAACTAACGTTGCAACATGGACATCGAGTTTTAAGACTTCCTTCATATCATTGCCACTTTAATCCTATTGACATGGTTTGGTCGGAATGTAAGCGCTATTATGATGCAAAAATAAGTTCTATGCATCCTGTAACAAATGACGTAGTTTTAGGTCTGTGGAATGAAGCCATAGAAAATGTTACAGTGGAAAAATGGAAAAATTATGTAATCAAATTATAAACGATACCTATGTGGGAACGGGAAAGATTTATCGATGCTTCAGATACTATTTCCCTTATGGACTTGGACGAATCTGATGATGATGATTTATTTTAATTATTAAAAAACGGTATTTTGTTGTATTGTAATTTTTTTATTATATTTTCTTCTTTCTTTATGATTTTATAAATAAGATGAAAATATTTTAAACAACATTTATAGATTGATGCACTAGACAAAAAAATGTATGATTCAATTTGAAAATTCATAAATGAACTTTATTTACTTTTCAGTAAATTTAAATTGATTAAAACTTTCATACTTATTTTCAAAAACAAAATGTTTCATCCCATCATACCTTGTACCTTAATCAACGCGTAACGAACAAACCCGAACAATCATGTTCAGTTACTTACAACCTTTTATCGTTTTACATTTTCTAATCTTTTCTGGTAATTTTTTTAATAAGGTTTATAATAGCTTTACATGAAAATATTGTACTGTACGATATACAATATAATTGTTCGACTTTGCTCTGTTACTAACAACTATTGTCCCTTTACTAAAATCTATTCCGCGCTCTTAAAACATGCAATTAAACCACAAAAAGTCGCTTTCACGTGTCAAACTAAATTGGTATTTAACTTTGTACTTCGAAAAAGAAAAACCGCTTGTTAACGTTAAGAAGTAAAGAACAGGACAAAACAGACGTTTAGCCGGGGCCCTTTCTGGTCAACTTAGCACGATTTGGTGTCAATTACTGCCCGATTTTATTTCTAACAATTGCCTTCGTGTCGTTTTTTAAAGATTAGTTTAATCCCCGTTAGTGTCGAGATTTTTGACTCTAATGGTCGAAGGAAATCCTGTACGCCATAGAAAAGCGAAAGAACTCGTTAAGGATTTTTTTAAAGTCTTAGAACAAAAAACAATTTTTGTTTTTGGTAAAAATAATATGTATCCAGATAAAGATATTATTTTTTCTACACCTATTAGGAAATGTGTATATTGAATGCATGTTATTGATGACAAAATCTAAAACATTGTCTGAGCCTTTCATTATAAAACTGTGACCTGACGCAACGCTAGTTCGTCCAACTTATTAAATTAAAATAACGTCAATATTAGATATAATTAATACTTATCATTTTCGGCCTTTTTATTATATGTTCTAAAAATAATCACTTATTATTAAATATACTGGATAGTTTTTGAGAATATTTAGAATATAATATCATCATAAATCTGATGCGCATTGAAAAATTGCACCAATCGTCTTAACAGATATGACAGACTTAACTTAAGTCCTCAAGTTATGGTGCCAATTTAAATTCTCTTTTCCAACACTAGATATTTAATCCGCAACGTAATACCTTTATATGTATAATATAGAATGTGACATTAAATTAAAGTTATGGAAAAAAAATTTTCCTAAGCACCATTTGCATTTAGAATGCTTATACAGGGTGGCGCACCGAAAACTTTTCACCCAGGTTTATTTTCTTGTTAATAAATAAATCAAAATTCGCTTGAACACGGGAACCTTAGTTCTCAGGGGGGCATATTCATTTGCTATTTTCACCCCCCTCCCCTCCTGGAATCCCTACGACGGGGTGGCTTCCACCCTTAAAATCTTAAATGAAAAGGGGGGGGGTCGAGTTTTTTAAAGGGAATTGAATTGCCTTCCAAATGCGACCTTGCTCGTTTAAATCGAGTGAATAGTTCCTGAGAAATAGGGCTAATTAGAAAAGAAAATTTAAAAGTAATAAAATTTATTACCGCTTGTATCAATTAAGTAAATGTTGAAAATGTCCACCTCCAACGTCCATGCAATTGTAAAGGCACTGTTCAAAATGTTCGCGAACATTATGGAGCATAGCGGGAGTTATTTGTCGGCACTCGTACACTATTCGTTGTCGCAAGTCTTCCAAAGAATTGGGTTGGGTTGCATACATTTTAGACTTTAAATGTCCCCACAAAAAAAGTCCAATGGCGTCAAATCAGGAGATCTTGCAGGTCATTTAATAGGACCTCTTCTTCCAATCCATTTTCCTCGAAAATTTTCATCCAGAAACTATCTAACAGGAAACGTATAATGCGGGGGTGCTCCGTCTTGCTGAAAGTAAATATTTTCTGGCCGATAACGGTAATTTTCTTCTATGGCATTCGTTAAAGCAAGGTTAATAGTGGTTTCCAAAGGTTCAGGTAAATTTCACCTGTCAAATTTCCAGGTATAAAATATGGCCCAATAATACGGTCCCCAAAAATTCCAGCCCACACATTTAATTTTTCGGGATGTTGAGTATGCACTTCTCTAAAAATTCTAGGGTTAGAATCCGACCAATACCTGCAATTCTGTCGATTGACAGTACCGTAAAAAAAAAGTTCATTCATCGAAGAAACAAATGTTAAAAATAAATTGTACATTGCGAATGATCATTTTACTAATTAACTCGAAAAGTTGCAAACGGCGATCGTCATTGTCTTCATTAAGTTCATGAACCAGTTTTATTTTATAGGGATGTAACTTATGCGTTTTAAAAGTAGGCTGAATCGTTCTACGCGAAACACCCGATACATCAGACACTTTCCTCGTGCTAAGTGTGGGATCGATGGCAATATGACCCAAAACTACAACTTCTACAGCTTTATTTCTTACAGGATTTTCAACAATCCTTTTTTTTTTGTTTAGCACTGATCCTGTTTCACGAAATTTTGCCACTAATTGTAGCACGTTCCCTTTAAAATAAGGTATCACTCGACCAGGGGGGTCGACCCCCTTTCCATTTAAGATTTTATGGGTGGAAGCCACCCGTCGTAGGGGTTTCAGCAGGGGAGGGGGGGGGGGGGTTAAAATAGCAAAAAAATATGTCCCCCTGAGAACTAAGGTTCCCGTGTTCGCGCGAATTTTGATTTATTTTTTAACAAGAAAATAAACCTGGGTGGAAAGTTTTCGGTGCGCCACCCTGTAGAAATAAACTTGGTAATCTAGCTAAACTTGAAGTCTACGTACAGGCTCTTAAATAAATTCGAATTAGATGTATAAAATCTAATAAAACTAATCTCTTGTATCCTGGGCATGGATAAAAATTAGTGCAAAACTACCCATTATTTGCAATACTTTATCTGAAATCTTAATCAAAGAACTCATGGTCGGGGTGGGGTTTAGATTATTGAGAAATAAATGCCCCATGCACGGTAAAAACGTAACTGTTCATTTAAATAATAGTCCGGGAGGCAGCGTTGCATTTTTGATGATGATTTCAGGTCGCTTGATTTTGTGTGCATTCGATAGTCTAGATATAGCTAGCAATCGAAACAAGCGTCAGCTGTCAGAGTCGTGGTGGACCTAGTCGTAAGAGCATATTATCAATTATGTAAAAAAAATATCCAAAAATGATTTCAGCTCATTTGAAAAGTTGTACAGCAAATGTTTATATGATGACAATAAATAAAAAAAAAGTCGCTGGAAAGATAATGGGGGATTATGCGTCAGCTGCTTTTACAGGGTCCTGCACCTCACTCTTCTATTTATAGCTCACTTATTAATTAAGTTAAAATTTTGATATTTTGCAGATCTTACCCGTATCTTGGGGCGCATTACAGAACATATTTTTTTTCATTCACTGTATTCTAAAAAAGTGTGACGTCATGATGTATTTTTTAGATTACATGTTATATATTTTCTTACTTATTTGGGTGCCTTCTATAGTTACCTATATACCCCTAAAATTTTATTAAAGTAGATTCAGTATTATAGGCGAAAAAAAAAAAAAAAAAAAACAGAAAAACCTTTTTCGAATTAAAAAATATCAGTTTTGCACCACTGGTTTTAAAAATTAATAAAAAATAAAAATAATGCCTCGTTAATAAAATTATACAAAGGTACTTAACAAATAAATGCTAACAGCCTCGTTAACCAAGTTTCATTAATACGAATTGTACCGCGTGTCCAAAGTGTAGTGTCAAACTTTGCCAAACTTTAAAGCTATTTATTTTTTTTAGTTCAGTTCTCAGTGAGCGCAGAGTTTGGCAACTCATTGTACCGTAATTAAAATGGACTAATAATATTAAATTTATAATAGCAAATGATGATAAACGAATTGTTTGTTATTCTTAATAGGCGAGTTAATTAACTTGGTTTATTCTACTCACCGTTCAACTTAAAAAAAAGGCACCAAGAAAATTTAGTCTCTGAAACCCGACGCGTGACCTTGCTACGGCCCACTAGTTAACTGGGAACTTTTAACCCAGCATCAGCTGTAAATGTCACATGCGGGTGTTAACTGTCGAAACTAGGAGAAATGTTTGATTTTTAATTCTGCATCGAATGACATAAAAATATACAGGTGTTTCTATGTGAAATAAGAAAAATAAATTGCTTTAAAGTTTGCACAGTTCGACACTAAACTTTGGACACTCTGTATAATTCGTAATAATCAAACTTGGTAACGAGACTGTTAGACTTTATTTAATAAGTTCCTTTGCATAATTTTATTAACGAGGCATTACTTTTATTTTTTATTAATTTTTAATACCAGTGGTGCAAAACTGATATTTTTCAGTTTTAATTTTTTTTTACTATAATACTGAACCGATTTCATTAAAATTTTAGGGTTATGTAGGTAATTATAGGAGGCACCCAAATAAGTAAGAAAATATAGGTATGGCATGTAATCTAAAAAAATACATCCTTATGATGTCACTCTTTTTGGAACACCCTGTATGAAAAAAAAAATATTTTCCTGAAATCGCCCCAAGATACAGGTAAGGTCTGCAAAATATCAAAATTTTAACTTCATAAATAGAAAACAGGGGTGAGGTGCAGGACCCTGACAATATACCTCGGTTGAGAAGGCCATTATTGACCTAGCACATTATATCCCCCGGTATAAGCAGCTGACGCATAATCCCCCATTATCTTTGCAGCTGATTTTTTTTTTTAATTTATTGTCATCATATAAATATTTGCTATACAAATTTTCAAGCGACCTGAAATCATTTTTAGATTTTATTTTTACATAATTGACATTCTCTCACGACTAGGTCCACCGCTACTGGAGCAGCTGACGCTCAGACAGGGCCGTCGAGAGCCAGGTCAGGCCCGGGGGCTGTGCGGCATCCCGGGCCCACTCCTAGGGCTGCCAGATTTAAAATATTAAAAAGCGGGAGGTAGGGTCCTAGCCTAGCCAGTGGCAGCTTATGACTTATTAACTTGGGGTGCACTAAAAGCCCGCTGCAGGCGAAATGCGCCGCAGGCGAAAATTTATTAAGACAACGCCCAAATTTAGTCAATAATTTTCAATAAATATTTTTAAAATTTATGATTGCCTACCTACTTTGACTTTGACTTTATTGAAAATGAAATAAGATAAAAAATAAAAAAGGCCAATTTATTTTTCATTAGTTGTAGTAAAGTTCATTCTTCTGTTTTTAGTTGTAGTAAAGTTCATTCTTCTGTTTTTATTTACAGCAAACTTATCAATAACAATAAAGTCCCTAGATTTACACTTTGTGATCTGTGTCCAGTTAATTTTGAGTTTAGGGCTTCGCTCAATTTTAATTTCAATTTTTTGCTTAATACTTAATGAGCTAAAATTGTTTCTCAAATATTCCACATTCATAGTCGTCTTGGCATTAAAACTGTTCATTTTTATTAAAAATAAGTCTTTACACCCCAAAATAATAACAAAAATATAATTTTTAAATAAGAAACCCATCGTTGGTCAATTCTAAAATGTACAAAATTGTCGGGTAGGTTCTCCAAAAAAGATTAAAGTTTTATAAATTCTTCGAATAATAAATCGATGTTAATACAAATATTTGGCCGGACAGGCGAGGACAAAATGTATCGATAGTTGATACTTAGAACATTAATTATTCGCCAACTCGCCTAACAATTTACATACCCATGTAATGTTTACAAAGTAATTTTTTTTCAACAGTGTTTTTTTTTTTTTTTATAATTTATCATATTTTTTTAACTGCGCAGCCCGAGCACGGGCCCTTAAAAGAGACGTGGGCCCGGAAAATTTGCCCCCCAGCCTCCCCCTCTTGTTAGCCCTGCGCTCAGATCATTAAATGACTACCCCCAATAAGAATAATTACTTGTGATAAGAATTAGACGACCTGAAAGATTGTGTCATTTGCAACGCTACCTCCCGAACTAAAAACTTAATTTGTACGTGTTCTTAACAAAACGCTTAACGTAACGGCATCCCAGAAATTTCTTGGCGTTCATCACCACACCATGTCGTTTATTATGAAATTTGTGGCATTTTGCAGGCGCAGACGATATTCGTTGTAGCCAATTAAGGCTGTCGACACAAAAAATTGCAATTACTAAGTCGCAGACGTTATTAGTTGATAACTTCATAAATTACTCATACAAAAAGTAGTAAAACATGTAGGTATGTATCTACTTATACTTTGATCATGCATTGTATTATAATAGATTAGTTTTTACAAAGAGGGCTTGGATTAAAATTCGTAGTGCTTGGTTTAGATCACAATGATATGGGGACGATATATCTAACCAAATATAGCTTAACATTTTGTCAAATTCATATTATGACAGGATATGCCAAACTAATGAGTAGGTAATAAAATAAGTAGACAAATACAAATTTATTTTTGTTGTTTACAAAATTAACAAAGTAAGAATATACAGAAAGAAAAAGAAAAATAATTACATAAATTGCTGAAATTGGCCACCGCCATGCTCCAAGCATAAATTCACACGTCTCTTCATATTTTCGAAAGTGTTAATCAGCATCTCTGGAGAAATGTTACCACATTTTTAGATAATCCTTTCTTGTAATTGTTCTAAATTTGCAACTGGTGTTTTAAAAATAGTGTTCTTTAAATGAGGAAAAACGAAGTAATCCATAACCGTTAAACAAGATGATCTAGACAGTGGCGTAGCTTGGTTAAAGGGGCGGAGGGGGCGAAAGCTTCAAAGGTAAGGGCGTAAATTTTTTCATGGGTTAAAAGAGGGGAAAAAATAGCGCAGCAGGCGAACATTTTTTGGATGCCACGCCCTTTTTTCACTGATGTTACCTGATTTTCAAGTAGGAAAAATATAAAATACACAAGATCCTCAAGAAATCCAAAAAAAAAATGATCAAGTAAAAAAAAAGTGCTTCGTTTTCATGGCTCATTATGGGTCCTGGGGGGGGGGGAGGGGGGGGGGGGTAGGGCGCCTCACTGCTAATGTATAATTTCGTTTATTTAGTAAATTTTGGCCTAAGAAATAAAGTTTTTGTTTCGTCATGTCTAAAATGGTCACATGAAAACAGAATATGACACGACAAGGGGAATTTTGTTAAAACTCTATCAAATATTTTATGCATATTACATAATAATAGGAGCATATATTCTCATGGGCGGGAATTATTTGTTAAAATGGAATTTTTGTTTTTCTGACGAAGAGCGAAGAGACGACCGTAATATTGACTGTAGGACGTTGGCAATATAAACTTTCAGTCGGATAAGATGAGGGTTTTGTTATATAATTATTATTTATATTCATAAACATAGTAAATTTCCTCTTGCTGCGATAGTAGCGATAGGTAAACAATATTATCAATTATCATGTGAAGTGAAATTGAACTGGGAACTACTGGGAGAGTGAAAATGGGGCGCCGTTTGGGAAAGGACTCAAAGGGCCGGGGGGGCGGGCGCCCCCCCTGGCCCCCTGCACGCTACGCCACTGGATCTAGATTGGAATTCAATGTCTGATCGAGAAGTGATCAATCTGTCGTCGAAAAAATTGCAGTTAATAGTTTCGGCGACCGTATGGGCGGTTGTACCATTCTGTTGAAAATGTCCATAACGTAGTTCGTCGCAAGGGCGTCCATAGGGGGGGGGGGGGCAAAACGGGCACTTGCCCCCCCCCCCTAGGCGCCCACATTACTATTTTATTTCATAATTCAGTATAAATATAGATTAGTACAGTGGTTAGTTAGTAGACCAACAAATCACTAAACTGAACAATTACATAATAAAAACATATCAATAAATTAATACATTAGGCATAAGTTAAAGAAATAGTCCTATACAGTGTCACCAGTAAAGTCCGCATCATATGGGATTTTTTTTATTAATATCTTTATTCAAAATTTGACTTTGGCATCAAGTTCTGCATCGATCGAGATTAAAATTAGGCAAACAAATAGTAGTCACGTGATTCGCATTATCTGTCAAATTTTAATTTTTTTTCAAAAAATATTTCAAAAGTGGGGTTATTTCTGAAAATATCGAAAAAAGTTATAATTTTTTTTAATGCAGTTTGTAGCCCACATGCAAAATTTCAGCTGGATAAGATAATTTTGATTTTTTACCTATATTTTGTGAATTGCACCACTTTTGCAAAATAAGACTCAACGCAACCTATACATAAAATTTCTTAGTTTTGACAATGCTTTATTTCAGATACATTTTCTTTAAACTAGCGTCATATTAAATGTGTGTTTTTCTACAAAATCAAAATTGGGCTATTAAAATTTGGTCGCATGTGATGCAAAGTTCATTTGTTTTTGACCCTGTATAAGTTAACTTCATAAAATACGTATTTTTGAAAACGTAGTTTGTGACTGAAAGTAAAAAAATAAAAAATAAAATAAAGAGATTTTAAATTAAATCGTTGAAAATAGATCAACTTTCCGTTGGGTTAAGCAAAAATTTATTTTCCACTTAATGAACACTTTACTGATGACACTGTGTTCTTTTTTGTCTTAATATTAAGGTGTACTACTTTCAGACACAAACTATGTTTTCAAAAATACTTATTTTATGAAGTTACCTTATACTGGGTCAATAACAAATGAACTTTGCATCATATGCGACCAAATTTTAATAGCCCAATTTTGATTTCGTAGAAAAACACACATTTAATATAAGCATTGTCAAAACTAAGAAGTTTTATGTAGGTTACGTCAAGTGTTATTTTGCAAAAGTGGTGCAATTTACAAAATATGGGCAAAAATAAAAATTATCTTATCCAGCTGAAATTTTGCATGTGGGCTAGAAACTGCATTTAAAAAAACCTTTCCCTATATATAACTTTTTTTTGATATTTTCAGAAATAACCCCACTTTTGAATTATTTTTTGAAAAAAAATTAAAATTTGACAGATAATGCGAATCACGTTAAGTACTACTATTTTTTTGCTTAATTTTCATCTTGATCGAAGCAGAACTTGATGCCAAAGTCAAATTTCGAATAAAGCTATTAATAAAAAAAAATCCCATATAATGCGGACTCTACTGGTGACACTGTATATAAGAAGTATTGTTTAAGTTTTTGCCCCCCCCCCCCCTGAAAAACGCTTCATGGCCCTTGGTTCGTCGTCAAGTAATTGCTCCACAAATGTAATCCAAATATTTTCTCTATATCGCTCTGCTGTAACTGTGTCATGGAAAAAAATAGAACCAACAATTCTTCTTCGGGAAACAGCTAACCAGACACCAATTTTTTGAGGGTTCAATGAGGACTCTACAAAAAAATACGGATTGTATTGCCACTCACCATTTACTCTCACCCCGTTTCGAAAATATGCTTCAACCATGACTGTTTTGTGCTGTTCCGTAAAGCCCATTGTGTGAATTGTTCAAGAAATTGGAAAAATTAGCGGTGAATCAAATTACTTGTAACGACTGTCAAAGATGACGGAATTATTGATTGATTGTTAATTCAGGTAGTTACTGACACCCAACAGGTATTAAGCTCTACGGCTAAGCATTACATCCTTAGATGCAAGGCCCTCTTTGATGCAAATAATTTTTGCTCGCACGGTAAATATGCAAAATAAAAATCTACGAATTAAAATTATTTTAATCGCAAACAATTTTTACATCTTAAGAGTTGCTATATCAGTCTCTCTTCTGTGGTTCTGACGTGAGTAGGATGACTTAAGTGCATGAACAATGCTTATTGGTACGACGATCGGATCTCGAAGGGTTAGGTTTTTACATTTCCCAGAAATTGTTTTTATGGAGGATCTCTGTCTCTTGAAAATTCAATTTTAGGATTATTTCGGGCTGGAATAGATTCTCGGAGTTTTCTTGAACTATGTTTCCCATTAACCCTGATACAATTTTTATGGCTGTATGTAATTATTAGTGGTACTTTTCTTTTGTTTCTGTTTACTAGCTAATAAATACATTAAAGTTACAATACTTTTTCTTTTCATAAATACCAGTTGAGAAATGTGCCGCCCCCTCCCAATACCAATGATTTTGCTACGGCCCTAGTAGTTAATATGTTGTGCAATCCTGCGTTAAGAATGGGCCACACTGTACCTTACTGCAAACCTCTAGGACTCGGATCATGTTAATGTAAATACTACAAGCACCTAAAAAATACTCCGCGTGTCCACTAGGTTATGATATTTAACTTGTATATCCAATTTTAATGAAATTGGTAACACGGTAACGGTAACTGTCAGTCTTTTGGTAAATTATCGCTCGATTGCTCCATTGAATTTACGATATGTTATTTGCTCCGACAGCGATTTAAACTCTGCACTTAAAATAGAGCAATATTGCCCCAGTTTATAACGTAACTAAATATTTTAAATAGAAAAAAGAAAAGCACGAAGTCTTTCTCCACAAATTTTATTGTTCGAATAACTAGGCGAACCTAGGATCACATCGACATGTTTCGAGTGTAGAAACACTCATCATCAGGAAAACAAAGTTAAAGGTAAACTGCTGATGTTTTTAGCAAAAGAAAAAATAATAGTGAGATTAAGCCGTAATGGAGCTTTTAATGGTGTACAAGAGGTGTAAAATTGAGTAGTCAAAAGACCGAAAATGAAGGCTCCAGCATACTGAAGAAACGAGCGTTAGTGCAAAAGCACACTGTGCCGTGCGGAAAATGAGGGGAATAAAAGAAAAAATTAAAAAAATTTAGGGAGTTTTGAAAAACTTATCTGTAAAATTCATTATTACAGTACCTACTGAAAAATCTTGAGTTTTATTAAGCCCTATCAGAAACATGTGAAAGTATCGGAGTGAAATTGAAAGAAAAAGAAAAATGTTGTTTTTTATAAAAGACGAAGCATCTGTAAAAAATAGAAAGGGGAATGTAGTAAATGAAATTAAAAAAAAATGAGGTAGATTAGCTTACCTTTTGGTTTAAAGTAAAATTCTGTTGGGGTACCAGGCTTTTTACGGCCTAGTTACCCCCGCAGTGGTCAAATCATACACATTTGGTGCAAAAATTAAGTGATTTTTAAAAAATAAAAAAAATAAATATAAAATTTGAGTTCCCGGAGAAACTGTAACCAGCACGTGGCAGATGGGAAATGAACTTGAACTTGACATTGTAAAAGGGGGAAATAAATGACAAGTGTTTTTTGGCGGTCAAATCGAAGAATCCTCGAGTATGTCAAGAGTTTTTTAAAAAAGTTATAAAGGAGAAAAGTTCAATTAAGGCTCAAAAATGATTAAAATTTTAAAATTCATTTCCCATCTGCCACGTGCTGGTTACAGTGGAACTTCTCCGGGAACTCAAATTTTATTTAAATTTTTTAAAAATCACTTAATTTTTGCACCAAATGTGTATGATTTGACCACTGCGGGGGTAACTGGGCCGTAAAAAGCCTGGTACCCCAACAGAATTTTACGTTAAACCAAAGGTAAGCTAATCTACCTCAATTTTTTTTTAAATTTCATTTACTACATTCCCCTTTCTATCTTTTACAGATGCTTCGTCTTTTATAAAAAACAACCTTTTTCTTTTTTTTTCAATTTCACTCCGATACTTTCACATGTTTCTGATAGGGCTTAATAAAACTCAAGATTTTTCAGTAGGTACTGTAATAATGAATTTTACAGATAAGTTTTTTAAAACTCCCTAAATTTTTTCTTTTACTCCCCTCATTTTCCGCACGGTACAGTGTGCTTTTGCACTAACGCTCTTTTCTTCAGTATGCTGGAGTCTTCATTTTCATTTCGGTCTCTTGACTACTCAATTTTACACCTCTTGTACACCATTAAAAGCTCCATTACGGCTCAATCTCACTATTATTTTCTCTTTTGCTAAAAACATCAGCATTTTACCTTTAACTTTATTTTCCTGATGATGAGTGTTTCTACACTCGAAACATGTCGATGTGATCCTAGGTTCGCCTAGTTATTCGAACAATAAAATTTGTGGAGAAAGACTTTGTGCTTTTCTTTTTTCTATATAATTTAACTCCACTTTGAGTATGGACTACTTCTTCAAAATTAAATATTTTAAGTAAAAATAAATACATTTTAATACCAATATACTTGTTTAATAAATTAATTTCCTCAATCTTTATTAAATTCACACCGCTCAATCTTAAAAAGTGAGAACCTTTTATGGCAATGTTAGGACATTATTTCTTAATTTATGAACGTGTCGTTTTAATTTTTCGATCGGTTAACTACGATAAACCTACTAATCGTAAAGCCAGATTTAATCCTATTAATAATGTCTTAATATTTCATCTTTGCCGACCGATTTGACGAATAAATTAAATTTTTATTATGTGTATCTGGTTTATCTGGAGTAAAATTAAGTAGGTGATCAAAATGTTTTAATCATAATTTATCAGACTGTTTTGTGGACTGTGTGACTTTGTACGCAATATTATATATTTTAAGCATTAATAGTTAAACTGTGAATAGTGCTGGAAATTCATTACAATTGTTGCAATAAGGACTTTAGTCTAATTTCCACATAATATTTATTTTATAAACCCATTGCCATAAACAAAAACAGTTACACAGATTTCATTTCTAAAGGTAATTTCAACATTTTACAAAAAGATCCAACGGAGAAAAGCCATCAAAATAGCAATAAATGAATCTGCTAGTATCATTTCAGAATACTAAAAATTTAAATTAACTATTATGAATCCGCTAACACCAACACCACAGCTTTACTCTCTAATAAAATTACACAAACAAAACTATCCAATTCGACCACTTGTCTCTTACATGTCGGCACCAGCATATAAACTATCAAATTTCCTTATTGATATCATTAAAAAACATTGCAACTTTCAACCACTTTACAGCATCAAAAATGCCCAAGATTTAGTGAAAAAAAAATAAAAAACATTGAACTACCAAAAAATGGTAGATTAATATTATTTTATTTAAAATTTATTTGCTAGTATACCCCCAGATGACACAATTAATTTATTATTTTTTATACTGAATCGATTTCAATAAAAATTTAGAGGTATGTAGGTAACTAAACTGCTGGACAATTGCTTTCGAGCAAGAAAAACTTCGCCTAAATTTAAATGTTAATATTTTCTGAACCAGATATGATATCGACCTACGGTTTTGAATGGTCGATAGATTCATCCCTTGGGAAACAATTGTCAATTTTGGATTTTCTTAAACTGTCAGAAAATTTTATATACAGGGTGTTAAAGAAACGATGATTTTTGCTCCAATTTTAATGGCGTGTAACTTTCACAATAATATTTTTTAATTTTATCACTCTACGTCAATTGAATCACTGGTTCATAGCAAAGAAAGTAATTTGTCAAATTTTTGCTATCTGCTATATTTTAAGAAATACCGATATTTTTGGAAAACCTTGCTTTATTTCAACTTATTGGTTGCTAGATCTCACTGTGCGTTGTATCGTGCAAACTTTGCGAGTGATTATTATACCTTATGAAAAGCTTGATAATGTTTAGTAACAATAGTTGCACCTAAATGTTATGATGTACAGTGGCGTACTTATAAACACCTATTTGTCTATGGTTTATGAGTATCTCACAATTTTTCACGATTGTTTTGTATTGGAAAGCACTTGCCCCTAGATTAGATAAATTTTTTAGTTTTTCATATCGCACTATAGGTATGTTATACAGTGTGTTTACAAAATTTTAACAAAGATAATTTTTTTAATTTAATTTTTGGAAAAAAATTATTTATTAATTTCTAACTTTCTAACACTATTCCTAAAATTAAACTTACATTGAAAGAGATCCTTAAAATTAAATAACGCTAGTTTGATTTTGATGAGATTAATACCTTGTAGGCCCTCCTCGTACATTAACGACCTCTTGACATCGCCGTGGCATACTGGCGACTAGCAGGTTGATAAATGCCCTAGGTATATTTTGCCACTCTTCTTCAATGGCCACTGCCAGTTCCTCTAAAGTTTGAGGCGGATTCTCTCTGGATCGCACCAATAATTTTAGCCGAGACCAGACATGCTCTATTATGTTTAAATCAGGAGATTTTGGCGGCAGATTTAACTGTTGAACGTTCCTTTCCCTCAAAAACTCCTGAACGATGTTTGCTCTGTGTGGTGTTGCGTTATCGTCAATTAATATAAATTCCTCCCCGAAATGATCAGCAAATGGTATAACAATAGTATTTAAAATATCGTCTCTATAAATTTGTGCATTAACGGTGCGCCGTGAAATATACAGTTCCGACTTTCCATTGTGTATTACGCCTCCCCACACATTTATCCCTCCACCACCAAAAGCTTCTTGGGGAGCCATATTCTCCTCCTCGTAGCGCTCACCAGGTTGCCTCCAAACCAAAACCCTTCCATCCGAGTGTATCAAGTTGAATCGAGTTTCGTCGCAAAAAAAGCAGTTTTGCCACTCGTTATTCCACCCCAATCTCTGTCTGGTCCATTCCCGACGCTGGCGTTTATGATTCGGCAAAAGCCGCACACATTTTGCTCGTCTCCTTGCCCTGAAATAATCAATAGTTGCATTTTAATACCAAGAAAAAATTTAACTTAGCCATCAATTTACCTTAGATTACTTTCATTTAATTTTCTCCTCACTGTCCGATTTGACACCAACACTCCGGTTTGTCTCCTAAGGTCTTCGTTTAGTATCCTGGAGCTTGATGTTCGTCTGCGACGAACTTCCCTTAATAAGGTCCTTGCGACTCGCCCCTCAATTCCCCTCGGCTTACCACCTCTATGCAAATATGCCACATTTCCTGTCGCACGAAAATGCTGGCGTAGGTAATTAATGGTACCGTTACTCACATTATAAATTCGGGCTACATCTCGTTCCGGTAACCCTTCATTAAGAAGTCTGACACAATTATTTCTTTCGTGCTCCGTTAAACGTGGCATTGTGATAAGAAGCTGTCATTAAAAGTTTATTTGTACATTAAACCATTGTTGTAACCATGGCTTACTTGATACATGGTTAGCATTTGCGGCTAAACGCCATTAGCATGGCTTACTTAATATTGTTTATTTTGTGATAATCTCGATTCAAATTAATACACTCGGATGGACGGGGTTTGGTTTGACGGCAGCTAGTGATATTTAATATCAAAGTATCTTTCAATGTAAGTTTAATTTTAGGAATAGTGTTAGAAAGTTAGAAATTAATAAATAATTTTTTTCCAAAAATTAAATTAAAAAAATTATCTTTGTTAAAATTTTGTAAACACACTGTATAACATACCTATAGTGCGATATGAAAAACTAAAAAATTTATCTAATCTAGGGGCAAGTGCTTTCCAATACAAAACAATCGTGAAAAATTGTGAGATACTCATAAACCATAGACAAATAGGTGTTTATAAGTACGCCACTGTACATCATAACATTTAGGTGCAACTATTGTTACTAAACATTATCAAGCTTTTCATAAGGTATAATAATCACTCGCAAAGTTTGCACGATACAACGCACAGTGAGATCTAGCAACCAATAAGTTGAAATAAAGCAAGGTTTTCCAAAAATATCGGTATTTCTTAAAATATAGCAGATAGCAAAAATTTGACAAATTACTTTCTTTGCTATGAACCAGTGATTCAATTGACGTAGAGTGATAAAATTAAAAAATATTATTGTGAAAGTTACACGCCATTAAAATTGGAGCAAAAATCATCGTCTTCTTTAACACCCTGTATATAAGAGGCACCCAAATAGGTAAGAAAATATATGGCATGCAATCATTACTTATACATACATACATACATACATTCTTATGACGTCACACTTTTTTTGGAACACCCTGTATGAAAAAAAATATTTTCCTGAAATGCGCCCCAAGACACAGGTAAGGTCTGCAAAATATCAAAATTCTCATTTAATTAATAAGTGAGCTAAAAAGAAGACGGGAGGTGTGGTGCAGGACCCTGTATAGTAAAAAATATTGAAAATTAAGAAAAACATTTTTTTTTGCATTATTTGATAGTGTGCATGCCTTAAATTTTAATTACATTTTTCTAACGGTCACATTCTTGTCTTGCATGCTGGATAGATAACACCATACGGTAAATACGGTATCTAAGTCGTTATTAGGTGATAAGTGTACTCTCTCAGTTGCATGAAAAGGCAGATTGCAGATGTCAGGCATATTTAAGCCAGTTTTGTCTAAAAATTATTACATTCGTGTTCGTTAGATATAATATAGTATGCATTACAGGTTTTAGCTCTTATCTATTACGTATTTGTCCTCGAGGAATAAAAAATTATGATAGGAAAGAAATGGGACCCTTTAAGTCTTTCTCCACTGGTATATTTAGGTAAAACTTTTTAACAAAAGGTAAATTCTCTACATGCTTCGAATGCATATACATTTATCCTCAGAAGAATAGAGAAAGGAAAAAAAATTAGAAATACGAAAGGTGCAAACAGTCCTAATGGATCTGTAAGATGATAGAATGTTCGAGCGTTTCCATTAGCATTAAAGCAGGCTATGTATCAATGTAAAAATATTGTTATTAAAAGGGAAAGAAATTAATTGAGAAAAAAATAAAGGGTCAAATATATTAATTTTATTTAAAGATGGTGAAATTTTAACACAATGTTAGTATTTTTCTTAGTTACATAAATAAACAGTGTCAGCAAGAAAGTCCCCATCAAATGGGATTTTTTTTTATTATTAGGTATAGGTAAAAATTGAAAAAGCAGTTAGTTTTTGCTTACCTAAAAACCAAAAATGACGTATACTGAAGCAGCTGCACGACTTGCATTACCTGTCAAATTTGACATTTTTAATAAAATAGGTTTAAAAATGCCTTTATTTATCAAAATATCGAAAAACTTTATTCGAGAAAGTTGTTTATTTAGGCATTTTTAGCCTCTGTACGAAATTTTGATAGTCTAATACAATTTTTTGCCAGGTTCTTGAAAATTTTGATCAACCCTCGTAGATTAACTTTTATACATCGATGTAAAACCATTTGCTTTTACTTCATTTGTAATCTTAATGTAATTTTGTGTAAAATTTTTGTTTCCAATTATTTATTTTGCTTCAAAAACTAAAATTGTTATTGATCAGTATGTAATGTTTGATGCAAAGTTTATCTAATTAGATACGTCAGTTTTGCCAAAACCGACGTTTCTCATTTTTCTTAAGTTAGTAAACAGATGTACAAAAAGAAAATATTAGGAAGCTTTCGTTGAAATTTTACTTAATTAATATTGGATCAAAAAGAATAAATATTAATCGCTCGAAACATTTTATTCAACAAAAATATAGTTTAATATAATTAATTTAATTTAATATTAATTAAGTAAAATTTCAACGAAAGCTTCCTAATATTTTCTTTTTGTACATCTGTTTACTAACTTAAGAAAAATGAAAAACGTCGGTTTTGGCAAAACTGATGTAATTAGATAAACTTTGCATCAAACATTACATACTGATCAATAACTATTTCAGTTTTTGAACCAAAATAAATAATTGGAAACAAAAATTTTACACAAAATTGCATTAAGATTACAAATGAAGTAAAGGCAAATGGTTTTACATCGATATATAAAAGTTAATTTACGAGAGTTGCTCAAAATTTTCAAGAATCTGGCAAAAAATAAAAATTGTATTAGACTGTCAAAATTTTGTAGAGAGGCTAAAAATGCCTAAATAAACAACTTTCTCGAATAAAGTTTTTCGATATTTTAATAAATAATGGCATTTTTGACCCTATTTAATTAAAAATTTCAAATTTTACAGGTAACGCAAGTCGTGCAGCTGCTTCAGTATACGTCATTTTTGGTTTTTAGGTAAGCAAAAACTAACTGCTTCTTCAATTTTTACCTATACCTAATAATAAAAAAAAATCCCATTTGATGCGAACTTTCTTGCGGACACTGAATATCACCAAGAAATTTGACAAAAATTTTGAGAAAGTTCTAAATCAGTTAGAACCTTATTGCAGTATACTTTGTTTTGGTTTAGGTACTTTCCTTGCACCTTTTTATTCCTATCTTACCACAAAACTGCTTTAGGAATTAGAGAATTAATACATAAAAGTTTAATTTAAAAATTGGATTAGGTACGCGTTCAGATTTTTATGGAGGTGTTGATGTGAATAGGGAACTGAATGAAAAATTGTGGCATATCCATTAATTAATTGTTCTGTCTAAATGGAAATTGACAGGAATTAATTATTCAAATAATTTAAAGAAAAAATGCATGGACACATGTTTTCTCCCCAACAAAAAAATAATCTTCTATACCGGGTGACAACGAATGTTGTTACCCCCCCTATTTTTTCTGTAGTTTTATTAATACAAATTTTAAAATTTCAGGAGATTCTAAATGTATATTTTGTTACTTTTTAGTGAAATCGTTCTTTCAAAATCACTTCCGGTTTGACCGGAACTGGTATCAATCTTTTATTTTAAATAAAAACCTATTATTTTTATTTGATATTTGAATTCTACGGCCAATTTCCTTTAAAATGACGTATCACACATTATCATTTGTTTTTAAAATGGCTTCCAGGCTAACTTTTCAAGGAAATTCTTAGATGGCCATGGATTCGCTAATACAACATTATTCTTTGAGAGTGGCCCATTGAAGTTTTAAAGGGTCTATTTTAACCTGTTTTATGTTGAACAATTACATTCTCTGCGAAAGATGCTTTTGTCAAAAATATTTTAGATACATATGTCATATTTTTGAAATATGACCTATCTCGATTATTTCTCAATTTTGGCTGCTCCTTTAAGTATAATACCATACCTACTACAATTTTCAAAAGGTAATTTAATAAGCTATTTTTTGGCCCTAAAAAATGCCTTGTTGCCATTTAAAAATATTGAGTCATTCTTCCTCATTGTTTAAAAAAATATGACATATCTAAAATATTTTTGACAGAAGCATCTTTCGCAAAGAATGTAATTGTTCAACATAAAACAGGTTAAAATAGACCACTTTAAAACTTCCATGGCCCACTCTCAAAGAATCATGTTGTATTAGCGAATCCATGGCCATCTAAGGATTTCCTTGAAAAGTTAGCCTGGAAGCCATTTTAAAAACAATTGATAATGTGTGATACGTCATTTTAAAGGAAATTGGCCGGCTCCATATTTGCGGTATGTCGTAAATTAATTCAGTCAGGTTTACTTACCGGTGGTAAAGGTTATGATTTTTCTTAGGCTTGATCTACATGAAGACTGATACATGTGAACAAGTAAAATACAAGCGGATTTTTTCAAATTTTTAATTATTATTTTTATGCTGTTAATGAAGTCAAAAATAAGCAGTATATTTAGGGTAAAAGGTATCATGGGATGAAACATTTTGTTTTTGAAAATCAGTATAAAATTTTGAATTAATTTAAATTTACTGAAAATAGAATAATACTCATTTATCAAATTTAAAATTAAATTCTAGTATATCTCTAGTGCATCAGTCTATAGATTTTGTTTAAAATATTTTCATCTTATTTATAAAATCATAAAGAAGAAAATATAATAAAAAACGATAACCCAACAAAATAGGTATTTTTTTAATAATTAAAATAAATTGACTCCGCAAGGATCATCATCATCATCAGATTCTTCCAAGTTATTAATAAGAGGGGAGAGTATCTGAAGCATCGATAAATAATTCCCGTTTCCACACATCATTTATAATTTTATAAGTGTGTGCTACATAATTTTTCCATTTTTCCACTGTTACATTTTCTATGGCTTCATTCCACAGACCTAAAACTACGTCATTTGTTACAGGATGCATAGAACTTATTTTTGTATCATATTAGCGCTTACATTCTGACCAAACCATTTTAATAGGATTAAAGTGACAGTGATATGGAGGAAGTCTTAAAACTCGATGTCCATGTTGCAGTGTTAGTTCGTCGGGTTCGTCCAACCTATAAAAATAAAATAAAAATAATAAGAAAATAAAATAAATAGCGCTTTCCATATTACTTGTAACGTTTGGGTGGAATATGCTGCTTCACTATTAATTAGATCTGATCCGTCATTGCAAATGGTGCAACCGGAATTTGTCTTTGTTCTAACCATGCAATAGGTAATCTTTTTGATCAACTTGTGTTTGGAATTTTTTCAATTAGCCCAGAATAATAGGAGGCGTTTTCCATGATAAAAAGCGACGGTTCTTCCAAGTTTGGTAACAATTTTTCTTTAAACCATTACTCAAAGTTTTTACTAGGTATTCATCGAATTATGATAATCAACAGATTTCAGACCAGACTTGAAGATCAAACGTGCATTATTCACAAATTAATTTTCTGAACCAGCATGTAGAATACTATACACCCTCTGACAATTTTCTTTAACTGTATATGAAGAGTATCATCTTGCAACTTTCGCCTAAAACTCCCTTTACTGTATATACAGATTTCATCCAGAAAAACAGGTTTTAAGGGAAATTGAGAGTTGCCGTTATTCTTAAATTCTCTTAAAAATTCTACTAGTTTTTGGGCTATATGGGTTGCTCTATTAAAAAACGCCTGTTTGTACTTTTACGCCATTTAAACTAAAATTTTTTTAAAAAATCCGCTAATGAACCAGTGGTTATGGTAGGTATGTTTATGAATTTCGTTAAATTGTCGCCCACACCACGGGATGACAAAATAGCTACATTATTGCGATTCTTAAAATCCACATCCTTCTCTATCCCCTTTGCCTTAATTCATTCTATTGTTGAACACGAAACTCCCAAAGCATCAGAAACTCTCTAAAACACATAAGCACTTATAAAAACATTGCCATATATTTTTCATGTTTAATATTTTTGTTTTCACAATTCCTGCTTTATTATATCTACTTACCTCGTAAATTGCGTTAAAGGGTAAAATAATCTTTCCGGCATCAGTTTCTCTTTAAAAATAACCAAATAGTTTTAAAATTAATGCTTGTTCTTTTTCACAGTACCTATCTACCGTGACATTTTTGAAATAATGTTGATTAAAAATGTCACTGTCAAGTGGTAAAATTATACGACATTCATTATTGACGCAAATTTACTACCTCACCTAGTTCACGAATGTTAGAAAGATATGCACTAGTCGTGAAGTAACGGCCAGCGGTCATTGAATAGACTTTAAGTAGATAGGGTAGGGTGGGGCAACTTAGCCACCTTAACCTTAATGTATAAGTTTTTACTCGACTCTTTGGTTTAATAATAATTAACTGGAGCAGTAATCTAAAGCAAAAACAATATCTAAAAATAATATAAAAACAAAACATATTTGTTGCAAAAAACGTACTTGCCCCACCTAGTGGGGTAAGTTAGCCAATGATCTACACATTTTAATTTCTACATAGATCACATAATTTCATATTATGAAAGTGGCACTATATTCTTTCTCAAAGTCAGTGCAATCCTCATGAGACCACTGCTTACACTCGCCACATTGTATCCATTCTTCTTGCGTCAATCCATATTCATCTCCACAATATGGACAGTAGATATTCTCTTCCTCGTTCTCAGCTTTTTTAGATACGCGCTCACTTTTTTTTCCTTTCTTTTTTTTGTCTTCGACTTTGGACTCCGCTATGATTTTAGTTACCTTTTGTTTCTTTTGTTTGTCACTCATTTTTATTTCTAACTGATTTTTATTTCTAACTCTAATTTGTATGGAGAAGCAGTAATTTCTTCAGATTGTTCCTGCTTTCTGATCGGTGAACTTGCCCCACTATTCACGGAGCGATTTTTTTTTCTTTCAGAATACAGATTAGGTATACTTACTTACTTAGCTCCGTAAATCGTAAAAAATACTTTGTCAGCTAACCAAAAATCAATATTAGCACTGCTCAAATAAATTTTAAAACTGTAAAACTAGTTCTAGAATATTTGTAAACTCTTATACCGAAAACTTCGGTATACGAAAATGCTCAACTGTAACCACGTGCGTCTGTCTAGGCCAACGGTTTCTTTTGAATTAACATATGGGATGGGTGATCAGGTGCATCTGCTGACAACATCCGGACTTTCCCGAACTGCTCCGATGTTAAGAAAATCGCATTGGCGTACTTGCCCCGTATGGCGAACTTGCCCCACCCTCCCCTACCGTGCGAGCAAAAATTATTTGCATCAAAGAGGACTTGGATTAAAAAACGTAGGGCTTGGTTTAGATCACAATGATATGGGGACGATATATCTAACCAAATCTGGGTTAAAATTTTGTCAAATTCATATTATGACATGATATGCCAAACTAATGAGTAATAAAGTAAGTAGACAAATACAAATTTATTTTTGTTGTTTACAAAATTTACAAAGTAAGAATATACAGAAAGAAAAACAAAAATAATTACATGTATTCTGAGAATTCACATAACCGGAGAGGTGGAACCAGGCTTCATCCGAAAAAAAGTCAGGTCTGATAAATTATTTATTTCCAATAAATTTTGGGTAAAACATTGAGAGTAAATCCTGCGTCTTTCAAAATCTGCGGCTTGTATTTCTTGGAATAGTTGCACTTTATAAGGAAATAAATTTAGCTGCTTCTTAGGTTAAGAGTAGTCCTGCATGTTCCATAAGATCTTGCCACTTCTTCACAATTTGATGGCGTATTTTGCATTATTTTACGAACGTTTGCAACAAGTTCTTCTGTTCTTACAGATGGTCTTCCTGCTCCCTTTTTCTGTTGTATAGAACCTGTTTCCCTAAACACAGCCACGGCTTTTTCAGGCAATGATAAAAATCGACAGCAATAAAAGCAACGTTAGGAAAATGTTCGTGAAAATCGTCCATGCACAAACCAGGATTGTACCCAGTGGCGTAGCCATAGGGGGTCAGGGGGGGGATTGACCCCCCCGTCCCCCCTTGCTTGGCGCCCCTTTGCTACTTAAATAAAATTAAATAATCAGTCTTATTTGAATTTTAATAAACCTAACACAGACCAAAATACCAAAAATCAATATAAATCATTTTGCGCTTTGTTTCAACAATTAAAAAAAGAAAAGATTACCCTAAAAACAGATGAGATACTTCCGTATCTTATTTTAAATAAGCTTAAAAGTTCATTCCCAAATATATGCATTATTTATACGGTATACCTTACTATTGCAACGAACAGTGCCAATGCGGAAAGGTCCTTTAATCGGTTAAAAAATATTAAAACTTATAATCGCTCGACATTGACGGAACAACGATTAAATGACATAGCTATATTAAACATAGAAAGTGATTATGTCAAAAATTTAGATCTTTCTTATGTTTTAGATGATTTCAAAAGCCTTAAGACTCGTAGAATAGCTTTATAGTTATATAAAAACATTTTTTAAATTATTGATTGAAGTTGTGTAAGGTCAGAATATTAAAATATTTTTAGTTTTGTGTTTATTTTTGATTGTTTAGTAAGTAGGTAGGTACATATTTTTATTATAAAAGGATTTATTTTTTGTTTTATTAAAATTAAAATAGTTTAACTGTGTTTTAAATGAAAAAAAAAACGTAATAGCTATAATATAATAATATATCACAAAATCATACAATGCATTTTTTTACCCGATGTTGAAATCTTATGTTTTTTTAGCTGAAATTCAAAACACGTCTTAGGTTGGAAAAATATACTTCTATTGTCACTCACCAATAATTTAAGAAAAGGCTTTAATGGTGCTTAATACCATGCCTTATTTTTTGTCAATGTTTAACTGAATCTGGATTAAAAAAAACAATATGACAAAATGGGTATTTAAAAATATAGGCGCCCCAAAAGGACTTCGCCCCCTCCGCCCCAAAATCCTGGCTACGCCACTGATTGTACCTACTGCCACTCATCATTTACTCTAACCCCGTTTCGAAAATACGCTTCAAACATGAATGTTTTGTGCTGTTCCGTAAAGCCCATTGTGTGAATTGTTCAAGAAATTGGAAAAATTAGCGATGAATCAAATTACTTGTAACGACTGTCAAGGATGACGGAATAACTGATTGATTGTTAAATCAGGTAGTTACTGACACCCAACAGGTATTAAGCTTTACGGCTAAGCATTACCTACGTCCTTAGATGCAAGGGCCTCTTTGATGCAAATCATTTTTGCTCGCACGGTACTATGTAAACAGTATAATATCAGAAATAATTGACCCACAGATACCTAATACCATTTTAAATATTACTTTATATATTATTTCCTCGTCGTGCTTCGACTAAACCTAAACTCTCTCTTCTAATTTCCTGTTCTCCTGGTAATCGGTTCGCGCAATTTCGCGGTGTATTGAAGGTGGAGCCACGGCGTTAACGGCAATCTGGCAGCATGTCCTGCGAGATGTGATGCCGCGCCATATATCGCGGCTCACTGACGAACTCGCGGTTACACCAAATTAATATAAGTCGCTGCGAAATTCGTCCGACCCTACCTGTTTGTGTGTTGTATTAGATGGGAATAAAATACTAATTGTAGTTGGCAATTATGCAACTTATTAAATGTTGGTGTGCAGAGACGGTCTGGTACCGTAATAATATGTGGAGTGCAATATATTATTTAACGAAAAAAACATTAATTTTACAACAAAACAACGCAACGCTAAAGGGGTTCTTCTTTTTTTTTAAAATAGGTATAAATTTAGAGGGTTTTGATTAATTTTTTTCGTTGACAGAATTTACCATCGCACGGTGAGTTTGATTTTTCAATTGCAAATAAAATTAACGCTATAATGTTCCAAGGCATTATACTAATAAATAAAGGGCGGATTATATGCACTAAAATTCAGCCAAAATATCCGCATATATATGCCTTGTTTGCCTTTAAAATATGCAGTTATTTGCATTTTTTAACAAACATGCATACTGGTATGAAATATTTCTTAATTTATTATAGTAAAATGAGGTGAAAATACACATTGGGTTCTAAAAAATTTGATTATTTTTTAAAAAATGCAAAAAAAAAACAAAGAAAAAGAAAAGTAAACAATTTTTTAGCCTAAAATTGTATAAAAGGCATTTATTACTAAATATTTTTTTAAATTTTCAACTAAAAAGGATTGTCCTCTATTCGTAAAAATATGTTTATACAAAGAGAAGCTTCTTTCAAGATCTACCAATGTAATCGGAGAATATTGCAACTTAGGTAGCAAAATATAAGGCCAAGATACAACTTCGTTAGATGGTTTACCATCATAAATGCTTTTTACTGCAGCTAAGTATTTAAATCTTTCATTCTTTTTTACAGTTGCATCCAATTTGCTCCTTACTTGACATCTTACTTTACCGGGAATGTTGTTACATTTAGCGGAAAAAGTTTCAACAATACTAATTGAGTCTGTTAAATTTAAATTTCTACTCTCCAACGAGGATATTATGTCCGGTATAAAACTAAAATTAACCTTAATAAAAACAAGATCTTTAGTTACACTTGCACTTTTTAACAACTCTTTACGTTGCACAAAACACTGCGAATCGTCATCTAAATCCAAAACTAGTTCTTTAATGGCTTCGAAATGCTCTGCGTAGAACATTGCGGCCTTAATTCATGTTCCCCACCGGGTAATCACAGGTTCGGGGTCGACAGAAACACAGTTTGTTATGCAGGTAATAATAACGCATTATTAGGTGATAATAAACAAGCCCTAACAATATACCTGCAAACCCCAGAAACCCCCAATAAATACCTTGTGTATAACCAAAATGTAAATATAATTATTATAATCTTTAGATTTGAAAATCCCTGAAAAGTCCGAACTGGACATTAAAACTTCAACGTTTTAAATTTTTTGATAAAGACGAAAATATAAAAATATGCTCTTAAAATAATAATTTATGTAAAATATGCATTTTATTATAAAATTGACAAAATATGCAAAAAATGCATATACCTATATTATGCATTTTGCATGTATTCCGCCCTTTACTAATAAACCATTAGGAGCCCCGTACAAATTTAAAATAAGATAAATGCGATCGTAAAAGAACTTGGATCAGTCCTGTATTTGTCGCCAACATCTTAACGTTAAATAGACCAGACATCCAGATTTCAACAGGATGCCATAAATGACAGGTGGCTTGGCCACGATGTGGCGTGTTCTAAGATAAATTTGACTATACATATATATATACAAGGTGGTCCTTAAGTACATCAAGAAAATCTAGGATATGATTCCTGGCATCAATTTAAGTTGAAAAGTTCATATGGACTTATGCCCTAAAATGCTTACCCTCTAAGATACAGGGTGTTAAAATATTTTTAAAAAATTATCGTTTTTTTTAAATTTCGAAACTCCTTGAAGATACGGTATTGAAAGTTGATGTCGATTGATTTCGTATTAAACTGCACTTTTTGGTTAAAAAAGGGTTTGCCTACTTCCACCAGTGGCGTGCATGAAGATACCATCAATATTTTTTTTGTAAAAATATGTGATACGCCACTGTTTTTTTAAACTCTGATGCATTTTTATGCATTACTGATATAAGCGGAACAAAAGTTGTCTCTACTATGTTTTTGAAAAAAATGGTAGTTTTAAAGGAAAATGAAAAATATTTTAACACCCTGTATCTTAGAGGATAAGCATTTTAGGGCATAAGTCCATATGAACTTTTCAACATAAATTGATGCCAGGAATCATATCCTAGATTTTCTTGATGTACTTAAGGACCACCTCGTATATACAGAGTTAGTTGAAATAACCGGAACTGCTAATTTTCTTCAAAACTACCAAGGCTAAATCAATGAATTTTGGTACAGGTGCATAACTTAAAAAATTTAATAGAAAATTGACAATTGCGACGTTGCCAGATTTTTGGTTTGTTCTGTAATTCAAGGAATGTTTTTTTTTCAAATGTAACACTACTCTTTTTTTTATTGAATTCGATTCCTCCCATCAACGTTACCATTTCCTGATAGTATCAAATTTTTATCTCAAATAGTTCTATGGGAGAAAAAGTTAATTAGTTACAACTCTAAAAAAATCCCATCGTTTTCTATTTAAAAACGTTTTAAATAATGTGAAAAGGAAGGTTGGTAGACATAATGTACCTAATAGTATCGATAACGATAATAACAACTGACAAGTACTAACAATAACACAGCTATTAAATAGTATATTAAAGTACGAGTTTCATAAGAAGCGGTTTTAGCGCCCGCGTCTATTTTAAAAAACGAGCCACCAAGTGGCGAGTTTTTTTTATTGACACGGGCGCTAAAACGCCTTATGAAACATGTGCTTTATAAATTTTTTTCTATTTCACCTTTTATAATCAAGAAAAATACATTTTAAAAAGAAAATAAATCCTTCAAATTTTGTAAATTTTTATGTCTAAATTTTATGTTGGTATTACTATTTTTTATCATAGGAGCCTCTGGACAACAAAAATTATTTTGCAAACTGTTATTTTAGCGATATGAGATTTGAAATTGGATGGAATACGTTGTGTGATCCTTGTACATTCGGTACATATACAGAGCGTTCGGAAATTCGGGAGATTTTGCTACTTTTTTTCGAATTTCAAAAGACGTGATTTTACGTCACGGCATTGCAATTTAGTATAGGGAAGATGGAAAATTCAAATAAAGTTGAAGTTAAAATCGACATTAGAAGGTTAGTAGATTGAATTTTGGATAGGATTTGGCAGAAAATGATAGCTTGTAGCATCTACAAAAGATTGATTTATAGATTTATGCAACCAACATACATGACTGTTATCCACACAGAATAAAAAAGTAAGTTATCAAGCTAGTTTTCCTCTGCGAAAAATGGGTTTTCTCGTAAATCACAAAGGCCGCGCAAGTCAATGAAATAAAACATTTAAATGTTACCAACATCAAATAAAGAAAAAACGCGTATCGAAATAGCTTCATTACGATCCGCAAATGAGGGTCGTACTGAACTCATTATGAACGTGAAATAGAAAAAATTACTTACATATCGGTTTCATAATAAAATTAATGTAGTGTAGGTACTATAATATGTAAGTAATTTTTACTAGCTATGTTATTGTTAGTAGTTGTTTGTTGTTATTATCGTTATCGATACTATTAGGTACATTATGTCTACCAACCTTCCTTTTCACATTATTTGAAACGTTTTTAAATGGAAATAGATTGGATTTTTTTAGAGTTAGAGTTGTAACTAGTTAACTTTTTTTCGCATATAACTATTTGAGATAAAAATTTGATACTATCAGGAAATGGTAATGTTGATGGGAGGAATCGAATTCAATAAAAAAAGTGTAGTGTTACATTTAAAAAAAAACATTCTTTGAATTACAGAAAAAACTAAAAACCTGGCAACGTCACTATTGTCAATTTAATTTTTTAAGTTATCCACCTGTACCAAAATTCATTGATTTAGCCTTAGTTTTGAGGAAAATTAGTCGTTTCGGTTATTTCAACTAACCCTGTATAACGATGTGTGAAAATGAATGTACAATTTTTTGCACATCAATACTTGCCAACTTACCAAATGGGACGAATTTTAGTTATGAAATTGCCTCGCTTGCTTTACCCCGGTGTCGACCCCGTGGGAAGCCACTGACTTATCCTTTAACAACGGCACACACTAAGACTAAACAACCGAAATAAAAGACTGAACGCGGAACAACCGAATATTAATGACGTTAAAATTATTATCCGCATGCATACAATTAAAAGGAAATTTAACGGCACGTTAACGAGATCATTAATAAATCTTTTGAGTGTTGATGTTTGATTCCTTTTTATTTCTTAGAGTTTATTAAACTGTAATTACATGCGTGTAGGGGTTTATTATCGGTATAAAGTTTAGATGACGGCTTATTTATAAATTATAATAAAACAGTTTAATAATATAAAAATAAATGGGTCAAAACAAACTAGGTGGTCCTGCGTTTTTTGTTATACAGTGTGTATTAGCCAAATGGAATAAATTCGATAATAAATACATGGGGGCGTGTCCGAAAAAACGCTCGGACACGTCGATTGGTATTTCTAGTTGCCCATTTTTTTCAATAAAAACTTTTTATACAGGGTGTGTCATGTAACAGTGGTCAATACCTACTTTCTTATGTTAAATGCAATACCCCGTATAGGTATTATTTAATTTTTGGATTTTTCAGAAAATTCTAGACATATTTCATGTACAATATCCTATACCTATCTTCAACTGTTTCGGAAATATTAAGTGTTTTTAGATTGAATGCAAAAATTAAAAACACACTCAAAAACTAATAAATTATACTGTTTATTTCTTGATAATGTAAAAACAAAAAAACATTAATATAGGGAATGTTGAAAATGCTCTCCGAGAACGTCTAATCTTATATACAGTGTCCGCAAGAAAGTCCGCATCAAATGGAATTTTTTTTATTATTAGGTATAGGTAAAAATTGAAAAAGCAGTTAGTTTTTGCTTACCTAAAAACCAAAAATGACGTATACTGAAGCAGCTGCACGACTTGCGTTACCTGTCAAATTTGACATTTTTAATAAAATAGGTTCAAAAATGCCCTTATTTATAAAAATATCGAAATCTTTATTCGAGAAAGTTGTTTATTTAGGCATTTTTAGCCTCAGTACGTAATTTTGACAGTCTAATACAATTTTTATTTTTTGCCAGATTCTTGAAAATTTTGATCAACCCTCGTAGATTAACTTTTATACATCGATGTAAAACCATTTGCCTTTACTTTATTTGTAATTTTAATGCAATTTTGTGTAAAATTTTTGTTTCCAATTATTTATTTTGCTTCAAAAACTGAAATTGTTATTTATCAGTATGTAATGTTTGATGCAAAGTTTATCTAATTACATCAGTTTTGCCAAAACCGACATTTCCCATTTTTCTTAAGTTAGTAAACAGATGTACAAAAAGAAAATATTAGGAAGCTTTCGTTGAAATTTTACTTAATTAATATTGGATCAAAAAAAAAATATTAATCGCTCGAAACATTTTATTCAACAAAAATATAGTTTAATATAATTAATTTAATTTAATAATAATAATTAAGTAAAATTTCAACGAAAGCTTCCTAATATTTTCTTTTTGCACATCTGTTTACTAACTTTAAAAAAATGAGAAACGTCGGTTTTGACAAAACTGATGTAATTAGATAAACTTTGCATCAAACATTACATACTGATCAATAACAATTTCAGTTTTTGAAGCAAAATAAATAATTGGAAACAAGAATTTTACACAAAATTGCATTAAGATTACAAATAAAGTAAAGGCAAATGGTTTTACATCGATGTATAAAAGTTAATCTACGAGGGTTGATCAAAATTTTAAAGAATCTGGCAAAAAATAAAAATTGTATTAGACTGTTAAAACTTCGTACAGAGGCTAAAAATGCCCAAATAAACAACTTTCTCGAATAAAGTTTTTCGATATTTTTATAAATAAGGGCATTGTTGAACCTATTTTATTAAAAATGTCAAATTTGACAGGTAACGCAAGTCGTGCAGCTGCTTCAGTATACGTCATTTTTGGTTTTTAAGTAAGCAAAATCTAACTGCTTTTTCAATTTTTACCTATACCTAATAATAAAAAAAAATCCCATTTGATGCGGAGTTTCTTGCGGACACTGTAGAAATTCCCTCTAATGTTACTGAACATTTCAGGCGTGACCGATCTAATCGCAAGCGTTATTTATCTTCATAAGTCACCTAAGTCGAGAGGTATAGTTTTGTATACAATATTTTTGACATAACCCCATAAGAAGAAGTCTAATGGCGTCAGATCAGAGGATCGTACTGGCCATTTCATGGATCTACGCCTCCCTATCCACCGATTTGGAAATACTCGGTTGAGGTACTGCCGGATATTGATTTGGTAATGGGGAGGTGCTACATCTTATTAAAACGGTAAAACCATATCATATTCGTTGAAAGTTGTGGGTTTGCTGGATCAGGATATAAATTTGTCAAAATTTATTTACGTATAAATGATCCTTCTTCCATAATTTGAGGAAAAGCGGTAAGAAATGTGAGAGATAAAAAATATATGCGAGAATTTATCAAACTCATATTGTATAGCCAGCGTTCTCTGAGAGATATCTTAAAACTCATTATGGAATCCTTCTTGTTGCCCTTAAGAACAGCTCCTTTTGATTTTGCAGAGGGGGAATCAGAGTTAGTTTCAGCGTTTAATGTAAAATATAGAAGTGGTAGATTTGCCATAAAACCGCTTAGCATCAAATCATCGCCAGTTTTATAAAGTAAATATTTACTTGGCATCACCCTATATCTCTATAAGAAATTAAATTAAATGACATATTTTAAAATACACCATCTCCTGTTGCTGCATAGCCCCTTAGTTACATGACACCCTATGGGTATTTATCCATATATAAAATTCCCTCAAACCTAACAATACCAAAAGGGTTCCCAATATGGTGTTGTAATTAGAATTATGTGCACCACAAAGCTTACAACTCGCAAAAAATGTATAACTTTTTCCTTGTCTAATAAATACATAAATAAAGTCGCCACAGTGGTTCTTTTCCCGTGCGTCATCACTTTTACGTCATCAAAATCGTATGAATCAAATCAAAATTACGAGACGAAAAAAGTCAAAACTAAGTTAAGTTCATAAAATGGACGTGCCTGCATACCGTTTGACGTACCTACATAATATCCCGAAAAATTATTATTTATTTTAAGTTTTGCCCGGCATTCTCTATTATCTAAAAGAAATTGACAAACAAATGTTAATACATTTAATACTATTTTTAAAGCTTAAAATCTAGAAAAGTTTGGTGTTTTATTGACTATTAAAATCGCAAAAGTCAAATTTTTAACATCCTTTCGTTTAAGGGATTTTATCTACTGCCGTAAACTTTTCAAAGAACTTTCACGGTTAGAATATTTAAAATAAATAAATTAGGTATTATAAAAATCCATAAATACTTACCGCCAAAACAGATGGTGGGTATAATTATCTCTAAAAATAACTATTTTTAGAAAAATTAACAGTTTTAAGGCACACAGATTTACAAAATACGAATTAGATTGGCAGATCAAAATAAGGTTGACAATGACGTTCTAAAATACAACGGTTGTCAACTAAACAAATAAAAAAAGTAATTAATTGACGTTTATAGTTTTATTCTTGTCTAGCACATTATATTATTGCGGAATATTGGAGACGTTCTTTTATGCTTTTATTCAAACTTGTTACTGTAATAAACAAGGATGCAGAGTTATTAACCACGTTGAGTCCTGATCGTTGATTGATGACGCACGGGCAAAGATCCACTGTGGCGGCTTTACCTATTTTGCTTTTGATAAATAAATACTAAAAGAAAATAATGTTGTCTTCTTCTTTTCCTTTAGTTTTATAATGTTTTACATTCCTATTTTGGTAGGTCCGGGCAGTGGCGGCTCGTGACTACCGAGTCATGGCCTTAAATAAAAAAAATTTAAAATGTCTATTATTTTCGAAAGTACGTGTCTGTTTTTTTTTTAACTTTCTCGTTGTGAATTTTAGTTTCATCAGCATAAGCAGCACTACTTAAAGAAGTTAAGGTTTGTCCTAACATCTGAAAAATTACAACATTATGACGATGTTTTGCACTATTTTCATGTTTTTTTTATTTTCTCTGAAAGATTTTTGAAGTCCTGCACCCCATTTATAGTCCAATTATCATCCCCGTCAAAAAGAAAACAAACGATCACACGAAACAAAAAAAAAAGAATTTTTGTCCTCACAACCGCATATCCAGAATTTTTTATTATATATTTCTTTGTCAAACTTACGCGTAAACTGTGCCTTACTTTTACATTTTGATTGCACTTGTACTATGTTCAATATTGGTAGTGGCCGCTCTGCATTTTTTAAATCAAGTTTTTCACTTAAGCTCAGAAAACTAAACACAAGCTTCTGTAAATCACTGACCTTCATATTAGATGAAATTTTCCAACTTTATAACTTAACTAATAAATCAAATCAAAACAAATAAACAATTCATTAGCGGCATCGACAAGTCGCATCGTCAGAGTACATTTAATATATCGATTATTCTACCGTGGCATCGCGATTCGCGAACAGCTGTTGGGCGCGGAAAATTGGAGCCCATCCGTGGCAACTTGTTGTGCGATGTGTAGGTGACGTCACGCCTCTGTAGTCATGGCAACTCGCGTTGAATCGGGACGAATAATCGGTCGCCCGCGCTTAGTACAACCTTGAGAGCGCGCAACTCGCTTGTCTATGAGTATAGCCTGCCCGTTGGAATAGGGCTACGTTTGGTTTGAATTATTTTAATTGATTGCTTACATACATTGCGTTCTTGGTTTTTTAAGTAAAGTATTCTTGGATTCTGTTTGAGTTAATTGCAGGGTGGGCGGCGCCCCAGAGCCCTTCATTAACGAGCCGCCACTGGGTCCGGGTCTGTCAATATTTAGAAAATATTAAGACTCCCTTACAAATTTTAACAAATGGCGAAGGCGAAGGTAAAAAACTTAGTCCGGTTCTGTTTCTGTAACCAACCGCTTAACGTAAAATAGAGCAGACTTCAACAGGGTGTCATTAATGACAGGTGATGCGGCGAGTTCTTAGATTAATTTGACCTTATCATTACTTTATTTACCATAACTACACATACATCAGTCCCTTACCAAAAAACTGCAAACTGTCAAAAAATATTTGTTTTCGCCACTTTACAGCAACTATTAATAAGATAGAGAATAAACTCCTGTGCAATATTTCCGTTTATATTGTACGTACTTTACTAATAGAATACATTTTTATAAAACGCACGTCAATGACTTCGGATCCCAATTTAGCGAGTCTGTTAAGATCTTCCCGTAAATCATATCGCGGGCTCTACTTGATTATTTCACTTAAATCTTTTTATGTTTGGTGTATTTGTTATAAGGCCGTGTTTGTTAAATGCGAATTTATCGGCAGAATATTAAATTGGAACCATAAATTACAATTTGGGTTCAGGTTAAGAAAAATAAAAAGACCACGATATTATGACTTTATTGGTTTGGCCTTTTGTTTGCGATTAACGCCGTCAAGACTTCGCGATATACGATTCATTTTCTCCCACTTCCCACTTTTAACCATTTCTATTTCAAACTTTGTTTTTAGACTTTATGGTAGTTTATAAACGACTTTTATTTATAAAATTTTTGTTAAAAGTTATAAATAAAGGGCGGATTATATGCACTTAGATTTAGCCAAAATAGGCGCATATATATGCTTTGTTTGCTTTTAAAATATGCAGTCATTTGCATTTTTTTCACCAAATATGCATACTGGCATGCAATATTTCTTAATTTATTATAGTAAAATGAGGTAAAGAATCACATTGGGTTCTAAAAACGATGTTTATTTTTAAAAAAATGCAAAAAAAACAATTTTTTAACCTAAAATTGTATAAAGGCATTTATTACTAAATATTTTTCAAAATTTTCAACTAAAAAGGATTGTTTTCTGTTGGTAAAAATATGTTTATAAAAAAAGAAGCTTCTTTAAACATCTACTAATGTAATCGGACAATACTGCAACTAGGTAGCAAAATATAAGGCCAAGATACAACTTTGTTGGATGGATTACCCTCATAAATGCTCTTTACTGCAATTAAGTATTTAAATACTTCATTCTTTTTTACAGTTACATCCAATTTGTTCCTTACTTGACCTTCTACTTTAGGGGAGGACGGGGGAATTCCGCGCACGGGGGAATTCTGCGCATCGATATTTTACAGCTCAGTTCAATTATTTCAAAATTTAAACACAGCGCGCCATCTCGTATTTGCCCGGCGAATATCTGCTCATAATTTAACGGCATTCGTAGTGTGGGTTTAGACAAGGTAGACGATTGTTTGTTTTTCGACGCGCTGATGTAATTTTCGAGTAAACTTGGAATAGCGGTAAGTGCATTTTATTATTAATTTTTAATACATTTATTGCATGACTATTTTGCTTTATATGTGTTAATAATTTCATGCACAAGAACAATTAATTTTATTTCGTTTTTAACTGTCGGTGATAAATTAGGTTAGGTGACTGATATCGGGGGAATGACCCGCAGCTGAAGCGGGGTAATTTCGCGCTGCGCGGTATTACCCCGTGTGGAATTTTATGCCAATATTTATTATTTGTGTTCCTTTTTAGAACTCAAAATGCCCCGCACTTATGCCCTTAAAACCGAAAAGTCAAAATGGACGGAAAATGAGCTAAAAGCTGCTATCACTGCCATACAATCTGGGCGAAAAATACGAGAAGTTGGTCGTTCTTTTAATATTCCTGAATCCACTCTACGTGACAAACAAATATCTACACGAAAGGAAAACTGGGAAGGAAACCAGTTTTTGATGATGAACAGGAGGCCGCAATAGCCAACCATGTTATAAAATTGGCGAATATGTTTTTTGTAGTCACACCAGCAGAACTGCAGCGTTTAGCATACGAGTTTGCCGAGGAGAGAGACAGAAAATATGCCGAGGAGAAAGACAGAAAATAAAATTAATTCCTTAATAATTTTTTTTGTACCTACTCATGAAAATTTGTTTTGTTTACATTATATTTGGTTTTTACCTAAACATCAATTTTTTTTTAGTTTCTCAGCTCTATTTAATCTCTGCGCATAATTACCCCATCGCATGCGCGGTATTACCCAGTACGTGGGGGAATACCGCGCAAAGACAGTTCTGCAAACTTTTATTTTATTTTAATGGGTATACGTAGTTAAACCTTTTTCTTGTGGTAAGAAGGTTCCAAATAGGTGCAAGATTCAGTAAATAAATTATAAAAGTTTTTGTATACATAGAAAGGTTTCTGTGAGCATTTTCCCTTAGGTGCGCGGAATTCCCCCATCCTCCCTTACCGGGAATTTTGTTACATCTAGCGGAAAAAGTTTCAACTATACTATTTAAGTCTCTTAAACTTAAATTTTTACTCTCCAACGAGGATATTATGTCTGGTATAAAACTAAAATTAACCTTTAACAATTAACTTTTTAACAACTCTCTACTTTGCACAACACACTGCGAATCGTCAACTAAATCCAAATTTAGTTCTTTAATGGCTTCGAAATACTCTGCGTATAGTATTGCGGCCCTAATCCGGGTTCCCCACCGAGTAATTACAGGTTCTAGATCGATATAATTACAGTTTGTTAAACAGGTAATAATAATAAACAAGCCCTAACAATATACCTGCAAACCCCGGAAACCCCCAAACCGAACAAACCTTGTGTATAACCAAAATGTAAATATAATTATTATAATCTTTAGATTGGAAAATCCCTGAAATAAAAGAACTGAACTGGACATTAAACCTTTAACGTTTTAAATTTCTTGATAAAGCCGAAAACATAAAAATATGCTCCTAAAATAATAATTTATCAAAAATATGCATTTTATTATGAAATTGACAAAATATGCAACAAAATGCATATTATTATACAGTGTGTCAACTTAAGTTGGCAACATATGGGAAACTTTTTATTATTAACTTTACGAAAAAAAGTTATTCTTCATAAAAAGTTCTACATGATCCAAAACCTAAAATGCAACCATCAGATATTAAAATTTTTCAGTCGTATACGAGGTTTGTCAAGAAATTTTTGACAATATCGAAAACTGTAATTATGAATAGTTGTTCGGAATGTAAAACTATATTTTAATATGCAATTACATCCTTCTACTTACATTTTTTTATTTTTACAAATTTTTATTTTAATGGTGTACCTATCTATTAATAAATTTCTAGAAATAAATTTTGTTTCGAGATTTATTATTTTCTGAACGAAACAGAAAGGTTATCATAATTTTTTTAATTAATAAAAAGATAAATGTTCGGTATCGGTAATTTGAGAAAAATTTGTAAATTTTTTAATTAATAAAAAGATAAATGTTCGGTATCTGTAATTTGAGAAAAATTTGTAAAAAAAAAGTGTTAGTGGTAGCGTGGCTCCATTACTAGATGTCTTGGTGGAATATTTCTCCTTGTTCGTCACTAACCACACCCAAGTATTGTGGAAAAAAATGTAAATGGGTATACAAGAAGTGTAATTTAAGAGACATACGACAGACCATTTTGCATTATCTTTTAAGTAGCTACAAGTTTTTCGTATTTTTTTGCTTATTTGTTTCCTAAAAATTCCGAAACAAGTCTTTTAAAAGAACTTCATGCAGTTAACTCAACATCACTTAATTTTTTTATCAAACTGTTAATCTCTTAGTATTTTTCCAATTTGTGGTCCAACAAATGTTCCTTCCTTAAGCTCAGCATCACTTAGTTTAGGAAAAATTTGTTTAACGTGTTTAAATGCATCTTCTGCTTTATCTAATGCTTTAACGAAGGTTTTTATTAATCCCAGTTGATTATGCATGTCATGGAGGTAACAGACCTTTTTTGGAATCAACAAGAGGTATATTTTTGTAATGGCTCTCTGTTGTATATTTTTGTAATGGCTCTCTATCCCAAAAAGAAAGAAAACAGCAATACTTCGTAAATCCACCCTGAAGTCGTAGTCGTAGTCGTAGTAGTCCTATAACTTTTCGGTCACCACATATCCACTTATATACGTATCATAGCTTATTGCATTTAGAATAAGCGACATACTTTCGTATATTTCCTTCATGTCAATTAATTGGGTGTGCAAAAGGAATAAAGGGTCTTTTATTGCCATTATGAGGCAGATCTGCTTTTAAATTTATTTTAGACGAATCCATAAATAAGCGCCATATTCGACCGTATTAAGTGCAAATACTAATTTTTCAATAACAATATTTGGATTAACACAAACACACATTTTATCCTGCATAGTAAAAAATCGAGGATATCTCCTGATGGTTACGATTCCTAAATATGGTAACTTTGGTTCCAGTGACTAGTAAATTCCATTGTTGTAATTTAGAACCCAATACTTCAGCATACTCTTGCTGAAAAATCATAACCTTAAAATACTTACGTGTTAAGAAGATTTACGATAATTTTCGCAGAAAACTTTATTTCTCTCGCAACAATAACTTTTACGTCCCTTCGTTTGATAATGGCATATTAATACACGATAAAATCATAAAATAGATAAAAGTCGCAAACAATGACCATCGTCCACAATATTTTTAACCTATAAATATGACGGGAACAACCGATTTTAAAGGGGCCGTTGTCTCAAGTGAATCTTTAAAACATATTTTATTAGGTTCTGTAGACGACGAAGAGTCGTTACCAGTCATAAGTGGTTAACAGCGAGATTCTGATGATATAAGCAAGTTTGGCTTTTAAATTATTAGACATCATGAAAATGCTTCTTAGTAGCGCGTTGCTATTAAATTAGGAATGGTTAATTTAAAAATAGGTATTATTGATATTACTTTTATTTCAGGTCTATGTAGACTAAGGTTTGATGCAGATAGTATTATGTTAGGCGACACTTTGTGTAGTAGACTTCGAATACATTCGATATACAGGGTGTCCGGTAGGTATGTGGCATACTCTCAGGAGCGAATAGGGAAGGTCAAAATAACTCCACTTTGTCATATAAAAATACCTAAAGTGCTCCTAAACGGAGATACAGGGCCCCAATATACCTTTTCGGCTCTAACTTTTGAACCGACACGTATAATTTAATGACATTTTAGTATTTTGTGTAGGCCATAGAGACTCATAAAACCGCACTACATTAGATGTTTTACATCATCAGGGAAGTCAGGAACGGACTTGCCACCACACTCGTTGGGCAAAATTTTTGATAGGTGTCATTTTACAGAGCTAAAAACTGATTTATTTTATTTAAAAAGGTAGTCTTAATTTATCTCGATGGAATTAGCGATTTTCGAGAAAAATAAGGTTTTTTTTATATCACGTTAATAAAATAATAAATCATACTACTACAATATAACAACAGTCGTTTGTATATCGTTGACAATGTGTAAATGACAACAGTTTTAACTGTTGTCAGTGGTTAAGGCAGCAAAAACAATATAATATACAGGGTGATTCATTAAGGGTGGCGACCGGCCATATCTCGGAAACTACTAGGCATAGAAACTTGGAGAAAAAAAAATTATGATTAAAACGGTCATGAGAAAATTCTGGAAATTACTTTTAAGTTCCTCATTTCGCCGCAAGGGGGCACAATTAAATTTTTTTTTAATTCTAAATTTCTCCGAAATTTCCCATATTAAGGTATAACTCTGATTACATCATCGAAAAGCTTAGAGAATTCTGCATCATTTTGGTTTAGGGCTCATTGGCGTACCGGCCTTGATAAGAGTGGGGGAAGCTATTGAATGTGCAAACATTAAAATTGCTGTAACTTCGTAAATGACTTATCCGATTTTACTAAATTTAAGCTTGTTTGGAAGGGAAAGGTAAGTATCTTCAATCGCCGTATCCAATAGTACACGATAGTGTTTAATAAAATTGCTAGAGGGCGCAATTTGTAATAATAACAGTTTTTTCGATTTTATCCCGGAAATTCAAATCATACGGTATAACTATGACATCATAATCGAAAAGTAAATGAAATTTGCAAGAAAAGATGTGAAGACCACAGTTCGATATCTTTGTTCGTTTTAGAGTTATTGCCAAAACAATAATTTTTAATACAAATTGCGCCCTCTAGCAATTTTATTAGAAATTATCTTGTACCATTGGATACGACAATTGAAGGTACTTATCTTTCTCTTCCAAACAAGCTTAAATTTAGTAAAATCGGTTAAGTCGTTTAGAAGTTACAGCGATTTTAATGTTTACAGTTTCACTTGATAAGAGTGGGAGAAGCTATTGAAAGTGTAAACATTAAAATCGCTGTAACTTCTAAACGACTTATCCGATTTTACTAAATTTAAGCTTGTTTGAAAGAACCTTCAATTGTCGTATCTAATGGTTCAAGATAGTTTCTAATAAAATTGCTAGAGGGCGCAATTTGTATTAAAAATTATTGTTTTGGCAATAACTCTGAAACGAACAAAGATATGGAACTGCGGTCTTTACACCTTTTCTTGCAAATTTCATCTACTTTTCGATTATGATGTCATAGTTATACCGTATGATTTGAATTTCCGGGATAAAATCAAAAAAACTGTTATTATTACAAATTGCGCCCTCTAGCAATTTTATTAAACACTATCGTGTACTATTGGACACGGCGATTGAAGATACTTACCTTTTCCTTCCAAACAAGCTTCAATTTAGTAAAATCGGATAAGTCGTTTACAAGTTACAGCGATTTTAATGTTTGCACATTCAATAGCTTCCCCCACTCTTATCAAGGCCGGTACGCCAATGAGCCTTAAACCAAAATGATGCAGAATTGTCTAAGCTTTTTGATGATGTAATGAGAGTTATACCTTAATATGGGAAATTTCGGAGAAATTTAGAATTTAAAAAAAAATTTAATTGTGCCCCCTTGCGGCGAAATGAGGAACTTAAAAGTAATTTTCAGAATTTTCTCATGACCGCTTTAATCATAATTTTTTTTTTCTCCAAGTTTCTATGCCTAGTAGTTTCCGAGATATGGCCGGTCGCCACCCTTAATGAATCACCCTGTATAAGAACCAATAGTTGACCTGGCCGGTAGCTAGGATATCAGAATGCCATTTTGGGGGAGCACAGAAAAAATATATAGCAATATGATTATTATAACAATGGTAAAATTAAATTTCATTATTACTTAATAACTCTGTTACTCAGTATTTAAGCTCACAATAATATATTATCGATTTAACTTAAAAATTTCGGGGACGGGGAGCCACCACCCACAACCATCTTGAAAAGAAGCCATGAAGTAACATCGGGCAACACCGCATCAGCTGGGAGTTGCGGATCCACAAGCTATTATTATGACGCGCGGCAATGGGCGAGTTTTTATTCTTTCTGATATTTTTTGTGTTTTTTTGGCTCTGTTGCCACTATATTGATATTGAAAAATTTACAAAAAGTAATAAATAGTTTTGGATAACAAGAACAACTTACCTTATTATTAAATAATAGTAATATTGCGTTGAAAAGCTGTTTTTGTTTCACTGCGAGTATAGATTTATTTGATCGATCAAAAGTAGTATTCTATTGTACAAATTATTATCTTCTGCGTTTAAATTACAGGATTGACTATCATCTTCTGAAGTCTCAAAATTTAGAAAGCTTCAGGCTTTGTTTAAGAAATCTACGCTTGTCTTAAGAAAGTCACCTACTATCTGGGTAACTTCGTTACAATAAGTTTTCAAGCTGAGACCACCTGCTTAGTTTCATTTCAAAGGGTAAAATCCATTTTAAATCATTGTAAGCCAATTTATTACCTTTTAAAAAAACCTTTACCTATGTCTTCTGAAACCTGATTAACAATATTTATGCAGTCATTGGTCAAATCTAAACTATAACAATATATTACACTCTCTTCACCTGCTTTTATAGTTAGAGTTACACCCAGGAATACAGCAGGGGCTTTGCATGTTGATAAATAAACAAACCAAAAGAAAAAAATAGTACATACCTAAGTACCTAGGTATCTAGAGGTATCCTACCTACTTATGAACTATCTCTACCAGTGATATTTTTAAACTAATTCGCATATACCTTCAAGTTAAATAAACACTTCAATATTTAATAAATTAACTGTAGCCACAAAACAATAAAGTTTATCCCAAAGAGCTAACTAGAATACAAAAAACACAACTTTTAAATTAAAACAAATAAAATTCTGCCGCCATTTATAAGACCCGTAAACAAACCGTCAGGCCGGCCAGGCTGTTGGATTTTTCACTTTATTAATCATATTAGAACAAACCCGCACCAAAAATTTTTATCACTATTTTGTAGAGGTGCTTAGCAATCATGTCACTTAAATTTTCTATTAGATATCAATCAAAAACCGGATAAAAATACAAATTAATACGACACCTACACCTAGTTCGCGCGTAAATTACATACTAAACCACGGCTAACTTCAAAAAAGTCACGTGACACATGGATCTTCAAGCAGTGTTGTCGATGTTTCTGTTTCACGGCTTCTTTCAAGGTGGTTGTGCACCACCTGTCAACTAGATACGAGCCTAATTATGGCATGACCAACGACCCACTGATAAGGAGAATGTGTATCATCTTGCGCATCCCACAAGATTTCAGATCTCTTCCGGCCAGGTTATAGGCGTGAATGGAGTGGGTATGGGAAACTCTTCTCTATTGCTCACAATCTCACAAATGTTTAAATAGTCGACAACTTAAATATTTTCCCATTATTCATATTTCATAAACCATTTTTCTTTTTAATTACACTAAACTGTAACTTATTTTGTTTCAGATTTCGGGCTTGCCTTAAAATGGTAGGAACAAGTGATGCTAACTTGGTAGGAAAACTGTTTTTCAACGTAGTGCAAACCAAATGCTTTATACTCAAACCCAAGAAGAAGTGCGTCAGGACGTCTTGGTGGGGAAACTGTGAAAAGCACAAGATGATAAAGCAAGCAATCCTTAGGGATAATAGGCCATATTAGATTAATGTATTAGCAGAAGTGTAATCGAAAACTTAAACTAGTCATTCACTATCGAGGTTTACCTAAATTTAGTCCCTTAAAAGTTTGGTGTATTTTTCCCATATTCATTAAACGGGTTTTTAATTTTGTACGTATGGGTACGACTATGGAGAACTATAGGGTAGGAGGCCGATCGACAATGGCAGCATTTTCAAATTCTGTCCCGGTTTTTTGGTTAGTTCGCTATTGGCCGATAGATGGCTCTCGCGTCCGAAGTGGGCTGATGTTGTCTTCCTCTTCTTCGTTTTTAATATGGAAAACTAGATCCTACATAGTTTTAAACTTTTACTTAAACCCTTTATTTTTCTGTGCTTTTATTTTTGACAATTGACATTTTATTTTTCGAAATAACAAATAACGTTTGAAGGCAAATAACGTTGTATTGTAATTAATTTCCATATTTATAATGAATAATGGTACAATTTATAAAAGTAGAGTTTGCTTTGTGTGGGGGTGGTAAGACAGGATCATCTTCAGAGATGAAACGCAGCCAAATAAGTATCTTTCTAGCTCCAAAGGTAAAACCCTCTAGCTAGAATGTTCCTGTATTTTAAAAACGAAGCATCGTTGGAACTTTATACGGGCCAAGTATAACAAAGTAAGTGTAAACTCATATAAAAGTCCTTATTTGTTCCTTAAAGAACTAATTTAAATAAAAATAGTTATCGCGTCCATAAGAAACCATTTATTTGATAGCCCACTTCGAACACGAGCGCCATCTTATGGCAACTCGTAAAGCTGAATTACCGATGCTAATTTGGGACCGAATCCAATGCATTGCGATCGGCCTCCTACCTCAAGTCCTCCATAGGTACGCCAGAGCATACAGCAGTAACCATGGAAATAACTGTAGGTAGGCTAATTTGTTCATACAAGTCACTGGTCTTTCGACTAATTTAAAATATATACAGGGATGACGTATAAATTCAATATTTTTAAAAAGCATAATTTCTTGAAAAATCGCCCGGTCCCGGCAATTTTGTTGTTTTTACTGTGTATTTTCTATACATCTATAATTTTTACTACATAGGAAGGCCTGCCAAAAGTGGGGCGATATCAATTTAATTATTTTAAACACATACTTTACCTTAGTGCCTTTTTTCTTCAAAATGTTTTTTTATTATACGGATTTATGTCCTATGTGCTATGATCTACTTGCCCAGAAAGTTTCCCGTCGATGGGGCTGCTGCAAGTGTCAGAAAATCATCATTTAATTAAATATGTTTCTTTAGAAACACCATAACGTGAACCATATTTCTGGACTTCCTGTAAAATTAGTGTTTTGTACTTGAGTCCTTTTTCATTTTCACTCTTTAGTTAAGATTCATAATTTTCCCGAGATAGATCATGTATGGCGCATATACCTTTTAGAGAATAATTGAAAAGTTGAAAAAAAAAAATTTTTATTTAACATTTGCTTTATGAGACTTGTGTGTAAATTCTCGAATTTCAGTATTTGTTTTACGGTTGTGAAAATAATTTAAAAAATTATATACAAGGGTGCAACATCGCAAAGTTATCCTAAAAATAAGTCTAAAAGGATATATTTTTAAGTTCTCTCTGTCTGTAAACTTTAATAATTTAGTAATAACAGGAATAAAGATATTTTTAAATATTTAAAAATTAAAAAAAAAATATTTTAATTGACTGTTGATGACAGTAACATATCAGTTGTCACAAAAAGGTTGGATTTTGTTTAACAATTAATCAGTCTTCCCATTCGACCCTATAAGAAAATGTTTTTTAAAATGTTGTTGAAAGTAGATTAGTTTAGTTTTTTTATATCAGATTGTTTATTGTTTTATATTATTAAACTATTATATTTCAAAGAAGTTTTATATTTTTCTGTATGATGTATTGGTATTTTCAAATTATCTTCATTTCTAATGTTCGTGTTGTAGAAATATGTGGTTTTTTAGTAGAATTATTTTATGAATAAAACAATTTGGGAGAGTTTCGCATTTAAATTCATGTTTAATAATATTGTCTATCTATAGGTTGGAGGAATATGATCGTATTTATAAAGACTAGTCGAAAACCTTATAAAATTACTTTGTAATATTTGTAACTTTTAGTTGTTTTGATAATTTATATTTTTATTATAGATAACTTCTCCATAGTCTCAACCACTTAAAATAATAGAATTTACAAGTTAATTTTATATCAGTGTTTAATTGTAATTTAAAATTATATAAAATTTCAATTTTTTTGAAATATATTTTTTATGAGCTTCAAAGGTCAAATATTGAGCAAAAATGATACCAAGGTTTCTATCTGATGTTACTAACAGGGTCGTTAATAATAACTTTGAAATGAGTGTTGTCTTTGACTAAATAGATTGATGAATGACTGGTGGACTATTCACCGTTCAACTTAAATATCGAACACCAAGAAAATTGAGTCTCTGAACCGTGACGCGTGAGCTTGTTATGGCCCACTACTGAACTGGTAACTTTTAAGAAGAAACCCATATCAGCTGTTAATGTCACATGTGGGTGTCAACTGTCAAAACGCTTTGTTTTTAGAAAAAGTTGACTCTCTAAAGGTATTTAAACTGGTTGAGGACAATACTTAAACGCTTTTATATCGATTTTTTTTAACTTAGCCGTACCAGTGTTTGTTTGAAGGTGGTAGACAATGAAGTAATATCAAAACAATTACCTTGTCGGACTTCCACTGTCTTTATTTTTTTACTTAACACAACGTTTCGGTTAGTTAGTATCTCTAACCGTTTTCAAGTGTAAACTCAATTATAATTCTAAGGCTACTGTCATAAATACTATCCATGTGTATTAAAGCTTGATGACTCCGCCTACGTGCTTATTGCAGCGTGAAGTTTGAGTTGTTGGTTTTGAACAAGAAGAGGCTTCCAGATTGGGGATATCTATACTTGGTTTACAAAATATATGGATATTTTGATTCATGAAAGCTGCTTCTTGAATTTTCGTTTTCTCCAGTGCTGTTCCGTGTCCAAAACTTTGGCTTCTGAGCACTGTATAGTATGTTGGTTGGTCCGTACATGTTCCGCTATACCTGATCTCGAAGTTTCACCTTTTTAAGTATATTTCAGATGTTCTTTAACTCGTACGGAAAGAGGTATTTTTGTTTCTACAATGTATTTTTTGTGTTTTCATTACAAGTGGGTTTTACTTTTGTATGAAAGCTTCTAAGCTTATTTCCGGATTTGAATGCTGTTTTGATAATATAGTTTTTGGTTATCCTTCCTTCTAATCTTTTCAGAAATCCCCTTAACATAAGGTGTTGCAAGAAATACCTGCTCATCTTTCGTTTCTGTATTAGTTTTTACTTCGCGATTTTTAAGTTTTAGGATGGTATTAGTTATTATTTATCCAATCGCAGTTTGAGGACATTCCAATCATTCCATACGGCGGTAAACAGTCTCAAAGAGGCCGACCGCACAACCAGGGTTGTCAGATCTTTCTTCTTCAATTCTTTAAGTTTTTTTATTAAAGAGATTTCATTTATATCAGTATTCAATTGTTAGTCAGTAACTTTCTTTGAAAGCTAGTTTGCAAATATACTTTAAACCGAGGAGTTTTGAGTGTGACAGAAAAAAATAACAAGCCATGCATTGTTATAATAATACATTCTTTAGTCCTTAAGAAAGAATATAACTGAAATCAAGACAAAAAGTGTTTTCAGTGTTTAAAAACAACTAATTAACAAACCCTTGTTTCTCGTATATACTTACATTGTGCTTACAAATCCGAAAATTTTGAAGAATTGGCAACAGCATGTAATTTGTTGCGGTTTGAAGCGCCAGGATATAAGCTGCACCGGTACTCGGCCCGTCTAACGATCGATTCTGCCAGACAGAGATAGGCCAGTGACCGCCGATGGCGTGGAAGAGACGGAGATAAAATATACGTGGTTATGCCTTGATGAACGGGCCGGAGTCTGGTTGACGCGAATGAAGTTCTGGTAAAAAAATTAAAGCATTTTCTGAACAGTGTCGTGCCGTGTCAGGTTTATTTTTCTGATTTTAGTTTTGTATATAGAATTTTTGAGTTACCTTATATTTATTATTTTAATATAATATTATTATATATACAGTGGATTTATAAAGTGTAGTATGTACAAACACCTAATGTAAAACAAACTTACAAGTGTGTATACGCATATTAATTGTTTGTGTGGAACGCCTATGGTTAGGAAATTCCCACAGTTTAATGTCATTAAATTGACCTAAGAAACACTTTACAAAGGTTTCAGGGTAACCATTCTGTTTTAAAACTTTTTTGATATTTGAAATTTCAATATTAAGGTCTTCCGGATTGTTGCAAACGTTCGATGCTCTGTAATAAAGAGTTTGAATTATGCTTAGTTTTATGGAGTTTGAATGATTCGATCCGTGATTAACGATTAAGGTATTGGCCTGTGTGAGTCAAGCGCGGATTTCGGGGGAGGGTAAGGGGGGTAATTACCCCCCCCCTGGATTCTAAACCTAACCAAACTTGAGTGCCCTCTTACTTATTAATATTTTATAATAAAATCCCAGCGTACCTGCTGACAATTCTGAAGATTATTACAGAATTTCGACATATATACCGATTATAGATCATATCATAGAAGACACACAGTTTAGATTTGATGATGATTTTTTTTTCAACTTTTGACCTCAAAATTCTGGAAAATCTACATACTGTAAGACCCAACGACGACGACGAGTCGATCAATAATTTGTGTTCTCTTCTTGAGCCATTTGTGGATCCAGAGATGTTGTTTCAACGTTTAAGAGCAGAAACTGACCTGTGGAGATTATCAAATGCAGAGATAAATCAAGATTCTCTAATCGAATTTTTGTTTAGGAAATGTGACAAAAGTAAAGAGTTTTTCCTCTTCTGCTTAAATTATTTATTCTGTTACTTACTCTTGCAGCAAGTGTTGCATCTTGCGAAAGGTCATTTTTTGCTCTTAAGCGGTTGAAATCTTGGACCAGAAGCAACATGGCTCTAGAAAGACTGTCTGGTTTGGCTTTGATGCACAATAACCGCGATATTGTCATCGATGTTGAAAGTGTCATTGATCGGTTTGCTGACCTCAAAAATCGTTTAATAGATTTAATTTTATAAATGTGTTTTTACTAAGTATTTGATTAATATTATGTTTATTTTATTCTCTTGTATAAGTTCCTGTAAATTTTGTTGTAGGTTGTAGGTTGGTACCTATAGTACCTAATAAATATTAAAATAATAATATAATAAAATAATGTTTCGTTAATGTAATGGTTTGTTTATTTTTCAATAATTATTAGACAATTTGACACTAAAAATATAGGTACTTAAAAGATATGGGTTAACTATAACTATATTTTTAAAAAAATATCTTTGAGATCAATTACCCTCCCCCCCCCTAGATTTTGACCCAGATCCGCGCCTGGTGTGAGTGGGTTTCCTGTACACTGAAGTTTTTATGTTTTCAGCACTTTGTTTGACGAGAACATCGAGAAAAGGTAGAGTGGATTGTTTTTCTGTTTCCATGGTAAATTTAATGGTCTTGTACTATTAATATGTTCCAAAAACCGTATCAGCTCTTCGTTGCTGGCTGTCCAGATAATAAAATTATCTAAGCCAAAGTTAAGGTTTAATCTTTGCTTAAAGGAGCAAGCAAGCATTTCTTACAATACCTTATATTAAGAGGATTTCTGAAAAGATTAGGATGACCAAAAACTATAATATCAAAACAGCCTTCAAATCCCGAAATACGCTTAGAAGCTTTCTTACAAAAATAAAACCCCCCCGTAATGAACACACGAAAAATTGTATCTATCAAATCCCTTGCGAGTGTCGCGAATCGTACATTGGGGAAACAAAAAGACCTCCTCCCGTACGAGTTAATGAACATCTGAAACATACTCAAAGAGGTGAAACTTCGAGATCAGGTATAGCGGAACATGTATGGACCAACCAACATAATACACACTGGTCAGAAGCCAAAGTTTGGGCGGGACAGCACTGGAGAAAACGAAAATTCAAAGAAGCAGCTTTCATGAATCAAAATATCCATATATTTAGTAAACCAAGTATAGATATCCCCAATCTGGAAGTCACTTCTTGTCCAAAACCTAAAGCTCAAACTTCACACTCCAATAAGCACGTAGGCGGAGCCATCAAGCTTCATTGCACATGGATAGTATTTAAAACACTAGCCTTAGAATTATAATTTAGTTTTCACTTGAAAACGTTTAACGATACTAACTAAACGAAACGTTACGTTAAGTAACAAAATAAAGACAATGGAAGTCCAATAAGGTAATTTTTTTAATCGTACCACTTACAACAGGATCAAGTTGCATCTACAGCATTCAGATTTCTTTTTGTATACTTAAAACTGGCCGACCTATTGCCACGCCTCTGGTTAAAATTAATGTACTCTTTAAATGCAAATTTTAATTAAGAAATTTGAATTAACCTAAAAATTGATTGTAAATAATGGTTGTTAAAATATTTGATAGCTTTTTTATTAGCTGGTTTATGATTACAACCATGTCGCGTAGGCGGTTAAAAAATTGGAAGTTTGGAAGAAGCATTTAATTAAGACTTTTAAATTGGTGTGGCTTTTTGTGGTTACAAATATAAATAACAATTCGGGGAAAAGTTGTTAGGTATAAAAATGAAGATACGAATGGATACTGTTGATTCTTTTTATACTACACTGTCCACCACAGTCAAACATATATTAATGTTTATTATGATTTGTCTTCATTATCTGGTTCGTATGTAACGTAGGTATGTGTTTAAAACTGCTTGTTTCAACAATTACGACCTACCACCTGTCTCAATATCTTTTACGAGCATAATGAATGGTTTTGCAATAAAAAATAAAATTTGGATTTCATGTAGGTATAACCCGTACCTATTTGTTTGTTTTATATTTTCGGTTTGTTAAGGTAAGTTTAATTGACTAAACACACGACGACGGCCAATCATTTTTAAACAAATTGTAGAAATAAAACATTAAAAACGATATTATAACCTCAAAATCTTATAGATTGGCAGCCCCTAAAAACACCAGAAATGACTACTCTTTCCCCAAACTTGGTCAAAAAATTAAAACAAGTTATTGAGCCTAATGAATAAAAATGCAGCAATCGCTTCTCCTTATAAAATCGAAGTAATTTTTTGAAAGCCAATGAAAATGAAATGAAAAGTAATTGCTTTTGCGTCCAGCAATTGCTTAAAAGTGCAGGAATTGCTTCTAGTCAATGCTTTTTCTTAAAAAAACAGAAGCAATCGCTATCGTTTGCTTAAAATGTAGAGAATAAATTAGGAAATTGCTTTTTCTAGTGTAGCGATTGCTTTCAACTTTTTAAAGCAGGTCGACCCCTGCATCATTTGCTTGGTATCAGTCAACTTTAGTTCTCCACGGCATACGGTGTGTCTTCAATTATTGCTGAATATATGAACGTCCGTAGAAGAAAAATCTACAGTGTACGTAAAAATTGCAGATATAATGATTTCAGAAAGTTATATTGATTTGACTGCAAGTGAAACTGATCATGAAATCTATAATCTGAACAAGTGGATAAGCCACGTCTGAACTTGTGTTGAATAAGCATTTGCTACAGAGTTGTAAGAAAAGTAGCAATTGCTTCAAAATTTTATTCATATCCAGATCTAGCAATTGCCTTTACTTATAGCATTTGCTACTCAAGCAATTGCTTTTACTAAAAAGTAATTGCTTCAAGTAATCGCTTAATTTTTATTCATTAGGCTCGTTGTCAATACATTGTGGCCAATTTTAACTGTTTTTACATTTGAAAATAAATTGAAGCTCATCTATTACAATTTCTTGATCAAGAACTAAGCTTGTGAAATATGGGCTTAAAATCTGTACACTAAGCGTTATGTAAGACACTTTAAATTTTAAAGCCCGGACCTGTAAATTTTTCCATTGATTAGACTATTGCAGTGCGCATGCCTATTCCTGTATGGAGTTGTTTACATGCGCGGGACCCTAAATTTGCCACTTTCGTGATGACATTCTCGTGCAATAATAAAACATCAGAAAAATAAATTAAAAGTATAATCGTAACTACGGTAACTAACCGGAGTTTTTTATTATCAATTTACTTATCGCACTAGTGCTTTAAAGTAAAATTTTTCAGTCATAAGTAATAAAATAGCTATTTATACAATAAGTTGCGAAATGAGTGTCTTTTAGGCACGCGACGTGAAACTCGGCTTTGCCTCGTTGGACAACACGTCAAAGTGACTAAAAGACATCGTTTCGTTACGAATTGTATACAATATTTTTTCTACTGAGGTTTTATAATAAAAAACTTAATTTTACTAACATTTTATTACCTATGTTTCATTTACACCTTTCATGTCAAAAAAATCAACAGTTGTCAAAAAAAATTCTAAAGATTTTTTTGTCAAAAACTGCGACAAATATAAAAGTAAAAATGAGTGGATTCAGAGGACTCAGACATTGAAAATGCCGCAAATGAGGCAATGGTGTACCTTGTTCCCCAAAAATCAAGTAGTTTGTATGAGGGCACATACGAAAAATTCAAAAAATGGTGTGAAGAAAAAAAGGTAAAAAACTTATCAGAAAAAGTCTTTTTGGCATATTTTTCACTATTATCCGATGCCTATAAGCCATCAACTTTGTGGAGTACTTACTCAATGCTTCGAACGATGGTTTATTTGAATAAAAATGTTGAGATGAAGACATTTACAAATCTAATCGCATTTTTGAAAAGAAAATCTACGGGGTATAAACTCAAAAAGTCGAAAGTTTTTTCTAAGGAACAAATAGAAAGGTTTGTCAAAGAAGCAGACGATAAGAACTATTTATTGGACAAAGTCATACTTATTGTGGGAATCTCTGGAGCATGTCGCAGAGAAGAACTAACATATTTAAATATGAATAATATCGAAATTTCGGAGTATTTAATTAAAATATCCATTCCAAACACTAAAACAAATGTTGCAAGAAGCTTTGTAATAAGCGAAGGCTCTATTGATGGCATCAACTTCTTGAATATTTTCCGAAAGTACGCGCAGTTACGTCCAGCATACATAACCCATGAAAGATTTTTTATCGCATACAGAAACTCCAAATGTTCCAGACTTCCAGTGGGTATTAATACCATTGGAGCAACACCAAAAAAAATTCTTGAGTTCTTGGAGTTTCCAAACGCTAAAGAATATACAGGCCACTGCTTTCGAAGATCTTCAGCAACTTTTTTAGCTGACTCTGGAGCGGATATATTGATGCTAAAGCGACATGGAGGTCAAATACCGTGGCTGAGGGGTATATAGACGATTCTTTAGAAAATAAAAGAAAAATTTCCGAAAAAATTCTTGGTGAAAAATCTTTGGACGCTAACAACAAACGTGTTAAATCTAATGAATCCGACTGTTCTACCAGCATTACTAGTGACATGGGTTTAATTGATATTGCTGTTGCAGATTCTATTTCTATTTTAAGTTCAAATTCCTCATCAATTTTACAAAGAGAAATATCTCAACGTACTGTTTTAGGTTACCCCAGCATTAATTTTAATAATATAAGTAACTGTACTGTTAATATTTATAATAAATAGGTAAAACTATAGTCTGTATTTATATAGATATTATTTGTAAATAATTACTTATTATTAGCTGTTTCATTTGCCCCTTTCAAAAATTGACACTTGCCAAAAAATATTAAATTATACCTAGTCTGTGGTTACGTTTTAATTGTAAATAATTACCTGCGTTACTTTTAAGCACGTTGCTCCTGGTAACGTGCTTAAAAGTTTTTTTAAGCACGCTGCGCTTAAAAGGAGGTTATTAAAAAACCATAATGACAATCGAAAAGAGGTTTTATAATAAAAAACTTACTAACATTTTATTACCTATGTTTCATTGACACTTGCCAAAAAATATTAAATTATACCTAGTCTGTGGTTACGTTTTAATTGTAAATAATTACCTGCGTTACTTTTAAGCACGTTGCTCCTGGTAACGTGCTTAAAAGTTTTTTAAGCACGCTGCGCTTAAAAGGAGGTTATTAAAAAACCATAATGACAATCGAAAAGAGGTTATTATAAAACGTAAGTAGAAAAAGTATTTTATTTATCCCATTATTACATTGACAGAGAGATATCTGAAGCACTTATGGAATATTGTTGCTTCAATGTTCCGAGGGCATGCCTAAAGTAAAATCCTTTAAAAATTTTTATATATACAGTGTGTCCCCGGATGGAGTTGACAAGAGGAAAAAGATCTTTTTTATTGATTTTACGACGGAAAGTTATTCTTTATAAAAAATTCTGCTTGTCGAGAAAATGAATTTACCATATAAAAATTTTAGATCAGATGTTGATAAATTAAGAAAACATCAAAATGCTTTAAGAGAGAAGTACCAGTATTTACTATTTTAGACAAAATGTCCATAAAACAAAGTTGTTTATAATCCAAAATAAAGCCTAAATACAAAATTAGAAATCTAAATTCCAATTTTTGTTTTTTATTTTTTACAATAGAATTTATGAACATTTAAAATGTACAATTATTGTGGAAAAAGTTATTATTCTACATATTATCCTCCTGCACACATTTTTCCAAATTAGAAATAAATTAAATAAATATGTCAGCACTCTCAGGTTCTCATTTTGAATGTTTTATAAATTCTAGTGTGCGTACATCTGATTTCAAAATTTTGATATGGTAAATTTATTTTCTCGACAAGCAGAATTTTTTATAAAGAATAACTTTTCGTCGTAAAATCAATATTAAAGATATTTTTCCTCTTGTCAACTCCATCCGGGGACACACTGTATATAGGTATTTATTTTCTTTTGGTGGACCGCCTAACCAGTGATACTACGTGTAAAATTTGGTACATATTGTAATGTACCTTTTAGTATCTTGTAAAAACTGTACTTAATTTGTATATATAACTATTTTTTAGTGCATGAACTAATACCTAGCAAATATTGTTAATAAATAAATGTAAATGTGAAGCGCTTGCTGAGTAATTTGTTCCCAATATCAAAAATATAAGTATTGTAAATTATGCATGACGTGTTTTATTTGAAATGTTGGAACAGTTTACCTCAAAAGTAAAATATATAGTTTTAACTATTTTCTGGTTACAAGATAATAGTAAATAGCTTTATATCGGTACTGGCCAAAATATGAACCTATCAATATATTCATATTATCACAGTACAGTTACAGAACAACAGGCTGACTTTTTGAAAACCTACAATGGCTATATTTTCTTTACTAAAGAAGATATCAAAAAACCAAAAATACCATTGCTAAAAATCGCGAGAAAATAATAATTTGGCAGGAATAATTAGAAAATACACGTAGAAATAATAAAAATGTATCCTAAGCCTAAATTAAAACACTATTTTAATGCTAAAAGTATGTATTTTTTTGGTACGGCCCAAAAAACTTAAATTATGCAAAATCCCATTTATTTTCTTGTGTCTTTTAGATGTCAAAGACAAATTGTTTTTGTCGGCTTTTACATAAACCGTAATAATTCAGGACCAAAAAAGGGCTAGTCGATATTTTGTACTCATACTTACATGTTTAGACAGTATCCCACATTGATACTATAGATCACAGAATATTAACAGCAAGCAGAAGCGACAATACCTGTCGGCACCTTTGATATCGACTGGTCGTTTTTCAATGACCTTCACACAACGATAACGGTCGATCCACAACATAATACTCCGAGAAAACTTGCCTATTTTCTACACTGAACGACATTACTTTTTAGTACAGGTGCAAATGTTATAACTTGATTTATTTTTCAAACATAAAAACTTAAAAAAAGTTTTAAATTTGTTAGTCTTGGGAATTAAGAATATTATTAAAGTAGAAAATGAAAAAAATTATTATATTAAAAAACTTTTAAATTTCTAACGCTTTTACAGATTTGTTTGAGTTTCCTTCGATTTGTGACGGGCAAAAATACGTACTTATATATTATAAACATGTTATAACATAAATTATAGAACACTATTAGGTACGTCAAAATATATCGTGACTGGGTATACGTAGATATGGGGTGGCGTGAGATAAATATCATTTTATTAAAACGTCAGTAATTTGTTACACAGTTTTTTGTGCTTTAAAAACTACAGTGACGTTTTTGACAATTGCTTTAGTGTCATAGTTACTTACCCATGGATAAAAAAATGTGGTCCTTCGGGGATTAAAAAAAAGTTAATTCACCCTGAATAAGTAAAAAGCTGTTGTAAAAAAAACAAAATTTTATTCAGAAATACATGTTAATTCTGAAATTACTAGAGGAATAATAATTACATATTGTTTTACATTTGCCTATTTAAAAAAACTTATATATGTGATAAAATTCGTAGCTTTCGTATAACTTTTTAAGTTCTGCATGTCCCTAAACAAAAAAGAGCATAGGCAAAACTAGTAAATATTGCGCTGTATACAAGGGAGAGGTGAAAACGCTAAATTCACTCAAGAATAAAGTGCCCTTATTTTTCACTGTAGAAAATTTTGTTATAAGGAAATGTTGTTTGCACTTAAAAGTTATCCATAAATACCAAATTATAGCTCGGTACCACAAAAAAAGTGTTTTTTTACTTTTTTTTACGCCCCCTCGTATAACGAATCGATAGAAGCTATGCAACCTATAAATTCAATTTTTTAATACCTCTTGGGCAATTAGACACATAACTTACTTAAATTTGTTTAAATACGCGACAACTGGACGTTAAATAAAATAACGTCAAAAATAATTCAACTTTTCGGGTGTTTAAACCCTTACAATAAAATTCGTTTTCATTTAAATCTAGTAGCCATGAAAAATATTTATATTTGTGCTACCGAGCTAAAATTTGGTGTATTTGGATAAGTTTTAAGTGCAAACAACATTTCCTAATAAAAAAAAATTTCCACAGTGAAAAATAAGGGCAATTTATTCTTGAGTGAATTTACCGTTTTCACCTCTTCCTCGTATACGGCGCAATATTTACTAGTTTTGTCTATGCTCTTTTTTGCTTAAGGACATGCAGAACTTTTCAACCGCCAAAAAAATTTGGTAAGTTTTCAAATAAAAATAAAACCCTTTGGTGCGAACTTTCTGCCACTCACTGTATAAAGCATACAAACCTGACAATATAATAATTTTTTTGGGAGGCTCTCCTAATGAAGGAATAATTTCTTCAGGCATTTCTTCACATGTTGGCGAAAGGTTAGAAAACTTTGTGGGTACTGCTTGCGGAAATAAGGTTTTTTTAAAAGTTGCACTTCTTGAAAAATATTTTTCTTTGAAATGGTTTTCACAAAGCCGATAGTTTTTGTGTGCATTTATTATATTTGGCAATAAATCTGGCCTACTGCAGGCGTCTATCCACAATTTTGCACTATAACAAAATATTGTATTTAAAGCAACATAATATCCATTATTTCTACCCCTTTTGAAATAAATCTACCCAAAAACTATTTTAACCAGACCTTTACAACTTATATCTTATTATTTTATTTTATCATATAAACAATTATTCGCGATTAAACATAAAAACATAAGAAAACTAATAAGCTCCATCTTTATTTATCAAGTCTGTTAAAAATATGTACCTACATCCCAAAAAACTTTAAGATTAAAAATTTTAAATCTATCATTCATATTATAATTAATTGATTATCATAATAATTACCGTTCGTACTCCTTTGGAAAACTAAATAAACATAATCCTTGGCCGGTTCTCACTGAACAATACGGGTAGGCACAATAATATCCAGACATTTTACAACACACAACGAAAACAAAATAATACCAAAAATAGCTAGGCGCAACGTCAGCTCACGGACTAAACACAATTTAGACGAGCACATGTTTTTTACCGATACACAACATCTTTGCGACATGCGCGTACCAAAACAGGACCCGCAAAACGCCCAGCTGTCGCTTCTCGTTGGCTGTGTGTTCTCTGCTATAGATGGAGCTACGCGCTACATCCTTTTGACGGTATCCCCATGTACTGGTTCAAGTTAAACTTTACGTTCCCTAGTCTTAATGATGACCCATAGAGCCATGATATTGTGAAACACATCTGAATCTGACGGAAAGAAAGGAAAAACTCTTCTGATTATATCTTTAGATTTAAGGGAGGAAAGAATATGACAGATATTGGGCACTTTGTAGTTAGTTGTTCTTTTCTACCAACAACTATAATATTTGATTATAATTGCTAAGAATGTACAGTTCAAAATGAAAAAAAAAACAATTTATTAAAAAAAAGAAAGCAAAAAAATAATAAAAAAATAAACAAAATATGTTTTATTTTAATGAAAAAATTATATTTTAAGCTGATTTTCCAGGTTCCCAGTTTACTTTCATCGAAAAAGTTGAGTCTCTTGATTTGGAATGGCATCTCTGAAACAAGGTAGCTTTTAAAATAACTAATTATTTTGGAAATAAAATGCATGCATGCATCTTAACACAGTATAAAACAAAGTCGCTGTCGCTGTCTGTCCGTCCCCTACCAGCTATATATGCTTAAATCTTTAAAACTACGCAACGGAATTTGAAGCGGTTTTTTATAATAGATAGAGTGATTCAAGGGGAAGGTTTTTATGTATAATAGCGACCCGCCCCGGCTTCGCACGGGTGCTATTTCAGAAAGTGGCATGCCGGGTACTAATATATCGGGTTTGTTCGGGTTTGTATTTATACCAGCGGGTTGCAACGCATGCCGGATACACGCTAGTTATATATAAAAGGAAAAATGACGCACTACGTAATTGATAAAAGTAAAAAAAAAACAGCCCAACTACCAAGTCGTTGGGGGAAAATATTTAAAAAATATAGATTAAGTTACAAGCTGACTATGTCAAAATATATAAGGTCAAATATTAAAAAAAGGACAAGAATCACCTTTCTAAACTGCCGGTTCCCTGTTCTTCCAGGTTCTTTAAAGTTCCGGAATTAAAAAATAATTGATTCTATAATTTCTCTTGAGAGCCAAACTGTATTAACTCCATTTAAAAAAAAACGGTATTAAGCTTTATTCTACTAAACACAACCTGCTCTTTTACAGGGAAAACAGTATTAAGCCACACATATTATACTTTTGAAGTTAAACAGAGTTAAACTGTATCATATCCTCAGCCGTGTACGAGCAAAATAGTATTATGGAGTTAATACTGTTAAAGTACTGTTAAAGGTATTCCTAATATTTTCCGAGCATGGAGTTAATACTGCTAAAGTTTGATGTGTGGATTTAATACAGTTTTCAGTGCGTTAATATTTTTAGAAAAAATTTAAATCTTCTCTCCTGTAAAATTTCATTTTTGTGAGTTAATACAGTCTAGCTCTCAGGAACAGATTTAGTTTCGGATTCGTATTAAGTAGTTGGTTTCGATAGTGAGGAACGATCTTTATTTTTGTGTTTAAGTTAAACTTGTTAAAACTTATTTGTTTAACATATTATGTTTAGTTTAATATATTTTTGTCAAAATTAAAGGTTTTCTTGTCGATTTGACATTACCGTGATCTAATATTTGACATTACCATGATTTCGGACATTACTGTGACGGATAAATTACATCACCATGTCATTTTTTAAATTTTTCTCTTAGAAAACAAAAAAAATATTGCCACATATCGCAATTTTTAATGTTCGAACTTTTATAACAACTTGCAAAGATAGTGTTTTTTTAGTTCACAATTTGAATTGTTGACAGTTTTATTTCCCTGTTTGTCTTAATTTTTAGAGATTTGCCTATATACAAAAATTATTCGTTATTTCCCATTAATCTACCGTGCAAGCAAAAATTATTTGAATCAAAGAAGGCCTTGCATCTAAGGACGTAATGCTTAGCCGTAGAGCTTAATACCTGCTGGGTGTCAGTAACTACCTGAATTAACAATCAATCAGTTATTCCGTCATCTTTGACAGTCGTTACAAGTTATTTGATTCATCGCTAATTTTTCCAATTTCTTGAACAATTCACACAATGGGCTTTACGGAACAGCACAAAACATTCATGGTTGAAGCGTATTTTTGAAACGGAGTTAGAGTAAATGGTGAATGGCAATACAATCCGGGTTTGTGCATAGACGATTTTCACCAACATTTTCCTAACGTCGCTTATATTGCTGGGGATTTTTATCATGGCCTGAAAAGAACCGTGGCTCTAAACAGGTTATATACAACACAAAAAATAACACAAAAACGGAGCAGGAAGACCATCTGTAAGAACAGAAGAACTTGTTGCAAACGACAGATTGATCAGTTTTCGATCAGACATTGAATTTCCAAGTAGATCACCTTGTTTAACGGTTATGAATTACTTCGTTTTTCCTCATTTAAATAACACTATTCTTAAAACACCAGTTGCAAGTTTAGAACAACTACATGAAAGGATTATTCAAGAATGTGGTAACATTTCTCCAGAGATGCTGGTCAACACTTTCGAAAATATGAAGAGACGTGTGAAATTATGCATGGCCAATTTCAGCAATTTATGTAATTATTTTTCTTTTTCTTTCTGTATATTCTTACTTTGTTAATTTTGTAAACAACAAAAATAAATTTGTATTTGTCTACTTATTTTATTACTCATTAGTTTGACATATCATGTCATAATATGAATTTGACAAAATTTTAACCTACATTTGGTTAGATATATCGTCCCCAATCATTGTGATCTAAACCAAACCAAGCCCTACGTTTTTTAATTCAAGCCCTCTTTGATGCAAATAATTTTTGCTCCCACGGTATTAGGACCCTTTGGCTGCTAACCCCCTCAATATATTTATGTTATTACCCGATAATGTAGTCTAAGTTTTTCACTCTTATTTGTTGTAAACATGCAATCACCACACTGAAAGTTGTTCCATGAAATAACATGCTCGTTAATATGGGTTTGGATGTTTGTTTTAGTGTTAAAAACTTTGGAGCAATAAGGACACAAATACAAAAGTATCTTGCAGGTATATTGTTTTGTGTGCTGCGCCTCATGTCTCGTTAGGCTCCTAAAAATAAAACTTCCTGTTAGGAGGTATTGTAAATGGATCAGCTAAAAATATAACCGCAATTTATAAAAAACATCAGCATAAGAAACTAGTAAGTCAAATATTACTACCTACTAAGAATCTGTTATATGTTATCTTGGGTGTTTATAAGTTAACTTAACGGGGATTCATTATGATATTCTTATAGGAAATGTTTATGTGTCCGGAGTTTATAATCTAAGTTTAAGTTTAAAAAACAAATCGGTTTTAAAATTTTTTCAAATATCCTTTATTGAAATTTGGTACCGTTATTCATAATGATAAGAGGCCTAATTAGTCTAGTGGCGTTCAGGGGAGAACCTTAACGGGTATTACTGACGAAAAAATGTACGCCACTGACTTTTTCTAATTTTGATATATTAGACTGTCCGCGGATAGGGTTTACAATAGCACAAATGGATGAAAAATTCCATAATAAAAAGGTTTGCTTGTAAAAAAAATGCAATTCACGAAGAGAAAATTTTGATTTTTTTATACAGGGTTTGCAAAAACTTCAAAAACATAATTTTTCTCCAAGGATAAACTACCTTTATTTTTCATTTTTGTTCAAAATGCCAATTGGAAGACTTATTTAGAATAACGTTTGTATTTTAAATCCGAGATTTTTTTTTCAATTTTTTTAGGTTTTTAATTTTTAGAGGTAAAAGAATTTTTTTTTGGATAGCAGCATTAGCGGTCGAAATACATACAGCAAAAGCACTGGGAATTATTTTAAGGACTGTACAGAAAATTGTGCATGAAAGAAAGCATAATATAATATCGAATAATACTAAAAAATGTAAACGAAGAAAGCCAAAGACTGAAGATTTGAGCAAAAATATTAAAATGGTAGTTCGGAACGTGATTTATGATTTATATACAGATCAAAAACCAATGTAACTCTTCCTCTTCCAGTTTAAATTATTAATTAAATAAAAAATTATTAAAAAAGTTGGGTTTTTGCTATAAAAAGACTGTAACCGGAGATTTTTATGTGAGCAGCAACAGATAGTGAGTCAGCGTGTTTAGTTTTTAAAAAAATATAAGAAAAATTACGAATCAAAATTTAGAAAATTAGTAGGTAGTTTTAGACGAAACATGGATATTTTCAAATGGAAGTGGTTGAAAATCTTGGCAAGATGATTCTGTAAAAAGCGTGAAAAGAAAAAAAGGGATGTGACACGGGAAAGCGATTCATTAATTTACATGCCGGTTCTGTAACAGGATATGTTCCAGGTGCAAGTCTAATTTTTTCGTCCACATCAAAAAGTTCTGACCATCATGGCAATATGAATTGCGAAATGTTTGAAAAATTACTAAAAGCTTAATTAATCCCAAATTTAGCTGAGCCGTCTTTAATTGTATTAGACAATGCATCATATCATTCAAGAATTTTAAATAAATAGTCTAGTTCATCTTATTATTTTTTTAGAAAAAATGGCACGTTAATACATAAAGGGTCGCCACCCCTGTATTATTATGTAAGTACATAATTTTTGAAAAAATAATAATATTACCTATATGTGGCTATCTTCACAACAGTTAAAAATAATAAAACTATGTTTCTTTTCTCCGGGTATATTGATAGCTACATAATCTCACAGCATTTTGATAAGCTCTGGAATTTTCGACTTGATTCATATGATCGGTGACCTTTGGACCCGCATGATAAGACCAGATTTTACTTTTTATATAAAATATTAACCAAATTTAGCAATATTTGGGCATGGTCATTCATGCAAGTAAAGAATTTGTCTACTATTGCGCTGTATGCACTCTATTCAACTAAAATGTGCCTATACGGTCGGTTCTACGAAAGTTATGCAAATCAAAAATAAAAATGCGATGACCACCTTGTCACATCGAGTCGCTATTAAACAGGCATTCTCTGTAAAAATTTTACGTTTTAGCTGAACGCGTGGTGGTAAGTGAGAAAAAAATTTGGACTGATTACTTATGTAAGTTAAAAAACAATTCAAAAAATTGAAAAAAAAGCCTTACGATTTTATTTTAAGTAGTTATAATATACAAACCCTTTCCAATTAGCTCGAAAAGGACATTTTCCACAACGAAATCGTCCATATTTGTTCCACGGATCTTCATGTGACAACATATGTTTTCGGACTGTCGTTTTGTCAGTAAACTTTGCTACGCATACATAGCACCCCCATAACTCATTTACAGGTTCAGCTCTAAAAGTTGCATACAAAAAAAATTATTGTAGGTAATATTATTGTTTATGATTTAAAAGCAGTAGGTATTTTACTTTTATTCTTTAGTATGTACGGGAATTAAACGTTATTATTTGTAAACTTCCCAAAAAATTCAGTATGTATGATAAGGTGGGGTAAATGCAACTGGTTTTTTGAATAGTTGACTTTTGGACTATTATTGTTTATGATTTAAAAGCAGTAGGTATTTTACTTTTATTCTTTAGTATGTACGGGAATTAAACGTTTATTGTAAGCTTCCCAAAAAATTCAGTATGTATGATAAGGTGGGGTAAATGCAACTGGTTTTTTGAATAGTTGACTTTTGGACTTCCATAAAAAATATGAATGATGCAAATAAAATTTTGCAAAAAATACCATGGGGTGTTCAGTAATTTTGCCATTAATTTATGAAGGAATATTGGTAAAAGCTCAAACTACATTTTTACAACATATTTTTTTAAAATAATATCAACATATTACATTTACCCCAGCAAATGGGGCCAATGTAATAGCTGCCTGTATTTGCAAGAGGTACTCTATATAAGAGGTACTTAACTTTCTCTTCCAAACAAGCTTAAATTTAGTAAAATCGGATAAGTCGTTTAGAAGTTACAGCGATTTTAATGTTTAAACTTTCAATAGCTTCTCCCACTCTTATCAAGTGAAACTGTAAACATTAAAATCGCTGTAACTTCTAAACGACTTAACCAATTTTACTAAATTTAAGCTTGTTTGGAAGAGAAAGGTAAGTACCTTCAATTGTCGTATCTAATGGTACAAGATAGTTTCTAATAAAATTGCTAGAGGGCGCAATTTGTATTAAAAATTATTGTTTTGGCAATAACTCTGAAACGAACGGAGATATCGAGCTGCGGTTTTAATATTTTTTCTAGCAAATTTCATCTACTTGTCGATTATGGTATCATAATTATACCGTATGATTTATTTTTTCGGAGTAAAATCAAAAAATGTATTGTTATTGCAAATTGCGCCCTCTAGCATTTTTTTGAGAACTATTATGGACAACTAAATACGATTGGTGAAAGTGCATACATTTCTCTTCCAAACAGTCTTTAGTTTGCTAAAATCGGATAAGTCGTTTATAAGTTACAGCAATTTAAATGATTACACTTTCAACAGTTTCCCCCACTCTTATTAAAGTCGGTACGCCAATGAGCATAAGACCAAAATGATGCATAATTGTCCTAGCTTTAAAATGGTTTTATCAAACATATACCTTAATGTGGAATTTTCGGAGTTATGTAAAATTTTAAAATTTACTTTTCAATTACGCCCTCTTACGGCAAAATGCGGAACTTAAAAATTATTTCCAGAATTTTCTCATGGCCACTTTAATTATCATTTTTCTTTTCCTGAGTTTCTATGCCCAGTAGTTTCCGAGATATGGCCGCTCGTCGACCTTAAAAAACACCCTGTATATGAAAAAATGTTCTTACATTTTATTTGCACACCAATTCGGTCAAAAACGATTAGTTGGATGTGCAAAATATGCAACAACAGGGGTAAGAAATTTATAGATCAACGTACTTTTCATCAAAAAATAACTTAGTTGTTCCATCCCCCATAACATTTTTAAAACATGTTAATTAAAAAAATGTAATAATTATATGGTAGTTGATAAATTCAATTAAACATGTAATATTTCTTACCCTTGATGTTCTGTTTGCGTCTCCTTAAAATAGGAATCCACGTTAGATGAATCAATGTTATTATTGTGCTCAGTTACAACTTCAAAACAGTCTTCATCTGATAGAAGAAGGTTGTTATCAAGTGTATTTTTCTCACATTTATTTACTGTGGGATCATTATTCTTATTACATGAGTATGAGTTATTACCATTTTTTGTGAAATGACTTAGAAATAAATGAAAAGTAGAACTCTTAATAAATTGATCATTTTTTAAATTCTCAGCAATTGCTTTTTTCTTATTAATAATATCACTAGGTTTGTGAACATCTTGTTTGCTATATCCAAGTTCATCATATTTATTATTAAACATTGATTGTAATAACGGATTGTCCTTAGGATTATTTTTAATTTTATTATCATCAACGGTCTTATGGGATTCGGTGCAAACATTGCTTTCATCGTAGTTTATACAAACTACGTCATCTGCTAATACTTCAGCTGATTCATTACTTTTGTTATCTTCATCATCGCTTAAAACTATAACAAAATCATCACTAGCTGATATTTCTCGTTCAACGGTTTCATTAAATTCATCGTCTGTGTCGACATGAGTAATATATTCATCAATATTATCAGTAACTTCAATTGGAACGTCACATTTTGTTTTAACTTCTTGTGATGTAACTAGTTCACCTAAAAATGTTATTTGATTGGTAATTAGCAAGCTAATATAAAACATATGAAAATAGAAAAAATATAGATAATATAGAATATATAGGGAAGATAAAACCTGGTTTGATGAGGCAGGAAATAGGCGTACCTAATTAGAATCATTGCAATGCTGCAAGCAAAACAACTAAAACAGGCATCGCCTTTGTATGTCTTTTTATTTTTTACAACTCGTTTGGCCTCTTTCGCATTAGATGTGTTTAAATTGGTCATAATAAAATAAAATGACATAACGACTATCACTACTCCATACTTAGTGAACATATGAAATAATAATAATAATAATAACTGTTTAAAATTAAATAATATAATAAATATGTTTATGTTGTCTTCTATAAACAAATCTTATTTTTTGTTTTAGTATGTAAAATCATAAATCATAAATATGCGTTAAAAATTAAGTTTTAAAGTAAAAATGTTAATTTATAGTATAAACGCAGTTTTTTTTGAAGAAATATTACCTATAATAAACTTCTTAATTTTTAATTATTAATTAAAAAATATTACTTATATATAAATTATTTAGAACAATATTAATTAATTAAAGCATTTCTAAAAATATTTTCAAATTGTCTGTTTTTAATATCCATGTTTTTATTTCGACTTAAAATTTTTTTAATGAAATCAATTTTTTAATTTTTGTTGGTAAATAATCGTTTAAATAAAAACATAAATAATTGAAATTTTTTTGTCATATGGACGTATTTATTTTAGGTTTTATGGTTATTTCATTTTTATGACGTGTATTATTACAATTGTTAAAGTGATTTATTAAAAAAATGTGCAATAATGTTATGCCTACGAAGTTATCATGTGCATATATGTACAAACTTTTTTTAATATATTTTTACAAAATAGTATTTATTATATGCACAATTCATTAAGTGACTTAGTGAGCTTTCGACCCAACTACAAATACCTATACTTGCTGTCCCTTTTTATCTACTTTTATTTGTATAACACCCAATGCAACGGTAAAATCATGATGAAAATCGGAATGGAATTGAGAACCTCCTATTTTATTGTTTGTTAAAAATGCTTATATCATTAAAAATTCCAATAAAATACGATATGCGGCAACACCACGAATCAGTGAATTTGAGACATCTGTTGCCGAGGCGCTGCATTTATAACTATAGATTTACGATCAACTCCACAATGGCGGCCAAACCGTCTCCAATACAGTATAAACAGGGTTGTCAAGTTTTCTCGAAGATCCGCTATTCTTGTAGTTTGATATTCAATGATTCAGCTTATTGTTGACGTTTGAAATTTTATATTGACGTGTTTTATTTTTTTTTTTACATTTTGATCACCCCTTTGGATTAATCAGAGCGTAAAACCTTATCATACAACTACACACAATCACTCTTTTTTTCCAGATTACGGATCAACATATTTATTTTATACTATAATAAAACTTCGACCTATAACTCTGTTTTAACCAATCCCAAACCACGGTTATCTCATTTCATACCGGTTAATTTGTAGAAAAAATTGTTAAAATACCTTCATAAGTAACTTTTTTATCCTTTATATGATTTTCTTCTAAAGCGCCGTGTTCAAAGTTAATATTATTATCCTTCTCCATCTGATTTGGGTCTTGATGTAACTCAGGAAACACTTTTTGAGTAACTTGAAAATGCTCTTTGTTAACATCTGTATTCGAGTTATATATATTTTTAAATATATTCATGTCATTTTTCTTGGGTTTATAAATATTTTTAGTTCTATTGACACGCTCTTCCAACAAAAAATATTCAAAATGCATGTCTGTCATCGTTGATAAGTTATACTTGCTGCAAAAAGACTTTAGGTCACATTCCATTTTAAAACATTTTTTTTTGAAAAAATAGATTTTCCTTATCCACGACCAACATGATGCACATATATTGGCTGTAGTATTCACAATTTCCTAAAATAAAAAGAAGAAAAAACATATATAAACCTGTCGGTACATTAACCAAATTCTATGTAGTAGGCATAGGCGTAGTTAGGGGGGTACTTGGGTGTGCTAAGCACCCCCGAAATCTATATTAGCACCCCCAAAAAAAATTTACAATATATAGGTTAATTTTAGAACTAACCTATTTTTATAATATACAGGGTGATTCATTAAGGGTGGCGACCGGCCATATCTCGGAAACTACTAGGCATAGAAACTTTAATAACATAAAAAAAGTATGATTAAAGCGGTCATGAGAAAATTCTGGAAATTACTTTAAAGTTCCTCATTTCGCCGCAAGGGGGCCACAATTAATTTTTTTTTTTAATTCTAAATTTCTCCGAAATTTCCCATATTAAGGTATAACTCTCATTACATCATCGAAAAGCTTAGACAATTCTGCATCATTTTGGTTTAAGGCTCATTGGCGTACCGACCTTGATAAGAGTGGGGGAAGCTATTGAATGTGTAAACATTAAAATCGCTGTAACTTCTAAACGACTTATCCGATTTTACTAAATTTGAGCTTGTTTGGAAGGAAAAGGTAAGTATCTTCAATCGCCGTACACAAACAATAATTTTTAATAAAAATTGCGCCCTCTAGCAATTTTATTAGAAACTATCTTGTACCATTAGATACGACAATTGAAGGGTCTTCCAAACAAGCTTAAATTTAGTAAAATCGGATAAGTCGTTTAGAACTTTAGAAGTTACAGCGATTTTAATGTTTACACTTTTAATAGCTTCTCCCACTCTTATCAAGTGAAACTGTAAACATTAAAATCGCTGTAACTTCTAAACGACTTAACCGATTTTACTAAATTTAAGCTTCTTTGAAAGAGAATGGTAAGTACCTTCAATTGTCGTATCCAATGGTACAAGATAATTTCTAATAAAATTGCTAGAGGGCGCAATTTGTATTAAAAATTATTGTTTTGGCAATAACTCTGAAACGAACAAAGATATCGAACTGCGGTCTTCACATCTTTTCTTGCAAATTTCATCTGCTTTTTGATTATGATGTCATAGTTATACCGTATGATTTGAATTTCCGGGATAAAATCGAAAAAACTGTTATTATTACAAATTGCGCCCTCTAGCAATTTTATTAAACACTATCGTGTACTATTGGATACGGCGATTGAAGGTACTTACCTTTCCCTTCCAAACAAGCTTAAATTTAGTAAAATCGGATAAGTCGTTTACAAGTTACAGCCATTTTAATGTTTGCACATTCAATAGCTACCCCCACTCTTATCAAGGCCGGTACGCCAATGAGCCTTAAACCAAAATGATGCAGAATTGTCTAAGCTTTTCGATGATGTAATCAAAGTTATACCTTAATATGGGAAATTTCGGAGAAATTTAGAATTAAAAAAAGAAATTTAATTGTGCCCCCTTGCGGCGAAATGAGGAACTTAAAAGTAATTTCCAGAATTTTCTTATGACCGCTTTAATCATAATTTTTTTTTCTGCAAGTTTTTATGCCTAGTAGTTTCTGAGATATGGCCGGTCGCCACCCTTAATGAATCACCCTGTACATTATACCTATGTAATGAATTTTTCATATTAATATCTCAAGCATTCGAATTCTGGTACAAATTCAAGTATATTTAGGTAGTTGCGGATTCTGTTCAAACTTTCTCTCCGTGTACCGTGTAGTTCACGCCCAGTTTACTTGTCAGAGCGGGTCTATGATCATAAACATTTCGTAAAATACGAAAGCGGCATAATAGCTTGTGCATGTATGTCATGTTTTGCAATTCTGCATTAATTTGATAATTTAAATTTAACCAGTCGTAGTCCTTCAAATTCGCGGAAATTTTTAGCCGGTATTTAGACTATTTTTTTTTTGTTTATTATGGTTTAATATGGTTTTATTGAATTCAGTTAAAGTTTAAAGTTAAATAAACACGAAAAAACAATGAGTGAATCGTCGGATATAAAATACACCGTGGAATTTTTGAAAAAATCTTTTAGCAAGTTACCGTTGGAAGTGAAAGTGATTGTCAAGAACATTGAAAGACTTAAACCTGCTATTAACATCACATTAAAATATTTACTAAAAATTATTGACCAAATTTGGGCGTGGTCTTAAAATTTTTTTCGCCTGCTGGCTTTTGTGCACCCCCACATTAACATGTCACGAGCCGCCACTGAACTTCAGCACCCCCAGTGTTGACCGTCTAACTACGCCTATGGTAGTAGGTATCCGAGATAAGAATTTATATATTAAATTATTATATTGCTGGGCTAAATCAAATTGTCAATATTTAATAGCTCTTCAAGTAGTGATTAGCAGTGAGGAGTGAGGAGAGAGGACCGAGCGATTCCGAACATAAATAAATGAATTTAAAAAACCACAAATAAACTAAAAAATAAAAATACCCAACCCTTACACAATCTACCACATTAATAAGCCGACGCGTCGTCCTACGTGAGCGGCACCGCGCGAACGGCGCGACCGGCGCGGCCGACGCGATTAAAGCGGCAATGCGGTGATTGCGTCCTAGGTGAGCGGCATCGCGACCGATATTCGCGCGCAAAACATCAAAACATGGATAATATTTACTTAAAAATTCTAAATCTACAAGCAAAAAGGAGAAGAAGACGTGGAACAAGCATTGTATTCCTGCAGAGAGAGAAGTATGGAGAATTTCCTCATTATCACCATATCTCACAAGACCCCACTATTTTGCACGCTACTTATCAGAATTTCATAAAAAGTTTCAGTCATTGTGATGTGTGCGCGCTCTTTATACAAACAACACTGCAACAGAACAGGCGGCACACGCGGATTTATCAAAATTTTTGACCGCCCAGGCCGCTTCAAAGTCGCGTCTACCGCGGTTGCCGCGTTGAAGTTGTCACGTAGGACATCTCCAACGTAGAGATTGTTTTGTTCTTGCCGCGCCGATCGCGCCGTCCGCGCGGTGCCGCTTACGCGGCGTCCTACGTAAGCGGCACCGCGCGGACGGCGCAATCGGCGCGGTCGACGCGGCAAGAACAAAACAATCTCTACGTTGGAGATGTCCTACGTGACAACTTCAACGTGGCAACCGCGGTAGACGCGACTTTGAAGCGGCCTGGGCGGTCAAAAATTTTGATAAATCCGCGTGTGCCGCCTGTTCTGTTGCAGTGTTGTTTGTATTAAAGAGCGCGCACACATCACAATGACTGAAACTTTTTATGAAATTCTGATAAGTAGCGTGCAAAATAGTCGGGTCTTGTGAGATATGTCCCATAAGATGGTGATAATGATGAAATTCTCCATACTTCTCTCTCTGTAGGAATACAATGCTTGTTCCACGTCTTCTTCTCCTTTTTGCTTGTAAATTTAGAATTTTTAAGTAAATATTTTCACTTAATAACACCTGTTTCTTCTTTGACCACGCCATGTTTTTAAGTTTTGCGCGCGAATATCGGTCGCGATGCCGCTCACCTAGGACGCAATCACCGCATCGCCGCTTTAATCGCGTCGGCCGCGCCGGTCGCGCCGTTCGCGTGGTGCCGCTCACGTAGGACGACGCGTTACGTAGGACGCCGCGTTGACTATAATGTTGTAATAAAAAATGTAAAATTTTCAACATCCCCGAACTCCGATTTTCGTTTCGTTTTATCCTGTGTGTATACTTTCCACCACGGATTTTCCGGCTTTAAAATGAAAATGTGAAAAATCGCTCGGACCCGTCGATTTTTATTTCGAGGGGACATCTTTTGCGTATATTGTCAATCTTGTTACTTCAAGCCCCTAGGAGGGAGGGGGGATAAGATCTAAATCTTAAAAATCTTAAATGGATACCCCTATTTTATATAATTTTTTTGGATTCTGCATAAAATTCTGAATATTTTTTAATAAAAGCATTATTAGTCTATACTTAACAGTTTCCGAGATATTGACTCTTGAAAACAGACATTTTTGAACTTTGACAGCGTCTAGCTTTCTAACTGTACGTCTTAGAGCAAAACGGCTTACATGTCCCTATCTTCGATTTTTATTATCTTTCCAATAGTGTCAACTTCCGGTTAAACCGGTTGTAAGAAATATAGTACTTTCTTACAACCGGTTTAACCGGAAGTTGACACTATTGGAAAGATAATAAAAATCGAAGATAGGGACATGTAAGCCGTTTTGCTCTAAGACGTATTGTTAGAAAGCTAGACGCTGTCAAAGTTCAAAAATCTAATTTTTCAAGAGTCAATATCTCGGAAACTGTTTAGTATAGACTAATAATGCTTTTATAAAAAAATATTCAGAATTTTATGCAGAATCCAAAAAAATTATATAAGATCTTAACCCCCCCCCCCCCACCCTCCTAGGGGCTTGAAGTAACAAGATTGTCAATATACGCAAAAAATGTCCCCCTCGAAATAAAAATCGACGGGTCCGAGCGATTTTCCACATTTTCATTTTAAAGCAGGAAAATCCGTGGTGGGAAGTTTTGAAATGAACACCCTGTATGTATTTGTGAAAATTTTTTACGTAAAATTAATAATGAAGATGTATTTGAGTGCATATTTTAGAGTTTTTAATTATTTTTATAGTTACCTACTAGTTTAGTAATATGTTAGTTTCTGCGTTATTTTTTCTAGCCCCTAAATGTTAATCGAGAGCACAAAATGGAGGTTTTTAGGAGTGGTACAGTCTGTACAGTGGCACTCAAAAATATTAACAATTTCAGACAAACTTTATCTTTAGCAAGGTAAATTTTTACAATTTCTTGACCTGTCGAATACAGCTTTTTACGATTTTTTTCAAAAAAAAAAAAAATACTTACAACTTCCGATAAGGCAATTTCAATGATTCCCTTTACAACGTCAGATAAATGCCGCAACAGTCGCATGTCTGAAGTTTTAAATCTGAAACATAGTCCGCAATAGAGTCGGGTATAAACGTTTCCACAGTTACTTTTTAGAAACTCTTTCTCCTTTTTTCTAAAAGTTTCCTTTAATCGATACGCAAAATTGATGTTATTAAAACATTCATCGCAGAGTCGTAGCGAATTGGTAAGCGATGTGTTCTAAAAATAAAAGAAAAATATTTAGTATGTGTCAGTTCTGGACAAAATAATATTAAGTTTTCTTCAATTGATTATTTACCAACGTTTCGACAAAAACGATTTTGCCTTCATCGGGGCTTAAAACGTTCAATTATTATGCCTGCTTTATACCTCCCATTTAACATTTAATTTAATTTAAGATTTAAACTAAACTAAGAATTTAAAAGTTGACAGTTAATTTTCTTATGCATGCGTTTATACGGTACCTCTCATTTAAACTAATTTATCATTTAATTTAATTTAAGAGTTGACTTTCAACTTAAGGTAAAAGATCGTGCCAGATCGTGCTAAATCGGGTTAAATCGTTCTCCACAACTGTCCGTGATTGACCAGGAAAAAAGATGAATATTTTGATCGGTGACAATAACCTAAAATTATTGTTGGAATTTTTATTTTTATCAACAAATAAAGTGCTTTTTCTCTATTTATTTTGACTGATCTAAATTCTTGTGATTTGTAATGGAATACTACGATTTGTTTTTTACTACTTGCTTTAATTGTTGTAACAACAGCTGGACAAATCTTCTTTTTTTTTGCACTTCATTTAATTTAATTTAGTGGCACGTTTTTGAGGTATAAATTAACAAAATTATTTCTTAGCTTAGTTTAAATGATAAATTAAATCTTAAATTAAATTAAATCTTAAATGAGAGGTATAAAGCAAGCATAATGAGAATATAATTCCATTTTATGGTCCTGAGTAGGTTTCACCAACTATAAAAACACAACATCATTTACGAACATTTTTTTTGACGTAGGTACAGGGTCTTCCAACGAGAACTGAACAGGGGCTCATTTTTGAGCATCCTTGTATTTAAAGAAAAATCCAAAATAGCCAATCGATGTATTTTTTCCTGCAGAATGCAAAAATGAAACCAAAAATTTATTTGAACCAGAAACAAAAGAGTTACGCTATGGATAAGGTGTTTTTTAAATGGAACATAGCTTTTTTTATACGATTTTTGGAACGAGTGATTTTTTTATTGTCCGTTCTGATTAAAATATTTAATATTATGACAGCTATTTTTATTAAATTTTAATGTTTTATCCAGTATAATTTAACTTTAACCTGTTTGAAACATACACTAGGTAATAAAGGTATAATCTCCTTTGAATCCTTCAAAGTCAAAAAAATTGACAAATTTACTATAATATTAGCTGCCCATACACCAGCATTCTTTCCCGTCATTTTTTCCTTCCACATTCTTTTCTTTTAAGAAATTGAAATGAAACAAACCTTTTTCTGTGCCTAAATGAAGCGTAATCTCTTACTCCACTAACGATCTATAATATTAAAAGGAAATAACGTGAAAGGAAAAAACATCGGGAAATGACTGCTGGTGTATGCTAGGCTATTGCCGAAATGACTTTGAAGGATTCAAAGGTGATTATACCTTTATTACCTAGTGTATGTTTCAAACAGGTTAAAGTTAAATTATACTGGATAAAACATTAAAATTTAATAAAAATAGCTGTCACAAAATTAAATATTTTAATCAGAACGGACAAAAAAAAATCACTCGTTCCAAAAATCGTATAAAAAAAGCTATGTTCCATTTAAAAAACACCTCATCCATAGCGTAACTCTTTTGTTTCTGGTTCAAATAAATTTTTGGTTTCATTTTTGAATTCTGCAGGAAAAAGTACATCGATTGGCTATTTTGGACAAGAAAGCTCAAAAATGAGCCCATGTTCAGTCCTCGTTGGAAGACCCTGTACAAAGCTCAACTAAAATTGCAACAACGGTACTGTAACAACTTAAGAACATAACACACTGTATGTAGAAACTAACACCACTTAGGCGAGAAGCCAATTTGTTATCGGAATTATGTCAACGTAACGTATCATGTTTCTTTCACAGTCCTGTTCATATTTTAGAAGTATAGTTAAATTCACATAAAGTTTTAATGCCAAATGTCAAGACTTGCCATTGTCTAGTTACTTTAGATTTCACCAACTTACTGAAATTGGTCAGTGTTTTTTCTTTTTCTTTTCTGGAATTGTTCGGCCAACTGTTTTTATTTCTATCTCTTTTTAATCGTATGAAATAATACAAGATAGACATACTTTGTGTGCAGTACATACAGTGACCGGCAAAAAGTTGGACCCATATGGGAAACTTTTTTATTATTGGAATATTAAAAAAAATTTTTATGCCGATTGTCTCTGCATGATTGGTAACCTAAAAACTCATTGTGACATTTGTCACGTGACTACTCGTTTGGCTGGAAAATTGAATAATATTTATTTTGTCGTAGAAAACTGGTATTAGATGATGAGATATCGAAAAAAGTTATTTGAAAGAAGTGTTTAGAATTTAATTTTATGCTAGATTGCAAAGTTTAAAATAAAAATACCAAAAATTTTTTTATTTTTTAATCAAATGTTACTTTTATACTTTTATCAATTTAATGAAAATGTGTTAATTGTGAGGTCGATATAATCTCACTTAGTTTTATGAAAGTCCGTTGGTACCCTAAATTCATAAAAAAACATGTCTTTTCATAAGAAAATTTTTATGTCTTTTATAAATTACCAAAGAAGGCTTTGAAAACAGCCGAAATGTTATTTAGAAATAACAACAGACAGTATTAATCGCCATTGTTCTTCTATTGAATGTCAAGCTACTGTATTTTAAAATGCCTCCAAGTCTTTCCCTTCCAGAAAAAATAGAAATAGTTCTTATTCATGGTGAGAATTATAAAAGTTGTAGAGAAACTGCTGACATTTTTAAAGGTCTCTCATCCTGGTAAACATTTAAACAATTCGACGGTATCAAAAATATTTAAAAAGTTTAAAGAAACGGTAGTGTTGACAACAAGTATAAAGTTTCTCATGAAAAACCTGTAACAGCTGAAGAAGCAACATTAAACTTGCTGTTAACAGTTACAGAAACTCCTCAAATAGCAGTTAAAGATATTTCTAAAGCTACTAACATGGAACAAAGATCCGTAGAAGAATTTTGAAAAGTAATAAGTTCTACCCTTATAAACCCAAATTTGTACAAGTTTTAAAAGAAAGGGATTATGATGCTCGATTTTACTTCCGTCCATGGTTCCAAGGAATCCTAGAAGATGATGGAAATTTCCCCCAAAAAATACTTTTTACGGACGAAGCAACTTTCACATCAAATGGAACTGTTTCTTCGCAAAACTGTAGGTGGTGGGCAACAGAGAATCCAGATTTTGTCATAGAAAGTAAGTAGTTTTAAAACAAATGTCTGGGCTGGAATATTGAATAATCAAATTGTTGGTCCTTTTTTCTTCAGAGAAAATTTAAACGCTAGAAGATTTTTAAACTTTTTAGAAACAGAGGTGCCAGAATTTTTAGATAATTTATCCTCAAGAGAAAGAATGGATCTAGATTTTCAACAGGATGGGGCTAGTATTCATAGTACTGCAGATGTAAGGTTTTGGCTAGATGAAAATTTTGGTAACAAGTGGATTGGACGTTTTTCAGAGAATCCTTGGCCGGCTAGGTCACCCGATTTGACTCCTTTGGATTTCTTTTTATGGGGCTATTGAAAAAACAAGGTATACAAACAAAGGCCCTTTAGAAACATTGACCATTTGGAGGAGGTAATTAGAAATTGTGTTGCCCAGATATCTTCTGGTATATTAAGAAATGTTTTACGAGAGATGCGAAGCAGAACAGTTAAATGTATGGACCGTGATGGTGGACATGTCGAGTTCTAATTTTTCTAAAAATAATGTTATGTACATTTTATTTAAATAATAATCATTAAGACTTTTTTTTAAATAAATAAAATAATTCCAAGAATGCTCGCAAGAATGATTTTTTCTCATTTTTTATTTCGTAAAAGCAACTTTAGGAAACACGGTAAAACTCGTTCATAACTAGAAAGAACTACCTTTCGTAAGCATATTGTTCCAGAAATACCTATAATTGGTAAATATGGTTGCTAGATACTGGGCCTGGACGCACTCAGTAACATGATAAAGAGCTAAATTGTGTCTTTCAGCAAATAACATTTTTTCTAAATAACAAATATGTTTAAATAATAGATTGTAACCTTGTTTTACGATCATTTAACACATTTTCATTAAATTGATGAAAGTATAAAAGTAACATTTGATTAATTTTTTTTAAATAAGAAATAAAAAATTTTTTGGTATTTTCAAACTTTGCAATCTAGCATAAACGCTTCTTTCAAATAACTTTTTTCGATATCTCATCATCTAATACCAGTTTCTTACGACAAAATAAATATTATTCAATTTTTCAGCCAAACGAGTAGTCACGTGACAAATGTCACAATGAGTTTTTAGGTAACCAATCATGCAGAGACAATCGGCATAAACATTTTTTTTATAATTCCAATAATAAAAAAGTTTCCCATATGGGTCCAACTTTTTGCCGGTCACTGTATACTAATTAAATTTAGCCATTAGAAATTTATATTTTATGAGTTGCTGCAGTATTTGACAAGTATGACAGAACTGAAATGTCACGGCGTTAAAAGTTTATGTGAATTCAACTATATTTATAATTTATAGTTGCAGCGGTTGTCAACCTGTGGTACATGTACCAATGGTGGTACGTTTAATTATTTGCGGTGGTACGCAAAAACAGACCTAAAACGCAAAAGCAGACCTAAAAGCAGCACCAGATAACAAAAAAATAAAAATTTAAAAAAAAACTTGACAAAAGAACCAGATATTAATAAATTATGTAGAAATATCCAAGCACAACCTTCTCACTAATGTTTGTCATTTTAAGTACCTCTCTGTATGAAACCTAAAAATGTAATAAAATATATTTTTACTATTGTTCAATTTTATTTTATCCTTTGGTTAAAATTTCAGCATGTGAATTACAATTAATTAAATTACCTAGCTAGATAGGTGTTTTAGTTAGGTAGTACCTAAAATTATAAAAAGTATTTTATGGTACATCACTCAAAAAGGTTGACAACCGCTTATTTATAGGGTACATATTTCGAATACCCCACAAAAGGTACTTGCTTAAGAATCTAATTGTGACATTCGAAAATATACGTTAATACCGTAGGGTAGAGTGGGGCAGGTTCGGACATGGGGCACCTCCGGACGATTTGAATTTACTGCCTTCCAAACCGAAACGTGATTCGGTATTTTAACAATTGGTAGCAGTGCTTATTTCACGCCGTGTCGCGAAATTGTAAGCCGGTAGTTAACGTAATTGAAAAGTTATTATCAAAAATAATAAACAGTGGCCTCAAGTAAGTAATATGTTCATCTATTCTTAAGCTTTTGCACTATTTGGTGTTGCAATTTTTTGATGTTAGAGTGGTATACGTAAAAAGTATAATATTTTTCAAAATAATATGTCGATACGTGTTGCAGCTAGTAAAATATTTAAAACATTCGTACAACCGTTTCCACTTTCCCACTGTGGATGATATTTTAACCATCGCAAGATGTAACATAGAGGCAAAACTACCCAGACCAACTTCTATTGCTGGGAATGCTCGCCTGGCTAGTTTCCTAAAATTTAATGTGAATTTTAATTCTTTAAAATTTAAAATAAGTTGCATTTTTGATGGCTTTATTAACAAAAACTTTTCAAATATTATGTAAATTTTACTAGGTTAGGATACCAAAGTTCATTTAATCATACGTTTTGTGTTAAATTTAATGTTGAAATATTAAACTTATTGTTTAAATACTTTTGAAAAGAAAAACTATTTATAAAGTATATGCCCGAACCTACCCTATGCCTATCCAAAAACTGCCCCACCATGGGGCACCTTCGGACAAATGCAACTTTTTTATTTGACCTTTTTTACAAAAAACTGTAAACGTTTTTTTATTAAACTGCTATGTTATAAGTTTAAAAACATATAAAAAATATATTAGAATCCCTAGACAAATTCCTGTGGCTAAAATAAACGTAAAAAATCGCCTTAAAAAAGTGTCCGAACCTGCCCCACTCTACCCTACACTGGGTTTTATTTTATTTCAGTTATTTTTCGTGAATGCGTTTAAAGTACCAAGAGAAAAAAATACCTTTTTAAGATGAAAAAACATTAAAAGCGTGCTGACGTCTATTAATATTGATGGAATACATAGCGAAAGGCAGTCAAAGTTATTGAAAAAAGTAAAATGATTTATAGTACTCTCTATCACTGTATCTTGGTTTAATCAAGAAGTTCACTCAAGTACCATCTAATGGGTATTGTTAAAAGGAAGACACTAAGTTAATTTTTAAAACTAAAATTTTAAATCAATAGTTGTACAGTGACATTAAGGGAGAATACACACACAAACATTAAAGTTACAAACCTCTTAATTGTAAAACAATGTTATTGCTTTATTATCTACAGTAAATTGTGTTATTGTACAAAGGCGTAGAAGGGCAACAATTTATAAAAAAAAAATGTACACCCAAATTCCTAGTTGTAACTCGGAATTCCGAGTTGTATCTCGAAATTCCAAGTTGTTGGTATGTTTGCAGTGTTGCCATTTGGGGCGGCAAGTCGCCAAAATGACGAATTTTTGTCTTTATGACAATGTGGCGGCGATTTTCAATAAAAACTTATTTTTGGCGAATTTTTACAGGCGAAAAAATTGAATATAGGTACACGTTGTATACAATACGTAGAAAGAAACAACGTCACAATAATAATCATTATTGCACCGAAGGATTTCTCAAAGAGAATATCTGAACGCGCCACGAATTGTACGTCAAATTTTGGGGATCCCCGAAAGCCTTCTTGTCGGTCGGTCGATTGTCGAATATCCATATCAAAGCCAGTGCCATTAGGAGGCGATAATTAGAGGAACAAATTCCGTCTAAAAGGTATATTGGCAACCGGTTTGTTCGTTGTTACCCAGAGCATTTTTTTTAATTCAATTTTTTCAACTAATATTATTTTATAAAAGTAAAATTTAAATTAAATTAAAAAAAATGCTCTGGGTAACAACGAACAAACCAGTTGCCAATATACCTTTTAGAAGGAATTTGTTCCTCTACTTATCGCCTCCTAATGGCACTGGCTTTGATATGGACATTCGACAATCGACCGACCGACAAGTAGGCTATCGGGGAATCCCCAAAATTTGACGTACAATTCGTGGCGCGTTCAGATATTCTCTTTGAGAAATCCTTCGGTGCAATAATGATTATTATTGTGACGTTGTTTCTTTCCACGTATTGTATACAACGTGTACCTATATTCAAATTTTTCACCTGTAAAAAAGCGCCAAAAATAAGCACACATGAAACTCGTCATAAAAATACTATAACATATAAAAATAGAGTAAACAAAACAATAGCACACAAATATTTTTTAAACATCAATCCATATATTTTTGATATGCTACCACAGTCAATTAAAATAATTAAATCGTTAAATAATAAAATTATAAAAATAAAATTAAAAATTGGATATTAATATTATCTAATCCAAGAGATATGAACGTCATTAATAAATAATGAATAAAAAAAATAAATATATATATTATATACATAATGTATTGTATCTTCGTATACCTACTATGTGATATAAAATATACCAATAAAATATTGTCATATTCCTTTTATATTATAATCTAGTTGTGCCTGGATTATGAAATATATTCTTGACAAAAATATTATATTATTTAACTTAAAACAAGTATTTTACTTCTGAATTCGGAATTGATGGTTTATACAATTTCGTAATCGTCCACGGCTGCCTAGACCACAAATGTAACATTTAGATTATTATTGCATTTTTAGATAAATTACTAAAATCATTAACAAAATATCATAATTTTTTTTTTCGAGTTTTTTTTAAACGTTTAAGATTAATAAATATAGCCAAAAAAGTAGGATTTTAAGGTTTTAATAAATGGAAAATTGCAAAACATTGCTAAAAGCCCGAATCGAATAGGGAACTTGACAATAATTTTAAATGGGGAAAAAATTCTATAAATCATAAGTATATATTGTCATAAAACATATGGCAGCAACACACATATTACTATTCCGTCGATTTAAAATGCCCCAAAATTCAAATTATCCCAAGCGGGTAAAAACGGGTCGTGGCGTCAAGAAGTATAATTCGTGTGTGACATCCACGAAATAGGTTATAGGTTGGCAATAAATTGAATGACGTTGAAAATTCCACCTTAAAAAAACAATACAATAACAATAACACACGGCAATCCAAATGCAAACTCGGTAGGTCGGCCACCGGTCAGGATGACGGAAAAGTCATACTTCCTGACGTCATCGGGCTTGGCGCGCTTAAAAGGTCGTTTGAAATGCTTTTGACATGCGCGAAACTTTAAAGAATTTTTACCAAGTTATTACCGCATTATGAATATACAGGCTTAATGACCTTTTTATTGACCCTTGAAAAAGTTTTTATAAAAAACGAAACGTTGGAATAAATACAATTGTGTCATTTCATTGCCTGCCCTCATTCCCGCAATGCTTATTCGAATTATTTTTATTATTATTAATATTTTTTTTATAATTTTTACGGCGAAATTTCTTTATCGACTATCCTACTTTACCGGATATTTCATATCATAATAACCACTTACCATTCCTGGAAGAACCTCCATCAATATTTGTCTCGTACCTGTACCGCTGGAGTAAATATTTCTTGAAGTTGCCGGCACTTCATTTAAGCATATCCTGCAAAATTTTCTGCCACTCATTTTTCACACTATTCCTATTAAATTAACATAATATCTATGTATGTATGTTAATAATTAAATATACTGTTCTTAAAAACCTACTACTTAGTATTACTTTTCAGTTGTCTCTGATGGGACTGCGGTTACAAAAAAGGAAATGGATCAGCATATTTGATGCAAAAAAATTCACTACCTGTTAACTTTGATAAGAATAAACAAATAGCGAGAATTGGAATGGGCAGCACTTTTGGATATTTAACACGTTGTTAAAATGCAAATGCGGGAGGAAAATTTAACATTCAGTATTTTGTCTTATATAGAACAGAGTAAAATTATAAAATTAATACTAAAAGAAAATTTTAAGTCAGCTTTATTTAGTTTATGTCGGTATATCGTGCGTACACTATAAAGTCGAAGTTTGAAGTGAGTTTATTTCGTCGATGGATTTTTTAAAAAAAGTGTCCGATCTCACTATTTATTCTTTCATTAATAGGTATGGTAGAATAGGTATGTTACAAATCACACTTTAAACATTAATGTAAACTACTAAAATTCATAAAACGCCGGAAAGGTCAATTAAATAATGTATTGGTAGATAATTAAAATAAAATTGCACAGCAAGAAAAAATAATAAATACTTGTTATGTTTCACAAATTTAATCAGTTTCCTGACACGTGTTTCGGCTGTAGTGGATGGCGAAATAAAGGCACTTGGAAGATTTTATACTTCTTGTATTTTTTATAATGTTTTACAAGATGGCAAATTAGCACAACTTACTTCTAAATCTTAACAACGAAAAATTATAATGAATGAATAATATCTTACTAACTTCTCTAGTGGTTTTATATAGTTAAAAATAATGAGGATTTAATTACGTTAAATATAGATTGCAATTATCTTCTAATAGAAAGTCCAGTATGACAATTTATTTACTTAAGAACAAAGAAATATTCATGTGATTCAATAATAGTGTTTACAATCATTTATCTTAATGACTAAAGGGACAATTTAGGAAAGTTACAAATAAAATATTGTTTTGCAGAAAAATATAATATTATATGTATGCTAAAAAAAATATATGTATAAATTATACACATTGCAAATAGGCACATTACACCTCCCTCCTTAAAATAAAAGTTTGAATAATATGAAAACTTTTTATTTAGTATTAATTAGAAGGTATCTTTTAATTTTGCTATTCTAGCACTACGTCTTATTGGAGTATCTTCATTTTGAATTTCACATTGTGTAGTATTTGGTAGTTGAATCTCTTCACAATGTTTTGATACTTTTCTTTTACAAATGTTAAAGGTAAGGCAGTTTGTAATTTGTGCACACTTGCTAGATGTGTCAATATGACTATGACTACATTTATTTCGTATAAACCTAAAGATCTTATATCCTATATATAATAAAAATAATTTAACAAGAGAAAGAAATATAAAGGTAAAATAAGAATTATTAGATATTTTACTAACAAAAGATTCATTTGACAATTCCTCTGATAACTCTTCTAAGTGTTTTAACTTATCACTAGCGAAATTTAGTGAGTCAGTATCAAGGTTTTTAAGAATGGGAGTTAATTGCAAATTTTCCTTGGTATTATTACTTGGTTTTTTATAGCAATCGTCATCGAATTCAAAATTGGGTATTATGGGTACGAAACTACTTTCTGAAATAATAGGTTCAGAAGAAAGCATTACTGAACTAGTATAAACTTTGCAATTTGCGGTAAGGGTTAAAATACCTGTGTTATTTAGAATTAAATTTGTTACTTTTTTAGATTCACAACTTAAGGTAATATCTGTGGCTTTTGGAAGAACATATATCCATGAATTAGGTGTTATTAACTTATGCCACATTTCTGTACTTGTGTGTAAAGTACGTGTATCACAATTTTCTGGAATTGTTGACATAACTGATAACAATTCTGTTTCGCAAATTGGTCTATAGTTTGTAAAATACAAAGGTTCATTATTATCACATATAATATTAGATTGATCTATATTTTTACAATTTTCGAGTGAATTTAACGTAGTATATACATTTCTATTTTCCGAAAGGACTAAAAATTTGATACTTGGCAATATAAACAGATATGATTGAAATTTCTGTCGGTAAACAGGTAAAGGTATTAGATTGTAAAGGTAATATTGATTTTGACTAACAAGAGGAAGTCTTAAAATAAAAATAATTCTTTCTTCAGAAAAATAGTATTGAATTTTAGTAAGTTCAAGCAAAAAGTGACTGTTTTGAATATTAAGAGGTAATGGATAAGTTGCAGATGTTGGTAAATAAGGTAAGGTTTTTATTAGTTCATTAATTAATTGTTGAGGTGATATTACGAAAGGGTGAACAGAATTTGATTTTGCAAAGAGAATAGCGTTGATTATAGTTGATATTTCGTTTTGTAGTTCATTCGTAAATAACATGAGAAAAGCAAAATGTTCTTCGATTGTTTGTTTCATTTCTAAGTTGAATATTTTATTATTTAAATCTTTTGAATAATTACTTAATTTTTCAAAATTTTCATTAAATATTTTTCTATTTTGATCTAAATTTGTTATAGTATTATTAAAGTTACTAATTGTACTTCTTACGACTTGAATTTGTTGTGATAGTAAATTAACTACATGTTTTTCATTATCTTGTACGCTGTTTAAGGCTTGATTAAAATAATTTCCGTCGTTTTCATCGAGAGTACCAAATATAGTTTTGAAAGTTGAACCAATGATGTTAAACCAACCTCGTTTTTGTCTATGACGTCCCATTAATTCTTTTAAGGCTTGTTCTTTTTGAAACAGTTCAGGAATATTTGTTTTTAATAAATTTAAAGGAGTGGTACATAAAAATAGTTCTTTGTATATAATTTCATTTTGACAAAGTTGAGAGGTTTTTTGGTAAGATGTTTCTACAAAATTAAGTTTTTCATTAAGAGGTTTTAAATCTAAGTAGCTTACTAAATTCCAGTGTCTTTCTGTTATTTTTATGTTTTTAATCTGTTCATAATATATTCCGGCAGGTTGATAAATAGGGGTGTTGACATATTGTCCAGAACAGTGATGAATATTCCATAAAGTTAGACATCTGAAACAAAGGCTTGTTTCAATTTATTTACATGTACTTTAGATTTTTTATTTTTTATTTGAAGGGTACAATTTACGGGGGAATTAACTTCGATAATTTTATAAGGTCCTTCATAATGAGGTGTTAACTTTTTAGATTTACCTGGTTTAGTTTTTTCATTTAATAAAAATACGAGATCTCCTACTTGAAATTCAACGTTGTTTACTTTTCTATCATAATATTTTTTATTTGTGATTTTGCTTTCGATTGCATTATTTTTTGCGATTTCATGAGATTTTTGCATACGCATTTTAAGTATATCTAGATAATCGTCGTAAGTATATTTAAATTCTGGTTCTTTTGTTATTGAACTAGGAATATTTGGTTTTGTACCAAAGATTAATTCGTGAGGTGAGAATTTGGTTGATGTGTGAGGTGTTGTATTGTATGAAAACATAGCGTGATCAATCCAATCATCCCAATTAGTTTGGTCTTGATTTATATAGTGTTTCAAATAGTCGGCTAAAGTAGCATGACTTCTTTCTAGTGCACCATTACTCTGGGGGTGATATGTAGTACAATTAATTTGTTTAATTTTAAAATATTTAGCTACTTGATTTAATAGTTTTGATGTGAAATCTTTGCCTTGATCTGTAACAATACATTTAGGAATACCGAATTTACAAATAAAATTATTTGCAAAATTTTTTGCAATTGTAATTGCTTCATGATTAGGTATAGCATAAGCTTGTGAAAATTTTGTTAAGTCGTCTTGGAGAGTTAAGATATATTTATTTCCTTTTTCTGTTAAAGGTAAAGGGCCAACAATGTCTAAAAATATTTTTTCTAAAGGGTTAGAACTTGTCGTAGTGATTTCCATGGGTTTTACTGTTTTATTTCGAACTAATTTATTTTTTTGACAAGATTCACAGGATTTAATGAAGTTTTTTATATCTGATTTCATATTAGACCAATGGTATGTTTGTTTGATACGATTATATGTGCGATGAAAACCCGAATGACCAGAGGTGGGGTTAGTATGATTTTCGTGTAGTATGATAGGTATGTCTGAATCTTTAGGAGTTTTAAGTATATCATGACATATTTTTACTGTAATGTTAGTGTTTTTAAAAATGTATCTAAGCATTGCTCTTATTTTATTCCAATTTAGTTTACTATAGGAAAATTGTATTCTAGGCATGAATATAATTTGTTGGTTTGTTTCTAGTAACTTGTTTTTTAATTTTATTAAAATATTAAACAAATCTTCGTATGAAATTGATTCCCAATAATGTTTATTTATAAATCCATAAAATATTGAAAAGTTATCTTGTTTTATCGTAATAAGATCTAGTTGATTTGGATTTAACTTTTTTAATTTTTCTATGTGATTAAATTTTTTATTTATTTCCTCTTGAGAAGGTTCAGTAATCTGTAAATCGCATGAATAAAATATGCATGTATTATTTTGGCAATCAGAAATTTTGTTGCTTATCTCTTCTATATTATTGTTGGTAATTACAGTGGTTAAAAGCTTCTCATTGAAATCCTTAAAGGTGTTAATGGGTTTACTTTGTGTGTGGTTTACGTTAGATAATGAGGTGTTAGGTAAAATTTCAGTGTTATCAATCGTATTTGGTAGTAATTTATGATCTATGGTAAGAGGAGGTCTACTTAGGCAATCAGCGTTTTGGTTAGTTTTACCTGGTTTATATTCGATTTTATAATCATATTCTTCAAGAATTAATCTCCACCTTACGAGACGTGATCCTGGATCCTTTACATTAAATAACCATGTAAGAGGTTTATGATCTGTTAAGATAATGAATTGACGTCCATATAGATAAGGTCTAAAGTGTTTCACACTCCATACAATACTTAAGAGTTCACGTTCGGTAGTACTATAATTTGATTCTGCGTGATTAAGTGTACGACTAGCATAAGCAATAGGTAAATCATTAGGAGGTTTATTTTGCGATAATACAGAACCAATTGCATAATTACTAGCATCAGTTGTTAAATAAAAAGTTTGTGTGAAATCAGGGTATTGAAGTAAAGGTTCGGTACATAGCGTATTCTTTAGTTTTTCAAATGCATTTTGTTGATCGCTTGTCCAAAGAAATATGGCATCCTTTTTTAAAAGTTTTGTTAAAGGCAGCGTAATTTTACTAAAATTTTCTATGAAACGTCGGTAGTATCCTGCGAGTCCGAGAAATGATTTTATATCTTTAGGATTCTGAGGAGTTGGGAATTCTAAAACGGCTTTTACTTTATTAGGATCAGGTTTTACACCTTTATTAGTAATTAAATGACCCAGATACATGACTTCTTTTCTTAAAAATTCACACTTGTCTGGTTGAATTTTTAAATTAAAAGAGGACAATCTTTGAAAAACTTCTATCAGTCGGTTATTATGATTTTCTAAAGTATCTGCATGTATGACGATGTCATCAAGATAAACAAAACATTTAATATTTTGCAATCCTGCCAAGACCGAGTTCATTAACCTTTGGAAGGTTGCAGGAGAATTTTTTAGACCAAAAGGCATACGATTAAATTGATAATGCCCAGATGGTGTGGAAAAAGCTGTTTTTTCCGCATCTGTAGGAGACATTTTAATTTGGTGGAATCCTGACGTCAGATCAATAGTAGAAAAGTATTTAGAGTGACCTAATTGATCTAAGATGTCGGATATATTAGGTAAGGGAAAAGAGTCGCCAACTGTGACGTCATTGAGCTTGCGATAATCTATCACAATTCTCCATTTCTTTTTACCGGACGCGTCTTGTTTTTTTGGGACAATCCAAACAGGAGAATTCCATGGGGAAATTGAGTGAGAAATAATATTTTCATCCAACATTTTTGAAATTTGCCTATCTACCTCTTCTTTATGAATTTGGGGATAGCGATAAGATTTTGTATTTATTGGAGAGCAAGGAGTAGTATGAATTTCATGCATAATGGCATCCGTAGTTGTGAGCTTGTCACCTTCTAAATGAAATATATTATTATATTCGTGGCAAATACTAATAAGGCTAGATTTTTCTTCTTGATTTAAGTGATCAGTACGTAATAGATTGGTGATTTTTGAAAGCCTACTAGAGTCAGAATCAACACTGTTATTATTTTTTGAAATTTGCATAATATTTTTATTATCAGAGAAAGATATGTCGTCAAGATATATTTCGATATTTTTTATTTTTACTTCCTTTTCAGTTGTGTTTAAGATAGATGTAATAGCGTGTTTTGTTTTATCTATTCTAACTATACTTGGGCAGAGATAAACGCCGTCTAAGATAGGTACATCAGGACATATACCTTCATTAATATTAGAGTTAATGACCTTTATTTTAATAATAGTTTCGCATCTAGGTTTTAATATATATTCATTGGAATTATTTTCAGATTGATTTGCGTTTTTTATTTCGTCAATTTCGTGATTTTGAATTTGGTTGTTAGATATAAGATTTTCTGAATGATGTAAAAAAGTTTCGTCCGAAAAAATTTTAAGTTTATTTTCTTGATAGTCTAATAGAGCATTGTATTTTAAGAGAAAATCATTTCCTATAATACCGTCAAATTGAATTGGAAAATTATCTTTTACTACATGAAATAGGTGATTATAGATATTGTTTCCTATTTTTAAATTTAGATAAGTATAATATAGTGTTTTATTAGGTTCAATGATATTATCGTCTATGCCTTTTAAGGTAATTGGATTATCGAAAAATTTTTGATTAGTTTCATGAACTTGGTTTAATTTAATTAAAGAAATATCGGCTCCTGTGTCAATTAAAAAGTTAGAATGATTTTGTGAAAGATTGCATGAGTATAGAGAGACAAATGTAGTTAAGCTAGGATTAATTACTGCGATTCGGCCTCTACCTTGTGAACGCCCCTCGTAATGGCCGTGGATTGACGAGGGCCTTGAGAGTTTAAAGATAAATTTTGCAAGTTAGGTAATTCAGAATTTCCTTGTGAACCCTTATCTCTAGTATTATTTGAAAAATTACTTTGATTAGGAGGACGACTATTTTGATTTTGAATTTGATTATTTTGATTTTGTTTCATTTTATTATTAAATTCGCGTTTTCTACACTCTTCGATTAAATGACCCGATTTTTTACAGTAACGACAAAATTTAGTATTTTGAGAGAAATGCCTGATGTTTGGTTGATTACGAGAAAAGTGATAAGAATTTCTTTGGAATCTGCAATTAATAGTTGTATGACCTGGCTTATTACAGTTAAAACAGAGTTTTGCTGAGGAATTGTTTACAGCTTGATATTTATGCATTTCTAATTTTGATTTTAATTCTTGTTCTTCGTTTAATGCTATAGATATTGCTTTTTCCAGTGTATTTGGGGTTTGAGATTTTACTAAGATATTAAGATCTTTGTTTAATCCTGTAATAAAAACATTTAATGCTTCATTTTTTAATAAATTAACACATGCTTCGCGCGCCACTGGAGGTAATTCAGTATCTAAGGCATTTATCAACTGAATGTAGCAATTTTCTATTTTATTTGCATAAGATATCACATTTTCACCAGGATTTTGTTTACATGAAGTTAGTTCTAATTGTCTCTGACCAATTGTCCTTTTTTCTGAATAAATTTCTAATAAATATGTTTTTAGGTCTTGCCAATTCTTAAAATCGCGATTTCTAATCATTGCTTTTGCGTTATCGGTAATTTTAGAAACAATTATTGCAAATAAAATATCTTTACATTCAGTTTTTACTAGCTTTATAGCGCTGTCGCAATTATCAATAAAATCGTGTAACTTTGATTTAGTGCCGTCAAACCTAATTAACATTTTTTCCGCAAGTTCGATGGATAGTGACATTTTGTTATAATTTAAATTTAAAACTTCGTCGAAATATTCGTTGCTTAAATCAGGGTAAAAAATCATAGAATGTTAAATACAAGACTTACAGTATAAAAAATATTTGGTTTCCGGCGTGCATCACCTTGTCCACTTGTAGCTTGTAGGTAAGGCTTTGTCCCGTTGCTGTAGTCCTGTAGGATTATGGCCTGGATTACAGGTTCCTGTTGCTGGCTGCAGCGGTGTATCGAAATACTGGGACTGGGAGCTGAACCTCGGATTTTTCTTTGATCAGGGGATCCTTCACTTCTGACACCAAAATTTTTGTAGTGGATGGCGAAATAAAGGCACTTGGAAGATTTTATACTTCTTGTATTTTTTATAATGTTTTACAAGATGGCAAATTAGCACAACTTACTTCTAAATCTTAACAACGAAAAATTATAATGAATGAATAATATCTTACTAACTTCTCTAGTGGTTTTATATAGTTAAAAATAATGAGGATTTAATTACGTTAAATATAGATTGCAATTATCTTCTAATAGAAAGTCCAGTATGACAATTTATTTACTTAAGAACAAAGAAATATTCATGTGATTCAATAATAGTGTTTACAATCATTTATCTTAATGACTAAAGGGACAATTTAGGAAAGTTACAAATAAAATATTGTTTTGCAGAAAAATATAATATTATATGTATGCTAAAAAAAATATATGTATAAATTATACACATTGCAAATAGGCACATTACACGGCCCTTTCGGGTCATTTTCAAAGCAGTACAAGAAGATACTAAATTCTACGTGCTATTACAAAGGTATTTATATCATTATGGTAACTATAAACATGTCATAAAATTAACAACTTACACAAACACATATCCAATGCTAAAATAGAAACTAAAAACAAACTTTTACAAAGTGGAGTCTACCAAATAGAATGTGACAACTGCGATGCTATCTACATTGGACAAAGAGGTAGAAATTTTGACACCAGGCTTAAAGAACACAAAGCATCTATTTAAAAAACAAAACAAAATAAAACAGGGTTAGCTGACCACTCAATCTCTAACAACATAAAACCCATATACATAAACAATAAAAGCAGAGAACTAAATCTACTAGAAACAATAGATCAAAAAAGTTATAAAAAACATGTATTGTTGTGAATAATCAAACCGAAATACCTTTAGGTGCTTCCCTTATTCTTAATAGCACACTTATTTAGGACTAAATATGTATCTGTGGAATACCGTATCTGTACCTTGAATAAATTTGGAAAATCCACAGTTGACCATTCAATCTTCTAACCTTAATTTTATGACATGTTTATAGTTACCGTAAAGCGGTGTTACTTAGCATAACAGTGGTGGCTTTGCCCAACTGTTACTAATCGTCTAAAAAATTTAATATTTTTAAAGAAGTAGCAACGCTGCAACGATCAAGCAAGTGGTGTTATTGGTTTGTGTCTGCAAAATGTTTTAGCGGCAAAACGACAGGTATCAATAAATAACAAACTCCATAGTAATACTTTGTACGAAATTTGATTTTTTGATAAGTAAGTAAAGTGTAATTGCTAAGGTATGTAGATATTATAGTGCTTTTTTAGAAGTTACTTGTTGGGTTATTATTTATAAACATGTATTAAGGTAATGTAGCTAGATTTTTACTGAGCAGGTTGCTATGTTTTTTGACATACGTGGGGTTAAAAAAAGTTGTACATTTTTTGGGGTGACTTTGCATTCCCATTTTTTTTGTTTACAAAAAGAAGCCAGGGATTCGAAGTTATAGAAACTATAGGTACAGATAAGAATATTTGCTTTATAAGAATAAACAAGTTCTGTTATTTTTTTTATAACAAATAAGTTTTCTTCTTGTGAAGGGCAAATTAGTTTTGTTAAGATTTTATAAGAATAAATACGTTTTGTTTATATTTTTGTATTTAGTTCCAATAAAGAAAATATAGATGTTTTAATAAAAACTGCAAAAGTAATGTTATTTTTAAAATTTTCCAAAAAAAAAGAAATTATAAACTTTCAACCTCGTTTTACTACAAATATTTAATGGGCAAAGTTACCACTCATTTGGTCTTATATTGCATAAAAGCGTATTTAGAGCCTTGGGCAATTTCACACCGACATGCGGGTGACTTTACCCATTATAGAAAAATAAAAAATATATATTAAACGGTTTTTGTTTGCCTAATTTAAGTAGGGAGTCGCTGGTAAAAGGTCCAATGATCTACATATTGTTCCAATAATAAGAAAAATATTATTAAAAAATCTCTCAAAATCATGGCAAAGTCACACCGCTCTACGGTACCATAATGATATAAATACCTTTGTAATGTCACGTAGAATTTAGTATCTTCTCCTACTCCTTTGACAATGGCCCGCAAGGGCCGAAACACGTGTCAGGAAACTGATTAAATTTGTGAAACATAACAAATAGTTATTATTTTTTCTTCCTGTGCAATGGAACAACAGTTTCACCAAGCATGTAGCCCAACACAAGTTAATTATATAAAATAAAATTGTTGCAATAAGCACTTTAGTCTAATTTCCATTAATATTTACTTTATAAACTCGACGCGCTTCACTACACCACACTGTACCAGTATCTAGCCGAGGGATGCGTTTGATAAGCTCGCCGGAAAGCAAGTCCCATTCTCTAACAATTCTATAGGTTTACATTTTTTAATAAATAAAAAAACCTCCCTTTTCAAGAACTTTGATCTGTCCCAAAAATGGTCAGTCAACTCGTAATCGTAAACCTTTTTCCTTTTATTTTTAACTTATAACTATTGCAATTAAAAACATCTGGCACTCAGCGTCTTAATGGTGGTCCCGTCTAGCTTAAAGGGTGGGTGCTCACATTTTTACCTACTATGATTTTAGCCTAAATATTTATATACAAATTATCTTGTTCTTAAACAAATAATTATATTAAGGGAATACCCACAGAGTTGTTCTTAGAATATGGTCAATTATTGATAAGGTTTAATAAGGGCGATTTATTCAAATCCGTTTGGTCATTCAAAAGTAGACCCGTGTTTTTATTACGGTTAATTTCCAAACTTTCCAACAAATCAAATTTAGGGCTTTTATTTTCGGTATGAAGAATTTTAAAATTATCTGCAAATGTATGGCTTTCTTCGGTAATGTGTGTAAGATGAATAAGAAGATATTATTATTTTATACGGGATAGCAGATTAACAAAATAATAATAGTTTTTTTTTTTTGTATTTCACTTATTTAATGTTACCGAAAGCTCAACAATCAAACCGGACACCACGAGTCACGACGTTATTATCAAGACTGGTTTTTAATATTTTAATTTAAAAGAAAAATAAATAACCCACATCTAAAATCTAAAACATCACACTTAGCCCCATATACATTCCAGAGGTTCCTATGTTTACATTAACACCATAAAAATTAACTGCCTTAGAAATTGAAATAGGATACTTTCTTTCAATCTCTGGTTTATGAAAGGAACCGCAATTGTTCGGCTAACAGGCAGTTTGCACATAAAACGTATACAGGGTGATCCTTAAGTACATCAAGAAAATCTAGGATATGATTCCTGGCATCAATTTAAGATGAAAAGTTCATATGGACTTATGCCCTAAAATGCTTACCCTCTAAGATACACGGTGTTAAAATATTATTATAGTTAAATTTCGAAAATCCTTAAAGTGCTTATCTATTTTGGATCAAACTACACCTTTTCATTAAAAAAGGTTTTGCTTCCTTCCACCAGTGGCGTGCGTACCAGATACCATCAATATTGTTTTGGTGAAAATATTTGATACGCCACTGATTTTTTTAACTCTAATGCATCATTATTGATACAAGCTGAACAAGAGTTGTCTCTACTATGTTTTTGAGAAAAGCAGTAGATTTAAAGATAACTCTGATGCCGTATGGGACAAAATTAATTTACTTATTAAATAAGTACAAAACATGTTATGAATTATTTATGCCACAAGTAATTTAACAAGTTACTTAACAAGTAATTTAACAAATAATTTAACAAATAATTTAACACACTGGTTTTAAAGAAACTGTTGAAAGTGGTCAACATCTGCTAAAATACAAGCATCTAGCTAGCCGTCTTCTCATGGAAGTTCTGACATTTTCAAAAATTGCTGTGGTGTTTTTAATACTTTCGCATGACATTATTATACGGTTTCTAAGATCTTCCTGGTTTTCAACTGGAGTTTTGTAAACCAGAGATTTTAAATGTCCCCAGAAATAAAAATCCAATGCATTTAAATATGGGGACCTTGGCGGCCATGGTTGATTGCGTAGTGCAACGCCTCTAAGGATCCATCGATTTCCGTATACAGCATTTAGATATTCTCTGGCTGTAGCACTAAAATGGGCGGGAGCGCCGTCATGCATAAAAAACCACTGGTTTCGCTGAGCTAATGGCAAGTCCTCTAATAATATTGGCAGTTCATTTTCTAGAAAATTGCAATAGGTTTGGCCATCTAACCGCTGGGGAAGAAAGAAAGGGCCTATTAGTCTGTTACCAACTATTCCTGCCCATACATTTAACGAAAATTGATACTTACTGAAAATGTCTTTCGCTAATGGCGTGTGGATTTTCTCGACTCCAAACATGGTTGTTATGAAAGTTTGTTATGTCATTCTTAGAAAAATTAGCTTCATCGATAAAAAGGAAATTATCTAAAAATTGTGGATTTCTGGCCAACCTTTCCAAAAACCATTGACAAAAACGAACGCGTTGAGGAAAATCACGTAGTAAAAGGGAACTCGTTGTATGTGGTAAGGATACATTTGATGATCGTAAAGAATTCTTAAAACGGTTTGCTGACTAGCGTTTACCTCATGCGCAATTTTTCGAGTACTGGTTTCTAGATCTTCCTCAATTCTATTTAATACTGATTCTTTTAATTGTGGTGTTCTTACCGGCCTGCCAGGAATATCAGAAACTCTCGCAAAACGTCCAGTTTCTGATAAACGGCGATGGAGACTTACAAAGGTCTGATCACACGGTGCTACACAATTCCGATATCTTGCCTGGTAAATGCGTCTTGCTTCGTATACATTTCCATCAGCCAAACCATAAACAAAATGCATATCTGCAAATGAACATGGTTTTATAAATCAGCCATAACTTTAAAACTTTTGATCGACGTCCACAAAAACGACGCACTTAAGCTTTCATAGATCTTTTTTTGTTTTTCATTTAATTTTGTGACATTTCCACAATCTGTGGACAGGCGCCTACTTTGGAGAAAAAGTCGAATAATGTATGACAAAGTTTTTTTTTATTTTTCCATTTTTCTTTAAATCTACTGCTTTTTTCAAAAACACAGTAGAGACAACTCTTGTTCAGCTTGTATCAATAATGCATAAAAATGCATCATAGTTTAAAAAATCAGTGGCGTATCAAATATTTTCACCAAAACAATATTGATGGTATCTGGTTCGCACGCCACTGGTGGAAGGAAGCAAAACCTTTTTAAATAAAAAGGTGTAGTTTCATCCAAAATAGATAGGCACAAATTTTCAATACAGTATCTTTAAGGATTTTCGAAATTTAACTAAAATAAATATTTTTTAAAAATATTTTAACACCCTGTATCTTAGAGGTTAAGCATTTTAGGGCATAGGTCAATATGAACTTTTCAACTTAAGTTGATGCCAGGAATCATATCCTAAATTTTTTTGAAAAGGATCACCCGTATACAATCTATTTAATACAAACGATAGGTAGGTATATAAAATTATATTACATAAAATATGATTGGAATAAGTCGAGTCGTCTGTTTTTTGACGTAAAAAACTTCTTTTATGTTCAGCGATTCTGAACTACTAGTACTAGTCATTGTTTATATTCCAATCCTAGTCACTAAAAGCACAAACTCAATTCACTAAACTACACAAAAACTAGAATATCCGTAAATATTAAACACCCACAATCCACAATAGCTAAGAAACCTACAAGGAATCCACAGAGGAACCTTAAAACACAACAACAAAAATGGCGGCCGAGCCGGTTCTGGAGTGTATTTTGAGCATGTCGCTAAAGTAGGTCAGGCCGATAACACGAGATTTGTGCGCATGCCCGAAGTTGCCCAGAGAAAAGGCAGCTGACCGGCGAGTCATGCGCTCAGACGTATTTTTCACCCATAAAACGTAACTTGTGTTTGCGCAGGAGATAAGCTGTACAGGGTGGCCCATTAATAAGGGAGGCCGGCTTTATCTCGGAAACCATTAATCGTACAACTTTCGGAAAAAAATTTTTATGAGTAAAGCGGTCATGAGAAAATTCTGGAAATTACCTTCAAGTTCCTCATTTCGCCGCAAGGGGGCACAATTGAAAATTAGTTTTTTAATTTTAAATTTCTCCGAAAATTCCCATAGTAAGGTTTAACTCTGATTATATCATTGGAAAGCTTAGACAATTCTGCATCATTTTGGTTTAAGGCTTGTTGGCGTACCGACCTTGATAATAGTGCGGGAAGCTATTGAATGTGTAAACATTAAAATCGCCGTAACTTCTAAACGACTTATCCGATTTTACTAAATCTAGGCTTGTTTGGAAGGGAAAGGTAAGTACCTTCAATCATCGTATCCAGCAGTACACGATAGTGTTTAATAAAATTGCTAGAGGGCGCAATTTGTAATAATAACAGTTTTTTTTATTTTATCCAGAAAATTCAAATCATACGGTATAACTATGACATCATATTCGGAAAGTAGATTAAATTTGCAAGAAAAAATGTAAAGACCGCAGTTCGATATTGTTGTTCGTTTCAGAATTATTGCCAAAACAATAACTTTTAATTCAAATTGCGTCCTCTAGACTCTAGCAATTTTATCAGAAACTATTGTGTACCATTGGATATGACAATTAAAGGTACTTACATTTTCCTTCCAAAAAAGCTTAAATTTAGTAAAATCGGATAGGTTGTTTAGAAGTAACAGCGATTTTAATGTTTACAATTTCACTTGATAAGAGTGGGAGAAGCTATTGAAAGTGTAAACATTAAAATCGCTGTAACTTCTAAACGACTTATCCGATTTTACTAAATTTAAGCTTGTTTGGAAGTACCTTCAATTGTCGTATCCAATGGTACAAAATAGTTTCTAATAAAATTGCCAGAGGGCGCAATTTGTATTAAAAATTATTGTTCTGGCAATAACTGTGAAACGAACAAAGATATCGAACTGCGGTTTTCACATCTTTTCTTGTAAATTCCATCTACTTTGCGATTATGATGTCATAGGTATACCGTATGATTTGAATCTTCGCAATAAAATCAAAAAAACTTGTTATTATTACAAATTGCGCCCTCTAGAAATTTTATTAGAAACTATCGTGTATCATTGGATACGACGATTGAAGGTACTTACCTTTTCCTTCCAAACAAGCTTAAATTTAGTAAAATCGGATAAGTCGTTTAGAAGTTACGGCGATTTTAATGTTTACACATTCAATGGCTTCTCCCACTCTTATCAAGGTCGGTACGCCAACGAGCCTTAAACCAAAATGATGCAGAATTGCCTAAGCTTTCTAATGATATAATCAGAGTTATACCTTAATATGGGAATTTTCGGAGAAATTTAAAATTTAAAAAACTAATTTTCAATTGTGTCCCCTTGCGGCAAAATGAGGAACTTGAAAGTAATTTCCAGAATTTTCTCATGACCGCTTTACTCATAAATTTTTTTTCTGAAAGCTGTACGATTAATGGTTTCCGAGATATAGCCTTATTAATGGGCCACCCTGCACGTATCTAAAGGTAAATTGTCTATGGTATTCCCTTGATATAATTACTTGTTTAAGAGAAAGATAATTTGTATATAAATATATAGGCTAAAATTATAGTACCTCACCTCGTACCTCACTCGATTGTAAAAATCCCTTGATAAAGCAACAGCGTAGCGAAACGTGTCGGGGTTATAAAATAAATATTATGTGGAAATTAGACTAAAGTCCTTATTGCAAATACTGTAATGAATTTCCATCAAGTAAAAGCTAGCACTATTCACAATTAAAATAAAAACAAAAGGGCTGAATGCTAGACGCACCGTCAAACTAGACCTAGACTACCTTAAACCTTCTCCGTTTTTTTACCATCTCCTCTCACGGGTTATGTTAACGTTACATAAGTCATAAAATTAATATTTATCGGTTCCTAAGTGTGCAGAGTCAACGGACATATTGGGTTACCGAAATAGGTCTGGGCCAGTGTGACGAGGCAAAGGGCCTATTATGTTACAAGAATAAAAGGATTCAGGGGATAAAAGCAAGCAAATAAAACAAATAAACCTGATGAAAAATTTTTATGTGCAAAATTTCGTCAAGCTTGTTTTTTCTTTATAATTTTAGGTCACAAGCAACAAGCAATTAAAATATCATTTCCATGATTTTGACATTTTGGTTTATTAATTGTAAACGATCTTCAGAGTTATACAAATAATATAAAAAATGTATTGTCAACTTATTAACAGAGCGTCTAACTCTAACACTGTAACATGCGTAATACTGTCAATTGCATAATTTGGGTTACAAAAGATAATCTAAAGCAGAGAGAAGTTGTTTTTTCAATTCATCGGATCCATGATCCATCCTCAGACAAGTTTCGCCGTATCATGGCTCATCAGTGAGGCTAGAATCCGACGAAAGAAATTAAATATCCTAAAGTTCAAATTTGAACAATTTACAGCGACGTCCATCGAAGAGCTGCAGCTCTAAACGCCATCTAGTGTCGATATTGGACACTTCTAAAACATATCCGCACCTTCAATAAACTTATACAGGTTTGCCCAGAAGTCCGAAATAAAATTCATATAGCATTAACCTGTAACTTTTGGGAAAAACGCTGGGACACGTCGATATAGTTTTGTATAATATGCTCACATTTTGACGTTATTCGTTTGTTTCTTTTATAGACATTTTTAAATATAGGCAGAAAATAATAATGAACGATAAACATTAGTACTATTGTGAAAAAAAAGGCGTGGGGCGCTTTGTGCTATATTTTTCTTATATCGAGCACCCCACGCTTTTTTCACAATAATACTAATGTTTATCGTTCATTATTATTTTCTGCCTATATTAAGAATTTCAAGAGTTATTTTAAACTATATTTATTTTCCGCTTTTTAGTCTGATTAATTTATTAAAGCTTGTTTTTTAGTTTTTTTAAACTATATTTATTTTTTATTTTTTAGTTTGAGTTATTGTTAAGAACATTTTTTTGTTTTAGTAGAGATAGTCATAGAGAGGGCCGGAGTAGAGATGGATTACTGTCACTAATTTAATAATGACTTTTTGAAATGGCTAGATTTAAAGCAGGGGATCCATTTTTTTTTAAATGGCTAGATTCAAAGCATTGGAGCCACAAACCCGAACAAACCCACTCGGCCAACGGACCAACTGATAGCAAAAGAATATACCAACACTATTAAGCCGAGTGCTCGAGCCGAAAAGTAGGTAGATAGTACGCATGCGCATACGGTGAGCTCTATCTCTCTCACTCTCATACAGAGGATCTGTAAGGAAATGATTTAATTCCGGCAATCCTGATCAGGATCATGAGATAAACTTATCAAATTATTGTATTATCAGCGGTTCTTGATAAGTCTACAAAATTTAAATTAAATCTGACCGTTTAAAGTGGGTCAAAATCGGGTTCAAAGAAGTCGGTTACAAACAAACATACATACAAACAAACATACAGGTGAAGGTGTTAATTAGAAAGCAGTTCTTAAGAGCAGTAACCCCCTATACCACAATGAAAATTGCCGAACGTTTTGCTGGTCAAACGAAAAGAAAAAATAAAAATTGATATTTAGAGAATAAATTCTACTTTAAATACCCCATCCAGAAAAGTAAATGACGATCGAAAATATTCCCAACATTTTTTTAGAAATTTTTTTTACTTTTAGTAATTTTGTAATATCTTAAACAATTCTTTATTGGTCAAAAGCAAAATGACTTTCCCAGGTGTAGAATGTTGTACCAAACAATTTTTCTTAAAGCCATTTTTCAATATCGGCCTTACTTTTTTCTCAAAAACGTTGGGCGCGTAAAGTGAATTTAAGCGTGTAAAGTGGATTTACGCGCCCAACGTTTTTGAGAAAAAAGTAAGGCCGATATTGAAAAATGGCTTTAAGAAAAATTGTTTGGTACAACATTCTACACCCGGGAAAGTCATTTTGCTTTTGACCAATAAAGAATTGTTTAAGATATTACAAAATTACTAAAAATAAAAAAAATTTCTAAAAAAAATTTTGGGAATATTTTCGATCGTCATTTACTTTTCTGGATGGGGTATTTAGGGTAGAATTTATTTTCTAAATACCAATTTTTATTTTTTCTTTTCGTTTGACCAGCAAAACGTTCGGCAATTTTCATTGTGGTAAAAGGGGTTACTGCTCTTAAGAGAATTTATTTTGTTTTCACATTTTCAATTATTTTGGTCTCCTGGATATAACTTGGCGAGTAAGTATTCTTATCTAGGCCGTATCTACAGTGAATTTCAATTATGTTTTATTGTTAACACCTATTTAGGTACTCTGTTTTTATTCTTGTTTTTCTTTTAGAACCTTAGCCCTGATGACGGCCTACTAATAGACCGAAAGCGCTAGACAATAGTAACAAAAATCACGCTAAATACAAAAAACGTTTAATTTGTTAAAAAACGACGTAAAACTGACTCTCCACTTAATATTTTAAAAGCTTTTCCTGATTGGTTTCTTATAAATTATTTATAAAGGTATTTTCGGCAGGACAATGACATTTCGAACACGTATCATTTCACCGAATGCCTACTATCTTCAAAATCTGAACCAGAAATTACTACCCTATATCCCAATTTGATAAAAATTTGTGAAGAAATTCCAATTTTTTGGCAAGAATTATTGGCAATATTTAGCTGTTTACACGTAAAAATATATTGAAGGTCAACTTTTGCATTTTCTTGAACAAAAATTAAAATTTTAAAGCTTGACCCTGTTAATACTTCCTATGTAAAATAATTACAAAAGTAAGGAAACTTATAATTGTTAAGTACCACATTTATATCATAGGAATATATTATCAATTTTGTGACATAGTGTAACATCTATATTATCGAATAGCTCATATGAGATTTTCAATAAGAAAGATCGCATTGCAATATTCCGCAATTGATTATTGTCTAGAATTTGATCGAAAATCCAGAGAGTATTACGAGGTAAGAGACGACGACAACGTACAAAACCATTTCCATTAAAGTTAATTACATAGTCACACAAAAAAAATTTGGCCTGACTGTCTGACTATGTTTACTAGTTGTTTTCGAGGCCACTGAATCCGAGTCAAGTATTATTATGTTATTTATTCAGCAATCAAAATATATGTTCTCCGTAAACTTGTTTCCACAGCCAAACTTCCCAGATGGTTTTCCCCAGATAAGACATTGTATAATTGAAAAAAAAGAGGGCGTATAAACGCTACAAAAATTCGGGAGTTCAAAGCTACCGTGCGAGCAAAAATTATTTGCATCAAAGAGGGCTTGGATTAAAAAACGTAGGGCTTGGTTTAGATCACAATGATATGGGGACGATATATCTAACCAAATCTAGGTTAAAATTTTGTCAAATTCATATTATGACATAATATGCCAAACTAATGAGTAATAAAATAAGTAGACAAAAAGAAATTTATTTTTGTTGTTTAAAAAATTAACAAAGTAAGAATATACAGAAAGAAAAAGAAAATTAATTACATAAATTGCTGAAATTAGCCACCACCAGCTCCAAGCATAAATTCACACGTTTCTTCATATTTTCGAAACTGTTGACCAGCATGTTCTATAAGATCACTTCTTGGGACAGGCGTCTTATACAATATGTTGGCGTATTCTGCATTTTTTCACGAACGTTTGCAACAAATTCTTCTGTTCTTACAGATGGTCTTTCTGCTCCTTTTTTGTGTTGTATAGAACCTGTTGCCCTAAACGCAGCCACGGTTCTTTTTAGGCAATGATAAAAATCCCCATAGCAATAAAAGCAACGAAAATGTTCGTGAAAATCGTCCATGCACAAACCCGGATTGTATTGCCACTCACCATTTACTCTAACCCCGTTTCGAAAATACGCTTCAACCATGAATGTTTCGTGCTGTTCTGTAAAGCCCATTGTATGAATTGTTCAAGAAATTGGAAAAATTAGCGATGAATCAAATTACTTGTAACGACTGTCAAAGATGACGGAAGAACTGATTGATTGTTAATTCAGGTAGTTACTGACACCCAACAGGTATTAAGCTCTACAGCTAAGCATTACGTCCTTAGATGCAAGGCCCTCTTTGATGCAAATAATTTTTGCTCGCACGGTATTATCGCAAATTCTCTAGATTATCCTCGATTTGTAAAAGTTTATTAGTTAAATCAAACAATATTTTTGTTGGTTTTACAGAAAACTCTTTAATCATTAATCTCAAACAATTATGGAACAACGTTAATTCAAAAAAATAATAATGATTGAGTTTCAATATCAGTTTCAATATAATGGAAAGTGCATTTCCTCCGGAGCAGAAACAGCCAATATGTTTGCCTACTGTTATTTTTTTCAAGCTTTTTCAACCCTGTCCTGATTACTAAAAACCACATTTTGAGTACAACAGCAGTTAGTAGTGCCACAGAGTACAAGATTTCCACATAAAATTTATACTTACATCTAAATTTCTTAGATATAAACAAGAGTCTGCTTAGATAGCAGATCATTGATACATCCCCATTACTTTTTAAGCATTGCAGCTTTATTCTGGCCCAGCGTTGACATAATATTTTTAACCTATCTTAAACTAAGGGAATATTTTCAAAATTTTGAAAACTACGTTATCTATCACCAATTTATAAATCAGGAAAGTACGACTTAATAAACGAATTATCGACGAATTAGCATCCTGAGTACCATTCCTACAGTATTTAAACATTTAACTAAGTTTATTATACGTGCTATTGAAACCTCCATTATGGATTAGTTCCACCTTTAACTTTATTATATTTTCTCTTTTGCTAACAACATCAGCTGTTCATAATTTTTACTTCAACATCCTGATGATGAGTGTTTCTACACTCGAAACATGTAGATTATAGCGTAGCTATTGAATTAAAATTGTGGAGAAAGACTTTATGGTTTTCTTTTCCCTATATTTAACTAAGTATTTGACTTCCTTATTGAGCACATTTATTGCTTCCAGGCAGTTTGGCTTCCAAACTGCAAGGAATACCGAACTTAACTTGCTGACCTAGTTGGCTTTATTTCGGACGCCTTGGAGAATGGCTCTCAGGTACTCTCAATCTACACTAACTTCTCCAAGGCATTCGATAGGGTCAACCATGCGGTTCTTTTCTCAAAGCTGAACGATCTGGGTGTTAGTGGCTCATTACTGTCCTGGATACGAAGTTTTTGTTGACTGAGCGCTCCCAGATAGTCCGATTTAGGAATTTCCCATGCAAAAGTATAAATGTCTCATCTGGGGTTCCCCAGGGGTCTGATTTGGGCTCCCTTTTATTTAATTATACAGGGTGTTCATTTGAAAATTTCCCACCTCGATTTTCCTGCTTTAAAATGAAAATGTGGAAAATCGCTCGGATCCGTGGATTTTTATTTCGAGGGGGACATCTTTTACATATATTGTCAATCTTGTTACTTCAAACCCCTAGGGGGGGGGGGGTAAGATCTAAATCTTAAATGGATACCCCTATTTTATATAATTTTTTTGGATTCTGCATAAAATTCGGAACATTTTTTAATAAAAGCATTATTAGTCTATACTTAACAGTTTCCGAGATATTGACTCTTGAAAAATGACATTTTTGAACTTTGACAGCGTCTAGCTTTCTAACTGTACGTCTTAGAGCAAAACGGCTTACATGTCCCTATCTTCGATTTTTATTATCTTTCCAATAGTGTCAACTTCCGGTCAAACCGGAAGTACTATATTTCTTACATCCGGTAATCAATCTGTCGTCGAAAAAATTGCGTAAGTAGTTAATAGTTTCGACGGCTGTATGGGGGGTTGCACCGTTCTGTTAAAAATATCCAAAACGTAGTTCGTCGTCAAGTAATTGCTCCACAATTCAAAATATTGTCTCTATACCGCTGTGCTGTAACGGTGTCATGGAAAAAAATAGGACCAACAATTCTTCTTCGGGAAACAGCTAACCAGACACCAATTTTTTGAGGGTGCAATGTGGACTCTACACAAAAATGGGGATTTTCACTACTCCACATGTGTGTATTCTGAGAATTCACATAACCGGAGAGGTGGAACCAGGCTTCATCCGAAAAAATTGTCAGGTCTAATAAATGATTTCTTTTCAATAAATTTTCGAAAGTGTTGACCAGCATGTTCCATAAGATCACTTCTTGGGACAGGCGTCTTATACAATTTGTTGGCCTATTTTGCATTATTTTACGAACGTTTGCAACAAGTTCTTCTGTTCTTACAGATGGTCTTCCTGCTCCTTTTTTGTGTTGAATAGAACCTGTTTCCCTAAACACAGCCACGGTTCTGTTTAGGTAATGATAATCCCCAGCAATAAAAGCAACGTTACGAAAATGTTCGTGAAAATCGTCCATGCACAAACTCGGATTGTATTGCCACTCACCATTTACTGTAACCCCGTTTCGAAAATATGCTTCAACCATGAATGTTTTGTGCTGTTCCGTAAAGCTCATTGTGTGAATTGTTCAAGAAATTGGAAAAATTGTCGATGAATCAAATTACTTTTAACGACTGTCAAAGATGACGGAATAACTGATTGATTGTTAATTCAGGTAGTTACTGACACTTAACAGGTATTAAGCTCTACGGCTAAGCATTACGTCCTTAGATGCAAGGCCCTCTTAGATGCAAGGCCCTCTTTGATGCAAATAATTTTTGCTCGCACGGTATAACATATTACATAAATAAGATAAGATAAGAAACAAGTTTTTAATTAAATATTATTCTTTGCAAAGGTGCAGAATAGGCGCTTCTCCTTTGCGATGGAACTCTAGTAGAAACTTTACTATCTGGAATATTTTTCGCTAATGCAGCAGCTTCCAAAACGGCCCTTATTAATCCTCTTAGTTGCTTATTTTCATTTTCCAAAAGTTGTTTTTCGTTTCTAAGTTCCAAAACATCGATATTAACTTTATTGTAGGTCACCCAAAAGTTTTCCATCTTTTCCAGGCTCTCGTAGCATCTGTCAAGAAAATTTATTTCACCATCAGAACATGAAGGAAGCAAATCTTTTTCGGTTTTTTCGATATGTTTTTTTACTTTTATTTTTACTTCTTCAATGGGTGTCATTTTTAAGGTTTCTGGTGTAGACACACTTTCTGTAGCCATTGGACTTGTTGCTGATTTTTTAAATATAGGTAATATTGCTGTTTTAGGTCTGGGTCTTTCTTTTGCTTTTGCGTCCTGTAGTACGTCATCGGAAAGTTTGGCTGAAAGATAAAAACCGAAAATGTTAAATTTTAATTTAAAGCGGCGGAAACATATACATAACATCTTTTTTACACCTCCAGACTGAATAAATAGTCCAATGGAGTAAAGTCTGGGGAACGGGTTGGCTATTTAACATGAGCATCCTAGCCCCGTCCAATCCAGAATCCATTAGGAAATATTTGATGTAAATAGTTTCTAGCAAAATGTGGGGAAGCACCGTCTAGTTAAAATCAAATATTTTGTCCTACCACTAGAGGCAAATTATCAAATAATTCGGGCAGTGTGTAGAAATAGTAAAAATTAAGGAGCAGTCCAATTTCCTGGTAAAATTCCTGTTGTATGAAGAAGATAAAAAAGACAATACAATAATTTAATTTGACTAGTTTAGTACTACAGGTTTTTATCTGTATACGCTACTATACTTCTATTATTTTTGGCTATAGTCTTTTGCTTTCGGTATTGTAACTTATTGCAAAGTTTTTACTTAATTATATCTTGTATCCATCGTAATGCTACAATGGCTCACTTGACTTAGCAATTGAAAATTTTGAGATCACCGTAAGTCGCATTGGCATCCGTTAAAGAGCCATACATTTCAAATTATCTTCAAAACGCAATATTTTATCGAAATTTTATAGCCGACAAAAAATAATCAAAAACAAATATAGTTCGATAGTGCATCGCCATTACGCGGCTTTTTTTTTCAAGGCATTCTAGACTTAAATGAATACAGCTTTTAAAAAATTTGATCCCTCATATTATCTCTGATAAACGACAGACAAATAGACAAACTATATATTTGTGGAATCACCTTTCATAAAAATTAAAAATATACAGTCTGTTCCATTGAAAAACAACAACTTTACGCCAAAGCCCAGTCTCTGTTTAAAAGGTAATTTTAAATTCTATGGTAAAACATAAACAAGATGGCTATGATAAAGAGGTTTCTTTTTCCGTCTGAGGTTAGATGATTTCTTTTTAAAAACGGCCATGTAACTTTTTAAAGGGTAAAAGTAGATTTAAATTAATAGGAATATATTACGTACTTACGTAAACTAAATTCCTTTTCAAGAGCTTGTTGCAACAATTTTTCGTCATCAGTTCTATCATCACCTTTTTTTTGCCCATCTTTACCAGCACCTTCTTCCCTAATTAAATCATCACATTCACCGACTTCTTCAATGTGTAATATTGGCAACCATTTTAAAATTTTCTCTCGTTCTGTTACAAATTTTTGACACGTGTTGGATAAATGAAGAAGGTGTCTGCCTTTATGTAAAACTTTAGATAGATCGTCTAAAGATTCATTGGATACGGTCGTCAAAAATCTAAGTTGCTTTTCATCTAGGGCAAGATCAACTTTCAGAGTTTTTCTTATTTTTAGAAATCTTATTTTAAGTATTTTCTCTTTTGTTTCCAAGTATTTAATTTTTTCTGTTCTTGATTTGAGAATGTCTGCGTGGTCTGTTTTTAATATTTTAATTAACTCCTAAAAATATTTTTATGTAAGTATGTAATACATATTTTAATTAACAAATATTGCTTTAATGTATATTATGCTTGGTTAAAAAAAAAATTGATCTATACATATACAGGGTTGCCCACAAGTCCGGAATAAAATTAAGATAACCTTAACCTGTAATTTTTGGGAAAAATGCTCGGACACGTCAATTTAGTTTTATAAATGCTCACATTTTGACGTTATTCGTTTGTTTTTTTTTATAGAAATTTGTCAAAGATATGACGACATTGATCTTTTTTTTAAATGGAAACATATAGCTTGTCCATAAGAAACTGGACAAAAATGGGAGCAATCAACATCGGCCTAGATAATAAAAATAAAAAAATCACGAGACACTCTAATAGAGCTTCATCAGCTTCAAAAGTAAGTACTCTTAGCAGTTCAGGCGCTAATCTCCAGGAAGTCATCAAAATAACGGGCCATAGTTCTATAAATTCTGTTACTCCCTATCTCCAGCTTAGCGAGCAGCATAATATGAAGGTTTTGTCGCAAATGAGAGCCGAAAATACACCGTCATCTACTTCTAATGCCCAAATTCAAACACCTCCAACCTATGATAATAATTCATCCAATGGTTCAAGTTTTCACTATAATAATTGTAATTTTGTTATTAACAATAATTATTATAATAAAAATGTTTAAGATAAGAAGGATACATGTACTTTATTTCGTTGTATAATCTTTTGAATACAACTCGATGTTCCGAAACATCTTGTGGTATTACATTCGATAATTCACAGGCCTGCATTTTTTAACACTTTGAAAGTTGATTTAAAAATTTAAACTGTTTTCTAGTAATTGGGTACCGCTGATTTCAAATCTGCTTTCAGTTTTTTTATATCACGTAAGGTTATTTTTAAAACCGGTAAAATCCAAAAATATAGAAAAAACACGATTTATTTCATTTATAAGCTAGTTTTTTAATATACTAAGGAAAAAAATACGAAAATATACAAAATATACACATATAAACTATTATAAATGATTATTTATTCGTTACGCTTCTTTAAAAAACGTTTTGTTTTTTTTTTCAGAAAAGCTTCTTTTGGTTGTTTTTCTGTTTCAGCTAAAGGAAGATCTCTTCTCAATGTCTAACAAAAATCATTTTCGTGCCCCAGCGCCCCTGGTATCTTTTTTCCATCTCTTTAATATATTAATGACATCTTTCACCTTGCTCTTCACCCACGTCCCCAAGATTTTCCGGGAATTAGTCCAAAGGGAATGTAAAAAGTGAATTTTTATGATCATATTCTGAAATTCCTGAAATTTTCCAGCATATTTTCAACAATCTCAACATAGTAGTAATGTAGGTTCAACTTCTTTAAAAGCATTCCATGCATGTTTTTCCTTATCTTCCATTACCTTTTCAAATTCTGTATCTTTCATCAAGCTGCTAATCTGCGGCCCTACAAAGATTTCCTCCTTTAGTTTTGCCTCTGACAGAGCCGGAAATGTTTTACACAAATATTTAAAACAATTTCCTTCTTTGTTTAATTTTTTTAACAAATTGTTTCATACGTCCAAGTTTTATGTGAAGTGGTGGAAGTAAAACATTTTGAGGGTCAATAAGACTTTCGCGAATTACATTTTTGTTTCCAGGTGTTAAAGTCTCTCTTTGTGACCAGTCTCTTTTTATCCAATGCTGTTCTCAATTCCTGCTAGCCCACTCGCACAGGAAACATGGAAATTTAGTAAATCCAGACTGCTGACCTAAGAGAAGACCTACATTTTTTAGATCTTCACACACTTCCCAGTTGTGATTTTTATATTGTATGCTTAAAAGTAATTCCTCTAAATTTTCATAGTTTTCCTTTAACTTAACTGTATGGCCGACCGAAACAGAAGCAAAAACACTGTCATTATGTAAAATAACAGCTTCAAAGTTCCTTTTTGAAGTCGATAAAAAGTCTCCAGTCGGAAGGTATGTAGCACCACAGAAAATCATTTTTTATTCATCAATCATTTAGAATTTGAAGTACTACATTCATTTTAAAATGCATTAAACGCCTATTATAAGTTATTTTTTCTTTTTTTTGCAAAAAAAAAATCTGTGGGTGATAGAAACCAATTGTATTTTAATTAGTTATCTTAACATAGTATAAAACAAAGTCGCTATCCTGCATGTCCCCTTATGTGCGTAAATCTTTAAAACTACGCAACGGATTTTGAAGCGGTTTTTTTTAATAGATAGAGTGATTCAAGAGGAAGGTTTTTATGTATAATACATGCATAATATTATAGAGAAACACTGATAAACACTGATAAATTAGAGTAGGGAGAACGACCCAACCTAACCGGTCCCCGGCCCGTTCAACTATCGATCCGAATCACCGAAGCCGGAATAGACGAAGACATACTATGTTTAATGAATAGATGTGAATTGTGGACGGGCCGGCAAACGGTTGAGTTTGATGTTCGCCTTATTATCTCACGTCGTATAATGACGGGCTGCAACGCAGGCCGGATACACGCTAGTTTCTATATAAAAACTGAACTCAACAAACAAAAATCACGTCATCACAAATTTCATGCAGGCCTGTGAATTAATAAAATAAGAGAAACTGCTTAATTTTTACGGTTTAAAGCTGTTTTTCCTTACTTGGATCAATAGAGACTTAATAAATAGCTCATTTCTAAGGTTTCTCAAATATTTCAGAATTGCAATTTTTTAAGCAAATTTTGAAGTTGTCTGCTAAAACAAGAAAAATCTAGTTAATTTTGTTAGAATTACCATTTACTATCTTGTAATAACTTATCTTCCGTTGCGTTTTTATATCTTTATTTACAATTGGGTTAAACGCACATAATCTTACAAACAAATATAAATAATTATTTAATAAACTACATTGCCGGAATAATATACAAACATAAAACTTCCTTGAATTTCCTCTTTAAATTATATAAAATATCAGTAATACCAAACTGTTAACAACTGTTTCGTTATTCCATTTCCGCGATAATAATTTTTAATTAAATTTAAACATATTATGTATATTTAAAGTTATATACCGAGTGGTGTTCCGCCAAACTGGGCATTAGAAATTTCATGCAAATTTTCCAACCCTCAAATTTTATTATTTTTTGCAGTGTTCGAAAACAAAAATTTTAAATCCAGCCATCATCAACCTGTGCGGCTATAGGCTATTGATTATGTCTTAAAAAGCAGGGCAATAAGGAACTAAGACTTTCACGGATTTTTACAGGAATCGATCAATGGGTTATAAATGAAGAAAAAACCGCGGAGTGCTATTAAATTAGAGGGTGGAAATTGAAGATAGGGGTGAAAAATCACCCCTTTTGGTTTTTTCAATATATCTCGTAAACAAACCAAAATTTCGATATATCTCATATGAAACTTTTTTTGAATATTAAAAAGAAAAATTTCATGCCGAAACAGTCGAAACTATGGAGGACTTGAGGTAGGAGGCCGATCGCAATGCATTGGATTCGGTCCCAAATTAGCATCGGTAATTCAGCTTTACGAGACGCTGTAAGATGGCGCGCGTGTTCGAAGTGGGCTACCAAATAATGGTTTCTTATGGACGCAATAACTATTTTTATTTAAATTAGTTCTTTAAGGAACAAATAAGGACTTTTATATGAATTTACACTTACTTTGTTATACTTATTAGTAAACTCGGCCTGTATAAAGTTCCAACGATGCTTGGTTTTTAAAATACAGGGTATTAAACATTCTAGCTATACCTTTGGAGCTAGAAAGAGACTTATTTGGCTGCGTTTTCTCTCTGAAAAAGATCCTGTCTTACACCCCGACACAAAGCAAACTCTACTTTTATAAATTGTACCATTATTCATTATAAATATGGAAATTAATTACAATACAACGTTATTTGTCTTGTCTTGCCTTCAAACATGATTTGTTATTTCGAAAAATAAAATGTCAATTGTCAAAAGTAAAAGCACAGAAAAATAAAGGGTTTAAGAAAACCTAAAAACTATGGAGGATCTAGTTTTCCACATTAAAAACGAAGAAGAAAAAGACAACATCAGCCCACTTCGGACGCGAGAGCCATCTATCGGCCAATAGCGAACTAACCAAAAAACCGGGACAGAATTTGAAAATGCTGCCATTGTCGATCGGCCTCCTACCCTATAGTTCTCCATAGTCGAAACAAACTTGAAAAAAAAGCGAAGATTTCGATTTTTTGATTTTTTTTTGCTTTTTTGCCTGTATCTTTTTTTGGGGCTTAGATAAGTATAGGCATTGCTTTAGATAGTAAGAAGCAGATTAAATTTCCTTTAAAATGGTGGGCAAAACAATTTTTTTGAATGAAAATTGACCGAGATATGGCCAGTTGAAAATTGCTGTTTTTTTTTGCATTTCATCCCTCTTGTACGAATATTGTTTTTGTTCGCATTTTATTTTAAAAAATTATTGTTTTACTTAATTACAAAAGTTTTTTTACGTTTATTATTTGGTAATACATGACAAGTACACCAAATTAATGTTTGGAACAATGGTGTACTCCATTTCAACAATAATATTGTCAAACTGCATATCGATATCATCATCTATATCTTTAGTAATGTCGTTCAAATTAGAGATGATTTGAAACCACTAACAAAACCAGACAATTTTTTATCAAACGAAAACAATAAAAAGAACTTCATTGCATATTTGATTGAAAAATTGAAGGAAGTAGACATTGATGCAGTGCAAGCAGACGAGGACGCAGATTTTCTTATAGTCGAATGCGCCAAAGAGAAAGCATCAATGTTAAAAAATGCTTTTATTGTTAGACAAGATGTGGACCTTCTCATTATTTTATCTCAGTTGCAAAGTGATAATGTATATTTTTGGAAACCACACATCGGAAAATAGTAGATAGAAATAGTTTTAATTTTCCTCAATTGCAGAAATATCTAGGATTTATTCACGCCTACAGTGGTTGTAATACCACTTCAGCTTTCTTTAATATTGGCAAAAAAAAAATTATGAATTTTATAACTAAAAACAGTGTACGACTTGAGCCATACATGGAAATATTCTTACGTGACAATGCAACTGAACAAGATATGACCTCTGCATCGGAATACATTGCAGCTTGTTTGTATGGGGCAAAGACGAACATGAGTCTGAGCAACTGCCGATTTTTAAAGTTTTGTAAGCTGTCTAAAAATGCCAACTTTTCTCTGAAGCAATTACCTCCAACACGTGATGCTATCAAACAGCATGGCTTGAGTGGAATGGATTTATCTTGGACCCTCTGAGTTGGGGTTGGAAAAGGTCTAAGTACGGGTTAATTGCGATTCGCACAACGGCACCTCCAGCGCCCGAGATTTTGCTGAAAAAAGTTGCTTGTGGTTGCACTACAGGTTGCCATGGTAACTGTGGTTGCAGAAAAATAAATATCACTTGCTCAATTTTTTGTAAAGAATGCATGAGGAGTAATTGTGACAATATAAAAGAAACTGATATTTCAGAAGACGACATTACTAAAGATATAGATGATGATATCGATAAGCAGTTTGAGAATATTATTGTTGAAATGTAGTAGCACCATTGTTCCAAACATTAATTTGGTGTACTTGTCATGTATTATCAAAAAATAAACGTAAAAAACTTTTTTATTTAAGTAAAACAATACTAGTACAAGAGGGATGAAATGCAAAAAAAAATACAGCAATTTTCAACTGGCCATATCTCGGTCAATTATCATTAAAAAAAATTGTTTCGCCCACCATTTTAAAGGAAATTTAATCTGTTTCTTTCTATCTGAAGCAATGCCTATACCTATCTAAACCCCAAAAAAAAATACAGGCGAAAAAGCAAAAAAAATCAAAAAATCGAAATCTTCGCTTTTTTTTTCAAGTTTGTTTCGACTGTTTCGGCATGAAATTTCTTTTTAATATTCAAAAAAAGTTTCATATGAGATATATCAAAATTTTGGTTTGTTTACGAGATATATTGAAAAAACCAATAGGGGTGGTTTTTCACCCCTATCTCACCCTCTAATTTAATAGGACTCCGCGGTTTTTTCTTCATTTATAACCCATTGATCGATTCCTGTAATAAAAACCCGTAAATGTCTTTCTATATGACATAATCAATAGCCTACTACTATTATAGTTGCCCATCCTTTCTAATCTGCAAGATTAGAAAAATTTAGTGTTTTCAAAACCTCTAGAAAAATTATGCGTTCATAAAAAAAATTTAAAAATTTCCAGAGGTCAAAAAAAATATTTTTGTTATTTTCAAAGATGGGCTTACTAGAAGCGGCAGAGATTAATGAAGACCGAATTTATAATTGGTATTTTAGAACTACATGTTTAAGCCTGTAAGTGATAAAATTGAAGACTTGGGAACACACTGTGTATCATTTAGCTGGCAAAAAAGAGTACCATTTTACTTTAATCTATGTACTTACATAAATATTTTGTGAAATAATACTGTAATAATTTTTTTATGTTTATAATCTCAGATGTTGTTTACATAATATATCTCGTAATTAGGCTGTTAACGTTACTTCAAGAGACTATAAAACTTGTCATTAAGGTTGTATTTATAATGGAGCAAATTACTTGCGGACATTTATATTTTGTATATATGCGATTATCGGCACTACTATGAGATGCATATTGCAGATAACTTATTAGGTAAATTATAAAAGGAACATTACATTGACGTATTAAATCAGTATAAAAATGTTTATTTTTGTTAATACATCTAAACTTTAGAATATGATAATTAAATTTTAAGTGAAAGTGTGTTGCATACAGGGTATTTAGGACGAGCTTTCGTTATAGGTATACAGTGTCCGCAAGAAAGTCCGCATCAAATGGGATTTTTTTAAATTATTAGGTATAGGTCAAAATTAAAAAGGCGGTTAGTTTTTGCTTACCTAAAACCCAAAAATGGCGTATACTGAAGCAGCTGTACGACTTGCGTTACCTATTAAATTTGACATTTTTAATAAAATAGGTTCAAAAATGCCCTTATTTAACAAAATATCGAAAAACTTTATTCGAAAAAGTTGTTTATTTAGGCATTTTTAGTATCTGTATGAAATTTTGACAGTTTGATACAATTTTTATCTTTTGCCAGGTTCTTGAAAATTTTGATCAACCCTCGTAGATTAACTTTTATACATCGATGTAAAACCATTTGCCTTTACTTCATTTGTAATCTTAATGCAATTTTGTCTAAAATTTTTGTTTCCTATTATTTGTTTTGCTTTAAAAACTGAAATTGTTATTGATTAGTATGTAATGTTTGATGCAAAGTTTATCTAATTACATCAGTTTTGCCAAAACCGGCGTTTCTTATTTTTCTTAAGTTAGTAAACAGATGTACAAAAAGAAAATATTAGGATGCTTTCGTTGAAATTTTACTTAATTAATATTGGATTAAAAAGAATAAATATTAATCGCTCGAAACATTTTATTCAACAAAAATATAGTTTAACATAATTAATTTAATTTAATATTAATTAAGTAAAATTTCAACGAAAGCTTCCTAATATTTTCTTTTTGTACATCTGTTTACTAACTTTAGAAAAATGAGAAACGTCGGTTTTGGCAAAACTGATGTAATTAGATAAACTTTGCATCAAACATTACATACTGATCAATAACAATTTCAGTTTTTGAAGCAAAATAAATAATAGGAAACAAAAATTTTACACAAACTTGCCTTAAGATTACAAATGAAGTAAAGGCAAATGGTTTTACATCGATGTATAAAAGTTAATCTACGAGGGTTGATCAAAATTTTCAAGAACCTGGCAAAAAAAAAATGTATTAGACTGTCAAAATTTCGTACAGAGACTAAAAATGCCTAAATAAACAACTTTCTCGAATAAAATTTTTCGATATTTTGATAAATAATGGCATTTTTAAACCTATTTTATTAAAAATGTCAAATTTGACAGGTAACGCAAGTAGTGCAGCTGCTTCAGTATACGTCATTTTTGGTTTTTAGGTAAGCAAAAACTAACTGCTTTTTTAATTTTTACCTATACCTAATAATAAAAAAAAAATCTCATTTGATGCAAACTTTCTTGCGGACACTGTATACCCTATTGGAAATATACAGGAAGACAACTGACTTTTTCTGTTACGTTCTATTTAAAACTTTAGGTAATTTCCGATAAGAGAATGATATTTGGAGGTTGTTTTCAATCTTTGACATCCGCGATATCGTGAAATGCGGTAAAAATAATATCGCATATAGTATATTAAAGTACGAGTTTCATAAGAAGCGGTTTTAGTGCCCGCGTCGATTTTAAAAAACGAACCACGAAGTGGCGAGTTTTTTTATTGACACGGGCGCTAAAACGCCTTATGAAACATGTGCTTTATACATTATTTTCTATTTCACCTTTTATAATCAAGAAATAAGTAGTATATTACGCACCGAGGTGGAAAGTGTTTCATTACTGTCGAGAGATTAGATAGTTTATCGAGACGCGAAGCGTCGAGGTAAACTATATCTCGGAGACAGTAATGAAACTTTTCACCGAGGTTTGTATACTATTTTATTTACAACCACATCCTACATCCACTTCTTATAATTTTTAACTAAAAACATTATTAAAAGAAAAATGTCATTTTGACGTAGTATTATAGAAAATATATATTAAAAAATCAAATAAATTTACAAGTAGGCATATTTTCAAATTAGGCGACGGTTGTCAAGGAAACGTTTGTTTGAAATTAAAACAATAAACGTCAGTTCAACTCTGATCTTTTGCGATCAATACAATAAAGTTTAAAAATTAATGGAAGAATAATCAATGGAGTGTACCCCGCCGGAAATAAGGGGAGCCGCTGAGCCGCTGAATGAAATGATAAAATTTTAGTTAAAATATCACATTTTAGTGGACTGAAAATGAGGGCGGGAAATCAGGGTGGGAAGTCAGGGCGGGAAGTAGAGGTAGGTAATGTGACACTTCCCAATCTTCAATAAAGTCAGTAATGTCAACATTACATGTATGGTTGTAAATAAAATATATTTTAAAAAGAAAATAAATCCTTCAAATTTTGTAAATTTTTATGTCTAAATTTTATGTTGGTAATACTTTTTTTTATCATAGTAGCCTCTGGACAACAAAAATTATTTTGCAAACTGTAATTTTTTGATTTATTGACCCATTTTCACCACGAGATTCTAAAGTTATTTTAGCGATATGAGATTTGAAATTGGACGGAATACGTTGTGTGATCCTTGTACATTCGGTACATATACAGAGCGTTCGGAAATTCGAGAGATTTTGCTACTTTTTTTCGAATTTCAAAAGACGTGATTTTACGTCACGGCATTGCAATTTAGTATAGGGAAGATGGAAAATTCAAATAAAGTTGAAGTTAAAATCGACATTAGAAGGTTAGTAGATTGAATTTTGGATAGGATTTGGCAAAAAATGATAGCTTGAAGCATCTACAAAAGATTGATTTATAGATTTATGCAACCAACATACATGACACAGAATAAAAAAGTAAGTTATCAAGCTAGTTTTCCTCTGCGAAAAATGGGTTTTCTCGTAAGTCACAAAGGCCGCGCAAGTCAATGAAATAAAACATTTAAATGTTACCAACATCAAATAAAGAAAAAACGCGTATCGAAATAGCTTTAATTACGATCCGCAAATGAAGGTCGTACTGAACTCATTATGAACGTGAAATAGAAAAAAATAGATATGACACTAAACGTCAAAATTCTTTATAACGTCAAATAATATACAACTGGTTGACATTATGGTATTTTTATGTTTGTAAATTTCGATATTTTCTAATATATCCAATTTATGACCTTTTTGTTCTGTATGTAATATTGTGTAAGTTGTTAATATCGGGAAAAACGTGGTTTGTGTCTAAAAAATGATTCGCAAAATAAGATGTTCTTTTCTTTAGTCTAAAACATGGATTATGTTCTTTAAATCTAGTTTGAAAGTTTCGTCCCGTTTGTCCACCTCTATTGCATTCATTGCATTTTAGTTTATAAACTCCTGATTTCTGATATTTTCTACATTTATCTTTTTAACGTTAAAAATTAGTTTTGATAGGTTATTTGAGGATTTGAAAGGTATTGTCACTTCATCAGAGGATAGAATGTTTGCAATTTTTTCGGAGATTGGGCCTACATAATATGTAAGAGTATGAAATTTTTTAGTATTCCGTGTTTTTACGTTAGGGTATATTTTTGTCATAGCTAGTGCCTTTTGCTTTTTTGAGATAAGAGAGTTTAGTTCTTTTATTGTGTAGCCATTGTGACAGCAATATAGTAAAATTAAAACAATTTCCGTTGCACGTCATCAATCAGCTGACAATTGAAAATCGGTCAGGAAATATAAGAAAATTAAAGTTGGGCAAAGAATATATAAATTTCATGCGATATTGAATGTAAAAGAAACTTAATGTATTCTTCTTTAATACTAAGCCGCTTAAAGGAAATGTTTTTTAAATTTAAACTTTTAAAAATTAATATCATTTGAATTTTTTGGACTAACAGTTGGCAACAGAAGTGTCGGTGATGCCAGTTTATTTCTTGGCAAATTTTGATTGGCGTTTATTGTTTTCATTTCGTGTTTTCGTGAGTTTATTTAAGTAGTTTTTAACTAAAACTGCAAATCCTTTTATAAATAGAATTAAAAACTGTTCTTTTAAGAACAATAAAGGGATACATACACATTTCTGTTGATTACGTTGTTTACCTTTATTGGAAAATGCCGAAGCATTTAAATAGCCGGTGCAAAGAGCTAATAGCTTCTCTAATAAGCTATTTTGATGAAGAACGTAAAAACAATGGTCCATTATTACCCTTGACAGCAGAATAAGACATTATATCATTACAAAAACTAAAATGATGGTTTATATAAATTGTATAAAAAAGGTAAAAATAAAAATGACTATTCAAATAAAATGTGTTTATATTGTCATTGAAGATTTTTAAAATAAAATAAATAAATCTGCGTTTGTTTATGTAAATTTGGCTTGTTTATATTTTAAAAAAATACTTAGCAATTCCCTTACTGGGGTATTTTGATTACAAGCTGGCAACACTGCTGATACTCGAAGGTATGACGTGCAACGGAAATTGTTTTGATTTATATATCCCTTATATATTCCTATAGTCCTAATGGTATCAAGCTCTATCTTTAAACTTTTTTTGGAGAGTGGTATAGATAGAGCTCTATGTACGATTGACCTATATGCTGCCATTTTATGTGTTTTTGGGTTACCGAGTCGTGTGTTATTGTGATGTCTGTAAAGGTAGGTTTTCTATATATATACAATTAGATTTCGGAAATTCCCCACTTTTAAAATTATTATAATTTTCAGCTGGCATATTTACCATTTGGATTTTATAAACATTGGCCAGCCTGGCCCTTATAATTAGGAATGTTGTAAAATACCATTGTGTATTATTTATCCAATCTCAGTTTGAGGACATTCCAATCATTCCATACGGCGGTAAACAGTCTCAAAGAGACCGACCGCACAACCAGGGTTGTCAGATCTTTCTTCTTCAATTCTTTAAGTTTTTTTATTAAAGATATTTCATTTATATCAGTATTCAATTGTTAGTCAGTAACTTTCTTTGAAAGCTAGTTTGCAAATATACTTTAAACCGAGGAGTTTTGAGTGTGACAGAAAAAAATAACAAGCCATTCATTGTTATAATAATACATTCTTTAGTCTTAAGAAACAATATAACTGAAATCAAGACAAAAAGTGTTTTCAGTGTTTAAAAACAACTAATTAACAAACCCTTGTTTCTCGTATATACTTACATTGTGCTTACAAATCTGAAAATTTTGAAGAATTGGCAACAGCATGTAATTTGTTGCGGTTGGAAGCGCCAGGATATAAGCTGAACCGGTACCTGGCCCGTCTAACGATCGATTCTGCCAGACAGAGATAGGCCAGTGACCGCCGATGGCATGGAAGAGGCGGAGATAAAATATACGTGGTTATGCCTTGATGAACGGGCCGGAGTCTGGTTGACGAGAATGAAGTTCTGGTAAAAAAATTAAAGCATTTTCTGAGCAGTGTCGTGCCGTGTCAGGTTTATTTTTCTGATTTTAGTTTTGTATATAGAATTTTTGAGTTACCTTATATTTATTATTTTAATATAATATTATTATATATACAGTGGGTTTATAAAGTGTAGTATGTACATACAAACTTATAAGTGTGTATACGCATATTAATTATTTGTGTGGAACGCCTATGGTTAGGAAATTCCCACAGTTTAATGTCATTAAATTGGCCTAAGAAACACTATACCATATTATACTTTAGGTAGATCCAATAATAGGCGATGCGATAGGAACTCATCGGTACGCCATATAGGCGCACATACAAATTTTTCAGTTTTATTTGAATAAGACCAAACCTTTAATTTTTTTTTAGCAATAAAAATAATCATAACATAATAATAATAATAATAATAACAAGCGGTATGAATCTGTTATTTTTAAATTTAAATAGTCTAATTTTAGCCAAGTAAGTTATAGAGGTATTATTTTAAAATTACAACATGTGCATTTATCAGTGTTAGGTATATTTAATAAATTTGTATATGTAAATATGAATATATAAACACCGGGAAAGGAAATAAACGGTGTTGCAGGTTCAAAAATTATTTTTGCAACGTATTGTAAACTTGACATTGAATTTAAATAAAATTAGAACATAACTATCTTGTATAGAGTGCTTCGAAAATATAATAAACGGGATTTTAGAAGCAGATTTTTTCCAAAAATGTCAGGCAAAAATGAATTTTAATTTTTCTTTTCTAGTTAACAAAAATATTGTTTCATTGTCTATGTTTTCATCATATTTAAAATACTTAATTAAATTTTGCACATTAGCAAAGTGAGGATTGCAGCATAGGGAATTTCGTCTATTTTTTTTTAAAGTGTGGGTTTACCTGAAGCAAGATTCTTGGATCGAATGGCGAGGCCTAAGACCACCATCGACAAGCTTGTATTCAGAACATACGGGAGATAAATATTTCGGGATACCCGATCGGCGTTCGCCTTTAGAGGGATCGTTGAGGGACTTGAAGCCGTATAATGAATATAATATTCGCGAAAATATTATAATAAGGGACGAGTTAGTTGTAATGAAGGACGAAAAAATGAAAAAAGAACTCAATTCTTGAAAGATATATGACAATCAATTTTTTTAAAAGATATATTACAATTTGAAAGATATATATATATATATATATTTTTTTTTAAAGTAAAATATAGACTGGAAACAATGTTTATGTACTATGGTTAATTATAATAGACAATAAGACAAGTGTTAGTGCATAAGAATAGAATTAAGAAGTAATTTCATTAGGTGATTATTGTAATTTTAGGTTAAGAAAATTTTTTATCTGTGATATTGGCTTAGTGAAAAAAAAATTAAATATTTGTACCATATTTAATTCTTTTTCCCTCACACCGGAGGTGTAGGGTAAAGATAAGGGTTTTCACCCCTATTTTACCTTCACCCTATAATTGTTGTATTTAAGATTTGTAATTAATATTTGTTTTTATTATGAACACATATTTCATTGAGTAGGATATGAACCCATATTATAATAATTATTATTAAACATTTAATATATACAATAACAATATCGTTAGAGTTCAAGTGTAAGTTCAACTTAGTTTAGTATTTATAAAGACTGATTAGATATAGGAAAGATATATAGTCTATAGCTAGTGATAGATAGTCTATAGATAGTGATAGATAGTTTTAGTATAGAGGCTGTATACACCCTAAATGTAGTACTACATAAATACTACCTTTTTTATAAAGTGCCTCTAATCTTCTCTATCACCAATACCCGATAGTTCTACTATATATAAAATAATTAGAAATACTTTATTATTCTTTAGTACAAACCCATTTAAATTATGGACTAGGATGGGGAGGCATAAATAAGAATTATCTTAATAATATTGTAACTATTCAAAAATACATTTTAAAAATTATTTACGAAAAAGACCGCCAATATTCTTCTGATTTACTATTGAAAGATAGCAAAAAAATGGCTATTAAACAAATATTTTCTTACAACATGTTAATATATATTTTTAAACATAAAAATATAATAAATTATATTAATCACACACATGAAACTCGTCATAAAAATACTATTACATATAAAAATAGAGTAAACAAAACAATAGAACAGAAATATTTTTTAAACATCAATCCATATATTTTTGATATGCTACCACAGTCAATTAAAATAATTAAATCGTTAAATAATTTCAAAAATAAAATTAAAAGTTGGATATTATCTAATCTAAGAGATATATTCAAGAACGTCGTTAATAAATAATAAATAATGAATAAAATAAATAAATATATATATTATATACATAACGTTTTGTATCTTCGTATATTAAGTGATATAAAATATACCAATAAAATATTGTCATGTTCGTTTATATCATAATCTAGTTATGCCTGAATTATGAAATATATTTTTTACAATAAATATTATATTATTATTTAACATTAAATTTATATTAAACTTATTATTATATTTAACTCAATCCAAGTATTTTACTTCTGAGTTCGGAAATGATAGTTTATACAAAAAATATATATTAGCATTAAATGTAAAAAAAATATTTGAATAAACTTTTATTATTATTATTATTATTATTGTTACAAAGTCACGGACGAGTCAATCAATTCTTTGCCTATATTCTAATTAAATAAAAGTAGGTATGGCTTTCGAGCGTGAGCAAATATTTTTTGTGTCTGAAAATAAAAAATTCCAGTTCAACGTCAGTAACCTAACCAGGCCTTCAACGCGCAACATAGCACAGTCGACAAATAGGGCTGGGCAAAAATTCGATATATCGATATTTTTATCGATATTTTTATCGATATATCATATAACGATATTTAAAAAATAAAATATCGATATATCGATATTACCGATATTTATCGATATTATCGATATATCGACTGTATCGATATTCGATTGGAATTTCAATATCGTCCTTTTAACACAAGGACTAATATTTAATTCAATCTTTTTTCTTCATGTTTTCATAATTAGAGTCTCTCCTTGAAATGAAGGTACGGAGTTTTACAGGGCACATAAGAAAATATTGATATACAGTGTCACCAGTAAAGTCCGCATCATATGGGATTTTTTGTTATTAATACCTTTATTCAAAATTTGACTTTGGCATCAAGTTCTGCTTCGATCGAAATGAAAATTAAGCAAAAAATAGTAGTCACGTGATTCGCATTATCTGTCAAATTTTAATTTTTTCCAAAAAATAATTCAAAAATGGGGTTATTTCTAAAAATATCAAAAAATTTATAAGAAAAAGTTTTTTTAAATGCAGTTTCTAGCCTACATGCAAAAATTTCAGCTGCATAAGATCATTTTGATTTTTCACCCATATTTTGTAAATTGCACCACTTTTGCAAAATAAGACTCAACGTAACCTACATAAAACTTCTCAGTTTTGACAAGGATTTATTTCAAATACATTTTCTTTAAAGTAGCACCATATTAAATGTGTGTTTTTCTACAAAATCAAAATTGGATTGGGCTATTAAAATTTGGTCGCATGTGATGCAAAATTTATTTGTTTTTGAATAAAGGGAGATATTAATAAAAAAAAATCCCATATGGCGGACTTTACTGGCGACACTGTATATTATCGATATATCGATTAACGATATTTAAAAAATAAAATATCGATATATCGATATTATCGATATTATCGATATATCGACTATATCGATATTTTTTTAAATATCGATATTCGGTATTGGAATTTCAATATCGCCCAGCCCTAGTCGACAACAGCAAAAATTACGTCATTAGAACAAATTACAATATTGTATAATAATCACTGTACTTAGTTGTTTAGATTAGATAAAAATTATTATAAAGTTTCAAAATAACCTATTTGTTTGTGTTACTGGTGAATAATATCCGCTAAAATGTCCGTACGAACAAAAATAGAAAATCTGAAAGAACTTGTTAAAGGAAAAATTATTGGAGATATAGTTGAGCAATCGGTGCAACTACTTGTTCCGCCAGGTGAAAATTTTGGTAGCGTTCTTTACAAGGTGGACTTTAAGGTAAGAAATAATGAAAAAGTGGAAACGTGGTACCACACAGTGGCGAAATGTACACCCCCTAATAAAGTTACTCAGGAACTATTTAACATACAAGTGACTACTAAGGCGGAGATTGCATGGTACAAAACTGTCATTCCAACAATAAAGCAGTTTCAACAAGAACATGGAATAGAACGAATTGCAGATTTCTTTCAAAAATTTTATGGAGCTAGAATAAGCTTAGATCCTGATAGTGATACTGTTGATTTGGATGGTGTTATACTTACCGAAAATCTAAACCACCTAGGTAAGCATTGACCTGTCAAATTGTATATTCATCAGGTTTAGTAGTGTTGGATAGCGATAATTTGATATTTGTGTTTCTGTCATACTAGTAATTTATCAGAGACCAAAGGTCTAGCCTTGAAGAAATTGAAAACTATATAGAAATGATCTATTTTTAATTACTGTCAAATGGGGTGAAATTGCTAACTTTTTTCATTAATATGTAAATAACAAGAAAAGTACACCTAGTTTTGCGACAAAAAAATATAATGTATTTGCACTATGCCGAATGAAGACCTCCAGGCTTATAACAATCTTCAAATAATTGTTTTTTTTGCTAGAAAATAAATAATAACCTCATTATCAAAGTTATGCTCAAATTGGGGTGACTTTGATAGGCACTTTTTTTTGCATTACAACGAATACTTCGGATCTAAGAGTTATCAATGTAACACCTTTTCCCTCACTCCGAATATATTTTTTTATCAATGTTATGTGCGCTTGGGGTGTCTTTGAAAATCCATAAGTTTACAGAGATTATCAAAGTCACCCTTTATCACTCAGCGTAAGAATTAAATTTTAATAAACTATCCTCGCAACAGTGGAAATTAGACTTTAGTTACGGCATTGAATATCAAACTATAAGAAGGCCATATAAGCAGATATCCTAAATCTGCTACGTTAAATTCATAGATGGTACCAATGAGTCATCAAAAATAAAGCGTGTTGAGGCAGCCACTAACGACAAGCATTTTCACTGCTAAATTAAAACATTGTTGCGGCCTGTCTGTTTGACTTGCTGTATGAGTTTTTTAAATTTATTTTTATAGCTTATCGTAAAACTTGATTCCACATAAGGACCTACACCTATCCTAGATTTAATAGGTTACATTTATTTTCCTACCTATAGTAGGTATAGTCTAGACCTAAAAATGTCCCTATTTTTATTTGGTTTGTAGCATATAATATTTTCAACCTTTTGACGTTCCAACGTTAATTACATGAAAACATATTGAATGCCATGTTTTCTATTTCTAACAGAATTAAATGACGACTCTCACTATTCAATACATACCTAGGCTAGAACGTATATGATGGGTAAAATATGAATGATGTGCGGTTTGTATAAGTTGGTTTTTATTTCCAATTATTACTCCTTTTTAATATGGTTAAAATAAGTAGGTTTTACTTTATTACTTAAGAAACATCCAGTTTGTTTGTATTAGTATATTACGTATTTTGCTATTTTTCGACGAAATAAAACCTATTTTAGTTATACTTGCTGTCGCTTTTTATCTACTTTTATTTGATTAAAATTTAACACCTAATGCAACGGTAAAATCATTGTGAAATTCGGCCCAATTACCCCGGAGTAATCAGCGTACATATTATTATCAAAAACATACATTCGGCTGGAATTGAGAACCTCCTATTTTATTGTCTGTTAAAAATGCTTATAATAATATCATTAAAAATTCCAATAAAATACGATATGCGGCAACACCACGACATCACATCAGTGAATCTGAGACATCTGTTGCCGAGGCGAGGCATTATAACGACAGATTTAAGGTTAGAGTTACGATCAACTCCACAATGGCGGCCAAACCACCTCCAATACGTCTAAAACTGGGTTGTCAACTTTTCTCGGACATCCACCATTCTTATAGTTTGATATTCAATGGTTACGGTAACACTAAGACACTTTAACACTCACTGTCACAGAACACAAACAAAGAGAAACGCTATAATCGTGCTATTTGGTCGATGCCACCGTGACTTTGAAATTACATTAGATGCGAATGCAACGCCACCAAGTGTAGAGCGTTTGAACTTTTGAATTTTAACCCGGTGGGTAGTAGTTAGGGATTAATTAACAAATTACACCGAAACAATTTTATTACTATGAGTTTGTAGTTTTGATAAAATGGTCGTAGAGAAAGTATATTATTTTACTAATGGTACTTTCCGAAAAATTTATAATAATACAACAACAGGGATAAATCTGTTAAATGTAAAAAAGTAGCTCCTTGTTGTTAAACCAATTTACCAAGAAGGTTCTGATTAGCATTTCCATGTCGTTCCCCTTAATTGATGTTTAATTTTTTAATTTTAGGCTTCAAAAATATAGACCGTCATATTGGATTCGATTTAAAAACGTCCAAAGCTATCCTGAAAAGCCTCGCAACATTTCACGCTGTCCCAATTGCAATAAAAAACAAAAACAAAGAACTTTTTGATAAAAATATAAGACCATACCTTCCCAATTATGAAATTAAAGAAGACCCGTCAGCTAAAAAAGAGGACCCGTTCAAAGACGTCAAAAGCAGTTTGAAAGAGATCCCAGAACTTTTACCCTTTATAGATAGAGTGGTCGAGAATCTTCAGATAAATAAATTGCGTTCCAACGCAACAACACCGAAAGAACCATGGGGCTCAGTTTGTCACAATGATTTCTGGATAAATAATATTATGGTAAAAGAAGATGATATTCCTAAAATCGTGTTTCTAGACTTTCAGATACCTGCCTATGGATCCATAGCCATTGACGTGTTATTCTTCTTGGTTGTATCGGTTTCTCTAGAAGTTGTAAGAGAATCCATGGATGAATTAATCGCTTATTACTGGGATGAATTTCACAAAAATTTAAGGCAACTGGATAGCGGTAGTCCCTTATTTACTTTTCAAGAGTTTCTCAAGGAAATAGATTGTGCAGCGAGCTCTGGACAATTTGGACACGCATTTTTTCATAATTATATGATATTAAAGGAAAAAGGATATGCGCATATTGATAGTGCCGATAAAGATTTTAAGAAGGAGGACTTTGAAAAAAATATATTTAGTCTTAATACCAGACATAAAGAAAAATATAAATGGTTTATTCTAGAATTTGTTAAGAAAGGGTGGATTTAAGAAATATATTTTAAATGTTTGATCAAATAAAATTTTTAACCTTATTATCCTTTTATGACAAGCTGAAAACAAGTTATGAAGCTAGCCATCATAGCCGATACGGTGTTACTAACCACTTTTACCAGGGGGGGGGGGGGGGTTGTAACGTCTTTCACCGGTACTAACAACTGCGTCTGCGTTAGCAGTTTAGTTAGTGGCACCTCCTCCCTGGCGTCATTATAATGAATTATTTTTTTTAGTGCCACTAACAGGCGTCTGTACTAAACCTACTACCATGTTTATCATTTTTTTTTTTAATATTTATTAGTTTTGGTCTTTCATTTAATATAAATTACTTCTATAATATTGTTTATTTTTTGTAGCATAATGATTATTTGAAGAAATAGTCCATGCTTAAAGTGGAGTTGGAAGTATGCAAAAGAAAGAAAAAACCTAAAGTCTTTATCCGCAAAATTTAATATAATAAAAATTCTCTAGGGGTCTCTACATGTTTCGAACGTAGAAACGTTCATCATCAGGACACAGAAAATTTATTTAGTACTGATGGTTTTAGCAGAAGAGAAAACGGTGTAGAACTCTAATGGAGCTTTGATGGAATTAAAAAAAATTATGTGTAGAAGATTCATAATATGAAGAAAATTGATAAAGGTTAAACCATACTGAGTTATGTTATAAGAGTTATTAAAGGGGGTCTAAACCAACTTGGGAAGAAGGAAAAACTTCCTGAAAAGAAGGTGTCGAAAATTATTTAATTTTTTTTTATAAAACTTTTCAAGTTTATGTCAGTAAGACATTACAAGGATAAAATTGTTATATCACAATCTGTAAAAAATAGAAACTGAAATTAAAATCAAAGAGCGAAGAAGTAAAAAAATGTTTGGAATATTTTTTTTAAATAAAAAGTAAGTACTTACGAAATTACATTGCAAAAAGTGTTTTGTGGGGTACTGAGGATTAAAGCTCAGTAACCCGCAAGCGGTTTTAAATTAACCGCTTTTTGCAAGGTAATTTTATTGTGATACCTTCATATTTATAACAATTTTATCCTTATAATGTCTTACTGACATACGACATACACTTAAAAAGTTTTATAAAAAATTTAAAATAATCCTCAACACCCTCTTTTTAGAAAGGTTTTTTCTTCTTCCCTAGTTTACTTGGTTGGTTTAGACGCCCTTTAATAATTTTTTTAACATACTCAGTATGGTTTAGGTAACCTTTATCAATTTTCTTCATATTATGTTTCGTCTACACATCAATTTTTTAATTCCATAAAAGCTCCATTAAGGTTCTACACCATTTTCGCTTCTGCTAAAACCATCAGCACTAAATAAATTTTATGTCTCCTGATGATGAACGTTTCTACGTTCGAAACATGTAGGGACCCCTAGAGAATTTTTATTCTGTTAAATTTTGTGGAGGAAGACTTTAGGTTTTTTTTTTTCTTTCCCATAATGATTATTGGTTATTGGCTAGTTACTTTCACAACAGGTCATTTTACGGAATACACTGGCCCGATGGTCGGTTAGAACTGTATGACGACCTACAGAAAAAGAAGTTGGAAATATCACCTTCATCTTTGGCTAGCGTTCAGCTTTAAATAGATACTTCTTAGTACCTATATACAGTGTGTCCCCGGATGGAGTTGACAAGAAGAAAAATATCTTTATTATTGATTTTACGACGAAAATTTATTCTTTATAAAAAATTCTGCTTGTCGAGAAAATTAATTTACCATATAAAAATTTTAGTCAGATGTTAATAAATTAAGAAAACATGAAAACACTTTAAGAAAGAAGTACCATTATTTATTATTTTAGACAAAATGTTTATAAAACAAAGTTGTTTATAATCCAAAGTAAAGCCTAAATACAAAATTTGAAATCTGAATTCTAATTTTTGTTTTTTATTTTTTACGATAGAATTTATATATAATATTATATTATATTATATGATATGAAATTAAAATTTTAAAAGGCAACAAAAAATTGGAAAATAGACGCTCCAGTTAATAGTACCTAAATTATTTTATAAATTTAAAAGGTGTTACATTGTATGCCTATCAGTAATATGTCAGTACTGACAAAGCATGTAAAGATTGTAAAGTTATGCAGTTCTCCTTAGCGGCAACTCCATAATGGCTGTGGCGGCTAGCTTTATAACATGGGTGCTAGGTAGTGCTAGGTATCGTCTCGTCTATATGCTGCTAATAATTGACGCAGTTGTTGTCACCGGGGGGGGATAACGTTAGATTAGCCCCCCTGGTAAAAATAGTGGTAAAAATAGTAACGACGTGACGACTATGGTGCTCGCCTTATACCTGAAGTGCTAGGTATGGTCAACGAACATTAACAAGACAAGAAGGATCACTCAAAGCTCCTCCCTTCGTTATGCCTATCTCGCTCGAATATAGGATGCTACTGTATCTAGAGCACCGTAAGTCCCCGACGCGCGATATGCATAAACAGGTTGTCCGTCGTAGGGATATGTAAAGAAATATACCAGTTGTCTTTATGTTTCGGCTTGAGCGAATTTTCCTTTAGAAATAAAATAAACATTTACGTAGTGTTTTGTGTTTGGTTCTGCATTAAAATGCCACGAATCTGTTGCGTGGATGGATGATGGATGTTATACTCAAGAAGGGGCTCAAAAGACGAAAGCAGATAAGTAAAGTATTTGGAATGCCCATTTTGATTTAAAATGTAAATATTATAATATTATATTATAATAAAAAATAACAAAAAGTTATCTTTTGATTTTTATGTGACCTTTTTGTTCATATGACGATCTAGAGGTATTCGTGATAAAGTTGTTACCATCCGCGTAGCTAGCCTTAGTTTTCAGGGGGAGCCGGGGCCCCAGTGTACGGTGGATTAAAAAATATATATATATTTAAATATTGAATATTTCAGGGGGGGCCCAGGACCCCCTAGCTACGTCGATGGTTGATACTAATGTTTTTAGATGTCAACGTTGGAAGCAGGCCTTGGGATTTGTTAACAGTCCTAGGTATACCAATAGGGCTACTACATATAAAAGGCATGGAACAGCTTTCAGAATTCAGAGATTTTAACTCACTTGAATAAACGCCTTTGGTTTTAGATGGTTCGTGTATCGATTTTCACAATTTTTGAATCGCGAAAATTCTTTTTCCCAGAGTATAACTACTCCTACCCGTATTTTACTGTTAGGTAAGTAGGTACTCTTTGATGGCTTCGGATTTGAAATAACCTGTAATGACCTGTATATATTTTATATTTTATGTAATAATTAGGTAATTAGAATACCTATTTAAGTTGGCATTTGCAAATATTTTATTGTTAATTTTTATACCTACTAATCTCATCTGTAGCTTACTACATTATTACTTTTTGATGAAACTTTCCTTTTTCCCTTAATTTTTGCTACCAGTACTTTTTATAATTATGTTAAGATCTACCAATTAAATATCCTGACGATATCCCCCTTTTCCTTTTAATTCACACTAAGTGGAATAGGTCACAATAACAATTATTGCTAGATGTTTTTAAATCACCCTGGTAAGTGAACATTTATTCGTTTTAATCGCTAGCGGTTTGCATCAACCTCGTAAGCACGAACACGTGCACCGCTTCAGGAATTTGTCGAAATCGTCGGCGCGCTTGTGTAAGCTGACATCATAGTTTCGACGGAGAGTGACCCTTCTTGTCTTGTTAATGTTCGTTGGTATGGTCTACATGGTGCTAAAAATTGACGGAATTATTTGCACCAGGGCGGGGGAAGGGGGAAGAGTAGGCATATCATATTAATAATCTGCAAGAGACAATCTTTCAACCGCATTAAAATCGGTCTTTCCCGAACTACAAACCTGTAATAAAGGTATAAAAAATTTGTCAAAACCCTATAAGCTGCTGCTATCTACCTCTTCTTTACTTATTCTCTCCTCGTTCCCGCGGATCTCTTCAGCGCTCTCCGCATCCATCCGCCGTAATTCCTGCAAATGGCTCCTGCGAACGTCCGTTCTCTGAACGTATAAACAGACTACTTGTAACATTTGCCGCCAGAGGGCTGACTCTGTCTCTCCCCGAGTCGTTCGAAGAAGCCGCAACTTGATGCGATTCTAAAAATAATGTACAATGACGTCAGTGGTAGGTGGAGGGTGTGCGCGAGATGGCAAACATTTTTATAAAATTTTAGGCAAATCGTTTTTTATGAAACTGCACATTATCCTCGAATTAAAATAACACCCATCGAACTGGGAGACATTTAGGTGTTGCACGAGGTAGGTGCAAAAATTAACAATTATTTTATGTAACTCGTCTTTGCACTTCTATATCTTTTATTGAATTATGTGAAAACATTACAAAACTAAAGCACAAATTGGTATTTATGTATGGTGCACATCTAATTAAAACACCATATTGGGAACCCTTTTGGTATTGTTACTTTTGTGGGAATTTTATACAGTGTGTCCACGGATGGAGTTCACTATACTTGTAAATAATCTTATTTTCACTTTTTCGAAAAAATTAATTCTTCATCATTTCTTTTGCTTGTTATAAAAATACAATTCGCGTTGAGAAAATTCGATTTTATTGTACAGGATGCGTAAAAAATGATAATATGTAGTTGTACAAAAGTAAAAAATCTTATTTTGATTCTTTCGAAAAAACTCTTTATATTTATTTTGCTTGTTATAAAAATACAATTCGCGTTAAGAAAATTCGATTTTATTGTACGGAGTGCGTAAAAAATAGTAAAAATTTTGACGAAATTAAAATTTTTTTTAAGTAAACTTTTTTTGAAGCATTAAAATGAGAGAACTCAATAATAATGTTTATTTAAATTAATACATCGAAAAAAATTACAAATAGTAAAGTTTTACTCAACATGGAACCCTCCTACGTCAACACATTTCTCCATCCTGTTTCGAAATTCATTATATACATTTTGAATCATATCTGGTGTCACAGTAGCAATGGCATCAGTGATTCTATTTTTTAGGGTTTCAATATTATCTTCCAAGTGAATGGCATACACTCTTGGCTTAAGATATCCCCACAGAAAGTAATCCATTGCAGTGAGGTCCGGGGAACGTGCTGGCCAGTATATCGGCCCATTGGACCTATCCATTTTTCGGGAAAATGTTCATTAAGCCAGTTTGAACACTGGCCGACAAAAATTTTTTTTTTGTTGTAACACAAAGCTAAATAGCATCTTGTGGTAGAATGGACCTATCCAAATACGAAAATGAGAAAAAAAAAGTTGTAACACGTAACGTTTTCTTGTTACATTTATAGAACCACATTTAATGTTACAATATTTAATATCTATTGAAAAAATAATTTAAGAATTTTCTAACATGTGTATATCGACTATATTTAAATTTTTACACCTACTAAACATACCTTACATCTAGAAAAAACACAAACATTACAAATATTAACTGAACACACTAATTAAATTTTCTTTTTTCTTTTTATGAGGGGTCATATCTTCTCTTTTCAAAAACCAACAGGAATCACCCATCATGGCTGGATCCCATCGTCCTTGATAGCGAATTTCCATTGTCCTGATATCCTGATGGGACCTTTTACCCTGCTCGTCACTGACAGCTCCCAAATTTGCAGGAAAAAATGACAGATGGGAATGGAGGAAGTGAATTTTTAATGACATTCGGGTACCAAGCGATTTGTAGGAATCTAAAAGTTCATCAACTAACTGTTGATAGTTTGCATCCATATTGTTGCCCAAAAATCCCCTTACTATACTAACAAATGAGTTCCATGCTCTGAGTTCCTGCCTGGTAAGCTTCTCTGTAAAGTTGACATCGTCCAGCAATTTTCTGATTTATGGCCCAATAAAAATACCTTCCTTTAATTTGGCATTTTCCACTTAACTGGGGAAAGACTTGTCTTAGGTATTTGAATCCATCACCGTCTTTATTCATAGCTTTCACAAAGTTTTTCATCAGCTCAAGTTTAATGTGAAGAGGAGGCAGAAGGACCTTTTTGGGGTCTACAAGAAGTGCAAACTTAACATTTTGAGATCCCGGCTGAAATTCACTTCTTTGTGGCCAATCTTTTATTACATAATTAATTATAAAATGCATCCATTTTTACTGCCCCTAATTAAATTGACTACCTGCTAATGTAAAATGGTCTTATTAAGCTATTGAAAAATGGTATGTATTGGGGCTTTCCCAATATTTTTTCTATTATTAGAAGGGTATTTTCATTATAAAAATAAAGAGCTGACCTGTGTTAGAAAAATCTTGTCGGCCAGTGAATCGTTGCAGAATGTGCTGGGCAGCCATCCTGCTAAAATATCATATTTCTTCTAAATTCGAAATTCTCTTCATCCAATTGAGGTAAAAAGTATTCACTAAGAATTTGTAAATAATAATTTCCGTTTAGCCTTTCTTCCAGGAAAAATGGACCAAGTATTTTATTAAACGCCAACGTACACCATACGTTTACTTTCTTAAATTTCTGGCTGTTTCTACCAATTCTAATTTCTGTTTAGCCCAAAATCGACAATTTTGACTAGAGATTATTCCATTTGTTGTAAAGGTAGATTCGTCACTGAATACGATATGATGGTAAAAATTACGGCTCGCCAGTATGCGTTCACATATTAGTGAAGAAAATTCTAGTCGGTATGAATCATCGCCTTCTTGAAGTTTATGAATAAAAGTTGGTTTGAATGCATGAAATTTATTTGTGGACAGAAAATTTTGTACCGGACTTTTAGAAATACCACCCACCTGATTCGCTCTTGCTCTCAAAGGAAGTCGAGGATTATTACGAATCGAATCTAACACCAAAATGGTAGCAGCATCATTTTTATCATAAGTCTTTTTGGTTTCTTTCACATCTTTAACATCACCATAAACATTAAATTTACGTACCAATTTCTTTGGGCCATTTAAAGAAACGTGTGTAAATTTTCGATGGAAAATTTCAATTGCATATTTGTAGCTTACCTTTCCAATGCCATAACACTTGATCAAGTAAACGCGCTGCTCTAAAGACGCGTCGTCCTACGTGAGCGGAACCGCGCGAACGGCGCGGCCGACGCGATTAAAGCGTCGATGCGGTGATTGCGTCCTAGGTGAGCGGCATCGCGACCGATATTCGCGCGCAAAACTTCAAAACATGGCGTGGTCAAAAAAGAAACAGGTAATAAAAAATATTTACTTAAAAATTCTAAATCTACAAGCAAAAAGGAGAAGAAGACGTGGAACAAGCATTGTATTCCTACAGAGAGAGAAGTATGGAGAATTTCATCATTATCACCATCTTATGGGACATATCTCACAAGACCCGACTATTTTGCACGCTACTTATCAGAATTTCATAAAAAGTTTCAGTCATTGTGATGTGTGCGCGCTCTTTAATACAAACAACACTGCAACAGAACAGGCGGCACACGCGGATTTATCAAAATTTTTGACCGCCCAGGCCGCTTCAAAGTCGCGTCTACCGCGATTGCCGCGTTAAAGTCATGCGTTGAAGTTGTCACGTAGGACATCTCCAACGTAGAGATTGTTTTGTTCTTGCCGCCTCGACCGCGCCGATCGCGCCGTCCGCGCGGTGCCGCTTACGTAGGACGCCGCGTGGTTAGCATTTTTTTGAAGATAACAGTTTAAAAATGTTGACAAAGAATTTGATTGAAATGTCAGTTAAATATTATATGACAGCAACAAGCACACCTAATAAAATCGATTCAATTTAATTTAGTTTGAACATTATTAATTTCGTTAAACTTTTTACTATTTTTTACGCACCCTGTACAATAAAATCCAATTTTCTCAACGCGAATTGTATTTTCATAACAAGCAGAAGAAATGATAAAGAATTACTTCTTTTCGAAAAAGTGAAAATAAGATTATTTACAAGTATAGTGAACTCCATCCGTGGACACACTTTATATATGGATATTTTGGATATATATAGTATAGGGTGTCCCATAACTAAGGGGCTATACAGCAACAGGAGATAAGATAACCAAAATGGTGTTTGTACTTACTATTAAACCTACACAATAAACACCAAGAAAATTTGTCTCTAAAATATGTAAAATCCAAAAGTAAAATGTTTAAAACAGACACTACACAAAAAACAGCCACAAAAACACCAAAATAGGAAGAAAATAATATGACGCAACTTGGCGCGTGAGCTTGCTATGGCCCACTGCTGATCTGGAAACTTTAACGACGAAACCAGATCAGCTATTAATGTCAAATGTCGTTGTCTTCTGTCAAAATGCTTTGCTTTAAGAAAAATTTAACTATACTTACATTATGCTCAATTTTATATAGCTGAATGCTATAGTACTCCCAGCTGTCCCGTAGATCTTTGGCGGATTTAGCTTTTTGCCCAAAAATTATTGTTTTTAGGTATGTCGCTTCCGAGTTAGCATGGCCCTGAATGGAAGCATGCTCCGTCTGGGCTTGATTTAGCAAGTCATCGAGTTCTTCTTGGTATTGCGACTGAAGTTTATTAATGTACTCATTTTGACTTTCTAAAAATGTCAAATGTGCAACAATGACAGGTTACGCTTTTTGTTATGTATTCCACCAAAATTTAATAAAAATGTCATTGCACTGGTCATTATTTCATAATGAGTAATGAGTAGAAGATACTCTGATTGCCAAGCTCCTCTATACCGCAAACACAATTTTCATTATTTAATGTAATCAGTGGCGCAACCAGAAATTTAGTTCGGGGGGGCTATACCTTCCTGCGCCGCGGGCGAAAATTTTTTGGGTGCCACGCCCTTTTTTGGGTAAAATACGTATAATTGACGAGAGCGACAGCCCCCTAAAACTTCTGCAATAATACGCCGCTGGCCCTAACTAAATATTTATGCAAAAAATTAGAGATTTCATTTTAATTAGTAAAAATGTATTTAAAATAAGTAACGCATATATATTAATCATACTTATACTAAAACAAAACAAAAACCTTAAACAATAAGTTGTAAGTAATCACTAATAATACTAATATTAAAGTAAAATTCTTCGCTTTGTTTTTGCCTTTTCGTCCAGAATTTCTTCCACGGTAATATCAATATCGTGGTTCGCATAAAGAACTGCCACACCATTTAATCTGTCCTCTTTCGTGGTGCTACGCAGATATGTCTTTAAATATTTTAAATTTGAAAAGGACCTTTCAGATGTGGCGGTTGTAATAGGCAAAGTTAAAAAAATTTGTAAAAGCCTTTTCATATTAGGAAATATATTAGCATCACATTCGGAATACACTTTGTCCAAATCTTCCTTCAGTTTTTGTTTTTGCATTTTTTATACCACAGCTCAAGTTCAGCTTTTAACATCGTTTTATTGGAAAACTCTTAAAGGAACTCATTCTTGTAGAAGCTGTGAAGTTTCAAAAAACATTTAAATTGACTATCAAAATCTTGATTATCATGGAAAGAGGCATTCAAAATTTTGAATGGTTTCTCGATGTTTTAAAAACCGATCCTCAAGATTTGCTATGAGGCCATCAAAAACGGAATAAAAATTGTTATTTTAAAATACTCAGCAGCGGAATCGGTTTTTATAACCAATCTTTGTGTTTGTCTTGGCGGTAGTTTAGGTACTCTGATTTCAATATCGTATTCCGAAGTAAATCTTGAGCTTCCTTAAAAATATTTTGAAAATTATCATCTGCCAGGCCTCTTATTTCTTTAACTTGATCTGTTACGTCATTAGCTTTAAATCGACTGTTTGTAGAATCTTGCTTAATAAGGCAGTGTGTAGGCATATATTCTTTATGTACAAATTAGTGCGATCACAAGTTTGGGACTTATAATGCTGGCCAGTAATCCAGATGCCTCAGTGGAAGTATTTTGGTCGGTCCATTGTCAGACGTGGTATAATTTCACTATTGATAACATGATTGATGTAAATTATGTGACTGAATATAAAATATTAGTAAAAGGCGTGACATGAAAAATTGGTTTGCAATTAAACGAATAGGCTAAGTTTCTAAGCTCGGGGGGGGGGGGGGGGGGGCTGCAGCCCGGCAGCCCCCCCCCCTGGTTGCGCCACTGAATGTAATTGTAATTGTACTCCGAAGAAAAGGTAAAAGAATCTTTCCGGCATTACTTTCTCCTTGAAAATAATCAAATAATTTAAAAATTAGTGCTTGTTCTTTTTCACAATACCATTACAATACATTCTTGAAATATTGTTGATTAAAAATGTCACTATCAAGAATGACAATAAAACTTTTTTGACTGGTCAAATTATACGACGTTCATTATTGACGCAAATTTACTATCTCATCTAGTTTACGAATATTATAAAGATTAGCACTAGTCGTGACGTAACGGTCAGCGGTCATTGAACATATTTTATATATACAGGGTCCTGCAACTCACCTCCCGTCTTCCATAGCTCACTTAGTAATTAAGTTAGAATTTTCATATTTTGCAGACCTTATCTATATCTTGGGGCGCATGTCAGGAAAATATTTTTTTTCATACAGGGTGTTCCAAAAAGTGTCACCTCATAAGGGTGTATTTTTTTAAATTACATGCCATATATTTTCTTACTTATTTGGATGCCTCCTATAGTTACCTATATAGTCCTAAAATTTTATATTTGATGCAGAATTAAAAATCAAACATTTTTCCTAATTGCAACCCTATCGCAATTTCTAACGCATCAAGACACTATTTGCAGAAAACTCATTTTATCAACTATTCAAACAGTCATTATTATGAATAAATATCGAAGGTGGCTTTGAAAAACAATTTATAAGTATTAAAGTTTAATAAAGTGACCAGATACCATTTTGACCTTAGTAATTTAAAAGTTTCAAATATTGTTAAATTGTTAGTAATTATTTAATAGTCCGGTCAATCTAGACAATCGAAGGTACATAAATTAACAACAAGCCGAAAATCAGTATAATTGTTCAAAATATAATTAAAAATATAATTTATAAGTTCCCCATCATTCCCGTGTTTGGAAAAAATTTTACTCAAGGTCAAAGGTCAAAAAAATGAGTTTTTCGCGATTTTCAGCAAAACGGTAAGTTTTATCATAAAAATACTTCTAACAAAAATTGTAGAACATAAAATTATCTAAAATGTATCAATACTTTTTTTCCTACGAGCCACCGATTCAAAAAGTTTTAAAAGTTGTTATCGTCAAAATGGAAAAATGCGTCTTTACCCGGTTGGAATGGTTTTATTGAACGTTTAACAAATAACCATATTATTATGAATTATTCTAAATCTTAAATTTCATTTTTACCATTTATTCACCAACCAGCCAGTAACTATAATACTATCTATACGACTTTACTTTGTGCATTAGAGAATGCAAAACGGTATGACTACACTGTATGCATCGTGACTTTCGACCAGCCCCTGTATGCTAAAGCTCGAGAAATGGTATCAGCATCAGCCACACCTGATTGCTCTGAAGTATCAAAAATTATCATCAGACTCGCAGGATTTTATCTACTGATGTCTTTTCTGGGAGCAATTGGTCATATTATGCAAGGAAGCGGCACGACAGAAGTACTCGCAGAGATCTATGCGGTAAAATCATTAGAAAAAATAACGTGTGCATAATATGACGATAACAACTTTTACAACTTTTTGAATCGTTATATCTCAGAACCGGTGGCTCGTAGGAAAAAAAGTATTAATACATATTTTATAGATAATTTTATGATTTACAATTTTTGTCTAAGCAATTTTTATGATAAAACGTACCGTTTTGCTGAAAATCGCGAAAAACTAATTTTTTTGACCTTTGACCTTGAGTAAATTTTTTTCCAAATACGGGAATTATGGGGAACTTATAAATTTTATTTATAATTATATTTTGAACAATTTTACTGATTTTCAGCTTGTTGTTAATTTATGTACCTTCAGTATGATTTTTTGGTCTAGATTGACCGGACTATAAGCTGTTATAATTACTTTATATGGTTTTTTTGTGATGGACTACAACCAAGAAGAGCTCGTAGATATGATTTTGATATTAGGAGCATGCGAAAAGAACTCTTTTTTGGCAAGCCGAGTTTACGCACAGCGTTATCCGAAATGACGACATCCAGAAAAACAAAGCCTGCAAAACATATTAGAGAGAGTACAAACGAGAAATGTAAACTACCCAAAACCAGTGATGAATAAACCGGTCCGAACTAAAGAAAATCAATTGGCTGTGCTATTATCTATTATAGAAAATCCTTCAGTTAGTCAACAAGCAGTCGCTGATGCCGTAGATGTAAGCGAAAGAACAGTTCAACGAATTTTAAAGGATAACCATCTCCACGACTATCATTTCCAGTTAATAATTACTAACAATTTAACAATATTTGAAACTTTTAGATTACTAAAGTCAAAATAGTCTTTTCCTACGACAACCTACGAAAATGACAATAACAGCACGGTTAACTTGGCTAGAAAGTGCTAAATATCACACGCATGTTGAAAAAAATATTTCAACACGAGTGTGGAAATACAAAGCACACTAGGTATATTTAATTTAAACAGGTGTCAATTTAATAACAAAACTATTTATTAAAAATAACAAACTTACGGGACACGTGGAGTGAATTGGGATGCTGGGTGGGGTAAAGTACACTAGGGCATTACTGCAATTAAAAAAAAAATCCTTTTTTTCGTTATTTTTGGGACCCTAAGAGTATTTATGATAAAAATAATATTATCAAAAAGCCATGTCAGGCAACAGGCAACCAACTGTCATGTTTACATGTCAACTGGGTTGAACCACAGAAAAAAAGGGGCAGCAGCAGAAATAGAATACCATAGGAATTACCGATTTATAATTTTGCCATTATCTCGGATAAAAATATCCATACAATGTTTAAGGATATGGGACAAGTGAATACGCTTTGTGGCTTTATGTAAGTAAATTTATTTTAGCTATAGTTAAAACAAATCGAATAAGATATAACTTTTATAATTATCAAGCTATCGATATTTAACTCCATCTCTATCTTTCTATAATGTTGAGGTTATGTTGTAGTTTTGTGTTATGTTGTTTTTGCAGGTACCTATATTATTGTTTTATTAACAGAATGCAAGCAGCTAAAAGTTCAGAAACGAAATTTATTTACTGTACATAGATAGCAGGTATGATGTGCGTAAGCAAATAGGAGAAAAAGTTATTATTTTTATTTAAATCTAGGTAAGTTAAAATGTGTAAGTGGGCATTGAAATTTGATTAATACAATGGTGATATACAGTGTCCGCAAGAAAATCCGCATCAAATGGGATTTTTTTTTATTATTAGGTATAGGTAAAAATTGAAAAGGCAGTTAGTTTTTGCTTACCTAAAAACCAAAAATGACGTATACTGAAGCAGCTGCGCGACTTGCGTTACCTGTCAAATTTGACATTTTTAATAAAATAGGTTCAAAAATACCCTTATTTAACAAAATATCGAAACACTTTATTCGAAAAAGTTGTTTATTTAGGCATTTTTAGTCTCTGTCCGAAATTTTGACTGTCTAATACAATTTTTATTTTTTGCCAGGTTATTGAAAATTTTGATCAACCCTCGTAGATTAACTTTTATACATCGATGTAAAACCATTTGCCTTTACTTCATTTGTAATCTTAATGCAATTTTGTGTAAAATTTTTGTTTCCTATTATTTGTTTTGCTTCAAAAACTGAAATTGTTATTGATTAGTATGTAATGTTTAATGCAAAGTTTATCTAATAACATCAGTTTTGCCAAAACCGACGTTTCCTATTTTTCTTAAGTTAGTAAACAGATGTACAAAAAGGAAATATTAGGAAGCTTTCGTTGAAATTTTACTTAATTAATATTGGATTAAAAAGAATATAAATCGCTCGAAACATTTTATTCAACAAAAATATAGTTTAATATAATTAATTTAATTTAATATTAATTAAGTAAAATTTCAACGAAAGCTTCCAATATTTTCTTTTTGTACATCTGTTTACTAACTTAAGAGAAATGAGAAACGTCGGTTTTGGCAAAACTGATGTAATTAGATAAACTTTGCATCAAACATTACATACTGATCCATAACAATTTCAGTTTTTGAACCAAAATAAATAATAGGAAACAAAAATTTTACACAAAATTGCATTAAGATTACAAATGAAGTAAAGGCAAATGGTTTTACATCGATGTATAAAAGTTAATCTACGAGGGTTGATCAAAATTTTCAAAAACCTGGCAAAAAATAAAAATCGTATTAGACTGTCAAAATTTCGTATAGAGACTAAAAATGCCTAAATAAACAACTTTCTCAAATAAAGTTTTTCGATATTTTGATAAATAATGGCATTTTTGAACCTATTTTATTAAAAATGTCAAATTTGACAGGTAACGCAAGTCGTGCAGCTGCTTCAGTATACGTCATTTTTGGTTTTTAGGTAAGCAAAAACTAACTGCTTTTTCAATTTTTACCTATACCTAATATTAAAAAAAATCCCATTTGATGCGAACTTTCTTGCGGACACTGTATACCTACAAAGTATTAAAAACAAATCAAACTCTTTTTGATTATTTTGTATGGTCGTAGGAAAAATTGTGTACATTACTCGTGTGAAAGTGATTTTCTCACACTCGGAGAATTTCCGCACTCGGCTGACGCCTCGTGCTAAATACCTCCTCGTTTGGGAAGTACCACTTTCAACACTTGTTATGTAATATACTATACCACTTTAATAAACTTTAATACCAATAAATTGTTTTTCAAAGCCACCTTCGATATTTATTCATAATAATGACTGAATAGTTGATAAAATGAGTTTTCAGCAAATAAGTCTTGATGCGTTAGAAATTGCGATAGGGTTGCAATTAGGAAAAATGTTTGATTTTTAATTCTGCATCGAATGACATAAAAAGATACAGGGGTTCCTATTTGAAATAAGAAAAATAAATTGCTTTAACCCTTTCCAGCCATATGGAGTTTTTGTATAAATGGTTATCTAAAATAGTTTCCTAGTTTTGATTTTAGGCCGCTGTCATGTTACAGTACTAGGAGGTGTTAATAGAGTACGCTAGTGGTGTAAAAGTATGTGTTGGGATAAATTCTGATATTTTACGTTTGTTTATATCGGGGATAATCAACACGTGGTAAAGAACGGTTATTTTATTAACTTTACTGTAATATTTGACAAGGTAAGTGTCCGTTTTTTTTATTAAAAAAAAATATAGATGCGTTTATTAGGCCACTAGGATTGTTGTTCATACAAAACCTTTTAAGTTAACAATTTTTTTTGTTATTATTATAGCCCAGTACGTGGGTATCAAAAAGGGGTGTTTGAATGCAAAAGGTGGTGTAGTAGCGATTTTTTAATATGTTGTTAGGCTTGGGGCCCTAACGAAAAATCCAAGTTTTCGACCTCGAGGCGCATGCGCTCGAGCCGCCATCTTGGATTTTAGGTACAAAAATTTGATTTTTTGACAATAACTCAAAAACGGTGGCTTTTACGACATAAGATATTCCATACAAAGTTAAAGAGGACAAAATTACCTACATTTTTGTAGAAACATTTTTTTTTAGCACACCTATGTTAGGAGTTACACAATTTGAAAAAAAAAATAAAAAATTGGCTGTTAATAACTAAAATAAATAATTTGAAGAAGTAGTCCATGCTTAAAGTGGAGTTGAAAGTATAGAAAAGTAAGAAAAAACTAAAAGTCTTCCTCCACAAAATTTTGTGAAAAAATATAAATAATTTAAACAAATACAAATCATATTGAAATAATTTTTAAAGAGACTATTGAGAGAGGGTCATAAATAACCTTCCATGCATCGAGTCTGTATGCGTCAGTGTGTCATGTGTCATGTCTAGCTTGCAGAAGGTTACGCTATTATAATGGAAAATTTCCAAGTTGATTTGTGCTTTATTTGTGAGAAAACTTTAAGTGAAAGTGACGTTGTCGTTGTAAAGGAAAGAGGTGTAAAGACACTTTTAAAATCATTACGGGGTAATCGCGCACATACGCGCATTTTGAGAACACTATCTTCGGTAACTGTGCATGGCGCATGTCAAAAAAATTATAATAATGAAAAACTGATCGCCGCGTATTTTCGTAAAAAAAAAACGAACCTCAAGTAGCGTCGACATCCCGCAGATGTAGTATACCGACTTTTAATTTTAAAGCACAGTGTTTTCTCTGTACTGAAGAAATTACACCGGACTTTTTAAATAAACAAAAAAAAAGAGGACATCACTCATCCCATCGAGATTTCGTTTGTATGGTGCAACAATTGGGAGCCAAAACTACAATTTTAAAAGCAGCTGAAGAACGGGATGATGGCTGGGGACGGGAAATAATAAAAATAATTCAACCTGTGGCAGACTTGGTTGCAGTAGAGGCAAGATTCAAGATATCATATGTCATGTCAAAAGCGTCTGTATAGTCGAGTGCCATCGGGAAAAAAAGAGGATATCGGTCTGCAACTAATGTTGAAGAAGCGATGGAATATATTTACTCGTATCTTACCGAGAATTCTGAAGAATGTCAATTTTTGCTTGATGAGCTCATGGACCATATTGAAGGGGAATACCGTCCAGATCAGAGAACCGTAAAAGCTATAATGATATATAATAAGAATAATAAAATAAAACTGAACCAAAATGAAGGTTCCGCATTTTTTTTAAATAGTGCAACTTCACGGAGCTGTACCTTCTAACATATGTGTGCTACAAAAAATTTTTTTTTGAAAAAATGTACTAAATTTTGTCCTCTTTAACTTTGTATAGAATATCTTTTGTCGTAAAAGCCACCGTTTTTGAGTTATTGTCAAAAAATCAAATTTTTGTACCTAAAATCCAAGATGGCGGCTCGAGCGCATGCGCCTCGAGGTCAAAAACTTGGATTTTTCATTAGGGCCCCAAGCCTAACAACATAATAAAAAATCGCTACTACACCACCTTTTGCATTCAAAAAACCCCCACGTACTGGGCCATTTGGAGTCACTGGGACGACACTGGCATTTTATTTTTACTGTTTTGATAAAAAAATATTTGTACCATGCCTCTTCACAACCATTTTTTTTGTAGAATTTGGTACAGATGGTATTTTTTTTCTTAAGTAATTATAGCAGCTTGTGTTTTTAGATGACAACGGGTTTGACCGAAGAAGAGGAAAAACGCCTAATTATTCTAATGGAAGGTGATGTATCAGATGTAGATATAGAAAGTGAAGATGAAAATAATGATGAAAATGAAGAAGAGTTAATTAGACTTAGGAATATTTTGGATCCTGATAAAGAAGAAAACGTGGAGCTAAATATATCAAACATTCAAACAGAAGAAGAAATATCTAGAAGGAAAGAAAATATGGAGGAAGGAGAATATATTCCATATGATGTCCCATTGGCTACAATATTAGGAATAAATACAATAAGCAAAGACACCTGGAATCGTCAACTTGTATGGAACAAAAAGAATATTGACGAAGTGGAAAGAACATGCAACATAAACCATTCTCCCAATAACATTTTGACACCTTTGAGCTATTTTAACATGTGTATTTTAATCCCACTGATTCCATATGGCGTCGTAGGTTTTTTCTGTTAACTTTGCAAAAAAATTTAAAAATTTATACATCTCTAGTGATCAAATATTATTTGCAAACGGAAAACATCAAAAAATATTTTTTTAGAAAGAAAAAATAAATCGGGCTGGAAAGGGTTAAACTTTGCAAAGTTTGACACTAAACTTTGGACACCCTGTACAATGCGTAATAATTAAACTTGGTTGACGAGACTGTTATACCTTGTTTAATAAGCACCTTTGTCTAATTTTATTAACGAGGCATTATTTATATTTTTTATTTATTTTTAATACCAGTGGTGCAAAACTGATATTTTTTAGTTTTTATTTTTTTCGTCTATAATACTGAATCGATTTCAAAATTTTTTTAGGGGTATGTAGGCAACTATAGGAGGCACCCAAATAAGTAAGAACATATATGGCATTAAATTTAAATAAATACACCCTTTTGACGTCACACTTTTTTGGAACACCCAAAACAATATTTTCCTGAAATGCGCCCCAAAATGTAAAGGTGTGTAAGGTCTGCAAAATATGAAAATTCTAACTTAATTACTAAGTGAGCTATAGAAGACGGGAAGTAAGGTGCAGGACCCTGTATACAATTTGATCAGAAATAAGTGACGAAAGTAACCAAATGAGCAAAGCTGTTCTCATTACAAAGTACTTTTATACCGCAAACGCAATTTTTATTACAAGAAATAACATAACAAATGTAATTTTTATAATATAGTATGTATAATTTAGCCTAGCTACTATTTTATGTTAATAACGTTTATTATAATTCTGCAGCAGTTTTAGGAAGGTACCCTTAAAACCACGTAAGGTCGCCATATTTTTTCAAACTTAAATAATGGTTTTGCGTTTTATTATATTTTTAAAAAATGACCGTTAAGTTCTTGTAGCAATTTAGGGTCATTAGTAGATATGCATAATAAATAAGAAATATATGTTAATATTGTTAAAAAAAATATAATATTTGTCTAATGCGCCCGGACATTAAGTACGATAATAAAAAGTAGATAGTTTTACATTTATATGTCTGATAGTAATTTATTTATCATTTTGCGCATTATTTATTTCAGCACCAATAATTACCATCTTATTTTGTGTGGTGGTCGTGGAAGTAAAGGGAAGTCATGTTAGTTATCAGCAAAAACGGTATGCCCACGATATATCCTTTTTTTATTGGTAGTAGGTAATATCTTTACTATTACTATCTTTTAAAGCTTTCTGCTGGAACTTTAACACAAGAAATTTTTAAGATATAAAACAAACTAAACATACTTCATAAAAAATTTCCCATATTTTGTCATAAAGATATTATTAGGACAAGTTATTAAAATATTTTTGTAATTAAAGTATTAAATTGACTTGGGAATATTTATACAGTGTCACCAGTAAAGTCCGCATCATATGGGATTTTTTTTTTATTAATAGCTTTATTCGAAATTTGACTCTGGCATCAAGTTCTGCTTCAATCGAGATGAAAATTAACCAAAAAAATAGTAGTCACGTGATTCGCATATTTGTCAAATATTAATTTTTTTAAAAAAATAATTCAAAAGTGGGGTTATTTCTGAAAATATCGAAAAAAGTTATTGGAAAAAGTTTTTTTTTAATGCAATTTTTAGCCCACATGCAAAATTTCAGCTGCATAAGATAATTTTGATTTTTTTGCCCAAATTTTGTAAATTGCACCACTTTTGCAAAATAAGACTCAACGCAACCTACATAAAACGTCTTAGTTTTGACAATGCTTTATTTCAGATACATTTTCTTTAGTAGCGCCTTATTAAATGTGTCTTTTCCTACATAATCAAAATTGGGCTATTAAAATTTGGTCGCATGTGATGCAAAGTTTATTTGTTTTTGACCCTGTATAAGGTAACTTAATAAAATAAGTATTTTTAAAAACGTAGTTTGTGTCTGAAAGTAATACACCTTAATATTAAGACAAAAAAGAACACATCGTCATCAGTAAAGTGTTCATTAAAGTGGAAAGTAAATTTTAGTTTAACTTAACGTAAAGTTAATCTATTTTCAACGATTTAATTTAAAACCCCTTTATTTTATTTTATTTTATTTTTTTTACTTTCAGACACAAACTACGTTTTTAAAAATACTTATTTTATGAAGTTACCTTATAGGGTCAAAAACAAATAAACTTTGCATCACATGCGACCAAATTTTAATAGCCCAATTTTGATTTTGTAAAAAAAACACACATTTAATATGGCGCTACTTTAAAGAAAATGTATCTGAAATAAAGCCTTGTCAAAAGTGAGAAGTTTTATGTAGGTTGCGTTGAGTCTTATTTTGCAAAAGTTGTGCAATTTACAATATATGAGTAAAAAATCAAAATTATCTTATGCAGCTGAAATTTTGCATAATCCCACTTTTGAATTATTTTTTGGAAAAAATTAAAATTTGACAGATAATGCGAATCATGTGACTACTATTTTTTTGCTTAATTTTCATCTCAATTGAAGCAGAACTTGATGCCAAAGTCAAATTTCGAATAAAGTAAAGCTATTAATAAAAAAAAAATCCCATATGATGCGGACTTTACTGGTCACACTGTATATATACAAATATACACTCCCGTGCAAAAACAAGGGTCATAAAAAAATTTTGATTAAGTTTAAGGCTTTATAACTTTTTTATTTTTACTCCGATTTAAGTAATTTTTTAGAGAGTTATAGATACATTTATCAGTTTTAACATGCCTATGCAAATTTTAAGAGAAATTTGTTTTTTGACATATTATAGGCAGTGGCGTAACTAGCCCTCTGACCTGGGGGTGGCCCTGTTATTGTGATTTGAAGTGGCGGCTCGTGTAGAGGTGGAGAGCCCGCCGCAGACGAAATTTTTTTCTGGACCACGCCCAAATTTTAACAAATTTGGTCAATAATCAACAGTAATATCATAAGACCTCTTTTTTTATCGGTTAGATTTTTCAGCTGTCACGAACACTTTTTTTGGAAATTTTTCGAGTTGAATTTGGACATGTTTATTCTGATTAGATCCCATGAGCGTTTTGGCACACAGCATTGGATTTCTAACTTTACAGACCTGACTTGGAGTTCCGATTCCGAGTTTTAGTTGCGCGTATAGGGTATAGACTAGACTAAAAATATAATTGATGAATAAATATAATTAATTTATGTAGGTATTTTGTATTTTGTTTTTATTGCTTAACAGTTTAACTGATGCCCTACCTCCTAGTCATAGTCACTATCAAAAATTAAAAATATAAAAAAGGGCATACCTACTTAAAGATAAAAATACAAATAAATATCTTACCTTTAAATAAATTGAGCTTTAAATACTCAGACTCAGAATTTTATCATATAATTTAAGATAATTAATACAAATAATTTAATAAGGTTAGGTTTAGGTTCACGATTCCTTCCTCCAAAGAATTACATAATATTTTTTTCAGTAAATTTAAAGATTAACTTGAAAAATATAATATTTAAAAAAAATTCAATTAATCAATTTGTCGTTTGACTTATCGTTCGCATTTGGGTGGTCTGGCAGAATAAATTTGTTTTTTGCGGATTCTTGGGGGACCAGGCAGACCTCTGGGGGGGGGGGGGGGGCCTGGTCCCCCCTAGTTACGCCACTGATTATAGGGGACATTGTCCTAAAACGGCATATCTGGCTAATACGGCGTACAAGCAATTATGAATCTGCCGCTTAAATTAAAAACCGGCAACATGGTCCAAACATTGTAAAACACTGTTTACGAATACCCGCAAAAAAAAAAACTTTTCAATTATCCTTGTGTAATAGTCAAAAAACCAATTTCTCTTAAATTTGTATAAGCATATTAAAACTAATAGATATATATATATATATATATATAGCTCTCTAAAGAATCACTTAAATCGGAGTAAAAATAAAAAGTTATAAATTTATAAACTTAGTCCATATTTTATGATGCCCGTTTTTTTTTGCAAGTGTATTTTATAGTCGATTTATAGTAGTATGTGTCCTATAGTAGTTTTAATAAATTTGTATAACGAGGTTATAAGGCGGTAATGGAGACTTATTTAAAAAATAATTTATTCTTCGTAATAATAAGGTTATGTCGGATTCCCTTAAAAAATTATTTTGTAATTGCTGGTAATTATTTTGTAATTGCTGGTAACCGGAATAAAATAAAATACTTATAATATCTATAATACAAAAATGTCTTCTAAAATGCAAAATAATTATTTATGTCACATTATAACACCAACCTTAATTTTTATATTCACATGGGTAATTTTTAATATTTAAGACATGTCGAGATTATTTAGCTTATGAAAACACACAACAAAATGGCAATTTTGTAAAAAAAAAGTTAAAAGTCAGCTATCAAACAATGCAAAGTTATTGGACTTGTTAACACAAGCTTAAATTATTCCTTATGAAGTAAGATTAGTTTTAATTTTAATATATTTTTCATTTATAATTTTTAATACATACCACTAAGAGCTGATCTAATGCAAAGGTAATTGTTTAGCAGGATTTACCCAGTTATAGGCGTTAGATCTCTCATTTAATTCTTTTATTTCTCCCCATGGCTAAAGTGTCAAGGGGGATTACGATGAGATTCAGTACGCAATTTAAATTCAATTATCTCGGAAACGACTGCTCGAAGCGACACCTACTAGGTATACCTTTCTTGGACAAAGGTGCCAAGGAATAAGAATTTTTAACTAGACATTTTATATACCGGGATACAAAAATGTTATGAAGCTTGATATGTTAACGATGTGCTGCTGGTGGATCCCTCTGCGATATAGGTACATCAAAATTGTGATCAAATTTCGATTTTTTATCATATAAAACCTGTAAGTACTAAATTTCGTGCAAATCATGCTATTATTAGCATAAATATTTACAAAAAAGGTTTAAAAAAATAATAACTTTGACGTCCTGTATTTTAAGTAAACTATCAACTTCTGGTCTAAGGTAAATCGGTTTAGATCCTCCAAGTGTTTGGAATTTGTGGTAGCGTTTTCTAGACGTAGTTTTCGGATACCTTGTATAATACTACACTGGCGTCCGAAATTCTTAAAAATCGAAATCTGCAACTATTACGAAAAGTTATGTAGCGGAGAGCGACAACAATGAAAAGGAAGTTGCAAATAAAATTTTATACAATATAACGAAGCCAGAAGTCTCCTGCAGTACTTCAAGAGTAACAGAAAACTTGGTTAGAAATGGAGAAATTATGGAGTCAGAACATTTCATACCTACAAATTGAGAAAAAAACGAGAAAGCATTTATTCAAATTTTGTAAATAATGTTCATAATTGTAATAATTGTACTATTAATATTCACATCACTTAATATTACTCAATTTTTATAAATCATTGTTTTCATATGGCATGAATTATTATCACCCAAGGGTGGTAAGTTGACTTACAACTCGTCGTCAAGGGCAATTGATACCTTTCTGGTTATTGTTACTTACGTCCTTCAAAACATTGTCAAAATGCATTGTTTACAATACAGGGAGGAGAAAAAACACTTTATGTATCAGAAATCTTGCTATGACTTTATAACTTAAGATAAATAAGATATTTTTACTTTTATACGCTCTTGGTGCAACTCACGTTGGATAACCATGGCTTGTTATTGTAACCAGGATTCCTTAGAATTATATATTATTATTTCAGTACAATTTTTCTTGGATTTGTAGCCGTCTAAATAAGAAAAAATCTTTTTTTCTATCTAACTGTAAAATATATAAATAAAAAATGTTACCAATTGTTTTATCTAAATGTTTAGAATGGGCATTAAAATTGTTTAGATATTGTTCTTCGGCTTCTTCCAGTTCATCCATAAGTTTAGAAATTCGACGGTTTTTGTAATCCACAACCCTTTCAATATTTCTTCTAAGATTGTCAACCTCGCTTTTCATTTCTTTTACTTTAATTTTTCTCAATATTTGGTGCCAGTTCTGGTTGATTTTGGACATGTTCAATCGGGAGAATGCATCTTCTCTTTTAATTTTTTTCTAAAAAGAAATAGTTAAGAACTATCTGGGTACTATAAAAACGGAAGCCACTTATAAAATATTTCCCATAAATAAATATAGCCATTGTATTATTTATAAAAATATGTACCTATAAAATTGTACGTGTTTCTTAGTTTCCTTGAAAAAGAGAAAGTATGTATTCCCAGAATAAAAATTAAGTTATTATAAGATGTCGAAATCTTAGGTCCCTAAATAATGAAAAACATTTTTCCCAAATTAATAACATTTTTTCTAAAAAGGAAAGTTTTATTCAAATGTTTGCTGATGATACTTTATTATATATAAAGGGTCAAAATATTCTTGATTGTATAGAAATTTTAAATTTTGAAATAAAAACTATTTCAAACTGGTTAAAGATAAATAAATTAAAATTAAATATTTCTAAAATAAAATTTATGGTTATTGGAAATAACGTGAATAAAACAGATATAAATATTTTTGTTGATGATGAAAAATTAGAAATTATACACTCTTTTAAATATTTGGGAGTAATTTTAGCTTCTAAATTAAAATTTGAATTACATTTAAAAAATCTTGTATCTAAAATTGAAAAAAAAAAAATTAATTATTTAAAAATAATTAGTCAAAATTTAAGTTCATTTTCACGAAAAACAATTTTACCTAATTTTTTATATTGTTCAACTATTTTATACACAACAAACCCGACAAACCCGAAAATAAAGTGGTTAAATGTTAAAAATTTAAAATTTCTATTGATTTGTACTTTTATTTGTAAAGTACGACATAACTTACTGCCTTTTCATTTAAAATTTTTTTAACTCAAAATTTTGAAAATCATAACTATTCAACCAGGTACAACAAAGATTTTTGTCTAAGTAGGGTATCAGAACATTTAACATATAAATGAGTTTTCCATAAAAGATTAAGTGAATAACTTGAATAATTCAATTAAATCATAGAGCTCTATGAAAAATTTTTAAAAAATCATTAAAAAATTATTTATTTAAAAAACAAAATAGTGACAGAAATTTTTTTTAATACTTCATAGATAATATTGTTAAATTATTATTTTATACAATATATAAGACTTGTTAAATTGTGCATTGCTAAATAAAGCTTGTTACTACTACTACTACTACTACTACTACTACTACTACTACTACTACTACTACTACTACTACTACTACTACTTCCGTCTGTTTGTCATATTGTCAGTGGATTAAATTAATATCGGGTAAGATTTTTTTTAACATTATTATGTCATTGTTCTTTCACTATACAATTATCCCAAAATTAGCAATAAAATGAATGGATATTTTTGTTATATGTCAGATATTACCTAAATATTGTACCGGCGATATTGATTTTATTTAAAAGTTAATTAATCTAATAATAAACTAAAAAAAGCAACGCGAAATAGGTTATAGGCTGGCAATAGATAAAATGACGTTGAGAATTCCACCTTAAGACAAAAATTTAATTTATTTCGTCCTGTAGTATGGAAATGTTTTTAATATAATATGTCAATTTACTCTTAGTTTAACATTTTAAATTATAACATATTTTACCTTCATAAATGTAGCGATAAGTTGCTCTTTTCTTCTTTTTGCCTCTTCTTCAATTTCCGCGCGATGTTGAAGATAACGTGCCCGTTCTTCATCAGACATTTTCGACAACTTATTTGCAAGTGTTTTCTTTTTACCGCCCATTTTTTACTAATTATATAAAACGAACAACTCCTAATAACGAAGCCTGTGAATATAGGTGTATGATTAGATCTATAAATGCATACTGAAGCTCTATAATGTAACCGTTGCCAATACATAATAGAAATATGTTTTCCTAACTACGCTGGTTACTATAGGGACATTGAAGTAACATCGCTACGTTTTATGGTATGGTATAGTGCATATGACAGTAGGTTATACTGCCCAACACAGGGTTATGATAAAAAAACGTATTAGCCTTTTATATAGAATACCGACCACTTACTTAGGGATATTTATTTATTTATCCAACACATGACAGTTATGACTATCATTATCAATATCATTTTAGACAAGTAAACTATCAAATAACTCACGTTCATATTTAAAGTAGTATTTTATTTATTTATATTACAATTACGAGCAGAATTCACATTGATATTGAAATTAAAGGAAAACGCTAACGGTTTATTCTAATTTGAAGTCATTGTAAAATTCGTTGGTTCATTGGAAACAGACGCTCCCATATCGGTACAGCTGCTGATAGTGCTAAAAGACGCCGACACATTAGAACCTTGTATTTTTTCTGCAAATTATATTTTGTTATGCACCGATTCTTCTAGGTATCCTACTGCTACCGTCGAGGACTTCCACCTCAGTGACGCTTCAATGTACTCATGTTAGCCCCTGCATTGGCCAAAAGAGTCGCCGAAGACCTTCTCAGACAGTGACCGGTGTAGAGCACTGGTTCCTCCAATTTCAAACTAAAAAGCGGAAAATAAATATAGGGTAAAGTTGGTAGAGATGCCCCACTTTTTCTTAACCTGGCCTAAATTTTATAAAAATAAATAATAAAAAAAATGAGCATGCTTTTCAGTAATTGAAACTTTATTCAGTTACGATATTTATAATAAGATGCAAAAAAAACAAGTTTTATTTCACAATAATGCATAAAGAAACATTTTTGTAATTGGCCATCTCTCCCTTAGGGGTTGGGTATGTACGCGGATACAAAATAAGTTAGGTCTTCTTTTTAGTAAAGTCGATTCGCTCAGTAAACCTGCAAGATGGCCGACATGTCATATGACAAAAGTCATTGAAAATGCAAAAATTCACTTTATTTAGCTGGAATATGACTTTTGTCATATGACATGTCGGCCATCTTGCAGGTTTACTGAGTGAATCGACTCTAGCTACTCTTCCACAGGGATAGCAAAAAATAACAAATTTGCTGCATCCATCGTGATACCATTGCTCGCAGTGTATACATTTTACCCAGTCATCTTTTCTGGTGGTTTAGGAATATTTCTCTCCACATCCCGCAATATTAACAGGCCATCTCTACCCACTTTGACTAGGGCATCTATACCAAAAGATGGTATAAGATGCCTCACCATGTATTTTGTATAAATATACAGGTACATGTGTTTTGAGGTTAGAATATTGTAGCACATGCATTCCACAATTGTTTGACCAAATTGCAAATTAAATAAAAACATATTAATGATTTTACAACCTATAGCGTAATCATGTATAAAAATTTGCACCTACCTCAAAAAAACGATCACAAAACTTTGTCAAAACCAGACAATTGTGAGCAGCTACACCACTTTTCAGGCTTTAGCATAAACAACTGATTGGGTTTGGACAAACGAAACGATCGTATATGTAAATGTTTTCGAGTTATAAAGGTAGGCCATCTCTACCACTGGGGCATCTCTACCAACTTTACCCTAGTTTAAAATAATTCTTGAAATTCTCAATATAGGCAGAAAATAATAATGAACGATAAACATTAGTCGGGTGCTTCGATATACGAAAAATATAGCACAAAGCGCCCCACGCTTTTTTTTCACTATAATACTAATGTTTATCGTTCATTATTCTGCCGTCCGAAGTTAAAAGGCGGCAAGTGACAATTTTGGTAATTTGAGATTTTTGAATTTATCTCTTAATTAGATAGCCCTCTATCTATAAAACTGTGTTTTTTTTTCAAAAAAAAATTCCTTTTCGGAGAAAAAAAATATTTGTGTAGCCGCAAGTGTAAGTTCGTCACTCTTTAAGAGATAAAAAGGCGGCAATACTAAATTTCTAAATTAAAAGGCGGCATAATTGTGAATATCCCCTTTTATTTTAAAAATTTTATAGTTCTATAATATATTTTAGAAATTAAAAGGCGGCAACAAACTTTTCTAAATAAAAAGGCGGCCAATTTTACCTTATCCTATTTATTACTTTGACATTATTTACCAATACGCAATTAATGTTGAAGTTAAAACCGATTTCAAGTTAGAAAAAGGCTGTGATTTAAATTTCTTGAAAGTTAATGCATTAAAAAATGGTCTCTCTACCAGAACCGCATAAAAAAGCAATAATAGGTATACCAAATGAAAAAAATGCATCTATTTTAAAACATTTGTGCCCTTTCATGAATGAGAACCGGCGTTTATTTTGGGAGAATCTGAAGCCAGCAAAAGAAAACGATCTTATTGAATCGTTCGAATAATACATTGTTTTTTTATAATATCTCTGTATATTTTTTATAATATTTATTGGTCAAAACCGGAATATGTACTAAAAAAAACTCGTTTTTTTACGCTCTACATGTATATTTTTAATAATGTTAGTAGGTATTTATTTGCGGTGTATTTTGATTGGCCCCAAGATATTTTATGTCAAAAAAATATTAACTGATTTCCATTACTAATACCAAAAAATCGTCATTTCGGAAACATTAAAAACAATTAATGGATTATGCTGTAAAGTCAATCTATGGGCATAAACGGATAACATTTGTAATTTATAGAATAAGATTCGGAATAAGAGTTCAAAAGTCAAGCAGAATATAAATGGTTGTTTAAGGTTTAAATGCGATATAAACAACTTCTTTAAAAAAAGACAGAAAATTAATTTCTGCACTTAATTTCCCTGACATTTACCTTTTCTAGTTTGAATGATAGCCAAATAACTTATTTTAATGCAAATTCTAATTTTATGCTATGTTATTCTAAAATGTGGTTAACATTTTTTAATTAAGTCATTATTGTTTTATTTCAAGCGTTTTTTTTTTTTAAATAATAAATTATTAACAAAATACATTTTTATTTACCTAACAAACACTAAAACGTGCGTGTAAAATATGTACTTGTAAATATAACCCTAAAAAGATTATTGTATATTACTGAACTATAAAAATACTCCAATTTTGTAAATACCATTTATTTGGATAAAAACAATCACATCCTAATCAAAAAATATTAAAAAGAACATTATTTATACTAATTAAAACTTTAAAAGTTTTATAGTGTTGTAAATAGCGGCACGTTAAAGGATTTGAAGTAAAAAGGCGGCATGTGCTTCGATTTATGTTACTTGCCGCCTTTTATTTTCCATTTTTTACTTTAATTAAATGAATACTTTGAAACAAGAAAGAATTTACCAACAAATTCTTCACCAATTCTTTAAAAAATAGGAATATTTTTTATGGAATACATAAATATTGTTCTTTAAAATATCACTAAGCAAAATTTTTTATTTTGGTTACTTTGAATAGTGTTGGACAATATCGAAAAGTTTTTGCCATTTATCTCGAAACTGTGGTTTTGTCACTTGCCGCCTTTTAACTTCGGACGGCAGTATTATTTTCTGCCTATATTAAGAATTTCAAGAATTTTTTTAAACTATATTTATTTTCCGATTTTTAGTTTGATTAATTATTAAAGCGTGTTTTTTAGTTTTTTAAACTACTTATATTTATTTTTAATTTTTTAGTTTGAGTTATTGTTAAGAAAAAATTTTTTTTGGGTAGATTGAGCTAGATTAGTAGATTATTGTATTGTCAGTGGTTCTTGATAACTCTACAAAATTTAAATTAAATCTGACCGTTTAATGTGGGTCAAAATCGGGTTCAAAGAAGTCGGTTACAAACAAACATACATACAAACCCGAACAAACCCAAACAAACGACAAAAATTTTCAAAATTAAAAAAAAAAATTTGTCAAAATTTTATTTTGACGGGTAGAATTTTTTTTAAAATTTTTCTCTATTCTTAGCGACAATATCTATACGACCCCACGTTTCTTTCATTGCTATCGGTTATTGTAATAATTCTGACATATTGACAGGTGTCAAACTTTGACAAGAGAATTTTTTGCGTATTTTTTCACCTTTCCACCGTCAATATACATAGTAATACGACCTTATAGTTTTTTCATTAATATAATTTTTTTAAACGATTTGACATATTGACAGCTGTCAAATTTTGACAGGAGAATTTTTTGCTTATTTTTCCCGAAGTCTCCGCATCGAATGCTATACGACCCCATAATTTGTTTCGTTAAAATCGCTTCTTCGTTTTATACCTGACAGTTGTCAAAATTTGACAGGATAATTTTTTGCGTGTAGATTATTGTATTGTCAGCGGTTCTTGATAAGTCTACAAGATTTAAATTAAATCTGACCGTTTAAAGTGGGTCAAAATCGGGTTCAAAGAAGTCGGTTACGGACAAACGAACAAACAAACAAACATACAGGTGAAGCTAATAAAAGCTTGTTAAAAACAGAATTTTAGTGCTAAATATCTGTGCATTTTGTATTTCTATTTATAACAGGGTGTCCCTAAAAGGTGCGGAAAAATACTACCACAAATTCCTGACGTTTAACTATGACGATCTAACCCAACTTACCTCAGTTCGAAAGTGGATGATTTTGGAGATACAGAGTCAGCCAGTCACAATATTCGGCTAGGGGCATATTCTGCTGTCATTTTTATTGTTAATTTTAGAGGGGTCCACTAGCTGCGGTACCCTGCAAACATTTAAAACAAAATTAATTTGTTGAGCTAACAATTGTGTAGAAAAAAAATATGGTTTTAATTTGGAAAATGTAAAAATCTTACGAATAGAAATCCACACGTAACAATTTTTCAGTGTTCACTTGTACAGTGTGTATCAGCCAAATGGAATAAATTCGAATATTTCACTCATGTATAAATTTTCCCATAAGAAACGTTAAAAATAAAAAAATATCAGCGGATATACAACGTTGTCTAGACAACGTTGTATATCCAACACACAACAATCGAACCTATTTGACGAGACAGTTTTTTTAATTTTTATTATTCAATCAATAATTAGTTAATATTTTTCAATTGTTTGTTGCTATTTGTTAAGTTTTTTTATAAAATAAAAAAAAATTGTTATTGGATTTCAGTTACAGTTTTAATTATGTTATATGAAATTGAAAATTGTATGACAAAAAAATTTTTTTATATATATTTCATTCTAGAAATATTCTCCCTAAATACCGCTCGTGCATAAAAATTAACCAGATAATTTTCATTCAAGCTTGTTATACTAATTCCACTCGTTCTTCGAACTCGTGGAATTATAAATAACAAGCTTTCATGAAAATTATCGGTAATTTTTAAGCACTCGTGGTATTACCCCCGATAATAAATACATAAAATACACGAAAAAACGGTCGGACACGTCGATTGGTAATTCTAGTTGCGCATTTTTTTCAAATAAATTTTTTTATACAGAACTAGCTATACCCCGCGCGCGTTGCTACGCTACTTACTAAAATAAATTTGAAGGAAAGACATTACACAAATATCCGGCATCCCGGCATGCGTTGCGCCACTTTTTTTATGTCATAATTTTCCTCGGCCTGCACACAACAACTCACCAAATTTTCATCGTAATCGGATAAATGGTATAGGAACGCATACCGGACATACAGACAAACATTCATTTTTATATACAGGGTGATTCATTAAGGGTGGCGACCGGCCATATCTCGGAAACTACTAGGCATAGAAACTTGGAGAAAAAAAAATTATGATTAAAGCGGTCATGAGAAAATTCTGGAAATTACCTTTAAGTTCCTCATTTCGCCGCAAGGGGGCACAATTAAAATTTTTTTTTAATTCTAAATTTCTCCGAAATTTCCCATAGTAAGGTTTAACTCTGATTACATCATCGAAGAGCTTAGACAATTCTGCATCATTTTGGTTTAAGACTCATTGGCGTACTGACCTTGATAAGAGTGGGGGAAGCTATTAAATGTGTAAACATTAAAATCGCTGTAACTTCTAAACGACTTATCCGATTTTACTAAATTTAGGCTTGTTTGGAAGGGAAAGGTAAGTATCTTCAATCGCCGTATCCAACAGTACACGATAGTGTTTAATAAAATTGCTAGAGGGCGCAATTTGTAATAATAACGGTTTTTTCGATTTTATCCCGGAAATTCAAATCATACGGTATAACTATGACATCATAAGCGAAAAGTAGATGAAATTTGCAAGAAAAGATGTGAAGACCGCAGTTCGATATCTTTGTTCGTTTCAAAGTTATTGCCAAAACAATAATTTTTAATACAAATTGCGCCCTCTAGCAATTTTATTAGAAACTATCTTGTACCATTAGATACGACAATTGAAGGTTCTTCCAAACAAACTTAAATTTAGTAAAATCGGATAAGTCGTTTAGAAGTTACAGCGATTTTAATGTTTACACTTCCAATAGCTTCTCCCACTCTTATCAAGTGAAACTGTAAACATTAAAATCGCTGTAACTTCTAAACGACTTAACTGATTTTACTAAATTTAAGCTTGTTTGGAAGAGAAAGGTAAGTACCTTTAATTGTCGTTTCCAATGGTACAAGATAATTTCTAATAAAATTGAACTCTGAAACGAACAAAGATATCGAACTGCGGTCTTCACATCTTTTCTTGAAAATTTCATCTACTTTTCGATTATGATGTCATAGTTATACCGTATGATTTGAATTTCCGGGATAAAATCGAAAAAACTGTTATTATTATAAATTGCGCCCTCTAGCAATTTTATTAAACACTATCGTGTACTATTGGATACGGCGATTGAAGATACTTACCTTTCCCTTCCAAACAAGCTTAAATTTAGTAAAATCGGATAAGTCGTTTACAAATTACAGCGATTTTAATGTTTGCACATTCAATAGCTTCCCCCACTCTTATCAAGGCCGGTACGCCAATGAGCCTTAAACCAAAATGATGCAGAATTGTCTAAGCTTTTCGATGATGTAATCAGAGTTATACCTTAATATGGGAAATTTCGGAGAAATTTAGAATTAAAAAAAAAAAATTAATTGTGCCTCCTTGCGGCGAAATGAGGAACTTAACAGTAATTTCCAGAATTTTCTCATGACCGCTTTAATCATAATTTTTTTTTCTCCAAGTTTCTATGCCTAGTAGTTTCCGAGATATGGCCGGTCGCCACCCTTAATGAATCACCCTGTATATAGATGTGTCATGTAACAGTGGCCAATACCAACTTTCCTATTTTAAATGGAACACCCTGTATATTATTCAATTTTTGGATTCTTCAGAAAGTTTTAGACATATTATTTTATTTACAATATCCTATACCTATTTTCAACTGTTTTGGAAATATTAAGGTTTTCAGATTTATTGCAAAAATTAACAACACACTCAAAAACTAATAAGTAATAATATACATCAGGATATAAGTTTGTCAAAGATGGCAAGACATTATTTTGGATCAGTGCTAGATAATTATCGCCATTTAAATTGCCATTAATAAAAAAAGGGACCTATGATATGATCTCCAACCATTCCTGCCCAAACATTAACCTTTTATGGATATTGCGTATATTCTTCTCTAATCCAGTGAGTATTTTCCCTAGACCAATAGCGGCAATTCTGAATATTTCGAAATATTTCGAATTAATATCTGTGGTCCGGCACTTATACCGGTTTTGAGGGCATCTTGCAAAATTTTCTGTTTTTACAGAATAACCCTTTACGACTGACCTTTTCTAAGGTACCGTACTGGGACGCAAGATGTCGCACTGGGTTTTATAAATCCCGTTGATAAATAAGGTGTGTCTGTTGACCTTTACCCCCTGTACTTTTTCTCGTTTTTCAATGCACCCTTAATCATCATTCTCTATGCATTTTGCACACTTACCCAATGCGCCTAGTTACCCTAAATTACTCTATTTACTATTAGACAGCAAAAAGAAGTTTTGCTACTTTTGCTTTTTTGCTTGAAGTTTTGCTTCATTTTTCAAAATATGTCTGGACTAGAAATCCTAAAGTAAAATGAAACCTTTCGTATTTTTCTTAGATATTCAACAGCTTTTATTCTGTTAAGTGTTTAGTATGTAGCTTCCAATTAATAATTATATTATATTTTTAGGTGTATTGTTGCCTTACGTCTACTTATTTTTAAAACAGTATAAATACTTAAAGTGGATTTACCTGATCATAATATGCTCTGGTGTTGTAAGCATTATAGGGGAAACATACTACTTTTTAAAAATTGCTGACATAAACATTTTTAAACAATATGCGCCCTTTTATTTTATCTTGATATTTGTAAGTATTATTTTTTTTATCTTATTAATGTAGGTAGATATATATGTTTAAAACAAACATAACAAAATATTTTGTTTTCTGTATTTAAGGTAATAGTATATTTTTTTCTATTTAGGTAAATTGTTTATTTTTGTATTTAAAAATGTACTTTTACATTACTAATTGTCGTGTATTTAGTTAGTTGTTTTGCCTTTTAAATATTTTAGGTAAAAATATAATCTATAACATTGTTTTAGATGGTATCTGCAACATCGATGCAATCACGTTGTTACCAACAATTTATAAAAAAGTGCCATAAATTTAAAAGTTTTTCCAAGTTCGATTTATCCCTACTTAGTTTCGATAACAGGCGAAAAGTTATATTCACCCTTCAAAAAATTATTATAGCGTTAATATTGCTATCGATGCTTGGATTTATAACTATTACAAGTAATTTGTACTTTTGGCATCATAACAAAAATACGTCTATGCTGTTTTCCTGGTGGTTACATCAGTATGTTTCTGAAGATTCCAATACGTCAATATGTCTGCATTGGATACTTTATATGGGATGCATTATTACGGTGATTCCTATAAGATCTACACCCTTATGCACTGCATATTTTTATTGTCATATCTTGGTAAAAATAATTTTCCTAACAGACAATGTAACCAAAGTAACGCAAAAGTACAAGGATATTAGTATGAGAATGCTAATGGACAATAATAGATACCAAGACAGTATTTTTCGACATTTGAAAGTTATGATTGACGAACACCTGGAAATTTTAAGGTATGAATGAAAATGCATTTTGGTACCAATTAATTATTATTTTATTGACATTATTTTAGGATGAAAATAACAGCTCAGTCTTTGAAATACAGGATGTCCGAACCGATGGACTGGCAGGTTATCATATTCCCCTTAGAAAATTGAGCCTCTAATTTAAATAAAATTCATTAGGTTTTTTGAAGTGGGTTAGATTAGGTTAGAGTGGCAGACCGCTGGCAAACAGTCACACGTAGTCCTAAAAGGACCGTTGTGGTACCACACACGTTCCGCGGAACCTATCCGCATCAGCTTCCTGATGGTTAATGCGACGTAGATCGTAGGAAAATCTTGACAGCTCATTCACTGTTGTTAATAAACTTAGAGTTGCAGGCTGCTCACTTTCTACAGATCATTATAGAATGGTTCGCCCAGGGCATTAAACTTTCTTCTCGCGAGGCCGGGGCATTCACACACGAAATATGCTGAATATATTCCTCCTACTCTTCATCTCTGCATTTTCTATAGAAGTCGTTAGTTGGTATTTGCATACGTTCAGCCTGTCTACCGAACAGGCAATGTAATGTGACTACGGCAGTGATGTTTCTTAGGTCCATCCGACTGTACTGTAATAGTGCTGTGGTTTTCCTACCGTCAAGTAGGGGCCACAATTGCCTGGAGATGGTACAAGTTGTCATCACTGTCTATCTGCTTTGCGCAAGTTGTTTAGCTATTTGATCTATCTCCTCTTTGACTAATTCCAGTGGTCTAGCCACAGTATTCTCTGCTAGTTCGACAGACATGCTTGCGCCCTCCTTGGCGAGAGCATCAGCAGTCTCATTGCCATATATATTACTGTGTCCAGGAACTCAACACAAGGTTATTCGATGTTGAGCACCAAGTGTGCAGAGATTGTTGCGACAGCGCCTTACTAATTTTGAGTGCTGGAACAAATTTCCTTTATGGCTGCTTGACTGTCTATATAAATAGCTATAGACGCAGCTCCTCCTTAACCAGGGTGATACCGCAGGGTATTGACTGCTTTATCCACTGCAAAAATTTCTGCCTGGAAAATGCCGCAGTAGTCAAGGAGTCTATACGACCTCTGTATGTCCATTTTTGCACAGTCTGTGAAGATCGAGTGATCAGCCTCCATTGTTACTTGATTGCCTTCCCACTCTTCCCTACCCGGAATGAGCATAGAAAAGCTACCTCCAAAATCTGGCAGCGAAACAGTGTAATCGGTCGGCTCTCGCAGATTTTGGCCTGGATATGTCCTTAGTATGCTGCTGTGTCTGTAGTTGGTACTGGTCCAGCATTTCGACTCTTTCAGTCGAAGAGCACTTTTTGTAGCCACACTTTTTCCGTAAATATCCACGGGTATCAGATGCAGCATCACTTCCACTTTTGACGTAACTCGCTTTTTATTATTAGGCTGGATGTTGAGGGTTTCTTGCAGGTTCGAACTAGATATATCTCACATATGTGAGTGCAATAGAAATAGTGTTAGAGGTGGAAGTAAGGAGAAGGTTGTAAATGGTAGGTAACATGCTCCTAATCAACATACTAAAGATATATATAATATAAATATATATATAAGTGATAGGGTAGTCGTTGCTGACTAGTTAAGAAAGAAACTAGGGAAATATTGGGTTTAGCAGCAAATGAAAGAGTACTCTTTAAAGTTGGTCCAAGCTTTCGGAAATGTTTATTTTGATCCTCAGAAATAACTTAAATGAGATTGTTCATGCGGTTTTTAATTGATGAGGAAGACATTAAGCAGGTGGCTTGGAGATCAAACCAGTTATTAAATAATATAAGGACTAAACAGACTACATATTAAAATTGTATAATGAAATTAATCTTTAACGGTCGACATTTTGTAAATGTTTTTAAAGATTGTCTTTCATATTGTCAATCCCTCAAATAATTCAGAATCAATATTGATATGAATAGATTCTTCAAGCTATGGCACACTTATTGTTCTTTTTTTGTTTCTTAGGGATTTGGCAGACACTGAGGACTCTCTTGGTTTACAGAATTTTCTTTATTTGTGTAGTGGAATACCGATGGGACTGTACGCAATAATGACCTTGTATTCTGTAAGTAACAACTATTCTGCACTTAACGAAATTCTGTTGGTATATGTAGGTACAGTGTTTAAAGATTATAGATATTTGGTCATATTCTGGTAAAAAGGCATTTTTTAAACATCAAAAGAAGCTAAAAACCAAAAAGTCGTAAAATAAGTTGACTGTTGGTCTTATATTTTGACAAAATATTGAATCGTAAATTTATTGGAAGAAGCAAAAGTTTAAAGAAAAATATACCAATATAAAATTTTACTGGTTTCATTGATGTGTGCAAAAACAGCATTTGTTGTGTTGGTTTTACTTTAGCAAATCTTCTTTTTTTAATTGAGTATATTGCCTTATGGTCGAACTAATCCAGTGATGATATGTATAGTCTGAGTCCAAAACTCGAGGCACTGACGTCGAACGTGGAGCCCGGCGATTTCCGACACGTTCCGACAAACTGAATTATTCGATTGAATATCTAACATAATTTTTTTTTGCTCTTTTCTTTGCTGGGTTTTGTTTTTTCCTTGGCACTCGGTATCTTTTGTGCAACTAAAAACCGTCCTACATGACACCTTCTTTAAACTAGCACATAATTCTACTGCATCCAAAACAGCTACACCTGGATTTCGAGTTTTAAGTCCTTCATACCACAGGCTTATAAAAAAAAAGTAGAATGCTTATAAGGCTGTATAAATGGCACACTGTAATATATCTGTACAAATGGAGATTTAGTTTTTATAGGTTGCCATCCACTAATTTAAGTTGGCAACATCATTCTAACTAACTGTAACTTTCTAGAGACCGACGCGCGTCAACTTTGAAAATACAGGATAATGTTTTTTGGGTTATTGAAAGGTAAAAACTCGAGAAGGCTGTGAGTTGCACAATGTGAAGATTAGCAACTTCACGAAGAATTTCACAGGTGTAAAGACCGCTTAACTCATTATCTGATGTCACTGGTCTTTTTTTTAATCTAATATATTTGACAGTAATATTCAAATAGTATAAGTAACCGGCAAATGTATACATTTTATCAATGCGCATGTGCTGGAGATATGGTCATTTCCACGTCGGTCCAGATAATTTATTTCAAGTATCCATAGGGCCTTAAAGTGATTAATTGTAAAAAAAAGTGTTGTGGTACCTCCATAGTGATTACCAATCACGGAACTCTGTATTTTAATAATAATAATATTTTAAATATGAAAAATCGCAGAAAGTATCATATTACTCTTTTGTGTATAAAGTACTGAACATCGAGGAACCTCAGTATTTAAGTGTAAATTTTCATTCTTATGCGCATCTTCATCTTACAAGAAATCTAAATTATTTCAGACTACCTCAACATCGTACATCTAATTTTCAAAAGTCATTCAGTTTTATAGCCGTTTAAATGTGGAATAATAAGGAATTTTCAATTAACACATTTAATAATTATAGCAAGCGATTTCTTTTAAATAGGCAAAGGGGGGAAGTTTAGCATATCTGTATTTGGTCTTATTATTTTATTTTTCTTCTTTTTTTAACCATAAATGTGCTATCTGCATTGGTTCGTTTTGGCTTGAAAACTGCACGAACATTCTTTATTTTTTTCTGTTGCTTTTAAGTTTTGTCTACCTGTCCTCTCTGCCCTTCTCTCTCTTGTGCCTGGGTCGGTCGTTACGTTGCTGATTCTTTGATTAAAATAAATTTAGGTTTTGGTAATTCACAGATTATAGTTTTTTTAGTTACTAATATCATTTTGCTATACCACATAGACACAATTTATTTGTGCTCTGTGATATCGGTTCTATATAATCGCGGTATAGTCCAATTTATCTATAATTAAAAATCATATGTACTATTTTAATTGTATTTTCTCATTTGATAAATAAATTGTGTTTAAATTTGAATTTGAATTTTGCTAGTCCAGAAAAAAATCATATTTTACAATGGAAGTTTTTACTGAATTATAATTTTGGCTCTACGGTATAGAGTATTTTTTTACGACAATAAAAAATCACAATGAGAAAGCACAATGTAATTAAAGAAATATAAGAAAATTGTACAATGAGAGTCCTGTTACTATAATTTGTTTTTAGACATTCTATCATTAAATTATTGGGAGTCTACCCCCTAGATACGCACCTGATATGTAGAAATGTATAAATGTTATGTTTTAGCCTGTCTTCCAATTCCATCTCAAAGTCTGTGCTATTAGTTTGTTTCTTGGCGCTACGTTCTTTGAAAGTTTAGCGGGACAATTACTTGAAGACGCTGTAAGTAACATAAACTTCTAAAGGTTAAAATTATATTTTTTCGTCAACAAATCATAAATTTTTTGCCAATATTAATAATAATTAATTATTTTTTTAACATTATTATATTATCGTTTTATGGTCAAAATATGTAAAATATCATTAACCGTTGTTTTCTCATTAATTTAACAATCCAATAAAATTAGTTTAAATCTAGTGTTTCACTCCCGTCTCCCATTCTTTCGGTCTCATGGTCTCACTTTTGTGAGACGAGACAAAAATAATGAGAGAACTAGAATAAATTTTAACAAACAAAATAATCCCAATTACATCTGCAGTCTAGAATTTGCGATTTCTTTAATTGTACAAAAATATTCACGTAATTATTCCAATTAACATTTTTGTTGAGCAGCATTTTTTATTCGTAACCCTAATTTGTCAATGTTAAATACAGACTCTTTATTTTGTAAAAAACTTTTCGGAGATTGAGCCGAACACGAATGTTTACCGTCTTGAGTCGATAAATTAACACACATCAAAGGATCCAATTAATAAATGCAAATATTCGGTTCTAAAAGTATCAGTGTGTAATAGTGTGTTTGGTCTCGAAAGCAAACATTCGTTCAAGATTATTTGATACGAAATATTTGGCGCTACTAGCTGTCCATCTTTGGTGATAGGTACTGTGTCCAACCCTCATGGTTCCATAAAAAAATAATAATAAAAATTAAAAATCGACAAAAATTTAAAGACTGAGTAAGTCCCAGGATATTTTAATATCTATGTTTATTTATTTTGTAGAGTGTAGAGTTGGCAACAGCGATCTCCAACTTAAACTGGTATACATGGAATGTGAAAAATCAAAAAGTCTATTTGCTGTTTCTAATGAATAGCTCCAAGATGATTCATGTCAGTATGGTGTCAATGTTTGACTTAAATCTGGAACTCTATAAAAGGGTAAAATACGTTTTGAATATTTATTATTTTTTAATTAATGTAAAACAAATGCTGTTAAAGCAAATCCTGGGAAATTATACATGTATTCAGTAATGGGTAGCCACAAAACATTAAAAAAAAACGGCAATTGAAGAAAATAATTAAGATTGATAGACTTTTTACCAAATAACTTATTTTATTTTTTTCGCTTCCAAATAAATGATTAACTGATTGGTCACACATATTGTAATCTAAGGTAAACTGTCGAAGTGATCGATATGGATTATCTTGTATTAATCAAAATATTGAGAGACTTATTACCTCCAGTTGCTGTTGTTGTTCTGCCTGACCTTAAGCTTCTTTTAAACAGCAAAGCAAAGCCAACTGCTAAGTAGTTCCTTTTAAAGATTTAACTTAACATAGTAAAGAATTTTTCCTCCCCCTTGCCGCGGTTAAAGTAGACTCCTCTGTATTTCTCATACGAACTACACGAATTTGTTCGCGAAGCGTTCCTTTAACAACTTAGTGAAGCAAAGATTTTTACTTTGCTTTGCCGTTTAAAAGAAACAAATAAAAAGTACCTTTCGTCTTTCAGAAGTACATCACCGTTAAAGTTTTTAACCAGTTTGCTTACCAAATACCTCTTATACATAGAGCAGATTGTTTACGTTTTAAAGCAATATCAAAGTTTCCAGGGCTCACCATTTATCTGGTCAGCTGTATGGTCCAGTATACTTAACACATATCAAAATAATGGCTGTTGCCAAACTTACTGTTAAGAAGTTAGATATTATTAGATTCATAAAATTAATAAAATACATTTTATGTTTTACAAATATATACTTGCAAATAAGCCACAAAAGTTAATAGGATACTAGAGGTAGAAGAAGTTTTTGTTTTGCTGGTAGGTAAATAAAATAAATATGTGGTATTTAGTAACAGGTCTTTGTCTTTAGTACCTACTTATATTAGTTCCATAGTGACAGAATCTAGAATGATAGCAGCAACGTCCTTTTCCTTTTCAAGCGTCGGTCATTCTTAAATAGTAACTAAAACCGCTGTAGTAAATGTAGTATATTCTGTTTTTTGCGACAGTGTGGTTAGTGGTCGGAATACTCGAAACTAGTTATTTGTATGTATTTTGTGGTTTGTATTTTCTTTAGGTCATTATAAAGGGTTTTTTTGATGTAATTAAAAAAATGGTGCGTCAGTGTCAAGTTTGTGGAAAATTAGATTCCTCTTATCCAAAATTATATATTCACTATAGTCTATTACCAAAAATATATGTATGGTCATTGGCGGTTTGCATTAGTTTCCATGGTTTTGAATAATACGTCACTGCCTATAATATTGGGTTTTGAGTATAGTAAGGTTATAATCTCTATTGTTTTCCCATTCAGTGGCGTAGTAATCGGTAAAAAGAGTAAATAACAACTTCTAAAGATACCATTATTGAAAGAAAAATTATTATTGTCAAAGTAGTTAGGTGGCAGTTAGTACTAACATGGCATTAATAATTTGGACCTTATGCATTAATTTTTTTATTTAATTACAAGCCTTTAAAATGGTGATGAATGACAAAAGAAAGAATTTTTTTTTAACATCCAATACAGGTAGGCAAATAGTTTCACACCGAAAAATGTTTGATTTCCTTTTTTCTCAAAAGTTACCTATAAAAAGTGTGTATACTACAATAAAACTACAGAAACTAGTAGAAATATTTGACTAATCTGGAATTTGAAACATTTAAGTGTAATATAACATAAGACTACTAAAAACAGGAAGCAAAAATTGATAGTTCTATTTTTATACAATTTCCCTCCTGGCATATCAACAAAAAATATTTCTCTTGCAACAATTAAAATAGTTTTACCTATCACTGCACTGTAGCACACAACATATCAGAGTATATACAAAAACATCCTCTACGTGATTATACAAGTCATAGGTTAGGTTAAGTTAGGTTAGCTAAGGTTGAAGTGGCAGACTTCTGGAACTATTCAAACTGTCTCACGCAGTCCTATGAGGACCGTTGTGATATAGTAAAAATCTTGAATACTCTCGCAAGATGGGGGCAAAGTCACGTGACACTATGTCAATTTTGGTCTATTAAATTTTTATAAGTTGGCATGATTTACAGGACCGGACTTGAAAATTATACATGTGTACCTTCTAAAACAATTTATGCAATAGCCTCATCGGTTCTACCGCTTTAATATTGCCAAATAATAAGTAATAGGTAATAATTTCTTTTGAAAGTTATGTTTTGTAAATATTATAATTTAAGGTAGGTAATAGGTAATAAGCATGAATATATAATAAATATTATAAATATCCAAACCTTAAAAATACTAAACTAACTGAAACACAACTTAAAATAGGATTCTGTCACTCATATTTAGAATAGATTTTTTTTTGTTTTAAGTATTTGTTTAGATTATACCTATAGGTAAAATACCTACAGTTCAACATAAACTAATTGAATTCAAGTTATTACATTCACTGTCAAGAAAATCCCCATATATGACTTACGTAAGGTACGTAGACCCAAATATGGTTTTTATAGTATTTGTTGGCTATGGTACGGTTACATTTCTAAACTTGTATGTGGGCTAACATAAAGTTAAAAGCTTCAATATAGCTAGGGATTTAATTTTTCTGTCAATGGAAACCCTAATTTAACAGTTTTTGACTTAACGTAAGGTACGAAGACCCAAATACGTTTTTTATAGAATTTGTTGGTTATAATACAGTTACATTCCTAAACTTGTATGTAGGCTAACATAAAGTTAAAAGCTTTAGTTTAGCCAGGGATTAAATTTTTCTGTCAGTGGAAACCCTACTTTAACAGTTTTTGACTTACGTAAGGTACGTAGACCCAAAAGTGGTTTTTATGGAATTTGTTTGTTAAAATGCAATTTATTGATACAGTTACATTTCTAAACTTGTATGTAGGCTAACTTTATGTTAAAAACTTTATTTTATTGTCATACAAACAATAATAATAGTAATATCAAACAATAATTTCACTTATGTAAGGTACGTAGACACAGAAAATAGAATTACCTATATATTTGTTCGCTATCCTATTACATACTAATATGGTTAACCATTTTAACTACTATAGTAATAACATAATGTTACTTACTATTACCTTACTATTGCCAAACAATAATAATATTTACTAATAACAATAATAAAAATAATTCCTTCAAAATCAAATAGCTGCTTTTTAAAGGTTAATAATATGGAAAGCTGTTTTAGCATATGGTAGAACTAGGCGATACCCGGTTTTATCAACCTACCCGGATTTGTCCAACTCTCTCCTACCTACCTAAGTCAGGGAAATACTTAATTTCTACTTATTTTTCTTAAAACAGAAAAGGATACCTAGATAATGTAAAATGCGAAAATTATACATTAGAAACCTAACCTTAACGAACAAACATTTTAAGAACAAAAATTTTACAAACTAACTTTTCGACAAAAACGGCGTTCAGATGAATTAAAACTTATTACTTATCGATGAAATCAACTTAACGAGCAAGGCACACATTCATAATTATGATCCCTAATGAAAAAGAATTAGAAAATTGTAACCTGTATCTAAATTTTTGGTCAAATGAATAATAATTGTAGGTACCTACTTACACAAAAGTAATTAAATTAAAATTTTTAAAATGTAATTAAATGTAACAAAGACGCAATTTATAACTCGGTGTTTGGGCTCATTACGGTCCGCTACAAATCTAGGGATATTATTATGTCCCAATATCAGCTGATCGATGACAAATAACCGCTGTCATCTGTTTTAAAACGAGACTATTCGTGATATTTAGTATACCACACATCTTCCACGGAACAAATCCGCATCAGCTTTCTAATAGTTTACCCGACGTATAACATAGAAGAATCTGGGCAGCTCATTTAAACATATTAATAAACTTAGTGAGTCCATCCAGTTGTAAGTTGCTTACTTCCATAATTAAAGAATAGTTCACCCAAGGCATTAAATTGTCCCTCGCCTAAAACCAATTTCATTCCTTAATAATAACACCATATATTTACAGCTAGGCTTAAGAGAACCCATTCTAAAACTTTTGAATTCTGACTCAGTGAATCATAATTTCACGAAATTGATTGTATTGTATTTTGGCTAGATTTTTACTTAGCCATGCTGTTTAAAAGAAGAAAAAGGAAAGTACCTAATAGTAAAGAATACAAAAAATCCACAGAGAAAACGTGACAACAAAAATCGCGCCGAGCCGGTTCTTGAGCTGAATCGATGGTATTTATATAATGTCGATAAAAAAGGAAAACCTTATATTAAGAGGGTTGTGCGCATGCCCATCCCTGTTGGGCGCTAAGGGATCTGACCGGCCTGCAGCCATGCGTACAATAGTAGTTTTTACAACAAGACTGGATATGGACATTCCACTCGAGTTGTATAGTGTATTTTTTCTACGACTAAAGGACACTGCAAGCTGAGGAAGCACCTATCACTGATTGGTGTCGAAGACGACCCAATCTGTGCCGGATGCCTGGAGGAGGAAGAGACCCCGCTGCATTTTCTGGGTACCTGCGAGGCCCTGGGAAGACTCAGGCACCAGGTCCTGGGATCAGCGGCTCTCCAGAAGGAAGAAATCACGGCCCTGGCCTGGAGCGACATACTCAACTTCATAAAGAGGTCGGGACGCTTTGGCGGGGGCCAAGGTGGTTAGCGTGATTGGGGGAAGACTCTGGGGTAGGCAAAAAGGATCGCGATTGGTCTACTTGCCAGGTTTTTCGGAACCTCCCCTCAATTACTACTACTACAGCTAGGCTTAAAGGGTTCTTTTAATCTTCAATTAAGTAAGATTACAACTTTTTTAAGTACGTAGTGATAATTGATCGTACGGAATCCTTGAGCCATTGCAAAGTCGGAATTTTAACGCTCACTCTCCCTCTTTCTCCCTTGTCGTTGTTTTCCACTAACCAATCTTTGATGCAAATAAACAGGCTATTTATGAATAAGTGATTTTGTCTATTCATTAAGAGGTCTTTGGTTGCTTACACATGACTGGGTCATTGCAGGACGATTAGGATAGGTCTGATATACCTCTTATTCTTTTGCAGTTACTGTCCATTGTTTTATCATGCCATAGAATATTTACTAAAACTGTATATATTTTTTATTAATACTATGTTTATTTTTAGATTATTCGAGTAACTTACCAAGGAGCTAATTTTATGTATAGCGTAAAATAAATAATATTACTAATGTAATTATCTGGTTTTAAATTTGCACAGGTATAGCTATTTAAAGTATTACACTTACTAACTATTAGAAATTTAGGCATGAACGAAATTGTCATTTTATTGATGTTTCCATTGTAATTTATTCAATGTTTTAATGTTCGAAAGAAACTTCGGACTAAAAAAAATTAATAAACCGTTTTTTCTTTCACTTCTTCCATGTATGTATTAGTTTTGTCGGTATAATCGCCGTAAATAGCTTTACAGCGATGTTTTTAAAGCGATTTCTCCCAAAGCGGATGCCGATTTGGCTGCGCATCAAGCAAATCAATATCTAATATCACAAAAATTATTTGCTTATACTATACAGGGTGTCCCAGAATATGTGGGCAATCTGCCGAATTCGGATAGAATATGAAAAAATAATATGACAAGTTCCCATAAACAAATTTTTTACAGGCCCTCCCTACTGAGATATAAGCCCCTGAAGGACGCCTCTGGAAATCGGTTTATTTTGAATATTTCTTAAAGTACTTGGTGTAATTTAATAATTTTTCAGTATGATGGTTGCTAGGTAAGTCTCCTCAAAATGAACCGTTTTAATTTTATTCGGCTTATTTAGTTTTCCAGGGACGGACTAGCTTTAACAGAATAATGCTTATTTTTCTTACACACTGTATGATAGAGGCATATCAATAATACTATTGAACAGCTGAAACCTTAAACTAAAAAAAAAAGGTACTCTTCATCGACATCGATAAAGTAAACCGTTTACGAGAAAAAAATCTTTGTTCCATATGCCTTTTTTTATATAATATTCGATAAATACCATATTTTTACTGATTCATTTTGTACGTCGGTTCAACATGAGCTCGTTCTACTGCAATGCATTCCCTACATTTTTTAATTGTAGATTGTTGGATCCTCCACAATGCGCCAACATTGTTCCTTATTTCGCGACAATGGAAGTTAATCAGTTCCAATAAGTGTTCCCGATTTTGTATTGGAATGGCGTATACTAAATATTTTAGATAGCCTCACAAAAAAAAATCGAATGGATTTAGGTCTGGTGATCGAGGAGGCCAAGCCACTGGTCCTCCTATCCATTGATTTTCGAAGATCCTGTTTAGGTGTTCTCGAACTACTAGACTAAAATGTGGCGGAGCCCCATCATGCATGAACCACATATTATGTCGTAGTTGTAGAGGTAGATCTTCTAAAAGTTCTGACAGATTGTTTTGAAGAAATTCCAAATACCTTTCTCCATTTAACCTTCTTGGCAATACAAATGGTCCAATTAAGTGTTGTCTGATAATTCCGGCCCACACGTTGATGGGTTCAAATTGGTGCTGATGATGCGTTACAATAGAAGCATGGGGATTTTCCTCTGCCCATAAATGTAAATTATGAGAATTTATGATGCCGTTTTTGGAAAACCCAGCTTCGTCCGTGAAGAGAACTGAACCAATGAAATTTGCATCGTTTCTGTGGCGATCTAAAACCCAGTTACAAAATTCCATCCTTCGCGGAAAGTCTTCAGGAAGAAGCGCGTGGACTTTTTGAAGGTGGTATGGATGTAACTGTTGCTCTCTAAGGATTCTAAAGACCATTGATTTTGAACAATCAAATTCGGCAGCCAATTTTCGAACACTTGCAGCAGGATCTACTTCTACGGCATTAAGAATGTTTTCTTTAAGACCATCAACGCGATGTTTTTTATTTCCACAATTGTGACTGCCTTTTGTCAAACTTTCCTAAAATTATTTACGACCTAAATACTTTAAATCAAATCTTTATCATCCGATAAGTACAAATTGAAAATAATACAACTTAGTTTTTACCTGTCTCTCTTAAACGACGATCTACTCTTTCAAAGGTTTTTCTGTCAGGAATTCTTCTGTTTGGAAATCGTTCTTCATAAGGCCATCGGGCTTCTAAGGCATTACATGATGCAAGCCCATACATTAAATGCATGTCGGCATATTCCTCAAACGTAAATTCCATACCAAAAAGAAACAGAAGAAATAAGATCAAAAACTTAAACACACTCAATTTCCAACTGACACTGAAGTAATTATTGTTTATTTTAACTGGTACATATCAACTAAACCATATCAACAAAATAAGGTATTTATCGAATATTTTATAAAAAAAGGCATATATATGGAACAAAAATTTTTTTCTCGTAAACGGTTTACTTTATCGATGTCGATGAAGAGTACCTTTTTTTTAGTTTAAGGTTTCAGCTGTTCAATAGTATTATTGATATGTCTCTATCATACAGGGTGTAAAAAAAACAAGCATTATTCTGTTAATAGCTAGTCCGTCCCTGGAAAACTAAATAAGCCGAATAAAATTAAAATGGTTCATCTTGAGGAGACTTACCTAGCAACCATCATACTGAAAAATTACTAAATTACACCAAGTACTTTAGGAATTATTCAAGATAAACCGATTTCCAGAGGCGTCCTTCAGGGGCTTATATCTCAGTAGGGAGGGCCTGTAGGAAATTTTTTTATGGGAACTTGTCATATTATTTTTTTATATTCTATCCGAATCCGGGAGATTGCCCACATATTCTGGGATACCCTGTATACTATTTAGACAAGAGAACTCAAATAGTCAAAATTAACAATACAATAAGTGTTGAACAATCGATAGAGATCGAATTTATAAAGTTAATAAATTCGAAAATGATATAAGCTGTTTGTAAGTAATAAAAAAGGAAACAAGGATAACGTCGACGTATAGGTACCCAAATTGACAATGTTTAGACAAGGGATGTGTGTCAATTATATTCTCTAGCTAATTCATGACGATTTCGGTAAAAATTGGATGGAGTGGGTCGCCTGCAATTAATACTTTTTTTGCACTATAAAATTGTTTAGAAGATGATATAGTGTACGCGAAAATAATTAAAAGAGAATATTGTGGCATATCGGACAAGTGTGTAACTATTTTTTATATTGGAATACACAGGCATCCAATTTTAACGGATTCCCTGGGGCGGATAGACCACGATGGCCGTTTCGTCCTTGTTAGGACCATAGACAATTTACCTTTACATAAACAAACAATAATCACGAATGTGGCAGTTTTATGGCCTCGCGCATGTAAAAAAACTGGGAACTATTAGACCTGCGCACTGCAACATTATCGTTTGACGAATGGGAAAATAGACAGGTCCGGGCTTTAAAATTTAAATTCTGGCTCATATGCCACCATAAAGGGTTTATTTTACCCCTATTTGGGCATAATACAATTATACAACGGCTGCAACTAGTACTAGTCATTGTTTATATTACAATTCGAGTAAAGCACAAACACAATTCACTAACTAAACTACACAAAAACCAAAAATCCATAAATATTAAACACCAGTCCCACAATCCACGATAGCCGATCCGATAGCCGAAAACTTTGGAAAACTACAAGGAATCCGCAGAGAAACCTTAAAACACAACAACAAAAATGGCGGCCGAGCCGGTTCTGGAGAGTATTCTTGAGCGCGTCGATTATTGTCGATAAAGTAGGACGGCCGATAACACGAGGTTTGTGCGCATGCACGAAGGTTCCCCGAATGAAGACAGCTGACCGACGAGTCATGCGCTCGGACGTATTTTTTCACCCATAAAACGTAACTTTTGTTTGCGCAGGAGATAAGCTGTAGGTATCTAAAGGTAAATTGTCTATGGTTAGGACCCTACAGGCAACCATAACCCAAGCAATTCCAAGAACGACGGTAAAATTTACTAAAAGCCTCTTTACGAAATTAAAGCGGCCATCAATACTAGGGCTGGGTAAAAATTCGATATATCGATATTTTTATCGATATACCGATATATCGAATAACGATATTTAAAAAATAAAATATCGATATTTATCGATATTGATCGATATTTATCGATATTTAATATCGATATTATCGATATTATCGATATTTATCGATATTTATTATCGATATTTATCGATATTATCGTTATATCGACTATATCGATATTCGATATTGGAATTTCAATATCGCCCACCCCAAGTTGTGTGCTTGAGTTATGATAGTCTCTCTCTGTAGTAGTGACAATAATATGTTTATTTTTTCGAAGTTCGCCACTTAAATTGCTACCCTAAAATTGCTAACAAAATCACGATTTGTGTATTTTGGATTGAACATAATAATATCACGGACTTCCCTATGACTTCTACTTTTATCTTCACAACCCAACACAATCAACATTTCTATGCGTTCATCTTGATTAACATTCACTGACATTTTTTGATATCTCAAACTTAAATTCCAAATTGTCATTGTCAACGACTTAAAGATTGTGACTTGAGTTCAGAACATTGGTAAGTCGAGAAGCATGTCAATGGTGCATACCAGCAATAAATTATTAATATTACTTAACGATTGAAGATAGGTACACAGTAAAAAAATCAGTTGGTCACGCGTCGCGTTGGCAGTTTGAGTTTGAAATATCGTGGTTGTTAGTTGATTGCGCAGGTACATTTTGTCAAAGTTTACATATTCCTGTTAACATAGAAAAAAGAAACTGGTTAGTTTCTTTTTCTATGTTCTGTTAACTCTAATTTTGTGTGCTGTTTATATTGTTTGCCTGTGGTTTTAGCAGTGACATTATAATGTTAGTGAAACTTAATTTAAACAACGTGAAAAAATACGCAAAAATTGCAGACTGCAGCGCCGATGATGGGCTCGTAGAACTTAAAAGTAGTATTGGGATCACTCGAGTGAAAAATAACCTATTATTCGGTTTTTTCAAATACTTGAATTATTCGATTATCTTCGGAAATTATTCGAGTGACGAACATTATGGTTTTTATTTTCCAACGCATCTCCAAAGTTGCTGCCCGCATGTCAATCACTCACTGCGGACAGAGCCATCTCCTAGCCAGCGGCTACACCGAGTGGTTTCGGTTATTATTGGCGATATAATTCAAATTAAATACTGCATTACGGGTTGCCTGCGTAGGATAATAGGATTTATTATTTTATTTAGATTTAAATCGTCGGCGTCTACTGAAAACTTAATGTTTAGTGATGAGTATTCAGTATTCATAAATATCATGAGTTATGCAATATCGTGATATCTCAACTCAAGATCAAGTAGTCAAGTTGTTAAATTGTAAGATTTGGGAACTGGGAACCATGCCAAAAAATCCACAAATATCTCCGCCACATTTATTAATCCGCAAAAAATCAATCGATAAACAACACCGAGTCAGTTATTCCCAATACAAATGCTGTATATCAACATGAACGATGAACCGCCAATATTAATATTAGCATTTGAGTGAAAAATCGTTTATCATTCGGTTTTTTAAATCACTCGAATTTTCGGTATTCGATTATTAAAATAAGTCGATTTTTCCCAACACTACTTAAAAGTCGGTAAGTCGATACATGATATTATACGGTTTTCGTGCATGCCAGTTATTTATTAATTTGAGTGCATTTGCCAATCGGTGCTTTGTGCAATTTTTAAGATGGACCAGGCTAAATTAACCCTAATCAAAATTGATTAAAAGAAAAAAACTTTTCATCATTGTAATATTAATTACTACTAACTAAAATTAAATGCTCTCGAAATATATTTCCATTCTTTAACCTATGATCTTTAAAAGGAGAAAAACACAGTTAGTGTGCAGTTTTTTCCCTTGTGTGATGATTTATCTATTTGTCTTTTACTAAATAAATTCAATAGAAAAGGAGATCCAAATTCATCACTTACACACGTAAAAATAATGATTAAATTTTAAATCAAAATGAACTCCGTACTGATGAAATCCAGGTCCACACCAGATTGATATATGAATTGAAAATTAAAATACTTTTATACTAAATAATTTTTTATTTTTCTATTTTATTATTCCAAAAATAATAATAAATCGATACTCTAAAGTGATTTAAAGATTAAATCAAAAATGATTAAAGGATCACCTATCATTGCCAATTTAATCATTATTAATTAAAAATATTTAATAAAAATTGATTAAAACATAATCATTAATAATTTTTAGGTTAATCATTTTTGATTAAGACTGGTTAATCACGGACTCTTTGGTTTAATCAGTAAGCAGTGTTAATTTTTTTAATCAATCTGGTGTGGATCTGGATTTAATCAGTACGGAGTTCATTTTGATTTAAAATGTAATCATTATTTTTAAGTGTGTATGGGGCATGATCTATGAAAAATGTCTAAAATTGACTGTAGAATGCAAAAATATACAATTTGATTCAATAGAAAAATTTAAGTTGTACACATAGCATTTTTTTGATTTTTATAATGTATGATCCACGCAGTATAATATCTTTTTCATAAAAAAATGTATTTCGAAAAAAAAATTTGACGGATCCAATAGATTGTTGATTAGATGGGTGGTATTCTATATAAATGGCTGATCTGTTTTTTATTATAACTCTGTATATAATTAGACAATCTACTTGTCAGTGAGTGGTAACAAGATTTATTTAGCAATGTGCTACAATTTAACAAGTTTCATAAAATATTTAAACTAATTTAACAATATCATCTTTGAAGTGTTAAAACATAGGTAATGATTTTTTTAAAATTTTCAAAGAGCTCTGGAATTTAATTGAAATATTCAAGTTGTTATATTCACTTAATCCCTTATACAAAAACCGATTTATTTGTCAAATGTTTTGATACCCTACCTAGACAAAAATCTTTATTATACCCCGTTGAATAGTTATGATTTTCAAAATTTTGAGTTATAAAATATTTTAAATGAGAAGGAAGTAAGTTATGTTGTATTTTAAAAATTCAAGTACAAATCAAAAGAAATATTAAATTTTTAACATTTAACCACTGAGTTTCTCTAACATTAAATTTATTTTCGTATATTTATCCACATTTAAAATTATACGTATAGCTGTATTTTGCAAAACTTGGAGTCTATTAAAGACCCCATCATTTGCTGTGTATAGTTAAACAATATTAAAAATGAGGTAAAATTATAGTGTTATACATTGTTCTTCGTAAAAATAAACTTAAATTTTGACAAATTCTTTTTAAATAATTAATTTTTTTTCCAATTTTAGATACAAGATTTTCAAAATGTAATTCAAATTTTAACTATCTAATCTAAAATTACTCCAAAATATTTAAAAGAATGTATAATTTCTAATTTTTCATCATCAACAAAAATATTTTTATCTGTGTTATTCACGTTATTTCCAATAACCATAAATTTTGTTTTAGAAACATTTAATTTTAATTTATTTATCCTTAACCACTTTGATATAGTTTTTAATTCAAAATTTAAAATTTCTATACAATCAAGAATATTTTTACCCTTTATATATAATAAAGTAGCATCAGCAAACATTTGAATAAAACTTTGTTTTAAAACATTTGGTCTTTCAGGTTAAGTCACTTGTTTTATTATTTTTTGACAAAATTTTAATTAACAAAATCGGTCTCTTCATTACTATGCATAATAGATAAGTTAGTTAGTAGTTAGTATTGTTATAACAAAAATTATAATATTTGTCTAATGGGCCCGGACATTAATGCCATAATAAAAAGTATATAGTTCAGTCCCATTTATATTTCTGATAATAATAATTTTAATATCATTTTCCGCATTATTTATTTAATCACCAATAATTGCCATTTTATTTTGTGCGGTGGTCGTGGAAGTGAAGTGAAGTCATGGAAGTTATCAGCAAAAACGGTATAACCTTTTTTTATTCCTAGTAGGTAATATCTTTACCACCTTTTAAAGCCTTCTGCTGGACTTTGACACAAGCAATTTTTAAGATAATAAACAAACTAAACTTACTTACTTCATAAAAAATTTGCCATGAAGCAAATATTATACAGCGTGTAACAGAAGTATGGAACGCTTTAAATATCTTTAATACCGTTTGTCCGATTTAGCTAAAATTCGGTATCCGTATATAAGAGGTTATCGCGGAGCTGCTAGTGATATTTGCATTGTTGCCAAATTTACAGTTTTCTAGCAATTTAAAATATATTTTTTTTTAAAGTGGAACACCCTATATATTTACAACCGGTTTAACCGGAAGTTGACACTTTTGGAAAGATAATAAAAATCGAAGATAGGGACATGTAAGCCGTTTTGCTCTCAGACGTACAGTTAGAAAGCTAGAAGCTGTCAAAATTCAAAAATGTCATTTTTTAAGAAACCGTTAAGCATAGACTAATAATGCTTTTATTAAATAATAATTATAATTTTATGTAGAATTTAAAAATTAAATAATATATAGGATGTTCCATTAAAAATTTTTTTTTAAATTGCTAGAAAACTGTAAATTTGGCAACATTGCAAATATCACTAGCAGCTCCGCGATAACCTCTTATATACGGATACCGAATTTTAGCTAAATCGGACAAACGGTATTAAAGATATTTAAAGCGTTCCATACTTCTGTTACACGCTGTATATCTGGTTAATAAGGATATTAAAATACATCGATTTATTATTTAACAGCGATAATAAACACATAATATTCCCTGTAGAAGCAAATGTATTTTATTATTTTGTCATGAAGGTAGGGGAGATTTATCTGAGATGGCATACTTTTTTTAGAAAGCTCCTAATAGATGATTAGTATAGGGTTACTAATACAACGGCGTATCCAGCTCATGCGTCGGGGGGGGGGGGGGTTATCGATCGGCTAGGATCAGGCACGTAGCCAGGATTTGTTCTCGGGAGGGGCCCATCGGGATCGCGCCGAAAGCGCAAAAAAATGCGCCACGCCCTTTTTTGAATCATGGTGCTTGGTTTTTAAGTGGGAAAAATAATTAACACAACACAAAATCCTCAAGAAAAGCACAAAAACAAACCCGGTAATAATTGAGGTGAAGAAAATGTAATAGTGTAGGAAATGTTTAATGTCTTGCCTATGTTGCCAAAATCAGAGCTCGAGTTTTGGGGGGGCCCGGGCCCCCTGTACCCCCTTCCCCTAGCTACGTGCCTGGCTAGGATACTAGATAATAGCAACTTTAAGGAGTAAGGACAAAAATTAAACAACGCTTAAGTAATCTTGGGGGGGGGGTAATTACCCCCCCCCCCCCTTGTATACGCCGGTGTACTAATATAATAAAACTTCATATCAATAACAATACTCTTTATAATTGAACTACAGTATTTGTTAGAACCTTATAATGTATGGTTTTTTTTAAAATAAGAATTCTTGAAACCATTACATGTGCCATCTCACCCTTATACGTCTGGGTGAGATGGCATATACCAATTTAGCAGCATATATCGCAAATAAAAGCCTTGGCTCGACTAGGCAAACCAGCACATTCACAGTGGGACCATTTGTGACAAGTTTGGCACCTCATCTATTTTTCTCTGGAACGGGATAATGAAAATAATTCATTGCAATATAAGCATGCAGCATCATCTTCATCATCAGTTTATATCTGCATATCTTAAATCTTCCACTTCTGACTCTTCATTGGGTATTATCACACGTTTTTTTACAGCGCGGGCAGACTTTCTTAGCATTTGTGCTTCCTTTTCACCGACCATTTGTTTTGCTAAGTAGATTTCTGGAGTTGTATGCCATGCCATCTTAGCTGGACGCATGGTATGCCATTTCAGCCAAGATCAAGAAACACAATGTTTTTATAACCCAACTATTTAAAACAAAACTTCTATTGGTTTAACATAGAGCAGTAGGTAGCCAAAAGCAAACAAAATATTATAGTCACTTCAAGCTTACCTTAAGTAAGTATTATATTTTTTTAATAACAATGTGATCTTAAAAGTTAAAGAAAATATTTCGTGTACACTTGTTGAACGTTACTCAGCCTACTCTCCATAAAATTAATGTGACTGCAGGGGCGTCAATTGGGGATGGGGCAGGGGGGGGGGGCATTTGCCCCCCTGAATATTCATACACAAAATTCAAAATTTGGCTTTTACAAATAAAAACATCTTTTAACTTAAATATACCTACTACGGTTTACCGCATCGCATATATATAGTTTGTACACTTTGTTGCAGAGAAAATGCGTTGGTACATGGAAAAGCAAAATACATGTATGTCACTATTTAAATATATCGTGGGATTCAATATCTGCTAGCTAGCAGATCATTGATAATAAAGGTATCGCCGTTACCCACTAAACCATTAATTTAGTGAAAGGAGAGAAATAATACACTTTAAGTCTTCCTCCACTGGTATATTAAAATAAAGTTTTATTGAAGGGTAAATTCTCTACATGTTTCCAATATATATACATTCATCATCAGGATAATAGAATAAGGAAAATAAGAAATACAATAGGTGCGAACAGTCCAAACGGAGCTACAAGACGCTATTCGTAAAGTATAAGCAGAAAGCAAGTCAGAAAGTTATCACAGCAGTAAGTTATGTGTCAAGGTAGAAGTATTTGTAATAAAGAGAGAACGAAGCTGATTGTTGTGAAGGAGGAACAGAAAGAATTTAGTAAAATGAAGGGTCGATTCAATTGACCAATTAAAGGGACTAATAAAGAAATAATTTTGTGTAAGGTTACATATAAGTAGGTATATAGTTGAATTCACATAAACTTTTAACGCCGTGACATTTCAGTTCTGGCATACTTGTCAAATACTGCAGCAACTCATAAAATATGAATTTCTAATGGCTAAATTTAATTAGTATAATTGTACTGCACACAATGTATGTCTATCTTGTATTATTTCATACGATTAAAAAAAGATAGAAATAAAAAGAGTTGGCTGAACAATTCCAGAAAAGAAAAAGAAAAAACACTGACCAATTTCAGTAAGTTGGTGAAATCTAAAGTAACTAGACAATGACAAGGCTTGACATTTGGCATTAAAACTTTATGTAAATTTAACTATATGAGTAAGTGTGAAGAGAGAAAATTATATACAAAATTTGAAAAGCAGTAGATGTTATAAATTTTATTTTCTTGTGTCATGTAGGCATCCTTTGCTTAAGAGTAGAAGTAATAATAGTTGGCTTGGCTCTCGACATTCCTTAATTAGAAATTAAAGTTTAAAAGTTTTAAATGTGAACTGGAGCTGACAGTTCTAAAAAGACAAGGTAAAAAAAAAATTTTTAAAATTATTAAGTACCTACATATATCATTAATTTAGTGTTTAGGTCTGAGCTTCTTTGTTTTTTTTAATGTATATTTTACAAAAATTTTTTTTATATTTTTTTATTTTTGTTAATTTGGCATCAATAAAGTGTTTTTTTTTTCGACCATAAATCTTGCCCCCCCCCCCCAAGAGAAATGTGAAATGACGCCCCTGTGTGACTGATATTGTTTTAACAGGGTTACCATTCGGGCGCGTACGGAAACGCATGGAGTAACACCGAGTGCTTAATATACAATAGTAATAGGAGTAATGGCTACTATGCCGTCTCATCCAGTATGCCATCTCAGACACATCTCCCCTATTATTAGGACAAGTTCATAAAACATTTTTGTAAGTTAATTGACTTGGGAATATTTATATAACAAAATTTATACGAACTATTTTGTATTAGATATTGATAATATTATAGTTGATTTATTGCACTGCTTAAAAACACTTATAAAATTCAATGAAAGACAATTTATTGGATTGGATTTTTGGTCAAACCTGTATATTTAAAATTATTTTTAAAATGTGCGCGACATTAACATGTACAACTTTTGTATAAACGTTTTATTCCTTAAGTCGACCGTTTACGATATATCGTCCACCGGCACACTAAATGGACACTCTGTATAAGTTTTGGGACAAGAGCCACAATTTAATTGGTAAACCCCCGATTTATTATCCATGTTGCATTTTGATTTATAGTTTTTAAATTTTTTCCACAGAATTGTTAGTTTTATAAGCGACGTTGATATTCCTTTCATTTAGGCGTTTTTTAATTTTATCCGATATAATTATTATATTTTTAGGTCTGTTGTTGCCTTACGTCTACTTATTTTTACAACAGTATAAATACTTAAAGTGGATTTACATGATCATAATATGCTTTGGTAGTACATTGGTTATCGGGGAATCATACTATTTTTTTAAAATTGCTGAAATTAATTTTTTTAAACAATATGCGCCTTTTTATTTTGTCTTGATATTTGTAAGTATTATTTTGTTTATCTTATTAATGTATGCATGTACATAACAAAATATTTTGTTTTTTGTATTTAAAGTATAGTATTTGCAGAATTATACCGTTGACTGCCAAAAATAAACTACCTGATTAAACCCTATTGTATACGCCTCAACCTCTTCAAAGGGGATTAAATTGGATCAGGGTCGGCTTGAAAATGTACCTACACCACATGATTTATTTTTATAATTTAAAATAAATAGATAGGTATTTTTAGTTTTAGGTAGGTACCTATAATAAATGTAAAATAATGATAACAATTAATGATAATTGAAAATAATATAATTTAAAAGTTTAACTATTAGGATAACAAGTACAATGAAAGTTAATTAAATTCTAAAAAACTATTGATAATTTATTCAAAATTTAACTCTGTATCACTATCACTATCTTCATCTAAGCCTAAACTTATAATTAAGGGTTGAACATTTGTAATCATACAATTGGAAGAATTTTCCACCTTAAGTACATGCTGTACACAGTTTTTCCAGCTGTCTGCAGAAATTTTTCTTACTTCGTTTTTAATTAATTCTACTACAGCTGCATTTAATGTAGGAGAAATATTATTTCTCTTAATATTGGATTTTAATTGACGCCATATTAGCTCAATAGGATTGAATATACAATAGTATGGAGGAAGACGCAACACTGTATATCCATTTTCTGCTGCAAGTTTGTCACACTCGTATTCCTTATTTATTTTAAAAGCTTTTAATACTTCTAGCAGTTCTCGTTTTTTGTAAGTTTCTTCAAAATATAAATCATTTTCAATCATAAAATTTTGAATTTCTGCTTTTGTATTATTAGAATTGGGAATGATTTTTGCTTGCCACTATGATAACTAGCATTGTCCATTACAATGACGCTATTTTCAGGTATTTTTTTAAGGAGTTTATGTTTAAACCAATCTTCAAAAAGTTGTGCGTCGGTATCTTGATGGTAATCTAAAGTAGAACCTGCTATGTTTTTAGCTGAAAGCAACAGACAATTTGGAACAAACGCGTTCTCTGAACCAGCATGTAATATTGTGATTCTTTTGCCTTTATTTGATGGTGCCTTGGTTTGACATTTTTTGGAAGAATCATCCCAACTTTTTCTTGGAGTGTCTTGGGTATCGAACCATGTTTCGTCAAGGTAAATAATTGGACGATTTTCTTCTCTAAATCGTTTAACAGCTGTTAAATATTTAAGTCTCCATTCCCGTAAACGTTGAAATTCCATTAATGTTTGTCTTTTATTAATGCTTCGTTATTTAAAACCCATTTTACGCCATATTTTCCTAAGGCTTGAAAGGCAACAAGAGATATTTGTTTCGTCTTTAATCAGCCGCTCTTTGAGGGAAATCAAAGTGGGTACAGTTTGTGCCTCATACATTTGGTAAATCTTTCTTCTTAATAAATTCATGTCATTTTCGTCAATGCTTCAAAGATGTGCCAGAATCACTCCGATTTTTTCTAGGATTAACAGGTTTAAGTACTATGTCTCTTACCGAAGATAAAGGAGTTTTTGTCAAAGTAGACGTCTCTGCTAAAGCATCCATCGAATTAAAATTTCTACTCAACAAAGATTGATACACATTTTTAATAATTAGTTTAGCAACGGTAGATAAATGCTTTCTTTTAAAAATGATACTTGAAGATGTCCCCCTATCAGCACATTCCAAAAACGCCACATTCTATCACTAATAAGCCTAACTAAAAATTACTGACCGGAAAACCACTAAATACTAAAATTATTAAAAATCAGTTTGTATTTATACAGTGTCACCAGTAAAGTCCGCATCATATGGGATTTTTTTTTATTAATAGCTTTACTCAAAATTTGACTTTGGCATCAAGTTCTGCTTCGATCGAGATGAAAATTAAGCAAAAAAATAGTAGTCACGTGATTCGCATTATCTGTCAAATTTTAATTTTTTCCAAAAAATTATTCAAAAGTGGGGTTATATGCGGATGATACCCAATTATACATCTCCTTTTGCCCTGAAAACATTTTTGAGGCTATTGACAGATTAGCAGCTGACCTTGATCTTCTGTTAAGAATATCTACACAGCATTGTCTCGAACTAAATCCAAAAAAATGCCAGTTACTTCTGTTTGGTCATGCACAGAGTAGGGAGCAATATCGAAATATCCTTCGCGTTGACTTTGGTGGTCAAACCTTGTCATGTTCAACCAATGCGAGAAACCTTGGACTGCTGCTAGATGTTAACCTAAGATTTACTGAGCATATCAATAACTGCATAAAGAAAGCTTTTACCAACTTAAAGCTTATTTTTAACCAAAGGCACATTTTAAATACACACCTTAAAAAATCGTTATGTGATAGTCTGTCTTATCACAATTTACATTCTGCGATACACTGTATGGTCCATGTCTTTTAGAGAGGGATGCCAAACGAATACAAATGATTCAAAACTGCTGTGTACGTATGATAGGGGGAATTAGAAAGTATGATAGAGGGGTGAGTGCCAAGATGAATGAGATTGGATGGTTGAATATGAGTGAAAGAAGAATGCTTCATTGCCTAGCACTGTATAACAAAATAATCGTTAAAAAATGTCCAGAATATCTATATCAAAAAATCAAATTTAGATATGACTCTCATGACCTCAACCTCAGACATAAATCCACAATTACTCCTCCGTCACACAAAACCACACTATTTGAAAGATCATTTAGTTATCAGGTGTCTTTAATATACAACAAAGTTCCAGTTAATTTAAAATCTGCGCCAATTGACACATTTAAAAATGCCATTCGTCCTCTTGTCCATCAAATATGTTCTGACACATATTAGATCAGTCCAGTTGTACTGCCTCTCAATGCCCTTCACATGCCCACGTTAAAGTTAATAGGATTTAACTGTAAAATCTGTTACTATCATTACTTATTACGTAATATTTTCAACCTATAAGTATCATAACTACTGTCAAATATTACTTACTACCATGTTATTAGTTATAATGTTAGGTTAAGTGAGGAAGCCTAGCTTCAACTTCGCCTTTTGTAACTTTGTCCTTAATTACAATAAAGACATTTATTATTAATATTATTATTATTAGTATTATTATTATTATTATTATTATTATTATTATTATTTCTGAAAATATCGCAAAAAGTTATTAAAAAAAGTTTTTTTAAATGCAGTTTCTAGCTTACATACAAAATTTCAGCGGCATAAGATAATTTTGATTTTTTACCTATATTTTGTAAATTGTACCACTTTTGCAAAATACGACTCAACGCAACCTACATAAAACTTCTTAGTTTTGACAAAGCTTTATTTCAGATAGATTTTCTTTAAAGTAGAGCCATATTAAATGTGTGTTTTTCTACAAAATCAAAATTGGGCTATTAAAATTTGGTCGCATGTGATGCAAAGTTTATTTTTTTTTACCCTGTATAAGGCAACTTCATAAAATAAGTATTTTTAAAAACGTAGTTTGTGTCTGAAAGTAATACACCTTAATATTAAGACAAAAAAGAAGACAAAAAGAACACAGTGTCATCAGTAAAGTGTTCATTAAGTAGAAAATAAATTTTAGTGCTGGGTAAAAAATCAAAATTATCTTATGCAGCTGAAATTTTGCATGTGGACTAGATACTGCATATAAAAAAACTTTTTCTAATAACTTTTTTCGATATTTTCAGAAATAACCCCACTTTTGAATTATTTTTTGGAAAAAATTAAAATTTGACAGATAATGCGAATCACGTGACTACTATTTTTTTGCTTCATTTTCATCTCGATCAAAGCAGAACTTGATGCCATAGTCAAATTTTGAATAAAGCTATTAATAAAAAAAAATCCCATATGATGCGGACTTTACTGGTGACACTGTATATGAATCAGGCATAGGTATAAATTGAATTTGTACCTGGTCCGGCTCTGCTCGAAAAGGTTTTAAAATTTGGGATTTCTTTATTTTATGGTGAAAGGAATAATAAGGGGTTTATTGCAGTCAAAAGATCAACGGTATAATTGTACAGGGTTATCCAACCAAGACTAGACAAGGCGATTTTTTGACTTTTCCTGTACTTTTATAAAAAAACTGAAATAGCCATCTTAAGTCATTTTCTCCCGCGAATTCGAATATCTTCAGCAAAAAACAATTGAACATCAAACAAAAGTACTAGGGGTCACTTTGATATTTTTTTAAATGGAACACCCTGTATATTTTTACATTTTTAAATTCCACATAAAAATATAATTATTTTTTATTAAATGCACTATTAGTCTATACTTCATAGTTTCCGAGATATTGACTCTCGAAAAGTGACATTTTTGAACTTTGACAGCTTATAACTTTCTAACAGTACGTCTTAGAGCAAAACGGCTTACATATCCCTATCTTCAATTTTTATTATCTTCCCAAAAAAATCAACTTCCGGTTAAACCGGATGTAACTCGAAAGAAGGAAATATAGTTGTTCCGGTTTAACTGGAAGTTGATTTTTTTGGGAAGATAATAAAAATTGAAGATAGGGACATGTAAGCCGTTTTGCTCTAAGACGTACTGTTAGAAAGTTATAAGCTGTCAAAGTTCAAAAATGTCACTTTTCGAGAGTCAATATCTCGGAAACTATGAAGTATAGACTAATAGTGCATTTAATAAAAAATAATTATAATTTTATGTGGAATTTAAAAATGTAAAAATATACAGGGTGTTCCATTTAAAAAAATATCAAAGTGACCCCTAGTACTTTTGTTTGATGTTCAATTGTTTTTTGCTGAAAATATTCGAATTCGCGGGAGAAAATGACTTAAGATGACTATTTCAGTTTTTTTATAAAAGTACAGGAAAAGTCAAAAAATCGCCTTGTCTAGTCTTGGTTGGATAACCCTGTACAAATGCTATAATAGTATATTTTTTTTATATTTAAAATGTTAAATTTTTGTATTTTAAAATGTATTTTTGCATTACTAATTGTGGTGTGAATAGTTTAGTTAGTTGTTTTGCCTTTTAAATAATTTAGGTGAAAATATAATCTATAACATTGTTTTAGATGGTATCTGCAACTTCGATAACACCACGCTCATACCAACAATTTATAAACAATTGCCATAAATTTAAAAGTTCTGCCAATTTCAATTTATCCCTACTTAGTTTCAATATCAGGCGAAAACTTATATTCATCCTTCAAACAGTTATTATAGCGTTAATATTGTTATCGATGCTTTGTTATATAACTACTATTTGTAATTTGTACTTTTGGCATCATAACAAAGATATGTCTATGCTGTTTTCCTGGTGGTTACATCAGTATGTTTCTGAAGATTCCAATACGTCAATATGTCTGCATTGGATACTTTATATGTTATGCATTATTGCGATGATTCCTGTAATAGCTGCACCCTTATTCCCTATATATTTTTATTTACATATCACGGTAAAAATAGTTTTCCTAACAGACAATGTAACGAAAGTAACGAAAAAGTATAAGGATATTACTATGAGAATGCTAATGGGCAATAATAGATACCAAGACATTATTTTTCGACATTTGAAAGTCATGATTGACCAACACCTGGAAATTTTAAGGTAGGAATAAAAATGCATTTTGGTACCAATTAATTATTAATTTATTGACATTATTTTAAGATGAAAATAACAGCTCAGTCTTTGAAATACAGGATGTCCGAACCGATGGACTGGCAGGTTATCATATTAACCTTAAAAAATTGAGCCTATAATTTAAATAAAATTTATTAATTCAGGTTCGAACTTGCTATGTATGTAAGTGCAATAGAAATAGTGTTAGAGGTAGAACTAATTGTAACAAAACAGATAATAAAATTGTTGTAAATGGTAGGTAAAATGCTCCTAATCAACATACTAAAGATATACCGTGCGAGCAAAAATTATTTGCATCAAAGATGCTGGCTTGGATTAAAAACCGTACAGGGCTTGGCTTAGATCACAATGATATGGGGACGATATATCTAACCAAACCTAGGTTAAAATTTTGTCAAATTGGCCAGCGCCATGCTCCAAGCATAAATTCACACGTGTCTTCATATGTTCGAAAGTGTTGACCAGCATCTCTGAAGAAATGTTACTACATTCTTGGATAATCCTTCCTTGTAATTGTTCTAAATTTGCAACTGATGAAGTTTTAAAAATAGTGTTCTTTAAATGAGGAACAACGAAGTAATCCATAACCGTTAAACAAGGTCTAGGTGGAAATTACTTGGTTTCGGCGGCTGTATGATCCAAAACGTAGTTCGTCGTCAAGTAATTGCTCCACAAATGGATTCAAAATATTGTCTCTATACCGCTGTGCTGTAACTGTGCCATGGACAAAAATAGGACTAGCAATTCTTCTTCGGGAAACAGCTAACCAGACACCAATTTTTTGAGGGTGCAATGAGGACTCTACAAAAAATGGGGATGTTCACTACTCCACATGCCTGTATTCTGAGAATTCACATAACCGGAGAGGTGGAATCAGGCTTCACCCAAAAAAAATGGCAGGTCCAAATAATTTCTTTCCAATAAATTTTAGGTAAACCATTGAGAGTAATTCCTGCGTCTTTCAAAATCTGCGGCTTGTATTTCTTGGAATACTTGCACTTTATAAGGAAATAAATTTAGCTGCTTCTTAAGAATGGTCCTGCATGTTCCATTAGATCTTTCTACTTCTTGGGACAGGCGACTTATACAATAATATGTTGGCGTATTTTGTATTATTTCACGAACTTTTGCAACAAGTTTTTCTGTTCTTACAGATGGTCTTCCTGCTCCTTTTTTGTGTTGTATAGAACCTGCTTCCCTAAACACAACCACGGTTCTTTTTAGGCAATGATAAAAATCCCTAGCAATAAAAGCAACGTTAGGAAAATGTTCGTGAAAATCGTCCATGCACAAACCCGGATTGTATTGCCACTCTAACCTCGTATCGAAAATACGCTTCAACCATGAATGTTTTGTGCTGTTCCGTAAAGCCCACTGTGTGAATTGTTCAAGAAATTTGAAAAATTAGCGATGAATCAAATTACTTGTAACGACTGTCAAAGATGACGGAATTGTGAATTCAGGTAGTTACTGACACTCAACAGGTATTAAGCTCTACGGCTAAGCATTTTGACCCTATATGCAAGAACCCTCTTTGATGCGAATAATTTTTGCTCGCACGGTACATCCGTAGTGTCGCGTAAAATGCGTTTTTTTGACGCCATCTAGGAAAAATATTTAAAATTTAAAAAACTGATGTGTGGTATCAAATTACAGGCAATTTTATGCTAAAAAAGGATATGAAATTGGTTTAAAAAATAAAATGTTTACAAAGATGAGCATATAAAAACGGTTGAAACAACGCTTAGGGAGACTCTAAGTTTTCACAATCACAAGTTGTTATGAAACGCGGCCAGTTGGTTCTTTGGTGTAGGCAATCTATTTTTTAATACAAATAATTGAATTTTTTCTAATTATTATTCACCAATCCGAAGTCGATTCCCGGTACGCTAGAAATGTTTGAGAACGGAATTAAATCCAAACGCTGAATTGGGGTATTGACAACAATTAGTTGTCATCGCTGTGTTGTTGCCGAATATGAATCGCGAATTCCGTTCTATGTAAATTTTCTTCTTATTTCGATATCGCGGACTGTAAAAACATATTGAATACGTGACCAATATTAATGATTTATATATAATATTTTGATTGGAAGAAAAAGACGCGTTATGGCGAATTATCGCACGTAAAAGCGAGAAAGAAACCTTTTAAACCTATAGGATTTATTTCAAGGTTTATTTGTTTATTTAAAAATAATAAAGAAGTTTTTTGTGCATTTGACTGCTATACTATTAATGATCGTAAAGAGAAATATTTTAAAAATAGTTGCAGGCCTTCGGTTGCCATTAAAATTTAATTAAACAGGTATAAATTTGGCATTACTGTGTAGCTACAGGTACAAACGTTGTTTATCTGGTAATATATTTTTTATTTAGGCCTTCCTTATGCCGAATTTCTAAGTATAAGTATTTGTACTAACACAAATTATAGTATTGTTACGTAGTTTTGACAACGAAAGGGTAATCTAAAAATGTGCTATATGAGAAACAGTGTTTAAAGATACTGATGGTTTTCTATTGAAGTATGTGCGGTTTCCGAGAAACTCTTTGAGCGCTGAGGGCAAAATCTTTTGTTTATTTTACATGCGGTGAATAACACCTTAAATAACTAACCAACAGTTATGAATATTAAACAAAACACCCTGTATATAAAAGTATGCCAGTCACAATTTAAAATAGCGATGAACAACAAAATTAAAGTGTTGTTGCGAAATCCCCTAAAGAATTCAGAATCAATATTGATATGAACAAATTCTTCAAGCTGTAGCACTTATTGTTCTTTTTTTACTTCTTAGGGATTTAACATACACTGAAGAATCTCTTGGTTTACAGATTTTTCTTCATATGTGTAGTGGAATACCGATGGGACTGTACGCAATAATGACCTTGTATTCTGTAAGTAACAACTATTCTTGCACTTACCGAAATTCTATAGGTATACTTATTACTTATGTACAGTACTTTTGTGTTTGTTTAAAGATTATAGATATATATTCTGGTAAAAAGGCATTTTTTTAACATCAAAAGAAGTTAAAAATCAAAAAGTCGCAAAAAACACTTTTGGTCAAAATAAAATCTGAAAATAAAATTATCATAATGTTAAATTATGAAGGCCTTAAATCACACCGAGAAAGTTTATCGTCGGTAGTATTTTTTAAAGTTTACTTACTTCTAAAATAAGTTGACTGTCGGTGTTGGACTTTGATGACAATATATCGAATCGAAAATTAATTGGTTAGAAGCAAAAGTTTAAAGAAAACTATACCAAGATACAATTTTACTGGTTTCATTGATGCATGCAAAAACAGCATTTGTTGTTTTACTTTAACAAATCTTCTTTTTCTAAGTGAGCATATTGCCCCATGGTCGAACTAATTCAGTTATGATAAGTATAGTTTGAGTTCAAAACTCGGGGCACTGACGTTGCAACTCGAACGTGGGGCCCAGCGATGTTTGGGCAAAAAACGGTAAAAACCAGTGACGGGTATGTTTAAAATTACATCAAAAATAAAGTATTTACAAATCATAAATAATTTTTTTTATGTGTGCACTTTCCGATAAATTGAATTGTTCAAGTGAATACCTCACATAATTTTTTTTGCTCTGTTCTTTGCTGGATTTTGTTTTTTCCTTGGCGCTCGGTATCTTTTATGCAACTAAAAACCGTTAGTAGTGATAGATGGACAGTTCTGCGCCAATTGCTGCGGTCCCCTTCTGCGCACTATTCAAAGCTGTTCATTAATCTTGAAGAAGTAGTCCATACTTAAAGTGGAGTTAAATGATACAGAAAAAGAAAAGCACGAAGTCTTTCTCCACAATCTTTATTCATCGAAAAACTAAGCGAACCTAGTATCACATCGACATGTTTCGAGTGTAGAAACACTCATCATCAGGAAACAAAGTGAAAAGTAAAATGCTGATGTTTTTAGCAAAAGAGAAAATAATGGTGAGATTGAGCCGTAATGGAGCTGTAGAATACAGCATAAATTCGTATATAGACAACCTTTAATACATATTATACTTAGTGATATTTAGGATTTAAATTATAATAATGTTGTTAAGACTGATTGATGTAAATATATAGGAGAGTGGGAGTTGAGGTCTCTCTCTCATTCACTCACCAGACCTTGTAAAATAGACATTAGACGGCTATCAGTTATAATCGTGTTTTATTTAAATAAATCTACAAGTAAAAGATTGATAAAATACGCATTACAAATAACGCTACATGGTGTCAGGTGTATAAAACCAGAAAAACAACGAAGAAAAGTTTCAAACCACAACAGATCATAATGGATTTCCTGAGAGTACCACCGGAAATGGACTTCGTCAATGGAAACGTGGCGAAAAATTGGAGCGCATGGCTACAAAAGTTTGAACTCTATCTGTTGGGAAATGGAAAAGCGGAAAGTGCAGAAAAAGTTAAAGTGGCAATTTTCCTCAACCTCATCGGAGACAAAGGTGTGGAAATATTCAATACCTTTGAAATAAAGTTAGAAAAGGCGAAACTGGATGACATAAAAAAACTGTATAGAAAATACTGTGAGCCGAAGAAAAATACCATATATGAAAGGTATAAATTTCTACAATGCAAGCAGAAAATGGATCAAAATATAATTGCTTACATAACGGAGCTGAAAACGCTGGCGGCATCATGCGATTATCAAGAAACCGACAACATGGTTCGAGATTGTGTAATTATGGGAAAATGTATATAGACGAAATAGGCAACATCTGATTGTAAAAAATGAACCGATAGCTAGGGAACATAATTATGTAACAAACAACACAGCAATTATTAGGGAACCGTACTTTTTAAGAAGTACTGTAAATAGGCCAAATTTCGATGCAAGTTAGATAATGTAAAACTAATAAATATGATATTAATTATTAGCCACTGTATATAATAATGTAATTAGGTGAATAAAATAATTAAGTTTAGATTTAGATATATTATTTTCTGAAAATAAATTAGTCATCAGGTCGTATTAAATTGGCATATTATACTTTTATATTGTACATAAATTATTATATATTTAGTTTTTTTAAAAAAATTTTATCTTATAAGGGGGGATGTAGAATACAGCATGTATTCGTATATAGACAACCTTTAATACATATTATACTTAGTGATATTTAGGATTTAAATTATAATAATGTTGTTAGGACTGATTGATGTAAATATATATGTAGGAGAGTGGGAGTTGAGGTCTCTCTCTCATTCACTCACCAGACCTTGTAAAATAGACATTAGACGGCTATCAGTTATAATCGTGTTTTATTTAAATAAATCTACAAGTAAAAGATTGATAAAATACGCATTACAAATAACGCTACAGAGATTTTAATGGTGTACAAGAGATGTAAAATTGAAAAATCAGAAGGTCGACAATCAAGACTTCAGCATACTTAAGAGTCGAGGGTTAAGTGTAGAAGCACACTGTGCCGTGCAGAAAATTATAGGTTACTAAAAATTAGGGAGTTTTGAAAAACATATCTGTAAAAAGCATTATTAAATTACTGAAACATCCTGAGTTTTATTAAGCCCAGTCAGAAACATGTGAAAATGTTGGGGTGAGATGTAAAGAAAAGAAAAAGAAAAAAGTTGTTTTTTGGTCAAAGCATCTTTTGGTTAAAAAGTAAAAACAGTTGGGGTACCAGGCTTTTTACGTCCCAGTTACCCCGCCGCAGTCAGAGCAGACACATTTGGTGCAAAAAAGTTTTTTTTTTTTAAATTTGTGTTCCCGTTATAGAGAGGTGCTACTGTAGCCAACACGTGTAGGATGGGAAAGAAAAATGCAACTTTTTTCTTTTTCTTTTCTTTACATCTCACCCCAACATTTTCACATGTTTCTGACTGGGCTTAATAAAACTCAGGATGTTTCAGTAATTTAATAATGCTTTTTACAGATATGTTTTTCAAAACTCCCTAATTTTTACTACCCTATAATTTTCTGCACGGCACAGTGTGCTTCTACACTTAACCCTTGACTCTTAAGTATGCTGGAGTCTTGATTGTCGACCTTCTGATTTTTCAATTTTACATCTCTTGTACCTACACCATTAAAAGCTCCATTACGGCTCAATCTCACCATTATTTTCTCTTTTGCTAAAAACATCAGCATTTTACTTTTCACTTTGTTTCCTGATGATGAGTGTTTCTACACTCGAAACATGTCGATGTGATACTAGGTTCGCCTAGTTTTTCGATGAATAAAGATTGTGGAGAAAGACTTCGTGCTTTTCTTTTTCTGTTCATTAATCGTTCAAAGCTGTTCATTATTTGTTCATTAATAGTTTATAGCCGTTCTAGAACGACTATGGTCGGGTACTAAGGGCTGTTGCTGATGAGGTTGCTGTACCGCTTTCATATTTGATTAATGAGTCTTTTTCTGCTTGTTGCTATCCTAATGAACTAAAGGCCTCAAAATCAATTCCCATTTTGAAAAATAAGGGATCACCACTGGATCCAGTTAATTTTCGTAACGTCAGCGTGTTCAGAATCAGATTGCTAAGATTTTTGAAAGTGCTTTCAGCTCTCGGTTAATGGAATTTCTTGAAAGGTTTAAACTGCTTGGATCCTGTCAGAATGGTTTTAGAAGGGGCAAGTCAACTATGACAGCAATTGGTGAACTTTGCGATTTTGTGTATGATTCCCTTAATAATAAGTCTTATCCATTGGCTCTGTTTTTCGATCTTAGTCGAGCGACACTGTCGATCATGGTCTTTTGCTGAGAAACCTTTATGTGTTGGATATCAGAGGTGTCGCTTACGATTGGATTTCGTCGTACTTAACGGGCAGAGAACAGACAGTTGTAGTGAACGCGTGTAAATCAGTCCCACAAGGATCCAACCTCGGGCCAGTCCTGTTCATTGCATTTGTCTGTGATATGCCTCCTGCTTGTCCCTCTCCAGATGAGGAAGTTATCTATGCTGACGATACAAATTTCTTGATTTTTGACGGTAATATCATGACCGCTATTAAGAGAGCTAATCAATCAGTGCTTGAATTTAGTGACTGGTGTACCAATGGTGGGTTGGTCTTAAATACTAGTAAAACCCTCTTTATGAGTTTTTTCCCAAAGAACGCCACGGTCAACCAAAGTTATTTAGTTAGGGTGAATAATGTGTCCATTGTTCAGGCGGCGAACACGAAGTTATTAGGTATTACCATAGACCAAAAAATGACATGGGAATGTCATATTAACAATTTAACTTCTAAATTAAGTAAGTCTTGCTTTGTCATTAGGTACTTGAGGGCTTCGGTTTCAATGAATGTTCTAAAACTGACTTACTACGGTGTTGTCCAATCACATCTTTCATATGGGATAATATTTTGGGGAAGCTCGGCTTATCTTGGCAGAGCATTTGTTATGCAAAAAAGAATTATAAGATGTATGTTAGGCCTTCCGTCGGGTGCTCATTGTCGAAGAGCTTTTGTTGATCTGGGCCTCTTGACTCTTCCATCACTTTACATATACTCGACTATTCTATATGTTAAAAGGAATGAAGGTGAATTTCTTAAAAACTCAGACATACATAATTATAACACGAGAACTCAAAATCACTTACATTTTTCATATTCTCGCTTAAGTGTTGGTCAGAACTATTCTTTTCAGGGAATTATTTTGTATAATAAGTTCCTGCAAATATTTGGTAATCAAACTGTCAGTTTTAAAAGTACTTTGTATAATTTCTTAATAGGCCAGGGTTGTTATGATGTGGATGAATACTTGGCATTGTGAATTGATTGTCATATTTTATTTTATTTATGTTTTATATTATTTAATTTTGTGTTTTTATAAAATTTAGATATACTTAGTATCGATGTAAAGAATATTTTACTGTATGCATGCATAGTTTAATAGTTTAGTATTGTAGGCATATTGACAAGTCTGATAAGGTTAGCCTATATTGTAGATAATCTTGAATGACGAATAAAGATTACTTTACTTTACTTTACTATATTGAACAGCTTTGAACGACTAACAGCTTTGGAACAGCTTTGAACAGTTTTTGAACAGCTTTTAAACAGCTTTGAGCAGCTCTTAAACACCTTTGAACAGCTTTGTACAGCGCGCAGAAAGGGACGCAGCAATGGGCGCAGAACTGTCCATCTGTCACTACTACCGTTCTACATGACACCTTCTTTAAACTAGCACATAATTCTACTGCATCCAAAACAGCTACACCTGGATTTCGAGTTTTAAGTCCTTCATACCACAGGCTTATAAAAAAAAAGTAGATTGCTTAATAGGCTGTAAAACTATAATATTTCTGTACAAATGGAGATTTAGTTTTTATACGTTGCCATCCACTAGTTTAAGTTAGCAGCATCATTATAACTGACTAACTTCCTATCGATCGATGCGCGTTAACTTTGAAAAAAAAGGATTATGTTTTTTGGGTTATTGAAAGGTAAAAAATCGAGAAGGCTGTGAGTTGCACAATGTAAAGATTAGCAACTTCACGAAGAGTTTCAAGAATAAATTTACGAAGAATTTAACAGGTGTAAAGACCGCTTAACTCATTATCTGATGTCGCTGGTCTTTTTTTTTTAATCCAATATATTTGACAGTAATATTCAAATAGTATAAGTAACCGGCAAATGTAGACGTTTTGCTAGTTGTTTAATCTTGACGAGGGTCCCTCGTATTTGAATAGTAAGAAAAAATACAGTCCACACCTTCCCTTAAAGAGGACACTGATAAGACCAAACCGGCAACCCACGAGGATAAGAGGCGGCTGAGCATGCTAACAAGTCTATCGGATCATAATCGTTTTTACAATACAAAAATGTAATTTAATGAATAAAAACACATTGCAACAAAAAAGCACCGTATTAATCATCGAAATCCTACACTAGCCCAGAAAAAAATCATATTTTACTATGGGATTTATCACTAAATTATAATTTTGACTCAACGGGATAGAGTATTTTTTTACGACTATAAAAAACTCACAATAAGAAAACACTATTTATTAGTTAAAGAAATGTACAATGAGAGTCCTGTTTCTATAATTTGTATTTAGACGTGCTTTCATGCTTCATTAAATTATTGGGACTCCACCCCCTAGATACGCACCTGATAACTGCAGGCAAAAACTGTTGCATCGTAATAAATAATAACTAACTAGAATTGTATAAATGTTATGTTTTAGACTGCCTTCCAATTCCATCTCAAAGTCTTGGCTATTACTTTGTTTCTTGGTACTACGTTCTTTGAAAATTTAGCGGGACAATTGGTCGAAGACGCCGTAAGTAACTTTTAGAAGATTTGTTTTTCTGAAAAGGTTAAAATAATATTTTTTTGGTAATAAAAATGAAACTCAAATATTTTTAGAAGATAATATAGTGTCCGTGAAAATAATTATAAGCGAATATTTTGTGGCATATCGGACAAGTCTGTAACTGTTTTTTATAGTGGAATACACAGGGATCCAAGCACAATGGATACCCTGGGACGGGTAGACCACGACGGCCGTTTCGTCCTTGTTAGAACTCTACGGGCAGCCATAACCCAAGCAATCCTGACACAGCGGTAAGATGTATTAAAAGCCTTTTTACAAAAGCAAAGCGGCCATCACAGCAGACGTTTAGGTGAAAACGCAAATAGCGTTCCCCATACTGGATTGTGATTCACTTCGTGGTTTATTTAGTTGTCTGCCATTCGATATTACCAGTGTGACTGCCTTTTATATTGGAATTAATTCCGCTGGGATGGCGCTACGGTGTATTGATGGCCGCATTGCTTTTATAAAAAGGTTTTAATACATCTTACCGCTGTGTCAGGATTGCTTGAGTTAAGGTTGCCCGTAGAGTCCTAACAAGGACGAAACGACCGTCGTGGTTTTCCCGCCACAGGGTATCCATTGTGCTTGGATCCCTGTGTATTCCAATATTAATAACAGTTACACACTTGTCCGATATGCCACAAAATATTCGCTTTTAATTAATTATTTTTTAAAATTATTATATTATCTTTTTATGGCCAAAATATGTAAAATATCATTTAACGTTCTTTTCTCATTAATTTAACAATCCAATAAAATCAATTTAAACCTAGTGTTTCAACTCTCGTCTCCCATTTCGGTCTCATGGTCTCACTTTTGTAAGACGAGAAAAAAATTATGCGAGAACAAGAATAAATTGTAACAAACAAAATAATAGATACATCTGCTGTCTAGAATTTGCGATTTCTTTAATTTTACAAAAATATCCACGTAACTATTCCCATGGACATTGAGCAGCATTTTTTATTCGTTAATCTAATTTGTGAAAGTTAAACACATACTCTCTATTTCGTGAAAATTTTTTCGGAGATTGAGCCGAACACGAATGTTTACCATCTTGAGACGATAAATTAACACACATCAAAGGATCCAATTATTAATAATTGCAAATATTCGGTTCTAAAAGTGTCAGTGTGTAATAGTGTGCATGGTCTCGAAAGCAAACATTCTCTCAAGATTATTTGATACGAAATATTTGGCGCTACTAGTTGTCCATCTTTGGTGAGGTACTGTGTTCAATTCTCATGGTTCCATAAAAAAATAATATTAAAAATTAAAAATCGACAAAAATTTAAACGTTAAGTTAGTCCCAGGGTATTTTAATATCTATGTTTATTTATTTTGTAGAGTGTAGAGTTGTCAACAGCGATCTCCAATTTAAACTGGTATACATGGAATGTGAAAAATTAAAAAGTCTACCTGCTGTTTCTAATAAATAGCTCCAAGATTATTCGAGTCAGTATGGTGTCAATGTTTGAAGTAAATTTGGAACTCTATAAAAGGGTAAAATACGTTTGAGACATTTATTTTTTCTTCACCAATGTAAAACCAATGGTTGAGCAGGTTGAGCTGTATAAGTTAAAGCAAATCCTGGGAAATTATGCATGTATTCAGTAATGGGTAGTCACAATACATTAAAAAACCCGGTAATTGAAGAAAATATGTTTAAGATTAATAGACTTTTTACCAAATTACTTATTTTATTCTTTCTTCGCTTCCAAATAAATGTTCAGGTGATTGGTCACACATATTGTAATCTAAGGTAAAGTGTCGAAGTGATCAATATGGATTATCTTGTATTAATTAAAATATTTAGATCCTTATTACCTCCAGTTGCTGTTGTTGTTCTGCCTGACCTATGATTAACAGAGTTTTTTTAAGCTTCTTTTAAACAGCAAAGCAAAGCCAACTGCTAAGTTAAACGTTCCTTTTAAAGATTTTTCCTCCCTATTTCTCACACGAACTATACGAAGTTGTTCGTGAAGCGTTCCTTTAACAACTTAGCTAAGCAAAATTTTTTATTTTGCTTTGCTGTTTAAAAGAAACAAATGAAAAGTACCTTTTGTTCTTCACAAGCACATCATCGTTAAAGTTTTTAACCAATTTGCTTACCAAATACCTCTTATACATAGACCAGTTTGTTTACATTTTCAAGCAATATCAAAGTTTCCAGGGTTTACAATTTGCCTGGTCCGCTGTATGGTCCACAATACTTAACACATGTATCAATGGAATAGCTGTTGCCAAACTTACTGTTTAGTTACATATTATTAGATTCATGAAATAAATAAAATACATTTTATGTTTTACAAAATTTATAATACAGCTTCAAAAACATGATTTTTCTCCAAGAGTAAACTACCTTTATTTTTCATTTTTGACTAAAATGCCAATTAGAAAACTTATTTAGAATAACGTTTGTAATTTAAATCTGAGATTTAGAATAAATCATCGATTTTTTTTTAATTTTTAGACGTTCCTTTGATCTAATTACTCAGACGTTCACATTTTGCAGAGCTTAAACATCCATTGTTTTATTAATCCGTAGAATATTCACTAAAATTGTAGATATTTTTTATTAATACGATGTTTATTTTTAGATTATTCGACTAACTTACCAAGGAGCTAATTTTATGTATAGCGTGAATAAATAATATTACTAATATATTTATCTGGTTGTAAATTTGCCCAGGTATAATTATTTAAAGTATTATACTTACTGTAACTATTAGAAATTTAGGCATGAACGAAATTGTCATTTTATTGATGTTTCCATTTTAATTTATTCAATGTTTTAATATTCAAAAGAAACTTCGGATTAAAAATTTAATAAACCGTTTTTTCTTTCACTTCTTTTATGTATGTATTAGTTTTGTCGGTATAATAGCCGTAAATAGCTTTACAGCGATGTTTTTAAAGCGATTTCTTCCAAAGCGAAGGCCGATGTGGCTGCTGTAGTGGCAAGAGACAAATAGCCACAGGATATATAGCTACGCGTAGCTATATATTCTGTGACAGCCGTTTCGGCACGGTTTCTGTCGAGGCAGCCACATTTGGAAAGCAAATCAATATCTATTATCACACAAATTATTTCCTTATACTATATAACTATTTAGACAAGAACTCAAAGAGTCAAAATTAACAATACTATAAGTGTTGAGCAATCGATAGAGATCGAATTTATAATGTTAATAAATTCGAAAAGGATATAAGCTGTTTGTAAGTAATAAAAAAGGAAACAAGGATAACGTCGACGTATATCTATACCCAAATTGACAAACTTTTTTTGCATTATAAAATTGTTTAGAAGATGATAATATAGTGTCAGCGAAAATAATTAAAAGAGAATATTGTAGCGTATCGGACAAGTGTGTAACTATTTTTTATATTGGAATACACAGGGATCCAAGTTTAATGGATACCCTGGGGCCAATAGACAACGACGGCCGTTTCGTCCTTGTTAGGACCCCACGGGCAGCCATAACCCAAGCGATTCCAAGAGCGACGGTAAAATTTACTAAAAGCCTCTTTGCAAAATCAAAGCAGTCATCAACACACGCATCATCACGCATTGCGCGCATTCTAGTGGGTGCCAGCGTCTGGTCTGCAAAATGGCAGATGTTTTCGCTGAAAACGCAAATAGCGTTCCCTATACTGGATTGTGATGCACTTCGTTGTTTATTTAGTTGTCTACCTTTCACGAGGGCACCGGGTTCCTCGATTAAAAGGCGGTCATCATAATTATTAATATAACTATTTATTAATCAACATTCAGCAAATTATAACAATCAATATACAATTACCCAGTCCTACCTTTTAATTAATTAGGCTTCTATCTTCTATGGGGCGGAAAAGTGTCGCGATGTATTTGGCCGGTTCGGGTGCTGGCCGGTCATGCTCACCAGGCTAGGATAACTTAAATGGTAAAGGTCGTCCCCTGTTCGTTTAATTTAGCCTCCGGTCGCTGGTGGCGCTATTGTAGGAATTTTGTTTTATAAGGTTGTTTATCTCCTAACGTTGGTAGGAACAGAATATTCATTTAGAATGAGCATGGCCAACATTTTGTATCTCTCTCTCTCTGTATTAAACTGTACCAGCATATGTGTGAGGAAGATAAAAATATGGCTTGTTGTGACAGATCCTGAAGTCTTACTTGGACTGGTGAAAGATTGTCATTGTCATTTTATGATTGATTTGTAAAATATATAAAAAATAAAGTTATTATTAAATAATTATTCATATATGTTAACGGTAGGGTTGATTTAACCCCAATAAAAGTCTTAATTATCTTACTCGGTTATTTATTGCCAACTTTAATACAATCTTTTATGGCGCGCGCTACCTCGCCTTCGATCTCTCTGCCCAGACTGCCGTGCTTCCCCTGATTCGTGCGACTCGTCCGTCCTGACTGCGCATGTGGGGCTTTTCTAACTGATGAGTTACGGGGTAAAGGAAAATACTGCTAACACGGCTATCCTGCAATCGGGGTGTCCTCGCACCGCATTTCATCTGAAAATACAAAACATCGGAACAGCATTTTTGTTTCTACGATTTCTTTTATCTACGTTTTGGTTATAATACAGCCATTAATGGCTTCCTTAAATTCTTACAGTTAACTTAGGTGGTATTGCCACCTGACATGAATGCAAACTCAAAATGAAACTATTCATTAGACCTTTCAAATAAAATAACTATTGTTGTATTACCAAAATAACCTAGATACTTTTATCACTATTTTATTGTGGGATCGCCACAATTCTCTAGGCAACGTGGGATCGCCACGTTCCTGTCATTATACTCGTTTTGCGGGATTGCCACAACGTCATGCAACGCCACTGCAGCGTCGGATCCGAACCACGTGTATTCACTAGTTTATCCATTGGTCCCCTAAGGAGCAGGATTATCCGTCCTAGTCAGTGGGTCGTATTCAGGACTAAACCAGTGACATACTGCATTCATCCTTTTAGGATTCGAACACGGGTTGCCGCGGCCGAATACGTCAGCTCTACTACTGAGCTACCATACCCAGCATAGGAGTAGTGCCACTATCCTATTATCATTTCTCTAGGTGGTACTGCCACCTATTAGACATAGTGGTACTACCACTATTCTCTTATCATGTATCTTTTGCGCATAGTGGGATTGCCACTACCGTTTCGTCGTTTACCAAGGTGGGATTGCCACCTTTTACACGCATAGTGGGATTGCCACTACCGTCTCGTCGTTTACCAAGGTGGGATTGCCACCTTCTTTCTACGCATAGTGGGATCGCCACTACCGTCTCGTCGTTTACCAAGGTGGGATTGCCACCTTCTTTCTACGCATAGTGGGATTGCCACTACCGTCTCGTCGTTTACCAAGATGGGATTGCCACCTTCTTTCTACGCATAGTGGGATTGCCACTATCGTCTCATCATTTTTACTTTTTCATTTATTTAATACAAATAAAATATCACTTACTTTTTGTTTTCATTACTTGGAAGGCCAACGTCTCAACTGTTGATGAGCCGCCGGTGGTCCGCCGCCCTTGCCCTTGTAGTACATATCTCTCATTGTGGAGTATTTTGCGAATGGTTCCGTTACTTAAAAGTTCATATTTTCTTAACTTGAATTCTTTCTTGGTAGGCCAATCGTCGTGGACGATGCGCCACTGGAGTACAATCTTTTAATTTAATTGACAATTTCCCTGTAGTAATATGGTCTGGTGTTTTATTCTTATAATTTATCAATAAGTTCTTTATTTTTAATGTTAAACTTTCGTCTAATCCTATTTGATTTATTTTTATTTCATCCGACCTTTTTATTGTAAACACTTTCGGTAGGTCGTGCAGATTATAGTGTAATTCGAGTCCGTCAGCATTTTTCTTGACGCGTAAACAAGGTCGGCTTATGACATCATCCAACAATAACATCAATATCGTCTGGGATAGCGTAATCGGGTACAACTATAAAACTTATTTCTAATGCCACTGCCGGCAAAACAATTATTAAGTCACAACTACCAATAGGGTAAACAGGTTGTTTTCCAAATCCCATAAAAACACGTAAGTTTGTGTCTTGATTAATAACACCTTTCACTGTGTTTACAACGGATTGTTTAATTACTGACAGGTCAGCACCACTGTCAATAAGATACACGAATGATGGAACTTGGTCGCGGCACAGCAATGTAGCTATCGGAGTTTTATTCAGATGGCGTCATTTTTTTTAACACAAAGTTTTCTTTGGCTTCCCGTGCTTATACCAGCAGTTGGCTCGGTATGTCCCATTTTTTTGCAATGCATGCAAGAAGGTATACTGGTAGCTGTTTCAGATTTATCACGACTGGCTTCTTTGGATGAGTCTTTCGTTATTGGATTACAAGCGTTCTGTTGATGGCCCTGACGGCCACATTTAAAGCAGGCTTCTTTAAAAATTTTACTTAGCTTAGAATATTCTGTGTCTCGGTGTTCTCTTGGTTGTCGCTCGCTTTTCCATTTAGGCATTCTCGTACCTTCTTCGTGTCTGGGCATTTTTAATGAACTAGAGCGGCGAGTATCAAATTCGCTTAGTATTATCATAAGTTCACGTTCAGATCGCGGTGCTTGTATATGCAACGAGGCACGCGCTTCCACGTGATTCAAGCCATATTCAATCATACTCAAAACTTTGTCCCATGGCAATTTGTCATAAAACCTGTATACGCTCCGAAGTTTCTGATTTCCGTAATCACATAACGAATCACAATCATGGTTTCTTAACGTCGCAGCTTTAAAAGCTCGAGCGCCTGGCGTTTCCTTATCGGGAAAAGCGGTGATGAGGTCAGCACAAAAGTTATCCCAGGTTCGGCGAATTGGTCGCCAGTCACAACAATATCGACACCGCGATTTTAGGTTATCGCTCACATTTAACTCGTTTTTTAAATTCGTAGTTCGTAGCATCTTCATTAACTGCGTATGCGCTGTCGTCCGGATCGTAGTTGGTTAATTTGAATGTTGGGTACCCATGTCCAAATTACTCCAAATGTTGACACCTGCGTATTTGATCCATCTGCTAGGGAAGGTTGGGCGTTGGCGGCGAGGATGACGACATCGCCTTTGTCTGTTTTGTTAATTCAGCATTTTGTTGTTGTGTACGGCAACTAAGTTAATTAAAGTTTCTTGCCATTGTACCTGGGAACATTTTGCACTTGTAGCCGATTTTTCAACGTCACCTTCATTACTTAGGTCCGATACCTCACTGTCATGACGCGAGCAATTATTGTCTTCCGCGTGTTCCGCCATTTTGACAAACTATAACTACACAACTTTACTGTCATATCGCTTCACGGGGTTGATCAATCACTTCACGAGGTTCATCCCACTTCTGATGTTAACGGTAGGGTTGATTTAACCCCAATAAAAGTCTTAATTATCTCACTCGGTTATTTATTGCCAACTTTAATACAATCTTTTATGGCGCGCGCTACCTCGCCTTCGATCTCTCTGCCCAGACTGCCGTGCTTCCCCTGATTCGTGCGACTCGTCCGTCCTGACTGCGCATGTGGGGCTTTTCTAACTGATGAGTTACGGGGTAAAGGAAAATACTGCTAACATATAATTCATAAACTTAACATGGCGCAGTCGGTAGTTTGAGAATCGTAAATAGGTATATATTTAATATATCGCGACCAAAGAAATCGGGAAGAAAATCCAAGGCAATTAACAAAAGCGTGGAACCTCCTGAAGACTTCATTAATGTCGCCCAACGATTGGAAAGTACAGAGAAAGCTATTAAAAATATAGAAATAAACGTTACTTCACAACTTAATGAACTACAAGGTACAATAACTAGTTTGTTAAATAAAAACTTTGAAACAAACCTGCCCTATTTTTTCCTTATATGTAAACCCCCTTTTTTTTAGTGGTCTTCATTCCCTGTGTGTTTTTAAATAAAGTCGCCCTGACAGACCCCAGTGGCGTGAAGCGTGTGTCCCTGTTTATATATTTCGTATAATAATGTTCTTCTTTTTTACTTTGCGACTGGCTGCATGGCTAATTAGCCAAATGCCAATTAAATTAAATTAAAAAATAACACGAAATTGTTAGAAAAATCTACAGAAAATAATAATATAAGCTGTATTTTTATTTAAAACCTATTTATGTAAATATCTAATATTAATAAATCTTGTCGCCATATCAGAAACGTTGCGCGTTGTTATAATTTCCTTTCGTTCTCCCAAATTTTAACTTGAATCAGATGTTTCGCGCTTCAAACGTTTCCGTTAAGTTAGAAGCGCGAAAATTTGAATTCAAAGTAATAATAAAATTTAAATTTTTATGCTTGGCGCCTACCCCCACCACGACTTTATTTAGTTTCGCCTCCGGTCGCGGGTGGCGCTATCGGGGAACCAATTCAGTATGTTAAGTTGCCTATCTATCCTTGAGAGTGCGCAACTCGCTTATCTATGATGCTCACTTGGCTGCGAGATATTTGATGCCGTCGCATCCCGCGAGGCTGCCTTCCGCTGATCGTCGTGCTGGGTTCTCCCCATTCTGGGCCCGGCCATTGGGATTACCATAATAAGCGGGGGAACCCAGACGACGACCCGTTAGACAGCAAAAAAATACCCCCCGTGTCAATATTACAAGTGTGCCTTTTATATTGGAGGTCATTCCGCTGGGATGGCGCGCGATTTTGCAAAGAGGCTTTTAGTACATTTTACCGTCGATCTTGGAATTGCTTGGGTTATGGCTGCCTGTAGAGTCCTAACAAGGACGAAACGACCGTGATATACTAGAGAATAGGTTTGTGACATCGAACAATAACTATATTAATTTTGACTTGGTAGGTCCCATAACTGTTGTCGGCGTCCCCTGGAAACGTCTAATGACGGCTAATCCTTCCACCACCAAATCAACAAACGAGAAATCAAGATGAAAACCAAAACTAACCCTCGGTTCTTCTCAGAACCAACTCTGACAATAGCATCCATAAATATAGAGGGCTTAACAAAAAACAAAGAGGAACTACTATCAGATTTCTGTAGAAGGACCGGTTGCGACATTCTGTGTGTCCAAGAAACCCACAGGGACGTGACCCATCATAGACCCCAGATCGCGGGAATGCACATGATAGCAGAAATTCCGCACAACAAGCACGGAAGTGCCATTTTCGCCAAACCCGATAAGGCTATATCATCATCACACTGCACCCAGAACAAAGGAATTGAGATTATCACTATAGAGATGGGAAAAGCCACAGTTACATCCGTCTACAAACCTCCTACAGAAACATTTGCTTTTACACCACCACAAAACTTTAATTCCCAGACACATCGATTCGTCATTGGCGATTTCAACAGCCACAACATATCATGGGGCTACTCTAAGACCGACAACAACGGGGAAGCAGTGGAGGAATGGTATGAAAGTGGTGATTTTTCCCTTATACACGACTCTAAACTCCCATACTCATTCCAAAGTAAAATCTGGAGAAGAGGTTATAACCCAGATTTATGCTTTGCCAGCCAGCAACTGGCCGACCTCTGTGTCAAAAGAGTCTACGATCCCATCCCAAAAACCCAACACCGACCAATTGGCCTTGAAGTTTATGCTGCTGTAAAAGCACCAACCATTTCCTTCAGACGCAGATTCAACTTTAAAAAAGCAAATTGGTCAGAGTTTGCCAAAATGCTGGACCAGGCAGTTAGTAGTTTGGAACCGATACCGGAAAACTACGAACACTTTACCAAGATACTTAAAGAAATCTCTAGGAAGACCATACCGAGAGGATGTAGAACCCAATACATAGCGGGTCTGTCTGACAACACTAAGGATCTCCTGAATGAATATACTAAACTGTATGAACGTGACCCATTCAGCGAGGATACAATAAATTGCGGCATCGCTCTGGTCCAGCAGCTCAGCTTCACAAGGCCAGAAAAATGGGTAGAGAAACTGGAAAGCCTAGACATGACACATAGCAGCAAAATAGCTTGGAACTTTGTCAAGAAGCTCAACGGAGACCCAGTCGTCAGGCAGAACTCTGTCAATGTAACCCCAAACCAAGTAGCTCAACAACTACTAAAAAACGGCAAAACAGAGAGAAAGACCAAGATAGAAAGACTACATAGAGATCACGCAACAGAAACCAATAGTCTGGTAACGCCTTTTACGGTCAAAGAGTTTAATAATGCTGTCAACACAATGAAAAATGGAAAGGCCGCTGGAGAGGACGACATGTGTACGGAACAAATAAAGCACTTTGGTTCTGCAACGAAAAATTGGTTGCTAACCCTCTACAACAACTGCGTTTCGGACCTTAAAATACCAAAAATATGGAGAAAAGCCAAGGTAATTTCCCTACTCAAGCCAGGAAAGGACCCGGAGTCTGCCAGCAGCTATAGACCAATCTCCCTCCTGTGCCACCTTTTTAAGGTCTATGCACGCCTGATTTTGAATCGCATGGGAAAAACCGTAGAGCCTAAACTCATACCGCAACAGGCAGGTTTTCGACCTGGGAAAACGTGTACTAGCCAAGTCCTTGCACTAACCGAACACATAGAAAAGGGCTTTGAAGAAAAACTTATCACGGGCGTTGCGTTTGTTGACCTATCCGCGGCGTTTGATACCGTAAACCATAAAAAACTCTTAACAAAAATGTATAACCTTACCAAAGACTACAAACTTACACAAGTAATATCATCCCTACTACAAAACCGACGCTTCTATGTTGTTCTTAATGGTAAGAAAAGCAGGTGGAGAGATCAAAGAAATGGCCTTCCGCAAGGGAGTGTTCTTTCTCCAACTCTCTTTAATATTTATACCAATGACCAGCCTATCGGGGAAGATTCAAAGAGTTTCATCTACGCTGACGATCTTGGTCTGGCGGTTCAAGATGAGTGTTTTGAATTGGTCGAAGCGAAACTAGAGGAAGCATTAAAAGGGATGGCTACGTACTATGAAGAAAATGCCCTGCGGCCCAACCCAACGAAAACCCAAGTGATCGCCTTTCATCTGAAGAACAAGCAGGCGGGGCGGAGGTTGAAAGTCAGATGGCAGGGTAGCGAGCTGGAACACACGGACGTCCCGAAATATATCGGTGTCACATTAGACCGAACGCTCACCTACAAACAACACTGCATAAAAACGAGGCAAAAAGTATCAACAAGAAACAACGTCCTCAAAAAACTCGCCTCCAGCAAGTGGGGAGCTCGGCCTGCAGTGCTTCAGAGAACAGCCGAGGCTTTATGTTTTTCCACGGCAGAATACGCCTGCCCAGTATGGAGTAGATCGAGCCATGCCAAAAAGGTCGACATAGCCCTCAATGAGACATGCCGAATAACCACCGGGTGCATGAAAGCAACACCTCTACCAGCACTCTACAGAGCATCAGGCTTTGTCAGTCCCCAGACGCGCCGCCAGGCTGCTGAATACACAGAAAAGTTTAAGCAGACCTTTGACGAGAGACACCCACTACACGGAATATACGTAACACAGGGAAGGCTCAGATCACGCAGAAACTTCCTTAAGGTGGTCGACGAGGAACCCCCTGAAAACTACCCACCACGTCAGGAAAACCCTGGAGGGGTGGATCTGGACTGGCGAACGTGGCAAACATTGAATAGAATCAGAACGGGAGTTGCAGCTGTGAAAACCAACAAAATTAGATGGAACCAAATAGACCATCAAGACGCTCTCTGCGACTGCGGAGAATTACAAGACATGGCGCATCTCACGATCTGCAGAAACTGCCCTAACACCTGCTCCCTGCATGATTTATGGAATGCTGAACAGAATGCTATTGACGTCGCCCAATATTGGGCACAAAGATTATGATTTGTTGATTTGGATACGAAAAAGTAAAAGTAAGACTTGGTAGGAACTTTAATGCCCGGTTTCTTAACATTTTACGATCGATCGAATCGATAACAATTTAGAAGTTAAAGTTATCGGACCAACAACTTTATACGGGTTTCCAAACATAAATCCCATGTCGAAATAACTGTAGATAATAATGAAATAGATATCTCAGTTCTTTCGATAAACTTATAAACAGAAACTGTAAAAACGGGTTCTTTATTCGACATAGGGTTAATTCAGAAAAAAATACATAGATGAAGCTTGGGTAAATCGGCATTCCACATAGGTCGTGAAGCTAGTTACTTGTTCATTGAATCATTGTCGTTTTCATTTTGGGTTAAGTTTTAAAATTTAAAATATGTGCTTTTACTATCAGATTGACTAATCTATTGCTTAACTTACTTTATAATTATTGGCAGTTACCATTTTTTAAATTTTTCTAGGAATAATATACGATTTAGAATTACAATAATTTCTTAACTACGGCAAACGGCAGACTTACATTACATCGATTTGATGAACAGGTATTCAGAAGATTTATTATTTATTATTAACTGTGATTTAGTGAATATGATTGTCGTCACCAATTAAAATTTGGAAAGAGCCTACAAAAAACCTATTTAATACTCGTACTAGTGAACAGTCACAACCATGAAAGAATTTGTTTTAATCATAATCAGGGCTGACAAGAGGGGGGGCTAGGGGGGCAAATTTCCCGGGCCCACGTCTCTTTTAAGGGCCCGTGCTGCGCAGTTAAAAAAATATGATAAATTATAAAAAAATATATAAAATCTCTGTTGACAAAAAATTACTTTGTAAACATTACATATAAGGTATGTAAATTGTTAGGCGAGTTGGCGAATAATTAATGTTCTAAGTACCTATCAAATATCGATACATTTTGTCCTCGCCCGTCCGGCCCAATATTTGTATTAATATCGATTTATTATTCGAAGAATTTATAAAACTTTCATCTTTTTTGGAGAACCTACCCGAAAATTTTGTACATTTTAGAATTGACCAACAATGGGTTTCTTATCTAAAAATTATATTTTTGTTATTATTTTGGGATTAATAAAAATGAACAGTTTTAATGCCAAAACGACTATGAATGTGGAATATTTGAGAAATAATTTTAGCTCATTACCTAAGTATTGAGCAAAAAATTGAAATTAAAATTGAGGGAAGACCTAAACTCGAAATTAACTTGACGCAGACCACAATGTGTAAATCTAGGGACTTTATTGTTATGGATAAGTTTGCTGAAAAACAGAAGAATGAACTTTACTTTTAAACAATGTAAGTACCCACTAATGAAAAATAAATTGGCCTTTTTTATTTTTTTTATCTTATTTCATTTTCAATAAAATAAGTTGGTAATCATAAATTTTTAAAATATTTATTAAAAATTATTGACCAAATTTGGGCGTGGTCTTAAAAATTTCGCCTGCAACGGACTTTTAGTGTACCCCCAAGTTAATAAGTCACAAGCCGCCACTGGCTAGGACCCTACTTCCCGCTTTTTAATATTTTAAATCTGGCAGTCCTAGGAGTGGGCCCGGGATGCCGCACAGCCCCTGGGCCTGACCTGGCTCTCGACGGCCCTGATCATAATTATGTAAAACTAAAAATACTAACCTGTTGCGTAAAAGCCAAGAGTAATCAAAACTTGGTCTAGCACTGATAATGAGTTATTTCTATTACTAATTGTTGCTATATTATTTCCTATTATTAACTCCATCAAGAAGTTTACACTTTCTTTGCTTAAACGAAATCTGTCCCGAAATTCTTTATCATTATATTTTAAATATTGATCTTCTCTTTGACGATAAATTCTTGGTCGTTCAATATATTTAACTATATTGAAATATTCTTTATCTGATGACTCTGACGAACTGGAATATTCCATTTTATTTCTGTGAAAAACTATCTGTATTCTGTATTGTTGTAAAATTAAAAGAAAGCAACAAATTTTCATCAACACAAAAAAGTTTGGTAGGAAACCATTATCTACGACGCTTGCGTTAATTTTATGGGACAGATATCTGCCCATTTTTCATAAGATATCCATTAGATAACTAATGTAATAAATAAGCCTTGTCGAGTGATTGAGAAACCCAATATTGTGATTAGAAGCAGGTTATCGGATCAATACCTTTATTTAACAGATATCTGGTGCTTCAGAAACCGGGCATTAGTCACTTAGCTTATTAATTAGTTCAAATCAATTTTTGATACTGTATTAACCCATTAACGCCCAGTGATACCGTTTGGTATCGCTAAATCAGCCGTTACTAAGACATCGGCCATTTTGTGGGTGGTAGTAGGATAATAATTCTGACTAGTGCGTTAGTTGCGGAAAGCATCTTCAGTTGTGTTTTAACTGTCTTTGAGTACCATTTTCGATTTATAAACAAAAAAACACGTGTTATTTTACCGTTCATTTTACGTCAATAGAAAAATATGAACATTCGCTTGGAGTAAGTATAGTTTTTCCGTGATAATATATATTTTTTTGAATACAAGTATGGATATTGACTAAGTAATTTATATAAAGCCCTCTATAACGTATATCTTATTTTTCAAAATTCCCCTGACATTACAAAATGGGCGCAAAACATACTGATACCATATGGTATCACTGGGCACATTCCGAAAGACAATAATTTAAAAATTAGTCCCGTACAATTTGCTCAAAAATGAGTGACGAAAGTAACCAAATGAGCAAAGATGTTCTCATTGCAAAGTAACTACTTTTATACCGAAAACACCATTTTCATTACAAGAAATAACATAACAAATGTGTTTTAGGACGGTACCCTTAGAACCGCGTTAGGTCGCATTATTTTTCCAATGTTAAAAAATTGTTTTGCTTTTTATTCTATATTAAAAAAATAAACTTTTAATTCTTGTAGCAATTTAGGGTCATTGCACTCATTACTATGCATAATAGATAAGTTATTATTGTTAAAGAAAATATAATATTTGTCTAATGCGCTCGGACACTAATGCCATAATAAAAAGTAGATAGTTTAGTCCCATTATTTATATTTCTGATAATAATTTTAACATGATTTTGCGCATTATTTATTTAAGCACCAATAATTGCCATTTTATTTTGTGCGGTGGTCGTGGAAGTAAAGTGAAGTCATGGCAGTTATCAGCAAAAACGGTATATCCTTTTTTTATTGGTAGTAGGTAATATCTTTACCACCGTTTAAAGCCTTCTGCTGGACTTTGACACAAGCAATTTTTAATATAATAAACAAACTAAACTTACTTACTACATAAAAAATTTCCCATGAAACACAGGAATATTACTATTCGACTAAAATATTATATATTTGGTTTATAAGGGTATTAAAATACATCAATTTAATATTTAACAGCGGTAATAAACACATAATATTATATAGAAGCTATATAAGTATTTTGTTACACACACCGCCATAATTACAGGAACGGTCCAAATTTACCTTAAGTTGAAAATCAATTTTCTCTTTCGATTTTCACTCGATTTCGATAGTTTTTTTTTATTTTAGCTTGATTCTTCAGGAATGCTGTTGGCCTATCAACATTTTTTAACGATTTGTCTTTATATATGATACAGGGGCCGAAACAAAGTAATGATTTTTCAGTAATTTTTGAGACACCCTGTGGAGTGACCAAGTGACAATTGGAAACATTTTATGATAATTAACTGTGACCTGATCTTTTCTGTATTTATTTACTCTGATACCTTAATTATTACGAAAAATACAGGGTTTGAAAAAATTACGACAAAAGTACCGCTTTTTAACAAAATTAATTGTACGTTTTGATTTGTTTTAAACATTTAATGATAAAAAATTATTACAGGAATTATTTTTTTCAATATCGTGTATTTCCTCCACGAGCCCTTATGACTGCACTCATCCGACGTCCCATACTTTTGACGACGTTGTCGATCATTTCCTAAGGCAAATTCTTCCATATTTCAATTAATGCAGTTCTTACCTCGTCTGTGTTTTGGACAGCAGGAATTCTTGACCTAAGTCGTCTGCCTAGCATATTCCAGACATGTTCAATCAGATTCAAGTCCGGTGAACATGAAGGCCAATTCATTTTTGGTATCTCCACTTGATTCAAAAAGTGAGTTACACAATGAGCTACGTGCGGGCGGGCATTGTCCTGCATTAAGAGGAAATTGGCTCCGATATGTGGGGCGAAAGGTATTACATGGTATTGAAGAACATCTCTTATGTACCTATCTGCAGTTAAAGCACCGCCATCAATAACCACTAACTCTGTGCGTGCTCCTAAACATATGCCACCCCACACCATAATTGAGCCTCCACCGAAAGAGACGGTAGGAGTAAAATTAAATTGTTCGTTTTGTTCTCCTCGGCGTCGATACAATCTCTCCCTACCATCAATAGAATTTATGCAAAAACGGCTCTCATCCGTGAATAAAACTTGACCCCATTGATCGTTATTCCAATTTTGCTGTTCTCGAGCAAAGGCTACTCGCGCTACTCAATGACGTCTCTGGAGTTTAGGGGCTTTTCTTGGCCTATATGGCCCATATTTAATTGATTAAATTTTTTTTTATGTATTAGCGCATCCAATTCCCGATGTCCAATCTTAATCAATTTTGGCGAAAAACTTTGTTATGTGACATGAAACACCTTCAGGGGGTGAGAGGAATAACATTTTAAACTTAATTATTTTGCCTTATTGACCATACAAATGTATAGGTATATTATGATTTGTGACATTACTAAAAATGAAAGAACCAAAAATAAATTGTGTTTATTTTATATTTTGGTAATTTACCTCAATTATTACATAATTGTTGAATACTTATTATAGGGAAATATTGGCTATAAAACAGAGAATTGGTAATAATTTAATTAATTTTAAAAATCGCGATTTTTAATAAATAAGGCGGAAACAACTTTAACCAGATGTGGCTGTTGATTCTTGCGCCATTTGTGGTAGAATGTCTGTACTGTTTTCTCGTTTTTCAATGCACCCTTAATCAACATTCTCTATGCATTTTGCACAGTCACCCAATGCGCAAAGTTATCCCAAAATTCTTTATTTAACCCTTTTACTCTCTCTCAAATAAAGTCTCACGCCAAAGTGCCTATTTTTTTACCGCTTGCGAATATACTCGTTAAGAGCACTGTAAACTAATTGAGTATGACATTAGACACTATAGTATAACCTCCCAGACACAAGTGAAATTAAAAAAAAGGTTATATAGTGTCTAATGTTGTAAATATAATGATACGGAACCCCTCCAATGAGATTATTTGTCTAGAGCAGCCTGATCCTATTTTTATAAGCAAAACGACTATACTCGTCCGGCGCAGTTTACGACGTGGCGAATATATTCGTCCGGAGCAGCGAAAGGGTTAATATCGGACAGTAGAAAGAAGTTTTGATACTGTTTCGCTTCTTTCTTTTTAGATTTCCGTTTTTAGGCAAAGTATTTTTGGAATCCAAATTCCGAAGTAAAATGAAACCTTTCGTATTCTGAGATATTCAACAGCTTTTATTCTGTTAAGTGTTTAGTTTGTAGCTTCCAATTAGTAATTAGTATATTTTTAGGTCTGTTGTTGCCTTACGTCTACTTATTTTTAAAACAGTATAAATACTTCAATTGGATTTACATGATGCTAATAAGCTATGGTAGTGTTCTGGTTATAGGGCAAACATACTACTTTTTTAAAATTGGTGATATAAACTTTTTTAAACAATATGCGCCTTTTCATTTTGTCTTGGTATTTGTAAGTATTATTTTTTCTTAACTTAACTATTAGTGTATGTATGTTCAAAACACAACAAAATATTTTGTTTTCCGTTTTTAAGATAATAGTATGTTTTTTTCTACTTAAATTATTTATTTCAACGACAAAGTAATAATTATTTTTTTTGATATTACTTCATTGTCTACCGCCTTCAAACAAACAATTTAGTTGGTTGTTTTGCCTTTTAAATATTTTAGTTGAAAATATTCATACAATCTATAACATTGTTTCAGATAATATCTGCAATGTCGATAACACCACGTTCTTACCAACAATTTATAAAAAATTGCCATAAATTTGAAAGTTCTGCCAAATTCAATTTATCCTCACTTAGTGTCAATAACAGGCAAAAACTTATATTCACCCGCCAAACGCTTATTATAGCGTTCATATTGGTTTCGATGCTTTGTTATATAACTACTATTTGTAATTTGTACTTTTGGCATCATAACAAAGATACGTCTATGATGTTTTCCTGGTGGTTACATCAGTATGTTTCTGAAGATTCCAATACATCAATTTATCTGCATTGGATGCTTTATATGGTATGCATTATTGCGATGATTCCTGTAATAGCTACACCCTTATTTACTGTATATTTTTATTGTCATATCGTGATAAAAATAGTTTTCCTAACAGACGTTGTAACCAAATTAACGAAAAAGTACAAGGATACTACTATGAGAATGCTAATGAGCAATATTAGATACCAAGACATTATTTTTCGACATTTAAAAGTCATGATTGACCAACACCTGGAAATTTTAAGGTAGGAATAAAAATGCATATTGGTACCAATTAATTATTATTTTATTGACATTATATAATATGATGTACGAACCGATGAACTGTCAGGTTATCATACTAACCTTAACAAATTGAGCCTATAATTTAGGTGAAATTCATTAGATTTTTTGAAGTTACTCGTTTTTTGGATGTTAAGGTGGAATTATCAACGTCATTCAATTTATTGCACCTATAACCTATTTTGCCTTGTTTTTCTTAGTTTATTATTTTATTGACTAAGATTTAAATAAAATCGATATCGTCTGCACATTATTTAGGTAATATCTGATATATTACAAAAATATTAATTTATTTCGTTGCTTATTTTGGGAGAATTGTATAGTAAAAGAATAATGACATAATAATGTTAAAAAAATCTTAATCGATATTTTTCGATATACAATTCTCTTTAAATAACTTATGAAATTATGATGATAAATCTTTGAGAACGGAATTAAATCCTAACGCTGAATTGGCCCCAGTAGCGCAGCCCAATGTATAGGCTATATTGGTTAAAAATTGTTAATTGGCCCAATATTGACGATTTTTAGCCAATATTGGCAATTAATTGGCAATAAAACTTTTTCCTTTAAAATAATTTTATATTTACCCAATATTGTGCCAATATTTATAATAAATATAAATTTTTTAAAATTAAAAAAGTTGATTTAGGTGGGTATTTATAATATATAAAAATTCAGATATCTTGTTTACAAATTTCTTCGATTAAACATAAAATAATATGTTTTCTAATTTTAGACCAATATGGGGCATTTATTGTGATTTATTGACTAATATTCACATCACTGAGAAAATAATTTTTTTGATCTAAACAAAAATGGAGTTCGCCGAAACAAATATTTGTTCCCTATGGCCTGAACAAATAATTATTTGAAATTTTGTCCAAAATTAGTTGACTTTTGATAGGGAAATATATGATATTCAAATAAATATTATTTAAATAAAATAATTCCGTTATTTAGCACGAAGCAATATAGGTAATCAACAAATATGAATTTATTTCTATTAAATAAATATTTATTCTGTTCAAATAATCATTTATTTAAATCGGCAACACATTTATTTAATCCAAATCACGAATTGTTTATTATCCTTTATATTTATTTCTATTAAATAAATATTTATTCTGTCCAAATGATAATTTATTTAAATCGGCAACACATTTATTTAATCCAAATCACGAATTGTTTATTATACTTTATATTTATTTCTATTAAATAAATATTTATTCTGTTCAAATAATAATTTATTTAACTTGGCAACACATTTATTTAATCCAAATCACGAATTGTTTATTGTACTTTATATTTATTTCTATTAAATAAATATTTCTTCTGTTCAAATAATTTCGAAATTAGGATGTGTGCTTTTTGGCATTTAATTTAAATAACTTATTGTTTCCTATAAATAAATAATTATTTACTATTGAACATAATAATATATAATATAATTATTATTAAATATTTTTTGGTAAAAACAATATTTGTAATAAACAATTAGGTATTTAAATTAAATAATTAAAATAGGGTATAATCTCCCAAACTATTTAGAAGAGGAGCTGCAAAAAGAAATAAATCATACCACAGTTTTTATATATAGTCTGTTTATTGTTACGAAAAATAACATAACTATATAAGAAAAGAAAACAAAACTGTAATTAACATGACAGTTATTAAACTCGGTCTGCGCATACGAGAGCCTTATTCTCCTTAAACATCCATATTTACTGCAATAACTAAATGTTCCTGTAAAATAACATCTTGTTTGAAGGAAATAAATTAAATTTATCACAAACAATCAAAAATGGTTATAAATAAATAATTGTTTCCCCGAAATATTTATTTATTTAAAGCAAATAAATATTTAAGGCAAATGAATAATTTTACATAAAGGGGCTGCAAGAGACACTTTCGTGGCCATATTGATAGTATACAACATGAATATTAATAATTATATTAAAAACAGAAATGAAAACAATAACGATATGCATGTTTATAAAATAATATAACAATATGGCAAAGACAAATTTGTTAACTTTTTCTATTATATACAAAAATAATTGAAACGTTTTTAAATGGGCAATTCTCCATGGCATGCATGATTTAGTAATTATTATTATGTATAATATGTTTTATCTGTCTTTTTTAAGTAATAAACATTAAAATTAAAATCTTACCTTCGAAGGAGTGCCACAGATGTCCCATGTTATGGCCAACTAGCCAATCGCGAACATCCATTGCCACACAAAATTATATATCACCTTGTCGAAAGACGCTCACTAAACGACTAAACTCCCCAGTCTCTACCTGCCTAGATCTCGACGCCAGCCCTTCCCTTTATCTTGTTCGCTTCGCGGAATCCGATTAAAAAGCAGTGGCGAAATATAAAGTTATTTGCAGCAAATAATATTTTGTTTGAAATGTAGACGTTTAAAGGCAGAGGTGTAGCAAACAATTTTTTGTTTGGCGCGAATAAGTTTTATTTCACATAAATAAACAAAAACCAAACAAATATGAAATAAAAGTCAAATAATTCAATTTATTTGTTGCAAACAATTGTGCCCCCTTGCCGCGAAATGAGGAACTTAGAAGTATTTTCCCGCAATTTCTCTTGACCACTTTACTCATAAACAAATCTTTCCGAAGTTGTACGATTAATGGTTTCCGTGATAAAGCCGACGTCCTTGCTTATTTGACCTCCCGGTACATATAGGTCCAGTGTATGACATTAATATTGGTCCTATATTTATAAACGAAAATGGGAACATATATGTTAGGTTTATTGGACCTTTATTGAAAATAAATATTGGTCTTATATTTAAATTAAATACTGGTTAAATATTAAATATTCACAGCGGAACAATATTTATTTTTAATATAGTATAAATATAAAAAACATATATTGTACCAATAAAAAAAATCTCGCCTTTTCTTTGTTGGGCCAATATGTATATTATATAATATTTTACCAATATTGGTGTGCTACTGGGGGGGCGGGGATGTTAGTTCCTGATGCTTGTTGTCGACAAGGCACAGTAGAAAATCAGACGATTGCAGTTAATAAACAGATACAGGAACAATCTTAAATTCTAAGTATTTAAAGGCCGCACCATAAAAAAATCTAAATATTCTTTTACTTCAATTTCATTCTTACAAATTACCTTGATATCTCGGACTGTAAAACTGTAGGTACTAAATACGTAACCAACAATAATGATTTATATACAGGGTTAGTTGAAGTAACTGGAACAACTAATTTTCTTCAAAACTACCAAGGCTAAATCAATGAATTTTGGTACAGGTGGATAACTTATATAATTGAATTAAAAATTGACAATTGCGACGTTGCCAGTTTTTTAGTTTTTTCTGTAACTCAAGGAATGTTTTTTTTTCAAATGTTACACTACTCTTTTTTTATTGAATTCGATTCCTCCCATCAACATTACCTTTTCCTGATAGTATAAAATTTTTATCTCAAATAGTTTTATGGGAAAAAAGTTAATTAGTTGCAACTCTAACTGTAAAAAAATCCAATCTATTTCCATTTAAAAACATTTCAAATAATGTAAAAAGAAAGGTCGATAGACATAATGTACCTAATAGTGTCGATAACGACAAAAATAACTTGATCAGGATGTTGCCAGAGTTCTTTACCGATAACACTAGCACTCTATTTGAGGTTAACGATGTTAGCAGGATGTACCCAAAATCGTATTTTCGCAACCAAAATGACGTCTTCATCCGAGGACGTGTTAAAGAGTAATGTTATAGAAGCAAGTTTCTCGACTGTGCATTGACATAAAAAAAAAGGTTGACGTACCTTGCTTCAGCCACAAGTTTCATGAAACTTATTTCTCCAGTGTGTCACCCGCCTAGCAAACAACTACTAACAATAACATAGCTAGTAAAAATTAAAATTATATCAAACAAATCTGGAGCCATGGCACTCTCGATATTTTGCAAACAAAATAAGGCCTTGTGATTTTGCGTTAACACACACGTGGCACACGCGATGTATTAAAAATATTTGTAATTGTTCTGACAAATGTTTATTATTGAGTAGTTAATGAGTAATAATAATTGTAACTTACTATTTAGTGAGTTTACATACAAATATGAACTAACTTAACTTAACTTAATTCAAGTATAGGTCAAAAGTTGGTACATAATACAATTTTGAGTGAAGAAAAATTCATGAATAGGTTTCATAATCAAATTAATTTAGTAGTACACTAATTAATTTGATTATGAAACCCATAATATGAAAGTAATTTTTACTAGCTATGCTATTGTTAATAGTTGTTTGTTAGTAGTTGTTATCGTTATCGATACTATTAGGTACACTGGTGTACCTGCTATGTCTACCAACCTACCTTTTTATTATTTGAAACGTTTTTAAATGGAAATAGATTGGATTTTCTAGAGTTAGAGTTGCAACTAATTAACTTTTTTTCTATAGAACTATTTGAGATAAAAATTTGATTTGACACTATCAGGAAAAGGCAATGTTGATGGGAGGAATCGAATTCAATAAAAAAAAAGTAGTTACATTTAAAAAAAAACATTCCTTGAGTTACAGAAAAAACTAAAAATCTGGCAACGTCGCAAGTGTCAATTTTTAATTTAATTCTTTAAGTTATCCACCTGTACCAATTTTCTTTGATTTAGCCGTGTTAGTTTTGAAGAAAATTAGCCGTTTCGGTTATTTCAACTAACTCTGTATAATATTTTGCTTTGAAGAAAAAGACGCGTTATGGCGCATTATCGCGCGTAGAAGAGAGAAAGAAACCCTTTAAACCTATAGAATTTAGTTCAAGGTATATTTGTTTATTTAAAAATAATAAAGTAGTTTTTTGGTGCATCTGACTATATGATCGTAAAGATAAATATTTCAAAAATAGTTGCAGGCCTTCGGTTCTCATTAAAATTTAATTAAAATATACATTTGGTATCACTGTGTAGCTAAAGGTAGAAACGTTGTTTGTCTGGTAATATATTTTTTCTACATACGTGTGGAAAAATAAATTTTCCGCACTGATATCCGTGAGGAAAATTGGTTTTTCCACACTAGTGCGGAAATTTTTTTCGGCACGATTATGTCAAAAATCCGTGCGGAAAATTGGTTTTTCCACACTAGTGCGGAAAAATTTTTCGGCACGATTATGTCAAAATCAATAATATATCAATTATAACTTGTAGTTATTACTTTTTTTCTCAGAATTAGTTACTGTTACATATGTATGTGATTGTTAATTAAAAATTATAAAATTTCTTTGAAATATGTGTTACTTATTTCCACACGTCTGTAGAAAAACTATTGTACCTGACACGTGCGGAAAATATTTTCCCTGCACTAGGCTGCTTCACCGTTCGGTGAACGGCAGACTCGTGCGGAAAAATTCATTTTCCGCACTTGTTAGGTAAATAGCTATTTAATTTAGGTCTTTCTTTTGCAGAATTTCTTAGTTTAAGTTTTCTATTTGTACTAACACAAGTTATAGTATATTTTGACAACGAAATGGTAATCTGAAAATCTGCCACATGAGAAACAGTGTTTAAAGGTACTCCTTTAAATTTTTTTCCATTAAAGTATGTGCGACTTCCGAGAAATTTTTTGAGCGCTGAGGCAAAAATGTTTTGTTTATTTTACATTTAAGGCCGGTTCTCGTATACGCTTCAACGCGCTTTACTACGCTTGACTTCAGGGAGCGCCAAAATGTATCTTTCAATTATTCTCATGCTTCCTTATGTACTCGTTCTAAGTTACGCCGCGCCTCACTTGGCTTGAATCACAGAACTCCAATAAAGAGAAACGTTATAAACGTGCTATTTGGTCGATGCCGCCGTGACTTTGAAATGACATCAGATGCGAATGTGGCGCCCTCAAGTGTAGTGTAGTTTGAACTAAACAAGGCGGAAGGGGGGTAGGGGGAAGCCATCATATGTTTGTATTTTTTAAAGGTCAAATCAATATTTTGAAATTCAAAATTTGTTGTAAGTAATTTTATAAAAAAATACGTTTTTATTACCAACAAATACAGTTAGCACTTCACGATATGTAATAAAAACGTATTTTTGTTAAAAATTATTTATAACAAAGTTTAAATTCCAAAATATTAAATTACCTTGATATCAAAATTCTTGAGCCTTAGTTTTAGTAAAACAAACTTTTGTGTAACTTTTTTATTGCACAAAATCATTTACATGTAGGTACATAGGTAATATAAATAAAATAATATTACAGTTTTTTTCATTCGTAGAAATCAACACCTGAAAATAAAAAGAATGAAGAGTTATGTATTTTATCAATTAAGAAATAAGTTTCATACCAGGTGACAGAAAGATGTTAAAGGAAAATTAGCTATACACACAACTTAACAAAATCACTTCTACAAATGTTATTTTATTAGTCATAAAATTGTTCAGGTAGTCAATCAACGATGAGCTACCAAATAACTTTAGTTGTAAAAAACTAAATCCGATCACCATATTGTCTTAATATTCTTACTTAGCTTAACTATACCTAATTAAACTTATTGGCCACATACCTTCGCACCGATTATCATGTCCAATCTAAAATTTCAAAAACCATTGGCAAAAAGTAAAAATATATAACATTAGGTTTGAAAAGCTCGAGTCTTCTCTCCGGACTTGCCAAAAGTTCTCGATACAAACTAATGATATGATATAACATATTATAATAGCATTATTTAAATTAATTAGTGAATAATAATAACTACATTCCAAGATAATTGAATTACTTCTGCCAGAAATAAAAGAATAAAATTGAACAAATTATTTTAAAATAAAAATTTAGAGTCATCGACCTTTACCTGATGGAAAATTGGAACCCTAATATTTTTAGATCCTTAAAAATAGGTATAATGTAAAATATATTAATCCAAAACTTACCCAGACATGTAATTACATTTTCCTTTTCATTCTCAGCAAGATCTTGAAAACTACCGAGAAAATTACAAAAAAATTTATCGGCGAACCGCCATGACAATCCATCAAAAATACTGCAAGGACGAACACAAATTACACAAACAGGTTGGTTAAGAAATGAAGCAATGTGATTGGTTGCCATTGACATATCATGTATTTTAATTTGAGTCAACCTTGTTTATTTCCTTGAAAGAGACGCCATATGTAGTGCGTGACCATGGGTAACGAGTGACTTTAATGACAAGTGACAGCTGCGACTTTTTGTATCTCGGTTTCATAGGGCTGGCTTGAATGCGCTTGACGCCTTCAATTGTCGCTGGGCTTTTCTAGGCTTCATGTCGCGTGGTGAAGCGCAGCGACGCTCGATCAAGTACAAGTGGGAATCACCAAAGCAGCAGCGTTCAAATTTTATTGTGGGTAAAAGTAAAAATGGCCCGTATAGACGACCAAAAAATTAAACAGCTAATATGAAACTCCCCCTCTTCCAATCTAGCTTGAAAAATGCTATGTACCCAGTACTCTCGACGCTTTCGCTTTTTTCGTACTCATCGCATACACGCGCTGAAACAATCTCCTCATCTGATGATGTGCTATCGCTTTCTGAAGACATGATACGACAGGAAACGATAGCACATCATCAGATGAGGAGATTGTTTTAGCGCTTGTATGCGATGATTATGAATAAACGAAAAAAGCGAAAGCGTCGAGAGTACTGGGTACATAGCATTTTTTGAGCTAGATTGGAAGAGGGGGAGTTTTATATTAACTATTTAATTTTTGGTCGTCTATACGGGCCATTTTTACATTTTTACGTACAATAAAATTTGAACGCAACAAGCAATCTTGCTAAACTGGTTTTAAAATCTATAGTAATTGCGGCGGCCACGAGTGTCCACGTGGCTGCTTTGGTGATTCCCACTTGTACTTGATCGAGCGTCGCTACGCTTCACCACGCGACATGAAGCCTAGAAAAGCCCAGCGACAATTGGAGGCGTCAAGCGCATTCAAGCCAAGTGAGGCGCGGCGTAACTGAGAACGAGTACATAAGGAAGCATGAGAATAATTGAAAGATACATTTTGTCGCTCCATGAAGTCAAGCGTAGTAAAGCGCGTTGAAGCGTATATGAGAACCGGCCTTTATGGTGATGAACTCTTTAAATAACTAATCACCAGTTATAAACATTAAACAAAAAATACCCTGTATATAAGAGAATGCAATTAAAAATAGCATTGTCAAACAAAAATTAAAATATTGTTGCGAAATCCCCTAAAGAGTTCAGAATCAATATGGATATGAATAAATTCTTCAAGCTATGACACTTATTGTTCTTTTTTTGTTTCTTAGGGATTTAGCACACACTGAAGAATTTCTTGGTTTACAGAATTTTCTTCATTTGTGTAGTGGAATACCGATGGGACTGTACGTAATAATGATCTTGTATTCTGTAAGTAACAACTATTCTGCACTTAACCAAATTCTATAGGTATATGTACAGTACTTTGGTGTTTGTTTTAAGATTATATATATTTGGTCATATTCTGGTAAAAAAGGCATTCTTTATACATCAAAAGAAGCTAAAAATCAAAAAGTCGGAAAAAACGATTTTGTGAAGGTAAAATGATAAATTATGAAAGCCGAGAAAGTTTTTCGTCGGTAGTATTTTTTAAAGTTTACTCGTAAAATAAGTTGATTGTTGGTCTTGGACTTTGATTGACAAAATATTGAATCGTAAATTAATTGGAAGAAGCAAAATTTTGGAGAAAAATATACCAAGATAAAATTTTACTGGTTTCATTGATGTGGGCAAAAACAGCATTTGTTGTGTTGGTTTTACTTTAGCAAATCTTCTTTTTTTAATTGAGTATATTGCCTTATTGTCAAACTAATCCAGTGATGATATGTATAGTCTGAGTCCAAAACTCGAGGCACTGACGTGGAACGGGGATCCGGCGATTTCCGACAAATTGAGTTGTTCGAGTGAATATCTAACATAATTTTTTTGCTCTCTTCTTTGCTGGGTTTTGTTTTTTCCTTGGCACTCGGTATCTTTTATGCAACTAAAAACCGTTAGTAGTGATAGCTGGATAGTTTTGCGCCAATTGCTGCGGTCCCCTTCTTCGTGTTGTTCAAAGCTGTTGAAATGGTGTTCAAAAGCGGTTCATTAATCGTTTATAACCGTTCTAGAACGACTATATTGAACATCTTTGAACAACCAATGAACAGCTTTGAACAGCTTTGGAACAGCTTTGAACAGCTTTGAACACCTTTTGAACAGCTTTTAAACAGTTTTGAGCAGCTCTTGAACAGCTTTGAACAGCTTTTGAACGGCGGTGAACAGTGCGCAAAAAGGGACGCAGCAATTGGCGCAGAACTGTCCATCTATCACTACTACCGTTCTACATGTCACTTTCTTTAAAGTAGCACATAAATTTCACTGCATCCAAAACAGCTACACCTGGATTTCGAGTTTTAAGTCCTTCATACCACAGGCCTATAAAAAAAACAGTAAAATGTTTAACATGCAGTATAAATGGCACACTGTAAGATCTCTGTACAAATGGAGATTTAGTTTTTATAGGTTGCCATCCACTAATTTAAGTTGGAAGCATCATTCCAACTGACTGTAACTGACTCCACTCCCTAGATACGCACCTTATAACTGTAAGCATAACTGTTGCATCGTAATAAAAAATAATTAACTAGAAATGTATAAATGTTATGTTTTAGCCTACCTTTCAATTCCATCTCAAAGTCTTGGTTATTACTTTGTTTCTTGCCACTACGTTCGTTGAAAGTTTAGCGGGACAATCAGTCGAGGACGCTGTAAGTAACATTTTAACGTTTTGTTTTTCTAAAAAGTTTAAAATAATATTTTTTCGACAATAAAGGAATATTTTTTGTTAATATTAATGAAAATTAATTATTTTTTTAACATTATTATGTTATCGTTTTATGGTCAAAATATGTAAAATATCATTAAACGTTGTTTTCTCATTAATTTAACAATCCAATAAAATCAATCTAAATCTAGTATTTCACTCTCGTCTCCCATTCTTTCGGTCTCATGGTCTCACTTTTGTGAGACGAGACAAAAATTATGCGAGAACAAGAAATTTCGCAAAATAATCCCAACTACATCTGCCCTCAAAAATTTGCGATTTCTTTAATTTTACAGAAATATTCACTTAATTATTCCAATTAACATTTTTTTTGAGCAGCATTGTTTATTTGTAACCCTAATTTGTGAATGTTAAATACAGGTTCTCTATTTTGTAAAAAACTTTTCGGAGATTAAGCCGAACACGAATGTTTACCGTCTTGAGCCGATAAATTAACACACATCGTAGAACCCAATTAATAAATGCAAATGTTCGGTTCTAAAAGTGTCAGTGTGTAATAGTGTGTATGGTCTCAAAAGCAAACATTTTTTCAAGATTATTTGATACGAAATATTTGGCGTTTTTAGTTGTCCATCTTTGGTGAAAGGTACTGTGTCCAACACTCATGTTTCCATAAAAAAATAATATTAAAAATTAAAAATTTAAAGACTGGGTTAGTCCCAGGGTATTTTATTATCTATGTATCTAAGGGCGTCGCCAGCCAGTGAGCTAGGGAGGGGCAGCATAGAAGAACTGAAGAAAACATTAAGATAGAAAAGTTTTATTTAAAAAAAAAATAAAAAACGAATAAATTATTTACATACAAAATCAATTTAAACATAATCGTCTAGAGTTGCTAGCGAATTTGATGGTTACTTTGTTTATAAAATCGTCCAAGTTCTTGAAAATATGTTGCCTGTGTACACTCATCATGGCGAGGCCATTGAGGCGAGTTCCAGTAATCGTGCTCCTCAACCAGGTTTTGATTCTCCTCAAGCTACTAAATGACATTTCAACTGTACAAGTGGTACAAGGTAAAGCAATAAGAATCCTCAAGGCCTTCTTTATCGCAGAAAAAAAATCGTCAGTTTCCTTAAGGACTTCCACAACACTTTTGGTCGATTCTGGTTTTTCCTCCCATATTTTTTTCCAAAGTTCTATCTTATTCTTGATATCCAAAATACCGTAAAAGTTTCTGAATTCCTCGCATGCTTCTTTAAGGTCTTCCAAAGATATGTTTTTTATTTGCGCAGGGTGTAGTTTTGTTAGGGCAAAGGATGGTCTATTTTCTTCAGAGAACCTTATTTCGAGGGAATTTATAATTGAGTCCAAATAAGGAATTGTCATAGACCTCCGCCAGAATTCTGAATGGCTTTTTGCCGGGTGGTTGCTGCGGTGTTGTTGTCTTTCAACAGTACGGGGTATGGATTTCATATCTTCCGTCAGTCCAATTTTTTCCGCAATAGCAGTAGCATCTTTGATAATATCTTCTGTAACTTTTTCGGGATCGTTACGGTGGTCTTTGATCAGTTGTAAAATGCGACTAATATGCTGGGATGCCTGAACCGTGTCCAAGGATACTATTGGAGCACGTTTACTGTGGGTTCTATAATACCGGAATATTTGGATATCAATACGAGGCTAAAAATAAATTGTGGGTTCTATAATACCGGAATATTTGGATATCAATACGAGGCTAAAAATAAATGAAGCTTTGGAAGCTGCCGCATGGAGCTGATACGCATGTTTCCTTGTCGCATTATTGCCATCTCGAGACAATGTTTCTAAAACCTCCATTATAGCAAAAAATTATCTTTAAAAACTCTGCTGCTTCTGTGTTTTTCGCTCCACCTTGTATCGCATAACCGGGAAATATTCTGTATTAATTTCCGTCTTAGAACCGATTCTCGAAAAAATGTTATTATATCCTTGATGGTCCCAACGGTATTTCTGATGTCGGGCAGGGTGTTCAGATCATTGATGACCAGATTGAGCTTATGTGACGAGCAATCTTCGCGAACCGATGCAGTGTTGCCGTTGATTCCCGGAAATTCTCGGTTATTGTTTCGATTAGCCGGGTGCGCGTAATTTTATTTTTAATTCCAGTAAGCCATAGTTTTAGAACCTCTAGGGGGGGGGGGCAGCTGCCCCTCTGTCCCCCCCTGCCCCCTCTGGCGACGCCTTTGTATGTATCTTTATTTTGTAGAGTGTAGAGTTGTCAACAGCGATCTCCAATTTAAACTGGTATACATGGAATGTGAAAAATCAAAAAGTCTATTTGCTGTTTCTAATAAATAGCTCTAAAGTTATTCAAGTCAGAATGGTGTCAATGTTTGAAGTAAATTTGGAACTCTATAAAAGGGTAAAATACGTTTAAAATATTTATTAGTTTTTAACCAATGTAAAACTAAAGCTATAGCTGTCTAAATTAAAGCAACTCCTGGGAAATTATGCATGTATTTAATAATGGGTAGCCACAATACATTAAAAAAACTAGGTAACTGAAGAAAATATGTTTAGGATTGGTAGACTTTTTACCAAATTACCAAAATGTTTAACTGATTGGTGACACATACTGTAATCTAAGGCAAACTGTCGAAGTGATCGATATGGATTATCTTGTATCAATCAAAATATTCAGAGCCTTACTACTTCCAGCTGCTGTTGTTGTTCTGCCTGACTTATGATTAACAGATTTAACCTTCTTTTAAACGGCAAAGCAAAGCCAACTGCTAAGCTGAGAGTTCTTTTTAAAGATTTAACTTAACATAGTAAAGAATTTTTCTTTTAGCTGTTTGGAAGAAACAAATGAAAAGTACCTTTTGTCTTTCACAAGCACATCACTGCTAATTTTTTTAACCAATTTGCTTACCAAATACCTCTTATACATAGACCAGATTGTTTACATTTTAAAGCAACCAAAGTTTCCAGGGCTCACAATTTATCTCGTCAGCTGTAAGGTCCACTATTATACTTAACACATAATATCAAAATAATGGCTGTTGCCAAACTTACTGTTAAGAAGTTAGATATTATTAGATTCATGAAATTAATAAAATACAGTTTATGTTATACAAATATATACTAAAACCGCGTAGTTAACGTGGTATTTGTTTTTTGCTACCGTGTGGTTAGTGGTCGGAATACTCCAAACTACTTATTTGTATGTGTTTCGTGTTTTCTATAGGTCTTTGTAAAGGATTTTATTAATGTACTTAAGAAAATGGCGCGTCAGTATCAAGTTTGTGTAAAATTAGATTCCTTTTATCCAAAATTATATTTTCACAAATAAGGTTATAATCTCTATTGTTTGCCCATTCAGTGGCGTAGTAATCTGTAAAAAAAGTAAATAAAAATAATTCATAAGGCCAAAGTTTTTAAAAATATTATGTTAACATTAAGTGTGATATAACTTCTAAAGATACCACATTATTGAAACAACAATTATTATTGTTGTCATAGTAGTTATGTGGCAGCTAGTCCTAACATAGCATTAATAATTTGGACCTTAAACATTTATTTTTTTATTCAATTACAAACCTTTAAAATGGTTATAGATGGTAAAAAGAAAAAAGTTTGTTTCTAAACTTTTTTTACCATATAATATAGGTAGGTAAATAATTTTACACCGAAAAATGTTTGATTTTCCTTTTTTCTCAAAACTTACCTATAAATATTGATCGAATCGAATCGAATCGAATCGAATCGAATCGAATCGAATCGAATCGAATCGAATCGAATCGAATCGAATCGAATCGAATCGAATCGAATCGAATCGAATCGAATCGAATCGAATCGAATCGAATCGAATCGAATCGAATCGAATCGAATCGAATCGAATCGAATCGAATCGAATCGAATCGAATCGAATCGAATCGAATCGAATCGAATCGAATCGAATCGAATCGAATCGAATCGAATCGAATCGAATCGAATCGAATCGAATCGAATCGAATCGAATCGAATCGAATCGAATCGAATCGAATCGAATCGAATCGAATCGAATCGAATCGAATCGAATCGAATCGAATCGAATCGAATCGAATCGAATCGAATCGAATCGAATCGAATCGAATCGAATCGAATCAAATCAAATCAAATCAAATCGTTTATTTTCCCAGAGACAATTTACAATTAAAGTCAGAGTACATTTTCAATTTTAAAACTAGAACTATTTAAAAATGAACAACAACAGACAAAATATTTCTTTACGCAATATAAATAGAACATGTACAAACGTTAAGACAGACAATTAAAAAACTAATCCAAGCTGTAGAAACATTCAGATATTGAAAATGATTTTAATGACTTTTTAAAACATTGTACATACATACTATTACAATCCTTAATTTTTTCGGGCAAAACATTGTAGACTCTAACACCCAGACATTTAGGAGAATTATAGGCTACTAATCCTCTAGAGTGCGGAGCACGAAAACAATTTTTGTGCCTTGTATCAAAACCGTGCACATCCCTGTTTTGTACAAATTCACCTTTATTACAAAAGACAAACACTGCTAATTCCAATATGTATAGGCTAGGAAGAGGTAGTAAGAGGTAGTTCTATTTTTACACAATTTCCTTCCTGGCATGTCAACAAAAAATATTTCTCTATTCAACAACTAAAATAGTTTAACACGTTCGCGGACAGTTGCTTCATCAGATATGTTCGTAAAATCACACCGACAAAATATATTCTACTGTCCATAAGAATAGTTTTTAGTTGGGACAATTCACAAAATGTTTTGATATCTGCTGGGACAGCATGAGTAAACGCATATTACTTTATACATAAAAATGCGCGGCGTTTGACGCTTTGCGTTTATGAAGGGTATAAACTTCTGCGGCATATTCCGCTTTGTCCCAGCACAAGGAGCGGCATATGCCGCTTTGTCCGCGAACGTGTTAACTTATTACTGGACTGCAGCACATAGCATACTAGAGTATATACAAAAATATCCTTAACGTGGTTATACAGGTCATGACTTAGGTTGGGTTAGAAAAGTGGCAGACGTCTGGAACTATTCAAACAATCTCGCGCAGTCCTATGAGGACCGTTGTGATACCACAGGTGTTCCGCGGAACATATCCGGATCATCTTCCTGATGGTTTACGGGACGTATAACATAGAACAATCTTGGCAGCTCGTTTAAACCGGTTAATAATAGTATATTAAAGTACACGTTTCATAAGAAGCGGTTTTAGCGCACGCGTCTATTTTAAAAAACGAGCCACAAAGTGGCGAGTTTTTTTATTGACACGTGCGCTAAAACGCCTTATGAAACATGTGCTTTATACATTTTTTTCCATTTCACCTTTTATAATCAAGAAATAAGTAGTATATTACGCACCGAGGTGGAAAGTGTTTCATTACTGTCGAGAGATTAGATAGTTTATCGAGACGCGAAGCGTCGAGGTAAACTATATCTCGGAGACAGTAATGAAACTTTTCACCGAGGTTTGTATACTATTTTATTTACAACCACATCCTACATCCACTTCTTATAATTTTTAACTAAAAACATTATTAAAAGAAAAATGTCATTTTGACGTAGTATTATAGAAAACATATATTAAAAAAATCAAATAAATTTACAAGTAGGCATATTTTCAAATTAGGCGACGGTTGTCAAGGAAACGTTTGTTTGAAATTAAAACAATAAACGTCAGTTCAACTCTGATCTTTTGCGATCAATACAATAAAGTTTAAAAATTAATGGAAGAAGAATCAATGGAGTGTACCCCGCCGGAAATAAGGGGAGCCGCTGAGACGCTGAATGAAATGATAAAATTTTAGTTAAAATATCACATTTTAGTGGACTGAAAATGAGGGCGGGGAATCAGGGTGGGAAGTCAGGGCGGGAAGTAGAGGTAGGTAATGTGACACTTCCCAATCTTCAATAAAGTCAGTAATGTCAACATTACATGTATGGTTGTAAATAAAATATATTTTAAAAAGAAAATAAATCCTTCAAATTTTGTAAATTTTTATGTCTAAATTTTATGTTGGTAATACTTTTTTTTATCATAGTAGCCTCTGGACAACAAAAATTATTTTGCAAACTGTCATTTTTTGATTTATTGACCCATTTTCACCACGAGATTCTAAAGTTATTTTAGCGATATGAGATTTGAAATTGGACGGAATACGTTGTGTGATCCTTGTACATTCGGTGCATATATAGAGCTTTCGGAAATTCGGGAGATTTTGCTACTTTTTTTCGAGTTTCAAAAGACGTGATTTTACGTCACGGCATTGCAATCTAGTATAGGGAAGATGGAAAATTCAAATAAAGTTAAAGTTAAAATCGACATTGGAAGGTTAGTAGATTGAATTTTGGATAGGATTTGGCAGAAAGTAATAGCTTGAAGCATCTACAAAAGATTGATTTATATATTTATGCAACCAACATACATGACTGCTATCCACACAGAATAAAAAAGTAAGTTATCAAGCTATTTTTCCTCTGCGAAAAATGGGTTTTCTCGTATATCACAAAGGCCGCGCAAGTCAATGAAATAAAACATTTAAATGTTACCAACATCAAATAAAGAAAAAACGCGTATCGAAATAGCTTCATTACGATACTCAAATGCGTATCGTACTGAGCTTATTATGAACGGAAAATAGAAAAACTTATTATTGAGTTGACCTAGTTGTAAGTTGCTGACTTTCATTATTTAAGAGTAGTTCACACAAGGCATTAAACCTTTTTTCGCGAGGCCAAGAAATGCTAAATGCGGTACAAGTAATGCAAAATAATTTCCTCCGCTTTTTCATCTCTGCAACTTCGGCAGAAGTCATTAGCTGGTATATGCATACCCCCGGCGTGTCTACCGAAAAGGCAAAGTAAGGTGGTATTTCTTAGGTGTATCCGAATGCGCTGTAATAAGGCTGTGATTCTCCTGTTATTAAGTAGGGGCTACAATTGCTTGGAGATGCTACAGGTTGTTAGCTCTGTCCATTTGCAGTATGCAGACACTGCAGTATGATCCATACAGGCCAGGATTAAATATAAAATGTTTAATGTAAATCAACAGTCTATTCATGAATGAGTGGTTTGGTCTATTCTATAAGAGGTCTTTGGTTGCTTACACATGACCGCGTTATTGCAGGACGATTAGGATTATGATATATCTCTTATTGTTTTGCAGTTACTGTGTCTGCATCTTTAAGGTCCATTGTTTTATCATTTCGTGGAATATTTACTTAAATTGTACATATTTTTTTAATACGATTTTTATTTTTAGATTATTCGACTAACTTACCAAGGAGCAAATTTTATGTATAGCGTAAATAAATAATATATTTATCTAGTTTTAAAATTACCCAGGTATAGTTATTTAAAGTTCTCTGGTATTACACTTACTGTAACCGTTAGAAATTTAGGCATAAACGAAATTGTTATTTTATTGATGTTTCCATTGTAACTTATTCAATGTTTTAATATTCGAAAGAAACTTCGGATTAAAAAATTTTATAAACCGTTTTTTATTTCACTTATTGTATGTGTGTATTAGTTTTGTCGGTATAATAGCCGTAAATAGCTTTACAGCGATGTTTTTAAAGCGATTTCTCCCAAGGCGGCGGCCGATGAGGCTGCTGTAGTGGTAAGAGACACATATTAGCGGGGTCGGCACGGTTTATGTCGAGGCAGCGACATTTGGAAAACAAATCAATATTTATTCGAAAAAGGTTTTTCTGATCGATCCTGACAAGTGATTTGTCTTTGAGTCCTGTTTCCTTCTGCCAAACCGAGCCTCACTGATGAGCCGTAATAACGGCGAAACGCGTCTGGGGATGGGTTTGGCGGAAGGAAACAGAAAAACCTTTTTCGAATTAATATCTGTGGTCCGGCACTTATACCGGTTTTGAGGGCATCTTGCATAATTTTCTGTTTTTACAGAATAACCCTTTACGACTGACCTTTTCTAAGGTACCGTACTGGGACGCAAGATGTCGCACTGGGTTTTATAAATCCCGTTGGAAATCAATATTTATTATCAAAAAAATTATTTGCCTATACTATATACTATTTAGACAAAAGAACTCAAAGAGTCAAAATTAACAATACTCTAAGTGTTGAGCAATCAATAGCGATAGGATGTATCACGTTAATAAATTCGAAAAGGATATAAGCTGTTTGTAAGTACTAGAAAAGGAAACAAGGATAACATCGACGTATATCTATACCCGAATTGACAATGTAAGGGATGTGTGTCAATGATATTCTCTAGCTAATTATGACGATTCGGCGAAAATTGGACTGAGTGGGTCGCCTGCAATTAATACTTTTCTGCATTATAAAATTGTTGTAGGTAAATGTTAAATTGAAAGTAATTTTAATTTAGATATATTTCTAGGAAATAAGTTTTTTTTTAATAATTAAATTAAGATTATTATCGTAAAATGTTTTTTTTTAACTAACTTGAAGATTTGAGAGGTGGTATACTAGAAAATAGGTTTGTGACATCAAACGATAACTATATTAATTTTGACTTGGTAGGAACTTTGAGTCACTTAGTTCGAAGTTACACTATGAATTAATTAAAGTAATTAAGCCAATATAAATATATTTCGGTTGTCGGTGCTGTCACGGAAGAACCTTCGGGTTTAATTGGGTTCTCTGATTTAGATGTCAGATGTGAGTTAGAAGTCAGTATGCTGATTTTTCAGAGTGACATCTACTGAAAAAAAAATTCATGTGAGGAATGCTGGCAGTTGCCTGTTCATTGTTATTTTAGCTATGGAGCTACGATAAGTTGACAAATGGTAGAAATGCAAAATATTTTAATTAATGGGGGATTGAAATATTAATCCATATTTTTGAAGGTTAGTAAATCACCGGAATACAATAATATAAGTGCGTTAGAATTTTTGTGTGTGTATATTTTGTATAATAATTTTACGTATGTAAAGTTTAGTATGATTTTATTTCCCCTAAGGCATATTATGAGTTTGGCTGTAATTTTAAATAAGAACACAACGATAGGCAAATATTTAGTAGGTACCTGTACGAAGAGCCTCTTGCATAATTAGGTTTTTAGGTAACTGTCACAAAACATTACGTTTTACGGATTTAAAAGTGTCCCTGAAATACAACTTTTTTGGCCGTATTTACTTCACGACCGTTTTTTTTTGACGAATTTATTATGAAAATTTCATACATTTATTTTCAACCAATTAGAAGGCTCCTTTTTATTTACGGTGCTTAACCTAATGAAATTAATAAGTAATAATTTTTATTAGGTATACACCTACGACTTATTTTAATTCAAATGTCAAGTCATTTCGAAGTGACAGGTGAGACAAACCAGCAAGTAACAATCAGTTTTTTAGTCGTACCCGTGATATTTATTGTTATATTGTGTAAAAAATTATTCGCTTTGGTAATGAATCAGCAAGTTCGATTGCTAAAGAAATTGAGCAGTTAGTAACTCATTTTTATTACTAAAATGTGAGAAACATTAAATAACAAATTTGTTATGTGAAATCCAATGTCTTTATGGTTTTAAATTCAAATATAACTTTAAAAAACATATTTCCGATGAGTTTAGTTTAATATGACGCACTGTATTTTTACAATAGAAGTTAATTTTACTTGTTAGTAACTAAGATTTATTACTAAAATTTCAGGAACATTAAAAGAAACTCCAATTTATGAAATTTTCTTACCGAATCTCCCACGCAACAAAATTAATTCTCGATAATTTTTTTCTCGGTCTCACTCATGTTTTTGTTGATAGAAAATTTCCCTCGTCTTCGACTCGGGATAATTTTCTATAAACACAACAATTCGTGACCTTAAAAAAATTATCGGTAATAATTCTGCTGCTAGGGAAATTATAAGTGAATATTTGCTTTTTAAGTTGTTTTGCCAATAAAAATAAAACTAGAAGATGCATTGCTAGGCAGTTTATTTACAAACTTTCCGTCTCTGTCAGTGTTAGTATTATAATAATTAAAATCAATAATCAGTACCTACATTTAAAAGCACTACAAAGCAATATGAGTGATGGTGACAACCCAGATGAAATTTTAGAACCCACAAATGAAGCGACTTCAAATTTATTACCAGAAAAATCCCGAATAACCTATCTAAAACACTCTGAAATTCTTATGGAATGGGGCTCATAAAACAAAAAATAAAATAGAAAAAAGAAAAGCACAAAGTCTTTCTCCACAATTTTTTATTAGAATACCTAGGCGAACCTAGAATAATTCATAAAAATTTAAATCGACATGTTTCGAGTGTAGAAATACTCATCATAAGGAAAACAAAGTGAAAGGTAAAATGCTGATGTTGTTAGCAATAGAGAAAATAATAGTGGGATTGAGCCGTAATGGAGCTTTTAATGGTGTACAAGAGGTGTAAAATTGAATAGTCAAAAGACCGACAATCAAGACTTCAGCATACTGAAAAGTCAAGGGTTAGTGCAAAGGCACTGTCCTGGGCAGAAAAATGAGGAGAGCAGAAGAAAAATTAGGAAGTTTTAAAAAACATATTTGTGAAAATCATTATTAAGTACCTAGTGAAAAATCTTGAGTTTTATTCAGCTTTGTCAGACATGTGAAAGTATTGAAGTGAGATGGAAAGAAAAAGAAAAAAAATATGTTTTTCATAAAAATCAAAGCATCATTTGGCTTAAAGTAAAATACTGTTGCGGTACCAGGCTTTTTACGGCCCAGTTACCCCGACAGGAGTTAAAACATACACATTTTGTACAATATTAATATTTTAAAAAAGTTTTTACAAGTTTTTTGTTTTACTAGATTAATTATTGAAAATAATACACGCGGGTATCTTGATGTTTTGAAAAAATTCTAATTTTAATCATATTTATATCGATTTAAGCTAAAAAAATAAAAAGAATGGGTATGTATGGTATATTTTCGTAATCAGAAAAAAAATGTTTTTTTAAATATGTAATGATATACCGGGCGTTCCATTTAAAAAAAAGTAAGTTATGTCAATAATTTTGACATTTTACAGTTTAAATTATTTTTAACTGAACAACATAAAACTTTACTCAAATCCCTACAATTCCTTTTTTTATTCAAAGTTCTAGTTCAAAAAATACGTATTTTACAGCCATTTAAAAGTGGGACAAATTAAGATGGAAGCACTGTACACCATTAAAAGCTCCATTACGGCTCAATCCCACTATTATTTTCTCTATTGCTAACAACATCATGATTTTACCATTCACTTTGTTTTCCTGATGATGAGTGTTTCTACACTTGAAACATGTCGATTTGAATTATTATGAATTATTCTAAGGTTCGCCTAGTTATTCTAATAAAAAATTGTGGAGAAAGACTTTGTGTTTTTCTTTTTTCTATAACTACACTTTGAGTATGGACTACCTACTTCTTCAAAATAAAAAATAAAAGTTTTCCTGGCATTTTTCATGAATAGAGCAAGTTTTAAAATCATCAACTTTATAGTCCACCTATTCGATGCTAAAATCTACAATTATGATTAAAAATTACTTTGACATCAGCAAATTTCCAAAATTGCTTGCTTTTTAAAAAAATTAAAATGTGGGTTAACAGGCGAAAATGTCGGCAGTTTTTACAAGAAACGATGTAAATTAATTTCTAGAAGAAGCTCCAGATGAGAACTATTTAATGTGGAGGTAATAAATTGTATACATGGTGCGTATCAGAAAAAAAATTCCCTTGTTGTTAAATTCATTTCAGTATTATTGCTTAGGTTAAGGGCATGCAGTCAATCAGAAAATTTAGTTTTCTGATGATATTTTTGTTCTAAAATAAAAATTTAAAATTCGGTCGTTGGATAAGAATTTTTTTTCCAAAACCCTTGGATCTCTTCTCGCAACATCACTGTTCTTTCAAACGTACGGTTTTTATAAAAGGTAAGTGAAAAGTTAACATTATTATACGGTTGTTATTAAAAATATTTACAGGACTTTCTTGTTATTGTCCAGCCTACAGGCCCGCGGTAGAATACGATTTTTAGAAAAGTCGATAAACACTGTTCGAGCAAAAAATATTTGCATCAAAGAGGGCTTGGATTAAAAAACATTGGGCTTGGTTTAGATCACAATAATATGGGGACGAGATATCTAACCAAATCTAGGTTAAAATTTTGTCAAATTCATAATATTATGACATGATATGCCGAACTAATGAGTAATAAAATAAGTAGACAAATACTAATTTATTTTTGTTGTTTAGAAAATTAACAAAGTAAGAATATACAGAAAGAAAAAGAAAAATAATTACATAAATTGCTGAAATTGGCCACCGCCATGCTCCAAGCATAAATTCAAACGTCTCTTCATATTTTCGAAAGTGTTGACCAGCAGCTCTGCAGAAATGTTACCACATTCTTGGACAATCCTTGTATTTCTTGGAATACTTACACTTTATAAGCAAATAAATTTAGCTGCTTCTTAAGAATAGTCCTGCATGTTCCATAAGACTTCCCACTTCTTGTGACAGGCGTCTTATACAATTTGTTGGCGTATTTTGCAATATTTCACGAACGTTTGCAACAAGTTCTTCTGTTCTTACAGATGGTCTTCCTGCTCCCTTTTTGTGTTGTATAGAACCTGTTTCCCTAAACACAGCCACGATTCTTTTCAGGCAATGATAAAAATCCCAGCAATAAAAGCAACGTTAGGAAAATGTTCGTGAAAATCGTCCATGCACAAACCCGGATTGTATTGTCACTCACCATTTACTCTAACCCCGTTTCGAAAATACGCTTCAACCATGAATGTTTTGTGCTGTTCCGTAAAGCCCATTGTGTGAATTGTTCAAGAAATTGGAAAAAGTAGCGATGAATCAAATTACTTGTAACGACTGTCAAAGATGACGGAATAACTGCTTGATTGTTAATTCAGGTAGTTACTGACGCCCAACATGTATTAAGCTCTACGGCTAAGCATTACATCCTTAGATGCAAGGCCCTCTTTGATGCACATAAGTTTTGCTCGCACGGTATTACCTTTGTCACATTGTATGGTTCTATAAGCTTTTACTTTTAACAAATACTGACAACAAAAAGTAGCAGTTGTAAAAATTAGGTACATTATTTAAAAAATAGAAATCTAATTTTCCGTGTGTAATAATAACTACTTCCGATGGCATAATCCGCAAAACATTTTAAGTCTGATTGACAAATTAGTTTTGCATTTTTAAAAAACGAATCTCTTATTGATCTAATTTGCCATAAATCCTACTATTTGTCTAATTAATTAATTGGAAATGCGTAACAATGAGGATGACTATAAAAATAATATTCTGTATAAAATAGAAACAGTATTTAAAAAAAACATATTCTGTGACCTACTTTTTTTGACATAGTAAACATGAGACGTGCTGTTCTGTTAATTTTAAGTTATGTCATCTACGCTCAGGTATAGCCCGTATTTTAATACATAATACTTAGATACAGTGTCACCAGTAAAGTCCATTATATGGGATTTTTTTTATTAATAGCTTTATTCAAAATTTGACTTTGGCATCAAGTTCTGCTTCGATCGAGATAAAAATTGTAGTCACTTGACTCGCATTATCTGTAAAATTTTATTTTTTTCCTAAAAATAATTCAAAAGTGGTGTTATTTCTGAAAATATCGAAAAAAGTTATGAGGAAAAGTTTTTTTAAATGCATTTTCTAGCCCCCATGTAAAATTTCAGCTGCAGAAGATAATTTTGATTTTTTACCCATATTTTGTAAATTGCACCACTTTTGCAAAATAACACTCGACGCAACCTACATAAAACTTCTTAGTTTTGACAATGGTTTATTTCAGATACATTTTGTTTAAAGTAGCGCCATATTAAATGTGTGTTTCTACAAAATCAAAATTGGGCTATTAAAATTTGGTCGAATGTGATGCCAAGTTTATTTGTTTTGACTCTGTATAAGGTAACTTCATAAAATAAGTATTTTTGAAAACGAAGTTTGTGTCTGAAAGTAATACACTTTAATATTAAGACAAAAAAGAACACAGTGTCATCAGTAAAGTGTTCATTAAGTGGAAAATCAATTTTTTCTACTACTGTATACATAAATTAACTTTCGGGCCCTAGCAACACGAAAGAAAACAACAGTAAATGTTACAGTTACCTGAATATTATCCGTTGCTAGCTACGAAAGTAATACTTTCGGTGCCAGGACAAAAAAATCGAACTGGCAGACTCTGACAGTACTCAAATAACTAGTTGTCAACAATACTCAAATAACTAGTTGTCATTGATTATTTTATAGGTGAAAAAAAAAATTATTTTATCATTTTAATTTGAATAAAATCAAAGTTTATTACTTAATAATATATTGATCAGAGAACAGTAGTAGAAAAAAATTAATACATTACACGATTCGAAAGCCTTTTTTGGCGGTCGGAGGTATTAAATCACCTCGGCTTTGCCTCGGCAATTCAAAAACCTCCTCACACCAAAAAATTAACTTTCGCATCTAGTAATGTAAATAACTATTTTCTACTACTGTATAAATAAATTAACTTTCGGGCCCTAGCAACGCGAAAGAAAACGAAAGTAAATATTACAGTTACCTGAATATTATCCGTTGCTAGCTACGAAAGTAGGTTGCTAGCTACGAAAGTAATACTTTCGGTGCCAGGACAAAAAATCGAACTGACAGACTCTGACAGTACTCAAATAACTAGTTGTCAACAATACTCAAATAGCTAGTTGTCATGGATTATTTTACAGGTGAAAAAAAACTTATTTTATCAATTTAATTTGAATAAAATCAAAGTTTATTAATATATTGATCAGAGAACAGTAGTAGAAAAAATTTAATACATTACACGATGCGAAAGCCTTTTTTGGTGGTCGGAGGTATTAAGTCACCTCGGCTTTGCCTCGGCAATTCAAAAACCTCCTCACACCAAAAAATTAACTTTCGCATCTAGTAATGTAAATAACTATTTTTGGTGGGTAAAAAATCAAAATAGTCTTATGAAGCTTAAATTATTGCCATTGGGCGAGAAAATGCATTAAAAAAAAAATTGTTCCTATAACTTTTTTCGATATTTTTAGAAATAACTTCACTTTTGAATTATTTTTTGGAAAAAATTAAATCTTGACTGATAATGCGAATCACGTGACTACTATTTTTTTGCTTAATTTTTATCTTTATCGGAGCAGAACTTGATGCCAGAGTCAAATTTCGAATAAAGCTATTAATAAAAAAAAAATCCCAAATGATGCGGACTTTACTGGTCACCCTGTATATGTGGATACCCGCATATTAACTTTGTTTATCAAATTTTAGGAAATTTTGTATTTATTTCGTACACCTACTAGGCTGCTCAGAATGTGTTAGCAATCCATCTTTTTTGATAACCAATAATTTAAAAATTACCTTTTAGGCTTTGGAATGTGGAATAGGAAGTTTAAATAATGAACAGTTTAGGAAGGTAATGACAGAATGTGTAAAGGATAACCAGACTCTTAGTAAAATATGGGACATGACTTCAAGTGATGAAAGCGACGGGGATACTTCGATATCGTCTGAAGAAGTGCCTATAACCAAAGGTATACTATTTCCAAACCTAATTGACATGTTTAATTATCTAATTACTCGGGCTATTCGCGTCAAAGGTCCGCTGGCATATCCGAATTATTCGTAGTCACACTGAGGAAAATTATCTAATCCCGTGCGAGCAAAAATTATTTGCATCAAAGACGGCCTTGCATCTAAGGATGTAATGCTTAGCCGTAGAGCTTAATACCTGTTGGGTGTCAGTAACTACCTGAATTAACAATCAATCAGTTATTCCGTCATCTTTGACAGTCGTTACAAGTAATTTGATTCATCGCCAATTTTCCCAATTTCTTGAACAATTCACACAATGGGTTTTACGGAACAGCACACATCATTCGTGGTTGAAGCGTATTTTTGAAACGGGGTTAGAGTAAATGGTGGGTGGCAATACAATCCGGGTTTGTGCATGGACGATTTGCACTAACATTTTCCTAACGTTGCTTTTATTGCTGGGGATTTTTATCATTGCCTGAAAGAACCGTGGCTGTGTTTAGGAAAACAGGTTCTATACAACACAAAAAAGGATCAGGAAGACCATCTGTAAGAACAGAAGAACTTGTTGCAAACGTTCGTGAAATAATGCAAAATGCGCCAACAAATTATTGTATAAGACGCCTGTCCCAAGAAGTGGGAAGATCTTATGGAACATGCAGGACTATTCGTAAGACGCAGCTAAATTTATTTTCTTATAAAGTGCAAGTATTCCAAGAAATACAAGCCGCAGATTTTGAAAGACGCAGGAATTACTATCAATGGTTGACCCAAAATTTATTGGAAATAATTATTATAGAAATTCAGAAATTTATGTAATTATTTTTCGTTTTCTTTCTGTATATTCTTATTTCGCGTTAATTTTGTAAACAACAAAAATAAATTTGTATTTGCCTTCTTATTTTATTACTCATTAGTTTGGCATATCATGTCATAATATGAATTTGACAAAATTTTCTCCTAGATTTGGTTAGATATATCGTTCCCATATCATTGTGATCTAAACCAAGCCCTACGTTTTTTAATCGAAGCCCTCTCGATGCAAATAATTTTTGCTCGCACGGTACAGCAGGTTTGCTAAGACATAGTTCTGATTATTTTAGTTTTGTGCTTTGTTGTTTTTGTATGTATATTTAGGTATATTATTGTTTTATTCAAAGAATGCAAGCAGCTAAAAAATCAGAAACGGAATTTATTCACTGTGCATAGATAGTAGGTATGATGTGCGTAAGCAAATATCAGAAAAAGTTATTCTTTTTATTTAAATCTATGTAAGTTAAAATGTGTAAGTGGACATTGTTTTTATTTTTTCAACTATAGTGTTGAAAAAATGTGTTTAACACAACGGTGATACCTACAAACTATTAAAAACAAATTAAACTCTTTTTGATTATTTTGTATGGTCGTAGGAATAATTGTGTACATTACTCGTGTGAAAGTGATTTTCTTACACTCCGAGAATTTCCGAATAAAAGCAGCTAAAAAATCAGAAACGAAATTTATTCACTGTACATAGATAGTAGGTATGATGTGCCTAAGCAAATAGAAGAAAAAGTTATTCTTTTTATTTAAATCTATGTAAGTTAAAATGTGTAAGTGGACATTGTTTTTATTTTTTCAACTATAGTGTTGAAAAAATGTGTTTAACACAATGGTGATACCTACAAACTATTAAAAACAAATTAAACTCTTTTTGATTATTTTGTATGGTCGTAGGAAAAATTGTGTACATTACTCGTGTGAAAGTTCCTCCTCGTTTGATGGGTACCACTTTCAACAATAATTGTTATGTAATATACTATTTCTCATTTTTGCCTCATGGAAATGGAAAAAAGTTAACGAGGTATTTACGTAATAATTATTATTTTGAAAGAAATACGATGCCCTGTCACTGTGATTGATTGATTTTGATAAATAAAAATAATATTTCTTAAGAAATAAAGTTTCTGAGAAAATAATTTCAAAACAATTTATTATTGAGAACTACTTGAGATTAAATAGGCGCCGGTAATATATAGAAAATAAATTGCCAAAGAATTTGCTAATATAAATCTAATGCACATAACTTTATAAATAGTATTAAACAAATGTCCTTAATTAAAAAAAAACATCGGCATGAAATATATATAGGTATACAGTGTATATCAGCCAAACGGAATAAATTCAATAATAAATACATGGGGACGTGTCCGGAAAATCGCTCGGACACGTTGATTGGTATTTTTAGTCGTGCATTTTCTTCAATAAAAACTTTTTATGCAGGGTGTGTCATGTAACAGTGGCCAATAGCAACTTTCTTACTTTAAATACAACACCCTGTAGATTATTCAATTTTTTGATTCTTCAAAAAATTTTAGACATAATTTATGTCATGTACAATATCCTCTACATATCTTCAACTGTTTAGGCGTTTTCAGATTTATTGCATTTCAGCGTTTCTTTTTACTGATAGGAAATAAAAAAGGTATAAATAGGTTTATTTACTTTTGTTTAAAACTCTGCATGCACAGTAGTTGTCAGTGTGATAGTCGTTTGAATTTCGTTAACTGCATATCAGAAAAATGGTTTATTTAACAGAAATGCACAAAATAACACATCTACAGATGATTGGTTATGGAGATAAAACACGGACACAAATGGAAGTTGCTCTCTTATTTCATGAAACATTTCCAAATGTGCCGCCTATAACTCAAGGGAAAATTAGTAAAATAGAAAAGCAGTTTCGCCAGCTTGGATATGTAAAGCAGATAAAAAAAAGTAGCTGCCAATGCCATAAGTGATGATACCAAATTAGATATTATGGTTGAGTTTGAGGAAAACCAAAATACTTCTAGTCGAAAAGCGCCAATGTTCGATGTTAGCCATTCATCGATTATTCGAACATTACAAGAAAATAAAATGTATCCCTATAAAATGATACCTAGTCATGAGCTCATGGAAAACGATTTTGATAGAAGAACGTATTTTTCTGAACAAATGATGGCAATGTTAGATAACAATGTGATCCAATTAGAACATGTTTTGTTTTCTGATGAGTGCACCTTTACACTTCATGGTCATGCTAATCGTCAGAATTGTCACTATTGGTCTCTCCAAAATAATGTCTTGCCAAATTTGACAATCTTATATCCTGATCCAGCAAACCCACAACTTATATATATGATATGGTTTCAGCAAGATGGAGCATCGCTCCATTACCAAATCAATGTCCGGCAGCACCTCAACCGAGTATTTCCAAATCGGTGGATCGATGGAATGGCCAGCACGATCCCCCGATCTGATGCCATTAGACTTTTTTTATGGGGTTATATCAAAAATATTGTATACAAAACTAAACCCCTCGACTTAGCTGACTTAAGAAGACGAATAACGCTTGCGATTAGATCGGTCAATCAAAGTAATGTTCAGTAACATTAGAAGAAATTTCTATTAAGATTAGGATGATGCCAAAGTAGCCTGTGACCAGCAAAACTGATAAAACAAAATCATGCCTTGAAGAAAATTTACATGCCAACAACTTCTGCCAAAGTAAATTAGTTTGTTGTTTAAAAAACATGGAAAATAATAGTTTTACAAAGAGTGAAAAAGTTGATATTATTATTTATAACATTTGGGTTTTTTCTTATTATTTTGATGCATAGCTTACACCCTTAGAGTTTGGCCCATTCTTCCCAACTCACCCTGTATAGGCTGGCCGGAGCTTGACTATCGAAATCTAATTATTTATGTTTATATTATAATATTTTCATATTGTTCCTTGTTTTTTTTTCCTATCAGATTTTGAGGGTTCATATAACATTGTTAACTTTTTCATTTACTAAATATACCGTGAAATAAAGCATGTGAACGGTCTCGTGCCTTTAACCTGTACTTTGGTGTTTAATAATTTTCGTTGTTTAAGGTATGATTAATAATAATGCTGGTCGATTAGCCCAGTCGAAAAGATCAAAACGTGCGAAAGGAAGCAAATTTAACAACGATTCACCCATGTCTAATGTACAAAAAAAATATGGAGGAATTTCATCAACTACAACGGAGGAATCAACAACAATTTTGGAAAGCCAATCGGAAGAAAATACCCTAATAAACAACGTCAGCGGTTTTGAGGATACGTGTGTTCTTCAATGCGTTTTCGAAAAGTTTGAAATGGTAAGAATTATTAATTAAATATAATGTATTTTATTCCATGCAAACAGCAACACTTATTTCAAAAAAATGCTGCTCACAATAAAACAAAGCCACAAGAGGATACGATACCTGGAGTAATTAAAAAATGTTTACACTGGAAATTTAATTTCAAAATGGAATTGTAAAATGCCGATCATGAGGAGGGGGCACAGTATAAATATGTTGCGCAGTAATTTCATTAAGTGTTAAATAGTTGCGATCAGTCCAATGAATTCTGAATTACATCATTGCTGGGCATGCTTGTCCCATCTAATTGCTCTAGATAAAAATTACTTCTTCAACTTCTTAAGCAATATATATATAATATGTTAAAAAGAGCTATTACTGAAATAATAAAATATAATATATTTTATTTGCTCTTTCTTTGGGTTGCAATTTTTTAAAAGTAACCAAAGAACCGTCACTATGATATGAGTAACATTAACAGAAACGATTTACCCATAATTAAACCTATTCAATTAGGTATAGTCAATCAAAAATGAAATTACCCGCACTTTAATGGTAAAAAATAAACTAAATTATAATTCTAGTACTACTGTCTTAACTTTCTTAACTTTTTAGGACCATTATTTTTTAATATTTATATTAACGACTTATTTAGTATAAATTGCGATGGACAAATTTACGTTTTGCAGATGATACTACAATTTTTTATACCGATACAAATTGGGACAACTTAAATAATAAAATTTAAAAAAAAATTAAAATTATAAAAAATTGGTTTGATAACAATTTGTTAACAATTAATTTTAATAAAACAAATGATATTCCCTTTACTTTAAACCTAAATAACCTACCTAGAAATATGAATAGTATTTAAATAAATGAAGACATTCAAATTTTTAAAGTTAATAAAATAAAATATTTAGGAATTATTTTTGACAGTAAATTAAATTGGAATTTTCACTTAGAATACTTAATTAAAAAATTTAGAAGTTTACTACAGATTTTTAAAAACATTAAAAAATTTTTAAATGTAAGACATTGGCAATATTATATTACGCGTTAGTTAAAACTTATTTAAATTACGGAATTTTTGGTTGGGGAGGAATAAATAGAACTTTAGTTAAAAAATTAGAAATATTACAAAAAAGGTTTCTAAAAATTATATTTAATAAAGATTATCTTTATCTTCAAAATTTCAAATATTTATGTTTTTATTTAATAGATTATTTACCAACAAAAATTAAAAAATTTATTTCATTAAAAAAATTTAAAGTCGAAATAAAAACATGGAAATTAAAAACAGACAATTTGAAAATATTTTCTGCTTTAATTAATTAATTTTGTTCTGAATAATTTATATATTAAGTAATATTTTTTACTTAAAAATTAAAAATTAGTAATTTTATTATAGGTAATATATAATTTCTTCAAAAAAAAAATTCGTTTATACTATAAATTAACATTTTTACTTTAAAACTTGATTTTTAATGCATATTTATGATTTATGATTTTACATACTAAAACAAAAAATAAGATTTGCCCCTAACAAGCTTAGCTTCAGGGGATTGAAGAATAAGTTTATAGAAGACAACATAAACATATTTATTATATTATTAAATTTTAAATAAATAAACTTATTATTATTATTGTTAACTATCCAATCTCTTGCGAGTGCACCGAATTGTACATTAAAGAAACAAAAATACCTCTTTCCGTACGAGTTAATGAACATTTGAAACATACCCCATACAGTAAACTTTGAGATTAGGTATAGCGGAGCATGTCTGGACCAACCACCATCATATGTAGTGATCAGAACAAAAGGTTTTGGAGAAGGAATAGCACTGGCAAACACGCTAATTCAAAAAAGCATCTTTTATTAATCAAAACACTCGTATATTCAGCAAACCATGTATAGATATCCCCAATATCTGAAAGCTTCTCCTTGTCCAAAACAAACATCTCAAACTGCACACTCCAATAAGCACGTAGGCGGAGTCACCGAGCTTCATTGCACATAAATAGTATTAGTAGCTCTATAATTATAGTTTAGTTTATACTTGAAAACGGTTAGAGATATTAACTAACCGAAATGTTGTATTAAGCTAGAAAATAAAGACGATGGAAGTCCGACAAGGTATTTGTTTTGACCGACATATATCTCTCTTTACTTGTAGACAGATTCTAACGGACTTCCTGACCATAAGAAATTTGCTGATACATTACTTAAGTCAACCAGTGGAAGGGAACTACGAGATTTTGTTCAAGAATCTACTGATAACTGTTTTCAACAAATGGATCAAGGTATTAAACAAACTAAATGATGTAATAATTGTCGTATTAATATGTTGAGTCTAAATCAGTAGCTATTTTACCGCAAGGCTTGAAAAATGGATTGAGATAAGAACTTTTTAATTTAGAGCAATAATCACCCATATAATCTGTTTATTTTTTTTTAAATAATTGATATTAATTATTAATATTATACAGTGTGTTCAAAAAGGTTGGAAAAAATTCGTTTAAAATTCAGGTGATTATTTTCTGGAAAAACGCTTGGACACGTCGATTATCATTTTTAATTGCGAATTTTTTGACATAATACATGTGTATACAGATTGTCTCAAGAAGAACATATACCGTCAACATTAATTTTTTTTAAATAGAACACCCTGTATATTATATATTTTTTTTAATTCTACGATACATTTTGAACACTTTTTGTATAACATACCATAATATCTCCAAAATCAATGGTTTTCGATATATTGACATTTTACTATTTTTCTGAAAAAATGCTGAGATCCGTGGATTTTTAGTTTTAATTGCGCATTTCTTTATTATTATTGTAACCTGTTACCTGAGTTAATTTATTTTGACATAGACATTTACTGGCATCCCTATAGGGTACAGTTGGTTCATGAAGATGACCAGGATGGACGAACAGAATTTGGCGAAATAATGATGAACAGATTCATTGAAGATCCTCAAATTTTAAAAATAATTGTGTTCTCTGATGAAGCAAAGTTTACTCTAAATGGGCATGTGAATCGCCAAAACTGTCGATATTGGGCTAAGGAAAATCCGCACTGGATCATGGAGTCCCACACACAATACCCGCAAAAAGTGAACGTTTAAGCTGGAATTGTTGATATAACCGGATTTTAGGTCCCTTCTTTTTTGATGATACGTTAAATGGCGAGCTGTATATAGAATTTTTATAATTTGAGTTAATACCGGCACTTGCTGTACTCTATCCCAATCCAGATGAGCCAAACATTCCCAACAATAACTAATGGTACCAGCAAGACGGAGCACCAGCCCATTACACACGCCTGCGGAGCATGAGTACTTGGATACAGTCTTTCCTGGCAAGTGGATTGGTCGACGGGGTCCAATAGAATGGCCGGCAAGGTTACCAGATTTGACCCCGCTAGATTATTTTTTGTAGGGCTATTTACAATCTAAAGTATACTTTAACAGACCTAACAATATTGATAAACTTAAAGCTCGAATAAGGCATGAGGTTAGATTAATAGAGCCCCAGGTAAGTCATAATGTTTTGGAAGAATTCAAAGATCGACTTGCATATTGCCAGGAAGTTGGTGGCGGTCAATTTCAACATTTATTAAAATAAAATTGAATATAGTCTATGTAAATATTATAGACTAAATAGATGTAAAGAGTTCATTTTTAGTTGTAGTTTTCGTACCAGAAAACATTTCAATATATCGAAAACTGTTGATTTTGGAGATATGGTATGTTTTACAAAAAGTGTTCAGAATGTATCGTAGACTTTAAAAATAATATAATAACAGGGTGTTCTATTTAAAAAAATCTATGTTGACGGTATATTACGTTCTTCTTGAGACAACCGGTATACACATTTCTTATGTCGATTAAAAATACTAATCGACATGTCCAAGCGTTTTTCCAGAAAATAATCAAAATTAAATGAATTTATTCCAACCTTTTTGAGCTCACTGTATAAAATATATTGGTAATTAAAATATAAATATTTGAAGTGCAGAATATGCACAAATTAACTATATTCTTTACACTTTACACTTGACTTTACATGTTCATCAAGTCTGCACCAGCTGCCTATTGTTAACGGTGTTACAATAATCTCTTTAATATTTCAAAGATGTTTGTGTACTTTCTGTTTTGTTATCTTACGTTAAAGAAAATGAGATTTGTCTTTCTTCTTAACAAATCAGTTATATAATGTTTTTATCCATTATTATTGAAACTTAGGAAATAATCCTATGTTTCAGAGCCCCGAGTAATGAAATACATTTTTCGAAACGCCAGCAAATTAAAATTTGGTTTTCATTTGCTCCCTATGTTTCTTAAACCCAATAAAATCATCTACACAAAAAAGTCTACTGGCTCATTAACAATTTTATTTTATACTATTGAACTTTTGTGTTGTAAGTTCATGGTATTCAGCTGGAAGCTTTTGTAAAACCTTATTGCATGATATCCTGGGTCATCCTAGCACCTTTTAAGTTTGATGTAGGCAGGTAGGAGATCGTTTTTATTTCTAGTGTCATAGCTGTGGATCTCTACATGTTTTTTGTATTCTCCTTTCGGTCTTTTATATACAGCAGGTTTACAAGGATTTATGCTGAAGGCAAGGTTAAAATCTGAAGCTATTTAAAAGCATCTTTACAGTCACCTCTGAACCCCAAACCGGCCAAAGATTTGACAGCCCTCCGCTGCCACCCAAATACTCTCAGTATGTGCAGCATGTCCCCACACTAACAGTGCATATGTCATAGATAAGTAAAAGAGTGCAAAGAAGGCCATCACAAGTATCTCTCTCGGAACAATGTCAGACAACCTGATCAGCGCAAAAACACTACTTATCAGCTTCTTTATCAAGTTATCTATATGTTTGTCCCATCGCAATAAGGGTTTATATTATATGGACCCCCTGAAATTTAACGTCTGTGATATTAGCATTGGTAGTACCCAGCTCCCACAGGCAGAAAACTAAGGTACGATGCAGCCCGCTTGCACAGAACCAGTCTGCAGCAACTTCCCGAGCATGAATCAGTTTGCCTATCGCATCGTACAAGAAGTCTCGACCAAAGGAGAAAGTAGTGTCATCGGCATAAATAGTCGGTCGCTCCCCAGTTGGTTGTAGAGGAAGATAATTTATATAAATGAAAAAAAGCAAAAGACCCAGAGTTGACACTTGTGGGACCCCTTTCCCCTGATAACACCCCTCCCACCCTCACTCTGCGTGTTCTGTCCGACAGGTAGTCTCGTATTAAACCTACATTTAGGTCAACATTGGTTCATGACATAACACGTTTCTATTTCATTTTACAGAAGATACCGAAAACTCTTGTAAGTATGCTTCAAAACTTGTAAGGTGTTTAGCAGATCAAGGAAAGTCAAACTGCGAAGACTGGCCTACTGGAGATATTCCAATTCTTTGAATTATAAAGGTTCAAGACGCTGATCATATCTTTTTGGTAACGGTTTGTTTGCTTTATTGTAGAGTTAGAATATTATTTATGTTTAGGATTTAGAAAGAAGGCTTTGGAAAATAAAGTATACGAGCATTAGCATTTTTGTTTTTTTCTACTTGCGTCAAGTGCTTTTGACACTTGCGCTTTCTGAGCAAAAAGAGGCAGGTAAACATGTCACAATTACAAGAAGTCAATTTTAAAAAAATGCTTTCCTGTACAGGTTGGCCGCCTCTAGCTCGCCTACTATTAAAACAAAAATTATTCTTTCTTTTTTCTCGTTAGAGGACCCAATGTTTGACATATTACCCAATTTATATATATTTTTAAAAGTATACTTCACTGATAACCTGAAGTGTCAATTAAATTCTAATAGATATAACATGCAATATAAACACAAAGGTGCCATTATCCTTTAAATATTGAATAGGTTATATAACATAAAAATCAAAATCAATTATTCAAACATGTTTAAACTAAGTTGCCTTTTTGTGATTTTGGTTATTTTGAAGCTAGGAACTCCACAACTAACACAGATCAGTACAAAGTATCATATGTCCAATGTTATGGTAAGAGTATTTATGTCATTATTATTAAAAAGTTTTTATATCTAAATCTATGTTGGTATATCTATGGAAATGAATAATTCTTAATTATTAATTCTGCATTCAATAAATTACAACTAAGTAGTAAGCTAATTAAAATTTAAAAGCTATTTATCAGTATCGATAAGCTCCTAATAGAAATGTAAAGTCAATGTTACGTGACTCGCTTGTCCTTTCCCACTATAATTACTGTGATGGCGTTTATGGGCCATATTTGACTGATCTGGATGCGCGACCTGTTTAAAAAGTTCAAAATTCTTGCCTACGACTTATTTTTGCCATTTAAAAACGTATCAGTCACAAAAGCAGGAAAAATAAGGGTTTAAACATGCATCAGAGAAGCTATTTGCATATGACATTATCTCTCACTCTCTTCTTACTGTACATTAACGACCTTCTAGCGAAAACAGAAAATCCATTATATTGCTTTGCTGACGACAGCACACTTATCTCATCTTTTACTTTGAAACCTCAAACATCGGCTACTGACGCACATCTTCGCAGACAACATGAGGTATCACACCTCAATAAAGACCTGGAAGAAATTTTGTCTTGGGGTGACAGTAACCAAGTCGAATTTAACGCTCAAAAAACCCAGGCTGCAGTTTTCTCTAAGAAGGTCAACATTGCAGAACCCGATATCGTTATGGCAGGACACGCAATTCCACTGACTTCGTCTATTAATTTGCTGGGTGTCAACCTGGGAGGAAATATGTCTTGGCATAATCACGTAGTGGCAATCGCCAGGGCAGCTTCTCAGAAGCTCGGTATACTTTTCCGTACCAAAAAGTTGTATACACCTCAACAACTTTTGACACTCTATAAAGCCCAGATTCGACCATCACTGGAATACTGCTCTCATATCTGGAGTTCTGCACCGAAGCATACCCTTCGGTTGTTGGATTCCATCCAAAGGAGAGCCGTTCGTCTAATCGGCGACCACGAGCTGACTAAGAACCTCGACAGCTTAGAACATCGAAGACAGGTTGGTGATTTGACTCTCTTCTACAGATATTTTCATGGCAAGTGTTCGACAGATATTGCCCGCTCGATTCCACCTAGAGTAATGCATAGCAGAAACACACGACGAACCACTGCCGCCCATCCCTATGTGGTTCAACTTAGTACACCCCGAACATCATTGTTTCAGAACTCTTTCATTTGGAGGACGTCATCTTTGTGGAACGGCCTTTCTGAGACCGTGTTTCCAACCGAATATAACCTCCAACGATTCAAGAAAAACGTGAATCGCTTTCTTCGCACACGCACCGCTCCCAGAGCGCCTTAAAAGATTTTCCTATAGTGCTTGTGCTCGATCATAAAAAAAAAAAAAAAAAAAAAAACATGTCACTATCATGCCATATTACAATACCAATATTCTGTGCATCTCTGCCGAAAAATTAAATTTTGCAAAGGTGTGCATAATATTAATATTAGATTTAAGGGTAAGCTTACAATACCACAACATAGAACACAACTTTTCAGGGAAAGAAAGAAAAGAAAAAGAAAAAAAGGAAAAATGGGAAAAAAAGAAAAAATTTAAAGTCTTCCTCCACAAAATTTAATAGAATAAAAATTCTCTAGGGGTCTCTACATGTTTCAAACGTAGAAACGTTCATCATCAGGAGACAGAAAATTAATATAGTGCTGATGGTTTTAGTAGAAGAGAAAATAGTGTAGAACGTTAATGGAGCTTTTATGGAATTAAAAAAATGATTTGTAGAAGAGACATAAGAAAGAAGAAAATTGATAAAGGTTAAACCGTACTAAGTATGTAAAAAAGTTATTAAAGGGGGTTTTCTTTTTAGGAAGGTTTTCTTTTCTTCCCCAGTTTATTTGGTTGGTTTAGACCCCCTTTAATAACTTTTTTAACATACTTAGTACGGTTTCATCTTAATCAATTTTCTTCATATTATGTCTCTTCTACAAATCATTTTTTTAATTCCATAAAAGCTCCATTAACGTTCTACACCATTTTCTCTTCTGCTAGAGAATTTTTATTCTATTAAATTTTGTGGAGGAAGACTTCAAGCTTTTCTTCTTTTCCTATACTTTCAACTCCACTTTAAGCATGGACTGTTTCTTCAAATAACTTTTTAAGCCACGTCTTATAATATTGTAAATATTATTAATACATATCCCGATGGTATCTTCAATGTGTCAGGACTTGGTTTTAAAAGATTTGTTTATAAAAAATTCTACGTTTAAAGTAATACTAAAGTTTAATACTGCTAGGGACTATTATTGGACTCTGTATAATATCAGAATACCTACCTATATAATAATATAGAATATTATTTATTATTTTTATTTCCTTTGATTAATTTGCTTACCAAATGTCGTAATATGATATTTTAAAATATTTTTCTTGGGTTAATTGAACAGACGACGTCATGCTACAACAGTAGTGTAGGCAGGACGAACTGAACCTTGCCCATATTGTAATACAATGGTTACACACATGTAGATATATAATTTAAAACTAGTTAACCCTAATTGGAAATATTTGATGTTTAGTGATAATACTTTCTAAGTGTGTAGCAGAAATTAAGGAGATTGAATTATGTTTTTAGTAATTATGCTACAACAAATCACTTATAATCATTTAAAAAGTTGTAGAAACAATAACTTGTGTAAATTAACTACAGAACTAAATATCCAAATGCTTACCCAAGTTAGAAAGTATAACACACATTTCACCATTTTGGCGCGACTACGTTCATACTTTTTAAGAAAAAATAACCATAGTTACTTTTAAATAGCAAAACAAAGCCAACGCAACGGCTAAGTTGAGCGTTTCTTTTAAAAATTTAATGAAGCTTAGCAAATATTTTTTTCTCCCCCCCCCCCCCTTGCCACGGTTAAAAATGCCCCTCCGTATTTCTCATACGATTATACGATGTTGTTCACGAAGCGTTCCTTTAACAACTTAGCTTAAGCAAATATGTTTACTTGATTTGCTGTTTAAAAGAAGTAAATGGAAAGTACCTAATACCAATAAACAAGTGTGTGTGGTAAGAAACGTAAGCGATGACTTGGCGATGGGCCTGATAAGTCTCCACGCTTCAGTTGATCCGGCCAGGTAAAACTGACTATGTATGGGAAGATTTGGATTTCTCTACCAGACCGAAGTCAGTTTTAAACTTATATTAAAATAAATAACAAACACTTTCTGCGTTTTTTTTTGGAAGTGCCTATCTTATTGAAGTACTAAGTGGAATCCTTATCATTTCTCAGGTTTTTTTAACAAGCAAATAAACAAAATATTTTTTAATTGTTATTGAGGCATTACTATTGATACAGGGTGAGTTAACTGTAAACAACACTTATCCTTTTATTTAAAAACAAGATACAAATGTTAAATACGAAAATTATAGGGATCGTTAATATTAAAAATAATAATAAGTTTATTTAAAGTTTAATAATATAATAAATATGTTTATGTTGTCCTCTATAAACTTATTCTTTAATCCCCTGAAGCTGAGCTTGTTAGGGGAAGAAATATATTACCTATAATAAAATTATTAGTTTATAGTTTTTAAGTAAAAAATGTTACTACTAAATATTTTCAAATTGTCTGTTTTTAATATCCATGTTTTTATTTCGACTTAAAATTTTTTTAATGAAATAATTTTTTAAATTTTAGTTGGTAAATAATCGGGGGTAATTACACGAGTGCTTAAAAATTTTCGATAATTTTGCATGAAAGCTTATTGCCTAAAAACTACATGAGTTTATTTTCTCATTTTGGCGAAATAGCCAGAGTCCGAAGGAGGAGGGCTATTTTACAAAATGTGAAAATAAACGAATGTAGTTTTTATAAGGCAATAATATGCTTAAATGCAAAATTTTCTGAAAATTTTTATGGAGGAGTGTAATTTATGGAGAAAATTACTCGAATTAACACAAGTTAAATGCAACAATGTATTAATAAATTGACGCCAGATATATTGCTTGCTGTTTTTAGTGTTTTTTGGGACACTCTGTGCAATTTTTTCTTGAATTGATTCGATTGATTCCTTTCCAAAACGTGACATTTTTAAAACTAAACTCGGAACAATGAGAATGCCAGACTGACATATTATTCCAATAATGGCGTTGCAAAGAGGTAACTATGGTTTTGTGTTTAATAGCTAGAGGGGTTGTTTTCGATAGCTAGGGGTATTGTTTTCGATGTAATCAATCGAAAACAGCACCTCTAGCTAAATGCATGAGGGTAATTTTCGTTTAAATAAAAACATAAATAATTGAAATTTTTTTTTGTCCTATGGACTTATTTATTTTAGGTTTTATGGTTACTTATTTTATTTTTATGACGTGTATTGTGATTGTGGTTTTTAAATGGTATAAGGTTTTATTTTTAAATATATCTATTAAGATATTTTAAATGTAAAGTTGTCTTATGTTCAACATTTTTGTTTCTGAATATAATTCTTTTGAAGGATAAAGATAATCTTTATTGAATATAATTTTTAGAAACCTTTTGTAATATTTCTAATTTTTTAACTAAAGTTCTATTTATTTCTCCCCAACCTAAAATTCCATAATTTAAATGAGTTTTAACTAACGCCTAATATAATATTTCCATATGTCTTATATTTAAAATTTTTTTATTGTTTTTAAAAATCGGTAGTAAACTTCCTAATTTTTTAATTAAGTATTCTAAGTGAAAATTCCAATTTAATTAACTGTCAAAAATAATTCCTAAATATTTTATTTTATTATTTCTTTTGAATGTCTTCATTTATTTGAATACTATTCATATTTCGTGGTAGATTATTTAGGTTTAAAGTAAATGGAATATAATTTGTTTTATCTACAACCATTTAATAATAGGTGCATAATACTTCTGATAATAAGAGCATTATGCTATCGATAATACAACAAGTGTAATTATCATAAAACAACAAGTCTAATTATCATATTTCCCATATGAACTCAACTTTTTTTCAGGCACTGTATTAATGGATGGTTTTAGATAAAGTATAGTATTTGACTCGCGTCTAATGAACCATAAAACACTCGGATGATTTACAACACTCCCCTTTTGGCTTGTGCCGTAAACTTCGTCCTCGTTTTATTATGGCCTACATCAGTGGTTCCCAAACGGTGGTCCGCGAACCCCTTGGGGTCCGCGGCGTATTTTTTGGGGGTCCGAAATAACTAAATAACTCACATAATAATAAAACAATTGTTCGCGTTGAACAATCGTCTTTCGCTACATTTCCTTCTTTAGAATCATTTATAAAATCGTCGGAACAAACACTGCCGCAAGAGATTTAACTCATTATCTGTCAACATTTGCGTAATCTGGTAATAAGTTTTCGTTAATATTTTCCGATTCCAAATATTAATAATAACTGTATTAGAAATTCATTTTCTACAGAAAACATTGAAAAAAATGTAGCTCTTACAGAAAAACAACAAGATCAGCTCGTCGACTTGTCATGTAGTATGTCCAAAAAGGATATTTTTAATGATAATAGTTTAATTCAGTTTTGGTTTAATATAAGTCCTGATTACAATGAGCTCGCCGAAAGGGCTATGATACATTTGATTCTTTTTGCACAACGTATTTGTGTGAACAAGCTTTTTCTGTATATGTTCAGTTAAAATCAAAGCAAAGAAATCGGCTTAATGTTGGTCCCGATTTAAGGTTAAAAATATCGAATATTAGACCAGATTTAAAAAAAATTATAAAGTCAAAAACAATATTTCATTCTTCCCATTGAATTTTAAAATGAGTTACTTTAATATGATTAATGTTTATTTTGTTTCATATTTTTGAAGTGTGTTTAAAATTTACTTTGTACCTACAACTAGCACTAGAATAGAGCGATAATCCTTGTGTTTTAAGTTGGTTTTAAGGAAAATACGTTGTATTGATAAATAAAATGTTGTTTAAATAAGTTACAAAACGGTTGTTTTTAGTACTTTTAAAGATTAACTCTGGCCATGGGGGTCCGCATCTTACTATAATCCGATTTCGGGAGTCCTGGATTTTGCGAAATTTGGGAACCACTGGCCTACATTATACGCTCGTTAAGTAATATACTATTATTAAAAGTAATGGTTAACAAATTGTTATCAAAACAATTTTTTATAATTTTAAAATCTTTTTTAATTTTATTATTTAAGTTGTCCCAATTTGTACTGGTATAAAAAATTGTATTACCATCTGCAAAACTATGATTTATTAATATTCTAAAATTTTACTGGTAGCCCAAAATACGTATTAAATATAACCTATGTTTTTTTGAAAATGAAACACCATATTTAGATTTAAAATCATTTTTGGTTTCTGCATAAAATTTTGATTTTTTTTTTTATATAAATTGTTATATTATTCTAAATATTATAGTTCCAATATTTTTAGATTTTCATACATTTTTTCCAGCGCTGCCACAAGCGGACTGCAGGTACGACAAGCCTTCTTAGACTGTTAAATTCCACGGCTAATTTCTCCTTGCTACCTATTTGATCTTATCTGTTACCCACATCATAATTAAGGACCGGGACATAGGTGTCCCAGTCCGTTTTCTTTGGGTTCTTTTTAAGATTAGATTCCTTCAGATTTAAGCTCTAGCCTAACCATCCAATGGTTTGAAATAGATATGTCGTTTGAAACTGGCCAATGTTATTTCGATAACTTTGCTGCAAATTCTATTCACAAAGGTTACCTTTTCACCTTTATTTAATACCTCATGGTTCGTGTGGGCCAAGAAATATGTGTGACTTTCGGTCCTGTTCGTGCTGTCCCACATTTCTGAATGCGAATTGTACTCCTTCTTTTCTTTTTGCATTCTAGCTGCTTACTCCTTCTCGACCAAGGTTTTCACCCTAGCTACCCTGAAGGAATTGCCAGCATGCACCAGCATTGGCGTTTTCGGCAGGATCGGTCAGTCCCATCTTCGTAGAGCCCAGAGGCCTTGCTTTGGCAAATCCGCTTGATCCTGCCTTGATCTCAGCGCTGAACATCTGCTTAAGACAGGCATCGTTGACAGATCACGTGAGTTCTGTTTCCGACTTAGGGATTTCGTCCTCTTTCATAGACAGAATAAAAAAATTTATGAAAATCAGAATTTTATGCAGAATCTAAAAATGAATTTAAATATATGGTGTTTCATTTAAAAAAGAACATAGGTTATTTTTAATACGTTTTTTGGGCTACCAGTAAAGTTTTAGAATATTAACGATCCCTATAACTTTTGTATTTAACATTTTTATCTTGTTTTTAAATAAAAGAATCAGTGTTCTTTACCGTTAACTCACCCTGTCTCAATAGTTAATAAAATAAAAAATATTTTGTTTATTTGGCTGTTAAAAAAACTGAGGAATGATAACGATTCCACCTAGTACTTCATTAAGAAAGCTGATTGGCACTTCAAAAAAATCCTAGGTCATTACTTAAAACTATATGGTAATTTATGAGTACGTGTGCGATACGCAGAAAGTGTTTGTTGTTTATTTTAATATAAGTTTAAAACTGACTTCGGTCTGGTAGAGAAATCCAAATCTTCCCATACATGCTCAGTTTTACCTGGCCAGATCAACTGAAGCGTGAAGACTTATCAAGCCCATCGCCAAGTCATGGATGTCAGGATAAGATGAAATAGTTTTACAAGATTAAACCTCTTATTAATTTAATTTGCGTTGTTTTAAGTTCTTCAAAGAGAGTCACTTTCATACTCCAATACGGAAGCAAATATCTGAAATGAGGTTCAATAAAACTGTTTCCTGGCAAAATCCGAATCATCACTTTTAGTAGGTACGAATATTATCTTAACCCATCAATAAGTTTATTAATTATTACTCTGTTGATATCAAATTATGTATTCATTTATGACAATGTAGACATTCTGTCTCAGTCTGCCTCAGAGTCAGCTTCGCGTGTGAGGCTAGGGGGCAATAGTTGTTTAATTTCTTTTGGCACGTCACTCATTTCCCTATCGTTGTGCTCAGCGTTGGACTGGCACCCTGAGGGCCTACCGGGCAATGACCTCAAGTGGCTCACATGTTTAAAGGGTGAAAGTTCCCCTCTTCCTTAAAACAAAGACCATTTTCTTATGATTTATAAAAATAAATAAGACGATGCAAAGTCATGTAATTATTTTATTAAAGCCTAATAATATCAAATATCAGAATACATAAATACCAACGAACTAAATAAACCCATTATTTTTTAACATTTTTTTTTCAAAAACTAAAGAAAAATTATTCATTAACATATTATTATATTTATTAATATTTAATCAAATTAGTATTTTTTTTTGTGACAAAGGTAATAAACTAGACTGGGTACATATCGCTAATCGTCAGCCGAGAGTGCACCTAATATTAGTACTAAAAAAATTTACTAAAATTTAAAAAATACTTTTCTTTCCTATTTTTCTATTTACTATTGCTTTTTTTGCCTCACTTTCCTGCGGAACGTGAAGGGGAAACATATCGCCAAATTGTCATAACAACTGACCAAAACTAGACAATGGTGCAAAATTTCCGTTTTCTCGTATAGATAGGTAGTTTTCGGAGATGGCGCCGTATAGTGTTCGATGTCCCGTTTCCAATGCCGCCTCGCTCGATTCGCTACGACTTTTCGTTACGGAGATATATGATATTGATATTTATAGGTGCTCTTCAGTAGTAGTATTCAATAGATTAAAACATAAGCAAAAAATTATTCTTACATGGAAGCTATCAATTATCAGCTAATAACTTTGTAGAAATATTATTGTGCCGAGCCCTTCGGGCACGGCACTGTTCTAGGTCGTTCGTTTAATTATACGACAGCTGTCACTTTGACAGGTAAGTGTAATTTTTTTTTAGCTTTTTTATAGCGAGGGTTATAGCTGTAAGAATTCGAAATTAAAAAAATTTCAGGTACCTAAATAAGAATGTTTTATACGATAGCTGTCAAATTTTGACAGGTAAGTGTCAGTTTTTTTTTATCCTTTTCATAGCGAGGGTTATAGCTGTAAAAATCTTAAATTAAAAAGTTTTTCAGTACCTAAATAACAAAGTTTTATACGATAGCTGTCAAATTTTGGCAGGTTAGTGTCAATTTTTTTTTAGTCTTTTCATAACGAGTTTATAGCGAGGGTTATAGCTGTAAAAATCCGAAATTTAAAAAATTTCGGGTACCTAAATAAGAAAATTTTATACGATAGCTGTCAAATTTTGACAAGTAAGTGTCAATTTCTTTTTTTGATTTCTTGTAGCGAGGGTTATAGCTGTAAAAATCCCAAATTGAAAAATTTTTCAGTACGTAAATAACAAAGTTTTATACGACAGCTGTCAAATTTTGACAGGTAAGTGTCAATTATTTTTTAGCTTTTTTGTAGCGAGGGTTATAGCTGTAAGAATCCGAAATTTAAAAAAAATTCAGTACCTAAATAACAAAGTTTTATACGGCAGTTGTCAAATTTTGACAGGTAAGTGTCAATTATTTTTTAGCTTTTTTGTAGTGAGGGTTATTGCTGTAAGAATCCTAAATTTAAAAAATTTTCATTACCTAAATAACAAAGTTCTATACGACAGCTGTCAAATTTTGACAGGTAAGTGTCAATTTATTTAAACTTTTTTTGTAGCGAGGGTTAAAGCTGTAATAATCCTAATTTTCAGTACCAAAATGACAAAGTTCTATACGACAGCTGTCAAATTATATATACTTAAATAGTGTCACGAAGTTTCTCTTCGTAGGGGTTCACGGATTCACTCCTGTTTCTGCTGCTTGGCTTATTCTTGCTTGTTGTTGGCGAAGTCTCTGGGCTGGTCTCCAATTTGGTACTGCTGGCGATAGGTATGGCTTGGCTGATGGATTCGCTTCTACTTCTTAGTTGGCACTGGTCTGACATGAATCGATGAACAACATCTGACTTAGTAGTGGCGTCTAATATGGAGATTAGACGGCCTGGGATGCGACGACGGCGCCTCCACCATGTCACGAAGTTTCTCTTCGTAGGGGTCGTAGCGGTAGAGAAAGGAAAGTCTGGATTCTAAAAAATGGTCGTCTATTGTCTCTTCTTGATTATTACCCTAGTAGGGAAACCAGCATGTCTGTAACTTGTTCGGGCAATGGGCTAACGTGTTATTAGGCGCGTCACTTGACGATGGTTAAGGCTAGTCACCTATCGTAGAACTGAAGACTAAGTGCGGCACTTGACGATGGTCAAGGATAGTCACTTATTGATGGTTTGATCGAGCGGCAGGCTTCGATGCTGTTGCTTGAGTTGGCCCAGTTTATATACAAAAATAAGTGTTGAGATTGCAATGCACTTGACCTTGAATAGCGCACAGTGGGTTGCAATCTCAACAATGCACAGTGGTCGAGTATCCTAAATATACCGGACCACTGTGAGTTTTAGTTGACAATAGTAATTCTTATTTTTTATAATTTGCTACCATTTCTATGCTATTTAGGTATAGACCAATATATCTGAAAAAAGTAGTATTTGAGATTACCTAAACGAATATCCAAACCAAAAGTATATCGGACGCACCCAATTCGATTTATTAACGATCCAATATGACCCTACATTGATTTTAAAAAAATCAAAAAAATGATTTCCCAACTTTCGATCGCGTTCGCAAACAACAGTATTTTGTAGCCCAACGTCGTCTACACGTCGAAAAAGTTTAAATCGATTAAAATACTTTTTGCCACCTGTATCGCCGTACAACGAAAAAAAACAACATATTTTTCAACTTTGACTTTAATAACTTTTTTCCGGTACACCCTGTATATTCAAAATTTTTCTAAGACGTACCCCCACTATTCCTCTCTACATCCAGAAAATTTTAATCGTTTTGCTCTAACTGTTTCCGAGAAAAGAATTCGCGAATATCTAAATGTGGAACAGCCTCCCACCACGTGGCGACGGATTATCAATGTCGGAACGCCATCTTTAAATCGAGATTACAACTATTTCTGAAACATTTTGGGCAAATATTTTGGTAAATAAAATTATAAGAAGGTTCAAGGTAGATATTCCACCCGATTTAAAATCTGGAAATGTTCTTATTAGTCTAGCAAGTCACGCTGAAAACACCCATTTTTCGCCATTTTTGACAGCCGGATTTTTAGAATTAATAATTAATTTAGATACATCAATATCAAGGCACTCTTAGTCAAAAGTGAATGGTGTTAGAATTTGTAAAGATTGCCTGTTTCCGCACCCAAAAAAGCGACTTTTCTCAATTTTGCGAATATATTTTAATAATTTTGGATATGTAGAAGTGTTGAGAAGTAATCAGCGCATTTTTTGAGAAAAAAATAAAACGGTTTTGTTAAAAATTGAATAAGCTACAGTCGATATAGTAAAAAAAAAGCTGCCGTTTTTTCCGTATTAAAGATAAATAAACGAAAAAATATCTCTTAAATACAATTTGACAAGCTCTATCCGCTAAAGTTTACAACGTTTCGATCAAAAGTCGTTTTCAGTACGAAAAAAAATAAAAACCGTGAAAAAATCAGGCCTAACTTTTGTTGTAACGTCCCACTTTAGCAGTTTCCGAGAAAAAAAATCGCAAATGTGAAAATAGCAAAAGCCACGACGACGACGACGACGACGACGACGACGACGACGACGACGACGACAACATACATACATTATTTTTACCGAAGCGCCGTATAACATATCGCGGTGTAGCGCGATATGTAATTAGCAACTTTGTCAATAATAAGTTTATAATTTTAATTTTCAGCAAATCTGCTTCAGTGCTTAAAATAATGAAAGCCTCGACCAAATCTTGCCCTAAAAGGGATCTTAGTCGATTTAAAACTAATTTTAGCTTAGAGCAAACCCGCTCACATGCAACCTGCGTACAAGATAAGGTCAAGAGGCTCTTATACACAATATATAAATTACTGTAAGCATTACCATGTAAATTATATTGAAGAAGTATTCGCATACAACAATGTAAGCAACCAGAACAATCTTTTGTTGCTGCTGCTGTTGCTTCCTCGTCCTCATTTTCTATATCTGCATACCATTCTTGAGGACATTTCGATTTATCTGCGATGATTTTTAAATCTTGAAAGTTTCTCGCAAACGAAATTAGTTAATTTTTAAAAGAATGTATTGGTAGTCCTGAAAGTTTTGATACTTCCTCAAAAACAGTTTCGTCTAAAGAAAGCATCTAATTTTCTTAAGAGCCGATCAAAATTTTTGGGATCAAAAAAATAAAATGAATTATAAATGCTTTGATGATTCTCAAATGTGTTTTTGGGGGCTTATGGTAACTTGATATATTATTGCTTTATACACTGAGAGAAAACTCTATTAGCCGTAGCTAGAAATCCATTCGCAGTAGCAAGAAATCTGCATTAAATAGGCGCCGAAAAAACAACTCTGTTGTCGCTACAAGGTTCATTTTTTTGAAATGACTTTTTAACCTCAACATGGTCGTTTTTTAAATATTATTCTTTTGCTGTTAAAAGACAACTCTATTGCCATAAAAAATATATAATGCAGTGGTAAACAAAAATGATTTTGCGATTAATTGGGGTCGTGTAGTTAGAAAAGTATCGGTTTTTACTCCTAAAAATAATCGGTCAGTTATAAAATAATTTTATTTTTATTGTAGCTAGTCCACCTAGCTACTAATAAATTCCTTTTTTTGCTCCTTCGCCAAAATGGCTGTGGTTGGTGGATTAGTTTATAGTTGGCTATTGATTTGATAACATTTTTATATTTTAATAATTCTATATAGGGTGGTGTACTTTTAGTGCATCCTTATACAATAAGTGTTGTGGCTGTGTGTACAATTATTTTACCAATAAATATATTTATTACTTATATCTTTTAATTTATTCCGATAATGGCCGCCATTAAGTTTCCGTTCTGCACTTATTAGGGCCGTATTTTTGATAAAAATTGTATGTTAAAATTTGTTTAATAAGGGGAGGATCTGACTAAAATTAAATTATCACTAAAATAAATAATGAATAAGCAGCGTAATTGAATACGACAATTTAATAAAAAGTAACAAACTGCTAGGAACATGACCCTTTTTAGCCGTTTTTTTTTATTAATAGGTATCAGAAAACCTAATAAATGCGATTTTGCATTGCAAAATTTAGAACGGGGAAGAAATATCTCAAAAACTCCAGATCTAAGTCGACGATTTTTTTGTAGGTACCTAAGTAGAGTAATGTGATAAACATGAGTTACTTATAAGTAATAAATATAATTGAAGAGTGGTCAAGCTAAGTGATCTATGTGCCAAATTTCAAAAATATTTTTTTTTCTATTTATATGATCTATGTACCTATGCCAATGTCCTACTAATAGATCTAAGTGCCAATTTCATCCTATTCGTTATAAAAAGCATTCATAGATGGCGAGAATCTGAATCCCAGATACTGTATCTCGCATACAGAATCCCAGTATAAAAGGAGCCTTAGACCTTTTCTATATTTTTTTGTTCAATTTATGTACAAACGTTGTTTCGATTAACTGATAATAAAATTTTCTCCAACGAATGTTTTTGTGTATGTTTATTAACACAATATCAATAAAAAATATACTATTGTATTATTCTTAGCTTTAAAACAGTTTTTTACATATTCTGGTAGTTTTCGATTATGGCACCCAGGTAGATCACTTAGCTTGACCACTCTTCAATTATTGGTCAAATAATTGTACCTACCTGAATTTGGGGACACACCGCCACAACACCTATTGTATAACGTTGCACTAAAAGTACACCACCCTATATAAAATTATTAAAATATAAAAAATTTATCAAATCAATAGCCAAACATCCACTATAAACTATAATCCACCAACCACTAGACAAACTAACAACACTGCAAACGGCAATAAAATGAACCAAAACGATTTCACCATATTTTAAAAAAGCAACTGTTTAGTTCCTAAAAGGTATATTTTCGATAGGTATAAAAGATTGGTTAATTTTTATTTCATTTTTTGTGGTAATAAGATAACCTTATAGGAATTAAAAATAGCTATTTACCTAACAAGTGCGGAAAATGAATTTTTCCGCACGAGTCTGCCGTTCACCGAACGACGCGTAGCGGAGTTCGGTGAAGCAGCCGAGTGCAGGGAAAATATTTTTCGCACGTGTTAGGTACAATAGTTTTTCTACAGACGTGTGGAAATAAGTAACACATATTTCAAAGAAATTTAATAATTTTTAATTAACTATAACAATCACATACATATGTAACCGTAACTAATTCTGAGAAAAAAAGTAATAACTACAAGTTATAATTGATATATTATTGATATTGACATAATCGTGCCGAAAAAATTTTCCGCACTAGTGTGGAAAAACCAATTTTCCGCACGGATTTTTGACATAATCGTGCCGAAAAATTTTTCCGCACTAGTGTGGAAAAACTTATTTTCCGCACGGATATCAGTACGGAAAATTGATTTTTCCACACGTCTGTAGGAAAAATACTTTTTAAAACCACTTTATTGGATACATATTAATGGTTATATGATATTCTGTTACCATAAAAAAGTATTGAGCACACATAACAATATTGTTGTCAAAAAAACGTCCTTGATTGCGACTAAACGAAATATTTTAGGGGTAAATGGATTTTTTCTTGTGGTAATACACATATATTCAAAAAAATACTTGTATTGAGTGATTTTCCTCAGTGTAGGTTTTAATTTCAAATGCTTTAGATGGGCCTGTTCATCAATTTTTGTAACTTCATCACATAAATCTTCTCCAGGCATTTGTTTAATTTTGCGTATTCTTCGTTCTGGAAAGTTTGCCTCTATAAAAATGTCCTTTTCCACTATACATGGCTTCTCATTTATAAAGCTAATACATTTTTAGTGTCATTATAAGTTATTTCAAAATTGTGAAACATTTTTTCAATTGCTAATTTAGCGTTCATTACTATTTTAAAAGCAACCTGGAAATCTATTCCTTTCGTTTGTTAACAATTTGACGCTGGTGTTAAAATTTTAAAAATGTGAAGAAATATTAAGCCCAAAATTATAGTTTTAAAACTTGTCCAGGCAATCAACAGAGAATTTGCCTCCGATGAAGTTTTTCCGTCAAAGTCATTAACATCATCGCATGCGATATATTTTAACGTTATAAGTAGGGTCGAATACAGTAGTGTTGGGAAAAACCGATGATTTTAATAATCGAGTAGTCACTACTCGAGCGATTTCAATAATCGAGCGATCGCTCGAGCGATTTATCACTCGAGCGATTTATCACTAGAAATTTCGGTTCAAGTAGCAAGTAGTGAATGAATTCAATGAAAGCGCATTGAGCGAGTGGTTGATCGCTTGCCGCTCGATTCGATTCGATAGCGAATGACGCCGAGGGCAAGCGATCACCACCGATTGCTTTTTGAAGGCCAGGCCAGGCGTCGCAGATGTTTACGTTTACAGGTGATTCTATTTATATTTTCCAAAATCCAAACCAAAACGACGAAAACGAAACGCATGTCGCGATAGCGCCTTCTCTTTTATGTTTATGTGCCGTTAACAAAGACGTATGTCGTGTGAGACTTCGGAGCATTAACTTGAAAGCCGTCAAGCGACGATGGCCGAGCGGATATCGAATGAACGAACTTTCGCTCAGTGGTTAGTGCTTGACTGCTTGTAAGCGACGATTTTCGCTTGAAATTATAACTCGAGTAGTCGTGTCAATAACCGAGTGATGTCGGTTATTTCAATAATCGAGTACTCGAGCGGTTTTTCACTCGAGCGATCCCAACACTAGAATACAGCTCATTGGAAGTATCTTTGTATAAACCAAAAATCACTTCCAAAGCTCTAGCTTTGCTCCACCAACGCATATTGCTAATTTTTTTTAAGGTTCTGAAGTGATTATTTTGGTGTTCCTACCACACTGAATCTCGCTTGTATGATTCTGAAAAAAAAACTGCGGTGCGATTGAGTAAACCAAACAAATTTTTGCATTTAACTAAGCAGTCGGTTGTATCGCATACCACTAAATTTAGGACGTGAGCGTAACATCAAGTACCTAAGTAGGTGAAGGGAATACGCCCATGTTGGTTATATGCCCAGCCGCTGTATTTTTAGGTAGTTTGAATTTTCGACGACAGATGGCTGACACGGTGCTTAACGATAACCTTTACGGTAAAGTTACGTGAATCCGATGTCAGTTGCATTCAAACAGTCGTGAGTTTCGCATGGTGTTTGATTAGAAGGTATCTGTTATTAAACAGGGTAAGTTTAAATCGCTTGATAATGTGCTATAATCTAATATTTATATTCAGATATATATATATATATATGTATATATATCTCCTGAAGACAATAATACCCCATAGTAGTTATTATTCAGGCACACCATCCCGATCCAAATCCATGGATCGAGAATCCCCCTACCATGAATTGGAAATCCCCCTACCACAAACGTTCAAATCCTCCCTCTCTTATCCCCTCTCCTCTCCAGACTAATCTCCCCACTCTTACCCCTTATCTTATCCCCTCTCCTATTCATACCACTATTCCCTCCACTCCCAAACAACATTTAAACCCTAGCAACAAACAAACCCAAACGTTCAAATCCCCCCTCTCTTAACCCCTCTCCTCTCCGCACTCCTCTCCCCACTCTTATCCCCTCTCCTATCCATACCACTATTCCCTCCACTCTTAAACAACATTTAAACCCTAGCAAATTATTTTTCCTGTTAGTTAGTCGTAATCTTAATTATTGTCTAAAAATTTTCTTTGATTTCTTAGACAGTTTCGTTGGAGGTAATCTAATAATAAAAGTTAGGTAAGTATAGCGCCCTTACAAGTAGATTTGAATAAGTATAGCGGGAATGAGGGCAGGCAATGAAATACAATTGTGTCATTTCATTGCCTGCCCTCATTTCCGCTATATTTATTCAAATATGATAATAAAATTTATTAAAACGTACTTTTTCGGGTTGTAGCTTTCACAGGGTTTCTCTTCCCAGCTTAAGTCGATTGGTACTGTTGGCATCGTTATAGTGTTTTTGATATTTAAAATATGTAATAAATAAGGGTAAAATAAAGTGAAAGGATTTGAACGATTGTGCTATGGGGAATTTCAATTCATGGTAGGGGGATTCTCGATCCATGGATTTGGATTGGGATGGTGTGCCTAAATATTAACTACTCCCAATTAAATTTAAAAGAAAAATTGTTAAACATTTTTTATAATTAATTCAAAATATAATTTTTTAAAATTTAAATAAAAATTACCTATTAAAAAAGGTCGTCAAGAATAAAAATGGTTGCCTGCTATTCACGCTTAGCCTCTTGCACCTAGACCCATGATACGATACTGTTAACGATTTAAAATGAAGGTTTCCGATTGGACACAAAATGTGGTGTGAAATTTGAAAATAAGTTAGTTGTTTTCGTTTCAGACTTTTGGTTGTCTGGTGTTAACGTAACCCTGGGAGAATTTAAACCAGATTGGATTTGGATAGATTCGGGTGAAGTATTTGAATATACGAACTGGGCGGAAGGAGAACCAGGTACCGACATTACTTGTCTTCTGAGATATCACCTAGAAGGTCGATCTCCAATAAGTCAATGGCTAACTCAAAGTTGCAGTAACCAATTATGGTTTATTTGCCAAAAACCTTAGTTGTAAATTGTTTATGTGTAATGAAATAATTTTTAATAATAATTTTTATTATAGCAATTTCTTTTTTTTTTATTTTGATCTGAATTGGGAAATTAATATTTTCCCAAATATTTCGCTGCGTTATATCGGACGACAACAAAGCCTATCACGTCCTAATAAAATAAAATATTATTATGAGATTTTGGTACGTTATATTATGGTTACACTGTGCGCATAATACGCACCGCGGGTGTGATTAAATATTACTTATTTTGGACAAACTTTAACTTGTTTTAAATTTATTTAGTCGCATTCAAAGTTCTGTCCATTTCTGTATCTTTTAAAGTATAGCTTTAAAAGGTGACAATACATTTTTACATAAATAATTGTGTCATAATTTGAATTACTTCTAGAAGTTACTCCAATAACATGGTTTTTCTTTTCCATTCAATTGATTGCTTCTATTCGCCTTATATTTTCGTTAACGTCATTGTGAGAGTTCATTTTATTAACAGTAATATAGTTACGCCTATGGAAGAAGCGTCTTATCGATAATACCTCTGCTATTTACGAGGAAGCGATTTAATTAAAAGAATTTCCCGACCGGTGGATCAGTTTGTTATCCTGGCCTCCTAGATCCCCCGATTATAGCCCCTTACTTGATCATTATACCGGGTTATTCACGCTTCTAGCCCCTTACTTGATCACTATACCGGGGTTTTTACGTTTATAACCCTTTACTTGATCACTATAACGGGTTACTCGTGTTTATAGCCCCTTACTTGATCAATATACCGGGTTATTCACGTTTATAGCCCCTTACTTAATCACTTTACCGGGTTGTTCACGTTTATAGCCCCTTACTAGATTACTATAAAGAGTTATTCACATTTATAGCCCCTTACTTCCGTTTAAAGTCCCTTACTTGATCACTATACCGGGTTATTTACGTTTATAGCCCCATACTTGATTACTCTACCGTGTTATTCACGTTCATAGCCCCTTACTTGATCACTATACGAGGTTATTCAGGTTTATAGCCCCTTACTTGATTACTATACCGAATTATTCACGTTTATAGCCCCTTATTTGATCATTATACAGGGTTATTCACGTTTATAGCCCCTTACTTGATTACTATACCATGTTATTTACGTTTATAGCCCCTTACTTGATCACTATACAGGGTTATCCATGTTTATAGCCCCTTACTTGAATACTATACCGGGTTATTCACGTTTATAGCCCCTTACTTGATTATTATACCGGGTTATTAACGTTTATAGCCCCTTACTTGATTACTATACCGGGTTATTCACGTTTATAGCCCCTTACTTGATCAATTTACCGGGTTATTCATGTTTATAGCCCCTTACTCGATTACTCTACCGGTTTATTTACGTTTATAGCCCCTTAATTGATCACTATGCCGGGTTATTCAGGTTTATAGTCCCTTACTTGATCACTATACCGGATTATTCACGTTTATAGCCCCTTACTTGATCACTATACCGGGTTATTCACGTTTATAGCCTCTTACTTGATCACTTTACCGGGTTATTCACGTTTATAGCCCCTTACTTGATCACTTTACCGGGTTATTCACGTTTATAGCCCCTCACTTGGTCACTTTACCGGGTTATTTACGTTATCCGACACGACGTATTATAGATAAACTATATTTTCTATTAGATAAAAAATATGTTTCTGGATTGTTAGAGGTACATTTTCAATTTATTTTTATAATGTACAGGTTGTCCCAAAAACACGAAACGCATCAAAGTTTTGTTTTATTAAAATAAATTTCCTGGTATTATTTTATTTTTAGTCTCTACGATCAAAATAATAAATATAGTTTAAAAAAACTAAGAAACAGGCTTTAATAATTAATCAAACTAAGAAGCGAAAAATAAATATATGTTAAAGAAAATTCTTAAAATTCTTAATATAGGCAGAAAATAATAATGAACGATAAACATTAGTATTATTGTGAAAAAAGCGTGGGGTGCTCGATATACGAAAAATATAGCACAAAGCGCCCCACGTTTTTTTTTTTTCACTATGTACCAATGTGGCAGAGGGATACGTAGAAAATTATTTAAGAAACAAAATTCACATTGCTTCACAGATTGAAAAGGGCCGTAACGAAATTAATATCTCGAAAACAAGTACAATTACTGATGCGTCTAATTATAATTTCAACACTGTCACTTCCGTTAATATCCCTAATATAAGTAATTGTCGTAATTGTGTAATTAATATTCATTATCACAAGTAATTCAGTCATAAGAGTGATTGTTATATGTAATTGTCTATATAAAGTTCATATATTATTATCCATTGATATTCTTTTTGACATACAAAACGGCTACAGAAAAATATTGTACCTAACACGATCGAAGAGTGATTTCATGGGACTCGCAGAAAAGTTCTACTCATCCCGTAAAAATCACTTTCGGAACTTGTTACATAAATTACTATTTTGGATAATAGTGGTAACCGCCATGAGTACAGTTTTATTTAATTTCTTAATTTTACGCAAAATCAACAAATTTAATAATATAGTAATTTACGTTACAAGTCCGGAAAATACTGTTTTTCTGGACGAGTCGACAAAATTCTAGGACGAGCCGTAGGCGAGTCCTGGAAGTCTGCGAGTCTAAAAAAACTGTTTTCGGACGTGTTACGTACACTATTTTTTCGGCAACCGTGTAGAATAACAAATCAATGAAACACATTTCTTTATTATATTTCTTTGTAAAACAAAATTTCAAACATTTTAATTCTTATTTGTATTAAATATTGAAATTCGAACAGAAGATAGGTAGGATCATAAAAATTCTTCGTGTATCAAATCTTTTTTTAAGAAACCTATGGTATGTTTTTACATTTTTACATTCTACTTTAATTTTAGACTTTTTTCATAACCCTATTTCTATCTTTCACCATTTAAGAAATACTAACGTTTTAATGCTGGTATATGCGCCTTTGATATGTTTCTCGACTTAAGGTTGAATTCTCAACGTCATTCAATCTATTGCCAACCTATAACCTATTTCGCGTTGATTTTTTGAGTTTATTATTTTAATAACTAACATTTAAAGAAAATCAATATCGTCGGTACATTATTTAGGTAGTATCTGATATATTACGAAAATATCAATTTATTTTATTGCTAATTTTGGGAGAATTGTAGAGTAAAAGAACAATGAATGACAATGACATAATAATGTTAAAAAAAAATCTTACCCGATATTTTTCGCTATACAATTCTCCTAAAATAAGTTATGAAATTCCTTGATATTTATTAAATATGTCAATTATTACCTATAGAATATCAAGTCGATACTGATTTTATTTAAATTTTGTATAAAAGCTAGAAAACATGAATAAATCTACGCGAAATAGGTTATAGGTTGGCAAGCATGTTGATACTCCCACCTTAACAACATTCTGAATTCCAGTGACAACCTTTAAGGCATTGACAATGACAATTTGCTATGATGAACAAAAACATTCTAATTCTTATTTATATTAATATTTATATTAAAATTCGAGCACTTGCTAATATTGATGTGATTTTTCCCGGACTAGGCACGTGCTTTCCGGACTAGGCCGGAGAAATGCTACTTTCTCAAAGGAAAAGTGTCCGGAAAGTGGGTACTTCCGGTACGGTTGCCGAAAAAAAAGTATTAGTTCAAAAAATATATTAAGACATATCCAGCAGATTATAAAACTTATAATAGCTCTTATTATATGCCAACTAAAATAGATTTCACGAATGAAAAGCGAACGTTTTTGAAGTGAGCGAATATTGTTTTAAGAAAAGCGTTTGAAAAAATAGCCTTATTTATTAGTGTACTTTTTAAAAAGTGCATTTTTTAAATTAGTAGGTTGCAAGTACCGACCCCCAGAGAGTTTTCAAGATGTGTACCAGAGAATAATTATTAGCGGATAATTATAAAAGTAAACTTTTTGCGAAGACGTTTAGCACTACGTAAAAATTTGTAGTAACCTTTTCTATGTAGAATTAATATAGCATACATTTTTTGTAACAATTTTTTTTCGCAAACCAAGTGGTTTTTTAGATAAATCGGAAAAAGTTTTTGCGATGCCAGCCATTTGGTTTTTCGCACACAGCACTCAATCGCATAATTTTCGAGAGTGCTAACATAAAAATTGTTTTTTTGTTACATTAATGATCTTTTGGGGGATATACATCCTGAGTGGGCAGCGACCTTGTTCGCGGATGACTCTATATTTATAGTTTCGTCTTCAAACCAAGAAGAAGTCGAAAACTTGTGCAACAGCGGTATGAGGCTGCTGCTTGAATGGTTTATCAAAAATTCCTTGTACCTGAACAGTTCGAAAACCACCTATATTCGATTTCATACCGCCCAAATGAGGCGAAATCTTGATATTGACCCCGATTTAAAAGTTGGTAATTACCAGATCGGATTTCTCAAAATTTTTGGGTCTGACCATTGACCAGAACCTTAACTGGAAGGAACATTGTTCTTTGTTGTATTCTCAGCTTAACAGTCTGTGTTACATGATTAGAAATTTAAGAATCGTTCTGCTTCTTTCTGTTTATAACGCTTATGTCTGATCTCGGCTGCATTATGGTATTTCTTTCTTTTTGGGGAGCCTCCTCTACGTCAAGAGAGGTGTTTATAATACAGAAAAGGGTATTGCATTCTTGGCGTTTCACCGGGTACGACCTGTAGGTCACAGTTTACAGGACTGGGAATCCTTACTTCTACAGGCGTTTTTATTTACGAGTTGTGTAAATTTATTTTTCTGAATAAATCCACATTTTTAGATAATCGTGATCACAGAATATTAAATTCACCAATACCTTACTCGTGGAAGACATAATTTGCATACGACAGTGAGTAGTGATTAGTAAAAGTTCGCCACATAATTTAGGGCCAGTCGTCTTTAACAGGCTTCCACAAAATATAAGGAATGTCAAAAATTTTAGTGTGTTTAAAAAACAACTTAAGAAATTTTTAGTAGATCGTGAGTACGTGAGTTCTATAATATGAATGAATATTGGACACAAGCATGGTAGAGTGGCATTACCTACCTATATAACATACAACGTACTATGTTCTCAGTGTAAGCACGTGTCGTCGTTAGCTCCCGCAATTTTATAGTTTTCTTATGAGATAACGTAAAAAAGAAGTGATGGTAGTTGTCTGTTAGTGCCCAAGTCTGCCTTGTTTGAGGATCCTGCACGCTGCTCTCTTTTTGTGGAAAATCTCGAATAATTTAATTAATTATAATTGCAAGCGTTTCTATAGAGAGGAAGTGAGGTTAGGTGAAAATAAAATATAGCCCGACCATATCGATAATATGAGCAAACTTCGATCTGGAACCAATAGCAGCCAAACAGGTATGTCAGAAGAGGTGATTGCCAAAATCTGCAAACAGCAGTCAGATATGATTCTTGAAAGGATGGACGAACGTTTCAATAGAATGGAAGACTCCTTGCGCTCCTATGTTGATCAGGTCCAAACCAACACGACTAAGATCAAGTCACTGGAGCAAAGAATCGATAAGAATGAGCAATATAGTAGGCTTAACAACTTAAGGCTTTATGGCCTACAGGAACAAGAAGGAGAAAATCAAGAAAAACTATCAGGCATGATAATCGCAATTCTCAAAAATAAACTTGAGATTGAGACATGCATGCAGGATTTTGCAGCCTGTCACAGAGTGGGAGCGCGTAAGGAAGGTGTTAAAAGACCCATATTAATACGATTTCAACATTTTTCGCTCAGATCAAATGTTTATGGTAAAAATAAACTTTTAAAAAAGACTGGGATTGTCATACGCGAAGACCTCACACAATGCAAATTGGAATTGCTAAAGAAGGCAGTGGAAAAATATGGTGTCAAAAATACATGGTCTTTAAATGGAAATATCTACATACGCAACATCAATGTCAACACACTGGTGACCGATTTGGGCGACTTGTAAAATGCTAATAGCCACGACTTTATTTGCATGGTAGTGCCATACTAATAATAAAATATTTGTTTATCTATCGTCAGGTGCAATTGACTTTTTTTATTCCTCGCGCATAGCGATAAGCCTTTAAATTCAGGTAATAAACAAAACAAAATAAGTTTATACCCTAGGGAATATTTATACCCAGGTACACTTGTTTAATTAAAATATTTTAATTCTCTTTTGTTTAAATATGAAATGGTTGATATATTAAATTTAGAGTAAAATAAATATAATTGCCTCCCAGAAATGTGCCAATAATATTCTTATTCTCTGTTAAAATTTGCATTTTTGTTTTGTAGAATTTATGATATATTTTTTAGGTTCCAGGCCAAGGCAAGACTGATATGATCTAATTTAAACTTTATTAGTTTTAGTTTATTTTCTCTTGAATTATTTTATGGGGATGCTATCGACGATTTGTTTACTTTTTGTTAAAGTCTGATGGTTGGCGTAGGCGAGTATGATGTGCTGGTGGGGGACGATGGTGCTGTGCTCTCGGGATTCTTAATCGCACATATTAACATAAGATCTCTTTATAACAAGTTTGATGAGTTTAAAGATTACATTTTGCAAAAACATTTTGATGTTCTATGTTTGACTGAAACGTGGCTGGTGGGTGAGATAAAAGATTTTATGATTGAAATTCCCGGTTTTGTCATTTTTAGGCAAGATAGGCCGCAGGGTAGGGGTGGTGGAGTTGCCATATATGTTCGTAATTGCATAAACTTTCAAAATATAAAGGTTGTATCTTGTGATACAATTGATGGCATTGATAATGTTTGGATATCGGCTAAAATAAATTAAAAAAAAGTCACAATGGGATGTGTTTACAGACCGCCGCTGATCAATTACAAATCATTGAATTTTCTGGAGGACATGTTGGCAGACTTTACTGTGGCCTCCGACTATGTCTTTTGTATGGGCGATTTTAATATTAATTATCTAAATAAAGCCAGTGTGGAGTTTAATTATTTTTCTTTGCTTATGGAAACTTTTAATCTTTTTCAACTCATAGACAGGCCTACAAGAATTACCAATGAAACCAGTACTTTGATCGACCTAATGTTTGTAAATGATCCTAACTTAAACCTTAAAACTGAAGTGGTAAGTATTCCTCAATTCTCTGATCATCATCTAATAAGTTGTCTCTTTGATTTGCCACTAAGGAAAGACACCCGGGAAAAGTTTCTATTACTTAGGAACATTAAAAACATAAATTTGCAAAGTTTTCATAATGATGCTGTAAGCATAAATTGGGCAAATATTTTTACAATCGACAAGGTGGAAGAAAAACTAATTTACTTGGAAAATTATATAAATGACCTTTTTAATATCCATGCTCCGTTACGGCGAGTGCGTATAACTAAAAAATTTTGCCCGTGGATTACTCCGAATGTCAAACGTATGATGCAAATAAGAGATCGGGCGCTGTCAAGCTACCGTAGTTCTTTAAAAGATATTTATGCTACTCGTGAGCAAACTGACGGAAAGTGGGCTTTTTATAAGGACATGCGAAACTTTGTGACGGCTTCAATTAGGCGTGAAAAAAAGGCTTTTATTAAGAGTGAAGTTAACCAAAATTATAAAGATTCAAAACATTTATGGCGTAACCTTGATAAGTTAAATATACATTCCAGGGATAAAAATTCCAAACTGCCCGATGAGTTTCAAAACCCAAATAAAATTAATGACTATCTGATAAATTCAATTAAAAAAATTAAGGCAGATGAGGATACTATAAACTTTTTTAATCAAAACAGGCATGACTCTGTAGATGGTTTCTTTTCTTTTCAACCTGTCACATCGAATGAGCTATCTGGGGTGGTTAAGGAAATCAAATCAAACGCAAAAGGAGTAGACGGAATATCCTCCGAAATGTTAAGACTATGTCTACCTTATTGTTGTGAATATCTTACTCATATTATAAATGTATCCTTGGTTACAAACTCTATTCCAGAGTCGTGGAGACATGCCCTGGTTATTGCTTTTCCAAAGAAGAAAGTTATTTCCTCGCTTAATGAAGTGAGACCGATAAGTATCCTGACAGTAACATCTAAAGTGGCTGAAAAACTCGTTTATAGACAATTAAAACGTCATATTGATTTCTACCGGGAAAGCAGTCGGGTTTCCGCAGTGGCTATAGCACGGCTACGGCTCTCTTGGACATTACTGACGACATCCTCGCTGCCATGGACAGATCGATGACTACAGCACTGGTACTGTTGGACTACTCAAAGGCCTTCGATTGTTTGGACCACCGCTTGCTGATAGCCAAATTGTATTACTATGGTCTTTCCAGGGATGCCATGGAGTGGTTTAAATCATATTTGTCAGATAGAAAACAACAGGTTCAATTAATCAGTGGCGGTGAAAGGGTCTTGTCGGATGTCCTGGGAATCTCCAGTGGGGTGCCTTAGGGATCCATATTGGGTCCTCTTTTGTTCATTATTTATACTGCTGATGTGGCTAATATATTAAATTGTAGTGACCATATATATGCTGACGACTGCCAGCTATACCTCTCTTTCTCACCGGAGGAGCAGGAGGATTCAGTGCAGCGTATAAATACTGATTTGGACAGCCTAAGTTTATGGTCGGAGAAAAATGCGTTATTGCTTAATCCCAGTAAAACAACAGCTATGCTTCTTGGTAGTGATCGTCAGCGTGCAAAGGTAAATATTAATGAAAAATTAGTCTTAAATAATGTTGTGATCCCATTTCAGTCAACTTCTCGAAATCTTGGTATTGTATTTGATAATAACCTTACTTTTACTAAGCATGTGGACGGCTTGTTGAGCCTTATGGCAGAGCTTATGGCAGACTCAAATTCTTGTATAAATTTAAATATGTTCTTAACACTCAGGTTAAACTCAAATTAACGGAATCCCTGATTCTGTCATTATTTGACTATTGTGACACAGTCTATGGACCGTGTTTAAGTCAGCATGACGCACATAGAATTCAAGTCCTACAAAACGCGTGTATGCGGTTCTCGGCCAATGTCAGGAAAAGAGAACATATCACACCATATTACTCGACTCATGGGTGGTGTAAGATGCACATTCGTAGGAATGTGCATTTTGCTTGCCTAATACATAAAATTATTAAAACAAATATACCTAGCTATCTTCGGGCTAGGTTGACTTTCGGAGAGGACGTCTCTGGGCGACTTAGGCGAGATCCAAACATTTTGCATGTCCCAAGGCATACCACAACAACTTTTAGGGGTTCTTTCTCATATACAGCCGCTACCTTATATAATAGTCTACCAATTAATCTGAAATCACTAAATAATCTTTCCACGTTTAAAAAAAAATCAAGGAATATTATAGCAATGACGTCTGATTGTCCAGCCCAGTATCATTTTGTCTCGCCAAATCAGACTAATTTAAGCATAAAATTTGTACGTTTTATTTGTAAATTAGGATAGTTTCTTAGGAATTTCTAGCATTTAGTTTTATATTTGTATTGTAAAAGATATTTTCAGGTTGGGCCTAAGCAGCCATTGGCTGAGCCCCGCCTAATAAAGACTTTATTTATTTATTTATTTATTTATTTATTTATTTATATACCTATAAAACTTTATTGTTTATTTATCAGTTATGTTATATTTATACACTTTATGTATTTGACGGCTTCCATACATTATCATGTCACTTTGGAAATAAAAATATTTATTATTAAGTATTATTATTATTATTATTATTATTATTATTATTATTATTATTAATATTATTATTATTATTAATATTATTATTATTATTATTATTATTATTATTATTATTATTATTATTATTATTATTATTATTATTATTATTATTATTATTATTATTATTATTATTAAAGCTAAACGAAGAGATTAAGACTACAACCACATTTGCATTATCAGGGAGCCCACAGAAGCCTTTTTGTAAAATTTACTGGGCACTTATTTTATTAAATTTATAATATATTACCTATACATGCTAAAATAGACAGTTCATTTTTATTTTTCCTGGTAAGAGTAGAACGTATAATATTATTACACAATTTTTATAGTCTAAGAACACTCAGGGCCGATCCTAGCAGGTGTGCAGCGCGTGCACCGCACGCGGGCGGCCAAAACAAAGGGCGGCCGTAGGCCGCAGATAGTTCTGTCAATTAAGCAAAACTTTTTACCAATTTCTCGAAATAAAAATAAAGTGACATTTATCAAACAATAAAAGATAACTTTAAATTAACGTCGAAGAAGAAAACAATATTTTTGTGAATTATTTTAAATGGATTTATTTATTAAAGATTTTCAATAAACCAGCCAGCGCCAGTGGTGAAATTTCTAGTTTTTTGAGATGTGGTACAAGAGGTATATAATTACTTTTCTGAGTCCCCATATCGATGGGATTTACTCAAAAAACACGTGAAAACTGTTACTTTAAAACCGTTAAGTGAAACAAGATGGGAAAGTCGTATCAATGCTATGATACCTCTAAAATTAGAGCTAAAAAACATTATTACTGCATTAAAGGCCTTAATTGAAGATACCACCAGAGAAACGAAAACAAAAATGGGTGCTAAATCAATAATTAAAAGTCTTGAAACATTTAAGTTTTTGTGTTCAATTTTAATTGGGCATGATTTATTATCAAGAATTGATGTATTGAGTAAAATGCTTCAAAATCCTAAATTGATGTTTATTGAATGTATTAAAGGCTTCTTAAAAAATATTTAGTTTCCCAAAGATCTGACGATAATTTTAGAATATTTGTCGATTTAGCAACAACACTTGCTAGAGATTTAGGTATTGATCCTGAATTTCCCATCTCGAAGCTCAGAAAAAAAGTTCGTTTATTTGATTACGAGGGCAGTAATGAACCAGTTTTAAATCCCTTCCTGCAATTCAAGATTGCTTTCTATTTTGCAGTTATTGATTACGCGATCTCTTCGATAAATGAAAGATTTACCTTATTATCTGAGTGCTATTCAATATTCTGCTTTCCGTATGAGTTTCACACCATTTCTAATAATGACCTCATGAAAGCCTGCATGGACTTAGATATTAAGTTAGAGGTACAGGAGGAAGGAACTATTGTAAAAGATATATAGACCTATAGACGGTATACAACTCTTTAATGAAATAACTTCGTTTAAAGATATTTTTCGAGGTAAAAAACAGCCAATTAAGATATTAGAAATTTTAGTCAAAAATGATCTCATTCCCTGTTTTCCAAATTTTGCTCTAGCAATAAGGATTTTTTTTAACCTTACCTGTTTCTGTGGCTTCAGGTGAAAAAAGTTTCAGTAAATTAAAAATTATTAAAAATTACTTGAGAAATAATATTACACAAGAAAGACTTTCAGATTTGGCCATCATCTCTATTGAATCCAAATCTCTGAAAAAATTTACCTTACCGCAATTATTGACAAATTTGCTTCTCAGAAAGCCAGAAAAATTATTTTATAGTTAATTATTAGGTAGTCTTCGAGGAAGGACTGATTTATATACTTTTCGTTTCGCGAGATTTATGCTTTAGTACTTTTTGTTATTTTATATTTTCTGGTAAATACTGTTGTTTTACATTTCTAATTATAAAATGTCTATTTTTGTTTGGCCCAAAAATAAAGTCTTTCCCGTATAATTTTATTTGTAATTTGCATTTCAATTAATGTTTAACTTTTTACTCTTATGTACATGTAGATGAGTTTATAACGTCAACGTTAAGTATTACTAGGAAAAATTCTTTAGAGGGGCGGCATAATAGGTCTTTGCACGCGGGCGGCCGACACCCTAGGATCGGCCCTGAGAACACTTCACTTATATCTGAAGTATCAATTAAAATTTACGGATATATTACACACAGTAGCATCAAACGTGAATGTTATTTTTTTTAACTACTAAAAGATACAACAATAAATCCAAATTTATTAAAAATTTTTAAATTAGGCTGTCTAGTAGTGGTTCTTACAGCCATTTTTAGGTCTGGCACAGTGGCGGATTTACAAATTTGCCGCTAGTAGGCTATTCGATTTTTGCCGCCCCTATACCAGTGACGGCTCGTGAGTTGTGAAACAGGTGAAGTGTTCGGGAAAGAAAAATTTTTTAAGACCACGCCCAAATCTGGTCAATAATTTTTAGTAAATATTTTAAAAATTTATGATTACTTACCTACCTACTTATTTTATTGAAAATGAAATTTCTTTCTGCAAAGCCAGTAAAGTTCCAACTACCTTTTTTTATCCCCATTAACAGACACGGCCAACAATAAAGTTTATTAAAAAAATACTACCCGTCGATCATGAATAGAGATTGTACCAGTTATTTCTGTAAGATAAAAAAAAATTTGGGCCAAATTTGCCACCCCCTAACATCTGCCGCCCTAGGCTCCAGCCTACTCAGCCTAATGGTAAATCCAGCACTGGTCTGGCAGTCCACAGTTATCCATACATGTGTATGGATTTCTATTTATACGGAAGAATAAAGGACATAGTTAACAAAACTAGACCAACAACCCAGGAAGATATGATAGATCGAATTCAACATGCCATTAGTAGAATAACTAAAGCGAAAATTGAACCTGTTATGTTTTCTAATAGCAGAAGGCTTAAATAAACGCTGTATTCAAAACGATGATAATATTAATACTTAAGACAAATTTATTACGTAGTTTTAACAATACCATGAGCTTTTATGTCAGTTTATTAACAATTTGTAGCAAGTTAATTTTTTAGAAAATATAAAAAAATATTTCCTAATTATTTTTGTAATAATTTCTCGACGAAACGAGATAACAACCTCGTGTTTTCTGATACCTTTTTCTTAACTATCTATCAACAAGAGTAAAAAAAAACTATAGGCTGGTATTTAAATTATTAGTTGTGTAAATGACTGAAATAGGACTTCCTCATGAACAGCGCTCCATATTGTGGAGCAAACAAATTAATAAATAATAATAAATAAACCATTATTAACCTTTGCATTGGTTATAATAACAATTAATCCTATTGAAAATTTCTTTAAGTTAAATCATCGTTTGTAAAAATCGGTGAATGGAACTCCAAGTTACAGCACAATGTCGTTGTCATGGTAATTAAGGAAAAAATGTTTTAAAAAAATGTTTTAAAAAATTGTATTGGGTAATTGGGTGTTTCAGATCTACAATGTATAGAAAATATATGGGAAAATTAGCAACCTTTAGTTGCATTAGAGTAAATGCACCGACTAGCAGTAAAATTAGGATTTTTTTTAAACAAATTATTTGGATTAAATTTATCAATAATTTTTTAACTAAAAAATCGTAACATGAATGCTTTTCGAGTATGCTTACTTGATCAGTGTAAAAACCTTTTCTATCTAGAATTAATTTAGCATAATTTTTTTGTAACAAATTTTCTTCGCAAACCAAGTGGTTTTTTTGCGATGGCAGCCATTTTGATTTTCGCGCACAGCACTCAAATGAAAAATTTTCGAGAGTGCATTATCAAAGAGCCCACAGTAGCCTGTTTCGGTAAAATTTACTGGGGCTAATTTTATTAAATATATAATTTATTACCTCCATGCTTAAATAGACAGTAAGAAAGATTTTTTAAATCACATCTGACAATAACATTTTTAAACTAATTACAGTTTCTATTTTTCCTGGTAATAGTAGAACGTATAATAATATTGGAAAATTTTTATAGTCCAAGAACACTTCACTTATATCTGAAGTACCAATTAAACTTTAGGGATATATTACCTACAGTATCAAACGTGGATGTCATTTTTATTTAACAACTAAAAAATACAACATTGAATCAAAATTTATAAAAAATGTTTAAATTAGTCTGTCTAGTAGTGGTTCTTATAGCCATTTTTAGGTCTGGCAATGCAGAGTTGACGCAGATTAGCTCAAAATACTATATGTCGAATGTTGAGGTAAGAATATAATATACACTTTTAATTTATTTATTTAATAACGAGCCTAGCCCATTTTTCAAATAAAAATACAAGTACCTAATGTATATTATAATATAGGTAGATACATTAAAATTAACAAACTTAAAATTAACAATAGTATAAAACCCAATAACAAAATATTACAATGTAATAAAAGATAAACATAAATTGAAAAAACCAGCAAAGGTGATTACCCACTTTGATATCAGGTAACCAGACGCAGGTTCATATAAAAAATTGAAGAAGATGAAAAAAGTCCAAGTGGTTGGAATAATAGTTGGCCAACCTGATAGACCTTTGCAGAAAATAATTTGAAACATAATTTGTACGATGAAATGGCCGACAAACAGTAAAAACGTGTGTTTCTGGATGGGACAAAAAGTGAAATTTTCACCATCAGATCAGGACAATGGCAAACATGGTTTAAGATATTATATAAGAATTTCAAATCATGCCTCTTATGGCGAACCTCAAGTGAAACCAGCCCCAATACAGACTGAAGTTCAGGACAAGACATTGCATAACCGTCTGGAACTCTAAATCCGAATATCTAAGAAACTTGTGCTGGACAGTCTTCAAACTATTTACATTTATTGCATAAAATAAACTCCATACTGAGTATGCATATTTCAGATTGGGATCCATGAATGAATCACATCATGAAACCAAAATGAGTATAGTTTTTAGCAATTAGCCTTAAAATCACGTATTATTATCTCTCCTTATACAGGGTCCTGCACCTCACCTCGTCTTCTATAGCTCACTTAGTAATTAAGTTACAATTTTCATATTTTGCAGACCTTATCTGTATCTTGGGGCGCATTTTATGAAAATATTTTTTTTCATACAGGGTGTTCCAAAAAAGTGTGACGGCATAAGGATGTATTTTTTTAAATTGCATGCCATATATTTTCTTACTTTTTTGGGTGCCTTCTATAGTTACCTACAATCCCCTAAAATTTTTATTAAAATCAATACAGTATTATAGACGAAAAAAAAAATAAAAACCAAAAAATATCAGTTTTGCACCACTGGTATTAAAAATAAATAAAAAATAAAAATAATTCCTCGTTAATAAAATTATACAAAGGAACTTATTAAATAAGGTATAACAGTTTCGTTAACCAAGTTTGGTTAATACGAATTGTACAGGGTGTCCAAAGTTTAGTGTCAAACTTTGCAAACTTAAAGCAATTTATTTTTCTTATTTTAAATAGGAACCCCTGTATATTTTAATGTCATTCGATGCAGAATTAAAAATCAAACATTTTTCCTAATTGCAACCCTATCGCAATTTATAACGCATCAAGACTTATTTGCAGAAAACTAATTTTATCAACTATTCCAACAGTCATTATTATGAATAAATATCGAAGGTGGCTTTGAAAAACAATTTATTGGTATTAAAGTTTATTAAAGTGACCAGAGACCATTTGGACTTTAGTAATCTAAAAGTTTCAAATATTGTTAAATTGTTAGTAATTATTTAAGATGTTATAATTAATTTATATTGTTTTTTGTGATGGACTACAACCAAGAAGAGCTCGTAGATATGATTTTTGTATTAGAAGCATGCGAAAAAAACTCTTTTTGGCAAGCCGAGTTTACGCACAGCGTTATCCGGAACGACGACATCCAGGCAAAAGGAGCCTGCAAAACATATTAGAGAGGTTTGTACAAACGGGAAATGTAAACTACCCAAAACCAGTGAGAAATAATCCGGTCCGAACTGAACAAAATCAATAATTGGCTTTGCTATTATCTGTTATAGAAAATCCTTCAGTTACTCAACAAGCAGTCGCTGAGGCCATAGATGTAATCGAAAGAATAGTTCAACGAATTTTCAAGGATAACCATATCTATGATTAGCATTTCCAGTTAATAAATGACTAACAATTTAACAATACTTGAAGCTTTTAGATTACTAAAGTTAAAATGGTCTCTTGTCACTTTAATAAACTTTAACACCAATAAATTATTTTTTAAACCCACCTTCGATATTTATTCATAATAATGACTGTTGGAATAGTTGATAAAATTAGTTTTCTGCAAATAAGTCTTGATGCGTTGGAAATTGCGATAGGTTTGCAATTAGGAAAAATGTTTGATTTTTAATTCTGCATCGAATGACATAAAAATATACAGGGGTTCCTATTTGAAATAAGAAAAATAAATTGCTTTAAAGTTTGCAAAGTTTGATACTAAACTTTGGACACCCTGTACAATTCGTATTAGTCAAACTTGGTTAACGAGACTGTTAGACTTTATTTAATAAGTATCTTTGTATAATTTTATTAACGAGGCATTATTTTTATTTATTATTTATTTTTAATACCAGTGGGGCAAAACTCATATTTTTTTGTTTTTATTTTTTTTCGTCTATAATACTGAATCGATTTAAATAAAATTTAAGGGGTATGTATTGGAGGCAACTAAAAAAGTAAGAAAATATATGGCATGCAATTTAAAAAAATACAACCTTAAGCCGTTACACTTTTTTGGAACACCCTGTATGAAAATTTTTTTTTTTCCTGAAATGCGCCCTAAGATACAGATAAGGTTTGCAAACTATGAAAATTCTAACTTAATTACTAAGTGAGCTATAGAAGACGGGAGGTAAGGTGCAGGACCCTGTACACTACTGTACAGGGTTATCCAACCAAGACTAGACAAGGCGATTTTTTGACTTTTCCTGTACTTTTAGAAAAAAACTGAAATAGCCATCTTAAGTCATTTTCTCCCGCGAATTCGAATATCTTCAGCAAAAAACAATTGAACATCAAACAAAAGTACTAGGGGTCACTTTGATATTTTTTTAAATGGAACACCCTGTATATTTTTACATTTTTAAATTCCACATAAAATTCCACATAAAATTATAATTATTTTTTATTAAATGCACTATTAGTCTATACTTCATAGTTTCCGAGATATTGACTCTCGAAAAGTGACATTTTTGAACTTTGACAGCTTATAACTTTCTAACAGTACGTCTTAGAGCAAAACGGCTTACATGTCCCTATCTTCAATTTTTATTATCTTCCCAAAAAAAATCAACTTCCAGTTAAACCGGAACAACTATATTTCCTTCTTTCGAGTTACATCCGGTTTAACCGGAAGTTGATTTTTTTGGGAAGATAATAAAAATTGAAGATAGGGATATGTAAGCCGTTTTGCTCTAAGACGTACTGTTAGAAAGTTATAAGCTGTCAAAGTTCAAAAATGTCACTTTTCGAGAGTCAATATCTCGGAAACTATGAAGCATAGACTAATAGTGCATTTAATAAAAAATAATTATAATTTTATGTGGAATTTAAAAATGTAAAAATATACAGGGTGTTCCATTTAAAAAAATATCAAAGTGACCCCTAGTACTTTTGTTTGATGTTCAATTGTTTTTTGCTGAAGATATTCGAATTCGCGGGAGAAAATGACTTAAGATGGCTATTTCAGTTTTTTTATAAAAGTACAGGAAAAGTCAAAAAATCGCCTTGTCTAGTCTTGGTTGGATAACCCTGTACATCAATCAAAAATAATATAAAATTTCTCAAAAAGAAAAACGGAAAAAAGTTTTTTGTGTTTCCTGTAAAATTACCCAAATGGCGTATACGATACTTTGCCTGGACAGAGACGATATATGCATAAACGGTTATAAGATACTTATATTATATAGGGTGTCCGGAAAATACGTGTACAACGTTTGGCGACAGACTCCTGACGTCAAAATAGGTCGATCTAAGCCGACTTAGTTATATCCAAAATTGTCTCGTTTAGCCGGTAGAGGGCGTCAAAAATTTGTAAAAATATTGGTTTTTCCTAAATTACGTGAAAACCTGCTAATCGATTTTAATGATTTTTAGTATGTAGACTAATCAGGGTTGGTTGAATTCGTCCAAGTGGACATAATTGGACGATTTTGTCCAATTATGTCCGTCCGGACAAAATCAATTGTTCTGGACAAAATGGACAAAATTGTACAAAATCAATTAAACACATATAAAATTAAAAAAACTTTATTATATTAGGATTAGGGTGTCAAACAAAACTTAAACAACAATAACGGGATACCGTCGGATCATCGTGCCGTCGGATGACGGACGCATGAAAATTCACCTTAAGGTCGAATTCTCAACGTCATTCAATCTATTGCCAACCTATAACCTATTTCGCGTTGATTTTTTGAGTTTATTATTTTAATAACTAACATTTAAAGAAAATCAATATCGTCGGTACATTATTTAGGTAGTATCTGATATATTACAAAAATATTAATTTATTCCATTGCTAATGTTGGGATAATTGTATAGTGAACGCGCAATGAGTGACAATGACATAATAATGTTAAAAAAAATCTTACCCGATATTTTTCGCTATACAATCCTCCTAAAATAAGTTATGAAACTCCTTAATATTTATTAAATATGTCAATTATTACCTATAGAATGTCAAGTCGATACTGATTATCTTTAAATTTTGTATAAAAGCTAGAAAACATAAATAAATCTACGCGAAATAGGTTATAGGTTGGCAAGCATGTTGATACTCCCACCTTACGGCCCCATAATGAAATAACAAATAGCCATTTTCTGGAATTTTCAATTTGGTATTTATTGTTTATATAATACACAATACCAACGTGTATTTTGGGTTGCCTAAATCAACAAATTTAATAAAATGTAATGAAATTTGATTTTGTCCAATATTGTCCGATTTTGTCCGTTTTTGTCCAATTTTGTCCATGTCCTGGACAAAATCAAAAAAAGTGGACAAAATCACAACCCTGAGACTAATACTATAAAATGACGTTTTCTAGTAGTATAGTCACCGGCTGTAAATAAGTGGAAGTGTTATAAAAGTGATATAATACGTCACCATTTCTCCTCATTTTTTATATGACAACCCAGATATTTTTGTGGAGTGACTGGTTGTATTTGGAAGCTATTTTACCTCTTTAATATTTTTCGTTGGATGAGCTGTTTTGCCAGAAGAAAATATTTACAATATTTAGTATTATTAGTAATAATATTAAAATCAAATTACCTGTAACAATAATTTTTTAAGTGACCTTGTTGCTTTGGCATTTAATAATTTGACAATAATTGACAAATTGTCACCAGTCTATGAAATTTACTCAAGTAAACGATCAACATTCTTGAATGACAAGTTCATTTTACCATTAAAAATGGAAAATTATACGAACTCTGAGAAGGTTGACATGCTCCTGGTATACGGGTTTTGTCAAGGAAATGGGCGTCATAGTGTTAGGGTTTACATGGAGAGGTTTCCTAACCGTCGAATACCAAACCACCAAACATTTGCCAATATCGAGCGTCATCTTCGGGAAACGGGCAGCTTTGAGAAAAACTTTGAAGGCAGGGGTCGTATGCGAACAACTCGAACTGTGGAAACAGAAGAGATGATTCTGGAAAGAGTTGAAGAAGAACCAAGTACCAGTACCCGTCGCTTAGAACGTGAGTTACATGTTCCTAAAACGATTGTCAATAAGGTTTTAAAAGAACAGTTGTTACATCCTTATCACGTGCAAAAAGTCCAGGAACTTTTACCGACTGATCCCCCCATGCGGCTTACATTTTGTCAAATTATTAGAAACAAAAGAATCCGTGATCCAAATTTTTGTAGAACAATTATGTTTACTGACGATGCGTGCTTTACAAGATCTGGAGTAACCAATCTGCACAACGAACATATATTTATTTCGATGAAAATCCACATGCCATTAAAGTTGCACATCATCAGCATCAATTTAAATTAAATATTTGGGCAGGTATTATTGATCGCTACCTTATTGGTCCCATTGTTATTCCAGACAGGTTAGATGGGAATATTTATTTAAATTTTTTGCAAGACACATTACCAATTCTTCTGGACATTTTGCCGTTCGGCAATACTTACATCATCAATATCCCAACCGATGGATTAGAATAGGCAATGATGCACCAGTAAAATGGCCACCACGTTCTCCTGAGTTAAATATGTGTGACTTTTTTTTGTGGGGCGCTATTAAAACAGAAGTTTACAAGACTCCGGTAAACACACGCGATGATTTATTGCAGCGGATTTTAAATGCAGGCAACTATTTTAATAACCCCGAGACATTAGATAGGGTCCAATATCATTTTTTAAGAAGTGTTGATAAGTGTATTCAGCAAGATGGCGGTCATTTTACACATTTGCTAAAGTAATGTTTTTGTTTTACTTAGTTTCTTACAATACATACTTTCAACTTTGTTGTAAATACTTTGTTTTATTTTTATTGTTAATAATTGATGTATGCAGATAATTGTAAATATTTTCTTCTGGCAAAACAGCTCATTCAACGAAAAATATTTAAGAGGTAAAATAGCTTCCAAATACATCCAGTCACTCTACAAAAATATCTGGGTTGTCATAACGCGGTTCATATAAAAAATGAGGAGAAATGTTGACGTATTATATCACTTTTATAACACTTCCACTTATTTACAGCTGGTGACTATATTACTAGAAAATGTCATTTTATAGTATTAGTCTACATACTAAAAATCATTAAAATCGATTAGCAGGTTTTCACGTAATTTAGGAAAAACCAATATTTTTACAAATTTTTGACGCCCTCTACCGGCTAAACGAGACAATTTTGGATATACCTAAGTCGGCTTAGATCGACCTATTTTGACGTCAGGAGTCTGTCGTCAAACGTTGTACCCGTATTTTCCGGACACCCTGTATATATATGTTTTTATTTTAGTTAAATTTAGTACAAGCTTATGCGGTCTGCAAAAGAAATGGATATACACTTCTTACAGAAAAAAGCGAAAATGAAACTCTTGCGATAAATGCAGCTATCGACGCATCGGGAAACACTAACCGAGGTAAGCAAAGAAACCGAGAAATATAAGGTTTTTTATAAGGAATGGAATGATTTAGCTTTATGTCATAACTGGTAGGAGGACGTATGTAGGAAAAGGTCTTTTTCTGTGACGGAAAAAACGTTTGACATTTCATCTCTGTTGACAGGTAACAAAATGTCACTTTTTATGAAATTACTTTTTTCCCCGGGAAAAAAATGATTACTTTTTTCCCGTATATAATATACATATTTATAAATAATATAAGTAAAGGTAGATATTTAATTTTAGAACATTTTATTATACAAAAAGTTACATTTTCTTTATATTAAAAGTACAATCATTAAATGTGCATTGCATGAATGACATGTTCCTTTTACCATTCGGTACAATAGTCGAATTTTCTAGTTTTGAAATTATATTTTTTTCTGCTATGGACAGAACTGCCGTTGATGTACCTGGTTGCAAATCGGGTGTTATTTCAGCACTGCCACATATTCTAAACACTTTATTAGCTATTTCTGTCCTGTGTGCTACCGATTCAACTACATACCCTTCAGCGACTGTTGATGACTTCCAACCGTCATGTTTCTTTAGTGTCATCAAGTCTCCCCCAGATTCAACTAAAAGTGTTGAAGACGATCTTCGAAATGAATGACCCGTATATAATTTAACATTTTCAAGTTGGAGAAAATTAGCTACTGTTTGAGGTATCTTATAAAACTGATTTTCACCCACGACCTGATTGATACATTTTCCATTGTGATAGGCATAAAATAGGCGGCGATCCCTTGCTGCTCTTGGACGAAGGGATACGTACATTTGGTAAAATTTAATATATTTTTCAATAACTACAAATCTCCTGTTTACATTATTCTTTGTTTGCTTAATTTTCACAATTAATTACGTTCCCGAATCTTTAACATCATCTAATGTTACCTGGCTGATTTCACAAATTCGACAAGCGCCTGCAATCGCAAATAAAACAACAACCTTGGACATTAAATAAACTTCATTGGGAGCATTATTTAAAAAATCACTAATACCTGTACCGGTAAAAATCGCAGCTTTCTTGGGCATGTAACCTTTCCCATTTTGTTTGAGAAATGTAATTAGTTTGAAATATTTTGAAATGTTTACATTATTATTCGATTGTAAAATACTTTTAATCATTGAATAATTCGACCACAATGTTGATGGCTTTTGTTGTTGTGCCAATTCCGAAAAATAGGCTAATAACACCGTCTCCGACAAAGAACTGCATGTCTTTTTGATCTTCCATTCCATAAATCTTGAATACGCGATTTCGTAAATTTTGCGCGATTTTGCGGGCAGTAATTTTTGTGACGCTACTTTCGCTGCTTCTACTAATTTCGGTGGAGTCAGAGCAAACTTCAGACATCAGACATTTTAACTTTATATTATTCAAAATAACTACTAAACAACCAGTAAAAGTTCTTAATTTTTAAAAAATCACAGAATTAAATTGACAGATATTAATTTGATTGAATGATGAAAGAGTTTTGGACTTCCATTGTCTTTATTTGTCTTAAATCACAACGTTTCAACTGGTAATTATCTCCAGTCGTCTTCAGGTGAATACTAAATAAGTAAAGTAACTACAGGACTATTTATACTAGCTAGGTGCACTAAAGCATAACTGAGGTGGGTGCAGTCATGCGTTCAGTTGGCACGCGATCTTATCCTAAGATTACATCTATCTAACAGAGGTTTCCAGATATTTCTTATGTCTAAGGATGGTTTACTAAAGCAGCCTGGGTTCTGGTGAATCGCAGCAGCTTCCTTGAACTTTCTTTTCCTCCAGTGTGGTTCCTTATGTAGGATTTCAGCTTCTGACCACATGATATGGTGACCATGTTTCCAGGCATGGTCAGCTTTGATTATTTTAAAGGTCTTCTTAGCAACGCAGGTCCAATTGTCGCAATAAGTAAAACAGCCTACTAGTTTAAATTTAAATTTTACATCGATACTTTTCTGACTTTAATAGATTATAATAATATGTTTTTCAATATTAAATCGTCGTTTTTCCCGTAACAGAAAAAATAGTGTATTGCATTTTTTAATAAAACTTATATCACTTTTTATTTCCAAAACCTATAGTTTATCTGAGGAGAGTAGGGGTGATATGCAGAGTTTGTCGTGGACGCCTTACAAGCTTACTTGCCCTTGTATACGCCATGGTCTTTAGGGTATCCTTTGCTGGTTCAAGTTTATAAATCATTCAATAACAATTCAATGTTTTAACTTCTAGCGCCAACGCCAACGTTGACGCCAACGCAGAGTTTATAATTCCAGCCCAAAGAAAAACCAAAATATATTTCCAAAACAAGACTTGGTTGCCTTAGTCTCACACTTGTCATTTCAAACCTAGAACTGTGAATTTAAGACTGTTTTAAATTAAAACCCTTTTAGTAGGTTAATAGGGTTGTATTTTAAAAAAATCGTAAAAATTAGTTTGGATATAAGTACTGATAAAATTTTGATATCTCCTTTTCAGGTTTCTGGACCCTCCATGAGTTTTCTTTCATTGCCAAATTGCAAATTTTTAATTTCTGATACTATGAGCCTAAGAAAATTATTTCCCCACATTTATATCTCCTGAAGACAATTCCCCATTAAATTATTTAAAAAAATTGTTTAACAATTTTTCAATTAAAACAAGAATATAATTTTTTAAAACTCTAATAAAAATTACCTATTAGACAAAGTCGTCAAGAATAAGAATGGTCGCCTGCCATTCATGCTTAGCCTCTTGCACCTAGACCCACGATACGATACTATTAACGACTTAAAATGAAGGTGTCCGATTGGACACAAAATATAGGTGTGAAATTAAAAAATAAGTTAGTTGTTTTCGTTTCAGACTATTGGTTGTCTGGTGTTAACGTAACCCTGGGAGTATTTGAACCTGAATGGATTTGGATAGATTCGGGTGAAGCATTTGAATATACGAACTGGGCAGAAGGAGAACCAAGCGGCAATATAAATAATTGTCTTCTGAGATATCATGTAAAAGCGCTATCTCCACCAAGTAAATGGGGAACTCAACCTTGTAGTACCCAATTATGGGTTATTTGTCAAAAACCTTAGTTGTAAGTTGTTTATGTGTAATGAAATATTTTTGAATAATAATTTTTATTATAGCAATTTATTTTTTTTTATTTTGATCTGAATTTGGAAATTAATATTTTCCTAAATATTTCGCTGCGTTATATCGGGCGACAACGAAATGTCACGTCTTTATAAAATAAAACATACTGTGAGGACCAGAAGTCCTGCATAAATTCGATAAAAAATTAGGGATGCATTTTTCGGAAAAATGCTTGACCACGTAAATTTTTATTTTCATTTACGCATCTTTTGACGCGAAAGTTTAGTATACAGGGTGACACATGTTAAAGATATGACATAATTCGGTATTTTCTCTTATGGAACACCCCGTATATTTTTCGATTATTTATTTCTAATAAACATTCTGAACATATCTGATATAGCATATCTTATGCCTAAAGTGAAAGAATATCGAGAAATTTTCGATTGAAAAAAAAATACTAAGTTATAAAAATATTTATTATAAAGGGGGATCAAAGATAAAAATATTAAAAACTACTCTAATCATTATTCTAGTAAATGTTCGAACTGTGCTCCATTGACTTCCTGGTAGCAAGCAAGCCGGAATTCAAACTCTTTAATTATGTTATGTATCATTTCACGGGTTATTAATTGAATTTCATATCTAATATTATTTTTTAATTCTTCGATACTGTTGGGTTTCTTCGTATACACTTTATGTTTAAGATAGCCCCATATAGAAAACTCCATTGGAGTTAGGTCCGGCGACCTAGCAGGCCACTCTATTTGCCCCCTTCGCCCTATCCAACGACCCGGAAAGACGTAATTTAAATATTCGCGCACTGCCCTACTAAAATGCGGAGGCGCGCCATATTGTTGGAACCAAACAAAATCTCCAGAAATATTTGGGTTGTTCGCATTTGGAAACAAACGGCATAAGGCGGGGATCAATTCATTTCTTAAAAACACCAAGTAACGGTTACCTGTTAGCGTACCATCGAAGAAATACGGTCCTATGACTCTGTCGCCGACAATACCCGCCCAAACATTAACACTGGGTGTGAGCTTCAACAGCCCAGTGTGGATTAGTTGAAGACCAGTAGTGACAGTTTTGTCTGTTCGCAAAACTGTAAGCGACGATCTGGATCATCTTCGTTAAGCTCGTGGATTAATTTTATTTTATACGGATGATATTTCTCTATTTTTAAAATTTTTTTACAGATGATTTATCCAATGCTAGCTCTTGAGTGGGTTTCTGTGGATTTCCTTCAATGGATAGATAGATGTTTAATTTTTTATCTTCTAAAATTGAAGGCCGACCAGACCTAGGAAGATCTCGTACCTGTCCCGTTTCTCTAAATCTCTTCTCGATTCTGCTTATATTGGACTGAGATATCTGAATGTCTTGATATTTTATTTTTAATTTCATTAATTTTCGGTATGCCGAGTGTATCAGCCATTTTATAAACATTTTAATAGTAAATAAACTTAGTTTCTAGTGTTTGGTATGTTGTTTTACTTGGGTTTTCAGGCAGAACATCCTTTTGGCCTATCTGTATTACTGGTTTAGCTTGCGAGAATAACTAAGAGTGGGAGAGAGGACCCCCCCCCTGCTTTTAATAAACCCCTCCCACTCAGTTAAACTTACCTTCTCTTTATTTTAAAGATTTTATTCCAATTTCTAATTATTTATTTTTAACTTTCCTACACTAATAATTTTAATTCTCCGGCGCAATAAAAGCGTAGCGGAAGCAGGGGCGGTTCTAGACCCAAAATATTGGGGGGCACCATATTGGCGCAGCCACAATTTTTGGTAGCCTTCGCAAGCAAATAACGCCGCGCCCAAAATTTTTTAGGATCACGCCCAAATTGTATCAAATTATGTAAATAATAAAGCACCCGGACTTTTTTTTTATCATTGGCATGAAATCATACATTTAATACATTAATTAAAATCTTATTCGCAAAAACAAAAAACATTTTTTATTCTACGATATATGTGGCAAAAAAAAAACAAGTTTGCATTAACTTTAGAAACAAAATAAAACAACAAATTCTTTAAAAATACATTATTAAAATACTTAATGAAATTGCAGTCAAATTCTCTACTTCCCCGCCAGAACAATTAACATTGGTCAGCACTCAGCAGCAACGAAACATGAAAGTATCCGTTGAAACGGGGATGATTAATGCGTGCGCAGCGTGTATAGTAAAGCGAGGTTGTCATTGTTGCCAAATTGATTGTATTTCTCTCGAGATATTTTAAAGTTTTTTTCAGAAATTTTGGGGGGTCCTGGCCCCCCCAGCCCCCCCCCCCCCCCCCCAGCCCACCCCCCGTAGAACCGTCCCTGAGCGGAAGTGACGAAAAAATGTTTTACTAAATGTTTTAGAGTATTGAACAGAGATTGTATGTAGCGTGTCTCAAGAGTTATTTTAAGTATTAGTTAATCATATTTTTGAATGACGCAATTGTATTTTTTGTTTTCTAAGTCTTAAGACAAATTTTTATCGTTTTATACATACTGATAATTTAAAGGACGATATGTCAATAAGATTGAATTATTTAAAAAAAGGTAGCAAGACCTTTTTACATAAAGAATTGTCACAATTTGAATTATTTCTAGAAGTTACCCCAGTAACATGACTTTTCTTTTCCATTTAATTGATTGCTTTTATTTGCCTTGTATTTATCGTTAACGTCATTGTAAGAGTTCATTTTATTAACAGTAGTATACCTATAGAACAAGCGTCTTATCGATAATACCTCTGCTATTTACGAGAAAGCGATTTTAAATAATTTCCCGAGCGGTGGATTAGCTTGTTTTCCTGGACTCCCCCCAGATCCCCCGATTAAACATGTATGGATTTCTATCAATAAGTAAGAATAAAGGGCATTGTTAACAATTTGTGGCAAGTTAATTTTTTAGAAAATATTATTTATAACTAGTGTTGCAATAATTTCTTAACGAATAGGGATAAGCATTTTTTGACACACCTCGGGTTTTCTGATATACCTTTTTCTTAACTATCCAGCCACAAGAGTGAAAAAAGCTATAGGCATGTATTTAAATTAGTGTAAATGACTGAAATAGGACTACCTCATGATTAGCGCTCCATATTGTGGAGCAAACAAATTAATAAATAATAATAATAAATAAATCATTATTAACCCTAGCATTCATTGGCTATAATAAAATTTAATCCTATTGAAACTTTTTTTAAGTTAGGCCATCGTTTAAAGGGAACTCCAAGTTATAGCATTTACAATTCTTCGAATTGTTACACTTCACAATGCCGTTGTCATGGTAAATTAACCAAAAAATAATTTAATCAATTTTTTAGAGTATTGAACAGAAATTGTAAGTGGCGTATTTCAGGCTTAAATTGTATATGAAATATATGGGAAAATCAGCCTCTTTTAGTTACATGAGGGCAAATGCGCCCCCCAGCAGTGAAATTAAGAACTTAAAAATATTTTCAATTGAATTATTTTGATCGAATTTATCAATTTTTTTTTACCCCATAATCGTACCATAAAAAAAATTCTAGTATAGCCCGTTACTGGTTAATGTATTATAATAATAATAGCAATTGATTTATCAAAAAATTTAAAAAGGTGTCTCCATTTAAATGGTTTTCGAAAACGTAAAGGCCGATTAAATATCGACCCATTATTGCGCCTCCAAACATTCACCGACCATTTGTGTTGAATATCAACTATTCTAAATGTGGACTGGAATCAGAATAGTAATCAAAATTATGTCTATTAACGGATACATTCTTGTGAAACGTGCATTCGCCAGTGCAACATAAAATATAAGCAGTTAGTAGACTCCAGTGTGAATTTGGTTTGATACAAGAAAATACATATTGAGAATTTATTCATTAAAACTATTACTATATTGTCACAAAATACGAAATATTTTAAAAACAGACAAGGAAATAGGGGGTCGATACTTAAAATCTCCTAATTCAAAAAGTGCACTTTTGACGCCACATTCACATACTTTCTACTAACTCTGAAGGCCTTGGTCAAAAAGACGACGTTTTGTAAAACGATAACTTTTTCGATGATAGTGGCAGCAATCGTCATGAAGTATATGATTTTATTTAATTTCTTAATTTAACGCAGGATTAACAAATTTTGATGATTAAAGTATTAGTTTGAAAAATATATTAATTGGAAATACATATCCAGCAGATCATTAAACTTATAATAGATCTTACTAAAGCTGTAATATGCTAACTAAAATAAATTACACAAATGAAAATCGAATGCTTATAAAGTCAGCGAATATTGAGCTAGTGTAGTCATCATTCGAGTCTAAAGGCCGTCGTCGGTTGGAATTGCTTCCTAACGTTTCGCTAGCACGAGTGGCGAGCTTCTTCAGAGGTCCTTTCATCTCCGGTGCTGAAAGTAGACTGACGGAACTCTCGGGCGCAGGTGTTGTATAAAATGTATTTTTATACTTTTTAATTTTTAATTTTTAATTTTTCAAAAATTTTTTAGAAAATAATTTTTATTTCGAAAATTCAAATTTTCGGCAGGAAGACGCTTCGATGCCTTGCATTAATTGAGCTCCGCGAAAATTCGCGCGCGGTTTTGTTCACCAAAAGTGAGGCTCCGCCCTAAAACGGCGTTTGGGCGAATCACGAGCGTCGAAGCAACTTTACTCTTGTAAAATGCGAATTTTACCTATTTTTCACACTTAATTAAGGATTACTAATTAAGTAAGCTAGTTAGCGAAAAACTGAGTACGTACATCGATGCGTATTTACGAAACACACAATATTCCGTTTACAGAATATTTTTAAGATTAAGAATAAACTTTTTATTCCAAAAACAAAATTGAAAATGCAAGCTGCATTTCCGTGTGCAGGGGCCCGCGGAAAAAACGAACCAAGCCGCGGCGTTTGACGTCAGACTCGCGGCCTATAAATCTGCTGCGGGCAGTATAACCTTAACAGAACCTCTTCAGTCGTTGCGTCATATCAACCGCGGATCGCTTTAAAAAGTAATATACACTTGCACACAGTATATGAAATTTGAAGGGATTGCTAGTCTGAGCATTACTCACGTGGGATTCTCACCTCGAAATCCCGAAGGTATGGCTCAGTGAACAAGTATCTGTTTACAAAAAATAAATCTACAGTCGTCACGGGCTAGGGAAGTTTTAATAAAAGTATAAGCTTTATGTGTGTGTCAAAAAAGGTTGAAGCAGTACAGTGTGCATTGAGTACACACTCTAAAAAATTACTCGTTTAAAGAAATTCGATCGTCAGGCCACACATATAAGTTTCGAGTTTACGCAAAAATCGCAGATCTGAAAGGTGATATTCAGTCAATAATAGTATTGCTGGTACACTCAGTAAGGTATAGAATCTTTGCCTTAAAAAACATTAATTTCTTTGAAGTCAAGTAACATTGTTTGCTTTGAAAAAACATTCATCGAAAGTTTGCTTTCTAAAACGCACGTGATGCTCTAAACTTTTTATTTTCAAAAAGACATTTAAAATTGTTCTCAACGACGTTCTGTTCATAAAAACATTTAACTTTTCGATTTTCTCAAAAGTGACATTTCTCAAAAAACATTAACTTATAAAGTAAGAAAGACATTTTTCGAAGTGCTTCTGAAGAGTTAATTTTAAAAAGACATTTTTTAAAGTGCAACTTTAAAATCAAGTGATAGCTAAACGTTTTATCACAAAAACATTTAAGCCTTGTTAATTTTAAACAACTTAACGCTTGTAATGCTATTGGAATCGAACAACGAATTTTAACTTTAAAAATAATACTTTCTACGTCAAAAATTCGCAGCCGAATTATATTCTTTAAAAAGTCAATTAATATTTTTTCTAAGTGTTTCAAACACAACCGTTAAAGTTCGTAACTTTTCTAAAAGCAAGAGCAAAAAGTTTAAAATTTTAATTTTAAAAAAAGTCGTTATACTGGGTGCGACATTCACTGTCGAAAAATATAATCTTTTCAAAAATCAGTAATAAATTTTTTGGACATTAAAAAATGACTGATAACTAAAGGTTCTGTTCACTAAACGCCCGTTAAATAATATAACGTACTTGTTCATTTTTAGTTTATTATAACTAAATTTTAAGAAAGGTAAAAAGGTTAAAAGAGCTCTAGACAACGGACTTTTTCTTAACCCTGTTAATTGACAGACAATTTTTGCCCAAGCCCTCCGTGTAAATAATTCTTCTTGCATAATATTTTACCTAGAGTAAAATACCCCGTGCACAAAAATACTTCAGAGTTCGATATTTTGAACCAAAAAACATTTTAAACACATTGCTGTTTAAACTCCCATCTCAAAACAAAATGTCATTTAATAACTTCAATGCAGCGTTTGACATTTCCAGTCAAGCGGTAGAGGAGGTGGGACTGCCCCTGACAAACACAAGTTTGTCTTTTCAAAAAACCCTGATAATGGACATTGACACCCCAGAAATGCAGTGGGATAACATGCATCAATATCGTAATCAAAATCATACTTTGTTAAATTATGAAAACATATCAGAAAATTCACACAGCGTTGAATTTCAAAATTTACCTAGCAAACCACTTAATTTTGACGAAAACATTGAGTCGGAAAGTTTTTCTGAAGACTTAATCAACTTTGAGGAAGTCACCGATTTAAATGTGACTATAAATAAAAAATTGGAAAAACAGGAAAACCTACCTACGCAATACAGGTTGTATTTATACTGGTGGGCAGGGGGCGGAGCTTGTTCCGCTTGGGTTAAACTTCGGGATATCTATCGGCATTACTCGGGAGTGTCTGAGGATAGGATTCCAGATCTGGTTGAGCCTGAGGGTCTCTTCTTTTCTGTTGAAATTGTCAGGATGCTTATGGATCTCGATGGCTTCTCTGACGAGCCTGTTGTCGTAGCCATCGACTTCCAGCACCGCAGATAGAAGGACCTCTGAAGAAGCTCGCCACTCGTGCTAGCGAAACGTTAGGAAGCAATTGCAACCGACGACGGCCTTTAGACCCGAATGATGACTACACTAGCTCACCGACTGGCCGCGAAAGCCTAAACCAATTTGTCAGCGAATATTGTTTTAAAAACAGCGTTTGAAAAAGTAGCTTTATTTATTAGTGCACTTTTAAAAAGGTGCATTTTTTAAATTAGTATGTTGCAAGTACCGACCCCCGAGAGAGTTTTCAAGGTGTGTACCAGAGAATACAATTATAAAAGTAAACTTTTTGAGAAGACCGTTAGCCCTACGTAAAAATTTGTCGTAACCTTTTCTATGTAGAATTAATACAGCATATGTTTTGTAACAAACTTTTTTCGCAAACCAAGTGGTTTTATTCAGTGACCGGCAGAAAGTGCACAGCATATGGGAACGTTTTTTATCTTTAAGTTTAGAAAATTAATTTTATTTTAGATAGGTTCTGCATGTTCTCAAACCAAAATAACACCCATTAAATCCGTTAAAAGTCTTATGGTATACGAGTTAGGATCAAAAATTTGAAATTCCGCTAAGAGTAAAGTACCTCCATCTTTTATTTTAGAATATTTTTTTACTAAGAATTATTGTATTAATTTCAAAGCTATACCCAAATTCCAAATTTCGCTTATTTTTGACAAAAAAATGGATTTAATCGTGTATTCTGAATAACCCTGTTTAAAAAATAAATTGCAACCGAGCAGTACGAAAATAAGATTTTCTGCAGACTTTCTTAGAGATAACCGTCGATCATAAGTCCAATTAGTTTGTTTTCATAATATTATGGCTTTTTAAAATAAAAACATAAAAATATAAAAAAAATTTGCTGCACACCGTATTTTATTTTCTGAGGGAACAAGTTAATTTCATCTAACTGATATTTTTTAATTGACATTGACTTAAAGCATCTCCTAAACAGTTTTTTTAAACATTGAAGTATGCATAGAAATTTTCACGTTCACAGTGCGGGACCATTTGTGACAAGTTTGGCACCTCATCCATTTTTCTCTGGAACGGGATAATGAAAATAATTCATTGCAATAAAGGCATGCAGCATCATCTTCATCATCAGTTTCTATCAGCATATCTTCCACTTCTGACTCTTCATCGGGTATTATCACACGTTTTTTTACAGCGCCGGCAGACTTTCTTAGCATTTGTGCTTCCTTTTCAGTAAGCATTTGTTTTGCTAAGTAGATTTCTGGAGATATATGCCATGCTATCTCAGCCAAGATCAAGACACAAAATGTTTTTATTACCTAAATATTTAAAACAAAACTTCTATTGGTTTAACATAGAGCCGTAGGTAGCCAAAAGCAAACAAAATAATATAGTCACTTGTCACTTCAAGCTTTCCTTAAGTATTATATTTTTCCAAAAACAATGTGATCTTAAAAGTTAAAGAAAATATTTAGTGTATACTTGTTGAACGTTACTCAGCCCACTATTTACAAGATGAATATGACTGATATTGTTTTAACAGGGTTGCCATTCGGGCGCGTACGGAACCGCATGGAGTAACAACGAGCGCTTAATATAACAGTAGAAATAGGAGTAATGGCTACTATGCCATCTCAGACACATCTCCCCTACAGTCTACTTTTATTTTTTCCTGGTAAGAGTAGAGCATATAATAATATTACAAGCTTATAACAATATTACATCATTCTTATAGTCCAAGATCACTTCACTTATATCTGAAGTACCAATTAAACTTTACGTATATATTCCACACATTATCAAACGTGAATATTATTTTCCTTTAACTACTAAAAAATAAAACATTAAATTAAAATTTATAAAAAATGTTTAAAGTATTCTGTCTGGTAGTGGTTCTTACAGCCATTTTTAGGTCTGGCCATTCAGAGTTGACGCAGATTAGCTCAAATTACTATATGTCAAATATTGTGGTAAGAATATAATTTACTCTTTTATGTTATTTATTTATGTATGTATAATAATACTACCACCAAATCAACCACCCTATCTACCTGTGTCAGTGCATCCTGCCCAATAATCTATTGGTACATAAGTGTAGTGTAAGACCTAGAGAACCGCATCAAGACACTTTACGCATTAAGTCCCATTCCATACAATTTACACTAGCTCATGAGGTTGATCAAATCTAACTGTAATAATTCATAATCTTAGGAAGAGCTGATACGAGAAAACAATTTGAGATCGTCGGCAAATAAAAGATAGTTGGAAAATCATTGCCTTATCTTCATACATCTGTTATTCACTTAAAACTCAATTTTAATAAGAAAATTTCTATATTCATCATCAAAGATAAGACATATCAGATCATAAATGAAAATACCATATAGTAGAAATTTTCGGAAAATCGCTTTCTCGGTAATAACAGAGGTAGTATTGCTAAGATGCCTCTTCTGCCGGTTTATTACTGTTCGATTTTTAAATGGGACACCTGGTATATTTTTCCTTTTTTTTACTCCATATGACATTCTAAATACAACGATGTATCACTTGTCACTTTTTGTCGTCATCCAACCCGGCACTATTAGGTACCCAAAACTAGTTCCGAAAATGCGAAATGACAATAATAACATATCAACTCTTTCACTCCTTGTAGTGTTTTTTATGTTTTTTAAACAACAAATTAAACTAATTTACTTTGGCAAAAGCTGTCGGCATGATTTTGTTTTATCAGTTTTGCTGGTCACATGCTACTTGATACATTTAGATCTAAACTTATTTTCAAATGATGCTTTATTTTTAGGAAAGTTCCAAGTTCACTTTTTAAAGTTTTTTAATGGCAGCTTTTCTTAAACCTAATAGTGCATGGTATCAAAATAATCGTAATAAAATCCTCTTTTTTCTTAACCCGACGAGCCATCATATTGCTGTTTAAAAAAAATGAGTTATAAGATTAAATTTTACATAGCATTGGACCAAAAATAGTAAAATTGTATTTTTCTCAAGATTAAAGACCTGAAATAAGTGATTTTAAGGTATTCTTAGCCCTCTAGATAAAACAATAAATTTGGAAAAAAAAAATTCTTGGTGACAAAAAGTGACAAGTGACACATCGTTATATTTAAAATGTCATATGGAGTCAAAAAAGGGAAAAATATACTAGAGTCCCATTTAAAAATCGAAAGTTTATGTCACTTCCGGTTAAACCGGAAGTTCCTTAATGCTGAGTCACCTGTCAAAAATATAGTTTTATGTCGTTTACAAATCAACCAAATTTTATTCCATTATCTTGAAAAACAAAAAACTAAGAGGGGCGAACCACCTTCCGTGGACACCCAGTATATACACCACGCAGTGCTTACACACGTTGTTCCGTAACTAATGGGCCTTTGAGCAACTTACTAGGGACAATAAGACATTAAAACAAAATAGAAATTATCATAATACCATGTTTTCAAAATGATAACAAATAATAATAGATTTATTAAACCTATATAGTTTTTATTTATTATAATTTTATGTAAGTAGTGAATATTACATAATCCGCTCTTATTTTTACATTCTACAATTAATTCTAAATATTTTTAAAAAATCCTGCCCAATTCAACCGTTTACGAAATATTAACTTTTAAAACAAAATAAACAAACGACAAAGTATTAAAATAACCTATTTTATAAGATGTTGAAAATGTTCTCCATCAACTGTTCGGCAGCAGATCAATCGATCTAAAAAATCCTGTTGTACATTTTGTTCTACTTGTGGAAACATTTCTCGTATTAGATACTTGTCGAATAGATTCCTTCGATCTATCGAGTTGGGTTTAAATGGTTTTGTTATAAACTAAATTTTGGTCGTACCGCAAAAAAAACATTCCAGTGGGTTAAGATCGGGCGATCTGGGTGGCCACTCCATTGACCCCCGTCTATCCATCCACCGCTCCGAAAGAATAATTGCATTTAAGTACTCCCTTACATAAGCAGCAAAATGCGGGGGAGCATCATCATATTGAAACCGTAAAGTTAAGCTTGGGAATCAGGACCTTTATCGTCGGAAAATAGCATGGCAAGAGCTGAAATCAGATCATTTCGAAGAAAATTTAGATATCTTTCTCCCGTGAGGCTCTCATCAAAGAAAAATGGTTTGATTACCCAATTTTTAACAATGCCCGCCCAGACAATAACCTTTTCATTATACTAGTGAGGACTTTCCTGTGCCAAATTTCTGTAGTTTGTGTATTAACCTAACCTTTCAAAGAAACTGTAGCTTCATCTTAATAAATATAGTTTAAAAAAACTAACACCACGCTTTAATAATTAATCAAACTAAAAAGCAGAAAATTATATAGTTTAAAATAATTCTTGAAATTCTTAATATAGGCAGAAAATAATAATGAACGATAAACATTAGTATTATTGTGAAAAAAGCGTGGGGTGCTCGATATATGAAAAATATAGCACAAAGCGCGTGGGGCTTTTACACCATAATACTAATGTTTATCTTTCATTATTATTTTCTGCCTATATTAAGAATTTCAAGAATCACTTTAAACTATATTATTTTCTGCTTTTTAGTTTGATTAATTATTATTAAAGCGTGTTTTTAGTTTTTTTAAACTATATTTATTTTACATTTTTTAGTTTGAGTTATTGTTAAAAAAATATTTTTTTATATACCTAACATACGAAAAACCGAATAAACCCGAACAAACCCAGTCGAAGTACAGTTCGGTTTATGACATCAAACCGAATGAATTTACAAAAAAAGGTAACGACACACGGTGTTCCCAAGCGGTCACCCATCCAAGTATTAACCGTGCCCGACGTCGCTTGACTTCAGCGATCGGACGGAAACTGGTATATCAATGTGCTATGGTCGTTCCCTCTAAATTTTCGTGATTTCAAGTTATTTAAAATACAGTATTTTTAACGTGTTCTTATAACATAAAAAAATATAAGTATAGTTTAAAAAAACGAAAAAACATGCTCAATTATTGTATTGTCAGCGGTTCTTGATAAATGTACAAAATTTTAATTAAATCTGACCGATTAAAGTCGGTCAAAATCGGGTTCAAAGAAGTCAAACATACAAACATACATACAAGCAAACAAACAAACAGGTGAAGCTTAAGCGTGTTAAAAACAAATTATTTGTACAATTTGTTTTTAATTATCATATATAATATAACAAGTGCATTGATAATTATCGGTAATTTTAGAAAAATTGCATGAAGGCATATGTGCCTAAAATTACCAATAATTATCAGTGCCCGCATTATATTCGTAGGAGAATTTCATGAACGGATTTTGCTTTACCACGTTTAGTTGAACGTTTTATGTCATTCTCACAGAAAAGTAGCTGGTATAACATTGTTAGGGTAACCAAAAAAAATATGTCAAAAAATTATCATGATAATTTTTTTCTGTCAAAAAATTATCGGGAAAATTATTTGCAACAATAGAATAACCATAGTAATACACAATAAAATTATGGTATTTGATTGTTAAAATACGGTGAATGAAATTCTCTGTTATATTAATTATTAGGTATTTCACAAAATTGTCCTTGCCTTTCAGGATCATCGTCCAATTCTTGTCCAATTACTGGTTTGTAAAGATACAACTTCTCTTTTAAAATTTTTTTAGCTATGGTGGTTTAATTAGTACCGTAGTCTTTAATAGTACGGGAAGGTCTCCCGGTCGATTGGCTAATGGGCGGGCGATTTGGGTATTTTTTATTGAATATATTACGGACTTCACTATGACTTCTACTTTTATCACCACAACCCAACATTATCCAAATATCTATGCGTTCATCTTCAGCGCGATGCATTTTGGATATAATATCTGCTGGGTCCTAATTCTTGAAACTGGGGAACACTGTTCTCAGGAGAAATGTGGGCGGAGTTCTCATGCAACCAACGCATGAAACGGTATTCTTGATCACATGGGACCATTCACATCACCGATTTACGGGAGAACTTGCTTCTCCTACTATTTTTGGTGGGAACGACCGATCCCATGCAATTCTAACCCCAGTATTATATTTACGTCGTAATAATATTTGACATTGACAAATTTCATAATCTTACCTTTTACAATAAAGAAAAACCCGCACTAACAATCTCCACCTCAATTTACCTTTAGATTTCTTTAAAATTTTCGTAAAAAGTGGCGGCCCTTGCCTTGAAAATGGTTGGCAACACTGTCTTATCACCTCCCCGCACGGAACATATCGTCTGCGTTCGAGAATACCAAATGTTACTAACTTATGATCATAGGAGAACTGCCGCGGAAGGGAATGCTCCTTTGCGTGATGTGATCGTTCCCGTTCTCTTACGCTCGAGAATTAGGACCTAGCAGAGCAAAATTCAAACTTGATTAACATTCATTTACAATTTTTGAGGTCTCAAAGTTAAAAAGCAAATTGTCATTGTCAATGTTAACGATTGTCACTTGAGTTCATCAAGTAGAGAAATATATCAATGGTGCATACCAGGTTAAAGGTAGGTTTAGGGTATGATTTATGGAAAATGTGTAGAATTGATTGTGAAATGTAAAAATATACGTAGGTTTTTATGATCCACCCTGTATAATATAATTTTTCTAATAAACATGCATTTCAAAAAGATTAATTTGACAGTTCTTGATTAAGTGAGCGATATTATATAGTGTGTCTACTTAAGTTGGCTACATATGGGAAACTTTTTTATTATTAAATTTACGAAAAAAAGTTATTCTTCGTAAAAAGTTCTGCATGGTCCAAAACCTAAAATGCAACCATTAGATGTTAAGTTTTTTCAGCCGTATACGAGGTTTGTAAAATAATATGAATTTTGCCCAAGAGTAAACTGTAATTATGAGTTGCAATTACATCCTTCTACTTATTTTTTTTTTATTTTTACAAATTTTTATTTTAATGGTGTATCTATTAATTTTCTAGAAATAAATTTTGTTTCGAAATTTATTATTTTCTGAACGAAAACGAAACAGAAAGGTTATCATGATTTTTTTAATTAATAAAAAGATAAATGTTCGGTATCCGTAATTTGAAAAAAATTTGTAAAAATAAAAAAAAATTTAAGTAAAAGGATGTAATTGCATATTAAAATATAGTTTTACATTACGAACAACTTTTTATAATTACAGTTTTCGATATTGTCAAAAATAAAGGTACTTTACTCTTGGGCAAAATTCATATTTTTTCACAAACCTCGTATACGACTGAAAAAATCTAACATCTAATGGTTGCATTTTAGATTTTGGACCATGCAGAACTTTTTATGAAGAATAACTTTTTTTTCGTAAAGTTAATAATAAAAAAGTTTCCCATATGTAGCCAACTTAAGTAGACACACTGTATATAAAAGGCTGATCGCTTTTTTATCATGACGCTGTATATTAATGTGCATTGTACAATATTATATATCGTCCCTGTCCAGGCAAAGTATCGTAAGCGACATTTTCGCCAATCTGGGGATTTCGGCAACACCAACAAATTATTATATCGTCGGCCTAAAGTGTTAACAGTGCTAAGTCCATTTTACGAAATCATATACAGGAGACGTAAAAAACGATTTTTTAGGGATTATTGTTGCTAAAAATTATTAAAATAAATTTCAAAAATGCTAAGCGACTTAACTGTTTAACAAATCGAAATAGAAAATTAAAATCTCTATTTAAATGTTGAAAGCCAATGACACCCCAATAATGGACTTAGCAGGTTAACACTTTAGGCCGACGATATGCTACAATGCTCAATAATACATCAAATTTCTAAAAGTTTGGCAACGTATGAGCCCACAAATCATAAAATATCGCCAGCTCCAATATTATCAACGCATTTTGTCACTTTATATCCATTAGTTTTTCAAAATATCGTAAGCTTATGTCGCTTACGCTTTATTCTATAGCCAAATTCCTAAAACCTTTTATACATTGCATGGATTGTAACATCTGAAGTCCCACAACGTTCAATATAAATAATGTTTCCGGCCATCGCTGACGATATTATTTTTAAGTTGTTAATTTTCGTAAGTAATTACATAAGTGCATCAAAATCATCAGGTCTATTTTGATGCACGAATGTAATTCGGTAGAATATTTCTCGAGTATACGTGAAATGAAAGCAGAAAATTTAATATTTTTATTTAAACGTTATATTTAATTATATGAAAATAAACAAATTAAAAATTGCATGAATTGCAGTGGAAAACACAATTATTGTAAAAATTACTATTTTTGGAGTCTGCTGCATCACTGGTTAATGTATGTGAGTTTGCCATTGAATTAGAACTTGTAGAACCTGGCATACAGATATTAGTTTCTGGGTTATGATTAGCCTTATCATTGTCTTCCCTCTTTTTTTCTACTATATTAGAGTGGTGTTCCTAGTCTAGTTGAAGATACGGCTTTATGGATTTTGGGTTGGAATGTCCAGTAATTTTTATTAGCGTATTTTCTTCAACCCCTTGCTTTGCTAATTTCGAAACAGCTGTTGCACGCAGTGAATGGTTGGTAATTTTAACCTTTTCAGTCGCTAAACCTGACTTTTTTGCTTCCATTGAGGTCCATCGAGTGATTATATTTTTTCCGACAGGGATATTCTTAATTCCACTTGCCCAATTTCCAGAAAGGATTAACAGTTAAAAACAATCGCGGAATATTTATGTTATTTCTTTTTTCTAAGAACTTTTTAAACAACCTTACTGGACACAAATCCGGATTAATTTTGTTTTTAACTAGCCACTTGGATGGTGCACAAGGTTTTTCTCCTCCTTGTGTTGTTTTGTCGAATATTGGGTTGTATTCCATTCTGCCTGTTTTCTCTCCTGCGTTATTAATATCGTCTTTGAAATACGAAATTAAATATTTTACTCCCTCTCCTCCTCGCCATGCTAGTTCGTATGACAATACAAAGAACAATTTTTTTTGCAAGCCATCAGGCGTTTCATTACAATTCTGTACCATATTTTAAAACGTATTGTATTTAAGTGATACAGCGCTTTCCTTTCTTTTCTGCGGGTCTGTCTGCAACTGCTTCCTTTGGCACCTTTTGCTTCGCGGGCTGTTTTAAATTCCGTATCAGTAAAGGGATTAAATTTAATGTTATATTCGTTTTTATATTTTTTCATTAATAATTTTGACGTAACGTTCCAAATAGTCTTTACAGTAAAATCTTTATAATCCTCACCATTTTTCTTTTTCATATTGTAGGCCCAGTCAGTCAGAATATTGGCCAGCGTCGGTATTAAAGTATTTTCGTTTAAACTATAATTTCTCTCTTTAATAAAATCCATGAACTGTCTCCATATATACTGGTGGTTTAGTAATGTATTTTTAGGTTTACTTTCGGTAAGTTTCTCTAAAATTAAACTTAATGACTTCCAAATCGCGACATTTTTACGACTTTCTAAATTTGACTTATGTATGTCAAAATGACAAATACATAATATTAACACAATAATACACCTACAAGGTGCTATTGTAAATATTAATTATTGTTACTTAGATACGGACCTATAGGGAAATTTTCGGCGGGACATTTTCGCACCTACTGGGCAATTTTCGTCGAAAAGTTTCCGCTTCATATGGTTGTTTTTACACATGAGAGAAATATTCGCGGCAATTTTAGAATAATAAACATCGGTAAATTGAGGTATGCGCCTGTCGCTTACGATATTTTGCATATCAATAGCATGTCAGTCTTAGACACGCGTCAGTAGTTAAACAATCGCAGGCGCCGAACCGCTTCTTATTTCTTCGTAACTTATTGAAAGCCGACGTATTTTTAGTTTGTATTTGTTATTTATACAGTTTTTTTTAAATAAATTTGTCCAAAAATAATGTTTCGGGGATTAAAGTTTTTGAATTTGTGCTTAGAAAGTATAGAAGCGAATCCCAGAAATTGCAATGTACAAAAGACGTGTTTTCTAGAAGAATTTCGATGTTTTTAAAGGTTAGTTGTTTTCAAAACTTAAGAACTGTAATTTGAAAATAAATAATAGCAAACCATTTTAAATAGTATCATCAAAAGAATTTACAATTTTTGTTTTCTACTATTACTGCTACTACTGTTACTATCATTTTCTTTAAAAATAAAGGTACAATGAATACTACTATATTGTAGTTATTTATATTTAGTGCTTAAGATAGGTGGCAGCCTAGCGCAGCGATAGCGTTCTCGCATTGCATGCCGAAGGTACCTGGTTCGATCCCAGGCAGGTTTGGCGGACTTATTTAATTTGCTTGACCAGGTCACCGTACTTCGTAGTGCTGCATTGTACAACACACACTGGCATTCTCAATGGCAAAATAAACACCAACGAATACTTACACCAGGAAGAAGACAAATAAGCATGTTAATTGGTCGAAGCAAAAATGCCATTAAGGAAATGTCAAAACTGTCAAAAAGAGCGCCACCATCGGGTCTGGTTGGAACCTCGAGGCTAGAGGCGGGACGTTTAAACGCCCATAGTTTTGTTATTTTTTTCTGGCGAAATATTTTAAAGTAATATTTAAGCCAAAAAAAAATATTCAAAATCCCGTTAGTTGATTTTATATGTAGTAAAAATCAAATAGCAGCATTCTGAATAACCTTTTCGACTAAATATCACTTTAAAATAAAATACTCTATATTGTTGTTGGTCTAGCCTCGAAGAAAATAAAAAATAAAACTCAAAAATGTACAATGACATGCCATAATTTTATTAAAATATTAAATGAAAATCACAATAATTACCATTTGAGTATGTCTTATAATTTCTCGTAATCTGCTGATTCAGTTCCTCGTTAACTGGTTTTTCATTCATTCTCTACTTGAAGCTTTCTAGCAATGTGTAGGTATTTTGAATAAGGATACATATTTCCATTGTCAGCCTGGAAAAGCGGAAAGGCCTGGGTAAAAACTTTATATAGCTAACCTTAAGATGAAGACAAAATCTTGTCTCCAAAATTCATTCTTTCACATAACGAACAGCTGATCTAAAACAAAAATACCACAATGTAAAGAAACCAATGATCAGATCATGGAAAAAACACTTCCGAGTGGGTTAAAATAAAATTATTTCCACTTGAGTTTAGTAGGCAGAGAATCTACAAAAGGTTTAAAAAAGATCAAAAAAATAGATCGTATAATATACATACATAGTAAGCAAGAATCAGCAAGATTTAAATTAGTATCGTAGGGTTTAGTAATTAAAATATGCGTATTTATAGATACATCATTCAAACATTTTTTTTCGTGTTTCCTGTAAAATTACTCAAACGGTGCATACGATAATTTGCCTGGACAGGGACGATAAATGCATAAACGGTTATAAAATAGTTACATATACATGCTTTTATTTTAGCTGGAATTACTACAAGCTTATGCAGTTTGCAAAAGAAATGGATATACACTTCTTACAGAAAAAAACGAAAATGAGGCTCTTGCGATAAATGCAGCTATGAAGGCCTCCGGATACACTGACCGATGTAAGCAAAGAAATCAAAAACATTAAGGTTTATCAGGACTGATCTAGCTTTATTTTATGACTGGTAGGAGAATGTGTGTAAGAAAAGTTGTTTAACACGTTGATGGACAAAACTGCTCTAGCAGTAATCTAAAATTCATATCATAGGACACTTACTGCTATAACAGTAAAATAAAAAGTCTTCATTACGTGCACTTCGTCTATAGCAGTAATACTTTGCATCTGAATATATATCTCTAAGTATTCACTGTCCCACGGCAGCACCTTACAATTTGGGGCACTGCCATATTTACAGCAGAGAACTCACAGCCAACATTTACAGCGTAAATCGGTTCTTTTCGCTAAGATGTTTCAAGGTCGGGTGGTTGGACAGCGTAAATCGGTTCTTTTCGCTAAGACGTTTCAAGGTCGGGTGGTTGGACAGCGTAAATCGGTTCTTTTCGCTAAGATGTTTCAAGGTCGGGTGGTTGGACAGCGTAAATCGGTTCTTTTTGCTAAGATGTTTCAAGGTCGGGTGGTTGGATGAATTGGCGCGCTTCCTGCTATGGCAGTAACCTCAGACCAAGCACAAAAGGTAGAATGTTTTACTTGACGACAGTGCGACATGCGATAGCGACGTGCGACAGTGCTGCGTATCGGCGAGTAACTCTAGCATTAGTCAAATGAATGTAATGTTTTACCTATTGGCTTGCGGCGACGATATTGCGACACCGCGGTTGTTGCTGCGACATGCCTTCAAAAAAAAAATGTCTTCTCAACGGCATCGCATCGCAGTACTGCAGTAGTCTTGTAGCACCCTAGTGGAGTCTTTACTGCTCCGAACCTTTTTCTAGACCGAAGTGTTGCATGGTAAAACACACATTTGTCGCAAACTCGCAATCCGCGTCGCCACAGTTCATCGCACGTCGCTATCAGACGCCACTAAAAACAACAGTTCAGTGTTGCCAATGACATTAGGTGAAAAGGTCCGCCCAGTGGCACGAAAAAGTCCGATATAGTCCGCGTCGAAATGAAAATGCTTCGTCTGGCGCATTCGCCATAAGTGATATTTATTATTTACTGTTGGATGTATATTATATAATGAAAAAGACTGATAACTCTATAAACATTTACTTTTTAATAACAAAAAAAACAATAATAAAAAAGTTAATGTAATAGTAATAAGACAACCCAACACTTGGTAAATAAACAATAAGTTTCCTGCCGATTTTATTTCCAAATTTGTGCATTTAGCATATTTTCGTCAGGTATCAAAAAGTCCGAAAAGTCCGAAATAGTTTCAAAGTCCGACCGAAGTCCATAGCCTTAAAAAAAGTCCGAAAATCGGACTAACACTGCAACAGTTGGCCTCGGCCGCTTTCGTTCTTCGTCGGGATATTATAAGCCCCGGACATGCGCATTAGGTAAACGCCAGTGTTCAGAGCACAGAAAAATAAAGGGTTTATGTTCAGAGAGCCTACCTCTTCTCTGTGTTGAGTGGCCGCGTAGGCTACCGGCCTAACACACAGGTGTGTTAAGGGTAGACAATATTTACAAGATGTTGATAGTTTAAAAGAAATTAAAATTTTTGATTTAAATTGTTTAGAAATAAGTATCAGATATAGGTACTTACTTAGAATGAATTATGCTAACTACTTATAGGTGTTTTACTTTTTATTCAAAGCGATATTTATTTCCCAAAGTGAGATATTTTGCTCTGTACAGTTTTGTGGACTATACTTAGATAATTGACTTGAAAAAAAAACACTTAGGATTTTGAAAAAATAATTTAATATGAAAAATCCGCTGTTTCGATTACTCCTTGCAAGAAGAAACTGCAAGAAACTTGCAAGTTTTTTTTTCAACAATATAAAATAAACTAAAATTAACAAGAACATTGTAATATTATACCTACTATTTCTGACTGTTAAAAATATAATATATTATATACCTACCTACACATTTAAAATATATTTCAGAATACAAGATATAAAAAGTTTAAAAGTAAAATACAATATAATTCATAAATCATTATTTTCGTCCAGGCATTGTAGTATTTAAGATCATCCTCCGTCATGAAATACTTTGGTTGTATTACCTACCCCACCAATCCTCTCTTGAAGAGCACCTAAAAATATTTCTTGTACAAGCTGGTCTAATCTATTAGTTAAAGAAAATGCCACAGGAAAAACCCCATATTTTTGTCATCCTTCACGAGCACGATTGTCAAATCCATTCCTTTTTGGTCTGTACAGTGTGTCCCATCCATGCATATTATTGTGCTGATGTCCTTTAGTTTTCATTCACAATAAACCGTGTACACTTAGGAGTGGATGATTGTCACCTAATAGAAATATACTTATTATTTCAGCCAAAAGTCCTTTATCCTTCCATATTATCATGAAATGAATGGAAAATCTACTATAAGCAAATATTTTTTTTTCACTTTGGAATAACTTTAAATAAAAACACTGCAAGAACATTTCTATGCATTTTTTATGTCTGTCTGTGTAGGTTTAAGATTATTTTAAATAAAGACATTTTAATTTATTTAACATACCTACTCACTTTAAATTTGATACACGTCATATTTTCCCAGCCTCAAAAACAGTTTTAATTGTTAAGAAAAGTAAAATATGGCTATATTATTACAATAGTGTTTAACAGTCATGCATTTACCCACCTTGTGGTTTAAAAAACAACAGTAATTTTTTCCATTAGCATTCCATTCACTAACTTTTAAGCTAAGAGTTATGATAGTATATTCATGCTTCCTCTTTTAATATTGTGTTTTTTCACTAAATAGGCTGTCTTTTCTCTGAACTGTGTTAATTCTTTGAAGACTATCTGTAGTAATAATGTTCCTGGCATCTAAAATAACTCTCTCTACAGTTACACCAAAGTTTTTGAACTATAACTTTTTCAGTTCTCTTAGTATAGTTGCTTTTATAACCTAAAAATAGTGTTCATAAAAATTTAACAGATTTTTCTGCATAATATTACGTTATATATAGTCATACCAGTCACATTACTTCGGTTACATGCAAGATATTTTTCCACACTATCAGATGTTCTATTTGTTCTATGTATTGCATAGTTTGATTCAATTTTATGCTCTTTTATCCACTGTTCCCACGTGTATTGCCTAGAAAAATTAACAGCTCGCAGTTAAATTAATACTTCTATTGTAATATTATGACCTACCCGAGGACCTACCTCTAAATGTGTTTGAAGATTATTGTAGGTTCCACACATAAATTGATTTTCTTTACAAAGGGGACAAATGATGAGACATGTTCTATTGTTAAATGATGAGACATGTTCTATTGTTCTGAAGCGGGGTCGACTTTTTATGGATATTTCGGATGTGTTTATTTTTTGTATAAACTGTAGAAAACTCCAATTCGCAGAATGGGCAAAATCTGTTTGCAGTATCTCCATGTTTCAATCTGAACGAAAAATACTATGTAAACGAAAAACCATGCACTCTTTAAACCACAAATATTGTCTTGATACACTAGTATAATCAGTAATAATCACAAAATGTGGCATAATATCACAAAAAATTTCGCTACTTATCAAAACGTTCCACAATTCGACAGCACAATAATAATAAAATTGTGAACTGGCGAAATCGGGCGCGCAATTTAAAAATTAGACGACATGTTCCGAGCCAGAACGAAAGCGGCCGAGGCCAACTGTTGTTTTTAGTGGCGTCTGTCGCTATCGCATGTCGCACTGTCGGCAAGTAGAACATCCTACCAAGTCATGATACAAAGAAAGAAGAGATATGACATTGCGCATGTGGGCGGAGCCAAATCGACAGCCGCTTACGTCATGTGGTGATAATTTTCTGGTGGGCTTCGTATAACCTACGTTTGGTTTTATGTACTATTGTTATTATTTGTTATACAGAAAGAGGTTTTTAGTGTTTTCTTGGATTATTATTGTTGTTTGTTAGGGATAACCCAGGTAGCAAGGTGACGTATTTAAGACGTCGATTATTGATCATCAGCGACGTCATAAATTACGTAAATGAAACGTTAAAAAGACGTGCTTAAGTCACAGACCAATGACGTATTTTTTTGACGTAAAAAATACGTCATCTTAGGACGTCTTTTTAGGTGTAGAAAACGTCAATAAACGTCATAATTTACGAAAAACGAACATTTACTAAAATCTTCCTAAAATAATATATAATAGGGGTAAAAAATACATATAAATATTTTATGTAAAAAATCCTTTTAATGATAATAAATTAACTTTCATGTGTATGCAGAATTGAAAAAATGCTAAGGAATCCTTTAATGGCGGCTAAAATACTTCTTTTTTTCGGGGCGTCACCCAGTTTGAGTGCACAACGGCTACTCCCCCGCCGTCAATTGCCTCGAACTCGATAACCTGGTACATTTATATTCGTTTATAACACAAAATATATAGAAACCATGATAGAAACTAAATCAAAATCACCATAAACTTTCCACTTTCACTTTTGCCGAACTGTCGACTGCCTGACTGCTAGCGCCAACAACAGAATACCAATGCGTTCTGCGTTCTGTCAGACAAGTCAGACTGCCAATGTCATAAAACGGAGCGCGGGTAATTTAAATTTGATATTCGCAGACTTTTAATGACAAAATATTCGCTTTTGCAAATTTTACATACATGAATGGTTAATATGAAATGGTAATATTTTAAAAGTTTTATGATACGTACGTGCCTTTAACTATAAGAAAAAGCTATTCTTAGGCATTTTACTTATTTAAAAGTCTGTCCCGCTATATTTTCAAAAAACTTGGTCATTTAGATACTTTTTAATGGTACGTATAATTCAATAAAATGACTAAAAATGGACGTTTTTATTACGTAAAATTATGACGTATAATACACGTGTTAAAAACTACGTTATTTTGACGTCATCTTGCGACCAAAAGACGTCAAGTGACTAAAAATCCCCAATATTCGACGTCATAAAGACGTCATCCTGCTAGCTGGGAATTAGTTGCTAATACGCATTGTGCAGTGGCGTTATGCATAAGTGACAATATGACAAAAAATTCTGCAAAAGACATTATGTTTTTTCGTTTTCCAACTGACCCAAATCTTCAAAAAATTTGGATGAACGTTGATGATACAAATCAATGTAAAATATTTCAAATTTTAGCTTAAAAAAATTGTTCTCTTCCTCATTGGTGAGATACAAAAGTTTAATTTGCCGAAATCGGTTTAAAATAATAAACTGTTATATGTGTGCCTTATTTTTTAATAATTATTGTTAATGTCCCTCTAATTACTATTATGATAATTACCAGTCCTAGTATATTTTTTTAAATGTCTGAATGAGTTTTTTACATCCTTATCCTTGGTCAAATTATAGTCAAATGCAGTGGCGGACTGGAGCGGGTGTCCGGGTGGCCATCGCCACCGGGGTCAGAAGGCCTTTGGGGGCCAATTGGTCCAAACATTTAAACAACAATTTTTTTTCAAAAAATGTTGGGGCCATTGAGGCCGTGTAGCCACCGGGGCCAAATGATTCCAGTCCGCCCCTGGTCAAATGTTAACAATATAAATTTATAAACAGACACCTCCAAAAATATTTTTGTTACCTATTGCATAAAAAAAATCTTAATAAGCAAATTAATTGATTTTGGTCATTTAAGGCTCGAAACTGTTCTATAAAAATGTTTAAGACTGCACATTTATTCCTATTTTTTTTTCAAACAATTTATTGCTTAAGGTGGAAGGACCAAAAAATATAGGTTATTTTTTTATGATTTTGTAAAAATAAATAAGTAATTGTAATCATTTAAAAGATAAAATGTATGTCAGCATAAAAAGAAAATTATTTTCATTGATACCAAATATATGCTCAATTTTAACATTTAACCCAAGAACATCATGAAATACGTTCTGATTTATGAACCTCTATCCTTAAAGTACTTAAAATAATATGCACTTAAATCTTCCAAATCAAAAATTGCAAAATATGCAGTAAAATTTCTATTTTTAACGGCTAATCCTATGTAATTTTAAGTCTCGTTAGCACCACATGACGTCATTGCGCGGACCGGACCGAATTGGGAATACGATCGATCATATCTTTCTTTCTTTGTATCATGCTACCAAGTCTGAGGCAGTAACGTTTGCATTAGTTTATACCCAGTCGTTTGGTTACTGTCCTGTGAGAAGCAAGTGTTTTTTAGTATGTATTAATTATTTCTATTGTGAATAATGGATCGTAAAGAAGAGGAGAGACTATTAAGACTTTATGATGAAGTATCAAGTGGTGACTACAGCGAAGTTGACTCAACTAATTCAGACAAATCTGAACCATATGCAGACAGAGACGGTGATTTTGATATAAACGACCCAACTTATCGACCTAGAGACAGCGAAAAAAGCAGTGACTCTGAACGTGAAAATTCGGAGGCCGAAAACCTTGAAGTAGAGTCTGATATGAACGAATGGGCTGATCCAGAACCTGAGACAAATGTAAAAATATTTAGAAGTTTACTCAAAATACCTGATGCTCAGAAAAATGGAAGAAATTTATTTTCACTTATTAAACCCATTGCAGTACATGCCAATCGACGAGCGCAAGATCAAAATGTCACCGGTCCCACATTTTCCCAAAAAAATTCCCTTTCCATCGGAGAACTTTAAAAAAAAAACTTTTTAAATTGCATGGAGTGTCTTAAGAGAGACAAGAAAACTCAAGTATCCTGTAGGGGCTGTTATAAAAAACCACCATTATGTCCAACATGTTTCGAGAGCTATCATGCTACCACTTATAGTTAGGGTGTTGTGTATTTATACAGATTTTCTTTTGTTTGTTTGTGTTATTATTATTAACAGTTTTCAACAAACCCGAAACAGACAAAACTTTTTTGAATTAATATCTGTGGTCCGGCACTTGTACCGGTTTTGAGAGCGCACTTGCAAAATTTTCTGTTTTTACAGAATAACCCCTTTACGACTGACCTTTTCTAAGGTACCGTACTGGGACGCAAGATGTCGCACCGGGTTCTATAATTCCCGTCGATAATCGATCCTGACAAGTGATTTGTCTTCGAGCCCTGTTTCCTTCTGCCAAACTGAGCCTCACTGATGAGTCGTAAACGGCGAAACGCGTCTGGGGATGAGTTTGGCGGAAGGAAACAGACAAAACTTTTTGAATTATTAACAGTTTAGTTATTTATTCTAGACTTTTGATAATTTAAAATAAAAGCTATTTTGCACAAAAAGTTATTATAGAAACTTCTTACTGCTGTAGCAGTACGATGTCCCAAATTTTACAAAAAGTATTACTGCTTGAGCAGTAGCGTGTCCCAGCATTAGGTATATGCGTGGGACACAACTGCTCTGACAGTATGGCGTACAAACTGTGTTTTTCTTAGTTTTACCCTATCACATATACACAGTCAAAATATGAACAAAATCGGACCACAGGATCCGAAAATATTATAGTGGCCTATTTGAACACTCGCAAATTCTTTACTGTCCATCAACGTGTTAATTGGTCAAGTTACCAACAAAAAATATTATGGTAGTTCATACCAACCTCGGATTAGTAATAACGATTTTTAACGTGGAATTTGATTAAATAAAATAAGTAGCGCCCAGAGCTGGCCAAGCTACTGGAAAAAAGTAGCTAGCTACAAGCTAAAAGCTACTTAAAATTAAAGTAGTTAAGCTACCGTGTAATCAAGCTACTTTTAAATAAAAGTAGCTTAGCTACTGGTAGTTAAGCTACAAGCTACTTTTTTTTAAAGCTACTTCTATAAGCTACTCTGCGAAGGTTACTTCACTTTATGTCAGTGAATGCAGTTTTGAAAGAAAGACTATACGTTCTTCGACATTAAAAGAGTTTAGTAATAAAAATATTATAAAGTTTAAATAATGTAGGTACCTACCTGTAACTAAGTATTATTATAAGTAAATATATTATTGAGCATGTTTTCAACAGTGCAGAATATGAGGGGTACATCGTAAAAAAAAATGTTTGCCATACTTTTAAACAATTATAGGTAATAGATATTTTTTGATATAATATGACTGACATGACTGTCAAAGTTCTATACATTTTTTAGTTTTTCAAATTTTTATCTCAAAGGCAAAATGCTAAGTTATTAAATAAATATACAAAATATAATATCCTTTAAATTATTTTTGGGTAACTTAAGCTACCGAAAGTAGCTTTTTCGACTAACTAGCTACTTTTAAAAGTAGCTTCATGAATATACTAAAAAATAATGTAAAGCTATAGCTAAAAGCTACTTGGTTTTAAAAGTAGCTCGAATAAAGCTATTAGCTACCAAAAAAGTAGCAAGCTAGTAGCTTAACTACTTAGTAGCTAGCTACTGCCCAGCTCTGGTAGCGCCACAGAAAACCATTGTATAATAAAACTTATGTCACGTTTTTTTTTTTCAAAATCTATAGTTGATCCAGAGAGAGTAAGGGCGATAAGCAGAGTTTCTCGTGGACGCCTTACAAGCTTACTTGGCCTTGTATACGCCATGGTCTTTAGGGTATCCCTTACTGGTTCAAGTTGATCGGCTGCCGGCTCCAACTCGAACATCAGCAAAGTTTATAAACGTCTAGCGCCAACGCCAGCGCAAACGCAGAGTCTATAAAAAGCAAAATATATTCCAAAAAAAGACATGGTTGTCTTATTCTGACACTTGTCATTTCAAATATAAAACTGTCAATTTTAGGCGGTTTTAAATCTGGACCTCTTTAGTGAATAGGATTGTATCTTAAAAAGAAAAGATCCTAAAAATGTATTTGGATATAAGTATTGATAATATTTTGCTATCTCCTTTTCAGGTTTCTAGACCCTCCATAAGTTTTCTATTATTGTCAAATTGCAATTGCTGATACTATGTGCCTGCGAGAATTATTTCCCTACACTTATATCTCCTGAAGACAATACCCCATAGTATTTAATATTCAGGCACACCATCCCGATCCAAACCCATGGGTCGGGAATCCCCCTACCACAAGCGTTCAAATCCTCCCTCTCTTATCCCCTCTCCTCACCCCACCCTTATCTCCTCTCCTCTTCCCACTTCTCTCCCCACTCTTATCCCTTCTCTTATCCCCCCTCCCAAACAACATTTAAACCCTAGCAAATTATTTTTCCTGTTAGTTAATCGTAATCTTAATTGTTGTCTAAAAATTTTCTTTGCTTTCTTAGACACTTTCGTTGGAGATAATCTAATAATAAAGATTTTTAAAACGTACTTTTTCGGGTTGTAGCTTTCACAGAGTTTCACTTTCCAGCTTAAGTCGATTGGTACTCCCAAATAAATTTAAAAGAAAAATTGTTAAACATTTTTTTATAATTAATTTAAAATATTATAATTTTTTAAAACTCTAATAAAAATTAGCTACTAGAAAAGGCCGTCAAGAATAAGAATGATCGCCTGTCTTTCACGCTTGGCCTCTTGCACCTAGACCTACGATACGATACTGTTAACAACTTAAAATGAAGGTGTCCGATTGGCCACAAAATGTGTGAAATGAAATTTTAAAATAATTTAGTTGTTTTCGTTTTAGACGTTTGGTTGTCTGGTATTAACATAACCGTGGGAGTATTTGAACCTAAATGGATTTGGATAGATTCGGGTGAAGCATTTGAATATACGAACTGGGCGGAAGGAGAACCAAGCAACGACATTAATAATTATTGTATTATAAAATCTTATTTTAATAGTCGATCTCCAATAAGTCAATGGAACGCTCAAAGGTGCAGTAACCAATTATGGTTTATTTGTCAAGAACCTTAGTTGTATGTTGTTTATGTATAATGAAATAATGTTTAATAATAATTTTTATCATAGCAATTTCTTTTTTTTTTTTTGATAAGATATTAATATTTTCCTAAATATTGTGACAGGATTGATCTGGTATATCACTAATTACTAGTTGATTACATGGTAGCGTTCTGACTATAATAAACATTATTCATTATCAATGGTAGCGTTTCTGACCGAGAATACCAGACCTGGTCCTTTCACATAAGGGTAGAATTACTAGTATAAATAACTAAGACAATTTTATAGCAAAGGCACTCTTGGAGATATTGGAGTTCTTCATGATAACGTCCACGTCGTTTCGTTCTGTTAGTTGTATCTACTGTTAATACCAAACGACTTACCAATGTCGACCAAACAGCAATATCCAGGTGATGATGTTAACAATAACGTCGCAGCGACGCGTCTTTAGGGCGCGAGAGCGAACCGTTCAACCTTTGTTAATGAAACCCTTTATATTGATTGTTACAATAAAACAACACCCAGTTTAAACAACAACTTATAAATCTATTAAATACAATTATAAAGAAAGGTAGAAAGAAAAGTTACTGAACAAGAAAAAGAAAGACTGTAAAACTAATACAAAATATGTATTATGCTAAGTAATAAAGAGATATTGTTCTATTTAAATGCGTTTACTGTACAATTCAAAAAATTACACATTTTATGTTTAAAACCCTATGAACAGATAAAATTACTATTTTTCAATCAATACAACCCTGTAATTTAATCACCCAAAGATTAATTTATGATAATCCCCGAAAACTGAAAAGTCTTATAAAAACACTAAAACCCTGAAACTTATAGGTAAAAACCACAATGATACTTAAAACCCACAATTTAACTTTACACTTTTAAGAAACAAAGGATTCACTACACAAGAGGTATATCAAAGAGAGAAATGTGTCCGAAAATATATACTAATTTGCTCGTCTATACCCGCTAATACATTCCCTTAAAACCCGCTCGACTATACACCCGAAAATAGCATCTTTGGTAGATGGTCGGAACTGCTAAACCGAAACCGTTAAGAGAACTTTAGGAACTGAATTGTGAAATTCCCTGATTAAGCATCTAACTTCTAAAGACACCCCTTAAATTATGCTAATTCAAATATTTAGCTATTTGAACCTAGAGAACGTACTAAAATCAGTCTCACCCCTCGGTACCACGTTTTACAGGATAAATAGTTTATTCTATGCAACCAATCAGAGGTCATTTCTCTCTAAGACTCTGCCTTAAACCATAAAACAGGGTCGTCCCAATATATGATTGTAGACATTACCGCTAGGTGACTCTAGTTATACATTCTTGATATTTAATTAGAACTTTTTCTCTCTTTATGGACATTTCAACTTAAAAATCATATCTATAGCTAAACAATACATTCCATACTTATAAAATAACCGTACAAACGGTCTTACAAATAACATTCCTAAATAACCTTAAATTTAAAGTACAGCAATCAGATTTACTTAAAAAAACCCTTTTAAGCTGTTCCAGGGAAAATAAAAGAATAAATCTGATCCGACTTTTACATAAATAGAATGGTCAAAATACAAATCCGCGTTGATACCTATATTTTCCATTTTTTCCCTCAAAATATGGTTCATAATATTCTCATTATAATGGACCACCAGCGGAGTCCCCTTTATTTATTATTCCCATCTGGGGTTAGATTTTAGCAAACAGCCTGCTTTTAGGGTATAGAAAAATAAACTTTATGACATAACGTTGGTTTAGAATAATTTGGGCAATTTATTTGTTTAGGAAAAACCGTTGGTATTTGTTTAAAATAGTTATACTACATTTGGGTTTTATTATCATATTTATGCTTGGAATAAAAGCTTTTAGAGCCCTTCTTTGAATTTTAAAATAGGAAACATATTGTTTTGCCTGAGAACGCACTTTAATAAAATAATTTAAAATAAAAAGATAGATTTTTGCGTTCTATTACAATATTTCGCTGCGTTATATCGGGCGACAACGAAATTACTGCCCAACCTGTCACGTCCTAATAAAATAAAACATTATTATGAGATTTTGGTAGGTTATATGGTTGGTTACACTGTGTGCATACAGTGGCGTATTTAGAATATTGCCACGGGGGGGGGGGTCCATACCTTTCGTTTTATCTTTCTTCCTTTCATTCTTTAAAAAAGCGCCGCAGGCGAAAATGTTTTCGGTGCCACGCCCTATTTTGAACTATCAAAATTTATAATTTCTATGTTTTGATAGCCAAACCCAAAAAAGGAAGAAATTAAGAAATTTTTAAATATAAACGCAATAATGGGAATATATATTTTTTTAAATATTTATGTTTAAAAATATATATTTCTACATATATGACCAATTCAGAAAATGATTGGTTTTCAAGTTATTTTTGCCATTTTTTTTGCCAAGTTTGGCCATGTTGTTTTGTTATCTGTGACACAGTTACTTAATTATTTGTAAAAACAAAGTATTGCTAATAGTTCTAGTTTGCAAAAAAATTACAAAACTAAGTGAACATCATTTCAATTTTTTAATAATTTTATTTAATAATAATAATAATAAAGGTCTTTATTCAAAAATTGTAAAATGGAAAATTATTACATTTTGTTATCGGGCGAGGTTCAGTTCACCCTGTCTACATTAAATGCAACAAGGCATCTGATCTGTTCTGAGTTTTTTTTAATGTTGAGCCCACGGGGGGTTCCAGAATACGCCACTATGTGCATAATACGCACCGCAGGTGTATTTAAATAACTTATCTTGGACAAACTTTACTACATTAAACATGTTTTAAATGTATTTAGTCGCATTCAAAGTTCTGGCCATTTATGTATCTCTTAAAGTAGGTACAGCTTTAAAAGGTGGCAAGACGTTTTTACATAAAGAATTTAATTGATTGCTCTTATTCGCCTTATATTTATCGTTAACGTCATCGGGAAAGTCCATTTTATCAACAGTAATATAGTTACGCCTATAGAAGGAGCGTCTTATCGATAATACCTCTGCTATTTACGAGAAAGCGATATTAAAGAATTTCCCGACCGGCGGATTAGCTTGTTTTCCTGGCCTCCTAGATCCCCCGATTATAGCCCCTTACTTGATCATTATTACTGTTCTGGGTCGGTTACTGTTTCTATTATATGTTAACGATTTACCGAAACTGAATATATCTGGTAGACTGACAATATTTGCGGATGATACAACGATTCTCTGGCAGGACTCTGACGTGACTCAGTTGGAGGAAACTATTAATTGCGACATTATAAAGATGGTGTGACTCGAATTTTCTGTCGCTCAATGTTTCTAAAACGAACTTGCTTTCTTTTAGGTGTCACATTCATAGTGTTGGTCCGGAGTCTTATACGGTGGATAATTCGTCAAAAAGAAAATTTCTGGGGCTTTATATCGACGATAAATTAAAGTTTAAACGTCACATAATCAACCTAAGTGCCAAAATATCTAGTGGATGCTAAGCTTTAAGGGTTGTATCTCGAGAGTTGGGAGAGTTTATTGCGAGTTTGCGAGGAATGTGTATTTTGCACTTATAGAGAGCCACCTTCGATACGGGTTGTGTTTCTGGGGATCTTGCTCGCAGCACCTTTTCAGATCGGTATTTGTTTTGCAGAAGAGAGCAATAAGGTGCATTTGTCAGGTGGGTCGCAGAACATCCTGTAGACTTTTTTTTATAAATTTAAAGATATTAACCTTGGCTTCTCTTTTCATTCTCGAAATAGCGTGTCTTATGCACAGAAAGTTTAAAGCTGAAATTCAAACTCCCTTAGCAACTGCCATAAGAAGCAAGCATATCATAGCTCTACCCATTCCTAATTCTACCTTAATAAAGAACTCTCTCTTATATAACAGCAAGAAATTATTTAATCATCTGCCCCTTCGTATACGGAATATTATTTGTGACAAGAGGTTTCGGAGAGAGCTAAATAAGTTGCTAATTGAGAGGGCTGAATATTTTGAGGTATCATTGTAAAGTGTGTATGTTCTGTTGTGTTTGTACTGTGTTATTGATTGAATTTTATTAATTTAAAAATTAAATTTTAACTGTAGTTGTGTTCTGATTTTTGGAATGCCTGTACCAAATTAATTTAACACTTTTTAATGATAATTTTAAGTTAAATTTTAAACCATATGCTTTGTCTATGAGAGTACATTCTTATGATAATAAAGCTGTATTTTACTTTGACTTTGACTATACCGGGTTATTCACGTTTATAGCCGCTTACTTGATCACTTTACCGGGTTATTCACGTTAACCGACACGACGTATTATAGCTTAACTATATTTTCTATTAGATAAAAAAATATGTTTCTGGATTGTTAGAAGTACAGTTTCAATTTATTTTCATAATGTACAGGTTGTCCCAGAAACACGAAACACATCAAAGTTTTGGTTTATTAAATTAAATGCCCTGTAATTATTTTATTTCCAGTCTCTACGATCAAAAAAAAAAGTTTCATTGGGGTTTATTATAGGGAAACCCTACGGTGTTTGAAATATTTCGTAACTTGTGAAAATGTAGTAATAATTTAAATGATTAAATTTTCAATATATAGTTTCTTTTTTAAAACCAAATTCATACTGGAATCTACTAACTGATTAGGTTTTATGTTGCACTTATAAAAAGTTCATTGACTTATACAAGTTGTCCAAAAAGTACGGCGATTTTTCTGTTTTCAAGTAGGGGTCACAATTGCCTGAGATGCTACAGGTTGTCCTTTTTGTCCATCTGCTTTGCGCAAGTTGTTTAGCTATCCGATCTATCTCCTCTTTGAATTTAAATCTAACACCTTGTATTTAATGTCAGCAATAGATGTAAAATTTAAGTGTCTATCGAAAAGTATTAAGCTTTTTTATAGCTAGTTGCTCACCTTTTATTATATTTATTTTTCTAAGATACTTTTTCTCTCGGTTTTTTCCACACCATCTCTACTAAATGCAGTCCATCTATTGGCAATTTCTGTATGTATCTCTGGGCCGACAGCTGTGCCTGCTAAAGGATCCACACCAAGTATGCAACAGGATTTCTGCCTGGTTGCTGGAGTTGGTTATTGTCCTCCGTTTGGAGGTCATTATTCTGACGACCTAAATTTGAAGACCGTGAGCTTGACTCAGAATCACTAGAGCTCGATTCTGTATCTGAAATAAAGTGCATACTACTATTCATTCCTTCTATTTGTTTTAAACAAAAAAAAAAGGCTTTTTCTTCTGTACTTCAGTCATAGAACGAAAGCAATATAGCCCGTCTATAAGGTAATGTGACAGAAACCGTGATGCGGCAGGCAAAAAAATCTTATAAACTTATAAATTCCATCATACTTTTTATGACACCTCTGACCATGGCCTGCTTGAGATAACGCTTAAAATGTTTCAGCTTTTATACTCAAAGGTCGTACCGAAAAAACCCTATGTAGGGATTCGGGAGGACGATGCTCAGTATATAATATGTAGTTCATATTTAAATTTTAAATAATTATGTAATTACCAAAATAAATTTTGTCCTAAGATACTTGTAAGGAAATTATGTGTAATCAACAACTCATACAATCGTGCATATAATAATTTAAAAGTATGTAAAGGTTTAAAAAAAAATGGTTTACTATAAGATATCCATGATTTAAACCAGCTCTGATTACGTATTTGATGGTAACTTCAAAGTAATAACTGAAAATAAATTAATTAGTACTTACTGCTATCGCTATCGAATTCCTTAAGCTTCTCATTTAATTTCCTTATTTTTCGTTTAATTTTTTGTAGGTCCTTATACTTATTTTTACGCTTCGGCATCTTGTTTTCACGCTTATAAAAATCAAAACACACCGGCCACTTATTTTTCTTCAAACGCACGCTATTCGGTAGAATACGACACGATACAATGAAGATTCAAAGTCGGTCCCAGGCAGGGCAGAGCGGTGCTGAATCACCGATTATATAAGTAAGGTGAGTAGGGGTAAATGTAATAATGGGGTAATTGTAATATTGCCTAATAAATAATAAGATAATAAGTTTAGATACTAGTGCCACCTAGTAGTAACTCCATTGGATATTTTTACTGGTAGCTGCTCATAAGTGAAATCTGTTTTACCGACCATCAGCATGCGCCATGCATTCTTGCAGAATATGTCCAAACAGGTGGCCGTACGAGTGTACAGGGAAATAGTCCGTCAATAATAGCCAGGGCGTTTTTGCAAATAAGTCCTCAAAATATTACTTTCATTTTATTATTTAGTATTTCTCTTTTATGTACAAAATGCAATTGGATATTTTAGCTATATCTTAACTATAATTTGGGTTATGTTACATTTGCCCCAGGAATTGGTTACCTGGGGTAAATGTAACAAAATCACTGGGGCAATTGTATTATATATATTACATTTACCCCTTTGTTTTAAGTTTTTTACAATGGTTTGCCATTATACAGGGTGTCCCAGATAAGAATGCACTCTACGGGGATCTCGTAAACCATAGTAGATACAGAGATGGTTAAATTAAAGAAAAGTTGCGCATTACTGAGTCCTGTAACGTCATTTTATCAAATTTAAAAAAATCCGAATGCTTCCGAAGATACTTGGATAAAACCGAATTTTCGCGATTTCGTTTTAATTGATTTATGATTCTATTTGAAGAGACTTGTCAAAATAAATTTTACATTCTTATTGCCACTTTTTCTCCCCTATAAGATGGTTTAATTACATTTTTGATCCGACGTTTCGTTTAGTCACAACCATCATCAACTTTGTTATTTTAAATGGTAGGAAAATTTTATTTTATGCTTAATAAATTCTACGTTTTATTCTAAATCTAACGGTGTATCACACTTATTATTTATTAGACGTTTCGATAAAGAAAAACACATCATCAATATAAATAGGCACATTATCGAAAATATTTTTTTGTTTTTACTGTTGTGTTTAAACACTAGTTGGATTTTAAAACATTTTTTTTTTAAATAAACTTATAACCAAACATAATATCTAATAAAACTTATCTGAAAAATGCAACAAGTAATAATTAATTTTAATTATTAAATACAATTATTTTTTATTTTTAAAAAATGCATGATAATATTCAAACATAACGTACCATTTAAATTCGGGATCATATGGGTGGCTATGAAATTGATTGACGTTCGCAATTGTTTAAATAGTTTCTTTAGATATGTCACTTAGTTACAGAGACCTGTTAGTTTTAAATTTGGTAATTATTATTATGTTTCTTTTAATTTTGTCCATAATCTTAAGATTTACGCATTTGAACACAAATTTAATAATATTGTAAATAATCCCAAATAAAAAAATGTTTTAAAATCCAACTAGTATTTAAATACAATAATAAAAACAAAAATATTTTCGATAATGTGCCTATTTTCATTGATGATGTGTTTTTCTATATCGAAACGTCTAATAAATATTAAGTGTGATACACCGTTAGATTTAGAATAAAACGTAGAATTTATTAAGCATAAAATAAAATTTTCCGACTATTTAAAATAACAAAGTTGATGATGGTTGTGACTAAACGAAACGTCGGATCAAAAATGTAATAAAACCATCTTGTAGGGGAGAAAAAGTGGCAATAAGAATGTAAAATTTATTTTGACAAGTCTCTTCAAATAGAATCATAAATCAATTAAAACGAAATCGCGAAAATTCGGTTTTATCCAAGTATCTTCGGAAGCACTCGGAATTTTTTAAATTTGAAAAAATGACGTTACAGGATTCAGTAATGCGCAACTTTTCTCTAATTTAACCATCTCTGTATCTCCTATGGTTTACGAGATCCCTGTACAGTACATTCTTATCTGGGACACCCTGTATAAAAAAAATATTGTAGAGCCTAAATACAGTCAAGAAAATTTAAAAACATTTTTTTTTGTTCAAGAATTTTAAAATTCTTTTAGTTAATTTGTTCTTGCTTTGTTGCAGATTAAAGCCTGCTTTTTATATTTTATTTTTTCTAAATAAATTTGAAAGTTAGTATATAAAAGTATGTAACTTTTTTATTTATGATCTGAAATAAGCGCTTGAAGCGGCAAAACAAGGCCAAAATACTAAAGTTTTACATTTACCCCGACCAATATCATCAAGTGTTCTAATATAAACTTAACCTGCCACTATCACATTTACCCCAATTTACGAGGCAAATGTATTAAAAGGACAGCGTTTTAAAAAAAATACCATAGTTTTTTCTCATTGCATATCTAGAAAATGTATCTATCCCATACTGTTAGGAACTATATACCAAGTACTGTCAATTTTTTGGGAATTTTATTACCAAAAAATGTGTTCGATGCAAACCGTTTTTCAGGAACTATTAAAATTTTATATTACTTTTACCCCTACTCACCTTACATAGTTTTTATTTTATCTTTGAACGTCGTAGACTAGGAACGTCGCGTTGCAACTACAGGGTGTTTATAATCTGAGACGAGGCTGCGAAGTTGCGAAGTATAGGGGAGGGTCCTGTACCTTGAGGCCAGTTTTTTTTTATGCCTGTAAAGCCCAGTAAAAGAACAAAAGTCAATATCTCAATATCGTAATATTAACTTTTAGACTTGTTTTATTAGGTGATAACATTATTTGTGGTTAATATTTTTAAATAAATTTATGATCTTGTATTTAAAAAAAAGTGCCAAGTGGCCCAAGGTACAAAAAGGTATTGTACCTTAAGCCACCTGTAATGTACCTTGGGCCATAGGCAAAAAAAAAGAAGATACTGAAATATTTTTTAACATATATTTTACAAAATAACACAAAAAGCTTGAGAACTCATCCACTAACATCTATTCGACTTTGTATGATGAAAAATCAATGCCAAAAGTAAACATATTTTTTTGCCTTTCTGAAAGGCCTCCGACTACAGGCTGTGGCAGAGATAAGACAATGCTATATTTGTCAATTGCAAATATATCTTCACATTCTTTTACAAACTTGCTTGTAGAAAGGAATATTTTCAAGTATTTTACATGAAATTCATCTGTTTTTTTTACCAGTTACTTTTGTTAATACATATACGGTTTTAAAGAACTGCTTACGAAAGCTTGTTCTTCAGACTCAAAAATTTCATCGGATATTTCTGAACTGCCGAAATCCTCTTCTTCAGATGATTCCAGTTATTTTGCTTTTCTTTTTACGACTGTAGTATTCCGGGCAACTAGCTTGCTTTTCTTCAGCCTTTCTTTTCTTTGTCTTTCATTAAACAGTCGTTCAATTTCTTCCTTCTCGGGAGTGTCAGTCAAAACTCTACTTTTTATTTTTTTACGATTATTGACTTTTGTAATACGATTTTTTGGTTTTGGATATGGCCTTATTTGTTCCGGAGTTGTGAACTTTAAGGTATTTAAATTTAATTCCATTGATGCCTTATTTTCCACAGAAGTAGCAGGACTTTGCGTACTTGTAGACGGCAGTGCATCGTCTGTTGGACCAATAGGATTTTAGGTTTGTACCTTGGGCCATGGCTCAAGGTTCAAACCACATGCCGGCTCAAGGTACAAGACCATACATTAAGTAATTTACAAAATCACATAACCTAAATGCATACTTCAAAAGTTAGGAAAAGTGCCTAAGTATGTTAAGTATACATCCACTGTTGCATGCCATAAATAGTTTATATGTCAATCTATATTCAGACTAGAAAAAAATACAATTAAAAAAAAATAAATTACTTACTTTAAAGCCGCAAAATAGACATTTCCACAAACGGTCGCAATCATTTAAACACTACCGACTACTAGACTATATCAAACGTAAACGTGCAGCTGACAATTTACAGTGATGTCGCTTTTATCGTAAGGAATACTACCAGATAATTGAGTGGCTTAAGGTACAAGATGGCTCAAGGTACAGGACCCTCCCCTAATTGGTATTCACACTTTTGGAAAAATCGCCTATACAATAATTGCTGAATTTCTTAAATTACCAAATCCCAAAGAATACACTGTTTATGCAGGAGCTCAACCACTTTACTCGCTGAAAGTGGTGGTAGTATAACCAACTTGAAGGGACACGGAGGATGGAAATCAACCAATGTAGCAGAGCGATACCCACGTAGAAAATTATTTAAGAAACAAAATTCACATAGCTTCACAGATTGAAAAGGGACTTAACAAAACTAATATCTCAAAAAAGAGTAGGTACAATTTACTGATGCGTCTAATTATAATTTCAACACTAGCACTTCCGTTAATATCCCTAATATATAAGTAATTGTCGTAATTATTGTGTAATTAATATTCATTATCACAAGTAATGTAGTCATAAGAGTGATTGTTATAACATGTAATTGTCTACAGTGTGACCAGTAAAGTCCGCATCATAATATATGGGATTTTTTTTATTAATAGCTTTAATCGAAATTTGACTTTGGCATCAAGTTCTGCTTCAATCGAGATGAAAATTAAGCAAAAAAATAGTAGTCACGTGATTCGCATTATCTGTCAAATTTAAATTTTTTCCAAAAAATAATTCAAAAGTGGGGGTTATTTCTGAAAGTGTCGAAAAAAGTTATTAGAAAAAGTTTTTTTAAATGCAGTTTCTAGTCCACACGCAAAATTTCAGCTGCATAAGATAATTTTGATTGTCTTGCTTGTCATGTAACATTGGTTTGTGTTTTTTCGCTTTTCGAATCCAAAAAATGGAAATCAGCAGTGAAAGTAAGGCTGTCTTGCTTGTCATGTAACATTGGTTTGTGTTTTTTCGCTTTTCGAATCCAAAAAATGGAAATCAGCAGTAAAAGTAAGGCTGTCTTGCTTGTCATGTAACATTGGTTTGTGTTTTTTCGCTTTTCGAATCCAAAAAATGGAAATCAGCAGTGAAAGTAAGGCTGTCTTGCTTGTCATGTAACATTGGTTTGTGTTTTTTCGCTTTTCGAATCCAAAAAATGGAAATCAGCAGTGAAAGTAAGGCTGTCTTGCTTGTCATGTAACATTGGTTTGTGTTTTTTCGCTTTTCGAATCCAAAAAATGGAAATCAGCAGTGAAAGTAAGGCTGTCTTGCTTGTCATGTAACATTGGTTTGTTTTTTCGCTTTTCGAATCCAAAAAATGGAAATCAGCAGTGAAAGTAAGGCTGTCTTGCTTGTCATGTAACATTGGTTTGTGTTTTTTCGCTCTTCGAATCCAAAAAATTGAAATCAGCAGTGAAAGTAAGGCTGTCTTGCTTGTCATGTAACATTGGTTTGTGTTTTTTCGCTTTTCGAATCCAAAAAATGGAAATCAGCAGTGAAAGTGAGGCTGAAATGAATCCACATGAGATTATTAAATCTGCTAAAGCGGCTAAGTATGAATTATTGCCGGTAAAGTCAATGACTTGGTCTACAATTTATTTCAAAAATGGAGCAATGATAAAAATGTGCATACTATAAATAAACAAGTGATTCTTGCATATTTATTGGAAAAATATAAATTCTTAAAGCCATCAAGCCTCTGGAGCAAGTACTCGATGCTTAAGTCCACAAAGTCAGAAGCCCGAAGTGTTTGCGATGGCAGCCATTTTGTTTTTTCGCGCACAGCACTCAAATGCATAATTTCCGAGAGTGCTAACATTAAAATTGTCTCCTCAAAGCCAAACGAAGAGATTAAGACTACAACCGCACTTGTATTATTAAATAGTCCACGGAAGCCTGTTTTTGTAAAATTTACTGAGGGACTAATTTTATTAAATTTATAATTTATTACCTCCATGCTACCGTGCGAGCAAAAATTATTTGCATCAAAGAGGGCTTGGATTAAAAAACGTAGGGCTTGGTTTTACAATGATATGGGGACGATATAATATCTTACCAAATGTAGGTTAAAATTTTGTCAAATTCATATTATGACATGATATGCCAAATTAATGAGTAATAAAATGGGTAGACAAAAACAAATTTATTTTCGTTGATAACAAAGTAAGAATATACAGAAAGAAAAATAATTACAAAAATTGCTGAAATTGGCCACCGCCATGCTCCAAGCATAAATTCACATGTCTCTTCATATCTTCGAAACGTTTGCAACAAGTTCTTGTGTTCTTACAGATGGTCTTCCTGCTCCTTTTTTGTGTTGTATAGAACCTGTTTCCCTAAACACGGCCACGGTTCTTTTCAGGGAATGATAAAAATCCCCAGCAATAAAAGCAACGTTAGGAAAATGTTCGTGAAAATCGTCCATGCACAAACCCGGATGGTTTTACCACTCACCATTTACTCTAACCCCGTTTCGAAAATACGCTTCAACCATGAATGTTTTGTGCTGTTCCGTAAAGCCCATTGTGTGAATTGTTCAAGAAATTGGAAAAATTAGCGAGGAATCAAATTACTTGTAACGACTGTCAAAGATGACGGAATAATTGATTGATTGTTAATTCAGGTAGTTACTGACACCCAACAGGTATTAAGCTCTACGGCTAAGCATTACGTCCTTAGATGCAAGGCCCTCTTTGATTCAAATAATTTTTGCTCGCACGGTAGAATAGACCCTAAAGGGGCCCACTCACATACAGTTTTTTCTCAAGGAAAAACTGTTCAGTTTCGGATTTGAGGATTTTTCTGATTGGCCTGAATACACCCGGCTCCACACACGCTGAGGAAATCCTTTGGTTCAGTTCAGTTTGCGTAGTAAATATGGTGTCACCAAATGATTGTCTTGCTGTTTGCGGTCTTTTATTAGCAATAGATTGTGGCAAAAGTAGCTTACAAAAACTTAACAGAAAAACATGGTGTAAAGAATTGCTAAATTTTTTTTTCCCATGTAAATCTGCATTCAGAATTGAAGGTAGCGCCAAAAGATTGGCACAACTACCTGAGGATGGACGAAGACATGATACAAATACCAGAACCCACGAAACACTACACCACTAACAAATATAACTGGCGCGGGCCCGGCGTCTACGTGTGAAATCACCACACACTCTCCTTTCGACCTGCACAGTTCCGGCCTGCGCGGGATTATAAAATCGTTTTTCGATTCTTATTCCGGCGACCTGTACAGTCCAAAAAAACTTAAAAGGCCTTCTACACACACACTCCGGTAATCCTCAAGGCCAGGCCTGCGCAGTTTTTCCTCTAAAGCAGTGTTTTTCAACCTTTTTCAGGACACGACCCCCCTAGTATCAAAAAATATTTCGCGACCCCCCGACCCTTTTTTTTTATTTATACGTTATTAGGATTCGGATATAAATATATAATTAAGTACGTAAAACATATAATTTTAAATCGAATACGTGGCCAATTGATAACTACCAAACAAATACAAACATATTGTTAGGGCCGAGTGTTAACAACAGATAGTGCTGGTAGCCTCCCGCGCGCTCCACGGCCCTCGCGAAAGGTCCACAAGTTTCGAGATGATTCTCGCTAGAATGCGCTGGCTTATAAGTAGGGTGGTCGACCGTGGCCACCAGGGTTGCCAGGTCTACCGATTTTTCGGTAGAACTACCGATTTCGCTAGTCATCTACCGATCTACCGATTTAAAATTGAAATCTACCGAAAACTAAAAAGAATAGATTTTTAGCAATTTCTGGGTTCTGGGATAACTGCCAAATAGAATGTAAAAAAAACACGCGTTTGTCCGTCTTTATTACGGTATTTTAGCGAGTATCTTTGCGAAAACTATTTTACTACCATATAAATTTATAGCAATAGGCAACACAAAATACTTCAGAATAATTTCTTTTGCTGGACACAATTTTAAATCCTATTGTTGCCTGATGTTTTCAGGTTGGATACTTATTACTTTTTTATTTTGGTGGTGACCGTTTTAAGAATTCCCCCGATTTGCTTTCTTACCAAGTTCCAGAATTTCGTTTTAATTCTATGTTCAAGGGAACGAAATTATTTTAAAAAATGAGTGATAATGAAATCGATAGCGATGGCGAAAAGGGTGAAAGTGGAGAAGAGAGAAGCCCTAGTAGGAAAAGGAGAAAATATTTACAAAAATATAAAGAAGAATGGACAGAGCTGCCCGGCTTCAAAGGTTGGCTAACTTATAGCAACAAGGGGCCCCAATTCGTGCAAACCTTGCAATAAAGATATAAATGTTTCCAATGGTAAGGATTCATTAATTAAACACAGACTTGGACAGTTTCATAATATAAGAAAAAGGTTCAAATAATTGCTAAGCCACCCAGTCTCATCGATTTTGCAAAAGCGGGACCATCAAAAAATAAGAGGGAGGACAAAATTAAAGAAGGTATATTTTTTGGAACATTTAGTTAAAATTTTGACAATTTGGTAGGTATTTGGCGCCAAGAATAAAAATGACCAAAATAGCTAATACACCAAAATAAGTACATTTTATACAGAAGGTAAATTTACCGATTTTTAACGAAATCTACCGAAAAATTACGAGCCTGCCTACCGAAATTACAAATTTTCACCTGGCAACACTGGTGGCCACCCCAGTTGAGTGTAAGACCGCGAAGCAAATGCTCGTTTCGTCTGCTGGTCGTTGAAGAGCGGGAATAACTTGTTTACGTATTTATTTGAGTTGCTTGTTATATTTAAAAATGGATAAATTCCTGAAAAGATTGTCAGAACCATCAACGTCTAGCGGGAGTAGTGGAAAAAAGAAAAAACGTCTTTATGACAATAATTATTTGAAATTTGGGTTTACTGTGATTCAGAATAAACCGCAGTGCGTAATTTGCTTTGAAATGTTGACAAGAGAAAGCATGAAGCCATCGAAGTTGGTACGCCACCTAAACACAAAACATCCTATGGAAAAAAATAAACCCGTGGAATTTTTTGAGCGAAAATTAAAAGCTCTTGAACATCAAAAAACTGCTATAAGACAAATATCCAACCTAAACGAGAAAGCGTTGCTCGCTAGTTATCGAGTAGCTTTTCGTGTGGCTAAAGCAGGAAAACTTCACGATATTGCCGAAAATTTGATTTTGCCAGCGGCTTTAGATATAGCAGAGATTATGTTTGGCAAGCAAGAGGTCGAAAAGCTCAAAAGTATACCTCTCTCTGACAATACCATTCAACGCAGAATAAGCAATATGGCGACTGACGTTCGTGATCAAGTCATAGAAAAAATAAAGAAAAGTTTTTGTGTGCCTGCAGTTTGATGAATCAACGAATATTGCGAGTTGTGCGCAGTTTGTAGCTTTTGTGCGTTTTGAATCCAATAAAATATTAATGGAAGAAATACTATTCTGCAAGACACTTCTCAAAAATACTACAGGTCAATGCTTGTATGACATGTTCCTTGAAGCTACGCAAGATATCAATTGGGCAAAAAAATGTATTGCTATTTGTGGTGACGGAGCAAAAGCCATGACTGGTGCGAAGAGTGGATTTATTGCTAAACTGAAAGAACAGATACCAAACGTTTTTTGGATGCATTGCTTTCTCCATCGCCAAGCTCTTGCAGCCAAAACCTTGCCACAAGAATACAGTCAAGTTTTAAATATTATTATTAACATTGTAAATTCCATTAAAGGAAAAGTGTTGCAGACTCGATTGTTTCGAATCATTAGTAAAGATATGGGGGCACCACACCGCAATTTGCTTTACCATACAGAGGTTAGGTGGTTATCAAAAGGCAATGTACTGACCAGAGTTATGGAACTTCGCGCTGAACTATTAGTTTATTTACAGCAAGCCAAGTCACACTATTCCGAATTCATTTCTGACCCGGAATTCCTTTTGAAATTGGCTTTTCTTTCTGACTTATTTCAGCATTTAAATAACTTGAATAAAAGTCTTCAAGGGCGGGATGAAAATATCATTACAGCAAAAGACAAATTACATGGCTTTATAAAAAAAATTCAATTGTGGTCATCATCTATAAATAAAAACAACTTTGATTCATTTTCGTCGACACAGTCTTTTATTGAAGAAATCGGAAGCGAGATAAATATAAACTCATACATATCTGGTATGAAAATGGTGTTAAATAATTTAAAGAAAGAATTGTGTCATTACTTCTCACTGCAAGAGATATCGGATAACACTGGACAAAGATGGATCTTAAATCCGTTTTTAAATGCAGCTATAAACGAGTCAAATTTAACAACTAAGCTCAAAGAGAATCTGCTGGAATTATCTGCCGATGGGATGTTACATTTGGAATTCAAGTCTGAAAATTTGGATACCTTTTGGTTAAAAAGAAAAACAGAATACCCAGAAATAACAACCGACGCTTTGAAGGGTTTGATTCCATTTTCTACCTCGTACTTGTGCGAGTTGGCATTTTCACCAATGGCCCAAATAAAAAGTAAACAAAGAAATCGCTTAAATTTGGAAAACGATTTATTACTTAAAGTTGTAAAAACGGATCCACGATGGCAGAAATTGATTGAACAAACTCATGCACAACCTTCACATTAAAATGAACAAGTACTGGAAGATTTTATTTGTTGTTAATGTGTTTGTAAAAATTACATAACGAGTATCATTTTGTTAACTTTTTCTTAATATAATTATTTTTTTAAATGTATTGATTTTTTACTGAGTTCTCTCGACCTCTCGCGACCCCCTTACAGAGGCTTCACGACCCCCCAGGGGGTCGCGACCCACAGGTTGAAAAACACTTCTCTAAAGATTTCCGGAGTGTGAGTGGGCCACTTAAGAAAGGTTTTTTTAAATCAGATTTGACAATAACATTTTTAAACTAACCACAGTGTATTTTTATTTTTCCTGGTAAGAGTATAACGTATAATAATATTAAATACTTTTTATATTCTAAAAACACTTCACTTAGATCTGAAGTACCAATTAAACTTTAAGGATAGGGGAGACGTACACAATGAAACACATTTTTGAAAATGTTTTTTTTTATCCTATTAAGGCGAGACAAATTATAAGAACATTTTTGCCTGAACTGTTTATTAATCCACAGATAGTATAGTTTAGTTTTCAAAAATTTAAACACTGGAATGAGGTAATCCATAAAATAATGGTCGCTGAATTTGTTGCATTGTGTACCATGGGTGGTACACGTTGACACACGCCATACGCCAGCCTGCTACATGTTTTAATATACTCACTCAACAATTCTTCTTGTTCTCTTGAAAAACTAATCGCACCGTATAGTTAGGTTCCATTCTTGCAGTGGCATCAGCTTTTGCTTTTAAAACATATCTAATTAAAGTTGCAAATTTAACATTATTCATTTCTGCGGCAATGCGATATGCTGTTCCATTATTTTTTACCTCCGCAACAGTAAATTTTGCTCTGGTCCGCTCTTTTTTACGCCGTACCATTGAAGTTACACGTATCAATGTGTACTACCAGTGAATGTTTCATTGTGTACTATCAGACATGTAGTCACAACAAGTCAGAAAATGATTAGTTGCCGCTAATTTATTCAAACAGAATTTGGAGTTTAGAAGGATAAAATATAATTACAAAATAAAAAAAAAATGTTTGAAAGGCTAACATTAAAATGTGTAAATACTATACCTTAGGTTTTCACATATAAAAATAAAAAATTAGAGCATAAAATTTTAAAAAATCCGTCTAGTTCGATCTATGAGCAGATCTAACAAACGACTAACCGTTGACAAGAGTATCACACTGCAACAACGTATTCGAGATTTCACATCCGGCGTTCGGGCGGCAAATTTAAATAAGTTAGGGACGATGTTTCATTGTGTACTAGTCTCCCCTATATTACACACAGTAAAAAATACAACATTAAATCAAAAATTTATTAAAAATGTTTAAATTAGGCTGTTTGGTAGTGGTTCTTACAGCCATGTTTAGGGCTGGCAATCCAGTTTATTAACAATTTGTAGCAACTTAATTTTTTAGAAAAGATAAAAAAAATATTTCATGACAATTTTCCTAATAAATTCTTGATGAAAAGAGATAACAACCTCGTGTTTACTGATACCTTTTTCTAAACTATCTATCAACAAGAGTAAAAAAAGCTATAGGATGACATTTATATTATTAGTTGTGTAAATGACTCGAATAGGACTTCCTCATGATCAGCGCTCCATATTGTGGAGCAAACAAATTAATTAATAATAATAAATAAGCCATTATTAACCTTTGGTTATAATAAAAATTAATCTTATTGAAAATTTCTTTATGTTAAATCATCGTTTGTAAAAATCGATGAAGGGAACTCCAAGTTACAGCACAGAACTCCAAGTTACAGCACAATGTCGTTGTCATGGCAATTAACGAAAAAATGTTTTAATACATTTTTTCGAGTACCTATTGAACAAATAAGACTGTATTTGGTAATTGGGTGTTTCAGACCTACAATGTATAGGAAATATATGGGAAAATTAGCTATCTTTAGTTACATGAGAGCAAATGCACCCCTAGCAGTGAAATTAGGATTTTTTTAAAACAAGTTATTTGGATCAAATTTATCGATAATTTTTTAAACCCCATAATCGTAATATAAATGCTTTTCGAATATGCTTCACTATACCGGATTATTCCCGTTATTCAACACGACATATAATTATAGCTAAATTATTTATATTGGATAAAAAATATGTTTCCGGATTGATAGGGACCTGTTAGAGGTCCATTTTAAAATTATTTTTATAATGTACAGGTTATCCCAAAAACACCAAAAATCATAAATTATTTTCAGTCTCTACGAACAAAATAGAAATTTGGTGTTTTTATTAACGTGACGTAGACCGTAGAAGAATCTTGACAGCTCATTCAAATCAGCCAATGCTGTTAATAAACTTAGTTAGTCGACCCAGGTGCAGGCTCTTCCTCCTGATCATTAAAGAATGGTTCGCCCAAGGCATTGTTCAAGTATCGGACTGAGATCCTAGTAACAGTCTAAGAGACGGGTCAGACTCACCAAACTATTCTTTTTTTATCTATTTCCTTTGTTGTTATTGAGCGCGCTTTATTAAGATATTACATCAATCTTATAGTCTAAGAGTACTTCACTTATATCTTAAGTACCAATTAAACTTTACGTATATATTCCACACAGTATCAAACGTGGATATTATTTTCTTTTAACAATTAAATAATACAACATTAAATAAAAATTTATTAAAAATGTTTAAATTAGGCTGTCTAGTAGTGGTTCTTATAGCCATTTTTAGGTCAGGCAATTCAGAGTTGACGCAGATAAGCTCAAATTACTATATGTCGAGTGTTGTGGTAAGAATATAATTTACTCTTTAATGTTACTTATTATTTTTTAATATTTATATTAACGACTTATTTAGTATAAATTGCGATGGACAAATTCATAGTTTTGCAGATAATACTACAATTTTTTTATACCGATACAAATTGGGACAACTTAAATAATAAAATTAAAAAATATTTTAAAATTATAAAAAATTGGTTTGATAACAATTTGTTAACAATTAATTTTAATAAAACAAATTATTATATTCCTTTTACTTTAAACCTAAATAACCTACCACGAAATATAATAAGTATTTAAATAAATGAAGACATTCAAATTTGTAGAGTTAATAAAATAAAATATTTAGGATTTATTTTTGACAGTAAATTAAATTGGAATTTTCACAATACTTAATTAAAAAATTAAGAAGTTTACTACCGATTTTTAGAAACATTAAAAAAATTTTAAATGTAAGACATATCGAAATATTATATTACGCGTTAGTTAAAACTCATATACATTACGGAATTTTAGGTTGGGGAGGAATAAATAGAACTTTGGTTAAAAAATTTGAAATAAAAAGATTTCTCAAAATTATATTCAATAAAGATTATCTTTATCCTTCAAAAGAATTATATTCAGAAACAAAAAAGTTGAACATATTATAAGACAACTTTACATTTATAACATCTTAATATACAGGGTTAGTTGAAATAACCGAAACGGCTAATTTTCTTCAAAACTACCAAGGCTAAATCAATGAATTTTGGTACAGTTAGATAACTTAAAAAATTGAATTGAAAATTGACAATTGCGACGTTGCCAGATTTTTAGTTGTTTCTTTAACTCAAGGAATGTTTTTTTTTTCAAATGTAACAGTACTCTTTTTTTATGGAATTTGATTCCTCTTATTAACATTATCTACCATTTTCCGATAGTATCAAATTTTTATCTCAAATAGTTGTATGGAAAAAAAACTTAATTAATTACAACTATAACTCTAAAAAAATACCATCTATTTGTACATAATGTACCTAATAGTATCGATAACGATAATAACAACAAACAACTACTAACAATAACATAGCTAGTAAATATTACTTACATATTATTATCGGTTTCATAATCAAATTAATGTAGTGTACTAGAATATGTAATATTATAGTAAATTGCCATTATCAATGCATTAACGATTGTGACTTGAGTTCACCAAGGATGTATACCAGGTTGAAGGTAGGTCTAGGGCATGATTTATGAAAAATGTGTTGAATTGATTGTAAATTGTAAAAATATACGTTTCATCAACAAAAGTTGATACACGTAGCATTTTTGTGATCCACCCTGTATAATATATATATTTTTTCTGAAAAAAGTGCCTTTCAAAAAAATTTATTTGACGATTCTTGATTAAGTGAGCGGTATTTTATATAAAAGGCTGATCCATTTCTTTATCATAACGCTGTGTATTAATGTGCATTGTACAATGTACAATATATCGTCTCTGGCCAGGCAAAGGATCGTAAGCGACATTTTCGTCAATCTGGCATTTTGGGGTAGCCGGAATCGTTTAAGTGAGCTGCGTCCACCTACAAAAATACCACATGCCACAATACTCAATAAAACATCAAATTTTTATTTAAAAGTTTGGCAACGTATGCGCACACAAATCATAAAATATCGCAAGCTCCAATATTATCAACATTTTATCACTTTGTATCCATTCGTTTTTTAAAATATCGTAGGCTTATGTCGCTTACGTTTTATTCTATAGCCAAATCCCGAAAACCTTTTATACTTTGCATGGATTGTAACATCTGAAGTCCCACAACGTTCAATATAAATATTGTATCCGCCCATCGCTTACGTTAATATTTTTAAGTTGTTAATTTTCGCGGCAATTTTAGATTAATTAATTTCGGTAAATTGACGTATGCGCCTGTCGCTTACGTTATTTTGCATATCAATAGCATGTCAGTTTTAGGAGCGCGTCGGTAGTTAAATAATCTAACTTGTTAAAACCAGACGTGTTTTTAGTTCGTATTTGTTATTTATACAGTTTTTTTTTTAATAAATTTGTCTAAAAATAATGTCTCGGGGATTAAAGTGTTTGAATTTGTGCTTAGAAAGTAATAAAGCAGTTGTATCCCATAAATTGCAATGTACAAAAGATGATTTTTCTAGAAGAACCTTGATATTTTTAAAGGTTAGTTGTTTTCAAAATTTAAGAACTATAATTTGGAAATAAACAATTTTAAATAATATTACCAAAAGAATTTACAATTTTTGTTTTCCACTGTTACTGTCATTTTCTTTAAAAATAAAGGTACAATGAATACCATTGTAGTTATTTACATTTAGTGTTCACGATATTATAAAAATAACATTAAAAATATCCTAAACTCTACGGAAGCCCTAAAATGCCTTTTTTGAAATATCTTACGCGACCTTCATTTAACCTAGTAAGTATAGGTTTTAGCAGTTAGTCCTAAAATGAAGTATTATTATCTCTCCTAATACATCATTCGAAAATAATAGAAAATTTCTTCAAAAAAAAACGAAAAAAATTGTTTTTGAGTGTTTTCTGTAAAATTATTCAAATGGCGCATACGATACTTTGGCTGAATAGGGACTTAGGGACTATATTATATGCATTAACGGTTATAAAACAGTTATATATACATATGTTTTTATTTTAGCTGGAATTAGCACAAGCTTATGCGGTCTGCAAAAGAAACGGATATACACTTCTTACAGAAAACAGCGAAAATGAAACTATTGCGATAAATGCAGCTATCGAGGCCTCGGGAAACACTAACCGAGGTAAGCAAGGAAATCGAGAAAATTTAGGTTTATTATAAGGACTGATTATTTAGCTTTATGTCATGGCTGGTAAGAGAATGTGTGTAAGAAAAGATATTTAATTCGTGAAGTTACCAAAAAAAAAAAAATAATGGTAGGTCATACCTACCTCGGTTTAGTAATAACGACTTTTAACTCAGAATTTGATTTAACAAAATGTTTAGCGCCACAGACAACCATTTTGTAGGCAAACTTATACAATATTTATTTCCAAAACCTATAGTTAATCTAAAGATAGCATGGGAGATAAGCAGAGTTTCTCGTGGACGCTTTACAAGCTTACGTAGCCTTGTATACGCCCTGGTCTTTAAGGTATCCTTTACTGGTTCAAGTTGAGTTTATAATTCCAGCTTAAAGGAAAACCAAAATCTATTTACAAAACAAGACTTGGTTAACTTATTCCGACACTTATCATTTTAAACCTAGAACTGTCAACTGTTTTAAATTAAGACCCCTTTATGAATAGGATTGTATCTTAAAAAAAGATAGTAAAAATTTATTTGGATGTAAGTACTGATAATATTTTGATATCTGCTTTTCAGGTTTCTAGACCCTCCATGAGTTTTCTTTCATTGTCAAATTTTCAAATTTTTAATTTCTGATACTATGTGCCTAAGAAAATAATTTCCCCACATTTGAAGACAATTTCCCATTAAATTTTTTAATTAAATCAAGATTATAATTTTTAAAACTAATTATAAATAAAAATAAAAAAATTACCTATTAGACAAAGTCGTCAAGAATAAGAACAGTCGCCTGTCATTCATGCTTAGCCTCTTGCACCTAGAACCACGATACGATACTATTAACGACTTAAAATGAAGGTGTCCGATTGGACACAAAATATAGGTGTGACTATGGAGGGCTTTAGGAAGGAGTCCGATCGAAAATGGCTGTTCTTTAAATTTACGTCCCTGTTTAGTAGTTAGTTCGCTGTTTCCCGGTCGCGGCGCAGTGATCGTCAAGTGTTTGACTTTTTACAGGGTTTGATTGACGTCAGCGGTATTTTTATCCAATAATTAATAAAATAAGCTTTATTAGATATAATATATACATATCTTAGCCTGTAGAGGGTTTTAGTTAACTAAATTCAATAAAACAGTTGATTATCCCATAAGAACCCATGCATTTTACAGATTTAAAGGAACACATGCGCCCCTGACGGCCATTTTTAAAGCTGCTTTACCGATCCAAAACTTTGCCCGAAACCAATGTATTGCGATCGGACTCCTAACCTAAAGCCCTCCATAGGTGTGACATTTAAAAATAAGTTAGTTGTTTTCGTTTTAGACTATTGGTTGTCTGGTGTTAACGCAACCCTGGGAGTATTTGAACCCGAATGGATTTGGATAGATTCGGGTAAAGAATTTGAATATACGAACTGGGCACAAGGAGAACCAAGCAGAAATATAAATAATTGTCTTCTGAGATATCATGTAGAAGATCAATCTCCACCAAGTCAATGGCAATCAGCAAGTTGCAGTAACCAATTATGGGTTATTTGCCAAAAACCTTAGTTTGTAAGTTGTTTATAATGTAATGAAATATTTTTTAATAATAATTTTTATTAAAGCTTTTTTTTTATTTTGATCTGAATTTGAAAATTAATATTTTCCTAAATATTTCGCTGCGTTATACCGGATGACAATGAAATTATTGCCCAGCCTGTCATGTCCGTATAAAATAAAACATTATAATATTTAACATTATTTAGGCAATATCTGACATATTACAATATCAGTTTATTTCATTTTGGGAGAATTGGAAAGCGAAAGAACAACGACATAATATTTTATTAGGTTTAAAACTATTGTTGGGATCACTCAAGTTAAAAATAACCTATTATCCGGTTTTTTCAAAAACCTAAATAATTCGTTTTTTTTTAATAACCGGTTATTAATCAATAATCCTTTTTTTTACCGCGTCGCGTTGTACTTAGGTTAGGTTAGGTTAGAGTGGCAGACCTCTGGCATTGACCAAACAGTCACACGTAGTCCTGTAGGACCGTTGTGGTACCACACGTGTTCCGCGGAACCTATCCGCATCAGCCTCCTGATGGTTAACGCGACGTGACGTAGATCGTAGAAGAATCTTGACAGCTCATTCAAACCAGCCACTGCTGTTAATAAACTTCGTAAGTCGACCCAGTTGCAAGCTGCTCACTTCCTCCAGATCATTAAAGAATGGGTCGCCCAGGGCATTGAACCTTCTTCTAGCGAGGCCGGGGCATTCACACAAGAAATGCTGATTACTTTCCTCCTCCTCTTCATCTCTGCAACTTCTACAGAAATCGTTAGTTGGTACTTGCATACGTTCAGCGTGTCTACCGAACAGGCAATGTCCGGTGACTACGGCAGTGATGTTTCTTAGGTCCTGCCGACCGTGTTGTAATGGCACTGCGGTTTTCTTATCGTTAAGTAGGGGCCACAACTGTCTGGAGATGCTACAAGTTGCCAGCCCTGTCCATCTGCTTTGTGCAAGTTGTTTAGCTATTTGATCTATATCCTCTTTGACTGATCCCAGTGGTCTAGCCACAGTATTCTCTGCTAGTTCGGCAGACCTGCTTGCGCCCTCCCTGGCGAGCACATCAGCAGTCTCGTTGCCCTGTATTTTGCTATGTCCAGGAATCCAACACAGGGTGATTCGATGTTGAGCACCAAGTGTGCAGAGATTGTTGCGACAGCGCCTTACTAATTTTGACTTAGTGCTGCTGGAGCAAATTGCCTTTATGGCTGCTTGACTGTCTATATAGATTGCTATAGACGCAGCTGCTTACAAGCCAGGGTGATCCCGCAGGGTGTTGACTGCTTTATCCACTGCAAAAATTTCTGCCTGGAAAATGCTGCAGTAGTCAGGGAGTCTGTACGACCTCTGTATTTGCATGTTCTCGGAGATGATACCAGCTCCAACCCCGACGTCCATTTTTGAACCGTCTGTGAAGATCGAGTGATCCGCCTCCATTATAACTTGATTGCCTTCCCACTCCTCCCTACCCGGAATGAGCCTAGAAAAGCCCATTCCAAAGTCTAGCAGCGAAACAGTGTAATCAGTCGGTTCTCGAAGATTTTGGCCTGGATATATCCTTAGTATGCTACTGTGTCCGTAGTTGGTGCTGGTCCAGCATTTCGACTCTTTCAGTCGCAGAGCACTTTTTGCAGCCACACTTTTTCCGTAAATATCCATGGGTATCAGATGCAGCATCACTTCCAGTGCCGCCGTCGGTGCTGAGTGAAGGGCACCGGTCACTCCGAAACAAGCTGCCCGTTGTACCTTTGTTAGTTTCTTCATGTTAATTGCTTTTTTCAAAGCAGTCCACCAGACCAGGACCCCGTAGGTTAGTATAGGCCTTACAATGGCTGTATAAATCCAGTGAACTATGTGGGGTTTCAATCCCCATTTCTTACCAATAGCTTTTTTGCAGGCATAGAACGCAACTGACGCCTTTTTAACTCGTTCTTGTATGTTCGTTCCCCAGTTAAGCTGTTGTACTTAACAATTAATCGAACTGGCGACCTTTTTTTTAAGTCTAACATGTAGTAATTACCGAGTATTCAAGAAGTGATTTAAAAAAAAACGGAACGAATTATTACCGGTTTTTCATCCGAATACTAATAATTGGCGGCTCATGAATAGGTAGATTACTCGAATTATAACCGATTATGAATCCGGTTATTGGAAAATGAACGGCTTTTAATATAAACGGACCTGGCGACTTTTTTTTTTTTTGAAACAAAATGAAGCCCCAAAATAGGCAAATTTGCCCCAATTTAACCATCTTCGTCTCTCTTACCGTTTTCGAGATCCTCATGTACGCACCTGGACTTGTAGCACCCTGTATAGGCGGCAATGGGAAACTGTAGGTTGCAGTAACCACTATTGGTTCATTTGCCAAAACTCTTAGTTGTGAGTTATTACTAAAAAATATATTTTTTAATGAAGCGATTTGATTTTTTTTTAAGTCTTATGAAAAAATGTATCCGTATTATACCTACTGATAATTTAAGGGACAATAATATGTTAATAAGTTTGAATTATTTAAAAAGGTGGAAAGACCTTTTTACATAAAGAATTGTGTCACAATTTAAATTATTTCTAGAAGTTACCCCAGTAACATGATTTTTCTTTTCCATTCAATTGATTGCTTTTATTCGACTTATATTTATCGTTTACGTCATTGGGGGAGAGTTCATTGAACCCTTTGCGACCCAAATTAATTTTTTATTATAAATTACATTATTATTATAAAATTTGGACTAAATGTTAGTTCTAAACTACAATTTTATGCACAAAAAGTCCACAAGTAATTTGGGTTTTGTTAAATTTTGTGGTTTCACTATGGGACCACTAGGAAATTAAAAGATTTTTCCTCACTTTTTAAATTAATTTATTTTCACCAAAAAAACTGTAGGTAATAAAAAAAATAAGTTTTATTTTTTTTTTGAAAATGGGCGAAACAATAACTTGAAGCTGTAAGATAAAGCCCAACATTACACGAGAAACAGCACCATCTGGTTCTATGAGGTGAATTTCTTGTTCTACAATTCTCACCTTAGTGCCGTGAATGTGCATGTGCGCAGCCTTACTTATTCTTCGCTCTAAAGGCACGTGTGGCTTGTATTTGTTAGGAATTGGTTCTGAACTTCTGCGACCCCTCTGAGAAACTTCGGGATCAGCACCTAACAGTCCATTTGCTACTGCAAGACGGAATTCTTTTATGGAAAGTGTTTTTCCACAAATACCACTTCTTTCTTGGAACATAAGGTATGCATTCACTACTGTGAGATCTATAAAATGCCAAAAGATGCTGAGCCACCATTTTTTTGATTTACGGTTGATTTCATTTCAGGGCAATGATTCCAGTCTCGCTAACTTTCCAGTCCATGTCACCCCTTTTCATGGTCTTGTCTTCCGCAAAATCCCTTGGAAAAATTTTTCTATCTTTTCTGGCAGTGTATATTCTATATTTCTGCAAATGTAGTTGTAAAGTTAAAGAATTAAAAAAATTGTCCATGTAAAATTTATGGTGCTTTCCTACTAGCGTTCTTGTCAAATCATTGATTACTCTTTCTCCTAAGTTGTGTTCACCAACGTTTTCTGCTTTCCCTGTAAAACAAACAAAATATTAGTTTGATGATTTAGATATGCGGGAAAAATATTTTTATTACCTGTATATTTGAAGCTGGGAATCAAATCCAGATTCATTTGCGCGAACCAACATTTGTACCCTCGTCTGATTGGCTTCATCGACATGAATTGCCTAAATGAAATCCTGCCTTGAATTGTATCATAGATTCATCTATTGCTTGGCATCGTGATGACTTGTAAAACTTCGCATAGTTTTCTGAAAGCCTTTCCAACATGGGCCGAAGTTAATATAGTTTATCATAGGATGGTTCGCCTCTTTTGAGTTCCATCGATTTGTCGTTTAGATGCATGTTACCTAGGAGCCAACCAAAGCGGTTTCTTGACATGCAAGAGGCAATAAAATGATCTTAAAGCTCTTCTCGAGCGGACCAGTAATCTCTGTAACTTGGTAAATGCTTGATGCCCATTAGAATATTTAATCCCACTTCATATCATGATAATGTTGTGGGCAGATAAGTATTTCCTGTGTTGTTTTGAAACGCGTAGAGATTTGTTTCAAAAATCAACTTTTGTAGAAGTTGTTCTGAGAACAGGAGCATAAATATATCTAAGGGACAGTCAAACATCGATTGGAATATCGGGGCCAGAATTTGCGCTAAAAGGTACTGGTTGAACAATATTATGTACACATTTTGACCATTGAAACGTTGGTGCTGTCGTTATCTTAGCGCCAGGTACTAACACTGCTTAATGCAAGTCATCGTCTGAATCCCAATAAACTGTAGGTGCCATTGCCACCCTATAATCATCATTGGATAATTGGAAGTCTAATTTCTTTATTGCCACTGCTATGTCGAATGAACTGATTCATTGTCCGATGGAATATCATTTATTCAAGTATACAGGGTGACTGGTAAGTAGACGTATTCCTTTGGGGAGGTGTTTGTAGAGCCTATTTGCAATTGAATTAACCATACTACTCTCTATGCAAAACCCACTGGATTTTGAGATATTTTCATGTTTATGTTTTTTCGAAATTCTCGTACTATGACTACTAAGAATTTGAAATTAAAGAAAAAAATTATCATTTTTGTAAATGTTCCAATTTTACGTGTTAGCTGACACACTAGTGCAGGTTATAAGGCAAAAAGTATGGCAAAGAAGTAAAAGAAATAAAAATACAGGGGCAAAAACGAAAACTTACGAGAATTTTGAAAAAATATAAACATGAAAATATCTCAAAATCCAATGGGTTTTGAATAGAGGGTTGTATGGTTAATTAAATTGCAAATAGGCTCTACAAACACCTCCCCAAAGGAATACGTCTACTTACCAGTCACCCTGTATAAATCGGCAGGCGGCAACCGCTCTAATTCAGAAATGTTCAACAGTTTCCTCCCTAAAACCTTTAAAAAATTTAGGTGGTCAGGCGAACCAGTGGTCCCATTTGGAACCACATAATATAACCTTCAAAATACCAGGGAAAATTTTAATATTTTACTACTATCATCTAATATTATGTTTAACTAAACAATAAGAAATATAATTCCAATATACATACACCTTTCATATTTTCTCTTTGCATCGTAAAACACTATAAAATTATATTCACACAGGAACAGTATAAACACGCTAAATAAACCGGGAAAATACACTAGCTATAATGGCGATTTAACAACTGACCACGCGGCGCCGCCTAAAGACAGCTGCCCCCACCACTATGAAAACGTGTGGTTCCAGGCAGCGCCTACTGGTCCGCCAACGAATAACATTTGATATGTGGTTCCAAATAGGAACCACATGCCCGTAAAGGGTTTTAATCAACAGTAATGTACCTATAGAAGAAGCGTCTTATCGATAACACCTCTATTATTTACGAGAAAGCGATTTTAAATAATTTTCCGACCGGAGAATTAGTTCGTTTTCCTGGCCTCCTAGATCCCCTGATGTAACATGTATGGATTTCTATCTATAAGGAAGAATAAAGGACATTGTTAACAAAACTAGACCAACATCCCGGAAAGATATGATAGAATTCAACATGCTATTAGTAGAATAACTAAAGCGGAAATTCAACCTCTTATATTTTTTAATAGCAGACTGCTTATAGAAAAACTACATTCACAACGATGATAATATTAATATTCATAATATAATATTTATATCAATCAATCAATCAATCAATATACTTTATTGATCAAAGAAAAGTACATTCTTATTGACAAAGTGTGTCCTTACATTAACAATAAATTAAAATAAATATAAACATGTGAGCAAATAAATTACAAAATACATACACTTAAACATATCTACAAAAAAACAAATATATAATAACAATAATAATCAGTAAAAAAGAAATATACATTACAACAATATTTAAAGTGATAAAACTTGAACAAGACCTACAAAATTATTAAAAACGATCGTCAAAAAATTCGGTCACTGTATAGTAGGCTTTTTCCAGCAAAAACGCCTTCACAGCCGATTTAAACTTTTTAAGGGCCCCCAGCGATCTAATACCAGCTGGTAACTGGTTAAACACCTTTCTACCATTATAAAAGATAGATTTCTTTACCAGAGCAGTATGAGATATGGGCAAGGGCAGAACTTCGACTAGTTTTGTAGTAATTTACCCTTACACCATCTTGGCTCTTAAGCTTTTTATACATCTCTAAAATATAAATACATGTAAGTGTCAATAATTTGTTGTCCCTAAATAATGGTCTACATGATTTCCTTGCTCTTGCCCTGCACACATAGGTACCTCACCGCTCGCTTTTGAATTACAAAAACTGAATTCAAGAGACACTGACTGGAGTTCCCCCAGAAGCAGACACCATACCTCAAATTAGACTCAATAAGAGCTGAATATACTGATCGGACTGTACTCGTATGTAACTCCCTTGATATCAAGCAAAGCAAAACACCCTGAAGATATTTTATTGCACACGTTTGCAATATGAGTCTTAAACGTCAAACTACTATCTATATTTAAACCGTCAGCTAGACAACAAGTTATCATTCAGATAGACGTCACCACCAACACAGTTAAAATTAATTGAATTAGTTTTTGAAACGTTAAAAGTGACAGAGTTAGCATCACACCAGCCCTTAACTCGTTCAACATCTTTAGATATTATGGTCGTAAGTTCTTCTGAGTTCTTGGCATGCCACAGTATAGTGGTATCGTCTGCAAAAACAGTAAATTTACCCCCAATTCTCAAAGACACCATGTCATTGATGTAAATCAGAAACAAGATGGGACCCAGTACTGAACCCTGCGGCACACCCGCGCCTATTCCACATCTATCCGATTTCATCCCGCCCACATCAACAACCTGGTTCCTTCCAGAGAGATAGGATCGAAACCACCCCAGAGAGTTACCCCTAAATCCATACCTCTCAAGCTTCCGCAACAACACTCCGTGATCCACACAGTCGAAGGCTTTTGAAAGATCACAAAGCACGGCCGCGGCCGCCTCGCCCTCGTTAAGGTGCAGGTACAAGTCATCCAATAGTGCAAAAACGGCATCGCCAGTACCCTTGTCGGCTTGAAAGCCAAACTGGTTAACACTTAGTAGGTTATATTTCTTTAGAAATGCCGCAACTCTGTCTTTAACTAATTTTTCGATTATTTTGGCCATTGTAGAAATTATTTAGATTGGTCTGAAGTTAGACGGGGTGGTCGTATCTCCACCTTTCTGAATCGGGATTATAACTGCTTCTTTGAGTGAATCTGGAAATGTTCCCGAAGAAAAAGAATAATTTATGGCATCAACCAACGAGTTGAGTGCAGGTTCCGGTAGTTTCTGCAAAACTTTTATAGATATTTCGTCCAATCCTGAAGCGTTTTTTTTATACCATGAAAGGTTTGTTTGAGTTCTTCCAAGTTTGTTGGGGCAAGGAAAAAGGATTGTGACACAGACATATGATTCATACAGTCGCCACAGTGGATCTTTTCCCGTGCGTCATCACTTTCACGTCATCAAAATCGTATGAATCAAATCAAAATTACGAGACGAAAAAAATCAAAACTAAGTCTAAGTTCATAAAATGGACGTGCCTGCCTACCGTATGACGTACCTACATAATATCCCCATTCTCTATTATCTAAAAGAAATTGACAAACAAATGTTAATACATTTAATACTATTTTTAAAGCTTAAAATCTAGAAAAGTTTGGTGTTTTATTGACTATTAAAATCGCAAAAGTCAAATTTTTGACATCCTTTCATTTAAGGGAATTTAGCCACTGCCGTAAACTTTTCAAAGAACTTTCGCGGTTAGAATATTTAAAATAAATAAATTATTATAAAAATCCATAAATACTTACCGACAAAACAGATGGTGGGTATAATTATTAGCTCTAAAAAGAACTATTTTTAGAAAAAGGAACAGTTTTAAGGCACACAAATTTACAAAATACGAATTAGATTGGCAGATCAAAACAAGGTTGACAATGACGTTCTAAAATACAACGGTAGTCAACTAAACAAATAAAAAAAGTAATTAATTGACGTTTATAGTTTTATTCTTGTCTAGCACGTTATATTATTGCGGAATCTTGAAGACCTTGAGAGTGCGCAACTCGCTTGTCTATGTTGGAGACGTTCTTTTATGCTTTTATTCAAACTTGTTACTGTAATAAATAAGGATGCAGAGTTATTAACCACGTTGAGTCATGATCCTTGATTGATGACGCACGGGAAAAGATCCACTGTGGCGACTTTATATAATATCTATTATTTTATTTTCAGTCTCTAAGATCAAAATAAAAAATGAGTTTCATTGGTGTTTATTATATTTAAAACCTCCGGTTTTTAAAATACTTCGTAACTTGTGAAAATGTAGTAACATTTTTAGTGATAAAATTCTCAATAAACATTTTCCAGTTGTAAGCTGCTCACTTCCTTCAGATCATTAAAAAATGGTTCGCCCAAGGCATTGTTCAAGTACGGACTAAGATCCTAGTATCAGTCCGGGTCAGAGTCACCAAATTATTTTTTTTAAATCTATTTTCTTTATTGTTACTGAGCGCATTCCTTTATAATAATAACATTACACCATTCTTATAGTCTAAGAATACTTCAATTATATCTGAAGTACCAATTAAACTTTACGTATTTATTCCACACAGTGTCAAACGTGGATGTTATTTTCCTTTAACTACTAAAAAATACAACATTAAATTAAAATTTATTAAAAATGTTTAAATTAGGCTGTCTAGTAGTGGTTCTTACCGCCATTTTTAGGTTTGGCAATCCACAGTTGACGCAGATTAGCTCCAATTACTATATGTCGGATGTTGTGGTAAGAATATAATTTACTCTTTTATTTTATTTATTTAATAACGAGCTTAGACCATTTTTCAAATTACAATAAGTAGCAAGTAATGCATATTATAACATGGGTAGATACATTAGAATTAACAACAGTAATAACACCAATAAAGTTTTTAATTAATATTGTGATTCGTTGCCAGGACCGGACTGACAAGAAGTGTAAAAAATATGAATTTAAAAAAATAAGTAAGGACAATTCATCAGTATGAGAAAGTAATATCGCCATTACATTTTGAGGGTGGGAGGGTTTAAAAATCGGTTTAAAAAATCCAGGTCCGTATTTAAAAAAGTAAAGTTGGCCGCTCGGAGACGAAACGGCGGATCTTTAGTTTAGTAACGTCATTTTGTAGAGGAAAAAAATTGGCAATGACAAAGTGTTATTTATTTTTAAATAGCTAGTCAAATGAGCTCAGGAAAAAATAAAAACGATTTTGGAAAATTTCGGTTTTTTTCGAATAAAATCGGAAGTATTCGGAATTTGAAAACTTTTAAAGTGGCATTATAATCAGCACCGAATTGCACAACTTTGTCCCCATTTAACCGTTTCTCTAACTCCTATGGTTTCCGAGATTCCAATGCTGGTATGTCGAATTTGTAACACCCTGTATACACATGTTTTTATTTTAGCTGGATTTAATACAAGCTTACACGGTCTGCAAAAGAAATGGATATACACTTCTTACAGAAAAAAGCGAAAATGAAACTCTTGCGATAAATGCAGCTATCGAGGCCTCGGGACCACCTAACCGAAGTAAGCAAAGAAATCGAGAAAATTAAGGTTTATTATAAGAAATGATTTAGCTTTATGCCATGACTGGTGGGAGAATGTGTGTAGGAAAATGTGTTTAATTCGCCAAGTTAACAAAAAAAACATTATGGTAGTTCATACCTAGCTCGATTTAGTAATAACGACTTTTAACCTAGATTTTAATTAAACAAAATAAGTACCGCCACAGGCAGCCATTTTTTAGTAAGGGTGATATGCAGAGTTTCTCGTGGACACCTTACAAGCTTACTTGGCCTTGTATACGCCATGGTCTTTAGGGTATCCTTTACTGGTTCAAGTTGAACGGCTGCCGGCTGCCGGCGCCAACGCTCACGCAGAGTTTATAATTCCAGCTTAAAGAAAAACCAAAATATATTTACAAAACAGGACTTGCTTGACTTAGTCTGCCACTTGTCACTTCAAACTTAGAACTGTCAATAAAGGACTGTTTTAAATTTAGACCCCTTTACTGAATAATGAGTATTAAAAAAAAGTCGTAAGGATTTGTTTGGATGTAAGAACTGATAATATTTTGCTATTTTTTCAGGTTTCTAGACCCCCCCCATGATTTTTCTTTCATTATCAAATTGCAAATTTTTAGTTTTCGATACTATGTGCCTGAGAGAATTATTTCTCCACACTTTAAATTAAAAGAAAACATTTTTTTTATACCTAAATCATATAGGGGACCGCCGGGCAAAATGGGGTACTTAAGCCTTAAAATTCCATATAAAAGAAATTATAAATTTTAAGGAACTCAAAATAAGGCAACAATCTTATTGTAGTATTGACTATTTATTCATAATATTTTAACTTAAAAAAAAGGAAACGTGAACGATAAAACAAGAAAATAACATAACTATGTAACTTACCCCATTTTGCCCGTCGTGTAGGGCGAAATGGGGTAGTATAGTCAAGGTGAAAAGACATTACTGATAATGCTCACAAACAAGTACTGCTTCGTCGTCTTCATCTTCTATCCCTGCACAAGAATTATGAGCCCAGTTGTGGCAACCTGAACTGCATTCTGTTATAGTCAGACCAAATAATCGCACCTCCATATCTTTAAGATAACTGACAAGTTCGTCTTCTTGTTGGGAACTAAAAACGGGCTTTTTACTGCTCAAAACTTTTGAAACCGAGTTAGTTAGCCACGTTATCTCGATGTTTCTTAACATAACGCTCTAAGGTAGTCTGTGGAACAGAGAAGAAAATAGATGCCTGATGGTAATCCACTATTACCACTTACTACAGCATTTACGGCATGTTGCATACATTCTGTTGACCAACTTTGCCTATCAGTCTTTCTTCTGTACTTGAACACCATCTGAAAATTAAACCAATAACTTATACCTACATATTTATTTAATATATTACGTATACCCCATTTTACCCGACAATCCCCATTTTGCCCAACCATAGGGTACCCCATTTTGCCCGATAAGCAAATTTTGTGGTTAGTGCTTGTTTAAACTAAAAATTTGTGTTTTTTTAAATATAATAACAAAGAAAGATGTTAAAAACTATACACTTTTAGTTGACAATAATATTATTTAATTATAAATTGATTTAATATTACTTACTCTGAATTTAATCTGTCGAAATATTATAACTTTGTATATTAAAAACGTACATATGCTCACCAAAACAGTTCAGTAGCAACTGAGGTCCTCAACCGTATGGCACAGAACGGACCCAAACGTGATGACGATATTCCGAAGACGTAGTATAGATGGAGCGACTGGGTTAGAATAAAAGTAGGGTACCCCGTATTAGGCGCCTACCCCGTTTTGCCCGTCTATCCCCTACTATTTAAAAACTCTAAAAAAAATACCTATTAGACAAGGTCGTCAAGAATAAGAATGGTCGCCTGCCATTCATGCTCAGCCTCTTGCACCTAGACCCTCGATACGATACTGTTAACGATTTAAAGTAAAGGTGTCCGATTGGACACAAAATAAGTTAGTTGTTTTCGTTTCAGACTATTGGTTGTCTGGTGTCAACGTAACCCTGGGAGAATTTGAACCTGATTGGGTTTGGATAGATTCGGGTGAAGCATTTGAATATACAAACTGGAAAGGAGCAGAACCAAGCAATCACATTCCTTGTCTTCTGAGATATCATGTAAATGAGCTATCTCCGCCAAGTCAATGGCAATCTGAAAGTTGCAGTACCCAATTATGGTTTATTTGCCAAAAACCTTAGTTGTGAGTTTTTTAAGTGTAATGAAATATTTTTTAATAATAATTTTTATTATAGCAATTTCTTTTTTTTTTATTTTGATCTGAATTTGGAAATTAATATTTTCCTAAACATTTCGCTGCATTATACCGGATGACAATGAAATTACTGCCCAGCCTGTCACGTCTTTATAAAATAAAACATTATATATACTGTGCGCACATTTTCAGCATTCAAACGCCTGATTCTGTCACAACAAACGTCCGCCTAATTTTAATAGTGTTTGTAGAAAAAGTATTTATTATAAAAAACTTTACTGTATTAAAGTTAATGTATACCGATATGAACGAGTAAACAAGTTGGTATTGGTAGTATCCTTTGTCATATTTTATGGGTTGTCATAATATAACTAATTGCTACATTTTTGCCGTTTGTCAAAAAAACAACAAAGTCATTTTTTAATGTCGTAACGACCTAAAAGTACCTATATTATTAAATAGCCCACGGAAGCCTGTTTTTGTAAAATTGACCGGGGACTAATTTTATTAATTTTATAATTTATTACCTCCATGCTAAAATAGACCGTATAGAAAAAAATTTTTAAATCAGATTTGACAATAATATTATTAAACTAATTACAGTTTATTTTTATTTTTCCTGGTAAGAGTATAACGTACACAATTTTTATAGTCTAAGAACACTTCACTTAGATCTGAAGTACCAATTAAACTTTAGGGATATATTACACACAGTATCAAAGATAGATGTTATTTTCCTTTAACTACTAAAAAAACAACATTAAATCAAAATTAGTAAAGTAGCAACTTAATTTTTTATAAAAGATAAAAAAATATTTCATAACTATTTTTCTAATAATTTCTTGATGAATAGAGATAACAACCTCGTGTGTTCTGATACCTTTTTCTAAACTATCTATCAACAAGAGTCAAAAAGCTATAGGCTGGTATTTAAATTAGTTGTATAAATGATTAGAATAAGACTTTCTCATGATCAGCGCTCCGTGGCATTGGTTATAATAAAAATTAATCCTATTGTTTGTAAAAATCGGTGAAGGGAACTCCAAGTTATAGCACAATGTCGTTATCATGGTAATTAACGAAAAAATGTTTTAACACATTTTTTAGAGTATTGAACAAGATTGTATTGGGTATGGGTTGTTTCAGACCTACAATGTATAGGAAATATAATATGGGAAAATTAGCCACCTTTAGTTACATGAGAGCAAATGCAGCAGTAAAATTAGGATTTTTTTAAACAAATTATTTGGATCAAATAATATGTTACATAAATGTTTTTCGAGTATGCTTACTTGATCATTATACCGGGTTATTCAAGTTATTCGACAGGACATATTAATATAGCTAAATTATTGGATAAAAAATATGTTTCCGGATTGATAGGGGCCTGTTAGAGGTCCATTTATACAGCCATTATAAGGCCTATACTAACCTACGGGGTCCTGGTCTGGTGGACCGTTTTGGAAAAAGCAATACACATGAAAAAACTAACGAAGGTACAACGGGCAGCTTGTTTAGGAGTGACCGGTGCCCTTCACTCAGCACCGACGGCGGCACTGGAGGTGATGCTGCATCTAATACCCATGGATATTAACGTAAAAAGTGTGACTGCAAAAAGTGCTCTACGGCTGAAAGAGTCGAAATGCTGGACCAGTACCAACTACGGACAAAGCAGCATACTAAGGATATATCCAGGCCAAAAATTGCGAGAGCCGACTGATTACACTGTTTCGCTGCCAGAATTTGGGAGGAGCTTCTCTATGCTCGTTCCGGGTAGGGAAGAGTGGGAAGGCAATCAAGTAACAATGGGGTGGATCACTCGATCTTCACAGACGGTTCAAAAATGGACGTCGGGGTGGGAGCTGGTATCTTCTCCGAGAGCATGCTAATACAGAGGTCGTATAGACTCCCTGTCTACTGCAGAATTTTCCAGGCAAACATTTTTGCAGTGGATAAAGCAGTCAACATCCTGCGGGATCACCCTGGCTTGAAGGCAGCTGCGTCTATAGCAATCTATATAGACAGTCAAGCAACCATAAAGGCAATTTGCTCCAGCAGTACCAAGTCATAATTAGTAAGGCGCTGTCGCAACCATCTCTGCACACTTGGTGCTCAACATCGAATCACCTTGTGTTGGGTTCCTGGACACAGCAACATATATGGCAACGAGACTGCTGATGTGCTCGCCAGGGAGGGCGCAAGCATGTCCGTCGAACTAGCAGAGAATACTCTGGCTAGACCACTGGGATCAGTCAAAGAAGAGATAAATCGAATAGCTAAACAATTTGCGCAAAGCAGATTGACAGGGCTTACAACTTGTAGCATTTCCAGGCAATTGTGGCCCTTACTTGATAACAGGAAAACCGCAGCGCTATTACAGCACAGTCGGAAGGACCTAAGAAACATCACTACTATAATCACCGGACATTGCCTGTTCGGTAGACACGCTGAACGTATGCAAATACCAACTAACGACTTCCGTAGAAGTTGCAGAGATGAAGAAGAGGAAGAAATTATTCAGCATTTCTTGTGTGAATGCCCCGGCCTCGCGAGACGAAGGTTCACTGCACTGGGCGAACCATTTTTTTAATGATCTCGAGGAAGTGAGCAGCCTGCAACTGGGTCGACTTACTAAGTTTATTAACAGCAGTGGCTGGTTTGATTGAGCTGTCAAGATTATTTTACAATCGCGGTAACCATCAGGTAGCTAATGCAAATAGGTTCCGCGGAACATATATGGTACCACAACGGTCCTTATAGGACTACGTGTGACTGTTTGGACAATGCCAGAGGTCTGCCACTCTAACCTAACCTAACCTAGAGGTACATTTTAAAACTATTTTTATAATGTAACTACAGGTTATCCCACAAACACGAAACGCATCAATTATTTTTAGTCTCTACGATCAAAATAGAAATTTGGTGTTTATTATACTTAAACTCTACGGGTTTTAAAGTATTTCGTAACTTGTCAAAATGTAGTAACATTTTTAATAGGTAATTAAATTTTCAATATATTTTTTATTTTTTAAACGTTTAAATCTATGTTAGATTAGGTTAGGTTAGAATGGCCGACCTCTGGCACTGTCCAAACAGTCTCACGTAGTCCTATAAGGACCAAGGTGGTACCACACATGTTCCGCGGAACCTATCCGCATCAGCTTCCTGACGGTTAACGCGACGTAGACCTTGGAAGCATCTTGACAGCTTATTCAAACCAGCCACTGCTGTTAATAAACTTAGTAAGTCAACCCAGTTATAAGCTGCTAACTTCCTACAGATCATTAAAAAATGGTTCGCCCAAGGCATTGTTCAAGTACCGGACTGAGATCCTAGTAACAGTGTAAGGTGTAAGTGACGGGTCAGACTCACCAAATTATCTTTTTTAAATCTATTATCTTTGTTGTTACTGATCGCATTCCTTTATAACATTATTCTTATAATCTAAGAACACTTCACTTAGATCTGAAGTACCAATTAAACTTTACGTATATAATCCGCACAGTATCAAACGTGGATGTTATTTTCCTTTAACTAATAAAAAATATAACATTAAATAAAAATTTATTAAAAATGTTTAAAGTAGGCTGTCTGCTAGTGGTTCTTACAGCCGTTTTTAGGTCTGGCAATTCAGAGTTAACGCAGATTAGCTCAAATTACTATATGTCAAATGTTGAGGTAAGAATATAATTTACTCTTTTATGTTATTTATGTATTACAATACTATCACCAAATCAACCACAAGTTTCGGTGCATTCTTCCCAATAATATATTGGTACGTAGGTTGAGTGCGAGACCCAGTGGCGCACCCAGGGGGGGGCCAAGGGGGCCTTGGCCCCCCCCAAAACCCCCAATGAAATGAAAATTATGAAAGTGAGTAAGTATTTTAAAAAGTAAATTTTCTTAGATTTACCTCACGGGCCTCGTTTGAGGGGGGCCAGGTGGGGCATTTGCCCCCCTCCCCTCCCTCTGGAAGTTGACTTATTGACAAAAGTTGACTTATTGAGGTTTAATATGATTTGATTGAATGTATGAATTTATTATTTCGAGTTTTCCTCTATATTTTTGTTATTATTTTGGGGTAGTAAAGACTTATTTTAATAAAAATAAACAGTTTTAATGCCAAAACGACTATGAATGTTTGAGAAACAATTTTAGCTCATTAAGTAATGAGCAAAAAATTGAAATTGAAATTAAGGGAAGACCTAAACTCTCGAAATTAACTTGATACATACCACAAAGTGTAAATCTAGGGACTTTATTGTTATTGATAAGTTTGCTGCAAATAAAAACAGATGAATGAACTTTACTTTTAAACAATGTACCCACTAATGAAAAATAAATTAGCCTTTTTATTTTTTATCTTATTTCATTTTCAATAGAATAAGAAGGTAATCATAAATTTTTAAAATATTTACTATAATAATTATTGACCAAATTTGGGCGTGGTCTTAAAAAAATTTCGCCTGCGGCGCATTTCGCCTACAGCAGGCTTTTAGTACACCCCCAAGTTAACAAGTCACATGCCGCCAATGCCCCCCCCCCCCTAAGAAACCGTTTAACGACTGCCATGACTAGGCTATTGCGATCTTCCCTGCAAGAGTACCTAAAAAAGCTCCAAAGTTCTAGAAAAATGCGTAACGTAAAAGTTTATTAAAAAATTTGCTTCCAGCACTAGTTGGCGGGTCCCCCCTAACATAAAATCCTGGGTGCGCCGCTGGCGAGACCTACAGAACAGCATCAACACACTTTAAAGCATTAAGTTTGATTCCATTAAATTTACACCAGTTCATAAAGTTGATAAAATCTAACTATAATAATTCATAATCTTGAGAAGAGCTGATACGAGAAAACAATTTGGAATCATCGGCAAATAAAAGATAATTAAAACATTTATGAATATTATTAAACAATAGGTTAAAAAGTAAGGGACCCCGCCTAATTGATCAATGAATGAAACACATCGTGAAAATATTGACAAAATGCGTCACAATACAAATAATATTCAAGTTATCTACCAAACATTCAGACAAAAACTCGTATAACCGTTCTATTGTTTTTAATATAATTACTATTGTACTCATGGAATACATTGTTCTTAATATTATTTAAAAATGCACTCTATAATGTGTCATATTAGTTATTACAAATTAGTTTAGTCTACGTAGAGAAATATATCAATGGTGCATACCAGGTTAAAAGTAGGTCTAGGGCATAATTTATGGAAAATGTGTAGAATTGATTGTAGAATGTAAAAATATATGTTTCATCATTTAAAAAAAAAATCCATTTCAAAAAGATTAATTTGACAATTCTTGATTAAGTTAGCGATATTATATAGAAAAGGCTGATCCCGTTCTTTATCATAACGCTATATGTTAATGTGCATTGTACGTCCCTGTTCAGGCAAAGTGGCGTAAGCGACATTATCGCCAATCTGGGGAGCTCACTTAAACGATTTCGTCAACACCAAAAAAATATCGTATGCTACAATACTCAATAAAACATCAAATTTGTAAAAGTTTGGCAACGTATGCGCCCACAAATCATAAAATATCGCAAGCTCCAATATTATCAAGCTTTTGTCACTTTGTATCCATTAGTTTTTTAAAATATTGTAAGCTTATGTCTTCTTCTTCTTCAAGTGCCTTGTCCTCTTCGAACGTTGGCAATCATCAACTCATCAACACTATCTGCACTTTATCTTTCTAAAGAAACTCGCCGTGATCTTACCATACCATTGTCTCAAATTCTTTAGCCACGATATTCTTCTGCGTCCAGGGCCTCTTCTTCCCTCGATTTTACCTTCTATGATCAGTTTGAGAAGTCCGTACTTGTCATTCCTAAGTATGTGTCCGAAGTATTCTAACTTTCGTTTTTTAAGTGTAAACATGACCTCGAGATCTTTTGACATTCTCCCAAGCACGTCTTCATTTCGCACTCTGTCCGTCCGGGAAATTCTCAACATCGGTCGATACGACCACATTTCGAAAGCCTCCAGCTTTTTGCGCATGGCGTCTGTCAGAGTCCACGCCTCAATTCCATAGTAGAGAATGCTGAATACATAGCAACGTAGCACTCGAGTGCGAACGGAGAGCGATAGACATCGGCAACATAACACTGACCTCATTTTCATAAACGATGCTCTGGCCTGTTCAATTTGGGCGCGAATTTCCTGCATATTATCCCAGCTTTCGTTGACCTGACATCCTAGATATTTGTAGGATTGGACGCGTTCGATTTGTTGGTTCTCTACCTGAAGTATACCTCCATCAACTTGGTTCTTACTAATCGCCATCCATTTAGTTTTTTTAATGTTTAAGTTTAATCCAAATTCTGCACTCCCAGTGGCCACTCTATTAAGTAAAATCTGTAGGCCTTCCAGAGAATCCGCGATTATAACAGTATCGTCGGCGTAGCGAAGATTGTTTAACTCCCTCAGTGCAATCATCTAACGCTCCTTCAAATATTTTGTTTGAGTATATATGTTAAGAAGCGGTGAAAGAATGCAGCCCTGCCGGACACCCCTCTTGATTCGTACTTCATCCGACATTTGTTTGTCTACCTTGATGTGTGCGGTTTGGCTCCAGTATAGATTTGCGATTATCTGGAGGTCTCTATCTTCCTAGCCTATATCTTTAAGAATTTCCATAAGCTTTTCATGGTGCACCCTGTCAAAAGTCTTCTCGTAATCTATGAAGCAGGCATACACAGGGGCCGAAACATCCCTGCATCTCTGAACCAGAACCTGGATACTAAACAGGGCTTCCCTCGTGCCAAACCTCTTACGGAAACCAAACTGGGATTCACCCATAAATGGCTCGCATTTTGTATATATTATTCTCTTATGGATTATCTTCATGCAGGAGTATTTTTAGGAAATGACTCATTAGGCTGATGAGACGATAGTCGCTACATCTTTTTGCAGAGCTCTTTTTTGGCAGCGTTACAAATATTGATCTAAGCCGGTCGGAAGGAATGATGCTAGATCGGTAGACCATATTAAATAGTTTCACGATTACATTTAGTGATTCCTCATCTTTTAAGATTTTAATTATTTCCGAATACACACCATCTGGACCTGCCGCTTATCTGTTTTTTGATAAAGAAATTGCATGTTGAACTTCTTCCTTAGTTATATCCATTCCTTCTCGTGTGCACTGCTCCGGAATGTTCGATCTCTCATCTTGAAAAAGATGCTTATGTCGCTTACGTTTTATTTTACAGCCAAATTCCTAAAACCTTTTACACATTGCATGGATTGTAACATCTGAAGTCCCACAACGTTCAATATTAATATTGTATCAGCTCATCGCTTACGATATTATTTTTAAGTTGTTCATTTTTGGGGCTATTTTAGATTAATAAATTTCGGTAAATTAACGTATGCGTCTGTCGCTTACGATATTTTGCACATTAATAGCATGTCAGTTTTAGGCGCGCATCGGTAGTTAAATAATCTAACTTGTTAAAACCAGACGTGTTTTCAGTTTGTATTTGTTATTTATACAGTTTTTTTTAAATTAAATTTGTCCAAAAATAATGTCTCGGGGCAATGTACAAAAGACGATTTTTCTAGAAGAACCTTGATATTTTTAAAGGTTAGTTGTTTTCAAAATTTAAGAACCATAATTTGGAAATAAACAATAGTAAACAAATTGAAATAATATTACCAAAAGGATTTACAATATTTGTTTTCTACTGTAACTATCATTTTTTTTTTTAAATAAAGGTACAATGAATACCAATACATTGTAGCTATTTACATTAAGTGCTCACGATATTATAAAAAGAATTCACTAGTTTTTTAACACAAACAATATTTTAAGCATAATTAAAAATATCTTAAACTCTACGGGAGCCCAAAAATGCCTTTTTGAAATATCTTACGCGACGTTCATTTAACCCAGTAAGTATAGTTTTTAGCAGTTAGCCCTAAAATCAAGTATTATTATCTCTCCTAATACATCATTTGAAAATAATATAAAATTTCTTCAAAAAAAACGAAAAAAATAGTTTTTTGTGTTTTCTGTAAAATGAGTCAAATGGCGCATCGATACTTGGCTGAACAGGGAATATCGTGGGCTTACAAGCAAAAGGCACTAAGTCAACTTTTAGTAAAAATTGTTTTGTAACGGCACTAAAATAAATAATTGATGATCTATGTACAGCTAAATCGCACTAAGTCCTAAATGAGCAGCGATGAGAGCTGCTCACTAGACAAAACGCACTAATTTGGTTTTGGTAGAAATCAAATACCTGCAAATCACGTTAAGACCCTTAGTGCGTTTTACTTGTATACGCACGTTCAAACAAACTGTGTAAACAAAATTAATGCTGTGACTTAGTGTTAATGTGTTTGCCGGCAAGTGCGTACCTATCTGTTGTTTTGTCGTTTTCTTTCTATGTTTTGCAAGCTAAATTTAAATAAAAAATGGGTAGTCGGGGTGCGAAAATATTAGCCTTGTTGAAAAATAATGAAGAGCAAGCAAATGCCAAAAAAAGATTTATTAACGATGTGCAATAAGGGGGTAATTCCTGAAATCTTTCACCAGTTTTTCCAAAACATTTAATCGGATCAAAAGGTAACAGATACTTTGCCAGATGTAGACCTTCAAGAAGAATCAGGAGAAGAAACATAGCCCAGTACGTGGGTATCAAAAAGGGGTGTTTGAATGCAAAAGGTGGTGTAGTAGCGATTTTTTAGTATGTTGTTAGGCTTGTGGCCCTAATAAAAAATCCAAGTTTTCGACCTCGAGTCGCATGCGCTCGAGCCGCCATCTTGGATTTTAGGTACAAATATTTGATTTTTTGACAATAACTCAAAAACGGTGGCTTTTACGACAAAATATATTCTATACAAAGTTAAAGAGGACAAAATTACCTACATTTTTGTAGATTTTTTTTTTAGCACGCCTATGTTAGGAGTTACAGCTCCGTGAAGTTACACGTAGATTTATTTATGTTTTTTAGCTTTTGTACAAAATTTAAAGAAAATCAGTATCGACTTGATATTCTATAGGTAATAATTGACATATTTAATAAATATCAAGGAATTTCATAACTTATTTTAGGAGAATTGTGTAGCAAAAAATATCGGGCAAGATTTTTTTTAACATTATTATGTCATTGTCACTCATTGTTCTTTTACTACACAATTCTCCCAAAATTAGCAATGAAATAAATTGATATTTTTGTAATATATCAGATACTACCTAAATAATATACCGACGATATTGATTTTCTTTAAATGTTAGTTATTAAAATAATAAACTCAAAAAATCAACGCAAAATAGGTTATAGGTTGGCAATAGATTGAATGACGTTGAGAATTCAACCTTAAGTCAATGTAAATCAAAAAATATCAGTTAGATGAAATTAACTTGTTCCCTCAGAAAATAAAATACGGTGTGCAGCAAAAATATTTATTATTTTTATGTTTTTATTTTAAAAAGCCATAATATTATGGAAACAAACTAATCGGACTTATGATCGACGGTTATCTCTAACAAAGTCTGCAGAAAATCTTATTTTCGTACTATTCGGTTGCCATTTATTTTTTATACAGAGTTATTCAGAAAATACGATTAAATCCATTTTTTTGTTCAAGATAAGCGAAATTTGGAATTTGGGTATAACTTTGAAATTAAAACAATAATTCTTGGTAAAAAAAATATTCTAAAATGAAAGATGGAGGTACTTTACTCTTAGCGGAATTTCAAATTTTTGATCCTACCTCGTATACCATAAGACTTTTACCGGATTTAATGGGTGTTATTTTGGTTTAAGAACATGCAGAACCTATCTAAAATAAAATTAATTGTCTAAACTTAAAGATAAAAAAATTTTCCATATGCTGCGCACTTTCTGCCGGTCACTGTATACACACATGTTTTTATTTTAGCTGGAATTAGTACAAGCTTATGCGGTCTGCAAAAGAAATGGATATACACTCCTTACAGAAAAAAACGAAAATGAAACTCTTGCGATAAATGCAGCTATAGAGGCCTCGGGACAAACTAACCGATGTAAGCAAGGAAATCGAGAAAATTAAGGTTTATTTTAAGGACTGATTGAGCTTTATGTCATGACTGGTAGAAGAATGTGTGTAAGAAAAGATGATACGATACTATTAACGACTTAAAATAAACGTGTCCGATTGGGCACAAAATATAGGTGTGAAATTTAAAAATAAGTTAAAGTGTATACGATCTTAGTTAAGACAGACAAAAAAAACTAAAAAAAAATTGGTGACAGACTTGTCAAGTCCACGTGGACTATCTTCGAACATGTGTATAGGGAGCGATCAATACAAATTTTGTTATATTTGTATTGCAGTTTCAGTGTGTGATGCAGTAAATTGATCGTAACCCCAATATTTACGTTGTTTCAACTGACTTCGTATGAAGTATAGTTGTTTTCGTTTCAGTGTATTGGTTGTCTGGTGTTAACGTAACCCTGGGAGTATTTGAACCTGAATGGATTTGGATAGATTCGGGTGAAGCATTTGAATATACAAACTGGGCGCAAGGAGAACCAATCGGCGACATAAGTTGTCTTCTGAGATATCATATAGAAGATCAATCTCCACCAAGTCAATGGGAAACTCAAAGATGCAGTGAGCAAGGATGGTTTATTTGCCAAAAACCTTAGTTGTGAGTTGTTCATGTGTAATGAAATAATTTTTAATAATAATTTTTTTTATAGCAACTTCTTTTTTTTTATTTTGATTTGATTTTGGAAATTAATGTTTTCCTAAAATATTTCTCTGCGTTATACCGGCAGACAACGAAATTACTACCCAGCTTGTCACGTCCTTATAAAATAAAGCATTATAATTAAATGGTTGCACTGTGCGCACATTCTCAGCGTTCAAATGCATGACTGTCACAATAAACGTTCGCCTTCTTTTAATAGTGTTTGTAGAAAAAGTATTTATTATAAAAAACTTTACTGTATTAGTGTTTATGTATACCGACATGAACGAGTATACAAGTTGGTATTGGTAGTATCTTTTGTCATATTTTATTGGTTGCCATAATATAACTAATTGCTACATTTTATCCGACTGTCAAAAACTACGCCAAGTCGTTTTTAATGTTGTAACGACCTAAAAGAACCAAATTGGTACATAAAGGAATTATAACAAGGTTGTTAAGATAAAGGATGCCGAACGATAATTCGCGTCGACTCGACGTAAAATTACTGTTTAATGGATAGTTTTTATAAAACGTTAGACGTTCGAACAAATGAAACAAAATTTTACATAAATAGAATATATTTTATAACATCTTAGCCCACAATAATTTTAGATAGTTGTTTTACAATAACATCGTTGATACAGGGATGGACAAAATAATTCAAGAACAAAAATGGTGTGGACATATTAAATTCGTTAGAAAGTCAAAAAACTGCAAATGTGGTATAACTGTCACTACATTAAACATGTTTTAAATTTATTTAGTCGCATTCAAAGTTTTGTCCATTTTTGTATATTTGAAAGTACAGCTTTAAAAAGTTTAGAAAAAGCGCTTAAGGTGAAATTTTTAACGTCATTTCTTCTATTGCCAACCTATAACATATTTCGTCTTGTTTTCTTTTTTAGTTTATTAGTCTATTAACTAACATTTAAATAAAATTAATATCGTCGGCACATTATTTAGGTAATATTTGACATATTACAATATCAATTTATTTCATTTTAGGAGAATTGTATAGCGAAAGAACAACGACATAATATTAATGTTGAAAAAAATCTTAGTCGATATTTTTTGCCATACAATTCTCTAAAATAATTTATGAAATTTCTTGATATTTATTTAATAGGTCTATTATTATGACCCATAGAATTATATAGAAATTTTGTGCAAATGCTGAAAAACATAAATAAATCGACGAGAAATAGGTTACAGGTTGGCAAGCATGTTGATACTCCCACGTTAATCATGAAGTTGTAAATTTTATAAATTAAAGCATCTAAAAATTGGTCTATCTCTCTCTTTGCTGACTTAACAATATAACAATAAGACTAAGATATCAGAATAAAAATAAAACTTATAAATTCTATTTGATTGGTACTTTTCATGTAGCCGATTAGATTGGAACCTGATCAATAAATTTCGATTTTGGTAGCTCCTGTATAACATCCTTATTTAGTGAGTAACTTACCAGTAGATTTAGAAACTAACTTAGAGAGGGAGAGAGAGATAGAGAAAGAGTACCTAATCTTACAGGTCACAATATTTGGCAACTTACTTTACCGGTACTTACAACGGCTATGACTGTATTTTATGTAATGTAATAATAGTGTTTCATAGGAAAACAGCACTCCGCCAAGTTAAAAGAATAACGAGGAAGAAAGAAAAAATTTTAAGCCATTTTCAAAAGATAATAAGAAAAATGGCATTTAATGAAATGTATTCTGTTATTAAAAAGTAAATATTGTGGCATATCGGACAAGTATGTAACTGTTTTTTATATTGAAATACACAGGGATCCAAGCACAATGGACACCCTGGGGTTCTGGCTGCCCGTAGAGTCCTAAAGGTACGGTTTCCTAGGACTGTCGGTCGTGGAGGACGGAACCGATAGCGGAGCGGAAACCGAGTGTCGGTCGACGAAACCGGTCGCGGAGGTGAAGTCCTAGCGTTGCAGTTTTAAAGATTTCCGCAGTAGTTCTTCGAAGTTTTGTGGCCATGGAGGACGCATTAAAAAAAAAATATGTATCCTACTCCTGCGTGAAGAAGAAACAGAAGAAGAAAATTGCGCTTTTCGTTTCTTTAAGTGTCGCAAAAGACGAAAAGTAGACGAAATATTTTTAAAAAGAAGACAAGAAGGCGCATTTAAATTGTGGTCTTTGTAACCCTTAAGTTTACAATTATACAATGCTGGATAATGTTTAACTAAATTTATTAAAGTTTCTTCTTCAACACACGACAATTTTTGACTGCTCATTTTTATTAAAATTCCGTTCCGCTCTCGGTTGAAATCAAGCATCGACTGAATAGAACCGACGACCTAAGTCGACAAAAGTCAGCGGAACTTATTCGCGGAGACGGACCGACTCTAGGAATCCGCCTTCATTTAAAAACGCACAACTGATTCCAGCGAACTTCGGTGGCGGTCGGTTTCGGCCGACCGACAGTCCTAGGAAACCGTACCTTTACAAGGACGAAACAGCCGTCGTGGTGTACCCGCTCTAGGGTATCCATCGTGTCTGGATCCCTGTGTATTCCAATATAAAAAGCAGTTATTATTTATCCAATCTCAGTTTGAGGACATTTCAATCATTCCATACGGCGGTAAACAGTCTCAAAGAGACCGACCGCACAGCCAGGGTTGTCAGATCTTTCTTCTTCAATTCTTTAAGTTTTTTTATTAAAGATATTTCATTTATATCAGTATTCAATTGTTAGTCAGTACCTTTCTTTGAAAGCTAGTTTGCAAATATACTTTAAACCGAGGAGTTTTGAGTGTGACAGAAAAAAATAACAAGCCATTCATTGTTATAATAATACATTCTTTAGTCCTTAAAAAACAATATAACTGAAATCAAGACAAAAAGTGTTTTCAGTGTTTAAAAACAACTAATTATTAAACCCTTGTTTCTCGTATATACTTACATTGTGCTTACAAATCCGAAAATTTTGAAGAATTGGCAACAGCATGTAATTTGTTGCGATTGCAAGCGCCAGGATATAAGCTGAACCGGTGCCCGGCCTGTCTGACGATCGATTCTGCCAAACAGAGATAGGCCAGTGACCGCCGATGGCGTGGAAGAGACGGAGATAAAATATACGTGGTTATGCCTTGATGAACGGGCCGGAGCCTGGTTGACGAGAATGAAGTTCTGGTAGAAAATTAAAGCATTTTCTGAGCAGTGTCGTGCCGTGTCAGGTTTATTTTTCTGATTTTAGTTTTGTATATAGAATTTTTTAGTTACCTTATATTTATTATTTTAATATAATATTATTATATATACAGTGGGTTTATAAAGTGTAGTATGTACAAACACCTAATGTAAAACAAACTTATAAGTGTGTATACGCATATTAATTATTTGTGTGGAACGCCTATGGTTAGGAAATTCCCACAGTTTAATGTCATTAAATTGACCTAAGAAACACTATACACACTTGTTCAATATGCCACAATATTTACTGCTTAATTATTTTCGCTGACACTATATTATTATCTTCTATCTATTGTGTTATTTTGTTTATTTTTCAAAATACGGAATGCATCGCAGAGCAGAGCTCCTTAAAGACTAAATAAATTACAAGAATAACCCGTAACCGGTCTATTGTGTCTGTTAGACACTTATCAACAATAACAGCCCCCCATTTTGCCATTCCATCTACTTTTAAGCGAGACAGCAGTGTGCTAGAATATTTTTCCTTTGGAGATACCTAACACAAATGTAGATAGCCACGAGGAAAAGGATAAAAAAAGCAATAATGATGAGTCAGAATAAAGCCAAAAAAGGAAACAACAAAGTTCTATTATGGAAAAAATAATTTCAAGTGCACTACATGTGCGTTAAAATTTACTCTACTATAAAAATAATTTTTTAATTTTTTCTAAAAATTTTATAATATTGTCACGGGGGTAGTTTTTGCGCGTTCAAGTGGTCGACGCCTGGGCTCCCCCACTTAATGGTAAACCCAATGGCCGGGCCAAAGAACAGACAATTTACCTTTAGATAAGCAAACAATAATCACGAAAGTGGCAGTTTTATGGCCTCGCGCATGTAAACAAAGCTAGACACTATTAGTCATGCGCACTGCAACATTATCGTTTGACGAATGGGAAAATAGACTGGTCCGGGCTTTAAAATTTATATTCTTGCCAAAAAATTGGAATTTCTGTTCAAACTTACCGAAAATACGAAATACCATCAGGTATTTTACCCCTATTTGGGCATAATAAAACTGTACAACGGCTGCTACTAGTACTAATCATTGTTTATATTCCTATCCGAGTCACTAAAAGCACAAACACAATTCACTTAACTACACAAAAACTAGAAATCCGTAAATATTAAACACCCACAATCCATGATAGCTAAGAAAACTACAAGGATGATGGAGGAAGGAATCCACAGAGAAATCTTTAAACACAACAAAAATTTCGGCCGAGCCGGTTCTGGAGAGTATCTTCACAGAGAAATAAAGTATCGTGAGCATGTCGATAAAGTAGGACAGGCCGATAACACGACGTTTGTGCGCATGCACGAAGGTGTCCAGAAGGAAGGCAGCTGACCGGCGAGTCATGCGCTCGGACGTATTTTTTCACCCATAAAACGTTACTTTTGTTTGCGCAGGAGATAAGCTGTACGTATCTAAAGGTGAATTGTCTATGGGCCAGAGTAGGGAACCCAGCACGTCGACCGGTGGGAGAGCGAGCAGGGGACGGTAGCAAGAATCTCGCAGCCTAGCAGGCACGTCGCCAAGCGCCGTGAGCCGCCCATAAAAGATCGCGACGACACTTTCCTCCCAAGAAAGTTAGAAGCCTAGACCATAAAAAGGTAGGATTAAGTTCTATATGTATTTTAGTGTGATCTATGAAATGTTGATAAATAAATAGTTAAAATAGTTATGATGACCGCATTTTAATCAAGGAACCCGGTGCCCTCGTGACAATATTTTTCCTATTACTTGCAGAAAATGCAGAAATTCTTTCACCGTTTTTATATCTCTCAGACTCCCCTGCATCATATTATTATACGTCTTAGAACTCGGTCCAAACCGTTTACGGGTAATTTTGTATTACTAAAATGAGCATTTTCATCTTATAGTTGACTAAAATTTTTAAAAAGTTGCCAAACATGATGTTTGTGAATTTACTATAAACGATTTATAACGGGATACAGCAAACTGCAGACTTTCTTTCACCATTTATATTTCATCGCCGCGCCCTTTCATTTATACAGGGTATTATAAAAGGCGAATATTATAATACAGGCATCAGAAAAAATTAAAATAACAGTTTGATCTTAATAATAATTTAGGATTAAAACCCAGAACATCATAAGATAAAGAGATTTCACAATATTTGCAAACTGAGCCCTTTTAATAACTTTGTTGTAAGTTGTCTCATATAAAAAATTATTTAGTTTGAAAGGTGCTACGATACTAATATCTTCTGTTAAATCGAAGATATTGAGACTATTTAAAATTAACTTTCACCAAATTTATTCGGTCCCAAAATAGGCAATTTAACCATCTTTGTATCTCTTACCATTTTCAAGATCCTCATGTACGCACCTGAACTTTTAGCACCCTGTATAGGCGGCGATAAATTATTCTTAAATGCTTAAATATTCATTATATGGGTAACAAAAACACAACATAAACACATTTACAATAATTGTTATAAATAAGAATACATCAAATAAATATTACAAATACTAAGCTAAACCAATAATATATTATATCTGTTAAGCAACATCTATGCTTAATAATAGTTGAGCCACTGGTATGCAAGGTACATGGAAGATGGAAGTTTAGGTATGCATTAATTAGCAGATTAAACAAAAAAAATCTACTCACACCTTTTTGGTGTAACAATTTTTTCACAACAAATAAATGCAAACTAGGTTTAAGGAATGTAAGAAAATTTAACCCATAAAACCAGATAATCTTTTAATATCAAGTTTTTGAACATCGTTTTAGTGATGTAGTAACATCTATTGTCTTGTTGAATAAAAAATAGATTGCCAAATTTTAATATTTATTGTTAGATCAAATTGAATAACGTGGAAATATTTGGTGTAAATAGTAAATTTTACGGTCTTCTATCTCTTGGCACATGCATAGCTCAAACCTTACTGTATAAATTTTAATTAATTTCGACCATGGATTCGGTTAAGCATGTAGACCCTATTTTAAAATTATCATAATTACATAAAGAAGGAAAAGGATAGAATATAACTCTTAGTACATCAAATAAATCTTTAAAATATTCTGAATCATTTCGAAATTCAACCAATAAAATAATTTAAAAAATATGAATTTATTTGTGTTACTATACAGATATTTATTTATAATGGGCGAGATTTAGTTCGTCCTGCCTGCACCATAACATGCAGACATGACGTCTGCGTCTGTTCGTCATGTCAAATCGTTTTATTGGTATACTTTAAAGCTTTTATCTATAATTCTATAGGTTAAATTTTCGATGGTCAAGAACATTTTTTGCTACCATATTAATATTATATGAAGGTAGAAATTAAATAGGAAGGGTAAGTCGAGATAGTGGGACGCAATAATAGATGGGATAAGACGTTACATTTTAAGAAAAATATTAAATGCCCAAACAGAGCTTCTTCAAATACGTTTAGTAAGTATGTTCATACCAACTTTAGATTAAGGCTTCCTGTTATACCCGTAAAATACGTTGTAAGAAAACATGGTTTTTTAAATAAAATTATTTAAAACTAAAGCAATAAAGTAGAACTGATAAAAGTATTTTATTTTGAGAATTTAGTTCTCAAGGATCCGCATTCCTCAGAAAAACCCTTGATTAAATTATATAAGTTAATATTTACGCCTGTAAAGATAAACGCCAGGAAATCCCCATCACGAAATGATTCCGAGAGACATATCGAACATAATATAATCAAAGCACTTAACTCAAGCTTTCAAATTTTAAATATTTAAATACATCTGGATACTGCGTAGTGATGTCTCCTGGCATCGTCATGATGCTTAATTCTTTTTAATAGCAATAATTTGCTCTTCGATTTTAATATTACTATTGATAATAACATCTTACAACCGCAAATAAGTTCCAGAAGTTTGGGATTGGTTTTGGATCAGAAACTGCACTTTATTCAGCATATAAATTGACTACTTCCGCGTGCATATCTATTCCTGAAGCTTCTATATGCAAATAGACATTGTTTTGATGTAAAGCTTATTAAGCTGTTGGGTGGTACTTTGGTGTTGTATTTGTTTAATTATGGTTCTTTTGTGTACGGCAACTGTATATAAACGCTTCTAATAGATATTCAGAATGCTTGCTGCAGATATATTTTTGTTCTTTGCATAATTTGTTTATTAAAAGAAAATTATCGTGGCATATCGGACAAGTGTGTAACGGTTTTTTATATTGGAGTACACAGTGATCCAAGCACAATGGAAACCCAGGGGCGGGTAGACCACGACGGCCGTTTCGTCCTTGTTAGGACTCTACGGGCAGCCATAACCCAAGCAATCCCGACAACAGCGGTAAGATGTGTTAAAAGCCTTTTGCAAAAGCAAGGTGGTCATTAATACACCATAGCGCCATCCCAGCGGAATAAACTCCAATATAAAAGGCAGTCACACTGGTAATAATCGAAAGGTAGACAACTAAATGAACTTCGTGGTGTACCCGCCCCAGGGTATCCATTGTGCTTGGATCACTGTGTATTTCAATATAAAAACAGTTACACACCTGTCCGATATGCCACAATATTCGCTTTTAATTATTTTCGCGGACACTATATTATCTTCTAAACATTTTTATGGCTCAAAATTTAAACGGATTGCGCGCATTCTAGTGGATGCCCGCGTTGATCAGTTTTCTGGTCTGCAAAATGGCGGAAGTTTTCGGTGAACTATATTATCTTCTAAATAATTTGTTGTTTATTTTTAGCCGTACATAGCACAACTTGATTGGAATGATTCAACCCGTATGGTGCTTCATCAACATTGTTGATATTTAACTTAAAGTAATTATTTCTTGTTGGGAATTTCACGACGTTCAAAATATTTCTTGTTTCCAATTTGTAAATATTTTAAATCAGATGTTAACTAACAAAAGTTTCACAAGTTAATATCTTTCACCAAAAAATACTTTATTTAAAAATATATTTTCCTTTTAAATATATAAATAGATTATATATTTGAATTTTTTACCAAATAATATGTATACTTAATGGTCTATATAAATATAAATCTTTATTAGACAAATCTAGAAAAATACCCTGCTTAGACGATTAATATTTTAATAAAAATTTTCTTCATAAACATTTCGATAACATTATGGAATTAACACGAGTGACACTTATATAATACTGAATGTGAGCTTAACATTGATAGACCATCAAGATTAGTTAAAAAACGAGAAAGTTACTGTATTTTTTTATTTACAGGGATTGTCAATAATAGCAGCACGCAGCACTCCATTGTTTTTTTCAGGCGAATATAATAGATACAGTTTTTTTTCGTAAAGGTTGGTGTCTTCCGCAAAAGTTCAGTAAAATTACAGTACTTTTAAACAAAGGACGACAAGATTATTAACTTATGCTTCAGTAGTATTATAACAATTAAAATACTAAGGAGTTAGGCTAAAAGGATGTTCAAAACTGCAAATTAAGTACAATTTACGTAATATTGATCATATTAGCACGCATAACTTTCAATTATTGTAGTAAATACAGGGTCACCAGTAAAGTTCGCATCATATAGGATTTTTTTTTATTAATAGCCTTATTCAAAATTTGACTTTGGCATCAAGTTCTGCTTCGATCGAGATGAAAATTACGCAAAAAAATAGTAGTCACGTGATTCACATTTTTTACCTATATTTTGTAAATTGCACCACTTTTGCAAAATAAGACTCAACGCAATCTACATAAAACTTCTCAGTTTTGACAAGGCTTTATTTCAGATACGTTTTCTTTAAAGTAGCGCCATATTGAATGTGTGTTTTTCTACAAAATCACAATTGGGCAATTAAAATTTGGTCGCATCTGATGCAAAGTTTATTTCTTTATGACCCTGTATAAGGTAACTTCATAAAATAAGTATTTTTGAAAACGTAGTTTGTGTCTAAAAGTAATACACCCTAATATTAAGACAAAAAAGAACACAGTGTTTTCAGTAAAGTGTTTTTTAAGTGGAAAATAAATTTTAGTTTAACAACTTAAAGTTTATCTATTTTCAACGATTTAATTAAAACCCCCTATATTATAATAGCTATGTCATAATAACGTTAACGTGTATTACTTTCAGACACAAACTACTTTTTCAAAAATACTTATTTTATGAAGTTACCTTATACAGGGTCAAAAACAATTAAACTTTGCATCACATGCGACCAAATTTTAATAGCCCAATTTTGATTTTGTAGAAAAACACGCATTTAATATGGCGCTACTTTAAAGAAGATGTATCTGAAATAAAGCATTGTCAAAACTAAGAAGTTTTATATAGGTTGCGTTGAGTCTTATTTTGCAAAAGTGGTACAATTTACAAAATATAGGTAAAAAATCAAAATTATCTTATGCAGCTGAAATTTTGCATGTGGGCTAGAAACTGCATTTGAAAAAACTTTTTTCGATATTTTCAGAAATAACCCCACTTTTGAAGTATTTTTTGGAAAAAATTAAAATTTGACAGATAATGCGAATCTCGTGACTACTATTTTTTTGCTGAATTTTCATCTCGATCGAAGCAGAACTTGATGCCAAAGTCAAATTTTGAATAAAGCTATTAATAAAAAAAAATACCATAGGACGCGGACTTTACTGGTGACACTAAATATACATTGTGAAAACTTCATTTAAAAAAAAAACCTCATCAAGCATACACTTTTTCTGTGTTAATTATATTCGCTTGTTAATAACCATTACACGTCAAAATTATACGTCAAATTTAACATTGGTGGATAAACTATATACAAAATAGAGATATTACTTTTACAACTATTATCCGCGTAAGTAATGATTAAGATTAAAAAGTCGATAGCTCGATTACGTTTTAAATTTAAAAAAATATGGGAAAGAAAGAAAAAACTAAAAGCTTCGTCCACAAAATTTAATAAAATAAAAAATTCTTTATGGGTCTCTACATGTTTCGAACGTAGAAACGTTCATCATCAGGAGACAGAAAATTTATTTAATGCTGAAGGTTTTAGCAGAAGAGAAAATGGTGTAGAACCTTAATGGAGCTTATATGGAATTAAAAAATTGATGTGTAGAAGTGACATAATATGAAGAAAATTGTGAAAAGTTAAAACATACTGAGTATGTAAAAAAGTCAGTAAAATGGGTCTAAACCAACTAAATAAACTGGTGAAGAAGAAAAAACCCTTCTAAAAAGAAAGTGTCAAGGGTTTTTTTAAATTTTAATAAAATATTTTTTTAATTACGTCTGTAAGACATTATAAGGATAAAATTAGTCATAGTATTACGAAGATATCACAATAAAATACAATTCAATAAGTGTTTTTTGGGGTACTAATTTTATCCTTATAATGTCTTACAGACATACTTAAAAAAATATTCTATTACAATTTTAAGTAACCCTCGACAGCTTCTTTTAGAAGGGTTTTTTCTTCTTCCCCAGTTTATTTGGTTGGTTTAGACCCCTTTTACTGACTTTTTCAAGTGTGTTACTTGTTTAAGTAAGTTTAAGGAAGTAGATTTCAATAACCGGAGAATAAGATAGTAACTTAGATATTAATAGATTGCTTGTTTTACCCTTTCCCGAAGTGACATAAGGATAAATACAAACTTCTTATTAAAAATATTGGATATTTGTAGTTCGTAAAATAATTCGGTTAGTATTTCAATCGATAAATCGATAAATGGCTACTTGTAATTGCAAGTTGCCATACTATGTAAACTATACCCAGGGTATTCTGTAAGAGGCCTGCTAAATTAGATCTCCTGTAAATTAATTGTTTACAAGACATACGAAGTTTATATGAAATGGAAATTCATGTGTCGAAAATATTTTAATTGTTATTACTATACACGAAAATTGTTTATAAACATTTTCATAGATATTAAAATGTAGTTTAATTGACTTGACGTTGGCGTCTTATTTCGTGCAATTTAAAAACCTAATTTAAAATAGTTTTACCTATAGTATTTAGTATAAAAATGTCTGTCACAATAATGTTGATAATATAATTAATACCTACTTGACACTTTTTTACATTAATATACAGTGTGTCCGAAATTCCAGTCTCTATATGGGTATCTCGCTTAATAGATGATATAGAAAGTTGGTTAAATGGGGAATATTTTAGAGAATTTAATGCCGATCTCGAATCCATTTTCAAAATTATTGAAAGTTTTGTAGTTTTTCACTTATTAAACAAAAACTTAAAATGGCGCATTCCTTTTTTTTTAAATAGGGGCTTAACGGTTAATTTGACGTATCCCAAAGTATTACATTCTTAAGACACTTTTTAGGGAAGAATATTTCTGTATAAAAAGAAAATGCAGATTGTCTTTTGTTTGTGAGTTACCCACAGTAACTTTGTTATTTCTTATAGCGGCCATCTTGGATTTGTACATAAATTTATTTCTCTTTGAATCACCTTTTAAACGATGTACCACATGCTACCAAAATTTTGGAGAAATACTCTAAAATTATTAAAAAACCAGTTTTATCGTTAACTTGGCAACAGCGCATGCATCTAACATAGCAGATAGTAATTAAACCATTTAAAGCACCTCTTAAACCTTTATTTTTTTAGAATACAGTTTCTTACAAGATCCTTAAATTCTGAACCTGACCTAACCTAACCAAAACCAAGTAGGCTAATTTAAAACAAAAAACATTATTTATCAATAGCCTGCAACTAATTTAGTTAATAAAAAATGGCAAGATAGGATACATTCATAAACGATATAAGAATTTAAAAATTCGTTTTTCGAATCTATTAATTTAAATGGTTAAAATGTCGGCCATTAACACTGTGACAGTTCTGACAGTTTTTTAAAACTCTTCTGATTTTCTTATTATCTTAGATCGTTTATAAATGTATCTTATCTTGCCATTTTTTAATAACTAAATTAGTTGCAGGCTGTTGATAAATGTTTTTTATTTTAAGTTATCCTACTTGGTTTTGGTTAGGTTAGGTCAGGTTCAGAATTTAAGGATCTTGTAAGAAACTGTATTCTAAAAAAATAAAGGTTTAAGAGGTGCTTTAAATGGTTTAATTACTATCTGCTATGTTAGGTGCATGCGCTGTTGCCAAGTTGACGATAAAACTGTTTTTTTAATAATTTAAGAGTATTTTTCCAAAATTTTGGTACCATGTGGCACATCGTTTAAAAGGTAATTCAAAGAGAAATTATGTGATGTATAAATCCAAGATGGCCGCCATAAGAAATAACAAAGTTACTCTGGGTAACTCACAAACAAAAGATAATCTGCATTTTCTTTTTGTACAGAAATGTTCTTCCCTAAAAAGTGTCTTAAGAATGTAACACTTTGGGATATGTCAAATTAACCGGTAAGCCCCTATTTAAAAAAAACGAAATGCGCCATTTTTAGTTTTTGTTTAATAAGTGAAAAACTACAAAACTTTTAATAATTTTGAAAATGGATTCGAGATCGGCATTAAATTCTCTAAAATATTCCCCATTTAACCAACTTTCTATCTCATCTATTAAGCGAGATACCCATATAGAGACTTAAATTTCGGACACACTGTATTCTGTAACGGAATCTATTTCATTAACTAAATAAGTAGATTAAAAGACCACTAGCATAGAAAAAAAAATATAGAAAAGAAAGAAAAAACTAAAGTTTTCCTCCACAAAGTTTAATAGAATAAAAATTCTCTAGGGGTCTCTACATGTTTCGAACGTAGAAACGTTCATCATCAGGAGACAGAAAAATTTATTTAGTGCTGATTGTGTTAGCAAAAGAGAAAATGGTATAAAACCTTAATGGAGCTTTTATGGCATTGAAAAATTGAAATGTAGAAGAGACATGATATGAAGAAAATTGATAAAGATTAAACCATACTGTGTATGTGAAAAAGTAATCAAAATAAACTGGGGAAGAAGAAAAAACCTTTCTAAGGTGTGGAAGATTATTTAAAATTTTTTATAAAAACTTTTCCAACATATGTATGTAAGACATTATGAGGATAAAATTGAAGATATCACAATAAAATAACATTCTAATAAATGTTTTTGTTGGGTACTGAAGATTAAACATATTTATTAAAATTCATTTATTAGAATTTAATTTTATTGCCACAAAAACATTCATTAGAATATTAGAATTATTGTGATATCTTCAATTTTATCCTCATAATGTCTTACAGACATTTATGTTTGAAAAGTTTTTATAAAAAATTTTAAATAATCTTCCACGCCTTGTTAGAAAGGTTTTTTCTTCTACCCCAGTTTATTTGGTTGGTTTCGACCCCCATTAATAACTTTTTCACATACTCAGTATGGTTCACCCTTTTTCAATTTTCTTCATAATATCATGTATCTTCTACACTTCATTTTTTTAAATGCTCCATTAAGGTTCTACATCATTTTCTCTTTTGCTAACACCATCAGCATTAAATACATTTTTCTGTCTCCTGATGATAAACGTTTCTACGTTCGAAACATGTAGAGACCCCTAGAGAATTTTTATTCTATTATACTTTGTGGAGGAAGACTTTTAGTTTTTTCTTTCTTTCCCACACTTTCAACTCCACTTTAAGCATGGACTATTTCTTCAAATTAAAAAATATATGCTTTAGGTAGTTTAGGGTAATACAATGTCTGATAATAATATATTGAAAACAAACAGGAATTATATGTAATCTCAGATCAATCGTCGTTGTAACTCTATTGACGATGTATAGTTCATGTAAATTTGCAAGGAAATTCCAATGACAATACTCGATTTAAATATAGGTTACATGCGTTTTAATTTAAACGTTGAATAAACATGTCATTTTAGGAAAATTATATTATGACGTAATTTTTGTGTATAATAATTGGTATTTTTTAAATCAAAACTTCTGTCGAACCCAATATGCGACCTATCGACTTTTGGTCCCTATCCTACAAGTCAGTATACTCCTCTTTGGGAGTAAACTTCTTTAAAATAATAGTAAAAGTAAAAGTATGCGCTGGTGAAGATTGCTGCGTGCTGCTACCGCCACTAGGAGACGCTGCCGAAATCGTAACCGTAGGTGCTGGTTGCGGTTGGTGCAACGGACTCGAGCTTACCGAGGGCGTATTTGAAGGAGCACTTGAGGGAGCACTAGAGGTAGCAATGGGGGCACTGGAGGTAGGTATAGAGCTAGCAGAAGCTTCCACTCCGGGAGGTGGGGCTGAGGGTTGAGGCATACCAGTGGCCTTATGTTAATTAGAGTTATGCTTCCCATCTGACGAAGCGAGCTCGGAAGATCCAGATGAGCTGAGGGTTGTATTAGAGCCGTAGGGATCCAGGCTACTCTGCACACTCATTGACCGACCCTGGTCTTGACGCCTTACACGATTGGGGGAGAGCTTCCCGGGGTCGACGCTGTTCGGGTCTGCCTGCAAAGCGTAGTGATGGAGGATCGATTCAAAGAATGCACGGTCAAAGCGGTTAATAGTATAGAAAAAGTAACACATTCTTTAAAAAAATATACCAATTTTTATCATGCACTAGCAAAAATGTTGCAAAGAGTTCATAAAAATATTATTTTTAAGTAGCTGGCATAGTTGTTCTTACACAGATCCAGCAAAACTAGCAACCTTTTTAGAAGTGAAAGCGAAACATTTAAATTTTTGTCTGGGTGATCTGGTCACTAATTATCTTAATCAACTAATTAATGCCAATTTGTTGATTATTGCCAATTAAACTCAAACCAATGAATTTTTTTGTATAAAATTTTATTTTGGTGCTATCCAAATAATTGTATTATCGTCTCATATAGAGGAGACCGGTTCAGTGAAAAATGCAAACTTCTTCAAAGTAACATGAGCTATATGGCCATTAGGTTCTGGACTGGCAATCTGACTCTATCACTAAGTATGAATACTGAACTAAACATTTTTGTTGGTTACTTAATAAATAACATTTTTACGAGAGTAGCAATAAAACTATTTTTGTGCCAAAGGTACGATGCTCAGAAGCATGCCATACGAATAATAAAAAAATATATAATATATTTATGCATTTTTTTATAAAATCGTATTGTAATAACAGTTATCATATTTGTTTCAACATTTTTCACAAAATGATATTAGTAAAAGTACACGTGACGTGGGTTCGAAATAGTAATATTTGGCACTCAAGTGCTGCATTGGGATGTCATCATTTTTAGTTCAAATATTTTTGGAAGTAGTTAACTATAGTATATTCATTTCTAAAATGGGCTAAATATAAACTTGCACGCTGTTTTCAAAGCAAAACACCGCCGACATGGAATAGTGTTTTTGACGATTTTATAAAAAATGCTAAATGTGACAGTAGGGAAATTTGTTACCATTAACATGTCATGCGCTATCTTGGATCAGCTTAATTACACATTAACTGTATGCAAGTGCAAAACTGGTGGTAAACATGGTCCTTATTAATAAAAAATATAAGCATTTTCAAAATATTATAAATAATTTTTTAAATTTTATTGAAGATCACGATAATGCGTTTAAATAGGAAAAAAGCAATTAATACTTTAATACTTATACAGTGTGACCAGTTGTACTTAAAGTCCGCATCATATGGGATTTTTTTATTGGTAGCTTTATTCGAAATTTGACTTTGCCGTCAAGTTCTGCTTCGATCGAGATAAAAGGTAAACAAAAAAATAGTAGTCACGTGATTCGCATTATCTGCCAATTTTTTTTAAAATAATTCAAACGTGAGGTTATTTCTAATAATATCGAAAAAAGTTATTAGAAAAAGTTTTTTTAAATGCATTTTCTAGCCCACACGCATAATTTCAGCTGCATAAGATAATTTTGATTTTTTACCCACCAATAAAATTTATTTTCCACTTAATGAGCACTTTACTGATGACACTGTGTTCTTTTTTGTCTTAGTATTAAGGTGTATTACTTTCGGACACAAACTACGTTTTCAAAAATACTAATTTCATGAAGTTACCTTATACAGGGTCAAAAACAAATAAACTTTGCATCATATGCGACCAAATTTTAATACATTTTGTAGAAAAACACACATTTAATATGGCGCACTTTAAAGAAAATGTATCTGAAATAAAGCATTGTCAAAACTAAGAAGTTTTATCGGCCATTCGAGATTGCATCCCGAAATGGGCAGGTAGTAATTTTAACACATAAGTTGCATCCCGGGTACAACGAAATTGCATCCCGAAGGTGAATTTTATAAATAAGATTAGATTCAGCTAAATATTGACAGTGTTGTCGAACCGTTTTCTTTGGAAGATTGTATTTCTAGAAATTGTCGATAAGGAAAATCCAACTTGGACTTGACATACTCTCCAATCGGTTCTAAAAGGTGTATTGGCAACCGGTTTGTTCGTTGTTACCCAGAGCATTTTTTTAAAGTTACTTTTTCACCAATATTTTTTAACTGAACTTGACATACGTACTCTCCAATCGGTTCTAAAAGGTGTATTGGTAACCGGTTTGTTCGTTGTTACCCAGAGCATTTTTTTTAAGTTACTTTTTCACCAATATTTTTTAACTGAACTTGACATACGTACTCTCCAATCGGTTCTAAAAGGTGTATTGGCAACCGGTTTGTTCGTTGTTACCCAGAGCATTTTTTTTAAGTTACTTTTTCACCAATATTTTTTAACTGAACTTGACATACGTACTCTCCAATCGGTTCTAAAAGGTGTATTGGCAACCGGTTTCTTCGTTGTTACCCAGAGCATTTTTTTTAAGTTACTTTTTCACCAATATTTTTTAACTGAACTTGACATACGTACTCTCCAATCGGTTCTAAAAGGTGTATTGGTAACCGGTTTGTTCGTTGTTACCCAGAGCATTTTTTTAATTTACTTTTTTCAATCAATATTTTTTTAACTGACCTGGCTAAAAAAAAAGTCAAATCCTTTAGGAATTTTCTATCAATTTATATTTTATACTAAGTCTGTATATTACAGTCTTATTAGATAAATTATTTAAAAGAACTAAATTTTCGTGATAAACTTTCTATAGGGGTTTGGCAACATTGCATTCATTTTATATGGTATAATGACCACACGACTACAGGTGACTCTTTTCTGTTTGGGATGCAATTTCGTTGTAACCTTTTCTAGTCTATAGTGGATTTCACCTTAGTTTTTAATGCTTTGACGTCTCTCTTGTCAAACATATTAGCCAACACGTGATTTTAAAATCCCTAGTTCTATAAGCGGCTTTTAGGCACGGGCATTGGCTAGATTAACAAGAGATAGATATATAACTGACCGTATAGTTACATGTACACGACGAAGATGCACACTACACAGTTCAATACGTTGCCCTTCAATGAGCTCAAACTCGTCAAAAGCACATCATCGCTCGTATATGCCGTTAGTATGTGCATCTTTGTCTTACGCATTTGCTCTCGCATATCTCTTTTCGTACTTCATTATTTCGATTGTCTCGTCGCGTTCTTTAAATATCACAGGGCCGCATTGGGAGACACCGCGCCCCGCGTGCAGTCTGCTGTTAATTCTTGATCGTTCGTGTTATTGTTTTTGGTATTTTTCAGACAGCATTTTGCTTATATTTTGTGCGTATTAGACTATTTGGTTTTAAACTGCCGGACTGTGTGTAAACGTGTTACGTGTTTCTTTTTATGCAGAAGTAAGTAAATAATTATTAATGTCTCGGACGGTGACGACGACATCGACAGCTTGTCAGATGAAGACCAAAAATAATAGGGAACTTGCAACAAAATTAAATTTGAAAACCACAGTGAACCAATATGCTAAAATAAGTTTTACATACAGTTGTATTGAAGAGTGCTTGAGGTATCTGTTCTGCAAACGCATGGACAAAAATCTTTTTTTGTAGTATCTACTTACATTATTTTTTCTTTATTCATTAAAAAAAAATTTCTAATTCGATAACATTACAAACGTTTGTTGTTTTATTATAAACCAACGAAAAGTTAGACCTATTGTAAACTTTAAACTCTTTAGAACCTAGTCTAAAGAAAAAAATATCTACCCGTGAATAAGAAAATAAAAAAGTAAACAATAAGCTATTAAATATAATATATAGATTTTTTCAACTTAACACTGCATGGTCTAAAATCAAATTAAAAAACAAAATAATTCTTTAATAAAAAACGTAGTTAATTATTGATGATACTAGATTCACGACTGCCCTTGTATATTTTTTATTGTACTAAATTAAAAGTGTGTTTTTACCAAAATAACAGCACTTTATTATATTATGAATAAAAATTAAATGAAATTGTTTTTCTGATATTCTATCCTATTTCCATTCCCCTTCAGTGTTTTTTTTTTGAAATATCTTAAAAATTGCTTAGGTAAATCTCGTTTCCATCCATAATTACAACTACAAATAAATTGACCCATGTTCACACATAATTTTTAACTCCGGCCCTGGCCAATCTTTAAGTTCTGTAAAAAGAAATGTTATAAATGACATGTGTCAGCGGCGGCCATTAAAAACTAAGGTGAAATCCACTATAGGTAACAACACCTTTTTCGGGATGCTGCTTCGAATGGGCCGTTTTATGTAGGTTGCGTCGAGTTTTATTTTGCAAAAGTGGTGCAATTTACAAAATATGGGTAAAAAATCAAAATATCTTATTCAGCTAAAATTTAGCATGTGGGCTAGAAACTGCATTTAAAAAAACTTTTTTATTACTTTTTTCGGTACTTTCAGAAATAACCCTACTTTTGAATTATTTTTTTGAAAAGTTTGACAGATAATGCGAATCACGAGACTACAATTTCTTTGCTTAATTTTCATCTCGATCGAAGCAGAACTTGATGTCAAAGTCAAATTTCGACTAAAGTTATTAATAAAAAAAAATCCCATATTATGCGGACTTTACTGGTCACACTGTAAATTATTACAATAATTTAGACCTGATCATAAACGAAGTGAATTTTTTAAATCTAGATAATATCTCAAAAACGACTGCTCAAATCAACTCTTAATTTTTTTAGGTAAAAGACGTTCGAGAATAAGAATGTTTATTTAAAAGTTTAATACAGAGTGGGACAAAAAAGTTATTTCGTTTTAAACGTGTGCAAGATACCGCAGGTGGCACCTGCCAAATTTTACAGTCAAAATGGGAGCAGCTTTTAATTTTTCACCCACAAACCCTCCCCTCCTCCTAGCCAAATATTGTGACAATACACCAATTTACTTAAAGGTTAAACGTTTTTTAGAAGGTGTACGCAATTTATTTAGGTATAAAAACTGTTTTAAGATTCGGTCCTGCAACCAACGGTTCAGCAAAAATAGCTTATACTAGAAGAAAAATAATAAGATAGAAAATGACACCGTCAAAACGAGCTATAATTTAAATGAAAAAGCTGGTTTTATTTCTACGTTTATTTACAAACGTAAGAATTTTATACCGAGATCAGTTTGAACGAAATCGGGAATACATTCTATTCAAATGGCATTGGAAAATATTACGAATAATGTCATTGCTATACCCCTATTTTTGTTTGCTAAAAACACTCGAAGGCTTGTTTGAATGATCGTAAAGATTATTTTTTTACAACCGACTGGATCATAGGCACTTTCGAAATAACTTTTCACACGGAAATTATAACTTTAAACTATGAATAGTGCTGGCTTTTACTTGATTAAAATTCATTACAATTGCTTGCAATAAGGACTTTAGTCTAATTTCCACATAATATTTATTTTATAAACCCGACGCGTTTCGCTACACAGTAGCTTTATCAAGGGATTTTTACATTGAGTGAGGTATTATAATTTTAGCCTAAATATTTATATACAAATTATCTTTTTCTTAAACAAATTATTATATTAAGGGAATACCCACAGAGTAGTTTTTAAAATATGTTCAATTATTGCAAAGGTTTAATAAGGGCGATTTATTCAAATCTGTTTGGTCATTCAAACGTAAACCCGTGTTTTTATGACGGTTAATTTCGAAACTTCCAACAAATTAAGTTTATGGCTTTTATTTTCTGTATGAAGAATTTTAAAATTATCTGAAAATATAATATATGGCTTTCTTCACCTGATTTGTTCTCACTGTTAGTCTTTGTTTTATGGTTTTTTAATTTTTTACCTAAAGTATTATTGGTTTTATTATGCTACATTTATTTCTGTTTGATTCAAATAGGTTTTAATTTTCTTGGTGGAATTTCCTATATAAGTCAAGGTCTGAAACTTATTTTTTGATTCTTTGTAATGAGGATATACTTCTGATATAGCCTTTTTAAAACATTTTTTATTTAGAATATTATCTATTAATTTTGGGTGGTAACCATTATTTACTGAAATTTGTTTTATAATATTTAATTATTTATTAAAAATCTTTTGACAAAGGGATGCTAGTGAGTCTATGTATCATGCTATAATATGCAGATAATTTGTGTTGTTGGGGGTGACATGAGCTGTGGTGAATAGTAGTATCGGTGTGTGTGGGTTTATGATAGATTTTAAAGGAATGTGTGGTTGTTCTTCTGGTAATTATTAGATCAAGAAAATTTAAGGAATTGTGAGATTCTACTTCCATAGTGAATATAATGTTATTGTGTATTGGGTTTAAATATTTTAAAAACGAATTAAGTTGTCTATCGGTCCCTATAAAACATGTGAATATGTCATCTACATATCGATACCAATATGAATAGTTCTTTGCCGAAGGATGTTTGTGTATAATATTTTCTAGGTTGTTCATAAATATTTCCGCTAATAAGGGGCTTAGTGAATTACCCCTGATAAGACCTTCATTACTGATGTAAAAAACATTGTTAGAAAAAACTTTTTTTTGGTGTAAACAAGTTTTTAATAGTTCCAATATGTCAGTTTTTATTATGTGGTTGACATGGTTAGTTGTCAAAAGATTTTTAACTAAATTGATTGTGTCATCTGGGGGTACACATTGTCGTTGTTGTTGTTAGTGCAATTCATTAAAATCCCATTGTAAATAATACTTTCAAAACTCACTAAATGATTCGGTAAGAAAAGTCGATATTTTTTTCATTGGTGTGATTTAATAATAAATTAAAACGAAAAAACAAATACCGCTTCTTTTTTTAAATAATTTCTACAATTACTGGCAATATTATCCTTAATGTACTGCTATCAGCACATTTAATAGAAATAGTTGATAATATAAAAGTTGGGTTTTTTGAAGAAAATTAAAAAGATGTAGTAGTAGTGAGCGTGTAAATATTATAGAGTGATTGAGAAAAAAAGGCTTTTACTTGGTAACTTAAGACGAAATATTTAAAAATATTAAATTGAAACCCTTATAGAGTTTAATTGTTATTTTAAAAATTAAATTAATTGTTATGAGCGACGTTATATAATAGCGGAGGGGACTTGTTTACCGCCAGCCTTGAAATTTCGTACCAACTAAATGGAGTACTGCACCTGATACGCCAGGGCGTTCATAATGATGCTGTATGGTACCAAACCCAGTGGATGTATTTCCCTCATCAGTACATTGGCTGGAATTTTGTGGAATTGTATGTATTCCAAAAAGTTGCCGATGACATCTTTAAGACTTGTTGTGGGATTGTTGTCACAGTACTTTTTACCTGGAAATAAAATGCTTTACTTATACGCAGATTCAACATAGTTAAAAGTATTAATATGTTGGTTGCAAATTTTAACCGTATAATATGTGGATTTGAAAGAGAATACATATATTATTGGAGCAAGCATTGCACTTAAGGTGGAAGTATTAACATGCTTGCCAACTATTAACCTATTTCGCGTAGATTTATTTATTTTTTCTAACTTTTACACAAAATTTAAATAAAATCAATATCGTCTTTATATTCTATAGGTAATAATTAACATGTTAAATAAATATCAAGGAATTTCATAAGTTATTTAAGGAGAATTGTATATCGAAAAATATCGGTTAAGATTTTTTTTTAAAATTATTATATCGTATATTGTTCTTTCACTATAATACAATTCTCCCACAATAAGCAATGAAATAAACTGATATTTTTGTAATATATCAGATATTACCTAAATAATGTGCCGACGATATTGATTTTATTTAAATCTTAGTCAATAAAATAATAAACTAAGAAAAATAAGGCGAAATAGGTTATAGGTTGGCAATAAATTGAATGACGTTGATAATTCCACCTTAAATTAAGATGTTTGTTTCTATTTTTATTATTCTATTATATTCACTGAAAAAAAAATTTGGTTTTTGATTGGGATTCCTAGGAAATATAATAAATTGGATAATATCAAAAGTTATAGCAAAAAATTGGTAGACTTTCTTCAATAATTCGTCAATTTTCCATTTAATAGGTGCATATTTCAAAGTCCATTTCCATCTTTGTAAGGCAGGTAATTCCGAATCAAAACTTTTGTTATTTGATGCTCAAAACGAGAAGGTATTTTATTATTTTTAATTTTATTAAGCATTACAGTTTTGAAAAGGAAAGAAAAACCAAAGTCTTCCTTCACAAAATTTAATAGAATAAAAAATTCTCTGTTCAAAGGTCTCTACATGTTTCGAACGTAGAAACGTTCATCATCAGGAGACAGAAAAGGTATGTTGCTGATGGTTGTAGCAAAAGAGAAGATGATAAGTGGTAGGCGTAAAAACTTAATGGAGCTTTTATGGCATTAAAAGTTGCGACGTTAAAATTACACTTGTGAAGATATTAAAACGAAAGTAAGTCAAATCATACGGGGTGTGTGGAAAAGACATTTAAAAGGGTCTAGAACAACCAAAAAGAGGAAAATGGAGTCATAAAAATTCTTCTAAAAAGAAGATGTTCAGAGGGTTTTCTTAAAAACATGTCTTATAGACAATGTAAAATGTGAAAAGTGATTTTATATACAGGGTTAGTTGAAATAACCGGAACGGCTAATTTTCTTTCAAAACTACCAAGGCTAAATCAATGAATTTTGGTACAGGTGGATAACTTAAAAAATTTAATTGAAAATTGACAATTACGACGTTGCCAGATTTTTAGTTTTTTCTGTAACTCAATTAGTGTTTTTTTTTTCAAATGAAACACTGCTCTTTTTTTTAATGAATTTGATTCCTCCCATCAACATTACCATTTCCTGATAGTATCAAATTTTTATCTCGGGTAGTTCTATGGGAAAAAAAGTTAATTAGTTACAACTCTAACTCTAAAATAAAAAAAATCCAATCTATTTCTATTTAAAAACGTTTCAAATAATGTAAAAAGGAAGGTTCGTAGACATAATGTACCTAATAGTATCGATTTCATAATCAAATTAATGTAGTGTATTATGTAAGTAATTTTTACTAGCTATGTTATTGTTAGTAGTTGTTTGTTGTTATTATCGTTATCGATACTATTAGGTACATTATGTCTACCAACCTTCCTTTTCACATTATTTGAAACGTTTTTAAATGGAAATAGATTGGATTTCTTAAGAGTTAGAGTTGTAACTAATTAACTTTTTCCCCATAAAACTATTTGAAATTTAATTTGATACTATCAGAAAATGGTCAGGAAATTGATCGGAGGAATCGAATTTAATAAAAAAAAAGTAGTGTTACATTTGAAAAAAAAACATTCCTTGAGTTACAGAAAAAACTAAAAATCTGGCAACGTCGCAATTGTCAATTTTACATTCAATTTTTTAAGTTATCCACCTGTACCAAAATTCATTTATTTAGCCTTGGTACTTTTGAAGAAAATTAGCCGTTCCGGTGATTTCAACTAACCCTGTACTTATACAGTGTGTGTATAAAGTCTGGAAACGGCTTAATAACATCACAATTTACTGGCCGATTTAAACCAAATTTGGTACAGTTGTGTAAGAGGATCTAACGCACCGAATGACGATATTGGCGTTGTTGCCAGCTTTTTAGTTTATCTGGAATTCGAACGAATTTTATATTTTTAAATATAACACCTAGTATATTTTTTCATTTGTAGTTTTTACATTAAATTTGTTACACTTTTGGTATGACATACTTTGTTCATAATATCAGTAGTTTTCGAAATAACGACGTGTTTTGAAAATATCAACAAATTGTGTTTTATTTATTAATAAATAAAACACCAGTTCAGTTTTGATGTTAAGTCATAAAAGCTGTCATTTTTACATGTAAAAATGTCTTTAACTGAAAGTGAAAGAATTAAAATTCTTATGATGAGAGGATATGGCGATAGGGTCAGATCTTACGAAGAGGTTAAAAATCTATTTAATGACGCATTTCCAAACCGAAATCCAATTTCAAAAGCAACTGTTCTAAAAACTGTCCGACGACGGTTCGAAGAAACTGGAAATCGTAGAGATAGGCGACGATCAGGACGACCAGTAGTAGTAGATAAAGAGAAAAGTTTAGAAATTTTACAACATATTATTGAAACCCCTGTTTCTTCATTAAGAAAAATTTCTCAAGTAAGTGACGTCTGCTTCAAATCCGTCCATAATGTTTTAATAAAACATAAATATCACCCTTTCAAAATACATGTAGTTCAAGAGTTATCAGAAGATGATTATGAGCGAAGAATTGAATTTTATGATATTATGATGTCAAGGTTTGACCAAAATAACCAGTATTTCAAATTTATCGTATTTTCGGATGAAGCAACATTTATGTTAAATGGTAAAGTCAATAGACACAACTGTAGGTTTTGGGCAAATGAAAATCCCCACTGGATGATAGAAGGTCATACAAAATGCCCTGGAAAATTGAATGTGTGGGCTGGGCTTCTGGGTAACCACCATGGTCCATTTTTTATTGATGGGAATTTGACATCACAACTTTACCTTGAGCTCTTGGAAACGCAAATAGTGCCTACTATACGAAATGTGATGGGTCCAAATTATGCAAGTACATTCTTCCAACAGGACGGAGCTCCTCCCCATTTTGGTCGAAACGTGCGCGAATTTTTGAACAACACTTTTCCGAATAGGTGGATCGGTAGAGGGGGTACAATCGAGTGGTCACCTAGGTCCCCTGATTTGTCGCCTAACGACTATTTTTTATGGGGACACTTGAAGAACAGAGTTTATACCACAAAACCTCAAAATTTGGCCGATTTGCAGCGTCGAATATTGGACGAATTTGAATTAATAACGCCAGAAATGATTTACAACACAATTGAAAAATTTTATTTTCAATTAGCAAACTGTCAAGCTGTACAGGGAAACAGTTTGAACATTTAATATAAAAAATATATTTTTTCTAAATTGTACTAGTTATTTCGAAAACTACTGTTATTATGAACAAAGTATGTTATACCAAAAGTGTAACAAATTTAATGTAAAAACTACAAATGAAAAAATATACTGGGTGTTATATTTAAAAATATAAAATTCGTTCGAATTCCAGACAAACTAAAAATCTGGCAACAACGCCAGTATCGTCATTCGGTGTGTTAGATCCTCTTACACAACTGTACCAAATTTGGTTTAAATCGGCCAGTAAATTGTGATGTTATTAAGCCGTTTCCAGAATTTATACACACACTGTATAAATTGCACATTGTAGGCACCATGTATTGAATTTGAGTATTTATCCGGAAAAAGGAAGTTTGTGGCACTGAATTCTAAGGTTCAGTAACCCCACCGTATTTATGGAGCATGGCGGTGGCCAATTTCAGCAATTTATGTAATTATTTTTCCTCTTCTTTCTGTATATTCTTACTTTGTTAATTTTGTAAAGAACAAAAATAAATTTGTTTTTGTCTACTTATTTTATTACTCCTTAGTTTGGCATTATCATGTCATAATATGAATTTCAATATGAATTTGACAAAATTTTAACCTAGATTTGGTTAAATATATCGTCCCCATCTAAACCAAGCCCTACGTTTTTTAATCCAAGCCCTCTTTGATGATGCAAATAATTTTTGCTCGCACGGTATAACGCTATAACCTATATTTCACTTTTGAATATGCGAAATGGTTTTGAAGCAAACCTGTTGGTTACTGTTTAACACAATATGATAATTTACAGAACGGGCTAACGTCGTTTTCTAAGTTTTACACAGCTACTGCACAGCAACTTTAGAACGGACATTGGACTGAGGAGACACATTTATTTGGAAAAATCTATTCTTGGGAATGCGGGAACTAAGTTATTTTTCAGAAAACATTCAGTTTAATGCTAATACATAGAGCATATTTTCACAGCGTAAATTTATCTGATTGATTGTTACATAATTTAAAAAAAAAGCAATGAGGAAGTGCCTTAAACCGATTACAATTTGATTTTCTTTTATTATAATAATTTTAACCAATTGGTTAATGGTTTTGGTATTTTTGTATTATGATTATTCATAGAAAAATTCTCACCTTATAATTAAACTATATCACCAAGCAGAACTGTTTTAAATTACCAGTATAGTAAAGGTTATTGTATAAAAATTAAAACATTTACAATTTTGTGAGTCTGTCGACTTTTGTAGATATCAAAGTAAAATATCTTCCTTTAGAATTTTAACATCTGTACGTAAAGCTTTTACAATGGAAATTATTTTAATTTTTCAGTAGTATTCAAGAGGTGCAGGGTGAGTCGGGAAGAACGGACCAAACTTTAGGAGCGTAATATAGACGCAAAAACAATTTGAAAAAACCCATATGTTCTTATTCGATAATTATTTGTTTTCAAGTTATAGCGTAATACCAAATAAAGAAAAGTTCATATTATATTATCGGTTTCCTAATCATAGCGTTCATTTAATAAATGTTCAAAAATACCGCCATTGAATTCTAAACATTTTCTGCTTCGTCTACGAAGATGGCCGGGTGCTCTTCTAATTGCCTCATGTCTTTCTTCTTTAAAATTGGCTGCAGTATTTCTAATACGTCGAATTAGTGCATCCCGAGTGTCCACTTTTACTTTGTAGACTTCATTTTTAAACCAGTCCCATAAACAATAATCTAGTGCTGTGAGGTCTGGAGGTCTGGGAGGCCAATTAATAGGACCACCGCGACCAATTCAATGCCCTGGAAATGTTTCGTCTAAATGGACCTGACGGGCAAAATGTGCAGGAGCTCCATCGTGCTGGTAATACATTTGCCTTTTGATATTTACAGGAACATCCTCTAGTAGTCCTTGTAACTCATGTTGTAAAAAAATTAGGTAGTTGTCTCCTGTGAGGCGATTCTCCAAAATGAAAGGGCCAATTAAATAGCTATCGAGCTTACCACACCACACGTTAACCGAAAACTTATGTTGAAAATGAATTTCAACTGTTGCGTGGGGATTTTCGATTGACCATACATGAGAGTTACGAGTATTATTAATACCGTCACGGGTGAATGTTGCTTCATCTGTAAAAAGTATACGCGATACAACACGATGATTATTTATCCACCGACAAAATTCAATGCGTTTAGCATAGTCTTCTGGTTTTAGGTGCTGTACTCTCTGTACATCGTATGGATATAAGCCTTGCTCGTGGAGTGTGTTAATTACTCTTTTTTGTGGAATGCCCAATTGAGTACCAATTCTTCGTGAGCTGGTCGTTGCATTTTCTTCTACTAAATCCAGAATATTTTCTACTTCTCCTAAACCTTGTCGAATTGATCGTTTAGATGTAATGTTGGCACTGGGAAGCTTTCTAGTACCAACTAACTAACTATTCTCGCACAAATCATTAAAAACTCTGATAAACACGTTTCTAGTCGGATGTCTGTACTCTGTGATGTGGATACCGTTGACGATATTCTTCAACAGCAGCTGTAGCATTTCCATTACAGAAACCATAAATAAACACCATATTTGCATATTCTAAATTTGAATACCGTCAACTTTGACACCATGGCGCATTTTCTTGTTATTATTTTTTTTCTCAGCTTAGTTATATTTTTTTTTGGTTTTGAGGTAGGTTTCTTATAGTCACAGGCCCTGAGTAATTAAATATGGTGAGGACATATCAGAAAACTCCGGAAAGGCGGAACTACAAGAATTGTTCCGAAGAAAATTTAAGACAAGTCATTGATGCCATAAAAAATGGCATGCCAACTAAACGAGCGGCAATTGTCTATAAAATTCCACGGGTAACCCTTCGAAATAAGTGCCTTGGGAGACACCACCGAACAGTAGGCCACTTAAGTGTCCTTGCGGCCAGTGAACAACTAGTGATAACAGACACTTTAGGTAAAATGGCGAAATGGGGATATCCATTGACGAAATGTAGTATTCGTGCGGTGGTTATAAAATGTGATTTTCTTTCAATTTTTGCTTTAAAAAAATTATATAAAAATTTATATTCTTACCTATTTTTAATTTTTCGTCGAATGCCGGGACTAGAGTAATTTAAAATGCGGATTTCACGTATTTTTGCTTTTGTGTCAAAGTAGCCCCAAACACGGGGTAACTTTGACACACCGGTTTTTATTTTTTTGCGCTTAAATTATTAATTTTAAAGCAATTTTGACATCAGCAAACGATTCAGCAGCCTATGTTTGTTATGTTAGCTTTTCTTCAAGTACTCATGTTAATAGACAGTGGCGTGAAGTCGAAAAAATGTAAGAAAAGGTGTCAAAGTAGCTGACGGTAAGTATTTGGCATTTTGTAACACTTCAATCACTCAAACTTGAAAATAATCGTTTAATTACTACCACAATACACAGACACATTGTCAAGACAACATAGATGTCAAATAGTTTGGAGTCTTGAGCATGGCATACTCTAATTATCGTAAAAATTTTGATAAAAGTGGAACGTAGAAAATAATTTGATACTGCGCTGTCACTTGAAAACAAAAATGAATATCGGATAAGAACATATTATTATGGGGTTTTTTACATTGTTTTCGCGTGTATGATACACTCCTGAAATTTGGTCCGTTCCTCCCGACTCACCCTGTATAAAGTCGGACAGCCTAATAATTCTTTATGATTGAATTGTAGGCGGATTACGTCATTCTCGATTGTATATTTTTTAGGGGCATATTATCTACAAAGTAAACTGAATCAATAAGGTCTTAAAAACAGTTTAACGAGTGCTGAAATAATTGGTCTACGACCTAATTGAAGGTCTCAAGACTCAAGAAGTCTATAAACTGAATCTCCTGACTTCAAAGATTAACACTATTTGCACCGTCCGATTTCGCCATTTTGGTAGGCAGAGATTTTAGTTCTTAGTGTTGGGAGCTACCGACCATGATGAATCTATGTTTATATAGTTCCACACTATAAAGCCAACACCGGGAAATAAATAACTGACTACGGTGATATTCCACAGTATACAGTATACAGGGTCTTGCACCTCACCTCCCGTCTTCTATAGCTCACTTAGTTATTAAGTTTGAATTTTCATATTTGGCAGACCTTATCTGTATCTTGGGGCGCATTTTAGGAAAATATTTTTTTTCATACAGGGTGTTCCAAAAAAAATGTGTGACGTCATAAGGATGTATTTTTTTAGATTACATGCCATATATTTTTCTAATTATGTGGGTGCCTCCTATAGTACCTACATACCCCTAAAATTTTATTGAAATCGATTCAGTATTATAGACGAAAAAAAATAAAAACTAAAAAATATCAGTTTTGCACCACTGGTTTTAAAGATAAATAAAAAATAAAAATAATGCCTCGTTAATAAAATTATACAAATAAATTTATTAAACAAGGTATAACAGTCTCTCAACCGAGTTTGATTAATACGACTTGTACAGGGTGTCCAAAGTTTAGTGTCAAACTTTGCAAACTTTAAAGCAATTTATTTTTCTTATTTCAAATAGGAACCCCTGTATCTTTTTATGTCATTTGATGCAGAATTAAAAATCAAACATTTTCCCTAATTGAAAACCTTGGTGCAAAAACCGGACAAGTCCACTTTTGGTCGAAATAACGATTTCCGCTAGAAAGTAGGTATTAAAATATCGCCGATCGATTGGTACAAGAATCAGGCAAGTCCAAAGGAAGGCAACGTTAATATTCGGAATTTAGAACTTGGTTGCTGCATTCTTGGGTGCAAGAAACAGCTAAGTCCAGGACTTGTCCGGTATTTTCACCAACAGCTTCACAAAGCGTAGGGACTTGGCTGGGTGGGGGAATATGCGGAACAGTCAGGGTCTCGCTCGCAATAGGTTTATTTATTCAGTAACTGCTGTTATTTATTGGGAGTTTTCAATTTTTGAAATTAAGCTCTTCAAAGTTATCATTTACGTTGTTACTTATTTTAGTATTGAAAATACTATTGGGATCGTGTTTACGCAAACTTTGCATTGCATGTCGATGTCGCTCATGTCGATGTCGCTCCGCCGTCTCTCGCGGCCAACAGCGCAATATCTAGATCGGTCTTGTAACATAATACTCTGATAAGACTTGGTAGAAATATAAATATGAATCAGCGTAAAGTCGGCAAGTAAATAATGAATAATGTTTAGTTTAGTTTGTGTTTTAAAGAACGCCATAGTTACTTTGTTAAAAAGTGTTTTATTGAGATAAGTTATAACTAAGGTAAGTTCACGTTATTTAAATCGGAATATTATATCGAGAAAAAAAAGCGGGAGGCAAAAAGTTGGAGCACAATAATTGCATATTACAAGGTCCGCCCAAATTTGGTTAACAAATGGGATAATTTTTTTATTATTGATTTCTCAGAAAATGTTATTGTACCGGGTGATTGGTTATATTTTGCACCCCTACCTATCTCATGAAAATCTTCATGGTCTATTTTGAACGCTTGGGTAAATAAGCATAATTTAAAAACATAGCATAAGTAGGCTTAGACAATATGACCGATTGAATATAAGGCAATTGTTCACCTTGGTTGGTCTGCTATGTGAATATTATTGTTTATAAACAAATTAATATTAATTATTCTTAGAAATAAAACCATACATTTAATATAATATGTTTTAGTTAATATACAGGGTGTCCCAAACGTAATGGGACACAGAGCAACAGCAGGCTCCTAAAGGCGAAATAATGCGATTTATTTAAACTTGCATTATCCCAAAATTGATAACAACCAAGATAAAGGGTGTCAAACTTTTATTTTTGTTTTCGTTTTTTTGGGATTATTTATAGTTCACCTTGGTTGGTCTGCTATGTGAATATTATTGTTTATAAACAAATTTATATTAATTATTCTTAGAAATAAAACCATACATTTAATATAATATGTTTTCGTGAATATACAGGGTGTCCCAAACGTAATGGGACACAGAGCAACAGCAGGATCCTTAAGGCGAAATAACGCGATTTATTTAAACTTGCATTATCCCAAAATTGATAACAACCAAGATAAAGGGTGTCAAACTTTTATTTTTGTTTTCGTTTTTTTGGGATTATTTATAATATGTTTTAATTAATATACAGGGTGTCCCAAACGTAATGGGACACAGAGCAACAGTAGGCTTCTTAAGGCGAAATAATGCAGTTTATTTAAACTTGCATTATCCCAAAATTGATAACAACCAAGATACAGGGTGTCAAAGTTTTATTTTTGTTTTCGTTTTTTTGGGATTATTTCCTAACGAAATGACATAGGTAGCAGCACGAAATTAAGGATTTTGGGGTTTTTTGAGGTGAGGAATTTAAAATTATCCATAGTTTTTATGTAACCAGTACTGTAAAATTAAAGAACATTTTTTAAACTTTTACAAAATCCAAATTAGAATGTGGGCTTTAATTACATGACATAGGTCATTAAAATTTTAAAGCTGTGTCAGGTATTTTCAATACATAGGATGCTTGCGTAAGGTGCAAGATCTGTAAATTTTTTATAGTATTTTTGGTGCAAAAAGTCCAAATTTTCAAGAAATTCTAGCTCTTATGTTTTTTTATAATATTGTTTTTTAATGTTACCCTAACAATTTTATTCTATATACCTACAAAAAAAAACATATATGCTATCTGTTTCAGAAGGTTTTTTTTTAATTTCCCAATAATTATAAAATATGGGCTTGTCACGTTTTTGCACCAAGGTCTTCAATTGCAACCCTATCGCAATTTCTAACGCATCAAGACTTATTTGCAGAAAACTCATTTTATCAACTATTCCAACAGTCATTATTATGAATAAATATCGAAGTTGGCTTTGAAAAACAATTTATAGGTATTAAAGTTTATTAAAGTGACCAGAGACCATTTTGACTTTCGTAATCGAAAAGCTTCAAATTATGTTAAATTGTTAGTAATTATTAACTGGAAATGATAATCGTGGATCCTTTAAAATTCGTTGAACTGTTCTTTCGATTACATCTACGGCATCAGCGACTACTTGTTGAGTAACTGAAGTATTTTCTATAACAGATAATAGCACAGCCAATTGATTTTGTTCGGTTCGGACCGGTTTATTTCTCACTGGTTTTGGGTAGTTTACATTTCCCGTTTGTACAAACCTCTCTAATATGTTTTGCAGGCTCCGTTTGTCAGGATGTTGTCGTTCCGGATAACGTTGTACGTAAACTCGGCTTGCCAAAAAAGAGTTCTTCTCGCATGCTCCTAATATAAAAATCATATCTACGAACTCTTCTTGGTTGTAGTCTATCACAAAAACCCATATAAAGTAATTATAATAGCTTAAATAATTACTAACAATTTAACAATATTTGAAACTTTTAGATTACTAAAGTCAAAATGGCCACTTTAATAAACTTTAATACCTATAAATTGTTTTTCAAAGCCACCTTCGATATTTATTCATAATAATGACTGTTGGAATAGTTAATAAAATGAGTTTTCTACAAATAAGTCTTGATGCGTTAGAAATTGCGATAGGGTTGCAATTAGGAAAAATGTTTGATTTTTAATAATATAAAATAAAAAGATACAGGGGTTCCTATTTAAAATAAGAAAAATAAATTACTTTAAATTTTCCAAAGTTTGACACTAAACTTTGGACACAGTGTACAATTCGTATCAATCAAACTTGGTTGACGAGACTGTTATACCTTGTTTAATAAGTACCTTTGCATAATTTTATTAACGAGGCATTATTTTTATTTTTTATTTATTTTTAAAACCAGTGGTGCAAAACTGATATTTTTTAGTTTTTATTTTTTTTCGTCTATAATACTAAATCGATATCAATAAAATTTTAGGGGTATGTAGGTACCTATAGGAGGCACCCAAATAAATAAGAAAATATATGTCTTGTAATCTAAAATAATTCATCCTTATGACGTCACACTTTTTTGAAACACCCTGTATGAAAAAAAATATTTTGCTGAAATGCGCCCCAAGATACAGATAAGGTCTGCAAAATATGAAAATTCTAACTTAATTACTAAGTGAGCTATAGAAGACGGGAGGTGAGGTGCAGGACCTTGTATTTAAGCTTAAATAAGCGCTGAGTGAGTAGGTTTAACGACAATGCAGCTTAATTACTTTATTCGCATCTTTTAAATATTTCGTCTTGAATTTAAAGTATTAAATTGCGTAAACTTTTGAAAACATTTCTGTTAGCTGTTTAGTTCAATGTGCTTCACGTCGCGTCAGAATAAAATGTTGCAGAAATATGACATTTGGAACATTGAAATTTATATATAAATTAACTTTATGTCAGTCGAAACGAACTAGAAATATAAAATCTTCTTCAGGCAATATGTTGTCTAATAAAATTACTTTTTCTAATAGAGAACGTTTTTGAGTAAAAAAAAATTGTTACAGGAACAAACATTTTCGTTACCGATTATGTCTGACTATAGATGGCTAGATTAAATCTGGCTCAGTAATCTATCGATTCAGCTTAAAATTAATTTTGTTTCGCTTCAATTAATTTGACAAAATATACTATTTATTTTTTAAAATTAGTGCATCAGTCCGTTGAAGTAAGTATATAACAGGAAAGTAAAACATTCAGTCTACTCCACTAGTTTGGTCAAGTTTGTCTAGACAATTTAATAATGTGAAGAGTTCTTTATCCCATGTACCGGGTGAGTCGTCAATGATTGCAAGAAGTAATTTTATGCCTTAAAGGTAAGATTTGTCGATAATAAGCCTTCTCCAACGACCACCTATGAAAATTTAAAAAAAGCCCGGTTAGGGTAAATAGATAAGGTAACCCACCATAAACATGCTAACTGGGGGGAACGAAAATGGAATATCGATTTATAATGTAAGTTTGATTTTTACAATTAAGTCTTTGGAAGAGAATATACATAACATACAACCTTTAAGAATAAGGAAAAGATAAATGGGTTCTATTTAAATAAATTCACATTTATTAATAATAATGGGATCATTGTTTAAAGCAAATCAAATTTAAAATTGAATAAAAAAATAAATAGCTAGGAGTCAAAATTTAAATAAGTAATATGGCACAAAAAAAACTTGCATATGCTAAATTCTCATTACATATCGAATTAGCTTAAAAAGTAAGACTTTCTAGTAAATAGGACCAATAGTTAAAAAAGTAGTGGAATGGCACATATAATTCAATATACGAAAAACAGCCCCAATGTTCGATGTTAGCCATTCATCGAGCCAATCATCGATTATTCGAACATTACAAGAAAATAAAATGATACCTATTCAAGCTTATGGAAGACGATTTTGATAGAAAAACGTATTTTTGTGAACAAATGATGGCAAAATTAGATAAGAATGTGATCCATTTAGAACATGTTTTGTTTTCTGATGAGTGCACCTTTACACTTCACGGTCATGCTAATCGTCAGAATTGCCGCTATTGGTCTAGGGAAAATCCTCACTGGATTAGAGAAGAACATATGCAATATCCTGAAAAGGTTAATGTTTAGGCAGGAATAGTTGGAGATCATATTATAGATCTTCTTTTCATTAATGGCAATTTAAATGGCGATAATTATTTAGTACTGCTCCAAAATAATGTCTTGCCAGCTTTGACAAACTTATACCCTGATCCAGCAAACCCACAACTTCCAGCGAATATGATATGGTTTCAGCAAGATGGAGCACCGCCCCATTACCAAATCAATGTCCGGCAGTACCTCAACCGAGTATTTCCAAATCGGTGGATAGGAAGGCGTGGATCGATGGAATAGCCAGCACGATTCCCTGATTTAACGCCATTAGACGTCTTATGGGGTTATATCCAAAATATTGTATACAAAACTAAACCCGTCGACTTAGCTGACTTAAGAAGACGAATAACGCTTGCGATTAGATCGGTCACGCCTGAAATGTTCAGTAACATTAGAAGAAATTTCTATTTAAGATTAGGATGTTGCCAAGACGTTCGCGGCGAGCATTTTCAACGTTTCCTACGTTAATGTTTTTTTTTGTTATTAACATTATGAAGAAATAAACAGTATTACTTATTAGTTTTTGAGTGTGTTTTTTCTGAAGAATCCAAAAATTGACTAATATATAGGGTGTTGTATTTAAAATAAGGAAGTTGGTATTTGTCACTGTTACATGACACATAAAAAGTTTTTATTGAAAAAAATGCGCAACAATCGACGTATCCGAGCGTTTTTTCGGACACGCCCCCATGTATTAATTATCGAATTTATTCCATTTGGCTAATACACACTGTATAATACAATAACACAAAAGCTTATTATGGACGAATCCTATCTTTAAAATATAAAATTCCTGCTCATGATGGAAGCCTTTGCTTTTGAAATATGTACTTATGGAATAGCTGAACATCTAAACTTGAATAAAACTAGTGAAGCGGACTGTTTTACGTGTTAAATTCAAAATAAACTAGCTTTAAGCTGGTTACATACAACCGAGCAATAAACATAGTAGAAATTTGTTTATAGCCATAATAAACGTATTTATTCAGCAAAAATTTGTCAGAATAATTTTATTAGGCCAAATATGCACATTTTATTTAAAGCACTACTAGCTACAGGTATATACACAATGTTTACTACAGGATAGCCCATTAATCTGACCTGAGTACATTAATTCATTTTGTTCCTGGGCAAGTCCTAAAAAGTTTCTTGAATTAGTTTATTTAACTAATAAATTGGTGACATACAATGTTCCTTATAATATTTGCATCAAGAAAAATGACTCCGATTGGTTTCTTACCTTGTTTTTATAACACTTGAAGAAATTACAAGTTATAATAAAACCTATACAGGGTGATTCATTAAGGGTGACGAGGTACCGTATCTCAGGAACTAATAGTCGTACGAGTTGGAAAAAAATCCCTTAAATGAAATCGACCAAGAGAAATTGCTGGAAATAATTTTCAATAGGGTGGCACTTCCGGCTATACCGGAAGTAGGTGTCAACTTGCTTATTTTATAAGGAACACCCTGTATATTATTACATTTTTGAATTTTACATTAAACTATAATTACTTTTTATTAAATGCATTATTACTCTATGATTAATAGTTTCCGAGATATTGACTCTTGAAAAATTACATTTTTGAACTTTGAGGCTTCTAGCTTTCAAACTATACGTCTTAGAGCAAAACGGCTTACATGTCCCTATCTTCGATTTTTGTTATCTTTCCAAAAGTATTAACTTCCGGTCAAACCGAAAGTACTTTGTTTTATGCATTTAAGTTACATCCCGTTTAACCGGAAGTTGACACTTTTGGAAAGATAACAAAAATCGAAAATAGGGACATGTAAGCCGTTTTGCTCTAAGACGTATAATTCGAAAGCTAGAAGCTCTCAAAGTTCAAAAATGTCATTTTTCAAGAGTCAATATCTCGGAAACTATTAATCATAGAGAAATAATGCATTTCATAAAAAGTAATTACGTTTTTATGTAGAATTCAAAAATGTAATAATATACATGGTGTTCCTTATAAAATAAGCAAGTTGACACCTACTTCCGGTATAGCCGGAAGTGTCACCCTATTGAAAATTATTTCCAGCAATTTCCCTTGGTCGATTTCATTTTAGGGATTTTTTTTTCAAACTCGTACGACTATTAGTTCCTGAGATACGGTACCTCGTCAGCCTTAATAAATCACCCTGTACAGAATGTTATTTAAGTATGTGGCCAAACTTCAAGGAGGGCTTCTTTAAGCGATTTTAAGAAGAAAAGTTCAAATAAACATGGGTCCAAAAATGTATAGTTTCTATGATACAGGGTGTCAAACAAAAAATCGGATGTTCGTAAATATCTCAATACTCTTTTATTCGATTTTGTTGAAATTTGGCAATTCTGTTTGTAATAACAAGAGAATAATTTAGCCTTAATTAGATTAAAATTATTAAGTCCAGTGGCGTCCCGGAAGACAGTCCAACTAATATTTTTGACAAAAAAATTGCGCGCCACTGACTTTTTTTGAAATTATTTATTTTATCGAATTAGGCAACTAGAAATACAACTATTTTATATCCTGAGTTTTTTTCATATTTTGCTTTATTTTCGAAAAAAAAAAAATAAAAACCACTTTATTGCATGTCCCCGGGACAATAAGAGTAAAAAATTCAAACTACCAAACTATTAAGCAATTAAAATTACATAAAAGTCCTCTTTTGAATTTTTTCGCACAGATTTAAACTGTTTTCGATAAAAGAAATTAACATTTTCGCATAACGTAATAATTTATTACTGCAGAGTTTATTTATGTTTTTAACAGAAAAAAAAAGAGAAAAAGCCGACCTTTGCAAGGTGCCTGATTCACCGAACCTTTCATGTATTCTCACAAATGTTTATCTATTTGGTACAATACGATGTGGATATCTTTCTTGATAAATGCGCACAGCCTCTCTGGAATTGCCTTGGGGCATTCCATAAACAAAATGCATATCGGCCATTTCTGAGTTTGTAAATTGAACCATTTTCCAACAATTAGTAAACTTATAATCTTAAAACTGTTATGGCTTGGTTTATACCTCTCATTTAAGATTTAATTTAATTTAAGATTTAATTTATTATTTAAACTAAGCTAAGAAATAATTTTGTTAATTTATACCTCGAAAACGTGCCACTAAATTAAATTAAATGAAGTGCAAAAAAAAGAAGATTTGTCCAGCTGTTGTTACAACAATTAAGGCAAGTAGTAAAAAACAAATCGTAGTCTTTCATTACAAATCACAAGAATTTAGATCAGTCAAAATAAATAGAGAAAAAGCACTTTATTTGTTGATAAAAATAAAAATTCCAACAATAATTTAAAGTTATTGTCACCGATCAAAATATTCATCTTTCTTCCTAACCAATCACGAACAGTTGTGGAGAACGATTTAACGCGATTAAGCACGATCTGGCACGACTTTTTACCTTAAGTTGAAAGTTGGTCAACTCTTAAATTAAATTAAATGATAAATTACTTTAAATGAGAGGTATAAACGCATGCATAAGAAAATTAACTTTCAACTTTTAAATTCTTAGTTTAGTTTAAATCTTAAATTAAATTAAATGTTAAATGGGAGGTATAAAGCGGGCATTAAAAACTCTTTAAATAATTACGATGAAATAATTACTTGACACTCTTTTAAGTTATGACAGTTTATGTAAAAATCAAATATGTTTGAACAGCAACTGTTTTTCCTTCCATAGGACTCTTCTTCTTTTTCTGTTACTTTTAAAACAAAGTAATAAATTATTACGTTATGCGATTATTTTATGTTAATTTCTTTTATCGAAAACAGTTTTAATCTGTGTGAAAAAATTCAAAAGAGGACTGTGTGGACGTGTAATAATATTGCTTAATAGTTTGGTAAGTAGTTTACATTTTTTACTCTTATTGTCCCGGGGACATGCAATGAGGTGGTTTTTATTTTATTACAATATGGTAAGAAACCGTCAAAGAGGGAGTTCATCGTCATGTGATACAAAAATTACGGGAAGCAGTGCATATTACATGGTTCCTAAAATATTGCTTTTCAGATACTAAAAGACATTTTTTTTTCACAAATGATTCATAACAATGAAATGTATCGATTTTTTTACACATTTTGTATATTTATAGTTAAATTGGTCAGTTTTCTTTATCAGTATAAGTTAAAATAAAATTAAAATAGTTTTAGTGTTTACTGCAAGCAAGCGATGCCATTGCTACGTGTGTCGCTATCTTTCTACCAATTATATATAACACAATAAGCTTACCCCACATTAATGCTGCCTGGAATTTAGTAAACTCATCAGCCTGTAACTCATCCCTAGCTAAAATCAATCGAACCACGTGCTGGGGAAGTAAAGTAAATGAACCCAAGTTTAAAACTTCGTTACCATGTTCATCTACAAATTCCAACACCTAAAACATTTTTAGTAGAACTAAAGATGATTAGCCCAAAAATTTGTCAAACATAATTTGACCTAAAGCATTGAATATCAAACTATAAGAATGGTGAATGTCCGAGAACAGTTGACAACCCAGTTTTAGACTATTGGAGGTGGTTTGGCCGCCATTGTGAAGTTGATCGTAACTCAAACCTTAAATCTGTCGTTATAATGCAAGGCCCCGGCAACAGATGTCTCAAATTTATTGATGTGATGTCGTGGTGTTGCCGCATATCGTATTTTATTAAAATTTTTAATGATATAAGCATTATTAACAGACAATAAAATAGGAGGTTCTCAATTCCAGCCGAATGTATGTTTTGATAATAATAAGGGGTCTGGTGTCATATAAGGTCGGTCGAATTTTGATAGTTTTAAAATTTTATCATATAGCCTAAGCTGTATAGAACAGGTTAAAAGCAAAAAAGTTGCGGATTATACACTTTTGATGCGAAAAATTAATAATAAACTATTTATAAATTGACATTTTTACCGAAAATATAAACCCTTTATTTTTCTGTGCCGAAAATGTCAATGCGAAAAGTCTCCATTATTTGACGTAATATTTACTGTGTTGCCACGTTGGACCAATTTTCATGATTTGAAAATAAGGATATTTATTATTTTATTTTATTTATAAACATCCTTGGGCTACGGGCCCAGCCTTTCCCAAAGTGGGCGATAACGCCCCCTTGTGGGCGCTGCAGGCCTAAAGGGTGGCGGTAAGAGACCCAGAAAAAAAAATTAATGTATAATCTCCGCTAATATAGCTCACAATAATTAACTAATTTAATTTGAAGTTATAGTGGTTTTTAAGTAGGTGAAAAAATGGGGGCGCTAAAAAATAATTTATTCTCAAAGTGGGCAGTAGACAAAATAAGTTTGGGAACCACTGGGCTACGCAATAGAACGCCGGCTACACGTTAATGGTAATACCTTTATGAGGTAATGGCATCATACATTAGCGTTGCGGGCTTCGCCCGCCCCGCAACTATTATAAACATCCTTGGGCTACGCAATAGAACGCCGGCTACGCGGCCTACACCTTTATGCGGCAATGGCATAAAGTTTATTTATTACATTTCTTTACAAACCTAAACAAATTTAAAATTACACTTGACAACACAGCTTCGTGTCTCCATAAAACCACTAAAAATACGCCGAAAACCAGACAAATGGGGTTATGTTCAAGTTTTATGCTGACGTTTGCTCTGGAATATGAAATTACAATATGTAATAATTATGCTGAAGTGAAAAATAGCTTAATTAAAATTTTTTTGGTAATATAGATTCTCCTATATTATATATTGATCTTTTATGACCGTAAGTTGATAAAATAATTGTGGATATTGTATTCATTAGATAAGCTACGATACCTTAGGTTTAAATATTAAAAACTGCTTTAATATTTAAAAAAAATGGCTTTATCCGCAACTTTTCTTGCACTAAATTGTTTCATTTAATGTTATCTTTCTAATAAACCCAAAAACAGGAAGAAATTCGACCGACCTTATATGACACCAGAGCGCTGATTACTCCGGGGTAATTGGACCAATTTTCACAATGATTTTACCGTTGCATTAGGTGTTAAATGTTAAACAAATAAAAGTAGATAAAAAGCGACAGCAAGTATAACTAAAATAGGTTTGATTTCGTCGAAAAATGGCAAAATACCTAATACACTAATACAAACAAACTGGATGTTTCTTAAGTAAGAAAGTAAAACCTACATTTTAACCATTTTGAAAAGTAGTAATAATTGCAAATAAAAACCAAGTTATACAAACCGCACATCATTCATATTTTACCCAACATATACGTTGCAGCCTAGGTATGTATTGAATAGTGAGAGTCGTCATTTAATTCTGTTAGAAATATAATACATGACAGTCAATATGTTTTCATGTAATTAACGTTGTGAAGTCAAAAGGTTGAAATAAGCAATTAAAAATAGGGACATTTTTAAGTCTAGACTATACTATAGGTAAAAAAATAAATGTAAGCTACTTAAATCTAGGATAGGTGTAGGTACTTATGTGAAATCAAGTTTTACGATAGGCTATAAATTTAAAAAACTCATGCAGCAAGTCAAACAGACAAGCGGCAACAATGTTTTAATTTAGCAGTGAAAAGGCTTGTCGTTAGTTGCTGCATCAACACTCTTTATTTTTGATGACTCATTGGTGCCATCTATGAATTTAACGTAGCAGATTTAGGAAATATGCTTATATGGCCTTCTTATAGTTTGATATTCAATGCCTAATATAATAAGAGTGGCTATATACAGGGTGTCCGGTATGTATATTATGGCATACTTTTGGGACCGTATAGGGTAGGTCAAAATAACTCCACTTTGTCATTTAAAAAAAAAACTAAAGTGCCTCTTATCGGCTCTAACTTTTGAACCAACACGTATAATTTAATGAAATTTTAGTATTTTGTGTAGGTCATAAAGACTCACACAACTGTACTAAATTAGATGTTTCACATCGTCAGGTAAGTCAGAAACGGACTTGCCACCGCACTCGTTAGCCAAAATTTTGACAGGTGTCATTTTAAAGGGCTGATTTTTTAAATAGTTTAGTAATTTTTATTTAAAAAGGGTACTCTACATTTATCTTAATGGAATTAGCGGCTTTCAAGAAAAATAAGGTTTTTGTATATCACGTTTAAGCATTGATTCGAAATTTATTTAATAATCCAGTTTATTAACATCAGCTATTTGAACACAATAATTAATCAAATAACTTTAAGATTAATACTAGGCACTAATAGTTATTTATGGTACTAGTGTGTTATGTTGAAAATAAGTCACGCGAGAAAGATTTATAAATTCTCAAGTGACTTGGGAAACATATAACACACGAGTGGCATACAATGTTTTATCCAACAAGTGGAAGAAATCGTTTTTTTTATGAGATACTTAATAATTAATGTAAATAATGAAAATAAAAATAATCAAAGCTACTTGCGTCTCAGTAGCCTATAAATGTCAGAATGACTTGACAGTGACTTTTTTACATTTTGGCCAAAGTTGGTTGCCACGGGCATGATAAAATGTTAGCAAATGTTTAAATAATTTTAATACTTGCCAGTTTTCCTGCAGAAAAGGGAGGCTTTTTTGAAGAAGAAAACCTATAGAAAATGGACGATACCGATGAAAATTACGTTCCTGAGGATATCCTTACGGAAGCGGAAGAAGCAGCGATGAAGATTTTGCCAGAAAAGTCACGAGATGCTTACGACAAAGAATTCAAAATGTTTGAGTCTTGGATGAATTCACGGAAGATAAAAGGTATCGATGAAAATATTCTATTGGCTTATTTTTTACATTTGCAAAAAAAATTAGCCCCATCGTCGCTATGGACCAAATACTCGATGATTCGCTCGACTATTCACCTTTATAAAAAAATCAACATTTCAAAATATGGCAAACTAACGAGCTTTTTGAAAAGCAAATCACAGGGATACAAACCAAAGAAGTCCAAGACATTAGAACGACCTGAAATAGAGAAGGCTTTGAACGAAGCTCCCGACGACGAGTACTTGTTGATGAAAGTGGCTTTGATAATGGGGATTAGCGGTGCTTGTAGATATGGGATCGTCTGCTTCCAATGAACCAACTAATTTTACAATGACTTCAAATTCGCATAAACCGTTAGCGTTTTCCTTTAATTTCAATATCAATGTGAATTCTGCTTGTAATTGTAATATAAATAAATAGAATTCTACTTTAAATAACTCACTAGTGAGTTATGGATTATAACTCACTAGTGTATTATTTGATAGTTTACTTGTCTAAAATGACATTAATATTGATAGTCATAACTGTCATGTCTTGCGTTGAATAATAGTTATTTATGTCCCAAGGCAATAAAGTGATTCTTTATCGGACGAGTCTGAAATTATGAGATGAGCGAGCGAAGCGAGCGAGGCGAATAACAGGCGAGTCGATAAAGACACTTTACTGACGTGGTGCATACAAAATTTTATCGCCAACCGTTTAGAATTTATAATATAAAAAATTGAGGTAAACATCGCAATAAATGGCAAGAAAACTATTATCGAGCTGTAATAGGAAAAGGCGTGACAGTGACAGATGATTTTTGATTAATAAATGTCAAAGTCACTAATTTGCGGAGGGTAAAAGTATTTATCTGCCGCATTTGCGGCAGGTAAAGTATTTTATTTTACAATAAAATAAAGTGTTTGTTTACTTCCGGAAATCACTCTGATAATAGACAGTTTTCGTTGTATCTTAAAAGCGATTCCGATAGCCGCTATTTGACAACTTTGACATTTGAGCTGTCATTTATCGTTATCGTTACGGATAAGTGGCGGGAGCTAACGGACGGAAGACAAAGCCATAGCGAAAACGGAACGCATGCGTAATGACCATTTTTTTTGACAGATCCTTTTTTACGAACTGCATTTGCATTTGCATACATCCTTAGCCGTTCTTGGTATAACCACTGAGGGTTCCTTAAATCAGAAAGTAAGTGTCCAAAATTGTCATATATATGGTTGTTCACGAAGTCAATGGTTTTTGAGAGAGCTGAAGCTGACCGTCCAAAAAAGACATCCAAATCAACTAGCCTACTAGAGTAGCTTAATCTTAACAAAATGCAAAGCCCTTCCACGCCAGAAACATTATGGTTGCTTTGTGTTATTACATTATTGGGAATCCTAAGTGCTTCAGCCAGTCTTCTTAAGTGATTTTTTCAAATCGGAAATAAAGTTTGCATTTAGCATTATTATAGTTTTCTAAATTGAAATTTCCATACAACTGTGCTCGATACTGAATGTCCTGGCGATCAAGCACCTCCAAGAGAAGGGCATCATCCAAATAAAATCAAACTTTCGTCTATCATGATGTTTTATAGAAGTTTGGGTACTAGGAAATTAAAACCAAGCAAAAAAGATAGCACAAAACGTATATGAAAATATGAACACAAACCATTAAAGATAGGTTATGTTATATTTGTTATGTATTGTTTACTGTCGAATTCGACTTAACGTTAACGTTAAGCGAATTGAATAAAAACTATTTTTACGATCTGTCAAATAGCGGCTTCGTATTCGTATTCGTTATGGTTAACCGTTTGAATTTGCCAATACAACGAAAACTCTCTAATGTACGGCTTTACTGACGGTTGACGATAAAATAAATTATTACTTTTTATTAATACTCGCATGCATTTAACTTATGTACAAGCACTCGGTAATTGTGTGGAGGCACGAAGAATTTATTCTGATACATTTCTAAATCGGCGTATGATAAAGTACAGTTATTTTGACCTCCCCTATACGGTCCCGAGAGTATATACTTACCGGACACTCTGTATATTTTTAAAATTCTTAATAGATTTTTTAATTAGATTATTATAATAATTGATTCCCTTGTTGTGGGTATGGGCAGCTACAAAAGATATTCTTCTTTTATTTTTTAGTATCCTATGATATAAATTTGTTTTTATAAAAATCGTGCTCAGTGACAGCTCTACTCATAAGATGCTTACCTTTTGAACCAAAGATTTAGTACATTTATACTGTATATATCTCTCAGCTGAAGCTAAAAGCGCACAAACGGTATCGACGTTTATGCAGCATTGTACGAAGCCAGCACAAGCTTTGCGAAGTTCATCTAATCCGTAGTAATCAGCAGCATTCATCACACCTGAATATGAAAATTAAAATTAAATACGCTTATTTAATATTATTTGCTGCTTATAATATAAATTAGTGTCCGACCGAAACATGATTTTCAGTTTCGGCCGAAACTATTGATACATGTTAAAAATTTTATTGTATACTGAAATTTAATTTATTTTATATATTACGAGATCGATCTTGGGAACGGATTGAAGTCTTCCCACTAAGAAAAAAGGTCGACAGAGAAAAAAATCTATTTATATAGACAACACTGCCTACCCAAAGTTAGCCGAACGGTGCGCGATAATTCACGAACACTGAGTTTCGGCATGGCCGAAACCAAAACTGTCACCGAAACCGAACCTTCGGTCGGTCTCTAATATAAATGTTTTAAATTATAGACCCATAAGCAAACTTAACATCCTTGAAATTTTTTTTGAATTTTTTGTGCATAACTTAGTACTTAATTTCATAAAACCTCTTATTTGTTATATGCACTTACATTCAGCCAAAATATGCGCATATAGTTGCCTTGTTTGCCTTTAAAATATGCAGTTATTTGCATTTTTTTTACCAAATTTGCATACTGGTACGCAATATTACTTAATTTATTATAGTAAAATGAGGTAAAGAAACACATTGGGTTCTAAAAATATGTTTATTTAAAAAAAAACAATAAAAAATAAAACTATATTTTATATTGCGTTGCATAATTTTGATACAAATATTTTTCATTCCAAGTTTCAGATACAGAAAACAAAAGCTTAAAACTAAATTTGTTAGTTTATTGTTCCATAGATTTGGAAATAAATAAACTTAAAAAATACGGACCTGTTACTTAATAATTCACCTTTGTTATATTTATTCTGTTGACCATATACATTTTGTGAATTATCCATATTGTACCTTATTTAATTTTTTAAAGCCTCTGTTGGATTTTTCCGCTGTTGTAACCCTTCCACTGCTTTATTAACATCTTTAATAATTTATTTTATTGCACCCCCCTTGTATTTTCAACTTTTATTAAATCGTTGTTATCTGACGAAGCTACAGTGTTAGCGAAACATGTCATTTTCTTTTTAATATAGTGGAAATTTACAAGTTCAACTTTGTTTTACTGTATCTCATAATACTATAATTATGGATTTTCACCTAGTATCGGCTGAATCAATTAACTAAGTTTCTAATTTAATTGAATTATGTTCTTATTTAAAGGTAATACCAAGAAACAATGTTTAAATAAGTACGTTTTATTTTTCTTCTATTAAACTGTTTGTAAGTTTTTATGACAATAATTGCTAATAGCCAGTGGCGTAACTAAGGGGGACCAGCCCCCCCCCCCCCCCAGAATCCGCGAGAAACAAATTTATTCTGCCAGACCACCCAAATGCGAACGATAAGTCAAACGACAAATTGATGAATTGAATTTTTTTATATACCTACATAAATTATTTATATTTATTCATCAATTTTATTATATTTTTAGTCTAGTCTATACCCTATACGCGCAACTAAAACTCGAAATCGGAACTCCAAGCCAGGTCTGTAAGGTTAGAAATCCAATGCTGCCCGCCAAGACGCTCTCGGGATCTAATCAGAATAAACATGTCCAAATTCAACTTGAAAAATTTCCAAAAAAAGTTTTCGTGACAGCTGAAAAATCTAACCGATAAAAAACGAGGTCTTGTGATATTACTGTTGATTATTGACCAAATTTGTTAAAATTAAAGCGGGCTCCACCTCTACACGAGCCGCCACTTCAAATCACAATAACAGGGCCACCCCCAGGTCAGAGGGCTAGTTACACCACTGCTAATAGCAGTCATTAATTTTTTACTTTAAATTATATTATCATAAGATGATATATAATTGATAATGTAATTGTAAAATAAAATAATGTTATAGGTATTCTTTTACTCTAGTTTTAGTTTTTCTATTTAAGAAAATCAAATTGTCTTGTTTCAACATAACTAAAACCGCCAAGAGATGTGAAAGGATAATTTAATAACATATTCAATTAACAACAGAGATAAACAATAGGGAACTTGACAAAAATTTTAAATGGGGAAAAATTCTATAAGTCATAAGTATATATTGTCATAAAACATATGGCAGCAAAAAAAAACAACATATTTCGTCCCAAAAGACCGCTAGCAAGATTTAAAAATGTCCCACAATTCAAATTATCCCACGCGGGTAAAAACGGGTCGTGACGTCAAGAAGTATAATTCGTGTGTGACATCCACGAAATAGGTTATAGGTTGGCAATAAATTGAACGACGACGTTGAGAATTCCACCTTAAAACAACAATACAATAACAATAACACACGGCAATCCAAATGCAAACTCGGTACCTCGGCCACCGGTCAGGATGACGGATGACGGAATAGTAGACAGACTATATTTTCTCCACGACCATCCAGTTCCATATCTGATTCATCCGATTTTTCACTCATTTTTTGACTTGTACTAAATTTTGTCTGAAAATAATTATTACAACGCGGCCATTTTTATCTGACACTGACAGTTTCGAAATTCAGGGCAACCTATGTCGTTTATATCAATTACAGAATATTCATTCCGTATCTTGTTATGGAATGAAAATACACGCAAAACGCATAAGAAGCAAGTGTTTCAGAATAAATATTCCAACTCAAGAGCGAGAATTTTTACATTCTATTATCAAAAATGATTTTGGAATTATTGCATTCAGTAATGGTCGTGGAGAAAAGTCATACTTCCTGACGACATCGGGCTTGGCGCGCTTTAAAGGTCGTTTGAAATGCTTTTGACACGCGCGAAACTTTAAAGAATATTTACCAAGTTATTTCTGATTTTTAAGGAGTAATAATTGGGGAATATTCTTTTTAGGCCTAACTAAATCATATTGAAAAAAAAAATTGGAAAGTTTCCTATTACAAATACTAGTACTTACCCAGTAAAGTTCGTGGTTGTAGGGTAACACATCCAGTGTGAATGTATTCAATAAGTTGTCGAAATACATCGGGTTCAAATTCTTCTATGATAAGAGTTTGATGTTGCTGGGACTGGGGCTAGTAAAAAAAGTTAAGCAAATTAAATTTAAAGATAGTTTTAGTAAAATGTTGCAGTTTAGATTAACGATGTCGATTTCGTAAATATGTTATAATAAAATAAATAACACCATGCACTCTAAAGTTATTTATTATGATTTTCTAAAGTTAAATAAGTAATAAGGTTGCACTCTACAGCTAGGATGGTATTGTTAGGTATATTTTGGGTACAGGATACAGATATGGAACAAGCTGTGTATGTAATTAGAAAAAAATCTACCATGCATTCGTAGTAATTTAATCTAGTTTCTTAGGTACCAAAAAACCTAAATAGAAAATAATTAAGTATAATTAATAATTATTATTTATTTGCTTTTAAAATACAAAAATTATTTATATTATTGTTTTAAAATAAAAGTAAAGTGTAATTTTAAAGATACCAGACCGTCCTATAACCTAACTTTCATAATATTTGAAGTACATATTCATTCAAAATTTTATTGTAGGGACCGACACCGGTGCGCCGACAACTACTTTGAGAAACACTAATTTATGCTAATAAAAGGCGAAAAAGAAAGGCAAAAGTATGCACGAATGCTTCGAAGTTTTCAAATTTTGTTTAATAAACTATTCAACATTTGTCTAATAAATTAAGCTAGCCAATAGACAAGCGTTTGATGGATTCGAAGACATCTCTTCCGATCATTATTTTATACACTCCCGTGCAGAGAAAACGGGCACTCCAAAATTTTGATTAGGTTTTAGCCTTGATAACTTTTTTATTTTTCATCCGATTTTAGTGATTTTTTTATAGAATTGCACATACAATTCTCAGCTTTAAGGTGTATTTTCTAATCTTAAGTAACTTTGGTTATTTCACATATTATAGAAGGATAATCGAAATGCTGGTTTTTTTTTCTCTAATTTCAAAACGCCATGTGGAATAATTAAGTAACAAAATTATTTTAAATTACCAATTTTAATGTAGAGTAATTTTTTGGTTTATGTCAATACATTCAGTCTCACACAATTTACATTTAAATAAAATAATTTAAATTTTTACATAATTTCTATTCAAATATAAATTCAGAATTTTTTTTACAAGGTGGCTATGTCCTTTGTTGTTTGACACTTTATTGTCAGTTTGGCAGTTAATTTGTGTATTAGTGCTGAAAATTGTGCAAAAGCTGTAGCTTTAGTGGAGGATGGGCGAAATTATGGGTATGTAGCCAGAGTACTTAATACCAGCCGCTCTACCATCGAAAGAGTAGTTAAACGCTTTATGGATACAGGCAGCAATTCACGAAGGGCAGGTAGTGGTACGCAACGCAAGACTACAGCAGTTAATGACCGGTTTCTTGTTCTTAAAACCCTTAGAAATCGCCGACTGACTTCAAGATAGCGACAACAAAACACCGATGATGACAATTAAACCGATTATGCTTAACATGTAAAATAAAATATTTAAGTAACACATGACTAATATGTGAAGAGCAAAAATTCTTAGAGATATACTAACCAAAACCTTCTTCCCCATTTAGGTCAGAGTCAACCCCCATATTTGTATGCGAAAATATGGGAGGGTTTTAAAACCAACTGAGTATGGAACCGGGCCATACGAGCGTTTAAAACCATAGCGATACGTGGTTAATAGGCTATACAGCCCGAAACCACATATCACTAACGCGGGGAGTTTAGTCGGTCGGCAGTTGCCCCCTCAGGGCAAATGTTCAACCCGACACTACCTCTGTGCTTCCTCCAGTGGGGGCCCTTTACTCTGGCTGTACCTGGAAAGTGAAGTACAAGGTCTGTATGCAGATTCTCCTCGAAGGCCGCAAAAAAAAAAAAAAAAAAAAAAAAGATTGAGTTCAGTACAGGCGAAAAATCATCTTAGAGAAGTTCGAGGTAAAAGTATCAGTTCTTGGACCGTTCGTCGAAGATTAAAGGATGTAGGTTTGAATTCTTGCCGACCAGCAACAGGCCCTAGATTACTGCCACGTCATAGAGTAGCAAGATTACAATTTGCTCGTGAACATGTAAATTGGAATTTGGCACAATTGAACAGTGTACTTTTTACCGATGAGTCTAGATTTTGCCTAAACTCACCAGATGGACGAGAGCGAGTGTGGAGACGAATGAACGAAAGATTTGCTGAATGTTCGTTCAGCCCCCGGCTTAGTTATGGAGGAGGTTCAGTGATGGTTTGGGCAGGAATATCACGGGAGGCCTGTACTGAGTTACTATTTATTAATAGAGGATCGCTGACCGCACAGAGGTACTATATTGAGGAGGTTATCGAGAATCATGTAGTTCCTTTTGCTCCATTTATCGGCGATGATTTTATCTTGATGCAAGATAATGCCCGACCACATTCCGCAATGTGCGTCACTCAACATTTGGTAGAAGTTGGGATTGAGAAAATGAACTGGCCAGCATGTTCTTCAGATTTAAACCCTATAGAGCATGTGTAGGACATGCTCGAAAGACGCGTTAGAAGTCGATTAGTGGTATCAACGACATTAAACGAGCTTCGTGGGGCACTTGAGGAGGAATGGGGGAGTATTCCGCAAGACGATATTCGCGGGCTTATTGATGGTATGAACCGACGTGTACAGGCAGTAATTAGCGCTAGAGGAGGCAATACAAAGTATTGACGCATACTTAATTAATTTGTAGTTGTTAAGTTTGTTTTCGTTTTAACAATAAAGAAATTATATGTAAAAATTTTAATTATTTTATTTAAATTTAAATTGTGTGAGACTGAATGCATGTATTGACATAAACCAAAAAATAAAATGTAAAGAATAGATGACTCTACATTAAAATTGGTAATTTAAAATAATTTTGACTTAATTATTCCACAGGGCGTTTTGAAATTAGAGAAAAAAACAGCATTTCGATTATCCTTGTATAATATGTGAAATAACCAAAGTTACTTAAGATTAGTAAAATACATGTTAAAGCTGACAGTTGTATCTGCAATTCTATAAAAAAATGACTAAAATCGGATGAAAAATAAAAAAGTTATCAAAGCTGAAACCTAATCAAAATTTTAGAGTGCCCGTTTTCTCTGCACGGGAGTGTACTTTATATTTTATATTTAAAATATTACGCGAGAAAATATTTTTCTAACCACCTGAAAATCCTTAAACAATTAGGTTGCATTTCATCTAACACAGTTAGTCTCTCTAGTAGACTGTCTATATACAGGGTCCTGCACTAGTGCGTCAGGCTTTCATAGCTCCTATATACGAATTTAGTTAGGAATTTCATTCATACGCTAACTTATACTGTATCATACGGGGTACCTACTTCAGGAAAATATTTTTTCATATACATTATACATGGTGGCCCAAAAAAGTGTGGTCATAAAAAGTTGTGATTTTTTAAATGGGACACACCAGATTTTTTTGCATATTTAGATTTATGCTATTGTTCTTTATAAATGCCTAAAATTTTGTTTGATTTCTTTTATGGTTTACGAGCAATCAATTATAAATACAAAAAAAGTTATTTGGTCGTGGAAAAAATATCAAAAAAACAATCTAAAATTAGTTTTTCAACCACAGTATTAAGTGATTTTAATGACAAGAGGTTTAAAGATACTACGAATCAAATAGTATTTATCTATTTTATATAGGGTGTTCATAATAAGGTTTCAAAAATGACACATTTCAAACCTAGTTTTCTCGACTTTTCCAAATGGAACACCCTGTATATTATTTCGGTATTTTATATAAAATACACAAGTTTCGCTCTCGCCAAGTACAAAAATTATATCGACCATCATCTTTATTAAAATTCATTTTAATTTCGTATAATTTATTCGTCCGATATTACACCTTTTTAAAATGAATTAAAGAACTTGTCAAACTAAGTATAAGAATCCATGTTTTATTTCAAAGCCTACATGGGTTTTAGGGATAAACCTTACTAATGAACCTCTTTGCTGGTATTGCAATTGAAATGTTAAAAGGAAAGTAAACAGATCTTTTCAAAAACATGTTGGCTTGTGCACAGAACAAAATGGAAGGCATTTTGAACAATTACTGTAGTTTTTAATTATTAGTCTAGTCGCCTACGCCTAATTTTAAAAATAAACTCTATTTAATCAACATAATTTATGAAATTTGCATTTATTTCGAAAACGGCTGGAAATAACTTGCTTCAACTACAAAACAAAATTGCTTCTGTATTTTATATAAAATACCGAAATAATATACAGGGTGTTCCATTTGGAACAGTTGAGAAATATAGGTTTGAAATGTGTCATTTTTGAAACCCTATTATGAACACCCTGTATAAAATGGATAAATACTATTAGATCCATAGTATCTTGAAACCTCTTGGCATTAAGCTTACTTAATAGCGTGGTTGACAAACTAATTTTAGATTATTTTTTTGATATTTTTTCCACGACTTCAAAATATTTTTTTTTTTAGTTTTTAATTGATTGCTCTTAAACTACCAAAGCAAATCAAACAAAATTTTAAGCATTTATAAAGGACAATAGCATAAATCTAAATATGCAAAAAAATATGGGGTACCCCATTTAAAAAATCACAACTTTTTATGACCTTACTTTTTGGGCCACCCTGTATATGAAAAAATATTTTCCTGAAGTACCCCCTATGATACAGTATAAGTAAGCGTATGAATGAAATTCCTAACTAAAAATTCGTGTAGGAGCTATGAAAGCCTGACGCAGGACCCTATAATAATATTATATATTAACTATTATCTTATATTATTATGTCTCTTCGGCGCTGGTTACAATTATTGAAGACTTAAGTGGATAAATGTTATGTGGCATTTTTTTTAAAACTCCTTTTTTTACTTTTTGAGCATCCCTGGTATAGATCTTACTATTAGTAAACCTTAAATGCAGCTTTCTTCATAATAAAAGATTTTTTAAAAGGATAAAGGTGTTAAGTCACTCAAACATCTAGCATGTCGTAGTAAATAAAGGTGTTATGTTACAATTTTGTTACATGACACTATGAAAAAAACTATGAATTTGCTTTTATTATTAAAGTACACCAAATAAAATTAGTTAATTTTACCTAATTTATGCGGCGTTAGTAAATAAAATTAAATATTAATTAAAAAAGTTCTAACTCATAACGCGTTTTATTGAATAACTTCAAAGTTTAAAAATGTGATATGACACCTTTATCCACTTATGTCTTCAATTATTTGTGTAATATATCGCTGTCTCCTTTTTGGAAATAATTTTATCTCACCTATATACCCTCAGGGCATAAAAATTCAATTTTTGCTGATATTTCTATAATAAAACTGTTATTACTAAACTTGTAGCATCAATTTAATCCCCCATCCCAAATCTCTATGGCTACGGATTATCTATCTTTAAAAGGAAACGTTTTTTTTCCAAACCCTGTTGGAAAGTTAAATGCAATTCTAAATTTTCTGTAAATCCATATTTTTTCCAATGGAGAACGCTGATATCACACTTAAGTTTTGTGTTTTCTATTTTCAACTTAACGACGATTCCATATTATTCCTGTGACTTGTAAATAATGTAGCTTGTGTGTAAAAATTGGCTTCGAAGTATGATGACTTACCGTAAGTAAAGTGCTTACATTATTGGAAATAAAATTCATAAAATTGTCTTTTATGGAATCACGTGCAATTATATAGGTATACTAAAATGTATTTAACAAGGCTGTAAGTAAGTTTATTTAAGTTTACACTTACTCCTACAACCATCCATTATTTGGCAACCTCTGAATAAATAACATAGAATATTGCTCAATTTATAATAAAGTCCTTATTGTGAATATTCCTGGGGTAACTGTTACTTATTCAGGACTTACCAAAGATTAAAGAATGCAGCAGTCAATAAACTGCCTCTTCGACAGTCGCAATAAACCAAGGTATAGTCAAATATTATTTTTGCTTATCAATATATCTTTAACCTGCTGCTTTATTTTATTTACTCTTATTACTAAACAAACTAAGTACATAATTATTTATCTATCTAGACTCAATAAATTTAGAAATGAAAAAAATATATATTTTCTACTACTAACCTATAAAATGGCCATTATTGACCGATCATTAAACTTAATAGTTATAAGCTGTCTAAACCGTTGTTAGAATACTATTTTTCCACTACTAACATATTTACAAGATAATTATTTTTACATTATTAATAATAATTTTACGTACATATTTAAAAGATTGTTTCTATAACTTTTCTGAATCAAGTTATCTGTGTAATTTTCCGATTGCCTAATAACAAGAAATTATTGTCCATCGTCCATGTTATAATTGCAGAATGAGAAAATAAAGTGATCTTTAATTTTAATTTAGAAAAAAAAATTAAAAACCTGTTGAGTTCTTTCTATTTAAGGTCGATAGTGTCCGCAAGAAAGTTCGCATCAAATGGGATTTTTTTTTATTATTAGGTATAGGTAAAAATTGAAAAAGCAGTTGGTTTTTGCTTACCTAAAAACCAAAAATGACGTATACTGAAGCAGCTGCACGACTTGCGTTACCTGTCAAATTTGACATTTTTAATAAAATAGGTTCAAAAATGCCCTTATTTATCAAAATATCAAAAAACTTTATTTGAGAAATTTGTTTATTTAGGAATTTTTAGCCTTTGGTTGAAATTTTGACAGTCTAATACAATTTTTATTTTTTGCCAGGTTCTTGAAAATTTTGATCAACCCTCGTAGATTAACTTTTATACATCGATGTAAAACCATTTGCCTTTACTTTATTTGTAATTTTAATGCAATTTTGTGTAACATTTTTGTATCCAATTATTTATTTTGCTTCAAAAACTGAAATTGGTATTGATCAGTATGTAATGTTTGATGCAAAGTTCATCTAATTACATCAGTTTTGCCAAAACCGACGTTTCTCATTTTTCTTAAGTTAGTAAACAAATGTATAAAAAGAAAATATTACGAAGCTTTCGTTGAAATTTTGATCAAAAAGAATAAATATTAATCGCTCGAAATATTTTATTCAACAAAAATATAGTTTACAAGTAGTAATATAGGCGATGCATTAATAATTATTCTTTTTGATCCAATATTAATTAAGTAAAATTTCAACGAAAGCATCCTAATATTTTCTTTTTCTACATCTGTTTACTAACTTAAGAAAAATGAGAAACGTCGGTTTTGTCAAAACTGATGTAATTAGATAAACTTTGCATCAAACATTATACATACTGATCAATAACAATTTCAGTTTTTGAAGCAAAATAAATAATTGGAAACAAAAATTTTACACAAAATTGCATTAAGATTACAAATGAACTAAAGGCAAATGGTTTTACATCGATGTATAAAAGTTAATCGACGAGGGTTGATCAAAATTTTCAAGAACCTGGCAAAAAATAAAAATTTTATTAGACTCTCAAAATTTTGTACAGAGGCTAAAAATGCCTAAATGAACAACTTTCTCAAATAAAGTTTTTTGATATTTTGATAAATAAGGGCATTTTTGAACTTATTTTATTAAAAATGTCAAATTTGACAGGTAACGCAAGTCGTGCAGCTGCTTCAGTATACGTCATTTTTGGTTTTTAGGTAAGCAAAAACTAACTGCTTTTTCAATTTTTAGCTATACCTAATAATAAAAAAAAATCCCATTTGATGCGGACTTTCTTGCGGACACTGTATGTATATGTATACAGGGTATTCCTTAATGACGTGCTAATATTTTAGGGTTTGATTTCTCAAGTCATTTTATGAAGAAATGTTCATATAAACATATGTCTTAAACGGCTTAAATTTTTTTCTACAGGGTGTTGAATTTTTTCTTTTTTAATGCGGTTTTTGTAATATCTGAAAGTACTTTAGATAATATTTTTAATTTTAGCATGTGCTAATAGGACATAAAACCACATATTTTAGTGCCTATTAAGTGAAGGTGGTAATTTCCAACAATTTTTATAAAACAAACTTTTGCATTATCAATGTTAATAATAATAAATAGTAGAGCTAATTTAATTTAATTATTTTAATTAAGAAAAGTGTGCCTGAGGAGAAAAACGCAAGAGACCATTTTTATGTAGAATTGATCAGGCTAATCAGAAAGAATATCCACATGGAAAAATGTCAGTGGCGTACCACTTTTTATCTAAAAAATATCATAGGACATGTTTGCAGAGACGCCACTGGTGTAACAAAAAAATAACTTTTATAACTTAAACACGTGGATTTATGTCCTATTAGCACATGTCAAAATTGAAAATATTATCTAAAGTACTTTCGGAGATATTACAAAAAAATCAATAAAAAAGAAAAAATTCAACACCTTGTAGCAAAAAATGTAAGCCGTTTATGACATAACATTATGATTATATGAACTTTTCTTCATAAAATGACTTGAGGAATCGCACCCTAAAATATTAGCACGTCATTAAGGACGTCATTGAGGAGGTATAGTAGGCACCTCGGAATAATCGTATGTACCGTAGGGACGGAATAGCTGTTAATAGAAACTGTCAACATTTTCTTATCGGTTTCCTCATTATAGGTTGTCCAATTTTAACGAAATTTGGTACGGTGACTATGGTCATGGTATACTATAAAACGTATATATCAGATCTGTCAAAATTATTTTGACAAGCGATACATAAGGTCAATTTTGAGTATAGACATCAATGTAGAGATTTTGGGAAAAATACGAGAAAAACTCTATTGTCAAAATTTGACACCTATCAATGTCAAATTTGATAAGAATACGCCATACTAATGAATCAAAGTTCGTGCTTGCTTTTCACTTTAGTCGAAAAAAATAACCTAATTCTGAGCTAGTTAACGAAAAACTAATTAATTCCGTGTTATGTAACGCGTAAATAATTAATGTTACGTACGCGGAAATAATTAATTCCATGTTCCGTAACGCGGAAATAATTAATTCCGTGTTATGTAACGCTAAACAATTAATTCCGTGTTATGTAACGCTGAAAAAATAATTCCGTGTTATGTAACGCTGACAAAAATAATTTCGTGTTACGTAGCGTGGCAATAATTAATTTTGTGTTACATAACACGGAATTAATTATTTTTTAAAAATGTTTGTTATAAAAACATAAAAATGTATACGCTTCTACGCCTTCGTAGTATCTAAACCATTATAGTATTATTATTTACAGTTAAAACGTTTATTAAGTTTAATATAAGAATAACAAAATACAGGCAGGCCTAGGTGGAAATATTTGATTATACCGTTGTAATGTGATTTAAATAAACTAAATATTTCTAATTTAAAATGTTAAAAATAGCAAGGCATTTAAAGCAAACAGGCGGGCACTCTGGTTTGAGGATGGATTTTTACCTCTTGGATGGAAGACAGCTGCTGGGTGAAGCCTCTCTAAATGTATATATAACAAGGATTACTCAACTATTGTAAGAGATCCAAAAATTACCTCTCAAAATTTAAGTTTGCTAAGCCAAAACTGTCAAGAAAACACCTTGCTTTTACAGACTTTTTGAAATTTAATACAAATTTATTATACAACAGAAAAAAGTAATATCTTTTGTGTGATGTGTAAGGTTTATGTTCTTACTCGAGAGAGAGAGAGACAAACACATTACGTGTTAAACCTTTTTTTCTGTGTCCAACATACTATTTTTTATATAAAATGTTAAAAACTTAATAATGTTTGAAAGACTCAGTGACGTGAAATATGAATATATCTAGAAGCATGTTGTTGCGACCATGTATGTTGACTGGGTGTTTATTATTTATATGTTTATATATACAGTGTGACCAGTAAAGTCCGCATCATATGGGATTTTTTTTTAATAATAGCTTTATTCGATATTTGACTTTGGCATCAAGTTCTGCTTCGATCGAGAGAAAAATTAAGCAAAAAATAGTAGTCACGTGATTCGCATTATCTGTCAAATTTAAATTTTTTCCAAAAAATAATTCAAAAGTGTGGTTGTCTAAAAATATCGAAAAAAGTTATGGGAAAAAGTTTTTTTAAATGCAGTTTCTAGCCCACATGCAAAACTTCAGCTGCATATAAAAATTTTGATTTTTTACCAACCACCAAAATTTATTTTCCACTTAATGTACACTTTACTGATGACACTGTGTTCTTTTTTGTCTTAATATTAAGGTGTATTACTTTCAGACACAAACTACGTTTTCAAAAAGACTTATTTTATGAAGTTACCTTATACAGGGTTAAAAACAAATAAACTTTGCATCACATGAGACCAAATTTTAATAGCCCAATTTTGATTTTGTAGAAAAACACACAGTTAATGTGGCACTACTTTAAAGAAAATGTATCTGAAATAAAGCATTGTCAAAACTAAGAAGTTTTATGTAGGTTGCGTTGAGTCTTATTTTGCAAAAGTGGTGCAATTTACAAAATATGGGTAAAAAATCAAAATTATCTTATGCAGCTAAAATTTTGCATGTGCGCTAGAAACTGTATTTTAAAAAAAAACTTTTTCTTATAACTTTTTTCGATACTTTCAGAAATAACCCCACTTTTTAATTATTTTTTGAAAAAAATTGAAATTTGACATATAATGCGAATCACGTGACTACTATTTTTTTGCTTAATTTTCATCTCGATCGAAGCAGAACTTGATGCCAAAGTCAAATTTCGAATAAAGGTATTAATAAAAAAAAATCCCATATGATGCGGACTTTACTGGTCACACTGTAGATCTTGATTGTAAGCACCTGTGTTTTTAAAGATTTGTAACATATTTGTAAATCATTTAAACTAATATTGTGAAACAATTCCTGTGATCATTTAGATAAAACTGAAACGTCGTAAGAAGCCAATGTATTTTCCACTTTTTCCCTATCCAAAAAAAAACTTAATTCTGAGAGATAAATATGTAGATAAAATTAAAATTATCTAACCCTAAGGTCTCTATCTATGCAAATATAAGCTAATTACATGATAATAATTTTGCAATAAACCATAACTGAAAGCAAATTTCTAAATTTAAATTTACGGGTAGTGATGATTTTGATGCTAAGGCCAAAATATGCAGAAAAACATAAAAAAAATCAAAAACTGGTTACTAATTACTGATTATCTATACAAGGTGTTATTTAAGTATGTGGCCAAACTCCAATGGGTGCTTCTTTAAGTGATTTTAAGAAGAAAAGTTCATATAAACATTTGTCCGAAAATGCATAGTTTTTACGATACAGGGTGTCAAACTTAAAAAAAAAATCGGATATTCGTAAATATCTCGATACTCTTTTATTCGATTTTGTTGAAATTTGGCAATTCTGTTTGTAATAACAAGAGGATAATTTAGCCTTAATTAGATTAAAATTATTAAGTCCAGTGGCGTCCCGGAAGACAGTCTAACTAATATTTTTGACAAAAAAATTGCGCGCCACTGACTTTTTTTTAAATTATGTATTTTTTTCGAATTAAGCAACTATACAACTATTTTATCTCTCGAGGTTTTTTCATATCTTGCTTTGTTTTCGAGTTTATTGCATGTCCCCGGGACAATAGGAGTAAAAAATTTAAACTTTAAATCCTTTAGATTTTTTCCTTTGGGGGCATTTAAAGGCTCTCATTTACAAATTTCCAGTCAACACTGAAGAAGAACTAACCCAAAGGATACGGGACTCATGTGATCAGATAAGACATACGCCGGGAATATTTTAACGAGTTCGGCAATCAATGTTAAGACGAGCCAATGCTTGCATTGAAGTTGAAGGAGAGCATTTTCAGCAACTATTATAAGTTTCGTCTTATTTTCTGTTAAATACATAATTAAACATTGCAGTAATAGATTATTACGTCATGCGATTATTTTATGTTAATAATTTATTTTATCGAAACCAGTTTTAATCTGTGCGAAAAAATTCAAAAGAGGACGTTTGTGTAATTTTTAATAATAATAATAATAAATAATAATAAACAATCTTTATTTCAAAGGTATGTTAAAGCTACAGCCACAACATAAAACGAAATAACGTCATAAAAAAAAAACACAACATAAATATGTAGAAAAGATGACACAAAAATCTAACAATTTCTCATATGTTCAAAATATTCCTCTACATTGTATGGTTCCATATTTACTAACAAATTAAATATTTTTGTCTTTAAACAGCTAACATTATCAATCATTTTTATATTCATCGGCAGGTAATTGAAAAACTTTATACAATTGTAATAACCACCTTTTTCTGTTATTGTTAATCTGTGTCTTGGATACTTATAATTTACATGTCTAGATAAATACATATTCTGCGGAGCACTATCTCTGAATAACTCTTTATTTTTGAAAAAAAACAATATACATTCCTGAATATACACTCCGGTTATTGTTAAGAGTTTATTTTCTCTAAATTTGCCTCTACAGGATTCCCGAAATTTTAATCCTAGCATTATTCTTACTGCCCTCTTTTGGCACACAAATAATTTCTCTATATCCTTACAACTTCCATATATAACTATACCGTATCTAATGTGGGATTCAAAATTTGAGTGATATATAACTTTCTTAGTATGTAGGTCTGTATATTTTGCTAATACACGGAAACTATAACATGCGGTGTTCAATTTTTTTCGGACATATTCAATGTGGTTTTCCCACGATATTACATCATCCAGGACGATTCCCAAAAATTTAACATTCCTAACTATATTAAGAGAATTGTCATTGATTTCCATTGTTTGTGGTTGTTCTACACGTGACCTATTTGTTTTAAAAATTACAATATTGGTTTTATTACCGTTTAAAATTAGTTTGTTTTTTGCAAACCAACTGCTGGCCTCCGTCATTATGTTATTGGTTTTTTCTTCAACATGAGTGATATTTTCATCACTAATCAATATATTTGTGTCATCTGCGTAGTTTGTTAGTTGACACCAATCTCCATAGCTGCAAGCTATTTCCGTTATATTGTTTAGGTATATGATAAAAAGAATCGGCCCTAGTACACTGCCCTGCGGTACGCCAAGTTCTATCGAAACCTCGCTGGATAAATATTCTTTATTGTTCTGTCTAATTAAAACTTGTTGTGTCCTTTTTGAAAGGTAAGATTTAAATAAGTTTAAAGACGTTCCTCTGACTCCGTAAGAATTTAGCTTTTGAAAAAGTATGTCATAATTTAATGTATCGTATGCTTTGGATAAATCCAAGAATAGACCCAAAGGGACCTTTCCGGCTTCCAAAGAATTCAAAATATTCTGTATAAATTGGAATACCGCAGTTTGTGTAGACGTACCCTTCATATAGCCATGTTGTTGATCGCGTAACAAACTGTTCGATATAAAAAATGCAAGCAAACGTTCAGATATTATACTTTCAAACAGTTTAGAGAATGACGGAAGTAAGCTGATCGGTCTGTAATTATCCATTACCGTTTCATCACCCTTTTTAAAGACTGGTACAACTTGTGCAATTTTAAGACTATCTGGGAAAATACCAAATTTCAGAGAGTTATTAAGGATATAACAGATGGGCTGGACTATCTCCCTTATAACATACTTGATCAGATTAGAGGACACTCCGTCATGGCCACTACTATGTTTGTTTTTCATCATATTAACTACACCAAGAATTTCTTTTAAGTTAGTTGGACGCATTTCTAGTGTGTTATCATTATATTCTATTTTAGAATTGAAAGGTGGGGTCTCTAAGTTTTCAAGTAGAGATGTGGCTGCGTTTGCAAAAAAGGTGTTAAAATTATTTACAACAGTCTTTGGATCCCCTATAACTTTAATTTGAGGTTTTGATGAACTTTTGCCTTTAATTTGATTAACAACAGACCATGTACTTTTTGCTTTATTATCAGAATTTTTTATTTTATCTGCAAAATAATTTTTTTTAGCTTCAATTAACAAGTTGTTATATTCTTTCTTTTTTTCGTTGTATAAGTCTTTAAACCGGATATATTTACCCTTTAGAACATATAAAACATTTAATTGATTTTTACATTCTTCTATCTCCGGATTATTCAGCCTATTTCTAGACTTGTTGAAATTTCCATTTGGTATTTTTTGCAATGGGAAACATTCATTGATTTTACTTTAAAAAATATTCATAAATTCGCACCACTGGTCGTCTACTGAATTATCTTGTAGTGAATAAATTGACTGCCAGTTTGTTACAGAAAGCATATTTTTAAATCTTAATTTATTTTTTTCACTAAAAATTCTTTTTTCGACTAATATGTTTTTTTCTTTTGTCATATTTAAGGTTAACTTTTGAGCTGTATGATCCGAGATATAAGAATCTATAACTTGAGAAACCTTACTGCCCCCAAAATTTGTTAGTATATTATCAATGCAACTTTTACTGTTCATACTAATACGAGTGTAATCTGTCACAGTGTGAGTTACATTAAAAGAGTTAATTAGTGAGATTAGGTCCCCAACATTTTTACCACTTGTCTTAAAATCGACATTAAAATCTCCCGCTATAACTAAATGGTTTTTATTTCCACACAATATTAAAAGTTGCTCCATCTTATTTATAAAAATTCCAAAGTCCCCATTTGGTGGTCGATAGAGTGATACACAGATTATGTTATTATCTTTCATCTCGAGTTCACATCCACAACATTCAAAAATATTTTCTACACTTAACTTATTTATATCATCTCTCTTTTTCCCCTTAAACTTATCCTTAATGTATATAGCACTGCCTCCATGTCTATTCTCGTGCCTTCTGCAGAAACTCGCGATTAACTTAAAACCGTCAATGCCATAGTTTTCCAACTGCGAAACTGTCTTCCAGTGTTCTGTCACACACAGTATACTACAGTCCTTTTGGTTGTTTAAAAGATCCTCTAACAGGTCCACAGAGTTTCCAATGGATTGAACGTTTTGATGTATTATGGTGACCTTATCATCATCTTTTTTCATGATATTGCTATTGCCAAACTTTTTGCTTTTAGTGGTTTTATGTGGTATGTTGTCTCCATTGGCTGGTATTGTCGTTACATTGCTTAATAGTTTGATCAGTACCTAGTTTAAATTTTTTACTCTTATTGTCCCGGGGACATGCAATAAAGTGGTTTTTATTTTTTTTCTCGAAAACAAGGCAAGATATGAAAAAAACTCAGGAGATAAAATAGTTGTATTTGTAGTTGCTTAATACTAAAAATATACATAATTTTAAAAAAAGTCAGTGGCGCGCAATTTATTTGCCAAAAATATTAGTTAGACTGTCTTCCGGGACGCCACTGGACTTAATAATTTTAATCTAATTAAGGAATTATCCTCTTGTTATTACAAACAGAATTGCCAAATTTCAACAAAATCGAATAAAAGAGTATTGAGATATTTACGAATATCAGATTTTTTTTAAAGTTTGCCACCCTGTATCGTAAAAACTATGCATTTTCGGACCAATGTTTATATAAACTTTTCTTCTTAAAATCATTTAAAGAAGCACCCCTTGGAGTTTGGCCACATACTTAAATAACACCCTGTATGATAGATACGTTTATGTAGTTTAATCTTGCTAGGTTTTTTGGCCAGGACAAATGGTATTTATTTTCAAAATGTAATTTTTGTCATGCTTTATTTTTTAATAGTTATTTAAACCGACCATGTCATACTTTTAATGAATTGATCCATTTAAAATTTCTCAAAAAAATTAAGTAATTTATCTATTTTTATTTTGTTGATATTTGTATCCACTTTAGAAATCTAGACTACAAGTATTAAAAAATTCTTACCTGTTGTGAAGCATTTTGTAGATTCAACAAAGGCTCAGATGAGCGCTTGAGGAAAAGTCTCAACTTGTTTTCTCTTGGTGGGGGCTCTTTTTTGCGTTGTGGACTTGGAGCCTGAAAACATATCTTCAAATGTTTAAATAATACTAAAAGAGCATTCTATAGTCATTTACCGTTCGAGCAAAAATTATTTGCATCAAAGAGCACCTTGCATCTAAGGACGTAATGCTTAGCCGTAGAGCTTAATACCTGTTGGGTGTCAGTAACTACCTGAATCAATCAGTTATTCCGTCATCTTTGACAGTCGTTTCAAGTAATTTGATTCATCGCTAATTTTTCCAATTTTTTTGAACATTTCACACAATGGGCTTTACGGAACAGTACAAAACATTCCTGGTTAAAGCGTATTTTCAAAACGGGGTTACAGTAAATGGTGACTGGCAATACGATCCGGGTTTGTGCATGGACGATTTTCACGAACATTTTCCTAACGTTGCTTTTATTGCTGGGGATTTTTATCATTGCCTGAAAAGATCCGTGGCTGTATTTAGGGAAACAGGTTCTATACAACACAAAAAAAGAGCAGGAAGACCATCTGTAAGAACAGAAGAACTTGTTGCAAACGTTCGTGAAATAATGCAAAATACGCTAACAAATTGTATAAGACGCCTGTCCCAAGAAGTGGGTAGATCTTATGGAACATGCAGGACTATTCTTAAGAAGCAACTAAATTTATTTCCTTATGAAGTGTAAAAGTATTCCAAAAAATACAAGCAGTAAATACTTCGTTTTTCCTCATTTAAAGAACACTATTTTAAAAACACCAATTGCAAATTTAAAACAATTATAAGAAAGAGATACTGGTAAACACTCTCGAAAATATGAAGAGACGTGTGAATTTATGCTTGGAGCATGGCGGTGACCAATTTCAGCAATTTATGTAATTATTTTTCTTTCTGTATATTCTTACTTTGTTAATTTTGTAAACAACAAAAATATATTTGTATTTGTCTACTTATTTTATTACCCATTAGTTTGGCATATCATGTCATAATATGAATTTCACAAAATTTTAACCTAGATTTGGTTATATATATCGTCCCCATATCATTGTGATCTAAATCAAGCCCTACGTTTTTTAATCCAAGCCCTCTTTGATGCAAATAATTTTTGCTCGCACGGTATTTTAAGATTTTGTATGCATTGAATTATTGAAATTAAGTGATAAAGCATTCTTTCTGTATATTCTTACTTTGTTAATTTTGTAAACAACAAAAATAAATTTTGTCTTTGTCTACTTATTTTATTACTCATTGGTTTGGCATATCATGTCAAAATATTAATTTGATAAAATTGTATCCTAGATTTGGTTAGATATATCGTCCCCATATCATTGTGATCTAAACCAAGTCCTACGTTTTTTAATCTAAGCCCTCTTTTTTTTTTTTTTTTCTTCTTTTATTTATTTTACGTCGGCCTTTTTCCGCAACGAGGCCAATCACCGACGCCAGGGAATTTGTCACACACTATCTGGTAATTTTGCCGAATCCCTCTTTGTCGAGGGTAGGGTTCTTTAACGTGCCAACATCCATGACACGGGGCCCACAGTTTAACGTCTCTTCCGAAAGACGGCGCACCTGTTAAACCAAATTCCAAATTTAACATCGACGTTGCCGGCACTGGGAATGGAACCCGGGCCTACGATCTGTGAGGCCGCTGCGCTGACCATAGACCACAACGCCGGATGCAAATAATTTTTGCTCGCACGGTATTTAACCGCGAAAATAATCGAGCCAACTATAAATTGATTGCTTACCTGGTAGAGCATCTTATGAAATACCCTGGATCGTGCTGACAGGACCGCTTTGACAGCACATACTGGTTCTCTTGTATCACCGACTAGGAAAGTGACGTCACACAACTCCGGCATGGAAGCAAGAAACTTCATGTCCTCGGCCAACCCTGACTTGTTCTCAAACGTGCTCAGGTCAGGCTCAGCCTCCGCCATGGTGATGTAGCTCGCGGGCAACAACACGCTTTCCGGCATCTTAATAAAAAAATATATAACACTCAATTGGTTTTTCTACGAGCGTGTGAAAAGTTAGACTTTTCACATCCATTTCAGTGTGAAAAGTTTTACTTTAACACACTAGTGTGAAAAGTAAATTACTTATAATAATAAACTTACTTCGCTCGTTCCGCAAATTTTCATATGCGTGCCTTAAACGAGTTATTTTCACACTTATATCATAAATAACTATTAATAGTTATTTATACCGGGTGGCCCACTCTCAACGCAGGATTCCATAGCATCTAAACTGTTCAACTTTTTAATATTTTTTAAAAACTGAGTTATAGGGAGGCATTGGGTCTACAATTTAAAATTATTTCAAATTATACAGGGTGTCTCAAATAGTCAGGGTATATCAAAAATACTTTTTTTTTAATGGAACACCCTATATATTATGATATTTTTGGATTGGATGATCAATTCTAAGAATATTCTGTATAACATATAATATGTTTAAATTTAACAGTTTTTTAGTTATTAACGATTTTTCAAAAATTTTGTGTTTGCAGCTCAGAAAGAATATGCACCTGTCGGTGTCGGTAGTACAGACTGACAGAAATAAATGCAATTTGGGTTATGGAATATGATTGTTCAGTAGCGTTAAAAGCATATTTTAAAAAACAAAAACATTTACTTCTTTTAAAATGCCTTTCTAAATGTAACAATTTTAAAAACGTAAAAATTCTTAAAAGTCTGTTATTTTAAATACATACCATATTATTTTTTATGCCTAATCGAAAGACATTTTTAATACAATTCTAATTATACTAGGGTTCCCTATACCTTTTATAGTTTTCTCTGAAATAGTTATTTCTTCCTTTACCATATAAACTCAGTGTTTATTTTCTCATAGAGTGCCTTGAATGCCGCTCCGTGTCCATACGACGCTCTTTTTCTAGATAGCCATGGACACCCAACTATTCATTTAATTAATCTTAAGTCATTTGAAGTTTTTCTTTAAAGGAAAAAATTAATGATATTGCTTAAACTTAAATCAACCAAAATATTTTTTTAATTTACAAATACTGAAAAATGTCGCTTCAAATGACTTAAGATAATTAAAATGAATAGTTTGGTGTCCATGGCACTCTAGAAGAAAACTGTCGTATGGACACGGTGCGGCATTCAAGGCACCCTATGAGAAAATAAACACCGAGTTTATATTCAAAGGAAGAAATAACTATTTCAGAGAAAACTATAAAAGGTGGGTATAGGGAACCCTAGTATAATTAGAATTGTATTAAAAATGTCTTTCAATTAGGCATAAAAAATAATAGGGTATGTATTTAAAATAACAGACTTTTAAGAATTTTTACGTTTTTAAAATTGTTACATTTAGAAAGGCATTTTAAAAGACTTCGGTAAATGTTTTTCATTTATTTCTGTCAGTCTGTTCATTTATTTCTGTCAGTCTGTACTACCGACAGGTGCATATTCTTTACGAGCTGCAAACACGAAATTTTTGAAAAATCGTTAATAACTAAAAAACTGTGAATATTCTTAGAATTGGTCATCCAATCCAAAAATATCATAATATATAAGGTGTTCCATTTAAAAAAAAAGTATGTTTAATATACCCTGACTATTTGAGTCACCCTGTATAATTTGAAATAATTTTAAATTGTAGACCCAATGTCTCCCTATAACTTTGTTTTTAAAAAGTATTAAAAAGTTGAACAGTTTAGATGCTGCGGAATCCTGCGTTGAGAGTGGGCCACCCGGTATACAAGGGATGTATAGGTAACATTCACCAGTCGAGAATGATTTTGCGCCCGAGCGACAGCGAGGGCTGGCAATAACGTTCGAGACTAGAAAATATACTTACATCCAGTGAAGTATATAACATTTTTTCTCCTCCCCGCAGAATTTATTCTTGGATTTTTATTAATTTAATTCGATACTTTTCATATGAAATTATGGACAGCTTTGACCGGTTTATATAGCATCATAAGCATTGTTATTTGAACAACAACGTCAAGTTTATTATCAAAAATTGAGAGAAATTGAAATTATAGATTTGTATAACAGCCAAATGGATATAGAAGAATTAGCAAATATCGCTTGTCTGTCGCTGCTGCCAGAAAAATCGAGGAAGAGGTATGAAGCAACGTATCAATACTTCAAGAAATGGTGCCAAACAAAGACTGCTACTGCAGTTTCAGAAATCGTGCTTTTGGCGTCCTTTCACGAAAAATCTGCTGTATTAAAGTCTCCATCAAGCTTATGGTATGAATATTCCATGCTGAAGTCCACTCTTTTCATAGAGGAAAACATAGATATTTCCAAGTATCCTAAACTTCGAGCATTTTAAAAAAGAAAAAATGACGGATACAAACCCAAAAAATCTAATTTGTTTGATAGGGAAGATGTAAATAAATTCCTGTTTAAAGCCTACGATGATATTTATTTAATGATGAAGGTTGTAATGATTATGGGAATTGCTGGAGCGTGCCGTTCTAGTAAACTCTGTGCAATAAAAATGGACAATGTTGAATTAAGGCATAAAGTCATATTTGTTACTATTCCTGATTCCAAAAATGGAATGGCACGTAAATTTATAGTGAAATAAGGTTTGTTATTTCAAAATAGTTCGAAATTACATTGATATAAAACCCCACATGACGAATTTTTATCCTCGCTTCTTCATGCGATATTAAAATGGAAAGTGCTTAAACCAGCCTGTCGGAAAAAACTCGATTTCTTCAATTCCAAGTAAAATTGTTAAATTTCTGAACTTTCAGAACTTTAAGGAGTATACTAATAATAATAATAATAATAATATTAATAATAATAATAATAATAATAATAATAATAATAATAATAATAAGTTTATTTAAAATTTAATAATATAATAAATATGTTTATGTTATCTTCGATAAACTTATTCGTCAATCCCCTGAAGCTGAGCTTGTTAGGGGCAAATCTTATTTTTTGTTTTAGTATGTAAAATCACAAATCATAAATATGCATTAAAAATCAAGTTTTTTAAAGTAAAAATGTTAATTTATAGTATAAACGCAGCTTTTTTGAAGAAATATATTACCTACAATAAAATTATTAATTTATAATTTTTAAGTAAAAAATATTACTTATATAAATTATTCAGTACAATATTAATTAATTAAAGCATTTCTAAAAATATTTTCAAATTGTCTGTTTTTAATATCCATGTTTTTATTTCGACTTTAAATTTTTTTAATGAAATCAATTTTTTAATTTTTGTTGGTAAATAATCGTTTAAACAAAAACATAAATATTTGACATTTTTTTGTCCTATGGACTTATTTATTTTTGGTTTTATGGTTATTTCTTTTTTATAACGTGTATTATGATTATGGTTTTTAAATTGTATAAGGTTTTTATTTTTAAATATATACAGTGACCGGCAAAAAGTTGGACCCATATGGGAAACTTTTTTATTATTGGAATTATAAAAAATTTTTTATGCCGATTGTCTCTGCATGATTGGTAACCTAAAAACTCATTGTGACATTTGTCACGTGACTACTCGTTTGGCTGGAAAATTGAATAATATTTATTTTGTCGTGGAAAACTGGTATTAGATGATGAGATATCGAAAAAAGCTATTTGAAAGAAGTGTTTAGAATTTAATTTTATGCTAGATTGCAAAGTTTGAAATAAAAATACCAAAAAAAATTTTATTTTTTATTTTTAAAAAATAAATCAAATGTTACTTTTATACTTTCATCAATTTAATGAAAATGTGTTATTTGTGAGGTCGATATAATCTCACTTAATTTTATGAAATTTCGTTGGTACCCTAAATTCATAAAAAAACATGTCTTTTCATAAGAAAATTTTTATGTCTTTTATAAATTACCAAAGAAGGCTTTGAAAACAGCCGAAATGTTATTTAGAAATAATAACAGACAGTATTAATCGCCACTATTCTTCTATTGAATGTCAAGCTACTGTATTTTAAAATGCCTCCAAGTCTTTCCCTTTCAGAAAAAATAGAAATAGTTCTTATTCATGGTGAGAATTATAAAAGTTGTAGAGAAACTGCTGACATTTTTAACGGACGGCATCCTGGTAAACATTTAAACAATTCGACGGTATCAAAAATATTTAAAAAGTTTAAAGAAACGGGTAGTTTTGACAACAAGTATAAAGTTTCTCATGAAAAACCTGTAACAGCTGAAGAAGCAACATTAAACGTGCTGTTACCAGTTACAGAAACACCTCAAATAGCAGTTACATATATTTCTAAAGCTACTAACATGGAAGAAAGATCCGTAAGAAGAATTTTGAAAAGTAATAAGTTCTACCCTTATAAACCCAAATTTGTTGAAGTTTTAAAAGAAAGGGATTATGATGCTCGATTTTACTTCTGTGCATGGTTCCAAGGAATCCTAGAAGATGATGGAAATTTCCCCCGAAAAATACTTTTTACGGACGAAGCAACTTTTACATCAAATGAAACTGTTTCTTCGCAAAACTGTAGGTGGTGGGCAACAGAGAATCCAGATTTTGTCATAGAAAGTAAGGACCAGTTAGTTTTGAAACAAATGTCTGGGCTGGAATATTGAATAATCAAATTGTTGATCCTTTTTTCTTCAGAGAAAATTTAAACGCTAGAAGATATTTAAACTTTTTACAAACAGAGGTGTCAGAATTTTTAGATAATTTATTCTTAAGAGAAAGAATGGATCTATATTTTCAACAGGATGGGGCTAGTATTCATAGTACTGCAGATGTACAGCTTTGGCTAGATGAAAATTTTGGTAACAAGTGGATTGAACGTTTTTCAGAGAATCCTTGACCGGCTAGGTCACCCGATTTGACTCACTTGGATTTCTTTTTATAGGGCTATTTAAAAAACAAGGTATACAAACAAAGGCCCTTTAGAAACATTGACCATTTGGAAGAGGTAATTAGAAATTGTGTTGCCCAGATATCGCCTGATATATTAAGAAATGTTTTACGAGAGATGCGAAGCAGAACAGTTAAATGTATGGACCGTGATGGTGGACATGTCGAGTTCTAATTTTTTTTAATAATGTTATGTACATTTTTGTTTAAATAATAATCATTAAGACAATTTTTTTTAAATAAATAAAATAATTCCAAGAATGATTTTTTCTCATGTTTTATTTCGTAAAAGAAACTTTAGAAGACACGGTAAAACTTGTTCATAACTAGAAAGAACTACCTTTCTTAAGCATAATGTTGCAGAAATACCTATAATTGGTAAATATGATTGCTAGATACAGGGCCTGGACGCACTCAGTAACATGATAAAGAGCTAAATTGTGTGTTTCAGCAAATAACATTTTTTCTAAAAAACAAAAGTGTTTAAATAATAGGTTGTAACCTTGTTTTACGATCATTTAACACATTTTTATTAAATTGATGAAAGTATAAAAGTAACATTTGATTTATTTTTTAAAAATAAAAAATAAAAATTTTTTTGGTATTTTTATTTCAAACTTTGCAATCTGGCATTAAATTAAATTCTAAACACTTCTTTTAAATAACTTTTTTCGATATCTCATCATCTAATATCAGTTTTCTACGACAAAATAACTATTATTCAATTTTCCAGCCAAACGAGTAGTCACGTGACAAATATCACAATGAGTTTTTAGGTTACCAATCATGCAGAGACAATCGGCATAAAATTTTTTTTTATAATTCCAATAATAAAAAAGTTTCTCATATGGGTCCAACTTTTTGCCGGTCACTGTATATTAAGATATTAAAAATGTAAAGTTGTCTTATGTTCAACTTTTTTGTTTCTGAATATAATTCTTTTGAAGGATAAAGATAATCTTTATTGTATATAATTTTTAGAAACCTTTTTGTAATATTTCTAATTTTTTAACTAAAGTTCTATTTATTCAAAAAATTAGAAATATTACAAAAAAGCTTTCTAAAAATTATATACAATAAAGATTATCTTTACTGGATACTCCCTTAGAAGAACGTCGGTCACTTTATTAGCAAATACTGGAGTTGATGTCTTAGCCCTCAAGCGACATGGCGGATGGAAATCTGCAACTATTGCGGAAAGTTCTGTAGCGGAGAGCGTTAACAATAAAAAGGAAGTTGCAAATAAAATTGTCTCCTGCAGTACTTCAAGAGTAATAGAAAACTTGGTTAGAGATGGAGAAATTATGGGGTCAGAACGTTTCATACAAATTGAGAAAAAACGAGAAAACATTTATCCAAATTTTGTAAATAATGTTCATACTTAATTGTAATAATAAAATTGTACTATTAATATTCATATCACTTAATATTACTCAATTTTTCTAAATCATTGTTTTTATATGGCATTTAGGTCGATTAGTTTTTTTTCAATATCGGTAATTAAATTCTAGTTCGATAAAAAAAAATGAAACAAAACTATTTTATTTTATTTTCAAAAAGTTCGCCTTTATAAATATAAGCAACGGTAAATATTTATTTGACTTCTAACTGGAATTAAATGCACGATTTTGAGACAAAAAATAAAATAAATGATCCTAGGACTGTTAGTTCCACTGATAATGAGTTTCTTAGTTAGAAATGTGTGAATTACATACTAAGTGTGATACGTTGTCTGTTCAGTGGTTCAAAGATAGTTGCGAACAAGCATACGCACAGTGTTGCCAGAGTAACAAAGCAAAAAGTCGCCATGAATCAGTATGAAAAGTCGCCACTTTGTCGCCACAGCTTTTTTGAGATATTGGGGTTAGAGAACTGTCGTCAATACTCCTTTACCTAGTCTAAGGTCAATACTAAAAAGAAAAAATGTTTTTGTGGAACAAGCTAAATAAACTTTTTATATTAGGTACACAAGGAATAAAAATAAAACAAATTTAAAAATTTTTTAAAAATTATTCACTGTCTGAATTTGAACCTGATTTAGTTTTTTCCTGTTTATTTTTATATATACCGGGTGTCCACGGAAGGTGGCTCGCCCCTCTTACTTTTTTGTTTTTTAAGATAATGAAATAAAATTCGGGGAATTTGTATACGACATAAAACTGCATTTTTTGACAGGTGACTTAATATTATGGAACTTCCGGTTTAACCGGAAGTGACATAAACTTTCGATTTTTAAATGGGACACCTGGTATATTTTTCCTTTTTTTGACTCCATATGACATTCTAAATACAACGATGTGTCACTTGTCACTTTTTGTCTCCAAGAAAATATTTTTTTTCCAAATTTATTGTTTTATCTAGAAGACTATGAATTACCTTAAAATCACTTATTTCAGTTCTTTAATCTTGGGAAAAATACAATTTTACTATTTTTGATCCAATGCTATGTGGTATGCAAAATTTAATCTTTAAAGTTGTATAACTCATTTTTTTTAAATGGCAACATGGTGGCTAGTCGGGTTAAGAAAAAAGAGGATTTTATTACGATTATTTTGATACCATACACTAATAGGTTTTAGAAAAGCTGCCATTAAAAAACTTTAAAACGGTAACTTAGAACTTACCTAAAATGAAGCATCTTTTGAGAATAAATTTAGATTTAAATGCATCAAGTAGGCTGTGACCAGCAAAACTGATAAAACAAAATCATGCTTTGAAGAAAATTGAAATGCCAACAGCTTTTGTCAAAGCATGGAAAATAATAGTTTTACAAAAAGTGAAAAAGTTGATATGTTATTAGATGCTGCACGACTTTACGCATAACGATATTTTAATGGGCGTCATCGTCATCCAACCCGGCACTATTAGGTAGGTACCCAAAACTGGTTCCGAAAATGCGAAATGAGCCTGACAATAATAACATATCAACTTTTTCACTCCTTGTAAAACTATTATTTTCCATGCTTTTTAAACAACAAACTAATTAACTTTGGCAAAAGCTGTTGGCATTTCAATTTTCTTCAAGGCATGATTTTGTTTTATCAGTTTTACTGGTCACAGGCTACTTGATGCATTTAAAAAGAGTCTTCGTTTTAGGAAAGTTCTAAGGTAACTTTTTAAAGTTTTTTAATGGCAGCTTTTCTTAAACCTAATAGTGTATGGTATCAAAATAATCGTAATAAAATTATCTTTTTTCTTAACCCGACGAGCCACCATGTTGCCATTTAAAAAAAATGAGTTATACAACTTTAAAGATTTAATTTTACATAGCACATAGCATTGGACCAAAAATAGTAAAATTGTATTTTTCCCAAGATTAAAGAACTGAAATAAGTGATTTTAAGGTATTCATAGCCCTCTAGATAAAACAATAAATTTGGAAAAAAAGATTTTCTTGGTGACAAAAAGTGACAAGTGACACATCGTTGTATTTAGAATGTCATATGAAGTCAAAAAAAGTAAAAATATACCAGGTGTCCCATTTAAAAATCGAAAGTTTATGTCACTTCCGGTTAAACCAGAAGTTCCATAATATTGAGTCACCTGTCAAAAAATGCAGTTTTATGTCGTATACAAATCCCCCGAATTTTATTTCATTATCTTAAAAAACAAAAAAGTTAGAAGGGCGAGCCACCTTCCGTGGACACCCGGTATAGGTTAGGTACCTATTTATTAAAAAGTCTTTTTCGCCGATTTTATAACTGATCTATTTCTTTTCAAGTCCAACTTTACTCTTAATATATCACTTAATAATTCAAGGCTTATTTAATTTCTTTTTTTTTGTCTTCATATCTAGCATAATATTTGAAAAAGTCGCCAAAAATAAGCTTTTTATTGAAAATCGCCGCCACACTCTCATTGAGACAAAAAGTCGTCAATTTGGCGACTTTTCGCCCCAAATGACAACACTGCATACGCATATTTGAAGAAATAGTCCATATTTAAATTGGAATAGTAAGGTAACTGGAAAGAAAAATATACTTTAAGTCTTCATCACTAATATATTATTTAGTTGGTATTGATATGGACTTGTTTTAATATTTTGGATGTAGCAATATCCATGTTTACGAGAAATACAAATGCTTTGGAGCAACAGTAGAAAGAAAATTGCCGAAAATTACCTCCGTTAAGAAGACATTTCATGTTAATTACAACTACTTTGAAACGTCGCGTCGTAGACATGTCGTAAATTAATAGTATTTCACCCAACTGCCGCTAAATAAGGAGTAATTCACGACATTCGGAGCTATTTTAAAGGCTTTCTTTGAAGACGTTTTTTTTATCTTTTCTACTGCCAAAGATTAGGTAGTGCTTAATAAAGGAAGATAAACAACTTTCATATATTTTTATGGTCCAACTAAGGCATTTGAATAGATTAGAACGAGTTCCCATTATGTTGGTCTGAAATATTGTGTTTAATAAAGTACCTACTACGGTGCGAGCAAAAATTATTTGCATCAAAGAGGGCCTTGCATCTAAGGACGGAATGCTTAGCCGTAGAGCTTAATACGTGTTGGGTGTCAGTAACTACCTGAATTAGCAATCAATCAGTCGTTACATTCATCGCTAATTTTTCCAATTTCTTGAACAATTCACACAATGGGCTTTACGGAATAACACAAAACATTCATGAGCTTTGTTAATTTTGTGAACAACAAAAATAAATTTGTATTTGTCTACTTATTTTATTACTCATTAGTTTGGCGTATCATGTCATAATATGGATTTGACAAAATGTTAACCTAGATTTGGTTAGATATTCATATCGTTCCCATATCATTGTGATTAATCCAACCCCATTTTTGATGCAAATAATTTTTGCTCGCACGGTATAATAGTATACCAAAAAAAAAACGTTGAATTTCTTCAATGTAATTTCAAAATCCCTAACACGCACACAGACTGTATTATTCTAAAAGGGTTGAGCTTGTTAGCACACTGTATAAATTTATAAATATTTTAAACTGAAGCTTAGGTGATCCTGTTGAACTAATCAAAAAAAAAATCGAAAGATATTTGAAAGCCCTGCCTTAGAAACGAGTCGCACTATATAAATCGGTATTATTTCTTTAGTTAACTGAAATTATAAATGCTAATATAGTCATATAGAGCTAATTATTGATGCTGCACCTTTTTTTGAGTAATTAACGTTTAAGTTGCCTCTGTCATGTATGGTGGAATTTTTTTCGTTACAATTTTATTCCCTAATATAGAATTATACCTACACGTACCTGTTGAATTTAATTATGACTCACCACCGACAAATAAATAAAAAATAATGGAAACTTAGGGGAAACAAATACTATTTCTGAATTTCAGTTTTACGATTCCTAATGAATTTTTTTATATTTACAAGCACACAAACTTTATCTAGACCATATTGACAAATACGAGGTAATATTTTTACTGGAAAACTGTTGAGCTTTCCAACTGGAAATCCGGGAATTGTCGAACGTAGCAGCGCATGTGCTGCCGTAACGATCTCGTGCGGACATCAAGGGCATATTGATGTGGGATGTTCAGGGATGCTTGGTCATTTAGTACAAACAGGCTATTTAGGATTAACAGGTAAATGAAAAGCTGGTCATCTGTATCATCTTGAAAGGGATATATTTATAGAAAGAAGAATTTATAACAAATAAAGGAAATAGGGTCAGTGGTGGACTGAGCGTATTTGGGGTCCAGGACGGTATCTAATTTTGAGCCCATATTCCGGTGATTTACAGTGTGACCAGTAAAGTCCGCATCACATGGGATTTTTTTTTTATTAATAACTTTATTCGAAATTTGACTTTGGCATCAAGTTCTGCTTCAATCAAGATTAAAATTAAGCAAAAAAATAGTAGTCACGTGATTCGCATTATCTGTCCAATTTTAATTATTTCCAAAAAATAATTCAAAAGTAGCGTTATTTCTAAAACTATCGAAAAAAGTTATAAGAAAAAGTTTTTTTAAATGCAGTTTCTAGCCCACATGCAAAATTTCAGCTTTTGCATGTGGGAAATAAAGTAATGATTTCTGGCATTGTTAGTAGTTGCAATTGCAAGCCTATCAGATTTTGAGGATAGAGAATTGTTTTTCAGGGTTTGTTTCTAAAATTTGTTTAAAAATGATTCGTCGTCGTGTGTTTAGTTCAAAAAAAAAAGAGAACAAGTCAATTAAACTATAAAACTTATAAAATCGAATATAAAAAACAAACAAAATAAACAATCTTTGATGTTATTGCGTACGTAACCTCAAGTCAAATATTAGTTGGTATATAACTTATGGATTTTTATAATTTGGCAAAAACTCGGGTACATGTAAAACATTTTCAAGCACGGGTTCTTGTTCAAGAATTCGTAAAAGTTTTTGCCCGAGAACTTGACCCGTGGAATACTTTCACCCTTGGATTAGTATAAATATACCTAGGTATTTCCTTTTTTCTTTTATATATTATTAGTATAAAAAAAAGTGTCTTTAAACTTTTTGTAGCAATATATTGCCCAAAAAATAGGCGTACCTAATTAGATTGCAGGCTGCAAATAAAATATACCAAAACATGCATCGGAAAAATCTGTCTTGGTGTGTGTTTCTTTATTTTCATACCATGTTTGTGTAGCCTAGGCCTAGTTAGATGTGTTTAAATTGATCATATTAAAAAAAAGTTATATATCAGGATACATCACTACTCCATACTTACTGAAAATACGAAATACCCGGTATTTTACCCCTATTTGGGCATAATACAATCATGCAAAGGTTTTTACTATAGTCATTGTTTATATTCCAATCAGAGTCATTAAAAGTACCGGGTGTCCCACTAAGAATAGCTCTCGGCCATATCTCAGAAAGGGTTAGTCGTATGGCTTGCGGAAAAAATTTTGTTTAGTAAAAGTGGCCATGAGAAATTGCTGGAAATTATTTTTAAGTTTCTCATTTCGCCGCAAGAGGGCACAATTAAATTTTTTTTTCTAAATTCTAAATTTCTCCGAAAATTCTCATATTATGGTATACTTCTAGTTACATCATTAGAAAGAATAGATAATTCTGCATCATTTTGGTTTCAGGCTCATTGGCGTACCGACCTTGATAAGAGTGTGGGAAGCTATTGAATGTGTAAACATTAAAATCGCTGTAACTTCTAAGCGACTTATCCGATTTTACTAAATTTAAGCTTGTTTGGAAGGAAAAGGTAAGTATTTTCAATCGCCGTATTCAACAGTACACGATAGTGTTTAATAAAATTGCTAGAGGGCGCAATTTGTAATAATAACAGCTTTTTCGATTTTATCCCGAAAATTCAAATCATACGGTATAACTATGACATCATAATCGGAAAGTAGATGAAATTTGCAAGAAAAAATGTGAAGACCGCTGTTCGATATCCTTGTTTGTTTCAAAGTTATCGCCAAAGTAATAATTATTAATACAAATAGCGCTCTCTAGCAATGTTATTAGAAACTATCGTGTACCATTGGATACGACAATTGAAGGTACTTCCAAACAAGGTGAAATTTAGTTAAATCGGATAACTCATTTAGAAGTTACAGCGATTTTAATGTTTACACTTTCAATAGCTTTTCCCACTCTTATCAAGTGAAAGTGTAAACATTAAAATCGCTGTAACTTCTAAACGACTTGTTCGATTTTACTAAATTTAAGCTTGTTTGGAAGTAACTTCAATAATTGTCGTATCCAATGGTACACGATAGTTTCTAATAAAATTGCTAGAGGGCGCAATTTGTATTAAAAATAATTGTTTTGGAAATAACTCTGGAACGAACAAATATATCGAACTGCGGGCTTCACATCTTTTCTTGAAAATTTAATCTACTTTCCGATTATGTCATAGTTATACCGTATGATTTGAATTTTCGGGATAAAATCGAGAAAACTGTTATTATTACAAATTGCCCCATCTAGCAATTTTATTAGGAACTATCGTGTATCATTGGATACGGCAATTAAAGTTACTTACCTTTCCCTTCCAAACAAGCTTAATTTTGGTAAAATCGGATAAGTCGTTTAGAAGTTATAGCGATTTTAATGTTTACACATTCAATAGCTTCCCCCACTCTTATCAAGGTCGGTACGCCAACGAGCCTTAAACCAAAATGATGCAGAATTGTCTAAGCTTTTCGATGATGTAATCAGAGTTATACCTTAATATGGGAATTTTCGGAGAAATTTAAAATTAAAAAAAAAAATTTAATTGCGGCGAATGAGGAACTTAAAAATAATTTCCAGCAATTTCTCATGGCCACTTTTACTAAAAAAATGTTTTTCCGCAAGCCATACGACTAACCCTTTCTGAGATACGGCCGAGAGCTATTCTTAGTGGGACACCCGGTGTACATGTACAGGGTCATCCAACCAGGACTGAACAGCGGTCTATTTTTTGAGTTTCCCTGTATTTTTATTTAAACCAATATAGCCATTTAGTTTATGCTTTGCCGTAGAATCTAAAATTACCATTTAAAATGCGATCTGACTTAAAACAAAGGAACTGTGGCGTAAAGCTGTTGTTTTTTTAATGGAACACCCTGTATATTATTTATTTTTATTAAACGCCCTTCTTTTTTGATTCCATAAATATATAGTTTGTCCATATTAGCTCAAACCGTTTTTAAGATATGAGCAATCAAACATTTAAAAAGCTGTATTCATTTGAGCTTAATACGTCTAGAATGCCTTGGAAAAGAAAATCCCCGTAATTGCGGTGCATTAAAATACAGCTTTTTAAATGTTTGATTGCTCATATCTTAAAAACGGTTTGAGCTAATATGGATAAACTATATATTTATGGAATCAGAAAAGAAGGGCGTTTCATAAAAATAAATAATATACAGGGTGTTCCATTGAAAAAACAACAACTTTACGCCACAGTTTCTTTGTTTTAAGTCAGATCGCATTTTAAATGGTAATTTTAGATTCTACGGCAAAGCATAAATTAAATGGCTATATTGGTTTAAATAAAAATTCAGGGAAACTCAAAAAATAGGCCCCTGTTCAGTCCTGGTTGGATGACCCTGTACATGTACATTTTCTTTAAAGTAGCGCCATATTAAATGTGTGTTTTTACACAAAATCAAAATTGGACACAAACTAGGTTTTCAAAAATACTTATTTTATGAAGTTACCTACCTTATACAGGGTCAAAAACAAATAAACTTTGCATCACATGCGACCAAATTTTAATAGCCCCATTTTGATTTTGTAGAAAAACACACATTTAATATGGCGCTACTTTAAAGAAAATGTATCTGAAATAAAGCATTGTCAAAACTGAGAAGTTTTATGTAGATTGCGTTGAGTCTTATTTTGCAAAAGCGGTGCAATTTACAAAATATAGGTAAAAATCAAAATTATCTTATGCAGCTGAAATTTGCACGTGGACTAGAAACTGCATTTAAAAAAACTTTTTCTAATAACTTTTTTCGATATTTTCAGAAATAACCCCACTTTTGAATTATTTTTTGGAAAAAATTAAAATTTGACAGATAATGCGAATCACGTGACTACTATTTTTTTGCTTAATTTTCATCTCGATCGAAGAAGAACTTGATGCCAAAGTCAAATTTCGAATAAGGCTATTAATAAAAAAAAATTCCATATGATGCGGACTTTACTGGTGACACTGTATATAAATTATGTTTAGAATTGTCCGTAGAATCCAATAATGCCACAATATACAGGGTATTCCATTAAAAAAAATATAACTTTTATCTGTCACGCTTTTATGCAACACCCTGTATCTACGATGATATATTTTGCAAGAAGTTTACATTAAATCCTACAACTTTTGTGTTCAACAGTTTTTTCCTAATTGCCAAACAAAGAAGTTAGGGGGTAACATTATAGACGATCACCCTGTACGTATGTAAAAGTAAATGTCTATGGTTCGATGCAGGCCGCTAATTTCTTATCTTGATTTGTTATTAGTTTGTATTGTTATTAGTCACTAGACTTCTACTTCCTCTATTAAATATTCTATCTTCCTTTTATTTTTTATCTAAATATAATTATTTGTTAAAATTAAGCCCATAAATGGGTATATAGCGTGATAATGATAACGTTGGCAACATTTGGTGAGCCCTGAGAAGTGCAGGTTGTAGGTGGAGAATTTGGCAAACAACGAGTACCTATTTAACGACGAAAAGATGTGAATATAGGTCAAGACGCGCTCTCTAATGGCAGAAAAGACTCATTTCATTATTATGAAAGAAATCACCTTTTGTTAATCAGGTGTTGTTTTTTAATCATTGATATCAATGTAGACTACTTGCTACAAATAAAATAAATATAACCTTAATTATTTACCTTCAGTTTCAACGATTGTTAAGTATGTAACTGTCAGCAGACAAATCAAAATTTTAGAAGCGTCAAAATTCTTGTACAATTTTTTTTTTAATGTGTAAAATTTAGCTGTATAGATTATGAAAGTGCCTTCAAAATTGCTCGTGAAATATGGAAAATATTGTAAAAAATGAATTTCAGTTTTATTTCAAACTTGCCAAACCGCTGATCCTGAATCTTCCCAAATCTACAGGTATGCACATATTTTGTCATCCATACGAGTTTTTAAACAGATAATTATCTATTATTTCGAGCACCATTCCAAAAGTAATGATTTTTAGGATTAAAGAATTTTTAGGCTTAGATTACCATCAAACGCGGAACAGCTAAGTTCTTTCAAACGTGTTATATTTTATGGAGAGGTTATATAGGTTGCCGCATTAAAATTGTTTATTTTTATTTTTTTAAATTACACAATTGAAAATTTTTTTTAATATAAAATATGTTAGCGAGGACAAAAGAATTGGACTCGTAGATGACAAATGAACTTCGTCTTCGTTTTTCCAAATTCGAAAACCGAATACGGAAAACGAATTCAAAATTAAAATTCAAATATATTTTAAAATTGCATTAAGTACATCAGCTATAACATGAACAACCAATAATTTGTCAAATCAGAGTTATTTAAAAATTACACTTAAGGTGGAATTATCACTTATAATCTCCCTAGCAGCAGAATCATTACCGATAATTTTTTTAAGGTCACGAATGGTTTTGTTGATAGAAAATTATCCCGAGTCGAAGACGAGGGAAATTTTCTATCAACAAAAACATGAGCGAAACCGAGAAAAAAATTATCGGGAATTAATTCTGCTGCGTGGGAGATTCGGCAAGGAAATTTCATAAATTTGAGTTTCTTTTAATGTTCCTGAAATCTTAGTAATAAACTTTAGTTACTAACAAGTAAAATCAACTTCTATTGTAAAAATACAGTGCGTCATATTAAACTTAACTCTTCGGAAATATGTTTTTTAAAGTTATATTTAAATTTAAAACTATAAAGACATTGGATTTCAGATAACAAATTTGTTATTTAATGTTTCTCACATTTTAGTAATAAAAATGAGTTACTAACTGCTCAATTTCTTTAGCAATCGAACTTGCTGATTCATTACCAAAACGAATCATTTTTTACACAATATTATTGTAACAATAAATATCACGGGTACGACTAAAAAACTGATTGTTACTTGCTGGTTTGTCTCACCTGTCACTTCGAAATGACTTGACATTTGAATTAAAATTAAGTCGTAGTCTTATACCTAAGAAAAATTATCACTTATTAATTTCATTAGGTTAATAGGCTATAGACTATCACTTATAATATCACAAGAGCTTAAAAAATTTCCAGGAATAATTTAAGCTCGCGTGGGATTCGGTAAGAAAATTTCACACCACTGCACACCATAATTTGGAAAAAAAAATATTAATCAAACTTGACATTTTAAACTAATTTCACTGCTTGTCAAGTTGGCCAGGGTATTTTGACATAATATGTTGAATTGTCATTTTTGTTTAACCGGTTCTGTCACAAAGCTTAATAATTACTAGGTATATAGTTTAAAACGTCTGTACGTTGAGTGTTGAGTTTAATAATAAAAAATACATTTCTGCCACCTTTAGTAACCTAAAATTATGAAAGGGCGATAGACTGAACTAATACCCATCTGTGTTATAGCATTTGGTGTAACTAAAGTTGGTATTTTTTTTTTATTTAACGAAATATGGTGCCTATATGATTTTTTTAGAATTTATTTCATGGTGAACTAATATACTTTAACAAAAAATACATTTGTACCACCTTTAGTAACCTAAAATTATGAAAGGGCGATAGACTGAACTAAGGCCCATCTGAGTTTTAGCATTTGGTGTAACTAAAGTTGGTATTTTTTTTTATTTAGTTAAATATGATGGATATACCAGCCTATTATGTATATATATTTTAGAATTTATTTCATGTTTAACTAATATCTTTATTGAAAAATCTCTAATGATATCCACTAATAAGCAAAATAATAACGAAATAAATTTAATTATAATAGGTTATATAGACATCTAATTAATTCGTCACCTTCCTAATTATCATTAAGAAGAGAGGATGGGTTAGAATTCAAGCAACATTTAAATCTTCTGTTTGTACATCCGACGTTTGTTAAAATAAAAATTGTTAATGCATAATAATTAAACAAATTTGTGTTTTCTGTTTAATGAAACGTTATAGCGAATAATAGATAATAATGTTACATACCTAATTCAGATATTTTGCATTATTCACAGGTATATGTACATTATTTAATGGTTGTAGATCATATGTTTACCTTTTCAACTGTCAAAAAATGTCCACTTAAATATCGTGGCGCCTCGAAAAAATTTCCGGAAATTCTTTTAGTTGCTATGGTAATTAGTCATAATTAAGGTATCTTATTGGTTAAAAAGTACAGGTGTGAAATTTTCGCGATAGTCTTCCGTTATTATAAGCAACGCAAACAAAAAGGAGCCTTCTAATTGGTTGAAAATAAATTTATGAAATATTCAACGTCATTCAATTTATTGCCAACCTAAAACCTATTTCGCCTTGTTTTTCTTAGTTTATTATTTTATTGACTAAGATTTAAATAAAATCAATATCGTCTGCACATTATTTAGGTAATATCTGATATATTACAAAAATATCAATTTATTTCATTGCTTATTTTGAGAGAATTGTATAGTGAAAGAACAATGACATATTTATATATATAATGTTAAAAAAAATCTTAACCGATATTTTTTGATATACAATAATTCTCCTTAAATAACTTATGAAATTCCTTGATATTTATTTAAAAGTTAATTATTACCTATAGAATATGAAGACGATATTGATTTAATTTAAATTTTGTGTAAAAGTTAGAAAAAATTAATAAATCTACGCGAAATTATAGGTTGGCAAGCATGTTGATACTCCCACCTTAAGTGACTTCACACCTGATGTGCAATTAATGCTAATCAATTTCTAATCCTAAAGTATGAAAAAATCACCTTTAGTAATAAAATTCTTAAAAGTAAAATATTAATACCATCCCTACAATACTATACTATCCTATACACCCACATGTATCAAGAGCAAAATTCATACAAAAAATATAAATACGAATATAACTCAATAATACTTAGTAATTACTCAGGAATACTTGGTAAGAATTTTCTGCGAGTACAGAAGATGAATAGGTGTCATGTTTCCATAAACATTATGTCAGAAAACGAAAGATGACAAATTATGAACTAAAAATTTAGCTGCAAGCTCAAGTTCTACTAAATTGGGTTTAAGTCTACCATCTATAACAGAACCTGAAAACCATTTATTTTCAAAATAAGATAAATTTAACTATAGTTTAGCTTATATCTAGTACCTAGTAACAAAATTGGGAATTACTAGAAGTGCTTATAGAATTACCTAAGCGTATCTATCTGTGCGAATGCGTCTTCCACGACTTCTTTTTAAAAAATTTATTATATTAGAAATAAATTCTTTTAACTAACTTACAACCATCCTACGTTTTGCATACATTTATATTTACCTATGTTAAGCAAATTTCCAAGATAAAAGCCTTATAGGTAGATGGGTGAGAATAGAGTAGAGTGGCCAGCCAGGTCGCCCCATCTTAAAGCATTGGACTTTTGACAGGCTATTTTGTCTAGAATTGATGGTAGAATGTAGAAATATAAAAAGATACTATAATGCTTATTAAAAAAATTAAAGTTGATACACGTAGCATTCTTATGATCCACCCTGTAGGTATAATATTGTTTTTCTATAAACAATGCATTAAAAAAATTAATTTGACGGGTCTGAGCGAAAAAAGGAAGTGTGTACTACTTAAATTTATTAAATATGGCGATCTGCCGAGAGGATGAAGCACATGGCGACATCTAGCATCTAGACCTCTAAACAAAACTTAATATAATTTAGTCGAATGTTAGTACAAGTCCCATACTAAGTATGAGTGAATACGAGGGTTGAGGTGGAGATATTCTAGTCCTTTTTATTAACCATTATGACACCTTGTACCGTGCGAGCAAAAATTATTTGCATCAAAGAGGGCCTTGCATCTTAGGACGTAATGCTTAGCCGTAGAGCTGAATACCTGTTGGGTGTCAGTAACTACCTGAATTAACAATTAATCAGTTAGCTAGTGTAGTCATCATTCGGGTCTAAAGGCCGACGACGGCCTTTAGACCCGAATGATGACTACACTAGCTCACCGACTGGCCGCAAAAGCCTAAACCAATTAATCAATCAGTTATTCCGTCATCTTTGAATTAACAATCAATCAGCTATTCCATCATCTTTGACAGTTGTTACAGTAATTTGATTCATCGCATATTTTTCCAATTTCTTGAACAATTTACCCAATGGGCTTTACGGAAGAGCACAAAACATTCATGGTTGAAGCATATTTTCGAAACGGGGTTAGAGTAATTTGTGAGTGGTAATCCAATCCGGGTTTGTGCATGGACGAATGTGGTAACATTTCTCCAAAGAAGCTGGTCAATACTTTCGAAAATATGAAGAGACGTGTGAATTTATGCTTGGAGCATGGCGTTGGCCAATTTCAGCAATTTATGTAATTATTTTTTTCTTTCTGCATATTCTTACTTTTTTAATTTTGTAAACAACAAAAATAAATTTGTATTTGTCTACTTATTTTATTACTCATTAGTTTGGCATATCATGTCATAATATGAATTTGACAAAATTTTAACCTAGATTTGGTTAGATATATCGTCTCCATATCATTGTGATCTAAATCAAGCCCTACGTTTTTTAATCCAAGCCCTCTTTGATGCAAATAATTTTTGCTAGCACGGTATATCTACATAGAGCAAGTGGGCACGTGAGTAAATAATGTCAGAGGTGCATTATTGTCCGGGTTTATTTACATTGTTGTCAAGCTGTTTGCTTATTTAAAATGATGCATTGCAATGGAATTTCAAAATTTTATTCTTTATAGATCGAATTCGGGCAGCAGCATGGGTCAAGAAGTTTATGGACGAAAATTCAGGCGACGAAAAGCTTCGCACTACTTACCTGAAGTTATTCCTTTTTTGTCTTCAAAGGCGAAGGCTAACGGGAATATTTTCCGATGATCCTGCTATGTACGATGTTTTGGAAGATTTGCCCGGCGAGTATGATGTAAGTATGTAGGCCTTATACCCCGTGAAGGGCTTTTGCCACCAAACACATATTGTTTTCATATTTTTTTAAACCTATCTACCCGACATAATAAACAAAATAATTTCCCAAAAAAAAGTACCAATTATTGTCGTTTGACCGACGTTAAGGGCACAGTTTTCAAGGTCAATCATGTATAAAAAACCTATAAATGGCATGAATGCAGAGATAAATTCTGGAACCTTGCAATTATTTAAAAAAAAAATAAGTATAGTCAGATCTGGTCTTAATTTCTTAAATTTAGTTATTGGAATAATAAATTTTAAAAAACAACACAAAATAAGTTACAAGATGGCAATAGGTTCAACGACGTTGAGAATTCCAGTTTAGGAACATCATGGATTATTCACTATTTCTTGTAAAACTCTTACAGCATCTTCATTTATCAGCTTATTGTTTTTTAAAACATTTTTTGACAGTACCAGTATTTTTAAATTTTAAGATTAAATTGTGATATAAAATAGCTATTTGTGTATTAAGAGAGCAAAGTGATATATTGTCGCTTTGAGCGAAAAGATTGACGCGCGATGCGTGGTTGAGCACAGCTACACACAAAAAAATCTAGTCTCCAGTTGAACCTAAAAGTTTCAAACTGAAACTATCATATACATGAATAGGAGCAATGCTAAAGTAAAATTAAATAGAAAATACCTTAGCATCAAAATATAGTTTTAAATTAATACTACATTATTTTAACTTGACTCTACTTTAGTTTTAGGGTAATAAAAATAAATGATCAACCTATCAATAATTTTAGTTGCAGATATAGTATACGTTAATATTGGTTTGATGCAAAGTAATGCAAATAGCATCAAAGAAATAATAAGGGTTTAGATTTTACTCAAGTTGTGTATAGAGACTGTCTTTGTGCTCGCTGTGAGAATACAAATTTATTTTTATTTTCAAACCCATCATAGTATATTTCACTTTGACCACAATACTTATTTTTAAAACAAGTATAAGATTATCTTGTTATGATGATAATGTAATCTCTTTATGAACATAATTTTGATTAACTTGATGATATAATTTAAAACTAGTAGTAGTTTAAAAATGAATATTTTTTAGGTACAAAATAAAGCAAGTTAGTTTCAAAATAAGGCTATTTGTTTGAGCATTACTATAAGCTTGGTTTGAGAGTAGTTTTTTTTGTGTGTATCTACCGGTGTTTTTGTAAAAATGTTTTTACTTCATCAAAAATTTAAGGTTTTTGATTTTATGGGTCTTTGACCAACAGTTTGGCGTTTTAAAAAAGCCAGGAGTTTTGTATTCGCTGATGTTTATATCATTTATTGCTAGTATCGTAGATCTTAGCATTGAGGACATTGGCCAACATGCAGAGGATTTCATTACCTGGGCTTTCTCAAGCAAGTAAAATATTTTCTGATATCTTCTTCTTCTCATACTTACTTGCTTTTCGACTTCTCTGGCAGTAAATTAGGAGCAACTGGTTCTGCAGCTTGCGCATTTTCCGGGGCATTAATTTCATCGATTTTCATTGAATTTTCACGAAAAGACATTTTTATTTTAGGAGAATGATCTTAAAATCACACGTTGGTCACAAAATTGTCGACATCTGTCAAATACCCTCAACGCCTACTTTTGTGTCAAAAGTCGTAGATAGACTAGACGTTGTTATGGTTTCCATGGTAACTAAGCGGAAGTTTTGGTTACTATGTGGCTCGGCGACAAAGTAAAGGAAAACTCTCGCTCTTCGAAAAAGTGCAACTTTGCTCTCGGTTGAAGAAAAATATGTTTTTCTACGGATCCTATAAAATGTTCCACTTTTCTTATCGCTTCCATACGTTCAAAATGGAGAATTTCTCACACAGTGAGAAATATTCGCCATTATAGTGAGAAACAATTTCTCACTGTTATTATGATAACCAAAGTCAGCCATAACGACGCAACGCCGACGATTAGCGCGCAATATCTACTTAGGCCATGAAACCATTTGAGGCGGCGTTTCCATAATAACACGACCGAAATACTGAACAAATATTATTGCTGTCACCTTGCCAAACGGGAATAGTTTTATTGTTGTTTTTTATACTAAAACAGATGAGATTTGTTAAATAATTGATTATAATGGAATACGAAGATTTAGATTTTGCAAATACACCTCCTCATAATGTTCAAAAAGCATCCGATGTTTGTAATAATTTGCTACCAAGCACATGCATCAAGACAAAAATCGCTTACAGTAACTTTATGGACTGGAGAATGCAAGCCAAGGTGAATTATTTTTCTGAAGATACTTTGTTAGTTTATTTTGAGGAGTTATAAAGAAAATTAAAACCATCAACATTATGGTCCTAGTACTCGATGCTGAGAAGTACCATAATTATTAAAAACTGTGTTGATGTATCAAAATACGCAAAACTACGCGCATTTTTGAAACGAAATTCGGAAAAATATGTTCCAAAACAATCAAAAACCTTAACTACTGAAGAAATTCAACAATTTCTACAAGATGCACCTGATGAAAAGTATTTGCTGGTAAAGGTATGTTTAAAAAAAAATATCCTATGGAAGATTGCATTTTTGGTTTTAATTTCAGGCTGCTTTAGCTATTGGCCTTACAAGGGGCATGCCGTTGTGACAAACTTGGAAAATTAAAAATTCATGACATGGAAGATTTCAATTCGGCCTGTTTAATAAAATTACTCGATACTAAAAACAAAGTTCCTAGAAATTTTACAGTCACAGGAGTATACTACCAAATTTACAAAAAAAATGCAAAGCTTCGACCATGCATGGAAGAGACCCGCTTTTTTTTAAATTACCAAAATGGCAAATGTACAAAACAGTCTGTGGGAATAAATAAATTTGGCACCATGGCGAAAGACATAGTGAAATTTTTGCAATTACCGAATCCGGAATTATATGCAGGCCACTGTTTCCGAAGATCATCTGAGACTATTTTAGTTAATGCAGGAGCAGATCTTGAACTCTAAAACGCCATGGGGGTTGGAAATCCAGCAATGTTGCTGAACCCTATATCGTTAACTCTATGGCTAACAAAATGGAAAAATCAAAAAGTATTGTAGAATCGATTCAGCCTCCAGCACGACTAGAACCTGGATACAACAATGCTGTGGAAGCTCAGTACGTTTCCCCATCAACTTCACCTTCGACCTCGGCTAATGTTTCAATTACCGAAAATGTGTTGAAGCGAAACGACTTACCAGGAATTACTTTCCAAAATTGTTCAAATATAACTGTTTATTACAATTTTTAAGTAAAATATAAAAATGAGTTAAGTAATGTAATATGTACCGTGCGAGCAAAAACTATTTGCATTAAAAAGGGCTTTAATTAAAAAACGTAGGGCTTGGTTTAGATAAAATTACTTTTAACGCCTGTCAAAGATGATGAAAAATAACTGATTGATTGATACCGCTAAGCATTACGTCCTTAGATGCAATGCCCTCTTTAATGCAAATAATTTTTGCTCGCACGGTATTATGTATTTTAATTCTGAACCTCGTTTTGAACACATAAAAAGAACGCATCCGTAGAAAAAGTACAGTGTACGACACGTGAGAAAATTACATATTTCTCACTTGTTGTACAATATACCATTATTACACATGAAGATTAACAGTATAATATCATTAATATGGAGAAATGAAATCGTAGGACAAAGAGCCAAGCGCCAATGTCATTTGTATTTTGAGACAATAATGAACATTTCAACATTGGCTTGTATACTATCTTATTTACAACCATTTTCACTTTTAATGATAATTTTCAATACGCATATTAAATCATTAGATGAACTTTACAGATTGCATTTTTTAGAAAACTGGTAGAGATTTTTGACCAAAAAAAAATGTTTTCTATTTTTATTTATGCTAGTTCCTATAAATGCGTACATTTCACCTGGATACTTTCGTCCTGACTGATCAGTAAGCGCCGTAAACTTGTTAATAAAAATGATTTTAATTTGGTAATAAAATATACTTTCTTACCGTAGTTAAACGAATTAGCCAGAAATCTGCTGGAACAAGAAAAAAACGAAAAAAAAGAAAGGGTTAAACTAGAAATGATGGGCGACATGCCTATATTTCCAGCCTACACGACAGATTGTTCTCCAGATTTAACAGAATATGTTGCAGCGCAGGATATTCCCAATTTTGGTGTCCATGCGTACTATGCGATATCCAAGCAACCCATAAACAAATGGCAGAGATCCGAGAAGGCTATACTACCTAAAGGTAACATCCATATACATACAGGGTTATGATTAAGTAACGGACGAGCCTTTTATACAGGGTGTCCGGGAAAATGTGGGAAATCACCTGGATATGAAAAAAACCGGTAAAAAGAATACTACAAGTTCATATAAACTTCTTTCGTATCTGCCTTCTCTTCGGAGATATGGGCTCCCATGGAATTAAGTTTTTATAATTTTATAATTATTAAACCAACAGGTATATTTCCATTTTTTTTTCATATGATCTATTTAAGACCCTTCAAATTACTATCCCAGAAAGTGTTGCGAATTACTCACAGATGTGACACTAATGTGCCCATTTTTTTACGCCCTGTATAATAAAAACTTTGGACAACGTTTTTTACATTTCTTTAACTATTGACTAAAAATTAAGTACTATTCATTCATGTCGTTAATCCTAACCGTTTTCGGAAAAACCTCATTTTTAACATATTTACATCATGTATTTTTAGCGTATTTCAATAAAAGATACATCTTTGTTCCTATAAATTATAAATGTTCACTTTTAACTGCGTAATATGAATACCTACATGATCGCAATAAAATGACGTTTTCCGAATGCGGTTAGGATTAGCGACATGAATGAAGAGTACTTAATATTTAGTCAATAGTTAAAGGTATGTAAAAAATGTTGTCCAAAGTTTTTATCATACAGGGCGTAAAAAAATGGGCACATTAGTGTCACAGCTAGTCCTTCCCTGCAGCTGTGAGTAATTCGCAACAATTTCTGGGATAGTAATTTGAAGGGTCTTACCTGGTATAGATCATATGAAAAAAAAATTGAATTAATTTAATTTTTTAATTCCATGGGAGCTCTTTGGGAGCCCATATCTCCGAAGAGGAGGCCGATACGAAAGAAGTTTATATGAACTTGTAGTATACTTTTCACGTGTTTTTTCATATCCGGGAGATTTCCCACAGTTTTCCGGACACCCTGTATAGAATACCGCCCACTTAATCAAGAATCGTTCGAACTTGTCAAGTTATTTTTTTTTTGAAATCCATTTTTCTTTAGAAACAGATATTATACAGGGCAGATCATAAAAATGCTACGTGTATCAACTTTAATTTTTTTAATGAAACTCATTATATACAGGGTGTTTCAATAAAAACTCCCGGGCCAATTATTTTGAAAACTAAAAGCGACATGTAAATTCTGTAAACGCCAGATTTTGGCCTCTATGATTGGCTTCACAACTGTGTAAAAAATGTGTTTGAATAATACAAGATGTAGGTGGCGCCACGGTATAAAGAAATTTTCGATGACAGGAACTTTTAAAAAAATGTTGTCGGTCTTCAAGATAATTAATTTTTGGTCAAGGTATGTCCCATAAAAAATTTTGATAAATCCAACATGAAAGAAGATATGTGAGGTTAGGTTTTTTTTTAAATAATTCTAACGAGTATTTCGATTCTAACTTCTTCAAATGTCACTTTGGTCACGAAAATATTAGGCGCTAAAATAATAAGGTCAACTTTTTACGGAAAAGTAAGTAAAATGTATGCTTTTAAATCTCTAGCTAAAAAAGCTCCCTCTCGGATTAGGAGTTTTAAACAGCCTTAAAAAATTTAGTGATCTCCATTCTACATTACTTTTCTTTCCAGGAATAAAGAGCGCCATAGACACCAGCATCACCACAGCCGCAGGTCAGTTAGAAGCTTCTTGTGTATGTGCACCAAAAACTGCTGCATCAGCACCAGAAGTTGAAGATGCCCCCCCAGCTGATGGCGACGAACCAGACTGTAGAAAGAAAAAGGACAACGAACCAGAGAAAAAAAAACGAAGATCGAAAAAAATGGGTCAGACACCGCCAACTCATCCCATTGGAGAGGTGCATCAAAAAGTGGACGAAGAAAGGCCGACACCGACATGGGGAACAAACTTGCTAGAAGTCAAGGAACTGATAGACGTTGGTAAAGTGGATGACCAGACAGAGGCGCAGATACAATTGGAGGAAGAAGTTTCCAAATTAATGGAGGACGAAGAAACAGAAGGTAATAGTTATTTACGATATATGTGTTGTAAAGATTCATATTACAACACGAGATGTTAAAGTTGTCAAACAAGGCGTCAGCCGAGTTTAATAAAACATCGAGTGTAGTAATATGAATTTACAACAAGAATATTGTACAAAATTTTATCTACTTTCATCTATGAATAAAAATATTTGGCAAAAGGCATTTTTAAAAATTAAAATGCACCTGTAAAAATGCACCTGCTATTAAGTTTACTAATCAAGTTTTTTATGTTACCTTTCCCATGGTTACTGTTTTGCATGGTTACTGTCCAAACTTTTTCAAACAAATTCAAAAATATTAAAAGCGTTTTCAAAATGAGCGATTCTGATGGAAGTTTACCCTCTGATGTAGAAGCAGCGGCAAACGAAGCGATCTCAAGTTTAGTTCCGACAAAATCCAAGACGCGGCATGAGTTGGAGTACCAGAAGTTTGAGGATTAGTGCAAAGCTAACAAAATAAAGGAGGTGTCTGAGAAAATACTTTTGGGTTATTTTTCCGGAAAGCAACGCTCCCAGAAACCATCTACACTATGGACTCACTACTTAATGTTGAGAACTATGATTTCAGTCAAGAAAAATCAAGATATAAGCAGATTTTTCAACTAATCGCATTTTTGAAGAGTAATTCAGAGGGTTACAAGGCCAAAAAGTCCAAAGTTTTCACAAAGGAAGACGTATGTAAGTTTCTTAGTACTGCAGATGATGAAACATATTTACTTATGAAGGTTGTTATGATAATCGGCATTTTTAGGGCTTGTCGGCGCGAAGAACTAGCTATGTTAATGTTGGATCATATTGAACACAATGATTTGTATATAAAAATTGTGATTCCATTCTCGAAAACCAAAATTATGCGAGAATTTGTTATAACAGAAGAAAATGTGACAGGTGTCAACTGTTTAAGTATTTTTCGAAAGTATGCTAAACTTCGTCCTCTTAATGCAACTCACAGGCGGTTTTTTTGTATTCTATGAAAAAGGAAAATGCACCTCCCAGCCTGTCGGAATTAATACTTTCAGAAGTATACCAAAAAAGATTGCAACAAAACTTGGATTGAATAATCCCGAAGGATACAGTGGACATTGTTTTAGGAGGTCCTCAGCCACCATTCTAGTTGATGGTGGTGCAGATATGCAGATGTTAAAGCGTCATGGGGGCTAGAAATCCTCTTCTACGGCAGAAGGCTACGTTGAGAATTTTTTAGAAAATAAGAAACAAATAGCAAAGAAGATCATGGGGTCAGACACGGATTTAATGATTGGAAATTCGAACGTAAAGGGCTCCATCACATCCACTTCTGGTTTACAAATTTCAAACTGTAAAAAGTGTAATATTAATGTTTATAATAAACCTTAAGTGTTATAATTTAATAATAATTAATTTTAATTAATAATTGGTAATTAATTTTATGATTGTTAATAATAAATCATTCTTCTAAAAAGTGTGGTTTTATTTAACAGCAAAATGTTAATAAAACTGTTCTTTTTCCATTACAGCACTAGTGCTGTAAAGGCATCTATTACAGCACTAGTGTTGTAATAGATGCCCTTACAAAATGATTAACAGAACTGTAAAATTCATATTACTAAATGAAAGTAGATAAATATACTTAACCTAATGATTTTACATTAAAATTATTTCAAGCAGTCGTAAACAGGGTTTGTTCGGGTTTGTTAAAAAATATACCTTGTTAGTTGATTTGAGAGTGATAAGTTCCTTCCATAACATAAAAATCTACATTGTGTATGTTGGGCCTTTTTTACGATCTCAGAACCAATATGCTTTATTATGAGCACAAATAAACAACCAAACTCATCTGATTAAATAGATACAGGCAGAACATTAAAAATTATGGATGTTATTACCCAACAATCTATTAGAACAGTTTTTAATAGCTTAACTTAAATAGCTATTTATAAAAATGGTTTAATTTTTTTAAACTTTAACATTTAAAGAAATGTTTGTTTGACGGTGGTAGACAATAAAGTAATATAAAAAAAAGACCTTGTCGGACTTCCATTGTTTTTATTTTGTTATTTAACTTTAACTAACTTTCGGTTAGTTAGTATGTATAACCATTTCAAGTGTAAACTAAATTATAATTCTAAGGCTACTGTCTTAAATACTATCCATGTGCAAAACCCCCCAGTAAGAAAAACACAAAAAATTGTATCTATCAAATGCCTTGCGAGTGTGGCAAATCGTACATTGGAGAAACAAAAAGTATGAGTATGAGTTAAAGAACATCTGAAATATACTCAAAGATTTGAAACTTCGAGATCAGGTATAGCGGAACATGTATGGACCAACCAACATAATATACAGTGGTCAGAAGCTAAGGTTTTGGACACAGAACAGCACTGGAGAAAACAGAAATTCAAAGAAGCAGCTTTCATGAATCAAAATACCCACATATTTAGTAAACCAAGTAGGTATAGATATCCCCAATATCTGGAAGTTTTTTCTTGTCCAAAACCAACAGCTCAAACTTTACACTCCAATAAGCATGTAGGCGGAGTCATCAAGCTTCATTGCACATGGATAGTATTTAAGACAGTAGCCTTAGAATTATAATTTAGTTTACATTTGAAGACGGTTAGGGATACTCACTAACCGAAATGTTGTGTTAAGTAACATAATAAAGACAATGGAAGTCCGATAAGGTAATAATTTTTTTGATTTAAAAAAATATTTTGTAATGTAATGTAAACGGGCCATACCATATTTGATTTTTTTTCAAATAAAACAAGTTTTGTAAATATAAATAAATAATATAAAATATGTAAAAAAAACTTTCTTGTAGTTAGTGCTATTAAAAAAAAACTCTTTGACGTTGGCAACTAGTTATATGTGTAAGTGACTATTCTGTTTAGACATTTTTTATACAGTATATTATTATCTTTTTCATTGTTTACATTAAAAAAACTCAAACACGATTATTTCTAGAAAACGAAGATGAAGAAGAAGACCCTACGAGCTCCAAAGCAGATGACATGTTGAACATTATAAATGAATGGAAACAGGAAAAACTGGTTAAAAAACTTCCCCCGAGATTAGCAAAATTGGGTGATCGCTCGGGTATTAAAGCACCAAAAAGTACCAGGGCACCACCGAAAATCGCTGTTAGAGGCATGAAAAAGGGTAAAGGAAAAGGCAAAGATAAGTTTGGACCGAAACCAGACAATTTACCCGCAGACTGTGCCGACTGGACTGAAAAAGATTTGGAGGAGGCTGGATTAACTTGGGCTGATCTTATGCCTATTGACGAAGATATTGATGCTGAACTTCAACGAATAGAGGATGAAGAGATGGCTGGGTTAGATGATGATGATTTTGCTGATGAACCTTTAAATGTAAGTCTCATGTGATATTTAGTTTATACTGGAAAATGGTTCAAGATACACTACGCACAATGCAACACAACCAACCGAAACGTTACGTTAAAAATAAGGATAATGATTGTCCGACCAAATCAGCCTTTTGATATATTATATCACATGTTTCAGAGGTAGTTTTTGTGGTCATTACCTTTTTCTTATATTTTTTTTTACGTTTTGAGTTGCTTAAAACCTTATGGTCTGAGTTTTACTCTTGATCTTCTTGAGGCCCGTATATCCATGTTGAGAATAACTAATCAAATATGGACAACCAAAGAAATAATCGCCACCATGCCTTTTGTATGAAATGTAATTACCGTAGTATCTTCGTCACATGAACTGACTTAGGATGGAAATCCTTTGAATCATAGCTCACACTCAAACTTAATACACTCCACGTAAAAGAAACCCGGATAAGAAAAATATTATTATATTTTAATTTGCAATAACTTTTTAAACTTGAACGAATTAGGATATAGTTATTTTCCTAACAAGTGCGCAAAGTGATACTTTTCCGCACGCAAGTACAGTTGGACGAACGACGCGAAGCGGAGTTCGGATAAGTTCTTGCGTGCGGAAAAGCACTTTGCGCACTTGTTAGGAACAACATTTTTCCTACGAGCTTCATATCAGATAACAACAAAAATAAAAATATGATAATTTATTTAATAATTTTTAATTCGACTTTAAAGAAAGAACTATAATATACTTACAACTAAAAATTACATAACAAAAAAAAATAATAGAAAATTAAAAAATTACATAACAATAAAAAAAATAATAGGAAACTTAATTATTTGTTTATAACATTTATATTTATCGTCAGAGCTGCTCATTTTAACAGTGTTTATATATATTCCCTACCAAGGAGATTTTTGAATAGTTTTACTTTTCCGCACCCAGTGCGGATAAAAGTCTTATCCGCACTAGTGCGGAAAAGTGTAACTTTGCACACAAAAATGCGTGCGCAAAGTACTACTTTGCGCACGCTCGTAGGAAAAATAATTGTTCTGCATATTAAAGGCACATTATTTAGCTATTTCTGTTTCATTCAAGTTTTCGTAGAATAAGCATCATTTATAAGAAAAAACAAAAGTTACACACCCTGTGGGAAACTTTGGTAGTAAGATAATGTTTAAATTAGCTTGATTCTTAAGTTTTACCATTTTTAATGCTATGTTCTTGATTTATCTCGATATATCTTTTCTAAGAAAAGAATTATATTTTACATATCTAAGTTTTGTTATATCTAAGTTTTGTTATAAACTAGCTTAAGTGAACAAAAAAAATTACATTATTTTATAGTATTATGGGATACAGTAAAATAAAGTTGAACTTGGAAATTTCCACTATTATAAAAAGAATATTACATGTTTCGCTAACACGTTAGGCTAACACTGTAGCTTCTTCAGTTGACAATGATGTAATAAAGTTGAAAATCAAAAATAAAAAAGTAAAAAAAAATTAAATTATTATTGAAGATGTAAATAAAACAGTGGAAGTGGTACAATAGCCGGAAAATCCAACAGAGGGTTTAAAAAAAATTAAATTATGTACAATAAGGGTAGTTTATAAAATCTTAAGTATATGGTCAACAGAATAAATTTATCAAAGGTGAATTATTTAAATCTAATTGATCCTTAAGTTAAGGGTCCGTATTTTGAAGTTTATTTATTTTCATAGATTCTAACAAATTTAGTTTTAATCCTTGTTAGGTTAGGCTTTCCAGTAAGGTACATATATTTCATACAATAAACACACTTTTTTAAATTGGCTCTATATTTTAAAGAGTAGAGAACGGTCACATTTTTTTTAATGTAATGTATTTCTTTTGTTTATTAGCCCTACGATGATTTAACAGATTATGATGCTATGTTACGTGAAGCGGAAGCTGACTTACAGAAGCACAAATCTATGTACGATGCTGGAATAGAGGAAGATGAGCCAGTTGTGGATCATTTCGATGATGAAATGGAAGGTAAGTAATATATTTTAAGAGTAAAGAGAAGAAATGTTACTGCACCTTTAGCCCTGCTACTTGCTTAGGTACTAACTATCTTATGGGAAAAGAAATTCACAGAGTCACCTTCACAAATAATATATTATGAAAAGTCAATTTATTGGGGTATTAGACAGTACCATCATCAGCACCGAAGGGCCCAAGTGCCACGTACACGAAGAAATGTAAACAAATGTTTACTACGTATGGGAAGGAAAAGAGAAGGAAACTCCTTTCGAATTTTAATACCGATTTTTAAATTTTTAAATTTTTTAACTTTGCTTTCGTCCAAGTATCCTGTACAATAATAATAATAATTATGTTCTTGTCATTTATTGACGAAGATTAGGTATCCACACACATTACAATGTTAGTATTAGAGGTTATACAGGGTGTTAATTAAGTACGTAGACAAACTTTAAGGAATAATTCCTTGTATAATTTTAAGATAAAAAGTTCATATAAACGTATATCCTAAAATGCTTGGTTTTCGATATACAGGGTGCTAAAGTTTATATTTTTTTTTTGGTTTTCTTAATATTCCTTTGGAATCTTTAAGAATAATTAATTCAAATTTTGCACAATAATAGATTTACCAGTATCTACGAATTAACATTATTAATATTTAAATTAATCTACAGGGTCCTCGTTTTTTTGTGGTCATGACCCCTTTACGCCCGTCCAATTTACTTAATACGACGTCACTGACTAATTTTAAGAACAAAATTTAATTTGTCATTTTATTCTCTCACATTTACCTATCTTGAAGTTTTTTACTATCTCTTATGGCTTAGAAGATATCTTGAGAAAAATAAAATAATGCATTGGTAATATTGGATAATTTGCAAATGGTAAGTTGGCAGCGTCCTTAAGCCAAAAATAACAAAGTCGGCTTTGACAAACAATAAAAATAATAAAATCAACAATTATGACAGTTTAGTTATCAAAACTTGCTACAAATTTATATTTTTGCACTTTGTCAACTTAAGTAAGAGATTTTTCAGTTTTGTTTTTGTTAAAATCGTTGAATTTACAAACGCTGAAATGGCAGATATGCATTTTGTTTTTGGGTTGGAATTGTTGGCAATTTACTTATTGGGCCATATTTTCTGCCTCCCAGACTTAATGGCGACAATTATCGGCAATTTCTGGAGTATGTTTTACCCGAACTATTAGAATATGTCCCAATAGGAGAAAGAGCTCGAATATGGCTTATGCATGATGGTGCTCCTTCACACTTTAGTTTAGTTGCACGACAGTGTTAAGATGAAACTTATGCCGATCGATGGATCGGGCGTGGAGGACCTCAACCTTGGCCACCCAGGTCGCCCGATCTCAATCCAATTGATTTCTTTCTTTGGGGGCACCTAAAATCGCTAGTATACATAACTCCAGTTCTAAATGAAGGAGATCTAAGAAACAGGATACATCAGTCGTGTGAAATTATACGGAATTCTCCTGGTATTTTCGAGAGGGTCCGCCAGTCGATGGTGAGGCGCACCAATGCATGTGTTGAAGTCGGAGGGGGCCATTTCCAGCAGTTGCTTTATGTTAAGTTTATTTCTTAGCTTAAGTTTTGATTCAGTTTACTATAATTTTGGTTTTAAAACGTATCAAATAACGTTGTCTCATAGACGAAACAATACCTAAATTATCCAATATTAACAATGCATTCTTTTATTTTTCTCAAGATATCTTCTAAGCCGTAAGAGATAGTTAAAAACGTCAAGATAGGTAAATGTTAGAGAATAAAATGACAAATTAGATTTTGTTCTTAAAATTAGTCACTGACGTCGTATTAAGTAAATTGGACGGGCGTACAGGGGTCATGACCACAAAAAAACGAGGACCCTGTAAATTAATTTAAATATTAATAATGTTCGTTCGTAGATACTGGTAAATCTATTATTTGTGCAAAATTTGAATTAATTATTCCTAAAGATTCCAAAGGAATATTAAGAAAACCAAAAAAAAATTAAAACTTTAGCACCCTGTATATCGAACACCAAGCATTTTAGGATATACGTTTATATGAACTTTTTATTTTAAAATTATACAAGGAATTATTCCTTAAAGTTTGTCTACGTACTTAATTAACACCCTGTATAATAAGAGGAGCTTCTAACACTAAAACGGCTGCCACTTGTATCGGCAGAGAAATAGTTGTGGGGGGTCAGTTCACAACTGATGACGATTTTGCTATTTAGATTTAGATAGCAATTATATTATTATTTAAAAATTTAATAATTTTGATAAAAATATTATCACATCCAGTTGCTCTCTTGGTTAAGCCCATGCATTAATAATTATTGTGTCTCATTTCTTCAAATGTGGTATCTTCGTTATTTAAAACCTAGAACTTGAATTTATTTCATCTGGAAAAAATTTTTTATTCAATGTTGATTTTGTTTCATTTATAGAACTAAAAAAAACAGTTTTAGTTTTAATAAAAGAAGCCATGCGTATCAAGAAACTTTTTCTTTAGGAATTTAAAACGTCAAAACTTAGACGATTTAATCGCATACTTTTTATTTCAAACCTAGACTTGTCAATTTGAAATGACTTTAAGCTTGGACCTCTTTAGTTAATAAGGCTGTTAGATTTTAAGCAAGTAAACAACTAAATAATCAAAATACTTAATAACAAATTTTTTTTTCAGAACTTCAAGATGAACTAAACTTGTCCATGGCTGCGGAAGAAGTCCAAACAGCTTCACCCGCTCTTACAGAGGGAATACCCGTAACCACTCCAAGACGTAGTCCAACTCCAAGACGTTCAAAATCACCTGAAAAATCATTTGCTGAGGAAGACGACATTTTGCTTAAATCAAGGTAGAAATTAGGAACAGAATTAGTTAATCATTTATTACATCTCTCTCATCTTTCATTCGCCTCACTTTATTGTCTACTCTGGCAATATCTCAACAATTTCTGAAGAAATGAAGACATGGTGAAACAATTTTATACAGAATTATTATGTTCTAAATATTAAAAAAAAATTGTATTATTTAGTTGCAAATGGCTACAATATGGCAAACTTTATACAGTGTGTGTATAAAGTCTGGAAACGGCTTAATAACATCACAATTTACTGGCCGATTTAAACCAAATTTGGTACAGTTATGTAAGAGGATCTAACGCACCGAATGACGATATTGGCGTTGTTGCCAGCTTTTTAGTTTGTCTGGAATTCGAGCGAATTTTATATTTTTAAATATAACACCCAGTATATTTTTACATTTTTAAATTCCACATAAAATTATAATTATTTTTTATAAAATGCATTATTAGTCTATACGTCATAATTTCCGAGATATTGACTCTCGAAAAGTGACATTTTTGAACTTTGACAGCTTATAACTTTCTAACAGTAAGTCTTAGAGCAAAACGGCCTACATGTCCCTATCTTCAATTTTTATTATCATCCCAAAAAAATCAACTTCCGGTTAAACCGGATGTAACTCGAAAGCAGGAAATATAGTTGTTCCGGTTTAAATGGAAGTTGATTTTTTTGAGAAGATAATAAAAATTGAAGATAGGGACATGTATGCCGTTTTGCTCTAAGACGTACTGTTAGAAAGTTATAAGCTGTCAAAGTTCAAAAATGTCACTTTTCGAGAGTCAATATCTCGGAAACTATGAAGTATAGACTAATAATGCATTTAATAAAAAATAATTATAATTTTATGTGGAATTTAAAAATGTAAAAATATACTGGGTGTTATATTTAAAAATATAAAATTCGTTCGAATTCCAGACAAACTAAAAAGCTGGCAACAACGCCAATATAGTCATTCGGTGCGTTAGATCCTTTTACACAACTGTACCAAATTTGGTTTAAATCGGCCAGTAAATTGTGATGTTATTAAGCTGTTTCCAGACTTTATACACACACTGTATACGTAAAAGAAACCATTTGAGATCCTAGATTTTATTAAGTCAATACTTTATTTCTTTTTAAAGGTATATACTTGAATAGCCCAATTCTTATTTTTAATAATATTCAAAACAAAGTAAAGAAGATAAATTTTTAAATACAGTATACAGTAGTATGTATGTGGCCAAACTCAAAGGGGTGCTTCTTTAAGCGATTTTAAGAAGAAAAGTTCATATCAACATGGGTCCGAAATGCATAGTTTTTACGAAACAGGGTGTCAAACTTTAAAAAAATCGTTTGTTTGTAAATATCTCAATACTCTTTTATTCGATTTTGTTAAAATTTGGCAATTCTGTTTTTAATAACAAGAGGATAATTTAGCCTCAATTATATTAAAATTATTAAGTTCAGTGGCGGTCCGGAAGACAGTCCAATTAATATGTTTGACAAAAAAATTGCGCGCCACTGACTATTTTTAAAATTATGTATTTTTTTAAATTAAGCAACTACAAATACAACTATGTTATCTCTTGAGTTTTTTTTCATATCTTGCTTTGTGTTCGAGAAAAAATAAAAACCCATTTGTTGTTGCATGTCCCCGGGACAATAAAAGTAAAACATTTAAACTACTTACCAAACCATTAAGCAATTAAAATTACACAAAAATCATATTATGAATTTTTTCGCACAGATTAAAACTGTTTTCGATAAAAGAAATTAACATAAAATAATCGCATAACGTAATAATTTATTACTGCATATATTGTCCCGGGGACATGCAATAAAGTGGTTTTTATTTTTTTTTTTCGAAAACAAAGCAAGATATAAAAAAAACTCAGAAGATAACATAGTTGTATTTGTAGTTGCTTAATTCGAAAAAAAAAATATAATTTTAAAAAAGTCAGTGGCGCGCTATTTTTTTGTCAATAACATTTGTTGGACTGTCTTCCGGGACGCCACTGGACTTAATAATTTTAATCTAATTGAGGCTAAATTATCCTCTGGTTATTACGAACCGAATTGCCAAATTTCAGCAAAATCGAATAAAAGAGTATTGAGTAGAAACTATGCATTTTCGGACCCATGTTTACATGAACTTTTCTTCTTAAAATCACTTAAAGAAGCACCCCTTGAAGTTTGGCCACATACTTAAATAACACCCTATATACTTTGGGCCCACAATCCATTTTTGTGAAATTTTAGTATTTTGGCATCAATATAAAACCTTCTCTCCATGGGCATTTAAAATTTTTTTTTTGCTTACTTTTTGGTGATTGCTTAAAAATAATTTTTATCCAATGGCGCTCAACCAATACCCTCTGAATTTCAGAGGGTATTGGCTCAACGTCTACAACTCACCAGTTACAGCCTTACACTAAAGTAGTCGTGTGTTTCTGTAGCCTGTGTTTTCTTTCATTACAGGGCATCCCCACTTCGAGCTCCAAAGGAAGATCCCAAGAAGAAAAGCGGCATACCAAAGAAAAGCGGCATACCGAAGAAAAGTGGTCTGCCAGTTTTTAGCGCGCGGCCTGCAGCGCCAAAATCTGATTCACTCAAAGATCCAAATTTATCTAGAGTATATGAAAGCGCTAGGGCTGCAGTGGACCAATCATTTGCACAGGTTTGTAAACGGGCAATAATAAATTTTAATCAAAAACTGTTTTATTCCAGAGAATATAACACCAAATATACAATATATAAAATCACAAATAATAAAAATCATGTTTAGTTACTATTAATAACTCCATCGAAATTATTTAAAAAAAATATACAGTATGTCTCCGTAAGTTTGCATCATATGGAAAACTTTTTTATTATTCATTTTACGAAAAAAAGTTATTCTTCATAAAAAGCTCTGCATGGTCTAAAACCTAAAATGCAACTATTAAATATCGAAATTTTCCAGTCATATACGAGGTTTGTCAAAAAATGTGAATTTTTTCCAAGAATGTGAATTTTTCCCAAGAGTAAAGTACCTTTATTTTTGATATTATCAAAAATTGTTATTAAAAAAAGTTGATCAGAACTAAAAACCACGTCTAAATATGCAATTATACTTATTTATGTTGAAAAATTATTTTATTAATTTATTTTTAATTATTTAATTTTTTAATTATTTAATTAATTAAACGCGTGTTATTGCATATTTAGACGTGGTTTTTACTTCTAATCAACTTTTTTTAATAACATTTTTTGATAATGTCAAAAATAAAGGTACTTTACTCTTGGGAAAAATTCACATTCTTGGAAAAAATTCACATTTTTTGACAAACCTCGTATATGACTGGAAAATTTCGATATTTGATAGTTGCATTTTAGGTTTTAGAAAATGCAGAGCTTTTTATGAAGAATAACTTTTTTTCGTAAAATGAATAATAAAAAAGTTTTCCATATGATGCAAACTTACGGAGACATACTGTATAACCGTTTACAAAAAAAATAATAATATATAATACGTTGAAGTTAGTTTAGTTTTTAAAAAATATTTTTTTAGTTTTTTTTTAAATTCCATAATTTTGATATTGCTTTAATTTTTTTTGGTTAACTGTTGTAAATTGTTATTCCTTATTTGATCTTGTTGCAAAATTACTCTTTACCATAGGTGTTTGAATATGATGGTTTTGTCTCCCGATATGAATAATGTTGGTGGAAGGAAATATTCGATTGCTTTTCTTTAATAATAATAGAGTGTATTAGAATGCATAGTTTTAATTTATAAAGCTTTTCTAAATTTAAATATCCGTTTAGTTGATACAAATTTATGGTTGGTTCTAAAAAAGGGAGTTAATGTATGCATTTAATTATTTTGTTTTGTAGTTTTTTAATGGCTAAAATGTAGTTAAATTCGCTGATCCCCAAATTAAAATCATGTACTGTAATTTTAAATAAATCAAAGAATAATATATATATTTAAATATTTTAATGATACTTATATAATTTTTAGCTTTAAACAAAATGCCAACTGGTGAGATGTAACTTCTTAAATATTCAATACGTCTTTTCCAACTTAAATTTTCGTCAATATATAAACCTAAAAATTTATTTGTATTAGTATATTTAATTATATGATTATTGAAAGATTGTGAAGAAATATTATTATTTTTTAATTTTGATTTACTTATAAAGATAAAAGATGATTTATTAAAATTTAACGATAATTTATTAATTTCAAGGCACTTACATAAAATATTTAGGTCGTGGTTAACTTTATTATGAATTTGAGTATAGTATTCATGAAAATATACAATAGTAGTATCATCAGCAAACAATTTTATTTTACCTTTTAAATTTAATTTTGCTATAGAATTAATGTAGACAAAAAAATAGGTCCTAAGGGTAATCCTTGAGGAACACCACAAGTTATGTTTTTTTGTGAACTTAAACATTTTCCATTTAAACAAGCTGTTTTCTATTACTTAAGTTATTTTTTAACAATAAATAAATATTTCCTCGAATTCTAATATTGTATAAGCATTTAAGTAAAATGTTGCGATTGGCTGTATCAAATGATTTACATAAATCTAAGGGCAGTAGGCAGCATTTTTGGTTGCTATCAACGTTTTGTTTCCCTCCTATTATTCCTATGGCTATGATAATGCTGTACCGCTGATAATTAACTGATAATGTTTTTTTACTATAGCGTCAAAAAGAAAATAAAGAGCTAGACGAGTTTGAAAGGTTGGAACAAGATTTCAGAGCCCCAGAAGGGGACAGATCGCTTTTAAGTTCTACTAGACGGCCCCCTCCTCCTGAATCTCCTGGTGCCGCACAAAGAGTTTTTCGTAAGTGTAATGATTTCCATTGTTTTATATTCAAATTTGTATTAATACACACAGGATGTTCCCGGAAAAGGTAACAGGCTATTGAATATGCGTTTGAGTAAGGAACCATTGCGTCGGAGGTTTTTTATGGCTCTATAAATTAGTTGGGCACCTACCTACATAATAAGATACAAAGTGCTACTACATTTAGTGGTGCGTTTTTCAGAGCCGACCGAAAGTGGCTCTATCTTACTTTTTTGAAAATAACTCGAAAACAAAGCAAAATTCTAGATTTGTACAAGAATAATTTAATCTAAAAATTTAAATTTCTCATCGAACTATTTTATTTTTAATAATATTAATTGACATTTTACATAATAATGTGTTCTGGGAAATGATAGGTCATATTTGCAGCATCCCATGCAAACATAGGCGTTGTTGAGGCCTAAAAATTATAACAAATAATCTAAATAGATCCAAAGGAAAAAAATATTACACAATACCTATTAAAGAAAGAAAGGGAGGCTAAAGGCTGTATGGTGTAAGAGGACAGAGAGAAAAAAATGAAATAAAAAAAAGGAATAGAAAGGCAGAGAAAGATAAAAAAATTCACAGATCTTGCATCTTACGCAAGTATCATAGGCGTATTGAAAATACCTACCACATACAGTGGCGAGAAGGAAACCATTATGTCACAGCACAGATTACTCCTATCTGTGAGTTTGTGAGTATGTAACGTGCCGCTATTACGCATTATTATGACGGCATGGATGCTCCGATTTAGTTTGAAATAATAATTAAATTATTATACTTAGAAATGTGTAAATTTGACTGTTTTGTTAAAATAAAAAATATAGGACAATCTGTATATTAGGTAGTACATATTGAAGAGAGCTCAAAACCACATTTTCAAAAATAGCGACAAAATTATTTCTTTAGCTATACACAGCCATTTACCTGCTGGTCCTTGTACTCTTTGTTCATGAAATGTCTAAATCTTAAGTCGGCTATGAAATGTTTTGGATTGGTATATCCATTCTCCCCAGACTTTCTGTGTAATACGCCAAGACCGCCGCGCTATTTCGCTTTGTTTCAGCAACATTCACTGTTTATTTTTTTCCAATTTTATCGAAATTGAAACAATCAAAAATGCGGTTACCATTATATCGACTAATATGGACACCTGAAAATTTTAAAAATTACGAAAACGTTATCTGATATCAATGAAATTTAGACGAATAAAATCTATTTGCTTTGTCGTAGATTAAATTTTGAATGATACACGTTCGATATGAACTTTGTTAATGAAACTTGTGCAATTAAACCACTCGGCTGACGCCTCGTGGTTTAACGTTGCACACGTCGTTTCATTAGTGTTCATCGAACTAGTATCATTAATAACTATCTACTAACTGTTCTCAGACTTCTACTGTTCTCTCTCCCGGCCATATTATCTTAACATCAACAAATAAAATAATAAATGCCGAAACCCAAAACAAAACAATATTAATACTCAGCAGACGATGTCATCGATCCTGTGCTGCTCGGATGTTTGTTTAGACTTCGCCGTGTTATTTATGTGCATGTCGCATGTCGCATGTCACCCAGTAGTATTTTCAATACTAAAAATAAAAAGATAATTAAGCGTGAGTCGCGAATGATTTTTTTTTAATATAAAAGTAATATAAAAGTTTTGGTATTTATTTTATTAGCTAATAATGATCTTTAATAATAATATAATAATAATATGTATATCTTTATATTCAACCACCTTAAAAAGTTCCTTACAGAGAATATAACACCAAATATACAATACATAAAATCACAAATAATAAAAATCATATTTAGTAACTAGTAATAACTTCATCAAAACTGTTTTAAAAAAAATATATACAGTGACCGGCAGAAAGTGCGCAGCATATGGGAAAATTATTTTTATCGTTAAGTTTAGAAAATTAATTTTATTTTAAATAGGTTCTGCATGTTCTCAAACCAAAATAACACCCATTAAATCCGGTAAAAGTCTTATGGTATACGAGGTAGGATCAAAAATTTGAAATTCCGCTAAGAGTTAAGTACCTCCATCTTTCATTTTAGAATATTTTTTTACTAAGAATTATTGTTTTTATTTCAAAGTTATACCCAAATTTCAAATTTCGCCTATTTTGGACAAAAAAATGGATTTAATCGTGTTTTCTGAATAACCCTGTATAAAAAATAAATGGCAACTGAACAGTACGAAAATAAGATTTTCTGCAGACTTTGTTAGAGATAACCGTCGATCATAAGTCCGATTAGTTTGTTTTCATAATATTACCTATGGCTTTTTGAAATAAAAACATAAAAATATTAAATATTTTTGCTGCACATCGTATTTTATTTTCTGAGGGAACAAGTTAATTTCATCTAACTGATATTTTTTGATTTGCATTGACTTAAAGTATCTCCTAAATCATTTCTTATACATTAAAGTATGCATAGAAAGTTTCCTTTTGATTTATATACCTCGTAGACCATAAGACTTTTACCGGATTTAATGGGTGTTATTTTGGTTTGAGAACATGCAGAACCTATCTAAAATAAAATTAGTTTTCTAAACTTAAAGATAAAAAACTTTTCCATAGGCTGCGCACTTTTTGCCGGTCACTGTATAATAACCGTTTCCAAAAAAAAAAAAATACGTTGAAGTTAGTTTCGTTTTAAAAAATACTTTTTAGTTTTTTTTTCAAAAGTCCATAATTTTGATAATTTTATTTAATTTTTTTTCGACAAACTGTTGTAAATTATTATTCCTTTATATAATATTGATCTTTGGCCAAAAGTACTCTTTACCATAGGTGTTTGAATATGATGGTTTTGTCTCGTGATGTTAATAATGTTGGTCAAAGAAAATATTAAATTCGATTATTTTTCTTTAATAATAGAGTAGAGAGAAATTAGTTCGTTTTAATTTATAAAGTTTTTCTAAATTTTTAATATCCGTTTGGTTCATACAAATTTATAGTTAGTTCTAAAAAAGAAAGTTTATGTATGCATTTAATTATTTTCTTTTGTAATTTTTTTAACGAATGAATACTTAGTTGTAGTTAATTTCGCTGATCACCAAATTGAAATCATATACTGTAATTTTAAATAAACCAAAGAATAATATATATTGTTTAAATATTTTAATAATATATATAATTTTTAGCTTTAAATAAAATGCCAATTATTGGTGAGATGAAACTTCTCAAATATTCAATATGTTTTTTCCAACTTAAATTTTCATCAATATATATACCTAAAAATTTAATATTTTTAGTATATAGTGAATAAATTAATATTATTATCTTTTAATTAATTAATTCATACAAAAATAAACTTCCAAATATTGGTCCAATAATATGCAATAATAATATTAATATAAAAGAAGGTGAAAATATTAAATATCTAGGAATAATTTTTGATAAGCATTTAAAATGGGATTTACATAGTGACTACATTATAAAAAAACTAAGAATTCTTATACCAAAATTTAAACATCTTAAACAATTTTTAAATATAAAAGAATTAGAACTACTTTATTATGCTTTAGTACAAACACATTTAAATTATGGAATACTAGGATGGGGAGGCATAAATAAGAATTATGTTAATAATATTGAAACTATTCAAAAATACATTTTAAAAATTATTTACGAAAAAGACCACCAATATTCTTCAGATTTACTATTTAAAGATAGCAAAAAAATGGATATTAAACAAATATTTTCTTATAACATGTTAATATATATTTTTAAACATAAAAATACAATAAATTATATTAATCACACACATGAAACTCGTCATAAAAATACTATTACATATAAAAATAAAGTAAACAAAACAATAGCACACAAACATTTTTTGAACATCAATCCATATATTTTTGATATGCTACCACAGTCAATTAAAATAATTAAATCGTTAAAGAATTATAAAAATAAAATTAAAAATTGGATATTATCTAATCCAAGAGATATATTCAAGAACGTCATTAATAAATAATGAATAAAATAAAGAATATATATTTGTATTTTCCTAGTTTCTTTCAAGTATATTTATATACATATATACATAACGTATTGTATCTTCGTATATTGTAGTGATATAAAATACAAACAAAATATTGTCATGTTTGTTTTATATTATAACATAGTTGTGTCTGAATTATGAAATATATTCTTTAAAATAAATATTATATTATTATTTAACTTTAAATTTATATTTAACTTATTATTATATTTAACTCAATACAAGTATTTACTTCTGAGTTTCGGAATTAAGTTTATTCAAAAATATTTATATTAACATTAATTGTACTTAAACAAAAAATGTTGAATAAACTTTTTATTATTATATTATTAATTTAGATTTACTTATAAAGATAAAAGATGACTAATTAAAATTTAATGATAATTTATTAATTTCAAGCCATTTACATAATAATATTATAAAATTTAGGTCGTGGTTAATTTTATTATGAATTGGAGCAAAGTCTTCATGAAAATATAATAATAATAATAATATATATCTTTATTCTTAACCAACTTAAAAAGTTCATTACAGAGAATATAACACCAAATATACAATATATAAAATCACAAATAATAAAAATTATATTTAGTAATTATTAATAACTCCATCGAAATTATAAAAAAAAATATATATATATAATATCCATTTCCAAAAAAAAAATAATATATATACGTTAAAGTCAGTTTAGTATTAAAAAATATTTTTTTAGTTTTTTTTTAAAATACATAATTTGGATAGGTATTTCTTTAATTTTTTTCGGCAAACTGTTGGAAACTGTTATTCCTTTATACAGTGATGGGCTAAAATATGGAACAAATTCATTTAAAAATCAGGTATTCATTTTTTGAAAAAACGCTCGGATTCGTCGATTATAATTCTTTCTTCCGGATTTTTTGCCTCAAAAAGAAATTATACCGGGTGTGTCAAAAAGTAGATGTAGCAAATTTTTTTTGTTGTTGTTTTGTTTTTTAAATAGAACCCCCCTATTTTTACTTATTACCCTAATTCTACGTCAAATTCTGCGCATAATTCATGTAGAATACTCTATCCTTATCTCTAACGGTTTTAGAGAAAAATTACATCATAAAAAAAAATTCTTTAAAAAAAGGTACATGTACCTACTTAAAGGTAAACAGGTAAATTTAAATGAATTGTTACTACGATAGCAAGTCATGTGACAATCAAAAATTAGTTTAGGTATAATTTTGAAAAACGGTGATCATGGTGCATTTAAATGAAACACAAAGAATCGAAATTTTAATTTTAATTGGATGTGGAGACAAAACAAGAAGACAAGGAGAAGTTTGTGACTTGTTTAACTCTAAGTATCCAGAACGGCCGATTACAAGATCTACAGTAAGTAAAATTGAGAAGAAATTCAGGGAAACAGGGAATGTAAAGGCCAGGTCGTCCAAAAATTAGTGAAAACTCACAACTAAACATTTTGTTAGATGTTGAAGATAATCCTCATAGTGCATCCACTGAAGTAGCCCTTAATAATGATGTTAGCCGACGATCTGTGTTGCGGGTATTGACAAGAAAAGTACCATCCGTACAAAATTAGGTTGCTGCACGAGCTAAACGAAGATGATCCCGACCGCCGACTACAGTTTTGTGAAACTATGATGGAAATTTGCAACTTAAATCTATTTTTTCATCTCAACATACTTTTTAGCGATGAAGCCACGTTTTGTTTGAATGTTTCGGTAAACAGACAACATTTTCGGTATTGGAGTACAAATAATCCCCGTTGGATGAGAGAACAGCACACGCAATACCCACAAAAAGTAAATGTTTGGGCAGGGATATTAAATGATAGAATTATTGGACCTTTTTTCTTCGATGGAAATCTTACAGGAGACCGGTATTTACAATTTCTTCAAAATGAATTAATTCCCACACTAGCAGCGGATTTTTCAAATCCGAATCAGCCTCATCTACCAGAAGCGTCTATTTGGTTTCAGCAGGATGGTGCTCCGCTTCATTTTGCTCGACAAGTACGAGAGTATTTGAATACTGTATTTCCCGAACGATGGATAGGTAGAAGAGGACCCATAGAATGGCCTGCAAGATCTCCCGATCTTACACCCATGGATTTCTTTCTTTGGAGTTATTTGAATTCAAAAGTGTATAAGTATAAACCACAAAATTTGGAAGACTTAAAATTTAAAATTAGATATGAAATTAGGCAAATTAATGAAAATACTGTAAATAATGTTTTAGAAGGGTTTTTAAGTAGATTAGCATATTGTCAAGAAGTTAATGGTTTGCATTTTCAACACTTAATAAACTAATTTTTTAACCTTTTTTTAAAGAATTTTTTTTATGATGTAATTTTCTCTAAAACCGTTAGAGATAAGGATAGAGTATGCTACATGAATTATGCGCAGAATTTGACGTAGAATTGGGGTAATAAGTAAAAATAGGGGGGTTCTATTTAAAAAACAAAAAATTTTGCTACATCTACTTTTTGACACACCCGGTATAATTTCTTTTTGAGGCAAAAAATCCGGAAGAAAGAATTATAATCGACATGTCCGAGCGTTTTTTCAAAAAATGAATACCTGATTTTTAAATGAATTTGTTCCATATTTTAGCCCATCACTGTATAATATTGATGTTTGGCCAAAAGTATTCTTTACCATAGGTGTATGAATATGATGGTTTTTTGCTCGTGATATGAATAATGTTGGTTGAAGAAAATCTTATATTCGATTGTTTTTTTTTTAATAATAACAGTGTATTAATTATTAATATAGTTCAATCTAGTTCTAATTCCAAAGATTTTTTTTTTAAAGTGCTTGTTATGAGAGGGATTGTAAGGATAAGTTGTCGGCGAATATTTAATTTATGTATATCGGTTCTAAATTTTATTCTATTATACAGATATGGGGGCTTTTAAAATTTCATAATTTTATAAAAGCAAAAAAGTGAATGCAGAATACGTCTTTCAAACATATTCAGCCAAGCCAACCCAGATCAGTCAGTTTATGCGAGACACTGTCTGCGACATATACCACAAGCAAATCTGATACAGAACTTTTCCATTTTTTGTATGCGTATGCTATCAATAATGTTGAATAACGGTCCATAAAATAAATGTGCTCGCAAAAATTAAAGTGAGATAAAAAGAAGATGGTCATTTAATTTGTTGGGATAAATATTGTCTATGAGAATACAAACTTTATAAAACTAAAAATGCTCTAATCTACGCAGCGCATTAGGGGGTTTATAAGCCTCTACTTCCAGCGCTACAATCGATGTGCTACCATTACACTTATCTATACCTATTGGATTATTTAAATGAGTTTAAATATAGATAAAGGCCGACGTGAAATAAATAAATAAAAAAAAATATATAGATGTTTCTATTTAATATAAAATTTTATAGTAATAGCCAAGATTTTATTGTTTATTTCAAGGGTGATTTATTATAATAATGTTGCTTAAAAGTATAATTGCAGCCTAAATAAAGACAAGTAGACATTTTCTCATTTATCGGGCGTTAACATTTTTTACACCAGTTATCCAGAGAATAATACAGGATAAGAAAAAAATATTATCGACAAAAAAAAGATAAGGATTTTTAAATCCTCTTAAACACCACTGTGTAAGGTTTTGAAATAATCCGGTCGACTTGAAAAATAATTCTTTAATTCAAAATTTTAATATCAAAATGTCTGGTATATTTTCTCCAACACGATTATGATTGCATTGGAGTCAAATAAGGTTACAAAACGAACTTGATGAAATTAATGCTTGTTTACGTTAATAATTATTTTTAGAGTAGGTATAAACGTTCGTCATTAACTTTGTCTTATAATAACTAATTAATTAGTATCAACTAATTGGACGACTCCATGTTTCCTAATTCTAATGTAATTTTTACAATTTAAATTATATATTTTAGAAAGAGCTCAACAACAAGAACAACAGCTTAGGACGCCACCAGGTAAACTGAAACTTTCTTATACACTTATGATCCATTATTTTACAAAGATTTATTTCAAATTTACGACCCAAAGACAGATGCAACCTTTCTGGCTACCAGACAAAACAAAGATTTTAAACAAAAATTAACTAAGCTATTTTAATTGTTAACACTATGTAGGACTTGAGGGTAGGAGGCCGATCGAACTGCATTGGTCTCAAATAAGCATCGGTAATTCAGCTTTACGAATTCGCGTTAGCGTTTCAAGTAGGATTTAAAATAAATTATTTCTTATGGGCGCGATAACTATTTTTATTCAAATTAGTTTTTTGAGGATCAAATATTAGTACCCCAGAAAAACATAAAATTAGTATAAAAAAATATATTTTTCCAGAAACAAATGCCTTCTATTCCTTAGAAAAATTCGCATATGCTTTATACAACTGTTTAATACTATACTACTATACAGGATTAGGAAAAATTACCAGAACGGTCGATTATTTCAAAATATGCAGGGGTTATCAAAAAACGTCTTATATAAAAAATGTAGGGCTGTTAAAAATCTACATATCGGTGATAAAGTGAAATATACAGGGTCGCCCACAAAGTTGTGGAGAATGATAGTTATATTTTTTAAAATGAAACACCCTGTATATTTTTACATTTTTAAATTCCACATAAGATTATAATTATTTTTCATTAAATACACTATTAGTCTATACTTCATAGTTTCCGAGATATTGACTCTTCTCTTCCGGTTAAACCGGATGTAACTCGAAAGCAGGAAATGTAGTTGTTCCGGTTTAACGGGAAGTTGATTTTTTGGGAAGATAATAAAAATTGAAGATAGGGACATGTAAGCCGTTTTGCTCTAAGACGTACTGTTAGAAAGTTATAAGCTGTCAAATTTCAAAAATGTCACTTTTCGAGAGTCAATATCTCGGAAACTATGAAGTATAGACTAATAGTGCATTTAATAAAAAATAATTATAATTTTATATGAAATTTAAAAATGTAAAAATATACACGGTGTTCCGTTTAAAAAAATATAACTATCATTCTCCACAACTTTGTGGGCGACCCTGTATATTTCAATTTATCACCGATATGTAGATTTTTAACAGCCCTACATTTTTTATATAATACGTTTTTTGATAACTCCTGTATATTTTGAAATAATCGACCGTTCTGGTAATTTTTCCTAACCCTGTATAAGACAGCAACACGCTTTACTACTGTAAGAAAACGAAAATTGCTAGATCGTTGTGTAGTGATAATATCACGGTAATTTAGCCAATAGGAAATAGGAGTTAATGCTACTATAGAATTGTTTATAGCCATTATTGCACTGAATATTCACAGTAATTTTCAAGTTCTATTGAGGGTGTAATATGGTTTTATATACTGTATTAGCTATACCCTACGTGCGTTGCTACGCTACCCGGTACCCGGCATGCGTTGCGCCACTTTTTTTAAATGCTGAAATCTTCCTCGGCCTTCACACAACAACTCACCAAGGTTTCATCGCAATCGGATGAATGGTATAGGAACGCATACGGGACATACAGACAAACACATACGGAACATACAGACAAACATTTATTTTTATATTGTATTATACGTATAAACCTTCCTCTTGAATCATTCTATCTATTAAAAAAACCACTTCAAAATCCGTTGCGTAGTTTTAAAGATTAAGCATACTATAGGGACGGACATACAGCGACTTTGTTTTATACTATGTAGTGATTAATTCCGACTGGCAGTTGTAATGAAACTTGACATTAATCAAAATAATATTTGCTTACTACGATTAATAAAGTATATATTTACCACTAAAAATCAGTACTATAGTTCTCAAAAATTTAAATAGCTTCTAGTGTGATATTGTTCTTGTCGTTTAATTTATGCAACATGGTTTAAACTTACTACTAAAAAATACAATTAAAATATAAAGTTTTGTTGTATCAAAGTAAAAAAGTTCAATTCAGGTAATCAAATTGACTGTTTTTATTAAATATAAGGAATTCTACTCTTATTTATCCTGCCTATACCATAAAAAATTAAACGAATTTGAACTATCCCTACTTCCACTTCTCACAAATATATTGGACTAAACATTTATTGTAAATACTACAATCCGTCTTAGAGTTATTAATCTAAGGGTAGGCAGTTTACTAACAAACATTTTTATAAACCACAGATCCAGATTACCTTCAATTTGCAAATGAATATTCGGCAATGGGAGGAGACCTGGATGATGATCTTTGTACGCCTTGCAGTCCTCCACATTTTGATGGGTAAATATCTTAGAAAATTGAATCTATGAAATTAGCCTTAAATGTAAATTAAAGTTAACGGAAGTCTAACAAGGCGGGTGTACATACAGACAATAAAAACCAAACAAGGGAACAAGTTAGGACCACATCAGATGGCAGTTTCAAAAATGCGTGGAGGGGATGATTGAATAAATAGTGTTTTTGTTTATTTTAAAAGGTATCGTCAAATGACTAAATCGTGTACATACAAAATGAGAAATATTCTTTATTATTAAAAGAGAATATTCTGGCATATCGGACAAAGTGTGTAACTATTCTTTATATTGGAATACACAGTGATCCAAGTTTAATGGATACCTACCCCGGGGCGGGTAGACCACGACGGCTGTTTCGTCCTTGTTAGGACTCTACTGGTAGCCATAACCCAAGCAATTCTAAGAACGACGGTAAAATGTACTAAAAGCCTCTTTGCAAAATCAAAGCGGCCATCAGTATACCGCAGCGCCATCCCAGCGGAATTGACTCCAAGATAAAAGGCAGTCACATAATCGAAAGGTCGACGACTAAATAAACCACGAAGTGCATCTTAATCCAGCATAGGGAACGCTATTTACGTTTTCACCGAAACCATCTGCCATTTTGCAGACCAGAAAAAAGATCAACGCTGGCACCCACTAGAATGCGCGCAATCCGTTTAAGTTTTAAGCCATAAAAATGTCTATACGTTATGCTGGATTGTGATGTACCTTGTGATTTATTTAGTTTTCTATCTTTCGATTATGACCAGTGTAACTACCTTTTATATTGGAGTTAATTCCGCTGGAATGGCGCTACTGTGTATTGATGGCCGCTTTGATTTTGCAAAGAGGCTTTTAGTGCATTTTACCGTCGTTCTTGGAATTCCTTGGGTTATGGCTGCCCGTAGAGTCCCAACAAGGACGAAACGGCCGTCGTGATCTACCCGCCCCAGGGTATCCATTAAATTTGGATCCCTGTGTATTCCAATATAACAAATAGTTACCCAGTTTTCCGATATGCCACAATATCATCTTCTATTCTTTATTATGTTTACACTCAGATAAATCGTATGCTAATTCGAAGAAACTCACTCATAGCAGAGGGCAAAATATTGATTTTTCTTAGATCGCGTGTGAATATGTAAAAATCATGCTAAAATCCAATTTTTAAACCGTTTTAATGCCCATTTTGACATCCTCAGTTATAGTTATTTATATGAATATTTGCAGTTCGCCACAACAAGTCTATTCTCCGACCACTGGAGAGGCATTGCCCATTCCAGAATTTGGCTATGGACCGGACGATGTTGACTCGCCTACTCGTTTTGGTAAGAAAATAATTAGACAGAATTCTCTGGACGTATTAGTGAGTAAAAAAGCCTAAAATTTTTTAAACTTAACCTTCAGAGATTTAGCCCTGCTTCGATAGAAAGTAATTTGTATCATAATTATTCTTTCGAAAAATCAAGTATTTCTTGGAAATTTGATATTTTGCATTCCACCATCCCTGTTGAAGATCTCAAAAAGATTTGTTAAGGAAAGTTTTTCAAAATAATAAATTATGAAAATTTGCAAAAAAAGGTAAATTAAGCAGTCGAACCCTTGGTGACCGATTTTAACAAAATGCCTATTCACCAAAAATCCCTAACCTACCACGTACGCCTTCCAAGTCTGCTTGTCTAAGTCACATGATCAGTAACCAAAACCGGGAACACAATAATTCAAAGTTCAAATGGAAGATATTATTTAATAATCAAAGATCGCCTCAAACTTTTAAAGAAACCACATAAGACAAATTTCAAAGTTCCTAAATTACAAAAATTCCCAATTTTGCTAACAACTTAATTGTTTTAATTTAGATAATTAGTAAAATTATGTTTCTACGCATGTAACAATATAGTACCTACATTTTAATCATGATGTCCTCAGCATCTAGGGTATTTATAATTTTACCGCAGGTATCTAGCAGAACATTACCGAAATCAATATATTTTGAAACAATTCTTTATACAGTGTCCGCAAGAAAGTCCGCATCAAATGGGATTTTTTTTTATTATTAGGTATAGGTAAAAATTGAAAATGCAGTTAGTTTTTGCTTACCTAAAAACCAAAAATGACGTATACTGAAGCAGCTGCACGACTTGCGTTACCTGTCAAATTTGACATTTTTAATAAAATAGGTTCAAAAATGCCCTTATTTAACAAAATATCAAAAAACTTTATTCGAAAAAGTTGTTTATTTAGGCATTTTTAGTCTCTGTCCGAAATTTTGACTGTCTAATACAATTTTTATTTTTTGCCAGGTTCTTGAAAATTTTGATCAACCCTCGTAGATTAACTTTTATACATCGATGTAAAACCATTTACCTTTACTTCATTTGTAATCTTAATGCAATTTTGTGTAAAATTTTTGTTTCCTATTATTTATTTTGGTTCAAAAACTGAAATTGTTATTGATCAGTATGTAATGTTTGATGCAAAGTTTATCTTATTACATCAGTTTTGCCAAAACCGACGTTTCTCATTTCTCTTAAGTTAGTAAACAGATGTACAAAAAGAAAATATTGGAAGCTTTCGTTGAAATTTTACTTAATTAATATTAAATTAAATTAATTATAATAAACTATATTTTTGTTGAATAAAATGTTTCGAGCGATTAATATATATTCTTTTTAATCCAATATTAATTAAGTAAAATTTCAACGAAAGCTTCCTAATATTTTCTTTTTGTACATCTGTTTACTAACTTAAGAAAAATAGGAAACGTCGGTTTTGGCAAAACTGATGTAATTAGATAAACTTTGCATCAAACATTACATACTAATCAATAACAATTTCAGTTTTTGAAGCAAAACAAATAATAGGAAACAAAAATTTTACACAAAATTCCATTAAGATTACAAATGAAGTAAAGGCAAATGGTTTTACATCGATGTATAAAAGTTAATCTACGAGGGTTGATCAAAATTTTCAAGAACCTGGCAAAAAACAAAAATTGTATTAGACAGTCAAAATTTCGGACAGAGACTAAACATGCCTAAATAAACAACTTTTTCGAATAAAGTGTTTCGATATTTTGTTAAATAAGGGCATTTTTGAACCTATTTTATTAAAAATGTCAAATTTGACAGGTAACGCAAGTCGTGCAGCTGCTTCAGTATACGTCATTTTTGGTTTTTAGGTAAGCAAAAACTAACTGCATTTTCTTACCTAATAATAAAAAAAAATCCCATTTGATGCGGACTTTCTTGCGGACACTGTAGAGTTCTGCATTTTGCAGGTACGACCAGAAGTATAGTATACCTAATGAAATCTGCGAATTTTACAAAACCGCAACCATAAAGCAGTTATCCTTTTTTTCCCACAAAACTTAAATTATTTCTTCTACGAATAGGTGCCACGGTCCGTACTATATTTATATTTTATCACATTTTTGTATCAAAAAGGACTTACCAATCTTCGCGATTCAGTAAACTACGCACAGCGCGCGATATTGTTATTTATTTATTAACCATCAAAATAAACGATGCGAAATTAAAATAACCGTGTTCAAATGTTAATGTTTTAAAAAGAAAAATAACAGTTTTTAGTGAAATAAAGTTTCCCATTCCCTTTAATGAAATATGCTCACATTGCTCACTCAATTAATATACGGACATACCCGATGGAGATTTTTAATAGGTACTTACACTCTTTTGTTTAATCCAACATTTCAAATAAAATCCCAAAACCTAATTAAATCACCCAAACTAGAATAAAACGTAACATATCTTTTTTTAGATTACATGAATCGACCAGCACCACAAACTCCAGAATTTGTTAGAGAACATAGGCGACTACAGCAATTGGGTAAGTTAAAAAAAAATCAATTTAGAAATATTAAAAACGTTGCAAATCCCGTAGTGGAATTTAAAAATTGAGGAAACCTAATAAAAATAATAGTTGACAAAGTGCCCCAAAACAGCATATTATTTATTAGTTAAGTTTAATTGATTGGTTGGCGAGTTAATTGCACAGGTCGGATGTGTATTGTGTAGCACTTTTATGTGAAAAAAATACTCATGTTATTAATTTTACTTCTTTTGATGTAACAGTCCCGTATCAAAAGTGCATCCATGGGATTTTCGATGATGCAAGTGCGGTAGTGGTCTTAGTCGATTTGTTTGGCATTGAAGAAACATTATTTCGATGATGGCACTCTCGAAAATGGTGCGTTTAATTGCTACGTGCGAAAAACAAAATGGCGGCCATCGAATAAACTCATTTCCAATTTATTTAATTAACCATTGAAATTGAAAAACGAAAAAAAGTTTTTTTTCAAAAAATATTGCTGTAACAATTCCACATAGAAAAGGTTATTAAAAATGTTTATGTAGGACTAACCGTTTTCTCAAAAAGTATACATTGGAAATTATTTCGCTCCTTTTATATTATTATGTATTTATATTTATTTGTTTGAATTTATCTTTTATCACAGCGGACCGGAAGTAGTAGTAGTAGTAGTAGTAGTAAAGGGGAGGTTTAGCGTCAAGCAAGTAGGCCAGTGCGACCATTTTTGTCAACCCCATTTTACGTCTGGGTAATGTCAGCCAGACGGGACCTACAGTTTTACGTGGGTTCAGCGGACCGAAAAATAAGCCCTTTTTAGATAATTTTTTTTTCAGAAATTATTACTTTTAGCAGTCCAGACTAAAAAGTAATTAAATGGGGTAGAGTATTTTACCGGTTTTGTTAGCTTCCTGCTTCCTATTCCCCCTTTGAGTATACAGAAACATTTTTCCGTGAGCCCCTTTATGATGCAAGTGTGGAAATAGTCTTAACCTCTTTGTTTGGCATTGTCGCAATCTCGAATGTGTCTCGATGTGTTTGATTGCTGCATCCGAGAAACAAAATGACCGCCATGGCAAACATTATTTTCAATTTATCCAAGTCACCATTGGAATTAAGAAAAACATTTTTTCTTGTGCCAATTCTACATAGAATGTGGTTGGTTGGTTAAAGGCGGGGGTCGGGTTTGACGTGTGGCCCAAGCTTCTTACACTGCAGAGTTCTGGCGTATTGTGCGCCCCAGTCTTGTTAGAAAATGTTTGTTCCTTCTACGAGGTCCAGTAGTTTTCTTCCAAGTTTGTCGTGCGGGAGATTGTCGCCACGTCGAATGTTTCCGAAGATTTTGAATCTTTTACGGTTTAGCGCTTCGCAGCTGTATTTATGATATGGGAGGCGGTTTCGTCCTCTTCACCGCAAAGTCTACATTCAATGGGTCCATTATAGACTCCCATTCGTTGAAGGTGTTTTCTTAAGTGACAATGGCCTGTTAGTAGGCCGGTCACTTGTTTTAACTGGGTGCGCGTTAATAGCAGCATTCCAGCTGATAACTTCTTCGAGTGCCTATCGATAACCGCCCGTGCGTGTGCCTGGCCAGGTGTACCGTTCCATCGAGATAGATGTTGTTTTTGCGCCCATCTGTCTAATATTGTTTTGGTTACCTTTTTTGATATTCCAAGGGCGGGTTCTGGGCCCCTGAAATTTTGAGCAGATCCGGTTCTTGCCAGTTAATCTGCTTTTTCGTTGCCTTTTATCCCTGAATGACCAGGAACCCATAGTAGTTCAACCTTGTTGTTTCTGGCTGCCAGGTCTTTTAGGTCGTTAAGGCACTACATTGTGATTTTTTATGTAAATCGAAAGGAGTTCAGAGCCTTCAGAGCAGCTTGGCTGTCCGACAGGATATGTATCTTTTGGTCGTGGTCGCCCTTTTCAAGATTGTTTTGTAGGCAGGCTTGTATCGCATGAACTTCTGCTTGGTTTACTGTGGCGTAGTTCCCCAGGGAGATGCTGATTTCCATTCTGGGTCTTTCCCCAAATATACCATCGCCTACTCCATTGGCCGTTTTCGATCCATCAGTGTACCAAACTGGGCCATTGTTTTCCACAGGGGTATTTAACTGGCGCGAATGTTTTATGGTGTGGTAAGCGACGATTCGGAAATTTTTCACTGTATACTCTGCAAGATTCTAAACCATTTCCAATTTTCCAATTTTTTTTATCGTAGATCCAGACGAATTTCAGTTCGAAGGAAATTATGGAAACATTCCAGAAGACTCATTTGTGCAAGGAGAACCAGCATGTAATGCATGCGGAAGCCCACCACCAATGACAGAAGATGAAGAGTTTGAGTTCCTTGAGCAGTAAATAAATTTGTATTATTTTGTAAAAATTAGCAAATTAATTGATTCAGCCGATACTAGGTGAAAATCAATAATTATTATAGTATTATGGGATACAGTAAAACAAAGTTGAGCTTGTAAATTTCCACTATGTTAACCAGAAAATGACATGTTTCGCTAACACTGTAGCTTCGTCAGAAGACAATGATTTATTTGAAAAATGAAGTGAACCTTGAATTTTTTCAGATACGATATGATACTTTTAGTTATAGTATCCAATACATGATCATAAGGTGGAAATATCAACATGCTTGCCAACCTATAACCTATTTCGCGTAGATTTGTTTATTTTTTCTAACTTTTACACAAAATTTAAATGAAAGCAATATCGTCTTCATATTATGTAGGTAATCATTAACATGTTAAATAAATATCAAGGAATTTCATAAGTTTTAAGGAGAATTGTATATCGAAAAATATCGGTAAAATTTTTTTTTAACATTATTATGTCATTGTTCTTTCACTATACAATTATCCCAAAATAAGCAATGAAATAAATTGATATTTTTGTAATATATCAGATATTACCTAAATAATGTGCAGACGATATTGATTTTATTTAAATCTTAGTCAATAAAATAATAAACTGAGAAAAACAAGGCGAAATAGGTTATAGGTTGGCAATAAATTGAATGACATTGATATATCCACCTTAAACAGGGTCAATTATGGATAGTTTTTAATTAACAAATAATTACACTCTTACCTAGAAGACCTACCTACCAAGATAAATTCAAAGTGTATAATCTCCATGTTTCATTAAAAAGGAGATAGATGTCGTTTTACATAGTAATTGTAGCCCTGCATCGAAATAACTCATAATTTCTTGTCAAAACGGGCAAGCTCCAACGGATTTTGATGGCAGAAAATTGGGATTAAATTCAAAATGTACAAGCTCCATTGACATTTAAGTTTCGAACCGTACAATCTCCTGTTCAATTTTAAAAATCAAAGTGTACAATCTCCAATGGGTTGTTTTGCAATTAGTTCCGAATTATTTCAGAGCGTGCAAAATCCTGCATAGACTTGTTGACGTTTTTGTGTAATTGCTGTATTTTTAATGTCTTGTGATATTTTTTGGAGATTCATTATGATAAGCAAGCAGCAAATATGCAACTATTCATAAAATAATAACTCTGCACTCTTATTTTTTATAAGTGAGTAAATAGAAAGTTGGGTTATTTGTAGGTTAGGTTTAAACTATAGTAGCAAGGTCACATACAAAGGTTAATCCACCATAATCCCTACTCCCTGTCCCACCTAGCTGTTTACCGCCTCACTGCTACAGACGATGTTGTCAACACATTTTAATAGTGTTTATGACTGACATGTGCCATTTATAGGTACTATATCATTGGTTATTATTGTTTTAACCTAAAACAGATATAAAAAGAGTAGGTATTAATTTTCAGTTACTAATGTTAGTTAAACGAGAAAAATAATTTAGGTAGTTTTAAACCTTTACCAGTAGTTGAAAGTAAAAAATCAAGGATATGTTTATAAAGTGAACCATACAATTATTACTTAGGATGTATACTAGTCCGTCTCAGAGGCCTCCTCCTCAGCAATATTTATCTCCCACCACTGGAGCGAGGTTGCCTATTCCAGACTTTAACTATGGACCGCAAGATGTTGATGAACCTGATCGTTTTGGTAAGTTTAGAATTGTCGATTTAAAAGCCAGTAGAGATTCATACAATTTCTTACAAATTAAGTTGAATGAACTTATCAGAAACAAGTTTTATTATACATTTCTCAAATGTATTCATGTCCACAGAGTAGGTACCTCTTTGGTCATTGGTCATCAGTATTTGAAAAGTTACTGGCGCGTTTTTTAGATCAAACAATATTACTGTAAAGTGATTTAACATACCATTTCTCGTCATTTTCATGGGCTTATATCCTAATTTTAGATTAAATATAGAAAAAGCGTTGAATTATACAAATCTTTTAATGTATCTTATTTGTAAATCTGAGACTTCATCAACAGGAATTTGGATTATTAGTCTGTAGTTAACACAATTTTTATTGTCTTCTAACTATAACAACATATAGCTATAAAGATAAAGGGGCTTTAATACCAGTTGATAACATTTTATTCAATTTTGAACAACGGATTTTGTTTATTCGATATTTAAGTACAGATTTATATTTCCAAGTGAGTCTTGGCAGAAGGAAAGCTACAATAACTTATGGAAGTTAAATGGAAAGGTCAAAAATCGTCAGTAGAATTTTATACCAATTCGAGAAAAGCGCCAACTTTGGCAAGTACTTAAGAATATTTACAAAGATATTCTCTATACCAGACGAATTCTCGTTTAGAATACATTTCCAAATATTCTTTAGTTTACAATACCAGTTAAAAGGAAATATTAAGCTAGATATGTTTCTTGTTAATAACTTAAGGAGTTAAACTCTAACTTTCGCCGTGAGAAATATTATTATATATTACAAAAAAAACAATTGAACAATAATTTTTTAGATTATATGAAGCGAGCACAACCAACGACACCAGAAGCTATAAAAGAATCACAAAGACAGTTAGGCTTACGTAAGTTGAATACATTATTGAATATTTACGTTATGTAACATCCCACATAAATTTTGTGTTTAATATTTTCTGGTATCTCCGATTCTGATGTCAAAATTGTTTACTAAAGAGTGATGATACTACTACTGTATACTTTTATGAAGACTATGCTCAAATTCATAATAACATTAAATATAGTATGTAAATGGCCTGAAATCATTAAATTATTATTAAATTTTAATAAATCATCTTTCATGTTTATAAATAAAAAATATTAATATTTCTTCACTATGTCTTAATAATCATAGAATTAAATATACTAATACAATTAAATTTTTAGGTTAATATATTGATAAACATTTTAATTGGAAAACATTTTAAATATTTAAGAAGTTACATCTTACCAATAATTGACATTTTGTCATCATTAAAATATTTAAAATATATATATTATTCATTGGTTTATTTAAAATTACAGTAAATGATTTCAATTTGGGGATCAGCAAATTAAACTACAACTCAACCATAAAAACCTACAAAACAAAATAATTAAATGCATACATAAACTTCCTTTTTTGAACCAATAATAAATTTGTATGAACCAAACGGATATTTAAATTTAGAAAAACTTTATAAATTAAAACTAACCATTCTAATACACTTTATTATTGTTAAAGAATTTTATTCAATTACCTATGGTAAAGAGTAATTTTGGCCAAAGATCAATATTATATAAAGGAATAACAATTTACAACAGTTTGCCGAAAAAAATGAAAGAAATATCAAAATTATGGACTTTTAAAAAATCACTAAAAAATATTTAAAAAAAAAATTTAATGTTAGTTTATTACCATTTTTTAAAAGTACCTTTAACGTATTATATTCTCTATAATGAACTTTTCAAGTTGGTTGAGAATAAAGATATGCTAATAACTAATATATTAATAATTATAATAATTCATCAATATGCATTAAAAATTAAGTTTTAAAGTAAAAATGTTAATTTATAGTATAAACGCAGTTTTTTTGAAAAATATATTACCTATAATAAAATTATTAATTTATAATTTTTAAGTAAAAAATATTACTTAAAAATATAAATTATTTAGAACAATATTAATTAAATAAAGCATTTCTAAAAATATTTTCAAATTGTCTGTTTTTAATATCCATGTTTTTATTTCGACTTAAAATTTTTTTAAATAAAAGAAGTTTTTTAATTTTGGTTGGTAAATAATCGTTTAAATAAAAACATAAATATTTAAAAAAATTTTGTCTATGGACCTATTTATTTTAGGTTTTATGGTTATTTCATTTTTATGACGTGTATTATGATTATGGTTTTTAAATTGTATAAGGTTTTTTCTATATATTAAGATGTTATAAATGTAAAGTTGTCTTATGTTCAACTTTTTTGTTTCTGAATATAATTCTTTTGAAGGATAAATAATAAAAAAAAAAACTTTATTGAATATAATTTTTAGAAACCTTTTTTGTAATATTTCTAATTTTTTAACTTAAGTTCTATTTATTCCTCCCCAACCTAAAATTCCTTAATTCAAATGAGTTTTAACTAACGCTTAATATAATATTTCCATACCTATGTCTTATATTTAAATTTTTTTTAGTGTTTTCAAAAATCGGTAGTAAACTTCTTAATTTTTTAATTAAGTAAATGAAAATTCCAATTTAATTTACTATCAAAAATAATTCCTTACCTAATATTTTATTTATTAACTTTAAAAATTTGAATGTCGTTATAGGTTATTTGGGTTTAAAGTAAAAGGAATATAATTTTTTTATTAAAATTAATTGTTAACAAATTGTTATCAAATATATTTATATTTTATAATGCATATTTATTTTTTTAATATATTAATGCACATTGATACAAGACAATGATTTGAACATATTTTAAATTCCCCTGCGTCTCTTAAAAACCCTAATAATTGTCAATGGTTTATAGTAATAAAGACATTTAAATAGTTGTACTGAAACTAGAATTATTACTATATTGATACTATATTGTGGTGTGACTGTATATTTTACCAATAATTTTCTTTATAGGACCTCCATCACCGCCTCCCCAACTTCAGTTGCCAACTCAACAAGAACAACGTAAGTTACAATCATTAAAAGGAATTTTTATATAGTTAATTACAAAGAAAATTAAGAACTTTAAATTAGGAGCTGTTTTGGCCATGTCACACTAGAGGAAATAATAGAACCTGGCCAAAAATATATACGTATTAATTTAGTCTTATATAATTATTCTATTATTATCTTAAGTAATTGTAGATATGGCTTGTAAGCAAAGTTAAAAGGGCAGGTGCGGTAGATTTTTCAATTATTATTAAAAATTATTGGACGGCTTTTAACAGAAACGAACCAAGCCCAAAAACAAGTTATTGAGTAATTAAGGGTTAAAGTTTGGACAATAATAAAAAATTCAGTACATGTTCAAGACAATTTTAATTGATAACATACTTAGGCTTTAAATATGCGTATACAATATATGTTATAACAAATTGAAAAAATATAATACTTCCCTTGAATGTTTTTGATTTTGTGGGTTGGTTCCTTTCTGGAAAATAAAGTTTGGCATATTTTGGTTCAAGAGACTTTATTACATAAAGAGTTAGGTGAAAAAATACACAAAATTGGTCTTAATTAATAATCCACTGGCGGTTCCAGTTCAAAATCAGGCGTTCCAGTGAATCCATCGACATCGTCGATGATGTCCGTACCGGTAATATTGTCATAAAACTGCTTGCAGTCGTTCGGAATCAAGTGCATCACGGATTTTATGTCCTCTATTTTTGGATTTGATACTTCTTTTCCTTCGAGCCATAGTGGTATTAGCAAATCTTTAAATAATGCAGAGCGGCCAATTTTTTTTTCTAATATCTATTTCAGCATACGAATAATTATCTCCAAAATTTGTTTTCAGGAAAATTAAAAATGGTTTTTCTTTATCCAGAAGTATCTCGCGTGTTTTCAACCAGCTGACTTTTTTATTTTCAGCATCGACTTTTCTATTTACTATTTGTTTTTCTATCTCGGCAGTCCCATAAAACTCATTAGGGAGCATTCGTAAAACTTTGAATTTGTTTTTCGTCCGGCAGTCTTCCATGATTTTTATATAATCATCTGGCAGGTAAAGGCGCTGTTGATGTTTTAGTGCACATTCCACGTCTAAAAAAATCGCTAGGGAGAAAACTATGCCCAGATACAAGAAAGCGCATGCGAATTATCTTTAAAGAGGTATGCAACTGCAGCACAGCTTTAAGCATGAGTGTCATATTTATGTTGCGGTTTTGACCGCCACAAGAATCCGACCATAAGATTAACTCGGTGATATTGTCAGATAGGTTTTTTTTAATATGTTTAAATAAACATGACCCAATTTCTATTTTTGGTACACAAAAATATTCTATTTATCAGTAATATCTTATTTTTTAATAATAATATTATGATTAACCACAACCATTGTCACAAATAATAATTATCAACTGTCTATTATGCAGAAAGGAACCAAGCCGCTTGGATCGCTTCTGCAGGAAGCTTACTTGCCTAATACTATGGAGGACTTGAGGTAGGAGGCCGATCGCAATGCATTGGATTCGGTCCCAAATTAGCATCGGTAATTCAGCTTTACGAGTCGCTGTAAGATGGCGCGCGTGTTCGAAGTGGGCTATCAAATAATGGTTTCTTATGGAAGCAATAACTATTTTTATTTAAATTAGTTCTTTAAGGAACAAATAAGGACTTTTATATGAATTTACACTTACTTTGTTATACTTATTAGTAAACTCGGCCTGTATAAAGTTCCAACGATGCTTGGTTTTTAAAATACAGGGTATTAAACATTCTAGCTATACCTTTGGAGCTAGAAAGAGACTTATTTGGCTGCGTTTTCTCTCTGAAAAAGATCCTGTCTTACACCCCGACACAAAGCAAACTCTACTTTTATAAATTGTACCATTATTTATTATAAATTTGGAAATTAATTACAATACAACGTTATTTGTCTTGTCTTGCCTTCAAACATTATTTGTCATTTCGGAAAATAAAATGTCAATTGTCAAAAGTAAAAGCACAGAAAAATAAAGGGTTTAAGTAAAAGTTAAAAACTATGGAGGATCTAGTTTTCCATATTAAAAACGAAGAAGAAGAAGACAACATCAGCCCACTTCGGACGCGAGAGCCATCTATCGGTCAATAGCGAACTAACCAAAAAACCGGGACAGAATTTGAAAATGCTGCCATTGTCGATCGGCCTATAGGGTAGGAGGCCGATCGACAATGGCAGCATTTTCAAATTCTGTCCCGGTTTTTTGGTTAGTTCGCTATTGACCGATAGATGGCTCTCGCGTCCGAAGTGGGCTGATGTTGTCTTCTTCTTCTTCGTTTTTAATATGGAAAACTAGATCCTCCATAGTTTTTAACTTTTACTTAAACCCTTTATTTTTCTGTGCTTTTACTTTTGACAATTGACATTTTATTTTCCGAAATGACAAATAATGTTTGAAGGCAAGACAAGACAAATAACGTTGTATTGTAATTAATTTCCAAATTTATAATAAATAATGGTACAATTTATAAAAGTAGAGTTTGCTTTGTGTCGGGGTGTAAGACAGGATCTTTTTCAGAGAGAAAACGCAGCCAAATAAGTCTCTTTCTAGCTCCAAAGGTATAGCTAGAATGTTTAATACCCTGTATTTTAAAAACCAAGCATCGTTGGAACTTTATACAGGCCGAGTTTACTAATAAGTATAACAAAGTAAGTGTAAATTCATATAAAAGTCCTTATTTGTTCCTTAAAGAACTAATTTAAATAAAAATAGTTATTGCGTCCATAAGAAACCATTACTTGATAGCCCACTTCGAACACGCGCGCCATCTTACAGCGACTCGTAAAGCTGAATTACCGATGCTAATTTGGGACCGAATCCAATGCATTGCGATCGGCCTCCTACCTCAAGTCCTCCATAAGTTCTCCATACCTAATACATTTAGTGGGTTGGTTCATTGACCAATAGATGGCGCTAGGTATCAGATTGCGGCTTGGATCTTTTTTGCAGTAAATATTTTGGCTCGTATTAAAATAATATGCTAAAATATAGAAATCCCTAATTTGTGGGTTGGTTCCTTTCTGTTCCGTCCGTCCTATTTACAATACTTTTTAACCACTATTCCGAAGCATAAGCTGTAACATGTAGAGATTTAAGCTTACTTGTAGCTTTTTTAGGACACCGAAAAATGCCCGTACAAGATACATGTACCATTACGAATATCTATAACTTCTTTCCTGTTTCAACGACTATTTACAAATTTAAAATTATTAACGGCCGTATTCACCAACCACTGATAAGTTTTTATCAGTATGATAAACTGCTTATCAGAGTGTTAAAGCTCATTTCCGTATTCACCAAGCTTGTAAAGCACTTATCAATTGGTTAAATCGTCTGACAATTTGTCAGACCAATTTCGGCCTGTTAAGGAACTTATCAATCTGATAAAGTTATGAAAAATAAGGTTAATTTTTGATATTTTGAGATGTGTCAATTAAAATAGTATACTTCACTTGTGATTTTTCTGTAATATTTGATATTTTATATATTTTCATATCCTACCTCGCAAAAACGTGTTTTGAAATGGAAAGAATAGATTTTCTCCATGATTTATTAGATTTTTCATCATCCTCCTCTTCAAGTAGCGACGATGAGGGCCCACGAATGCGATTGGTAAAGCCAAGAAACAATTTATTTAATGAGCTGGATGATATCGAATTTAAAAAAAGATTTAGATTGTCCAAAAATACAGTGGAGCAAGTGGCTAATATGCTGGATAATGTATTCGAGCCAATTGATCAAAGGAACCAGCCATTATCAAAACTCAATCAAATATTGATAACTCTTAGATATTTTGCTACTGGTTCTTTTCAAATAAATATAGGAGATCATTTTAATATTACTCAGCCAACAGTGTCTCGCATTGTGGCCCGTGTTACAAGAAATATAGCTGCCCTGCGACCACACTTCATTCAAATGCCACATACAGATGAACAAGAAAGACAGTCTGTACTTAAATTTTTCAACATTGCTAGACTTCCAGGAATAATAGGTAAATATATTAAAATTTGTATAGATTTATAAAATTTGTATTTCTGAAATCCCTATAAAGCATAAGCACTGAACTGTTATTAAAATCTGTTTATTTTATATTTGTAGGAGCATTGAACTGTACTCACATTAAAATTCAGTCCCCTGGAGGAGAAAATGCTGAGGTATTCCGAAATAGGAAAAATTGGTTCAGTATCAATACTCAAGTTATTGGAGATGCTGATTTAAAAATATGTGACATTGTTGCCAGGTGGCCTGGTTCAATACATGATACAACAATATTTAATGATTCAAGTATTAGGGGTAGATTCGAAATGAATGAATTTGCTCCTTATTGCTTGGTTGGTGATGGTGGATATCCCTGTCGACCGTATCTTTTAACGCCCATGAATGCCCAAACACCACCCCAACAGATATATAACACATCACAAATAGCCGCTCGAAACCCAGTGGAACGATTATTTGGGGTTTGGAAACGAAGATTCCCTTGTTTATCCCTGGGAATGAATCTAAAACCTGATAAAGTTTGTGTGGTAATAGTAGCCACTGCAGTTCTCCATAACATATGTATTGAAGCCAAAGACAATGTCGACGACTTTGAAGACATTCCAGAAGTTAATGAAGTTATGGAAGTTGTCGAGTACAATATAGGGCACGATCAAAATTCAGCTACAAGAGATGCTCTAATTGCAACTGTTTTTGCATAACTGTCTATTTTTTAATAATAAATTTTGTCATTCTTTGTTTATTACATCAATATTTCAATCTATTTTTGTTTTACTAAATAGTAATGAGTTTTATCTGTATTTTGACTAACCGCTTTATTTTAAAAAATAGATGTAGTAAAAATATGTAGGAATTTTGTCAAAGATAAAAATAACGCCAGTATGCTATAAAATAATTAACAAGCACATAGCTTGTAAAAATGTTAAATATAAAATAAAGTTACAAAACAGGTAACAAATAAGTATAACAGTATAAATAATTGAATTTATTTTAAAGAAAAAGCTCAACAAAAAGTGATCTAAGAACTAGGCTAATAACTTTGGCATGATAATATTTGAGAGAAAATAGTTACAGAGCAGGTACACAATATATTATTGCAGGCAATATAAAAACTAAACAAAAAATCCTTAAACTACCTAGGTAGGTACATAATAATTTTAAGTACGAATAATACAAAGAGTACAAATAATACTAAGAGAACGAATAATACCTTATTAAAAGAAAAAAATACTTCATAAGTATATTAATCTACTCTGACAATTTCTCATACTCCTTAAGTTTAATTTTCAACTCAATTTCTTTAATTTCATTCTCAATTTTTTTTGATTTTAAGTTTTCCATTTCCACCTCTTTAATTATATCTAGAATAGAACTTTTTTTTTTCTAATAATTCCATTTTTTTGTTAACTAAAGACTGTCGTCCTGTATCTTTTTCTTTTAATACAGGTTTAAATTTTCTCTTTTTTCCTCGATCACTTTGGGAAGTAGTAACTTCTGGTTTTTCAATTGATTTATGTAGGATTTTTGGGGTGATATGAATTGATGTTTGGCAAGATTCGATATCTTCATTTTCTTTGTTGTGAGACTTCAAAAATCTATATGGCTTTGCACCAATAGATTCATCAAAACATACCATACTTCTACTATTAGGAGTACTAATCAAGTCATGTTCCATGTGGGGCAGAGATTTTTCCACTAAATCTGTATTTGTTGTAATATCACTTTTTTCGTCATCTGGCTCATAAATGACGATAATGTTTTCTGAGTTTTCAATGTTTGTTTTTTTAGAAATTATTGTAGATTCTGGAGTTTTAGCAGCAACCTTTCCATCGCTATCAAAATCATTTTTAATAGAAAAAAAATTGGTTTTCAACAACATGATTATTCTTTCGTCCAAATCTGTGACTTTACTCACAAAGATCCCTCCTCCTGTCTTAAGTATCTCTACCTGTAAACAAAATAATAATTTTTTTTTAACAAGTTCTTGGTTATATTGTTTTACATTAAACAAAATGCTAGAAAGTGACAATTTCAATAGGTACATACTTTCTCTTCAGATTTATGTTGCTTTGCTAGCTGCTTCATTTTTTCATAGGTACTTTTTAATTGGGCTCCAGTTCTTTGACCTGTGGTCTGGGTTGAATTAAACTCCCATGCAAGTTTCTCCCAACATTCTGCCTTCTGCTTATTGTATACAGCATTCGTTTTTTTATTCTCGATTATTTTGAAATATTTTTCAACTAAGGAGACTAAAATCTCTCTTTCACGCTGTGTGAAATTGGCAGATCTTTTTTTATCCATTTTTGTCACACAACTGGACTGGGACTGGACAACAACGCAAAATATAGTTAATAATTATAAACAAATAAAGACAAGACAACAAAATATATTTTAGGTTAGTATAAAAATAATGACATTATGACATGAAGTTAGTTCTGTAGTTAATGCCAGTTTAAAATCTAGGGATTTTTATTTATCTCTCTGTTTACTATCAGTGGTAACTTTTTCGATGGTGAATACATTATTTTATTATCAGAGAGATAAATCTTAACAGACAGATAGCTATCAGAGAGATAAGTGAGAGTTTGGTGAATACGGCCGTAAGTCAATCATAATTAGTTATTATACCTTATAAAGAGTAGTCCAGTTATTTCTATGATCACAAACTTCAGTTATTTTTTTTCTTGTCCGATATATTTATGTAAGTTAAGAACAGTAATTTTTCGGGACTCCAAATGTGTTGTAAGTTGACATATTTTTATGTATTGGCATTTTTTACTATATTTATGTTATATCATACTCAACACTGACATCTGGCAATTGAATATTTATTTATTTATTTGCAGGTTTCTTTATAATAATATTAAAAATCAATAACATTGTTTTTTTTAATAAAAACAAATCCAATGGAAGCATGATTACAAAACCATAGATTATCAAATCAGTCCGATTTTGTAATGAAAAATTATACACCCATTTAGATTATTAATTCTAAACACATCCTAAATATATTTAAAAATATAAGTAAGTAATTCAAAAATATTTCACCCAAAAAAAAAGGACAAATTATAAATAAGGGAGAAATTATAATAGAAAAATTGTAATATTTAGTATCATTATTATCTATATATAAATAGGCTAACCTTTATATAATTTTGCATAATCCATGATTTTAATTTTCTTTTAAATGCCAAAAAATTTTGATACCAACAAATAAAGCATTATTTTCTAAAAGTGTTAAATTAAAATTATCATAACATAAACATTTTGTTTTTTGTCTTGTTTGTGTATATGAGTAATGTTATTTAATAAATTTTTATTTTTATGTGCGTGGATTTGCTTGCCAAATGGAAAACTTCTTTATTATCAATTTTTCGAAAAAAAATTATTCTTTATGAAACGATTTGCTTTTAAAATTATTAACATTGTCATAAGAATTTCTTTTTAATGTTGTACAAGGTGTCTCAAAAAAGCGAATAGGTAACTTTTAATTCTAAATGTGAAAAAATTTTATACCAATATTTATTAACCGGCAAATTGGAAAGCGCGAAAAGCGCATTAAATCGTCAACTAATTTGTAGTATACAGGGCAATAATAAAGTTTTTTTTGAATAGTTACTTAACATTTTTGATAAACAATATGGATAAATACCATCGCAATATTATTAAGCCATTAAAGTACTATTTGCAGGTTAATTTAGTATACAAATTGATTAAAATATTTAGATAATTTACAATCTAATTGAAAATTTATTAAACAATATCAAACATAAGTAACATAATTTATTAAACATAAGTAAGCATATAATTGTTTTTTGTCTTGTTTGGTATACAGGGTGTCCCGAAATTAGCTGACAATATTTTAAGGATATAAAGTACATCCAAAAATAAGACTAAAACCTTCTATTAATATACCTTCAAAAACGCTTCGTTATGGGGCTAGAGTCCCCTGAATTGGAGCTATGACAAGCAGTTTTTTTACAATATCTCAGAAACCGATTAGGGTATCGAAACAAAATTTGATACATGTTTTACCCATGATAAGATGCATTAAATGCTTAACTGTATTTCTTCCAGTGGCGTCCCACTGGGTAGGTAGTTGGGATAATATTGCCCTAAGTTTTTTATTTCTAGAATTTTTTTACTTCAGATGGAATTTTTAGAAGCCTTGAAGTCTTTTGTTAAAAAAGGTACTCTTGTTTCATTTCGGTAGGATTCACCATTTTCCAGTAAAATCGATTTTCAAATTTTCAGTTTTTTGAAATCCGTTGAAAAGGCTAAGGTTTTTTTTTGCATATAATTTTCAAATTCTCCCTGCCTCACAAAATATAACACGCAGGTCTAGATTGTGCATCCAACAAAATGGAAATCATTTCGAACGCTTGCTTACGAATTAGTTTCCCGTGTGGTTCACAATCAAATTTGATTTGCAATTTGTTACTCTTTTTGTTTTATTTTAAAACGCTCTTAAAATCTAAAATAAATATTTAAAAAACAAGGTAGGTAATCTAAAAATATGTTTAATTTGAAAACGTTACATTCTGTCAAATTACAATAACAGAATGTTTTATTAACAAAAAATTTAAAATTAAAAAATAAATTACAGTAAAACTATGAAATAAAAAAAATAATGGTAATATATACTTAAGGCTCCACCCCGTGCGACGTTACTGGAAAAATATTTTAAAGTAATATCCTTTAATAAATATGCCTAGTAGAACTTCTAATAAATTTCATGTTTTAATATTAAGTGTTTGCTGAGATATGCAAAAAAAACCTTAGCCTTTTCAACGGATTTCAAAAAACAGAAAATTTTAAAATCGATTTTACTGGAAAGTGGTGAATCCTACCGCAATGAAACAAGAGTACCTTTTTCCAAAAAAAGACTTTAAGGCTTCTAAAAATTTTACCTGAAGTTAAAAACTTCTACAAATAAAAACTTAGGGCAATATTATCCCAACTACCTACCCAGTGGGACGCCACTGGAAGAAATACAGTTAAGCTAATTAAACCGTTTATTGCATCTTATCATTTGTAAAACATGTATCAAATTTTGTTTTGATACCCTAATCGGTTTCTGAGATATTGTAAAAAAACTGCTTGTCATAGCTCCAATTCAGGGGGCTCTAGCCCCATAGCGAAGCGTTTTTGGAGGTATATTGATAGAAGGTTTTAGTCTTAATTTTTAATGTACTTTATCCCCTTAAAATATTGTCAGCTAATTTCGGGACACCCTGTATAAGAGTAATGTTATGTAATACATTTTTATTTTTATATGTTATAATATAAAATGGAAGTTTTGTAATAAAGTTATATCATTATAAACAAATAATATTTTTAAAGGAAACAAAATATGTTTATTAAATATTATTTTTTAAACATATTTTTGTATTGTTATAAGCGGTTTCAAATTCGAGTCCTATGCACTTCCCCAACCAATAATTATACCATAGGAAAAAATTCATTGAAAAAGTACATAAAAATATATAGCCCAATAATAAAAATCTTTCTGAAGTATTGCAAAACTATTTTAGAAACCATTTGAGTATAGTATAAAGTATAAAGTTTAAAACATACACAGATTTACCAAAACGGGGAGCAAAACTCAAGATACCATTCAGGTAGAAGCGCTTCGGCCACCGGTCGGGGCGACTCTTTTATGGGTCAGTATTTTGACGGTTTAAAAAAAATTAGATGTGGTACTTTATTAAATAATTTTTTAGTAAATAACTTCATGTTTTTAAAACTGAAATCGTACAAAATTTTATTTTGTGCAAAGATATACTTAACCCTATTTTGCCCCTAGTTTAGCGATAATGCAGATGAATCGGAAGCTGATACCTATCTGTATAATAATTTTATTTCACAAATTTTAGAGTTACAAAGAGCTGCAGCAATGACGCGAGCGTGGGAACAGGAAGTGCGCCTGAGACAAGGATCTCCAGAAGCAGCTGAAATTCTTAAGGAAGCTCAAACTCAACTCCAGGGTAATCTTGGTCGTCAATTGCGTAAGTTGACATTTTTTCTTTATTAAATATAATTATATGCTATAAAAATGTTTGCATAGCACGCTCATAGCTTGCATTTAGCGATCGTATTCGGAGTTATAAAACTGATCGAGAAGAGTGCCGCGATTATAACAAAAATTACAATATTAAATATGAGGAACTTTGGATTGGAGTGCACACATTTAATCTGTTTAGCAGAAGAAAAAGAAGTTATTTTGCTATTATTCACTCACATTTACAATATTAAACTTTTGATATGGGGATTAACTTAAAAACTTTAAATTTAATTAAATATATATTTCTTGGATGGAGAAGATTCAATTAAACTTTTGTATAAAAAGGGGATTAACTGTTTAACGTTTAACAGTACCTACCGGTTTTATATCAACTAAACGTTTATTTCATAACCATATTATTATATGGTTAAATTAAGGTTATTTTGGGTTTTGGTCTGTTAATTTTTTTAAATATTAACCATTTTTCTGTTTTCTTTTTTTTAGGTGTCGGGTATGACAAAATGATTGAAGAATCAGTAAGTCTATTCATCAATCTTATTATCTAACTTACTAAACCAAAACACTAAAAATGTATTCCTTATTATAATCTACATTAATTCTATAACTTCTACATTAATTCTATAACTAAACAAACGGTACACCTTGTAACGATACTTTAAGTTATCTTTTGTTCAACAAAATGCCGGATATCATGTTAATTTTTCTTCTGTGGGAGAGGATCCGATTTATAAGAACCTCCTATCAGTGAAGTCTCATGCTTAAGGTAATGACGAAATAATAGCAAAGAAAAAAAATCCGATGGATTTTAAGGGGATGTAAGGCCGATCAGTATACTCCCATCTCTATATATCTATCAAAAATATTTGAAAAAATAATTTTACCTAAAAAGCAGTCGGGTTTTAGACCTATATATAGCTGTGCAACGGCTTTTAACAAACTCACTCTGCTAGTATTACTTGATGACACGAAAGCGTTTGATAGGATGAAATCATCGACTGTTGGCACACATCAATTTTAGTGAAGGTGCGCTGCGTTTAATTGAAAGTTGTTTGTCTAATAGTATGTCTCCTATAGGGACAGTAAATCAAGATTGTGCACACTCCGCAATGGGGTACCTCAAGGTTCCATCTTGGGCCCACATTTTTTTCTATCTACGTTTTATCTTTTCAAAAAATTATTAAATACTGCAATAGTCGCTTTTATGCAGATGATACGAAACTTTATATTTCTTCTCCTTAATAAAACCTTAGCAACGCAGTAATTTTGTTGAATAATGATCTGCAACCACTGCTCGATAATATATCGGAATAAAATTGTTTATTCCTCAACCCGTCCAATTCTCAGATTATGCTTTTTGGGCAGAGGCAGGCTCGAGTAATGGTCCAAAATATAATCAATGTGCAGCTTAATAATCAGCTCTTGACTAACTCGGCTCGCGATCTTGGTCTGCTTCTTGATCCGGACCTGCGCTTTGACATAATCGGAAATTAATAAAAGGGCTTCTTCTAATCTAAGATTACTTTATAATCATCGTGATATCCTGAACAAGCAAGCTAAAAAAAAATTCTATATGAATCACTTGTACTGTCACATCTTAATTATCGAGATGTTATGAATCGACCTTGCCTAACGCAGTAGAACCACTGACGTCTGCAAACAATTTACAAATGCTGCGTGCGTTATATACTTGACCTCAGGGATCGGGTATCTGTGCCTGATAGACTAACGGAGCTATCCTGGCTAAATGTTTCTAAAAGGCGTTTCTTACTTCGTTTGATTAAAATAAATTTTGCATAGAGCGTTACTTTAATAATAACCTGATTTGTGAATTTTCTACTTTACAAGGAGTATTGCATAATAAGTCCGTCACTACATTTTTACAAAACATATGTAAGATATATAAACGAACCGAAAAAAGTTAGGGATAATCAGTTCTTAAAAATTGTGTTTTGTTGAAATATTAGGTAATACTGTGTTACTGAACTGAATTAATAAAACTGATTTTAGCGAGACTGAATAATGAGTTCCAATCTTAAGACAATGTGCGGTGCAAAAAACCAAATTGCCACTCTACTATTTTAGCCATACTTTTGGGGTTTAGTGTCAATATAATAAGCCATATAAGCTATTACGCATACATAACATTTTTAGCCTCCAGCTGCTATGAGGACTCCTCCTGGAAAAGTTCAGCTTCCTCCTAGGCCACTTTTCTCTCCCACAACTGGAGAACTTTTGCCAGTACCGGGCTTTGATATTGCTCCGGAACAATTGGGAATGTCTTGGGAAGAAGGTATACAAAAAACACATTTATATAGACAATACACACAATTTTATTGCGGCTAAAATATAATATAATATAAAATTGATTTCATTAAAAAAATTTTAAGTCGAAATAAAAACATGGATATTAAAAACAGACAATTTGAAAATATTTTTAGAAATGCTTTAATTAATATTGTTCTGAATAATTAACATAAGTAATATCTTTTACTTAATAATTATAAATTAATAATTTTATTATAGGTAATATATTTCTTAAAAAAAAATGCGTATAAGTACTATAAATTAACATGTTTACTTTAAACCTTGATTTTTGATGCATTTATGATTTATGATTTTACATAGGTACTAAAACAAAAAATAAGATTTGCCCCTAACAAGCTCAGCTTCAGGGGATTGAAAAATAAGTTTATAGAAGACAACATAAACATATTTATTATATTATTAAACTTTAAATAAACATTATTATTATTATTATTATTATTATTAATAAATAAACACAAATTTTTTTAGGACAATTATGGTACAATAAACGGTAGGTATGATTCTAGCCGTTCCAATTTCGTCAGATGCGCGCAGTGACGTCATCGAGAGAGTAGCGATTTAAATAGCTTATTTAGATGCATGTATTTATTAGCGTTTGGACGTTATATTATAGGTTTTTAAGAAAATATTTAAGTGTATTATTTTTTCTATATCTGAAAGCGGGTTGTCCAACAACAATAATAAATGAACTGAAGAGTAAAGTGTAAGCTAAAATAGAAACATGTTGAAAAACCTAGGTATGTATATTCTTATGTAATACAGGCTATACAGTGTCACCAGTAAAGTCCGCATCATATGGGATTTTTTTTTATTAATAGTTTTATTCAAAATTTTAGGTACTTTGGCATCAAGTTCTGCTTCGATCGAGATCAAAATTAAGTAAAAAAAAAGTAGTCACGTGATTCGCATTATATGTCAAATTTTAATTTTTTCCAAAAAAAAAATTCAAAAGTGGGGTTATATCGAAAAAAGTTATTAGAAAAGGGTTTTTTAAATGCAGTTTCTAGTCCACATGCAAAATTTCAGCTGCATAAGATAATTTTGATTTTTTGCCTACATTTTGTAAATTGCACCACTTTTGCAAAATAAGACTCAACGCAACCTACATAAAACTTCTTAGTTTTGACAATGCTTTATTTCAGATACATTTTTTTTAAAGTAGCGCCATATTAAATGTGTGTTTTTCTACAAAATTAAAATTGGGCTATTAAAATTTGGTCGCACGTGATGCAAAGTTTATTTGTTTTTGACCCTGTATAAGGTAACTTCACAAAATAAGTATTTTCGAAAACGCTGTTTGTATCTGAAAGTAATATACTTTAACGTTATTATGACATAGCTTAATAATAAATTAGAATATAGGGGTTTTAAATTAAATAGTTGAAAATAGATAAACTTTACGTTGTTAAACTAAAATTTATTTCCCACTTAAAAAACACTTTACTAAGGACACCGTGTTCTTTTTGGTCTTAATATTAAGGTGTATTACCTTCAGACACAAACTACGTTTTCAAAAATACTTATTTTATGAAGTTACCTTATACAGGGTCAAAAACAAATAAACTTTGCATCACATGCGACCAAATTTTAATAGTCCAATTTTGATTTTGTAGAAAAACACACATTTAATATAGCGCTACTTAAAAAAAAAAGTATCTGAAATAAAGCATTGTCAAAACTAAGAAGTTTTATGTAGGTTGCGTTGAGTCTTATTTTGCAAAAATGTTGCAATTTACAAAATATAGGTAAAAAATCAAAATTATCTTATGCAGTTGAAATTTTGCATGTGGGCTAAAAACTGCATTAAGAAAACATTTTCTAATAACTTTTTTCGATATTTTTAGAAATATCCCCACTTTTGAATTATTTTTTGGAAAAAATTAAAATTTGACATATAATGCGAATCACGTGACTACTATTTTGTGACACTGTATATTAGACTAACCGAGTGAAACTAAAATTTGTATTGTTGTATTATTATTTTATTTTATTTTTTTTAATATATATTGCTAAATACGATTCACATTAAACAATCTTTGATTTTATTGCACGGGGTGCACAATAATGATAAAAATTTAGATTTGCAATTAAAAATATGTCATATCAAACTTTTTGAAGCATCAGAGTGAAAGAGCTAAGTAGAACAAATCAAAAAGCTAAATAAAGTTTTTTAACCTTTTACCTAAGCACCATCACAATAAATATCAATTTTACAAGAGTCTTAACATTTAATTATTATAATTGTATTTATTAATTGCATACCTTTTTAAAAAACCTTCCCGAAGTTGCCTTTTTCTTTTTGGTTTCTAACTAAATTCTCTAGTGTTTGGAGAATGTAGAAATAATTCAACCGATGCTGCACGACTTTACGCGCAAAGATATTTTAATCGGCGTCATCCAACCCGGCACTATTAGGTACCCAAAACTGGTTCCGAAAATGCGAAATGAGCCTGACAATAATAACATATCAATTTTTTCACTCCCTGTAAAACTATTATTTTCCATGTTTTTTAAGCAACAAACTAATTTACTTTGGCAGAAGCTGTTGGCATTTCAATTTTCTTCAAGGCATGATTTTGTTTTATCCGTTTTGCTGGTCACAGGTTACTTGATGCATTTAAATCTAAATTTATTCCTTCTAAAACCTAATAGTGCATGGTATCAAAATAAACGTAATAAAATCCTCTTTTTTCTTAACCCGACAAGCCACCATGTTGCGCTTTAAAAAAAATGAGTTATACAACTTTAAAGATTACATTTTACATAGCACATAGCATTGGACCAAAAATAGTAGAATTGTATTTTTCCCAAGATTAAAGAACTGAAATAAGTAGTGATTTTAAGGTATTCATAGCCCTCTAGATAAAACAATAAATTTGGAAAGAAATATTTTCTTGGTGACAAAAAGTGACAAGTGACACATCGTTGTATTTAGAATGTCATATGGAGTCAAAAGAAGTAAAAATATACCAGGTGTAACATTTAAAAATCGAAAGTTTATGTCACTTCCGGTTAAACAGGAAGTTCCATAATGTTAAGTCACCTGTCAAAAAATGCAGTTTTATGTCGTATACAAATCCCCCGAATTTTATTTCATTATCTTAAAAAACAAATATTAGGAGGGGCGAGCCACCTTCCGTGGACACCCGGTATATTTAGCACTAAAATTTTATTTCTTTCAAATCACCATTTGAAATCATAATATGGCCACCGGCCGATGACCGCCGAAACTCCGCTCGAGATGACGTCGCTAAGCAACTCCTCGTCTGGGCGATATCTTACGTTCCGTTTATTGTACCATTTTTTATTTAAATTTATTGGTACTTAAATTTATTCGGTACGTATATATTTTTTGTCAGGTACAATGTTACTTAGAACTCGTATCAAATAAATAAATAAATAAATATTTCCAATTTCTTATGTTTTGTGTATGGAGGGCTTTAGGAAGGAGTCCGATCGAAAATGGCTGTTCTTTAAATTTACGTCCCTGTTTAGTAGTTAGTTCGCTGTTTCCCGGTCGCGGCGCAGTGATCGTCAAGTGTTTGACTTTTTACAGGTTTTGATAGACGTCAGCGGTATTTTTATCCAATAATTAATAAAATAAGCTTTATTAGATATAATATATACATATCTCAGCCTGTAGAGGGTTTTAGTTAACTAAATTCAATAAAACAGTTGATTATCCCATAAGAACCCATGCATTTTACAGATTTAAAGGAACACATGCGCCCCTGACGGCCATTTTTAAAGCTGCTTTACCGATCCAAAACTTTGCCCGAAACCAATGTATTGCGATCGGTCTCCTAACCTAAAGCCCTCCATAGTTTTGTGAAACATTATTGGATACAACTTTTGGATACAACTGGGGATTAATAAACTTTGAAAAATTCAGTTTTATTCCATTTCAAACAATAATTTTTATGTACGAATGTACTTTATCTTATAAAAGGCACTAACGTACTATTAAATGTATTAAAACTATTTTGAAGTACAGACCGGCCTTTTATTTGACTTTTATTCTAATATACAGTGAGCTCAAAAAGGTTGGAATAAATTCGTTTAAAATTCAGGTGATTATTTTCTGGAAAAACGCTTGGACACGTCGATTATTATTTTTAGTTGCAAGTTTTTTGACATAAGAAATGTGTATACAGGTTGTCTCAAGAAGAACATAATAATATACCGTCAGCATTGATTTTTTTTTAAATCCAACACGTTGTATATTATATTATTTTTAAATTCTACGATATATTCTGAACACTTTTTGTATAACATACCAAATCTCCAAAATCAACGGTTTTCGATATATTGACATTTTTTCGGGTACGAAAACTACAATTAAAAATAAACTCTTTACATCTATTTAGTCTATAATATTTACATAGACTTTATTAAATTTTATTTTAATAAATGTTGAAATTGACCACCACCAACTTCCTGGCAATATGCAAGTCGATCTTTGAATTCTTCCAAAACGTTATGGATTACCTGGGGTTGGGGGCTCTATTAATCTAACCTCATGCCTTATTCGAGCTTTAAGTTCATCAATATTGTTAGGTCTAATAAAGTATATATATAAAAAATATAGCGGGGTCAAATCTGGTGACCTTGCCGGCCATTCTATTGAACCCCGTCGACCAATCCATCCACTGGCCAAAAATACTGTATCCAAGTGCTCACGCAGCCAGCGTGTGTAATGGGCTGGTGCTCCGTCTTGCTGGTATCATAAGTTATTGTTGGGATTGTCTGGCTCCCCTGGATTTGGATAGAGTACAGCAAGTGCCGGTATTAACTCAAATTCTAAAAATTCTAGATACAGTTTGCCATTTAACGTACCTTAAAAAAAGAAGGGACCTAAAATCCGGTTATCAACAATTCCAGCTCAAACATTCACTTTTTGCGACAGTTTTGGTGATTCAATGCCCATTTAAAGTAAACGTTGCTTCATTAGAGAACACAATTATTTTTAAAATTTGAGGATCTTCAATGTATCTGTTCATCATTATTTCGCAAAATTCTGTTCTTCTATCCGGGTCATCTTTATTAAGTTTATGAACCAACTGTACCCTATAGGGATGCTATTTATTTTTGTGTAAATAATTCAATACGGTTGCTTGACAAATATTATTTTCCGTGGCAATACCGCGAGTAACACTATGGTGGTTTTCTTGGACAGCTAAGAGGACATTTAACTGCACATCTTCTGAAATCCTAGATCGACCTTGAATATAATTGTCTCTAACATGCCCCAAATCCCTATATTTTTTTACAACGACAGATTGAGATATTGGTGCTCGGTTTGGGTACTTATTGTTAAATAACTCACACACTTCTGTTTGGGTACGCATCCTATCTCCATAGTCAAGCATCATTAGTATCTACCTATATCCTATCTTTTTCACTTAACCGCGCCATTTTTACAGAATTACTTGAAGTTAGATAGATCTACACAATTTGAAAAATTTTTGACAAGAAGTAAATGTCTGTGTCAAAATAAATTAATTCAAGTAACAGGTTACCTGTAATAATATATATACAAAATAATAAAGAAATGCGCAATTAAAACTAAAAATAAGATAAATACAAAAAGTAATATAATATATAGGGTGTTCTATTTAAAAAAATCAATGTTGACGGTACTTATATGTTCTTCTTGAGACAAACTGTATACAAATTTCTTATGTCAAAAAATTCGCAATTAAAAATAATAATTGACATGTCCAAGCGTTTTTCCAGAAAATAATCACCTGAATTTTAAACGAATTTATTCCAACCTTTTTGAGCTCACTGTATAACCATTGCGAGAATGGACAACCTCTTAAAAGTGAAAGAAACATTTCCAAAGAAAACGTACAGAGCGTTATCGAGAGTTTCTGAAAAGTGTCTCGGTTACATCACTGCAAACGCGCCACCAAGCGTCGTACTTAGGAAATGTTAGCCATATTTGTTAACAAAAATCATTGCATTAACGCTTTCCCAGTTCTAGCCTTAATACATCATGCTGTAGGTACAACCTTTTTAATTCTGGTAGGTTTGGTGACATGCATAACTCTTTAGCAAAAAAAGAAAATTGGTTAAATTAGGATAAAAAAAATTTTATATCGTGCCTGTTACTATAATATTTATTATATCTCCTGTTTAAAATTAATAGATGGGGAAGAAATTCCAGAATTTGAACATTCACGACGCATGGATTATATTTACGCTAAAACACTGCAAGAGCAAGAGGAAAAAAGCTGGCAAGAGCGAACAGATATTTTTGAGCGGTGTGGAGATACTTGCACTGCTGCTGCCGATAATAAAGCGTAAGTTTTTTTAGGACCAACAAGGAAGCTTAAATAATTTACATATAATTTTTGGAATTACGTTTGGGTTGGTTACTTAACAGACCAGTAAAAAATCGTGTGTGTTCGAGTGGAGCTCCAAATCACTGCGTTAACTTTGTTTAAGAAATATATTTCGCAAACATCTCGAATGGTGTATACGTTTTATTTTGGAGAGGTTGTTCATGGTTGTCTAGCTTCCTCAAGGACCGTTCTCTGCAAGTGGCGATTGACGGGTTTCTCTCAGACATATTCACCATCAATGCTGGTGTTCCTCAAGGGTCCATATTATCTACCACTCTCTTCTTACTGTACATTAACGACCTTCTAGCGAAAACAGAAAATCCAATATACAGTGTCCTGCAATAGTGCGTCAGGCTTCCATAGCTCCTATACGAATGGGGTTACGAATTTTATTAATATGCCGACTTAAACCGCATAGTACGGGGTACTTCCAGAAAATATTTTCTCATATACAGGGTGGCCCAAAAAAGTGTGGTCACATAAAGTTGTGATTTTTTAAATGGAATACCCTGTATATTATTAAATTATCACATTCTACATAAAATTATAATAATTTTTTTATAAATGCATGACTGGTCTATACTTAATAGTTTCCGAGATATCGATATTTGAAAAATGACGTTTTTGAACTTTGACAGCTTCTAGCTTTCTAACTGTACGTCTTAGAGCAAAATGGCTTACATGTTCCTATCTTCGATTTTTGTTATCTTTCCAAAAATTTTAACTTCCGGTCAAACCGGAAGTACTATATTTCCTGCTTTCGCGTTACATCCGGTTTGACCGGAAGTTGACATTTTTGGAAAGATAATAAAAATCGAAGATAGGAACATGTAAGCCGTTTTGCTCTAAGACGTACAGTTAGAAAGCTAAAAGCTGTCAAAGTTCAAAAACGTCATTTTTCAAATATCGATATCTCGGAAACTATTAAATATAGACCAGTAATGCATTTATAAAAAAATTATTATAATTTTATGTAGAATGTGAAAATTTAATAATATACAGGGTATTCCATTTAAAAAATCACAACTTTATGTGACCACACTGTTTTGGGCCACCCTGTATATGAGAAAATATTTTCCGGAAGTACCCCGTACTATCCGGTTTAAGTCGGCATATTAATAAAATTCCTAACCCCATTCGTATAGGAGCTATGGAAGCCTGACGCATTATTGCAGGACCCTGTATAGCTTTGCTGACGACAGCACACTTATCTCATCTTTTACTTTGAAATCTCAAACATCGGCTGCTGACGCACATCTTCGCAGACAACATAAGGTATCACGCCTCAATAAAGACCTGGAAGAAATTTTGTCTTGGGGTGACAGTAACCAAGTCGAATTTAACGCTCAAAAAACCCAGGCAGCAGTTTTCTCTAAGAAGGTTAACATTGCAGAACCCGATATCGTTATGGCAGGACAAGCAAATCCACTGACTTCGTCTATTAATTTGCTGGGTGTCAACCTGGGAGGAAATATGTCTTGGCATAATCACGTTGTGGCAATCGCCAAGGCGGCTTCTCAGAAGCTCGGTGTACTTTTCCATACTAAAAAGTTGTATACACCTCAACAACTTTTGACACTCTATAATGCCCAGATTCGACCATCACTGGAATACTGCTCTCATATCTGGAATTCTGCACCGAAGCATATCCTTCGGTTGTTGGATTCCATCCAAAGGAGAGCCGTTCGTCTAATCGGCGACCACGAGCTGACTAAGAACCTCGACAGCTTAGAACATCGAAGACAGGTTGATGATTTGACTCTCTTCTACAGATATTTCCATGGCAAGTGTTTGACAGATATTGCCCGCTCGATTCCACCTAGAGCAATACATAGCAGAAACACACGACGAACCACTGCCGCTCATCCCTATGTGGTTCAACTTAGTACACCCCGAACATAATTGTTTCAGAACTCTTTCATTTGGAGGGCGTCATCTTTGTGGAACGGCCTTTCTGAGACCGTGTTTCCAACCGAATATAACCTCCAACGATTCAAGAAAAACGTGAATCGCTTTCTTCGCACACGCACCGCTCCCACAGCGCCTTAAAGGATTTTTCCTATAGTGCTTGTGCTCGATCATAAAAAAAAAAGAAAGAAATCGTCGAAATACTTTTTTATCGTAATAACTTTTCAATACATTTAATAATTTCTTAATACATCTAACACACTAAGTTTTAAATTCAAACAATTTTAAGGTGACCGTTAGGAGTTAAAAATGTTCTAAAAGAAATCTCAAAGCAAAAATAGCAGCTACGGATGATGTTAATAAGACAGCCGAGTGTTTATATAGATAAAGAAAAAAGCTAACCAAAAGTATTTAAGTACCTATGGTGTTCGTCAAGGAACAATAATTATAGGACCAATATTTTTTAATATTTATATTAACGACTTATTTAGTATAAAGTGTGATAGACAAATTCATAGTTTTGCAGATGATACTACAATTTTTTATACCGATACAAATTGGGACAACTTAAATAATAAAATTAAAAAAGATTTTAAAATTATAAAAAATTGGTTTGATAACAATTATTTGTTAACAATTAATTTTAATAAAACAAATTATATTCCTTTTACTTTAAACCTAAATAACCTACCACGAAATATAAATAGTATTCAAATAAATGAAGACATTCAAATTTTTAAAATTAATAAAATAAAATATTTACGAATTATTTTTGACAGTAAATTCAATTGGAATTTTCACTTAGAATACTTAATTAAAAAACTAAGAAGTTTACTACCGAGTTTTAAAAACATTAAAAATTTTTTAAATGTAAGACATATGGAAATATTATATTACGTATTAGTTAAAACTCATTTAAATTACGGAATTTTAGGTTCGGGAGGAATAAATAGAACTTAAGTTAAAAAATTTGAAATATTACCAAAAAGGTTTCTAAAAATTAAATTCAATAAAGATTATCTTTATCTTTCAAAAGAATTATATTCAGAAACAAAAAAGTTAAACATAAGGCAACTTTATATTTATAACATCTTAATATATACATTTAAAAATAAAAACCTCATACAATTTAAAAATCATAATCATAATACACGTCATAAAAATGAAATAATCATAAAACTAAAATAAATCAGTCCATAGAAAAGTAAGCAGCATAGTATGTAACTAACAATTTTTATGTTTAATTTAATGTTTAGGTATTTAGTTGATGCTTCCATCCATCGTCTTTCTTTCAATCTTGTAGGAACACGCTTTTGGTGCGCTTCATTTTTATGATTTGCTGCATACGTCTTGCTTTAAGTGCTCCAAAAACGTTTTGAAGCAATATACTGCCAGAAAAATAGGTGTACCTAATTAGAACTATTGCAGGGCTGCTAATAAAAGATACCAAAACATGCACTGGGAAAATCTACCTTGCTGTTTCTCTTTATTTTTATGGCCATAATAAAATTAAATTACATATCGAGAACTATCACTATTCCATACTTACTGAAAATACGAAATTTCCGGTATTTGTTACCTATTTGGACAAAATAAAATCCTACAAATGTTGGTACCAGTCATTGTTCATATTCCAAAACGAGTCACTAAGCTAATGCACAAACACAACTCAATAAAATACACAGAAACTAAAAATCCGTAAATATTAAACATTCACAATACACAATAAAAGAATCAATTAGAAATTCACAGAGGAAACGGAAAACGTAAAAACAAAAATGGCATCGAGCCGGCTGTGGAGTGTATTTACATGATGTTGCTAAAAAAGGAAAACAAAAGAAGTGAACAAACCCCAAACGGTTTTGCGCATGCCCATCGCTGTTGTGCGCCGAGAGATGTGACCGGTGAGCCGTGCGTACAGACGTATTTGTTCATCCACAAAATTTAACTTAACAAGTACAAAAAACTCCATTTTTAATCGTTCCTTCCAATATACAGTGTGCGTATAAAGTCTGGAAACGGCTTAATAACATCACAATTTACTGGCCGATTTAAACCAAATTTGGTACAGTTGTGTAAGAGGATCTGTTTAGTTTGTCTGGAATTCGAACGAATTTTATATTTTTAAATATAACACCAAGTATATTTTTTCATTTGTAGTTTTTACATTAAATTTGTTACACTTTTGGTATAACATACTTTGTTCATAATAACAGTAGTTTTCGAAATAACGACGTGTTTTGAAAATATTAACAAATTGTGTTTTATTTATTAATAAATAAAACACCAGCTCAGTTTTGATGTTAAGTCATAAAAGCTGTCATTTTTACATGCAAAAATGTCTTTAACTGAAAGTGAAAGAATTAAAATTCTTATGATGAGAGGATATGGCGATAGGGTCAGATCTTACGAAGAGGTTAAAAATCTATTTAATGACGCATTTCCAAACCGAAATCCAATTTCAAAAGCAACTGTTCTAAAAACTGTCCGACGGTTCGAAGAAACTGGAAATTGTAGAGATAGGCGACGATCAGGACGACCAGTAGTAGTAGATGCAGAGAAAAGTTTAGAAATTTTACAACATGTTGTTGAAACCCTTGTTTCTTCATTAAGAAAAATTTCTCAAGTAAGTGACGTCTGCTTCAAATCCGTCCATAATGTTTTAATAAAACCTAAATATCACCCTTTCAAAATACATGTAGTTCAAGAGTTATCAGAAGATGATTATGAGCGAAGAATTGAATTTTGTGATATTATGATGTCAAGGTTTGACCAAAATAACCAGTTTTTCAAATTTATAGTATTTTCGGATGAAGCAACATTTATGTTAAATGGTAAAGTCAATAGACACAACTGTAGGTTTTGGACAAATGAAAATCCCCACTGGATGATAGAAGGTCATACACAACGCCCTGGAAAATTGAATGTGTGGGCTGGGCTTCTGGGTAACCACAAGATCGGTCCATTTTTTATTGATGGAAATTTGACATTACAACTTTACCTTGAGCTCTTGGAAACGCAAATAGTGCCTACTATACGAAATGTGATGGGTCCAAATTATGCAAGTACATTCTTCCAACAGGACGGAGCTCCTCCCCATTTTGGTCGAAACGTGCGCGAATTTTTGAACAACACTTTTCCGAATAGGTGGATTGGTAGAGGGGGTACAATCGAGTGGCCACCTAGGTCCCCTGATTTATCGCCTAACGACTATTTTTTATGGGGACGCTTGAAGAACAGAGTTTATACCACAAAACCTTAAGATTTGGCCGATTTGCAGCGTCGAATTTTGGACGAATTTGAATTAATAACGCCAGAAATGATTTACAACACAATTGAAAAATTTTATTTTCAATTAGCAAACTGTCAAGCTGTACAGGGAAAACAGTTTGAACATTTAATATAAAAAATATATTTTTTCTAAATTGTACTAGTTATTTAGAAAACTACTGATATTATGAACAAAGTATGTTATACCAAAAGTGTAACAAATTTAATGTAAAAACTACAAATGAAAAAATATACTGGGGGTTATATTTAAAAATATAAAATTCGTTCGAATTCCAGACAAACTAAAAAGCTGGCAACAACGCCAATATCGTCATTCGGTGCGTTAGATCCTCTTACACAACTGTACCAAATTTGGTTTAAATCGGCCAGTAAATTGTGATGTTATTAAGCCGTTTCCAGACTTTATACACACACTGTATAAACCAGCCTTAATTTTAGGAGGGAAGAATCTTATCTTTCAAAATATCCCCCAGTGTCGCCTTTTGCTTTCGATGAATCATTCGGGCAAAATGCAGGTTTATCACCAAGTAGAAACGAAGAACAGTACTATACGCCAACCCAGAGAGACGGTAAGCTGATTCAAATATCTCGCTTAAATAGTTTGAGTAGTTATAGATAGGGAGTTCTGCGCCATTTTGTGCAGGTTCGTTCTGCGCATGCGTCAACAGCGCGCCGGTTCAAAGCCGTTCATTAGTCGTTCAAAGCTGTTCATTAGCTGTTCATAGCTGTTCATAGCTGTTCATAGCTGTTCATAGCTGTTCATAGCTGTTCATAGCTGTTCATAGCTGTTCATAGCTGTATAGCTGTTTAACACCGTTTATAGCTGTTTAAAGCCGTTCCAAGCTGTTCATTATAGCCGTTCTAGAACGGCTATAAAGGACTAATGAACAGCTATAAATGGCTTTAAACGACTTATTAACGGCTTTGAACGACTAACGAACAACTTTAAACAGCTTTGAACAGCTAATGAACAGCTTTGAATAGCTTCAAACAGCTTCGAACAGCTAATGAACAGCTTTGAACAGTTATAAACAGCTAATAAACAGCTTTAAACGACTAATAAACAACTTTGAACCTGCGCACTGTTGACGCATGCTTAGATGAGAACTGCGCAAATTGGCGCAGAACTCCCTATCTATAACTACTGTTTTGCTTTAAATTAAAACAAAAAATTAATTAAATTTTACACAACAATAAACTAACAAAATAACTTTGGTATATAAATGACATAGGCAGAAACGATTTTTTAATAATTAAAGTTGTGTGGTTGATAAATCAATAATTAAATTAACCTGGCTACTGTGATTGTGGAAAAATAATTTAAGTCAAAGTTATCTGGTCAGTTAATTATTAATTAACATATTTCAACAATGTATAGAGGACTAAAAAATATAAAATTAATCAAGAAAAACACGCTGCAAGATATTGCAGTTATAGCAGACGAAGTATTAGTTTCTACGAATACCATTGATTATATTTTAGTTAAAACTTTCAAAAATTCTTACAATTGTAAACTAACCTAACGTATTTATAATAAGAAAATATTTTAGACGTGCTTGCTTCACCACCCAAAACACCTCCCTACCAACAGCCTTTTGAGAGACCAGCGAGATATGAATCTCCCTATATGCCTGGAGTAAATTCACCACGAACGCCACCGATGCAATACCCAGAAGAAAGACCTTCCAGCTATCAATCTCCTTTCGTGCCGGGTGTCAGTTCTCCATTAACACCACCCTGGCAGTACCCAGTCGATATATTTAAAGCTGCATCTCCACCTCCTGATGAAGGTTTTTCGCCCCTTCCCTTAGAAGCATATTGGGATCCATTAGATTACGTCGGGATGGGATTGTCTGACGTGGAAGGTTTGGAGGATGACATTTTGCCTTTTGAATCGCCCGAGCCATGTGTAAGTAAACGAAGCTACTGTTATTGCAGCCAACCAATATGGCACTCGAATTACACAGACATGCGACAATATTTCCTTTCCTTAAAAAAAAAATGTTTTGAATAATTTATCGGCTCTAGATACAATTAAAATTGCTAAAGAGGCCTGACTAAGGCTGTTTATTAGAGCTCAGGGAAGAATTATAAATAAGTTTTTACTAGGAAAACTGCATAATAAATCTTGAGTCCTTGCATTTTTTGTTTAATCAGTTGCAAGCTTATTAAGAATAGTAAGAAAAAACATGCTTCTTAGGTAAAAAAAATTAACAGAAGTACTCATAATAAAATTTAAATTTGCTAAGCCGTGTTTACTAACAGGTTTTTAATTTGTAGATTTGTTGTGCAGTGGTAGATTTAAAATGATGGTTTTAAATGATCAGTCCCCCAAGTTTTGTATTTTTTTGGGGGATTTTTTAAATTTATAAAATTAATATTTTAATCTACGACAGTGCCATTATGACGTATTTAGAATTATCATTCAGATGTCATTATGACCTTCATAATAGCACTCAGTGCCATTATGAATTCATAATAACATCCAATGTTAAGATGCAAAAACAAAAAGAAAGTCTAGGTCTGTTCGGTGTTTTCGGGAAGTAGGGAATCTATTACGCTTTGCGCGATATCTTCGACATCCGAAGGGACACTTTCGGATTCAGAAGCTCCCATATTTAAATATTTTTTTGCCAACACTTTGCATACAATAGAAAATTAAACGGCAATAATGACGTTGTTAAAATCGAAATTTGAAACAATCAAAAATGCGGTTACCATGATATTTACTAATATGGACACCTGAAAATTTTAAAAATTACGAACACGTTATCTGATATCAATGAAATTTAGACGAATAAAATCTATTTGCACTCTAGTAGATTAAATTTTGAATGATACACATTCGATATGAACTTTGTTAATGAAACCTGTGTAGTTAAACTACTCGGCTAACGCCTTGTGGTTTAACGTTGTACACCTTTCATTATAGTGTTCATATCGAACTAGTATCATTAATATTAATAACTATAAGACGTTCAATTTTTTGTAATGGAACTAAAAGAATATAGTAAAATTACTAATCGGTAAAATGATTAAAATAACTAAAGCACAAAAGCCTTACGTGGCACATAAAAACAGTACGTTGACCGTTATGTCACGAATAGTGCCCTTCTTAGTAACATTCGTGAACTAGGTTAGATAGTAAATTTGCATTAATAAGGAATGTCGTATAACTTTACTATGGACACAGAAAATATAGCTACGCAACAGAACGATGGAGACGTGGCAACAAATCGCCCCCGAAAAAAGAAGCCGGCTGCCGGCAGCGGGCTTCCCTACAAGATTCAGGCGGTTTCTATGGGAAGATTTTCTAAGAGATGTCGTGCGTGCAAGTCCCACGTTGCCAAACGTACCGTTGTGTATTTAAATGTGAGGAAAAGTATTTTAATAAATCAAAGTATGTACATCTTATAGAAAATGTAGAATTATAAAATTTAAAGGGCTGATTTTAAAGAGTATATTAAATTTATGTATTACCAACATTAAAGCCTTGATACAACATATTTTATTATCATGGAAAATATTTAGGCGATAATTAATGCCAACACAGACTAAGTAGTGGCGCAGCGAGAAATTCCACCTAGGGGGAGTTTTTACCACAAAAAATGTTCTTATTATATAAGGTAGGTGTACTGCAGGCAATGCGGTGTAGGCGACATATGTGTTTGTCTATTATTAATGGGTACCTACTTCAATAATAACTATTAAGATTAATTTTTTAATAAGTCTTTGGAGGGGTTTGTTATGATGAAAACGAATTTCTTAGTTCACTAAGTTTACCAATTATAAGTGAAACAAAACAAATATATTATAATATAGTACTTCCAAAATGTTTGTTTTTAAAAATATATCGAAAATGTAAGTAGGTACAGGGCCAGTTAAAGGATGGGGATGTTCCAATGGAATTATTTAGATCATTAACGATAGGTAAGTAAAGTCAACTTTTTTATTTCTACGTTAAATGTATATACTTACATATAACTTTTGTCAGTTTTGTTGAAATATAAGTATATAGGTAGGTGTACTTTAGGATTATTATGCTAATTTTTATTCTTTTAACGTCAAACTTACTGACAATTTTAAATTTGTAAAAGCAAGCAAATTTTTTGCAGAATTTCCTACCAAATTGAATTACATAAACATCGATTTGTTAGTGCCTAAATTGTGTACAGGATAAAATTATGCAGTTTCTACATTTACTTTTTGCTTATAATATGATTTTCGAATTCGCGATCCGGCACTTTCCCTACTAAGCAGCTATCCTTTAAATCGTAGACAAAAAGTTGAAGTAAAACAAGAATTTAGTAGTTTACAGGAAATCAAGTATGGTGTACCGCAAAAGGGACAGTATTGGGTCCAATACTGTTCAACATTTATATAAATAATTTGTTAATTCAGAATTATACTGGTAAAGTAATATCTTTTGCGGATGACACAGTTTTGTTTGTTGAAAGTAACACATGGAAAGGAGTCGAACAAAAAATTAATTGTAATTTACAAAAAATTGTGCGGTGGTTGGATGATAATTTGTTAACCATCAATTTAGGTAAAACCAAGTATTTACCCTTTGCAAGTAATATCTCAGGCCTTCCGCAAAACGAGCAAATAAATGTCGACTTACCATTTAGAAAAGAAAAGATTTGGAACTTAGAAAAATCTGACTCTGTTAATTATTTAGGAATATTATTTGATAATCATTTAAAATGGAACAATCATATATAGCAACTTACTAAGAAACTTCGGTCCTTATTTTATCTGTTCAAACATATCAAAAAAATATCTGACATAAGTTGTATGCGAACAGTATATTTTGCTTTAGTTCAGTCTCTGTTAAGCTACGGAATAACTGCATCGGGAGGAGCTTACGAAAATACCCTTAAACCTTTGGAAGTTGAGCAAAAAAGAAATATTAAAACTATTTATGGTCTAACTATGAGATTCCCCACTGATCAGCTGTTCGAATTTACAAATTTTTTAGACGTTAGAAATATTTATTACAAAAATTCCCTACCATATTTAAATAGAACTAATTATTTTGACTTGCCACATACACCAAGCTATCAAACTAGGTTTCACCTTGATAATAAAAAATTGCCTAAAATGTACACGTCGTTGGGACAAAGAAGTTTTTTTTTATATGTGGGATCCAGGTTATTTAACATTATTCCACAAAATCTTAAAAGTATAATTCGTCAAGTAAGATTTAAAACTGGATGAATAAAATGGCTTATTGCTAATTCTCCAATAATTATCTAGAAAACAAAATTGCGCTAAGATTCTTTGCTCCTGTGCGTGCAATATTGATTTCGCTTATTTGCTTACTTTGCAATTTTTATATTTTTTAAATTAACGAAGTTAAAAAATAACATACTTAAAGTAAATAGATAGTTCCTTATCACAATTAAAGATATTAGTAAATAACTCATTATTATTATATTAAATTCTGTAGTATCTAAAAATACATCTATAAATTTTTTGATAAATTGATACTCAAAATCTTATGTATTAGATTTGGAGTACGCGCATTAACTTAACACAAACACACACAGATTAGCAGTCAAGCATTATGCTTTGCAAATCTGCTGATGTGTGCTCTTACTTTTCACACATTTTTTTATTGATGATCGCAATTTTCAATATATTTGTTTATGTTATTTACTTATTGTTATTCATGTATTTATTGTTTAATGAAAATAAATATATTTTTGAATTGAATTTAAGGAGTGCCTATATAATATGGAGATTTCATTTATTATAAGTGTTAAATAGTTTTCACTATGTTTCACAGTGTTTCACTAGAAACATATTTCTAGTTTGTGGTGTTTACGTTTATGTTGTTTAGGAGCAAATCGTAAACATATAGAGAACTATATAATATGTTACATATGTGATGATACAAATGTGTATTTTACTTTTATATTAAAAAAATTATGAATCGTTTATATTTTACTTAATTGTTTACATTCCTCCTCGTCAGTAAGGCTGAACAGGTACTATATTTTTACATGGGAAAAACTAATTTCAATTATTATTGATTTCATTAAAATCGCTGTAACTTCTAAACGACTTAACCGATTTTAGTAAATTTAAGCTTGTTTGGAAGAAAAAGGTAAGTATCTTCAATTGTCGTATCCAATCGTACAAGATAGTTTCTAATAAACTAATAAAATTGCTAGAGGGCGCAATTTGTATTGAAAATTATTGTTTTGGCAATAACTCTGAAACGAAGAAAGATATCGAACTGCGGTCTTTACATCTTTGGTTGCAAATTTCATCTACTTTTCGATTATGATGTCATAGTTATACCGTATGATTTGAATTTTCGGGATAAAATCGAAAAAACTGTTATTATTACAAATTGCGCCCTCTAGTAATTTTATTAAACACTATCGTGTACTGTTGGATACGACAATTGAAGATACTTGTTTTCCCCTTCCAAACAAGCTTAAATCTAGTAAAATCGGATAAGTCGTTTAGAAGTTACAGCGATTTAAATGTTTACACTTTCAATAGCTTCTCCCACTCTTATCAAGGTCGATACGCCAATGAGCCTTAAACCAAAATGATGCAGAATTGTCTAAGCTTTCCAAAGATGTAATCAGAGTTATACCGTGGAAATTTTCGGAGAAATTTAGAATTAAAAAAAACAATTTTTAATTGTGCCCTCTTGCGGCGAAATGAGGAACTTAAAAGTAATTTCCATCAATTTCTCTTGACCACTTTACTTATAAAAAATATTTCCGAAAGTTGTGCGAATAATGGTTTCCGAGATAAAGCCTACGTCCTCGCTTATTTCACCACCTGGTACATTGAGTTGTATAATCAGTAAAATAATTAAACTACAATTTAAAGTTGCGTTCTAGAACAAGCAAGTTCATTATTTTGGAAAATTAATGTTCATTGAAAGTAAATATAAAATAAAAAACCTACTGGAACTGCATAAAACGGAAAGTTTGTGTGTGTCAAACTATTATATACATTTTAGACTTTTCACCGATAACGATTGAACGTTGCATTTGTGAGAATTTTAATATTTTATATAGGTACCTATAAAGCTGACTGAATTATTTCCATGTTCACTAAATAGATCCGATCTCTTATAATTACAATCCTTAAAGTTGCCACGTTAGTGAAAAAATGTCGGACATTAATGTAACAGTATAAGGCCACCTAATTTCAAGAGCCAAAATATTTCTCATTACGGATCTCCTTTAAATTTGTGGTATTTTAATAATGACATTAGGAAAGCTTTAAATTGAATATTCCTCCAAGTTTAAAATAAATACATGTTATGGGTATTTTGAAAGGTAGTTATTTACAGTTTAACTGACTATTTTAAAAATCTTATCTAGGTATAATGTCTCTTTGCCCTTAAAAAATAACATTTTATGAGATTGCAGGTTTAAAACTAAGATTTTTTAAATCTTAGTTTTTAAGTCTTAGTTACCGCTTTACTTGAATTGCGAATCCGAACGCATAAAAAGTGCTGGTGATATTTTATTTCTGGGTATTTATCTATATTATAGATATACAGGGTGTCCGCTAATTAATGGTATACCGAAAAACCACAGACTCATTACGTAAAAATATTATCATTTAATCAAACTTAATTATCTACATCCGAAAGTTGATATTGACTGAGATACAGGGTTACAAGTTAAAACTTAATTTTTGATTGTGTCCAATAGCTTTGAGAAAAACGTTTTTTCACAAAATTTTGCAATTAAGTTTTTTTTAGAACGAGAAGTTTATTTGAGTGTGAAATTTTAATGTACAAAGTAGGTGGCGCTGTTTGTGGTATTTTTCGCACATTTATTAGGTCATAACTTTTTTGTGCCTCAAGTGTATTTAAGTTTGTAACGAAAATAATACTTTACAGAGTTACCGTTTCAGAGATATTTGCATTTAAATTATTTAGTGTACTAGCTCAGGCAAGTAAAATATAATGTTTTTATTATCTTCATTAAAAACTTAAATACACTGAGACACAAAAACGTTATGACCTAATAAATGTGCGAAAAATACCGCAGAGAGCGCCCCCTACATTGTACATTAAAATTTCTTAAAAAAATTAATTTCTCGACCTAAAAAAACCCTTAATGCAAAATTTTTGAAAAAACGTCAGTTTTTCTTAAAGTTATTGGAGAAAAACGAAAATAAAGTTTTCTTTAACCTACCTCAGTTAAAATCAACTTTCGGATATATGTATGTATGAATAAATCCTAATATTTTTACATAAGGAGTCTGTGGTTTTTCTATGTACCATTAATTAGCAGACACCCCGTATATAATAATAACTTAATAATTTTTGGTAGTAGGTAATTTCGCAGTCTGTAAGATCAAGGAGCCTTAATTGATTTGGTTGATTTTAATTTATAGAGGTGGCTTTCGCATAAAATGTATGTTTTTGTTGTAGCGGGGGCGAACCTTGGTTTGTCTAAAAAAGGGTAAAAGGTAAACCTCTCTGATCTACCACTCTAGCCGCCGGAAAAAACGCCGATAGGAAGCGGCATTCCGGCAAAACGTTTGAAGTCTCTCCGACATTATTAGCGGCAAGGTTTTAAACTCTCATTATGAAGCAATGCCAAAATTAGAGACCAACCGAAGGTTCGGTTTCGGCTAATTTCGGCCAAAAAATCTAGTTTCGGTGACAGTTTCGGTTTCGGCCACAAATCGGCCGAACTCAGTGTTCGTGAATTGTCGCGAACCGTTCGCCTAAATTAGGGTGAGTTCGTAGGCAGTATTGTCTATATAAATAATGTTTTTTCGCTGTTGACCTTTTTTTTTAGGTGGGAAGAGTTCAATCCGTTCCCAAGATCGATCTCGTCCTATATAAAATAAATTAGATTTTAGTATACAATAAAATTTTTAACATGTATAAAAGTTTCGGTTTCAGTCGAAACTGAGACCAAGGCTGAAGGTTCGGTTTCGGTTTGGGCTGAAAATCTTGTTTCGGTCGGACACTAGCCAAAATATAAAAAATTATTTATTTTTACAGGGACAAAATAAAATGCTGTGATTTTAAATAACTAAATTCATAAATTAGAAAACTCGTCATTAAAATCTTTCAAATAAACCACTGTTTTTCGTAATTAAAAAAGAACTTCTACAAAATATTTTATGTTGGTTAACATAACTTTTTACACTATATACAGGGTCTGTTGAGATTAAGTGGTGGTACTAAGAGAAATAATTATGAAACTCAGGTAAAATGTAAAATACTTTATTACGAACAAAAACGAATGGTTACAAAGACCGGGCTTGTGAATTATTGTGATAGACAATAATTGAACTCTAACCTACTGTTCTTACTTAAAACAAACAGAAAGAACCCTTGACAAATATTACGTCTCGAATTACGCCATGAAAATGGAAAATGGAACCGCCATCGTCGAAACTTAAACAAATCCGTTCGACATTCAGATAAACCATAAACAGAATAAGCTCTTAGTCAGCGTTACTTTTATATTTCAACAGGGTCGCTAATAATCGATGTCGATTATTTTTTAAAGATAGTTTAAACGAAAAGTGTAAAAAACAAAAGTTTGATCGGTTTTTAGTCTATTAAAATAACAAAAATAAAATAAAAAAGTTATTCCAATTTAAAAAATTGCCAAATACCCACCTTTGCCCAGCACTTTATTTGTCGCTCGATAGTCGATATACATTTTTAGTTGTTTACCCTAAATCTACTAGACTCTGATCACAGAATACCCATATAACGCGCTGGTATAGCACAATCAAATTACTTATAACAGGTTTGAAGCAGTGTTAATTCTTAATCCATATACAAAATTTTATCATTCTCCGTCATCTAGGGACCCCCAAAACATCGACATCTCATAATGTAAAAAAAAAATTGCGACCTTTATTATTATTATTATTATTTTTATTATTATTATTATATTATGTGACCCTTTCTGTTATTTTTTTATTTATTTTATAGGTCTGTCATTCAATAAACCGCATTATGATATAAAATAATAAATAAACTTGCGAAAATCCAAGTAAGTGTAAATCGAATTGCAAGAGTGTATCTGAACGGCAACATCACCAAATAAATTCTTTCTCAGAACAGCGCGAAATCGGCGAAATACGATAAATGCTTGTACTGTTACTCGCAGCGCCACCTCGAACCTTTCGAGTAACCATTCGCGGCCGTTTTCGTTTGTCGCCTGTCTTCCTATTCTCATCAGCGTTCTGTTGCGTAGCTATATTTTCTGTGCTATGGAGAACTATAGGGTAGGAGGCCGATCGACAATGGCAGCATTTTCAAATTCTGTCCCGGTTTTTTGGTTAGTTCACTAGTTGGCCGATAGATGGCTCTCGCGTCCAAAGTGGGCTAATGTTATCTTTTTCTTCTTCGTTTTTAATATGGAAAACTAGATCCTTCATAGTTTTTAACTTTTACTTAAACCCTTTATTTTTCTGTGCTTTTATTTTTGACAATTGACATTTTATTTTTCAAAAAACAAATAACGTTTGAAGGCAAGACAAATAACGTTGTATTGTAATTAATTTCCATATTTATAATGAATAATGGTACAATTTATAAAAGTGGAGTTTGCTTTGTGTCGGGGTGTAAGACAGGATCTTCTTCAGAGATGAACCGCAGCCAAATAAGTCTCTTCCTAGCTCCAAAGGTAAAACATTCTAGCTAGAATGTTCCTGTATTTTAAAAACGAAGCATCGTTGGAACTTTATACAGGCCGAGTTTACTAATAAGTATATCAAAGTAAGTGTAAATTCATATAAAAGTCCTTATTTGTTCCTTAAAGAACTAATTTAAATAAAAATAGTTATCGCGTCCATAAGAAACCATTTATTTGATAGCCCACTTCAAACACGAGCGCCATCTTATGGCAACTCGTAAAGCTGAATTACCGATGCTAATTTGGGACCGAATCCAATGCATTGCGATTGGCCTCCTACCTCAAGTCCTCCATAAACTTTACCAATCAAAAAAGTTTTATTGTCATTTTTGACAGTGACATTTTTAATCCAGACTAATTCAAAGATGTCACGGTATTGTGAAAAAGAACAAGCACTAATTTTAAAATTATTTAATTATTTTCAAAGAGAAAGTGATGCCGGAAAGACTTTTTTACCTTTTAACTCAATTTACGAGGTAAGTAGATATAATAAAGAAGGAATTGTGAAAACATAAATAATTAAATAATAAACATGAAAATATATGGGCAATGTTTTTATAATTACCTATTGAGAGTTTCGTGTTCAACAATCACACAAATTAAGACAAAGAAGATAGAAAAGGATGTATGTAACGATGTTTTAAGAATCGCAATAATGTAGCTATTTATGGGATTTATAGAGCAGATGAACACGTTACCATTCGCTCAATACAACAAATCTTAAAGTTAGTGATGGTAATGAAATATCGACTGGTTCAATAGCGGACTGTTTAAAAAAAAAAATTTACATGGCGTAAATGTACTGTATCAAATAGGCGTTTTTTATATAGCCCAAAAACTAGTAGAATTTTTACGAGAAATTAGGAATAGAGGCAACTATTTCCCAAATAACTTGTTTTTTTGGATCAAATCTGGATATACAGTGTGTCCGAAATTCAAGTCTCTATATGGTTTTCTCGCTTAATAAATGAGATAGAAAGTTGGTTAAATGGGGAATATTTTAGAGAATTTAATGCCGATCTCGAATCCTTTTTCAAAATTATTAAAAGTTTTGTAGTTTTTCACTAATTAAACAAAAACTAAATGTGGCGCATTTCGTTTTTTTTTAATAGGGGCTTAACGGTTAATTTGACATATCCCAAAGTGTTACATTCTTAATACACTTTTTAGGAAAGAACATTTCTGTACAAAAAGAAAATGCAGATTGTCTTTTGTTTGTGAGTTACCCAGAGTAACTTTGATATTTCTTATGGCGGCCATCTTGGATTTGTCCATAAAATTATTTCTCTTTGAATTACCTTTTAAACGATGTGCCACATGCTACCAAAATTTTGGAGAAATACTCTTAAATTATTAAAAAACCAGTTTTATCGTTAACTTGGCAACAGCGCATGCATCTAACATAGCATGCGGATACATCCAAGGGTATTAGTTTAATAACAAAAACATTTTCTGCCCCAAATAATCATCGTTTTCTAGCCAATAAAATAATTAACGCATTTTTTGTCTACGGTCTTAAATAGGTTTGGCAACGCCGCGATAAAAAAAAAAATCTTAATCGGAATAAAACGAAAAAGAATTCAATTAGAAAAAATAGTACTTTCAACTAAAAATCTCGTCTTTTTTTGTTTGCAATTACATTTAGTTAAAATATTAGAAAAAATAGATCAGAATAAAAACTTTACAAAAAAAAAAATTGTGTGTGCTTAAGACCACACGACAGAAGTAAAAACTTCAACAAGGTGAAATTAATAATATCGAATAAATATATTTCCTAAAATTGAACAACCCTTGAAAAAAATGCCAGAACATACCTGAGACGCAACGTCTATCTTGTGATCTTAAACACACAAACAACGCACACTGTTTCCACGTCGATACTGAATGCGACTGCTGCGGCATGCTCTTTCATATAACGTCCATTCGGGTCAGTTCGGATTAAATATAGCAGTCGAATTCGAGCGTAACACAGCCGCGTGACGCGTGGAGCGTAACATAGCCGCGTGACGCGTGACGGCTCAGTTTAATTCAGTGCCCACAAAAAGTGCTAAACGCGCCTAAAGAAGTTTTCACTTCAAAAAATGCAAACCTTTTTTAATTTTGCCAAACCCAAGTAGGTATTATTTGTATTATTACATTAAAATTATTTGGTATAATCATATAATAACGGAAGGATCATTGTTACATGGTAGGCCGTGATATTTTTGCATGGTAAAAAGGCCATGATATTTTTACATGGTAGGCCATGGTATGCAATATTAGAAAAAATGAAGTGCCTATTTATTTGTCATTCAAGATTCTAAAAAGTGGTTTAAATTGTATGATATTACCTACCTACATCTTATCTTATTTTAAAAATGGCACAAATTTTAAATGAAGAAAAATTTGATATGTTGCAATCACACCGCAATGCTGAACTAAAGTTGCCACAGTGGATCTTTGCCCGTGCGTCATCAATCAACGATCAGGACTCGACGTGGTTAATAACTCTGCATCCTTGTTTATTACAGAAACAAGTTTGAATAAAAGCATAAAAGAACGTCTCCAAAATTCCGCAATAATATAACGTACTAGACAAGGATAAAACTATAAACGTCAGTTAATTACTTTCTTTATTTGTTTAGTTGACAACCGTTGTATTTTAGAACGTCATTGTCAACCTTATTTTGATCTGCTAATCTAATTCGTATTTTGTAAATCTGTGTGCCTTAGAACTGTTCCTGTTTCTAAAAATAGTTCTTTTTAGAGGTAATTATACCCACCATCTGTTTTGGCGGTAAGTATTTATGGATTTTTATAATAACTAATTTATTTATTTTAAATATTCTAACCGTGAAAGTTCTTTGAAACGTTTACGGCAGTGGCTAAATTCCCTTAAATGAAAGGATGTTAAAAATTTGACTTTTGCGATTTTAATAGTCAATAAAACACCAAACTTTTGTAGATTTTAAGCTTTAAAAATAGTATTAAATGTATAAACATTTGTTTGTCAATTTCTTTTAGATAATAGAGAATGCCGGGCAAAACTTAACCCATTTCGTCCCAGTGGTGCATAAACGCACCAGGGTACAAATTTTTGTTTTTTGGTAGTTTAGAATTTTTTTTTACCGTCAGTTATGCATAAAATAAGTATTTGACTTGCCACTGTAAAATAAAAAAAATATAAAACAACTTTATGGCTTTTATAAACTGGTTTAATATATATTCAAAATATTATAAAAAATTGTTGGTAATTCTTAATTTTTTTGAACGCTAAAAAAAAATATTTAAATTAATAAAAAGTAAACTATTTTACATTTATCATACTTTATTTGAGTGTAGATTTTGATAAACGCAATTGTAATCACTAATCGAAAATAAATGGGAGTTTTCTATGTTGAGAAAAACCATTGGTGCGAAAACGCACCACTGGTGTTATATGGAAGTAAAATGTGCCAAACATCTGCAAGCCTTAACGTGTTTTATTATATTTTGCTGACGGGCGAGGCTAACAGGCCGAGTGGCGGATAGTCTTCTTTCGCTATTTATGCTAGTTGGATGTACGTTTTGAGTTTGATTTTTAAAAATGTTTTCTAAAAAGTTTTTAACTCAACAGCTGAGCTGGAAAAAGTTGTGGATGAACTTGAAAATGACGAAAACGGTAAGTAAAAATTATACAGTATGGTTATTAGAATATATATTAGGTTATATAATATAATATATTATAATATATTTATGTTTATTTTAATATTTCAGAGGTAATAGATGCGGTGTATATACCCCCTAATGTCGACACATTAACGGATGAGGAAGATATAAGGGAAGGAAACTAGTTTTCCAGAGATGTCCAATCCCACGGATATTGTGGGAAGTTTTGAGATGCAGATACATACATCGCCAGATAGAAATAAAAATGAAAGAGAGTATCACTGGGACTCATCAGATGAAGAAACCCTAGCTGCTAAAAAAAGCCGATTGATTACCCCGTCATCATCTTGTGATGTTTTACCCACACCCAAATGGATTGAAGGACAGATCGAATATACACATTTCGCTATTTCAAATGAGTTACAGGACAAGGAAAAATTAAAAAATGAGCTTTTTTGTAAGACGCCATTAGAAATAATTTTACTCTTTTATGATGATGAGGTCGTCAATCTCATCTTAGGTTTCACAATAAAATACGCCGCGGATAACAACCGACACGATTTTCAATTATCAAAAGAAGATCTCTTAAATTTTATTGGAATACTTTTATTTTCTGGTTATCATACGTTACCAAACATTCCATCTTATTGGTCAACTGATGAAGACAAAGGTATAGATTGTATAAAAAAGTGCATGAGTAGAAATCGATTTCAATCTATAAAAAAAAATATACATTTATCGGACAATGACAAATTGGATAAAGATGATAAATTTTCAAAAGTAAGACCTTTTTTTGATATTATCAACAAAAAAAATCTACAGTGGGGTATTTTTTCTTTCAATTTATCTATAGATGAACAAATGGTGCCTTACTTTGGTCGACAGCAATACTCATAACGCTGCGCCAGTAAGTAAAGTAAGGAGGTATGATAGAAAACAAAAAAAAGAGACAAATGTACCTCAACCAAACGCCATCACTCAATATAATAAATTTATGGGGGGCGTGGTTCTTCATGACAACGGGATTGCCAACTATAGAAGTCGAGTTTTGGGGAAAAAATGGTGGTGGCCTTTATTTTCTAATTCTCTAGATAGTATGGTAGTGAATGCCTGGAAACTGTACAACATTGCTAATGACACAAAAATGTCTCGGTATGAGTTTAAATCGTTTATAGCCTTGCGTCTAATTAAAACTGAAAGAAAACAAATTATTAGAAATGTTCCAATGACTTTGGAAGAAATAAGGCTTGGTCATCAGCCACACACTATTATTTCCCATGAAGCTAGGGCACGAAGGAGATGTAGGGTATGCCAAAGTCATACTATTTTTATGTGTGAACGATGTAATGTGCATTTACATGTCTCGTGTTTTGCAATGTACCACCAGCAGTAAAAATATTTATAGTGGTTCTTACCAGTGGTTCGTTTGCGCACCAAAAAAAAATTGGTTATATTTGAAATCTTTGGATGTAATAATATTTGTATAGGCTTATTCTTTAGTATGTACCATATAACTCTTTTTTTTTTGTAGTTTTTTTCGAGTTTCCTTGAAATATGTATGTTAAAAAAATATTTTGTTATATCTTTCATACCAGTGGTTCGTTAGCGCACCACCAATTTTTTTTGTTATGTAACGACTTTAATTTTTAAATTTAGCAAAAATGTATTTGTTGGGTCTAAAAATAAATACTATTGACAAAAAAATATCTTTTTTTTCATTATATCTACCCTTGGGATTAAATGGGTTAAAATAAATAATAATTTTTCGTGATATTATGTATGTACGTCAAACGGTAGGCAGGCACGTCCATTTTATGAACTTAACTTAGTTTTGACTCTTTTCGTCTCGTAATTTTAATTTGATTCATACGATTTTGATGACGTAAAAGTGATGACGCACGGGAAAAGAACCACTGTGGCGACTTTAGCTTCTGCTAGATATTTGGAATTGTATCCAGAAAGACATCAAGCGCATAAAACCTATTACTTGGTTTTGGTTAGGGTAGGTCAGGTTCAGAATTTAAGGATCTTGTAAGAAACTGTATTTTAAAAAAATATAGGTTGAAGAGGTGCTTTAAATGATTTAATTATCTGCTATGTTAGTTGCATGCGCTGTTGCCAAGTTAACGATAAAACGGGTTTTTTAATAATTTAAGAGTATTTCTCCAAAATTTTGGTAGCATGTGGCACATCGTTTAAAAGGTAATTCAGAAAGAAATAATTTTATGTACAAATCCAAGATGGCCGCCATAAGTAATAAAAAAGTTACTGTGGGTAACTCACAAACAAAAGACAATCTGCATTTTCCTTTTGTACAGAAATGTTCTTCCCTAAAAAGTGTCTTAAGAATGTAACACTTTAAGATATGTCAAATTAACCGTTAAACCCCTATTTAAAAAAAAACGAAATGCGCCATTTTTAGTTTTTGTTTAATAAGTGAAAAACTACTACACTTTTAATAATTTTGAAAAAGGGTTCGAGATGGGCATTAAATATTATAATATATTCCCTATTTAACCAACTTTCTATCTCATCTATTAAGCGAGATACCCATATAGAGACTTGAATTTCGGACACACTGTACAGGGTTATCCAACCAAGACTAGACAAGGCGATTTTTTGACTTTTCCTGTACTTTTATAAAAAAACTGAAATAGCCATCTTAAGTCATTTTCTCCCGCGAATTCGAATATCTTCAGCAAAAAACAATTGAACATCAAACAAAAGTACTAGGGGTCACTTTGATATTTTTTTAAATGGAACACCCTGTATATTTTTACATTTTTAAATTCCACATAAAATTATAATTATTTTTTATTAAATGCATTATTAGTCTATACTTCATAGTTTCCGAGATATTGACTCTCGAAAAGTGACATTTTTGAACTTTGACAGCTTATAACTTTCTAACAGTACGTCTTAGAGCAAAACGGCTTACATGTCCCTATCTTTAAATTTTATTATCTTCCCAAAAAAATCAACTTCCGGTTAAACCGGATGTAACTCGAAAGAAGGAAATATAGTTGTTCCGGTTTAACTGGAAGTTGATTTTTTTGGGAAGATAATAAAAATTGAAGATAGGGACATGTAAGCCGTTGTGCTCTAAGACGTACTGTTAGAAAGTTATAAGCTGTCAAAGTTCAAAAATGTCACTTTTCGAGAGTCAATATCTCGGAAACTATGAAGTATAGACTAATACCTAGTGCATTTAATAAAAAATAATTATAATTTTATGTGGAATTTAAAAATGTAAAAATATACAGGGTGTTCCATTTAAAAAAATATCAAAGTGACCCCTAGTACTTTTGTTTGATGTTCAATTGTTTTTTGCTGAAGATATTCGAATTCGCGGGAGAAAATGACTTAAGATGGCTATTTCAGTTTTTTTTATAAAAGTACAGGAAAAGTCAAAAAATCGCCTTGTCTAGTCTTGGTTGGATAACCCTGTACAGTAAAGGGGCTTTTGGGCGAAGTTGGCAAGATAATACTCTCCATACAGTTAAAAAAAAATCGTGGGTGTGGGAAGGGTGTACGGCATATTATTCTACATGCTGGTTCAGAAAATGGATTTGTGAATAATGCAAGTTTGATATTCAAGTCTGGCCTGAAATCTGGTGATTATCACGATTCGATGAATAGTGAAAACTTTGAGAAATGGTTTAAAGAAAAATTCTTATCAAACTTGGATGAACCGTCGTCGCTTATTTTCATGGATAATGCCACCAATCATTCTGGACTAAGGAAAAAAATTCCAAATACAAGTTGGTCAAAAAAATTACTTTTTGCATGGTTAGAATAAACACAAATTCCGGTTTCACCATTTGCAATAAAGGATCAGATCTGGATAAAAGTAAAGCAGCATATCTCACCCAAATGTAATCTGGTAAGTGCTATTTATTTTATTTTTAACTATTTTTATTTTATTTTAATAGGTTGGACGAACTGGCATTCAACATGAACATCGAGTTTTAAGACTTCCTCCATGTCTTTGCCACGTTAATCCTATTGAAATGGTTTGGTCGGAATGTAAGCGCTATTATGACGCAAAAATAAGTTCTATGCATCCTTAACAAATGACGTAGTTTTGGATTTGTGGAGTAAAGCCATAGAAAATGTAACAGTAGAAAATGGGAAAATTAAGTAACACACACTAATAAAATTATAAATGATGTATGGGAACGGGAAAGATTTATCGATGCTTCAGATACTCTTCCCTTTATTGTCAACTTGGACGAATCTGGTGATGGTGATCCTTGCGGAGATGATCTATTTAAATTTTTTAAAAACTGTATTTTGTTTGTGTTACCATTTTTTATTATATTTTCTTCTTCATGATTTTATAAATAAGATAACAAAATTTAAAAACTGATGCACTAGACAAAAGATTATATACCTAATTCGATTTAAAATTTTATAAATGAGTTTTATTTATTATTCAGTGATTTTCAAAAAGAAAATATTTCATCCCATGACACCTTTTACCTTAAATAAACTACTTGGTTTTTTTTAACTTTATTTTCATTATAAAAATAATAATTACAAATTTGAAAAAAAGCGCTTGTGTTTTACTTGTTCACATGCATCCGTCTTTATGTAGATCAAGCCTAAGAAAAATCATACAAAAGTATTTTAGAAAATTTTAGGTTGGGGAGGAATAAATAGAACTTTATTTAAAAAATTAGAAATATTACAAAAAAGGTTTCTAAAAATTATATACAATAAAGATTATCATTATCCTTCAAAAGAATTATATTCAGAAACAAAAAGGTGGAACATAAGACAACTTTACATTTATAATACCTTAATATATATATTTAAAAATAAAAACCTTATACAATTTAAAAATTAAGAAGTTTACTACCGATTTTTAAAAACATTAAAAAATTTTTAAATGTAAGACATATGGAAATATTATATTACGCGTTAGTTAAAACTCATTTAAATTACGGAATTTTAGGTTGGGGAGGAATAAATAGAAATTTAGTTAAAAAATTAGAAATATTACAAAAAAGGTTTCTAAAAATTATATACAATAAAGATTATCTTTATCCTTCAAAAGAATTATATTCAGAAACAAAAAAGTTGAACATTAGACAACTTTACATTTATAACATCTTAATATATATATTTAAAAATAAAAACCTTATACAATTTAAAAACCATAATCATAATACACGTCATAAAAATGAAATATCCATAAAACCTAAAATAAATAGGTCAATAGGACAGAAAAATTTCAAATATTTATGTTTTTATTTAAACGATTATTTACCAACAAAATTAAAAAATTGATTTCATTAAAAAAAGTTAAAGTCGAAATAAAAACATGGATATTAAAAACAGACAATTTGAAAATACTTTTAGAAATGCTTTAATTAATTAATTAATATTGTACTGAATAATTTATACAAGTAATATTTTTTACTTAAAAATTATAAATTAATAATTTTATTATAGGTAATATATTTCTTCAAAAAAGCTGCGTTTATACTATAAATTAACATTTTTACTTTAAAAAACTTGATTTTTAATGCATATTTATGATTTATGATTTTACATACTAAAACAAAAAATAAGATTTGCCCCTAACAAGCTCAGCTTCAGGGGATTAAAGAATAAGTTTATCGAAGACAACATAAACATATTTATTATATTATTAAATTTTAAATAAACTTATTATTATTATTAAATGAAATGTAACGATATTTATTAGTTTTATTAATTACATTAAAATAAATAATTGAATTAACCATATACATAATATCTAAATATTTCTATTTTTTAAAATTATTTAAAGTATTATTTTAGTTTTAAATATTTATTTTTATTGATTTACCTTGTATTTGTAATTAATTATATTTAACCGCTTACGTTATTTAGGATGTTGTAACTACTAGAGAATCCCTCATAAACCAATGTTTTTGGTATTTTTTTTTTGGAAAAAATAAAATAAATACATGATTTTTAGACTCCATGCAGTGGCAGAGAAATGCCAAGTCCCTCCATGCGTTCTCCAACTGGACCTGCTGCTCCAATAGAGCCTAGATATGTACCTCTTGGTCCAGATGGTAGACCTCTAGTTGGCAAGCGGCTGTTTACTGGTGAAGACTCCCCAGAGGTAACATATTTAATACTTATCTTTAATAATAGTTCGTGTTACATATGAATTAGATAAGAAACATAATTTATTTAGTAAAAAAATATGAATTTGGCCAAAGTAGTCCATTATCTCAAAGTGAAGCTGTTAAAATATGGGAAAATTTAAATAATGGAGTGATCATTTTTCGATAACATGTACAAAAAGAAAAAGAAAATACACCTATTACTTTTAATATTTTACTTTATTTGTATAAGTCTAACTACTTAAAATGTTTTCGTCCTTTTTATGTTTTTAATAACTCCTTGTAAAACTAGTATTTTCCATGTTTTTTAAACAACAAACTAATTTACTTTGGCAGAAGCTGTCGGCATGTCAATTCTCTTTAATGCATTGTTTTATCAGTTTTGCTGGTCACAGGCTACTTGATGCATTTAAATCTAAATTTATTCTTAAAAGATGCTTCATTTTAGGAAAGTTTCAAGTTAACTTTTTAAAGTTTTTTAATGGCAGCTTTTCTAAAACCTAATAGTGTGTGGTATCAAAATAATCGTAATAAAATCATCATCTTTCTTAACCTGACGAGCCAACATGTTGCCATTTAATAAAAATTAGTTATACAACTTTAAAGATTAAATTTTACATAGCACATAGCATTTGACCAAAAATAGTAAAATTGTATTTTTCCCAAGATTAAAGAACTGAAATAAGTGATTTTAAGGTACTCATAGCCCTCTAGATAAAACAATAAATTTGAAAAAAAAATATTTTCTTGGTGACAAAAAGTGACACATCGTTATATTTAAAATGTCATATGGAGTCAAAAAAAGGAAAAATATACCAGGTATCCATTTAAAAATCGAAAGTTTATGTCACTTCCGGTTAAACCGGAAGTTCCATAATGTTGAGTCACCTGTCAATAAATGCAGTTTTATGTCGTATACAAATCCCCCGAATTGTATTCCATTATCTTGAAAAACAAAAAAGTTAGAGGGGCGAACCACCTTCCGTGGACACCCGGTATATGATTTAGAAAAAAAACACTGTAGTAGATTGTCTAATAGAACCATGATATAAATTATATTTAATCCATTTAAAAATCTATGGAACAGTATGTAAGACCAAGTTCCTAATAAAATAATAGGGAACAAAAAATTTAATTTTTATGCAAATTAGAGATGTAAGAGACTATGAGTGTATAATACCTATATTATATCATAATTAGAAAAATTCAACTAAACTCTGTAATTTACAGACCAGACGTCCAATAGGTCAACCGCAGTCGAGGATACCCCCTAGAGGACAAATTGCGTCAAGACTACCTACAAGGGGACAAATTCCTTCGAAAATACCATCCAGAGGACAAATTCCTTCGAAAATACCATCCAGAGGACAAATTCCTTCGAATATACCAGCCAGAGGACAAATTCCTACGAAAGTACCATCCAGAGGAGAAATCCCTTCAAAAATACCGTCCAGGGGACAAATTCCATCAAGAATACCCTCAATAGGACAAGGTGTCTCTAGACTTCCGCAACCAGGAGTACAACGTCCACCTTCAAGACCAGGTACAGATTTTATTTACTGGTAGTAGTTTGAAATAAAATATGAAAAGTGGAAAGAGTTTTATAAGATATTCTTAAAAATGTCTAGCCAATTCTCCTTTGTATAAAGACAATTTATTATAATAGCCATTTCAAAATTAATATATTTAAAATCGAAAAGCAGATTACCTCAAATACAAGGTGATGGGGTTAATTTTTCTAAACTGATTGGAAATTTGAAAAGCATACTGGACAAATTCATAGTGTTGCTATGCTTTGTATAAGTAGTATAATATACACGGTGTACCATATTAAGTGGGCACTATTGCTAACTCTTTTATTAATAGAGATACAAAGTCGGTTAAATTAACAAAGTAGTAGCATTTTTATACTGATTATGATTATGAAAGAAGAAAAACAATTGAACATGGCGTTTCCGAATAAATGATTAAATAGCAAACAAGTGTGAAAAGGGAATAAATTTTCTGCGCTCCATTATGAAAACTTGGTGGGGTTGTGATGTACAAACTGCGCTGATTTTCTACAAATCATATATCAGATCTATTCTTGACTATGGCAGTATTTTGTATGGCTCTGCCTGCAAACCCCATTTACAGAAAATTGATCGGGTACAATATAAAACTCTTATAGTGTGTTTAGGTGCAATGAGATCATCACCTGTAGAGGCGTTATTAGTGGAAGCTTTGGAACCCCCATTGTACTTACGAAGAGAGGCACTCAGTGCTAAATTTTTATTTAAACACCAATTTTTTGAAACTAATCTTCATAACATTACTAAACTAAATACTTACGATTTAACTAATAAGTATTGGAATCATAAAAACTCTCCCCTTTATGTGAAGCATTTAGAAACTTTAATGGAATCCTCAACCAAATTATGCCTATATGTATAACAGATTATGAATACCATAGTGGTTTTCAAGAAGTTGCACTGATAATCCCTTCTTTAACTGATAGCAAATTACTTAATAACCATATTTTAAAGGCAGAACTTATAAAACATAAATAATGTATCTTTATATATACTGATGCGTCTAAAACAGATGAAGGCAATGGAGCAGCCATACATATACCCCAAATCAACAATGAATTTAAGTTTAAAGTTGAAAAAAATTGTAGTATTTTTACCACAGAGGCCTTAGCTATTTTTAAAGCACTTAATTTTGCCCTTAAATATGACAATTAATATTTTGTTATTCTGTCTGATTCTTTGTCCGTTCTAAAAGCATTAACCCATAATAAACCTTGGTCCTACAAAACGAATCCTTTATTATGGCACATTCGAAAACTATTACGATATATTACTTTAAGAAAAAAGCACATAACATTTATTTGGGTTAAAGCACACACTGGTATAACAGGTAACGAGTATGTGGATACTCTAGCAAAGGATAGTATTCGTAATGGAACACCCATTAGTTCTAGTCTTAACCTTAGCCAGGCAGATGTTCTTCTAAAATCAGAAATATTAGATAAATGGAACGTAAGATGGAAAACCTATTGTACCACATTTCGCACTAGATATTCACTTCTTGTAAAAAAAATATTCCTAATAAGCACTGGCATAAGGAGATAATAGTTCCAAGACGGTTTATTACAAACATTATACGACTAAAATTGGGCCATGCTTGTTATCCAGCCCACCTAATTAAAATAGGTATTTTCCCTTCGGACAAATGTGATTTGTGCAATGTCAGATGTGATTTGGACCATCTATTCTTGGAGTGTAAAAAGTATGAAAATGAAATTAATAGCCTCTTTAAGCAATTGATTCAAGAATGTAAAGTCGATTGCCCTTTTAATATCCTATACCTTTTGTCACTAGGAAATATGAAAATATTTAATGTTCTTATAACATATTTATATAAGGTCAATTTAAAATTGTAACTCTTAATTATTTAAAAAACAAACCTGCCCTATTTTTTCCTTATATGTAATCCCCTTTTTAGTGGTCTTCATTCCCTGTGTGTCTTTAAATAAAATCGCCCTGACAGACCCCAGTGGCGTGAAGCGTGTATCCCTGTTTATATGTTTCGTATAATAATGCCCTTCTTTTTTACTTTGCCACTGGCTGCATGGCTAATTAGCCAAATGCCAATTAAAAAAAAAAAAAAAAAAAAAAAAAAAAAAAAGCAAAAAATAAATAAGTTTCAAAATTTGTTTTTCATTTATGAAATTTTTTATTACATACATTTCTTACATAATAAGTAGGTCCATAAATTCATGCCGCCTTAATTACAATAATACAATACAAAATGTCTTTTTTAATAAATAAAATAAACATTACGAATAGTTATAAAGCGATGGCGACGTTCAAATTCATGCTCTTCGACGTAACCATCAAACAAAAAAAATATAAAACTATATTTAAGACTATAAAATAATAAAGAAAATGATATTATGCACACAAAAAGAGGTAAGTATTGGGATTTCTTATACACCAGTCAAGTTATCAAAATTTTAGTGCAACATGGAAAAAATTGATATCCAAAATTTTATTGCTGGAAACTGTTTATGGGGTAAGTATAAACGTAAAAAAGCAAAAATAGACAACTGGATCGGTCATCCCTCCCCGTGGGGGTCGAAAGGGGGTAAAAAATGGTGTTTCGTGATTTATGGTAAAAGGAGACGTCCTAGAAAAAAATGTTTCATACAAAACTTGTAGATCATGTAAAAATCTACTACTTTTGTAAAAAGCACTTATCTCAAATTTTTTTAGATAAGTGCGAAAAACCGGTTTTTGTGTTTTTTAATTTTCATTTGAAAACGTGTCAACTAATATTTATGAAATTTTAGGGAGAAATAGCTTTTCTTATGACAAATAAGGAATTTTTTTTTTGTTTTTATTTCATGGGCTGTATTGAAGATATTTGCTTTTTTTTTGTATTTTTTTCAAATAAAATTTGTCCTTCGAAAAATCAATTTAAAAACTTTTGGTTGTGCTAATTTTTTTCATTTTTAGTTGCACTTTAACATGAAAAAAAAAATAAGTCAGGGCGCAAAAACATCCTTTAAAATGCACTAAAAGCCAAAAGTGAGTTATACGAAAACGAATATTTCAGTATAAGTTCATAATTAGTTTAAAATTACGAACATTTTTTAAAATCAAGTACTTATTTGTATTCTATGGGAAAAAATACTAAAAAAATTGTTAAGAAATTTAGGTTAATTAAAATTTAAATTAGCAAGAATTTTAAAATACGAATTTTTGTAATTGATAGAGAAAAGTATAATTGCGTAAGCAAGTCACAAAAAAAATAATTTTAGGTAATTTTGAAGTACTCTTGTTCTTTTTAACTAATAAAAATAAACTTAAACTAGATTCAAATAAATAAATAAAATTCAAATAAATAAATAAATCTATCAAGTGTGCCTGAATTTAAAAACTAATAAAAATAAACTTAAACTAGATTTAAATAAATAAATAAAATTCAAATAAATAAATAAATAAATCTATCAAGTGTGCCTGAATTTAAAATGGAACCCCAAACAAAAATCACCTATACTCAAGAACAATTTTTATTAAATACCACGAACAAAAATGAATTTATTAAAAACTTTTAAAAAAAGTTTTCCGATGAAGGTTACACTTGTAAACAAGCAGAAGAAGATGCGGATGCACTTTTAATTTATTCAGCGATAGAAATAGCAAGAACGTACAAAGATTTATATGAAAAAGAAAAAAAAACGAACATAAAAAGACAATCGTTATAGTTGGTCAGGACATAGATCTTCTTGTTCTCTTAAACCAATTACATTCAGATGAGTTACAAAGCTTTTTTCTTAAACAAGGAGTAGGCAACGTCAGCGATGCAGTCTACTCTTCAAAAAATTTTCAACACCAAAATTTACGATCAATCGTCGCCACTGTTTCATTGGTTGCGGTACAAACTCTGAATTTGCTGGCAAAGGAAAAAAAACAAGTTTTAATTCATTATTAAAAACTCCAAACTTGACTACTTTGGTTGAACCTTTTTATAAAGAAAATGTAGACCCCACGATCATTTCTGCTAACGGCTGTACTTTAATAAAATCAATTTACAAATGTGAAAAATCCAAAGAATCACTTGATGAATTGAGGTTCACCCAGTATAAAAAACTATCGACTAAAAAAGGTTTCAAATTAGAAAAAATACCACCAACTGTTGGGGCAGCTACGCAACACTATTACAGATGCTATTTCCAGGTTCAAAAGTGGCTTGGAAACAATACTTTACTTGCTACTAAATGGGGCTGGAATAAAATAACAGCTAATAAGAAAGACCTCATTTCACAGACGATCCAGTTATTCCGGACACATTACTTAAATCAATTTCTTGTAGCTGTGAAAAAGGCTGTGGTACTAAGTGCGGATGCCGAAAGCATGGTCTGCAATGCACTGACTTATGTGCAAAATGTCAAAGTGCTGGTAATTGTACTAACTTTGAAGAGCGAGAAAATTTGGATGGCTTTATTGATGTAGAAGATATTTTAGCTGCAAACGAAGAACCAACCAACCCTTTGCTTAAATGCTGAAAAACAAATATTTGAAGATATTTTTCACATTAGTAGTGAGGATAAGGACGGCAATGAAGTTAAAGAAAACGTTTCAGCGGAAAAAATAAATTCTAAATCAGAATCATATAATTTAAATGATGAAAGTGTACCAAAAAAACGTAGATTGGTTTAGTACTTATATTAAATATTTATTTAAAATATAATAATGTAATAATTTTGCAATTCTTGGGTTTTTTGTGAGTTATAGGTTAAGTATCTACTAGACCAAACAGGTTTTGTATACCACTTTTTTTCAATGTTGCCATCATTACCATGCTTAATGTTAACATGAAGAAATTTTTTGAATTAATAATTTATATTTCGTTAAAATATATACTTGTTATTTGAATCTAGTTTAAGTTTATTTTTATTAGTTAAAAAGAACCAGAGTACTTCAAAATTACCAAAAATTATTTTTTTTGTGACTCGCTTACGCAATTATACTTTTTTTTTGGTTTTTTTTTATACTCGATCAATTACAAAAATTCTTATTTTAAAATTCTTGCTAATTTAAATTTTAATTAACCTAAATTTCTTAATAACTTTTTTAGTATTTTTTCCCATAGAATACAAATAAGTACTTGATTTTAAAAAATGTTCGTAATTTTAAACGAATTATGAACTTATATATACTGAAATATTCGTTTTCGTATAACTCACTTTTGGCTTCTAGTGCATTTTAAAGGATGTTTTTGCGCCCTGACTTATTTTTTTTTTCATGTTAAAGTGCAACTAAAAAGGAAAAAAATTAGCACAACCAAAAGTTTTTAAATTGATTTTTCGAAGGACAAATCTTATTTGAAAAAAATACAAAAAAAAAAAAAAGCAAATATCTTCAAAACAGCCCATGAAATAAAAACAACAATTTTTTTCCTTATTTGTCATAAGAAAAGCTATTTCTCCCTAAAATTTCATAACTATAAGTTGACACGTTTTCAAATAAAAATTAAAAAACACAAAAACCGGTTTTTCGCACTTATCTAAAAAAATTTGAGGTTATGTGAAAAAGTGCTTTTCACAAAAGTAGAAGATTTTTACATGATCTACAAGTTTTGTATGAAACATTTTTTTCTAACATTTTCCAGTCTGACTGGTGTATTAGGGAAAATGAATTTAAAATATCAAACAAATTGTTAAACCTTTCTATGACTTCAATTGTACCAAACGCGTCTGCAGGTAGAGCACCTAAAATCATATATGTGTTCTTTCCACTGGCCACTGTGTGGCTAGGAACTTGAGCAGCTAAACTAACTTTAACTTTTTCAAAATTGGAAGGTCGTAAATGAGCATTTGGCATTGTCATTGTCAGCGGACTTATAGCAGACGGATGCTTGATTTGACAGTTGTCCCTCATTTCCCCCTCCTAAAAATTTTGGGCCGATGCGCTTTGTCGCTTCTGTATAGTTCTTATTCTGAGCAATGGTATTGGTGGTTATTTACAATTTTTATCTGATTTTTATATAAAAAAAAAACAAGGGAATGTTAAGAGTTAAGTTCATTATTAACTTTTATTAATATACAGGGTGATTCACGCTGGATGGAACGTTAGACGTTTCTGATGAACCAGTAAAGGAATCGTTCTGAAAATTTGGTCCCGTACATAAACGGACATGCTTTACCAACCTAAAATATTTTTAATAATACAGTGTTGCCGCTTCCACACAAAAATAATAGTAACTTCGATTTTTTAAATGCAACACTATATATTTTATTTTATTTTCGAATCCCCCATTACTTTCCTTATTATTTTTATTAACTCTACTCTATACTTATCTCTTACGGTTTTTAAGATATAAATTAATTTCCTTTTTTTTTGTCCGAAAATGTCACTTTTAAAAATGCTGATAATTTTGAACTCTAAAACACTGAAACCCTAAAATTTGGTAAATAGTTAACTAATACCATGGGGCTCTTTGCCCTAGTCCCAAATCTTAGTTGCAATATACAGGGTGGTTGAAAAATACACTTATTCTGGTAACTTGAAAAAGTGACCATTAGTCCTTTTTTTCAAATGTAACACCCTATATATTATTACGGATTTGAAAAGCTGCTAAAATTTCACTTCATTCTTATATATCATACCTGTACGTAACTAACTGGTTTAACCATTTTTTTGACGTATTAAGCATAATTTGTAAAATTTTCTATACAATTCAATTTCTATTCGGTTATTAGTAAGTTAGCCATGACAAAAACTGATGTTTACGTATGTTACTATGGTTATCGTTTTGACATTTCATTAAGTTTAGATACAAGATAGAAATACACTTTAAAGTCATGGAAGAAAACTATACAAATACAAATGCAGTTCTTATGAATTTATTTATTTTATTTGGACAATGTGTGTTTGCATTATTATGCAAAAAATATTAAAACTAAATTTTTCTTGAAATCCATGCAGTCAACACCCGCATATTAAAGTGTTTGGATGTAAACGGCCAGCGTTTTGAACATCTGTTAAAATAGCATTTTATTAGTTATAATTTTAGTAGTCTTTTATTATTTGACTACCTAGTTAACATTTAATAAAATTGTTCTGGATCCTTATGAATTTTCTAAGATTCATTGGCGATAAATTAGAGTACATTTCGTTAAACTTTATACATGTCGTGGCGATAATTCTATCACATTGTCCAAATAAAATAAATAAATTCATAAAAACTGCATTTGTATAGTTTTCTTCCATGACTTTAAACCGTATTTCTATCTTGTATCTAAACTTAATGAAATGTCAAAACGATAACCATAGTAACATACGTAAACATCAGTTTTTGTCATGGCTAACTTACTAATAACCGAATAAAAATTGAATTGTATAGAAAATTTAACAAATTATGCTTAATACGTCAAAAAAATGGTTAAACCAGTTAGTTAGGTACAGGTATGATATACAAGAATGAAGTGAAATTTTAACAGCTTTTTAAATCAGTAATAATATATAGGGTGTTACATTTGAAAAAAAGGACTTATGGTCACTTTTTCAAGTTACCAGAATAAGTGTATTTTTTAACCACCCTGTATATTGCAACTAAGATTTGGGACTATGGCAAAGAGCCCTATGGTATTGGTTAAATATTTACAAATTTTCAGGATTTCACTGTTTTAGAGTTCAAAATTATCAGCATTTTAAAAGTGACGGTTTCGGACAAAAAAAAACGGAAATTAATTTATATCTTAGAAACGGTAAGAGATAAGTATAGAGTAGAGTTAATAAAAATTGTAAGGAAAGTAATGGGGGATTTGAAAATAAAATAAAATATATAGTGTTGTATTTAAAAAATCAAAGTTACTATTATTTTTGTGTGGAAGCGGCAACACTGTATTGTTAAAAATATTTAAGGTTGGTAGAGCATGTCCGTTTATGTACGCGAACAAATTTTCAGAACGATTCGTTTACTGGTTCGTCAGAAACGTCTAACGTTCCATCCACCGTGAATCACCCTGTATATATTATTAATTTTTAAAATACTGACAAAAAAAAACAAATAACTTCAGTTTAAGCAACAAAAAAGCATGCAAACTATACATATGTATGAATAAGACATAACGCCATCTCGTACCAACAAAAAATAAACCTGCCACAAAATCTAACCAACCAATTCTCTAACATGGGTTTCGATGTCCAATAGTAGGAAATATATAATACAGCATCTGTATTGTTTTAATCTTAAATTAAATTAAAAAATGTATTATTTTTACAGCACCACTTCCGCCTACAAGACAGATGCCAGAGCCTCCTCCATATCTTGGAACTCCAGACAATAGGGTAAAATTATTATTAGTAAAAATTTAAAATAAGATGTGTAGAGATTATATTATTTTGACCTTGTAATTTTTAAGTATCTCGTACAATCAAACGATCGTCTTTCTACACACTTTCGTTGTCATCGGAATCGGCTTCATATTCTTCGCCATCTTTTAACATGTAAATAAATTGAATGGTTTGAATCAATAAAAGTAAAAGATATTTTCTATTTTAGACTCCAATCGCACAACGTGGCCTAAGGCAACCTGCCGAAGGCACCCCTACGAGAAGAATCTTAGATAGACCAAGAAGACGACTATTTGAAGGTGAAGACGGAGGTGAACCAACATGTGGCGTCTGTGGAGTAAGAATGGCTTATTTTATTGTATTTATTTATTTTTAAAAAAATGCGCAAATACATTGCATGGACAAAATTATATTGTTAGAGTTATGTTAAAACTAAATAGGGGCTTTTCCACTAATCTTCTGTACTCGCAGGAAATTATTGATGTTCGCTTTACTCTCTGTCAACTTGCTCCTACGTTCATAAAACTAACAAGAAACCCTATGTTATGGGACAAGAAGTAATGTGAATAGACATTTGACAACCCCAGTTAACAATAACGCAAAACATTTAAGATCCTTTACTTATTTGGCACCTAAAATTTATAATATATAATTGTTTATCCCTTGGAATTAGGCAGTTGCTTAACAAGAAGAAATTTGTTTTGGGTTACAGAACTTTCATCTTTGAAAATTTAAATGTGTTTAAGGCATTATTTTGAAATTATCAAGTATATAAGATTGAGTTATATTCTTATTAATTTTATTCTTGATACATGTGGGTATATAGTATGGAGGGCTTTATGAAGGGGTCCGATCGAAAATGGCTGTTCTTTAAATTTACGTCCCTATTTAGTAGTTAGTTCGCTGTTTCCCGGTCGCGGCGCAGTAATCGTCAAGTGTTTGACTTTTTACAGGTTTTGATAGACGTCAGCGGTATTTTCATCCAATAATTAATAAAATAAGCTTTATTAGATATAATATATACATATCTCAGCCTGTAGAGGGTTTAAAATAACTAAATTCAATAAAACAGTTGATTATCCCATAAGAACCCATGCATTTTACATATTTAAAGGAACACATGCGCCCCTGACGGCCATTTTTAAAGCTGCTTTACCGATCCAAAACTTTGCCCGAAACCAATGTATTGCGATCGGACTCCTAATCTAAAGCCCTCCATAGTATATAGGATAGTGTAGGGATGGTATTAGTATTGTATTGTCTTTGGGGTGATTTTTTTATATTATAGGATTAGAAATTGATTATCATTAATTGCACATACAGGTGTTAAGTCACTTAGGTGTAATTTTTAAATAACTGATATGGTAAATTTAGGGTTGTTTATGTTATAACTTATGTACTTGGTGCAATTTTGAAATATATTTGATTTGATTTGTTTTGTTTAGTTAAAAAGCTCTGCTCATTACAAAATATGTCTTAAATAACATGGTTGTACTTATAAGAAGTCTTTGAAACTAAACTATTTAGAAAGAAAATAATAATTAAAATTTTATTCTGTACGAATTCTTTAAAGTTGTAAAGCGTTGCCTGATTTATTCACTATTATTGGCCCAAAAAATTGACATATAAAGCTATTGATCATTTTAATATCGGGTCATATGAGTTTATTTTGAGCAGTTTTAAAAATAATAAATACTAACTAACTAAAAACAATAGTTTAGAACGTTGCCTGTCTTTTCAATGAAAAACATTTCTGATCATTGATTTTATTGTAGAAGATGACGAAAAATCTTTTTTTTTAATGCAGTATATTCTTTTATTGCATACCCTTTCTGGTAATACTCTATATTTGATATCACTAGAGTTTAACTTACTTTTGTTATTTAGATATTAACTTTATAAACTACTTCTCTTTGTTTAACACTTAACACGTACCATCACTTACACTGTCAAAGGACCTGTGTTTGTTCTCGTGGTAAGGAAGTTAGCATTTTTTTCCGAATTATTACAGACTTTATTTAATGTACGTTTTTGCATTTAATTATATTGGAACTCATCTCTTTCAGTTATGGTGACTCAAAATAAATGGAAAAAATTAATTGTAATTTCCTCGCTCTTATTGAGCAATAAAGTTATAAGATGCGATCTAACAATCTATCGAAAATAATTTCTAAATTACTACTACAAAACTTGTGGCTTGGTTCGCTGCATTCTGAGATTTTTATTACTATCAGGCATTGTTTACATGATACATTACTTAGACTAAAATATAAGGAACTGGCTAAAAAAATGAGTATCCTTTAGCTTCTATATAATAGTAGATTCTGTAACGAGGTTGGAATGAAAATTCGATCCGAGTGGAACCACGAGTATCGAATTTTTATTCTAACCGAGTGGCAGACTATATTTTCTCCACGACCATCCAGTTCCATATCTGATTCATCCGATTTTTCACTCATTTTTTGACTTGCACTAAAATTTGTCTGAAAATAATTATTACAACGCGGCCATTTTTATCTGACACTGACAGTTTCGAAATTCATGGCAACCTATGTCGTTTATATCAATTACAGAATATTCATTCCGTATCTTGTTATGGAATGAAAATACACGCAAAATGCATAAGAAGCAAGTGTTTCAAAATAAATATTTCAACTCAAGAGCGAGAATTTTTACATTCTATTATCAAAAATGATTTTAGAATTATTGCATTCAGTAATATGGTCGTGGAGAAAAAATATTCTATAGCCAACACGTTTCCGTTAAAAATGATCATCAGGGCTAGAATATTTCAGAAAGTAATGCGAATCCTGCAAATCAGGATAATGGGGTTTTCGGAGACGGGTTATACCGGAAGTTGTCGCAAACTTGCCCTTTTTAAATGGAGCACCATGTTTAATTTTTTTTGTGTTTCTTTTCTTCGTTTGAAATAAATTTTATATATAATTTTTGTATCTTACCCTACTCGTATCTGAAAACAGAATTGTTTTTTTTTTGAAGAAGTAGTTCATGCTCAAAGTGGAGTTAAATGTATAGAAAAAAGAAAAGCACAAAGTCTTTCTCCACAAGAATTGTTTTTCTCAAATTTTGACCTTTAACATGACGTCGCCAAAAATTATATATATTTTCAAATGTAAAATTGAAAATCGAAATTCAGGTTGTGGAATTGGGTATTATTGTTCTCGACAATTAATTGTCAGAAAATGAAATTTTAGACACAGGGAAGTTGAAAAATAACATTTTTTTTTATCTTTATTATAAAATTTTAAAATACTTTTTAAGTAAGATGCTACGTTGTTGGTTCGGTCAATGGATAGGGCAGAACATTTCCCATCTGTGGACATGAGGGGTCCCAATTAGGGCTGGGTGATATTGAAATTCCAATATCGAATATCGATATTAAAAAAATGTCGATATATCGATAATATCGATATAGTCGATATATCGATAATATTGGTAATATCGATAATATTAATAATATCGATATATCGATATTTTATTTTATAAATATCGTTGTTCGATATATCGATATTTTATTTTTTAAATATCGTTATTCGATATATCGATAAAACATAAAAAAGTATTATATTATAAATACAGTATCACCAGTAAAGTCCGCCTCATATGGGATTTTTTTATTAATAGCTTTATTCAAAGTTTGACATTGGTATCAAGTTCTGCTTCGATGGAGATGAAAATTAAGCAAAAAAATAGTAGTCAATGCGAATCACGCATTATCTGTCAAATTTTAATTTTTTCCAAAAAATAATTCAAATGTGGGGTTATTATTGAAAAAATCGAAAAAAGTAATTGGAAAAAGTTTTTCTACATGCAGTTTCTAGCCCACATGCAAAATTTCAACTGCATAAGATAATTTGATTTTTTACCTATACATATTTTGTAAATTGTACCACTTTTGCAAAATAAGACTCAACGCAACCTACATAAAACTTCTTAGTTTTGACAATGCTTTATTTCAGATACATTTTCTTTAAAGTAGCGCCATATTAAATGTGTGTTTTTCTACAAAAACGTTATTATGGCATAGCTTAATAATACATTTTAATATAGGGGTTTTAAATTAAATCGTTGAAAATAGAAACTTTACTTTGTTAAACTAAAATTTATTTTCCACTTAAAAAACACTTTACTGAAGAGACTGCCTTCTTTTTTGTCTTAATATTAAGGTGTATTACGTTTAGATACAAACTACGTTTTCAAAAATACTTATTTTATGAAGTTACCTTATACAGGGTCAAAAACAAATAAACTTTGCATCACATGATACCAAATTTTAATGGCCCAATTTTGATTTTGTAAATAAAGCTAGATATTAATAAAAAAAATCCCATATGATGCGCACTTTACTGGTGATACTGTATATCAATATTGTCTTATGTGTTCTGTAAAACTCCGTACCTTTATTTCAAGGGGAGAGTCTAATTACGAAAACATGAAGAAAAAAGATTATCGATATTATCGATATTATCGATATTCGATTGGAATTTCAATATCGTCCTTATAACACATTTAAGGACTAATATTTAATTCAATCTTTTTTCTTCACGTTTTCATAATTAGAGCCTCCCCTTGAAATGAAGGTACGGAGTTTTACAGGGCACGTAAGACAATATTGATATACAGTGTCACCAGTAAAGTCCACATCATATGGGATTTTTTTTATTAATAGCTTTATTCGAAATTTGACTTTGGCATCAAGTTCTGCTTCGATTGAGATGAAAATTAAGCAAAAAATATTAGTCATGTGATTCGCATTATCTGTCAAAGTTTAATTTTTTTGCAAAAAATAATTCAACAGTGGGGTTATTTCTGAGAATATTAAAAAAAGTTATTAACATTTTTTTTTAAATGCAGTTTTTGGCCCACATGCAAAATTTCAGCTGCATAATATAATTTTGATTTTTAATGAACACTTTATTAATGACACTGTGTTCTTTTTAGTCTTAATATTAAGGTATATTACTTTCAGACACAAACGACGTTTTCAAAAATACTTATTTTATGAAGTTACCTTTTACAGGGTCAAAAACAAATAAACTTTGCATCACATGCGACCAAATTTTAATAGCCCAATTTTGATTTTGTAGAAAAACACACATTTAATATGGCGCTACTTTAAAGAAAATATATCTGAAATAAAGCATTGTCAAAACTAAGAAGTTTTATGTAGGTTGCGTTCAGTCTTATTTTGCAAAAGTGGTGCAATTTACAAAATATGGGTAAAAAGTCAAAATTATCTTATGCACCTAAAATTTTGCATGTGGGCTAGAAACTGCATTTAAAAAAACTTTTTCTAATAACTTTTTTCGAAACTCTCAGAAATACATTTTTGGAAAAAAAAATTAATATTTGACAGATAATGCGAATCATGTGACTACTATTTTTTGCTTCATTTTCATCTCGATCGAAGCAGAACTTGACGCCAAAGTCAAATTTCGAATAAAGTTATTAATAAAAAAAATCCCATATAATGCGGCTTTACTGGTCACTCTGTATACATCACATTAAGTAGTGCACATATTTATTAAAAAAGCATTTTCGCGAATTTCGTAAGTCACATTGGTGTATTTCTATTAAATTTTGATATGTTTAAACAGGATCCAGAAACTTCAATGAGAGAACCTCCAGTGAGCGAACCTTCCAGGAGAAGAAGTCCTAAACATATCACACCACCCGTAAGCTATTTACATTATATATACGTTATTGATAATTTTTGTACTTATATTTACGTACCGGGTGTTCAACTAATAAGGGACGCCGGCTGTATCTCGGAAACCGTTTACCATACACGACATACGGAAAAAAATATTTATTACAAAAGTGATTTAGTGAAATTGCTGAAAATTATTATTAGGTTGGCCGCTAAGGGGTGTTCCTAAATATATTTGTATTTTGATTCATAAAACCTGCTCCCTTGAATTTTCGTTTCTTCCAGTGCTGTTCCATTTCCAAAACCTTCACTTTTGACCACTGTATATTATTTTGGTTGGTCGATACATGTTCCGCTATACCTGATCTCGAAGTTTCACCTTTGGGAATATTTCAGATGTTCTTTAACTGGTACGGAAAGAGGTCTTTTTATTTTTCCAATGCACGAATCATCACACTCGCAAGGGATTCGATAGATACAATTTTTTGTGTTTTCATTAAGTGGGGATTTTACTATTGCAAGAAAGCTCCTAAGCGTATTTTCGGATTTGAAAGCTGTTTTAATAATATAGTTTTTGGTAATCCTTTCAGAAATTCCCTTAATATAAGGTAGGTATTATAAGAAATGCTTGTTCCTCTTCTTTCAATTATTTGCTACTTTTGACGCTATTTTTAAGTTTTCAGATGGTATTACTTACAAAGATTTTAGGGTAACCATTATTTCTTAAATCTTTTTTGATATTTGAAATTTAAATATTAGGGTTTTCCAGATTGTTGCAAAGGTTAGATGTTCTGTGATAAAGAGTTTGAATTATGCAGTGTTTTATGGAGTTTGAATGATTCGATCCGTGGTCAAGGTATGGCCCGTGTGAGTGGGTTTCCTGTACACTGAAGTTTTTATGCTTTCAGCACTTCGTTTGACGAGGACATCGAGACAAGATAGAGTAGAATGTTGTTCTGTTGCCATGGCGAATCTTATGAATTGCCTTATACTATTAATATGTTCAGACCATATCAGCGCTTTGTTAATGTCTGTCCTGATAATAAAGTTAGGTATCATTAACTTACTATTGCGTATATACGCCAAAGTTTAGCTTTAATCAATTGAGTGCGACTCAAACCATTCCAACGAACGGAGACAGAGATGAACCCATTCAAAGACCGTCATCCTGGTCATAGAACCTATCTTTTACTTAATAGTAGAAATTATGTAGACTACACTCTAATAGTTCCATCAGCCCATCATTCGGCAAACTAGTGCGTTCTGAAAGGGTTAAGTCTTTTGCTGGATGATTTACATCAACTTCGGCTTAGATATGTTGATGATACCTTAATTATCTGGACAGACAGTAACGAAGAGCTGATACAGTTTTTGGAACATATTAATAGAATAAGATAATCTATTACATTCCCCATGAAAACAGAACGATATTCTATTCTATATTTTTTCAATGTTCTCGTCAGACGAAGTTCTAAAAGCATACACATTTTAGTGTACAGGGTTATCCAACCAAGACTAGACAAGACGATTTTTTGACTTTTCCTTTACTTTTATAAAAAAAACTGAAATGACCATCTTAAGTCATTTTCTCCCGCGAATTCGAATATCTTCAGCAAAAAACAATTGAACATCAAACAAAAGTACTAGGGGTCACTTTGATATTTTTTTTAAATGGAACACCCTGTATATTTTTACATTTTTAAATTCCACATAAAATTATAATTATTTTTTATTAAATGCACCATTAGTCTATACTTCATAGTTTCCGAGATATTGACTCTCGAAAAGTGACATTTTAGAACTTTGACAGCTTATAACTTTCTAACAGTACGTCTTAGAGCAAAACGGCTTACATGTCCCTATCTTCAATTTTTATTATCTTCCCAAAACAATCAACTTCCGGTTAAACCGGATGTAACTCGAAATCAGGAAGTATAGTTGTTCCGGTTTAACCGGAAGTTGATTGTTTTGGGAAGATAATAAAAATTGAAGATAGGGACATGTAAGCCGTTTTGCTCTAAGACGTACTGTTAGAAAGTTATAAGCTGTCAAAGTTCTAAAATGTCACTTTTCGAGAGTCAATATCTCGGAAACTATGAAGTATAGACTAATGGTGCATTTAATAAAAAATAATTATAATTTTATGTGGAATTTAAAAATGTAAAAATATACAGGGTGTTCCATTTAAAAAAATATCAAAGTGACCCCTAGTACTTTTGTTTGATGTTCAATTGTTTTTTGCTGAAGATATTCGAATTCGCGGGAGAAAATGACTTAAGATGGCTATTTCAGTTTTTTTATAAAAGTACAGGAAAAGTCAAAAAATCGCCTTGTCTAGTCTTGGTTGGATAACCCTGTACAGAAAACCCATCGGAACGTTGGTGTTTCAAGCTCTCAACGTCGAAACTGACAAATAATGTATCTTGTGGTTCTAAGTTGACAGTTTTGAGAATAGTTAGGGAGTGGTTAGAATACTGAATAAAAGAAAAGGAATTGTTAAACTTTCCAACGGTTTAATTATCTCAAGAAGAAATTTTGATAATAAGCTTGTAGGTCAGTCCCTGGAGCTGGCTAGGCTGAGTATTTCTTTAACGTTCTATATATCCTTTCATCAATCGTTGCTGTTGGTTCCTTGGGTGGTAGCCTGTATTATCTTTTGATTAATACTTTTTCGATTTTCTGATCGTATGTTTTGATGTCCATGATCGCATTGGCATTTCCTTTGTCAGCTAGAAGAATTTTTATAGAACTGTCCTTCTGAAGGAACTGTCTTAGTGTAGTTTCTTCTTGTTTGAAACTTTTGTTTGTCGGGCAACTCGTACCTCGTATCGGAGTTCGTCTGCGTCTGCTGATGATACATTCTAGATTTCTATAACGCAAATTTAAAGAGCAGCTTTTAGAAATCAAAATACCCATACATTCAGTAAAACAAGTGTAGATATCCCAAATATCTGAAAGCCTCTCCGTGTCCAAAACAAACAACTCACACTTCACAATCCAATAAGCATGTAGGCGAAGTCATCATTTTAACCTTACAAATTGAAAAATAGAGAAGGTTTGGTATTTTATTATTAATCTCAACAACTTTTTTAGCCGTGGCAACCTCCTTTACCACCTGCACCGTGGCAAACACCAGAAGGTGAACCGGGTCCTTCAAGAAGGTAAATATTAGAAATCTATTATTATTGTTGATAACTGCTTGAGCTCCAGAGGTCTGCCACTCTAACCTAACCTAGCCTAACCTACCTAACAGCCAAATGCCTAGATTTACATTGATAAACCGTTGGAATATTTTTCGTAACAAAATTACTATTAGTAAAGTAACCATGATATTGATTTCTTATTGATCAAACGTAGAACCTTAGCAACATTATTGGCCATTATGTCGGGATAGATTGAAACCTCTCTGACAGTGGAGTGGGTGAGCATTCGCGTATATAGAAGTAAATAAAAATAATTTTTTGCAACAAAGACGGAAGATCAGCAACTTTTTTGTTTAAACTTTGCGGCGCACGCCGAAAATTCGCGTTGCAGCTACAAAGTGAGCTCGAAATCCGAAAACAACACGTTTCATTTCGACTTGGAAATAATTTATTATTTACATAAGCTGCTCACGGAGAGTGGCTAATGTTGGTTAAGGTGCCCAGTTTTTCCTGGAGGATTTTACTAATATTGGTCTGAATGCAGCCGGCTCCACACACCTTAAGGCCAGGCCTGTGCAGTTTTTCCTCTGAGGATTTCCGGAGTGTGAGTGGGCCCCTCGAGACTTTAATTTTAAGAAATGTTTTATTTGGCAGGCCTACCGGACAAACACCGGAAGGATACAACTCGGACTTTGACGAGCCTCCACGGCAACCACCACCAGGATCGCCAAAGTTCCCTGTAGCAAGAAGGATTAAGAAGAAAGGACGAGAGGTATTTTTATCTACTTCTGGTGTCAAAAAAATGTTTATATAAGTCAAGGTGCAAAGCTGTTTTAGGCAGCTTTCATACGATAATATCAATTCGGCTGTGAGGTAGATGAAACTCTGTTTTACGACATCTAGGTGGACATTCACATTTAATTTGTGACTTAACTCAATTACAGTGTGACCAGTAAAGTCTGCATCGTATGGGATTTTTTTATTAATAGCTTTATTCGAAATTTAATTTTGGCATCAAGTTCTGCTTCAATCGAGATGAAAATTAAGCAAAAAAATAGTACTCACGTGATTCGCATAACTTGTCAAATTATAATTTTTTTCAAAAAATAATTCAAAAGTGGGTGTATTTCTAAAAATATCGAAAAAAGTTATTAGAAAAAGTTTTTTTAAATGCAGTTTCTAGCCTACATGCCAAATTTAAGCTGCATAAAATAATTTTGATTTTTTAATCTATATTTTGTAAATTGCACCACTTTTGCAAAATAAGACTCAACGCAACCAACATAAAACTTCTTAGTTTTGACAATGCTTTATTTCAGATACATTTTCTTTAAAGTAGCGCCATATTAAATGTGTGTTTTTCTACAAAATTAAAATTGGGCTATTAAAATTTGGTCGAATGTGATGCAAAGTTTATTTGTTTTGGACCCTGTATACGGTAACTTCATAAAATAAGTATTTTTGAAAACGTAGTTTGGGTCTGAAAGTAAAAAAATAAAAAATAGATAAAGTTTACGTTAAGTTAAACTAAAATTTATTCTTCACATAATGAACAGTTTACTGATGACACTGAGTTCTTTTTTTTTCTTAATATTAAGGTGTATTACTTTCAGACACAAACTACGTTTTCAAAAATACTTATTTTGTGAAGTTACCTTATACAGGGTCAAAAACAAATAAACTTTGCACCACATGCGACCAAATTTTATTAGCCCAATTTTGATTTTGTAGAAAAACACACATTTAATATGGCTTTACTTTATCTAAAATAAAGCATTGTCAAAACTAAGTTTTATGTATGTTGAGTCTTATTTTGCAAAAGTGGTGCAATTTACAAAATATAGGTAAAAAATCAATATTATCTTATGTAGCAAAAATTTTGCATGTGGGCTAGAAACTGCATTTAAAAAAACTTTTTTTAATAACTTTTTTCGATATTTTCAGAAATAACCTCACTTTTGAATTATTTTTTGGAAAAAATTAAAATTTAACAGATAATGCGAATCACGTGAGTACTATTTTTTTGCTTAATTTTTATCTCGATCGAAGCAGAACTTAATGCTAAAGTGAAATTTTGAATAAAGCTATTAATAAAAAAAATCCCATATGATGCGGACTTTACTAGTGACACTAATATTCGAAAAAAACAAAAAAAAAACAATTTTGTTTTTTTTACGACAAAATACTGATTATTTTGAAAAACTAGAACACATTCTTCAGGCACTTTTTTATGCTCTTCGAGGAAGTAGTTTTATTTTTTAGATACGACGTTTTGTTTTTTTTTGATACCCACATCAACTTAAATTTTTTAAATACGGTCCTAAATTTAAAAGAAGTTTAGATTAGCTTTTGACCTCCCAAAACTAATGCTGCATCATCACACTTCCCCCTAAATTTTACGAGCACTTTCTTAATGCAATTTTTATGAAAAAATCTGCGTTTTATATCGAATTGCTTCCAATTTAAAACTAATAAAATCAGACCTGACATTAAACATTTTTTAAAACACGAAACGTTGTATGGTAAAAAAATATTTTCTTATCATAAGTTTTGGGAGGTGAAAAGCTCCTTAAAATTAAAAAAATTACAGGTCCGTATTAAAAAAAAACAAGGTGATGTGGGTATCTAAAAACCCAAACGTCGTATCTGAAAAATAAAGTTATTGCCATAATGAGCATAAAAGTACCTTAGGAAAGTTCTCTAAGAATTTTGTTGATTTCTTTTAAACAAATTATTTAGAATTAAAATATTTAAATTTGCCTCCATTTAATCAACTCTCTATATCTTATAGTTATACTTCATACGATGTCAGTTGAGACAACGTAAATATTGGGGTACGATCAATTTACTGCATCACATACTAAAACTGCAATATAAATATGACAAAATTTGTATTGATCGCTCCTTATACAGACGAAGATAGTCCACGTAGACTTGACAAGTCTGTCATGAATTTTTTTTTAGTTTTCTTGTCTGTCTCAACTATGGAGGGCTTTAGGAAGGAGTCCGATCGAAAATGGCTGTTCTTTAAATTTACGTCCCTGTTTAGTAGTTAGTTCGCTGTTTCCCGGTCGCGGCGCAGTGATCGTCAAGTGTTTGACTTTTTACAGGTTTTGATAGACGTCAGCGGTATTTTTATCCAATAATTAATAAAATAAGCTTTATTAGATATAATATATACATATCTCAGCCTGTAGAGGGTTTTAGTTAACTAAATTCAATAAAACAGTTGATTATCCCATAAGAACCCATGCATTTTACAGATTTAAAGGAACACATGCGCCCCTGACGGCCATTTTTAAAGCTGCTTTACCGATCCAAAACTTTGCCCGAAACCAATGTATTGCGATCGGACTCCTAACCTAAAGCCCTCCATAGTCTCAACCGAGATAGCAATGCTAATGCATGGAATTTGTAACACACTTTATACAGTATTATACACTGTTTGGGTACTAACTGGTGTTTTCGCTCCTGTAAGAAACTTTATATAAAGTATTTGTTTGTTGTTATATCTTGGGTAAGAAATCATTACAGATTATACAGTGTGACCAGTAAAGTCCGCATCATATGGATTTTTTTTTATTAATAGCTTTATTCGAAATTTGACTTTAGCATCAAGTTCTGCTTCGATCGAGATGAAAATTAAGCAAAAAAATAGTAGTCACGTGATTCGCATTATCTGTCAAATTTTAATTTGTTCTAAAAAATAATTCTAAAGTGGGGTTAATTCTGAAAATATCGAAAAAGTTATTATAAAAAGTTGTTTTAAATGCAGTTTCTAGTCCACACAGATGGAGGTACTTTACTCTTAGTGGAATTTCAAATTTTTGATCCTAACTCGTATACCATAAGACTTTTACCGGATTTAATGGGTGTTATTTTGGTTTGAGGACATGCAGAACCTATCTAAAATAAAATTAATTTTCTAAACTTAAAGATAAAAAACTTTCCCATATGCTGCGCACTTTCTGCCGGTCACTGTATATACCTTAACCTTTTTCTTCACACTATATTGATGGTATGCTTTGATTATTCAAGCTAATGAGGTAAAGAAATAACAATTATTATAGGTAGGTTAAGTAAATAATTATATTTACCTAACAAATGCGGAAAGGTGAACATTACTTTTAAGTTTAAAACCATTTAAACAACTGCCTAAAAATGTTAAAATCATTTTGTCAATGGACGACCTTTCCTCGTTGGTATATTATATTATATTATATACAATTCATAGGTACGTGATCTTCTTGTTGGTATGAACAAAATATAATAAAAAGCAATATTGAAGAATACAATAAATATATTACCTACATAATTTACAATAAAGACATTATAGTAAAAATATATGGTTTCTTCCGGTTTATAACCTAGAGTCTACAACAAGCCTAAAGATTAACCGAATAAGATTAATGGAACCAAGAAATTATTAAAAATTATATACCCTTTGTATCACTTCGGTCGCAATTATAATAAAAAATGTTTTTGCACACAGTTGCTTTCATAAAAATAGTGAACATCTCTTTTATTCGAATGTCGCCATGTCTCAAATTGTTCATATCATTGGACTCTTTCACATTAATTTGATGATCTTGTTCTAAATGTTTTATGTATGCTTGATATGTGGAAAATGCTCCTATTTCCTGAAAAAATCCAAGCAATAACATAGAATTGACTTATATTCTTGCCTTGCTTATATAAAATTTAACTTTATAAATTAAAATAGTTTGTAAAATTGTAAATATAAACATAATTTATGTAGGTAGGGGTTATATGCATAAATAAATAAATAGTGGTATACTAAATATCAATTTTATTACGACATACTTACCTTTTCATTTGAACATATAATACAAAAATATGGCACTTTCTAGTATTTTCGAAAGATGACAATTCTTCATGCATGCATTGTCTTTAGGTGATGTTTTAAATTAAATTTACGTAAAAAGTTAATATTGCAATAGTTGCATACAAGATCTTGGGATAATGAGCTATAAAGAAATTAGGCCTGTTTTAATAAGAAAAACTTTTAACAACCGCAAGTTACCTAAACTAATACAACAGGTTAAGCATCTTGCATAGAAAAAGAAGAAATAATAGGTCGCTTAAAGAGGGCTTCTCCAAAGACTCAAATAATAGCGCCAAAACCAAAACAATATAAGATCAGAATTATGCATGGTTATTGCCGAAAATGAACAAGTAGAGCCGAGAGCAACGAGACAAAAACGGTATACTAAATCCTTAGACCACGACGGACGTTTCGTCCTTATTTGGACTCTACGGGCAGCCATAACCCAAGCAATTCCGACACAGCGGTTTAATATATTAAAAGCCTCTTTGCAAGAGCAAAGCGGCTATCAATACACCGTAGCGCCATCCCAGCAGAATTACCTCCAATATAAACGGCAGACACACTGGTAATAATGGAAAGGTTTTTTTTATGAGGAGGTGAAAAATCTTTCAAAGACGCCCGGCCGAGATATCTTATACGTTAGGGCTGAAGCCTTTGAAAATGGTAAAAAGTGAAAAGAAAATAATAGTGGGATAAAACCCATTGGAAAAGGAAGAGAATATAACAAAATTAAAAAGAAAAATTATTTACGGGCGATCCGAGGTCGGGAAGTGGAAAGGGGTGAGTTTTTAAGGGTAGAAATCGATTTATCTCGATTTCCGGAAAAACTACAAGTCCTATGGAAAAACGTTAAATAGCAAAGTTGTAGGTAATAAAAAGATCTACAACTTTTGTATTTACACTTTTTTTACATAACCTCAAAATTTATGTGAAAAATTCAAATAACCAAGTTTTTGGTTTTTTATTTTTATCTTCTACAAGAAAATTTTTTTTTTCACGAAATTTGGTGAAAACTTACATTTTTATGTCCCAAACCCAGTGTAATTTTTTTGATTTAAAATATTTATTTTTTCACCTTATTTTCACTTAATATCGAAAAGGCACCCTAATTTTCAATCGAAAATTCTTACGTCAAAATATCTGCTTTTTTAAAAAAGTCTGTGGGCTTTTTGTTCGTTGAAATCTCCACTTTCTGATGGTGTAAAAAAATATACATTACTATGGTAAATGTAATTAAATCCCCTATAAATCCTACCTTTAATTATATTTAGAACAACTATTTTCGCATATTTTTTGCGATCTTTATGTTTTATGAATTTGTAATTTTTTTGTTTATCAATGTAACATAAAATCTTACGGTTTTCGAGTAATTAAAAAATTTTAATAAATAGCTCAAAATTGTACATAATAATTTAAAAAAAAATAAAATTTCGGATTAAAGTTTTTTTCGTTTCTTTGCATTTTGGTAGATTATTTAATTCTTTTACTCTCCATCTGTCCCAGCCTGTTCCTACTTGTTTTTTGTTAATGAGCTGTTTAATCGAGTCTTCGCTTATCGTTACATAGGTGTATTTTACTCCACTCGTGTTTCCCTTTTCTGACATTTTGATTTGAATGTCGTGATCAGCAGTATCCTTGCCTAGCTCTTCCTTAAGGGTTTCCTTTACATAGCTCTCCTGTATGGTCTCGTCAATGTTTAGGCTTATTACTGTTTGGGTGTTGCTCTTCCTAATATCTACTTTGGCCGTGTTTACGAGTTTTGTTTTAGGGACCTCTCTGAAATTATTTCGATCACTTTCTTGCCTGGCTTTAATTTTTATTTGTAGACTTCCATTCCTTATTTTATTTCTGTTTACTGTTATACTTCCCCCTGTATCACATATCAGCATATGAGATTCCCGTTAGAGGTTTAAGAATTATTGTATCTTCGTTGTTGTTTTTTCGTTTTCTGTTTTTTTCTGTCCAGTTAGTGTCTTTTTTTTTTGGCTTGTCCTATTTCCATATAATTCTAATTCTGTTTGCTTTTGCCGGCATGTGTATTCTATGAGCTTTCTGACACATAGATCGTCAGTTTGTTCTGCGACATAGCTGATAGTGTTTTCCTTTTATTTTTGGAGGCATCCATTGCATTTTCTATGTTCATCCGCAGTGTTATTTTATCGTTTACTGATTTTCACCCTTCTTCCGTCATGATTATGTAAGTATGTCTTTACATAAGCTACTTACGGAAAGTGGCTAATGTTGGTTGGAGATTAATTTTAATAAATAATGTTTTATTTGGTAGGCCTACCGGACAAACACCAGAAGGATACAACCCGGACTTTGACGAGCCTCCACGGCAACCAGCTCCAGGATCGCCAAGAAGACGAGAGGTATTTTTTTGTACTCCTGATGTCAAAAAAAGGTTTATATAAGTCATGGTGCAAAGCTGTTTTAAGCAGCTTTCATACGATAATTTTAATTCGGCGGTGAGGTAGATGAAACTCTGTTTCAAGACATCTAGACATTCAGGGTAGTTTTTAATTTGTGACTTAACTCAATTATAATCTGTAATAATTTCTTACCCAATATATAACAACGAATAAATACTTTATATAAATTTTCTCACAGGAGTAAGAACACCAGTTAGTACCCAAAAAGTGTATAATACTGTATACAGTGTGTTACAAATTCCATGCATTAGCATTGTTATCTCGGTAACTATAAGAGATAGAGAGTCGATTAAATGGAGGCAAAGTTAAATTTTTTAATTCTAAATACTTGTTTAAAAGAAATTAACAACATTCTTATGGCTCCGGTCCGGTCCAAATCCGTAAATTAATTTTAGTTTTTTTTACCACTAAATACTAATTATTTTGAAAAACCAAGAGCACTTTCCTGAGGTACTTTTATGCTCATTATGACAATAATTTTTTTTTCAGATACGACGTTGGGCTTTTTAGATACCCACATCAACTTAATTTTTTTAAATACAGACCTGAATTTTTTTAAATTTTAAGGTGCTTTTCACCTACGAAAACTAATGATAAGAAAATATTCTTTTTACCATACAACGTTTCGTTTTTTAAAAAATGTTTAATGTCAGGTCTGGTTTTATTAGTTTTAAATTAAAAGCAATTGGATATAAAATGCAAATTTTTTCATAAAAATTGCATTAAGAAAGTGCTCTTAAAATTTAGGGGGAAGTGTGATGATGCGGCATTAGTTTTGGGAGGTCAAAAGCTACTCTATTTTTTTTTTTATCTTAGCACCTAAATCGCGCTTTCCAAATTTGGAAACTACATTCAAAAATGTCAATTTTTAAAAAAGTTACAGCAATTTGAAAATAGGTCTAAAAATTGAATGGTACGATCGTTTTGTTGACCAGTTTAGTTTGGAATATGTCTTCGGCCGGGGTTTTGATTTCCTGGATTTCAATCAAAATTCAAATTAAATCTTAGCATATTACGAAAAACGTTTGCCCTAACAGTTCTGGCTTTTTAAAATTTCTTATAAAAATGCTTTTTGATATTACTATACCTCAAGAACACTTTAGAGGTAAAATATCTTCGAAAGAGGACAACGACGTTTGAAACGTAACTAATAACCAATGAACTATTTTCTAAAAATATTTTACAGCCTAATTTTCACATAGAGAAGACTACGTAAATAAATCTGATTTGTATTATCAAAAATGAGTTGTCCAATACAACAAAGTATAATATTAAGAAGCGGATCATTTCTTAACAATATGTTTTTTAAAGCTATTGAACACGTAACTTTTTGTCGTATATATTTATATAAGATTGATTGTTGACTCATTTACTCATTTTTTATTATAGTCACCACCAGAATCTCTAATGGAAAGGATGCCTAAATATATTTCACCACCGGTAAGTTACCAATAGCTTTCTGTACTTTACATGCATAGTAGCCCACAGACAGCAGGTTTAAACTAGATAGCATGTAGCTAATCGGCAACCTAAGCATAGTAGCCAACAGACAGCCAGTTTAAACTAGATAGCATATAGCTAATCGGCAACCAAAGTATAGTAGCCCACAGACATTAGGTTTCATCTAGATAGCATATAGCTAATCGGCAACCGAAGTATAGGAGCCCACAGGCAGCAGGTTTAAACTAGATAGCATATAGCTAATCGGCAACTGAAGTATAGTAGCTCACAGAGAGCAGGTTTAAACTAGATAGCATATAGCTAATCGGCAACCGAGGTATAGTAGCTCACAGACAGCAACTTTAAACTAGATAGCATATAGCTAATCGGCAACCGAAGCATAGTAGTCCACAGACAGCAGGTTTAAACTAGATAGCGTACAGGTAATCGGCAACCGAAGCATAGTAGCCCACAGGCAGCAAGTTTAATCTAGATGGCATATAGCTAATCGGCAACCGACTAATATTAGTACGTAAAAATAAAACAAAATTTTTTAATATAATTAATAATTTCTTTTTATTATATCGAAGAATTACACACTAAATGGACACCCTGTATATATAATATAATAACTATAATAGATTTCGTAATCTAGTCATAAATAAATAAACCATTCTCCCGGTCCCAGTTTGAGCTCTTTTAATAGGTTAAATAGAGAAAACTGTTTTCTTTTTAAAAGCTTCATTCACTGTGCCTTTTTCTTTGTCATTTTTATAGCTTATGCCACTGCCTCTACACACAAATATTTCTATAACTATAAATGCAGATTTCTTTAGTGCCGTATCAAATATATAATTGAAAAATGTTTAGCGGCGTACAGACAAATTTTAAAATTGAAAAAGCTTTACGCATCCACTGGAATTTGAATCCATAACCTCTCGATCACCAGTAGAGCGATGCGATTTCACACTGGAAGAGGTCATTATTAAGGAATGGAACTCACTTCCTAATAACCCCCTTTTTCAGTTGGAAATCGCAGGAGACCTATTACTAACAGAACATTAAATATGTTTATGGCCGAAGTTGGTGAGAGAATGTCAGAATCTCCTGCACGAGAGGTTCTGGGTTGAAATCCCAGTAAAGGCGTGAAATTTCTTCAATTAGATCAGTTAGACGGGGTGATAATAGACGTAAATATATCAACGATTATCATCAAACAATGGACAACTTTAGACTAATCCTACGTTGTCGGGTTCAAGTTTTCGTGGAAAGACTATACTGCACAATAACGAACAAATAAACGATTTAATTTATTGTATTACCACAATGTGCACTTAAAAATATTAAGATCTGAAATAGTATATGCCCTGGAAACTATGAAACTCGGTAAAGCTGCTGGTCCAGATCAAATACCCATAGAGCTTATCAAACTTTTTGATGATGATGTGATTGCTATTCTGCTGGACCTTTTTAACCGCATCTATGAGAAGGGAGAAATTCCTAAACAATGGTTATCATCCACCTTTGTGCTCGTACCCAAGAAACCAAATCCAAGAGAATGTTTAGATTACCGAACCATCGCACTTATGAGCCACACCCTGAAGTTGTTCTTGAAAATCATCCACAAAAGAATTTACAGAAGACTTGAGGAAGACATAAGCAACTCACAGTTTGGATTCCGCAAAGGACTTGGAACACGTGAGGCGCTTTTCCTGATTAACGTTATTTTCCAGCGCTGCCTCGATATAAACCAGGAGGTGTATGCGTGTTTCATCGATTTCGAGAAAGCCTTTGACAAAGTGAAACATGACAAATTACATCAACTACTCGTCAGCAAAAATATTGACTCGGGCGACGTTAGAGTAATTAGTAACCTATATTGGGACCAAAAAGCTAATACAATGGTAGAAAATCAACCAACAGAAGAAACGGAGATTCGTCGTGGTGTGAGACAAGGTTGCATCCTATCCCCGCTTCTCTTTAATCTATATAGCGAAGCTATATAGATTAAAGAGAATGGATAAGTGATTAATAATTTGAAGACACGCAACACCTTTTGGAAAAATTAAATGAGCGATGTAATGAATACCGACTAAAAATTAACTTTAAGAAAACCAAGTTAATGATAGTTACAAAGTAGCAAACACCACGATTGAGAATGTGCCAACATATAAATATCTAGGAACTTGGATAGAACAAACGGGTGATCAAACAAGAGAAATAAGAACAAGGATAGAGATAGCCAGATCAATATTTATAAAAATGAAAAAGTTATTTATGAGTCGGGATATTAAGATGAAACTTAAGATAAGGATGCTTCGTTGTTATGTTTTTTCCGCGCTTTTGTATGGAGTTGAGGCATGGACACTTAAGAAAAACCACATGGACAAACTACAAGCCTTCGAAATGTGGTGCTACCGAAGAATGTGGCGGATTTCCTGGACCGATAGAATTACTAATGTCGGGTGCAGAAGAGGTGCGAAAGAGTTAACACCATAAAAAGGAAAAAGCTTCAATATCTGGGTCATGTAATGAGAGGACAGAAATACACACTTCTCCAACTGATAGTCCAGGGAAAGATTAGTGGAAAGCGGAGTATTTGCAGACGTCGTGTGTCCTGGCTAAAGAACTTAAGGGATTGGTTTAATTGTAGCAATGTTCAGCTGTTCCGAGCTGCAGTCAACAGGGTCCGGATTGCTGTGATGATAGCAAACCTCCGATAGGAGGTGCACTATAAGAAGAAGAATTACCACATCTATATTTAAAAATCTATACTTTATTAATACGTTACCCACTCTTATATAGTTGACATCTGAGTATGTCATGTTCTTAATAATAATAGTAAACCCTTTTTTTATTTTTTCAGCCATATCAACCTCCTACAGCAAGGTCAGCGTACTTAACACCGCAAGGTGAGCCAGGCCCTTCAAGAAGGTAAATATGTATATTTTATGCCAATATAATAATTATAAATTTGTAGGCATAGGTATATTCAAATCTGGCATTTTCATTTCATGTCATTAAAAAACACCCATAAAGTGAATTGGAAGCAATGTGGCAATTGTCACGGAAAAAAGCAAAAGATAAAAAGTAAATATCTTCACAATTAAAAGCGAATATTGTGGAATATCGGACAAGTGTGTAACTGTTTTTTATATTGGAATACACAGAGATCCAAGCACAATGTATACCCTGGGGCGGGTAGACCAGGACGGCCGTTTCGTCCTTGTTAGGACTCTACGGGTAGCCATAACCCAAGCAATTCCGACACCTCTCACACCTCTTTGCAAAGAGGCTTTTAATATATTGAACCGCTGTGTCGGAATTGCTTGGTTTATGGCTACCCGTAGCGTCCTAATAAGGACGAAACGGCCGTCCTGGTCTACCCGCCCCAGGGTATACATTGTGCTTGGATCTCTGTGTATTCCAATATAAAAAACAGTTACACACTTGTCCGATATGCCACAATATTCGCTTTTAATTATTTTCGCGGACAATATAATATTATCTTCTACATTCACAATAATAAAATGTAGGTACTTGTAAAATAGTAATAAATACTTTAGATATTAACGGGGAACGTAACTGTCCCAGTTTAATCATAAACTAACCTATGAATTTTTTGTTTTAGGCCTACCGGATCAACTCCAGAAGGCTATAACTCAGACTTCGAAGAACCTCCACCTCCACAAATATCGGGGAGTCCTAGATTTCCACCAGCAAGAAGAATTAAAAAGAAAGCCAGATTACCAGCGGTAAACAAAACAAGCGATGACTAAATAATTCGTGTTTGATTATAAATATATCAATGATATCATCGGTTTATCATCATTTGCGCAACGTATGGGCAAAAACGGAACTTTCCTTTTTTTAACTTCGTGATAGTAAAATACGCACAGGAATCAGACAACTTTAGCTGAGGTGACACAAATTACATTTTCAAAAGTAGTTTGCTCAGAATTAAAATTGCCTGGTTATTTTAGTACATGGGTCTCTCAAAGGAACGAACACCGCAAATATCTCCTTAATACTAGACTTATCGTAAAAACGCTCGGACACATCGATTTTTTTTTCTTTTTGTGCATATTTTACCATTATTTGGAAGTATACAGTATGCCTTCTTATCTTAAACATTTTAATTATAATAATTATTGTTAATAACAAAATTACAATTTTATTATTATAGTGAAAACTTGAACAATTGGATGAATTATTATCATAGGTTGGAGGTGTTTGAATTTGGGCTTCAGCATTAGATAGACGACGGTGTATTTTCGGCTCTCATTTACGACAAAATCTTCATACGATGCTGCTCGCTGAGCTCGAGATAGGGAGTAACAAAATTTATAGAACTATGACCCGTTATTTTGATGACTTCCTGGGATTAGCGCCTGAACTGCTAAGAGTACTTATTGTTGAAGCTCTATTAGAGTGATTCGTGATTTTTTTATTTTTAGGACCTAGGCCGATGTTGATTGCTCCCATTTTTGTCCAGTTTCTTATAATGGTAATACCCGCTGGACAATTCTTAAACCATGGGGAATTATCATTCTGTTTCCATTTCTGATTGACCGTCAAAAATAATCGATTAGTTTTAATGTTTTCGCTTCTTTTGGACATTAGCTTAAAATATAATCGTACTGGACATAAATCCGGATTCACAAGATTTTTTACAAGCCCCTTACTTTAGCATGTGCAACTTGCTCCTTCTTACGCCGTTTTAGGCTGGGTTGTATTCCAGACGACCGGTACTAGACCCGTTATTATATTTTTCCGCCTTAAAATATTCCAATAGCAAAAAATTTCCTCTCCATGCTAGTTCGGATGCAGCTATGTGGAAAATTTGTTGTTGAAGCCCATCTGGGGTATTTTCATCCAAACTAAAGGCAATTCTTTTTATTTCCTTTCTCGTCAAAGCTGTGGAACTCTCCTCTAGTGCACGAGGTATCGCTTGCGACTCAATAATAATCAATAGTATTCTACGCTAAAAAGACCAGGTTTTCAACCAATTACAATTCATTTACAACATTTTTAGACACCTACTGATGATAGAAGAATACCAAGTCCTTGCATGAGACCGTCGCGAGCTCCAAGACTGTTATCAAGAACGTTAGGAGGGCCAGGTAAAGGGACCCACGTAGTTACTTGTTTTTTTTAGTTATTATTAATCGTCGATTAACATTGCTGAATCGGGCAATTAAAACTGTATTTGCATACACACTGTTTGAATATAAAAGGGTGACAACAAAGAAAACTAGTAATAAATGCAACATGTCCATGTGCCGCCCGAATAAAAAGGAACTGAGCACGCATTATAGGTTTTCGCGGACATGTACGAACCGACGATTAAGGTTTCTAGCAAAGACACACATTTGCTATTATAAACTTAATATTGAATGATGAAAGAGTTTTGGACTTCCATTGTATTTATTTCTTTTAAAGCACAACGTATCTCCAATCGTCTTCAGGTGAATACTAAATAAGTAAAGTAACTACAATAGTATTTATACTAGCTAGGTGCGCTGAAGCATAACTGAGGTGGGTGCAGTTATGCGTTCAGTTGGCACACGATCTTATCCTAAGATAACATTTATCTAACAAAGGTTTCCAGATAGTTCTTATGTGTAATGATGGTTTACTAAAGCAGCCTGGGTTCTGGTGAATAATAGCAGCTTCCTTGAACTTTATTTTCCTCCAGTGTGGTCCCTTATGTAGGATTTCAGCCTCAATAATTCCTACTTTCAAGAAAATGATAGATTCTTCAACCAAGTAGATGGACTACCGATGGGCTCACCTCTCTCGTCAATAATCGCCAACATTTACATGGAATGGTTTAAATCCAAAGCAATGAAACAGGCAAAGAAGAAACCAAAAATGTGGCTGAGATATGTGGATGACACCTTCATTATTTGGAATGGAACCGATGACGAACTAAGAGATTTTCTAAATCACCTCAATAGCTTAACACCAACAATCAAATTTACCATGGAGAAAGAAGAAAACAACCAATTACCATTCCTAGATGTCAACGTGAAGAAAAATGGCAACAGCATCCAAAGTTCAGTATACAGAAAACTTACGCATACAGGTCAGTATCTCAATTTTAGATCAAATCACTCAAACAATACAAAACATGGCATAGTTATAACCCTCGTGGATAGAGCAATTACAACCTTTAACGCGGAAGAAGCACTTAAAAAAGAAACTCGCCACATCAAGACCGACCTTAACAAAAACGGCTACCCCACAAGATTAGTTGACACAATATTGGAAAATCGTAAGAATCGACCCAACTCGCAAGAAGCAAACAGAGAGGCACAACCAATACTCAATATTCCGTATGTCAAAGGAGTATCTGAGAAAATAAGAAGACTAGGACAACGATATAACATCAACACCGTATTCAACTCGAGGGACACCCTAAGAAGGCACCTGACGAAGACAAAGCCTACAAGTCAAAAAGATAGGAAAAACTGCGTCTACCAGATCCCCTGCGAATGCGGCCAATCTTATATAGGTGAGACATTAAGACCACTAGAAACAAGAATTAAAGAACACAAAAACAATAGGTACGTTAAAAGGAGAGACCGAAAAGTCAGGTGCAGCTGACCATGCCTGGAAACATTGTCACCATATCATGTGGTCAGAAGCTGAAATCCTTCATAAGGAACCACACTGGAGGAAAAGAAAGTTCAAGGAAGCTGCTGCTATTCACCAGAACCTAGGCTGCTTTAGTAAACCATCATTAAACATAAGAAATATCTGGAAACCTTTGTTAGATAGATGTAATCTTAGTATAAGATCGCGTGCCAACTGAACGCATGACTGCACCCACCTCAGTTATGCTTCAGTGCACCTAGCTAGTATAAATAGTCCTGTAATCACTTTACTTATTTAGTATTCCCCTGAAGACGACTGGAGATACTTACCAGTTGAAACGTTGTGATTTAAAACAAATAAAGACAATGGAAGTCCAAAACTCTTTCATCATTCAAGAAACATCATTGTCTCCAACCTTCAAACAGTCAAATTTAATATTATTAGCTTATCCAATTTAATTACGGTACAATAGGTTGCCAAACCTTGCACTCACTAAGAACTAATTCAGCTGTTTGTATTTAAAAATACATGGGTTTTTGTCGGCTGTGTACTACGCCGCGAACGTAAATTATAATAATATGGCAAAGCAGCATTGAACGCAAAACATGCGCAGGCGCATCGCTTGATTGGCTCTTCTACACTATTTGGACTGCGAAACTCTTTTATGTTGTCAGGGTTGTTTATAGCGTTTTCTATTGGTAAATTTAGTGCATGTCCAATGTATTTCTATTTTCTACCAATGAATAACGCTATAACTTTTAACCTCGTGCCCGTTGAGTTCCATGTTTTAATTGTTGCTGTATTCTTGCCAGCCATTTTGTTAATAAACCATTCAGACCCCCGTACAAGATTAAAATATGGTGAAGACGATGGTAAAAGAACTTAACTCATAATTAATTTGTGTTGGGCTACATACTTGGTGAAACTGTTGTTCCATTGCACAGGAAGTAAAAATAATAACTACTTGTTGGGTTTCACAAATTTAATCAGTTTCCTGACACGTGTCTCGGCCCTTGCGGGTCATTATCAAAGGAGTACAAAAAGATACTAAATTATACGTGACATTACAAAGGTATTTATATCATATTATGGTAATTACAAACATGTCATTAAATTAAAATTAGGATTAGAAGATTGAATGGTCAACTGTAAGTTTTCTTGATTTTTAAAGGCACCGATACATATTTAGTCCTAAATTATTGTGCTATTAAGAATTATTAGGAAAGTACCTGAAGGTATTTCGGTTTAATTATTAAGAACATTACATTTTGTTTTTTATGGCTTTTTTGATAGCTATTGTTTCTAGTAGATTTAATTTTCTGCTTTTATTGTGTATGTATATGGGTTTTATGTTGTTAGAGATGGTGTGATTGTGTTTTATATACAGTGTGTCCGGTGTGTCCCGCTTTTCATGAATACACCCTGATATCTCAGTTATTAATAATGTGATTTTCTTTAAATTTTGGTGATGATTGTATGTTAGAAAAATAAAGTATTTGGCATAGTGAACACTTTTATGCATCATAGGCGTGCGGTCTTGGGGGGTAAAAAAGGGTTGATTTTTTGAGAAAAGTATATTAGGGCTTATTTTAAATAATTTTTTCTATCAGATTTAGAATCAGCATCCCAAAAAACCCCTTAATTAATATTTTCAAAATCTCAAGAGCTGATTTTAGCAGTAAAAAAATTATTTTTTAATTTGGCACTGTTTTAATAACTCCTTTATGATATCAAAATTACAAATTATATTATTTTAGATTTCTGTATTTTCAACATAACTACCTTCTAAAACAATACACTTTTTAACAATTCTTCTTAAACGTAAATTCACTTTTCTTAAAGTTTGGGAAGTAATTTCTTATCAAAATTTCGAAAAAAAAAAACTTAATCATAGTAGTTGCGAGGATACTGAATTCAACGAAATGACATGGAGGCGTTTGAAACGTTATAGGATCAGGACATTAAAACCAAAAAGTTAGCAATAAACAACCTATTAAAAAAAAAGTGCCAAATTAAAAAATAATTTTTTTTTTTAATTTATTTATTTTACGTCGGCCTTTTTCCGCAACGAGGCCAATCACCGACGCCAGGGAATTTGTCACACACTATCTGGTAATTTTGCCGAATCCCTCTTTGTCGAGGGTAGGGTTCTTTAACGTGCCAACATCCATGACACGGGGCCCACAGTTTAACGTCTCTTCCGAAAGACGGCGCCACCTCTTAAACCAAATTCCAAATTTAACATCGACGTTGCCGGCACCGGGAACGGAACCCGGGCCTACGATCTGTGAGGCTGGTGCGCTGACCACTAGACCACAACGTCGACAAAAAATAATTTTGTTACTGCTAAAATCAGCTCTTGAGATTTTGAAAATATTAATTAAGGGGTTTTTTGGGATGCTGATTCTAAATCTGATAGAAAAAATTATTTAAAATAAGCCCTAATATACTTTTCTCAAAAAATCAACACTTTTTTACCCCCCAAGACCGCACGCCTATGATGCATAAAACTGTTCACTATACCAAATACTTCATTTTTCTAACATACAATCACCACCACAATTTGAAGAAAATCGCATTATTAATAACTGAGATATCAGGGTGTATTCATGAAAAGCGGTACTGTATATACATATCTAACATTAAAAAAAAAACAAAATAAAACACTGTTAGCTGACTACTGCATAAAAGACAATCACTCAATCTCTAACAACATCAAACCCATATACATACATAATAAAAGCAGAACCTTAAATCTACAGCAACAATAGCTATCAAAAAAGCCATAGAAAACAAATGTAATGTTGTTAATAATCAAACCGAAATACTTTCAGGCGCTTCTTAATAGCACACTAATTTAGGACTAAATGTGTATCTATACCTTTTAAAGTTAGAAAAACCCACAGTTGATCATTCAATCTTCTAACTCCAGTTTTAATTTTATGACATGTTTATAATTACCATAATATTGTCGCGTATCAAAATGGTATGCGACTGGGTTGTGTCTTAGATGGTTTTGATTTACGCTTATTATTTACTGTGCCCTTATGGTGCGCTATTTAGTCACTGAAACGCTAAGGATTTTTTGAGTTTTATTTGATGAACAGCAAAGCAATGAGATAATGAAAGATTACAATAAATGCGAATAAGATACAAATTAAATAGTTTTCTAATAAGAAGAGCGATTGCCCCTTTTATTTTACTTTAGGGAGTTATTCCGGTAAGTTTAAAGAAACAATTTCCACTTAATAGATAACTCTGACAAACACAAGAACTATTTAAATTTGATACGATAAACAATTAGTTAAGTTACTCAAAGAACACTTACGCAATTTCAGCAAAGTAGACTGGTGCAGAACTCTTCATGACTTCAACATTTATGAAATTTAATCTTGAATTTAAACTTGACGGGCAGAGGTTACCCTTACACCTAAATAATTGATACAACTCCCTGAGTAAATGTTCTTTCGAGCTTTTATACAGTCTTGCAACTCTTATCAACTGGACGAAGGGGTTCCGTTTTGCTATGTCAGCAATAATTTTGCATAATAATAAAAGATGGGGATTTCCCTGAATGAACTATTAAAAATGGAACCCTTTATTCCAACCAATTAAAAACAATTATTTCTTATCAGCATTTGTCGACTGACTCCTCCTACGAACTATAAATGTATTTGTCCTTGTTCTATACGCTATATTACTGAAATTTTTCAAAACCACTAAAAATATTTAAGTATGGTACATACATGTGAAAGGTACACATAGAGAACTTCTACCAATAAGTTCTTTGAGTACATGGCCCAGTTTGCCTAGTAATTTTAGACGACATTAATTTGCTAAACTGAAAGGAAAGAATTACATTTTTGTAACTAGATTCCCTTCTTTTTAGGTGATAGACCGCGACAACCATCAGATGAGCCTCCGGTGGTGTTTTCTCCAATGGTAAGTTTCTTATGCGGATACTAATAATACCGCAGACGAACTATCGATATCAATCATAATAGTAAGTTACCTTTACTTGCGAGATATCTATTTTACTTACTTTACTTACTTTAACTATTTATACTTTTATAAAATTATTATTCTAAATGCCGTGCGAGCAAAAATTATTTGCATCAAAGAGGACCTTGCATCTAAGGACGCTATGCTTCGCCGTAGAGCTTAATACCAGTTGGGTGTCAGTAACTACCTGAATTAACAATCAATAAGTTTCCGTCATCTTTGACAGTCGTTACAAGTAATTTGATTCATCCCTAATTTTTCCAATTTCTTGAACAATTCACACAATGGGCTTTAAGGAACAGCACAAAACATTCATGGTTGAAGCGTATTTTCGAAACGGGGTTAGAGTAAATGGTGAGTGGCCATACAATCCGGGTTTGTGCATGGACGATTTTTACGAACATTTTCCTAACGTTGCTTTTATTGCTGGGGATTTTTATCATTGCCTGAAAAGAACCGTGGCTATGTTTAGGGAAACAGGTTCTTTACAACACAAAAAAGGAGCAGGAAGACCATCTGTAAGAACAGAAGGACTTGTTGCAAACGTTCGTGAAATAATGCAAAATACGTCAACAAATTGTATAAGACGCCTGTCCTAAGAAGTGGGAAGATTTTATGGAACATGCAGTACTATTATTCTTAAGAAGCAGCTAAATTGATTTCCTTATCAAGTGCAAGTATTCCAGTATAAATGATTTATTAGACCTTACCTTTTTTTTGGATAAAGCCTGGTTCCACCTCTCCGGTTATGTGAATTCTCAGAATACACGCATGTGGAGTAGTGAAAATCCCCATTTTTTTGTAAAGTCCACATTGCACCCTCAAAAAATTGGTGTCTGGTTCGCTGTTTCCCAAAGAAGAATTGTTGGTCCTATTTTTTTTTTCATGGCACAGTTACAGCACAGCGGTATTGAGATAATATTTTGAATCCATTTGTGAAGCAATTACTTCACGACGAACTACGTTTTGGATATTTTCAACAGGACGGTGCAACCGCCCATACAGCCGCCGAAACCATTAACTACTTACGCAATTTTTTCGACGACTGATTGATCAGTTTTCGATCAGACATTGAATTCCAACCTAGATCACCTTGTTTAACGGTTATGGATTACTTCGTTTTTCCTATGGAGGGCTTTAGGTTAGGAGTCCGATCGCAATACATTGGTTTCGGGCAAAGTTTTGGATCGGTAAAGCAGCTTTAAAAATGGCCGTCAGGGGCGCATGTGTTCCTTTAAATCTGTAAAATGCCAACTGTTTTATTGAATTTAGTTAACTAAAACCCTCTACAGGCTGAGATATGTATACAGGGTGTTTTTTAATTGAGTGCCGATACTTAAAGTTGTGAATCCTGGGGTGATTTTAAGCAGTAAAGTTAATATTAACATATGTCCTAAAGCTCTTCATTTTTGAGCTACAGGATGTTAACATTTTTAAAAAAATATAACTTTTTTATCATAATTATTATATCACTCTTAGATATTTTTATGAAATTTTGTATACACCTTTTAATCATTAAGGAGCATTTTTTGACTTAAAAGTTTTTTTTAAATTTTTACCAGTGACGTCCGTACGGGGTTTGAACTGAATATTTTTAAAGAAAAAAATGGTACGCCACTGATTTTTCTAAAAACAATACTTATATTTAAAATCCTCATTTATTTTGGAGCAAATTTGGTCCATAGACTTACTTTCGTACGATGCACCCTTTTTGCATAAAAATATAAAAACCAAAACACAATTTTTTTCTTCGGTTCATTGATTTACTATTTATTTGTTTTACTAAATGAATTGTTTTTTTATGCAAATAGGGTGCATCGTACAAAAGTAAGTCTATGGACCAAATTTGCTCCAAAATAAATGAAGATTTTAAATATAAGTTTTGTTTTGAGAAAAATCAGTGGCGTATAATTTTTTTTCTTTAAAAATTTTAACATCCTGTAGCTCAAAAATGAAGAGCTTGAGGACATATGTTAATATTAACTTTACTTCTTAAAATCACCCAAGGATTCACAACCTTAAGTATCGGCACTCAATTAAAAAACACCCTGTATATTATATCTAATAAAGCTTATTTTATTAATTATTGGATAAAAATACCGCTGACGTCTATCAAAACCTGTAAAAAGTCAAACACTTGACGATCACTGCGCTGTGACCGGGAAAGAGCGAACTAACTACTAAACAGGGACGTAAATTTAAAGAACAGCCATTTTCGATCGGACTCCTTCCTAAAGCCCTCCATAGTTTTTCCTCATTTAAAGAACACTATTTTTATAACACCAGTTGCAAAGTTAGAACAATTACAAGAAAGGATTATCCAAGAATGTGGTAACATTTCTCCAGAGATGCTGGTTAACACTTTCGGAAATATAAAGAGACGTGTGAATTTATGCTTGGAGCATGGCGGTGGCCAATTTTAGCAATTTTTGTAATTATTTTTCTTTTTCTTTCTGTATATTCTTACTTTGTTAATTTTGTAAACAACAAAAATAAATTTGTATTTGACTACTTATTGCATTACTCATTAGTTTGGCATATCATGTCATAATATGAATTTGACAAAATTTTAACCTAGATTTGGTTAGATATATCGTCCCCATATCATTGTGATCTAAACCAAGCCCTACGTTTTTTAATCCAAGACCTTTTGATGCAAATAATTTTTGCTCGCACGGTATATTAGGACCATCGATATAATGTCGATCATGATACCGATATCATTGACCACTTTTAGGTTGTGAACTCAGACTACAATTTTTTGTGGTCGTGCTTATATTGTTCCTGTTTTTTGCAGACTTTTGAGAAAATCGATTTTATAGGGATGTAGTTATCCCTTAAAAGATAAATAATAAAATACTGTAGTTTGTACTGGGAAGAACAGTAAATAGAATGTGAATAAAGTTTTTTTGGAGACAAATAGTTTATTTCTGGATATGCAAGGGTAAAATTACACATATGCCATTAGGAAAAATACCATTTTGATATCTAAAATATCGGGTCAAGTAAAAAAAAATTCTGTGTAGATATTCCAAAATTTCAAAATCTGTTTTAAAAAATGTGATCATCTCTCAACTAACACCAGACAAAAATTATGATCTTTTTTACATAAACTTTACTTACATCCAAACGACATAGGTACCTAATATAAAAAGTTGTTGTTATATTTACCATTATAACTAATTTGAAACTTTCTATTTTCAGGAGCCATTTGTACCAGACGAAGACACATGGGTTCGTAAGTACTTTTTTAAAATATTAAGTGTCAGATGCCAAAAATGCAAAATTTTAGAAAAATAAAAAGTTAACTCATGTAAATAAACTTTGTAAATAACTCTAAAATTTGCACCCAGAATAAAGATGAGTTTGTCAGGTCCAAAAATTCACATATCACTTATCCAAGTGAAATTAAACTCTAAATTTAGCAAACATTCTATCGATTACGATGTATAGGTGTTGTTTTTTCAGCTCCACCTCCCAAATACTATAAGGATCCCATGTACTTTCCTCCAGAGGTGATGGATACTGACATGCCTGCAGATTATCCAACAATGGATGAGATTGCGGCGCACAAGATGCCTTACGATAAACATCATGCGATTCATAGTAGATATAGAGGACCGACAGCAGGTATATTATAATATTTGATTTCACTAATTTTTTTTGAAAATCTTATTCTTGGTAAAAGTTGGTGCTTGCCTTAAAACAATAAATGAAATATGTTTTACTATATCATTTACATATTGCTTATAATTTTTGTTAAAGGAACAAAACCAACACAGATATTGACCCGCAACTAAAAGTCTACTCGCTTATACATAGAGATGTTTTGGAGTCATAAAAACTGTTGTTAACTGCTTACAATCCTTTATTTCGGGTACACATTTCCTGTAGAACAATTCGTTGTTGTAAAAGCCACGAACCGATTATTACACACTACACTTTCAATAAAATTACTATGAACAAATCCTACCTCGGAACCAACTGAAGTTGAGAAAAGTGCCAGAGTCGAGCCCATAAGGTGATGAGCTCTTTATTTATAATCTTTATACAGGGTTAGTTGAAATATTAATGAATTTTGGTACAGGTGGATATTTTAAAAAATTGAATTGAAAATTGACAATTGCGACGTTGCCAGATTTTTAGTTTTTTTTCTGTAACTCAAGGAATGTTTTTTTTCTACTACTCTTTTTTTATTGAATTCGATTCCTCCCATTACCATTATTATTTCCTAATAGTATCAAATTTTTATCTCAAATAGTTCTATCGGAAAAAAATTTAATTAGTTACATTTCTAACTCTAAAATAAGAAAAAAAAATCCGATCTATTTCCATTTAAAAACGTTTCAAATAATGTAAAAAGGAAGGTTGGTAGACATAACGTACCTAATAGTATCGATTTCATAATCAAATTAATGTAGTTTACTATAATACAGTCGCCACAGTGGATCTTTTCCCGTGCGTCATCAATCAACGATCAGGACTCAACGTGGTTAATAACTCTGCATCCTTATTTATTACAGTAACAAGTTTGAATAAAAGCATAAAAGAACGTCTCCAAGATTCCGCAATAATATAACGTGCAAGACAAGAATAAAACTATAAACGTCAATTAATTACTTTTTTTATTTGTTTAGTTGACTACCGTTGTATTTTAGAACGTTATTGTCAACCTTGTTTTGATCTGCCAATCTAATTCTTATTTTGTAAATTTGTGTGCCTTAAAACTGTTCCTTTTTCTAAAAATAGTTCTTTTTAGAGCTAATTATACCCACCATCTGTTTTGGCGGTAAGTATTTATGGATTTTTATAATAATTTATTTATTTTAAATATTCTAACCGTGAAAGTTCTTTGAAAAGTTTACGGCAGTGGCTAAATTCCCTTAAATGAAAGGATGTCAAAAATTTCACTTTTGCGATTTTAATAGTCAATAAAACACCAAACTTTTCTAGATTTTAAGCTTTAAAAATAGTATTAAATGTATTAACATTTGTTTGTCAATTTCTTTTAGATAATAGAGAATGCCGGGCAAAACTCTCAAGACACAAACCCGACAATTTGTGCTCAATCTCAGTGAGTACTTCGAATTTGAGAATTTTACTTTGAATTTGTTTATTATATAATATAATAAACAATCACCTTTTTAAAACCTAATACAGACAATTCTAAACCAATAAATTATAGCATCATGCACTTCCAGTGCTTGGAAATTCTTTGAAAAATTCCTTAAAAAATACATAAAAGAACACGTGCAGCAAAAAATACCAATTTGGATTTAAAAACAAATGCTACATTCCATCCTACTACTATACTTATCCAAATCTGCAACCAGCACATCTCACCAACCTAGAGAATATTTATTCGAAATACATAAAACATTTTTATAAATTATTTTGTGTATTAGGTTATTTCCCAAAAACTATATTTAAAAGTACAGGTTGTTACAGAAACATATTTAAATATATTAAATTATAATAATAGGATTCTCTATAGGTATATCCAAAAAAATAGTGAAAAAAATGTGTATAAACATGGATCCGCAAACGATTCGTTTCCGAGATACAGCTGTTAAATATAATTCCCCTTTAAAATTGAATGTTAGTTTAAGATTTCAATAAATGTATTGAAATTCATTTTTAGCTGGGAATTAATGGGTTAGACTGCGTTAGAGTACGAATAAAGCCCGAGAGAAACTCGGAATTATAAATAATTTTTCGGGATATTATGTAGGTACGTCAAACGGTAGGCAGGCACGTCCATTTTATGAACTTAGACTTAGTTTTGACTTTTTTCGTCTCGTAATTTTGATTTAATTGATACGATTTTGATGACGTTAAAGTGATGACGCACGGGAAAAGATCCACTGTGGCGACTTTATGTAAGTAATTTTTACTAGCTATGTTATTATTAGTAGTTGTTTGTCGTTATTGTCGTTATCGATACTATTGGGTACATTATGTCCACCACCCTTCCTTTTCACATTATTTGAAACGTTTTTAAATGGCAATAGATTGAATTTTTATTTTATTTTAGAGTTCGAGTTGTAACTAATTAACTTTTTTTCCATAAAAGTATTTGAGATAAAAATTTGATACTATAGTCAGATCTGGTCTTAACGTGCGGGTCCAAAGGTCACTGATCATATGCGTCAAATCAGACAACACAGAGGCTATCAAAATGTTGTGAGATTATTTACAAATATTCCGAAGGAAGGAAAAATAGTTTCATTATTTTAGCTATCGCGAAGATAGCCACATATATACCTAATATTATTGGTTTTGTAAAAATTATGTACAGGGGAGTTGAAAAAGTTACAAAAAAATTATATAATCGTTAATTATATACCTACTGTACCCTTTAATTAAAAACGACAATAATAAACAGTGCAATTTATTTTAACAATTTTACTGCTAAAACCTAAAAATACAATGGCATTTAGTCTGATAAACTATTTCGATAATGAAAGAAAAAGTGGAAATTCGCAAACCAATATGCAGGAAACCGTAATGAAAACACTGGGAATTAGTTTAAGGACTATGCATGAATAAAAAGCATAATATAATACCCAAGAATACTAAAAAAGTAAACGAAAAACACCATTTATAATTATAGCCTAAAAACTCTCATCGTCACTTATAAAATCTGAAAAGTCCTCGTCGTCTGAGTCGTCTTCGAATGGAGCAATTATCATTGGCGCTATTTCGACATCTAGTACTTGTTCTCGATCCCACCAATCCCTTATTAATATTTCTGTATGTTCCACCGATTTCTTCCAGTACTCTTGTGTAAAATGATCTAACGAATCTTGCCAAACTATTTGTACTTGGTCGGATTTAAGACCATCACCTACATGTTTTTCATAACAAGACTTTGCACCAGCCCATATTAATTCTATTGCGTTAAACTGGCAATGATATGACGGCAGTCGTGGAACCTCATGACCATATTCACGCAGTATTTCATCTACCGCGTATCTTTTGGGTTTTTTAAGAGACTTTGCTATGGATAGGAGTTTTGATTTAAGCATATTTGGTAAAGGATTTTGGTTGTGTTTTTCCAGCCACTCATAAATATCACTTTTCCTCCAATATGAAGTAGGCTGTTTATTTAAAATTCTTGAATGATATGATGCATTATCTAATACCTACAATTAAATACGGAGCATTCAAATTTGGTATCAATTGAACTTTTAACCATTTTTCAAACATTTCGCAATTCATATTATCATGATAGTCAGCACTTTTTGATGTTGAAGATAAAATTAAACTCGCACCTGCAACATATCCTGTTGCAGAACCGGCATGCAAAATAATAAAACGCTTTCCCGTACCGCACCCCTTTTCCTTTTAACACTTTTTACAGACTCATCTTGCCAAGATTTTGAACCACTTCCATTCGAAAATATCCACGTTTCGTCTAAAAATACCACTTTTCTAAATTTCGATTTGTAATTGTCCGTATATTTTTTTAAAAACTGAACACGCTGACTCACTATCTGTGGCTGCTCACATAAAAATCTTCGGTATTAATTTTGAAAACGCTTCAAGTCCAATTTCCAAAACACCCCGAATTTTTAATGTTTTTTGTAAAACTGGAAGAGTTACATTGGTTTTTGATTTGTATAAATCGTAAATCACATTTCGAACTCCCATTTTAATATTTTCGCTTAAATCCTCAGTCTTTGGCTTTCTTCGTTTACACTTTTTAGTATTTTTGGGTATTATGTTATGTTTTGTTTCATGCACAATTTTCTGCACAGTCCTTAAACTAATTCCCAGTGCTTTGGCTACTGTTTCCTGAATATTGGTTGGCGAATTTCCACTTTTTCTTTCATTTTCGAAATAGTTTATCAGATTAAGTACCATTTTTTTTTTGATTGGGGATGCAAAAACCCAGAACATTGTTTAATTTTCTCACAAACTATCAAAGTCACAAAACTGACATCTTAAAATTAACTAAGGTGGCAGGTACAAACTTTTGTAAATCGCTGAAAATAAAATACATATCCTTGTCTTTCATGTCAAAATGGAATAAGTCTGTCTCATTTATCTTACGTATTTTATTTAGAGGGTAAAATTAAACGCAAGTAAAGAAAACAAAAACTGAGAGTATGTCTTTCTTGAATCGTATGACCCGCACGATAAGACCAGATCCGACTATATCAGGAAATGGTAATGTTGATGGGAGGAATCGAATTCAATAAAAAAAGAGTAGTGTTACATTTGAAAAAAAAACATTCCTTGAGTTACAGAAAAAACTAAAAATCTGGCAACGTGAATTTTTTAAGTTATCCACCTGTACCAAAATTCATTGATTTAGGCTTGGTAGTTTTGAAGAAAATTAGCCGTTCCGGTTATTTCAACTAACCCTGTATAATAAAATTGTAGGTCCTGGTCCATTTGTTTACCGACACTCTAGTCAGGTACGCCATGATAGAGAACGAAATGTTCCAGTAGACAGACGAATGCAGAACATCCCAGAGTATGAAGATTACGTCGATTGGTATCATGACTTAGTGGGCAGAACAGATTTGGACCTTATTGATTACGTTGATAAACCTCCGTCCAAACAACAACCCCGGGCACGGAGGCCAATTCAACGCCAGCGTCCACGGGTAAACAAAATCATCCAGTACTATTAGATCTAAAATAGTGTTCACCTATTCACCTAAGTTTGGAAATCACCCAGCATATTTAAATCCGTAAATCCCGATATAAAAATACATCGCAGAATAGTTATTTACCTAACAAGTGCAGAAAGTGGTACTTTTCCGCACGCGACGGCAGTTGCGCCGTTGCAAGCCGTCAAGGGCGAAAAAGACATTTTCCGCATGTGTTAGGTACAAAAGTTTTCCTACGATCGATATAGTTCTCAGATAAACGCCAATTAGGTTCGTAATAATATACTGTAATTACAAAAATTATTGAGCTTCTGGCAAAAAAAAATATTTATTTTGCAAGTATTTCACTTTATTGAGTGTTTTAGATAAGGTATTCATTAATTTAACAAATCGTGGGAAAAAGGTATTTTTCGGCACGATTTTACTTTCCCGCACAATTTTTACTTTACCACACTATTTTTGAAATTGTGCGGAAAAGTGGTACTTTCCGCACGATAAATCGTGCCGAAAATTAACTTTTCTTCACGATCGTAGGAAATAGTTATTTACATTACTAGATGCGAAAGTTAATTTTTTGGTGTGAGGAGGTTTTTGAATTGCCGAGGCAAAGCCGAGGTGATTTAATACTTCCGACCACCAAAAAAGGCTTTCGCATCGTGTAATATATTACATTTTTTCTACTACTGTTCTCTGATCAATATATTATTATAGCTATTAATATACCGAGATTATTATACGATTTATAATAGTCGAGGACATTGCTAGGTGACGAGGCGACAGCTGAGTCACCCGCAATGTTCGAGACGGTGTTAAATCGCTAATAATCGAGTTATATTCAAAGCTTTATCGTATCATTGACAACGGCGATGCGAAAATAAAAACAAGGTTTTTGACATTTCATTTTGGCATTTCAAAAAGTCATCATTAAAATCATGCAAGATTTTGATATTCCTGACGATATATTAACTGCGGCCAACATTATAAGGTTGAACTTGCTTCCGGACAAATCTAAAATCCATTATGAAAAAGAATATCGGCAGATTTGTGAGTGGCGAAACAAAGTAATGAAGAAGAAATGGCATTGCTGGCGTATTTCTCACAACTCTCTGAGGAATACTCTGCTTCGTCCTTATGGCCGAAATATTCCATGTTACGAGCGACTTTAGAACTGAAGGAAAGAGTGGAAATCGACAAATACGGCGCCTTAATACGTTTCATCAAGAAGAAAAATGTTGGATATAGAGCAAAAAAATCGAAAGTATTTACAAGAGAACAAGTCAACGAATTTGTGTGTTCTGCCTCAGACGAGAAGTTTTTAATGATGAAAGTGGCTTTTTTAATTGGAGGAGCCTGTCGAACTAATGAATTAGCGAAGATGACCACGGAAGATGTTGACGTTTTAGAGGACAAGCTGATTGTTACTATTCCCTACTCAAAAATCCACAAGAAACGTATTTTCGCTGTGATATTTGACGGCAAAGTAAATCCTGTGCTTTTATTTAAAAAGTACGCAATGTTAAGGCCAGACCGTGTCACTCACCAAAGATTGTTTGTATCATATAGAGAAGGGAAATGTACGGTACAGCCCTGCGGCATTCATTTCTTCTCTAAAATACCTCAAAAAATAGCTGAATATCTCTCACTTGAAAATCCTAATTTGTATACTGGTCACTGCGTTAGAAGATGTTGACGTTTTAGAGGACAAGCTGATTGTTACTATTCCCGACTCAAAAACCCACAAGAAACGTATTTTCGCTGTGATATTTGACGGCGAAGTCAATCCTGTGCTTTTATTTAAAAAGTACGCAATGTTAAGGCCAGACCGTGTCACTCACCAAAGATTGTTTGTATCATATAGAAAAGGGAAATGTACGGTACAGCCCTGCGGCATTCATTTATTTTCTAAAATACCTCAAAAAATAGCTGAGTATCTCTCACTTGAAAATCCTAATTTGTATACTGGTCACTGCGTTAGAAGATCTTCGGCAAATTTTCTTGTTAATGCTGGAGGAGATATATTAGAACTACAAGAACTTGGTGGATGGGAATCGTCGAAGGTTGCTAGAGGGTATTTAGAAGAAAGTGTGACCAAGAAAGTTTCCATTGCTCGCAAAATTCAAATCGACGATGTTTCCGGCAGTGGATTAGGTACTGGGGAACCGCACGAAATCGAAAGGAGTGCTTTCTCGGTCATTAATCAGTCTTCAGAGGGCATACCTAAGATCGTGGACGTTAAAGACAAAGGTGTATCCATCAAATTTGAAAACTGTCAAAATATTGTTTTAAATGTTCATGAAAAATAGTTCTAATATTATTTGATATCTAATGTATTATGCTTTCGTAACTGACATATTAAATTATGGTAACTAATGTATTATGAGTAACTAAGGTTTTATGTAGGTTTTAGTATGTTTATGATGTTAATAATTATTAATAAAGATATCATATAAAAATGACTTAATCTTCAATAATACGATAAATGACTTAATCTTCAATGATACGATAAAGTAATAAACTTTGATTTTATTCAAATTAAATTGATAAAATAATATTTTTTTCCACCTGTAAAATAATCCATGACAACTAGTTATTTGAGTATTGTTGACAACTAGTTATTTGAGTACTGTCAGAGTCTGTCAGTTCGATTTTTTTATCCTGGCACCGAAAGTATTGCTTTCGTAGCTAGCAACCTACTTTCGTAGCTAGCAACGGATAATATTTAGGTAACTGTAACATTTACTTTCGTTTTCTTTCGTGTTGCTAGGGCCCGAAAGTTAATTTATTTATACAGTAGTAGAAAAAAGTATTTTTTTTAATTTTAATTAATTCAAGCTCGCGGGAGATTCGGCAAGATAATTTTATGCGAAAGCTATTTGAAAATAGAATTAAATTGGTAACATACGGATGTAAGGGACATCATACAACCCTGTGGGCAATAGTGGGTACTATATTTTGTTAATCCAACACATGACAGTTATGACTATCATTATCAATGTCATTTTAGACAAGTAAACTATAAAATAACACACTAGTGAGTTATGGATTGCAACTCACGTTCATATTTGAAGTAGTATTCTATTTATTTATATTACAATTACAAGCAGAATTGACATTGATATTGAAATTAAAGGAAACGCGAACGGTTTATTCGAATTTGAAGTCATTGTAAAATTCGTTGGTTCATTGGAACCAGACCCTCCCATATCGGTACAGCTGCTGATAGTGCTAGAAGACGCCGACACATTAGAACCTTGTATTTTTTCTGCACTTTGTATTTTATTATGCACCGATTCTTCTAGGTATCCTTCTGCTACCGTCGAGGACTTCCATCCTCCGTGACGCTTTAAATTAGTCATGTTAGCCCCTGCATTGGCCAAGAGAGTCGCCGAAGACCTTCTCAGACAGTGACCGGTGTAGAGCGCTGGCTCCTCCAATTTCAAAAGCATTGCAATTCTTGAAGGTATCTTCGACAACGTACTTATTCCCACACACTGGCCGGTACACCTCCCATTTTTGTAAAAAACAGAAAAGGGGCTATAGAACTAGTATTCTTTGGTCTCCAAGGCATGTATTTTTTACACAAATTGATCGGGTTGACTGGAAATCCTTCTTCAAATAGGTATGGTGAAACTTCTTGATTTCTTGGTTTTAGTGTCAGGCAAAACTACGTAAAAATATTTCTCTGTCTTGAATATTTTCTATTTTCAATTTCATCAATTCATCGCATCGACAAGCACCGCTAATCCCCATTATCAAAGCCACTTTCATCAACAAGTACTCGTCGTCGGGAGCTTCGTTCAAAAACTTTTCTATTTGAGGTCGTTCTAATGTCTTGGACTTCTTTGGTTTGTATCACTGCGATTTGCTTTTCAAAAGGCTCGTTAGTTTGCCATATTTTGAAATGTCGATTTTTTTATAAAGGTGAATAGTCGAGCGAAGCATCGAGTATTTGGTCCATAGCGACGATGGGGCTTTTTCTGCAAATGTAAAAAATAAGCCAATAGAACATTTTCATCGATACCTTTTATCTTCCGTGAATTCATCCAAGGCTCAAACATTTTGAACTCCTTATCGTAAGCATCTTGGGACTTTTCTGGCAAAATCCGCATCGCTGCTTCTTCAGCTTCCGTAAGGATATCCTCGGGAACGTAATTTTCATCGGTATTCTCCATTTTCTATAGGTTTTTTTTATTCAAAAAAGCTTCCCTTTTCTGCAGGGAAAACTGATGTGTCAAAATTTATTTAAACATTTGCTAACAATGTATCATACCCGGGGGCAACCAAACAATCAACCAACTTTGACCAAAATGTAATAAAGTCACTGTCAAGTCATTCTGACATTTTTAGGCTACTGAGCCGCAAGTATAGCTTTGATTATTTTTATTTTGATTATTTTGATTATTAATTATATTATCTCATAAAAAACGATTTCTTCCACTTGTTGGATAAAACATTGTATGCCACTCGTGTGTTATGTTTCCTAAGGCACTAGAGAATTTATACCACGAAGCCATCAGGCCGAGTGGTAAAAATCTTTCTCGCGTAACTTATTTTCAACATAACACACTAGTACCATGAATAACTATAAATCATAGGCAGTTTGAATTACATTATTTTTACTTTCCCTGTGCTTTACTAAAACAAACAAAACAATAACGCGTACAAAATGAATGGTAAATTTCCGCCTTACACAAACGCCACTGTTTCTATTACAGCCATTAGGGAGATTTCCACTTATTAATCCAACAAGTAGGGAGATTTCCGAAAACTTTTTGTTGTTGTCACAGCAACATGGAAAAACGCAAGTGTCTGAAGAATCGAAAAAAATAAAGGGTATTTATTTAAATCGAAAAAGTTTACCTTATTTCCGGTTAAAAAGGAAGTGATTTTGAAAATTGACAATATACTCGCTTATTAGCTTCTAAAGATTTAAAAATTAAATAGAAAATTACGATAAAACTGGTGGTAAATACTTCCTTTTTACAGATACCTCGGTCTCCAATAGCCATTAAAGGTGTAGATGTTCCATGCGGCTCCTGCGGAGAAGAAGAAGAAGAAGTGGAGGAAATTTCAGGATATGAGGAGATGTTTGAAAAGGTAAGACATTGGATAGTATAAATAATATGTAGAGTTGGTCAATAATATTTTTTAGCAAATAACATTTTTCAATAATTGGCGATTCGAGCTATATTAAGTCATCCTCAAGATTATAAGTCAAGATCCCGTGTAGTAAAATGAGTTGAAAAAATGTATACTGTATATAATACGTGACTCCTATTTGTTTCAGCTGTTGTTGTGCTGTTGTAAGGATTTAATTCATTTATTTATCAAAATTATAATACAAGAATAAAAGACAATTATTATCCAATATAATAATAATATTAATAATAATAATAATAATAATAATAATAATAATAATAATAATAATAATAATAATAATAATAATAATAATAATAATAATAATAATAATAATAATAATAATAATAATAATAATAATAATAATAATAATAATAATAATAATAATAATAATAATAATAATAATAATAATAATAATAATAATAATAATAATAATAATAATAATAATAATAATAATAATAATAATAATAATAATAATAATAATAATAATAATAATAATAATAATAATAATAATAATAATAATAATATACAGGGTGTTTCAGAATAAGATGCTGATCCTTAACGGTGTGAATCCTTAGGTGATTTTAAGAAGAAAAGTTCAAATTAATATATATCCTTAACCTATCAACTTTTGAACTACAGGGCGTTAAAGTTTTAAGAAAAAAATCATTTCATCATAACTTTAAAAACTTTCTAGCTATTTTTATGAATTTTTCACACATGCCCTCTAAGCATCAATAGCCATTTTTTGGTGTAGAAATTTTTTTAAATTTTTTAACCAGTGGCGTCCTGAAAGGGTTTGGACTAGACATTTTGGAAAAATATTATGTACTTTCTCAAGATAAAAATAATTTTTAAAATAATCATTTATTTTAGACCAAATTTGATATCTTGCCTTTTTATCGTTCGACAAACAGTTTCCGACAAAAAAAATAAGAACATTAAATTCGCATTCGCTATGTGCCTATGGTTTGTTTTGACACTATCAGGAATACTCCAGGAATTTTTCAAAGGGTACGAGACTCAATGAGGAGAAGAGTTGAAGCATGCATTCTTGCAAGTGGTGGCCACTTTTAACAGCTAATTTAAATTATTTTCGTTTTTGTTCACACGTTATTTAATGTTAGCTGTTTTAATTTATTGTTAAAAAATAAACCATAGGCACATAGCGAATGCGCATTTAATGCTTTTTATTTTTTTTGTCGGAAACTGTTTGTCGGACGATAAAAAGGCAAGATATTAAATTTGGCCTAAAATGAATGAGTATTTTAAAAATAATTTTTATCTTGAGAAAAAGCAGTGGAGTACATAATATTTTTCCAAAATATCTAGTCCAAACCCTTTCAGGACGCCACTGGTTAAAAATTTTTTAAAATTTTTCTACACTAAAGAATGGCTATTGATGCTTAGAGGGCATATGTGAAAAATTCATAAAAATAGCTAGAAAGTTTTTAAAGTTATGATAGAAAAACGATTTTTTTCTTAAAACTTTAACGCCCTGTAGTTCGAAAGTTGATAGGTTAAGGATATATATTAACATGAACTCTTTTCTTCTTAAAATCACCTAAGGATTAACACCGTTAAGGATCAGCATCTTATTCTGAAACACCCTGTATATTTCTAAAGACATTTTTTTACAATGTATAGAATTCGTCATGTACCTAATTTAAATTTTAAATTTGTGAGTTACATACAATACACCCAACAAAAAAGAAAAAACAAACAAACAAAAAACAAACAAAAGTAAGTTGCAGTACAAACAAAAGTCAACCATTAAAAAAAAACTATTAAAAAACTCATCCAAACTATAAATAGACTTATTGACTAAAAATTTCTTTAGGTCTTTCTTAAAACATACTATATTTTTAGAGTTTTTTAAATCCGGAGGCAAAGTGTTAAATAATTTAGACCATAGAACGCTTGGAGCGTCCCTGGTAATGTTGAGATTACAATGTGGTATACAAAAGTTAGACTTATATCTCGTGTCAAAAGTATGAATCATAAAATGTTTCTTAAACTTAGCTTTTTTTAAAAATACGTAAACGCACATTTCAAAAATAAAAACCGATGTAACAGTTAATATATTATATGCCCTGAACAGGTCTCTACAGGAATATGTAGAAGGAACATTACCAATTATTCTTAAAATTTTCTTTCGACACAAAAGAATATCGGAAACCATTCATAGGTGACCTACCCCAGAAACAGGCACCATAGGAAATCCTGCTACCCACCTGCGCATGATAAAGTGTCAAGAGCTGCTGAGTAGTTAATACTATACTATATCAGTTAATACTGAGTAGCATTTTAAACTGGTAAGAAATGGAGTTTAGCTTGGCGCACACAGACCGGCAATGCTGTTTCCACGAAAGAAATCTGTCGATATTAATTCCCAAAAAATTGGCGTTTTCGGTAAATAAGATTGGACCACCGTTGATATTTAAAATTGGAGGTGTTTGCATAGGTGTTTGACGCGACTGAAAAAGAAGTGCCTGAGTTTTATCGTCATTTACATAAAGATCATTACTACCGAACCATTCGTGCAAGGCTTGTAAGTTATCGTCACACTTTTCCCGCAAAACATCCAAGGATTTATCCGAGACAACCATGGATGTATCATCCGCATACATTGTCAACTCAATACTTGGATCGACGTTAACCAGGTCATTGACATACAATATAAATAGTATTGGACCCAAAATAGATCCTTGCGGTATGCCCATATCCACATTACATGTATCCGACTCAAACCTGCTAGATCTACCGTCGATCCTTTGCTCAATACTGACATACTGCCTACGATCCCCCAAAAATGACTCTATCCAGTTCAAGGCGGCACCCCTAACGCCGTACTTACAGAGTTTGACATATAGTCTTGTGTGATTGACGCAGTCGAACGCCCTGCTCAGATCGAGAAAGATACCCACTGGACACTCTCCCACGTCAATCCTATCCAGTATCCTTTCATAAAAGGAGTGTATTGCCGAATTAGTAGACCTACCACGAAGAAAGCCGTGTTGCTTGTCTGTAATTATTTTATTGCTTGCCAAAAATGGCAAAAGGCTTTCCAAAAAAGCATATTCGAACATTTTTTAAAATGAGGAGGACATACACACCGGTCTATATATAGATTATTCGAAAAAAATCCGTACTATACCGGGTGTCCACGGAATGTGAAACGCCCCTCTAACTTTTTTGTTTTTCAAGATAATGAAATAAAATTCGGGGGATTTGTATACGACATAAAACTCCATTTTTTGACACGTGACTCATCATTATGGAACTTCCGGTTTAACCGGAAGTGACATAAACTTTCTATTTTTAAATGGGACACCTGGTATATTTTTACTTTTTTGACTCCATATGACATTCTAAATACAACGATGTCACTTTTTGTCAGCAAGAAAAAAATGTTTTTCAATTTTTTCGCTCCTTGTAAAACTATTATTTTCCATGTTTTTTAAACAACAAACTAATTTACTATGGCAGAAGCTGTTGGCATTTCAATTTTCTTCAAGGCATGATTTTGTTTTATTAGTTTTGCTGGTCACAGGCTACTTGATGCATTTAAATCTAAATTTATTCTCAAAGGATGCTTCATTTTAGGAAAGTTCTAAGTTAACTTTTCAAAGTTTTTTAATGGCAGCTTTTCTAAAACATAATAGTGTATGGTATCAAAATAATCGTAATAAAATCCTCTTTTTTCTTTACCCGACGAGCCACCATGTTGCCATTTAAAAAAAGTGAGTTATACAACTTTAAAGATTAAATTTTACATAGCACATAGCATTGGATCAAAAATAGTAAAATTGTATTTTTCCCAAGATTAGAGAACTGAAATAAGTGATTTTAAGGTATTCATAGCCCTCTAGATAAAACAATAAATTTGGAAAAAAAATATTTTCTTGGTGACAAAAAGTGACAAGTGACACATCGTTGTATTTAAAATGTCATATGGAGTCAAAAAAAGGAAAAATATACCAGGTGCCCCATTTAAAAATCGAAAGTTTATGTCACTTCCGGTTAAACCGGAAGTTCCATAATGTTGAGTCACCTGTCAAATAATGCAGTTTTATGTGTATACAAATCCTACGAATTTTATTTCATTATCTTGAAAAACAAAAAAGTTAGAGGGGCGAGCCACCTTCCGTTAATAAGTTAAGTGTTAAGAACTAGTGATGTAAATTATATTATTATTTTATTACCTATTTAAATACAAACAAAATAATAAAAACTTGCTTCTAATTGATTTTTAATAATTTTATTAGAAATATAAAATCTCCCATTTTTCTTGTGTATTTTCAAGAATTTTAGTCCAACGGGGCACAACGCACAACCCGAACAAACCCAAACTATGCTAAAATCTTACATACAGAAAACAAAGGTTTAAAAACTAAATTTGTTAGAATCTATGGAAATAAATAAACTTAAAAATACGGACCTGTTACTTAATGATTAACTAGATTTAAAGAATTCACCTTTGTTAAATTTATTATGTTGACCATCACACACCTACTTAAGATTTTATAAATTACCCATATTGTACCTAATTTTATTTAAATTTTAAACCCTCTGTTGGATTTTCCCGCTATTGTAACCCTTCCACTGTTTTATTTACATTTTCAATAATTTAATATTATTGCACCCCAATTTTTAATTTTCACCTTTAATAAATCATTTTCATCTGACGAAGTCATTTTTCTAGTAAATATAGTGGAAATTTACAAGTTCAACTTTGTTTTACTGTATCCCATAATACTATAATTATGGATTTCCACCTAGTATCGGCTGAATCAATTAAGTTGGAAATTGTTTAAAAAATATATTTCATTAGAATTTTGGCTAATAAAAGCGATTTTTATTATTTACCTGTAATAATAGGCAGATTCTTTATTTTTGGTATTTTTAGATGTTACAAGCCAATATTGCACTACCACGAGAAAAGTATCCTCCGCCAATGGCGGAACGTAGGGCACCATGTTCCTCGCAAGTTCCAACAGAATATGAAAGAATACAACAATTTATTGATGTAGAGAGGCAAGGGGGGATGGCGCCACAGGATATAGGTCAAAGGCAATTTGAGCAAATTGCAGATCAGGTGAGTTTTTAATTATTTAATAAAAACAATTAAATTATAACCATTTATTAAAATACATCAAGACTAGGCTTTTTAGGCCCATACAAAACTAATTATTATACCACAGAAAAGTTTATTTTATTAGCAAGTTTTTAAAGCATAATTTCACCATTGTCTCTATCATTAAATTTAGTTACTTGAGGTTTGTTTGGGCATCCCATCTCTTTTTATTCATTTTATTGTGTAATTATTAAGTAATAATGAGCAACTGCTCATAGTGGGCATTTATTTATTATTTATTTAAAATATAAATTTTTTATTTTAAAATGAATTATAATATAAAGTAATACTTTTATTAAAGTCTTTAGAATCCGAATCTATACAAGATTTGTATATAATATGCAATGCAAGAAGATGGGACCCACGTATTCGGACCCTGGTTCTTTATCGAAGCTAAACTTTTCATTTTCTAAATAACAATAATAATAATAAGTTTATTTAAAAATTTAATAATATAACAAATATGTTTATGTTGTCTTTTATGAACTTATTCTTCATTCCCCTGAAGCTGAGCTTGTTAGGCGCAAATCTTATTTTTTATTTTAGTATATAAAATCATAAATCATAAATATGTATTAAAAATTAAGTTTTAAAGTAAAAATGTTAATTTATAGTATAAAACGCAGTTTTTTTGAAGAAATATATTACCTATAATAAGATTATTAATTTATAATTTTCAAGCAAAAAATATTACTTATATAAATTACTCAGAACAATATTAATTATCTAATTGAAGCATTTCTACAAATATTTTCAAATTGTCTGTTTTTAATATCCATGTTTTTATTTCGACTTAACATTTTTTTAATGAAATCAATTTTTTAATTTTTGTTGGTAAGTAATCGTTTAAATAAAAACATAAATATTTGAAATGTTTTTGTCCTATGGACATATTTATTTTAGGTTTTATGGTTATTTCATTTTTATGACGAGTATTATGACAATGGTTTTTAAATTGTATAAGGTTTTTATTTTTAAATATGTATATTAAGATGTTATAAATGTAAAGTTATCTAATGTTCAACTTTTTTGTTTCTGAATATAATTCTTTTGAAGGATAAAGATAATCTTTATTGAATATAATTTTTAGAAACCTTTTTTGTAATATTTCAAATTTTTTAACTAAAGTTCTATTTATTCTTCCCCAACCTAAAATTCCGTGATTTAAATTAGTTTTAACTAATATAATATTTCCATAAATGTCTTACATTTAAAATTTTTTTAATGTTTTTAAAAATCGGTAGTAAACTTCTTAATTTTTTAATTAAGTATTCTATGTAAAAATTCTAGTTTAATTTACTGTCAAAAATAATTCCTAAATATTTTATTTTATTAACTAATTAAATGTACTGGAACAAACAAAGACCTTCTTTGTTTTTCACGGGCACGCATAATTTTGTTATTATTTACAACGTTGGATATCCCAATATTTTGCACAGTGGCAGAAACTAGCTAACGTTTTTGCAACTGGGCTAACGTCGGTAAATAATACAACTAATTTACAAGTTGAGTAAAATGTAATAGCTATTTACCTAACAAGTGCGGAAAATGAATTTTTCCGCACGAGTCTACCGTTCACCGAACGACGCGTAGCGGAGTTCGATGAAGCAGCCGAGTGCAGGGAAAACATTTTCCGCACGTGTCAGGTACAATAGTTTTTCTACAGACGTGTGGAAATAAGTAACACATATTTCAAAGAAATTTAATAATTTTTAATTAACTATAACAATCACGTACAGGGTTATCCAACCAAGACTAGACAAGGCGATTTTTTGACTTTTCCTGTACTTTTATAAAAAAACTGAAATAGCCGTCTTAAGTCATTTTCTCCCGCGAATTCGAATATCTTCAGCAAAAAACAATTGAACATCAAACAAAAGTACTAGGGGTCACTTTGATATTTTTTTAAATGGGATGCCGTATTTTTAATGAGCTTATCCGATTTCAAATATAAATTTTGATCTAAAATGTTGGATTTTTAATTCAAAAACGCCTTTTTTCTTCAGTTTTAAATTCGGAAAATGTTCGTCTACCGTACGATTAATACCTGATAGATGGATACCCGTTTCACCTGTTCACCCTTTAACCTGCTTTAAAGCGTCCGTCAGTTAGACAAAATAATCAAGTGTCAAATTTCTATATATTTTTCACGAATTAATTACAAATAATGAAATATTCTTTAGAAGAACGGCTAAGTGTAATAAAATTATATTACAAAAGTGGAGAGAATGCTCGACAAACACAAAGAACGTGAAAAATATATAGAAATTTAACACTTGATTATTTTGTCTAACTGACGGACACTCTAAAGCAGGTTAAAGGGTGAAGAGGTGAAACGGGTATCCATCTATCAGGTATTAATCGTACGGTAGACGAACATTTTCCGAATTTAAAACTGAAGAAAAAAGGCGTTTTTGAATTAAAAATCCAACATTTTAGATCAAAATTTATATGAGAAATCGGATAGGCTCATTAAAAATACGGCATCCCATTTTAAAAAATATCAAAGTGACCCCTAGTACTTCTGTTTGATGTTCAATTGTTTTTTGCTGAAGATATTCGAATTCGCGGGAGAAAATGACTTAAGATGGCTATTTCAGTTTTTTTATAAAAGTACAGGAAAAGTCAAAAAATCGCCTTGTCTAGTCTTGGTTGGATAACCCTGTACATATGTAACAGTAACTAATTCTGAGAAAAAAAAGTAATCTACAAGTTATAATTGATATATTATTGATTTTGACATAATCGTGCCGAAAAATTTTTCCGCACTAGTGTGGAAAAACCAATTTTCCGCACGGATTTTTGACATAATCGTGCCGAAAAAATTTTACGCACTAGTGTAGAAAAACCTATTTTCCGCACGGATATCAGTGCGGAAAATTGATTTTTCCACACGTCTGTAGGAAAAGTCTGTTTCCCATTGCATGACAGCTAAGAACCCTCATTAAAAATGCAAACCACAAGTTTTACCTTACCGGGTGAACATATCATTTTTCGCATTAAAGTATATCTTTTTAGTAACAATACAGGTAGTTTAAACACTATATAGATTGGCACACCCCTAATTTTACCTTTCACAATAGGGTCGTAAAATTGTAGCCAGTGATTTAAAATAAATCTTCGGACAGTGGCGGTCGTTTAGATTTTACTTTATAAAATATAAATTCCTTTTGTTTCCTGCCCATGTTGTAAATAAATTATACATAGTAAAAACTTTATCTGATTTAGTTCTAGCCGATAGGGGAAGGTGGGGCACAGTGTTACACAAAAAACATTTCGATTAATAATTTTTTTATTTGTCAAATTAAAATAACGATTTAATTTTGCTTAGGTTTGGTGATGTTTAGCAACTGATTTTCGGAGCGTCTGTTGCCCTAAATATATAGGTTTTTTATAAAAAAAACTATTATCTCTACACGTGTCGAATGTAACACTGTACCCCACTAGCGGGGCACTCTGTTACACAAGGGGGGAAACAATGTTAAATTGTTAATTATTAAATTTTCAAATAAATTTAGATTACCTTTACTAATAGTGCTCTTTTTATTCGGAATATTTGCAAATACAAAAAAATAACAGGTAAAAAAATCATCATCTAGACAATAAAAAACAAGTCAAAACTCAGACAGAATCTCAAAATGTAATGATTTAAAAAATAAAAACTCAAATGTTTCAATTTAGAATATTTAAATTAGTATCAAATAACAAAGAAGTGTACACATTAAACACTATTTTAATTCATTATAGTATACAGGGTGTCCCGAAATTAGCTGACAATATTTTAAGGGGATAAAGTACATTCAAAAATAAGACTAAAATCCTGTATTAACATACCTTCAAAAACGCTTCGTTAAGGGGCTAGAGCCCCCCGAATTGGAGCTATGAAAAGCAGTTTTTTTACAATATCTCAGAAACCGATTAGGGTATCAAAACAAAATTTGATACATGTTTTACCCATAGCTAGACGAAATAAATGGTTTAACTAGCTTAACTGTATTTCCTCCAGTGGCTCCACTGGGTAGGTAGTTGGGAGAATACTGCCCTAAGTTTTTTATTTGTAGGATTTTTTAACTTTAGGTGAAATTTTTAGAAGCCTTAAAGTCTTTTGTTGAAAAAAGGTACTCTTGTTTCATTGCAGTAGGATTCACCATTTTCCAGTAAAATCGATTTTAAAATTTTCGGTTTTTTGAAATCCGGTGAAAAGGCTAAGGTTTTTTTTGCATATCTCAGCAAACACTTAATATTAAAACATGAAATTTATTAGAAGTTCTACTAGCGACAAATAATAATAATACATAATCAACTGGGGGATTTATTAGATAATGTGCCACTGGATTTACGTTTAGGGCACTTCTTTCAACATGATGGGGCACCAGCTCACTACGGACGTCAAGTGAGGAATTGGCTTGAAGAAAATTACCAGGTGGATTGGTAGCCATAGCATGCCCACCAAGATCACTTGATTTAAATCCCCTTGATTATTATTTTTGGGGACACATGACTGGTACTTGCTTAAGAATTAGTTTTCCGTGTGGTTCACAATCAAATTTGATTTGCAATTTGTTATTATTTTTAGTTTTATTTTAAAACTCTCTTAAAATCTTCATGAAAATAAATATTTAAAAAACAAAGGAATCTAAAAATATGTTTAATTTAAAAACGTTACATTCTGTCAAATTACAATAATAGAACGTTTTATTAACAAAAAATTTAAAATTAAAAAAAAATATATTAATTAAAAAAAAATATAAGTAATATTTACTTAAGGCTCCACCCTGTGCGACGTCACTGAAAAAATGTTTTAAAGTAACATCCTTTAATACATATGCCTTGTCACTAGTAGAAGTTCTAATAAATTTCATGTTTTAATATTAAGTGTTTGCTGAGATATGCAAAAAAAAACCTTAGCCTTTTCACCGGATTTCAAAAAACCGAAAATTTTAAAATCGATTTTACTGGAAAATGGTGAATCCTACCGCAATGAAACAGGAGTACCTTTTTTCAACAACAGACTTCAAGGCTTCTAAAAATTGCACCTAAAGTTAAAAAAACCTAAAAATAAAAAACTTAGGGCTATATTCTCCCAACTACCTACCCAGTGGGACGCCACTGGAAGAAATAAAGTTAAGTTAATTAAGTCGTTTATTGCGTCTTATCATGGGTAAAACATGTATTAAATTTTGTTTCGATACCCTAATCGGTTTTTAAGATATTGTGAAAAAACTGCTTATCATGGTTCCAATTCGGGGGGCTCTAGCCCCATAACGAAGCGTTTTTGAAGGTATGTTAATAGATGATTTTAGTCTTATTTTTGAATGTACTTTATCCCCTTAAAATATTGTCAGCTAATTTCGGGACACCCTGTATGTGCAAATCAACAGAAAAAATTATTATTTCTGATCTTCTATTATTGTTTTAACATGTAACACTGTTCCCCCAGTATAGTGTGGAACTCTGTGCCCCAATCGCATTTTTAGCAAAAATATGCTAGTTTTTAGGATACAAAATTTTTTAGGTTATGTCTTACATGGCATGCCAATCTACAAACATGTTCCTTAAACATGATACCATAAAGTTTACAATATATTATTGTCAAGAAACACAAGACAATTGTAAAACTGTATAAAAAATTTACTTTTTGACAAAAAAAATATAAAAAACTTACTTGGGTGGTATAAACAATTCACATTTCACCACGCGTTCGGATAATTGAAGGTAATAGTCTTAACTGGAAGTGGCAATTATTCCAGCGCCGTGTTGCTTCGCGTAAGTTTATAATTCCGAATATAACACTGTACCCCGTGTAACACTGTGCCCCTCCGTCCCCTACTATACATTATTAAAATAAGGTGATAGTGAAATAGTGTATCGTTTTAAGAGACCAGGTCTGCCAAAAAATTCGACCGTTTTAAACAATTGTTTTAATCGAGTTACCTGTCCTCTTAAATTGTAATATTATGGTCCGTTCTTATTTTAATTTTTTTGGTTTATATTATGTAATTTTTATTTATAATTTATATTTATTCGTATGTAGTTTTTAAGGTGTGCAAAAAAGATTTATATATTTAACTGAATTAATTTTATTTTCTACATACAAAAACAGTTCATACTTAAAAGAGTTAACAAATTGAAGGTCTAGAAAGGTGTCTTCACTATCACTAAATTCAAAGGATCTGTGGAGTCAACTGAAATAAGTGGTTCTACCGTTTCTTCCATCAGGTTGTCTAAGTCCCATATTTTTTTTTCTGTTTTATTACATGTTTTATAGCTTCTTTCCAATTTTCTTTCGTTATAATATTTAATGTAGTGTTATTCCTTGCTACATAGCCTTTCATTTGTGCCCATTTTAACTCAATTGGATTTAATTCACAGTGGTAGGGCGGCAGTCTAAGTAAAATGATACCACGTTTTTTAGCCATTTCATCGATTACACATTTTGTAAAACGTGACTTATTTTCTTGTACTATTTTCAAACGGTCTTTTTTTAACGTGCTTCAAAGGGTATAGTTTTCTTAGACAGCCAATTTATAATATCTGTTTTTTTCCAAGAAGTCGTAGGAAGTTTTTCTAAAAGTCTTGAATGGTAGCTGGCGTTATCTAATACTATGACAGAATTTTCGGGAATTAATTCAATCCTTTGCTCAAAATACTCTTCGAAGACGTCAGCAGTCATTTTCTCATGAAAATATTTTCTTGATTTTGAATCAAATTTAAGTAAACCACCGTTTACAAATCCACTTTTACAACCTAGATGCGTTATTATTAACCTGCGACATTTACCTGCAGGTATTTTCAAACCAGTAGACAAACCGTCTCTAAATGCTTGACGAAAGCTTTGAATATTTTTAAAAAGACCTATCTTTCGTACTGAATGTCCTTCGTTAACCCAGGTTTCGTCTAAATAAAAAATTGTCCTTTTTTACTTCTATATCAGCTCATATCTCTTAGATACTGTCGCCTCCAAAAAATTATAATTATCTTCTCTATCCAATAACATTGACTTTTGGTTGTATTTTTCCCAAGAAAAATTTAATTGATGTAAAATTTGCCACAATTTTTTCTTCCTATGTTGGGTAAAGTATAGTCTTTTTTTAATTTAAAATTTTATCTAATATTGGGATCTCTCTATTGAAATAAAAATTATGCACTTTTCTTCTTATGATACTTTTCACATCCTCATCAATTTGTATAGGTGTCCTTCCTGGCGACTCTTCTTATGATACTTTTCACATCCTCATCAATTTGTATAGGTGTCCTTCCTGGCGACTCTTCTTATGATACTTTTCACATCCTCATCAATTTGTATAGGTGACCTTCCTGGCGACTCTTCTTATGATACTTTTCACATCCTCATCAATTTGTATAGGTGTCCTTTCTGGCGACTCTTCTTATGATACTTTTCACATCCTCATCAATTTGTATAGGTGTCCTTCCTGGCGACTCTTCTTATGATACTTTTCACATCCTCATCAATTTGTATAGGTGTCCTTCTTGGCGACTCTTCTTATGATACTATTCACATCCTCATCAATTTCTATAGGTGTCCTTCCTGGCGACTTTTTAGGAGGGGCTACTGTTCCAGATTTTCTTTCCCTAAGAATCCTATAGATTGTTGATTCCAGAACTCCCGTCATATTAGCACATGCTGATACTAGGTTTCTGACCGTACCTACTAGATTCTGTTTGGTGCACAAGTGCATCGTGTACATTTAAAACTCTATACCTATGCAATAATAGATAATTTAATTACTTATGGTCAGGTACCTACCTGTTATGCTTATGGTTTATTGAGGTTTTACGACTCATGACCCTCAGCTGTGCTGTCAGGCTTTAAGAAACAGAGTATAAATAAAAAAATATAATCAAATAAACTAAATCCTGTTAATCAATTGAACTTTTTACTGTACATTTGAATATGAATATGCTTAACATAAAACTGTATAAAAACATAATTATGAAAATGTGTTTTCTTGAAAAATGACGTTTGCTGGAATGGATTTATGTTTTGCTATATTTTCATTTCATATAATGTTTAAAAATTTGTACCTATGTCGGACTAATTTACTGAATAATTTTATTGTTTTTTTTAGAGAGTTATATTATATTGTAATTTTCCTATTGTAAACTGTAAGGTCCTCGCCGAGACGAGAGATTCTCGTCTCTCGTCTCGTCTGGCCCTCTCTCGACGAGACGAGAGAGATACTTTCTCTCGAATAAAGCTCCGAGACGAGACGAGAGAAGTACCCTCTCTCGTCGAGAAATTCTCGTCTCTTTCGATCTCTCTCGAGCAAAAAACGTTACTTTTTTGAGATTTTTTTAATCTTCTTAAATTCCTCTTTGCAAAAATATACATAATGTCTATATCTGGACCAGCGGTTTTAGAGTTATTTAACTGCAAATAGTTTCATCTAGTTAACCGTGCTTGGCCATTCAGAATAACATATTATTATGACGTTTTATCGCTGGATAAAATGATTTGCAGTCAAATAACTCGAAAACCGTCGGTCCAAATATGGACATTATACAGTGTGTCCAAAAAAGTATGCAACATATGGGAAAGTTATTTATTACCGATTTCTCAGAAAATTTTATTCTTGATAAAAGTTGGTGCATGCCTTAAAATTATAAACGCATATTTTATATTTCACCTGCGGCTAATAGTAAGGGAGCAAATGCCATTTTTTTTAAATTACTCTAACTGGACTTGACCGTACCTACTAGGTGAAAATGACAAATAAATTATTAGTTATTTCCACTCGCATAAATAGAGTTGGATTCTGTTATAATTTTTATTAGAACCCAAGCTGGCTAACATGTTTTTAAATATGCGTGCAACACGCTAATATCTAAACCCACCCGTATCATTGAAAAGTTTTAAAAGGTTTGCAACTACTTAATACATTTTTATTATTAAGATATTTGATTAATATATTAAAATCGCGTAAATAAAAAATCGACCAGAGGCGTACCGTTTAGGGGAAAATAGATATTAAGAAAAAAAAATAAAAAATTAAGACACAACTAAAATTTCGTATTTGGACTATGTTTTTTTTTTGCAAAAACATTTCCATATAAAATTTTGTTGTATTTGTACTAATTAGGGTACTTTACTCTTAAGGCCATTTCGAAAAAATGGCTCTTGCTCCCTTACTATTAGCCGCAGGTGAAATATGAAATATGCATTTATAGTTTTAAGGCATGAATCAACTTTTATCAAGATTAAAATTTTCTGAGAAATCGGTAATAAAGAAGTTTCCCATATGTTGCATATCTTTTTGGACACACTGTATATTTTTGATAAGAGGAATACAGTGTGTGTATAAAGTCTGGAAACGGCTTAATAACATCACAATTTACTGGCCGATTTAAACCAAATTTGGTACAGTTGTGTAAGAGGATCTAACGCACCGAATGACGATATTGGCGTTGTTGCCAGCTTTTTAATTTGTCTGGAATTCGAACGAATTTTATATTTTTAAATATAACACCCAGTATATTTTTACATTTTTAAATTCCACATAAAATTATAATTATTTTTTATTAAATGCATATAGTCTATACTTCATAGTTTCCGAGATATTGACTCTCGAAAAGTGACATTTTTGAACTTTGACAGCTTATAACTTTCTAACAGTACGTCTTAGAGCAAAACGGCTTACATGTCCCTATCTTCAATTTTTATTATCTTCCCAAAAAAATTACCTTCCGGTTAAACCGGATGTAACTCGAAAGCAGGAAATATAGTTGTTCCGGTTTAACTGGAAGTTGATTTTTTTCGGAAGATAATAAAAATTGAAGATAGGGACATGTAAGCCGTTTTGCTCTAAGACGTACTGTTGGAAAGTTATAAGCTGTCAAAGTTCAAAAATGTCACTTTTCGAGAGTCAATATCTCGGAAACTATGAAGTATAGACTAATAATGCATTTAATAAAAAATAATTATAATTTTATGTGAAATTTAAAAATGTAAAAATATACTGGGTGTTATATTTAAAAATATAAAATTCGTTCGAATTCCAGACAAACTAAAAAGCTGGCAACAACCCCAATATCGTCATTCGGTGCGATAGATCCTCTTACACAACTGTACCAAATTTGGTTTAAATCGGCCAGTAAATTGTGATGTTATTAAGCCGTTTCCAGACTTTATACACACACTGTATAAGAAGATTTTAAAAATCTCATAATAAACAGGGTGTCGCAAAATTTTTTTTTTAAATTTGCTGATTCTACATAAATTTATAATTACTTTTATTAAATGCATTATTAGTCTATAGTTAATAGTTTCCAAGATATTGACTTTTGAAAAATTGTATTTTTGAGTTTCGACAGCCTATAGCTTTCTAACAGTATGTACATCTTAGAGCAAAACGGCACATTTTCACTATCTTCCCAAATCAATCAGACTTCCGGCTAAACCGGATGTAACTCGAAAGCAGGAAATATAGTTCTTCCGGTTTAACCGGAGGATGATTTTTTTGAGAAGATAATAAAAATGGACATTTGACATTTGACAAATGACATTTTTTAAAAGTCAATATCTTGGAAATGGAAATTTCTTACCTTGCTGGTGTTTCGGAGCACCCTGTATAGACAAAAATAATTTTATAAGAGGCACCTCTTAACCCTTAATAAGCTTCGTCAAAAGTTTTCCGCTATCTTAGTGGTACAGGAGATATTGACCTTTGTCGCACTAATGGGCCACCCTGTAGTAAATACCAAGCAAAGTTTTAACGCATTTAGGTTAGGTTCTGTCATATTTGATATATATTGCACACATGTCAAGTATGATGGAACTTAACCTAAACGAGTTAAAATTTTGCTTGGTTTTTACTATATTTGGTTTAAATCACGAGAGAAGCGAGACGAGACGAGAGACCCATTTTATCCTTCTCTCGTCTCATCTCGTCTCGCGGCAACACTACTAGGGACAAAGTTTAAAAAAAAAAATCAGCTACAGAATTGCACAAAAGAAATGATAAAGGAACTCGTTTTCTCACTACTGGGATCTTACGTTCCTTGCTTAATTACGTATTATGCTACTGGTACACTATTAACTATTTTATAATTTTGTATTTTTAGTACGCTGCTGGTGGATTGGACGAGACACCTCCGGACCAGGTGGGCGGAAATTATTTTCCTGATATACTTCAGGCAGCTGATCGGTTAGGACAAGCAGTGTCGGTAAATTGATTCTTCTTACTTTTTTTGAGTTAATCACAAATAAACCCAATTTTTGCCTCCAGTTATCACCGAATTTCTCCACAACCACACGTACAGTTCTGTTCATAAAAAAGTAGGACACATTTTGTACTATTTGCCTATGGTGCACCACATTTAAAAAAAAAGTGGTACAATATGTACCTACCTATATACCGTCAAGGCAGTAGGTTGATTTTTCAAATGAAATCTAGTTCCTGCAAAACTGTTCTAAATAATAGAATAGTAAATTTTTTAGAAGAAAAAAAATTACTCTCTCCATTTCAATATGGTTTTCGTAAATTTAGAGATACAGAAGTTGCAGCTGCAGATATTATCAAAGATATTCAACAAAACGTTGATAGCAACCAAAAATGCTGCCTACTGTCCCTAGATTTATGTAAAGCATTTGACACAGTCAATCACAATATTTTACTTAAGGTTGAATTCTCAACGTCATTCAATCTATTGCCAACCTATAACCTATTTCGCGTTGATTTTTTGAGTTTATTATTTTAATAACTATAACATTTAAAGAAAATCAATATCGTCGGTACATTATTTAGGTAGTATCCGATATATTACAAAAATATCAATTTATTTCATTGCTTATTTTGGGAGAATTGTATAGTGAAAGAACAATGAGTGACAATGACATAATAATGTTAAAAAAAATCTGACCCGATATTTTTCGCTATACAATTCTCCTAAAATAAGTTATGAAATTCCTTGATATTTATTAAATATGTCAATTATTACCTATAGAATATCAAGTCGATACTGATTTTCTTTAAATTTTGTATAAAAGCTAGAAAACATAAATAAATCTACGCGAAATAGGTTATAGGTTGGCAAGCATGTTGATACTGCCGCCTTAAATGCCTATACAATATTGGAATTCGGGGAAATATTTATTTATTGTTAAAAGAAAGCAGTTTGTTCAAATTGAAAATATTAAAAGTTCACAAAAAAACAAAACTTGTGGTGTTCCGCAAGGATCAACCTTAGGACCGAATTTTTTTTTAATCTACATAAATTCTATAGCAAAATTAAATTTAAAAGGTAAAATAAAATTATTTGCTGATGATACTACTATTGTATATTTTCATGAAGACTATGCTCAAATTCATAATAACATTAACCACGACCTAAATATAATATGTAAATGGCTTGAAACTAATAAATTATCATTAAATTTTAAAAAATCATCTTTTATGTTTATAAGTAAATCAAAATTAAAAAATAATAATATTTCTTCACCGTCTTTCAATAATCATTTAATTAAATATACTCATACAATTAAATTTTTAGGTTTATATATAAATGAAAATTTAAGTTGGAAAAAGCATATTGAATATTTAAGAAGTTACATCTCACCAATAATTGGCATTTTGTTTAAAGCTAAAAATTATATATCGTTAAAATATTTAAAAAATATATATTATTCTTTGGTTTATTCAAAATTACAGTATATGATTTCAATCTGGGGATCAGCGAATTTAACTACAATTCAGCCATTTAAAAAAACTACAAAACAAAATAATTAAATGCATACATAAATTGCCTGTTTTAGAACCAACTATAAATTTATATGAACCAAACGGATATTTAAATTTAGAAAAGCTTTATAATTTAAAACTATGCATTCTAATACACTCTATTATTATTAAAGAAAAACAATCGAATATAATATTTCCTTCGATAAACATTATTCACATCACGAGACAAAATCATCATATTCAAACACCAATGGTAAAGAGTACTTTTGGCCAAAAATCAATATTATATAAAGGAATAACAATTTACAACAGTTTGCCGAAAAAAATTAGAGAAATATCAAAATTATGGACTTTTAAAAAAACACTAAAAAAATATTTTTTTAAAACTGACCTAACTTTAACGTATTATATTATTATATTAATATTTTTTTTATAATAATAATAATTTTAAATTTTATTTCTATAATTATTTAATGATTTAATTATTTTAATTGGCTGTGGTAACATATCAAAAATATATGGATTGATGTTTAAAAAATGTTTGTATGCTATTGTTTTATTTACTTTATTTTTATATGTAATAGTATTTTTATGACGAGTTTCATGTGTGTGATTAATATAATTTATTTTATTTTTATGTTTAAAAATATATATTAACATGTTAAAAAAAATATTTGCTTAATATCCATTTTTTCGCTATTTTTAAATAGTTTCAATATTATTAAGATAATTCTTATTTATGCCTCCCCATCCTAGTATTCCATAATTTAAATGGGTTTAAATGGTTGTTTAAATTTTGGTATACGAATTCTTAGTTTTTTTATAATGTAGTCACTATGTAAATCCCATTTTAACTGGTTATCAAAAATTATTCCTAGATATTTAATATTTTCACCCTCCTCTGTATATTAATATTATTATTGCATATTATTGGACCAATATTTGGAAGGTTATTTTGGTATTAAGTAAATGGAATGTATGTTGTTTTGTTATAATTTATAGTTAATAAGTTTTTATTAAACCAGTTGCTTATTTTTATAAAATCTTTTTTAATAGTATTTTTTAAAATATTCCAATTTAGACCTTCATAAAAAATTACCGTATCATCAGCAAAACTATGTAGTTTTCCTTGACAGTTAAAATTAAAAATATCATTTAAATGAATATTAAAAAGTATTGGTCCTAGGACTGTACCTTGTGGTACTCCATAATTAAATATTTTTGGTAAACTAATAGTGTCACCAGTTTGAACATGATGTGCTCTGTTATATAAATAGTTTTTAAATAAAGTTAATATTAGAACACGAAATTTAAGTTTTTGTAATAAGAATTTTATGACTGACAGTATCGAAGGCTTTAGCTAAATCTAAAAATATGCAGATTATACTGTTCATTTTATTATCGACTGAATTATATATTTGATTTGTTAGGTGACAAATTGCATCTTGTGTAGGTTTATTTTTTTGAAATCCAAATTGTTTGTCTGATAGGATTTTATTCTTGTTTAGGAAATTTTATAATCATTCTTTTAAAACTTTTTCGAAAACTTTTGCTAATGATGAAATTGATGTTACAGGTCTGTAAATTTGAAATTAAATTTTATTTCCGCTTTTATAAATTGGTTTTATTATACCTATTTTAATAGAATAAAAAACGAAAATATTTTTTAAGCGGTATGATATACCAGAAAGCCCCCTTCCGTCACCATTCCGCCGACCCCCTGGTTCCCCTCCCGGCCTACCACCACAGTGGTCGCCTGCAAGCATTCCTTCAGGATCTCCGAGGACACCCCCACCAAGACAGCCAGCTATGACCCGAGGCGGATCATGTGGACCTAGAACATGTGGAGCAGGTATTACAAATAATACAGGGAAAGAAAAATTTTGCAAATATCTCTGCTTCTGTTAATCTCTATATATATATATATATATACAGGGTGATTCACGGTGGATGGAACGTTAGACGTTTCTGACGAACCAGTAAAGGAATCGTTCTGAAAATTTGGTCGTTTACATATTATATTTTAAATGGAACATATTATTAAATTTTTAAATTCTACATAAAATTATAATTATTGTTTAATAAAAGCATTATTAGTCTATGCTTAATGGTTTCCGAGATATTGTCTCTTGAAAAATTACATTTTTGAACTTTGACAGCTTCTAGCTTTTTAACTGTACGTCTAAGAGCAAAACGGCTTACATGTCCCTATCTTCGATTTTTATTATCTTTCCAAAAGTGTAAATTTCCGGTTAAACCGGATGTAGGAAATATAATACTTCCGGTTTAACCGGAAGTTGTTACTTTTGGAAAGATAATAAAAATCTAAGATAGGGACATGTAAGCCGTTTTGCTCTCAGACGTACAGTTAAAAAGCTAGAAGCTGTTAAAGTTCAAAAATGTAATTTTTCAAGAGACAATATCTCGGAAACCATTAAGCATAGACTAATATAGCTTTTATCAAAAAATAATTATAATTTTATGTAGAATTTAAAAATTTAATAATATATAGGGTATTTGATTTAAAATATCGAAGTGGCTATTATTTTTGTGTAGAAGCGGCAACACTGTATTGTTAAAAATATTTTAGATAGGTAGAGCGTGTCCGTTTATGTAAACGACCAAATTTTCAGAACGATTCCTTTACTGGTTCGTCAGAAACGTCTAACGTTCCATCCACCGTGAATCACCCTGTATAAAAATGAATGTTTGTCTGTATGTCTCGTATGCGTTCCTATACCATTTATCCGATTACGATAAAAATTTGGTGAGTTGTTGTGTGCAGGCCGAGGAAGGTTTCGGCATAAAAAAAAGTGGCGCAACGGATGTCGGGTACTAATAAGTAGCGTAGCAATGCGCGCAGGGTATAGCTAGTGATACATAAAAAGTAATAAAAATCAGTTTTAAGATCGTAATATTTCAAAAAGTTTTTATGTTTCATTAACATTATTCGTATAACACATATATTTGTTGTGAAAAAGCCAAAAAAAAATACTTTACATCTCCTTCTTGTGCTCGATACTTAACACGTTCTATTTAAAAAGTTTACTTTTTTGATGTAACATAGGTAGGCCTTTGCCAAAAGTACGATTTTTGTCAAATTAAAGACTTTTAAAAGACTAAAGAATTTTAAGAACATTTTGTGTAACATATCCTATGTTTGAAGTAAATAGTCGTCGACTAAATAACCGATTTTTCAAAAATTTGGTATTCTGCTATATTTAAAAATTATGCACCTGTGGGTAGTGGGCAGTAATACATGAAATTTGATTTACCTAATCCAAAGGTATTTTTAATACAATTTTAACTATACTAGGGCTTCCTATTCCTATCTTGAATGTTTGTCCATATAAACTTGCTCATGCTCATTTTGTCATTGAGTTCCTTGGATGCCGCACCGTGTTCATACAATGCATTTTTGTCTGAAGTGTGAACGCCTAATTCGGGGATTTCAAGACACTCTTTGAGAAAATGAGCAATATATTTATGTGGAAAATTAGCTATTTTAGAGAACATGTATAAGATATGAAACTTTAGTATAATAAAAATTATTGTACTAATGTATGTGTATAAAATACCACCCTTTTACGACTTCTTAAATTTTTAAAATTAATTTTAAAAGACTCCTGTAAATATTTTTTTTTTATAAATATCCTTTAGTTGCTACCTAACAATCCAATTCCATATTCCAAATTTCACGTATTACTGTTGCTCTGTTCTTCCCGCAGTTGCATTCTTTAAGAGTTGCAAAATACCAAATTTTTAAAAAATCTATAATAACTCGAGAACTATTTGATTTAAGAATATAATAATATATGATATTATGTGATGCAAAATGTTCTTAAAATTGATCAAGCGATACAAAAAAATTCACAAATTTCGCAATGCTTGCAACCAGTGGAGACATTAAAAATGATTGAATCATATAAAACATAATTTTGTTATTATTTTCAACAACTAACTAATAAGGTTATATGTAAATAATATAAAAATATTGATTTTTCAGTTTTTTATTTGTAAACGACTTAAAACTAACTAATAAATAGCTAAAACAAGTATTGTTTAAAATAGATACCTTAATTTTTTTAAAATACCTTAATTCTTTTATTTTCCAACATTTTTTTAAGAAATTGAATTAAATCATCTTACATTTACCACATATTACAAATGAGATGCATTTGCCGCGGTGTTGCCGGCTTGCCCGAAGCGGACTTCTTTAAAAAAATGTTCACCTTTCATAAATTATTAGCCAGAATAAAAAAAAATCAATTATTAAATAAAATTTAAAAAAAATTATCTTAAAATATGTAGGTACTTTTTCTAAATCGCGATGCACCTCTTCTTAGAAAATATGTTCCTTTTCCCATCGCAATTAGCAACACCTAAAAATAAAAATTCCAACAAAACAAAAACACACAGGGGGTGGTTTCTACCCCTAAAAGAGGGGTAAATTTCATGAGGACACGAAAAAAGTATGCCAAATTAAATATAAACGCAGCCGTATTTATTCCAGTTAAAAATTCCACCCTGTATATTTAAGCAAAAATATAACAACCTGTCAATTACTTTATAACTATTATTTTAAAAAAATATTTATAGGTGGAGAAGTATCACAAAGACCATCTCAGCGGCGAATTCCTCCTAAGCCAAAACAACTACGAGAAACTAAATCGTCACAGCTTCGAAAAGCGCAACAAGCTAAAAAAGTGGAGGAAGCTAAAGCAGCTGCAGAGGTAATGTTTTTCAATAGTTATTTACATTACTAGATGCGAAAGTTAATTTTTTGGTGTGAGGAGGTTTTTGAATTGCCGAGGCAAAGCCGAGGTGATTTAATAATTCCGACCACCAAAAAAGGCTTTCGCATCGAGTAATGTATTAAATTTTTTCTACTACTGTTCTCTGATCAATATATTATTAAGTAATAAACTTTGATTTTATTCAAATTAAATTGATAAAATAAGCTTTTTTTTCCACCTGTAAAATAATCCATGACAACTAGTTATTTGAGTATTGTTGACAACTAGTTATTTGAGTACTGTCAGTTCGATTTTTTTGTCCTGGCACCGAAAGTATTACTTTCGTAGCTAGCAACCTACTTTCGTAGCTAGCAACGGATAATATTCAGGTAACTGTAATATTTACTTTCGTTTTCTTTCGTGTTGCTAGGGCCCGAAAGTTAATTTATTTATACAGTAGTAGAAAAATATTATTTCTCAATATAACTTAGACGTAAGCACCCCACTTCAAGTATGTTAAAGCTGGATTTTGTTAATATGCTAATTTAGTGGTTATGGTAAACTGTCCTGAAATTTAAAAAAAAAAAGCAAAAATATTTGAAAAAGTTGCGGTAAAGTTTGTAAATAGATCAAATTAATACTGCATATATGGTAGCGCCTTCTCTTGAAATCGTCTACCAAGTAAAGACCACAGGGGAAAGTCGAATTTTCATTATTTCAACAAAAGCTAGACTTTAAGTTTAAAACGGTACTAATTAAAAAAAAAACTAAGATTAAATTATGCAGTGTGTAGTAATGACTTTATTTTAATTGAACAAAACAAAAAAAAAGACTGTAGTCTAATTTCCACATAATATTTATTTAAAAAAAAAAGCTATATCAGTAGTAGTATATCCTCAACACAAGGAATCAAAAAAATAATTTTAAGACCTTGACTTATATAGGAAATTCCACCAAGAAAATTAAATCCTATTTGAATAAAAAAAAAATAAATGTAGCTTATAAAACAAATAATACTTTAGGTAAAAAATTAAAAAAACCATAAAATAAACACCAACAGTGAGAACAAATCTGGCTTCTATCAATTAAATTGCGCATCGTGTCCAAAAATTTATATAGGTCAAAACCAGAATCGCTGAACATAAAAGAAGTTTTTTACGTCAAAAAACAGACTCAAACTATTCCAATCATATTACCGAAGAAAACCATACATTTGCAGATAATTTCAAAATTCTTCATACAGAAAATAAAAGCCATAAACTTAATTTGTTGGAAAGTTTAGAAATTAACCGTCATAAAAACACCTGTCTACTTTTGAATGACCAAACAGATTTGAATAAATCGTTCTTATTAAACCTTTTCAATAATTGACCATATTCTAAAAACAGCTCTGTGGGTATTCCCTTAATACAGGGTGATTCATTAAGGGTGGCGACCGGCCATATCTCGGAAACTACTAGACATAGAACCTTGGGGAAAAAAAAATTACGATTAAAGCGGTCATGAGAAAATTCTGGAAATTACTTTTAAGTTCCTCATTTCGCCGCAAGGGGGCACAATTAATTTTTTTTTTTAATTCTAAATTTCTCCGAAAATTCCCATATTAAGGTATAACTCTCATTACATCATCGAAAAGCTTAGACAATTCTGCATTATTTTGGTTTAAGACTCATTGGCGTACCGACCTTGATAAGAGTGGGGGAAGCTATTAAATGTGTAAACATTAAAATCGCTGTAACTTGTAAACGACTTATCCGATTTTACTAAATTTAAGCTTCTTTGGAAGGGAAAGGTAAGTATCTTTAATCGCCGTATCCAACAGTACACGATAGTGTTTAATAAAATTGCTAGAGGGCGCAATTTGTAATAATAACGGATTTTTCGATTTTATCCCGGAAATTCAAATCATACGGTATAACTATGACATCATAATCGAAAAGTAGATGAAATTTGCAAGAAAAGATATGAAGACCGCAGTTCGATATCTTTGTTCGTTTCAGAGAGACAATAATTTTTAATACAAATTGCGCCCTCTAGCAATTTTATTAGAAACTATCGTGGAAGGCTCTTCCAAACAAGCTTAAATTTAGTAAAATCGGATAAGTCGTTTAAAAGTTACAGCGATTTTAACGTTTACACTTTCAATAGCCTCTCCCACTCTTATCAAGTGAAACTGTAAACATTAAAATCGCTGTAACTTCTAAACGACTTAACCGATTTTACTAAATTTAAGCTCGTTTTGAAGAGTAAGGTACGAACCTTCAATTGTCGTATCCAATGGTACAAGATAATTTCTAATAAAATTGCTAGAGGGCGCAATTTGTATTAAAAATTATTGTTTTGGCAATAACTCTGAAACGAACAAAGATATCGAACTGCGGTCTTCACATTCTGTTACACAACTGAGCTTAAATTTAGTAAAATCAGTTAAGTCGTTTAGAAGTTACAGCGATTTTAATGTTTACAGTTTCACTTGATAAGAGTGGGAGAAGCTATTGAAAGTGTAAACGTTAAAATCGCTGTAACTTTTAAACGACTTATCCGATTTTACTAAATTTAAGCTTGTTTGGAAGAGCCTTCCACGATAGTTTCTAATAAAATTGCTAGAGGGCGCAATTTGTATTAAAAATTATTGTCTCTCTGAAACGAACAAAGATATCGAACTGCGGTCTTCATATCTTTTCTTGCAAATTTCATCTACTTTTCGATTATGATGTCATAGTTATACCGTATGATTTGAATTTCCGGGATAAAATCGAAAAATCCGTTATTATTACAAATTGCGCCCTCTAGCAATTTTATTAAACACTATCGTGTACTATTGGATACGGCGATTGAAGATACTTACCTTTTCCTTCCAAACAAGCTTAAATTTAGTAAAATCGGATAAGTCGTTTACAAGTTACAGCGATTTTAATGTTTGCACATTCAATAGCTTCCCCCACTCTTATCAAGGCCGGTACGCCAATGAGCCTTAAACCAAAATGATGCAGAATTGTCTAAGCTTTTCGATGATGTAATCAGAGTTATACCTTAATATGGTAAATTTCGGAGAAATTTAGAATTAAAAAAAAAATTAATTGTGCCCCCTTGCGGCGAAATGAGGAACTTTAAAGTAATTTCCAGAATTTTCTCATAACCGTTTGATTCATAATTTTTTTTTCTCCAAGTTTCTATGCCTAGTAGTTTCCGAGATATGGCCGGTCGCCACCCTTAATGAATCACCCTGTATAATTACTTGCTTAAGAAAAAGATAATTAGTATATACATATTTAGGTTAAAATTATAGTACCTCACTCGATTTAAAAAATCTCTTGATAAAGCTACAGTGTAGCGAAACGCGTCGGGTTATAAAATAAATATTATGTGGAAATTAGACTAAAGTCTTTATTGCAATAATCGTAATGAATTTCCATCAAGTAAAACCCAGCACTATTCACAAAAAAAAAAGAGTTTTTTTGAAGTGAAAACTTCTTTAGGCGCGTTTAGCACTTTTTGTGGGCACTGAATTAAACTGAGCCGTCACGCGTCACCGTCTCACGCGTAGCCGTCGGGCGTCAGACTCGGCTGTGCTACGCTCGAATTCAACTGCTATATTCAATCCGAACTGACCCTGACCCGAATGAACATTATATGAAAGAGCATGCCGCAAACAGTGTGCGTTGTTTAGACACTCGTCTGCGTCTCAGGTATGTTCTGGCATTTTTGAAGTGAAAACTTCTTTAGGCGCGTTTAGCACTTTTTGTGGGCACTGAATTAAACTGAGCCGTCACGCGTCGCCCTCACGCGTCAGGCGTCAGACTCGGGTGTGCTACGCTCGAATTCAACAGCTATATTCAATCCGAACTGACCCTGACCCGAATGAACGTTATATGAAAGAGCATGCCGCCATCGGTCGCATTCAGTATCGACGTATCGACGTGGAAACAGTCAGTGTGCGTCGTCTAGACACTCGTGTATTTGATATTGTTAATTTCACCTTGTTAAAGTTTTCACTTCTGTCGTGTAGTCTTAAGCACACACAATTTTTTTAAATTATATATTTACGTAGGGTGAAGTAAGGTTTACCGTAATTGCTTATTCCGTGGACCTAATTTATTATGATTTCTGACCTGTTGAAGATGTAAAAATTCAAGGGTTGTTCAATTTTAGGAAATATCTTTTTTCGTATGCAGTAAAATTATCACGTATTCCAAGTTTATTTTATTTTTATGATTGCTTACGAACCTAACCTAAAAGAAACAAAATTGAAAAACTGTATTTGATATTGTTAATTTCACCTTGTTGAAGTTTTCACTTCTGTCGTGTGGTCTTTTAGCACACACAATTTTTATCCAAATTTAACAAAAAAATAAATATCACGCCACTTCTTACGGACTAAGTTGGTATTTCGGATATCGACATGGACTTGGATCGCTCTTCCATGTACAGTAATTTTAAACTGCGTTTACCGGCCTAAAATTGACTTTCAATAATACTGATCAGTTCATGTGAAGAAGCAAGATCAAAATTGTTATAATTTATGGCAAACTCGTATTTGCTCATTGATTTATAGATCGTTTTCCCTTGTCGTCTTCAAATTGGTAACGGGTTTTTCAATTTTATTTTTATTCTTTGTAGTTCAAATGATTCCCATTACGTTAAAGTTTTTACCTTGTCAGATGATTTAACTCGTGATAAGGTATCAGTTAAAATCAACGAAATAAGAATACAAAGGAAGTAGGATTTTGCATAAACCGCCTAACAAACCGACCGACGGAAGTCGGCCATTTTGAGACACCACAATATGACTCCATGTTTGTTTTGGTGTTTGACCGTTGTTGACAGGTCGAGCTGTGATTTCTGCTTTCTTGGCCGTTTTTGAGTTATTTTGCATTTTAATTAGTTAACAACCATATTTAACGAATACTAGTAAACTTATAATTACTTTAGTGTGACAGTGGAGTATACTTTTAGCGCTGGACAGCGATTAAAACATTTTAATTAGTTGTTATTCTGGGTTAATTAATAAGCTTTAAATATGGTTCGTTGTGCTGCTTGTGGGTGCTCCCAAACGCTATGAAGTAAAAAACTGGGCATTACATTTCATCGGTAAGTTTATGTTTAGATATATAAACTTTTTTAATCTGTATAGAAAAAAAAAATATTTTAATTTAATATCAAAATACACATAACCTCCGAACCTCGCATGTCATTCATGGGCGTTCGTCTTATAAAACCAGAAAAATATTATTTATTTATTAATCGACTGGGTTACCCCATTTCTACAAAAAAGCAAATTAAAAATACTTATTGGTTTTTAGTTTTCCAAATAATTACCTAAGAAAAAAGGCGTGGTTGAAAATTGTAAACCGAAGTGATTGGGATCCTACACGAAATACAGTTCTTTGCTAGAAGCATTTTCCTGAAGATTGCTTTGACAGAACCTCAAGATTGAAAGTTAGATTGGTCCCAACTGCAGTAGTGCCTACTTTTGAAGTAGCCAGGTTAAAAAATGTAAGTTTTGAAACTATTGTATCGGGTCATTACATAATATATTGGAAAATATGTAGGTAGGTACTTAAGAATATGAATACAAATAATTCTGCATTATTTATGCTTCTGAGGAAGCTGCTTTGTCACTTTTTCATAAATTATGTATCGATAAAAGTTTTTAGATGTTTTATTGGTTTAATCTACTTTTAAAATTTTAAACCCATGGATAAAGAATGTAATAAAATATGGAAGTGTAGGTACGATAAACAAAGAAATTCATATTTAAAGACTGAAGACAATGATGTTTCTAGAATGATAGAAACGTTTTCTCAATATTCACCTGAGGACGACTGGAGATACCATTGATTAAAACAATAAATTCAAAGCAAGTCCCAAACCTTCTATCATTTAAAGAAATTCATATCAAAATATAAAAAAAAAATTTTACAAAGAGAGTTAGTATCACGTTATAGTTACTTTTGTGTCATTTGGTAAAGGTGCCAAACAAATAATTAAAAAACTTATATTTTTTTGGCAGGTACGTTCCTATGCAATATCTTATAAGACACCCTATCAAAACCTGCCTGAAGATAATTATCCTACTGTGAATCTAACTGGAACACCTTCTGGTAACAACATATATTGGACACGGCTCTTCAGGGATATGCCTCTTCCAGGACATGGTTCTTCCAGGACATTTTACTATCCAACAACACACCTAAGATTTTAGTATATTCCTTTAATCTTATATGACAATCATTAATGGTTACTGTTTCCGGATTCTCCAAAGTGTATGGGTTAGTCTTAAACAAGGTGATAACTGTCTTTGATTTATTTATTATCAGTTTATCTTTAGAAAAACAAAAATTATTTACTTCAATCATAAATTGTTAAATATGTTGCTCGAGAAGCTCATGGTCTTTATATGCTAGGATTTATAATAAGAACTTGTAAATACTTTAAAAATGTTAACGCCATAATAACTTTATATAAATCCCTGGTAGCTACAAAACTTTAGTATGCATGCACTATTTGGGATCCTCAGTATACCAATAAGATTGCTCTTTCAAAATCTATTCAGCGTAAATTTTAAAAATTTTTGTACTACAAGTCATTTTCAGTTTATCCGCCAAGAGGTACAGATCAAGGGCTTTTGTGTAATTTGTTTAATTTCCCTTCTTTAAGACTATTGTGTATAGAAGCAAGAATTATTTTCTTATATAAAATAATTAGAGACAAAATAGATAATAAAGAGTTCTTAGGACTGCTTCCGTTTAGAATAGGCTTAGTCAATACTAGATCCGCACATGTATTTTATATTCCTACACCGAGGACAAATCTATACAAAAACTCACCACTGTGACTGTGCTCTATTTTAATAAATATTGTGGAGACATTGACATATATAATTTAAACTATCAAAAATTAAAATTAAGGAATGAACTGCTTGGGCAAATGCTAATTGAATATTTATTATAGCTTAGGATAGCTTTTAGAAATGGGGTTTATGTATCTTTAATTAACTTGTTAAGTTGTTGATACTACAAATAAATAAAATGTTTGTATTATCTGCATAGTTTGTCATTTGACAATTTTCTTGTATACTAGAAATCTCATTAATATTATTTAGGTACATATTATAATAAACAGGACTATATTATATTATATTTTATTATTTTCTTGTGATTTGGTTCATGAAGAAAGAGTAAGGTTTTTTTAAAATTTTATTTTTTAACGTAGACGTTTTGGCAATAATTTTGCCGATTATCTGAAACAATTTGTCTTCTGCAATTTTTTTTAATGTATAATAACAGGTGTTTTTTAGTTATTTAACCAGATATTTACATTACCCTTTCACCTCCGTTACCTTATTTAAATAAATAATTAAAAGAAATAGTTGTATTGTTTTATTACACCAACCTTACCGTATCTTATAGCTACTATATATGAATCTAAATATAGTTTTTATTTTTTTCGTCCAAATAAAATTTCATTAATCATTTTATTACCATTTTAATGATACGCCATAGGTAAACCGGAAACGCGCGTGCGTTAAATGTTGCCGCCATCAGACCCCATCCCGGACAACTGTCAATCTACCATACCCTACTTCCTTTGTATTCTTATTTCGTTGGTTAAAATAGTAAAAATTAAAACAAGGGAAAATTTGGTTTTTAAACCGAAATAGTATTATTCGTGAGTAAGTATATGCTTTTTTCGTAAAAAGTGCTCTCATGCTTTTAACAAAGTCAACTTTTTCTAAAAACAAAACGTTTCGCCAGTTGACATCCACATGTAACATTAACAGCTGATACTGGTTTCGTCCCTAAAAGTTTCCAGTTCAATAGTGGGCCGTAGCAAGCTCACGCGTCAGGTTTCAGAGACTAAATTTTCATGGTGTTTTAAGTTGAACGATGAGTCGTCATTTGCGATTATAAATTTAATATAACTAATTTATCTATTTTAATTACGGTACAATACGTTGCCAAAACCTGCGCTCACAGAACTAATCAAACTGTTTGTATTAAAAAATACGTGGCATTCTGTCGGCTTTCTACTATGCAGCCAACGTATACGTACAATATGGCAACGCAGCATTGAACGTGATACATGCACAGGCTGCCGCTTGATTGGCTCGTAGCTACAATATTTGGACGGCGAAACTTTTGTATGTTGTCAAGGTTGTTCATAGCGTTTTCCATTGGTAAGTTTATTGCATATCAAATGTACTTCATGTTTTACCAATGAATAACGTAATAACTTTTGAATTATTGCACGTTGCTTTTGATGTTTCAATAGTAAAGGAGTAGTGTCAGGAGTAGTCGTTATGCTAATAAAACAGTAAGATCCCCTTACAAGTTTAAAAGAAGGTGAATGCAAAGATAAAAAAAAACTAACGTCGACAGCTCTCTATTTCGACAGTCAAGCGCAGCGATAAAGTCAATTAAATCCAACGTATGGAGAACTAGAGGGTAGGAGGCCGATCGACAATGGCAGCATTTTCAATTTCTGTCCCGGTTTTTTGGTTAGTTCGCTATTGGCCGATAGATGGCTCTCGCGTCCAAAGTGGGCTGATGTTGTCTTCTTCTTCTTCGTTTTTAATATGGAAAACTAGATCCTCCATAGTTTTTAACTTTTACTTAAACCCTTTATTTTTCTGTGGTTTTACTTTTGACAATTGACATTTTATTTTTCGAAATAACAAATAATGTTTGAATGCAAGACAAGACAAATAACGTTGTATTGTAATTAATTTCCATATTTATAATGAATAATGGTACAATTTATAAAAGTAGAGTTTGCTTTGTGTCGGGGTGTAAGACAGGATCTTCTTCAAAGAGGAAACGAAGCCAAATAAGTCTCTTTCTAGCTCCAAAGGTAAGCTCACTTTAAAAAAAACCTCTGTAGCTAGAATGTTTAATACCCTGTATTTTAAAAACCAAGCATCGTTGGAACTTTATACAGGCCGAGTTTACTAATAAGTATAACAAAGAAATTCATATAAAAGTCCTTATTTGTTCCTTAAAGAACTAATTTAAATAAAAATAGTTATCGCGTCCATAAGAAACCATTTATTTGATAGCCCACTTCGAACACGAGCACCATCTTATGGCAACTCGTAAAGCTGAATTACCGATTCTAATTTGGGACCGAATCCAATGCATTGCGATCGGCCTCCTACCTCAAGTCCTCCATAATCCAACGTTAAATCACAATTAGTAAGGCACTGTCGCAACACGTGGTGCTCAGCATGCAGTTGTGCTGGGTTCTTGGCCATTACAATATTGATTGCAATGAGTGCCAATGAGGCTGGTGATGCGCTCGCCAGAGAAAGCGCAGGTATGTCTGCCGATCTAGCAGAGAATATTATGGCTAGGCCACTGGGATTGATCAAGGAGGAGATAGATAGTATAGCCGAACAACGTGCACAAAGCAGATGGACATGCCTAAAAACCTGTATCATCTCCAAGCAATTGTTGTCCCTACTGGAAAACAGGAAAATCGCAGGGTTATTACAACACAGTCGAAAAGACTGTCGGAAAGAAATGTCACTGGACATTATCTTTTTGGTAGACACGGCGAAAGTATACAAATACTATCCTTAGATCTGTGTAAGGCTTTTGACACCGTAAACCATGATATTTTATTAACAAAATTATACAGTAAGGGGAAATACACACAAACTACTTCAAAGTTATTTAAGCTATCGTAAACATTTTGTTCAAATTGGGGAAAGAAAAAGTTCGGAAAAAGAAATAATATGTGGAGTTCCACAAGGATCAATATTAGGTCCGTTATTATTCTTAATTTACATTAATTCCGTTTCCAAATTAAAGTTAAAGGGCAATATAAAGCTATTTGCAGATGATACGACAAATATTTATTTTGCTGAAACTCTTGCAGAAATGTATTTTGATATTAATAATGATTTAAAAATACTTCTTTCTTGGCTTCAATCAAATAAACTTACGTTAAATTTTAAAAAATCTTCTTTTATGTTTATAACTAAAAATAAAATAAATTCCATCATTAACCCCTTAACATTTAATAATGACTATTTAACTAGAGTGTTTTACACTGGCAAAATGTCATAGCAACGGCCGGTCTTCTACTGGAAAAATTACTACCTGCACCTACCTGGACAAAATTCACATGTGATTTTTGCCGCGGCAAAATTTTGTCTTTTTTCTAGTTAAATAGTCATGTCGAATACCACTCGAGAAAAAATTGTGTAAGCAAAATTGTTCTCAAGGATTTATTTAAGTTTGTTGCTTTTAAGCAATTTCGCGAATGACATTTTTGACAAAATCACGAGCCGTCAGGCGTCAGGGCAACAAACTTTCATACCTTTCGAAAATTTTGCCGACAAAATTTTATCTCTTGTGATATTATATATGAAAATATTCAATATTCAAAAACGACAAAATTTTTAGGATTAGTTTTAGACGAAAATTTAAATTGGAAATGCCATATCCAGTACATTATCAACTCGATATCTCCTTTGGTATCTGTTTTGTACAGAGTTAGATATTTTATTCCTTTGAAATACTTAAAAAATATATATTTTTCATTAATATATTCAAAATTACAATACTTAGCTTCTGCATGGGGATCTGCTTGCTTATCAAACTTAAAACCATGACAAAAATTGCAAAATAAAGTTATTAAATGTATACACAAATTACCACATTTAGAACCAACTGTTAATCTATATAGACCGAAAGGGTATTTACACGTTCAAAACATTTATAAATTAAAAATTTGTATTCTAATTCACTCTATTATTTTAAAAGAAAAAAAATCAAACATAACACTTCAGGAGAATAAGACATTACATGATCATAACACCAGACATTGTATAAATTATAAAACTATACCAGTAAAAAGTAATTTTGGAAAAAAATCGCTTTTATATGACTGAATAATTAAATATAACAATATTCCAAAAAATATCAGAAAAATTAAAAAATTGGCAATTTTTAAAAAACAATTAAAGATATATTTACTCAATTAAATTATATGCTTATACTATTTTTTTTTAAATTGATTTTATTAATGAATTAAATTGGATTAACTTCCATTTTTTTTTATTATTTTTTTTTTATGGTTATTATTTTCTATATTATGTTGTCACTTTCCATGTAATGAACTGTAAAAGTTAGTTTGGAATAAAGACATTTTGAAAGTTAAATACCATCTAATGACTTCTGCAGACGTTGCAGAGATGGAGAAGAGGAAAAAAGTTTTCAACATGGCTTGTGTGAATGTCCTGACCTGGCAAAAATAATGTTTATTGCCTTGGACGAAGCATTCTTTAATAATCTGGAGGCAGTAAGCAACTTACAGCTTGGTCGAATTACTAAGTTTATCAACAGTAGTGGCGTTTTGAATAAGCTGCCAAGATTCACTTGCGCTATACGTCGCGCTAGCCTTTAGGGAGCTTATGCGAAAGGGTTCTGCGGAATACATGTGATATCACAACAGTCCTCACTCCTCATACGACCATGTAAGACTGTTTGGAATTACCAGAAGTTTGGCACTTGAATAGAAACATTATATAATCAAAAATGTGTTATAATATGAGAATGTTTGAACCTTTGGTTTATTACATTTTACAGGTGATATTTTATGATATCCGAAAGCCTGCTATAGTTGTAGTATTTATCTTGGCATTCGTTAATAGCACTAAAGTCAAACAGACAAATATTAGTTCAGTATTTCTCTATTAACGAATATAAGTATCTTAAAATAAATATGTTAGCTTTGGTTGCTTTGAGTATACAGCATGATGAGTTGAAGAGGTACCGAACGCGTCGTGCTAAACGTCATCGGCCGTTCTCGCTCGTTTTTTTGCCATTACGTCAGTATTAGGTTTTCGCACATTTTTATCAAGGATCGAATTTTGTTTAAGTATTTCATCAAAAAGGTAATTCTGAATTTCAAAAATTAAAACCGTTGAAGCCATTGCAACGCGCTTATGGGAATACACTCGACGAATAAATTCTTAGGATTTTTAAAGTTACAATTCAATTGAGTAAGTTTTTCTTTTAATTGTTATTGTGCACCTAATGTATACAAGGTAATGTCAACATAAGGTTATCATGATACTCTAATTCGATCTCTTTAATAGAGGTTATCTCCTACGAGCAGAATCATGAAAAAGAAAAGGGAAAAAGCAGCAAAAGCAGCTGAAGAGAAAAAGAAACAAGCTGCAGCTAGAAGACAAGCGGCAGAAGAAGCTAAACGTGCCGAATCTATGGCCAGAGTTGCTGAAGGATTACCAGGTATGGAATTTATAAATAATATTAAACTACATACACACTTATTGTACTACACTAGTTCGTACCACCCAGTGTTTTCTGCTTGATGAAAATTCAATAATAGGTACAAGTATACCATTGATATCTCTATTAGAACGTAATAGACCTAACCATAGTCCTATTGATTTCGCTATAAACTCTTTTTAATATAAAATTTCCCATAAATAATGATACAATAATAGTAAAACAATTTCTACTGTCTGCTTAGATAAATCGAGTAGATATGAAGCTTCAGTCAAGTGTCTATAATCACATTTTAAACATGTTTTCCCATGACCCTTTTTACAGGGTGTACAAAAAATAGGTAAAAGTCGCTTTATTATCAAAAATTTTATATAAAAAAATTATGTCGCGGCTTGGGACCACGTGCGAGCGCAGCTACACAGTGGCCGTTTAGTGAGGCAAAGTACAGTTAGTAGCTCTGTTACTATTTTAAATACATTAAAAATGTAAATACAAGGGTTGAAGGGCAGTAAGTGACTTATAATGTTAAATTATATTTTTGACTCTATAGGGCGGCTCAAAAAAGCGTACTTATGTACTTTTTTAAAATAAAACATCCTGTATATTTTTGTATTTTTAAATTCCCTTCGAAATTCCGCGTATGGTAGCCAACAGAGTTTTTAATTATTTTACAATGTTGCCAAGTTATTTGAAAAAATTCATTTTTGGAAGAAAAAACTTATACATCATAAGATTTAAAATAAAATTAAATAATAAATAATATAAAATACATACAGGGTTGCCCAGAAGTCCGGAATAAAATTAATATAGCTTTAAACTGTAACTTTTGGGAAAAACGCTCGGACAAGTCAATTTGGTTTTATATATGCTCACATTTTGACGTTATTCGTTTGTTTTTTTATAGACATTTGTCAAAGATATGACGACGTCGATCTTTTTTTTTAAATGGAAACATACAGCTTGTGATACATCATTTGAAAGCTAATGTCTCGTACAGTATGCTCATAAATTTTGGCGCGATTCTGTCCAGCTATTTTAAAATGGCGACTGTTAAAAGTTTCTAAAATTTTTTTATTTAAATAAGCGGAAATGACAAATCATTGATGTTTTTTTTTACCTTTCAAGGTAAGAAACCTTCAATGTTTCACGTTCTGACATTTTGTGACATTGTGAACTTGTAATAGCTATTTATACAATAAGTTGCGAAATGAGTGTCTTTTAGGCACGCGACGTGAAATTGTCCAACGAGGCAAAGCCGAGTTGGACAACACGTCAAAGTGACTAAAAGACATTGTTTCGTAACGAATTGTATACAATATTTTTTCTACTGAGGTTTTATAATAGAAAACTTAATTTTACTAACATTTTATTACCTATGTTTCATTTACACCTTTCATGTCAAAAAAATCGACAGTTGTCAAAAAAAATTCTAAAGATTTTTTGTCAAAAACTGCGACAAATATAAAAGTAAAAATAAGTGATTTAGAGGACTCAGACATTGAAAATGCCGCAAATGAGACAATGGTGTACCTTGTTCCCCAAAAATCAAGAAGTTTGTATGAGGGCACATACGAAAAATTCAAAAAATGGTGTGAAGAAAAAAAGGTAAAAAGAAAAAGTCTTTTTGGCATATTTTTTACTATTATCCGATGCCTATAAGCCACCAACTTTGTGGAGTTCTTACTCAATGCTTCGAACGATGATTTATTTGAATAAAAATGTTGAGATGAAGACATTTACAAATCTAATCGCATTTTTGAAAAGAAAATCTACGGGGTATAAACCCAAAAAGTCGAAAGTTTTTTCTAAGGAACAAATAGAAAGGTTTGTCAAAGCAGCAGACTATAAGAACTATTTATTGGACAAAGTCATACTTATTGTGGGAATCTCTGGAGCATGTCGCTTAGAAGAACTCACATACTTAAATATGAATAATATCGAAATTTCGGAGTCTTTAATTTAAATATCCATTCCAAACACTAAAACAAATGTTGCAAGAAGCTTTGTAATTAGCGAAGGCTTTATTGACGGCATCAACTTCTTGAATAATTTCCAAAAGTACGCGCAGTTACGTCCAGCACACATAACCCATGAAAGATTTTTTATCGCATACAGAAACTCCAAATGTTCCAGTCTTCCAGTGGGTATTAATACCATTGGAGCAACACCAAAGAAAATTGCTGAGTTCTTGGAGTTTCCAAACGCTAAAGAATATACAGGCCACTGCTTTCGAAGATCTTCAGCAACTTTTTTAGGGGATATATTGATGCTAAAGCGACATGGAGGTTGGCGGTCAAATACCGTGGCTGAGGGGTATATAGACGATTCTTTAGAAAATAAAAGAAAAATTTCCGAAAAAATTCTTGGTGAAAAATCTTTGGACGCTAAAAACAAACGTGTTAAATCTAATGAATCCGAGTGTTCTACCAGCTCTACTAGTGGCATGGGTTTAATTGATATTGCTGTTGCAGATTCTATTTTAAGTTCAAATTCCTCATCAATTTTACAAAAAGAAATATCTCAGCGTACTGTTTTAGGTTACCCCAGCATTAATTTTAATAATATAAGTAACTGTACTGTTAATATTTATAATAAATAGGTAAAACTATAGTCTGTGTTTATATAGCTATTATTTGTAAATAATTACTTATTATTAGCTGTTTCATTTGCCCCTTTCAAAAATTGACACTTGCCAAAAAATATTAAATTATACCTAGTCTGTGGTTACGTTTTAATTGTAAATAATTACCTGCGTTAATTTTAAGCACGTTGCTCCTGGTAACGTGCTTAAAAGTTTTTTAAGCACGCTGCGCTTAAAAGGAGGTTATTAAAAAACCATAATGACAATCAAAAAGAGGTTATTATAAAACGTCAGTAGAAAAAATTAATTTAGGTATTTTGGAAGTATTATTTTACAATTTTTTCAACAAAAATGGTTTTGTCGGAAAGACAGCGTCTTGATATTGTTGGGATATGAAGATAAAATAAGAAGTCCAAGGGAAGTGTGCATTTTATTTAATGCTAAATATCCGTATAATCAAATTTCACAGGGCACTGTTAGTAAAATATTCCACAAATTTGATGAACATGGCACAGTAAAAGACTTGCCTAGGAATGGACGGCCACGTGTTTTAGGCGACGATGAAAAATTGGTTATTGCATTATATCTGCAGGATAATCCGCATGTTTCAACAGTTTTATTAGCTCAAAATCATGATACACCTAGAGGTACTACTGAAAGATTTTTGAAAGCAGAAAAATACCACCCTTATAAAGTATGTATTGTCCAAGAGCTTTTAGAAGATGACTATGACAGGCGTGTGCAATTTTGCGAAGAAATGACGAATAGGTGTGACGAGAATAATTTCCACAAGTTTCCACACAACATATTTTTTTCGGATGAAGCTACTTTCTATTTAAACGGGGTGATTAACAGACATAATAATCGTTTTTGGAGTCAAGAAAATCCACGATGGATATTTGAAGCGCATACTCAGCGGCCCCAGAAAGTAAATGTATGGGCAGGGCAGGTATTATTAATAACCGAATTCTGGGGTCATTCTTTTTTAAGGGAACCTCACAGCTGAACGGTACCTGGATTTTTTAACCTTCGAGTTGATGCCTGCTCTAGATGTTATTTTTCCTTACGCAGTAGATCCAGATATACCTAATGGAGCAAATTGGTTTCAGGAAGATGGTGCTCTCCCGCATTTTGGTGTCAATGTGAGAAGATATTTAGATGAGATATTTCCAGGTCGCTGGATTCGACGACGTGAGACGATTGAATGGGCACCGAGGTCCCCAGACCTAACGCCTCTAGACTATTTTCTTTAGGGATATTTAAAAGAAAAAGTTTTCCAAAATAGGCCAAATAATATTGAAGATTTTAAATACAAAAATTAGATTGAAGACACATTACATGCCGGCTGAAGACATTCGGAATTCCGTCGACGGATTTTACTATCGTCTGGGAGCATGCCAAGTAGAGGGTGTTTTGTTTTGCTTCGTTGCATTTTAATTTTTTTTTAACAAAATTAACAAATAAACCATAACTTTTGTTGTCACAAAATGTCAGAACGTGAAACAATGAAGATTTCTTACCGTGAAAGGTAAAAAAACATCAATGATTATTTAAATAGAGATTTTTTAAAAACTTTAATAGTCGCCATTTTGAAATAGTGACAGGATTGCGCCAAAATTTATAAGCATACTGTACGAGATATTAGCTTTCAAATCATGTATCACAAGCAGTATGTTTCTAATAAAAAAAAAGATCGATGTCGTCATATCTTTGACAAATTTAATGTCTATAAAGAAACAAACAAAATAACGTCAAAAAGTGAGCATATATAAAACTAAATTGACGTGTCCGAGCATTTTCTTTAAAAGTTACAGGTAAAGGCTATATTAATTTTATTTCGGACTTCTGGGCAACACTGTATATTATTATGTGTTGAGGGCTGGCCGTTGATGAATCCAGTTCAAATTAAAATTCTCCGCTCCACGTGACGTCATGCGCCAGGCAGACGAAATTGTTTTTTGTGTATCATCATAGTTGTTAGTTATTTAAATGTTATACCCTGTAGTTAATAAAGTTAGTGTATTGTGTAGCTAATAACTTCTACTAGATTGGATTACTGGAATATACAATAGTCTGCTTAGCATAAAATACTGTTCGATGTAAAACTACACATTTAATGTATCGCTATATTTATTTTATAAACCAGGACCAAGGGGGTCGATACTGTTCACTTTTTGGCATCACATTCGCATTTTTTTCAGTAATCCTTTATAATTCATATTTAGTTGGTTGTTATAACACTTATACCGGGTGTTTCTTAAAAGACGTTCACCCCTATAACTTTTTTATATTTATAGATATTAAAATGAAATTTTGAGATTATGCCTAAGAGATGAGTGCATTTATTGGCACAATTTTCAATTTGTTAGCACTTCCGGTTTGACCGGAAGTGACCCTGACTTTGGTATTTTAAATGGGACATCTTGTATATTTTTACTTATTGGGATTCAGCATAACATTCTGAGTAAAATGACACCTCACTTGTAATTTTTTGACGTGTTATAATATTTTTTATATATGTTTATTTTTTATTTTTAATCTAGAGTGCTACAAATTAATTAAATCTGTTAATTTATAGTCAAGTAGTATATGAAAATTAAAATTATGTCATAATAATTGACTTTCTAAGTTTCACAAGCGTTTAAAAAATAAAATTTTGTTTTCTTGACGTTTACTCCATTTTTTCAAATGGAACGAGATGGTAGGTAGTTCACTAGGATATTTAAAACGAGTATTTTTTTTCCAAAAATTTGATACTATACACTCCTATCCTATTTTAAAATTGACACGAAAAAATTTGCCGTAAATCCCAATCGCAAATTTTAAAGCGTTATGCATTGCAAGAAATATAAAGGCGGCTTTGAAAAACAATGGAATGGTTTTGAAAACCAATATGGCTTTAATTTAAAGTTGTAATGTCATTAGTTTATAAAACATACAATACAAAAAATCTTGCGGCTTCTGAAAAATTTTTCTGGTCACTCCAAAAATTAGGAGCATATCAATTTGTTAATTTCTAGTAAAACTAACCATTTTATCTGATTTACAATGTAAGTTTAATAAACAAATGACATCATGGTATCAAATTGTTGGAAAAAAATGTTCGTTTTAAAATAAATATCCTATCGAACAACCATCGTTCCATTTGGAAAAATGGAGTAAACGTCAAGAAAACAAAATTTCATTTTTTAAACGCTTGTGAAACTTATAAAGTCAAAATGACAAGTGAGGTGTCATTTTACTCAGAATGTTATGCTGAATCCCAATAAGTAAAAATATAGAAAAAGTCCCATTTAAAATACCAAAGTCAAGGTCACTTCCGGTCAAACCGGAAAGGCTAACAAATTAAAAATTATGCCAATAAATGCAGACTCATCTCTTATGCATAATCTCAAAATTTCATTTTAATATCTATAAATATAAAAAATGTATAGGTGTGAACGTCTTTTGAGAAACACCCGGTATAGATTTTATTAGGGTGACTGATGGCAAATACAACTCAATGCATAAATGAAAATCGTTTAAAAAAGTCGCCTGAATTTTTTAGTGAACTTTAAAAAACTGCACTGTTTTAAATTAACCCCCTGTCTGATATTGATAATCTGCAGAAAAAATGCTATGGAAATTACTAAGTGGACACTCTTGTCAATGATGGTTCTTTATGCCCATACCCGATGTATTTCTTGAAATATTTGATTATAATAATTATACTAGTGTTGCTCAATCATATTGTCATTTGTTTTTTATTCTCCGTCTTGAATATCCCATGTCTAAATGTAGGAGGAAAAATGCGTCCCCTGGATTACAGGGAAGCGAGAGGTACAGGCATGGCACCACTTTCTTCTGCAAAAAAAGGTCCATCTAGAGATCTGGGAGACCGCGAGGGTTTAGCAGCACGTAGAAAACTATTTGGAACGCAGCAACGAGGTAATTAACAAATATTATTTGTCAAGTATCCCAAATAAACTAAACTGGGAGTGGTCAGTCATGATTCATAAAAAGATGGACAAAGGTATTTGCCGATTTTTTAAATTAAATCGGTTGATACTTTGTAGAAAATATATAACCTTTAATATGGGTTAGAAAGGAAAACGCACAGTTTAGTGAATAGATTTAAAATAACTAGGGTTTTCTTTTTAACCAATTAAATTTTTTTTTAAATGTTGTAATTTTCAATAGGGGCTGCAGGAGCAGAGGATCGTGATCCACGAGAACTTAAAGGTAAGGCAATTGGGTATTTATCACAATGACTACTGTGCTACTGTAGCCAACACAGATTCATTTTCCATCCTACACGTGTTGGCTACAGTAGCACCTCTCTATAACGGGAACACACATTTTTTAAAAAAATGTCTTAAAACTTTTTTGCACTAAATGTGTCTGCTCTGACTCCGGCGGGGTAACTGGGCCGTAAAAAGCCTGGTACCCAAACTGTTTTTACTTTTTAACCAAAAGGTAAGCTAATCTACCACACTTCTTAAATTTCATTTACTACATTCCCCTTTCTATTTTTTACAGATGCTTTGACCCAAAAAACAACTTTTTTCTTTTTCTTTTCTTTACATCTCACCCTAACATTTTCACATGTTTCTGACTGGGCTTAATAAAACTCAGGATGTTTCAGTAATTTAATAATGCTTTTTACAGATATGTTTTTCAAAACTCCCTAATTTTTACTACCCTATAATTTTCTGCACGGCACAGTGTGCTTCTACACTTAACCCTCGACTCTTCAGTATGCTGGAGTCTTGATTGTCGACCTTCTGATTTTTCAATTTTACATCTCTTGTACACCATTAAAAGCTCCGTTACGGCTCAATCTCAACATTATTTTCTCTTTTGCTAAAAACATCAGCATTTTACTTTTCACTTTGTTTCCTAATGATGAGTGTTTCTACACTCGAAACATGTCGATGTGATACTAGGTTCGCCTAGTTTTTCGATGAATAAAGATTGTGGAGAAAGACTTCGTGCTTTTCTTTTTCTGTATATTATATGAAGATGTTATAAATGTAAAGTTGTCTTATGTTCAACTTTTTTGTTTCTGAATATAATTATTCTTTTGAAGGACAAAGATAATCTTTATTGAATATAATTTTTAGAAACCTTTTTGTAATATTTCTAATTTTTTAACTAAAGTGCTATTTATTCCATTCTCCCCAACCTAAAATTCCGTAATTTAAATGAGTTTTAACTAACGCGTAATATAATATTTTCATATGTCTTACATTTAAAAAATGTTTAATGTTTTTAAAAATCGGTAGTAAACTTCTTAATTTTTTAATTAAGAATTCTATGTGAAAATTCCAATTTAATTTACTGTCAAAAATAATTCCTAAATATTTCATTTTATTAACTTTAAAAATTTGAATGTCTCCATTTATTTGAATATTATTCATATTGTGTGGTAGGTTATTTAGGTTTAAAGTAAAAGGAATATAATTTGTTTTATTAAAATTAATTGTTAACACATTGTTTGGTTTAAAGGATAAAGATAATCTTTATTGAATATAATTTTTAGAAACCTTTTTTGTAATATTTATAATTTTTTAACTAAAGTTCTATTTATTCTTCCCCAACCTAAATTTCAGTAATTTAAATGAGTTTTAACTAACGCGTAATATAATATTTCCGTCTTACATTTAAATTTTTTTTATGTTTTTAGAAATCAATAGTAAACTTCTTAATTAACTTTAAAAATTTGAATGTCCTCATTTATCTGAATACTATTCATATTTCGTGGTGGGTTATTTAGGTTTAAAGTTACATTAATATAAATTGTTTCAATAAAATTAGTTGTTAAGAAATTGTTATCAAACCATTTTTTTATAATTTTAAAATCTAAATAAAATAAAAACAATTTAATTGACCACACTTGTGATTATTTATAGTATCCACCAAATAATATGAAATATTTTCTAGGAAGGAAACGTAAAGGAAAGAAAGGGCCTGGAACACCATATGGAGGTAAATGTTATTGCTTTTCTTATTGTAACATGGGCTACCTCAGTTAACACAAATAATGTACCACCGTAGGTATTGCAACCACTTTATGAAGCGAATTGCATTTTACAAAAATACTTTTCTCTCTGTACTCATACATTTAAGAAATCAATCCTACCTCAAGCTGTCCAAACTATTATAGAATATGACGTGTATATGTTTTTTATGACGTTTATAGCATCAACACGAATAGCTTCTACCGTGCGAGCAAAAATTATTTGCATCAAAGAGGGCTTGGATTAAAAAACGTAGCGCTTGGTTTAGATCACAATGATATGGGGACGATATATCTAACCAAATCTAGGATACAATTTTGGCCAATTCATATTATGTCATGATATTAATATGTCAAACTAATGATTAAGTAATTAAATAAGTAGACAATTACAAATTTATTATTTGTTGTTTACAAATTTAACAAAGTAAGAATATACAGAAAGAAAAAGAAAAATAATTACATAAATTGCTGAAATTGCTGAAATTGCTGAAATTGGCCACCACCATGCTCCAAGCATAAATTCACACGTCTCTTCATATTTTCGAAAGTGTTGACCAGCATCTCTGGAGAAATGTTTCCACATTCTTGGATAATCCTTTCTTGTAATTATTGTTCTAAATTTGCAACTGGTGTTTTAAAAATAGTGTTCTTTAAATGAGGAAAAACGAATTAATCCACAACCGTTAAACAAGGTGATCTAGGTGTGGGAATTCAATGTCTTATCGAAAACTGATCAATCTGTCGTCGAAAAAATTGGGTAAGTAGTTAATAGTTTCGGCGGCTGTATGGGCGGTTGCACCGTCCTGTTGAAAATATCCATGACGTAGTTCGTCTTCAAGTAATTGCTCCACAAATGGATTCAAAATATTGTCTCTATATCACTGTGCTGTAACTGTGTCATTGAAAAAAATAGAACCAATAATAATTCTTCTTCGGGAAACAGCTAACCAGACACCAATTTTTTGAGGGTGCAATGTGGACTCTACAAAAACATGGGTAAATCATTGATGGAGTAATTCCTGCGTCTTTCAAAATCTGCGGCTGGTATTTCTTGGATTTATATATTATAAGGAAATAAATTTAGCTGCTTCTTAAGGATAGTCCTGCATGTTCCATAAGATCTTCCCACTTCTTGGGACAGGTGTCTTATACAATTTGTTGGCGTATTTTGCCTTATTTCACGAACGTTTGCAACAAGTTCTGTTCACACCTACGATTTTTTCAGGCAATGATAAAAATCCCCAGCAATAAAAGCAACGTTAGGAAAATGTTCGTGAAAATCGTCCATGCACAAACCCGGATTGTATTGCCACTCACCATTTACTCTAACCCCGTTTCGAAAATACGCTTTAACCATGAATGTTTTGTGCTGTTCCGTAAAGCCCATTGTGTGAATTATTGTTCAAGAAATTGGAAAAATTAGCGATGAATCAAATTACGTGTAATGACTGTCAAAGATGACGGAATAACTGATTGATTGTTAATTTAGGTAGTTACTGACACCCAACCGGTATTAAGCTCTACGGCTAAGCATTACGTCCTTAGATGCAAGGCCCTCTTTGATGCAAATAATTTTTGCTCGCACGGTATATGTAATATAATATGTTAAGGTGGGAGTATCAACATGCTTGCCAACCTATAACCTATTTTGCGTTGATTTATTTATTTTTCTAGCTTTTACACAAATTTTAAATAAAATCAATGTCGACTGCATATTCCTATGGGTAATAAGTAATAATTGACATATTAATAAAAATTAATAATTATTAAGGAATTTTATAAATTATTTTAGGAGAATTGTAGAGCGTAACATATCGGGTAAGATTTTTTTTAACATTATTATGTCATTGTTGTTTCAATATACAATTCTCTCAAAATTAGCAATGAAATAGATTGATATTTTTGTAATATAATATCATATTCTACCTAAATAATGTACCAACGACATTGATTTTCTTTAAATGTTAGTTATTAAAATTATAAACTCAAAAATCAACGCGAAATAGGTTATAGGTTGGCAATAGATTGAATGACGTTGATAATTCCACCTTAATTAAGATTAATGTCATTTTGGGTCTTCGTCCATTTATCCCTTAAGCAAAGTAATTGTTACAAACGTGTACATTATTAAACTACCTATTGTGTATTTCAACGTAACATTCGTATTTAAAAAAAAATTGTTATTTTTTGTTTTGCTGGTCAATATACCGGGTGTCCACGGAAGGTGGCTCCGCCCCTCTAACTTTTTAGCCCTCTAGATAAAACAATAAATTTGGAAAAAAAATATTTTCTTGGTGACAAAAAGTGACAGGTGACACATCGTTGTAATTAGAATGTCATATGGAGTCAAAAAAGTAAAAATATACCAGGTGTCCCATTTAAAAATCGAAAATTTTTCACTTCCGGTTAAACCGGAAGTTCCATGTGGTTGATTCACCTGTCAAAAAATGCAGTTTTATGTCGTATACAAATCCCCCGAATTTCATTTCGTTATCTTGAAAAACAAAGAAGTTAGAGGAACGAGCCACCTTCCGTGGACATATAAGTGCATCTGTCAGGTTTATTTTCTTTATGCCTTGACTGCTTGCTGTCCTTATTCAGTTTTAATATTTTGCATCTAGCAGATCGATGGAGTATAACAGAACTGTAATACTAATATTAATTCATAGTGGTTATATTTTTAGGTTAAACTAGGAGGTTCTGCCTCAACTTCGCCTCTTGTAACTGTTTACAATAAAGTATTTTACTATTATTATACGACCACGTTAACAGAGAACAATAGTATGTCATTACAAAATATAATTGATCTATAAGAAGACTGATGAAAATAATTTACCAACTATAAACATTTTTTAAATCAATTAATCTCGAACCTGTTTTTTGATCGTAAACATTTTTATTTATTTAATCCTGAACTAGGTAATTGACTTAATTTTTTTTTAAGTTCTGCAGGTATGGCCTTGAATATTGCTTGTAGTCAAAGCATGATTACTATCTTTATAACTAGGATAATTTGACATCAATCTAATGTAACTTACACGGCTAATCTGTTATTATCATCGTGTATGTTTACATACTGCAACGCATGACTATTAAATAAATGAAACAATAATTTTGACGTGACTGATGTTATTAAGTCTTGACAATTTTTGAAAGGCAAAATATTTTTGTAAAAAGTTAATGGGAAAAGCTTCCATGCTAAGAGTTATACGAGGTCTTATTGTGCTTTGTTAGCAACTACCATAATTAACTTAGTACATAATCCTAACCATTATTTTGACGAACTAATTGACGAGTTATTTTCTGTTTTAGTCTTTAGACGTGGTAGTGAGGACGACCTAGCTGCACCTCTCAATCAACAAGGTAAGTAATATTTTTTTAAATCCTGCAAAAAACACTGGGTGATTTAACTTATTTCATGTACCTACTTATAACGACAGTAGTTTATTTAGCGATGTACTTTATATCACTTCAAACACATAAAATTATTTAGTTTTAAGAGGTTTTATTGGATCATGAAAATGATCTAGTCTATTTGAAAGGCGTATTTAATATGAAATAATCAAAAGACTACTTTTAAGGACACGTAATGTTTTTATTTTGTTACTAAGTAGAACGTTTTAGTTACTCACTCTGTTCTGAGCGAGGAGATGCTTTTGGATGGTAGTACTGAATATATTTCGTTCACTAAAAATACCAAACTTCTGATTCCATTAATTTTAGAGTAAAGGAAGCTAATTAGCCAAAACGTTGTGGTCAATAACAAAATAAATACAAGAAATGACGGACCGACCAAAGAGATCCTTAGAATAGTGATTTTTCTATACAGTGTGTATCAGCCAAATGGAATAAATTCGATAATAAATACATGGGGGCGTGTCCGAAAAAACGCTCGGACACGTCGATTGGTATTTCTAGTTGCGCATTTTTTTCAATAAAAAATTTTTATACAGGGTGTGTCATGTAATAGTGGCAAATACCAACTTTCTTATTTTAAATACAACCCCCTATATATTATTCAATTTTTGGATTCCTCAGAATTTTAGACATATTTTATGTACAATATCCTATACCTATCTTCAACTGTTTCGGAAATACTATTTTCAGATTTATTGCAAAAAATTATAAAACACTCAAAAAGTAATAAGTATTACTGTTTATTTCTTGATAATGTAAAAAACAAAAAAAAACATTAATGTAGGAGATGTTGAAAATACTCGCCGCGAACGTCTTGGCAACATCCTTATCTTAAATAGAAATTTCTTCTAGTGTTACTGAACATCTCAGGCGTGACCGATCTAATCGCAAGTGTTGTTCGTCTTCTTAAGTCAGCTTAGTCGAGGGGCTTAGTTTTGTATACAATATTTTTGACATAACCCCGTAAGAAGAAGTCTAATGGCGTCAGATCAGGTGATCGTGCTGGCCATTCCATGGATCCACGCCTCCCTATCCACCGATTTGAAAATACTCGGTTGAGGTACTGCCGGACATTGATTTGGTAATGGGACGGTGCTCCATCTTGCTAAAACCATTTCATATTGGCTGGAAGTTGTGGGTTTGCTGGTCAGGATATAAGTTTGTCAAAGTTGGCAAGACATTATTTTGGAGCAGTGCTAAATAATTATCGCCATTTAAATTGCCATTAATGAAAAAGGAACCTATGATATGATCTCCAACTATTCCTCGCCAAACATTAACCTTTTTAGGATATAGCGTATGTTCTTGTCTAATCCAGTGAAGATTTTCCCTAAACCAATAGCGGCAATTGTGTTCTAATTGGATCACATTGTTATCTAACATTGTTTACAAAATTACGTTCTCCTATCAAAATCGTCTTCCATGAGCTCATGAGTAGGTATTATTTTATAGGGATACATTTTATTTTCTTGTAATGTGCGAATAATCGATGAATGGCGAACATCGAACATTGGGGCTGTTTTTTGACTAGAGGTATGTGAATTTCCCTCAAACTCAAGCATAATATCTAATTTGGCATTATCACTTATTGTATTGGCAGCTACATTTTTTTAATCTGCTTTACATGTCCAAGCTGGCGAAACGGCTTTTCTATTTTAATAATTTTCCCTTGTAGAATAATAATATATAAGCGAGCAACTTCCATTTGTGTCCGTGTTTTATCTCCATAACCAATCATCTGTAGATTGTTATTTTGTGCATTTCTGTTAAATAAACCATTCTTCTGATATTCAGTTAACGAAGTTCAAACTACTATAATACTGACAACTACTGTCATGCAGACAGACGACAATTTGCTAAGGTCAGGAGTTTTAAACAACAGTAAAGTTATTTATACCTTTTTTTTATTTTATATTATCAGTAAAAAAAAACGCTGAAATGCAATAAATCTGAAAACATTTAATATTTCCAAAACAGTTAAAGGTAGGTACCTATAGGATATTGTATGTACAGGGTAATCCAACCAGGTTTGAACAGGGGTCTATTTTTTGAGTTTCCCTGTATTTTTATTTAAACCAATATAGCCATTTAGTTTATGCTTTGCCGTAGAATCTAAAATTACCATTTAAAAAGCGATCTGACTTAAAACAAAGGAACTGTGGCGTAAAGTTGTTGTTTTTTCAATGGAACACCCTGTATATTATTTATTTTTATGAAACGCCCTTCTTTTCTGATTCCATAAATATATAGTTTGTCCATATTAGCTCAAACCGTTTTTAAGATATGAGCAATCAAACATTTAAAAAGCTGTATTCATTTAAGCTTAATACGTCTAGAATGCCTTGGAAAAGAAAATCCCCGTAATTGCGATGCATTAAAATACAGCTTTTTAAATGTTTGATTGCTCATATCTTAAAAACGGTTTGAGCTAATATGGACAGATACAGGGAAACTCAAAAAATAGGCCCCTGTTCAGTCCTGGTTGGATGACCCTGTACATGAAATATGTCTAAAATTTTCTGAAGAATCCAAAAATTGAATAATAATCAGGGTGTTCCATTTAAAATTAGAAAGTTGGTATTGTCCTGTTACATGACACACCCTGTTTAAAAAGTTTTTGTGTCCTAGCGTTTTTTCGGACACGCCCTCATGTATTTATTATTTAATTTATTCCATTTATGTTTTCTTTAAGTATATTATTAAAAGTTTTGCATGACATCTTTAAAAATTTGACTTTTTTTATAATACCTACATAGAAACTGTGGCATTAAAGGTTTTATTTAATAATCTCTGAAATAAAAGGGTCCAGCTATGGATCACGCTGTTTAAAATACTCTCCTATATCGCCTAGCTGTTAAAAAATGCCAATTTTAAGAATAAAAGGCGTTTAATATTATTATTACTTTAACAAGTATCAATATTAGGTTAAGTTGTATACTACAAACATAGAAATAGCTTTGTGAATCACTAACCAATATCTAATTAATTGGTAAAAGTTATACACCTAAGGGAAGCTGATTAAATAAATTGCTACAAAACTTTTTCAGTAGGGTAAAAAGGTGAAAGGTCAATCTTCTTTCAATCTGAGATTAAATTAACCCGTTGATTAATTGCCCATTTGCTATCCTTCTCAAGGCATGGTTATATATAAACGAAATTTAAATATGGATTGTTGTGGTAAAGAAAGTTCACTGCCAACTAGGGATGGGCTATATTGAAATTCCAATATCGAATTGATATTTAAAAAAATATCGATAATATATATTATGGATAAAACATAAAAAATTATATTATAAACTAGCGTGTACCCGGCCTGCGTTGCAGCCCGTCATTATACGACGTGAGATAATAAGGCGAACCTCAAACTCAACCGTTTGCCGGCCCGTCCACAATTTCCATGCATAAAACATAGTCTGTCTTCGTCTATTCCGGCTTCGGATCGATCGTTGAACGGGCCGGGGACCGGTTAGGTTGGGTCGTTCGTTCTCCCTACTCTAATTTATCAGTGTTTCTCTATAATATTATGCATGTATTATACATAAAAACCTTCCCCTTGAATCACTCTATCTATTAAAAAAAACCGCTTCAAAATCCGTTGCGTAGTTTTAAAGATTTACGCACATAAGGGGACATGAACAGGATAGCGACTTTGTTTTATACTATGTTAAGATATATCAATATTTTCTTATGTGCCCTGTAAAACTCCGAACCTTCATTTCAAGGGGAGACTCTAATTATGAAAACATGAAGAAAAAAGATTCAATAATTAAATATTGGTCCTTAAAGTATGTAAAAATTAAATTCCAAAATCGTTATCCGATATATCCATAAAATATCGATATATCGAATTTTTGCCCAGACCTACTGCCAACCATTATTGGCATTTGTTGATTTTAACGATAATATTAATAATAATTGCTTAATAAGCTTGACTCCTAGGTTTGCAGTAACTTGCAATCAGTGAATTAAAATTGATATGGATTCCATTCCTTGCAATAATGTAATTGTTTTTTTCTAGGTCCTGAGTTTATGGACGAGCTTAGACAACATGAAGTTAATTTTCCCGGGTGAGATGCAATAAAAACAAATTTGATTTATAATAATAGCCTAAATATTTTCATACACACATACTCTTATTTCTACATGGGGTTCTAGAACGTGGTTATTATGGACAAAACAATTTTTTTATATTCAGAAACAAAAAAGTTGAACATAATACAACTTTACATTTATAACATCTTAATATATATTATACAATTTAAAAACCATAATCATAATACACGTCATAAAAATGAAATAATCATAAAACCTAAAATAAATAGGTCCATGGGACAAAAAAATGTCAAATATTTATGTTTTTATTTAAACGATTATTTACCAACAAAAATTAAAAAAATGATTTCATTAAAAAAATTTTAAGTTGAAATAAAAACATGGATATTAAAAACAGACAATTTGAAAATATTTTTAGAAATGCTTTAATTAATTAATATTGTTCTAACTAATTTATATAAGTAATGTTTTTTACTTAAAAATTATAAATTAATAATTTTATTATAGGTAATATATTTCTTCAAAAAAGCTGCGTTTATACTATAAATTATTATTTTTACTTTAAAACTTGATTTTTTATGCATATTTATGATTTATGATTTTACATACTAAAACAAAAAATAAGATTTGCCCCTAACAAGCTCAGCTTCAGGGGATTGAAGAATAAGTTTATCAAAGACAACATAAACATATTTAATATATTATTAAATTTTTAGAAAACATGAAAATGCTCTAAGAGGGAAGTACCATTATTTATTATTTTAAACAAAATGTTTATGAAACAAAGTTGTTTATAATCCAAAATAAAGCCTAAATAAAAAATTTGAAATCTGAATTCTAATTTTTGTTTTTTTATTTTTTACAATAGAATTTATGAACATTCAAAATGAAAACCTGAGAGTGCTGACCTATTTATTTAATTTATTCTAATTTTGAGAAATGTGTGCAGGTTGGGGGAGGATATGTAGAATAATAACTTTTTCCACAATAAAATTGTACATTTTGAATGTTCATAAATTCTATTGTAAAAAATAAAAACAAAAATTAGAATTCAGATTTCAAATTTTGTATTTAGGCTTTATTTTGGATTATAAACAACTTTGTTTAATAAACATTTTGTCTAAAATAATGAGTAGATTAGAACATTTTCATGTTTTCTTAATTTATCAACACCCTACATCTGATCTAAAATTTTTATATGGTAAATTCATTTTCTCGACAAGCAGAACTTTTTTATAAAGAATAACTTTTCGTCGTAAAATCAATAATAAAGATCTTTTTCCTCTTGTCAACTCCATCCGAGGACACACTGTATTATTATAAGGTAACCCTTTAGAAGCAAAATGCGATCTTTTATTTAAAAATTAAATCTATATAGGAACTATTTATGAATTTAACATATACATTTTATTAATATAATAAAACTAACAACCAAATTGTTTTTTTCTTTAAAAAATACCCAATTTTTAGTAGTTCTCTTACGAATTTATGGGGTCAATTTGTTACACCCGTCTTGCACTAATAATATAAACGACTTTTTCGAAAACGATACTTTTTAAAAAGTATTCTCACATTTTACAAATCATTTTTATTACAGGGATAAATAAGTATATAAAAATAATGAACAATTATTATCTAATTTAGTAGGTACAGTTGACGACATATAAATTCGTATACTCCACCCATACATAACTCAATTACAACAAAATTGAGTAAAACGGGTTTCTCACCTTACTGCTTATACCTGGATAGAACACCAGCTATATAGATAGCTGTAAATTATTGAATGTACGATTTTTTAGCATAAGTAATAATGGTTATTTCTAAATATTTTTGTGTTCACATTAGAGCCGCAAAATAAGAAAATTATAAAATAATACCAGGAAAACTAAAAAAGTATAAAGCCAAAAAGAGTAAATTTATTAACAAATAACAAACAAAATCCTAATAATTGCTGCGCCATTGGATTCTAACACTAATCGTAATCTTCTTGGCATTGACAAAATAATACTTCTGGTGTAATCCAGAGTTAGCCATTCCCAAATTTCTCCCATTTTATCAAATAACTCTATTTCATTCTGTGGTTAAAATTTATTTTGTACATTTTTTTTCCATCAATCCCCAAAATATTGGATTCAATTGGATTTAAATCAGGACTTCTTGAGCACCAGACAGAGATGTTACGTTGTTTTGTCTAAACCAGTTTCCAATATTTATTGCAGTATGCATAGGGCAGTTATCCTGCTGAAATGTAAAGTCATTTTATTCAAAAACTATCGCGGCAAAAGGAAGAAAAACATTTTCCAAAATCTGAAGTTATATATTACTGTTGAGTGTTCCACCAATATTCCATCATACCGTAAACACTTATCTGCCTTAAATACTCCACTACCAAATTTCGGTTTTCTTCATTTGATGATTTTCTATAATTTAAACCAGACCCAACAGGCCTTTCAAGTGTTTGATGATAGCGCCATTTTTTTACAATGCCTTGAACAGTACTTCTAGGTACTCTAAATTGATCAGCATTTTTCCATAAGACCACCCTATTTCTACTAAACATATTATTACTCTTGCCTTTTCAACAATACTTAAATGAGGCATTTTTAAATCAAATAAGATAATGACAATACTTTGAAAGATATCATGATAATAATTAACACGTTACAAAGGTAATATGATAAAGGTAAAACAAATACATTTACTTACAGTGTACGAAATTATCTGTCGTCAACTGTATATGTAAAAAAACAGTTCAAGAAATATACGTTATATATAAACGTTTGATTAACTCGTTAAGAAAGAAAACTATATTAGGGAATACTTTTTAAATGAAATTAAGTAAGGGTAGTTTCTTAATGTTTTAATATTTTCGGGTAAATATTAAATACATAATATTAATCAATTATAATATAACAATGATCGTTTGTTATAACTTACTTTGTCTAGTATCATGTCTGTGAAGATTATGAACTTTTGTAAACGTTATGTTAGAAATTTTTTGTTTTAAACGTAAGGAATGAGTAAATAAATATTCAAATTTTTAAATTATATAAATTATTTATATCTAGGTATTTATTCGGTTTTATTAAATTTGTTGTTGGAGTGCGGAGGTCTATAAATAAATGTACTAGTTTTATTTTGTCGTTTTTTTAAGGTTTTAGTACTATCGAATTGGCTGAACCCCAAATAGAAATAACATAGTGGTTTTTGAATATGTTAACGCATGATAAATATTTTTAATAATTTAAAGATATACAATGACGAACTTTAAAGAATATCCCAATTAACGGAGAAATGTAAGTTCGAATATGTTCTACGTGTTCTCTCCAGCTTAAATTTTGATCAATGTATAAACCTAAAAATTTTATGTTATCTTTGTAGAGTAAAGTGAGGTAATATGGCAACTTATTTTTTAGCAGTTCTTAATTCTATAGTCTGTACACCCAGCGGCGAGAAGATGCTTACAAACCATACCCTAAGCTTTTAGGAAAATGCAGTTAAATACGTTTTTGAGCTAAATTGATTATAGGCTCGTAGAAATTAAATTTTAAGAAAAAAGTCATATTGCCATATTACCCCAACGCAGGGGTAATGTGGCAATATGACTTTTTGGCAGGAGTAATATGGCATTTTTCGTAAGAAATTAAACTATTTTATTTAATTAAAAACAGTGTGTATCTTTTAGAAAAAAACATAGAACAAATTTAGTTAGTAACATTGATACTTAGATCTTCTGATGTCGCCGCAGCATTGGGGTATTATGCCGCAGTTGCGGCGTATTACCCCAAATTGAACCTTATGACTTTAAAATATGACAACATCTATTTTATATAAGTATAGCGGTTCGTACCGCCAGAAAAAGATAGGTTATAAATCATATTTTGGCATTCTGCCATAAAAATAGGATATAAAACTTTTTTAACTGCCTGTACCATCAGATACAGGGTGCCCCAAGGTGGATGGCGTATTAGACGTTCATGGAGAACTAACTAACGGATCATTATGAAAATTTGGCCGTCGGGATAAACGACGATGATCTACACTTTCAAAATATTTTTGACCATGCGGTGTTACCGCTTCTACTCTAAACCGGTAGCAACATTGCTATTTTAAATGGAACACCCTATATATTTAAAAAATTTTAGATTTAGCATAAAATTATAGTTATCTTTTAATAAATGCATTATTAGTCTAGGCTTAATAGTTTCCTAGATATTGACTTATAAAAATGACATTTTTGAACTTTGACAGCTTCTAGTTCTCCGACTGTACGTCTTAGAGCAAAACGGCTCACATGTCCCTATCTTCAATTTTTATTATCTACCCAATACTGTCAACTTCCGGTCAAACCGGAAGTACTATAATTCCTACATCCGGTTTAACCGGAAGTTCTCATTTTTGGAAAAATTATTAAAGTTAAAGATAGGGACATGTAAGCCGTTTTGCTCTAAGAAGTACAGTTAGATTGCTAGAAGCTGTCAAAGTTCAAATATGTCATTTTTCAAAAGTCAATATCTCGGAAACTGTTAAGCCTAGGCCAATAATACCTTTATTAAAAGATAATTATAATTTTATGCTAAATCTAAAAATTTTTAAATATTTAGGGTGTACCATTTAAAATAGCGATGTTGCTACCGGTTTAGAGTAGAAGCGGCAACACCGCATGGTCAAAAATATTTTAAAAGTGTAGATCATCGTCGTTTATCTCGGGTGCCAAATTTTCAAAATGATCAGTTAGTTAGTTCTTCATAAACGTCTAATACGCCATCCACCTTGGGGCACCCTGTATAGTCCAAACCTAAAATACTTTTGAACCGGTACTCACCTTTTATGCTGATTTTCTTCACTCAAAAGATAATTAATTGTATTGGTTAATAAATTAGGCGTGATTGCTACACTACACCAATGCTTTAAAACTAACACTGTTGCCAAATTGTGGCCTTAAAAGGTAAATACCGAACTGCGGCGAATTACCCAGTGCGGCATATTTCCCCGCTATACTATTATTAATATTTTCCCCATTAAATATTATTGGTTGCTTCTCGATATCTAGTCTTTGCCTGGCAATGTACATAAATCAAGATTTATTAAAATTTCAAGTTAATTTATAAGATTCTAACCAGCCTCTCATTATTGATATTTAATTGGATGTCCGTAATATTTTTAGCATAATAAATAATTGTTGTGTCGCCGGCTAAAAGTTTAATTTCTCCATATAAGTTTAATTTTGAAATGGAATTAATGTAAATAAGAAACATTATGGGTCCTAGAATGGAACCTTGTGGTACTCCACATAACAAAATTTAACACACTTAAACTAAAAGCTACCTTGGAACACCTAGTCAAAGTTATACAACACAGTAATACGCAGAATACAAATTGTTGGCTGTGGACGTGCGCGTATTTGAGGGGGGGGGGGGGGTAATCGGGGCAGTCAGCCCCCCCATCCCAAAAAATAAACACTGACAAATCAGTAAAAAGAGGCGTAACACCCAAAAAATTTTCGCCTGCGGAGCTACCATTCCTTTTTTCTGTTTCAAAACCACATCACATCGTTAAAAAAAGGGCGTGGCACCCAACAAATTTTCGGCTGCAGCGCTGTTTTTTTTCTTACCACCCCCCCCCCCCCCCCCCAATCTGACAGCTGAATACGCGCCTGGCTGTGGATCCGTTTCTAACGTGTTCGCAAAGCAAAAAATTTTCGACCAGTTAGAAATTATACAGGGTTTTTCCGTATATTTTGGAGCACCCCTGGAGCTTTTATTTGAAGACCTAGAAAAAACTTTAAATTACCAAAGTTGCATGACTTCTCCTAAACTGCCAGAATTTGTTATCGAACAAAACAAATGAACATCGTAAATTTGTTTAATAATGCCAATGTCGATTTTTTTAAATGGAACACCCTGTATATTAATTTTTTTTTAACTCCTCACTCTTTTCTGATTCCAAATATGTATATATGTTATATGTTTACTTGAGTCATTTAGGCAAAATTTCATTTCAAAATATTGCGATTTATTAATAATTATTGAATTTATCATCTTTAAAGTAACCCATTATACCAAGACAAGACCATTCAAGGTATGAAATATTATTTTTGAGACACAAGTCAGTTGCCATAAGCGATTAATAACAACCAAATTGTTTCCAGGGCAATCTAGATTTTCTAATCTGCAATATTTTGAAATGAAATTTTGCCTAAACGACTAAAGTAAACATATAACATATATACATATTTGGAATCAGAAAAGAGTGTGGAGTTAAAAAAAAAATGTAATATACAGGGTGTTCCATTTTAAAAAATCGACATTGACATTATTTAACAAATTTACGATGTTCATTTGTTTTGTCCGATAACAAATCCTGACAGTTCAGGAGAAATCATGCAACTTTGGTAATTTAAAGTTTTTTCTAGGTCTTTAAATAAAAGCTCCAGGGGTGCTCCAAAATATACGGAAAAACCCTGTACACGCGCAGAGAAGAAAATTAAATCAGTTCACAATTTGCTTATATATACGAACGAAGCTAATGTACACGTGGAAATAATGAAAAAAAACTTATTTGTTCTTATACGATTTTTATTTAAGTTAAACTAAATTTCATACTGACTTCTTTTCAAATTCCAAAAAAAGGTTTTTTAAAAATTAATATTATTTTATTTATAAAGAATCAAACTTGGTACCTACTTTTTTTTAATCCACAATAATTCTATAGCAAAATTAAATTTAAAAGGTAAAGTAAAATTGATTGCTGGTGATACTATTATTGTATATTTTCATAAAGACTATGCTCAAATTCATAATAACATTAACCACAAACTAAATATAATGTAAATGGCTTTAAAGTAATAAATTATCATTAAATTTGATTAAATCATCTTTTATGTTTATAAGTAAATCAGAATTAAAACATACTAATATTTCTTCACTATCTTTCAATAATCATATAATTAAATATACTAATACAATTAAATTTTTAGGTTTATGTATTGATGAAAATTTAAGTTAAAAAAAACATATTGAATATTTAGGAAGTTACATCTCACCAATAATTGGCATTTTGTTTAAAGCTAAAAATTATAATATCATTTAAATATTTAAATAATATATATTATTCTTTGGATTATTCAAAATTACAGTATACGATTTCAATTTGGGGATCAGCGAATTTAACTACAATTCAGCTCTTAAAAAAACTACAAAATAAAATAATTAAATGCATACATAAACTTCTTTTTTTAGAACCAACAATAAATTTGTATGAACCAAACGGATATTTAAATTTAGAAAAACTGACTAAATTAAAACTATGCAGTCTAATACAGTCTGTTATTATTAACGAAAAACAATCGAATGGTAAAGCGTACTTTTGGCAAAACATCAATATTATGTAAAGGAATAACAATTCACAACAGTTTGCCGAAAAAAATGAAAGAAATATCAAAAATATGGACTTTTAATAAAACACAAAAAAATATTTTTGAAAAAATTAAATGTTAGTTTATTACTATTTTTCATAACTAACTTGAACATTATATAATATATTATTTTTTTATTGTAAATGGTTGTTATATACATTTTCTTTAAAATAATTTCGATGGAATTAATAATAGTTACAGAACATAATTTTTATTATTTGTGATTTTATATATTGTATATCTAATGTTATATTCTCTATAATAAACTTTTTAGGTTGATTGAGAATAAAGATATATTAATAATAATAAATTTACTTTTTCGAAAATGTTGCGTAAATTTATATTAGCTTAAATAGGAAACCAAAATAATTTTTGCGTTTATCTTTTTTTTTTAATTTTACCTTATGTATCATTCGGTTCCAGACGAAATATGGGGGTTGTTGTGGGAGGCAAATATAGGAAAATACCTAGAAGATCAGACAACGCTGTCAGAAGGATGGAAGAAATTGGTGAAGAAGAAAGATGTAAGTACAAGATGTCTTACATATTTTAAAGGCTTATCGTTTTAAAACAGATCTTAATAACGACCTACTCAATGGAGCAATAAGGCAAATTTAACTGGTCTGGTTTCATGTTATTAATGAGACATCATCTTATTCATAGGTTAATATACAGGGTGTTCATTTGAAAACTTTCCACCTCGATTTTCCTGCTTTAAAATTAAAATGTAGAAAATCGCTCGGACCCGTCGATTTTTATTTCGAGGGGGACATGTTTTGCGTATATTGTCAATCTTGTTACTTCAAGCCCCTAGGAGGGAGGGGGGGTAAGATCTAAATCTTAAATGGATACCCCTATTTTATATAGTTTTTTTGGATTCTGCATAAAATTCTGAACATTTTTTAATAAAAGCATTATTAGTCTATACTTAACAGTTTCCGAGATAGTTACTCTTGAAAAATGACTTTTTGAACTTTGACAGCGTCTAGCTTTCTAACTGTACGTCTTAGAGCAAAACGGCTTACATGTCCCTATCTTCGATTTTTATTATCTTTCCAATAGTGTGAACTTTCGGTTAAACCGGATGTAAGAAATATAGTACTTCCGGTTTGACCGAAAGTTGACACTATTGGAAAGATAATAAAAATCGAAGATAGGGACATGTAAGCCGTTTTGCTCTAAGACGTACAGTTAGAAAGCTAGACGCTGTCAAAGTTCAAAAAGGTCATTTTTCAAGAGTCAATATCTCGGAAACTGTTAAGTATAGACTAATAATGCTTTTATTAAAAAATGTTCAGAAGTTTATGCAGAATTCAAAAAAATTATATAAAATAGGGGTATCCATTTAAGATTTAGATCTTACCCCCCTCCATCCTAGGGGCTTGAAGTAACAAGATTGACAATATACGGAAAAGATGTCCCACTCAAAATAAAAGTCGACGGGTCCGAGCGATTTTCCGTATTTTCATTTTAAAGCAGGAAAATCGAGCTGGGAAGTTTTCAAATAAACACCCTGTATAACATTTAGGAAGCATCTACTACCGTGCGAGCAAAAATTATTTGCATCAAAGAGGGTTTGGATTAAAAAACATAGGGCTTGGTTTAGATCACAATGATATGGGGACGATATATCTAACCAAATCTAATGAGTAATAAAATAAGTGAACAAATACAAATTTATTTTTGTTGTTTACAAAATTATGATACTTGCACTTTATAAGGAAATGAATTTAGCTGCTTCTTAGGAATAGTCCTGCATGTTCCATAGGATCTTCCCACTTCTTGGGACAGGCGTATTATACAATTTGCGTGTCGTATTTTGCATTATTTCACAAATGTTTGCAGCAAGTTTTTCTGTTCTTACAGATGGTCTTCCTGCTCCTTTTTTGGTGTTGTATAGAAGTTGTGTTTTCCTAAACACAGCCACGGTTATTTTCAGGTAATGATAAAAATCCCCAACAATAAAAGCAACGTTAGGAAAATGTTCGTGAAAATCGTCCATGCACAAACCCGGATTGTATTGCCACTCACCATTTACTCTAACCCTGTTTCGAAAATACGCGTCCAACATGAATGTTTTGTGCTGCTCCGTAAAGCCTATTGTGTAAATTGTTCAAGAAATTGGAAAAATTAACGATGAATCAAATTACTTGTAACGACTGTCAAAGATGACGGAATAACTGATTGATTGTTAATTCAGGTAGTTACTGACACCTAACAGGTATTAAGCTCTACGGCTAAGCATTACGTCGTTAGATGCAAGGCCCTCTTTGATGCAAATAATTTTTGCTCGCACGGTAGAAACATCAGGCATGCCAAAGCAAAACAGCCAATTAGTGGAAATTCGTAATGGTATATTATCATGAGTGATAACTGGAAAAATAATCGGTACATGCTGCAAACGATTAAAATACGTAACTTTATTTAAACATTACTTTCAATATAATTTTTAAGATCTGTTAAAAGAAAGATTAGTTTAGTAGGTGGATTCAATATGTTTTAACATGTATAATATTTGTAGAATTATACCGTTGATCTTTTGACTGCAATAAACCCTCATTATCCCTTTGATCATAAAATAAATAATGAAATCCCAAATTTTAAAACATTTTCGAGCAGAGCCGGACCAGCTACAAATTCAATTTATACTTATGCCTGCTTCATATTATATAAATACAAACTGATTTTTAATAATTTTAGTCTTTAGTGTTTTTCCGGCAAGTAATTTTTAGTTAGGCTTATTAGTGGTAGTAGGGTTGAGTAAGCGTTCCTACTCCGCCATGGATCTGGATCGCAGACATCCCCCCACCACCACACCCAAACCTACCAATACAACACTCCCCCCACTCCTCCCCCCACTCCTACCCCCACTCCTACCCCCACTCCTACCCCCACTCCCCCCCCCACTCCTCCCCCCACTCCTCCCCCCACTCCTCTCCATACTTCACCATTCACCGAATCCCCCCCACATATATAATCCCATAAACAAGCACAACAGTTAGTTATCTCTGCTTTGCTATTGTAAAAAGCAGTCGTTGTTCAGTTTAGAAAAGTTAATAGTTATTTGTGAACAGTATTGTTAAGATCAGTTTAGTTACACAAGATGTATCAGTGCAGCGATTGCAATAAAACATTCAGCCATCAATCAAACGTGAATAGACATAAAAGGGAATCATGTCCTAATAGATCATCCCATATTAAAAGGAAGAACAACACACAATTATGTGAGATACCAACAAAGAAACTAAAAATAGAGGAACCGCAAAAATCAGAATATCAACCACCAATTCCTAAACTTATTCTATCACGATGTAAGGAATGCAATACTTGGTATGTGAAAAATAAACTAAATGCACATTTGCGCTCAAACCATCATAAAAGCAGTTTAAAAAGTGACAATAATGTGAAAATTTTAACTTCAGCGTTTAAAAACAGAATTATATCATACATGTTACTTCCATCTCAAAAGTATGTAGACATTGAAGAATTTTTTGAAACAGTGAAACAAAAGTTTGTGAGTTTAATTACAGAACAGTTAGTTAAACATAAGTGTATTAAGATTAATGTAGAATTATTTGGTAGGTATATTTTACAATCAAAAGAAACAATAGAAACCAAATCATTTAATACAAAAAATAAGATAATAACATCTACGATTGATTTAAGTGGAATTTATAAGGATTTCTTATCTGAAATTAAAGAGAAAGTTTCAATATTCGCAGAAAATGGGTCAGGTTGGGCTTTAGAAAAAATACTGCATTTAGAAATTAACATAAATAAATTTAATCCAATCGGAGCATCTTCATATATTTCTTTACCAAACCAAATTGCATTAAAGAAAGCAGTTGTCAATGTAAGAAATAATGATCCATATTGTTTTGCGTGGAGTGTAATAAGTGCGTTGTACCCAGCTAAAAATCATGGTGAAAGAACGAGTTCATATCCCAATTTCTTCAATGCATTAAATTTACAAGGAATTGAATTCCCTATGAAGCTAAAAGATATATCAAAGTTCGAGATCCTAAATCATATATCTGTAAATGTTTACGGTTTAGAGTGTGTTTATGAAGACAGTAAACAAAAATATGAAGTTGTTGGCCCCATGCATTACACTAATAAAAAACTACCATTACATGTTAATTTATTGTTAATAAGCGAAGATGAAAACAATCATTACTGTTGGATTAAAGATATGTCAAAATTACTATCATCTCAAATCAATAAAAATTCTCATAAAAAATATTTTTGTGATGGTTGCTTAAATTATTTTACTTCCATACAAAAACTCGAAATTCATCAAAAAAATGATTGTAATCATTTGTATACAAGAGTTCCAACCAATGATATCAAAATTAATAAATACGGACAACATATACCAGAAAATATACTACAGTTTCAAAATTTTCAAAGACAGCTTAAAGTTCCTTTTGTAATATATGCAGATTTCGAATGTTTCTTAAAACCTTTACAATTTGAACAACCAGAAAATGATTTGGTTTCCTATACACGTAACACTTTTAAACATGAACCATATGCATTCTCTTATTTCATTAAATGTTCATATGATGACTCTCTATCAGTATTAGATTCTTATTTTGGTTTAGATGCTGCAGAGGAGTTTTGTAAACGAATTGAAGATCATGTACATAGAATTTACAATAACTGTCTTAAACCTATAGTAAAAATGCTTCCTCTATCAAATGAACAGAAATCAACTTATAAATCAACCAATATTTGTCATATATGTAACGAACAAGTTGAAGAAAACGAAAAAGTAAGAGATCATGATCATTTAACTGGTGAATTTCGAGGTGCAGCACATAGCATATGCAACTTAAATTTCAAAATTCCATATTTTATCCCCATATTTTTTCATAATTTAACGGGTTACGATAGTCACCTGTTTATTAAGCAGTTGTGTTGCGAAGAAGATGACATTGATGTCTTAGCACAAACCAAAGAGAAATACATTTCATTTTCAAAATCAATTCTGGTTGATAAATATAAAGACAAAGACAATAAAGAAAAAAATGTATTTGTTAAAATGAGATTTTTGGATTCATTTAGATTTGTTGCATCCTCATTAGAAACGTTTGGTGAAAGTTTAGAAACAGATCAATGTATACAAATTCAAAAACATTTTCAAGATTCCAACCATTTCAATGAAATTCGAAAAAAGGGAGTGTACCCATATTCTTATGTTGATTCATTTGAAAAATTGTATGAGAATCAACTTCCAAGTATTGATGATTTTTATGATAAACTACGCGATGAATCTATAGATCCATTAGATTACAATAGAGCGACTCATATTTGGAACTTATTTGATTGTCAAACCTTAATGGATTATACAAAAATTTATTTACTATCTGACGTTCTCATATTAACAGATTTTTTTGAAGCATTTCGAAATGTATCTATAAATAATTTTAAGTTGGATCCTGCACAATATTATACATTACCTGGTTTAAGTTGGGATGCTATGTTAAAAATGACTAACGTCAAATTGGAATTATTAACTGATATTGATATGTTACATTTTTTTAAGAATAGTATAAGAGGTGGAATTTGTCATTGCAGTGTTCGAAAAGCTGAAGCCAATAACCAATGTCTTAAAAATTATGATCCTGATAAACCAACTTCATTTATTATGTATTTAGATGCAACTAACTTGTATGGACATAGTATGAGTCAATATCTCCCAATAAGTGATTTTTCTTGGATGTCAATGGAAGGAATAGAAACTTTTGATGTGATGACAATTGATGATGATGGTGAATATGGATATGTTTTAGAAGTAGATATAAAATATCCTCAAGATTTACATGAAAAACATAATGAACTACCATTTTTATCAGAAAATATTTGTCCACCAGATTCAAAACAAAAGAAATTAATTTGTGATTTAAACAATAAAGAAAAATATGTAATTCATTATCGAAATCTTAAACAAGCTATTCGAAATGGATTGAATGTAACTAAAATTCACAGAGTAATTAAATTTAAACAGTCAGCATTTCTGAAACCTTACATTGATTTAAATACTGAAATGAGAAATAAATCCAAAAACAAGTTAGAAAAAGATTGTTACAAATTATATAATAATGCTATTTATGGTAAATCTTTGGAAAATATTGATAAGCGAGTTGATATAAGATTAATCACACATTGGGAAAATATTAGACAAAAGCAAGGAGCGCAAACACTGATAGCTAAACCAAATTTTAAAAATCGATTAGTATTTAACGAAAATTTTGTTGCAATACAAATGGAAAGAGTTAAGGTGAATTACAACAAACCAGTTTATATTGGATTCTCAGTCTTGGAATTATCAAAAACAGTAATTTATAATTTTTATTATGATTACATCAAAAGTAAATATGGCGACAAAGCAATATTATTGTACACTGATACCGATAGTTTGATTCTCCAAATAGAGACGCCAAACTTTTATGAAGATATTCAGAATAATTTAAATAAATTTGATACTTCCAATTATAATGAAAGTAATATGCATAACATAACTAAGAATAAATCTGTATTAGGACGTATGAAAGATGAGTTTGCAGGTCAACCAATTTTAAGTTTCTATGGTACAGGTGCAAAAGCTTACTGCGTCAATTTAGAAAATAAATCGGAAAAAAAAGCAAAAGGTGTGAAAAAATATGTTATACAAAATTTAATTACTAAACAAGATTATAAAGATGTAGTTGAAAATTCAGAAACCAAGTTTAGAAAAATGAATGTATTTCGTTCAATCCTACATGATATGTTTACTCAACTAAAAAATAAGGTTGCTTTGTCCCCAAAAGATGATAAACGATATATAATTCAAGACTCTTTTAGAACCCTAGCTTGGGGGCACAAACACATTGACATTTTAGAAGATAAATCCAGAACTGATGATCCTGATGTTAATAATGTTATCGATATTTTACGAAATCTAGTTCACGATGAATATAAAACCTAAGAACTTAACAAAATTATTTTATTTTTAAAATGATGGTCCTACCTGTAGGTGTTCTTTTCCTATCAGCGTTTATTAACAATACTTTATTCATACAAGTTAATCCCAATGTTCAAGATACATTTATTTGTTTATCGATTAATAATGCAAATAATGATAGTTGGCCATCAACATGGAAAAGGATGGATATAAGTAATGGATTGTTTACTTATAAAATAAATGATCATGTAATAAATAACTCATCCACTGTAGAGTATAAGTTAAGGATATATTATTCCAATAGATCGCATGCACTAACAGAGAAATGGAATCAATTGTATAACAAATTACATATGGAAAAATGTAATATACGCACATGTATAATATTTGTAATAATATTTTTTATATTGTTTATGTGTTTGTTGGGATATGTATTATTTAAAGCATATTTGTATTATAAATAAAAAAATGTAAAACATATTTTGTAACTATTTTATTTATTCATAACAATTTTTATAACGATATAACAATTTCACATTAGCTAAGGCGCAGTGCCATGGATTCATATTTTTATGAAAATAACACTCTGGAATCGTCTTGAATTTACTTAGTTTGGGTTCTCGACCAATAGGGATGTTATAAATATATTCTTCATCTAAAAACTTTTTGAGAAAGTTTGACTTTTCATTCCCCTTTACATAAATTTTTGGTGAGTGGTAGTATGATAAGGTATGTTTTAAAATACTATCAAGTTCATTAAGTTCAATATTTCCACAATCCCAATCCAATCCATGATATTCTTCACTCCAATTAACTACTTTTAAATCATCATCAGATAACATGTTTCTTTTAAATGGGGATTTAAACAAATAATTTGAACAACGAATCCCATCATAAATGCACACCTCCTTTGGAATGTAACCAAAACTGCAATTATATCCTTGAATGTCAAGGAAAACATTGGTCTCATTCATGGTTACTATCTGATGTTACTAATGCTCCTCTATCATTTATATCCCCCCACATTACAGCTTCCCCCTCTACATTTTTATTGCTTATTTAAGCAGACAGTTCAAGTTGCATCAACATTAATTTCACAAACGTTGTCTACACATAACCTACAAAAATGGCAAACTTTTACATTGATACCATGTCCTACAATCCTCAACAATCCAAGAACGAAGAATTTAGTCAGAAACGTAATGGTGCTCTCATCAATGAAAGCATGTACTACCTCAACAAATCCAAATCCAAATGGGTTAGTGTTGGATTTTCGTTAGAGAGAAAATATGAACCGGTTATTAAACTCGGCGGAGTCAAGTATAACCAAACTGTTATCCTTAATGAAGATCAATGGATATCACTTCTAAGTAATGAAGGATATATGCAAAGCTTCATGTGCTCTAACACTTTTGGATGGCAACCCTTGCAGACAAAAGGATATGAAATTCACTTTGTTCACCATTACAAGTCAAGAATAATCAAGATTGTACAAGACGGTGGAAACGAAATCTTCCTTGCTGGTGACACCATAAACGAATTAGTTAAATTATCAAATCTGATTAAATATCGTTTGGATATTTTAAAATCACAAGAATTTTCGAAATATTATAATATTCTAGTTAGTGGAGTTTCCATGAAAAATGGTGATTTACTAAAAAATGTACATGATGTTATTTTACCTATATTAAACAGCGCAAATGTTTGTTGCGTGTTGGAATTGTTAAACTTTTTCTCTGATTGTGTTGTAGAGGATGTTGAATTATTTGCTTGTAACGAATTTGTAAAGAATTGTATTGAAAAATAAAATAAAAAATGTTTGGAAGTAATTTGTAATTTATAAATAAAAAAACATAAATATATTTATTTGTTTTATTCAATCATTATTGTATCATTATATAATTTAAAAACGTTGGATAATGCGCAGATGCAGGATGATTTGGAATGGTAAAAACATGATGATTCTTCTGCAGTTAAAGGAGGGTAATCGTCAAGTTCAATCACTGTGCATAGGGAGTATTTTTTTATGTATAAAGACTTCTCACTTCCTTTCACATACACACGATCCACATTTTCTGTTAGGTTTTTGATAATTTCAGAAAATTTGTGAATGGGTGTATATCCTTCACACCATGGAAGACAATGATGATTTTTCATTAACCAAACAGCTTGTTGTTGCAAGTTTGGTGGTAAATATTTCATGTTAAATGGGGGTTTAAAAACGTAGTGACATATTTTTTTTCCATCATAAGCAGCTAATTCCTTTGGAACAAATTTGTTGTTTTCAATTTTGAAACCTTGGACGTCGAGAATGAGAAAATTCATAATTTCAGATGTGAAAATTGTTTAATCAGCGATTTCTGATCAGAGTATTCTTGAATTTTTTGTTTCAGTAGCTTCAATTCTTTTAAAAAGTATGATAATCGTTGTTCTAGCGTCTCAATCATAATGATGGAAACAAACCGCAAACCTATGATTTTATAAAGTGTCTTAGAGTTGTCTGACGTTTTTGGTTAAAGGATTATATGTAAATATTTTGTCATGCATAATAAGACAATAAGCTGATACTTTGTTAGTTAGATCCTCTTGTAATTCAAATTCAATTCTCATAACAACAGGTCCTGTTTCAATGGATTCTTTTTGATGGGAGCAATCGATATATGTTATGGGGGCATTTTCTTTAAATTCCTTTGGAGAAAAAATTGGTTCCGGCGTTAACCCATAATAGGATTTTTGGAAACTTGCAAACATTTCATATAATGTCGCAAATTTATTTTTTTCAAAGTCTAAATAGAGATCATTGTAGGGATATCTTTCAGAATTTAAAAATACTTTGATGTTTCGCAATTTAATATCAGAGAATTGTGACATATCAGATATTGCCTTATCTCTATAATCTGTCTGAAAGCAAATCCCTATATGTCTTGGGGTATTGATCCTTGTAGAGGTTTTGACAGGCCAATTATGACGACCTGTTTTAAGTAGCTCCGGATATTCTATTAACTCCCAACTTCTAAATGCAATTGTTATGTTACTATTTCTATCAATTATTTTAGTTAATGCTAGTTCTTGAGGAATCGCTACTGATATATGCGGTATATTCCAAGTCAACTTAGTAAGTTGAATTTTCGGATTTTGATCTACAGTATTAAGTGTAGCATTTTTGTCAGAATTATCTCTCACTAAAATAAGTTCTTGTTTACCATTTAAAATTATTTTTTTATAATCTTCGAAAAATCCCATTAAAAATTTAAGAGGGATGCAAACATTAAAGAAACCAGTGGTAGCATCAACCACTTGTGAGTTTCCCATAGGGAACCAACCAGCGTTTTTTAGTTTATTACATTGATTTTGATTATATGATAAATAACCTTTTATTGTTGAAGTTATCCCCACATCCCTCACTGAATCAATTGTAACACCATTTAAAGTATATCGCATCTCTTTAAAAAGAAACGCTATTCCGTTATTAATTAATTTCATTGTTTCAGAAACAGTATTATCATCTTTTGTTAGTTTTCCCTCTATATAAAGGAAGCTTTCGGATGGAAGTGTATATTTTTCAACTTCATGTATAGGTATTGTAATTTCATCATTGTTTCCTAATTTTGTTGGTAAATATGGTTCATAGGCATGAAACTCTGAATGTACGATAGAGTTATCTATAAACAGATCTTGTGTTATGTTAAGAATATCCATTATACTAAAACTTTAAGACCTAATGATTTTAAAAATGTTTTATTTTTAGATGTTATCCTATGAAAGATTTTCTCGCTACTAATCTTAGGTTTATGATGTATATTCTTCTTATAGTTTTTAATTATTTTTGTTGGTAAACTAGTGATATTTTGATTATAAAGTATAACCATTATACCTCTTTAATATGCAATCTTATTGTTACGATCTCGTTTCGAAAATCAACAATGTTAAGGTCTTGATCTATTATTTTTATTGTTATTTTGTCTATTACTTTTACTGTGACGGGAAAATAAATTATATTCTGAGGACTTTCTATTATTTTGAATCCTGGACTAACATTAGGGAAAAACTGGTGAATGATGTGTACAGGCTTTCCGTTCAGATAGGAACCCTCAGCGATACTGCAATCTATACATAAAGAATTAACTTTTATAATCTCTGCAGGGTTTTCTGATGTTTTTGGAGATCCATCACCCTTTAAAATTCCATTATTAAAACCCAAAATTTTTCCAATTGCACCATCTTTAAAAATAATATCGACGGATGAATTAATGACTGATTTTAACGTGTTGTTGTTAGCATATAAATAAAACGAAATATTTTGTTTTTTAAACTCGTTTTGTAGATATTTGTTAATGTCTTCCATTTCATAACTACCTGTCGGAATCGTTAGGAATTCATTATTTTTTCCAAAATACACCTTGTTATTACTTTCATCAATATTTGGTATTGCATTAAAAGTTTCAAAATTAGTTAGACCGATAACATAAGATAAGTCGGGATTTAAGTAAATAGGCGGATGAAAATTTGCTTGAAGAATGGCGGAACTGTCAGAAAGAGCTATAGTAAACGACATGATGGTTGCAATAAGAATACAAATTAATTGCGCTTACACATTGTTATAAATAAATTGTAAAGATAATTGTCCGCATACGTAGGTATCGAAAGATTGGTATTCATCATAATTGTATTTAATATTATTTTCACTACCATCGCTAAGAAAATAAGTTATAACTTCTGTTGGTGGTCTTAAATTACCAAAACTATCAAAGTAGACTATGTTTCTATTGTTCTTAATATATGCTGTCCAATGAGTACCATCACCCATTGCATTATCTAAATTAATAATACCTGTTTCATGTTTTTTAATTTTCTTAGGTAATTTATTTCTCATAAAGACACCTCTAAAATTTGGCAACTTTAGTATTTTAGCATATTTTAATAAATCTACATTAGTCAAGGGTCTGCGAGGTAGCAATTTTAACAGTTTTTTGAATATGGTTTCAAATATAATCCACAACCCTTTTTATAAGGATGAATATATAGACCTTTTCCGATCGATATTTTCTCCATAGCTATGTTGTGTCTTTTTTGTTCATCTAATTTGTTTTGCGCGTTTTTAGCAGCATTTACAGCTGAAGCAATACCAGCAGCACCACCACTTAGGGCTCCTAAAGCAGATAGACCTGCAAAGATTGGTATTAATGGTAAAATTCCACCAGTTTTAGGAATTGGAATAATTCTTTGTTTTGGAACTTGTATTTTTGATTTTGTATTTTTAATTGCTGATAATGCAGCGGATGCGATGTTTTTAATGTTACTAAATTTTTTTCCAACTATTCCTTTACGAGCCTTCTTGACAACAGTGTTAAAAGATATTTGACCTCCTTTTTTCCTCATTCCCATACCAAGCTTTCTTTTTGCTTTCATTATTCCAGCAACAACCAAAGATGAAATTTTTTCACCAAAGTTTGCGTCTGAAGCTTTAAATCTATTAAATGCTTTTTTAGCTAATACTTTATCAGCCTCGTGTCTATTTTCAATATCTGTATGTTTCGAATATGTGATATCGTGTTCCTTACACGCTTCGTCTAATTGATTTATTCCTTTATCTCCTCGTGCAAGTCTTTTGTTTAATTTCGTACCTGGACCACAAAAATTATATGAAGGGATATGGAGTTCTATGGGTAATTTATTAATTAATGAATTTATTAATCCACTTCCTTTCCTCTTACGCTTCTTAGAGTGAATGTTAGTATTGCTATTGTGTTTAATCATTATATATAAATGATTGAAATATATAAATGTTCTTACTTAAATAGAGATATTCAAACAATGAAGATTATAAAACAAGATTTTTCTTTACCAATAAAAAATTTTGATTTAAAGCAAGATATTTATCGGAAACATGGCCGATTATTTGGAGGAAATTGCAAACGCTGCTTAGTTGTAGGTCCTAGCGGATGTGGAAAAACAAATCTAGTTATTTCCCTTATCACACATGTTAATGGATTACGATTTGAAAACATATATGTATATTCGAAATCCTTAAATCAATCAAAATATGAATATTTAAGAACATTATTTAAACCACTAAAATGTGTTGGTTATTTTGAATCTTCTAATGCTGATGATATTGTTTCACCAAATGAAATAAAACCGAATTCAATCATTATTTTTGATGATATTGTTTGTAGTAGTCAAGCACTGATGAGAGATTATTTTTGTTTTGGTCGACATAAAAATACCGATTGTTTTTATTTATGTCAAACATACTCATCCATACCTAAACAACTTATCAGAGATAATGCCAACCTTTTGATAATTTTTCAACAAGACGCCACCAACTTAAAACATATTTATGATAATCACGTAAATAGCGACATGAACATACAAACATTTAAGGATCTCTGTTCAATGTGTTGGCAAAATAAATATGATTTTGTTGTTATCGATAAAGATAGTTCCATGAATGAGGGACGATATAGAAAGGGATTTGATAATTTTATATCAATTTAACTAGTTAGTTATAGAATTAAAAAAAAATATATAATAAATGTTTTATGTAACTTTTATTTTTTAAATAAATACAATTTAAATTAATTCACTTTTTAATATCCATGAATTGTGTGTTTTATCCATACCCAACCATTTTATATAAACCTTATTTCCTTGTTTCCTCAACACCCTTTCAACCAGATATACGTTTGGATGTTTAACTTTTTGCAACTCTTCTGTATAAAATACTCCTTGAATGGATTCATCGTTTTCATCTTTAAGCAAATATGTTTTTGGATTGGTTAGATTAATATCTCTAATTTCAAAAATTTCATTTGACCAATTAGGTGTATACCCTTTTTGAAAAGCTTCCCTATATTTACTGATTCTAACATGGTCTCCCTTCTTAAACTTTGAATTTTTAGGATCGACAGTTTTTATTTTATTATAAGTTGATTTTAAAATTTTCTTTTCATTTTTTTCATTGATATCAATGGGTTTTAATCCAGTTGTTCTATGTTTTGTGGTATTATATTTAACAACGATATCATTTAAAATATTCAACCATTTATAATTTCCTTGTAAACTAAATTGTTTCCACATTAATGTTTTTAAAGTCCTATTGACTCTTTCAACAATGCTAGCTTTTAAATTAGAGAATGTATTGTAATGATTAATTTTATATTTTTGCATTAATTTGTTAAAGTTGGAATTATAAAACTCATTTCCTTGATCTGTCTGCATGTTTTTGGGGGGAGTTTTAGCAAGTTTTAAAATATTTTCCATTGCTAAAGTTACATTTTCTGCGGTTTTTCTTTTAACAGGTTGAATCCAAACATATTTAGAAAATGCGTTTATTACAACCAATATGTAACGGTATCCTTTATTAAGCTTTGCGTAAGGAAGCATTTCAACTAAATCAGCTTGCCATAGGTCATTTAAACTTTTAATTATAACATGACGCCGTCTAAAATTTTTTCTAGCTGGCCTATGAAGCTCATTTACTACAGTTTCTTTAATATTTGCACTCATGATTAGTTTTAGATACTAACATTTTTAACTTAAGTGTCAGCCTTAAATATTATAATTTTTGATATGGATAAGATTTTTCTTCACTGGAGTTGGATTCGCTTTAATGCATATTTTAGATCTTCTACAACGTATCCTATTTAAGAACAGCAATTTTCTCTTTGAATTCAGTTTCTAAATCATCAATCCGTCGCTCAATCATATTAAACGGCATGCGAATATCACTCACAGTCACACATTTTTCATTAATTGCAGAATTCATTTTTGTCCATAATCTATCTTCAATATTTTTTAAGTCGTATTTATTGTTGTCCTTTTGAATTTCATTTACTTTTTCAGTGGAAGACCTTATCATGTTTAGTAATTTTTCTTCCAATTTTTTAGAATGCAATTTAGCTATATTTAGGTTATTGCTAATTTCTTTCATTTCTATTGAAACATTGGTAAATTTTTCATCTAAAGCATCAAATTCAGTTTTATGAACTAATAATTGTAACAGAGATGGCTCAATTTCAAGTGTTCTTTTATCCATGCGAATGTGATCTTCTTGAAATGTTTTTATTGTTGAACTAAGCTTCTTATTAATACTCTCAATTTTTATTGCTAACTCTTTTTCTAAATCTTTATGAGATGATTCATGTTGCTTAGTTATCATATTTTTTAACACATCATGTGGAAATATTCCTTGCTTCAATGGTTGAATATCATTTATTATTTGGTGAACATTGATTGTTTGCTCTTTAATAGCATCCTCTAAATTCATTATTTTATTAACATTTTCGTCTGCATATAACTTCGCCTTTTTCACAACACTTTTTATTAATTCATCGTTTTCACTTACTCTCTTATTTAAACTTTTAAAATTTCTCTCACTCTCCGTTTTTGATTCAAGTGTGTTTTGAAAATTTTGAATAATTTTGTTTTCTATGTATTTCACATCTTTAGTAAAGTTATCAGTAATTGTTTTCTCAGCAGTTTCAATCACCTTTTTTCCCAATACAGCAGCAGAATAATTGGACAAGTATCGTTTTGAACTATGACTTCCAAATTTGTCGATTGACATTGTTCTAATGATACAAAATTATAATAGTTTGTTATTTTATAAGATAATGTGAGCTTCTCTTAATTCTTCCAAAATTGATACTATTTCATTTTGATGCCCAGTATGTCCAGCCATTTGTGATGCTGTCAGCAGTCTTAATCTATCAATTATCTCATTTAAATTATCATAATAAACATAATCTAGCTTTTTTTTTGATAAATTTAACATCGCTCCCTTCCCAATCACGCTTTTTGTGGATTGTGATCTCGTAGAACGTGGTCTTTGTTGTGGTTTTGGTAACCCTCTGGATGTACTTGGTAGCATCAAACGATAATCTACTTCCGATGATACACTCCCCGTTTTTAATATACCCTTTTTTAATAAATATGGTTTAATTATTGTTACATATTTAGTGTCGGTTGATCCTTGGATTTGATTATTAGAATCAAAATTTCGTCTGTATGCATTCGTTCTTTTTAAAATATCCATATAATTTTCCATATCTTTTGTGGAATAACCAACAGGTTGTTTCTTAAATATTAGTTCATATAAACCAGGTGTTCCCTCATATCTAACACCCTCAACCTTAATATCTTTTCCTATAAAGTCTACTTCAGACTTTGCGATTTTATATTTTTCGGAATTAATATCATGATTAAGACCATATTTGTTATCAAATTCACCCTTTGTATCCTTTATTAATTTATCAACAAATGGTCTTATCAACGGATCATAAGCATTCAAATATTCCTGATATGCTGGTGTTTTTGTTATTTCCAAGACACTTTGTTGTATCTCTTCTAAAGTAGGTTCGATTGTTGATTCTTGACTCGAATTTGTTATATCCATGTCGTCCCAAAATACTTCATCATTTTCTAAAAATGATGGCATGTTAGGTGGTAAATATTTATCATATGCGTTTGATTTTCTTGCAATGCGTTCTGGAGGAGTAGGAAGTTGAAATTGTTGTATAGGAGTTGAGAACATTTGCGGTGAATAATTTTCTCTTTTAATAAACGGATCTGTTTTAATGTTTCTAATTAACTCTTGCAAAGGTTGAGTAATTGGTTTAAACTCTTTTTCCATACGAATTTCTTTATCAGATAAATCCGATTTTAATGCATTGTATTTTTGCCTAACAGATTTTCTTGTTTTTATTAGCTCTCTTGCTGATTTTTCATCCATCTTTAAGCGAGTAATGTTATGTACTAGAGAATTAAGCTCTAATCCAAAAGTTATATAGTTTAATATTTTGTTTCTGGCGATTTTTTAGGAGTTCCAAAAATTTTACTTTCAATGTTCACCATGATTAAACCTAAGACATACTAAAACCAGTTTTTAAACTTGATTCACCTATTCCTTTAACTTTCTTTGTCTAAACTCTAAATATATGCTGATCGACTTAGAGTTTTTTCGAAACGTCTTATTACGTCGCTCCGAACCCATATCACATGTTAGATTCCAATTTTGACATTTGACAGATGATCTTGACTAATCTAAATTGACAGATGATAGACGTCATCTTTTCTTAATCGTAATATGATGTTATTCTAAACATGTGATGTATATTAAATACTAATAAAAAAATGGTGTTGAATGCCCCTTCTACCTCTACTACCTACTAAATGTGACAAAGAGATCTTAAAAATTAAGAAAAATTGTTTTTCTTTTAAAAGTCGGAAACGTTAAAAGTCGGAAACGTTAAAAACAATAATTGTTTTTTATTAAACACTTTCGCCAAAAAATTAAAATAATATTCCTAACTTCTATTCCAACCGTTTCGGAAATAAAAATTCGCAAACATCTGTAGTGACACACCCTGTATATCGATCCCTAATATATAGAATTATTTTTAAGACAACAAAAGGCTTTTAGTTACCCATTAATCGGTCATTTGCTTTTTCGCTCGTTCTTAAATAGTGGTTTGCTAGAGCAAGCTTATATGAGAATACCAGTTTGCAAAAGACGAAATGACTAAAAACAGTTTTATATCGTTTCCTAATGAAACAGATCGGTTCCGTGTTATATATTATTATTATTAATCTATTAGTTTTCTAGTGCTTTGAAATGTTTTCATGCAGTTAATTTATATTAAAGTTGTGAGAAAAATTGGAACTTTTAGTGGTTAAATAAAAACATTATTAAATGATGATTGTGATTAAATCATCGAGTAATACTAGGTGTTCAGAAATAATTTTTTGTTGTTTATGCTTATGGGTTTTTTAAGAGGTGAGTGAAAACCTATTTCTATATTATTCCTAGTCTATCTAAAAATAAATCAAAAAATATTTTTTAAAGGTTTTTTATTTGTTTTTATTCATTCATTCATTCGTTTTATACAGTTCACTCTACAGAAAACTATTACAATTCATAAATGATTTACAATTATTGTTAAAATGTATTGTTTACCTATATTATCACAAAAAATTAGTGAATTGATTTAGGTAAAAAATAAGTTAATACATGGATAAAAATAGGTATAGTAAATACTGCTCACATCTATTTAAATGTTCCAATAAATTATTACATTTACAGAACACTATTATAATTCATAAATAAAATGATTTACAATTATTGTTAAAACGTGTTTTTTTACCTATATTATCACAAAAATTTATGTAAAAATAAGTTAATACATTGATAAAATAGGTAAATTAGATATAACTAAACCCTTATTATTAAAATTAATAGTTACTTTATATTATTAAAATGAACAAAAAAACAATTATATTATACTAATTTATAAGCAATATTAAACGATCACTTTCTATTATTGAAGTTTGTAGGTCTAGTAAATACTGCTCTCGTCTGTTTAAATGTTCTAATAAATTATTAATGTTTTCAATTGCACTATTATGCACTAAAAGTTTTTTTTGACACTTAACACGCGTTTGTTTTATTTCTTCAATAGCTATGGATGTGTCAAGGGCCAAGTTTAGGTGTTTTTCATTGACTTCCTCCATTTCAATGTTGTTTTCATCGATGTCGGGAATGTTTTCATCGCAATCAATCACTTCTGGATCGTTGATAATAAGCACTTCTGGATCGTTGATAATAAGCACTTCTTCTTCTTCTCCTTGTTCTGGAGCCAAATATATTGGTTGATTCACAACTTCCTCTTCTGCATCCGAAACGTCGTCGAATATTGGATTGTTATTATTAATAAGGTGGTGGACAGCTTCGTCAACTTCAATTTGGTTGTAATTTTCTTCCAAGAAGTTGGTATTAAAGGTTGGGGGAGCAATTTCCCCCCTAGCTTGAACAACTATAACGTCTTGAATTATATTGACACGTTTTTCCGCTAACTGTGACATTTTAGATATACTTGGTTTAGAATACATTATAGCTTTCTGTAGAATTTAGAGTATAAAACAAATGAATGAATGATTTCAATAGCAAATTGTTCCTATTATATACGTTTTGTTAAAGAAAAGAAGTTTCCCCCAGTCTCAAAGTTTGAATTTGAAATATAACATATTGATAGGTCCGTATTAAGGGGGATTCTACAATATAATACTATATCTTCAAAATTAAAGGTTTCCGAGTTGATAAGAAAGTCTTATGTTAAAGCTGAAAACATTTTAAATTAAAAGAGTTTTCCTGTTTAAATTTTATTATATTTATTGAAATAAGTTAAATAATATTTTTATTAAAAGTATCTATTTTATTCAATATACAACATCGCGTTATATCTACTAAATTCGAAATGTAAACGTTGTAAGACATCAGTTATGAAACAATTTTATAAAGACAAAGTCCAACCCTGTAAAAATAAAAAAAAACATTTCTTCTATCGATTAACTTCCTGCTCATGAAAGTACATCAAGCTTCCCTATAACTGTGTAAATAAAATGTATAGGTACCTACTTGGAAATAAGTGGCTTCCTTATTTGATACATTAACCAGCTGCCTGTAAGTAACGAGTTGTTTATTATTTCCCAGAGCTTAAGTTTTTACATTTTGCGATTCTTCAAGATGGAATCCCATCGTATGCCTACTGTTTCAATCCTTTTTTTGCTTTTTTAAGAATTATGTTGCAGATGGTACATCAGGAAGTGTTTTACCTAGGAATATAATTTCCTGGTTTGATACCAGATGTTTATAAAAACATCTACCTTAACAAACAAATACTACATAATTAGGATAGGTGTAACTAAAATAACAAATTTTCATAAAATTAGTTTATTATATTTTTTTATTACTTATAAAAATTATATCTATTACAAATTCAATATGTAAATGTACATCTTCGGCATTTAGATTGACTACATACGGGGCCGTCGAATTGAGTTCCCCCAAAATTGTTGTAATGGAAATAACAGGGGAGAGATGATTGTAACTGAACATTTGATTTGTAGGCAATCGGAAGGCGTCCCCAGATTTCTAGTAAAATATATGGTGGTGTGTGTTTTAAATAGTATTCCACAGGAATCAACTTTAATTCTTCGTCGGACAAATCCATAATTTCCCTCTCTCCCTCTATCAATTTTAACATAAGATTGGATGAAGGGCAACTCATTTTAAAGTTCACTTTAACAGTATTTAATTCCGCTTCTAATTTTTGAAATCTTTTTCTTTCGTTTTCTTTAAATTTTCTTTTTTCTGTTTTAGATAAATTTGGTGGTGTTTTTCTTAATATCAAATTATTTTGTATGTATTCCTCTGGATTATACGATTCGTGATTTTCAATGTCCCATGAATGATCAACTGAGTTCATTTTAAGATGTCTTTGTTTAATATTTAAAAAATATATACATTTAACAAAAAAGGGATGAGTGGGGATAAGAGAGGGGGGATTTTCGGTTCGCTGGTGTGGTGGGGGGATTCGGAGTGGTGGTAGGAGAGGGGAGAGGAGTGGGGGTAGGATTGGGTGTGGGGGGAATGGTATACTGGTAGGAATGGGTGTGGTGGTGGGGGGGATGTCTGCGATCCAGATCCATGGCGGAGTAGGAACGCTTACTCAACCCTACTAGTGGTAGAATGTGGCGTCCCTGGAATTGTGCTGATAGAGAGGCATCTTCAAGTGTCATTTTTAAAATAAAGCATTTATCTACCGATGCCAAACTAATAATTAAAAATGTGTATTAATCTTTGTTGAGTAGAAATTTTAATTCGATGGATGCTTTAGCAGAGACGTCTACTTTGACAAAAACTCCTTTATCTTCGGTAAGAGACATAGTACATAGTACAATTGTATGATTACAAATGTTCCCCCCTTAATTATAAGTTTAGGCTTAGTGGAAGATAGTGATACAGAGTTAAATTTTGAATAAATTATCAAGAGTTTTTAGAATTTAATTAATTTTTATTGAACTTGTTATCCTAATAGTTATACTTTTAAATTATATTATTTTCAATTATCAGTTATTGTTATCATTATTTTACTATTGTTATTTATTATAGGTAGGTACCTACCTAAAACTAAAAATAAATATCTATTTATTTTAAATTACAAAAATAAATCATGTAGTGTAGGTACATTTTCAAGCCGACCCTGATCCCATTTAATCCTCTTTGAAGAGGTTGAGGCATATGCAATAGGGTTTAATCAGGTAGTTTATTTTTGGCAGTAAGAGTCAACTGTATAATTCTGCAAATATTATAAGTTCTTTTAATATTTCCATGGTGGGTGAGCAAACAAGTACAAGTCAAAATTAGACAAGTCGAGAAAAACGCATTTTAACTATTTGCCGCTTAAATATTAGAGCTTTATTGCCGCTATTGCTTTAGAACCGACTTTTTTAATTGACAAAAATGTTTTTTATGAATTACTTTTATGTATTAATTTAGCTGTTAAGAATTTTGTGTTTGGTATTAATCATAAAAAAATATGACTTATACTATTTTATCCGACCTAAGAAGTTGACTTATACTATTATGTAGGGCAAAAATGGGATTTACGTAGGAATCATTGAAACTTAAATAGCATAAAACATAATAAAATAAAACAAGTTAACAAAAAAAAGTTTTTATTTCAACATAGGTAGGTACATTATTATTTTTTATTTAAGTTTTTCACCTAATCTTCGTCAAATTAAACCACGTCTAGGTAGGTATCACGTAAATCATCATCTGTGGGTAAATCAAGGTAAAATTGACGAAAAGCTGGAGATATTAACGGCAGTAACTGTATTAAATCAGTTTCTTTTTCTTTAGATATGGAGGGCTTTTGTAAGTAACACTTGTTAGGTGACAATACCTCCGTTTTTCCTCGTCTAGCAAAACACATTTTTTTGAAATTTTCTTCGTTAATAAGGCTATTTTTAAAATAAATCTGGCCGGGTTCTCTGGTATAACAAAGCCATTGCACATCGTGCCATTTAAAAGGGTCTCTAGAAGAATCTTTTTTTTGCAATACCAAAGAGCTTTTGTATAAATCTGCAAAATTTAAAAACTGGTCGTATGTTAATTCCTTAACCATAAACTTTTGTTTTTTACCAACGCTTCCAACCAGTTGATACCAATCATGGGGATGTGAGATTTTAATGCCCTTTTTTTTGTTTCTCTATAAGAGCATGATAACCTAAAACTCTGGTTGTCAAAACGATACAAATAGTATAAGTTAGTTAACTTGTACTATTTAGACTTTTCAATAGTAAATATCTTAATAGTACAACTGAACTTGTACTGTTATGGCCACCAAAATCAAATTATTTTGGAGTTAAACTAAGTAGATCACATTTAAAATATAAATATTTTAAAGACACTGACTTGTTCTATTTGAACCAGTCATAGATTCTAAAATAGATACAAAAAGTATAAAAACTCATTTTGGTAAAATCCTGACTTATACCCGTTTGACCACCCACCATAGATTTAATGAAAAATTTTACCTACCTTTAAGGAGAGGAACAAAAGCATAATGCGAAAACAGTAAAAAATTAAAATAATGCTATTGGTTAAACGCACGTGATTAAAGTACCCAGGGTAATTCAGACTGAGATAAATCAGCTGTGTTAACTTCCCAAAGAAATTACTTTTAAAAAAAAAATTTGATTCTGAACCACCTTTAAGTGTATTCGTCACATTCAAAAGTTTTAGAAAGGTATTAAAATATAATGCCTTTAAGGCCGAAACACAATTAAAAAATAAGAAGTAGGTAATAAAAAATATAAATTATGGTGGCACAATACAGTGTTTCCTTCAATCATTTTCAAGAAAGATAGACCAATCAGATCTTTAAATGGCTAACTGTCAATAAATGGACATCTTAACCTATTTTAACTTTTCGTTTTGATAGGTTATGTGCATGTTTTGTTGTTTTATACTATTCTCAAAAAATTTGATCGTTTTTGTAAGCTCACCGGTTTTATCACAAATCCAAATAAAGTGTTAAACACAAATTAAAAAAATGTTAATTATGTTTCACAAATTTACCAGTTTTCTAATACGTGTTTCGGCCCTTGCGGGCCATTGTCAAAGGAGTACTAGAAGACACTAAATTCTACGTGACATTACAAAGGTATTTATATCATTATCGTAATTATAAACATGTCATAAAATAAAAATTAGAATTAGAATAATGAATGGTCAACTGTGGGTTTTCCTAACTTTTAAAGGTACAAATACATATTTAGTCCTAAATTAGTGTGCTGAAGGTATTTCGGTTTGATTTTTAACAACATTACATTTGTTTTTAATGGCTTTTTTAATAGCTATTGTTGCTGGTAAATTTAGGTTTCTGCTTTTATTTTGTAATTGGAGTGGGATGTTAAGGAAAAATACTGCTCAATAAGATATATAGGGAACACAAGCCAAGAAGTCGCTAAAAATTTAAAAACCTTAATATCATTCCTATACAAGTCAATACAAACAACTTAACAAACACATATCCAATGCTAAAACAGAAACTAAAAACAAACTTTTACAAAGTGGGGTCTACCAAATAGAATGTGACAATTGCGATGCTATCTACATTGGACAAACAGGTAAAAATTTTGACACCGGGCTTAAAGAACACAAAACATCTATTTAAAAACAAAACAAAATAAAAACAGGGTTAGCTGATCACTGCATAGAAGACAATCACTCAATCTCTAATAACCTAAAACCCATATACATACACAATAAAAGCAGAAGACTGAATTTACTAGAAACAATTGCGATCAAAAAAGCCATAAAAAAACAAATGTAATGTTGTTAATAATCAAACCGAAATACCTTCAGGCGCTTCCCTACTTCTTAATAGCACACTAATTTAGGACTAAATATGTATTTGTACCTTTAGAAGTTAGGAAAATCCACAGTTGACCATTCATTCATCTAATTCTAATTTTAATTTTATGACATGTTTATAATTACCATAATATGATATAAATACCTTTCTAATGTCACGTAGAATTTAGTATCGTCTGGTACTCCTTTGACAATGACCCGCAAGGGCCGAAACACGTGTCAGGAAACTAATTAAATTTGTGAACCATAACAAGTAGTAATTATTTTTCCTTTCTATGCAATGAAACAACAGTTTAACCAAGCATGTAGCTCAATACAAATTGTAAAAAAATTTAAAATATCTCTATAACCTAAAAATAATACCGACAAATTTTAAAATATTCTATACATCTTTTCATTGGCCAGTAATAAGACATTTACAACAGACAATCCAACATTTTGATATCTTAAATTTTGTTTCTTGTTGCTTGTTACTTAAAACCTAATTGTGTCGCGATTGATTTTTTCTATGTATCATACAGGGTGTGCCGGAAAAAAGTTTTAAAGTCAAAGTTTGAAAATATTGTTTTTTTCGTAGTATCGCGTTACAGGTGGCAAAAATCATTTTAATCGATTTAAACTTTTTCGGCGTGTAGACGACGTTGGGCTACAACAGAACACTGTTGTTTGCCAAGGCGATCGGAAGTTGGGAAGTCAATTATTTGATTTTTTTAAATCAATGTAGGGTCCATGTTGGATCGTTAATAAATCGAATTGGGTGCGTTCCACTTATTTTTGGTTTGGAGATTTGTTTAGGTCATCTGAAATACTACTTTTTTCAAATATATTATTTTATACCTAACGGTAATAGAAATGGTCAATAATTGTAAACAAGTGAAGTAAGCTATTTCAGACAAGTTTTTTATGCGGTTTTTATTTTTTCTCGTACTGAAAACAACTTTTGATTGAAATGAAATGTTATATACCTTAGCGAAGAGAGCAAACTACAATGAAAAATATTTTTTTTTTCTTCATTTTTAATACGGAAAAATCGTGATGCTTTTGAATTCTTACAGCGACAATGCTCGTTACAAAAAAAACGAACTTGGGTTCTGAAGAAACTAAACATATCTTTTTTATCGCAAATCAAAATGCTTTACAATTATTAGAGGTTGCTAACAATCCAACATTTCGATATCTTAAATTTCGTTTCTTGTTGCTTGTTACTTAAAACCTAATTGTGTCGCGATTGATTTTTTTCTATGTATCAAATCTTATTTTTATTGCTTATTGCTTATCGCTTAATGCTTATTTTGCCTTTAGAGAATATAGTTAGACAATTTAATATAGAAAACAAAAGATATTTACGTTAATTTTTGTAGTGGGAAAAGTAATATTTTAAATAACTTGCTCAAATGACCACTTATATTCTTATAAGTTATACACACGCGGCTAAGGGCGTGTCTAATAACGCCGATGTTAAGTGTTATGCCGTTGCCTACGTTAGATCTAACGTAGGCAACGATTATGCTCGTTATTAATACATAACAAATTAATGTGATAAAAATATAAATAATTACAATTTTATTGTCTTCTTTACAGCACCATGCGGTACATGTGGTGAGGGAGAAGAAGACGTAGACGAAGATGATTACCAGGCAGCTCTGAACGAACTGGGGATAACGGCTGAACAAGCTGCTGCAACGTTCAATACTGACTTCCTTGATGAACTGGAAGAAGTGGAAGAAGAAGGGCCCCGTTCACCAGATGCCATTAAACAACTGGAAGCTCAATTAAGAGACATGGACGAATATGAGAAGCAGCAAGCTGAATTTGTACGTATGAAATCTTCGTTTAATAGTAATCCTTTATTTCGTTAATATTAGGCAGTTGAAATACAACCAATACGTAAGCAAATTTATGCACGTCAGTTGAGGAGTTAACGTGACAAACCGGTGGCAAGAATTTTAGTTGAAGTGCTTATTATCTTCTGTGTCCGTTAAAACCTACAAAAAATGCAAATTTGACATTTGTCATATTATTATGTTAATTTTTCTGTTGATTTTTTAAAAGTTACGAAAATTGCATAAAGAAGGAAGAAAAGCAAAAAGGAGAGTATGGAAGAGTATAAAACTTTGTTTTATTTTTAAATCTTCTAAAAATACAAAACAAAATACAAATAATATGGAACATACCATCGATAACAAACTTAAATCTATACCTACTTATAGAGAGAAAAAAAATTCAAAAGTATCTCTGATGAACTAAAATCACGATTGAATCACAAAACTTAAGATAATAAAAATACTTTTAATTTTTTAACTAAAAAACAGATAATCCGGATTATTAATAAATTTTGATTTTTTAAATACTGTAAACTTATTTGGGATTTGACAAAAGAAAAAATAATAACTACTTGTTATGTTTCACAAATTTATTCAGTTTGAGTAATATTTATTCAGTTTACTGACACGTGTTTCGGCCCTTTCGGGTCATTTTCAAAGGAGTACAAGAAGATTGTAAATTCTACGTGACATTACAAAGGTATTTATATCATATTATGGTAACTACTATAAAGATCTTCAAAAAACTTGAAAACCTTAATATCATTCCTATACAAGTCAATAAAAACAACTTACACAAACACATATCCAATGCTAAAACAGAAACTAAAAACAAACTTTTACAAAGTGGGGTCTACCAAATAGAATGTGACAATTGCGATGCTATCTACATTGGACAAACAGGTAAAAATTTTGACACCGAGCTTAAAGAACACAAAACATCTATTTAAAAACAAAACAAAATAAAAACAGGGTTAGCTGATCACTGCATAAAAGACAATCACTCAATCTCTAACAACATAAAACCCATATGCATACACTATAAAAGCAGAAAACTACATCTATTAGAAACAATAGCTATCAAAAAAGCCATAAAAAACCAATGTAATGTTGGAAATAATCAAACCGAAATACCTTCAGTTGCTTCCCTAATTCTTAATAGCACACTTATTTAGGACTAAATATGTATCTGTACCTTTAATAAATTTGGAAAACCCACAGTTGACTATTCAATCTACTAAACCTAATTTTAATTTTATGACATCTTTATAGGTACCATAATATGATATAAATAAATTTGTAATGTCACGTAGAATTTAGTATCTTCTTGTACTCCTTTAAAAATGATCCGAAAGGGCCGAAAACGTGTCAGGAAACTGAATAAGTTTGTGAAACATAACAAGTAGTTATTATTTTTTCTTCCTGAGCGATGGAACAACAGTTTCACTAAGCATGTAGCCCAACACAAATTAATTATAGATACTAAGTATGTTTAGAATTAAAGCAAAAAGTAACATTTATTATCACAAAAAATTATTTTGAAAATAATCTTAAAAACATCTACAATTAAAGAAAAATTGTACTTACCGATATGACTTTTGATATCGTCCTTACGAAAAACACATAATTTTATCGGAAATGTATTATTACTTTCTCGATTATCTTCAGAAGTAAATTACTGAGTATTTCCAGCAGCAGTCTGGTTCGTAAACACGCCTTGCATTGATTTGTTAACGCTGTTTACGGTAGAGAAGATTTAAAAAAGCTAATATAAAACATAATCTAAAACATTAATTAAATAGTTGAGAGAAATAGCCAGCGATATGACCGAGGAAGAATTAAGAGAAGCTGGAATAACTAGAGCGCATCTGGAACCACCAGCACCACGTAGGCCATGCAGTGGAGGGAAACCTGGACGTAGTAAAAGGTATAAACAAATAGTACATAACAGGCAACGATAATGATATGAGCAATATTTGGTATGTCAAACATGCCCGTTATGTAGTATGTGTATGTAGGCTATAGTAGGGGAGCCCACGATGCTAAATGGGGATTTACTCGAGCGTCGTGGGGACCTATTGGATCTTGAAGATTGGATGGTAGAAAGGAATAAAGTCATATCATGTGTACCCTTTCACCGGTGGGGGGAGTTACTACAGGCTTTCAAAAATTAAAAAAAAAACAGTCACATGGATATACTCGAGCACGTCAGATATTAATAGTGTATATGCCCCACGTGACTCTCATGACGGAGGTACATTAATCTGCCGGTTTTGATAGTGGGGGCGGCGGTACGGAAGGGTTAAGAATGGGGGAAGAAAAATTTACTCGAGCGTGTCAGATATTCAGAGGGGATGTTAAGGGATCCCTAAGGAAGCTCCCATTCATTAGACTGACGATTCGGATGTGACGCAAGCTCGTGGCGACTTTTCGAAAATGCAAAAAAAAAACGCTATTTTGACATACTCGAGCGCGTCAGATTTTCATACAGACGGTTCATCTTGTTGTCCTGGTCGTGCTGATTTATAATCTGACGATTATTTTGAGGGATTTTGTTAATCTGACCGTTTAAAAAAAAAAATTCATGATTTTTTTTCTTAAATCTTAAAAATTTTCCGTAATAAAAAAAAAATTGACCGCGCTCAAGAATGTCCATGTGACGTTTTTTTTGCAAGTTTGTGACCCTCCCACTCCCTTACGTCACGCTCAAATCGTCAGATTGGTGATAATAATAATAAGTTTATTTAAAATTTAATAATATAATAAATATGTTTATGTTGTCTTCTATAAACTTATTTTTCAATCCCCTGAAGCTGAGCTTGTTAGGGGCAAATCTTATTTTTTTTTAGTATGTAAAATCATAAATTATAAAATCAAGTTTTAAAGTAAAAATGTCAATCTATAGTTTAAAGGCAGTTTTTTTTTAAGAAATATATTTCCTATAATAAAATTATTAATTTATTATTTTTAAGTAAAAAATATTACTTAATATAAATTATTCAGAACAATTTTAATTAATTAAAGCATTTCTAAAAATATTTTCAAATATCCATGTTTTTATTTCGACTTTAAATTTTTTTAATGAAATCAATTTTTTAATTTTTGTTGGTAAATAATTGTTTAAATGAAAACATAAATAATTGAAATTTTTTTGTCCTATGGACTTATTTATTTTAGGTTTTATGTTTATTTCATTTTTATGACGTGTATTATGATTATGGTTTTTAAATTGTATAAGGTTTTTATTTTTAAATATATACCGGAAAATACATGTACAACGTTTGACGACAGACTCCTGACGTCAAAATAGGTCGATCTAAGCCGACTTAGTTATATCCAACATTGTCTCGTTTAGCCGGTAGAGGGCGTCAAAAATTTGTAAAAATATTTGTTTTTCCTAAATTACGTGAAAATCTGCTAATCGATTTTAATGATTTTTAGTATGTAGACTAAAACTATAAAATGACGTTTTCTAGTAGTATAGTCACCGGCTGTAAATAAGTGGAAGTGTTATAAAAGCGATATAATACGTCAACATTTCTTCTCATTTTTTATATGAACGGCGTTATGACAACCCAGATATTTTTGTAGACTGGATGTATTTGGAAGCTATTTTACCTCTTTAATATTTTTCGTTGAATGATCTGTTTTGCCAGAAGAAAATATTTACTATATTTAGTATTATTAGTAATAATATTAAAATCAAATTACCTTTAACAATAATTTTTTAAGTGATCTTGTTGCTATGGCATTTAATAATTTGACAATTATTGACAAATTGTCACCAGTCTATGAAATTTACTCAAGTGTACGATCAACATTCTTGAATTACAAGTTCATTTTACCATTAAAAATGAAAAATTATACGAACTCTATGAAGGTTGACATGCTCCTGGTATACGGGTTTTGTCAAGGAAATGGGCGTCAGAGTGTTAGGGTTTATATGGAGAGATTTTCTAACCGTCGAATACCAAACCACCAAACATTTGCCAATATCGAGCGTCATCTTCGGGAAACGGGCAGCTTTGAGAAAAACTTTGAAGGCAGGGGTCGTATGCGAACAATTCGAACTGTGGAAACAGAAGAGATGATTCTGGAAAGAGTTGAAGAACAACCAAGTACCAGTGCCCGTCGCTTAGAACGTGAGTTACATGTTCCTAAAACGATTGTCAATGAGGTTTTAAAAGAACAGTTGTTACATCCTTATCACGTGCAAAAAGTCCAGGAACTTTTACCGACTGATCTCCCCATGCGGCTTACATTTTGTCAAATTATTAGAAACAAAAGAATCCGTGATCCAAATTTTTGTAGAACAATTATGTTTACTGACGAGGCATGCTTTACAAGATCTGGAGTAACCAATCTGCACATCGAACATATTTATTCCGATGAAAATCCACATGCCATTAAAGTTGCACATCATCAGCATCAATTTAAATTAAATATTTGGGTAGGTATTATTGATCGCCTTATTGGTCCCATTGTTATTCCAGACACGTTAGATGGAAATATTTATTTAAATTTTTTGCAAGGCACATTACCAATTCTTCTAGACAATTTGTCGCTTTTACTTCGGAGGGAAATGGATGATGGTGCCCTGCCCCATTTTTCCGTTGCCGTTCGGCAATACTTACATCATCAATATCCCAACCGATGGATTGGAAGGGGCAATGATGCACCAGTAAAATGGCCACCACGCTCTCCTGAGTTAAATATGTGTGACTTCTTTTTGTGGGGCGCTATTAAAACAGAAGTTTACAAGACTCCGGTAAACACACGCGATGATTTATTGCAGCGGATTTTAAATGCAGGCAACCATTTTAATAACCCCGAGACATTAGATAGGGTCCAATATCATTTTTTAAGAAGTGTTAATAAGTGTATTCAGCAAGATGGCGGTCATTTTACACATTTGCTAAAGTAATGTTTTTGTTTTACTTAGTTTCTTACAATACATACTTTCAACTTTGTTGTACTTTGTTTTATTTTTCTTGTTAATAATTGTTGTATGCAAGTAATTGTAAATATTTTCTTCTGGCAAAACAGCTCATTCAACGAAAAATATTAAAGAGGTAAAATAGCTTCGAAATACATCCAGTCACTCTACAAAAATATCTGGGTTGTCATAACGCCGTTCATATAAAAAATAAGGAGAAATGTTGACACTTTTATAACACTTCCACTTATTTACAGCCGGTGACTATACTACTAGAAAACGTCATTTTATAGTATTAGTCTACATACTAAAAATCATTAAAATCGATTAGCAGGTTTTCACGTAATTTAGGAAAAACCAATATTTTTACAAATTTTTGACGCCCTCTGCCGGCTAAACGAGACAATTTTGCATATAACTAAGTCGGCTTAGATCGACCTATTTTGACGTCAGGAGTCTGTCGTCAAACGTTGTACACGTATTTTTCGGACACCCTGTATATATTTAAAAATAAAAACCTTAAGGTGGGAGTATCAACATGCTTGCCAACCTATAACCTATTTCGCGTAGATTTATTTATGTTTTCTAGCTTTTATACAAAATTTAAAGAAAATCTGTATCGATTTGATATTCTATAGATAATAATTGACATATTTAATAAATATCAAGGAATTTCATAACTTATTTTAGAATTGTATAGCGAAAAATATCGGGTAAGATTTTTTTTAACATTATTATGTCATTTTCACTAATTGTTCTTTCACTATACAATTCTCCCAAAATTAGCAATGAAATAATAAATTGATATTTTTGTAATATATCAGATACTACATAAATAATGTACCGACGATATTGATTTTCTTTAAATGTTAGTTATTAAAATAATAAACTCCAAAAATCAACGCGAAATAGGTTATAGGTTGGCAATAGATTGAATGACGTTGAGAATTCAACCTTAAGTATACAATTTGAAAACCATAATCATACACGTTATAAAAATGAAATAACCATAAAACCTAAAATAAATAAGTCTATAGGACAAAAAAAATTCAAATATTTATGTTTTTATTAAAACGATTTATTTACCAACAAAAATTTAAAAATTGATTTCGTTAAAAAAAGTAGAAATAAAACCAATAATTTTATTATAGGTAATATATTTCTTTAAACAAAACTGTGTTTATACTATAAATTAACATTTTTACTTTAAAACTTGATTTTTAAGGCATAATATTTATGATTTATGATTTTACATCCTAAAACAAAAAATAAGATTTGCCCCTAACAAGCTCGGCTTCAGGGTATTGAAGAATAAGTTTATAGAAGACAACATAACCATATTAATTATATTATTAAATTTTAAATAAAATTATTATTATTATTATTATTATCAAGTAAAAATTTAAAGTCTGGATACGCTGTATAGATAGGTAATTAAATTGAGTTAAATTCAAAATTTTTTATGAGTGTCATCACTATTTGTACATTAATTTATTTAAAAAAAGAATAAACGTCGTAGAATGTATTTTAAACCGTCATTATTAGATCAACAGGCGAAACAAGTTTTCAGGGGTATTGTCTACCCTGTATTTGTTTTCAGGACGCAAGAAAAACAGCTCACTCAAGGACAGCAACAAATGTTAGCTCAACTTCAGGAACTGGAACAGAGAGCAGACCAATATGCTGGCGAGGTAATCTTTAAAACGATTTTTAAGTATCTACAAAAAAGCTTGGGGCTTCCTGAGTATAAAAAATTGAAACAAAATATAAAAACCCGATATGCTTCGGATAGCTACAGTTCTTTTATAGTACAGTGAAAAAAATAAATTTGTGGAATTACTAGAAATTCACTGCTTCTAATGCGACCATTAAATTTCTTGTAAAGTTACAAAAACTATGTAACAAATAGGAATATCCACTTTTTTTTGTAAAATTGTTTTACAAACGTTCTGTGAAATTCCTTTTAAATAGTGTCTAAATTTTACATTTATTTTGTTATAAATTGGAACACTATTAAGTATTATTTGTAAAAACACACCGTTAAAGTACAATGTCTTGTTAAAGAACATGATATTCCACAAGGTCCACAGTTAATGGTGTTTAAAATAATATACAGTGTTTCCAAGATAAGAATGGGATAGCATTGGAATCTTGAAAACGGTAGGAGATATAGAGATGGTTAAACTAGAGAAAAGTTGCGCATTACTTACTCCTGTAACGTTATGTTTTCAAATTTAAAAAATTCCGAATGCTTCCGAAGATATTTGGATAAAACCGATTTTTCGCGATTTCGTTTTAATTGATTTATGATTTTATTCGAAGAGACATGTCAAAATAACTTTTACATTCTCATTGTCACTTTTTCTTCCCTACAAGGTGGTTTAATTATATTTTTGATCCGATGTTTCGCTTACTCACAACCATCATCAACTTTGTTGTTTTAAATAGTCGGAAAATTTTATTTTAAGCTTAATAAATTCTACGTTTTATTCCAAATCTAACGGTGTATTAAACTTATTATTTATTAGACGTTACGATAAAGAAAAACACATCATCAATGAAAATAGTCACATTATCGAAAATATTTTTGTTTTTATTGTTGTATTTAAACACTAGTTGGATTTTAAAACATTTAGTACTTTAGTTAATGGTGCTTTTCTGTGCGATCGTCTACAAACTGACATCTTTCTGGCCTATTTTGACTCCACAAAAGTCATTATTACACTACTGAAATATCATAGTTCCATACTGAATTTCGATTATTATTTTAAAATAAACTGATCGAAAAAAGTTAAGGATATTGTGTTTTCGCTGTGAAGAAAATTTTCTAGAAAAAATGTGGTATAGGTATTAATACCTATGTCGTTTGCCTTTAAAAAAAAGTTGTTTTGTTAACATATAAAATTATACCCAAACAGATAAAAAGCATTATCACCCAAAATGTAGATTTTATTTTTGTAAAGTTTAGTTTTGTTTGTGTGTTGCTAAGCGCAGTTTGCTATATTGTTGTTATTCTGAATATGAACAATATGAATAGACGTTATTTAACGGTAGAGGAAGCAAATCAAGCCATTGGGTTGCTTCTTGGAGGTGCGCGACAGATCGATGTGGCTGATCGGTATAATGCCTCTTAAAGTGTAATTTCCCGACTTAATAACCGATTTAATGAGACTGGATCTGTCATGGACAGGCATAGGGAGGGTAGACCAAGATCGACAAATGCCAGGGAAGATCGACTATTAGTGAGAGGAGCTAGGATGGATGTAAATGTACGTTATACAATTTTTTTCGAAAACTATTTTTTTCTCAGAGAATTCACAATATCCTTAACTTTTTTCGATCAGTTTAGTATGTTCACCTAGTAGACAAATCATATTCTCGGCCTAGGACGCTTGCCGGTCTCGGCTGCGCCTCATCTACCAATTTGCATCCTCGTCCGAGAATATGTTATTTTTCCTAAGCGATACAGAATATACTAATGTATTTACTATATTTTAGCCCTATGAACCAACACAATATGATCTAGCAGGTAAGTTAAAACCTATATGTTTACTAAAAATTGGGAAGCTATGTTCATAGTTGAATATGCGATTAAGTTTATCTTAGAGATAAAGTTATTGCTATATTAAAGCGACCAGACAATCACTACTTTTAGCTGATTAATAGACTGAAATAGCATGCAGGTCTAGGCAGGAAAGTAAGAAGAATATACCCTTGTGGCAAGTTTGGAGATATGCTGTTTAATTTTTAAAACTCAGTTTTATACGAAGAATGAAAATTCGCCAAAATTGTACATCGTACTAGTTAGTAGAGTTAAGAAAGAAAAATGGTTATGTCTATTTTAAGCCAATTTAAACCTTTTAGGAAAAAATAATCAACAAAAATTGATCAAATAAAGACTTTCGCATAATTGCTGTATGTTCACTAAAATACATAAGTAGAGAGAGGATGTTCTGCGCCAGACTCTTCCACGCCTACCACGCATGCGCCAGCAGTTCGCAGGTTCACAGCGGTTAAATAGCTGTTTAATATAGTCGCCCTAGAACGGCTATAAACGACTAATGAACAGCTTTGAACACTGCCGGCGCATGCGCAGTAGGCGTGGAGAAATTTGGTGCAGAACCCTTCTTCTCCCTCTACTTACATACGCGCGATTCACTGTGCGGCGTTTCCGCGAATTAAAATTCGCAAAGAAGATATCGCAAATTATCAACTTACTCTACTACAACTCTTTGGAAGGTAAAAAACCTTTTAGTGAATATATCTGTATATTAATATAAAAGGTCATAACCGGTTGGATATGTTTTTCCGGCGATTTAATTTTTTCCTATAACTGTCACAACTGGTATTTTACACACAACTGGCATATTTTCAAAATAGCATTTTACAATAAAAGTAATTAACAATTATGTTAGATGAAACTACAGATTTCAAGTTTTTGTCACAATTTATGCAAACGCAAGTTAATATAATTTTCTTAGAAAGAAGAACTTTTTATAAATAATTTTTTTTTTGAAAAAAAATATATTTACTTTTATTAAATTTTTAAAATATCCTTTATCTATCAGAACAAGCCGTTTTGCAAAGGGAACAAGAAGAGCGTGAAATGTTCGAACGAATGATGAGAAGGGGACCAGAAGCGCAGTCACCTGTGAGGTCACCTGGAATACCTTGTGGAGGATCGCCCATGCGATCACCTCAAGAACAAGGACAGGTAGAACATGTTAACATACCGTGCGAGCAAAAATTAATTGCATCAAAGAGGGCTTGGATTAAAAAACGTAGGGCTTGGTTTAGATCACAATGATATGGGAACGATATATCTAACCAAATCTAGGTTAAAATTTTGTCAAATTCATATTATAACATGATATGCCAAACTAATAAGTAATAAACTAAGTAGACAAATACAAATTTATTTTTGTTGTTTACAAAATTAACAAAGTAAGAATATACATAATTAGTACATAAATTGCTAAAATGGGCCACCGTCATGCTCCATAAATTCACACGTCTCTTCATATTTTCGAAAGTGTTGACCAGCATCTCTGGAGAAATAATACCACATTCTTGGATAATCCTTTCTACAAGAAAGTTGCAACTGGCGTTTTAAAAATAGTGTTCTTTAAATGAGAAAAAACGAAGTAATCAATAACCGTTAAACAATGTGATCTAGGTGGGAATTCAATGTCTGATCGAAAAATGATTTCAATCTGTCGTCGAAAAAACTGCGTAAGTAGTTAATAGTTACGGCGACTGTATGGGCGGTTGCACCGTCCTGTTGAAAATATCCAAAACGTAGTTCGTCGTCAAGTAATTGCTCCACAAATGGATTCAAAATATTGTCTCTATACCGCTGTGCTGTAACTGTCCCATGAAAAAAAATAGGACCAACAATTCTTCTTCCGGAAACAGCTAACCCGACACCAATTTTTTGAGGGTGCAATGTGGAATCAATAAAAAATGGGGATTTTCACTACTCTACATGCGTGTATTCTAATAATTCACACAACCAGAGAGGTGGAACCAGACTTTATCCGAAAAAATGTCAGGTCTAATAAATCATTTCTTTCCAATACAGTTTGGGTAAACCTTTGAGAGTAATTCCTGCGTCTTTCAAAATCTGCAGTTTGTATTTCTTGGAATACTTGCACTTAATAAGAAAATAAATTTAGCTGCTTCTTAAGAATAGTCTTGCATGTTCCATAAGATCTTTCCACTTCTTGGGACAGTCGTCTTAAACAATTTGTTGGCGTATTTTGCATTATTTCACGAACGTTTGCAACAAGTTCTTCTGTTCTTACAGATGGTCTTCCTGCTCCTTTTTTGTATTGTATAGAGCCTGTTTCCTTAAACACAGCCACGGTTCTTTTCAGGCAATGATAAAAATCCCCAGCAATAAAAACAACGTTAGGAAAATGTTCGTGAAAATCGTCCATGCACAAACCCGGATTGTATTGCCACTCACCATTTACTCTAACCCTGTTTCGAAAATATGCTTCAACCATGAATGTTTTGTGCTGTTCCGTAAAGCCCATTGTGTGAATTGTTCAAGAAATTGGAAAAATTAGCGATGAATCAAATTACTTGTCACCACTGTCAAAGATGATTGATTGTTAATTCAGGTAGTTACTGACACCCAACAGGTATTAAGCTCTATGGCTAAGCATTACGTCCTTTGATGCAAGGCCCTCTTTGATGCAAATAATTTTTGCTCGCACGGTATTTTCCTTATCCCGATTATAACATGGCCATGGCCGCACATATTGGAGGTTCCGAGAACTGCTTTTGGCTGCTCGCCAACCAAAAACGTTCTTAATTAATTGACGCTTTCTTTGTTTAGTTAATGCGACTAGAAAATAACAGCAGATAACAATTTGCTCTAAAACTAGTTAACAAAAATTGTTTGTCAGTTGTTCATATTAACGAAGGCAACATTTTTCAACCTCAAAATACTATTGCCATTAAGAATAACGAGGGAAATAATTATCACTGGCTGGCTGGCAGCCTACAGAGCTTTTAAAGCTAGGTTAGGTTAGGTTAAAAGTGAGTGGGTTACAGCTTACCCTCCACTGCGACCATGCGATCTATTGTCACCTTATTTATATTTCGCCCAAGAGGTCTAACTTTTTGATGAGGTTAATGATGGTATTGGAAGAGACATTTTTCATGCATCCGGCAGCAGAGTCATCTCGCCGAATAGGGCGAATCTGATTCTTTCTGCTGCGGGGCAGGCGCACATTACGTGTTCTGCTGTTTCTGCATCTTCCATGCAGAGCCGGCATTCATCAGTTGGGGCTAATCCAATTTTATACATATGATGCCGCAATCTGCAGTGGCCGGTATATAATCTCACTAGTGCTTTAAGGCATGATCTGTTGAGCACAAGTAGTTTGTCAGTTAGTTGTTGGTTTATATGGCTGTATATAAATGCTTTTGAGTGTATTAGACCTGGTAGATTTAATCAGTGTCTTTCCCATTTACTTTTTTGCTTCGGCTAGTATTGTTTTCTTGGCCGTAGCATGAGATATTCCTATAACCGGCTCGGGTCCTGTGAATTTTCGTGCTGCACCTCTCTTAGCGATCTTGTCGGCAGCCTCATTACCCTCCAGGCTCACGTGTCCTGGTATCCATACTAGGGTTATTCTGTTATTCAGACTTAGTTCGGATAGTGTTTCGTGACAGCTCCACACCGTTTTTGAGGTACACCATCTCGATTCAAGAGCTTTTAATGCAGCTTGACTGTCGGAGAATATCTTGATTGATCTGTGTGCATAACGTCGGTCTATCAGCAGTCTTGCACACATTTCAATTGCATGAACCTCTGCCTAAAGCTAATACCAGAGGTTTTTCTTACGGTATATCGCTAAACTGATAAACTAATCTCAAAAACACCTTTTTAGTTTAAGTTCAACGTCTACGTTTTTACATGTAACCAGGTTGCGATTTTACAAAATATAAACTATTACAGCACAAGACACTCCCCCAATTACGAAATAACAAAATATAATCGGCCTCAGCACAATCCTGCAAAATCTAATCGTTTGCAGCACAACGTGGCTGATCCATATAAATAAATCTTGATGAAATTGAGGTTAGATCCGTCACGTCGGTCAGCAGAAATATTTTTCTTAATCATCCGCCGAGTCCCACCGCCTGACGAGTCCTTTTCTACAAATTCCGTCGAGAAGGTATATTGGCAACCGGTTTGTTCGTTGTTACCCAGAGCATTTTTTTTTCCACAAATATTATATTATAAAAATAAAATTTAAAAAAAAAATGCTCTGGGTAACAACGAACAAACCGGTTGCCAATATACCTTTTCGACGGAATTTTTCTAGCAAGGACTCGTCAGGCGGTGGGAGTCGTGCGGATGGTTAAGAAAAATATTTCTGCCGTCGTCATGCTACAACAAATACTCTGAGCTACAAACGATTAGATTTTACAGAAATGTGCTGAGCGGGATTATATTTTGCAATGATTCACGGGGCGAACGTGTCTGGTGCTCTAATAGTTTATATTTAGTAAAGTCGCGCTGAGGCCGATTATATTTTGTAATTTCGTAATTGGGGGCGTGTCTTGTGCTGTAATAGTATATATTTTGTAAAATCGCAACCAGGTTATGCCTATTGTGCTGTTGTAATTTTAATATACCTACATATTTTGGAAAATTAGATTTAGATGTTTAAAATAATCCACAGTCCTGGAAAAAAGAGGTGTGCCTGGAAAAAAGAGGTCAATCCATTAACCTTATATTCCTTGAGCAAAAATAATATGACTTTTATAATGCCATTTTTTATTTTTGACCCTCTTGTTCGATATAGTCCAAGTTTAAAATTAAAAACTGATTTTTTTAAAATAATTCCAGTATTTAATAAGAAATAAATTTCAAATTTGGTACATTGCTTTACCATCGAGAGATACATCTTTTGAGAAAAACGAAACAAAAACAATGGTCAAATAATCAAAATAGGGGAAGTCCAGTACTCGTTGAGCCCCCCTATTTTTTAGTACGTGCGCCAGTGACTTCCGAACTACATTTTTTCAGGTCATTATTTATTTTTGATTATTTTTTTACTTTTATAGAATTTCGATAAAATGATGCGTTTTGGAGATTTTTTGAAAAGTATGGGTTCTTAACTGATGCCAACACCAATCTCAGAATTTTGAAATGCAAAATTAATTCAGTCGTTGAGGCATTACCATGAAAACAAGATATAATTAAGTAAAACTTTGCAACAGGTTACAATACCGAAAGTAAAGGGCTAGCAAAAAATAATGTAGGGAAATTATTACAATATAAAATTTATTTAATAAAACAAAAAACCGTTCCAGAAAACGTCATGTTTCAAGAAAATATATTGTACCTACTTTAGTGAAAAATCACATAAGGCATGGCATGTAAGTTAATAGTGCTTTTCGGCGATCGTCTACAAACTGCCACCTTTCTGTTCTATTTTGACTCCACAAAAGTCATTATTACACTACTAAAATATGATAGTTCCATACAGAATTTCGATTATTATTTTAAAATAGTAGGTGCACCTAGTAGAAAAATCATATTCTCGGCCTCTGACGCTTGCTGTACTTGGCTGCGCCTCATCTACCAATTTGCATCCTCGTCCGAGAATATGTTATTTTTCCTACTCGATACAGAGTTTACTAATGTATTACTTTATTTCAGCCCGCTGGACCAACACCATATGATCTAGCAGGTAACTTAAAACCTATATGTTTACTAAAAATTAGGAAGCTATATTCATAGTTGAATATGCCAGTCAGTTTATTCTTAGTGATAAAGTTATTGTTATTTTAAAGCGACCAGACAATCACTACTTTTTAGCTGATTTATAGACTGAAATAGCAGGCAGGTCTAGGCCGGAAAGTAAGAAGAATATACGCTTGTTTACGGCAAGTTTGGGGATAATATGCTGTTTAATTTTTAAAACTCAGTTTTATACAAAGAATGAAAATTTGCCAAAACTGTACATGGTACTAGTTAGTAGAGCTAAGAAAGAAAAATAGTTATGTCTATTTTAACCCAATTTGAAGCTTTTAGGAAAAAATTATTAAATAACGACTTTCGAATAATTGCTGTATGTCCACTAAAATACATAAGTAGAGGGAGAAGAGAGATTCTGCGCCAGATTCCTTCACGCATGCGAGCAGTGCGCAGGTGCAAAGCGGTTTAAAAGCTGTTCAAAGCTGTTCATTAGTCGTTCAAAGCTGTTCAATACCTGTTTAATATAGTCATTCTAGAACGGCTATGAACAGACTTGAACAGCTTTGAACAGCTTTAAACGACAAATGAACAACTTTAAACCTGCGCAATGCTGGCGCATGCGCAGGCACAACTGGCATATTTTAAAAATAGCATTTAACAATAAAATTATTTAACAATTATGTTAGATGGAACTACAAATTTTAAGTTTTTGTCACAATTTACGGAAACGAATGTTAATATAATTTTCTTAGAAAACAGAATTTTTTGTAAATAGTATTTTTTTTTGGAAAATAAAAAAGTATTTACTTTTACTAAATTTTTAAAATGTTCTTTATCTATCAGAACAAGCAGTTTTGCAAAGGGAACAAGAAGAGCGTGAAATGTTCGAACAAATGATGAGAAGGGGACCAGAAGCGCAGTCACCTGTGAGGTCACCTGGAATAGCTTGTGGAGGATCGCCTGGAATACCTTGTGGAGGATCGCCCATGCGAACACCTCCACAAAGAATACTGACCGAGGAAGAAGAACAATTTGAATTTGAAGAGCTGGAAAGACAAATGTTAGGGACAGGACAGGTAGAACATGTTATATTTTCCTTATCTCGATTATAACATGGCCACATTGAATATCAAACTATATAAGAATGACGGATGTCCGAGAAAAGTTGACAACCCAGTTTTAGACGTCTTGGAGATGGTTTGGCCACCATTGTGGATTTGATCTTAACTCTAACCTTAAATCTGTCACCTGTCTGTCGTTATAATGCAGCGCCTCGGCAACAGATTTCTCAAATTCACTGATGTGATGTCGTGGTGTTGCCGCATATCGTATTTTATTGTAATTTTTAATGATATAAGCATTTTTAACAGACAATAAAATATTATAATATAATATATAATAAAAATAAAATCTCAATTCCAGCCGAATGTATGTTCTTGATAATAATATGTACGCTGATTACTCCGGGGTAATTGGACCGATTGTCACAATGATTTTACAGTTGCATTAGGTGTTAAATGTTAAACAAAAGTCGATAAATAGCGACAGCAAGTATAACTAAAATGGGTTTTATTTCGTCGAAAAATAGCAAAATGCGTAATACACTAATACAAACAAACTGGATGTTTTTTAAGTAAGAAAGTAAAACCTACTTATTTTAACCATTTTGAAAAGTAGTAATAATTGCAAATTAAAACCAAGTTATACAAACAAACCGCACATCATTCATATTCTACCCAACATATACGTTGTAGCCTAGGTAGGTATTGAATAATGAGAGTCGTCATTTAATTCTGTTAGAAATAGAATACATGGCGGTCAATATGTTTTCATGTAATTAACGTTGGGACGTCAAAAGGTTGAAAATATTATAAGCTACAAAGCAATTAAAAATATGGACATTTTTAAGTCTAAACTATACTATAGGTAGGAAAATAAATGTAAGCTACTTAAATCTAGGATAGGTGTAGGTACTTATGTGAAATCAAGTTTTAAAAATAAATGTGAAAAACTCATGCAGCAAGTCAAACAGACAGGCGGCAACAATGTTTTAATTTAGCAGTGAAAAGGCTAGTCGCTTTTTTGTTGGTGAACTTATTGTGCCATCTATGAATTTGACGTAGTGGATTTAGGAAATCGGCTCATATGGCCTTCTTATAGTTTGATATTCAATGATGGCCATAAACTAATCACAAAAACAATTTTAGTTTTAGGGCATCGTCTACGTTTTTACATGTAACCAGTTTATGCCTATTGTGCTGTTGTGATTTCAATATACATATTTTGGAAAATTAGATTTAGCATAGTTATTTTTAAATAAAATAGTTTGTGTTTGAATACTTTTATTTCACAACTAAAATATTCTTGAAAGTTAATTGGAAATGATGCCTATGGTCTATAAAAATTGAGACAAGAAAATAAACAAAATTTTACCACAATAAAGTAGGATCCTTGGAAACTTTAACAAAAAAAAAACAAAATGTTTATTAATAATTTAATATTATTTAAACAAAAATTCTAAATATTAGAAAAATGTCGCAATTTCTTAACGTATGTACAAATCTTTAAGGAATCACAAATATAAAAAAACAAATTTAAAATTTTGAAAAGAGTAAAATTATTTTCTTACGATATTTACACCGTTAGAGCTTGTGGCTAATAGCTAAAGTACGTGTCACGTTTATATTCATTCTGGGCGCACCATAAATTTAAAGCTATGTAAAATTATCATAATTTTTTTACCTTTAAAATGCCTTTATTCCAAACTAACTTTTACAGTTCATTAAATGGAAATTGACAATACAATATAGAAAATATAAACATTTAAAAAAAATAACCATAAAAAATGGAAGTTAATTCAATTAAATTCATTAATAAAATCAATTAAAAAGAAATAGGATAAATAATTTAATTTAATAAATATCTCTTTGATTGTTTTTTAAAAGCCAATATTTTAATTTTTCTGATTTTTTTTTGAAAGATTGTACCTAATTTTTAAAATATTTCTTATTTAATATTTATAAAAAAAACCTTTTGACATCTTCTTTTTAGAAGTGTTTTTTCTGCTTCCTGTTTTATTTGGTTGTTTTAGACCCTTTTAACTAACTTTTTCACATACTCAGTATGTTTTAACTTATTTCTATTTTTCTTCACATTCTGTTATTTCGTCACACCAATATTTGATTCCATAAAAGCTCCATTAAGGTTTTGTACCATTTATTATTTTCTCTTCTGCTAAAACCACCAGCAATACATTTTTTCTGCCTCCTGATGATGGACGTTTCTACGTTCTAAACATGTAGAGACCTCTAAACATTTTTGTTCTAATAAATTTTGTGGAAGAAGACTTTTAGTTTTTTCTTTCTTTTTCATACTTTCAACTCCACTTTAAGCATGGACTTATTTCTTCATATTTATTTTAGGTTTCTCCGGGAGCTTATTCAAAAGCGATACCGCAATTAAATGAAGCTGCTTTGCAACAAGAAAGCAGGACAAAACGGAGACTTTTGGAGTAAGTAGTAAATAGATAGGTATAGTATAATTACTGGAGACAAAACCTTTACTACAAAATATTTAAAGATCCAAATCTAACTTAAAATAACGCATTTACGACAATTTACGTTACAAGACCGGAAAACACTTATTTTCGGTTGCGTGACGTACAATATTTTTTTAAGACCGACACTTCGATATACTTACATTAAATTATTTTATATTATTTTTAAATGAGTCGTATGACTTCACGTAACGGGCTTTTGATTTTACTGGCAATATATCGTAAGTCGCTTTCCTTGCTGCTTCCAAAATTTCTTCTGAAATCTCATTTTCCGTGTCGGATAATTCAAAATCTGAATTCATATTGTTAAATTTGCGAACTCGCCAAACAAGTTTGACATAAACAACAAATTAAAAATCAACGAACTGTTACTCGACAATACATCGAAATGTTGTTGTCATAGTAACGAAATCAAGGTAGCTTGTATTATCAAAGAGCGATTGGAAAAACAAAAAACAGGGACCGGAAAAATCTTTCGGTCTCTAACGTCACTTTTCCGGTCTTGCGATCGGAAAAAGATTATTTTCTAGACGAAAAATTGTCCAGAAAGTGTATATTTTCTGGTCGGTTTTAAAAAAATTACTATTTCGTGCGTGTGCGGAAAGTATAATTTTCCGCGTGCCAATGTCCGATTGTCCGACATATTCATTTTAACCTATAACCTATCTTGAAAACCAACATTTTTGTATAGCTCTTTAGGTATTGAGAATATTATTATATATTGCACAGAAGTGTGGTTGATAAACACACTGGAGAGGCGTCAAAAACTTTATGGTATTTTAAGCTCTTGCAATCTTGCACTTATTTTATTATTGTAGACGTTGATTTTAATCTGCCGATGCTAATGCCGAGGCTACTGCATCTATTTGTTTTTTATTTTGTATATTTTTAATACCTTATAGCTAAATAGCAATCTCCTTTAAAAAGCTGCCGACCATGTGAGATAAGGAACATAACGCGCGGTGTTTTATCATCACCACACCACTAGATAAAACACAAGAAGTAAACAGCATGAATTATAGGCGTAACGTACATAGACGTGTACTAGGTCGAATAATTTTACTATTACTAATTATTCTAATACTACCTATCCTATCCTATACTTACCTAACTATTGCTAAGTATATTTTATAAAAAAATATTTTATTTTAGACAGCAACTGCAAACGCAAGGTCCTCGTATAAGAGGAAGACCATTCCCAGCATCTGGTATATCATATTCACCTCCTAGACCACAGGGAATATTTGGACCTCCTCCATAGTAAGTAGGTATTTTCTGTATATGCTTACCTTTTGAGATCTGGATTTTTGTGAAAAGTGGGTATATTTGATACTACATTAAATTTTATATAATTGATCTTAATGGCTTTACTTGGCCGTTGGATATTTATTTTTATTTATTTGCTTAGTACGACTTTACGTCAATTCTTTTTCTTTCTTTAATAATAACGTTTCTAATATACTGCTCTCGGCCATTCTGAGAGTAATTTTCTTGAAAGTTGCATATTCAGTTGTCAAAATTTTCTCGAAGTTGTAAGGTCGCTTAACAAATCCACTCCTCCTCGTTCTGAGTCTTTTTACGGAAATTAGGCTGCGTAATAACTTAAATCATCACTTTTTAATGTTAAACCGACAAAGGTAATCTTTTGTCATTTGAATATTTTAAACATAAAATAATATATTAATTTAATTTTAAAAAACTATTATTTGTTAAAATATGTACCTATTTTTAAAGAACAATTACCATAGTCTTCACTATAAAACATTGGTTTATAAAGTAATATTGTTAGTTCAGAAAAATTAATAATAATAATAAGTTTATTTAAAATTTAAAAATTAAATAAATATGTTTATCTTGTCTTGTATAAACTTATTCTTCAATCCCCTGAAGCTGAGCTTGTTAGGGGCAATTCTTATTTTTTGTTTTAGTATGTAAAATCATAAATCATAAATATGCATTTAAAATCAAGTTTTAAAGTTAAAATGTTAATTAATAATATAAACGCATTTTTTTTTAATATTACCTATAATAAAATTATTAATTTATAATTTTTAAGTAAAAAATATTACTTATATAAATTATTCAGAACAATATTAATTGATTTATTATTGAATAATTATAATATAATTTATATTTATTAATTTATAATTATAATTATAAATTTCGATGGACAAATTCATAGTTTTGCAGATGATACTACAATTTTTTATACCGATACAAATTGGGAAAACTTAAATAATAAAATTTAAAAAAATTGATTTGATAACAATTTGTAACAATTAATTTTTAATAAAACAAATGATATTCCTTTTACTTTAAACCTAAATAACCTGCCACGAAATATATATATATTCCAATAAATGAAGACATTCAAATTTTTAAAGTTAATAAAATAAAATATTTAGGAATTATTTTTGACAATAAATTAAATTGGAATTTTCACTTAGAATACTTAATTAAAAAATTAGAAAGTTTACTACCGATTTTTAAAACCATTTAAAAAATTTTAAATGTGAGACATATGGAAATATTAAATTACGCGTTAGTTAAAACTCATTTAAATTACGGAATTTAGAACATTAGTTAAAAAATTAGAAATATTACAAAAAAAAATTCTAAAAATTATATTCAATAAAGATCTTTATCCTTCAAAAGAATTATTTTCAGAAACAAAAAGTTGAACATAATACAACTTTAACATCTTAATAATATATAGATTTAAAAATAAAAACCTTATACAATTTAAGAACCATAATCATAATACACGTCATAAAAATGAAATAACCATAAAACCTAAAATACATAAGTTCATAGGACAAAAAAATTTCAAATATTTATATTTTTATTTAAAGGATTATTTACCAACAAAAATTAAAAAATTGATTTCATTAAAAAAATCGAAATAAAAACATGGATTTTAAAAACAGACAATTTGAAAATATTTTTAGAAATTAATTAATATTGTTCTGAAGAATTTATATTATAAGTACTATTTTTTTACTTAAAAATTATAAATTAATAATTTTATTATAGGTTGGTAATATATTTCTTCATAGAAAACTGCATTTATACTATAAATTAACATTTTTACTTGAAAACTTACTCTTTAATGCATATTTATGATTTATGATTTTACATACTAAAACAAAAAATTATATATGCCCTAAGAAGCTCAGCTTCAGGGGATTGAAGAATAAGTTTATAGAAGACAACATAAACATATTATTTATTATAGTATTAAATTTTTTATTAAATTAAAGCATTTTTAAAAATATTTTTAAATTGTCTGTTTTTAATATCCATTTTTTTTTTCGACTTTAAATTTTTTTAATGAAATCAATTTTTAAATTTTTTTCGGTAATAATAATAATAATAGCTGGGAAACATAATATGAAAACATTATTTTATTTTTGCTTATGTTTGACAAATTTTATACTTTAGCTATCCTCCGATTTCTATAAAAATTCTCGATATCTTCTACAGTCAATATTTAAAAAGGTATATAATAATACCGTGATTATCCGTTAGAGGTTCAATATATTATGAAAAATATATAATTATTAAACATTAAAATATCCTCTCGCACCTCCACGACCTATTTAACGTCTCGCGATGCTTGGTCGCACTGCTGCCAGTAATTCATTTAAAATTGGTGGTTTCTTTAGGGTTAGGCTTTTAAAATAAAATAAAAACAGGAAAATTGGAAGTAAAAAATTACTGCTGTACAATCCCGTTAAAAATATTATTAAATTATAATAAAAAAATTAAATAATCCCGTTAATAACAAAAAAAATACACTGGCGAGCAAAAAATTTAGGTCACTTAGGAAATTTGAAAAAAATAAGGAAATAAATTCAATTTCGAAATATTTGGTCTAGTAGGCGGTGAATCATTTGTTTTTCGAGTAATGTTATTTGTCATATTGTGTTTTCTGTCACAGACTGTCAAATTGTCACTGTATTTACGACTTTGAAGATATAGCGTTAATTCGGTCCAATTAAAAATTCAAAATATCGTTGCCTATTTCTCAGTTCAGTGTTGATTTCTCTTTTTATTACTTGTCAGTTGTATGGTGTATTGTTTGTAGTATATCTTAACCAACTCATAATGCCCTTAGATCCTATTGTTGTGGCAAGAATTGTAGCGTTGATACAGGATGGTAGGGGAAAACGTGAAACTGCAAGAATTGTTGGCAAAAGCCTATGTGTTGTACAATTGGTATCAACGCTATCAGGAGACTGGCCTGATAACCAGAAGACCGGGATCTGGAAGAAAAAGAGTGACCACCCAAAGAGATGACCGGTTTTTGGTGTCCACAAGTTTGCGGAATAGAACAGCTTCTGCGGTTTTTTTGCGAAATCATTTTCAAGAGGTTAGAAATGTTAATGTTAGCGAGTGGACCGTTAGAAGAAGGCTCCGTAGTAATGGATTGTCTTGTAGAATGATGGCCACAGGGCCACCATTGCAAAGGAGGCATCGAATTGCAAGATTGGCTTTTGCCCGAAATCACTTGGCATGGAATGATGATGATTGGAGCAATGTACTGTTTACAGATGAGTCACGTTTTTGCCTCAATGGCTCAGACGGACGTCGACGGGTATGGAGAAGACCAGGAGAAAGATATGCTGCAGTTTGTATTGAGCAGCGTCTTCCATTTGGCGGTGGTTCGGTAATGGTTTGGGCAGGAATCACTGCACAAGCCCGCACAGAATGGGTCTTCGTACAAAATGGCTCCCTAACATCTCACAGGTACATTACAGAAATTCTCGAAGATCATGCGATGCCTTTTATGGTTACCATGGGCGAACATGGCATTTTTATGCACGATAATGCTAGACCCCACGCAGCCAGAATAGTCCGAGAATATTGGATCAGGTAGGAATTAGGCGATTTGATTGGACAGCGCTTAGTCCAGACATGAATCCCATTGAACATGTCTGGGATAAATTAGGACGACGTATCCGAACGCACACACCAGCCCCAAGGACTTCACAGGAGCTGAAAGAGTGGTTATTGCATGAGTGGAATAACATCGACCAGAATGTGATCCTTAACTTAATTCAGAGTATGCCTCGTCGACTTCAAGCAGTCATTAATGCAAGGGGAGGGAATACACGTTACTAATTTTTATTTTTTTTTGTTTAGGTTGAGTTTCATCAATTTTTTTAGTTGCGAATAGCAATAAGTTGAAAATGTGAAATTATTGTTTCTTTCTTAATAAATCATAAAAACCAAGACAAGGGTTTTAATTCATAATTTAATGTTAAATTTAGCTTACATGATAGCAGTACAAATGATTCACCGCCTACTAGATCAAATATTTTGAAATTGAATTTATTTCCTAATTTTTTTCAAATTTACTAAGTGACCTAAATTTTTTGCTCGCCAGTGTAGTTTATATTACAGTTTAATGGCTCAATAGCAAATACTCTGTTATATCTTACCATTTAGCTTGAATGCCATCTTCGCTGTTCGAAGATAATAATATATACTTGACCCTATAATATTACTAGATTAATTACAAATATTGTTAAGTATGCCATTTTGTCTTAGCAATAATAATTTGCAAATATATTTTATTTTATTCTTATCGACAGTCCACAAGCCGCTGGACGACTACCAATTTCATCCCCACCGCCCGCAAGCCCACCCAGATATCCCACTCCGCCAGTACAATGTTCAGGTTCGCCCGAAGTTCCAGCTTGTTCATCCCCACCACCATCTCCATCTGGGATTCTAGAAATGACGCCCCCATTTATCGCAGATATGGATGAAGAGGACAGGTACAAAAATATTATATTTTCAGTGCACTCTTCACTTCTGGTGTTTCCAATCAGAAATAAATGTTGGCTACACAATTAATTATAATAATTAATCCTTAGCTTGGCTTCTGGAGATCTTAGGCTAGTTTGAAATAGTGTAGTCTTTAAGTATAGTAGGCTTCCACTTAACTAGGTGCACGTGACCTCCTGAATCAAATCAGTTGAATCAGAGGTTCAAAAATGTTTCAAAATATAAAAACCAATATGGCGGCATATGGACAGCTGATTTTCCATAAAATTGAATGTTAATAGGTTAACAATTAATTTGAAACTATCAGTCATAATAAAAATGACATAATAACAGTGACGGGTTTCGTTCCAAAATTAATTTCCCAAGGGTGCGTTCGTGTTGTTGCAGACGGTTGACAAAATAGTTTTATATTTAAAAAATTTACTTATAATTAAATTGATTGAAAATTAGATAAACAATATACTTACAGTAAAACCTCTGACTATAACGACCACTCTTGGGAATCAAATGTTAGTCCGTAAATAGGGGTGATTGTTTAATAAATAAAAATTAGAACATCAGAATTTGTCTGCATTTTACATTGTATATAATTTTGAATATTTTTGTGTAAATGTATTTTAACTAAACTGATGTATATATATTATTGCGAATTTAGATGAAAAAATTAAGCTGGCTTCCTTTATAAAACCAGTAGATGAGCCAGCATGTAATACTATGTAACTTTTTCCCGAACCACAACCTTTTTTTTCGTTTTACTGATTTCACTAAGTCGTCTTGCCATGATTTAGACCCACTTCCATTCGAAAATACCCATTTTTCATCTAAAAAAACTGCTGTTCTAAACTTTAATTCATAATTTTTAACATATTTTTTCAGAAACTTTACTCGTTCGCTTGCAATTCTTGGTAGTTCGCACAAATGAAGACTTGAAATAAAAACCGGGCCAAGTGCCAAAATTGTAGTTTTGAGATAATCGATGTTTTCTATTTAATAAATATTTTCTGTTGCAGTCCTTTCTATAACGAAATCCTAAGCTTTTAATGAGCGCTGACAATGACCTGAGACCTATTTCCAAAACACCTCTTTCCTTCAAAGCATCTTTCAGAGCTGAAATAAATTAAAAATAAAAGTAAACAATTTTTTAACCTAAAATTGTATAAAAGGCATTTAGTACTAAATATTTTTCAAAATTTTTAACTAAAAAGGATTGTTTTCTATTAGTAAAAATATGTTTATACAAAGAAAAGCTTCTTTCATTGTCTACTAATGTAATCGGACAATACTACAACTTAGTTTAGCAAGATATAAGACCAAGATACAACTTCGTTGGATGGTTTACCCTCATGAAATAAATGCTTTTTACTGCAGTTAAGTATTTAAATCCTTCATTTTGTTTTACAGTTACATCCAATTTGTTCCTTACTTGACCTCCTACTTTACCGGGAATGTTGTTACATTTAGCGGGAAAAGTTTCAACCATACTAATTGAGGCTCTTAAACTTAAATTTGTATTCTCCAGCGTGGATATTATTTCCGGAATAAAACTGAAATTAACCCTAATAAAAATAAGATCTTTAGCTACACGCTGCAAGTACTGAAATCTTTTGACAAACTAAAACAGAAATATGTATTACAAATCAATATAATTAAAGCTTGTTAAGCAGGTAATAATAATGCATTATTAAGTGACAATAAACAACCCCTAACAATATAACTGCAAACCCTGGAAACCCCCAAGAAATACCTTGTGTTTAACCCAAATGTAAATATAAATTATTATATTGTACAGGGTGTCCAGTTTTCGATGGTTTTACGGGGTATCTCGGTTATTAGTAAAGATAGAAGGATACGGTTTTCGCGGCACTGTGCTACTTTTTTATGAAACAAAAGATGCCCTAATCAGAATTTTTCTAGTCCTCCTTGTTTTTGATATACGGGATGTTTTTGATAATTTTACATTTTGGGACACCCCCCATATTTAGGTTACCCTGTAGCTTATCAAAGAGAAAACAAATGTTATTTATGTAGTTTTTTACGTAGAATCCAGTGACGTACTAAGATTTTTTCTACGTTCAATAGTTTCCGAGAAAAATACCAAACTTTTTTTTTTTAAATAAAAATATTAAATTTTTAAACCCTATATATTTTTAAATAATATAATTCAGTTCATAACAAGCTTCTCAAAAATATATAAAATCCTATTTTTATTTTTAATATTGTCAACTAAAACCCACAGTGGTCCGGTATCTTTTGGATACTCGACCACTGTGCGTTGTTGAGGTTGCGACCCACTGTACACCAATCGGGGTCAAGTGCATTGCAACCTCAACACTTATTTGGGTATATAAGCTGGGCCAGCTCAAGCTATGGCATCGGTGATCATTGCCCGGTCAAATTACATCTACTAACGAGTGGCCAAGCCTTGGGCTTGGCCAAGTGCCAAGTGACGTCTTAGCTCCTCGCCCTAACCGACCTACGCCCAATTAAAAAAGACATGCTGGTTTACCTACTAGGGGAAATAATAAGAAGAATTCCAAATAGACGCCTTTTGTAAATCAAGACTTTCATTCCTCTGACTACGTCCCGACACACGAAGAGAAATTCGTGACATGGTGGAGGCGCCGTCGTTCGCATCCCAGGCCGTCTAATCTCCATATTAGACGCCACTACTAAGTCAGATGTTGTTCATCGATTCATGTCAGACCAGTGCCAACTAAGAAGCAGAAGCGAATCCATCAGCCAAGCCATACCTATCGCCAGCAGTACCAAATTGGAGACCAGCCCAGAGACTTCGCCAACAACAAGCAAGAATAAGCCAAGCAGCAGAAACAGGAGTGAATCCGTCAGCCAGGCCGTACCTACCGGACAGAAGACAAAGCCAAGCAGCAGAGGCAAGCCAACTGAGAAACAGGAGTGAATCCGTCAGCCAGGTGCCTCATTCGCCTTCGCCATTGCCAGGAAAACCGGTACAAGCAAGGATAAGCCAAGCAGGGATTCACACCATAACCTACAGGGTGGACCACTACGTAGATGCAACCAAGGAGGATAGCAGGCATCAGGGAAACAGCTACCCGCCACACTCGCCTACGAGGGGTCTACGCCATAAATTACAGGGTGGACCACTACGTAGATGCAACCAAGGAGGATAGCAGGCATCAGGGAAACCGCTACCCGCCACACTCGCCTACTCGCCTACAGGGTGGACCACCACGAAGATGGTACCCATGAGGATCTACAAATTATTATGACATTAACTGGGCCAACAAGTACCAACCAACCGGCGTGGAACACAGGTCCGGACTCCAGCCAATGAATACAAGCAGCCAAGCAACTTATACGAGGGAGTTAGAAAGTGTTACTGTAAAATAATTAAGATAAAACTTATTGTTCATATATGATTATATTGTAAAAAGGGAAATTAGCATGTCCAAGCATTGGGGTCCAATGCTTTTCAGAGGGGGGGCATGTCAACTAAAACTCACAGTGGTCCGGTATATTTTGGATACTCGACCACTGTGCGTTGTTGAGGTTGCGACCCACTGTACACCAATCGGGGTCAAGTGCATTGCAACCTCAACACTTATTTGGGTATATAAGCTGGGCCAGCTCAAGCTATGGCATCGGTGATCATTGCCCGGTCAAATTACATCTACTAACGAGTGGCCAAGCCTTGGGCGTGGCCAAGTGCCAAGTGACGTCTCAGCTCCTCGCCTTAACCGACCTACGCCCAATTAAAGAAGACATGCTGGTTTACTTACTAGGGGAAATAATAAGAAGAATTCCAAATAGACGCCTTTTGTAAATCAATACTTTCATTCCTCTGACTACGTCCCGACACACGAAGAGAAATTCGTGACAATATTAAGGACGAAATTTACGTTTTATTAAAAAATATATAATTTTAGTTAGTAGGCCATGACGGGTATTGAAAAAAAACTATTACTGGTATGATAATTACTGCAGGAAAAATATATTTTGGACTCCTTAATCTAATTAGCAGTAATATTTCAGTAAAAATAATAACAATGCACAAATCGAGTTGTATTTTACTACGCAAAACATTACAAAGAGCAGCTGAATATTAATAGAACTTTCTCATAAATATTGCTCAAATTGTTCTCCATTATGCCTTAGACATGTTTCACACATAGTTCTTATCCGCCTTAATGAATTTAAAATAATAAGAGGCCGTGTCCTTAACTCCCTAAATACTCTTTCAGTAGCATTTTTTAATTCTGCAATTGTTTGGTATTGAATAGAATAAATTTTATTTTCAAGGTATCCCCACAAGAAGAAATCCAAAACCGACAAGTCGGGTGACCTTGGTGGTCATCTTACAGGTCCATTAGTTCCAATCCAGTGGCCTGGAAAATTATTATTTAAGTAGGCCCTGATAATTAGCGCATTGTGAGCGGGTGCTCCATCTTGTTGCAGATATAAGTTATTGATACCCGCTAAGAGCACGTCTTCTATTATTTCCGGCACAACGTTTTCCAGAATTTCCAAATATTTATTGGCATTAAGGCTGCCTTCAAATATATTATAAATTATTTTGCTTCCTAGTACAAAACATGAAACGTTAAAGCCAAACCTTCCTTGCCGTTCGAGTGGAAATATTAGATGCTGATTTTCCTGAGACCAAAACCTCGTATGGTGTCGATTAAATATACCAGCACTGGTAAAATGAGCTTCATCGGACCATACACCGGTTTTTTCAAAATTATTTCCCCTGTTGATATTTTGTAAATACCAATTACATAATTCTGTACGGCGTTGTGCATCACCAGTATGTAAGTTTTGTACTAGGTGAAATTTATATGGCTTGAAATTGTGTTTTTTTAGGATTGTTTGAACTCTTGATTTAACTACTCCGACCGAACCTTCAACCGTTCTGCAAGAACTAGTTGGATTTATTTCGATCGAAGCTAAAACATTTATTTCATCAGTCTTACGGCTTTCCTTGTTGTAGATTTTAGGACGAGGTTTAATAAATGAACCGTGTTCAATTAAATTTGATTTCATCCTTAAAAAAATTCTTTTGTTCGGCTGTCGTCTTTCGGGATATCTACAAGTAATTTAAAAAAATTACTAAATCTTCATAGAGATACTTCACAAAGGCGTATATTTACCTATTGAAATACTCTTCTAATGCTACATCTGCATTTTCATTACAATGAACATAACAAACGAGCATGTCGTATTTTTCATTATTTTCAAATTTTACATATTCTGCCATAATTAGGACAAACTGATCCTTTACTATTAATTAGATAGGTATTTTAAAACAACTTAGAGAACCTGAATATTCTGACAGAAACTAAAGAAGTTATTAATATGACATAAACGACTGTGTTCTTTCCTTTTTCTTAATACGCGTCATGGCCTACTAACTAAAATTATATATTTTTTAATAAAACGTAAATTTCGTGCTTAATATTAAAATTAAAAATAGGGTATTATATATTTTTGAGAAGCTTGTTATGAACTGAATTATATTTTTTTTAAATATATAGGGTGTCCCATTTAAAAAAAAAACGTTTGGTATTTTTCTCGGAAACTATTAAACGTAGAAAAAATCTGAGTACGTCACTGGATTCTACGTAAAAAACTACACAAATAACATTTATTTTCCCTTTGATAAGCTACAAGGTAACCTAAATATAGGGGGTGTCCCAAAATGTAAAATTATCAAAAACATCCCGTATATCAAAAACAAGGAGGACTAGAAAAATTCTGATTAGGGCATCTTTTGTTTCATTAAAAAGTAGCACAGTGCCGCGAAAACCGTATCCTTCTATCTTTACTAATAACCGAGATACCCCGTAAAACCATCGAAAACTGGACACCCTGTATATATTTTTTCATTATAAAATCGGGCAGATTTGTTAATCTATGGTTTTGTAATGATGCTTTCATTGAATTTATTTTTATTAAAAAAAAAGCAATGTCATTGATTTTTAATATTATTATAAAAAAAAACCTGCAAATAAATAAATAAATTATAATCCTCAGATTGGAAAATCTCTGAAATAAGTACTGGACGTTAATTTTTTGATAAAGCTGAAAACAAAAATATGCTCTTAAAATAATAAATTATAAAAAATATGCATTTTATTATAAAATTGACAAAATATGCAAAAAAAGGCATGTATATGCATTTTGCATGTATTTCGCCCTTTACTTATCAATTTTATTTCGTTGCTACGCGATGACAATTAAGGCTAACTTAAAAACCGGAAACTATATTTTTTTTATCAATTGCAAACATACCTAAAGTCTATTCACCCAGTAAACCTGCAAGATGGTCGACATGTCATATGACAAAAGTCATTGAAAATGCAAAAATTTCCTTTTATTTAGCTGGAATATGACTTTTGTCATATGACATGTCGGCCATCTTGCAGGTTTACTGGGTGAATCGACTATACAATATACAATATAAAAATCACCTAATTATTTTTCCTCGAAAAACTGTTTTTTCCATCGTTGCATATCTATAAACAAATAGCTATGGGCGCGAGTCTCCAAGCTTTGATTTATGTCGGGGCGCTTCGATGAAAAGTAGAAGTAATTTTATCATTCTTATATCTAAAAAATGGAAATTTTTTACAGTATCGTTGGCGATAGTAGTAGCGAAGTATTCATAACTTATAACATAATATAACTGTTTTATATGCACTGTAATTGTAAATAACTTATTGGTATGCTTAAACAACGTGTGAATAACTTTACGTCCTAAATGATCAGTATTTAGAGAAACCCAGAGTCCTTTTCTGGAATGTACTATTAAGGTCCGGTCTCTAGTTATTACAATATATTTTATTGCATATTGACCTGCATTTATTGAACAAGCGATTTCTCAACAGGTTGCCCGCATCACCATGTCGTCCTGCCCCTGCCCCACTTCCAAGAAGGACACCCACTCCTTCACCTCCAAGAGTACCACCTCCTCGGCCATTTATTCCAACACCTCCTTCTCCACCACTATTAGCTCAGGAAGTAAGACAACAAATTGCTTCGATGGCAAGACCGGAGTTTGATCCCGGTAATGAAATTACATTTAGATATAGTTTTTAGATTGTCAAATATTTGTAAAAAGATCGAGAAAAACCAATCGATATTGGTGTTATGGAAACATTTCGTAACTAAGGCCTTGAACAGAAAATTGTGGAATTGTGGGGTTTTATTTTGGCCACTGGGCTAAGTGGGTTTCACTGCTGGTAATAAAATTTCGAACTTTTTGTAATAACAGTAACCCTTAAACGGGTGCGCTTTACATTTTTTTCTACGAGCGTGTAAAAAGTTAGACTTTTCACACCCATTTCAATGTGAAAACTTTTACTTTAACGCACTAGTGTGAAAAGTAAATAATTTAAATTTACACGCCGGGTGAAAAGCCTAACTATTCACACGCTCGTAGAAAAAATCTTGTATGATATACATAAGAAAATATCTCGTTTAAGGCACTCATATGAATTTTCATACGCGTGCCCTAAACGAGTTATTTTCACACTTATATCATAAATAGCTATTAAGCTGGCGCGCATCGCACTGAGCGCACCAGTAATACTACTCAAGCCATTTGTATAAATGGCGGCTCGACTACATTAAAATTATTTTTGAACCACTTCTTTTATAATATGTCTGTTATTTTGGTGTTTACTTATTTTGGTTTGCAATACCTACAAACAGTGACCGGCAGAAAGTGCGCCCCATATGGGAAAGTTTTTTATCTTTAAGTTTAGAAAATTAATTTTATTTTAGATAGGTTCTGCATGTTCTTAAACCAAAATAACACCCATTAAATCCGGTAAAAGTCTTATAGTATACGAGGTAGGATCAAAAATTTGAAATTCCAAGAGTAAAGTAAGTACCTCCATCTTTCATTTTAGAATATTTTTTTACAAAGAATATAATATTATGGCTTTTTAAAATACAAACATAAAAATATTAAATATTTTTGCTGCACACCGTATTTTATTTTCTGAGGAAACAAGTTAATTTTATCTAACTAATATTTTTCGATTAGCATTGACTTAAAGCATCTACTAAATAGTTTTTTTATATATTGAAGTATGCATAGAAAGTTTCCATTTGATTTATAAAGAAAAAAATTTAAATTAAAAATATGTTTTAACCGGATTTTATTCCTCACGCAAAATAAGGATCAATATAGGTTATTTTTATTTATCAAATACACTTTTAGAATAATCCAACTAATAGGTTATACATTTTGTAACTCAAGAATAGGACAAAAAAATGGTAATTAAGACTATTTACATTAACAATAATTTATTATAACTTTATATTTCTACATGACCTCCTCCATTTTTACGGCTGCTATGATCTTAAATAATATAGATTATAAGAAGGAAATTAATTTGTATTATTATTTTTAGGCTTTATTAAGCTTGCTCTTTGGGCTTAAAAAATCCGTTTTTGAAGAAACATTATTTTAAAATTATTTAAAATGTATACAAAATATATTATTGATCTTTATTTTGCGTGACGAATAAAATCCGTTTAAAATATATTTTAAATTAAAAATTTTTTCTTTATAAATTAAAAGGAAACTTTCTATGCATACTTCAATGTATAAAAAGCTATTTAGGAGATGCTTTAAGTCAATGTAAATCAAAAAATAGCAGTTAGATAAAATTAACTTGTTTCCTCAGAAAATAAAATACGGTGTGCAGCAAAAATATTTAATATTTTTAGGTTTTTATTTTAAAAAGCCATAATATTATGAAAAAAAAAACTAAATGGACTTATGATTGACGGTTATCTCTAACAAAGTCTGCAGAAAATCTAATTTTCGTACTGTTCGGTTGCCATTTATTTTATACAGGGTTATTTAGAAAACACCATTAAATCCATTTTTTTTGTCCAAAATAAACGAAATTTTGGTATTTGGGTATAACTTTAAAATTAAAACAACAATTCTTAGAAAAAAAATATTCTAAAATTAAAGATGGAGGTACTTTACTCTTAGCGGAATTTCAATTGATCCTACCTCGTATACCATAAGACTTTTACCGGATTTAATGGGTGTTACTTTGGTTTGAGAACATGCAGAACCTATCTAAAATAAGATTTATTTTCCAAACTTAAAGATAAAAATCTTTCCCATACGGTGCGCACTTTCTGCCGGTCACTGTATAATTCTAATGTTCGGTAATTCGGTTTATCTGAAACATTTTGGACAACTAGTTTTAACAACAGAATTAGCCTTGCATGTAAAGTTCTTACATGTATCGTATTTTGGTCGTAGTTTATTTTTTAAAATTTTTGGTTCTACCACACATAACGCAACGTCCTAGGTGAGGTTCTTTTTCTTTGTTGCTACTTCTTCATTTAGTTTATATTTTGCTAGAAGGACTTTGAAATCGGGAAGTTTTTCAGGAAAATCCTTAGTTTTAATTTTGACTTTTGGCGTAAGAATCTATAAAATAAATGCATTTATAGCAGCCATGTCCATTATTGAAAAAAATTAACTTAAGGTTACCTCTTTGTAATCCTTTTGACTAAGTAGGAACTGCATATTTGATCAACTGCGTCATTTATAGCATTGTAGTCTAGATGTATTTCCGGCTTTTCAGTCTTTTGATGAATTTTCCTGAATCATGCTTTGTTAATAATAATATAACCGATATATATTTTTTTCCGGCACGTGAAAAACGATTTTTAATTTCCATTCAAGCTCGGCTAGTAATTCCCTATTATTTTTTTTAAAAGCCAATTTGTCAGTTGGCTTTCGATCTTTCCTGATGTCACGATCATCAAATCCAATGCAACACAACGAACATAAAAATCTTTTTAAATCCACTTTCAACATTGCAATAATTGTTTCTTTTAGCAGCTATGAAATACAAGAATGCAAGAAGGGTTGCAATCTCATTCTTCGTAGTATTTCTTGCATTGCTAGCTCTTTGGTATCCAACTGATTTTTTTTTAAATAATGTAAAGATTAGTATATTTCACAATATCCTCGATTTTTTAATAAACAATCAATAGCAAAGCATACATTATTGTTTTCTACTTTAGAAATTATTGCCACATTGATCTTTGGCCAAAAAGAAATTATTATCTGAAGCTATTTTATCGTCCGACTCCGATTCCAAACTCTCAATCTCCATATTATCTTGTTCAGAACTTAGACCAGAGTCGATAATTTTTGAAACCAAAAAAAATAATAGTGGGATGAAACCCATTGGAAAAAGAAGAGAATGTAACAAAAATAAAAGGAAAATTAATTTACGTGCGATCCGAGGCCGGGAAGTGGAAGGGGGTGAGTTGTTATGAGTAGAAAACGATTTATCTCGATTTTCGGCAAAACTACAAGTCCTATGGAAAAACGTTAAATAGCAAAGTTGTAGGTAATAGAAAGATTTACAACTTTTGTATTTATACTTTTTTCACATAACCTGAAAATGTATGTGAAAAATTCAAATAACCAAGTTTTTGATTTTTTATTTTTATCTTTTACAAAAAAAAAAATTTTTCACAAAATTTGGTGGAAACTTACCTTTTTATGTCCCAAATACACTGCAATTTTTTTAATTTAAAATATTAATTTTTTCACCTTATTTTGACTTAATATCGAAAAAGCACCCTAATTTTCAATCGAAAATTCTCACGTCAAAATATCTGCTTTTTTAAAAAAGTCGGTGGGCGTTCGTTTAAATCTCTACTTTCTGATGGTGTAAAAAATATATACATTACTATGGTAAATGTTCTCAAAAAATGCAAAGAAACGAAAAATATTGTAGATGTCTTATTAAATATTAACTTTATTAACTTATTTGGTTGTTAATTATAGCAGTATATTTCGACTTGCAATTTTTTGTTTATCAATGTAACATGGAATCTTACGTTTTTCGAGTAATTAAAGTATACATTTTTTCTACTACTGTATAAATAAATTAACTTTCGGGCCCTAGCAACACGAAAAAAAAACGAAAGTAAATGTTACAGTTACCTGAATACTATCCGTTGCTAGCTACGAAAGTAATACTTTCGGTGCCAGGACAAAAAAATCGAACTGACAGACTCTGACAGTACTCAAATAACTAGTTGTCAACAATACTCAAATAACTAGTTGTCATGGATTATTTTATAGGTAAAATTTTATTTTTTATTTTCTCATTTTAATTTGAATAAAATCAAAGTTTATTACTTAATAATATATTGATCAGAGAACAGTACGCACCTTTAAAAGTAAAGTGACACAACTCGAAAATTGTAAATTTCTAGATTTAATCATAAAATGGCACTAAATACCGCCCTCTATCAGCTGCCACTGGACCTAATACCAAATCGATTCTCCCCAATTAGAGGAACCTATTTATGCCTTTTTCATATTAACGGTATTCGCGCAGCTTTTTAATACTAAAGAGTATCATTTCAGTATGTTGTCGCATGCGACGGAAAATTGACACTGCTTTAAGCCTAAACTGACTTTATTCCAAACATTTTACAAAAAGTAACTGGTATTTAATAAAAAAAAGGACTTATTCTAAAATGACTCGCTGAGTACAACGACAATTTTAATTTTAAAATGGCATAACTCCAAATAATTCGTTCGTTGTTAAAAAAAAATTGGCAGTAAAAAGACCTAACTTGTTTTTTATTTTTATTATTTTTACTATTAAGGGTAGGTTTTAATATTAAATTTAAATAATTGTCTTCTAGTAAAACCATTTAGCCAATGTTTCCCCAAATTTAACATTTAATTTAATTTATTACTTGGGCTTAGGAGACAATAGAGTTAGAGGGGTCCAATATATTTTACAGTTTTTCCTGTTTTCTGCAAAACTCTATTTTTTCGATTGTGTCACTTTAATTTTAAAGGTGCGAGTAGTAGAAAAAATTTAATACATTACACGATTCGAAAGCCTTTTTTGGTGGTCGGAGGTATTAAATCACCTCGGCAATTCAAAAACCTCCTCACACCAAAAAATTAACTTTCGCATCTACATCTAGTAAATAACTATTAATAAATAGCTCAAAATTGAAAATTTAAAAAAAAAATCGGATTCGAGTTTTTTTCGTATCTTTGCATTTTTTGAGAACATTAAATGTTCTCAAAAAATTTACAATATAATATATGTAAACAATGTAATATATATATATATATATTCTTACACCATCAGAAAGTAGAGATTTGAACGAACAAAAAGCCCACCGACTTTTTTAAAAAGCATATATTTTGACGTGAGAATTTTCGATTGAAAATTAGGGTGCTTTTTCGATATTAAGTCAAAATAAGGTGAAAAAATAAATATTTTAAATTAAAAAAATTACAGTGTTTTTAAGACATAAAAAGGTAAGTTTTCAATAAATTTCGTGAAAAAAAAATTTTTTTTGTAAAAGATAAAAATAAAAAACCAAAAACTTGGTTATTTGAATTTTTCACATAAATTTTGAGGTTATGTGAAAAAAGTGTAAATACAAAAGTTATAGATCTTTTTATTACATACAATTGTCATTTAATGTTTTATCATAAGACTTCTTGTTTAGCCGGAAATCGAGATAAATCGTTTTCTATCCTTAAAAACTCACCCCTTTCCACTTCCCGACCTCGGATCGCCCGTAAATTATTTTTCCTTTCATTTTTGTTATATTCTCTTCCTTTTGCAATGGGTTTCATCCTATTATTTTTTTTCACTTTTTACCATATTCAAAGGCTTCAGCCCTGGTCTAACTCGAATCTTGATCATTTTAAGCCACAATTTCCTCCTATTTAGATATGTCTTTACCTTCAACGGGTTCTTCATCCCCCGATGAATCTTTATAATGGCGTATTAACAATTCTTCATCCGTTAAGTATTTTCTCGCCCTACACTAAATAAAAATAAAACTTTATTTAATTTATAACTATTATAACAACAATCATTATTATAATAACAAAAAGACAAAAACAGATAAATATACAGGGTGGCCCTTTAGTGTGGCAAAGTACAATAGCTCCGTTACTATTTCAAATACATTAAAAATATTAATACAAAAGTTGAAGGGCAGTAAGTGACTTATAACGTAAAATTATTTTTAACTCTATAGGGTGGCTCAAAAAAGCGGAACAAGAAAAAATGTACTTTTTTCAAATGGAACACCCTGTATATTTTTACATTTTTAAATTCCACATAAAATTACAATTATTTTTTATCAAATACATTATTAGTCTATACTTTATAGTTTCCGAGATATTGACTCTTGAAAAGTGACATTTTTGAACTTTGACAGCTTCTAACTTTCTAACACTACGTCTTAGAGCAAAACGGCTTACATGTCCCTATCTTCAATTTTTATTATCTTCCCAAAAAAATCAACTTCCAGTTAAACCGGAACAACTATATTTCCTGCTTTCGAGTAACATCCGGTTTAACCGGAAGTTGATTTTTTTGGGAAGATAATAAAAATTGAAGATAGGGACATGTAAGCCGTTTTGCTCTAAGACGTACTGTTAGAAAGTTAGAAGCTGTCAAAGTTCAAAAATGTCACTTTTCAAGAGTCAATATCTCGGAAACTATAAAGTATAGACTAATAATGTATTTAATAAAAAATAATTATAATTTTATCTAGAATTTAAAAATGAAAAAATATACAGGGTGTTCCATTTAAAAAAAGTACATTTTTTATTGTTCCGCTTTTTTGAGCCACCCTATAGAGTTAAAAATAATTTTACGTTATAAGTCACTTACTGCCCTTCAACTTTTGTATTAATATTTTTAATGTATTTGAAATAGTAACGGAGCTATTGTACTTTGCCACACTAAAAGGCCACCCTGTATAATCGAGAATACACATGTGACCAAGGAGCGCGGCTTATTGAGACAACCATGAATAAACGTGTGTCATCCAATGAAAGATTGTGATGACAACAAATACTTGCGAGTCATTCTGTAAAGAATTGTTATTTAAGTTGACACTATGAAAAATGAAGTTGTGATGGTCATTCGTCACGTCGCGTCACGAAATGCGTAATGCGTGGTGGAACTACAATAGTCTTATTTTTGTCATTAAACTTCAAATCCGACAAACCCAAGTATTTCTGTTGGGTAAATGGATGTATTTGAAAGCCTTCTTACTTTCAAATACATTTTTATTGTGGAGCTGCTTAGTCTTTATTTTTTAGTTACCTGCATACAATATTATTAACTATAATAGAAAAATTTATACAAAATTTCATATTACGTACCACAATTTTTGTTTATACCGGGTCCGCCAACGAAGCGGGGACGAAACACTAAATCCTTATCTAGGAACTTATCAAAAATACTAAAACAGCGTGGGGTATGCACCTAAAAGCGGTATATTTTAAAAATATTTTACATTACTACTAAACTGCATTTTTTTAAATGGAACACCCTGTATATTATTGGCCCACAAGATCGACATAGAGCTGCTGATCATCTTAATAAAAAGTTATGAGGGTTGACTATTAGTAATTTTAGAATTAAGGTTGAATTCTCAACGTCATTCAATCTATTGCCAACCTATAACCTATTTCGCGTTGATTTTTTGAGTTTATTATTTTAATAACTAACATTTAAAGAAAATCAATATCGTCGGTACATTATTTAGGTAGTATCTGATATATCACAAAAATATCAATTTATTTCATTGCTAATTTTCGGAGAATTGTATAGTGAAAGAACGATGAGTGACAATGACATAATAATGTTAAAAAAAATCTTACCCGATATTTTTCGCTATACAATTCTCCTAAAATAAGTTATGAAATTCCTTGATATTTATTAAATATGTCAATAATTACCTATAGAATATCAAGTCGATAATGATTTTCTTTAAATTTTGTATAAAAGCTAGAAAACATAAATAAATCTACGCGAAATAGGTTATAGGTTGGCAAGCATGTTGATACTCCCACCTTAATAACGATTTTATCTTAAAAATTTTCTATTTTGAGTAACCATTTTCAAATAACTAGAAACAATTATTATTTTACAAACAAAACAGTTATTTTATTATATTAATTCTACAATAGAGTACCTCCAAGCACCGATTTTTAGAAATCATTCTAGAAAAATACTGTACATACAAATATATATTTTTATAACTTCTTCGCAAACGCAAAATTAAAAAAAAAATCATTTTGTACTGTAATACATGGACTGGATTTTAAAGATTACCTATTAAAAAATTCTATTTCTAGAAATATATAGTTTTTCTTTGAATTTTGGACTATCTTAGTAAACTTATTTACTTACTATTTTTCGGTATTTTCAATAAATTTGCCAAATTATCTGTAGTGTATGTGCATACATATTTTGGGACAAATAATTCTATATATAACTAAGGTATTATTTATTTTAAATATATTAAATATTATCCCCTTGCGTAAAAAAATGCAGTAACCAAAATATTTTTTTAGTAAAAAGAAGAGACATACTAAAAAGAGGCGATCGCTGTGGTTTCAAAGCACCAAGTGTTGGACTGTATAATGTACAAGAGGATGAACCACTAATTCCAGAGTTGGCTGGGGTAATATGACTACAATATTCACTACTTATACAGGAATATAATGTATCAATTCCATGGAATTGTATTGGTACAAATAAAGTGTCGAGATTTATATTATCTTTTTTTTAGATACTATAGATCAATTTTTCAGCTTTTAAATTTAACTCCCCAAATTATTCGTTGATGTTTTCAGGATGAATCGTTTATGGGCTGGCCGACAGTACCTGGAGAAAGGGCTCCGAGAAGAAGAAAGAAGCAATATAAGGATAAAAAGGCAAAACGATTATTTGCAAAATCAGAAACGGGAAAGTAAGTAATGATTTAGACATTGTGAAACACAAGGTGTTAAAGGCAGCTATTTGCTCCTGTATAAACTAAAGAATTTTAAATTTAGCCCATAAAAATATTTAGATCTTATATATATCTCCCAGTTGTATTTTCGGGGGTAATTAGGTACACGAGTGCTTAAAAAATTTCGACAATTTTGCATGAAAGCTTATTGCCTAAAAACTACATGAGTTTAATTTCTCATTTTGGCGAAATAGCCCGAGTCCGAAGGAGGAGGGCTATTTTACAAAATGTGAAAATGAACGAATGTAGTTTTTATAAGGCAATAATATGCTTAAATGCAAAATTTTTTGAAAATTTTTATGGAGGAGTGTAATTTATGGAGAAAATTACTCGAATTAACAAAAGTTAAATGCAATAATGTATTATATATTTTACTTTAATAATTAATAACGCAGTTGTAATAATTAATAATAAAATTTGACTCGCAATTGGAAGAATCTCTTAAGGTTGGTTTTGGCATTTTCGAGCAACTAGGTTCGGCTTCCATTTCATTCGTTCTCATTTGTTGAATAACAAGCTTATGGTGTCCCTCATCCATTTGTAGATATGACGAAATTGATTTTGTGTCCGAATGTCCTGTGATATTTATAAGCTGCTGCTCGCCAACTCCCTGCTTGGCTAGTTTTGAAACAGCTGTTGCGCTGGTTGGTTATTTTTACAGTTTTTGTATCTAGTCCCACTTTCTTGGCCGGGCTGTTGGTCCATTGACCTATGGTATTTTTGCCAACTGGAGTGTTCTTCAGTTTCCTGATGTTTTCCAGAATGGGTTTGCTGTTAAAAATAATCGTTCATGATTAATCTGGCTTCTTTTTTGTATAAATTTGTCAAAAAGACGTATAGGACAAATATCAAAATTTCTCGTGTTTGAAATGAACCATTTAGAGCAGAGGTTCCCAAACTTTTTTTTCTCATAGACCACTTTAAAAATTTTGCTGGTTCCGGTGGACCCCCTGCAGCTACTTTTCTACCATATTCCCAAAACTCGACAAAAAATGTGAAGATTAGATATAACTATGGAAATTTTGCGTTGCGGCTGAGTTCCAACCACGACTTAACCGTTTTCGAAAAAAAGTGAGAATTGATTAGTTAATTAATTAATTGATTGTGCTGTAAGTGGGCCATTAAAAAAATGATTACATCCAACTTTACTTTTTTGTCATCTACTCACAGCACAAGAAGCCAATAATTAATTCTCACTTATTTTATTCAGAAAACTCCCGGAGTGGTAAAAATAACAAGAAAAATAGTATATTTTCTTGTGTTGTATTTATTCCAATATGTAATTATTACACTATTAATTATTATTGTTATCACATTACATTGTAAGGTTTACATTACATTTTACATTGTAATATGATAACAGTCGTAATATAATTAAAAATAATCATTAATAACGTAACGTAACTTCTATAAAAACAAAAAAATTTAGTTTTCCACTATCAAACCAGATAAATTTTCGTGGACCACCGCTTACTAATTGTGAACCCCCATTTTTTGTCACGCCAACGTAGACCCCCGTCGAGTCTCCCGTGGACCCCTGGGGGTCCACCTGGACCACTTTGCGAATCACTGATTTAGAGCTTGTACAGGGTTTATCTCCTCCCTGTGCGGTTTTCGAAAAAATAGGATTGTACTCTATGCGCCCTGTGTTGTCCCCACTACTGTAAGTTTCCATTTTAAAATATCTTATTTGACAACGAGCTCCTTCACCTCCTCTCAAAGCCAGCTCAAAGGATAGTAAAAAATAGTTTTTTTTTTAAACCATCGGGAGTACTTTCATCTTAACTATCAACAATTCTTTTAAATTCATCATATTATAAAAAAACTGAACTTACTTTTCCCTTCTCTGGTAGATACTGCACTTGCTTGCGTTTTGCGATCTTTGCCTCGCGAGCCATTTTAAACTCAATATCTGTAAATGGATCAAACCTGATTTGGTACTTGTTATAATACATATGCTGAAGCATTTTCGCTGTTAAGTTCCATATTGTTTTTATTGTAAAATCTTTGTATTCCTCACAGTTTTGTTTTACCATTAAGCCCAGTCTTGGAGTATGTCCGCAAGCTTTTTAATCTGAGTCTCCTTGCTAAAAACATACCTTCTCTCATAAATTGACGCCAGACATATTGCTTGCTATTTTTAGTGTTTTTTGGGACAGTCTTTTTTTGAATTACTTCGACTGATTCCTTTCCAAAACTAAACACGGAACAATGAGAATGTCAGACTGACATAATTATTCCAATAATGGCGTTGTAAAGTGGTAACTATGGTTTTGTGTTCAATAGCTAGAGGGAATGTTTTCGATAGCTAGGGGTATTGTTTTCGATGTAATCAATCGAAAACAACACCTCTAGCTAAATGCATGAGGGTAATTTTCAGCAATATATTATGTCGTTTTCGCGTTAATTTGATTTTTTATTTAATTAAAAGTTTTACCGATGAATAATTTTATCAGGATGTCGTTGTCTAAATACTTTTAGCTTAGAGTAGCATACTCTACTTTATCTACGACTAATTTATTAATTTGAGATTTTTATTAATTAACTTTATTTGTGAATAACACTAAAATTAGTAACAATACAATTACTAAATTGAATTGGTCGTAAACTATCATTAATTTTGGAAGAGTTGTTAACACAAACATTTGGAATTTCGGTTGCTGTAAAAAAAGAAGATGCTTTATTACTACATATATGTTTAGCGATAGTCTTTGCTATAGTTGTCTTATTTCTTATAGACTGATCAATGTATTCTTCTGTGTAGATCTCCAGCCCCCATGACGCTTTAATCCACTTATATCGCATCCTCCATCAATGTACAGAGTGGCAGATGATCTGCGATAACGATGGCAACTATAACTTTGAGGATTAGTTAAGTTTAAATATTTGGCAATTTGTCTTGAAATATCTGGAAATTGGTTTTTTCCTATAATATGTTGTACATTCGGATTTTTATAATTTCGAAGAAATGCATTGATTTTTACATGTGACGGACGGAGATCGATGTACTTTGTTACAATATTGTAAAACGTACTGTTTATGGTGAATTTTGGTACAATTTTGGTTTTAGTCTTGAGTATTGTAATTATTGTTATTAACTCTGTTTGGAAATCCCTCACAACTTCTATATTTATTTGATAAAGAGCGGCATGCGCCCATAATTCCAATAATTAATATAACCTGAAGCAAATAAGAATACGAGTTTTTAAATAGATCAGATTAAATATTATTTTATATCTTTATTCTCAACCAATTCTAACAGTTTATTATAGATACCGTGCGAGCAAAAATTATTTGCTACAAAGAGGGCCTTGCATCTAAGGACGCAATGCTTAGCCGTAGAGCTTAATACCTGTTGGGTGTCAGTAACTACCTGAATTAACAATCAATCAGTTATTCCGTCATCTTTGACAGTCGTTACAAGTAATTTGATTCATCGCTAATTTTTCCAATTTCTTGAACAATTCACACAATGGGCTTTACGGAACAACACAAAACATTCATGGTTGAAGCGTATTTTCGAAACGGGGTTAGAGTAAATGGTGAGTGGCAATACAATCCGGGTTTGTGCTTGGACGATTTTCACGAACATTTTCCTAACGTTGCTTTTATTGCTGGGGATTTTTATCATTGCCTGAAAGGAACCGTGGCTGAGTTTAGTCAGGAAGACCATTTGTAAGAACAGAAGAACTTGTTGCAAACGTTCGAGAAATAATGCAAAATATGCCAACAAATTGTATAAGACGGCTGTCCCAAGAAGTGGGAAAATCTTATAGTACCTGCAGGACTATTTTTAAAAAGCAGCTAAATGTATTTCCTTATAAAGTGCAAGTATTCTAAGAAATACAAGCCGCAGATTTTGAAAGACGCAGGAATTACTCTCAATGGTTTACCCAAAATTTATTGGAAATAAATGATTTATTAGACCTGACATTTTTTTCGGATGAAGCCTGGTTCCACCTCTCCGGTTATGTGAATTCTCAGAATACACGCACGTGGAGTAGTGAAAATCCCAATTTTTTTGTAGAGTCCACATTGCACCCTCATAAAATTGGTGTCTGGTTAGCTGTTTCCCGAAAAAGAATTGTTGTTCCTATTTTTTTCCATAACACAGTTACAGCACAGCGGTATAAGACAATATTTTAATTCCATTTGTGGAGCAATTACTTAACGACGAACTACGTTTTGGATATTTTCAACAGGACGGTGCAACCGCCCATACAGCCGCCGAAACTATTAACTACTTAAGCAATTTTTTCGACGACAGATTGATCAGTTTTCGATCAGATATTAAATTTCCACCTAGATCACCTTGTTTAACGGTTATGGATTACTTCGTTTTTTCTCATTTAAAGAACACTATTTTTAAAATACCAGTTGCAAACTTAGAACAATAATTACAAGAAAAGATTATCCAAGAATGTCGCAACATTTCTCCAGAGATGCTGGTCAAGACTTTCGAAAATATAAAGAGACGTGTGAATATATGCTTGGAGCATGGCGGTGGCCAATTTCAGGAATTTATGTCATTATTTTTCTTTTTCTTTCTGTATATTCTTACTTTGTTAATTTTGTAAACAACAAAAATAAATTTGTATTTGTCTACTTATTTTATTACTCATTAGTTTGGAATATCATGTTATAATATGAATTTGACTAAATTTTAACTTAGATTTGGTTAGATATATCGTCCCCATATCATTGTGATCTCAACCAAGCCCTATGTTTTTTATTCAAGCCCTCTTTAATTCAAATAATTTTTGGTTGCACGGTACAAACCTCAATGACTGCAACAATAAGTACGACCTGAATTATAAATTAAAAAATAGTTCTTTAATCCATGCGTAATAGATAATTTTTAGTATTTTCCTACCTTAGTGCTCAAATATAGTTCATCTAGGGCCTGTGATAAAAAATTTTCGATGTCTTCCCTTTGAAATACTCGGGATTTTCTTGCATGCAAACCATCTGAGTGCCGTTTCAAAAAAACTGGTAACTTCAGATATTTTGCCAAATCAATGTTATGTTTTATCTTCAGAGTAGCTTTCAATATCAAATGGATAGACCAAAATATTGAAGGCTTCATTTTCTATATGACCTGACTTATCCGGTAATAGATTCAATTCCACATCCACTTCTCGCGCCAGATCTCTTATCTCGGGTGGTGTTAATGGTAATAACTCATCCACGCTTTCGATGAGATCAGTTACTTGACAATTTTAAAAAAAATTAAATAAACAATAAAGTACATACACAAACAATTCACCAAACATCAATAACGGTAAACATAGTAACGAAGAGCCAATTAACTTTATTTCAATATCAGATTACAGACCACTATCCAATCATTTTACAAAATCTTTCAAACACAAACACGAAAGATGAACCTAGATTACCACATTATAAAACATATATTGATTATAATAAATTAAAACAAATTTTTAGTAAAATCAATTGGAATCAATATTTTTTAATAAAATCTCCGGAAGAATTAACAAATCTTTAATTAACGAAATAAAAATAAATGTTGAAAGATGCAAATATCAAAAAAAAATAAAACACATGCCGAGAAAAGAATGGATTACAAATAGTTTACTCATATCAATAAAAAAAAAAATCAACTTTACAAAAATCTTCAAAAACAAAATAGCATACATCAACAAAACGAATACAAAATTTATAAAAATAAATGAAATAAAATAATTAGAAAAGCTAAAATAAATTACTATAAATCTCAAATAAAAAATAAATGCCAATCATCTAAAGAATTATGGCAATGTGTTAAAAAACTATGCCAAGAAAATAATAATAAAAATAATTTTATTCATCTAATGAAACTACCAAATGGAGAAACAACAACTGATAAAAATTTCATATCAAATTACTTTATTGAATATTATTCAAAAGTTGGTGAATCACTAGCAAATAATATAACAAGTAAAAATAATAATCACGTGCTGGATGAAACTGTTCAGAATAATTTAAACTCTTGTTATCTAAACGAAACTAATTATCATGAAGTTAAAAAATTTATTAATAGCTTAAAACCTAAAAAATCTCCTGGAATTGATGGTATCACATCTGAGATTTTAATATCAATAAATTCATACATTTGTAAACCATTAACTCATTTAATTAACACCATCTTTAATACAGAAATATATCCATCTGCTTTTAAAATAGGTATAATAAAACCAATTTATAAAAGCGGAAATAAAGTTGCATTTCAAAATTACAGACCTGTAACATTAATTTCATCATTAGCAAAAGTTTTCGAAAAAGTTTTAAAAGAAAAATTAGAAAATTTCTTAAACAAAAATAAAATCCTATCAGATAAACAATTTGGATTTCAAAAAAATAAATCTACACAAGATGCAATTTGTCACCTAACAAATCAAATATATAATTCAATTGATAATAAAATGAACAGTATATGCATATTTTTGGATTTAGCTAAAGCCTTCGATACTGTCAGTCATAAAATTCTTATTAACAAATTAGAAAAACTTGGATTTCGTGGTCAAATATTAACTTTATTTAAAAACTATTTATATAACAGAGTACATTATGTTAAAATTGGTGAAAATATTAGTTCACCAAAAATATTTAATTATGGAGTACAACAAGGTACAGTCCTAGGACCAATACTTTTTAATATTTATCTAAATGATATTTTTAATTTAAATTGTCAAGGAAAACTACATAGTTTTGCTGATGACACCGTAATTTTTTATGAAGGTATAAATTGGAATATTTTAAAAAATACTATTGAAAAAGATTTTATAAAAATAAGCAGCTGGTTTAATAAAAACTTATTAACTATAAATTATAACAAAACAACATACATTCCATTTACTTCATACAAAAATAAACTTCCAAATATTGGTCCAATAATATGCAATAATAATATTAACATAAAAGAAGGTGAAAATATTAAATATCTAGGAATAATTTTTGATAAGCATTTAAAATGGGATTTACATAGTGACTACATTATAAAAAAACTAAGAATTCTTATACCAAAATTTAAACATCTTAAACAATTTTTAAATATAAAAGAATTAGAACTACTGTATTATGCTTTAGTACAAACACATTTAAATTATGGAATACTAGGATGGGGAGGCATAAATAAGAATTATCTTAATAATATTGAAACTATTCAAAAATACATTTTAAAAATTATTTACGAAAAAGACCACCAATATTCTTCAGATTTACTATTTAAAAATAGCAAAAAAATGGATATTAAACAAATATTTTCTTATAACATGTTAATATATATTTTTAAACATAAAAATAAAATAAATTATATTAATCACACACATGAAACTCGTCATAAAAATACTATTACATATAAAAATAGAGTAAACAAAACAATAGCACACAAACATTTTTTGAACATCAATCCATATATTTTTGATATGCTACCACAGTCAATTAAAATAATTAAATCGTTAAATAATTATAAAAATAAAATTAAAAATTGGATATTATCTAATCCAAGAGATATATTCAAGAACGTCATTAATAAATAATGAATAAACTAAAGAATATATATTTGTATTTCCCTAGTTTCTTTCAAATATATTTATATATATATATATATTATATACATAACGTATTGTATCTTCGTATATTGTAGTGATATAAAATACAAATAAAATATTGTCATGTTTGTTTTATATTATAACAGTTGTGTCTGAATTATGAAATATATTCTTTACAATAAATATTATATTATTATTTAACTTTCAATTTATATTTAACTTATTATTATATTTAACTCAATACAAGTATTTACTTCTGAGTTTCGGAATTAAGTTTATTCAAAAAATTTATATTAACATTAAATGTAACCAAAAAATGTTGAATAAACTTTTTATTATTGTTATTATTATTAAAATAATTTACATATTTGGACATTGATAATAAAACGCAATTAATAAATAAAAAAAGACAATTTCAAAGATACGTGCGTAAAAGTTTCATGATGCTTAAACTTTTTATTTTTTTAGGTTGTTAAGGGGGATTGAAAAAAGAATTCCAGATTTGCCTCCTGTACCAAAAGGGTATTTCCCCCAAGAATCCGATGCCGACTATTTATTAGATGATTCAATACCCGAAGGTGAGAAATAGTTTGATAATAAATACATAAGTACCATCATCTGGTCGATAAAAAAACTAGGACAGCAAAATATCCGTGTTTTTTTACCTAGATTATTAGGAATTATTTACTGTCGAGCCAGGTACCAATGAAATTTTAATACACTACGCCCATTAATTATCGAATATTCAAATATGCACGCTCAAATTAATAAGCAGTAATTTCGTTAATAATGAACCAATTTTGAACTTTTTTTTTTAAATTATAGATATAAGATTCTTGTGTTTAGCGCAGAGTAGTTCGCGTCCTGACACGTCTTATTGTACGGGGTAGCGCATAAACTCTAGATGCATGTAAATTTCCTTAAATTTAAAACTGACATATATTGAATTTAATTAATTTTTTTAACAAAAGCAATTAGACATCTATCTGCGCTAGAAACTGGCCAAAAAGTTCCGCCTTGCCACTAGAGGTAAAGAAAAAAATACCAATTCTTCGAAATAAATTCTGTTGCCGAAAAAATGTTTCGTAAATAATCAATGAGTCATTTTATCACTTTTGGCTTTTAAATTTAGAATAAAAAACATGTCAACAAATAAAGTCTATAATACAGAGTGCTACGGAAATATCTAACCATTTAATTAAATTGTTTAAAATTAAAAATACAAAAATAATAATACAAATACAAATTCAGGGATACATTCTGTGAACGAATTAAATGGATAAGTTTTTGCGTGCCACCCTGTATTATAGACTTTATTTGTTGACATGTTTTTTATTCTAAATTTAAAAGCCAAATGTGATAAAATGACCTATTTATTATTTACGAAACATTTTTTCGGCAACAGAATTTATTTCGAAGAAATGGTATTTTTTTCTTTGCCTCTAGTGACATGGTGAAACTTTTTGGCCAGTTTCTAGCGCAGATAGGTGTCTAATTGTTTTCGTTTAAAAAATAAATTAAATTCAATTTTTATGTAAGATATGTCAGTTTTAAATTTAAGGAAATTTACATGCATCTAGAGTTTATGCGCTACCCCGTTCAATAAGACGTGTCAGAACGCAAACTACTCTGCGCTAAACACGAGAATCTTGTATCTATAATTAAAAAAAAAAAGTTCAAAATTGGTTCATTATTAACGAAATTACAGCTTATTAATTTGAGGGTGCATTTTTTAATATTCGATAATTAATGGGCGTAGTGTATTAATTATATAAAAATTTACATGTACAAATAAATTTTTCTCTAAATGATTGGCAGTATTAACCCCCCAGCAAAGGGTTATCATTTACAGTCGGTTGCGAAAGTGGTTCTATCAGATATTATATTTCAGAAGAACAGGGAGCAAGCGTAGTACCTACCTGGATACCGTACTGTTGGCAAAACAATAAAATAGTAAGGCATAGGACTTTTATTGCCGGTTTAGGTCCCCTTAAATATTTAAATTAAGGTCCAATTATCCAAGGGATAATCCATTCGAAAGTGCAATGAAGGCGAAAGAAGAGACGAACTTTCCAGATTCTGCAAATGGTGTTCGGCACAGGTTTCGAAATCTCGATATGCAAAGTCGTTGTCCTGCTAATAAAATATTTTTAACGAAAATCAATAAAAAGGACTGGTTAGAATTGGCACATGAATATTTAAATCAGAATAATTTTCTAGGAAACAGTTATGTTGTCTGATGAGAAAACTTTTCAATCACAGTGGGAAAATTCGGGTTTGTAGGTCTTCCGGCATGCGGTATGATGAGGTATATACGCTCCGCACCCACAAACCAACCCAAGTGGGTGTTTCTTCTGCTCCTTCGGAATTAGATTTAAGAACCGTACCTACTCACGCAACTCATTTTCGTTGTACTTATTTTAAAGAGTTGAATATCCAAGCATCAACTTACACGAGAGCTCTGTCTTGAATAAAGACAAAGCTGGTCTGGTAATTTAACGCCTTACTGTTTAGGAAATTTTTAGGTAGTAAGAAAAACTGTTTTGTTTGCATATTTGTAGAATAATTTTTTTTTCTCTGTGGCGAAACACATTTTTTTTGTCAATCCGTCATAATCATATAGATATTACTCGTATTTTTTTTATAGTACAAATTTTTATATTTTTCGTTGGACTTTATTTAAAATTTGTTAGTAAATAACCTTTTTATACTTTTAGATCTGCCCAGACCAATTTTGCCAAGGGATGCAGACATTTCACCGTATCAAAGATTACCTTTAGAACCAGTTGAATTGGCACCGTGGGAAGGTACTGGATTTAGGTAAGTGTTTTTTGTAAGGCTGTTACTTTAAATTACAATTTTATTTGTGTTCGTCTATATACTTATATACTTCATAGATTTCAGAAAATTAAATTATTTTTCTTTCTTTTTTAAATGCCTTTATTCCAACCTTACTTTTACAGTTCATTACATGGAAAATTATAACAAAATTAAGAAAATAATAACCAGTTATATATCGCCATGCTCCAAGCATAAATTCACACGTCTCTTCATATTTTCGAAAATGTTGACCAGCATCTCTGGAGAAATGTTACCACATTCTTGGATAATCCTTTCTTGTAATTGTTTTAAATTCGTATTTACACAATTCATACTTGCACTTTACAAGGAAATAAATTTAGCTGCTTCTTAAGAATAGTCCTGCATGTTCCATAAGATCTTCCCACTTCTTGGGACAGGCGTCCTATACAATTTATTGGCGTATTTTGCTATTTTGCATTATTTCATGAACGTTTGCAACAAGTTCTTCTATTCTTACAGATGGTCTTCCTGCTCCTTTTTTGTGTTGTGTAGAACCTGTTTCCCTAAACACAGCAATGATAAAAATCCTCAGCAATAAAAGCAATGTTAGGAAAATGTTCGTGAAAATCGTCCATGCACAAGCCCGGATTGTATTGACACTCGCCATTTACTCTAACCCCGTTTCGAAAATACGCTTCAATTATGAATGTTTTGTGCTGTTCCGTAAAGCCCATTGTGTGAATTGTTAAAGAAATTGGAAAAATTAGCGATGAATCAAATTACTTGTAACGACTGTCAAAGATGACGGAATAACTGATTGATTGTTAATTCGGGTAGTTACTGACACCCAACAGGTATTAAGCTCTACGGCTAAGCATTACGTCCTTAAATGCAAGGCCCTCTTTGATGCAAATAGTTTTTTTTCTCGTACGGTATTATATTATTAAAACCTTTATTGATGATGTTAAATTCATCTCATGGAAAATGGCGGAGAACCAAATGCAGGCCTTCAAAAAAAATGTTACTTAAATAGGCAGTAATATTGGAATGGAAATATTAATTAAACAATGCTAAGCTGATTGGTAAAAATCATCAACGAGTATCCTACATCTTTTTATAATTACGTCGTTAACTATGTGAAACGATGACCAAACGGTTGTTTACATTTTACCCCCACTCATTTCACACACTTTTCAGGCAACCATGGTCCTGTCAAGGAAACGTACCGCAACTAGAAATGCCAGTGCATACCGAGATTTACCAAGGAGGGGGTGAAGTACACCCTGACTTGGCTGACATGGTAGGGTATGAACCACCTTTGCCAGTGAATGAGGATTTTGAAGGATTTGAGGACATGAAAGAAGGTGAATATTTTTGTAAATATTTGACGCATCAATTTACTTTAACGCTGAATAATGGTCGCCCTTTCTTTTGACTTCTTTGAACCCGATTTTGGCCCACTTTAAACAATCAGATTTAATTAAAATTTTGTAGACTTATCAAGAACCGCTGACATACAATAATTTAATACAAACCCGAACAAACCCGATTTTGACCCACTTTAAACGGTCAGATTTAATTTAAATTTTGTAAACTTATCAAGAACCGCTGACAATACAATAATTTGATAAGTTTATCTCATTATCCTGATCAGGATCGCCGGAATTAAATCTCTTCTTTACAGATCCTCTGTATGAGAGTGAGAGAGATAGAGCTCACCGTATGCGCATGCGTACTATCTACCTACTTTCCGGCTCGAGCACTCGGCTTAATAGTGTTGGTACATTCTTTCGATATCAGTTCACAGAATATTACAGTAAACCAGAAGCGACAATACCTGTCGGTACCTTTGATATCGACTGGTCGTTTTTCAGTGACCTTCACACAACGATAACGGTCGATCCACAGCTTGATACTCCGAGAAAACTTGCTTATTTTTTACACTGAGCGACCTTACTTTTTGGTACAGATGCAAATGCAACAGAACGAAATCAAAATAATATCACAATTAGCTAGGCGCAACGTCAGCTCGCGGACTAAACACATGCACGAGCACATGGTTTTTAGCGATACACAACTTATTTGCCCCATGCGCCTACCAAAACAGGACACGCAAAACGCCGAGCTGTCGCTTCTCGTTGGCTTTGAGTTCTCTGATCAGTTGGTCCGTTGGCTGAGCGGGTTTGTGGATCCAATGCTTTGAATCTAGCCATTTAAAAAAAATTGATCCACTGCTTTAAATCTAGCCATTTCAAAAAGTCATTGTTAAATTAGTTACAGTATTTAAATCTCTACTCCGGATCTCTCTATGACTATCTACTCAAAACGATTTTTTTTCTTAACAATAACTCAAACTAAAAAATGAAAAATAAATATAGTTTAAAAAAACTATAAAACACGCTTTAATAATTAATCAAACTAAAAAGCGGAAAATAAATATAGTTTAAAATAATTCTTCACAAAATAATTATGAACGATAAACATTAGTATTATTGTGAAAAAGCGTAGGGCGCTCTGTGCTATATTTTTCGTATATCGAGCACCTCAAGCTTTTTTCACAATAATACTAATGTTTATCGTTCATTATTATTTTCTGCCTATATTAACAATTTCAAGAATTATTTTAAACCATATTTATTTTCCGCTTTTTAGTTTGATTAATTATTAAAGCGTGTTTTATAGTTTTTTTAAAACTATATTTATATAAATGATATTTTTAGGAGTAGTTTTTAAATCATATTAATAGAGCGTAGAAAAGTGGTCAACATTTTTACCGACAAGCATTTGGTTTATTTTGTACTATTTACTTTGTTTGTTCTAACAAGGATTTCTTCCTTTTTTTAGATATGTTTTATAGCCCTGAACGGTACCCGGAAATTGAAGAGAGAGAACTTGATCGAGAAGCAGCTTTGGCGTACCAACCGCCACAAGTTCTGAAAAATATCTGGTTGTCATCCCCGCAAGAGTTAGGCGCTTTTACTCCTCCATCTGTAGGCAGGGGACCTTGCGGAACTTATACGCCGACGGCCACACCTCCTTTGCAACTCCTGGAATCGCCGATTCTTCAAGGTGTCAGGGATGATTTTATGGGTCCAGATATCAATGGTAATATGAATTTAAGAGAATCGTTAGCCAATAACCCCACTCAATCATACTATTAGAAGCGCACATATACATACATTCATATACAATCCTAATGTGCTACATACAAACATTTAAAAAAAAAACCCCAAGACTTAATCGAAGTTAGTTAAAAATAGGACTAAGTAAGCAGTAGTAGTTCAATCTTTAATTTCCTTTTAAACAATACAACACTTAAATTGTTAGTAAAAAAATGAGCTTATTATACCGGGTGTTTCTCAAAACACGTTCACCTCTATAACTTTTCTGTATTTATAGATATTAAAATGAAATTTTGAGATTATGCATGTGAGATGAGTCTGCATTTATTGGCATAAGTTTCAATTTGTAAGAAGTATGACTTTGATATTTTAAATGGGACATCTTGTATATTTTTACTTATTTGGGTTCAGCATAACATTATGAGCGAAATGACACCTCACACAATTTGTTGACATTTTTTGTTTATTTTTTATTTTTAATCTATAGTGCTACAAATTAATTAAATCTGTTAATTTATAGTCAGGTAGTAGTAGTAGTAGTAGTAGTAGTAACAAGATTTATTTAGCAATGTGCTACAATTTAACAAGTTATATAAAATATTTGAACTAATTTAACAATATCATCTTTAAAAAATTTTTATCAGTCACTATTTTGTTTTTTAAATAAATAATTTTTCAATGATTTTTTAAAATTTTTCAAAGAGGTCTGTGATTTAATTAAAATATTCAAGTTATTATATTCACTTAATCCTTTATAGAAAACCGATTTATATGTCAAATGTTTTGATACCCTACCTAGACAAAAATCTTTATTATACCTGGTTGAATAGTTATGATTTTCAAAATTTTGAGTTATAAAATCTTTCAAATGAGAAGGCAGTAAGTTATGTTGTATTTTAAAAATAAAAGTACAAATCAAAAGAAATATTAAATTTTTAACATTTAACCACTGAAGTTTCGTTAACATTAAATTTATTTTCGTATATTTATCCACATTTAAAATTATACGCATAGCTTTATTTTGGAAAACTTGGAGTCTATTAAAGACCCCATCATTTGCTGTGTATAAAATAGTTGAACAATATAAAAAATGAGGTAAAATTATAGTGTTATAAATTGTTTTTCGTGAAAATAAACTCAAATTTTGACTAATCCTTTTTAAATAATTAATTTTTTTTCCAATTTTAGATACCAGATTTTCAAAATTTAATTCAAATTTTAACTTAGAATCTAAAATTACTCCCAAATATTTAAAAGAGTCTATCATTTCTAATTTTTCATCATCAACAAAAATATTTATGTCTGTATTAATCACGCTATTTCCAATAACCATAAATTTTGTTTTAGAAACATTTAATTTTAATTTATTTACCTTTAACCAGAAGTTTTTAATTCAAAATTTAAAATGTCTATACAATCAAGAATATTTTTACCCTTAATATATAATAAGGTATCGTCAGCAAACATTTGAATAAAACTTTGTTTTAAAACATTTGGCATATCATTTATATAAAGAATAAATAATAATGGACCCAAAATGCTACCTTGTGGTACCCCAATATTATTATATTCCTTTTTAGAAAAAATATTATCAATTTTTGTTTTTTGCTGCCTATTACTTAAATAATTTTGAAACCATTTATAAACAACTCCCCTTAATCCATACTGATATAATTTTTTTTTATAATTTATCCCTATCAATTGTTTCAAATGCACGTTTAAAATCCAAAAATACTGCCAATACAACTTCATTTTTGTCAACGCTTCGCTTCCAATTTTCAATTACAGACTAGTTTGCCGTTTCTGTTCAATATCCTTTTCTAAAACCTCCTTGCATATTTACTAAAATTTTGTTTTCTTCAATAAATTCGAGTATCTGTTCATAAACTGTCATTTCTAATAATTTTTCAATATCCCATAATATATTTATTGGCCTCATTTCACAGCTTTTTTTTGTATTTTTAATTTTTGGAACTGGTGTTATAATAGAACATTTTAGATCTTCAGGTATTTCTCCATATTTTAGGCAGGTATTGATTAATCTTAATATAATTTCACCTGTGCTTGTAAAAGTTTCTTTCATTACTTTTTTTGATAAAATTTCACTATAATTATTGTTTGATTTGAGTTTGTTAATTTTAAATTTTAATTCTTTTAATGAAACTTCTCGGAATTCTTCAATGATATTGGTAGTATATGAAAATTCAAATTATGTCATAATAATTGACTTTCTAAGTTTCACAAGCGTTTAAAAAATTAAATTTTGTTTTCTTGACGTTTACTCCATTTTTCCAAATGAAACGATGGTAGTTCACTAGGATGTTTAAAACGAGCATTTTTTTTTCCAACAATTTGATACCATACACTTCTATGCTATTTTAAAATTAACACTGAAAAATTTGTCTTCAATCCCAATCGCAAATTAAAAAGCGTTACCTATGTATTTTTGCCGCCCTCTCTTTTCTAAAGAAATATAAAGGCGGCTTAAAAAAACAATGGAATGGTCTTAAAAAGCAATATGGCTTGACAAAGTTATAATGCCATTAGTTTATAAAACATACAATACATACAATCTTGCGGCTTCAGAAGAATTTTTATGGTTACTCCAAAAATTAGAAGCATATCAATTTGTTCATTTCTAATAAAACTAACCATTTTATCTGATTTACAATAAGTTTAAAAAGCGAATGACATTACAATTTTAATTTAATAATAATGCATAACGCTTTTAAATTTGCGATTGGGATTGAAGGCAAAATTTTCAGTGTCAATTTTAAAATTTCATAAGAGTAGATAATATATGGCATCAAATTGTTGGAAAAAAAACGCTCGTTTTAAATATCTTAGTGAACTACCATCGTGCCATTTGGAAAAATGGAGTAAACGTCAATAAAACAAAATTTCATTTTTTAAACGGTTGTGAAACTCAGAAAGTCAATTATTATGACATAATTTTAATTTTTATATACTACTTGACTATAAATTAACAGATTTAATTAATTTGTAGCACTCTAGATTGAAAATAAAAAATAAACATAAAAATGCTATAACAAGTCAAAAAATTACAAGTGAGGTGTCATTTTACTCAGAATGTTATGCTGATTCCCAATAAGTAAAAATATACAAGATGCCCCATTTAAAATACCAAAGTCAAGGTCACAGTGCAGTACTAAAAAATTGAAAATTTTGTCAATAAATGTAGACTCATCTCTTATGCATAATCTCAAAATGTAATTTTAATTTTAATATCTAGAAATATAAAAATGTTATAGGGGTCAACATCTTTTGAGAAACACCCGGTAGAGACTGGCGGAACAATACGGAAAGAATTTCTGAAACAAAGCAGTCCTATGTCTATAGGAATATGAAACTAAGAACGAGATTTAACGTTAACAGAGTGATAATCCTGTCGTCTAGAAAGTCTACAAATAAGATAAGGTGGACTATTTGACTGTATTGTTTAATGTACGAACGTTAAGAATAGTAATTTACGTTACAAGACCGGAAAGTAGAGTTTTTCAGGTCGAGACAAGCATTTTTAGGGCGAGCCGTAGGCGAGTCCTGGAAGCTTGGAGAGACCTGGAAAACACTAATTTTCGGTTGCGTGACGTACAATATTTTTTTTAAGACCGACACTTCGATATATTTTAAAATCTACGCGAAACAAGTTTGACATAAAGAACAAAATTAAAAATCAACGAACTGTCACTCGACAATACATCGAAATGTTGTTGTCATAATAACGAAATCAAGGTATCTTGTATTATCAAAGAGCGATTGGAAAAACAAAAAACAGGGTGACAGTGACATTAGAGACCGGAAAAGCGACATTAGAGTCCGGAAAAGATTTTTTCGCTATCTAATGTCACTTTTCTGGTCTTGCGATCGGAAAAACGTTATTTTTTAGACGAAAAATTGTCCAGAAAGTGTAAATTTTCTGGTCGGTTTTAAAAAAAACATTTTCCTCCTATTCTTGATATTAAGCTAATTATAAGTCGTGCTATGAACGGCAAAACATGATCACATTTCTTTTTAGAGCAAACTTACTTGTCCTGTATCCTTAAACATTGTATAACATAACAACATAATATAGAAAATAATAACCATTAAAAAAAATAACATTAAAAAAAATGGAAGTTAATCCAATTTAATTCATTAATAAAATCAATTTAAAAAAAAATTGTATAAATAATTTAATTTAGTAAATAATCTCTTTAATTGTTTTTTAGAAGTTGCCAATTTTTTAATTTTTCTGATATTTTTTGGAAAATTGTTATATTTTATTATTCCGACATATAAAAGCGATTTTTTTCCGAAATTACTTTTTACTGGTATAGTTTGATAATTTATACAATTTCTGGTGTTATGATCATGTAATGATCACAAATTACGTAATGTTCTAAATAGAAATACAATCATAAAAGTACAGAGCTTTAGCTGATTCTTGCTTGAGCTATGGCATTATCTGCTGGGGTTCTGCTTACAATGAAACCTTGAAGAACATTATCATTGTGCAGAAATATATACTAAAGGTTATTTTGTTTAAACATAAGCAATTCCCATCTGACCTATTATTCATGGAGTCTGGCATTTTTACTGTTGCTTAATTATATTTCAAATGTGTCCTTAGGTTTTCAATTTCCACCAACAACTTTCAAAATGTTATCAATCATGGCATTCAGACAAAAGCTAATACAAATCATAACATTGTATTACCCAACACGCATTTATAGTGCAACTCAAAGATGTATTACTTATATAGCACCTAAATTATTTAACATGTTACCGGAACAATTTAAAACTAAAAAATATAGTAGCATTAAGAAACAGTTGCAAGTATGGATTAGAGAGAATACAAATACCATTAAACGCGTCATTAAACTACAGTAGATTTATATTTTTCTCTTTTTTTCATTGTTTCCACTCCTTTTTTTTTGGCATTTTTTTGGTATTACGTGTCATTATTTTGTTTGGTTTTTTTTATCTTTAGTGTCGTATGTTATAAGCTATAGGTTAAATATTGTAACTTTTATTGATGAACCCAATGCGCATTCACACAGACGCTTTTGTCCATGATATGCATATTGTTTCATCATCATTTCCTGGCTTTTTGTTATTGTTATTGTTGATGATAATAATAAATAAATGTCTTATTCTCCTGAAGTGTTATGTTTAATTTTTTTTCCTTTAAAATAATAGAGTGAATTAGAATACAAATTTTTAATCTATAAATGTTTTGAACGTGTAAATACCCTTTCGGTCTATATAGGTTAACAGTTGCTTCTAAATGTGGTAATTTGTGTATACATTTAATAACTTTATTTTTGCAATTTTTGTAATGGTTTTAAGTTTGATAAACAAGCAGATCCCCATGCAGAAGCTAAGTATTGTAATTTTGAATATATTAATGAAAAATATATATTTTTTAAGTATTTCAAAGGAATGAAATATCTAGCTCTGTACAAAACAGATACCAAAGGAGATGACGAGTTGATAATATACTGGGTATGGCTTTTCCAATTTAAATTTTCGTATAAAACTAATCCTAGAAAATTTGTCGTTTTTGAATATTTTCATTGTTAATGGTTAAGGGGTTAATGATAGAATTATTTATTTTATTTTTAGTTATGAACATAAAAGAAGATTTTGTAAAATTTAACGTAAGTTTATTTGATTGAAGCTAAGAAAGAAGTATTTTTAAATTATTATTAATATCAAAATACATTTCTGAGTTCTGATTCAAGAGTTTCAGCAAAATAAATAATTGTCGCATTATCTGCAAATAGGTTTATATTGCCCTTTAAGTTCAATTTGAAAACGGAATTAATTTAAATTAAGAATAATAACGGACCTAATATTGATCCTTATGGAACTCTACATATTATTTCTTTTTCCGAACTTTTTCTTTCCCCAATATGAACATATTGTTTACGACAGCTTAAATAATTTTGAAGTAGTTTGTGTGTATTTCCCCTTATCCCAATACTGTATAATTTTCTTAATAAAATATGATGTTTTACGGTGTTAAAAGCCTTACACAGATCTAAGGATAGTAAACAGCTTGAATATTTGTTATGATATCTCCTACAGCTATTTCCGTATCCTTAAATCTGCGAAAACCATACTGGTTAGCAAAAAGTAAATTTTGGCTTTCTAGAAAGTCGCATAATTTATTATTTATAATTTTTTCTAATATTTTTGAAAAGATTGGTTAAACAGATATTGGGCGATAATTGCTGCATTTATATATTTTATTAGTTTTAAATACTGGAGTTACTTTAGCAATTTTCATTTTTTCTGGAAAAATACCTGTTTTTAGAGATAGTTTAGTTAAATGAAATAGAATTGGAGTAATTTCATTTTTTAAGCACTTTACAATTTTAACCGATATATTGTCAAATCCATTTGCTTTTTTTGTCTCAAGGTCGTCAATAATTTGTTCTATTCCGTTTTGGGATATTTCTTCGGGATTAATAAAAAAAGATTTTTCTTTCGTCTTCTCGATACATTTTTGGACTTGTGGAATTTTCTTAGCCAGTACTTGTCCTACGTTTACAAAATGATTGTAGATTTCTTCACATATAATCTGCTGATCTTCAACTTTATTTCCATTAATTTCAAGGTAATTAATCAATGGCTTGGCTTTCTCATGTTGATCTGTTAAAATCAAATTTATTTTCCCAAAGTATTTTTTGATTACTAGTGAAAAATTGTTCCTTGTAATAATTTTGTTTGGTTATCCTAATTTTTTTTTACGAATTTATTATAATTATCATAAACTTCTTTATAATATAATATGCTGTTAGGATTCTTCTTTTTCTCGGCATAATGTTTATCACGAGTTTTAATAAGTTTAGCTATTTTTTGTGTAAACCATTGTTCTGAATTTTATATATACAGGGTGTTCATTTGAAAACTTCCCACCTCGATTTTCCTGCTTTAAAATGAAAATGTGGAAAATCGCTCGGACCCGTCGATTTTTATTTCGAGGGGGACATCTTTTGCGTATATTGTTAATCTTATTACTTCTAGCCCCTAGGAGGGAGGGGGTAAGATCTAAATCTTAAATGGATACCCCTATTTTATATAATTTTTTTGGATTCGTTTTGCTCTAAGACGTACGGTTAGAAAGCTAGACGCTGTCAAAGTTCAAAAATATAATTTTTCAAGAGTAAATATCTTGGAAACTGTTAAGTATAGACTAATAATGCTTTTACTAAAAAATGTTCAGAATTTTATGCAGAATCCAAAAAAATTATATAAAATAGGGGTATCCATTTAAGATTTAGATCTTACCCCCCTCCCTCCTAGGGGCTTGAAGTAACAAGATTGACAATATACGCAAAAGATGTCCCCCTCGAAATAAAAATCGACGGGTCCGTGCGATTTTCCACATTTTCATTTTAAAGCAGGAAAATCGAGGTGGGAAGTTTTCAAATGAACACCCTGTATATATAAAAATAATTTGGATCTTCAAATAAATGTATATTATTATTTATTAGCAGCAGCTCAAGCTTTAATTTATCCATATTGAATTTTCTACAAAATATAGTTTTACTTGTTGCTTTTTTGCTACTCGATAATATTTCCACGGGAACAGAAATAACTTGAACTTTATGATCACTTATAGAACTTGTTTCTAGTTGTATATTTATTTCTTGATTTATATTAGTTATTGCATTGTCATCCCTGTGTACTTCAATGCAAAATGCAGGTCTTTTCGCACTAAAGTCTGCTAGCCAAGAATATTATTCGTTGATATAAATTATACGGACGCGATTACTCTATTTTTTGTTAATAATTTAAAAGTTGTCTGCAATCCGACGTTAAACTGGTATTTACCAGCTGTTTTTGAATTTTTAGCGATATTATTTAGTATTAACTATTACTTAAACATTTATTTCAGTTCCTGGTCCAGCTTTTGAAGAATTTATGGAAACCACACCACCACTTGAACAAGTAACCTCATTGCAAGAATTAAAGTATTACACGTGGCATGCGAAAGGCAGAGAAGGAATAAAGGTTTGTTTAAATTTTTATTTTCAAGTCTTATAAGGGTCGTAAGTTATCCAAATATGATATCGACAGAATTTCCCCAAATTATCAAATATATTTAAAACAATGCATTGTTTATTGAAATAACTTCTTTAAATATATAACCAAAACATAAATATAAAGAGGCTGAGCTAGGCCTTCAAAAATTTATTAAAAAACTTACACCCATATTCACTAAACAGTTTTAAATTTAGTAGTTCAAAATATTTAGATCTTCTGGTCTCCCAGTTGTGTTTTCACCGTGCCATTGTTTCAGTACGCCATATAACGTTTCCGCGTTAATTTGCTTTTTGCAATTACATCGTTTTACCAATAAATACTTTTACCGGGATGTTGTTACAAAATTAGTTCTAGTTCTACTATAGAAAACAGTACCTATCAAACTCTATTTTAAATGATGAAAGAGTTTTGGACTTCCATTGTCTTTATTTGTTTTAAATCACAACGTTTCAACTGGTAAGTATCTCCAGTCGTCTTCAGGTGAATACTAAATAAGTAAAGTAACTACAGGACTATTTATACTAGCTAGGTACACTGAAGCATAACTGAGGTGGGTGCAGTTATGCTTTTAGTTGGCACGCGATCTTATCCTAAGATTACATCTATCTAACTAAGGTTTCCAGATATTTATTGTCTAATGATGGTTTACTAAAGCAGCCTGGGTTCTGGTGAATAACAGCAGCGTCCTTGAACTTTCTTTTCCTCCAGTGTGGTTCCTTATGTAGGATTTCAACTTCTGACCCCATGATATGGTGACAATGTTTCCAGGCATGATCAGCTGCACCTGACATTACGGTCTCTCCTTTTAACGTATTGTTTTTGTGTTCTTTAATCCTTGCTTCTAGTGGTCTTACAGCGGTATGCAAGGTTGTAGGATCAACTTTAATCTAGATTAAATTCATTTTTACCGTGGTACAACATACCCAAAAATCATTTAAAACGGGATTAAAGAATAATCTGGATTAAGGACGGGTGCTGCATACTGCTGTTAATGTCTCACCTATATAAGATTGGCCGCATTCGCAGGGGATCTGGTAGATGCGTTTTTCCTATCTTTTTGACTTGTAGGCTTTGTCTTCATCAGGTGGCTTCTTAGGGTGACCCTCGAGTTGAATACGGTGTTGATGTTATGTCGTTGTCCTAGTCTTTTTATTTTCTCAGATAGTCCTTTGACAGACGGAATATTGAGTGTTGGTTGTGCCTCTCTGTTTGCTTCTTGCGCGTTGGGTCGATTCTTACGATTTTCCAATATTGTGGCAACTAATCTTGTGGGGTAGCCATTTTTTTTTGAGGTCGGTCTTGATGTGGTAATTTTTTTTACGTGCTTCTTCCGAGTTACAGATTGTAATTATTGCTCTATCCACGAGGGTTTTAACTATGCCATGTTTCGTATTGTTTAAGTGATTTAATGTAAAATTGAGATACTGACCTGTATGCGTAGGTTTTCTGTATACCAAAGTTTGGATGCTGTTGCCATTTTTCTTCACGTTGACATCTAGGAACGGTGATTGGTTGTTTTCTTCTTTCTCCATGGTGCATTTGAGTGTTGGTGTTAAGCTATTAAGGTGATTTAGAAAATCTCTCAGTTCGTCATCGGTTCCATTCCAAATAATGAAGGTGTCATCCACATATCTCAGCCACATTTTTGGTTTCTTCTTTGCCTGTTTCATTGCTTTGGATTCAAAATTCCATGTAAATGTTGGCGACTATTGGCGAGAGAGATGAGCCCATTGGTAGTCCGTCTACTTGGTTGAAGAATCTATCCTTTTCTTGAAAGTAGGAATGGTTGAGGCAGCATTCTAATAGTTCCAAGATGCAAGGTGGCATTAATGTGGAGCGTTGTTCTTTCCTGTAGAGTATATAAGGTGTGAGCATGTATTCTGTACCCTTTGTATCCTATTCCTATCTGATACATCAAGGCATGGCACATAAATTAAATCGCAGTGGTTAAAGCTGGACAAAACCAGACTCTCACAGAGCATTTTACGCAATTTAAAATTTAGTACATGACGGTTGTTGTAGAATACCCTTAAAGACATATAATTTGACTGTTGAATTAGTTTTTTGACATACTCCCTAAACCTTAGTTCCAAGATTATATCCAGATTTTTAGCTGTTTTAACATCATCATATTGATATAATCATTCAAAACGCCAATTTTATTCCTAATATCAAAAAGCATCAAGGATGACTTTAATGGATTCAACCTTAGGTTGTGATCTAAAGAAAGTTGGCAGTCGATGTGAAGTTAAATTTGTTTATTATCTGCATATGCCTGAATCTTACAGTGCTTTAAAGATTTAAAATATATATCTGAGGTATAAATAATAAATAGAATAGGTCGAAGGATAGGATTCTTGAGGCACACCAGACAAAATTTGAATTTGTTCTGAATAATTGTTTTTATTAAAATAATTTTGGTACCTGTTGTTGAAGTATGATCTAATAAGATTTAAGGATGATTTTTTAAAGCCATAATATTTTAATTTTGGCAGCACAAGTGAATGATTAAGTATGTCAAAGGCTTTTGAAAAATCTAGAAGAACTAACGCGACATTTAATTATTTTGTTATTGACACAGTATTAAAATAATTGACCATACACGACTTTTTCAATAATTCTGTAGAAAGTAGCGGCAATATAGAATGATTCGAAGATCATTAAAAGTTAGAGGATTATTAAGTTTGGGTAATGGCTTGACAGATAAATTCATTAAACCTTATATCGTTGAATTTGTCGTTGATAAAAGTCCTGTCTTCCTTCACAAATACATTTGTGCATTGTGCATTTCAACTGCATCGTTTTTAAAAATGTTATACCATTGCCTTATAGTTATAATATATAGTAAGTACGCTTATTTGTTTTAAATTACAGCCAAAACCGATGCACTTTGGCGGCTATGGAGAAACACCAAGAAGGCCTATTCCCAGATGGTACGGTCGCGGTGGACAAAGGAATATTATCCGAGAAGTCGAAGAGGTACAAAATGACTTATCAAAACACACACTATCAAAAATAAAATTAATAAGATTTGACTATGTTTATAGTTTATATTAATCATTTATATTTTTGAGCAATTAATAATTCTAGTTTAAATGTTTGTTTAAAACCCATATAACCCTGAAACTATTTTTTTTCAAAATGTAATTTTTTTTTCTTAAAATTTATTTAAATGAACCGTTTTAAGGATGGAAAAAATATTTTAAAAAATCTTGAAGCATTCCAATTGGGTCAAATATATCGTCCTTTTAAAAGGACGGTTGGGTTATATACTACTATTTTAAACTTTTTTCTAAAAATTCTAAAAAAAAAAAACAAGCGATAGTCCGATACGTTTTTTATTGAAAAATGATGCCCATAATATGGAATCATAGACTCATCAATGCTGTGATTTTCTTCTGGTGGTGCACGCTCAAAAAATGTAAGGTTCAAAATATTAAATAGGGGTCTTATTTTTGAATATTTATCTAACTGATCAAGCTGTGTATTGTCACAGCAATGTATGTTTGTCATAATAAATTGAAATATGTCACGGGAGATTGCCTTGCATATGAGTGAATTATTTGTATCTTTCCTATTTTGTCAATACGTATGTTTTCGAGGCAGCGTCGAATAACCGCTCACAAGCAATGCCCCTATAAAACAAAGCAACTCATCCTCGGTAATATTTCCAAGACGATTTTTCTGATGAGTATAAATATTCGTGAAATTCTATATAAGATTGATAACCTCTTTGTCAAAAAATAGTTAAAACACAGTAACTGGAGAAATGTTATTTGAAACTGTCCCATTTATCTTCTAAGGTTTGTTCCAGTGGTCCTTGAGCAAATAGTTCCGCTCTTAGTTGGGATCCAGGCGGATTATTCATATCCACCAAAGCTTCATCCCCGGAATCTTCATCATCCGTGTCACCACTGCTATTATTTGCATTTTCCGTCGGAAATATTGCTATTTTTTCTGGAACATCAACGGTATCATCATTTTTTATTTGTTCCAGTAATTCACATAGCGTCAGCGGTCTTTTCCAATATCTAAACAAGAAAAAAATATAATTAGCAAATAGTAGTATATACCGTCCTTTTAAAAGGACACAGTGACATTTTCTCATAGTTTAACCAAACTATACAAAGTAATCTCAGGTTATGTTTACTGGATAGATTTTAAGATTATAGGTAAACAAAAAATTGTGTAAAAAGTTGTTAAATAAATTATTTTTTAACAAAAAACTTACCTCAAATTATTCATTGCAAAATGTAAAACACAGAAATATTATCACCTAAAATAAAACACCTAAAACCGTAATGGCGTGCAAAGCAGTGCACTGACAGGTAGGTAATATTAACAAACGTCGAATCTCGGTGGCGCAATCTTGATTTTATGTTAGATACTTAGCTGAGATGACTATGTTTTCTCCGTCCTTTTAAAAGGACGGTAGGTTTATATGGGTTTTAAACCGACAAATAAAAAAAAATCCGTTTGATGATGATTTCTTGCGGATACGGTATATCTACATTTTTTTAAAACCACTTTACGAGTGTACGGGTACAGTTGACGATAGATAATTTCGTACACTAAACTGTGACACTGTAAATGCAACTTTTTCACCTTTATTACCTTTGTCACGTGTTAATTGTTATCATGATATCTGTGAAAGTATTGTCATTATCTTATTTGATTTAAAAATGCCTCATTTAAGTATTATTGAAAAAGCAAGAATAATATGTTTAGTAGAAATAGGGTGGTCTTATGGTAGCTGATAATTTTAGAGTAATGTTCAAGAATTGTAAAAAAATGTCATCAAACTTTTGAAAGGTCTGTGGGGTCTGGTTTAAATAATAGAAAATCATCAAATGAGGAAAACCGAAATTTGGTGGAGTATTTAAGGCAAAATCCATTTGAAACTGCAGTATCCGTTATGCACATAACAGGATTCCCTGCTTCATCTAGAACTGCGCAACGCCGAGTAAGACAATGTTCCGAATTAAGAAATCGAGCAGCTGCACCCAAACCATTTTTAAAAATAGTGATAAGGAACAAAGAATTGGGTTTGCTATGCAATATTTACCAGAAAATGATTTGTTTGGCAAAATGTCATCTTTTCCGATGAGAAAACTTTTCAGTATACATTTATAATAGAAGGATTGAAGTATATAGACCACCAAATTCCCGATATCATGAGAAGTATACTCAAAAAAAGCAAGCCAGTGGACGTTTCTCCGCTAATGTGTGGGCATGGATAAGTGTTTATGGTGCAGGTATATGCTGGAATATTGGTAGAACACTAAACAGTAATATATATCTTCAGATTTTGGCAAATGTTTTTATTTCTTTTGCCGCGATAGTTTTTGAAGGAAATAACTTTATATTTCAGCAGGATAACTGCCCTGTGCATACTGCAAGGAATATAGGAAAGGGGTTTAGACAAAACAACGTAACATGTCTGCCTTGGTGCTCAAGAAGTCCTAATTTAAATTCAAATTAAAATGTTTGGGGATTGCTGGTAAAAAAATGTACAAAATAAATTTTAAACCACAGAATGGAATAGAGTTATTTGATAAAATAGAAGAAATTTGGGAAGGGCTAACTCTGGATTACACCAGAAATATTATTTTGTCAATGCCAAGAAGATTACGATTAGTGTTAGAATTCAATGGCGCAGCAATTAAATATTAGTAACTTGTTTGTTGTTTGTTAATAAATTTACCCTTCTTGGCTTTATACTTTGTAGTTTTCCTAGTATTATTTTATAATTTTCTTATTTCGCGGCTGTAATTTAACCACGTACATACAATAATTTACAGCTATGAGTATAACTGGTGTTCTATCCAGGTATAAGCAACAAGGTGGAAAACCCGTTTTACCCAATTTTGTTGTAATTATTGACTTATGTATGGGTGGAATGTACGAATTTATATGTCGTCAACTGTACATGTCGGACTAAGAAATTGTGATTTATGAAACGATACAACGCAACAAAACATTCTGTGAGCGTCTATGAAAAAAAATAATACTTTGTTTTCCGTAGCCTGTTTCCCCTCCAACACCTGGGACCCCTCCGCCACAGTTTCCAGCTCCATTAGGTTACTATTCTCCAGAATTAGACGAATTCCAACAATTGGAACAAGAAATGGAGAGAGAAGAAGTAAGTCATTAAATTTTATTTATATCATAATAACTGAATGACAAAAAATTTTGTATGAAACAAGTTTCAAAATGAATCTAGCTTTTGCACACGATGTATTTACATCTAGTCAATTTAGCAAAGTTCACTCTCCTTTTGCAACTTCAACATAATTAATTATTGCATAATATGCATATGTATGACATAAACCGATTACTCTTGGTACCTGGAATTGGGTTACGCTAGTTACTGATATTATGAGGAATTACCCAAAAATTTATATTATGTATATTGTACAGGGTGTTTCACTAAGGGTGGCCACCGGCCATATCTCAGAAATTACTAAGCATAGAAACTCGGGGGAAAAAAATTACATAATTTGGAGTAGTGCTAAGCCTAGATAAAGTGTAAATGGAGGCATGGAAAATGACAAATATTAACCTATTATTAATAATAATAATAAGTTTATTTAAAAATTTAATAATATAATAAATATGTTTATGTTGTCTTCGATAAACTTATTCTTCAATCCCCTGAAGCTGAGCTTGTTAGGGGCAAATCTTATTTTTTGTTTTAGTATGTAAAATCATAAATCATAAATATGCATTAAAAATCAATTTTTTTAAAGTAAAAATGTTAATTTATTGTATAAACCCAGCTTTTTTGAAAAAATATATTACCTATAATAAAATTATTAATTTATAATTTTTAGGTAAAAAATATTACTCATATAAATTATTCAGAACAATATTAATTAATTAAAGCATTTTTAAAAATATTTTCAAATTGTCTGTTTTTAATATCCATGTTTTTATTTCGACTTTACATTTTTTTTAATGAAATCAATTTTTTAATTTTTATTGGTAAATAATCGTTTAAAAAAAAACATAAATATTTGAAATTTTTTTGTCCTATGGACTTATTTATTTCAGTTTTTATGGTTATTTCATTTTTATGACATGTATTATGATTATGGTTTTTAAATTGTATAAGGTTTTTATTTTTAAATATATATACCGGGTGTCAACGAGATTATTGTACATAGCACCACAGTGTTATGTTAAGAGATATTTTAATCAAATTAGGGTTTCTGTAATGTTTGAAAGGGATCTTTATTTTTACCTAGAAACCAACTAAATTTCACTTTCGGTTTAACCGCAACTACGCCATTTATGTTTTTTTTTTTAAATGACAACCTGTATATTATATTGCACAGTAAAATTCTCCTCAAAATTCTCTTTTCAACGATATACAACAAGTTGACATTTACATACTAAATAATAAAAAGTATATGATAACATTTAAAAAAACTCTGTAAAATAGGGTTAAAGTTAAGATTTTTTTAAACAATAAAAAAATACCTTCCTTTAAAAACAAAAGAAGAAAATGTAAATGTCACTGCTTAAAGAATTACAAAAGGGACCAATTTAAAAGATTTTATCACTATTTTTCCCGTATCAATTGCATACGTTGTTTTATAGACATCATTTTGTTTTTGGTAAAATAAGTCCTACGCCGCCATTTTGAAAGTAAATGTCAACTTGTTGTATGTCGTTGAAAAGAGAATTTTGAGGAGAATTGTGAACTGTGCAATATAATATACAGGTTGTCATTTTAAAAAAACATAAATGGCATAGTTCCGGTTAAACCGGAAGTGAAATTCAGTTGGTTTCTAGGTAAAAATAAAGATCCCTTTCAAACATTACAGTAACCCAAATTTGAGTTAAATATCTCTTAACATAACACTGTGGTGCTATGTACAATAATCTCGTTGACACCCGGTATATTAAGATGTTATAAATGTAAAGTTGTCTAATGTTCAACTTTTTTGTTTCTGAATATAATTATTTTGAAGGATAAAGATGATCTTTATTGTATATAATTTTTAGAAGCCTTTTTTGTGATATTTCTAATTTTTTAACTAAAGTTCTATTTATTCCTCCCCAAACTAAAATTCCGTAATTTAAATGAGTTTTAACCAACGCGTAATATAATATTTCCATATGTCTTACATTTAAAAATTTTTTAATGTTTTTAAAAATCGGTAGTAAACTTCCTAATTTTTTAATTAAGTATTCTATGTGAAAATTCCAATTTAATTTACTGTCAAAAATAATTCCCAAATATTTTATTTTATTAACTTTAAAAATTTGAATGTCTTCATTTATTTGAATACTATTCATATTTTGTGGTAGGTTATTTAGGTTTAAAGTAAAAGGAATATAATTTGTTTTATTAAAATTAATTGTTAACAAATTGTTATCATACACACACACACATTCAATAGCTTCCCCCACTCTTATCAATTTCGGTAGGTTAACGAGCCTTAAACTAAAATGATGCAGAATTGTCTAAGCTTTCCAATGATCAGAGTTATACCCTAATATGGGAATTTTCGGAGAAATGTTTAGTAGTTTCTAAGATATAGCCGGCGGCCATTCTTAGTTGACCACCCGGTACAAATTTCTTCTATTTTCTCAACCTTAAAAAAAAAATTCCATATTTTACTCCTAACAAATTAACCTTAAGCCTAATTATAAAAATTATTATCTAATATAACTTTTTATATAAAGTTAGTCCAAGTGTTTTTTAATAAGGGAAACTATAGAAAATCAAGAAGCTGGGCTCTAACGGCAATATTTTTAACTTAAATAATATTGTGCTTACCTTAAAAGCAGGCATACTACAAAAAACGGGGAAAACTTAAAACTTCAAACAATAATTTAAGAATAATAATAATAATAATAAGTTTATTTAAAATTTAATAATATAATAAATATGTTTATTTTGGCCTATATAAACTTATTCTTCAACCACCTGAAGCTGAGCTTGTTAGGGGCAAATCTTATTTTTTTGTTTTAGTATGTAAAATCATAAATCATAAATATGCAATAAAAATTAAGTTTTAAAGTAAAGATGTTAATTTATAGTATAAATGCAGGTTTTTTTAAAGAAATATATTACCTATAATAAAATTATTAATTTATAATTTTTAAGTAAAAAATATTACTTATATAAACTATTCAGAACAAAATTAATTAATTAAAGCATTTCTAAAAATATTTTCAAATTGTCTGTTTTTAATATATCTATGTTTTTATTTCGACTTAAAATTTTTTAAATAAAATCAATTTTTTAAATAAAATCAATTTTTTTATTTTTGTTGGTAAATAATCGTTTAAATAAAAATATAAATATTTGAAATTTTTTGGTGCTGTGGACTTATTTATTTTAGGTTTTCTGGTTATTTCATTTTTATGACGTGTATTATGATTACGGTTTTTAAATTGTATAACGTTTTTATTTTTAAATATATATGTATTAAGATGTTATAAATATAAAGTTGTCTTATGTTCAACTTTTTCGTTTCTGAATATAATTATTCTTTTGAAGGATAAAGATAATCTTTATTGAATATAATTTGAACCGCGTTATGTAATTACGAATTAAGGGACATTAAATTTAACGGTTTTCGAGATAGTATACCTATTGTTTTAAAATTCCGAATATTCCCCAATTTTAGACCACTATATACCAAATGGTCCCTTAATTCGATATAACTATTAAAGTTAAGTATAGTTTTAAATCTTCATAAAGAATTAACCGACATGTATGACGCTTAATTCTTTATAACAATACTAAAAAAAATAAAACTACACCGGTTTAGTATGAAAAAATGATCGAGGATTAATTTCAGCCAATTGGCGCTTAATTTCATATTACAGAAATAAATATAATAAAATTATATTTTGTAATATGGTTTGGAGAAGAATCCGTTATTACAAAACGTTAGTTATTAGTATTAACTTTGACAAATATAAAAATGTCACTTAATACAGATGCCTTTAAAAAGGGTAAAATAGGAAATTTAAGTAAAAAAAATTGTGTTACATAGGTTTTAATGATTACTAAAAGATGGCATCGTTAACTCCTTTTTAAATTTTTGTCGCTTAATCCATAATTACATAACGCGGTCCATTTTTAGAAACCTTTTTTGTAATATTTTAAATTTTTTAACTAAAGTTCTATTTATTCCTCCCCAACCTAAAATTCCGTAATTTAAATGAGTTTTAACTAAAACGTAATATAATATTTCCGTATGTCTTACATTCATGATACTACAATTTTTTATACCGATACAAATTGGGTAAACTTAAATAATAAAATTAAAAAAGATTTTAAAATTATAGAAAATTGGTTTGATAACAATTTGTTAACAATTAATTTTAATAAAACAAATTCTATTCCTTTTACTTTAAACCCAAATAACCTACCACAAAATATGAATAGTACCTATTCAAATAAATGACGACATTAAAATTTTTAAAATTATTAAAATAAAATATTTAGGAATTATTTTTGACAGTAAATTAAATTGGAATTTTTACATAGAATACTAAATTAAAAAATTAAGAAGTTTACTACCGATTTTTAAAAACATTAAAAAAATTTTAAATGTAAGACATATGGAAATATTATATTACGCGTTAGTTAAAACTCATTTAAATTACGAAATTTTAGGTTGGGGAGGAATAAATAGAACTTTAGTTAAAAAATTAGAAATCAAAAGGTTTGTTAAGTTAAATTTTTTAATCATCCCAATAAAATTACTTTTATTAAAAATATTATTAAATACTAATCCACATCTATTAATAAAATTAAAAAAAGGGTTCTAAAAACTATATAAAATAAAGATTATCTTTATTCTTCAAAAGAATTATATTCAGAAACAAAAAAGTTGAACATAAGACAACTTTACATTTATAACATCTTAATATATATATTTAAAAATAAAAACCTTATACAATTAAAAACCATAATCATAATACACGTCATAAAAATGAAATAACCATAAAACCTAAATTAAATAAGTCCATAGGACAACAAAATTTCAAATATTTATGTTTTTATTTAAACGAATATTTACCAACAAAAATTAAAAAATTGATTTCATTAAAAAAATTTTAAGTCGAAATAAAAACATGGATATTAAAAACAGACAATTTGAAAATATTTTTAGAAATTCTTTAATTAAGTAATATTCTTCTAAATAATTTATATAAGTAATATTTTTTACTTAAAAATTATAAATTAATAATTTTATTATAGGTAATATATTTCTTCAAAAAAGCTGCGTTAATACTATAAATTAACATTTTTACTCTAAAAAACTTGATTTTTAATGCATATTTATAATTTATCATTTTACATACTAAAACAAAAAATATGATTTGCCCCTAACAAGCTCAGCTTCAGGGGATTAAAGATTAAGTTTATCGAAGACAACATAAACATATTTATTATATTATTAAATTTTAAATAAACTTATTATAATTATTATTATTTAAAATTTTTTTAATGTTTTTAAAAATCGGCAGTAAACTTCTTAATTTTTTAAGTAGGTAAGTATTCTAAGTAAAAATTCCAATTTAATTTACTATCAAAATTAATTCCTAAATATTTTATTTTATTAATTTTAAAAATTTGGATGTCTTCATTTATTGAAATACTATTCATATTTCGTGGTAGCTTATTTAGGTTTGAAGTAAAAGGAATATAATTTGTTTTGTTAAAATTAATTGTTAACAAATTGTTATCAAACCAATTTTTTATAATTTTAAAATCTTTTTTAATTTTATTATTTAAGTTTTCCCAATTTGTATCGGTATAAAAAATTGTTTTGATAACAAAATTATTCCCACTAGCCAATACCCTAACGTGGATGCTTTATTAAGCTCAGTGTATATTGTATTATTATATGTAAATAAATAAATAACAATGATTAAGTAGCTTCTAATTATTTTTTAGAGACCACACCGCAAGTCACGAAAACGGGAAAAACGAAGACAACGCGAGGCCACGCAACGACAAATGCTGAGAGATGAACTTACTGAGCAAGCTGAGCGAAGAGAAATGGAGAGAAGAATGGTACTGCTTTATATTCTTCCATATTCATCTAATAGTCCGGTCAATCTAGACATTCGAAGGTACATAAATTTACAACAAGCTGAAAACCAGTAAAATTGTTTAAAATATAATTATAAACAAAATGTATAAGTTCCCCATCATTCCCCGTGTGTGGAAAAAATTTTACTCGAGGTCAAAAGTAAAAAAAAATGAGTTTTTTGCGATTTTCAGCAAAACGGTAAGTTTTATCATAAAAATACCCTAGACAAAAATTGTAGACCATAAAATTATCTATAAAATATGTATCAATACTTTTTTTCCTACGAGCCACCGTTTCTGAGATATAACGATTCAAAAAGTTTTAAAAGTTGTTATCGTCATAATATGCACACGTTTTTACGCCACCTATGAGGTAGTGTACTTAGCGCGTTTTTTTAACGTGGTTTTCCCAGTAGGCCTACTCCACGCGGGGTTAGTTGTGATCCTGTTTAATTTAAAACTATTGCAAAATAACGGAAATTAGCAACGATTGGAAAAGATAAAAGCGATGTAAATTTAAAAAAGTGAAGTTTATTCGTCTGACCGTTAAATTATTCTTCTTGTTCTTCTTCTTGATATTCTTCTTGTTCTTGTACTTCATCATCTTCTTCTTCTTATTCTTCTTCATCTTCATTCTGGGTGCTAGTAAATTGCGTCAATAGCGATGTATGGCATGTCACCTCGTTGGAATGAAACGAATCCTCCACTGTTAGTGATTCAACATTAGAGCACGACCGGCTTTGGCAATTTGTGCATGCCAGAGAACAAAACAGTCCGACTTTTTTGCCACCACATTGAGCACTGCGTCCCTTTTTGCAGTTGCAAAAAAAAACTACCTGCTTAGATAAGCATGTTTCGTTAAAAATACTAAAAATAAAAAAAAAGTTCAATTCTTGTCTTCCACCAACCTCAGTTGCTGCTCATCAACATCTTTTTTGGGTATATTACCAAGTTCAAGTGTGGCTTGGTTATCAGCTAGACCCTACAGACTGGGGTTGGAAGTTGGTCAACAATACATTAGAACCAGTTCAAACTTTACTCCCACCTGCGCTGGAAAAACTGCTGAACACAATTTTTGGCAACTGCAAAAAGGGATGCAGTGCTAAATGTGGTTGCAAAAAAGTGGGACTGTTTTGTTCTCTGGCATGCACAAATTGTCAATGCCGGTCGTGCTCTAATGTAGAATCACTAACAGTAGAGGAATCGTTTGATTCCAACGAGGTGACATGCGATACATCGCTATTGACGCAATTTACTTGCACCCAGAATGAAGATGAAGAAGAACAAGAATTAGACAAAGAAGATGAAGAAGAACAAGAAGAATATCAAGAAGAAGAACAAGAAGAATAATTTGAAAGTCACGAATCAGACGAATAAACTTCACCACTTTTTTTAATTTACATCGCTTTTATCTTTTCCAATCTTTGCTAATTTCCGTTATTTTGCAATAGTTTTAAATTAAACAGGATCACAACCAACCCGTGGAGTAGGCCTACTGGGAAAACGACGTTAAAAAAACGCGCTAAGTACACTACCTCATAGGTGGCGTAAAAACGTGTGCGTATTATGACAACAACTTTTACAACTTTTTGAATCATTATATCTCAGAAACGGTGGCTCGTAGGAAAAAAACTATTGATATATATTTTATAGATAATTTTATGGTCTACAATTTTCATTAAGAGCATTTTTATGATAAAACTTATCGTTTTGCTGAAAATCCCGAAAAACACATTTTTTTGACCTTTGACCTCGAGTAAAATTTTTTCCATACTCGGGAATGATGGGAAACTTATACATTTTATTTATAATTATATTTTGAACAATTTTACTGATTTTCAGCTTGTTGTAAATTTATGTACCTTCACTATCATTTTTTGGTTTAGATTGACCGGACTATAAAGATTTTATTTAGGGGAAGGTCGCCTTTGATGGCATACTTTCCATGATGGCATACCACAGGTATCTTTGGAATAAACGGTTTTGCGTCATCCCGCATAGTTAGACGGGCGCGCGTATTGACCGTTCAGTTGTGAGTCGAATTTCAGTTGTGACGGACGTTTTTATGTAAAGTTATTTAATAGAACAGAAATTGTTAAGTGCCGAAGTAATATTAGCCAGTTTTTAAACTAAAAATTTATTATGTTGGGTGCAATAAATTAGAATGCACGATATTTTTCCGATAACTATAGGATATAGATGTTACTTTGCCATGATTATTTTAAATCTAAGTTGTCGTTTTAATTTTTTATAATTTTTTTACGAGAAGTGTAACATATTCCTAAGATGGCATATCCATTGATTTCCTATGATAGCATACCTATAAATACATATAATAGGTATGCCATCATAGGCGTCATATTCAAAACGGCGCTACTTTTACTTTTCTTTTAAATATTATGTCACTACTTACTTATATGCCTTTTAAAGTTTTTTAATATGTCTTTAGATTGTATTTCCCTGATAATGTCTTCATTATCTTTTTTAAAAGTTTTAAACATGTTCCCTAGAATGTAATATATTATTTTAATTTTTTTTAAACAGTTTTCTGTGCTTGAATTTTTTAACAATAAAAATGTGCAAACTGTAGCAAAAATATTTCTTTTACATGTATGCGTCCTTCAGATTTTTGCATTTTACTGGAGTATGCCATCATAGGCAATGCAGTTGCCTATGATGGCATACTTGGTAATTTTTTCTTTTTTATTTTTTTACCAAAAAAATAGTTTTTGTATATTTTTAAAGTTTTCTAATGACTATTTAAGTAGTAACAAATATTTTAACATGGTTAAATGGGTTAAAACCTTTGAAGTAAACAAATTTCAGGTGGTAAATAAGAGGTGCCATCATAGGCGACCTTCCCTTACTGTTTAAAAAGAGCATTAGCTTTTATATTAATAACAGTTATTTGATGTTAAAAATAGTTATCTTATGTGACTGTGCGACCGACACTAATGAAAAATATTATTTAAACGGGTTTACATCGCTGTTAATAAAAATTGTAATGTTTAATTTAACTGGAACAATAACATTTGTTAGGCAGTTAATTACAGTTAATTTAATCTGCATTAATTCTATAGCAAAATTAAATTTAAACGGTATAATAAAATTATTTGCCGATGATACTACTGTTGTATATTTTCATGAAGACTATGCTTAAATTCATAATAACATTAACCACACCTAAATATAATATATAAATGGCTTGAAATTAATAAATCATCTTTTATATTTATAAGTGAATCAAAATTAAAAATAATAATATTTCTTCACTATCTTTCAATAATCATATAATTAAATATTAAAACAATAAAATTTTTAGGTTTATATATTGATGAAAATTTAAGTTGGAAAAAACATATTGAATATTTAAAAAGTTACATCTCACCAGTAATTGGCATTTTGTTTAAAGCTAAAAATGATATATGATTAAAATATTTAAAAAATATATATTATTCTTTGGTTTATTTAAAATTGCAGTATATGATTTCAACTTGGGGATCAGCGAATTTAACTACAATTCAGCCATTAAAAAAACTACGAAACAAAATAATTAAATGCATACATAGACTTCCTTTTTTAGAACCAACTATAAATTTGTATGAACCAAACGGATATTTAAATTAAAACTACCTATGCATTATAATACACTCTATTATTATTAAAGAAAAACAATCGAATATAATATTTCCTGCGACCAACATTATTCACATCACGAGACAAAATCATCATATTATTTAAACACCTATGGTAAAGAGTACTTTTGGCCAAAGATCAATATTATATAAAGGAATAACAATTTACGACAGTTTGACGAAAAAAATTAAAGAAATATCAAAATTATGGATTTAAAAAAAAACTAAAAAAATATTTTTACAACTAAACTAACTTTAACGTATTATACAGTATTATTTTTTTTGTAAATGGTTATTATATATATTTGTTTTTAAAATAATTTCGATGTAGTTAATAATAATATTAATTCTCTATACCTAATGAACTTATTAAGTTGGTTGAGAATAAAGCTATATATTATTATTATTATGTAAGGGTTAATAAGGGATTTTTTTTCGAAACTTAAACAAAAAATCTAAAATTTACCCAAGAAGGTAAAAGAATTCCATGTTGTTTTTATTTTATCTTTCGTTGATATTTAGATTGAAAGCTAGCGACATTTTTACTTGCGTCGTTTCGGGTTTGTTGTTTCCTATTTCGTTAATATATTTTTATTTAATAGTCAAAAATAGACGTAATGCTCGTTATTGGCTTTATGGGTTGAAATGACGCAAAATATTAAAGTATCTACCCGTGAAGCCCTCACTGTAAAAGGCCAAGGTCAAGCATTGTTTAGATCGTATTTCAGCAATACTAAATATTCGATCGCTCTCGGGTTTATAGATTCAGGTTTATTCGGACCTTGATTATTTCTATATCTATTTCTATCTATAATATATCTATATCCAAAGGGTATAATAATAAATTTGGGTAAAAATGCATATATTATTACATTTCTTTTTAGACTAATTGGGTAATTTCCAAATGGTGTTTACTATACTCAAAACCCAATATTATAGGCAGTGACGTATTATTCGAAACCATGGTTATGAGAGCTACGTCACTGCCTATATTTTTGGTAATAGACTATAGTTACAACTATTTATTTTACAGTCACAATCTTATTTTTTTTAAGCTACATTAAAAAATACGACCCACCCTAACCATACAGGTTATACTATTTACTAACATTACCAAGTGAAGCAAAAATATATAAAATAATAACATAAAAAAAAATATTTTTTAACTATTTTGTTTATTCAGACCCCACGACAAGCTCCATTGTCACCACGAGCACCATCTCCTCTACCAAGAGCAGCGTCTCCTCCACCTCAACCCCCCATGCAATATGACGCAGAAATGCAAGGTTTGTGTAATAACTTGGAATATGTATTTAATTTGTTAACTACTAGCATTGAATATCAAACTATACCTAAGAATATCGGATGTCCGAGAAAAGTTGACAACCTTTTTTAGACGTATTGGAGGTGGTTTGGCAGCCATTGTAGAGTTGATCGTAACTCTAACCTTAAATCTATAGTTGTAATGCAGCGCCTCGACAACAGATGTCTCAAATTCACTGATGTATCGTGGTGTTGCCGCATATCGTATTTTATTGGAATTTTTAATGATTTAAGCATTTTTAACAGACAATAAAATAGGAGGTTCTCAATTCCAGCCGAATGTATGTTTTTGATAACACTCCGGGGTAATTGGACCGATTTTCACAGTGATTTTACCGTTGCATTAGGTGTTAAATGTTAAACAAATAAAAGTAGATAAAAAGCGACAGCAAGAATAATTAAATCAGGTTTAATTTCGTCGAAAAATAGCAAAATACGTAATACACTAATACAAACAAACTTGATATTTCTTAAGTAAGAAAGTAAAAACCTACCTACTTATTTTAACCATTTTGAAAAGTAGTAATAATTGCAAATAAAAACCAAGTTATACAAACCACTCGTCCTTCATATTTTACCCATCATAATATACTGTTGTGAAATAAATTGATTAAGGCGCCACTGACTTTGAATATGTGTGCGCGCGCATTCCGATGCTGAGCGAGTGAGGTCGATGTAGTGGAGCCAATCACGGGCCAGGCGAGATGGACGTGGAACCGCCGCGGCAAGAGAACCGGAACGAGACAAGCCGCAAAAAAGTACAAAATATTTTATATTCTTTCCATATGAATAACGCCATTTTGTAATACTAATAAGCTGACAACATAATAAACGTGAAATTTTCAAAATCCTTTACTTTTCCCTCCATATACGTGTAGCCTAGGTATGTATTAAACAGTGAGAGTCGTCATTTAATTCTGTTAAAAATAGAAAACATGGCAGTCAATATGTTTTCATGTAATTAACGTGGGAACGTCAAAAGTTTGAAAATATTATATGTTACTAAGCAATAAAAAAATAGGGACATTTTTAGGTCTAGGTAGGAAAATAAAGGTAAGCTACTTAAATCTAGGATAGGTGTAGATACTTCTGTGAAAGCAAGTTGTACGATAAGCTATAAAAATAAATTAAAAAACTCATGCAGCATGTCAAACAGACAGGCGGCAACAATGTTTTAATTTAGCAGTGAAAAGGCTTGTCGTTAGTGGCTGCATCAACACGCTTTATTGTTGGTGAACTCATTATTCCATCTATGAATTTAACGTAACATATTTAGGAAATCTGCTTATATGGCCTTCTTATAGTTTGATATTCAATGCTACTAGGTATTACCATGTCACGTAGTTCAAAACGGGTTTACTTGAAAGGCCAAATAGTCTAATCGTAAAATAAATATAATTAAGAAGTGACCCAGAAATTATTTTCAAGGAACGTCTTCACGCCGCTAAACATTGGCAACACTTCTGAACTTATTATCGTGATTTCCGAATAATCAAGAGCTGGACAAAGTCCGATTATAATGAAAAATAATAGTTATTTATACCACAAGGGATGTAAGTAACATCTACCAGTCGAGAACGATTTTGCGCCCGAGCGACAGCGAGGGCTGGCAATAAGGTTCGAGACTAGTAAATATACTTACATTCCGTGAAGTATATAACATTTTTTCTCCTCGCAGAATTTATTCTTGGATTTTTATTAATTTAATTAGACACTTTTCGTATCAAAAAATTATGGACAGCTTTGAACGGTTTCTATAGCATTATATATAAGCATTGTTATTTTAACAACAACGTCAAGCTGACAGTTTATTATCAAATATGGAGATAAATTGGAATTATTGATTTGTATAACAGCCAAATGGATATAGAAGAATCAGCAAATATCGCTTGTCTGTCACTGCTGCTAGAAAAATCGAGGAAGAGGTAATAAGCTACGTATCAATACTTCAAGAAATGGTGCCAAACAAAGACTACTACTGCAGTTTCAGAAACCGTACTTTTGGCATACTTTCAGGAACAATCTGCTGTATTAAAGTCTCCATCATGCTTATGGTGTGAATATTCCATGCTGAAGTCCACCCTTTTCATAGAGGAAAACAAAGAAAGCATTTTTAAAAAGAAAATATGATGGATATAAACCCAAAAAATCTAATGTGTTTGACAGGGAAGATGTAATAAATTCCTGTTTGAAGCCCGCCGAATATATTTATTAAATGATGAAGGTTGTAATGATAATGGGAATTTCTGGAGCGTGCCGTTCTAGTAAACTATGTGCAATGAAAATGGACAATGTTGAATTAAGGCATGAAGTCATATTTGTTACTATTCCTGATTCCAAAAATGGAATGGCACGTAAATTTACAGTGACTAAAAGTGACGATGAGAAGGTTTGTTATTTCAAAATAGTTTGAAATTACATTGATATAAGATCCCACATAACGAATTTTAATCCTCGCTTCTTCATGCGATATTAAAATGGAAAGTGCTTAAACCAGCCTGTCGGGAAAAACTCGATTTCTTCAATTCCAAGTAAAATTGCTAAATTTCTGAACCTTCAGAACTTCAAGAGTAACAGAAAACTTGGTTAGAGATGGAGAAATTGTGGAGTCAGAACATTTCATACTAATTGAGAAAAAACGGGAAATCATCCATATTTTGTAAATAATATTCATAATTGTAATAATTGTACTATTATACCTACTCAATTTTTATAAATCATTGTTTTTATATGGCATACATTTTTACCACCCAAGGGTGGTAAATTGACTTACAACCCGTCGTCAAGGGCAATCGATACCTTTTTGGTAATTATTACTAACGTCCTTTAAAACAGTGTCAAAATGCGTTGTTTACAATATAGTGAGGAGAAAAAATGTATGTACTATTTTGTATACTTTCATTCAGAATAAACCGGAAAAACTTACTTTAATTGGTGGTTTTACATTTTATAGGTGGCCCATGTTCTCCGCGTGGTCCACCGCCTATAGACAATCGTGCTCTTGAACAGTTTATGCTAGAAGAAATGGACTTTGATCCAAATGCTGGACAACTAGAAATACCGCCGGAAACGCCAGGTGTGATGGGTAAGTTATTTAGAAAAGGAAATCCATATAATGTGGATGGTAAACTTCGTTACGTCAAATATAGCGAAGTTTTACAAAAATCACCTTGATTTAAACGAAATAGTAAATACCACTTTTATTGGTTCTAATGACAACTTTTATACGTCTTAAAAAATACAAATTAATACGGGTTTTATAGAATCGGTTTAGAATTTTGTTCTAAATGTAACCATAAGTTTTCTGGCACAAGATAAACGCAACTAAAAGAAAATCTTCGTTCCATCGAGATTAATGTACAGGGTCTTTGATTATATTTACGTGGGTTCTGGAGTCTTTGTTTTTGAAGATAGAAAAAAATGTTTTATGTAAAAATTGTAGTTTGTCTTTTATGTTATCTTTTGAAATAATCAGTACAAAAATATCGCTTTTGAAAAATGGGAAAATATAGGTAATTTCAATTTTTTTAAATAGAACACCCTGTATATTATGAGTCACAATGAAAGATCTTTTTATTCTGATTTCAAATATATACATATTGATGCTATTTGGGTGAACCATTTTTGAGATATTTTAGCTTAAACTATAAATAAATTGCAAATAAATTTCATATTTTGTATCAAGAAAGCCATGGAAACAATAAAATTGTTATGTTTTATAAATTTATAACTTAGGTATTTTCTACATATCCCCCTTGATTTTGGATACATTTTAACAAGTTTCCCTTCATTTTAGAATTAACAGAAGCGGAAATAGATAGTTATAAAGTTAATCTTTATAATTATTCTTAATAGTTAAAATGATAAACTTAACAAAACTAAAATATCGAGACGTCAAATTTATCAAACATACAACATAACAATTTTATTGTTTCCGTGGCTATATCTCGGAAACTACTAAGCATTGAAACTTGGGGAAACAAATTTTCTGATTAAAGGGGTCATAAGAAAATTCTGAAAACGAATTTTAAATTTCGCCACAAGGGGGCACAATTGAAAATTAATTTTTAAAATTCTAAATTTCTCCGAAAATTTCGATATTATGGTATACCTTTGGTTACATTATTGAAAAGAATAGATAATTCTGCATCATTTTGGTTTAAGGCTCATTGGCGTACCGACCTTGATAAGAGTGGGGAAAGCTATTGAAAGTGTAATCTTTAAAATCGCTATAACTTCTAAATGACTTATCCGATTTTACTAAATTTAAGCTTGTTTGGAAGAGAAAGATACGTACTTTTAATTGCCGTATCCAACGATACGCGATAGTTTCTAATAAAATTGCTAGAGAGCGCAATTTGTAATAATAACAGTTATAATCGGAAAGTAGATTAAATTTAAAAGAAAAAATGTGAAGACTTGCAGTTCGATATATTTGTTGGTTTCAAAGTTATTGCCAAAACGATAATTTTTTAACACTTTTATCGAAGAAATTATTGTTTTTGTAGCTTCGTGGCCACGACAATCAAAGAATTTTGAATTATTTTGTTAACGTGATTGGCAAAACACAGATCGACATCCAACAAAAGGTCCAAATTCCTACAAGACTCAGCGGAAACTATGACCTGATTGTTTGAAATGACTGTAAAACTAATATCAGATACTTATAATTTTTACTCTCTGAATACCAAAAACCAGAATTTCTTTTTTTGACTCGTTAGAAACAGGAACACATGAGCAGATAAAAAATTATAAATATTTTTTAAATCTGAGTTAATCTCACGTACATCCATTGCAAGGTCGGACAAAGAGAACGAAAAATATAATTGAATGTCGTCAGCTTACTGGTGTGACTGACATAAATCAATATTTTACTAACAAAAGAGGCAGATTGAAAATTATGAAGAATTACAGTCTGCTATCTACCCTATAAATATTTTTTAAAAAACTTTTTAGCGCTATTATTAAACATCATACACAGAATTTGATGATTAAGTGTATCAAATATACAGGGTGGTCCTTAAGTACATCAAGAAAATCTAGGATATGATTCCTGGCATCAATTTAAGTTGAAAAGTTCATATGGACTTATGCCCTAAAATGCTTACCCTCTAAGATACAGGGTGTTAAAATATTTTCCATTTTCCTTTAAAACCATTTTTTTCAAAAACATAGTAGAGACAACTTTTGTTTCGCTTATATCAGTAATGCATAAAAATGCATCAGAGTTTTAAAAAAACAGTGGCGTATCACATATTTTCACAAAAAAAATATTGATGGTATCTTCATGCACGCCACTGGTAGGCAAACCCTTTTTTAACCAAAAAGTGCAGTTTAATACGAAATCAATCGACATCAATTTTCAATACCGTATCTTCAAGGAGTTTCGAAATTTTAAAAAAACAATTATTTTTTAAAAATATTTTAACAGCCTGTATCTTAGAGGGTAAGCATTTTAGGGCATAAGTCCATATACACTTTTCAACTTAAATTGATGCCAGGAATCATATCCTAGATTTTCTTGATGTACTTAAGGACCACCCTGTATAATTGCTTAATTAGGTTAGTAAGCTTACCATGGACATAAATATTTATAAAAACAGCCTAATTAAATTTTAAAAGTAAAAAGTATACTGTAAAATACGTTTGTCACAGTATCAATTTTGTTGGTACGCTTCTTGAAAAATTTGGACTTAATATTTTATTTAATATCAGATTCAGAAATGTCTTTGTTAATATTCTAAATATCATTATTGGAACATAATACCTACCGTTATTCTGGAACTGCCGAAACATATGAATTGATGGAGTAATATGGTTTTTACTCAAAGGTTTCGACTTTCCTAGTAAAGTTTGCAAACTGTTTTTACAGCTTAGTAAAAAAATTTAGTCTCTCACTAATACGTAAGTTACATTTACTGCCTAGATTTGATATTTTGTCTATTTGTTTCATTAATTCTTAATGTTTATTCACTTTTTCTCTACTTAATACTAAAATTCAAAATTTTAGAGCAAGACATGTACGATGCTTTTGAAGGCATGGAATCCCCTCCACCATTTTCCCCAGAAGCAGGTTCTTGCATGCCCTGCACACCTCCTGCCCCACCTTCTCCTCCTTCTCCTCCTCCACAATCACAGTCTCCTCAAGAACCCCCATGGAAAATGTAGGTATAATAGATACATACGCAGGGTGTTATTTAGGTATGTGGCCAAACTCCAAGGGGTGCTTCTTTAAGTAATTTTAGGAAGAAAAGTTCATATCAACATCGATCCGAAAATAAAATAAATTTTACGATAGTTTTTACGATACAGGGTGTCAAACTTTAAAAAAAAATCGGATGTTCGTAAATATCTCAATACTCTTTTATTCGATTTTGTTGAAATTTGGCAGTTTTGTTTGTAATAACAAGAGGATAATTTTAGCCTCGATTAGATTAAAATTATTAAGTCCAGTGGCGTCCCGGAAGACAGTCCAACTAATATTTTTGACAAAAAAATTGCGCGCCACTGACTTTTTTAAAATTATGTATTTTTTTCGAATTAAGCAACTACAAATACAACTATTTTATCTTTTGAGTTTTTTTCATATCTTGGTTTGTTTTCCAGAAAAAAAATAAAAACCACTTTGTTGGATGTCCCTGAGACAATAAGAGTAAAAAATTTAAACTACTTACCAAACTATTCAGCAATTAAAATTACACGAAAGTCCTGTTTTGAATTTTTTCGCACAGATTAAAACTGTTTTCGATAAAAGAAATTAACATAAAATAATCGCATAGGGTAATAATTTATTACTGCAATGTTTTAAAAGTAACAACTATAACTCTTATTGTCCCGGGGACATGCAATAAAGTGGTTTTTATTTTTTTTTCTCAAAAACAAAGCAAGATATGAAAAAAACTCAGAAGATAAAAAATAGTTGTATTTGTAGTTGCTTAATTCGAAAAAAATACATAATTTTAAAAAAAGTCAGTGGCGTGCAATTTTTTTGTCAAAAATATTAGTTGGACTATTTACAAACGTTCGATTTTTTTTCAAAGTTTGACACCCTGTATCGTAAAAACTATGCATTTTCGGACCCATGTTTATATAAACTTTTCTTCTTAAAATCACTTAAAGAAGCACCCCTTTGAGTTTGGCCATATAATTAAATAACACCCTGAATACAACTGATTTTGTGTTGTGTCGATTATCAGCATCAATAAACATACACCTTTCTAAAGTTTTAACTCATGGCAAAGTTGAAAGTGGGACATATTATGAATAGTGCAACATGATACTATTTAGATGTCCGTGACAGTAATAGTAAATATGTCAACTTAGTTTTTATTACTCACACTAAAGGATTATTTACGGAAAAGTTGGTAAAATGGGAAAATTCAATACTGCACTTAAACTGTGTGATATGAATTGGTAAAGCTTATCAAACGCGATTAAAATCTTTGTAACGGCTGTTATGTCATTGAAAGCAACTCACTGTGTTGGGCTACATGCTTGGTGAAACTGTTGTTCCATTGCACAGGAAGTAAAAATAATAACTACTTGTTACCTATGCAGTGGCGCAGCCAGAATGTTGTATTAGGGGGGGTTTTAAAAAAAAAAGAACAGGATTTCAAAATTTTAAAAAGAGTTTTTTTTTTTGGTCGTTAATTTTAACACTGTAGGAAAATTTGTATGAATACAAATTCTGTATTTTTTTAAATTAATACCTACCTGTTTAAAGGCCGTTTAGACCAGGGTCGATAATTTTTGAAACTAAAAAAAATAATAGTAGGATGAAACCCATTGGAAAAGGAAGACAATATTACAACAATGAAAGGAAAAATAATTTAGGGGGGATCCGAGGTCGGGAAGTGGAAGGGGGTGAGTTTTTAAGGGTAGAAAACGATTTATCTCGATTTCCGGCAAAACTACAAGTCCTATGGAAAAACGTGAAATGGCAAAGTTGTAGGTAATAAAAAGATCTACAACTTTTGTATTAACACTTTTTTCACATAACCTCAAAATTTATGTGAAAAATTCAAATAACCAAGTTTTTGGTTTTTTATTTTTATCTGTTACAAGAAAAATTATGATTTTTAATCGAAAATTCTCACGTCAAAATATCTGCTTTTTTAAAAAAGTCGGTGAGCTTTTTGTTCGTTGAAATCTCTACTTTCTGATGGTGTAAAAAATATATACATTACTATGGTAAATGTTCTCAAAAAATGCAAAGAAACGAAAAAAACTCATATCCGAAATTTTTTTTTTTAATCATTATGTACAATTTTGAACTATTTATTAAAATTTATACTTTAATTACTCGAAAAACGTAGGATTCCATGTTACATTGATAAACAAAAAAATTACAAATCCATAAAACACAACTTTGCCATTTAACGTTTTTCCATAGGACTTGTAGTTTTGCCGGAAATCGAGATACATCGTTTTCCACCCTTAAAAACTCATCCCTTTCCACTTCCCGACCTCGAATCGCCCGTAAATAATTTTTCCTTTCATTTTTGTTATATTCTCTTGCTTTTCCAATGGGTTTTATCCTACTATTATTTTTTTTTACTTTTTACCATTTTCAAAGACCCTGGTCTACTAAGAAATTGCCTTAAAATAAAAATGTGTTTCTCGCATAATATCTTAAATTATACGGAAATGGTTTTTCGAAAAAACTCGAATCCTAAATTTTTTTAAAAATTATTATGTACAATTTTGAGCTATTTATTAAAATTTATACTTTAATTACTCGAAAAAGTAACATTCCATGTAACATTGATAAACAAAAAAATTACAAATCCATAAAACATAAAGATCGCAAAAAATATGCGAAAATAGTTGTTTTAAATATAATTATTAAAGGTAGGATTTAAAGGAAATTTCATCACATTTACCATAGTAATTTATATCTTTTTTACACCATCAGAAAGTAGAGATTTCAACGAACAAAAAGCCCACCGACTTTTTTAAAAAAGCAGATATTATGACGTGAGAATTTTCGATTGAAAATTAAGGTGCTTTTTCGATATTAAGTCAAAATAAAGTGAAAAAATAAATATTTTAAATCAAAAAAATTACAGTGTGTTTGGGACATAAAAAGGGAACTTTTTACCAAATTTCGTGAAAAAAAATTTTCTTTTAAAACATAAAAATAAAAAACCAATAACTTGGTTATTTGAATTTTTCACATAAATTTTGAGGTTATATGAAAAAAGTGTAAATAAAAAAATTGTAGATCTTTTTATTATCTACAACTTTGCCATTTAACGTTTTTCCATAGGACTTGTAGTTTTGCCGGAAATCGAGATAAATCATTTTCTACCCTTAAAAACTCACCCCTTTCAACTTCCCGACCTCGAATCGCCAGTAAATTATTTTTCCTTTCATTTTTGTTATATTCTCTTCCTTTTCCAATGGGTTTCATCCTACTATTATTATTTTTTTTTCACTTTTTACCATTTTCAAAGGCTTCAGCCCTGGTCTAAACCGTAAAAAACCATCTTAGTCTGGGCGTCTGGGGGGGGGGGGGGTTAACCCCTAACCCCCCCCTCGCTGCGCCACTGTAACCTATGTTTCAAAAATTTAATCAGTTTCCTGACACGTATTACGGCCCTTGCCGGTCATTATCAAAGGAGTACAAGGAAATACTAAATGCTTCGTGAGATTACAAAGGTATTTATACCTTGCGACCAAAAATTATTTGCATCAAAGAGGGCTTGGATTAAAAAACGTGGGGCTTAGTTTAGATCACAATGATATGGGGACGATATATTATCTAACCAAATCCAGGTTAAAATTTTGTTATATTCATATTCACATGATATGCCAAACTAATTAATAAAATAAGTAGTCAAATACAAATTTATTTTTGTTGTTTACAAAATTAACAAAATAAGAATATACAGAAAGAAAAAGAAAAATAAACACATAAATTGCTGAAATTGGACACCGCCATGCTCCAAGCATAAATTCACACGTCTCCTCTTAAATGAGGAAAAACAAAGTAATCCATAACCGTTAAACAAGGTGATCTAGATGGGAATTCAATGTCTGATCGAAAACTGATCTATCTGTCGTCGAAAAAATTGCGTAAGTAGTTAATAGTTTCGGCGGCTGTATGGGCGGTTGCACCGTCCTGTTGAAAATATCCAAAACGTAGTTCGTCGTCAAGTAATTGCTCAAGAAATAGATTCAAAATATTGTCTCTATACCGCTGTGCTGTAACTGTGTCATGGAAAAAAAAGGACCAACAATTCTTCTTCGGGAAACAAGTAACCAGACACCAATTTTTTAAGGGTGCAATGTGGACTCTACGAAAAAATTGGGATTTTTACTACTCCACATGCGTGTATTCTGAGAATTCACATAACCGGAGAGGTGGAACCAGACTTCATCCGAAAAAAATGTCAGGTCTAATAAATCATTTCTTTCCAATAAATTTTGGGTAAACCATTCAGAGTAATTCCTGCGTCTTTCAAAATTTGCGATTTGTATATCTTGGAATACTTGCACTTTATAAGAAAATAAATTTAGCTGCTTCTTAAGAATAGTCCTGCATGTTCTATAAGATCTTCCCACTTCTTGGGACAGGCGTCTTATACAATTTGTTGGCGTATTTTGCATTATTTCACGAACGTTTGCAACAAGTTCTTCTGTTCTTGCAGATGGTCTTCCTGCTCCTTTTTTGTGTTGTCTAGAACCTGTTTCCCTAAACACAGCCACGGTTCTATGCAGGCAATGATAAAAATCCCCAGCAATAAAAGCAACGTTAGGAAAATGTTCGTAAAGATCGTCCATGCATAAACCCGGATTGTATTGCCACTCACCCTTTACTCTAACCCCGTTTCGAAAATACACTTCACCCATGAATGTTTTGTGCTGTTCCGTAAAGCCCATTGTGTGAATTGTTCAAGAAATTGGAAAAATTAGCGATGAATCAAATTCCTTGTAACGACTGTCAAAGATGACGGAATAACTGATTGATTGTTAATTCAGGTAGTTACTGACACCCAACAGGTATTAAGCTCTACGGCTAAGCATTACGTCCTTAGATGCAAGGCCCTCTTTGATGCAAATGATTATTGCTCGCACGGTACCTTATTATGGTAATTGTAAACATATGATTGGAATGATTGAATGGTCAACTGTGGGTTTTCCTATTTTTAAGTACAGGTGCATATCTTGTCCTAAATTAGTGTGCTATTAAGAATTAGGGAAGCACCTGAATGTATTTTGGTTTGATTATTAAGAACATTACATTTGTTTTTATGTTTTTTTTGATAGATATTATTGTATCAGATTAAGTCTTTTGCTTTTATTGTGTATGTTAATGGGTTTTATGTTATTAGAGATTGAGTGATTGTCCTTTATGCGGTGATAGATGGGTCTACCAAATACAATGCAATAACTGCATTTCTATACCAGAATTTTAATTCTATGTATTAACATGGCAAAAATCATGTGCTATGTCTTAACTATTTTATAATTAGTTTACATTTATGGCATAGGAAAACCTATTTTCTACATTTTGATTTTAAAGGTATGTCAACCAAATGGAAAGAGAAGCTCGTGCAAGGGAAGAAAGGGAGGCAAGGAAGCAGCAGCTCTACCAGAGAAACCTGCAAGAAATCCAACAGATGTTTGGACCATCTTCAGAACCATTGTCTCCTGGGCCGGATGCAGATTTTTATGCCAACGTCTATGCGCACCAGGTCCCAGCTGGGTTCCGCCAAGGAGAAAGGACCAGGTATTATTCCAATGACACTTTGCAATGCTTTTTTAAAAGTGCACTAATAACTAGGTGACTTTTTAAAGAAATATTCGCACACTTTTTAAACGTTGCGCAACGTATTTTAGTTGACATATGTTGCATCATATAATCTTTGTCAGTGTTTTAACTGGCTGGTCCTGTCTTTCAGACGATTTTTTGGAGTTATATCGCTTTGCAGAAAGATTTAACTAGCAACTTTATGACATAAATGACATTGGCAGATCAATAAAAGTGGCCCGGTTAGTTAAATTTTTGATTTACTATAATCAGGCAACTTTGATCGACAGTTAAAATTGACTGGTTAGTTAATTAAACCTCGTCATAGAATGGCGGACGCGGTGGTTATGCCTAGGTATTTTATTTAGCGTCAACATTTTGGAAATATTTATTGTCTGTTGAGGTTACTTCCCTTATTTAATATTCGTTGAGAATATTTGGGGACAGTATAAAACGGTACATATTGTCGCTAAATGGGCAGTAGTCTGATGAGTATGATACATTTTGATTGATAGTTTTGACATGCATAGTAGTTGTCAGTTAGCTTCATATTGAGCAGATCGACTTGAACCAAGATTTTAATACTTGCAATGCCCCACGCATTCAGTCACAGGGAGTATGCCGACATAATATTCATGTATGGTTACTGTAATGGTAGTGCAATGCGCGCAGTTAATGAATATCGACGTCGTTTTCCAAATCGAAGAGTTTCCAATAGAAGAGTTTTTCAAAAAATGTTTGCAAGTGCTCAGGAAACTGGAATGTTTCGAAGCGTGAGAATTGTTTCTGATAGAGTGCAGGGTCTAGATATGGAAAATAAAAAAAATGTTCTGGATATTATCGCAGAGAACTCAGGTATAAGTACCAGACGGGTAACATATGAACTTCATATATCATCACATCTAGCCGTATGGGTGTCACTTAGAAAAAATGGTTTAAAACCTTTTCATGTTCAACATCTTATAGATGGTGATCCTGCTTCAAGGGTACAATTTTGTGAATAGATCCATCAAAATAGAAGTCTGCACAAATACATTTTATTTAACGATGAAGCTCAGTTCACTCGTGATGGAATTAATAATTGCCACAATGAACATCGGTAGTCAGATGAAAACCCGCATGCTACATTTAAACGAAACTTTCAACATCGATTCAGTGTTAATGTCTGGTGTGGAATGCTCAACGACCAGTTGTTTGGTCCATTTGAAATGGATGGGCGTCTTACTGGAGAAGGATATTTACGGTTTTTGGAAGACCATTTGATACATATTTTTGATGATGTGTACTTCCAACATGATGGAGCGCCACCTCATTTCAATCTCCGTGTGCGAAATCTCTTGAGTTATCGTTTTCCTTATCGCTAGATTGGCAATGGTGGTCCACAAGTTTGGCCATCGAGGTCACCAGACTTAAACCCACTTGATTATTGCCTTTGGGGATGGATGAAATCGCTAGTATATGAAACACGAGCGGAAACGAGATAAGCACTCCTCAATCAAATTTTCAATGCTGCAGCTTTTATAAAAAACAATCCCCACTTAATCCAACGTGCTACCCGAGCGATTAATAAACGTGCCGAAAAATGTATTGAAGTTGATGGAGGAGTTATTGAAAATATTCTTTAAGTTAGTTTGTACTGCTGTACCTGCAATTATTCGCTTTTAAAATAAAAATTAACTTACAAAAACTTTAGAACCTATTATTTCAGAAATGGTTGAGAATCGAACTAAAACATATGGGTTTATTTCTCTTATTTTCACCCTCTAAACACATTCTCAAAATATTGCCCTTTCCTCCCCAAACGCCCTGTATATTATTTTTTTATTGTAAATGGTTATTATACAGGGTGTTTTTTAATTGAGTGCCGATACTTAGGGTTGTGGATCCTTGGGTGATTTTAAGAAGTAAAGTTATTATTAACATATATCCTAAAGTTCTTCATTTTTGAGCTACAGGATGTTAACATTTTAAAAAAAATATAACTTATTTATCATAATTATTATATCACTCTTGGATATTTTTATGAAATTTTGTACACACCTTTTAATCAATAAGGAGCATTTTTGACTTAAAAGATTTTTAAAACTTTTTATCAGTGACGTCCGTACGGGGTTTAAACTGAATATTTTTAAAGAAAAAAATGGTATGCCACTAATTTTTCTAAAAACAAAACTTATATTTAAAATCCTTATTTATTTTGGAGCAACGTTGGTCTAAAGACTTTCATTCGTACGATTCACCCTTTTTGCATAAAAAAAATAAAAACCAAAAAAATGTTTAAAAATTTTATTTTAAAAATCGCAATTCGTTTAGTAAAACGATAAATTCCAAATCTTAAATCTGAAGCGAAATGACAAAAGAAAAAAAACAAAATAAAGAACCCACATTAATTACAGTAGTTGTTGGAAGTGTCCTCCACCCACACGTATGCAAGCCTCTACTCTTCTTCGCATAGACTGACGCACATTTTCTAAGATTCCTGGGGTGTTTCTTATGGTTTCACAGCATACTATTATACGATTTAAGGGCATTTAATATGCTTACCGTTTTTTTTGTATTCAAACATTTAATATCATGCCTACGTGAACGTCACTGGTCAAAGTAGAAAATAAAACCCATTTCGCGTAGATTTATTTATGTTTTCTAGCTTTTTTACAAAATTTAAAGAAAATCAGTATCGACTTGATATTCTATAGGTAATAATTGACATAATTTAACAAATCTCAAGGAATTTCATAACTTACTTTAGGAGAATTGTATAGCGAAAAATATCGGGTAAGATTTTTTTTAACATTTTTATGTCATTGTCACGCATTGTTCTGTCACTATACAATTCCCCCAAAATTAGCAATGAAATAAATTGATATTTTTGTAGTATATCAGATACTACCTAAATAATGTACCGACGATATTGATTTTCTTTAAATGTTAGTTATTAAAATAATAAACTCAAAAAATCAACGCGAAATAGGTTATAGGTTGGCAATAGATTGAATGACGTTGAGAATTCAACCTTAAATATAAATTTTTGTTTTTAGAAAAATCAGAGGCGTACCATTTTTTTCTTTAAAAATATTCAGTTCAAACCCCCTACGGACGTCACTGGTAAAAATTTTTTAAAATCTTTTAAGTCAAAAAATGCTCCTTAATGATTAAAAGGTGTGTACAAATTTTTATAAAAATATCTAAGAGTGATATAATAATTATGATAAAAAAGTTATATTTTTTTAAAAATGTTAACATCCTGTAGCTCAAAAATGAAAAGCTTTAGGACATATGTTAATCCAATCCAAATATTCACAACCTTAAGTATCGGCACTCAATTAAAAAACACCCTGTATAATATATTTTTCAAAATAATTTTGATAAAATTATTAATAATTACAAAACATAATTTGTATTATTTGTGGGTTTATATATTAAATGTCATATTCTCTATAATGAACTTTTTAAGTTGATTGAGAATAAAAATATATTATTTATAATAATAATAAAAAAAACCGACTTAGTGTAATATTTAATTTTTTTGATACAGAACGGCTGTTCGTGATCAAATAGGAACAAGAGAGGTTATCATGCATATGCCAAGGCATACCGCTCCCCAAGGCTTGGCCAGCGAGACTATTGTAGAGCCACGAGTAAGAATAAGCATTCCACAGGTACCGACAGGAAGGAGATCTGCCTCAAGGTAAATCTAGGTTAAAATAAATTCAGTAAATCTAGTACAGGGTGATCGCGTATAATGTTACCCCCCCTTTAACTTCTTTGTTTCGCAATTAAGAAAAAATTGTTAAATACAAAAGTTGTAGGATTTAATGTAAACTTCTTGAAAAGTATATTTTCGTAGATACACGGTGTTGCATAAAAGCGTGACAGATCAAAGTTATATTTTTTAAAATGGAATATCCTGTATATTGTTGCATAATTGGATTTTACGGACAATTCTAAACATAATTTATATATACCACTATATATCTAAATTGAACGGTTTTCGATTTATTGATGTTTAAAAATTACTATATATTATATAAGAAAATAAGGTCATTAAAGTCAAGATGTATCGTTTCCATGGATAACAATATTAACAATGGTAACTTTATTCAGTTCAGTATAGTCATCCTGTTATCCATGGAAACGATACATCTTGACTTGAATGACCTTATTTTCTTATATAGTATAGTAATTTTCAATCATCAATAAATCAAAAACGGTTCAATTTAGATATATAGTGGTATATATGTCGTAGGCTGATAGTGAAATCCGTCATTTCATGAAAAGCCTAGTCATATCATAAAGCGTGGCTAAAAGGTCTATTGCAACTGGTTTGTTCGTTGTTCCCCAGAGCATTTTTTTCAATTTTTTCAACTTATATTATTTTATAAAAATAAAATTTAAATTTAATTTTAAAAAATGCTCTGGGGAACAACGAACAAACCAGTTGCCAATATACCTTTTAGCGTGTAGCATGATATGACTAGGCTTTTCATGAAATGACGGATTTCACTATCAGCCTACGACATATATAAATTATGTTTAGAATTATCCGTAGAATCCAATAATGCAACAATATACAGGGTATTCCATTTAAAAAAATATAACTTTGATCTGTCACGCTTTTATGCAACACCCTGTATCTACGAAAATATATTTTGCAAGAAGTTTACATTAAATCCTACAACTTTTGTATTCAACAGTTTTTTCCTAATTGCCAAACAAAGAAGTTAAAGGGGGGTTACATTATACGCGATCACCCTGTACAGTCTTTTTTGGAAAAAATTTTAAGTTATGGTGTTTTTTATAAAAAGAATATTTATACAATGTGTTTTAAATTAGAGATATGTCAATATCGATAATTTTTTAAATGGCAGCCATAATTTTTTATTGACTATTAATATACAGTATGTCTCCGTAAGTTGGAACCATATGGAAAACTTTTTTATTAATTTTATAATATAATTAAAAAGTTATTCTTCATTAAAAGTTCTGCATGGTCTAAAGCGTAAAATGCAACTATTCGATATTGAATTATTCTAGGCGAGGGTTTTCAATAAATATGAATTTTGCCCAAGAGCAAACTACCTTTATTTTTGACAATATCGAAAATTGTTATTAAAAAAAGTTGATCAAAACTAAAAACCACGTTTAAATATGTAATTACACCTACTTTCGATGATTTTTTTTTTCTTTTTTGAAACGTACCTACCTATGTGTACAGGGTGGCCCAATAATAAGGGACACCCCCCCAGTAGCACAGTGTATTGGCCCAATGTAAAGGCTATATTGGTTAAAAATTGTTAATTGGCCCAATATTGACGATTTTTAGCCAATATTGGCAATTAATTGGCAATATAACTTTTTCCTTTATAATAATTCTATATTTACCCAATATTGTGCCAATATTTATAATAAATATAAAAAATATAAATTATTTTAAATTTAAAAAAGTTGAGATAGGTGGGTATTTATAATACTTATATAAATTTAGACATCTTGTTTACAACTTTCTTCGTTTGTACTAAGCATAAAATACCTAATATGTTTTCAAATATTGGACCAATATGGGGCATTTATCGTGATTTATTGACTAATATTCACAGGGTTAACTTTTTATTTTAAAAGTTAATCATAATATTATTCTTATTTTAAAATTATTATTACACGATTTTTCCGTACCGCGAGAAGTTTGAGCGAAACAAAATAAAAGGTCAATGCTTATGACAATAATGAAATGCTCGGCTTGACTCATGTGCCAATCGCCAAAGCCGCCATTTTGCAAACAGTCTTGTTACGGCCGAGACGTGTCGCACATGCGTGAAATTTGTGTGGTGACTAGTATTGTGCTAAAATAACAATTAAATACTTATATTTAAGTGAAAAAGTTAAGAGAATTTTAGTTTTAGTGAAAGATAGCAGAATATAGGTTTTCCAGTAGCTCCGAATGAGGTAAATTTGAAATTGCTATTAAGAACCTTTTATAGGCGTCCTAACCTAAAATACATTTATGGAGTTACCTAAATAAAATAAAGAAATATAGATAACTAACCCGCAGCCACTGCTAACTAGAATAAGCTTGTTTAAAAAAATTGATTTTGTGAAATGAACTATGTAACTAATTTTTCATTAAAAAAATATGAAACATTTCCAAAGTTGGGCCAATATTGGCTAAATATATCTTTCTTATTTTCGCCTTTACTAGTTTACAAGCAGAATTCGTAGTAAATCAAAAATTTCTAGTAATGCCAGGAATAATAATCAATGTTATCATCTATTTTTAACGAAATAAATAATTTTTAGCTTAAAGTTGCTGATAAATGTATAAAAATACAGGATGTCCCCATTTTTATGTTCAAAAATTAAACATTTTGTGGAGAGAGTTACTCTACGCGAAAAATTGTAAATATATGATTTAAAACAGTACGAGGTGTTAAATGTTACTTCTTCTTGAAAATTATTCGAAGTTTCAAAAAAGCCATCTTCAGGTAGTCATTAACCCCTTTTAAAAACAAGGCGGTTTTGGATTGTGTTTTCATATGCTTAAATGTCTCCAAAAACTGAACATAAAAATGTGATTTCCTGCATATAATAATGTTTTCTATGGCAGCTGCATCTCTATGGCGGAAAAAAGGTACTTATACCTAATGCAAAATATAAAAGTGTTAAAAGGTCATTGGAATAAATTGCTGGGTCTTCTCATGCAAAAAAAACGAGCCGTTAAAAAATATACAACTATTTCCAGTGAGAGAAAAACTACGATGAGAGTGACATGCAAACACATTTAATTGCAAGCGACGCATCAGAAGAAACTGATCTTTGTACCTGACAGGTGCGGCAGATAAAGAAGGCGGGCGCAAAAGTAGGTCAAAGTACTCAAAGTAAAGGATTTTCGTTTTCTAATAAAATAATATAATATATAACTTACATATTTATTCAGTTTTTTTTCTTTACACTTCACACTGATACTTTTGTTTTGTTGTCATATTTTATAAATGAATAAACTAAATTTTCATAAATTATCATCGTTTTATTAATAATTCCCGTTTTTCTAATCCTACATATTGGTCACGACGAATGACTATTTTGTTATATAGGTATATTTATTATATATACATATTGGTCCAACAAAGAAAAGGCGAGATTTGGTTTTATTGGTACAATATATGTTTTTCATATTTATACTATAATGCAAATAAATATTGGTCCGATGTGAATATTTAATATTTATCCAGTATTTAATATAAATATAAGACCAATATTTATTTTCATTATAGTATAAATATGAAAAACATATATTGTACCAATAAAACCAAATCTCGCCTTTTCTTTGTTGGACCAATATGTATATATAATATTTTACCAATATTGGTGTGCTACTGGGGCCGCCATAACTCGCTAACCGTTAATCATATAACTTGGGGGGAAAAATGTGTTAGCTAAATGCACTAAGAGAAATCGCTGGAAAATATTTTGAACTTTCTAAATTCACCGCTAGAGGGCGTAAATCCAAAATTTTCCATTTAAAATTTTCAAATTCCACATAAAATTATAATTATTTTTTATTAAATGCATTATTAGTCTATACTTCATAGTTTCCGAGATATTGACTCTCGAAAGTGACATTTTTGAACTTTGACAGCTTCTAACTTTCTAACAGTACGTCTTAGAGCAAAACGACTTACATGTCCCTATCTTCAATTTTTATTATCTTCCCAAACATCAACTTCCAGTTAAACCGGAACAACTATATTTGCTGCTTTCGAGTTACATCCGGTTTAACCGGAAGTTGATTTTTTGGGAAGATAATAAAAATTGAAGATAGGGATTTGTAAGCCGTTTTGCTCTAAGACGTACTGTTAGAAAGTTAGAAGCTGTCAAAGTTCAAAAAGGTCACTTTTCGAAAGTCAATATCTCGGAAACTATGAAGTATAGACTAATAATGCATTTAATAAAAAATAATTATATATTTATGTGGAATTTAAAAATATACAGGGTGTACCCTTCAAAAAATGGAAAATTTTGGATTTACGCCCTCTAGCGTTGGATTTAGAAACTTCAAAATATTTTCCAGCGATTTCTCTTAGTGCATTTAGCCAATAAAATGTTTCCCCCCAAGTTATATGATTAACGGTTAGCGAGTTATAGCCGGTGTCCATTCTTAGTGGGACACCCGGTACAATAACAATGCAAATTTAACCGTAGTTACATGTAAACTAGGATGCTCTGACATACAAATTAATTGTTGATAGCAAGAAATGTTTGACAGCGACCGTCAAAACGCGTTAAAATTTATAGAGTACTTAAAAATGGTGTTATTAAGTTGTGAAGACAAAATTGAAATTGTTTTGACAGTGGGAGAAAACTATAAAACGCGCAGCAATGATAGACATCCCAATAAAAATTTTAATCATTCAACTGTTACAAAAATATTGAATAAATTTAAGACTATTTATAGTAGAAGTTTAAACAATAATACTTTAATGGAAAACGCCGAAAATGGGTTGGCAATGAGAACACGCAGTTAGAAGTAATTCTGTCTGTTGTAGAACATCCAAAATTGTCATGCGCAAAAGGAAGTCGTTAATACAACAAAATGTATGTAAAGATACAGTGGGAAGAATTTTAAAACGAAATAAATTCAGACCATTTAAACCAAAAAATCGTTCACACATTGAAAGAAAGTGATTATGATAGGCGCTTTGATGTTTGCTCTCTCATCCAAGGAGAATTAGATGGGGACCGTATTTTCCGAGGTGTATAATTTTTTCCGATGAGGCAACATTTTCTTCAAATAGAACTATCACAACATTATCGCTGGTGGTCTGAGGAAAATCCCAATTTTACAATAAAGTCTCGTAACCAATATTAATTTAAAACGAAAGCGTGGTAATCACAAGGACAGAATAATAGTACGGTATTGTTTCATCAATCTATGAATGCCAAACGTTATTTACAATTTTTGCAAAATCATATTAGTGACTTCAGGGACGAACTACCTTTACAAGTACGTCAATGTATTTGGTCCCAACAAGGTAGTGCTGGGAAGTTTAGTTCACTTTGCCGATTTCAATCTTTCGATCTCGTTCAATAAAGTGAATAGTTCAAAAGACTAGTTCGTTTAGTTCGGTAGGTAGGTCGGTCAGGTGACAAAACCTATAATCTCGGTCGTCTCGCTCTCGCTTGCGTAGTACATTCCGTTTAGACTTTAGTTCGCCTTGTTTCAATCTTTTAGTAATTACTGATTGAATCTTTTAGTTCAGTTGCCAGATTCGATCTTTTGAACTAGTTCGTTCGCGAACTACACAACTCCACAACAAGGCGGTGCAACATGCCACAGTACATTAAGTTAGGGCATATCTTGAAAATTTGTTCAATGGAAAAGTCATGCACATATTATATTCAGATATTTTTTGGCTTGCTAGATCCCCTGACCTTACCCCTCAGATTACTTACTATGGGGGTTATTAAAAACAACAAGTTTACCAGCAATGGCTTTTTCTTGATGTTAATCATTTGGAGAGGATAATTACATAATCATAACGGGAAATTTCTCCAGAAATGATAAGGAAAGTTGCCAAGAGAACGATGAAATGTATTGAACGAGAGGGTGGATATGTCAAGGCATTAGTGGAATGAGTGCAAATTAAATTTTTATTTATTTCTAGTATTATTATTGTGTTAGTTACACAATTTATTATTTGTATGTGTTTTCTTATTTGCAATATAAACGTATAATATGCATTTATTACGGACGTATTTAAATTGCAACATTGTTGGATACAATTAAGAAACGAAAAGGTTATCATGTTTTTAATAATTACAAGAGATAAATGTTTATTTATAAATTAATTAATAATGCAGAAAAATTATTAAAAAATAACAAAACATATTTTTTTATCATAAATGGGTTACATATTTGGACGTGGTTTTTAGTTCTGATCAACTTTTTTAATAACAATTATCAAAATTCATATTTTTTTAAAAACCTCGTATACGCCTAGAATATTTTAATATCTGATAGTTGCATTTTAGGTTTTAGACCATGCAGAATTTTTTATGAAGAATAACTTTTTTTCGTAAAATCAATATTAAAAAAGTTTACCATATGGTTCCAACTTACGGAGACATGCTGTAGGTATACAGGGTGTCGGGAGGAACGGACCAAATTTCAGGAGTGTGTTATACACGCGAAAATAATGTAAAAACACCCATATGTTCTTATCCGATATTCATTTGTTTTCAAGTTATAGCGCATTATCAAATTTTTTTCTACGTTCCACTTTTATCAAAATTTTCACTTAATTAGAGTATGCCATGCTCAAGATTCTAAACTATTTGACATATATGTTGTCTTGACAATGTGTCTGTGTATTGTGGCAGTAATTAAACGTTTATTTTCAAGTTTGAGTAATTAAAGTGTTACAAAATGCCAAATACTTATTCAAATTTATAAGATTCAAATATGGTGTTTATTTATGGTTTCTGTAATGGAAGTGCTACAGCAGCTGCTGCTGTTGAAGAATATCGTTAACCGTATCCACATCACACACATCCGACTAGAAACGTGTTTATCAGAGTTTTTAACAATTTGTGCGAGAATGGTAAGCTTCCCAGTGCCAACATTACATCTGAACGAGCTACTCGACAAGGTTTAGGAGAAGTAGAAAATATTCTGGATTTAGTTGAAGAAAATGCAACGACCAGCTCGAAGAATTGCTAGTCAATTGGGCATTTCACAAAAAAAGTTTTAAACACGCTTCACGAGCAAGGCCTGTATCCAAACCATGTACAGGGTTATCCAACCAAGACTAGACAAGGCGATTTTTTGACTTTTCCTGTACTTTTATAAAAAAAACTGAAATAGCCATCTTGAGTCATTTTCTCCCGCGAATTCAAATATCTTCAGCAAAAAACAATTGAACATCAAACAAAAGTACTAGGGGTCACTTTGATATTTTTTTAAATGGAACACCCTGTATATTTTGACATTTTTAAATTCCACATAAAATTATAATTATTTTTTATTAAATGCACTATTAGTCTATACTTCATAGTTTCCGAGATATTGACTCTCGAAAAGTGACATTTTTGAACTTTGACAGCTTATAACTTTCTAACAGTACGTCTTAGAGCAAAACGGCTTACATGTCCCTATCTTTAAATTTTATTATCTTCCCAAAAAAATCAACTTCCGGTTAAACCGGATGTAACTCAAAAGAAGGAAATATAGTTGTTCCGGTTTAACTGGAAGTTGATTTTTTTGTGAAGATAATAAAAATTGAAGATAGGGACATGTAAGCCGTTTTGCTCTAAGACGTACTGTTAGAAAGTTATAAGCTGTCAAAGTTCAAAAATGTCACTTTTCGAGAGTCAAAATCTCGGAAACTATGAAGTATAGACTAATAGTGCATTTAATAAAAAATAATTATAATTTTATGTGGAATTTAAAAATGTAAAAATATACAGGGTGTTCCATTTAAAAAAATATCAAAGTGACCCCTAGTACTTTTGTTTGATTTTCAATTGTTTTTTGCTGAAGATATTCGAATTCGCGGGAGAAAATGACTTAAGATGGCTATTTCAGTTTTTTTATAAAAGTACAGGAAAAGTCAAAAAATCGTCTTGTCTAGTCTTGGTTGGATAACCCTGTACAGGGTGTCCCAAATTCGAGCCTCATCATGGGGATCTCGGAAACTATAAGAGATACAGCATCGGTCAAATTGTGGCAAAGTTGCGCAATTTCGTACTGAGCAATATCGTAAAAAAATATCTAAGCTATCTTTTTTAGTTTTTGAAATTTTTGCAAAAAACTAAAATTTTGAGTTTTTGTTTTTTTAAATTGCTCGACTTATTTTATCCGCTACAGAAAAACAAGCACAACATTGTTAAGGCAACTTTTTACGCTCCATATTGTGACGTTTTTAGAATTTCGGTACAACGTTTCGTTTTTGTGGAACTATTATCAACTTTAATTTTTTAAATACGGACCTGTATTTTTTATTTTATTTTTTGATATCCCTTTAAGCCCTAAATTCAACCATGTACCACACTTAATTATATTTAGACGTTTTGATGTCATTATTACATCTTCAGGAATGTGATAATTATTTTTAAATACGGCCCTGGTGTTAGTTACTTAATCTTTTTACCACATACAACATGTAAATGGATCCGGAATTTTATACAAATAATTTAATATATTTAAGTTTTTATATAAATTGTAACAAAGTAAAAAAAAACCAAACAAAACAAAGGTGGCTATGACAAGAACTTTTACTTGACTGTTTGGCTTAATTATCTTGACAACTGCAGTCACCATTTATACTGATTATTTCCCTCATTATCAAATAGACCAATCAAACACCATCATTTTTCAAATAAATTTTGTTTAGATAACTGATTAAATCCCAAGACCTGTTTAACCGCGGTTAAATTTTCGTCCTCCATATTGGTTTTTGTTTTATCGTTTATCACTAATTCTTACAATTATCGGCAACAGTTTATAAAGAAACATTAATTTCTTAGTCGTCTGAATAACCTAATATTGGTTTTTATCAGTAAATACGCCATTTTCGATAGCATTTTTATACAAATATTTTGACATAAGGCGATGAAAATATGTCAGAATTTGTAATATTTACATACACACTTTGCTAAGCAAGCTTTTTCAATGCATTTATGGGATGCGTAACCATGGTAAGAGAAACACAAGCATCAACGAAGCAACATAATTTGATTATAAAACGTCTTTTGGATTTATTTAACTTTAGTAAAAATGAATAATTCACGTTTTAGTAATATTTCGTGTAATAATATCGATCTATTATTATTATTCGGGAAATAATCTAGCCGTATACCACTCGACCTATAAATTTAATCGAACTATGCAACATATTTTGATCATGATTTTACTTTTTGGTAAATAGTTTCATGCAAAATAATTTGAAAATAAAAACCCTGGACCGCTTCGCAGTCTCGGGTTTTTATTAAATTATTGAGCATTCAACTATTTTCCAAGTAAAATCATGATCAAAATAATATGTAGCATAGTTTAATCGATTAAATTTATAGGTCTTGTGATATTATATGAATATTTCAGCAAAATTATGTTTTCTGCTTTAGAAAAGCGCGACAATAGGAATTCACAAATTTCACTTTTTGTTTCTGTTGTTGTTCTTTTCTTTTTTAATTTATTCCCTACATAATTTATTACTCTAAACAAAATAAACAACAGTAACATGTAAGGTGTCTAAATTAGCTACTTTTTGCCACCTACCAAAATCCCGCTAAACGATATTTCAATCTAACAACTAGCGCCAGGGCCGTATTTAAAAATAATTATCACATTCCTGAAGATGTTATAATGACATCAAAACGTCTAAATATAATTAAGTGTGGTACATGGTTGAATTCAGGGCTTAAAGGGCTATCAAAAAATAAAATAAAAAATGCAGGTCCGTATTTAAAAAAATTAAGTTGATAATAGTTCTACAAAAACGAAACGTTGTAACGAAATTCTAAAAACGTCACAATATGGAGCGTAAAAAGTTGCCTTAAGGTTGAATTCTCAACGTCATTCAATCTATTGCCAACCTATAACCTATTTTGCGTTGATTTTTTGAGTTTATTATTTTAATAACTAACATTTAAAGAAAATCAATATCGTCGGTACATTATTTAGGTAGTATCCGATATATTACAAAAATATCAATTTATTTCATTGCTAATTTTGGGAGAATTGTATAGTGAAAGAACAATGAGTGACAATGACATAATAATGTTAAAAAAAATCTTACCCGATATTTTTCGCTATACAATTCTCCTAAAATAAATTATGAAATTCCTTGATATTTATTAAATATGTCAATTATTACCTATAGAATATCAAGTCGATACTGAGTTTCTTTAAATTTTGTATAAAAGCTAGAAAACATAAATAAATCTACGCGAAATAGGTTATAGGTTGGCAAGCATGTTGATACTGCCGCCTTAACAATGTTGTGCTTGTTTTTCTGTAGCGGATAAAATAAGTAGAGCAATTTAAAAAAACAAAAACTCAAAATTTTAGTTTTTTGCAAAAATTTCAAAAACTAAAAATGATAGCTCAGATATTTTTTTGCGATATTGCTCAGTACGAAATTGCGCAACTTTGCCACAATTTGACCGATGCTGTATCTCTTATAGTTTCCGAGATCCCCCGAGATCCGAGGCTCGAATTTGGGACACCCTGTACAGAGAACAGCACCAATAACCGCAAGATTATGCTAAACGTATTGAATTTTGTCGGTGGATAAATTCAATAATCATCGTGTTGTATCGCGTATACTTTTTACAGATGAAGCATTCACCCGTGACGTTATTAATAATACTCGTAACTCTCATGTATGGTCAATCGAAAATCCCCGCGCAACAGTTGAAAGTAATTTTCAACATAAGTTTTCGGTTGACGTGTGGTGTGGTATGCTCGATAGCTATTTAATTGGCCCTTTCATTTTGGAGAATCGCCTCACAATAGACAACTACCTAAATTTTTTAAAACATGAGTTACAAGGACTAGAGGATGTTCCTGTAAATATCAGAAGGCAAATATGTTACCAGCACGATGGAGCTCCTGCACATTTTGCTCGTCAGGTCAAGCAACATTTAGATGAAACATTTCCAGGGCGTTGGATTGGTCGCGGTGGTCCTATTAATGGGCCTCCAAGATCTCCAGACCTCACAGCACTAGATTATTGTTTATGGGGCTGGTTTAAAAATGAAGTGTACAAAGTAAAAGTGGACACTCGAGATGCACTAATTCAACGTATTATAAATACTGCAGCCAATTTTAAAGAAGAAAGACATGAAGCAATTAGAAGAGCAACGGGCCTTCGTAGACGAAGCAGAAAATATTTAGAAGTCAATGGCGGTATTTTTGAACATTTATTAAAAGAACGCTATAATTAGGATACCATTAATATTTATGAACGTTTCTTTATTTGGTATTACGCTATAACTTGAAAACAAATGAATATCGAATAAGAACATATTATGGGTTTTTTCAAATTGTTTTTGCGTGTATATTACGCTCCTAAAGTTTGGTCCGTTCCTCCCGACTCACCCTGTATATAATATAATAATTTAAAAAATATTTATGGAAAATTATAACCTAATTGAACTTCGAAATCATTCACATTTGGACTGAGATAAATTGGTTTAGATGGTTCATATTTAAGCCTCAGGAACTTGTTTACCACTGTAAAAAATACCACTATTTGCATAATTTTTATTAATTTTGTTATTTTACACCAATAAAATACAAACAAAAATGTAATGTACCTAATTCTTTTAGACCAAAAACAGCCCCGGCTGCCGCAGGTAGACCAACCCCTCCGCCGCAAGTGGAACCAACATCGTCCGCGCAAAGAATTGCCGCAGCAAGAAAACACTATCAACAAGTGGGAAGACAAAGGACGCTTGAAACCTCGAGAGAAAGACTGGGACCATATACGGTACGCATAAAATCGAAAAACCATTTCCTTATAATTTAAGATATTATACGAGAAACAAATTTTTATTTTAAGGCAATTTCTTAGTAGACCAGGGCCTTTGAAAATGGTAAAAAGTGAAAAAAAATAATAGTAGGATGAAACCCATTGGAAAAGCAAGAGAATATAACAAAAATGAAAGGAATAATTATTTACGGGCGATTCGAGGTCGGGAAGTGGAAAGGGGTGAGTTTTTAAGGGTGGAATACGATTTCCGGCAAAACTACAAGTCCTATGGAAAAACGTTAAATGGCAAAGTTGTGTTTTATGGATTTGTAATTTTTTTGTTTATCAATGTAACATGAAATCTTACGTTTTTCGAGTAATTAAAGTATAAATTTTAATAAATAGTTCAAAATTGTACATAATGATAAAAAAAATTTCGGATATGAGTTTTTTTCGTTTCTTTGCATTTTTTGAAAACATTTACCATAGTAATGTATATTTTTTTAAAAACCATCAGAAAGTAGAGATTTCAACGAACAAAAAGCCCACCGACTTTTTTAAAAAAGCAGATGTTTTGACGTGAGAATTTTCGATTGAAAATTAGGATGCTTTTTCTATATTAAGTCAAAATAAGGTTAAAAAATAAATGTTTTAAATCAAAAAAATTACAGTGTGTTTGGGACATAAAAAGGTAAGTTTTTACCAAATTTTGTGATAAAAATATTTTTTTGTAAAAGATAAAAATAAAAAACCAAAAACTTGGTTATTTGAATTTTTCACCTAAATTTTGAGGTTATGTGAAAAAAGTGTAAATACAAAAGTTGTAGATCTTTTTATTACTTACAATTTTGCCATATAACGTTTTTTCATAGGACTTGTAGTTTTGCCGGAAATCGAGATAAATCGTTTTCTACCCTTAAAAACTCACCCCTTTCCACTTCCCGACCTCAAATCGCCCGTAAATTATTTTTCCTTTCATTTTTGTTATATTATCCTCCTTTTTCAATGGGTTTCATCCTACTATTATTTTTTTTTGTTTCAAAAATTATCGACCCTGGTCTATTAGTACATGTTAGCTTGGGAGATTTGAATTTGACAATGTGTGGTCTATCTTTTAAATTCCTGTTTAGGCTCGAACACAACCACAGCCGCAACAGTTGAACTTACAACCCGTCGAAGACTTTTTGCGACAAGCTGACCAACAACAGGCTGCCCCAGCTGCAACGCGCACAGGCATACCAACAATGACTCCCGAGGAGGCTCAAAGGAGAGCGAGAGAGAGGTTACGTGCCAAAAAGAGGCAAGAACAGGAGGGAGGACCACCGAGTAGAGCTCCGCGAGCTGCAGCAGCTCCGCAAGTTGCAGCAGCTCCGCCTGCACCACGGCCATTTACTGGCTTCTTACCAACTCAGGTTTGATACACACTTTACCACTTTTTTTTTCTTAAAAAAACTACCGTTTTATTTTTGGCGTGATTTTTATGAACGTTTAATTTATCATTATGGCCGCACAGTAAGATTTAAAGAAAATAACTGAGGTATAGTATTTGTAGAATTATACCGTTGATCTTTTGACTGCAATAAACCCTCATTATCCCTTTGACAATAAAATAAATAATGAAATCCCAAATTTTAAAACATTTTCGAGCAGAGCCGTACCAGGTAGAAATTCAATTTATACCTATGCCTGATTCATATATAAATACAAACTGATTTTTAATAATTTTATTCTTTAGTGGTTTTCCGGCGAGTAATTTTTAGTTAGGCTTATTAGTGGTAGAATGTAGCGTCCTTGAAATTGTGCTAATGGGGGGCATCTTCAAGTGTCATTTTTAAAAGAAAGCATTTATCTACTGATGCCAAACTACTAATTAAAAATGTATATCAGTCTTTGTTGAGTAGAAATTTTAATTCGATGGATACTTTAGCAGAGACGTCAACTTTGACAAAAACTCCTTTATCTTCGGTAAGAGAAATAGTACTTAAACCTGTTAATCCTAGAAAAAATTGGAGTGATCCTTGCAAATTTAGAAGCATTGACGAAAATGACATGGATTTATTAAGAAGAAAGATTTACCAAATGTATGAGGCACAAACTGTACCCACTTTGATTTCCCTCAAAGAGCGGCTGATTAAAGACGAAACAAATATCTCTTGTTGCCTTTCAAGCCTTAAGAAAATATTGCGTACAGTGTTGCGTCTTCCTCCATACTATTGTATATTCAATCCTATTGAGCTAATATGGCACCAATTAAAATGCAATATTAGGAGAAATAACATTTCTCCTACATTAAATGCATCTGTAGTAGAATTATTTAAAAACGAAGTAAGAAAAATTTCTGCAGACAGCTGGAAAAACTGTGTACAGCATGTACTTAAGGTGGGAAATGCTTACAAGTGTATAATTACAAATGTTCAACCCTTAATTATAAGTTTAGGCTTAGATGAAGATAGTGATAGTGATACAGAGTTAAATTTTGAATAAATTATCAATAGTTTTTTAGAATATTTTTAATTTTTATTGTACTTGTTATCCCAATAGTTATACTTTAAATTATATTATTTTCAATTATCATTAACTGGTATCATTATTTTACATTTATTATAGGTACCTACCTAAAACTAAAAATACCTATCTATTTATTTTAAATTATAAAAATAAATCATGTGGGTGTAGGCACATTTTCAAGCCGACCCTGATCCCATTTAATCCCCTTTGAAGAGGTTGGGCGTATACAATAGGGTTTAATCAGGTAGTTTATTTTTGGCAGTAAGAGTCAACGGTATAATTCTGCAAATACTATATCTATGTTAAGAGAGTTATTATTTTTATTATTTAAATTTTCCATTAATTATTTCTTAAACTAGACCAACATTCATTATAAGGGCGTGGGCGTAGATATTCGAACAAATAAAACGGTTTTTACCTCGGCTGGTATAACTCGACTATACATCAAACTTGAGTAGAGTATTCTGAACAATTTTATATATGGGGAACAAAAATTAGTTAAAAGTAGTTATAATTTTAATAAAAATAGGCACTTCCGGTTATGTTTTTTTTTTATTTTTTGTTTGAAGCAGCAATGTGAAGAACAGCTTACAAGTTGGAGGCGATATACCGGGTGTTTCTCAAAAGACGTTCACCCCTCCAACTTTTTTATATTTATACTAGATATGAAAATGAAATTTTGAGATTATGCATAAGAAATGATTCTGCATTTACTGGCATAATTTTCAATTTGTTAGCACTTCCGGTTTTCGATTAAATGGGACATCTTTTATATTTTTACTTATTTGGGTTCAGCATAACATGATGAGTGAAATGACACCTCACTTGTCATTTTTTGACGTGTTATAACATTTTTATGTTTATTTTTTATTTTCAATCAACAAATTAATTAAATCTGTTAATCTATAGTTTTAAAAGAAAGATTAGAAAATTTCTTAAATAAGAATAAAATTCTATCAGACAAACAATTTGGATTTCAAAAAAATAAACCTACACAAGATGCAATTTGTCACCTAACAAATCAAATATATAATTCAATCGATAATAAAATGAACAGTATATGCATATTTTTAGATTTATCTAAAGCCTTCAATACTGTCAGTCATAAAATTCTTATAAACAAATTAGAAAAACTTGGATTTCGTGGTCAAATATTAACTTTATTTAAAAACTATTTATATAACAGAGTACATCATGTTAAAATTGGTGAAAATATTAGTTCACCAAAAATATTTAATTATGGAGTACCACAAGGTACAGTCCTAGGACCAATACTTTTTAATATTTATCTAAATGATATTTTTAATTTAAACTGTCAAGGAAAACTACATAGTTTTGCTGATGATACGGTAATTTTTTATGAAGGTCTAAATTGGAATATTTTAAAAATACTATTGAAAAAGATTTTATAAAAATAAGCAGCTGGTTTAATAAAAACTTATTAACTATAAATTATAACAAAACAACATACATTTCATTTACTTCATACAAAAATAAACTTCCAAATATTGGTCCAATAATATGCAATAATAATATTAACATAAAGGAAGGTGAAAATATTAAATATCTATGAATAATTTTTGATAAATATTTAAAATGGGATTTACATAGTGACTACATTATAAAAAAACTAAGAATTCTTATACCAAAATTTAAACATTTTAAACAGTTTTTAAATATAAAAGAATTAGAAATACTTTATTATTCTTTAGTACAAACCCATTTAAATTATGGAATACTAGGATGGGGAGGCATAAATAAGAATTATCTTAATAATATTGAAACTATTTAAAAATACATTTTAAAAATTATTTACGAAAAAGACCATCAATATTCTTCTGATTTACTATTTAAAGATAGCAAAAAAATGGATATTAAACAAATATTTTCTTACAACATGTTAATATATATTTTTAAACATAAAAATATAATAAATTATATTAATCACACACATGAAATCCGTCATAAAAATACTATTACATATAAAAATAAAGTAAATAAAACAATAGCACACAAACATTTTTAAAACATCAATCCATATATTTTTGATATGCTACCACAGTCAATTAAAATAATTAAATCGTTAAATAATTATAAAAATAAAATTAAAAATTCGATATTATCTAATCCAAGAGATATATTCAAGAACGTCATTAATAAATAATGAATAAAATAAATAAATATATATAATTTATGTACATAACCTATTGTATCTTGGTATATTATAGTGATGTAAAATATACCAATAAAATATTGTCATATTCGTTTTATATTATAATCTAGTTGTGCCTGAATTATGAAATATATTCTTTACAATAAATATTATATTATTATTTAACTATAAATTTATATTTAACTTATTATTATATTTATATTTATTATTTATATATAATATATAATATATATATTATTTATATTTTAAATTTTATATATTTGACTCAATACAAGTATTTTACCTCTGAGTTCGGAATTGATAGTTTACCCAAAAAAAATATATTATATTAGCATTAAATGTAAAAAAATATTTGAATAAACTTTTTATTATTATTATAGTCAAGTAGTATATGAAAATTAAAATCATGTCATAATAATTGACTTTCTAAGTTTCACAGCCATTGAAAAAATGAAATTTTGTTTTTTTGACGTTTACTCCATTTTTTCAAATGGAACGATGGTGGTTCACTAGGATATTTAAAACGACCATTTTTTTCCAACAATTTGATACCATACACTCCTATGCTATTTTAAAATTGACACTGAAAAGTTTGCCTTAAATCTCAATCGCAAATTTAATAGCGTTATGCATGATTGCCTTTTCTAAAGAAATATTAACGTCGGCTTTGAAAAACAATGGAATGGTTTTGAAAAGCAATATTGCTTCCATTTAAAGTTGTAATGTCATTAGTTTATAAAACATACAATACATACAATCTTGCGGCTTCAAAATAGTTTTCTGGTTAGGTAGGTACTCCAAAAATTAGAAGCACATCAATTTGTTCATTTTTAGTAAAACTAACCATTTTATCTGATTTGCAATGTAAGTTTAATAAACGAATGACATTACAATTTTAATTAAAAACCATATTGGTTTTCAAAACCATTCCATTGTTTTTACAAGCCGCCTTTATATTCCTTTAGAAAAGGCAGGGCGTCAATAATGCATAACGCTTTTAAATTTGCGATTGGGAAAAATGGAGTAATCGTCAAGAAAACAAAATTTAATTTTTTAAACGCTTGTGAAACTTAGAAAGTCAGTTATTATGACCTAATTTTAATTTTCATATACTACTTTACTATAAATTAACAGATTTAGTTAAGTTGTAGCACTCTAGATTGAAAATAAAAAATAATTATAAAAATGTTATAACACGTCAAAAAATGACAAGTGAGGTGTCATTTTACTTAGAATGTTACGCTGAACTCAAATAAGTAAAAATATACAAGATAGCCCATTTAAAATACCAAAGTCAAGGTCACTTGCGGTCAAACCGGATGTCCTAATAAATAAAAAATTATGCCAATAAATGCAGACTTATCTCTTAAGCATAATCTCAAAATTTCATTTTAATATCTATAAATACAGAAAAGTTATAGGGGTGAACGTCTTTTGAGAAACACCCGGTATATGGTAAAGAAAAAAAAAAGCTTCTGCCGACGTTAATTCTCACGGAAATTGATAGCAGTACTTTAACAGTCGATGTAAAATTTGTTTTAAGGTGGAATTCTCAACGTCATTCCATCTATTGCCAACCTACAACCTATTTCGCGTTGCTTTTTTTAGTTTATTATTTGATTAACTAACATTTAAATAAAATCAATGTCGTCGGTACAATATTTAGGTAATATCTGACATAATATTAGAAAAATATCAATTTATTTCATTGCTAATTTTTGGAGAATTGTATAGTGAAAGAACAATGACATAGTAATGTTAAAAAAAATCTTACCCGATATTTTTCGCTATACAATTCTCCTAAAATATTTAATGAAATTCCTTGATATTTATTTAATATGTCAATTATTACCTATAAAATATGAAGACGATAATGATTTTATTTAAATTTTGTGTAAAAGCTAGAAAAATTAAATAAATATTTAACTGTTTGTTTGATAGGTCCAAAGGCAGCTGCCTCGTCAGCCATCACAACAACAACAACCAGAATCCGTCGAAGATTTCCTAAGAAGAGGTCCAAGGCCTGGTTCTGGCGGTAGGCCACAGGCAAGAGCACAACCTAGCACATCCGGCACACAAGTTAGAAGGCAACGATCAGCTGGTGGCGGATGTGGAGGTTAGCTAATACTGACACTGTAAAATCAAAGCAATTTCCGTTGCACGTCATCAATCAGGTGATAATTGAAAATCGGTCAGGAAACATAGGAAAATTAAATTTGGACAAAAATATATAAATTTCATGCGATATTGAATGTAAAAGAAACTTAATGTATTCTTCTTTGATACTAAAGTGCCCACACACCATGAGACCTACCTCGAGGCACGTTGCGAGGCGAAGACTCGCACGAAACAGTATCACGTCTCAAGTGGCCCACACACCATGAGACCTGCCTCGAGGCACGTTGACGAAACAGCATCACGTTTCAAGAGCTTGAAACAATCAGTATCAGGCATCCGCGCGTTTGTGGAGGTTGTAATAAAATGTCATTCCATAATCTTTCGAAGGAAAAAATAATTGCAGTTGGTGTCACCGTAGGTTTAGTAGTATTCAAAGATAAACAGAAAAAAAAAAAGAAAATAGTCAAAGAATTGGTTTCTTGAAAGAAAAAAGTTCTCTCACATACCACTCAAGAATTGCAGCGAAATGAACTCAAAAAAATACCAAAGGTTAGGTACATAAACATCATCAGCTTGTAAACCTGTAGACTTAGAATTCTTAACTTTTTTCAGCTTCCTTCTAAAAGCGCAGAGCACATTGTGTATTTTTTTAGACACAAAATCCCTATTGGACACAGGAATTATTTCTTAACATTTTTCAACAAGTCTGTCCATCGCGGCATTTTTAAGGTTTCTATTTATGTATGTTTTTGCTCTAACATTCCACAAACATGGGTAATTTCTATATTCTTCTATAAATTCTTCCCAAAATATTTTTTCCGTATTCATCTTCTTGAACAATTGTTTAGATACTAAGGAAAAATATTTTTTCTACTCCTTACTCGGTAAGTACTTCATTTTAATACTGATTTAAGGGAGGTAAGTACGTTTTACCTCCCTAGGGAGGTAAGTAAATACTTACCTCCCTAGGGAAGTACAAAGTACGCCAGCATGGAATTCTCGGTGACTCTTTCATCACTTGCATTAATACTGCACCAATCCTTGAAGTCCTTGTAACACCGATTGTACCGTTCCTTCGATTTCTGAGGTAATAGAGCAGCGCAAGCCATCCATTTTTTCGATTTCTTAAAAAAGCTGACACTGACAGAACGTTTGTTTGATCATGAATATTATGAATTCCATATCAGTCAACGTGTCAACACTAGGATACCTGTCATACATACAGGGTATTTTAGTTGGATAGCTCAAATTATAAAATTAAAAAACATTTTTTTTTGAAATTTGAGGGAAGTGGAGTAGAAAAAATATAATACAAAACTCGGGACGCAGTATTCTTGACCAGTCTCGGACTATTTTGCAAGCCCTCGCTATCGCTCGGGCGCAAACTATGTCCTCGACTGGACTTGTAGTGTAAATAACTATTATAACACCGAAAACCGACTACGAATCTCACGAGACCTAGCGACTAGCGCACACACACGTTGAGACCGGTTGTGTTTCGTCTCACGGCAAGTATCAGTCTCCCGCCCGTGGCGGATTCGTTGAGACTGTCTCGCGCGATACAAAAACTAATCGATACAACAACACAGACCATGAGATTTGGTATCAGAGACGGCGGCCCCGCGGCATTCCTCGAGGCAGATCTCATGGTGTGTGGGCCACTTATGCCGCTTAAAGGAAATGTTTTTTAAATTTAACCTTTTAAAAATTAATATCTTTTAAATTTTTTGGCTAACAGTTGGCAACAGAAGTGTCAACGCATCGGTGATGCCAGTTTATTTCTTGGCGAATTTTGATTGACGTTTATTGTTTTTATTTCGTGTTTTCGTGAGTTTATTTCAGTCGTTTTTAACTAAAACTGCAAATCCTTTTATAAATAGGATTAAAAATTGTTCTTTTAAGAACAACAAAGGGATACATACACATTTCTGTTGATTACGTTGTTTTCCTTTTATTGAAAAATGCAGAAGCATTTCCTTACTGGGGTATTTTGATTACAAACTGGCAACACTGCTGATACTCGAAGGTATGACGTGCAACGGAAATTGTTTTGATTTAACTATACAGTGTCACCAGTAAAGTCCGCATTATCGGGATTTTTTTTTATTAATAACTTTATTCGAAATTTGACTTTGGCATCAAGTTCTGCTTTGATCGAGATGAAAATTATGCAAAAAAATAGTAGTCACGTGATTCCCATTATCTGTCAAATTTTAATTTTTTCCAAAAAATAATTCTAAAGTGGGTTATTTCTGAAAATATCGAAAAAAGTTATAAGAAAAAGTTTTTTTTAATGCAGTTTCTAGCCCACATGCAAAATTTCAGCTGCATAAGATAAGTTTGATTTTTTACCTATATTTTGTAAATTGCACCACTTTTGCAAAATAAGACTCCACGCAACCTACATAAAACTTATTAGTTTTGACAATGCTTTATTTCAGATACATTTTTTTTAGTAGCGCCTTATTAAATGTGTGTTTTTCTACAAAATCAAAATTGGGCTATTAAAATTTGGTCGCATGTGATGCAAAGTTAATTTGTTTTTGACCTTGTATAAGGTAATTTCATAAAATAAGTATTTTTGAAAAAGTAGTTTGTGTCTGAAAGTAAAAAAATAAAAAATAAAGTAAAGGGGTTTTAAATTAAATCGTTGAAAATAGATAAACTTTACTTTAAGTTAAACTCAAATTTATTTTCCACAATGAACACTTTACTGATGACACTGTATTCTTTTTTGTCTTAATATTAAGGTGAATTACTTTCAGACACAAACTACGTTTTCAAAAATACTTATTTTATGAAGTTACCTTATACAGGGTCAAAAACAAATAAACTTTGCATCACATACGACCAAATTTTAATAGCCCAATTTTGATTTTGTTGAAAAACACACATTTAATATGGCGCTACATTAAAGAAAATGTATCTGAAATAAAGAATTGTCAAAACTAACAAGTTTTATGTAGGTTGTGTTGACTCTTATTTTGCAACAGGCAATTTACAAAATATAGGTAAAAAATCAAAATTATCTTATGTAGCTGAAATTTTGCATGTGGGCTAAAAACTGCATTTAAACCAACTTTTTCTTATAACTTTCTTCCATATTTTCAGAAATAACCCCACTTTTGAATTATTTTTTGGAAAAAATTAAAATTTGACAGATAATGCGAATCACGTGACTACTATTTTTTTCCTTAATTTTAATCTCGATCGAAGCAGAACTTGATGCCAAAGACAAAATTCGAATAAAGTTATTAATAAAAAAAAATCCTATATGATGCGGACCTTACTGGTGACACTGTATAAGAATAGAGGATCTTCGAGAAAACTTGACAACACTGTTTTGCACTGTATTGGAGACGGTTTGGCCGCCATTGTGGAGTTGATCGTAAATCTATAGTTATAAATGCAGCCCTTCGGCAACAGATGTCTCAAATTCACTGATGTGATGTCGTGATGTTGCCGCATATCGTATTTTTTTTAACTCCTTTAGGATTTAAGCATTTTTAACAGACAATAAAATAGGAGGTTCTCAATTTGATTTGATTTGATTTCAATAATCATTAAATTAAATATACTAATACAATTAAATTTTTAGGTTTATTTATTAATGAAAATTTAAGTTGGAAAAACATATTGAATATTTAAGAAGTTACATCTCACCAATAGTTGGCATTTTGTTTAAAGCTAAAAATTATATATCGTTAAAATATTTTTAAAATATATTTTTTATTATTATGTATGTTTTTGATAATAATATGTATGCCTATTACTCCGGGGTAATTGGACCGATTTTCACAATGATTTTACCGTTGCATTAGGTGTTAAATGTTAAACAAATAAAAGTAGATATAAAGCAACAGCAAGTATAACTAAAATTCGTCGAAAAATAGCAAAATACGTAATAAACTAATACAAACAAACTGGATGTTTCTTAAGTAAGACAGTAAAATCGACTTATTTTGAGAAGTAGTAATAATTTCAAATAAAAACCAAGTTATACAAACCGCACATTATTCATATTTTACCCATCATATACGTTGTAGCCTAGGTATGTATTGAATGGTGAGAGTCGTCATTTAATTCTGTTAGAAATAGAAAACATGGCAGTCAATATGTTTTCATGTAATTAACGTTGGAAGTTGGAACGTCAAAAGGTTGAAAATATTATATGCTACTAAGCAATTAAAAATAGGGACATTTTTAGGTCTAGATGATACTATAGGTAGGAAAATAAATGTAAGCTACTTAAATCTAGGATAAGTGTAAGTACTTATGTGAAATCAAGTTTTACGATAAGCTATAAAAATAAATTTAAAAAACTCATGCAGCAAGTCAAACAGATAGGCAGCAACAATGTTTTAATTTAGCAGTGAAAAGGCTTGTCGTTAGTGGCTGCATCAACACGCTTTATTGTTGGTGACTCATTGTGCCATCTATGAATTTAACGTAGCAGATTTAGGAAATCTGCTTAAATGGCATTCTTATAGTTTGATATTCAATGCAAAAGGGGTACATTTTATAAGCACACGAAAAAGTATGCTAAACTAAAAATAAATGCAGCAGTGCTTCTGTATCTACTTCCAAAACTGAAATATTTAATTTTTATTTTTGCATTTTATTTCATTTGTCAAAAACAATTCTCCTGGCCTCAATTCAATAGGGAAGTTTCCAATTTTTTTTTTAATAATATGATTTTGTTAGGCCTAAAAAAAATATTCCACAATTATTACTCCTTAAAAATCAGTAATAACTTGGTAAAAATTCTTTAAAGTTTCGCGCGTGTCAAAGGCATTTCAAACGACCTTTTAAGCGCGCCAAGCCCGATGACGTCATGAAGTATGACTTTTCCGTCATCCGTCATCCTGACCGGTGGCCGAGCTACCGAGTTTGCATTTGGATTGCCCATGTGTTATTGTTATTGTATTGTTGTTTTAACCCATTAAGGCCTGAGTTTTTCATATTCGAAATTTTAAGAAACAAATTATATTTTAATACTTTAATTAGCAATACAAATACGTTTTAGGTCAAATTATTCAATGTTATTTCGTTATTTTCAAGATGGCGGCCGTTCCTTATATGGCACGCTAGTCCTTTAGGGTCCGTAAAACTACTAATATAAAAAAAATTAAAAAAGTGATTCAAACATTTATTTAGATAATATAATCAATAAAACAAGTTTTTTTTATTTCATTTAGTATGAAAATCAACAAAGCAGTCAATACATAGTCCTACGACACATTTGCGACACTGTGTGCGCACAGAACTACCTTTATTATATTGCATCGTCGGCGTTTGTTGTTGGGGACATATTCCACCAAATGATTTTTTTCATCAAGCCGTATATCTGGAGAGATTCTAGAAACTGTTGAAAAACAGCAAAATCATTTGGTGGAATATATCCCCAACAACAAACGCCGACGATACTCCGGACAAAATCATAAAGGTAGTTCTGTGCGCACACAGTGTCGCAAATGTGACGTAGGACTATGTATTGACTGCGTTGTTGATTTTCATACTAAATAAAATAAAAAAACTTGTTTTATTGATTATATCATCTAAATAAATGTTTAAATCACTTTTTTAATTTTTTTTCCATTAGAAGTTTTACGGACCCTAAAGGACTAGCGTTCCATATAAGGAACAGCAGAATAAAATGCGAAACTAAGAAAAACCAAAATATTATAAATTATTCTATCAATAAAAATTAATGTTCGGTACACCAATGTTTACTAAAACATTACTAGTTCCAGTCTAAATATTTGTAAAACCACCAAAATCTATACTTACCCCTCTTGACGCGACATTTTCGTGTATGCACCAGACAGCCGAATGGAGCAAATAGTTTTTAAAGAACTCTTTTTGTTTACTCGACGTTAAAACTGATATGAAACATTACCGAAATACTTAACAACCTGAAAACATCGACCTAAGGAGAGTTTTTGAAATTAAACTATTTTTTTTTAAACCTTTTATGATGCGTTGTTTTGCGTGCCTTATATGGAACGCTAGTACTTAATGGGTTAAGGTGGAATTCTCAACGTCGTTCAATTTATTCCCAACCTATAACCTATTTCGTGGATGACTTCATGACAAACAATACTTCGTGACGTCACGACACGTTTTTACCCGCTTGGGATTTGAATTTTGGGGCAGTTTTAAATCTTTCTAGCGGTCTTTTGGGACGAAATAATGATGTTGTTTTTTTTGCTGCCATATGTTTTATGACAATATATACTTATGATTTATAGAATTTTTTTCACCATTTAAAATTTTTGTCAAGTTCCCTATTGATAGGTGCTTTTATCTGACCAACATTTTTTGTATTTTTAGGAGGAGGCGGTGGAGGCTGCGGAGGAGGTAGTCGGCCACCCTCAGGTAAACTATCGTATTAGGCAAAAAAAGCACCGCATTTGAGCTTTTAAAATTTTAAAATAACAATTCGTATAAACCTAAAATTTTTAGAAGGTATTTAAAAACTCTAAACAGTATATTAATTTTTTTTAAATTCATATAATACCAAAAACTATGCAATAAGACCTTGATTTTTTAATGCAGTGCTATTTAAAAAAAAAATAACCATAAAACATTTTAGCATCTTAAGGGTCTTATCCATTCATTAGACGATTATCGAGCAACGAGATTGATAATCTAATCGCTTGCGATTGAATTTCTAGAAGATTGCACCATTAGTGGGTGAAGTAATGATTTAAAAATACGCATTTCTTGGTTTAAGTTAAATAAACTTACGTTAAATTTGACCAAATCTTATTTTATGTTTATAACCAAAAATAAAATAAATTCCATCATTAACCCCTTAACATTTAAGTACGAAAATATTCAATATTCAAAAACGACAAAATTTTTAGGATTTATTTTAGACGAAAATTTAAATTAGAAAGGCCATATCCAGTATATTATCAACTCGATGTCTCCTTTGGTATTTATTTTGTATAGAGCTAGATATTTCATTCCTTTGAAATACTTAAAAAATATATAATATTTTTCATTAATATCAAAAAAAATAAAAATAAATAAACTAGATAAAACCAGTGCTTGAACTATTATCAGACATAATATACAGTATACACCTCACCTCCCGTCTTCTATAGCTCACTTAGTAATTAAGTTAGGATTTTGAGATTTTGCAGACCTTATCTGTATCTTGGGGCGCATTTTAGGAAAATATTTTTTTTCATACAGGGTAAGGATGATTTTTTTTAGATTATATATTTTCTTACTTCTTTGGGTGCCTCCTATAGTTACCTACATACCGCTAAAATTTTATTGTAATAGATTCAGTATTATAGACGAAAAAAAAATAAAAACTAAAAAATATCAGTTTTGCACCACTGTTATTAAAAATTAATAAAAAATAAAAATATTGCCTCGTTAATAAAATTATACAAAGGTACTTATTAAACAAGGTATACCAGTCTCGTCAACAAAGTTTGATTAATACGAATTATACAGGGTGTCTAAAGTTTAGTGTCAAACTTTGCAAATTTTAAAGCAATTTATTTTTCCTATTTCAAATAGGAACCCCTGTATCTTTTTATGTCATTCGATGCAGAATTAAAAATCAAACATTTTTTCTCATTGCAACCCTATCACAATTTCTAACGCATCAAGATTTATTTGCAGAAAACTCATTTTATTAACTATTCCAACAGTCATTATTATGAATAAATATCGAAGGTGGCTTTGAAAAACAATTTATAGGTATTAAAGTTTATTAAAGTGACCAGAGACTATTTTGACTTTAGTAATCTAAAAGTTTCAAATATTGTTAAATTGTTAGTAATTTTCTTCCAGTTGAAAATTCCACCCTGGATATCAAAGACACGCAAGTAAATTTTTAAGGTTGCTACAAGTTTAGGCCTTGAAATAAAAAACAAATTTTATTTTATCCAATACTGTGAAAAACACATTGAAAAACGATCTACTTCCAAAACTGAAATATTTAATTTTTAATTTTGCATTTTATTTCATTTGTCAAAAACAATTCTCCTGACATTTTTTGTATTTTTAGGAGGAGGCGGTGGAGGCTGCGGAAGAGGAAATCGGCCACCCTCAGGTAAAGTATCGTATTAGGCAAAAAAAGCACCGTATCTTAGCTTTTAAAATTTTAAAATAACAATTCATATAATCCTAAAATTTTTAGAAGGTATTTAAAAGACTCTAAAACAGTATATTATTTTTTTTTAATTCATATAATACCAAAAACTATGCAATAAGACCTTGATTTTCAATGCAGTGCTATTAAAAAAAAATAACCCTAAAACACTTTAGCATCTTAAGGGGCTTATCCCATTAGACGATTATCGAGCAACGAGATTGATAATCTAGTCGCTTGCGATTGAATTTTTAGAAGATTGCACCGTTCGTGGGTGAAGTAATGATTTAAAAATACGTATTTCTTGGTTTGAGTTAAATAAACTTACGTTAAATTTTACAAAATCTTATTTTATGTTTATAACTAAAAATAAAATAAATTCCATCATTAACCCCTAACATTTTTAATTACGAAAATATTCAATATTCAAAAACGACAAAATTTTTAGGATTCATTTTAGATGAAAATTTAAGTTAGAAAGGTCATATCCAGTATATTATCAACTTGATATCTCCTTTGATATTTATTTTGTATAGAGCTAGATATTTCATTCCTTTAAAATACTTAAAAAATATATATTTTTCATTTATATCTTCAAAATAACAATACTTAGCTTCCGTATGGGGATCTGCTTGTTTATCAAACTTAAAACCATTACAAAAATTGCAAAATAAAGTTATTAAATGTATACACAAATTACCACATGTGGAACCAACTGCTAATCTATAGACCGAAGAAGTATTTACACGTTTAAAACATTTATAAATTAAAAATTTGTAATTCACTGTATTCTTTAAAAAGAAAACAAATTAAACATAATACTACAGGGGAATAAGATATTACATAATCATAACACCAGACATTGTATAAATTATAAAACTACACCAGTAAAAAGTAATTTTGGAAAAAAATCCCTTTTATATGACGGGATAATAAAATATAACAATCTTCCAAAAAATAAGTAAGGCCAATAGCTAGAGCAGCCTGAAATTAACACCAAAAATGCAATCTTCCATAAGATATTTTTTTTAAACATAGGTACCTTTACCAGCAAAAAATACTTTTCATCAAATGCATCTTTTAGAAATTGTTGAATTTCTTCAGAAGTTAATGTTTTCGATTGTTTTGGAACATATTTTTTCGATTTTCGTTTCAAAAATGCGCGTAGTTTTGCTTATTTTGATATATCAACACAGTTTTTAATAACTATGGTACTCTTCAGCATCGAGTACTGGGACCATAATGTTGATGGTTTTAATTTTCTTGATAAATCTTCAAAATAAACTAACAAAGTATCTTCAGAAAAAGAATTAACCTTGGCTTGCATTCTCCAGTCCATAAAGTTACTGTAAGCGATTTCATATTTTTGTCTTGATGTGCTTGGTAGCAAATTATTACAAACATAGAATGTTTTTTGAACAATATGAGGAGGTGTATTTTCAAACTCTACATATTCGTGTTCCATTATAATCAATATTTAACAAATCTGAACTGTTTTAGTATAAAAAAGCAACAATACAACTATTAATTGATTCAGCCGATACTAGGTGGAAATCCATAATAATAGTATTATGAGATACAGTAAAACAAAGTTGAACTTGTAAATTTCCACTATATTAGACAGAAAATGACATGTTTCGCTAACACTGTAGCTTCGTCAGATGACAATGATTTAATAAAGGTGAAAAGTAAAAATTGGGTGCAATAAAATTAAACTATTTAAGATGTAAATAAAACAGTGGGAGGGTTACAATTGCGGGGAAATCCAACAGAGGGTTTAAAAATTAAATTAAATTAGGTACAATATGGGTAGGTATTTACAAAATCTTAATTATATGGTTAACAGAATAAATTTAGCAAAGGTGAATTATTTAAATCTAATTGATCATGGTCTTATTATGGGTAACCCCCTTAGTCCTTTATTGGCTGAAATATTTATGGATTTTTTAGAAAATAAAATAAGTAATCATCCTCTTTTCAAACAGTTTCTTTATTGGCATAGGTATGTTGATGACGTCTTAACATGTTTTCTTGGTACTGATAGACAGTTAAAAGTCTTTTTGGAATATATTAACAGCCTACACAAAAATATCAAGTTTACAATAGAACAGGAAAGTAACAATTCTATCAATTTTCTTGACTTAAATATTAAGAGAGAAAATGATAGACATGTTTTCTCCGTTTTCCATAAACCATCTCATACTGATACTGTCATACACAATTCTTCTTGCCACCCTATACAACACAAATTAGCTTCTTTTCACAGTATGATCCATAGACTAGTAACTCTCCCTCTAAATAAAATCAATTTTCAAAAAGAACTAAACATTATTAAACAAATTGCAGTTAATAACGGATATAATTCAAATTTAATTGACCAAATCCTAAAAAAGAAAACTTACAAAAAGGCTATTGACTTAGTTTTTCCTAGAAGCAAAAACTCTGACCAATTTAAACTTGTCACTTTCTTTGGACAACCTAGCAAAGTAATTGGCAATTTTCTTAACAAACTTGATATAAATTTGTGTTACAAAACTAATAACTCTTTAAGTAAATTCATCAAAAACAATAAAACTAAAAGCGATAAAAACAAAAAATCAGGCGTCTATAAATTAAAATGCAAAGATTGTCCTAAAACATACATTGGCCAAACAGGTAGACAGTTTGACAAAAGAATACAGGAACATTATAACAGTTTTCTAAATAATAAAACAGACTCAAACTATTATCCATTTACATGATTATCAACATAATTTCGATCCTTCCTTTAAAATCTTACATACAGCAAACAAGGCTTAAAACTGAATTTGTTAGAATCTATGGAAATAAATAAACTTAAAAATACGGACCTGTTACTTAATGATCAATTAGATTTAAATAATTCACCTTTGCTAAATTTATTCTGTTAACCATATAATTAAGATTTTGTAAATACCTACCCATATTGTACCTAATTTAATTTAATTTTTAAACCCTCTGTTGGATTTCCCCGCAATTGTAACCCTCCCACTGTTTTATTTACATCTTAAATAGTTTAATTTTATTGCACCCAATTTTTACTTTTCACCTTTATTAAATCATTGTCATCTGACGAAGCTACAGTGTTAGCGAAACATGTCATTTTCTGTCTAATATAGTGGAAATTTACAAGTTCAACTTTGTTTTACTGTATCTCATAATACTAATACAACTATTCCCGTTTGGCAAGGTGACAGCAATAATAATTGTTCAGTATTTCGGTCGTGTTATTATGGAAACGCAGGCAAATGGTTTCATGGCCTAAGTAGATATTGCGCGCTAATCGTCGGCGTTGCGTCGTTATGGCTGACTTTGGTTATCATAATAACAGTGAGAAATTATTTCTCACTATAATGGCGGATATTTCTCACTGCGTATTGACCTTATTAGTGAGTTAAAATGGATTAGATTAACTTCCATTTTTTTATTGTTTTTTTTTTTAATGGTTATTATTTTCTATATTATGTTATCACTTTTCATTTAATGAACTGTAAACGTTAGTTTGAAATAAAGGCATTTTGAAAGTTAGGTCAATAAAATTGCAAGCTATATTTTGGTTGAAAAGCGAATATTTAATTTACCAGATGAAAGGTGAATCGGGTTGTGATTGAAACCAATTTACAGATTGCAAGAAGGTTGCTGTGTGAATGGACGTAGGGAACCGAGTCGCTCATTTCCTTGAAATTTTTAGTATGTGTATATTTAACTGTTTGTGGTGCAAGTCAATAAGGCCCTCGGACAGTTTTAATACTTTTGATGGCTTTCTTTTAATACGTGTCAAATATAGAATGCTCATAACGAAGATGGAAAAAATAACCCAATTGTACCAACGAGTTCATGAAATCAGCATGTTTAATTATATTATTTTTATACATTAATTCTATAGCAAAATTAAATTTAAAAGGTAAAATAAAATTGTTTGCCGATGATACTACTATTGTATATTTTCCTGAAGACTATGCTTAAATTCATAATAACATTAACCATGACCTAAATATATTATTTATGTTTATAAGTAAATCGAAATAAAAAAATAATAATATGTCTTCACTATTTTTCAATAAACATTTAATTAAACATATACTAATACAATTAAATTTTTAGGTTTATTTATTGATGAAAATTTAAGTTGGAAAAACATATTGAATATTTAAGAAGTTACATCTCACCAATAATTGGCATTTTGTTTAAAGCTAAAAATTATATATCGTTAAAATATTTAAAAAATATATTTTTTATTATTATGTATGTTTTTGATAATAATATGTATGCCCATTACTCCGGGGTAATTGGACCAATTTTCGCAATGATTTTACCGTTGCATTAGGTGTTAAATGTTAAACAAGTCTCGACCTCGAACACGAAAAAGTAAAGTAAAAGTACGTTAAACAAATAAAAGTAGATAAAAAGCGACAGCAAGTATAACTAAAATAGGTTTTATTTCGTCGAAAAATAGCAAAATACGTAATACACTAATACAAACAAATTGGATGTTTCTTAAGTGAGACAGTAAATCCGACTTATTTTAACCATTTTGAGAAGTAGTAATAATTGCAAATAAAAACCAAGTTATACAAACCGCACATCATTCATATTTTACCCATCATATACTTTGTAGCCTAGGTATGTATTGAATGGCGAGAGTCGTCATTTAATTCTGTTAGAAATAGAAAACATGGCAGTAAATATGTTTTCATGTAATTAACGTTGGAAGTTGGAACGTCAAAAGGTTGAAAATATTATATGCTATATAGCAATTAAAAATAGGAACATTTTTAGGTCTAGATGATACTATAGGTAGGAAAATAAATGTAAGCTACTTAAATCTAGGATAGGTGTAAGTACTTATGTGAAATCAAGTTTTACGATAAGCTATAAAAATAAATTTAAAAAACTCATGCAGCAAGTCAAACAGACAGGCAGCAACAATGTTTTAATTTAGCAGTGAAAAGGCTTGTCGTTAGTGGCTGCATCAACACGCTTTATTGTTGGTGACTCATTGTGCCATCTATGAAATTAACGTAGCAGATTTAGGAAATCTGCTTAAATGGCATTCTTATAGTTTGATATTCAATGCAAAAGGGGTAAATTTCATAAGCACAGGAAAAAGTATGCTAAACTAAAAATAAATTCAGCAGTGGTAGGTTCTATATTTTTTGTTCAGCAATAAATTCTAGTACTAAATTTATTCCAGTTGAAAATTTCACCCTGCATATCAAAGACACGCAAGTAAATTTTTAAAGTTGCTACAAGTTTAGGCCTTGAAATAAAAAACGAATTTTATTTTATCCAATACTGCGAAAAACACATTGAAAAATGATCTACTTCCAAAACTGAAATATTTAATTTTCATTTTTGCATTTTATTTCATTTGTCAAAAACAATTCTCCTGACATTTTTTGTATTTTTAGGAGGAGGCGGTGGAGGCTGCGGAGGAGGAAGTCAGCCACCTTCTGGTAAAGTATCGTATTAGGCAAAAAAAGCACCGTATTTGAGCTTTTAAAATTTTAAAATAACAATTCGTATTAACCTAAAATTTTTAGAAGGTATTTAAAAGAGTCTAAAACAGTATATTAATTTTTTAATTCATATAATACCAAAAACTATGCAATAAGACCTTGATTTTTCAATGCAGTGCTATTTTAAAAAAATAACCATAAAACACTCTAGCATCTTAAGGGGCTTATCCATTGGAGGATTATTGAGCAACGAGATTGATAGTCTAGTCGCTTGCGATTGAATCTCTAGAAGATTGCACCGTTAGTGGGTGGAGTAATGATTTAAAAATACCTATATCTTGGTTTCAGTCAAATAAACTTACGTTAAATTTTACAAAATCTTATTTTATGTTTATAACTAAAAATAAAACAAATTCCATCATTAACCCCTTAACATTTAATTACGAAAATATTCAATATTCAAAAACGACCAAATTTTTAGGATTCATTTTAGACGAAAATTTAAATTAGAAAGGCCATATCCAGTATATTATCAACTCGATATCTCCTTTGGTATTTATTTTGTATAGAGCTAGATATTTCATTCCTTTGAAATACTTAAAAAATATATATTTTTTATTAATATCTTCAAAATAACAATACTTATTAGCTTCCGTATGGGGATCTGCTTGTTTATCAAACTTAAAACCATTACAAAAACTGCAAAATAAAGTTATTAAATGTATACACAAATTACCACATGTGGAACCAACTGCTAATCTATACAGGGTGTTCTCAAAGTTGGCTCATTTATTCTACCAGGTTGTAGAACTCGTAAAAATAAGTAATTGTCCCAAAAATCATTTATATAAAAGTTGCAGAATAAAGAAGTCATTAAATGCCCAAAAATCAAAAATATCACGCACCTAAGCGAATTATTTACCACTGGTCAAATCAAAATTCGCACTAAAACCCGTAAAATGAATGAATGATAAGTAATTTGTATCCTACAAAAAAATAAGCCATACCCAGTATCGCCAGTAAACAAACCATTGATAACGCAGTGGTCGAGAATATCAAAAAATCAGGTCTTATAGTTTTTAAATTTTACATTTTTTCAATTGTTAATAACTTCTTTATTCTGCAACTTTTATATAAATGATTTTTGGTACAATTACTTATTTTTCGAGTTCTACAACCTGGTAAAATAAATGACTTAACTTTGAGAACACCCTGTATAGACCGAAGGGGTATTTACGCGTTTAAAACATTTATAAATTAAAAATTTGTAATTGACTGTATTCTTTAAAAAGAAAAAAAATCAAACATAATACTTCAAGAGAATAAGACATTCTTCTTCTTAGGACGCCGTCTCCCTTCGATGGTTGGCGATCCAACTGGCTATGATGGTGCGTGAGACCGCACCTCTGAAAATCTCTATGGATGTCCGCCCGAACCATCGACGCAGATCCTTAAGCCATGAGTTCTGCCGTCTGCCTACAGATCGTTTACCCTCGATATTTCCCTCGATAATGAGTCGTAGGATCTCGTAACGCTCTCCCCTCATAACATGCCCGATGTATTGAAGCTTTCGTTCTTTTATGGTTGTAAGCAGCTCTTTACCTTTGTCTATCCTCCTCAGTACTTCCTCGTTGGTTATCCTGTCTACCCAGGATATACGCAGTATACGTCGATACAAGTACATCTCAAAGACGTCAATGCGGCTCTCCATTGATTGACTGAATGTCCAGCTCTCGAAACCATACAGTAGCACTGGGAAGACATAGCAGCGCAATATACGTATGCGAAGCTGTAGGTTTAGGTCTCTGCTGGTGAGGAGGGTTTTCATGGAAATTAATGCCCTTCTGGCCTGCTCTATCCTTGATCTAATTTCCACTTTAGGGTCACTGCTTTCGTTGACGAGGGCTCCAAGGTATTTGACGGACGGCACTTGTTCCACGATCTGGTTGTTGATTTGAAGGATTGCCCGTCTTGGTCTCTTGGGGAACACAACCACCTTGGTCTTGGTAACGTTCATGTGTAGACCATACTGACTCCTATGTTCAACGATAAGGTCCATCATATTCTGAAGATGTGGGAGACTGCCGGCGAGCACGACCGTATCATCAGCGAATCGTATGTTATTAATAAGTGTGCCGTTGATCTTTATGCCCTCATTCACCTCCTCCAGTGCCTGCCGGAACACTGCCTCCGAGTATATATTGAAGAGGAGAGGGGACAGAACACACCCTTGTCTAACACCCCTCCTGATTTCTATTTCTTCGGATGTTATACCCTCTACCCTGATCTCTGCGGTTTGATGCCAGTACAGTTGCGATATGATACTCAGGTCACCTGCATCGACTCCGGTGGATTTTAGAGTCTCAATAAGCTTCTGGTGCGAGACACAGTCGAAAGCTTTTCGATAGTCAATAAAGCAAGCGTATATATCGACATTTATGTGTTTACATCGCTGTGTGAGAACGTTGAGAGAGAATATGGCTTCGCGTGTACCCACTCCGTTCCTGAATCCAAACTGCGTCCCGCCAACTTGTCCCTCACATTTGGCGTATATGCGAGTGTGGACGATGCGGAGGAAGACCTTGAGGACATGAGACATCAGGCTTATCATTCGGTGGTCGTCACACTGCAAGGCGTTCGGTTTCTTTGGCAAGGTGATAAACGTCGACTTCAGCCACTCTGTGGGTATTTTCCAGTTACGTATATTGAGTTGAACAGGGATGTAAGAAGTTTAAGGCCCCTTTCAGGGTTTCCGCGTGGATTTGGTCTGGACCTACAGCCTTGTCATTTTTCTGGAGTTTAATAGCACGTCTCACTTCCTCTATCGTGACAGCAGGACTGGGTTCGTTGATATCATAGTTCCTAGGTGGTTGGTGGGGTCGTGTGTTGTTAATATTACGTTAATTTACGTTAGCAAGACAATAAATGATCATAACACCAGACATTGTATAAATTATAAAACTACACCAGTAAAAAGTAATTTCGGAAAAAAATCCCTTTTATATGACGGAATAATAAAATATAACAATCTTCCAAAAAATATTAGAAAAATTGGCAACTTTTAAAAAACAATTAAAGAGATATTTACTAAATTATAATTATTAATTTATACTATTAATAAAAGTATATTGTACAACAAGTAAGACAAATCACATATTTCTCCGGAGCGCAGAAGTTTGCGCAAATCAAGTGAGGGAGAAATATTATGTAATTTTCTTACGTGTCGTACACTGTACTTTTCCTACGGATGCGTTATTTTTATGTGTTCGAAACGAGGTTCAGAATTAAAATACATAATACATATTACATTAAATCATTTTAATATTTTACTTAAAATTGTAATTAACAGTTATATTTGAACAATTTTGGAAAGTAATTCCTGGTAGGTCGTTTCGCTTCAACACATTTTATAGCATACATATATTAGCCGAGGTCGAAGTTGAAGCTGATGGGGAAACGTACTGAGCTTCCACAGCATTGTTGTATTCAGGTTCTAGTGGCGCTGGAGGCTGAATCGATTCTACTATACTTTTTGATATTTTCATTTTGTTAGACATAGAGTTAGCGATATAGGATTCAGCAACATTGCTGGATTTCCAACCCCCATGGGGGTTTAGAGTTAAAAGATTTGCTCCTGCATTAACTAAAACTGTCGCAGATGATCTTCGGAAACAGTGGCCTGTATATAATTCTGGATTAGGTAATTGCAAAAATTTCGCTATACCTTTCGCCATGGTGCCAAATTTATTTATTCCCACGGGCTGTTTTGTACATTTGCCATTTTGGTAATTTTAAAAAAAACGTCCGTGCATGGTTGAAGCATTGCATATTTTTTGTAAATTTGGTAGAATACTCCTGTGGCTGTGAAATTTCTAGGAACTTTCTTTTTAGCATCGGGTAATTTTATTAAATGGGCCGAATTGAAATCTTCCATGTCATGAATTTTTAATTTTCGAAGTTTGTCACAATGGCATGCCCCTGTAAGGCCAATAGCTAAAGCCGCCTAAAATTAACACCAAAAATGCAATCTTCCATAAGATATTTTTTTTAAACATAGGTACCTTTACCAGCAAAAAAAACTTTTCACCAAATGCATCTTTTAGAAATTGTTGAATTTCTTCAGAAGTTAATGTTTTTGATTGTTTTGGAACATATTTTTTCGATTTTCGTTTCAAAAATGCGCGTTGTTTTGCGTATTTTGGTATATCAACACACAGTTTTTAATAATTATGGTACCCTTCAGCATCGAGTACTGGGACCATAATGTTGATGGTTTTAATTTTCTTGATAAATCTTTAAAATAAACTAACAAAGTATCTTCAGAAAAATAATTTACCTTGGCTTGCATTCTCCAGTCCATAAAGTTACTGTAAGCGATTTCATATTTTTGTCTTGATGTGCTTGGTAGCAAATTATTACAAATATCGGATGCTTTTTGAACAATATGAGGAGGTGTATTTTCAAACTCTAAATCTTCGTATTCCATTATAATCAATATTTAACAAATCTGAACTGTTTTAGTATAAAAAACAACAATAAAACTATTCCCGGTTGGCAAGGTGACAGCAATAGCAATTGTTCAGTGTTTCGGTCGTGTTGTTATGAAAACGCCTGCAAACGGTATCATGGCTTAGTAGATATTGCGTGCTAATTGTCGGCGTTGCGTGGTTATGGCTGACTTTGGTTATCATAATAACAGTGGGAAATATTTCTTACTATAATGGCGGATATTTCTCACTGCGTAAGCGTTTTGAACATATGAAAGCCATGAGAAAAGTGAAACATTTTATAGCATCCGTAGAAAAATTATTTATACTATGTTTTTAGTATTGAAAATACTACTGGGTGCGTATATACCGGTCCATTTCATGAAAAATGAACGACATACGACATGCACATAAATAAAACGGCGTGAAGTATAAATAAACACCCGAGCAGCTCAGGATCGATGACATCATCTGCTAAGTGTTAATATTGTTTTGTTTAGGGTTTCGGCATTAATTATTATATTTGTTGATATTAAGATAATATGGCCGGGAGAGAGAACAGTTAGTAGTTAGTATTGAATCGGCCACTACTTGTAACGGTTTACGTTTTTAATTAAACATATGAAAACTGAATTATTCATTTTAATTCTCATCCCTTATTTACAATATACCAAACGTTGAACCGGCTAGAGTAATTCTTATTCATCGGGAGCTCTGATAAATTGTAGGAATTAAAAAAATAAACCAATAAATCAATTAAGAATAATTAGTCAAGATTGTATCACATATATGTAAATCCTGAGATAAATAATTTATTGTGATTAGCGGTAATGAAAGTCACACACTGACAGGTCAGTTAGACATAAGGGTCACTTAGACCGGTGGTCAAAAGTGGATATCCCCGGATCTAAGAAAAATAGCGCGGTGATCTTGAAATATTAAAAAGGAAGTTGGGGGTAAAGAATTAAAAAAAGTGGAAAAAAACTAAACCGTGAATGTCTCTGAAACAAAGCGAAATAGCGCGGCGGTCTTGACGTATTACAAAGAAAGCCGGGGGCGAAGATTGCAAAACGGAAGGAAAAACTTAAAAATGCACATCTCTGGAACTAAGAACAATAGCGCGGCGGTCTTAAAATATTACAAGGGAAGTTGCGGGTAAAGAATTGAAAAAATTTGAAAAAAATAAACAGTGAATGTCGCTGAAACAAAGCGAAATAGCGCGGCGGTCTTGGCGTATTACACAGAAAGTCGGGGGAGAATGGATATACCAATCCAAAACATTTCATAGCCGACTTAAGATTTAGACATTTCATGAACAAAGAGTACAAGGACCAGCAGGTAAATGGCGGTGTATAGCAAAAGAAATAATTTTGTTGCTATTTTTGGAAAGGTGGTTTTGAGCTCTCTTCAATATGTACTACCTAATATACAGATTATCCTATATTTTTTATTTTAACAAAACAGTCAAATTTACACATTTCTAAGTATATTAGTTTAATTATTTATTGAAACTAAATCGGAGCATCCATGCCGTCATAATAACGCGTGATAGCGGCTCCATTGTGTCAACACTTTACATTCTCACAGATAGGAGTAATCTGTGACATAATGGTTGACTTCTCGCCACTGTATGTGGCAGGTATTTTCAATACGCCCATGATACTTGCGTAAGATGCAAGATGTGTGGATTTTTTTTTAAGAATTGATCTTATTACTGAGTTAAAATGGATTAACTTCCATTTTTTTATTGTTTTTTTTTTAATGGTTATTATTTTCTATATTATGTTGTCACTTTTTATGTAATGAACTGTAAACGTTAGTTTGGAATAAAGGCATTTGAAAGTTAGGTCAATCAAATTGCAAGCGATATTTTGGTTGAAAAGCGATTATTTAATTTACCAGATGGAAGGTGAATCGGGTTGTGATTGAAACCAATTTACAGATTGCTAGAAGGTTGCTGTGTGAATGGACGTAGGGAACAGAGTCGCTCATTTCCTTGAAATTTTTAGTTTGTGTGTATTTAAGTGTTTGTGGTGCAAGTCAGTAAGGTCCTCGGGAAGTTTTAATGCTTTTGATGGCTTTCTTTTTATATGTCTTGTCAACTATAGAATGCTCATAACGAAGATGGAAAAAATAACCCAATTGTACCAACGAGTTCATGAAATCATCATTTTTAATTATATTATTTTTATTCTATAGAAAAATTAAATTTAAAAGGTTAAATAAAATTGTTGGCCGATGACACTACTATTGTATATTTTTATGAAGACTATGCTCAAATTCATAATACCATTAACCACGACCTAAATATAATATGTAAATGGCTTGAAATTTAAGAAATTATCATTCAATTTTAATAAATCATCTTTTATGTTTATAAGTAAATCGAAATTAAAAATAATATTATGTCTTCACTAATTTCAATAATCATTTCATTAAATATACTAATACAATTAAATTTTTAGTTTATATAGGTATTGATGAAAATTTAAGTTGGAAAAAATATATTGAATATTTAAGAAGTTACATCTCACCAATAATTGGCTTTTTGTGTAAAGCTAAAAATTATATATCGTTAAAATATTTAAAAAATATATATTATTCTTTGGTTTATTCAAAATTACCGTATATCATTTCAATTTGGGGAATTTAACTACAATTCAGCCATTAAAAAAACTACAAAACGAAATAAATTAAACTCATACATAAACTTCCTTTTTAGAACCAAGTATAAATTTGTATGAACCAAATTGATATTTAAATTTAGAAAAGCTTTATAAATTAAAACTATGCATTCTAATACCTCTATTATTATTAAAGATAAACAATGGAATATAATATTTCCTTCGACCAACATTATTTACATCACGAGACAAAATCATCATATTATTGAAACACCTATCAATATTATATAAAGGAATAACAAGTTACAACAGTTTGCCGAAAAAAATTAAAGAAATATCAAAATTATGAACTTTTAAAACAACACTTAAAATAGCTATTTATACAATAAGTTGCGAAATGAGTGTCTTTTAGGCACGCGACGTGAAATTGTCCAACGAGGCAAGGCCGAGTTGGACAACACGTCAAAGTGACTAAAAGACATTGTTTCGTAACGAATTGTATACAATATTTTTTTTACTGAGGTTTTATATTAAAAAACTTAATTTTACTAACATTTTATTACCTATGTTTCATTGACACTTGCCAAAAAATATTAAATTATACCTAGTCTGTGGTTACGTTTTAATTGTAAATAATTACCTGCGTTACTTTTAAGCACGTTGCTCCTGGTAACGTGCTTAAAAGTTTTTTAAGCACGCTGCGCTTAAAAGGAGGTTATTAAAAAACCATAATGACAATCGAAAAGAGGTTATTATAAAACGTCAGTAGAAAAAATATTTTTTAAAACTTTAACATATTAATATTTTTTTTGTAAATTATTATATATTTTTTTTTTAAATAATTTCGATGGAGTTATTAATAGTTACTTAACATGATTTTATTATTTGTGAATTTATATATTGTATATTTGGTGATGTAATAAACTTTTTTAAGTTGGTTGAGAAAAAAAAATAGAAACGATAGCTACAGCAGCGTTTCAACTGTTTTTAAAATAAAAACTGATTGAAGAGAGATAGATTGGTTGACAACCAAATTGCTTGGAAAGGCACCTAGTAAATTAACCAAATTATCAAGATTTTTTTAAGCAAATTTTGGTCGGACGATTTGTTTGCTCGATAATCACCCAGTCAATTATTGGCCCCTTTAGTCCTTTGTGGTGCCGTTCTGATCGTTTCAATTGATCGCTGTTTTATTTGCTCATTTTTTTGAATTTTTAGGAGGAAGCAATGGAGGCCGTGGAGAAGATAGTCGACCACCAGGTAAATTATTAGGTTAGGCAAAAAAACACCGTGTTTGAGCGTTTGTGATTTTAAAATAATAATTCATGTAATAATAATAATAATAATAATAATAATAATAATATAAATAATAATAATAATAATAATAATAATAATAATAATAATAATAATATTAATAATAATATTATTAATAATAATAATAATAATAAAAATATTAATAATAATAATGTCTTCTATAAACTTATTCGTCAAACCCCTGAAGCTGAGCTTATTAGGGGCAAATCTTATTTTTTGTTTTAGTATGTAAAATTATAAATATGCATTAAAAATCAAGTTTTAAGGTAAACATGTTAATTTATACTATAAACGCAGTTTTTTTTTAAGGAATATATTACCTATAATAAAATTATTAATTTATAACTTTTAAGTAAAAAATATTACTTAATTAATTATTCAGAACAATATTACTTAATTAATTAAAGCATTTCTAAAAATATTTTCAAATTGTCTCTCTTTAATATCCATGATTTATTTCGACTTTGAATTTTTTTAATGAAATCAATTTTTTAATTTTTGATGGTAAATAATCGTTTAAATAAAAACATAAATATTTAAACATTTTTTGTCCTATTTATATATATATATATATTTATTTTAGCTTTTATGGTTATTTTATTTTTATGACGTGTATTATGATTATGGTTTTTAAATTGTATAAGGTTTTTATTTTTAAATATATACCTATATTGAGATGTTATAAATGTAAAGTTGTCTTACATTTTTTCCTAAACGATCTATTGAATCGAATCTAGTATCGTACTCAGAGTACATTCTCTCTTCCATGGATTGTCAAATTCAGAATTCAGGTGGATTCCATGTATACCGATTTCAGTAAAGCATTTGATAAGATTGATCACAATGTTTTAGTAGCAAAGTTTGTTGTTATGGCTAATAGCTGTCTTTACATGTGCTATTTAATTGCAATAATATATTATTATTTGTATTTTGTATGTTCATTGTATAAATAAATTAAAATTTTGTAACTAATATTTCAGGGTTTTTTTTCGAGCTAACTAAAATCTTTAATTGGTATTTTTCAGTTACTTGGGTATAGTTGAATTCAAAAGAACAGCAGTGAATTAATAAAATAAATCAAACCATTGGATTTAGTATTACCTACATTATTTTTGTAAATACTTCTTATTAAAGTACTTTTTTTAGGAAGAAGAGGCGGTGGTGGCGGTTGTTCTGGAGGAAGAAAATAAGTATCTAAGGTAATTAATTAGGAGTGATTGATTATTTTAACTTTTGTACTCAATCATATCATACACTCGGCGGCAAATAAAAATAAATCTGTAGAATTTATTAGTAGAAGCATAAAATGCATGTTTTAGATTTTTTAAACATCTTATTACAAAAGCATATTTAACCGAATTAACAAGAAATAATAATTCTTAGTTGTGACTATGGAGGACTTGAGGTAGGAGGCCGATCGCAATGCATTGGATTCGGTCCCAAATTAGCATCGGTAATTCAGCTTTACGAGTCGCTGTAAGATGGCGCGCGTGTTCGAAGTGGGCTATCAAATAATGGTTTCTTATGGACGGAATAACTATTTTTATTTAAATTAGTTCTTTAAGGAACAAATAAGGACTTTTATATGAATTTACACTTACTTTGTTATACTTATTAGTAAACTCGGCCTGTATAAAGTTCCAACGATGCTTGGTTTTTAAAATACAGAGTATTAAACATTCTAGCTATACCTTTGGAGCTAGAAAGAGACTTATTTGGCTGCGTTTTCTCTCTGAAAAAGATCCTGTCTTACACCCCGACACAAAGCAAACTCTACTTTTATAAATTGTACCATTATTCATTATAAATATGGAAATTAATTACAATACAACGTTATTTGTCTTGTCTTGCCTTCAAACATTATTTGTTATTTCGGAAAATAAAATGTCAAGTGTCAAAAGTCAAAGCACAGAAAAATAAAGGGTTTAAGTAAAAGTTAAAAACTATGGAGGATCTAGTTTTCCATATTAAAAACGAAGAAGAAGAAGACAACATCAGCCCACTTCGGACGCGAGAGCCATCTATCGGCCAATAGCGAACTAACCAAAAGGTAGGAGGCCGATCGACTATGGAGAACTATAGGGTAGGAGGCCGATCGACAATGGCAGCATTTTCAAATTCTGTCCCGGTTTTTTGGTTAGTTCGCTATTGGCCGATAGATGGCTCTCGCGTCCGAAGTGGGCTGATGTTGTCTTCTTCTTCTTCGTTTTTAATATGGAAAACTAGATCCTCCATAGTTTTTAACTTTTACTTAAACCCTTTATTTTTCTGTGCTTTTACTTTTGACAAGTGACATTTTATTTTTCGAATTAACAAATAATGTTTGAAGGCAAGACAAGACAAATAACGTTGTATTGTAATTAATTTCCATATTTATAATGAATAATGGTACAATTTATAAAAGTAGAGTTTGCTTTGTGTCGGGGTGTAAGACAGGATCTTCTTCAGAGATGAAACGCAGCCAAATAAGTCTCTTTCTAGCTCCAAAGGTAAAACATTCTAGCTAGAATGTTCCTGTATTTTAAAAACGAAGCATCGTTGGAACTTTATACAGGCCGAGTTTACTAATAAGTATATTAAAGTAAGTGTAAATTCATATAAAAGTCCTTATTTGTTCCTTAAAGAACTAATTTAAATAAAAATAGTTATCGCGTCCATAAGAAACCATTTATTTGATAGCCCACTTCGAACACGAGCGCCATCTTATGGCAACTCGTAAAGCTGAATTACCGATGCTAATTTGGGACCGAATCCAATGCATTGCGATCGGCCTCCTACCTCAAGTCCTCCATAAGTTCTCCATAGTTGTGACCCAGGCATACAGTGTGACCAGTAAAGTCCGCATCAAATGGGAATTTTTTTTATTAATAGCTTTATTCAAAATTTGACTTTGGCATCAAGTTCTGCTTTGATCTAGATGAAAATTAAGCAAAATAATAGTAGCACGTGATTCGCATTATCTGTCAAATTTTAATTTTTTTAAAAAAATAATTCAAAAGTGGGGTTATTTCTGAAAATATCAAAAAAAGTTATTAAGTAAATTTTTTTTAAATGCAGTTTCTCCACATGCAAAATTTCAGCTGCATAAGATTATTTTGATTTATTACCCATATTTTGTAAATTACACCACTTTTGGGAAATAAGACTTAACGCAACCTACATAAAACTTCTTAGTTTTGGCAATGCTTTATTTCAGATACATTTTCTTTATATTAAATGTGTGTTTTTCTACAAAATCAAAATTGGGCTATTAAAATTTGGTTGCATGTGATGCAAAGTTTATTTGTTTTTGACTTAAGGTAACTTTAAAAAAAGATTATTTTTGAAAACGTAGTTTGTGTCTGAAAGTATTACACCTTAATAGTAAGACTAAAGGAACACAGTGTCATCAGTAAAGTGTTCCTTAAGTGGAAAATAAATTTTAGTTTAACTTAACGTAAAGTTTATCTACTTTCAACAATTTAATTTGAAACCCCTTTATTAAAATTTGTTATTAAGCTATGTCATAAAAAAAGTAAAAATAGTTTTTTATTATTTAAGTGCAGTTTCCAAAAAATTAATTACAATGATGCACCAAAAACACGTTTACAGCGACAAAATATGGGTAAAAAATCAAAATTATCTTATATGGCTGAAATTTTGCAAGTAGGCTAGTAACTGCATTAAAAAAAACTTTTTCTTATAACTTTTTTAGATATTTTTAGAAATAACCCCACTCTTGAATTATTTTTTGGAAAAAATGAAAATTTGACAGATAATGCGAATCGCATGACTACTGTTTTTTTGCTTAATATTTATCTTGATCGAAGCAGAACTTGATGCCAAAGTCAAATTTCGAATAAAGCTATTAATTAAAAAAATCCAACATGATGCAGACTTTACTGGTCACACTGTATATCGTTAAAAACTCCTTTCGTGGATTCTCATCTGGATTCCTCTCCGGAAAATTGCTGTAAGTGACGAGCACGGTGGCACCAGGATATTTCAAACTAAAAAAAAAGGTATCAAGGAAAATCAAACTGAGAGATGTTAGCCGACTACAGCTGCACTATTATTACTAGAGATGCCCCAGAGGCTACTTCTAAAAGGCAGACTGAGAAGCGAAAAATTAGTGTCTAAACTTTAAATGTAATGCTAAAAATGTGCTATTTAATTGCTTTTGTTGAACCAACAATATATTATTATAATTTGTATCTTGCGTGTTCATTGTATATGCCTATAAATTAAAATAAAATCTTTAATTGGTATTTTTAAGTTACTTGAGCGTAGTTGAATTTAAAAAAAAAAGCAGTGAATTAATAAATCAAACCATTGATTTTTAGTATTACCTTTGAATATCGAACTATATAAGAATGACGGATGACCGAGAAAAGTTAACAACCCAGTTTTAGACGTCTTGGAGGTGGTTTGGCCGCCATTGTGGAGTTGATCGTAACTCTAACCTTAAATCTGTCATTATAATGCAGCGCCTCGGCAACAGATGTCTCAAATTCACGGATGTGATGTCGTGGTGTTGCCGCATATCGTATTTTATTGGAATTTTTAATGATATAAGCATTTTTAACAGACAATAAAATAGGAGGGTCTCAATTTCAGCCGAATGTATGTTTTTGATAATAATATGTACGCTGATTACTCCGGGGGTAATTGGACCGATTTTCACAATGATTTTACCGTTGCATTGGGTGTTAAATGTTAAACAAATAAAAGTAGATAAAAAGCGACAGCAAGTATAACTAAAATAGGTTGTATTTCGTCGAAAAATAGCAAAATACGTAATACACTAATATAAACAAACTGGATGTTTCTTAAGTAGGAAAGAAAAACCTACTTATTTTAACCATTTTGAAAAGTAGTAATAATTGCAAATTAAAACCAAGGTATACAAACAAACCGTACATCATTCATATTTTACCCAACATATACGTTGTAGCCTAGGTATGTATTGAATAGTGAGAGTCGTCATTTAATTCTGTTAGAAATAGAATACATGGCGGTGAATATGTTTTCATGTAATTAACGTTGGGACGTCAAAAGGTTGAAAATATTATAAGCTACAAAGCAACTAAAAATAGGGACATTTTTAAATCTAGACTATAGTATAGGTAGGAAAATAAATGTAAGCTACTTAAATCTAGGATAGGTGTAGGTACTTATGTGAAATCAAGTTTTACGATAGGTAAGCTATAAAAATAAATTTAAAAAACTCATGCAGCAAGTCAAACAGACAGGCGGCAACAATGTTTTAATTTAGCAGTGAAAAGGCTAGTCGCTTTCTTGTTGGTGAACTCATTGTGCCATCTATGAATTTAACGTAGCAGAGTTAGGAAATCGGCTTATATGGCCTTCTTATAGTTTGATATTCAATGGTATTACCTAGCTTATTTTTGTAAATATTTCTTATTAAAGTACTTTTTTTAGGAAGAAAAGGCTATTGTGGCGGCGGTTGTTTTCGAGGATGGAAATAAACATCCATGGTAATTAATTAGGAGTGGTCAATTATTTTAACTTTTGTATTCAATCATATCATGAACTCTGCGGCAAATGAAAATAAATCTGTAGAATTTATTAGTAGGAGCATAAAATGCTTGTTTTAGACTTTTTAAACATCTTATTACAAAAGCATATTTAACCGATTTAACAAGAAATAATAATTTTAAGTTGTGGCCCAGGCATACAGTATGACCAGTAAAGTCCGCATCATATCGGATTTTTGTTTATTAATAGCTTTATTCAAAATTTGACTTTGGCATCAAGTTCTGCCTTGATCGAGATGAAAATTAAGCAAAAAAATAGTAGTCATGTGATTGACATTATCTGTCAAAATTTAATTTTTTTCAAAAAATAATTCAAAGGTTTTTGAATTATATTTCTGAAAATAAGTTATTAGATAAAGTTTTTTTAAATGCAGTTTCTAGCCTACATGCAAAATTTCAGCTGCATAAAATAATTTTTTCCCCATATTTTGTCGTTGTAAACGTGTTTTTGGTGCATCATTGTAATTAATTTTTTGGAAACTGCACTTAAATAATAAAAGACTGTTTTTACTAGCTAGCTATGTCATAAAAATGTAAAGACAGTCTTTTATTATTTAAGTGCAGTTTCCAAAAAATTAATTACAATGATGCACCAAAAACACGTTTACGACAAAATATAAGGAAAAAATCAAAATTATCTTATGCCGCTGAAATTTTGCATGTGGACTAGAGAAACTGCATTTAAAAAAACTTTTTTCAATAACTTTTTTTGATATTTTCAGAAATATTTGAAAAAAATTAAAATTTGTCAGATAATGCGAATCACGTGACTACTTTTTTTTTGCCTAATAAATTTTCATCTCGATTGAAGCAGAACTTGATGCCAAAGTTAAATTTCAAATAAAGCTATTAATAAAAAAAAAATCCCATATGATGCGGAGTTTACTGGTCACACTGTATACAGTGAGGACGTAAAGTCTGGAATAAATTCATTATTTAGGAAACGCTGAATGTTTTTAAAAATCGCTCGGACACGTCGATTTTGTTTTTTTAATACGAATTTTTTTGAATATTTTTTATTATACAGGCGAAAGCACTATGCTTGGACCAACTTTAATTTTTTAAATGGGAACCCCCATTTTTTTTTTTATTAGGATTCTGTGCATAATTGCGAACATTTTTTATCTAACATGTCATTATGATTTATCGACAGTTAAAGTTCGAAAATAAATACAATTAATTATTGGCAGTAACCTAAACGATCGAAAAATTCTTTCTGCACATTTCTGACAACTTCCGGACTGATTGATCGTATTTCTTGAACAATTCGATTATTTAAGTCCTCCATGTCCGTTGGCTTAGTTTGGAAAACTTTACCTTTAAGGTAACCCCACAGAAAAAAGTCAAGGGGGGTTAAGTCGGGAGACCTCGGCGGCCATTCAATAGCTCCCCTTCTTCCAATCCATCTATTTTCAAAAATAGTATTAAGATAAGCGCGAATTTCTGCTGAATAATGAAGCTAGGCACCATCTTGTTGGAACAAAGTATTCTGATGTGGTAAACGGGGATTTTCTTTATCAGGAGAAATCGTCAAAAGAGTTGGAGTAAGATTATCTTGTAGAAAACTTAAATATCGTTGACCGTTTAGATTCTCATTAAAAAAAAACGGTCCTATCACGATATCACCCACACTGCCTGCCCACACATTTGTTTTTTGTCTATACTGAGTATGTCCCTCCCTCATCCAATTTGGGTTTATATCCGACCAATAATTTTGTGTTGACCTCACCATTCAAGCAAAATGTGGATTCATTAGAAAAAACAATGTTTTTAACAAAATTGTGATTCCTAATGCACATTTCTTGTAAAATTTCACAAAATTCAAGCAGCCTGTCAAAATCCTCTTCATAAAATTCTTGAAGGACTTTTGTCTTGAAAGGATGGTACTTATTTTCATGCAATACTTAAAACCGTTGTTTTTGAAATATTTAAGTTTGTAGCCATGTTCCTAGAGTTAATATGGTTATTTTCTTGAACACTTAATAATATGTCCATCTTTTTGTCATCATTCAATCCTTTCCGACCACTTCTTGGGGCATCTCAAACATGACCAAGCTGAAGAAATGTATGCTCGATCTTACTTATAGCTCATTGTAAAATTGGCGGACGATTATGATATTTTTCAATAAATACCTAACTGACACACTTCTTGTTGGGTTCTTACCCTGTTGCCATATCGTATCATCATTAGAATTTCTATCCTCTGTGCTTCATTACGTTTCATTTTTGTTAAAAAGAAATTTCACAATAACTATTACTTAATAAACTTCAAAAATTAGAAAAACGTTAGAGTAAAAATAATCTATCTTGAAAATAATGACACAATATTACGATATTTTGACACGAAGCATAAAACTGTCTAATTTGACCAAATGTAACAATGTGACAAGTAATTACTTACTGAGTTTTGCTGATACTGATTTAATTGTTGTATTTATTTTCGAACTTTAACTGTCAATAAATCATAATGACATATTAGATAAAAAATGTTCACAATTATGCACAGAATCCTAAAATTAAAAAAAAATGGGGGTTCCCATTTAAAAAATTTAAGTTGGTCCAAGCAGAGTGCTTTCGGAGACACCACCCTGTATAATAAAAATATTGAAAAAATTCGTATTAAAAAAACAAAATCGACGTGTCCGAGCGATTTTTAAAAACATTCAGCGTTTCCTAAATAATGAATTTATTCCAGACTTTACGTCCTCACTGTATGTGTATTAGGCTAACTGTAACAAAAACTATGTTAGTCCGGAAAAGAAAACCGTTTGGGAAGCTCAAATTTTCCACATATTTTATATGATACTACCAATCTGTAGAAAAAAAATTGAAATTCCAAAATATTTAACTATAAGACGAGTTAAAGAACTAATAAATTGCAATCTATTTCTTATCTTGTCTTCCCATCAGTAATTCGTTCGCGAAATATACCCATCTCTATTATAAACCATAGACAATTTACCTTTAGATACGTACAGCTTATCTCCTGCGCAAACAAAAGTTACGTTTAATGGGTGAAAAAATACGTCCGAGCGCATGACTTGCAGGTCAGCTGGCTTCCTTTTGGACACCTCCGTGCATGCGCACAAACCTCGTGTTATCGGCCTGTCCTACTTTATCGACAATGATCGACATGCTCAAGATACTCTACAGAACCGGCTCGGCCGCCATTGTTGTTGTTGCGTTTTGCGGTTTCTCTGTGGATTCATTGTAGTTTTCTTAGCTATCGTGGATTGGGGGTGTTTAATATTTACGGATTTCTAGTTTTTGTGTAGTTTAGTGAATTGTGTCTGATTGTGAGAAAATTAATTCTGTCAAAAGTTGCTTTTAATAAAGCCAGTATTTCACGGGTCAAGTTCTCGGGCAAAAACATTTCAAGTTCTTGAACACGAAATTTTGCTTGAAAATGTTTTACACGTACCCAAGTTTTGGCCAAATTGTAAAAATCAATACAAGTTATATACCAACTAATATTTGACTTGAGGTTAGGTACGCGATAACACCGTAGATTGGCTACTTTGCTGGTTTTGTTTGTTTTTATATTCGATTTTATAAGAATAGTTTAATTCACTTGCTCTTGTTCTCTTCCTTTTCGAACTAAAAACACGACGACAAATTATTTTTAAACAAATTTTAGAAACACACACACCCTTAAAAACAATTTTCTATCCTCAAAATCTGATTAGGTTTGCAACTACTAAACATGCCAGAAATCACTACCTTTTTTCCCAACTTGATCAAAAATTGAGAAGAAATTTCAATTTTTTGACAATAATTTAAATTTTAAAGCTCGGACCTGTCTATTTTCCCATTCGTCAAACGATAATGTCGCAGTGCGCATGTGTAATAGTGTCTAGCTTTGTTTGCATGCGCGAGGCCATAAAACTGCCACTTTCGTGATTATTGTTTGCTTATCTAAAGGTAAATTGTCTATGTTATAAACCTATAATTTATCATTGTTTTAGAATAGAATAGAGTCAGAAACAACAATCCGTGTAAACACAAGAAGGCCCGCGAGGAGTATAGTTAGGAAGATTCTGCCTATGTTAAAAGCCCCGAACAAACTGTAATGTGATAACGACTGTGATATTATTTAAGGATAAAAAGTAAATAATGTTCTCTCTGTAAAAGGTTGTTTTATTTATAATTTTTCATTTGACAATTTTCCTTAAGATTTGGTCAAATCATCCACAATAAAGGATTTTAGTTTGTTAGTAATAAATCTATGGTGGGTGGTCAAACGAGTATAAGTCAGGATTCTACCAAAATGAGTTTTTATACTTTTTGTATCTATTTTAGAATCCCACATTGACTGGTTCAAATAGAACAAGTCAGTGTCTTCAAAATATTTATATTTCAAATGTAATCTACTTAGTTTAACTCCAAAATAATTTGATTTTGGTGGCCATAACAGTACAAGTTCAGTTGTACTATTAAGATATTTACTATTGAAAAGTTTAAATAGTACAAGTTAACCTATACTAGACGTATTTTTATTTAATATTGACTTATACTATTTGTATCGTTTTGACAACCAGAGTTTTAGGTTATGTTAGCGGTAAACAAATTGTTTTTTGTACGTAAGTTGGTGATTTTTGTTTTATTAGAGAAACAAAAAAATAGTTGGGCACTGAAATCTTACATCCCCATATATCAACTGGTTAGAAGCGTTGGTAAAAAACAAAAGTTTATGGTTAAGGAATTAACATACGACCAGTTTTTAAATTTTGCCGATTTATACAAAAGCTCTTTGGTATTGCGAAAAAAAATTCTGCTGGAGACCCTTTTCAATGGCACGATGTGCAATGGCTTCGTTATACCAGAGAACCCGGCCAGATTTATTTTAAAAATTGCCTTATCAACGAAGAAAATTTCAAGGAATTTTGTTTTCCTAGACGAGGAAAAACCGAGGTATTGTCACCTAACAAGTGTTACTTGCAAAAGCCCTCCATATCTAAAGAAAAAAAACTGATTTAATACAGTTACTGCCGCTAATATCTCCAGCTATTCGTCAATTTTACCTTGATTTACCCACAGGTTATGATGTACGTGATACCCACCCAAACGTGGTTGAATTTGACGAAGATTAGGTGAAAAACTTAAATAAAAAATAATAATGTACAGGGTTATTTTTTATATTTGCGTACCCACCTACAGGGCTTAATATAAGTGATAGAAAAAAACTTTTATTACAAAAGTTGCATAATGTTTCCCGTCATATCTTTTAGACTTATTAAAAAAAACATCTGCACATCGGAAAGTTAAAAAACAAATGAAAGTAATCTTTTTTTAAATGGAACATCCTGTATATTTTTTACCAGGGCGAAAGATCTCTTTCTCCTGATTTCAAAAATATATAACATGTCATCATTTAATCCAGTCATTTGTGAAATATTTCAGTTTTTGATTAATTGAATTGACTATAATCTAGTCGGCGTTCCGCATACTTCAACGTGACATATTTGTCACTTTACTTTAAATTGAAAGATTCAGTAAGGAAAATGGGATATTCGGAAGAAGACAAACTTCAAATAGGGCGTCTTTTTTACTCTAATAACAACCGAATAGCTGTAGTTCAACAGCAATATCATCGAATTAATCCTGGACGACAGGTACCATCGATTGACACAATCAAACGCATTATCCAGCGATTTAATGAAGCAAAAAATCTCAAAATCATTTACTTTACTTTATATCATAAATTATAAATTATAAGTTATTTTTTCTCCAAATGACATTAATAGCGGTCTTTTAATGACACCTGACAGGCTCAAAAGGTGTCATTAAAAATTAAAATTTAAAAAGACAAGTAAACACAACAATTCAATAAATGTCATAAATAACATACATAAATATAAAAAATACGATTTTTCGGGAAATTGGAACAAATTTGGAGAAAGAATTATATGTTTTACTAGGCAGAAAAGCACAAGATTTAATGCCGCGGCTGGTGTTTCATAGACGAGGCGCAGCCAAATAACTATTCTTTACTGCATGTTTCAATTTAAAGTAAAGTGACAAATATGTCACGTTGAAGTATGCGGAACGCCGACTAGATTATAGTCAATTCAGTTAATCAAAAACTCAAATATTTCACAAATTACTGGATTAAGTGATGACATATTATATATTTTTGAAATCAGGAGAAAGAGATCTTTCGCCCTGGTAAAAAATATATAGGGTGTTCCATTTAAAAAAATAATACTTTCATTTGTTTTTTAACTTTCTGATATGCAGATGTTTTTTTTTAATAAGTCTAAAAGATATGACGGGAAACATTATGCAACTTTTGTATTAAAAGTTTTTTTCTGTCACTTATATTAAGCCCTGTAGGTAGGTACGCAAATATAAAAAATAACCCTGTACCTACCTATGTTGAAATAAAAACTTTTTTTTGTAAATTTGTTTAATTTTATTATGTTTTATGCTATTTAAGTTTCAATGATTCCTACTAAAATCCCATTTTTGCCCTACATAATAGTATAAGTCAACTTCTTAGGTCGGATAAAATAGTATAAGTCATATTTTTTTTATGATTAATACCAAATACAAAATTCTTAACAGCTAAATACCTAAAAGTAATTCATAAACAATATTTTTGTCAATTAAAAAAGTCGGTTCTAAAGCAATAGCGGCAATAAAGCCCTAATATTTAAGCGGCAAATATTTAAAATGCGTTTTTCTCGACTTGTCTAATTTTGACTTGTACTTGTTTGCTCACCCACCATAGAAATTTTAACTACAGTTTATTAAAGGCAAATAATTGTGGCATATCGAACAAGTGTGCAACTGTTTTTTATATTGGAATACACAGTGCTCCAAGCACAATGGATACCCTGGGGTGGGTAGACCACGACGACCGTTTCGTCCTTGTTAGGACTCTACGGGCAGCCATAACCCAAGCAATCCCGACAACAGCGGTAAGATGTTTTAAAAACCTTTTACAAAACAACGCGGCCATAAATACACGTATAGATCCCTGAGCACTGAGTATTCCAATAGAAAAAACAGTTACACATTTGTCTGATATGCCACAATTTTATTATTTGCTTTTAATTATTTTTGCGGACACTATGTTATCTACTAAACATTTTTATGGCTTTTCTTAAACGGATTGAGCACATTCAAGTGGGTGCCGGCGTTGATCTGTTGCTAATCTGCAAAACGGCAGATGTTTCGGTGAAAACGCTAATGGCGTTCCCTATTTGTTTTTTGGGCATGGAACAGCACTGGAGAAAACGAAAATTCAAAGAAGCAGCTTTCATGAATCAAAATACCCATATATTTAGTAAACCATGTATAGATATCCCCAATATCTAGAAACCTCTTCTTTTCCCAAACCAACAGCTCAAACTTTACACTCCAACAAGCACGTAGACGTAGTCATCATGCTTCATTGCACATGGATAGTACAGTATTGCCCGAAATAAACAGTACTGAACTTGTAATCGTATTATATATTTAAAAAACACATATTATTGACACTTTATTATATGTTCTAAATGTGCACCTCCTCGTTCAAGACAGACTTCATAACGATGTTCTAAGTTTCTGGTCATGTTATTGAATAAGGGTTGTCTCAGAGCTGCGAAGAAGACTCGAACGGCATCCTTTAATTCATCGATGGTTTGTGGTGCCTGTTTGAAAACGGCATTTTTAGCTATGCCCCAAATGTATGCGTCTGGAGGTGTGAGGTCTGGAGAATGTGAAGGATAAGGGAAGTCAGTAAATCGTGAAATGAATTTGCTTGGAAAATGTTCTTGAAGAAATTAACGAATTGCGGCAGCAGTATGGCAAGTTGCCCCGTCCTGCTGAAAAAATTGGTTTCGAAATGCCAAGTTACGTGCACGACAGAATTGACGTAGATCAGGGATAAATCGTGTTAAAATGTGTCTGTACCTCTGTTGATTAAGTGTGACTTGCCTACCATTCTCTTCGATGAAGTACGGACCAATGATTCCGTGTCCGGACACAGCACACCAGACACTTACTTTTGCACTATGTAAAGGAACCTCTTGAACCTAATCGGGTCTGGCAAAGCCCAGAAATCGATTTGTGCGACGATTCACATAGCCTGACAAGTGAAAGTGTGCTTCGTCTGAAAACCAAACATTTTTCAAAAATTCAGGATTTTCATACTGTAACGCGAGAATTCTGGCGCAATATTCCACTCTACTGCGATAATCCCGAGGATGTAGTTGTTGATGTACCTGAATCACATACGAAAATGCACCCAGCTCCTTCAGGATTCTTTGAAAGGAAGTTCTTTTTAAATCAAGTTGTAACGCTGTCCTTGCCTGGCTGGCTTTCGGATTTTGTAAGATTTGCTCAAAAACACGTTCATGGTTATTGTTGTTGTTAACTGTCCTGGGACGCCCCGAGTTTCCTTTTCGTTGGCACAATACACTACCCGTATTTCTGAACTTTTCAATAACCTTCAAAATTACAGCATTACTTGGAGAACGTTTATTAAACCGTTGTGTGAATTGATCAGACACGTATAGCAAACTTGCACCATTATGTCGGCCCATTCCGTATGAGCGAAAATAATGCTCTACCAGAAACACTTTCTCCTCTGTACTTAACACCATTTTTAACAATTAGGCCCTACTAATTACTTGTTTGAGGTTTACTTGACAGGTCTATACTAGCTAACTTGAGTGTGACAGCGCACTCATAAAAACACCGCCAACTTAGTTTCAGTACTGTTTATTTCGGGCATATCTGTATTTAAGACAGTAGTCTTAGGATTATAAGTTAGTTTACACTTAAAAACGGTTACAGATACTAACTTACCGAGACGTTGTGTTAAGTAACAAAATAGAGACAATGGAAGTCCGACAATGTAATTTATTTAATATTATCTCATACGATACGGTAATATATGTGAGAACCTCCCTAATAGTCTATCGTATTCTCAAATAATTCAACCAAACGTGGTGTAATAGTTCTCGCTGAGGTGGCGCGGCCGGCGGTCGGGTCTCGGGCTCGGGTACCAGCCTCATTCGTATTATTCGCACGTGCGTTAAAGTAGGCTGGACTTTTGCAGATTCTCTATGGTTAATTGTGTTAAATAAATGGTAAAAAAATTATAATTTTACACTTTTAACACATTTCTTTTTGACTCGACATGTTTCGCAATACAGTTACTTCTTCAAAGGAGTACTTAAAAGTGGTATTTTAAAAGTTATAACTTAGGAGTAACAATAAAATTGCAGGTAATTTTCAGGTTGTTATAACTGTGGGAAAACCAAATAATAATGTTTACAGACTAATTAAAGAGATTCAAAAGAGGTGATCCTTTTAAATCCAATTGATCATTAAGAAGAGTATTGTTATTTTTAAGCCTATTTGTTTCTAAGGATTCAAGCAAATTTAATTTTGTGCTTTTGTTTTCAACATGCAAGATATTGTAGTTATGATTAAATGTATGATTTACTTCTAACAGATTGTTGGAATTGTTAGAATCTGTTTTGTTTTTTATGAAACTAGCATGATTCAATCAACCGTTTTTCGAAGTTTTGGCCTGTTTGTCCGATATAAACTTTAGAGTAATCATACATACATTATTTATTTCCTTTGTTCAATTTACTTTTATTATTTTAAATGTTTCCCTAGAGTATTGTTTGTTTTGAAAGCAATATTAATATTCAAGGTTTTTAAAAAGTTTTTTTATTTTAGTGCTAATATGACCTATGTAAGAAATATATAAAAAACTTGAATATTAATATTGCTTTCAAAACTAACAATACTCTAGTGTTTACAAATTAAAATGTAATGGTTGCTCTAAAGTTTATATCGGACAAACAGGCCGAAACTTCGAAAAACGGTTGAATGAACATCATGCTAGTTTTATAAAAAAGCAAAACAGATTCTAACTGTTCTAACCATCTGTTAGAAGTAAATTATACATTTAATCATAACTACGATATCTTGCATATTAAAAACAAAAGTACAAAGTTAAATTTGCTTCAACCCTTGAATAAATAGCCTTAAAAATAACAATATTGATCAATTGGATTTATACGGATTACCTCTTTTGAATCTCTTTAATTAGTTTGTAATAGTTATTTATGTACCAAGGCAGTAAAGTGATTCTTTATCGGACGAGTCTGAAATTATGAGATGAGCGAGCGAGGCGAATAACAGGCGAGTCGATAAAGACACTTTACTGACGTGATGCATACAAAATTTTTTCGCCAACCGCTCAGAATTTATAATATAAAAAATTGAGGTATAACTCATCGCATTTTATTATAACAAAGAAAACAGCAAAGTACACGTCAAAAATGACACGTCAGAAAATTTCGGCTGACCACGTGCGTATTCCAAAGCACCCCTCAAGAAAAAATTTGCGGCAGGTAAAAAATTAAACTAAGTATGTTTGTTTTTCTTCTATTGACAACCACTTAAACCAAGAAGTTCTTGGGGACACTGAATCTCGTAAAAATCGACATCGGGATTATCAACTCCTTGGAACCATTGAAATCTCCAATGACATCCTGCCTGTAACTGCGACGGCAACTCTGCACATTCCTAAAATGAATGTTTGTCAATTAGGATTAAAAAATATACAGGCTGATCCACGACGAGCGTCCGTTAGAGCTTTTAAGAAAACTATCAAATACTTTTCTTTATTGAAACTTTAGCTGTTTATATTTTTCCATTTACCTTTCTTCTTTCTCCGAAAAATAGGGCACCCTTTTTATTTCAGAAAGTACCACTTTTCCGCCCACTGGAGGAAATATAAAAGCGTTTGGGAAGTGGGTAATTTCCTTATTATTTATTATTATTGGGGACCAATTTTTTCAACTTATGTTATACGTGTAATGCAATTTTTTATTGCTTTAATTTATTTTAGTTTTCTTCTCGTTCTTTTTAGACCCGTAAGAAAGATTTAATATAAAACGAAATGTTGGGATACTATATGTAATTGAGTTATTTCGTTGCCTGCCCTTGTTTTTACTATCCTAATTTTGGTTGCCGAATGCCAGAATAAAACGAAATTTGCGGTTTTTTGACAAAAATGTTAAGAATATGAGAAACAAAATATGAATATGCAATTCCGTTCTTTCTATGATGCAGCACATCGATCCTTTAGCCAATTAAAAGTATCGTAGATGACATTTTTTAACAGAAAACACTAATGGCACATTCGCCATTTCGTTTTTTCATCAATATTTTGTTATTTTTCAGTTTTATCCAAAAATTGGCTAAATACCAGTCTTTTGAAAACAATTGGATTGATTCGATTATTGATTGGATTGATTGGATTGATTGGATTGATTGGATTGATTGGATTGATTGGATTGATTGGATTGATTGGATTGATTGGATTGATTGGATTGATTGGATTGATTGGATTGATTGGATTGATTGGATTGATTGGATTGATTGGATTGATTGGATTGATTGGATTGATTGGATTGATTGGATTGATTGGATTGATTGGATTGATTGGATTGATTGGATTGATTGGATTGATTGGATTGATTGGATTGATTGGATTGATTGGATTGATTGGATTGATTGGATTGATTGGATTGATTGGATTGATTGGATTGATTGGATTGATTGGATTGATTGGATTGATTGGATTGATTGGATTGATTGGATTGGATTGATTAGACTGATTGGATTGATTAGACTGACTGGATTGATTGAAATAGTTGAATTATTTGGATTGATTTGATCGATTGAAATAATTGGATTGATTGGATTGATTGGATTGATTGGATTGATTGGATTGATTGGATTGATTGGATTGATTGGATTGATTGGATTGATTGGATTGATTGGATTGATTGGATTGATTGGATTGATTGGATTGATTGGATTGATTGGATTGATTGGATTGATTGGATTGATTGGATTGATTGGATTGATTGGATTGATTGGATTGATTGGATTGATTGGATTGATTGGATTGATTGGATTGATTGGATTGATTGGATTGATTGGATTGATTGGATTGATTGGATTGATTGGATTGACTGGATTGATTGGATTGATTGGATTGATTGGATTGATTGGATTGATTGGATTGATTGGATTGATTGGATTGATTGGATTGATTGGATTGATTGGATTGATTGGATTGATTGGATTGATTGGATTGATTGGATTGATTGGATTGATTGGATTGATTGGATTGATTGGATTGATTGGATTGATTGGATTGATTGGATTGATTGGATTGATTGGATTGATTGGATTGATTGGATTGATTGGATTGATTGGATTGATTGGATTGATTGGATTGATTGGATTGATTGGATTGATTGGATTGATTGGATTGATTGGATTGATTGGATTGATTGGATTGATTGGATTGATTGGATTGATGGGATTGATGGGATTGATTGGATTGATTGGATTGATTGGATTGATTGGATTGATTGGATTGATTGGATTGATTGGATTGATTGGATTGATTGGATTGATTGGATTGATTGGATTGATTGGATTGATTGGATTGATTGGATTGATTGGATTGATTGGATTGATTGGATTGATTGGATTGATTGGATTGATTGGATTGATTGGATTGATTGGATTGATTGGATTGATTGGATTGATTGGATTCATTGGATTAATTGGATTGACTGGATTGATTGAATTGACTGGATTGGTTGAATTGATCAATTAATAAAAGCAAAAACGAAATTTGCTTAACTTTGCCCATATTTATTTTTCTGCTTTTATTGATTTATTAATCCAAACTTTTTTTACCTAAAACTGTAGGTAATTGTACTATAAAGCTGTGAAATTGGCCGATTTTTGAAAGAAAAGAAGTAACAAAATATTGGTGAAAAAACGAAATGGCTGCTAATATTTTAATATTAGTAATTTTCAGTGGCATTTTATTAGCGCAAAGATTATACCGCTTCAGATGCGACCCCACTAATTGGGTCACCCCATCCACCAGTAGGAGCGTTCCATTGTTGGGTACACCCGGTAGCGTACAAACCAGCTCCACCACCTGGCATAGCGATGTCAAAATGATTTTGGGCCAAAGGACTGCCAGTGTTGGTAATTTGGGCAATCAATGATTTTCCAGATAATGCTCCCTTGAAATTAAGGATAACGCAGGAACAGCATTTATGATAGTCTTCACCACCTAAAAAAGAAAAAAACTTTAATAATTTTACTTCCTGTGAACAATATAATTTTGGGACACAGGAAAATAAATGCAAAATTCCTGAACTGTAATTATTTATATATACAGGGTGTCCCGAAATTAGCTGACAATATTTTAAGGGGATAAAGAACATTCAAAAATAAGACTAATATCCTCTATTAACATACCTTCAAAAACGCTTCGTTAAGGTGCTAACGCCCCCTGAATTGGAGCTATGACAAGCAGTTTTCTTACAATATCTCAGAAACGGATTAGGGTATCAAAACAAAATTTGATACATGTTTTACCCATAGCTAGACGCAATAAATGGTTTAATTAGCTTAACTGTATTTCTTCCAGTGGCGTCCCACTGGGTAGGTAGTTGGGAAAATATTGCCCTAAGTTTTTTATTTGTAGGATTTTTTATTTTTAGGTGAAATTTTTAGAAGCCTTGAAGTCTTTTGTTGAAAAAAGGTACTCTTGTTTCATTGAGGTAGGATTCACCATTTTCCAGTAAAATCGATTTTAAAATTTTCGGTTTTTTGAAATCCGGTGAAAAGGCTAAGGTTTTTTTTTTGCATATCTCAGCAAACACTTAATATTAAAACATAAAATTTATTAGAAGTTCTACTAGCGACAAATAATAATAATACATAATCAACTTGGGGATTTATTAGATAATGTGCCACTGGATTTACGTTTAGGGCACTTCTTTCAACATGATGGGGCACCAGCTCACTACGGACGTCAAGTGAGGAATTGGCTTGAAGAAAATTACCAGGTGGATTGGTAGGCCTGGCCACCAAGATCACTTGATTTAAATCCCCTTGATTATTATTTTTGGGGACACATGACTGGTACTTGCTTAAGAATTAGTTTCCCGTGTGGTTCACAATCAAATTTGATTTGCAATTTGTTATTATTTTTTGTTTTATTTTAAAACTCTCTTAAAATCTTAATGAAAATAAAGATTTAAAAAAACAAGGGAATCTAAAAATATGTTTAATTTAAAAACGTTACATTCTGTCAAATTACAATAATGGAGGGTTTTATTAACAAAAAATTTAAAATTAAAAAAATAATAATAATATTTACTTAAGGCTCCACCCCGTGCGACGTCACTGGAAAAATATTTTAAAGTAACATCCTTTAATACATATGCCTTGTCGCTAGTAGAAGTTCTAATAAATTTCATGTTTTAATATTAAGTGTTTGATGAGATATGCAAAAAAAAAACCTTAGCCTTTTCACCGGATTTCAAAAAACCGAAAAGTTTAAAATCGATTTTACTGGAAAATGGTGAATCCTACTGCAATGAAACAAGAGTACCTTTTTTTAACAAAAGACTTCAAGACATCTAAAAATTGCACCTAAAGGTAAAAAATCCTAAAAATAAAAAACTAAGGGGAATATTCTCCCAACTACCTACCCATTGGGACGCCACTGGAAGAAATAAAGTTAAGCTAATTAAATCGTTTATTGCGTCTTGTCATGGGTAAAACATGTATCAAATTTTGTTTCGATACCCTAATCAGTTTTTGAGATATTGTGAAAAAACTGCTTTTCATGGTTCCAATTCGGGGGGCTCTAGCCCCATAACGAAGCGTTTTTGAAGGTATGTTAATAGATGATTTTAGTCTTATTTTTGAATGTACTTTATCCCCTTAAAATATTGTCAGCTAATTTCGGGACACACTGTATATATAAATGATTATTTGTTTGTTTCTTTCACGTTTGAGATAAAACTTTGGTAAGTTGTGTTATGATAGCGTCTCATGACTGTAGCCTTTACAATTAAATGTCTTACCTGTAAATGATGCAGCTACCCATCCGAAACTAATAGAATTATTGTAAACCCAAGGTTGCTGGTCATTACACATATAAGCTACATCTCCTGTATCTGTACATCCTGACTGGATTTCAATACCCTGAGTCGTTGTACCATCTTGATGGCACGATCTTACTGGGGTCGTTTTGGAGGTGCCTGAGAGATTCTCCTTCCATGAACAACCTGGCTTGCAACAGTCCCAGTACCGAGTTGTAATTCCAGAACCACTTACTCCTCCGGGAACGGGAATAATTTGTGGGTCAGCGGTGGAGTAGGCAACCACTAGAAAATAATGGTGAAGGAGTTCGCCGAGAAAGTGGAACAAATATAATTACTAAATTTGATATCAAATAATTTTACTACAGTTGTCATGTGCAACTCCTTTCGGCGATTTTTAAGTTGCTTAAATTAGGTTTCAGATTATCTCACCAATATGTTATTAATAGTCCTGTTAAGGTTTAACTGCAACCTACAAACTACAACCTGAAAATAACGAATTGATAAGAAAAGTCGGACGCAGGTTCGAGTTGGTCGACTGGTCAATTGACCAAGCCCCGGTCAAATTTCTCAGTTTTGTCAAAAGAAATGAAGCCATAAGTAATGACAGAGAAACGCGTCTTTATTAAAAAACAGCTAACAAAAAATAAAGAAACCATTCTGAGGTACAAAAAACACAAAAATGACACATAATAATCTAACAATACTAAATTACTAATGAAGTAATGAGTCAGTAACTGATTGATGATGAAATGAGAGACTGCTGGCAGTACTACTGGCATTGGTAGATAGCTTAGATAAAGGTACATCATCTTCGTCACTGAACTCACCCCCGGCCTTGTCTTTATGTTCTTCAGAATCTGAATCACTCGTTTCATCCTCACTACTGAAATTTAGCGCTGGTTCCTCCGAATTTCCATATTTTTTATTTCCACTGCCACTTAACAGCTTTAAATCGTACTTTATATAAACAAGCTTTCCTGAACGAGTGGTTTTCAATCGGTTGTGAAGCTTGCTATGGACAAGGCCTCATGAGTACCAATTTCTTTCACAAGAGGCTGCAAAAGTTTTTGACTGAATTTGACCCGGTCAAAATCGGTCAAAATCTCAGTCAATTGACCAGGCACAACCCTAGTTAGAACAAAGATAAATTCCGGTTTTACCATTTGCAATGACGGTGACGGATCAGATCTGGATAATAGTGAAGCAGCATTTATATCTCACCGAAACATTACAAGTAATCTGGAAAGCGCTATTTATTTTATTTTTTAATTATTTTATTTTAATAGGTTGAACGAACCAGCATTGCAACACGGACATCGAGTTTTAAAACTTCCTACATATCATTACCACTTTAATCCTATTGAAATTGTTTGGTCGGAATGTAAGTGCTATTATGATGCAAAAATAAGTTCTATGTATCCTGTAACAAATGTCGTAGTTTTGGGTCTAAGTCACACACTAATAATATTATAAATGATGTGTGGGAACGGGAAAGATTTATCGATGCGTCAGATACTCTTCCCCTTAATAATAACTTGGACGTATCTGATGGTGATGATCCTAGCGGAGATAATTTATTTTAATTATTAAAAATTGCATTTTGTTTCATTTTAAATGTTATAAATGAGTTTTATTTATTTTTCAGTAAATTTAAATTAATTAAAAATTTCATATTGATTTTTAAAAACAAAATGTTTTACCGCATGATACCTTTTACACAGAATAAACTACTTATTTCTGACTTCATTAACTGTATAATATCAAATTAAAAATTTGAAAAAACGCGCTTGTATTTTACTTGTTCACATGCATCCAACTTTATGTAGATCAAGCCTAAGAAAAATCATAATCTTTACCGTCGGTAAGTTAAATTGATTGAATTAATTTACGACGTACCGCAAATATGGAGAATATGACGTAACAGTCAGCGGTCATTGAACAAACTTTACGTATATAAAGCTTTTATAAAACATGTTTACAGACAACTACTGGATATCCGATGTTGAGAATATTTTTACAATAAGAGTTCAAAACCCTCATTAATAAGATATTTGTGAAAACATTGACGATGCTATATGTTTTATGACAATATATACTTAATATTTTTTTCCCCATTTAAAATTTTTGTCAAGTTCCCTATTGCCTACATTCTATCTGACTGGCGAATTACTTATTCAAAACCGCCCCAAAAATTTCTTATATATTACAGAATCTAGTAAAAAAATTAGACTACTTACAAACGGCCAAGGAAAAAGCAATTGTTAGAAATTCCATTTTATTATTCACTAAATTTTTCACGTTTAATTTATATATAAGCTGATTATATTAATATAATGTTGCCAGGTTCCATGTTTTATCAGTGCAGTTAAGTGTTTTGTTTTTGTGTCAATTAAAACAAAGTATTTACTTTAAAAGTAAAGTCTTTCACGAAGTAGTCAAGATATTCAATTGATATCTATATACTTATCTAAGGTATAAAGATACAAAAATGTGTGCAATGGAAATTGTACTTATACTGATTTTCAAAAAAATGACCCCATATTATTAATGAAATCGCTTAAATTTTTCTATAACTTGTATTAAACTGTTGCTCTCACGAATATTTAATAATAATATTGCCAAAACCATACAATAATTTATACGTTAATTGCAGACACAAGCAATTATTGTTTGTTATTATAATATGGAGCTTTCGCACGTATCTAGTTTATTTTTCTAATCGTATTAGTTTAAATTAATTTTCATTTCTTATTTTTCCGCCTCTTTTAACACTTATTTTTTTCCTTTTTACGAGCATAGTTGGAGTATGCTTGAACAATATGGAATCATTATTATTTATGTCATATCGATAGCATTAAAAGAATTTAAAAACGTTTTTTAAAGTATGAAACCTCTAAGATGTCTATTCGGATCGAGGGGTTGATTACAACATGCTATTATCTGCTATGTCAAATTAACTTTTCAATTCCAAGAATCAACAGTAGACAAAGTATAACATTCTTACGTGAAAGGGCCAGGATAAATATAATGCCTAAATCGCCATCATGATGTTTTTATATGCAACCTGCATGAATTAAAAGCCGTGGCAAAAACTATTTAAAACTTTTTATAACATTTTCTTTAAGTTCTTTTCCTTTATTTATTAATACAGGGTGTTTTTTAAGGTCGACGAGCGGCCATATCTCGGAAACTACTGGGCATAGAAACTCAGGAAAAGAAAAATGATAATTAAAGTGGCCATTAGAAAATTCTGGAAATAATTTTTAAGTTCCGCAGTTTGCCGCAAGAGGGCGTAATTGAAAAGTAAATTTTAAAATTTTACATAATTCCGAAAATTCCACATTAAGGTATATGTTTGATAACACCATTTTAAAGATTGGACAATTATGCATCATTTTGGTCTTATGCTTATTGGCGTACCGACTTTAATAAGAGTGGGGGAAGCTATTGAATGTGTAAACATTAAAATCGCTGTAACTTCTAAACGACTTATCCGATTTTACTAAATTAAAGCTTGTTTGGAAGGGAAAGGTAAGTATCTTCAATCGCCGTATCCAACAGTACACGATAAGGTTTAATAAAATTGCTAGAGGGCGCAATTTGTAATAATAACAGTTTTTTCGATTTTATCCCGAAAATTCAAATCATACGGTATAACTATGACATCATAATCGAAAAGTAGATGAAATTTGCAAGAAAAGATGTGAAGACCGCAGTTCGATATCTTTGTTCGTTTCAGAGTTATTGCCAAAACAATAATTTTTAATACAAATTGCGCCCTCTAGCAATTTAGAAGCTTAACTTAAAGCGTAAATTTAGTAAAATCGATTTAGTCATTTAGTAGTTAGAGCGATTTTAATGTTTACACTTTCACTTGATAAGAGTGGGAGAATCTATTGAAAGTGTAAACATTAAAATCGCTGTAACTTCTAAACGACCTATTCGATTTTACTAAATTTAAGCTTGTTTGGAAGTACCTTCAATTGTCGTATCTAATGGTACATAGTTTCTAATAAAATTGCTAGAGGGCGCAATTTATATCAAAAATTATTGTTTTGGCAATAACTCTGAAACGAACAAAGATATCGAACTGCGGTTTTCACATATTTTCTTGCAAATTTCATCTATTTTTCGATTATGATGTCATAGTTATACCGTATGATTTTAATTTTCGGGATAAAATCTAAAAAACTGTTATTATTACAAATTGCGCCCTCTAGCCTTTTTTTGAGAACTAATATGGACAACTAAATACGATTGGTGAAAGTGCATACACTTCTCTTCCAAACAGTCTTTAGTTTGCTAAAATCGGATAAGTCGTTTAGAAAGTTACAGCGATTTTAATGTTTACACATTCAATAGCTTCCCCCACTCTTATTAAAGTCGGTAAGCCAATGAGCATCAGACCAAAATGATGCATAATTGTCCAATCTTTAAAATGGTGTTATCAAACATAGACCTTAACGTGGAATTTTCGGAGTTATGTAAAATTTTAAAATTTACTTTTCAATTACTCTTGCGGCAAAATGCGGAACTTAAAAATTATTTCCAGAATTTTCTTATGGCCACTTTAATTATCATTTTTCTTTTCCTGAGTTTCTATGCCCAGTAGTTTCCGAGATATGGCCGCTCGTCGACCTTAAAAAAAATACCCTGTATAGTACAGTGATTGTTAATATTGCTTTTTTTATAGTTTCTTTTTATGTTATAATATGTTCGATACAACTTTATATGAATTAGTGATGCTTTAATTTTCTTTTCTCTAAGTATATTGCTCTGTACAAATGGATACCTATTAGGAAATAAAGCTATTATTTTTATTATTATATATAAAACAATATTTATATTTTTATTGATATGTTTCTTAAGCAAGCAATAATTTATAATATTATATAGATATAATATTACAATTATAAGTGCGACATGGACAATCCACTCAAGTACAGGATATTTTTTTACAACCCAACGTACGAACAGGATCATAGACCAAAATTTACACTAGAGAAATGCATTGCCAACTTTACTAAAGCTTCCCTTTTTTGAAGCAACAGAAGAATGGTAGGAAACTTAGGTTCAAATGATTACTTGAGTTATGCTAAGTATATCGCCACTTAGCAATTAAAAATAGCTTTTAGTTATTACTTAGCCCTATCCTTAATGCTTTCCAAAATATTAAGGAAAAACATCTTCAGGCTCTTCGGGAGCCGGTAGCTTGTCAAAATGGAAAAGAATATTATACAAAATGTTTAGAAGATAATTTAGTGTCCGCGAAAATAATTAATAGCGAATATTTTGGCATATCGGACAAGTGTGTAACTGTTTTTATGTTGGAATACACAGGGATCCAAGCACAATGGATACCCTGGGGCGGGTAGACTACGACGGCCGTTTCGTCCTTGTTAGGACTCTACGGGCAGCCATAACCCAAGCAATTCCCACAACGGCGATAAGGTATGCACCACATATTAATTCCGCTGGGATGGCGCTACGGTGTATTGATAGCCGCTTTGCTTTTGCAAAGAGGGTTTTAATAAATCGAACCGCTGTGTCGGAATTGCTAGGGTTATGGCTGCCCGTAGAGTCCTAACAAGGACGAAACGGCCGTCGTGGTCTACACCCCAGGGTATCCATTGTGCTTGGATCCCTGTGTCTTCCAATATAAAAACAGTTACACACTTGGCCGATATGCCGCAATATTCGCTTTTAATTATACAAAATTTTAATTTTATTTCTTTATCAACTGGCAGGTTATAAAATTAATTTTTAATCTGAGTTTTATATTAGTAAGTTTAAAATGCCAATACGATTTGTTCTAATTATAATTTTTAAAATAACTTAATTTGATAAAAACAAACCACTTAGAATAATAATAATTAAATAATTATCTAATTAAATAATATTTTCTATTTGATCTACTTGATTCTTTGTTATTGATCGTGATTATACCTTTCAAGACTCTTATGGTACGAAACGGCCGTTACTTAATTGTTTTGAAAAGCAAATGCGCGACGAGTATTTATAATAATGACAGACATAACTGAATGGACTGAGATTGGAAAAAATCATGCCTGGGCATTTTGTAAATAACCTGGTTGGATAAAAGAAGAAATCCCATTTTTAAATATTTTTTTGCTTTCATTTTTTATGCCCGTTTTCGCAAGCTATAGCATACATGCATTTGCATTTGAAAGCATCCATGGATGTAGGGTAAAATTCAAAGAAATGAGAAATTTTATCGAACTTATGCCAGTTATATTATGATGAACTACACCCAATACATATATAATTAATTTGTGTTAGGCTACATGCTTGGTATAACTGTTGTTCCATTGCACATGAAGAAAAAATAACCAAAAAAACCAAGAAAATCAATTTACCTACCAAATTTATAGAAAACCAACTACCACAGATATAGTCATACCCGCAGATTCAAAGCACCCCCAACAAACAAAACTAGCTGCATTCAATAGTATGATACATCGACTAGTTAACATTCCTCCTCATCCAATACAAAAAAGAATTATATATCATAAAAATAATAGCCACAAATAACGGTTACCCAACAAAAACCATACACCAAATAATAAAGAAAAAACAAAGACAAAACACACAAAAACTTCTCTACAAAGAACATCCCACTCCAATTAAGGAAAAATACTGCTGAATAAGATATACAGGGAATACAAGCCAAAAAATCGCCAAAAAACTTAAAAACCTTAATATCATTTATATACGTCAATAAAAACAACTTACACAAACAAATATCCAATGCTAAAATAGAAACTAAAAACAAACTTTTACAAAGTGGGGTCTACCAAATAGAATGCGACAACTGCGAGGCTATCTACATTGGACAAACAGGTAGAAATTTTGACACCAGACTTAAAGAACACAAAACATCTATTTAAAAAAAAAAAAAAATGAAACAGGTTTAGCTGATCACAGCATATTACACAATCACTCAATCTCTAACAACAGAAAACCCATATACATACACAATAAAAGCAGAAAACTAAATTTACTAGAAACAATAGCTATCAAAAAAGCCCTAAAAAACAAATGTAATGTTGTTATTAACACTGGCCGACAAGATTTTACTAACACAGGTCAGCTCCTTATTTTTAAAATGGAAATTCCCTTCTAATAATAAGAAAAAATATTCGGAAAGCCCCAATACATACCATTTTTCAATAGCTTAATAAGAATCGTTTTACATTAACAGGTAGTCAAGTTAATTAGGAAACGGTTAAAATTGAGGCATTTTATTACAGAAAAATTACCTGAACTGTAGGAATTTTAGTAGGACTTTAGGGAGGATTTACAAAATATTGCTGTTTTCTTTGTTTGTGGGACAGTCGTGCAGTAGATCAGCATTATGTAATAAAAGATTGGCCACAAAGAAGTGAATTTCAGCTGGGATCTCAAAATGTTAAGTTTGCACCTCTTGTAGACCCCAAAAAAGTCCTTCTGCTTCCTCTTCAACATTAAACTTGGGCTGATGAAAAACTTTGTGAAAGCTATGAATAAAGACGGTGATGGATTCAAATACCTAAGACAAGTCTGTCTCCAGTTAAGTGATGCTAAATTAAAGGAAGGCATTTTTATTGGGCCACAAATCAGAAAATTGCTGGACGATGTCAACTTTACAGAGAAGCTTACCAGGCAGGAACTCAGAGCATGGAACTCATTTGTTAGTATAGTAAGGGGATTTTTGGGCAACAATATGGATGCAAACTATCAACAGTTAGTTAATGAACTTTTAGATTCCTACAAATCGCTTGGTGCCCGAATGTCATTAAAAATTCACTTCCTCCATTCCCATAATCTGTCATTTTTTCCAGAAAATTTGGGAGCTCTCAGTGACGAGCAGGGTGAAAGGTTCCACCAGGATATCAGGACAATGGAAATTTGCTATCAAGGACGATGGGATCCAGCCATGATGGGTGATTACTGTTGGTTTTTGAAAAGAGTAGATATGACCCCTTATAAAAGGAAAAAATAAAATTTAATTAGTGTGTTCAGTTAACATTTGTAATGATTGTGTTTTTCTTAGATGTAAGGTATGTTTAGTAGGTGTAAAAATTTAAAAATAGTCGATATACACGGTTAGAAAATTCTTAAATTATTTTTTCAATAGATATTAAATATTGTAACATTAAATGTGGTACTATAAATGTAACAAGAAAACGTTACGTGTTACAACTTTTTTTTTCTCATTTTCGTATTTAGATAGGTTCATTACCACAAGATGCTATTTAGCTTTGTGTTATAACAAAAAAAAAAAATTGTCGGTCAGTGTAATCAAACCGAAATACCTTCAGGCGCTTTCCTAATTCATAACAGCACACTAATTTAGGACTAAATATATGTATCTGTACCTTTAAAAGTTAGGAAAACCCACAGTTGACCATTCTATCTTCTAATTCTAATTTTAATTTTATGACATGTCTATAACTACCATAATATGATATAAATACCTTTGTAATGTCACGTAGAATTTAGTACCTTCTTGTACTCCTTTGACAATGGCCCGCAAAGGCCGAGACACGTATCAGGAGACGGATTAAATTTGTGAAACATAATACCCAATAATTTATTTGCTTCAAATTAACAAAATTTAATTAAGTTAAATTTAAGTAGAATGTTAACCCTTTCGCTGCTCCGGACGAATATATTCGCTATTTATTTTTTTATATATTTGTCTAGAGCAAGACAAAATAATCTCGCTGGCAGAGTTTCCACGTGTTGCTTGCAGGCCGCTCCTTTCAAATTGGCGCGGTGGCGAGTGGTTGGACCGAGGTAGGGTGGGGCCGTAAATGTTCCCGAATGATTTTGTACGTTTACAATGTAGAGTTCGCGTTTTTGGTTGTTTCGACAAGTTTTGTGTTAGAATAACCTAATATGGCTGGGAAATATCTTACAGATAAACAACTTGAGGAGATATTAGCCAGAAGTGACAGCGAATATGAGGAACAAAACGTGAGTTCCGGAATCAAAGAAACCGGTCAGGTGTGAGTCAGACTCGCTCACGAAGGGTTCCGTACTATTATCTTTACAACATTAGACACTATATAACCTTTTTTTTAGTTTCACTTGTGTCTGGGAGGTTATAATATAGTGTCTAATGTCATACTCAATTAATTTACAGTGCTCTTAACGAGTATATTCGCAAGCGGTAAAAAAACAGGCAATTTGGCGTGCGACATTATTTGAGCACCGCGCAGTGAAAGGGTCTTTACTCCCTTGAGCTTACTGAGGGCAAACTAAGGACATTGTGTCAACAAAACACACTCAATCAATAAATCTGAACTTGTAAGAGTATCATTTTATATAAATGTTTCTTTCTTTTCTATACTTATTGTTGCATTTTTGAAATATGTATCTATACATGGGTACACTTTTGCACTTCCTTCCTTGTATGAATTTTACCTGTATACATTTTTTTTTTAATTCAGTGTCTTTTTGTTTGGTAAATTTACCAAATATAAAGAAAACTAAATAGACATATCGAACACCTTTTTAATTACAAGTAGAAATTATTGACAACTGCTTATACTAAGAAGTTCTTGAGGGCATTGTATTTCTAGAAAATCTACATCAGGATTGTCAACTCCTTGAAACCATTCAAATCTCCATTTGCATCCAGGCTGTAGCTCTACGGGTAACTCAGAACATTCCTAAAAAAAATTAACACTAAATTATTAAATCGAATCTATTTTAGATGTACTTTCAAGACTACTGTATTTACTTTAGTTACTGCAAAAGTAAATTGAAGTGGGCCATTTAGTCCTTATAGAATATCATAACAACTAATTAACTCATCTATTGTCCTAAAAGTAATAAAAATAGCATTTTTACCACTTGTTAATAATACTCCATTTCTTTCTGTTTTCTGGTCATCGTATTTATAATTTTAAATTATTAAATATTAAAAAATCATATAAAGCTAGATTGAAGAATTCCTCACTGTATCATCAATGCTTTTGTTGCATGCCGCCATCGCGTTGTTGGTAAGAAATCATGTGACGAATAATAGCGTTAATGCTAGGATTTTACATCAAAATCAGTCAATTTTTAAATTGAGTTATGGCAATTTTATTGAAAGTAAAGTTCATCGCGGTTAATTTTGTGTTCAATTGAATTATTACCAAATAACTTACTGCTTCTGATGTCACACCACCAATTGGGTCACCCCAACCACCAGTAGGAGCATTCCACTGATTTGTACATCCGTTGGCGTATAACCCCTCACCGCCTCCTGGCATGGCTATATCGAAATGGTTTTGATACAAGTCACTACCAGTGTTTGTTATCTGAACTGCCATTTTTTTCCCAAGCAGTTGCCCTTTTAGGTTTAGAAGCATACACGAACAGCATTTGGCAACATCAGCTCCACCTGAGGCAATGAAAGAATAATATTGATAAAATTATATTTGATGCTTGGGCAGGTATAATAATTATTTATTCATTATGGGTTTAAAATGAATCTTTCGAATAAGGTGTATTAATTAGTGCAATATATTTATTGTAATGAAAAAATCTTAGAGTACTCTGTACAACAATAAACAGCAAAATATTATATACTATTGACAAGGACCTTGCGGATAAAAAGTATTTGCTGATCTTTTTCTTCCGGGAATATCATTATACAGGGTCCTATTGTGCGAGCAAAAATTATTTGCATCAAAGAGGGACTTGTATCTAATAGTAGGGGAGCCCACGATGCTAAATGGGGATTTTCTCGAGCGTCGTGGGGACCAATTGGATCTTGAAGGTTGGATGGTAGAAAGGAAAAAATTTCATATCATGTGTACCCTTTCACCGGTGGGGGGAGTTACTACAAGCTTTCAAAAATGTAAAAAAAAACAGTCACATGGATCTACTCGAGCGCGTCAGATATTAATAGTGTATATGCCCCACGTGACTCTCATGACGAAGGTACAATAATCTGCTGGTTTTGATGGTGGGGGCGGCGTTACGGAAAGGTTAAAAATGGGTAAAAAAAAAAATTACTCGAGCGTGTCAGATATTCAGAGGGGATGTTAAGGGATCCCTAAGGAAGCTCCCATTCAATAGACTGACGATTCAGATGTGACGCAAGCTCGTGGCGACTTTTCGAAAATGCAAAAAAAACACGCTATTTTGACATACTCGAGCGCGTCAGATTTTCATACAGACGGTTCAGCGTGGTGTCCTGGTCATGCTGATTCATAATCTGATGATAATTTTGACAGATTTTGTTAATCTGACTGTTTAAAAAAAAATTTCATGATTTTTTTTTTAAATCTTAAAAATTTTCCGAAAAAATTAAAAAATCCCAATAACAATAGGAGTGACAGACAGCCATATAAGTAAAGACAAAATCCATAGTAACAAAACGGTTTCAAAACTATCTTGATGCTTTTTAATAATATTATTTTCACATATTTTTGATGGAATTAAGAGAAGAATGCATAAGTGTGTTATATTTTTGAAATCGGAAGAAAAGGAACCATCTAATGCGCTTCTAATATACAGAGTGTCTTATTTAAAAAAATTAAATGTTTGGTTTTAAATGAGACATGTGACACCTACTGTCATTTTTGACAAAACCCATAAATACTTGGCCAAAAGTTCTACATCCTACTTTTTGAGTGAACGCGCTAACTCAAAAACAAAAAGTTACAGGCTTTTAAAAGTGGGACAAACTAAAATGTAAAATAATAACCCTGTACATATAATCCCACGAATGCTGTGATCAGCCTGTGATGGCGTGATGGCTGACGGAAAGTAGTGTGGGGACGGTGCGAGAGAGTGAGTGATAAAGAAAGAGACATTGAGGCGCGGAGTGCTTCCCTGCAGCTGCACGCGCTAATAAACTTTATTGACGATTTTTGTTACTTCGGCTTGTGGTATGTCCATGTGACGTTATTTTTTTGCAAGTTTGTGACCCTCCCACTCCCTTACGTCACGCTCAAATAGTCAGATTATTGAAACGCAGACTCTTTAGCATGTAATTAACCCACCACACCTTAATCTGACGCGCTCGAGTAAATCCAGCTATCGATTTTTTTTTACTATTCTGATCAGCTGCCGTACATGCGCGGCACTATATAGAGGGCTTAGACATGGCAGAGGTACTCAACAGGGTGCGAGGTATCCCCGATATGTTAATCTGCCGCGCTTGAGTACCTAAATCCCAAAATCCCCTGTTGGGCTCCCCTACTATAAGGACGTAATGCTGAGCCGTAGAGCTTAATACCTGTTGGGTGTGAGTAACTACCTGAATTAACAATCAATCATCAGTTATTCCGTCATCTTTGACAGTCGTTACAAGTAATTAGATTCATCGCTAATTTATCCAATTTCTTGAACAATTCACACAATGGGCTTTACGGAACAGCACAAAACATTCATGGTTTAAGCGTATTTTCGAAACGAAAATAGAGTAAATGGTTAGTGGCAATACAATCCGGTTTTGTGCATGGACGATTTTCATGAACATTTTCCTAACGTTGCTTTCATTGCTGGGGATTTTTATCATTGCCTGAAAAGAACCGTGGCTGTGTTTAGGGAAACAGGTTCTATACAACACAAAAAAGGAGCAGGAAGACCATCTGTGAGAACAGAATAACTTGTTGCAAACGTTTGTGAAATAATGCATAATACGCCAACAAATTGTATAAGACACCTGTCCTGTTATTTCCTTATAAAGTGCAATTAGTGTTAATAATTTTATTGCATTTATTTTAGTAGTTAAGGAGTAAAAAAAAACGAAAGTCTTATCGAAGCTATGGAAGCCTATTGCACTATTGCAGGACCCTGTATCCAATATTTTTATTGTCCCCTTTAAAGCTCACCTGTAAATGATGCAGCTACCCATCCAAAGCTAAAAGTGCTATTGTAGACCCATGGTTGTTGATCATTGCACATAAAAGCTGTATCATCTGTAGCAAAATCACAACCGGACTGTGTTCCGATTGGTTGGGTCTGCACTCCATCTTTGGCACATGATCGTACTGGAACGGCCACTGAAGTGTTGACAAGGTTTTCTTTCCAGGCGCAACTCGGCTTACAACAGTCCCAGTAACGGGTGGTTCTGCCAGAACCACTTATACCTCCAGGAACCGGAATAATTTCGGGATCGGCGAGGGCACAAGTAGCCACTTGGTTTGTAAATAAACGATTTATCAGTTATGCAGAATTATTATACAGGGTGTCCGGAAATGATGAGCAAAAAACTTAGGGGATAATTCTATACCGAAAATAAATGCTATCTCTTCCTATACCATTTTTTTTTGAAAATTAATTATTAACGTAGTTACCAAGGTGTTAAAGTTAAATTGTATTTGCAGTTTTTTTTGCAATACCTGTTGCCACGCTCATAATATTTTGACGAAATATCCTATATGGGGCTTTTTCGGGATGAAGAATACAAATTTGCCCACCATTTTTTCGCATTTTGTAGAGGGCGCCACATAGGAGCTGTATGCGCATTTTGACTCAATATTTTTATTATCCTAACCTTTTAACATGAAAAAGGTACACTAGTTTTGTTTCGATAAATCTTACCGTTTTCGAGAAAAACGCTAAAATAACATTGCTTGCATGTGATGAAGACGAAATCATTTTAATTTATTTTCAACCTTAAACATAGCATAGGAAAGCAAGGAATATTTTATGGAGTTCGTCGGAATTTTTTAAGAAGAATTAATTTATGCATTGAAGAGGAAGCACGTCACTTTGAACCTTTGATTTGAATGTTTAATTTATTGTTCTAGTAACTTATGTACTTTAGAACTGCAAAGAAAATTTAACTTTAACACCTTGTAACTCCGTTAATAACACAGGCCTGCATGAAATTTGTGATGACGTGATTTTTGTTTGTTGAGCTTAGTTTTCATATAGAAATAACTAATTAAAATACAATGGTCTCTATCACCCACAGATTTTTTTTTTGCAAAAAAAAAAATATAAAAAAAACTTATAATAGGCGTTTTAATACATTTTAAAATGAATTTAGTACTTCAAATTCTAAATGATTGATGAATAAAAAAAGGATTTTCTGTCGTGTTACACCTTCCGACTGGAGACTTTTTATCGACTTCAAAAAGGAGCTTTAAAGCTGTTCTTTTACATAATGACAATGTTTTTGCTTCTGTTTCGGTCAGCCATACAGTTAAGTTAAACGAAAACTATGAAAATCTAGAGGAATTACTTTTAAGAATACAATATGAAAATCACAACTGGGAAGTGTGTGAAGATCTAAACATTTTAAGTCTTCTCTTAGGTCAGCAGTCTGGATTTACTAAATTTCCATGTTTCCTGTGCGAGTGGTCTAGCTAGCGAGAACAGCGTTGGATAAAAAAAGACTGGTCACAAAGAGAAACTTTAACACCTGGAAACAAAAATGTAATTCGCGAAAGTCTTATTGAACCTCAAAAAGTTTTACTTCCACCACTTCACATAAAACTTGGACGTATGAAACAATTTGTTAAGGCATTAAACAAAGAAGGATATTGTTTTAAATATTTGTGTAAAACATTTCCGGCTCTGTCAGAGGCAAAATTAAAGGAGGGAATCTTTGTAGAGCCGCAGATTAGCAGCTTGATGAAAGATACAGAATTTGAAAAGGTAATGGAAGATAAGGAAAAACATGCATGGAATGCTTTTAAAGAAGTTGAACCAAAATTACTACTATGTTGAGATCGTTGAAAATATGCTGGAAAATTTCAGGAATTTTAGAATATGAGCATAAAAATTCACTTTTTACATTCCCATTTGGACGAATTCCCGGAAAATCTTGGGGACGTGGGTGAAGAGCAAGGTGAAAGATTTCATCAATATATTAAAGAGATGGAAAAAAGATACCAGGGGCGCTGGGACACAAAAATGATGGCCGATTTCTGTTGGAACAGAAAAACAACCAAAAGAAGCTTTTCTGAAAAAGAAAACATTTTTTGAAGAAGCGTAACGAATAAATAACCATTTATAATAGTTTATATGTGTATATTTTGTATATTTTTGTATTTTTTTCCTTAATATATTAAAAACTAGCTTATAAATGAAATAAATCGTGTTTTTTCTATATTTTTGGATTTTACCGGTTTGAAAAATAACCTTACGTGATATAAAAAAACTGAAAGCAGATTTGAAATCAGCGCTACCCAATTACTAGAAAACAGTTAAAAATTTTAAATCAACTTTCAAAGTGTTAAAAAATGCAGGCCTGTGTAATCAATTTTCGAAAAAATGTTATAGGAAGAGATAGCATTTATTTTAGGTCGAGAATTATCCCCTAAATTTTTTGCTCATCATTTCCGAGCATCCTGTATATACCGGGATATTCACGTTCTTCGACACGACATATTTATTATAGCAAAATTATTTGTTTTAGATTTAAAAAAAGCCGAGGTCGATTGGGTTAGGGGTATATTTTAATGTTATTCCGAAAACACGAAACTAATCAATGAAATGTCTTGTTTATTGTTTCATTTTCGAATTCTATGATCAAAATAAAAATGAGTTTCTCATTAAGATTTACTGAACTTAAATCTTACAGTATTTGAAAGATTTCGTATTTTGTAAAAATGTAGTCACAATTTTGATAATTAAATTCTCAAAATGTATTTTCTTTGTTAAAATCAAATTCACACAGCAGATGTAAAATTTAATTACCTATCGGGTAGAATTAAGCTTCCCCATTCCCATTGTATATTTACTATTTCGAGAAAAATGAAGAGGCAGAGAACTGCTTTTTATGCAGATGAAACTTTTAACAACTAATTCAAAATGTTTAGAATGGAAGAGGGCTTTCCACTATTTGTCATATTTCCACTTTATTTAATTATATAGGTAAACAAATAAATGTAAAAAATTTTAAAAGTATTTTTAAATAAAGTTGAATGTTTTTCATTAAGGTGGAATTCTCAATGTCATTCATTGTATTGCCAACCTGTAACCTATTTCGCATTGTATTTTTTTTATTATTATTTCATTTATACTCCCACCTTAAAGCGAAATATTTTTTTTATTAACTCTTGTGTTGACTGAGTTCTAAACTATAGTTTTAACTTACAAGTAGCAACGCTGAGTAGGAAAGTCAACGGAATCATTTTATCACTATCGCTATATTATAACATAACACTAAGATATATTGTTTGTCTTACCACTTCTCAATAATGGAAAGTATTATCGCTTTAAATACCTACAGTATCTATTTATTGCGTTGAAGTATTTTAAAATGAATAAGTATATTTTTTTTGTAAAAAATTTATCTGATTACAAATACTCATCTTTCGAAAATAAACGGTAGCTGTATAAATAGAAGTACAAAGAATACGACTATTGAAAGGTAAACCACGATACAAATAAATCGTGGGAAACTTTTAGTCATGTTAAAGTTGAACTCTACTTAATAAATATACCTTACCCATACGACAATATGGGTAATGATCAGTATCGCATCTTTAGCATGAATGGTATTAATTTAGTCATTTTGGGATTGTAATATCAGTAATTAATACTGATCGTGATGAGACACAAATTCAATTTAAATTAAAAGAAAGTATTTATGTTTCCTATAATTAAGTTGAGAATGTTAGACCAAAATATACCTATGTCAAAGAACTGTCCTTTGGTCAAACCGAAAGCCATAGTCATGTTAAAGTTCAACTGAAAACGGATTTTATTTTCAGATAATACAATATATACTTACAATATTTAACTCTTTTATGGTATCCAAAAAGAAATCAACTCATTGAGCCTTTAAAAATATTGCAAAATAAAGCATTAAAAAATTTATATAACTTACCTTTAAGATATAGCACCAGCCGCCTATATTCTAAGCTTTAAATTAACAATCTAGATTTATAAATATCAAACCTGTATGTTCTTGTATGCAATTGTTAAGCAAATACGTCACTCAAATTTAACAGTGTTTGTTGGAAGTCAAATTCATGAGCATAATACAAGGTATAAAAATTTAATCGAGCTGCCAAAAAGTCGCACACAGCTTCTTTATAATTCTATTCTTTATAGAGGGGTAAATTTGTTTAACAAAATACCGCACATTACAAAGTTAAAAAATCTTAACTCATTCAGGTGAGATTTAAAAATGTTTAATGTGTAATCATACTAATACTGCTACTTTTCTACTTTTCACTTCATTTTCACTCCTATAGAATTTTTTTTATGAATTGTTTTTCCTTTTCTTTGATTGTGTTTGTTTTCCTGTTTATACTAAGCACCTATTGTAAACATAGTTTTAGTGGATGAACCTACATAGTTTTATTGTAAAAATCTTTTGGTTCAATAAAGGATATACAGGGTGATTCACGGTGGATGGAACGTTAGACGTTTCTGACGAACTAGTAAAGGAATCATTCTAAAAATTTGGTTGCGTACATAAACGGACATGCTCTACCAACCTAAAATATTTTTAACAATACAGTGTTGCCGCTTCCACACAAAAATAATAGTAACTTCGATTTTTTAAATATAACACCATATATTTTATTTTATTTTCGAATCCACCATTACTTTCCTTACAATTTTTATAAACCCTACTCTATGCTTATCTCTTACCGTTTCTAAGATATAAATTAATTTCCGTTTTTTTTGTCCGAAAACGTCCCTTTTAAAAATGCTGATAATTTTGAACTCTAAAACAGTGAAATCCTGAAATTTGGTAAATAGTTAACTAATACCATAGGGCTCTTTGCCATAGTCCCAAATCTTAGTTGCAAAAATACAGGGTGGTTGAAAAATACACTTATTCTGGTAACTTGAAAAAGTGACCATAAGTCCTTTTTTTCAAATCTAACACCCTGTATATTATTACGGATTTGAAAAGCTGCTAAAATTTCACTTTATTCTTGTATATCATACCTGTACCTAACTAACTGGTTTAGCCATTTTTTTGACGTATTAAGCATAATTTCTTAAATTTTCTATACAATTCAATTTTTATTCGGTTATTAGTAAGTTAGCCATGACAAAAACTAATGTTTACGTATGTTACTATGGTTATCGTTTTGACATTTTATTAAGTTTAGATACAAGATAGAAATATATACAAATACAAATGCAGTTCTTATGAATTTATTTATTTTATTTGGACAATGTGTGTTTGCATTAACATTCAAAAAACATTAAAACTAAATTTTTCTTGAAATCCATGCAGTCAACACCCGCATATTAAAGTGTTTGGATGTAAACGGCCAGCGTTTTGAACATCTGTTAAAATAGCATTTTATTAGTTATAATTTTAGTAGTCTTTCATTATTTGACTACCTAGTTAACATTTAATAAAATGGTTCTGGATCCTTATGAATTTTCTAAGATTCATTGGCGGTAAATTAGAGTACATTTCGTTAAACTTTATACATGTCCTGGCGATAATTCATCACATTGTCCAAATAAAATAAATAAATTCATAAAAACTGCATTTGAATAGTTTTCTTCCATGACTTTAAACTGTATTTCTATCTTGTATCTAAACTGAATGAAATGTCAAAACGATATCCATAGTAACATACGTAAACATTAGTTTTTGTCAAGGCTAACTTACTAATAACCGAATAAAAATTGAACTGTATAGAAAATTTTACAAATCATGTTTAATACGTCAAAAAAATGGTTAAACTAGTTAGTTAGGTACAGGTATGATATACAAGAATGAAGTGAAATCTTAGCAGCTTTTCAAATCCGTAATAATATACAGGGTATTATATTTGAAAAAAAGGACTTATGGTCACTTTTTCAAGTTACCAGAATAAGTGTATTTTTCAACCACCCTGTATATTGCAACTAAGATTTGGGACTATGGCAAAGAGCCCTATGGTATTAGTTAACTATTTACCAAATTTCAGGATTTCACTGTTTTAGAGTTCAAAATTATCAGCATTTTTAAAAGTGACGTTTTCGGACAAAAAAAACGGAAATTAATTTATATCTTAGAAACGGTAAGAGATAAGTATAGAGTAGAGTTAATAAAATTGGTAAGGAAAGTAATGGGGGATTTGAAAATAAAATAAAATATATGGTGTTGCATTTAAAAAATCGAAGTTACTATTATTTTTGTGTGGAAGTGGCAACACTGTATTCTAAAAAATATTTTAGGTTGGTAGAGCATATCCGTTTATGTACGCGACCAAATTTTCAGAATGATTCCTGTACTGGTTCGTCAGAAACGTCTAACGTTCCATCCACCGTGAATCACCCTGTATATATTATAAACCTTTTTTTTTAATTATATTTAGGATGATGCCAGTTTTTTTTTATAGCTATTTAGAAAGTAGCTATGGATCGCTTTCTGCCGTCCAAATAAAGTGCCCAATGCTGCTGGAAAGGAAGGTATCTGACCGGCGAGTTGTGCGCTCGGACGTATTTTTCACCCATAAAACTTAACTTTTGTTTGCGCACGAGATAAGGTGTAGGTACGTATCGAAAGGTAAATGTCTATGTATATGCCTAATCAGCCAGAGTAGGAGTTGTCAAATTATAAATGAAGAGTGGTCAAGCTAAGTGATCTATGTGCCAAAATTGAAAAAAAAATGTTTTTCTATTTATATTATTTATGTACCTATGCCAATGTGCTACTAGGAGATCTAAGTGCCAATTTCATCCTATTCGTTATAAAAAGCATTCATAGATGGCGATAATCTGAATCCCAGATACTATATCTCGCATACAGAATCCCAGTATAAAAGGAGCCTTAGACCTTTTCTATATTTTTTTGTTCAATTTATGTACAAACGTTTTTTCGATTAACTGATATTAAAATGTTCTCCTACGAATGTTTTTGTGTATGTTTATTAACACAATATCAATAAAAAAATATACTATTGTATTATTCTTAGCTTTAAAACAATTTTTTACATTTTCTGGTAGTTTTCGATTATGGCACTTAAATCACTTCGCTTGACCACTCTTCAAATACATTAGCGTGTACCCGGCATGCGTTTCAACCCGCTGGTATAAATACAAACCCAAACAATCCCGATATATTAGTACCCGGCATGCCACTTTCCGAAATTGCACCCGTGCGAAGCCGAGGCGGGTCGCTAGTTATACATAAAAACCTTCCCCTTGAACCACTCTATCTATTAAAAAAAACCGCTTCAAAATCCGTTGCGTAGTTTTAAAGATTTACGCACATAAGGGGACAGACGGGCGACAGCGACTTTGTTTTATACTATGTTAAGATTACAGTAATATTACATTTTTTTACAGTACAGGAAATCGTAAAAAAAGTCTATAGCATTTGCATTGCGTTGCATTGCAACTTAATACAGTTTTCTGTATGTTAAACTAAAACTTTAAATTCAAAAAATACATATTTGTTTCTTAAAAATATGAATTTTAATAAACAAAAATGTATGTAATATTACCCAGTGCAAAACTATGTAGCGCAATTATTAGTATTTATGACGATTTTTTATTAATATGGCCAAAACCATTTTTTATACTCTAATTTTTTAAAGTTTAGATATTAACATTTTTGTTATTTGCCTTACTTAACAAAGGTGTGAGGATAGATATTCGGGAATAAAATCAACAACTTTTTGTAAAATAAGGTCTCAAAACGCTATTTCGCTCAAAAAGGTCGATAATTTTGTCCATTCCGCACCTTAAAAACCAAGGCAATTTTTTATGCTAAAAAGTAAGAATAAATTATGCATTATATATTAACAAAACTTAAATTACAACAGGACGTCTATTCTCGAAATAGGCGAATGATCATTTCAAGAAAAGTGATTACTTTTTCTCTTAAAAATGTTTAAACTGTATTCTTGAAACTTAAAATTACTATTCATTTCCATACGATGTGAGCATATGATGTGAATTGTCCCTTCTCGCGAGAGAGCGTTCACTTCTCTTAAATTGGAGAATAGACGTCCAGATCTTCAAAAAATATATCTTGTGTGAATAAAATCTTGAAAAAAACTAAGAGGAAAATTTATTGACCCAAATATAAAAATAATATTTTGGGATATATTTTTCATCGGTAAATGCCCCTAGAATATTTTAAGGAAATTTAAGAACGTTTCGAGTCTTTATAAAAAATAGACTAAAAATATTAATTGGGTGCCTCAACTTTTTTTTTAACCGTTTTTACAAAAGTTGCGGACTTGACACTTAAGGTGCGGATTGGACATCGTATATGATTAAATTCGATTAAATCAATACAAAAACGTAAAGAACTATTTATTAAAAACCAAAATGTAAATTTCAAATAAGTACTAAGAAAAGACAACATTACCATTAACCATCACCGATTAATACTTATTTATGTCAAATCCGCACCTAACTGTCCAATCCGCACCAACGTAAAACAGGCACGGAACGGACGGTGCCGAATGGACATTTTTTGACTTTTTAATTTATTCACAAATTCTGGCAACGCTGATTCGAATTATTCTTAGGTTATGTTTTGCCGACCTAAAAATGCACCATGCCATAATCTATTTTTCTAAAAGAAATACGTAACGTAAACGGAAACTGCGGTGCAGAGAGGACACGCAAGAAAGTGAGCATTTTTTACTTTCTTTTTTTAATTAACTGTTTTGTAAATATATATCAAAAAACGGGTACTTACCAATATCTTTAAGCGGCGCACAACACTATAACAAAACCAGAAATGATAAAAACGCACTGATACCAAACTGACGCTGTCTTAATGTGTGGATTTCGTAGGTGCGGAATGGACATTTTTCCGAGGTGACAGTCCTAGAAAGCTTATAGTGCCAAGACTATTGCGGGTTATCTCGGTTATGTCATTGAATATTTTAGTAGAAAGAATAACCAAATCTATGATATATTGTTTTTATTATAATTGTATTTTGATCAAACAATTAACTTGTATTCAATTTAGCAGTTGCTACGTAGGACAGGTGCGGAAGTGGACAAGAAGGCTCTTTTTTTGAGAAAATGATCGGGTATTTCTTTTATTTTGTACTCTAAGTGTCCTTTTTATTGAAAACTAAATTAGTTTATTTATATAAATAATAGCTTGGGTTTTTATATGAATTCTCGACTTTTTGAACAAGGAAGGACAGTTGTATTTCCGTTTTGGCCATATTAAAAAAAATCGTCCTATACAACAGCAAAATTTTAAAAAACAATAAGTAAAGGCGGAATATAATATATGCAAAATGCATATACAGTGTGACCAGTAAAGGCCGCACCATATGGGATTTTTTTTTATTAATAGCTTTATTCGAAATTTGACTTTGGCATCAAGTTTTGCTTCGATCGAGATGAAAATTAGGCAAAAAGTATCGAAAAAAGTTATTAGAAAAAAATTTTTAAATGCATTTTCTAGCCCACATGCAAAATTTCAGCTGCATAAGATAATTTTAGTTTTTTATCCATATTTTGTAAATTGCACCACTTTTACAAAATAAGACTCAACGCAACCTACATAAAACTTCTTAGTTTTGACAATGCTTTATTTCAGATACATTTTCTTTAAAGTAGCGCCATATTAAATGTGTGTCTTTCTACAAAATCAAAATTGGGCTATTAAAATTTGGTCGCATGTGATGTAAAGGTTATTTGTTTTTGATCCTGTATAAGGTAACTTAATAAAATAAGTATTTTTGAAAACGTAGTTTGGGTCTGAAAGTAATACACCTTAATATTAAGACAAAAAAGAAAACAATGTCATCAGTGAAATGTTCCTTAAGTGGAAAATAGATTTTAGTGGTGGGTAAAAAATCAAAATTATCTTACGCAGCTGAAATTTTGCATGTAGGCTAGAAACTGCATTAAAAAAACTTTTTTTAATTATTAAGTTTTTTTGATATTTTTAGAAATACCCCACTTTTGAATTATTTTTTGAAAAAAAATTAAAATTTGACAGATAATGCGTCACGTCATATGATGCAGACTTTACTGGTTACACTGTATAGGCATTTATTTGCATATTTTGTTAATTTTATAATAAAATGCATATTTTTCATAAATTATTATTTTAAGAGCACATTTTTATGTTTTCGGTTTTAGAAAAAAATTTAATACGTTAAATGTATACTGTCCATATAGTTCGGTAGGTACTTATTTCAGGGATTTTCCAATCTGAAGATTACAATAATTCTATTTACCTTTTGGTTATACACAAGGTGTTTCCTGATGGTTTCCCGGGTTTGCAGGTATATTGTTAGGGGTTGTTTATTGACTTAATAATGCGTTATTATTACCTGCTTAACAAACTGTATTTATATCGATTTATACTTTTGACATTATATTATCCTCGTTGTAGAGTAGAAATTTAAGCTTAGGAGACTCAATTAGTACCTATTGTTGAAACTTTTTCCGCTAAATATAACAATATTCCCGGTAAAGTAGGAGGTCAAGTAAGGAACAAATTGGATGTAACTGTAAAACAAAATGAAGGATTTAAATACTTAACTGCAGTAAAAAGCATTGATGAGGGTAAATCATCCAACGAAGTTGTATCTTGGCCTTATATACCTAAGTTGCAGTATTGCCCGATTACATCAGTAGATGTTGAAAGAAGCTTCTCTTTGTATAAATATATTTTTACTAATATATCCTTTTTAGTTCAAAATTTTGAAAAATATTTAGTAATAAATGCCTTTTATACATTTTTGGTTTAAAAAATTGATTACTTTTATTTTCCTTTGTTTTTTTTTTGCATTTAAAAAAAAATAAACATATTTTTTAGAACCCAATGTGTTTCTTTACCTCATTTTACTATAATAAATTAGGAAATAATGCATACCAGTATGCATATTTGGCTGAATTTAACTGCATATACCTAATCCGTCCTTTAATATTGTTATCAAAAAAAATTCTTAATCGTTGTCGATAAGTAGGTACTCTCGGCAGTGACTTATTACTTATTAATATCCCGGAAACATAAACCATAATGTTAAGATACTAATTCAATAAAAAAATTTACTTACCACCCAAAACAAGGTTAACAGCAAAGAAAAAAAAAATCACATTTTTAGGGTCAACATTTTGCTCATTACAGAAAAACTGGTATAACTAACTTTATATTTATTTTCTCTCTTCTTATAATATCCTTACCCAGTATAATATTCTTAATCGTCCAAAGAATCTGGTTTAAAAATAAAATGTAACATTGAAAAATTCAGGGCTGGACTTTATTATTTCGATAGTTGGTCCATCATCGCTGTATTATTCTTTTTTGCTCTAACGTTTCCTAAAAAAATGGGATAATTAATAAATGCTGAAACAATAACTTGGTTTGTACAGCGGTCAGAAACCGTCAGCAAATTAAAGCGTTCGCACACGACAAATCCCAAATCCCAGACCGCTGACAGAAAATCCGGCGTTCGCAGAAACCAAATTGTAACGTAAACGCAAAGCAAAAAATTTCTATCCAGTTTGCAACCAGTTAAAAACCACGCATGCGTAGAGAAAAATTGGAAATCGGTTGACAATTGCTTGTACGAACGAAGCTAATGTTTGTGAATTTGATATTTGACATCAACTATCACATATTAAATTATTCTAGGCGTATACGAGGTTTGTCAAAAAATATGAATTTTGCCCAAGAGCAAGGTATCTTTATTTTTGACAATATCGAAAATTGTTATTAAAAAAAGTTGATCAGAACTAAAAACCACGTTCAAATATGTAATTACACCTATTTACGATAAAAAAAAAATTTTCTTTTTTGAAACGTATGTGTACAATAACAATGCAAATTTAACTGTAGTTACATGTAGGTAATCTTGAATGCTCTGACATACAAATGATTTGTTGATAGCAAGAAATGATTGACAGCGACCGTCAAAACGCGTTAAAATTTATAAAGTACATAAAAATGGTGTTATTAAGTTGTGAAGAAAAAATTGAAATTGTTTTGATTGTGGGAGAAGACTATAAAACGCATAGAGAAGCAACAATTTTTTTAATGATAGATATCCCAATAATAGTAATTTAACAAACTAGTGTATTAATAAGGGCGATTAATAATTGAGACAATTTTTTGAGATTATTAATCGCTATTTAATACACGCGTTAGTTACAATATTTTTCCGTCGATTGTTTTGTTAATAGATTATATTTTTTTTTATTTAGAACCAAACTACATACCTATTATAACAAATTTTTGAATTTCAAACTTATTGACATCGACAGAAACTATGGCAACGCCATTTTGTACGCGGCAGTGCGTGCTTTGTAGTATGTTTGGTTGCCTAAAATCGTTTATTAATAAAAAAAATCATGCATTAATAGGGGCCATTAATGTATGAATTTTTATACATTAATTAAGGTTGTAAATACACGGTCGACGAAAAAAATATTAATTATTCAATTGTTACAAAAATAATGAATAAATTGAATACTAATGGAAGTTTAAACAATAACTTTAATGGAAAACGCCGAAAACTGGTTGCCGATGAGAACACGCAGTTAGAAGTAATGCTATCTGTTGTAGAACATCCAAAAGTGTCATTGTGCAAGAAGAAGTCGTTATTACAACAAAATGTAAGTAAAGATACAGTGGGAAGAATTTTAAAACGAAATCAATTTAGACCATTCAAACTAAAAATCGTTCACACATTGAAAGAAAGGGATTAGGATAGTAACTTTGAGTTTTTCTCTCTCATCCAAGGAAAATTAAAAGAGGATCGTTTTTTCCGAGGCGTATAATTTTTTCCGATGAGGCAACATTTTCTTCAAATGAAACTGTCTCGTCACAACATTGTCGCTCGTGGTCTGAGGAAAATCCCAATTTTACAATAAAGTATCGTGATCAATATTCATTTAAAACGAACGTGTGATGTGGTATTTACAAGGACAGATTAATAGGACCGTATTTTTTTCACCAATCCATGAATGCCGAACGTTATTTACAATTTTTGCAAAATCATATTAGTGACTTCATGGACTAATTACCTTTATAAAAACGTCAATGTTTGGTTCCAGCAAGACGGTGCAACATGCCACAGTACATTAAATGTTAGGGCATAATATCTTGAACATTATTTGTTCAATGAAAGAGTCATGACCTGTGTATGATATTTTTTGGCCTGCTAGATCCCCTGACCTAACCCCTCTAGATTACTTCTTATTACTTTAAACAAAAAGTTTACCAGCAATGGCCTTTTCATGATGTTAATCATTTGGAGAGGATAATTATACAAGCGTACCAGGAAATTTCTCCAGAATTTATAAAGAATTTATTAAGGAAATTTGCCAATAGAACGATGAAATATATTGAACGAGAGGGTGGATATGTCGAGGCATTAGTGGAATGAGTGAAAATTAAATTCTATTTATTTCTAGTAATATTATTGTATTAGTTACAAAATTTTTTATTTGTAAGTGTTTTCTTATTTGGAATATAAATGCTTATGCATTCATTACGGACCTGTTTAAATTGCTACATTGTTAGATAAAATTAAGAAACGAAAAGGTCATCATGTGTTTAATAATTACAAGAGATAAATGTTCATTCATAATTAATTAATAATGCAGAAAAATTATTAAAAAATAACAAAACCTATGTTTTCATCGTTAATGGGTGTAATTACATATTATTATTTCAACGTGGTTTTTGGTTCTGATCAAGTTTTTTTAATAACATTTTTCGATATTGTCAACAATAAAGGTACTTTGCTCTTGGGCAAAATTCATATTTTTTGACAAACCTAGCATACGCCTAGAAGAATTTAATATCTGATGCATTTTAGGTTTCAGACCATGCAGAACTTTTTATGAAGAATAACTTTTTTTATAAAATTAATAATAAAAGTTTTTCCTATTGTTCCAAGTTACGAAGACATACTGTATAAACAAAATATAAATTTGTCATCATCGAATACCTAAAAACTTAAATGTCATCCGTCATGGGGAAACTGCTAAATATGGTCTTGACCATACTCAATGACAAAAGAAGTTCTTCTTCTTATCCCTATACTAAATACATATTATTTAGATTATACCTGTGCAGCCTGCGTTGCAAACCGGCCCAGCAGGCTTACAGAAGATTTAAACAAGATAATAATGAATAAATTTACATAGGACAAGTATAAAATAATCCGAACTAAATCAGAGATTCATTTGGTGTTGAGTTAAAAACATAAAAAAATGATTGATTTCAGAAGTATTTTTGTGTTAACAATTTACGTGCTTTTAGCGGGTAAGTTAGCTTAATTATAGGACAAATTAAGGATATTATACAAGGTGCCCTAAAAATTATAGCACAAAACGTTAACAAAAGTTCCTGACGCTACAATATAAGAATCAAGTACCATTTAAATTAGTCCAAAAGTTGATAGTTTCCAAAATTCCAAAATATTTTTTTAACTTTTGTGTAAACATTTACTTTAGTAATAGCATGATTTCCGCGCATTCTAGTGGGTGCGGCTGCGTAATCTGTTTCTAATCTGCAAAACTGCAGACTGTTTTAGTGAAAACGCAAATAGCGTTCCCTACACTGGCTTGTGATGCACTTCGTGGTTTATTTAGTTGTCTACCTTTCGAGTATTACCTGTGTGACTGCCTTTTGTATTGGAGTTAATTCCGCTGGGATGGCGCTACGGTGTATTGATGACCGCTTTACTTTTGTAGAAGGCTTTTAATACATCTTACCATTATTGTTGGGATTGCTTCTGTTATGGCTGCCCGTAGAGTCCTAACAAGGACGAAACGGCCGTCGTGGTCTACCCGCCCCAGGGCATCCATTGTGCTTGGATCCCTGTGTATTCCAATATCAAAAACAGTTACACACTTGTCCGATCTGCTACAATTATTCGCTTTAATTTTTAATTTTATTATCCCAGAAAAAGCTGCTCCAAGCGACATCTAATAGGTATACCGTTTTTAAGCCAAAGATGTCAAAGGATAAAAAATTTAACTAAAAATTTATTATACAGAGGTGCAAAAAAGTTATAAAGCTGTAGATATAGGCGAAGTGCTATTGGTGGCGCCTTCTGTAATAAACATCTATGAGCAGATCTCGAATTATCATCCTAAAAATTTTTTTAGTAGTACGAAATGGCGTGCATATAATGTTATTATTAAGATAAATTAAAATTTAATTATTATTTTAACGCACACATAGATCACGTTATCAAAAAACTGTCTCCCAGTATTGGAAAAATTAGAAGATGCCCTCATCAATTAAACAAAAATACACAATACCTCTTTATACAATTGTTTTGTTGAACCACATTTAAGGTACTTAATACCATGTTGGGGGAACACAGGTGAATATATGTTGGACAAGCTGCAGAGGTATCAAAATAAGACCATAAAAAGTATTTTTTCTTTAAACTACTATACGACGACTAGCTATATTTATAAACGTTATCCGTTCCTAAACATCAGACAATTAAAAGAACTAGAACAAGCAAAACTAATATACTGTATAGAAAATAAATTACTAAAACCAAGTGTAGTGTTGAACAAAAATTTCATAAGTACAACTTAAGAACAAACATAAACCTTAGAAATAAGTTCTCTAGAACCAAAAAGTGCCAAGACTCTCCAATTTTCCGAAGCATCCAGGTGTATAATGAAATACCGAAAGTCATCATCAGTAAGGCAGCCAACAAGACTTACGTAAATTTTAAAAATTATATTAAAACTAAAGACCCTCCAAAGAATTAACATAATTATGTTTCATTATGTGTACTATCTAAATTTTAGCGACTATTACCTATGAAAGATTTTTATTTTGATTGTAAGTGTAGGCCTCGGTGCCTGTACTAATTTGAGGTCATAAATAAATAAATAAATAAAAAAAAAATATTTTTAAAAAAATTAGTAGAAACTGTTTCTTAAAAATGTATTAAAAAATAATACTTTAAAAATTACAGTTGTGTCCAAAAGATCGATCTATTGTTTTAAACCAAAAAAAATACATTTATTAGTTTGTTAGAAAAAAAAAATAAAAACGATAAAGTGGTACGATTTAGGCAACTTTACCCTATTTATTATAATTACCATAAAACGAACGAAGCCCACTGTTATCTATGCTCAACTTAATGCCCCTTTATATTTCTTTTATAGTGTGTAAAAAATACGCATTTATATTTAAATACTTGCACAAAATATGCGTTTTAAGCAGAATTATGTCCAATTTTGTACAATTATTAATGTATTTTCTATAATATACTATATTTATATTGGCATGGCAAGTTTTTTGTTACACTCCCCGGATCCCCAATTTTTGGTTTACTTAACGTAGTTAACTTAGTTAACTTTTACCATTTCTTAGGGGCAGCACCATGCGGCCAAGCTAAGTACCACGTCTCACCTGAAAAAGCGAATTTTTTTTAAGCCTTTATAAATTGCCGTAGTGCAGGAATGGAGTTGGCTTCCGTTCAAAATGAAAATGAATTTAATGCTCTGGACGCATATATTACTCCCTATAAAGTTGGTAAGTGTAAAAATTCTGGGATATACAGGGTTGCCCAGAAGTCTGGAATAAAATTAATATAGCCTTAACCTGTAACTTTTATGAAAAACGCTCGGATACGTCAATTTAGTTTTATATATGCTCACATTTTGACGTTATTCGTTTGTTTTTTATAGACATTTGTAAAAGATATGACAACATCGATCTTTTTTTGAAATGGAAACATACAGCTTTTGATACATCATTTGAAAGATAATATCTCGTACAGTACGATCATAAATTTTGGCGCGATTCTGTCAAGCTATTTCAATATGGCGACTGTTAAAAGTTTTTTAAAACCTTTATTTAAATAAGCGGAAATGATAAATCATTGATGTTTCTTACCTTTAAAAGTAAGAAATCTTCATTGTTTCACCTTCTGGCATTTTGTGACTTAATAATACACTGCGCGACATATTTAACGCATAACGAAAAAATTGCCTCAATTTTGATGTTATATATTTTCCAAATTTGTGGTTCGTTTTTAATGATTTTTTTTTTCAAATTGTAGGTTGTTTCCTTAAGCATTTTACTGCCTTTGTTGTTTTACTTGAAAAAGTAACTTTGGTATTATACCGGGTGTTATAAAACTGTTATGTTTTTTTTACGGAAATTCAAAACACCCTGTAGGATTTACTAGCCATTGCAAGTTATTGCAATTCCAGGCAAATTGAAGTCACTTGTTTCCTTTACATTTTCTTTTTTAATTCATTGGTTTATTTCTGTTTTTTTATGAAATATTCAATTTTTAGTTCAACGTGATTTTCATAAAAAAATGTTTAGTTAAAAAATTCAAAATAAACGAAATGCTTTGATTAATGCATCAGCAAGAAAAAACAAATTATAAAGTAAATAAGGAATCAATATCTGGTATTAATTTACTGAATCCACAAAACAGGGCAAAAAAAATACAGGGAAAAAAATTGTAATTTCTAAATGTATTAAAAAAAATTAAATATGAATAATTAGTAGCGAGTATTGCCTCTCCTTGCTCTAATGAATGCTTCGCATCTTCTTGGCATACTTAAAGTCAGATTTCTGACTGTATCTTGATTAATCTGATTCCATATTTCCATAAGCCTCAATGACAGATCATTTAAGTTTCTAGGAGGAGGAAGCAAGGCTCTAAGATTCGTCGGCAATACTCGCTACTAATGATTCATATTTAATTTTTTTGAATACCTTTAGAAATTGCAATTTTCTTTCCTGTATTTTTTTGCCCTGTTTTGTGGATTCAGTAAACTAATACCAAATATTGATTCTTTATTTACTTTATAATTTGTTTTTTCTTACTGTTGTATTAATCAAAGCATTTCGTTTATTTTGTATTTTTTAACTAACGTTGAACTAAAAATTGAATATTTCATGAAAAAACAGAGATAAACCAATGAATCAAAAAAGAAAATGTAAAGAAAACATGTGACTTCAATTTGGCTGTAATTGCGATAACTTGCAATGGCTAGTAAATCCTACAGGGTGTTTTGAATTTCCGTAAAAAAAAACATAACAGTTTTATAACACCCGGTATAATACCAAAGTTACTTTTTCAAGCAAAACAACAGAGGCAATGATATGCTTAAGGAATAAACTTACAATTAGAAAAAAAAATCATTAAAAACGAACCACAAATTTGGAAAATATATAACATCAAAATTGAGGCAATTTTTTCGTTATGCGTTAAATATGTCGCGCAGTGGAGTTATAGTTTATTTGTTATTTATTTTGTCAAAAAAAATTAAAATGTAAAGAAGCAAAACAAAACACAACAAAAAGGTGGTTTAACGTGGCAAATGCTGGAAATGTCCTCCACCCTCTACTTAGCATGCTCACAGACGATGGTAAAATCCGTCGACGGAATTCTGAATGGCTTCAGCCGATATGTTATGTATCTCCAATCTAATTTTGTATTTCTAATCTTCAATATTATTTGGCCTATTTTGGTAAACTTTGTCTTTTAAAAATCTCCATAGAAAATAGTCTTGAGGCGGACTAGGAACCTCGGTGGCCATTCAATTTTACCACGTCGTCCAATCCAGCGACCTGGAAATATCTATCTCACATTGACACCAAAATGCGGGGGAGCACCATCTTGCTAAAATCAGTTTGTTCCATTAGGTATATCTGGATTTACTTCGTTGGCAAAAATTACAGCTAGAGCAGGCATCAACTCGAAGATTAAGAAATCCAGGTAACGTTCAGCTGTAAGGTTTCTTTCAAAAAAGAATGGCCCCAGAATTCGGTTGTTTATGATATCTACCCATACATTTACTTCCTGGGGCCGCTAAGTATGCGCTTTAAACATCCATCGTGGATTTTCTTGACAAAAACGATAATTATGTCTGTTAATTACCCCGTTTAAATAGAAAGTAGCTTCATCCGACAACAATATGTTCTATTTCTTCGCAAAATTGCAAATGCCTGTCATAGGCATCTTCTAGAAGCTCTTGAACAAGATATACTTTATAAGGGTGGTATTTTTCTGCTTTCAAAAATCTTTCAATAGTACCTCTAGATGTATCATGATTTTGAGCCAATAAAACTGTTGAAACATGCGGATTATCCTGCAGAGATAAGGGAATATCCAATTTTTCATCATCGATCGCCTAAAACACGTGGCCGTCCATTCCTAGGCAAGTCCTTTACTGTGCCATGTTCATCAAATTTGTGGAATATTTTAATAACAGCGCCCTGTGAAATTTGATTAGGTATCCGGATATTTGGCATTAAATAAATTGTACACTTCACTTTGACTTCTTATTTTATCTCTACATCCTAACAACATCAAGACTTCGATACGCTGTCTTTCCGACAAAACCATTTTTAGAAAATTTTAAAATAATACTTCGAAAATACCTAAATGATTTATCATTTCCGCATATTTAAATAGAGATTTTTTAAAACTTTTAACAGTCGCCATTTTAAAATAGCATTACAGAATCGCGCTAAAATTTATGAGCATACTGTACGAGATATTCTTTTAAATGATGTATCAAAAGCTGTATGTTTCTATTTAAAAAAAAGATCGATGTCCTCATATCTTTGACAAATGTCTATAAAAAACCAAACAAATAAGGTCAAAATGTGAGCATATACAGGGTGTTCATTTGAAAACTTCCCACCTCGATTTTCGTGCTTTAAAATGAAAATGAGGAAAATCGCTCGGACACGTCGATTTTTATTTCGAGGGGGACATCTTTTGCGTATATTGTCAATCTTGTTACTTCAAGCCCCTAGAAGGGAGGGGGGGGGGTAAGATCTAAATCTTAAATGGATAACCCTATTTTATATAATTTTTTTGGATTCTGCATAAAATTCTGAACATTTTTTAATAAAAGCATTATTAGTCTATCTATACTTAACCGTTTCCGAGCTATTTACTCTTGAAAAATGACATTTTTGAACTTTGACAGCGTCTAGCTTTCTAACTGTACGTCTTAGAGCAAAACGGCTTACATGTGCCTATCTTCGATTTTTATTATCTTACCAATAGTGTGAACTTTCGGTTAAACCGGATGTAAGAAATATAGTACTTCCGGTTTGACCGGAAGTTGACACTATTGGAAAGATAATTAAAATCGAAGATAGGGACATGTGAGCCGTTTTGCTCTAAGACGTACAGTTAAAAAGCTAGACGCAGAGTCAATATCTCGGAAACTGTTAAGTATAGACTAATAATGCTTTTATTAAAAAATGTTCAGAATTTTATGTAGAATCCAAAAAATGTTTATAAAATAGGGGTATCTATTTAAGATTTAGATCTTACCCCCCCCTCCCTCCTAGGGGCTTGAAGTAACAAGATTGACAATATACGCAAAAGATGTCCCCCTCGAAATAAAACTCGACGGATCCGAGCGATTTTCCAAATTTTCATTTTAAAGCAGGAAAATCGAGGTGGGAAGTTTTCAAATGAACACCCTGTATAAAACTAATTTGACGTATCCGAGCGGTTTCCCCAAAATTTACAGGTTAAGGCTATATTAATTTTATTCCGGACTTCTGGGCAACCTGTATAACATTTCATGGATACCAATGTATTCCGTACAAACAAAACAATAGGCTTTATTACGTTTTTACCGAAATAAAAAAAATATTTTGTGCATTCACCCACAATAATTGACAATAAAAGCATCTCCAATTATTTTACACCCAACCAACTTAGGTTTAAAACTGAAATATAGACAATCATGCCCACACAACCAATATTTTAAAAATTTTACAACTTTACATTCCATGTCAGGTTACATTAAAAAATTGATTTTTTTTATTAATTATTCATTAACGTACTTTTAATTATATTTATTACTAATAAAGATTGTGAAATAGGATTTAGAGAATTATTTAAAGTTTAATATTTGGGTTTTGCATAATGCAGTGCTTATTTTAATGGTTAACGAATAATATTCGTTATCCTAAAAGTTTTAAGCTTTTGTTTTGTTTTGGTTCATGCAGAACCTAAAAACCGCATTAAAAAGTTTTCCATATGGTGCAGACTTTTCGCGGACACTGTATATAATATTATTATTAATGTTAAAGTTTGCTGGTTATAATGATATGTATGTAAATTATCTTTAAGATATAAAAATATAATATATTTTTAACTTGGTGTATATAATATGTAGAAGTCTGTATCTACCATTCTTTTTTTATTGTATTTTAAATAATATTTAACATTATACTATCCTCGCATTTTTATATGAGGCGCCCAATTCCAAAACTAGTTTAATCCACCATAAGTGAATTGTCAGAAAAGCACAAAAACGTTTTAAACATTTCCCAGCTGACTGGTGGGCTCCCAAATTTGAATATATTATCGTGACATCTATCATCACTGATTCCCATCTAATAGAAAAAAAAGTGCGCCAGCAGTACTTTAAAATTTAGAAAACAAAGATGGATTAAAGCAGTTTTGTAAGCAAACAGTGGATTAAAAGAGTTTTGAATATGTCAAAATGGGATTTAAAAAGTTTTGAAACTATAAACTATGCATACAATTTGCTTAACCTAACTTAACCAAAATACAGTCCTTAGCTATCACGCTTTTTCTGATTTTTCTTCCAAGTAGATAAATCACATAACCTTTTTCGACCTTTTCCAGGTGTAGCAAGTAGTACATTTTCATCCATAGCACAGTATTTTCTTTTAAAATGAGTAATATTACTAGTTAAATAAAAAACTAACTTCTGCAAGAACGACGTGTTACCTAAACCTAACTGATTCGCAATAGAAATAATACTAACATAAACACTAATAAACAGTTTAGCCGGCAAAACATTGCAAAGGATAAAAACAGTTTTGATAATGTACAAAATTCAGCCAATTATAATCGCATGGATATAAAGAGTTCTGGTAGCAAATTTTATAATTGGGTGTAGATAGTTTTGGAATAGTACATGTGATGGATTAAAATAGTTTTGGAATTGTAGGCAAAGTTTATAAGCAATTATTTATGGGATTTTTTTTTTTTTTTTTTTTTTTTTTTTTACGTCGGCCTTTTTCCGAAAGACCTCTTAAACCAAATTCCAAATTTAACATCGACGTTGCCGGCACCGGGAATGGAACCCGGGCCTACGATCTGTGAGGCCGCTGCGCTGACCACTAGACCACAACGCCGATTATTTATGGGATCAAAGAGGTTTTGATAAAATATATTTAATACATGGACAGACGTCATTTAAATAAACGGAGCGCCATCGCTAACTCATTTATTTTATTATATGGATTAAAGCAGTTTTGGAATTGGACGCCTTATATATAGGTATATTTTAAACTATTATACATTTATTTTCTAGAGGGTTTTGCCAACGCATTCTGGATATCTGGAACCAATTTAAATAACCCCACCAGCAAGCAGTACTACTGGCTGTCTACTGGAAAACCAGCAATTTATACAAGATGGATAGCAACGGAGCCCGACAATTCCTTGGGCGTCCAGCATTGCATGTCCTGGTCATTGTATCAAGGCGTTACGGGATGGGCTGACGACAACTGTGATAACCAAATGAGATACATCTGCGAATATAAATATTAAAATATTTTATAAAAATAACTGTAAAAGATTAATAAAAAAAAATATAACTATACAATTTCCCGTCCTCCAATAGTGCGCCAGGGCTTCTATAGCCCCTATACGACTTAAGTTAGGGATTGTAATCACAGGCGCGGATCTGGATCAAAATCTAGGGGGGGGGGGGGGGTAATTGAATCTCAAAGAAATAGTTATTATAGTTAACCCATATCTTTTAAGTAGGTACCTATATTTTTAGTGTCAAATTGTCTAATAATTATTGAAAAATTAACAAACCATTACATTAACGAAACATTATTTTATTATAATAGGTACTATAGGTACCAACCTACAATCTACAACAAAATTTACAGGAACTTATAAAGAGAATAAAAGAAACATAATATTAATCAAATACTTAGTAAAAACACATTTATAAAATTGAATCTATTAAACGATTTTTGAGATGAACAAACCGATCAATGACACTTTCAACATCGATGACAACATCGCGGTTAATGTGCATAAAAGCCAAACCAGGCAGTCTTTCTTGAGCCATATTGCTTCTGGTCCAAGATTTCAACCGCTTAAGAGCAGAAAATGACCTTTCGCAAGATGCAACACTTGCTGGAAGAGTAAGTAACAGAATAAATAATTTAAGCAGAAGAGGAAAATACTCTTTACTGTCGTCACATTTCCTAAACAAAAATTCGATGGGAGAATCTTGATTTATCCCTGCATTCGATAATCTCCACAGGTCAGTTTTTGCTCTTAAACGTTAAAACAACATGTCTGGATCCTCAAATGGCTCAAGAAGAGAGCACAAATTATTGATCGACTCGTCGTCGTCGTCGTTGGGTCTTACAGTATGTAGATTTTCCAGAATTTTGAGGTAAAAAGTTGAAAAAAAAATCCTCATCAAATCTAAACTTTGTGTCTTCTATGATATGATCTATAATCGGTATATACAGGGTGTCCCGAAATTAGCTGACAATATTTTAAGGGGATAAAGTACATTCAAAAATAAGACTAAAATCCTCTATTAATATACCTTCAAAAACGCTTCGCTATGGGGCTAGAGCCCCCCGAATTGGAGCTAAAACAAGCAGTTTTTTTACAATATCTCAGAAACCGATTAGGGTGTCAAAACAAAATTTGATGCATATTTTACATATAGCTAGACGCAATAAATGGTTTAATTAGTTTAACTATATTTCCTCCAGTGGCGTCCCACTGGGTAGGTAGTTGGGAGAATATTGCCTTAAGTTTTTTATTTGTAGGATTTTTTAACTTTAGGTGAAATTTTTAGAAGCCTTTAATTCTTTTGTTGAAAAAAGGTACTCTTGTTTCATTGCCGTAGGATTCACCATTTTCCAGTAAAATCGATTTTATAATTTTCGGTTTTTTGAAATCCGGTGAAAAGGCAAAGGTTTTTTTTGTTGCATATCTCAGGAAACACTTAATATTAAAACATGAAATTTATTAGAAGTTCTACTAGCGACAAATAATAATAATACATAATCAACTTGGAAATTTATGATAATGTGCCACTGGATTTACGTTAAGGGCACTTCTTTCAACATGATGGGGCACCAGCTCACTACGGACGTCAAGTGAGGAATTGGCTTAAAGGAAATTACCAGTTGGATTGGTAGACATAGCCTGGCCACCAAGATGACTTGATTTAAATCCCCTTGATTATTATTTTTGGGGACACATGGGGACATACTTGCTTAAGAATTAGTTGCCAGTGTGGTTCACAATCAGATTTGATTTGCAATTTGTTATTATTTTTTGTTTTATTTCAAAACTCTCTTAAAATCTCCATGAAAATAAATATTTAAGAAACAAAGAAATCTAAAAATATGTTTAATTTAAAAACGTTACATTCTGTCAAATTGCAATAATAGAAGGTTTTATTAACAAAAAATTTAAAATTAAAAAAAATTACATTAAAACTATGAAATTAAAAAAAAATAGTAATATTTACTATGGGACGTCACAGGAAAAATATTTTAAAATAACATCCCTTAATACATATGTCTTGTCGCTAGTAGAGCTTCTAATAAATTTCATGTTTAATATTAAGTCTTTGCTGAGATATGCAAAAAAAAACTTAGCCTTTTCACCAGATTTCAAAAAACCGAAAATTTTAAAATCGATTTTACTGGAAAATGGTGAATCCTTCCTCAATGAAACAAGAGTACCTTTTTTCAACAAAAGACTTCAAGGCTTCTAAAAATTGCACCTGAAGTTAAAAAATCCTAAAAATAAAAAACTTAGGGCAATATTCTCCCAACTACCTACCCAGTGGGACGCCACTGGAAGAAATAAAGTTAAGCTAATTAAATCGTTTATTGCGTCTTATCATGGGTAAAACATGTATCAAATTTTGTTTCGATACCCTAATCGGTTGTTGAGATATTGTGAAAAAACTGCTTATCATGGCTCCAATTCGGGGGGCTCTAGCCCCATAACGAAACGTTTTTCAAGGTATATTAATAGAGGGTATTAGTCTTATTTTGGGATGTACTTTATCTTCTTAAAATATTGTCAGCTAATTTCGGGACACCCTGTATATGGCGAAATCTGTAATAATCTTCAGAATTGTCAGGAGGTACGCAGGGATTTTATTATAAAATATTTATAAGTATAAGAGGGCACTCAAGTTTGGTTAGGTTTAGGATCCAGGGGGGAAAGAGGGTAATTACCCCCCCCCCCCTACCTCTTCCCCCGAAATCCGCGCTTGTGTAATAATGTTCTCATTTTGTAAGACCTGTACATGATCATCATGTACAGGTCTTACAAAATGAATGATCACAGCGTGTACTTATTGACAGTAAATCACTTGCAACCCTAGTACTTAATAAAGGCGTACCCTACGGGTCGGTTATTGGGACCTTTGTTATTTCTAATTTAATTACTGTTGATGTAAAGGATGTTGCAATTGTGTGCGATATGCAGAGATACGCTGCGAATTAGCTTTGTCCTCACGGAAACAGCCACGGTTGCTGAAAGAATGAACCCATCGATGTCTTGGTGGTGTCCACGAATACTCTATTAAAAATGGTCTAAAAATTAACCCTAGAACCACAAGGTGGAGTTAATGGAACAATAACCACAAGGTGGCGTCGTATGCGACACCCACATGAAATAGCCTTTTTTTCTACATATTACGTAAAAATGGCCACCAAAAATATATATTTTTATTTTATTTATGGCATAGTAAATTCAAATAACATTGTAAAATTAAAAAGTGTAATATAATATGTACATTTGAATTTCAATTTCACTGTTAGTATACTTGACAATAAAATTTAAAAGCTCATCTGTTAAAAATAAATCCCAGATTTTTTTGTATCTGTAATATTTTTAGCTTTGCCTTTTGGACCTGGCAAATGATAACTATATTTTTCTGGGAAGTTCAGGTGGTTTTGGCATGAAAACTAGTTAGGTACCATTTATGCTTATTTTTAGAGTACATCAATGCACAACATGCACTTTTTGCTTGCACAGCTGGGTCAGGTAAAATGGGATTGTCTATATCTGGTATTATAGCATCAAACTCATCATCGGCGATATCATCAGTTTCTGTAGAATCTTCGTTTTTACTCTCCTCGCTTTCCAATATGTCACAGTCATTTATATCTTCATAAAGGTATTTCTCCAGTTCAGAATCTCGTAAAGGGCGTATTCTTTCATAATATGTACCAGAACTTGTTCCGGGATCATCTAATCGAGGTTTTTTTGACTCCATTTTAGCGCAGGTAAATAAAATAGAAAAAAAAATAAGCAAGGTTTGAAAACATGCAATAAATCATAACACATACCTTCGAAATTTTTTTATCATAGAGCACAAGGTGGAGTCGTATGCGACCGGGACGAAATAACTCAAAACTATCAAAACTACACGCACCGTCTTACTAAGCCATCAAAAGATTGCTAAAATGCGGAAGGTACTTAGGCGCTAAGAAACGAGACTAAAATGACGCAAGGTCTCTATACTATAGGTTGCCTGGTAACTTTGGGCCAATAAGATGTTCGCATTTCATGCGCGGGAATACATCATCCAGACGACACATTTAAAATATTTTCATGGTCAGCATATAAAGAATGGCAATTAAATAGTTTTCACACAGAATTCCTGTGGTTTTGATATGTAAATTCAATTGCTTTTGTTTAAATATCATTTTTTGACAAACTTTAAATGATTTTAGCCCTTAAGAAAGGAATATTTCTTATATATTTTCCTAATTATGGCTTGGGTGGAAGAACAGGCACTTTTACTCTATTATCAATATTCTGATTATTAATTAGGCCTATCAGAAAATAGACAGTATTGTATTACTAATAGGTAGGTAAGTACTAAAAGCATTTAAAATTTTGCATATAATGTTAAATATTATATTTTGGAAAACCATGTTTTATCTATTATTAAAAAATATTGGGAATTGTGAGAAATAATAACAATAATAATTTCTTTATTTCAAATTATACTTTACAATGGGGAATAAAATGAAATGATGTCACAAAATAAAATAGGTTTACCATTCATTACCTAAGAAGTTCAATAAACATTAGGGCTCGGATTAGGGTTAATGTCTATTAACACTTTTTTTAATGTTTTTGCTATTCCCATAATGTGCAAAATATCATCTATAATTCCATTTCTTAAATTGATATTAATTTGCAGCCCACTGTTGTAAAGTGGATATTCCAGGCAGCGGATAATGCAAAGTTTGTCTTAAATATAGGTATATGACCGTTTACCAAAATATTTTAACGTAAGCTTTTAAGAGTTCATCCTGTGTCCAGCGAGCTTTAGATTTAATTTTTAAGGCAATGTCCACTTGGTTTGGAGACAAAACATCTTGTTCATCTAAGTTGGAGCCACTTTGTTTTAAAATCGTTTCTTTATTTTCATGATCTGCAATTTTTTTTTGAGCTTCTCATTTTCTTATCTCAATAATGAAAATTTTCTTTCCCAAATAATATCATAATCTGTTTTTTTGCTTGTTGATGTAACCTCCGAAATATCCATGGAAATGTTATCAATGGCTTTTAGCTTTTCTGTTTCTAACTGTAATAAACCTTCCACAGTACCACAGTTGCTTTGTTTTCTTTTCGATTTATCCGACAAGCTCTTTTGGATAACACAGTAGGTATCTTTATTTTCTATCAAAGGTAAAAATAATGTCGGGACAGCTATAAAAAATAAATAAAATAAGGGTTCACTAAACCTACAAACTTCTGTCTTAATAATAATAATAATTATGATTATCATTAGATGATACTTCAAGAGCCCTCACAAATATTAATATTATTATTGTTATAAATACATTAACTCAACCCTTACTTTTGAATCTTTCACCCCTGAATAATATAAGTTTATTTACTTTGGGCTTGGTTGTCACTTTATTAATAGAGAACTGCCTATTTATTTACTCTTTTTCACTTACCATCTTTGTTTAAAACCATTGGTTGGAAATTCATTAAGCGAGCTTGCAGTTCATCTTTGTAGTCAGTAAACAGAAAATGCTTGCTGCATATCCTCTTATTTTTGGGCGTCCAATTATCCTTTCAGCAACATTTTCGTTCCCATTCTTTTGAAACGATGGGGTTTTTTGGGAATGTAAAAAACATGATCTTTTTTCGCCCGGATCTGGCTTCTTCTTTGAATTACTGGTACATCTAGCTATGCTACAAATATTGCCACCACTCATATATAAATAAATATTCAAACAATAATTTGTTTTAAAATTAGAACATAGAGAAGAATCAAGTTTAATAAACTAACCTTGAAATTCACACAATGAAAATCGCTGAAAATTTACAATTTGTGATAGTTTTCTCACAAAATAATATTGTGAGTTCGCAAAAATATGTCCACACTTCACAATTGTTTAAAATTTAACCACCTAAATAACAAAATAACACTACAAAAGCAATAATTCAGTGAAAACCGCTATGTACACCATGTAAACAAATCAACTTTGTCGTCTCGATGACGTAGACACCCCGCTCACGTCGCTTCGGCCATTGAGTTACCAGGCAACCTACCCTTTAGAGACCTTGAAAATGACGTCAATACGAGTGGGGATATTGCATTTTAATGGTCGCCGGCGACGCCATCTTGTGGTTCTAGGGTTAACCTGATTTATGAGTCGGGTAATGTCACTTCCTAACAATTTTAAGGCTGTAAGTAAAGACACTTCAAGCAAAAAATATTAAAAATTAACGAACTTTATCCATTCCAATTTGAATATACTGGGTGATTTATAAACACATGTATTTTTCTGTTATTTTCTATCAGTTACCCACTTGACCAAACATAGAACGTGACAAGATTGTGATATCTCATACAGAGCTCAATTAAAGAGCACCGTTTTATCACACGGTTCTATAGCAGGGACAAAACAAACATATACGTTGTAATAGTACTATAACCAAGAACATCGCTTTGCAGTAGTGTTTTATCTTTGTGACAACTCAGTGCTAAAACTGTTGTTGCAATAAAGAGAGACAAGTTTGACGTTAATATACGTCAATTTAGTCTGTCAATTTGGCGTCTTTTTCACTCCAAAATCAGATGCCTTTCGTTTTGAGAGTGTTTATTGTTTGGAGAGCGAATAGTGTGTTTCTACTTCTACTTTTTGAATTGTGATTGCGTGGTAAGTTGTTTATTTATTAGCATGTGTAAAGTATAATGAAAGTTATTGGTTTTTTAAATTGTCTATATGGAACACAGCAGACACACGAAAAAAGTATTTGTGGCTCCTTCTTGAGGCAGCAACAAAGGAGAGCAAAATTATTTTGGGAAAACTTTAATGAATCCAATCCAGAATCTGTAAGCTCTGTTACAGTCCATCAGCAGACCTCGGACATGCCCTACATAGTACCTAAAGAAAATGTCACCCGTAGCCCGTAGTTTTAAAACTTTAGGTATGTATTGTAGTAGTACTAGACTTCGAGAACTTAAGCCTAAGACAGAATCTGATGACTCACCTGAAGAGCAGACCTCTACTTCCAGCAGCACTGGTTTAATTTATTATTTAATAGATACTAACAATACTAAAATTAATTTTATGAATCGTGGTTCCTTGGAAGTTGGGCAAAATTCATATTTTTTGACAAAGCTCGTAGGTATACGCATGAAAAAATTCAATATCTGATTGTTGCATTTTAGAATGTAGACCATGCAGAACTTTTTGTAAAATTAATAATAAAAAAGTTTTCCATAATATGGTTCCAACGGAGACAAACAAATATATTCTACATTATTGCAGATATTGTCAATATGGGCCAGATTGCATGGAAAAACTTTTTGAAGAAGTCACTAGTGACTGGGTGCGTCAAGGCAAACAAAGATTGGGACGTGACGAAAAATTAAATAAATAAAATTGTTTTAAAATTTTTCCAATAAAAGTATTATTATAATTATTTGTTCCAATCTAGTTTTATCTCCAAGATGTAACTACAATATATTACATCTGTCAAACCGCATGGATTTATTTGACATAAGATATATAAAACAAAGATATCACAGTGATGAAACAATAACAGATTTCATCCGCAAGCCAAAAGATAAAAAATGGAACATGGTTTGTCACTGACATAGATTTGCGTTTTGTCTCTGTGATAAAGCTTAAATCCTTGGTTGTGGCGACATTAGTGCAAGTTAGGAGTATCTCTGTGACATATTATGTGTGCTTAGCTCAGTGACAAAACATTAAACAATGTTTTTTAACTGTTACATCACAGTGACATGTTTTGGTCAAGTGGGTATTATCGGAAACACCTTGTATAATTTTGATAATTATATACACTGCCGAGCATTAAATTAGGGTCACCCCGTAATTTAAAATTGTTTCAGACATTTTTAGTTTTTTCGAATTTTTTTCGGTTGTAACAAAGTTTACTAACTTTACAGGATTATTTGTTCGTGATTGCTTGTGTAAAAAAAAGTTTTTGTTGTTTCGATAAGCGTTTGACAAAAAGACTGCCCCTCACCCAAATTCCTAAACACCATTATCAGGATATTTTTTTTGGTTTCTGTACTTTTATCTGTCTATTGAAAATTGTTTCTGTAGTGTTGGCATTGTGAGTGTATTGTAATGGCCATAAATCCTGTTGTTGCGGCACGAATTGTGGCGGCTATAGAAGATGGCCGCGGTCAGCGCGAAACTGCGAGAAACGTTGGTGTAAGCCTCTCCAGTGTGCAACGAGTATTTCACCGGTACAAAGAGACTGGTCTGCTCACTCGAAGACCTGGGTCAGGACGAGGAAGGACTACAATAGCTAGAGATGACCGCTTTTTCGTTTTTAGTGCTTTGAGAAACCGGACGGTCACGGCAGTTTCCCTTCGAAATCATCTGCAAGAAGTGAGAAATGTAAACATAAGTGAGTGGACAGTTAGGAGGCGACTTCATGCTGCTGGATTATCTTCCCGAACTAGAGCTACTGGACCGCCGCTTTCCCGTGACCACCGGATTGCAAGGTTGGATTTTGCACGAGAACACTTGGGTTGGACAATAGAGGATTGGAGTCGCGTTTTGTTTTCCGATGAATCGCGATTCTGTCTTACGGGCTCAGATAGACGTGTAAGAGTGTGGCGACGACAAGGCGACAGATATGCTCAAGCGTGTATTGCCGAGCGACTTCCGTTTGGTGGAGGATCAGTTATGGCATGGGGAGGCATATCTTTTGAAGCTCGCATGGAGTTAGTCTTTATCCAGAATGGGACGTTGACTGCGCATAGGTACCTGACAGAGGTTCTAAAAGACCATGTTGTACCATTCATGTTTATTCTTGGAAAAGACGCAACCTTTATGCATGATAATGCACGGCCCCACACTGCTCGGTTTGTTTCTGCTTATCTTGACGAGGTTTAAATCACGCGATTTGTTTGGCCTGCACGCAGTCCAGACTTAAATCCCATCGAACATTTTTGGGATGAGATGGGGAGACGTTTACGGAGACATCTGCCGGCCCCCAGCAATTCTAGAGAGCTTCGCGACATACTGACGCAGAAATGGAACAATCTTCCGCAGGATGTGATCCAAAATCTTATCCAATGCATGCCTCGTCGTTTGCAAGCTGTTTTCACTGCCAGAGAAGGGAATACTCGCTACTAAAGTCCTTAAAATTTCTTTTGTTTGAACGAAAAGCATATCAAATTAAAATTTGCATTTTCATTACTTTCAATAAACTTTGAACAAAACAACAAACACTTTTTTTTATTCAAGCAATCATGACAAAATCATCGCATAACGTTAGTAAACTATGTTACTACCGAAAAAAATTCAAAAAAACTAAAAATGTCTGAAATAATTTCAAATTACGGGGTGACCCTAATTTAATGCGCGGCAGTCTATATTTGGAACCATACGATAAGCGACAAGTAGTACATAAAGAATTATTTTCAAAATTTTTTTAAAAACTAATAAAAGAGATATTAATTTTTTTGAGTTACCCTGTATAAATTTAAAAAATATAAATTATGATAGCTTGCTCCAAGCTTATGTCATCTATGGTATTACTTTGCTAACATTTAATTTAATGCCGAAAATACAATGATTTAATAAAAAAATATTAAATAATTTTCGTCACTCACCCCCGAGCTCACCCCGTATATAATAAAAAATTTTAAACTACTTTTATAGTATTCCATCGTATCTACGACAGGGTCAACAAAAATCTAGAAAAATAAAAGGAATCCATATATTATAAACTACACAAATAGGTATAATGTAGGTATTTAAAATTCAAATTTTGCAACTTGAACACCCTGTATCTCAAAAACTGGTCGGCAGATTTTGTTGTGGCCATAAATACTGTTGATCAGAATAACATTCTCTACAAGATACCGAAAATTTAGGAAATTTAACCGAGGGCCAATTTCCATAAGATAAGTGCGGGATTCTTTGACCCTTTTTCAAAATTATTTAAATTTGCAAGGAAGGGGGCCAAGGCTTAAATTTTAAAAGATCTTACGCACAGGGTTAAATAATATTCAAAAGATTGCAAAAATAAAAATGACACTTACCTGGAATTTTGTTGCGAGCAAGTAGATTTGAACATGTAACTTTTATTTATGTATTTATCTTATTTTTGTCAAAAAAATTCTACTTCAACACTTTGATTGCTAATCCCCCCACAGTCTCATAGGTTAAAATTAGGCATTAAACTGCCACAAAATGTACTACTACTCAACTGACTCAAGCAAGTAATTTTTTGTTTTATTTTTTGAATTTAATTTACTTTTCCATAATTTGGGTTTCTCTCTTTATTTAAAAATAATATTAACTAGGACAGTGTAAAAGATGCATGGTAGGAGTTTCTTATTCTATAATAGGAACAAAAATAGAAATTTGTGTAAAAAGTACCCCAGGAACGGTCCTGTTTTTTTTTTAAATTATCGAAATATTTTATAAAGCATCAAAGTCGAAAATTTGATACTGTATTAGTAGAATATCGTAAAAACCTGTTTGGTTTCTTACTTAATAATTAGTTAATTATCACCCATGTTTTGTTACCTATAATTATGTCAAAGAACTTGCGTGGTGACAAAGGCACAATCAAGGTAAACTTATGCTATAATCAGGGTTGCCGTTTTGCCAGTGATTACTGGCTTTTGCCAGGAATAAAGAGTCTTGCCAGGAACTAACATAAGGCAGAAAATTGTCAATATGCTTACGAGTCATGTTTTGTTCTTTTTTGATATGCACCATGGCTTAATAGCCTCTACACATGTTCAGTAAGTCGACTCTGAATCAATGAGAAGGCTCAGGACTACTACCGTGCGAGCAAAAATTATTTGCATCAAAGAGGGCTTGGATTAAAAATCGTGGGGCTTGGTTTCGATCACAATGATATGGGGACGATATATCTAACCAAATCTAGGTTAAAATTTTGTCAAATTCATATTATGACATGATATGCCAAACTAATGAGTAAGAAAATAAGTAGACAAATACAAATTTACTTTTGTTGTTTACAAAATTAACAAAGTAAGAATATACAGAAAGAAAAAGAAAAATAATTACATAAGTTGCTAAAATTGGCCACCGCCATGCTCCAAGCATAAATTCCCGCGGTAATTTCCTGCGTCTTTCAAAATCTACGGCTTGTATTTCTAGGAATACTTGCACTTTATAAGAAAATAAATTTAGCTGCTTCTTAAGAATAGTCCTGCATGTTCCAAAAAAAGTCGGCATGCCTTAATAAGGATTAAAATATGCATATTTTCGGTACCTCTTAATTCGAAATCATAACGAGAGATAAACCTAAGTTTCTATCTGACCATGTCTGTCTGTTACGCCGCCTAGCGGATATTTCTTAAATCTAAAAATAATTTCCAGCGATTTCCCTTGGCACTATTTACTAACAATGCTTGCTTCCTCACACGGTAGATCAAAATACTTTTTATTTTCCATATTAATGTTTTCTCCTCTAGTAATGTTTCTTATCTCAATATTTATTGGATTCGTCACTGTATTTAGTATTGATATGACGGAACGGCAACACTGGCCACAATTAATAGTGTGTTGACGACCTCTTTTAAAGAAAATTAAATATTTAAATGACATATATAATAAAAACATTACAAATTAATGTAACCATCGGAAATTCCTTTTAACGTTTTTAAATAATAATAACAATAATTAAAAACCTTTTTTTTTTTAACCGACAGAATCATTTATGTCAAGATAAAGACGTGGATTAATATACTCTTTTATTTATCTATATCTATTTCTTCTTGTTTTTGGTTTCAAGGAGTTTTAAACGTCTCAAAACATTAACAGTACCATGCTTTTAGCCCCGACACATAAGCAGTGCTAGAACCTGATTTTGGGAAAGAATGCAACTACGTATTTATGTGAAATGCATCTTATATTGTTATTCATAATTTAACACTAAAATTTTTAAAGACTATGTTATAGCACCAAGATATCTTTTGCTTTGAATAAAACGGAGTACAATAAAAAGATTTGAATTATTAGTGAATATAGGAATATATACTTTTAACAAGAGAGAGGGAAAACAGCTTATGGAGTATATTTTACATTTCTTAATAATTCCAACGTAAAATACACTTGACCCAAGTCCAACTTTGGGATCGTTCCACAAAAATGTTTTCTTCGACACTTGCAACATATGTATATACCTAAGCATTTGAAGCAGGTATTTTTTTTTTCTTCATTAGTCTTAAAGGTCCTTCCGTCTAAAGTTTTTTAAGTTTGGGAACAGATTGAACGTCTTACAGAGCCAAATTCAATGAATAACATGAATAAGAAGGAATTTAAAATGTGATTTTGCCATTTTTTGTTGGGCTGGCGCTTCGCCCTTCACACCCAGACCTTATTCCAAATTTCCTCTATCCCTTTAACCAAATTTCCTCTAAATAACAGAATCTGATCGTCAGCAAATAGATCTCTTATATTTTTAGGTTATTCTTCTATAAGTCTATTTATCCTCCTAAGCTATCCCTCCATAAATACGAGCCACAAAGTTGATCCCAGCGTAGATCCCTGAGGTACCCCCTTTTCTAGTTATATATTACTTCACTCCTATAGGCTATATCCATTTTCTCTTTTAGTATTTTGTCGATTTTAATCATCCAGGCAATGGTAAAAGCAATTTTTAAATCCAATGTTATTAGGAAAGTATGTTTGCCTTCCTTTTTCTTTTCTTTTATGCTATTTAGAAATGTTTTCATCGCTCCTATCGTGTTTCTATTCATTCTGAATTCGTAACCCGTACGATTGTATTCTTTCATTAATGAGCTTATCCAATATTTTTCCGAGTGTAGGCAATAAACTGATTGGTCTAAAGCCCCCTGCTGCTTCCGGAATCCAAATTAAATTTGCTTCTTTAAATATTTAATGCCATCGATGTCACTCGGTGCTTTAACTGTAATGAATTTCATCATTCCTCCAAAAACTGTAAAAATTCAGTTTCATGTCCATTATGCGGCAAAAATCACAAAGTTCAGGACTGCAAGTTAAAATCATTGAGTTGTTGTAACTGCGTAAAACTTAACGCAAAACCTAACGGATCCATTGATACTGGACATGCCGCTTGGGATTTGAAAAAGTGTACCACATATAAGCGGGCTTGTGATCGGCTTCGATCGGACGTCCTAGCCGAGCAATAGCAATCACTGCCACCCATCGCTGCGGCGTCTCCGGTGTCCGTGGATTCTGGCGGTCGGTTGGGCGACGCCGACGGTACCATGTTTGTTTACTATCAAAGAATTGTACCACTGACATTTATAATTCCCTAAGTCATTTTGAATATGATATTGTCGCCTTAACTGAGACTTGGCTTGATTCTGCGGTTAACGACGTGGAAATATGCCCCGGTGAATTTAATTTGTTTCGATGTGACCGGGACTTTGTAGCTGCTGGTCGTCGTCGCGGCGGTGGAGTCTTACTTGCAATTCGAGACCGATTATTATGTGAGCCACTTAATATTGGACTGGCTAATGCAAATGTTTCTCGGCTGATTGATGCGGTTGGTGTAAAAATTACCTCTAACAGAAATAGTCTGTACGTTTTATTATTTTACATACCTCCTCGTTTATGTGTCGAGGAATATGAGACCTTTTTTGAATACTTGTTATCCTTAGATTTTTTATGGAGTACTGACTCACTTATACTTGGTGACTTTAATGTATCAAATTATGCACATTTTTATTTGAGAAATGGTCCTGGGGATAATTATGTGAACAATTTAATTAACTTCCTTAACATCACGGGATTAAATCAACATAATTTCATTTTGAATAATGATCACAGATTGCTGGATCTGGTCATTTTTAACAGGCAGTGTGAAGTAAAAAATTCAGAAGTCACTCTTACTAAACTAGATAAACATCATCCGGCGCTATCTATCTCATTTTCGTATAACAACAGTGTTAATTTAAATGATTGTATTTCTAAAACGCAAACTGGTCTATATAATTTTCAAAAGGCGAATTTTCCGGTCATGTATCAGATGTTTCAAAATATTGATTGGGCTTTTTTGGAGCGAGCGGACGATCTGGATAATTGTTGTAAACTGTTTTATGATAAGATCTATTCTGTTTTTGACGTTTGTGTTCCGAAATTTGGTATTTCGAATCATCGCAGTTACCCTCCATGGTTCACCACAAATATTAAACGTGATATTAGACTTAAAGCTATCTATTGGCGTAAATATAAGCGAACTGGTGATCCATTAGACTATGAGAACTTTTCGGAACTAAGACGCCAGGTAAAGTACGACATTAATGTTTCATATAGAGAATACATGCATGAAATTGAAAATAATGTAACTCATGATCCCAACAAATTTTGGGCTTTTGTTAGTTGTAGAAGGGGCTCGAATCTCATATCCCGTGGAATGCATTTTGAGGGTGAGATGTTTTCCAATTACGATGACATTGTCAATGCCTTTGCAGATTTTTTCGGCCGTTCTTATCTGGCGATCCCTAATTCAACTACAGCCGCGGAACCTCAGAAGTCAGACTTGAATTTGGATATAGTCAGTTTTAATGAAGATAAAGTTTTTAATGCAATCAAGCGGATTAAACCCAAGTTAACTACTGGGCCGGATAATATTCCTGCATTTGTTGATAGAAATTGTGCAGGAGTGCTTGCACGTCCCCTATCTTTCATGTTTAATAAGTGTCTCAGTGCCTGTAAAATGCCAAGCGTATGGAAGTCCTCTAAGGTATGCCCTGTCTATAAGAAAGGTGATAAATTAGACATCTCAAACTACAGACCTATATCGATAATTTCCAATTATTCTAAGATTTTCGAAATACTACTGCATAATAGTATTTACTATAAAGTTAAAAATGTTATTGCTCCCGAACAACATGGATTTGTAAAGGGCCGTTCAACAACAACTAACTTAATGTGTATTACTCAATTTTTGGCCGAAGGTATTGATCAGCGCATGCAGACTGATGTTATTTATACTGACTTTTCAAAGGCTTTCGATCGACTGGATCACTCCATATTATTAAACAAACTACAGTCCTATGGTTTCTCTTATCATCTACTGTCATTTTTTGAGTCATATTTAAGGGATAGACGTCAGTATGTAGCTTATGGTGGAGTTAGATCTATCGAGTACCTTGCAACATCCGGGGTTCCTTAAGGTTCCATCCTTGGTCCTCTACTTTTTACATTATTTATAAACGACATTATTAATAATCTCACTGTTCGTTGCCTGTTGTATGCCGATGATCTAAAAATATTTTGTTTAATTACAAGTTTGGTTGATTGTTTAAGGTTGCAGCGTAATTTCGACATATTATTTGATTGGTGCTCAAAGAACAGATTAAACTTAAATATTGCTAAATGTAATGTTATGACATATTCTAATAAAAACACCAAATTTGATTTCGACTATAACTTAAACGGTGTAATTTTGCAAAGACCAAGGGTGTTTACGGATCTAGGAATTGTTTTTAACAAGGAATTGTCCTTTGTTCCTCATATTGATCATATTGTATCCGCTGCTTATAGACTACTTGGTTTTGTTCTTAGGACCACAAGAGATTTTCAGTCTGTTATTCCTTTAATAACTTTGTATCGTTCTTTTGTCATGTCCAAATTGGAGTATTCTTCAATAATTTGGTCTCCTTTTTATAGGACTCATATTGACAATATTGAGTGTGTTCAGAGACGTTTTGCAAAAGCCTTATGGTATAGATCTGTTGGAGTTTATCCTGAAAGAGGTTTTCCTCACGACCAGCTGCTGAAAAGGTTCTCGCTTGTCAGCTTATGTGACAGACGTAAATGTGCAACGCAGTTATTTTTACATAAACTTCTGAATAACAATATTATTTGTGAAGAGTTGCTGCACAGACTGAACTTTAGAATTCCTTCTCTAAATTCCCGGAAATTTTATACCTTTTACTTACCAGCTTCACGGACAAACCTATATAAATTTTCCCCTATAAGTAGAATGTGTACCTGTTACAATGGTAACGTCGAAGCGTATGATATTTTTAATTGTAGCTTGAGCGCTGTCAAAAGACACTCTTATCGGTAGTGTATATATTGTACCTACGTAGAATGTAGTTCTCTATATATAATATGTTGTATTATTAATTAATTATTTCTAGGTTATCTTAGTATGTGTATTGTTAAAGAATTCGCTCTTATTATATTGTAAACAAGTTTCAGCTTTCTACCTGTTTTGTAACTGGGAAACTGTAAAACAGTGTATGAAATAAATAAATAAAAATAAATAAATATTTTCGAAAAATATCCTTCAGTTAGACACTTGTTATACATTTCTTTTAGGCAGTTTTTCTTTGCTTTACAAATGGTATATATCGCCTCTATTCTTCAACAATCTTCTGCTGTCGCATCTATATCACCCTCTTTCACTCTCTCTTTCATGAACTCACTCGCCTCTCTTCCTTTCCCTGCGTTCCATTGTAATACTTTCATTTTCCTAGCCATCGTAATGTTTTTGTTTGCGGTGCGTTTCTAATTTTCGTTGATAAGCCGGGTATTTTCTGCTCTTTGCAGTATGGCTTCTTCTTCTTGCCAGTTTCTCTAACAGTATTAAAAAATAACATGCATACATATAAAAAAGTTGTAGAAGGAAACACTTTTAAATAAAAATTGCTTGTGCATTGAATCATAGAGATGTAATAGTAGTAGTAGTTGTAAAAAGATTTATTTAGCACGTGGCTACATGATACATTTTAACAAGTTAATACCCTTTTTTATTTATTTTTTGAATTAAATGACCTTTTGAAACTTTATTTGTCCTGTTGAGTTAGTAAGAAAGATTTTAAACTTTTTTTTAAAAGATTTTAAACTTTTTTGATTTTTAATTGACTTGTTTAATTTATTAAATTCAATAAGACCCTTATGAAAAAGTGATTTATATGCAATATTTTTTGAAAAATTATTAAGAAAAAAATTATTGTTATTTCGTGTTAAATAATTATGTTGATCACTATTTAGAACAGTCAATTGCTTTAAATGTGGCGGTAACAAATCATTTTGAATTTTAAAAATAAATATTAGAACCAAAAATAATACTAAATTTTTTACATTTAACCATTCTAATTTTTTTAACATCACATTAATTTTTGTATATTTATCCATATTAAGTAAAATTCGCATTGCTTTATTTTGTAAAATTTGTAATCTATTTATTACACCTTCATCCGCCATAAACAAAATTGTAGATCAATAAAGAAAATATATATAGTATCACTGTCGGCGTCTGTAAGGTCGCGGGCCCATGTTAGAACAAAATAAATTGAAAAAAAAGTTACATTTAACAATTAACACTTTTTCTTCTCGCTAAAACCGCTTTCATTTGTTAAAAATGTGTATTGTCGTAATTTTACTGCGGAATTCGACCATAAAATGGTTTCTTGTAAGCGTTCAAGAGTAGTTGGCCATCATCTTAACATCCCACTTGTATTAATATCTTCGTTTTATAGTAAAAAATATTAGTTAGCCTTCAAAATGGGCATTAAAATACCCCTAAATCCTTGTATCGCTCTGGCATACGTCTGTCGCAAGACCGGCTCTGCGTACTTGCAGAAGTTTCAAACAAGATCTTATGATTATGACAAATAAATTTACATAATAGGCCAGGTATAAAAGAATTGGAGCTAATTTAGAGATTCATTGTGGTGTAGAGTTAGTGAGATTAAAAAAATGGCTAATTATAAAAGTTTTACTCTATTAGCTATTTATGTGGTTTTGACCGGTAAGGACAAATTAATAACTTCTAGATTCCTATATAGTTAAATTTACCAATAAAAACGACAATAATCGGGGGTAATATCATAAGTGCATCTAATTTTTCCAAAAAAATTTGAAAAAACGAGTTGACAACTTACTTGTCAACGAGTTATTTGAATTTTTTTATAGGAAAAATTAGATGCACGAATGATGTTTGGCAAGATTATTTCCTGAATGAACTATACTAACCTACCTATACTAACTATTTACTAGTAATATGATAATTTAATCAATCAAAGCAACGTAGACAGCATTTTACTGGGTACTATTACTAAAGGTACAATTTATTTTAATAGTACCCATCAAACATTTTTCCGGAAAAACTACTGACAGGAGCTGTCATGCAATTTTTTCACTTGAAAATTAAATATGACATACGAATTCTTGTCAGTGATTGGTCAAAATTGATAGAAAGAAAATAATCGGGGGTAATATCATAAGTGCATCTAATTTTTCCCAAAAAATTTGGAAAAACAAGTTGACAAGTAATTTGTTTCAAACAAAAACAATTAAAAACGAACGCGATTACCTGAAACATATTATAGTTACTGCGGTACTGGACCCCCTATTTTGAATATTTGATAATTGTTTTTGTTTTAAAAATAGTTTTTAATTTAAAACTTGGACACCCTGTATATCGAACATAAGGGTCAAAAACTAAAATGGCATTATAAAAGTCATATTATTTTTACTTAACTTTCAAAATGTCTTTATTCCAAACTACCTTTTACAGTTCATACATGGAATGTGACAACATAATATAGAAAATAATAACCCATAAAAAAAAATAACAAAAAAAAATGGAAGTTAATCCAATTTAATTCATTAATAAAGTCAATTTAAAAAAAATAGTATGGCTGAATGGCAGACCTGCCAAAGCCAAAAAAAAAAAGTATAAATAATTTAATTTGGTAAATATATCTCTTTAACTGTTTTTTAAAAGTTGCCAATTTTTTAATTTTTGTGATATTTTTTGGAAGATTGTTATATTTTATTATTCCGCCATATAAAAGCGATTTTTTTCCGAAATTACTTTTTACTGTTACCTATATTTTGATAATTTATACAACGTCTGATGTTATGATCATGTAATGTCTTATTATCCTGAAGTAGTATGTTTGATTTTTTTTCTTTTAAAATAATAGAGTGAATTAGAATACAAATTTTTAATTTATAAATGTTTTAAACGTGTAAATACCCTTTAGGTCTAGATGTGGTAATTTTTGTATACATACATGTGCAATTCTTGTAATGGTTTTAAGTTTGATAAACAAGCAGATCCCCATGCAGAAGCTAAGTATTGTAATTTTGAATATAATAATGAAAAATATATTATATTTTTTAAGTGTTTCAAAGCAATTAAATATCTTTTGTACAAAACAGATACCAAAGGAGATATCGAGTTGATAATTTACCTCACGTGTATAGAACCAATCAAAATGCTAATTTTCATAACAACCACCTTGGTAACGGTCGTCTTACCCGATAAGACATACCGCTAGCTCGATAAGACGCTCGTAGCTTTTTATATTATTTTATATTATTTTGCTATTTCAAAATATTGTATTAATAACACCTAACGACCTTTATGTTCCGGAAATTATCCAATAAAATACACCTCTAGAGGCGGCTTCTTATCTTCATACCTTTGTTTTTCACTAAAAACTCGATTTTCTAAGAAAATTTTTACTCAATGTAATTTTTACTTATAATCAAAAATAAGACCCTCGAGCTAAAGCTCTCGGGATCATATTGGATTATAAGTAAAAATTACATTTCGTAAAAATTTATCAGAAAATCGATTTTTTGTAAAAAACTGCGGTATTACCGATAAGACGCCTCCTCTATCGGTATATTACTGTTGATAATATACTGGATATGGCATTTAAAATTTAAATTTTTGTCTAAAACTAATCTAGAAAAAAAAATATAACTAATAACTGAATTGTTTTACTTAAAAAATTTATGATTAACGGATTGACCTTCTTTTTCCGAATACCTTGTATTGTCGACATACAGTGTATCCCCGGATGGAGTTGACAAGAGGAAAAAAAACTTTATTATTGATTTTACGACGAAAAGTTATTCTTTATAAATAATTCTACTTGTCGAGAAAATGAATTTACCATATAAAAATTTTAGATCAGATGTACAGGGTGTTGATAAATTAAGAAAACATGAAAATGCTGTAAGAGAGAAGTACAATTGTTTATTATTTTAGACAAAATGTGTATGGAACAAAGTTGTTTATAATCCAAATTAAAGCTTAAATACAAAATTTGAAATCTGAATTGTAATTTTTGTTTTTTATTTTTTACAATAGAATTTATGAACATTTAAAATGAAAACCTGAAAGTGCTGACCTATTTATTTAATTTATTTCTAATTTGGAGAAATGTGTGCAGGTTGGAGAAGGATATTTAGAATTATAACTTTTTCCACAATTGTACATTTTGAATATTCATAAATTCTAGTGTAAAAAATAAAAAACAAAAATTAGAATTCAGATTTCAAATTTTGTAATTGGGCTGTATTTTGGATTATAAACAACTTTGTTTTATAAACATTTTTTCTAAAATAATAAATAATGGTACTTCTCTCTTAAAGCATTTTCATGTTTCCTTAATTTATCAAATGATCTAAAATTTTTATATGGTAATTTCATTTTCTCGACAAGCAGAATTTTTTATAAAGAACAACTTTTCGTCGTAAAATCAATAATAAAGATCTTTTTCCTCTTGTCAAACTCATCCGGGGACACACTGTATAATAAAAAATTTTCTATTTTTAAACACCCCAAAAATACTGGTAGTTACTAGCGGGTAAGTTTTCTTTTAGGTTTTTTTTTTACTTTTTGAAAGTAGGCTTTTGCTAAAACCCGGTAAAATTTACAAAGTAGAGGGTGTCCAGTTTTCGATGATTTTACGGGGTATCTCGGTTATTAGTTAAGATAGAAGGATACGGGCAACAAAAGATGCCCTAATCAGAATTTTTCTAGTCCTCCTTGTTTTTGATATACGGGATGTTTTTGATAATTTTACATTTTGGGACACCCCCCATATTTAGGTTACCCTGTAGCTTATCAAAGAGAAAACAAATGTTATTTGTTTAGTTTTTTACGTAGAATCCAGTGACGTACTCAGATTTTTTCTACGTTCAATAGTTTCCGAGAAAAATACAAAAGTTTTCTTTTTTAAATGGGACACCCTATATATTTTTAAATAATATAATTCAGTTCATAACAAGCTCTCAAAAATATATAATAACCTATTTTTATTTTTAATATTAAGCACGAAATTTACGTTTTATTAAAAAATATATAATTTTAGTTAGTAGGCCATGACGGGTATTGAAAAAAAACTATTACTGGTATGATAATTACTACAGGAAAAATATATTTTGGACTCCTTAATCTAATTAGCAGTAATATTTCAGTAAAAATAATAACAATGCACAAATCGAGTTGTATTTTACTACGCAAAACATTGCAAAGAGAAGCTGAATATTAATAGAACTTTCTCATAAATATTGCTCAAATTGTTCTCCATTATGCCTTAGACATGTTTCACACATAGTTCTTATCCGCCTTAATGAATTTAAAATAATAAGAGGCCGTGTCCGTAACTCCCTAAATGCTCTTTCAGTAGCATTTCTTAATTCTGCAATTGTTTGGTATTGAATAGAATAAATTTTATTTTCAAGGTATCCCTACAAGAAGAAATCCAAAACCGACAAGTCGGGTGACCTTGGTGGCCATCTTACAGGTCCATTAGTTCCAATCCAGTGGCCTGGAAAATTATTATTTAAGTAGGCCCTGATAATTAGCGCATTGTGAGCGGGTGCTCCATCTTGTTGCAGATATAAGTTATTGATACCCGCTAAGGGCACGTCTTCTATTATTTCCGGCACAACGTTTTCCAGAATTTCCAAATATTTATTAGCATTAAGGCTGCCTTCAAATATATTATAAATTATTTTGCTTCCTAGTACAAAACATGAAACGTTAAAGCCAAACCTTCCTTGCCGTTCGAGTGGAAATATTAGATGCTGATTTTCCTGAGACCAAAACCTCGTATTGTGTCGATTAAATATACCAGCACTGGTAAAATGAGCTTCATCGGACCATACACAACGGTTTTATCAAAATTATTTCCCGTGTTGATATTTTGTAAATACCAATTACAGAATTCTGTACGGCGTTGTGCATCACCAGGATGTAAGTTTTGTACTAGGTGAAATTTATATGGCTTGAAATTGTGTTTTTTAGGATTGTTTAAACTCTTGATTTAACTACTCCGACCGAACCTTCAACCGTTCTGCAAGAACTAGTTGGATTTGTTTCAATCGAAGCTAAAACATTTATTTCATCAGTCTCACGGTTTTCCTTGTTGTAGATTTCAGGACGAGGTTTAATAAATGAACCATGTTCAATTAAATTTGATTTCATCCTTAAAAAAATTCTTTTATTCGGCTGTCGTCTTTCGGGATATCTACAAGTAATTTAAAAAAATTACTAAATCTTCATAGAGATACTACACAAAGGCGTATATTTACCTATTGAAATACTCTTCTAATGCTACATCAGCATTTTCATTACAATGAACATAACAAACGAGCATGTCGTATTTTTCATTATTTTCAAATTTCACATATTCTGCCATAATTAGGACAAACTCTGATCATTTACTATTAATTAGATAGGCATTTTAAAACAACTTAGAGAACCTGAATATTCTGACAGAAACTAAAGAAGTTATTAATATGACATAAACGACTGTGTTCTTTTCTTTTTTTCAATACCCGTCATGGCCTACTAACTAAAATTATATATTTTTTAATAAAACGTAAATTTGGTGCTTAATATTCAAAATAAAAATAGGGTATTATATATTTTTGAGAAGCCTGTTATGAACTGAATTATATTATTTAAAAATGTATAGGGTGTCCCATTTAAAAAAAGAAAGTTTGGTATTTTTCTCGGAAACTATTATACGTAGAAAAAATCTGAGTACGTCACTGGATTCTACGTAAAAAACTACACAACTAACATTTATTTTTTCTTTAATAAGCTACAGGGTAACCTAAATATGGGGGGTGTCCCAAAATGTAAAATTATCAAAAACATCCCGTATATCAAAAACAAGGAGGACTAGAAAAATTCTGATTAAGGCATCTTTTGTTTCATAAAAAAGTAGCACAGTGCCGCGAAAACCGTATCCTTCTATTTGACTAATAACCGAGATACCCCGTAAAACTATGGAAAACTGGACACCCTGTACAGTGTAATTGTGCTATAATTGCATTGTTTTTATGGTGGACAGAGGGAAGAAACATTATTTTAAATCAAATGGTTATCGATATCTGCCAGCATAGATGGTTAGTATAAAATAAAGTCCATCTACACCAATTACGATGACGGACAAAATTTACGTACGAAGCGCGGTAACCGAAAACTAAAAAAAATAGACTCACAAAACACACACACTTTTATCGGTCGATTTTTGAGAAATATCTCATGTGTGGGAACAGATATCGGTAACCATTCAATTTTCAAATAAATATAGTTTAAAAAAGCTAAAAAACACGCTTTAATAATTAATCAAACTAAAAAGCGGAAAATAAAAATATATTTTAAAATAATATAGGCAGAAAATAATAATGAACTATAAATTATTGTGAAAAAAGCGTGGGGTGCTCGATATTAAAAAAATATAGCACAAAGCGACCCACGCTTTTTTCACAATAATACTAATGTTTATTGTTCATTATTATTTTTTGCCTATATTAAGAATTTCAAGAATTATTTTAAACTATATTTTTATTTTCCGCTTTTTAGTTTGATTATTTATGAAAGCGTGTTTTTTAGTTTTTTTAAACTATATTTAATTTTCACTTTTTAGTTTGAGTTATTGTTAAGAAAAAAAAATTTTTTTGAGTAGATTGAGCTAGATTATTGTATTGTCAGCGGTTCTTGATAAGTCTATAAAGAAGTCGCTTACAAAGATATACTAACCCGAACAAACGACAAAAATTTTCAAAATTAAAAAAAAAAATTATTTTGACCGGTAGAATTTTTTTAAAATTTTTTCTCTATTCTAAGTGACAATATCGATACGACCCCACATTTGTTTCATTACTGTCGGTTATTGTAATAATTCTGACATATTAACAGGTGTCAAATTTTGACAAGAGAATTTTTTGCGTATTTTTTTCAACTTTCCACCGTTAATATACATACTATCTTATAGTTCTTTTATTAATATCATTTTTTTTAAACGATTTGACATATTGACAGCTATCAAATTTTGACAAGAAAATTTTTTTCTTATTTTTCCCGAAGTCTCCGCATCGAATACTATACGACCCCATAATTTGTTTAGTCAAAATCGCTCCTTCGTTTTATACCTGACAGCTGTCAAAATTTGACAGGAAAATTTTTTGCGTGTAGATTATTGTATTGTCAGCGGTTCATGATAAGTTTACAAAATTTAAATTAGATCTAACCGTCTAAAGTGGGTCAAAATCGGGTTCAAAGAAGTCGGTTACGGACAAACAAACATACACATACACAAGCTAATAAAAGCGTGTTAAAAAGTGCTCATTCTTTGTCCGCCCACCTCATCAAAAATGTTCACAGAGAAAAACATTTGATATTTATATGGTTTCTGTGATTACCCTTTGGCATATTATGACTTTTTTATTCGTCGAATTTACACGCTATTTCAATGACTAAAAGCTTTAGTTTCTGTAAAACTTTTTAACGGAACATAGTTCAGCTTAAACTATATCAAGTCCATATTGTGATAATGGCTGTGGTAGTAACTTATTTAACTTTTACTACTTTTTAGGGGCTGCACCATGCGGTCAAGCAAAGTACTACCTTTCACCTGAAAAAGCTAATTTTTTTCAAGCATTTATAAATTGCCGTAGTGCAGGAATGGATTTGGCATCTGTTCAAAATGAAAATGAATTTAATGCTCTGGATACGTATATTACTCCCTATAAAATTGGTAAGAATATAAATTCAAAGATATACCTAAATAACATCAAAAACAGAAACATAAAATAATTCTGCAAAAACAATACCGAAAGCTATACGTGATGTTTCTACTAACATTCTATATAAGAGCATAAACAATTGAGCTCAATAAAGTCAGAATGAGTTTGTAGCTGGGAACAAATTCAGTAAATAGGTACAGTAGTTTTTTTTTTATTTTGGAAAAATGCGTGGACACAAGTATGAACATATTAAGTTGTGTTATTTTTTATTAAAAAAAAATATTAATATAGTGTGTCCCTAATTTTTTATTGACTATTTTTAAACTGCATATTAAGCTTAACATAAGTACCAAATTTCCAATTTTTATTTCTTGTCCGTTACAAGATATTTAACCAAAAAAAAATTTTTAATTGAAAAATAAAAATACCTTATATCCATCTTTAATACTTTTTCGTCAATAAATACTTAAAATGGTGCCCATTCTCTATTTAGCAATATCCTAAACACAAGTAGAACTTTTATTAAATATTTATAATTCGGGAGAAACTCACCTACACTCATGTCTTATTCGTGCTTTCAATATCTTATAAATGACAATAAATAAAACTTGGAAATTTGATACTTATTTTAAAAGAAAGATTAGAAAATTTGTTAAATAAGAATAAAATCCTATCAGACAAACAATTAGGATTTCAAAAAAATAAATCTACACAAGATGCAATTTGTCACCTAACAAATCAAATAACAGTGACCGGCAGAAAGTACGCACCAAAGGGGATTTTTTTAATTTCAAAACTTACCAAATTTTTTTGGCGGTGGAAAAGTTCTGCATGTCCCTAAATAAGAAAGAGCATAATAATATACAAAACTAGTAAATACTGCGCCGTATACGAGGGAGAGGTAAAAACGTTAAATTCACTCAAGTATAAATTGGCCTTATTTTTCACTGTGGAAAATTTTTTTATTAGAAAATGTTGTTTGCACTTAAAAGTTATCCATAAATACAAAATTTCTGCTCGGTAGCACAAATATAAATATTTTTCATGGCAACTATAGATTTAAATGAAAACGAATTTTATAGTAAGGGTTTAAACTTTAATTCATGAACCAATGGGTTTAAGAGTTTTTGAAAAATTGGGAACAGCAGAATATTGTTAAATCTTTATTTACTTCATACAAAAATAAACTTTCAAATATTGGTCCAATAATATGCAATAATAATATTAATATAAAGGAAGGTGAAAATATTAAATATCTAAAAATAATTTTTGATAAACATTTAAAGTAGGGTTCACATACTGACTACATTGTAAAAAAACTAAGAATTCTTATACCAAAATTTAAACACCACAAACAATTTTGAAATATAAAAGAATTAGAAATACTTAATTATTCTTTAGTACAAACCCATTTAAATTATTATGGAATACTAGAATGGGGAGGCATAAATAAGAATTATCTTAATAATATTGAAACTATCCAAAAATACATTTTGAAAATTATTTACGAAAAAGATCACCAATATTATTTTGATTTACTATTAAAGATAGCAAAAAAATGGATATTAAACAAATATTTTTACAACATGTTAATATATAATTATAATTATTATTATTATTATTATTATTATTATTATTATTATTATTATTATTATTATTATTATTATTATTATTATTATCTTTCTTTTTCTCACATAATTGTGGTTTATTTTTTTATATGCACTGACGGGCTATGCCAAGTCAGTGCATATTCTATTATTACTATTCTGAATTAAGGAATGATCTGACAATATGGCATGTTTTTAGAATGACTGATTTCTGAAAGTTTCGATGTATGATTGTGTTGATTCCTAGTTGTTTCAGGTGTTATTTAAATGTTCCTGGTGTGAGGCCTGTCACTGACATAATAAAAGGGATAATAGTGACTCTTTCTTGCTTCCAAAGTATTTTCATTTCCATTGCCAGGTCTGTGTATTTGGAGATTTTCTTATTGTATTTCGTTTGGATGTTTTTATCACTAGGAACAGCTATGTCAATTAGGTATGTGGTTTTTTCTTTTTTTAACTGAAGAGTGATATCTGGTCTATTTGCGGATATTGTTTTGTCTGTTTGAATATTTATATCCCAGTACAGTTTGAAATCTTTGTTTTCGAGTATGGATGTTGGTGTGTATTTGTAGTATGGTTCTGAGTTTTCTACGAGCTTACACGCTATGGCCAGTGCTTGGTGAACTACTTTTGCTGCCGCGTTGTGTCTTGCTGTGTATTCTTGGCCAGCAAGAATTTTACATCCACTTGTAATATGGTCAATTGTTTCCTTCTGGAGGTGGCATTTTCTGCATGTGTCGTCTGTTATAGCAGGGTCTTTAATTATATGTTTTTGATAATTCCTTGTTGCTATAACTTTATCTTGAATAGCGAGTAAGAACCCTTCTGTTTAGGGAAAGAGCTGACCATCTTTTAACCATGTATATGATGATCCTTTGTCGATGTAATCTTGTTTCACGTGGTATTGTATGGTATAATTTAACTTGGTTTTTATCAGTTTGGTAAGTCTATTTTTGAATTCACTTATAAGCTCTGTTTTGATGTGGGTATGGTTTAGTTTGGTGCCTTGATGGAATCCTAGGTATTTGTATGTTTCGTCTCTGAGCATGTTGTCTAGTGTTTTATTATTGACTGCTTGAACCTTATGATGTTCTTTCCACTGGCCTTTGTTTATGTGGAGTACTCTGCATTTACTTATTCCAAACTCCATGCAGACGTCTGAGGTGAATGTTTCCGTGATTTTGAGAAGGCCCTTTAACTGGGTTTTCGTGGCTGCGTAGAGTTTAATGTCGTCCATATATAATAAGTGGTTTATTTGTTGTTGGTTTTCTTTATTGTGCCTGAGATGAAAGCCATGCTTTGTACTATTAATATATATGTATTAATTAATATGTATGTTTGAGAGTGGGTTAAGACAGAGACAGAACCACAGGGCGCTAAGTGAGTCCCCCTGGAAAATACCACGCCTGATATGAAGTTCGTCTGTTTGGATATACTCGGTTTCTGTGTTTAATCGGATATTCGTTCTCCAAGTTTTCATGGTTTGTATAAGGAATTCTCTGATATTCTTGTTGATTTTGTAGATTTCAAGGACCTTTATTAACCAGCTATGAGGTATGGAGTCAAAGGCCTTTTTATAATCTATATACCCGATGTGGAGGTTTCTATGTTCTTTTCTAGTTTGTCCCATGATGACATTATCTATACCTAGTTGTTCCTTACAGCCCTGGCTGTTTTTTCTGCATCCTTTTTGTTCCTCTGTGAGTATGTTGTTGACCGTTAGATGTTGTTCTATTTTATTGCAGATTGTGGCTGTAATGATCTTATATAAGGTTGGTAGGCAGGCGATAGGTCGATAGTTTGAGGGGTTTTTAGTGTCCGAGTTTTTGGGTTTTATGTAGGTTATCCCTTGAGTCAGGAAGCTGGGAAGCGCCTGAGGTTGCTGCATAATTTTGTTAATTTGGCGTGTAAGTGCTTCGTGTGTAGTAGTAAACTGTTTATACCAGAAGTTTTGAATGTTATCTATGCCAGGGCACTTACCACTACCAGTTTTGTGTGTATTTGATTGTGTCTGTGATTTCTTCTGTTTTAAGTATGATATCTTCTTGTTCTGGTATGTGTTTGTGTCTATCTTTTTCGGCTTTAATCCAGGTGTTGTTATTGTGTTGTTTTGATTCCGACCATATGCTTTTCCAATAATTGGTTAGTTCTTGTTTGTCTGGTGGTTCTGTCATTCTTATTTCCTGGTTGACCACGGTTCTTTGGTAGAATTGCTTTTCATTTCTAAGGAAGAGCTTATTGGTATCTTTCTTTCGTTTGACTCTTTGTATCTTCGGAGTCTTGAAGCGTATACTGTTAGTTTTTGCTTAAGGGTATCAAGGATCTCTGACATTGTTTGGGTGGGATATTTGGATTTTATTTTTTCTGCTGTCTGTGTTACATGTTTTGAGGTATTCCCTTTGGTGAACTGGGTGAGGTGTCCTAAAATTTTCCTGATTTCATTAATTCTGTTTTCTAATCTTATCTGCCATTTGAATTTAGGTTGTGTTTTGTTGAGATTTCCTTGTCGTTGTTGTAGTTTTTGATCATTCTGTACGATTGAGGTGATAGCTGCTGCGTAGATTATTGTATGGATATCTTCGATTGTACTTAGGTTTGTTATGTATTGTGGTATTATATCTTTGTTAATTGTATCAAGGATTTGTTGTGTGTTTTGCTTAAAGATCAGCCGAGGAATTGGGTTTCTCAGTGTAGGATCAGAGCCTAACCATTGGATTAGGTATTCATCCATTTTCGTTTTTAGTTTTTGTAAAAGAGGTGATTTGGGAGGATGTTGTGTGAATGTGGTTAGGTGTGAAGATTGGTTTATTGGTGTGTCTATGATGTTTTGTTGCTGTGTTCTCGCCTTCTGTGTGTGAATGTTGGTGGTTGTGCTTTAATTGGAAAATTGGAGTGAATTGATGCTTCTTGTGTTTCATTCTGCAGGGTGTGTTCTGGATGTTCGTTAGTGTTTCTAATGTGTGGCTGATATCTGTTAAGTTCGGCAGCTACTGTATCTTTGAGCATTTGTAATTCAAATGGCGTGAGGCGATTGTTCTTAGTGATGGTTCTTTTTTGATCTATTAGTCTCTGTTCCGTGACATGTTGTTGAAGGTATGGATATTGGGCTAGAAAAAGTCTTCGTAATTCATGCCTGTAGCCTCATTTTATTGTTTCAAGTTTTGTGGCAGTGTAGTAACAGCGCATTACTGTTTTATTCATTTCTACTGTCCATTGTAGGCGCTGTCTTTGTTTGCCAGCATTGGTGGTTGCAGGTTGTTCCTGCAAAACATCCGTAGCCGGGTTTGGATCTATATTTTGTGGGGTTAGGAGCTCAAAGTGTCCTGATGCTGGGTTGCCTGTCAGAAGCAGGTATATGTTCTTGTCGTGTTTTATTTTATCGTTGTTGGTTCGCTTACGACTGTAAAACTTCTTGTTCTTGTAGCCCGTGGTCTGGTGTAAATGTGAAAGTTCATGCTTAGAATTTCGGAGAGAGCAAGTATTTCAAGACAAGTTACATAAACATTTGTCTTCTTCATGTTATTATAGTAGATTTTAATATCTCTCATCCTGTCGTTTTCAATTATAGCATGGTTTTGGAGTAAGGGCCAATTATCTTTTATATATTCTAGTGCGTTTAGTCTTAGCTGCTCGTGGCACTCTTGGTGACCATATAGGTACAAGCTTACCGCTCTAAATAGGCAGCTCCCGTCGCCCACAATATCGGATAGAGTGAAGGTGTTGAAATTAGGATTATTCAGAAGTGTAGCCAGGTCGTCATATTTTTGATCGGGCTGAAAATTCCCGCGTCGCACCCGATCGTAACGACGCTCGTCCGAGGCTTTCATTTTTGAAAAGTTCTCCATTAGTAATGGGTGTGCATTTTTTAGCAACTGCCAGCTTACAGGGTGAAAGGTCCATCTCAGCAGAGCCCTGCGTACCACTACTAATTTCATGGTAGTACTGAGATAAGGGGATTTTTACTTCTAGTGGTCCCCTGGCCCACTGTGAAGTGCTCGGGTCCGTGGGGTCGCAACACCCAAGTATACCTAGATATACCCCTGCGTTATTATTATTATTATTATTATTTGTTCTTTTTCACAGGTTTCTACCCTGGGTTTAGAGCTAGAGCACATCGGTCAGTGACAAGATGAAAAACTAGGGTTGCCAGTTAAAAAATTATCGATATGGTCATATCTCTAATTTGGGACACACTGTATCAATATTTTATTTATAAAAATACCACAGCTTAAAATGTTAACACCCGTATCAAAGCATTTTTCCAAAAAAAAAACTGTACGGATTTACTGAATTTATTCCAACTTCGAAGTCACACTTAAATAATAATTTTTTTTTTAAACTGATCTTGTATGACATAACACATAATTAACTACAATAAAACAACTGTTTAGTTTTACATGTTAATCGAAACATTTTGTTAAACATAAAAATACAGACAAATAAATGGGCAAGTTTGACGAAATCACGCTTGTGATTGGCCTACAAAAATGTTTTTTAAACACCTGTTACTAGTGTTTCCAAATGATGTAACAAATCTTAGATAGGCTGCAGAGTAACACAATATATAAGTAGTAAATAATATGGCACAACGAAATCCTTTTTTCTTATTTTAATTAGGTATATCTTCGGTGACAAACGTAACACTTCCATTAACAGGAATATTTACATCCATTCAAACATCCGTTTATTTTCTAGAGGGATATAACAACGCCTTCTGGATATCTGGAACCAATTTAAATAATCCCACCAGCAAACAGTACTACTGGCTATCTACTGGAAAACCAACAATTTATACCAGATGGGTATCAGCGGAGCCCGACAATTATTTAGGGGCCCAACATTGTATGTCTTGGGCGTTGTTCCAAGGAGTAACTGGATGGGCTGATGATAACTGCGAAAAGCAACTCCGATACATTTGTGAAAATAGATCATAAAATTGTAAACAAAAGCATATTAAAAAGAATATAATATTAGAGACTTTTTGCACCTCTTAAATTAATATCAGTTTTTAGCTCCGTTATGGTTAACTTTATTAAACATAACGAGTAGCGCCACTGTTAAAACCAGAGATTTTGCAGCGCCTATACGTTCTGTCTGTAGTTATTAAGTTGGCGCCGGCGCACCTAAACAAAATAAAATACCTAACCTAACAATAATTTGATTAAGTTGTTTATTTTAATGTAAAGCTACTATTGCTTTGGATTTTAAGTAATCGCTTATCACAATTTTAATTCATAGCAATGATGCTTGATAACTTTTGTATGTTTCGGCAACCATGCAGTTTAAGCATAACCATAAGGATAACGATAAGCTCTTCCTTATCCTTCCGTAAATAACGGAGTCCGTTATGGTTATTAACCATAGCGGATCACCTTTTTGACATTGCGCATGCTCAGAATAACCATAACCACAAACGAATGACGAATTAAGAGGTGCAAAAAGTCTCTATTATCATTTTAACTCTCTGCAAATTTAAGTAGTTTTATTGCATTTTCCATGTTTTTCTACTCATTTTTATAGTAAAGAGTAAAGCATTAAAGCATCTAGGGGACAAGCATACTAAACTGGTCAACAAAAAGATCGTACCATTCAATTTTTAGACCTATTTTCAAATTGCTGTAACTTTTTTAAAAATTTACATTTTTGAATGTAGTTTCCAAATTTGGAAAGCGCGATTTTTCTGCTTTAACCTGTATTTTATTTATTTTTGGTAGAATCAATATTATTATGATACACAGGGCGATCAATAGAGCGCTGCAAAAAAACACAAAATTTTAGTGTGTGCCATTTCAGTGGTGATTTTTTTTGGTCGTTACAATATGGGTTTTTAGCAAGGTAGGATCAATATCTCTAGACGTTTTTGCCAGTTTTTGGATTGAGGACCTCTGGCTTTAGATAGGCCAATAAACGTCAAATTTTGGTAATAATTGCTTTAAAACGCTATAACTGGAAAACGGATTGATGGATTTCAACGAGCTTTTCACATTCAAAAAGCCCATTTCATGAAGATGTTCTATGATCTACGTATTTTACGAAACGTGAGAATTTTATTAATATACGGGGTAATCAACAAAGTAATTAAAAAAAATTAAATGTTTATTTGCGCGCCATTTGGATAGAACATGTATGGAGTTGGATGCAACTATGATTGAATGACGGAGAGCATAATTTTAACAACTTGAACGAATTGGCAAATGCAATAAGAGAGGAATGGAACGCCATTCCCCAGTACTTCCTTGAAAACTTGGTGAGTAGCATGCCAAGAAGAGTAATGAAAGTTCTAAGGGTTCACGGTGGACCTACTCACTATTAATTTTATTTGTTATTATTTATTTTTGTTAAAATTTAATCAATTTTATTTGCTACCATTAATGTTGTTAATATTGTTTATAAGTGAAACACTTTGCTGGCCAAATGGCGAGCAAATAAACATTTAATTTTTTTAATGACTTTGTTGATTACCCCGTATATTAATAAAATTTTCACCTTTCGTAAAATACGTATGTCATAGAACATCTCCATGAAATGGGCCTTTTGAATGTCAAAAACTCGTTAAAATCCATCAATCCGTTTTCCAGTTATAGCGTTTTAAAGCAATGATTACCAAAATTTGACGTTTATTGGCCTATCTAAAGCCAGAGGTCCTTAATCCAAAAACTGGCAAAAACGTCTAGAGATATTGATCCTACCTTGGTAAAACCCCATATTGTAATGACCAAAAAAAATCACCACTGAAATGGCACACACTAAAATTTTGTGATTTTTTGCAGCGCTCTGTTGATCGCCCTGTGTATCATAATAATATTATTTCTACCAAAAATAAATGAAATACAGTTTAAAGTAGAAAAATCGCGCTTTCCAAATTTGGAAACTACATTCAAAAATGTCAATTTTTAAAAAAGTTACAGCAATTTGAAAATAGGTCTAAAAATTGAATGGTACGATCTTTTTGTTGACCAGTTTATTAAGCTAGATCTTCGTCATAAAAAGGCGACATAATTAAAGTTGTATCAGTACAATACATAGTGGACCTTTTTAAGTTTGCTACCACCAAAATATATAATATGATTGTGATACAGCAACTGATTGCCCTTATACAGGGTGTCCCAGATAAGAATGCACTCTACAGGGATCTCGTCAATCATAGGAGATACAGAGATGGTTAAATTAGAGAAAAGTTGCGCATTACTGAATCCTGTAGCGTTATGTTTTCAAATTTAAAAAAATCCGGATGCTTCCGAAGATATTTAGATAAAACCGAATTTTCGCGATTTCGTTTTAATTGATTTATGATTCTATTTGAAGAGACATGTCAAAATAAATTTTACATTCTTATTGCCACTTTTTCTCCCCTACAAGATTGTATAATTACATTTTTGATCCGACGTTTCGTTTAGTCACAACCATCATCAACTTTGTTATTTTAAATAGTCAGAAAATTTTATTTTATGCTTAGTAAATTCTACGTTTTATTCTAAATCTAACGGTGTATCACACTTATTATTTATTAGACGTTTCGATATAGAAAAATACATCATCAATGAAAATAGGCACATTATCGATAATATTTTTGTTTTTATTGTTGTATTTAAACACTAGTTGGATTTAAAAAAAAATTTTTAAAAGAAACTTATAACAAAACATAATATCCAATAATACTTATCTAAAACATGCAACAAGTAATAATTAGTTTTAATTATTAAATACAATTATCTTTTATTTTTAAAAAATGCATGGTAATATTCAAATATAACGTACCATTTAAATTCGGCATCATATGGGTGGCTATGAAATTGATTGACGTTCGCAATTGTTTAAATAGTTTCTTTAGATCTGTCACTTAGTTACAGAGACCTGTTAGTTTTACATTTGGTAATTATTATTATGTTTTTGCGCACAATTCTTATGACTCTCGATGTAACAGGAAATCATGTCAGTAAATTTTTCTTCGTTAGAATAATGTTCCATTATTTTAAATTTTATTGCACAATGCAACAGGTAAAAATTTAAAAAACATAATAATAATTATCAAATTTAAAACTAACAGGTCTCTGTAACTAAGTAACAGATTAAGGTTGAATTCTCAACGTCGTTCAATTTATTGCCAACCTATAACCTATTTCGCTTTGTTTTTTCAAGTTTATTATTTTTTAAACTAATATTTAAATAAAATCAGTATTGTTGGCACATTACTTAGGTAATATCTGATATATTACAAAAATATCAATTTATTTCATTGCCCATTTTGGGAAATTTGTATAGTGGAAGAACAATGAGTGACAATGACATAATAATGTTAAAAAAAATCTTACCCGATATTTTTCGCTATACAATTCTCCTAAAATAAGCTATGAAATTCCTTGATATTTATTAAATATGTCAATTATTACCTATAGAATATCAAGTCGATACTGATTTTCTTTAAATTTTGTATAAAAGCTAGAAAACATAAATAAATCTACGCGAAATAGGTTATAGGTTGGCAAGCATGTTGATACTCCCACCTTAAAAAAAAAACTATTTTAACAATTGCGAACGTCAATCAATTTCATAGCCACCCATATGATGCCGAATTTAAATGGTACGCGTTATGTTTGAATATTATCATGCATTTTTCTTAAATAAAAAATAATTGTATTTGATAATTAAAATTAATTATTACTTGTTGCATTTTTTAGATAAGTTTTATTAGATATTATGTTTCGTTATAAGTTTCTTTAAAAAAAAAGTGTTTTAAAATCCAACTAGTGTTTAAATACAACAATAAAAACAAAAATATTTTCTATAATGTGCCTATTTTCATTGATGATGTGTTTTTCTATATCGAAACGTCTAATAAAGAATAAGTGTGATACACCGTTAGATTTAGAATAAAACTTAGAATTTATTAGGCATAAAATAAAATTTTCCGACTATTTAAAATAACAAAGTTGATGATGGTTGTGACTAAACGAAACGTCGGATCAAAAATTTAATTATACCATCTTGTAGGGGAGAAAAAGTGGCAATAAGAATGTTAAATTTATTTTGACATGTCTCTTCAAATAGAATCATAAATCAATTAAAACGAAATCGCGAAAATTCGGTTTTATCCAAATATCTTCGGAAGCATTCGGAATTTTTTAAATTTGAAAACATGACGTTACAGGATTCAGTAATGCTCAACTTTTCTCTAATTTAACCATATCTGTATCTTCTACGGTTTACGAGATCCCTGTAGAGTGCATTTTTATCTGGAACACCCTGTATACTGAATACCACCCACCTTGTCAAAAATCACTTAGATCCATCAATTTGTTTTCTGAGATTTTTTTTTATTAAAAAAAAGTTTACAGGATATATCAGAACAGCCTCCCAACTTAGAACTTTTTTATTAAAACACCCTATTATTTCTTAAATATTTGGATTTTACATTTCCAGACATTTTTCAACTCCTATACAGTGTGACCAGTAAAGTCCGCATCATATGGGATTTTTTTTTATTAATAGCTTTATTCGAAATTTGACTTTGGTATCAAGTTCTGCTTAATTAGGCAAAAAAAATAGTAGTCACGTGATTCGCAATATTATCTGTCAAATTTTAATGTTTTGTAAAAAATAATTTAAAAGTGGGGTTATTTCTGAAAATATCGACAAAGTTATTAGAAAAAGTTTTTTTAAATGCATTTTCTAGCCCACATGCAAAATTTCAGCTGCATAAGACAATTTTTTATTTTTTACAACACTAAAATTTATTTTTCACTTACTGATGACACTGTGCTGTTTTTTGTCTTATTACTAGGGTGTATTACTTTCAGACAGAAACTATGTTTTCAAAAATACTTATTTTATGAAGTTACCTTATACAGGGTCAAAAACAAATAGACTTTGCCTGACCTGCGACCCAATTTTAATAGCCCAATTTTGGTTTTTTTAGAAAAACACACATTTAATATGGCGCTACTTTAAAGAAAATGTGTCTGAAATAAAGCATCGTCAAAACTAAAAAGTTTTATGTAAGTTGCGTGGAGTCTTATTTTGCAAAAGTGGTGCAATTTACAAAATATGGGTAACAAATCAAAATATCTTATGCTAAAATTTTGCATGTGGGCTAGACACTGCATTTTAAAAAACATTTTCTAATAACTTTTTTCGATATTTTCAGAAATAACCCCACTTTTGAATTATTTTTTGGAAAAAATTAAAATTTGACAGATAATGCGAATCACGTAACTACTATTTTTTTGCTTAATTTTTATCCCGATCAAAGTAGAACTTGATGCCAAAGTCAAATTTCGAATAAAGCTATTAATTAAAAAAATCCCATATGATGCGGACTTTACTGGTCACACTGTATATCTATTGTAATCTGTATCAGCACTATTAACACCCCCACACCACTATGGCAGGTGTTCCTAGACATGTTGAGTTTTATTCTAGTATAGTAAGCGACAGTTTGTGAAGACTGAAGGTGTCAAATCTGAGTTAGGATATACCAAATATGAAGTGCCGCAGGGATCCGTCCTTGTACCCCTTCTATTTATAATTTATATAAATGATCTGTGCTATTACATGCAATCGATTTGCAATTTGACCATATTTGCAGACGATACTACTTTCATTACTTCTGCCTCTACTCTGGAGTGTTTGATTGTGGCATCACAACTGCTGCTAGGGGATGCAGAAAAATGATTTTCTTGCAACTTCCTGCAGCTTAATAAAAGTAAAACTTAAGATCTGGTAGTCTCAAGTAATCGATTATTAAACAAAAACAATAAATAAATGTAAGTTACTGGGATCACTATGGATAATTCTTTATTCTGAGAAGCCCACATAATGAGTTGGGACGAAAATTATTAAGTACGATATTTTATTTTAGAAATTTGCGTAAGTGTTAAACGCTTGACGTTTTGAAATCGCTTTACTTTGGTCTTTTTCATTCCCATCTTGCGTATGGGGTTATATTGTAAGGAAATAATTGTGCAAACACGCAACAGATCTTTCGACTGTAAAAAAGAGCTGTGAGACTTATGGCTAACGCAGGTTATAGGGATCAGTGCCAGCTGCCAGTCTATGTTCAAAAAATTGGTATTTTCGTATTTTCAGATTTTCCGTATTGTCTGTGTATTGTTTATTAAATACTATTAAATTATTTTTCTTCTTTGTTGGTGAAAAATTGGGCATTAAATTTTCTTTCACTTATAAAGAAATAAAATATGTACAGGATGTTAAATAATTCATGGGCGGATCAAATCATTAATAATATTTAAAAATTATGAAAATTCAGAAAATAAGTTAACGTAGGTCCAAGAGTATATTGCCTGGTATTTTATTTATCAAAAATTAAAATTTTCGTGGAAACATATTGACGATAATTTCTATGTTATAATTTATTGATACATTAAATTACTATCTAATGTGTAACATTTTTTTGTAACATTTTTTTGTAATAATTTTCTTTTCACATTCTAAATTAAGACATACAGGGTAATCCAGTTACAATGACTTACACAAGTAGAAACTTTTAAAAATATGAAAAAAAAAGTTGTCCTATTACCAAATGACAAAATAATATTGTTAAATTATAAAATATTTTTTTTGTAAAATTTTTAAATTGGATACATACGACGTTCTTCTTTGCAAAATTTACCTGCAAATCAGTTTTTTTATTATTATTTAATATGTAGATAATATAGAATTATCAGATTATTTTATGTATTTACCATAATACATTTTATTTTGAACTATTTAAAACGATTTATTTCCTATACTCGATATACCTACTTATGGTACTTTATTTCGCTTTATGTAACTTTCTTATTTTTGCCCGATTGTAAAAAAATTTATTCATAAAGTTAAAACAAAAAAAAAAGCTGACATTTTACTTTAACTTTAAAATAATATATAAATTATTACTAAAAAACATTTTTTTAGGACTCTAAGCCCTAGCCTGAAAAACGCATGTTGTACAAGAGCCAAGATAAAAATTTTACCAAATAAATACTTTACAATTTAACAATATTTTATCATTTGATAAAAGAAACAACTTTTTTAATTTTTTTCTTTTTAAAAGTTTTTACATCTGTAAATAATTTCCCCTGTATATCTTAGACTACAATGTGCTAAAAGATAATTATTGTCCAAAAAAAAATGTTACAGATTAGGTAATAATTAAATGTATCAATTATAGAATAAAAATTAAAGCAGTACTCTACAGTCTACATCAACCTATATTCACTTTTTTCCTCTATACATTGGACAAAATATTAAAATAATAATAAAATCAAGCCGTTTGTTTTCGAAATACAAAGAAATGGTAATTTTTTTTTTAGATTTTCATAATTTTTAAATACCCATTACTAATTATTATTTGATCCGTCCGTAAATTTTTTAACATTCTGTATATTTTTTTCTTTATTCGTAAAAGAAAATTTAAGGCCTAATTTTTCACCAATAAAAAGGAAAGTTTATAATTATTAAAGAAACAATTGAATATTCCAGATAATGCAATACAGGAAAGTTCAAAGTACGAACACCTGGAGAAATAATTATTATTGTCTGAAAGACTAACTTAGACAACACATATAATATTAGTTCATATTGTATGACTTGAGCATACGTGTGAGGCAACAATACGGGTTCAAGCAGTCCTGTTTGTGTGTTTCAAACAAGATATAATAAGCAAATTTACATATGGCAGGTATAAAAGAGCTGGAACTCATTCATGAAGTCATAGTGGTAATTATAACAACTAAAAAATGACTAGTATAATAACTTTTTTTGCTTTAACTATTTTTGTGGTTTTGACGGGTGAGTTAGCGTAATGCTATGACAAATTAAAACACAATCTCTAATGTCGGGTTTTACGAAGATTTTAATCAAGAAATAACTAACCAGATAACTTTGATTGTACAAAAATAAAATTGTCAGAAATGATTTTCTCACTATTACAGTAGAAGAGTGTCTTTAATTCTTAAGTTACTTTGGTACTTTTATTGTGAGTATCATTACGCCCACTACACAGGGTGTTATTTAGGTATGTGGCTTAGGTAAGGTAGGTAAGGTAGGTAAGAGGTGCTTCTTTAAGTGATTTTAAGAAGAAAAGTTCATATAAACATGGGTCCGAAAATGAATAGTTTTAATGATACGGGGTGTCAAAATTAAAAAAAAAATGTTTGTAAATATCTCAATACTCTTTTATTCGATTTTGTTGAAATTTGACAATTCTGTTTGTAATAACAGGAGGATAATTTAGCCTCAATTTGATTAAAACTAATAAGTCCAGTGGCGTCCCGGAAGACAGCCCAACTAATATTTTTGGGCAAAAAAATTGCGCGCCACTGACTTTTAAAAAAATAATATATATAGAAGAGGGTATAATATCCGCGAAAATAATTAAAGAAAGAAAATATTTACAGAAATAGTTACATACTTGTCCGATATATATGCCACAATATTTTCTTTCTTTAAAAATAATATATTTTTTTCGAATTAAGCAACTACACATACAACTATGTTTTCTTTTGAGTTTTTTCCTATCTTGCTTTGTTTTCGAGAAAAAAAATAAAAACCACTTTATTGCATCTCCCCGGGACAATAAGAGCTATAGTTGTTACTTTTAAAACATTGCAGTAATAAATTATTATGTTATGCGATTATTTTATTTTAATTTATTTTATCGAAAACAGTTTTAATCTGTGCGAAAAATTCAAAAGAGGAGTTTCGTGTGATTTTAATTGCTTGATAGTTTGGTAAGTAGTTTAAATTTTTTACTCCTATTGTCCCGGGGACATGCAATAAAGTGGTTTTTATTTTTTTTCTCGAAAACAAAACAAGATATGAAAAAAATTTAAAACATAAAATAGTTGTATTTGTAGTTGCTAAATTCGAAAAAAGTACATAATTAAAAAAAAAGTCAGTGGCGCGCAATTTTTTTCTCTAAAATATTAGTTGGACTGTCTTCTGGGACGCCACTTAATAATTTTAATCTAATTGAAGTTAAATTATCCTCTTGTTATTACAAACAGAATTGCCGAATTTCAACAAAATCGAATAAAAGAGTATTGAGATATTTACGAACATCCGATTTTTTTAAAAAAAGTTTGACACACTGTATCGTAAAAACTATGCATTTTCGGACCCATGTTTATATGAACTTTTCTTCTTTAAATAACTTAAAGAATTATCCCTTAATGTTTGGCTACATACTTAAATAACACCCTGTATGTCACAATTAAAGTTATCCGTGGTGCGCTTATATTTTGTGACGATATCAAAAACGACAACGATAATAACAAATTATCTAATTCCTCTAAAATAAGTCAGTTTTAAGCTAAAAACTTTTTATAAATGTGACGAAAACAAAAATATTCGAAACAACTGCCTTAAATAAGAGATTAAATTACAGATTAAATTAATTTAATGGGCACAGCGACAACTAAATTTCTTTTACCAATGTGAATTTTCTGTCCAAATCTTTTATTGCACTTAGTGAAAAGTTTCATAAAGAACTTGTATGCTTTTAAGTCCTATAAAAATCAAAAATACTTTTTAAATTCTGTAAAGAAGAAAAGTATTTCAAAAAAGGAAATAATAATTTTTTTAAAGAAATGTATTTATTATATTTAAGAGAGATTTGTTATTCACTTTTTAAAATCAAAGTCCGTTTAATTAAGAATTTTGGAAACACTGAGCGAATTATATACAGGGTGATCCACGAAGGGTGGAGACCGGCCGTTTTTCCAAAGCCATACACGCTACGACGTTGGGGTAAAAAAATTTAATATGAAATATGACCAAAAAAAAATGCTAAAAATAATCATATATTATATCACAAGACCTATAAATTTAATCGATTAAACTATGGAACATATTTTCATTATGATTTTACTTAGAAAATAGTTGAATGCTCAATAATTTAATGAAATTGTTTTCAAATTTTGTGCATGAAACTATTTACCAAAAAGTAAAATCATGATCAAAATATGTTGCATAGTTCGATTAAATTTATAGGCCGAGTGGTATAGGGCTAGATTATTTCCCGAATAATTTAAAGTAAAGCCGACAAGAAACAATTTTATTTATATTAAAATTTGACACTTTTTAAGAATTTCTTTAACAACAACAAATCCTAAATTTTATTTTTGGTTATAAGTACATATAGAAAAAAATACTATTTTTCTTTTATTATATCCGTACAGTTGTTATCAAAGTTGCAATTTGTGTAGATTATAAATGATTGTTTTTCATTGCTATTTACATTAGATGAGACGTTAGTATTCATTGAAGAAAACTCAACAGATGAAGATGGACCAGTTGAATGCATGTTTCTCATTTTGTTGATTATATCTAGATGATGAGTAGGATCCATTTGAAGATATGGTTTAATAGAAGATGCGTTGCTATGTTGCGTGATCTTGATTAGTTGTTGTTCTGGAACTCCATTTTTAGCCAGCTTACTGACTGCTGTTGATCGGTTACAGTGGTTAGTTATTTTTGCCTTCTTAATACCGATTCTCTGTGCTGCTTCTTGGGTCCATTTTGAAATTTGATTTTTTCCTATTGGGCAATTTTTGTACTAACTAGTAGATCCGGGTTTCTCCCAGAAAGGATTTGGGGTTAAGAATAATCTGATTTAATATTATTGCCTCTTTTCCTTAGAAGCTCTTTAAATAATCTTACAGGACACAGTTTGGTTTCTTAAGTATTTGAAACCAACCATTTGCTGTCCGTGAGCTTTTTTTCGCCTCCCTGTGCAGTTTTAGGGAATACGGGGTTGTATTATATTCTACCTATAATCAAAAAAAAATTATAGTTTTAGACAAAAAATATTTTTAATATTTTACCTGTATAAGTTCCTTCATGGTCGACTTATTCTTTAAAATAACTTATCAGGCAGAAAGTCGCTTCTCCTCCTCTCCACGCTAATTCAACGGCTATTATATGGCACACTTTTTTTTGCAATCCATTGGAAGTGTTCTCATCCCATAACTCAACCATTTTCAGATATTCTTCAACACTTAACGCAGAAGAGCTTACTTTTCTTTTAATTGGGCTTTGTTGAAGAATTCTCCGCTTGGCATTCCTTGCATATCTGGCAGTTTTAAAAGCTATATCTTAAATGGATCAAAACTCACATTATGTGTTTCTTGCAGTTTTTTTACTACGATATTCCACATTGTTTTCACCACACTTTCTTTGTATTCTGTTCCATCTTTCTTCCGCATATTAAACCCCCAGTCTTACAATATTGCAGCCAATTCTTCTACTTTGGTATCTTTATTCAAATTGTAGCCTTTTGTCTTACAGAAGTCGGAAAATTGTAGCCATATTGAGGTATGCGTTTTTACAGTGTTAATTGGTATACTTTTTTGAATTTCCAGATCGATACTATTACATGAAATATAACTAAAACGTGAATTATTCATTTTTACTAAAGTTAAATAAATACAAAAGACGTTTTATAATCAAATTATGATGCTTCGTTGATGTTTGTGTTTCTCTTACCATGGTTACGCATCCCATAAATGCATTGAAAAAGCTTGCTTAGCAAAGTGTGTATGTAAATATTACAAATTCTGACATATTTTCATCGCCTTATGTCAAACTATTTGTATAAAAATTCTATCGAAAATGGCGTATTTACTGATAAAAACCAATATTAGGTTATTCATACGACTAAGAAATTAATGTTTCTTTATAAACTGTTGCCGAGAATTGTAAGAATTAGTGATAAACGATAAAATAAAAACCAATATGGAGGAAGAAAGTTTAACCGCGGTTAAACAAGTCTTGGGATTTAATAAGTTATCTAAACAAAATTTATTCGAAAAATGATGGTGTCTGATTGGTCTATTTGATAATGAGGGAAATAATCTTCCTAATTCTGCCGCTGGGGGGCGTAGTCGCTATGCTACGATACAATGCCCTTAATTTCTACAAATAACTTTAATACAATATTGGTCAGAAATTAAGATTTTATAATCTTAGTAATATCCTCAATAAATTATGTAATAACAATTTTTTTGTAATTACCATGGTAACGGTGTGAAGAAGGTTAACAATTAAAAATACTTAACAAGTTGTAACTTTGGTTTGCGACAACGGAATTTAACAAAATATGGCCTATTTTAAAGAACGTCCTGATTGAACGCTTATACAGTGTGTGTATAAAGTCTGGAAACGGCTTAATAACATCACAATTTACTGGCCGATTTAAACCAAATTTGGTACAGTTGTGTAAGAGGATCTAACGCACCTAATGACGATATTGGCGTTGTTGCCAGCATTTTAGTTTGTCTGGAATTCGAACGAATTTTATATTTTTAAATATAACACCCTGTATATTTTTACATTTTTAAATTTCACATAAAATTATAATTATTTTTTATAAAATGCATTATTAGTCTATACTTCATAGTTTCCGAGATATTGACTCTCGAAAAGTGACATTTTTGAACTTTGACAGCTTCTAACTTTCTAACAGTACGTCTTAGAGCAAAACGGCTTACATGTCCCTATCTTCAATTTTTATTATCTTCCCAAAAAAATCAACTTCCAGTTAAACCGGAACAACAATATTTCCTGCTTTCGAGTTACATCCGGTTTAACCGGAAGTTGATTTTTTTGGGATAGATTTTTGGGAAGATAATAAAAATTGAAGATAAGGATATGTAAGCCGTTTTGTTCTAAGACGTACTGTTAGAAAGTTAGAAGTTGTCAAATTTCAAAAATGTCACTTTTCGAGAGTCAATATCTCGGAAACTATGAAGTATAGACTAATAATGCATTTAATAAAAAATAATTATAATTTTATGTGGAATTTAAAAATGAAAAAATATACTGGGTGTTATATTTAAAAATATAAAATTCGTTCGAATTCCAGACAAACTAAAAAGCTGGCAACAACGCCAATATCGTCATTCGGTGCGTTAGATCCTCTTACACAACTGTACCAAATTTGGTTTAAATCGACCAGTAAATTGTGATGTTATTAAGCCGTTTCCAGACTTTATACACACACTGTATAGATAATATAAAAATTAATTTGTGCGGTTAATAATAGAAGACACTTTTAAAAAAAAGCTTTCTTTTCTTAAAAAATGTAAATCAACTAGTTTAACTCTATTTGTAGCTAGTGTAACTAGTTAGTAAAGACAACGGCAAAAACCGCAGGTCGTTTCCTCTTCTCTTTTAAAAGTTATCGCAAAAAGAGTGGGAGAGTGTAATTTTAACAAAGTTTTGAAATTTTCCTTTTATTAAAACGTTAAAATCCTACAGAAATAGCTTTTTTTACTATCACTAATAATTTTAGGCATTTTTTAAAAACAAATTATGTTTCGTAATTTATTTAAGTTATTTAACTAAAAAATATAATAATATTCCAAATGTTACATTTATTGCCAAGGCGGCCGTGGATAATTACGTAAGAAAACAAAAGAATAACCATTGTCGTTCCGCCTATCATAATATGTACAGTTGGCTATTGTGACCATCAAGTATATTTTTGTGAACTAAGTAATATTTTTAAGGAAAAAATGGCTTTTTCGAATGAGAAAGCCTAGGATATGTTAGCCATTAATTTTCAATTATTTAAGAACCCGGTTTTGGCTTCAAGAGAATAAGCTATGCGTTATCCTCATAGAGATCCAAAAAAGTTTTTTAGTGTTTAGCTCGCCGCTTAAGAGAACTTGGTCGTGGTCAGGTAATTCCCTCCTTAATCGACCGCCGCCTGCAAAGAGTTCTATTAAGCACAGTTATGATAAAAAAATAGTACACGCTTTGCTCTATACTACCTATATACTATTGTACAATTTTGTAATACATGTTTGTCCATTTAACACAACCAGATTAAATGTCTCGTTATAATCCATGTAGGTATTTTAATTTTTTGTAGAGCCTCACCTTTATTTTTTCCTATCAATAAAAACTGACTTTAGTTTTACTATTTATTAGGGGCATCACCATGTGGTCATACGAGGTACTACGTCTCACCTGCAAAAGCCAATTATTTTCAAGCATTCATAAATTGCAAAAGTGCAGGAATGGAGTTGGCTTCCGTTCATGATCAAGATGAATTTAATGACCTGGACAAGTACATTACTCCCTATAAAGTTGGTAAGTGTATAGAAACTTAGAAACACACCATAAACAATTAGTCCTGTAAGTAGCTGTATCAAAATCGCTTGTAGGATATTAATAATATTGTCCTAATAAGCTAAAGGAAATTTCTGTTCCTTTAATTTTTTTTTTTAATTATTGAAGTCTGGTAGCCGTTCTTTTCTTATAAATAGAGATCCGAAGAAAACTTATTTTGATATAAGCTATAAAAACTCTTTTACTCGTTACTGTTGTAACATGCAAAGTTAAAAATAGTAAGTATCTGTTATTTAGGTACTTGTCAAATACTAGAAGCTATTGTATGGAAATTTAAGTACAGTAAGCCCCTTAATGGTTTGGATTTATGAATGTCTACCATCAACGCCATACATTTTCAATAATCGAAATTTTTTATTCCTATAATTAATTTATTTTTTAGAGGGATATGGCAACGCCTTCTGGATATCTGGAACCAATTTAAATAATCCCACCAGCAAACAGTACTATTGGTTATCTACTGGACAACCTGCAATTTATACCAACTGGGTATCATTTGAGCCCGACAATAATTTAGGAGCTCAGCATTGTATGACCTGGGCGTTGTTCCAAGGCAATACTGGATGGGCCGATGACATCTGCGAAACGGAATATAGATACATCTGTGAATATAGATCATAAAATATTATATTTATAAAACTATACACTTATTGGAAAGAAGATATGATTTTAACTACCTATGTATAATGATAATATAACAATAATAATTATAATAATAATAAAGGTCTTTATTTCTTCTTACATAAGGGCGAGGTTCAGTTCAACATACGCAAATATCGGGCATCTGTTCATCTAGTGTAAATTTTAGTAGTCCTAAAACTTAAAGTTTTAAGTAGAATGGCTGTCGGGGCGCGGTGCCAGAGCGAACGCAGACTTTATAATTCCAGCTCAGTTACAAAATTACCGAAACTTTTTTGAAGTGGATACTGACAAAATTATTAAAATGTTTGCTGGTATCTTTATTAAAATAATTCATACCCGTATTAATTATTTTAATAACAGAAAAGATAATATTATTTGTTAAATTACTTTGGATAGACTGCGTGAAAATTATTAAACTCGTTCAAGTAAGTTTGGCTTATTGAATTATTTAAAAAACTTACACGCTCTAAAACAAGCAACGAAGTCCATATTTAACCACCCTAAATTTTACACATCAAAGCCCTAAAGGATTACCGGAACTGCCTGGAGTTATTCAAAAATTAAAGTCAACTTGCCTTACCAAAGGTTACGATCAGCTTTCCAAGAGAAAACAGTATATGATGCAACTGATACACAGGGTGGTCCAACAAGCGCGTGTCGGTCAATAGTTGCTAATCCGTTAAACTTATGGGAAATTTTTCTTAATAAGACTTTTAACGTTTGATCTCTGCTACAACCCAAAATTATTTTTAAGTATACTCTCAAGAAAGAGAAATTCCAAAAATTAGGTTTTTCTTTAATAGAATGCCCTACATTTTTATATGGCGTATAATGCCTCTATAGGTTCTGTAGTCAACTGTAAATTTGTTTGTTGGTCGAAAGAAGCGTTGCCAAGTTATGAATTTTTTTTTAAAAATTTAGTCAAAAACATACTTTTTTTAAACTGTTATATCTCCGCCACTGTTTATTACGTTCCCTGACAAATTTACACGTATCTTATAATTGACCTAGTTTATCGGAAACTATATTCACTTTTTAATTTAATCATACAGTGTGTCCAAAATATTTGTTGAAACATCTCTATTTTCAATTCGGTTTTAATTTCCTATATTAAATACAACACCCTGTATATTATTTTGCCGCTGAAGTGTCCAAAGTATGCTCCTTCAGAAAATATTATGTTTGCCGTATGTATCTCATTATCATTTTGAGATATTAAGGTTTTTCCGTAACTTTAGACAGAAAATGGGAAAAATCGTAGGCCATGCCGCCTACGATTTTTCGAACAAGAAATCGAAACAATTGCTATTCGATGGCATGTCTGTCAGTGTTAGTAATTATTTGTGTAATTTTGTGACCTTTGGTGACACTTTGTGTATTATTTTGATTTAAGAAAAATTTTTTGTAATAAAAATAAAGTATACAAACCAGGAATCAATTGATATTATTTATATCCTTGGATAATGCTTAAAGAATTGTCTTCTGGCATCCCGAATGTACGGCGAGAGGTTTCCTGATAGAAGGCATCCAGATACAAGATCATTTCAATTATTAATGGATAGATTTGATAGGACATTGGACAATACAATATTAAAAAATCGTACATCTTCTTGAATTCGAGCAATTACAGAAATTAGTCCATCTTTCAAAGTCTGCATTCAGATCTTGCATCTGGATGCCTTCTATCAGGAAACCTCTCGCCGTACATTCGGGATGCCAGAAGACAATTCTTTAAGCATTATCCAAGGATATAAATCATATCAATTGATTCCTGGTTTGTATACTTTATTTTTACTACAAAAAAATCTTTTTAAATCAAAATAATACACAAAGTGTCACCAAAGGTCACAAAATTACACAAGAAATTACTAACACTGACAGAAATGCCATCGAATAGCAATTGTTTCGATTTCTTGAGCCATGCCGCCTACGATTTTTCCCATTTTCTGTCTAAAGTTACGGAAAAACCTTAATATCTCAAAATGATAATGAGATACATACGGCAAACATAATATTTTCTGAAGGAGCATACTTTGGACTCTTTAACGGCAAAATAATATACAGGGTGTTGTATTTAATATAAGAAATTAAAACCGAATTGAAAATAGAGGTGTTTCAACAAATATTTTGGACACACTGTATAATTAAATTAAAAAGTGAATATAGTTTCTGATAAACTGGGTCAATTATAAGTTACGTGTAAATTTGTCAGGGAAGGTAATAAATAGTGGCGGAGATATAACAGTTTAAAAAAAGTATGTTTTTGACGAAATTTAAAAAAAAAATTATAACTTGGCAACGCTGCTTTCGACCAACAAACAAATATACACTTAACTACAGCACCTATAGACAGTGGCGCAACCAGAAATTTTGTTCGGGGGGGGCTTTAACTTCTTGAAAAATTTTTTGGGTGCCACGCCCTTTTTTGGGTAAAATACGTATGATTGACGAGAGCTACAGCCCCCTAAAACTTCTGCAATAATACGCCGCTAGCCCTAACGAAATATTTATGAAAAAAAAATTTAGAGATTTTATTTTAATTAGTAAAAATGTATTTTTCTATTTGACGTTCATAATAAGTTCATTATGAACTTGAAATGAAGTTCATAATGAAGCTATTTCGATACGCGTTTTTTCTTTATTTGATGTTTGTAACATTGAAATTGAAAAATTGAAAAATTGACGTAAAATCTCGTCTTTTGAAATTCAAAAAAAATTAGCAAAATCGCCCGAATTTCCGAATGCTCTGTATATGTACCGAATGTACAAGGATCACACAACGTATTCCGTCCAATTTCAAATCTCATATCGCTAAAATAACTTTAGAATCTCGTGGTGAAAATGGGTCAATAAATCAAAAAATGACAGTTCGCAAAATAATTTTTGTTGGCCAGAGGGTACTATGATAAAAAAATAGTATTACCAACATAAAATTTAGACATAAAAATTTAAAAGATTTATTTTCTTTTTAAATATGTATTTTTTATTGAAGAGACTACAAATAGAAAATACAGTATAAAGCACGTGGTTCATAAGGCGTTTTAGCGCATCTGTCAATTATAGACGCGTGCGCTAAAACCGCTTCTTATGAAACGTGTACTTTAATATACTATTAAAATAAGTAACGCATATATTAAGCATACTTATACTAAAACAAAACAAAAACCTTATACAATAAGTTGTAAGTAATCACTAATAATACCAATATTAAAGTAAAATTCTTCGTTTTGTTTTTGCCATTTCGTCCAGAATGTCTTCCACGGTAATATCAATATCATGGTTCGCATAAATAGGTAGACCAGGGACGATAATTTTTGAAACAAAAAAATAATAATAGTATGAAACCCATTGGAAAAGAAAGAGAATATAACAAAAATGAAAGAAAAATAATTTACGGGCGATCTGAGGTCGGGAAGTGGAAGGGGGTGAGTTTTTAAGGCTAAAAAACGATTTATCCCGATTTCGGGAAAACTACAAGTCCTATGGAAAATCGTTAAAAGGCAAAGTTGTAGGTAATAAAAAGATCTACAACTGTATTAACACTTTTTTCACATTACCTCAAAATTTATGTGAAAAATTCAAATAACCAAGTTTTTGTTTTTTTATTATTTACAAAAAAAATTATGTTTTCACGAAATTTGGTGATAACTTACCTTTTTATGTCCCAAACACACCGTAATTATTTTGATTTAAAATATTTATTTTTTCACCTTATTTTGACTTAATATCGAAAAAACACCCTTATTTTCAATCGAAAATTCTCTGCTGTTTTAAAAAAGTCGGTGGGCTTTTTGTTCGTTGAAATCTTCACTTTCTGATGGTGTAAAAAAATATATACATTACTATGTAAATGTTCTCAAAAAATGCAAAGAAACAGAAAAAACTCGAAGCCGAATTTTTTTTTTAAATTATTATGTACAATTTTGAGCTATTTATTAAAATTTATACTTTAATTACTCATAAAACGTAAGATTCCATGTTACATTGATAAATAAAAAAATTACAAATCCATAAAACATTGAGATCGCAAAAAACATGCGAAAATAGTTCGCGTGACATGAAAAATTGGTTTGCAATTAAAAACGAATAGGCTAAGTTTCTAAGCTCGGGAGAGGCTGCAGCCCGGCAGCCCCCCCCCCCCCTGGTTGCGCCACTGCCTATAGAGGCATTATACGCCACATAAAAATGTAGGGCATTCCATTAAAGAAAAACATAATTTTTGGAATTTCTCTTTCTAGAGATACCCTGTATACTTAAAAATAAATTTGGGTTGTGGCAGAGATCAAACGTTAAAAGTCTTATTAAGAAAAATTTCCCATAAGTTTAACGGATTAGCAACTATTGACCGACGCGCGCTTGTTGGACCACCCTGTATACGAATCTATAAAATTAAACAATAAATAAATTTTATCCCATTGAATTAGATAGGAGGTAAATAATATTAGTTCGATTTTAGACTAATAAAGTAGTTTATAACTCACATATGGGGACAACCATAACTCAGTGGTGGGTTATTGTGGTAAAATATGTATTCATCTCGCCAATCAAAATAAATCTTTTGTTTAAAGGGACATCTAAAAAAGCTTTATTATTGAGAAGTATTCTTTAGGCGTACGCAACAAGAAATTTTCTATATTATTATGCTGCCTCTCAAGAACCGGGGCTTTCCTTGGTTTGTGGAATAAACTAAAATGCATAATTTTGTATGTGATACACCAGCAGCAGCCTCTTATTTTAATAACTACCATGGCTGCTCAAAGTGTTGCGTTACAGAAGAGTATGATAGGCTTGGACATTACATGTTTTACTCTGTGTTACGTACCGACTCCAGTTTCAGAACAAAAAGTGACCCGGATCATCATGCAGATAACACTCCTTTGGAAGGACTACCCACCGACTTAATATTGGACTTTGGTATTATAAAATAATGTTTACTTGCATGCATATATCAGGAAGTTTTGGGTTCAGTGTTAAATGGAGTGCACGTGATATAAGTAAAGTATCCGATTAACTTGAAAATTTCACACCTGTCATTCTAAGCCAATCACACACTTTCATTTCGACAGTTACCAATGACAACCTTCAAATTTTTCGAAAATTTTTCTCCTCCTGCCAAGCTAGGCGAACAAAATTAATAAGTGGAAATTTTTTCTTGACAGCTATCATATGATCCGAAAATCAGTATTCAGGATCAAATTTTGGTATTTAAGGTGGGAGTATCAACATGCTTGCCAACCTATAACCTATTTTGCGTAGATTTATTTATCTTTTCTAGCTTTTATACAAAATTTAAAGAAAATCAGTATCGACTTGATATTCTATAGGTAATAATTGACATATTTAATAAATATCAAGGAATTTCATAACTTATTTTAGGATAATTGTATAGCGAAAAATATCGGGTAAGATTTTTTTTAACATTATTATGTCATTGTCACTCATTGTTCTTTCACTATACAATTCTCCCAAAATTAGCAATGAAATAAATCGATATTTTTGTAATATATCAGATACTACCTAAATAATGTACCGACGATATTGATTTTCTTTAAATGTTAGTTATTAAAATAATAAACTCAAAAAATCAACGCGAAATAGGTTATATGTTGGCAATAGATTGAATGACGTTGAGAATTCAACCTTAATGTTTTTATTCATTTTATAATACTAAATAAATACAAATATTTATTCACCAAATATTTCTTTCATTAAGGCTAAATATTTTTGGAATTCTGGTTCGAACTCTTCTCTTCGTAATGGAGAATAACAAGGATAATGGTTATCTTCCCTTTCCACTTCTATCAGATGTCTATGTTTAATATAATAGATGTAATATTTGGATGCCATTTTGTTCTGCTGAATTCTGGTTTTTCTTAAAAAGGATGGGATATCTTCCTCCAAAATCTTCTGGATAGCTGAGAAAAGGTTTTCTTGATGGGGATTTAATTCAGTTTTTTCCATTAAACATTGCAAATACTTTAAATTTTTATGCGACATATTAATGTACCCTATTTCAGAGCAAGATTTACAAACACCGTAGGGCTTAAAATTAGTTTCTTGATTGTTTACTGCCATGATTTAATTATTGTAAACTAAAGAAGCACGTTTAAGAAATAACTGTCGACGTGACGTATAGCAGAGACGATTTTGACATCACAAGCCTAAGCCTACTTGACTGTGGTATCTACTATCTACCTAGATTTTAAAAATTGTTTTATCTGGCATAACTAGCCTAAACTAGACTATACTATGCTTTCCCTTTATTTTAGTAAATGAAATGTAGTAAAAATAAATAAAAAGGATAATTTTCACTTGTAATACCACTAGAAGTCAAATTATATCCAGAAATTTTTTTGAGTACACGAATATTTTGAAAATTTTTTCGAGCCGGAGGCGACAGAAAATTTTCTTAAAATATTCGTGTGCCAGAAAAAATTTTAAGGTATAATTTGATTTCGAATGGTATTTGGTAAGAAAATTTCACAACAAAATAATTTTATAATAGATATTTGTTATTAGACAGTTATACGTCAATAAATATAGAATGCTTTGAAATTACTTTAAATGTCAAATTAAAAAAAAAATATGTCAGTTGTAGTTGTGCCTATATAAGAGTAACCGCAGCACAAGATCGCAGTTATTTAACATTTAGTGTTGGTTTATGAAGTGCAGATAGGGATCACAAGATGAATCGCTCTGGTCAAAATAATATGGAAGAAGTTAGGCAAGAAATTGAGGGGTTTACACCTGCTAATACAAAAAAATCTAAAGCAAGTATTTGGCGACAGTTTACTGACTTTTGCCTCGAGAAGTCATATGATTTTGAACCCATCACCGTACTGTACATGTTTTTTTTTGGAAGATCTCATTGCCGATTGCGGTAGTGAATTAGAGGAAGAAAATTTGTTCTCGATCATCCAGCAATATCTTTTAAAAAATCAATAAAATACAGATTATTACGTGGACAAGAAGTTAACAAAATTTTGTCCAAATATAACCTATATTATTTAAAACATATACATTTATTCAATAGAACTTGTCCATCGGATTATTGGCCATTGAAAAGGGAAGAGATAGAAAGAGGATTTTAGGTACATTTACAGTTTGTAACTATAAATTATGTAATATATATGTATTGCAATATCAGAGGGCTTAATACCAACATCAATTCAGTCCACCAGCACTTACAAACATCCAAGCCCCATGTGCTCGCACTGACCGAGACAAAGGTCAGATCGTCAACGAACACCGTCAGCTATTTATATCCTGGATACGATTTTCATTTCCGATTTAGACGCAACTTTGGGGTCTGTCTCTTTATCCGAGATGATCTTTGCTGCCAACGAGAGGACACACTTGAACCAGCAGAGTTTGATGTAATGTGGTTTAAAATATCGACGCAGAAAATCACCAAGTTTATCTGCTGCCTTTACCGTCCTCCAAGTGACACCCATTACAGAGCACTCTTCTCGTCACTAGCAAACACAATTGACTTCTTGCAAACCAACCATCCTAACGCCGAAGTCGCTATCTTTGGTGACTTTAACGTCCACAATATCAACTGGCTCAAATACTCAAATACCAACGATGAACAGGGTCGTGAGGCGGAATCTTTTGCGATCAGTTCTGGTTTAACTCAACTCGTGGAAGAACCAACGCGAATTCCAGACCGAGATGGAGATTTTGCTAGTCTTTTAGATCTCTTTTTGACATCCAACCCTGACCTATACACAGTCACCGTTCATCCTCCATTAGGATCTTCCGATCACAAACTTATTTCAACTCTAAGCGAGCTGCCAATTTGTTCTGAACAACCTCCTAAACCTCGTAAAATTTGGCACTACACATCAGCTAGTTGGGAAGACCTAAGGGACCATTTTCGCACTTTTCCTTGGCTGGAAGTATGCTTCTCTTCAGATGATCCATCCGCTTGTGCTCAAGAGGTCTCCGATGTGATTCTTACTGGTATGGAAGCCTTTATTCCTTTCTCCAAGAAGCGCCCTTCAAATGGCAAGCCCTGGTTTAGCAAGAACTGCGAGCGTGCTGTCAGAGCTAAAAATCTAGCTTACCGACAATGGCGTAAAAATCCTACCGATGTGAATCGCACCATCTTTGTTACCGCTCGAAACCAGTGCAAGCAAACGATAGATCAAAACAAAGAGGCTCACAACATGAGGATAAAAAATAAACTTCTCGCCAGTCCTAACGGATCTAGGTCCTTTTGGTCAGTCGCTAAGGCCGTCAGTCAAAATTTTACCAAATCAAATATTCCACCGCTGACACGTTCTGACGGCACAATAGCAACCACGGCTGAAGATAAAGCGAACTTACTCGCAGAACTCTTTGCTTCACACTCCACGGTAGACTTTCAGGGAAAAACACCCCCGACCATTCCAGCAGTTCGATCGGAAATGACTGATATCGTATTCCGTCAGCGTCCTGTCAAACGAATTCTGAAGGGGCTCGATGCCATAAAAGCTTCTGGTCCAGATGAAATTCCTATTATAGTGCTCAAGAAATGCGCCGATGAACTCACACCAGTATTTTGTAGACTTTTTAACTTATCCTACAAAAAAGGAATATTTCCATCTTGCTGGAAAAAGGCGCGAGTCCAGCCTATACCAAAGAAAGGCAAGAAAACCCTGCCAAACAACTATCGACCAGTCGCATTGCTTTCAGTTATATCAAAGGTGATGGAGAAAGCTATTAACCAACAACTTATAAAATACCTGGAAGGCCTTAAAATTATCAGCGACCATCAGTATGGTTTTCGTAAGTCCAGATCAACAGGAGACCTGCTAGCCTATGTCACTCATCTTTGGAGCAACGCAATCGAACATCATGGGGAGTCCCGGGCTATTGCACTGGACATCTCTAAAGCCTTTGACCGTGTCTGGCACGAGGGGCTCCTAAGCAAACTGCGTTCTTATGGTATGCCCGGTCGATTTTGTTCATGGTTGTCTAGCTTCCTCAAGGACCGCTCTCTGCAAGTGGCGATTGACGGGTTTCTCTCAGACACCTTCACCATCAATGCTGGTGTTCCTCAAGGGTCCATATTATCTCCCACTCTCTTCTTACTGTACATTAACGACCTTCTAGCGAAAACAGAAAATCCATTATATTGCTTTGCTGACGACAGCACACTTATCTCATCTTTTACTTTGAAACCTCAAACATCGGCTACTGACGCACATCTTCGCAGACAACATGAGGTATCACGCCTCAATAAAGACCTGGAAGAAATTTTGTCTTGGGGTGACAGTAACCAAGTCGAATTTAACGCTCAAAAAACCCAGGCTGCAGTTTTCTCTAAGAAGGTCAACATTGCAGAACCCGATATCGTTATGGCAGGACACGCAATTCCACTGACTTCGTCTATTAATTTGCTGGGTGTCAACCTGGGAGGAAATATGTGTTGGCATAATCACGTAGTGGCAATCGCCAGGGCAGCTTCTCAGAAGCTCGGTATACTTTTCCGTACCAAAAAGTTGTATACACCTCAACAACTTTTGACACTTTATAAAGCCCAGATTCGACCATCACTGGAATACTGCTCTCATATCTGGAGTTCTGCACCGAAGACTACCCTTCGGTTGTTGGATTCCATCCAAAGGAGAGCCGTTCGTCTAATCGGCGACCACGAGCTGACTAAGAACCTCGACAGCTTAGAACATCGAAGACAGGTTGGTGATTTGACTCTCTTCTACAGATATTTTCATGGCAAGTGTTCGACAGATATTGCCCGCTCGATTCCACCTAGAGTAATGCATAGCAGAAACACACGACGAACCACTGCCGCCCATCCCTATGTGGTTCAACTTAGTACACCCCGAACATCATTGTTTCAGAACTCTTTCATTTGGAGGACGTCATCTTTGTGGAACGGCCTTTCTGAGACCGTGTTTCCAACCGAATATAACCTCCAACGATTCAAGAAAAACGTGAATCGCTTTCTTCGCACACGCACCGCTCCCAGAGCGCCTTAAAGGATTTTCCTATAGTGCTTGTGCTCAATCATAAAAAAAAAAAAAAAAAAAAAAAAAAAAAAAAAATAAATTATTTTGTATTGTTTAGGCGTTTTTATTCCTTTAATATTAACTAACATTAATTAAAGAAATTTAAAATTATAAAAAGTTTGACTAAACGTACTGGTTGATTGTTGACAGTTCCAGTTGATATTTTATAATGCTCCGTGTTGTCACTTTATATTATGTCAGAAAATTTCCACTGTAATACCCTCCAGGGTACCCCAGCAAGAAAAAAGTTCCGAAAAAATACAAAGGTTGTCATGGCAACGTTATGAAATGATTATATTTCATTGGATGAATATTGATGGCGTGAAATTTTCACTTATATTTTTTGCATTTCGTTTAACTAAACGGTGAGGAAACTTTTTTTTGAAAGTTTTCCCATAATTATGGATAATTTCAATAAAATAATTCAAATAAATTTTAGGTGTGAAATTTTCTTACCGAATCCCCCGCGTCCTTGAATTAATATCCGGAAATAATTCGAGCACTAGGGAGATTATAAAAGAAAATGTTAATCGTCAAATTATATTAAAAAATACATAGGGCTGTAAGCACTTCAATCAAATTTTGGAAGGCGGTAGAATTTCGAACATTTTTATTGTAAGTAGGGCTGGTAGTATTAAAAGACAGTTTATAAGCATTTTTTACCTTTTTTCTGTGCAGTTACATTATGTTCTTCCAAATATTATTTGAATAATAAAATGCGGAAAAATAAAATGTTTAATTCGAAGTGGCAAAAAGCCCTTGCCTAAGGAATACATGAAAATTTGTCTCTTAAGGTGGGAGTATCAACATGCTTGCCAACCTATAACCTATTTCGCGTAGATTTATTTATGTTTTCTAGCTTTTATACAAAATTTAAAGAAAATCAGTATCGACTTGATATTCTATAGGTAATAATTGTAATATTTAATAAATATCAAGGAATTTCATAACTTATTTTAGGAGAATTGTATAGCGAAAAATATATATTTTAACATTATTATGTCATTGTCACTCATTGTTCTTTCACTATACAATTCTCCCAAAATTAGCAATGAAATAAATTGATATTTTTGTAATAGATCAGATACTACCTAAATAATGTACCGACGATATTGATTTTCTTTAAATGTTAGTTATTAAAATAATAAACTCAAAAAATCAACGCGAAATAGGTTATAGGTTGGCAATAGATTGAATGACGTTGAGAATTCAACCTTAAAGAATATCCAACTTTAGCTAAAGTAAGAAATAATAAAATAGAGAGAAATTTTTTAAGCAATCTTTTGCTTTAGGTTTTCTATAATTATGTTTTTATCATTTAAGTTAATAGTCAATATTCAGTAAAAAAAATAATTTAAATACTATTAAATTTAAATTAATTAGGATAAAATATAAAAGTCATCATTTCATTTAAAAACATCTATATTGTGCAAAATAATTTTACATGTCATGTTAGATTACATAATATAATACACTTGATTATATAATTAAGGACACGCACCAGGCAACGCTGGGTGGCTGATGTTAGCCTTTGGTAAGCTAATCACGGCTCGGAATTTAGTTATTCAGACAGTCCCAGTGATCTTTTACTGCTATTTGGAATATGTTTTCTTTTTGCTTGAGATTCATCAGATTTTAATTATTTTAAATGTTTTGGTTTGGCTTAGGGTTTCACTGGAAAAGCGTTAGAAAAAAACAGTTTGAAACATTTTCTATCAGGTACGGTAGCGCGTTTTCGCCAAAAATTTTGGCTTGAACTTATTATGTAATGGTCTTGTTGGGGGTGTCGCTAGGTATATTATGCGGGTTTATAGTGGAAATTGGACATTTTATTTTATGGGCCTTGATAAAATATTGGTAGTCTAGAATGTAATGGGTAATGTGTTATGTAATCGTCATGTCTAGTTGCAGTTATGTTTTCTGTGAGCCCAGAGTTTTTTGGTTGCGTTTCGTAGAATGTTGTTGCGTTTGTTTGTATGTAGTCCATTATATAGGGTATGTTTGTTGCCTGATGCAGATGTCTTATAGGTGTATGTCTTGGGGCTGATAATACTTGTCTTAAGATTTTATTTTGTAATCTTTGTAATTTTTTGAAATGGCAGTTTGCCATGCTGCACCAGACTGGTCCTGCGTATGTTAGTAATGGTCGTATGCATTGTTTGTAAATTAACAGTTTGTTTGTTGGTGATAGTGGTGATCTGTTGTTTAGTAATTTGTATAGTTTAGTTGTTGCTAAGTAGTATTTTTGGATTATGTAATTAGTATTTTTTCCAAATCTTAGTGGTTTGTCTATTATTACGCCTAGGTATTTCAGTTTTTCTTTTGGTTCTGTCGGTCTGTTATTTATTTTTATATGTTGATTTATATGGTTGTTTGTTGTTTTTCTTGTCAAAATTACGCATTCGCATTTTTCTTCGTTTATATCCAATTTCCACTTTTTATACCATGGTATTAGGGAGTGTAAGTGGTTGGATATATGTTGCCTGTCCGATTCCGTATTGTTCAGTTTGGTCGTCGTTGTAGTTTTGCACACGTTAACTGAATTATAAAAATAAAACAAATTGACTGTGTAAATTTAATTTTTACTGTATATAAATATTAAACAAGCCCCTAATGATAAGAATTTATGGAATAAAATAAGGTAATGCATTTACATTATTGTATCAACACAAAAAAGAACAAGGGTAAGGTTTAAAAAACAGTTTGGGATGGGTTTTCCGGATATAATATTCAAATACTGCCAGGATACATACACCTATATATTTTGAATAATAATATCAAACCATTAAAGAATATGTTTGGTACATGTTATTAATCTTATTACTACCTGAAAAAACGTAAAAACAACAAATAGGAGATCACAGAAACATTATTACTTCTATTACCTATCTTATTACAAAAAAACTGAAAATTTATTCACGAATTTTCTTCATTCTCCAACTTCTTGCAGCACTTTAGTTTCATTTTCGATCTGATTGTCAACGATTTCGTTTCCTTACTCAGATATGTTTTCTAACTCTATCTTAAAATACATCCCCCATTTTAAAATCATAAAAAGAAATTCTTAAGTAATTATAATAAATATATACTCTTAACAAAGTACAAACTCTGTACGCCGAATTGTCTGGCTTAAACATTTCTATCTACTATCTCATTGTAACAATTTATGAAGACTCTCTTCATGAGAATTGCCTTTCGCTGTACAATATTAAATTTAGAAATCTGTTTAGGCTGGAAAATGTAGGTTATTTTATTTTTTCGTCCAGTCTAAGAATAACATTTTAACAGGTCCAAAGTGAATAACTCCGATACATTTACCAAAATGTGTCTAAAAATGGTACTTGGGAACTACTTAAAACGAAATAATCAGAACTTTTTTTTTGTCTGTTTAACGATTGGAGATGATGATGTTTCTGGAATGATAGAAGGGTTTTGAACTTGCATTGTATTTTTGTTTTAAATCAAGATTCAATTGGTATATATAGTGGATTTCACCTTAGTTTTTAATAGCCGCCGCTGACACATGTCATTTATAACATTTCTTTTTACAGAACTTAAGGATTGGCCAGGGCCGGACTTAAAAATGATGTGTGAACATGGGTCAATTTATTTGTAGTTGTAATTATGGATGGATACGAGAATTACCTAAGCAATTTTTAAGATATTTAAAAAAAAACACTGAAGGGGAATGGAAATAGGATAGAATATCAGAAAAACAATTTCATTTAATTTTTATTCATAATATAATAAAGTGCTGTTATTTTGGTAAAAACACACTCTTAATTTAGTACAATAAAAAATATAGAAGGGGCAGTCGTGAATCTAGTATCATCAATAATTAACTACGTTTTTTATTAAAGAATTATTTTGTTTTTTAATTTGATTTTAGACCATGCAGTGTTAAGTTGAAAAAATCTATATATTATATTTAATAGCTTATTGTTTACTTTTTTATTTTCTTATTCACGGGTAGATATTTTTTTCTTTAGACTAGGTTCTAAAGAGTTTGAAGTTTACAATAGGTCTAACTTTTCGTTGGTTTATAATAAAACAACAAAAGTTTGTAATGTTATCGAATTAGGTATTCTTTTTTTAATGAATAAAGAAAAAATAATGTATGTAGATACTACAAAAAAGATGTTTGTCCATGCGTTTGCAGAACAGATACCTCAAGCACTCTTCAATACAACTGTATGTAAAACTTATTTTAGCATAATGGTTCACTGTGGTTTTCAAATTTAATTTTGTTGCAAGTTCCCTATTATTTTTGGTCTTCATCTGACAAGCTGTCGATGTCGTCGTCACCGTCCGAGACATTAATAATTATTTACTTACTTTTGCATAAAAAGAAACACGTCACAGATACACACAGTTCGGCAGTTTAAAACCAAAAAGTCTAATACGCACAAAATATAAGCAAAATGCTGTCTGAAAAATACCAAAAACAATAACACGAACGATCAAGAATGCACGCGGTGCGCGGTGTGTCCCAATGCGGCTCTGTGATATTTAAAGAACGCGACGAGACAATCGAATTAATGAAGTACGAAAAGAGATATGCGAGAGCAAATGCGTAAGACAAAGATGCACATACTAACGGCATATACGAGCGATGCTGTGCTTCTGACGAATTTGAGCTCATTGAAGGGCAACGTATTGAACTGTGTAGTGTGCATCTTCGTCATGTACATGTAACTATACGGTCAGTTATATATCCATCTCTTGTTAATCTAGCCAATGCCCGTGCTTGAAAGCCGTTTATAGAATTAGGGATTTTAAAATCACGTGTTGGCTAATATGTTTGACAAGAGAGACGTCAATGCATTAAAAACTAAGGTGAAATCCACTATATCTTTAGTCGTCTTCAGTTATTACACCGTTAGTTTTTGGCACTATTTTTAACACACATCACTGCCTATTAAATAGGTTCACTAACCGTTAACCAAATTTATAAATGTGCCTACAGCCATACAGATAGTTTTTAAATTATACAATTTTGTGGTATAATACCACGAGTGCATACAAATTTTCTGGTAATTTTTGACCAATAACGGTAGTCGGTAGAAAATTTCCAGAATACATAAATCAAAGTGAAAATACGCATTCTAACAGATGAATTTCCTGTGTTTAATGTCCAATATGAAATTTCCAGTAGAAATATAACTATACTTAAAACCCAATATTATAGGCAGTGACGTAGCAGTCGAAACCATGGAAACTGCCAAAATACTGTGTTATGATAGGCGGTTTGCCTTGATTTCCATGGTTTCGACTGCTACGTCACTGCATATAATATTAGGTTTTGAGTATAGTGCATGAAATATTTCCGGAAATTTTTGAAAATTTTGTCTGAAACCAATTTTTTAACAAAAGCAAAGGGATTTTTTCTTTGGTGCAATGCACGAATGCTTTTTTTTTTTAAATTGGCTGAAGACCAAATTTTGAAAAATTTCCATTAGGAAATATTTTATGCACGTGTTATGTTTTGATCGGAAATTTCACCATAACACCATACTTTAATAACAATTAATATTTTTTCTAATGCTAATGGTAAAATAAAACTTAAACTTAGTCCTGCTTCTGAAAACTACAATTGCTATAAAATGTACAATTTTGATAAGTAACAGGAGTATTGTGTTTCTGATTTATAAACTTGCTGGTCATAGCTGTCGTTTGGGGCTAATGAAATTCCGAAAACTCTGATGGACGTTAAATTTCCATGTCAGAAGTAAGGCCGATTCCAGTGTTGCAACCTTCAGATTCAGTTGACAACGAAGTAGTATTTTTTCTCAAACCTTGAATTAATGACACATGGTGGTCTTCATCCAGTTGAAGATACGGTTTTATTGAGTTGCTGTTCTTGAACTCCTGATTTTGCTAATTGGCTCACTGTAGTGGCCCTGTTCGAGTGATTTGTAGTTTTCTTAATCTGAGTGTCAAGCCCTGTACGTTCAGCAGAGTCCCTAGTCCAAGAAGAAGTCGTATTTCTTCCTATTGGGACGGTTTTGTACCAGATATTGTTAAGCAAAAATTTTGGATTGGGCGTAAAAAAAAATCTGTCAGTAGTTGCGTTTGGAGGTCTTTTGTCTATGAGGCTTTCGTATAAACGTACCGGACAAAACTCTGGTTGTTTTTTATTTTGCACAAGCCATTTACTCTCGGCGCACTTCTGGGATCCTCCTTGGGCTGTTTTTGAGAATATTGGATTGTGCTCCACTCTTCCTAAAACAACAAAAAACCAATGTAAGTTTTATTTCCATAAAAAAAATAACCAGAAAACAGTTTGATTTAAAAATAGAAACTTAATAAGTTAAACCAACTTACCTGTAAAGGTTCCATCATTGTGGCCTTCTCTGCGAAAGTGAGACAAAAGGAGGTTGCTAGCTTCGCCCCCTCTCCACACTAGCTCTACCGCTGCTATATGGTAGAATTTTCTTTGAAGTCCAACGGGTGTGTCCTCCTTCCAGTATGATTTAATGGCCTGATATTCTTTATTGGTAAGAGCGGCTGCACTCATTTTTCATTTTTCTGGAAGCGATTGCAGTTTTCTCCTCATTGAATCTCTTGCCTTTCTGGAACTTGCAAACTCGATATCCTTAAAAGGATCAATCTTGGTACCAAACTTCGTAAAATGGATCTCTTGTAGTTGCTTGGCAGTGTTGTTCCACATAACTTTTATTACTGACTTCTTGTAGTCTTCTCCATTGGCTTTCTTCATATTAAAGGCCCAGTCCTTTAGTGCGTCGTTTAGTATGTTGGTTGTGCACTTTTCCTCCACCAAGAAGTATCCTTTTTGATTGCAAAACTACTAGAACTGTTGCCAAATCGATCTTCTGCTTTTTATAGTATTGACGGGAGTTCTATTTTCCGCAATTTCGTTGATATCATTTAAAGAAACATTACCGAAACGGGCCATTTCTGTTTTTTGTTTAAAAAGTTCAAAAGGACTGTGAAAACGACGACCAAATCGAAACAGCAGGTACTTTATTTACTGTAGCAATTTTGTTTTAGCTCCATAGCAACTAATTATAATAGCCTACAACACTAAGTTTGTGCTGATTTAAAACTTTGACAGGTCGACCGTTTTGATGTCAAAAATGACAATTATCCCCGGGATATTTCCAGAAGCAATTTTCAAAACGAATGCAATTTCCACTTATTAATTTTTGAAAATTTTCGTGTAAAATTTCCAGTTAAATTGACACTAGGGAAATTTCCACTGCATATTTCCAATTGCATAATTCTCAAGGGTTATTTATAGACAAGAGAAAAATTATCCATTTCAAGACTTTTGAACCGGCAATTTGTTTATTAGCGTTAAACAACAATTGTCTTTTAAATAAGTATTTTATTTATTTGTGTAATAAAATGTGCAATTTTATTTGTTCATCTTGAGAAAACAAAAGCTCTAGTTATTAAATAAGTAAACCACTAACAATAGGGAATACACTACAAAACATATTTAAACATGGCTTATTAGTTCAAAGACTCGAAAGGAAAGGGACATAATATTTAATAACTGATGATTCCACGGTAGATGAGTTATTCGGTCATTTATCAACATTGATAATTATCGCTGAGACCAGAAATTTTTTTAGTCATAACGATCATATTTAAATCAATGATAATAAAAGTGGGTTCGATGTGTAATAATTTAATCATTTGTGATTAAATTTAAGAAACTTATGGACAATTAAAAAATTGAAAAAACATACTGGATTGTGATGCACTTCGTAGTTTATTTAGTTGTCTACCTTTCGTTATTACCAGTGTAACTATCTTTTATATTGGAGTTGGTTCCGTGGGATGGCGCTAAGGTGTATTGAGGGCCGCCTTGATTCTAGAAGTAGGCTTTTAGTACATTTTTCCGTCGTTCTTGGAATTGCTTGGGTTATGGCTGCCCGTCGAGTCCTAACAAGGACAAAACGGCTGTCGTGGTCTACCCGCCCCAGGGTATCCATTGAACTTGGATCCCTGTGTATTCCAATATAAAAAATAGTTATACACTTGTCCGATATGCCACAATATTTTCTTTCTTTACTTATGGACAATATTTAAAGATGCTTTAAGATGCCTCTAAATTGATTCTAATCATCTACTTTTGTATAGGCTGAACTAGCATATTAATAATCTAGTTTTAAGGGCACTGTCTGTCGAAGTTGAAAGAGCTAAGCGTCAATCATCAATAGCTTTAGTTTTGCGTTTCATAAATTATTGATATTATCAAGATCATTTTGCATTTGGGTGAGACCAAACGCACAAATTGACAAAAACCAAAATGCAAAAATATTAGCAGCTTAATGGAAACTGATATTTTGAAGTAACTTTGCTTCTTAATTACTCCACAGCGGGTTTTGACACTTTGCAAAAAACAACTTTTCGGTTATCGTAGTATAATATTGTCGGATATGGAAGTGGCACCCTTAAGGCTAGATGAAATAGTTGTAACAAAACTGTAGTCTTAAGACTCTTAAGGTGGCGGAGCTTATCGCAACAAAGGTGATAAAATAAACTAGCGTGTAGAAGTGTGTAGAAGAGAGACAGTGACATTGGAGTTTAACAGTGAAGAGAGACAGTGACATTTGAGTTTAGTAGTGGGAGTCAGGATTAAAATGGTTATAAAAATACTTGTTTGTAATTGGTTGGAATAAAGGGTTCCAATCCCCTCTTTTTAGAGTGTGGGAATAGTAGATTCTGTAACGAGGTTGGAATGAAAATTCGATCCGAGTGGAAGATTCCGAACGCGAACGTAGCGAGCGTGAGGAACTACGAGTATCGAATTTTCATTCTAACCGAGTAGCAGACTATATTTTCTCCACGACCATCCAGTTCCATATCTGATTCATCCGATTTTTCACTCATTTTTTGACTTGCACTAAAATTTGTCTAAAAATAATTATTACAGCGCGGCAATTTTTATCTGACACTGACAGTTTCGAAATTCATGGCAACCTATGTCGTTTATATCAATTACAGAATATTCATTCCGTATCTTGTTATGGAATGAAAATACACGCAAAACGCATAAGAAGCAAGTGTTTCAGAATAAATATTCCAACTCAAGAGCGAGAATTTTTACATTCTATTATCGAAAATGATTTTGGAATTATTGCATTCAGTAATGGTCGTGGAGAATAGTAGATTCTGTAACGAGGTTGGAATGAAAATTCGATCCGAGTGGAAGATTCCAAACGCGAGCGTAGCGAGCGTGAGGAACCACGAGTATCGAATTTTCATTCTAACCTAGTAGCAGACTATATTTTCTCCACGACCATCCAGTTCCATATCTGATTCATCCGATTTTTCACTCATTTTTTGACTTGAACTAAAATTTGTCTGAAAATAATTATTACAACGCGGCCATTTTTATCTGACACTGACAGTTTCGAAATTCATGGCAACCTATGTCGTTTATATCAATTACAGAATATTCATTCCGTATCTTGTTATGGAATGAAAATACACGCAAAACGCATAAGAAGCAAGTGTTTCAGAATAAATATTCCAACTCAAGAGCGAGAATTTTTACATTCTATTATCAAAAATGATTTTGGAATTATTGCATTCAGTAATGGTCGTGGAGAAAATAATTGATGACATAGAGAACAAACCCCTTCTTCCAATTACTAGGGGGTTACAAAACACTATAAAAACACGAAAGAACACATACGACAGAAAGTTGAAAAAGTTCAAGTTCAAGTGTAAGGGGAACCTCTGCCCGTTTGCCGGTTCAAGTAATTAATCTATTCACTTGTAAGGGGAAACTCTGCCCGTGTGCCAGTTTAAAAAAATAGTTGTCTCAAGTTAAATTAAAGTTATGGAAACCACTGCTCCAGAGACGACCTACTTTGCTCCCTTGCGTAAGTGTTCTTTATTTATTGATTAATAACGTGTAACTGTTTAAATTGTTTAATTTGCTTTTGACTTGAGTTATTATAAAGTTATAATTGTTTCTTCTGGCTTACTTGGATTAAACTATCGTTCCTGAAGTGAGTCTTAAGAGGGCGACTCTTTTTTAAAATAACTCTCTAAATTACCATTTTTGTGAACACCAATTTGTTTAGTATTTTCCTAGTTTTTTAAGATTGTATTTTTAGTGATTATCACAATTAACCATTGCTTTTGCTTTTCTTTGCCATTTAATAAACTTGTTAAAAATTCCTTAGTGTTTCAGTGCAGAACTAGAGAACAACCTTAAATCCGTTAATTATTTTTCGAAATCTCTATTTAAAACTATCTAAGCTACAGAACCCAGTCGACTACAAACTGTAGCCCGACAATATGTCAAAAAACCAATTTCTCTTAAAATTTGGATTAGCATATTAAAACTCATAATAATTGTATCTAAAGCTTTCTAAAAAATGACTTGAATCGGAGTAAAAATAAAAAAGTTATAAAACCCGTTTGTGAAAAGAGCCATTGTGACCTTTACACTAAATTTTTAAAAATGTAGGTATTCATGAAGATAAAACAGAAAAAAAATGCTGATATTTTACTTTAACTTTAAAACAATATATAAATTACGAATAAAAAATATTTTATTATGACTCTAAGCCTTAACCTGAAGAACGCATGTTGTTCAGACAGAGCCAAGACAAAAATTTTACGAAAAAAAATGCTTCAGAATTTGATAATATTTTATGATTTGATAAAAGCAACAACTTTTTTAATTTTCTTCTTTTTAAACGTTTTTATTTCTGCAAATTATGCCACTGTACCTATATCTTAGATAACATTGTGTTAAAAAATGATTATTGTCCAAAAAAATCTTTACAGATTGGATATTAATTAGATGTATCAATTATTATAACCTAGAAATTAAAGTCGTACTCTGCAGTAAAGCCATTCCCAATACCAGGAGAAACAATTATTATTGTCTGAAAGACCATTAACTTTTCAACACATATAATATTAGTTCATATTATTATTGTATGACTTGAGTATTTACGTGTTAGGAAACAATAAAGGTTCAAAGATATAATAGGCAAATTTACATATGGTAGGTATAAAAGAACTGGAACTAATTTATGAAGTTATTGTCGTGATTATTAAAACTAAAAAATGTCTAATATAATAATTTTTTTTGCTTTAACTATTTTTGTGGTTTTGACAGGTGAGTTAGAGTAATGTTATGACAAATTAAAACACAATCACTAATGTCGGATTTTACCAAGATTTTAATCAAGAAATAACTAACCAGATAACTTTGACTGTACATAAATGATAAATTGTCAGAAATGATTTTCTGACAGTTCAAGTAGATGGGTGTCCTTAATTTATAAGTTACTTTGGGACTTTGATTGTGAGTATCATTACTCCTACTATAATGTAGGTCACAATTAAATAAAAAATTCATGAAGAATGTGTGTGTATGGTTTTAAGTCCTATAAAAATCAAAAATACTTTTTAAATTCTGTAAAGAAGAAAAGTATTTTAAAAAAGGAAATAATAATTTTTTTAAGAAACGTATTTATTATATTTAAGAGAGATTTGTTATTCACTTTTTAAAATCAAAGTCCGTTATATTAAGAATTTTGGATACACTGAGCGAATTATATTATACAGACTGATCCACGAAGGGTGAAGACCGGCTGTTTTTCCAAAGCCATACATGCTATGACTTTGGAGTTAAAAATTTAATTTGAAATATGTATGACCAAAAAAAAATGCTGAAAATGATCTTCCAATTCTACCGCTAGGGGGCGTACGATACAATGCCCTTAATTTCTAAAAATAACTTTAATACAAAATTGGTCAAAAATTAAGATTTTATAATCTTACAGAATACAGTATTCACCTGAAGACGACTGGAGATACTTACCAGTTGAAACGTTGTGATTTAAAACAAATTAAGACAATGGAAGTCCAAAACTATTTCATCATTCAAAAGAATAACCACTGTCGTTCCGCCTATCATAATATATGACAGTTAACTATCGTGACCATTAAGTCTATTTTTGTGAACCAAGTAATATTTTTAAGAAAAAATGGCTTTTTCGAATGAGGAAGCCTAGGATATGTTAGCTATTTTTTTTCAATTGTTTATAGTTTTGGCTTCAAGAAAATACGCTATGCGTTATCCTCATTCAGGTAATTCCCTCCTTAAGAAGACGTCGGCCGCCGCCTGCAAAGAGTTCTATTAAGCACAGTTATGATAAAAAATAGTAGAGTAAAATCGGGGAATATGGAATAGTCCGGGTAATATGGAATAGCTGCTAATTTTTTTGTGGCTGGCGACATCTGCAATTTTATACCTAAACTGACTTCATTCCCACCCTAAACCATTATTAACCTCAACAGGTTTCAACGGTTGCGTTTTATTAGTTCGCAAAACGCCGTACGCCATTATACGTGTTTACCAAGTTTTTCCATACAGATTTTTAAATTTTCGTAGTGGTTGTATATGTACAGAACTATCGCTCATTCTGGCAGGTAAGTCGATCCTAATGATTAACTACTTTTTTAAATTGTTGTGAGTACATTGTTTTAAAAAACATATTTTTGACAGGTATTTTTTCCTCCAGAGAATGTTTCGGGTATTATGGGATATTCGATATTTCCCTACCCATTGGTAGCCCAAATTTCCCGTCATGTCACAGCAGATGCGGAACAAGTCGCATGTCAACAAGAAAACATTCTCCCTAAGGATGTCATACCCATACCACAACTAACCAAGAAAATTGGCACTAGGGGAGGAAAACCTTGTCGCCAAAAGTGGTAACTTCAACTCCCAATAAGGACGAGTTAGAGGAGTCTATCAATATTTCGCGTGACAAAGTTACCAAAAAGATACTTAATGAAGCTGGTCCAAGTTCTCTGAAGATACCCAATGAAGCTGGTCCAAGTTCTCTAAAATATCCTACCAAGAAAAAGCGGAAGCAACGTTCACCATCAACGTCATCTTCAGATTGTCATTCTAAACCCTTTCACGCAGACTCTTCTAATGATAATGATATCCCTTTGTCGAACTTCGTTAGTCGCAAGCAAGTTGTTAATGACACGGAATGTATTTTGTGTGATGAGAAGTTTACAATGAGTAAGAGCAGAGAGATGTGGGTGCAGTGTATCATTTGCGACGGATGGGCTCATGAAGCTTATTGCACATCTGGTGCAAGAGATGTGTACGTTTGCGATTTCTGCAAGTAGAGCTAGTTAAAGTTAGAACAAGTTAATTGTTTGTTTGTTTTTTGTCTAATTTTGTCAATTTAGAATTAAACCTATTTTCGTTTCTATCTTCCTATGTTTTACTCTATCCCATATTAGCCCATATACCTATTCTATATTACCCTGCACTTTTGTTCAGCACATAAAAGTGACTAATTTGACTTTTTTTTCTCAGCTGAAATGGTGTGTTTATATCCAAAACTGATTATAAGCTACTTATAGATAATGCCCTGACCTCATTTACCAAATTTCAGAGTGAAAAGTGTATTATTTTTCCAGTTATTCAACAAAACGTAAATGGTATTCCATATTCCCCGATTTTACTCTACACGCTTTGCTCTATACTACTTATATACTATTGTACAATTTTGTAATATATGTTTGTTCATTTGGCACAACCAGATTAAATGTCTCGTTATAATCCATGTAATTTAATTTTTTATAGAGCCTCACCTTTATTTTTTCCAACTGACTTTAGTTTTACTATTTATTAGGGGCATCACCATGTGGTCATAAGAGGTACTACCTCTCACCTGCAAAAGCCAATTATTTTCAAGCATTCATAAATTGCAAAAGTGCAGGAATGGAGTTGGCTTCCGTTCATGATCAAGATGGATTTAATGATCTGGACACGTATATTACGCCCTATAAAATTGATAAGTGTAGAAAAACTTAGAAACACACCATAAACAATTTAAAAAATCAATTAGTCGTGTAAGTAGCTGTATCAAAATTGCTTGTAGGATATTAATAATATTGTCCTAATAAGCTGAAGAAAATTTTTGTTCCTTAAATTCTTTTTTTTTAATTATTGAAGTCTGGTAGCCGTTCTTTTCTTATAAAGTTCCGAAGAAAACTTATCGTCGGTGTAATTAGCAAAGTTCGTATCTCCATGTGGCAACATTTTTCAGGAGAGCAATAAATGTATTTTAAAATATTATAACGTAACTCCATGACGTAAGTAATCTAGGACTAGAGAAAATTGCTTATCTCAATGATAAATCTTAAAAATTAAAATTAATGTATTTCTCTAAAATTTTCTTAATAATTAAGAATGAACAATTAAGTGTAATTGTTTTACTTTATATTTTATAGCAATATTATACCCAAATTTGCCAAAAGAACTCGAGAACGATACATTCACTGAACTGATGCGTTGAAACGTGTATTCTATACTGATGGGAGTTACAAAAGTTGCCTATACAAAAATGGCGGGCGGGAGATACGAACTATTCTGTTTTCGATTTATTATCGATAAATAAATCTATTTGGAGTTTGAAAATTTTCGAACACATCCGTTGATTTTTCTATCAACAGATGTCACAAAAATCGTAATTTCACCAAATGTTGGAGTTACGCACTTTGCTAATTACACCGATGTTATTTTGATATAAGCTATAAAAACTCTTTTACTCGTTACTGTTGCAAAGTTAAAAATAGTATGTATCTGTTATTTAGGTACTTCTCAAAAACTAGAGACTATAGTATGGAAATTTAAGTAGGTACTACAGTAAGCCCCTTAATGGTTTGGATTTATGAACGTCTACCATCAACGCCATGCATTTCGCAAAATCGAAATTTTTTATTCCTATAATTAATTAATTTTTTAGAGGGATATGCCAACGCCTTCTGGATATCTGGTACCAATTTAAATAATCCCACCAGCAAACAGTACTACTAGTTATCTACTGCAACCTGCAATTTATACCAACTGGGTATCATTGGAGCCCGACAATAATCAAGGAGTTAAAATTATCGTATGACCTGGGCGTTGTTTGAAGGCGATACTGGATGGTCCGATGACACTTGCGAAAACCAATACAGATACATCTGTGAATATAGATCATAAAATGTTATTGCACAGGAAGAAAAAAGAATAACTACTTGTTATGTTTAATTTATGTGTATAAGTATTATGTTTTATTTTTCATAAAAAAGGGCCGAAACACGTGTCAGGAAACTGATTAAATTTGTGAAACATAACAGGTAGTTATTATTTTTTCCTACTGTGCAATGGAACAACAGTTTCACGAAGCATGTAGCCCAACAGAAATTAATTATAAAATATTATGTTTATAAAACTATACACTTATTGGAAAGAAAATATTTGAACTACCTATGTATAATGATAATATAACAATAACAATTTTAATAATAATAACAATATAAAGGTTTTTATTTGTGCATACATAAGGGCGAGGTTCGGTTCGACAGACACAAATGTCGGGTGTCTGTTCGTCTAGTGTAAATTTTAGTTAGTTTTATATATCTGTTTTTTCCCTTTCCTGTTTAATTTCTTGGTAAACAGTTATTGTAAAAAATTTATTCCTTCAAGTAAGAAACTAATTTATACAGGTTATTGCATTGGTTAGCGCAACATAGCAAATCGCCCGTAAAATTTAAGGTGGTTAAATATTGGGTACATAATTTGACGAAATGTTGCTGTGATTTATTTAGTTATTAAGGGATTATTTGGAAAATGGAAAGCTAAAATTGGCGATATTAAAAAATACAGTTCTAAAAGTTTGTTATGGATAATGTGTAACAGCACCAGGAAATGTCAATAACTGACACTGAGAACTTTTATGACCTGGCATAAAGCTGGAATAATAAAGGTGCGTTGACGTTCGTCCTGTTTGCAGGTTTGACAATAATTTTTAGTTACAACCATACATGTAATGTTGACATTACTGACTTTATTGAAGGTTGGGATATGTCACATTACCTACCTCTACTTCCCGAAGTAGGACGCCGTGTCCTAGCTTAATAGGAGTGCGTGCGATGCGTGCGGAGCGATGCAGAGCAACAGATGAAGATGTCCAAATTAAACACGAAATGCTTGCGTTGCGGCAACTCGCATCGCACGCAATGTTTTAAAATTAAAACGGTTTTATTTTTCTGTAAGTTCTCGTCCGACAAATGGCAATGGAGGTGTTAATTTTGGAAGTGTAAAAAAATACTTTGGAACAAAAGAAATCCTCAGTCAAAAGTTCCTATTTTCATTCTGGTATACTGCTGAAATGTCGTTTCATCGGCACAAGTGTCCGGCCGAAACAAGATTTTCAGCTTCGGCCGAAACCGAATCTTATTCGGCCTTGGTCTCAGTTTCGGCCAAAACCGAAACTTATTTATACATGTTAGAAATTTTATTGTATGCTGAAATTTAATTTATTTTATATATATATATAGGACGAGATCAATCTTGGAAACGGATTAAACTCTTCCCATTAAAAAAAAGGCCAACAGCGAAAAAAATCTATTTACTTATAATAGACAACACTGCCTACGGAACCCACCCAAAGTTAGCCGAACGATGCGCAACAATTCACGAATACTGAGTTTCGGGTTTTTTGGTCGAAACTAGATTTTTTGGCCGAAACTAGCCGACACCGAACCTTTGGTCGGTCTCTAATCGGCACGCAATTGCGGATAAAAATGACGAAACTCACCATAAATTAACCTGTTTCTAAAGATCATCTGAGTTTTTCTCTTTTACGTCTCATTAATATTTTTAATACTAATTTTTAAAACTAATAATATTGCTACTATGTGTGACCGCAATACGTCAAATATCGTTCCGTAATTTGCCACCTCCGCTTTCTCCGCAAAAAAGGACGATGCGTGCGTGCAACGTAGTTCCCGCATCGTACGCACTCCTATTTAGCTAGGCCGACTTCCCACCCTGATTCCCCGCCCTCATTTTCAGTCCACTAAAATGTGATATTTTAACTAAAATTTTATCCCTATTACTAAACGTAAGTAGAATTTTTTTTAAATAAAGACTTTTTGTCAATTTCATATTTAATGAAAAAATTAAGAAACATCAATAACAAGAATAAAGGCTCACGGAGAACTATTTATTAAAATTAATTGTTAAATTAGACTTATTGTAGGCTTTTATACAAATTTTTAAGCCAGCACGTAAAAATATTCGTAAAAAAAATTATTATAAAAGTAGTTTATAACTACAATTTTGTGATATATTACCACGGGCACATACAAATTTTATGGTAGTTTTTGACCAATGACAGTGTTGTAGTAGATAAAAATACGCATCATAACAGTTGAATTTTCAGTGTTAAATTTCCAGTGTTGAATTTTCAGTATGAAACTTCCACTGTAATTGCATAATTCTCATGGGTTATTTATAGACAATAGAAAAAATTTCGATAAGATTATTGTTAGGTACATATCAAGGCTTTTGAACCGCCAATTTGTTTATTAGCGTTAAACAACGATTATCTTTTAAATAAGTATTTTATTTATTCGTGTATTGAAATGTGCAATTTTAACACTTCATCTTGAGAGAACAAAAGTTCTAGTTATTAAATAAGTAAACCACTAACAATAGGGAATACACTACAAAATATATTTAAACATGGCTTATAATTAGTTCAAAGACTCGGAAGGAAAGGAACATATATCTAATAATTGATAGACATTTTTTTAATCCCCGGTATCTTTATCATTGGTTGAAAGTCGGTTAAATTTTAATCCTTTGTTAAACGAAATTTATGGTATTTTTATTCCTTATTAAATTTAACCGTCGGGTAAATGTTTGTTAATACTTTGTTAACAAATCGGTAATAAATCGGGCGAATATATAGGTAAACATAAGACTAAGTATGTTTTCTAACCTATAAACAGTAGACATATTTATTTGCTATATGTGTGATGCTTTGGAAAATTTTCGAGGATTTATACGCCCAAAGTTTAAAATTCTTGTTTTTTGGTAGGTAGTACATCATAATGGACTAAATTGGCCAGCGAGTTTAATAAAAAGTCTCGTTTCCTTATTTGTAAAATTGGGGGAGCGGTTTTTTCGCTGTGAGCCTCATGCTGCCATTCACGTCTGATCTCGTTTCTAACTCAGGTCCTCTTATGGTATCGCATAGGTGTGCGTGTCCAGTTCTGTTCCACGCCAAGGAGTGACCCAGAACTATGCAGTCCATATAGTCCCATTTTTGCTTCTCCCTTGTTGAGTAGGTAAAGTGTTGGAAGATATAAGACGTTCTCTATTGAGGATGTGGGCTTCAATTTCATAGCCTCTATAATGCTTCAGCAGGCCAGTCTTTGTAAGCTCCCTAGCTTTGATATTTACGGGTTTCTGCTGTGTCTTTGACCATCAAACCAATGCAGCATATGTGATTGCAGGTTTCACTACCCTGTACAGCTAATATACCAGCCTAGGTGAAAGTCCCCATGTTTTTCCGAATATTCGTCTAGTTACTGTCAAAGTTATTTTCAACATCCGGATAGTTTTTTCCTCATACTTGTTCCAGGTTAGTCTGGAGTCTTAAGTCCCTTCCACCACAGGCGATATTACATCCTCAGAAAAAAAGCTCGAAATATTCAAATTGATTCTCCTTCAGGTAAGTCGATCAATTTATAATTTTTTTACACAGTAGGGTCCACGCACATTATTCGAAAACTCTTACCACATTACTTATAAACTTATTTATTTATTCGTATAATACAAAATAAACTTAAAAATACAGTTAATGCAAAAAAATTATTTGCAATTGCTAAGAGCGATAAGTTCCGTAGGACATTCAATTTCATAAAAGTCAACAGCGGGATTATCGGCACCCTCGAACCATTGGAACCTCCATTTGCAGCCAGCTTGCAATTGTTCAGGGAGATTGTCACACTCCTAAAAACATAAAAGTTAAACCTATTTATACACAACTTTCTCTGTTATGGCCTACAGCATTGAATTTTAAACTATAAGAAGGCCATATAAGCAGATTTCCTAAATCTGCTACGTTAAATTCATAGATGGCACAATGAGTCACCAACAATAAAGCGTGTTGATGCAGCCACTAACGACAAGCCTTTTCACTGCTAAATTAAAACAGTTGTCGCCTGGCTGTTTGCACAAACATAACTTTTAATTGGACCCTAAGTCGTTGAGTTTTTAAAGTTATTTTTATAGCTGATCGTAAAACTTGATTTCACATAAGTTCCTACACCTATCCTAGATTAAAGTAGCTTACATTTATTTTCCTACCTATAGTATAGTCTAGACCTAAAACTGTCCCTATTTTTAATTGCTTCAATTAATTCAATACACACCTAGGCTACAACGTATATAGTGGGTAAAATATGAATGTTGTGCGGTTTTTATAACTTGATTTTTATTTGCAATTATTACTACTTTTCAAAATGGTTAAGACAAGTAGGTTTTACTGTCTTACTTAAGAAACATCCATTTTGTTTGTATTAGTTTATTACGTATTTTGCTATTTTTCGACGAAATAAAACCTATTTTAGTTATACTTGCTGTCGCTTTTTATCTACTTTTATTTGTATAACATTTAACACCTAATGCAACGGTAAAATCATTATGAAAATCGGTCCAATTACCCCGGAGTAATCAGCGTACATATTATTATCAAAAACATACATTCGGCTGGAATTGAGAACCTCCTATTTTATTGTCTGTTAAAAATGCTTAAATCCTTAAAAATTCCAATAAAATACCATATGCGGCAACACCACGACATCACATCAGTGAATTTGAGACATCTGTTGCCGAGGCGCTGCATTTATAACTATATATTTACGATCAACTTTACAATGGTGACCAAACCGTCTCCAATACAGTCTAAAACAGGGTTGTCAAGTTTTCTCGAAGATCCGCTATTTTTATAGTTTGATATTCAATGTCTACAGTAATAAACTAATTAGTAAATTAACCTAAATCGTGAAGTGAGAGTTGATGTTCTGCAAACTTTATCTTGTTAACGCAGGCTTGAAAATATTAAACCAAAAGAATTATAACTTGTAATTTCCTAAGATATTTTTGTAAATCAACAAAGTTTTCTTCATAAATATAAACCTAACCAGATTTTTCATTTAAATTTTTACCTCAATAGAAGTAACTCCGCCGTATCTTGCACCCCAACCGTCTGTAGGAGCTCCCCATTGTGATGAACATCCATTGAAAATTCCCACTCCACCTCCCGGCATGGCAATGTCAAAATGATTTACACCTAAGTCACTTCCAGTATTGGTGACTTGAACCGCCATTTGTTTTCCTGCAAGTTGACCTTGGAAGGAAAGAAGCATACAAGAACAACATTTGGAGACATCAGCTCCGCCTAAAATATTAAGACAGAACTTATTAGTTTTTATATTAATTCTTATTGGACAAATAGCCTATTGCAATGGAAGGACTTTTTGTTTGTTTTTATCATTAATGAAATATTTTTCTGCAAATATTGAATTTTATAGTAAGATTTATATATTAAGATTCATCATTTAGCGCCAGTTAGCTCTATCCTTCTTTCCTAAGGTAATCAATGAATATAAAAGCTGTTGACTAAAAGCTAAATATGTAATATAGATTTAAATATTGATAAATCCGGTGGCGTATAGCTTCATAAATAGCATTAAAGTAATGCTACCTATGGATGAGTGATTCTCTCTGAAGCCAGACTAATGGTCTGGAATTATTATGTTTTTGTTTTCAAAAATTAATTTGAATCTTTAAAGAAGAATTTTTTCGAACATTTTGATAGTACAGGAAGCAAGAAAATTGACCTGTAAGACAAGACTTCGTTTCGTGGTTTTTCGGGTTTAGGAATCATTATCATTTCTGCTACTGTCCATACATACATATTTTAATCTAAAGAATGAATTAAAAGAGTTGGGTAAATTTTCTATTACTTTAGGTGGGACTTGTTTTAGAATTTCCCCGGTAATAAGGTCAAATTCTGGAGCTTTTTCGAGTTATGTTTTCTTTAATTTCTATTGTTATTTCTTTTGGAGTTGCGGGTTCGATGACGCTTTCTTCCTGAATAAGATTCTCACAGTCGAGAATGTCTTTACCCTCATTCGAGTGGAAACTATCTTCACGATATTCAGCGGATCTGTTAATTTTTGTATATTACTTTCCAAAATTCTGTAATACCGTGCGAGCAAAAATTATTTGCATCAAAGAGGGCCTTGCATCTAAGGACGTAATGCTTAGCCGTAGAGCTTAATATCTGTTGGGTGGTGTCAGGAACTACCTGAAATAACAATCAATCAGTTATTCCGTCATCTTTGACAGTCGTTACAAGTAATTTGATTCATCGCTAATTTTTCGAATTTCTTGAACAATTCACACAATGGGCTTTACGGAACAGCACAAAACATTTATGGTTGAAGCGTATTTTCGAAACGGGGTTAAAATAAATGGCGAGTGGCAATACAATCCGGGTTTGTGCATGGACGATTTTCACGAACATTTTCCTAACGTTACTTTTATTGCTGGGGATTTTTATCATGGCCTGAAACGAACCGTGGCTGTGTTTAGGGAAACAGGTTCTATTCAACACAAAAAAAAAGCAGAAAGACCATCTGTAAGAATAGAAGAACTTGTTGCAAACGTTCGTGAAATAATGCAAAATGCGCCAAAAAATTGTATAAGACGCCTGTCCCAAGAAGTGGAAAGATCTTATGGAACATGCAGGACTATTCTTAAGGAGCAGCTAAATTTATTTCCTTATAAAGTGCAAGTATTCCAAGAAATACAAACCGCAGATTTTGAAAACGCAGGAATTACTCTCAATGGTTTACCCAAAATGTATTGGAAGGAAATGATTCATTATACCTGACATTTTTTTCGGATGAAGCCTGGTTCCATCTCTCCGGTTATGTGAATTCTCAGAATACACGCATGTGGAGTAGTGAAAATCCCCATTTTTTTGTAGAGTGCACTTTTCGATCAGACATTAAATTCCCACCTAGATCACCTTGTTTAATTGTTATGGATTACTTCGTTTTTCCTCATTTAAAGAATACTATTTTTAAAACACCAGTTGCAAATTTAGAACAATTACAAGAAAAGATTATCCAAGAATGTGGTAACATTTCTCCAGCGATGCTGGTCAACACTTCGAAAATATGAAGAGACGTGTGAGGAAGCCTAGCTTCAACTTCGCCTTTTGTAATTTTATCCTTAATTACAATAAAGACATTTATTATTATTATTATTAATTTATGCTTGGAGCATAGCGGTGGCCAATTTCAGCAATTCATGTAATTATTTTTCTTTTTCTTTCTGTATATTCTTACTTTGTTAATTTTGTGTAAACAACAAAAATAAATTTGTATTTGTCTATACTTATTTTATTACTCATTAGTTTGGCATATCATGTCATAATACGAATTTGACAAAATTTTAACCTAGATTTGGTTAGATATATCGTCCTTATATCACATTGTGATCTAAACCAAGCCCTACGTTTTTTAATCCAAGCCCTCTTTGATGCAAATAAATTTCGCTCGCACGGTACCTACTTTTATAAAAACCTATTGGACTATGTGGAATCTGAGATTTGTCTGTGTTTAGTTTTCTTAACCACCACGATTTTTTAAGTATTTAAGTTATTTGGTACCTTACCCTGAAATGAAGCAGCTACAAAACCTAAAGTTAAAGTTTCGCTAATAACATTTGGTTCTTGATCAGTACACATGTAAGATGTTCCATTGTCACCACATCCGGACATTTCGTGGACACCAATGGTGGTAACTCCGTCAGCAGCACATGAACGAACTGGTGTGGTAGCAGATGTACCGTTTATGTTTTCCACCCAGGAACAGGATGGTTTGCAACAGTCCCAGTAGCGAGTGGTAGTCCCAGTACCACTTAGTCCTCCAGGAATCGGAACAATTTCAGGGTCGGCGATGACATAAGCGGCACCTTTAATTTAATGGAGTAGGGAAATAAATAATAACAAAAAGTATTTATTTATAGCACTATAGAACTCAAATAAAAAAATATAATTGAAGAAATCGTCCATTATTCTCAAAAAGACCTAGTATAGTTAATTGAAATTGAAAGACACAAAGTCTCCTCAAATTGTGTACTGACAATAAAAGTAGCTTACACGTGTTTCGCCGTTTCGAGCATCATGAGATCTAATAGTTATTTACATTACTAGATGCAAAAGTTAATTTTTTAGTGTGAGCAGGTTTTTGAATTGCCGAGGCAAAGCCGAGGTGATTTAATACCTCCGACCACCAAAAAAGGCTTTCGCATCGTGTAATGTATTACATTTTTTCTACTACTGTTCTCTGATCAATATATTATTAAGTAATATACTTTGATTTTACTCAAATTGAAATGATAAAATAAGTTTTTTTTCCACCTGTAAAATAATCATTGACAACTAGTTATTTGAGTACTGTCAGTTCCATTTTTTTATCCTGGCACCGAAAGTATTACTTAACATAGCTAGCAACGCTACTTTACAACGTATAATATTCAGGTAACTCGAATGTGTACTTTCGTTATCTGTCGTGTTGCTAGGGTCCGAAAGTTAACTTATCTATATAGTAGTAGAAAAAATAAGAAACCTAACTTACGTACAGTTGACGACAGATAATTTCGTACCTACACTAAACTGTAAATGCAACTTGTTTACCTTTATAACCTTTGTAACGTGTTAATTGTTATCATGATATCTGTCAAAGTATTGTCATTATCTTTTTTGATTTAAAAATGCCTCATTTAAGTATTAGTGAGAAAGCAAGAATAAGATGTTTAGTATAAATAGGGTGGTCTTATAGAAAAATAGCTGATCATTTTAGAGTACCTAGAAGTACTGTTCAAGGAATTGTAAAAAAATTGCGCTATCATCAAATACTTGAAAGGTCTGTTGGGTCTGGTTTAAATAATAGAACATCATCAAATGAAGAAGACCGACATTTGGTGGAGTATTTAAGGCAAAATCCATTTAAAACTTCAGTATCCGCTATGCACATAACAGGATTCCCTGCTTCATCTAGTACTGCGCAACGCCGAGTAAGACAATGTTTCGAATTAGAAAATCGAGCAGCTGCATCCAATCCGTTTTTAAAAAATATTGATAAGGAACAAAGGATTGGGTTTGCTATACAATATTTACCAGAAAATGATTTTTTTTGGCAAAATGTTATCTTTTCCGATGAGGAAACTTTTCAGTCTACATAATATTGGAAGGATTCGAGTATACCTATTATAGACCACCAAATTCCCGATATGATGAAAAGTATACCCAAAAAAAGCAAACCAGTGGACGTTTCTCCGTTAATGTGTGGGCATAGATAAGTGTTTACGGTGCAGGTGTATGCTGGAATATTGGTGGAACACTAAATAGTAATATATATCTTCAAACTTTGGGAAATGTTTTTCCTCCTTCTGCCGCGATAGTTTTTGAAGAAAATAACTTTATATTTCAGCAGGATAACTGCCCTGTGTATACTGCAAGAAATATAGGAAAGTGGTTTAGACAAAACAACGTAAAATGTCTGCCTTGGAAGAGGTCCTAATTTAAATTCAATTGAAAATGTTTGGGGATTGATGGTAAAGAAAATGTACAAAAAAATTTTAAACCACAGAATGAAATAGAGTTATTTCATAAAATAGAAGAAATTTGGGAAGGACTAACTTCGGATTACACCAGAAGTATTATTTTTTTCCAAGAAGATTACGATTAGTGTTGCTGAATAAGAGATAGCTCAACAGTTCTGAGCCTTAAAATTGTTAAGACGTTACATTACCCGACGCATAAATTAGGTTATGAACAAGAAAACAACTCAAAATCATTTACTAATATTATTGATTATCCAATTGGGTTCGAAATTAAATATATCATTAACGCAAGTAAGTATAGGGCTCTTTTTAGCTTTAGTAATTTACATTTTCTCGAATAGATCTAACTTTTTACCTTGAGAACATTCGTGTAAAATTTTAATATTTGTAGAAGAAGAAAAGTGATGCCCAGAATTAAGCAGATGATTTGCAAAAGCAGACTTAGTTTCGGTGATATCCGAATGTTCATATTTATTGACAAGGCTGAGATGTTCCTGCACCCTAGTAGAAATCTTTCTACCCGACTGACCGACATAAACCGCTGGACAATCATTACAATTCAACAATTTGTTTTGTCTTTAATTTTAACATTGTGATGTTTATAATTTTTTATTCATTGTGAATTTATAATAAAGTTTATTTACAGATTTTTACTAAAACAATTTTTGTTTTTAATTTCTATTCTACATACATAAAATTCCATCGATAAAATGGCAATTAGTTTGTTTGATTTATCAACATTTAAAGCGTTTTGGCAAAAAACAAATAAATGCAAGAAAAACGTGATGTCCTTATTGAAGTTTATTTACAAGGCACTATCTATAAATATCACTTAAAGTTTACTTCCGGTTTAACCGGAAGTATTACGAAAATTGACTTTCCTTCTTCCTTCTAAAATTACTTTAATAATTTTATTGGAATGCCCTATAATAAGTAATTAATTTAAATCAATTAAACGAACTGCATTTTAAAAAAAAAGGTTGTTATATTTAAAATAAGCAATAGGTATTGTGACAATTTTCGGTATAACCAGAAGTCGCATATACAGGGTGTTTCAATATAAATTCCCAGGCCAATTATTTCGAAAACTAAAAGCGACATGTTAATTCTGTAAACACCAGTTTTTAGCCTCTTTGATTGGCTTCACAACTGTGTAAAAAATGTGGTTGTCGAATACAAGACGTAGGTGGCGCCACGGTACAAAGAAATTTATCGATGACAGGAACTTTTAAATATTATCGTTCTTAAAGATAATTAATTTTTGGTCAAATTATGTCCCATAAAAAATTTTGATAAATCCAACATGAAAGGAGATATTTGGGGTTAAGTTTTTTTTATAATTTTACAAGTATTTTAATTATAAATATTTTTAATATCCTTTAGCAGATTTTAATTTAATTTGGGTAATGAAAATTTTAGTGATAAAACGCTCATGTAGCGTTAAATTATGATGTCCAGTGACGTCTCAGAGGGCGCCTTAACAAATAATATTGGCAAAAAATAAGACGCCACTGAGTTTTTGGTAATTTTTATATTTTTTTCGGATTAAGCAACTAAATATATCATTTTCTTGTCTATTAAATTGTTTTCTTATCTTGCTGGTTTTCGAGAAATAAAAATAAAAACAATTTTACTGCATATCTCTGGAAAACAAAAAACATTATATAATTAATACGTTGTATATTTTGCTATTAATCGAAATACACTATGGAGAGTTTGCAAAACCGAATTATTATATCGATTTGCTATGTGTGTGTATGACAACGGCAATAATTTTGAACACCTCATTCAAATAGTTTTTGGTATAGTTCTAATATTCATCACTGGCCGACAAGATTTTTCTAACACAGGTCAGCTCTTTATTTTTAAAATGTAAATACCCTTCTAATAATAGACAAAATATTGGGAAAGCCCCAATACATACCATTTTTCAATAGCTTAATAAGACCATTTTACATTAGCTGGTAGTCAATTTAATTAGGGGCGGTAAAAATGGATGCATTTTATAACAGAAAAATTACCTGAACTGTAGGAATTTTAGTAGGACTTCAGGGAGGATTTACAAAATATTGCTGTTTTCTTTGTTTGTGGGACAGTGGTGCAGTAGATCAGCATTATGTAATAAAAGATTGGCCACAAAGAAGTGAATTTACGCCGGGATCTCAAAATGTTAAGTTTGCACCTCTTGTAGACCCCAAAAAAGTCTTTCTGCCTCTTTTTCACATTAAACTTGGGCTGATGAAAAACTTTGTGAAAGCTATGAATAAAGACGGTGATGGATTCAAATACCTAAGACAAGTCTTTCCCCAGTTAAGTGATGCCAAATTAAAGGAAGGTATTTTTATTGGGCCACAAATCAGAAAATTGCTGGACGATGTCAACTTTACAGAGAATCTTACCAGGCAGGAACTCAGAGCATGGAATTCATTTGTTAGTATAGTAAGAGGATTTTTGGGCAACAATATGGATGCAAACTATCAACAGTTAGTTGTTGAACTTTTAGATTCCTACAAATCGCTTGGTGCCCGAATGTCATTGAAAATTCACTTCCTCCATTCCCATCTGTCATTTTTTCCTGAAAATTTTGGAGCTGTCAGTGACGAGCAGGGTGAAAGGTTCCACCAGGATATCAGGACAATGGAAATTCGCTATCAAGAACGATGGGATCCAGCCATGATGGGTGATTCCTGTTGGTTTTTGAAAAGAGAAGATATGACCCCTCATAAAAGAAAAAAATAAAATTTAATTAGTGTGTTAAGTTAATATTTGTAATGTTTGTGTTTTTCTAGATGTAAGGTATGTTTAGTAGGTGTAAAAATTTAAATATAGTCCATATACACTGTTCGAAAATTCTTAAATTATTATTTCAATAGATATTAAATATTGTAACATTAAATGTGGTACTATAAATGTAACAAGAAAACGTTACGTGTTACAACTTTTTTTTTCTTATTTGCGTATTAAGATAGGTCCATTCTACCACAATATGCTATTTAGCTTTGTGTTACAACAAAGAAAAAATTTTTTGTCGGCCAGTGTTGTATAATTTCTTATCAGTTCTTTTATAAAATTTAAAACATCTTTTAATTTTATTTTATAATGCTTTAATGTTTTAATGCTTTTAAACAACAAAGAACACAATGTATTAATTTTAATGATTTTTGTTTTCCAGAGATATGCAATAAAATCGGTTTTATTTTTATTTCTCGAAAACGAAGCAAGATATGGAAACAATTTAACAGACAAGAAAATAATAATTTTAGTTGCCTAATTCGAAAAAAATATAAAAATTACCTAAAACTCAGTGGCGTCTTATTTTTTTCCAATATTATTTGTTAAGGCGCCCCCTGAGACGTCACTGGACGTAATAATTTAGCGCTACACGAGCGTTTTATCACTAAAATTATCATTACCAAAATTAAATAAAAATCTGCTAAATGATATTAAAAATATTTATAATTAAAATACTCGTTAAAATTATTTAAAAAAAAACTTAACCCAAAATATCTCCTTTCATGTTGGATTTATCAAAATTTTTTATGGGGCATAATTTGACCAAAAATTAATTATCTTTAAGAACGACATCATTTAAAAGTTCCTGTCATAGAAAAATTTCTTTGCACCGTGGCGCCACCTACATCTTGTATTATTCAAACACATTTTTTACACAGTTGTGAAGCCAATCATAGAGGCAAAAAACTGGCGTCTACAGAATTTAAATGTCGCTTTTAGTTTTCGAAATAATTGGCCTGGGAGTTTTTATTGAAATTCAATGTATTTAAATCGCATTACATTCCGAAATATTCTAATGGCCGGCCACTGTTAGTGAAGGGACAATTCGAATTGAAAATATGGTAGTTTTCGAATCTGGCATGTATTCGAATGCATTCGATTCTCAACTTCCAACTTAACTAAGTATTCGAATACTAAATTCTTTCTAGTCTAGGCGACCGAGCAGCTACATCACAAAAATTACAAATATTTTAATTTTTACTGGTGATGAAACCTGTTAAATAATATTAATACTTACAAGCTACAATCAATACTATAAACGACCTCATCTTGATGGGAACAATAAATGTAACTTTGTTAATAATTATCTTGTTTTATATAATAATGATTATTTGATAATCTTAAGTATTTTTGTAATTTTTTTGCATAATATATCTTAAAGTATGTACTCATTATATCTTAGGTAGCTCTTTGTTAATTATATTATTGATTTCTAAAGAATTTAGGTATTAAAAATATTAGTGAGTTTTTGCTACTGATAATATTTTTTTTCAATCTGGTTGTGCTTAAATTCATGCACTTTATGAAAAAAATTCGTTAGCTAGTTTAAAAATAATATCTTGAATTAAAATCATAAACATAATATGTCACAACAAATTTTCAATTTGAATGAAGGAACAAGCTTCTAACAATGGTATTCAATTTTATATTCTGAAGTGTAAGTGGTGTTACTGATTTTTTAAATAATAGTAGGTACTTTCAACTTTAGCAACTTCTTCTTCTTCTTCTAGTCCCATGTGCTTCTCTTGCACATAGGGGACCTTTGTCCATCATAAAATGACTAGGGTATTGTTTTCAGCCAGGCGAAAAATAGATCCTGCATCTGGTATCCCGCACCAATCCCTGATGTTACGAAGCCAGGAGTGCTGCTTCCGTCCTGGTCCTCGTTTTTCTTCGATCTTACCCTGGAGTATGAGTTTTGTAATAGAGTATCGTTCTCCTCTGAGAATGTGTCCTAAGTATGACGTATTTCGTTGTTTAACCAAGAGTTCTCTCTCTACTCTAGCAATCATAAGAACATCGTTATTCGATACATGTTCGGTCCAGGAAATCCGAAGCATTCTTCGTAGTGTCCACATTTCAAATGCCTCGATTCGGTTTAATGTCCTGACCTTAAGCGACCAAGTTTCTACCTCATACAGTAAGATGGGCCAGACGTAGCACTTGACAACACGCATCCGAAGTTCAACCGGTAGTGGTCTTTGACGAAATATGTTTTTCATTCTGAGAAAAGTTGTCATTGCAATTCCGATACGTGCCTTTACTTCTTCATCGCAATCCCATCTCTCGTTGAGAGTTGCTCCCAGGTATTTGAACTTAGACACTCTTTCAATTGTTTCATCATTGATTGTGATATTGATGTTATTATGTTCTTCTCTGCTGATGATCATCATTTTTGTTTTTATTATGTTAATTCGCAATCCAACTGGTACGCCAACCTCGGCAATTCTGTCAAGCAAGTCCTGCAGGTTTTCAAGACTGTCAGCCAAAATTGCAGTATCATCTGCGTATCGGATGTTGTTGATGATCCTGCCGTTAACTTTTATTCCAGCTTCTACATTGTCCAGCGCCAGCTGAAAGATCTTCTCGACATATATGTTAAAAAGTATGGGAGACAAAATGCATCCTTGTCGGACACCTTTAGCAATGTCGAACTCGTCCGTCATGAGGTCTTCTTTAATTCGGATTTTAGCTGATTGACCCTATTAAAGATGTTTTATTATTCTGATGTCCTTGTCATCAATACCTATATCGCGTAGTCTGTCAATCAATAAGTCATGTTTTACGTTATCAAATGCTTTTTGGTAGTCGATAAAACATATGAACACATTCTTGCGCTGGTCGTAACATTTCTGTACCAGAAGCTTCATCGAGAACAAGGCCTCTCTAGTGCCCAGACCCTTTACAAAGCCAAACTGTGTTTCTCCGCTCATCTCTTCACATTTGTTGTAAATTCTAGCATAAATTATACGTAGAAATACTTTAAGTGCATGGCTCATTAAGCTTATAAGTCTGTAGTCGTCACAGCTCTTCGGGTTTGTTTTTTTGGGTATTGTGACAATTGTGGATTTGAGCCAGTCTTTGGGTAGATGTCCGTCATCATATATTTTATTGAAGAGATACGTGAGGAGTTTCACGTTGGTGCATTTCAGAACTTCAGCATATACGTTGTCAGGTCCTGGACATTTTCCGTTTTTTATGGAGTTAACCTCTGATTCTAGGATTCCCGGTCCACTTAATTGTTGCTGGAAGTTGTTCTTGTTTTCCGTTCGCATATCCTTAAAAAGATTCTCTTCATAGTTCTTCCAGGTTTCTTGAAGTTTGACCCTAGAATCAGCTTTCCGGTTTTGTCCTTAATAGAGGATAGCTTTGGTAGTGTGTGACATCCACAGATTTGTTTGACCTTCTTGTGGAAGTTAAACGAGTCATGCAGACCTAGCAGTCTTTCAGCTTCTTCGCATTCCTCACGAATCCATATTTCTTTCGCGTCCCTTATCTTGGTTCTGATGAGCTTGTCTATGTCTCTGTATTTTGGTTTATCGTTCTTGACTAGTCGTCGGTCTTCCATCAGATCCATGATCTCATCAGTCATCCATGGTTTGAGTTTTGTTCTCGTGTTATGACCAAGAATAGCTTGCGTGGCCATTTGTATATATTTGACTCTAGCCAAATATCATTCGAAGTTGTCTCTTGCTCGGGGCGGTTCTTTTGGCAGAGGCGTTGCAGTTCTGCTTCCATAGAATCCTGGATATGCGGTTGTTTTAGCATTTCAACTTTGGGTCTAGGTGGGCTGGATTTTTTCGTTATCATCTTACAACGAAAAGAAAAATCCGCGATGATAGGGTTATGGTCTGATCCTATGTCTACCCCTGGGTATGTAGCAACCCGAGTAATGTTCTGAAATCTTTGATTTATTAGGCAGTAGTCAATCTGGTTCCTTACAGGATTTTGTGGTCCACCAGTTGGTGATTTCCATGTGTATATGTCGTAGGCTGATAGTGAAATCTGTCATTTCATGAAAAGCCTAGTCATATCATGCTGCACGCTATAAGGTATATTTGCAACTGGTTTGTTCGTTGTTACCCAGAGCATTTTTTTCAATTTTTTTTAAATTTAATTTAAATTTTATTTTTATAAAATAATATTAGTTGAAAAAATTAAAAAAAATGCTCTGGGGAACAACGAACAAACCAGTTGCAATATACCTTTTAGCCACGCTTCATGATATGACTAGGCGTTTCATGAAATGACGGATTTCACTATCAGCCTACGACATATATACGTCTGGGATGTAGCTTGTAGAATGTATTTTTAATAACGAGATTTTCCTTGCGGCAGAATTTTACAAGCAAATCACCTCGTTCACTTCTGTCTTCCAATCCAAAGGGACCTACTGTTACTTCGGTAGCCCCTTTTCCTACCTTGGCATTTCCTACGTTAGCATCTAGAAATACAAAATATTAATTAAAAACGTTAATACATCTATACTGCCCTCATAAAGAAGAACGCGTTATGTTACGGTAACCACAAAATGAGAAATAGAAAGTTAAAGTTTATTGATTAGCCTTTGAGTTGTATGTATCTAAAGAAATATTTTTATCTACATTATTTTTCCATTATGGTGTAGTTTATTACTGATCAAGTTAATTTTAAAAAAATACAATCCTAAGCTATAAGAAATGACATACCGCAAATATTCCTATTATTTGCTATTCATATCCTAACAAAAAACGCGACAACTTTTAATTTCTTAACATACCGCGTTTATCAATAGAATAACGCGTACCTACTTAAATGAACAAAGTAATAATGGCGGTATATAAGAAACACTATTAAAATAACTTTTAATTTAAATGTAAGTTTTATACATCAGTAATTTAAACCAATGAAAAATACTACGAACTAAGAGATTTCCTAGATCATCCCAATAGCTTAGCACCAACAATCAAATTCACCATGGAGAAAGAAGAAAACAACCAATTACCGTTTCTAGATGTCAACGTGAAGAAAAATGGCAACAGCATCCAAACTTCAGTATACAGAAAACCTACGCATACATACTGGTCAGTATCTCAATTCTACATCAAATCACTCAAACAACACGAAACATGGCATAGTTAAAAACCTCGTGGATAGAGCAATTACAATCTGTAACTCGGAAGAAGCACTTAAAAAGGCAGCTCACCACATCAAGACGGACCTCAACAAAAATGGCTACAGAACAAGATCAGTTGACACAATATTGGAAAATCGTAAGAATCGACCAAACGCGCAAGAAGCAGCAGAGAGGCACAACTAACACTCAATATTCCGTATGCTAAGGGAGTATCTGAGAAAACAAGAAAACTAGGACAACGATATAACATCAACACCGTATTCAACTCGAGGGACACCCTAAGAAGCCACCTGACGAAGACAAAGCCTATAAGTCAAAAAGATAGGAAAAACTGTGTCTACCAGATCCCCTGCGAGTGCGGCCAATCCTATATAGGTGAGACATTAAGACCACTCGAGACAAGGATTAAAGAACACAAAAACAATATGTAGAAAGGAGAAACCGAAAAGTCAGGTGCAGCTGACCATGCCTGGAAACATGGTCACCATATCACGTGGTCAGAAGCTGAAATCCTACATAAGGAACCACACTGGAGGAAAATAAGGTTTAAGGAAGCTGCTGCTATTCACCAGAATCCAGGCTGCTTTAGTAAACCATGCATCATTAGCCATAATAAATATCTGGAAACCTTTGTTAGATAGATGTAATCTTAGGATAAGATCGCGTGCCAACTGAACGCATGACTGCACCCACCTTAATTATGCTTCGGTGCAAATAGCTAGTATAAATTGTCTTGTAGTTACTTTACTTATTTAGTATTCACCTGAAGACGACTGGAGATACTTACCAGTTGAAACGTTGTGATTCAAAACAAATAAAGACAATGGAAGTACAAAACTCTTTCATCATTCAAATAATTTTTTAATACAAACAGAAATAGTCCCTTCTTGCGTTGCAAACGTCGTATAGGTACTGACAGAAAATCTAGCTGATAATACCAAAACACGCGGTATCTGGGTCTCACTAAAGAACACCGCGGTATTTTTTAGCGCGGATATCGTTTATACCGCGTTCTTTTGTATTATGCCGAAGATATCGCGCTCTTCGTTATGATTAGGGTATATTCTTAACATACGGCATGGGGAACTATGCTAAATATCATTGATAAATAAAAGATACACCTATTTTACTTAGTATACATCTTAATATGTATATTTTAAGTACTTTCTCATCAGAAACTGAAAATCCGAATTTTTTAACATACCGCGTTCTTACTTATGAGGGCAGTATAGGGTTATGTTTGTTTTAGAAGCTCAAAATTAATTTTATATCCAATAATTACATCCGGAAGAGCATTGACCGATAATAATAATAATTTGATAATACATTTTCTCCTTTTTAACCTAAAAATTATAAGTCAATAGAAAATTACAACAGATCGTAAATATTTCGAACGAAATAAGGGTAATTTTATAAAATAATAATATATAAATTTGCATACACTTTTTTTCAACAACAAACCACAACTAACCTCGACTTCTTGGGAATGATAAATTTTATGGACTATTAAAAATTAAAGGAAGTCAAACATTTGCAACAATTGCATCGTGTAAAGACTTTTTTAAAAGTGTTTAAAATAGCCCTAATAAAATAGCCTTAATTTTTTTTTGAAATTGCACATCCAGGAGTAAAAACCATTTTTCTTAAATCATATTCACAATATTTATAATTTTTGAGTAATATTTTCTCAATTTCATTGCTATTTAATCAGGAACTTAAACTCCCCAACTTTTTTTATTTATTAAAATATTTTATCAAATAAATAAAGTATTTAAAAGCTTCTTACATACAATTATTTTAAAAATTAATTAGTTTCAAAAATTGGACTTTATGAAGTGGGTGGTCTCAAGTGTTGACTCTATTTAACGGACTCCTTCTCAAACCCCAGGCCCTAGTATATACATAGTTACTAGCCTGTTTATCGGTGATGATAACACTGAAAAAAAAAGGTTTAACCACATGCCATTTCGGAAGTAGAAGTTTTAATTATTGGGTAAGGACTTAATAGCTGCCCACAATTTTATGGAGGTTCTTTTTATTATGGGGTGTTAATCTTCAATATTCTATCTGTTATCTATAATGTACGTAGCTTAAATCTGTTTTGGTATGAATTTTGGTGAATGCGCTAGAAACAGATACATCATTGATATAATAATTATATCGGTGATCTAAACTTTTATACACAAAAATGTTTCGTTTTCTAAAAAAATAGAAATACTAGCTCATTTAAAGTAAACATTTTCTGTGATTTAAAAGCACAAAATATAATAATATGAAAAAATAAAATGGAAATAGATCGGGTTCTACAATTCTACTATAAATATTGTTGTAAGAACACTGGAGAACATGGAGAAACCCTTACAAACTCTCAATTTAATATCTTGGTGTGTGTTCTTGAATCAAAATTTTATTATCTCAAAAGCAGGCTTGTTCGAGCTTATTTTATGTTAGTATCTCTCAGTGGCGTATTTAGGGGGGGGGGTCCGAGGGGTCTGGACCCCCCCCCGTGGGCTCAACATTAAAAAAAACTCAGAACAGATCAGATGCCTTGTTGCATTTAATTTCTAATTTAAGTGAGTAAAATAATATATACATGGTGATTGATAATTCGATTAATTCCTCGCAGGAGGTAATTTGTGATTTTTTCTTAAATATGACCTACTCCGAAAATGCATGGTTTTCGGGTTATTTCAATTTTTTTCTTGTTTTTTACCTGCGTGTCTAATTTATTTAATTTAAAAAAATTGAAATGATGTTCACTTAGTTTTGTAATTTTTTTGCAAACTAAAACTATTAGCAATACTTTGTTTTTTACAAATAATTAAGTAACTGTGTCACAGATAACAAAACAACATGGCCAAACTTGGCAAAAAAAATGGCAAAAATAACTTGAAAACCAATCACTTTCGGAATCGGTCATATTATGTAGAAATATATATTTTTAAACATAAATATTTAAAAAAATATATATTCCCATTATTGCGTTTATATTTAAAAATTTCTTAATTTTTTCCTTTTTTGGGTTCAGCTATCAAAACATAGAAATTATAAGTTTTGATAGTTCAAAATAGGGCGTGGCACCGAAAAATTTTTCGCCTGCGGCGCTTTTTTAAAGAAAGAAAAAAAGATAAAACGAAAGGTATAGACCCCCCCCGTGGCAATATTCTAAATACGCCACTGCATAATCCATGTGCAATGAAGCTTGATGACTCCGCCTACGTGCCTATTGGAGTGTGAAGTTTAAGCTGTTGGTTTTGGACAAGAAGAGGCTTCCAGATATTGGGAAATCTATACTTGGTTTACTATATATATGGGTGTTTTGATCAGGGCCGATCCTAGGATGTCGGCCGCCCGCGTGCAAATACCTATTATGCCGCCCCTCTAAAAAAAAATTTCTATTTTGAGTAATACTTAACGTTGACGTTATAAACTCATCTACATGTACATAAGAGTAAAAAGTTAAACATTAATAAAAATGCAAACTACAAATAAAATTTTACGGGAAAGACTTTATTTTTGGGCTAGCTAATATATGATCATGATACTATTTCTTTAGTAATAGTATTATGATATATGTTATATTAGCGACACCATTTTTTCTTTTTACTTTAACAAAATAATAACCCAACAAAAATCTTACTTTTGAAACAAAAATAGACATTTTATAATTAGAAATGTAAAACAACAGTATTTACCAGAAAATATAAAATAACAAAAAGTACTAAAGCATAAATCTCCCGAAACGAAAAGTATATAAATCAGTCCTTCCTTGAAGACTACCTCATAATTAACTATAAAATAATTTTTCTGGCTTTCTGAGAAGCAAATTTGTCAATAATTGTGGTGAGATCAATTTTTTCAGAGATTTCCGATTCAATAGAGATGATGGCCAAATCTGAAAGTCTTTCTTGTGTCATAATATTTCTCAAGTAATTTTTAATAATTTTTAATTTACTGAAACTTCTTTCACCTGAAGCCACAGAAACAGGTAAGGTTAAAAAATCCTTATTGCTAGAGCAAAATTTGGAAGACAGGGAATAAGATCATTTTTGACTAAAATTTGTAATATCTTAATTGGCTGTTTTTTACCTGGAAAAATATCTTTAAATGACGCTATTTCATTAAAGAGTTGTATACCGTCTATATCTTTCACAATAGTTCCTTCCTCCTGTACCTGTAACTTAATATCTAAGTCCATGCAGGCTTTCATGAGATCATCATTAGAAATGGTGTGAAACTCATACAGAAAGCAGAATATTGAATAGCACTCAGATAATAAGGTAAATCTTTCATTTATCGAAGAGATCGCGTAATCAAGAACTGCAAAATAGAAAGCAATCTTGAGTTGCAGGAAGGGATTTAAAACTGGTTCATCACTGCCCTCGTATTCAAATAAACTAACTTTTTTCTGAGCTTCATGATGGGAAATTCGGGATCAATAAAATAGCAAGTGTTGTTGCTGAATCGACAAATATTTTAAAATTATCGTCAGATCTTTGGGAAACTAAATATTTTTTAAGATTATCTAAGCCCTTAATCCATTCCGCGATGTTTAATTTAGGATTTTGAAGCATTTTACTCAATACATCAATACTTGATAATAAATCATGCCAAATTAAAATTGAACACAAAAACTTAAATGTTTCAAGAATTTTAATTATTGATTTAGCACCCATTTTTGTTTTCGTGTCTCGGGTGGTATCTTTAATTAATGCCTTTAATGCGGTAATAATGTTTTTTAGCTCTGATTTTAGAGGTCTAATAGCATTGATACGACTTTCCCATCTTGTTTCGCTTAACGGTTTTAAAGTAAGAGTTTTCACGTGTTTTTTGAGTAAATCCCATCAATATGGGGACGCAGAAAAGTAATTGTCCACATCAAAAAAACGAGAAATTTGACCACTGGCGCTGGCTGGATTGATTGAAAATCTTTAATAAATAAATCCATTTGAAATATTATGTAATTCACAAAAATATTGTTTTCTTCTTCGACGTTAATTTAAAGTTATCTTTTATAGTTTGATAAATGTCACTTTACTTTTATTTCGAGAAATTCGTAAAGTTTTGCTTGATTGACAGAACTTTCTGCGGCCTACGGCCGCCCCTTGTCTTGGCCGCCCGCGGTGCGGTGCACCTGCTAGGATCGGCCCTGGTTTTGATTCATAAAAGCAGCTTCTTTGAATTTTCGTTTTCTTCAGTGCGGTTCCGTGTCGAAAACTTTGGCTTCTGACCACTGTATATTATGTTGGTTGGTCCATACATGTTCCGCTATACCTGATCTCGAAGTTTCACCTCTTTGAGTATGTTTCAGAAGTTCTTTAACTCGTACGGGAAGAGGTCTTTTTGTTTCTCCAATGTACCATTCGCCACACTCGCAAGGGATTTGATAGATACAATTTTTGTGTTTTCATTACGGGGGGGGGGGGGGGTTTACTTTTGTAAGAAAGGTTCTAAGCGTATTTCCGGATTTGAAGGCTGTTTGAATAATATAGTTTTTGATTATTCTTCCAAACTTTTCAGAAATCCCCTTAACATGAGGTTATTGTAAGAAATGCTTGCTCCTCTTTCGTTCCTGTATTAGTTTTTACTTCGCGATTTTTAAGTTTTGAGATGGTATTAGTTACAAAGGTTCCATGGCAGCCATTCTGTTTCAAGTCGTTTTTGATATATGAAATTTCAATATTAAGTCATCAAGCTTTATTGCACATGGATAGTATTTAAGACAGTAGTCTTAGAATTATAATTTAGTTTACACTTGAAAACGGTTAGAGATACTAACTAAGAGAAACGTTGTGTTAAGTAACAAAATAAAGACAATGGAAGTCTGACAAGGTCATTTTTTTGATACCTATCAATAAAGTTAACATAAGTATACATTTAAAAAAAAAACATAAAAATACTATTTGTCATACTGCTTTTACGTACTGTAACGTAAATTGACAGAAAATATTTACTCATAATCAAAGTTGTTTTCTTACTTTTCTTTTTTGTAGTTGAAGTGACATTAGATATTATATAATCCATATTATATTGATCGATTGTCAAAATGTCAGTTTAATATATCATTAAGTCAAAAAATAACCAGAAAACCTGCAATTACCGATACGTATAATATCGATGCCGATACTTAAAAAGGTTTTAAAAATAATTATTTTTAAAATAAATTTTATGTTAAAGTCATTTGTCATCATTTAAAAAAATGGTACTGGGGGTACCTCTGCTGTATAATTTGTTTAATTACTTTCATAATTTATTATTATAAATTTTTGTTGGTTATTAGTTTTTTTTTAGTATAAAAGGAACATGTGACTATTAACCAGGATGGGCTGGAGTATTATCAACGGTCTTATACTTACTTCACTGTTTTACACTGTACGTAGTGTACGTGTGCTATAATTTTAATCAGAATAAATATTGTGATAATATCATTTACGTTTATTACAAAATACACATATTTTGTTAATAAGGTTTGAAATTTTTTTGCCCTACGATTATTCATGTTTTGTTTACTATATTATGTTCCTTTAATTTTATTTTCTAATTTTATTAAAATACTATTTATTAAATACATACGAGTATATACAGGGTGATTCACGGTGGATGGAACGTTAGACGTTTCTGACGAACCAGTAAAGGAATCGCTCTGAAAATTTGGTCGCGTACATAAACGGATATGCTCTACCTATCTAAAATATTTTTAACAATACAGTGTTGCCGCTTCCACACAAAAATAATAGCTACTTCGATATTTTAAATGAAACACCCTATATATTATTAAATTTTTAAATTCCATATAAAATTATAATTATTTTTTAATAAAAGCATTATTAGTCTATGCTTAATGGTTTCCAAGATATTGTCTCTTGAAAAATGGCATTTTTGAACTTTGACAGCTTCTAGCTTTTTAACTGTACGTCTGAGAGCAAAACGGCTTACATGTCCCTATCTTCGATTTTTATTATCTTTCTAAAAGTAACAACTTCCGGTCAAACCGGAAGTATTATATTTCCTACATCTGGTTTAACCGAAAATTGACACTATTGGAAAAATAATAAAAATCGAAGATAGGGACATGTAAGCCGTTTTGCTCTTAGACGTACAGTTAAAAAGCTAGAAGCTGTCAAAGTTCAAAAATGTCATTTTTCAAGAGACAATATCTCGGAAACCATTAAGCATAGACTAATAATGCTTTTATTAAAAAATAATTATAATTTTATGTAGAATTTAAAAATTTAATAATATATAGGGTGTTCCATTTAAAATATCGAAGTAGCTATTATTTTTGTGTTGAAGCGGCAACACTGTATTGTTAAAAATATTTTAGATAGGTAGACCGTGTCTGTTTATGTAAACGACCAAATTTTCAGAACGATTCCTTTACTGGTTCGTCAGAAACGTCTAACGTTCCATCCACCGTGCATCACCCTGTATATGTTTAATATACTGAATTCATCTAAAATTAAACAGTTATTTTTATCCAAGGGTTCAGGATAAAAGTATTTACACTAATTAAAAATGTTTAATACCATTATTTATAATATTTATCTTCAATATGCATTTTTTGCATATTTTGTCAATTTTATAATAAAATGCATATTTTTCATAAATTATTATTTTAAGAGCCTATTTTTATGTTTTCGGCTTTATCAAAAAATTTAAAACGTTAAAGGTCCTAATGTCCAGTTCGGTACTTATTTCAGGGATTTTCCAATATGAAGATTATAATAATTATATTTACATTTTGATTATACACAAGGTATTTATTGGGGATTTCCGGGGATTGCAGGAATATTGTTAGGGGTTGTTTATTGTCACTTAATAATGCGTTATTATTACCTGCTAAACAAACTGTATTTATATCGATTTGAAATTTGAAATTTAAGTTTAAGAGAGTCAATTAGTATTGTTGAAACGGTTTCCGCTAAATGTAACAACATTCCCGCTAAAGTAGGAGGTAAGGAACAAATTGGATGTGACTGTAAGAAAGAATGCAGTATATAAATACTTAACTGCAGTAAAAAGTATTTATGAGGGTAAACCATCCATCGAAGTTGTATCTTGGCATTATATTTTGCTACCTAAGTTGCAGTATTGTCCAATTACATCAGTAGATGTTAAAAGAAGTTTCTCTTTGTATAAACATACTTTTACTAAATAAAGACAATTCTTTTTAGTTAAATATTTTGAAAAATATTTAGTAATAAATACCTTTTACACTATTTTAGGTTAGAAAACCGTTTATTTCTTTAAAAATAAACATATATTTTAGAACCCAAAGTGTTTTTTTTTTACCTCATTTTACTATGATAAATTAAGAAATATTGCATACCAGTATGCATATTTGGTAAAAAAATGTAAATAACTGCATATTTTAAAAGCAAACAAGACATATAGATGTGTATATATGTTGGCTGAACTTAAGTGCACAAAATCCGCCCTTTAATTATAAGATATTAAATTATGTTAGGAATGCTATAAGATTATCTACCGTGCGAGCAAAAATTATTTGCATCAAAGAGTGGTTGGATTAAAAAACGTAGGGCTTCGTTTAGATCACAATGATGTGGGGACGATATATCGAACTAAATCTAGATTAAAATTTATTTTTGTTGTTTACAAAATTAACAAAGTAAGAATACCTATACAGAAAGAAAAAGAAAAATAATTATATAAATTGCTAATATTGGCCACCGTCATGCTCCAAGCATAAATTTCTCTTCATATTTCCGAAAGTGTTGACCAGCATCTCTGGAGAAATGTTACCCAAATTCTTGGATAATCCTTTCTTGTAATTGTTTTGAGGGTGCAATGTGGACTCTACAAAAAAATGGGGATTTTCACTACTCCACATGCGTGTATTCTGAGAATTCACATAACCGGAGAGGTGGAACCAGGCTTCATCCGAAAAAAATGTCAGGTCTAATAAATTATTTCTTTCCAATAAATTTTGGGTAAACCATTGAGAGTAATTATTCCTGCGTCTTTCAAAATCTGCGGCTTGTATTTCTTGGAATACTTGCACTTTATAAGGAAATAAATTTAGCTGCTTCTTAAGAATTAGAACCTGTTTCCCTAAACACAGCCACGGTTCTTTTCAGGCAATGATAAAAATCCCCAGCAATAAAAGCAACGTTAGGAAAATGTTCGTGAAAATCGTTCATGCACAAACCCGAATTGTATTGCCACTCACCATTTACTCTAATCCCCTTTCGAAAATACGCTTCAACTCTGAATGTTTTGTGCTGTTCCATAAAGCCCATTGTGTGAATTGTTCAAGAAATTGGAAAAATTACCGATGAATCAAATTACTTGTAACGACTGTCAAAGATGACGGAATAACTGATTGATTGTTAATTCAGGTAGTTACTGAGACCCAACAGGTATTAAGCTCTACGGCTAAGCATTACGTCCTTAGATGCAATAAGGCCCTCTTTCATGCAAATAATTTTTACTCGCACGGTATTAAGGTGTAATTTATTTGTTACATCTTAGTATGTAAAAATTGCTAATTTTTTCCCTGGTCTACGATACCTTATTTGTAACTTTTATTGTTCGATGTTCGATGGTATATTATATATCTTATTTCCAGTTAATTATGGAGATCAACACGTCTTTCTTTGAACCCCTTTATATTTTAATTGTGTAAGCTTTTACATGTAAATAAACAGTATACGCGATAGCGTCAATAAAACAACGACTTCTATTATCATAAAAACTAAATTAAGAATGATTTATTAGGTAATATTACTACTACCGATATTTCGTAATAATTAGTAAATAATATAACAACTTGTATATAAGTACATAAAACAGTTGTTGTAATTTATAACCCTATCGACTATTCGTACATCGATAAGATATCGGTGATGCCCATCTCTAATCTCAAGTCACTTAAATAATTAAGTTAGCAGACGTAACACAAAGTAAATAGCAACATTAAATAATTATTAATAACAATAAATTGAAACAGTCTTGGTTCCATTCTCGCACATATGAGATGCTGCGGCGCGCGTATCGCGAAATATAACAGACCGGTAATAAGAGAAATATAAAAGATAACTTAAAAGTGTGTGTGTAAATCATTTAAGAATGTCATTTAAGTGGTAAACTGTGTTTTGACAAAAAGACATAATTCAACTCTTAAAGAGAGAGCCATCAGAACTAAAAGGTATCGTATAGACTTAGTATTAATACTACGGTAATAAACAATCGATTTGTTTTTCAGTTTTAACAGTTACATACCGTGCGAGCAAAAATTATTTGCATCAAAGAGGGCTTGGATTAAAAAACGTAGGGCTTGGTTTAGATCACAATGATATGGGAACGATATACCTAACCAAATCTCGGTTAAAATTTTGTCAAATTTATATTATGACATGATATGCCAAACTAATGAGTAATAAAATAAGTAGACAAATACAAATTTATTTTTGTTGTTTACAAAATTAGTAAAGTAAGAGAAAGTAAGAAAAAGAAAAATAATTGCATAAATTGCTGAAATCGGCCACCGCCATGCTCCAAGCATAAATTCACACGTCTCTTCATATTTTTTAAAGTGTTGATCAGCATCTCTGGAGAAATGTTACCACATTCTTGGATAATCCTTTCTTGTAATTGTTCTAAATTTGCAACTGGTGTTTTAAAAATAGTGTTCTTTAAATGAGGAAAAACGAAGTAATTCATAACCGTTAAACAAGGTGATCTAGGTGGGAATTTTATGTCTGATCGAAAACTGATCAATCTGTCGTCGAAAAAATTGCGTAAGTAGTTAATAGTTTCGGCGGCTGTATGAGCGGTTGCACCGTCCTGTTGAAAATATCCAAAACGTAGTTCGTCGTCAAGTAACTGCTCCACAACTGGATTTAAAATATTGTCCCTATACCGCTGTGCTGTAACTTTGTCATGGAAAAAAATAGGACCAACAATTCTTCTTCGGGAAACAGCTAACCAGACACCAATTTTTTGAGGGTGCTATGTGGACTCTACAAAAAAATGGGGATTTTCACTACTCCACATGCGTGTATTCTGAGAATTCACATAACCGGAGAGGTGGAACCAGGCTTCATCCGAAAAAAATGTCGGGTCTAATAAATCATTTATTTCCAATAAATTTTTGGTAAACCATTGGGAGTAATTTCTGCGTCTTTCAAAATCTGCGGCTTGTATTTCTTGGAATACTTGCACTTTATAAGGAAATAAATGTAGCTGCTTCTTAAGAATAGTCCTGCATGTTCCATAGGATCCTCCCACTTCTTAAGACAGGCGTCTTATACAATTTGTTGGCGTATTTGGCATTATTTTACGAACGTTTGCAACTAGTTCTTCTGTTCCTACAGATGGTCTTCCTGCTCCTTTTTTGTGTTGTATAGAACCTGTTTCCCTAAACACAGCCACGGTTCTTTTCAGGCAATGATAAAATTCCCCAGCAATAAAAGCAACGTTAGGAAAATATTCGTGAAAATCGTCCATGCACAAACCCGGATTGTATTGCCACTCACCATTTATTTTAACCCAGTTTCGAAAATACGCTTCAACAATGAATGTTTTGTGCTGTTCCGTAAAGCCCATTGTGTGAATTGTTCATTGGAAAAATTAGCGATGAATCAAATTACTTGTAACGACTGTCAAGGATGACGGAATAACTGATTGATTGTTAATTCAGGTAGTTACTGACACCCAACAGGTATTAAGCTCTACTGCGAAGCATTACGTCCTTAGATGTAAGGCCCTCTTTGATGCAAATAATTTTTGCTCGCACGGTATAAAATATCGTAGAGCAAAAGTTCGTAACACGGAAGTTGGTAAAGAAGATGTCAATTTAGTAGAGTAAAAACGGAAAACAAATCTTTTATGATAAATATGGTTATCATGTTGGGTAGATGATTTTAATAAAACACTTTTTATTAACCAACACTTTAGATTGTTTGGGAGACTCTTTCCTTCATGTATCTATTAAATCAAGTCCTTTAGTAGTGACTGTAACGCTACTATCGTATAAAATGCACTCGGAATAAGAAATATCTTCAAAGAAGAATATATTAGATACTATAAACAATAAAAAAAACAAGGTTAAAATTTACCTACAATTAGAAATTTATGAAATCTATAAATTCAGCATAATATGTTAACCGTTCCTGATTCTACAGGTACTACCAAGAACCAATGGGCTAGGTTAGGTTAGGTTAAAAGTAAGTGGGTTACAGCTAACCCTCCACTGTGACCAGGCGATCTATTGTGACTCACACCTTGTTTAAATTTCCTCCCATAGGTCTAACTTTTTAATGAAGTTAATGATGGTATTGGGAGAGACATTTTTCATGTCATCCGACAGCAGAGTCACCTCAACGAATAGGGCGAATCTGATTCTTCCTGCTGCGGGGCAAGCGCACATTACCTGTTCTGCTGTGTCTGCATCTTCCATGCAGAGCCGGCATTCATCAGTTGGGGCTATTCCAATTTTATGCATATGGTGTCGCAATCTGCAGTGGCCGGTGTAGAATCCCACTAGTACTTTAAGGCATGACCTGTTGAGCACTAGTAGTTTGTCAGTTAGTTGTTGGTTTATATGGCTGTTCATAAATGCTTTTGAGTGTGTTAGACCTGGTAGATTTAACCAGTGTCTTTCCCATTTACATTTTGCTTCGGTATTGTTTTTCCTAGCCATAGCATGAGATATACCTATAACCGGCTCGGATCCTGTGAATTTTACTGCTGCACCTCTCTTAGCGAGCTTGTCGGTAGCCTCATTACACTCCAGGCCCTATGGGCTAGATGAGTATTTTTAGGATTCACAGCAATCAAGTAACTTTATATCCTTTTAACATATACTAGGTTATCAAAAAACATAAAAACTCACAAGCTTTTTTGTTGTATACTCTACTACTTCCAAGTAGCTTTGGCATTCGTTTATATTTTCCTTTTTTCTCTGTTATAATTTACCCAGAGTATAAACTGAGCGGTAGGGGGAAGAAAATTTCTTACATCATCGCTGATATACCGAATAATAATGTTCTACCTCCTATTACAAGTATTCGTGGCTGCACTAAAGGATTGACCACCCTGTTTGAAAATAACGAAATATCCGAAGATTAAACCAAACTAAACAACAACATAAAGAGATAAATCTCACTTGTGCTTACAGATACAGGACAATTTTATAAACAAGAACTGTATAGAAACGTAAGCTGATGCATATAAGAAAAGCACTGTCAAGTTTACAGGTCTCAAAATTAAAAATACACACGTTATATTTCTTCTAATTTTTTGAATTATAGGGACCAAATTTATTCTAGTTAAGTTGTTTCAAGATCTTTTGTACCTAGATATTTAAGTTTTTAACAAATTGTTATTTCGAAATGCTAGAGCTTTTGAACGAAGTTTAGAAAAACTCGTTTTTCTGTCTTAGTTTCTAATCGTTTATCCAAAATTATCAACTTTTGGTTTAACGTATAAACCCGGATTATACAAGCCTTTAAAGCTCTTCGTTAAATATGCCGTAAGTGCTCTAGGAGTTTTTATTAATTCCAAATTGACCTGGGAGGCGCAATAGGGTTGCCAGGTTTAAATCTGCAAATCGCAGGACACAAGTTTGAAAAAGGAAGGACTGGCACAAATAAAAAAGGACATTTTTTTAAAACTAAAACAGAATTTATTTTATGTAAAAAATGAACAAAAGCTTAGTTTTTTCTAACAAAATAACAACTTAAAAATGCTTTAAAAAATGTATTATTATACAGTATATTTTTTATTAGAACGGACGGCTTCTAAGAGCTTTTTGTTTTTAACTGCCATATTATAAAATTCTTTACAGGTTAAATTAAAATTTGTTTTTATCTGAAGCTCTGTTTTTACGTGGTCAACCAAAAGTTTATTTCGGCTGTCGCTTCAGGCTGCATTGCATAAAGAAAAAACTCTTTCGGAGTCAGCGTTTGACCCGTATATTGGAAACACAAACTGTATTATTTTTAAAAAAGAATGAATTTCGGGGTTAGCTAAAAAGATGTTAATTTGAAGAAATAGTCCATGCTTAAAGTGGAGTTGAAAGTATAGGAATGAAAGAAAAAACTCAAAGTCTTCCTCCACAAAGTTTAATAATAAATTCAATTATTTAGGAAAAGTCTCTACATGTTTCGAACGTAGTGACGTTCATCATCAGGAGACAGAAATAAAACTTAGTGCTGATGGTTTTAGCAGGAGAGAAAATGGTGTCGAACCTTAATGGAGCTTTCATGGAATTAAACATCCGATATGCATATCAAACATAATATTAAGAAGAAATTGATGAAATTTAAAAACATACTGAGTATGTGAGAAGTCAGTAAATAATATTATTATTACTGACTTCTCACTTACTCAGTATGTTTTTAAATTTCATCAATTTCTTCTTAATATTATGTTTGATATGCATATCGGATGTTTAATTCCATGAAAGCTCCATTAAGGTTCGACACCATTTTCTCTCCTGCTAAAACCATCAGCACTAAGTTTTATTTCTGTCTCCTGATGATGAACGTCACTACGTTCGAAACATGTAGAGACTTTTCCTAAATAATTGAATTTATTATTAAACTTTGTGGAGGAAGACTTTGAGTTTTTTCTTTCATTCCTAAAAAGATGTTGTTTCATTTCTGGATAATGGATTCCTCAGGTAAAGCGCAAACTTTGTCAAGGGTAGGTTTTAATATACAATATTCTTCATACAAATTATCAATATTTATGTCTATGGATAAGTTAGTTTCGATTTCCACCATTGAATCAAAGTCAAAGGGGCTTTTTAGAAAAAAATATATTTAAGAAATCCAGGACATTAGGCGTCCTTCCAAAGGTCTTGGAAGGACGCTAAATTTAAGTCTTAAATCCAGGACATCCTTCCAAATCCAGGATACCTGGCAACCCTAGGCGCAACCTGAACATCTTTTACAAAGCGATTAAGCAAAAATAATTGTCCCATTTAATTTATAACGTCAAGGAGCTTGTGTCAGGAAAAGTCCTTTCCACTGCATACGGCAGTTATTTTTATTCAGTTCTATCTTTCCTATGCATTTCTGTGGACGAGGACATTCTTGACATGCTTCAACAAGTTTTGCAGTTCAGAAACGATGATAGTTTGTCAGCTCACTTTTGCTTGCATCTACATCCTGAACTACGTTGGAATATCTCTGATCCTATCCACGAGTATTTATAGTACCCGCATAAAAATAGTTAAGTGCGCAAGATAGGTGTTTTTTTTTATAGGATACAAGATTGTCAATGTTTACCGAGACCGTTAGGTCGAGGTTAAAAATTAAATCAAATGTGCCATAAAAACACTTTTTTGTATAACAGTTTGTTGTTAACGATTTCAATAATTATATGAATATTAGACTATTTTCATTATTTTTCGTATTTATCGTATTTAGAACTAAAATTTAGAATATCTTCTTGTACTCGTTTGACAATGGCCCGCAAGGGCCGAAACACGTATCAGGAAACTGATTAAATTTGTGAAACGTAATAAGTAGTTATATTTTTTCTTTCTGTGCAATGGAACAACAGTTTCACCAAGCATGTAGCCCAACACAAAAAATTATATAAAAATTTAAAATTCATAGCTTTTAAGGTATTTGTTCTTATACCTATTCTGATAACCATGAAAACCTGCAATTGTTTAAAATGTATTGGTTGTCAAATCTATCGTTATTCGTGTTTCGTGTCAAAAAATTTACAATTAATTTGTCCAGTTCCATAATGTCTGATAGCGATAATGAGACACCTCAAGAAATAACGGATGCGGCGAAAGTCGTTGTATCGAATCTTTTGCCCGCTCAATCAAAAATACAATATGAGAAAATGTACACTCAATTTCGTGAATGGTGTAACATAAAGAAGATAAAAACGTTATCAGAAAATGTTTTGCTGTGTTATTTTGAGAAAAAATCGAAAATATAAATTTGATTTACTTTGATTATAAAAAATCAACCATCAATACATTTTTCCAGCCGTTAAAAAATAATATTTTTTCACGCTAAAAACTAACATTTTTACAGTGAAAAAAGAGGCGTTTTGTGCATCTATAGCAACAAAAAATTTTTTTTTTAAAAGTTGTACAAAAAAAAAATTACTGACTTAAAATGTTATTAGTATGTATATAATAATATTTTAAAATTATTAAATAAAGAAAAATAAATTACTACAACAGAATATCCACCTGAACCAAACACCTATACTGTTAAATTTTAAAAAAATTGATCCACCTAACCTTACACAACGCCAACTCGTTACCTCGCAACTTATTGCAATTATGTAGAAATTAAATTAACAGTAATTTTCACATCTCGAGTAAACATTTTTTAGTCAAATTAATCTTACCCACGATTTTTAAAATACAAGTTAAGCCGATTTATTGTTAACATTTCTACCAATTACCAATTGCTTGTGTCCTAAAAAAAGTGTTACTATGATTACTAACTGAATATTTAATTTTTAATAGTTTACTTTTTCTGGAACACGAATACTTTTCATGTAGGATTCCTTAAATATAAATTATTCGAATTGTGTTTTTATACAGTGTAACCAGTAAAGTGCGTATTATATGGGGTTTTTTTATTAATAACTTTATTCGAAATTTGACTTTGGCATTAAGTTCTGCTCCGATCGAGATGAAAATTAAGCAAAAAATAGTAGTCACGTGATTCGCATTATCTGTCAAATTTTAATTTTATTCAGAAAATAATTCAAAAGTGGGGTTATTTCTGAAAGTATCGAAAAAAGTTATGAGAAAAAGTTTTTTTAAATGCAGTTTTTCTAGCTCACATATAAAATTTCAGCTGCATAAAATATTTTGATTTTTTACCCATATTTTGTAAATTGCACCACTTTTGCAAAATAAGACTCAACGCAACCTATACATAAAACTTCTTAGTTTTGACAATGCTTTATTTCAGATACATTTTCGCTAAAGTAGCGCCATATTAAATGTGTGTTTTTCTACAAAATCAAAATTGGGCTATTAAAATTTGGTCGCATGTGATGCAAAGTTTATTTGTTTTTGACCCTGTATAAGGCAACTTCATAAAATAAGTATTTTTGAAAACGTAGTTTGTATCTGAAAGTAACACACCTTAATATAAAGACAAAAAATAACACAGTGTCATCAGTAAAGTGTTCATTAAGTGGAAAATAAATTTTAGTGGTGGGTAAAAAATCAAAATTTTCTTATGCAGCTGAAAATTTGCATGTGGGCTAGAAACTGCATTTAAAAAAACTTATTTCGATATTTTCAGAAATATCCCCACTTTTGAATTATTTTTGAAAAAAATTAAAATTTGACAGATAAAGCGAATCACGTGAATACTATTTTTTTGCTTCATTTTCATCTCGATCGAAGCAGAACTTGATGCCAAAGTCAAATTTCGAATAAAGCTATAAATAAAAAAAATTCCATGTGATGCGGACTTTACTGGTCACACTGTATATACGAACGTTTGATAACTTATAACATAGTTCGGATTCGATTTGAATCCCTCAATTTTGAATAATCGGGCATTCGGAGACTCCCTCTTTAAATAAATTATCAGGAACTATATGCGAAGTTGCGCCAAACTTGCTTATTTTACTTTATTCCAAACTAACTTTTATAGTTCATTAGATTATGGAAACTGACAAAATAATACAGAAAATATTATTAATTATTAACATCGAAAAAAAGTAATTTAATCCAATTTAAATGATCAATAAAATATGAAAAAAAGTTGTACTTACCTAATAATTTTTCTAATATTTTTTAAAAGATTGTTATACATTGTTATATAAAAGAGATTTCTTTCCAAAATTACATTTTACTGGTGTGGTTTGATAATTTATACAATGTCTGGTATTATGATCATGTAGGTAATGTCTGATTCTCCTGAACTGTTTTGTTTGATTTTTTTCCTTTTAAAATAATAGAGTGAATTAGAAAATAAATTTTAAATTTATTAATGTGTTGAACGTGTAAATACCCTTTCGGTCTATATAGATTAACAGTTGGTTCTAACGGTGGTATTGGTGTATAGATTTAAGAACTGTATTTTGCAATTTTTGTAATGATTTTTAAGTTTAATAAACACATCCCCATGCAGAAGCTAAATATTGTAATTTTAAATATATTAATAAAAAATATATATCTTTTAAATATTTCAAAGAAATGTAATATAGTATCTGTACGAAACAGATATGAAGAGAGATATCGAGTTTATATTATACTGAATATGGCTTTTCCAATTTAAATTTTCTTCTCAAGCTAATTCTAAAAATATTGTCGTTTTTAAGTAGGTATTTAATATTTTCATTATTAAATTTTAAGGGGTGAATCATTAATTTTTAATCATAAACATTGATGAAAAAATATTTTGTAAAATTTAACGTAAGTTTTAAAGAACTATTTGTAGATCATTATTCATATCAAAACACATTTATATGAAATTTTCCGCAAAATAAACAATAAAATTGTTTTATCATCTGCAAACAGCTTCAAATGGCCTTTTAACCGTAATTTAGAAACGGAATTTATAGATATAAATTAAGAATAGTATCAATCTTTTGTAGATGCTTCAAGCTATCATTTTCTGCCAAATCCTATCCAAAATTCAATCTACTAACCTTCCAATGTCGATTTTAACTTCAACTTTATTTGAATTTTTCATCTTACCTATACTAAATTGCAATGCAGTGACGTAAAATCACGTCTTTTAAAATTCGAAAAAAAGTAGCAAAATCTCCCGAATTTCCAAACGCTCTGTATATGTACCGAATGTACAAGGATCACACAACGTATTCCGTCCAATTTCAAATCTCATATCGCTAATAACTTTAGAATCTAGTGGTGAAAATGGGTCAATAAATCAAAAAATGACAGCTTGCAAAATAATTTTTGTTGTCCAGAGGCTATGATAAAAAAAGTATTACCAACATAAAATTTAGACATAAAAATTTACAAAATTTGAAGGATTTATTTTCTTTTTAAAATGTATTTTTCTTGATTATAAAAGGTGAAATAGAAAAAAATGTATAAAGCACATGTTTCATAAGGCGTTTTAGCGCACGTGTCAATAAAAAAATTCGCCACTTTGTGGCTCGTTTTTTAAAATAGACGCGTGCGCTAAAACCGTTTTTTATGAAACGTATACTGTAATATACTATTATCCTACTGGATTTATTTAAAATTTTACTCCAATACCATTAACAATAACATTACCTGTTTCTGCTTTGTCATAAACATCAATATTATACCATACGAAAAAGGTCAAAAGAAGTCACTCAGGAATGATCTTAATGAAAAACTTGTTGTCTTGTAAGTGACTTCAAGAAGATAAAAAGTTATAGCGAATTAAACCAAATTATTGTTGTTAGACGGTTGGTGACGCAGTCTTCCGGTTAATCCAAGGTAATTTCATCCTATTATTTATAATGAACATAATTTAGTGTATTTACTTTATTTAACGATACGTATATAGAGTGATACGATTTTGTATACAAGCTGTTCAAAAAGTAATTTTAAAATATAAGTGCATAAAGAAAATCTAGGATATGATTCCTGACATCATCTTAAGACAATAGGTTGATATCTATACCCTAAAATGCTTAGATACCTTGAAAGATACAGCGTGTCAAAAATAATTTAAAAAATTATTGTTTTTTTTTTTAATTTCAATGTCCTTGAATATTACATTGTTGATAATAATTGGTGTCAACTGATTTTGCATTAAACCCCATTGTATCATTAAAAAAGGATTTGTTTACTTCCACAAGTGGCGTACGTGAAGATACCATTAATATTGTTTTTGTAAAAATATTTGATACGGCACTGATGTGTTTAAACTCTGAAAGCATATTATGTAGTTTTAGAAATATTCACGATTTTATCTTAAAAATCGCCTATACAGTGAGGACCTAAAGTCCGTCCCCCCCCCTCTAACTTCTAAACCGTGCGGTATATTTTAATGAAATTTTGAACGATAATATTTGAGCAAGTCTTGCACTTTTTGACATACCAATGACAGCTTTAAATGTCAAGATGACAGCTGGGTCCGCTTTTGGAATATTTTTTTAAATGGAAAGGGGGTTCCAATGGTACCTCATTTTGAACGTCTTTTAATGCTTAAAACATTCTTCAATTTAAAAAACATTTGGTTCAGTATTTTCTAAACAGGAATCAATAATATCGGTTTCTACATTATGACTACCACTGTTTATAACACACTTTTTTTTACCTATAGTTGTCTATTGATTGTTGCTGTCATACTGTTTTTAAATGTCTGATTGACAGAAAATATTTTTACCTCGAAATTGTCTTAAATATGGCTCGTTCTTTAGAAGATAAATTTGAAGCGATTATTATTTTTGGCGAAGCTAACCGAAATTACCATGCTGCTGTTCGTATGTTCAATGAACGATATCCGAAACGCCAAATATGCAGAAAATTTTTGCGAAAACTAATCTTAAAATTTCAAGAAACTGGTTCGGTTAAAGACGCACCAAGGTCTGGAAGGCCAAAAATCGTGGAAGATGTGAAAGCCCAAGTTTTAGCTGAAATGGTTGTTACTCCCCAACAGCCAACGAAACACGTGGCTGAGGCATGTAATGTTTCTCGTAGTTCTGTCAAAAGAATTTCGAAAAGCCACAAATTTCACCCATATAAAATGAAAATTATACACGAACTAACAGAAGATGATCCAGATAGACGACTAATAACTATTTGTGGAATATCTGTTGTAGCGACGAAAATACTTTTTTCTTACATGTACGAGTTAATACCCAAAACTGTAGGTACTGGAGTGATGAAAACCCTCATGTTTTTCAGGAGGGACACACACAGTTTCCCCAGAAAATAAATGTTTGGGCAGGCATTTTGGGTAATTACATTATAGGTCCCATTTTTCTGGAATATAATCTTAATGGCCCCAGGTACCTGGATATGTTGCAACATACAATTACTCCAGTTATTAATGATGTTGTTGCCCAAACCCCCATGAGTTTCAAGAGGTTGTATTTCAACAAGATGGTGCCCCGCCACACTATTTTAGGCAAGTCAGAAATTACCTAGACGAATCTTATGAAAATAGGTGGATTGGTCGTCGAGGTCCGACAGAATGGCCAGCTAGATCGCCAGACCTAACGCCTCTAGATTTTTTTCTTTGGGGATACGTTAAAACTAAGGTTTATGAAACGGCTCCAGGCTCATTAGAAGAACTTAGGCAACGAATTACAGATGTTTGTTCAAGGATAACGCCACAGGTGCTTCACAATGTCCGAGAGGAATTTACTAATAGAATATTTATTTGCCAAGAGGTCCATAGCTGTCATTTTCAACAATTATTGAAGTAACCACCGTTTTGTAGATGTGTCCCTTTATCTTTTGTTTAAAATACTTATAATTAATAAATTTCATTTCATACTGAACCAAATGTTTTTTAAATTGGAGAATGTTTTAAGCATTAAAAGACCTTCAAAATGAGGTACCATTGGAACCCCCTTTCCATTTAAAAAAATATTCCAAAAGCGGACCCAGCTGTCATCTTGACATTTAAAGCTGTCATTGGTATGTCAAAAAGTGCAAGACTGGCTCAAATATTATCGTTCAAAATTTCATTAAGATATACCAAACGATTTAGAAGTTAGAGGGGGGGGGGGACGGACTTTAGGTCCTCAATGTATAGTGACCATTTTCAAATTTCTAAAAACAATTGAATAAAATAGTAAACTAAAAACAACTATTTTAAAATGTTGTCTTTAATTTTTTAATAAAAAAATATTTGTCTTCAGTGCATTTATTATAGAGGATAATCAATTTAGGGTGGATCGCTCGTATATGAAAGAAAAAAAAATTACGATTTTCATCTCAGCGGGGTCAAAAGTTGATGCTCGTATTAAATACTAATCGAATGATAAGTTTATTTTTTTAATATTTGGTCGTTTTTAACTGCCGCAAGGACTTTGAGTTTTTTTAAATTAAAAATTTTAACAGGTTCTCGAGAATCTCGTTATAGTATTATTTTTTACATAATTTCCACTTTTATAATAGTTTGGATATATCATAACATTTTTAACCTATATTCAAATCGATTTAATGATAAGTTTATATTTTGAATAATAGATACTAATTAGTGATAATCCGAAACTTATATCAACACCTATAAATAGTTTATTCGCGCAGCCCACCTGTACGATATTTCTCACGCACATTCAGAAATACCATCCCTTGCGACGGGATTTTATTCGACAATAATATCCTATCTGAATTAGTTAGTTACCCAAGAGATGGCGCCGTGTACTTTAATCTGCCGTTTAATAAAAAAAATATTTCGGTAAATGACTGAATGAGTTTTTTACAGTATATAAAAAATCGGTAATTGATTACATGAAACAACGGCTACTTATATTGTTTATGTTTGTGTTTGTGCTAATATTAGTGTTGGGAAAAATCGACTTATTTTAATAATCGACTACCGAGAATTCGAGTGATTTAAAAAATCGAATGATAATCGATTTTTTTTCACTCAAATGCTAATAATAATTATTAATATTGGCGGTTCATCGTTCATGTTGATATACAGCATTTGTATTGGGAATAACTGACTCGGTGTTGTTAATCGATTGATTTTTTGCGGATTATTAAATGTGGCGGAGATATTTGTGGATTTTTTGGCATGGTTCCCAGATCTTACAACTTACAATTTAATTTAACTAACCACTTGACCTTGAGATGTCACGATATTGCATAACTCATGATATTTATGAATACTGAATACTCACCACTATAATAAATCCTATTATCCTACGCAGGCAACCCGTAATGCAGTATTTAATATGAATAATATCGCCAATAATAACCGAAAACCACTCGATGTAGCCGCTCGCTACGAGATGGCTCTGGCCGCAGTGAGTGATTGACAGGCGGGCAGCAACTTTTTGAAGACGCGTTGAAAAATAAAAACCATATGTTCGTCACTCATTTCGTCACTCGAGTTATTTCCGAAGATAATCGAATTATTCAAGTGATTGAAAAAATCGAGTGATCGGGTATTTTTCACTCGAGTGATCCCATCACTAGCTAATATAATATAATGACACCTCGCAGAAGTGAAGTAACCTGTCCAATATTTGGTTCGGGAAGTGAATTACTGATAACTGTTCTGCCTTCATATGAAGACGTAATGAAGCAGTTCATTTACATTTCACCGATGTATAAAAAACAATATAATAACTGCGTACGAAAAACCAGTCAAATTGTGGCCAAGAAGATTGCAGAACAGTGGCAAAGAGCTTCTATACCCCACGTAGAACACAAAACAATACTAGCCCGAATTATTGCGTACCATGGAAAGTACAGAAATTTATTAAAATCATACAAGAGAAGAATGAATGAGAGTAGTTACCAAGAGAAGCTAAGAAAATTTACTGATGAAAGCAAGAAACTTTTTGACATCGCTACGTGCAAATGTTTTAAGTTTGAAGAATGTAGTTGCCCCAGAAATCGTAAAGTACCAATTCAGGAAAGGCATTTTTTAATGGACCAACGCACTACTCGTAAAATGATAATAGGTTCATTGGACCGAGAGACGACTAAAAAACTTGAACATAATATTTCTAGAATAAAAAAACGAAAGCAATTTGAAAATAAGGTTTCTGAAAGTGCGACAAGTAGTAATAATCAACAAAAAAACTGTAGGACACGACTGAATCGTCCGCAAGCTAACTGTGTGATTGAGAATTTAGAAATAGAACCACCTCCACTGCAACAAAGTCAAGCAATTTCTCAACCTATAGTTACTGATGTTATGTTTCCTGTTGTTGCTAGGACATTGGACCGTTACGGGGTCTCAGATCGTGCTGGAGCAGCAATTGTCTCAGCCGCTTTTCAGGATATCGGTCTGATCACACCAGAAGATTCATCTCGTGTAGTAGATCGAAATAAAATCCGCCGAGCTCGTTGTAGAGCTAGGAATACGTTGATAATGGAGCCCATTACTTTTCAACATGAAATAATAGGAATCTTCTTCGATGGAAGGAAAGACAAGACCCTAGTGTATGAAGATAATCGACGAAGAGTAATTCAAGAGGAACACATTACTTTACTGAAAGAACCAGGCTCAAATTATCTTGGACACATCTCCTTAAAAACAGGTGACGCCAAAACAATTTGCCGACGTATTTTATCATTCCTTGCCTCGAAGTCTATCGAGAAGAATAATATTTTAGCAATTGGTTGTGATGGAACCGCCGTAAACACGGGGAGTAAAGGTGGTGCTATCAGATTATTAGAAGAAAGTTTACAACGACCACTTCAATGGCTAGTTTGTCAGCTTCACAGTAACGAACTCACATTGCGCCACCTATTTATACATTTAGATGGATCTACTACTGGACCAAAAAGTTTTAATGGACCAATTGGAAAAGCAGTTGCTAACTGTGAGCTATTGCCAGTAGTTAATTTTTCCCGGATTGAATGTGCGTTACCTGAAATTACTAAATCCAAAAAGGAATTAAGTACAGATCAACTGTACTTGTTAGAAATATGCCAAGCGATTAACAATGGGTCCTGTGATGAAAACCTCGCAAAAAGAAAACCAGGAAAAATAGTTCAGTCCAGATGGCTAACAACGGCTAACAGAGTATTGAGGTTATATGTTTCAGCTGAGACACCATCAGAAAATCTAAAAATACTGGCTACATTTATTTTGATGGTTTATGCCCCTATGTGGTTTAATATAAAGACTGAACCGCTATGCATTTTTGGCACCAAGCATTTGTTTAAAACAATACAACTCTCAAGATATTTACCCGATAACTTGAAATCTGTTGTGGACCCAGTCATTCAGCGGAATGCATTTTTAGGGCATTCTGAAAATATTTTACTTGCAATGCTAGTTGACAACAGACCAGACATAAGAGAACAAGCTCTACGTCGAATATTAAGACTAAGACAGACAACCTCAGATTTTGCAGTTTTACGGACATTCAAAGTGCCAATTTTAAATATGGATGCAACAGACTATATAGATTTAATAGACTGGAAAACAGCAACTGAACCTCCACTTACCAAGAAAATAACAGACGATATCCTTCAGCAGGGAATAATGGAGCCACACACTATTCCAATGAATATTTTGAATATCATAAGTCAATTTCCATGCCACACCCAAGCCACTGAAAGGGGCGTAAAATTAGTAACAGAAGCTAGTTCGTCTGTTTGTGGGCAACAACGAAGAGAAGGTTATATTAAAAATAAACTAAAATCATGTCTCATCATGCCTAAATTCAATACCAAAAACGAGTATAATTTTTAATATTTGATTTGTTTATTTTTAAATTTTTTACTGTTTTCTTTTGTAACAAACTGTGCAAAATATTTAACTGTTTATGTTTTTTTTTTCATTTTATAGTCTCATTAGTTGGAATATTACAATGAGATATTTAAAATAAATAGTTTCAAAATTTAAAAACGTGTTTTTCCATACTTAAAATTTAGAAAAAAATTGAAATTTCAATTACGTTGCGGCAGTTAATATACTGAAAATATCGGAACGTGTCCAAATAGTTTTTATTCATATCTTAAAGGAGCATCAATCCCGCACCCAGCCGATTTAAATATCTAAAAAAAAAATTCGATCCACCCTACACTATACATGTATAGTGACCATTTTCAAATTTCTGAAAACAATTGAATAAAATAGTAAACGAAAAACAACTATTTTAAAATGTTGTCTTCAATTTTTCAATAAAAAATATTTGTCTTCATTGCATTTATTATAGAGGATGATCATATTATGCAAAATACAAAAATCTCTCTTTTTATATGGAACACCCTCTATATTTTTTGATTTCTATAAAACCATTTTTATATCGTTTCTACCGATACTATTTCCTTAATACCATTTTAATAACCTTGCTTTAAATGGCATTTCTTATTTCATATTTTGCGATAAAGAAAGTAAATGTTATTTATTAAGACGAGAAAACTTAAAATAATAATAATTGAAATTACATTTGATTTCCCATGGTCAGTTTGGTGGGGCACCACCTGATATAGCATCAACTCGACTTAATTTGCTATCAATTTATCTATTCTTAACACTCTACTTCAAAAAAATTATCACTCACGTGACTCTATCAATAGTCATATTAAGGTGTTTACTATCAGTTTAGTCCGTCTGATTGATTTACCAATTTACTAACTTAAATATATTATTAGAAAAGGAAATTTCGCAAAGATAAGGAGTTAATTTGAAACATTGTGATTGATGTCGATATATGGCACAATTTAATTACTTTAATACCCAATAAATTAATCGTAATCTACTTATAAAATAAGTTCTTTATATTTAGGAAGTCTGAATTAGGTAATGTCTGTGATCTTTTTTTAAATCCCATTTATTGTCTTAGCATATTTTCTGTGTATACTTAGATAGATATACAGAAAACGTCTAATATACTACAAACGGTAGCACTACTCGTTCTCTATTTACCATATAAATACGGTGCGAGCAAAAATTATTTGCATTAAAGAGGGCCTTGCATCTAAGAACGTAATGCTTAGCCGTAGAGCTTAATACCTGTTGGGTGTCCGTATCTACCTGAATTAACAATCAATCAGTTATTCCGTCATCCTTGACAGTCGTTACAAGTAATTTGATTCATCCCTATAATTTTTCCCATTTCTTGAACAATTCACACAATGGGCTTTACGGAACAGCACAAAACATTTATGGTTGAAGCGTATTTTCAAAGCGTGGTTAGAGTAAATGGTGAGTACAATACAATCCGGGTTTGTGCATGGACGATTTTCATGAACATTTTCCTAACGTTGCTTTTATTGCTGGGGATTTTTATCATTTTCGAAAAAGAACCGTGGCTGTGTTTAGGGAAACAGGTTCTATACAACACAAAAAAGGAGTAGGAAGACCATCTGTAAGACAGAAGAAGTTGTTGCAAACGTTCGTGAAATAATGCAAAATACGCCAACACATTGTATAAGACGCCTGTCCCCAGAAGAAGTGGGAAGATCTTATGGAACGTGCAGGACTATTCTTAAGAAGCAGCTAAATTAAGAATGTGGTAACATTTCTCCAGAGATGCTGGTCAACACTTTCGAAAAATTGAAGAGACGCGTTAATTTATGCTTGGAGCATGGCGGCGGCCAATTTCAGCAATTTATGTAATTATTTTCCTTTTTCTTTCTGTATATACTTACTTTGTATATTTACCAAAATTTTAACCTAGATTTGGTTAGATATAATCCCCATATCATTGTGATCTAAACCAAGCTCTACGTTTTTTAATCCAAGCCCTCTTTGATGCAAATAATTTTTGCTCGCACGGTATGAATCTGTCATTATACGTTCAGTTTCCGAGAAACGAGGTTTGAAACAGGTTCTGTAGTATAATCTATATATCTTTGAAAAGAAAGCCTAAGAAATTAAGTGATTCAGCCGATCAAAGGTGGAAATCCCTAATTATTATAGTATTATGGGATACAATAAAACAAGGTTTAACTTGTAAATTTCCACTATATTAACAAGAAAAAGACATGTTTCGCTAACACTGTAGCTTCGTCAGATGACAATGATTTAATAAAGGTAAAATTCAAAAATAGAAAGAGTGCAATAAAATTAATACATTGAAGATGTAAATAAAACAGTGGAAGAGGTACAATAGCGGGAAAATCCAACAGAGGGTTTAAAAAATTAAATTAGGTACAATAAAGGTAATTTATAAAATCTTAAGTATATCGTCAACAGAATAAATTTAACAAAGGTGAATTATTTAAATCTAATTGATCATTAAGTAACAGGTCTGTATTTTTAAGTTTATTTATTTCCATACATTCTAACAAATTTATTTTTAATCGTTTGTTTTCTGTATGTAAGATTTTAAAGGAAGGATCGAAATTATTTTGATTATCAAGTAGTAGTAATTTTTTTAGAAAACTGCTATAACGTTCCTGCATTCTTTTGGAAAACGTAGTCACACCTTAATAATAAGACAAAAAAGAACACAGTGTCATCAGTAAAGTGTTTATTAAGTGGAAAATAAATTTTAGTTTAACTTAACGTAAAGTTTATCTATTTTCAACGATTTAATTTAAACACCCTTTATTTTATTTTTTATTTTTTTACTTTCAGACACAAACTACGTTTTCAAAAATACTTATTTTATGAAGTTACCTTATACAGGGTCAAAAACAAATAAACTTTGCATCACATGCGACCAAATTTTAATAGCCCAATTTTAATTGTGTAGAAAAACACACATTTAATATGGCGCTACTTTAATAAATGTATCTGAAATAAAGCATTATCAAAACTAAGAAGTTTTATGTAAGTTGCGTTGAGTCTTATTTTGCAATAGTGGTTGCAATTTACAAAATATAGATAAAAAATCAAAATTAGCGTATGCAGCTGAAATTTTGTATTTAAAAAAACTTTTTCCAATAACTTTTTTCGATATTTTCAGAAATAACCCCACTTTTAAATTATTTTTTGAAAAAAATTTAAATTTGACAGATAATGCGAATACTCTACTATTTTTTGCTCGATTTTCATCTCGATCGAAGCAGAACTTGATGCCAAAGTCAAATTTTGAATAAAGCTAATAATTAAAAAAAATTCCATATGATGCGGACTTTACTGGTGACACTGTATCTATAATAGTGAAGCCGATTTAATTTGATTAGTAGATACATCCTGTGTCTTGGTATTTGAATAAATAATTACTGCCACCTTTTGCGCAATGCAGTGCTGTAATGTTTGCTTATATATTATTAGGTGCACAGGCAGGCAATTGATGTTTTGAGTCAATATTTGCTAGGTACTAGCTTAATAGTAAACGGTTGTTCAATTAAAAATATGCATGATTTTTATTTTAAACTAGCCATACCCTGTGCGCGTCGCTACGCTACCCGGTACCCGGTAGCGATTTTACAAAATATATACTATTACAGCACAAGACAAGACACGTCCCCAATTACAAAATATAATCGGTCTCAGCGCGATTTTACTAAATATAAACTATTTAGAGCACCAGACACGTTCGCCCCGTGAATCATTGCAAAATATAATCCCGCTCAGCACATTTCTGTAAAATCTAATCGTTTGTATCTCAGAGTGTTTGTTCAGTTTGTTGTAGCATGACCGACGGCAGAAATATTTTTCTTAACCATCCGCACGAGTCCCACCGCCTGACGAGTCCTTGCTAGACAAATTCCGTCGAAAAGGTATATTGGCAACCGGTTTGTTCGTTGTTACCCAGAGCATTTTTTTTTCCACAAATATTATTTTATAAAAATAAAATTAAAAGAAAATGCTCTGGGTAACAACGAACAAACCGGTTGCCAATATACCTTCTTGACGGAATTTGTAGAAAAGGACTCGTCAGGCGGTGGGACTCGTGCGGATGGTTAAGCATTTTTTTTAAATTTTATTTTTATAAAATAATATTTGTGGAAAAAAAAATGCTCTGGGTAACAACGAACAAACCGGTTGCCAATATACCTTCTTGACGGAATTTGTAGAAAAGGACTCGTCAGGCGGTGGGACTCGTGCGGATGGTTAAGCATTTTTTTTTTAATTTTATTTTTATAAAATAATATTTGTGGAAAAAAATGCTCTGGGTAACAACGAACAAACCGGTTGCCAATATACCTTCTTGACGGAATTTGTAAAAAAGGACTCGTCAGGCGGTGGGACTCGTGCGGATGGTTAAGAAAAATATTTCTGCTGACCGACGTGACGGATCTAACTTCAATTTCATCAAGATTTATTTATATGGATCAGCCACGTTGTGCTGAAAACGATTAGATTTTGCAGGATTGTGCTGAGGCCGATTATATTTTGTTATTTCGAAATGGGGGGCGTGTCTTGTGTTGTAATAGTTTATATTTTGTAAAATCGCTACACGGTACCCGGCATGCGTTACGCCACTTTTTTTAATACTAAAATCTTCCTCGGCCTTCACACAACAACTCACCAAGGTTTCATCGCAATCGGATGAATGGTATAGGAACGCATACGGGACATACAGACAAACACATACGGAACATACAGACAAACATTCATTTTTATATATAGATAAATTATCGCTTGACTGTATTATTTTTGACACCACTAGGTTTAGACAGCTACAATTATTGCCCATGGTTAATATACATTTTTTTCCACTACCAATACATTTACACACACTACCGTAGAATCTAAAATTGTCATTTAAAAAGCAACTCGGCTTTAAACGAAGGAACTGTGACGTAAAGTTATTATTTTTTCAATGGAACACCCTGTATATTTTTTTATGAAAGGTTTTTCTTTCCTGATTTCATAAATATATAGTGTGTGGTATATTAGCTCAAACCGTTTTTAAGATATGAAAAATGAAATTTATAAATAGCTATATTCATTTGAGTTTAATACGTCTACAAGCCTTGGAAAAAAGAAGCCCTTTACTAGCGATGCATTAAAATATCGTCACGGAGGTGTTGGAAATAGTTATTTTCCTAACAAGTGCGGAAAGTTATACTTTCCCGCACGCCACTGCAGTTGACCCGAAAGACGCGGAGCGGAGTTCGGGCTAGCGGTCAAGGGCGGGAAAGAGACTTTACTTATGAGTTAGGAACATTATTTTTTCTACGACCGTATAGATATGCAAAAAGTATACATACTTATTTTCCAAAAATTATTTTATTTCAACATATTATTATAATATAAAAAGCTTCTAATTATTATGAATGTTAGGGTTCTGGTGTCATATAGGTCAGCTCGAATTTCATAACATTTTTAGATTTTTTTAGAAGCTTAATTCAACTGGAACAAATTAAAGCTTAAAAAATGTTGGATGAAGCAATTTTTCCAAAAAAGTATTTTTTAAATATTTACGTTTACACACCATAGATATTTACCTAAATGTAAATGTCTATGTGACACACGAACCATTTTACTCGTAATTTACACAGAAAAAAAAATGGACTCTTCGGTCGCACAGATTTGTTTTGATTTCATTGGTTAGCATTTGACAAGGAAAAGCATTGTTGCTAATTTAAGTAGGTTTGGTTTCGGTCGACTATTCGGAAAAAAAACTAAAGGTGTAACTTAGGCCGCGTAGCCGGCGTTCTATTGCGTAGCCCATGGATGTTTATAATAGTTGAGGCGCGGGCTTTGCCCGCCACGCTAATGTACGATGCCATTACCACATAAAGGTGTATCTTAGACTGCGGCAGAAAAATAACCATGTTTGACAACACTGTAGGTATTCTTTCCTTTTATTATAGTAATAAACCCTTTATTTTTCTGTGATTATAGTTTTAAGAGGGTTTTCGCGTGAAAATAATTCGAAAACTTACTGTAAATTATGAAACTTTTATTTGAATTTTTGGCGAAAAAAGTAATTCGTCCAATGATTTTATTCTTTTAATCTATTCTATACACTCCCAGCTCTTAATTAAAATTTCAAAATTTGTTAAAATCAAGCTGACCTATACTGCACCAGACGCGAATGTTACTATTCTCTTCCTTACAGATTTTCGCCCCTTTCTCCTTACTCCATGTAAGAAAATGTTCGTATTGCTTTTCATACCTTAGTCTGGATTTGGCAAGTAACAGCTCGGAATTTACTTTATCTGCAGCCTTCAAAATGGCTTCGGGAAGTTCTTCGTCGGATGAATCCATTAAATATTGTTTTGATTTGGTTTAAATTAGAAAAATACTATACTGTCACTTCGAAGATGCTTTTTAAACAACTTTGACGTTTTAGTAAGAATGACACGGCTTGGTTATAATAGCAAATGATATCAAACCACCCGTCACAGTCTGGTTTAATAATTGTTTTATGACATTACTTTAGAGAAATGTACACTGTACAAGGTTATATAAAAGTATCTTCATTGTTTTATATTTTTAAAAAATTTAAAATACAACAAAAAGCTAAAAAAGAGGTAGATTTTATTAGATGGACTATTTGGGATTTCGTAAATAATTATTTTCCTATTGTAACAATAGTTATAACTTCCGAGGTAAAAACTATCTAATAAGATCAAAGTTTGCATAATTTTACTTTCCCGGAGAAAATAACTTAGTGCGGGAAAGTGACTCTTTCAAAACTAAAATGCGTGCGGGAAAATGGGTTAAAACGAACGGTCGTAGAAAAATAAAGTTTTGGTATATCTGGAATGCCTTAAAATACAACAATAAAAAGTAAGTAAATATTAATAATATATCTGTCTACAGTTTTCATAAACTGCCGTTAAATTTGTAGTATAAGTATTTATTATCATTGTTATACATATACACATATTAGAAAAACTCTAGGCTTTGACATATTATTATTATTATTTAAATGGTTTTGTTTTTCAAGGCATTCTAGCTTTTTAAAACTTTGATCGCTGATATCTTAAAAACGGTTTGAGCTAATATACCACACACTACACATTATATTTATAATATCAGGAAAGACAGACCTTCATAAAAATAAAGAATATACAGGGTGTTCCATTGAAAAAACAACAATATTGTGGCAGAATCAAAAAAATCAGGTTACCTTCTTTCCAATAGATTCTTCTCATTGTTATTATATTAACAATGGTCAATCATAATTGACAAGGTAGAGAAAAACGATTACTAAGGTTATTAATTGGTCAATAATGGTTATTTTATAGGTAAGTAGTGAAAAAAAATATTCAACGGAATTTAAAAACAACATGTCTTCAGATTTGATAAAAAGTGGCAAATTATGTTATTCAATTTCTGGCGAAAATACTGTTTTTATGGTATCTGCTTTTGAGGATTTAAATCAGTTTTTACGAACTCAGTCTTATACTCGGTCACAAAAAGCGACTATCAACATGATGGGAATGTAATTTAGTCAATCCCTTGTGCCAGAGCTAACGTGTCCTGCAAAGTGGAATGACTAAAGTATTATAGGGGATACAATTATTAAAAAACAATTTAAGTGAACAATAATATTAATAGTGTCTATTTACACATAAAATCATGACAATTAAAGGGCCTAAAGCAACGCTCAAGGTTGGTAAAAATTTGTGTTTTAAAAAGTGAAATTATAAGTTATCCAGATAAAAAAAAATGCTCTTTTAGGTTTTAACGCCAAGATAAGTTACATAAATCAGGCTTGGCAACTGATTAGCACATTTTTTAAACAAACACTAGATGATTAGTGGTATGTCCAAATAAAATATTACTTTTTATTATCACATTAAATGTTAAATGATAAGGAGGCTTTGAAACTGTGTTGCCAAATTGTATTATTTTGTATTTCAAGTTTGGTTGAATGCCAAACTATTAGGAAAACATTTAGAAAGATTCAATTTAAAATATTAATTTTCCACTAAATGTGTATGTTTTGACTCCTGCCGGGGTAACTGGGCCGTAAAGAGCCTGGTACCCAACAGTATTTTACTTTAAGATAAATGATGCTTCGACTTTTATGAAAAACAACCCTTTTTTTTCTTTTTCTTTCCATCTTACTTCAATACTTTCACATGTCTCTAACAAAGCTGAATAAAACTCAAAAGTTTTTACTACTCAATAATGATTTTCACAGATAAGTCTTTTAAAACTCCCTAATTTTTCTTTTGTTCTCCTCAATTTTCTGCCCAGGACAGTACCTTTGCATTAACCCTTGACTTTTCAGTATGCTGAAGTCTTGATTGTCGGTGTTTTGACTATTCAATTTTACACCTCTTGTACACCATTAAAGGCTTCATTACGGCTCAATCCCACTATTATTTTCTCTATTGCTAACAACATCAGCATTGTACCTTTTACTTTGTTTTCCTGATGATGAGTGTTTCTACACTCGAAACATGTCGATTTGAATTATTATGAATTATTCTAGGTTCGCCCAGTTATTCTTATAAAAATTGTGAAGAAAGACTTTGTAATATATAATTAAAAGCAACAAAGTACTGGCATATCGGATAAGTGTGCAACTATCTTCTGTGTTGGAATACACAGGGATTCAAGCAAGCATAATGAATAACCTTGGGCGGGTAGACCATGACGTCCGCGTCCTAATTAGGACTCTACGGGCATCCATAACCCAAAGCAACTCCACAGAAAACGACACGATGCATTAACAGCCACTTTGTAAAAGTCCAGCGCCCATAAATGCACCGTAACTTCATCCCAACAGAATCAACTCCAATAAAAAATTAGAATGTTCTCTATAAGTCCTGAAAATTACGAACATTCTAAGTATATTCTAAAGTGTATTAAGTACATGCATATTTTTTAATAATATTCAGGGAATGTTCAAAATAAATCTACTTTCGTAGTATATAAATAGGAATAAATGGAAATGTCCTTCTAGAATATTCTTGGAACATTTTTATTGTAATATTCTGTATATGTGCTAGAATATATGTTCTAAGAGTGTTGAAAATAAATTTACTTTCCTGATACACAAATAGAATATCCTTGGTATAAGCCCTTGCGAAATTTTCTTAGAATATTTGCATTGAACTATTCTATGTATGTGCTAGAATGTTCTATGAGTATTCAAAATAAATGTGCTTTTATAGTACACAAGTATAATATTCTTGAAATACGTTCTTGAAGAATATTCTTGGAATATTTTTATTGAAATATTTTGTTTGTGTTCAAAGTAAATGTACTTTGATGGTACACAAATATAATATTCTTCGTATACTCTCCCGTGGAATATTCTTGGAATATTTAGATTCGAATATTCTATTTAAGTGAATAAAATTACTAAGTGCAACACACCCCAGTATAGGGAACGCATGTGCAGGCCTTTTGTATTGGACTTAATTCTACTGGAATATCGTGACGATGTATTGATGACCGCTGGACTTTTGTAAGCTGGCTTTTAATCATGCCGTTTTTTGAAGAGTTACTTTGGGTGATGGCTGCCCGTCGAGTACTAATAAGAACCAAATGGCCGTCGTTGTCTATCCGCCCCACGGTATCCATTGTGCTTGGATCCCTTTGTATTCTATACAAAAAGCAGTTGCACATGGACACAATAATTTTCTCTTTTAAAAGTATATAATCAAAATTAAATCAACCTGACAACTTCATAACAAATACCTAGTAATAGTCTGGGAGATAAACTATATTTTGCTGTCCCATTTTTTTTTTGCCACGATGGTACTTCTGCTCCAAAGATGGCTATTTGGCCCTTTTTTGATAAAGGAATAAGTAACGAAATGATAATTAAAAAATGAAATGGAGCAAGCGTTGGTAGCCCAAACTGTCAACTCACAATTTTTTGTTATACAGTGTGACCAGTAAAGCCCGCATCGTATGGGATTTTTTTTATTAATAACTTTATTCGAAATTTGACTTTGGCATCAAGTTCTGCTTCGATCGAGATAAAAATTAAGAAAAAAAATTGTAGTCACGTGATTCGCATTATCGGTCCAATTATAATTTTTTCCCAAAAATAACTCAAAAGTGGGGTAATTTCTAAAAACATCGAAAAAAGTTATTAGAAAAAGTTTTTTTTAATGCAGTTTCTAGCCCATATGCAAAATTTTAGCTGCATAAGTTAATTTTGATTTTTTATCCATTTTTTCTAAATTGCACCACTTTTGCAAAATAAGACTCAACGCAACAACCTACATAAAACTTCTTAGTTTTGACAATGCTTTATTTCAGATACAATTTCTTTAAAGTAGCGCAATATTAAATGTGTGTTTTTCAACAAAATCAAAATTGGGCTATTAAAATTTGGTCGAATGACTCGCATGTGATGCTAACTTTATTTGTTTTTGACCCTGTATAAGGTAATGTCATAAAATAAGTATTTTTGAAAATGTAGTTTGTGTCTGAAAGTAATACATCTTAATATTAAGACAAAAAAAAACAGTGTCATCAGTAAAGTGTTCATTAAGTGGAAAATAAATATTAGGGGTGGGTAAAAAATTAAAATTATCCTATGCAGTTGAAATTTTGCATGTGGGCTAGAAACTGCATTTAAAAAAAAAAATTTCTAATAACTTTTTTCGATATTTTCAGAAATACCCCACTTTTAAATTATTTTTTGGAAAGAATTAAAATTTGACATATAATGCAAATGACGTGACTACTATTTTTTTGCTTAATGTTTATCTCGATCAAAGCAGAACTTGATGCCAAAGTGAAATTTCTAATAAAGCTATTAATTTAAAAAAATCCCATATGATGCGGACTTTACTGGTTACACTGTATAATAGGCATAATATAGTTCGGTAAATATTAATGTCTTATTTTGCTAGCAGTAAAAACCCATAAAAAAATTAATGGGATTTGGCAATAACGGCAAAAAAACTTTAAATCTTTATATATTTTAATTAACGTCAGATCATTATCAGTAAATAATTATTAAACGGTGGGAAATTATAAACCAACATAACCATAAATACAATCAATATGTGAGCGATTTTAGTAATGTATATGTCGTTGTCAGATTGTAAACCACGCCGTTTTATAAATTGCTTAGGCTTTCAATAAATAGCGGCCAAATTGTCAATTTTTTATTAACCATTCATTATTTTGCTATCTGGCTAGCCGGATTATAAAATGCCTATAATGTGCCTATAGGGTTATCATCATCAGCCAGCCATCTGCGTCCACTGCTGGACATAGGCCTCCCGTAGTAGATTCCATCTGTGCAGTTCTTGGGCTGCGGCCATCCAATTTGTCCGGAGTCTCTTGATGTCGTCGGACCATCTTGTTGGTGGCCGTCCTCTATTACGATATGCATCCTGTCTCGGTCTCCATTCCAGGATCTTTCGTGTCCATCGGCCACCCGTAAATCTAGCCACGTGACCGGTCCAGTTCCATTTTAGAGTGGTTATGCGTTCTATCGCATCTCTGCCCTACAATGGTAAAAAGCCGTATATGCAAATTTTACGTTTTGCGTTTTTTCAATTTTCCCCCGTAACTTTTTATTCTCTTTCGAACTCTATAATTACATTTTGAATAGCCCTTGTAGTTTCTTGTCTACATACATTGGCCAAATGATTTAGCGCTAAAAAAATTTAATTTACAAAAAAGGCAAAAACCTTATAAAAGTCATACGTGTTTGTGGTATGGTTTTCTTTAAACTTTTATTTTCTTTATGCAATTGCAATATAACGTATAAATCGTATACGTTCGTTTGCCACTGTATTATATACATTATAACATAATTAAAAGAAAAGTTGATGTCGGAATTTTACCTGAAAAGCGATCGCTTCATGAAGGTGTATTGTCAAAGAAGAAGGAAGACATTATTAAAAAATTGGTAACAAAAATGCCAGAAAGCCGTAGAAAAATTTACCAGAAAGTTCAACGTCTGAAGATTTCTTCTTCTTCTTCTTTCTTAGCCTGTGTTCATCCACTCCTGAATGTAGGCCTCTTCCAGTAATTTCCATGTTTTTCTGTTTTGAGCTATTTGAATCCAATTTCTCCCTGCTGTCTTCTGGATGTCATCTCGCCAACGCTTTTGTGGTCTTCCCGTTTTTCTTTTTGTTGTTCTGGGTTGCCACTGTATTATTCTATTTGTCCATTTGGATGGGTCCTGCCTGGCAACATGGCCCGCCCATCTCCATTTGAGTTCCGCTACTCTTCTTAGAACGTCCGTAACCCCTGTTCTTCTTCGGATCTCATCATTCCTCAGGTGATCTCTCAGGCTACATCCCAACATGGCGCGATCCATCGCTCTTTGGGCTATTCTCGGTCTTTCTGCGCTATTTTTTGTTAAAGAAATAGTCTCTAGTCCATATGTTGTTACCGGCAAGATGCAGGAATCATATACTTTTTTTTAAGGTTAATTGGGATGACTTGAGATTTCAGAACATAGCCCAGTCTACCAAACGCCGCCCAGGATAGTCTTGTTCTTCTTGAGATCTCTGCATTTTGGTTTTGTTTTCCCAGTTTGATAGTGTGGCCCAGATATATATATTCCTCTACCTGTTCCATTTTGTTGCCGTCTATAATTATATCCATGTCTTCATCGGTCATTATTTTTGTCTTTTGTAGATTCATCCTAAGTCCGATTTGCATTGATGTCTGTTTCAGTTTTTCCAGCATAGCTCTTAGTTCCTCTATGTCACCACTGATGATAACGACATCATCGGCAAAACGAAGGTGGCTTAGACGAGTTCTGTCAACGTTGATGCCTTTATTTTCCCAAGGCAGGTTTTTAAAGGCTTTCTCTAATGCTAGTGTAAATAGCTTAGGAGATATTGTGTCACCCTGTCGGACCCCTTTTCCTATTTTGATCTTATCTGTTAATGTATCTTCATCAATGAGAATTTGTAGCGTAGCGTTCTTATAGATCTGTTTTATGAGGTTGGAGTATCTTGTGTCTATGCTTGCATCATCCATTGCTCTCAGAACAGCCCATGTTTCGACCGAGTCGAAAGCCTTCTCGTAGTCTACGAACGCCAAATGTAGAGGCACGTTATATTCAGTACATTTTTCTATTAGATTACGGACAGTTTGTAGGTAATCGATGGTACTAAACTCTTTCCTGAAACCTGCTTGCTCGACTGGCTGGTACAAATCCAACTTATTTGACAAACGATTTAATGATAAAAATGATATTACTTTCTAATTTGTTTATTTTAATTAATAAATATTATTAATTATTGTATTTAAATTAATAGCACCATAAAGCTTTTGAGCAATAAACTACATTGGAAAAAAATGTATAAGTACTTTACATTGGTCAGCCATTAATTTCTGCTTTAAAACTTGAAACTTTTAACAATGGCAAATAGCCTTAAACGCACTTAAGTCTTTTTTTGTTAGTATGAGAACTAAACCATTATTTTTAAAAAAATGGATAAAAGACATAAGCAACGTATTTTGCTTAAAACTACAAAAAAAGCAAGTACCTACCTAAAAAAATTAAACTTACTATCTATATCCTTTACCGGAGAGTTCAAAATTGTTCCCTTGCCAAAACACAAAAATGGTGCAAAAGTGCACTAATTTCAACTTTAAGTGGAGTTTCCTAAAAACAATAAAATTTCATTTACGGCTTTTTGCCAATGCAGGGCAGAATCTGTTACCACCTTCGAAATTGTTCGTTCGGTGTCCCGTCTCTGAGGGAAAGGCTTAGCATTGATCTTTCCATCCCTCTCTGAGCGATGCGTATTATGTTCACAGATTATTTTGTAAGGGCGAGGGTGCCCCATAGGTGAGTACAGGCAGTACGCATTGATTGAAAACCTTTCTCTTTAGACACTTTGGGATGTTTAATTTTCAGATATATATCTCAGTTTACCGAAAGCCGCCCATGTTAAGCCAATTTTTCGTTTTATCTCGCAGGTTTGGTTATCCCTTCCAATGCAGATCTCGTGGCCAAGATATTTATATGAGCTTGACTGCTTTACGGATAAATATTTATAGGAGTTATATAAAACAACAATTAACACTAAACAAGATTATCAAATGTTTAAGATTATGCGGGTAAGGAGTTTCAGTAGTCTTGTAAAAAAATGCCTATTTTTGACAGAAACATTTTAATTTCAAATTTTCTCTGGTTTTATTTATTTTAAATGTGACCAGATGGACGTTAGTGAACTAGAACTATTATTATTATTCGCAATTAGAAGATTTTTATGCTGGTAAGTGTTAAGGCCTACCCTCAAACTTTTAAGCAACCGTTATTGCTGTCATTGCTTTGAATTTCAAGCCATATATTACTGAGCTTTAATCCTCAGTACCCCACAAAACACTTTTTCTGGAATGTAATTTTATTGTGATATCTTCAGAATTATGACTAATTTTATCCTTATAATGTCTTATTTTATAAAAGATTTTAATTAGTCTTCGACACCTTCCTTTTGAAAGGTTTATTCTTCTTCCCCAGTTTATTTTGTTGGTTTAAACCCCCTTTAATAACTTTTTTAACATACTCATGTATGGTTTAACTTTTATCAATTTTCTTCATATTGTGTCTTTTCGACACAATTTTTGAAGTGACCTGACGCGTCACCGTCAGGCGTCAGGTTCGGCTGTGCTACGCTCGAATTCAACTGCTATATTCAATCCGAACTGACCCTGACCCGAATGAACGTTATATGAAAGAGCATGCCGCCACCAGTCGCATTCCACAACAGTGTGCGTTGTATAGATACTCGTCTGCGTCTCAGGTATGTTCTGGCATTTTTGAAGTGAAAACTTCGTTAGGCGCGTTTATCACTTTTTGTGGGCACTGAATTAAACTGAGCCGTCACGCGTCAGGCGTCAGGTTCGGCTGTGTTACGCTCGAATTCGACTCCTATATTCAATCCGAACTGACCCGGACCTTCCGGTCTGTTTATTTGTAACCGTTATATGAAAGAGCATGCCGCTGCCGCATCAGTCGACGTGAAAACAGTGTGCGACACTTGTTGCGTCTCAGGTATGTTCTGGCATTTTTTAAATTATATATTTACGTAGGGTGAAGTAAGGTAATTAGTTTTACCGTAATTGCTTATTCCGTGGACCTAATTTATTATGATTTCTGACTTCTGTTGAAGATGTAAAAATTCAAGGGTTGTTCAATTTTAGGAAATATCTTTTTTCGTATGCAGTAAAATTATCCCGTATTCCAAGTTTATGTTATTTTTGAAGTGAAAACTTCTTTAGGCGCGTTTAGCACTTTTCTGTGGGCACTGAATTAACCCTGTTGAAGTTTTCACTTCTGTCGTGTGGTCTTAAGCACACACAATTTTTTTTAATTCCATTAAGACTCCATTAAGGTTCTACACCATCTTCTCTTCTGCTAAAACCATCAGCATTAAAGATATTTTCTGTCTCGATGATAAACGTTTCTACGTTCGAAACATGTAGAAACCCCTAAAGAATTGTTATTCTATTAAATTTTGTGGACGAAGACTTCTGGTTTTTTAATTTAAAGAAATAGTCCATACTTAAAGTGGAGTTAAAAGTATGAAAATGAAAGAAAAACACAAAGTCTTCCTCCACAAAATATAATGGAAAGGATTTCAAGTTTAAGGGTCTCTACATGTACGAACAAACCCGAACGCAGAAACGTTCATCTTCAGGAGACAGAAAGTTTTTTAAATTTATGCTGATGGTGTTAGCAAAAGAGAAATTGAAATTTAGAACCTTAATGGAGCTTTTATTGATTTAAAACGGAAGTATAGAAGAAACATGAAATAAAAGATTTGATACTGGTAAAACCATAAAGTATTTAAAACATTATGAAGGGGTGTAAACCAACCAAATAAATTGGGGAAGAAGAAAACCTGTCTAAGGTGTCGAAGCTTATTTAAAAACTTTTAAAGGAACTTATGGATCATATAAGACATTATTATGAAGGTACAATCATTGTGTTTTCACATAATATTGTTGTAGCAAAAAGAATTTTTGGGGTCCTGAGGACTGACTCCTGAAGATGAACGTTTCTGCGTTCGAAACATGTAGAGACCCTTAAACTTGGAATCCTTTCCATTAAATACTGCGGAGGAAGACTTTGTGTTTTTCTTTTCTTTTCATTTTTAGTTTTTTCTTTCTTTCCCATTTATCTTATATGTTTGGAAAGCCACGAAATCTTTATGAATGATATTTGCATGTACTTTTTTTAAAATTATTAATACCTACTGTAAAAACAAGTGTCTTGTCAATGTGTTAGTAGTGGAAAAAAATTTATATTAACCACGGTTTAAATAGCTAATAGCCGTAGACGCTCGGGCAATAACAGTAGCTGTCTAAATTTTGGTTAATAATATACCGTGCGAGCAAAAATTATTTGCATCAAAGAGGGCTTGGATTGAAAAGTTTGTCAAATTCATATTATGACATGATATGCCAAACTAATGAGTAATAAAATAAGTAGACAAATACAAATTTATTTTTGTTGTTTACAAAATTAACAAAGTAAGAATATACATACCTACAAAAAGAAAAAGAAAAATAATTACATAAATTGCTGAAATTGGCCACCGTCATGCTCCAAGCATAAATTCACACGTCTCTTAATATTTTCGAAAGTGTTGACCAGCATCTCTGGAGAAATGTTACCACATTCTTGGATAATCCTTTCTTGTAATTGTTCTAAATTTGCAACTGGTGTTTTAAAAATAGTGTTCTTTAAATGAGGAAAAACGAAGTAATTCGTAACCGTTAAACAAGGTGATCTAGGTGGGAATTCAATGTCTGATCGAAAACTGATCAATCTGTCATCGAAAAAATTGCGTAAGTAGTTAATAGTTTCGGCGGCTGTATGGGCGGTTACACCGTCCTGTTGAAAATATCCAAAACGTAGTTCGTTGTCAAGTAATTGCTCAAAAAATGGATTTAAAATATTGTCTCTATACCGCTGTGATGTAACTGTGTCATGAAAAAAAATAGGACCAACAATTCTTCTTCGGGAATCAGCTAACCAGACACCAATTTTTTGAGGGTGCAATGTGGACTCTACAAAAAAATGGGGATTTTCACTACTCCACATGTATGTATTCTGAGAATTCACAGAACCGAAAAAATGTCAGGTCTAATAAATCATTTATTTTGGGTAAAGCATTGAGAGTAATTCATACGTCTATCAAAATCTGCGGCTTGTATTTCTTGGAATACTTGCACTTTATAAGGAAATAAATTAAGCTGCTTCTTAAGAATAGTCCTACATGTTCCATAAGATCTTCCCACTTCTTGTGACAGGCGTCTTATACAATTTGTAGGCGTATTTTGCATTATTTCACGAACGTTTGCAACAAGTTCATCTGTTCTTACAGATGGTCTTCCTGCTTCTTTTTTGTGTTGTATAGAACCTGTTTCCCTAAACACAGCCACGGTTCTTTTCAGGCAGTGATAAAAATCCCCAGAAATAAAAGCAACGTTAGGAAAATGTTCGTGAAAATCGTCCATGCACAAACCCGGATTGTATTGCCACTAACCATTTACTCTAACCCCGTTTCGAAAATACGCGTCAACCATGAATGTTTTGTGCTGTTCCGTAAAGCCAATTGTGTGAATTGTTCAAGCAATTGGAAAAATTAGCGATGAATCAAATTACTTGTAACGACTGTCAAAGATGACGGAATATCTGATTGATTGTTAATTCAGTTTCAGGTTTACTGACACCCAACAGCGCGAACTACTTTAAAACGGAGAAGAACTTGATGAAATTAGTTAAATGATCTGGATTTAGAAATTTTGTTAGAATGACATCAACGGACTTGGAAACATTAATTCAAATCTATACTCGAAAAATATACAAAGTTATAGACCAGCCATACCTTAGATATCTGGCAAATGCTGGTTTGATGTAGACGTTTCGAATGTTAAAGCAATTCACTTCAGAAATACATGTAAAATTTTTTTTAGTTCCACATCTAGGACATGCCCGAGAAAAAACTTTAATAATAGATTTAAATTTTCTATTCACACGATGACCATAACAGTATCGGTACTGAAACAAGGAAATATTTGAATGATGAAAGAGTTTTGGACTTCCATTGTCTTTATTTGTTTTAAATCACAACGTTTCAACTGGTAAGTATCTCCACAATGGAAGTCCAAAACTCTTTCATCATTCAAAAAAAAAAAATTGTCTCCAACCTTCAAAAAGGAAATATTTGCCCGAAACGCATCCGCATCCGCTTGTTGGTGTGTTTAAAAATACGTGTGTTCCATCATCGATGGGAATCAACAAACATGGGTGGATTTATTTAAATGTCTTTAAACAAATATTATTATACCGTTTTTAATCAGTTTTTATACAGTTTTTAAACAAATGTGTAACTGTTTGCTGGCAAATATATCTAGGTCTGGACGAGGCTCTACAAATTACACTTTTTAAAAAAATCCTTTTTTGAAAACCTCTTTATTGGTTTTTTTTTAAATGTAGCTTCAAAAAATATGAGCCAAAATTTTCTTGACGACGGTTTAGGTTTTTAATGAATTATTTTTATTTGCAGATGGTGCCATATCTGCTAATATTGACACTTAGTGCAGAGGTTCTTGGTAGGCCCGATTTACCATTGATGCTACCATGTGCAGGAGATCTAGAAAAGGGACCTTGCAACAGGAATATTTTTAAATGGGCATTTGATCACGAAAGAAAAGAATGTATTACGTTTATTTGGGGTGGATGCGGTGGTAACGATAGAAACAGATTTGAATCTGAAAATCAATGTATTGAAAGGTGTTTTCCAGCTTTAGGTCAGTATTTACTTTCAAATAAAAAGTCTATAAGGGGTACATTTTTAACATTATGCTATTTCTGTCGATAAATTGAACTATATGAAATATTATTATTTAGATTTTAGTGTTCACAACTAAACCCTTTTAAGTGTGAGCCGATTTAACTTCGCAGGTCGTAAGGTGATTTCCTGTTCGTCTCCACATAATGTGCATTCAACGGGACCATGGAAAATTCATATTTTGAATCTGATGGAGTACTTATCTTTTGTTTGCAGTACAATCTTTCAATATTCGCTTGAACACATGATTGCATCAACTTTTTTTTAGTATACTTATATTTAGTATACCTTCGCCTAGGTTAGGTTAGGTTAGAGTGGCAGACCTCTGGCATTGACCAAACAGTCACACGTAGTCCTGTAGGACCGTTGTGGTACCACACGTGTTCCGCGGAACCTATCCGCATCAGCTTCCTGATGGTTACCGCGACATGACGTAGATCGTAGAAGAATCTTGACAGCTCATTCAAACCAGCAACTGCTGTTAATAAACCTCGTGAGTCGACCCAGTTGCAGGCCAGGCCTCCAGATCATTAAAGAATGGTTCGCCCAGTGCATTCAACCTTCTTCTAGAGAGGCCGGGGCATTCACACAGGAAATGCTGAATACTTTCCTCCTCTTCTTCATCTCTGCAACTTCTACAGAAGTCGTTAGTTGGTATTGGCATACGTTCAGCGTGTCTACCGAACAGGCAATGTCCGGTGACTACGGCAGTGATGTTTCTTAGGTCCTTCCGGCTGTGTTGTAATAGTACTGCGGTTTTCCTTCCATCAAGTAGGGGCCACAATTGCCTGGAGATGCTACAAGTTGCCATCCCTGTCCATCTGCTTTGTGCAAGTTGCCTACTCCATTAGCAGTTTTGGATCGATCAGCATTCCAAATTTAATCAGTGAGAAGAGAGGTTTTTGTCCATAGACCAATAATATCAAGCTTATCATTGATTATGTCCGTCACAATTGTTTCCATTCCCCATTTATTTATAACCAAAAAGATGGTAGAGCTAGTTTCTATTCGAATTTATATAATTTACAGATGTTATTCTTTGTATGATTTTCATTGCTCGGTTAGGGTTGGTTCATTGAAACATACGCAAGCCAGCCTATGTAGACTATTAAGGCTGGTGGCTATAGTAATTGACTGTGTTTGTGTCTAGCATACTACAGCCCTCTATATCCTAAGCTGGTATCTATGTCGTATAACTGTGCGCAGACATTTGTGTGGTACCTCTTTTGTTATGAAATCCCCGTGTAAACTAGATTGAACTTGCTGATGTTGTTAAATCTTTTGAATCCAAACGCACAGATATTGTGGTTGTATGTCATTGCTTATCTTACTACACATATCTTGTCTAGGTTTACGTCACTTGTTGATTGTATAAATTGAGAAAATTGGGATTTCACATTTATTACGAAGGCACTTCTCACACGGGGAAGTTCAATAGAAACTATAGTGCCCTAGATATCAGCAGACTCGACGACAATAATAATACTACTCATGTTGCCTCTTTTTCTCACACGATCTATAAAGTCTCGCAGTCGCAAGCTGATGGCCGTACCTATATCAGTCGTATCTGAATTATCCCTGTAAAGTAAATATGTTTTACTCTAATATAACCACTACAGAAGGAGTCGTAAAAGGAGATTCTAAGATCAAAAAAATAGGAGATTGTTTGTTGCTGCAACACAATTGCAAAGAACGGACTCAAAATAGCCCACTACTCAGATAGCGCCATGTAAGTAGCGTCATTCAAATCTATAAGCGGGGTGGCCTAGTCGCCCAGCCTTCTAGTATTCAAGCTACTAACTACAGTTTCTTTTGAGTTTTCCCATGTAAAGAGTGCGTACACAATACCCTGATATGTTTAAATTTCATTTCATAAATCATTATAGCAACACAAGAGTCCCTTTATATTTATGATTCGCCTTGGTTAATTTCTTTATGATGTGGCACTGTTTGGATCGTCACCTATGGTAGACTGTTTTATATTTAACAAAACACTATTATAAAATCATCTAATAATAATTATACATAGAATCCTGATATGTTTATTTTTTAGAAAGGAACGAGATAATAGATGAAAATACGTCAGTGATTCCCAAAGAAAAAAGGGGACCAAAATTGACTTTTCAAGAAACAGGAACCGAACACACTTTTATGTTTGCCCAGTCGAATACCTTTATTCAAATCGACGGTGATATTATACAAACTTTTCAACTAAGGTATGTATGATCTTTAACTTATAGTGTAAGCAACAATTAAAAAATGATTAGTTAGAGAACGGTGCAGTTTCCATTGAACTTTCATTTTTTTGAGTAGAATGAACCAAAAATTTGCTTGCTTTCAAAAAATATCTACGATGCTAAATTCTCTTTTAAAAATGGTGAGTTTTCTCATTTATTAAAGCCAGGCGATATAAAAAAATATTTTCCACTATTTTATATTACCACTATTTTCGGATTTAAATATAGTAATTTCCATAATACCCTATACCCTGTATATTTCTTAAAAAGAAGAAGAAGTTAACAACTATTTTGGAAACAGTAGATAAGTTAAAACTTTTGTCAAACTTGCATTATCCTTATTTAGTGTTAATATGTCCTACTATTTTCAAGCCTATACTATTCTAATAATCATAATTTCCTTTACATTTACACGCAAGTTTTTTCTTTGAAAAAAAAACATGATTTTTGCATTTTTGATGGTAAAATTATTAATAACATGTTAACACTCGATCAATAAAGCCAAAGGTTATTGAAATTCAATTTACCGGTAAGTAGTCAGGCCACAATCATAGTTATTATAAAAATTGTAGGTTGGAAATGCCATTTAAAAAAAAATACAGTTACGCCTTATTGCATTACACATAATTATAATAACGAATCATGACGGTTTGTATTAACTAAAGGGTGAAATATATGCATATATATGCATTTTTAGCATATTTTGTCAATTTTATAATAAAATGCATATTCTTCATAAATTATTATTTTAAGAGCATATTTTTATGATTTCGGCTATATTAAAAAGTTTAAAATGTTAAAGGTTTATGCCTGTATGCTCCGTTTTAACGTTAAGTTCAACTTTATAAAGTCATAGGTACTTAAAGTTAAGATAATCTTTTTTATGCATCGCATCTAGACTAAGTTGTCTTTGTTAAGGAAACAATACATTTGGCAACGGTAAGAAATTTAGTGATTTTCTTTATTTTACTGTTTACTAACCTCACATTTTTACCGCGCCCTTGCGATTTGAACCGGCGAATTTGATTTTAGTTCCTAAAAAGTTTATTGTTGTTATTCCTTTATATAGTTCGGAAGTTCTTACCAAATGGGAAACTTTTTTATTATTAGTTTTACGAAAAAAAATTATTCTTTATAAAAAGCTCTGCATCGTCTAGAACCTAAAATGCAACCATCAAATATTGAAATTTTCCAGTCATATACAAGGTTTGTCAAAAAATGTGAATTTTTCCCAAGAATTTAAATTTTTCCCAAGAGTAAAGTACCTTTATTTTTGAGATTATCAAAAGTTGTTATAAAAAAAAGTTTATCAGAACTAAAAACCACGTCTAAATATGCAATAACACGCATTAAATTAATTAAATAATTAAAAAATTAAATAATTAATAATAAATCAATAAAATAATTTTTCAACATAAATGCGTATAATTGCACATTTAGCCGTAGTTTTTAGTTCTGATCAACTTTTTTTAATAACAATTTTTGATAATGTCAAAAATAAAGGTACTTTACTCTTGGGAAAAATTCACATTCTTGGGAAAAATTCTCATTTTTTGACAAACCTCGTATATGACTGGAAAATTTCGATATTTGATGGTTGCATTTTAGGTTTTAGACCATGCAGAGCTTTTTATAAAGAATAATTTTTTTTCGTAAAATTAATAATAAAAAAGTTTCCCATTTGGTAAGAACTTCCGAAGACACGCTGTATATATTATTATGTAAAAGTAAGCGTAAAGAACCATCGCTTTACTTACAAATCATTATTAAATTCTTATAAATGTTAAATTTCTTGTAACACTTGTAAAACCTTGTACTTTCGTAAGCGAAATTAACGGGAAAACGATAAATTGTCCAGAGTATCAAAATACTCTCCTCTATCGTATTGTCTGCGTGGGAAATCCATTTCGATTATGTCGATAACATCAAAATCGTCGTCTTCCACGAAGATAGCGGCTTCCACTTCCATATATTTTTTTTTAAAGTTGAAGCAAGACAGTTTAGTATTTTTATTCAAGCACAATCTTTTGCAGAAATACAAAAATTCTTAAATGTTAATATTTCTTGTCAGATAATGACAATAATAACATAAGTCATACAATAAGAACAACTTAATTTCTAAAGTCCAGGATTTTATTAACTTAAAATTAAGAACGACTTTTGCTTATTTTGTTGTTCGTGCATAAGAATTTTGTGACTTAAGTCGAAAAGTTCCACTAAGTAAGAAATTATGCTAACGGTGCATACGGCCATTAATGTCCAGTTCGGTACTTATTTCAGGGATTTTCCAATCTAAAACTTATAATAATTATATTTACATTTTAGTTATACACAAGGTTGGGAGGTTTTCGGGGTTTGCAAGTATATTGTTAGGGGTTATTTATTGTCAGTAAATAATTCGTTATTATTACCTGCTTAACAAACTGTATTTATATCGATTTGTAATAGATACTTCTGGTAAATAAACCGTTGGTAAATAAATTAATTTCAAATGTAAAAAAAGTATTTCTAAAAGCACCTCTAAGAGTGCAGTTGTATAAGGAGAGATTACCAGGAGTTAGTTCACCTCCAGATCATGTAATTACCCGGTAAGAACATGGATTAAGGCCGCAATATTATACGCATTGCATTTCGAAGCCATTAAAGAACTAATTTTGGATTTAGATGACGATTCACAGTGTGTTGTGAAAAGTAAAGATTTGTTAAAAAGTGCAAGTGTGGCTAAAGATCTTGTTTTTAAGGTTAATTTTAGTTTTATACCGGACATAATATCCTCGTTGGAGAGTAAATATTTAAGTTTAAGAGACTCAATTAATATTGTTGAAACTTTTCGCTAAATGTAACATTCCCGGTAAAGTAGGAGGTCAAGTAAGGAATGAATCAGACGTAACTGTAAAAAAGAATAAATGTTTTAAATACTTAACTTCAGTAAAAAGCATTTATGAGGGTAAACCATCCAACGAAGTTGTATCTTGGCATTATATTTTGCTACCTAAGTGGCAGTATTGTCCGATTACATTAGTATATGTTGATATTAGCTTCTCTTTGTAGGTATAAACATATTTTTACTTTTACTAATAGAAACCGATCCTTTTTAGTTGAAAATTTAGAACAATATTTAGTAATAAATGCCTTTTATGCAATTTAAGGTTAAACAATTGTTTACTCTTATTTTTCTTTGTTTTTTGTTGCATTTTTTTCAAATGAACATATTTTTTAGAACGCAATGTGTTTCTTTATCTCATTTTACTATAATAAATTAAGAAATATTGCATACCTGTATGCATATTTGATAAAAAAATGCAAATAACTGCATATTTTAAAGGCAAACAAGACCTATATATGCGCATATTTTGGCTGAATTTAATTGCATATAATCCGCCCTTTAGTAATAACTGTAATACCCACTACTGAATTATTAAAATTTTAGACTTTGCCGACAAATTTCGTTTCAATTTCGGACGCGGCTACCTCATGGCCTCTTGGTATACCATAACGTTAAAGTACCCAATGGAATATCCTTGCAGCCATATGCACTATATATCATAGTTCAACAAGGACAGCTAAAAGTGGTACATGTATATGGAAAACATTCTACTGCTCTGACTGTCGGACGGGGACTGAACAACGATCAATGGCATACGGTAACTGTAAGTGTATTTATTTTATTAATATGAATAAAGTAGCCTGATTTATCCTACTGCTTTATTTGTAAATTTGATAGTCGAAACAATATTGATGTCTAATAATGTTTAAAAGATAATATAGTGTCGAAGTTTTCGGTAAAAACGCAAATAATAGCGTTCCCTATACTGGATTGTGATGCACTTCATGGTTTATTTAGTTGTCTACCTTTAGATTATCACCAGTGTGACTGCCTTTTACATTTGAGTTATTTCCGCTGGGATGGCGCTACTGTGTATTGATGGCCGCTTTGATTTTGCAGAGAGGCTTTTAGTACATTTTTGCATCGTTCTTGGAATTGCTTGGGTTATGGTATGGCTGCCCGTAGAGTCCTAACAAGGAAGAAACGGCCGTCGTGGTCTACCCGTCCCAGGATATCCATTCAACTTGGATCCCTGTGTATTCCAATATAAAAAATAGTTACACACTAGTCCGATATGGCACAACATTCTCTTTTAATTATTTTCGCGGACACTATATTATCTTCTAAACATTTTTATGGCTCAAAACTCAAACGGATTGCGCGCCTTCTAGTGGGTGCGAGCGTTGATCTGTTTTCTGGTCTGCAAAATGGCAGATGTTCCGGTGAAAACGCAAATAGCGTTCCCTATACTGGATTCTGGATTGTAATGCACTTCGTGGTTTATTTAGTTTTCTTTCTTTAATTATTTTCGCGGACACTATATTACCTTCTAAAAATTTTAATTTTTGCGTCGTTCTTGGAATTGCTTGCGTTATGGCTGCCCGTAGAGTCCTAACAAGGAAGAAACGGCCATCGTGGTCTAACCGTCTACCCGCGCCAGGGTATCCATTAGACTTGGATCTCTGTGAATTCTAATATAAAAATAGTTACACACTTGTCCGATATGCCACAACATTCTCTTTTAATTGATGTCTAATATTTTCAAATATTTGACTTGTGACGAAAAGTGTTAAAAAAAAAACACTAAAAAATAAAATGGATAAATAAATAGTGTTTCACACTTGTCTCGCGAGAATGAGACGAGAGTGGTCCGGTCTCCTGCGAGACGCGAGGAGTGTTTTTTCTGCGAGAATCTTATCAGACAAGACAAAAATATGCGAGAACGAGAAATCTCGTAAAATCTTAAGATTTTTTTTCATAACCTTTAGCTCGAATATGTTATGATCTATTCCTGGTCAAATTGTATTAGAATAATTGTTTGTAGGTCAGAATTGATGTCCACGCCGCCAAGTTATTAGCAATCGTAGATGATTTAAGGGATGAAACAGATCTAAAGGGACTCGACACCGAAAATAATTATGGCGTGACGGCCAATGTTACATCGGTGATTCTTATTGGAGGTAATGACTTTTAAAAAAAGGTGCTGGTCGAAGTATTAATTTAATATAACTTTATCTACAAGCGTGCGGTAAGTAACTACTTACCGCAGTGATTTGAGTGTGGTAAGTATCACTTTACCACAGTAGTGCTGTAAGTAATTACATACTATAAAAACAAGTTTTTATATTATTTAAGTGTATTTTTTATTTTTAAAAGAAACTCTATCAAACATTATATGTATAACAAATACTTACATATTTAAATTTATAAACTAATCCCAACTTATAAATTAAGAAATATTAATATTAATTGTAGAATTTGTAACATTTCCAAACGATATCGATGAAGGAAGTGTTTTACTATCCGATGAGACACAATAATTCAAAGTTACAGATTTACTAAAACACGAGGTTCTCTCTGCATATTCTTCTACACCATTTATTTGCTTTGCAATTCCTATTTTATTTTGCACCGAATTTTCAATATGGCCCTCCGCAGCACTGGAGGACTTCCATCCACCATGTCTTTTTAAGTTCGAACAAACCCCGCCAGCATCTACTTATAATGTAGCTGACGTCCTTCCATAACAATGTCCCGTATATTCTTTGGGACGGGACAACTATAAATATGATGCAATTTGAGAAGGTATTTTTCCAAAAGTATTTATACCCAGTGGTTGGATAGTGCATCTTCCTTTTTTTATATGCATAAAATAACCGTGTATGGGCAGTATGATCGGGTCTAATGGCTCTATACTTCTTGAAAATTGAAATATTATTAATTTCTGATAAAAATCCTTCCACGTAAACCACGAACTGTCGATCTACATGTGTCTTTGTATCCGGGACAGTTACAACAAGGTGGGTTTCAAATTCCTTAATATCCTCAATTTTTATTTTACATAACTCCACTCGGCGACATGCCCCAGCGATGACCATAATGAGTACCACCTGAAACAAGCAAATAAGTTGTTATTTAAAAATAGATTTTAAACAAATCGCAATTAAGTACCTTCATTAATAAAAACTACTCATCTGGTGCCGTAACAAGGAATTTTACAACCTCATTCTTGGAGAATGCCTTTGATTTCTTAGCTTTGTATCCCACAGACTTCCTTTTTAAATATGCCATCAGTTTTGCATACCTGCTTATGTCGACATTATTTTTGATATTTATAGTAGATCTGAGCATTGAGTAATAACTCCATAAAGAGGATGATTTACTGTCCTTAATTTTATCCACAAAATAGGCAAGCATCACATCTTCACTAATTGCTTTAACTTTCTTTGATGAACACCAGTCCATGAAGAGTTCATATTCCTTCTCAAATCAATGCCGTGATTTATCCGCAATAAATTAAGGGTAGCTGCTTTAGCAATGTCCAGAACTTCCTTCGAAATTTCATCATCACTGCTGCTACTGACTTCCATTTAAGGGACGTAAAACACACTTTCACGAAATTGTTACAAAAATAATTATCGTTTATTCCGTTGTCAAGTTTTACATCTGTCATATAAAAGCCAACTATTAAATTTCTATAATTTATTTCCCTAGCCACCTGATATTAATGCATTATTGATAACGACTTACGAGGCATCTACGGGGTAAATTAAAACAGTGCCCTTTTAGTTTTTAATATTGGTGCCCTAAAACATGCTTGTAGATAAAATATCGTACAATACACCTAGGCGGAATTCTCACCAAAGCAATTGGCAATAAGCAATGAGCAACAAGCAGCAAACGATAGGCAATATCGCATCGCTTTTGTATTCACATTGACTCGATAAAATATTTAGTAGACATCCAAAATGTCGGTGTGTAATGTAGTGATTGCGTTTTATATATTACGAAAAATACGAAGTAAGGCCAAAAAAAGGAAACGTCGGTATTGGGTGCGACCTTTTCATTTGCAAAATATAGTCCATTCAGTAAGTGTCGTTGCTAAAGAGTTTAGATCTTGAGATATTTAAAAGTTTATATAAGATGAATAAAGACAGTTTCTCAATTTTACTAAGACTTTTTCCTCCAATAATCCGCAAGAAGGGGTAATTTCTTACATAATCATACAAGCAGGGACAGTTTTCAATAGGTATTTTGCACAAACAAAATATTCTGTTTTTCTTCGGACATTTCGAAGCAATTCGCAACTAGCAACACAACCCAAATATTGCTTGCGATACAGATCGGCCGTTTGTCAGGCAATATCACTATCGTTTCAGTGTAAACAAGTGTCGTTGCTAAAGAGTTTAGATCTTGAGATATTTAAAAGTTTATATAAGATGAATAAAGACAGTTTCTCAATTTTACTAAGACTTTTTCCTCCAATAATCCGCAAGAAGGAGTAATTTCTTACATAATCATACAAGCAGGGACAGTTTTCAATAGGTATTTTGCACAAACAAAATATTCTGTTTTTCTTCGGACTTTTCGAAGCAATTCGCAACTAGCAACACAACCCAAATATTGCTTGCGATACAGATCGGCCGTTTGTCAGGCAATATCACTATCGTTTCAGTGTAAACAATCTGCAATCAATACAAAGCGTTTATAAGCAGAGCGGTATAGGCAACTCAGATCGCGCATCGCATATCGCTTATTGCTTGTTGCCAATTGCTTTGGTGTGAATTCCGCCTTACGGTAGGTGTCTTTACCGCATTTGCGTGATTTACCAAACTCGCCTTTGGCTCGTTTTGTTAAACATCACGCACATGCGGTAAAGACGTACCTACCGTACTTGTATTGTAATATACTACTCTTTTAATCTTTTCGAAAACAAGTTTTAATATAACAAATTATTGAAGCTTATTTTCGTCTATATAAACTTTTTACTAGACAATTTTAAAATTTGTTTAAAACAACGATTTTTTTTGCGATCCGGAAAATTTGTAATCTACCTTAGTAAGGGAATATTTTAATTCTAAATAAATTACCAAATTGGATAGGTTAAAGAATGTAAGCTTTTATTTTAATTTTAGGTCTAAGTTCAGAAGAACGCCTGCATGGAGTCAAATACATAATAGAATCGTTTGTCGGCTGTATACGCGATGTAGTATTAAGTACAGGCAAATCTGCATCAGATTTGCTACGGATATCCCCACTAATTGCAACCAAATATGAAAATGTACAAGAAGGTTGCAAAAATAAGTGTATGACTACTGAGAATCTCTGTTTTAAGGGATCAAGATGCGTAAACCATTATTATGCTTTAACATGTGATTGTTTTGGTACCAAATATGAGGGAGAATTTTGCGACATATACAGTAAGTCTAAGTAAATACTTTCTAAGGAGAGCCTTTCTCTGGAGTCGCCGTAAAAGGAACAATGAATATACAACTAAACATTAAACTTTTTTCTGTAAAATGGTCCATATTGCAGTGGAGTATAATTAACAATATGCTCCACGCCCATTAGTTTATTATGGTAAGTTTATTTTATTCCGTCCATGGCTCGAAGATAATAGCCTTCCGTCTTTAATGAAATTTATACTTTACACAGAAGAAGAGACAAATGGTATTTATAGACTTAATTGAGACAGGAGAAGAGACTCATGTATACTTAATTGAGATTAGAACACCATTTTGTATATCAAAAAAATTACATTGTCGCGTTTGTTCGGGTTTGTTCGACTTCCATTGTCTTTTGTTATTTAACACAACGTTTCGGTAAGTTAGTATCTCTAACCGTTTTCAAGTGTTAACTTCCATGTGCCATGAAGCTTGATGACTCCGCCTACGTGCTTATTGGAGTGTGAAGTTTGAGCTGTTGGTTTTGGACAAGAAGACGCTTCCAGATATTGGGGATATCTATACTTGGTTTACTAAATATATATGAAAGCTGCTTCTTTGAATTTTCGTTTTCTCCGCGTCCAAAACCTTGGCTTCTGACCACTGTATATTATGTTGGTTGGTCCGTACATGTTCCGCTATACCTGATCTCGAGGTTTGACCTCTTTAAGTATGCTTCAGATGTTCTTTAACTCGTACGCGAAGAGGTATTTTTGTTTCTCCAATGTACGATTCGCCACACTCCCAAGGGATTTGATAGATATAATTTTTGGTGTTCATTACGGGGGGGTTTTACTTTTGTAAGAAAGCTTCTAAGCGTATTTCCCGATTTAAAGGCTGTTTTGATATTATAGTTTTTGGTTATTCTTCTAATCTTTCCAGAAATCCCCTTGACATAAGGTATTGTAAGAAATGTTTGCTCCTCTCTAGCTTCTGTATTAGTTTTTATTTCGCGATTTTTAAGTTTTGAGATGGTATTAGTTACAAAAGTTTCAGGGTAACCATTTTGTTTTAAATCTCTTTTGATGTTTGAAATTTCAATATTTAGGTCTTCCGGATTGTTGCAAACGTTAGATGCTCTGTGATAAAGAGTTTGAATTATGCCCTGTTTTATGGAGTTTCAATGATTCGATCCGTGATTACTTCATTGTCTACACCTTCAAACAAACACCATTGTGTATATTATAGACTTATTTAAATTTGGAAAAATGTTTAAAATTTAGTGGACCATTTTGTACGTTTCCGCCATGAAGGACGTGCATGTACTTCGTAAAACAGTTTTTCTTTTTATTGATACCCTATTTCGCTTATTTAAAGTACGCCTCAGCGTGTTTAAATCCCACTTTCAAAAACGCGCGTGTTTTAAAGTTCCCATGGCAACATCAACAACCCGTGAAACGTGAAGTCTATGGGCGCATTCATCTGACGAAACAGTTGTGGAACTGTTACGGAAACGTCACTTAAATGAACAGCTACAATTGCGCTACAACGCCAACACGTTCTGGAGCGGACGCCATTTTAGGTAGCCCTTTTAAAATGCGCTATATATCTGTAGCGGCCGTGCAGTAAATAGAGAACAAAGAAATTTTAAAAGGATGGCGATAGTAATTAATACACAAAATTAAGGTTTTGTTTTGTGGCGCGCAGGTAATTGCGAACGACAAGTATTGTTTTATGGACGAGCAGTACGAAATGGAATACTGTCATCAAAATAAAACTTCCGTTATTTCTTGTTGAATAATAATATTTCCTCGAATATTTCTTAGATCCATTCTTCACCTTTTTTTACAACATTTTAACAAAACTAAAAAATTTTAAACAAAACAACCTCACAAATTTCAAATTATCAATGTCAACCATCTATCAAACGTTAATAATTATGAAACCACGTTCACGAAACGTATCGGTAACCTTAGTTGTGCTACCGGGAGCAGCTCCGCCACGGCTTCGTCAGATGAATGCGCCCTATGTCAACTTTTTAATTATTGATTTGACAGAATTACCTTTTAACGTCAAATAAAATATTTTTTTAAGCAAAACACAACCAACGTCAACGGTGACAACAATGAATCTTATGTGACAGATTGGAAGTTATTTTTTGTTCTCCTCATTTTCATGACAATGACAGATATATCACATCATGAATTCGACCATTTCACTTACTTATACGAAGTTATTATTTCCATTTATTGTAATATAAATACCAAAAAGTGTACCTACCAATAAAAAAAAATAATGTAAAGTATTCGTGGATAACTGGTCTTTAAAACACTTGCTCTATTTCAAGCACTCCGGCTGCGCCGTCGTGCTTGCAAAATCGCGCGTGTTTTAAAGACCTTAATATCCACTTATACTTTAATATACTATTTTAACAGAGAGAGATTTGAGAGATTTTAAAGTTTCTTTATTGTTCATTGTATTTTACATATCAATTGTCTAACTTATTTATATATACATACAATACATAGTACTATATAATACAATAAATATTTTTATTTGTTCTCTAGATCTCGTAGGTCAGTTTTTGCGTAACTGTCCTCTAGCTACCTAGGAAGCGCACTGGCAACGCCGGTGGGGTTGTTCTTAGCCCTTTGGTTAAACTGATCGATGTTTAGCAATGCTTTAGTTGGTCAGTTCCGTAGTCCTTTACTGCCATGAAAGAGTTTATTTTGTTTGTAAAAAACTTGAAAATATTTGCTGATTGTTATTTAAAAATGTTTTAATTTTATAATGGAATGTTAACTGGAAAAATTGAAGAAAAAACCAGCTTGATTTCTGTCAGGTACATGTAGCAGTAGCACATTTTGCCCAGTGGCTCGAAAATTTTTGTGGGCGTGTCATAAGTTTTAGGGAGGAGATTGGATTATATAGCAATTTTTGTAGATTTTGTAGTTTATTTCTTGTTAAAAAAATAATTTTAGTGAGTTTTTGGAAATTTTTGGAAAGGTTGAAATTTTGCATTATTGAAAGTAAATAGGTAGTCGTGAATGCAATGGTTTATGTACGTCGTTATTATTGTCATGTCTTAATTGTATTATGTCTTGTGTCAGTGGTGAGTGTTGCGGCTGTGTTAGATAAAATTTTGTTGCAATGTCTTGTATATAATCAAAGATGTATGGAGATTGTGTTGCCTGGTGCAGATGGCGGATTGATGTTAGGCGGTGAGATTTTGTAACGAATCGTAGTATTCTATTTTGCAGTAATTGAATTTTTCTAAAGTGGCAATTTGCCATACTGCACCAGACCGGAGCTGCATAAGTTAATGATGGTGTTATAATTTGATTATATATGATTAGCTTATTTTGTGGGGAGAGTGGAGATTTATGATGTAATAATTTGTATAATATGTGTGTGATTGCTAAGAACTTTGTTGATATTTTATCAACTTTAACAACAATCAATTTTATCTATTTTAACATTTTTTAAACGTTTTTCCAAATTCAACAAATCTACAGTGTGTCCACGGATAGAGTTTGGAAGAAGAAAAGCTTTTTTATTAGTTGGTATAGAAGAAAAAGCCATTCTTTATAAAAACGCCTGCTTTTGCTGAAACTACAATTTGAAATATCAGATTTGCGATTACTATACAGGGTTCGTCACGAACAATATTTTTAGTTTTTCGGATCTTTTTTTTTCAATTCCTTGATTTATTAAATGAATTTTGCTAGTATTGAACCAACAATTTCAACTATTAGATTTGGGATACATATAGGGTTCGTCAGAAACAACAGTTTTTGTTTTTTGGATTTTTTTTTCAAATTTTCAATTCCTTTTGAGGATTGGCTAAATAATCACTTTGGGAACAAGTGGATTGGAAGGTACCTATGTTTCACATCAGTTGGCACGTAGGAGTCCCGATCTCACAATTATCGGCTTTTATTTATGGATATATCTGAAGCCACATGTGTATTAAACCAATTTCAATAAAAACTTAGATTTCTTGAAAGAAAAAATAAGAGTAGTTATTGCAAATATCCCAATACAGCAAGTTAGAAACTGTTATCGGGAATTCAGATGTCGAGTTGAACTATGCGCTAACTCGGTGGTACCACGTTTAAATAAAAGATTTATGATTTATGATTGAATGAACCAAATAAATATGACATGTAATAATAAAAATACTTCAAAAGTAGGCAAATAAAAAATGGTGTTTTTACAACAAAATCGTTACTCGGCCAGATATAAAAGCATAATCGAAGTAAGAAAGCAACAATAGTTGTTTGTTTTTACGTAAATTTATTTTAAACAAAATCCACAAAAACTAAAAATGTTGTTTCTGATGAACCCTGTACAGTAATCGCAAATGTGTTATTTGAAATTGTAGTTTCAGCACAAGCAGACGTCTTTATTAATAATGACTTTTTCTTCTATACCGACTAATAAAAAAGTTTTTCTCTTCCAAACTCTATCCGTGGACACACTGTACAGGGTTATCCAACCAAGACTAGACAAGGCGATTTTTTGACTTTTCCTGTACTTTTATAAAAAAAAAACTGAAATAGCCATCTTAAGTCATTTTCTCCCGCGAATTCGAATATCTTCAGCAAAAAACAATTGAACATCAAACAAAAGTACTAGGGGTCACTTTGATATTTTTTTAAATGGAACGCCCTGTATATTTTTACATTTTTAAATTCCACATAAAATTATAATTATTTTTTATTAAATGCACCATTAGTCTATACTTCATAGTTTCCGAGATATTGACTCTCGAAAAGTGACATTTTTGAACTTTGACAGCTTATAACTTTCTAACAGTACGTCTTAGAGCAAAACGGCTTACATGTCCCTATCTTCAATTTTTATTATCTTCCCAAAAAAATCAACTTCCAGTTAAACCGGAACAACTATATTTCCTTCTTTCGAGTTACATCCGGTTTAACCGGAAGTTGATTTTTTTGGGAAGATAATAAAAATTGAAGATAGGGATATGTGAGCCGTTTTGCTCTAAGACGTACTGGTTGAAAGTTATAAGCTGTCAAAGTTCAAAAATGTCACTTTTCGAGAGTCAATATCTCGGAAACTATGAAGTATAGACTAATAGTGCATTTAATAAAAAATAATTATAATTTTATGTGGTATTTAAAAATGTAAAAATATACAGGGTGTTCCATTAAAAAAAATATCAAAGTGACCCCTAGTACTTTTGTTTGATGTTCAATTGTTTTTTGCTGAAGATATTCAAATTCGCGGGAGAAAATGACTTAAGATGGCTATTTTAGTTTTTTTATAAAAGTACAGGAAAAGTCAAAAAATCGCCTTGTCTAGTCTTGGTTGGATAACCCTGTACCTATATCAACCATGGTGTTTTTAATGAAAGTAAATAAATCAATTTTTCTGCTATTAAAGTTTAATTTCACATTAGTTAACAATTTCTTCTCCTGTGTAAAGTATAAATTTAGCTAAAAATGAGAATTGGTACCTTTGAAATATGTCCGGAATAACATAAACCTAACTTTATAAACTATTTACTTCTACATTAATAGAAGTTTATTTAAATAAAAAAATATTATTTTAGCTGCCACAATTCTGACTCTAAGAGGCTCATCATATGTATCCTATAGAGTATACGACTGGAAAGACCGTGTGCATTCTTCTGTAACACGATTTTCATTGATTTTTAAGACTAGGTTTGACGATTCTGCCTTATTGTATGCTGCTGGAGGTAAGATAATATAGAACAACATTTATTTTAAAATTAAAAAAGCCTTGGTAGGTATACATTTCAGTATTTCTTACGTATTATACGTAACTGTGATTTGGTTTACTCCTTTAATAATTGAAAATAAATTTCCCAGATAAAAAAGCATGTAACTCGGATCTGAATCAATATGAACAACTTAGCAAAGACTGTCAAACAATTTCCTGAATATGAATAAGAATAATATCATTTAAAGTTTTTATTTTATTCATATTATGTTCTACCAGTGCACTTTGCGCTTTAGTAGAAAATTACTTTTTAATGATATTTTTTTTTTTTTTTTTTTTTTTTTTTTATGATCGAGCACAAGCACTATAGGAAAAATCCTTTAAGGCGCTCTGGGAGCGGTGCGTGTGCGAAGAAAGCGATTCACGTTTTTCTTGAATCGTTGGAGGTTATATTCGGTTGGAAACACGGTCTCAGAAAGGCCGTTCCACAAAGATGACGTCCTCCAAATAAAAGAGTTCTGAAACAATGATGTTCGGGGTGTACTAAGTTGAACCACATAGGGATGGGCGGCAGTGGTTCGTCGTGTGTTTCTGCTATGCATTACTCTAGGTGGAATCGAGCGGGCAATATCTGTCGAACACTTGCCATGAAAATATCTGTAGAAGAGAGTCAAATCACCAACCTGTCTTCGATGTTCTAAGCTGTCGAGGTTCTTAGTCAGCTCGTGGTCGCCGATTAGACGAACGGCTCTCCTTTGGATGGAATCCAACAACCGAAGGGTATGCTTCGGTGCAGAACTCCAGATATGAGAGCAGTATTCCAGTGATGGTCGAATCTGGGCTTTATAGAGTGTCAAAAGTTGTTGAGGTGTATACAACTTTTTGGTACGGAAAAGTATACCGAGCTTCTGAGAAGCTGCCCTGGCGATTGCCACTACGTGATTATGCCAAGACATATTTCCTCCCAGATTGACACCCAGCAAATTAATAGACGAAGTCAGTGGAATTGCGTGTCCTGCCATAACGATATCGGGTTCTGCAATGTTGACCTTCTTAGAGAAAACTGCAGCCTGGGTTTTTTGAGCGTTAAATTCGACTTGGTTACTGTCACCCCAAGACAAAATTTCTTCCAGGTCTTTATTGAGGCGTGATACCTCATGTTGTCTGCGAAGATGTGCGTCAGTAGCCGATGTTTGAGGTTTCAAAGTAAAAGATGAGATAAGTGTGCTGTCGTCAGCAAAGCAATATAATGGATTTTCTGTTTTCGCTAGAAGGTCGTTAATGTACAGTAAGAAGAGAGTGGGAGATAATATGGACCCTTGAGGAACACCAGCATTGATGGTGAAGGTGTCTGAGAGAAACCCGTCAATCGCCACTTGCAGAGAGCGGTCCTTGAGGAAGCTAGACAACCATGAACAAAATCGACCGGGCATACCATAAGAACGCAGTTTGCTTAGGAGCCCCTCGTGCCAGACACGGTCAAAGGCTTTAGAGATGTCCAGTGCAATAGCCCGGGACTCCCCATGATGTTCGATTGCGTTGCTCCAAAGATGAGTGACATAGGCTAGCAGGTCTCCTGTTGATCTGGACTTACGAAAACCATACTGATGGTCGCTGATAATTTTAAGGCCTTCCAGGTATTTTATAAGTTGTTGGTTAATAGCTTTCTCCATCACCTTTGATATAACTGAAAGCAATGCGACTGGTCGATAGTTGTTTGGCAGGGTTTTCTTGCCTTTCTTTGGTATAGGCTGGACTCGCGCCTTTTTCCAGCAAGATGGAAATATTCCTTTTTTGTAGGATAAGTTAAAAAGTCTACAAAATACTGGTGTGAGTTCATCGGCGCATTTCTTGAGCACTATAATAGGAATTTCATCTGGACCAGAAGCTTTTTTGGCATCGAGCCCCTTCAGAATTCGTTTGACAGGACGCTGATATTGCAGAATTTACGGCAACTTATTAAAAAAATGCATACCATTCAAAAACTACAATACACATATCAATAAAAATGAAGGTGTTAAATCTACCACAAGGTATTCTAAACAAAAAACAATTGATCTTGAGATGATATCTTCTAAGCAAAAAAAACGTTTAATAAAAAAAAAATTTTCAAAAAAATTATCAACAAATCGGGTAAAAGAATAATTATGAAAGGTTAAACATTAAAGCAAATCAAAAAGAAGGCTGATTTTTTACAAGGAATTTACATTATTGATGTTTTCTCGTTTTATGATCCTTAAAAATTTCGTAGGTGAACATGGAATAGACCATTACATAGCCGCATCAATTTACAATAACTCAGTTTACATAGTTATGGATTTTGGTGAAAATAATCCGATAACAATTCGTTTGGGCGATACTAAGGATTTCAAGTTGCATGAATGGAACAATCTGACGATATTTCATGAACATGAAAAAATTCATCTTATTTTGAACGACGAAATAAAATCGATGAATATCACTGGGAGACCATTGCTTTATATAGATCCTGAAATATATATTGGTAAGAAAAATAGTATTTCAAATAAATATATTAAAATAAAAGCAGCGTGGGAAATGTATCATAGCTTTGTGTCAAAAGAAATTCCACTTATGATTAGGCCTAGAATGTAAATGACATTAACAACAACAAATTGATGGATAAAAAAAATTAATTAAAAAGTGTGTCCCCTTTTTAATCTGACTTTCTATTTAAACCAGATGATAATAATTAGATTTTTTTTTAAATCTCAATATAAAATAAGAATATTTTTAAATAAATACATCCACACTACTTTGGATTACCATACCGATTCGGAAAGACAATGGGTATTTAAAAAAAGTATATTAAGTGTCTTTAATACTTTCCAACACAAATGATGGTGATGCTGAAAACAATATTCTAAGCCTAGCACGTTTCTTTGCAATTTCAAATATAATCATATTAATGTTTCTATTTTAATAAGTAAATAATTAAAACAGAAAACAAATGTTCAAAACATTAAATCATTTAAACTGTATTCTTCAACTGTATTGCCTAAAAGAACTGTTAATGTAAATTTCGGAAAATTACAATGTTAGGTAAAACATTTTTTGAACAGACCTCGTAATTTCAGTCTTTTTGCAAATTTTCTCTATTTTTATTTTTAAATGTTTTAAAAAAATATTTCAAAAAAAAATTCTCCAGTAGTTACATCTTAAATACCGTCAGTGGTAAAATATAATTAATTAAAAATACAAGGTAAATCAATAAAAATAAAATATTTCTAACTAAAATAATACTTTAAATATTAATACCCAATAAAAAAAATATATATTTAAATAGGTATACAGTGTGGTTGTTTAAGTGTGCAACATATGGGCATTTTTTTTATTACCGATTAGAATTTTATTCTTGATAAAAGTTGGTGCATGCTCGATAATCATATTAGGTGCACTTGGAATGGTTGCAAGTCAAACGGCGTACAGGGTAGGCCAAAAAATATAAACCTTTTACAAGAATAAAGTACGCCTATTTCAGAAAATTCAGCAAAATGTTATTAAAAAAAGTTGTTTAGAACTAAAAGTTATGCATAGATTAAAAAACGTGACCTTATTTGTTTTTTCTATAGGTATCTGCGATTATTTTAGTAGGATTTCATGTTTGTCGCTTAATTTGTACAATTTTTTAAATAAACATTTAAAATAAAAATTTTGCACTTTGAATAATAGTTTTTAAGTAGCATATTATCATTACTAATGTTTTATCTTGTTAAAAATTTTTTTAGGATATTTTAAAGTTGTGTTTAATATCGTTGCTGCAAACATGAAGTTTGTGATTCCTTAATAAATTAAAAAATCAAGTAAATTTTACAAATATGCTTGAATTTGAACAAAGATATGTGAAATTGATTTGATTTTGATTAATTTATGAAGGTCTTTATGGTAAATATAAAAAAAATTTTGGGAAATTATTAATGTTTTAAAAAAAAATATATATTTTTTTTATTTTAGGAGGTCACGTTTGTTTTTGAATCTATGCATAACTTTTAACATTTTGCTGAATTTTTTGAAATAGGGATACTTTATTCTTGTACAAGTTTTATATTTCTTGGCCTACCCTATACGCCGTTTGCCTTGCAACCATTCCAAGTGCACCTAATATAATTATGGAACATGCGCCAAAATATCGATTAGCTTTCATTTTTAAATGTTTTTGAAAAGAGTAATAAAAGAAGTGAATATTTAAATATTTTTGAGTTTCATATTTAGCTTCTCCTTTTTTAAATATTTTCTTAATTACCGTTTTAAAACATTTTCTAATAAATAAATTTTAATTCTCGGGGAATTTCGTAAAATTTCATACCTTGGTAATAAATGGAGTTCTGACCTGCTTTAATTTGTATTAAAGGTAAGTCAATATTCAACTAGTTATGTACGTCACGTCTGTAATTGAGCTGTAAATTTGAATGTTTATTTTTTGATATAATTTGGTAAATAAACACAATATTTTGCATTTAGTGAATATCATTAATTGACATAATAATAAAATTTTTATACAAAAGTTTAGTTGAATATTGTCTATCCAAGGATCATATACTATTTTTTATTGCTTTATTTTGTAAAACTTTACAAGTGTACAAGTGTTTAGAAAATTTTGAAAAGTGGATCGCCATATTAAAGTTAAATATTGAAAAATGAGAGTAAATAGCAGCAAAATAGATAGGACGTAACACATAATTTGGAGTCAAAAACTGGAATTCTTTTAATTCTTTTAAAAAATCCCCACTGGTGCAACTATTTAGTTTTGTTTGACTGTTTTAAATGCTCGACTTTTAATTTTAAATTACTTAAATTATTATATAAATTGATTTTCTTTTCTATACACAAGAAAGATGATTTTTCCCAATTTATTGTTAATTTATGACTACAAATCCATAATTTAATCAGTTTTATGTAATGATTTATAAAATTTTGTATAATTTCATAAAAATCAGCAATGTATAAAATAGTTGTATCATCAGCACACAACCTATAATTTTTCCTTTCATTTTTATTTTAAATAAATAATTAATATAAACAAGGAAAAATAATGGGGCCAAAGTTGAACCTTGCAGAACACCACAATTAACAATATGAAATTTGCTATATTTATTCTTGATACGAACTTTGTTTTCGCTGATTCAAATAATTTCTAAACCAGTCAAAAAGTACACCCGAGATACCCATCATATCAAATTTCCTTAAAAAAATGCAAAAATTTACTGTATCAGAGACTTTGCAACGATCCGGAGAAACAAGTGTACATTTAATAAAATGTCTTTCAACATTTATTAACGTACATTGGCGAGAAATATAATTTTTAATAAAAATGACCAAATGAAAATGGTAGTCTTTGGACAAGTTCTCGATATGTTGGCTAGCTTTGGGTTTTAAGCAGCAAAATTAAAAACCATGCATGTCGATAATAATTAACTTTAATTCTACTTTTAGGTGGAGGACCAGAACTTCAAAAGAAAACGGGCTTAAAGTCTACAAATAATTTTGTGGGTTCACTTAAATACGTATTCTACAATGATATTTCAATTATCTATGAACTAAATAAAAATAATCCAAAAGTTCATTATATTGGTATCTTGAGACCTGAATTTTATGAAAGTGACGTCAGGATAATTCCCATTACGTTTCCATTTTCTGCAAGTCATATTTGGTGGCATAATGATCACGTTGATAGTTTGAGCCTCAGTTTTCACTTTAAAGTAAGTATAAGTTACCTATTCCATTTTTTAAATATACAGGGTGTCTCACGGTCGATGGTCACCGGCGTAGCTAGGGGGGGGGGGGGGATCGGGGCATTTGCCCCCCCCCCAAGAGCCATGAAAAAAAGTAATTATCAACAATATTTCAAAAACAATATTTAAATTAAATTTTTTTGCCCTTTTAAATTTAACGTAGGTAGGCTTACTTTGAGAAACAACGCGTCTGTTTTGGTCATCACATCCCCGTCGTCTTGTTTTATGTGACATTCGCGGTGTCTGGTGGTGTAAATTTCCTTTTCTCTCTTTTATTTACGTAAATAAGACAAAGTAAGATATAAACATCGTAGGAAAACCTAGGTTATTACGTTTGGTTGTGGTTGGTTTGTAGGACTTCTAGATTATTTCAGTTGCGGATTGTACGTAGGCGATTACGTAACAATTATAGATAATAGAAAAATTTAGCAAAATTTGGGCGTGGTCCAAAAAAATTTTCGCCTGCGGGCGGGCGGGCTTTACGCCTCTATGCAACTATATGCCCCCCCAAGACAATATCCTAGCTACGCCACTGTCGATGGTACCTTAGACGTTTCTGACGAACCAGTAAAGGAATCGTTCTGAAAATTTGGTCGTGTACATAAACGGACATGCTCTACCAACCTAAAATATTTTTAACAATACAGTGTTGCCGCTTCCACACAAAAATAATAGTAACTTCGATTTTTTAAATGCAATACCATATATTTTATTTTATTTTCGAAACCCCCATTACTTTTCTTACAATTTTTATTAACTCTACTCTATACTTATCTCTTACCGTTCCTAAGATATAAATTAATTTCCGTTTTTTTGTCCGAAAACGTCACTTTTAAAAATGCTGATAATTTTGAACTCTAAAATACTGAAATCCTGAAATTTGGTAAATAGTTAACTAATACCATAGGGCTCTTTGCCCTAGCCCAAATCTTACTTGCAATATACAGGGTGGTTGAAAAATACACTTATTCTGGTAACTTGAAAAAGTGACCATAAGTCCTTTTTTTCAAATGTAACACCCTATATATTATTACGGATTTGAAAAGCTGCTAAAATTTCACTTAATTCTTGTATATCATAACTGTACCTAACTAACTGGTTTAACCATTTTTTTGACGTATTAAGCATAATTTGTAAAATTTTCTGTACAATTCAATTTTTATTCGGTTATTAGTAAGAAGCCATGACAAAAATTGATGTTTACGTATGTTACTATGGTTATCGTTTTGACATTTCATTAAGTTTAGATACAAGATAGAAATACACTTTAAAGTCATGGAAGAAAACTATATATACAAATACAAATGCAGTTCTTTTGAATTTATTTATTTTATTTGGACAATGTGATAGAATTATCGCCAGGACATGTATAAAGTTTAACGAAATGTACTCTAATTTACCGCCAATGAATCTTAGAAAATTCATAAGGATCCAGGACAATTTTATTAAATGTTAACTAGGTAGTCAAATAATAAAAGACTACTAAAATTATAACTAGATATTAAAATGCTATTTTAACAAATGTTCAAGACGCTGGCCGTTTACATCCAAACACTTTAATATGCGGGTGTTGACTGCATGGATTTCAGGAAAAATTTAGTTTTAATGTTTTTTGCATGTTAATGCAAACACACATTGTCCAAATAAAATAAATAAATTCATAAGAACTGCATTTGTATAGTTTTCGTCCATGACTTTAAAGTGTATTTCTATCTTGTATCTAAACTTAATGAAATGTCAAAACGATAACCATAGTAACATACGTAAACATCAGTTTTTGTCATGGCAAAGAGCCCTATGGTATTAGTTAACTATTTACCAAATTTCAGGGTTTCAGTGTTTTAGAGTTCAAAATTATCAGCATTTTTAAAAGTGACGTTTTCGGACAAAAAAACGGCAATTAATTTATATCTTAGAAGCGGTAAGAGATAAGTATAGAGTAGAGTTAATAAAAATTGTAAGGAAAGTAATGGGGGTTTCGAAAATAAAATAAAATATATGGTGTTGCATTTAAAAAATCGAAATTACTATTATTTTTGCGTGGAAGCGGCAACACTGTATTGTTAAAAATATTTTAGGTTGGTTGAGCATGTCCGTTTATGTACGCGACGAAATTTTCAGAACAATTCCTGTACTGGTTCGTCAGAAACGTCTAAGGTACCATCGACCGTGAGACACCCTGTATAAAAAAGAATTATTACACTTTCCTGATAAAATCTAGTTATACCTCCTATATGTCGAATTAAGGAAATATTTTAAACAGTAATTAACTAATAAGAATAACAACAAAAACAAATAAACTTGTCTAGTTAGTAAATCAAGAATTAAACGAACCACTTTAATATCGAGGCAATTATTTTAGCTAATAAAATTGAAGACGGTTTTATTAGTCACAACTTACATTTTAATTAATCACTTTAAAAGCACAAATACCTACTTGATGTAATGTATATAGCTACATTTCTTACCTTTCAAGCGTGACAGTAAAAGTTGTGTTTTGAAATCAGTTATACCCGAAACACTTAGCACTTTTATGCACTCGCGCTTATTGTGGACGAACTCTACTTACACCCATGTGTACTAACCTGAAACAATAGAGAAAACTATTAAATACATACAGTTTATCGATCCCTAACACTCCCAAAATCCGTGTAATAGATTTTTAATTAAGGACAGTTTTTAGAAAAAATGATAAACAGTGTCAAGAGGGGCGTTTTAATGTTTCTTAATTGAAGTCAGTTACTGATGATTCACTTTTTATACTGCGATATCGGTAGCACTTATTAAAGCAGCACTTTGAGATTGTAGTATAGAAAGTTTTAAAAATCTTACCTTACTTAATTCTCGTAGTTTCCAGTTTTAGTAATCCAGCTTGTGTCCCGAACATTTAGCATTTTGGTATAAGTTTTCATGGTCACACTTAATCGAAGCTCTTCAGACAGATCCAAAAGCCAACTGTATTTTGCAACACTCTTCAAAGCGACAATTAAACAGATACAGAAACCAATTAAATTAATAATATAATTTTTATTGCTCTCGTCTGTCATCTCGAAAAGAAACGTCCATGGTGTTATTTTCAGTTTAATATTTATTGAAACCCGAACACACAAAAGGATTTGAGTAAATTTTGTAACACCACAGATACTATACAAAAAATATTTTTAATTGTGTAGCTTTTAGCCCGTCACGGCTGCTAATAAATGATGATGTAGAAAAATCATATGTTTTGTGACATATCTACTGTTTATAGGTACTTTCAATCAACAAATCCAAACTACGATCAATCTTATCCTTTCTGTACGTTAGACTAAAAAAGATCGGATTGATTTTAATGTGAACTTGGTTCTGTATCTTGCGCTACCCTGAAAACATCGCGACTCGGATTTACACGTTGCTTTAGGTGTTGTTCTGGTTGATTCTGAAACAAGGAAAGGATGCCTTAAAGGTTGAATATTTTTTCTTTTAAAATATTGGCTCGTAGTAACGTCAAAAATATATAGTGTCAGATATTGAATTGTGTTACAAATACGGTCCAAGTAGTAGTAAGTAGCAAAAGAAAATCTTAGAAACAAATTAGTTACCTTCTTGTCCATTTCCATTCACCCGATGACTTAATCTTCATTCTTCTTTCTTCTTGTTCTATTTTCCAAGGTGCGAACAAAAAGGGCGTCGAGACAAGCCGGCTTGCCATTGACCTTTTCCAGACATTCGATGGTCTTCAAAGGGGCTTACTTTACCGCGCTTTTAAACTGCGACGATGTTTAGACAAACCCTTAAAGAGCAGAACATTCTTACATCACTCGCGTGTAACTCGCACTTCTGTTTTAGGGGTCGTGGCACGTACCCAATATATAAAATTAAAAAAAATATATTTTACCAATTAACATTATCAATTATCGGCGAAATGGGGTTTAAAACTAATAATCGACTTGTCAAATTAATACCTCGTATATCCATAAAATTAAATTTATATAAAAAAGCGAAAAAATAATTTTATAACATATTAGTGCGGCCGCTAGAAGAGGATACTCTATGAAAACATCAAAAATTAAACTTTAAATACACGTGTCCAAGCATTTTTCCAGAAGAAAAACGGTACAGGATTTACTCTCTGAATTTATTCCAAGTTACAAACTCACACTGTATAATACTAAGAGCTTTTTGTCTTATATGCTATTTTGGAAACGTTCAGAATTGGCTGAAGACAGTAATGTAATATTTTATTTAAATTTAATTCAATTCAATTTAATTGATCTTTAATTTTAAAACTAATTGGGTACAAATTATGAGCTTACCAAAATATTTTTTAAAATGAGCCAGCTCCAGCGATGTTGGTTGACGTTGGTTGGTGACGCAGGCTGCTCTGTCCCATTCCATAAATAACGAAATTTATTAAACAATCCAAATTAGAAATTTTAAAAGTCCGTTTCCGTCCCGTGTCTTCTCCAAGCTCACAGGATTTTTGCCCCGTCTTTTAATTTTCAAAATGCTGCTATACACGTCGACCATCAGGGGCGCAAAATCCGTTACGCTCAGTCCTGCATGCCGAATCCAGGATGTAGGCACCTACAGTGTCACCAGTAAAGTCCGCATCATATGGGATTTTTGTTAATAGCTTTATTCAAAATTTGTCTTTGATGAAAATTAAGCAAAAAAATAATAGTCACTCGATTCGAATTATCTGTCAAATTTTAATTTTTTCAAAAAAATAATTCAAAAGTGGGGTTATTTCTGAAAATATCGAAAAAAGTTATTAAAAAAAGTTTTTTAAAATGCAGTTTTTAGCCCACATGCAGAATTTCAGTTGCATAAGATAATTTTGATTTTTTACCTATATTTTGTAAATTGCTCTACTTTTGCAAAATAACACTCAACGCAACCTACATAAAACTTGTTAGTTTTAACAATGCTTTATTTCAGATAAATTTTCTTTAAAGTAGCGCCATATTAAATGTGTGTTTTTCTACAAAATCAAAATTGGGCTATTAAAATTTGGTCGCATGTGATGCAAAGTTTATTTGTTTTTCACCCTGTATAAGGTAACTTCATAAAATAAGTATTTTTGACACTGTAGTTTGTATCTGAAAGTAATACACCTTAATATTAAGACAAAAAAGAACACACTGTCATCAGTAAAGTGTTCATTAAGTAGAAAATAAATTTTAGTTTAACTTAAACGAAAAGTTTATCTATTTTCAACGATTTAGTTTAAAACCCCTTCATTTTATTTTTAATTTTTTACTTTCAGGCACAAACTACGTTTTCAAAAATACTTATTTTATGAAGTTACCTTATACAGGGTGAAAAACAAATAAACTTTGCATCACATGCGGCCAAATTTTAATAGCCCAATTTTGATTTTGTAGAAAAACACACATTTAATATGGCGCTACTTTAAAGAAAATGTATCTGAAATAAAGCATTGTCAAAACTAAGAAGTTTTATGTAGGTTGCGTTGAGTCTTATTTGGCAAAAGTGGTGCAATTTACAAAATATAGGTAAAAAATCAAAATTATCTTATGCAGCTGAAATTTTGCACGTGGGCTAGAAACTGCATTTTAAAAAACTTTTTCTAATAACTTTTTTCGATATTTTCAGAAATAACCCCACTTTTGAATTATTTTTTGGAAAAACTTAAAATTTGACAGATAATGCGAATCACGTGACTACTATTTTTTTGCTTAATTTTCATCTCGATCAAAGCACAACTTGATGCCAAAGTAAAATTTCTAATAAAGCTATTAATAAAAAAAAATACCATATGATGCGGACTTTACTGGTGACACTGTATACTGCACGAAAAGCTTTATTTCGCACGGCGTACAGGTTTGCTGCGGCCTCTTAGTCATTTCCGACCACCCATTCAACGACTTTACAGAGCTGCACGCAGGTGGCTTGGAGTCGACCGCGCCTGTTGTTAGTGTGGATTAGGTTTGGTATCGAGTCCATCTAAAAAAGGAAACAATAAGGTTACCACCAATGACATTGTAGTTTTGTTAACGACAAACACAATTTCTACCCTTTTTTGCGGTTGACAAGATGACGTTTGCTTTTCAATCATGCCAATATTTTTTTTATTACGGATCCACATATTTGTCAACTCCCAACAGTTACACAACTTTTCATATGGCCAACCAACAAAGGGATACGATATAGCTATTTACCTAACAAGTGCGGAAAATGAATTTTTCCGCACGTGTCAGGTACAATAGTTTTTCTACAGACGTGTGGAAATAAGTAACACATATTTCAAAAAAATTTAATAATTTTTAATTAACTATAACAATCACATACATATGTAACAGTAACTAATTCTAAGAAAAAAAAGTAGTAACTGCAAGTTATAATTGATATATTATTGATTTTGACATAATCGTGCCGAAAAAATTTTCCGCACTAGTGTGGAAAAAACAATTTTCCGCACGGATTTTTGAAATAATCGTGCCGAAAAAAAAATTCCGCACTAGTGTGGAAAAACCAATTTTCCGCACGGATATCAGTGCGGAAAATTGATTTTTCCACACGTCTGTAGGAAAAGCAATGTTACATAACGACCCTCACGTATTTAATTTTGAAATGTTAAAAAATTAATTTTGCCATTAATCTAACCCAACCAACAATTACATAATGAATAGCTGTACCATGTGCTATCATGTGCAGCATCATTACGTAATTCATAGCTGGACCCTTGGCGTGTATCCCCTTTCCTCATTGCCGAATAAGTATCTAAACTCTTGCATCAAGTTAAAAAAAAATAAACACACCAAGGGCCCCCTTACAACATTACAAATAAGAACACATACCTTTCAAGGAACAGAGCACTGACGTATATTAGGTTGACCGAAGAATAAAACGCGCACAAAAGACACCGAAATAAACTTAAATCCGGTGATGAGCTACAGTAAACCCCTGGCGAACGAGAAACCACCCCGGGGTTGTTTCCAGGCAGCGTACGCGAAAAGCACCGTCTCGTACAACCGCTGGTATTCAAGTAATTATTTAATTTCATACTACTACCTGGGTCAAGATAACAATAAAACCAAAAAAACAGAAAAAAAGGATGATTCATTCCAAGCGTTTGTTGACGATTTTTCTATCGATATTTTATTTTCAAATAAAAATGAATTTTAGGAATATTAATATTTTATATCTTGTACATATTGACGCTATTTTCACGTATACAGGGTGTTTCATTAAGGGTGGCCACCGGCCATATCTCGGAAACTACAAAGCATTGAAACTTGGTGAAAACATTTTTATGAATAAAGTGGTCATGAGAAATTTCTGGAAATTATTTCGCCACACGTGGGCACAATTGAAAATTAAATTTTAAAATTCTAAATTTCTCCGAAAATTCCTACATTATGGTATACCTCTGGTTAAATCATTAGAAAGAATAGATAATTCTGCATCATTTTGGTTTAAGGCTCATTGGCGTACCGACCTTGATAAGAGTGTAATCATTTAAATCGCTATAACTTCTAAATGACTTATCCGATTTTACTAAATTTAAGCTTGTTTGGAAGAGAAAGGTAAGTTCTTTTAATTGCCGTATCCATTGATACACGATAGTTTCTAATAAAATTGCTAGAGGGCGCAATTTGTAATAATAACAGTTTTTTCAATTTTATCCCGAAAATTCAAATCATACGGTATTATGACATCATAATTGGAAAGTAGATTAAATTTTCAAGAAAAAATATGAAAACCGCAGTTCGATATCTTTGTTGGTTTTAGAGTTATTGCCAAAACAATAATTTTTAAAAGAAATTATTGTTTTTATAGCTTCGTGGCCACGACGAAAAAATATTTTTTAAACTTTATGATTCTTTTATGTGTAGGATTTTTACTTATTATTCCAATGGCCCAAAAACTACTTTGGAATTAATGACATAATCATGGAAAACTTCTAATTTAGGCATAATATGATGTTTGAAAAAATAAATCTAGATAGCCGTGAAACAAAATTGACAGATTTAATTTTGATAGGTGTTGACAAAAGTTTCTCCTTGATTCTTTTTGGATTACTTCTTACCTAATGAAAACTATAGGCTTGCCGTATATTTTAAATATTTTCAATGTTCGATGATGATTTTCATTACACATATCTCTTAGCCAATAGCAATAGGTGAGCCGCCTATCAAAATCAGTTTCCGATAGGGCCTGATGTAAATCTACATGATAGGGATGCAGCTTAAAATCCCTTATAATTCGGAACACTGCAATAACACTTATACCTAGGTCTATGGAAATTTCTCATGAACTTAAATGCGGATTCGCTTCCACGTACATAAGAACGTTTATAATGCTGTCTTCATTCCTCACTGCAAGTCTTCTGATACCAACTGAAATAGGTCTAGCACTTCCCGATTGCCTTAAACGTATTGCCAGTCGTCGAAATACTCTTCTGGTATGGTGCATTCGTTCAGGATATATAGCAGCATATTCTCGTTCCGCAATAGGGGCACATTGAAAACATTGAAAATATACGGAAAGCCTATAGTTTTGATTAGGTAAGAAGTAACTCAAAAAGAATCAAGGAGAAACTTTTGTCAACACCTATCAAAATTAAATCTGCCGATTTGATTTCAATAAACATCATATTATAACTAAATTAGAAGTTTTTCATGATTATGTCATTAATTCTAAAGTAGTTTTTGGGCCATTGGAATAATGAGTAACAAACCTACACATAAAATCATAAACTTTAAAAATATTTTTTGCTCTTTTGTTAATTTTTTCACTAAGAGAATATATTTCTCAGAAAATTACATAGTTCTCCAATACATTTTTAGGCTAGCAGTAATCTCAGCGTGGTAGCATCTAGCGAAGCTCAAACAGGTCTATATTGGGAAGTTAGAGTGGTAAACGACGAAGTGAGATTTGAGCTTCTAAATAGCAATAAAAACACCACAAACCTTATAAGCGTAAAAAAAACTCCAGGAATATGGCATTTTCTTAATTTAACATACGTAGATGGAGAAATAACTGTAAGCGTCGATAGAAAGGACAAGACTGAAAAAATAGGCGATTTGAAATTTGCAATAGGTGATAAAATTAAAATTGCCGCTGGGTCTCGATCCAATACTGGCTTAGTAGGGTAAGTTAACAAAATTATTATTTATTTTATGAATTTGCTAGTACCGTGCGAGCCAATATTATTTGCATCAAAGAGGGCCTTACATCTAAGGACGTAATGCTTAGCCCTAGAGCTTAATACCTGTTGGGTGTCAGTAACTACCTGAATTAACAATCAATCAGTGATTCCGTCATCTTTGGCAGTCGTTACAAGTAATTTGATTCATCGCTAATTTTTCAAATTTCGCTATAATTTTTCAAATTTCTTGAACAATTCACACAATGGGCTTTACGGAACAGCACAAAACATTCATAGTTGAAGCGTATTTTCGAAGCGGAGTAAAATGTGAGTGGCAATACAATCTGGGTTTGTGCATGGACGATTTTCACGAAAATTTTCCTATCGTTGCTTTTATTGCTGGGGATTTTTATCATTGCCTGAAAAGAACCGTAGCTGTGTTTAGGGAAACTGGTTCTATACAACACAAAAAAGGAGCAGGAAGACCATCTGTAAGAACAGAAGAACTTGTTGCAAACGTTCGTGAAATAATGCAAAATGCGCCAACAAATTGTATAAGACGCCTGTCCCAAGAAGTGGGAAGATCTTATGGAACATGCAGGACTATTCTTAAGAAGCAGCTAAATTTATTTCCTTATAAAGTGCAAGTATTCCAAGAAATACAATCCGCAGATTTTGAAAGACGCAGAAATTACTCTCAATGGTTTACCCAAAATTTATTGGAAGACCTGACATTTTTTTCGGATGAAGCCTGGTTTCACCTCTCCGGTTATGTGAATTCTCAGAATACATGTTATTATTTTTCTTTTTGTATATTCTTACTTTGTTAATTTTGTAAACAAGAAAAATAAATTTGTATTTGTCTACTTATTTTATTACTCATTAGTTTGGCACATCATGTCATAATATGAATTTGACAAAATTTTAACCTAGATTTGGTTAGATATATCGTCCCCATATCATTGTGATCTAAACCAAGCCCTACGTTTTTTAATCCAAGCCCTCTTTGATGCAAATAATTTTTGCTCGCACGGTAGAAAGGGGATTGATAGACCTAGACCTTTGGTTTTTAGATTACTTAAGGAAAACTAGTTTCAACTTTATAAAATATATATTTTTTTGTGAATAATCCGAGCCACTAGAAATAATATCAAAATTGAACAAAATGGAGAAACTTTCTTGTAACTTTATTAGAGTAATTTAAGAACCTGCAAAGAATAACTTAAATTTACCTGAAAAGGGAATTTGAAGAAGTAGTCCATGCTTTAAGTGGAGATAAAAGTATTGGAAAGAAAGAAAAACTAAAAGTCTTCCTCCGCAAAATTTAATAGACTAAAATTCTTCAAGGGTCTCTACATGTTTCGAACGTAGAAACGTTCATCATCAGGAGACAGAAATATATTAAGTGCTGATGGTTTTAGCAGAAGAGAAAATGGTGAAGAACCTTAATGGAGCTTTGATGGAATTAAAAAATGATGTGTAAAAGAGACATAATATGGAGAAAATGGGGTCTAAACCAACCAAATAAACTGGGGAAGAAGGTGTCGAAGATTATTTAAATTTTTTTATAAAACATTTTTAAGTATATATCTAAAAGACATTGTGCGGATAAAATTAGTCGTAATTATTAAGGTATCACAATCTGTTAAAAAAAAAGAAATAGAAATTAAAATCAAAGAATGAAGTAAAAAACTTTTTTGAAATATTTTTTTAGATAAAAAGTAAGTACTACTTACGAAATTACATTTAGCAAAAGTGTTTTGTGGGGTACTGAGGTTAGAAGCTCAGTAACCCCGCAAGAGGTTAATTTAAAATCAATAAAATTAATTAAAAAGTTGCACGTTTAAAGAACTTAGAGGTCAAAGAGGTTGTTCACGTCCACGTGCTGGGATTCACTTTAAACCTCAGTACCCCACAAAATACTTTTGCGGAATGTAATTTCGTAAGTACTTACTTTTTTATCCACAAATATATTTCAAAAAAGTTTTTTTCTTTATTCTTTGATTTTAATTTCAATTTCTATTTTTTTTACAGATTGTGATAACTTCATAATTACGAGTAATTTTATCCTCACAATGTCTTTTAGACAGAATATACTTAAAAATGTTTTATAAAAAAATTTAAATAATCTTCGGCACCTTCTTTTTAGAAGGTTTTTTCTTCTTCCCTAGTTTATTTGGTTGGTTTAGACCCCATTTACTGACTTACTCATATACTCTAAAAGTATGTTTTAACCTTTATCAATTTCTCCCTATTATGTCTCTTTTACACATCATTTTTTATTTCCACAAAAGCTCCATTAAGATTCTACACGAGGGGTGTCTCACTGTGGCAGTAGGTGTACAAATGTTAAGGCAGGACTTAGCAGGACCGTGGCAGGACTGTGGCAGGACTGACAGGACTGTGGCAGTACTGTAGAAGGACCTGGCAGGACTGTGGCAGGACCTGGCAGGACCTGCCAGGACTGTGGAAGGACCTGGCAGGACTGTGGAAGGACCTGGCAGGACTGTGGCAGGACTCTGGCAGGATCGAAGCAGGACAGGCAGTACCTTTCAGATCCAATCAGATTTCTCCAATAACTTTAGGAGTAGGGATAAATAGCGGAAAGCAAAAAATATTTTTGTTTGCTTTTGTTTATTAATTGAAAGTGAAATGGAAGTGCTTGTAACAGACGTCGCAGTTTGTAAAGTTTTCGGCGCGCGTCGCCGCATAATATTCCTGTTTGAGTTATGTTCTAAACACCGGTGAATCACAACAGTCGACTAGTCGAGTTTGCAGTCTCATTTATTATGTTCATGCAAGTTATTGATAAAATATATTGTTTATTTCCGAGTTTATTTCTTTGTTAAGAAAGAATATAAATATTTAGCAGTTGTGTATCCGTGGTAGGACAGTAATAGGACCGTGGCAGGACCCTGGCAGGACAAGCAGGACTCTGGCAGGACAAGCAGGACCGTGGCAGGACAAGGGCAAAAACGACAAGTCCTGCCAAATTTGGCAGCAGGTGTACAAATTTTGACTAGTGAGACACCCCTCGATTCTACATCATTTTCTCTTCTGCTAAAACCATCAGCACTTAATATATTTTCTGTCTCCTGATGATGAACGTTTCTACGTTCGAAATATGTAGACACCCTTAAAGAATTTTATTCTATTAAATTTTTTGGAGAAAGACTTTTCGTTTTTTCTTTCTTTCCCATAAGATAAGAATATTTAAAGTGAACTTTCCGCAATAATACCTATCTAAGTTTTTTAGGTGGCCCACAACGTACATAAGTTTTGAATCTTTTACTGTGACTTTAAGTAGAGGTAATGGAAGATTTCTTGTTAAAAATATTTTGGCCACCAATGTTTTTATTAATATTTTTAAAATAATGGCATTTTCTTCAGCATTTTTCACGTCAATCCCACCTAACTAAACTTGTAATATTATTAGAGCCATTTTGTAGATCTTAAGGTCAATTTTATAACCAGGTAGGGGGGTTTTGCTCGCTTGATTCAATTGTTATAACCTCGCTATCCCTAAGTTACTATAACTGATAGATTTTAAATACAAATCTTGTTTTTTATAAAACGACATGACAGTATTTGATTATTTTTAAACTAAAAGAATTATAGCTTGCCAGTAAAAACGAAAAAAATTATTATTTCAAGCTATTTATTATTTTTTTGTAGTTGCATGAGAGATATTGAAGTTAATGGAGCTAGTTTGGAACCAAGAAGCGTTTTACAAACAGAACGAGTGGTTGGAGAAGTTACTTTAGACGATTGTAGGTAAGAATTAGTGTTTTTGTAAGCTATACCCACCCAACAGAAAACACAACTATTATTTAGTATATATTTTATTATTCTTTAAAATTTACATGTTGGATTGGGTATAATTTTAGTTAAAAATATAAACGTTCATTAACAAATTATGATAACACATAACCTGATAACAAAATAATAATTTAATCATATATAAAATGACTATAAATTCGTTGATATTTTTAACACAGAATATTATAAATGTTATTACCCGTTACCCTTCTTAACATTGAGGTTTGTAAAATGTTATTATTAATTTAACCAATTGCTGGTTGCGATAATAATAACACGTATTTTCACGATCAAATGTAGTTTTCTGATAAACTTACAGGCATATTTATTCTAAGTTCACGAAAATGAAACTTCTGGAAGTCAAATTATTTTGCAATATTTATTAAACAAATCATTTTGCAATTTATCCTTCCCGCAGTAATCAACCATTTTAAACACACTTCATTGTATCATCCATATAGCATTTTTATTATTTTTCGTACAATCCACCCAAATTTCAATATAAAAAAGGATATTTTTAAACTCTTTAAACTTCCATCCTGTAGTTATCCCATACAATTCCTCTATATAAATATTGTTAGTATCAACTACAAAAGGATAAACCTCCATTTTTCTAGACCTGTTTAAGGCTTTTGATTTGGTTGATCATCCCATTTTACTGCACAAATTGGGAATAAGGTGTAAAGTTCTTCAGCTCTTTAAGTCGTATTTGAGTAAATGAACACAAAAAGTTAAACTAAAACAGTATGTAGCTCTTTCAAAGGGGTTGAGTTTGATGTTCCGCAAGGTACAGTGCTTGACCAGATTCTATTCTCTATAACAGTCTAGCAAATGCGATGCCTAATATAAAAACTGTGTATTTTGCTGATGATACAGTTCTTTTGATTAAGTGGCATGGCACAGAGAGAGCTGCTATCTATGTAAAAATTTGGATAGACTATAATCTTTAAACTTTTAATGTAAACAAAACAAATTTTATGTGTTTTTAATAAATCAGATTGGGTTGCCTAATAAAAATGAAATTGTATTTCACTCAAATGTTTGTGATTTCTCTGAGAAATGTTCATGTAGTGGTGTAGTTAGGTCTGTGGAATGTGCAAAATATTTGAATGTTTATTTTGACGTTTTTGAAATGATCTGCTCATGCAGAATATGTAAAAAATAAATTAAAAAAGCCCGTTTATAAATTCGACGAATTGCGTAACATTCTAAACAGAGTGTAAGTTTTATTGAAGGGTAAATTCTCTACATGTTTCGAATGTATATGCATTCATCATCAGGAGAATAGAATAGAATAAGGAATATAAGAAATACAATAAGTGCGAACAGTCCAAACGGAGCTACAAGATGATGGAAAGAACAAGTAAAGTATTTGGACGTAATAATAGACTTAACGAGAGGCCATTCGTGAAGTATTGGTAGAAACTAAGTTATAAAGTTATCATAGCAGTAAGCTATGTGTCATATTAGTGAGACAGTACCATAAGTGTGAGAAGAGAAGAATATTTAAAATTGGAATAGTAGAAGTTGTAAAAAGTTTTTTTATACAAATACTCTTCGCTCCTCACACTTACGTAGCTGATTCACTAATTTGTGACTTTTCATTTATTCTTCATTTTAAAATAAAAATTTTAAAAGCATTGAATCCAGTAACAATAACACTTAAACACCATTCTTAAAATATAACATGTTTCATAACTTCTGATTTTAGATTTATCGATGCGTGTCAACGACCAAATACATGTGAACATGGCGGCAAATGTTCTGTAAAAGAGGATAGACTGACATGTGATTGTACTAACACCGGTTATACAGGAACCAACTGCCACTTTGCTTTATACAGGAAAACTTGTGAAGAATTAGCTTTATTAGGTTAGTACTAGGAAACTAAAGTATAGTTTGTAAAGGATATTTTTATAAGCATCAAAGTGACCTTAATTAAATGGATTATTTCGAGAAAACCAATAAGGTGATAAAAATATTACATCAATTTAAGGATATTTTCTTTGTTTATATTTTCTTTTCAGGATATACCAAACCCGATGTTTATCTCATAGACATAGATGGAAATGGAAGATTTCCCCCAGCTCATGTGCGATGTGAATTTCAAAGTCTCGAAGATTCCACAAAAACTATCGTCGAACACAATCTTCCAAGTCAAATGGACGTTAGGTCGCCATCTGAAAAAGATTTTAGGTATTTATCCACTGTTGGTACTAGAATTCACAAATTTTAGAATAGCTTTAATGAATCTTCCCCTTGTTTCATCGGGTGCTGCCTATATTTGATATTTTTATTTATTTAAACCTACGTTATTTATATTCTAACATCAGTATTTTGCCCATACATAAGTAGGTTAGCCTAATTCTAGATAAATAGTGCTATTCTTATAACGGGTGATTCATTTAGACCTTTTTTTTTAATTCTAAATAAAACATATAAAATGGAATTGAATGGTGAAATCTTTATTATGAGCTGAAAGAACAATCTTTGACACTTATTTTTTGAAAATAATTTCATTTAAATGCTGACCGCGACTACGCCGTACGTGGTCCATTCGGAAGGTCCAATTTTCGATCACGCTTTCTAGCATTGCGACCGGTATCTTCCGAATTACGCGAGTAATGTTGGTTTCTAAGTCCTGAATCCGTAGCTTTCTTATCGACGAAGACTTTTGATTTGACATAACCCGAAAGAAAGAAGTCCAAGGGTGTAATATAGCTCCGTCTTTCTGAAACCAAATGTCGCCGACATCACGGGCATACACAGCGCGCGAAACAATAGCTTTATTGAAGAAATCAGTTTGGTGAGCAGATAATTTCGCGTTTTGGACCTGTCAACTGGCCGCCTGGATCGTGTGATATCACACCCTTGGACTTTTTTCTTTCGGGTTATGTCAAATCAAAAGTCTTCGTCGATAAGCCAGCTACGATTCAGGACTTAGAAGCCAACATTACTGGCGTAATTCGGCAGATACCGGTCGCAATGCTGGAAAGCGTGATCGAAAATTGAAAATTCGGAATGGACCACGTACGGCGTAGTCGCGGCCAGCATTTAAACGAAATTATTTTCAAAAAATAAATGTCAAAGATTGTTTTCTCAGCCCATAATAAAGATCCCATTTTATAATAATATGTTTTATTTAGAATTAAAAAAAAAAAGTCTAAATGAATCACCCTATATTAAAAAATAAACAGTGTTGAAAAAGACAATGTTAAAATTGCCATATTATACTAAACTACAAATCAAAAACATCATTTTATATTAACTAACTGAATTTATTGGCATAATTACTTAGTACACACTTTAAGCCAATTTGATATTAATTAACTTTGATTAATGTTATTGTTGTTATGTGGCAAAGGAATAACATACTGTTAATAGTTGACAGTTGATCATAGCTTTCTAATTATCATTATTTAGTTTTAGCATAAAATATAGAGAGTTTAGTGCCGATATGCTACAAGAGCTTGTCTCACATTCACTCAATTGCAGTCAATACATTAAGTACGACTGCTTCAAGGCTCCGTTGGAACTCCATTCCTCTACCTGGTTTATATCTTCAGCCAATCAGACTGTAGATTTTATAGGAGATGTAAAAAGGTAATTTTGACATTTAAACAACAATAACAGAAATTCGGAAGAAGTTCAGTCTGATTATATATTAATTCAAGAGAATAGACGCCGAATAAATGCGATTAGACATAGACACAGATAAAATGCACATAAAGAAAAGCATTTTTATGGAATGGGATATTTTTTTGTATTGGAACGGTTTTATACACAATAATTAATTCTATTCTTTATTTATAAAATTTACTGATTAAAGCTTTCCAACGTAAAAAAAAGAACGACTCTAATAATAGCTTTCCAGTACAATATTAATTGTTATATGTGTATGTCCTAAATTAGATGTTTCATGAATGGTGTGATATTTTTTATTAGGATTTAGTTTCCCATTTTAGCTACAATATTAATTGTAATATAGTGTATGTCCTAAATTAGATGTTTCATGAATGGTTTGATATTTTTTATAAGGATTTAGTTTCCCATTTTAGTTACAATATTAATTGTAATATAGTGTATGTCCTAAATTAAATGTTTCTTGAATGGTGTGATATTTTTTATTAGGATTTAGTTTCCCATTTTAGCTACAATAATAATTGTAATATAGTGTATGTCCTAAATTAGATGTTTCATGAATGGTGTGATATTTTTTATTAGGATTGAGTTTCGCATTTTAGTTACAATATTAATTGTAATATAGTGTATGTCCTAAATTAAATGTTTCATGAATGGTGTGATATTTTTTATTAGGATTTAGTTTCCCATTTTAGCTACAATATTAATTGTAATATAGTGTATGTCCTAAATTAGATGTTTCATGAATGGTTTGATATTTTTTATAAGGATTTAGTTTCCCATTTTAGTTACAATATTAATTGTAATATAGTGTATGTCCTAAATTAAATGTTTCATGAATGGTGTGATATTTTTTATTAGGATTTAGTTTCCCATTTTAGTTACAATATTAATTGTAATATAGTGTATGTCCTAAATTAAATGTTTCATGAATGGTGTGATATTTTTTATTAGGATTTAGTTTCCCATTTTAGCTACAATATTAATTGTAATATAGTGTATGTCCTAAATTAGATGTTTCATGAATGGTTTGATATTTTTTATAAGGATTTAGTTTCCCATTTTAGTTACAATATTAATTGTAATATAGTGTATGTCCTAAATTAAATGTTTCATGAATGGTGTGATATTTTTTATTAGGATTTAGTTTCCCATTTTAGTTACAATATTAATTGTAATATAGTGTATGTCCTAAATTAGATGTTTCATGAATGGTTTGATATTTTTTATAAGGATTTAGTTTCCCATTTTAGCTACAATATTAATTGTAATATAGTGTATGTCCTAAATTAGATGTTTCATGAATGGTGTGATATTTTTTATTAGGATTTAGTTTCCCATTTTAGCTACAATATTAATTGTAATATAGTGTATGTCCTAAATTAGATGTTTCCTGAATGGTGTGATATTTTTTATTAGGATTTAGTTTCCCATTTTAGCTACAATATTAATTGTAATATAGTGTATGTCCTAAATTAGATGTTTCATGAATGGTGTGATATTTTTTATTAGGATTTAGTTTCCCATTTTAGCTAAGATAGAGGAACACACTTAGTACTGTGCTATTTTTTTGAGAAACTAAAGCTATTTAAAGATAAAGAAATTAAAGGGTTATATTAAACATTTTAAGTTTTCGCACCCTCCTCGTATCCCGGTTATTTCTTTAATCATGAACAAAGTAAATGTTGGGTTACAGAGGGAGTTTTCAATGTAGAATCCTGTCAGATATCTCGTTTTCTTCTAGATGCCTTGATTTTAAAAATTCAAACAAACAAACCCTATGAATGAATTTAAAAATTTTTGTTATAATTATTGTCATTAACTTAGTTTTCAAAAACATACAATATTATCGCATTTTTAAATTTATATGCAATCAATTCATCATAACACCTAATATTGGACATTGATAATTGTCTTTCTTTGTGATTCTTATCGGGGTCATTTAAAATTCGCAATAGAGCTAATTTATATAAAGTTTTTTTATTATTAGAGAACATGTATGTTCTGTGTATGCACTCAGTTCCAAAAAAAGTGACGCACCTAATTTTTGATGCAACTTCGTAGCTTTGTCATTTCTGAACGAATGGACCGATTTGTATCGTTCTTTCAATAAAAAAGTCAATGTCATTATAAAAGTTGTAGTGGCTAAAATTACATAAAATGCCTCAAATAAGTTCAGAACAAGGAGCAGCATTAGTTACTTTAGTTAACGATGGGCGTAGAAAACGTTACGCCGCTCGTGCAGTGGGTGTCCATAAAGCAACTGCTTGTAGAGCAATCCACAAGTACGAACAAGCAGGAAGCACTGCTCAAAGAGATGGTTCTAGTCGCCCTCGAAAAACGTTTTTAATAGATGATCGCTTCTTGAGATTGAGGATATTACGTGATCGTTCAAAAATGTTCAGCAAGATCTTCGCCAAATTCGGGGTGTTACAATAAGTAAGCAAACGGTATGTCGACATCTAAACGAAGTTAATTTGAAAGCCAGGAGACCTGCAAAAGGTCCCAAATTATTTCCACAACATCGTGCTGCTAGTAGAAACTTGAAAATTATGGACAATGGAATATTCGTGAATGGTCGAATGTCTTGTTTACGGACGAATCACGGTTTTGCTTTAAGAAGGTGGATGGAAGGAAAAGAGTATGGAGAAGGACTAATGAAAGGTTTAATCAGAAATTGATAACATAATGTGAAAGGTATAATGATGGGTCAGTTATGGTGTGGGGAGGGATTTCAATGAATGGAAAGACACCCCTCCATGTTTTTTCATTGAGGCAGTCGATGCAAGCGCTAATCTATATTGACATTTTACAGCAGTATGTCTTACCTCGTGCAGAGTTAGTGGGCAATAACTTTATATTGATGCAGGATAATGCCCGACCACACACCGCAGCAATTGTTCGAAACTTCTTAGAAGCTACGGATATCACCACATTACAGTGGCCTGCCAGTAGCCCCGATATGGACCCTATAGAACATTTGTGGGATGAACTGGGAAGTACGTACGTTCTCGCCAGAGGGCTGCTGAAAATCTCGCAGAATTGTCATATGCATTAGTGGAAGAATGGAATCGTATACCAATGGAAACGATAAGAAACCTAATGTCTAGTATGCCGCGTAGATTAGAAGCTCTTAGAGTTGCTAGGGGAGGCAATACACGATATTAAGCAGTTATCCTAGATTATAATTTTGTGTTTAATAAAAATGTTTTTAAAATTCGTATCTGTTAAAAACTGTTTCTCGGTAAATTTATAAAGTTGGTAATATGCAAGGTTTTAGCAAAAAAGCTGTAATTTGGACAACTTTAGAGATAAATTAATAAACAAAAAATCAAAATTCTCGTAAAAGAAGCGACGTTTATATACAGTGTAGGTGCTTTTTATACATTTACTTAATTAACGCACAGGGTGAGTCAAAATTTAAGAAAATAACATGGCCTCGATTTTTCCACTATCATCCAGGAGGCTTTGAAAAAATTTCTACCAGATTATTTTATTCTTTAAGGTACAGGAATTACCTACCAATAAATGGAAAGAAAATAAAAATCGGTCCATTCGTTCAGAAATGACAAAGCTACAAAGTTGCATCAAAAATTTGGTTCGTCACTTTTTTTGAAACTGAATGTACTATGGTTGGTAGCAAAAACCTAATTTCGAAAAAACTTTACATAGGGCACTATGGTCGTTGTTTTTAAAAGAATATGTTATGCGCTTAAGTATTTGTAATTACCAACTAAAAAGATCTTTTTTTTTTTAAGAGGAACTTGCCCCTGCTCTATTGGGCGAAAATGCGAAAGTGAGTCACAGTGGTGCAACTGCGACGATGTTTCTGATGATAAATGGAACACAGATGATGGCTATTATACAACAGGTAAGAATTGTCAAGTATATTGGGGACGCTACACGATCAGTACTAGCAAAATAATGACATTATTATTGTAAAGTATAGCCAAGAATTATTACTTTAATGATTTTAGGATTGGCATTAGTAATATCGCCAGTAATTGATCGTAGGGTCCCTAAGACTATTAAGTCTTGTAGGTACTTCTTACAAAAAAATTTCAGTTATTGTTAAAATCTAGCAGCAAGATCATTGGGTCATTATTTTTTAAATGTAGATTAGCGACCTTAATAGGAAATATGTTCTTGAATGACTCTTAGGATTCTTGACTGCTATTTATCTAAGCTATAATATAGCCTAAATTTAACACAATATTATTTGTTTTATTAATTTTTAAGGTGACAGTTTGGGAATAACCGAAATGTATTTCCTGCAGCGTCCAGATTTGCCAGAAGACGGTCTAGGAAGAATAACGTTAGGACCATTGGAGTGCGTTGAAACAAGTAAGTAAAACTTTAGTAAAACTGAAAGATTTAATATAAATGAAGACTAGTAATAGTATTGAAAGTTATATAATGTTATTTTCTCCAAATAGTGGTAAAATACCTGGTATTTCATATTTTCAGTAAGTATAGAATAGTGATAGTCCTGGATATGTATTTTTATTTTAAATCTAATGCCTAATAGGCTACACCACAAGGGACTATTCTTCTAATGCATGATTTGTCAAATCATGTGACACTCTGTAAATTTTGGTCCTGGAATTTTTATCAAAAATTCGATGTTATTAAATAGATAGATTACTACAAAATTTGTGAGACATAACAAGTATAAAAATTGATCGTTTAAAACGGAACAACGGTATATATTATATACATTAGCAACTTCAACGAATTTAAATTATTTATAAACTGCCACTAAATACATCAACGAGTTACTAAATAATGTGTTAGTCGTTATACCTCATCATTCACTTAAAAGAAAGTTATAAATTAAGTTTACTTTAGTCCCTCCGAATCGTTCAAAGACCTTTTATGGTCTGGATATTTTAAATTATCGTGCATGGTCATTTGTTTATTAAGTTCTCTAAAATTAATAGAACTGACCTTTTTTTTAAAGGCTAGAAAATATTTAAAGATTAATTAACTTGCTAGTTTGATTAATTCTATATTTGTACAACCGGCTTGCTTTGCTTCAGAATTACTCTGAATCATAAAAATGCTTAGGCCTGTCACTTTAATTTCCAAGAGGCACAAACTCAGAAACTCCAAGTATCTAGGACACCGCTTTGTAAAATGCTGATAGGTGCCTTTACCCCAACTTTGTTAGATGAAAACAAGGTGTCAGTTCAAAAAGGTTTCATATTTCATCAGATTCTGCGAATTGAAAAGTTTCTTCTGGTTAAAAAAAAAGTAATAATAATAATAATAATAATAATAATAATAATAATAATAATCCCTTTTCAAAAAAAATCACCTATCCTATATATCAGAATAAGGTTCGGCTTACACTGTCATTGACTGTTAACCCTAAGTCTAAATATTTTTTACAATTTGCTTTGGAACCTATTACCATACAATTTATTTTGAAAGCATTTTTTGACTTCAATTTATTTTGACAAAGCCAGTTATATAAAATTTCAAGTTCCACATTCAAAATATTAGTTATTTCTCTAAAATTGTCACCTGCCACACATTCTATAAGAGTTTCATCTGCAAATAAGTTAAGTAAATGACCTTTTTAAAATTGTATGAATATCATTAACGTAAATAACAAACAAAAGAGGACCTAAAACACTTCCTTGAGGTACACCCCATCTATTTTCCATGTTATGTGAAAGTCTGTTATCTACTTTTGTTTTTTGATACTTATTAAATAAGTAATCACTTATCCAGTCCAACGCACGACCACTTATACCATATAACAGTAATGTTTTTATTAGAATCTTACGATCAATGGTTCCAAATGCACGTTGTAAATACTATGACCACTTTACCTTCATTTATAAAATTCCTTCACTTTGCGCATACATATTGTAGTGCCGATTCGCAGGAATGTTGACTTCTAAATCCGGATTGTCCGACAAGCAATAACTTGTTAGTTTCAAAATAATTTCTTAATTGTTGGCAAACTATTTTCTCGATTAGGTATTTTGTCCTCAACAGAAAATAGATTAATACGCCAGAATTCGGCTGGAATCTTTGGTTTAGACACTTTGGGTATAGGAATAATAACACTAGTTTTTAGGTCGTTGGGTATTCCCCCAGTACGTAAGAGAGGAAATGTCAATCAATCCTCACAAAACGGTAATAGTGCCATTTACCAAGAAAAGGAAGCTGGGAAATTTAAGACCGCCTACCTTAAAAGGAGAGAGTATACCATTTGCAAGAGAAGCGAAATATCTGGGAGTAACCCTAGACAAAAAGCTAAGCTGGAACTCTGACATAGAAAATACTATCCGTAAGGCAAATTTTTTCTTTCTCTATGGACATGTCGCAAAATTTGCGGAAAATCCTGGGGCATGGCACCAAAACAACTATACTGGCTTTATGTGATGGTTATCAGACCAATGATCACGTACGGCTCTGTCGTCTGGTGGGAAAAGGGCCAACAACGACAGGCCCAAGCGAAACTATCCGGACTGCAGAGGCATGCATGCCTTGCGATCACTGGAGCTATTCGCACAACACCAACCATCGATGGAAGTCCTATTAGGACTTATACCACTTCACATATTGGAGAAGGAGGCCAAATGGGCCACCTACAGACTATATCAAGCAGCTAATAACAGGCCGCAGTCATGTATCATGGAGGACACCAACATGTTGGGCGGCATGTTAACCTGCGACATGTTGAATATGCCCTCAGACATAATGACAAGAAAATCCAACAACGAACCGCCTTACAAAATTATCCACCCAAGAAGGGATCAACAGTCACAGTAACAGCGCCGACCTGTTAAAGGCGGAATTTGAAATATTCACAGACGGCTCCAAAACTAAAAAAGGTATTGGAGCCGGAATTTATGGCGAAAACCCAAAAATAGAACTAACTATCAGCCTGGGAACTATGACAACCATATTTCAAGCAGAGGTTTATGCAATTAAAATGTGTGCAAGACTGCTGATAGACCGACGGTATGCACATAAATCAATCAAGATATTTTCCGTCAGTCAAGCTGCATTAAAAGCTCTTGAATCGAGATGGTGTACATCAAAAACGGTGTGGAGCTGTCACGAGGCACTATCCGAACTAGGTTTGAACAACAAAATAACCTTAATATGGATACCAGGACACATGGGTCTGGAGGGTAATGAAGCTGCCGACAAGCTCGCCAAGAGAGGTGCAGCTCTAAAATTCACAGGACCCGAGCCGGTAATAAGTATATCTCATACTACGGCCAGGGGCGCAATACTAGCTGAAGCAAAAAGAAAATGGGAAAGACACTGGTTGAATTTACCACACACTCAAAAGCATTTATAAACAACCACATAAACCAACAGTTAACTGACAAACTGCTAGAGCTCAACAGGTCATGCCTTAAAGCACTAGTGGGATTGTACACCGGCCACTGCAGACTGCGACACCACATGTATAAAATTGGAATAGCCCCAACTGATGAATGCCGGCTTTGCATGGAAGATGCAGAAACAGCAGAACACGTAATGTGCGCCTGCCCCGCAGCAGGAAGAATCAGATTCGCCCTATTTGGCGAGATGACTCCGGATGACATGAAAAATGTCTCCCCTAATACCCTCATTACCTTAATTAAAAGGCTGGACTTATTTGGGGAAATATAAATAAGGTGTGAGCCACAATAGACCGCATGGTCGCGGTGGAGGGTTGGCTGTAACCCACTCACTTTCAACCTAACCTAACCTTACCTAACTTAATGCTCAAAAATCATCATTCGTTAACTGCATTCACTCTTCCTGCTTTCCTTTCAGCATAAATTTTGTTGAAAACCATGATATATTATTTTCTATCAGCCAAATAGTCGCGTGTCTTATTAGCAAAGTTTTATTTACTTCACTAAAAACGTAGTTGAATGTTTCAGCCATATGTACATCCATCAACAGCTCCCGCCCCTGACTGACTGTTTATGTATAGAGCCTAGATAGATATTATTGTTACTTAACTTAAAGAAGCCCGCTTAGCTTAATTTGATTTATTAACAAAAAAACTTTATTTGTGAACCAACTTATTTTAGCCAAAAACGTTACTGATGTTTTCTTCTTGGTTAATTAATTATTTTTAAAAAACTACAACATAAAACTTATTTAAACAACTTCAATATAATATGGTTATAGTAGTAGGTCGGTTGGGATCATTGCCATTGTAGACGATTATAAAAATCCATTAAATTATCATATAACATGCATTTTTTTATTTTAGATACACAAAAATTTGTTGTCACCTTCACGACGAGTCAATCATACATTGAAGTTCCAGGTTGGAGAAAAGGAGATTTAGCATTTTCATTTCGGACAACCGGAAAAAAAGCCATACTACTATACCAACCGCCAATTCGTCCAAATTATCCAAGTTTTATGATTGCTTTAACCAGCGGTAAATATAAATAGTGCATTAGTTTGTGCAATTTAAAAGGAGCCCTCCTATTTTTTGTCTGAAATAAAACGTTTTAACCAAAATTTTGAGAAAATTATTATAGGGCGAGAGATATTTTGCAACCAAAAGTTTTCAAATTCAATATCAACAGTTGATACGTTTTTAAAGGTAATAGGGGTCAATGTGATACACCAATTATGGTGTCCGAAAACAGTAGGTAAATCAGCTAACCATAAAAAAAATAATATGGCTTTTTTAATGCCATTTTTCATTTTTGACCCTAAATGTTTGATATACACGTTAAAAGTTTGAAATTAAAAACTGATTTTTTTTTTAATAATTCGAGTATTTAATAGGATGATTACTTCAAATTTAGTACATTGTTTAAACATAAATAGTTACATCTTTATGAAAACAAAAAAAATAAAAAAACAATTGCCAAATATTCAAAATAGGTAGGGGGGGGGGGGGGGCAGTACCCGTTGACCCCCCTTATTTTTTAGCACGTGCGCCAGTGACTTCCAAACTATGTTTTTTCAGGTAATCATCTATAGTAGAATTCACATAAACTTTTAACGCCGTGACATTTCAGTTCTGTTATACTTGTCAAATACTGCAGCAACTCATAAAATATAAATTTCTAATGGCAAAATTTAATTAGTATAATTGTACTGCACACAAAGTATGTCTATCTTGTATTATTTTATACGATTAAAACGAGATAGAAATAAAAAGAGTTGGCCGAACAATTCCAGAAAAGAAAAAGAAAAAACACTGACCAATCTCATCTGTATAAGAAATTTAGTAAGTTGGTGAAATGTAAAGTAACTAGACAATGACAAGTCTTGATTTGGCATTAACACTTTATATGAATTATTAAGTTTTGATTATTTTTTGTTTCTTATAAAAAAACAAGGTTGCCTAGAACACAAAACAAGTAGAGATGTAAACGCTTCTTTGGTGTTCATTCTTTTTTCTACGACCGTGCGTTTTAACCCATTTTCCCGCAAGCATTTTCTTTATGAAAGTGTCATTTTCCCGCACTAGTGCGGGAAAGTCAAATTCTGCAAATTTTGACATTATTAGATAGTTTTTTTTACCTCGGAAGTTTTACCTATTGTTACAATAGGTAAATAAGTATTTACGAAATACGAAATAGTCCATCTAATAAAATCTACCTCTTTTCTAGCTTTTTGTTTTATTTTAAATTTTTTGAAAATATCAAATAATGAAGATATTTTTATATAACCCTGTACATTTCTTTAAAGTCATGTCTATGGAGGGCTTTAGGAAGAAGTCCGATCGAAAATGGCTGTTCTTTAAATTTACGTCCCTGTTTAGTAGTTAGTTCGCTGTTTCCCGATCGCGGCGCAGTGATCGTCAGCGTATTTTTATCCAACAATTAATAAAATAAACTTTATTAGATATAATATATACATATCCCAGCCTGTAGGTAGAGGGTTTTAGTTAACTAAATTCAATAAAACCGTTGATTATCCCATAAGAACCCATGCATTTTACAGATTTAAAGGAACACATGCGCCCCTGACGGCCATTTTTAAAGCTGCTTTACCGATCCAAAACTTTGCCCGAAACCAATGTATTGCGTTCGGACTCCTAACCTAAAGCCCTCCATAGCCATGTCATAAAACAACTATTAAACCAACCGGTGACGGGTGGTTTGATATCATTTGCTATGATTACCAAGCCGTGTGATTGTTCCTAAAACGCCAAAGTTGTTTAAAAAGCATCTTCGAAGTGACAGTATAGTCTTTTTCTAAATTAAACCGAATCAAAGCAATATTTAATGGATTCATCCGACGAAGAACTTCCCGAAGCCATTTCGAAGGCTGCAGATAAAATAAATTCCGAGCTGTTACCTGCCAAATCCAGACTTAAGGCCAGTTTTCATTGGTAGAGTAAACGGTCGAGTATACTTGCCTACTATTTAGCTAAATTACGCTACTTTACCGGATTTGGTAGAGCGTTGGTTCGCACGTAAATTTGATTTACGGTAGTGTTAGTAGGTAGTGTATTCTTAAATTCGTGCAGTGAGTATTAAAACCAACAAAGAACATCAGCCATCGACGTAGTATTGTAAGGAAGTCTTCGCTAAATATTGCTAACATTATGCTGAATGCTGAATGAAGTGACCTTAGCTGTTGAACACGAAGAGAACCGAACAAAAAAAAATTGGACGAGAGATTGGATCAAAAAAAGGAACACCCATGGAGCATCTGCTCTTCTTTTAAAGGAACTTGCTGAAGGTGACATAGATGAGAATAAGTTGTGTTTGAGGATGACTCCACAAAACTTTGAAACACTGCTGAACATGATCACTTTAAAAATAAATGTGACCACACGCAAATGAGAGATGCAATAACGCCGCGAATAAAACTTGGAAGTCACACTGATGTTTCTAGCTACAGGAAATAATTATAAAACATTTTAAACGTATTAAACGCGAACCACAACAAACAACCCAACCTAGAAAAGATGCTGTGTATTCACTTGACTATACCAAACCTATTTTCATTAAAGCCCAGTTTTCATTGGTAGAGTAAACGGTAGAGTATAGTGGTCAAGTAATAACTATCCTGCGAACTCTACCAATGTAAACATAATTGGTATAGTAGAGTACTAGATAATGGTAGAGTAGAGTAACATCGCACGGTGGGATAGTAACTCTACCACTTGCCTTCTCCCGCCACCAATATTTACTCTACTCTACCGCTACTCGACTAATGAAAATAAGTTTGGTATAGTCGGGAATACATTTAAAATGAAGTGGTCTGTTGTGGAGACAATAAAACTAGTTGAACTCTACGAACAACATGAATGTTTGTGGAATTTGCGTAGCGTTGACTATAACAACAAATTTAAAAGAACGTCGGCATTCTCTTCGTGTTCAACAGCTAAGGTCACTTCATTCAGCATAATGTTAGCAATATTTAGCAAAGACTTCCTCACAATACTACGTCGATGGCTGATGTTCATTGTTGGTTTTAATACGCATTGCACGAATTTAAGAATACACTACCTACTAACACTACCGTGAATCAAATTTGCGTGCGAACGAACACTCTACCAAATACGGTAGAGTAGCGTAATTTGGCTAAATAGTAGGCAAGTATACTCGACCGTTTACTCTACCAATGAAAACTGGCCTTAAGGCATGAAAAGTAATACGAACATTTTGTTACATGGAATTTGGAAAAAGGGGCGAAAACGTATAAGGAAGAGAATATTAACATTCATAATAATTATTAGCTTTTTAGTTAAAATTTTATATATTATAATATGTTGAAATAAAATAATTTTTGGAAAATAGGTGTATACTTTTTTGTATATCTATACGGTCGTAGATAAAATAATGTTCCTAACTCAGACGTAAAGTTTAGTGTCTCTCTCGCCCTTGACCGCTTGCCCGAACTCCGCTCCGCGTCGTTCGGTTCAACTGCAGTCGCGTGCGGCAGTATATCACTTTCAGCACTTGTTAGGAAAATAACTATTCATGTTTGCCACTGTCGTTTTCCCATCGCCTGCGCATGACTTCGGTGACGTAGTTCGTGCCACTAGGTTAAAGAAAAAACATTTATTATTTTATTGCCTTTGGCAGATTGTTTATTTTTAATAATCATTTTTAGATTTTCAACTTACATTCAACTTTACATTAAATACAGGAGTTTCAAAGGAATTAGTCATAATATCCGGCCGAAGATTAAATGGTGGTGAATGGCACAAACTTTGGATTGATTACAATAAATATCATGTCAGGTATGAATAAGGCCCAATTGTATATGTGTCGGTAAAACTTAGGTTTAACCTTTAGTTTAACTTTAGGTTTAACAGCAAGTTTAAACCAATCATCATTAAAATACCGATTGTATACCTTTTGGTTATTTATATCTACGGCTAACTTCTGGCGAGTTGAAAAGTCAATACTTATTGGTTTATTATTATTATGGAAATGAATTAAAAAGTTGTTCAGAATCTCCAGTCTGTATTCCCATCTCTCTTGTCTAGGAGTCCAGAGAAAGAGTAATGCTAAACGTGTGCCAAACCTAGGTTTGTATATTTTGTAAACAAAAAAGTTAACCTTACTTAATTTTCAAATGTTCATTAGTTTGATTTCTTGTATAATTATATGGTTAAAATTTTGAAATAGTATAGTGTCAGCCAGCCTATCGCCATAATAAATGGAGGCTATAATAGAGAACAAGCGTTCTGTGAACTTTAATACAGAAGAAATTAAATTGCTCATTGAGCTTGTTAAAAAATATAAAATGGTGATAGAATCAAAGGCTGTGACCTGGCGCGAAAAGGAGGCAGCGTGGGGACAACTTGCAGTGGAATTCAATGGAAGTGGTATCGTAAAAGAATTACGCACGGTAAAAGCGTTAAAAGGAAAAAAAAAAAAACACAAAAAAAAAATATGCGGTGGAAAAGCAGGAAATCTTAAAACAGGGGGTGGCCAAAATCAAAAATATCCATTTTCTCTACACAATTCTACAATCCCAACCTCGATAGTTATTTTGAATTTCGGATTTTTTGTGGTTATGTCGGTTTCAGTTAAATTGACATTTTGCATGCATTTAACCATCAGTTGAAGTTTAACTGGTGCCTCCTCCACCAGTTGATAGTTAAACTGTAGTTTGATGGTCAACGTAACCTATAAAAACGGTTTTTTGAATAAACTATAATTTAAACCCAGCGTTCTAGTTAAACCGAACCTATACAATTGGGCCTAAATGCAAAATATGTGTGAGTCAAATTTGATTTCCATTCGTTCACTATTTGTGGTTTGTGTTGTGCTTTGCTAGAAAAAATTACTTTCACTTAGTTCGAAAAGCAGTGTATTCCCTTAAACAAAATTTGTATTAATAAAAATAAAACTCTTGAGTTATGGTGTTTTTAAAAGTCTCTATTAGAGATTAGGTATATTTAGAATTATAACGTAACTATTTAGCTGATGAAGTCGTTCATATCCATCAATGTTATTTATGATAAGGATGATTGTATTCAATCTACAGTGTGACCAGTAAAGTCCGCATCAAATTTTACTTTGGCATCAAGTTCTGCTTCGATCGAGATGAAAATTAAGCAAAAAAAATAGTAATTAAGTGATTCGCATTATCTGTCAAATTTTTATTATTTCTAAAAAATAATTCAAAAGTGGGGTTATTTCTGAAAGTATCGAAAAAAGTTATTAAAAATTTTTTTTTAAATGCAGTTTTTAGCACACATGCAATATTTTAGCTGCATAAGATAATTTTGATTTTTTACCCATATTTTGTAAATTGCACCACTTTTACAAAATAATACTCGACGCATCGTCGAATCGGTCGTCGACTACATCCTGGACATGGCAGTCGAGATCATCCAAAGGAATCAGCTGTTGTCCAAGACGAAATTTCTTAAATTTGACAATGCTTTATTTCAGATAAATTTTCTTTAAAGTAGCGCCGCGCCATATTAAATGTGTGTTTTTCTATAAAATCAAAATTGGGCTATTAAAATTTGGTCGCATGTGATGCAAAGTTTAATTGTTTCATAAACTAAGTATTTATGAAAACGTTGTTTGTGTTTGAAAGTAATACACCTTAATATTAAGACAAAAAGAACACAGTAACATCAGTAAAGTGTTTATTAAGTGGAAAATAAATTTTAGTGGTGAGTAAAAAATCAAAATTATCTTATGCAGATGCAATTTTGCATGTGAGCTAGAAACTGCATTTAAAAATCCCTTTTCTAATAACTTTTTCGATATTTTCAGAAATACACATACACATTTGAATTATTTTTTGGAAAAACTAAAAATTTGACAGATAATGCGAATCACGTGATTAATATTTTTTTGCTTAATTTTTATCTCGATCGAAGCAGAACTTCATGCCAAAGTCAAATTTCAAATAAAGCGAATATTAAAAAAATATCCCATATGATGCGGACTTTAGGTACTGGTCACACTGTATATACATTTAAAATTCAAAAACTTTTTTTAAATTTATGTAGTACCCTAGTAGGGGAGGGTGGGGGAATGGCGGTCACTTAGGATAGATTACTTATAGTTAAACAAATAGTAGTGTTGTGTAGGTAGCCTGACCCATCCACTAGATCATGGTTTTCCATTTAAATCAAAACAATTCACCTCAAAAGAGAAGTTAGGACCTGACAAATGAGGTGCCATTGACTAGTATTCCCCCACCCTGCGGGTAATTCCGGTCAGTCCATTTTAAAGGCATTTTATATGGCAAAAATAACTCTAGAATATATTTTTTTAATAAGAAAGGAATAAAGCACATCCATGTATAATAAAGTAATATCAATACCCTACTATGAAAACCTCGTAAGTGCAATTTTTTGCAAAATTGAACTTATTGCGTCATTACATTAAAGGTGTCATATTTTATGTTATGTGAGAACCTCGTATGGTCATCATGAATAATACGCCACCTATTGGCGAATTTAAATACCTCGTAAGTTACCCGTTTGATATTTCTAACTTAAAACCTCGTAAGTTTGATATTTCTAACTGAAAACCTAGTAAGTTTTAGATTTTGGTTAGATAAATAAGAGCAGGTAAGTACTTTTGTTATTTTTATGTGTAATCTAAGGATTGTTACATAATGTTCTACTAATAAAATTTAAGCTCCGTTACATTGTAAAACGTTAGTCATTCATAGTTTATTACTAAACACTTAAGAGGTTTTCACATACCACTATTTACAACTAACACAAAACAGCTTTTCTTTGCTACTGCAAAATATAGGAAAATGCACTTACCAGGTTTTCAAAGTAGGGTATCGATATATTACCAAGGGTTTCATTAAGTTCTTCTAAATGTTTATAAAATATAAAAATTAAACAATTAAACTAAAAAAGAATACAAAACTTAGACTGGTATTGCCCCAATTGGGTTGACCGGCATTACCCAAAAGCTACTTGCAACAAAAACCCTAACCCTAAAATTAATCGTAGTGATTTAGATGTGTACGAACGCAGGAATCATTAGACCAATTAATTCTGAGAGAGTATCATATAAGGGCATGAAAAAAACAACATTATTTTTGTACTTACGTTTGTTTCAATTCGCCTGAAAGTTATAACAAAACAGAGCAAAAACTTTGAGGTTCAATTGGAACCAGTACAATGGGGTGATCATAGCGAAACCACGTGCATTTAACTCTGACCGTTGTTTATTAGATGGCAGCACGGTACTAAACAAACTGAGTACGTTTACACTGTAGTATTTAACTGTGACCGGAATTCCTCACCTGACTGGGATTCCCCCACTCCCCCCTACTCAATTTATTATCTATAAAAAGTAAAAGAGCAGTAATAACTTTAAATAGTGTTTATTTAAAAATACTACCTGCATAGACTGAAGAGTCTTTAAAGACAATCTCCGGGGGAAAATATAAGAGTGTTTAGGTTTTAAAAGTTTAACTTTATGAATATTGTAGATTTATGATCAATGAAGATTATCAAATGGTTGATTTAAAACCTGAAGAAGAATTTGGGCCATTTGAAGGATCTATGTTTATTGGAGGTGCGCCTTAGTGAGTATTAAGAAATTCTAAGGGAAACGTGAATATTACAACTTAGATTTCTTATAATAAAATGACATGTAAAGTATTTTTCACCCTAAATGGTATCGACTTATTGACTGCAATAGAACTACCGGTTTAATCCCATTTTTATACACAATTAACAAGCAAATACACTACAGGGTAGGACTTTAGATGTTTAATTCGTTATTAATAATATATTATTTAATGACATGAAATATCCTACAACACAAGATAAAATAGTTTAATATTACCTGCTATAATTACAAATTATAATCCGACCCTGACCGACAGTTTATTTGCATTTTTATGGCCGAGCTCTTGCAAAACGTCCCAGGTAGTTAAACGGAGTCAACCATTTATTGTGAAATAGTAATTTACGTTACAAGTCCGGAAAATACTGTTGTTTTGGACGAGTCGACAAAATTCTAGGACGAGCCGTAGGCAAGTCCTGGAAGTCTGCGAGTCCAAAAAAACTGTTTTCGGACGTGTTGCGTACACTATTTTTTCGGCAACCGTGTAGAATAACAAATCAATGAGACACATTTATTTATTATATTTCTTTGTAGAACAAAATTTCGAACATTTTAATTCTTATTTATATTAAATATTGAAATTCGAACAGAAGATAGGTACTAACAGAAACATTCTAATTCTTATTTATATTAATATTTATATTATAATTCGAGCAATTGCTAATATTGATGTGATTCTTCCCGGCCTAGTCCGGGAAGTAGGTACTTCCCGGACTAGGCACGTACTTCCCGGACTAGGCCGGAGAAATGCTACTTTCTCAAAGGAAAAGCGTCCGGGAAGTGGGTACTTCCCGGACGGTTGCCGAAAAAATACTTTACATACTTGTTAGTGGTATCTATGATACATGAAACATTATTCTGGAGTACAACGAAATTTAATTCCAAACCAGACATTTCAAAAGTTCAAATTATAGGAAAATCCTTAAGATTCCAATATTTTTATAAATCGGGCAGGAAGTTCTTGCCGAAAATTGCTAGGAAATTGCAAAATGTAATATTTATCTTACTCTGAGCTAACCGACTCTTTCATAAAGAAAAATTAGCACCAAATATTATATTTTATTCTTTTTTAGTGATCTCTTGGATCCAAAGTCTTCAGTTCATCAAGGTCTTATAGGATGCTTTAGAGGTTTAGTAGTTAACGAGGAAATTTTGGACATTTATACTTATATGAGTGTGCATTTAAGTGAGATTATAAAAGACTGCAAACCTTCCTGTGTTCCAAATCCTTGTATAAATGGAGCACAGTGTAAGGAACTATGGAGTACGTTTGAGTGTGTATGTCCGAATCCTTGGGCATACAGTGGAATATATTGTGAAACAAGTAAGTTAAATGTTAACAATATTAAGTATATTGGTGTAATAAACTTAGATTTTATAAGAACAAATATAATAATGAAATTTATGTTTATTATTTTTTTAAACCGATATGCGAAATCTACTAGCTTAATTTAGGACAGAAGTGTTTTAATATTTGATAAAGACAATTAAACTAGACAAACCATAATAAAAGGCAGCATTCATAGCAGCAACAAAAAACTTTTTAACGTATGAGAAATGCTGCCTTTTCAGATTGTCTTCTATTTTCTAGTTATACCAGACCTTCCAACCGTCTTGGATTCATAATTTTATTATTTTATCCGCCTTTATAATGAAGATTACATTTATCAACACTGGATTTGTATTTTTTTATATATATATTTTTTTTTTGACTTGAAGAAATAGTCCATATTTTTTTTTATTATTTAAAATAGTTATTTATGCAACTAGGTGTTAAGTAGTTCCTTTTTTACGACGAGGCGCAAATCTTATGAGTATACATGCAGCATATTTTGTCAATTTTATAATAAAATGCATATTTTTCATAAATTATTATTTTTAGAGCATATTTATATGTTTTCGGCTTTATCAAAAAATTTAAAACGTTAAAGGTTTAATGTCCAGTTCGCTACTTATTTCAGGTATTTTCCAATCTCAAGATTGGAATTATATTTACATTTTGGTTATACACACGGCATTTATTGGGGTTTTCTGGGGTTTGCAGGCATATTGTTATAGGGGTTGTTTATAATATATATAATAATGCCTTATTATTACCTGCTTAACAAACTGTATTTAAATTAAAATAAATTAATTTCAAATGTAAAAAATGTGTTTCTAAAAGCACCTCTAAGAGTGCAGTTGTATAAGGAGAGATTACCAGGAGTTAGTTTACCTCCAGAACCTGTAATTACCCGGTGGGGAACATGAATTAAGGCCTCAATATTCTACGCATATTATTTTGAAGCTATTAAAGAACTAATTTTGGATTTAGATGACGATTCGCAGTGTGTTGCGCAAATTAATGAGTTGTTAAAAAGTGCAAGTGTAGCTAAAGATCTTGTTTTTATTAAGGTTAATTTCAGTTTTATACCGGACATAATATCCTCGTTGAAGAGTAGAAATTTAAGTTTAAAAGACTCAATTAGAATTATTGTTGTAACTTTTTCCGCTAAATGTAACAACATTCCCGGTAAAGTAGGAGGTCAAGTAAGGAACAAATTTTATGTAACTGTAAAAAAAATGAAGGATCTAAATACTTAACTGCAGTAAAAAGCATTTATGAGGGTAAACCATCCAACTAAGCCTTATATTTTGCTACCTAAGTTGCAGTATTGTCCGATTTCATCAGTAGATGTTGAAAGAAGCTTATCTTTGTATAAACATGTTTTTACTAATAGAAGACAAACCTTTTTAGTTAAAAATTTTGAAAAATATTTAGTAATAACCGCCTTTTATACAATTTTAGGTTAAAAACTTTTATTTTTCTTTGTTTTTTTTTTTCATTTTTTTTTAAATAAACTTATTTTTTTACATTCACCCAATGTGTTTCTTTACACTATTTTATTATAACAAATTAAGAAATATTGCATACCAGTATGCATATGGTAAAAAAGAATAAATGCATAATTTAAAGGCAAACCAGGCATATATGCGCATATTTTGGTTGTATTTATGTGCATATAATCCGCCCTTTACTTTTAAATAATTGGTTCAAAGCTTTCGACTATAAATGTTAACTGTTTTGACAATATTTAATTTTCTTTTAGATATAAATACGAACGCAGTAACATTTACCCACAGTGAATCATATATTCACAGAAACTATTTCACGAACGACACCGCAGAAGAGAAGACTATTTTAAAGGATATTTTTAGGAAACGAATTTTATTAAATTTGCGAACATACGACAACAACTCTCTCATATTTTATGCAAACGATAATCTTAATAATTTCGTTCATCTACAAATTCTCGAAGGTAAGCACAACAAGTGAGTAATTTATAGAATAATAAAGTTCCATAAAATAAATTTGAATAAAAATAATGGTTACTTGAGAAAACATGAGCTTAAAAGAGAAGTTCCAGTTAGTTCCGGAATTGGGCTTGGACGGTTTTGAATAAACTTACGTTTAAACCTAGTAAATTTTCTATACGTTCCAGCAATAAATATTGATCATAGACTCCAGACTCTTATATTAATTTATCAAGAAAATACTTTTTAACTATAAACCTACCACATCCGTCTATCCCGTGGTCAATTTACCGCATTTGTAGGCAAAATTAGCTGTTAAACTTAATAAAATATTAAATAATTAAATGAAAACTAAAATTACCCAGATGTAGAAATAAATTTAAGTTCCATGTTTTTAAATAAACAAAATATCACATTTGAAGAAATAGGCAAAATAATTCATGAGCTTAATTCGTAGAAAGCAACGGTATTTGATAATATTTCCATCAAAATTATTAAAATTCTAAAATATAATAAAATTCCTATATTTCATCATTTATTCAGAATTTCTTTCAAAACCGGGTTATTTCCAGATAAATTAAAAGTAGCAAAAGTATCACCAGTTTTTAAAAATGCAGAAAAATATTTTAGTAGTAATTATCGCCCAATTTCTGTTTTACCCGCATTTTCAAAGATTTTTGAAAAAATTTTAAATAATGGAATAGTAAATTTTTTAGAAGAAAAAAAATTACTCTCTCCATTTCAATATGGTTTTCGTAAATTTAGAGATACAGAAGTTGCAGCTGCAGATATTATCAAAGATATTCAACAGAACGTTGATGCCAATCATAAATGCTGCCTACTGTCCCTAGATTTATGTAAAGCATTTGATACAGTCAATCACAACATTTTACTTAAATGCCTATACAATATTGGAATTCGGGGAAATATTTATTTATTGTTAAAACATTACTTAAGTAATAGAAAGCAGTTTATTCAAATTGAAAATGTTAAAAGTTCACAAAAAAAACATAACTTGTGGTGTTCCACAAGGATCAACTTTAGGACCTACTTTTTTTAAATCTACATTAATTCTATAGCAAAATTAAATTTAAAAGATAATATAAAATTGTTTGCCGATGATACTACTACCAATAGCATAAGCTAAGATATTTGACGCAAAAGCAAGATATTTATGATTATATTCTTGGCATAGCAAATCATAGTTTTAGTAATTAATATTGCTCTAAATAATTTATATAAGTGATATTTTTTAGTTAAAAATTATAAATTAATAATTTTATTATAGGTAATATATTTCTTCAAAAAAGCTGCGTTTATACTATAAATTAACATTTTTACTTTAAAAAACTTGATTTTTAATGCATATTTATGATTTTACATACTAAAACAAAAAATAAGATTTGCCCCTAACAAGCTCAGCTTCAGGGGATTGAAGAATAAGTTTATCGAAGACAACAAAAACATATTTATTATATTATTAAATTTTAAATAAACCTATTATTATTATCATTATTATTATTATTATTATTATTATTATTATTATTATTATTATTATTATTATTATTATTATTATTATTATTATTATTATCATTAGTTAGAACGATTTTTTATTAATTTTTCAATTTTAAGGAACAAAAGTGGAGTACCTATTTAATCACGAAAATCAAATATACAACATCACAGTGCCATACCAAGATTTAAATTCAAGTAAATCTGTGCAAATTGCCATTGTTCGAGAGAAACAATTAACGACTGTATTTGTTAACGACAAAAATCATTCTCTTCCTATTGGTGTAAAATTGCTGAATGATTACTTTAATAAACCCTGGACTAACCCTGACAAAGGTATGTAGTTACCCTTAATATATATAATAGATAAAGGATACTAGAAAGGTTTTTTTCCTAACAATGCAAACAAAAACTTTTTTAATAATTTCATTTTTCAACAATATTCTATGAGGTTTTGTTTTTATTTGAAAAATTGAAAAACAACTTACTGAAATAACTAAGAAACTCGAACAAACCGCTTATATATTTTGTATCGCTCTGGTAAAATCACCGTGAAACAAAACAATTAATCTGTATAGGAAAGAAAAAAAAAACTAGAAGTCTTCTTCCAAAAAATTGAATAGAATATAGCAGAAGAGAAAATGGTATAAAACCTTAATGGAGCTTTCATGGCATTGAAATGACGTATATAAGAAAATTGGAGAGTTAAAACATGCTGAGCATGTGAAGAAAGTTAGTAAAGGAAGTCTAAACAACCAAACTAAATGAGGAAAAAAAGGGCCTTCCAAAGAGAAGGTGTCGAAATTTTTTTAAAATCATTTATATTATATAAACAATTTAAAACATTGATATGTCAGTAAGACAGTATAAAGGTAGAAATCTTCTGTAGAGGTCATAGTGTCCGATTAGTTGAAAATTGGTTTTTGGGGTACTGGGGCACTCTCCACTACACGTGGACGTGAACATAAAATAAAATAATTTTTATTAAATTTTCTAAAATGTACGATTATAGGTATTATTAATTTCAATATATTATCTAAATTAACCTCTCGATGGGTTATTGGGCTTTAAACCCCAGTACACCAAAAACCAATTTTCAACTACTCGGACACTATGACCTCTATAGAAGATTCCTATCTTTATACTGTCTCACTGACATCAATGTTTTTAAAAAGATTTATATAAATGAGTTTAAAAAATCCTCGACACCTTCTCTTTGGAAGGCCCTTTTTTCTTCCTCATTTAGTTTGATTGTTTAGACTCCCTTTACTAACTTTCTTCACATGCTGAGCATGTTTTAACTCTCCTCAATTTTCTTTTATACATTTCAATGCCATGAAAGCTCCATTATGGTTTTATACCATTTTCTCTTCTGCTACTACCATTAGCATACTATTTAAAAAAAATTTGTCTCCTGAAGATGAACGTTTCTAAGTTCGAAACATGTAGAGACACTTAAAGAATTTCTATATTCTGTTAAATTTTGTGGAGGAAGACTTTTAGTTTTTTCTTTCTTTCCTATACTTTCAACTCCACTTTCAGCATGGACTACTTCTTCAAATTAATTATGCTGTATTTTTTAGAGGTTTTGGCCCCACAACGACCCCCTGCTCCACCAACAGAATATTTTCAACTCAACATTGGTGGATATGATCCGGAAACATTACTGAAAGTTTCTGATGAGACTTTGCCGTTACCAGGTAAAAATATAAGTTGTTACGAACGACATGTTATATCCTCCTGAGACCCGAGCCTTTAGTTTTTCAAATTTTTCGTTAAAAGTTTAGTATTTATATTAATTATGGTCAAAAAAACACATGTGCATTTTTTCAAATTTTTTTTGTTCCTTTATTGAAAAAAAATTAAGTCCATTTAAATGGACATTAGGGCGGTATCGTTACAAATTATTTTATGTGAAATTCTTTTTCTTTCCTGTTAAACATAAAAATACATCACATGCTTTACAATAAACTTTAGTTTTTTGCTTGCACCCAGGATTCTTACATCTAACAGAGTTCTTTAAGTCAGAAGCCATTGCAGGAAAGTGTTGAATACTTGTTTTTGACAAACGGCTTTGAGGTAATCGTCTGGTACTTGAAGTGTTTCTTGTGACCAAAGGGAGAGTATTGGTTAAGTCCAAAGAATTTTCATTATTGGTATCTTTGAGTAACCACTCAGACACACCTATTTTAATTTCCAAAAATTTCATAACGGATTTGTTGGTATACCCAAGTTGCTTTCGATCATCTCTGTAAAGTATCCAAGAATTTGCAATCGCCATGTCAAATAAGTGGAAAATGTTGAAAAATTTACACAATCGGACAAGTCAGAGTTTTTTAAGCATTCTAGAAGCTTTTCGTCATCCTCTTCAGGCTTTAAATAGGTTTTCTTACCAAAGATAGCTAAAACAAAAAAAAATACTAGTATAATTTTTGTATGCTAAACGACCTGACGTCAACTAAAATGGACGTAGTAGTTTTAGGCTTAAAAAAAATAGATAGTATTTTGCCAAAACCTTAATACTGCTTGTCTCTATTCACTATATCCTAAACAACAAGTTTAATAAAAAAAATGCAATTATAACTCAATATTACTAGCTACTTACCATCAATTGTTTCTCTGCGAAATGAAGCCATTTTATCACCTGTTTACAACAGCAGTAGACGCCTTAAAATATTCTTGGAATGAAGCTGTCGCGGTGTTGACGCGTTCATATGTATGTCCACCACGGTGGACCGTGGGACTTCATGCTGTAATTGCGGCTGTTACCAAAATAATAAATAAAAAGGGAATGTCCATTTAAATGGACGCCAGATCTCAGGAGGATAAAAGAAAAAATATTAAATCTTTATGGACTTAATGTACCTATAACTAATATAAGGTAATATATTTTTTTAGGTTATATTGGGTGTTTAAGGGGATTGCAAATTGACGATGCCCTTATTGACTTACCATCAAAAATTAATGGCAGCGAAAAAGGTATGTATTAAATGTTGGTTTGAAGGTGGTAGACAATGAAGTAATATCAAAAAAAAACCTTGCCGGACTTCCATTGTCTTTATTTTGTTACTTAACACAACATTTCGGTTAGTATTCCTAACCGTTTTCAAGTGTGAACTAAATTATAATTCTAAGGCTACTATCTTAAATACTATCCATGCGCAATGAAGCTTGATGACTCCGCCTACGTGCTTATTGAAGTGTGAAGTTTGAGCTGTTGGTTTTGACAAAAAGAGGCTTCGAGATATTGGGGATATCTATACTTGGTTTACTAAATATATGGGTATTTTAATTGATGAAAGCTGCTTCTTTGGATTTTCGTTTTCTCCAGTGCTGTTCCGTGTTCAAAACCTTGGCTTCTGACCATTGTATATTATATTGGTTGGTCCATACATGTTCCGCTATACCGTCCTGATCTCGAAGTTTTACCTTTTTGGGTATGCTTCAGATGTTCTCAGAATATTTACCATAGTAATGTATAGTTTTTTTTACACCATCAGAAAGTAGAGATTTTAACGAAAAAAAAAGCTTACCGACTTTTTTAAAAAAGCAGATATTTTGACGTGAGAATTTTCGATTGAAAATTAGGTTGCTTTTTCGATATTAAGTCAAAATAAGGTGAAAAAATAAATATTTGAAATAAAAAAAAACCGTATGTTTGGGACATAAAAAGGAAAGTTTTCACCAAATAAAGTGAAAAAAAAAATTTTTTGGACAAGATAAAAGTAAAAAACCAAAAACTTGGTTATTTGAATTTTTCACATAAATTTTGAGGTTATTTGAAAAAAGTGTAAAGACAAAAGTTGTAGATCTTTGTTATTACCTACAACTTTGCCATTTAACGTTTTTCCATAGGACTTGTAGTTTTGCCGAGAATCGAGATAAATCGTTTTCTACCCTTAAAAACTCACCCCCTTCAACTTCCCAACCTCGGATCGCCCGTAAATTATTTTTTCTTTTATTTTTGTTATATTCTCTTCCTTTTTCAATGGGTTTCATCCTACTATTATTTTTTTTCACTTTTACCATTTTCAAAGGCTTCAGCCCTGGTCTAATTATAATTTTTTATTTTTTGATATATTTGTTTATCATAAAAAAATCATAGGTATAAATTATAAATAATAAAGGACCTAGTACAGATCTTTGAGGAACTCGTTTTAACACCTATTTAAGAATTACAGAATAAACTGGGGAGAAGAGGGGTGTCAATTTAGTTAATGAGATGAGATTTTAAATTCTCTTACATACAAGGAAGCGGCCATACAAAATAATGTTACTGTTTGCGAGATTCAGATTAAATATACAAAAATAAGTTTGAATAAAATTAATGAACCCTATACTACTTGACTCAATTAAACAATTTTTTTTTTTTTAATAAAATTTTATCATATTTTTTTAATTAGTTATAGGTGTCATTCCTCACTGTAATATGAAATGTGATGAAGAACCATGTAAAAATGGTGGCACCTGCATTGAGGATTTTAGACATCAAGAGCACGCTTGCAATTGCGAGCACACTAGCTATTACGGAGAGTTTTGCAACGAAGAAAAAGGTCAGTCATTTATTAAGAACCAATAATAGTAATTTTTTAAATAAAATTCCTAGAATATTTTAAATTATCTAGTAAACTTAAGAAAATATTTCTAATTTAGTCCTTTATCATCCAACTTTAATAACAACGAGATTTCAATAGTAAGCATCGAATTAGCACACATTATAATATAGGGTTTAAATTAAACTAAATATTTTGTTCTTATTTGCAGGTGCCGATTTTAATGGCGAGGCAATTCTCAGCAGAGTTTATGTTCTAAATGGTACTGTGGATCATGTAAAAATACAGGTTGCCTTTTCTAGTTTGGATGTTAGACAGAAAAACACTGTATTGCTATTGCTTCAAACTGAAAATAAGTATGATTTTTATTCCTTTAGGTTAAATAATAATAATAAACTTCTATATTTCAAATCATGAATGCAAAATAAACTTTAAATGAAATGATGTCGCCAGCTAAAGAAAAGTAGATTGTTTTTTTAAACTTCTAAGCGAAAAATGTACCTAAACTATAAGGTTCTAAATCAATAAGTAGTTTTTTAATTTCTCTTTTGTACATTTTTTGTGAATCCACTTTTTTAATTCTATTTGGTAGGGCACTAAATAATTTTAAATACATATAATGTGGATATCTTTCTGTATGTGTCAGTCAATGTATTCAGTACACCTAGTTAACATCCATTGGTCTTCTGGGGTAAGTATGTGTTTGTTTAAAATTAAAAGGTTCCTGATTTTTAAAGAAAAATATTAAACATTCATGTTGTGTCTTCCCCAAAATATAATTCCATATTTAAGTAGCCATTCAATATTTGCATGATACACTATCCTAACAGTTCCCTCATTCATATACTTACCAACGACCCCAATTCCATAACAAACGGAGTTTAGTCTTCTTATTAAATGGTTCAAATGGAACGACCAGTCAAAGCATTCATTGATATTGATAAGTACCTAAAAATTGTACATCCTTTGAAAACATTACCTCTTTATTAATAATACTTAAAGTTAGTGGTCCTTTAAATAAAATCATTTTGGTCTTTTCTTTATTTAAAATTAAACTATTTATTGAAATCAATCTGATATTAGGTTAAAAAAGAGTTTAACTTTTTTAAAAGATCGTCTAAAGATTTATTTCCGATAATTAAATTAGTATCATCTGCATAAATGCAAAAAGTAAATATTGTGGCATATCGGACAAGTGTGTAACTGTTTTTTATATTGGAATACACCGGGATCCAAGCACAATGGGCGGGTAGACCACGACGGCCGGTTCGTCCTTGTTTGGCACTACTAACCCAAACAATCCTGACAACAGCAGTAAGATGTATTAAAAGCCTTTTTACAAAAACAAAGCGGCCATCAATACACTGTAGCGCCATCCCAGCGGAATTAACTTCAATATAAAAGGCAGTTACACTGGTAATATCGAAAGGTGGACAACTAAATAAACCACAAAGTGCATCACAATCGACAAAAAGCAGTTTCCACCAATGCCGCCCACCACCAAAGGCCCTGTTCGGCCCGAAACCGATGGCAATCGGGCACGTGGCATTTATACGAACAAACCTATAAATCAAAACATCACTGGTCAATCACGCACAAAAAACTTGTTTACTAATTCACAAGTAAAAAGGAGTATTGATAGTGCAATGACCTCTATGCAAATTGAAAACGAGCAAAATGTAAACATAAACAATCGATCGAATAACAAAAATAATAATACTAAAGGCAAGCCAGTGATTGGCACTGGACTACCGGCAGAAAACAGCATTAGGTCCATTCCTAAATTAGGTTACTTACACGCCTACAGATTTCACCCTGAGACGACAGCCGGGGATCTGCAAAAGCACCTAACTTCCTCCTTGCCGGGGGTTGAGTTTATGTGCGAGTTATGGAATAAAAAAGAAAACAGTGCATCTTTTAAGGTTGCATTTCCCATTCAGGACGTAAATAAAGTTTACGAGTCACATATTTGGCCAGCTGGAATCGCGGTTCAACGTTTCAGATTTAGAAAAAATTTTCAGGAATTGAGACAAGGCCAGACGACAACGGGTTAAGTTTGTCCGCTGAAGAGAGCATAACTGGAACTCATTCGAAGCTGCAACAAACAAGTGACAAGTACAAAAATTGTATAAACATTTTTCATCTCAACGTACAATGCCTAAGCAACAAGATAGACCAACTTCTCCTATTTCTTGAGAAGAATGCTTATGATGTTCTTTGTTTCTCTGAACACTGGGCTACGGATTTTAGTTTAAACCATATGAACTTAACTGATTATACTTTAATTAATTTTTTTTGTAGATCTCGCACGGTTCATGGTGGTGCCTCCATATTTATAAAAAAACATGTTGAGGCCAAACCTCTGAATTTGCAGAATTTTTGTCAAGAAGTTGACGCTGAGTTTTGTGGGATTTTACTGCCCAAATCGCGGACGTCAATAGTCTGTCTTTATAGATCATGCCTTGGAAATTTCACCAACTTTTTATCCAAGTTCGAGACTCTTTTAGATTACCTATTATCTGTATCCAGTAAAATTATAGTTTTGGGTGATTTTAATATTAATTTCAGAATGCCAAATCCAAACGGTCACCTGACTGAACTAAATTCTTTAATTAATTCTTATGGCTTACATGTAAGTATACATGATTTTACCCGAATTAATCCGTCATCTCAAACATGTATAGACAACATTCTTACTAACCTAGACAATGATTCATTCGACACGTACGTGCTTGATCCTTGCTTATCTGACCACCTTGGGCAAGTAATTTCAATCAAGGAGAATATACAGCCAACTGAGCATGATGTAAAAATCCGAAATCTTAGTAAAAAAAACTTAAATAAATTTGACCAATCTCTGAGATCTGCAGATTGGAATGTATTTCATGACAACAGCTCGAATTCTGATCTTTTAACTGAACATCTCTTAAATACATTTACAAACCTTATTAACAAACATCTTCCTTTTAAAAAAAATAAAAGTAAAAGGTAGTTCGCGTATGCCATTGGGATGGTTTACCGATGAATTGCGACATATGAGAAATACCCTATCTGCCTTAAAAACTCTCAGCGATGGTTCTAAATCCCCTCAGAACTTTAATGCATACAAATCTTATAAAAAAACTTATCAAAGAGAAATAAATAACACTAAGTCAACCTTTTATAGCCAATATATATCAAACTCTATAAATAAATCTAGGGATTCATGGAAGCTGATAAGGCAAGAATGTAATAATACCCGAAAGAGTACCGATTGAAGTAAATGAATTCAATAATTTTTTCTGCTCCACCTCCTCTAAAATCATTGGCTCGCTGCCTAATCCCACCAATTCATTTTCTGACTACCTCAACAAAATGCCACGCCCATCATCGTCATTCTATCTGACCCCAGTGTCCGAGCTCGACGTTGCCACAGTAATTACAAATTTAAAGGACTCCCATTGTCTTGATCTTTATGAGATTAACTCAAGGATGGTAAAACACTGTTCTAAAACTATAGTCCCTTACCTTACAATTTTAATTAACAAGTGTTTTATAGAAGGAAATTTTCCAAACCCACTTAAAGTCGCCAAGGTGTTGCCTATTTTTAAAAAAGGTAATCCTGAAGATGCCGATAACTACCGGCCTATTTCAATTTTGCCTCTATTCGGCAAAATTATCGAGTCTTTAATAAAAGATAAACTTGCATCCTATTTTGAGAATTTCAGAATTTTGGTAGACAACCAGTTTGGTTTCCGTAGCGGTCGCTCCACGGTGAGTGGAATTCTGGAGGTGGTGAGTGATATTGTCGAGGGCTTGGATTGTGGCGAGCGGCGGTCGGCGACGTTGTGTGATCTGTCGAAGGCCTTCGATTGTGTCTCTCATCCAATTCTCCTTGATAACCTTAACTATTATGGCGTAAATGGTTCACCTTACAATCTGCTACAGTCTTATTTATCCAACCGAATACAAGCTGTCGCACTAAATGACAAGATATCTTCCCTGCAAGAGGTGAAGACCGGCGTCCCCCAAGGTTCAATACTGGGACCGCTGCTATTCATTATCTACATCAATGATTTCTGTACTAGTGTTTCCCCAAATCAGTGTGTGATTTATGCCGACGATGTAACGCTTTTAACCTCTGCTTCTTGCCTGAATGATCTTGAAGAGAATACTGAAACCACTCTTTCCAGTGCAGAAAGTTGGTTTGCAAGTAATAACCTCAAATTAAACAACAATAAAACTCAAAAAATCACTTTCAGCTTTAATAACTCCACTATCAAGGGCACCCATGTAAAGTTACTGGGTTTCCTCTTGGATGATGGTTTAAAATGGTTCCCCCATATCGATAATCTCTGTTCGAGACTCAGCAATCAAATATATTTGCTTAAACAACTTAGAAAATCTTTTGATAAAAATATTTTGATATTGGTTTATTTTGCAAACATACATTCTTTATTGTCCTATGGTACAGTTTTGTGGGGAAATTCTTCACAGTCTGATCGAGTTTTCAAATTGCAAAAACGCGCTGTCAGAACAGTCGAGGGAGTAGGTCCGCTTAGTACGTGCAGACCCATCTTTAAAAAATTTAAAATTATGCCCCTACCCTGCATTTATATATACCAAACTCTTCTTGATATACATAGCCACCCAGATAAACATATTAAGCTATCGCACAATCATACATACAATACAAGATCACACCAAACTTTATTGATTCCTAGGCATCGACTAGCAAGTACAGATCGTAATACATTAAATATATCGCTTTATAATAAACTTGGCAATACCGTGAAACTTCTAAACCATTTTCAATTTAAATGCACAATAAAAAAAATTTTATTGCAAAGTTCCTTTTATTCTGTAAATGAATATATGGAGGCACCATCCCTGACAATATAAGATCTTTTATTTAGATGTAAACAACTATAAAAATAGTGTTTTTTTTTTTATATTAATCATTTAAATACCACATTGTTTGTATACTTTATCTGTTGTTTGTATCTTTTTTGTTTGTGATACCTATACTATTTATTTTTTGACCTGCAACAAACGTATTTTATATATGTAACGTTGTCAAATAAAGGATATCTATCTATCTATCTATATCTATCTATCTATCTATATCTATCAATCCAGTATAGGGATTGCTTAGGTTATGGCTGCCTGTAGAGTCCTAACAGGACGAAACGGCCGTCGTAGTCTACCTGCCCCAGGGTATCCATTGTGCTTGGATCCCTTTGTATTCCAATATAAAAAACAGTTACACGCTTGTCCGATTTGCCACAATATTCACATTTTAATTATTTTCGCGGACACTATATTATCTTCTAAGTATAATATGTTTCTGTTTTTTCTTATTTATTGCTATACAGGGTGTTCATTTGAAAACTTCCGACCACGGATTTTCCTACTTTAAAATGAAAGTGTGGAAAATCGCTCGGACCCGTCGATTTTTATTTCGAGGGGGACATCGTTTGCGTATATTGTCAATCTTGTTACTTCAAGCCCCTAGAAGGGAGGGGGGGTAAGATCTAAATCTTAAATGTCCCTATTTTATATAATTTTTTTGGATTCTGCATAAAATTCTGAACATTTTTTAATAAAAGCATTATTAGTCTATACTTAACAGTTTCCGAGATATTTACTCTTGAAAAATTACATTTTTGAACTTTGACAGCGTCTAGCTTTCTAACTGTACGTCTTAGAGTAAAACGGCTTACCTGTCCCTATCTTCGACTTTTATTATCTTTCCAATAGTGTCAACTTCCGGTTAAACTGGAAGTACTATATTTCCTACAACCGGTTTAACCGGAAGTTGACACTATTGGAAAGATAATAAAAATCGAAAATAGGGGCATGTAAGCCGTTTTGCTCTAAGACGTATTGTTAGAAAGCTAGACGCTGTCAAAGTTCAAAAATCTTATTTTTCAAGAGTAAATATCTCGGAAACTGTTAAGTATAGACTAATAATGCTTGTACGTTAGTTGTTATATAATAACAAAAACTTCTAATACAGCGAATAAAGGTACCCTCAGATCCTTATTTTAAAATTATTGTGAAATATATAAGAGACCAAAAGATGCCTGTCAAAATATAAGAAATAAAGATTAGAGATAATATACCGATATAACAACTATATAATTTTAGGTCCATAAATATAGAGATGTTCTAAAATTAACAATTTTGTCTTGGATTTCAATTTTTGGACATATCGTATATTTGTTTATTGTTGTTCTATACTGTTCAACATTTCACGCAGTGAGGATCTTTTATCTAATCTATACAATACTATGTACACCAAATGTATGAACCAAATAAGAAAGAGTTATTTTAATTTTTCGGGATAAAAATTTCATCTTTGGTAACTACCAAGTCGATTAAGAAACTAAATATTTATTTGTATTATGTCTTTACCATTTCAGTCGAAGCTACTATTTACTAGTAGGCCTAAGTCTCGAAGGATTCCTTATCGTCCAAGAGGATCGAGAAGGAGAAGTATTTTCCGCAACTGTTAACAAAAAAAGCTTCATAAATGGTGCTCGGCATTCCGTTTATTACAAAAGGGATCTCAACGAATCTGAACTTTTTGTTGATAAAGAATTAACAGAAATGGTCCAAATACCTGCTCAAAGTTTTACAAATATTCCTGACTTGGGGGCCAACGAGGTGCAGATTGGTGGTCAGGAGACAAACGATCCGAGATTTGCCATATATAAAAAGTTTAGTGGTTGCCTGTCCAGTAAGTAAATGTATCAAAAAAATATATATACAAGCATACAAATAATTTTTAACCACACACTAAAAAATGTGTAACCACAAAGAAGTGACTTAAGAATACAGTTGCGCCTTGTGGAACACCACCAAACCGGATGGTACAAACACTTTTGAGATAAGATTTTTTTTTAAAACTAGAATATTGTTAAACTTAGGTTACTTATAACAAAAATATTGTATTACATTAAAGATTCTCAATGTAAAAATGGTTTATTTTTAGTGAACATTACAAGCTAAAGAAAAATAAATTTTTAAATACACTCTTAAAAAAATTAAACAAACACTTTTGGATAACCGTGTAACTTTTTGGATTGATGTTATTAACTGGACGATATAAAAGACGAACCGGACAAGGTCGAAAGCGAAAACTACACTAATTCAGGACCGATATTTAGTAGTTTCTTCTTTGCGAAAACGAATAGCGACAGCAAAATACCTTCAAAGTACACTTTGGATAACTCATCAGGTAACCATTTCTGACCAGACTGTTAGAAACAGGTTACGGGAAGCATATTTAAAACCAAGAAGACCGGTACAAAAACCTGTTTTAACTCGACATCATAAAACTATGCGATTAAACTTTGCTCGTGATCATTTGGGATGGCAACTTCAACAATGGAGACCAGTACTTTTTACAAACGAATCAAGATTTCGTCTCACTCGTTGTGATGGCCCGGTGCTTCTGTATAGACGTCTCAATGAACGATGCTTCGCTGGTGCTGTACAAGAAGTATCCAGATTTGGAGATGGTTCGGTAATGGTCTGGGGTGAAATAAGTTTGGAGGAAAAAACCGATCTTGTAGTGATACCAGGAAGTCTTACAGCTGCAAGATATCCTGATATCATTCACGTTATTCCTGCAGCATTTGGTATAGGACCTGATTTTCTTTTCATTCAGGATAATGCAAGTCCTCATACTGCTGCAATTACTATAGACTTTCTTAACGAGCATAAAATTCGTAAAATGGATTGGCCAGCGATAAGCCCTGACCTTAATTCAATTGAACACTTATGGGATATATTGAACAGACGTATTCAACGTCGTCCAAATCCACCTCAAACCCTTCAGGAACTAACAGAAGCCCTAGTCGAAGAGTGGGACAGTATACCACAGGAAGACATTCGTAGGTTCGTGAGAAGTATGCCAAAAAGATGCCAAGAAGTAATTCGTGCTGCTGGAGGGCACACGCGATAATAAAACACATTGGTATTTGAATAGCGGAAAATTACCATTGAAAAATCTTTTCGTTTCATTTTGCTATTCGCACTCTTTTTACAATTGTTAATCTTAGTTTGCGAATAAGAGATTAGTTGAAAGTTCTATTAATCGATTTATTAGAAGAAAATATGTGTCTTTCAGAATATAAATGTTCATCTGTATATAACTATCACTTAATAAGTTAAAGGGTTATCCAAAAATGTTCCTTTAATGTTTTGAGCAGTGTATATATTTTTTGGTAACTTTAAATAAGAAAAATATTATTTTTTTGATCCTTTTGATGTTAGAATTGATTGAGTTTGTTATTTATATTTATTTCAGATATTTTTATCGAGGTAAACGAACATGTTATGAAGCCATTAGAAGAGTACATGCTTTTTACAAAAACGGGAGCAGAAAAAGTAAACGTATCTAATTCTCATGGAGTTAGAAGTGCTCAGTGCAGTGCTGATTTCGATGTTGTTCATGAAAAAACCCCTGGAACACCGAATCTTAACATCAGCCAGGTAAGCTATTATATTATTATTTTTCCTAGTTTTAAATTACTAATACAGAAAATATCTAATGAATACGGTTATCCAATACAAATGTGCGATACTTTAAGATTAATCTGGCCAAATGAATGACTGAAATTTTAAAATGATGTTTTCATATTGGTCAATGATGCATCATTATTGGTCTCACAGTCATTTAATAAATCAATGTTTCATTAAAGTATTTATAATTTACTTCCATTTGATTTTTGGAAATATAGGAGCATGGTATGACTGTTATTGAGCCTAATGAATAAAAATGTAGCGCTTGCTTTTTCTTATAAAATCGAAGTAATATCTTGAAGGCCAATGAATAAAAAGTAAAGTAATTGCTTTTGCGTCCAGAAATTGCTTAAAAGTGCAGGAATTGCTTCTAGTCAATGCTTTTCTTAAAAAATAGAAGCAATTGCTATCGTTTGCTTAAAATGTGATGAATAAATTAAGGAATTGCTTTTTCTAGTGTGGCAATCGCCTTCAACTTTTTAAGGTAGGTCGACCCCTGCATCATTTGCTTGGTAGCAGTCAACTTTAGCGGCATACACGTGCGTTGCTATTAATTTGTGTCTTCAATTATGGCTAAATATATGAACGTCCGTAAAAGAAAAATCTACAATGTACGTAAAAATTGTATGATGATTTCAGAAAGTTATATCGATTTGACTGCGAAAATGTTAAGTGGTTGGAAAATTATTTTTTGACTGATACTGGTAAAAGGCGAGGGGTGCACTGTCGCCTTGAAATAAGATTAAAGTCTTTCTGCGGAAATTGTCGGATCCGGGCTACTGTCTGTAAGACATACACTTCTGTAATGGATGCAATTTTGGAGAAGGCCAATATTTTTGTTAAATTTCCTACAAGTGCTGAAGCTGTTGTGGAAACTGAACGGTTGTAGTCAGAGAGATTAATTTATGTTCCTTCAATTTGTGAATGAATACAAATTGCTTGTCTTTAATTTCTTTATCACTACTATTATTTCCTCATTTTTACTGAAATCTGCCATATCACAAATATAAATTTCCTATTTTCCACAAAAACGTAACAGATTACTTGTACTAAATAAATAGACCAACATTGTTGTATTTATGTCAACTCTTTTGCAAATTAGGCACCAAACTGAACATGAAATCTATAATCTGAACAAGTGGATAAGCCACGTCTAAACTTGTGTTGAATTAGCATTTGCTACAGAGGTGTAACAAAACAGCAATTGCTTCAAAATTTTATTCATATCCAGATCTAGCGATTGCTTTTTCTTATAGCATTTGCTAGTCAAGCAATTGCTTTTACTAAAAAGTAATTGCTTCAAGTAACTGCTTACTTTTTTATTAATCAGGCTCATTGTCTGGAACGTCAAAAAAAGCAGGATATTTAAGTATGACAGCAGAACATTCCTTTATTTACAAAGTGGTCGTACATTGCTATATACATAATATGGTCTATTTTATTTTTTCTCGAAAAGCCTTAAAGCCTTAATTTTAAATAAAAAATCCATGTTGTAAACAGTGCTTGACAGTACAAACTCACATGTATTTGTTTTATAGGGTCCCTTATTTTATTGATTTATTTTGTTCCTAGGGCAAAGATAAAACCTGGGTTCAGGATGCCCCTCAAAGAATATTGTATACTCCAATTTACTCGGCCGATTCGGTTGAGGAAGATAACATGGAGCAGCTTGTCGTTATAGTTCTTGCTTCATTTTTTGTTTTGGTAATTATCTGCGTAAGCTATCACGTTTACAGAACAGATAAAAAGTACAAGGAAAGAAAGGAATATGAAACTGATGCTAGTATTCTTTTATCTAAGCAACAGGCTGCACTTATGCAGGAAAATAATAAATCAGTAAGTATTTAAGAAATACCTAATAAAAAGATTGTTTTCATGATTTTTTAATAATAATTTTTTTATTTATGTATTGTGTACTACCATCTACAATAGAAAGATTTAGTTACTAGAATAAAACTATACATGCCGTACAACACTACCAAGTAGATTTGTTAGTAGATGGAAATTTATTAATTATACACTATGCAACTTTTTCGTCAAAGACCGTAATTTGCTAAGAGAGAAGAGGCTTACGAGAACAAATATTTTTTTGACAGTAGGTGGACACACTGTATATTATTATACAGGGTCGCTGATATGTATGAACACAGTTGATTATTTCTGAAAGTAATATTGTTCGTTTGGTTATCATCCGTTTCATGAAATTAATTATAATTAAATAAGTAATATACAGAATGTTCCATTAAAAAGAAGTGACTACGACTTTTTAGCTCTTTTTAGCATAGCACATTTTTCACAAACTATCTTACTTTAAGAAGTAATCGACCATTTCCAAACATATCAGCGATCTTGTATATAAATCTAGCAATCACCTACTAATGTGACAATATTTCCCAATAATTATAAACATAATATATAATTAAAAGAAAATATATTGTGGCATATCGGACAAGTGTGTAACTGTTTTTTATATTGGAATACACAGGGATCCAAGCACAATGGATACCCTGGGGGGTAGACCACGGCGGCCGTTTCGTTCTTGTTAGGATTCTACGGACATACATAACCCAAGCAATCCTGACAATAACAGTAAGATGTATTAAAAGCCTTTTTACGAAAGCAATGCGGCCATCAATACACCGTAGCGCCATCCCAGCGAAATTAACTTCAATATAAAAGGCAGTCACACTGGTAATAATCGAAAGGTAGACAACTAAATAAACCACGAAGTGCATCACAATCCAATACCTATAGGGAACGTTATTTATGTTTTCACCTGAACATCTGCCGTTTTGCAAAAGTCATATGGCTTTTCTTAAACAGATTGCGCGCTTCTAGTGGGTTCCAGCGTTGATCTGTTTCTAATCTGCAAAACGGCAGATGTTCCGGTGAAAACGCAAATAGCGTTCCCTATACTAGATTGTGATGTAGGTACTTCGTGGTTTATTTAGTTGTCTACCTTTCGATTATTACCAGTGTAACTGCCTTTTATATTGTAGTTAATTCCGCTGGGCTGGCGCTACGGTGTATTTATGGCCGCGTTGCTTTTGTAAAAATCTTATTGCTGTTGTCGAAATTGCTTGAGTTATGGCTGCCCGTAGAGTTCTAACAAGGACGAAACGGCCGTCGTGGTCTACCCGCCCCAGGGTATCCATTGTGCTTGGATCCATGTGTATTCCAATATAAAAAACAGTTACACACTTGTCTGATATGCCACAATATATTCTCTTTTAATTATTTTCGCGGACACTATATTATCTTCTAAATAATATATATTTGATTTAACAACCGTGCGGTATGTAGCTAATTTCTAGCACTATTTTAATCTATCCCATTTAATTAATGGTTATCAGATGAAAGTGTGTCAAATCAAATTAAAGTTATTTTAAAACGTATTCCAAAAACGCCGTTAAAGGAATATGGTGTAATAATGTTTCCTACGTTTTTTAGCCAAAAGACTTGGACCCAAATAACCCAGTAAAATCACAACAAAATGGTAAAATACCTACCGAGAAACTAAACGGTAATCCCAAAGATCTGGACACAGCCGTCCCAGTTCCAGAAGAAGTGCCTTTGATACCTCTAAAAAGAGTTGATAGTAGGAAAGATCGACAGAAGCGAATCAGTTTTAGAGGTAATATTTTTATTTAACCCATTATTACCAACTTACAATTTACTATCATCGAAATCTTTTGGGCTCATGGTAACAAAAATTAGTGAATCAATTTCCAATAGCCAATCCCTACCGTTTGCATAATTAAACTTATGGGGCAGTGTCATCATCACTCTATCTTGAGAATAGAGCTTCCAGAAGAACATACACAGAATCATAGAGAGGACAATGTAAAGTAATTTTTTAATAATTTTCACCAAAAATAACCAAAGAAACTTTCAAAAAGTATATAAATCGCACCCTAACCAAACGCGATTTAAAAATGTCCATTCCGAAAACGGCCAGGTCTAAATCGCAACGAAATTTTTCATGGAATACAAACACAGTTTTAGATTAACCAATTTTTGAAAAATAAATAAGGAAACACGGGATTGTAAATACTTTTTTCTATGTTTATTTATAAATAAAAACTGCATTGACAACCATAACAAAAAATAACTGTTTAGAACAAACTAATGTCCTTGGGTTACATCTCATTTACATAATATATCACAAACACAGTATAAAACACAAGCACTAGGGAGCAACGAGGTACTAAATCATCCATAAACAATCAGGCAATTTTTATAGCATTCTCTGAAATCGAAGGAATACAAGCAGTATCGGCTTTACATTAAACTTTTCCATAAAATATGGCCAGTGGTCAAGTATCTACTGATCGAGTTAGGTCAAACCATTATCCTTATGCCCCTCCTATTTAATGTTGCTCGATGTACAATATTCCTTGGTTGGTTGGTTGGATAAAGGTGGGGGTCGGGTTCGACGTGTGGCCCAAGCTTCTTACACTGCAGCCTTCTGGCTTATTGTGCGACCCAGTCTTGTTAGAAAATGTTTGTTCCTGCTACGAGGTCCAGTAGTTTTCTTCCAAGTTTGTCATGCGGGAGGTTATCGCCACATCGAATATTTCCGAAGATTTTGAATCTTTTACGGTTTAGCGCTTCGCAGCTGTATATGATATAGGAGGAGGTTTCGTCCTCTTCACCGCAAAGTCTACATTCAATGGGTCCATTATAGACTCCCATTCGTTGAAGGTGTTTTCTTAAGTGACAATGGCCTGTTAGTAGGCCGGTCACTTGTTTTAACTGGGTGCGCGTCAAGTGCAGCATTCCAGCTGATAGCTTCTTCGAGGGCCTATCGATAGCGGCCCGTGCGTGTGCCTGACCAGGTATACCGTTCGATCGAGATAGATGTTGTTTTTGCGCATATCTGTCTTATGTTGTTTTGGTTACCTTTTTGATATTCCAAGGGCGGGTTCTGGGCCCCTGAAATTTTGAGCAGATCCGGTTCTTGCCAGTTCATCTGCTTTTTCGTTGCCTTTTATCCCTGAGTGACCAAGAACCCATATGAGTTCAACCTTGTTGTTTCTGGTCTTTCAGGTCGTTAAGGCACTCCATTGTGATTTTTGATATAAATCGGAAGGAGTTCAGAGCCTTCAGAGCAGCTTGGCTGTCCGACAGGATATGTATCTTTTGGTCGTGGTAGCCCTTTTCTAGATTCTTTTGTACACATGCTTGTATCGCATGAACTTCTGTTTGGTATACTGTGGCGTAGTTTCCCAGGGGAATGCTGATTTCAATTCTGGGCCTTTCCCCAAATATACCTGCGCCTACTCCGTTGGCCGTTTTCGATCCATCAGTGTACCAAACTAGGCCATTATCTAGCGATGGAGATCTTCCTTTGGACCACATATCAGGGTCGCACCTGACATTAAATGGTTTTGTAAAGTTATATATCGCTTTCATGCGATCGGTTTGCATCTCCAGGAGCTCGTCGTTGATAAGGTCCGTGGCTCTTGTGTGTCCTATTTTCTCGGGGCGTGGTTTCCATTCCCCGCTTGCTTTCATCCTAGAGGTGCTGCAGTTGGCCTCCATTTTGATGTGTATATCTAGTGGTGTTAGTCCTAGTATGACTTCCATTACTGCGGTGGGGGTGCTTCTCATTGCACCGCTGATACACAAGCAGGCCAGCCTCTGTACGCTATTGAGTTTTGTGGCTGTCGTGATTTGCTGTGTCTTTGTCCACCAAACTACAGACCCATATGTCATCAGGGGTCTGATGACTGTGACGTATAACCACAGCACCATCTGCGGTTTGAGTCCCCAGGTTTTTGCAAACAATCTTCTGGATCTTATTAGACACATTTTTGCTTTGTTTAGGTTATTGTTAATATGTTGGTTCCATGTCAGTTTCGAGTCCAGGGTTAGTCCTAGATATTTGACTTCGCTGACTGTTTTTATCTGTTCACCAAAGATTTTTAGGTTGTTATAGTTCCCTGCTTGTCTTCGTTTGGTGAATAGCAATGTTGCAGTCTTTGCAGCGTTGACTTTGAGGTTTACCTTTTCACACCAACGTTGCACGATGTTTAGTGCTCTTTGCATAAGCTCTGGTAGTATAGTGGCATGTGTGCCGATGATAAGTATTACCACATCGTCTGCATAGCCTTGGGCGTAGAAGCTCTCTGCGTTGAGACATGCTAGTGACTCATCTACCACCAAGTTCCATAGGAGAGGTGACAATACCCCTCCCTGAGGACAGCCTTGCGTTACATCGGCCCTTATAGAATCTCCCTGTAAGCTAGTTTTGACTTGCCGGTATTGTAGCATGTTGTGGATCCATCTTCGTGTGGTATCGTCGACTCCATGTCTTTTTGCGACATCATTGCGAAGCAGGAGGCGTTATCAAAAACCTCCTGTATGTCAATGAAAACGCTTAGAGCAATTTCTTTGTGATATAGCGCTGTTTCGACCCTTGTTATTATTAGGTTGTGTAAGGCAGTTTCACAAGATTTGTGTTTCCTTAAGGCAAACAAATTAATCTTAAGAAATATAAAATATAATTTCTAATCTACATAAAAAAAAATGTTAAAGCGTTTCAAGAGCCTAAACAATCACTTCGAAACTGATAGATTGTTAGATATTACCTCAGGCACAAATCTGTTGCAGTTATCCTGCCCAATAATAATTTGTTATTTTTTATATTTTACTTGAATAGATATAATTTTATATCTATTCTGGATGCTTGTAATATATCATATTAAACTGCATATTATTAGTATTATTATTTCCTGTTATCACAATAGCAAAACCCTTCTCTATTTTTAGATAGTGCAAGTGAACTTAGTTGGGACACACCCGAGGAAACAGCTGACATGTTAAGCCCAATGCCAGAAGAAGAAGAAGAGGGAGATGTAGAAAAAGATGACGATGAAGATGACGATCTGACGAATGTCGTAAGTAAAACTGGCAACCTTCTAAGCATGGCACCTTTAAGTTCTATAAGTGAGGTAACGCTTGTTGACAGGAAGTCTATGGTAAGCATTGCTGACTAGGTTTTAGAATATTGTTATGCCTACCCATTTGTTACTTTTAGAGATTGGAATTTAGCTGAAGATTTAAACGGGTTTTCAATAATTAAAGTTTGGCCATTTTTGCTAATTATTTGATATCTGAAATAAAATCGATGATGATTTTTTAACGTGGTTAGTAGGCTTTTTAAACCATACATTTGAGTTATAAAGAACCTCGCACTTCTCTTATAAAAAATGACCCTCGGTTAAATTTCCTAAATATTTAGTATGTTGTAGAGAATGTCATTCTGATCAAAAGTATTTATGCTGATGCTATGACCAGTTTTTAAGATACAGGGAGGGTGTCCAAGTTGCAAAATATGAGTTTTCAATACATTATATTTTCGTAGTTTATAATATTAATTTCTTTTATTTTTTACATTTTTGTTGACCCTGTCGTAGACAGGATGGAATATTATAAAAGTAGTTTAACATTTTTTCTTTACATACCGGTTGAGTTGAAAAGTTTTTATAAAAAAATTTAAAATAATCATCGACACCTTCTTAGAAAGGTTTTTTCTTCTTTCCCAGTTTATTTAAGTGGTTTAGACCCCCATTAATAACTTTTTTACATACTCAGTTAAGTTTAACCTTTATCAATTTTCTTCATATCGTGTTTCTTCGACACTTCAATTTTTTAAGTCCATAAAAGCTCCATTAAGGTTCTACAACATTTTCTGTTTTGCTAACACCATCAGCATTAAATAAACTTTCTGTCTCCTGATGATGAACGTTTCTACGTTCGAAACATGTAGAGACCCCTAGATAATTTTTATTCTATTAAATTTTGTGGGGGAAGACTTTTATAGTTTTTCTTTCTTTCCCATACATTCAACTCTACTTTAAGCATGAACATTTCTTCAAATTATTGGGGTGGTGAAAAATAGTTCCTATTATGATAACTATAAGGCAAAATTCTAATAAAACATGTGTTCAAAAAGGTTTTTTATAGAAAATTATCTAATTTTAATATCGCCACAGTAAAAAAAAAATCAAAAAACTGTATTTTAATATTAGTTTCTTCTGTAGTAGTCGAACCGAGGTACAAAATTAAAAAAAAAGATTAACCCCAATCGTTGTCTATTGAATTTTATAAATAATAACACTAATTAAACGCATAATATCTTTTTTGTCTCACTTCGATATTATCTATAAAACTGTTGAGTATATTTATAATATTGCGAATATGGCAGCTAAAACCCGCTCGTTATATATAGTAATTTTTATTAAAATGCAGAGATTTCACTCTTCTCGTCGCGAGAAAAATTCCCATTTAATAATAATAATAATAATAATAATAATAATAATAATAATAATAATAATAATAATAATAATAAGTTTATTTAAAGATTTAATAATATAATAAATATGTTTATGTTGTCTTCGATAAACTTATTCTTCAATCCCCTGAAGCTGAGCTTGTTAGGGGCAAATCTTATTTTTTGTTTTAGTATGTAAAGTCATAAATCATAAATATGCATTAAAAATTAATTTTTTTAAAGTAAAAATGTTAATTTATAGTATAAACGCAGCTTTTTTGAAGAAATATATTACCTATAATAAAATTATTAATTTATAATTTTTAAGTAAAAAATATTACTCATATAAATTATTCAGAACAATATTAATTAATTGATTAAAGCATTTCTAAAAATATTTTCAAATTGTCTGTTTTTAATATCCATGTTTTTATTTCGACTTTAAATTTTTTTAATGAAATCAATTTTTAAATTTTTGTTGGTAAATAATCGTTTAAATAAAAACATAAATATTTGAAATTTTTTTGTCCTATGGACTTATTTATTTTAGGTTTTATGGTTATTTCATTTTTATGACGTGTATTATGATTATGGTTTTTAAATTGTATAAGATTTTTATTTTTAAATATATATATTAAGATGTTATAAATGTAAAGTTGTCTAATGTTCAACTTTTTTGTTTCTGAATATAATTCTTTTGAAGAATAAAGATAATCTTTATTGTATATAATTTTTAGAAACCTTTTTTGTAATATTTCTAATTTTTTAACTAAAGTTCTATTTATTCCTCCCCAACCTAAAATTCCGTAATTTAAATGAGTATTAACTAACGCGTAATATAATATTTCCATATGTCTTACATTTAAAAATATTTTAATGTTTTCAAAAATCGGTAGTAAACTTCTTAATTTTTTAATTAAGTATTCTATGTGAAAATTCCAATTTAATTTACTGTCAAAAATAATTCCCAAATATTTAATTTTATTAACGTTAAAAATTTGAATGTCTTCATTTATTTGAATACTATTCATATTTTGTGGTAGGTTATTTAGGTTTAAAGTAAAAGGAATATAATTTGTTTTATTAAAATTAATTGTTAACAAATTGTTATTATTTGTTATCAAACCAATTTTTTATAATTTTAAAATCTTTTTTAATTTTATTATTTAAGTTTTCTCAATTTGTATCGGTATAAAAAATTGTAGTATCATCTGCAAAACTATGAATTTGTCCATCGCAATTTATACTAAATAAGTCGTTAATATAAATATTAAAAAATAATGGTCCTAAAATTGTTCCTTGGGGAACACCATACTTAAATACCTTTGGATAGCTTTTTTCTTTATATTTGTCCAGTCTCGTTCTAGTCTATTAAAAGCGCCGAGCTTTTCTAATTTCTAAAAGTAACAGATGGATACTATTATGATATACCTTATAAAATCCTCTTTTGGGCTTAGTTATCGCCTACAAATAATATTAATAGAAATTAATTTAAAACATAAAAATAATTCTCGAAATTTTGATTAGTAATAAATAATTTTATAGTTTCATTAACATTGGCTTAGTTTGTTTGATAAGCTTAGAATGCTTGTATATATAGCTAGAAGCTTGATACCTACTGTTATATATTTAATAAACATTGTAGTATACATTCATTGCATTTTCATTTAACTTCCTCCAAACTTCATTTTTTAACATGCAGTGATATACCTAGCTTATATCATCAGCACAGCTTTATTTTATCTAATTTTATGGTCGTTCATATTCGTATGAATATGACAGACACCAAGTAAAATGACATTATTCAGACAACCTGATTTTTACAAAATCACTATATTAATAACAAGGTGGTTATTAATGGTGAGTTTTGTTCTAGGTATATTTATTCGTATCTACATCAGTGTGACCAGTAAAGTCCGCATCATATGGGATTTTTTTTTATTAATAACTTTATTCGAAATTTTACTTTGGCATCAAGTTCTGCTTCGATCGAGATGAAATTAAGCAAAAAAATTGTAGTCACGAGATTCGCATTAACGGTCAAATTTTAATTTTTTCCAAAAAATATTTCTCAAAATATCGAAAAAGTTATTAAAAAAAGTTTTTTTAAATGCAGATAATTTTAATTTTTTTACCCATAATTAGTCGTTTTTGGTGTATCGTTGTAATTAAGTTTTTGGAAACTGCACTTAAATAATAAAAGACTATTTTTACTTTTTTTATTACATAGCTTAATAACTAATTTTAATACAGAGGTTTTAAATTAAATCGTTGTAAATAAATAAACTTTACGTTAAGTTAAACTAACATTTATTTTCCACTTAATGAACACTTTACTGACGACACTGTGTTCTTTTTGTCTTAATATTAATGTGTATTACTTTTAGATACAAACTACGTTTTCAAAAATACTTATTTTATGAAGTTGCCTTATTCAGGGTCAAAAACCAATTAACTTTGCATTACATGCTACCAAATTTTAATAGCCCAATTTTGATTTTGTATAAAACTACTTTAAAGAAAATGTATCTGAAATAAAGCATTGTCAAAACTAAGAAGTTTTATGTATTGCGTTGAGTCTTGTCTTACTTTAGCATTTTACTTTAAATTAAATTTAATCAAAATATCAGATGCAAAGTTTTAAGAATTCGCTGTTTTTTCTTTATTCCACACAATTGAATAAACCTAAAAATAAAATATAGAAATACGGAGATTTCTTAATGATCCATACCATCTAACTTTAAAAAAAAATGCTATAGAAATCAGCTTTTATCTTGACTGGACATTTTAGATAAATCGTTACTTCTAGCATGATATTCTTCAGTTATTTGGTATATAGGTTGCATGGGCATGAAAATAACTTATAAACATACCACAACAAAAGTTATTTTATTTAGGAAATAAGACCACCAACACCACCATCACGCAGAGGATCAAGAAATCCACCACCGAATATTCATCCATTGGCAACAACTCTTCCATATATGATTGAAGAATTAAGCACAAATATTTAATTGAGGTGTTAGATTTTTTTAACCAATCATGTCTAACTCATATGGTGTCATATCACAGTTCAATGGTGTAAAAGACTACTGTGCATCATAGTCATTAAATCACATCCCATTCATTTCCTTTTACGCATCTATAGCACAATGTGATTAGTCAAATGTTTCAGCAAAATGAAAGGGCTATTTAATGTTTTTTCTTGGTAAACTTTATTAGATTTTAAAATGATATGACAAACATTATTTTGTTTGAAGGTGGTAGAAAATGAAGAAATATCAAAAAAATTACCTTGTCGGACTTCCATTGTCTTTATTTTGTTACTTAACACAACGTTTCGGTTAGTTAGAATCTTTAACCGTTTTCAAGTGTAAACTAAATTATAATTCTAAGGCTACTGTCTTAAATACTATCCATGTGCAATGAAGCTTGATGACTCCGCCTACGTGCTTATTGGAGTGTGAAGTTTGAGCTGTTGGTTTTGGACAAAAAGATGCTTCCAGATATTAGAGATATCTATACTTGGTTTACTAAATATAAAGGTGTTTTGATTCATGAAAGCTGCTTCTTTGAACCTTTGTTTTCTCCAGTGCTGTTCCGTGTCCAAACCCTTGGCTTCTGACCACTGTATATTATGTTGGTTGGTCCATACATGTTCCGCTATACATGATTTCGAAGTTTCACCTCTTTGGGTATGTTTCAGATGTTTCGCCACACTCGCAAGGGATTTGATAGATACAATTTTTTGTGTTTTCATTACGGGGGGAGGGTTTACTTTTATAAGGAAGCTTCTAAAACAAGGCATAATTCAAAATCTTCATCGCAGAGCATCTAATGTTTGCAACAATCCGGAAGACCTTAATATTGAAATTTCAAATATCAAAAAAGAATTAAAACAGAATGGTTACCCTGAAACCTTTGTAACTAATACCATCTCAAAATTTAAAAATCGCGAAGTAAAAACTAATACAGAAACGAAAGAGGAGCAAGCATTCCTCACAATACCTTATGTCAAGGGGATTTCTGAAAAGATTAGAAGGATAAACAAAAACTATAATATTAAAACAGCCTTTAAATCCGGAAATACACTGAAAAATTGTATCTATCAAATCCCTTGCGAGTGTGGCGAATCGTACATTGGACAAACAATAATACCTCTTCCCGTACGAGTTAAAGAACATCTGAAACATACGCAAACAAAACTTCGAGATCAGGTATAGCGGAACATGTATGGACCAACCAGCATAATATACAGTGGTCAGAAGCCAAGGTTTTGGACACGGAACAGCACTGGAGGAAACGAAAGTTCAAAGAAGCAGCTTTCATGAATCAAAATACCCATATATTTAGTAAACCAAGTATAGATATCCCTAATATCTGGAAGCCTCTTCTTGTCCAAAACCAACAGCTGAAACTTCACACTCCAATAAGCACGTAGGCGGAGTCATCAAGCTTTATTGCACATGGATAGTTTTTGAGACAGTACACTGTTAGAAATCCTGGACGTGAGAATCAAAAAAATTTATAATCAATTAAAATAAATCAAATTTAACTTAAAATGTATAGTTATTTTAGCTCTTTTGTGTTTAGTAAAAATCGGATTTTAAGAACTAACTTTTCTGGAAGTCGTTTTAACATAACAGGTAACTAAAATTAACAAGCAATACTTTTACGGTTCAAATGAATCAAATACTAGTAACTTTGATAAAGTTTATAATCATTATCAATATATTTTTAGTTAAAATTTTACCCTAAAAGATATTTAATACAACATATTTTTCTCAGTTGTTTCGTCATAAAATACTAGTAATATTTTTTTAAATAACAACCCATTATGTCAAATCAACATTTTAGTAATAATCGAATATGCTGCTAAGAACTATTTAGTAGTAAAATATACATTTAAAAGAAGTGAATCTAAATATTTATCTAGTCAATCTCCCTCTGCTCACTGGTCAAGGAGGGAAAGTCATTTTCTTCAAGTCTTAGTCTTCGACACGTTCGGAGGAGATAAAAGTGCTTGTGTATACGTTAACCTGACATTGATTTTAACCGACGCTTATAGGTAAGTATTATTGGTTTATTTTTATTCTTGTTGATATTTTTAATATTATCCTTAGATTTACGGAATGTTGCATAAACCGGCCTTTAATATATTCAAAAATGTAAAAAAAAAACTTTTTGCTGACATCTGCTACTCTTATTTTCTTTTAGTCTTTCCATTGGACATTATCAATAAATCCACCCGCCACTTCCCTCATGGTGGTCATGGAGTACAAGAATGTAAAGGAATGGGCCATGGGATTTCATTCCTAAGAATGGTTTACCGTACGTATACCGGCCGCAAGAGTAATGACGTCATGATTTTGGCTTGGGTGGCAATATTAGGAACATGGCAATAATTGGCTTAGGTACCGTATTTTACATACCTAATATTGTAAGTTTGTATTGTGAGAATATTTTCTTAAAACAGTATTAGTTTTAAGTAAGTGTTTAAAGGATATATAGTATCTATATCCCATAGTTAATAGCGTTCTAAGAGTTTGTTAAAAAACGTTGCGACTTTTTAAGATAGGTAAGTTAAATACAAAATATTTGTTTAAAGCACTATATTTTTTAAATCTAAGTATTCTAACATTGTATTATGCCTAATTTATTTTTAATATACTTATTAAACTGTTATAAACATCTTAATGGCCTTTTTATTTGATAAACTGATGAATTGACTTTTACAGCAGCATTGTTTGCAAGGAACAGCTTGGTTCAGTTGAGTTAATAAGGGTAAAGCAATTTTTCAAGAACTAAACTAACTATAAAAATCAAGTTTATTTAGGCAAAACGACTATTTGATTTAATAAATAAAACATTTCTAAACAATAATTAAGCTACCACTGCTTTGAAGTGATTTTTGTAGTATTTATGTCTTAAAATCGAAATAAATCACGTATGAAAGTTATATTTACTCAGGGCGAGCTGTTAATTTGATTAAAAGAAACAGTAAAATATACTGATATGATAAATTAAAGTTAACTGCAGATTTGTTTCAACGTAACTTTTCGCAGTTAGTTAATGTAATTTTTTTTTGCAGTTGCTTTAGGAATACGATTTATAAAATAAGTTAATATTAACACAAAAAATGTGTTAAATTAACTAATAAAGTTGTAATTTTTACTGCACAATAAAATCAGATTAATGTCAAAATTTTATGAGTTACTGATTGACTGAAGCGGTTTTAGTTAAATTAACAAAAAAACGGGAGTGGACTTTCTGGGACATAAAAAAAAATTTAAATTTGATTCTTTTCTTTTAACAGTGTAGCCTTAGAATTATAATTTAGTTTACACTTGAAAACGGTTAGAGATACTAACTATCCGAAACGTTTATTAAGTAACAAAATAAAGACAATGGAAGTCCGTCAAGGTAATTTTTTTGATAAACATTATTTTATTATTTTTTAAAAACAACAGGGCTGTAGTGATTTTCTTTTATTTAGGCTAACTGGTCATCTAAATACATCAAATAATTGGCATATTATATCAACCCTATTAAGAAAATAATCATGGCAACGACCATCCCCAAAAAGCATAAATTTTCCAATAACAAAAACCTTATGGGCAAATATATCATAGTAAACTCACCAGACAAACATTGTAATATTATTGACATTGGCAAAAAGAATACCCATTCACAAAAAAAATTAATTGCCTGGTTAAATAATCAACCATTATGCTTAACGCCATCGCCAGTGTAATGTATGTCATTGTTAAAGTTACCACAGTTAGTTCATTATTGTTTAAAACCTTGTGTAAACAGACATTAGTATAATGTTATTTCTTAATGGGCCTTTTCACTAAATTTTGATTTTGGTAGTAGCGCATAAAGGAACAAAAAATAAAATTTTCTGTGTTTTTACTTTTCTATACTTTTAAGCCATAACTGAGAAAATAAATAAATAAAAAAACTCCTTGAATAAAAACACGGACTTAAACATACCTACGTCATCGCGCCGGAAGATTGATGCACAGAGGAATTATAGGAATACCCGAGTCGCTGGCTTAAAATATCAAGAATTCACAAAATCAGCAGCTTGACAGTATTGCCGATACTCTCAAAAATCATTTATTATAGTTTATAGTACCAGTGTAATGGTAATTGACTAGCAATTATTAGTAATTATAATATACCAGTTTTCCATTCAATAGCTGCGAAATGAATTATTTTACCAGTATTATGTTTATATTTATTTAAAATATCCAAATAAAGTTCTAAGAAGAAAGTATATTATTAAGATTATAAAACTTTCTACATATGGCAACAGCGGCTTAATTTGCCGATGGCAGTTCGACAGATCAGCATTTACGCGTGTGCGAGGTTAAACGCATGCGCTCTAGCAAGCTTTAAACATATCTACGTCATGAGTCGCGCCTATTTTGAGATTTTCAAATTGGTTGAATTTTAACCGGTTTTAACTGTGCTGAAATAAATTAATGTTATGACCTAGCAATAATTTTATTGATGAAAAACACTTATTATAGCACCAACTAAACAATTCAAATGCCAAATGTATCAAATTTAAGAATAGTGAAAAGGCCCATTATTGAATTTTAGTAGTTTACAGTTTATATCTTTCAGTAGCGGAAAGGCAAACGAGAGAATAGGTAACTTTTCTATATTTATAACAATTTTCTCAGCAAGCAAGGAAATCATATCGTTAATAATTGGATGGAATCATCGCTTCTCCTGCTTGTGATGACTCAAAATAGTGTATCTGGAATATCATTATTGTCAATTAATGAGCTGGGTTGTGTAATATTTGCCCTAATTTCGAAATTAATGCTTGTTCAGTCGGCCGATTCCACGCCGTACATGAACTTTGCGTTTAGTAAGTAGATAGGTGGGGGAGTTGAAAAACTTAATTGCCATGCCCATACTCTTGTAATTCATTAAATTACTTTTACAACATTTTTAGACAAGAACGTTTAGATTGAGTGATAAGTGTGTGCGTGTGTGTGGTATGTGATATGTACTTCTAACGATATTTAAAAATGTGTTTATAAAAGTTGTGAGGTATACTTAAATATCTGTTAACAATTTTTTTCTAGCATTTTTGATTTCTCCACAAAATTTTCCATATGACGACATTTTGGTTTTTTATTTTATTTTCTGTTTCTCAGTACCTGGTTTAGGTAGAGACGATGTGTATAGGGTAAAAGCTCTGAATGACATGTGTTATACCCTTTTTGTCTGTGATTGTTTTGCCATTTTTATTTCCTATTTTATAAAGCTTCTTTTTTACTTTAGACATGTTTGACCTGAGCAATTTCATATTTTTTTCGATGAATCTTTGTACTAGATTATTGTAATATAATCTCAAGTGTTTTCTCTTTTTATTGTTTTACATAGCTTCTGTACTCGTCTGAACCTGGTCTTCTCTTTTCTTTGCTTTATCAGTTCTACTGTACTTAGACTTAATGTGGATGTTTTTACTGTTCTTGGTTTGTTACAGATTTTCTTTGATGCTACTTGGATACTGCTTGTTATTGTTGACGTTAACTCGTCCAATCTCATTACCAGGTTACTCAAGTTTTGCAATTTTGTATTCAGAATAGCTTGATGTTTTACCTCTTTTGTTGCCAAAATCTCTGTCGTTGGGTAGGTACATTCCCTTTCGGACCATCTTCTTTCTTGCTGCTTTGCTTTTGATGATTATATCTGCACGGACCAATCTGTGATCGCTACCTGTATCAAACCAGTTTAGCATAGATACATCCCGGATCCCGGCATATTTCTCGTCTGTTGGAGATTATTTAGTCTATTCCGTCTTTTATTTTACCATCTGGGCTTCTCCACGTCTATTTTCTTTGGACATTTTTTTTATAAAAGGTATTTAGGCAGTATAGGCATTGTTGCTGTAGATATTCCAACAGCATTTCCCATCTGGCCTTTCTGGTCTGGTCGCTAGCCCGATGTTTGGTGGGTCGTCAGCATTTTTTTTTGCCGACTTTAGCATTAAAGTCTCCAATGATGATTTGAAACTTGACTTTTCCCGGTCTCTGCGCCTTCTCCATGTCTTCATATAATTGTTCGGCTTCCTGATCCGAAAAAAAGCTCGTCGGTGCGTATACTTGAATTATAAGCAAGTAATACATTTAATTGATCTTCAATATAATAAAGATTACCCTGTCTGAGACGGCATTTTTGTAACTAAGTGTTTCAGCATTTTATTTACCATGATTGCCACTCCACCAAGATGTAAATTTATGTCGGCTTTTTTTCTGATAAAGTAGGTGTCCCGACTTAAGGGTAGTCGCTTCTTCTCCTTGGAGGCTTGTTTCGCTCAGACCCAGTATATCCCAATTGATGTATTTCAATTCGTTTTCCAGAACCTTGAGGTGCTCTTCTGATTTCATGGTGCGGGTGTTGTACGTGGCGATCTTAAATTTTATCTTTGCTTTGATGTTGTACTTTAAATTTGTTCAAACTTTTGCCTCTCCCAGAATCCATGAGGCAGATTGGTTGATCAGTGCAAGATTCTAAGCTGCTGGCTTTACTCGCCTGGGGTAATATCTTTGTTTTAAAACTCAACATGATCTGATCTTTGCAAGGATTTGGCATTAAAAGACCGTGTTTGCCGAGCGTGTTGGCCAGTGAGGAGTAATTGCATTTCCTCAATTTTTCTGGTTTAACAGTTATAAAGCTGTGATTCGGTCACCAGAGCCTAGTTTGTTATCTAGCAGGGTACACCAAATAAAACTCGAGCAGGTGAGGTTGACTATTGAACAGGCTTGCCCCCTTTGATCACCTTCGTTCGTTGCACCTCTATATGAAAATAGCATTTATGTTAAATGTAAATAATTGTTCCGTAATCACTAGTTAATAAATACAGAAAACAATTGCGACTGATGTTATAAGGACTGTACGGGGGAGTTTAAAGCATTCTAATTAAGCAATCAACAACCAAAATGTTTCACCACGTATTGAATTTGAGTTATAGAATATATTAGTTACTTTCATTTTATACACATATTTTCATATAATATTTATACGTAAATTCAAACCAAGAGAAAAAAATATATTTTTAGGATAACAGGATTTACTTACAAAAATACACATGAAAATCCAATTATAGTAAGTCTTTTGTACATAACTTTTTTGCAAATGCTGACTTTCGTTTATATTCCTGATCGCTTCCTCTAACCAACAATAATCCCCCATCATTGCGGGATTCCATCTGCCTTGGTAGCGTTGCTCCTTTGTTAGTATATCTTGGTGGAATCTTTCTCGCTGATAGTCACCAACCGCATCTAAATTTTCTGGAAGAAAATTTAAATGGGAGTGCAAGAGGTGTATTTTAAGATACATATACTAAATACTCAGAAACAATTATTTTCAAATAACTCCATGCAGCATATTATATTCAACATTATTTAATTTTTGATCAAACTATTGATCCTTTAGTATTTTTCTAATTTGTGGTCCAACAAATATTTCTTCCTTAAGCTTGCACTTAGTAAAGTGTTTAAGGTATTTAATTGCTTCTCTTTCTTTATCTAATACTTTAACGAAATTTTTCATTAATACCAGTTAAATGTGTAATGAAGGCACAAAAACTTTTTTGGGATCAACAGGAGGTTTTTTTTTTCGTTAGCTTTACCTGAAGTATATTGATCTTTTGGAAGCCATTCTTTTATTTTGTAATGGCTCTACTAATACCAGAAACAAAGAAAACAGCAATTATTTGTAAATCCACCCTGAAGCCCTAGTAATAGTCCTGTGACTTTTAGGTCACCACATATTGGTCACTTACGTATGGGTAAATGGGTACTTCCGTTATTTTAAGCCCTAGGGGTTGGACCTCGTGGTTGAGGTGTTATCCTTATGGTCCCTATTCACATACATGCGAATTGCAGTCCATAAAGTGACATAATCTGCAGTCCCCAACTATCATTGATCACACACATTCAGGTCATTGCAGCCTGCAGGCCATCGCCGGGGGGAGGGGGGTTGATTCATAAATTTCATCGGATGCCGATCAACTTCGTCTAAAACTCTTTTATGCTCTTTACGAAATGCGCTTCGTATATTATTGATTTTTTTCTTAACTTTATTAATATTTGCCTCTTCTTGATTGACTGTTTTATAATAAAATCAATCAATTTTAAATAGCTCTTTCCTTTGTCTTTTCTATTTAAATAGTTTTTTGATTTTGCATTCCATAAACTAGATCATTTATCTCAATATTCTACCCCCTTGGTAAATATATCTCCCACAATTAAATTAAAAACCATAAGAAAACAATTAAACGTTTTTATGATGATATATCTATAAGATGCTTTTCTTGGCAACGTTTTAATATTTTATTTAACATCAATAGAAAATCGTAGTGATCATAATCAAGAAATCAAATAAAATACGTAAAATAAAATCGATTACTGCATCCGATTAATCATAATAATTTATTTTGTTTTGTCACAAACTATTTTGTTACACAACGGTTTTTTCTTTAGTCAATGTAAATACCTACCTATAAACTACATAGGCTTTTTCATTGATTCGAAAAGGTTTTGTCTGTTTCCTTCCTTTTCATTGATGTTGCATTGCTATCATAATATGTATCAACTTTAATCACCATTTTGATTTTTTCATAGAACATAGCGAACGATCTTTAATTTGTATTTTTGTGTGTGATATAAATAAAGCATAGTTTTAAGCATTTAAGTTTTTGTTTTAAGCAATTATATTCCTATAGATCCTTAAAAACGACGAATCCTACCTGTTGACTCCAGAAGAAAAGTCATATACAATAGGTAAGTCACACAAGTAGGTATCGTAGATAGAAAAAACAACTTTGTGCTATGACAACTCTCATTATAGCTACCTTAGATAAAATTATGAATTAATAAGTAAGGTACGGTAATCTGGTTAATCTTATCAGCCAGGCTTTGCTTGTTTCGGTATTATTGCTATTACCTCTAAACTAACCCTCATATTTTACGAGAACTTTGTGATCACAGCAGGAGCCACGCTCTGCCAAGTAAACTCCACGTAATGGTACTTATCGTATGTCCCCGTAGTACCGTACGAGCAAAAGTTATTTGCATCAAAGAAGGCTTGAATTATAAAACGTAAGGCTTGGTTTAGATCACAATGATATGAGGACGATATATCTAACCAATTCTAGGTTAAAATTTTGTCAAATTCATAATATGACATGATATGCCAAACTAATGAGTAATAAAATAAGTATACAAATACAAATTTATTTTTGTTGTTTACAAAATTAACAAAGTAAGAATATACAGAAAGAAAAAGAAAAATAATTACATAAATTGCTGAAATTGGCCACCAAGCTTAAATTCACACGTCTCTTCATATTTTCGAAAGTGTTGACCAGCATCTCTGGAGAAATGTTACCACATTCTTGGATAATCCTTTCTTGTAATAATTGTTCTAAATTTGCTACTGGTATTTTAAAATAGTGTTCTTTAAATGAGGAAAAACAAAGTAATCCATAACCGTTAAACAAGGTAATCTAGGTGGGAATTCAATGTCTGATCGAAAACTGATCAATCTGTCGTCGAAAAAATTGCGTAAGTAGTTAATAGTTTCGTCGGCTGTATGGGCGGTTACACCGTCCTGTTGAAAATATCCAAAACGTAGCTCGTCGTCAAGTAATTGCTCCACAAATGGATTCAAAATATTGTCTCTATACCGCTGTGCTGTAACTGTGTCATGGAAAAAAATAGGACCAACAATTATTCTTCTTCGGGAAACAGCTAACCAGACACCAATTTTTTGAGGGTGCAATGTGCACTCTACAAAAAAATGGGGATTTTCACTACTCCACTCCCTAAACACAGCCACGGTTCTTTTCAGGCAATGATAAAAATCGCCAGCACTAAAAGCAACGTTAGGAAAATGTTCGTGAAAATCGTCCATGCACGAACCCGGATTGTATTGCCACTCACCATTTACTCTAACCCCGTTTCGACAATACGCTTCCACCATGAATGTTTTGTTCTGTTCCGTAAAGCCCATTGTGTGAATTGTTCAAGAAATTGGAAAAATTAGCGATGAATCAAATTACTTGTAACGACTGTCAAAGATGAAGGAACAACTGATTGATTGTTAATTCAGGTAGTAACTGACACCCAAGAGGTATAAAGCTCTACGGCTAAGCATGACGTCCTTAGATGCAAGGCCCTCTTTGATGCAAATAATGTTTGCTCGCACGGTATATTCAAATATTTATTGTCAGTTTGTACTTGTTTACATTTAATTTTTAATTATCGAATTTACGTACGGGTGCCGGAGGGCCTGGTAATTTGTAGGTTTTTTTTCACTGTTTACTACTGTACTAAAAGGGCTGTGTTAAATAGTTGCTTGTGTAAAATGTCGGTTGAGCAAAATGTTAAAGACTTAAAAATAGTAATACCGACGTTTGTATACTAAAAAAGTGCGCACATTGCAGCCATATGACCTACCAACATGTCATAATAATTAAAAGAGAATAATTGTGGAATATCGGACAAGTATATAACTGTTTTTTTTTTATATAGGAATACACAGGGATCTAAGCACAATGGATACTCTGGGGCGGGTAGACCACGACGACCTTTTCGTCCTTGTTAGTACTCTACGGGCAGTCATAACCCAAGCAATTCCGACAACAGCGGTAAGATATATTAAAAGCCTTTTTACAGAAGCAAAGCAGCCATCAATACACCGTAGCGCCATCCCAGCGCAATTAACTCCAATATAAAAGGTAGTCACACTGGTAATATCGAAAGGTAGATAACTAACTAAACCACGAAGTGTATCACAATCCAGTATAGGGAACGCTATTTGCGTTTCTACCGGAACATCTGCCGTTTTGCAAAAGCCCTATGGCTTTTCTTAAACAGATTGCGCGCATTCTAGTGGGTGCCAGCGTTGATCTGTTTCTAATCTGCAAAACGGCAGATGTTCCGGTGTAAAACGCAAATAGCGTTCCCTATCTGGATTGTAATGTGGTTTATTTAGTCGTCTACCTTTTGATTATTACCAGTGTGAGTACCTTTTATATTTTAGTTAATTCCGCTGAGATGGCGCTACGGTGTATTGATGGCCGCTTTGCTTTTGTAAAAAGGCTTTTAATACATCTTACCGCTGTTGTCGGAATTGCTTGGGTTATTGCTGCCCGTAGAGTCCTAACAAGGACAAAACGGCCGTCGTGGTCTACCCGCCCCAGGGTATCCATTGTGCTTGGATCCCTGTGTGTTCCAATATAAAACAACAGTTACACACTTGTTCAATATGCATATGCAAAGTTCATTTTTCTAAATATATTTAACAAAATATTGCCTTTCAACGCACCATAATTCTTTTTTAAAATATTTTTAGTACCTGATGAAACCAGTCGACAATTACCTTGTACAGACGCTCCCGAACAAACTAAACCTCCTATCCAACCAAATGAACATCAGGAATCTAATTCCGAGGTTTCATTAAATGGTTCAGCACCGCGAATATATACTCCCTCCAAAATAAAAACAAATACTAGGCCATTATTGGTTGGAGAACACCATCGAAAATTCGATAATCCCATCAGCTACTTGGGTGGACCGAAGTTACCTGCTAGAAATAGATGGAGCGTTGAAAGTGTAGTATCAATTGATTAGAGTTTTGTAGACTCTGCGACACGTTTTGCTAGTCACTCATATATTTGTTGTTTTAAGTTAAGACGAATCATATTGTATAATTCTATTTTCAACCCTTTTTGGGTGTACCACCACGAGTGCATAAAAAATTACCGTTACCATTCTTTTGTAAAAGTAGTTTAAAATCATCTGTTTTCTATTTATTTTCAATATCCAATCTTGTAAAAATAGTTCTGATGACTCGAGACAAAATTCTGTAGGCAAAGTTGTGTTACTGCCAAGCAATCAACTTTTATACCAGTAGAAAATGTTGCTGACCAAATTTTCTCTTGTGGTATTATAGGTACCTATAAAAATTTCCAGAATAAAAAAGCTAAAACGTTAATATTGTGTTTTATTTTTTGATTTATTTAAATATACAATGTGTCCACGGATAGTGTTTGGAAGAGGACATTTTTTTAATTAGTAGGTATAGAAGAAAAAATAATTCTTTGTGAAAACGTCTGCTTGTGCTGAAATTACAATTTCGCATATAGGATTTGCGATTATTATACAGGATTCGTCAAAAACAACATTTTTCCTTTTAAGGATTTTTTTTCAATAATTTAATTACATTAATTTTGTTTGGCTGAATCTACAATTTCGAATATCGCATTTGCAATTACTATACAGGTTTCATCAGAAACTACATTTTTTGTTTTTTAATTTTTTTTTTCAATTCTAATTATCAATTTCTTTTGATGACAGAGTGCCACACGCCCTTAATGACTCGTTATTAATTTCTGGACATAAAAAGTAAAAACCTATAATTGCAATAAAAATATTAGAAGTCTTCCATATAATTTTTAAATTATTGTCTTATATGAAAGTAATGTTACAAAGTTAGGAAACTTTTTTCAAGAAAGTACCTACAAGTCAGTTATTAAAATAAAAAGATTTAAAAAGTTTTTAAGTGTATAATGAGGGCTTACAAACAACAGACGTATATGATGTATTTATTTGTAATATCGTTTGTTTTTAGTTGATAATCCAGCGGTTACTTAAGTTATAAAAGAGCTCTTGAAAAGCAAATATTGAATATTTTTTAATAACTTATTTATTGAAAATAGTTAATTTGACCAGTCCTCAAAATGGTAAGCAGCAACAATAAATTTTCAAAAGCTAATCCATACAATGTAGAACTCTACGATTTTTGTTTAAGTTGTGTTAAATCATTATACCTATTGAGAGGGACAGTAGGGATACAAGTTTTTTTACTTTAAACTATTAGCTAAAAAAAATTTGAATTGGCACTTTTGTCCATTTATGGTTATAAGTCAAAACCCATTTATAATAAAAATTAGCAAGACCAGTAACGATGCTTTTGCGTTTTTTTTTATCAACATTTCCATATATTTATTTTAATTAAAAATCAGACTATAGCATCCTTTGGAACCTATCATAACCTACATTTTAGCGATAAAAAACGATAGTTTAATTTCAAGTTTAAAAATGTAATGGCAAAGGCATCGCCACTTAACTATGTATGAAATATAGCTCCATGTAAAGTTCAACCAATTTTTAATAGTTAATTTAGATTAATATTGCACAGTAATATTAATTTAAGGTTTATGACACAATTAGCAATTTTAATTTTAACCCCAAATAGGCGAAAACGTCCATCCAAATACATTTTGGCCCTTTTATTACCCCTAATTAAAATGGCCTAGTCGTTGTAATTACATTAGCTACACTAAGTATACCCAATGATTATCATTAAATATACTATTTGCTTAGTTTAAATTAACCAGTTTATTGCTACGTTTTGATAGCTCTACTTATCTCTTTCACTTATCCTAACTAAACAACTTGCCTGTTTTAAAAAAAATTTAATAATGGAGAAATTATTTCCGATAAACAGTTCACCTAGTTCAGATAACCAATTTTTACATAAGCCTTACTCGTTTTACGTATACTGTTTCAGTAATTTGCATTTTCCTAGGCTAAGTAAACACTTTATTAGTCACTCTATGCGGTGAACTTTTTAATTAGTTCAAGTATATACGGGGTGGTCTTGAAGTACATCAAGAAAATCTAGGATATGAGTCCTGGCATCAATTTAAATTGAAAAGTTCATATGTACTTATGCCCTAAAATGCTTACCCTCTAAGATACAGGGTGTCTCCATTTTTCTTTAAAACTACCATTTTTTTCAAAAACATAGTAGAGACAACTTTTCGCACCTTTAAAAGTAAAGTGACACAACTCGAAAATTGTATATTTCTAGGTTTAATCATAAAATGGCACTAAATACCGCCCTCTATCAGCTGCCACTGGACCTAATACCAAATCGCTTCTCCCCAATTAGAGGAACCTATTTATGCCTTTTTCATATTAACGGTATTCGCGCGTCTTTTTAATACTAAGTATCATTTCAGTATGTTGTCGCATGCGACGGAAAATTGACACTGCTTTAAGTCTAAACTGACTTGATTCCAAACATTTTACAAAAAAGTAAAAGGTATTTAATAAAAAAAGGACTTATTCTAAAATGACTCGCTGGGTACAACGATAATTTTAATTTTAAAATGGCATAACTTCAAATAATTCGTTCGTTGTTAAAAAAAATTTGGCAGTAAAAAGACCTAACTTGTTTTTTATTTTTTATTTTTATTTTTTTTACTATTAAGGGTAGGTTTTAATATCAAATTTAAATAATTGTCTTCTAGTAAAACCATTTAGCTAATGTTCCCCCAAATTAAACATTTAATTTAATTTATTACTTGGGCTTAGGAGACAAAAGAGTTAGAGGCGTCCAATATATTTTACAGTTTTTCCTGTTTTCTGCAAAACTCTATTTTTTGGATTGTGTCACTTTAATTTTAAAGGTGCGTTTTGTTCCGCTTATATCAGTATTGCATAAAAATGCATCAAAGTTTAAAAAAACAGTGGCGTATCACATATTTTCACAAAAAAAATATTGATGGTATCTAATACCATACAAATTGAGGACTGCTACTGCTGTACCCGCCACAATAACCCAGCTTTGTTCCTTATTTGGTCACATTGAAACGTGATTCTTCGTAGAAGTTCCTCCCTACTATGAACCGGAGTAGAATACACCAAGATTTTTAGGTGTCCCCACAGGTAAAATCCCATTGCGTTAGGTCGGGAGATCGAGGAGGCCAGGCAATAGGTCCTCTACCTATCCAACGGTATGGATAGACGTTATTCAGGTGCTCCCGCACAGCAACGCTAAAATGAGGTGGTGGCCCATCATGCATAAAGTACATGTTTCGGTGGGTTTCAAGTGGTAAGAGCTCTACTAAATCGTGAAAAGCGTTCTGGAGGAACACCAAATAAAGCACTCCATTGAATCGTGCCGGCAATACGAATGGTCCAATCAAAAAATTGCCAACGATTCCTGCCCATACATTAATTGATTGGAACTAATGGTGATAATGCCAAACAATAGTTTCATGAGGATTTTCATCAGCCAACAACAAACCCTGCTTCATCCGTGAAGAGAATACTGCTAATGAAGTTTACATTATTTCGTTGCTGATCCGATAGCCAGTTTGCAAACTGCATTCGGGAGAAATCGTCAGGAATCAGTTCATGCACTTTTTGCAAATGATATAGGTAACAGCTGTTCTTGAAGTACTTCACGTACTATTGTTTTCGACGTATTAAACTGCGCTGATAATTTTCGAGTGCTCGTTGAAGGAGTATCGTATACAGCATTTAAAATAAAACGCACATTTTGGCCATTCACAGAATTACACAGAACAGAAAAGTTAAACTCGATTAGATCGAAGATAAAATGACGTTTTTCCGAGGAAGGTTAGTATTAGCGACATGAATAAAGAGTAGGTACTTAATTTTTATTCAATATTTAAAGGTATATAAAAAACGTTGTCCAAAGTTTTTATCATACAGGGCGTAAAAAAATGGGCACATTAGTTCAACACGTTCTGGGATAGTAGTTTGAAGGGTCTTATCTAGTATACATCATATAAAAAAGAATTGAAATATACCTGTTGGTTTAATAATTATGTGTCAAAAACTTAATTCCATGGGAGCTCTTTGGGAGCCCATATCTCCGAAAAGGAGGCCGATACGAAAGAAGTTTATATGAACATTAACATGAATATTCTTTTCACGTTTTTTTTTCATATTCGGATGATTTCCATTGTTTCCATTGTCTCATATCGTTGTTTTATTTATAGATTTTTCCAAATAATCATATACTGAAAATCTCAATGTACACATCAAGTACAGTCGGAATCTGGCCAATCATTTTCATGAATAACAGGAAACTAAAGAAGGTCTACGATATTTTTTCGTATATACTCTATTACTATTATTTGGAGTACATTGTTAGAGCATATTACCAGTTATTTCGTCTTCTTACGGCAGAAAATCTAAACGTTGAAGAGATTTTGGGAAACCTCTGTATTACATTAATATACAGCGTATCATTGTTTAGGTTAAAAGCATTTAACAATGCAGCTGTGAAGAAGCTTTTTACCAATCTAATTCAAGAAGAAAAACTTATTTTAAACGATCCGGACCCAACTATTAAAGAAATGTATTTTAATTCAGTTAAAGATAATAGAATTTATAATACTCTATTTCTTTTTAACGGTTGGGTTGTTTCAATTATTTATTTTCTCCATCCATTCTTTATGGAATTACCAACCATGGTGGTAAATAATGAGACAATTGCACTTAAGGCACTTCCCTTATCCACTTGGTGGCCCATTGATACACAGAAACACTTTTGGGCAAGTATTATTTTCTAGTTTTTGTTTATTTTCAAGAAATTTTCAATATACATGGTGTCAGGAAATGATGCCCAAAAAAAACAGGGGATAATTCTAGATGCTATTTCTTCCTATAACATTTTTTCGAAAATTTATTATTAACAGATTACAGGGTGTTAAATTTTATTTGCAGTTTTAAAATATATAAGTTACTAGAACAATAAGTTAAACATTCAAATCAAAGGTTCCAAGTGACGTTCTTCCTCTTAAGGCAGGAGTAACAACATGCTTGCCAACCTATAACCTATTTCGCGTAGATTTATTTATGTCTTCTAGCTTTTATACAAAATTAAAAAAAAAATCAGTATCGACTTCATATTCTATAGGTAATAATTGACATATTTAATAAATAGCAAGGAATTTCATAACTTATTTTAGGAGAATTGCATAGCAAAAAATATCGGGTAAGATTTTTTTAACATTATTTTGTCATTGTCACTCATGGTTCTTTCAGTATACAATTCTCCCAAAATTAGCAATAAAATAAATTGATATTTTTGTAATATATCAGATATTACCTAAGTAATGTGCCGACGATACTAATTTTATTTAAATGTTAGTTTAAAAAATTATAAACTTGAAAAAACAAAGCGAAATAGGTTATAGGTTGGCAATAAATTGAACAACGTTATGAATTCAACCTTAAATGCATAAATTAATTCTTCTTAAAAAATTCCGACGAACTCCATGGAATATTACTTCCTTTGCTATGCTTTGTTTAAGGTTAAAAATAAATTAAAATGATTTCGTATTTATCACATGCGAGCAATGTTATTTTAGCGTTTTTCTCGAAAATGGTTAGATTTATCGAAACAAAAGTAGTAAGGTACCTGCGGCAAATAAGGCCCACCTAAGAAAGAAAAGGCTATATTTCGAACAAAAACATAACTAAACCTAAATACTTAAAACATTAAAAGGATGGACCTTTTTAACAGAAAATTTCTTCGACATTGAAGATTACATTTAATATCGATTTACTGCAAACTCTTAAAAAAAATGTGCAAACGGGTCTTATTATCGGACAGGTAGTTTAACCCTACAGTGGTCGCTACATTTTTTGAGACGCTGTATTTAAAACATTGAGTACAACGACACAATCTCTATCAAACTTGTGTAGTACTGATCGCGCCGTTTTAATTATTGGCGGAGGCTATGGTGGTATGTGGTAGGTATATGGAGGGGGGTATTTCGGCGTTGCCGGGTTGTGGACAAAGCGTTTGTAGTTTGAGATATCGGCAGTGGGCCTTATCAGCCCGGTGAGACAAAGATTGGCGGAATGGAAACATGTGACGTCAGAGTGTGACGTCACATGCCAGACAATTGTCAATAGAACCGCCCTACGTTTACCGCCCCCATCCTTGTCCTCTATCCTTGTCCAAGGTCCTCATCATTTATGAGTTAATCTAACTCCTACGTCGTTATTTGTTTAAACTGAATGTGTTTACTAAGAAAAGCGACCTTTCTTCGTTCGAGCTATACTTGTCTCTCTGTATATATAGCGAAGGTAACTTGATGCAGACAGAGACAGGTATATGCTACAAATTACCCGAGCCATTAAATTATTTTTAAACGTTCAGTGTCTTCTTGGACTCGGCCACAAATAATGGAATCGCCCAGCCGGCCCAGCCCAACCTCGCCTTTATAAAATAAAATGATAATGGCTGACAAAGTTTATGAAAGAGTTTGTTTAACTTATTAACTTGATCTTTTCTATTAATATTGTTCATGAACAAGAGCCTGTTTACATTTCATTCTGCTAAAGGTAAGTTTGCTAACTTTGATTAATTATTTTTATGATTTATACAAATCCAAATCATAACATATTATAACTGAACAAAATGTGCCAACACTTGTTTGATTATTTTCTCCTAAATTTTGGTAAATCTATAAATACGCATATTTTAATTACTAAACCCTACGATACTAATTTAAATCTTGCTGATTCTTGCTTACTATGTATGTATATTATACGATCTATTTTTTTGATCTTTTTTAAACCTTTTGTAGATTCTCTGCCTACTAAACTCAAGTGGAAATCATTTTATTTTAACCCACTCGGAAGTGTTTTTTTCATGATCTGATCATTGGTTTTTTTACATTGTGGTATTTTTGTTTTAGATCAGCTGTTCGTTATGTGAAAGAATGAATTTTGGAGACAAGATTTTGTCTTCACCTTAAGATTAGCTATAAAAAGTTTTTACCCAGGCCTTTCCGCTTTTCCAGACTGACAATGGAAATATGTATTCTTATTCAAAATACCTACACATTGCTTAGAAAGCTTCAAGTAGAGAATGAATGAAAAACCAATTAACGAGGAACTCGACCAGCAGATTACGAGAAATTATAAGACATACTCAAATGGTAATTATTGTGATTTTCATTTAATATTTTAATAAAATTATGTCATGTGCATTTTTGTGTTTTATTTTTTATTTTCTTCGAGGCTAGACCAACAACAATATAAAGTATTTTTATTTTAAAGTGATATTTAGTCGAAAAGGTTATTCAGAATGCTGCAATTTGATTTTTACTACATATAAAATCAACTAACAGGATTTTGAATAGTTTTTTTGGCTTAAATATTACTTTAAAATATTTCGCCAGAAAAAAATAAAAAAACTATGGGCGTTTAAACGTCCCCGCCTCTAGCTTCGAGGTTCCAACCAGACCCGATGGTGGCGCTCTTTTTGACAGTTTTGAGATTTCCTTAATGACATTTTTGCTTCGACCAATTAACATGCTTGTTTGTCTTCTTCCTGGTGTAAGTATTCGTTGGGCCTATGGAGAACTATAGGGTAGGAGGCCGATCGACAATGGCAGCATTTTCAAATTCTGTCCCGGTTTTTTGGTTAGTTCGCTATTGGCCGATAGATGGCTCTCGCGTCCGAAGTGGGCTGATGTTGTCTTCTTCTTCTTCGTTTTTAATATGGAAAACTAGATCCTCCATAGTTTTTAACTTTTACTTAAACCCTCTATTTTTCTGTGCTTTTACTTTTGACAATTGACATTTTATTTTTCGAAATAACAAATAATGTTTGAAGGCAAGACAAGACAAATAACGTTGTATTGTAATTAATTTCCATATTTATAATAAATAATGGTACAATTTATAAAAGTAGAGTTTGCTTTGTGTCGGGGTGTAAGACAGGATCTTTTTCAGAGAGAAAACGCAGCCATATAAGTCTCTTTCTAGCTCCAAAGGTATAGCTAGAATGTTTAATACCCTGTATTTTAAAAACCAAGCATCGTTGGAACTTTATACAGGCCGAGTTTACTAATAAGTATAACAAAGTAAGTGTAAATTCATATAAAAGTCCTTATTTGTTTCTTAAAGAACTAATTTAAATAAAAATAGTTATTGCGTCCATAAGAAACCATTATTTGATAGCCCACTTCGAACACGCGCGCCATCTTACAGCGACTCGTAAAGCTGAATTACCGATACTAATTTGGGACCGAATCCAATGCATTGCGATCGGCCTCCTACCTCAAGTCCTCCATAGTTGGGCCTTATTATCTGCCGGGCGTTAATTGCCGCAGGTACCTTGTACCTTTTTTATGTCAAAACGTTGGGAGAATAAAAATATTTAGTCAAAATGCGCATACAGTGTACGACAAAAAAGTAAGGACCAGTCATATTAAAGTATAGGCTCCTATGTGGCGCCCTCTACAAAATGCGAAAAAACGGTGGGCAAATTTGTATTTCTCATCCCGAAAAAGCCCCATATACGAGATTTCGTCAAAATATTATGGACGTGGCAAAAAGTATTGCAAAAAAAACCGCAAATAAAATTTAACTTAAACACCCTGTAACTCCGTTAATAATCAATTTTCGAAAAGATGTTACAGGAAGAGATAGCATTTATTTTTGGTCTAGAATTATACCAGAAATTTTTTGCTCATCTTTTTCGGACAATCTATATAATGTTTTTTATGTAAATAGAACAGCGGTATCCTCCACCCGCCATTTAACCACATTATCTTTTAATCCTGCTTTAAATTATTTTTTGGTATGTTGTTCCATGGTTAAAATAAATTTAAACCAGATAAAAGTTGTAGGACGTTTTTTTTTTATCTTTGAAATTGGAATTGAAAAAAAAATTCAAAAAACAAAAGCTGTTGTTTCTGACGAATCCTGTATGGTAATCCCAAATCTGATAATAACAAACGAAATTGCAGTTTCAGCACAAGCAGACGTTTTTATAAAGAATTACTTTTTCTTCTATACCTACTAATGAAAAAGGTTTTCCTCTTCCAAACTCTATCCGTGGACACACTGTATATTCATATAAAGTACCAATAAATATGTATTTTTTTACTTTTTAACGTAACAGAAGTTTAAATATTATGTAGCAACAAAAAAAGAGTGATTAGTTGCAAGAAAAGGAAACAGAAGGAAAATTCTGATTTAATTTTAAATAATATTTTGGTAATATTGTCAATAATATGGACGTAATATTGATTGTGTGAAGGGCCCGATAGAGAAATATTATTTACATGCATTTTACAAAGCTACAGTCATAAAAATAACTATTCCGTAAAATAGCAATAAATAAATTAGTTTGATTAAACCAATAATATACATTGGAAAGTAAGTCGATATTTTTTTAATGTGCAAAATATTAGAAAATGATCGCTAACACTATTTTAGATCGCCTATTGTTGGAATGTATTTGATGGGGCATTAGGAAGCTCATACGTCATAAATTCTGATATTCTCACATTTAGCCTGATAGTATTTTCTTTAAGTCAACTTAAAATATTAAGCTACAGGTTAAGAAACTTTACCAACATGAAAATAAACACGAAAAATCGCCGTTTGAGAGACATTTTATTCAGGGAAAAATTTATTTTTTTGATTAAAGAACATCAAAAAACAACAAGGTAAGAAAAGAACTATGCACAATAGATTTTTTTAAAGCCTTCTCTTCAAACTAATTTCATTGTACCGTGCGAGCAAACATTATTTGCATCAAAGAGGGCCTTGCATCTAAGGACGTAATGCTTAGCCGTAGAGCTTAATACCTGTTGGGTGTCTGTAACTACCTGAATTAACAATTAATCAGTTATTCCATCATCTTTGACAGTAGTTACAAGTAATTTGATTCATCGATAATTTTTCCAATTTCTTGAACAATTCACACAATGGGCTTTAAGGAACAGAACAAAACATTCATGGTTGAAGCGTATTTTCGAAACGGGGCTAAAGTAAATGGTCAGTGGCAATACAATCCGGGTTCGTGCATGGACGATTTTCACGAACATTTTCCTAACGTTGCTTTTATTGCTGGGGATTTTTATCATTGCCTGAAAAGAACCGTGGCTGTGTTTAGGGAAACAGGTTCTATACAACATAAAAAAAGAAGCAGGAGAACCATCTGTAAGAACAGAAGAACTTATTGCAAACGTTCGTGAAATAATGCAAAATACGCCAACAAATTGTATAAGAATAAGACGTCTGTCCCAAGAAGTGGGAAGATCTTATGAAACATGCAGGACTATTCCTAAAAAGCAGCTAAATTTATTTTCTTATAAAGTGCAAGTATTCCACGAAATACAAGCCGCAGATTTGGAAAGACGCAGGAATTACTCTCAATGGTTTACCCAAAATTTATTGGAAATAAATTATTTATTAGACCTGACTTTTTTTCGGATGAAGCCTGGTTTCACCTCTCCGGTATGAGCCCGCATTGCACCCTCAAAAAATTGGTGTCTGGTTAGCTGTTTCCCGAAGAAGAATTGTTGGTCCTATTTTTTTCCATGACACAGTCACAGGATAGCGGTATAGAGACAATATTTTGAATCCATTTGTGGAGCAATTACTTGACGACGAACTACGTTTTGGATATTTTCAACAGGACGGTGCAACCGCCCATACAGCCGCCGAAACTATTAACTACTTACGCAATTTTTTGACGACAGATTGATTAGTTTTCGATCAGACATTCAATTCCCACCTAGATCACCTTGTTTAACGGCTATGGATTACTTTGTTTTTCCTCATTTAAAGAACACTATTTTTAAAACGTCAGTTGCAAACTTAGAACAATTACAAGAAAGGATTATCCAAGAATGTGGTAACATTTCTCCAGAGATGCTGGTCAACACTTTGGAGCATGGCGGTGGCCAATTTCAGCAATTTATGTAATTATTTTTCTTTTTCTTTTTGTAGTATATTCTTACTTTATTAATTTTGCAAACAACAAAAATAAATTTGTATTTGTCTACTTATTTTATTACTCATTAGTTTGGCATAATATCATGTCATAATATGAATTTGACAAAATTTTAAGCTAGATTTGGTTAGATATATCGTCCCCATATCATTGTGATCTAAACCAAGCCCTATGTTTTTTAATCCAAGCCCTCTTTGATGCAAATAATTTTTGCTCGCACGGTATTAACGAATGTCAATTTTACCAAATAATCACTAAAATGAAAATAATGCATTTTATTACTATAACGTTTAATTTCCTAAAAAATCGAAAAAAATCTGAAGAGGCGTGTATCTTCTTTATTTTTATAAATTTGAAAAATTTAATCTGGCCCTTATGATGGTCCAAATGTGTCAACACTAGTTTCATTTTAAATAATTACTCAAGGTACGAAAAACTACATTGCAAGTAAAATATTCGGTTACTTATTTTTTTGTCAGTTCTTACCTTAAGTTTTAGTTTACTTGATAGTAGAACAACTTAATTTGAGGTTTATTTTCCTGTCTTATTTTGGGCATTAGAATAATAATATAATCTATTAACTAGTTGTCTACCTTTCGATTATTACCAGTGTGACTGCCTTTTATATTGGAGTGAATTCTGGTGGGCTGGCGCTACGGTGTATTGAGGGCCGCTTTGCTTTTGTAAAAAGGCTTTTATTACATCTTACCGCTGTGGCGGGATTGCTTGGATTACGGCTGCCCGTAGAGTCCTAACAAGGACAAAACGGCCGTCGTGGTCTACTCGCCCCAGGGTATCCGTTTTGCTTGGATCCCCGTGTATTCCGATATAAAAAACAATTACACACTTGTCCGATATGCGACAATATTCTGTCTTTTTCATTATTTTCGCGGACACTATATTATTTTCTAAACATTTTTAAGGCTTTTCTTAAACGGATTGCGCGCATTCTGGTGGGTACTGGCGTTGATCTGTTTCTAGTCTGCAAAACGGCAGATATTTCGGTGAAAACGCAAATAGCGTTCCCTAGACTGGATTGTGATGCACTTCGTGGTTTATTTAGTTGTCTACCTTTCGATTATTACCCGTGTGGCTGCCTTTTATATTGGAGTTAATTCCGGTGGGCTGGCGCTACGGTGTATTGATGGCCGCGTTGTTTTTGTAAACAGGCTTTTAATACATCTTACCGCTGTGGCGGGATTGCTTGGGTTACGGCTACCTGTAGAGTCCTAACAAGGACAAAACGGCCGTCGTGGTCTACTCGCCCCAGGGTATCCGTTTTGCTTGGATCCCCGTGTATTCCAATATAAAAAACAATTACACACTTGTCCGATATGCGACAATATTCTGCCTTTTTCATTATTTTCGCGGACACTATATTATTTTCTAAACATTTTTAAGGCTTTTCTTAAACGGATTGCGCGCATTCTGGTGGGTACTGGCGTTGATCTGTTTCTAGTCTGCAAAACGGCAGATATTTCGGTGAAAACGCAAATAGCGTTCCCTAGACTGGATTGTGATGCACTTCGTGGTTTATTTAGTTGTCTACCTTCCGATTATTACCCGTGTGGCTGCCTTTTATATTGGAGTTAATTCCGGTGGGATGGAGCTACGGTGTATTGATGGCCGCTTTGCTTTTGTTAAAAGACTTTTAATACATCTTACCGCTGTGTCGGGATTGCTCGGGTTATGGCTGCCCGTAGAGTCCTAAAAAGGACGAAATGGTCGTCGTGGTCTACCCGCCCCATGGTAGTCATTGTGCTTTAATCACTGTGTATTCCAATATAAAACAGTAACAGACTTGTCCGATCTGCCACAGTTATCGCTTTTAATATTCTATTAGACAATTTAAGCACGTCCTAAATTTCAAACGTATCCGTATTCGCATCGATCTGCGCATGCCCAGAATAGATGCGGGGGTTTCGATGCGTTCCGTTGCACGTATCGTACGGACCTCCTATCGTATCCGTATACGAAAACGCATCTCAACTGATCGACTGTCAGGTGTCATTGTTGTCAATAAAATAATAAATATAACCTAACTTTTGACAACTTTGACGTTTCACCGAGAGGATAAATTTCGGTTCCGTATACGTCGAAATGGTCGGTGCTTAAAGGAGTTTTTGTACGGTCGGCGTAAGTCGATATACTTACGGATCCGGATACGGATACGTTTGAAATTTAGGACGTGCTTAAATTGTCTATTAACTGCAAAATCGTTATTAACGGTTGATGCGGACTGTGTGTATTTTTTGATTTTAGGTACATAGATACATTTAATGATGCAATGAAATATGTTATGTTATTTGACTTTTTACAGTGTTCTGTCCAATTGGCTACGATAACGTTACAATTACTGGTGGTAAGTTTTAATATACTTTGCATCCAGTTCGCAACATAGGACAAGTTCTGTAGTCAAGAATGCAGCATTTTACTGATGCCCATTAAATGCTGCGTTTTTTCTTAGAAGCAAAGCACATTGCGGCTCATGGTTTTCTAGTGGAAAGCGCAGTATATTTTACACTAGTAAATATGGCATACTTCGTTTTTGTTAAGCAACGCTAATGCAAAGCCCTAAGAAATACTAAACAAAAACGCAGTATACTCAATAAAAAAATTCCTTTTTCCAAATTCATTGAAATCTATATCAAAAAATTTGTTTTATATTTTTTTATCAATCTGGTAAAAGAAAAAATTAAAAATATTCATTTATAAAAAAATACTAGCGAAAAAACCTTTTTTGCGTTTTTCTCAAAACTAACGTTCAGGAAGTTGCTGCGCTTTTTACTATGAGGGCAGTATTATACGACTAATATAAAAATAGAGAAAAAATATTAAGAATGTTTGAGATATCAGACAAAAATAAGTAGATATATGCTGTCCAAATAGGTATTGCTATAATTTTTTTGTCTAACAAAAATTTTATAAACTCTAAAGAAATTTTAAAATGGTTAATTGTATGTTCCAACAATCTTTATATTTAAAATTGTTTCTATTATTTTGAATTTTCGACACAATGACTATTTTGTCTCGAGACTATAAAGAACGGTATTTTGCCCTGCTGCGATTGTTTTAAGAGTAAATGTAATTTTTTTTTAGATGGAAATAAACATTCAAAATGTTATTTTTGTTGGCGAGTTTATGTTCACAATGGTTATAAGACTAGTTATTTACTATTTTAATGCCAATGAAGTAATACATCAGGTAAATATTTTTAATTAATTTTTTTTAACTTAATGAAAGACAATTTATTTTGTCAAATTTCCACTTTTATTTGAAAACATTTTTCTTTACACAACGCGTTTCGCTACATTGTAGCTTCTTCGGGTGTATGGTGCTAATTAATTTTATTTCAGTACAATAACAAAATGGTCTAGATACTTAATTACTCAACTCAGGTATACACATTACAAGCTTAATTATTTAATTATATTGTCTTAAAACTGTTTAGGTATTGTAAACTTCAATATTATTGTCGGTATAATATATCTTAATCTTATGGAAAATCCAAAGAACCCTATTTAGATTATTGACACAGATTTAGCAAAGTATTTAGTTCTAATTGGTCGTTTTAATGCACCGGAATTTTTCAATCGATTTATTTCTAACCCTTCCAAAAGATTCCAGACTCCAGAAGACAATCTTTCGGAAAGTTTAGAAATAAATCGATTGAAAAATTCCGGTGCATTATTAAACGACCAATTAGAACTAAATAGTTCCCCTTTGCTAAATCTGTGTCAATAATCTAAATAGGGTTCTTTGGATTTCCCATAAGATTAAGATATATTATACCGACAATAATATTGAAGTTTACAATACCTAAAGAGTTTTAAGAAAATATAATTAAATAATTAAGCTTGTAATGTGTATACCTGAATTGAGTAATTAAGTATCTAGACCCTTTTGTTATTGTACTGAAATAAAATTAGTTAAACCATACACCCGAGGAAGGTACAATGTAGCGAAACGCGTCATGTAAAGAAAAAGTTTTTCAAATAAAAGTGGAAATTTGACAAAATAAATTGTCTTTCATTGAGTTATAATGAATTTCCATCAAGTAAAGGCAACGATTCAAATTTTTTTTATGTATGGTATAGGCAGTTCACACTTTTAACCTCCTAGTTAAGAGTGACAAATCTCTGTTAATTCCAAACAGTATCACGTAGTCCTATAGGACCGTTGTGATACCACACGTGTTTCTCAATACCCATCCGCATTAGCTTCCTGATGGCTAGAGCGACGTATATCGCAGAAGGATCCCCATTCCCACCAGCCACTACTGTTGATGAACTTAGTAAATCGACCTAGTTATAAGCTACCTACATTCTCCAGGTTATTAAAGAACAGCTTCTCCAAGACATTAAACATTATTTTTGCGAGGCTAGGACATTCACATATTAAATATTGGATACTTTCTTCTTCGTCATCTCTGCAACTTCTGCAGAAGTTGTTAGTTGTGTGGCCGGTGACTGCGGCAGTTATATTTATTTCTTAGGTCTTTTCGACTGTGTTGCAGGTAGGCTGTCGTTTTTCTGTTATCAAGTGGGGGGGGGGGAGTGTCACAATTGCTTGCAGGTTGTTAGATCTGTCCTTTGGTGCAAGTTGTTCGGCTATTGGATTCTCTGGTAGATCTGCAAACGGCCTTTGCGTTCTCTGGAGAGTGCATCAACAACCTCATTGCCATCTATATTATAATGAACATATTCAGAGACTATTGCGACAGCGTCTAACTAGTTTTAATTGACTGCTGTTTACTTCAAACAAATTGCCTCTATTGATGCTTGACTGTTAATATAGATACTGCCGTAGTCACCGGATATTGCCTGTTCGGTAGACACGCTGAACATATGCAAATACCAACTAACGCCTTCTGCAGAAGTTGCAGAGATGAAGAAGAGGAGGAAAGTATTCAGCGTTTCTTATGTGAATGCCCCGGCCTCGCGAGAAGAAGGTTCAATGCCCTGGGCGAACCATTCTTTAACGATCTGGGGGAAGTGAGCAGCCTGCAACTGGGTCGACTCACGAAGTTTATTAACAGCAGCGGCTGGTTTGAATGAGCTGTCAAGATTCTTCTACGTCGCGTTAACCATCAGGAAGCTGATGCGGATAGGTTCCGCGGAACATGTGTGGTACCACAACGGTCCATATAGGACCACGTGTGACTGTATGGAGAATACCAGAGGTCTGCCACTCTAACCTAACCTAACCTAATATAGATAGCTATTGACGTAGCTTCTCTCAGGTCGTGATTCCTGCAAGACATTTTACCTTACTTTTAATCATTTTTTAGATATTATATATAAGTAAAATAATCAATATTCTAGTTATTACACATATCCACTTACCCTTCAGTCATAAACATGAATAAATCTCGATTGTATATAACAAAAATATTCATAATTTCAAGCATATGAATACTGTTAACAGGTAGTAGATTTGTAGGAGAATGTTAGCAGACGGTTAAATTGAATAAACTAGAATGATCGCGAATATGCTACATGGATTTAAAGCAATTACACTCGTTTTATATCGAGGTAATATTTTTTAGAGTCAATACCTAGCAATTGATGTTTGGAAAAGTGATTGGTACGCGCAAAGTAACGACGTTAAAAAAATGATGTTATTTATGATCGTTAGAGCTCAGAGACCGTTAAAGTTTCTTATTGGACCTTTTAGTGCTATGTCCTTGGAAGCATTTATAACGGTAAAATAGATCTAGTAGATATGTCCCAGCCTTGGGATATTCTAATTTAAAGTATAATTATATTGATACTCATTGGGCATTTTTTTTAATGAAAATTAATCTAACATCTGTTTTAGATTCTTAAGGCAACCTACTCTTATTTGATGCTTTTTATAAATACCAGCCGATAATGGAGCAGTCTTTAGACATACTTTTTAATTGCACGAATAAGTATGTGGTATAAATATTAAAATATAGTTGTATATGTAATAAATATAGGTACAAATAATAAAAAAATATTTAAATATTGCTTCGCAAATGTTTTTGATTTTAATGTTTTACTTAAAAATGTATTAGTCGTTTCTGCAAACGCTAAATAAAATAATAATTTTAACTGTCTTATTGCTTTACTGGCAGTATTATTTTTATTGCGAAAATAAAATATGGAAATGCCAATTTTTTTCATAGCAAAATATCTGGGCATTGTTTGGCTTTGAGAACGTAACAAATTTATAAATAACATAAAGGAATAATACTATTAGACCAAAAACGTTTACATTTAGCTTTAAAAAACCATTCGACTATTTATTATCAGGATAGTGATAGAGGAAGCATAGCATATTTTTTTAAATCCAAAAGTAAAGTTACTGAGGGCGTTGGTACCAGAAGTAACATATTAAATGCATAACGATTCACTCAATATTCAGCAAGATTTATGTACCGCCTAGATATTACATTTTTAACATCACATCTACATAAATTTAAAAAGGAGTACTCTAGGTTTATGCCCATAAAAATGTGAGCTATCACCTAGACAGCCAGACTAAACCAGCTGTGGCTGTTGTTAACCCTTGGTAGCAATGAAGTATGGCAGTGTCACTGTCGGTGTAATCGGTCCTTTCCAACTGTAACTTTACAAGGTCATTAGAGTTGCCAAAAGTTGTGTGGTTGGTATTTGGTGCACAAGAAAAGGGATATCTTTTTGGTTGGAAAAGATAATCCAAAAAACCAACCTTTAGCTGTTAGGAACTGGCGGGGTATAATGATCGTGATCTGGGGTTTATCTGTAAGGTTGTGTGCTTCCATTTGTTCTTTCATTATCTCTCCATTCACTCGCTCATTTATAATTGACATACAGTGATTTAGAGGGTTTATGTAAGTAACTACATATTTATAATTTGTGTAGCGGCTCTAGTATTGTGGTGTTAGCGACGCCCAGTGGTAGGTTCAGCTTATATCATGTACTTTGTTCGTCAGTTGTAATAAGTTAATGGGGATTTTAAGGGTTGAGGGGTCCTTAAAATAAATAGGAAGCCGCGAATATATAGGCTTATGTTTTATTGTGTAGATACTTATAGGAAAGTTAACTGTGGTTTTATGTGTTAAAATGTGTCTAACTTTTCGTAGATGTATGGTTGAAGTAATGCATATTAATTTGTGATATGGTGTTAGTTAATCTATTTTGTGTGTCTTCCAGAATACGTAATATATTTTAGGATTTTGGTTTGGTAGCACTGTAGACTTATAAATAATAAAGTAAATTTTGTTCCTTTCACTTCTATTTTAGTTGCAATTATCACCAAATTTAGTTAAACATATATAAATTTATAGAAAAAGAAAAGCAAAAAGTCTTTCTCTACAAGTTTATTAGAATAACTAGGCGAACCTAGAATAATTCATAATAATTCGACAAGTTTCGAGTGTAGAAACACTCATTATCAGGAAAACAAAGTAAATAGTACAATACTGATGTTGTTAGCAATAGAGAAAATAATAAGTGGGATTGAGCCATAATTGAGCTTTCAATGGTGTACACGAGGTGTAAAAAATAAATAGTCAGAAGGCCGACAAGACTTCAGCATACTGGAAAGTCAAGGGCTAGTGCTAAGGCCCTGTCTTGGTCAGAAAAATGAAGAGAGCAAAATAAAAATTAGAGAGTTTTAACAGATTTTGTGAAAGGCATTTAGGTAGGTATCAGTATTGAAAAATCTTAAGTTTCATTAAACTTTGTCGGAGACATGTAAAAGTAGTGAAATAAGAGGGAAAGAAAAAAGAAAAAATTGGATTTCGTAAAAGTTAAAGCATCATTTAGCTTGAAGTAAAATGCTGTTGTTACTTAGGCAGGACTGAAAACATACAAATTGTGTATGTACAATCTTTCAAATCTATTAATTTTGCACATAACGTTTATGTTTTGACTCCTGCCGGGATAACAACAGCATTTTACTTTAAGCTATATGATGCTTTGACTTTTACAAAAACCAATTTTTTCATTTTTCTTTCCCTCTCATTTCACTACTTTTACATGTCTCCGACAAAGTTTAATGAAAATTAAGATTTTTCACTACTTATAACTAAATGATTTTCACAAAGTTTGTTAAAACTCTCTAATTTTTCTTTTGTTCTCTACCCAAGACAGGGCCTTTGCACCAGCCCTGGACTTTCCAGTATGCTGAAGTCTTGTCGGTCTTCTGACTATTCATTTTTTACACCTCGTATACACCATTAAAAGCTCCATTACGGCTTAATCCCACTTATTATTTTCTCTATTGCTAACAACATCAGCATTGTACTATTTACTTTGTTTTCCTGATGATGAGTGTTTCTACACTCAAAACATGTCGAATTATTATTATAAACTTGTAGAGACGGACTTTGTGTTTTTCTTTTTTCTAGACATTTAACTCCACTTTGAGTATGGACTACTACTTCAAAAATATATAAATTTGATATCACTAGATAGCTAAAGTTTCAGACGTTGTTTGTCTTGTAACATATTTTTAATTTAGACCTTTCTTTGGGAGAAAATATTTTTAAAGTTGGCTTGTCACCAAACTACAAATTGTAGTATATTTTGAAAAAGACAGGGTAATCGAAAAATCTGCTACATTTACGAGAAACAGGACTTAAGGGTCTTTCAATATTTTTAAACATCAATAAATCGTATGTGCGGTTTCCGAAATATTCGGTGACAGCAAAGGGCAAAAATTGAGTTTATTTTATATGAACTCTAAAATTTAATAAAAAAAAAACATTTCGGAAAAAGCTTTATTCCTATGAAATTGGACACTGACATGTAAATTTTGTAAAAAACCAATCAATCGCTTAAATTTAATTTATAGGCCTATCATTCGCAATAGCTTAAATCCAAGTTAAAAAATCTTAACCGAAATTTATATACCTGCCAAATAACTTCTCGCTAGCATATAACTATCAATTATTTAAACTATAAACTCTATAACTAATTAACAATATTATCTAAAAAATATCTATATAATATATACAATTATTATTTTTCAACTAAATCTAATATTGCACATTATACCAGAATAAATAGTAGTTTTAGGTAGAAATAAGATTGACTAATAATTTTAAAATCGCTGATATTATTTTTGCCAATTCTTTATGTAAATACTTGTAGCAGTCTTTAAAACAATACTTATTATTTTATTTCTTATATGCAAATTACCGCAACGGTAAAACTTATTTTAATTATTGCACGGAAAGCTTAGGTACAAAAATAATGTATGTAATCCAAATATTATTAAATAAATATTACCAATACATATAAAAAGAAATAATACTTCAAGTTAATAATTTAATCCTAATCAATTATTTATTCGGACCCATTGAACATGGTATGGCTGCATTTCAAAGTCTTCTTACATTGGTATCCTTTTTTTGCTCTTGGCCTTCTTTTTAACAGGTGAAGCAGTTGTCGAGGGAAATGCTGCTTCTTCATAAGTCGATATTATATCCTTTATTTCCTCTGTCATTTCGGTGCTTGATTCTAATTCATCACCATCATCTTGTGGACTTTGGAAGAAGTATTTAGGCATTGCACCGCGTTTCTCGAAGTATTTTGCCATATCTTCTAAGTTTGCATTTTGATACTTATAAAGGGCTTCAGAAGCACTATTCTCGTTATTGTAATAAGCATGGGATTCTAAGGTAGGAGGCAAATAGTAGTTATTCTGAGGACCTTCTTTCCTTAAGCCATCACCTTGATGATACGTTTCAGATGATTGTTCTTTTGTCTGTTGTTGGGTGTCTGTATATGCTGCTGCTTCTGGAGTATAATATTGCCTCTCTGATTCTTGTACTTCCACTTTAGCTATGTCGTCAGGTACGTGGATTTTTATTGTCTTTATATCCTTAGTTAGAGATTGATCTGGTTCAGGGCCTTCAGGGGTACGAATAGCTCCTATAAAGCAAATACAGTGTAAATGAGGATTTTGTAAAGCGATTCTTAGAAAATCTAAAACGTTTTTTTTTTATTATGTTTAATTTAACTTTAATTTTCATAACAATCAAATTTACTATTTAAATCACTTATATCTGCAAGACATTTCAGAAGCCCTAGACATAATTTACATAAATATTTCAGATATTATATAAAAATACGGTACACGTAAAAAAACCTTTTTCATTCTAAACGTACAGTAAAACGAAAGAAGTGTTTGCAATACAGGACTTAGTTGACCTATTTTAATACTTGTTAAACGTAGAACTGTCAATTTAAGATTGTTTTAAATTTAAACCCATTTAGTGGAAACGGCTGTTAAATTTTTGAGCGTCCTTATACCGTGCGAGCAAAAATTATTTGCATCAAAGAGGGCCTTGCATCTAAGGACGTAATGCTCAGCCGTAGAGCTTAATACCTTTTGGGTGTCAGTAACTACCTGAATTAACAATCAATCAGTTATTCCGTCATCTTTAACACTCGTTACAAGTAATTTAATGCATCGCTAATTTTTGCAATTTCTTAAACAATTCACACAATGGGCTTTACGGAACAGCACAAAACATTCATCGTTGAAGCGTATTTTTGAAACGGGGTTAGAGTAAATGGTGAGTGGCAGTACAATCCGGGTTTGTGCATGGACGATTTTCACGAACATTTTCTTAACGTTGCTTTTATTGCTGGGGATTTTTATCATTGCCTGAAAAGAACCGTGACTGTGTTTAGGGATACAGGTTCTATACAACACAAAAAAAGAGCAGAAAGACCATCTGTAAGAACAGAATAACTTGTTGCAAACGTTCGTGAAATAATGCAAAATAAGCCAACAAATATTATAAGACGCCTGTCTCAAGAAGTGGGAAGATCTTATGGGACATGCAGGACTATTCTTAAAAAGCAACTAAATTTATTTCCTTATAAAGTGCAAGTATTCCTAGAAATACAAGCCGCAGATTTTAAAAGACGCATGCAGGAATTACTCTCAATGGTTTACCCAAAATTTATTGGAATTAAATGATTTATTGTTTAACGTTTATGGTCGTTTTTCATTTAAAGAACACTATTTTTAAAACACCAGTTGCAAATTTAGAACAATTACAAGAAAGGATTATCCAAGAATGTGGTAACATTTCTCTAGAGATGCTGGCTCCAGATATGCTGGCACTTTCGAAAGTATGAAGAGACGTGTGAATTTATGCTTGGAGCCAATTTCAGCAATTTATGTAATTATTTTTCTTTTTCTTTCAGTATATTCTTACTTTGTTAATTTTGTAAACAACAAAAATAAATGTGTATTTGTTTACTTATTTTATTACTTACTAGCGTGTATCCGGCATGCGTTGCAACCCGCTGGTATAAATACAAACCCGAACAAACCCGATATATTAGTACCCGGCATGGCACTGTTCAAAATTGCAGCCGTGCGAAGCAGGGGCGGGTCGCTATTATACACAAAAACATTCCCCTTGAATCACTCTATCTATTAAAAAAAACCGCTTCAAAATCCGTTGCGTAGTTTTAAAGATTTAAGCATATATAGCTGGTAGGGGACGGACAGACAGCGACAGCGACTTTGTTTTATACTATGTTAAGATTAAATTGGCATATCATGTCATAATATTATGAATTTGACCAAAATTTTTCCTAGATTTGGTTAAATATCGTCCCCATATCATTGTGATCTAAACCAAGCCATACGTTTTTTAATCCAACACTTTTTGATGCAAATAATTTTTGCTCGCGCGGTATGTCCTAAATCAAAATGCAAAAGTGTTGTCTTTTTAAGAGGCAAATATTTTTTAAAGAAATTTTCTTCGTAAAATAATAAATAAAAAAAAGTTCCTATTTTGTAAGAACTTCCCAGGACACCTTGAATAGATAATGCAAATTTGAAAAAAAGTCTGTTAACCATAGGCAATTCAAACAGTTAGTCCGCCATCTTTAACGAACAAATTAGTGGTTAAGCTTTATCTTACGTTAAGATAGTTTTTAATTACTTCTTTGTCTTACGTGACTAACGCGTACCAGTACTAAAACACAATAATATGAAATAAAATGATTACCTGATTTGGTTTTAAACACAACCCTGGTATGTTTGGTGGTAGGATAATTTTCATAAGTCAACAACTTTTGATGATTGCCTTCGTATTGTTGACCACCATCTTGGTAGTATCCTGAATATTGCGGCTCCTCATTTGTAGTGTAGTATTGCTGTCCAGGTACAGGAACTGTTTCCACTAAAGCTTTATTATCCTCTAGGGGTTGAGTAGGTTGGTAATATTGACTGGATTCTGTTGAGAAACTATTCTGAGTATTTGCTGGTACGTAGTAATACTCTGGCTGTGGTGTTGGTACCGAGGTTTTAGTAGTTTGTGGTTTTTGGATTGTAGAGGTTTGATATCTAAAATGATTGTAAATGTTTTTAACATTTAATAGTTAGGCAAATAGAATATCAACTTAAGGGAAAGAAAGAAAAAACTAAAAGTCTTCCTTCACTAAATTTAATAGAATAAAAAATTATTCAATCTACATGTTTCAAACGTAGAAACGTTCATCATCAGAAAACAGAAAAATTTATTTTATGCTGATGGTGTTAGCAAAAGAGAAAATTAGAACCTTAATAGAGCTTTTATTGACTTAAAAAATCGAAGTGTAGAAGAAACATGATATGAAGAAAATTGATAATTGTTAAACCGTATTTGAAAAAGTGGGGAAGAAGAAAAAACCTTTCTGAGAAGGTGTCGAAGATTATTTAAAAAACATATGTATGTAAGGAATCCAGGAAAAAAACGCATAGGAAATAAAGGCACACGGAAAAAGCTCACGTGTATAATTGCGCACATGGAAAAAACCGCAATATTTACGTATATACTATACAGTGATGGGCTAAAATATGGAACAAATTCATTTAAAAATCAGGTATTAATTTTTTGAAAAAACGCTCGGACACGTCGATTATAATTCTTTCTTCCGGATTTTTGTCTCAAAAAGAAATTATACCGGGTGTGTCAAAAAGTAGATGTAGAAATTTTTTTTTGTTTTTTAAATAGAACCCCCCTATTTTTACTTATTACCCTAATTCTACGTCAAATTCTGCGCATAATTTATGTAACATACTCTATCCTTATCTCTAACGGTTTTAGAGAAAAATTACATCATAAAAAAAATTCTTTAAAAAAAGGTACATGTACCTACTTAAAGGTAAACAGGTAAATTTAAATGAATTGTTACTACGATAGCAAGTCATGTGTCAATCAAAAATTAGTTTAGGTATAATTTTGAAAAACGGTGATCATGGTGCATTTAAATGAAACACAAAGAGTCGAAATTTTAATTTTAATTGGATGTGGAGACAAAACAAGAAGTCAAGAAGAAGTTTGTAACTTGTTTAACGCTAAGTATCCAGAACGGCCGATTACAAGATCTACAGTAAGTAAAATTGAGAAGAAATTCAGGGAAACAAGGAAAAAATTAGTGAAACTCACAATTGAACATTTTGTTAGAGGTTGAAGATAATCCTCATAGTGCATCCACTGAAGTAGCCCTTAATAATGATGTTAGCCGACGATCTGTGTTGCGGGTATTGAAACAAGAAAAGTACCATCCGTACAAAATTAGGTTGCTGCACGAGCTAAACGAAGATGATCCCGACCGCCGACTACAGTTTTGTGAAACTATGATGGAAATTTGCAACTTAAATCAATTTTTCCATCGCAACATACTTTTTAGCGATGAAGCCACGTTTTGTTTGAATGGTTCGGTAAACAGACAAAATTTTCGGTATTGGAGTACAAATAATCCCCGTAGGATGAGAGAACAGCACACGCAATACCCACAAAAAGTAAATGTTTGGGCAGGGATATTAAATGATAGAATTATTGGACCTTTTTTCTTCGATGGAAATCTTACAGGAGACCGGTATTTACAATTTCTTCAAAATGAATTAATTCCCACACTAGCAGCGGATTTCCAAATCCGAATCAGCCTCATCTACCAGAAGCGTCTATTTGGTTTCAGCAGGATGGTGCTCCGCCTCATTTTGCTCGGCAAGTACGAGAGTATTTGAATACTGTATTTCCCGAACGATGGATAGGTAGAAGAGGACCCATAGAATGGCCTGCAAGATCTCCCGATCTTACACCCATGGATTTCTTTCTTTGGGGTTATTTGAAATCAAAAGTGTATAAGGATAAACCACAAAATTTGGAAGAAGAATTTAAAATTATATATGAAATTAGGCAAATTAATGAAAATACTGTAAATAATGTTTTAGAAGGGTTTTTAAGTAGATTAGCATATTGTCAAGAAGTTAATGGTTTGCATTTTCAACACTTAATAAACTAATTTTTTAACCTTTTTTTAAAGAATTTTTTTATGATGTAATTTTTCTCTAAAACCGTTAGAGATAAGGATAGAGTATGCTACATGAATTATGCGCAGAATTTGACGCAGCATTAGGGTAATAAGTAAAATTAGGGGGGTTCTATTTAAAAAACAAAAAAACTTTGCAACATCTACTTGTTGACACACCCGGTATAATTTCTTTTTGATGCAAAAAATCCGGAAGAAAGAATTATAATCGACGTGTCCGAGCGTTTTTTCAAAAAATGAATACCTGATTTTTAAATGAATTTGTTCCATATTTTAGCCCATCACTGTATAATATATAGATAAAAAAATGCTCTGGGTAGCAACGAACAAACCGGTTGCCAATACACCTTTTGGAACCGATTGGACAGTATGCAGAACAATCACAGGTAATACCGACAACTCCGACCCTTTTTGACCTTAACGCATTTCGGTTAGGGGATTCAAGATCCCTGCAGCATCTCTAAATTGATTAGCAAAAACTAAACGGAATTCGGATGCACCGGTCTACCTCTTTTACATGATTTGTAATTATTAGGATAATTTATGGAAATAGGTACCTATATTATGATTTACTGTTGTATAGTGTGTTTTATTGTAAAAACCTACACAAAAACAAAAAAGTAAACGATGTGCGTTTTTTTCCATGTGCGCATTTATACACGTGAGCTTTTTTCCTTGTGCGTTTTTTTCCTTGTGCGCATTTTTCCAGGTGCGGATATTTCTTGTGCGCTTATGTGATTCAAAATCGGTGACGCGGTATCCGAAAGTTAAAAAATAACTAAATATATAAACAGCCGTACTGATACACTTACCTCCACTGAGTCCCGGTTTGATAAGGGCTTATTTCATATTTCAGAGGAGCCTCTACCACTGTGACACCGCTATCGTAATTGGGATACTGCTGCTGCTGCTGCTGCTGTTGCTGCTGCTGGTGATATTGGCTTTGCATTATATATTCTTGCGTCGGTTGTTGAGGATAAGTTTGCTGGGAGTACATATAATTTTGAGATCCAGCATCATTACTTAGATACGTAGGGACTTGCCGATAACTATCCTGATTATAATTATGTGCCTGATAACTGGCTTGGGCTGGTTTTACAGAGCTACTGATAGGTAATGAATAACCCATGTTGGAACTGTAAGTTTTATGCCTGGAAGAACCTCGGTTTCTCAAGTATTGGCTGCTATAACCTTTGTTTTCCCCCACTAAGGCTGGATTTGTAGAATATTTATTACTTGATTCAACGTACTGCCCAATCGGACTATCATTCGATAAGTATTGACTGCTAAATCCGTGAGTATTTCCTAATGATCCTTGAATACCTGAATATTGATTACGTGAACCATGGCCTTGTATATTATTATATGATCCACTCTGTGTAGAATATTGATTTTTTGAGCCATAGTTTTCTCCAAATGACTGGTGTAAAGAGTACTGACCTAACGTCCCAGGACTTTTTAGGGTTTTAATATATTTCAAAAGTAGCGTCTGGATATTAAGAGAATTAATACTTTTTGCATAGGGATGACTTTTTGGCAATCTTGCTTGGATTGTAGAATCTTTCAGCTGATGAGGGTAAATTCTTAAAACCACTACAGGAACTGGAACGTTGCCATTTTCAAACCTTGGTGCTTCAGGCAAACTGGTACTTAAACTACCAACATGACCTTTTCCGCTAAGACTTGAGTACAAAGTCATTCCGGGTTGTAGAATGTTGCTGCTTGCTGGCACGTGTTGAGATACACTTGGCAATGAGTACTGAACAGATTTCTGGATATTTACTGGATTATTATTTGAAGAACTCTGAAACACATTAGTGTCGCCTTTGTATGGAGGGATATCATGCTGAGAATATTTGTACACTTCATAGCGTGGTTTTGATGCCTCAAAACTATCTGAAAATATTTAAGAAAAATAGTTTTATACATTGTATTGACGATGATTTTTAATGAGTTTTTAATCACTTACTGTATCCATATCCAAGCGAACTGTCAATTGTTCTCTTGGATTGTTTGGCTGATGTAGAATTTTCATTAGGATCAACAATTTCTATGGCTATTATAGCTGGCTGTGAGGTACTTGTTGCTGTAGATTCGGTAGTTGTTTTGGGTGACTTCTTTTTTGTTTTGGTTGCGGACACTATTTCTGAAGTGGAGCATGATAGGAATATTAGCTGAAAATTAGTAATACAAAGAGTGTTAATTAATTAATTTTTACATTTCCTTAAAGCAGCAATAGATGTAAATACCAATATTTATGATTAACGATATTTTTTCGTATTTTCTTGTATGACAAAATGAAATTAATTACCTTAAAGTACCCAATATAAATTTGAAATTATTACTATACTGAAAAATGGTATGACAATATATTTGCTTAAAAATTGTAACTTTTACAGAATATATTTTTCATACATGAACAAATAAAATATTTCCACTTAAGGTTTTTTCCATGTATTGTACCGTGCGAGCAAAAATTATTTGTGTGAAATAAATATAATGTCATCAAAGGATGCAATAATTGGTATAGTGTATATGTCGTAGGCTGCGATAGTGAAATCCGTCATTTCATGAAAAGCCTAGTCACTTCATGAAGCGTCGGCAGATTGTGTAAAAACATGAAATTACACGATCTGCCGCGTCACTTCATGAAGAGACCTTGACGTTTTGGCGTATTATGTATAACACAATCTGCCTAATTTTAAATATCGTCACTTCATGTAGTACCTAACTATGTCATGTCAGTCGGCAGATTGTGTAATTCCGTCTAAAAGTTATATTGGCAACTGGTTTGTTCGTTGTTCCCCAGAGCATTTTTTTTTAATTAAATTTTTTCAACTAATATTATTTTGTAAAAATAAAAAAAATGCTCTGACAAACCCGAACAAACCAGTTGCCAATATACCTTTTAGATTACACAATATGCCTTGTTTTTGTGGCATTTCATGAAGTGACGATATTTAAAATTAGGCAAGGCCACGCTCATAATATTTTGACGAAATCTCGTATATGGGGCTTTTTCGGAAAGAGGAATACAAATATGCCCACCGTTTTTTCGCATTTTGTAGAGGGCGCCACATAGGACCGTATACTTTAATTTAAATGGTCTCAACTTTTTTGTCCTACACTGTATGCGCATTTTGATTAAATATTTTTATTCTTCTAACCTTTTGACATAAAAAACGTGTTCTACTTTTGTTTCGATAAATCGAACCGTTTTCGAGAAAAACGTTATAATAACATTGCTTACATGTGAGGAATACGAAATTATTTTAATTTATTTTCAACCTTAATAATAATAATAATAAATCGTCTGTATTAGTATATGCATGCAAAATAGGCGAAGTTTAGCTATAGTAGCTACTCCTGGCACTTAACCTAATTTGCATGAGGTTCAATTCTTAATATACAATAATAAAATAAAAAATAATAATAAACATAGCATAGCAAAGGAAGAAATATTCCATGGAGTTCGTCGGAATTTTTTAAGAAGAATTAATTTCTGAATTGAAAAGAAAGGACGTCACTTTGAACCTTTGATTTAAATGTTTAATTTATTGTTTATAGTAACTTTATGTATTTTAAAACTGCAAAAAAAATTTATCTTTAACGCCCTGTAACTCAGTTAATAATCAATTTTCGAAAAAATGTTATAGGAAGAGATAGCATTTATTTTCGGTCTAGAATTATCCCCTACATTTTGTGCTCATCATTTCCGGACACCCTGTATAATATAAAGGGTGTTGAATTTGTTTCTAACATTATTGTAAAAGCTCTCATCTGAAAATATCAAGTATTTCTGCGATACCTATATTTTTCATCATGGATATTCAAATTATTGAAACGAAACGAGAGAAACCAGTCATTTTGGATAATTTTTTTATTTATTTATTCCAAATAAAATCTCAAAAACATCTGTTCATAAGGGATTCTCCACTAATAACAACATCTAAAGATGTAATTGTTAAATATAACTAATTAAAATACAAGTTAAGTCAAAATTATAGGTACATAAAATTTTAATATTAAATAAAAAAATATATTTAAATATGTATAAAATTATTCAATTATTAATTCTTTTAATAAAATAATATAACTAATAATATCGTTTAGATATCATTTATAAATAATTTTGAAAAGAATTAATCATAAAATAAGTGCACGTTTAAATATTTTTTAGTTTAAAATTTAGCTTCCCGTTTTTTAAGTATTTTCTTAGTTATCATTTTAAAACGTTTCATATTTAAAAATTTTAATTCTTTTGGTATTTCGTTGTAAAATTTCATACCTTGATAATAAATGGAGTTCTGACCTGCCCTAGTGTGTATTAAAGGTAAATCAATATTGGAAACAGTTCCAGTTAAATGATCATGTACGTCACGTCTGTAATTGAACTTTATATTTGAATGTTTATTTTTTGATATAATTTGGTGAACAAAAACAATATTTTGCATTAAGTGAATATCCTCAATAATTGACCTAATATTAAAAATTTTATATTAAGGTTTAGTTGAATATTGTCTATTCAAGCAATATATATTTTTAATTGCTTCATATTGTAAAACTTGTAAAGGGTTAAGAATATTTTGAAAAGTTGATCACCATATTAAAGTTAAATATTGTAAATGAGAGTGAATAATAGCAAAATAAATAGGACGTAACATGGAGTCAAAAAACTGTTTTTTTTTTTAATCTCCACTGGTGCAACTATTTTCTGTTTATTATATTCAATGTATTCACTACAATTAGTAGCTTTATCTATTATCAACCCCAAAAATTTAATTTTATTTGATTGTTTTAAATTCCCGACTTTTAATTTTAAATCACTTCTATATAAATTGGGTTTCGTTCCTATACATAAAAAACAGGATTTTTCCAATTTAATGTTAATTTATGACTACACATCCATAATTCAATAATTTTCATATGCATGATTTATAAAATTTTGTATAATTTCATATGAATCAGCGATGTATAAAATAGTTGTATCATCACCAAACAATCTAATTTTTCTTTTTAATTTACTGTATCAAAAGCTTTGCAAAGATCTAGAGAAACAAGTGTACATTTTTGGCCTCTATCATAAGCAATTTGAATTTCTGAAATTAAATCAACAGCATTAAGGATATCGTTATACCATGAACCGTACATACACCAACAACATACTATGGATGTGCACCAAGAGACCACACCCAAACACTTTGACAGCAAGGACTACAAGTACATCCAAACCAAATCATGCCACACTGACATGATAACAATTAAGTTGACTTATGCTTGCAAAAGGTCAAGAAAATTTGCTGGAAAAGAACTGCTTCCAATACCACAGATCTACAGGCAAGAAACGATGGTTGCAAAAGACGCTGGACTCTACTTTGTAGTTAATATTCCTGAATTCTCCTGTTCTCCAAAAGTCATATTATATGTCTTTAAGAGTATTCTACAACAACCGTCATGTCCTAAATTTTAAATAGCGTGAAATGCTCTGTGAGAGTCTTGTTTTGTTCAGTTTTAACTACTGTGATTTCATTTATGGGCCATGCCTTGATGTGGCAGATAGGAATAGGATACAAAGGGTACAGAATACATGCTCACGCCTTAATTTTGGACTTCGAAAATTTGATCATATTTTTCATACGTTTAAAAAGCTCAAGTGGCTAGTAATGAACAACCGTAGAACTTAACATTTTGGAAATTTTTTGGTTAAAACTCTAAATAATCCGGGTCTGTTTCTTTCCTTAAAAACTAGGTTTGTATTTTGTAAAAATATACATTTCCGTGACATAAGGTTTCCTAATAGGTTGACAGTGCCTCAGCATCGGAGTGCCATGTTTCAGAGATCATTTACCTATAACTCTGTAAAATTGTATAAATCCTTATCTAAAGAAATGATTTGCCTTGACAGTAACAAATGTAAATTGCAAAATATATCTACTCAGTTTTCAAAATGAACAATTTCGTTAATTATTTTTGTTAAATTATTAGTTTTAATAATGTTTTGTTGGTCATTCTTCGAATGCGCGGAGCATGGTAAAAAAAATTAAAGATATTTGTGATTTTATAGGAGGAAAAGGAGGGAAGAAGGAGGTAGGGGAGTAGGTAAATGTGACTTGAAATCCACATGGATGGCAACGCTCAGATGGAAACTACTGCGTGCGGAGAAAATGAGTTTTTACTGATCTTTTAAACGCTGGGTTGGATAAACCAAAGTTAATATTATTTAATGAATTAAGAATGTTAGCAATATTAAAAGAAAACGATCTTTCAAACATTTTTTTTCGGTGTGGTGGTACAGTCAGTAAACAACGACTGCGCAGATTCCTGTTATGAGCATCAGCTCTAAAATATATTTTTTCATACAAGTAAGGTGGTGTTTTCTGGGTTATAATCTTGAAGCTAAAAAGTGACATATGCAATCTATATCTGTTAAACATGTTAAGCCATTTTGATGCAATAAGAAACGGCGTTATATGGTTTCTTCTTCTTATGCCATGTATAAATCTGAGACATGAGTTTTGAATTTTCTGAATCCGGTGTCGATCCGTCGCGTCAAGACAAGGATAATATACGCCAATACAGTGGTTAAATTAAGACAGGACGAGAGCATCGCATAGGAACCTTCTGACCCTCTTAGAAAGGTAGTGTTTTTTACTATAAATTAATTTTAAAATTCCGTAGGCAGCTCTTAGTTTCGATGTAACATGTTCCTTAAGACGAAGTTTACAATCAAGTATTAGTCCTAGACTTTTGCAGGTGTCGGAATAAGGTAGAGTGTCATTGTTGAGTTTAATCTTAACATTATTTTTAACAAAGTCGGTCTGGGCTTGATTACCAAAAATTATTACGGTTGACTTTTTGGGATTAAGTTTAAGCAAATGATCCGAAGCTACTTCGTAAAATCGTTGTAAGTCAGAGTTTATACAGTTTTGTGCCTCTGCTGCTTGTTGCTCTAAAAAGGAGAAATATAGCTGAGTGTCATCCGCGTAAAAGTAAGAGTTAAGATATTTATAGAAACATGATGTATATAAGAGCGGGCCCAAAACACTTCCCTGTGGCACGCCAACGTTTACATTTAAAGAGTCAGAATGCTCTCCATTGTAAACCACTTGCTGGGTACGGTCAGATAAAAAGGAGAGAATAAAGTTTCGGGCACCCTCGCTAAAACCCATATAGTGAAGGATAGAGTAAAGAATCCGGTGATTGAGCAAATCGAATGCCTTGCTAAAATCAAGCGATATAAGTATACTTACCTTATATATATTTTATTATTACTTTAGTTAGCAGTGTGAGGTTCAGTAGAGTAGCCTTTGCGGCTAGACGGCGCCATGCTTTTGCTTGTCTGCCTATTATTATTATTAGGCTTTGTAATTGTTTTCTTTATTTATCATAATAAAAGACGTTTAATAATATTATTATTATTATTATTATTTAATAACAAAGCGTGAAATAATAACAATATTTCTCATACAAGGAACAAAACATGAAAAAATTTTAGTGGATTTTACCAACCCGTTCTGTAACACGTAGTGAAAGTAAAGTCACGAAGACGATACATGACGTTCTTAAAAAACGAGATTTACCGTTGTTTTGTGAAGAAAACCGGAATCCTAACACTTTCTTCTGATGATACCAATTATAAAAAACGCGACCAGCAGATTGAAATCGGAAGATACCGGCTGTGGAAAAGAATATTATGAAATATTTTAATAATATGGGGGGTCATTCTCATTATAATATACATATTTTATTGCGCTTGTTTATTTAATGATTTTTACTAATTTGAAAATAATAATTGACGATTATTATTATTATAAAGAAAGCAGGTACAAATTTAATGTAGAAAATGTATAATGTAATGTATTATTCTGAAGCAAATGCTTACTTTTACTTTTGGGAGTTTTACCTAATTTTTTATGGCATAACTGTCATCAGATAATTAGAAAATATTCATAAATAGTACCTATTTTTTATTATTATTTATAACGTGCGAGCAAAAATTATTTGCATTTAAGAGGCCTTGGATTAAAAAACGTAGCGCTTGGTTTAGACCACAATGATATAGGAACATTTTTTCTAACCAAATATAGGTTAAAATTTTGTCAAATTCATATTATGACATGATACACTGTTAGAAATCCTGGACGTGAGAATCAAAAAAATTTATAATCAATTAAAGTAAATCAAATTTAACTTAAAATGTATAGTTATTTTAACTCTTTTGTGTTTAGTAAAAATCAGATTTTAAGAACTAACTTTTCTGGAAGTCGTTTTAACATAACAGCTAACTAAAATTAACATGCAATTCTTTTACGGTTCAAATGAATCAAATACTTTGATAAAGTTTATAATCATTATCAATATCTTTTTTAGTTAAAATTTTAAAAGAAGTTAATACTAACATAAAAAATATGTCAAATTAACTAATTAAGTTGTAATTTTTACTGCACAATAAAATCAGATTAATGTCAAAATAGTAATAACATATTTTATGAGTTACTGATTGACTGAAGCGGTTTTAGTTAAATTGACAAAAAAAACGGGAGTGGACTTTCTGGGACATAAAAAAAAAGTTAAATTTGATTCTTTTCTTTTAACAGTGTATATGCCAAACTAATGAGTAATAAAATAAGTAGACAAATACTAATTTATTTTTGTTGTTTACAGAATTAACAAAGTAAGAATATACAGAAAGAAAAAGAAAAATAATTACATAAATTGCTGAAATTGGCCACCGCCATGCTCCCAGTGTAAATTCGCACGTCTCTATCTTACGATCTTCCCACTTCTTGGGACAGGCGTCTTATACAATTATTTGTTGGCGTATTTTGCATTTTTTCACGAACGTTTGTTCTTCTATTCTTACAGATGGTCTTTCTGCTCCTTTTTTATGTTGTATAGAACCTGATTCCCTAAACACAGCCACGGTTCTTTTTAGGCTATGATAAAAACTCCCAGCAATAAAGGCAACGTTAGGAAAATGTTCGTGAAAATCGTCCATGCACAAACCCGGATTGTATTGCCGCTCACCATTTACTCTAACCCCGTTTTAAAAATACGCTTCAACCATGAATTTTTTGTGCTGTTCCGTAAAGCCCATTGTGTGAATTGTTCAAGAATTGAAAAAATATGCTATTGTTATCATATTATCTTGGGTTGCATAAATATTTCAAACAATATTTAACACTATTATTCACAATTTTTATTTTTTATTAATTTATTTATAACCACTTATCATAAAATTAAGTAGGTATATTTTTGACAGGGTTAGTTGAAATAACCGGAACGGCTAATTTTCTTCAAAACTACCAAGGCTAAATCAATTGAATTTTCCTACAGGTGGTTAACTTAAAAAATTGATTTTGAAGAAGTAGTCCATACTCAAAGTGGAGTTGAATAATATAGGGAAAAGAAAACCATAAAGTCTTTCTCCACAATTTTAATTCAGTAGCTAATAAGCTAGAATCGACATGTTTCGAGTGTAGAAACACTCATCATCAGGATGTTAAAGTAAAAATTATGAACAGCTGATGTTGTTAGCAAAAGAGAAAATATAATAAAGTTAAGGTGGAACTAATCCATAATGGAGCTTTCAATAGCACGCATAGGGAGTGAGAAAATTTGTTTGCAGTCAAGAGGTGAAAATCTATCAGCACGCTGAAAGGTCCGGGACCAGTAAAAAAGCCACTGTGGGCGGGAAATGAAAGGAAAAACAGGACATATCAGTATAATTCCATGTCAAATGAAGTGCTTTGTGGAAATCAGTTCAAGTGTGTGTGATAAGAAAAATATAGTTTGATTTGATTAGAAAAATTCATCCGTGTCGAAGAGGTGTGAAAGAAAAAGTCAGATATGAAGTGGGGAGAAAGAAAAATTGTGTTTTTTATATTTTAGTATAGTTGCTTTCTGTAAAAGATAAAGAAAAAAGAGATGTAATGAATGAAATGTAATAAAATAAGTTAGATTAGCTTACCATTTAGCTTGAAGAAAAATGCTGTTGGGGTACTAAGCTTGTTACGGCCCAGTTACCCCAGCAGGAGTCAAAACTGACACATTTGAATTTCTTCAATATGTGTCAGTTTTGACTCCTGCTGGGGTAACTGGGCCGTAACAAGCTTAGTACCCCAACAGCATTTTTCTTCAAGCTAAATGGTAAGCTAATCTAACTTATTTATCTTTATCTTTATCTTTTACAGAAAGCAACTATACTAAAATATAAAAAACACAATTTTTCTTTCTCCCCCCTTCATATCTGACTTTTTCTTTCACACCTCTTCGACACGGATGAATTTTTCTAATCAAATCAAACTATATTTTTCTTATCACACACACTTGAACTGATTTCCACAAAGCACTTCATTTGACATGGAATTATACTGATATGTCCTGTTTTTCCTTTCATTTCCCGCCCACAGTGGCTTTTTTACTGGTCCCGGACCTTTCAGCGTGCTGATAGATTTTCACCTCTTGACTGCAAACAAATTTTCTCACTCCCTATGCGTGCTATTGAAAGCTCCATTATGGATTAGTTCCACCTTAACTTTATTATATTTTCTCTTTTGCTAACAACATCAGCTGTTCATAATTTTTACTTTAACATCCTGATGATGAGTGTTTCTACACTCGAAACATGTCGATTCTAGCTTATTAGCTACTGAATTAAAATTGTGGAGAAAGACTTTATGGTTTTCTTTTCCCTACCTTAAAAAATTGAATTGAAAATTGACAATTGCGGCATTGCCAGATTTTTAGTTTTTTCTGTAACTCAAGGAATGTTTGTTTTTCAAATATTCTCTTTTTCTTATTGAATTCGATTCCTCCCATCAACATTACCATTTCCTGATAGTATCAAATTTTTATCCCTAATAGTTCTATGGGAAAAAAATTTAATTAGTTACAACTCTAACTCTAAAAAATCCAATCTATTTCCATTGAAACGTTTCAAATAATGTGAAAAGGTTGGTAGACATAATGTACCTAATAGTATCGATAACGATAATATTAACAAACAACTACTAACAATAACATAGCTAGTAAAAATTACTTACTACGAGCAAACCCGAACAAACTCGACTAGAAAATATACACTCTCTGGATAATTTTTTGTCCAGAAAATAACGTTTTGTCGATCAAGACCGGAAAATGGACGTGAGAGACCGGCAAAATATTTTTCCGGTCCCTGTTTTTTCATTTTTCCAATCGCTCTTTAATAATACAATCTTCCTTGATTTCGTTACTATGATAACAACATTTCGATGTAGGTATTGTAGAGTGACAGTTCGTTGATTTTTAATTTGTTGTTTATGTCAAATTGTTTCACGAGTGCGCAATTTTAGAAACATGAATTCAGATTTTGAATTATCCGACACGGAAAATGAGATTCCAAAAGAAATTTTGGAAGCAGCAAGGAAAGCGACTTATATTGCCAGTAAAATCAAAAGCCCGTTACGAGAAGTCATACGACGCATTTAAAAATTGGTGTCGAGAAAAAAAGTGAAAAATGTAAAAGAAGAAGTCCTTTTGACATATTTTGCTAAAAAGTCCCAAAAACTGGCTTCTTCAACATTGTGGGGCTTTATTTATTCAAGTATCTGGTTTTAGTATTGTTAATCACTTTGTTATATTAAATACTAGCGTGTACCCGGCCTGCGTTGCAGCCCGCTGGTATAAATACAAACCCGAGCAAACCCGATATATTAGTACCCGGCATGCCACTTTCTGAAATTGCACCCGTGCAAAGCCGGGGCGGGTCGCTAATTATACACAAAAACCTTCCTCTTGAATCACTCTATCTATTAAAAAAAAAACGCTTTAAAATCCGTTGCGTAGTTTTAAAGATTTAAGCACATAAGACAGGATAGCGACTTTGTTTTATACTATATTAAGATTAAGAAGATAAAATAAAGAATTAAATGTATATCGAAGTGTCGGTATTAAAAAAAATATTGTAAGTCAATCGAAAATTAGTGCTTTGCAGGTCTCTTTAAGCTTCCAGAACTCGCCTACGGCTCGCCCTGGAAATGCTTGTCTCGCCCTGAAATACACTACTTTTCGATCTTGTAACGTAAATTACTATTTAAAGAGATTAAGCCAAAGTGCATAGATCACAGGGCAAAGTTCCATGAATATTATAAAAAATATAAAGCCGGACTAGGCCGAAAATCTTCTGGTTAGTCCACATTTTCCGACCGCTTGTAAACAATTTTTTTATGAAATGCATAGTTTGGCTTTTAAGAGGTAATCCTCTTTCTTTTAACCATAAATTTGCAACACGAGAAATTGTATTGAAATTCCAAACATGAGTTTATATTATGTTTTTAGGGTCAATGATTATGCAGATGGACAATTAAATTTGCAACAAGGAAATATAATTTTACTTTCTTTCGAATATGTTAATATGGAACATATTTCATTATGTACGCGGCAGTTGTATTTTGTCCACAATTAAAAGAAAATAAATACAAATTAGTTTTATTATTTTTAGTTTTACCTATTTTTGTCAATTTGTTTAAATCATATATGGCTTTTTCCACTGATTTAGGAAAATTTTGTGGTACGACTTATTTAAAATAAAAAATTACTTAAGAATATTTAAATTATTGAATATGGTTAGTCACATCTTAGTTATTCCACAGAGAAACAAAACCAAAAGAAACCATCCAATGAAACCATTTTATCGCTCATAATTTTGTATGACGTACAAATCTGTAACAAGTTAAAAGAAAAGTAAAAATTTAACAACATTCCTTTAATTTAAGAAAATGCTGCTATTTGTTTTTTTAATAAAACGGCTTTTTAGAATTAAAAAAAACTTGCTTAATTATTCTTAACATACTGATTTTTTTTTAATAAATAGTAAAATTTTCATTAGTTTACAAGAATAATTTAGGTCATTTCTAACTCTTCAAATAAATTTCTTTTTTTTTTATATATATAGATTATGAAAGAGGGCTTGGATTAAAAAACGTAAGGCTTGGTTTAGATCACAATGATGTTGGGACGATATATCTAACCAAATCTAGGTTAAAATTTTGTAAAATTCATATTATGACATGATATGCCAAACTAATGAGTAATAAAATAAGTAGACAAATAAAAATTTATTTTTGTTGTTTACAAAATTAACAAGGTAAGAATATACAGAAAAAAAAGGAAAAATAATTAAATAAATTGCTGAAATTGGCCACCGCCATGCTCCAAGCATAAATTCACACGTCTCTTCATATTTCCAAAATGTTGACCAGCATCTCTGGAGAAATGTTACCACATTCTTGGATAATCCTTTCTTGTAATTGTTCTAAATTTGCAACTGGTGTTTTAAAAATAGTGTTCTTTAAATGAGGAAAAACGAAGTAATCCATAACCGTTAAACAAGGTGATCTAGGTGGGAATTCAATGTCTGATCAAAAACTGATCAGTCTGTGGTCGAAAAAATTGCGTAAGTAGTTAATAGTTTCGGCGGCTGTATGGGCGGTAGCACCGCCCTGTTGAAAATATCCAAAACGTAGTTAGTCGTCAAGTAATTGCTCCACAAATAGATTCAAAATATTGTCTCAATACCGCTGTGCTGTAACTGTATCATGGAAAAAAAATAGGACCAACAATTCTTCTTCGGGAAACAGCTAACCAGACACCAATTTTTTGAGGGTGCAATGTGGACTCTACAGAAAAATGGGGATTTTCACAACTCCACACGCGTGAATTCTGGGAATTCACATAACCGGAGAGGTGGAACCAGGCTTCATCCGAAAAAAATGTCAGGTCTAATAAATCATTTCTTTCCATTAAATTTTGGGTAAACCATTAAGAGTAATTCCTGTGTCTTTCAAAATCTGCGGCTTGTATTTTAGGAATACTTGCACTTTATATTATATGGAAATAAATTTAGCTGCATCTTAAGAATAGTCCTGCATGTTCCATAACATCTTCCCACTTCTTGGGATAGGCGTCTTATACAAATTATTGGCATATTTTGCATTATTTCACGAACGTTTGCAACAAGTCCTTCTGTTCTTACAGATGGTCTATCTGCTCCTTTTTGTATTGTATACAACCTATTTTCCTAAACACAGCCTTTTCAGGCAATGAGAAAAATTCCCAGCAATAAAAGCAACGTTAGGAAAATGTTCGTGAAAATCGTCCATGCACAAACCCTGATTGCATTGCCACTCACCAGTTACTCTACCCCCGTTTCGAAAATACGCTTCAACCATTAATGTTTTGTGCTGTTCCGTAAAGCCCATTGTGTGAATTGTTCAAGAAATTGAAGATGAAGGAATAACTGATTGATAGTTAATTCAGATAGTTACTGATACCCAACAGGTATTAAGCTCTACGGGCTAAGCATTACGGCCTTAGATGCATGGCCCTCTTTGATGCAAATACTTTTTGCTCGCACGGTAGAAGTAAACCATTTTAGAGAGTTAATAGCGATCAAGAATAAAAAATAAAATGATTTAAAGTGTCAAATAGTGATGTGTGTGGTGTCGTTAAACCGCAAGTGACAACATGGCATTCGTCATGTCATAAAGTGCAAAATAAATCCACCAAATTTTATTCTTTTATTATAAACATTAAAAAAGTTTTAAGGGTGAGTGTTTCTCCTGATACACCTGGTATATCTCGTAGTTTTATGTGAAGAATATATTTTTGCTACAATCGTAAAAATTTTTTTTTTGGATATGTAAATTTAAATAACAATTGTCTAATTTGGATAGTAATTAAATATTTTTAAACTAATTGAAATTTAATTGACTAATATCTACAGGGTCCTGCACCTCACCTCCCGTCTTCTATAGCTCACTTAGTAATTAAGTTAGAATTTTCATATTTTGCAGACCTTATCTGTATCTTAAGGCGCATTTCAGGAAAATATTTTTTTTCATACAGGGTGTTCCAAAAAAGTGTGACGTCCTAAGGATGTATTTTTTTAGATTACATGCCATATAGTTTCTTGCATTTTTGGGTGCCTCCTATAGTTACCTATATACCCCTAAAATTTTATTAAAATTAATTTAGTATTATAGACGAAAAAAAATAAAAACTAAAAAATATCAGTTTTGCGCCACTGGTATTAAAAATAAATAAAAAATTAAAATAGGGCCTCGTTAATAAATTTATACGAAGGTATCTATTAAATAAGGTATAACAATTTCGTTAACCAGGTTTGGTTAACACGAATTGTACAGGGTGTCCAAAGTTTAGTGTCAAACTTTAAAGCCATTTATTTTTCTTATTTCAAATGGGAACCCCTGTATATTTTTACGTCATTCGATGCAGAATTAAAAATCAAACTTTTTTCCTAATTGCAACCCTATCGAAATTTCTAACGCATCAAGAGTTATTGGCAGAAAACTTATTTTATCAACTATTCCAACAGTCATTATTATAAATAAATATCGAAGGTGGCTTTGAAAAACAATTTATTGGTATTAAAGTTTATTAAAGTGACCAGAGACCATTTTGACTTTAGTAATCTAAAAGTTTTAAATACTGTTAAATTATTAGTAATTATTTAAGCTGTTATAATAACTTTATATTGTTTTTTGTGATGGACTACAACCAAGAAGAGCTCGTAGATATGATTTTTATATTAGGAGCATGCGAAAAGAACTCTTTTTTGGCAAGCCGAGTTTACGCACAGTGTTATCCCGACGACATCCAGACAAAAGGAGCCTGCAAAACATATTAGAGAGGTTTGTACAAACGGGAAATGTAAACTACCCAAAACCATTGAGAAATAAACCGGTCCGAACTGAACAAAATCAATTGTCTGTGCTATTATCTATTATAGAAAATCCTTCAGTTACTCAACAAGCAGTCGCTGATGCCGTAGATGTAATCGAAAGAACAGTTCAACAAATTTTCAAGGATAACCATATTCACGATTATCATTTCCAGTTAATAATTACTAACAATTTAACAATATTTGAAACATTTAGATTACTAGAGTCAAAATGGTCTATGGTGACTTTAATAACCTTTATTACCAATAAATTGTTTTTCAAAGCCACCTTCGATATTTATTCATAATAATGACTGTTGGAATAGTTGATAAAATTAGTTTTCTGCAAATAACTCTTGATGCGTTAGAAATTTCGATAGGGTTGCAATTAGGAAAAAAGTTTGATTTTTAATTCTGCATTGAACGACATAAAAATATATAGGGGTTCCCATTTGAAATAAGAAAAATAAATTTCTTTAAAATTTGCAAAGTTTGACACTAAACTTTGGACACCCTGTACAATTCGTGTTAACCAAACTTGGTAAACAAAATTGTTATACCTTATTTAATAAGTTCCTTTGTATAAATTTATTAACGAGGCATTAATTTTATTTTTTATTTATTTTTAATACCAGTGGCGCAAAACTGATATTTTTTAGTTTTTATTTTTTTTTCGTCTATAATACTAAATCAATTTTAATAAAATTTTAGGGTTAAGTAGGTAACTATAGGAGGCACCCAAAAATGTAAGAAAATATATGGCATGTAATTTAAAAAAATACACCCTTATGACGTCACACTTTTTTGGAACACCCTGTATGAAAAAAAACATTTTCCTGAAATGCGCCCTAAGATACAGATAAGGTCTGCAAAATATGAAAATTCTAACTTAATTACTAAGTGAGCTATAGAAGACGGGAGGTGAGGTGCAGGACTGTATAGATGACATCTTAAATTCTTCGTTGTCAAACTTAATACTTTTTAGCAAATACTGCGTTAAAAGTTTTGCACAAATAATCCGAAGTACTGATAAATATGGTGAACAAAATACACTTTAGGAATGAAAGAAAAAACTCAAAGTCTTCCTCCACAAAGTTTAATAATAAATTAAATTATTTAGGAAAAGTCTCTACATGTTTCGAACGTAGTGACGTTCATCATCAGGAGACAGAAATAAAACTTAGTGCTGATGGTTTTAGCAGCAGAGAAAATGGTGGCGAACCTTAATGGAGCTTTCATGGAATTAAACATCCGATATGCATATCAAACATAATATTATGAAGAAATTGATGAAATTTAAAAACATACTGAGTATGTGAGAAGTCAGTAAATAAGGTCTAAACCAACCAAATAAACTGGGGGGAAAAAGAAAAAAATTTTTATTAAAAAAGGTGTCGAAGAATATTTAAAAAAGGTCTTTTTAAAAAAGCATAATTAGGTAGGAATTTGTCATTGTGAGGACAAAATTTACCAGAATTACATGTAGGTAGTTAAAGTTGTAGTCAAAAAATTTTTGTTTAGTGGGGTACTGAGGTTGCAAACTCAGTAACCCCGCAGGTTTTTAATTTAAAATTAGTAAAGTTCATTAAAATATTTAACATTTCAGTAATTAGCAGAGAAGCAGATGTTCACACCCACGTGCTTGGAACAAAGTGAATGAAAAAATTTTTTTTTCTTTTTCCCCCCAGTTTATTTGGTTGGTTTAGACCTTATTTACTGACTTCTCACATACTCAGTATGTTTTTAAATTTCATCAATTTCTTCATAATATTATGTTTGATATGCATATCGGATGTTTAATTCCATGAAAGCTCCATTAAGGTTCGACACCATTTTCTCTCCTGCTAAAACCATCAGCACTAAGTTTTATTTCTGTCTCCTGATGATGAACGTCACTACGTTCGAAACATGTAGAGACTTTTCCTAAATAATTTAATTTATTATTAAACTTTGTGGAGGAAGACTTTGAGTTTTTTCTTTCATTCCTATACTTTCAACTCCACTTTAAGCATGGACTATTTCTTCAAATTAAAATACACTTTCTTTTGATGACACCATCAGTTATTGAGGAAAAGGCGACCAGACAGCAGATTGAAATCGAAAATATATTGACCGCGAAGAAACTTATTATGAAATAAAATTAATGAGAGGTTACTCGTATTAACAAATTCTTTAGACAATTTTTATACAAATTTAAATAAATAAAAGTGCGTTTTTAAAAGAAAGTAGTAAAATTTTATGTGGTTTCGATGGTGATTTGCATGTAAGAATAAATAACTGGACAAGTTCAAGGCTTAAATTAAGCGTTAATTCCGTAGGCGAATTTAAATCAGAGATGAACGCCGGACTTGCTTAAGCCTGTCAAAACACTGTATAACTTAATTTTAATATGTTAATTTTGTCGGTTTGAGATTCCGTATTTTGAAGCATTGTTGTGCATTATAAGCTGGGCATGGATTTAAATTCCTCTTTTAGTATAACCTACCCATTTAATTAACATGCGTGAAATACATATCTACAAGAAAATTAATAATTAAAATATATTTTTAGTTCCTGCCAATATGAGAATTATTATCATCCCTAAAATTATAGAAATCAATTAATTTCTGTGTATAACACCAACATTTTTGATGATTTTTTGGACTGTGCCTGCATCAGATTTCTCTTAAGGTTTATTTAAAAATTATTTGCATATACAGTGTGAGTCGGGAGGAATGGGCCAAACTCTAAGGGAGTAATCTATGCATCAAAATAATAAAAAAAAACAAATGTTGTCAACCAATATTCATTTGTTTTCAAATTATAGCCTTAAATAAAATAATAATATTGTTAAACCAAAATTGCAGCATTAACATTGTTTTAAATAAATCATTGGTTTAGAAAATTTTCAAAAATACCGCCACTGACTTCCAAACATTTTTAGCTTCGTAAACGAAGGGCGCGCGTGGCTCTTCTAATTGATTCGTGCCTTTCTGTAATATTGAGTGCAGCATTTCTAATGCGTCTAATTAATGCATTCCTAGTATCTACTTTTACTTTGTATACCTCATTTTTTAACCAAGCCCATAAATTATAGTCCACCGGTGTGAGGTCTGGCGATCTAGGAGGCCAACTAATAGGACCACCGCGACCAACCCAAACCTCTGAAACTTTTGGTCCAAATGGGCAGGCGCTCCGTCGCGTCGTGTTGATAATACATTTGAATTCTGATGTTTAAAGGAATCTTCTCCAATTGGCCTTGCAATTCATTTTGTAAAAAACTTAAGTTGTGATCCCCTGTAAGGTGATTTTTCAAAAGAAAAGGGCCAATTAAATTATTATCGATCATGCCGCACCACACGTTTACTGAAAACCTGTGTTGAAAATTATTTTCGACTATTGCGTGAGGATTTTTGTCCGACCATACATGGGAGTTTCGATTATTGTTGATGCCGTCACGGGTGAATGTAGCTTCGTCAGTAAAAAGTATGTGCGGTACAAGATGACGATTGAGTAATAGATGTGTTTTGGACTTCCATTGCCTTAAGTTTTTCCATATCACAACGTTTCAACTCGTGAGTATCTTCAGTCGTCTTCAGGTGTATTCACCATTAAAAATTTGCAAAAGATAAACCTACTTTGATTTATTTTTATTATAGATTGAACCAATGTATACTAAAAAAATATATATGTCCATCGCATACAATAATTATTTCTCTTACAGATTGTAAAACCTCATTATTGGTAGAGTATTTTATGCAAAAAACCTTCCCTATATCGCTTTCTTCTTTATCTCGCTTGAAAAAAATCAGACCATATGTCGATCGGTTACAGCATGTTTTAGTCAACCGATTATCTTTGCTTACGTCGCTCATCCATGACTTTTAGTGTGGGACGAGCACGATATATTCCTTAGTCCAGGAGTTTACCTTAATATACGGTGGCTGCTCGAGAATGATTTGATGATTTATTTTCGTACGATTCTTCTTAAAATTCAAAACTATTTAGTGATGTAAACCGCAACTTACCGGTAAGTTGTGTTTAAATAAGACTTTTTGCAAATCCTTTTACCGATTCTTTAAACGCATATTACGCTGCAATGACTAACCAAACTATTGGGTTCATCATAACAAAATACTTGAAAACTTGCACTGACGACGAATTATGCTTTGAAAGATCGAAAAATGTATTTCCAAAAACAAAACTTGAAATGTTTACGCTCATTACAGAAGAAATAATAATATCTATTTTCGTATTTCTTAAATACCTTAAGGTGGGAATAACGACGCCAATTTCTTTCGTCAATTCGATTTGCCTACTTATTGACGATTCGCATGCGCTCTGCAGTGCTGTGTTGATCAGAGTAGTTATTTTTATGCTTTTGGAATACGAAGAAGAAAGACAGACCTATTTTGGAGCTGCTAGAGTAAGGCAGATATTTGTCAGCCAGTCATAGTTTTGTTTACTTTCGTATTCTGTGCAATTACGGAACCTTTCCTGTTAAAACAAACTCATATTCTCTAGAATTCTTAACAGAGATGACATCTAGATAGACTAGAAAATATCGTGTTACCAGTAAAAGTTGTTATTTTACTGCAGTTCTGGGAATCGACGTGTTTACTTTCAAGGATTTTAAGGTAAATTATTGTGGCAATTTTAGTGGTTTCAAAAAACTGTCTTTTTTTTAAGTTTATGTGCATTTATTTAAAAAAAAAGGGCATACTATTCGTCAATGCCTCCCTGAACAGCCCTTCCAAAATTAGATAATATTTTTTTTTTAATAATAATAGTTTTGCTTGGTCGAAATGGGTTTAACTTCTTTTGCTTGAACCGAAATAACACATATTATTTAGAAAATAATATAGTGTCCGCGAAAATAATTGCTTGGATCCCTGTGTATTCCAATATAAAAAAAAAGTTACACACTTGTCCGATATACTATAATATTCACTTTTTAATTATTTTCGCGGACCCCATATTATCTTCTAAACATTTTTATGGCTTTTCTTAAACGGATTGCGCGCATTCTAGTGGGCGCCAGCGTTGATCTGTTTCCAGTCTGCAAAAACGGCAGAGGTTCCGGTGAAAACGCAAATAGCGTTTTCTATACTGGATGCACTTCGTGGTTTATTTAGTTGTCTACCTATCGATTATTACCAGTATAACTGCCTTTTATATTGCAGTTAATTCCGCTGTGATGGCGCCCAGTCGCCCGTCGTGGTCTAGTACCCGCCCCAGGGTATCCATTGTGCTTGGATCTCTGTGTATTCCAATATAATAAACAGTTACACACTTCTTGTCCAATATGCCACAATATTCATTTTTTCACATATTTGATAAAAAAAACTTAGAACTAGAGGTACACTATTGTTGAACGATTAATATATCACCACCCTTTATTACGTTTACATTATAATTGATTTTAAAACTAATTTATCTTGTTTTGCTTAAAACGTGAATTAAAAACGGTATATTTTGGATTTGTCTGCATTTGCTCGAATTGGCTACTTTCAAACCCCATTTTTAAGACGAAATATTTGGTTCAGCCTGAATCTGATCTCGCCAATGGATTTATCTGACCCTATAAATTGAGAATCCGTCATAAAGTTAATTTTCCTTAAAAATGGATATATCTTCTTTTTGTCTGATCGCTCCTCAAACATTGTCAACAAATATGTTGTTAATGTGTAATTAAGTCGATCGTTACTTGATGAAGATCCATATTAAATAAATACGTAAAAGAAACAACGTTAAGGTTTTTTCCAAAACCCGTAAGATAAGGAATATTTAAATAATTAGTTCTTAACAGGTAAATGCCTCTACAGCTACAACTTTGTTTGTCATTTCCATTTCGACATCTGATTCTGACAAAGTAGCAATGCTACGAAACATGTCATGTTTTTATTTTTATTTATAATATAAAAATAAACCAATTTTGTGAAGATTTGAAACCTTAACGTTGTTTCTTTTACGTATCTATTAAATATGTTGTTGCATATAAACATAAATATGGTGAGTCATTATTGCAATTAAAATTTAATTTATGCATAGATTGATCCAAAAATGTAACAAATTAGGATCAGCAAATATTTGTATTTATTAACATAATATTTGAAGGATGATTTATTTTTTCTCACGCCACACCTTCCGTGAGATACAGGAAGTAAAAGACAGCTGATATAGGTGCAATCGAATTTATTAAGAAATAATTAGTTGCAGATAAAGATCTAATGTAAATATGCATGAAAGTTGTGGTAATTATTTGGAGGGCTAATTACATGTTAAAAAGCTTTATCGAACAAATGAAAAACCTGCATATTAATTTCTTGCAATAAGTACAGATCATTATGACCGACACTTTTCCCTAATGACACTTTTTTTTTTAATTTAATTATTTTGGTCTTTTGTTTGAGAAGAGTAACGATTAAAAGTACTTAAAAGGCTGTAACTTCGGTCTGCGTTAACCGAATTTAACAAACTATGGATTATTTTAAAGAATGTTTTATCCTGTTTGAACGCTTCTATAAATATTATTAACAATAATTCATGCGGTTGATAATAGAGGGCACTTTAAAAAATTAATATTTTTTGCTTTGATTTAAAAAAAAAATTAAATGCAACCATCAAACCATTTTAACTCTATTCTATAGCTAACTAGTTAGTAAAGAGAACTGCAAAAACCGCAAGTCATTTCTTCTATTAAAAGTTATTGCAAAAATAGTGGAAGAGGGTAATTCGATTTGGACTTTTAGCAATATTTTACAATTTTTCTTTTATTAATTTAACGTTCAATTAGGATAAAACGTTCTTTAAAATAAACCATTGTTTGTTAAATTCGGTTAACGCAGACCGAAGTTACAGCATTTTAAGTACTTTTAGTCGTTACCCTTCTGCTTTAACCATGGTAACTACAAAAAAATTGTTATTACAAAATTTATAGAGGATATTAGCAGAGCATATAAAAACTGAATTTCTGACCTGCATTATATTGTAGTTATTAGTAGAAATCAAGGACTTTGTATCATAGCATAGCGACTACGCACCCTAGTGGTAAAATTAGGAACTTAAAAATTGTTTCCAGTGATTTCTTTGCTCATATTTCATAGACAAATTTTTACCCCAAAGTTGTGGTCATTATTTGGAGTACTAATTACATGTTAAAAAACATTATCGAACAAACGAAAAACCTGCATATTAATTTCTTGCAATTATAGACCCGTATGATCGATACTTTACCGAATAACTTTTTTTTTAAATGAACCTATTTATTTTGGTCTTTTGTTCCTATACATGGTATAAAGACTGGTCAAATTATGTCACTTAAGTATAAATAATATTGGTAAAAATAAAAACAACAGTTAACATTACATAACAAATGTACCGCGCGAGCAAAAATTATTTGCATCAAAGAGGGCCTTGCATCTAAGGACGTTCTGCTTAGCCGTAGAGCTTAATACCTGTTGGGTGTCAGTAACTACCTGAATTAACAATCAATCAGTCATCTTTGACAGTCGTTACAAGTAATTTGATTCATCGCTAATTTTTTCAATTTCTTGAACAATTCACACAATGGGCTTTACGGAACAGCACAAAACATTCATGGTTGAAGCGTATTTTCGAAACGGGGTTAGAGTAAATGGTGAGTGTCAATACAATCCTGGTTTGTGCATGGACGATTTTCACGAACATTTTCCTAACGTTGCTTTTATAGCTGGGGATTTTTATCATTGCCTGAAAAGAACCGTGGCTGTGTTTAGGGAAACAGGTTCTATGCAACACAAAAAAGGCGCAGGAAGACCATCTGTAAGAAGAGAAGAACTTGTTGCAAACGTTCGTGAAATAATACAAAATACGCCAACAAATTGTATAGGACGCCTGTCCCAAGAAGTGGGAATATCTTATGGAACATGCAGGTATATTCTTAAGAAGCAGTATATTTTCAGTATATATTCTTCCTGTATATTTTTACTTTGTTAATTTTGTAAACAACACAAATAAATTTGTATTTGTCTACTTATTTTATTACTCATTAGTTTGGCATATCATGTCATAATATGAATTTGACAAAATTTTAAACTAAATTTGGTTAGATAATAATATATCGTCCCCATATCATTGTGATCTAAACCAAGCCCTACGTTTTATAATCCAAGCCCTCTTTAATGCAAATAATGTTTGCTCGCACAGTATATAAACAACCTACTAAACATGATCATTAAAAGTCATCCGTTGATTTCCGAGCAAATGCCAGTAAATTCAACAATCGTATAAAAACAATGTTCTAATAAGAATGATTGTAGTTTAGTTTTACATTTTTTTACGTTGGCAATGGCTTGAATCTCAGCATGCAAGAGGTTATATAGGAATCGTCCCGAAAAATTAGGTGACTTCTTATACTGGACGTGCTTAAATTGTTTAATGTAAAAATCATTCTTCTTACGGGTTCCGTAAGAATGAACATTGCATGTTTTCTTTTTTTAACCATAATGTTTCGTTTTAATATGTGGTAATAGCTTATACATATATATGTCAGTAATTATTAAAATAATATAATTCTTAAATATTTCTCTACAAGTTCGCATATACTTAAGGTTAAAAATAATGTGGGTATACAGGGTGTTATTTAAGTATGTTGCCAAACTCCAAGGAGTGCTTCTTTAAGTGATTTTAAGAAGAAAAGTTTATTTAAGCATGGGTCCAAAAATGCATAGTTTTTACGATACAGGGTGTCAAACTTTAAAAAAAAATCAGATGTTCGTAAATATCTTAATACTCTTTTATTCGATTTTGTTGAAATTTGGCAATTCTGTTTGTAATTACAAGAGTATAATTTAACCCCTTATTAGATTAAAATTATTAAGTCCAGTGGCGTCCCGGAAGACGGTCCAACTAATATTTTTGACAAAAAAATGCGCGCCACTGACTTTTTTTAAAATTATGTATTTTTTTCGAGTTAAGCAACTACAAATACAACTATTTTTTTTTTAGTTTTTTTCATATCTTGCTTTGTTTTCGAGAAAAAAATAAAAACCACTTTATTGCATGTCCCCGGGACAATAAGAGTAAAAAATTTAAACTACTTACCAAACTATCAAGCAATTAAAATTACACGAAAGTCCTCTTTTAAATTTTTTCGCACAGATTAAAACTGTTTTCGATAAAAGAAATTAACATAAAATAATTGCATAACGTAATAATTTATTACTGCAATGTTTTAAAAATAACAACTATAGCTCTTATTGTCCCGGGGACATGCAATAGGTAAAGTGGTTTTTATTTTTTTTCTCGAAAACAAAGCAAGATATGAAAAAACTCCGAAGATAAAATAGTTGTATTTGTAGTTGTTTAACTCGAAAAAATACATAATTTTTAAAAAAAGTCAGTGGCGCGCATTTTTTTTGCCAAAAATATTAGTTGGACTGTCTTTCGGGACGCCACTGGACTTAATAATTTTAATCTAATTAAGGTTAAATTATCCTTTTATTATTACAAACAGAACTGCAAAGTTTCAACGAAATCACATAAAAGAGTATTGAGATATTTACAAACATCAAATTTTTTTTTTAAAGTTTGACACCCTGTATCTTAAAAACAATGCATTTTCGGACCCATGTTTATATGAGCTTTTCTTCTGAAAATCACTTAAAGAAACATCCTTTGGAGTTTGGCCACATACTTAAATAACACCCTGTATACTAGGAAGTGATATACAGGGTGATCCACGACGGGTGGCGATCGGCTGTATCTCCAAAATCATACATTCTACGACTTTGGGATAAGAAATTCATTATGAAATATAAGCAAAATACACTGGAAATAATTATTAGGTTTCTAAAGTCTACCGCTAGAGTGCGTAGTCGCTATGCCATGATACAAAGTCCTTAATTTCTACTAATAACTGCAATACAACGCGGGTCAGAAATTCAGGTTTTATATGCTCTGTAATATCCTCTATAAGTTTTCTAATAAAATTTTTTTTGTGATTTTTGCATGATAACAGCGTGGAGAAGAGTAACGATTAAAAGTACTTAAAAGGCTGTAACTTCGGTCTGCGTTAACCGAATTTAACAAACTATGAATACCTTAGGAAGTACTAGAAATTTTCAAAAATTTTCGACGGCTTTTTGGGCATATCCAAATTGCGTAACTTTGCCCCCCATGGTAATCATCGCTGTTTGCGCCAGTACCGTGCGAGCAAAAATTATTTGCATCAAAGAGGGCTTAGATTAAAAAACGTGGGGCTTGGTTTAGATCACAATGATATGGGGATGATATATCTAACCAAATCTAGGTTAAAATTTGGTCAAATTTATATTATGACATGATATGCCAAACTAATGAGTAATAAAATAAGTAGACAAATACAATTTTTTTTTGTTGTTTACAAAATTAACAAAATAAGAATATACAGAAAGAAAAAGAAAAATAATTACATAAATTGCTGAAATTGGCCACCGCCATGCTCCAAGCATAAATTCACACGTCTCTTCATATTTTCGAAAGTGTTGACCAGCATCTCTGGAGAAATGTTACCACATTCTTGAATAATCCTTTCTTGTAATTGTTCTAAATTTGCAACTGGTGTAGTTAAGCTGCTTCTTAAGAATAGTCATGCATGTTCCATAAGATCTTTCCACTTCTTGGGACAGGCGTCTTATACAATTTGTTGGCTTATTTTGCATTATTTCATGAACGTTTGCAACAAGTTATTCTGTTCTTACAGATGGTCTTCCTGCTCCTTTTTTGTGTTGTATAGAACCTGTTTCCCTAAACACAGCCACGGTTCTTTTCAGGCTATGATAAAAATCCCCAGCAATAAAAGCAACGTTAGGAAAATGTTCCTTTAACCATGAATGTTTTGTGCCGTTCAGTAAAGCCCATTGTGTGAATTGTTCAAAAAATTGGAAAAATTAGCGATGAATCAAATTACCTGTAAAGACTGTCAAATATGACGGAATAACTGATTGATTGTTAATTCAGGTAGTTACTGACACCCAACAGGTATTAAGCTCTACGGCTATTATTACGTCCTTAGATGCAAGGCCCTCTTTGATGCAAATAATTTTTACTCGCACGGTAATATTGCGCCATTATTTTAGTAACCACAAAGGCTACGAAACTGCAATAAAGAATACAGCTCCGTATTTAAAAATGCAAACCTGATAATGGTTCCCGAAAGACGAAATATCAGAATGAATATCTGATAACATCTTATAGAAAATAAAAAGTGGCAATGCAAATGTTCACACAAAAAAAACTACTCTCAAAACAAGCTTATAGTAATGCTCAAACAAATAGCCTTATTTTGAAACTAACTTGCTTTATTTTGTACCTAAAAAATATTCATTTTTAAACTACTACTGGTTTTAAATTATATCATCAAGTTAATCAAAATTATGTTCATAAAGAGATTACTTCATCATCATAACAAGATAATCTTATACTTGTTTTAAAAATAAGTATTGTGGTCAAAGTGAAATATACTATGATGGGTTTAAAAATAAAAATAAATTTGTATTCTCACAGCGAGCACAAAGACAGTCTCTATACTCAACTTGAGTAAAATCTAAACCCTTATTATTTCTTTGATGCTATTTGCATTACTTTGAATCAAACCAATATTAACGTATACTATATCTGCTACTTCAATTATTGATAGGTTGATCATTTACTTTTATTACCCTAAAACTAAAGTAGAGTCAAGTTAAAAGAATGTAGTATCAATTTAAAACTATATTTTGATGCTAAGGTGTTTTCTATTTAATTTTACTTTAGCATTGCTCCTATTTATGTCTATGATAGTTTCAGTTTGAAGCTTTTAGGTTCAACTGGATACTAGATTTTTTTGTGTGTATAATTACTTTTTTGCCATCTCTGTAAATAAAGCTAGGAAAAAATAAAAACTGAAAAAACTTTTTCGGTTCTTCTTTTAAATATCTAAGAAAGTACTGGATATTTTCAAAAATTTTTGACGGCTCGTTAGACATATCCAAATTGCGCAACTTTGCCCCAATGTTACCTTTCTCTGTAGCGCTTACCGTTTACGCATCGCTGTTTACGCAAGTATTATATGCGCGCGCGACCTTTTCGTTTTTAATCGCGTAATGTTTTGCAGAAACATTAAATAAAAGTCGTCATTTAGTCGCAAATAAAAATTCTAGTCTTTAAAAGCAAATTTCAATTCTTTTAACGGTTTATTTTTGAATATTATTCCCGTTGTTCAACCAGATTTTACATCATTTACCGCACACAAAAAAAACTACTCTCAAAACAAGCTTATAGTAATTCTCAAACAAATAGCCTTATTTTAAAACTAACTTGCTTCATTTTGTACCTAAAAAATATTCATTTTTAAACTACTACTGGTTTTAAATTATATCATCAAGTTAATCAAAATTATGTTCATAAAGAGATTACATCATCATCATAACAAACTAATCTTATACTTGTTTTAAAAATAAGTATTGTGGTCAAAGTGAAATATACTATGATGGGTTTAAAAATAAAAATAAATTTGTATTCTCACAGCGAGCACAAAGACATTCTCTATACTCAACTTGAGTAAAATCTAAACCCTTATTATTTCTTTGATGCTATTTGCATTACTTTAAATCAAACCAATATTAACGTATACTATATCTGCAACTGCAATTATTGATAGATTGATCATTTATTTTTATTACCCTAAAACTAAAGTAGAGTCAAGTTAAAAGAATGTAGTATTAATTTAAAACTATATTTTGATGCTAAGGTGTTTTCTATTTAATTTTACTTTAGCATTGCTCCTATTTATGTCTATGATAGTTTCAGTTTGAAACTTTTAGGTTCAACTGGATACTAGATTTTTTTGTGTGCGTACAATATAGGTAACGTTTGCTACGTTTGTAAAACATTAGTAGATAATCACAAACCAACTATGGCCACAGAATCGTATGAAGTCGTCATACCACAAAATAGAATAATTATTATTATGCACCAATACCTGAGCTTGTATAATGTCTATATGCCATGTAAACTTAAACAAAACTTGGCTCAAGTTTAGCTTTTAAGTATACGCAATTACGTATGTGGCTCTTAATATTGCATTTGTACGTAATCAATAAAGTAATTAATTTTGCAAATAAATATTTCAAAACTCTTTTAAAAAATTTAATTTAATTTAATTATGTACCTATCTAATGTTACTGATTTCCATTAAAAAGTCGTAAACAACATTAAATAAAAAAGGAATATTTATTGCAATAATCGTAATATTAGGTAATCTAAATCTTCAAATAATTGTGTATTATAAAATTATGTCAAGACGTGTAAGACAGTAACAAGACATTACGTATTTACAAGTTTAAAGAAGATTTTACGCTCACGGGTGAGCGCCTACTTTCACTCAGACCAGTTACTACTACCTATTGCTGATATAATATGTTATTTTCCTGCATTTATACGGATAAAAAGCGTTAAACATTATGCTATGAGTTATCTGAAAAAAAATCTGGTTCTTTATGGCGATGATGGTTTTGTATAATTAGTACAAGAATAAAAAAGAAATAATTATTTTTTGTTTGGTCACATTTAAGTATATTGTTAAATATTAAAATATACTCGTACCATGGCGTACCGCAGGCATGATACTAGTGGTGGTGAATTTGAAAAGTTATGGAAAAAAAATGCGGAGTGGAAAATATTTCCTTTTTTTATGGGATGAGATATGTTTTTTTAAATGTAAAAGTTTTGCATTTATGTAATGGGTTACTGGTATAAATTTAAAGCTTGACTGACACAATAAGTGTTACCTTTTCACATGCAAATAAATACATTGATATAATAACAAAAAAATAATTATAAAAATGCAAAAATTATAGAAATTGGTTATTATTTTGCTTGTACCCTTTGGATCTTGGATTAGTTTTAATCCCAATCCCCATTCTACATCAGCAATACGCTTCTTGCAGTCGTATTTTTTAAAAAACAACATATTATTTAAATTTTTAGCCATTCTTAAAACACATTTTATTAAAATTCTAGTTGTTTTACCTTTCAATTTTTTCTTTTCATTAATTTTAGATGGATATTTCGCTATTAATCGAAATACACTATTGAGAGTTTGCAGAACCGAATTATTATATCGATTTGCTATGTGTGTATGAAAACGGCAATAATTTTGAACACCTCATTCGACCCCATTAAATTTTGGTATTGTTCTAATTTTCATTAATAATTTTGTATAATTTCTCATCAGTTCTTTTAAAAAATTTGAAACATCTTTTAATTTTATTTTATTATGCTTTAATGTTTTAACTTTGCTTTTAAACAACAAAAAATTCAACGTAATAAATGTTTAATGATTATTTTTTCTGAGATATATGCAATAAAATTGTTTTTATTTTTATTTTTCGAAAACGATGCAAGATGTGAAAACAATGACAGAAAAGGATATTTTTAGTTTCTTAATCCGAAAAAAATATAAAAATTACCAAAAACTCAGTGGCGTCTTATTTTTTGCCAATATTATTTGTTAAGGCGTCCCCGGAGACGTCACTGGACGTAATAATTTAGCGCTATACGAGCGTTTTATCACTAAAATTATCATTACCAAAATTAAATTAAAATCTGCTAAAGGATATTAAAAATATTTATAATTAAAATACTAATTATTAAAAAAAAAAAACTTAACCCCAAATATGTCCGTTCATGTTGGATTTATCAAAACTTTTTATGGGACATAATTTGATCAAAAATTCATTATCTTTAAGAATCACAATATTTAAAAGTTCCAGTCACCGAAAACTTTCTTTGCACCGTGGCGCCACCTACATCGTGTATTATTCAAACACATTTTTTACACAGTTGTAAAGCCAATCATAGAGGCTAAAAACTGGCGTTTACAGAATTTACATGTCACTTTAAGTTTTCGAAATAATTGGCCTGGGAGTTTTTAATGAAACACCCTATATAAGTACTTATTTTTTTTTTTTAAGCAAAAAATTAATTAAAAATTTTACTTGGTTTCGACGGATGTCAAGGTTGGAATAAATCAAACATACACTTACTTGTTAAACTAAAGGTATTCCATATTTTTACTTTTCAATTAAAAAAATTATTACTTTCAGCGTCATTGGATGTAAAACCCCTTGTTTCTAATGTGTGCTAGTATGTCATCAAATTTTAGCAAAAATTTCATTTGGTCTAAAATCGATGGTAATGATAAAATAGCAAAGTGGCATTGGAAACAGAAACTGATGAGCTACTTTAAGAGCTACGAGTTAATCAATAATTAACTAATTAGACAACTTTGACTGTGACATCAAAGCCATTGGCAGAAATGATTCGCGTACATGCAAACTTGCCTGGTGACTAAATCAAGAAAAAAGTTAACTGGGCTGCTTAGATTATATTAGTAAGTAGGTAATCGCTATCAATGTCACAGTTAATGTTGTCTGGTTAGTTAATTGCTGATTAAAATCTTGCGCATGTGCAATCTGACATAATGTCCTCAATCATTTTTGTCCATACCTATGTCTTTCACAAATTAATCCAGAAAGGTATCCCTAATTATATAGTTGATGCCTAAAACCAAATAATATATGGGAAAGAAAGAAAAACTAAAAGGCGTCCTCCACAATATTTAATAGAATAAAATTCTTCCAGGGTATCTACATGTTTCGAACGTAGAAACGTTCATCATCAGGAGACAGAAAATATATTTGGTGCTGATGGTTTTAGCAGAAGAGAAAATGGTGTAGAACCTTAATGAAGTTTGTATGGAATTAAAACTTGAAGTGTAGAAGAGTCATAATATATTATGAAAATTAAAACATACTGAGTATGTGAGAAGTCAGTAAAGGCGGTCTAAACTAACCAAATAAACTGGGGAAGAAGAAAAAACCTTTCTAAAAAGAAGGTGTCGAAGATTATTTAAAATTTATTAAAAAAGTTTTTATAAAACATTTTTAGGTGTATGTCTATAAGACATTGTAAGGGTAAAATTAGTTAAAATGACAAAGATATCACAATAGAATTGCATTCCAACAAAAGTGTTTTTGGGGTACTGAGGGTTAAAGCTCAGTAGCCCGGCAAGAGGTTAATTTAAAAACCATAAAATTAATCAAGAAGTTGCGCATTTTATTAAAAAATTTAGAGAAATATTTAACCATCCAACTAGCCTGTTCACCCAAGGGTAGTATACAGGGTGTTCCAAGAGTAATGGGACACAAAGCAATAGCAGACTCCTTAAGGAGAAATAATGCGATTTATTTAAACTTGCCTTATCCCAAAATTGATAAGAACCAAGAAACAGGGTGTCAAAGTTTTAATTTTGTTTTCGTTTTTTGCGATTATTTCTTAACGAAACGACATAGTAGCACAAAATTGAGGGTTTTGGGTTTTTTTGAGGTGAGGAATTCAAAATTATCCAGAGTTTTTGTGTAACCAGTAGAGGGCGCTGCCTACGACATGGCCCACTCCTTTTAGCTGGCATAACTTTGTTTAGGCTTCTTATATCGATCCGACTATTAAAAAAAGAACGTACTTTACTTCTTCTACATCAAAAACGTATAACTTATTGAAGTCGCTAGGAGCAACCATTATGTCCAATGCAACTAAGTACATGGTCCAAAAGCAACGGAAAATCGAACAACGGTGATTTCTGACTTAAAATTATTGTAAATCAGCTACATTTGCTAAGTGTCAAAGTTAATGTAGATACTTAAGGTTGACTATTTTTTTTTTAATAAAAACGTTTTTTCGTATACGGAATTAGGTACTAATTTTATTCTAATAAGAAATTTTATTTAATACTTAGTTTAATAACGTTTAAAAGTAACAAAAAATGTAGTTAGAAATAAAAATGATAACGTCGTGATAGCAATTGTTCAAAATGGCCACCATTGACCTTAATACATTTCGCTATACGTTTTACAAAAGACTGTCAGACTTTAAACAAGAGATCTTCATCATTTCTGAGCAGATTAGGAGAATTTATAATTTTTTGATTTAACTCATTATAATTCGTTATAAACATTGGTTTTCAAATAATAACCCTAAATGCAGAAATTCTTTGGATTAAAATCCGGACTTCGCGCCGGCCAAGGCAAGAGCCACAAGAGAAGCCTAAACAAAGTTATGTCAGCTAAAAGGAGTGGGCCATATCGTAGGCAGCGCCCTCTACTGGTTACAAAAAAACTGTAGGTAAATAATTTTGAATTCCTCACCTCAAAAAACCCCAAAATCCTTAATTTTGTGCTGCTATGTCGTTTCCTTAAGAAATAATCGCAAAGAAACGAGAACAAAATTAAAACTTTTACACCCTGTATCTAGGTTGTTATCAATTTTGGAATAAGGCAAGTTTAAATATTTAAATCCCATTATTTCGCCTTAAGGAGCCTGCTAATGCTCTGTGTCCCATTACTTTTGGGACACCCTGTATAAAATTGGAAGACAAGTAGAGTAACAATTCCTTAAAAAGCAAAAATGAAAGGGTGCAAATATTTTTCCCAAAAAAAAAGGAAATTACCTAAATTTGTCAAATTTATTCCAACCTTCACAACCCACTATAAATTAAATTTGTGTTGTAAACACGACACCTTAATTATAAGCACATTAACAACACATTACTTTTACTGCCACCATATTTTTTACAGTGTACATTACATACCACTATTACGTAAAAGTTCTTCATTTCACTTGTTGCACGAAGTATCTTCCTGAAGAGACTGTCTCTTCCGAAAGAATTAGTATTATTTTATTCGAGATGAGGGAATTATGCGTGATGTACCTTCTCTTTGGTAAGACCGTCAAAACTAATATTAGTGTGTAACGTGATTTAATTTCAAATTATAAATCTACCCAGAGGGGACAGATTTCTTTATTGATTTTTTTCTGTAGTCTTGTTTATATGGAAGTGTTTTATATATTATATTAATTGTTAAATAGTTTTTAATAGCAATCTTGACTGCTTTCATTTTTGTTGGGGTATATGTTTATACTGGGTGTTTCTCAAAAGACGTTCACCCCTATAACTTTTCTGTATTTATAGATATTAAAATGAAATTTTGAGATTATGCATAAGATATGAGTCTGCATTTATTGGCATAATTTTCAATTTGTTTAGCACTTTCGGTTTGACCGGAAGTGACCTTGACTTTGATATTTTAAATGCTACATCTTGTATATTTTTACTTATTTGGGTTCAGCATCACATTATGAGTGAAATGACACCTCACTTTTTTTTATTTTCAATCTAGATTGCGACAAATTAATTAAATCTGTTAATTTATAGTCAAGTAGCATATGAAAATTAAAATTTTGTCATAATAATTGACTATCTAAGTTTCACAAGCGTTTAAAAAATGAAATTTTGTCTTCTTGACGTTTACTCTATTTTTCCAAATGGAATGATGGTAGTTCACTAAAATATATTTAAAACGATTATTTTTTTCCAACAATTTGATACCATACACTCCTATGCTATTTTAAAATTGACACTGAAAAATTTGCCTTAAATCCCAATCCCAAATTTAAAAGCTTTATGAATTATTGCAGCCCTGTTTTTTAAAAGAAATATAAAGGCGGCTTTGAAAAACAATGGAATGGTTTTGAAAACCAATATGGTTTTAAATTAAAATTGTAATGTCATTCGTTTGTTAAACTAACATTGTAAATCAGATAACATGGTTTGTTTTACTAGAAATGAACAAATTGATATGCTCCTAATTTTTGGAGTCGCCAGAAAAATTCGTCTGAAGCCGCAAGATTTTATGTATTGTATGTTTTATAAAATAATGACATTACAACTTTAAATTAAAGCCATATTGCTTTTCAAAACCATTCCATTGTTTTTTAAAGCCGCCTTTATATTTCTTTAGAAAAGAGCAATAATGCATAACCCTTTTAAATTTGCGATTGGGATTTAAAGCAAATTTTTCAGTATCAATTTTAAAATAGCATTTGAGGGTATGGTATCAAATTGTTGGAAAAAAAATGCTTGTTTTAAATATCCCAGTGAACCACCATCGTTCCATTTGGAAAAATGGAGTAAACGTCAAGAAAACAAAATTTCATTTTTTTTTAAACGCTTCTGAAACTTAGGAAGTCAATTATTATGACATAATTTTAATTTTCATAAATATACTTCTTGACTATAAATTAACAGATTTAATTAATTTGTAGATTGAAAATAAAAAATAAACATAAAAATGTTATAACACGTCAAAAAATGACAAGTGAAGTGAGGTATAATTTCACTCATAATGTTATGCTGAACCCAAATAAGTAAAAATATACAAGATGTCCCATTTAAAATATCAAACTCAAGGTCACTTCCGGTCGAGCTTCCGGTCAAATTGAAAATTATGCCAAAGACTTATCTCTTATGCATAATCTCAAAATTTCATATTATATTATTCACATTATATATTAATATCTATAAATATAAAAAAGTTATAGGAGTAAACGTATTTTAAGAAACACCCGGTATATTTCTATATACCGGGTGTACCGCTAAGGTCTGCCAGAGGCAGAAAATATTGGTCATAAATTTTCAGGAAAAATTTTTTAAAGAGAGACCGGTGAAAGAACACTGAAAATAATTTTAAAGTTGTACAATTACCGCTAGAGGGACAAAATTCAAGTTATTTTAAAAATAGCCCCATTTTGTAAGGACGCGTTGGACATGATTTCAGTAACTAGAATGCAGAAGTATGGCTTATGTCATTTTCTCTTGCAAGTTGTAATTTTTAATCAATAGGATTTTCTTGAAGAACAAGGTAAAATGTTTAATTGCGTATTTTTATCCATTACTCCATTGATCCGATTGATATATTATATATTATTATCGTCTCAAATAGATTTTTTGTATGCTTCTTTTAGAAACACTAGCTGGATGAAGTTTTATTTTTATATATTTTTAACACCTACCTAACTAGGCCAAAATGCCCTTATATTTCGATTAGGTTCATTTTGTAATACTGGGTGCACGGAAATTCCGTATACGAATATTTCAAGGGGAGAGTCTACATATTTTCCAGAAATACATCCCGTCTTACAGTATAAGTCAGCATATAATTAGAATGCCTAACTTTAAACGTAAAGTCGCTACAGTGGATCTTTTCCCGTGCGTCATCAATCAACGATCAGGACTCAACGTGGTTAATAACTCTGCATCCTTATTTATTACAGTAACAAGTTTGAATAAAAGCATAAAAGAACGTCTCCAAGATTCCGCAATAATATAACGTGCTAGACAAGAATAAAACTATAAACGTCAATTAATTATTTTTTTATTTGTTTAGTTGACTACCGTTGTATTTCAGAACGTCATTGTCAACCTTATTTTGATCTGCCAATCTAATTCGTATTTTGTAAATTTGTGTGCCTTAAAACTGTTCCTTTTTCTAAAAATAATTCTTTTTAGAGCTAATTATACCCACCATCTGTTTTGGCGGTAAGTATTTATGGATTTTTATAATACCCAATTTATTTATTTTAAATATTCTAACCGTGAAAGTTCTTTGAAAAGTTTACGGCAGTGGCTAAATTTCCTTTAATGAAAGGATGTCAAAAATTTGACTTTTGCGATTTTAATAGTCAATAAAACACCAAACTTTTCTAGATTTTAAGCTTTAAAAATAGTATTAAATGTAATGAAATTTGTTTGTCAATTTCTTTTAGATAATAGAGAATGCCGGGCAAAATTTAAAATAAATAATAATTTTTCGGGATATTATGTAGTTACGTTAAACGGTAGGCAGGCACGTCCATTTTATGAACTTAGACTTAGTTTCGACTTTTTTCGTCTCGTAATTTTGATTTGATTCATATGATTTTGATGACGTGAAAGTGATGACGCACGGGAAAAGAACCACTGTGGCGACTTTACCTAAAGTCGCCACAGTGGATCTTTTCCCGTGCGTCATCAATCAACGATCAGGACTCAACGTGGTTAATAACTCTGCATCCTTATTTATTACAGTAACAAGTTTGAATAAAATCATACAAGAACGTCTCCAAGATTCCGCAATAATATAACGTGTTAGACAAGAATAAAACTATAAACGTCAATTAATTACTTTTTTTATTTGTTTAGTTGACTACCGTTATATTTTAGAACGTCATTGTCAACCTTATTTTGATCTGCCAATCTAATTCGTATTTTGTGAATTTGTGTGCCTTAAAACTGTTCCTTTTTCTAAAAATAGTTCTTTTTAGAGCTAATTATACCCACCATCTGTTTTGGCGGTAAGTATTTATGGATTTTTATAATACCCAATTTATTTGTTTTAAATATTCTAACCGTGAAAGTTCTTTAAAAAGTTTATGGCAGTGGCTACATTCCCTTAAATGAAAGGATGTCAAAAATTTGACTTTTGCGATTTTAATAGTCAATAAAACACCAAACTTTTCTAGATTTTAAGCTTTAAAAATAGTATTAAATGTATTAACATTTGTTTGTCAATTTCTTTAAGATAACAGAGAATGCCGGGCAAAACTTAAAATAAATAATAATTTTTCGGGATATTATGTAGGTACGTCAAACGGTAGGCAGGCACGTCCATTTTATGAACTTAGACTTAGTTTTGACTTTTTTCGTCTCGTAATTTTGATTTGATTCATATACGATTTTGATGACGTGAAAGTGATGACGCACGGGAAAAGAACCACTGTGGCTAAAGAAGCTGACGGACTATTGCAGGACCCTTATATAATATGATAAACTTAACACGAATAACAGAAAGAATAATAATGGGCTTTAATCCTCAGTACCCCATAAACCACTTGTTAGGGAGTATTTTCATATATAATATCACAAGAGATAAAATTTTGTCGGCAAAATTTTCGAAAGGTATGAAAGTTTGTTGCTTGGCAATTTCGCGAATGACATTTTTGACAAAATCACGAGCCGTCAGGCGAGTGATTTTGTCGAAAATGTCATGAGCGAAATTGCTTAAAAGCAACAAACTTAAATAAATCCTTGAGAACAATTTTGCTTACACAATTTTTTCTCGAGTGGTATTCGACATGACTATTTAACTAGAAAAAAGACAAAGAACAATAAAATTAGAAAACTTTTATTTAAGAATAAAACAAAAAAATTACTTATTTATTGATGTAAAAGTTACAGTTGTGATAATTAAACGTTTGTGCATTATTTGATTGATTTTGATTTGATGATATTACTTGATCTGGTGCTTTTTCTCTTAAGTTTGCAATTAATTTTAAATGATGTTCAGAGTCTAACTGCAAATAAGGCTTCAAAGGATTGGCGTGGGAATGTCCTGTTAATTTGATAATTTCTTGCTCACCAACGCCATTTTTTGCAAGGGCAGAAATAGTGGAAGAGCGATGTGAATGGTTTGTTACTTTAAATTTTTTGGTATTTACGCCGATTTTTTCTGCTGAGATTTTGGTCCATTTCGACATGCTGTTTATTCCAATAGGCATGTTTTTGTACCAAATTCCTTTTTTCCAATTTGGATGAACTGTCAAAAAGAGCCTGTCACTTGTAATTTCTGGATTGGTATTTCTTTTTTCAAATAATTTTAAAAATAGACGAATAGGACAAAGATCTTTGTTAGTGTTGTTTTTTACCAACCATTTGCTACTGGCCAAGGCTTTTGCACCTCCTTGTGTAGTCTTTGAAAATATGGGATTGTATTCGATACGTCCCGTAAATTCTTCATTTAGGTCTAATTCTTGGTGGAAATAATGTACTTTGCAGTTCACTGCTTCGTTGCCTCGCCACGCAAGTTCAAAAGAAAATAAGTGAAATATTTTTTTCTGTAGGCCGTCTGGGGTGTCTTCGTCATGAATTTTTATCATTTCCAATAATTCTTGTGTTGTAAGGGCTTTCGAACTTGTTTTTCTTTTTTCTTGGTTACCTTGAAGTTGTTTTCGTTTTAAGTCCTTTGCCAAACGGGCTGATTTAAAAAGAATGTCGGTAAATGGGTCTATTTTTATATTAAATTCTTGATAATACTTTTCTTGTAGCATCTGCGCCGTGGTATTCCATATGCTTTTGATACTTGACTCTTTGTAGTCCTCTCCATTTAGTTTTTTTATGTTGTAAGCATAATCTTCCATAATTTTTGCTAATTCTTCGGCTGGAGTATGCTTTTCAAGCTTATAATCTCTTATCAATAAGAACTGCGAAAACTGTCGCCAAATGGAAGTTTTGGAGATACGCGTATTTGGAGGTATATTCTCCGACACTGCCTTTTTAATTTCTGTAATGGATTGTATTCCAAATCTGTTTTTTTCTTCAGAAACACTCATTTTTGAACTAAAATAATTTGACGTTTGTTAACAAGAAATAATACAATGACATTTTAAATAATTAACAGAACCATGGTAACAAAACTTCTTTCAATCAAAAATTAAAATTTTGCCGCGGCAAAAATCACATGTGAATTTTGTCCAGGTAGGTGCAGGTAGTAATTTTGCCAGTAGAAGACCGGCCGTTGCTATGACATTTTGCCAGTGTAAAACACTCTAGTTAAATAGTCATTGTGATATATTCGTATTACTTCCACAAATGACAAATTTTATCTTTATAATGGCTTACAGACATACTTAAAAAGTTTTATGAAAAAATTTTAACATTACCCTCGACACCATCTTTTTAGAAGGGTTCTTCTTCCCCAGTTTATGTGGTTGGTTTAGACCCCCTTTACTGCCTTTTTCACATACTCAGTATGTTTTAATTTTTCTCAATTTTTTACATATTATATGTCATGCTCCATTAAGGTTCAACACCATTTTCTCTTCTGCTAAAACCATTAGCATTAAATAAATTTTCTGTCTCCTGATGATGAACGTTCCTACGTTCGAAACATGTAGAGACCCCTAAAGAATTTTTATTCTATTAAATTTTGTGGAGGAAGACTTTTAGTTTTTCTTTCTTTTCCAGAAAGAATAATAAATCATAATATTGGTTCAAAATGATGCATAAATGACCAATTTAACCCAGAACAAGTATGCTAAAAAATAACTTAACCTAGGACAACAAATTTTGATATTATTATGCAGAAATATTCGACAAAGATGTTGACCAATTCAAATCACTAGAATGGGTGCATATTTAAGAGGAGGTCCATTTTTAATGGCGTTATAACTAATTATTTCTTTAAGAGTATTGGATTCGTGTTCATCCCCTGATATTTATTTCTCCATAAACCACCTAAGAAAACAGAACTTTCTGTTCTCTCTCTCCCATTTATACTATTGGTTGGAATGAGATGTTTGAATTTTGATTTTTTTTGAATCATTGCTTTGTGTGAGTTTGTAGCTTTAACAGGTGAAGATACAATTGTTTTTTAATTCGTTGTATAACATAAAGTCGAATGGCTCCAATTTGACAAAAGTACTATATTAGGAATAAGCTCTTTAATAATAAATTGCAAAAAATGATGCCAATTATTGTTTTCAAATTTAATGGTGCTGTTGATATTGGTTTTACCAACACAATGGCAAAAACAAAACTTGCAAATATTTTTTTAGCTTTTTTTATAAGAATTTAACTAGTATTTTATGTAATTAGCTCTATTTCTTTGATACACATAGACAACCTTTCAGCTCTCCCTACTTTCCTTATGGGATGCATTTTGCTTCGACGGCTCCTCGCCGATAGAGTGCTCTCAACGAACGACGCAAATTTGTTAGAATTATACTCTGTTTCTTAAAACCTGACAGCACAGCTGAGGGTCATTCCCTATATTATATTGACCCATATGGTAGCCGCTTTATTATTAGAGATATCAAAAAACTAAAATGAGGAAAGTTGTAGATCTTGATCTTAACTTTTTTTAACAATTATTAGAAAAAACAAAAGACTGTTGGAACTTTAAAATTTTAGCACAATTTTTTTTTTAAATGGGACACCCTGTATATTATTACATATTTGGATAGAGCTTTTTCCTACGAGCGTGCGCAAAGTAGTACTTTGCGCACGCATTTTTGTGTGCAAAGTTACACTTTTCCGCACTAGTGCGGATAAGACTTTTATCCGCACTGGGTGCGGAAAAGTGTAACTTTTTAATTTTCTATTATTTTTTTTTGTTATGTAATTTTTAGTTGTAAGTATATTATAGTTCTTTCTTTAAAGTCGAATTAAAAATTATTAAATAAATTATCATATTTTTATTTTTGTTGTTATCTGATATGAAGCTCGTAGGAAAAATGTTGTTCCTAACAAGTGCGCAAAGTGCTTTTCCGCACGCAAGAACTTATCCGAACTCCGCTTCGCGTCGTTCGTCCAACTGTACTTGCGTGCGGAAAAGTATCACTTTGCGCACTTGTTAGGAAAATAACTATTTTTCCCGATCTCAAAAATATATAGTTTGACACATTTCTGACAAGCCGTTTAGGAAATATTAAATATTTAAATTAAGTTTTGCCTTAAAAATTTATATTAAAATCGGGGTGACCATGGATGAATGTATTAATTAAATAATTGTTTGTATTTGACACTTCATAATAATTGTTATTTATCACCCGAAAATGAGGTATACCGAGGAAGAAAAGTGTGAATTTTTACGTTTATTTTATAAAAATAATTCAAATGCATACAGGGCTCGTCAAGAATATCGGCAACTATATCCGGATTTGCCGCTTCCAGCAAAAAATACATTTAGAAATATCGTAAGAGGTTTTCGAATGCGAAAATCCATAAAAAGAAAACCAAGGGAAGTAACAAGAAATTTGGATAAAGAGTTAGATATTCTGTTGTTTTTTGAAGGTATATATGACTATATAGTAAGGATTTTATTGTTTTCTTAACATAATAATATACCAATTTTTTTAAGAAAATCCGACCCGTTCAATTGAAGATGCTTATAATAATTTAGGCATAGCACGAAAAAAAATACAGAAAACGCTTCGATCACATGGTTATTATCCTTACAAGATCTTACCTCTGCAAAAATTAGACGAGGAGCATATCGTTGGTCTAATTCTAATACCCCGTAACTGTATAGATCGGTATTTTACAGGGGAAGCTTTTTTAGTTTATAAGATCTAAATATCATTCAAAAAGTTACAAAACTTTGTTTATGTTACAATTTCACTACTAAATGATAAAATAAAAATCGCTTTCTTTCTAAAATTGTTTTTTACTAAATTAAGTAAGATACGGTTTATTACAACTTAAAAAAAATAAAAAATGTTACCATACGGGATATTATAATATAAAATAACCCGTATCTGAAATTAAATTATTAATTTAAAAGGCAACATTTAAAAAGTAATAACCCGTATCGTAAACATTAGGTAAACAAAAATTAATAATTTTCTATTGTAAACTTCAAAATTATAAGATAAGATTTTTTTACGTTTGTGAAATATACATTAAAAAACGTTATTTAACAGTGTCCTTACCTTTAACGATGACATTTTTTAACAAAATGTACTTTTTGTAACAAACAACAGACCTCTGTCAACCGTCATACGTGCAAACTAAACATATGAACTGAACGATACGGTATATTATTTTGTATCTTAGGCAGCGCTGCAATACGGGTTATTAGAATGATCAAATTTTTCGCGCCAATAATTTTCAAGGCCAATATGGTGTATTTCAACTCATGACAGAGTAAACATGCAACCGAATGGCGCGAAAAAGCTAAATTTGAATTTTTTGTAGATACGGGGTATTAGAATTAGACCAACGATATGCGTAAACGCTTGATTTATTGCCAGGAAATGCTTAGGAGGAAAAATGCAACTCATAATTTTTTTGAGAAAATATTATGGAGTGACGAAGCGACATTTACCACAGCAGGAGTTTTCAATAGAAGAAACACGCACATATGGGCTACAACTAATCCCAATAGTGTCAGAAATAAAATTCCAAGGTAGGAAATGCTTGCATGTTTGGTGCGGTATCGTTAAAAATAAAGTTATTGGCCCTATATTTTATGAGGGCTCCCTTTCTGGACAAAGATATCTGGCATTTCTTCACAACGAAATAGAAGCTCGTTTAGAGGATTTGCCAGTCAATGAGTACTATCAAGATGAGTATCATCAAGATGGAGCTCCGCCACATAACATAGTCCCTGTGACAGAATATTTAAACAACCGCTATGACGACTGGTTAGGAAGACACGGCACCATTCAATGGCCACCTAACAGCCCCGATCTTACTCCATTAGATGCTTTCCTATGGGGTTATCTAAAAAATCTGGTATATGCTGAGAGAAGCACAAACTTGCAGCAATTAAGACAGAAAATTACGCATGAAATCGAAACGTTAAACAACGACTACCCAGAATACATTTCAAATGCTATTAACAAATTGGAAGATGATTATATTGATTGTATAGATAGAAATGGCGGTCATATTCAGCAATTGTAATTATTTTATTTTATAGATGTTATTCCCAATGGTTAAATTAATTAATGAATTATAATATACTTCGATTCATCGTTTAATTCATCCATTGCTAGGACGAGTGGCGAATCTGCACTGACGTGTTAGGTTTTCTAATTACCATGGCAAAACGCTACTAAAACAGGTAAATTTCCTTTTCGTGGCGAAACAGAACGTGGCGAATCAGGAAATTACCGAAGATTTATGCTAAATCATCGGCTTGCCCTATTGTTACATTTTTACGATCCTATTGTGAAAGGTTAAATTAAGGGTGTGACAATCTATACATATGTATAGTGTTTAAACTACATGTATTGTTACTAAAAAGAGATACTTTCATGCGAAAAATAATATGTTCACCCGATAAGCCAAAATTTGTGTTTTGCATTTTTAATTAGGGTTCTTAGCTGTCAGACAATAGGAAACAGACTTAATTAAAGGTGTTGTTTTTTTTGGGGGATAATCAGTTTCAAACTAGGACATTAATGTAGGATTTATTGACATAGAGAAAAATTACTCATTTGGTTTTTGCTTAAATTCATTTCCATACTTGTTAAAAAATATACTATTCTCGCATATTTATGTTACCTTACCTGACAAGTAGACTGTCTGCATATTATATAGAAATTTTTACACTGCCATATAATTTACAGGTTATCATGTTCAACGTTAGAATACCTAATGCCATTCGCCATTAAATTATGAACGGATGAAACACATTTTATTTCACTAAGGCTGTTATTGTGGTTAAATGAACCATGTCGTTTAATATAAAATTAATATGTTCCGCATTGTATGGTGCATAATTAAAAAAAAAAACGTAAAAGTAAATCTGATTCATAGTACTACCGTGCGAGCAAAAATTATTTGCATGGATTAAAAAACGTGAGGCTTGGTTTAGATCACAATGATATACGATATATCTAACCAAATCTAGGTTAAAATTTTAGCATTCATATTATGACATGATATGCCAATCTAATGAGTAATAAAATAAGTAGACAAATACAAATTTATTTTTGTTGTTTACAAAATTAACAAAGTAGTAATATACAGAAAGAAAAAGAAAAATAATTTTATATATTGCTGAAATTGGCCACCGCCATGCTCCAAGCATAAATTCACAGGTCTCTTCATATTTTCGAATGTGTTGACCAGCATCTCTGGAGAAATATTACCACATGAGGACAAACGAAGTAATCCATAACCGTTAAACAAGGTGATCTAGGTGGGAATTCAATGTCTGATCGAAAACTGATCAATCTGTCGTCGAAAAAATTGCGTAGGCTGTATGGGCGGTTGCACCGTCCTGTTAAAAATATCTAAAACGTAGTTCGTCGGCAAGTAATTGCTCCACAAATGGATTCAAAATATTGTCTCTATACCGCTGTGCTGTGCTGTAACTGTGTCGTGGAAAAAAATAGGACCAACAATTCTTCTTCGGGAAACAGCTAACCAGACACCAATTTTTTGAGGGTGCAATGTAGACTCTAAAAAAAAATGGGGATTTTCACTAATCCACATGCGTGTATTCTGAGAATTCACATAACCGGAGAGGGTCAGATCTAATAAATCATTTCTTTCCAATAAATTTTGGGTAAACCATTGAGAGTAATTCCTGCGTCTTTCATAATCTGCGGCTTGTATTTCGTGGAATACTTGCACTTTATAAGGAAATAAATTTAGCTGCTTTTTAAGAATAGTCCTGCATGTTCCATAAGATCGTCCCACTTCTTGGGACAGGCGATTATACAATTTGTTGGCGTATTTTGCATTATTTCACGAACGTTTGCAACAAGTTCTTCTGTTCTTACAGATAGTCTTTCTGCTCCTTTTTTGTGTTGTATAGAACCTGTTTCCCTAAACACAGCCACGGTTCTTTTCAGGCTATAATAAAAACCCCCAGCAATAAAGGCAACGTTAGGAAAATGTTCGTGAAAATCGTCCATGCACAAACTCAGATTGTATTGCCATTCACCATTAACTCTAACCCCTTTTCGAAAATACGCTTCAACCATGAATGTTTTGTGCTGTTCCGTAAAGCCCATTGTGTGAATTGTTCAAGAAATTGGAAAAATTAGCGATGAATCAAATTACTTGTAACGACTGTCAAAGGTGACGGAATAAGCTCTACGGATAAGCATTACGTCCTTAGATGCAAGGCCCTCTTTGATGCAAATAATTTTTGCTCGCACGGTATTTTCTGACCTACGTTGTGTTAAAGTTATCAATAGAAATTAAGAATATTGTATTATAGCATAGCGACTACGCCCTCTAGCGGTAGAATTATGAACTTAAAAATGATTTTCAGCTATTTTCTCTGGCAATACTCCAAAGTCGTAGCATGTATGGTTTTGGAGATACAGCCGCTTTGCACCCGTCGTGGATCACCTAAAGTGTTTTATTATAATAGACGTTGTTGCTGTTCTTACATCTACCATATGCACAATGAACTAGTTAACATCATCATTATTTCCTGTAATGAAGTGAATTATATAATGTCCATATTGCTGTACTACTTATTGAAAATAAAATTTAAAAAAATAACAATAACAGGTTGTAGGTACTTTATTCATTTCTGTTGCAATTTGTTATATTTTTTTATTCATTGTATTTAAATGAAGTCTTACTGAGTGGATAAAACTTTGATTATATTAAAATGTAATAATCAATAACAACATAATTACGTACTAATGATAAATTAGATTAAATTAGCACCAAAACATAAATCTAAAACTAAAATTAATTGCTCTATCAATCTCTCTCATATGGGGTATTTCATATAAGGAGGCAACAGCATGGCGATATTATGTAAACCATAAAAGCTGATGAATGTATTGGAATGAACCGTTTTATTTTCCTAGTGAAGAAAATTATAGACGAATAGACGAATTATAATCAGATGTTGAAAATTTACTCCCTATAAGTGACGTATTCAATTGTTCCCCCATAACTAAGAAGATGAGGACAGTCTATACAGCCGTTGATCAACTGTGTTAGAAGGCGAAGATATAGTTGGACATCTTCGAATCTGTCAATCTTACTAAGCACAATATTTAATTCTCTGAACTCTCTGAACTCTCTCGAGTTGCTTCTTTTAAATGTTATAAAATGATGATCATACAACTGAGACGTATTTTAGTTAAGATATTACAGGGGACAGTATAGTAGACGCTGATAAATCCTGTGTGGACTGGACAATTAGGATATATTTGCGAAGCAGATGGTAACAATATGTTTTCTAAAATGTTAATGCAATTTCCGGCATTAAATCTTCTCTCTATTCGCCAGAAAATATCAGGTCCATGAACACTTATCCAGCCCCATACATTTACAGAGAAACGCCTATGTCTAGAAGTGAGGGGGTTAGTATATGGCTATTCGAACCTGGTATTGTTTGTACGGTACACACGAATTTGTCCGTTATAAGTCGACTGGAACGTCTTTTCATCAGTAAAAATAACCCTGTTCCAAAATTAAGGATTGCGGTATATATAATTTAAAGCAAAAATAATCTTTGATTGTCGCTGTTCTTTGGTAAAAAACATTTTTTCGCATCTGGGCGACATTTTAGTTCAGATTTCTTGACTCTCCTGCTGGCGGTAGGTTGGGAGGCAGGAAATGCTATATCAATAACAGCATCCCTTACAAATGAATTATTTCTTAAATCTACCAAAAAGCAGCATCCTGTTCAGGGTTGAAACGTTTGAGACGACCTGAACCAATTTTTCTCTTTAGGGATTCTTCTTGTTCACAGCGTTGCTTAATTTTCAATATAGTTTTTTTATTTCTATTATACAACTGCACTACAGCACGGATTGGCCATCCTTCTTCCATTCTTGATACAATTTGAGCCTTTTTAACTTCAGACAACTGACGAGGCATTTGCATGTTCTTCTGTCAAAGTTTATCAAACGTTACCACCATGCAGTTTCAAAATTAATTACACCGACGACGCCATTGCTTTTAATTTTTGATAATCTACGTGTGATAACCTCCAATAAACAATCATTTAGACAAGCCGGTTTTACGCAAATATGACAAAACTTACCTCTCATTCTAATTCTTGTACGCTTTTTTTATGACTAGAACGGTACGTTCCACCAAGAAACTCAGAAAACAACGACCGCTCACGAAAACCAATCGCCCTATTAAAGTCTATTCAGCCAGTAAACCTGCAAGATGGCCGACATGTCATATGACAAAAGTCATTGAAAATGCAAAAATTCGTTTTATTTAGCTGGAATATGACTTTTGTCATATGACATGTCGGCCATCTTGCAGGTTTACTGGGTGAATCGACTTTAAGCTTGGCCACGCATGGTTCACCCTATCAACGCCTTGGAGAAGTCACTGTAGATCGCGTCGACCTAATATCATCTCTCCAAGAGGTTAGTCTCGTTAGTGTGATACTAAGTTTGATACGGTACGATGAAACTGAGTTGCCGATCATCAACAAAAACTGCTTACATTTCCACCTTAACTGGTCATAAATAAGGCCATTGAGCAATTTAGGGATTGCCGACTGCCTAGATATTCTCCTATAATTGTTTAGATTTGCCCTATCCCCTGATTATCGTCTACTTTATTGTTATATTACATGCAGCTTGGTTATTCATGTGACTTCCTCGGAGAATTTACAAATGACCAACAATTTCTAGGGATCTCGCAAATACCATTCTCAGTCCTCGCCAGAAAAATCGCATAGTCCATTTTTGCTAAGGATTTATATATATATATAGATCTAAGGATGCAGAACTAATCATAATAATTCGAAGATCCAGACTACAAACTATGAGCTTTGTCTATAATGCATTTTCTCAGTTCAACAGAAAAATAATTAGGAAAGTTCGAACTTTTGTACTTTTTTAACGGTATTAAATTGTTTAACTTCATTTCATGTTCATTATTATGTAATCTCTTCCACTAAACACTCACCAGAGAGTTGTTGAGGTATACAAATTCCTAGTTTCTGTAATCACGATAGGTTACCTCATAGCTTATCGATTTAGTTTGTAAATCGTGAATAAATAACTACAATTTTTTAATTCGAAAAAATTACTTAAAATTTTTTACTTTTCTACTCTACTTTTTAATAGTTCCAAGCTTTCAAAATTTAATAATGCAAAAGAAAATGATTAAAAGTGAGCGTGTGTAGCTTACGCAATAAATTCTTACGCCTTGTGTTAAAATGTGGTAAATGTATTTATTCTCAACGTCAAAATATTAGTGAAAAGTTACTAAATTAATAATTTTATTAATTAAAGATATTTTAGTTGTAATTTAATTCAGCCATTAAACATCTGTAAACCACACTACACTAAATACTTAATGGCGTTCAAACGGTATCTGCTGTTATTTGGATTTGTTATAAGTACCTATGCGAGTTTTGGAGAAAATATAAAGGAAATGTGTTTTATCACCCTACTTGGCTTTTGTTTTCTCTAGACCCCAGAAAATTTTTGGGATTTTCTACATTTTTATAACACATAATTTTACTCAGCTGTTTGAAAATAGAGTTTTTTTTAACCCCAGACAGGGGTTGATCGTTTTTAATTTAAATTATTGATTTTATTTTAATTTAAGAATATTATACTCTTATGAGTATTATATCGCTTACATGCCTCACGGCATTAAAACAAAATAAGTTGTTGAGAATATTTCAGGCTCAAATTAGTTTTTTTTTTTTAATTTGACAACCACCAATCTCTGGGGCTACTAGATATAATCGTCTTCTTTGGAGAGAGAAAATGCTTTTTTAATCTTCCAGAAAATTGGTAATTTCTAAATTTATCAAGGAATCTCACATTTTTCAAGAAGTTTAAGAAAATGATTTCCCAAAATGGAAAATATTATGGGAAAGAAAGAAAAACTAAAAGTCTTCCTCCACAATATTTAATAGAATAAAATTTTTCAAGGCTCTCTACATGTTTTGAACGTAGAAACGTTCATCATCAGGAGACAAAAAATATATTTAGTGCTGATAGTGTTAGCAGAAGAGAAAGTGGTGTAGAACTTTAATTGAGCTTGTATGGAATTAAAACTTGAAGTGTAGAAGAGACATAATATATGAAAATTAAAACATGAGTATGTGAGAAGTCAGTAAAGGGGGTCTAAATTAACCAACTAAACTGGGGAAGAAGAAAAAATATTTTTAAAAAGAAGGTGTCGAGGATTATTTAAAAAATTTTAAAAAACTTTTCATAAAACTTCTTTAGGTGTATGTCTTTAAGACATTGTACGGGTAAAATTAGTCAAAATAATGAAGATATCACAATAGAATTGCATTCCAACAAAAGTGTTTTGTGGGGTACTGAAAGCTAAAGCTCAGTAGCCCCGCCCCGCAAGAGGTTAATTTAAGAGCCATAAAATTAATCAAAAAGTTGCACATTTTGACACACATCCATTGGTAAATATCTAATTATTGCATGGCATTAAGAAATGCCTACGGTGCCGGTGGGTCAATTGTAGATGTTTAAGGTCCCTAATGGTCACTGGTGTAAATAGTTTTAAGAAACAGAATAGGCGCCATCCAATTATTTTTTTTTAGATAAACTGCTTTACAAAATGAAGTCCACTTACATAAATTATTTAATTTTTAGCAGATTCCGACTTTATCTTATAGTGTCAAACGATGTGTCAATCCATATGAGTTCTCCGCCTCCAAAAAGACAAGCAGATAATTTACTGGAACACTTACGGCCAACGTCTACAGGGATTAAGCAGGAGTTATTTTTGTTAAATAAATGCCAATAGATTATGTGAAAATTTCACACCTATATTTTGTAGCAAATAAAATGCGCTTATTTTAATTCGTGACTGTGCTAATGAAAAAAAAATCCAGAAATGCTTTTCTTCTTTATGGGAAAATTAATAAATGGTATTTTTTTTACGTTTAGGTTAAATAATTGGCGAAAATATTACATTTTAATTATTTTGGTGTGAAGGTTGTGTGAATATCACGAGAGATTTCTGTGGTACTAAGGCAGAACCCGATATGTCAAGAAATATCCATTTTCCGTTTTTAAAGCCAATATATGCAGTTAGTTGTGACGAATATGATGGCAAAACCCGATATGGTTCTGTTACTCCTATACAATGTAGGTTAATAAAATAAGATCCCGATATGTTTCATAAATGAAAATTGGTCGCTGGCAAAACCCAATATGCTAGACATATCGGGTTGTGGTGTCGTCCCGCACCGCCAAACATTTATTTGTATATCCCGGTATGTCTGACATATCGGTTTATGCCACAGTTTCAACTTGTCGGAATTAGTTTTACCACGCGACATGTCAATTTTATTGGTGAAACTAAAGAGGGAAAAACACGATATGTCCAACTAATCTAAATATCTTCGTTATCCGGAAAAATTTTAACTTGAAATGCTACAAGCGAAAAGGATGTTTATTGTAAATTATTTTACTGGACTTGCCAAGTTACTGTTGTTGCGGAATCGTTAGTTCTAGTCGAGATGTTCAGATGGCGGGAGCGATATTAAGTCGTCTCCGAAATTCGTTAATTCTTTATCTTATGAAAGTGCAAAGTTTTGAACTTTAATTTTTGGCAGGCCTTAATCGGCCGCTGAATTCACTAGTCTACGGGTTCGCAGGCCAAGTTGGGCCGCTGAAAATAACGTTTTGGATACCTCGGGAACCGTATTGAAAATAGAAGATGTTGTTTTATTTTTACGTTCAGAAAACTAAGAAAAATTCGCTGACGAGCAGGCGACCGCCAATTGAGTCGGTTGCCGCGGTCAAAAAATTAAAAATAAGAAATTCGACACAGGTAAAATTACTTGCTGGCGGCCGCCGAATGTGTGCCGGCTGCCGCAGTAACAATTTTGGGTAAATTGTCAGGAAGAGTAATTTCAGACTACGACGAGGCTCAGCGACGAGAAGTTTACCGAGAAGCTGGAAGACGGTGTTTTGGACGCAATAATTGTCAGAGAGTCGACAGAAGAAAGTGATAGCGCTGGCTGTGTTGTGAGACAACCCCAGGCACGAAAAATACTGAAAAACGACTTTTGGAATTTTGGTCCAGAATTTTTCCAGGACTTCCGCGGAGCTTTATTTCTGTCCAGGAGGCTAGGGGAGAGTGTTCTGAACCGCCCCACGTCGATTTCATATTTTTCCGACCGCCGCGAGAGACAGGGCGAATTTTCAAAATTTACCTTTTGGAAAATTTTTACCACACGACTGGACTTTCGATAAAAATCGAAATTAAATTATAAATCGGAACGGGACGTTCCGCGGACATTATTCCCTGTATAAGAATTATCCAGGAGGACATAAGGAACAAGTTTGCTGTGAAGGCCGTTTCGAAATATTCACAGCCTAAGGAGTTATTCCCGATTTTCCAGGATTTTTTGGGACTTAGAATAATTTCACGAAAAAGTCATTTTATTTTATAGGCGAGAACCAGACGTTCGGCGGGCTTCCCGATCAAGACAAAAGTTGGAGAGAAAAGTACTACGGACCTTTTGGCCCTGGAATAAAGCAGCCATCTTGTCCGCGAAGGTACTTTACAAATAATTGAAGGAGAAAGTTTTGGATTTTTTCTATAAAAATACCCTGGCGCCTAACTACGATAACAACGAGGTTGTTGGAAGAGAGGATACGAACTACCGGTCGTGAACCTAGAGAACTGAAATTTGGCACAAGACGAAAAATGTTCGGCAGAGTCGAGCATTCGCCAAAACGACGCAGCATGAATGCTAGCAACACGGAAGAGCACCCAGCTGATCATGAAATGACAGCTGGAAGATCGGGAGTGCTGATTATCGATGCCGGCGATATCAGCGCAAACGATGTTATCCACAGGCCTATTCCCACTAACGTACCAAGAGATGAGAGTCGAATGCCAGAAGGGCCGGATGAGCAAGCTATAGCCGCGCTGACGAAAATCCGGGAGGATATTCGTGGATACGTTAGTGAGAACGAACAACAAAGAGGAAGCCAAGATCGCCTGGATGACTTGATACCTAATCTGAGGGGTTTATTCCAGGAGCGTACTTGGCCAGCGAGACAGCCTCAAAATATGAGGAATAAAGGCCTAGAGGGTAACATGTCGCCCAACTTTAGGGGCATGTTGCCAGGGCACCCTGGACAAGAAGCGAATAAAGGCCGAGTGGGTAACACTGTAAATGCAATCTTAATTTTGGCGATATCGCGAACTTAAAAATTCGTTTCCTGAAAAATCAAGTATTTTGACATATCGGGTTCTGCCTTAGTACCACAGATTTAAGTAGTATCAGAATATGTTTATTGGTAGGTAACGAAAATGTTAAGAAAATTATTACTCGTCTTCGACACAAAAATATTTGACATACTTACCAATATTACATTATATAACAACTGGTTAGTTAATAAATACATAATACGAGCAGTCAGAAGAATAAAATTTATTTTACACCCTGTACATTTATACTTACAAATTGACGGATAATTTATTTTAGTGAAAACTTAAAAATTCATTATTTGCAGTAAACGTTATTGTAGGTGCAGATCGTGGATTCTCGTGTAAAAAGTTATGAATTGTTGGTCTGATCCTTCTTTGACTGACAGATGATCCGTATCGCTTACATCCACGCTGGACCGTTTCCTAAAAAGAATATTTTCTTAAATCAGATACAAATAATAATCATTAAATGAACCTAGTATCAAAAAACAAGGACTGTAAGTATTGCACGTTGCAAACATTCAAAGTATAAGAAATTTAACTTAATGCTTACGCACGTCACAGAGTAAAACGTGTAGTTGGTAAGTAAATACACAGAGAAAATTAAGGGTGTTTAAAATTTAGGAATATATAAATGATATTAGAAAGGGGTAGTATAAGGAGGTAAGCCCCTTCTTTCTCTTAATTCCTGTCAGAGATCAGGCAAGACCGATTAAAAGGACAAAAATAACAATAAAGTAGTAGAGGGCGATAATAATACCTACCGTTACTAATATAAACAAAAAGAAGTTAGATACAAACAATAGAGATAATAAAAAGAAATAGAATAGCATGTACATAAGTAAAACCATAATTCACTGCGAGTTAATCGACGTAGACTCGTAGAAAATATACCTATATCCTAACCAATAAAATTAATTTTTAAAAATAGCCAATACTTTAATAATCAAGAAGACGAACTATTAAGTCCAAGTATCTGGGTGGCAACTACAGAAACACGTGGAATAGCAAAAAGGATATCGTTACTATTTAAATGAGCCATATTGCAATAATCACACTGCTGTTAATATGGTCATTAAAAAAAACATAAAATTAATAATGTCAAATAAATAAACAACTATTTCGTCCCCGTTTAAAACTAATAGATATTTGCATAAAATCATTAATAGAAATAAAGTGCAGTTAGCGTAGAAATATGTAAATTCTCGGAACCCATCCATTATAGTAAATGGATATTCATGAAACTTTTTCATAGGGCTTTTAAATTCTAAGAAAGTTGAATCTTTTACAATAATAGTACATTATTAAACAAGGCTGAGAAAGCTTGTTGCCGAGCGTCGAGTTTAAATCACGAGGATCGGAGGGACGAGGTAAACTAATCAAAACTGAATAGGGAACTAACATTTTTTCTTTTTGAGGATAGATATTTTATAGCAGAAATCAATGAGAGGGATCGCTCAACCAGGGTTGGATAGGGAATTTTATCGACTTTGACATGAGCTGAAGTTATTATTAAAAAGGGCTATGTTCCTGTGTTATACAGTGTGTTTTAAAAAGTATTGCAAATTTAAAAATTTTTGATGTGCTACAAAATTTGATTACCTACATGATTTCTTACTTATTCTAGGGTAATTTTTGGAAAGCTTACTAGATTCTGCCGACACGTTTTTGGAATCATTAATTTATTCTGTAAAGTGAGAAAGCTATTAATTTTTGAATTAAACCATTCATTTCCAAAGCTGTTTTGCCTTTAATCGTAAAAAAATAAAACGAATATCTAGTGGGGTGACCCAGTGGCGGCTCGTGGGGTAGAGCCACAGTGCTATGGCACTACCTGCCCTCCTGTCCAGCGTCCTGCCCTTTTCAAATTACCAAAACCTATTAAAATTAATATTCTCCTTTTTAAAGCAATTAGCAAAATAATTTAAAAATGGAACACAGTCGGGTGCAAATTTCCATCTATTGAGGAAGCGATTATGCGTAAAACGGTAACGTAGCTTTCGCGCCAAAGCGACGAGGCACACGGGAGGCCCGAAGTTATGACGTATTTGCCATAACACACCAATAAAAACATTGGAAAATGAACTTGAATGCGAGCAGGAAAACATCTCCGTGTAGCCAGGCCCTTTGACCCCGTTTGACCGTTTGACGTTAGACGTTTCAAATTCAAACAGTTGTTTGTCCGCGTCGTGTCGTGTAAGGTTGTTTGTAAACTAAATAATTTTCGTTCGGCCGGCTGATTTAATAGAAATATTTATGGAAAAAATACTTGGGTGTGCGGTTGTGATAAATCTAATAGACTATTTTGTTTTATGTGTGTTTTATTTGATGGGGGAGCAAACTTGGTCCCAAAAAGGTACAGATGATTTGGTCCATATATCTGGGAAAAAATGAAGACACATGAAAAATCGAAGGTACATTTAAACAATATATTTAATTTCAGTATGCTTGGTAAAATTAACATTAAAACTCAATTAAATTCTGCATATCACAATGAAATAATGAAGAAAAACGAACAAATTGATAAAAACAGATACATATTAAACCAAATTATAAACTGCGTTCGGTTTGTGGTTCTTTCGGTTTATATAGTACACTCTACCTACAGTATTTTTTTAAAATTCAAGATATGATTGTAAATTCATAAATTAAATTAGGTGCCTTTTTGCTTATTTTTCCTACTTCAAAAGCAAGAACTATTAACAAAAAAGAGCGTGGCACCCAAATTTTTTTTGCCTGCGGCGCTAAGGGTTTACCTGGCCTTACTTCACTAAAATGGCACGAGCCGCCACTGGGGTGACCTCGACTTTGAATATCTCCATGACACCTCCGAGGCATACTTCCAATGATGTTGTCGATGTGTTCTTGAGACACTAGTTGCCACAAGATAGGAAGTAGCTGCCGCAACTGAACAATGTTTTCTAGCTGAGGCAAATGTTGATCCAGCTGGTACTGAAGCCTGTTCCACACATGGTCAATCGGGTTGAAGTCTGGAGAATATGGTGGTAATGGTAAATGATTTAACTCTAAGTTGTTAATTTCTTCCATTACCACTCGAGCTCTATGAGGGCGAGCATTATCGTCAAGAAACACAAAATTGTGACCAGTTCGACCTCTAGCCCTGTCACATAAGGTGTAATAATTTCATCCCTGTATATTTGACAAGTTACTGTATTATCAAAACAGTGCAGCTCAGTTCGAAACCCCAAAGCAACACCAGCCCAAACCATGACACCACCTACTCCAAATTTATGAATTGGCTGCATATGTGCTGGCTAGTTTCGTGTATTTACAGTTCGGTAAACTCTTTTACGACGAGAATCATTGTGTAAGCAGAATCTTGACTCGTCAGTAAATAATACATGGTCCCAATTAAAATTTTCTTCAATTCTTTTATTGGCCCAAGCAAGCCTAAGTCGTCGATGATTCGCTGTAATGTAATAGCTATTCGCCTTAGCGGCCTATAGGACTTAATTCCCGCTTCTTTGAGTAGGTTTCTTACTGTCTGGTAAGAAACTCCCCTTCCTATTGCATTTTGTAGCCCTTGTTGAAGTCGTCGAGCTGTACTAAAGGGGGCTCTTCTTACATCTATTCTAATCTGTCGATCTTCTCTATCATTAGTTGCCCTTACAGATTCGCTACCGGGTCTTCTGCTAGCACTTACAGTCTCCCGATAATGACTAATGATTCTTGAAATCACGCACTCTTACTTTTATCCAAAATATCTGAAATTTCACTTTGTCTGTATCCACGTTGGTGCAGCGTGACAATAAAGTTACGTTGCTCTTTGGATAAAAGGTTCTTTCCATATTTGTAAACTTAACAAAACGTCAATTTTAAACGCCTTCATAAAACTTCACATTTCAAACTCGTTTCCGTGGAAACAGCCTTTGGAAATGTATGATTTAATTTAAAAATTAATAGCTTTCTGACTTTACAGAATAAATTGATGATTCCAAAAACGTTTCGGCAAAATCTAGTCAGCTTTCCAAAAAATACGCTAGAATAAGTCATAAATCATGTAATTAAATTTTGTTGCACATCAAAAATTTTTAAATTTGCAATACTTTTTAAAACACACTGTATAACACAGAAACGTGGCCCTTTTTAATAATAACTTCGGCTCATGTCAAAGTCGATAAAATTCCCTATCCAACCCTGGTTGAGCGATCCCCCTCACTGATTTCTGCTATAAAATATCTATCCTCAAAAAGATGCAAAAAATGTTAGTTCCCTATTCAGTTTTGAGTAGACGCGAGGGCTATAAGCTGTCTAAACCGACACTAGCCCTTTAAAACTTGCTAAAATTGGTATAGTATGGTAAATCGATAATAACACTGGCCGACAAAAAATTTTTTTTTTGTTGTATGTAACAGAAAGCTAAATAGCATCTTGTGGTAGAATGGACCTATCCAAATACGAAAATGAGAAAAAAAAAGTTGTAACACGTAACGTTTTCTTGTTACATTTATTGTACCTTATTTAATGTTACAATATTTAATATCTATTGAAAAAATAATTTAAGAATTTTCTAACTGTGTATATCGACTATATTTTTGAAATTTTACACCTACTAAACATACCTTACATCTAAGAAAAACACAAACATTACAAATATTAACTGAACACACTAATTAAATTTTATTTTTTCCTTTTATGAGGGGTCATATTCTTCTCTTTTCAAAAACCAACAGTAATCACCCATCATGGCTGGATCCCATCGTCCTTGATAGCGAATTCCCATTGTCCTGATATCCTGGTGGCACCTTTCACCCTGCATGCTCGTCACTGACAGCTCCGAAATTTTCAGGAAAAAATGACAGATGGGAATGGAGGAAGTGAATTTTTAATGACATTCGGGCACCAAGCGATTTGTAGGAATCTAAAAGTTCATCAACTATAACTGTTGATAGTTTGCATCCATATTGTTGCCCAAAAATCCCCTTACTATACTTACAAATGAGTTCCATGCTCTGAGTTCCTGCCTGGTAAGCTTCTCTGTAAAGTTGACATCGTCCAGCAATTTTCTGATTTGTGGCCCAATAAAAATGCCTTCCTTTAGTTTGGCATCACTTAACTGGGGAAAGACTTGTCTTAGGTATTTGAATCCATATCACCGTCTTTATTCATAGCTTTCACAAAGTTTTTCATCGGCCCAAGGTTAATATAAAGAGGAGGCAGAAGGACTTTTTGTGGTCTACAAGAGGTGCAAACTTAACATTTTGAGATCCCGGCTGAAATTCACTTCTTTGTGGCCAATCTTTTATTACATAATGCTGATCTACTGCACGACTGTCTCACAAACAAAGAAAACAGCAATATTTTGTAAATCCTCCCTGAAGTCCTACTAAAATTCCTACAGTTCAGGTAATTTTTCTGTTATAAAATGCATCCATTTTAACCGTCCCCTAATTAAATTGACTACCTGCTAATGTAAAATGGTCTTATTAAGCTATTGAAAAATGGTAGGTATTGGGGCTTTCCCAATATTTTTTCTATTACTAGAAGGGTATTTTCATTTTAAAAATAAAGAGCTGACCTGTGTTAGAAAAATCTTGTCGGCCAGTGTAATTATACAAGTAAAATTAAATAAATACTTACATCGCTACAATAGGCCTTTTTCGCTCTTTGATGTAACTTGGAAATAGAAAACGGCGAATATTGTTGTGAAGTATTTACAAACAGTTCTCTGTTAAATGGATATTTTCCTGGCCTCTGTAAAAGATCAGGTGTATCACATAACCCTGGAATAATAAATCAATAATAATCTAAATTGGCCAAATTGTGGCAAAAAAATTAATACACTATATAACGTAAGAAGAGTCGTAAATTTAAGTGAAGTAGTTAGTCATTAACGTCAAAAACAGACTACGCCATTTGTTACAGGATGCAGAGAACTTATTTTTGCATCATAATAGCGCTTAAACTTCGACGAAACCAATTCAATAGGACTAAAATAGCAATGATATAAAGAAATTCTTAAAACTCGATGTCCATGTTGCAATGCTAGTTCGTCCAACCTATTAAAATAAAATAGAAATAATTAAAAAATAACATAAATAGCGGTTTCCAGATTACTTTTAAAGTTTAGGTGGGATTTGCTGCTTCAGTATTATCCAGATCTAATCCTTCATTGCAAATGGTGAAACCGGAATTTGTCTTTGTTCTAACCATGCAATAAGTCTTTAATCTTTTTGACCAACTTGTATTTATTGTTTTTCAATTAGTCCAGTCCAGTCCAGTCCAGGTGGCGGTATCCATGATAATAAGCGACGGTTATATCAAGTTTAGTAACAATTTTTCTTCAAACAATTTCTTAAAGTTTTAACTATTCATCGGATCATGATAATCACCATATTTCAGGCCAGACTTGAATATCAAACTTGCATTATTCATAAATCCATTTTTTAAACCAGCATGTAGAATAATATACCGTACACACTCTGACGATTTTTTTTAACTGATGAAGAGTATCATCTTGCCAACTTCGCATAAAAGCCCCTTTACTGTATATCCAGAAAAAAAAGGTTTTAGGGGAAATTGAGAGTTGCCGTTATTCTTAAATTCTCTTACAAATTATAATCGTTTTTAGCCTATATGAGGTTGCTCTATGAAAAAAACGTCTGTTGGATATAGTACAACCGTCTATTTAAAACCAAATATCTTTATTCTCAGGAGCAACTTGTTTTAAATGTAATTTGATCTTGTAAAAGTTTCAAAAAATGTTCTCTTTCCAACCACTAAATGTTTGTTATTTTTTTCTTGAATACCGTTAAACATGTTGAAAGTAATAAAAGTAAAAAGTATTTTTAATTGTTAATTTTACGAAGAGTTTTTTCTAAATGACTTTTAATTGGCTTATTAGAAAATAATAAAATTTGATAAGAGTTATAAATTTTGAACCTACAGTATAGTTTCCTAATTTTATTAAACTGATGTGCTTACTTTCTGAACTTATACTGCTGAACAGCGTAGATCCAACTAGTTCTTGTCTTAACCTTGTTAACCTCCTGCCAGGATCTTCGCCGAGAAGCCAGTAAGTGTACATTTCTCCCTTACCCTGCAAAAACAATAAATTATATTATGTTTGAAGGATGGAGACAATGATGTTTCTTGAAGTATCTCCAGTCGTCTTCAGGTGAATACTAAATAAGTAAAGTAACTACAGGACTATGTATACTAGCTAGGTGCACTGAAGCATAACTGAGGTGGGTGCAGTCATGCGTTCAATTGGCACGCGATCTTATCCTAAGATTATATCTATCTAACAAAGGTTTCCAGATATTTCTTATGTCTAATGATGGTTTACTAAAGCAGCCTGGTTTCTGGTGAATAGCAGCAGCATTCTTAATCTTTATTTTCCTCCAGGGTGGTTCCTTATGTAGGATTTAATTATATTATATAATCATGTGGTCAGAAGCTGAAATCCTACATAAGGAACCACACTGAAGGAAAAGAAAGTTTAAGGAAGCTGCTGCTATTCACCAGAACCCAGGCTGCTTTAGTAAACCATCATTAGACATAAGAAATATCTGGAAACCTTTGTTAGATAGATGTAATCTTAGGATAAGATCGCGTGTCAATTGAAAACATGACTGCACCCACCTGAGGTATGCTTCAGTGCACCTAGCTAGTATAAAGAGTCATGTTGTTAGTTTACTTATTTAGTATTCACCTGAAGACGACTGGAGATACTTAACAGTTGAAACGTTGTGATTTAAAACAAATAAAGACAATGGAAGTCCAAAACTCTTTCATCATTCAATAAATTATACAGGGTGAGGATTTTAAAGTGTGACAACGCAATATCTGAAAAACGGCTAGAAATATTTTAGTCAAATTTTGGGACGTGGATAGAGAGGTTGGGGGACAAATTTTAAAATATTTTTGACATTTACCCCCCCCCCCTCCAGATTTTATGTGGCTAGTGACAAATTTGAAATGTCAAATGGAAAGGTATTTATTTTTTTCGATAATTCGATTCCTCGTCAATAATTACGTAAGTGAGCAGAAAATTGTTTCATTTACTCTACTGGTTGCTTAGTTACGAATTTTTCAATAAATAAAATTGGAATACTTAAAACTATGATAATTCCTTAAATTTAACGACGATCATGCTTCAAAAGGTGTTCGAAATGACCCCCATCCATTTCTAAACCTTTTGCAATTCTTTTTTGACATGAGTTGCGCACGCGAGTTAACATTTGAGGAGTTACTAAATTACATGCTTGTTGAATACGATCTTTCATGTTTTCTGGTGTGGTCGGTGGTGTAGCCATAACTTTATCTTTTATAAATCCCCACAAGAAAAAATCTAATGGGGTTAAATCTGGTGACCTTGCAGGCCAATTTACAGGACCACCACGACCAATCCATCTGTTTCCAAACATTTCATTTAGTGTATCTCGAGCTTGTCGGGCAAAATGTGGCGGAGCACCATCTTGCTGAAACCATAGTCCTTGTTGATTTCCATTATTATTCAGAAGTTGTGGCAAATCGGTTTGTAAAAAAATATTATACATTTCTCCATTTAGGTGACGGTCAAAAAAATGTGGTCCAATGACTCTATCTCCGACTATGCCACACCAGGTATTAACCGACCAAGGATGTTGGTTTGGCAGAAATCTCATCCAGTGAGGATTTTGAGGTGCCCAATAGTGTAAATTGTGCCGGTTGACCTTAAATTAAGAAAAGCAAAATTGATTGAATTAGTACAAAATTAAAAGTAAATCTAAATGTATGAGAATATTCTCTAAACACCCGTTAACGGGTGTTTAGATATGTGTTTATCTATGTACACCTATCAAGTAGTGGATTACTTATTTTTGATTATTAAAAGTTACATTAATCCATATTAATTTAAATAATTACCTGGCCACAATTGGTAAATGTAGCTTCGTCAGAAAATACTATCTTTCTTAAAAATGCATTGTTTTTGTGAATTAAAGTTTGTAGCCACGTACAAAATGTAATCCTATTTTGAAAGTTTTGGCCATACAATTCCTGATGAAGAGTTATGTGGTAAGGGTGAAAATTGTGCTTGTGTAAAATAGCCAGTACCGATTTTTGGCACATTCCTGAATCACGAGCAAGTTCCCTTGAACCAACATGAGGATTTACAGCTATTACACCCAACACTCCAACGGCCATATCGTCATTAGTTTTTGTTTGTCTTCTAACTCTGTTCTTATTTTTAAGGATTCCCGTGCTGCGACCTCGATCTTCTAATCGCTTAAATGCCATATGAGATTTTTGAATGGCGGGAAACCTAACAGTCCACAATTGCGCCGCTTCCCGGTAGTTTTTTCTACATTCTCCCCGAATTAACAACATGTCTATTTCAATCTCATAAGATTGTTCCATAATTGCACTGAATAATGAACTTTATCAACAGAAAATACGTTTGAATCAGAATCAGATTATTACTACTTGTCAAAGTCAAAAGTGGTTTCCTAGGATACAACATAATTAAAGGTTTGGATAAACAATAATCATAGGAGGTAGGTGTCATGATTTAAAATGTGTAGTTTTAAGTATTCCAATTTTATTTATTGAAAAATTCGTAACTAAGCAACCAGTAGAGTAAATGTAACAATTTTCTGCTCACTTACGTAATTATTGACGAGGAATCGAATTATCGAAAAAATAAATACCTTTCCATTTGACATTTCAAATTTGTCACTAGCCACATAAAATCTGGAGGGGGGGTAAATGTCAAAAATATTTTAAAATTTGTCCCCCAACCTCTCTATCCACGTCCCAAAATTTGACTAAAATATTTCTAGCCGTTTTTCAGATATTGCGTTGTAACACTTTAAAATCCTCACCCTGTATATCTGGAAACATTTTTTTAAGTAGGTGTAAACCCGAATAGTAACCTGGGTACTGAAAACAAACTGTAATTGGTTCGCTTCATATAGCCTATTTATACTCTCAGTAAATTGTAAAAGAAAAAACAGAAAATATACGTGGGAGTAGAAAGCATTACTTAATACAAAGGATACTTCTGTCGATACAAACCTTAATATTAATCATGCCCCGATCTTCGCAAATATAACCTCCTAATTGCTGTAATAATTTATACGTGGCGTGCGATATGTGAACCTTTGATGTTTCTCCAGAACTTTCCATTCTGGATGCTGTGTTAACGGTATCTCCAAAAAGGCAGTATCTCGGCATTTTAAGACCGACAACACCAGCTACAACATGACCTGCAGTGAAAATACCATTATATTATAGAGGACCTGAGGACCATGAAATAATGAAGTCAACCTAATTATTAAAATACATTTCAAAAGGTAAAACGAAAGTTCAAAAATTCTGAATGCTGGCAAGACGCAGATGGTGGTCTTCGATAGGGGAAAGCATTATCTGGGTGTTAAGCTTGGTGATACCTTGCTGGTACCTAAGGAAGTTTGTAAAAATCTTGGTGTTTATTTAGACAACGAATTAAGATTTGGTAAACATGTATGTTCAATTATTCAAAAATCAATTTTTAAACTCAAGCTTCTTTATGCACACAAGAATATTCTTGAACAAAATATAAAGCTGAGATTAACAGACTCCCTGGTTCTATCACATTTGTCTTACTGCAACATAGTATTTTGGCCTTGTTTAACTCAAAGGGATAAGTATAGCTTACAAAAAATTCAAAATTCATGTCTTAGATTTTCATTTAATCTTAGAAGGTTCGATCATATCTCTCAATACCTTGGAATATCCGAATGGTTTAATATTCAAGAAAGGTATGAAATTCAATTTTCCAAATGTATTTACAGGGTACTCCATACGCATGAGCCACTTTATCTTTTTGAGATACTGACGAGGGGGGTTGATGTACACGATCGTCCGACTCGTCATATGCATCTGTTTAATGTCCCAAAGCACCGCACTGCCCCTTTTCAACGTTCATTTACCTATAATGCGAGCACTACTATATAATTCGTTACCCGCTGAGGTCAGGGGAGCCCCCACCCTTGAGTCTTTTAGTAGACTACTTAAACGATTTATTAAAAATAAAAGAGATCCTACAGCAATCTCATAACAGTTTAGAACTACTAGTTTTTAATTATAGGCTATCCATTATTTTGTAATTTTTATCTTTTTAATCGTGTGGTTGTATGAGCAACGTTGTTGAATACCGCCACCCTTTCTTTCACTTGTTGTAAGAATCTTTATTAAGTAATATAAAGGCATTTTTATTTATTTAAAAATCTAATCATAAGGGTTTTTTAAACATCCTGTATCTTGAAAAGAAAACGTTGGGGACCTAGGTTTGTAGGACATGAAACTTAAAAATATGTCACGACACACCTTTAAATATCGGCATGCAATTAGGAAATACCCTGTATATTTTAACTTAAGGAAGAAATTGTTTTATGGTCAATATATTTGTGGAAAATCGTACATTACCTGAATGAATCCCGATCCTCAATTTGAAAACTTCACCAGACCTATGCTTTATTTCAAATTTTTGGATTCTTTTAAGTAAGTGTAAAGCCATCGACGCTATTTCACCTGCATGTCTGTTCGCATTTCTAATTGGCAAACCACTGACAACCATATAAGCGTCCCCTATTGTCTCAACCTTAAAAATAAACAGATCGAATTACTTATACTCCAAACCCAAAAAGATAGTCAGTGACGTAGCTATCATAACCATGGAAACCAATGCAAACCACCATTGACAATACAGTATTTTGGCCGTTTCCATGGTTATGACAGCTACGTCACTGCCTATTATTTTGGGTTTGGGGTATAGTATCGAGTTGACTTGTAAGTAACGAAACTTATTACAATACAGTTTTTTTTCGTGAATCGTGTTTAGAATTTGAGAATAAATAAATACTAAAGATTACAAAAGTGCATGTTACTGTTCGGAAATCATGGGCAGTAGCTTTCCCCAAATGATGTATACCTATAGCAAAAGAAAAATTAACTTTATAAAATCAAGTTTCTTTTAAAACATGTTATTTTGTTATTTAAATTTTTGGTAAAGTTATGATTATGAATTATTGAAGATCTAAAAATTCGCCAATTTGTTAATATCTACTCATCAGTGAGGCTAGGATCGAATATGTCCAACTGGGATCTTCTATGTAAGCAATCAGATAAACTCTGATAGTATTTATTTGTTATTGATATATTTTGTCACATCCTAAGCTGTGTGATAACTAACCAATATATTGGGATCTCGACTTCAAGGATAAATTGTTTAATGTTGTAAAATTGTTAATGATATGATGGCATAATCAAATTATGCCTAAACGTCGGCGTCGATAACATGATAAGCAGGGGATATGACACATTAATTTTGATGGATCTTGTCACTTTTAATCTAATTACTGGAGTTACCAACATAAAGAAAATCCTAACCTTAAATTCTTAAAAGCATAAAATGTAAAACTGTGGAACAAAAATACATTTTATAATTCAATTTACCGAATTCTAACGGTGAGTTTTCTAATGTCAGCACAAATCTCTAATGTTAAAACAACTACTGTCGGATATTTATAATTTGTATATTTATATTTTCTTACCTTATACACGTCATAGTGCGATATTATTGAGTCAAAAAGAGTATATAAATCATTAAGTAAATCTATCACTTGTAAAGGTGTACTATCAGCAGATAGCTCAGTAAATCCAACAATGTCACTGAAGTAAATGGTAACACAGTCGAACGATTCTGCTTCGACTTTTTCTCCTTTTTTTAAAGCATCTGCAACTGATCTAAAAAAATAAGAAAATAAAAAAAAGCGTAGGTTATTAATTATTGCCAAAAAAAAAACTGTAAAAATGCTTTTATTTAATAATGGTATTTGAGAAAAAAAAATTAAATATTTTCCATATGTTTCCATAAAGCGATAATATTTTAAAAATTATTGTTACAATAATTAAGTAAATATAAATAATTAGACAATAAGTAATCTAAAAATGACTTCGAAACATAATTCAAAAACTTTAATTACAGTTGTCTTCTTTTCAAAGTTAAATTTTTAGGAAACTATGAGCAACTGTGTAAAGTCAAATTAATGTAAAAACTCGCCTCATTATCTATCATAAATGGCACCCTGACCACCCTGTTGAAGTCTGGTATATTTAACGTTAAGCGATTGGCTACAGTAACAGAACCGGACTAAGTTATTTTACCTTCGCCTTTGCCATTTGTTACATTTTGTGAAGATATAGCGTAGATACTAATTTTGTTATTTATGAAATAAAATATTGACAAACCTGTACCTATCAAAATAAGTATGTGAAACCATTATAAAGCTAAAGGAAAAGAAGACAACATTATTTATTTCCTTTAGTATTTATTTATAAAAAGCAAAAATAGGTATTTCTGTACTTATCATACAAGAAAAAAGTAATACATCGATGTAAGCTTTGTAGTGCACGTCTAGTTAAAACACCTTATTGGGAACCCTTTTGGTATTGTTACTTTTGTGAGAATTTAATATATATACAGGGTGTAACAAATTCGTTTATCACTACAGGGATCTCGTAAACCGTAAGAGATACGAAGATGCTTAAATGGGGGCAAAGTTGCACAATTTGATGCCTAATCATAATACAAAAAGAAATTATTTAGATTCCGAGTACTTCCGGAGATATTCGAAAGAAACCGAAAAACTGTCAATAAAATTTTTTGGTTTTGCGCCCTTAATGTAGGAGATAAAAGAAAATAGGAAGGAATGAGGAGGATAGGAATGCGAGAATTTATCAAACTTATATTGTGTAGCTAGCGTTCTGTAGGAGATATCTTAAAACTCATTATGGAATTCTTCTTCTTGCCCTTAAAAACATAACTACACCCAATTTGAGTCATATTCGCTCACCGGCGACAATAGTGGCACAACTCAAAATTGAAGATTATGGAGAAAACTGTATTTAAAGTTTGCGGTATTTTAATTTTTCATGTTGTAATGTCATTTCATTATCATTAATGAACTTGACTGTGATTATTGGTGGGGTTTTATGTGCTAAATTATTGGGTTCTGCTAAGTTACTTTTTTGTTTTTAAAAAAGGTGATATTTGTAAGATGTGCCACTATTGTTGAAATCAAGTGACACGGTTTTGATTAAAACTTATGAAAACTGCAATAAAGTTATAGTGGCACAACTTTAAATGTGCCACTAATGCAGAAATAAATCGTTACTATTTCTTAGATGGGTCACTATTGCTCAAACATAACGAAGCATAACTAAGCACAGTCAACGGCACATTGAAAATATGCCAGTGTTGATGCGACTTAAGGAGCTCGGTACGCGGGATTCCGTAGTGGCACAAGCGCCATCTCGAAGAGACTATCTGAACTAATTTTATGCCAGTATTGATGGATGAAACTTCATCAAATTTTAAATTGTTTCACGTGTTTTAATGTGTTTTGGACTTTTTTGAGATGTGCCACTATTGTCGCCGGTGAGCGATATTCGCTTAACATCAAATCATCGCCAATTTTCTAAAGTAAATATTTACTTGAATCACCCTGTATCTCTTTAACCGTATAGGACATTAAATTAAATGCCATATTTTCAAGTGCATTATCTCCTGTTGCTATATAGATATATACAGGGTGTAACAAATTCGTTTATCACTACAGGGATCTCGTAAACCGTAAGAGATACGAAGATGGTTAAATGGGGGCAAAGTTGCACAATTTGATGCCTAATCATAATCCAATAAGAAATTATTTAGATTCCGAGTACTTCCGGAGATATTCGAAAGAAACCGAAAAATTGTCAATAAGATTTTTTTGTTTTGCGCCCTTAATGCAGGTGATAAAAGAAAAACAATCACACCTTTTCAGGGCCACTTTTATTCCTTTCTTAGAATATGTTATTAGTTTTGCCATACAACGTTTCATTTTCCTGAAACCATCATTAATTTCACTATTTTAAATACGGACCTGGATTTTTCCATTTTTCAATAAAAGACCTAGGAAATCTTTATTCAAAGCCTAGGCTAAATATTAATTTTAAAAAAGAATTAACGCTCTAATGTAGATTTTATTAAGATTTTTCTAATCCGACCCTGTGTTACACAATACCCACTCGTTTTATTACCCACGTCATCTTTTGTGTAACAATTTAAACTAGGTAGCTCCTTAAAAGAATACTATAAAATTCGTAAAATTGACAATAATCGTAATACAAATTCTTAATAAAATGAATTAAAGCTTTACGAAAAACATTATAAGCCATATTAGCAAAATAAAAAAAAATACTCCTGAATGAAAGAAGTTGCCATATAAAAATTAATTATTAATGTGTGTTCAAAAATGTTTCCCTGGACAGCGATATATTTTCATGTCGTTATTAAAACGAAATGGTATTGTGTAACACAGGGTCGGATTAGAAAAATCTTAATAAAATCTACATCAGAGCGTTAATTCTTTTTGAAAATTAATATTTAGCCTAGGCTTTGAATAAAGATGTCCTAGGTCTTTTATTGAAAAATGGAAAAAATCCAGGTCCGTATTTAAAATAGTGAAATTAATGATGGTTTCAGGAAAATGAAACGTTGTATGGCAAAATTAATTACATATTCTAAGAAAGGATTAAAAGTAGCCCTGAAAAGGTGTGATTGGTTTTCTTTTATCTCCTACATTAAGGGCGCAAAACCAAAAAATTTTATTGACAGTTTTTCGGTTTCTTTCGAATATCTCCGGAAGTACTCGGAATCTAAATAATTTCTTATTGGATTATGATTAGGCATCAAATTGTGCAACTTTGCCCCCATTTAACCATCTTCGTATCTCTTACGGTTTACGAGATCCCTGTAGTGATAAACGAATTTGTTACACCCTGTATATATCTATATAGCAACAGGAGATAATGCACTTGAAAATATGGCATTTAATTTAATGTCCTATACGGTTAAAGAGATACAGGGTGATTCAAGTAAATATTTACTTTAGAAAATTGGCGATGATTTGATGTTAAGCGAATATCGCTCACCGGCGACAATAGTGGCACATCTCAAAAAAGTCCAAAACACATTAAAACACGTGAAACAATTTAAAATTTGATGAAGTTTCATCCATCAATACTGGCATAAAATTAGTTCAGATAGTCTCTTCGAGATGGCGCTTGTGCCACTACGGAATCCCGCGTGCCGAGCTCCTTAAGTCGCATCAACACTGGCATATTTTCAATGTGCCGTTGACTGTGCTTAGTTATGCTTCGTTATGTTTGAGCAATAGTGACCCATCTAAGAAATAGTAACGATTTGTTTCTGCATTAGTGGCACATTTAGAGTTGTGCCACTATAACTTTATTGCAGTTTTCATAAGTTTTAATCAAAACCGTGTAACTTGATTTCAACAATAGTGGCACATCTTACAAATATCACCTTTTTTAAAAACAAAAAAGTAACTTAGCAGAACCCAATAATTTAGCACATAAAACCCCACCAATAATCACAGTCAAGTTCATTAATGATATTGAAATGACATTACAACATGAAAAATTAAAATACCGCAAACTTTAAATACAGTTTTCTCCATAATCTTCAATTTTGAGTTGTGCCACTATTGTCGCCGGTGAGCGAATATGACTCAAATTGGGTGTAGTTATGTTTTTAAGGGCAAGAAGAAGAATTCCATAATGAGTTTAAGATATCTCCTACAGAACGCTAGCTACACAATATAAGTTTGATAAATTCTCGCATTCCTATCCTACTGTCCAAGGAGTCATTTAAATTAAATAAACCATTTCCATAACACCCTATATAAGGCATCAATTTTACCACGATTGTAAAAATATACTCTGAGACCCGTTAATAGAAACTATATCATGCAAATTTTGATGTTATCAGCTCGTATACATCTCATTTTCCAAAAAAAGTGTTCTTTCAATATTTTGCCTTTAGTACGCTTACCTCGGGAGCATTCTGTATAACAAAGCATCAGTCTTTTTCTTTTCTTCGGTAAGTTGGTTTGTCCTTTCTTGTACTAGGCCTTCTAGATTATATGCATATTTTTCCATTATAGATAACATATTGTCGAAAATGTTCGGTTTTAGGCCAGCCTAGAAACAAAAAGCCCTTTTACATTAAATATCTGTTCGTGTTAATAGAGCTAATTAAAGTAATTATTCGAATGCGTATATGCACTAGTTTCATCTGTCAGTCCCCTAAATAGCAGGATTATTGGCCCCAGTCAGTGGGTCGTATTCAGGACTAAACTAGTGACATACTGCCAATTCGGCGCCGCGACTCGCCGCGGCCGATTTGATCAGATGTTAATAAATTTTATATATAGTAAAAAATAACAAAAGAAAATGTTTGTCTTATATTATTTAATTCTATATGTTCTTAACAGTTTATTTTAATCCATGATAGAAACTTATAATTATATTAATACTTTTATTAAGGGTAGTTTGGTTTTGCTTTAATCCTTTTTCAAAAAGGTTGTTATAATTTTACTATTAAGATAATTATTAATATTTAGGTCTTACTTAAACCTTTCTTAAAATGTTGTTTATTATTTACATAAATATTAATAATTAGCAAAACCTAATCCTCTTTCAAAAGGGTTATTATAATTTTACTATTAAGATAATTAGTAATATTTGAGTCTTCCTTTGTTAAAATTTTGGGTTTTATATAAAGGGAAGATTTTTCTTCTTTTTAAAGCGTTTCTGAATTTTAAGTAGAAGAAATCTATAGTAGGTATAGCAAATCAGGTTAAAAGTGAACGTGGACAACCAAAGTTTTTTAAAGATGGATTTTTATATGTGTTCGACAAATATAGTGCTAACCAGTTAGTCGCATTCTATAGGTGTGAACAAAAAGACAGGTGTAAGGCGAGGATTCATGTTCAGGAGGGAGAAGTTATTAAAAGCCTTAATGCCCATTCACACGACGCACACCAGCCAAAATTGAAGTGCTGTAAAAACTGAACTAAAAAGAAGAGCTGAGGATTCACAGGAACCAACAGTTATTAACCATTGTGTAACAAACTTATCACAGTCTGCCCAGGTGTCCATGCCCAAACTTGCACAAAATGAATTGGGTATGGACCACCCAACAATATGGAGGTTGATCGACTCCTTAAAAAAAATACAGAAGAGTCGTGATTTATACTTAGAACAAATTGTTGCAGGACATGAGCCCCCTAAAAAATTAAGAAAGTATCAAGAAGCCGATGATAGAATATTGAGGTTGGTGAATGATTTTGAAAATCGTAATATTTTAGACTTTTTGAGGGGGCTTGCTCAGAATTTTGAAATGTTACATAATTAATTATGTACTTTTATATTTGTCATGTAAATATACGTTTTATTTTTATACTTACGTTTAATAATAATTTTTTTTTTAAAGAAGTTAAAATATATTTTTGTAATACTTATTTTTTATTTGTTTTTTTTGTTAGATTTTAACCTACACGAAGAATTTCATCGCGCCGAATCGGTCGCACCGAGTTGTCCTAGACCCGTTGAATATGCCCTCAGACATAACGACAAGAAAATCCAACAACGAACCTCCTTACATAATCATCCACCCAAGAGGGGATGAATGGACAATAACAGTGCTGCTCTGCTAAAGGCGGAATTTGGAATATTTCCAGACGGTTCCAAAACTAAAGAAGGCATTGGAGCCGGAATTTATGGCAAAAACCCAAAAATAGAATTAATTATCAGCCTGGGAACTATGACATCCATATTTCAAGCAAAGGTTTATTTAATTGAAATGTGTTCAAGACTGCTGATAGGTCGACGGTATGCACATAGGTTAATCAAGATATTCTGCGACGGTCAAGTTGCTTTAAAAGCTCTTGAATCGAGATGATGTACCTCAAAAACGATGTGGTGCTGTCACGAAACACTATCCGAACTAAGTCTAAACAACAAAATAACCTTAATATGGATACCGGAAAACATGGGTCTGAAGGATAATGAGGCTGCCGACAAGCTCGCCAAGAGAGGTGCAGCACTAAAATTCACATGACCCGAGCCGGTATATCTCATGCTACGGCCAGAAAAGAATACTAGCTGAAGCAAAAAGCAAATGGAAAAGACACTGGTTAAATTTACCAGGTCTAACACACTCAAAAGCATTATAAACAAACCAACAGCTAACTGACAAACTACTAGTGCTCAACAGGTCATGCCTTAGAGCACTAGTGGGATTGTACACCGGCCACTGCAGACTGCGACACCATATGTATAAAATTGGAATAGCCCCAACTGATGAGTGCCGGCTTTGCATAGAAGATGCAGAAATAGCAGAACACGTAATGTGCGCTTGCCCCGTAGCAGGAAGAATCAGATTCGCCCTATTCGGCGAGGTGACTCTGCTGCCGGATGACACGAAAAATATCTCCCCCAATACCATCATTAACATCATCAAAAAGTTAGACTTATTGGGGGAAATATAAACAAGGTGTGAGCCACAATAGACCGCATGGTCGCAGTGAAGGTTAGCTGTAACCCACTTACTTTTAACCTATCACCTACTTCATGTATCTCCGGTATGGGTTTTGAGCCGTCACTGTCGGTGTACCAGATTGCTACCTCAGCAGTTATTATTTTATTAACTTTTTATGTATGTTAACTTACTTGCATTTCTTTTAATCTCACTCTCACATATCGTATATCAGGACGTTGCTCAGGTTGTTCATGCCAACATGCTTTGAAAGTGTTAATTATATATTTTGGTATCCGTAAACCCTCCAAAGATGGCCTGAACGGAACGTCAGGATTTTCTTTTGTCACCTCTCGTATTATCGCTAAAAACAAAATTAATAAACTAAACAGACATTATTTATGGTGATATCGATGTTATTAGTATAGATAAAATTAGTAAATTAAGAGCTAAGCTAATCGGGCCATTCGGTATGATTTAGGGAGTTCACTTCATAATACTGAATTCGCAGTTGGGCATATGGGTGGTTTTTTAGCCATAATTTTTTTTTATATTTGACTAGAGACGTATATTTTTATTGATTTATTAATACTAAAAGTGCAATATCTCATGAATTTATATTTTAATTTGGGGTTTGAAACTCCTATTTCACATGACCGTCGTATGTCCCTGGAGCAAAATTCAATATTTGCGAACCTCAAAAAATCTATTTTAACTTTTAAGTTGCTAAAGAAAATGATATTTAACAAATGTTGGGTTTTTTGTGTTATAAAATTGTCTTGAATAGCCATTATTGTTAATGAACATGACCCTCTATAGTAATAAAAAACAACATATCATAGTAATAAAGTTGCTCGCTTTGGTTTTTTGTTGTTGGTTATTTACCGGTGGAAATTCTAGCCTAAAATTCACAACATGGGGAGAAGCTCAATTTTAAATAAATAAAAATGAGTGAAATCACATGACAGTCGATCTCATGACCGTCGCAGAAAAACATAACCGTCGCAACAAAAACATGACCGTCGTAACAAAAACATGGCCGTCGTAACAAAAACATGGCCGTCGCATACTTTTTTCGTACCTCCTTACTTCCAAATTTGCAAAATTTGGCACATTTTGGTAGTTTATTAAAGAGTTACCATATGGCACTAACCAAAAATCTGTTTTCGGACTTTTTAAATTTATCTTATTGGTCATGGTACAATATCATAGAGGACATATTCTAAAAATTACTATTAAACTTGCCTTATGGATGGTGGCATTCAATTGCATATGGTTGCTTCTTAAATTCACAGTTTGGCAGTATGAAGTGTATTCAATAAAATTACAGGTCGAATTTGACATTAAATCAAAGCTAGCACTTAAAAAAAAAGTATGGGACGGTCATGTTAAAAATTTGTTTACTTTCTATATAAAACCCTTTTAACTTTTATTTTCATGACACTCGAGCACTTTCTTAACCATTCTGGCCTAATTCATTGTTACCTAAAAGAAAAAGTCAGTTGAACTAAAACTGAATTTTTTATTTGTTTTTCAAAATTCAATCAGTTGCAGTAATGGTAAACAATTTCATTTGGCTACAGGGTGTGTTTTCTTATTATATGAGAGGAAATACACCAAAAGCAAACAAACCCGAACAAACCCAATTAAGTTCAAAAAGCTTACATTAAAATAATTAGCAACAGAATGAAATTGTTAAGGACAAACCAATGTTATTCAAACAAAAATACAAAAATAGTATTTTGAAGAAGTAGTCCATACTCAAAGTAGAGTTAAATGGTATAGAAAAAAGAAAAGCATAAAGTCTTTCTCCACAATTTCTATTAGAAAAACTAGGCGAACCTAGAATAATTTATAATAACACAAATCGACATGTTTCGAGTGTAGTAACACTCATCATCAGGAAAACAAAGTGAAAGGCATAATGCCGATGTTGTTAGCAATAGAGCAAATAATACTGCGATTGAGCCGTAATGGAGCTTTTAATAGTGTACAAGAGGTGTAAAATTGAATAGTCAAAAGACCGACAATCAAGACTTCAGCATACTGAAAAGTCAAGCGTTAGTGCAAAGACACTGTCCTGGGCAGAAAAATGAGGAGAGCAAAAGAAAAATTAGGGAATTTTAAAAAGACTTATCTGTGAAAATCATTATTAAGTAGTAAAAAATCTTAAATTTGATTCAGCTTTGTCAGAGACATGTGAAAGTATTGAAGTAAGATGGAAAGAAAAAGAAAAAAAAAATGTTTTTCATAAAAGTCTAGGCATCATTTTAATTAAAGTAAAATACTGTTGGGGTACCAAGCTTTTTACTGCCCAGTTACCCCGGCAGGAGTCAAAAAATACACATTTTGCACTAAATATGTCTTGATTGTCGGTCTTTTGACTATTCAATTTTACACCTCTTGTACACCATTAAAAGCTCCATTACGGCTCAATACCACTATTATTTTCTCTATTGCTAACAACATCAGCATTATACCTTTCACTTTGTTTTCCTGATGATGAGTGTTTCTATACTCGAAACATGTCGATTTGTGTTATTATGAATTATTCCAGGTTCGCATAGTTTTTCTAATAAAAATTGTGGAGAAAGATTTTGTTTTCTTTTTTCTATACAAAAATAGTAGCTATGGGAACATTTCATATACCTGTTGGTTCCATAGCAATATTGCCCCACGGGCCTGATCTTCCAATCATTTCATATAAAACAATTCCAAAAGAATACACATCTCCTTTTTGAGTACCTCGGTCTAGAGGATTTTCCATTCTCAATATTTCTGGTGCTCTCCACAGCCTCCTTTTCATTTCTTTGACCGCAAAATTAGGGTCATCTTGACCACCTACCGGAATAAAACTGATCAACGATTGATAACTATATTATCATACTTTTGAAGCAAATAAATTTGGAAATCTACCAATCTTGTTTACTGGTTACTGCTTTTGTAGATTATGTGCTACTCTATTGGCAGACTCTGGTGCTGACCTTTTAAGAATTTAATATTAGGGGACTATGCTGTGGAGAAGGCTTATGTTTATGTATATAGAAAATACCATGATATTAAGGTAAATAACAAAATATATATGATTAATTAAAGAAGCCTTGTCTTATGATTTCAGAAAAAACTGTAAATTATATAAGTTACTTACTATATTTCTTACCTTACTACATTCTTATTTTCTGTACATAATTAATGATGGAACAAAGTTTTCGTAACCAGTTGCGAAAAGTAAGACGATTCAAATATTTCTATAGTTAAAAAAACATCGGTTGTATTGTAGTACGAATTACTTTGCTTTTAACGTACTTACTTTTAAACTCATGCAGTCCAAAATCAGAGATTTGCAATACCCATCGACTATCAATTAAACAATTACTTGACCTTAAATTTCCATGTGATACAATCTCACTATCATGAAGATATATCATACCCTGAAAATAAAATAGATTGGATTGTAAGTTAATTGATTACTATTTAGTGCCGCAAATTTTTTAGAGAATTTAATATTCATCAATATAGGGGTAACTGTACATAAGGTAATAAATCAAATGAGAGGAAATCTAAGTAACGCTCCTCAGTAAGATTTTCGTCAACGAAATGGGGTCCTAAAATGATGTTATTAATTATGCTAGCCCACATGTTGACTTTGTGGGAATGTTATGTAGGTGCTTTATGTATCCACTGTGAATTTTAATCAGACCAGAATCGATAATTATGTCTATTCACCCTTCCATTCAAAATAAATTTGGCTGCTACGCTCGCGAACAATAATAGCTTCATCGGAAAAGATAAAATATGTTGTTTTTATCACATACTGCGATTATCTCTTAACAGAATTGTAATCTCCTATCGTGATCATCCTTAAGATGAGCCTGTTCAATATGCACTTTATGTTATCGGCTATTTCTGGCTTGTAAAAGTATCTTTACGGAAGCTCTCGTAACATCGTTTTTAGCGTTCGGGTATTAGTTTAAGATTGTGGATTATTATTTAGTGCTAGGAGTATTAGGTTTGTTATTTTCAGGAAAGAAGGTGGTCGGCCAGTTTTAGGTTAACCCCTTACTGTTTATCATGCCGATTTGCATTATTTTATTATTTGCCTAACATTTCTCAATCGTTTGTAGAATCAGTAGTTGTAAAATTTCATCATATCATTTAAAACTATGTCTCGAAGCACAGTGCAGTGTTGCCATTTTAAAATATTTTGATATTTCCGTAATGCCCTTTTTCGTGTCCCCCAGTACCACTTCCCCTTATCTACTTGCCTGGTTATCGCCCTTTTAGTCTACATTAGCTCTATTATATATCTCGTCCCTCATCAAAAAATTGAAGGCATACTTATTTTAAAAAACGTTCATCTGTTTGCTTTGGGGATCTGTGTTGAAGCTTGCACAGATTATCATAAGGGTACATGGAGTTATAAATCTATTTATACTTACTAAAAATATATATGCATGGGGAGAAATAGTATAATAAACAAGCAGACAAAAAGAATACCTTAGGCAGTTATCACTACTAACTAGTAACAAATGCAGCTGTTCTTAAATAATCTTTAAAATAATTTTTTTTATTCGGGAAACTCTTCCGACATGGACTGTATTCCAAAATAACCAGGAATTTTTATTTTTGTGTATCCAAAGTTTTCTTGTGCAACTCATACCGTGCCAGCAAAGATTATTTGCATCAAAGAGGGCTTGGATTCAAAAACGTAGGGCCTGGTTTCGATCACAATGATATGGGGACGATATATCTAAGCAAATCTACGTTAAAATTTTGTCAAATTCATATTATGACATGTTATGCCAAACTAATGAATAATAAAATAAGTAGACAAATACAAATTTATTTTTGTTGTTTACAAAATTAACAAAGTAAGAATATACAGAAAGAAAAAGAAAAATAATTACATACCTTGCTGAAATTGGCCACCGCCATGCTCCAAGCATAAATTTACACGTCTCTTCATATTTTCGAAAGTGTTGACCAGCATCGCTGGATAAATGTTACCTCATTTTTGGATACCTAATCCTTTCTTGTAATTGTTCTAAATTTGCAACTGGTGTTTTAAAAATAGTGTTCTTTAAATGAGGGAAAATGAAGTAATCCATAACCGTTAAACAAGGTAATCTAGGTGGGAATTCAATGACTGATCGAAAACTGATCAATATGTCGTCGAAAAAATTGCGTAAGTAGTTAATAGTTTCGGCGGCTGTATGGGCGGTTGCACCGTCCTGTTGAAAATATCCAAAACGTAGTTCGTCGTAAAGTAATTGCTCCACAAATGGATTCAAAATATTGTCTCTATACCGATGTGCTGTAACTGTGTCTTGGAAAAAAATAGGACCAACTTCTTCGGGAAACAGCTACCCGGACACCAATTTTTGGAAGGTGCAATGTGAACTCTACAAAAAAATGGGGATTTTCACTACTCCACATGCATGTATTCTGAGAATTCACATAACCGGAGAGGTGGAATCAGGCTTCATCCAAAGAAAATGTCAGGTCTAATAAATCATTTCTTTCCAATAAATTTTTGGTAAATCATTGAGAGTAATTCCTGCGTCTTTCAAAATCTGCGGCTCGTATTTATTGGAATACTTGCACTTTACAAAGAAATAAACTAAGTTGCTTCTTAAGAACAGTCGTGCATGTTCCATAAGATCTTTCCACTTCCTGAGACAGGCGTCTTATACAATTTGTTGGCGTATTTTGCATTATTTCACGAACGTTTGCAACAAGGTCTTCCATTCTTACAGATGGTCTTCCTGCTCCTTTTTTGTGTTATATAGAACCTGTTGCCATAAACACAGCCGCGGTTCTTTTCAGGCAATGATAAAAATCCCCAGCAATAAAAGCAACGTTAGGAAAATGTTCGTGAAAAACGTCCATGCACAAACCTGGATTGTATTGCCACTCACCATTTCTAACGCCGTTTCAAAAATACGCTTCAACAATGAATGTTTTATGCTGTTCCGTAAAGCCCATTGTGTGAATTGTTTAAGAAATTGGAAAAATTAGCGATGAATCAAATTACTTGTAACGACTGTCAAAGATGACGGAATAACTGATTGATTGTTAATTCAGGTAGTTACTGACACCCAACAGGTATTAGGCTCTACAGCTAAGCATTACGTCCTTAGATCCAAGGCCCTCTTTGATGCAAATAATTTTTGCTCGCACGGTACATCCTCCCAATAAGATACGAAAAGTTGTAATTATTTTTGGTTAATCGGAGAGTGGTGTCAAGTCAAATAAATCAACTATAATAAGTTTGCTACCTTTATCACAACTCAAATTAAAATATATAAAAACTGGTTGTCAAAAAAAGTTAGATCTATTTCGCTTCCTTGTGACGCCACTATTACACCTTTTACGTGTATAAGACAATAGTTCCATTTATCGTAGGGATTACCAAAAACCCTTATGACAAGTTTATATCTGAAATATAACTTCTCATCAAATTTTAATTCAATCTACTTGATCCTTTACTTACACCTTTCAGAACCCTTCGAGTAAATTTTCGTTTCATACTTCATAAATAATAGCCATTTTTGCGAGGCATTCAATCATTATTATGATAAACTGTGTGTGCTTAGTTTATGATTAATGACAAACTATTATACCCGTGGATTGCCTCAGGTGATTCTATGTAAATTATTTGTGAGTTATGGCGTCGCTTGTAGGTTAGTTTAAGGGGCGTAATTAATTTATCCAAATGAACATATAGTTATACTATGCTTAATAAAGAGTACAACACTTTAGAGGTAGTATTTTCGATAATGCGTTCTTTTTCGGATTTTAAATAGTATATTGTATACGAAGGGACTTTTACTTGATGCTGATGCAAGTTGTTGTTTTTGATGGGTCACTTTTTTTGATTTTTCTGTGCTTCTTAGCTAAACATATGGAAATTCCCCTTTAGACATTCTTTAATCATAAAAAGTAATCGACCAATGAAAATAGATGACAAAACGCCAACTTTTTAGAACTACCAGAATCAGGCCCGGTACTTTCACGTGCAAATAGCTGAAGTTATCCTGCCGAGTAAATTTTACTTATGGGATAGGTAAAAATGATGTCTTATCATTTATTTATGGATAGCGCTATTTCTTAGATAAATTATACACCAGGTAATTTATTCGTCGGTAATAGTTACGAATGATAATTATTTGGGAGATAAAGTATAACCAAACCTTACAAAGTAGATTACCTTTATTGATTGTTGATATTTTGTTTGTTTTGTGCTTTTTCCGAAAGATTTTATGTAATATTATATATTCCAGTTATCAACTGCTCATTGATATATTGAATATATATTATATTGAATAAAATAAAATAAATAAGAAAAAAAAAGTTATGCGTCATATTAAATTTTAATTAATGGAAAATTTAAATTTCACCTTGTTTTAATTCTTGGGTTTTATCTTTACCCATTTATGTAATCTTACCTTAACTTACCTTTAAAATGTCAGTTACTAACGATGAAACAAACATTGTATCCAGATGAAGATCTTCGTTAGCAAGAACGTCTTCTAAACTACCCCTGGCTGCGTACGAAGTTAAAATGGCGACCTGGCCGTGATCGACACTTGCTCCTACAAATGGTATTAGGTTTTCGTGCCTTATTTCTCTAATCTGAAAAGCACCTTATATCAATAATTAGAGTTCTTGCTATTCGTAAAATTAGTAAAAAGTGTTGGTCTTATCATTGAATATCAAACTATAAGAATGGCGGATGTCCGAGAAAAGTTAACAACCCAATTTTAGACGTATTGGAGGTGGTTTGGCCGCCATTGTGGACTTGATAGTAACTCTAGCCTATGGAGAACTAGATGGTAGGAGGCCGATCGATAATGGCAGCATTTTCAATTTCTGTCCCGGTTTTTTGGTTAGTTCGCTATTGGCTGATAGATGGCTCTCGCGTCCGAAGTGGGCTGATGTTGTCTTCTTCTTCTTCGTTTTTAATATGGAAAACTAGATCCTCCATAGTTTTTAACTTTTTCTTAAACCATTTATTTTTCTGTGCTTTTACTTTTGACAATTGACGTTTCATTTTTCGAAATAACAAATAACGTTTGAAGGCAAGACAAGACAAATAACGTTGTATTGTAATTAATTTCCATATTTATAATGAATAATGGTACAATTTATAAAAGTAGAGTTTGCTTTGTGTCGGGGTGTAAGACAGGATCTTCTTCAGAGATGAAACGCAGCCAAATAAGTATCTTTCTAGCTCCAAAGGTAAAACCCTCTAGCTAGAATGTTCCTGTATTTTAAAAACGAAGCATCGTTGGAACTTTATACAGGCCGAGTTTACTAATAAGTATAACAAAGTAAGTGTAAATTCATATTAAAGTCCTTATTTGTTCCTTAAAGAACTAATTTAAATAAAAATAGTTATTGCGTCCATAAGAAACCATTTATTTGATAGCCCACTTCGAACACGAGCGCCATCTTATGGCAACTCGTAAAGCTGAATTACTGATGCTAATTTGGGATCGAATCCAATGCATTGCGATTGGCCTCCTACCTCAAGTCCTCCATACTCTAGCCTTAAATCTGTCGTTATAATGCAGCGAATCGGCAACAGATGTCTCAAATTCACTGATGTGATGTCGTGGAATTGCCGCATATCGTATTTTATTGGAATTTTTAATGATATAAGCATTTTTAACAGACAATAAAATAGAAGGTTCTCAATTCCAGCCGAATGTATGTTTTTGATAATAATATGTACGCTGATTACTCCGGAGTAATTGGACCGATTTTCACAATGATTTTACCGTTGCATTAGGTGTTAAATGTTAAACAAATAAAAGTAGATAAAAAGCGACAGAAAGTATAACTAAAATTGGTTTTATTTCGTCGAAAAACAACAAAATACGTAATACACTAATACAAACAAACTGGATGTTTCCTAAGTAATAAAATAAAACCTACTTAATTTAACCATTTTGAAAAGTAGTAATAATTGCAAATAAATACCAAGTTATACAAACCGCACATCATTCATATTTTACCGATCATATACGTTGTAGCCTAGGTGTGTATTGAATAGTGAGAGTCGTCATTTAATTCTGTTAGAAATAGAAAACATGGCAGTTAATATGTTGGAACGTCAAAAGGTTGAAAATATTATATGCCACAAAGCAATTAAAAATGGGGACATTTTTAGGTCTAGACTATACTATAGGTAGAAAAATAAATGTAAGCTACTTAAATCTAGGATAGGTGTAGGTACTAATGTGAAATCAAGTTTTACGATAAGCTATAAAAATAAATTTAACAAACTCATGCAGCAAGTCAAACAGACAGGCAGCAACAATGTTTTAATTTAGCAGTGAAAAGAAAAGGCTTATCGTTAGTGGCTGCATCAACACGCTTTATTGTTGGTGAACTAATTGTGCCATCTATGAATTTAACGTAGCAGATTTAGGAAATCTGCTTATATGGCCTTCTTATAGTTTGATATTCAATGGTCTTATGAACTGTCCCGGATGGATACACACAGTTTTTCCAAAATCTCTTCCAATTTGAAGACCCATAAAAGTAACATCTAAGCACTGATTGCTTGGGAACAATTGCCATAGAGAAAAAACATGGAGGTAGATTTTTTAAATAAATACATAATTGATAAACGAATGTTTGGAGGGCGGTTCTCGTATATTTACTTAAAAAATAATAATAGAAACTAAGACTAAATAATAATGCATAACCAATAGTCTATACCGCCTACCCGAAACTTACTTGTTTCAGTTCTTTTCGTATAGATCTAGTTAAATCGAGTGTTCGTTTGTGCAAATATTTAATTGCTACTATATTTCCCCTGTAAAGTCCTATGTTTGTGTAAGCCCTTTTGGGTGAAATATCAGAAACTTCGTTGATTCGCGAACTTTCGCCAGATTTAAACACATTGTGTCGACAAACCGTCACCTAAAAATTAAATAATAGTGTACACTGTGGGCCAAATTTATTTGGAACCCAATTTCACTCTGAATAACTTTTGCTATATTTGTCGGATTTTGGTAGTATTTTGTGTAACTATTAAATGGGTCTTTCCCTAATTGTAGAACAAATATCCAATTACTATGTACAGGGGGAGCCAAGTAACAAGAAATATTTGTAATCATTGCCTTTGGGGCTGTTGCAAAATTAAATGGTTTACTCTAAAACTACAAAAATTATTTGAAATTATTAAGAGACTATCGGAAAAGAGGCTCTGAAAAAATTGTTCTTGAAACTTTAGGTTTTGTATTAAAAACGTATTTTTTTTCGAAACTTTATTAAATAATATTACCATACTGCTTTATTAAATAACAGAAATATTTTTTAATAATTTTACAAGAAATTATTGTGAACATGAACAGCTTGAAGTTTTCAGCGTCATTGTCCAATAAGTCCAATTGAGTTATTAATAATTTCTTGATTATATTGTTGCCAACAGTAGACTATTCTCTCTTTAAGCTGAGCAATCGTATTAATCCGAGTATTTTCATAAACTTTTCCCTCTAATGTCCCACAAATGTTATAGTCGACGGGGTTTAACTCCGGGGTATTTGGAGGCCATATGTTTGGTTCAATGAAATCAGGACAATTTTCCTGCAGGTATCTTACAGTACTCCTGACGTATGACTTGATGCGCCATCTTGCTGAAATGTGAAGTTGTCGCTAACTATTTCTATTTCTCGAAGCATACCTTCTAAAATGTCCCGTTGATAAACTTCGAAATTAATTTTTACTCCAGAGTCAATAAAATAAATTTCAGTTTTTCCTAGCATCGATACAACCAGAGAAACGATAACTGACTAAGAAAAATAATCTCTGGGAACCAGAAGATCTTCCATTGGTATCTCCGATTTTTTTCGTACATTAGAATATACCCTGTTGTTCTGAGAATTTTTGGCTAGCGCAATGAAAAAACTTTTTCATCTGAGAACCAAATTCATTCAATATCATCGCGTCGTTTAAATATTCTAAACAATGCTTGACATCTTTCTATTCTTTTATTCTTAACATCATTTGAAGATTTGTGACAGTATATTTTTTTAAAGGGTCGAAACTTCAAATCAATTTTAATAATTCTTCTTACCGATGATCTTTTAATAGTAGTCGTTTTTGTTATTTTTTTTTCTTGAACTTATCGTATTACCGGGTTTGACAGCGTTAAGAATTGCCCTAACTCTTTAAACGTTTTCGATACTTCTACCAGTTTTCTTCCTTCCTCTTCCAGGCTTCATTTGAAATGAACCATTGGTCTCGAGTAAATGCCGTAGAAAATAACTAACGGTACTTAATTTTCAATTACGTTCTGGGTAACTTTTAGTAATCTTTTTTGCACCATAACCTTTGACTCTTAGAGATGAAATTAAGATTTTATCTTCAAATTACAAATACGAGTACACTATTTTGAAATAAATTTAATACACTGCCAAGTTACTAATATTTACATACTGTTGTCAAGGGCATTTTTTCTTTTGTTTTATAGGTAACTCGACATCCAATTATTTACGTATTTTTGCTCTGTAAACTTGACATTTAATAAAGCTGTATGGTAATATTATTTAATAAAGTTTCGAAAAAAATACGTTTTTAATACAAAACCCGAGGGGTGTCTCACTAGGTAAAATTTGTACACTGACTGCCGATGACTGCCAGTGATTGCCGATGACTGCCAGTAATTTTTTCAAATTTCATTCATCCATCATTACGATACGCCGAAAAATATGCGTTCTTATCGGTAAGATCAAAATTAATTCCGATAAATGCCGAGGGCGATTGCCGAAGACTGCCAGTGATTGCCGATGACTGCCAATGACTGCAAGTGATTTCCGATGACTGCCAGTGATTGCCAATGACTGCCAGTGATTGCCAATGACTGCCCGTGATTACCGATGACTGCCAGTGATTGCTGATGACTGTCAGTGGTTGCCGATGACTGCCACTGATTGCCGATGACTGCCAATAATTTTTTCAAATTTTATTTTTCCATCATTGCGAAACGCCGAAAAATATGCGTTCTTATTGGTCAGATCAAAATTAATTCCGATAAATGCCGAGGGCGATTGCTGAAGACTGCCAGTGATTGCCGATGACTGCCAGTGATTGCCGATGACTACCAGTGATTGCCGATGACTGCCTGTGATTGCCGATGACTGCCTCTGATTGCCGATGACTGCCAGTGATTGCCGATGACTGCCAGTGATTGCCGATGACTGCCTAGACATTTGTACACCGACTGCCGTAGTGAGACACCCCTCGACAAAACCTAAAGTTTCTAGAACAATTTTTTCAGAGCCTCTTTTCCGATAGTCTCTTAATAATTTCAAATAATTTTTGTAGTTTTAGAGTAAACCATTTAATTTTGCAACAGCCCCAAAGGCAATGATTACAAATATTTCTTGTTACTTGGCTCCCCCTGTACATAGTAATTGAATATTTGTTCTACAATTAGGGAAAGGCCTCTTTAATATTTACACAAAATACCACCAAAATCCGACAAATATAGTAAAAGTTATTCAGAGTGAAATTGGGTTCCAAATAAATTTGGCCCACAGTGTATATTACAATATTTGGATATTTTGTTACAACCATGAGAAAATATGATGTCAGTTTCCAAAATGGACCAACGAACCACCATTATCAAAAATACATGGGTTTTCCTATAACATAAAACTTAAAAGGGTGAATAAGGCACCTCGTGCTCAGATTAAAATAGGACGTATCTATTCGAATTTGTATTCGGATCGATATCTAGAAATCCAAATGATTGTGAGGGACATTCTTCGAAATTTATATGCTGTTTCTGGGGCAGTAAGTAAGTTATATGAAGAGAGTTATGTATCCTAAATTAGAATATTTAATTAATTTACAACTGTATATTTACCATACTTTTTCCTGGGGAATCTGGTATATCAATCGGTATTATGGTAACATCTCTCATGTCAATTTTCCATAACAGACACGCTAATTTTTGCTCATAGCGATAGTGCCTAAAACATAATTTAAACATAGTGGTCATGTAGGACCCAAATATGGTCTAATAAATATTAAAGCAAAGAACATACCACGGACAGTCCGCCTACCTAATAAATTTAATAAAATGCTTACAGAATAGAAGAATCATTCTTCGTAAGCTAAACCGCGTAATAAAATGATAAAATTTAATCAAAGGTTGCGCGAATAGCCTTTAATTTTGACACAATTTGGATATGTGAGGGTCCAATTGTTTTAAATTATGAAGCGATTTATCGCGAAGCTGGACTTGTCAGCATCCGAATAAATGTTTTTTTTATACTTATAAATTTTGTCTATACAAGAATATGCAGTTTTTATTAACGTTCAAATTACAACACAGGTTTCGGCTATGAAAAAATTAGAAAAATACGATGATTGTAAACTTAAAAATTTAATGAATAGGTACGTGACGTTCCGAAAACTGAGATCAACCTTTAAAATTTACATGATTCTATGGTCATAACGATTAGAGATATCGTAAAAATAGCTGCTTTGTTATTTAGATTTAAATGCTTTATAACTTTTGTTTGAAACTTTCTTTCTAGTGTTTTTATTACGAGTCGAAAACCATTTTTTAATGATGATTTATCCCTTCTACCGTGCGAGCAAAAATTATTTGCATCAAAGAGGGCCTTGCATCTAAGGACGTAATGCTTAGCCGTAGAGCTTAATACCTGTTGGGTGTCAGTAACTACCTGGTTTAACAATCAATCAGTTATTCCGTCATCTTTGACAGTCTTTACAAGTAATTTGATTCATCACTAATTTTTCCAATTTCTTGAACAAATCACACAATGGGCTTTACAGAACAGCACAAAACATTCATGGTTGAAGCGTATTTTCGAAACGGGGTTAGAGTGTAAGTGGCAATACAATCCGGGTTTGTGCATGGACAATTTTCACGAACATTTTCCTAACGTTGCTTTTATTGCTGAGGATTTTTATCATTGCCTGAAAAGAACCGTGGCTGCGTTTAGGGAAACAGGTTCTATACAACACATAAAAGGAGCAGGAAGACCATCTGTAAGAACAGAAGAACTTGTTGCAAACGTTCGTGAAATAATGCAAAATGCGCCAACAAATTGTATGAGACACCTGTCCCAAGAAGTGGGAAGATCTTATGGAACATGCAGGACTATTCTTAAGAAGCAGCTAAATTTATTTCATTATAAAGTGCAAGTATTCCAAGAAATACAAGCCGCAGATTTTGAAACACGCAGGAATTACTCTCAATGGTTTACCCAAAATTTATTGGAAAGAAATGATTTATTAGACCTTAAATTTTTTTTGGATGAAGCCTGATTCCACCTCTCCGGTTATGTGAATTCTCAGAATACACGCATGTGGAGTAGTGAAAATTCTCATTTTTTTGTAGAGTCCACATTGCACCCTCAAAAAATTGGTGTCTGGATAGCTGTTTCCCGAAGGAGAATTGTTGGTCCTATTTTTTTCCATGACACAGTTACAGACAGCGGTATAGAGACAATATTTTGAATTCATTTGTGGAGCAATTAGTTGACGACGAACAACGGTTTGGATATTTTCAACAGGACGGTGCAACCGCCCATATAGCCGCCGAAACTATTAACTACTTACACAATTTTTTCGACGACAGATTGATCAGTTTCGATCAGACATTGAATTCCCACCTAGATCACCTTGTTTAACGGTTATGGATTACTTCGTTTTGCCTCATTTAAAGAACACTATTTTGAAAACACCAGTTGCAAATTTAGAACAATTACAAGAAAGGATTATCCAAGAATGTGGTAACATTTCCCCAGAGATGCTGGTCAACACTTTCGAAAATATGGAGGGACGTGTAAATTTATGCCTGGAGCATGGCGGTGGCCAATTTCAGCAATTTATTTAATTTTTTTTCTTTCTCTATATTCTTACTTGTTAATTTTGTAAACAACAAAAATAAATTTGTATTTGTCTATTTATTTTATTACTCATTAGTTTGGCATATGAATTTGACAAAATTTTAACCTAAATTTTGTTAGATATATCGTCCCCATATCATTGTGATGTAAACCAAGCCCTACGTTTTTTAATCCAAGCCCTCTTTGATGCAAATAATTTTTGCTCGCACGGTACAAGGTTGAATATAAAATATTACCGAAGGTCTTTTCAAACAAAAACTGTACCCTTCAACCACTAACAGCAGCATTCTAACAAAATTTATTTTTAAGCTCTTCGTTTACGTACCTACCTACCTAAATGTACACTAAACTATTTATTCATACTCTTAATTATTATTTTGTCTTCCGAAGCTTCATTATTTTTGTTTTAAAAATTAAGACGTTGATGCCTAACAGTTAACGGTGCAAATATTTTCGGGCGCTGCGAAAACTCCCTGGCACCTCGCCATGCCGAAAAACTTCCATATTGCCTGGGCCTGGCCAGGCTGTCGCATAAAACGGAGAGAGAGATAAATATACCTCCCTCTCTTACTGGCTCTTAGGGATTTTGTGCCTTAGCTAGATCCCAAATCAGTTTTATTTGTCAACAAAGAATATCTTAAATGTTAGGGCCTACCTAAATTTTTCTAAGGCTAAAGTTGTAATAATTTTAATCTATTTAATATAGCCTACATACAGGCTCGCGAAATAATATTCTATACAGTCTGTCCAAGATAAGAATGGGATAGCATTGGAATCTTGGAAACGATAGGAGATACAGAGATGGTTAAATTAGAGAAAAGTTGCGCATTACTGAATCCTGTAACGTTATGATTTCAAATTTAAAAAATTCCAAATGCCTCCGACGATATTTGGATAAAACCGTATTTTCGCGATTTCGTTTTAATTGATTTATGATTTTATATAAGGAGACATGTCAAAATAAATTTAACATTCTCATTGCCACTTTTTCTCCCCTACAAGATGGTTTAATTATATTTTTGATCCGACGTTTCGTTTAGTCACAACCATCATCAACTTTGGTATTTTAAATAGTAGGAAAATTTTATTTTATGCTTAATAAATTCTACGTTTTATGCTTAATTTAACGGTTTATCACACTTATTATTTATTAGACGTTTCGACATAGAAAAACACATCATCAATGAAAATAGGCAAATTATCGAAAATATTTTTGTTTTTATTGTTGTATTTAAACACTAGTTGGATTTTAAAACATTTTTTTAAAATAAACTTATAACAAAACATAATATCTAATAAAACTTATCTGAAAAAGGCACCAAGTAATAATTAATTTTACTTATTAAATACAATTATTTTTATAATAAATTATTTTCATTTTCAAAAATTCCACCCTTATTCTCCAAACATAAATACCACCTGTAAACAATTTCTTCCATAAAGTTATTTAACATTTCTGGAATTATTTTTTTTTTAAACATAATAATAATGTCCCCAGTAGCACACCAATATTGGTAAAATATTATATATACATATTGGTCCAACAAAGAAAAGGCGAGATTTGGTTTTATTGGTACAATATATGTTTTTCATATTTATATCATCGGTTTATCTCGATTTCCGGAAAAACTACAAGTCCTATTTTATATTCTCGTCCTTTTTCAATGGGTTTCATCCTACTATTATTTTTTTGGTTTCAAAAATTATCAACCCTGGTCTACTTTGAATATTAGTCAATAAATCACAATAAATACCCCGTATTGGTCCAATATTAGAAAGCATATTATTTTATGCTTAGTACAAACGAAGAAAGTTGTAAACAAAATGTCTGAATTTATATATTATAAATACCCAACTAAATCAACTTTTTTTAATTTAAAAAATTTATATTTGTTATAAATATTGGCACAATATTGGGTAAATATAGAATTATTATAAAGGAAAAAGTTATATTGCCAATTGATTGCCAATATTGGCTAAAAATCGTCAATATTGGGCCAATTAACAATTTTTAACCAATATAGCCTATACATTGGGCCAATATTCTGTGCTACTGGGGGTAGTACTAAATTTAAAACTAACAGGTCTCTGTAACTAAGTGACAGATCTAAAGAAACTATTTAAACAATTGCGAACGTCAATCAATTTCATAGCCACCCATATGATGCCGAATTTAAATGGTACCTACGTTATGTTTGAATATTATCATGCATTTTTTAAAAATAAACAATAATTGTATTTAATAAATAAAATTAATCATTACTTGTTGCATTTTTCAGATAAGTTTTATTAGATATTATGTTTTGTTATAAGTTTCTTTTAAAAAAATGTTTTAAAATCCAACTAGTGTTTAAATACAACAATAAAAGCAAATATATTTTCGATAATTTGCCTGTTTTTATTGATGATGTATTTTTCTATATCGAAACGTCTAATAAATAATAAGTGTGATACACCGTTAAATTAAGAATAAAACGTAGAATTTATTAAGCATAAAATAAAATTTTCCTACTATTTAAAATAACAAAGTTGATGATGGTTGTGACTAAACGAAACGTCGGATCAAAAATATAATTAAACCATCTTGTTGGGAAGAAAAAGTGGCAACGAGAATGTTAAATTTATTTTGACATGTCTCCTCATTTAAAATCATAAATCAATTAAAACCAAATCGCGAAAATTCGGTTTTATCCAAATATCGTCGGAGCCATTCGGAATTTTTTAAATTTGAAAACCTGACGTTACAGGATTCAGTAATGCGCAACTTTTCTTTAATTTAACCATCTCTGTATCTCCTACCGTTTCCAAGATTTCAATGCTATCCCATTCTTATCTTGGACACACTGTATAATCCGTTTGTCTACTTACTTGAATGCAAATAGTCCCCCAACAAATAATACTGAAGTTGCCAATATTATTCCAGCTACCATTCTCCAATCAATTTTATAAACACATTTTTCACCATAAAATCCACATTTTGGTTCTACCTTTGGAATATTTCCACCTATCCATTGAATTGGACGATCTTTATTAAAATATTTAAATTCCTAAAATACATATACACATGTACAGGGTGTCCCAAATTCGAGGGTGGCCATGGGAATTTCGGAAACTATAAGAGATACGAACAAGTTTAAATCGTGGCAAAGTTGCATAATTTGGTGCTTAATCAAATGTCTTTTAAAAATTCACGAAACTCCTAGTCCTCCTCGAAATATCTGAAAAAAACTAAATTTTAAATATTGTTTTTTTTTCTGACATTATTTAAAAAAAAATTTGAAATACATTAATTGGACTTTTCTATTGCCACTTTTTATTCTTTACAAAATGGCATTATTAGATTTTGAATCTAACGTTTCGATGTTTTGGGCCCATTATCAACTTCTCTAAAGCAGACCGCACCTTTAACAAACTTATATAAACAAGAAAGGAAAGAAATTAGTTTTAAAATTGATTAAAATTTGACTATTTTATTAATTTTATTTGTATTGTATTCTATATTGTAATTCTATATTTTTGTAAAAAAATTTTGTTTATATTTGTTTATTTTTAAGTTAGTGTAATATTTTCCCTGTAATGGACTTCTAAAGTTCGTTGGGAATTATTTAATAAATAAAAAAAATAAAAAAAAATTAAAAGGGAAAGAAAGTCAATTAACTGTACTTTTACAGTTAATTGACTACTCACATTATGACGACCTTCATTAAATTTTAACACTAATTTCCACTTTTAATTTTACTATTTTATACATTACTTTCCTCACACTGGATCACTTTTTCTTCCCCTTTCATCAGCATGTTCAAATTTAAATTTCACTCTTTTCCACGGCTGTACTGATTTCTCTTCACATATGGGCCTTGCTTCCTCTAATTTTTACTATTATTACCCTACACCTGGCAAATTAATACTTCGGTTCTTTGTTTTTTGATGCTTTTCTGACTTAGAATGTTAACGTGTCATTCTCACTATCTTAAAGCCTAGCTTAAAGCGTTATTACTAGTTATTTTTCTTGCTTATAACATCTTAATTCTCCTGAAGATGAACATTTCTATGTTCGAAACATGTTGAGGTATCTTTAAATAAGATTCATTTGGAATATATTAGTGGAGGAAGACTTAGAGTTTTTCTTTCCCTTTCAATCTTTTACTCCACTTGAAGTATGGACTATTTCTTCAATTTAAAAAAAAATTAGATACTTCTATCCTTTCAAATTTACACTCCACTTAAAGTATGGACTATTTCTTCAAGTTATCCAGTGTGACCAGTAAAGTGCGCATCATATGGGATTTTTTTTTAATTAATAGCTTTGTTCGAAATTTTACTTTGGCATCCAGTTCTGCTTCGATTGAGATAAATTAAGTAATAAAATAGTATTCACATGATTGGCATTATCTTCAAATTTTAATTTTTTTCGAAAAAATAATTCAAAAGTGGGGTTATTTCTGAAAATTAAAAAAAAAAAGTAATAAGAAAAAGTTTTTTTAAATGCAGTTTCTAGCCCACTTGCAAAATTTCAGCTGCATAAGATAATTTTGATTTTTTACCCACCACTAAAATGTATTTTTCACTTAATGAACATTTTACTGATGACATTGTGTTCTTTTTTGTCTTAATATTAAGGTGTATTACTTTCAGTCACAAACTACGTTTTCAAAAATACTTTCATTTATGAAGTTACCTTATACAGGGTCAAAAACAAATAAACTTTGCATCACATGCGACCAAATTTGAATAGCCCAATTTTGATTTTGTAGGAAAACACAGATTTAATAAAATATGGCGTTACTTTAAAGAAAATGTATCTGAAATAAAGCATTGTCAAAACTAAGAAGTTTTATGTAGGTTGCGTTGAGTCTTATTTTGCAAAAGTGGTGCAATTTACAAAATATGGGTAAAAAATCAAAATTATCTTATGTAGATAAAATTTTGCATGTAGGCTAGAAACTGCATTTAAAAAAACTTTTTTTTAATAACTTTTTTCGATACTTTCAGAAATAACCCCACTTTTGAATTCTTTTTTGGAAATAATTAAAATTTGACAGATAATGCGAATCACGTGACTACTATTTTTGAAGTGAAAACTTCTTTAGGCGCGTTTAACACTTTTTGTGGGCACTGAATTAAACTGAGCCGTCAGGCTGTGTTACGCTCGAATTCGACTCCGCTGCCGCATCAGTCGACGTGGAAACAGTGTGCGACACTTGTTGCATCTCAGGTATGTTCTGGCATTTTTTAAATTATATATTTACGTAGGGTGAAGTAAGGTAAAGTGAAAACTTCTTTAGGCGCGTTTAGCACTTTTTTGTGGGCACTGAATTAAACTGAGCCGCCAGGCGTCAGGTTCGGCTGTGTTACGCTCGAATTCGACTCCGCTGCCGCATCAGTCGACGTGGAAACAGTGTGCGACACTTGTTGCGTCTCAGGTATGTTCTGGCATTTTTTAAATTATATATTTACGTAGGGTGAAGTAAGGTAAAGTGAAAACTTCTTTAGGCGCGTTTAGCACTTTTTTGTGGGCACTGAATTAACCTTGTTGAAGTTTTCACTTCTGTCGTGTGGTCTTAAGCACACACAATTTTTTTGATTAATTTTCATCTCGATCAAAGCAGAATTTGATGCCAAAGTCAAATTTTGAATAAAATTATTAATAAAAAAAATCCTAGATGATGCGGACTTTACTGGTCACACTGTATAAATAAGTAAAATGATGTTGAGAGGGAATCCCCTGTAAAGACATGTCGCAATTACAAAAGTGTTAGGCAGCGCTAAAAGCCCATAGGCTATCGGTTTGAACTGAAACGAATGATATATGAAGTAGAGAGTTTTTATTATTAGTTTTACAAAAAACATTACTCTTTATGGAAAGCTTTGCAGAATCTAGCACCTAAAATCTTACCATCATAATTTATCATAATTTTTAAAAATTTATTCTACCTATATTAAACGGAATTTTATAAATTTTTTATAATATAAAAAAAACATTGCCGCAGTAGTCATTATCTGGAGACATGAATTTTTGGTGAAAGCTAGGCGATGACCAATATATTTCAAGAGTTATTGATCCGACCACTATTAAAAGGCTAGTCGGTAGATGAGGAGATTCTAATTTTGCTAAAACTTCTTTATATTTTCCAAAAACGCGACGTTTTATAGGTGTACTTCTTCGTTTACAGACAGCCGTATATAAATAATTTAATTTTTCTTTCTTCAACTATTTTGTTCACCCAATAGCTTTTGATAATATGTACAGTTGACGACAGATAATTTCGTACACTAAACTGTAACACTGTAAATGCAACTTTATTACCTTTGTAACGTGTTAATTGTTATCATGATATCTGTCAAAGTATTGTCATTATCTTATTTGATTTAAAAATGCCTCATTTAAGTATTATTGAAAAAGCAAGAATAATATGTTTAGTAGAAATAGGGGGGTCTTATGAAAAAATAGCTGATAATTTTAGAGTACCTAAAAGTACTGTTCATGGAATTGTAAAAAAATGGCGCTATCATCAAACACTTAAAAGGTCTGTTGGGTCTGGTTTAAATAATAGAAAATCGTCAAATGAAGAAGACCGAAATTTGGTGGAGTATTTAAGGCAAAATCCATTTGAAACTGCAGTATCCGCTATGCACATAACATGATTTCCTGCTTTATCTAGAACTGCGCAACGTCGAGTAAGACAATGTTCCGAATTAAGAAATCGAGCAGCTGCATCCAAACCGTTTTTAAAAAATAGTGATAAGGAACAAAGAATTGGGTTTGCTACCAGAAAATTATTTTTCTGGCAAATGTTATCTTTTCCGATGAGAAAACTTTTCAGTCTACATAATATAATGGAAGGATTCGGGTATATAGACCACCAAATTTCCGATATGATGAGAAGTAAACTCAAAAAAAGCAAACCAGTGGACGTTTCTTCGTTAATGTGTGGTCATGGATAAGTGCTTACGGTGCAGGTGTATGCTGGAATATTGATGGAACACTAAACAGTAATATATCTTCAGATGTTTGAAAATGTTTTTCTTCCTTCTACCGCGATAGTTTTTGAAGGAAATAACTTTATATTTCAGCAGGATAACTGCCCTGTGAATACTGCAAGAAATATAGGAAACTGGTTTAGACAAAACAACATAACAGGTCTGCCTTGGTGCTCAAGAAATCCTGATTTAAATCCAACTGAAAATGTTTAGGGATTGAAGGTAAAAAAAATTTACAAAATAAATTTTAAACCACATAATGAAATAGAGTTATTTGATAAAATAAAAGAAATTTGGGAAGAGCTAACTCCGGATTACACCAGAAGTAATATTTTATCAATGCCAAAAAGATTACGATTAGTGTTAGAAACCAATAACGCAGATATTAGTATTTTGTTTGTTGTTTGTTAATAAATTTACCCTTTTTGGCTTTATACTTTTGTAGTTTTCCTGGTATTATTTTGTAATTTTCTTATTTCGCGACTGTAATTTAAACACAAAAGTATTTAGAAATAACCATTATTACTTATGGTAAAAAATCGTACATACAATAATTTACAGCTATGTATATAACGCGACTATCCAGGTATAAGCACCAAGGTGAGAAACCCGTTTTACCCAATTTTGTTGTAATTGAGTTCTGTATGGGTGGAGTGTACGAATTTATATGTCGTCAACTGTACCTACTAAAAGTACCCATCTAAAGTTTTCTGCATGTAGGTTTAGTGGTTCTTGAGATATCTTACTCAATTCGGTTCGAGGTTTATTTTCTAATTTTTCCTGCCAAATTTTGCAATAGCCTGTTTGAAAACATTTTCTCAAATTTTTGCTAATATTTCGTATTTTAACTCTCATTAATTTTAGTATCGCTCAAAAGCATTTTTGATAAGCTTCCAGAGAAGTGTCGCAAGTGAGGTGATGCCATTTAAAATTTTAAAGCGGATAAGGTTAGCGCGCGAAGGGGTGGGTGAGGATGGTCCACAAAATACTTTATTTTTATTCCTCCGCGATTTTGTAGAAATGGTATTTCAATATATTTTTTAGTGTAGAAAATATAGCTTTTGTAGGTTTTCAGGGAGTCACCCTATATAATATAATAATAATAATAATGCACGAAATACTTAATTAGTCTACAAAGAATTTCGAAAAGATCCTGTTTTTTACCTGCTGACTAGGAAATATAAACTTAAATAAATTTGTGACAAAGAAAAAAATAGACACATCTTGTACAATGTTGGATCGTGAATTTTTGTTTAGTTCGATTAGGAATATTAATTTCTTTGTAACTATACATATTTAAAAAAAAATGGTCATTAAGAACATTAATTATTCACCAACTCAATATATCTATGCCTGATAATTTAAAATATTATAGGTCTATTGTTTTCTCTTTTGTGGTCGAAAAAAAAAATAATAAGAAGAAATTTAAAAAGAAACTATTCGAATATAAAAAAAAACATTAAAAATTACCACGTCTGGACACATAAACATTAATTTCAATTTCTTACGGGCAGTGTAGACATAACGTTTCCCTGTATGGTATGCTGAAAGTAACCCACCGGCTGCATACTCATACCCAAATGACTATCAGCCTCTTTATCATCCAGCAGGGAAACCACGGTAAAATTGCCTTCTGCATCGCCGTTTTTATCTATAAATACCTAAAAAAGATGAAATTATTATTTTTTTAATGTTGCTGGTGTTGATTTAAGTCATTAATGAAGTCTGATATTGTTAATTACATAAACACAGTTTAAACCAGTGACGGATCGTAATAGACGGCTCTGGTGTACCGCCCTCCCTGCAATTATTTGAGAAGAATTCAGAATCCAAAAATACTTTACTTAAAAAGCCAATAACGCAATGTTTGTAAGCAATAAATTAAACATATTCCAACGGGCAAGTTATACTGAATGAGGATTTTCTATTCGCACAGGCAAGCGCGGGCTGCCGATTTTCCGTCCCGCTTCAACGCGACTATTAAGTCGGTTGCCATGACTACGGAGGCGTGACGTCACCTACACATCGCACAACGAGCTGCACGGATGGGGTTGTCGATGCCGCTGATGTTTTGTTTTGATCAATTTATTAGTTATGTTATACAGTTGGAAAATTTCGTCTAATATGCAGCTGTAGCAATGCTGTTAATCGAAAAAGCGATGGTTCGGAACATAGATAATTTTAATAACAAAGTCACCGAGAAGTCTGCAAAAAAACGAAGATTTGACTCAAAAAATAATATTTGTTAGTGTTATCATTATTTGGTATGTTTAACAAAAATAAACGATTTGATTATAGTTATCCTCATTATTTAAAGCCAGCGCCCCCCCCTGACTTTCTAGTCACGAGCCGCCACTGGTTTAAACTATTAGCTATAAGTATAATAATAGATTATTTTTATGTAATTTTTTTAATATCAGTCTTTTATACAGGGTGATCCATGACGGATGGCGATCGACTCTATCTGCAAAACCATACATGCTACGACTTTAGGGTAAAAAATGTATTATAAAATATGAGCAAAAAAAGCACTGCAAATAATTGTTAAGTTCCTATTTATACCGCTAGGGTGGGTAGTCGCTATGCTATGATATTAAGTCCTTAATTTCTACTAATAACTGCAATATAATGTAGGTCAGAAATTCAGTTTTGATATTCTCTATAAGTTTTGTAATAACATTTTTTTGTAGTAACCATGGTAACAGCGTGGAGAAGAGTAACGACTAAAAGTACTTAAAAAGCTGTAACTTCGGTCTGCGTTCACCGAATTTAACAAATTATGGCTTATTTTAAAGAACGTTTTATCCTGATTAAACGTTGATATAAATGCTATTAAAATAAATGCATGAGGTTGATAATAGAGGGCACTTTTAAAAAAAATATATTTCTAGCTTTGATTTAAAAAAAAATTTAAATGCAACCATCAAACTATTTTATTTCTATTATATAGCTAACTAGTCAATTAAGAGAACGGCAAAAACCGCAAGTCGTTTCCTGTTCTGACTTAAAAGTTACCATAAAAATAGTGGAAGAGTGTAATTCGATTTGGGCTTTTAGCAATATTTTGCAATTTTCTCTTTATTAAAACGTTGAAATCCTACAGAAATAACTTTTTTGGCTCTTCCATTTTAGGATAATGTTTTTTTAAATGACTTTTAAAATCCGAATAGTTTATTTTTTTTTATATCCGATCCTATATTGTTATATATTATTTTACTATTATAGTTAAAAGAAGTTTTATATTTTTCTCTATAAGGTATTAGTAGGTATTTCCAAATTACTTTTATTTTTAGTGTTCATGTTGTGGTTAATTTTAAATCGAATTTTTTTTATATAAATAATCTAGTTATTTATTAGAAATTATTTTATGATTCAATTTAAGTGGATTTTACTTTCAAACTTAAGGTTTATAATATTACGTTCTCTATAGGTTGGAGCAAATGGTCGTATTTTGAAGGCTATTGAAAATCTTATAAAATTATTTTGTGATATTTGTAACTTTTGTTTGTTTTTATAATTTATATTTTTATGATTTATTATATCACCATAGTCTAAATTGTTTACGTTTTCGAATTCGGAAACCAAATACGGAAAACGAATGTTTATAGCCGGCCTAAGCATAGTTTATGCTTGTAATAAGGGATTCAGGTCGTAAAATAATAAATTTTTGATACAGGCTGTCTAAAAATAAGAAAACATTATTTTGCGTTAGAGTAAACATACCTTGTTTTTCATTTTCTACAAAATAATAAAACTTCTTGCTAAATAACTAACTAATAACAAAATCAAAATAATTATTTCGTAATTATTACGTTTTATAAATTCCAGTATCGCCATTTTTATGAATTCTTATTACTTAAATTCCCTTTATAATAGAAAATCCCAATATGACTAATATTGTCACACCAAAAATTAAATAAAAAATGTAGGTACTTTGTAATTTAAAATTATTAATTTCTGACTTACATCATATCCTCGAATGGAGTGATACGACCTGTTTAAAATTCTACTTAAAACAGCAGACCCATTTTTTGGGTCCTCGTTATTGTCAAAGGTTTCTGTTAGTGCTCGTGTGTAAATCATCACTGCGTCATACAAATATGCAGCTTCAATTGGGACCTAAAAATACGTGCTTAATATAACGAAAAAGTTACAACGACGGGACTGCAAAAAATATAATCCATGTTTATCTCATATGTCATCTTGGTTTTATTCGTTATACTTACCGGTTTTAGTAAGCAAACCCGCTGGTTGAATCATATAACTATAAATAGTTTTAAGTTAATATACATATTATAATGTTTTGGATGTGTTTTTTTTTAATTTCTTAAAGTAGATATTATTATATAGATCTCAGTTTGGATATTGTTGCAAAAGAAATGCTTAGACAGGGATCTGAGGCGTCTTAAGTCATGGACAAGTCAGTGGTGCATAAAGCTAAATGTATCAAAATGTACAGTATTGTATATTGGCCCAAATAACCCCTGTGAAACATATTTGCTGAATAATCGTCAACTTATTAGCGTTACAGAACAAACAGTGGTGTCTGCTCAGTTTGTATGGAACTACTAAGAGATGGCGCTAAAGGCTATATACAACCAATAAATGTTGATATGATAGTTTTTAGTACAAAAGTTGTCTGATCAAAGGTATGAACACCTACCCTGTACTGACGAGAACAAAAACGTTCGAAACCGGTCTGCAGGTCAGTGTTGCCAACTCGTGAGAAATTTCCCGATTCGTGGGAAATTATAAGGTCCAAAGGGAAAAGAGAAATTTTTACTTAAAGTTCAATATTCGTGGGATATTCCATATAGCCTGCTAAATAGGAATTTGATTAGTTAATACAATTAATGTTGAGATAATAACCACAATATCGTACTGGCTGGGCGATCTTCTGTTAACAACACAGACTTAATCGTGAGTATTGCGATTTCCATTGGTAGATGTAGTGCGCACTGAGTGTATTCGCACATCAGAACTTGCAATTTTTCAGATCTGCAAATATGGCGGACTTGTAGACGCAAAATAACTTTGACATTCCAAAAACTATTTTCAAATCCGCCATTTTTACCGCAGTTCAAACTTTGTACTCTTCCAGCCTTCTCTGGTTTATCGAGATCGACTGCCAAATATGTAAAATCTTCCCAAATGAAACTTAAATCTCAACGTTCTCTCCCTTATTTTTTTTATATAATATAAAAACGGATACAAATTATAAATAACCACCATCCATCAAATCCACAAAATATAGGTTAGTTTTTAACAAATTTTATACGGTCTACAATCTGCAAGTTTGTAGAACCTTCCAACCTTCGGCAAATTTGCAAACAAAAAGTATGATAAACATTTTTTTGAATTCCAATTTTGTCATTTGCGTCTGCAAACTGCTACTTGCAGCTGCATACGTCCAATGCAGAGCTGTAATCTCACCCTAAAGGATATTTTGCTATCGTTCTACCATTAATTGAAGTTGCCATTACTTTAGGAATTTGCATTTGGGGATTTACCCTATTATTATAGAGGTGACATTTTCTTTTATAATTTACGCTAATATTTATTATTTGGAAACGTTTTATTTGACCATTCGTGGGATTTTTCTTTAAAAAAGGGAAATTTTCATCCTTCTCATGGGAAATTTGATTTTTAAAGGTTGGCAACACTGCTGCAGGTGGTGACATCCTATTGAGATGATTGACTTTCAAATTCTTAGTACCTAGTACTTTGCAATCTGAATCTGTATTTTATTGTCTAACTGTGTTAGATGAAATGCAACCGTATTCTATAAGGATTTTTCAGGTGGTTAGAAGAATATTTTCTAGCAAATATATAAAAGCTATCTTACTTTAATTAACTTACCGATATACTGTCAAAAATTTTATGATGATAGGGAACACAAAATGGTGGTTTCGTTGAAAACGCTTTTATTTTTTCTCTAAAATCTCTAAAACAAAAAAAAACATAAGTTATACATGGCTGTGATAAAGAAATAAATCAGCCATACAGAGTACTGCTTACTCGATCAAAAATAGCTCAAACACGTCAATTATCTTTTTTTGTAGATAATTAATTTTTTCGGATTATAAATTTTATACGTACGTAACAGAAAAGTGCTACGTGAGTCACCGTCATTTTTTTTTTAAATAAAACTGTATATTTTTACATTTTTATAAATTTAACCGTTTTCGAAATATCAGCATTTTAAGTTCTAAAATAAAAAAAACTTATCTAACGTGCATTTATCGTTATCTAAAATGCTTATTTCTAATTTTAAAAGTATTTGTTAGCCAGCAAACGTCGAAAAAATGTCATTTTTTAGTTTGGCATACTTTTTTCCGTGTCTTCTTAAAATTTACCCCTCTTTTGGGGGGTAGAAACTGCCCACAACTTTTTTTTTAATTTAAGGTATATTATATTGTGACAGCTTGTTGGAAAGGGAATAAAAAGAAAATACGGCCCACTTTTGCATTTCGGTAATGTACCATCGCGATCGTGCCGAGAAAAAACTGGTGCACATGTTTTCTCCTAGATAGAAAAAAATTTATATAAAGCCTGATACCAGTAAAATTTCATATGAAATTTGAATGTCAATTAAGATTGTCACTTTATGATTAACTAATTTTCTTTGTATAAATATGCCACAATTAACCCCCGAGCAAAAAGCAATTATTTATAGTCGGTTGCAAGATGGTGTTGCTATTAGGGATATTGCAGACGAATTAGGTATAAATAAGAGTACCATGTATTGGCAAAACAAAAAATAGCAAGACATGGGACTATTCTTAGAAAAGCAGGTTCAGGACATCCTAAAATGTCTACTGAAGATGATGATAGAAGACTGGTTAATTATCTAAAGGATTATCCGTTTGAAACAGCAATAAAGGCGAAAGAAGAAACGGCCTTTCCAGGTTCTGCAAATACTGTCAGAGAACGGCTTCGAAATTCCGATATACGAAGTCGTTGTGCTGCCAATAAAATTTTATTAACGGAGAGAAATAAACAGGACAGGTTAGAATTTGCACATGAATATGTAAGTCAAATAATTCATGGGACACAGTTATATTTTCTGAAGAGAAAACTTTTCAGTCATCCAATAATGGGATATTTCGAGTGCATAGGCCTTCTGGCATGCGGTATGATGAGAGATACACCCACAAAACCAACCAAAGTGGGCGTTTTTCTATAAATGTTTGGGATTGGATAAGCGCTAGAGGATCCGGAGTTTGCCAAATAGTAGAAGGAAGACTAACTGCAGCCGTATACGTTAATATACTTAATGAAGTGATGATACCATCGATAAATGCTGTATATGGTCAAAATTGTACATTTCAGCATGATAATACTCCAATAAACACAGCACGCATTGTAAAAAATTACATTCAAGAGAATAATATTGCAATTCTTCTCTGGTCTTCGAAGAGTCCCGATCGAAAACATTTGGGGTGCAATGGTCAAATCGATATATAATGATTTTTGACCAAGAAACAGGGATGAATTACGCTACACATTAAATCAAGCTTGGGATGCGAATTATACAGAAACCTAGTTTTAAGTATGCCACAAAGGTTCCAAGAAGTAATAAACAGAAACGGTTCTATGACCAAATATTGTGTGTTATTTTGACAAATTTTGTATTTGTAATTTTTTCTTTTTATTAAATTTATTTTATTACCTAAAATCTTTGTTTTTATTTTGTGGCGATGTTAAATACAATTTAAATAAAATCTTTGACTTTTAAAAAAAAAACTAATAAATTTAGTTTATAATCTATAATCTGTCCTTCAAATTTAAACAATAAGAAATAGTTATTTATGCAACTAGTACAAAAAGTGTATGTTTATTGCACACGGCATAGAAGTTATTCACCGAGACGTAGTCGAGGTGAATAATATGCCATGTGCAATAAACACACTTTTTGCACATGTTACATACACTATTTTTTCTATGATCGTTTTTTTATTTAACAAAAAAAGTTTAAAATCGCTCTGTATTACCTCTCCTTTGTGTGCAAAAATTGTAGTTCAAATTTGATAATGGATCATAAATACAGATATAGATAGAATTCTATTTCGATAGGGTATCGACGGTGTGCAACACACAATACACATACTATAAACAAATTGTTCGTTTCCTAGGTAATTTACTTTATTGCACTAGGGCAAAAAGTACTTTATTGCATAGTATGCGATAAAGACCTACCTTTGTCATTAGAAATTCATACACAAAATTACATTTTTTGAACGATCTTAGAAAAATGTAATTTATTTTGTTGTAAAAATTGACATGACCCTAATCCAAAGTAAAATTCATTCTTGACATTATGTACCATATTTGGAGTTATTTGGCGAATTTTGTGTATAAGTCGTTGTCTATATTTCTCTAGATTTTTTGGTTTTGTTACGTAAACATTGTTTTTTAGGTGACCTCAAAGGAAGTAATCTAGAGGATTAGGGTGCAGCGATGGTGGCGGTCATTCAATAGTGCCACTTTGTTCCCGTCCAGCAATTTTTAAAAAGTTTACCTAAATATTGTCGTAATAAGGCGGAGCACCATCCTCCTGTAACCATATTCGATTATCATGAAGATCTGCGTTTGCATGGTGAGGAAATACAACAGTCAAAGCTGGAATAAGTTCTCCTTGCAAAAAATCCACATATGTCTGGTCATTTAACTTACTATGGCCGTATAACTTACCTTCAAAGAATATTGGCCCAATGACGCGGTCGCTAATTTTGTCAGCCCGAACATTAAGTTTTTGTGGAAGCTGGGTGTGTTTCTCGCATCCAGTGATGATTTTCTGAGGACCAATGTCGACAGTTTTGTTTATTGACTTCACCATTTAGTAAAAAAGTACGCCCATCTGTAAAAATGATCCAGTCCGTCCAAATCTACTAAATGCTAATCAAGTGCATTCATCATCACTTTACAAAACTGAAAACGGCGGTTTTGATCATCTTCCAGTAAATCTTGTACCATTAACATTTTATAAGGACGCATATAAGTTAGCATAATATGTTATTTTCTTTTGCAAGTTGCCGAACTGGGGTAAGAGGATTTTCTTGAAAAGCAAGTAAAACGTTTAATTGCGTAACTTCATCCATAACTTCAGTATGCGTTATTCTTGGTATGTCCCTGGTGGCCCATTTTACGATAACATCCTTCAATTTAACTCTGTTGATGTTTCTTGAAATAAAGCTGCTACTTCTGCTTGAATACGCGATCTATCGCCGAAGCCAATCATCGATTAAAGCAGCACAAAATACTACAACAGATTCACTTCTTCTAAACCGAAAATAAAGTGACCATTGGAACGCAGCATCAAGTAAATACACTATCTTATCAATAACATGTTTTCCTTTTTCTTCGTTGGCAAAACCAAAATTGTAGTATCAATTGTTGCGTAAATGCCAGTTTTTTTTCTGGCTTTCTAGATAAACGAAATGCAAAAGTAAATAACGGGTCGTATTCATTTTTTTATGTCCTTTCCAACCTTTACGTTTGGAAAAAAAGTTTGGGGCGGAATCTACCCCAATTTTATTTTATGAAGACACGAAAAACTTATGCTCTTAAACACGAATGATCTCCCACAAACTAAAAATAATCGCAGCCGTAGGGGAGGGCAATAGAGTGGCCACCTAGATTGGCCGATTTAAACCCCTTGACTTTATTTATTAAAAAAGTCGATCTTTAATACTTACAAATAATTATTGTCTCTGGGAAATGACTGAGTAAATTTTAAAACAGATCGAAAACTTTTTATGTCACTGCCATCCAACCAGGGATCCAAATAATCTAAAAATGGTAATTTTGGTAATAATGTTATTATCTATTTTCTAACAAAACAGCTAAACTGAAATATTATATTTTGAATTTACAAATAAAGTACCTCTTCTTATAATTTTTGCCCTTCTAGTTGGATCATATATTTCGTCGTCAACAGAAATGATGACGTAATTTCCAGTATCCAATAGGTTTCTGGCTTGCAAGCATTTTATAAAATCCACCAAAGCAATGTGTTCCCCCACAAATACATACACTGCAAGAAAAATGCAATATAGAGAACAGGTATTCTCACTTTTGTCTACAGTGTGACCAATAAAGTCCGCATCATATGGGATTTTTTTTTATTAATGGCTTTATTCGAAATTTCACTTTGGCATCAAGTTCTGCTTCGATTGAGATGAAAAGATTATTAAAAGTAGAATAAACGTTACCAATGAAAAAATGTACAATAAAATAGGAGCTCTTGTTATAATATGATAATAAACAGTGTCACCAGTAAAGTCCGCATCATATGGGATTTTTTTTATTAATAGCTTTATTCAAAATTTGACTTTCGCATCAAGTTCTGCTTCGATCGAGATAAAAATTAAGCAAAAAAATAGTAGTCACGTGATTCGCATTATCTGTCAAATTTTAATTTTATTTTTTCCAAAAAATAATTCAAAAGTTGGGTTACTAGTAAAAGTAAAGTATCTAATAGTACATTAATTGTTTGATTTGTTTTTAAATATGTGGTCAATATGACTGTATTATTACTTTCTAAATTGCGGTATTTAAGTTTCTTCTAGAATAATTAATATCACTAGAATTTAGTACTTCTCTTTTTGTAAAATTCAAAATTTAGTAAATACAGGGTGTTCGAAAAATAGACGGATATATTTTAGATGCTGATTCCTTGTTAAAAAATATGAAAAAAAGTTTCTATAAACATGGGTCCGGAAATGCAGGGTTTTCAAGATACAGGATGTTAAAAAAATAGAAATAAAAAATGAAATTATTAATTAAATTAAAAATACTTACTCGATGCTGTTAAAATTTGGCAATGATATTTGTTGTATTAAAAGGCTAATTTAGCCGTAAATAGATTAAAATTATTGGGTCCAGTGGCGTCCCGGGGGGCACCTTAGCGAATATTATTATCAAAAAAATGTACGCCACTGTCATTTTTGTAGCTTTAATATTTTTTGTTTAATTAAGCATCTAAAGATACAACTTCTTTGCTTCCTGTATTTTTTTCCTATCTCACTTCATTTTCGAGAAAAAATAAAAACCGTTTTATTGTATGTCATTGGACAAAATTGGTTTATTAATTTCTACTAAAATAAATCACAAGTGCATTGGACCACAAATAATAAAAAGCATTTCTAGGAAAGAATGATATTGCAACTTTTTCAATACCATAACATAAACTACAACAAATGTTGGAAATGTCCCCCATCCATTTCCGTACACCTTCTCACTCGACGCATCATTGAACGACGAACTCGAGCTAAAATTCGAGGTCTATTTTTTATTTCTTCGCAAGCATTTACGATTTTATTTCTTAGTTCTTCTATTGTTTTTATGGGAGTAGTGTAAACCATCGTCTTAAGGTGTCCCCATAAATAAAAATCTAATGGATTTAAGTCAGGGGAGCGAGGTGGCCAGTTAATTGGTCCACCTCTTCCAATCCAATTTTCACCAAAGGTGTTACTCAGATGAGTTCTGACAGGTCTACTAAAATGAGGAGGAGCTCCATCGTGCATAAAAGTTATTTGGTTACGTATATTTAGAGGAACTTCTTCTAGCCGTACGGGCAATTCTTGTAGAAGAAACTCTAAGTAAGATTCGCCGTTTAATCTTAAGGGTAAAAAGAAAGGACCAATTAAATTGTTACCAACAATACCCATCCACACATTTAAAGAAAATTGTTTCTGGTGGCGACACTGCACGAAAGCATGGGGATTTTCGTCACTCCATACGTGAGTGTTATGGTAATTAACAATACCATCCCGCCGAAATCCTGCTTCGTCTGTAAAAAGTATGGTTTTATTAAAATTCCTATTATTATTAACCTCTTGGTAGAACCATTGGCAAAACTGTAAACGAGGAGGAAAATCTCTTGGTAGTAATGCTTGCACACGTTGGACATGATAGGGATACAAGAGTTGCTCGGAGAGAACCTGCCACACAGTGCTGTTGGAATGATTACGCCCTAATCTAGTTGCTATAGTCCTAGTACTGATACCAGGATTTTGTTCCACGGCACGTAAAACTGCCTCGTCAAACTCGGGCGTTCTTATGGACCTCGGCCGGCCTCTATCATTGGTGGGAACGGCAAAACTTCCTAAATAACATTATTGTCAAAAACATCACAAAAAAGAAATAAGAAAATTTACCTCTTTCCCGTAATCTACGGTCTACGCTTTCAAAGGGTTTACTATCTGGAAGTTGCCGATTGGGAAACGCTTCTGCATACGGGCGCCTCGCTGCATAACAGTTACTATAGGCACGTGCATACATTACATGCATGTCTGCCATTTCCTCAAAAGTGTAATTTTCCATCACAAAAACCGAGACGAAAACTTTTTAGAACAATTTCGCCAAAAAAAGTGTATAATTCTTTTCTAAAAGAACTAACGCGCAAATGTCAATCCTTCATGCAGAAATGATTATTTGTTTTCCAATGCACTTGTGATTTATTTTAGTAGAAATTAATAAGCCAATTTTGTCCAATGACATACAATAAAACGGTTTTTATTTTTTTTCTCGAAAATGAAGTGAGATAGGAAAAAAATACAAGAGGCAAAGAAGTTGTATCTTTAGATGCTTAATTAAACAAAAAATATTAAAGCCACAAAAAAGACAGTGGCGTACATTTTTTTGATAATAATATTCGCTAAGGTGCCCCCCGGGACGCCACTGGACTCAATAATTTTTAATCTATTTAGGGCTAAATTAGCCTCTTAATACAACAAATAGCATTTCAACAGCATCGAGTAAGTATTTTTAATTTAATTAATAATTTCATTTTTTATTTCTATTTTTTTAACATCCTGTATCTTGAAAACCCTGCATTTCCGGATCCGGATCCATGTTTATAGAAACTTTTTTTCATATTTTTTAACAAGTAATCACCCTCTGAAATATCTCCGTCTATTTTTCGAATACCCTGTATAGTATACATACTCGGTTCAGCAAACAGCTACAGCTGACTTTCGCTGAGTCGAACATAAAGACGTTTCTGTCAATAAACACTCAAGGAAAACCTATGATAATATTAAATAAGAAATAATACTAACCTCTAGTTTTTTGATATGTCTCAGCGACAATTGTGTCCATTTGTTCAATGTACCTTGGAATATAATCTGTGTACTTTCTTGTCTCAGTTACTGTGAGGCCATGTGCTACTGACAACTCCTAAAAATATAGTTTTTTTTTGAAAAAAGGTATTATACAAGGTGGATCATAAAAGTGCTTCGTGTATTAACCTTAATTATTTTAATGCAAGATTATATATTTTTACATTTTTAAATTCTACGATCAATTTAAGACATTCTTCATAAATTATACCCTATACCATTCTTTAACCGTTTACGAAATATTAAAACTTTAATGCTGGTATGCACCATTAATATGTTTCTTGACTTTCTGAACTCAAGTCACAATCTTTAAGCCATTGGTAATGTCAATGAGCCTAATAATTAAAAATTAAGCAATTACTTGAAGCAATTACTTTTTAGTAAAAGCAATTGCTTGACTAGCAAATGCTATAAGTAAAAGCAATTGCTAGATCTGGATATGAATAAAATTTTGAAGCAATTGCTGTTTTTCTTACACCTCTGTAGCAAATGCTTATTCAACACAAGTTCAGACGTGGCTTATCCACTTGTTCAGATTATAGATTTCACGTTCAGTTTGGTGCCTAATTTGCAAAAGAGTTGACGTAAATATGACAACGTTGGTCTATTTATTTAGTAAAATAGTAATCTGTTACGTTTTTGTGGAAAATAGGAAACTTATATTATTTGTGATATGGCAGATTTCAGTAAAAATGAGGAAGGTGATAGTGGTGATGAAGAAATTGAAGACAAGCAATTGATATTCGTTCACAAATTAAAGGAACATAAATAAATCTCTCTGACCACAACCGTTTAGCTTCCACAACAGCTTCAGCACTTGTAGGAAATTTAATAAAAATATTGGCCTTCTTCAAAACTGCATCCATTACAGAAGTGTACTCGTATGTCTTACAGACAGTAGTTTGGTAAACACCGAGTTCTTCACCTACAAAATTTTGAAAGCTCGGATCCGTCAATTTCCGCAGAAAGACTTTAATCTTATTTAAAGGCGACAGTGCACCCCCTCGCCTTTTACCAGTATCAGTCAAAAAATAATTTGCCAACCACTAAACATTTTCTCAGTCAAATCAATATAACTTTCTAAAATCATCATATCTGCAATTTTTACGTACACTGTAGATTTTCTTTTACGGACGTTCATATATTCAGCCATAGTTGAAAACACAAATTAAGAGCAACGCACGTCTATGCCGCGGAGTTGACTGCTACCAAGCAACGATAGCAATTGCTTCTATTTTTTAAGAAAAAGAATTGACTAGAAGCAATTCTTGCACTTTTAAGCAATTGCTGGAAGCAATAGCAATAACTTTAGTTTTTATTCATTGGCTTTCAAGAAATTACTTCAATTTTATAAGAAAAAGCAATTGCTACATTTTTATTCCTTAGGCTCATTGTGCTAATTAAGTTTGAGACGAAGACGAGGAAATAGACACAATTATCACTATAGGAAGGTTTTCATAGCTCAAGCATACAACTTGGGCGTGACTACGATACTCACCAAACCACCTTGTCTAAATTTAAAAAAAAGCAATTTAAGGCCTACAAACCAGTAATTGTAGAAGAGTTATTGGACTATGATTCTGGTAGGCGAGAGCAATTTTGTGAAATAATAATTGAGTTAATAGATAATTACGCACGAATTGTTTTTTTTTTCAGATAAAGTTACGTTTTCTTTAAATGGTCAGGTTCATAGACAAATCTACAGATATTGGACAAAGAAAAATCCACACTGGTCCATAGAAAATCACACCCAGTATAATATAAAGGTTAATGTTTGGTCAGGCATTGTTGAAAATAAGGTAAAGATATCTAAAATTCCTTGGAAATGATCTAGTTTCAGCTCTTGCCACTCTATTTCTGTATAATGGTGATTCTGATTTACCAGGTTCAACCTTATGGTTTTATGGTACATATGGTGCTTCCACGCATTATGCTGCTTATATAAAGGAGTACTTAAATACAATAATGTTTCCAGGGCGGTGGATAGGTAAAAGGGATTCAATAGAGTGGTCACCCAGATGGCCCGATCTTAACCCGCTGGACTTTTTTTGTGGGACAACGTCAAAAATTTAGTTTATAAATCTAAACCCAACTCGATACGTACGCTTAAGCAATCAATTCGACGAGTAATATGAGAAATTTCTCCACAAATAGTACAAAATGGACAACAGCAATTTTGAGATCGATTGATCTACTGCAGAACAGTAATGATTATGAAAAATGTTTAAAAATGAATGTAGAATGTAAAAATATGTTTAATTTATATATTTTATTAAAAGAATTAAAGCTGATACATGTCATTTTTATATCTTTGTTCTAAAAGAATGCATTTCAAAAAAATGTAAATTGGTTATTCTGGATTAAGTAGATGGTATTCTATATAAAATGCTGGCCTGTTTCTTTATTATAACCCAGTATGAACTATTTTATTGGATTTTAAGCGTTTCATGTCGATGTCGCATGCCACTTTTCAGTCATAATTGGGGAATAACCCAGCTGGTCGCTGTGATACTGGGGCCCTATACTGTTTTAAGTACCGTGCGAGCAAAGATTATTTGCATCAAAGAGGGCCTTGCATCTGAGGACGTAATGCTTCGCCGTAAAGCTTAATACCTGTTGGGAGTGTTGGTTGTCAGTAACTACCTGAATTAACAATCAATCAGTTATTCCGTCATCTTTGACAGTCGTTACAAATAATTTGATTCGTCGCTGATTTTTCCAATTTCTTGAACAATTCACACAATGGGCTTTACGGAACAGCACCAAACATTCATGGTTAAAGCGTATTTTCGAAACGGGATTAGAGTAAATGGTGAGTGTCAATACAATCTGGGTTTGTGCATGGACGATTTTCACGAACATTTTCCTAACGTTGCTTTTATTGCTGGGGATTTTTATTATTGCCTAAAAAGAACCGTGGCTGTGTTTAGGAAAACAGGTTCTATACAACACAAAAAAGGAGCAGGAAGATCATCTGTAAGAACAGAAGAACTTATTGCAAACGTTAGTGAAATAATGCAAAATACGCCAACAAATTGTATAAGACGCCTGTCCCAAGAAGTGGGAAGATCTTATGGAACATGCAGGACTATTCTTAAGAAGCAGCTAAATTTATTTCCTTATAAAGTGCCAGTATTCCAAGAATATACAACAAAGGATTATCCAAGAATGTGGTAACATTTCTCCAGAGATGCTAGTCAACACTTTCGAAAATATGAAGTGACGTGTGAATTTATGCTTGGTGGCCAATTTCAGCAATTTATGTAATTATTTTTCGTTTTCTTTCTGTTTATTCTTACTTTGTTAATTTTCTAAACAACAAAAATAAATTTGTATTTGTCTACTTATTTTATTACTCATTAGTTTGGCATATCATGTCATAATATAAATTTGACAAAATTTAACCTTTAAAAGGCGGACTGGGGTCCTTTCGGACCCCACGTTCTGTTTTTTGTAAATAATTCGTTTATTTTTTTAAGTTTTAATAATTCCTTTATTTTATGTGCATATACGCCCGAAGTTTTTTAATCCAAGCCCTCTTTGATGCAAATAATTTTTGCTCGCACGGTATAATAAACTATTTTTGTAATATTTTGGAAAATTATTAATACGGCGTTTTAATTTATTAATCCATTAAGACGTCCCCGAAAAATTTAAAATTTTTAAAAATAGTTGTTTTCTTGCAGTACTTATAATAAAATTTGATGTAATTTCAAATCAACCGTTGTACAAACCTCTATTGCTTCCTGTACTTGACTTCCGGACGCGGGATCCGAGCCGCATACGACCACAAATTTATTCCATTTAAAAGCAATCAGTAGGGCAACTACACTTTTTGATACTTTGCTGGATGGTGGTAAAGTTCTTGCAAATGTTAGGAATGTTGCCTTATCAGAGACCTTGGTATCACTACATCTCTGAAACAAGAAAAAAAAACTGAAATTACATCGTGTCGTTCGCAGATAAAAGTTTTAGAACGCTTAAATTTAGTCCATCAATATGTTTAGATAATAATAATGTCTTTTATTTTATACAAAAATATTCATAAAGGTGGGGGTATCGAACTATAGCTGCTCATACAACCACCTAATTTATAAAAATAAATAAAATAGCGATCCAAGAAAACAACAAAAATATAAAAAAACAACAAAAGTTCTAACGTAGCAAATACATGTTTTGAATATAAAAGGAAAAGCAGAGCAGGTATGCCTAATGTAAACTCAAAGTGATATGAAATAAAGTAAAATAATAGACAAAAAAGTTAAAAACTAAAAGCACAGTGGAATAAATTGCAAAAAACCCGAACAAAAATAAAAAAATAAAAAATTACATACTGCGTAAACGCTAGCGCGGAGTGCGACCCGCCAGCAGATGCTCTTTAACGCCCCTACAGAAGGCAGCAGAGCTGGGAGCCATCCTTGTACAGTCTGGCAAAGAGTTAAAAGTAGTAACGGCCGTATAGCGGAATGAACGCTGAAAAAAAGCATGGTTGTGCTTGGGCACAGTATACAAATCCCTGTGGCGAGTAAGAACATTATCCACATCAGAACCCTGAGTAAGTTTGTTAAAAAGGTAAGAAGGAAGTGCAGTTAGTCTAATTTTGTAAACCAGATATAGGATATGAAGTAAATAACGCTCTTTGATAGTAAGCCATCCAAATAAGGTGAGATATGATCTAATTTGCGGACAATAAAACTAAATCTAAGACAAGCGTTTAAAGTTTCTGTAAGCTATTTTAGTCTTTTTGAAGCAAAGCAGGGCAATAGACAACGTCACAATAACCCAGATGTGATAATATTAGAGGATCAGTTAGACGTTATTTAGTATCCGTATCAAAAATATCTCGATATAGAAGTTTTAATTTAGCGTATGTTTTTTGAATAAATTTGAAGAAATATGATCTGAATATCTAAACTCAGAATCAATATTCAGTCCTAGATTTTTACATGTATTTAAAGGCTCTATCACAGTACCGTTAAGAAAGATTTGAAACACAGGATTTTCAATTATAAGGGACTTGCACTTACCAAATACTACGAGCTGAGTTTTCTTCTCGTTTAGAATTAAGATGTGGGATTTAGAGATATCCGAAAGTAATTTAAGATAAGAGTCTTCCAGTTGTGTTTTCGCCGTAACATTGTTTTAATGGTATTTCCTTTTTAAATTGTTAGCAGTTCTTTGAAATCAAGTTTGAAAATCCTATACACAAACAAAAGTGTTAATTGCATTGCACCAGAACAATAATTACTAGAGACTGGCCATTCGTCTACGATGTTAACGACGACGGTAGCATTAGTCCTACCCCTTCTTGGAGAAGGTATTTTTTGTACTTAAGGTAGTAAGAAAAGTGAAAATAACTACTTGTTATATTTTACAAATTTAATCAGTTTCCTGACACTTGTTTCGGCCCTTGCGGGTCATTTTCAAAGGAGTAAAAGAAGATAATAAATTCTGCTCTTACAAAGGATATTTATATCTTATTATGGTAATTTTAAACATGTCATTAAATTAAAATTAGGATTGGATTGATTCTATTTTTAAGGTACAAATGCATATTTTATCCTAAGTAGTGTGCCTATTAGGAATTAGGGAAGCGCCTGAAGGAATGTTGGTTCGATTTTACATTTGTTTTTTTGCTAGCTATTGTTTCTAATAGGTTGTGTTCTGCCTTTATTGTGTATGTATATGGGTTTGATGTTGTTAGGGATTGAGTGATTGATTTTTATGCAGTGATCGGCTAACACTGTTTATTTTGTTTTTTTATATAATACAGTGTCACCAGTAAAGTCCGCATCATATGGGATTTTTTTTTAATAGCTTTATTCGAAATTTGACTTTGGCATTAAGTTCTGCTTCGATCGAGATGAAAATTAAGCAAAAAAATAGTAGTCACGCGATTCGCATTATCCGTCAAATTTAAATTTTTTCCAAAAAATAATTCAAAAGTGGGGTTATTTCTGAAAATATCGAAAAAAGTTATTGGAAAAAGTTTTTTTAAATGCCGTTTTTAGCCCACATGCAAAATTTCAGCTGCATAAGATAATTTTGGTTTTTTACCCATATTTTGTAAATTGCACCACTTTTGCAAAACAAGACTTAACGCAACCTACATAAAACTACTTAGTTTTGACAATGCTTTATTTAAGATACATTTTCTTTAAAGTAGCGCTTTATTAAATGTGTGTTTGTCTACAAAATCTAAATTGGGCTATTAAAATTTGGTCGCATGTGATGCAAAGTTTATTTGTTTTTGACCCTGTAAGGTAACTTCATGAAATAAATATTTTTGAAAACGTAGTTTGTGTCTGAAAGTAATACACCTTAATATTAAGACAAAAAAGAACACAGTAACTTCAGTAAACTGTTCATTAAGTTAAAAATAAATTTTAGTTTAACGTAACGTAAAGTTTATCTATTTTCAACGATTTGTAAACATTGTGAAAAATGTAGGGTAGAGGAAGAAAATTAATTCCTTTCGAATTTTATTTTACTACCACTTTTTAATCTCTTTTCGTCCAACCACTCAAAATGTCCTCGTCTTATTCGTGTTTTTAGGTTTTGATTTTTTAAAAATCTTTTACATTGCTTGTATTAGTGGCACTTGGGCTCTTCGGTGCTGATGATGGTACTCCCTAGTACCGAAACATGTACACCATATTAATCTAACTCTTTTAATATAAGTATTTGTGGAGACGACTGTGGGTTTTTTTCCCTATATCTCTAAAGCTCCACTTTGAGATAATGGACTACTTCCGCAAAATAAGACTCAAAGCAACCTACATAAAACTTCTTATTTTGACAATGCTTTATTTCAGATACATTTTCTTTAAAGTAACGCCATATTTTATTAAATGAGTGTTTTTCTACAAAATCAAAATTGGGCTATTCAAATTTGGTCGCATGTGATGCAAAGTTTAGTTGTTTTTGACCCTGTAAAGGGTAACTTCATAAAATAAGTATTTTTGAAAACGTAGTTTGTGTCTGAAAGTAAAAAAAATAAAAAATAAAATAAAGGGGTTTTACATTAAATCGTTGAAATTATAAATTATAAACTTTACGCTAAGTTAAACTAAAATGTATTTTCCACTTTATGAACACTTTGCTGATGACACTGTGTTCTTTTTTTGTCTTAATATTAAGGTGTATTACTTTCAGACACAAACTAGGTTTTCAAAAATACCTATTTTTTGAAGTTACCTTATACAGGGTCAAAAACAAATGAACTTTGCATCACATGCGACCAAATTTTAATAACCCGATTTAGATTTTGTAGAAAAACACACATTTAATATGGCGCTACTTTAAAGAAAATATATCTGAAATAAAGCATTGTCAAAACTAAGAAGTTTTATGTTTGCGTTGAGTCTTATTTTCCAAAGTGGTGTCATTTACAAAATACGGGTAAAAAATCAAAATTATCTTATGCTGCTGAAATTTTGCGTGTGGGCTAGAAACTGCATTTAAAAAAACTTTTTCTTATAACTTTTTTCGGTATTTTCAGAAATAACCCCACTTTTGAATTATTTTTTGGAAAAAATTTAAAATTGACAGATAATGCGAATCACGTGACTACTATTTTTTTTTGCTTAATTTTCATCTCGATCGAAGCAGAACTAGATGCCAAAGTCAAATTTCGAATAAAGCTATTATTAAAAGAAATCCCATATTATGCCGACTTTACTGGTGACACTGTAGTTGAAATATTATATTACATTTCTATAATCACGTGAATAAGATTCTGAAATTAAAGACGAAATAAAAAAATTATCACCAAAGCCGCGGGTCGTAAAAGAAAATTAGATCTGAAAGATCTTATTAACATCATTTTAATAAATAGGTTACGAGGTTTTCCCAATTTATTTTTTGTTGTTAATGAGGGCTACTTCAGAAAATTGTGAACAGTAAATTGAGGACATCGGCTACATTTGCCTACATGCCTACGCTTTTATTATAATTATTTTTAACTGACATACTGACATCTTAAAATTACATTTTCCACACAACAGGATACAGCTCATTTATGATACAACTTGGAGAAAAACCGATCGCACATTTTTTTTTTGTTCTTTATTCCTTGTTTAGACAAGTCAACTGTAAACAGAAGTATAAGGAGGTAAGCGTCAATAATACAGCGGGGGCTCGAGACGTTTTGGTAAAGTGGGAACAAAAATCATTCACGCGCGCCGCAGACAAAAAAAAATTCGACCACGCCCAAATATTTCTAGTCAACATTGTAATAGTTAGTCGTTCGTTCACCAGAAGGTTCTTACGGCAAAAACGAGTTATAATTTTATTTATCTGTTTTTATCAACTTTTTCGTTTTGCTTGATTAGTTAGTTACGGTACGCTGAATAATTTAACTGAGTTTGGATGTTAATTTTACCAAGCATACAAAAATTAAAGATGTTGTGTATATTATGTATCTTTGATTTTGCATGATTGTCTTTTCATTTCTTCCCAAATATGAACAAGACCATCGGTTCCTTTTCGAGTTTGTTTTCACCACTCTAAATAAAACACATAATAATAATAAGAAGAATAATATTAATAATAAGTTTATTTAAAATTTAATAACATATGTATTAAAATGTTTATGTTGTCTTCTATAAACTTATTCTTCAATCCCCTTAACGTGAGCTTGTTAGGTGCAAATCTTATTTTTTTTTAGTATGTAAAATCATAAATCATAAATATGCATTAAAAATTATGTTTTAAAGTAAAAATGTTAATTTATAGTATAAACGCAATTTTTTTGAAGAAATTTATTCTACAGTGTCACCAGTAAAGTCCGCATCATATGTGATTTTTTTTATTAATAGGTTTATTCAAAATTTGACTTTTTCATCAAGTTCTGCTTCGATTGAGATGAAAATTAAGCAAAAAATTAGTAGTCACTTGATTCACATTATCTGTCAAATTTAAATTTTTTTCAAACAATAAGTCAAAAGTGGGGTATTTCTGAAAATATCGAAAAGAGTTATAAGAAAAAGTTTTTTTAAATGCAGTTGCTAGCTCAACTGCAAAATTTCAGCTGGATAAGATAATTTTGATTTTTTACCTATATTTTGTAAATTGCACCACATTTGCAAAATAAGACTCAACGCAACCTACATAAAACTTCTCAGTTTTGACAAGGCTTTATTTTAGATACATTTTCTTTAAAGTAGTGCCATATTAAATGTGTGTTTTTCTACAAAATCAAAATTGGGCTATTAAAATTTGGTCGCATGTGATGCAAAGTTTATTTATTTTTGACCCTATGTAAGGTAACTTCATAAAATAAGTATTTTTGAAAACGTAATTTGTGTCTGATAGTAAAAAAATAAAAAATAAAGTAAAGGGGTTTTTAATTAAATTGTTGAAAATAGATAAACTTTACGTTAAGTTAAACTAAAATTTATTTTCCACTTAATGAACACTTTACTGATGACACTGTGTTCTTTTTTTGTGTTAATATTAAGGTGTATTACCTTTAGACAGAAACTACGTTTTTAAAAATACTTATTTTATGAAGTGACCTTATACAGGGTCAAAAACAAATAAACTTTGCATCACATGCAACCAAATTTGAATAGCCCAATTTTGATTTTGTAGAATAACAGACATTTAATATGCGCTACTTTAAAGAAGATGTATCTGAAATAAAGCATTGTCAAAACTAAAGAATTTTTATGTAGGTTGCATTGAGTCTAATTTTGCAAAAGTGGTGCAATTTACAAAATATATGTACAAAATCAAAATTATCTTATGCAGCTGAAATTTTGCGTGTGAGCTAGAAACTGCATGAAAAAAAACTTTTTCTAATAACTTTTTGCGATATTTTTAAAAATAACCACACTTTTGAATTATTTTTCGGAAAAAATTAAAATTTGACAGATAATGCGAATCACGTGACTTTTATTTTTTTGCTAAATTTTCATCTTGATCGAAGCAGAACTTGATGTCAAAGTCCAATTTTGAATAAACCTATTAATAAAAAAAATCCCATATGATACTGACTTTACTACTGGTGACATTGTATAATAAAATTATTAACTTATAAGTTTTAAGTAAAAAATATTACTTATATAAATTATTCAGAACAATATTAACTAATTAAAGCATTTCTAAAAATATTTTCAAATTGTCTGTTTTTAATATCCATGTTTTTATTTCGACTTAAAAATTTTTTTTTGAAATCAATTTTTTAATTTTTGTTGGTAAATAATCGTTTAAATGGAAACATAAATATTTGAATTTTTTTTCTCCTGTGGACTTACAAATTGAACCTATACCATTTGATCAAGTATGTTTTTTTTCATAGGAAATGGAAATTGACGACATTCTTCATTGGTGGAGCCCAAAGATATATGCAAAAAACTGAGAAAAAAACAAAACAACGATTTTAAATTAAACCCACAGGTTCCAAAAAAATATATTTTTCCTAATACATATGACATTGCAAAAATATATTAAATAATATAATAAAAGCAGTAAAATTTAAATAAAGAAAACAAATTGTCAATAGATTTGTAAACTCACATCGCCGTAACTTCTTCATGCAAGAAGCTATTCAATTTTTTAAAATTAAAAGCTGCGCAATTTATTAACCTTTACTTTATCTCCATTAATATTGGGTTTATTTTTTTAATAAACCCGGTATAGGCGTAAGCTAGGGGTGGCTTCAGGCTCGACGGCCATCCTTAAACATACCGCCGCGCATACTGCGTCATTTCTACTATCCATTGACTCAATTTTATTAATATTACAGTATATTTGCAGTTTTTCGTTTAAATAAAACAGGAAATAAAAAGTCAGGTCTTTATCCAAGATCGACTTACAGCTCACGTACAAGCAAGCTGTTGCGCGCAATAAAATTATGTGAAGGAAATATTTGCTACCAAAAACTAGATAAAAACATTTAATAAATCTGGAGTTTACGTTTAGAAGAATTATTAGTGCTGCACAGAAAAAAGAAATTTCAAAAGATATTTTATTTTACGAATTATCTTCCCTTCTAGCTCCAAGAGTTTTAGAAATTAAAGTTTTGACCAGGTTGTATCAAATAGGATTTTGTACCGTGCGAGCAAAAATAATTTGCATCAAAGAGGGCCTTGCATCTAAAGACGTAATGCTTAATACCTGTTGGGTGTCAGTTACTACCCTAATTAACAATCAATCAGTTATTCCGTCATCTTTGACCGTCGTTACAAGTAATTTGATTCATCGCTAATTTTTCCAATTTCTTGAACAATTCACACAATGGGCTTTACGGAACAGCACAAAACGTTCAAACATTTTACTAACGTCGCTTTTATTGCTGGGGATTTTTATCATTGCCTGAAAAGAACCGTGGCTGTGTTTAGGGAAACAGGTTATATACAACATAAAAAAGAAGCAGGAAGACCATCTGTAAGAACAGAAGAACTTGTTGCAAACATTCGTGAAATAATGCAACATACGCCAACAAATTGTATAAGACGCCTGTCCCAAGAAGTGGGAAGATCTTATGGACCATGCAGGACTATTCTTAAAAAGCAGCTAAATTTATTTCCCTATAAAGTGCAAGTATTCCAAGAAATACAAGCCGCAGATTTGGAAAGACGCGGGAATTACTTTTAATGGTTTACCCAAAATTTATTGGAAAGACGTGTAAATTTATGCTTGAAGCACGTGGCGGTGGCCAATTTCAGCAATTTAAGTTTTCTTTTTCTTTCTGTATATTCCTTCTTTGTTAATTTTGTAAACAACAAAAATAAATTTTTATTTGTCTACTTATTTTATTACTCATTAGTTTGGGATATCATGTCATAATATGAATTTGACAAAATGTTAACTTAGATTTGGTTAGATATATCGTCCCCATATCATTGTGATCTAAACCAAGCCCTACGTTTTTTAATCCAAGCCCTCTTTGATGCAAATAATTTTTGCTCGCACGGTAGATATTTACCATAATATGTAATTTTAAATTATATAATCAAACTTTTATATGGGTTAATATTGACGAATTAAACAAAGAATATCTATTATTATTTGGATGGACTGTAAATAACGAAAATGTTATGGTTCCAACAGAGATGCATCAAGCTCCAGTTCCAGGGTTTTCAGAATAATGCTTCTTACTTGCCTGGAAGTTACTTGACTAATAGAAGGCAAATAGTTAAATATAATGGACATTTTTCTGATCCAACAAATCTATCGTGTGAAGTATCACAAGGCTGGATACTTGGTCCTTTGTTATTTTCTCTCTATAAGTAGCACTACTATTTACACCTAAAACATTGTTCAGTTCATTTCTATGCGAATGACATGCAAATCTATATTTCATTTCATCCGGGGTCTTCGTCAAGTTATTTCTTAAGCTTAGTAATTGTTACAAACGTGTACGGGTTTGTTCGGGTTTGTTCGGGGTTGTCCGGGGTCTTCGTCAAGTTATTTCTTAAGCTTAGTAATTGTTACAAACGTGTACGTTTTTAAATTATATATTGTTTTTTTTTTGTTGATTCTTTCAGTGTAATTCAGTGCAGCTTTTTTGTTTTTAAAATAAATCTATTTTTTGTTTTGCTGATCAATATGTATGTGCAGCTTAATAACGACAATAACAAACTTTTTCAATTTTAAAAACTTTGTCTGCTTGCCGAAAAATTGACGAAAGTAATTTTTTAAAAGTCATGTAAGGTTAAATAACAAATAAAGATGTTTTAGGGAAGTAATTTGGCCATTGCACAGAAAGAAAAAATAATAACCATTTGTTATGTTTCACAAATTTAATTAGTTTCCTGACACGTGTTTCGGCCCTTGCGGGCCATTGTCAAAGGGGTAAAAAAAGATACTAAATTCTACGTGACATTACAAAGGTATTTACATCATATTATGTTATTTTATATTATACAGGGTGTTCATTTGAAAACTTCCCACCACGGATTTTCCTGCTTTAAAATGAAAATGTGGAAAATCGCTCGGACCCGTCGATTTTTATTTCGAGGGGGACATCTTTTGCGTATATTGTCAATCTTGTTACTTCAAGCCCCTAGGAGGGGGGGGGGGGGGGTAAGATCTAAATGTTAAATGGATACCCCTATTTTATATAATATTTTTGGATTCTGCATAAAATTCTGAACATTTTTTAATAAAAGCATTATTAGTCTATACTAAACAGTTTCCGAGATATTGACTCTTGAAAAATGACATTTTTGAACTTTGACAGCGTCTAGCTTTCTAACTGTCGTACGTCGTACGTGCCTGTACGTCTTAGAGCAAAACGATTTACATGTCCCTAACTTCGATTTTTATTATCTTTCCAATAGTGTCAACTTCCGGTTAAACCGGTTGTAAGAAATATAGTACTTCCGGTTGAACCGAAAGTTGACACTATTGGAAAGATTATAAAAATCGAAGATAAGGACATGTAAGACATAAGCCGTTTTGCTTTAAGACCTACAGTTAGAAAGCTAGACGCTGTCAAAGTTCAAAAATGTAATTTTTCAAGAGTCAATATCTCGAAAACTGTTTAGTATAGACTAATACTGATTTTATTAAAAAATGTTCAGAATTTTATGCAGAATCCAAAAATATTATATAAAATAGGGGTATCCCTTTAAGATTTAGATCTTACCCCCCTCCCTCCTAGAAGCTTGAAGTAACAAGATTGACAATATACGCAAAACATGTCCCCCTCGAAATAAAAATCGACGGGTCCGAGCGATTTTCCCCATTTTCATTTTAAAGCAGGAAAATCCGTGGTGGAAAGTTTTCAAATGAACACCCTGTATATAAAAAAAAATAATTGAAGACACAAGTGCATAAAGGGTCTAAGTGGCATTTTCTTGAAATATCTAATTTTACTGTTTTCAGAGTTTTAAGGCTGTATATAGGTTGCTTTGCGCTAAGTTAAATTGTCCTATTTTTAATATCGAAAAAGTTAGTAGCTGATAAAGGATCTATGTACATAGAACATTTACCATTGTGACGTGCAAAATGGGTAGTACCAGATGTGTAATATACATATAATAACATATACCATAAAAACTAAAATCTTTTTTGATCTTACGTCACTTGATAAAGGGTCTAAATGCACATATTCCCAATCCACTGAAAATTGTGTTTTTATATTCACTATAAGAGAAAAGTTCCAAAGTAGAAAAGTTAAATTCGATTAACTCAAAATGTTTTAAATGCCACTTAGACCCTTTATACACTTGTGTCTTCAATTACCAATGGCCCGTAAGGGCCGAAACACGTGTCAGGAAACTGATTAAATTTGTGAAACATAACAAGTAGTTATTATTTTTTCTTGCTGTGCAATAGGTGCACCAAGCAAATTACCTACCTTAGAAACTCGATTTAAGGCTTTATGGAAGTCGTGTTTAGTATATTGTTAATACCTAATAAAGTGAAACTTCTAAACGTTTTTCAAAAATATATATTAGTGTGTTAAAAAAATATGGTAAAGTACGGTATTACACGAAAGTGTCGGGTATTACCGTATAATGGTCGTGTAAGTCCGTACAGGTTTTTAAAAACTTTAACAAATAAAAGAACATATTTTAACGCTATGCTATAGAATGAAACAAGATTAGTTTTTCCTTGGAGACCACGTCCATTTCTTTTTAGTACTCATCTGAAATAATAAGTTTTTTTATTATTATTTTTTTATTACGTATAAATCTATACCGTACACTGTACGGCATTGCCCGAACCACTGGTGTTTTGGCGCATTGAAGCAACTGCTCGACCACCTAGCAACGTAATAAACAAAGACATACTTATATACAGGGTGTTTCAGAATAAGATGCTGATCCTTAACGATGTGAATCCTTAGGTGATTTTAAGAAGAAAAGTTCATAATAATATATATCCTTAACCTATCAACTTTCGAACTACAGGGCGTTAAAGTTTTAAGAAAAAAATCGTTTTTCTATCATAACTTTAAAAACTTTCTGGCTATTTTTAGGAATTTTTCACACATGCCCTCTAAGCATCAATAGCCATTTTTTTGTGTAGAAAAATTTTAAAAATTTTTAACCAGTGGCGTCCTGAAAGGGTTTGGACTAGACATTTTGAAAAAATATTATTTACGCCACTGCTTTTTCTCAAGATAAAAATTATTTTTAAAATACTCATTCATTTTGGGCCAAATTTAATATCTTGCCTTTTTATCGTCCGATAAACAGTTTCCGGCAAAAAAAAATAAAAAGCATTAAATGCGCATTCGCTATGTGCCTATGGTTTATTTTTAACAATAAATTAAAACAGCTAACTTTAAAAAACGTGTGAACAAAAACGAAAATAATATAGATTAGCTATTGAAAGTGGCCACCACTTGCAAGAATGCATGCTTCAGCTCTTCTCTTCATTGAGTCTCGTTCCCTTTGAAAAATTCTTGGAGTATTCCTGATAGTGTCAAAACAAACCATAGGCACATAGCGAATGCGCATTTAATGTTTTTATTTTTTTTGTCGGAAACTGTTTGTCGAACGATAAAAAGGCAAGATATTAAATTTGGCCTAAAATGAATGAGTATTTTAAGAATAATTTTTATCTTGAGAAAAAGCAGTGGCGTACATAATATTTTTCCAAAATGTCTAGTCCAAACCCTTTCAGGACGCCACTGGTTAAAAAATTTTAAAAATTTTCTACACCAAAAAATGGCTATTGATGCTTAGAGGGCATGTGTGAAAAATTCCTAAAAATAGCTAGAAAGTTTTTAAAGTTATGATAGAAAAACGATTTTTTTCTTAAAACTTTAACGCCCTGTAGTTCGAAAGTTGATAGGTTAAGGATATATATTAATATGAACTTTTCTTCTTAAAATCACCTAAGGATTCACACCGTTAAGGATCAGCATCTTATTCTGAAACACCCTGTATACCTGTCAAAAACGGCATGTACAGTATTGGACTCTGTACGGTATTGGGCTCCGCTCCCCTAATTGAACTAATGGGTACAGGTAAATTCGCCCCAATGACCATGAGTTTCAAAAGGTTCATTTTGGCCGCTCAGGTATAACAGGTAATTTCGCCCCAAACACCCTTGCTTTATGATGGTCATTTAGAAAAAGGATAATTAGGTATAATGAAAAAATTACATTATTGATGATTATGATTTTATTAGGTACTACCTTGTATTTGATAGAAATTCATTCTTATTTGAACTGTGTCAAAGGACCTCGAAGTATCAGCGGTTCACTATACGGAAAAATAGTAAAAATTAGTGACTATGGAAATGACGGTAAAAGTAATAACCAGCAACCGAGGAAGGCAAATGCTTGTTGTGAACGATTTTAAGTACCGGGTGTTCCACCTAAGAAGGTAATCGGCTATATCTCAGAAAGTAATAACACTAGGATTTTTGGAAAAAATATATATCCATAAAGGCAGCCAAGAGAAATTGCTGGAAATTATTCATATGTTCGAAAAATGACCGCTAGGGGGCGTAAGAGAACTTTCAAAATAGAAATGAAGATTTTCTCTTGATTTTTCTTAATTTTTCAAATCATGCCAAATGATGCCAAACCACTTTTTAAATCTAAAAAGGGTATGTTGAATAATGTATTTTTTTAAAAAATTTTTAATTAAATAAAAAAATGTATTGCCGAGTTAATATATTTCTCAAATTTAACCTTAATTAAGTACATAAATTAATTAAATAATCTGTAAAATTTAATTTTTGTTGGTCTCTAAGAAAACGTTATTATTTTCAAACGAGAATATGATTGAAATAGCAACGGTTTTAGGAATTAATTTCCTGTAATATAAAGGCTTCGATCGAGTATTTCTTGTCATGCTTGTTTCGTATGCGCATAATATTTTTAAAGATTCATGCTAGCAATAAAAATATTGACAGTCGTATTCGCTAACATAAGAAAAGCGGTATCTACATTAGCGTATTGCCATGGCTAAGATGGACGCGTGAGAATGTGCCGGGGATAGAGAGACGATAAAAGCTAAACACCTTGCGTATTTTAGACGTATAATAAGCTTCTTTATTTATAGCCAATGTCATATCATATTTTAAACATGAAAGGAGTGTTGTTAATGTGCAGAGCTGTTGCTGAAGTTTTCAAAGCAAAAGTACTGTTTGATTAAAAGCAAAACTTAAAGAAGATGGTGTGTTAGAAAGTAGATATCTAAAAGGAAAGCAATTGGCCCATCAGTGACATTATCGGATGAACTGGTATTTCATAATCCCTAAAATTACCAACAAATGCTGCGAATTACACCAGAAATTTTTCTTTTTTTAAACTTCTTTGGATTGATTTGTTCCAGCATATTAAAGAAGCAAGCCGTGGCAAATATCAAGCGGATGTCTACGCCTGCTCTTCACGGTACTGTTGTTTAAATGAGCCGTGGCCACGGCTCGCCGAACTTCACGCCCGTTTCTAGACGTAGCACATCTTTTTTTTTTAAAGCCAGGTCTAAATTTAGAATCCCAGATTTAGTACCTTTCTTAAACCCCTTGTACGTACTATCCACGCGATCCGATTTGTTCGGGTTTCTTCGACGGTGATTATTCGATGATCTGTCAAAAGAATATTTAAATTAAAACGCAAGTTTTTTAATGTATAACAAGTAAAATGGACAAAAATACTCTGTATGGTGCACTTTTTATTCAACAGAGCTTTATTTAAGCGGCTATGTAAACTAGATAGTTTATGACGTTTCTTGTATTAGTAAATACTCATCAAAAATGTTAAATCCTAAAAAATTTACAAATTCGATGTTTTTCTTGGATTGATGTTTATAAAAAAAATGAATCTAATTTTCGAATTAAAGATATACTATATTTTTTATAGATTATTACAATTTATGTTTACGTTTGCAAATTAATATTCTATACTGAAATAAGCCTTCATTTATTAATTTAAATATTGCTGATTAATTTATTATATTTATAAAGAAACTTAAAAAAGAAGAAAATTTATTAAATAAATAAAAAATAGGAAAGATGATATTTAACATTCATAAAATATTTTTCTACTCCCCGCTTGGTAAGGACTAATGACTAAATTAAGTAAACAAAAAATAGACAATAATTATCTTAAAAAAAAGGCAAGAAAGAAACACTTTGACACTTTTATAAAGTCAGTATTGGTGCCTGCTGGTGTTAAAACGTCATGCTTCGTGTACAATTTTGAAAATGTAAAAACTAAATTTCTCTGATATTTATCACAAAAAATAGCTGTGAGTACAATTGTATACTCCCTGAAAAGTTTCAATACTGTCGAGATATGAAATAGTTAATTACTTTATCTTGAACACTTTACACCTCGGTACATAGTATACCATTATTGGCATTTTATATTTTGTATAAAAAAATAAAGTTGTAATTCCTGAATAAAGATTTTATTAATAGCAAATTTATTTTATTGCCCGCAATAACTCTGAAAAAGACATATGATTTAACATTTTAATAAAAACGTTATTAAGTTTTGCTCACAAGCTATTTATATTAGTTTAATATCAGTGAGGAGGCATCATCATTATATAATAGCATATGATATATCATTCGATTTATTTGCAACAATTGTTTAAGACATGATCAGCCAATTTTCAATTCAAATGTTTATAAATTATTATTTATTGTAAGTGCGTAATGAACAATTTGGTTAGTTAAGTACTTATTAATTTTACATGCTTGATAGAGATAGGTTAGTCACAGCGATTGGACACGCTAAAAAAAGTTTACTCAGTAACGCTTTTCCTTATAATAAGGTACTTTTTTGCTATGACTGTACATGTCTTTATGTGTAATAATTTTCTTGAACAAATTTTAAAAATACCAGTAGTAATAATATAACAAGTACGTATGATTATTTTTTTAATTTTGTTTAAATCCAATTTCTTAATAAAATAATTTAATGTAAATTGCCTGACAAAATCACTGGTCCGCAGCCCGGATATTTTCTAGCAATATGCATGAATGCTTTTATTTAAAAGAATTGATGCAAAGAATTTTCAAAGGACGTGCTTTCCATTGACACATAATTAAAAGGCATTTGTAAAATTTTAAAAAAGAAATAATTATTTGTTTTTTACAAGTATATCTGGTAAAGGTACAAACCGTGACATTTTGAAATTTATGATTAGATGATTTGGGCGTGTCAAAAGATAACAATATTTAATTGGCTATTGGAAACTGTAAACAAAATTTTTCCTGGACCTTTTTATAATAAATCTTTAAAATACGACGCGACCTAGCTTAATGCGCAACACAATGTAAATAAATATGATAAGCCGGTTGATTCTCACACCATTTATAAACCAAAGTGTATTATATAAAATTTTTTATGAAAATTAAATGGAAAATACAAATTATTAAATTTTGACGAAAATTTCACACCTGTCATTCTAAGCCAATCACACACTTTCATTTCGACAGTTACCAATGACAACCTTCAAATTTTTCGGAAATTTTTCTCCTCCTGCCAAGCTAGGCGAACAAAATTAATAAGTGGAAATTTTTTCTTAACAGCTATCATATTATCCGAAAATCAGTATTCAGGATCAAATTTTGGTATTTAATGTTTTTATTCATTTTATAATATCTACTAAATAAATACAAATATTTATTTTTCTTTCATTAAGGCTAAATATTTTTGGAATTCTGGTTCAAACTCTTCTCTTCGTAATGGAGAATAACAAGGATAATGGTTATCTTCCCTTTCCACTTCTATCAGATGTTTATGTTTAATATAATAGATGTAATATTTAGATGCAATTTTGTTCTGCTGAATTCTGGTTTTTCTTTAAAAGGATGGGATATCTTCCTCCAAAATCTCTGGATAGCTGAGGAAAGGTTTTCTTGATGGGGATTTAATTCGGTTTTTTCCATTAAACATTGCAAATACTTTAAATTTTTATGAGACATATTAATGTCCCCTATTTCAGAGCAAGATTTACAAACACCGTATATAGGGCTTAAAATTAGTTTCTTGATTGTTTACTGCCATGATTTAATTATTGTGAACTAAAGAAGCACGTTTAAGAAATAACTGTCGACGTGACGTATAGCAGAGACGATTTTGACATCACAAGCCTAAGCCTACTTGACTGTGGTATCTACTATCTACCTAGATTTTCAAAATTGTTTTATCTGGCATAACTAGCCTAAACTAGACTATACTATGCTTTCCGTTTGTTTTAGTAAATGAAATGTAGTAAAAATAAATAAAAGGGATAATTTTCACTTACATTTTTTGCATTTCGTTTAACTAAACGGTGAGGAAACTTTTTTTTGAAAGTTTAAGTATTCCCATAATTATGGATAATTTCAATAAAATAATTCAAATACATTTTAGGTGTGAAATTTTCTTACCGAATCCCCCGCGTCCTTGAATTAATATCCGGAAATTCTTTCTCAGTCACGCATTTTTCTAGAAAATTTTTCCTCGTCTACGACTCGGGAAAAATTTCAAAAAATGCGTTCCTTCAGAAAAATTTCCAGAAATAATTCGAGCACTAGGGAGATTATAAGTGAAAATCATTATTTCCAAAAAAAAAAAATAGGAAATAGGCGATGAATTATCATAAGCGATAACATCAAATGTGTTCTGTAGAGTAGCATAAGCATCGATTAAGATATTTTTTAAATTTTTCATATAGGTATTTAAAAATAACTAAAACAAAAAAACACTAGTTTAAAAATATTTAAATAAATGGTTTCTAAAATCTGTTTACTTGACCTACCCTACCATGCCTAACTTTTGTAATTTTATTTCCTAATAAAAAAATAGTCCTTATCTTTTATAGACGCACATGAATTATAAAATAAGAATATAAAGCTTGGCTTGACTATATTTTCTTTCAGATTTCGAGCATATAGACTCTTACTAAAAAGCTTAAGAAAATTAATATTGTATTATAAAAAACAAAAACAATGGCAAAAAATTGAGATGTAATAAATTTACAATGATTGCGTAGAATTTAATTTGTAAAATGTTTCGAGTTTACAAAATTAAACATAAAATTGGATTAGATTTAAAAGTATTACAATTATATTCACTGCGTTGCTTAATATCTGAGATTCTTTAGGAAAATAAAGAATTCCCATAATTTCCGACACAGCCTTCTCAGACTACGGTTCATGTGGTAAAAAAGGCAACCTGGCAAACAATGTAAGGTTGTTCTACATTCTATAATTCATATAATAAGAACACAAAAAAAATATGTATCCCTGAAAATACTGAATATTACACAACTTACAAAATAAGTTCGTACTACTTTCAGAATCAATTATAATTATTTTAATAGCCAAACTACCCATCGCACAAAATCTGCTAAAATTAATGGCAATAATAGAAAGTTATTTTAAATTCGGTAACTATTGTATCTACTAAAAAAACGTGGATTAAAGAGTTTCTTAGGATTCCTTACAGTTCAAACACCTAACTAATTCTATGCTATGTATGCTTTAGAAGTGTTCAACCGACAATAGATGGCGCTTAGCCAAACTACGGTCAAACGCGTCTGGGTATGGGTCTGACGAAATGAAAGGAAAAATCACTCTCTACTTTACTTTATTATTTTTCTATTTCACGTTCATAATAAGCTCAGTACGATACGAATTTGCGTATCGTAATGAAGCTATTTCGATACGCGTTTTTTCTTTATTTGATGCTGGTAACATTTAAATGTTTTATTTCATTGACTTGCGCGGCCTTTGTGATTTACGAGAAAACCCATTTTTCGCAGAGGAAAAATAGCTTGATAACTTACTTTTTTATTCTGTGTGGATAACAGTCATGTATGTTGGTTGCATAAATCTATAAATCAATCTTTTGTAGATGCTTCAAGCTATCATTTTCTGCCAAATCCTATCCAAAATTCAATCTACTAACCTTCCAATGTTGATTTTAACTTCAACTTTATTTGAATTTTCCATCTTCCCTATACTAAATTGCAATGCCGTGACGTAAAATCACGTCTTTTGAAATTCGAAAAAAAGTAGCAAAATCGCCCGAATTTCCGAACGCTCTGTATATGTACCGAATGTACAAAGATCACACAATGTATTCCGTCCAATTTCAAATCTCATATCGCTAAAATAACTTTGGAATCTCGTGGTGAAAATGGGTCAATATATCAAAAAAATGACAGTTTGCAAAATAATTTGTGTTGTCCAGAGGCTACTATGATAAAAAATAGTATTACCAACATAAAATTTAGACATAAAAATTTACAAAACTTGAAGGATTTATTTTCTTTTTAAAATGTATTTTTCTTGATTATAAAAGGTGAAATAGAAAAAAATGTATAAAGCACATGTTTCAAAAGGCGTTTTAGCGCACGTGTCAATAAAAAAACTCGTCACTTTGTGGCTCGTTTTTTAAAATAGACGCGTGCGCTAAAACCGCTTCTTATGAAACGTGTACTTTAATATACTATAATTACTGTCGAAAAACAATTTAAATAACAAAAAATACCGGTTTACCTTAAGGCACAAGTTGTTTTACATTTTTAAAGATACCGCTCTTGGCAAGTAGCTAACTTCATTTTTTTTTTTAAATTATCCAGATTTCATTGTTTACAATGTTTTTGTGTTGAGTTCACCAGTTACTAATATTAGTTTAAATTTTGTATTCCATCAAGGAAAATTATGAATTTCTATTTAATAATATTATTGTTAAAAATGTATGTTAAATAAACCTTCTACGTGCATCTTATTCAAAAATCCAAATTTTAACTCGTTTTAATATAATTATTAACTGTAAATTATTATATTCAGTTACTAGTCCTCCATCATTACTATTTGAAATTTTCATAAAAATTATTTTTCTTTTCTGGGAGTATTTATGTTTTTTCTATAGTGTTAACTTAACAATTAAAACTGGGATACGAGTCAAAACAAACATAACGCTTTGTTCAGGTTTGAGACTAAATATCGTGTGGAAGGCATATTTTAATGATTTATCCTGTTTAAAAGTAATCCTATGAATTTAATATTTGTCCATATTAAGGTCAGAGTAGAAATATAACCTTTAGACTATCCAACAATGATAGACATCCCATTATCTTTATCACAACAAGGTGACAAGACCTGAAATGCCAGGTTCCACGTAAGGTCATCAGCGAAACCACGCGGAAATATTAGCAAAGTTTTACTTTTGAGTGATACGTTGTTGCCAAAGATTCTCCCCTTATTGGTTTTATGATTTTTTTTTTCTGTCAGTAAAATAAAACGTTACTTCTTTATTGCAATTATTTTCAATAATAACAACAAAAGAAAGAAAATGATATTAAAATAAATCAGTCTTTCTGACAATTTTAAGGCTTAAAAAAAAATTAATTTTTAAAGTTTGTTTTTTTCTCCTTGCCTAGATTAACCGAGATATAAGTAATAGCTACAAAAGCGTTACATTATTTAATGTTTATTAATGACAGCAGTGTTTATTTATTTCCCTAAAGACGTATCACAAATGAAATATTTTATGTGGGACAAATTATCTCTACAAAATTGGTACTAAAAGCCATAGCCAATTAAAGTAAATATTAACTTTAAATAAATAAAATACTTCCGCGCTAAATTTTCTCTGAAATGAAAGAGTCCATAAAATTACTGCCAGTTAAAATGATTGCAAAATTATTTAGACGAATTTTGCAATTAATGATATTTCAATGTTTTAAAAGAGAAATGCACTATGCAATATTATAGCAATAGGCAGCTGATTGGAAATTTATTTTTTTTAAGCTTAAATTTTAAATAAATATTGAGATAGAGTCAACTCCTAACCTTCTAAAAACTCAACCTTTCGACAGTTGACAACTACATTTACAACTAATACTGGTAGTAACGTAAAAATATATATATGGCAACGAGACTGCTGATGCGCTCGCCAGGGAGGGCGCAAGCATGTCTGCCGAACTAGCAGAGAATACTGTGGCTAGACCACTGGGATCAGTCAAAGAGGATATAGATCGGATAGCTAAACAACTTGCATAAAGCAGATGGACAGGGATGGCAACTTTTAGCATCTCCAGGCATTTGTGACCCCTACTTGACGGAAGGAAAACCGCAGTGCTATTACAACACAGTCGGAAGGACCTAAGAAACATCACTACTATAATCACCGGACATTGCCTGTTCGGTAGACACGCTGAACGTATGCAAATACCAACTAACGACTTCTGTAGAAGTTGCAGAGATCTTCCCTACAAAGGTAAAAGCGTCTAATCGTAAAAGTGTAAAGCTGAGAAAATCGACATTATATCATTTTTGTTTGCCAAATAAAATAGGAAGATTTTTTAAATTTTAAATGTATTGCATTTCATTGCAGTCTATTACAGCAACCTGGTATTAATTTTATATCAACCAGTGTTATGTTTTAACCTTCTTTATGACGCATAAATTGTTTTGCCTATGATTTTTGATGTTCATACTAACATATCATACAAAGGCAAAAGAGTCTAATGTATATTAGATTGTTTTGCCTTTGTACTAGTGAATATTATTACTCAGCAATGCAAGTGTACATGCCCTCTAATGTACTTTAGCTGTTTTTAACATTATATTTTATAGTAAAGAATCAGATGGGTAGGCAATAAAAGATACAAATAAATGAAAAATACCTTTATGAAAATAAAATAAACTCAAAAAAATACAGAAAACACATAAAAGAGTAAGCAACAACAAAAAATAAAATATATTGTTTTTAAACGCCTTCATTTAAAATATCTGCTGCATTATTATTTTCAGGAAGATTATTCCAAAATGGTCTTCTAGTCTCAGTCATTCTGGAAACTAACTTGTTTAAAATTGTTTCCTTCTTTTGAGTGGAAATACCCCTTGGTATTTGAATATGTTCGGGAAGTACTAAAGAAGCATTTTTCTTTAATACATCATAGCAAACATATTCTTCATCTTGGTAGTTACTTTTTACGTACAGTGATTCTGCCCCCTTTATAAATTTTATGGCCACAATATCTTTAAAGTACGGTAACTGGCCATTCACTCCTTCCAATTGTTTTTTCCTGTTAACACATTTTAGTTTATTTTCCAATTTTAAAAAGTCGCTGTATTGCATTTCTATAACATTCATACGATGTGAAGCTTTCTTACAACATTCTTTAAAATCCATAAAATCTTCAACATTTCCCATTTTTCTTACCGCCTGTTCTATTTTTCCATGGATGCCATCGGCAGCCATGTAGGTGTGACCTGATATTAGGTACTTTAATGTAATAGATTTCGTAGTACATAGGGACGAATTTATGTAAGACAATACAGCGGAAAATAGAACGTTATTTTTGTTTTGGCCGCTACAGTTGTCTAACCACAGTATAATATGTTCTGCGTCTCTGTTATATTCCAAAAATTTTAAAAAGGACGATGCTATGTCTTCAGCCCGTCTCCCCGCTGTTGCCTCATGCCAGAGTATACAAAAATGCTCGTTTTTTTTTGCCATTGCAGCAAATGTCTCGTTAAATAATACTAGCCTTGAAGTAAAAAAGGAATCTTTTACCTTCGGCATTCGTGGTAAGAGGAAGACCTTTTGCAGATCGGCAGCATAAACTTGAAAAAGGTTCAATTCAGCTGATAGTTCGCCATCCCTTCTGTATTGGGACCTAACATTTTGGACCTAAAAAAAGAATTACATTTTATAATAATTATTGAAGTATTTTTATTACTTAAATATATAAATAATCAACGAATGCTACAAAAAGCTGCTTTATATGAATATTTGAAAATTTGAAAATATGTTTTAAAAGATTAATAGATTCGAGATAAGACTATTTACGTCGCTTGGATGTTTCAATATTGTTAAGTAGTGTTTTTATGTAAATTTATTAAATTATTAAATTTTTTTCCTGCAGCCTAAAGTAAAGTGGCGAAGAATGGTTAAAATTTTACACCCCCGAAAAATAAACACATTACTAAACATCCACTGAAAAAGTCGTTATGCAATTATTTATCAAAACATAAAAGAAAAGTACCTGTAGCAAATGTTCCTCTTTTGATTTTAAGTTTTGTTCTGTTGGATTCATGTCCATTTCTATACAAAATCCACATTTATCGGCTTCGACATTATAAAACCCAATATTTAAATTATCAACCTGTTGTCTGTATTTCTCATAAGACACAGTAATATCATTTTTTTCTTTGAAGTCTTCATACATATATTTAATGGTCAAATCCGCAGATAAATATACTCTGTTAGGGGCGTGACTTCGCCGATAATGAGACGGCTTGGGGTCAAAACTTTTGATATGTTCTCTTATTGGCGTTGATGGTATTTTGTTTGGAGGCGGATGATTTCCTCTTTGATCTTTTCGAGGAATTAATAATTTGGTACCGTGGTCATCCTGACAAGCTTTTACCAAATGTTGAAGTACACTGGTGCCTTTATACCCCAATGTATCTAGAAAATATTTTTGGCATACTTCTACTCTACTATCATTTTGATCAAGATAGTATTTTCTTGAGTAATTTCTTTTACTACCTTCCACTTTTCGTTTTGCATTTGTTGCAATTACTTTAGTTGACAACCAGATAGTTTGCTCATTTTTAGACATCTTCCAAAACTGTTGGTGGATACTTTGTCGTTCATCACTATTCATCTTTTTAAAACATTCTTTTGTTATGCAATTACATGCAGCATCTACAATTGGATGTTTAATTCTTGCCTTTGTTTCTTTTTCAACTTTAGTTCTTGCTCTTTTTTTAGTAATCGTATTTAAATTAGCGGCTGCTTCAAAAGCATCTTGCTCATTATTATCTACTTCCTCAGGATGACCTTCAATATTTATTTCTGTATCGAGGTGCACAATGGCATTTAAATTAGCGGCTGCTTCAAAAGCACCTTGATGACCTTCAATATTTATTTCTGTGTTGAGTTGCACTTCTTCCTGTCGTCCTACCATGACCTTTTTTTTTCTATCTAAATTCCCAGTTACTTGAAATTGATCCATATTAGCGGCAAAATCACTTGAATTTACATCACATATAGGTTTTTTTTTTGAAATATTATAATCTTTAATTTTTGGAAACTCATTGAATAATTTTTTCTTCGCACAGTCAACTCTACGTTTTTTAATATTAGCAGACTGATTTTCAGAATCAGTAGAATCGTAGTCATTATCGTTAGGTAGATAGTTTTTGTCGCTATTAGAGTCATCGAATTCGATATCTACATTCTCGCCATCCTAAAGAAATGTTAAGCATAAGGTTTGGTGGAATATGTAGTACAATTTGAATTATCTTAAACTTTATATTTACATTTATATTTACATAATACAAACATTTACAAATCAAACAAATCGTTATATTTTTGCATTGTAGGGAGTTGCTACCAGCTATTTTTATGCAAACAATAATTTAAGATAACCTGACCTATAACATAACCTTAAATAAATAAATCTACTTACGATGCTATTATTATCCATAAACACCTTTTTCCCCATCAGGGCAATCTTCTTTGCTCTAGAATTAAGCATGTTAGTATTCCAATACTTCTCTTCTCTCCTGTGCACTTAATAACAACCACTTAATAATGTCAAATGATTTACCGCCGGTTAGGTAGTAGTGGTGTGAGGACGTCGAACGTACAATAAGAAATGAGTTTATTGTTGTCTGTTAGATATTTTTTAACTACATTTTCTTTCATGCCCTTGCAAAGGTAAAAGCGGCTAATGAACATTTTTTTGAATAAACTTAGGCAAAACAGTCTAATATACAATAGATTATATATAAATATATGACCCTTACAAAGGCAAAACGATCTAATATACATTAGCCGTTTTTGCCTTTGTTTTTATTCCAGTTATGGTGATCTAAAGTACATTAGACTGTTTTGCCTTTGCAATATTTTACAAAATATGCTCATTAGACTCTTTTGCCTTTGCATGACTAGAAAAGTCCTAACAATAGACCGTTTTGTTGCATCTGTAACTCTCAATTTATATGAGCTACAAACATAATTTTTTTACTAAAATGTGGAGCTGAATCTAAATATTTCATTTATATAAAAATACGAAAATGGAGAATTTTGCGATTAGACGCTTTTACCTTTGTAGGGCAGAGATGAAGAAGAGGAGGAAAGTATTTAGCATTTCTTGTGAATGCTCCGACCTCGCTAGAAGAAGTTTCAATGTCCTGGGCGAACCATTCTTTAATGATCTGGAGGGAGTGAGCAGCCTGCAACTGGGTCGACTTACTAAGTTTATTAACAGCAGTGGCTGGTTTGAATGAGCTGTCAATATTCTTCTACGATCTACGTCAAGTCGCGTTAACCATCAGGAAGCTGACGCGGATAGGTTCCGCGGAACACGTGTGGTACCACAACGGTCCTACCGTACTATCTACGTGTGACTGTTTGGTCAATGCCAGAGGTCTGCCACTCTAACCTAACCTAACCTAACCTAAAAAATTCCTAGTTTAGTAGTGGGCTGTATCAACGTCATGCGTCAGGTTGCATGATTTTCGTCTGTTTCTGTAGCTGTTTTTTTTTATACAGGGTTGGGAGAAATTACCAGATCGAACGATCGATTATTTCAAAAGCTACAGGAATTAGCAAAAAATGTCTTAAATAAAAGTTGTAAGGATTTTAAAAATTTGTATATCTGTCATAAATTGGAATATAAAGGTTCACCCAAAAAGTAGTGAAGAATTAAAGTTATATTTTTTAAAATGGAACAACCCGTATATTATCACTTATTTTGATCGCGTAGTTAATTTAGAACATTTTTTATTAACCCAATATTATGACTAAATTTATTAATTTCCTAGATATCATGACATTTTGAGCAGTTACAAAACACAAAATTAATTTTAATAAACAATTGAATAAATTAATATGTAGTCGTATTTACCTAAAAAACATACCTTTGACAATAATAGTAATTTGGCATCTGAACGTCAATTAAGCAAAGAAGGAAATAGCATGACGTTTTTACTTACTGAAACAGAGATAATTGATACTTTAATTTTAAGGGGGTATGGCAATAAACAGAGACCATAATGACCCAAAGTTAAACCCGAACAAACCCGAACAAAGAAAAACTATTTAAACAAAAAAACTTTTATTTAGTTTTTTTTTCTCTAAAATTCGACGATTTTGTACAAATATCTTATAAAAAATTAAATGTAATATTACCTTTGTCAATAAAAAACACAGATAAATCAATACACCAACACTAAACAGAAAAAAATTTAAAAACTTTAGGAGCCTACGTGCATCTGTTGCCTGTCATTTGCTAACCTACAAAGTTTAGTTAGCAGCTATACTTGCCCCACAAAATAAACCATTTCTGCACCGAATAGGAAATAGCAGGTTTACAGACGTATGCCAGAAATTATCTAGTTGCCTAACCACCAAAAATGTTAAAATCGTAAAAAATGGAGTTAGCAGGTTAACACATTTAGCCGACGATATGTGATGAGGTATGTGATATTTATAATAATTTGCACCAAGACAGGCAAATTTTAAAAAATGCAGTTTCTCGAACTGTAGACCGTTACAGAATGACTGGAAGTGTAAAAAACTGACCAAGATCTGGAAGACCTAGCAGTGCTACCGCCGATGATAAAAAATTAGATGTTCTGTTTTTGATAGAAGAAACTCGAAGACAATCCACCAACCAGCTTGCTCTGGATCATGAAATTAATTAAAAAACAGTAAGAATCATTCTTCATAGTGAGAAAATGCATTCATACAAAGTTCATATTGTACAAGAGCTTTGTGACGTTGATTATGATCGAAGACTAGAATTTTAATTTTGCGAAACAATTACGAGAAAAACTGAAGAGAACCCGCATTTTTAAAACAATATTGTTTTTTCAGATGAAACGATCTTCACACTACACGGAACGGTCAATAAACAAAATGACCGTTACTGGGCGCGATATAACACTGGCATAATAAACTGCATACACAGTTCCTAGAAAAGTTAATGTCTGAGCTGGATTGTTTGCGGGACATGTAAATGGGCCCTTTTTTATCGAGGGAAATTTGAACGGTGAACGGTGAACGGTGAACGGTGAACGATATCTTCATCTTCTTCGACGAGAAATTATTGCAACTATACACAATTTACCTCCCGATATTAACTCAATCTGGTATCAGTAAGATGGAGCTCATCCGGGAAGACCTTGTCCTTTGTTTTGTTGAATGCTGTATGTTCTCCAGCTTTTATTAAAAAATGAGTTTTATAATAAACTCAGTACATCACTAGTGATGTAATAACGTTTATTTACAACCATACATGTAATGTTGACATTACAACATTTTTAAAAGTTTGGAAGTGTCACATTACCTACGTCTACTTCCCTCTTCTACTTCCCTCACCCACTTCCCTCATCCATTTCCCTCACTCATTTCCCTCATTCTTGTCATTCATCCAGCATATTTTTGTTTGGCGTCAAAACAATAAATATTATCTAATTTTCAAATAACGGTGTGGTTGTAAATAAAATAGTATACAAACCTCAGAGGAAAATTTTCATTACTGTCACGAGATTAAAGTTAACCTCGACGCTTCGCGTCTCGGATAACTAACTAATCTCTCGTCAGTAATAAAACACTTTCCTCTTCGGTATGTAATATACTATTATTGCGTAACTCAAATGAATGATGTAATGCGCAATTTCGTGTGGGTCGTAGATAAAATAGTTTTTCCGTCGTTCACCGCTCCTTCACTTGCCACTATCACTGTCTAAAAAGTATGAGTTAAAAAAAGTAATGATTTTTTCTTACATTTTAAAATTGTGGGTAATTTAGTAAAATTGGAACGTCCCAGTCCATATTTAACCATAAGTTTATTGGAATTATTAGTCAATTTCCCTCAATATTCCGACTCTGAATTAGTGAATTTAGCGCCTATTTTAACAAAAGAAAGCTTTCTCTAGAATTGGGCCACAAGTTTTATCTTATTTCACATAATGTTTGCTTTGTTGTATAGCTTTATAAATGTATTCAGTATAATAATTTACTCCATATGCTTTCGCTATAGATACACAGTATGAATATAAATTACTAATTCGAGGAGACTCAACGTAAAGACAATATTTTATCTTTAAGGAAATATCTAAAATATAAAATGTTTACTGCGTAGGTTTACAAAATACAGTAGATTATTACAGAGCTAATTTTAGATCTGAAGAGGTTTAAAGGATACAGTGAAATTTTAGCTATAAATATTAACGTAATGGTTTTTAAAGATAAGTAGTACAAACTTTACTTTAATTTCCGTGCTTCAATAATTAAGGGGATCAACGAAATTTTTCCCTATGTATTACATTGTCTGCTATCATAAAAAAATCCACACCCATGTTTTCTAGCCAATGGAATACCTACTTCAAAGTTATTATATTTTTGCACTTCTACGGTCTTCCTAAAATTCATAAGAGCAACATGTCGCTAAAGCTAATCACTAGCTCCAGGGATTCTCCTACAAGCGCATTATCAAAATGTCATCGTGATATAATTAATCCGTCGCTTGAATAGTCCTTTTCTTTTGTTCAGAACTCTAACCAGTTTGTAAATATTCTAAAAACTGTCAATTTAGAATCGCAAGACACATTTGTCAGTTTCCACGTAGAGAGCTTATACACCAACTTACCGAGAGGGGAATCACTGCATATCATCAAGCAAAAGTTACAAGAACACTCAATCCTCTCAGAACGCACTTGCTTGCCGCTGAATGGGGTGATGGAGCTATTGAAGTGTTATCTACGGTTTTATTTCACAGGGCAGCCATTTGTGTCCCTACTTATTTATAATCTGTATTAACGATTTAATGTTGGAAATCTTATTTTCACAGCGTTTGTTCTTTGCGGATGACTTAAAATTGTTTGCTATAGTTAAGTCAGTTTATGATGCTTTGAGAATCCAAGAGGACCTCAACAGAGTGGATGAGTGGTTTTGTTTGAATAAAATGGACTGAAACATTAAAAAATGTAAAATAATTACTTTTCATTGCACAATGAAGCCACTTAACTATGACTATAAATTAAATTATTGCATTTTGGAAAGAATTACCACTCTGTGTGACTTAGGTGTTTACTTGGATGTTAAGTTAGATTACCATATTCACAATGAATACATTGTAAACAAATCATTAAAGTTATTGGGATTCAAGTGTAGAAATACTAGAGATTTCCAAAGTATTAACAGCTTGAATACGATTTACAATACTCTTGTTAGGTCATGTTTGGAGTACCTTTCTTGTGTGCGGTCGCCGTCATATTTAATACATATTCAAAACATCAAAAAGGTACAAAAAAAATTTATTAGATTTATTGCATACAAATTTAGATTGCCTGTTGACTCCTATGATGGTATGAGATGGAGACTGAGTTTCGACTATGGAGAACTAGAGGGTAGGAGGCCGATCGACAATGGCAGCATTTTCAAATTCTGTCCCGGTTTTTTAGTTAGTTCGCTATTGGCCGATAGATGCTCTCGCGTCGCAAGTGGGCTGGTGTCGTCTTCTTCTTATTCGTTTTTTACTTTTACTTTTGACAAATTGACATTTTATTTTCGAAAGAACAAATGACGTTTGAAGACAAGACGAGACAAATAACGTTGTATTGTAATTGATTTCCATATTTATAATGAATAATGGTACAATTTATAAAAGTAGAGTTTGCTTTGTGTCGGGGTGTAAGACAGGATCTTTTTCAGAGAGGAAACGCAGCCAAATAAGTCTCTTTCTAGCTCCAAAGGTATAGCTAGAATGTTTAATACCCTGCATTTTAAAAACCAAGCATCGTTGGAACTTTATACAGGCCGAGTTTACTAATAAGTATAACAAAGTAAGTGTAAATTCATATAAAAGTCCTTATTTGTTCCTTAAAGAACTAATTTATATAAAAATAGTTATCGCGTCCATAACAAACCATTTATTTGATAGTCCACTTCGAACACGAGCGCCATCTTACGGCGACTCGTAAAGCTGAATTACCGATGCAAATTTGGGACCGAATCCAATGCATTGCGATCGGCCTCCTACCTCAAGTCCTCCATAGTTTCGACTTACTTTCTGAACGTAGAATTAAATTTGATTCATATTTTTTATTTAAATTAGAGAATGGAATAATTGAATGCCCAGATATTTTACATGGGGTTAACTTTCGAGTTCCACCTAGGGACACAAAAAATCACTTTCTTTTTGCACTTGACCATCATAGATGCAACTACGGTAAATCCTCTCCCATACCAAGAATTGTTAATAATGAGAACAAAATTAGTAATGACTTTTTTAACTCTTCCCTCGCTTCCTTTAACCCTTTAACGGGCAAAACTCTGGGGCTTAAAAAAAAGTTTTTTGATGGTATATATGAACTAATAGGGTCATTTTAAAGAACAATATGATTTCAAGATGTCAAGTTTACCCTTATTTTTTTATATATAGGGTGGTACATATTTGTACCAGTGATCGTTCCTGCATTGGAAAGATATATAATATTTGCTGGTACAAATATGTACCATATTTTAGTATATGAATTTATAATTAAAAATATATTGTTAATTATATGACAACATTAAAAAATCGTTTAAAAAAACTCGAGATAACTTTAATGAACAAATTTACTTAATATTAATTAAACTTTATGAAAAGGTGCGGCCTGTATCCTCGTCGCCTTCTGCATTTGAATTTATTGCCATGTCATCAGTTATCGTATCTATCAAATATTGTACATGTTTAGGATCTTCCAAATTATACGATTTTCGTTGATCCATCTGAAAAAAACTTTTAAAAAAATATGAATAAGCATAACATATTATGCCGGTGATCTATCGCGCCCTGAAAATGTCATAATTCTAAGCGAACCATCGTGGTTTTCATTGTACGAAATATATAAGTATTTTTTTACTTCATTTTGTTTATGACTCTTTTTGTTCGTCTACTAAACATACGCGGAATTAAAAATCTTGTGTTCTAGTAGAAGAATTTTAAAAAAACTTTAGTTATATATAAATTTAACGTAACTGTATTTCTTAAACATGCTGTGTTCTCTGGTACACATGTGTACCATATTTATAATATTAAAAATTATCTTGGCCGGTAACAAACTGTTATATTTTAGGAAAAATAAACCATCTATCATTATTAATTAATGGTAAATTTAATAACTTCAATGTGTACTTGTTATAATATTGAAAATAAACGTAAACAGGTGGTTCGATGTTTCGCGCCATTTTTAACCTCAAATAATTAATAAATCATTTTCCTGTTATTGGTGGCGTATTTAATCTAACTTGCAACGAAATCAAAAATATCCATAATATATATTGGTATACTTACCGTGAAATCTATTGTTTTAATATATAAGTCACAAAAACACACAAAAAACTAACTTTTCCAACACAATTATGTAATAACGCTCGCTGGTACAAATACATACCACATTATGACAGAAGTTTGAATTTTTCAATGCAGGAGGCGCAATATGTTTAATATGGTAAGTATTTATACCAGAGAGCGTCTAAAGCATTTAAATGCGGCGTAAGGTTGGTGTTTAACCTGAAACTAACGCGTAGATCGACTGTAATGGCAAGTTGTACAAATATGTACCAGAGATCGCTAAAGGGTTAAGAGAAATATTTCTAAACTTTAACTGTCATTATATTCTTGTTTTATCGTGGGAGAGCTGAATAAGTAATCTTGTTTTTCTTTTAACTGTTTTAATAATTATTATTGGTTATTAAGTAAAAATTGTAATTGGGTTTTGCCCGTCGATAAAAAAATAAATAAAAAAAAACACTTAATTCTAAACATAAATAAAACTAATATAAAAAGCGTTGGAATATGTACATCAAAAATTCGTACTACGTTAAATAAAAGTACGTATCTTGAATGAACTTATGTTCCACTGGGTATATAATATTAGAAACATATTTTGTACGTATTTATGCTCGTTAAAAACAACGAACAAACAAACCCAACGAGCATAAGGCTGGGTTAAAAATAAAAATGTATTCAATTTATATCGAACTTACGTGGAACTTTATGCGGTCACTATATTGTTTTTGCTTAGCTTATCCGTTTGTAAATTTTGCAAGACTGAATAAAAGGTCTAAAATAAAATTATACAGAAAAGTTTTAAGGTAAAATCTTCCTTGTTTTAACTTTAAATATTTATTGATCCGTTCCGTTGTCAGAAAAACAAAACAAATTAACTTTTACAGTATGTCCAAAATTTGATACTCATCATTGGGAAACCGTTTGTGATATAATATTAGTGATACAAAACAGTTTTTACTTACAACCATGTGAATATAGTTTAAACATTTTAGAGAAACATATTTCTAACTTTAAATTTATCCATAAGTGACACTTACTCGGGTGGAAAGTGATTATTTTCCACCCGAGTAAGTATCAACACCCACTGAATAACCAAAATGTTTGTTTCAAGTTTATATAATAATCCCTCCTCGCACTATGAATCACTCAACAGAGACCTGATAGAACAGTGGTGCACCAAGTGGAATTTACACTTAAATGAAATCAAATGCTGTGTCCTTCACGTAGGCTTCCACAACCCTGAACGAACTTAAGGGAAAAATAATAAAATCTGTAAAAAGTCAAAAAGACCTAGGGGTAACAATAACGAAATACCTCAAATGTGCAGTCCACGTGGGAAACATCATTAAAAAAGCAAACTCAATATCATACCGTGCGAGCAAAGATTATTTGCATCAAAGAAGGCCTTGCATCTAAGGACGTAATGCTTAGCCGTAAAGCTTAATACCTGTTGGGTGTCAGTAACTACCTGAATTAACAATCGATCAGTTATTCCGTCATCTTTGACAGTCGATACAAGTAATTTGATTCATCGCTATTTTTTTCAATTTCTTGAACAATTCACACAATGGGCTTTACGGAACAGCACAAAACATTCATGGTTGAAGCGTATTTTCGAAACGGGGTTAGAGTAAATGGTGAATGGCAATACAATCCGGGTTTGTGCATTGACGATTTTCGCGAACATTTTCCTAACGTTGCTTTTATTGCTGGGGATTTTTATCATTGCCTGAAAAGAACCATGGCTGTGTTTAGGGAAACAGGTTCTATACAACACAAAAAAGGAGCAGGAAGATCATCTGTAAGAACAGAAGAACTTGTTGCAAACGTTCGTGTAATGCAAAATATGCCAACAAATTGTATAAGACGACTGTCCCAAGAAGTGGGAAGATCTTATGAAATATGCAGGACTATTCTTAAGAAGCAGCTAAATTTAGTTCCTTATAAAGTGCAAGTATTCCAAGAAATACAAGCCGCACATTTTAAATGACGCAGGAATTACTCTCAATGGTTAACCCAAAATTTATTGGAAGGAAAAAGTAAAGAGACGTGTGAATTTATGCTTGGAGCATGGCGGTGGCCAATTTCAGAAATTTATGTAATTTTTTTTTTCTCTTACTTTGTTAATTTTGTATGTCATAATATGAATTTGACAAAATTTTAACCTAGATTTGGTTAGATATATCGTCCCCATATCATTGTGATCTAAGCCAAGCCCTACGTTTTTTAATCCAAGCCCTCTTTGATGCAAATAATGTTTGGTCGCACGGTACATGTTGTCACAAAATTTCAATAACCTCTCTCCAGACCTGCTAGAAAAAATATACAAAATCTACGTAAGACCTATCTTGAATTATGCAGCCCCAGTGTGGAATCCATACTTTGCCAAAGACATTCACGCACTGGAGCAAACACAGATACGAATTACCAGGCTCTGTTCCACTATAACACATATTATGTCATATCCAGAAAAATTAAAAATACTTAACATTACTGAAATAAAGAAGACTAAGAGGTGATGCAATAGAAACGTTTAAAATACTTCATTATTCGGTAGAATTAAACGTCTTTACTTTAAACACTTACCAAAGACTGAAAGGACATACTTGCAAGTTGGTTCGAGAACGCTTTAGAAAATTTTGTAGACAGTACTTCATATCCAACAGAGTGAATGGAATAATCTGACCAATGATTGTATGACTGCCGATACAATCAACCACTTTTAAAACCGCTATGATTCGAATAAAACCCAAAATATGTAAAGCAAATTACTTAAAGTGTGGTTATCAATACTTGAAATGTACTCAGTGAATAATAGTTTTAACGGCATAGCCGCCTAACCTTAACCTAATAATAATAATGACTTAAATTTGTTTTTAAATAAATAACATTAAAAACTTAAACTTAACTCTAGTTATCATGGGCACATTCAGTAAAGTATTTTTCACCCTAAATGGTATCGACTTATTGACTGCGATAAAACTACCGGTTTAATCCCATTGTTATACACAATTAACAAGCAAATACACTACAAGGTAGGACTTTAGATAACTAAGAAACACAAAGACTGAAAGATGTTATCGCAAGCACAAGATAGTTAAATATTACCTGCTATAATTACAAATTATAATCTGACCCTAACCGACAGTTTATTTGCATTTTTATGGCCGAGTTCTTGCAAAACGTCCCAGGTAGTTAAACGGAGTCTTTACCTTTATTTATATTTGTTTGCTAATTTATAGTTTTAATTTTCAGTCGTGCATACTAATTTAGTAATTAAAATAGGAAGTGCTATGTCAATTTCAGGAAACTTTTTCAACAAACTATATAAACAGCAAACTCGTTACTTACGTATGATATCATGGGTAAATTCCAAGCTGCAGCAACTAACGCTTCAGGATAACAGGTATCATCGGGCCCAATAAAAGCTATGGCTCCGTTATCCCTCATTTCCGTCATCACCCTGATGGCCTGCATTGATGACGATTTACTTGTTGGAAAACCTGACGTTGATGGAATTCCTATATTGGCTGCCACGTAATTTAATCTTTTGCCCGGAAGAAGACCTGAACAATTAAAATCCAGAGTTAAAAATTTATGTCATAGATAATAGTCAACTGTATTATATAATATAATGCTCACATACGCGTCGTTCCATCTACTTCTACAACCAGTATAATTATTATATATAATATGTATGATGTAATTTTTACAGAGATAAATTTTGGTTGATTAGGAGCAAGTTTTAAACAAATTTTGTGAACCGCCAGATTGGCCATGGACTTTTAATGTGACCCCATAGAAAAAAGTCGTTTAGTGAAAGATGGGAGACCTGACTGACCAATTTTTGGTATAATTTAACCCATTGTGCGGCCGCCAACCTTCCTTTTGAAACCCAATATCTTCATTCTCAGGAGCAACTACTTCTAATACTAGTCCAATTTGATTTTGTAAAAGTTCCAAAAAAAATGGTTCAATGTCCACATTAGACCACCTAAATGTTTACCTTTTGAAGGTATTGAGCCATTGTTTGTATAAATCTGTGTTTATTTTCTGCACTCCAATATACAGGGTGTCCGGGAAAATGGGGGAAATCTCCCGGATATGAAAAAAACACGTGAAAAGAATACTACAATTTCATATAAACTTCTTTCGTATCGGCCTCCTCTTCGGATATATGGGCTCCCAAAGAGCCCATGGAATTAAGTTTTTGACATATAATTATTAAACAAACAGGTATATTTCAATTCTTTTGTCATATGATGTATACCAGGTAAGACCCTTCAAATTACTATCCCAGAAAGTGTTAAGAATCACTCACTGCTGCATTTATTTTATTTTATTTTAATTTATTTTAATTTATTTTAATTTATTTTATTAATTTTTTCACGAAGCCCATGTTAACCCCACTTACGAAGTTTTTAACTAAGCAGGTAAAGTTTCAATTTTTATTTTTTGACAAAGATGTATCTTTTATCGAAATACGCTAAATACATGATGTAAATAAAACGACGTTTTTCCGAAAACGCTTAGGATTAGCAACATGAATGAAGAGAACTTAATTTTTAGTGAATAGTTAAAAGTATGTAATAAACGTTGTCTAAAGTTTTTATCATACAGGGTCTAAAAAAAAATGGGCACATTAGTGTCACAGCTAGTCCGTCCCTGCAGCTGTGAGTAATTCGCAACACTTTCTGGGATAGTAATTTGAATACTCTTACCTGATATAGATCATATGAAAAAAAATATACCTGTTGGTTTAATAATTATGTGTCAAAAAGTTAAATCCATGGGAGCTCTTTGGGAGACCATATCTCCGAAGAGGAGGCCGATACGAAAGAAGTTTATATGAACTTGTAGTATCCTGTTCACGTGTTTTTTTCATATCCGGGAGATTTCCCACATTTTCCCGGACACCCTGTATACAATTTTAAACATTTGTTTCAATGTCTAACGTGAAAGTACATTCGTCGGTAAATCAAACATTGCGTGAGGATTTCTTATCGTTATTTACGAAGACTCTTACCTGATATAGATCATATGAAAAAAAATTTACCTGTTGGTTTAATAATTATGTGTCAAAAAGTTAAATCCATGGGAGCTCTTTGGGAGACCATATCTCCGAAGAGGAGGCCGATACGAAAGAAGTTTATATGAACTTGTAGTATCCTGTTCACGTGTTTTTTTCATATCCGGGAGATTTCCCACATTTTCCCGGACACCCTGTATACAATTTTAAACATTTGTTTCAATGTCTAACGTGAAAGTACATTCGTCGGTAAATCAAACATTGCGTGAGGATTTCCTATCGTTATTTACGAAGACTCTTACCTGATATAGATCATATGAAAAAAAAATTACCTGTTGGTTTAATAATTATGTGTCAAAAAGTTAAATCCATGGGAGCTCTTTGGGAGACCATATCTCCGAAGAGGAGGCCGATACGAAAGAAGTTTATATGAACCTGTTTCACGTGTTTTTTTCATATCCGGCAGATTTCCCACATTTTCCCGGACACCCTGTATATAATTTTAAACATTTGTTTCAATGTCTAACGTGAAAGTACATTTGTCGGTAAAACAAACATTGCGTGAGGATTTCCTATCGTTATTTACGTTTTTCATAACTTTAAAACAAAAGTTAGCTTCTTTTCATCATATTTCCTCAATTTCTGATGTTTTTGATGTTTATTCGGAAGAAACTTATATTTATATTATTTGCGCAGTACTATGAAGTGATCCTTTCCTACCGTTTTGCCCAGAAGCCTGCAGTCCACTATTTTCTTCTACATTTTCTGCATTATTTTATTCTGCTCTACTATCGAGTAAATCATTATTTTGCTCTAAGCAGTTGCGTTTATTAATGCTTTGCTCTTACAATTACGACAATATTTAGGACTGTTATTTTACTTGGAATGGGTCTGTCAGGAGACATCGCCGAGAACATTTCGGATACTATCCGAGAACTATTTTCTAAGTGGTACCACTTATTCATTTTTATAATTTTTCAGTACTGTAAAACATGTTGAAACTGATAAAAAAAAATGTTTATTAACAGTTGACTTTATAATACATACAAGAGTTGAAATATAATAATTTGGCTAACTTAAAGCGTATAATCAGGGCCGTAGATGAAAATATCCTATAAAAAGAAATTTCTGATTTATTTCCGACGTATTGTGGTTATTATTATTTTGTGTACACAACGGCTCAGTACTTTCTTATGCTGATGACACCGTGGTGCTGTTGTCTGGTGATTTCTGGACTACAGTTGAAAGATATGCTACTGATGGTATAAATACAATTATAAACTGGTTAAATACATGGAAATTGACGTTAAACACCTCTAAAATTAAATATATTGCTTTTTCTCTAACAGCGGCTAATCGACCGGATTTCCAAAATATTTTCATAAATAATCTGAACGAGGCCATAGTCAAAGTTGACTCCATCAGGTATTTGGTTGTAACAATTGATAAACATTTAAAGTGGGATTATCATGTAAATAGACTCATCAAAAATATTCGCAAATTAATATATAAATTTTATATCATAAGAGAAATCTTAAATAGGTACCCATCTTTTAACACTAATTTATAGGGCTTTGGTTGAGTCACTGATAAGATATGGGTTGGTGGTGTGGGGTGGACTATATCAAAATTCTTTAGGACCTTTCTGCATTGTACAAAATTATATTGTTAGAGTTATGTTTAAATTTAATAGTGGCTTTTCCACTAATGTTCTGTACTTGCAGGAAATTCTTGATGTTCGTTCACTTTACTGTCGGTCAACTTGCTCCTACGTTTAAAAAATATATGAATTTAAGGCCTTATTTTGAAATTATCAAGTATATTATAGTGCGTTATATTCTTATTTATATTTTATATATGAATTTTATTCTTGAAACATGTGTGAGCGTATAGGACAGTGTACTATTGTAGGGATGGTATTATTACTTTATGGTGATTTTTTCATACTTCAGGATTAGAAATTGATTAGCATTAATTGCACATACGGTGTTAAGTCACTTAGGTGTAATTTTTATATAACTGTGAATTGATAAATTATTCATGTTCATGTTATAACTGATGTGATGTGATTCGAATTTTGAAATATCTTTGTGTAAAGAATAATGTATAATTAAATATTTTATATGAAGCAACAATGTATTTTATGTTTTTTTTTCTTTTGGCACGAAAAATTTACATTAACTAATATCAATATCAATTGTCGTACAAAATGTAATCTTTAAATAAACTTACTTTTATCATTATTGACAGCCTCGACAGCCAATGGCAATGCCCCAAGAATAACTTGTGCTTGTCCATAAGCTCCAAAAAATCCAATAGTAACAGTATTTGTGAAATTGTCATCTTCATCGCAAGCCGTGTCTGCGGGTCTATTAAAAAACAGATTACTTGACGTACTGTTAGTGTCTGTTAAGCTTTCACAGGTAGTGTTATATTTTTCGAAGTTGGTCATTGTTATGTAATTAGTTCCTATTGAATCTAATATGAATATAATTGGTATTAAGTCAGTAATAAAAATCGCCATGTCACCTGAAAAAATAAAAGTACATTAGATTTTTGACCGTAATAAGTAATGTTCAGTTCGGTACTTATTTCAGGGATTTTCCAATCAGAAGATTATAATATTTATATTTATTTTGGTTATACACAATGTATTTATTGGGGGTTTCCGGGGTCTGCAGGTATATGGTAAGGGATTGTTTTTGTCACTTAATAAAATAAAAATTTAGCTTTAAGAGACTCAATTAGTATTGTTGAAACTTTTTTCGCTAAATGTAACAACATTCCCGGTAAAGTAGGAGGTCAAGTAAGGAACCATTTAAATGTAACTGTAAAAACGAATAAAGGATTTAAATACTTAACACCAGTAAAAACCATTTATGAGGGTAAACCATCCAACGAAGTTGTATCTTGGCCTTATATTTTGCTACCTAAGTTGCAGTATTGTCCGATTACATCAGTAGATGTTAAAAGAAGATTCTCTTTGTATAAACAAATTTTTTCTAATAGAAGACAATCCTTTTTAGTTCAAAATTTAAAAAAATATTTTGTAAAAAATTGTTTAATTTTATTTTTCTTTGTATTTTTTGCATTTTTATAAAAATAAACATATTTTTTAGAACCCAATGTGTTTCTTTACCTCATTTTACTATAATAAATTAAGAAATATTGCATACCAGTATATATAATATTTGGTAAAAAAAATGCAAAAACCACCACACAAGACGCATATTTTGGCTGAATTTAAGTGCATATAATCCACCCTTTATTAATAAGCAATGCAAATAATAGGAAGCAAATAACCCCCATGCGATACTGGTACTGGAATAATCCACTTTTATAATAATTTTCCTTATTTTGCTCCAAAGATGGGTAGCTAGTAGTCGCAAAGATTGAAGATGGAGGAATTTTTATTTTAGAACAAAAATAACATAAAAGAAATACATTTTTATGATGCCCCTATGGGCTTAAAAAAGATGAAATCACATTTCTTACCAAATTCTTTTATTTTGTAAAAATTTAAAAATGATCTAACCACTTTTTTCAGTACCTGCTTCGTATTTCCAAGCATGCTTTACAGCAAGGCATAAACATATATGTCTAACTAAATAATCCATGTAGTGTTGAGTACCTTGATTCTTTAATTACTGCCAAAATTAGCTTTTGAGTCTACAGGAAAGAATTTAAAACACGACGAATTGATTTAGATAAGTATTTTCAGAGGTCATATGCTCGAAAAGGTTTTCCGAAGAAAGTGCTGGCCATTTCATTTCTTCATTCGTTTTATTCAGACTTCTACGACCATCACTCACAACCTATGAATTCCTTTCATTCGAACACTGAGCATAGAGCCCAAGTCTCTGGTATAATGACTCCACAAAGTTACATCGACTTCATCATTTAGTCATCAATTTTATATTGTCCTAATTATTGTGTGTATTGTTTTAACACTGAGGACATTACGAAGGATAAAATTAAATGAAATAAAGGGGCCTCCAGTTTTTCTGGATATAAACACTATCGACCATATTTGGGATTACTTAGCCAGATAATTGTATCTTCGTATAAACCTTCCAATCACACGTTATTCCATAATCTACAATTGTCTTTTTTGCCAACAGAGTTGATTTTAGTGTTAAAACAGAAACAGAACAGCTTACAAAGAGAAAACAAGACTCGATGGAAAATTTTACGATATTTTTATCTCAGGTCAAGACAAACATTTTTAATCCTATCTGTTTTTATTCTAAATCCTCACCACTTGCAAGAACCGCTAAATACATTTTGATGAAAGTCTACTGTATAAATCTATTAGATTATCAAAATTTTTTTAACTACCTCTATGGAACAAGAATTGCAAGTCGATAGTGCATGCACATATCACAGTTTACTCAAAAGCTTTCGATTGCATTGACCACCAATAGTTCCTTCTTCAACTGAAATAACTGGGGTTTGGAATATATCATCTTGAAGTGGCTGGAGAATTTGTTTACAATAAGATATCACTGAATTCGTATCTATACATTTTTGTACAAGTATTTTGACCATCCTAGTGCTGCAGGAAACTCAATGTGGTCCCCTACTGTTCAAATTGTCAATGATGTTAACACCTTTTGTTGTGGATTATCTCAATCTAAATTGAATTAATAGTCAGACTAGCTAAAGAGACGCTCTGAATTTGAGTAACAGTGCCTGCCAATGTTACGTGTGTTACCGTTAAAGTTTCTGGCTACTTAATTATTATTAAAAGCCTTTGTGCAACCAAACATAAGTCTTCTGAACTTAAGTATTCCTCGTGGCGTACATGACATAATAAATTACCTTAACCTTTGTAAATTACAATTTATGTATTCTCTAAATTTGCAACTTCTTGAAATAATCAGTGCAAACTTAAGACAGATAAAGTTTTGTTAGGTTCATACGTGCAACAGGTTTGTTCAATGTGCATGGTTAAAAATATAGCTGTACAGCAAGGTTACCTACGTAACCTAATAATAAATAATATTGTTACCCAATTTTTCTTTGTAGATTTTTCACAGATTTATGACGCCTGAAGTTCCAACAACTGTCCGGTACAGATTGCCTTGATACAAATAATATTTTCCAATTTTGATATAATTTGCTGGATGCCTCCTTTAATTGGTTTTAATGTTGGTAATATTTTAACTAATTAAATATCCTTTTTTAAACTCCCGTTGTTTTTTCATTAAAACTCTAACGTTAATAAACCCAAAGGTTAAATAGACCGAAAGCAATCAATTATTTTTTCACTGTTCACTCAGCCTTTTTTGTACGTTTATTTGAACGCTTATTTTCTTTGTGTCAAACACAAACACATTTTTCCCGAGAGTTCCAAGAAATTACAGTTTACGAGAGCAAAAGTTTTTTTTTATGCCTACGTTATACTTAATATCAAAAATGCAAATATATATACATATAAATACACAAAACGTTGCCCATTATGATCACTAAAGGGCGGAATATACAGTGAGGACGTAAAGTCTGGAATAAATTCATTATTTAGGGAACGCTGAATGTTTTTAAAAATCGCTCGGACACGTCGATTTTGTTTTTTTAATACGCATTTTTTCAATATTTTTTATTATACAGGGTGTCTCCGAAAGCACTCTGCTTGGACCAACTTTAATTTTTTAAATGGGAACCCACATTTTTTTTTTATTTTTAGGATTCTGTGCATAATTGTGAACATTTTTTATCTAACATGTCATTATGATTTATCGACAGTTAAAGTTCGAAAATAAATACAACAATTAATTATTTATCATTTTAATAAATGTTGAAAATGTTGCCCAAAGGTTAATTGGCAGTAACCTAGACGATCGAAAAATTCTTTCTGCACATTTCTGACAACTTCCGGAGTGATTGTCCGTATTTCTTGAACAATTCGATTCTTTAAGTCCTCCATGTCCATTGGCTTAGTTTGAAAAACTTTACCTTTAAGGTAAACTCACAGAAAAAAGTCAAGGGGGGTTAAGTCGGGAGACCTCCGCGGCCATTCAATAGCTCCCCTCCTTGCAATCTATCTATTTTCAAAAATAGTATTAAGATAAGCGCGAACTTTTGAAAATAGATGGATTGGAAGAAGGGGAGCTATTGAATGCCGCCGAGGTCTCCCGACTTAACCCCCCTTGACTTTTTTCTGTGGGGTTACCTTAAAGGTAAAGTTTTCCAAACTAAGCCAATGGACATGGAGGACTTAAAGAATCGAATTGTTTAAGAAATACGGTCAATCAGTCCGGAAATTGTCAGAAATGTGCAGAAAGAATTTTTCGATCGTCTAGGTTACTGCCAATTAACCTGTGGGCAACATTTTCAACATTTATTAAAATGATAAACAATTAATTGTTTTATTTATTTTCGAACTTTAACTTCGATAAATCATGATGACATGTTAGATAAAAAATGTTCACAATTTTGCACAGAATCCTAAAATTAAAAAAAAAATGGGGGTTCCCATTTAAAAAATTAAAGTTGGTCCAAGGAGAGTGCTTTCGGATACACCCTATATAATAAAAAATATTGAAAAAAATGCGTATTAAAAAAACAAAATCGACGTGTCCGAGCGACTTTTAAAAACATTTAGCGTTCCCTAAATAATAAATTTATTCCAGACTTTACGTCCTCACTGTATACAAAATGTATATATATGCATTTTCCTCATATTTTGTAAATTTTATAATAAAATGCATATTTTTCATAATATTATTTTAAGAGCATATTTTTTATGTTTTCGGCATTATCAAAAAATTTAAAACGTTAAAGGTTTAATATCCAGGTCGGTACTTATTTCAGGGATTTTCCAATTTGAAGATTATAATAATTATATTTACATTTTGGTTATACACAAGGTATTTATTGGGGGTTTCCGGGGTTTGCAGGTATATTGTTAGGGGTTAATTGTGCTTAATAATGCGTTATTATTACCTGCTTAACAAACTTTAGTTAAATTAAAATAAATTAATTTCAAATGTAAAAAAGTGTTTCTAAAGGTACCTCTAAGAGTACAGTTGTATAAGGAGAGATAACCAGGAGTTAGTTTACCTCCAGAACCTGTAATTACCCGGTGGGGAACATAAATTAAGGTCTTAATATTCTACCCATATTATTACGAAGCCATCAAAGAAGTAATTTTGGATTTAGATGACGATTCGCAGTGTGTTGTGCAAAGTAAAAAGTATGTTAAAAAGTGCAAGTATAACCAAAGATCTTGTTTTTATTAAAGTTAGTTTTAGTTTTATACCGGACATAATATCCTTGTTGGAGAGTAGAAATTTAAGTTTAAGAGACATTAGTATTGTTGAAACTTTTTTTGTTAAATGTAACAACATTCCCGGTAAAGTAAAAGGTCAAGTGAGGAACAAATTATGTAACTGTAAAAAATAATAAAGGATTTAAATACTTAACTGCAGTAAAAAGCATTTATGAGGGCGAACCATCCAACGAAGTTGTATCTTGGCCTTATATTTTGCTGCCTACGTCGCAGTATTGTCCGATGACATCAGTAGATGTTAAAAGAAGCTACTCTTTGTGTAAACATAATACTAATAAAATACAATCCTCTTTAGTTGAAAATTTTGAAAAATATTTAGTAATAAATGCCTTTTATAAAATCTTAAGTTAAAAAATAGCTTACTTTTATGTTCCTTTGGTTTTTTTTACGTTTTTTTAAAAATAAACATAATTTTTAGAACCCAATGTGTTTCTTTACCTCATTTTACTATAATAAATTAAGAAATACTGCATTCCAGTAGGTATGCATATTTGGTAAAAAAAATACAAATAACTGCATATTTTAAAGGCATATACATATATCCGCATATTTTGGCTGAATTTAAGTGCATTTAAACTTCCCTTTAATGATCACATTTAATATTTTCATTATTTATGGGGAATATAATTTTTTTGACGAAACAAAGCCTATTATCTTTTTTCACCAGTAATACCTATGTTCCATTTATTTACTTTACAGATATTATTCATATATTTAAATTTCGAGTAATTTGTATACAGAGTTTACCGAAACTCGTTCGGATCTTCCCATTAATTTGGCTTATAGACGTTAGGCCCTGCGTTGTTTGGTATGTAAATAGAAGGCATTAAATGGAATAGCGTATTCAAAGTATAAAGCGGCTATGTGGAAACAGAATCTTTAATATCAAATTTAATGCTGCAAAAAATATTGACCAATAAGGGGACTTAAAATTACAGGCCCAAGGAGATGAAATGCGCCCATAAAAGCAAACACCTGTAATGTCTTATATGGTTTTAACGGTAGACACACAGAAGATTTAGTACATAACTATTACAAGAAAATATAAACACTCGAAAAATAAAGTCTGTTTCCTTGGATTTACCAAATTCAGAATTCCATACAAGTTTTAAGACGATGCGCGTCCCCATTCCTAATTTTAACATTACCAAATATAAATTGATTGATTCAGCCGATACTAGGTGGAAATCCATAATTACAGTGAGGACGTAAAGTCTGGATTAAATTCATTATTTAGGGAACGCTGAATGTTTTTAAAACTCGCTCGGACACGTCGATTTTGTTTTTTTAATACGCATTTTTTTCTATATTTTTTATTATACAGGGTATCTCCGAAAGCACTCTGCTTGAACCAACTTTAATTTTTTAAATGGGAAACCACATTTTTTTTAATTTTAGGATTCTGTGCATAATTGTGAACATTTTTTATCTAACATGTCATTATGATTTATCGACAGTTAAAGTTCGAAAATAAATACAACAATTAATTATTTATCATTTTAATAAATGTTGAAAATGTTGCCCAAAGGTTAATTGGCAGTAACCTAGACGATCGAAAAATTCTTTCTGCACATTTCTGACAACTTCCGGACTAATTGTCCGTATTTCTTGAACAATTCGATTCTTTAAGTCCTCCATGTCCATTTGCTTAGTTTGAAAAACTTTACCTTTAAGGTAAACCCACAGAAAAAAGTCAAGGGGGGTTAAGTCGGGAGATCTCCGCGGCCATTCAATAGCTCCACTCCTTGCAATCTATCTATTTTCAAAAATAGTATTAAGATAAGCGCGAACTTTTGAAAATAGATGGATTGGAAGAAGGAGAGCTATTGAATGGCCGCCGAGGTCTCCAGACTTAACCCCCCTTGACTTTTTTCTGTGGGTTTACCTTAAAGGTAAAGTTTTTCAAACTAAGCCAATGGACACGGAGGACTTAAAGAATCGAATTGTTCAAGAAATACGGACAATCAGTCCGGAACTTGTCAGAAATGTGCAGAAATAATTTTTCGATCGTCTAGGTTACTGCCAATTAACCTTTGGGCAACATTTATTAAAATGATAAATAATTAATTGTTGTATTTATTTTCGAACTTTAACTGTCGATAAATCATAATGACATGTAAGATAAAAAAATGTTCACAATTATGCACAGAATCCTAAAATAAAAAAAAAATGGGGGTTCCCATTTAAAAAATTAAAGTTGGTCCAAGCTGAGTGCTTTCGGAGACACCCTGTATAATAAAAAATATTGAAAAAAATGCGTATTAAAAAAACAAAATCGACGTGTTCGAGCGAAATAATAAATAATGAATTTATTCCAGACTTTACGTCCTCACTGTATAGTATTATGGGATACAGTTAAACAAAGTAGAACTTATAAATTTCCACTATAATGTTAACTAGAAAAACGACATGTTTCGCTAACACTGTAGCTTCGTCAGAGGACAACGATTTAATAAAGGTGAAAAATAAAAATTGGGGTGCAATAAAATAAATTATTGAAGATGTAAATAAAACAGTGAAAGGGTTACAATAGCGGGAAAATCCAACAGAGTTCAAAAACTAAATTAAATTAGGTACAATATGGGTAATATATAAAACCTTAAGTATATGGTCAACAGAATAAATTTGACAAAGGTGAATTATTTAAATCTAATTGATCTAATGATCAATTAGATTTAAATATTTTATTGATTGATACAATGCTTACTAGTAACAGGTCCGTATTTTTAAGTTTATTTATTTCCATAGATTCTAACAAATTTAGTTTTAAGCCTTTGTTTTCTGTATGTGAGATTTTAAAGTAATTGGCAATTTTCTTAACAAATTTGATATAAATTCGTGTTACAAAACTAATAACTTTTAAGTAAATAAACTCCCGGATAAAAAAAACCGGCACCCTGAATTTTTTGCTAACTTTGATCATTTATAACTTCTTTATCTTAAATCCGATTTTTATAGTTTTTTTGCCATTTTATAGATAATTTAATTAAGAATCTGCTGAACTTTTTTATTTATGAGTCATGTTCGATAGGGCGATATTATACCGAGTGACCCAATGTGTGTTTTTTCGTCCTAAGTTTTAAACACTCTGTGGAGTTATTGAGGATATTATTTTTCATACTGTCAATTTCAGAATAAAGTTAGATTTATATTCCTAACATTTTCTTTTTTTGACCCTTTACGATATCTCTCTTTTTAAAAGAGATACGATTTTTTAAATAAAACTCTATTTATAAAGCCTTTTTTATTAAAACAATTAATTTTAAAACAATGTTAAAGTTTAAACAAAATTAGTAACGTGTATGTCCTCCTCTAGCTTTACTAACAGCGCGCATTCTGCTAGGTAATGACTAAATAAGTGTCACGATTCTTTCTTGAGGGATTACATTGTATTCTTCGGAAAGTGCTATCTTCAGCTCCTGTAAAGTACCTGATTGCATAGGGCGACGATGAACAGCTCTTTTCAACTGATCCCAAAAATGTTCAATTGGGTTCAAATCCGGACTACATGCAGGCCAATCTAACCGTCGAATACCAACCTCATCCAAATATTCATTTACTATCCGTGCAACATGTGGCCTAGCATTATCATGCATTAGTATACATTGTTCACCGATTAATGGACCAAATAGAACTACTGCCTCTTGAAGAATATCTTTAATGTACCGATGTGCATTTAGTGCTCCATTATCCACAAATATAATTTCAGTTCGCGAATCAGCTGAAATACCTGCCCACACCATAACGGAACCACCATGATAAGATATTATCTCTGTTATGGTGCATTCAGCAAATCTTTCGTTTGCTCTCCTATAAACACGCTCACGACCATCCGGTGACCGAAGACAGACCCTCGACTCATCTGTGAAGAGAACATTACTCCACTGCTCGACAGTCCAGTTTAAATGTTCTCTGGCAAATCGTAGCCGCTCTCGTCGATGATGCCGAAGTAGTCGTGGTTTTTTTGCCGGTCTACGTGGACGGAGCTCAGCTTCGTTTAACCTCCTTCTAACCGTTTTGTCACTAAAATTAACTCCACGTGTCATTCGCAACTCATTTTTTTAAAACCACGACAGTGGCTCTTCGGTCCCATAAGGATCTTACCACAAGGAAGCGATCGTCAGCTGCAATCGTTTTTCTCTTTTTTCCAAATCCTTGTCGTCTAGTGAAATTCCCTGTTTCCAAGAACCTATTCCAAGCATCTTGAACTGTGGCCCTTGGAAATACCAATGTACGAGCCACATAACTTTTATTATGACCCGCTTCTATTAGCGCAACTATTTTTGCTACGTCTGTTGCAGTTAACACCATGCTGACACCAATAATTACACTGGCCGACAAGATTTTTCTAGCACAGGTCAGCTCTTTATTTTTTAAATGGAAATACCCTTCTACTAATAGAAAAAATATTGGGAAAGCCCCAATACATACCATTTTTCAATAGCTTAATAAGACCATTTTACATTAGCAGGTAGTCGCTTTAATTAGGGGCGGTAAAAGTGGATGCATTTTATAACAGAAAAATTACCGGAACTGTAGGAATTTTAGTAGGACTTCAGGGAGGATTTACAAAATATTGCTGTTTTCTTTGTTTGTGGGACAGTCATGCAGTAGATCAGCATTATGTAATAAAAGATTGGCCACAAAGAAGTGAATTTCAGCCGGGATCTCAAAATGTTAAGTTTGCACTTCTTGTAGACCCCAAAAAAGTCGTTCTGCCTCCTCTTCACATTAAACTTGGGCTGATGAAAAACTTTGTGAAAGCTATGAATAAAGACGGTGATGGATTCAAATACCTAAGACAAGTCTTTCCCCAGTTAAGTGGAAAGTGCCAAATTAAAGGAAGGCATTTTTATTGGGCCACAAATCAGAAAATTGCTGGACGATGTCAATTTTACAGAGAAGCTTACCAGGCAGGAACTCAGAGCATGGAACTCATTTGTTAGTATAGTAAGGGGATTTTTGGGCAACAATATGGATGCAAACTATCAACAGTTAGTTGATAAACTTTTAGATTCCTACAAATCGCTTGGTGCCCGAATGTCATTAAAAATTCACTTCCTCCATTCCCATCTGCCATTTTTTCCTGAAAATTTGGGAGCTGTCAGTGACGAGCAGGGTGAAAGGTTCCACCAGGATATCAGGACAATGGAAATTCGCTATCAAGGACGATGGAATCCAGCCATGATGGGTGATTCCTGTTGGTTTTTGAAAAGAGAAGATATGACCCCTCATAAAAGGAAAAAATAAAATTTAATTAGTGTGTTCAGTTAATATTGTAATGTTTGTGTTTTTCTTAGATGTAAGGTATGTTTAGTAGGTGTAAAAATTTAAATATAGTCGATATACACAGTTAGAAAATTCTTAAATTATTATTTCAATAGATATTAAATATTCTAACATTAAATGTGGTACTATAAATGTAACAAGAAAACGTTACGGGTTACAACTTTTTTTTTCTCATTTTCGTATTTGGATAGGTCCATTCTACCACAATATGCTATTTAGCTTTGTGTTACAACAAAAAAAAAATTTTTTGTCGGCCAGTGTTATTATAACTATTATGAAGACTGTCACTGTCAAATACTTATAACAATTACATAAGTTGACTCAATTTAACAATGACTGGTGGTCTAATAAAATAATGCAATTTGCAGAGTTTCATTTAAAAAATCGTATCTCTTTTAAAAAGAGAGATATCGTAATGTGTCAAAAAAAAGAAAATGTTAGGAATACATGTAACTTTATTCTGAAATTGACAGTATGAAAAATAATATCCTCAATAACTCCACAGAGTGTTTATAACTTAGGACGAAAAAATACACATTGGGTCACTCGGTATAATATCGCCCTAACAAACATGACCCATAAATAAAAAAGTTCAGCAGATTTATAATTTATAAAATGGCAAAAAAACTGTAAAAATCGGATTCAGGATAAAGAAGTTATCAATCAATCAAGTTAGCAAAAAATTCAGTGTGCCGTTTTCTTTTGTCCAGGAGTTTATATCAAAAACAATAAAACTAAAAGCGATAAAAACAAAAAATCAGGCGTCTATAAATTAAAATGAAAAAATTGTCCTAAAACATACATTGGCCCAATGGGTAGACATTGAGACAAAAGAATACAGGAATATTATAACAGTTTTCTAAAAAATAAAACAGACTTAAACTATGCTAACCATTTACTTGGTTATCAACATAATTTCGATCCTTCCTTTAAAATCTTACATACGAAAACAAAGGCTTAAAACTAAATTTGTTAGAATCTAGGGAAATAAATAAACTTAAAAATAAGGACCTGTTACGTAATGATCAATTAGATTTAAATAATTCACCTTTGTTAAATTTATTCTGTTGACCATATACTTAAGATTTTGTAAATTACCCATATTGTACCTAATTTAATTTAGTTTTTAAACCCTCTGTTGGATTTTCCCGCTATTGTAACCCTTCTACTGTTTTATTCGGCCAAATCGAGTTGCATCCCGCAGAAGGTAGGTAGAGAATTTGACAATCGAGTTGCATCCCGGCCACAACCGAATTGCATCCCCGAGCTAAACTTGATTTTTAAGATAAAATTGAAATTATTCTTGCAGTGTTGCCGAGCTTTAAGGATTAAAAAGAAGTAGATGATTAAAAAGAATCAGAGGATTAAATTAAAATTGATAATTTGGACAGCTTATCTATACGACCCTCGTTATCTGTACGGGTTTTTCTACCTAATTATCCTAGGTACAATATATTTCTTAGAAGATGACCGACGATGTAAGTGTTGGGTACTACATATAATAACAATCATCTCCAGCCAATGAGATGCCCATCAGAGTATAAGGGGCGGTAATTATCACTTATAGAATAAAACTGTAAAATTAAGCACTCAATAATTAGTTAGTCTCCTGTCGAATTAGTTATTACACCCTTCAGTAAATAATAAAGTAAAAGTGAAGGAAACGTGTCAAAATGGAAGTTACAGTTTGTACCAGTGAAAAAGGAAAACCCTTGTTAGTGATTGATGGCTACACTTTCAGCTTTCAAAAAATGTTAGTGAAAGGTACAGTGAAACGGTGGCAGTGCAGCAAGCGTACGTGTAAGGCCTTTGTAAAAACTCAGAGTACAGAAGATATAGTGGTGGAATCTGTTTTGGGACATAACCATGAGAAGGTACCAGAAGCTCTTTTTAACAGAAAACTCATAAGTAACGCCGTTAAACAGAAAGCAGTAGATGATATTTGTGAAAAACCTATGAAACTCATTCGAAATGAAATTAACAACACGGGCATTGATACCTTCACTACAAAGGACATTGTGAGAATTAGGCAAAATATATACCATGCTAGAGCTTCCTCATCATCACTGATTAAAATTCCCAAAAATATTAATGAATTTCATGATGCAGTTGAATCCTTCCCTATTGTGACGCATAAAAATGAAAGTTTCCTGCTAAAAAATGACAAAGAAAATAATATTGTCATTTTTTCATCTTCGTCAAATTTAAAATTTCTCTCTTCAACTTCTTGTTGGTATGTTGATGGAACTTTTGAATATTGTCCTCGGTTTTTTACTCAGTTGTTTACTATTCTCGGTCTGAAAAACGACTATTATATTCCTCTAGTATTTTGTCTTCTTCCTAATAAAACTTCCTTCACATACTATCATGCTTTCAAATATATTAAAGATGAATGTGAAAAATTGAATCATTCAGTTTCTCCCAAAATCATTACTGTCGATTTTGAAGTCGCCATTCACAAAGCCATTCACAAAGCGTTTCCGGCAGCTGTTCTTCGAGGTTGTAGGTTTCATTTAGGCCAGTCATGGTATCGAAAAATTCAGAATTTAGGATTAGCTGCAGAGTACCAAAAGAAAAATGGAGATGAAACAGAAATTACTAAGTTCCTAACTTATATATTTGGATTGCCATTTCTTCATCCCGAAGATGTAGGAGAAATATTCGCTGTAGATTTGGCAGAAATTAAGCCCGACCATGAAAAAATCATGGCATTTTGTGACTACCTTGTCGATAATTATATCAGTGAAGATTCCGATTTTCCGCCTCATCTTTGGGCCGAACATTCATCATCGCTACAAAGAACAACGAACGCTTGCGAATCTTTTCATTCCAAATATAATTCTTCGTTCTATTCAGCACATCCGAATATAAACAATTATTAACGTGTTGTTACAATTTCAAATTGACACAAGTATAAAGAAGAATAGTACTTTTTCAACTCCCAAGCCTATTGATTCTCGAAGTTCAATAAAAACGGAATTTTTAAATGCAAAAATCGATGATTTAAAAAATCATAAAATAAATAAATTTGATTTTGTAAAAGCGGTTTCGTATCGATTCAGAGCCAGATTGTAAATATTGTATTATGTAATTATTTGACTATTTTAATTGACTATAATTATTTTAAAAAATTGTGTACTTGTATAATACATTTTACCTTTTATTGTTTGTTAAATATTTGTTGCCGATTATTCGAATAAATTGACTACAATTATTTTAAGATACTTATTTTACATATAATGATTATTTTATTGTTCTGTTTATTGCCAGATTATTGTATTTAATTGATCATAATTCTTTTATAATATGATTTGTGATTGACGAATTATTATTCCAATAAACCGTTCTTTTATAAACTTGGCAACGTTGCTTCAATTCTCCATCCATAACTGGCTATCAAACACATGTAGAGCTTTATCTACAAGGGATGCAACTCGGTTGTGACCTTTTTCGACCGAGGTAAGAATACCTTTTTCGGGATGCAACTCGATATGGGCCGTTTTATTTACATCTTCAATAATTTAATTTTATTGCACCCCAATTTTTAATTTTCACCTTTATTAAATCATTGTCATCTCACGAAGCTACAGCGTTAGCGAAACGTGTCATTTTTCTAGTAAATATAGTGGAAATTTACAAGTTCAACTTTGTTTTACGGTATCCCATAATACTATAATTACCAAATATAATTGCCGATTTTTAAAAAATTTACAGTATATCGCAGCAGTAAGTTTATCCTCAATGATCTCGCAAACGGGCGGCATCAAACTCGGCACATCTTAATCTCTTAATCCCTTTGCATTTTTAATCAGATTTTTAAAACTACAAACTCGGCACAAAGTGGTACACCTGACCCCGTACCTGAAGTAACCAGTGTGCTACAAAGACAAGTTTTAACTGAATGTGTAGAGAGAAAAGCTGAAATTGATATAACAGAAAAACCATCCAAAATAATTAGAACGGAAGTAGCTAAAAAGTATTTATCTTTAACCGACCTGACAACAAGTGATCTACACTGTGCAAGATGAAACATTTATACAGCTCGCCGAAAATTGTTGACGGCTTTACCAAAATCGATATCAGAAGTCCATGACGCTTTGAATCAACTTCAACCAAATCCAAAAACCAGTAGAAATGAAGATTTCCTGATTGTTAATGATTCGTCTGAAAATTTGGTGATATTTAGCTGTAAAAGTAATTTAAAGTTTTTATGTAAGTATTTAAAACTATTTATATGGACGGTGCATTTTCTTACTGCACCAAATATTTTAAGCAAATGTTTACCATAATATATGGTTTTTGAACGCTAATTACATACCATTAGTTTTTTGTTTGTTAAAAGACAAAAGTAAAAAGTCATATATGCTTTGCATGTCTAAAATAAAAGAGAATTGTGATAAGCTAGGCATTGAATTGGTACCGAAAGAAGTATAGTTGTCGATTTTGAGTTAGCGATTCATAATGCTGTAATAAAAATGTCTCCAAATGCTAAGATTACTGGCTGTCGATTCCACCTAACCCGGGCGTGATATAGAAAAATTCACTGGGTTTAACAGTGGAATACAAAGATAAAAATTCAGAGATTGGGAAGTGGTTTTATTATTGTTTTGGTCTTTTATATTTGAAACCAGAACATGTTGAAGATTTTTATTTCTTTGAACTTTACAAAATTAAGCCAGCGGACGACAGACTGGAAAAATTTTCCGATTATCTCCTAGAATATTATTTGACAGATTATTCGTAGTTTCCACCAACTATAATATGAAAGGATGTGTCTGCTGCGTTAAATTAAACTACCAACGCTTGCGATTCGTTCCACTCGCATTTTAATGCGTCTATGTACCAAACCCATATCCTTCTTTATTTATTTTTGTTAATTCACTTATTAATGTACAAACTGAAATATATATCAAATAATGCAATAGCATTAACCAAACACATAAATATAAAAATATAGCCAGTAAGAAACGTTATGATTTTATTAATACCAAACACAGAATATAAAAATAATGTTTTGTCAAGACTACAATGTGTTAAAATAGTATCCCATTATTATGACTGGAATTTATTCCAATACAGCTATCTCTTATAATATGTTGTATATTATTAATAATATGTCTGTAGCATAATAAATTTTGTTATAAAGATACAATCTTTTTTTTCTTTTAATTTCTAAATTAATGTGCCGAGTTTGATCATTTTAAAAAGGGACATTTGAAACTCTGTGCCGAGTTTGGCTGTTTTTATTATGTCTACCTGAGGCATGTGCCGAGTTTGTATTTTCCCTCGCAAACTCCTAAGCCCCTAGCGCTAATCCAAACGTTTATGGCGAAACATTCACTTCTATTAGTTTAGTAAGTTAATCTTTTAACCCTAGATGATCTATAAACATGGATTATTCCATTATTAAATGATTGAAATAATGTTTTTCGTCTAAATATTATACTATTTCCGACAAATTAGTCTGATTGAGGTGTTCATGTAGTTTACACTTGAAGTAATTATTTTGATATTATTAGTCATGGGAAAGGCAAAAAATATTAAGTTATAAAATTAGAATAGCTTTAATTCAATTATTTTTTCGTTAATGGTAAACAATTTAATATCTCTGAAGAAGAACAAAACTCGATATTAATGAGATTAATTAAATTAAATCAAAGCGACGTAGGCGTTATTTTATCAAAATATTTTCGTCTTAATTAATCAGTAGATTCGATAAACCTTATTTGAAAAACAAGTTTTACCTTCGTGCAACAAGAAAGCTGTATATAATGTGATTTTGTTCTTGGAAAATTTTTTTTTACTTTATTTAAGAAATTAATGAATATGGAATATTGAAAAAGATATCATGGTGTACTAAAAAACATTAAATCGAATATGGACTCAAGGAGCGAAATAAAAATAAAAAAAAATTTTTCGAAAATCAAAAATATTTTTTATCTGAACATTCTATAAATACAATATCCCTGACTAAGGTAGCAATATACGTATAGAAACATTTTTTATAGAATGCAATATTAGCCAAGACTAGAGCAAAATAACTTTTTTCTGGATTTTACCTTGAATTACATCTAAATCTCTCTTTCCAAAATAAGTCAAGTTTTGTCATGGAAAACAATACTGGAAATCATTAACGTAGGCAGCTCAACAATAACACTTTTAATTAATTTTTCATCATTTAAGGGAGATGCGTCGAAGATGGCGCACCTAAGCGAAATACTGTATTACATACAGATTATACCTACAAGCAATAATTTTATTTGGTTAAATTGTAGCTTTATATGTTTACTAACGATATAATCATGTAAATCTAATGAATCTTTACAAAAAAAAGAAAAAGCACAAATATTTCATTTATGTGTCTTTGCGCCATCTTTTCCTCTTATGCGGGAAAGATGGCGCATATAGTCTGGAAAGATGGCGCATAAAGTAGCATAATCTAACTATTATTAAATACGTTTAATGTCTACAAAAGTCACAGATATAATTTTTTGGAGTGGACTGACCACCGCAGGCTTTATGAGACCAATCACCACATGACACATCGATACCATATTTCCCCAGATTTGTCAAATTCTCCACAAATATTGCAACAGTTTTTAGCTTCTCCATCATCAACATAGTCCAATTCATCATCATCGCACAGGTCCTTTTCACTCAAACTTTCTTCTTTACTTTCGCTGTCGGTTTCTATAAATACTTGTTTTTTAACTTTCTTTTTAGCCTTTAAGTCCATTTTTTGATTTTCTTAGATTTTTTACATTCTTTTTCCTCCAGCATTGTTTTCAAAGGAGTAGTCGTCAATATTTCAGAATGCTGCTTTGCACGACTATTCTTTTGCTGGACTCTTTTCTTCTGTGGTGCTGGCACTGGTGAAACCACTTCAACTCTAAAATGTTTAAAGATGATTTTTTTTTGTTGGAGGCCGCTACATGACGGTTGAGGTGAATGTGGTTCTGGAATGTCATTTTTTGTAGCAGTGTCACGTTCGTTTACAGCATAACTAATTTTCTTAAAGTAAGATGGCGCAGTACGCCCAAGTTTATAATCTCCATTTATTTTTCCTATTATTATTTTTTATATGAAAACGTTACATGGTAACATAAGTAACTAATATATAATTAGGCATACAGTGAGACATTTTTCTTATTAAGAAAAATAAAATACTTACCGCTTAATTTTTTACAAGTAAAAATAAGATCGGCACAACGATAAACACGTTTGTGGTTCTTCGCCGAACTAAACATGGCGCTGGCGGCATATAATGTTGCCAGCTATATATCGCACCCTTGCTTCAAAAGTTACACATCTAAAAATTCAGTGTTTTTGAGTTAATGCCATGAATGAGATTAGTAAACAACCCTACATCAATCATCAAAATTGTTTTAACTTAGCTTACAAGAGTCTCGGCTAGATGGCGCCTGTGTCACTTTTGAAGTTTCTAAACTGAACGTAATGTCTCTAACAAAAGTGAAAAGTTAAAAGCGCATCATTTTGAGTTGTTGCGTTTTTATAGATTTTTTTTAATAAAAATACAATAATAAAAATACATTAAAAGTAGCACAACTTAAAATAATTCAGAATAAATAATAATAAAAATCATGAAAACCGTCACAACTGAAAAGGGGCGGTTTTTAAGGATTAATAAATGAATTAGACATAAAATTCAAGTACTTTGTCCTTTTTTACACTTTTATGCATCTGTATTATTTTTTGGATCGACTTAAAATTTGCAACTATTCGAATACTAGTTTTTTGCGATTTCTGAAAATCTATCTTTTTTAAGTTGTGTCACTTTTGAAGCAAGAGTGCGATATGTTAAGACATAGTATTCGAATAAAATTTAAATTAATTTTTTAAACCTTTAAACAGACAAGTTATTTGGTGCGTTATCTTTCCCTCTGCGCCATCTTTGACGCCTCTCCCCTACTTCGTATACCTTAAAAAACAGATTTCTTTTTACGGGTTTATTAACGGATCAAGAAAATAATATTATATAAAAGTTTTTCAAAATTAAACAAAGAATTTTAGAAAGTTTTTGTCATACAACAATATATTGACTTTTCAGTATTCTTTAATTAATTCCAAGTCACTTTTAAAAACGACTTTTCACAAAAAACATTACAGTTTTTTAGTAAAACGAAATTTTAATTTTTAGTCTAAATTTAAATCTCAGTCGCTCTTTCTAACATCAGTAGCGAATGCTACTCTCGGAGACGCCACACCGGCCAGCAAAACAGCTATAAAATTTAAAAAAAAAACATGTAAATGCGGATAGCTCCTTAATACTCATTAAAAAACTGCACAACGGTGACTTCAATTTAGTGATTTTTCTTTGCGTTGTTTGCCCGATAGGGATAATTTTCCACAAATTTTCGTGATACTAATTGAAAAAATTAGAAATCAATCAATTCCAGCATTATATTAATTTTTAACCCGAGGATAAAGTTAATTAGGAAAGAACTGTTTTTGAAAATTAACACCATTGGCTAAATTTTTACATATAGCCGATTTCTGCCTTTCAGTATTACTTTTTAATGGATGTCTTGGTTATTGGTACACAATAGCTAATAGCTGATAAACCGGAATCATCATTATCTGCTGATGAATTTAATAATTTTTTTGTTACGGTGCAAAAGTACTTTCTGCTACCAAATCTGTACAGAATGAATGTTTACTAAAAATTCCTTTAGAATCCTTATCTTTCTTTTTACGTACAGTGTCGGAGACTGAAGTGATGATGATACAATAAATAAACTTAAAAAATTTCACTCTGCTGACCTGGACGTATATTCTCCAATTTAAGAGAAGTGAATGCTCTCTTGCGAGAAGGGACAATTCACATCATATGCTCACATCGGCATCGTATGGAAATGAATAGTAATTTTAAGTTTCAAGAATACAGCTTAACCATTCCTAAGAGAAAAAGTAATCACTTCTCTTGAAATGATCATTCGCCTATTTCGAGAATAGACGTCCTGTACGAATTTACCAGTGTTCTGGCTCAAGAACTGAGCGGCTATATTATTAAACCTTTGACTTCTCTTTACAATAAATGCATTGAATCTGGGGAATTCCCTGAACCCTTTAAACTTACTAAAGTTGTCCCAATTTTTAAAAGGGTGATCATGATACGGCGAGTGATTACAGACTAATATCAATAGTGCCCATATTGGGTAAAATTTTTGAGTCTCTCATTGCACATCAGCTGACTGACTATTTTAATTCAATAAAATGTCTTAACGACAACCAATTTCGATTTAACAAACACTGCTCCACTGTGCAAGCTGTATCGAAGGTCTTATTTGATGTGGTCAAGAGCCTTGAAACAAGTTAGCACGTGGGCTTGACTCTGTGCGATCTTAGCAAGGCTTTTGACTGCGTCTCTCATGGTCTTCTAGTTGAAAAACTGTCAAGGTATGGTGTTCGGCGTCTTCCTCTCAATCTTATCTCAACCTGTCTAAAATCCAGATACCAATGTGTCCAGCTCGGGGATTCAAGGTCGTCTTTTAGGCCTGTTGAGAGCGGCGTACCGCAGGGTTCCGTCCTCGGTCCGCTTTTATTTATTGTATATATTAATGATTTGTGACATTACTTAGCCCCAAATAAATGTACTTGTTTTGCGGACGACACTTCATTTATTAGCTCTAATAAGGACATTCTGAGCATACCACGGAACGTGTCATCTTTAGAATCTAAAGCCCACGACTGGTTGACAAATAATGACCTACAACTTAATGTCGAAAAAACACAGCGTATTATTTTTTCTACTAATCATATTGTTACGTGTGGTAAATTGGCAAAATTACTGGGAATCACACTAGACGATCGATTAAACTGGTCTGCACATGTTAATAGTCTTACGAAAAAACTAGCATCCTCTACCTTTGTCCTGCGGAGATTAAAAAGTTCAGTTAATCCATCTACCCTTTTAACTGTTTATTTCGCACTGTTTCATTCTCACTTGTTATGGTGTCATATTGTGGGGCAATTCTTTATCGGCCATTAAAGCTTTTAGACAGCAGAAAAAAGCTGTTCGTGTGATTGCCGATGCTGGTTACTTTGACCACTGTCAGCCCCTTTTTAAGAGGTTTGGAGTTTGCCTCTACCTTCTCTGTTTATTTTCTATCAACTGCTCGAAATTCATAAAAACAAGAATCGTTTTTTCTTAAATTCCAATTTTCATAACTACTCAACTAGAGGCTCTGACTTAATCAGACCTAAAAAATTTTCTACAAGAAGGCTAAGGATAATTCTATTAATATCTTCATGTATAAGTGCACTGCCTGAAAATGTAAAGCTGCTTAGCTATTCAAAATTCAAATCTATGATTAAAAAATTCCTTCGCCATCACTGTTTTTATTCAGTTCGGGAGTATATGGACACAGCCACAGCGGATGGGTTGTTTTAACAATTTTTTTCTGTTGTAGTGTGAGAAATATTAAAATTTTTTGTTATTACTGTTTGTTTATAACGTTTGTCTATGCTATGGCCTGATACAATAATTATGTTTTAATATATATTTTAATTAAATTTACATGCGTCCAGGAATGCTTTATATTTTATATCACTTGCTACAATTTGTAATTTACAAAAACGTGGTCAAATCATAAGGATTTTTTTTGTTTTCCATTATTAAAATAAAATGTTTTAGTACTTTTACTCCTTTAATAGAACGAACACTATTTTTGCACCACGCCTACGTCCAGGCAAAATTAATTCTGGATAAATCAATTTATTTGCAAATAAATTAAATTCAATTGATAGGTATATAAAAACAATGATACGGTGAAACACATAAATAAAAATATGTTTTTACAAAGAAAAAGATGGACTTGCCTATAAAAATAACGTTCCTAATAGAGAATCAAATAACCAACTTGTTAGGACAATATCAAGTATAACAAGTTTGCAGCCGAAATAGAATTACACTCTTCGATTATTTTTGTCATAACTTTTAAGAGAGAAGAGGTGACGGCTTGAGGTTTCCGCAGTTCTCTTAACTAACTAGCTAGCTTTAGAAAGTTAAAATAGTTGGATGGTTGCATTTAAATTTATTAAGAAATCGAAGCTAGAAATATATTTTTTTACGTGCCCTCTATTATCAACCTCACTCATTAATTTTAATAATATTTATAACAATGTCTAATCAGGATAAAACGTTCTTTCAAATAAGCTATTGATTGTTAAATTCGGTTAACGGAGACCGAAGTTACAGCCTGTTGCTTTTAGTCGTTACCCTTCTGCGCGCTTTAACCATGGTAACTACAAAAAAATTGTTATTACAAAATTTATAGACGATATTACAGAGCATATTAAAACTTAATTTCTGACGTGCATTGTATTGCAGTTATTAGTAGAAACTAAGGGTCCGTTACATTAGCCCCCCCCCCCCCGGTGCCCATAACTGCGTAAAATTTTAGCACCCTATAGACCATACCTAGCACTACCTAGCACCCAAATTATAGAGCTAGCACCATAGTCGTTACGGAGTTATTAAGCACTTTTACCGGGGGGGGGGGGGGGGTCAATGTAACGCTAGCCCCCCCCGGTGCCCATAACTGCGTAAAATTTTAGCATCATATAGACCATACCTAGCACTACCTAGCACCCAAATTATAGAGCTAGCACCATAGCCGTTACGGAGTTATTAACCATTTTTACCGGGGGGGGGCTAATGTAACGCTAGCCCCCCGGTGCCCATAACTGCGTAAAATTTTAGCACCATATAGACTATGCCTAGCACTACCTAGCACCCAAATTATAGAGCTAGCACCATAGTCGTTACGGAGTTATTAACCTAATTTAAGAATGGCATCGATAACGTTGCCGCCTCATGGTCTGAGGTTGCCGCTAAGCAATTAGAGAATGAATTGGAAGACCATCAGATAGCATAAGATGCGTGCGCAACCGGAATATCGCCAACGTACCAAATGCGACGTTGTCACGTTGAGTAGGGTAGAAAATAATAGTTTTTTTGCCATAAGGATGACAGCTCTGTTTTGAGGCTTTATCGTCTAACCATAAAAACGTATGTTTATTATTACTTAAAATATTATACTCTTTACAAAATAAAATTTTTAAAATATATACAAAATTTTCAAGTCTGGTTCTGGAATTCATACCAACCTATCAAAATTAAATATACCAAAATTGTTGTCACGTGACTTTGCCTCCATCTTGCGAGACTATTTAAAATATTTACTATATTAACCAACTGGTTAAAAAAAGGTGTTGTATATGTTTACGGTTTTATAGATAAAAATAATAATTTAGTGCAGGTCGGCAACATCGCGGTAAGATCACAGCCATACTACTACTACAGTGCGTAAATTCTTGTACTGTAAATATAAAAGTGTTTTTATGGCCAACTGTAAATAGCTTTGTCTCTGGTAATTGGTCCGAGGCGGCAACGTTGTTGATGTCATTTTTAAATTAGGTTGATAACTCCGTAACGACTATGGTGCTAGCTCTATAATTTGGGTGCTAGGTAGTGCTAGGTATGATCTATATGGTGCTAAAATTTTACGCAGTTATGGGCACCGGGGGGGGGGGGGCTAGCGTTACATTAGCCCCCCCCGGTAAAAGTGCTTAATAACTCCGTAACGACTATGGTGCTAGCTCTATAATTTGGGTGCTAGGTAGTGCTAGGTATGGTCTATATGGTGCTAAAATTTTAAGCAGTTATGGGCACCGGGGGGGGCTAGCGTTACATTAGCCCCCCCGGTAAAAGTGCTTAATAACTCAGTAACGTCTATGGTGCTAGCTCTATAAATTGGGTGCTAGGTAGTGCTAGGTATGGTCTATATGGTGCTAAAATTTTACGCAGTTATGGGTACCGGGGGGGGCTAATGTAACGGACCCTAGAAACTAAGGACTTTCAATGATAGCATAGCGACTAGGCACCCTAGCGGTAAAATTAGGAACTTGAAAATTATTTCCAGTATATTTTTTCCTCATATTTCATAATATATTTTTTATCCCAAAGAGATACAGCCGCCCGCCACCCGTCGGAGATCACTCTGTATATCAAAATTAATATATGGACAAATATATACAGTGAGGACGTAAAGTCTGGAATAAATTCATTATTTAGGGAACGCTAAATGTTTTTAGAAATCGCTCGGACACGTCGATTTTGTTTTTTTAATACGCATTTTTTTCAATATTTTTTATTATACAGGGTGTCTCCGAAAGCACTCTGCTTGGACCAACTTAAATTTTTTAAATGGGAACCCACATTTTTTTTTTAAGTTTAGGATTCTGTGCATAATTGTGAACATTTTTTATCTAACATGTCATTATGATTTATCGACAGTTAAAGTTCGAAAATAAATAAAACAATTAATTATTTATTATTTTAATAAATGTTGAAAATGTTGCCCAAAGGTTAATTGGCAGTAACCTAGACGATCGAAAAATTCTTTCTGCACATTTCTGACAACTTCCGGAGTGATTGTCCGTATTTCTTGAACAATTCGATTCTTTAAGTCCTCCATGTCCATTGGCTTAGTTTGAAAAATTTTACCTTTAAGGTAAACCCACAGAAAAAAGTCAAGGGGGGTTAAGTCGGGAGACCTCCGCGGCCTTTCAATAGCTTCCCTTCTTGCAATCTATCTATTTTCAAAAATAGTATTAAGATAAGCGCGAACTTTTGAAAATAGATGGATTGGAAGAAGGGGAGCTATCGAATGGCCGCCGAGGTCTCCCGACTTAACCCCCCTTGACTTTTTTCTGTGGGGTTACCTTAAAGGTAAAGTTTTCCAAACTAAGCCAATGAACATGGAGGACTTAAGGAATCGAATTGTTTAAGAAATATACGGTCAATCAGTCCGGAAGTTGTCAGAAATGTGCAGAAAGAATTTTTCCTTTGGGCAACATTTTCAACATTTATTAAAATGATAAATAATTAATTGTTTTATTTATTTTCGAACTTTAACTGTCGATAAATCATAATGACATTGTCATGTTAGATAAAAAATGTTCACAATTATGCACAGAATCCTAAAATTAAAAAAAAAATGGGGGTTCCCATTTAAAAAATTAAAGTTGGTCCAAGCAGAGTGCTTTCGGAGACACCCTGTATAATAAAAAATATTGAAAAAAATGCGTATTAAAAAAACAAAATCGACGTGTCCGAGCGATTTTTAAAAACATTCAGCGTTCCCTAAATAATGAATTTATTCCAGACTTTACGTCCTCACTGTATAAGAAAAAAATGTTCTCACTAGCAGAATATTATTATTCCTTATTAAAGACAGGATATGATAACATTTATTTTAGTGTATGTTACCAATACCCGACATGCAAATCTGTATCGTATTTTTATTGTATGAACTCTTCTGTCAACTTCTTTTATTAATAAGAACTTAATTATCCATAGAATAAATTAATATTTTTCAAATTTTGTGTCTTCTTTCAGCTTTTTTTAATAAATATAAGCAATATCTTAATCGCTTGCCACAATTCGATTTTAACGACCGACTTTGCTGTTGTTTCTCATCATGATATACAGTGGCGGACCTACGGGGGGGGGGGGCTGGGGGGGCCCAGGCCCCCCCAACTTTTTTCGTAGTTCGTATAAGCTGTGCTAACAAGCTCTTCATTTTTGAGATACAGGGTAGTAAAAAATTATTATTATTTTTGTTTTTTGTAAATAACTTCGAAAAACTATAATAATTTGTTTGTACAAAAATTGGTATTTGGGGAATTTTCAATATGAGAAATTCAAATTTGATCTTAGTTTGGCCTCTAATTATAGGTGGCGCCACCTACAGTTTTTTGTTTCTTTTGGAGAGTCATAAGTCATAACTTTTTCGTGCATGTAGGTATGTATCGCATTTTCATTTTCTAGAAGAAAAACCGATTCCTCTATTACTTTCACGTAAAAATGGTAAGTTTATCAAAAGTCGCCACAAGCAGCAGTTTTCGAAATATCGTGATTTAAATTAATCAATAATCAATGCATGCATTTCTTATATGAACTTTTTACCTTATAAATAACTGAAACTGAGTAATCGTTCTGTAAAATATCGGACACTTATTGAATAACACACAAATATTATGTAATATGTAACTGGTAATTTGTAATTTGATCGCCCCTTAAAACGGGCGCTCGCTTGCCCTGCGCACCTTGCATGCTCGCTTATTATTGCCCTAGACTGTGTTTTGAAACAAACTAAGTACGATATCTATGGTTTTTTTTATAGAAAAGATAATGTCGAAAAAACAGTCAAGTCTGCTAAATTTTTTCCGGAAAAATAGTCAAGATCCTGATCCTAGTAATGGCTATTGAACATGAATCTGTATCGGATATTTTAAAAGAAAATGACTATATGGAACAAATCCTAAATTGTTTCATAAATAGTAGTAACAGAAAAATGATGTACCATTAAAGTTTATTTCTCATTTATGTTTTTTTTTTGTTAAATTATAAGTATTTTCTTTCTTTTTGTAAATTACCTATTTTGTAGTAGTCTATAATATCTGGTCTTGTGCTAATATAAATAAATTACTTGGGATTATTGTTTTAAAGCATTAAGGACCTATAGGTTCTTTATTGTTACATTCTTAACGACTTTCAAAAAGTTAATTTTATTTGTAACTTATACACCATAAACCTATGGATAGATTAGTTTTTAATACATTAAAAAACTTCTAATTTAGTTTTATTTTTTGGGCCCCCCCAATTTTTAGGATGTAGATCCGCCACTGATGATATATCGTTATGGTAAACTCTCAATGGACGCGTTATGGTCCACGAATCAATCATTAGACGTAGAGGTCCCTAAAATGTGTCCAAAGTTAGAAAACAATATGGCCGTGCTTGGACAACTAACGTTCCCTAAACTTCAATGTTAAAAGGTTAACAACAAACTGCCAAGTAAAACGAAAATTACTAAATGTGGGCATTAAAGTGCCTCGTTCTGAAATTAGTGCCTAAGAGGTATTGTTGTATAAGAATGTAATAGAGATTTGGAATATTTGTTATTCGATTATTAATAAATTTTAAAAAACGTAAAAATTATATAGGGTGTCCGGGCAAATGTGGGAAATCTCCCGGATATGAAAAAAACGCATGAAAAGAATACTACAAGTTCATATAAACTTCTTTCGTATCGGCCTCCTCTTCGGAGATATGGGCTCCCAACGAGCTCCCATGAAATTAAGTTTTTGACACATAATTATTAAACCAACAGGTATATTTCTATTTATTTTCATATGATATAACCAAGTAAGACCCTTCAAATTACTATCCCAGAAAGTGTTGCGAATTACTCACAGCTGCAGGGACGTACTAGCTGTGACACTAATGTACCCATTTCTTTTACGCCCTGTATGATAAAAACTTTTTACAACGTTTTTTATATACCTTTAGCTATTGACTAAAATTTAAGTACTCTTTATTCATGTCGCTAAATTTTTTTTTTTTTATGATCGAGCACAAGCACTATAGGAAAAATCCTTTAAGGCGCTCTGGGAGCGGTGCGTGTGCGAAGAAAGCGATTCACGTTTTTCTTGAATCGTTGGAGGTTATATTCGGTTGGAAACACGGTCTCAGTCTCCAAATGAAAGAGTTCTGAAACAATGATGTTCGGGGTGTACTAAGTTAAACCGCATAGGGATGGGCGGCAGTGGTTCGTCGTGTGTTTCAGCTATGCATTACTCTAGGTGGAATCGAGCGGGCAATATCTGTCGAACACTTGCCATGGAAATATCTGTAGAAGACAGTCAAATCACCAACCTGTCTTCGATGTTCTAAGCTGTCGAGGTTCTTAGTCAGCCCGTGGTCGCCGATTAGACGAACGGCTCTCCTTTGGATGGAATCCAACAACCGAAGGAATCTGGGCTTTATAGAGTGTCAAAAGTTGTTGAGGTGTATACAACTTTTTGGTACGGAAAAGTATACCGAGCTTCTGAGAAGCTGCCCTGGCGATTGCCACAACGTGATTATGCCAAGACATATTTCCTCCCAGGTTGACACCCAGCAAATTAATACACGAAGTCAGTGGAATTGCGTGTCCTGCAATAACGATATCGGATTCTGCAATGTTAACCTTCTTAGAGAAAACTTCTGCCTGGGTTTTTTGAGCGTTAAATTCGACTTGGTTACTGTCACCCTAAGACAAAATTTCTTCCAGGTCTTTATTGAGGCGTGATACCTCATGTTGTCTGCGAAGATGTGCGTCAGCAGCCGATGTTTGAGATTTCAAAGTAAAAGATGAGATAAGTGTGCTGTCGTCAGCAAAGCTATATATTGGATTTTCTAAGACTCTAAGGTCGTTAATGTACAGTAAGAAGAGAGTGGGGGATAATATGGACCCTTGAGGAACACCAGCATTGATGGTGAAGGTGTCTGAGAGAAACCCGTCAATCGCCACTTGCAGAGAACGGTCCTTGAGGAAGCTAGACAACCATGAACAAAATCGACCGGACATACCATAAGAACGCAGTTTACTTATAGGAGCCCCTCGTGCCAGACACGGTCAAAGGCTTTAGAGATGTCCAGTGCAATAGCCCGGGACTCCCCATGATGTTCAATTGCGTTGCTCCAAAGATGAGTGACATAGGCTAGAAGGTCTCCTGTTGATCTGGACTTAAAAAACCCATACTGATGGTCGCGTACTTCGATAAAAGATACATCTTTGTTCCTATCAAATGTTCAACCTTATGAAAAAAAACTATTGAGTAATTAATGTGATTAATTCGCAACACTTTCTGGGATAGTAATTTGAAGGGTCTTACCTGGTATACATCATATAAAAAAAAATTGAAATATACTTGTTGGTTTAATAATTATATGTCAAAAACGTAATTCCATGGGATCTCTTTGGGAGCCCATATCTCCGAAGGGGAGGCCGATACGAAAGAAGTTTATATGAACTTGTAGTATTCTTTTCACGTGTTTTTTTCATGTCCGGGAGAATTCCCACATTTTCCCGGACACCCTGTATAAAAGAAACGCATTTTATTATTTCGGATATATTAAATGTGATTAGTTAGGTTAGTGATTGAGGGATTATCGATATAGTTAAATTCACATAAAGTTTTAATGCCAAATGTCAAGACTTGTCATTGTCTAGTTACTTTAGATTTCACCAACTTACTAAATTTCTTATACAGCTGAGATTGGTCAGTGTTTTTTCTTTTTCTTTTCTGGAATTGTTCGGCCAACTCTTTTTATTTCTATCTCTTTTTAATCGTATGAAATAATACAAGATAGACATACTTTGTGTGCAGTACAATTATACTAATTAAATTTAGCCATTAGAAATTTATATTTTATGAGTTGCTGCAGTATTTGACAAGTATGACAGAACTAAAATGTCACGGCGTTAAAAGTTTATTTGAATTCAACTATAACGGCCCGTGCATGTATTTGATCAGGTGTACCGTTCCATCGAGATAAATGTTGTATTTGCGCCCATCTGTCCAATGTTGTTTTGGTTGTCTGTTTTGATATTCCAAGGGTGGGCCCCTAAAATTTTGAGCAGATCCGGTTCTTGCCAGTTCATCTGTTTTATTGTTGCCTTTTATCCCTGAGTGACCAGGAACCCATAGGAGTTCAGCTTTGTTGTTTCTGGCTGCCAGGTCTTTTAGGTCATTAAAGCACTCCATTGTGATTTTTGATGTAAATCGGATGGAGTTCAAAGCCTTAAGGGCAGCTTGGCTGTCTGATAGGATATGTAATATGTATCGTTTGGTCGTGGTAGCACTTCTCAAGATTCTTTTGTATGCATGCTTGTATCGCATGGACTTCTGCTTGGTATACTGTGGCGTAGTTTCCCAGGGGGATGCTGATTTCTATTCTGGGTATTTCCCCAAATATACCTGCGCGTACTCCGTTGGCCGTTTTCGATCCATCAGTTTACCAAACTAGGAGGTCTAGTGACGGAGATTTTTCCTTTGGACCACATATCAAAGTCGCACCTGATATTAAATGGTTTTTTTTTTTTTTTTTTTTTTTTTTTTTTTTTTTTATGATCGAGCACAAGCACTATAGGAAAATCCTTTAAGGCGCTCTGGGAGCGGTGCGTGTGCGAAGAAAGCGATTCACGTTTTTCTTGAATCGTTGGAGGTTATATTCGGTTGGAAACACGGTCTCAGAAAGGCCGTTCCACAAAGATGACGTCCTCCAAATGAAAGAGTTCTGAAACAATGATGTTCGGGGTGTACTAAGTTGAACCACATAGGGATGGGCGGCAGTGGTTCGTCGTGTATTTCTGCTATGCATTACTCTAGGTGGAATCGAGCGGGCAATATCTGTCGAACACTTGCCATGAAAATATCTGTAGAAGAGAGTCAAATCACCAACCTGTCTTCGATGTTCTAAGCTGTCGAGGTTCTTAGTCAGCTCGTGGTCTCCGATTAGACGAACGGCTCTCCTTTGGATGGAATCCAACAACCGAAGGGTATGGTTCGGTGCAGAACTCCAGATATGAGAGCAGTATTCCAGTGATGGTCGAATCTGGGCTTTATAAAGTGTCAAAAGTTGTTGAGGTGTATACAACTTTTTGGTACGGAAAAGTATACCGAGCTTCTGAGAAGCTGCCCTGGCGATTGCCACTACGTGATTATGCCAAGACATATTTCCTCCCAGGTTGACACCCAGCAAATTAATAGACGAAGTCAGTGGAATTGCGTGTCCTGCCATAACGATATCGGGTTCTGCAATGTTGACCTTCTTAGAGAAAACTGCAGCCTGGGTTTTTTGAGCGTTAAATTCGACTTGGTTACTGTCACCCCAAGACAAAATTTCTTCCAGGTCTTTATTGAGGCGTGATACCTCATGTTGTCTGCGAAGATGTGCGTCAGTAGCCGATGTTTGAGGTTTCAAAGTAAAAGATGAGATAAGTGTGCTGTCGTCAGCAAAGCAATATAATGAATTTTCTGTTTTCGCTAGAAGGTCGTTAATGTACAGTAAGAAGAGAGTGGGAGATAATATGGACCCTTGAGGAACACCAGCATTGATGGTGAAGGTGTCTGAGAGAAACCCGTCAATCGCCACTTGCAGAGAGCGGTCCTTGAGGAAGCTAGACAACCATGAACAAAATCGACCGGGCATACCATAAGAACGCAGTTTGCTTAGGAGCCCCTCGTGCCAGACACGGTCAAAGGCTTTAGAGATGTCCAGTGCAATAGCCCGGGACTCCCCATGATGTTCGATTGCGTTGCTCCAAAGATGAGTGACATAGGCTAGCAGGTCTCCTGTTGATCTGGACTTACGAAAACCATACTGATGGTCGCTGATAATTTTAAGGCCTTCCAGGTATTTTATAAGTTGTTGGTTAATAGCTTTCTCCATCACCTTTGATATAACTGAAAGCAATGCGACTGGTCGATAGTTGTTTGGCAGGGTTTTCTTGCCTTTCTTTGGTATAGGCTGGACTCGCGCCTTTTTCCAGCAAGATGGAAATATTCCTTTTTTGTAGGATAAGTTAAAAAGTCTACAAAATACTGGTGTGAGTTCATCGGCGCATTTCTTGAGCACTATAATAGGAATTTCATCTGGACCAGAAGCTTTTTTGGCATCGAGCCCCTTCAGAATTCGTTTGACAGGACGCTGACGGAATACGATATCAGTCATTTCCGATCGAACTGCTGGAATGTTCGGGGGTGTTTTTCCCTGAAAGTCTACCGTGGAGTGTGAAGCAAAGAGTTCTGCGAGTAAGTTCGCTTTATCTTCAGCCGTGGTTGCTATTGTGCCGTCAGAACGTGTTAGCGGTGGAATATTTGATTTGGTAAAATTTTGACTGACGGCCTTAGCGACTGACCAAAAGGACCTAGATCCGTTAGGACTGGCGAGAAGTTTATTTTTGATCCTCATGTTGTGAGCCTCTTTGTTTTGATCTATCGTTTGCTTGCACTGGTTTCGAGCGGTAACAAAGATGGTGCGATTCACATCGGTAGGATTTTTACGCCATTGTCGGTAAGCTAGATTTTTAGCTCTGACAGCACGCTCGCAGTTCTTGCTAAACCAGGGCTTGCCATTTGAAGGGCGCTTCTTGGAGAAAGGAATAAAGGCTTCCATGCCAGTAAGAATGACATCGGAGACCTCTTGAGCACAAGCGGATAGATCATCTGAAGAGAAGCATACTTCCAGCCAAGGAAAAGTGCGAAAATGGTCCCTTAGGTCTTCCCAACTAGCTGATGTGTAGTGCCAAATTTTACGAGGTTTAGGAGGTTGTTCAGAACAAATTGGCAGCTCGCTTAGAGTTGAAATAAGTTTGTGATCGGAAGATCCTAATGGAGGATGAACGGTGACTGTGTATAGGTCAGGGTTGGATGTCAAAAAGAGATCTAAAAGACTAGCAAAATCTCCATCTCGGTCTGGAATTCGCGTTGGTTCTTCTACGAGTTGAGTTAGACCAGAACTGATCGCAAAAGATTCCGCCTCACGACCCTGTTCATCGTTGGTATTTGAGTATTTGAGCCAGTTGATATTGTGGACGTTAAAGTCACCAAAGATAGCGACTTCGGCATTAGGATGGTTGGTTTGCAAGAAGTCAATTGTGTTTGCTAGTGACGAGAAGAGTGCTCTGTAATGGGTGTCACTTGGAGGACGGTAAAGGCAGCAGATAAACTTGGTGATTTTCTGCGTTGATATTTTAAACCACATTACATCAAACTCTGCTGGTTCAAGTGTGTCCTCTCGTTGGCAGCAAAGATCATCTCGGATAAAGAGACAGACCCCAAAGTTGCGTCTAAATCGGAAATGAAAATCGTATCCAGGATATAAATAGCTGACGGTGTTCGTTGACGATCTGACCTTTGTCTCGGTCAGTGCGAGCACATGGGGCTTGGATGTTTGTAAGTGCTGGTGGACTGAATTGATGTTGGTATTAAGCCCTCTGATATTGCAGAAATCAATTTTGAAGCTGCTGTTTTTGGGTGTGTCAGCAACTGTAGGTGCCACACTATTTCTCCGTTGAGTGTTGTTAGGGGAACCCAATATATTGTCGGAGACAGTGGATGTTCGGTTAGTATCGCTTGATGAGGCCACAGGATCAGCCCCCACCCGGAGATCCGATCGGGGGGCGAGTTTACCTCCGGAGTATTTTGGTCCTGGAGCTTCCATCATGCTTTTTCTTCCCACCCTGGTAAAGTTATATAATATGTGTATGGCCCCTTAGTTATATTAGTAATGATATTGATAAATTTCCTTGGTGTCCTTTACTATATTCCATTTAATGGGTTTAACATTAACAATTAATTAGACCAGGGCTGAAGCCTTTGCAAATGGTAAAAAGTAAAAAAAAAATAATAGTAGAATGAAACCCACTGGAAAAGGAAGGGAATATAACAAAAATTAAAGGAAAAATAAATTACGGGCGATCCGAGGTCGGGAAGCGGGGGGCGGTGAGTTTTTAAGGTTAGAAAACGATTTATCTCGATTTTCGGCAAAACTTCAAGTTCTATGGAAAAACGTTAAATGGCAAAGTTGTAGGTAATAAAGAGATCTACAACTTTTGTATTTGCACTTTTTAACATAACCTCAAAATTTATGTGAAAAATTCAAATAACCAAGTTTTTGGTTGTTTATTTTTATCTTTTACAAGAAAAATTTTTTTTTATGAAATTTGGTGAAAACTTACCTTTTTATGTCCCAAAGACACTGTAATTTTTTTTATTTAAAATATTTATTTTTTCACCTTATTTTGACTTAATATCGAAAAAGCACCCTAATTTTCAATCGAAAATTCTCACGTCAAAATATCTACTTTTTTTAAAAAGTTTGTGGGCTTTTTGTTCGTTGAAATCTCTACTTTCTGATGGTGTAAAAAAATATACATTACTATGGTAAATGTGATGACATCCCCTTTAAATCCTACCTTTAATTATATTTAGAACAACTATTTTCGCATATTTTTTGCAATCTTTATGTTTTATGGATTTGTAATTTTTTTGTTTATCAATGTAACCTGGAATCTTACGTTTTTCGAGTAATTAAAGTATAAATTTTAATAAATAGCTCAAAATTGTACATAATGATTAAAAAAAATTATTTCGGATTCGATTCTTTTTCGTTTCTTTACATTTCTTGACAATATTTACCATAGTAATGTATATTTTTTTTACACCATTAGAAAGTAGAGATTTCAACGAACAAAAAGCCCACCGACTTTTTTTAAAAAACAGATATTTTGACGTGAGAATTTTCGATTGAAAATTAGGGTGCTTTTTCGATATTAAGTCAAAATAAGGTGAAAAAATAATTATTTTAAATCAAAAAAATTACAGTGTCTTTGGGACATAAAAAGGTAAATTTTCACCAAATTTCTTAAAAAAAAATTTTCTTGTAAAAGATAAAAATAAAAAACCAAAAACTTGGTTATTTGAATTTTTCACAAAAATTTTGGGGTTATGTGAGATAAGTGCAAATATATATATATATATGCAAAGTTTTAAAAAAGTTATATACAAATTAAAAATAAATTAATTGAAACAGGTATTGGTGTGACCAATAAAATTCAAATCCAGACAAGACAGCTCGAAGACTCCGAACAACGATATTAGTTACGCAACAACTACATTAAAACTAATGCCACGGCGCGCGGGGATTGCCGATCGCTACGAACCCCCACCAACGTCTTGGTGGATTATTGGTTCTAACGGATACAATTCGCTTTTGAAGACGCTGTTCTGCTTTCTTAATTGTAGAGAAAGTGCTAAGGAATAGTGGGAACAAAAATGCGTCGCAATAACAATATACAATTTATTTCTTAACAAAATTGTTGTATTAAAGGTAGTTCATTATTCAACAAGACTGTGTTGGTAATGGAACGAATCACTACAATAAAAACACTGTTCTGGCAAATCTGGAATTGATATAACACCCAAGCGGGTTTGATACACTAGCAATTTATTTAATATAGGTTAATAAAAAATAAGCTATTAATACAAACTATGTGTTAGCAAACCTGTTGTATTAGGTCGTTTTCCTCAGCCTACAATATTCTTAAATGTCTATTTCAGAAAGGTGTAGAGTACTGTAGAGTAATAAAAGCTCATTAGGTATGCAAAGGGACTACAGAGTGACCCAACGAATATTTAAGCCACTTTCATAATTTGGCATTGATTTCATTGCAAAATTCTTTCTTTTCATCAAGTGCAGGTAGTACCACCCGGGTTTGGGTCAATTTATGGGTTTTGCCTATTGTTGTCCATTCACAAACACTGAAAATGGTGTTAAAAGGCGTGCGGGTAGGATATTCGTAAAAAGGAAACAATTTTATTTCAACAGAATAAAAATGAGCCATTATGTACATAGTATTAGCTACACTTACTTTTTATTAAACATTATAAAAAAATACAAAAAATACATTATACAGAAATTAAATTACAAAAAATCATAATATTCTTCGTCATCTGAGGAACTGTCATCTCCTCTTGACGTTCTAATTAACGGGTCGACGGTCCGATCGATCAGGTGGTCAAGATCCCACATTTTCTCCTCTTCTTTAATGACATGATGGACTGCTTTTCGCCAGTTCTCTGGTGTCACTTCCTTAATGGCTTGCTCAAATAGTAGCTTAACGTCTTTCATTTTGAATGTCGTGTTGTTCTCGCTACAAATCCTTTTACTTGCGCCCATATAAGTTCTAAAGGATTTAGTTCGCAATGATATGGCGGTATGCGCGGCAGCACAGTTACACCATGTTTTTCTGCTATATCTTCCACGGCATATTTCATAAAACGATGATTGTGTAAATTTGCTATAGCTAATAGTTCCTTCTTTATCAAATTATCTTCAAACTCAATAATTTTGATGGTTAACCAGTTGATAATTTCTTGTTTTCTCCAAGATGAAGTTGGAGTCTTCTCTGTGCGTCGTAAATGATAGGTTGCGTTATCCATAACTACTACTGAATCAGCTGGAAGATATGTTATCATTTCACCAAAATAGTCCTCAAAAACATTCGAATACATGTCCTCGTGATAATCTCCCGTATTGATCGACTGAAAGGTTAGCAAACCTTCTTTTAAAAATTCCTCTTCGCTTCCAATATGGACGACTATTAGTCTCTTCCCTTTACCTGAAGGCACCTTAATACCCGTTGACAGGCCTTCCATGAAAGCTTGACGAGCACTGGTTATATTTTTGTCTTGCCACAATTTTGGAACTATAAAGCCTTCATTAATCCACGTCTCATCAAGATAAAAGATTTTCTTCTGCTCTCTTCTGTACTGCTTTATACTTCTTGAGTATTTTCGTCGCCAGCAAACAATTTCATCGCTTTCCAGTAAAAGTGATTTACGGTTATTCTTTTCCCAGACAAAATCCATATTTTTTAAAGTGGTCTATAAAAGTTTTCTTGTCATCCTGGCCAAGCTCCATTAGAATCTTATCTAGGGTGGGTATTTCTTTCTTAAAATAAAAAAGAGTGAACTTTTCTTCGAACTACACCTTTGGTTTCTTCATCCAGGACTTTTACTGGTCGGCCTGGACTTTTCTTGGGAGATTCTACTTGACCTGCCGTCTTTCTCCCCCGCAATAATTTTAAAATGGTGGACTTTCCAACTACAGTCATTCGGAAACATCGGTCGACAGATTTTTGTACAGTAAAAGTCGAGTAATCGTATTTTATGCAATCATGTACATTTAAAATAATAACTTTTTCACTTACTGATAGTGGATAATTATTGGAACATCTTTTTGTTGGTGTGAATGTCGCCATTTGATTACTAATTTTATAATACTGTGAACACTATATACGGTTTAACAGCAAATACTGATGCGTTAAACTAAACAAATAGGTATACTTATTAAGGTCATACACACACACATACGATATATGAAGTTTATTCCAAATTACCACCTATTTATATGATCAGCCAATGAGGCCAAAGCCAAACTCGGTACCTGTTAAATGGTACCTGTTAAACGCAAAACGTAACTTTATTATCTACTAATTAACTAATCCCTACACAATATTTGATTTTGACACTTCAGGCCAGAAAATATACCTTTTCTAATTCTCTTACGCAATTACTTGAAATTTTAATTTTACAAACAATACAATTTTTTCTCTGAAATTTTTGGTTAATTATCATAAATAATTGAATGCACAAAGTTTACCTGCGCCTATGTCCGACACCGAAATTGAGCCGAACTGGACGGAATTTCCCATTTTATTACCCTACACGTTTCTGAAATAGACTATTGATTACTAAAAACTGAGGAAACTAGTAAAGGAATGAAGAAACAAATAGAGCTTTTCATCCCTAGATGAAGGGTGAAATTCACGGAAGTACCAGAAAACTGTTAAATATAAAAAATATAGCAGTGTTTTTGGATTTGTTAAAGAAATGCATGAGTTTCTTGTTTAGTTAAAAGATTTACCTTATATGTGCATAAACAAAACATTTTGGCACAATGTCTTAGAATAAGCGAACGAACATATTGGCTTACATCTTTACTTTAGCAATTTAAGTTTCAAATTTCATTATGAACTAAATCCAAAATAAATTACTTCATACACACACCCATGTTATAGCACACACAAACTGAGTAAAATATGCAAATTTTACAAGCGTTTTGAAACGAACCGAGATGATAAAAAGTAAATATATGGGTAGAATATAATTTTGAATAACGTTGTAGGTATATAGTAAAGTTAATATCCTCAATGTTTATATTGTATTATTTTCAATGGCAGCATAAAAGTATTTTAAAAAATTTAGAAAAATTTCCGTAAAAAAGTATATTAGAAAAAAACATTTTATGTTCTATCATTTGGCTTATCTGTAATAATATTTGTATGAATGAGAAATAAAAACATGTCGAAGAAATAACGGCATCAGTGGCTCCGTGGTTAACGCGACAGTCGCTGAGAACTCTAGGACGAGAGTTTGTGGGTTCGTATCCCACTGACGGAAAACTGATTCGAGCCCGATAGATTTTATGGTATAAGTCTTGACGTGGGTACAGCGTCGAGCAAAAATAAGGGAAGAGTGAAAAATGTATCATCCCCAAACCCACCCCATTCACGTTGATGACCAGGCCGGATGAGATCGGATATCTCGTGGGGTGCAGTGGAAGGAACCCAATCGGTAGGTCATAGAAAGCGCGAAAGTAAGGGTTGATAACCCTTGGGAGGTGCTTGTAATGACTAAGAGTCAATCTATTCTAATTTTTTTAACATAAAATTTATTTGTGTATATTTGTCACAATTTAAAATAATCCGCATTGCCTTATTTTGTAAAATTTTTAATTTATCAAATATTTCCTCACCACCACAATACATAATGGAAGAACAATAAAGAAAATGTGGTATTATAATAGTATTTTAGTTTTTTTAGAAAACAAACTTAAATTAGAACGGATTCTTTTAAAATAACCTACTTTTCCGGCAATCTTCGATATGATACTTTCAAAATAATTATGAATTAAATTTTAATTTTGAATCATTAATTATCCCTGAATATTTAAAACTGTTTACTTATTCCAATTTTTCACCATCAATTACAACATTTATATTTTGACAATTTAAATTATTACCCATAACCATGCATTTAGTTTTTGAAATATTTAATTTTAAGTTATTTAGATTTATCCAACTTAATAATATATTTATCTAAGAATTTAGAGTATTTAGACCATCAAAAATATTTAAAACATTAATGTAAATTAAGGTGTCATCAGCAGCAAACATTTGTAACTTACAGATTTTTAAAACTAAAGGTATATCATAGATGTATAAAATAAATAATATTGGACCTAGTATACTTCCATGAGGAACTCCTATATTCTTTATTTTTTTATTTGACGATGTTTTTGATATTTTTGTTTTTGTGACCTGTTACTTTAATAATTTTTAAACCATTTATAAACGTTTCCGCCAATACCATACTGATACAATTTACTCAATAATCTAGCCCTGTCTATTGTTTCGAATGCCCGCTTAAAATATAAAAATACAGCTATAACATTTTCCCCTTGATCAATATAGTTAAATTCACATAAAGTTTTAATGCCAAATGTCAAGACTTGTCATTGTCTAGTTACTTTAGATTTCACCAACTTACTAAATTTCTTATAGAGCTGAGATTGGTCAGTGTTTTTTCTTTTTCTTTTCTGGAATTGTTCGGCCAACTCTTTTTATTTCTATCTCTTTTTAATCATATGAAATAATACAAGATAGACATACTTTGTGTGCAGTACAATTATACTAATTAAATTTTGCCATTAGAAATTTATATTTTATGAGTTCCTGCAGTATTTGACAAGTATGACAGAACTGAAATGTCACGGCGTTAAAACTTTATGTGAATTCAACTATAGTTCTCTTCTACGTCGCAGTCACACATTAAATGGCTGTCTCTGTAGAGTACCCTTTTCGAAAACCAGCTTGAAAGGAAACTAAAATTTTGTTGGCATCACTGAATTCTAATAAGTGTTTATATACGACTTCTTCTAATAATTTCTCAACATCCCATAAAACATTTACTGGCCTCATCTCATCCCATCTTTTAGCGTTTTTTTATTTTTGGCACTGATGTAATGTAAGAACATTTTAATATGCCGGGGAATAAAATTGTTTTGAGTTATAGAATATTGTTCCTAATTTTTTGAACGTCTAGGCCCGGCAAGCGGGTAGCTAACCAACGGTTAGGCAAAGAACATTTGTTGGGCTGTATTTAATTAACTATTTTTAATTCATTAATTCTGCATGACCAGTTACTTTTATATTTAATATTCCAGTGATACTAATCTCTTAATTTATCACCAACACCTAGCCGGTCCGTACAAAGGGTGATTTTTTAAGAGTGTCTGAACTTTAAATTTAAATTAAACAACAACCATATTAGATATCTCTAAACTATTTATTTTATGTGAAATAACATTTAATGGCATTAATGTTTGAAAATAATGTCGGTCAAATGTCCGCCGCGGCTTCTTCTAACAAAGCGCATTCTGTCAATCCAATTTCCGAACACTTTTTCAAGCAATTGGGGACTTATGTCTGCAATTGTCCGCGTTATGTTGTGTTCTAATGCGTCAATATTTACCGGTTTATCGGCATAGACCAATGATTTAACGTAATCCCACAGAAAATAATCTAATGGCGTTAAATCACACGACCTTGGGGGCCAGTTGACAGGTCCATTCCTCAAAATAATGTTCTCATCGAATTCTTCCCTCAATAAATCCAGTGTTGCGTTGGCTGTATGACATGTGGCTCCGTCCTGTTGGAACCACATCCCCTCCAAATCAATACCATTCAAATTTGGAATTAAATGGTCATTAATCATCGCTCTGTAACGATACCCATTAACTGTCACGCGGTTTCCAGCTTCATTTAAAAAAAAAGACCGCCCAATAATGCCACCGGCGTATAATCCACACCATACCGTGCATTTCTCTGAATGCAACGGCAATTGTTGAATCATTTTGGGATTATTTTCACTCCAAATGCGGCAATTCTGTTTATTGATATAACCGTTTAACCAAAAATGAGCTTCGTCGCTGAACAAAATTTTGCGGTTAAATTCTGGATCAAAGTGCAATTGACTAAGGGACCATTCAGCGAACATACGACGCAAACGATGATCTTGCGGCATAAGTTCTTGAGTAAGCTGGATCTTGTAAGGCACCAGACCAAGATTGTCCACGTAGTCGCATAACAAAGCCAAACTTCTTGCGAACGTCTACGAATTGACAAATTTGGGTCTTCATCAACACTGGCAGCTACAGCGGCGATATTTTCTTGGGAACGCACAGATTTTTGTCTGGTTTTGTTTTAATATCGAGTAATGTAAATTGCGTTCGAAATTTGTCTATAATTCGGCGAATACATCGTTCGGTTGGGCGATTATGGGCACCATAGAATTCACGAAGTGCTCGATAAGTTTGGCGCACGGAACACTGGTTTTGATAATAAATTTGGACAATTTGCAAGCGTTGCTCTGGTGTTATTCTTTCCAATTTGCCAGACTATATTGAATAATTCTGACATTACAAGCGCGAAAAGTGACAGTTCATTTCACAGCCTTCTCGGATAGAAGTTCGGACATTCTTAAAAAATCACCCTTTAGAACAGTCAAATCGATTCTTCGTACCTTTACAGGCTTACGTAAGGCATTTGACCAATCATAATGGTTGTATTGCGCTGCTTGCTGACCTCAGTATATCCAGTGTCACCAGTAAAGTCCACATCATATGGGATTTTTTTAAATTAATAGCTTTATTCAATGTTTGACTTTGGCAGCAAGTTCTGCTTCGATCGAGATGAAAATGAACCAAAAAAATAGTAGTCACGTGATTCGCATTATCGGTCAAATTTTAATTTTTTTCAAAAAATAATTCAAAAGTGGGGTTATTTCACTTATTTCTGAAAATATCGAAAAAAGGTTTTTTTAAATGCAGTTTCTAGCCCACATGCAAAATTTCAGCTTCATAAGATAAATATGATTTTTTACCCATATTTTGTAAATTGCACCACTTTTGCAAAATAAGACTCAACGCAACCTACATAAAACTTCTTAGTTTTGACAATGCTTTATTTCAGATACATTTTCTTTAAAGTAGCGCCATATTAAATGTATATTTTTCTACAAAATCAAAATTGGGCTATTAAAATTTGGTCGCATGTGATGCAAAGTTTATTTGTTTTTGACCCTGTATAAGGTAACTTCATAAAATAAGTATTTTTAAAAACGTAGTTTGTGTCTGAAAGTAATACACCTTAATATTAAGACAAAAAGGAACACAGTGTCTTCAGTAAAGTGTTCATTAAATGGAAAATAAATTTTAGTGGTGGGTAAAAAATCAACATTATCTTATGCAGCTGAAATTTTGCATGTGGGCTAGAAACTGCATTTAAAAAAACTTATTCTAATACCTTTTTTCGATATTTTCAGAAATAACCCCACTTTTGAATTATTTTTTGGAAAAAATTAAAATTTGACAGGTAATGCGAATCACGTGCCTACTATTTTTTGCTTAATTTTTATGTCGATCAAAGCAGATCTTGATGCCAAAGTAAAAAATTGAATAAAGCTATTAATAAAAAAAAAATCCCATATGATGCGGACTTTACTGGTGACACTGTATAATAATATTATTCGCTGGGTTTTTCCCTATTTTTTTTTGGCAAAATCCAGAGAATAAATATTGACGGCTTTTTCAGATCTATTCTAGCTAGTTTTGGTACCGCAAGCTTCCCATTTAGAGCCAATATATTAACGACATTATAAATGCCATACAGGGTAAAAAATGCATTAGTATCTGTTTTACTAATAATAGGTATGTGGTATGTTTAACTATTATCACAGAATACAGGGTCATTCACGGCCTATTAATAAATCTGGGAAACAAGTAAAGTTATCTTTATTAAAATTTGGTAGCAAGCATAATTGACTTTGAACATTGAACGTATTATATTGTCATATTTGAATCACTTCCGGTTATACCAGAAGTTATTGCCAACATTGCTATTTTAAATAGAATACCCTGTATATTTGAGCATTTTTGATACCTTATTAAAACCTAAGTATTTATTTATTTATTTATTTATTCCAAATAAAATCCCAAAAGCATCTGTTCCTGCGGGATTCTCTACTAATAACAACATCAAAAATATAATTGTTAAATATAACTAATTAAAATACAAGGTAACTCAAAATAATACTTAAAATGTTAATATCTAATAAAAAAATAAAAATGTTTAAATATGTATAAAATTAATTAAATATTATTTCTTTTAATAAAATAATATAACTAATAATATCGTTTAGATATCATTTATGAATTACTATTTTGGAAAATAATAGTTAATAATAAAATAAGTGGACGTTTAAATATTTTTTAGTTTAAAATTTAGCTTCCCATTTTTTAGGTATTTTCTTAGTTACCATTTTAAAACGTTTTATATTTAAAAATTTAATTCCTGGGGTATTTCGTTGTAAAATTTCATACCTTGATAATAAATGGAGTTGGAGTCCTGCCCTAGAGTATATTAAAGGTAAATCAATATTTTGAAAACAGTTTTAGTTAAATGATCATGTACGTCACGTCGGTAATTGAACTTTATATTTGAAGTATTTTTTGATATAATTTGGTGAATAATAGCAAAATAAATAGGACGTAACATATAATTTGGACTCAAAAAACTGAGTTTTTTTAAAATCCCCACTGGTGCAACTATTTTCTGTTTAATATATTCAATGTGTTCACTCCAATTAATAGCTTCATCTATTATCAACCCAAAAATTTAATTTTATTTGATTGTTTTAAATGCCCGACTTTTAATTTTAAATCACTTCTGTATAAATTGGGTTTCTTTCCTATACACAAAAAAGAGGATTTTTCCAAATTTAATGAAATTTATGACTACACATCCATAATTCAGTGATTTTCATATCATGATTTATAAAATTTTGTATAATTTCATATGAATCAGCGATGTATAAAATAGTTGTATCATCAGCAAACAATCTAATTTTCCCTTTCAATTTTAATTTAAATATAGAATTAATATAAATAAGGAAAAATAAAGGGGCCAAAATCGAACCTTGCGGAACACCACAATTGATATTAAGAAATTTGCTAAATTTATTTTTGATACGAACTTTTTGTTTCCGCTGATTCAAATAGTTTCTAAACAAGTAAGTTTTGTTAATAATACTCTATACCTATCTCTAACCGTTTTAGAGATGAATTATAAAATTAATTTTTTATTTGAAAATATACCGAGAAGAAAGTTCAGTAACTTTGAAACTAATAAAGCTAAATATTTAAAATTTGGATAACTGTTGACTAAAACATATATCTTTGGATTCCATAACGTAGGTTTTACGTTTTTCTTACAGGGTTTTTTTTTTTAATTGTGCCAATCTGTCTATTTAGATAAAATGTGCGTAAGTCAATTTTTGAAATGGAACAGCCTAGATTTTAATTTACAATTACGTGAAGAATTGCATTCTTTATCTAATTGCTCAGTACATATATGTTTCTATCTTAAGTAGTTTTTAAGTTATGTTTTACTTTAAACAAAATAATTATCAAAACATGTATTTTATCCGTATTTTTATATAAACCTACTTTTCAAAAATAAAACATAACAATGTTAGTTTTGTATATGTTATGCAAGAACCAGAGGGGGCACTAACTACTACTGCGTCCTGTTTTTTAATGTTCTATCATCTCAAATAAGGTGGTTGGAGGAAAATATATTTTTGAGTAAAGTACGGAGATATATGTTCGTGAAGTAATTTTATTCTTTTGAGGAATACCTCAACAAGTTTAATGATCTTAGCTGAATCTTTAACATGTCCTAAATATATGATAATTCTTTGTGTGTAATCCTTGTAATTTTAACTGTCCTTTTTTAATATTTATTTTAGCCTGTATACTTTAAGTATATTTTATTTTTTCTACATATTATTGACTAGTGTACATTTGTCTAAATATTAGCACTAATAAACTAAATATATCTATCTATCTTTTATACGTCATGAAAAAGTAACTCGTCTTAAAAAATACATGTAAGTATTAAAAATTGTAAAAAGTACTATTTTTTTCTACAAATAACACTACACGCCAAAAATAAGTAATTAACGGGAATTTAGATAATATCAAAACTTCTAAATTCGGATGAAAGCTTTTCTAAAATATCACAGTGGTCAAGTGGAAAGAGTAAACTGGAATTAGGGCCTACGTGTCTTTTGTTTACTTGCTTTATGTGGCCAAACAAGCGCTGACCTGAAACACAGTAATGCAATAATCTACAACTGAATGTTACCAAAAAGTTAAGTTACGAATGGTCCAGGAAATTAAATTATTAAATTATACTAGTCGAAACCAATTAAGGACCACTAACAGGACAACTTTTAAGTAGAACTTTGTAATATTAGGGAAGACCGGGGTATAATGATCCCTCTAAGGTAAAAACAGTTATACTTACAAAACTATCAGACTTCAAAGTATTAGGCTTTAACGAAAGATTCGGTATTCAATTGACTATAGTTAGAATCACAAAATATCCACGAAATTCTACACCGTTTTAAAACGGTAGTGGTTTTGGCCAATCACTGCTAAAGAATCATCTTACCCCAATATTAGAGGTAAGATGATCCCACCTTAAAAGATATATATTCTCTTCTGGACGGGATATCACTATTTATTTTCAAGGTTTAAATAATCACATATAAATGCAAACTATGCATAAGATATAATAAAAAAAATATCACAGAAAAAATTATCTGTTTTGTACGGGAGAAATTATGGATAATGTAATTTTTTCCGCCAATTGAAAGGCTAGGCGCCGTAAATCTATTGTAGTAAGACCATATATTCTAGTTTCAAGGTATAGAATATGGTTTATTAGCTCGTTTTTCTGTTCGGGTTTGTAAACGTTGTCGTCTTGCCACTTGCAACCTAAATGTTTAATGCTATTATGTTTTTCTTTTGGGCTCTGCGTTTAAGGGACATTATTGGTACTGCAAATATTCGAGAAGCCGTTTTATATGGCATTCTATTTATTGTAACCTCTTCTATAACATTTACCATATTCTTAGGTTCCCCAGTTTTGACGCTGAGTTTTACGATGGTAAGTACGAGGCATCCTAAAATTTTAAAAAACGCATCTTTAAAATATCTGGGGTAAAATGATCCCTGATCATTTTGCCCCGCACTGAAGTCATCATTTTGCCCCAAATGCATAATTAATAATTTACCTAACGTACAAATTTGTTTAAATCCTATTTTCTACAAACTAATGCATGATTCTATAGCTTAAACATACCTGATTAAAACCCATACACAGTTTAAAAAAAAAAATATATGCCTTTAGGTTTGTTTGTGCAGTTAAAAAGACTGACCGTTATATCAAAAATACAAAAAGACAAAACACATGCGTATTCTCCGAAAACCTCACTTGAACTATTTACAGGTTATTGTCCACGAGTGAACGTAGGCACTGAATCATAATTTCAGCTTTTGGGTAATAGATGGAGCTACTGATCTCTGAATAATTGAAGGGATCATTTCACCCCTAGGGATAATTATACCCCGGTCTCCCCTACATTAAAACCCGTGCTTATAATCGTGGACACGCCCCAACAGTAGGAGCACAAATAATTAACACATTTTTATTATCAAATAGACATTTGGTAAATGAAATATATATTAGGATTTATTTCAAAAAGAAGTTTTTCAGAAAAGCTATATAATAAACAAATTTTTGTTGATTCTCCCCTTAAATATAAAACATAAGAATTAAGATAATTAATAACATGTCGACTATATGGCATCCCTTTTACGTAAAACAAGATCATCCCTTTACGAACCTAAAACCTCAATACAGACATTAGATTAAAATCTGACTTAAACATTAATTAACGATGTTGTTTTGTTTTATACAGAACAAGGTTATAGCCGAAAGCCAAATGGAATATCAGAAACACGATAAATGTTAACAAAAATATTTAATATGGAAAATTTAAATAACGACTTAAAAGCAGAGAAATTGCGCATTTATTAGACGGGAACTTTCCATATGTTGAGTGCGAAAAGCATATTATATCAAAATATTCGGATACATATACGCATCAATGAAAGTTACTATTAAACAAGAGGTTTTCCGACATTCCTGGAAACGTGAAATGTGGCTATACTTTCCCGGTTTGTTCACAAAAAAGAGAGCGATGTTATGTCAGACAGGCTCTCAATCATTAGAGCACAAAAGCATAGTAGTAGTGTTCCAGCAGAAGTCAGTGGAAAAATAGTGCATGATGCTGTTCAAGGTTGTTATGTGAAAAAAAGTGTCAAATAACAGTATTTTATCAAAATGTTCGATGTCTTAAAAATTAAGTGCCTAATCTGGAAATAACACTGGTTTATCCAGACATTGTTTATTTCACGGAACATTGGTATAAATTGGAAGAAAGTACATATTTACGAGTGGCTAACCTAATTAACACCTCAGTTTTTGCGAGGTCAGAAAATAGACATGGGGAATCAGACTTTTTACGGTTCCCCTTGATGATCATAAATTTAGATTTGAGTTGGGTATCATTAGACAAATTGGGGATAACAACGGCTAATAAATAAGATGTACTATGGACACCTGAACAAAAACCTTAATAAAAATCTTATTTCTAATTTTATTATACTAAATCTACCGAAAATTTTAATTCTCAACCCTTCTGGGGTTCTATTTCTTACAAACTTAAAAATATTTTTAATTTTTTGATTATAATCTAAGCTTTAAAACTCAACATTCTTTAAAATCATTTTTATGTAACTCGGAAGATTCTATTCATATTAGTAATAAATCTGGTATCTATCGTATATAATGCTCTACCGATGGTTGTTCAGCTACCTACATTGGTTAGAAAAGATGCAATTTTTTTGCCAGAGTAAATGAACATTGTAAAGAAAAAGTAAAAGTTAGAAATCAAAACCTCTCTCATTCAAAAATTAAATATAATTTTGCTAGACATATTTATATAAATATACAACCTATGTATCTTAATATCAACCTTTCAACCCTGATTTGAGTACAACGTTTTTTTATACTTGTAATAAAGCCAATAAATTATCCATCATACAATCAATCTAATCCAATCCGCACTCTACCATTTTGTTTCTTTCATTTTTGTATTGAGAATCGTCAACATTAACTTTGCAATTTTTCAACTTTGATTTAAAAATGCCTAATACTACTATTGCTTCTACTCATAAGGGATGTCCACATAATTTAAACAAGCCTGTATACCTACCCTTAATTTATACATTTCTATAATGACCTTTTTCTCTCTCCCCACACTTTTGGTGCTGGCTTACTATTGTGTGCTTTCAATTTTATCTGACTTTTCTTCTGGGTTAATATAATAATTTACCCTTTCTCTTTTTTATTCTAGTTCATTTCGGACTCTCCTTCACTACAATTAGTTTCTTTCTTTTTTTTTAACAATTTTTACATTGATGCATAGCCTGCTTCAATGTTAAATTTATTATTACCTTTTTTACAGTTGTAGACCAGGGCTGAAAATGGTAAAAAGTGAAAAAAAATAATAGTAGAATGAAACCCAGTGGAAAAGGAAGAGAATATAACAAAAATGAAAGGAAAAATAAACTACGGGCGATCCGTGGTCGGGAAGTGTGGGGGGTTTAAGGTTAGAAAACGATTTATCTCGACTTCCATCAAAACTACAAGTCCTATGGAAAAACGTTAAATTTCAAAGTTGTAGGTAATAAAAAGATCTACAACTTTTGTATTTACACTTTTTTTATATAACCTCAAAATGTATGTGAAAAATTGAAATAACCAAGTTTTTGGTTTTTTATTTTTATCTTTTACAAAAAAATTTTTTATCCACTGTAATTTTTTTGATTTAAAATATTTATTTTTTTAACCTTATTTTGACTATCGAAAATCGATTGAATATCGAAAAAACACCCTAATTTTCAATCGAAAATTCTCACGTCAAAATATCTGCTTTTTTAAAAAAGTCGGTGGGCATTTTGTTCGTTGAAATCTCTACTTTCTGATGGTGTAAAAAATATATACATTACTATGGTAAATGTGATGAAATCCCCTTTAAATCCTACCTTTAATTATATTTAGAACAACTATTTGCACATATTTTTTGCGATCTTTATGTTTTATGGATTTGTAATTTTTTTGTTTATCAATGTAACATGGAATCTTACGTTTTTCGAGTAATTAAAGTATAAATTTTAATAAATAGCTCAAAATTGTACATAATGATTAAAAAAATAAATTTCGGATTCGAGTTTTTTTCTTTTCTTTATATTTCTTTAGAATATTTACCAGAGTAATGTATATTTTTTTTACACCATCAGAAAGTAGAGATTTCAACGAACAAAAAGCCCACCGACTTTTTTAAAAAAGCAGATATTTTGACGTGAGAATTTTCGATTGAAAATTAGGGTGCTTTTTCGATATTATATAAGTCAAAATAATATATTTTAAATCAAAAAAAATACAGTGTGTTTGGGGCATGAAAAGGTAAGTTTTCACCAAATTTCGTAAAAAAATTTTTTTTGTAAAAGATAAAAATAAAAAACCAAAAACTTGGTTATTTGAATTTTTCACATAAATTTTGAGTTTATGTAAAAAAGGGGAAATACAAAAGTTCTAGATCTTTTTATTACCTACAACTTTGCTATTTAACGTTTTTCCATAGGACTTGTAGTTTTGCCGGAAATCGAGATAAATCGTTTTCTACCCTTAAAAACTCACCCCTTTCCACTTCCCGACCTCGGATCGCCCGTAAATTATTTTTTCTTTCATTTTTGTTACATTCTCTTCCTTTCCAATGGGTTTCATGCTACTATTATTTTTTTTTTACTTTTTACCATTTTCAAAGGCCCTGGTCTAAACCGTAAAAAAACATCTTAGTCTGGGCGTCGGGGGGGGGGGGGGGTTTAACCCCTAAACCCCCCCCCCCCCCTCGCTGCGCCACTGATGTTTAAATACAATATGGTCAATCCTACCAAATACCAAGACTGTGGTTTAATTAATTAGGTAGGCATTAAAGTACTAAATATTAACCTTAGAATTACAAATGATGATTAATTTAAGATTAGTGAAAATATATCCCCGTTAAGTCGTAGGTTGGTACAGTGGAATGAATTAAACATGAGGAAACCGTTTGATATATTATTATTTCTTGTTAGTGTTAATCAACTTTAAAAAATATTTAACAATAAGGCAGAGATTTTAAAGTGGTTTCATTATTTTGTTATAAGTAGATCTTAATAATGTATGTACTTAGATTTTTTTAGTTTCTAAGCCTTTACTTGTAGGTACATATAGGAAATATCCTAAGTGTGTTCGTAAAGCGAAAAATAAATTAAATAAATAAATATGCTTAAAACTTTAACTAAATTTAAAAACAATTTTTTTTTAGAAAAATTCGAAAATAATAAAAAAAAAATGTTTTTATTGTAATATTAATCAACAGTAATATCACAAGACCTCGTTTTTTTATCGGTTAAATTTTTCAGCTGTCACGAAAACTTTTTTGTTTGGAAATTTTACGAGTTGAATTTGGAAATGTTTATTCTATCTTTGAATAAACATGCACAAAGTTCAACGAGAAAAATTGCCAAAAAAGTTTGAGTGAAAAATGGAAAATTTAACCAATAAAAAAATTATGGTCGAGTGATATTTGGCACGATTATTTCGTGAACCCTAAATATCCCATCCATATCTATTGAGTAATAATGTTTTATATATTTCTACAGGTAGCGGTGTATTACTTGGAATAGTTATTTTTAGTAAAATTGCATAACATACCACTCAACGAAAACTATTTAGTTTACTGCTGGCAACCAAACATACAATTATAATTGTATGTTTGGTTGCCAGCCTTATAAGCAGAAGTCAGAATTTTAGATTAAGTTCTATAATAAATGACATTTGATAAGTATTTTTAAAATGTGGTGTAATTTATAAAGAATAGCAACTTTACTGAAATAAACATAGGCATGGGTGCATTATAATATAAAAACAAGTAGGTAAATAAATATAGTACTAATGCTATTGTATTAAAATATCAGAAATTATCCGAAAAAGTTATAAAAAAAATAATTGACATTGATTTATACTTCGAAATATTGTGACAGAATTAGACGGGCCAATGGCGACGTTTAATCGCTAAAATCCCACGTAGTTTAATCACTATTATACTAGCTGATTGGTTAAAACGAGACGGTTTGATTGGACGAAAAGGCGAAATTGACAGGTGTACGAAATAATCAACAGTAATATCACAAGACCTCTTTTTTTTATCGGTTAAATTTTTCAGCTGTCACGAACACTTTTTTGTTTGGAAATTTTACGAGTTGAATTTGGAAATGTTTATTCTGATTAGATCACGAGAGCGAAGCTCGAGGGATTTAATCTTTGAATAAATGTTTATTTTTGGGCATGTGCCCAAAGTTCAACGAGTAAAAACTGGAAAATTTAACCAATAAAAAAAAGATGGTCGAGTGATATTTGGCACGATTATTTCGTGAACCCCAAATGTCCCATCCATATCTATTGAGTAATAATGCTTTATATATTTCTAAACAGTTTACTGCTGGCAACCAAACATACAATTATAATTAATATCTGTGGTCCGGCACTTGTACCGGTTTTGTGAGCGCACTTGCAAAATTTTCTGTTTTTACAGAATAATCCCTTTACGACAGACCTTTTCTAAGGTACCGTACTGGGACGCAAGATGTCGCACCGGGTTCTATAATTCCCGTCGATAATCGATCCTGACAAGTGATTTGTCTTCGAGCCCTGTTTCCTTCTGCCAAACTGAGCCTCACTGATGAGCCGTAAACGGCGAAACGCGTCTGGGGATGAGTTTGGCGGAAGGAAACAGACAAAACCTTTTTCGAATTAATTATAATTAAGTTTATAATTGTATGTTTGGTTGCCAGCCTTATAAGCAGAAGTCAGAATTTTAGATTAGTTCTATAATAAATGACATTTTTGATAAGTATTTTTAAAATGGGGTGTAATTTATAAAGAATAGCAACTTTATTGGAATAAATTGGCATGGGTGCATTATAATATAAAAACAAGTAGGTAAATAAATATAGTACTAATGTTATTGTATTAAAATATCAGAAATTATCCGAAAAAGTTATAAAAAAATAATTGACATTGATTTATACTTCGAAATATTGTGACAGAACTAGACGGGCCAATGGCGACGTTTAATCGCTAAAATCCCACGTAGTTTTATCACTATTATACTAGCTGATTGGTTAAAACGAGACGGTTTGATTGGACGAAAAGGCGAAATTGACATGTGTACGAAATAATCTATGTAAAAAATTTGACAAATGTTCTCAAAGACAGGGGTAGACACTCTAAACCCCCCTCCCAGTTCCACTGCAATAAATAATGATTACTTTATTTTTTTAAAGATGTTATTGAAATTAAAGATTTGATTTTTGTTATTGTTTTAATCAATATTATTAGTTAATGGCTTTAGAATTAATTAAATTTTATCATTTTAATTTCATTATCTATTCCAGCCAACTAGTCAATATTTTGATGAATGATTAATTCCTCTTTTATGACCCTTGTGCGTTAATAAATGAGGGCATGCAAATCTATCATGGATAAACTCATCACAAACCTATTTTAGATTTTATTGCAGAAGTAACATAATACAGCGATTTTGTGAGATGGTAATGTAATACCCTCATATGGGATGTGATTTGCAAATTGATCTATTCATTAATGTATATACTCTGAATTAATAAATGGGCTTTTCATGTGCCTGAATAATAAGATTAACTAACATTGTACATATGAAGAGAACAACTTTAATCTATAGAGTGTGAATTTAAACCTTACTAATTACCGAATTAATACACAAATAAAATAGCTCATTTTTGTGAACCCATACTATCAAGTGCAACGCCCCAGACCCGAAGGTGTTAGGGCTTTTAATGCATCTTGCCGTTTTCTGTGGAGTTGCTTTGGGTTATGGCTGCCCGTAGAGTCCTAATAAGGACGAAACGGCCGTCGCGTGGTCTACCCGCCCCAGGGTATCCATTATGCTTGGATCCCTGTCTATTTCAATACAAAATACAGTTGCACACAGGGCCGGAGCTAGAGCTGAATAGGCCCCGGGGCAAAACAAATTTTGGGGCCCCTTATTGAAATTACTTTTGATAATACCACAGTATTAGTGTCTGGTAAGAATAACAGTATTTTGTTAATGTAGATATTTATTGTATCTTATACCAACTTGTTGGACCAGCTATTACTATAATCTGGCAATCTTCTACACATAGAATCTCCGTAAACACCGCGCTCTCATGATATTTTGTCACAAACGCAAGAACTTACAACTAAAAACACTTCTTTCTAGATTTTATAGTGGCAAATTCGTTTTATCACTTTATTAAAGTCAATTTTCCGCGCTCTTCGATTTTCAATGGACAGTAGCGCTAAATTACTGAGTCTATTTTATCCCATTGAGGTACGCAAGTAGTTTTTTATCAACTTTAATTTGGAGAAAGTCCGTTCAGCTTTCGCAGTAGTGACAGGGACAGTAAGGAACATCAGAAGTGCTGTGCACACATCTGGATAACTGGACGACAACGACGCATTCTGAATGATCAAGAAACGGGCTAACTCTTTAACATCTTTCATCCGAAAATGTCGACCATACAGTAAGCAACTAAGAGGAAAAAGAAGGTGACACATCGTCTGAGAAAGTTTTGGAAAATAGATCAGCTTCTTGTTCTAACTCGTTTTTCGATGAATTTGTGAGATATTGACGTTGCAGGATTTTATACCTACCAACAAACCTAGATTCGAGTTGCGATGATATTGTGTCTATCATCGGGTAGAAAATGTTCACTCGAAGGCGTTGTTGAGGATCTTTATTTAATCTTTCATCTTGAGACAATTCATTCAGCAAACTTTCAGATTTGCTTTTTTCTATTACCTGAGCATGTTTCTTAACTTTTTTTAAAAGTTTGTTGGAGTATTGACAAAAAAATTGTTTGCAATGTATTAATGTATTCGAATAAAGCTAAATATTTTCCTCTTCCCAACCCCTGCCGGGGGGCCTCTCTGAGTCGGGGGCCCCGGGCGCCGCCCCGCTTGCCCCGCTGTAGATCCGGCCCTGGTTGCACACATGTCCAATATGCCACTACTTTATTACTTTTAATTGTTTTCGTGGACACAATAATAATCTCTTATTATTTACATGGCTTTTAACCATGATACATTTGTTGTATCATGGCTTTTGACGCATTGTGCGAATTCTAGTGGGTTCTGCAGCGTGATCCGGTACTAATCTGCAAAAATGCAGACTGTTTTGGTGAAACGCATATGCGTTCCCTATACCAGTTCGTCGTTTTATTTACTTGTTTATATTTCGATTGTATTACCAGTGAACCTGCTTTTTGTATTGGAGTTGATTCTGCTGGGATGGCGTTACAGTATACCGGGTGTTTCCGGGGGTACGCTCGCCCCTATAACTTTTTTGTTGTTTCAATTACAGATTTAAAATTTTGTGTGTTTATATGTGATATTCTTTTGCTTTTGATGACATAGCGAATGCCATTTTATCACTTCCGGTTTAACTGGAAATGATCTCAACCTTAGATTTTTAAATGGAACACCCTGTATATTTTTGGCTATATCGATTCAGAACCCCATTCCAAATTCAACGACACTCCATACGTCACTTTTTGCTACTTTAAATTATTTTTAATTTTTTTTTTTTGTCTAGATTGCTATGAACTCTCTAAAATTGTTTACTTCTAAACCAAAATCTTGATAAAAATGCAATTTTCAAGTTTTATTGTGTTTTAAATTTTTTACATACTTTTTAACTTTTTAAAAAGGCTTTTTCCAAGAGAACTCAATTTTTCCAAATGGAAACATATTGGCTCACTCGGACAAAAAGATAGAGCACTTTTTTTCCAACAATTTTATATCACACATCCTAATGTCAAGTTAAAAGAGCAGCAATAATTTATAAAAAATAACATTTTATGAAAAAAAATAAAACACGAAGCGCAAACGGCTTTGCATTTATCTAGGTACCCATGACGCCACAATGCTCATAAACAAATGAACATAATTACAAATTTAAAATCCGCCATAATTAAAATAAGTTTGACATGACAACAGTAGCTTGCTATTTAATCGTTTGATTTTTCGGCCAGTGTGTATTAGTTCTAATTTTGTAATAAAATATTAAAATGGAAACCTATAACAGAAACGAAAAAAACCAATGGTACTAATGAAGGCTGTCACTGTCAAATACTTTACTTATAACAATTACATAAGTTGACTCAATTTAACAATGACTTGTGGTCTAATAAAATAATGCAATTTGCAGAGTTTCATTTAAAAAATCGTATCTCTTTTAAAAAGAGAGATATCGTAATGTGTCAAAAAAAGAAAATTTTAGGAATACATGTAACTTTATTCTGAAATTGACAGTATGAAAAATAATATCGTCAATAACTCCACAAAGTGTTTAAAACTTAGGACGAAAAAACACACATTGGGTCACTCGGTATAATATCGCCCTATCGAACATGACTCATAAATAAAAAAGTTCAGCAGATTCTTAATTAAATTATCTATAAAATGGCAAAAAAACTGTAAAAATCGGATTTAAGATAAAGAAGTTATAAAGGATCAAAGTTAGCAAAAAATTCAGGGTGCCGGTTTTTTTTGTCCGGGAGTTTATATTTAACATAAATATTCGATAAGTTTAGTGGTTTTCGAGTAAATTATATAAAAGTATGTCACGAGTAAAAGCGATGGTAGACTCTTAATAACGTAATAAAATATCAAAACGAAAACAAAAATGACATATTTTTTTACGAACCATTTATTTTTCCTGATATAGGTATTAATTTACTAAAAGCCGAATGAAAATTAAAGTCCGAGGAAATTTTACAAATAAAAGGCTTTTAAGTAAATTAGAAAATTAACCAGTTAAGAGGTATATGTATGAAATACAAAAATAAAGAGAAAATTCAAGTAGATTTTGAAATCAATATAATCAATAATATAATAAGTTTAAATTTAATTTAAAATTATATACTTCATTGTTTCCAGTAACCTGTATTTTGCATCTAAAATTAGGGCTAAGGGTAAACGGCTTATCGGTGTTAATAATAAACTTCTCTAAAAATTTTAGAGTTAGTAATATTTTAAGGGTTTAAAAATATCAGCCTTTTTAAGGTAACTCTTTTCGCCAAAAAAAATTAATTAATTATTATTTCAGAAACGGTAGGAGATAAGTCTAGAAGAATAAAGAAGAAAGTTGTTAAGAAATTACACAGGCCTGCATTTTTTACCACTTTGAAAGTTGATTTAAAAATTTTAACTGTTTTCTAGTAATTGTGTAGCGCTGATTTCAAATCTGCTTTCAGTTTTTTTATATCACGTAAGGTTATTTTTCAAACCGGTAAAATCCAAAAATATAGAAAAAACACGATTTATTTTATTTATAAGCTAGTTTTTTAATATATTAAGGAAAAAAATACAAAAATATACAAAATATACACATAAATGGTTATTTATTCTTTACGCTTTTTCAAAAAACGTTTTCTTTTTTCAGAAAAGCTTTTTCTGGTTGTTTTTCTGTTTCAGCTTAAGGAAGATCTCTTCTCAATGTCCAACAAAAATCGGCCATCATTTTTGTGTCCCAGCGCCCTTGGTATCTTTTTTCCATCTCTTTAATATATTGATGAAATCTTTCACCTTGCTCTTCACCCACGTCCCCAAGATTTTCCGGGAATTAGTCCAAATGGGAATTAAAAAAGTTAATTTTTATGCTCATATTCTGAAATTCCTGAAATTTTCCAGCATATTTTCAACGATCTCAACATAGTAGTAATTTATGTTCAACTTCTTTAAAAGCATTCCATGCATGTTTTCCTTATCTTCCATTACCTTTTCAAATTCTGTATCTTTCATCAAGCTGCTAATCTGCGGCCCTACAAAGATTCCCTCCTTCTGACAGAGCCGGAAATGTTTTACACAAATATTTAAAACAATTTCCTTCTTTGTTTAATGCCTTAAAAAATTGTTTCATACGTCCAAGTTTTATGTGAAGTGGTGGAAGTAAAACTTTTTGAGGGTCAATAAGACTTTCGCGAATTACATTTTTGTTTCCAGGTGTTAAAGTCTCTCTCTGTGACCAGTCTCTTTTTATCCAATGCTGTTCTCGATTCCTGCTAGCCCATTCGCACAGGAAACTTGGAAATTTAGTAAATTCAGACTGCTGACCTAAGAAAGAGAATACCTAAAATTTTTAGATCTTCACACACTTCCCAGTTGTGATTTTCATATTATATTCTTAAATGTAATTCCTCTAAATTTTCATAGTTTTCCTTTAACTTAACTGTATGGCCGACCGAAACAGAAGCAAAAACATTGTCATTATGTAAAAGAACAGCTTTAAAGCTCCTTTTTGAAGTCGATAAAAGGTCTCCAGTCGGAAGGTGTGTAGCACCACAGAAAATCATTTTTTATTCATCAAACATTTAGAATTTGAAGTACTATATTCATTTTAAAATGTATTAAAACGCCTATTATAAGTTTTTTTATATTTTTTCTTTTTTTTTTAATCTGTGGGTGATAGAGACCAATTGTATTTTAATTAGTTATTTCTATATAAAAACTGAGCTCAACAAACAAAAATCACGTCATCACAAATTTCATGCAGGCCTGTGCTATTAGGGGTTTTGGAAATAAAATAATACATAATATATACGATATACGGTGTCTGGGAAAATGTGGGAACTCTCCCGGATATGAAAAAAACACGTGAAAAGAATAGGTACTACAAGTTCATATAAACTTGTTACGTATCGGCCTCCTCTTCGAAGATATGGGCTACCAAAGAGCTCCCATGGAATTGAGTTTTTTACACATAATTATTAAACCAACAGGTATATTTAAATTTTTTTTTCATATGATCTATACCAGGTAAGACCCTTCAAATTACTATCCCAGAAAGTATTGCGAATTACTCACGTCATTTGGAACAAAAAAACACAAATCGGGGTTACTGTGGCGGGTACAGTAGTCCTCAATTCGTCGTGCCCGAGAGTGTATCAGACTTCACGGAGCTCATGTTGAACCCACTTCCGAAGTTTTTAACTAAACAGGTAAAGTTTACATTTTTATTTTTTGACAAAGATGTCTTGTATCGAAATACGCTAAATACAATGACATGTTAAAATGACGCTTTTTCGAAAACGGTTAGGATTAGCGGCATAAATGAAGAGTACTTAATTTTTAATCAATAGTTAAAGGTATGTAAAAAACTTTGTCGAAAGTTTTTATCATACGGGGTGTAAAAAAAATTGGCACATTAGTGTCACAGTTAGTCCGTCCCTGCAGCTGTAAGTAGTTCGCAACACTATCTGGGATAGTAATTTGAAGGGTCTTATCTGGTATACATCATATGAAAAAAAAATTAAAATATACCTGTTGGTTTATAATGTGTCAAAAACCTAATTCCATGGGAGCTCTTTGGGAGCCCATATCTCCGAAGAGAAGGCCGATACGAAAGAAGTTTATATGAACTTGTAGTATTCTTTTCTCGTGTTTTTATCATATCCGGGAGATTTCCCACATTTTCCCGCACACCCTGTATAGTGTTCCCTTTAAAATATCAAATATAAGTAGGTGGCATTTGTTATCCATACTCTTAAGTGAACACAAACAATGTTTACTTTTTGTAATTTTCATTTTCTTTAAATAAGGAAATATTTTTGATAATGTAATAAATATTCCGTGGAATAATAATTACACGAATAATACTGCAGATAAAGTTTCTTTTTTTTTAATAAATTTATTACAGATTTTCGTAATATATACATTAAGCAAAGATCGAGTGAATAAGCCCTCAGCGCGACCCCTTAGCTACAAAACGCTATTAAAAAAATTATATCTCAAAATGATAAAGCTTGCGCGATATACAATAAAGCAGAAAAACGTTAACTGAAAAGGCTCTAGGGAACTGTGTAATCTAACTCTCGCCGCTGTAAAAAAAACGGGCTTGTTATTATTTTAATATACGCCATGGACTTATATAGATCAGTAAATTATGTTAATGTTCATACGCTGATGATATTCATCTGAGGAAATTAATATTGAGCAAAATATTTTAAATCGGAATGGCAGTTTAATGCTATGGAAGATATACATTTTTTGAAATAAATTGGTGGAAAATAAATAATCAAAACGATAATGTGCTATTCGCTTTTCTCTGGGATGTACCCCTTCAGCTTGTGAAAATATAATAAATTGTAATTGTTTAAGTAAAATTAAAGATATTATGGGACTCGATTATCATTTCATTTGCCGGCCTGAACTAAGACAATGCAATTCCCTGGCTTAAATATTTTTGTACAGGGTTATCCAACCAAGACTAGACAAGGCGATTTTTTGACTTTTCCTGTACTTTTATAAAAAAACTGAAATAGCCATCTTAAGTCATTTTCTCTCGCGAATTCGAATATCTTCAGCAAAAAACAATTGACCATCAAACAAAAGTACTAGGGGTCACTTTGATATTTTTTTAAATGGGATGCCGTATTTTTAATGAGCTTATCCGATTTCTCATATAAATTTTGATCTAAAACGTTGGATTTTTAATTCAAAAACGCCTTTTTTCTTCAGTTTTAAATTCGGAAAATGTTCGTCTACCGTATGATTAATACCTGATAGATGGATACCCGTTTCACCTGTTCACCCTTCAACCTGCTTTAAAGCGTCCGTCAGTTAGACAAAATAATCAAGTGTCAAATTTCTATATATTTTTCACGAATTAATTACAAATAATGAAATATTCTTTAGAAGAACGGCTAAGTGTAATAAAATTATATTACAAAAGTGGAGAGAATGCTCGACAAACACAAAGAACGTGAAAAATATATAGAAATTTGACACTGGATTATTTTGTCTAACTGACGGACGCTTTAAAGCAGGTTATAGGGTGAACAGGTGAAACGGGTATCCATCTATCAGGTATTAATCGTACGGTAGACGAACATTTTCCGAATTTAAAACTGAAGAAAAAAGGCGTTTTTGAATTAAAAATCCAACATTTTAGATCAAAATTTATATGAGAAATCGGATAAGCTCATTAAAAATACGTCATCCCATTTAAAAAAATATCAAAGTGACCCCTAGTACCTTTGTTTGATGTTCAATTGTTTTTTGCTGAAGATATTCGAATTCGCGGGAGAAAATGACTTAAGATGGCTATTTCAGTTTTTTATAAAAGTACAGGAAAAGTAAAAAAATCGCCTTGTCTAGTCTTGGTTGGATAACCCTGTACAATTAAAAATTAGTATTTTCCAGGTGTTATTATTAAAAATGAAAATAAAATATATTTAATAATTTTCAAAATGTTTTTAACAACAGTATCGTCAGCAAATATACAACCTTTAATATTCCGCAATAGGTATACTATAGTAATACAAGAGTCAACAATCACAACACAAAACTGCTTTAAATATACAGGGTGATTCCTAATGGCACGCCGACACTTAAACGTGCTGGTCGTAACACATTTCTAGCACTACAATATTGCAAAAGAAATACCTAATACACAATAGTTGATATAATGAATAGTAGATATTCAAATAAATGAAAGCATTGAAATTTTTAAAGCTAATAAAATAAAGTATTTAGGAAATATTTTTGACACTAAATTAAATTGGAATTTTCACTTAGAATACTTAATTAAAAAATTAAGAAGTTTACTACCGATTTTTAAAAACATTATAAAAATTTTAAATGTAAGACATATGGAAATATTATATTACGCGTTAGTTAAAACTCATTTAAATTACGAAATTTTAGGTTGGGGAGGAATAAATAGAACTTTAGTTAAAAAATTTAAAATATTACAAAAAGGGTATGTTTAATTATATTCAATAAAGATTATCTTTATCCTTCAAAAGAATTACATTCAGAAACAGAAAAGTTGGACATAAGACAACTTCACATTTATAATATCTTAATATATATTTAAAAATAAAAACCTTATACAATTTAAAAACCATAATCATAATACACGTTATAAAAATGAAATAACCAAAAAACCTACAATAAATAAGTCCATAGGACAAAAAAATTTCAAATATTTATGTTTTTATTTAAACGATTATTTACCAACAAAAATTAAAAAATCGATTTCATTAAAAAAATTTAAAGTCAAAATAGAAACATGGATATTAAAAACAGACAATCTGAATAATTTATATAAGTAAACGGCATCGGTGGCTCCGTGGTTAACGCGGTAGTCGCTGAGAACTCTAGGACGAGAGTTTGTGGGTTCGTATCCCACTGCCGGCAAACTGGTTCGAGCCCAGTGGATTTTAGTGGTATAAGTCTTGACGTGGGTCCAGCGTCGAGCAAAAATTAGGGAAGAGTGAAAAATGTATCATCCCCCAAAACCACCCCATTCACGCCGGTAACCAGGCCGGATGAGATCGGATATCTCGTGGGGTGGAGGGGGAAGGAACACACTCCCCAATCGGTAGGTCATAGAAAGCACGAAACCAAGGGTTGATAGCCCTTGGGGGGTGCTTCTAATGACTGAGGATCGTGGTTCGGAGCCCACGTTAAACCGTAGGTCCCCTCGGGAATGGCCCTGGCAGCGAACGAAGAGGTAAAAATTGGAAAAAAAGCAAGCATAAGTAATATTTTTTACTTAAAAATTACAAATTAATAATTTTATTATAGGTTATATATTTCTTCAAAAAAAAAACTGCGTTTATACTATAAATTAACATTTTTACTTTAAAACTTGATTTTTAATACATATTTATGATTTATGATTTTACATACTAAAACAAAAAATTAGATTTACTCCTAACAAGCTCAGCTTCAGGGGATTGAAGAATAAGTTTATAGAAGACAACATAAACATATTCATTATATTATTGAATTTTAAATAAACTTATTATTAATATTAATAAATAAACACATTTTTTTTAGGACGACAACGAAGGTAGTGCCAGTATTAAAAGAGGTGGCTTAGCTAGCGAAGCCTTAACGTCCAGACCATTTAGGGTATAAATTCTCTTTTTCCTAACATTGTGGCATAGTTGTTATTGTAGAAAAGATACTTTACATTAAAATACCATTGGAATATTCTTTACTTGTATAACTTTCTCCGGTATATTTTAAATAAATTTTCGTCAATATCCGCATTTAATAGCTGTAACAGTAATGATGGAAAATATTTTCTCAATCCCTTTAAAATATAGAAAGTAATTATGAACTAATCACTTATCCCTGCATTGACTTAGGCACAATTCAATTTTAAAGGAGGACCTTAAGCATTAAATTTTGATATTAATTAATTTCCACCCGAATTTAGGAGGAAACTCATTAGGTACAGAGGCAAAATTTTTATTTACAAGGTTGAAAAAAATTACCTAATATTGGCATCTATCGGGTGGAGGTGGAATAAAAATTATTATTATTATACGAAGTCAATGGTGCAGCCAGCCAGCTCCAGCTTGAAGAATTCTTTCAATTATATGATTCTCGCTCAAAATCGGAACCATATACACAAAATCTTTTATACACCTCCAGACTGAATAGTCCAAGGGAGTAAGGTCTGGGGAACACTGGGGTCATTTAACAGAAGTATGTTTGCCCCGACCAATCCACCGATTAAGAAAGATTTGGTGTAAATAGTTCCTAACATTTCTAGCAAAATGCGGGGAAACTAAAAAATTATTGACCAGTCAAATTTTCTGGTAAAATCACTGTTATGCGAAGAAGATAAGATAAACAATACAATAATTTCATTTAACTAGTTGATACTACAGGTTTTTATCTGCACGCCACTGTCCTTACATTATTTATGGCTAGTCCTTTGGTTTCGGTATTGTCACCTATGGCAACGTTTTACTTAAGTTTATATTGTATCCACGGTGACGCCACAACGGCTGACTTGATTTAGCATTTTGAAAATTATGAGATTATCGTAAGTCGCATTAGCATTCACTAAGAACCCATACTTTTTAAATTATCTCCAAAACGCATCATTTTATAGAAATTATATAGGAGACAAAAAATAAACAAAAACAAATGACTACCTGAAAAAATATAGTTTGGAAGTCACTGATCTAGGTACTAAAAAATAGGGGGAATTAGCGGGTACTGGACCCCCCTATTTTGAATATTTGAAAATTGTTTTTAATTTAGTTTTTCTCACAACTCTTAATGTTGAAGATCTGTACCAAATTTGAAATTCATAGGTTATTAAATAAGCGAATTGTTCAAAAAATCAGTTTTTAATTTCAACCTTTGATGCCCTGTATATCGAACATGAGGGTCAAAAATAAAAAATGTTATTAAAAAAGTCATATTATTATATTTGCTCAAGGAATATATGCTTAACGGATTAACTTCCTTTTTCATATCAAATTTGGATGATTTAGGATTTTTAACTTGAGGGTTGCAAAACAGGAATGTTTTAGTGTGTATGCGTCAAGTAAGTTATCCTAAGAATATTACGATGGTGGCATTACTGGAGAGTAACTAATCGATTGTAAATAATTAGCCAAATAACTTTAGTCAATATTACAATAATTATTTTTTTTGTTGAAGCTTCAAAAGCTAGTTAAGCTTTAAAGTAAAGCCTTTTAGTCACAGTCCATTTGCACAAAGACCCCAAACAACCACTTTCATGGCAGTATGCCATGGCAAGCAATACATTCTATAGAAATGGACTTGTCATTCTGTTCGCAAGGCTGTCTTGACAACGCTTCGCTTCGTTTCAAAATGTTAGTCTGGTATTAAAATTTAGGGTATACTTCGTTGGTATAACATAACGCCTTGTGTAGAACGTTTCCCAGGATTAGTCTAACTATACATGCAAAGTTTCTTATTTTGCATTGTAGGAGAAGGCAATTTTTAATTAAAGTTCTGCTATTACCATAAAAATCCATGATCTAATTAAATATTTAGAAACAATATGAAACGCCAAAAAAGAATAGACTAAGCTGGGCCAGACATAACCAAAAAAAGAAGACGATGTTTTACCGCATTTACCAAATAACTAATATTAGACTGCGTGGAACTCGACTTAAGCACCAGATTCAACTAAAAAGCAAAGTGAAATATGTGTGAAAAACACATTTTAGTGTCTCAGCAAGGGCCTACATTTCGACACGTTCTGCGTCATCTCGAGGGCCAACTTAGCAATGAAAAAATATGGCACATTTAAATAAAATAAATTGTTATTGCAAACATTGTTACAGGTATAAACAGTAGTTGTTGGCCATTAAACAATATTGTCGGATATCGATTGGTATCCTTAAGGATGGATTACTCATCTCGTACTTCGCTGTGGTGCTAAGGCTCTTAATAGGTATTGAACTTGATAAGATGAGGTGTAATAGAAAGATAGTGTATAGAACAAGGACAAGGACATTTCTAGTTTCGTAAAAGGAGTCAGTAGACGAATGTTGATGAAAAATAATTGTTTGTAATTGGTTGGGATCAAGGGTTCCACTTATAATAGTACATCTAGGAAAATCCCCTATGTTATTAACATAGCAAAACGGAACCCCTTCTTCCAGTTGATAAGGGCTGCAAAACTGTATAAAAATTCGAAGAAACATTTACTCAGAGAATTGTTACAATTATTCAAGTGACTGTTTGAAGGTTGGAGACAATGATGTTTCTTGAATGATGAAAGAGTTTTGGACTTCCATTGCCTTTATTTGTTTTAAATCACAACGTTTCAACTGGTAAGTATCTCCAGTCGTCTTCAGGTGAATACTAAATAAGTAAAGTAACTACAATACTATTTATACTAGCTAGGTGTACCGAAGCACAACTGAGGTGGGTGCAGTCATGCGTTCAGTTGGCACGCGATCTTATCCTAAGATTACATCTATCTAACAAAGGTTTCCAGATAGTTCTTAAGTCTAATGATGGTTTACTAAAGCAGCCTGGATTCTGGTGAATAGCAGCAGCTTCCTTAAACTTTCTTTTCCTCCAGTGTGGTTCCTTATGTAGGATTTCAGCTTCTGACCACATGATATGGTGGCCATGTTTCCAGGCATGGTCAGCTGCACCTGACTTTTTGGTCTCTCCTTTTACCGTATTGTTTTTGTGTTCTTTAATCCTTGTCTTGAGTGGTCTTAATGTCTCACCTATATAAGATTAGCCGCACTCGCAGGGGATCTGGTAGACGCAGTTTTTCCTATCTTTTTGACTTATAGGCTTTGTCTTCGTCAGGTGGCTTCAGTATCTGAGAAAATAAGAAGAGTAGGACAATGATATAACATCAACACCGTATTCAACTCGAGAGACATCCTAAGAAGTTACCTGACGAAGACAAAGCCTACAAGTCAAAAAGATAGGAAAAACTGCGTCTACCAGATCCCCTGCGAGTGCGGCCAATCTTATATAGGTGAGACATTAAGACCACTTGAGACAAGGATTAACGAACACAAAAACAATACGTTAAAATGAGAGACCGAAAAGTCAGGTGCAGCTGACCATGCCTGGAAACATGGCCACCATATCATGTAGTCAGAAGCTGAATCCTACATAAGGGACCACACTGGAGGAAAAGAAAGTATAAGGAAGCTACTATTCACCAGAATCCAGGCTGCTTTAGTAAACCATCATTAGACTTCAGAAATTTCAGGAAACCTTTGTTAGATAGATGTAATCTTAGGATAAGATCGCGTGCCAACTGAACGCATGACTGCACCCACCTCAGTTGTGCTTCGGTGCACCTAGCTAGTATAAATAGCGTTGTAGTTACTTTACTTATTTAGTATTCACCTGAAGACGACTGGAGATACTTACCAGTTGAAACGTTGTGATTTAAATCAAATAAAGACAATGGAAGTCCAAAACTCTTTCATCATTCAATTATTCAAGTGTTTCGCTATTCAAGTTTAGACTCTAGACTAAATTCAACAATTTTCGAAGTCATGAAGAGTTCTCTACCAGTCGATTATTGCGTAAGAGTTCTTTGAGTAATTCTTTAAACTGTTTATTGTGTAAATTTTGTATAATTCTCATTTTGGTCAGATTTATCTATAAAGTGGAAATTGTTACTTTAAAATTGCTGGAACAACACCTTCCTAAAGTGAGTAAAAAGTAGCAATCTCTCTCCTTATTAGAGAACTATTTAACTTCACCGTTTTATACTCTCATGTCGTTAACTTATATTCGCAATATTTATTGTAATCTTTCATTCTTTCATTGTTATGCTGTTCATCAAATAGATCTCTTAAAAAATCCTTAGTGTCTTAGTGATTAGATAGCGCACCATAAGGGCACACTAAATAATAAAGAATCACAGTAAAAAATAAAAACATAAATCAAAACCATCTAAGCTACACAACCCAGTCACCTACCATTCTGGTACGCGACAATATCTATATAATCAAAATTAAAACTAGACATTTAAAATTCAATATTGAATATCAATCATAGACATTTATAGACCTTTAGACACGTACAGCTTATCTCCTGCGCAAACACAAGTTACGTTTTATGGGTGAAAAAATACGTCTGAGCGCATGACTCGCCGGTCAGCTGCCTTCCCTCTGGGCACCTTGGGGCATGCGCACAAACCTCGTGTTATCGGCCTGCCCTACTTTACCGACATGCTCGAGATACACTCCAAAACCGGCTCGGCCGTCATTTTTGTTGTTGTGTTTTAAGGTTTCTCTGTGGATTCCTTGTAGTTTTCTTAGCGATTGTGGGTGTTTAATATTTATGGATTTCTAGTTTTTGTGTATTTTAGTGAATTGTGTTTGAGTGTGAGAAAATTAATTCTGTTAAAGTTGCTGGTTGGTTAATTTTTTGGTTAAAATCTGTTCACCCCGACATTAAGCTTTTAATAAAGTCAGTATTCCACGGGTCAAGTTCTCGGGCAAACACTTTTAATATATAATATATAATAAATGTAGCGGACACGGGTGTCTGACGTGGCGTGGTAAAATCATAGCTGATTAGACACCGGTGTCCGCCATGGCAGCGAATGTGTTAATAGACAATGTGAAAAAAAAAATTCATAAAAGCTCCATTAAGAGTGCAGTTTTACCAGGAGAACTTGCCCGGAACTGCCCATACCACCTGAACCTGTTGTGACCAGGTGGGGTACCTGGATTCGTGTGGCAGTGTTTTATGCGGAGCATTTTCAAAAATTTAAAGAGATTGTTTCTTAAATTGAAGATGATTCTCAGTGTATTATAAAATGCAAACAAATATTTCAAAATTCTAAAGTGGAACAACAATTGATTTATATAAAATGTAACTATAGTTTTGTAGCTGAAAGTATTTTAAAACTGGAAAAAACATCTAGTAGTCTATTAGAGTCAATGGATATTGTAGAAAAATGCATTAATAATTGTAAGCAAGTACGAGGTGAGGTAGGAAAAGCAGTAATGTCGAAGTTAGAAGGAATAATAGAAAAGATTAAAGGTTTTCAATTTTTAATAAATGTTTCAAAAGTTCTGTCAGGGGAAAATGTAGATAATTTGGATTTTAAACTAAGCCTAGTTCCAAAGTTAAAATATTGTCCTATAACAACAGTAGATGTAGAAAGATCTTTTTCATTATATAAACATATTGTTAGTGATAGAAGACAGAATTTTAAATCCTTGAATAAAAAATTTTGCTTGAAAATGTTTTATACGTCCTCAAGTTTTTGCCAAATTGTAAAAATCAATACAAGTTATATACTTATCGACTAATATTTGACTTGAGGATAGGCACGCGATAACACCGTAGATTGGTTATTTTGCTGGTTTTGTTTGTTTTTATATTCGATTTTATAAGACTAATTTAATTCACTTGTTCTTGTTCTCTTTCTTTCCGAACTGAAAACATGACGACGAATCATTTTTAAACCAATTTTAAAAACAAAACCTTAAAAACAATGCAACTACTAAAAATGCCAGAAATCATTACCCTTTTTCCCAACTTGATCAAAAATAGAGAAGAAAGTCCAATTCTTTGGTAAGAATTTAAATTTTTAAGCCCGGACCTGTTTATTTTCCCATTCGTCAAACGATAATGTTGCAGTGCGCATGTCTAATAGTGTCTAGCTTTGATTACATTCGCGAGGCCATAAATCTGCCACTTTCGTGATCATTTTTTGCTAATCTAAAGGTCAATTATTGTCTATGATATCGATAATATGCAAAAATGTAGATATATCGAATTTTTGCTTGCCTTCGCATCCGTTTGCTCTACATGCAATGCTGTTTTCCAAAAATTTATCATACGACGGTGGACTGACACGTAGAGTTACATACAAAAAAAAAACACAAATCTGCCGTACCATAGTTTTACATATAAATAAAATAAAGATATTTAATGACACAGACTTTTTTTTTAATATCAAATGTTACCTTTTATATTTTTGGTTGGAGCTCTGCCTACGCAAAAAATGGATCGAAGCGTATATTTCATATAAACGAGTATTTCAAAATTGTTACTGCGTATGTAACAAAATACAGCTATTAAGGTGGCGAGACATAATTTAACCTGATTTCAGGATATTGCGGAGTATTCATATTAATCTAGGCATTAGATTTATGGCGTTTCTTATAGAGCTTCAATTATCGGATGCCTCAACATTTAAATGCTTAAACATTTGTAATGACTAGGGACTGGATTTTATGCAAATGCATATTTTGCATATATGTTGAAAGGGCACTGAGGCCATAATTTACATATTTTTCTAATTTAAAAGGTATAACACAATTCAGGGACTAAGTTGATCAAAACGAAATATTTTATTTTCATTTATTTAAGGATTATCTTAGATACCTATTTACCTGTGAAAGGATTATAATTATTTAAGGGCGGTTTCTAAAAATTCTTATCCTTTTATCCGATGCTGCGTCATATATGTTGAAGATAGGACAGAATTTAAAAATATTTTATGAAAATTTGATTCATGTAACTTGTCTGGCCCATGGATTAAATAGAGTTGCAGAAACTATTAAAGCTTCCTTCCCTTTGGTCAATGACTTAATAGACAATGTGAAAAAAAAAATTCATAAAAGCTCCATTAAGAGTGCAGTTTTACCAGGAGAACTTGCCCGGAACTGCCCATACCACCTGAACCTGTTGTGACCAGGTGGGGCCCCTGGATTCGTGTGGCAGCGTTTTATGCGGAGCATTTTTAAAAATTAAAGGAGATTGTTTCTCAAATTGAAGATGATTCTCAGTGTATTAAAAAATGCAAACAAATATTTCAAAATTCTAAAGTGGAACAACAATTCATTTATATAAAATGTAACTGTAGTTTTGTAGCTGAAAGTATTTTAAAACTAGAAAAAACATCTAGTAGTCTATTAGAGTCAATGGATATTGTAGAAATTTGCAATAATAATTGTAAGCAAGTACGAGGTGAGGTAGGAAAAGCAGTAATGTTGAAGTTAGAAGGAATAATAGAAAAGATTAAAGGTTTTCAATTTTTAATAAATGTTTCAAAAGTTCTGTCAGGGGAAAATGTAGATAATTTGGATTTTAATCTAAGCCTAGTTCCAAAGTTAAAATATTGTCCTATAACATCAGTAGATGTAGAAAGATCTTTTTCATTATATAAACATATTCTTAGTGATAGAAGACAGAATTTTTTAGTAGAAAACTTTGAATTAGATATTGTAACCAGTGCAGATTATAGTTCTGCGGACTAATATTAATGTTTTTATTTGTATTTGTACCATAATGCAGATTTAATAAAATTTTTACACGTTTACGTATTTTTTGGTGGTTTTAAATCAATACCCAATGCCTTAGTTTAGTAAAACCCTAATTTAATCCAACACTAAGTCATATTATATTTTTCGTATTATTGCATATTCATTGCATATATCTTTGTTTTTTGCATATATCTTGAATATTGTTTAAAAAATATATTCATATATGTGCATATCTCATAGAATTTTGGTTGCATATAATCCGGTCTCTAGTAATGACTATAGAACTGATTATAAATTAAAATGTTATCTGTAGAATAGTATGGATTATTAAATTATTGGGTTTTTTGTGTCAAAAATTTGATATCCTCTATTATTTATTTTGGATTTAATCTTAAAATAGCACAAAACAAATTAAATAAGAGCAATACAAATAAATACTGTATAATATTTTTTGTTTTTTTGTACCAAAAATCGAATAACAATATACACGTGTTTTTTTTATAATGATTGTGGCATTAAGCTCAAATATAATACTTTAAAAACCAAATAGAAACATACATTTAAAAAAAACCTATGAAAAAATCAATCTAAATTCAAGAAATCGTAAAATTGGGGAAATAAGCAATTACTATCTCAATATTATAAAAACATTTTATTTTTTCTTCATATTAAAAGAGTCAAATTATTTCTTGTTTTAAGAAAATGATGATCATAATTAAAAAAACACAGGAAATTAAATAAATTATTTTTAATTTTATACAGGGTGAAAATTTTAAATGGAACGCTGCTTATCGGCTCTGGGAATAAGATCTCTAAAATCCAAGAATCCGCCATAATTTTTTATAGGCCACACTTTTCTCATGTAAAAAAAATTGGGACCTCAGACAGGGGGCGCGGCCCTAAACAATTTTTTTTCAAATTAGAAGACACTACTTGTTGACACCTTTGTGAAAGGCTTATCGAAAAAGGAATTTGTACCATATTTTTTTTTGACATCTGTCAAACCATGTTTTAGAAATTTAATAACATATTTGACACACACACACAGTTGACATTAACTTTAGAACTGTAATGTCTCTTTCTAAGCATAACAATTGTTGAAAAGGTACCCCATGAATCTGTTGGCATAGACCCAATAGATGACAGAACTTGTCCCTTACTCTTTCCAAAGCTTCTGGCGTGATTAAACGTATCTCTGCCCTAATTCGTGCCTTCAACTTTTCCATATGTCCAGGTCTAGTGATATGAACCCTTCTTTTTAAATCGCCCCATAAATAAAAATCTAAGGGTATAATATCCGGAGATCTGGGCGGCCACTCTATAAATCCTCGCCGTCCTATCCACCTATTTGGAAATGTAACATTTAGAAATTGTCTTCAAAGTGAGGAGGGGCTTCATCCTGCTGGAAAAACATCCCCCGGCTCCATTTTTGGGGATCCCAATTTTTTTTATATGAGAAAAATGAGGCCCATAAAAATTTTTGAGGACGTATCTTGGATTTTAGAGAAATCTTATAATATAATAATAATAATCATCTTTATTGCCAGCAAAATCAATCAATAATCGACACAGCAACGTCACAAAGAGGACGATTTAATCGCCTGTAAATAATCTTAAGATAATACATTTGTACATTTAAACATATTAAAACCATATATAATTTTTATTTTTTAAAATAGTATATAACAATCATACAAAACAAAACTACAATCATAAAAACAATCACCATGAATAAACTCCAATATTATCCTGAAAAATCAAACAGATAGTAGCGTTTGTCTTTTAAGTAATTAAGAACCGCCCTTCTAAAAGTTTTTACACTACTTAAGTCCTTGATAGCATCCGGTAGTAAGCGGTAGGCTCGAATGGCCATGAATGAAGGACCACCCTGATAAAAGGAAGAACCGTGTGCAGGCGTTCTTAGATCATTTCTGCCTTTTGTTACAATATCCATGTCGGCAGCATATAGGTCACGATTTAAAGTAAAATTTTCTGTTTTTTTTTTTACCAACATAACCAATGATAAAAAGTAAAGCGAGGGGACAGTCAGAATGTCCAATTCCCGAAAGTAGTCTCTGCAGGATGTTCGAGGATGCAATCCTAATAGGCATCTGATTATTCGCTTCTGAGTGATAAAAACCCCAATGGCATGTCTTGACGAATCCCAAAAGCAAATTCCGTAGTTTAAAAGTGACTGAACATGGGCAAAATAGTATATACGCATTCCATTAAGGGAAACTATATTCCTTAGCCTGCGAATGACAGCACAAGCACTATTCAGTTTTGAATTTAACTGATCAGTGTGCTGTTCCCAGCACAAGCAAGAATCCAGCCTAATACCCAAAAACTTTACTGTGTTAGTGACAGGAATGGATTTATGATTCAATTTAACCAGAAGAGACTCCTGTGTATCTCGTTTAGAGAAAACTAAGAGACCCGTTTTTTCGGCATTCAGTCGTAAAGAGTTTTCGGCACACCACCGAGACATGTTCTCTGCTGCAAGAGAGCAACCCCCCGAAAGACCCATCAGAGAACGATCACCCACTACAACAGATGTATCATCAGCAAACTTGCAAACTAGCCCCCTGCCGAACCCAGCAAAGAGGTCATTTACAAACAAAATAAAAAGTAGCGGACCCAAGATAGAACCCTGAGGTACCCCTTGCCCGATCGTAACAGTCTCCGAGTAATAGTTTTGATTTTCCCTAGCTACACATACTGTTTGGGTTCTGTTATTGTATATGAAGATACATTGTAATTAAAAAAATTAATTTCTGATATTCAACTATCTAAATTCTTAAACATAGTATTAATATTTGTATATCTATCACAATTTAGAATTAACCGCAGTGCCTTATTTTATAAAATTTGCAATTTATTAAATATTTCCTTACAAGCACAATATAAAATAGAAGAACAATATAGGTAAAAATGGTAATTTTTTTAAAACAACCTACTTTTCCTGCAATCTTGGATATAAGACATTTAAAATAAATTAAAGTATTTTAATTTTATATCAATAAGTATCCTTTAATATTTTGAACTCTTTGCTTATTCCAATTTTTTTCAATCTATCTATTTATATATTCTGATAAATTAAATTAATAACCCAAAACAATACATTTAGTTTTTAAAATATTACTTTTAACTTAATAAAAAACAATTTATTTTGTCAAATTTCCACTTTTATTGAAAAACTTTTTATTTACACGACGCGTTTCGCTACATTGTAGCTTCTTCGGGTGTATGGTGCTAACTAATTTTCAGTACAATAACAGAATGGTCTAGATACTTAATTACACAATTCAGGTAAAGTCGCCACAGTGGTTCTTTTCCCGTGCGTCATCACTTTCACGTCATCAAAATCGTATGAATTAAATCAAAATTACGAGACGAAAAAAGTCAAAACTAAGTCTAAGTTCATAAAATGGACGTGCCTGCCTACCGTTTGACGTAAAGTCTATGGCGACCTTCTTTCAGCTTAGACGAGCGGTGGGAGCCAGTTGGGGTCTCAACCCCCGCATTATGCACTGGCTCTTCACAGCGGTCATTAGACCGAGAGTCGCCTATGGCTCGATAGTCTGGTGGCCCGCGGTTGAAAAAACCACTGCTAGAGCAAAACTCTCGAAAGTGCAGAGATTGGCTGGCCTCGGTATAACCGGAGCCATGAGGACGACCCCTACAGCCGCGCTTAAAGCTCTACTTGGGCTGCCTGGGCTCCCACTCTGGATACAGAAGGAGGCAATGGCGGCCTACATGAGAATGAGATGCACTGACTGTTGGAAAGGTATTGGAGACGTAGGACATACGAGGATAGCTCGACTAGCGGAAGCAGAGGTTCCGATACTGAACCTCGCAGCGACCCGGACAGAGGACCCGTTAAGGTTGAACAGGAAGTACTCCCTCACGATCCCTACCAAGGAACAATGGGAGAGAAAAGAGGTTTTATTCCCAGAGGATGCCCTGGTATGCTACACCGATGGGTCGCGCATGGCCGGAACGGAATCCTCAGGAACCGGAGTATCCAATGGTGCAGACAAGCTAAGGACTTTAAAGCTTGGCCGAGCAAGGCTAAGCTAGATTGGATTCTAAATAGAAGACGTATGCCCTAAATCCCTTGATCGAGATACTGACAGGACACTGCAAGCTGAGGAAGCACCTATCACTGATTGGTGTCGAAGACGACCCAATCTGTGCCGGATGCCTGGAGGAGGAAGAGACCCCGCTGCATTTTCTGGGTACCTGCGAGGCCCTGGGAAGACTCAGGCACCAGGTCCTGGGATCAGCGGCTCTCCAGAAGAAAGAAATCACGGCCCTGGCCTGGAGCGACATACTCAACTTCAGAAAGAGGTCGGGACGCTTTGGCGGGGGCCAAGGTGGTTAGCGTGATTGGGGGAAGACTCTGGGGTAGGCAAAAAGGATCGCGGTTGGTCTACTTGCCAGGTTTTCGGAACCTCCCCTCAATTACTACTACTACTACTAGCCACTGCCGTAAACTTTTCAAAGAACTTTCACGGTTAGAATATTTAAAATAAATAAATTGGGTATTATAAAAATCCATAAATACTTACCGCCAAAACAGATGGTGGGTATAATTAGCTCTAAAAAGAACTATTTTTAGAAAAAGGAACAGTTTTAAGGCACACAAATTTACCAAATATGAATTAGATTGGCAGATCAAAATAAGGTTGACAATGACGTTCTAAAATACAACGGTAGTCAACTAAACAAATAAAAAAAGTAATTAATTGACGTTTATAGTTTTATTCTTGTCTAGCACGTTATATTATTGCGGAATCTTGTAGACGTTCTTTTATGCTTTTATTCAAACTTGTTACTATAATAAATAAGGATGCAGAGTTATTAACCACGTTGAGTCCTGATCGTTGATTGATGACGCACGGGAAAAGATCCACTGTGGCGACTTTATACACATTACAAGCTTAATTATTTAATTATATGTTCCTAACACTGTTTAGGTATTATAAACTTAAATATTATTGTCGGTATAATATATCTTAATCTTATGGGAAATCCAAAGAACCCTATTTAGATTATTGACACAGATTTAGCAAATTTAGTTCTAATTGGTCATTTAATAATGCACCCGAATTTTTCAATCGATTTATTTCTAAACTTTCCAAAAGATTACGTTTTTGACCCTTGTTTTCAATATGTAAAATTTTAAATTTGTTATCAAAATTATGTTGTTCCTGTAAAAGATGAGTAGAATAAGTAAAGTCGGTTTTTTGACTTCTTCCATGTTCCAAAATTCTCGTTTTAAATGATCCACCTGTTTGGCCAATATTACTTTTAATTTATTCACTTTCAGCTAATTTATCTTAAAGCATTTAGACCATTACATTATTTAAAGCCATTAAGGTGTCGTCAGCAAACATTTGTAATCAACACATTTTTAAAACTGAAGACATATCGTTAATGTCTAAAATAATATTGGAAATAGTGTATTCGTTCTTAAGGAACTCCTATATTTTTCTATTTCTTATTTGAATACGTTTTAGATAGCTTGATTTTGTGACCTGTTACTTAGATAATTTTGAAACCATTTTCAAAGTTTTCCACGAATACCATACTCACATTTCTGCGAGAATGTATATTTTCATCTAATTTATGTAACTTTACCATTATGTTTGGGGTTTGTTGTGGTTTACATTCGATACTGATTATTAACCGCTTAAAATAAATTGTTTACTTTCGAATAAAATAAGGTCTTCTGACGTTGTTGAATTCGTAGCTGGCCTGTGATCAATGGAAAATATTTTCCACATAAGAAAATGTTGGCAAGAACAATACAAATGATCAAGATTTAGCAATAATATTATCCAAGAATCTACAAATCATATCTTAAAGCATTGAATATCAAACTATATAAGAATGACAGATGTCCGAGAAAAGTTGATAACCCAGTTTTAGACGTCTTGGAGGTGGTTTGGCCGCCATTGTGGTGTTGATCGTAACTCTAACCTTAAATCTGTCGTTATAATGCAGCCCCTTGGCAACAGATGTTTCAAATTCACTGATGTAATGTCGTGGTGTTGCCGCATATCGTATTTTATAGGAATTTTTAATGATTTAAGCATTTTTAACAGGCAATAAAATAGGAGGTTCTCAATTCCAGCCGAATGTATGTTTTTGATAATACGCTGATTACTCCGGGGTAATTGGACCGATTTTCACAATGATTTTACAGTTGCATTAGGTGTTAAATGTTAAACAAATAAAAGTAGATAAAAAGCGACAGCAAATATAACTAAAACAGGTTTTATGATGTCGAAAAATAGCAAAATACGTAATACACTAATACAAACAAACTGGATGTTTCTTAAGTAAGAAAGTAAAACCTACTTATTTTAACCATTTTGAAAAGTAGTAATAATTGCAATTAAAAACCAAGTTATACAAACAAACCGCACATCATTCATACCCAACATATACGTTGTAGCCTAGGTATATGTATTGAATAGTGAGAGTCGTCATTTAATTCTGTTAGAAATAGAAAACATGTCAGACAATATCGTCGGGTTACAAGCAAAACACATTAAGTCAATTTTTTTCAATTTTGACTTAGTTATGCCATCTGGTCACATTTTCCATATTTTCGTTATAGCACAATCCACTAAGTCACTTGAAAATTTCTTGGGGTTTCATGTTGCAAGAATAATATTTAAATTAAGTCAAAAATACGATATTCTGTACTGGCAAAATAAACTAACTGACTTAGTGGATATTGCTTGTACGCATTTTAGGCACACGCGAAGCGAAATGGCGACTTAATGTATTTTGCTTTATTTGACTTGTATGATCATGCAGAAAAGTCGTTATTTCTATTTGGAATTCTTACGGAGCGGATCAGTCTATCTTGTGCAGTGTTTGAGTGTTATTCATAATGAGGCGTGTTGACAAAATATTTCAACAATTGAAGGCCCAGCAAAATTGCACAGGTAAGTTCGTAGGCAATAAGTACAAAGTCAGATACATTTTGTTTTATTTAGTTTGGGTTTTAAGTTAGTGTTTTGGTTTTTTGTGGTATAATTTTGATGTTTTTTCCGATATACACGAACTTGGAGCGTATTTACCCAAAGTGAGCAATTAAACCGTTTTAACGTGATAATACACATGTGTAAACACCTTGTAAACTTGGTAATACATAAATATCGCGGAACGACAAGGAAGAGGTCAGAAGTGCTTTAACGGAAAAAAATACTGGAGTTTTGAAACTTGGTGCATAAGTACATGTATGTGACCTACACATAATGTTATTTGCGACCTTGGCAAGTTGCCACTAGCGCCTCCATTTAAAAAAAAATGGCGTCCAAAATCATTTTTTTTACCGTACCCTAAGGTAAAAAATAGTTATTACAAAAATTATAGATGGAAAAATTCTCTACAACTTTTATTTTTATAAATTTTTTTGTGCGATTAATAGTTTAAGAGTCACATTGATATAAGCTAGGGAAAATTATTTCAAATCGACGCGGCGTGTAAAAAGTAAATGACTTTTCGCACTAGTGCGTTAAGGTTAAACTTTTCATATTAAAATGGGTGTGAAAAGGATATATTTCCACACGCTCGCAGAAAGCATTTTACCGGTGCAGGAATTCGTTTTTTTTTTGTTAAACGACTCTACTTATTTTTTATTTACAGACTCTAACCCGCAAGAGCATCTAGCAGAGTCAGATAATAAAAGAACTTATACCACATTAACTCCTGTGAAGACAGATACATCTTTCCAAGGTAAAAAAGATTATTGTTTAATTTTAAAGTAGGCTGTTGAGCGTTATTGCAGTGACTTATTCCAAAGGATATTGTTGTTGTTGTTGAAAATAAATTTCACATAGAATGGTGTGGTTACACGTTTCGTTGTTTTTTGTTTCAGATGGACCGAGCACAGGCTTTCCATTGGAAATTGTGTCTCTAGAAACAAGGCTCAAGAGTACAACTGACTGTATATTGACTTCCGAATCAGTGCTACAAAATAGTGTACCTCCGGCCTTACATGATCAGTGTTTCACTATCCAAGGTATTACTCATTGTAACCAAACTATAGATGTATCTGAACCTAACAATCTCCAATCAATGGAATATGGTCCAGACATGGAGGACTCGCACGATTCAATAAAAAATAGAGACTATGAACCAGAAAGTGACAAAAATAGTTCAACGACAAGTGAAGAAGGCAACGAAGTTAAAGAAGTTAAAGTTGTAGCAGAAACTAACTTAAAGAAAACTAGATGGAGTAGTGCAAGACCTTCAACCTGGAAAAGAAATATTGAAAAGAAAAAAAGATGTGAAGGCCAACCCTATAAAAGTGTAACAGGAAAAATACAAACTCCCAAAATCCCCAAGCCAGTGGATTGCGAAAAGTGCCGTTATAAATGTTCAAGAAACTTCTCTGAAGACGATCGTAAAGTATTATGCCAGGCATATTGGAATCTGGAATACGCAAGGCAAAAAGATTTTATTCTTATGAATGTATCATCAAAGGAAGTGAAATATCGGAGACCTCGGAAAGAAGAAGCGAGCAAACAACGAAGTAATGCGAGGTCATATTTTTTTGCCAAAAAGGAGAGTAAACATCAAGTTTGCCAATCATTCTTTTGCAAAACTTTATGTATATCAAACATGCCGATAATAAAGGCATTTCAAAATAAAAGCGATAGTGGAGAATTCAGTGGTACAGATAAACGAGGTCGAAAAGCCCCAGCCAATAAAACTCCTGAGGACCTAATACTGAGAGTGAAAAAACACATCGAGAGCTTTCCCGTCGTCGAAAGCCACTACACAAGAAAGTCAAGCAAAAGGCTATACCTAGATCCTAATCTTAATATTAAGAAAATGTTTGATTTATTTATGGAAGAATGTAAAGAAAAACAACTGCCGGGAGTAAACCTTATTACTTATCGAAGGATATTTTGCACACAATATAATTTGTCTTTTTTCAAACCCAAAAAGGACCAATGTCTCACTTGTAATGAGTATCAAAACGCTGCAAATAAGGAAGAGTTTGAGTTAAAGTACCAAGAACACTTAAGAAGGAAAGAAGAGTCAATGAAAGAAAAAGATGAAGATAAGAAGAGGGCAATTGGTGATATGAGTTTTAAATCTATAACATGCGATATGCAAAAAGTACTCCAAATCCCGACTGGACAAGTAAGTTTATTGTACTATCTACGTAAACTAAACTTGTATAATTTTACAATCTATGAATCTGCGCCACCGAATGAGGCTTTCTGTTATTTTTGGACAGAGATAAACGGAAAACGTGGAAGTTGTGAAATTGGTAGCTGCTTATCATTATACATTAATTCATTATCTCCAGAAGTGAAACAATTAACTATTTTTTCCGACACATGTGCAGGACAAAATAGAAATGCCCAGATAACAGCTCTTCTGTTACATATTGTGAGAATACATCCTACTCTTTGTGTCATCGAGCAAAAATATATGGAAAGTGGGCATTCTTATATGGAGGTCGACTCCATGCACAGCTCAATTGAAACCGCTAAACATCGTGTCGATATTTACAGCGTGCATGAATATGAGAATGTGTTCAAAATGGCAAGATCTGGTAGAAAGCGGGATAAACTCCCTTACAATACACGAGAATTGCAATTTGATGAATTTTTGGATTTAAAAAAACTTGTGCAACTTACTATAAATAACAAAAAAGAAGACCAAAGGGGCAATAATGTTAACTGGTTAAAAGTTAAATGCTTTAAGTATGACAAGCAGTTCCCAAACACCGTTCATTATAAGTATGGTTTTGCTGATGAGTACGAAAAAATTGATATTGGTTTCACTAGACGGGCTTCAAATCGAAAGACCAAAGACGAAAACTTTAAAGATATAATTATACCGCAGCTATACCAAAGACAATTACCTATATCAATTGCTAAAAAAAAGGACCTCCTTAAGCTATGTGCCAGAAATATTATTCCATCGACCCTTAAGGATTGGTATAACAATTTGCCTTGCTCTTCTATTGTTCAAGATGTGACAGCTAAACCAGCTGAAAATGACTCTGATCAAGAAGAAGAAGAAAACTGAAATATGAATCAATGAAAGTTATTTTTTATGTATTAAGGATTTTTGCTTTTAGTTTGTTAACAATTATTTTTATTGCAATAGGTACCAATAGTTTTTTTTTATGTATTTCATGTTGTCACATTTGAAAAATTATAGCGAACAAAACAGAATAAGTCTATTATTTCAAAAAAATTTCATGTAATATCCACTAAGTCAAGCCTAACATGTAAAATACATTAAGTCAGTGCATCGTTTAACAAAAACCCAAAAAATAAATATTTTGAAAATTTCAATTAAATTGCTTATCTAGTTATTATTCCAGAGACATGTAAAAAATATTATGAAACAGTGCCTAAAATGCCAAACCCATTTTAAGTCATGTTTATACAAAAAAGAAATTTTAAAGAATCTTTCCAGCCAAATTACTCAAAAGCGTATATTTTGACTTAGTGCCTTTTGCTTGTAACCCGACGATATGTTTTCATGTAATTAACGAATTATAAGCTACAAAGGAAAAAATAGGGACATTTTTAAGTCTAGACTATACTATAGGTAGGAAAATAAATGTAAGCTACTTAAATCTAGGATAGGTGTAGGTACTTATGTGAAATCAAGTTTTACGATAAGCTATAAAAATAAATTTAAAAAACTTATGCAGCAAGTCAAACAGACAGGCGGCAATAATGTTTTAATTTAGCAGTGAAAAGGCTAGTCACTTTCTTGTTGGTGAACTCATTGTGCCATCTATGAATTTAAAGTAGCAGATTTAGGAAATCAGCTCATATGGCCTTCTTATAGTTTGATATTCAATGCTTAAAGTCTTGATGATGATGGTCTACGTTTTAAAATAGTAAACCCGATCGTTAGATCCTAGCTTTACTGATGAGCCATGATATGTCAAAACGGGTCTGAGGAAGGAGCTGATGAAATTAATGGAAACACATTCTTCTAAAAACAACTATTCAATTTTAAACCGGGTGGATAGCAAGTAATTTTCACTTGCCAAGCCCGTTCAATCCAAGTGGAAATAAGCAACGGTTACATAGTGAAGAACATTACATCCTGGTGGAAAGTAAGCTCTTTTCATCTGGCTGAGTCCTTTCCACCCGGGCGAAAATTAAATCAATATAGTGCCATTTCCAAACTTTAAAAAATACTAAGGTACTAGTTATTTTAAGTTGATAGTCAGATAAGATAAATAGGCTATTGTAAAATGAATTCCGACATACAGCATTTTTTTCCTACGTTCAATGAATACATTTCATCTTGACTGGTTTAAATCACTCTGCTGGCCCCAATTCATCTTACATGATTTATTATTTAGGTATACCTCTTGGCGTACACTTAAAAATACTTTATTCACGACCGGTCCTTCCATCAAGCTTTAGATAGACCATTTTAGGTCGTTAAGTTGTAACGACAGGCGATAAAGAAAGTGATCCAACTCAAAAGCAGATTATATTATATATTATCCTGACGTTTAACGTGGCAGACATTAATAACTATTTGGTTAACGAGGACTATTATAAAATTGTTTATTTACAAACACTATTAAAAGTAGACTTGGTTGCTTGTTGTCAGTGTTTAAACACTGCAACCCTACTTTAAAGTGGGATTACTTTAAATACCGTGCGAGCAAAAATTATTTAATCAAAAAGGGCTTGGATTAAAAAACGTGGGGGCTTGGTTAAGGTCACAATGATATGGAGACGATATGATATATCTAACAAAATCTAGGTTAAAATTTTGTCAAATTTATATTATGACATGATATGCCAAACTAATGAATAATAAAATAAGTAGACAAATACAAATTTATTTTTGTTGTTTACAAAATTAACAAAGTAAGAATATACAGAAAGAAAAAGAAAAATAATTACATAAATTGCTGAAATTGGCCACCGCCATGCTCCAAGCATAAATTCACACGTCTCTTCATATTTCCGAAAGTGTTGACCAGCATCTCTGGAGAAATGTTACCACATTCTTGGATAATCCTTTCTTGAAATTGTTCTAAATTTGCAACTGGTGTTTTAAAAATAGTGTTCTTTAAATGAGGAAAAACGAAGTAATCCATAAGCGTTAAACAATGTGATCTAGGTGGGAATTCAATGTCTGATCGAAAATTGATCAATCTGTCGAAAATTGCGTAAGTAGTTAATAGTTTCGGCGGCTGTGTGGGCGGTTGCACCGTCCTGTTGAAAATATTCAAAACGTAGTTCGTCGTCAAGTAATTACGGCTTGTATTTCTTCAAATACTTGCACTTTATAAGAAAATACATTTAGCTGCTTCTTAAGAATAGTCCTGCATGTTCCATAAGATCTTCCCACTTCTTGGGACATGCGTCTTATACAATTTGTTGGCGTATTATGCACTATTTCACGAACGTTTGAAACAAGTTCATCTGTTCTTACAGATGGTATTCCTGCTCTTTTTTTGTGTTGTATAGAACCTGCTTCCCTAAACACAGCCACGATTCTTTTCAGTCAGTGATAAAAATCCCCAGCAATAACAACATAACAACGTTAGGAAAATGTTCGTGAAATCGTCCATGCACAAACCCGGATTGTATTGACACTCTAACCCCGTTTCAAAAATACGCTTCATCCATAAATGTTTTGTGCTGTTCCGTGAAGCTCATTGTGTGAATTATTCAAGAAATTGGAAAAATTACGTGTAACGACTGTCAAAGATGACGGAATAACCGATTGGTTGTTAATTCAGGTAGTTACTGACACCCAACAGGTATTAAGCTCTACGACTAAGCATTACGTCCTTAGATGCAAGGCCCTCTTTGATGCAAATAATTTTTGCTCGCACGGTATTATAGAGGAAATATATATTTTTAAATTAATTATATTTAAATGTAAATTGGTGATTTTTATTATTTAATAATTTTCATCTATAATATCCCAAGAGAATCGTTAACTACGAGATAATTTTATTACAGAATTCCAAAGCACGTTACATGACAACAGACCGGTGCCGTAGGCAAACAGTTTTGTACCAATATAAATAGATTGTTTTTGCAATAACGTCAAATCTATTTTGAGTAAACACTTTAATATATTTATTATCACATTTTACAAACCTAAAGGGATACTTGCGAGTAAAACAATACTTTTTCTAACGCATTGTCTACTAATAATTTAATTTTATAACCAATTTTTTATTATGGTATAATGATCAAATATGACAACACAAGCAATTTTGAAGAACTACTTGATCATGCTAAGCATATTTTGGAAAATAAATACAACATTGAAGGGTCAATACAAACAGGGCTTGAAGATAACGGGATCACTTTTGAGAAGTACAGTGATGGTCAGGACCTTTTAGATGATTTAAAAATACTTAATACCTAATTAAAAAATTTATTTTTATAGCTTATCGTAAAACTTGATTTCACATAAGTACCTACACCTATCCTAGATTTAAGTAGCTTACATTTATTTTCCTACCTCTTAGAATATATTATTATAGTCTAGATTGTCTATATTTTTAATTGCTTTGTAGCTTATAATATTTTCAACGTTTTGACGTCTCAACGTTAATTACCCACATGAAAACATATGGACCGCCATGTATTCTATTTCTAACATAATTAAATGACGACTCTCACTATTTAATACATACCTAGGCTACAACGTATATATTGGGTAAAATATAATTGATGTGCGGTTTGTTTGTATAACTTGGTTTTAATTTGCAATTATTACTACTTTTCAAAATGGTTAAAATAAGTAAGTTCTATTTTCTTACTTAAGAAACATCCAGTTTGTTTCTAATTAGTGTATTACGCATTTTGCTATTTTTCGACGAAATAAAACTCATTTTAGTTATATTTGCTGTCGCTTTTTATCTACTTTTATTTGTTTAACATTTAACACCCAATGCAACGGTAAAATCATTGTAAAAATCGGTCCAATTACCCCGGAGTAATCAGCGTACATATTATTATCAAAAACATAATACGACCATAATGACAATAGCTTCGCTTTCTTCGACTTTTCAGAAAATACGCCATAAGCACTTTTTCACTCACGTCATTGATATTCTTGTTGCTTTTCCACTTTTTAAAGGTCTGGTATTCTGGTATTCCATCTCATACATCATCATAGATTTTTGGGGCAACAATAAACTTTCTGCTTGCAACGGTGCATCTTCTCCATCTGATGGCAGGTTTTCTTCTTCTTGTGTTAGTTCTTTTCCGTACATTTCGTATTCACTTCGTACACAAAACGCAAAAATACTGAACACTCCACAAAAACCAGAATGTAAAATGTGTTTGACATTTTTTGTTGACAGATTAATTCATATCCCTAGTAACGGAGCAACACAGTTGCGATTTTTGTGCCAAAAATTACAGTTTTCTTTGAAATTTTATTTTTCACCTGAATTTGAAGTTTATAGAAAAAAATGTTGTATTGCACACGACGATAAAATCGCATTATCTTCTCGAGCATAATTAGAACACTCTCAAAGATAAAGTACACTTTTATCGTCTTGTACAATAAATAACTATTAAACCTATTAATGAAAATGAACTTTTTAAACGCATTCATTATTTAAGAAACAGTACTGCCACGGGCACTCGTAGATACATATTAATATTCATAGTAAACATCATCAAGCATCAATTAAGTTTTTAAGACTGGCATAATTTTCATTTTTAAAATCATATGTAAAAAGCCTAAACTCTATGACACTTCAGTATCATATTCTGAAGATATACTGAATGTTAAATGTCTCTATACTGGGTATAACCCACACATATAAATACTCAATAAAAAGAAAATTATTTCTGCCACGAAACAAAACAACATTTAATTTAAAATCAATAGTTTATTTAGGTCTCAAAATAGGTATACAACTTTTTGCCTGGGCACATTCGTCAAATAAAAGATCCAAAATAATGTAATAAAGGATGTTTTTGGTTTTTATAATTACGTAAATATATGTAGTAAATTGTTTTAGTTGGTTGAGTACACCAATTTTATTGTAGTAGTTTATCCAGCCTGAAAAGAACAAATATTGTTGATTTTTACTTTACTCCTCTGTCTCTATAATGAAGTGTTTTGTGTATTCAAGTAACTACACACATATACAAGCACCTAGCACTGATTGGTGTTGGAGACGACCCAATCTGTGCCTTATGCCTGGAGGAGGAAGAGACACCGCTGCATTTTCCAGGCACCTGCGAGGCCCTAAGACTCAGGCATTAGGTGCTGGGATTGACGGCTCTCCAAAAGGAATAAATCACGGCATTGACCTGGAGCGACATACTTGACTTCATAAAGGGGTCGGGACACAAGGCCGCCCACAGCGGGGGTCAGGGGGGGTCACGTGACCCCCCCTACTCTACCCAGATCCGCCTACTCCACTAGATCCATGAGGTAAGAACTTTTTAAACTTTTACCAGAATCTAGTTCTCATGTCAATTGATTTAAAGAAAGAGCTCTATCAATTAGATCGCAAAACCGATATTATATTGTATAAAATACATCGATGTATCGTAATATTTCTAGGCATCCGATGTACGCATCGATGTATGGCCAGTATGGCACATCCCTAGTTCGGTCGCGACGCCATGCCCCACCATGCGCCAGGCACGAATATCGCTTATTTTGATTGTTTTTTGTTTAGGTTATTGTGCCAGAACTGCCAGACGCTTGGGAGTATTAGTATCATCCTATTCGCCGAAAATCGAAAATAGAAAGTAGCATTAGTAATATTTTTACGACTTATAGTTAAAGTAGTGGTAGTTTCTATTCAAAATAATACGGTAAGTACTAAGTAGAAGCAGATTTTTTAAAATTTAATGTGTATACCGGAGTACCGACGTACCTAGGTTATGTATATTATATTATGTAAGTTGAGTACTGGGATAGTTAGTTACGTATACCTAGTTATTGTTTGTTTTTACCTTCTCAGCTCATAGTTAGAATACGTAAAAGATAAAATATGCAGCTCGACAGAAGAGTCAGCCGATTAGCTCATTATTCCCGAGTGTGGAGATGTGCTTAGTTATCGCAAATATATTTTTTTTTGTGTTTCGATAAAAACATCAAATATGATTAATAATAATAATAATAACAATAATAATAATAATAATAATAATAATAATAATAATAATAATAATAATAATAATAATAATAATAATAATAATAATAATAATAATAATAATAATAATAATAATAATATAACATTTTGGATTGAAGACGTCATTTGTCCCGCACCTTATGCAAACTCTGTATAGATCTAACAAGCAATAGGTTCTGTTGACACAGATAAATTGAAATACATAGGTACTTCTTTTTCAGATTATTTTGGTCTGGTATCCATAGAGCCTAGTTGTAACGACTACGACTGATGATGGATATTAGAAAGTTTTTTAAACATAAAGAGAGTCCAAGTAGTAGCAGTAATAATAATAGTACTGATGGTGAATGTAGAATTAGCGACAAATCCTGTAGTGCATTTCACAGCGACGTACCTTCTGAATCTGATAAAAGTGTCATTGTTGAGGCTGACATCGATTCAAGCAAAAGTTCGTTCAGTGCTTTGGATGAACAAAGTTCTAAGTCATCATTGGATACTTGCTACCATCCATGGGACTTGGGCAACTTCGTTATACTTGGAGAACCGCTTTCTGACGAAATTCGCTTTTCTCTCTTAGAAAACCCATTCATACCTGAGAAGCATTACAACTACAAGCAAGATGTTAAAAAAGGTAAAAGGGCCTTCAGACACGAGTGGCTTCAACAATATGAATGGCTTGCTTATTCGACAAAACTTAAAGGAAGTCTTTGCAAGTACTGTGTAGTTTTTCGTCCCACCCTTAGGAGAGGAGTGTTCGGTTCGTTTATCTTGAAGCCTTTCACAAAGTATAATGATTTTGTCGCTGCTGCCAAATCACACGTTACATCAGAATGGCACCGTGAATCAACCGTAAAAGCCACCAACTTTGTGAAGATCGTCAAAGGAAAAAGTGTTCCTGTAATCAGCCAAATAAATTTAGCAGAGCGAGAATTAGTAGAATCAAATCGTAGAAAGGTTGTCCCGATAATATCTACGATTATTTTTTGTGGTACCCACGACATAGCATTACGTGGTAATAAAAACGGCAACTTTGAAGATCTTTTGGATTTCAGAGTGGAAAGTGGAGACCAGCTACTATCGGAACATTTGAAATATGGCAACAGAAACGCGAAATATATTTCTCATCGAACCCAAAATGAGATTATTTCAATATGTGGTAATTTAATTAGAAAAAAAATTATTGAAATGGTAAATTCAAGTGATGGTTTCTCGATTCTAGCGGACGAAACTGCTGACATTGCAGGACAAGAGCAGTTATCTCTCGGAGTTAGATTTGTTGATAAGAACAATATTATGAGGGAAGAATTTCTAGGCTTCTCTGTTCTCTTATCCATGAATGCAGAGGGTATCGCTAATGCAATATTGAAGGCATGTTCAGAGTACGAGCTCAACGTGGACAAATTAGTTGGTCTAGGATTTGATGGCTGCTCCACAATGGCTGGATGTGAAGGGGGCGTACAAAAGATTATTAGAAATATGTATCCAAAGGCCACGTTTTTTCACTGTGCCTCTCACAGATTAAATTTGGTAATAAATGATTTGAGCAAGATTCAAGAAATTCAAAATAGTGTGGCCACCATAAAAGAAATAATAAACTTTTTTCGAGACAGCCCGCTTAGACGCAAATATGTTTCCACCAATCTACCCTTATTTTGCGAAACACGCTGGTCTGAAAAATACAAATCAATAAGGTTATTTGCTGCCACTTTGATGACATAACTTCGGCTTTGGAGACTTTGGCATACAGTCGAGACGTAAATACCCAAACCCGAAATAAAGCCAGTCAGCTTGTGAATTGTGTTTCTTCCTCCAAATTTGTTATTTGTCTCTTTATCATGGCAAAATATTCCAGTAAACTGGAGCCTGTTTGCAACCTATTGCAGTCAAAAAATACAAACTTGCTCTCCGTTAAAAAACACTTGGATGAACTACTGACTATGTTCAAAGAAAACAGAAATAACCCAGATAAACATTTTGATTGTATTTTTGCTAGATGTCCTGAGCACTGCGAAAAATTTGGCCTCCAAGTTACTATGCCTCGTGTTGCATCAAGGCAAACATACAGGGAAAACTATAATCTTAATAATGTTAAAGACTATTATAGAGTTTCCCTTTTTATACCATATTTGGATTCTCTCATTCAGTCCATTTCAGTTCGATTTTCTGAAGAAACAACGAATGCTTTTTTACTTTCTGGCCTACATCCAGTTAATATGAAAGTGAAAGAGGAAAATATGAAAAACTTGTTGTTTTCTAAAAAAGAAGAAATAGCCAAAGTTTACGAAATTGACAATTTTGCAGAAGAATTGGAGACTTGGTTTGAACTGTGGGAAAGAAAAGAGGTTTCTGAAAATTTGGATTTTAAAGATATACTCGCCTCAGAAGTAACATTCTTTCCAGCAGTAAAAAAAGCAATAAATATTTTTTTGGCTTTACCCCCAACTACTGCAACCATCGAGAGGTCATTTAGTACCCTGAGGAGGGTGAAATCTTGGCTGCGATCGACCATGTCAGAAGATCGTTTATCGGGTTTATGTATGCTAAGCGTACACAAACAATTTGTTTTGGAAAATAAGGAATTATTTATTAATCAAGTTCTTGATCAATTCGGCCAAGAACGAAGGAGACTAAAATTTTTATTTCAAGGCATAGACTCAGATCACTCAGATTAATATATTCTTTCTGCATGATGTATTAATTATTAACCTTTTTATTTTTCAGAATCTGATTGTTATTTTTACTCATATTATTTCAATATAAATATATAAACTAACAGCTATATTATTTTGGAATTTTACATCAGTGATAAAACCCTTGACGGCCTTGACCCCCCCTACAAAAATGTCTGTGGGCGTCGTTGGGTCGGGATGCTTTGACAATAATTTCTTCGATAAAAGTGTTAAAAACTATTGTTTTGGCAATAACTCTGAAACGAACACAGATATCGAGCTGCGTTCTTCACATTTTTTCTTGCAAATTTAATCTACTTTCCGATTATGATGTCATAGTTATACCATATATGATTTGAATTTGCGGGATAAAACCAAAAAACTGTTATTATTAGAAATTGCCCCCTCTAGCAATTTTATTAGAAACTATCGTGTACCATTGGATACGACAATTAAAAGTACTTGCCTTTCTCTTCGAAACAAGATTAAGTTTAATAAAATCGGATAAGTCGTTCAGAAATTATAGCGATTTTAATGACTTTCAATACCTTCCTCCACTCTTATCAAGGTCGGTACGCCAATGAACCTTAAACCAAAATGATGCAGAATTGTCTAATCTTTCTTATGATTTAACCAGAGGTATACCATAATATGGGAATTTTCGGAGAAATTTAGAATTTTAAAAATAAATTTTCACTTGTGCCCCCTTGTGGCGAAATGCGGAAATAATTTCCAGAATTTTCTCATGACTACTTTAATCATAAAGTTTAGTCGACGTTGTGGTCTAGTGGTTAGCGCTACAGCCTTACAGATCGTAGGCCCGAGTTCCATTCCCGGTGCCGGCAACGTCGATGTTAAATTTGGAATTTGGTTTAAGAGGTGGCGCCGTCTTTCGGAAGAGACGTTAAACTGTGGGCCCCGTGTCATGGATGTTGGCACGTTAAAGAACCCTACCCTCGACAAAGAGGGATTCGGCAAAATTACCAGATAGTGTGTGACAAATTCCCTGGCGTCGGTGATTGGCCTCGTTGCGGAAAAAGGCCGACGTAAAATAAATAAATAAAAAAAAAAAAAAAATCATAAAGTTTCAATGCTTAGTAGTTTCCGAGATATGGCCGGTGGCCACTCCTTATAAAACACGGAAAACACCCTGTATTTTCCGCCCTTTAAATATGAACATTTGATATGCAGAAGGATAAAAGGCCACCCATAATAATATATTTATTATACGAAAGATATATAATAACTTGGAGCAAACATGAACCCAACAAGAGTTAAAAACTTACCATTAATCGAATAACTAATGGTCAAGTTAACGTTCATATTACAAAAAATACAGCGAAGTCTGTTACAAATAATTCTCGTAGCCATAAAAAAAGACAAATGGTTTTAATCTTCATGCTATATCCAATTTGTTAAACCTTTTTAACGTTGCCTCAAAATTACCTTTATTTTCAGCCTGTATTTTGAGCAGTTTTTTATTTTTAAGGCAGTTTAAGTTTTTATGAAGAAAACAGAATAAGGTGGAGCGAAGAAAAGATAAATGGGACAAAATCAAATAAAACGAAAAAATTTGGTCTGTCCTTAAGGAAATAAATAAAAGTACACGTTAACAGTTTTCACAGAGGTGGCGAGATCTAGCATGGTTACTCATCTAACCACTTTATAAACAAATTAATTTGAAAAATAAACAACAAAACTAGTATAATATTATACCAAAGCATAAAAATTAAAAAAAAGCAAATTGTACCAAAAATTAAATAAAAATTAATCAAATAAATAACATAACTGGAACGTAAAAAATAAATTAAATAGCACATTTGCTACCATTATTGCTCTAGCAACGAATAACTCAAAGAGTATGATGAGATGAGTAAAAAACAGAATTAGAATTATCAAATACGCGATCTGAGATAATCATTCAATTTATTTTTGAACGTTTCAACAGAGGAGCAATTTTTGATACTTGTTGGTAAGGGATTAAAATATTTAACCGCATTAAAACTAAAAGACCTCCGAAACAATGCCGTTCTATATCTAGGAACAGAGTAAAGCCCACTATGCCGGGGTAATCGACCATATAGATCAGAACCCCTAGTAAGTTTGTCAAAGAGATAACCACTAATAACCAGGTTGCTGACATTTAATTATTTTAAAAACTAAAGTACATAAATGCAAGTGAAATCTTTGATCTAATTTCAACCAACCGGAGTCTATGAAGCTCTGAGAAACATGATCAAACTTCCTCAACCCGTAGGAGTATCTCAAACAACAATTTTGAAGGCGCTGCAGCCTTTCCCTGTCCTCCTGAAGCAAAGCAGGCCAGTACACTATATTACAGTATGACAGCAATGATAAAATAGTCGAGTCACACAACCTTAATTTATTCAGTGTTGAAAGAAAATCTTTAAACAAATACAGAGTTCTTAATTTACAATAACTTTTTCGAAGTAATTAAGAAATGTGCCGATTAAACCTAAGCTTAGGAGCAAAATGTACACCTAAATTTTTACATGATTCAGATAGAAATATCATTATTAATTCTTATATTTAGACGATCAGAGAGTAGATTAGAGTTTTTACCAAATAGAATTAATCGAGTCTTGGTTTTGAGCCACAGATAAGTTGTAAATTGCATCTAGATCTTGATTAAGATTGATTTCAGCTATATCACTACCTTCTAAATTAAAACTCTTATATAATTAAAAATCATCAGCATATTGGTGAGAATTATAATGGTTCAAAAAACTTCCAAAATCCGCAGTATATTTTGAAAACAACAAAGGACCCAAGATACTACCTTGAGGTACACCACGCTTTAAGCTTAAAATATCAGATACAGTATTGTTTAAGTAAATGTGTTGACCTCGGTCCTTGTCTTTTAAACAAATGACAGCTTAACCCATAATATTTTATTTTTAAACATAGGAGATTATGATCTAGGGTATCGAACGCCTTGCTGTAATCAAGTAATAACAAACTAGTACATTATTTGCCGTCATCAGTAGCGCGTATTATGTCATCAGTGACTTTTAAGAGACCCGTTGTTGTACTGTGTTGCTTTCGAAAACCGGATTGCGTGGCGGGAATAATTTTCAGTTGCAAACAATAATTACTCAGTTGTTCATGTACAACTTTTTCTAGAATCTTCGAAAAAACAGGTAATAAACTTATTGATCTAAAGTGGTAGGACATTTTCAACTTTCCATTGACTAGGAAACTTGTTGCAACAAATGCAAGAATTAATTATAAATGTTATGGGATGTATTAAGTGGGGGACTATTAGGGATATATTTTTTCGATCTAAGCCGTCAACGCCCCGGGCATCAGAACGCAACCCAGAGATAATGTTTCCACCTTCTCAGCACTTACCTCGGAAAACTTAAAATTGTCAGCATTGTTACAAAAGGACCGATGTACATAATGCTTTGAGACTAAGTTGTTATTAGCTTGATTATTAAGAGGAGGAATACTATCAAGAAAATATTTATTAAAATCGCTAGTATAGTTGAATTCACATAAACTTTTAATGCCGTGACATTTCAGTTGTCATACTTGTCAAGTACTGCAGCAACTCATAAAATATAAATTTCTAATCGCAAAATTTAATTAGTATAATTGTACTGCATACAAAGTATGTCTATCTTGTATTATTTCATACGATTAAAAAGAAATAGAAATAAAAAGACTTGGCCGAACAATTCCAGAAAAGAAAAAGAAAAAACACTGACCAGTTGGTGAAATCTAAAGTAACTAGACAATGACAAGTCTTGACATTTGGCATTAAAACTTTATGTGAATTTAGCTATATCGCGACTAGAAGTAGAGTTAATATTTAACCATTTGAGGGTGCGCTAAAAACCTTTAGGATCAATCTTAAATTGATTACTAATAGTGTTTTCTATTATTGCTCTCAGAGCAATCTGAAATTGCCCCGCCAGAGATTTGCGTGTTCCATTTACTGCTCGCTCTCGGAGTACCTGTTCTATTATCTGAAACGGGGTGCTCCGCGAGCGCTCTCAGTTGATCTGTAAAATTTCTCGGAGCAAGCGAGAGGTAAACAAGAAAGGCAACATAACCTTACTGTTTACTGTTTGTACTTTTGTGGTTTGTACTTTGTTCGGGTAAGAATGATTAGAAATAGAAAACGTCGGCTGCTACAAGTATTTCTGAGCTCTTCAGATTCTTCTGAAAATTATATTTTGTGCGTAAAACACAACATTGAGGTTATGTTGAAAATGTAACTTGGCGCGTGTTCCATTTTGATCTCGGGGCGGTCACTCTTGGCCGAATTCAGAGTGCTCTGGGGCAGATCGTTGACGTCATAGATCGCTCTCGGAGCGATCTGAGGGCAAGATAATAGAAAACACTATCAAATATGCCTTTTTTTATTTCGTATTGACATGGTGACCAAATTTCTAAGTTGCTTGTAATCATTCCAAGTTTCATCAGTCTTAAACTTCTTATACTTAGAATGGGATTTAGTTGTTAAAAGCGCATCATATACTTAGTATTTAAATTATTCCGCGGGACAGGTGGTTTAGTTATGCGCAAGGTCTTATAAGGAGACTACTTTGGCATCAAGTTCTGCTTCGATCGAGATGAAAATTAAGCAAAAAAATAGTAGTCACGTGATTCGCATTATCTGTCAAATTTTAATTTTTTTCCAAAAATAATTCAAAAGTCGGGTTATTTCTGAAAGTATCGAAAAAAGTTATAAGAAAAAGTTTTTTTAAATGCAGTTTTTAGCCCACATGCAAAATTTTGGCTGAATAAGATAATTTTGATTTTTTACCCATATTTTGTAAATTGCACCACTTTTGCAAAATAAGACTCAACGCAACCTATATAAAACTTCTTAGTTTTGACCATGCTTTATTTCAGATACATTTTCTTTAAAGTAGCGCCATAATAAATGTGTGTTTTTCTACAAAATCAAAATTGGGCTATTAAAAATTGGTCGCATGTGATGCAAAGTTTATTTGTTTTTGACTTGGTAACTTCATAAAATAAGTATTTTTGAAAACGTAGTTTGTGTCTAAATATTTCACCTTAATATTAACACAAAAAAGAATACAGTGTCATCAGCTGAAATTTTGCATGTTGGCTAAAAACTGCATTTGAAAAAACTTTTTCTTATGACTTTTTTGGATATTTTCAGAAATAACCCCACTTTTGAATTATTTTTTGGAAAAAAATAAAATTTGACAGATAAAGCGAATCAAGTGACTACTATTTTTTTGCTTAATTTTCATCTCGATCGAAGCAGAACTTGATGCCAAAGTCAAATTTCGAATAAAGCTAATAATTAAAAAAAAAAAATGCCACATTGGTAATAATAGGAAACTTCCCAATTTTTTTTTTCAATAATATGTTTTAGTTAGGCCTAAAAAAAATATTTCCCAATTATTACTCAAAGGAGCATGCCTATTAAAGAGGTCATTTATTGCCACAGTGAAAAAGTTTACCATTTTATTAATATCGGCTAATGAATCCAAATAATTTCAATGAAAAGCATACATATCAGATATAAAATTATAATAATTGAAATTTGAGTAATCACGATACGTTCTAAATTTAATCGACTTGGCATTTTTTTACATTGAATGTTGCACTTGACCATGCAATGATCAGAGATATCGTCCATTCTCACGACTTCAGGATCACGCACAAAATCCATTTGAGATGTTACGATAATATCCAAAAGTGTGTTAGTATTACTTGTGATACGTGTCGGTTGTGTAATCATCTGATTTAATGCATATTTATTTATAAAATTTTCCAAAGCCAAGAAAACCGGACTATTGATTAGACAATCAACATTAAAATCACTACCAAACAAAACAACATCATGATTAGGTAACAATGAAATTAAAGTGTTTTCCAGTACACCCAAACAATTAATTATATTTTCACTAGGAGGGGGTCGATAAATTGATCCCAGGCAAATACATTTTCCCGCTATTTTCAAGCTTATCCAGATCTGCTCCAGATTAGCACCATGTGCACTTACATCAAGAACCCTGTGTCCCCCTATATAACGTCCATCTTTGTTCGTTTTCTCTGCGTATTATTTGTGCAATGCAGTTTCATTTGAATTGATAATGATGTGCACTTTATAAACGTTTATAAAGTCTCTACTTTTTTTAATAGGTATTATAATACTTGCAATACACAGAGACAGCAGTATTAATTGGATATAAATAGAAAAACAATATTACACCGTTCCTAACTAATGTAACACATAAACCCTATTTTAAAAGAAGGTGTAAAATTTATTTGAAGGTGGTAGACAATGAAGTAATATGAAAAAGGTGCCATGTCGGACTTCCATTGTCTTTATTTTGTTACTTAACACAACGTTTCGGTTTGTTAGTATCTATAACCGTTTATCGTTAGAAGGATAACTAAAAATTATTATATTAAAACTACCTTTAAATCCAAAAATATGCTTAGAAGCTTTCTTACAAAAGGAACCCCCCCCCCGTAAAGAAAACACAAAATATTGTATCTATCAAATCCCTTGCGAGTGTGGCGAATCGTACATTGGAGAAATACCTCTTCCCGTACGAGTTAAAGAATGATGCTGAAACATACTCAAAGAGGTGAAACTTCGAGATCAGGTATAGCGGAACATGTATGGACCAACCAACATAATATACAGTGGTCAGAAGCCAAGGTTTCGGACACGGAACAGCACTGGAGAAAACGAAAATTCAAAGAAGCAGCTTTTATGAATTAAAATACCCATATATTTGGTAAACCAAGTACTTATAGATATCTGGAAGCCTCTTCTTGTCCAAAACCAACAGCTCAAACTTCACACTCCAATAAGCATGTAGGCGGAGTCATCAAGCTTTATTCCGACAAGGTGATTTCTTTAAGGTGTAAAATTATTAGTAAATGTCAAAGACAGATTTCCCTATACAATTTGCGTGTTAAAAAGTAACTGACAATTTTATAACGTAGCTTATACGACTTTCACTTTATATAATATGGAAAAATGCTGAATGCTTTCTCATTTTAAGAAAACGTAGGTTCTCCATTTACTTGGAACGTAAACGACTGACAAAAAATTTACTGAATAGGAAATCCATTAAGACACAAATTAATCATCTCTATTTGGAAAATAGTCATGCTGTGACCTAGAAAAAGCGAATGCTGCCATCCAGTGGTGACTCGTGACATGAATGTCTGGGGGTTCACAAATACGGGAAACGCCGCAGGGGGTTCAGGGGCGGTAGCCCCCCGTATAACAGCGCCGCAGGTGATTTTTATATTATTTAATATTTTTTAAAGAAGCCGTAAAACAAAACCGCGGAAATACATAAATCACTAAAAGCTCAGCCAGCTGGCGCAGCACAGCAGCAGAATAACAATCGAATTAGAAAACATAATTCAGGAGAAACAAGCACTCTCGCTTAAAGTTGACTAATCATAACGTGCCTAAACCTCATGATCACCAGAAATTTGTGCCATAAAGATAGAATGAGATCGAAAATAAAACTAGCTATAAAACAAAGATAGAGCTATCGTGCTACTCGACTCGTGAAAAGATTGCGCCCGTCCTGAACATTAAAAACTTCTGGCACCGGCGGCACCGTATTCGGTGTGCCGGCCGGACTGCCGGTCATTATGCCGTTCAAGCGCATGAGTCACCGCGGTTTAAGCGTAGTTTTTTGTTCGACGCAACATTTAACAATAGGGAAAGAATAAAGATATCGCAATTTAACGTTACATAAAAGATAGGGTGATGATAATTCACAAGACGGTAACTAGTATAGTATTTGTAGAATTATACCGTTGATCTTTTGACTGCAATAAACCCTCATTATTCCTTGGACCATAAAATAAATAATGAAATCCCAAATTTTATAACCTTTTCGAGCAGAGCCGGACCAGGTACAAATTCAATTTATATACCTATGCCTGATTCATATAAGTATGTAATTTTAGAGTAATTTTTAGTTAAGCTTATTAGTGGTAGAATGTGGCGTCATTGAAATTGTGCTGATAGCGGGGCATCTTCAAGTGTCATTTTTAAAAGAAAGCGTTTATCTACCGATGCTAAACTAATAATTAAAAATGTGTATCAATCTTTGTTGAGTAGAAATTTTAATTCGATGGATGCTTTAGCATAGAGGTCTACTTTGACAAAAACTCCTTTATCTTCGGTAAGAGAAATAGTACTTAAACCTGTTAATCCTAGAAAAAATCGGAGTGATTCTTGCACATTTAGAAGCATTGACGAAAATGACATGGATTTGTTAAGAAGAAAGATTTACCAAATGTATGAGGCACAAACTGTACCCACTTTAATTTCCCTCAAAGAGCGGCTGATTAAAGACGAAACAAATATCTCTTGTTGCCTTTCAAGCCTTAGGAAAATATTGCGTAAAATGAGTTTTAAATACCGAAGCATTAATAAAAGACAAACATTAATGGAATCTCAACGTTTGAAGAAACTTACAAAAAACGAGAACTGCTAGAAATATTAAAAGCTTTTAAAATAAATAAGGAATACGAGTGTGACAAACTTGCAGTAGAAAATGAACATACAGTGTTGCGTCTTCCTCCTTACTATTGTATATTCAATCCTATTGAGCTAATATGGCACCAATTAAAATCCAATATTAGAAGAAATAATAGCATTAAATGCATCTGTAGTAAAATTAATTAAAAACGAAGTAAGAAAAATTTCTGCAGACAGCTGGAAAAACTGTGTACAGCATGTACTTAAGGTGGAAAATTCTTACAATTGTATGATTACAAATGTTCAACCCTTAATTATAAGTTTAGGCTTAGATGAAGATAGTGATAGTGATACAGAGTTAAATTTTAAATAAATTATCAATAGTTTTTTAGAAATTAATTAATGTTTATTGTACTTGTTATCCTAATAGTTATACTTTTAAATTATATTATTTTTAATTATCATTAATTGTAATCATTATTTTACATTTATTATAGGTACCTACCTAAAACTAAAAATACCTATCTATTTATTTTAAATTATAAAAATAAATCATATGGTGTAGGTACATTTTCAAGCCGACCCTGATCCCATTTAATCCCCTTTGAAGAGATTGAGGCGTATACAATAGGGTTTAATCAGGTAGTTTATTTTTGGCAGTAAGAGTCAACGGTATAATTCAGCAAATACTATACCTAATATATATATAAGATTTTTTTATTTTGAATTTTAACAATTTAAAGTTTAACTAGGAGGACGCGTGCTCATGTGCTCTTATGCACAAGCCGCCACTGCTGCCATCGTAGCATTTATATTTTACCCCAGAATATATTTTTAATAAAAAGTCTCCAACAGTCTTTCTCATATTTTTGCAATATTAAACGAACCGTGAAAAAATATATTTATGGAAAAATTTAGCCAAGGGCTATAACATCGATATTGTATGATTTACCATATCATGGGATGTAAAAGTTAAATATTGTAAGGGGCAAATATAATGTACAAATTCGTGTGAAATAAATTTGAGGGTACACTTAAGTAGCTTATTGCGTTATGGCATTGAATATCAAACTATAAGAAGGCCATATAAGCAGATTTCCTAAATCTGCTACGTTAAATTCATAGATGGCACCAATGAGTCACCAACAACAAAGCGTGTTGATGCAGCCATTGACGACAAGCCTTTTCACTGCTAAATTAAAACATTGTTGCCGCCTGTCTGTTTGACTTGCTGCATGAGTTTTTTAAATTTATTTTTATAGCTTATCCTAAAACTTGATTTCACATAAGTATCTACACCTATCCTAGATTTAAGTAGTTTACCTTTATTTTCCTACTTATAGTATAGTCTAGAGCAGCGGTTCTCAAACTTTTTTGGTGACGGAACCCTTTTGGGAAGCAAAATACTTGATGGAACCCTACAATAAAACAATAGTTTTTAAAAGTGTATTCTTTATTAATAAGCATAATAAAAGTACAATGTAACAGTTACTAATTATTACTTACTTTACCACATGGCAAGTACAATAATAGAAGATATTAAAAAAGAAAAAATCTAACTAATGGGAGGTATGAAACTGTTTTTTATTTTTCATCAATTGGTTGATATCAGGTTTAATAGAAGACAGTTGAAGTCTCATATCAGGTTCGGCGTCCAGTCTATTGCGATATTTTGTGGCTGCATAGGTTGAGAATCCTGTTTCGCACAAATATGTTGTTGGGAACGGGAGAAGAATATTCAGAGCCATTTTGCCAAGCATTGGATATTCATCACGGATTCTGCACCAAAAATCGTTGAGAGGCGTCGTTTTGAACAGTGACTCCATACTTGTGTCTGATGACATTTCTAAAAAAAAATCATATATCTCGTTTGACATACTTTCGGGCTTTTCCAAGTTGGGTAAAAAAGGATTATGAATCCATGAATTTAGTTTCATTTTTGTATTCTGTTCTTCGGGAAAATACTTTTCAAAAGATGCGCGCATCGAACTGAGATATTGGACCAATTCTTCAAACACATCATCTTAAAACATTTCTGAGTCGTTATCGCTAACAAACTCACTGAGTGACGTAAAGCTTTCTATTTCTTTCTTACCAACGCAAATAATCCAAAAATCTAATTTTCTTTTGAAGGCAGTTATTTTGTTATAGGCCTGAAACACTGTTGTCTGTTTACCTTGCAATGATAAATTCAATTCGTTCAGTTTTTGAAAGATATCCGCCATAAAAGACAATCGGAACAACCAAGTTTTATCATACAAACGGTCCTTCAAATTAAAAGAAGTATCTGCTGAAAGAAACATTTGTAACTCGGCTCTAAGTTCAAATAGCCTTGTTAAAGTTTTACCCCGAGACAGCCATCGCACTTCTGTATAGAGCAGCAGTGTTTTATGTGTGCTGCCATAATCTTCACACAATAATGAGAACAATCGGGATTGTAGTGGTCGTGATTTGATAAAATTAATTATTTTTACCGCTTCATCCATAACTAATTTTAGATTTGACGACTGCTGTTTTACCTGTCATCGCCTTGACCCCATCTGTACAAATGTCAATGCAATTGTTCCAACTGAGATTATTTTCTTCAAAAAATATATTTATTTTATTAAAAAAATTTTCCCCGGTAGTGTTTGTGAGCAGCGGTGAACACATAAGCATGTCTTCTTCAAAAGAACTTTTATATGGACATCTCACGATAACCAGCAAGATAGCCAAACCAGCGACATCAGTTGACTCGTCCATTTGCAAGGCGAATCGTGTTTTTTGTAGACGTGTAACTAGTTCTTGTTTGACTTAGCTTACCAGATCATGGATTCGCCGTGAAACAGTATCGTTTGATAGCGGCACAGTAGAAAGATGCTTTGCAGATTTTTCATCGAGCATACATTTTGTTATGTCTAATACACATGGCTTTATTAAATTCTCAGCGATAGTGTGCGCTTCACCTGCTTGTGCAATGCGATAGCTAACTAAATATGATGCCTCCGTGGCCTTTTCGTTGATAGTTTTTGTTACATGCATCATATTTTTTTGACTTTCCAATAACTGATCTTTTTTACGAACAAAAAATTCTTTATTCTTGTCTTTAGACTCGGGGTGTACAGTTTGTAAATGTCGGCGCAATTTGGCAGGTGCCATGGAACTATTAGGAAGCAGTTTACTACATAGCATGCAGAGAGGTGAGCCGTTGGAATCAACAAATCCGAAACTGATATATGATTCATCATACTTCCTTTTTTTCGTCTTTGAAACCGTCGAGCTTGACGTCGTGGCATCATCGTCTGGATCGGTGATTGCTATATTCTCTGCGCGTACTGCTTTTGAACATTCAGCGTCATTAGAAGATGTTGTTGCAACACGTTTAACACCTTTAAGCCAACGTTTCATTCTGCTTTATTTATAATGTTACACGTCAGGATGCTGGGGTCTAAATAATGCACAATCGTTACTGCCTATAAGAGACTAAGTTTAGTACAATAAAGAAATGTATAAAACTGAGACAACAGAATACAGCAGGCAGTAGAACAATGAACACTAGTTTCTCGCTAGCGAGCGTGTAAGTAGGTAGGTAGGAACTTATCGCTCCGAACGCTAATCGTCAACTGACTGACGAGGCGCGACGCGCGATCGCCGCTTTTATACTTAGTCCTAGACTCGATCTCGAATATTCTCGAAAATACTCGAGTCGGCGCCTTTGATAAACAAAAAGCAAAAATAAAAAGAGAAATATAAAAATTGCGTTGTAAAAAATTCAGAGGCGGCTTTTATCAAAGGGACTGCGCGCTCACAAGTATACAAGTATACATGTTGATACCAAACTTATGAGATATTGTACCAGCTATTGTAACACATGTTTGTACAAATACAAATAAATAAATAAATATACCTACGCGCGGCCGCGGAGTCAAAACGTTCGACCAGAAAGAGGTGTTTTGATTTTTTTTCTAAATTCTTGAGGAACCCCTATAGAGGTATCGCGGAACCCTAGGGTTCCGCGGAACACACTTAGAGTATAGCTGGTCTAGAGTCTAGACCTAAAAATATCCCTATTTTTAATTGATTAGTAGAATATAATATTTTTAACCTTTTGACGTTCCAACGTAAATTACATGAAAACATATTGACTGCCATGTTTTCTAGTTCTAACAGAATTAAATGACGACTCAAACTATTCAATACATACCTAGGCTACAACGTATATGTTGCGTAAAGAATGAATGGTGTGCGGTTTGTATAATAAATAATTCCAATAAAATACGATATGCGGCAACACCACGACATCACATCAGTGAATTTGAGACATCTGTTGCCGAGGCGCTGCATTATAACGACAGATTAAAGGTTAGAGTTACGATCAACTTCACAATGGCGGCTAAACCACCTTCAATACGTCTAAAATTGGGTTGTCAACTTTTCTGGGACATCCGCCATTCTTATATTTTGATATTCAATGGTATGGAAAGCTTAACTGCTTAAAGAATCAATTTTTAAACAATTTTTCTCTTAAAAAATTAAAGATTTGACTTATAAACTAGTAGTTGAAAATAACAACAATAAAAACCATAAACGAACTTTCTAAAGTCTGTTCAATGAACGCTGACCATTATTTTTCATATTTGCGGTACGTCGTAAATTAATTCAGTCAGATTGACTTACCGGTGGTAAGCGTTATGATTTTTCTTAGGCTTGATCTACATATAGACTGATGCATGTGAACAAGTAAAATACAAGCGCTTTTTTTAAATTTGTAAGTATTATTTTTGTACTGTTAATAAAGTCAGAAATAAGTAGTCTATTTAGGGTAAAAAGGAACATGGGATGAAGCATTTTGTTTTCGAAAATCAGTTTGAATTTTTTAATTAATTTAAATTTACTAAAAAATAAATAAAACTCATTTCTAAAATTTAAAATTGAATTATACAGGGTGTTCGGAAAATGCGTTAGGAAATTTTAAGAGATGATTCTACATGCAAAAATAATGCTAGTAGATCATTTGGCAAAATATCGAAATCTCCATGGTTACCAAGATACAGGGGTTTGAATTTGATCTTTTAGTTTTAGTTTTTCGTCATACTAAATTTATTTTCAAATCAAATCATTTAATATTCAGCACACATACTAATCTCGACCGACTATACAATTTGAAGATAAGAGTGCTTTTTTTTTAAACCGCTAGAGGGCACTTTACCTGAAACATAAATATTATTTCCGTCAAAACTTTTTTCTTTTGGTAGCTGGAGCAAAACCGAAGGTGCCGTTTAAGTGGCAATTAAGAACACAAAAAATAAGTTACTCTTGATTAAGTTCAATAAACCCCACCGTTTAGCCACTAATCGATATCAAAGCTTTCATTGCTCTCAACCAAATACGTACGTACATAAATGGAATCGCTTCAAATCAAGTCGCCTGGTTTCAAGTTATGCGAAATTTGACAACTAAAAAAGCCGTCTAGCCTCTTCCACATTCCCATTTGCTTGCCCGTAACAGAAATGGATATCACGGTACTATGGAGGACTTGAGGTAGGAGGCCGATCGCAATGCATTGGATTCGGTCCCAAATTAGAATCGGTAATTCAGCTTTACGAGTTGCCATAAGATGGCGCTCGTGTTCGAAGTGGGCTATCAAATAAATGGTTTCTTATGGACGCGATAACTATTTTTATTTAAATTAGTTCTTTAAGGAACAAATAAGGACTTTTATATGAATTTACACTTACTTTGTTATACTTATTAGTAAACTTTGCCTGTATAAAGTTCCAACGATGCTTGGTTTTTAAAATACAGGGTATTAAACATTCTAGCTACAGAGGTTTTTTTAAAGTGAGCTTACCTTTGGAGCTAGAAAGATACTTATGTGGCTTCGTTTCCTCTTTGAAGAAGATCCTGTCTTACACCCCGACACAAAGCAAACTCTACTTTTATAAATGGGCCTTTTCACTATTCTTAAATTTGATACATTTGGCATTTGAATTGTTCAGTCGGTGCTATAATAAGTGTTTTTCATCAATAAAATTATTGCTAGGTCATAACATTAATTTATTTCAGCACAGTAAAAACCGGGTAAAATTCAACCAATTTGAAAACAGGCGCGACTCATGACGTAGATATGTTTAAAGCTTGCTAGAGCGTATGCGTTTAACCTCGCACACGCGTAAATGCTGATCTGTCGAACTGCCATGGGCAAATTAAGCCGCTGTTGCCATATGTAGAAAGTTTTATAATCCTAATAATATACTTTCTTCTTAGAACTTTATTTGGATACTTTAAATAAATATAAACATAATACTGGTGAAATAATTCATTCCGCAGCTATTGAATGGAAAACTGGTATATTATAATTACTAATTGCTAGTCAATTACCATTACACTGGTACTATAATATATGATTTTTGAAAGTATCGGCAACACTGTCAAGCTGCTGATTTTGTGAATTCTTGATATTTTAAGCCAGCGACTCGGCTATTCCTATCATTCCTCTGTGCATCAATCTTCCGGCGCGATGACGTAGGTATGTTGAAGTCCGTGCATGTTTTTATTCAAGGAGTTTTTTTATTTATTTATTTTCTCAGTTACGGCTTAAAAGTATAGAAAAGTAAAAACACAGAAAATTTTATTTTTTGATCCTTTATACACTACTACCAAAATCAAAATTTAGTGAAAAGGCCCATTGTACCATTATTCATTATAAATATGGAAATTAATTACAATACAACGTTATTTGTCTTGTCTTGCCTTCAAACGTTTTTTGTTATTTCGAAAAATAAAATGTCAATTGTCAAAAGTAAAAGCACAGAAAAATAAAGGGTTTAAGTAAAAGTTAAAAACTATGGAGGATCTAGTTTTCCATATTAAAAACGAAGAAGAAGAAGACAACATCAGTCCACTTCGGACGCGAGAGCCATCTATCAGCCAATAGCAAACTAACCAAAAAACCGGGACAGAAATTGAAAATGCTGCCATTGTCGATCGGCCTCCTACCCTCTAGTTCTCCATACACGGTACTCAACATAAATATGAATATCCTCGTTCCATTTTAACTTCGTCAAAAAACTCTCCCTAAGTATCTAAACTTAAACAGTAATCAAATTATTTAGTTGTCAAATTTCGCATAATTTGAAACCAGGCCACTTGATTTGACGCGATTCCATTTTTGTACGTAGGCATTTGGTTGAGAGCAATGAAAGCTTTGAATTCGATTAGTGGTTAAATGGTGGGGTTTATCGACCTTGATCCAGAGTAACTTATTTTTTTGTGTTCTTAATTGCCACTAAACTGGCACCTTCGGTTTTGCTCCAGCTACCAAAAGAAAAAGTGATGACGGAAATAATATTTATGTTTCAGGTAAAGTGTCCTCTAGCGGTAGCTTCAAATTGTATAGTCGCTCGAGATTAGTATGGGGGCCGAATATTAAATGATTTGGTTCGAAAATAAATTTGGTATCACGAAAAACTAAAACTAAAAGATCAAATTTAAACCCCTGTATCTTCGTAACCATGGAGATTTCGACATTTTGCCAAATGATCTACTAGCATTATTTTTGCATGTAGAATTTATTTATTTATTTTATTTATTTATTTATTTATTTATTTATTTATTTGCAGGTTTGTTTATAATAATATTAAAAATCGATAACATTGTTTTTTTTTTAATAAAAATATATTCAATGAAAGCATCATTACAAAACCATAGATTAACAAATCTGTCCGATTTTGTAATGAAAAAATATACACCCATATAGATTATTAATTTTAATCAGATCATAAATATAATATTTAAAAATATAAGTAAATAATTCAAAAATATTTCATCAAACCAAAAAAAAAGGAAAGGAAAAATTAAATAAGGGAGAAATTATAATAGAAAAATTGTAATAGAAAAATTTTAACATTTAGTATACGTATATATAAGTTGGTTTACCTTTACATCATTTTGCATAATAGAATCACCCCTTAAAATTTCCTAACGCATTTTCCGAACACCCTGTATATTTTTTGTTTATAATTCTAATAAGAATCTCTAGTGCATCAATCTATAAATTTTGTCATCAAATATTTTCATCTTATTTATAAAATCATAAAGAAAACATAATAAAAAACAACCATACATTTTACAGTTTTTTAATAATTAAAATAAATGATCCCCGCAAGGATCAACATCATCAGATTCATCCAAGTTAATTATAAGGGGAAGAGTATCTGAAGCATCGATAAATCTCTCCCGTTCTCACACATCATTTATAATTTTATTAGTGTGCGTTACATAATTTTTCCATTTTTTCACTGTTACATTTTCTATGGCATCATTCCACAGACCCAAAACTACGTCATTTGTTGCAGGATGCATAGAACTTATTTTTGCATCATAATAGCGCTTACATTCCGACCAAACCATTTCAATACGATTAAAGTGGCAATGATATGGAGGAAGTCTTAAAACTCGATGTCCACCTTGCAATGCTAGTTCGTCCAACCTATTAAAATTAAATAAAAATAATTAAAAAATAAAATAAATAGCGCTTTCTAGATTACTTGTAACGTTTGAATAGAATATGCTTCTGCACTATTATCAAGATCTTATCCTTCGTTGCAAATGGTGAAACCGGAATTTGTCTTTGTTCTCACCATGCATGTCTTTTTGACCAACTTGTATTTGGAATTTTGTCAGTTAGCCCATAATGATAGGTGGCGTTATCCATGTTAATAAGCGATGGTTCTTCCAAGTTTGGCAACAATTTTTCTTCAAACCTTTTTTCAAAGTTTCCCTATTCATCGAATCCTGATTATCACCAGCTTTCAGGTCAGACTTGAATATCAAACTTGCATTATTCACAAATCCATTTTCTGAACCAGCACGTAGAATAATACACCGTAAACCCTTGACGATTTTTTTTAACTGTATGAAGAGTATTATCTTGGAAACTTCGCTTAAAAGCCCCTTTACTGTGTATCCAGGTTCCATCCAGAAAAACAGTAAAGGGAAATTGAGAGTTGCCGTAAACTCTCTTAAAAATTCTACTTGTTTTTGGCCTATATGGGTTTGCTCTCTTAAAATACACTGGTTTGATACAGTACATTTATATACGCCATTTAAATTTAAATTTTTGTAAACATTCCGCTAATAAACCAGTGGATGTTTTAACACCATCAATGATTTTAACGTTTAGTTGCAAATGGTAACGTGTTCGTTCAACTGCTCTATACATCCCATAAATACGCTCTCTTATGGTATGTTCATGAATTTCGATGAAGTTGTCGACCACGGGATGACAAAATAGATACATTATTATTGCGATTTTCAGAAACTACATCCTTCTCTATCCCTTCTGCCTTAATTCGTTGGATTGTTGAACACGAAACGCCCAAAGTATCAGAAACTTTCTAAAACATAGGTATTTATAAAAATATTTCCATATATTTTTCATGTTTATTATTTATGTTTCCACAATTTCTGCTTTATTATATCTACTTACCTCGTGAACTGCGTTGTATAAGAGTCTTTCCGGCATCACTTTCTCGTTGAAAGTAATCAAATATATTCATACCTCAAATTATTTAGTTAAACTCCGTGCCGCTGACTTTAAGACGCCTCCTGCGGAGACGCCCCCCATTCCCCACCTGGATCCGTCAAACTGTCTTTGTGGATAGACTAATGCTGTCTAAGTCACTTCTTTAAAATCGAGAAGGCTATGATATGTATATTTTTTTTTATTTAGCTTTGTATTATTTAGAAAAACGTATAACCTTCATAAACTAATGATACACGTCGACGTGTTTCGAGTATGTAGAGACTTTTACTAAAAGTAAAATTTTCGCTTTGTTTAACTTTGTTAAGATTATACTCAGATTTTAGAGAATACCTGCAAGTAACATAAAGTATAAAAACCCATTATCAAAAGCAAAGCTAAAAGCTAAACGACGTTAATATATCTGGTAATAAAACAAGATTTAAAAAAATATAATAATATTGGAAGATTTAAAAAAAACTGGAAGATCAATGTTTACTTTAGAGAACTTTATTAGGGTAAACTTTAATATAAAATATAATTTAAAATAACGATGTATTGTACATTTTAGAAGTGATTATCTTGTACTATGTCTTCGTACGTTTTAGTACATGTACTTAAACACTTCGTATTTTTTTTAGATTTAAAATATTTCAAAATTACTGTCATAAAAAAACCTTTAGTTATGAAAAACAGTTCAAAAATTGGTTGGAAGTAACTCATCTTTTATTTTTTAATAATTTTGTGCTACTAAACGCGGTAGAAATTTATTTTTTACTAATTCAATTAATTTATTACAAATTTTCGCATAGCACAGGAGAATATTATGTTTTGCCATGATTGCAGCAATAATAAACAAATAATTATTTGGGAAAGAAAGAAAAACCTAAAGTCTTCCTTGACAAAATTTAATAGAATAAAAATTCTCTAGGGGTCTCTACATGTTTCGAACGTAGAAACGTTCATCATCAGGAGACAGAAAATTTATTTGGTGCTGATGGTTTTAACAGAAGATAAAATGGTGTAGAACCTTAACGGGGCTTTTATGGAATTAAAAAATTGATGTGTACAAGAGACATAATATAAAGAAAGTTGATAAAGGTTAAACCATATTGAGTATATTAAAAAAGTTATTAAAGGAGGGTCTAAACCAACCAAATAAACTGAAAACTAAAAACTAAAAAGAAGGTGTCGAAGATTATTTAAAATTTTTTATAAAACTTTTCAAGTGTATGTCACTAAGACATAATACGGATAAAATTGTCATAATAATTATGAAGTCACAATAAAATTACATTGCAAAAAGTGTTTCTCAGTGAACGGTTTTATAAAAAAATTTAAATAATATTCGACACCTTCTTTTTAGGAAGGTTTTTTCTTCTTTCCCAGTTTATTTGGTTGGTTTAGACCCCCTTTAATAACTTTTTTAACATACTCAGTATGGTTTAACCTTTATCAATTTTCTTCATATTATGTCTCTTCTACACATCAATTTTTTAATTCCATAAAAGCTCCATTAAGGTTCTACGCCATTTTCTCTTCTGCTTAAACTTTCAGCACTAAATAAATTTTCTGTCTCCTGATGATGAACGTTTCTACGTTCGAAACATGTAGAGACCCCTAGAGATTTTTTATTGTATTAAATTTTGTGGAGGAAGACTAGGTTTTTTCTTTCTTTCCCATACTTTCAACTCCACTTTAAGCATGGACTATTTCTTCAAATTAAATAATTATTTAATGTGTCAAATCGTTCCTAAAACAGCTATTTGTGTCAAATAAATTTAATATAATAGAAAGTTTTGGAAAGTATAATAATTTATATGATACTTGTAAAGAATTGGGCAATGTTCAAATACGCCATTCCAGTTTAATATACTTCACTGCCCTAATTGAAAACTGCGACCAACACAAAGAATGGTTTGTTTGAGACAATTCAAAGAAATCCACTAGAAATGTCGATTAAATATAATTATTTTCTCTGAAAAATACTGAATATAATTGTTTCAAAGTATAGTACATATTATTATGTCATCAAACACAGACATTTACTTCCATTTAATTCTTCGCTTTGCTTTTCACCACTAAAGAAGAAGGAAGTGTTAAAAGAAGAATTCCAAAAATGTTTAGATCTCGTTACACATTGATGTAAATCATAAAATGACAGTATTTAAATAAATAATTAATAAGTACGAAAGCATTTATTTTGCAGTAAATATTATTTTAACAAACATTTCTACCGTGCGAGCAAAAATTATTTGCATCAAAGAGGGCCTTGCATCTAAGGACGTAATGCTTAGCCGTATAGCTTAATACCTGTGGGTGTCAGAAACTACCTGAATTAACAATCAATCAGTTATTCCGTCATCTTTGACAGTCGTTACAAGTAATTTGATTCATCTATAATTTTTCCAATTTCTTGAACAATTCACACAATGGGCTTTATGGAACATCACAAAACTTTCATGGTTGAAGCGTATTTTCGAAACGGGGTTAGAGTAAATTGTGAGTGGCAATACAATCCGGGTTTGTGCATGGACGATTTCCACGAATATTTTCCTAACGTTTCTTTTATTGCTGGGGATTTTTATCATTGCCTGAAAAGAACCGTGGCTGTGTTTAGGGAAACAGCTTTTATACAACACAAAAAGTAGCAGGAAGACCATCTGTAAGAACAGTTGTTGCAAACGTTCGTGAAATAATGCAAAATACGCCAACAAATTGTATAAGACGCCTGTCCCAAGAAGTGTTATGGAACATGCAAGACTATTTTTAAGAAGCAGCTAAATTTATTTCCTTATAAAGTGCAAGTATTCCAAGAAATATAAGCCGCAGATTTTGAAAGACGCAAGAATTACTCTCCATGGTTTACCCAAAATTTATTGGAAATAAATTATTTATTAGACCTGAAATTTTTTTTTCGGATGAAGCCTAATTCGACCTCTCCGGTTATGTGAATTCTCAGAATACATGCATGTGGAGTAGTGAAAATCCACATTTTTTTGTAGAGTCCACATTGCACCCTAAAAAAAATGGTGTCTGGTTAGCTGTTTAGACAGTTACAGCACAGCGGTATAGAGACAATATTTTGAATCCATTTGTGGAGCAATTACTTGACGACGAACTACGTTTTGGATATTTTCAACAGGACGGTGCAACCGCCCATACAGCCGCAGAAACTATTAACTAGGTAATTACCCAATTTTTTTGACGACAGATTGATCAGTTTTCGATCAGACATTGAATTCCCACCTAGATCACCTCGTTTAACGGTTATGGATCACTTTGTTATTCCTCATTTAAAGAACACTATTTTTAAAACACCAGTTGCAAAATTTAGAACAATTACAAGAAAGGATTATCCAAGAATGTGGAAAAATTTCTCCCAGAGATGCTGGTCAACACTTTCGAAAATATGAAGAGACGTGTAAATTTATGCTTGGTGGACAATTTCAGCAATTTATGTAATTATTTTTCTTTCTGTATATTCTTTCTTTGTTAATTTTGTAAAAAATAAATTTGTATTTGTCTACTTATTTTATTACTCATTAGTTTGGCATATCATATCATAATAATTATGAATTTGACAAAATTTTAACAAAGATTTGGTTAGATATATCGTCCCCATATCATTGTGATCTAAACCAAGCCCTACGTTTTTTAATCCAAGCCCTCTTTGATGCAAATAATTTTTGCTCGCACGGTATCATTTTACCAAATATTTTTACAAAAATACATGTGTAGCTCAAAGTGATGCTCATGTTTTGAAATCTGAACTGTCAAATTTGAAGTTATCAATAATTATTAATGTTAACCAAACATTTCTATAAAAACACCGATCTAAAAGTAGAAAAAAATCCTGTGAAATTCGAGTGCAAAGTGACATTGCTGCTCTCTCGAGATAACCGCATTCCGCTCACCCAAAGCGGCTGGATAGCTATTAATAAGAATTATGTAACAAGGCACATTTATTGTGACACAAGTGACATAAGCAAACAAGATTCACTCACAATCAGTAAATCAAAAATTAAGCTAAGCACTCTGATTTTTAGAAAATAATTTCTAATAATTTTATTTATGTCACAGTCAAAGTTGCTGGTTAGTTAATTATTGTTTAAACTCTATTCAATCCGACATAAATGTTTTATTTTTATACTAATTTCCTTCATTTTTACCAATTTGAATAAGAAAATTACCTGTGCTTATATACAGGGTGTTATTTAAGTATGCGGCCCAACTCCAAGTGGTGCTTCTTTAAGTGATTTTAAGAAAAAAAGTTCAATCAACATGGGTCCGAAAATGCATAGTTTTTACGATACAGGGTGTCAAACTTTAAAAACAAATCTGATGTTTGTAAATATCTCAATACTCTTTTATTTGATTTTATTGAAATTTGGCAATTCTGTTTGTTATAACAAAAGGATAATTTTGCCTCAATTAGATTAAAATTATTAAGTCCAGTGCCGTCCCGGAAGACAGTCCAACTGATATTTTTGACAAAAAAATTGCTCGCCACTGACTTTTTTTTTTTAATTATATATTTTTCTCGAATTAAGCAACTACAAATACAACTATTTTATCCTTTTAGTTTTTTCATATCTTACTTTGTTTTCGAGAAAAAAAATAAAAACCACTTTATTGCATGTCCCGGGGACAATAAGAGTTATAGTTGTTACTTTTAAAACATAGCAGTAATAAATAATTACGTAATGCGAATATTTTATGTTAATTTATTTTATCGAAAACAGTTTTAATCTGTGCGAAAAAATTCAAAAGAAGACTTTCGTGTAATTTTAATTGCTTAATAGTTTGGTAAGTAGTTTAAATTTTTTACTCTTATTGTCCCGAGGACATGCAACAAAGTGGTTTTAATTTTTTTTCTCGAAAACAAAGCAAGATATGAAAAAAACTCAAGAGATAAAATACTTGTAATTGTAGTTGCTTAATTCGAAAAAAATACATAATTGTCAAAAAAGTCAGTGGTGCGCAATTTTTTTGTCATAAATATAGTTGTACTGTCTTCCGGGACGCCACTGGACTTAATAACTTTAATCTAATTAAGGCTAAATTATCCTCTTGTTATTACAAAAAGAATTACCAAATTTCAACAAAATCGAATAAAAGAGTATTAAGATATTTACAAACATCAGTTTTTTTTTTTAAAGTTTGACACCCAGTATCGTAAAAACTATGCATTTTCGGACCCATATTGATTGAACTTTTCTTCTTAAAATCACTTAAAGAAGCACCCCTTGGAGTTTGGCCACATACTTAAAGAACACCCTGTATAATGTCTTGAGTTAAGAAGCCAGGAAATTATTGACAACTTAAAAAACTATTAAACCCTACTCAAGAACGTAGCTTACAATATTTACACCCCAAGATGTAAAAAATATGGAGGAAATTATATAGGAGGTAGTGTAGCCATAATTTCTGGCGCCATGAGGTTGAGAAATAAATCAGCAAAACATTTTTTATTAATATAGCGGATAAACCCCCTGACAGGTGAAGGCCTCCAATAAAACAATGTTTATACCGAGTGGCTAAACAAAAACGAAACAGCATTGTTTTTGGGCGTTCATTCCCATTATTAAAAAAAATGCTCGCTAACACTGAAATTAAAATATTGAGGGGGACACTGCTAATAGCTATTGTCAACCGTTTTTGTAATAATCCCTGCATATTTAAACGTCAAGTAGGTCAAGTAGAACCCTATTTTAAAGCTCTTTTAATTTCCTTTACAGAAGTACAGTTGACGACATATAAGTTCGTACACTCCACCCATACATAACTCAATTACAACAAAATTGGGTAAAACGGGTTTCTCCCCTTGCTGCTTATACCTGGATAGAACACCAGCTATATACATAGCTGTAAATTATTGTATTTGCGATTTTTTGCCCATACTTACGCAATTTTTTTGACGACAGATTGATCAGTTTTCGACATTGAATTCCCACCTAGATCACCTTGTTTAACGGTTATGGATTACTTCGTTTTTCCTCATTTAAAGAACACTATTTTTAAAACACCAGTTGCAAATTTAGAACAATTACAAGAAAGGATTATCCAAGAATGTGGTAACATTTCTCCAGAGATGCTGGTCAACATTTTCGAAAATATGTAGAGACGTGTAAATTTATGCTTGGTGGCCAATTTAGCAATTTTTGTAATTATTTTTCTTTTTCTTTCTGTATATTCATACTTTGTTAATTTTGTAAGCAACAAAAATAAATTTGTATTTGTCTACTTATTTTATTACCCATTAGTTTGGCATATCATGTCATAATATAAATTTAACAAAATTTTAACCTAGATTTGGTTATATCGTCCCCATATCATTGTGATCTAAACCAAGCCCTACGTTTTTTATTCCAAGCCCTCTTTGATGCAAATAAGTATTGCTCGCACGGTAGCTTTATTGCGACCAAATCCTATCAAACGGTAGGTAGGTTGGGATATTCTAGTTTAAAAAATGTAGCTTCACCAACTTTCAGTAAACCAAGTGTAACGTAATCTTATTCGGATGTCGTCAAGAAACGATAAATTTTCGCAGTTAACTTTCGCACTACAATATAAATAAACGTCTTCATTGTCTGGCAAGGAGTTAATTAGTTCTCGCGTTGTGTAAATTTAATATATATTTTGATCGTTGAGCAACATTTTTCTTTCTCTAGGATGAGACGCTGAGCACCGTCGACTAATTTAATAATATTCTGCGAAAAGGTTCGATATTTATAAATTTTATTTATTTATTAAGGTATCAACAATTACGTACTCATGTTAATTACATGTTTACAATAAACCTTATACAGTGTATATCAGCCAAATGGAATAAATTCGATAATAAATACATGGGGACGTGTCCGAAAAAACGCTCGGACACGTCGATTGGTATTTCTAGTTGCGCATTTTTTTCAATAAAAAGTTTTATACAGGGTGTTTCATTAAGGTCGAAGAGCGGCCATATCTCGGAAACAATTGGGCATAGAAATTCAGGAAAAAAAATTAATAACTAAAGTGGCCATGAGAAAATCCTGGAAATAATTTTTAAGTTCCGCATTTTGCCGCAAGGGGGCGCAATTGAAAAGTAAATTTTAACATTTTAGATATCTCCGAAAATTGCACGTTAAGGTATATTTTTAATAACACCATTAAAAAGCTTGGACAATTATGCATCATTTTGGTCTTATTCTCATTGGCATACCGACGTTAATAAGAGTGGGGGAAGCTGTTGAAAGTGTAATCATTTAAATCGCTGTAACTTATAAACGACTTATCCGATTTTAGCAAACTAAAGACTGTTTGGAAGAGAGATGTATGCACTTTCACCAATCGAACTTAGTTGTCCATAATAGTTCTCAAAAAAAATGCTAGAGGGCGCAATTTGCAATAACAATACATTTTTTGATTTTACTCCGAAAAAATAAATCATACGGTATAATTATGATACCATAATCGAAAAGTAGATGAAATTTTCTAGAAAAAATATTAAAACCGCAGCTCGATATCTCCGTTGGTTTCAGAGTTATTGCCAAAACAATAATTTTTAATACAAATTGCGCCCTCTAGCAATTTTATTAGAAACTATATTGTACCATTGGATACGACAATTGACGGTTCTTTCAAACAAGCTTAAATTTAGTAAAATCGGTTAAGTCGTTTAGAAGTTACAGGGATTTTAATGTTTACACTTTCAATAGATTCTCCCACTCTTATCAAGTGAAAGTGTAAACATTAAAATCCCTGTAACTTCTAAACGACTTAACCGATTTTACTAAATTTAAGCTTGTTTGGAAGAGAAAGGTAAGTACCTTCAATTGTCGTATTCAATGGTACAATATAGTTTCTAATAAAATTGCTAGAGGGCGCAATTTGTATTAAAAATTATTGTTTTGGCAATAACTCTGAAACGAGCGGAGATATCGAGCTGCGGTTTTAATATTTTTTTCTAGCAAATTTTATCTACTTTTCGATTATTATACCGTATGATTTATTTTTTCGGAGTAAAATCCAAAAATGTATTGTTATTGCAAATTGCGCCCTCTAGCATTTTTTTTGAGAACTATTATGGACAACTAAGTTCGATTGGTGAAAGTGCATACATCTCTCTTCCAAACAGTCTTTAGTTTGCTAAAATCGGATAAGTCGTTTATAAGTTACAGCGATTTAAATGATTACACTTTCAACAGCTTCCCCCACTCTTATTAAAGTCGGTACGCCAATGAGCATAAGACCAAAATGATGCATAATTGTCCAAGCTTTAAAATGGTGTTATCAAACATATACCTTAATGTGGAATTTTCGGAGTTATGTAAAATTTTAAAATTTACTTTTCAATTACGCTCTCTTGCGGCAAAATGCGGAACTTAAAAATTATTTCCAGAATTTTTTCATGGCCACTTTAATTACCATTTTTCTTTTCCTGAGTTTCTATGCCCAGTAGTTTCCGAGATATGGCCGCTCGTCGACCTTAAAAAAACACCCTGTACAGGGTGTGTCATGTAACAGTGGCCAATAAAAACTTTCTTTTTTTAAAATGGAACACCCTGTATATTATTAAATTTTTGAATTCTTCAGAAAATTTTAGACATATTTTATGTACAATATCCTATACATCTTCAACTGCTTCGGAAATATTAAGTATTTTCAAATTTATTGCAAAAATTAACAACACACTCAAAAACTAATAAGAAATACTGTTTATTTCTTTAAAAAAAAAACATCATTTGGTATCATCACTTATTGCATTGGCAGCTACTTTTTTTATCTGCTTTACATGTCCAAGCTGGCGAAACTGCTTTTCTACTTTACCAATTTTCCCTTGAGTTATAGGCGGCAAATTTGGAAATTTTTCATGAAATAAGCGAGCAACTTCCATTTGTGACCGTGTTTTATCCTCATAACCATTAACCAATCATCTATAAAATTGTTACTTTGTGCATTTCTGTTAAATAAACCATTTTTCTAATATGCAGTTAACGAAATTCAAACGACTATAACACTGGCAGCATGCAGACAGACAGACAACAATTTGCTAAGGTCAGGAGTTTTAAACAAAACTAAACGAAACTATTTATACCTTTTTTTTATTTCATATCAGTAAAAAGAAACGCTGAAACGCAATAAATCTGAAAGCACTTAATATTTCCGAAACAGTTGAAGATAAGTTTAGTATAGGATATTGTAGATGAAATATGTCTAAAATTTTCTGAAGAATCCAAAAATTAAATAATATATAGGATGTTGCATTTAAAATAAGAAACTTGGTATTGGCCACTGTTACATGACACACCCTGTATAAATCGTTTTTATTGGAAAATATGCGCAACTAGAAATATCAATCGGCGTATTCCAGCGTTTTTTTGGACACGCCCCAAGGTATTTATTATCGAATTTATTCCATTTGGCTTATACTATTGTATATGTGGCTAGGGCTGGGCAAACCTTTAATATATCGATATGTTTATCGATATATCGAATAACGATATTTAAAAAATAAAATATCGATATATCGATATTTATCGATATTATCACGTACGTCACGTCCAGGTATATTATTTAGGGAAAAGAAAATCTTGAGCTTTTTGGACTAGTTTTTTATTACTAATGTAATTCAAATGACAATTCAAGCCGAATTTACCACAATATTTTAATCAACTTCCATCCCTAATTAAAGATTTTTTACTAAAAAACTGAATATTTACATTTACAAATTCCTCTAACACCAAAAAATGGGTTTTCAACTTGTCCTTCGCACACAATACGTTTAGTTGCTATCGTGACGCAGTACCTAACGGTGGGAACTTCCCAGTTTGTTGTCTTATTTTAAAAAGGTTTTAGTTTTTGGTGATGGGTTTTTTTAACTGTTTCGCTGACTACCCTGATACAAAGTTTTTTCAGGATTACTGTTCACGACTCTACTAATGTTTTAATTGAGGTAAGTTTTTTCCGGGGGATAAAAGGTTTTTGGTTGACGTTAGTGTACCTATAGGTACAATAAAACAATTATGAACAATTTTTTTAATAATTCATCAGGTATATTGGACATATTTTTCATTCATTTTTATTCAACAGAATATATTTTATTATGTGTTTTTTTTAAATTTTGTAATCCTTTGCAAAGTAAGAGGTACCTATACAATGCTTAAATGTGTATCGAACCTACTGCATTTTATTTTTATTTGTTTTAAACCAATTTTTAAAAGACAATTAAATTTACAAGTTGTCTATTTCTTTTTTGTAGCCCTAAAGAAGGTAGAAACCAAACTACCGAAACGTTCGCAAAAATTAAATTACATTAGTAATAAAAAGCTAGTCCAAAAAGCTCAAGATTTTCTTTTCCATAAATTATCGATATTATCGATACATCGACTATATCGATATTCGATTGGAATTTCAATATCGTCAATAATTATTACTTATAACACATTTAAAGACCAACCTAGAATGGCCTTTTTGGCAGAAGTTTTAAATTCATTTTTAGCCACATCGATAAAGTTAAGATTGTCGCAGTTGGAGTTTACTCTGGCTGATATTCGATTAATATAGGACTGTAATAAATACAATGTGCGCCAGTAAGGTATATTTATGTAGTACGGCTTGGTTACGTGTGTTATATCGTGGAATTAAAGTATTCAATTCATTCCGGGCTTTTAATATAATAATTTAGCACAATTAAAACAAAACAGACATGATTCCCTTCTACAAGCTAAGTAGTAATATTTAAGTAAGACATCGTTTAGGCATCGTTAAGATAAATACCGTTATTAAAAAGTGAATACCTGACGTATTTAATGAATTTGTGGTGCAAACTTTTAAGCCTGTCAATGCGAATTTGATAACGAGGAGACCAGACTATGTTTGAGAACTCTAAGATACTAGGGACATAATATAAATAATGTTTATACTGCTACAATATTTGTGAAATATTTAGTAGCCCTCTTAACAAAGCCTAAAATTCCGTTTGCTCTAAATATTATTATTTTAAAGTGTTCTGTGAACATGCTTAGTGTCCAAATAAACTCCAAGATCCATTACAACAAACACTTCCTTAAGAGCAACATGCATTATCAATGGAATAATGAATAGGTAAAGTATTTTTTACAATAAATGGCTGACTCCGTTTAACTACCTGGGACGGTTTGCAAGAGCTCGCCCATAAAAATGCAAATAAACTGTCGGTCAGGGTCGGATTATAATTGGTAATTATAGCAGGTAATATTTAACTATCTTCTGCTTGCGATAACATCTTTCAGTCTTTGTCTAGTCTAAAGTCCTACCCTGTAGTACTGTAGTGTATTTGCTTGTTGATTGTGAATAACAATGGAAGTAAACCGGTAGTTTTATTACAGCCAATAAGTCGATACAATTTAGGGTGAAAAATACTTTACTACACTCACCGACTTTAAATTCGATCCATCCAAAATTTTGTTCAAGTTTAATATATGGTAACTTTTTTTTTCGTAGTCCGATTTAAATGATTTTTTTTTTCAGTTGTAGATACATGCTTCAGCTTTAATGGGATTTTTTCCGTTTTTTAAAAAGCTGCGTACTTGGTGAAATATATAGAGGAATAAAAAGTATGTTTTTCCCTTTAAGTTTGTAACACCCTGTAGAGTGATTTTGCAATATTAACTCAAATAAAGAAGCACATTTGCGAAGTTTAATCTATTCCTAACAGATTGCTCTTTTATTTGGCTCGATATCTTTCTCGGTTCAAGAGATACGATTTTTTTAAGAAAACACTACACATTTGATTAAAAGATTTTAATTTTAACATTTTTCTCAAAATATTTTTAAGTCAAAAAAATAATATACCTAGCGGTAAAGAACTAAAAAAAACATTAATAGCGGGTATTACCACCCCAAGCACGAACAACTGCATCCATTCGCCTTAGCATTCCTTGAAGACTTTGATTGATTTGACCCCATACTTCGATTAGTTCTTCTTTTAACTGTTCTAAATTATTCAGAACAGGAACTCGTTTTCGAATCTTTCTACCTATCATGTCCCAGACATGCTCTACGGGGTTAAGGGTTGGGCTAAGTGATGGCCAGTCGATTTTTCGTACTTCTACGTCTTCTAAATATTGTGTAACAATTATTGCAGTATGAGGACGAGCATTATCTTGCATCAGTATGAACTTTGTGTTGTAGAGAAATGATTTTGTAAAAAACGCTCACCTGATCTACGATATATTCTCTGACGACCATCTCGAGCATTGGTACATCGTTTTCTGCCAGATCCTATTCTCCTCGAAAAATTACCAGTTTCGTTAAAACGTTCCACTGCTCTCTGAACACTGGATCTTGTACATCCTAAAACTCTAGCAGTATAATACTGCGACTTTCCATCATTTTTTACTAAAGCTAATCCTCTTGCCGCATCATCTTGACCATAATTTTCAACTGACAAAAATTTAAACAGAGCAGAATAATAATTCCATAAAAATTGTCAAGATATGACTTGTTTTACAAAACCATAGCACCCTTTGTTTTATGTTACAATTTAAAATTAAAATTTTGTAATAAAATGTGTAGGTTTTCTTAAAAAATTCGTATCTCTTGAACCGAAAAAGATATCGAGCCAAATAAAAGAGCAATCTGTTAGGAATAGATTAAACTTCGCAAATTTGCTTCTTTATTTGAGTTAATATTGCAAAATCACTCTACAGGGTGTTTCAAACTTAAAAGAAAAAAACATACTTTTTATTCCCCTGTATATTTCACCAAGTACGCAGCTTTTTAAAAATGGAAAAAATCCCATTAAAGCTGAAGCATGTATCTACAATTGAAAAAAAAAATATTTAAATCGGACTACGAAAAAAAAAGTTACCATACATTAAACTTGAACAAAATTTTGGATGGGTGGAATTTAAAGTCGGTGAGTGTATATTGTGCATCCTGCTAAACCTCATAAAGCAACACTTACTAATATTTAATGACATATCGTTAGCTTTGCACCAATAAAAAATAATGCCGAGGTCCCGCTGCAAAGCAATCATGTCCTGAGAAGATAAAATTTGCCTGAATAGGTTCATATCGTCCGCAAACAGCAGAAAAACAATGATAGCAAGCCCTCCAAGTCGTTGATAAAAAGACTAAATAAAGGGGGCCCTAGGTGAGAACACTGGGGTAACCCAGACTTCACGTAAAACGGTGCTGATAGATATCCATCGACCTTAACTTGTTGCTGCCTGCCAGTCAGATATAACTCTATCCAGGATAGCAATGAGCCGAAAACCCCATAACTGGAGAGCTTGCTAATATGGTATGGTTAGACATTAAAGGCTTTACTAAAATCTGTATATATTATATGTGTTTCCAATCCTCTTTCAAAGAACTTATTGATAAAGTTGATAAACAGAACCAAATTGGTATAGAAAGGACATATGAAAAAAATTAAGTTTTCTTAAATTTTACAGGCTCTGTTTTTTCAGATTTTAAAATGACTTGATGACGTCACATAACAAATAGATAAAAGTGTATAGCAGTATATTAAGAAAATGTATTTTAGTCCTAAAGTTTACTGACGCCATTTTTGTTTACTTGCCCCTTTCTAACGCTTAGGAGAGTTTACTCTTAGTGGGTTAAACAAATAATTATTTAACATTTCCATTCTACCGACAAAATTAGCGATTTAAGCACTATCAAGTGTAGTGAGTCCTTTCAATACAAGGCACAAGGTTGTGTCAACAATAAAAGGGAAATTTAAAATTAATGTTTTAACGTTTCCAAGAAAATACTGGCACCGAAATTTAACGTAAAAATACAACAGATTTTCCTGGATAGAAAGGAAAATTAATCCAAAAAGGAAATTAAGGTTTCGCTTAAGATGCGGAAGATATTATTGTGTGGCAAAAAACATGTTTTGAGTGAGGATTAAGTAAAGATTTACCAAATTCTCGGATATTAAACCTTATATATACAGTGACCGGCAAAGAGTTCGCAACATATGGGGAAAATTTTTATTAGCGGAATATTAAAAAATCTTTTTTGGGGGATTGGATGTGCATGTCCCATAACCTTAAATCGATTTTGACATACGTCACGTGACCAATGATGAGATATCGAAAAAATTCCAAGAATAAAAAGTGTTTAGAATTCCATTAGAACCTAAAATACAATGTTTGGGATACCTACTTAAAAAAACATAAAATCGAATATTTTTGTAAATATTTTTTTACCGAATTAAAAATTTACATATTTTTCCTTTCCTAAAGCTACATTAAAGTAAAACTGACATCTGGTGACCACAACTAGAAATATTCTTTTGTTTTTCTGGCAATTTGGAGCAATAATTCAAAAAATTCGTTTACACTTGGATACCAGCTGTTGCAATAGTCTATTTCTAATAACCTTATCGATATTTTTTATATCGAAATAATCTATTATGTTAAGAAATCCTTAAATTCATTAATCCAAAGCAAATTATATTTATAACCGTAAAAAATAATTTTGAATTTCGCAGAAATCTTTAAAAAAATCTAAAAATGATTAAAAATTTAAATTATTTTAGATTTCTGCGAAATTAAAAATTATTTTTTACGGTTATAAATATAATTTGCTTTGGATTAATGAATTTAAGGATTTCTTAACATAATAGAATATTTCGATATAAAAAATATCGATAAGGTTATTAGAAATAGACTATTGCAACAGCTGGTATCCAAGTGTAAACGAATTTTTTGAATTATTGCTCCAAATTGTCAGAAAAACAAAAGAATATTTCTAGTTGTGGTCACCAGATGTCAGTTTTACTTTAATGAAGCTTTAAGAAAGGAAAAATATGGAAATTTTTAATTCGGTAAAAAAATATGTATAAAAATATTCGATTTTATGTTTTTTCAAGTAGATATCCCAAACATTGTATTTAAGATTCTAATGGAATTCTAAACACTTTTTATTCTTGGAATTTTTTCGATATCTCATCATTTATCTGATTTATGATGATTTCATATTGGTTTTTTCAACTTTCCCGCCATACCATTGGTCACGTGACGTATGTCAAAATCGATTTTAAGGTTATGGGACATGCACATCAAATCCCCCAAAAAAGATTTTTCAATATTCCGCTAATAAAATTTTTTCCCATATGTTGCGAACCCTTTGCCGGTCACTGTATATAGGCATTCTAGTTTTTGGAACAATTTTGAATTATACACTAAGAAAAATGCCTTCTATTTCTTATAAAAATTCACAAATATTATATGTGATGGCAACGCGCTTTCCTACTGTAAGACAACGAAAATTGCTAGACCGTTGTGAAGTGATAATATCAAGATGATTTAGCCAATAGGACATAGGAGTTGATGCTACCATAGAATGGTTTATGGCCATTATTGCTCTGAATACTCACAGTAATTATAAAGTTCTATTGGGGGTGTAATCTGGTTTTATATACTGTATTTAGTTTCGACTGGCAGTTGTAATGAAACTTAACATTTAATATAATAATATTTACTTGCTATGGTTGGTTAATAAAGCATATACTTACCACTAAATATTAGTACTGTAGTTCTCAAAAATGTAAATAGCTTCTAGTGTGATATTGTTCTTGTCGTTAAACATTGCATATAATTATCTATTATGCAACATGGTTTACTGAGATGGTAAAATTCGTCCATAGATTATAAAGTCCAATACTAATGATGGATTGTGCGAAATAAGAATCTTCTATTGCTTTATCTGACATGCAAAGTTCAAAAAAAAACTTAAAAACAAAGTAAAAATAAATTAATTGAAACAGGTACTGGTACGATCAATAAAATTCAACTTCAGACAGGACAGCTAGAAGACTTCGAACAAGGATGGGACCTGCGCAACAAATATGTTGAAACTAATACTACAGGCGATTGCCGATCGCTACTTACCACTACCAATGTCTTGTGGTTTAGAGGTTCTAACGGATACAATTCGTTTTTGGGGACGCTGTTCTGCTTTCTTAATTGCAGAGAAAGTACTTTACTGGAAAGAAGATACAATTTATTTCATAACAAAATTGCTGTATTAAAATATAGTTCATTCTTCAACAAGACTGTGCTGCTAATGGAATTGATTACTACCAATAAAACACATATTCTAGAAAATCTGGAATTAATATAACACTAAAGCGGGCTTCATACACTAGCAATTTATTTAATATGGGTTAATAAAAAAATAAGATCTCAATATAAACTATGTCTCAGCAAACCTGTTGTATTAGATCATTTTCTTCAGTGTAGTGTGTACACAGGATGACATATTTAGGATCATTGGCAATGGTTTTATAGACACTAATATACAAAAGCAAATTAGGATTGTCAAATAGAGTAGAACAAGAAATATACTTTATTCATATGAAAATCCTATAGAAAAAAAAATTGTAAACTCTGGTACTTAGGGGAAGGTTGCCCATATTGGACCAATTTCCAAATTTCTTATCATAGATCCTGATAATAACGCAAAATCGATCTTGAAGCTATACCTTAGTATACTTTAGTATGTTGTACAACTGCAGGATTTTTTGCAGAATTTTATTTTAAAGTATCTATGATATACCAGGCTATAAAAAAACCTCTGCAAGTGGTTGAATATAGGAAACCGGTTGCCTAAATTGCACCTGGGGGTTCCAAAATTGGACCACATGATTTAAATCGGAAGCTTAAGTGTTAAATAAATAAATAAAAAATAAAATTATTGGTATAGGGAGTTTTATACTTATATTTCAAAAAAACATCAAATTTACAATCAGAATTTCGGTAGAAGACATCCTAATGCAAAAAAAGTACCTATTAGTTTCCTATATTGGAGCAGTCATAGTTTAATTTTTTAACTCAAAGAAAAAAGATTTTAGCAATATTGAAATGGTGTTAGTTCATGACATTAACTTATTTAAAGAGAAAAATTATTTTTGCACAATTTGGAAAAATTGCCTTAATTGGACCGGTTCAATTTTGGCAATCACCCAGTGGTCCAATTTAAGCAACTACCACGTGTTTTACAAAACCACCCAGGAAAAAAACAAGAAAAAACAAATATGGCACGGTAATAGGAGAAATAGAAAGAAAAAACTTACTTGATAACTTCCATAAAAAAGATTTTGCTTAGAGTTTTATGGTTCTAAGGTAAATTCTTAGGAAAATCCTAAAAATATTACATTAAAATTGTGTAAATTACGTTTTGCTCTGTACACGCCAAGCACTAACGGCCAACTAGTTGAGTTTGTTGCCGATCAAAGGTTCGGGGTGAAAGTATAGTTGAATTCACATAAACTTTTAACGCCGTGACATTTCAGTTCTGTCATACTTGTCAAATACTGCAGCAACTCATAAAATATAAAGTTCTAAATTTAATTAGTATAATTGTACGGCACACAAAGTATGTCTATCTTGTATTATTTCATACGATTAAAAAGAGATAGAAATAAAAAGAGTTGGCCGAACAATTCCAGAAAAGAAAAAGAAAAAACACTGACCAATCTCAGCTGTATAAGAAATTTAGTAAGGTGGTGAAATCCAAAGTAACTAGACAATGACAAGTCTTGACATTTGGCATTAAAACTTTATGTGAATTTAACTGTATATTACAGTGTTGCGAGATGATATGGCACTTGTTTAAGTTCGAAGAAATGTACTGTGGTCCAATTTAGGTAGCGGTTCAATATAGGCAGTCTTCCCCTAATGCTTGTTTAGTTTTAGTGCTGTAAAATGGTTCGCAACAGAAAAAGATAAACACAAATAGGAAAAATGGAAGCAATTTGAGAAAATTATATTTTTAAACAACATACCTATTTGTATTTATGTTGCTAAAAATTAATTCTAAATTATGGTTAAGGGTTTTCTATTCCTTTATAATTAGATACCTACCTATTTCTTTTTGTCTTTTTAATATATTTCTCGACACAAAAACATATTTATTATTTCACATAATAATATTGTTAATACCTACGTATTTATATTTTAACAATGTAAGTTTTAAATCAAAAAACTACCAACCTCGCCTAATAAATAGATATTAATAAATCCATTTTAATGGCGTTTTATCCGCGCTAACATCATTTCTTGGGTTTTGTATAAACGATTAAAATATATTTTATTTATTTTTCCAAATTTAAAAATTTTCTTAGCATTATTACAAGAAAAAAATTAACAGGAGATTTATAAATTTATTCCTGTCCATACAAATTTACTAAACTTTTAGTAAAAAAATTCTGAACAAACACACCTTTAGATGGGTATAATTGTATTTTCATACGGAGATAACATAACATAACACTAATCTAATTATTTACATTTTATTTACTGACCACTATTTCTAGAAATCTTTCGAAAAATAGGGAAAATTTAATGATAAAATGGGACCAAACTGTCAATATTGAATGACATAAAGCTACTTTTCCAATAGAGAAAAAAAATTCTTTTAACACAATGTATCATATTGATTTAACGTCAAGCTCAGATAATCTGTACTTTGAGCCGACATTTTATCCAGAAAATCTATCACTACCGGTAAACCAAGTCCAAAAGCGGTATATTTATATTAATTGCACGTTTATATGTATGTATAAATAATAACCATTCGAAAATAATTCATTAATTTGTACTTAAATAGTTATTAAATATTTATTTACACAGGGTGTTCATTTGAAAACTTCCAACCTCGATTTTTCTGCTTTAAAATGAAAATGTGGAAAATCACTCGGACCCGTCGATTTTTATTTCGAGGGGGACATATTTTGCGTATATTGTCAATTTTGTTACTTCAAGCCCCTAGGAGGGAGGGGGGTAAGATCTAAATCTTAAATGGATACGCCTATTTTATATAATTTTTTTTGGATTTTGCATAAAATTTTGAACATTTTTTAATAAAAGCATTATTAGTCTATACTTAACAGTTTCCGAGATATTGCCTCTTGAAAAATGACATTTTTGAACTTTGACAGCGTCTAGCTTTCTAACTGTACGTCTTAGAGCAAAACGGCTTACATGTCCCTATCTTCGACTTTTATTATCTTTCCAATAGTGTCAACTTCCGGTCAAACCGGAAGTACTATATTTCTTACATCCGGTTTAACCGAAAGTTCACACTATTGCAAAGATAATAAAAATCAAAGATAGGGACATGTAAGCCGTTTTGCTCTAAGACGTACAGTTAGAAAGCTAGACGCTGTCAAAGTTCAAAAATGTCATTTTTAAGGGTAAATATCTCGGAAACTGTTAAGTATAGACTAATAATGCTTTTATTAAATGTTCAGAATTTTATGCAGAATCCAAAAAAATTATATAAAATAGGGGTATCCATTTAAAATTTAGATCTTACCCCCCCCCCCCCCCCACTCCCTCCTAGGGGCTTGAAGTAACAAGATTGACAATATACGCAAAGGATGTCCCCCTCGAAATAAAAATCGACGGATCCGAACGATTTTCCACATTTTTATTTTAAAGCAGGAAAATCGAGGTGGGAAGTTTTCTAATGAACACCCTGTATATTTATAACTAAAGGGCGTTGCAAAATATGCAAAATGCATTTTTTGCATATTTTGTCAATTTTATAATAAAATGTTTATTTTTCATACATTATTATTTTAAGAGCATATTTTTATGTTTTCGGCTTTATCAAAAAATTTAAAACGTTAAATGTTTAATGTTCAGTTCGGTACTTATTTCAGGGATTTTTCAATCTGAAGATTATAATAATTATTATATTGACATTTTGGTTATACACAAGGTATTTATTGGAGGTTTCCGGGGTTTGCAGGTATATTGTTAGGGGTTGTTTATTGTCACTTAATAATGCGTTATTATTACTTGCTTAAAAAACTGTATTTATATCGATTTGTAATACCTACATACATACTTCTTTTTAGTTTGTCGAAACATTTCAGTATTTTCAGTGTGAAACTTGTATTTTCAAATTTGTGTTCAGAATGTATAAGGTGGCGAAAACGTCTTCGTGGATTAAAAAATTTCCCAGAGTTAGAGTTTAGTGGAGAAAAGGTTTTCTGAAAAGCTTGTACAAAAATTATTGTTTCGAGAAGAAGTTCCAAATCGATTACTAACATTTGAAAACACCGCTGCATAAGTCAAAGCTACAAAAAATGAAATCTGAGCCACTTCAGCTGAGTGTAACAAACGCATTTCAAAACGTTCGAGAAAAATCGAAATCTGAAAAGAAAATTTTTTAAGACTTATGCAAGGCTTAGGTCGCAGCAAACATAAATTTAAAAAATTGCAAAATCCACACTTTAGATGCTTTTTGTAAAAATTTTGTAAACAAACCCTTCCTGGCGAGTCCACGCTTAGAAAGAGGAATATCCATTCAATATACGAAACCGTTTTTAGGTTAATTTCCGTTTTATACCGGACACAATATTCTCGTTGGAGAGTAGAAATTTAAGTTTAAGAGACTCAATTAGTATTGTTGAAACTTTTTTCACTAAATGTAACAACATTCCCGGTAAAGTAGGAGGTCAAGTAAGGAACAAATTGGATTTAACTGTAAAAAAGAATGAAGGATTTAAATACTTAATTGCAGTAAAAAGCATTTATGAGGGTAAACCATTCAACGAAGTTGCATCTTGAGCTTATATTTTGCTACCTAAGTTGCAGTATTGTCCGATTACATCAGTGGATGTTGAAAAAAGCTTCTCTTTGTATAAACAATTTTCGCTAATAGAAGACAATCCTTTTTAGTTGAAAAATTGTTTACTTTTATTTCTCTTTGTTTTTTTTTTACATTTTTTTGAAATAAACATATTTTTTAGAACCCAATGTGTTTCTTTGCCTCATTTTACTATAAGAAATTAGGAAATATTATATACCCGTATGCATATTTGGTAAAAAAATGCAAATAACTGCATATTTTAAAGGCAAACAAGGCGTATACAGGGTGTCTCAAAAGAATGGAATATCGCAAATATTTCCTTAATCAATGCATTGTCATAAAAACGCTCGGACACGTCGATTTTATTTTTATTTTTTACACATTTCAAAAATATTTGTTTCTATACAGGTTGTCCCACAAAAGCTTGGGACACGACCACTTCGTTTTTTCAAATATAACACCACAATTTTTTTAACATTTTTTTGTTTTACGGGAAATTCTACACTGATTTCATGTAAATGAATATATATGCAAATATTATACAAGGTGTAAAAAATTACTTTAAACAAAATTAAAGATACGTGTTTTTAGTATAATTCCTTGCTAAATGTTACACCTGTTCAAGTACCAGTAAATCAAGATGAGTTTTAATTATTTCTATTTTCGTGTCTCACGCTTGTCAATCAATTAACATAAGTTTGAATTGTAATATTTACAAAAAGTAGCGATATTACTGCACATTATGGGTTATTTAACCGATAATGAGCGAACCGAAATATTAAAATTGAGGGGCAGCGACGACCGAAAACGAAGTCAACAAGAAGTTTGTTATTTGTTTAATGAAAAATATCCGAACCGGCAGATTACTCAGTGGACGGTAAGCAAAATTGTACAAAAATTTTTAATATATGGAAATGTTAAGAATCTACCAAAATCCAAGCGAAGAAATTCCTTAACTGATGATAAAAAACTAGATTTGTCTTTATCCATCTATACCTCACTCCTCACTTAATTTATTATCAAGAAACAATGAATCACATAGAAGTTCAATCCACAGATTTTTTAAAAGAGAAAAATTTCACCTGTATAAAGTGAATTACGTTGAATTTTTGTGAGCACATGATGGAATTGTGTGATCAAAATCCAAATCTCTTAGAAGGCATCCTATTTACCGATGAAGCAACTTTTTGTCTTAATTGAAATGTTAATAAGCAAAATTATCGTTATTGGGCTCAGGCTAATCCACATTGGATCTTAGAAAACAACACACAATATCGGCAGAAAGTAAATGTTTGGATGGGGTTCATTAACAACAGGATGTTATTTTTTTCAACAAACACTAACGGCCGAGAGATATTTGGATTTTCTAACATTTGAATTAATTCCTTCTCTGGCAGTTATTTTCCCAAATGATCACGATCCAGATATTCCTGGATAACAGATATGGCTACAGCAAGTATATCTGAACACAATCTTTCCAAACAGGTGGATTGGAAGGAGCGGGGCGGTGGAGTGGCCGCCTAGGTCACCCGACCTTACCCCACTAGACTATTTTGCTTGGGGATACTTAAAAGAAAGGGTATATCAACACCAACCGCAGAATATCGACGATATGATAGAACCAATTCCCCAAGTAACGAGGAACGTATCGCCAGAAATCGTACAACATACCGTACAACATTTCTATGAGAGATTAGGATATTGCCAAATAGTCCACGGAGGTCATTTCGTACATCTGCTAAAGCCGAATGCTTTGTTTCACTAGTTTAAATATAATTTTCAAACTTATTTTTTGAATTTTGTTTAAAGTAATATTTTACACCTTATATTATATTTGCCATCATCCTATGTTACATGGAATCAGTGTAGAAATTTCCGTAAAACACAAAAATGTTAAAAAAATTGTGGTGTTTCATTTAAAAAAACGAAGTTGTCGTGTCCCAAGCTTTTCTGGGACAACCTGTATAGAAACAAATATTTTTGAAATATGTAAAAAATAAAAATAAAATCGACGTGTCCGAGCATTTTTATGACAATGCATTGATTAAGGTGATATTTGCGATATTCCATTCTTTTGAGACACCCTATATATGCGCATACTTTGGCTGAATTTAAGTGCATATAATCGGCCCCTTATTTATTACCAAGATTTATTTATTATTCTCAAAAACTTGTTACCTAAAAATATATGTCGTTAGAAATGTGGATGATATCATGTTTCTAAAACAATTTATATTATTTGTTTACAATAAAATTTCCGTAGCATTTTTTTTACCACGATGTTATCAAACAATAATAATTATGGTACGCCAGTGTCAGTATAAAAAAAATATCGTACCTTAGTACCTTACACAATGACATCTGGTAAATTACAAAATACCTTTACAATACTCTCAAAAGTGCCTGCATGCTTTATCCTATAAAATATTACTTTTCGATCTTGTAAAGGACTTACTTTACAACTATAAAATCGATTACTATAAAGAAAATAAATTTATAAAATTACTTACCTTTCGCACGTCTGGTCGTAAAACGCGATCTTTCAATCACTGCAAGTAAATAACGCCCTTTCAGCACGAAATCACGCCAACGATAGAAAGCAAAATTTGGAAAATGCCGTTTGAACTTTCCAGAGAAAAGTTTGCGCATGAAATCAACAAGTTGGAAATTTGATAGGAAAACGCAAAAGATTTTAGTGAATGAAAAAGGCATTCAAATGTAATTTATCATTTTGGCAAACTTCCTTAGGACAGGAAACAGAGAACGAGATGATTGCTTTTTAGATAACAAAAAGAAAACTTCTCCAATAAATCATTGTTATGTGATAAACGTAAAGTCTGTCCAATGACCGCTGGCCGTTACGTCACGACTAGTACTTATCTTTCTAACATTTGTGAACATTTTTAATTAACATTATTTAAAAAATGTCACGGTATTGTGAAAAAGAACAAGCATTAATTTTAAAATTAGTTGATTATTTTCAAAGAAAAAGTGATGCCGGAAAGACTATTTTACCATTTAACGCAGTTTACGAGGTAACTAGATATAATAAAGCAGGAATTGTGAAAACATAAATAATAAATGTTTAGAAGATGATATAATATCCGCGAAAATAATTAAAAGAAAGAAAATATTGTGGCATATCGGACAAGTGTATAACTATTTTTTATATTGGAATACACAGGGATCCAAGTTCAATGGATACCCTGGGGCGGGTAGACCACGACGGCCGTTTCGTCCTTGTTAGGACTCGACGGGCAGCCATAACCCAAGCAATTCCACGAACGACGGAAAATTGTACTAAAAGCCTCCTTGCAGAATCAAGGCGGCCATCAATACACCGTAGCGCCATCCCACGGAATCAACTCCAATATAAAAGATAGTTACACTGGTATAACGAAAGGTAGACAACTAAATAAACTACGAAGTGCATCACAATCCAGTATAGGGAACGGTATTTGCGTTTTCACCGAAAACATCTACCATTTGGCAGACCAGAAAACAGATCAACGCTGGCACCCACCAGAATGCGCGCAATCCGTTTGAGTTTTGAGCCATAAAAATGTTTAGAAGATGATATTATATCCGCGAAAATAATTAAAGAAAGAAAATATTGTGGCATATCGGACAAGTGTGTAACTATTTTTTATATTGGAATACACAGGGATCCAAATTCAATGGATACCCTGGGGCGGGTAGACCACGACGGCCGTTTCGTCCTTGTTAGGACTCGACGGGCAGCCATAACCCAAGCAATTCCACGAACGACGGAAAAGTGTACTAAAAGCCTTTTTGCAGAATCAAGGCGGCCATCAATACACCGTAGCGCCATCCCACGGAATCAACTCCAATATAAAAGATAGTTACACTGGTATAACGAATGGGAGATGTTTTCGGTGAAAACGCAAATAGCGTTCCCTATACTGGATTGTGATGCACTTCGTAGTTGATTCCGTGGGATAGCGCTACAGTGTATTGATGGCTGCCTTGATTCTGCAAGGAGGCTTTTAGTACACTTTTCCGCCGTTCGTGGAATTGCCGGGGTTATGGCTGCCCGTAGAGTCCTAACAAGGACGAAACGGCCGTCGTGGTCTACCCGTCCCAGGGTATCCATTGAACTTGGATCCCTGTGTATAACAATATAAAAAATAGTTACACCCTTGTCCCATATGCCACAATATTTTCTTTCTTTTTATAAATAATAAACATAAAAAATATATGAAAATTATTTTATAAATTGCTATCTGTTTTAGAGAGTTTCTGATGCTTTGGGAGTTTCGTGTTAAACAATCCAACGAATAAAGGCAAAGAGGATAGAGAATGATTTAGATTTTAAGAATCGCAATAATGTAGCTATTTTGTCATCCCGTGGTCGACAACTTCACGAAATTCATGAACATACCATAAGAGAGCGTATTTATGGGATGTACAGAGCAGGTGAACACCATTCGCTCAATACAACTAAACCTTAAAATAATTGATGGTGTTGAAATATCCACCAACCCCATATAGCCGAAAAACGAGTAGAATTTTTGAGAAAATTTAAGAATAACGGCAACGCTTAATTTCCATTAAAACCTGTTTTTCTGGATAAAACCTGGATATACAGTAAAGGGGCTTTTGGGCGAAGTTGGCAAGATAATACTCTCCATACAGTTAAAAAAAAATCGTGGGTGTGGGGAGGGTGTACGGCATATTATTCTACATGCTGGTTCAGAAAATGGATTTGTAAATAATGCAAGTTTGCTATTCAAGTCTGGCCTGAAATCTGGTGATTATCATAATTCGATGAATAGTGAATACTTTGAGAAATGGTTTAAAGAAAAATTGTTACCAAACTTGGAAAAATCGTTGCTTATTATCATAGATAACGCCAATTGAAAAATAATAAATACAAGTTGGCCAAAAAGATGACTTATTGTATGGTTAGAACAAAAACAAATTACGGTTTTACAATGAAGGATCAGATCTGGATAATAGCATATCCCACCCAAACGTTACACGTAATCTGGCAAGCGCTATTTATTTTATATTTTAATTATTTTTATTTTATTTTAATAGGTTGGACAAACTAGCATCGCAACATGGACATCGAGTTTTAAGACTTCCTCCATGTCATTGACACTTTAATCCTATTGAAATGGTTTGGTCGGAATGTAAGCGCTATTATGGTGCAAAAATAAGTTGTATGCATCCTGCAACAAATGACGTAGTTTTGGGTCTGTGGAATGAAGCCATAGAAAATGTAACAGTGGAAAAATGGAAAAATGGAAAAATTATGTAACACACACTAATAAAATGATAAACGGTGTGTGGGAACGGGAGATATTTATCGTTGATTTAGATTATTATTAACTTGGACGAATCTGATGATGATGATCCTTGTGGAGATGATTTATTTTAATTATTAAAAAATTGTATTTTGTTGTGTTATCGTTTTTTATTATATTTTCTTACTTATGATTTTATAAATAAGATGAAAATATTTAAAACAAAATTTATACATTGATGCTCTAGAGACTGCACTAGACCAAAAATATATGATTGAATTTTAAATTTTATAAATGAGTTTTATTTGTTTTTCAGTAAATTTAAATTAATTAAAAATCTCATACTGATTGTCAAAAACAAAATATTTGTTCCCATGGTACCTTTTACCCTAAATAAACTACTTACTTCTGACTTCATTAATAGTATAAAAATAATAATGAAAAATTTGAAAAAACGCGCTTGTATTTTACTTGTTCACATGCATTCGTCTTTAAGTAGATCAAACCTAAGAAAAATCATAACCTTTACCACCGGTAAGTCAAACTGACTGATTCAATTTGCAACGTACCGCAAATATAGAGAAACTATATCCGTTCAGATAACTGGCGTATCTCATTGATCCTTTCGGTAGACTGTAACGGAAACAAAATATATACTTGTTTGTATAGAAAAATACTATGCATACGTAATGACACTGTCCAACAATATTTTGTGGATAAAGTTTTTCTATTTTTTTGTCCTATTAAACTCATTCTTAAAATTTGAAGAAAACTTTTGGGTCTAACTTTTGTTTGACAACGAGGATAAGTTTTAAGCAAATTAAGTAAATTTGAAAAGTTTTCAAAAAGTTTTTGGATAAAGGTCCAACTTTATAATTTGTTCAATGAAAATATGTTCTTTTGAAGACGTTATAATAGGTAGAATAAATAATATAGTTAGATTAATCAGACACAATAGCTTTTTAGCTTGGTATGCTATAATAGCTGTTCACGAAGGTTTCAAAGAAAAATTTTTGACTCTGTTTAAAATAATGTTTTCTATCTAATGCACTCATTTGGTTTATTTTTTAAAAAAGATACTAATATTTCTACCAAGTGTCAAGAGTATAAAGATGGATAAAATTAAGATAAGTGAGTTATTTAAATTAAATAAGTTATATTATACTAAGATATTTCAAAAGAAAGAAAGGAGTACCGGTATACCATACAGCTTTTAACATAAATATTGAATTATAGACACCTATGATCTCTTCCTTTTTGTCTTTTGCTATTTAATTTAGGCATCTTACGAATTGCAAGAATAAGTTTTTTTGTGAAATTAATAATAAGAAGTGTCTCATATGTAGAAAACTTAGGCGGACACACTGTAAACACGGAGTTATAAAATGGAACAACCTTTATATTGTTTGTTTGAAGGTGGTAGACAATAAAGTAATATCAAAAAAATTACCTTGTCGGAGTTCCATTGTCTTTATTTGAAAACATATAAACTTCAGTGTACAGAAAAGCCACTCACACGGGGCAAGACCTTAATCACGGATCGAATCATTCAAACTCCATAAAACAGGGCATAATTCAAACTCTGTATCACAGAGCATCTAGCGTTTGCAACAATCCGAAAGACCTTAATATTGAAATTTCAAACATCAAAAAAGATTTAAAACAGAATGGTTACCCTAAAACCTTTGCTACTAATACCATCTCAAAACTTTAAAATCGCGAAGTAAAAACTAATACAGAAACGAAAGAGGAGCAAGCATTTCTTACAATACCTTATGTCAAGGGTATTTTTGAAGGATAACTAAAAACTATAATATTAAAACAGCCTTCAAATCCGGAAATCCGCTTAGAAGCTTTCTTAGGAAATGACACCCCCCCCCGTAATGAAAGCACAAAACGTTGTTTCTATTAAATCCCTTGCGAGTGTGTCGAATCGTACAATCGTACATTGGAGAAACAAAAATACCCTTTCCCGTACGAGTTAAAGAACTTCTGAAACATACTCAAAGAGGTGAAACTTCGAGATCAGGTATAGCGGAACATGTATTGACCAACCAACATAATATACAGTGGTCAGAAGCCAAGGTTTTGGACACAGAACAGCACTGAAGAAAACGAAAATTCAAAGAAGCAGCTTTCATGAATCAAAATACCCATATATAGTAAACCAAGTATAGATATCCCCAATATCTGGAAGCCTATTCTTGTCCAAAACCAACAGCTCAAACTTCACACTCAAATAAGCAGCTTGGCGGAGCCATCAAGCTTCATTGCACATGGCTGGTATTTAAAACAGTAGCCTTAGTCCTACAAGGTAATTTTTTTGAACCTTTATATTATTTTACTATTGGATTCATCGTTTGATGAAAAATATCAAAAAATATTTTTTCTAATTGCAATTTTAAAATTCTGAACCATTTTAAAACTATTTATCAAAAAACCTAAATGTCGCATAATAATGGGTTATGAACAAAGTAGCTAGATGGCCATGCAAAAACAAGCCTTTTATGAATTAAATACAATTTGTCAAAAATAAGTAGAAAGTGTACTTAACGGATAATTTTTTGTTAGAAATGTAGGTATTTCACATTATACATTTTTACAAGTTAAAATGTTTGTTTATTTGCCATATATTGTTTTGATGAGCGTAGGTATATAAAATAAAAAATGTAAAAAATATTCATGAGAAAAACAACACGTGCTTGCAAAACAATATATTTAACGAACCGTATCACTATCACTCATAATTTTTTTATACAGTGTAATATAGATATATACAATATAATTTAGGATGTACCTACAATTGAGGAGCAAAAGTAACAAAGGGACTAAGTGCTAAAATTGTTAAACAGGGAAATTAAAAAAAAAACACATACAAACACAACAGACTTTATTTTCAAATAATTATCTAACGTATATTATTTGCTTTACGCCTAAATATTCTACACAAAAACAACAACAAAAATGAAAATTTGAATATACTGACTACTATTTTTTTGTTTAATTTTTATCTCGATCGAAGCAGAACTTGATGCCAAAGTCAAATTATATAATAAATAATATAAAATAAAATAAAATAAAATAAAATTGTGTATAATAAAATGTTGTTTAAAAAATTGGGAAACGGTCCAAGTGCCAGTAAATTATTTGGTGAATGCTTGGTGTTTTTGGCTGGTAGATAAGGAGATGTTAAGTGTTTTTTATTGTTGTCACCAATCTTATTTATATCTGGTAGCTGGTTAATTGAGATATTTTTTAAACCCTTCCATGGTCTTTTCTCTTTTAAGTATCGGAGTAGTTTGCCATTGTGCTACTTCAGAAAAAGCTTCAGCAGTAAACAGGTCCAGGTCTTTGGTCTCCTTTCTTAATCTACAGCATTTCCATTTCTCATTTTATAGGATTGTCCTGCATTTTTGCGTTGTCTCTGTTCGTCACATAATCTCCCCAATCCTTCTTTGCATTGTTCTAAATTCAATTTGAAGTTTACTTTATATTATTTCACAGACGTGTGACACGAAACGAGTCCTGGCACTTTGCCAGTTTGATAGGTTTGTTCGGGTTTGTTCACTTAGCCCCTTTGTTACTTTTGCTCCTCAATTGTTATGTTTTAAAATCTTTAGTATTTTTGCTGGTTTATTTGGTTAAATAAGTAAGAACTTTATGAGCCTAGTGATAACACATTTTTAATTCAATCGAGAACATGGTCCAAATCGTATATATGTCGTAGGCTGATAGTGAAATCCGTCATTTCATGAAAAGCCTAGTCATATCATGCTGCACACTAAAAGGTATATTGGCAACTGGTTTGTTCGTTGTTACCCAGAGCATTTTTTTTAAATTTAATTTAAATTTTTATAAAATAATATTAGTTGAAAAAATTTTAAAAAATGCTCTGGGGAACAACGAACAAACCAGTTGCAATATACCTTTTAACCACGCTTCATGATATGACTAGGCTTTTCATGAAATGGCGGATTTCACTATCAGCCTACGAAATATACATCAAAGTCCTGGTATGTCCACATAAATGATTTTTTTTAATTTGAAATTTGGTTGTTGGTATTTTTTTTCTTAATATTGGTGCTATTTGATAGAATACAAAATCGGTTGATTTTCATACAGTTCTATAAGTGCAATGACGGAGTCTTTCCTCCAGATAAGTTGTTCCCAAATCCAAACAGCAGCAGAAAAACGCGGTTAAAACCACATAATATGGTTAAAACTGAAAAATGTATGGTTTCTTTTTTTTTTAAATGAGCGAATAAGTTATTAAACCAATTCCACCAACAGAAATTTCTAGGGAATTTTGACAAAATCGCATGGGGTGTACAAACTATTACAACTTGTTCTTTTACAAGGGTGAAAAACGCTGCAACTTTCACTCACGCAAATTATTACAACTTGTTCTTTTACAAGGGTGAAAAACGCTGCAACTTTCACTCACGACTTTTTAGCGTATAATTAGACAATATTATTCAACCAAAGCGTCGTATAATGACGAAAAGAGAACGAAAACATTGTATTAAAAATCCGCCATATTTTTCACTTCCTTTCGCTATTTCGACTGACGCCATAATGCAAATGTTATTTTCTTAAACAAAAAATACACAAAAATTATCAATTTTTTTAGACCAATACTATAATTACATAATTATTCTATCATCCACTTATTAAATCTGGTGTAAAATATACTTCAGAATAAATTTTTACTTTTTTTGTTAAATATTTGTTATCGTAATAAACTAAAATTTACGACAAAGAAAAGGCGCTTGCATTTTTTACTGTAATAGTATATATATTTTGTCAGAAAAAGTTGCCGGGCACATAAGATTCGTCATTTAATGCCGTTTGTCAAAGATTCTATCATTACAAAATATTTTTTATTAGAAATATTCCATCGCCATTTTAATTTATAAATGTTATCCATATTATTTTGCAAGACCTGGGTTATACAACAATTTTGCGATATTTTGGTGTAGTTCTTCAACATTATAAAATGAAATTGTTGTTTAAAATAAATGCAATTTATAAGGCAGCTCAAGAGGATATCTATATAACAGTTTTATAAGTGTTATTTAAATATACCTATATGAATTGTATAATGACTGTATAGCCTTACAATACAGACACTATAGAATTAAAATATTTTATAAAAATGGGCCTTTTTTGGTTGTATAGCTATCGTATTACGGTTTAAAAACCCCTTTAAAAATAATTTGGTTTTATCAACTTTCCTTGTGTAGTGGTTTAAACAATCATTATAAATATAATTTTGCTAGTTGGGTGCGCACAAACCTCTTGTTAAGGGCCTGTCCTTCTTTAGCGACATGCTCAAAATACACTCCAGAACCGGCTCGGCGCCATTTTTGTAGTTGTGTTTTAAGTTTTCTATGTAGATTCCTTATTGTTCATTGTGTGTGCTTAATATTTACGGATTTCTAGTTTTTGTGTAGTTTAGTGAATAGTGTTTGTGTAACAGCCGTTCTATAAATTTGATATGTCCCAATAGGGGTAAAATACCGGGTATTTTGTATTTTCAGTGGAGTATCTTGTATATAACTTTATGATATATAACTTTATTTTATAACGATCAATTAAAACACATCTAACCAGGCCCAACCAGGAACAAACAAGGTATAGAAATTAAGAGAAATCCACATCAAGACAGATTATCTCGATGCATGTTTTGGTATATTTTATTTGCAGCCCTGCAATCTAATTAGGTATGCCTATTTTTTGGGCAATATATTGCTTCAAAAAGTTTAAAAGGCACTTGTCTCTATAATTGTATAATACTAATGTGTATATTTGTGTATAATCAGCAGCACTCAACTTTCTTAGATGTTCGATTGGGAGTTCCGCAGGGTAGCATCCTGGGACCTTTGTTGTATATCATCTATCAAATTTTTTTAGTTACCTCCGGCATTGCGGCTATCACGTTTACGCTGACGATGCTCAATTATATTATTCATTTGAAGAACAAGAATTACATGCAGTCGAGGACCTAATTAACACAGATTTAAGTACTTTCTATTATACTAGCTGGGGATCATCATCTCAAACTTACCCCTGGCAAATCGTCAGTTCTTTTATTTGGAAACGAAAATCAAATTGATCTACTTAAAAGAAATATGAATCTAAAATTGAAAAACGTAACTTTACCCTTCTCTAATACATGTAAGAGCTTGGGACTATTGCTTGATTCCAATTTGCATTTTAAAGAACACGTTACTGCCAAATTGAGAATTGCTTATGGTAACCTTAAGCTTATATATGGTAACCGACATCTCTCCCAGCAAATCCGGAAACTATTATATTATGATTCTTTGCTATTGTCATAGTTTGACTACTGTAGTGGAGTTTACATGCCTTGCTTGGATGCTGCGGACCGTTCTCGGATTCAAAAAGTTTATAATTCGTGTTTGAGACTGATTTATGGTGTTAAACGAAGAAATCATATTACCCCTTACCTGGCTATGTCAGGATGGCTTAGTATGTATAACAGATTTAAATTACACATTACTACATTTTATTTTAAATTACTTAAATTTAAACTACCTCTTTACTTATACAGGGTGGTCCTTTAGTACATCAAGAAAATCTAGGAAATAATTCCTGGCATCAATTTAAGTTGAAAAGTTCATATGGACTTATGCCCTAAAATGCTTACCCTCTAAGATACAGGGTGTTAAAATATTTTTAAAAAATAATTGTTTTTTTAAAATTTCGAAACTCCTTGAAGATACGGTATTGAAAATTGATGTCGATTGATTTCGTATTAAACTGCACTTTTTGGTTTAAAAAGGGTTTGCCTACTTCCACCAGTGGCGTGCATGAAGATACCATCAATATTTTTTTTGTGAAAATATGTGATACGCCACTGTTTTTTTTAAACTCTGATGCATTTTTATGCATTACTGATATAAGCGGAACAAATGTTGTCTCTACTATGTTTTTGAAAAAATGGTAGTTTTAGAGGAAAATGGAAAATATTTTAACACCCTGTATCTTAGAGGGTAAGCATTTTAGGGCATAAGTCCATATGAACTTTTCAACTTAAATTGATGCCAGGAATCATATCCTAGATTTTCTTGATGTACTTAAGGACCACCCTGTATAATAAAATTACGTTTCGAATAGATGTCCATAACTTGGCTCTGCGCAGAAAGCATCTTCTTACAATTCCCCGCCATCGCACAGAAAGTTTTAAAAAGTCCTTCGCGTATAACATCGCCTTTACCATTAACGCCATTGATTGTTTTAACGTTTGAATTTGAATTAATACAGATAAGTCTACATTATCCCATGCCTTTTAGCTTTAAACAAGCAATATTTTACTTATATATAATATTAATTAAACTATTAGCGCTTCTCAAATTTAAATTATTTTTCTAGTTTTAGTTAGATATTCAATTATTTAATATAAATTAGGGCCTGAACAGTATCTGGATTTAATCTAGATGGCTGCCATACTAAGGTCTATTATATATTCACTCAATTTCCAATATTTCCTAAATTGTAACAATGTAGTAATGTTAAAGAATTGATTAGAACAATAAATGTATATTATTATTATTATTATTATTATTATTATTATTATTATTATTATTATTATTATTATTATTATTATTATTATTATTATTATTATTAATTATATTATATAAAACAAAAAAAGTAAATACCTAGATATATTTATATTAATCCAAGAGTAATGTGCCTATTTATTGCCATCTTAGGGGCGCCGTCAGTGGGATAAGACGGCAGCCACTGTGTTCTGGTGCGCTACTGCATGTTAATTATAAAGGCCACAATTTCCACTAGGGAATAATATTCATTTGACAGTCTCATTTATTTTACTGCATTTACACTTTATACAAAAATAAAATTAGTGCTCCATATTGGGGTTGCTGTCGCCGCCCCATATACAGGGTTCTTGTTTTGTATACATTCTACACACAACAAATCTTTAAACTTTATATTCGAGGCAGTGTCACGGACTTTTATGTACCTTATAAATAAAGATGTATATGAAATATTCGCTTCTCCAAATTAAAGCATCTATACTCAAAAGGGATAAACATTTATCGAGTAATCCGACATGCAAATATTAGCGCTCTTCAAAATGCAAAACGGCCTTTAGTTATCCCGATTCTCTAGGCATAACGACGCCCTCAAGATTTTCTGCTGGCACCGGCAGAAAGTGCGCGACATAAAAGATAATAAAAAGATTTATTATTAGATTTACGCCAATACACAGATCTGCGAAATTTAAGTCATGAATTTTCTTTTTGATTTAGAAAATACCGTGCGAGCAAAAATTGTTTGCATCAAAGAGGGCTTGGATAAAAAAAAACGTAGCGCTTGGTTTAGATCACAATGATATGGGGACGATATATCTAACCAAATCTAGGTTAAAATTTTGTCAAATTCATATTATGACATGATATGCCAAACTAATAAGTAATAAAATAAGTAGACAAATACAAATTTATTTTTGTTGTTTACAAAATTAACAAAATAGGAATATACAGAAAGCATAAATTCACACGTCTTTTCATATTTTCGAAAGTGATGACCAGCATCTCTGGAGAAATGTTACCACATTCTTGGATAATCCTTTCTTGTAATTGTTCTAAATTTGCAACTGGTGTTTTAAAAATAGTGTTCTTTAAATGAGGAAAAACGAAGTAATCCATAACCGTTAAACAAGGTGATCAAGGTGGGAATTTAATGTCTGATCGAAAACTGGTCAATCTGTCGTGGAAAAAATTGCGTAAGTAGTTAATAGTTTCGGCGGCTGTATGGGCGGTTGCACCGTCCTGTTGAAAATATCCAAAACGTCGTTCGTCGCCCAGTAATTGCTCCACAAAAGGATTCAAAATATTGTCTCTATACCGCTGTGCTGTAACTATGTCATGGAACAAAATAGGGCCAACAATTCTTCTTCGGGAAACAGCTAACCAGACACCAATTTTTTGAGGGTGTAATGTGGACTCTACAAAAAAATGGGGATTTTAACTACTCCACATGTATGTATTCTGAGAATTTACATAACCGTAGAGGTGGAACCAGGCTTCATCCGAAAAAAATGTCAGGTCTAATAAATCATTTCTTTCCAATACATTTTGGGTTTGTTCGGGTTCGGGTTCGGGTAAACCATTGAGGGTAATTCCTGCGTCTTTCAAAATCTGCGGCTTGTATTTCTTTATAAGGAATATATTTAGCTGCTTCTTAAGAATAGTCCTGCATGTTCCATAAGATCTTTCCACTTCTTGGGACAGGCGTTTTATACAATTTGTTGGCGTATTTTACATTATTCCACGAACGTTTGCAACAAGTTTTTCTATTCTTACAGGTGGCCTTTCTGCTCCTTTTTTGTGTTATTTAGAACCTGTTTCCCTAAACACAGCCACGGTTCTTTTCAGGCAATGATAAAAATCCCCAGCAATAAAAGCAACGTTAGGAAAATGTTCGTGAAAATCATCCATGCACGAACCCGGATTGTATTGCCACTCACCATTTACTCTAACCCCGTTTCGAAAATACGCTTCAACCATGAATGTTTTGTGCTGTTCCGTAAAGCACATTGTGTGAATTGTTCAAGAAATTGAAAAAATAAGCAATGAATCAAATTACTTGTAACGACTGTCAAAGATGACGGAATAACTGACTGATTCTTAATTCAGGTAGTTATTGACACCCAACAGGTATTAAGCTCTACGGCTAAGCATTACGTCCTTAGATGCAAGGCCCTCTTTGATGCAAATAATTTTTGCTCGCACGGTATTTACAATACTAATTACTAATGATAAACTTGAGAAAATTGTAATAATACCTTTAAACATTAACTTTGACAGCAATGCAGAACAACGAGTACAAAACAGAACGCTTTAAACTCCAAAACTTCTTTAATTAAGATGTGTTAATTTTTAACAATAACTAACACAAAAACATTAGACAACTTTGATTAAATCATGTACACACGTACTTACTTACGTGTCCTGTGGACCATTTGTGTCTTACTTATCAGGATAAATTGTAAGGGATAGGCCCTTTTTGTAAAATATGTAGATTTTCCCTTAATGGTAAGAATGCCATTAACGTTTTCAGCAAGTCGGTTTATTAGATTACTGTTAATTTAAAATTGTTGTCGAGTTGAAGGATGGCCTTTTAATATAATTAGATTTAAAAAATGGATGTACAAGGCCTTTTGTACTGGATAACCTACGTCAGCTAATCTCTCCTTTTTTTGAGGTGTAAGTAAATAGACGCAAACATAAAACATACAAAAAACTACAAAACAAATTGTTATCAAATTTAATCAGCAGGGTCCTGCACCTCACCTCCCGTCATCTATACCTCACTTAGTAATTAAGTTAGAATTTTCATATTTGGCAGAACTGTTCTTTCGCTTACATCTACGGCATCAGCGACTGCTTGTTGACTAACTGAAGGATTTTCTATAACATATAATAGTACAGCCAATTGATTTTGTTCAGTTCGGACCGGTTTATTTCTCACTGGTTTTGGGTAGTTTACATTTCCCGTTTGTACAAACCTCTCTAATTATGTTTTGCAGGCTCCGTTTGTCTGGATGTCGTCGTTCCGGATAATGCTGTGCGTAAACTCGGCTTGCCAAAAAAAAGTTCTTTTCGCATGCTCCTAATATAAAAATCATATCTACGAGCTCTTCTTGGTTGTAGTCCATCACAAAAATCATATAAATTAATTATAACAGCTTAAATAATTACTAACAATTTAACAATATTTGAAACTTTTAGATTACTAAAGTCACAATGGTCTTTGGTCACTTTAATACCTATAAATTGTTTTCCAAAGCCACTTTCGATATTTATTCATAATAATGACTGTTGGAATAGTTGGTAAAATGAGTTTTCTGCAAATAAGTCTTGATGCGTTAGAAATTGCGATAGGGTTGCAATTAGAAAAAAATGTTTGATTTTTAATTCTGCATCGAATGACATAAAAAGATACAGGGGTTCCTATTTGAAATAAGAAAAATAAATTGCTTTAAAGTTTGCAAAGTTGACACTAAACTTTGGACATCCTGTACCATTCGTAATCATCAAACTTGGTTGACGAAACTGTTATACCTTGTTCAATAAGTACCTTTGTATAATTTTATTAACGAGGCATTATTTTTATTTTTTATTTATTTTTAATACCAGTGGTGCAAAACTGATATTTTTTAGTTTTTATTTTTTTTTCGTCAATAATACTGAATCGATTTCAATAAAATTTTAGGGGTCTGTAGGTAACTATAGGAGGCACCCAAATAAGGAAGAACATATATATGGCATGTACCTAATTTAAAAAAATACATCCTTATGACGTCACACTTTTTTGGAACACCCTGAATGAAAAAAAATGTTTCCTGAAATGCGCCCCAAGATATAGATAAGGTCTGCAAAATATGAAAATCCTAACTTAATTAATAAGTGAGCTATAGAAGACGGGAGGTGAGGTGCAGAACCCTGTATATTGTAAATTTTTGGCCTGGTTTACAATCAATATTTCAATATTTATAAACTACTTGTGCATAGGTATTGTTTGTCTTAAAATACGCGTCGCTGTCCAAAATAATTTCTAACATTTAGTAGATTTCAATTAAATTTTTAGCGCCATCTGTTACAGCTAAGGCTTTGATGAAATATTATATAAATTAATTGTAGAAGGATAATATCAGAGAAGAAAGAAAGGATACAAAGAAGCCGCAATTATTGGGGCGAGAAACCGTGTAATTAGTTGCAGGACCTTACTTTACGAAAAATAATTTGCAGCTAATGTTTATTGCTAATATATATTTGGCGTTCTGTTTATTTAAATATTTAAAGCAATACGTAATAAGGAAATAGTATTTTTCTGTGTTGCAAATACATTAAAACTTTTGCATTAAAATAATAGGTATAACTTTAAGAATGTGGTAACAGAATTGCAATAATGTTATTTTTTTAAATCTTTAAAATAATATTAGGTATTTTACATCTTTTAGATAATTTGATTTAAGTTAGGATGTTTTTTATATGCAGCTATATTCTTATAAAACGAAAAGATAAACTTCATCGAAAAGGTTAGAGATAACGACAAATACATGGTTTTAAATACTTTAAATTTTGGTAATATTTTTTTTAATCGTAAGCAAACAAGTAGGGTATTAAATATAAAAAGGCATACGTCACCATCCTAGGTTTAATTTTCAGTCTCAACATAGCACCTTTTTAAGAGAGCTTTATTTGAAATGAAACTTCATACCCAATTCATACCCAGATATTAATTGCAAAAATCTAAAAAAAACATTCCTGGTTTCCGCTATGAAACCTCCAACTACAAAAACATGGTCTTTAAAAATAAGTTTTTTTTTAGGGAAAACCACCCCTTACAATATATATTTTTTAATTGTAAGCAATCGAGTAGGGTGTCAAATGCGCCTACGTGGGAGCTTTAAATAAAATAAAATTTTTATTATCAACTAAAGCTTAATAAAATATTTAATTGTTCTATCCCAAAATTATTTTTTGTTATGATAAAAAAACATACAAATTGTAGCCGAAATAGATATTTTATAGTACCGGGTTAACAGCTAAAAAGGGACTCCGGCTGTATCTCGGAAACTGTTTACCGTAGGGTTTGCGGAGAAATCGCTGGAAATTATTTTTAAATTTATAGATTGGCCGCTAGGGGGCGTAACTATAACGGCCAAACAAAAAGCGGGATTTTCTCAAAAATCCTTACAGTAAACATGTATCGAAAGTGGTATTTTTTCAATTTAATGAAAATTCTAGATAACTTTCGTTTTTGAGTTTGTGTTCTACCTTTTTATTTAAGGGAGATAAGAGGGGACAAATATTGCTTTGCAAAAATATTCACAACTTTGGTTTGGCTTCTCGGAATTTGACTAATTTGAGCCAGCTAAATAGGGATTCTGTTGTTTTTTCAATTTTATAAAAAACTAAGTCGCTCTGAATTCCGTTGCGACAGCTAGAGGGCGGTATTTAGCAGAATCAACAATTTCTTCATATCTCTCAAAAATTTTAAATACAACTATATATCTTTTTTAACTTAGTCAAAAAAAAGAATAAATAAGAAGAATATCTGTGAAATCGCAAGCCAACATCTTTTTAAAACCAGAGATATGGAAAATATAATATAAAAATGAGCTCCGCTAGAATAAATTGACGTTTTAATACGTCATTTGTCGACAAGAAGTTACAAATCCCATACCATTGTGTCTTCTACAAAGGTAAGATTGACTTGATACTTCTTTAAATTATGACTATCATCATATAAACAGATAACAGCTAATAATATCAAGACGACATTATCCTAAATGGTATAGAAAAAAGACTATGATATTATTAAAGCAGTTTTGAAGTACAATTTTATAATAATGCGCTGTGTTAATTTGCCTAGTTTTATAAAATAATCTAATGAATGCATTATCTAATGAAGGTGGAAAAAATTTAATTTGATAAATGCCATTTTGTTTTAAATAAGATACGACATTTTTTATTGGACCCTTTTAAGATACCGGCCTTTTTAACTTAACAACACATTGGGATATGATAAGCACTTTATCAAAAGTAAGTATTACAACATTTTAAGGTATGACCGATTTTATTTAAAAGGTGCAGCAATACAATCGGATATGATAAACGTTTTTCAAAAGTTTTTAGTGACAGCAATACTTATGATGACAAAACGGCTTAACATCGTGCCATCTTCTTCTTCTAAGCAACTTTTATGTCGGATTTATCAATATACTGGTAAAATTCACTAAAAATATATTACTTTAGTTCATCGAGATATTTAAATCTTGTAGTAGGTATTCTTTTTGTGTTGTCACCATTGCATTAACTTTGATTTTTTTGGCAATTAACCGGGATGTAGTTGCAAAAATAGTTTTAGTTCTGTTAAAGAAAATAGTAGGTACCTACATTCTAAAATATTTTTTAAATTAAAAAAAAACACAAAAATATATAATTATATAATTAGTACTAAATGACAACGCAGCATTAAACGCGAAACAAGCGCAGGCGCACCGCTTACCGCTTGCCGCTTAATTGGCTCGTAGCTACAATATTTGAGCGGCGAAACTCTTGTATGTTGTCAGGGTTGTTTATAGCGTTTTCCATTGTTAAATTTAGTGCAGGTCAAATGTATTTCTATGTTTTACCAATGAATAATGCCATAACTTTTAATCTATCGCACGTTGAGTACGATGATTAAATTGTGAATAAAATTACCGCTGTATTTTTGCAAGCCATTATGCTAATAAACCATTCAGACCCCCGTAAAAGTTTACAAAATCGTAAATGCATTGGTTAAAGAATTTAGTCCAGTACTGTCTAGGGTCGTCAACATCTTAACGTAAAATAGACCATACTTCATCAGGGTGTCATAAATGGCAAGTGACTTAGCCACGATGCGGCGTGTTATTAGAAAAATTTGACTATATCTCTATTTTTAGTTTCTAGTAGTTTTAGTAATAATATTTCTGTACTTAGTTAGAAATAAATTAACTATTAAATTATTTATTGTGTTAAATAAATGGTAAAAAAATAAAAAAATAATAATTTTACACTTTCCACATAAATCTGTCATTATCAATCATCAATTAATAATGGATTTCCACGAAGTAAAAGCCGAGTCAATTATATTATTAAATTATTTAATAACAAAAACTACTATATTGTTATATTTTTCCGCTTAAATTGGTAAACCAAATAATAATAATTAAATTAAACAATATAATTTTTCTTTGCTTTAAAATAAAAAGGTGTAAGCAAAACATACAACTATAAATTAATAAATAAATTTAAAAAATCCAAATATCGTGGCGGTTTTCTCTTTAGTTTTCTTTTTTAGCCTTCTCTCTTGGAAATAATAGTATAACTATTATAATTTATCAAGGGATTAAAGCGTTACATTAAATCCCTCTAGTTGAGATAATTACTCAAGGGATTATATTTATTATGAATAAGGTAACATAACTTGACATAAATTAAAACATTTTTAGTTTATTAGTTATTCGATAATAGAGTTGTCCCTTGAGCTTGAAAATAAACGACCCTCTTTAGTCCCTATTTCCTAAGTCCCGAAAATACAAAAAAAAATTATTAAAATACTTTCAAAAACGAAAACTTGTTTAATAAAAAAACTAGTAGGGGAGAGTGGGGGAATATCGGCCCCTTAAGAAAATACTCGAATATCTTGCAGATTTTATGATTTAATTAGAAACTGGAAGCTTTAAATGAAAGGTAGGACTTTCGGGAACAAAATATATTTTAATTGGAATTGAACAATACTGTTAAACAAATATTACCAAATTTTTAAAAAATATATGAGTGGCCGATATTACCCCGCAGGTTGGAGGTAAGATCGGCCAGGGGCCGGAATTACCCGAAATTCTATTCATTGACAGAAATCGCACATATAAGTTTTTTTTGTTTCTCCGTTTGTACATTCTTTGTGAGCCCATCCGGCGCAGTTCACACATCTTAGCCAGAGTTCCCGGTTTTTCCCAAATTCTCCGCAAATAATACAGATGTCCTCTGTAACTTCTATGTCTGAATTTTCTTCTTCCTTGTCACATCCATGGTAGCTTACTATAGTTTTTTTCTAAGCTTTGGCTTCTCTTGTATGATGTTGGTGTTGGTGTCATCAAAGGTATCGAAAACTTCTTTATTCTTTTTATTTTGGCCTCTTCCAAAGTACGATTCGTCTTTTGCAGTATTTTCTGTTTTGCATTTTCTTTTATTTCCAACACTTCTTTATTTGGAGTAGACGTAAATATTTCGGAGTGTTGCTTTTTGCCAACCTTTTTTTCAGTGTCATTATGAGTTCCAGAACATCCAGGAATGGGCAATATTTCCCTAAATGATAGGTTCTGTCTTGGTTCTTTTGTGTCTGTCTCCATTCTTTGTTCTCCTATATCTACTTTATTTTTATCTCTTCTATTTTCTTCCAGTTGTTCATTGCTAGGAATTGGCTCATTTAAATTGGCAGGTTTTAAGTTTTCAGCGGGGGCAAAATCTTCTGCGTTAAATACATCATGGTTGACGGGGAATATTCCCGTTACCTCGAATCCTTTAGTAGCCTTTTCTATAGTTGCAATTCTCCCGAAAGCTTTATTGAATAATTCAGCAATTATATAGGGTGTAATGTTTTCTCCGGGGTGATTTCTCATAAATTTATCACATTCGAAATTATATGATGCTTTTAAAGGACCACAAAAAGTGACGTCGAGTGGTTGGACCCTGTGTGATGTATGTGAAGGAATCGTCAACATAATAATTACTCTTTCTTTGCAGAAGTTGTAAGCATTTAACGAACAATGACTAGCGTGGTTATCAAGTAATAACAAAACTGGATCTTCCTTTGAAATTTTAATACAATGCTAAAAGTGCTTCAACAATTCAATAAATAAATCTTCGGTTATCCATCCGTTATCTGAGCAGTGATAAACAGCGCCTGGAGGACCGTTCTTCTTCAAATGATTGGTAATTCTGTTTCTAGCATATATAAACATTGGAGGAACGTAAATTCCAGACGCGCTAAATGAACACATAACTGTTGTGGTTTTTCCCCTTTCCCAACTAGTTAAAGAACCTACTCGTTTTTGCCCTTTTTCAGCATAGATTTTGTTTGGACGTTGTACTGTTGTAATGCCGGTTTCATCAGCATTAAATATACTTGCTGGAGAAAATTTGTATTTGTCCATAAGAGTACTAAGGTTTGAAAAAAAAATTCCAATTTCTACTTTGTTAAAAGCCGTCACACGATTTACGCTGGTTAATTCCGGTTTCCTTAGACTAATATGAGGATTCCGTCGTAAAAATCCCTCCAACCAGTCCCAACCCGCTGAGCCTTTTTCCTCCTTAAAGGGTTTTTTTTAAGTTATTGGATTGGGCAAAAGTGTAGGCACTTTGCTGAATCTGTGCCGGCGAAATACCAAAAAAGAGCTTAAAAAGATTAATTATTTGCTCGGATAATTGGGTAAATACTGGGCGTCGTCCCAACTGAAGTTTAGATACTCTGCCGTTTCTACGTCGATCTTGAAGCGTCGCTCTTGGAATAGCGAAACTTTTTGAACCTTCCCAAAGATGTCGTTCATTTTCTATTGCTGCAAGAGCTGCTTGAAGAGTCTCGGCAGTCCAAGAACTTCTTGTAGTTTTACGTTTATAGGTCCGCGGCATCTGAAAATAAACGAAAATTGACTACTAAATTCTATGGGGTAATACCGGCCATGCCAATATTACCCGCACAAGCATGGCCGCAATTACCCATAAAATAATGAACAAAACCCAAACACACTATTTAGATATGCCTAAACTTACGTCGTTTTTAAACAAACTAAGTGAAAGAAAACATAATTTAGTTGATGTGCATATCTCAAAACTATTTTTACAACTTACCGTTATGGAAATATACAGCCTCAAAAAAACACCTTTCTTACAGTAACAAGTGCTTTTCTATAATATTCGCTATAAAAAGTATTAAGCTTCCGCTAGCACTGCCTAAAAGATACTAACCGTTAGATTTGCTGACAGGCGTGATCGGAAGACGTAAACCGCTTCAAATTTTCTATCGGGGTGGGAGAAACTTGGCGGCCGGTATTCTCCCACAGGCCGGTATGCCCACTCTCCCCTAAACTATACAAAAATCAATAATTACTATAAAACCATAATGAGTTATGAAATAGTCCATAATCCGATTAACTGCATGCACCATCACAGCGTTATTCTTTTATGTAGTAAACTTAATGTCAGACTTAATGATTTAGAATTATTTCAAAGGAAAAAGTAATTTGTAAAACTTTTAAAAAACCAAACTAGTAAAGTTAAATGTTCTAAAAACCGCCGGTCACCATTACATTTAAGTAGCTTTTATTGTCAATACTCTTTAGAGTTAGAGTAAGTCCCATACGTTTATTTATGGTTTACTGGTTTCGAACATAATATGTAATTAAAATCGAATAATTGTGGCATAACGGACAAGTGTGTAACTATTTTTTTTTATATTGGGATCCAAGAACAATGGAAACCCTGGGGCGGGTAGACCACGAAGGCCGTCTCTCTCGTTCTTGTTAGTACTGTACGGGCAGCCATAATACAAGCAATCCCGACAACAGCGGTAAGATGTATTAAAAGCCTTTTACAAAAGTAAAGCGACCATCAATACACCGTAGCGCCATCCCATTGGGATTGCTCGGATTATGGCTGCCCGTAGAGTCTTAACAAGGACGAAACGGCCGTCGTGGACTACCCGCCTCAGGGTATCCATTGTACTTTGATCCCTGGGTATTCCAATATGAAAAAAAAATTACACACTTGTCCGTTATGCCACAATTATTCGCTTTTAATTATTTTCTTGGACGCTATATTATCTTCTATAATATGTAATGTTCTTCATCGAAGGATATGTTTTAAGGAACAAAATTTTAAAGCAAAAATACAAATATTTCCCTAAAGTGCTGTGCTATGGTTAACATAAAATTACCTGTAAATTGAATAATATGCTGTGGTATTACAAAATAACATTCTAGAAATTTACACTCAAATTTATTATCAAAAGAAGCTCAATAATTTATTATTGCAAACACTAAAATGCATTAGAAAGAAGAAAACCATAAAGTCTTTCTCCACAAGTTTATTAGAATAAGTAGGCGAACCTAGAATAATTCATAACAATTCGACATGTTTCGAGTGTAGAAACACTCATCACCAGAAAAACAAAGTAAATAGTACAACGCTTATGTTGTTAGCAATAGAGAAAATAATAAATGGGATTGAGCCGTAATGGAGCTTTCAATGGCGTACATGAGGTGTAAAATATGAATAGTCAGAAGACCGACTTCAGCATACTGGAAAGTCAAGGGCTAGTGCAAACGCCCTGTCTTGGGCAGAAAAATGAAGAGAGCAAAAGAAAAATAAGAGAGTTTTAACAGACTTTGTGAAAATCATTTAGTTATAAGTAGTGAAAAATCTTTAAGTTTCATTAAATTTTGTCGAAGACATATTATAAAAGTAGTGAAATGAGAGGGAAAGAAAAAATAAAAATACGGGGTAACTGGGTCGTAACAAGCCTGGTACCCCAACAGCATTTTACTTCAAGCCAAATGATGCTTTAACTTTTACAAAAACCTATTTTTTCTTTTTTCTTTCCCTCTCATTTCACTACTTTTACATGTCTTCGACAAAGTTTAATGAAACTTAAGATTTTTCACTTCTTATACCTAAATGATTTTCACAAAGTCTGTTAAAACTCTCTAATTTTTCTTTTGCTTTCTTTATTTTTCTGCCCAAGATAGGGCTTTTGCACTAGCCCTTGACTTGCCAGTATGCTGAAGTCTTGTCGGTCTTCTGACTATTTATTTTTTACACCTCGTGTACACCATTGAAAGCTCCATTACGGCTCAATCCCACTTATTATTTTCTCTATTGCTAACAACATCAGCATTGTACTGTTTACTGTGTTTTCCTGATGATGAGTGTTTCTACACTCGAAACATGTCGAATTATTATGAATTAATCTAGGTTCGCCTAGTTATTCTAATAAACTTGTGGATAAAGACTTTGTGGTTTTCTTTTTTTCTATACATTTAACTCCACTTTGAGTATGGACTACTTCTTTAAAAATAAAATGCATTATTGCTGCTTATGTAAATTTACGTAATGGAGAGCAGGGGCGTCATTTCACATTTCTCTTGGGGGAAGGCATACCTAATTTCAAAAAAATACTTTATGGTCGAAAAAAAAACACCTTATTGATGCCAAATTAACAAAAATAAAAAAAAAAACAAATTTTCTGGTAAAACATACATTAAAAAAACAAAGAAGACCTTAACACTAATAAATTAATGATACTTAATATACTTAATAGTTTTTTTTTTTATTTTTTTTACCTTGTCTTTTTAGGACTATTAGCTCCATTTCACATTTAAAACTTTTTAAACTTTAATTTCTAATTAAGGAATGTCGAAAGCCACGATTTTAAACTATTATTACTACTACTCTTAGGATGCCTACATGACACAAGAAAAAAAAATGTTTATAACATCTACTGCTTTTCAAATTTTATATATAATTTTCTCTCCACACACTTACTTATACTTAGGTATATGTTACCTTACACAAAATTATTTCTTTATTAGTCCCTTTAATTGGTCAATTGAATCGACCCTTTATTTTACTCAATTCTTTCTGTTCCTCCTTCACAACAATCAGCTTCTTTCTCTCTTTATTACAAATACTTCTACGTTGACACATAACTTACTGCTGTGATAACTTTCTGACTTGGTTTCTGCTTATACTTTACGAATAGCCTCTCGTTAGGTCTATCATTAGGTTTGAAGTTTCTCCAAATACATAACTCGACCTTTCCATCATCTTGTAGCTCCGTTTGGACTGTTCACACCTATTGTATTTCTTATTTTCCTTATTCCATTCTCCTGATGATGAATGTATATATATATATATATTTGAAACATGTAGAGAATTTACCCTTTTATAAAACTTTATTTTAATATACCAGTGGAGAAAGACTTAAAGTGTCCTATTTTTCTCCTTTCACTAAATTAATGGTTTAGTGGGTAACGGCGATGCCTTATTATCAATGATCTCCTAGCTAGCAGATCATTGCTTATTATAGCAAATTCGTCAACTAGTTTGTAGAAGTACACTCAGTTGCACAAAAATTGCTTACAGATATTGAATCCCACGATATATTTAAATGGTGACATACATGTATTTTGCTTTTCCATGTACCTACGCATTTTCTCTGCAACAAAGTGTACAAACTATATGCGATGTGGTAAACCGTAGTAGGTATATTTAAGTTCAAATATGTTTTTATTTGTAAAAGCCAAATTTTCAATTTTGTGTATGAATACTCAGGGGGGGGGGCAAATGCCCCTCTCCCCCCCCAATTGACGCCCCTGATGGAGAGAAATCGCTACATCCCCCCGGCAAAAATTGTGCCGAACACCGATGTGCTTAATTATTGGCATTAAATATGTAAAAGAATCGTGCTACCAACGCTTTGTTTACATATGCATTATTTCATAATTTATACCCTTTTTAAGGTCTGGTAAAAGTAAATATTTTAACAACTTTTACACCAATTCAACGTAGCCTTATAATTACAAGCCTTTGGACTTGGTATCATAATACAATCAACATTTTGTATGAACAAAAATGTTATTTTAAAGAATACAAGTAGCCGTTCTATATATTTGAAACCTTATTAGATTAGTCAAATTATTTAGGTGCTTATAAACTCACCATTTCATGTAAGTAGAGATAATAATGTTGCATATTATATTAATAATATAACATTTTTATATAAAACTGATGATAAATGATACTCATTTATCACCTATAAACATTCGTGCGCTTATTGGATAACATTTTTATAGAGATAAATGAAATCCAACATTTATTTTTGAGAATGCATAGTGAATAAATCCAACAATATCAATTACCGGCAAAATATAATAATCGAACCAGAAAGTGATTTGTGTGCTTAATTTTTTTATTAAAAAATTTTCCGTTGTTGCCCAAAAGTTTTTAGCAAATTTAATTAAGGTTACAAAACCGGATATTGTATAAAATTTAAGTTTTCTACATCAAATCATAGGCGTCCATTAAAAGACCAAAATCGAGATGTTGCTATGCTTGGATTCATATTATAATTTTTTTTAAATAATAAAAATTTGTTTTTTAGTTATCAGATATGTTCTTTAGTTATTACAAATATTTAAAAAAAACCTTATTCTGGTATGGTCTGGTATTTTTAATATTCTCGAAATTCGCCATATAAACTCTTATACAGGGTTCCCCATTTAAAACGAAACATGCTAAATATCTGGTTCCACGTTAATTTAAAAAAAAAAAGCTCGGACCCGTCGATTTTTATTTCGAGGGGGACATCTTTTGCTTATATTGTCAATCTTATTACTTCAAGCCCCTAGGAGGGAGGGAGGTAAGATTTAAATCTTAAATGGATACCCTTCTTTTATATAATTTTTTTGGATTCTGCATAAAATTCTGAACATTTTTTTAATAAAAGCATTAGTACTATATTTCTTACAACCGGTTTAACCGGAAGTTGACACTATTGGAAAGATAATAAAAATCGAAGATAGGGACATGTAAGCTGTTTTACTCTAAAGACGTACAGTTAGAAAGCTGGACGCTGTCAAAGTTCAAAAATCTCATTTTTCAAGAGTCAATATCTCGGAAACTGTTTAGTATAGACTAATAATGCTATTATTAAAAAATGTTCAGAATTTTATGAAAAATCTAAAGAAATTATATAAAACAGGGGTATCCACTTAAGATTTAGATCTTACCCCCCCTCCCTCTTTGGGGCTTGAAGTAACAAGATTGACAATATACGCAAAAGATGTCCCTCTCGAAATAAAAATCGACGGGTCCGAGCGTTTTTTTTTTAATTAACGTGGAACCAGATATTTAGCCTGTTTCATTTTAAATGGGGAACCCTGTATAAAACTTATAACTTAACAAATCAAATATATAATTCAACCGATAATAAAATCAACAGTATATGCATATTTTGAGATTAAGCTAAAACCTTTGATACTGTCAGTCATAAAATTATTATTAACAAATTAGAAAAACTTGTATTCCGTGGTCAAATATTAACTTTATTTAAAAACTATTTATATAACAGAGTACATCATGTTAAAATTGGTGAAAATATTAGTTCAACCAAAAATATTTAATTATGGAGTACCACAAGGTACAGGGTCTTCCAACGAGGAATGAACAGGGGCTCATTTTTGAGCTTCCTTGTATTTAAAGAAAAACCAAAATAGCCAATCGATGTACTTTTTCCTGCAGAATTCAAAAATGAAACCAAAAATTTATTTGAACCAGAAACAAAAGAGTTACGCTATGGATAAGGTGTTTTTTAAATGGAACATAGCTTTTTTTATACGATTTTTGGAACGAGTGATTTTTTTTTGTCCGTTCTGATTAAAATATTTAATATTGTGACAGCTATTTTTATTAAATTTTAATGTTTTATCCAGTATAATTTAACTTTAACCTGTTTGAAACATACACTAGGTAATAAAGGTATAATCACCTTTGAATCCTTCAAAGTCAAAAAATTTGACAAATTACTATAATATTGCCGAAATGACTTTGAAGGATTCAAAGGTGATTATACCTTTATTACCTAGCGTATGTTTCAAACAGGTTAAAGTTAAATTATACTGGATAAAATATTAAAATTTAATAAAAATAGCTGTCACAATATTAAATAATTTAATCAGAACGGACAAAAAAAAAATCACTCGTTCCAAAAACCGTATAAAAAAAGCTATGTTCCATTTAAAAAACACCTTATTCATATCGTAACTCTTTTGTTTCTGGTTCAAATACATTTTTGGTTTAATTTTTGAATTCTGCAGGAAAAAGTACATCGATTGGCTATTTTGGATTTTTCTTTAAATACAAGGAAGCTCAAAAATGAGCCTCTGTTCAGTCCTCGTTGGAAGACCCTGTACAGTCCTAGGACCAATACTTTTTAATATTTATTTAAATTATATTTTTATGTTAAACTGTTGAGAAAAACTTAGTTTTGCTGATGATAAGGTAATTTTTTATGAAGGCCTAAATTGGAATATTTTAAAAAATACTATTGTAAAAGATTTTATAAAAATTAGCAACTGGTTTAATAAAAACTTATTAACTATAAATTATAACAAAAAAAACATACATTCCATTTACTTCATAGAAAAATAAACTTCCAAATATTGGTCCAATAATATGCAATAATAATATTAATATAAAGGAAGTTGAAAATATTAAATATCAAGGAATAATTTTTGATAAACATTTAAAATGGGATTTACATAGTGACTACAAAAAAAAACTAAGAATTGTTATACCAAAACTTAAAAACCTTAAACAATTTTTTAATATAAAAGAATTAGAAATATTTTATTATTCTTTAATACAAACCCATTTAAATTATGGAATAATAGGATAGGGACGCATAAATAAAAATTATCTTAATAATATTGAAACTATTCAAAAATACATTTTGAAAATTTTTTACGAAATATACCACCAATATTCTTTTGATTTACTATTTAAAGATAGCAAAAAAAAGGATATTAAACAAATATTTTCTTACAACATGTTAATGTATATTTTTAAACATAAAAATAAAATAAATTATATTTATCACACACATGAAACTCGTCACAAAAATACTATTACATATAAAAATAGAGGAAATAAAACAATAGCACACAAACATTTTTTAAACGTCAATCAATATATTTTTGATATGGTACCACAGTCAATTAAAATAATTAAATCATTAAATAATTATTATAGAAATAAAATTAAAAATTGGATAGTATCCAATCCAAGAGATATATTCAAGAACGTCCTTAATAAAATTATAATGGATATACCAAGCTATAATGAATAAAATAAATAAATTTTGAAGAAGTAGTCAATACTCAAAGTGAAGTTGAATGATATAGAAAAAAGAAAAGCACAAAGTCTTTCTTCACAATTTTTATTAAGAAAAAACTAGACGAACCTAGAATGATTCATAATAGAATCGAATCGACATGTTTCGAGTGTAGAAACACTCATCATCAGGAAAAAAGTAAATGGTACAAAGCTGATGTTATTAGCAGTAGAGAAAATAAAAAGTGAGGCTATATAGGCCTTAATGGAGCTTTCAATGGCAAACACGAGGAGTAAAAAAAAACCTTTTTATAGTTAAAAGACAGAAAATATTTAAGCATACTAAATAGTCCAGGACCAGTGCAAAGCACCTGTGGGTAGGAAATAAAGAGAAAAAAAAAATTAGGGAGTTTTTTTTTTTAAACTTTGTAAAAATCATCTTTAAGTGTACGTTATAAAAGATCTTTAGTTACGTTAAACTATGTCGGAGACAATATGTGAAGGTGGTCAAAAAAGAAGGAAAGAAAAAAAAAAATGTTTTTCGTAAAATTCTGTAGATGATTTCTGTAAGAGATAAAAAAAGGGAATGTAATAAATAAAATGTAATAAAATAAAGTAGATTGGCTTACCATTTAGCTTGAAATAAAATACTTTTGGGGTACCAGGCTTGTTACGGCATATGTGTTACAGCTGCTGGGGTAACTGGGCCGTCAAGCCTGGTATCCCAAATACAGTCTACATCAATCTAGCTTCGCTGATCATTGGTCCTTCGAGCCGGATATGAACCAGCTACCTATGCATAAAGCACTTTAGGATTTGTGCGCACATTTTTTATACTACCAGGTTTAAAAAGAATAATGATATGTCACAAAAAACATAATTGAACTATAGGGAAATTGATGAAAATAATTTAACGATAAGATATGATACAACGGATAAGGAACGTTATTCAGAATATTCCCCTCGCAGAAATAGAGACGGCTGTTCTATCAACTAGGCAAAGATCACAGCTCTGCATAGTCAATGATGGTCGGCAATTTGAACATCTGGGACGTCAGTAAAAAGCGGAATATTTGGAAATATTCCTATTTATTATTATTGTTTTTATTAATTAATATTCATAAGGAATTTAAGTGGTTGGCGAAATAACATCGATAAAGTGTTGCAATTAAAATTTGATTGGCCATATATTCGGCTACAAAAGAGTTAGAGAAACGAGGTTTTCACTGGTTGTTTAGGATTTTTAGCCTCTATTTAACTCTGTAAAAATAAACATACCATACCGTTTAAAATTTATAATAAAACCCGTAATTACTATTGAGTTGTCATACAGCGCCCTCTAGCGGTCATTGTAAACAGAATTAAGATCGAGTTTACAACGCAAGCGATAAAACAAGAAAAGCTCTTTTTAACGAGACAAAGTTTGTTAAATTTGGTTAAGCGTAACCGAAGTTATCAATCAAAATAACAAGGAACAATTGACGCCCCCCCACCATTTTATTTGAGGGGATAAAAAAAAATCCTGAAAACAAATTAAGTCAAATTTTCTCGGTATTGCGATGCAAATATTTTCAATGCCTTTTTTATGGGGAAATTCCGGAATAATTGATCTTTTCTAATTGACTATGGTTGTTACGCCCTCTAGCAGCGGTCGTAGAAACTTAAAAATAATTTCCAGCGATTTTCCATTGCCGATTTTATCATAAAAGAAAAATTCTGAAAGCTGTGCGATAAACGGCTTTCGAGATATAGCCGGCTGCCTTTCTTATTGAATCACCCGGTACATGTCACTGTAGGGTAAAAATAAGGTTTTAAGGTTTTTACCCTATTTTCCTAAATCTTGTAAATTTATTGTATTTGATATTTAATGTTTACTATTATTATTGTTATAGATCACATATTGTCATTGATTCAAGGTATAACCCATACCGGATGATATTATGTTATTAAACATAATACTATAACAATAATAATACTAATTACAGGAGACCCGCCAGGCAGTGCTAAGCCCATAGGCTTTCGGTTTAAGGCCCGAAAACTAATGAAATTAGAAGAGTTTTTCCTTTCATTTGGTCAGATCCATCCCTAGATCACATATATTAAATTAGGAATCTCCAATCTGTTTTTTGATTGTAACCGTGTTTTAAATTCACTCCTAAAGAAAGTAGTTGAATTAAATTGTTTAAGTTAAGCTAAGGCTTTAAATAATAATTAATATCATGCCCGGGAGGCTTAATAGTTTTTTAAGTTTTTTAAGCCATGTTTGATGTTTTCCTTATAGGATTCAATTTTAACCATGTTTTGTTAACGAAAAGGATATTTTGAAGAAATATTTAAGGAAATTGCATAATGCCATGTTTGTTTATTAAGTTTGCACAGTTTCTACAATTATCGCAGACCCATGAAAAAGGTTTAAATATAAACTGAAACGTTGGGAATCAGTAAATAGTTAAATGTTTTTTCATTGAAGTCATCTTTCCCACTAATACCCTAAAATATATTATACTTTATTTTATTTAACCGACTCCCTAACCCTTACAGTATTCGCTGTCCTAATAGTGGGAAGTCTATCCTAGACAGGATATACATGATCGCTATCTTATAAACTTAGCGGAGCCTATTTATTATAATTTCAGGAAAAATGTAACTAAATGACTCGATATCTTAAAAAAGGTTAAGTTTACCTCATATACCTGGTGTTTCTTAAAAGACGTTCACCCCTATAACTTTTCTGTATTTATAGATATAAAAATGAAATTTTGAGATTATGGATAAGAGATGGGTCTGCATTTATTGGCATAATTTTCAATTTGTTAGCGCTTCCGGTTTGACCGGAAGTGACCTTGACTTTGGTATTTTAAATGGGACATCTTATATATTTTTACTTGTTGGGATTCAGCCTAACATTCTGAGTAAACTTGTCACTTTTTGACACGTTATAACATTTTTATGTCTATTTTTTATTTTCAATCTAGAGTGCTATAAATTAAATAAATCTGTTAATTTATAGTCAAGTAGTATATGAAAATTCAAATTATGTCCAAATGGAACGATGGTAGTTCACTAGGATATTTAAAACGAGCATTGTTTTCCAACAATTTGATACCATACTATGCTATTTTAAAATTGAAACGAAAAATTTGCCTTAAGTCTTAAGTCCCAATCACAAATTTAAAAGCGTTATGCATTATTGCCTGTATTTTCTAAAGAAATATAAAGGAGGCTTTGATAAACAATGGAATGGTTTTAAAAACCAATATGGTTTTAAATTAAAATTGGAATGTCATTCGAATATTAAACTTACATTGTAAATCAGATAAAATGGTTAGTTTTACTAGAAATTAACAAATTGATATGCTCCTAATTTTTGGAGTGACCAGAAAAATTCTTCTGAAACTGCAAGATTGTATGTATTGTATGTTTTATAAACTAATGGCATTACAACTTTAAATTAAAGCCATATTGCTTTTCAAAACCATTTCATTGTTTTTCAAAGCCGCCTTTATATTTCTTTAGAAAAGACAGGGCGGCAATAACGCTTTTAATTTTGTGATTGGGATTTAAGGCAAATTTTTTAGTGTCAATTGTATTATACCATAGGAGTGCATGGTATCAAATTGTTGGAAAAAAGGCTCGTTTTAAGTATCCTAGTGAACCATCATCGTTCCATTTGGAAAAATGGAGTAAACGTCAAGAAAACAAAATTTCATTTTTTAAAAGCTTGTGAAACTTAGGAAGTCAATTATTATGACATATTTTAATTTTCATATACTATTTGACTATAAATTAACAGATTTAATTAATTTGTAGCACTCTGGATTAAAAATAAAAAATAAACATAAAAATGTTATAACACATCAAAAAATTACAAGTGAGGTGTCATTTCACTCATAATGTTATGCTGAACCAAAATAAGTAAGTAAGTAAGTAATATACAAGATGTCCCATTTAAAATATTGAAGTCAAGGTCACTTCCGGTCAAACCGGAAGTGCTAACAAATTAAAAATTATGCCAATAAATGTAGACTCATCTCTTATACATAATCTTAAAGTTTCATTTTAATATCTATAAATATAAAAAAGTTATAGGGGTGAACGTCTTTTGAGAAACACCCGGTATGGTGTGATACAATTTCCTTTAGAATTTTAAAACGAACATAAATAAACTTCAAGTAAACTTCATTTTAAAAAAGTAACTTTGCCTTTCAACGATTTTACTTTACGAAACATTCATTCGGCCGTTTTCATACAATATCAGCGACCCTGTATAATTGACAGTAACAGTATTACTTTTACTCATATTGATAAATTGCGAGGTTAACTTACTATTGCAGAAGGTAATTATACAAAAGGTTGACATAACTGACACTGTCTGAGAGACATACCCTTCCTCCCTCTCTCATCGGCTTGCTCAAGTAAACTCAATACTAGTTTTATTATTCTATTATAAATTCTCCGTAGAATACACTTTTTTATTAATTTTCCATTATCCTTGTAAACAGAAAATATAAATGTTGACAATAATTATTTCTTAGTAAATTGGATCACTCTATTGATTTTAAATTTGGGTCAGAGTTGCTCGAGGAAGTAAAAATTGTAACAGCTTGTAAAACTAGTTATTTTATTAAAAAGGGATCTTGGCGCAGGCAAAAAAGCCTTGAATAAAGAGAAAATCGTATTTTAAAAATGTATGTGGGCGATATTTTAAAGCGGAATTGGAACTTGTCATTTTATTTATGTTACAAGGCCAGAAAGTTTTACTTAAAATAAAAAAGCATTCCATAAAGCGCCAGCCGTGTTATCTAAATGATGTCCAGAAGGAGACTTATTAGAAAGTAGCGTAACAAAGAAATCGGATTCGGAATTTCGGGGCATATTCTATGACAATACTTACTACCGAAAAAATAGGTTTACCGTCGACCAGATATTTACAATAAGACAAATGTTAGAAAAATGCTGGAAATACAACAGAGTGATTCACCAACTGTTTATCGGCTTTAGACAAGCATACGATAGTATTATAAGGGTCAAGTGATGGGACGCAACGGTAGAGCTAGGAATTCCCAAAAAGCTAATCAAGCTAACAAGTATGTAGGGTAAAGATAAGGGTTTTCACCCCTATTTTACCTTAACCATATAATTGTATATTTAATGTTATTCTTAATGTTTAGATATTTGTTATTGCTATAATCACATATCATCATTGACACAGGGTAGAACCCATACCCGGATGGTTTATGTTATTAAACAAAATATATAACAATAACAAATACTTTTAGAGTTCAAGTTTAAGTTCAAATTAGTTTTAGTATTTATAAAGGCTGATTAGATATAGGAAACTAGTCTTAGTAATAGTCATAGTCCAGTCTAGAATATATTATAGTCAATAGACATAATAGTCATAGAGGCTGTATACACCAAAATGTAGTGCTTAATTTAATATACATATTTATACAACCCCTCAAATATCTCAATTGACCAACAACCCGATAGTTCCAGTACATGGCGATCCTGCCAGTCCAGTTCCAGTACAAGTATATGTGTCAACGGCTCTAGAAGTAGAGTAAAAGTGGATGACATACTGTCAGACTCGTTTGAGATGTCTAGTGGCTTAAAGCAGGGTGATTCTCTCTCCCCTATATTATTCAATATTGCATTGGAAAAGCCATAAGAGCGGCGAAACTAACCACGGAGGTGTTTGGTATTGATGGCCCAAGGCTTCTCCTGGCTTTCGCCGACGACATTGACGTGGTAGAAGACTCCGTAATAATAGTAAAGGAGTTATTTATTAAAGTTAAAAGACGGGCGGAGGTAATGGGTCTTAAGATTAACGAGGACAAAACGAAATATATGTATGTAGGTAAAAAACACGAGAAGAGATAGGATAGGACGAAACGTTACAATGGGAGAATACAATTTCGAGAGGGTAACAAATTTTAGGTACCTGGGGGCCACAATCAACGAGGAAAACATTATATCCGACGAAGTTAAAATAAGACTCCAGTGCGGTTGCAGATGCATGTACGCTCTAAAAGAAGGTATTAACAGCAAAATCTATCCCGAAGGTCAAAGATTAAAGTATATAAAACAGTCATATGACCAGTTGTCATGTACGGGAGTGAGACTTGGATACTTATCAAGGAAAACGAGCGCAAACTGAAGTGTTTCGAGGGAAAAGTTCTGAGTAAAATCTTTGGACCATACAAAGTCCCACGAACAGAGCAATTCCGACCAAGAACAAACAAGGAACTGACGGAGCTCTATGAGGAACCAGACATTATCAAGGTAATTAAGGCCGGACGGCTGAGATAGGCTGGATATATACACCGACAACCAGGCTCTCGTGTGATCAAAATGGTCTGGGAACAGAATCCGGAAAGGCGAAGATCTCTGGGGAGACCACGTATGAGATGGAGAGATAACATCGCTGCAGATCTAAGAGCGATGGCAATAGAATACGATCCTGAATTGATGCAAGATAGAGAAGGGTGAACAATAATCGTGCAGTCAGCCAAGACCCATCAAGGGTTGTAGAGCTAGAGAATAAGAAGAAGAAGAATACTTACTAATCAATATATCAGTTTAACAGTTTAATTGTTATACCCTGCGAGCAAAATTATTTGCATCAAAGAGTGCCTTGCATCTAAGGACGTAATGCTTAGCCGTAGAGCTTAATACCTGTTGGGTGTCAGTAACTACCTGAATTAACAATCAATCCGTCATTTTTGACAGTCGTTACAAGTAATTTGATTCATCGCTAATTTTTCCAATTTCTTGAACAATTCACACAATGGGCTTTACGGAACAGCACAAAACATTCATGGTTGAAGCGTATTTCCGAAACGGGGTTAGAGTAAATGGTAAGTGGCAATACAATCCGGGTTTATGCATGGACGATTTTCACGAACATTTTCCTAACGTTGCTTTTATTGCTGGGGATTTTTATCATTGCTTGAAAAGAACCGTGGCTGTGTTTAAGGAAACAGGTTGTATACAACACAAAAAAGGAGAAGGAAGACCATCTGCAAGAACAGAAGAACTTGTTGCAAACGTTCGTGAAATAATGCAAAATACGCCAACAAATTGTATAAGATGCCCGTCCCAAGAAGTGGGAAGATCTTATGGAACATGCAGGACTATTCTTAAGAAGCAGCTTAATTTATTTCCTTATGTTAATTTTGTAAACAACAAAAATAAACTCGTATTTCTGTACTTATTTTGTTACTCATTAGTTTGGCATATCATGTCATAATATAAATTTGACAAAATGTTAGCCTAGATTTGGTTAGATGTATCATGGGATCTAAACCAAGCCCTACGTTTTTTAATCCATACCTCTTTGATGCAAATAATTTTTGCTCGCACGTTATCAATGCAAATTATATAAATCTTTAAATAAGTAGTTAGTGTGTATTAATCAGCTGTAAAAATAGTACTTTGAATAATGGACTGTATGATTTTATTCCTTCGAATGTCTCTCTACATAATCGTCGCATGAGAAATAGTTAACGCGATTTGTTAATATGTTACATTTTTCAGGTAGGTTTAATTTTTATTTACCCCTACAGAACCAAGTGTTCACATGTTAACATCTCATGTCATGTTATTTTTTTATTACCACCAGTAGCGGCGGACAACAAAGTTGAAAATAAATGTTTTTATCACTTATGATAGCAACGCGACATTTAAACATATTTTTCTTCAATTTATTTTTATATCAGAGTTTTCAGGTTTAAATAAAATGTCCATTTCCATATTTTCTTGTACATATTATGTACACAAATGTTGCAGCTGATACTGTATAGTATGCCGCTTTCCACTATGATCTGCCACTTCCACAGTTAATTGCTGGCTACGCCACTGTACATTTTGTGTACGGTGTTTTTAAAAAAAATTATTCTACTGAAATTATAAGTTTTATAATTAAGTTACTTTTCGATCGATTACATGTTAAAATGTAATTATTGGTACCAAAATAAATGCGAAATTAACAGACCCTACATAATTTTCTTTAAAAAAGTTCAAGCCAGACAAAGGCAAAAAACGGAACGGTTTAAAGTAATTTTTCAGTGGAAAAGCAATAAGTAATGTACAAAAGAAAGAGAGTTACCTTATGAATTTTTAATTATACTGAATTAATAATTTTAATTTTCGCTTCTTACACATTAAATTAAAAATAAATAATCTGTAATATAGACAGGGTATGGAAAGTATGACGAGTTTCCATTTAACATGAACTTTTAAATATATTTGTTTAATACCTACTTTGCACAATTATTATTACGCTCGGTATTTGTAGTTGGCAGTGGGTTACATGATTTACCGCTGATTGTTAGAATTTATTGATCTCGTTGAAATATAATTGATTATATACCTCAATCCAATTCTGACCAATTAAACGCTGTTTTGCGACCAATCAGATGCATATTATACTGAATATACCCCGCATAAGTGGATATACCCCGGGCCACCTGCCACAACAATGCCAATGCATAACAACATCATAACAAGTTTAAAATATTTGATGGTTGCTATAGACCGTTTCTATAATAACAAAAATCCCTTTCAACAAATCAAGTTTTTGATGTCAGATTCATGTCACATTTTTTTAAAAATGGAATCTTGCCGATTCGGTAATGTTTCAGTCGAAAATATAAGAAAAAACGCTGAAAAGACTATCCCAGAAAATACAACAAAAACAAAAAAGTATATATGGACCCAATTCGAGAAATTCTGCGAAACACGGCAGTATATATTGACCAAAAATACAACTATAATACAGCTTGCCGCTATATTGGAAGACTGGAGTTTTAATATGAAGAAAAAATATGGTTCTGACTACAATGAAGGGGTTATTAAGACAATGTGGAACCAAACAGCCCAACTGCTTCAAGAAAGGTACTTCAATAAATACAACATTAAATTTGATCCTTTTAAAGATCCTGAATTCCAAAAAGCACGTATGGCTAGAAATTCTAAAAGAAAACTGCTTCAGGCTGATCCAAAAAATCACCGGAAAAGTGCAAGAGCACTAACCTACGACGAGTACAAAAAGATGGTAAAAATTTTTGACGAAAATAACCCCGAGGATTTACAGAAAAAGATCTATCAAATAGCGGCTGTGGAATTAGCATGGAGAAGAGGAGAAGCCGAGACATGCCTAAATACGTATTTCAGAGAAGAATATTATAGCGATGGTACAAAAAGTAATAGAATGGAATATAACCCAATCTTTTCAAAAACATCCCAAGGCGGAGACAAGAAGCTTTCAAATTCAAAATGGTTAGTGACAAACACAAAAGATGCCGATTTATGTCTAGTTCGCCTTTACAGAAAACTAATTTCAAAAAGAGGGCAAAATATAACTACCCAAAGACTATTCCTGACAGTAAATCCAAATTGGAAAATGGGAAATTGGTACAAAAACTGTCCCATTGGAAAAAATACTCTTTCTAATTGGACAAAACAAGCAGCACAAAAAATTGGACTAGATACTGAGAAAGAAAAAATCACAAACCATTCCAATCGAGCCACAGCTGTCTCTACATTAAGCAAAGCAGGTGTGAGCGAACAAACTCTTATAAAAATAACTGGACATAGTAGTGCTGCATCCATAAAGCCATACTTGCAGATGGACAAAACTTATCACGAAAACACTATTCAAGGTTTAAGAGGTCACCCTCCAACTAATGGGTTGGACCAACACGAAGCTCCAGTCTCTTGCAGCTCGAAGAGTTTCCAGCAACACCAGCAAGCCACTACTGTTTATTATAATAACTGTGTGTTTAACAATAATACTTATAACTAATTTTCTGTTAGTTTTATTACTTTGTCAATTGTTTAGGTTTTGTTTCGTTTTGTCCGTTTTTCTAGTAGCTACATAAATCATTTTAAAAATCTTGCATTTCGTTGTATTTTTTCTTTTTTTTTTGGTATATAATCTCAACATATACCACTCGAGGTAAATATTTTATTTAGAATATTTTTTGACATTTTTCCGCAAAATTTCTATAAAAATTGCCCTCGACAAAAATTCTTTTAAAAAAATATCCCTCCAGCTTCGCTGTCGGGATATTTTTAAAGAATTTTGTCTCGCGAATTTTTGACAGAAATTTTGCACAAAAATGTCAAAAAATATTCAAAAAAATATTCACCTCTTGTGATATAACTTATGAAAATATCCATATTATGTTTACATAAAAGAAATATATTTTAATGTATCAGATACTGCATTAGAGTATTTAATTAAGAAACGTGTAAAGGGGACTACCTCACCGGCGTATACAAGGGGGGGGGGGGGGTAATGGGGGTAATTACCCCCCAAAGATTACTTAAGCGTTGTTTAATTTTTGTCCTTACTCCTTAAAGCTGCTATTATCTAGTATCCTAGCCAGGCACGTAGCTAGGGGAGAGGGTACAGGGGGCCTGAACCCCCTCCGAAACTCGAGCTCTGATTTCGGCAACATAGGCTTTACATTAAACATTTCCTACACTATTACATTTTCTTCACCTCAATTATTACCAGGTTTGTTTTTGAGATTTTCTTGAGGATTTTGTGTTGTGTTTTTTATTTTTCCCACTTGAAAACCAAGCACCATGATTCAAAAAAGGGCGTGGCACCCAAAAAATGTTCGCCTGCGGCGCGATCCCGATAGCCCCCCCCCCCCAAAAGAAATCCTGGCTACGTGCCTGATCCTAGCCGATCGATTAGCCCCCCCCCCAGACGCATGAGCTGGATACGCCGGTGGACTACCTACTCCAGGCAAACCCTTATACCCTGCCAGCAAGAACAAGAGACAAGTGCGCTAACTAATCTAATTTTATGAATACCAAAATAATAATTAGAAATACTTACAAGTAAATAAAAACAATAGAATCTACAAGAAATATGTAATAAATCTGTCCTTTTTTTATAAATTATTTACAATTTAGGGGGGTTATTTGCACCGTTACCCCCCCCCCCCCTTCGTAAAAATTATTTTACCGCATAAAGAGTGGCTCAAGAACGTAGTGTAATATTAAGTTACATTTTTTTAAATATCTGTATTCGTTTTTAAAATCTACGAAGTCTATTTACTAAAAAGGATACTTTTTTATTAATTGTATAGGGTATTTTCAAAACGTTATCATTTTTTAACTAAGGGACGGCCTTTAATTGAAAATTACCTTCAATAATGATCTATTTGCCTTACCTTTTTGTAAATATTTTTTTAAGCATTTCGTCACTTATGTCGTTCAGTTTGTTTTAACATTTTAAAGGGTTTTGGTAAAAAGTTTAGGAGATATCTACATTTAAATTTTTTCAGTTGTTAATTTTACCCTATTATTTTTAAACCTTAGAAACGAAAACTTTTAATTTTAAAAAGTACCAACAAAATATAATAAAATTTTTACTACTTATACAAACCTAGAATCTAAATAAATGAATTGAATATTCCCAAATTAACATATTGTAAGCAAAACGTATTTTACTTAGAATAGCCCCAGTAGCGTAGCTAAAGGGGGGGGGGGTTAAAGGGGTATATCAATAAAAAAATGTGGCACAATTTGAGCGCAATTAAAATCAAAATATTAAAAAACAGGTGCTTATTTATTTTATTATTTATAAGAATATATACAGTGACCGGCAGAAAGTGCGCAGCATATGGGAAAGTTTTTTATCTTTAAGTTTAGAAAATTTATTTTATTTTAGATAGGTTCTGCATGTTCTTAAACCAAAATAACACCCATTAAATCTGGTAAAAGTCTTATGGTATACGAGGTAGGATCAAAAATTTGAAATTCCGCTAAGAGTAAAGTACCTCCATCTTTCATTTTAGAATATTTTTTTACTAAGAATTATTGTTTTAATTTTAAAGTTATACCCAAATTCCAAAATTTCGCTTATTTTGAACAAAAAAATGGATTTAATCGTATTTTCTGAATAACGCTGTATAAAAAATAAATGGCAACCGAATAGTACGAAAATAAGATTTTCTGCAGACTTTGTTAGAGATAACCGTCGATCATAAGTCCGATTAGTTTGTTTTCATAATAATATGGCTTTTTAAAATAAAAACATAAAAATATTAAATATTTTTGCTGCACACCGTATTTTATTTTCTGAGGGAACAAGTTACTTTCATCTAACTGATATTTTTTGATTTACATTGACTTAACGCATCTCCTAAATAGTTTTTTATATATTGAAGTATGCATAGAAAGTTTCCTTTTGATTTATAAAGAAAGAAATTTAAATTAAAAATACATTTTGAACGGATTTTATTCGTCACGCAAAATAAGGATCAATAATATATTTTTAATTTAAATTTTTTTTCTTTATAAATCAAAAGGAAACTTTCTATGCATACTTCAATGTATAAAAAACTATTTAGGATATGCTTTAAATCAATGTAAATCAAAAAATATCAGTTAGATGAAATTAACTTGTTCCCTCAGAAAATAAAATACGGTGTGCAGCAAAAATATTTAATATTTTTATGTTTTTATTTTAAAAAGCCATAATATTATGAAAACAAACTAATCGGACTTATGATCGACGGTTATCTCCAACAAAGTCTGCAGAAAATTTTATTTTCGTACTATTCGGTCGCCATTTATTTTTTATACAGGGTTATTCAGAAAATACGATTAAATCCATTTTTTTGTTCAAAATAAGCGAAATTTGGAATTTGGGTATAACTTTAAAATTAAAACAATAATTCTTAGTAAAAAAATATTCTAAAATGAAAGATGGAGGTACTTTACTCTTAGCGGATTTTCACATTTTTGATCCTATCTCGTATACCATAAGACTTTTACCAGATTTAATGGGTGTTATTTTGGTTTGAGAACATGCAGAACCTATCTAAAATAAAATTAATTTTCTAAACTTAAAGATAAAAAACTTTCCCATATGCTGCTCACTTTCTGCCGGTCACTGTATAATATTTATTGAATACTTAAAGGGCCATCGACCGAGGTCCTTCACTGTTAAATTTACAGTTCATTTGTATCCAATAAGTATATCAGTTAAACTAACAAACATTATGTAGTAAAAAAAAAAGGAAAAAAAGCAACAAATATGTAAATAAGCAATGTTAAACTTCCAAAACATTGGATTTTGGAGTAGGTCAAACTAGAAACCATTGAGCCATTCCTGTCCCTCTCTCGGCAAAATGGTCTTAGCAGGTCAATGTTGTGCGGCTTATTTGAGAACCTTCTTGTGAGCGCTGACCACCGTTCTTGAATAGGTTGTATCCTGGTTCTTGAGTAGAGATAGTCATTTGATGGGTGATGCATTGGGTTGTTTGGGTTTCTAATTTTAGTAAGTGTCCTTAGTGATGTTGCTTCTACAGTACTTATGTTTCTCCAAGCTGGTCTCTGTGCATTAGTGAGTAAGGGGTGTCCGGACTGTCCGTATTCTATAAGTGGTCGGCAAATGGACTTGTAAATTTTAACTGCTGTTTCTATTGATACTCCTTGATTTTTATAGGTTAGACTTCTAAAATGTTTTACTCTAGATATTAACGTTTTTTTCACTAATTTTGTATGGCTATTGAAGTGTAGCATGGTATCTCTTGTTATCTCCAAGTATTTTGCTATTGCAGATGGAAGGATGGTATTGTGTTCAACTTGGAGCTTAGGTGTTGATTGTGAAATTACATGATTGAATATTAACAGTTGAGATTTTGCTGGATTAACTTGCAATCCCCATTTTGTAAACCATGCCAAGGTTACTTGTACTTCATTTTGGAGGTTTTCAATTGCCTTGTTGATGTTTCTTCCATGTGCTATGATTGCTGTGTCGTCAGCAAATTTTTAGAGGTAGCCTTGTGGATTGGGAGTATTTGGGAAGTCAAAGTGTGCAAAAGAGGTTATATAAAAGCGGAGATAATGCTGATCCTTGAGGCAGACCACGTTCTGGGGTAAATTCTCCTGAAATGTTATTATTGATTCGGACAGCTAGTTTTGGGTCTACCAAGAAATCTTTTAAAAGCCATATAAGGCTATTGGGGACTTGAAGTGAATGTAGTTTAAAAAGGAGCCCTTTGCGCTAGACGCTATCAAATTTTATGTCCAGAAATAAAGCTGCAGATTTTTGGTTGTTAAGTTTTTCTGTTTGTAGATTTGAAATCAGGATCATTAATGGGTGAATTCTTGAACATTTTGATTCGAAACCAAATTGGTCACCTGGGATTTTGTTTATTGTAATGTTTTCCAGAATAGTTCGGCTGATTTTCTCACACAGTTTTTCTAATACAGGTAGAAGTGTAATTGGTCTGTAATTTTTTGTATAGCTATGGTTTGTGTTTGGTTTGGGGATATTTATTAACATCCCTTTTTTTCCATTCTGATTCTTCATCTTTAGGTGCCTTGTCCGCCTCGGACGTTGGCAATCATCAGCGCTATCTGAACATTGTCTACAGCTCGGCGGAACAATGTGGTGGTGCTCACTCCATACCATTGCCTTAAGTTTTTTAGCCAGGATACTCTTCTTCTACCCGGGCCTCTCCGTCCTTCGATCTTTCCTTCCTAATAAGTTTTAAAAGTCAATACTTCTCATTCCTTAAGATGTGACCAAAATACTCCAGTTTGCGCTTTTTCAGTGTGAACAGAACCTCCAGCTGTTTATCGAGGCGTTGAAGTACCTCGGTGTTACGCACTCTTTCTACCCAGGAAATTCTTAGGATCCTTCTGTTCGTCCACGTTTCAAACGCCTCCAGTTTTTTGCACATCGCATCTGTCAAAATCCAAGCTTCCATTCCATAGAACAGTATGCTGAACACGTAACAGCGAAGCAATCGGATGCGTAGAGGCAAACTTAAGTCTCTACTGCAAAGTACATTACGCATCCTCAGGAAAGAAGCACGAGCTTGTTCTATTCTTGCTCTAATCTCCTGCATACCATCCCATTTTTCATTTAGCTGACACCCAAGATATTTAAAAGTTTCCAATCGCTCAATTCTGATGGAAAAAACTATTTTTAAGGCTGAAGTTATAAATTTCCATTCTGTACATATGCTTAAAAAGCTGATTTATTAAATCATCGTATCCTGATGGCTTTAGCTAAAACGTTATTTTTAGCAATTACCATATCAGCGGTTTCTCATGAGAAAGTTTTTCCAAATTTAAACTAATGAAAAATTTATTACGTTTCATAAAAATATAAACACGAATAGCAATGTTGCGATACTATCAATAGAAAATGAAATAACTAGAAAAACTAGGGTTAAGTCAAAGCGCGGCTCTCTGCCTGGCTTTATTAATACGACATATCTCTAAGGATCATCCGAATACTAAATTGTTACCAACATGATATAACAGATTGGATTTTTTTTTGAGTTAGAGTTGTAACTAATTAATTTTTTTCCCATAGAACTATTTGAGATGAAAATTTGATACTATAAGGAAAAGGTAATGTTGATGGAAGGAATCGAATTTAATAAGAAAAAGAATAGTGTTACATTTGAAAAAAAAACATTCCTTGAGTTACAGAAAAAACTAAAAATCTGGCAACGTCGCAATTGTCAATTTTTAATTCAACTTTTTAAGTTATCCACCTGTACCAAAATTCAGTGATTAAGCCTTGGTAGTTTTGAAGAAAATTAGCCGTTCCGGTTATTTCAACTAACTCTGTATATATGTTATGATGGAAGTTTATGTGTGATTCGGGATGCCAACACGAGAAGGTCTGTGTTGAGGTGAGGTCAGCACCAGCCAGAAAAGCGATTGGAAATAAACAAAAAAAAATTATATATTTTTGATTGGTAGTTTTGCAGCAAAAACAATTTTGCTTGCAAATGCTTACTACACTCTTTACAAATCTTATTGTTACTATTGTGAAAAAGAATAAGAGCTTTTGTTTTGTTTCAGATTATTTGTGCCTCTACGCCCTTGTTCTTTTCGACAAATAAATATCTGAAGCAATATGAATAGAAACCGACCAGGTCCACAAATGGAACTCAAAGATCTAGCCGATCTTTACGGAGAAGAACTAAACATTAAAACTTTACCTAGAGCGCCAGGAAGTCCCAGAGCAAGGGAGATAGCGCAAAGAATGACATTGGACCAAAACGATGGATACATCATCGATGAACACGATCAGTTTTATAGAGATCACAAACTTTTATTAATTCTTTTTAGGGTAATTATTGTTGACTTAGCGCAGCATCCACCAAAGTCGTCTGCCTCAATGATCTGATACTTATAGATTAAACAATAACAAATGAACGTATTTCCAAAATCGTATTCCATTCCGAAGTAATTCAAGATCCTTCACAATGTTTGCCAAACTTAATTTGTTAAAAGTATTATCATGACGTGGGAAATTTAAATATTTCTATAAAATCTTTAAAAAAATATATGCAGGGTAGCAACGCAGTATAAGAGATCCGCCCCCAAAGATGACGCAGGCCATGATGACGTTGGTTGTTTCATTCATTTCCGTTTAGGGATGTCCACAGAAAATGTATCGCGGAAAAACATTGACGCTTGCGATGCATTGAAAAAACATTTTAATAGAATTCGAATTACAAAACAAATCACAAATCTAAATATTCTCAGCTCCTACCTTAACTGAAACCAAAGGTATAATCAAGATCGAGAGGCAACGGCAAAATAATTATTTTACGAATAAAATTAGCTCATGCGCGTGCAAAGGGAGACAAGTCTGATAAAGAGCGTTTTGAGCACAGAATATTAACAGCAAGCAGAAGCGACAATACCTGTCGGCACCTTTGATATCGACTGGTCGTTTTTCAATGACCTTCACACAACGATAACGGTCGATCCACAACATAATACTCCGAGAAAACTTGCTTATTTTCTACACTGAACGACATTACTTTTTAGTACAGGTGCAAATGTTATAACTTGATTTATTTTTCAAACATAAAAACTTAAAAAAAGTTTTAAATTTGTTAGTCTTGGGAATTAAGAATATTATTGAAGTAGAAAATGAAAAAAATGAATATATTAAAAAACTTTTAAATTGCTAACGCTTTTACAGATTTGTTTGAGGTTCCTTCGATTTGTGACGGGCAAAAATATGTACTTATATAATATTATAAACATATTATAACATAAATTATAGAACACTATTAGGTACGTCAAAATATATCGTGAGTAGGTATACGTAGATATGGGGTGGCGTGAGATAAATATAATTTTATTAAAACGTCCGTAATTTGTTACACAGTTTTTTGCGCTTTAAAAACTACAGTGACGTTTTTGACAATTGCTTTAGTGTCATAGTTACTTACCCATGGATAAAAAAATGTGGTCCTTCGGGGATTAAAAAAAAGTTAATTCACCCTAAATAAGTAAAAAGCTGTTGTAAAAAAACAAAAATTTTATTCAGAAATACATGTTAATTCTGAAATTACTAGAGGAATAATAATTACATATTGTTTTACATTTGCCTATTTAAAAAAACTTATATATGTGATAAAATTCGTAGCTTTCGTATAACTTTTTAAGTTCTGCATGTCCCTAAACAAAAAAGAGCATAGGCAAAACTAGTTAATATTGCGCTGTACACGAGGGAGAGGTGAAAACGTTAAATTCACTCAAGAATAAAGTGCCCTTATTTTTCACTGTAGAAAATTTTGTTATAAGGAAATGTTGTTTGCACTTAAAAGTTATTCATAAATACCAAATTTCAGCTCGGTACCACAAAAAAAGTGTTTTTACTTTTTTTTACGCCCCCTCGTATAACGAATCGATAGAAGCTATGCAACCTATAAATTCAATTTTTTAACACCTCTTGGGCAATTAGACACATAACTTACTTAAATTTGTTTAAATACGCGAGAACTGGACGTTTAATAAAATAACGTCAAAAATAATTCAACTTTTCTGGTATTTAAACCCTTACAATAAAATTCGTTTTCATTTAAATCTAGTAGCCATGAAAAATATTTATATTTGTGCTACCGAGCTAAAATTTGGTATATTTGGATAAGTTTTAAGTGCAAACAACATTTCCTAATAAAAAAAAAATTCCACAGTGAAAAATAAGGGCAATTTATTCTTGAGTGAATTTAACGTTTTCGCCTCTTCCTCGTATACGGCGCAATATTTACTAGTTTTGTCTATGCTCTTTTTTGCTTAAGGACATGCAGAATTTTTCAACCGCCAAAAAAATTTGGTAAGTTTTTAAATAAAAAAAAAACCCTTTGGTGCGAACTTTCTGCCGGTCACTGTATAAAGCATACAAACCTGACAATATAATAATTTTTTTGGGAGGCTCTCCTAATGAAGGAATAATTTCTCCAGGCATTTCTTCACATGTTGGCGAAAGGTTAGAAAACTTTGTGGGTACTGCTTGCGGAAATAAGGTTTTTTTAATGGTTACACTTCTTGAAAAATATTTTTCTTCGAAATGGTTTTCACAAAGCCGATAGTTTTTGTGTGCATTTATAATCTTTGGCAATAAATCTGGCCTACTACAGGCGTCTATCCACAATTTTGCACTATAACAAAATATTGTATTTAAAGCAACATACTATCCATTATTTCTACCCCTTTTGAAATAAATCTACCCAAAAACTATGTTAACCAGACCTTTACAACTTATATCTTATTATTTTATTTTATCATATCAACAATTATTCGCGATTAAACATAAAAACATAGGAAAACTAATAAGCTCCATCTTTATTTATCAAGTCTGTTACAAATATGTACCTACATCCCAAAAAACTTTAAGATTAAAAATTTTAAATCTATCATTCATATTATAATTAATTGATTATCATAATAATTACCGTTCGTACTCCTTTGGAAAACTAAATAAACTTAATCCTTGGACGGTTCTCACTGAACAATACGGGTAGGCACAATAATATCCAGACATTTTACAACACACAACGAAAACAAAATAATACCAAAAATAGCTAGGCGCAACGTCAGCTCACGGACTAAACACAATTTAGGCGAGCACATGTTTTTTACCGATACACAACATCTTTGCGACATGCGCGTACCAAAACAGGACCCGCAAAACGCCCAGCTGTCGCTTCTCGTTGGCTGTGTGTTCTCTGGTTTTGAGTTAACTTTTAGAAAATGCCTTTTTGGATACCAAACTATTGTTTGTGCTAAAGGAGATAAATCGATACGTCTTCCTTTGCCTTAGTTTTATTAGAGTGCAAAAACTCGTATTTTATTGTGGAATCGAAGCTATTTTGAGTTATCTCGGTCGACGCTAAAATCTTGTTAAGTGTATACGGAGTCAACGCAACAACGTGGTCTTCTAACACACTAATATTTGTGTAGTTGTCTTTCTACACACTCTTAATTTATGTATGTATTCTAAGGCCTCTTGCGTTCTTTACATGCTTATTGTTTGGTATTTTAGACTCTCTTCTCAGGCATAACATTAAAATAAAATATAAGGTAGAGATAAGGTAACCTGCTAACAAAATTAAACCTGATAGAATTGAACTTGTTAAAAAACATATTCTTTTAATTCCGACATAATATGAGAGCCACTACTGTCAACTTTGGACTTATAATTTAACAATGTATAATTGCTTCAATAATACAACTACTTGTTGTATGTGGTGTGAAACACTGTCTGGCAGAGGGGCAAATCAAATCGGTTCTTGTTTATACAAAGAACTTTTGTCCTTACCATCAAACATTAAACATGTAACACTTTACTTTGATACTTGTGGTGGACAGAACAAAAACGGCCACATAGTTGCAATGTTTATGGTTGTGACTCGAAAGCAGGAAATATAGTTGTTCCGGTTTAGCTGGAAGTTGATTTTTTTGGGAAGATAATAAAAATTGAAGATAGGGACATGTAAGCCGTTTTGCTCTAAGACGTACTGTTAGAAAGTTATAAGCTGTCAAAGTTCAAAAATGTCACTTTTCGAGAGTCAATATCTCGGAAACTATGAAGTATAGACTAATAGTGCATTTAATAAAAAATAATTATAATTTTATGTGAAATTTAAAAATGTAAAAATATACAGGGTGTTCTATTAACAATAAAAAATAACGTCAACACTTGACAGTTGGTGACATTACTGACATATGGTATAATAGTCAAATAGTAAAATTTTAGTCCTATAGATTGCCCAAAACCCGGATCCGATATCACTTTTCGTTCGCCTGTAATTAAGCCGTTCCGGAACATTTGCCCAACCCTGTAGGATAAGTATTTACTTAATAAAAAACACCTAATTTTTTAACGCATTCTTCATAAAATAAAAAATAAAAAAACGAATTTTTGTAAATGAGTAAAAATCTCAATACTACTATTTTCGACCTGTCTCACTTTACACGCGCAAGAGCGAACATCAATTAAAATACATCGATACATCGCCAATTTCAAATGGCCTCGATGCATCGCTTGAAAACGATACATTACATTACAAATATCGATGTTTTCGATGCGTCGATGTATATTGAACATCCACATTTCCGTATGGTGTTTCTTTGTTGTTTCTTTGACAGCGGTTTAAAATTTTTTTTTCAGTTTATCGTTTTTTTGTAAGAATTGCTGAATTGTTAAGATGAGTAACAAGTACCAAGTACCTATACGAGAATTCGGAAAATAATAATTCTGCAGTTACTTTTCATGGGTGAGTAAATAGAAAGTTGGGTTATTTGTAGGTTATGTTTCTTCTACAGTCGTAAGGTCTTATTCAAATGTAACTCCGGCGTAATCCCCACTACCTGCCCCACCCAGCTCTTCACCTCCTCTCTCCTATATATTGTCAACAGATGTTAATAACATTTATGAATGACATGTGCCATCTATAGGTACCAGATCATTGGTCTTACCTGCACTAGTTTTAGTTAGTGAACATGTATTGTACCGCGTGGTCAAATAAGCTAGGACATCGGTATTATCTCTGAAACCATATCCTATAACTACCGTGCGAGCAAAAATTATTTGCATCAAAGAGAGCCATGCATCTAAGGACGTAATGTTTAGCCGAAGAGGTTAATACCTGCTGGGTGTCAGTAACTACCTGAATTAACAATCAATCAGTTATTCCGTCATCTTTGACAGTCGTTACACTTTGATTCATCGCTAATTTTTCCAATTTCTTGAACAATTCACACAATGGGCTTTACGGAACAGCACAAAACATTCATGCTTGAAGCGTATTTTCAAAACGGGGTTAGAGTAAATGGTAAGTGGCAATACAATCCGGGTTTGTGCATGGACGATTTTCACGAACATTTTCCCAACGTTGCTTTTATAGCTAAAAGGAGTTTTATCATTGCCTGAAAAGAACCGTGGCTGTGTTTAGGGAAACAGGTTCTATACAACACAAAAAAGGAGCAGGAAGACCATCTGTAAGAACAGAAGAACTTGTTGCAAACGTTCGTGAAATAATGCAAAATACGCCAACAAATAATTGTATAAGACGCCTGTCCCAAGAAGTGGGAAGATCCTATGGAACATGCAGGACTATTCTTAAGAAGCAGCTTAATTTTTTTTTTAGTAGAGTTCACATTGCACCCTCAAAAAATTGGTGTCTGGTTAGCTGTTTCCCGAAGAAGAATTGTTGGTCCTATTTTTTTCCATGACACAGTTACAGCACAGCGGTATAAAGACAATATTTTGAATCCATTTGTGGAGCAATTACTTGACGACGAGCTACGTTTTGGATATTTTATTCAACAAGGTGCAACCGTCCATACAGCCGCCGAAACTATTAACTACTTACGCAATTTTTTCTTCCACAGATTGATCAGTTTTCGATCAGAAATTGAATTCCCACCTAGATCACCTTGGTTATGGATTACTTCGTTTTTCCTCATTTAAAGAACACTATTTTTAAAACACCAGTTGCAAATTTAGAACAATTACAAGAAAGGATTATCCAAGAATGTGGTAACATTTCTTCAGAGATGCTGGTCAATACTTTCGAATGCTTGGAGCATGGCGGTGGCCAATTTCAGCAATTTATGTAATTATTTTTCTTTTTCTTTCTGTATATTCTTACTTTGTTAATTTTGTAAACAACAAAAATAAATTTGTATTTGTCTACTTATTTTATTACTCATTGGTTTGGCGTATCATGGCATAATATGAATTTGACAAAATTTTAACCTAGATTTGGTTAGATATATCGTCCCCATATCATTGTGATCTAAACCAAGCCCTACGTTTTTTAATCCAAGCCCTCTTTGATGAAAATAATTTTTGCTCGCATGGTATCATTATAATACTATTTTAAATTAGGTATTATCACTTTTAAAATAAACATTACGTAATTAATAGTAAAGATGGGTACCAACGTTTGCAAGGTTGCGGGAAGGGGAGCAGTTTTAAAAAAAAAACATTATTTGCAGTGTTTGATGCTGATGCATCACAAAACCATTTGCAAATGCTAAAGATTTTCTTATTAGCAATTTTACTTTATTTTAGGTTATGGGTGTTATGCCAATAATACGAGGCGAAGTTGGAAAAATTACTTTTGGTTGGTTCTCTAAGCCCATGCTGTATGCATATGGATTTTATATTGTAACCACAATTTTAGTTGTTTTAGGTACACACAGAGAGGGACAGCGTATATTACTACTACTACGACTACCGTATATTAGTAGTATTGTGAGAAAGCTATATTTTTCGTATATCGAGCTCCCCACGCTTTTTTTCACAATAATACTAATGTTTATCTTTCATTATTATTTTCTGCCTATATTAGGAATTTCAAGAATAATTTTAAACTATATTTATTTTCCGCTTTTTAGTTTGATTAATTATTACAGCGTGTTTTTTTAGTTTTTTTAAACAATATTTATTAGGTCTATTTATTACTTTGCAGGAGGCACTGAAGATAGCCAATAGGCCGAAAGCGCTCTGCTACTAAAATAAAAATTTACACCTAATACAAAACATTCCTTCATTTATTTATGAAGAGGTGTACACAGCCTTCCTTATCCTTTCTTTAAATATAAAGCCGTTATTACCAATTTCTAGTAAAAAGCCAGCTTCAGAAGCACTTGTAACTTAATGTTATGACCGTGTGAGGATTAGACCGCAAAATATTCACAGATCTTGCATCATACGCAAGTATCATAGGCGTATTGAAAATACCTACCACATACAGTGGCGAGAAGGAAACCATTATGTCACAGCACATATTACTCCTATCTGTGAGTTTGTGAGTATATAACGTGCCGCTATCACGCGTTATTATGACGGCATGGATGCTCCGATTTAGTTTGAAATAATAATTAAATTATTATACTTAGAAATGTGTAAATTATACCTAGAAATGTGTAAATTTGACTGTTTTGTTAAAATAAAAAATATAGGATAATCTGTATATTAGTACATATTGAAGAGAGCTCAAAACCACCTTTTCAAAAATAGCGACTCTTTGTTCATGAAATATCTAAATCTTAAGTCGGCTATGAAATGTTTTGGATTGGTATATCCATTCTCCCCCGACTTTCTGTGAAATACGCCAAGACCGCCGCGCTATTTCGCTTTGTTTCAGCGACATTCACTGTTTATTTTTCCAATTTTATCAAAATTGAAACAATCAAAAATGCGGTTACCATTATCTCGACTAATATGGACACCTGAAAATTTTAAAAATTACGAAAACGTTATCTGATATCAATGAAATCTAGACAAATAAAATCTGTTTGCACTGTCGAAGATTAAATTTTGAATGATACACGTTCGATATGAACTTTGTTAATAAAACTTGTGCAATTAAACGTTGCACACGTTTCATTATAGTGTTCATTGAACTAGTATCATTAATAACTATAATGTAAGAATATAGAACAATAATAAAAATAATCTACTTTTTATTATGTCCAAATAAAGATATATTCAAAATTCAAACACACAGTATAATATTTGAATAGTAATAATATTTGGTTAAAATAAACATCCTGATAAATCCGACGCCGCTTGTGTGCAGCTGTGCCTTTTGGGAGATCCCGTAAGATGAAAGTAGGTACTGGCCGATTCAATACTAACTACTATAACTGTTCTCTCTCCCGGCCATATCTTAATATCAACAAATATAATAATAAATGCCGAAACCCAAAACAAAACAATATTAACACTTAGCAGATGATGTCATCGATCCTGTGCTGCTCGGATGTTTGTTTAGACTTCACCGCCGTGTTATTTATGTGCATGTCGCTTGTCGCGTTCATTTTTCATGAAATAGACCCGTATATACGCACCCAGTAGTATTTTCAATACTAAAATACGTTATCCATTATGCGTATTTGAAAAATTGGGTACTAACTCTATGTCATTTTATTTTTAGTTGGGTATGAAAGGTTAGACATTTTATTAAACAGAAGCAAACAGTTCGATGAATATATTTACGCCATTATATTTATTGTGTATCTTTTTCCGCATTTTGTTGTACCATTTGTTGGATGGTCTGTGGCATACGAAGTATGTGACTATAAAAATGGATGGGGCACATTTCAACTGAATTATTACAAAATAACGGGTAAGTAAAAATATTGTAACTTAGGTTTTATTAATATCGCACAAGAATACTCACGAAGGAAAATGTAAAGCATAATATTAATTCCCAAAATAATTTTACAAATTCTTTTTCAAGAAGTATTTTTATTGCAATTCGACAAAACATACAGGGTGAGATTTTTAACTGGAATAAAATTCAGTATTAAAAAGCCTTTTATTTGCTAAAAAAATACGGAACTACAACTGCACTGCCCCAACTTTTTATTTTCAAATATAAAGGTATGTATTGTTATAGCTCGTTAGAAAGGGCATAAAAAAGGGAACACCATTTACTTTTGCATTTTTGTAATGTAGGCGCAATTTGTTTTATTGTAAAAATTGTTTGAAATGTTGCCCAAATAAATACTAATGATTCATGAAAAACTCAAACTTTCAAACACTTATTTTCAATAGTTCAGACTTTCCAAGTACGAAAGCAGTATGTTCTTAAAATGTCACGTATTTCATTAGTTGCTACAATATTATTTACACATTCTTAATAATGCCGCCTCGCTTGGGCGTTAAAGTCAACTATATGACATTGATGAGACCATAGGAGTAAACAATGGTTTGATTGCTTTTCTTATGACTAAATCGCATGGCTCTTAAGAAAATCGATAGATTATAGCTTAAGAGGCATTGCAATTGGCAAGAAAAAGGAATAAAAAGATGCATACTAAAGCAGGCGATTAATAAAACGTCGTGGAGATATGTTTGATAGGTGGTAGACAAGGAAGTAATATCTTCAAATACGCTTGGAAGCTTTCTTACAAAAGTAACCCCCCGTTATGAAAACACAAAAAATTTTCTATCAAATCCCTTGCGAATGTAGCGAATCGTACATTGGAGAACCAAAAAAAAAATCTTCCCGTACGAGTTAAAGAACATCTGAAACATACTCAAAGAGGTGACACTTCGAGATCAGGTATAGCGGATCATGTATGGACCAACCAACAAAATATACAGTGGTCAGAAGCCAATAAGGTTTTGGACACGGAACAGCACTAGAGAAAACGAAAATTCAAAGAAGCAGCTTTTATGGATCAAAACACCCATATATTTCGTAAACCAAGTATAGATATCCCCAATATATCTGGAAGCCTCTTCTTGTCCAAAATCAACAGCTCAAACTTCACACTCCAATAAGTACGTAGGCGGAGTCATCAAGCTTCATTGCACATGGATAGTATTAAGACAGTAGCCTTAGAATTATAATTTGGTTTACACTTGAAAACGGTTATCTATACTAGGTTAGGTTAGGTTAGAGTGGCAGACCTCTGGCATTGTCCAAACAGTCACACGTAGTTCTATAAGGACCGTTGTGGTACCACACATGTTCCGCGGAATCTACACCAAGAAAAAAATGTAGTTAAAATAACTCGATATTTAGTTAACCGAACTATAATCTGTAGTAGAATAGGCCCCAGGTTAGATGACTTGCTGATTTTACTAAATCTATTTTGCTAGAATTATCTATTGGTTGCAACTAAAAATACTTGCTGTTTTCTGCATAGTTGGAGCTACTATAAACTTTAGTTGCGCTAGCTAAAAGAATTTAGTAGTTTTAATATATAACCTATTAAAAATAGGAAGGCATTTAGTAGAAGAAACCAAATGCATTAACTGTATTTGGTATCCTTACCATGCTATTTAAACTTATTCTTTTGCTGTGTTACATACTTTTATTTGTAACAATAAATTGATGATCTTACTTAAATTAGATTAATGTATTTGCAAAAGCTACTATTTCTTATAGCTAACCTTAAAAGTTTATCTTGCTAAAAATGCGATTTAAAGATCTTTTTTTTGTTATATCTAATAATGCCATTACCATTTCATTTTTGTGTTTTAACGGGTAAAATAAAAATAGATGTAAATTTGTACCTATTTTTATTTCAATAGAATTTATTATTATGAGGAATATAATTTATTATTATGAGGGATTATGAAAATAGTTGTTTGCCAATATTTTTACTTATTTATTAATCTGCATGATCCAAGCTCCAAAATACACAATAACAATATGGCGTCGGCTCTATCATTTGGATTAAATTCCATTTTGATACTGAAATAAAAGAATAATTGGTTATAAAATATCCCAGGACCAAATAGAATGCAGGGGCCACCCGGCAGGGTGCTGTATCCACTGTAGGTATACTTGCTATTAACTTTCAACTTACCCAAATACTAAATAGCTATTATGAAATAATCAAGACACAAACACAAAAGAGAAAATGCAGGTATCCATAATTTGCGTAAAGCTAAATGTTAATGCCTCCCCGCCATGTCGGAGCTAACGTGTAAATAGTGGTTTCGTTTCGTATTCGAGTACGCCGACTCCTCGCGAACGATTACCTTGCCTGGTAATGTAGTTAAACATACTACTTCGTCTGAGTAGAATTTAATGGAGATATTGCTAAATCCACTAGAAAATTTGGTGACCAGTAAGACTAAATATTATTTCGAGTTGTATCTAATAGATCGATGGTAGAAACTATTTAGCAAGGAACTTTTTTAGTTATCAATATGCTATTTAGTTAAATTAAATAAAATCATACTAATGCTTAATAGATTTCCATAGCAAAATGATTTTAGTTGCTACAAAAACCCTAATAGGCTAAAGTTGCACGTTTTTTTGGTACTTTAACTAAATAATTTGCCATTCTTACTCATTTCTTCTCAGCAAAGAAATTTAGTAAACTAATTTTCTCGGTGTATTTGCATCAGCTTTCTGATGGTTAACGCGATCGTAAAAGAATCTTGACAGCTCAATCAAACCAGCCACTGCTGTTAACAAACTTAGTAAGTCGACCCCGTTGCAGGCTGCTCTGGCATATATATACTAACTAACCGAAACGTTATTGTGTTTAGCAACAAAATAAAGACAATGGAAGTCCGACAAGGTAATTATTTTGATATTACTTCATTGTCTACTACCTCCAAACAAACCCTGTATGGTGTGCATATACTAGAAATCCATTCTATTATTACTTTTTAGGAAAAGACTTGGAGTTTCCTCTCCTTAGTACCCTAATCGGGGTCATTAGCCTGGGATGTCTTTTCCTGGCGATGGGATTTTTACTGACACTCAGCGCACTCATGGAAGGATTTACACTTTATCACACGACAGGCTATTTGCATATCATAACAATGATAAATATGAACTGTGCTTTATGGTATATTAATTGTAGAGCTATTGGGAATGCAAGCACAGGAGTTGCTGATAACTTTAAAAAGGTAAAAAAAAATTAACGGTACATTACATGTAAATGGAATATCTATAAGCAGTCTCAACTAGGACGGAGAAAGATAGGCTTCTCATTCTTTTTATCCAGGGGCGGATGGGCCCACCGGGACACCGGGAGATTTCCCGGTGCGCCGGTGTTTGTCCACTTTTTTCTTTTCTTTTTTAAAAATTTAAATTTTTATGATATTTTTATGTTAAATATTTTTAATTTAATTTTTATATTAATAATAAATATTGAGCCTAATGAATAAAAATTAAGCAATTACTTGAAGCAATTATTTTTGAGTAAAAGCAATTGCTCGACTAGCAAATGCTATCAGTAAAAGCGATTGCTAGATCTGGATATAAATAAAAATTTGAAGCACTTGCTGTTTTTCTTACACCTCTGTAGCAAATGCTTATTCAACACAAGTTCAGACGTGGCCTATACACTTGTTCAGATTATAGATTTCATGTTCAGTTTGGTGCCTAATTGAGTTGACGTAAATACAACAACGTTGGTCTATTTATTTAGTACAATAGTAATCTCTTACGTTTTTGTGGAAAATAGGAAACTTATATTTGTGATATGGCGGATTTCAGTAAAAATGAGGAAAGTGATAGTAGTGATGAAGAAATTAAAGACCAGCAATTGATATTCGTTCACAAATTGAACAAACATAAATAAATCTCTCTGACCACAACCACAAGAATAAATAACAATCAGAAGGGAAACAGAAAAAGAGGTCCGATACGGTCGGCTATGACCTTGGCCAAGTGTAAATTATGCAAATCCCGGGGTGGACTCAGGTATATTACCCAATATTTAAACACTGCCAGACAGGACCGGCCTAAACTTTTAGTGATGGTTAAATAATACATATTATTATTAGATGTTTCAATATAAATATTGTTTATTTCCATTTCTAATTTACAAATTTAATTGAAAATTACAAATTTTACTCGAAATTTAATTAGAAGTAACTAATACCTATTAAAATAAAATAGAATAGATACAATATAATAGGTCTATATTTGCATATTATTTATAACATTCTACATATACATATAAACAATTAGTTGTTATTATACAGTGCGTCCCTAAAGTATTGCACAAATTCATTTAACATTCAGGGATTTACTATTTTTTTAAACGCTCGGATACGTCAATTAGTGTTTTTAATTGCGCATTTTTTAAGGTAAGATGTTGTTATACAGGATGTCCCACGTAAAAAGTATGACGTCATCGACGACTTTTTTAAATGGAACACCCTGTATATTATATCAATTTTGAATTCTAAGATGAAAACTTAAAACTTTTTATATAACCAATCATACCTCTGTAAATCACGGTTTCTAAAATTTTCACGTTTGAAAACTTAAATGTATTCTAATATTATTCAAATAAATCAGCATTATTTCAATAAATGTTTTTAAAGTAAATTTTCAATTGTGAATATTTCAAAAACCGTGATTTACAGAGGTATGATTGGTTATATAAAAAGTTTTAAGTTTTCATCATAGAATTCAAAATTGATATATACAGGGTGTTTCATTTGAAAAAATCATCGATGACGTCATACCTCCTACGTGGGACATCCTGTATAACAACATCTTACCTTAAAAAATGCGCAAATAAAAACACTAATTGACGGGTCCGAGCGTTTAAAAAAATAGTAAATTCCTGAGTGTTAAATGAATTTGCGCAATACTTTATGGACGCACTGTATACTTAAGAATGTACAAAAAGGCGAGGTTCAGTTTGACAGATAAAATATGTCATCTGTTCAACTAACCCGACATAAATCTAATTTTGTGAAATTTTAACTATGCAACAAAATAGTAACGTAAATAATTACAAATGTCGCCAAATGATTAAATTATTTTTATTAATATATTTGAAGTTCCTATTTATATATTTTAGAGTATAAAACAATGTCACTCGCATTAAATAAAGTAACAATATATTCCTTGGGGAAATGTGGACAAGGGTGAATGTAAGTTATGTTTTTACCTATTTCTACAAGACGTTTTACAATATTTGGGTGGGTGGAAAAATTTTGAAAATTGTCAATAAAAACTGTATTCAAATTAGAAACAAAGTAAACAAAATTGTCATTGGCCATCATAAGGTTACCGAACAAGTCCAAGTTTGCATCTGATAAGCAAAAAATTGATGTACTGTGTGTTATGTTGTGTTGTTGTGCAAATGTACACAATATTTGTGTGCATTTGCGTAGCTTTCGCAAATTTCACAATTATGATTCATTAGTGATTTTCTAATTAGATACCCGCTAATGTATCGTTTGTCGGATTTATTCTCCATTTTTATAATAATATCAATAACACTACGACACTGGCAGAACAGCTGATTGCTACAATAGTCACTGCGGCACTGATAGATATGTTCTTCCAATTTCTTCCAAAGCCGAGCGCCAAAAATCTACCTGACCATCGGACCTCTTTCTCTGTTTCCCTTCTGATTGTTATTTATTCTTGTGCCACAACCGTTTAGCTTCCACAACAGCTTCAGCACTTGTAGGAAATTTAACCCTGGAACAGCACAATGGGGTCTGAGAAACCCAGGCGCATACTCCATTCAATGTAACTCGCGCATCCTTGCATTTTTGGACGAACCGTTTTATGTAAATTCAGTTCATAGTTCCCCCTAGTGCTGGGAAGTTTAGTTCACTTTGCCGATTTCAATCTTTCGATCTCGTTCAATAAAGTGAATAGTTCAAAAGACTAGTTCGTTTAGTTCGGTAGGTAGGTCGGTCAGGTGACAAAACCTATAATCTCGGTCGTCTCGCTCTCGCTTGCGTAGTACATTCCGTTTAGACTTTAGTTCGCCTTGTTTCAATCTTTTAGTAATTACTGATTGAATCTTTTAGTTCAGTTGCCAGATTCGATCTTTTGAACTAGTTCGTTCGCGAACTACACAACTCTAGTTCCCCCCGGTCAGAGACAGCCGCTACGCCGTTTTCGTTAATGCTGGACTTGAAAATTACGACCGTTGTGGACCTGTGGGTATTTCAGACCCCAGTGTGCAGTTAACGGCTGTGATAATTTCGCCGAGATTCAATGCTATTTGCTAATACAAAAATTGAGTATGAATTTTGAATGACTTTGTTATCACAAAATGTATGTTTTATTTTAGTATAACGGTTTTTTGAGTGAAAACGTTTTGTATTTTGAAATTTTATTAATTTTTTTTCGTCATGCCTTAATATTTATAAAAAACGCAATAAATAGCTTCTACCTTTGTTATTTTCACTTTTGTAAAAAAAATCTTAAATAAACATGTACCGGATGTCCCACTAAGAATAGCTCTCGGCCGTATCTCAGAAAAGGTTAGTCGTATGGCTTGCGGAAAATTTTTTTTTTAATAAAAGCGGCCATGAGAAATTGCTGGAAATTATTTTTTAGTTCCTCATTTTGCCGCAAGAGGGTACAATTAAATTTTTTTTTTAATTCTAAATTTCTCCGAAAATTCCCATATTAAGGTTTAACTCTGATTACATCATCGAAAAGCTTAGACAATTCTGCATCATTTTGGTTTAAGGCTCGTTGGCGTACCGACTTTGATAAGAGTGGGGGAAGCTATTGAATGTGTAAACATTAAAATCGCTGTAACTTCTAAACGACTTATCCGATTTTACTAAATTTAAGCTTGTTTGGAAGAGAAAGGTAAGTATCTTCAATCGCCGTATCTAACTGTACACGATAGTGTTTAATAAAATTGCTACAGGGCGCAGTTTGTAATAATAACAGTTTTTTCGGTTTTTTCCCGAAAATTCAAATCATACGGTATAATTATGATATCATAATCGGAAAGTGGATGAAATTTGCGAGAAAAGATGTGAAGACCGCAGTTCGATATCCTTGGTTGTTTCAGAGTTATCGCCAAAATAATTATTATTAATACAAATAGCGCCCTCTAGCAATTTTATTAGAAACTATCGTGTACCATTGGATACGAAAAGTGAAGGTACTTCCAAACAAGCCTAAATTTAGTAAAATCGGATAAGTCGTTTAGAAGTTACAGCGATTTTAATGTTTACACTTTCAATAGCTTCTCCCACTCTTATCAAGTAAAAGTGTAAACATTAAAATCGCTGTAACTTCTAAACGACTTATCCGATTTTACTAAATTTAAGCTTGTTTGGAAGAGAAAGGTAAGTAACTTAAATTGTTGTATCCAATGGTACACGATAGTTTCTAATAAAATTGCTAGAGGGCGCAATTCGTATTAAAAATTATTGTTTTGGCAATAACTCTGAAACGAATAAGGATATCGAACAGCGGTCTTCACGTCTTTTTTTGCAAATTTCATCTACTTTCCGATTATGATGTCATAATTATACCGTATGATTTGAATTTTCGGGATAAAATCGAAAAAACTGTTATTATTACAAATTGCGCCCTCTAGCCATTTTATTAAACACTATCGTGTACTGTTGGATACGGCGATTGAAGGTACTTACCTTTCCCTTCCAAACAAGCTTAAATTTAGTAAAATCGGATAAGTCGTTTAGAAGTTACAGCGATTTTAATGTTTACACATTCAATAGCTTCCCCCACTTTTATCAAGGTCGGTACGCCAACGAGCCTTAAACCAAAATGATGCAGAATTGTCTAAGCTTTTCGATGATGTAATCAGAGTTATACCTTAGTATGGGAATTTCCGGGGAAATTTAGAATTAAAAAAAAAATTTAATTGTGCCCTCTTGCGGCGAAATAAGGAACTTAAAAATATTTTCCAGCAATTTCTCATGGCCACTTTTCATAAAAAAAAAATTTCCGCAAGCCATACGACTAACCCTTTCTGAGATACGGCCGAGAGCTATTCTTAGTGGGACACCCGGTACTTTACATAAGACATTATTTTTTTGTTGTGAATTTAGACTCAACGCATAAAAAAAGTAATGATTAATATTTAATTAAACTAAAAAACACTAGGGGTTTCGGAGACCCCACTGTGCAGTATATTATGTAAGATAAAATAACTGTGCTGTTCCAAGGTTAATAAAAATATTGGCCTTCTCCAAAACTGCATCCATTACAGAAGTGTATGTCTTACAGACAGTAGTTTCGTGAACACCGAGTTCTTCACCTACAGAATTTTGAAAGCCCGGATTCGACAATTTCCGCAGAAAGACTTTAATCTTATTTATAGACGGGCGGCACGGTGCAATTTGCGTTCACTAACCCAATATTTCGTTATAACTTTATGCGACCCAACCCATCAAATTAGGCATCATTTTTTACATAAAAAAGTTAAATATAGCGACTTTTTTTTTTGGTCGAGACTAAAGTTATAGCAAAAAAACTAAAAAAAAATGGAAATATTGATTTGATTATTTAACTTCCAATAACTTCCAAATTAATCAAAACAAAAATTTGAAATTTTCGCAGATTTAAGGCCTAAACATTTCACTTTGATTTAGGTTTAATTTTTGAAAAAATTTAAGTGTTAACAAAACAATTTTCCCAAATTTGTTAAAAAGTGCATAACATTAATATTTTTGTCTTATCTTTAACTCCTCTCGACTCGCTTATATAACAAGTTATCAAATTTATTCTTATACCAAAAACTGCATACATTAATTAGCTTTATTTTGCCTCGATTAATATTAGGGGTATTTTAAATAATAAGAAAGTTACCACCGTTTTAATACAGCGATGCACGCTACAGCGGCGTACATCCAGCGGTCCCCCACTCCCACCTTTTACACGTTGCGCCTGGAAAATTACCCGGTGTATATGGCGTTTACTTATATGTTCCCGCATAGCCAAGCCTTTTTTGATTTTATTTCACAGAAAATAAATTTTAGAGCTTGTTCATTTGTTTTTGTTTTTCATTTGTACTATTGAATTTGTAAGATAAATTAAAATAATAAAAAAAAACATCTAAGGCATGGAAAACTTGTTTATTAATCGTCTAATAACAACACATCATTTTCAAATTGTGATTGAAAAAAAATTTGAAATGTGATTTAAAATTGCTTTCCCTAATATTCCTGCTGCTCTATGTAATAATAAATTTTCATTTTCGTCACATGCAAATTCTTCCTCGGAGCTTGATTCTTCATTTGTTACGGAGTTATGTATAATGTTATACTCGCAATCTTTTGAAAGTACAATAGTATGCTTTCCGGGGCGACTAACAAAAAAAAATAATTCTCCAAAATGTTCTCCAATTTTTTCTCTTATATTACTGGAATTTTGTGCAATGTTCGAATTAATGTTACGATCTTCTAATATTTTATTTAGCTGATTACAGACAGTTTTCAACGTTAAGCATTTCTTTTTATTTATTATGTCAGTATTTATTTTCTGAAAAAATATTTCGAAACAAGTTTTTAATGAATCTGGATCTTCAACAGGTGGCTCAAGTTTACGTTTTTCAGCTAACACATTCATTGGTGATATATATTTTGCGTAACAAGCCTTGTGATATTTTGCATCTGATGCAAATAAATCGCTGTAAAATTCCATCCTGCCTGTAATAATAGTGTCATTTCGCTCTTTAGCACATTTAATATTTTTTCACGGGTGCCACTCCCCGTGCCAGTACTAATCGAAACTAAACCTTTTTTCTTTAAGGTTCCACTTTTAGCACAAATTAGGCAATCTGTCTTTATGTTAAATTTATTTTCACTAACCCTAGCGCTATTAAAACTACTGCTACAACATGGATCACTTATAGTGTTCTGTTCAGATTTTAGTAGTTTGTCAATCATATTTTTGTGGCAAAATATTTTTCTACAATTATTATAAAATTTAAAATGACATGGATTTTTAATGATTTCACTTTTCTGAGATAATATTCGCAGAGAAACGTTGTCCTTTCTTAAGTCTGCTGCCAAAAAAATCGAAGCAAAACCTTGCTGGGTAGGCTTTTTAACAACATGTTATTGTGTGAAATCATCCAGCTTTTGGCAGCAGAAAATGCACGTATTGCTCATCTTTAACTTGTAAATCTACAAACAAAACATTTACTTTATTAAACTTTGACATACGCATAATAATGTGTTTGACTTACCTGATACACGTTTATAAAACTTTTAGCAATACTAAAAATACACAAATTAATTATTTACTTTCTAGAACGATGCATACACGAACCAATATTTATGGTAATAACGCCAATAACGCATGAAATCAAAAGAAACCGAGTTAAAACACGCATCATCAGCTACGTAGCGGGGTCGGACGGGGCGGGAGCGGAATCACCCAACCGGCCGCCGACGCCGTGCTTGCTCATGTTTAAACTAATTTGCCGCTTTTATTTATAAAGATAGATCTACTAATAATTGATACAAAATGATACCAATAAAATTCCGCAGTTTTTGGTAAAAAAATATATTTAATAGCTTAATTCACATGTCAATAGCAAGAAGTTAAATATTTTTTAAACATATAAATTGCGTGCACCCTGTCATAAACTATTATAATTAATATTATAAAATTTATAATTTTGTAAAATGTCATGCATGTAAATAAAAGGCACATATTTAGGCTATAAATCAGTAAAAAAAATATTATTAGTTTTAAAATACTTTTAAAGTTATTAACAGTTAAATATAAAACTTTATAATTTTAATTTTTTTTGTGATTTTTGCCTATATTCTCGGTCCCGACCAATAATAAAAGTCGACAAATATGTTTTTTTGTGTAAAAACACATGCTAAATCAGATAGAATAAGTCTCATAAAGTTATAAGGAAATATTGGGTATGCCTTTAAAACGACGTCATTTGATCGAGTTGCCGCCCGTCTATTAAAGGCGACAGTGCACCCCCTCGCCTTTTACCAGTATCAGTCAAAAAATAATTTGCCAACCACTCAACATTTTCGCAGTCAAATCGATATAACTTTCTGAAATCATCATAATATCTGCAATTTTTACGTAGAATGTAGATTTTTCTTTTACGGACGTTCATATTCAGCCATAATTGAAGACACAAATTAAGAGCAATTTTGGAATTTTGACACTATACCGTGTGTTTCTCAAAAGACGTTCACCCCTATATTTTTTCTGTATTTATAGATATTAAAGTGAAATTTTAAGATTATGCATAAGAGATGAGTCTGCATTAATTGGCATAATTTTCAATTTGTTACCATTTCCGGTTTGACCGGAATTGACCTTGACTTTGGTATTTTAAATGGGACATCTTGTATATTTTTACTTATTGGGATTCAGCATAACATTCTTAGTAAAATTACACCTCACTTGTAATTTTTCGAGGTGTTATACTTTTTTATGTTTATTTTTTATTTTCAGTCTAGAGTGCTACAAATTAATTCAATCTGTTAATTTATAGCCAAGTAGTATATAGAAATTAAAATTATGTCATAATAGTTGACTTTCTAAGTTTCACAAGCGTTTAAAAAATAAAATTTTGTTTTCTTGACGTTTACTCCATTTTTCCAAATGGAACGATGGTAGTTTACTAGGATATATTTATAACGAGCATTTTTTTTTTTCAACAATTTGATACTATACACCCCTATGCTATTTTAAAATTGACACGAAAAAATTTGCCTTAAGTCCCAATCGCAAATTTAAAAGCGTTATATGCATTATTGCCAATTTCTAAAGAAATATAAAGGCGGCTTTGAAAAACAATGGAATGGTTTTAAAAAGCAGTATGGCTTTAATTTAAAGTTGTAATGTCATTAGTTTATAAAACATACAATACATAAAGTTGCCACAGTGGATCTTTGCCCGTGCGTCATCAATCAACGATCAGGACTCGACGTGGTTAATAACTCTGCATCCTTGTTTATTACAGTAACAAGTTTGAATAAAAGCATAAAAGAACGTCTCCAAAATTCCGCAATAATATAACGTGCTAGACAAGGATAAAACTATAAACGTCAGTTAATTACTTTCTTTATTTGTTTAGTTGACAACCGTTGTATTTTAGAACGTCATTGTCAACCTTATTTTGATCTGCCAATCTAATTCGTATTTTGTAAATCTGTTTGCCTTAGAACTGTTCCTGTTTCTAAAAATAGTTCTTTTTAGAGGTAATTATACCCACCATCTGTTTTGGCGGTAAGTATTTATGGATTTTTATAATAACTAATTTATTTATTTTAAATATTCTAACCGTGAAAGTTCTTTGAAACGTTTACGGCAGTGGCTAAATTCCCTTAAATGAAAGGATGTTAAAAATTTGACTTTTGCGATTTTAATAGTCAATAAAACACCAAACTTTTGTAGATTTTAAGCTTTAAAAATAGTATTAAATGTACAAACATTTGTTTGTCAATTTCTTTTAGTTAATAGAGAATGCCGGGCAAAACTTAAAATAAATAATAATTTTTCGTGATATTATGTAGGTACGTCAAACGGTAGGCAGGCACGTCCATTTTATGAACTTAACTTAGTTTTGACTTTTTTCGTCTCGTAATTTTGATTTGATTCATACGATTTTGATGACGTAAAAGTGATGACGCACGGGAAAAGAACCACTGTGGCGACTTTACAATCTTGCGGCTTCAGAAGAATTTTTCCGGTCACTCCAAAAATTATGAGCAAATCAATTTGTTCATTTCTAGTAAAACTAATCATTTTATCTGATTTACAATGTAAGTTTATTAAACGAATGACACTACAATTTTAATTTAAAACCATATATTGGTTTAATTTTTTTAAAACTGAATAATAATATACTGTTTTTAAATTTATGTGCGAATTAAATATTTTATTTGGGACTGTCGATGAAACTTGATTCTAAAAAAGAAAAATAGTCAATTTTTAGGTTGGTACTTCAGCACAAATATCTTTTTTCTAATTTTGACATATAAAGTGACACTTTTTAAAACTGATTGACATTATGAAACGTCTTACTTTTTGTAACTAGTTGCATAAAGTAAAATTTTATGCAATTGGTGACGAAAAATGTATTTCAAAATTAGTGACAAAAAGAATTATTCTATTTGTATGCAAGTAAAACTTTCTCATTAACATGTTTAATTTCCTTCTCATCACACCACGTAACAAATTTTTCGTATGCCAAATCATAAACTGCCTTTGACTTTTTGGGAATTACTGATAATAGAGCATTACCTGCTGCCTCTTCAATATCGCTTGGTAGCTCTTCAGAACTTGAATGACTAATTTTTTTAAAATAAAACTAAAAATATATCAATCTCGCTAAAAACCTTCCGTCTAGACTTTTTTACAAAATGTCAAACTGACAACTAACATGAAGTAACAGCAACAATAGCTATTTATGCCATCAGGTATATGTCAAAATTAGAAAAACTAAATTTATGTTTTCCAAATTTTTATCAATTATATTAAATTTTATTTTTTTATTACTTTCTTCAAAATTAGAAAAAATCTTGTATGCAATACGTTACGAAATGAAATTTTGTGTAACTTGTGAGTTTTTGCGAAACTCACTTCGTTCGTTCCGCAAAAATCTCACGCGTTACACAAAATTAGGCATTTCGTAACTGATGGCATAAATAGCTATTAAAAAATTTATACAGTCAATAGATGCAAACCAGGAAAAGGAATAATCGAAAAATAAAATAGCTAACAGATTTTCATTATTGATAGCTTTCATATTTGTGTTTGTTAGCACTTAGAGTGTGCTGCTTGTGCGTATGCTATTATACAGGGTGTCCAGAAATGATGAGCAAAAAATTTAGGGGATAATTCTAGACTGAAAATAAATGCTATCTCTTCCTATAACATTTTTCGACGGAGTTACAGGGTGTTAAAGTTAAATTATTTACAGTTTTTTTTGCAATAAATACCTTCTCCACGCTCATAATTTTTTGACGAAATCTCGTATATCGGGCTTTTTATAGGGATGAGGAATACGAATTTTCCCACCGTTCTTTCGTATTTTGTAGAGGGCGCCACGTACGAGAATGTATTTTAATTTAAATGGTCCCAACTTTTTGTCCTACACTGTATGCGCATTTTTACTGAATATTTTTATTCTCCTAACCTTCTGACATAAAAAATATATACTTACTTACTACTTTTGTTTCGATTAATCTAACCGTTTTCGAGAAAAACGCTAAATAAAATAACATTATTGCTTGCATGGGATGAATACGAAATCATTTAAATTTATTTTCAACCTTAAACATAGCATAGCAAAGCATGAAATATTCCATGGAGTTCGTCGGAATTTTTTAAAAATAATTAATTTATGCATTGAAGAGGAAGGACGTCACTTTGAACCAGTGGCGCACCCAGGGGGGGGGGAAGGGGGCCTTGGCTCCCCCCAAAACCCCCAATGAAATTGACTCTTCAACTATACCCACTAACCCACTAAAAAAAACTTTAATTTCCAGGCGCAATACAAAGAACGATATAATTTTTATTCCTTTTGTTCAGTATACCTTAGATTCACTTATTACCAACCTAGACGATCGATTCATTAAACACAGGGAAATTATTTTGCTATTTAACTGTTTATTGCCCCGTCCCAATAAACAAGCAGAAAATTTGCAAAGCTTTCTCAGCCTTCATTCTTTTTATGCAAATTATTAATTTTTTGAAAATTTTTATAATAAAAGCATTCTAATATGCGAATTTAAATTATGGAACGACAAGTTTACAGATAGCAAAGAAATACCCTCCGATATGTTTAAGCTATATATTCAATGTAATGGTATGATATTTCCCAATATGAAAAAAACTTTTGCAAATTTTTGTTACCCTTCCCGTCTCCACCAGTACCTCTGAAAGGTCATTTTCCACAATAAAGTACTTAAAATCGTACTTAAGAAATTCCACCGGGCAAGTAAGACTTAATGATTTGGCAAATTTATTTATTCATTAGAATGTTCCTGTTTCTTGATTTTTATATTTAAATAAACTTTCTAAGGGTCGAAGAAAATTAGATTTACATATTTTTTAACAAATGCAAAGGTGTTATAAAAAAGTTTTGGTTTCTATTATTTATAAAATATTGTTTATTGTTGTGCTTGTACTAATTTATATTTTTAAATAAATATATTTGTACAGAAAAAGAAAAGCACGAAGTCTTTCTCCACAATATTTATTTATCGAGAAACTAGGCGAACCTAGGATCACATCTACATGCTTCGAGTGTAGAAACACTCATCATCAGGAAACAAAGTAAAAAGTAAATAAATGCTGATGTTTTTAGCAAAAGAGAAAATAAAGGTGAGATTGAGCCGTAATGAAGCTTTTAATGGTGTACAAGAGGTGTAAAATTGAAAAGTCAGAAGGTCGACAATCAAGACTCCAGCATACTGAAGAGTCGAGGGTTAAGTGCAGAAGCACACTGTGCCGTGCAGAAAATTATAGGGTGGTAAAAATTAGGGAGTTTTGAAAAACTTATCTGTAAAAAGCATTATTAAATTAGGTACTGAAATATCTTGAGTTTAATAATGCTTTTTACAGATAAGTTTTTCAAAACTCCCTAATTTTTACCACCCTATAATTTTCTGCACGGCACAGTGTGCTTCTGCACTTAACCCTCGATTCTTCAGTATGCTGGAGTCTTGATTGTCGACCTTCTGACTTTTCAATTTTACACCTCTTGTACACCATTAAAAGCTCCATTACGGCTCAATCTCACCATTATTTTCTCTTTTGCTAAAAACATCAGCATTTATTTACTTTTCACTTTGTTTCCTAATAATGAGTGTTTCTACACTCGAAACATGTAGATGTGATCCTGGGTTCGCCTAGTTTCTCGATGAATAAATATTGTGGAGAAAGACTTCGTGCTTTTCTTTTTCTGTATCATTTAACTCCACTTTGAGTATGGACTACTTCTTCAAAATATATTTGTGTTATGGATATGTCGTCATTACATATTTTATTTGGTAAAAAGAGTGGTATGTTTTGTCCGGAATAATTATTAAAGTGGATATTTTAAAGTAAATTTTTTTAGATATTTACCTCGATTGAACTAAATAGGCTATTGCGATCTTCCAAGAGTACCTACCTGTTAAAAAAGCCCCAAAGTTCTAAAAAAATGCGAAACTTAAAAGTTTATTAAAAAATTTGCTTCCGGCACTGGTTGGTGGGCCCCCCCTAACATAAAATCCTGGGTGCGCCGCTGCTTTGAACCTTTCATTTGAATGTTTAACTCATTATTCTAGTAACTTACCTATTTTAAAGCTGCAAATAAAATTTATCTTTAACACCCTGTAACTCAGTTAATAATCAATTTTCGAAAAAATGTTATAAGAGGAAATAGCATTTATTTTCGGTCTAGAATTATCCCCTAAATTTTTTGCTCATCATTTCCGGATTCCTGTTTATTGATTGGTGTGATACCGTTATCTACGTTAGTCATACTCTCTATAATATCATATTATTCTAGGATATTGAAAATTATTGCGCAGCATATATCGTTAAACATTATAGAATGTTGTGGCTTGAACTCAGTGAAATTTTACAAAAGCTTGGCAATGCCTATGCAAGAACGTATTCCACGTATTCATTGCTTATGATGGCTAATATTACCATTTCCGTAAGTAGATATAATATGCAATATCTTAATATATTCCACATATTTAATTATATTGGGTGTTTCAGAAGTACGGTACGTAGCTTAAGGGGGTGATTCCTATTATATTCTAAGAGAAAATGTTCATATGAACATGATATACAGTGTCCGCAAGATAGTCCGCATCAAATGGGATTTTTTTTTATTATTAGGTACCTATAGGTAAAAATTGAAAAAGCAGTTCGTTTTTGCTTACCTAAAAACCAAAAATAACGTATACTGAAGCAGCTGCACGACTTGCGTTACCTGTCAAATTTGACATTTTTAATAAAATAGGTTCAAAAATGCCCTTACTTATAAAAATATTGAAAAACTTTATTAGAGAAAGTTGTTTATTTAGGCATTTTTAGCCTTTCTACGAAATTTTGACAGTCTAATACAATTTTTATTTTTTGCCAGATTCTTGAAAATTTTGATCAACCCTCGTAGATTAACTTTTATACATCGATGTAAAATCATTTGCCTTTACTTCATTTGTAATCTTAATGCAATTTTGTCTAAAATTTTTGTTTCCAAATATTTATTTTGCTTCAATAACTGAAATTGTTATTGAAGTATGTAATGTTTGATGCAAAGTTTATCTAATTACATCAGTTTTGTCAAAACCGACGTTTCTCATTTTTCTTAAGTTTATATTAATATTGGATCAAAAAGAATAAATATTAATCGCTCGAAACATTTTATTCAACAAAAATATAGTTTAACATAATTAATTTAATTTAATAATAATAATTAAGTAAAATTTCAACGAAAGCTTCCTAATATTTTTTTTATACATCTGTTTACTAACTTAAGAAAAATGAGAAACGTCGTTTTGACAAAACTGATGTAATTAGATAAACTTTGCATCAAACATTACATACTGATCAATAACAATTTCAGTTTTTGAAGCAAAATAAATAATTGGAAACAAAAATTTTACACAAAATTGCATTAAGATTACAAATGAAGTAAAGGCAAATGGTTTTACATCGATGTATAAAAGTTAATCTACGAGGGTTGATCAAAATTTTCAAGAATCTGGCAAAAAATAAAAATTGTATTAGACTGTCAAAATTTCGTACAGAGGCTAAAAATGCCTAAATAAAAAACTTTCTCGAGTAAAGTTTTTCGATATTTTAATAAATAAGGGCATTTTTGAACCTATTTTATTAAAAATGTCAAATTTGGCAGGTAACGCAAGTCGTGCAGCTGCTTCCGTATACGTCATTTTTGGTTTTTAGGTAAGCAAAAACTAACTGCTTTTTCAATTTTTACCTATACCTAATAATAAAAAAAAATCCCATTTGATGCGGACTTTCTTGCGGACACTGTAGATGGCGGTTTTTTATTATTTTTTTAAATGCCTATCCTTTATTGCAATTTGGTACCGTTATTCATAATGATAAGAGGCGTAATTTGCCCTAACCAGATTAAACGTATTAAGTCCGGTGGCGTCCAGGAGAGAACCCTAATTTTATATCATAAGTTGTTCATCGAACATTTTTTTGTAACCTCCATGCGTTTTTCTTTGAAAGTTTGTTGTAAATATTACATCTAGAATTTTATTGCGCCGATTTACTCGACTTCGAGGGGTGCTGACTACTAATAGGCAACCCACCATACATGCGATGAGCCGACAAGTGACGAGACGAGGACAACGAGAGATCAGAGAAAAAGTAGCGATGAAGAGAAGAACTGAAGAGAAGAGACGCGCCGTATTTTTATTTGGTTTGATCGTTCGAAATAGTGCCCAAAGTGATCATATTAATATATACATATTGTAAATAACATAACCGATAGTTCTACAACCCAAGTTTACTTGTTTCTAGCTTAATACATTCGTTTAGTAAGCGCGAAGTGTTTTACTCCCCAAACAAATGGTCGCCATCCCGATTCCCGACTAGTGGCGAATTAAATTAAGGACCCAGGGAGCATAATAAAATAGACAACATATCTCAGAAGTGGGATTCAAAGGACAAAAGCGACGGAAAAACCCTGTGAAAATCGAAACAAAATAACCAAAGTTTTGTTCGTTAAATTGCGAAATTCCTTCGTCCATTTCAAACAAGAGTGTCGTGTCGTCATAATACGCTACCAGCGGCGAGACAAGGAACTAAAAACTCAATAAATCCGCGTCAGACAATCAGCTGTGAATGCACGTTTTTTTTTTTGACAGTGACAATCAGCTGTTGAATAAAAATAAATAGTTTCGATTAAAAATTTTCGGCTGTTTAATTTGATAAGAATAACAATTACAAATGACGGAAAACGAGGAGGAGGACGCATTTCGCGACAGTTTATCCGGAGTTTTCGAAGGAAACACACCTTTTAATGATAATATGGGGGCGACAAATGCTGCGGGATTGGATGTTACACGTTTATTTTCAATGATGATGATCGAGAATAGAAAGCGCGATGAATTATTCGAACGAATTCTCACCCAGCAGAACATCTCAAATACGTCGAGTAGCAGTGAGCCACAGTTTCAGGTTATGCCGGACATTACTAAGGGAGTGGAACAGTTTGATGGCAATGGAGATGGAGAGAAGTGGTTAGCAAAAATTGAGAGCATGAAAGCTATACATCATTGGCCGGATGCCTTTGCTATCGAGATTGCCAGATCTAATTTAAGAGGGGGAGCTTATCAGTGGTGGCTAGCACGAAACAGTACTATAAAAACATTTGAAGAATTCAAGATTGCTTTTCAAAAATCATTTATACATGAAGAAGGGCTGCCAGAAAAGTGGGAGAATATGAGAAAGCGAGTGCAAAACAGAGGTGAAACCATAAGTGACTACTTTTATGACAAATTTAATTTATGTGTCAGGCTAAAGTTAAGTTTTAAGGAGACAAAGCAACAAATTTTAATTGGTTTATATGACAGACAGATGTGCAACACCATGTTAGGAAGAAGCCATGCAGATGACGATGATTTGATAAAGGATCTCTATGAGTACGAGAGGGTAGAAAAGGCACGAGTAGACAGAATAAGAAAAAGTGAAAACCCAAGGCAAAGAAACCTGTCAGATTATTCCAGAAATCCAATAGAAAGTTCAAGAAACCAATTTTTGGAACGGAAACCAAATAGCTCAGAAGTTAGATCAGAAAAGGTGAAAAACTACTTACCTGGAAGAGATGAAAATGGAAAACCCCTATGTTTTAGTTGCAAGAAATACGGACATGTTGCAAAATACTGTCAGAATAAAAAACAAAATGAACTAGAACAAAAGTACAATCGAGAAAATACAACCTTGGCCAATACAGCAGGAAATAAAAGTCAGGATCAAGTACAGAAAAAGCAATTTTTAATTGAAGAGACTCAAACCAAGAAAACCGAAGATAAATTCATGAAAAAAGTGACAATAAATGGGCACATAAACACAATAAGTTTCATAGACCCAGGAAGTGCTGTTTCTACCATACAGCAAAGAATCATCATCGAAAATAATTTGACAAGTGAGTCTACTGTGCAAGAACTCTATGGTTTTGGGAATATCCCAGTGAAGTGCAGCTTGAAAACTAGACTCAGTGTGAAAGTAGATGAGGTTGAACAGGCTGTTGAATTGTTAATTGTACCTGACCATATACAGACTATGCCTTTACTATTAGGACGCAATTTTACTGAGGACCCAAATATTGCATATATGAGGATGGGCGAACAATTTATTTTTGGATACGTCAATCAAGAACCATTTAAAGACATAGACATTTCTATGTGTCTTAATAAGGCAGCTGTGACTGTAAGTGCAGATACTGTTCTAGATAACAAACAAATAAACTTTCTTCAAGTGAAAATTCTTGACACAGGCTATGTGTTACCAGTGCAAGTCACTAAACAAGTAACAGTAGTTCAAGGTGACAAAGTAGGGGAAGTTAGAGGACTAAGCCATGGCAGTGATTCAGTGTTGGGTGTCAATACCGTACCATGTGAGGTGTCCAGGCAGCAAAATGTTTTAGAGATTTGTTCCAGTGATCCTAGCAAGCGACAGCCAATTACTATGGAGATGATATCAGTAGGTGACACTGTGTCCTCACTGCAAAAAGCAGAACTTTTAGGTTTGCTTAATAATTATAGAGATTGTTTCGCTTTAAATTTGTCAGAGTTAGGGTGTACTGACTTAATGACGGTAGATATTGAGGACAATAATATCCCAGTGCGTTTAAAACCATATCGTACAAATCTGGAAGACCGAGAAACTATTAAAGACATTTTAGAAGAGTGGCGTGACAATGACATTATCAGGGACACTGATTCTTCTTACGCGTCACCAGTATTATTAGTACCAAAAAGTACAGGCGAGAAAAGACTAGTGGTAGATTTTAGGCGCCTTAATTCCCAAACGGTCAAGAAAAAATTTCCAATTACGTATCTCGATGACTGTTTTGAAGTGCTTGCAGGTTGTACATTATTTTGTAGCCTAGATTTAATGAGTGGATATCTTCAAGTTCCCTTAAGTGAACATTCTAAACATAAAACGGCCTTCATTACGCCGGATGGTACCGCAGAATTCCAAAGACTTTGTTTTGGACTTTGTAATGCGCCATTTGAATTTTCTAAATTAATGCGGAAAGTGTTAGGAACTTTAAAAGATAATCTAGCGGTGTCATATTTAGATGATGTGTTAGTACCTGCAAAAGATTGGGATGATATGATTTATAGACTTACCCTTGTATTTGATGCGATCCGCAAAGCTAAATTAACTTTCAAATTAACAAAGTGTGAGTTTGCACAACGCACTATAAAATTTTTAGGTTTTACACTTAGCTCACAAGGACTTTTTCCTGGAGATACAAAGTTACGAGCCATTGAAGAGTTCCCAGTACCTAAGAACAAACATGAAATTCGACGATTCCTAGGACTCACTGGATTTTTCAGACGTTTTATTAAAAATTATGCCATAATTTGTCGACCTCTCACTGATTTAACCAAGGCAAAACAAGAATTTATTTGGGAAGAGAGTCAAGAAGAAGGTTTTCAAAAATTAAAATGCTTACTAGTCCAAGCGCCCGTGTTACAGCTATACAACCCAAAAAGTCGTACCGAGTTACATTGCGATGCCAGCAGCCAGGGTGTGGCTGGAATGATTTTACAAGAAGGACCAGACAAAAAGATGAGACTTGTTTACTGCGTCTCTAAGAAAACCAATGATGCCGAGAAAAATTATCATTCATCAAAGTTAGAACTGTTGGCCATAGTTTGGTGTTGTGAACGACTTAGGTCCTTATTAATAGGCATACATTTTACTATAATTAGTGACTGCCAAGCTCTAGTATACCTAAATGCAAAAAGAACAATAAATCCCCAGATAGCCCGTTGGTATTCCACCTTATCCGAATATAATTTTGATATTAAGCATCGTCCGGGTGACAGAATGGCACATGTTGACAGCCTAAGTAGAGCAGCCGTTGAAGAATCGACGCCAAGGGGCATAATAGAAGAAGTATATGAGAAGAGACTTAACATGTTTCTCATAATATCGGAAGAAGATAAGGTAGTTATGATGCAGGCAGGAGATGACAGATTACAAAATGTGATAAATATTTTGAATAAAGATTTAAAAGAGAGAACAAATGAAGAGAATAACCTAACTAATGGGTATGAAGTATATGAAGGAAAGCAATACCGAGGTGTTAAAATAAACAAAGAAATTAAGAAGTTATATGTGATTCCGGATTCAATGAGAAAATCAATTGTCGTCACTTATCACGATCTTCGAGGACATTGGTCAGTAGATAGAACGGTTGAATCGATATTGAAAAGATTTTGGTTTCGAGGATTACGAAGATATGTAAAACAACATATTTCAGGATGTTTCCAATGTTTACTCGTTAAGGTCCCAGGAGGTAGAAAACCAGGCCTATTGCACACGCCAAAAATGCCTGAACGACCTATGGAGAAAATTCACATTGATCATGTTGGTCCATTTGTAAGAAGTTTGAAGGGTCATGCTCATATACTAGTCATAGTAGATGCTTTTTCCAGATATGTTAGATTGTTTCCAACAAAATCAACTAGTGGGGAAGAAACTGTAGACAAAATGGAAATTTTTATTTCAGAGTATGGGGCTCCAGAAAAATGTATCAGTGACCGGGGCACAGCCTTTACGAGTATGATATTCCAGGACATGTGTACCAAATATAATATTCAGCATCAACTTATAGCGACACACTACCCCCAAGCAAATGGTATGGCGGAAAAGCAAATGCGCTCCATAGTACCTGCTATTGTGACACAAATTGAAGATGAGAATAAATGGGATCGAAACATACACATCATACAGAGAAACTTGAATATAAACATTAATAAAACCACAGGGTATACACCTTTTGAGTTATTGTATGGATACATTCCAGTGTTCGAAGATGCAGCCATTGTGAGGCACGCAAAAAGAGAAGACGAAGATGAAGAAACCAGGGAAGATAAGAGAGAAGGAGCGAAAGAAAAGGTACATAAAAGACAAGTAAATTACAAAAGATATTATGATGAAAAGAGATATAAAGGTGTAAAATTTGAAGTAGGAGACATTGTTGCTCTCCGAACACTTCCTATTCAAACTGGACAACCAACAAAAACCCAACCCAAATACAAAGGACCATTAGTTGTCACTGAACTAATAAAAAGCGACATCTACAGAGTTGAAACGCTAAACGAAGACAGTCCATATTATTCGACAACAGCCCATGTATCACAACTCAAAATATATCATAATGCTACGGATGATACTATTCAAGAAAATGACCTACTAGAAGAAGACGAATTTGTAACTGCACCAATTGATGATAGTACCGATGAAGACAATTCCGAGAATACCGATGTTGATCCCGAGGATGTGTGGGAACCAGATGATACTGATAAAGAACCAACTAAACCCACTGTGAACGAAAATCCATCATATGAAAAGCCCAAACGAACTATCAAAAGGCCCGTAAGATTCAAGGACTATGTTTGAGACAAACATAAACCAGGATGGCCGAGTGTTGTAAATATTACATCTAGAATTTTATTGCGCCGATTTACTCGACTTCGAGGGGTGCTGACTACTAATAGGCAACCCACCATACATGCGATGAGCCGACAAGTGACGAGACGAGGACAACGAGAGATCAGAGAAAAAGTAGCGATGAAGAGAAGAACTGAAGAGAAGAGACGCGCCGTATTTTTATTTGGTTTGATCGTTCGAAATAGTGCCCAAAGTGATCATATTAATATATACATATTGTAAATAACATAACCGATAGTTCTACAACCCAAGTTTACTTGTTTCTAGCTTAATACATTCGTTTAGTAAGCGCGAAGTGTTTTACTCCCCAAACAAATGGTCGCCATCCCGATTCCCGACTAGTGGCGAATTAAATTAAGGACCCAGGGAGCATAATAAAATAGACAACAAGTTGTTCTTTCTTCCCAAGTTTTTGAAAGCTCTAGAGCCTCGGATTTAATATCTTTATATTTCTTACGCTGCTCGCAGAACTAAAAAAAAAAACGCGTTCTTGAACAAAGCCTCGGCAATGTTAGTTAATTTATTTTGAAGTGATTGAGAAACATGATTTAAACAATTAAGGATCTTAGAAAATAAAACTAAAAGAATCAAAAATTTAAAGTATTTCAATTATTTCTTCAGGCTGTTATTCTTACTTTTTATTGCAATTTCCGTCAGCAGTTTTAAGGCATTGATGAAATAATTAAATCTGTCCCTTGCCGCCGTAAGGGAATGCCCCCTTCCCCGCTCCCCGGTGGCTACGCCACTGTATGTTAATTAACGAGTAAAGGGCGGAATATATGCAACATGAATATATGCATTTTTTGCCTATTTTGTCAATTTTATAATAAAATGGTAAATCGTATCGTCTTATTGACTGCAATAAAACTACCGGTTTAATCCCATTGTTATACACAATCAACAAGCAAATACACTACAGGGTAGAACTTTAGATATTTAATTAATTCTAATGACATATGAAATGAAGCACAAGATAGTTAAATATTACCCGCTATAATTACAAATTATAATCCGACCCTGCAGGACCGACAGTTTATTTGCATTTTTATGGCCGAGCTCTTGCAAGACGTCCCAGGTAGTTAAATGGAGTCAACCATTTATTGTGAAAAAAACTTTAATTATTAGGGGTTTGCAGGTATATTGCTAAGGGTTGTTTATTGTCACTTAATAATGCGTTATTATTACCTGCTTAACAAACTGTATTTATATCGATCCAGAACCTGCAATTACCCGGTGGGGAACATGGATTAAGGTCGCAATATTCTACCCAGAGCATTTCGAAGCCATTAAAGACCACTAACTTTGGATTTAGATGACGATTCGCAGTGTTTTGTGCAAAGTAAAGAGTTGTTACAAAGTGCAAGTGTAGCTAAAGATCTTGATTTTATTAGGGTTAATTTCAGTTTTATAGCCTATAGCGGACATAATATCCTCCTTGGAGAGCAGAAATTTAAGTTTCAGAGACTCGGTTATAGTATTGTTGAAACTTTTTCCGCTAAATGTAACAACATTCCCAGTAAAGTAGGAGATCAAGTAAGGAACAAATTGGATGTAACCATAAAAAAGAATGAAGGATTTAACCATTTAACTGCAGTAAAAAGCATTTATGAGGGTAAGCCATCCAACGAAGTTGTATCTTGGCCTTATATTTTGCTACCTAAGTTTTGCAGTATATATTGTTCGATTTCATCAGTAAATGTTGAAAGCAGTTTCTCTTTGTTTAAACATGTTTTTACTAATAGAAGACAATCCTTTTATAATAAATGCCTTTTATACAATTTTAGGTTAAAAAAATGTATACTTTTATTTTTCTGTTTTTTACATTTTTAAAAAAATGAACATATTTTTTAAAACCCAATGTATTTCCTTACCTCATTTTACTATAATAAATTAAGAAATATTGCAGTAGTATGCATATTTGGTAAAAAATGCAAATAACTGCATATTTTAAAGGCAAACAAGGCGCACACTACGGCTGAATTTAAGTGCATATAATCCGCTCTTTATTAACTAGAGTGTTGGGCATCTAAAAATTTACAGATATATTTAAATAAATAATTTATCTTTTAGCTTTATGGTTTCACATCGGAAATCGTTGATCATGGATTAAAATTTACTTTTAAAGAGATGGGACTTCTCGTTGACGCCCTGTATTGTTTAACGCTTCTCTTCATTTTTTGTGACTGTTCCCATAAGGCATCAGCTCACATTGCGGAAAGAGTAACCTGGACTTTAATGGACATAAATTTGGACACTGTTGACATCAACACGGTTAGAGAGGTAAGATAAATGATTTATTCATGTAGACGGGATTTCTCCCAACCACGGATTATCTAAGACTAAGTATGTTTCAAAACGGTGTTTATGTTTGGCAATGGAAACTGAATGGTTTGCTTTGAAAGGCGAAAATCATAGATTTTGGAAAAACTGTAGCTTAGAAACGATAACAAATAGAAAAAAGTGTTTTATATGAAACTTGGAAACAGCTTAGTACCACAATTTAAAAATTATTTTGGTGTAGCTATACACTGTTTCTCAAAACATGCAAGCATGGCGATATAAAAACCAATGGAAATCTTTCAGTCCGCTACTACAGGCGTGTCGGCCAGCCAGCCACATCCTCTCTCACAACGTGGAGCAATTCAGTTATTGTTGGTTTGTTCATCGGGAATGCATGTTGTTTGTACTTTGTTTGCTCTCATGAACATTCCATTTAAGATTTTCATTTAATAGGACAGCCGTTACCCTATTTAAAAATGAAAAAAAACTCGTGTGTGGAGATTTATTAAAAATAATCATACAAAAAATAGTTGGGTGTGCGGTTATAATATATTTAATAGACTATACTATTTTGTTTTTTGTGTGTTTATGGTATAGGGGAGGAAGTTGATCCCAAGTTTACGTTTTGCAAAATAATTTTTGTTCATTATATTTTAGATTCAACTATTTCTAATCGCAATCCAAATGAACCCCCCAAAGGTATCGTTAAGGGGATACACAGTCGTTAGCAGAGAATTGATCTCTTCGGTAAGTAAATAAATTCATTCATTATTCACTCACTCATCACAACTGTTTTTTTTTTGTTTCAGAGCGTCGCAACTATTGCAATTTATCTTATTGTCCTTCTACAATTTAAGATAAGTTTGTACAATCTTAAAGGAGGAAATTAATTGTATACTGATGGGCACGAAAATCTGTACCTACTTATTTGTGCTATTTTAGTGTTTTAAAGTTAGGTACATTACCATGAGAGAAAAAATAAAAAAATTAATGAAAACATTAGATTTTTTTTTCTTATTATTATTAGGATAATCTGCTTTATTTCAAAACTTACAGAAAACGGACGAAGCAAATTTATCTTTGTAAAAGTAAGTAAGCTTTTTAGCCTGACTGCTTTTAGGGTATAGGTATATACCTATCCAGTGAGCGTGTTTTAGTCATAAAAACTTTACAGTTTTTTTTTTTAATTTCGAAGTAAAAACAAGAAAACGCGAAAATAAGTAAAAAAAAAATATTTTAGGAAAAAGTAAAAATAATACTTCTATGTAAAAGTTCAGTTATTAAAGTTAAAATGTATATCTAAAAGTAGTTTTTTATTGGCTTAATTGCCTACATACTAGATTCGGCGTGCAGGACTGAGCGTAACGGATTTTGCGCCCCTGATGGTCCATGTCTATTAGCAGCATTTTGAAGATTGAAAGACGTGGCAAAATCCTGTGAGCTTGGAGAAGAAACGGGACGAAAACAGGCTTTTAAAAATTCTAATTTGGATTGATATCTAGGTATTATGTTCAATAAATTTCGCTCGAGCTGGCTCATTTTTAGTAAACAATAATGGTAAGCTTATTACTGATTCATAATTTCAATTTGTACCTACAGCAATTAATGATTAAAATAAATAACAGGTAGAAAAAGTCAAGACATAAAAATTAAAGATCATAGCTGAGGTGGCTTAAGGTCGACCGCGCCAGTTGTTAGTGTGGATTATTATAGGTTCTGAACATTTGCCAACTGCCCAACCGTTTCATATCGCCAACCAACAGAGGGAGCAGACGATAAGCTGTTACATAACGACCACCACGTACATCATTTTAAAATGTTAAAAAATTAATTTTGTCAATATAATCCAACCCCACCAGCCATATGGTCATTATACAATTACATAATTAATATAGCTGCCTAAACTCTTGCATAAAGTAAAAAAAAAGTCATCATTGTGCAGCATTTTGTGCAGTGTCTGTCAATATTTTATTTTATAAATAATAAAATTAGTTTGTACGCCATTACAAAATATTAGGACGTCCTTACAAAATTTAACAGACTACGGCAACGGCGAAGGTTAAAGAACTTAGTTCGGTTCTGTTTCTGTAGCCAACCGCTTAACGTAAAATATACCAGACTTCAACAGGGTGTCATCATTAATGATAGAGGTGATGCGGCCAGTTCTAAGATTAATTTTACTTTACGTGGTATATTCTGTCGGTGTGCGCGGCATGTCCCCATATATACTAGCAGTGCGTATGTCATGATTGAATGAAAGAGTGCAAAGTAGGTCATCGTAATATTAAGGGTCTCCCTCGGAACGATGTCCGCCAGCCTGCGCAGCGCAAACACACCACCTCTCAATTTATTTGCCAATTTATCTATGTGTCTATCCCACCGCAACAATGGGTTCATATAAACACCCAGCAATTTAACGTCTGTGATATCGTCATTGGCATCACCAAGTTCCCGTAGGGAGAAGATTACTCGCTTTGTTTTTGAGTTATTGAGAAGCACTGAACGAGTCCGCAGCAATGCCCCGACTCCCCGAGCATGGTCTAGTTCATTTATAGCATCGTCAAGTGAATCCCGACCAAGAGAGAGAGAGTGGTGTCGTCAGCAAAAATAGTAGGTCTCGCCCCAGTTGGTTGTAGCGGAAGGTCGTTTATGTAAATCAAGAAAAGTAAGGGGCCCAGAATTGACCCTTGTGGAACTCCCACCGAAACGTACGTAAGTAGATTAATTTTACTTTACGTGGTTTTCCGTTTTGGTTTTGACAACCATCAGATAAATTTACGATCGCCGAAATTGTGCTAGAGTGCGAGGAGGCGCTTATCGTAGCCGACGCCAAAAAGACGTGAAAAGAAGAAGTCATGAATTCAAGTCAAACGTCAACCATTATTTTGGTTTTGGCTTTGGTTATTTAAACATTAGTTGCTTATTATTTGACCACTTGTCTTGGCTGAGCTGACCTAAACTGACTACCTTGCCGTTTTATTTGACCAAGTAAGTCAGATTATCTCAGTCAAATTTCCTCCCCCCTTACCTACGCTAAGGTTACCGGATTTGACTGAGATCATTCGTTTTGGCTGATTTATGTGTCAACACTGTCAACTTGTCAATGGTTGTTTTATTTGCAATTTAGTCAAGAAATTTCTTTTAGTTAGCTCAGCCAAGACAAATGGTCAAATAATAAGCAACTAATATTGGTATTTTACCTTTTCTGACTTCTTTACAAACTAGGTACAATGTTAAAGCCCAAAGTTTTAACGCAAGTTCTAAGCCAGGCAAATACTGGGGGTGTCGAAAATACTTTGTAAGTTTTTATTTTAAAATGATTTAAATTTCAGATTTTGTGAAATAAAATACAGGATTGCTTGATAAAAAAATACAAGGTGCTATAAGCAGCGGCCCATTATTGTTTAATACCTACCTTAGCATATAAATATATATTTGTCGGCGTCAAATACCGAAATCTGCTGTTCCCTGAAATAACAAGAAATTACTTCATGTATTGCCGGCAAATAATGTAACTACTACTGTTACAGCATTACACTATTTTGACTGTCTATTTTAGTCATTCCCAGCATGTCTGAATATTTTTAGGCAAATGTCGAGACTTAACCAATCATGGTAACACTATTTGCTGAATTTAGTCTAGCCCTGTATTTAATTCACATTTTGAGGTCATGTATTTTTATTTGCAATCATTTAGGTGTATTGTAGAAGAAAACCGAAATGTTACAAATTTGTTTTGTTTTGTCACCGACTACAAAAACGGCGTTTATCAAGCAGGATGTTTGGCTGGGCATATTAAATCTTGGTACAACCGACTGGCTAAAATTTCCTTGATATTTATAGGAAAGTGGCATTCCTGATTTGAGAACAGAGTAACGATGTAGTAGTTACATTATTTGCAGGAAGTACACACAGCAAATGACTTGTCATTTCAGATCTCAAGGAGCAGCCGATATCAGTATTTGACTGACGTATATTATTTTACCTATACTTTATCGATGAAAAGAAAAGAAAATAAAATATTTGAATTTTATTTAAAGAGCTTAATGCCTAACATGTTATATTTTTGTGTTTGTTCACTGATTTTGTAAATCAAGTTAAGTACCTTATTATTGTTATTTAAAGTGTGTTCAAGAAACAGATTACTAATAGCAAGTAAATGAGTATATTTCTTTAAACTAAAATTATAAACACTGTTTTATTGGAGTCTTTTATTAAATTGCTGTAATTTTCATTAATGAATGGGCAAGTACCCAGATTATGGGCTAAAAAATGGTATTGTTTATGCCTGCAACACATTATTAGGTACCCACAAAGTGCCATACTGTAATTTTTAAAGGTTGACAATGGCAGCAGCTCAGCCAGTGCTGGCCACCATTATTGTTTACAGGACGACTACTACTAACAGAACCAAATATTGAAAATTATTTTTATAGACTAATTGCATTTAATCTGCCAACACTTAGAGAAAGACGCCTCAGAGGTGACCTCATAGAGACATATAAGATAGTTCATAATTTGTACACGGTGGATATGGATATACTTCTTAGGAACAACAATATATTGCTAAGAGGTCATGACTTTAAACTGTCAAAAGAGAGATGTGCCAGGCTTCCAAGAAAGAATTTTCTCAGCAATAGGGTCGTTTACCCCTGGAATAGCTTACGAGGTGATACTGTCAGCGCTCCCTCAGTCAACAGTTTTAAAAACAGAGTTGACCATGACCCTAAAAACATAAATGCTCGCTTGGTCCACTATCTTTGAATTTTAAAATGTGTGTGATTGACTGCCTGTACCTATGTAATCTGTAATATACTGTGATAATGTGTTGTGATCTGTCAGTCGTCAATGTATTGTGATCACGCGCCATTTGCGTGCTGTGATAGCGTACCGTATAAGGAGAAAATGAATGTATGGACTTAATTTCCTTTAAACTGAATTATATAAAGAAAACACTCGCGCATAGACATATTGTGAAAAAGCAGTTTCATCGGACTTCCGCCTACTGCTTTAAACCTAATAATAATAATAATAATAATAAATTATTATACCTATTACCTACTTATACCGGTGTTTCTCAAAAGACGTTCACCCCTATAACTTTTTTTTTGATTTTGATATCATGCATAAGAGGTGAGTCTGCATTTATTGGCATAATTTTCAATTTGTTAGCACTTCCGGTTTGACCGGAAGTGACCTTGACTTTGTTATTTTAAATGAGACATCTTGAATATTTTTACTTATTTGGGTTCAGCATCACATTCTGACACCTCACTTGTCATTTTTTGACGTGTTATAACATTTTTATGTTTATTTTTTATTTTCAATCTAGCGAGCTACAAATTAATTAAATATGTTAATTTATAGTCAAATAGTAGGTATACGAAAATTAAAATATGTCATAATAATTGACTTTCGCAAATTTAAAAGCTTTATGCATTATTGCCTCTTTTCTAAAGAAATATAAAGGCGGCTTTGAAAAACAATGGAATGGTTTTGAAAAGCAATATGGCTTTAATTTAAAGTTGTAATGTCATTAGTTTATAAAACATACAATATGGCTTCAGAAGAATTTTTCTGGTCACTCCAAAAATTAGGAGCATATCAATTTGTTCATTTCTGGTAAAACTAACCATTTTATCTGATTTACAATGTAAGTTTAATAAACGAATTATATTACAATTTTAATTTAAAACCATAATATATTGATTTTCAAAACCATTCCATTGTTTTTCAAAGCCGACTTTATAATTCTTTAGAAAAGACAGGGCGGCAATAATGCATAACACTTTTGCGATTGGGACTTAAGGTAAATTTTTTCGTGTCAATTTTAAAATAGCATAGGGGTGTATGGTATCAAATTGTTGGAAAAAAAATGCTTGTTTTAAATATCCTAGTGAACTACCATCGTTCCATTTGGAAAAATGGAGTAAACGTCAAGAAAACAAAATTTAATTTTTTAAACGCTTGTGAAACTTAGCAAGTCAATTATTATGACATAATTTTAATTTTTATATAAGTACTACTTGACTATAAACTAACAGATTTAATTAAAATTTAAGCACTTTAGATTGAAAATAAAAATAAGCATAAAAATGCTATAACACGTCAAAAAATGACAAGTGAGGTGTCATTTTACTCAGAATGTTATGCTGAATCCCAATAAGTAAAAATATACAAGATATCCCATTTAAAATACCAAAATCAAGGTCACTTCCGGTCAAATCGGAAGTGCTAACAAAATAAAAATTATGCCAATAAATGCAGACTCATCTCTTATGCATAATCTCAAAATTTCATTTTAATATCTATAAATACAGAAAAGTTATAGGGGTGAACGTATTTTGAGAAACAGCCGGTATATAATAATATAATATGTCTGATTATTCAAGTTAATTACATTTTAGATTGGTGAATCAGGAGGGCCTTTTGTTGGCATACAGTGGGTATGGAGATAAAGATGCAAGAGTAACAGCTGCGATAGCCAGTAATATTTGGAGTAAATACGAAAAAAATGGTAATATTTTCTGTTTTTTTTTTTGTTTAGCTTCTAACTAGTTGGTTATTTAGGTATTTACACTTTTTTTTAAGTTAATGTTATGTAGTACACCTTTCCAATTGATTTTTTAAAGAAAATTAAGAAAAACAGACTTTTATACATAGCGCATAGTAAGACAAATTTACAGATAAATCAACAAAATTACTTTTTATTAAGCAAACATTGTCTTTCAAACAAGCCCAAATTTATTAAAGCTGCATAAAAGATGTGATTGATACAGTACTTTTTGTAATAACTTATTTACCAGCTTCCCCGCCTTTATTATTGGAGAATGGAGATACTAAAATAATTCTAGGACCAAACTGCTGATACCGCAAGAATGGATAAGCTTTCCAATCCCGATATCACAATAGTACTTACATTAGTGGGGCTATTTATAAAATTACTTGAATTTTGTGTTTTGCACCGTAAGTTACGCCCTCTAGCGGCAATCGTACAAGTTTAAAAATAATTTCCAGTGTTTTCTTTTTGTCGGTTTACTTAACTACAGTGTGAGCATCAGTAAAGTCCGCATCATATGGGATTTTTTTTAATTAAGGTGCAGTGGGGTAAGTCCGGATCTGGGGCTAGTGGGTTTTTTGGAAATATTTTTGAATTTAATTACGAAAAAAATCCAAAATTATAATAAAATAGTTGTCACAGCTGTATAGGCCCCAATATATTGTTAAAAATGCATAGATATTTATTTCGTCAGGTTACACTGCTTTATTTAAAATGTGTCCAATCTTTATCGATTATGTCAAGTTACGGAATAAAATTTCAAAAAATTGTATCTCTAATAATTAACAACCTAGGATTAAAATTTTTACATTCTTAAAGATGTAATCACTTATGTTGTCCCTTATATTTTTTCAACAGTTTTATTATTCAGGGTTTTCGTTTTAGGTCCATAGTGCCCACTTGCCCCGCTTTTCCTACTAGCGGGGTAAGTGGGCACTACTGTCCCAGGGAAAGTGGGGATTAGTTATTAGTTCCCACATTGTTGTTAGTATTTCCTAACTATAACCTAAGCTAGATCAAGCTTATATTTGCGTTCTTTTTGATACCTATATGTAAACCTAACTTTTTTTTTCTTGTTTAAGACTCAACTTTAAATTGTTCTTATGTTTAACAATAAATAGGTAACACTTTTTTCAGGTTTGTTGTGTAATTTTCTTTTCAAATTCCTTGTACCTTAAAAAGTTTGTAACTTCTGTATTTGAAGACTTTTTTTTATATCTGAAAAAGTTTCTTGTGGATGACGACGTATAGGTCGACCCACTTGCCCCAGTTTAATATAACGCTGCTCAAACGTGATTTGCAAATCAAAAAACCCACTTGCCCCAGTACCTGGGGCAAGTGAGTACTATGGGTACATTTTAACAATTTTTTTTTCTTTAATGTTTTTTTCGTAAATAGTTTAACAATATTAGGATATATTGTAAACATAACTAACTAATTCCTGTCTAAAGCGCACTTCTGTATCTCGATTTTTCGTAAAGATATATGGGTTCAAAGTCGATCTTTCATATTTGTAGTACCCACTTACCCCACTGCACCTTAATAGCTTTACTAGAAATTTGACATTGGCATCAAGTTCTGCTTCGATCGAGATGAAAATTAAGCAAAAAATTAGTAGTCACGTGATTCGCAGTATCTGTCGAATTTTAATTTTTTCCAAAAAATAATTCAAAAGTGGGGTTATTTCTGAAAATATCGAAAAAAGTTATTGGAACAAGTTTTTTTAAATGCAGTTTCTATCCCACATGCAAAATTTCAGCTGCATAGGATAATTTTGATTTTTACCCATATTTTGTAAATTGCACCACTTTTGGAAAATAAGATTCAACGCAACCTACATAAAAGTTGTTAGTTTTGACAATGCTTTATTTCAGATGCATTCTCTTTAAAGTAGCGCCATATTAAATGTGTGTTTTTCTACAAAATCAAAATTGGGGTATTAAAATTTGGTCGCATGTGACGCGTAAAATACAAAGTGTTTGAATTTTGTAGGGACTTTTTAATAATATTTAAAAATAATTTACTGTAACGCCATAACCTTTCAGAAGATCGCTACGCACGAATTTGAAGCGCCCTGTATATGTATATTTACAGAAAACACTTTTTAATGTAAATGGTCCCTTGCTCTTTAAGTATAACGCAACATTTCTTTATAAAATATGTATTGTAAAATATATTATGATAAATAATAGAATATAATTATTAATATAATATTTTTTATTACTTAGTTTTATTTTATCATCAGGAAAATTTACTAAAATACCACGGTGGAATAATAAATAAATAAAGCAGGATTTGCATTATAATGAGGGAAGCGAGTCCAAACTATTTAGTTATGGAAATAAAATTTATTCATGACAGTATTTGATAAACAAATTAAAAATATACAGATGACACAAACTTTGGTCGCATGTGATGCAAAGTTTATTTGTTTTTGACCCTGTATAAGGTAACTTCATAAAATAAGTATTTTTGAAAACGTAGTTTGTGTCTGAAAGTAATACACCTTAATATTAATAGTGGAAAATAAATTTTAGTGGTGGGTAAAAAAATTAAAATTATCTTATGCAGCTGAAATTTTGCATGTGGGCTAGAAACTGCATTTAAAAATACTTTTTCCAATAAATTTTTTCGATATTTTTAGAAATAACCCCACTTTTGAATTATTTTTTGGAAAAAATTAAAATTTGACATATAATGCGAATCACGACTACTATTTTTTGCTTAATTTTCATCTCGATCGAAGCAGAACTTGATGCCAAAGTCAAATTTCGAATAAAGCTATTAATAAAAAAATCCCATATGATGCGGACTTTACTGGTCACGCGTATAAAAAAAGTTTTCCCGAAAACTTATGACCAATATATTCCGAGATAGTGTCCGACATTTAGCGGGACACCCGGTATAATAGGAAATATATTTTTTTAATTGTCTCTAGGAAAGGTTTGTGACCCGGGAATGCAGTTAGCAAGATTGCTGTTTTCAATTTTAAATTTACTCATTTTATTTTAGGTAAGAATGCCCTAAGAGAAGATCAACCCCAAATTATCTTAATGGAATTTCAAGAAGGGCGTATTGCTATTACTCAGGTTGCCAATGTATTATTGTGCTTATATGCTAAAAATACAGTTGGCTTTGGAATGCTTAAAGAAAAAGCCAACGCTTTAGCAGCATACCTAGAAGGTCCTTTAAAACAAGTTGCCACTTCCTAGCACATATATTTTTAGGTCCTTATTCTAAAATGGCCTGCGTTTTACATCTCTATTTACAATAAAACATTCATATTAGTGGCGGTCAATTTAAGCTACGAACATATTAATTAACACGTGACGTTTTGACACATGTTAACACGTTCGACCCTTTAATGAAAGATAACGTGGCCCTGTGATAATTATAAGTTCAAAATAACAAACAAATTTTTGAAGTCAGAAAAAACTTGAAATTTAAACAAAGAAAATATAGAAGCAAATTATTTTTTTCGTAGTTTCTAACGAAATAGTATATTGTTTTATTAGGAGTAAAAGCGATACTTTTCTGACGAGTCTGTAGGTTTGCCGGACGAACAAAGTGAGTCCGGCAATTACGGACGAGTCATAAGAAGTTGCTTTTACTCCGAATAAAACATACTTTTTTTTCTTCAGACGTTGTTTAAATATGAAAACACAAAGATACAAAATGTTTTAATTGTTTTATTTAAAAATTTTAAGTTTTGAGAAGGGGCTAGCGTTACTATGGATTTATTATTATATTGTTTGATAGCGACGTGCCATTCGATTTGACAAGTGTCAGCATTCATTATTGCGTAACTTTATTTAATTTTTATCCTTTTAAAAATAGAATTTTTTAAAACTACATTTACTTCAAATTAAAATGTCATACTCAGAATTTACCTGTACGCCCCCGGAGGTTGCCAAAATTGCAGCAAATGTTGCGAACAATTTGCTGCCAACAACCTTCTGGTATTATTTAATATATATTTAGTCATGAGAACACAGTCATACTTTTACTTCCGCTGCTATTGGCAACGGAAGAAAAAGTAAATCCTTTTTCTTCCGTTGCCAAAAGCAACCGCCTTCTGACAAAAAAGTAGAACTTTAACGTCAAAAAATTAGTAGAAAAACGTCAAGTTTATTGACGTTTGAAGAAAAAAAAAATTCTTATATTTGGCTGTGCCGCAACGGTGTTGTTATTTTCGGATTTTTTCCTCTTCGATTGCTGCCAGGGCCTACGGTTTAGCGTGGGCTCCGAACCACGATCCTCAGTCATTAGAAGCTCCCCCCAAGAGCTATCAATTCTAATAGCGTTTTCGGTTTACAACTCCGAGAGCGCTCTGTGACGTCATCGATCGGCCCGAGATTTGCTGTCACTCCAAAGGCGGTTGCCCTCGGACGGAGTGTAAATTGAACGTGATTGCGCTTGAAAATTTGACAGATGTCAACATACAAAAATAAACAGTTAATTTTCAAAGTTAAATCTACTTGAGCGCGTTAATGACATTGTATACAATATTCATCGATTGAATAATTAGAGAATGCAATTAAAATGACCGACAATTCCGTATTAGTAAAATTGATAATGACCAATATTAATAAGGAGCAAATAAAAAATGAGGGGAAGATTTTGTGTCTGGTACTAGAAGATGGTAAGAAGTCCACAATATAATTTTCAATTTTTTTCTTTGCAATTTTCATAGCCGCGGATGTATTCCAGCTCATCTTGTGTACTATCACAGGAAGATACACTGGACAACTTTTTGGAAACGCTCCATGGGAAATTTATAAAAGTATTCTTTTGAAAATTCAAGAACGAAATATCCAAACAATAATAAACAAACACAGGAAACACAACAAACGAGATTACACATCAATAATATAGAATAGAAAATGTGGTGGTTTGCGGTTCTGTGCAAGCGCTGCCTCTCTACTCTGTAAAAATTTGCAGATCGCAAAAAAAACTCTCAAACGGATTCAGAGTAATCAGATTTGTAAATCGAACGTGCTACTCTGAGTGAGAGCAGTGGATTTTGATAACCGAACGCGCAAATCTCGGGGAGAGCACTCTCAGAGTGCGCGAGAGCAGTAAATCGAAAACGCTATTAGTTTCGCGCTTTCTATGACCTGCCGATTGGGGAGTGTGTTCTTTCCTCCGCACCCCACGAGATCCGATCTCATCCGGCCTGGTTACCGGCATGAATGGGGTGGACATTTTTCACTCTTCCCTAATTTTTGCTCGACGCTGGACCCACGTCAAGACTTAAACCACTAAAATCCACCGGGCTCGAACCAGTTTGCCGACAGTGGGATACGAACCCACAAACTCTCGTCCTAGAGTTCTCAGCGACTGCCGCGTTAACCACGGAGCTACTGATGCGTAACGGCAGTATGTATTTTTCAGGTTATATCTGAAATGCCTAATGGGTTTTTTTTAAATATGACACTATTACTAAAGGTAATTTGATCACTTTTCGTACGGTGAAGGTATTTAATACTTTTACTTTCCGAACGATCATTAATTTCCATGAAGAACTTATATAAAACGGTTCTACTTTCTTTAAAAATTTCGATGTTTGGTTTATTGATTTTACCATGTCCCAATATGTATCCCAATTATTGTGCTTTTTATCATTAAATTAAAAAAATATATTGAACCAAAGCACGAGGTGCCATTATTATACCTACCTACATTAAAAAACGTTTTCTCTAAATTTTGTGGAAGTAGTCCATCACTCAGTGGAGTGATATTATAAGGGAAATAATACACACAGCCTGCTCCACTAGTTTTAATCAGTAGTAATAGTTTTCTCTAAAGTTTTAATTTTGATAATAAATGTTAAGAAGGAACAAACCCAAGTAACGCTTTTATTTGGACTGCAGATATTTTTAACGTTACTTGAAACATAAAATATGAAGTGTTTGAATTTTGTAGGGACTTTTTAATAATATTTAAAAATAATTTACTGTAACGCCATAACCTTTCAGAAGATCGCTACGCACGAATTTGAAGCGCCCTGTATTTGTATATTTACAGAAAACACTTTTTAATGTAAATGGTCCCTTGCTCTTTAAGTATAACGCAACATTTCTTTATAAAATATGTATTGTAAAATATATTATGATAAATAATAGAATATAATTATTAATATAATATTTTTTATTACTTAGTTTTATTTTATCATCAGGAAAATTTACTAAAATACCACGGTGGAATAATAAATAAATAAAGCAGGATTTGCATTATAATGAGGGAAGCGAGTCCAAACTATTTAGTTATGGAAATTAAATTTATTCATGACAGTATTTGATGAACAAATTAAAAATATACAGATGACACAAAAAAAATTACAACAGGAATCAAAATTTATAAAGGTTATTTTGTCAATACTATTAATACCATAATAATACCATTATAATAGCTTACAGTCACTATATAGGGTGTTTCATAAGAACACACAGTATGGGGTTCCAAACAATTCCTCTAACATAAGTATCAAAGTTTAGCATTTTTAATTGCTTCCCAATTTTTGAAGAAAACTTAATGTTAGGACATTCTTTTTTTACTGGTGATAGTTGGCTTGTAGAATGCATTGTAAAATTTTGTATCTTATTAAAAAATAATTGTGCCTTTTTATATTGGATACCCTATATATGTCTGCAGGGGTAGACCTGGGAGCTAATAGAGTTAATATTTAAATCGATCCTATGTATGGAATTTTAGGGACAGGAAATTTTAAATAGTTAGGTACCTACCTAAATGGGCTATTTGTCAATTATTGTATAACAAAACTTTTTAGGTATTCGAAAACTGAACACCTATACAGTAACTACTTAATAAAGAATAGAAGCAAATTGTCTGGCCCATTCATAAATTGTAACATTGGCAATAATTATCACAATCTCAAACAATAATATAATTTTAATTTTTGTTCCAAGAAATCGTTTTATAGTCTTGTGCCTTGGAGTATTTTATATTTGTTTAGTAGGTAGGTACCGTAAAACGGGGTGGATAGGATCAGCGGGGTGAATAGGATTGAAGTTACCTTCAAATTTCAAAAATCTGTAATAATTTTAAAGGGTAGGTCCTTTCTATGTACAGATTTTAAGTAACGGTTGTTAAAAGTAATTTTTATGACATTAAACTTAAAAAAACTTGGCCACATTGCAGGCTGAATACCATAACCTAAAACGTCAAATTTAGCGGTTAAACTGTTGTCATTTTATTTTTGCTTTTGTCTTACAAACTTCATATCTCTACAACTATGCAGCACTTATAAAATTTAGGTAATATTATTTTTAGTACTCTTTTATATTACTTAAGATACATTTGTGTGCAAAATTCTATACTCCCCGCGGTTGTTTAAATGCGATACAGTCAATAAATCAATCAATGATCCTATTGACACCGCCTGCGGGGTGAATAGGATTTTTGCACAAAAAAAATATATATACAACAGGGTACACCCTGTATAAAAACTTATACCACCAGTTAAAAGTACCAACCTTAACTCATGTTTTAAGCTATTGAGAAATGTATTCAGGCAGATAGTTTTCAAGTTACAAGCTTTCAAAGTTGAAAATTGATCCTATTCACCCCGTTTTATGGTACCAACAAAAATTAATATTTATATCAAATTAATTAAATTTTATGAGAAATGAACATGTGCTAATCTAGTGGGGTTTTTACTACTTAACTCAACAAATATGCATGAGCCTAACAAAATTCATTATTTTCTTATCTAAATACAGGGTTCAAAAACGAATTGTTACCCTCATTTTGTAAATCGCAAAGCTCTTCAACATTAATATCATTTTCCATAAGCACAACATTTATCTCCACATTTATCCGAAATGCAACTTGCCAATCCCAATTAATACAATTCTATTTATCACAGCAAACCAACTACATTCTAGAGCCCTTCTGCTGCAAAACCTTTGCTCTATCTTCTCTTTCTCCCCTAACCTCGGTACCCTCTGGGACACCGTATTCTCTACTCACTACACAAAGAAATTCTGCGTGTTCATCTTGTCCATAATTATACTGTGATCCTATGTTGACAAGTTGTTCAAATTTCCAACCATCTGACATTGTTGAAACCATCTAAAAAAGTAGATACACACATACTCAAAAATATAATGCAGGGACATGCTTAAAACTATTGATACTGAAGCTTAAGGGCGTACCTAAATAGGGGGCTTAAATCCTTCATCCCAAGAACCCAGAACAGACATAAATGACAGCTCAGCAGACACTTAATTTGTTTACACTACTTATTGTGGTAAGCATTTTTTGCCTGCTGTGTTATTGTGATTGATAGTAACTACTGTAATTTGTAGACGATAATACATTTTGTACAAAAAAATCACTTGTGTTGCTGATTTTAACCCCCTTCTACTAAAATATTACCAACTTTATCACATATAAAGTAGGAGCATTTTTTGACGTAGTTAGTGTGTACTTGAACATTGGATGGAGCCGGCTCTAAAGTTTTTGAAATATTGTAGTTACCGAACAGAAAAGAGTTGTCCCCGGAGTTGTCAATACTAAATTTATAACTAGTTTTAAACAACACAACCACAATACTTTAAAATGGCAAATGATCAGTTCTGTTCAGCAATAATAAAATAGCAGTCTTCATGAGGTACTGCATAAGCTTAGAGCTGTATTATAGGAACTTTGATATTCTACAATTATCCATTTCCTAAGTATAGAAAAAAAATATTGTTACTGTAGCTTAAAATTGGTTTGATATGAATTTGTGAAACAACATTGATATGTACAGGTTTTCTTTATCAAAAAAGGTTCTTTACCAGAATATTTAAGAATATAATATGAGATGAAGTTCCAGCAAACAGACTTACTTGTGTTAGTTCATCTTCATGACATTGTAAAACCCTATAAACATGTTTTTTTCCATCTTTACCATGTATATTGCCCCTTTGGCCTATTCTCTCTTTAACTAAACTTATTAATTCGGTTATATTATAAAATTCAGCCTCTTCTAAAATTCCTTCTTCAGCTAAACCTTTATTAATTACTAGTTTGCCGTGCCTAAGATAATTTAAAATTGGAGAGAAATAATTTGGATCTCTATCAATAAGGTAAGCACCGGTCTCGTCCTACAAATAAAAGAAAGGATAAGCATAATAAATAGTTCTTAATATGCTTGAAAATCTTACTTTGTCCGATTCCAAGTCACTATCGTCTTGCACTAGCCTGGATAAAAATGAATTTGGATCTCTAGCTAACGTAGTCTTGGTAGTTAAAAAATATGTGCCCCCAACATTTAATTTCACCCATTGCTTACTTCCATTTTTTAAACACGGCTGTTTATTTTCAACAGAGCTATCTATTTCTGTTACCTCCGCCATTTCTCTAATAAAAATGGTTTTTAAGGTTTTTTGAGTTTTGACAAGTGTTTCATAAACAATACGAGCACAGACACAGATCACTACAAAGGAAACGTCATAATGTCAAATCAAGTAAAAATTGGTTTTTTGCAACAGCGTTTACCTCATCTTCTGTGGTAAGTTGGCCACAAACAACGCCGTATTATTCCTCTGTGAAACATTAAGTAGTTTCCATGGCCGTCTACGTCTTTACATGAAGGAAACGTCTGAATTCCCAAGGTCATTGTAACTTAGTGGTAATTTTTTCCCCTTTTTTGTATTTGTCTAAATAAGGGGAAGAGATACTCTTCCCTTGAAGCATCGATAAATCTTTCCAGTTCCCATACATCATTTAAAATTTTATTCGTGTGTGTTACATAATTTTTCCATTTTTTCACTGTTACATTTTCTATATGGCTTTATTCCACAGACCCAAAACTACGTCATTTGGTAAAGGATGCATAAAACTTATTTTTGCATCATAATAGCACTTACATTCCGACCAAACTATTCCATATTCATTACAGTGCTAGTTCGTCCAACCTATTAAAATTAAATTAAATAAGATAAAATAAATACCTAGCGCTTTCCAGATTACTTGTAACGTTTGGGTGGGATATGCTATAAATATGCTGCTTCACTATTATCCAGATATGATCCTTCATTGCAAATGGTTGAACCGGAATTTGTCTTTGTTCTATGCAATAATAAGTAATATTTTTGACCAAAGTATTAGGAATTTTTTCAATTAGCCCAGAATTATAGGTGGCGTTATCCATGATAATAAGCGAAAGTTCCTCCAAGTTCGGTAACAATTTTTCTTCAAACCATTTCTCAAAGTTTTTACTATTCATCGAATCATGATAATAATCATCAGATTTCAGGCCAGACTTGAATATCAAACTTGCATTAATCACAAATCCATTTTCTGACGATGTTTTTTTTAACTGTATGAAGAGTATCATCTTGCCAACTTTGCCTATAACAGCCCCTTTACTGTATATATCCAGGTTTTATCCAGAAAAACAGGTTTGAAAGGTAATTGAGAGTTTAAAATTCTACTCGTTTTTGGACTATATGGGATTGCTCTATTAAAAACCGCCTGATTGATACAGTACATTTACGCTTTTTGAATTTTAATTTTTTTAAACAGTGCGCTAATGACTCAGTGGATATTTCAAACAATATCAATGATTTTAGGGTTTTTAGTTGTATTGAGCGAATGGTAACGTGTTCGCACCCGCTCTATACATCCCATAAATACGCTCTCTTATGGTATCTTCATGAATTTCGTGAAGTTGTCGACCACGGGATGACAAAATAGAGCTACCTACATTATTGCGATTCTTAAAATCAACATCCTTCTCTTTATCCCCTTTGCCTTAATTCGTTGGATTGTTGAACACAAAACTCCCAAAGCATCAGAAACTCTCTAGAACAGATAGGTATTTATAAAAACCTTGCCATATATTTTTCATGTTTATTATTTGTTTTTACAATTCCTGCTTTATTATCTCTACTTACCTCGTAAGCTGCGTTAAAAGGTAAAATGAGTCTTTCCCGCATCTTCTTTCTCTGACAATAATTAAATAATTTTAAAATTAATGCTTGTTATTTTTTACAATACCGTGACATTTTTGAAATAATGTTGATTAAAAATGTCACTGTCAAAAATGATAATAAAACGGTCAGCGGTCATTAAACAGAATTTACCATGGTAATTTTTTTGCGATCAAAAATATTACCATTACGACTAATACAAATAAAAAGGGCGCTTATAGTCGGGGTCTTGCTTTTTAGATATCAGACGAAATAGAAAATCAAGAGCTTGCACAATTTTGCATCAGGCGACCAGAAGCAGTTTTGTTGTCTCTTGATCATATTATGCAAAATCAATAATACAGAACCTTTTTTTTCCGCGGCCTTTGGTCGAGTAATGAAAAATTATTATGGCTAGGTACTTATTTGGTTAGGCGTTTAGTTGAAAATTAAAGTACAGGCTAAATATGGATTTTGAGGATTTTTTGCAGGTAAAGTTACATCATAGGCGTAGTGCATAGTGCAATAGTAGCATAGTGCTAAGCACCCCCGAAATCTAAATTAGCACCCCCAAAAAAAATTTACAATATATAGGCTAATTTTAGAACTAACCTATTTTTATAATATACATTATATGTAATGAATTTTTCATATTAATATTTCAAGCATTCGAATTCTGGTACAAATTCAAGTATATTTAGGTAGTTGCGGATTCTGTTCAAACTTTCTCTCCGTGTACCGTGTAGTTCACGCCCAGTTTACTTTTCAGATCATCAAAATCTCGTAAAATACGAGAGCGGCATAATAGCTTGTGTATGTCATGTTCTGCAATTCTGCATTAATTTGATAATTTAAATTTAACCAGTCGTAGTCGTTCAAATTCGAGGATTTCTTTAGCCGGTATTTTGACTATTTTTTTTGTTTATTAAGGTTTAATATGGTTTTATTGAATTCAGTTAAAGTTTAAAGTTAAATACCTGTACTGACTGTACCTTTTTATAGAAGGGACGGCAATCAGAGGTTTGTTAATCGAGTAGCCCCAAAAGTTTTTAATTTGTTACCTACGACCATTAAGAATATAGAAAACTATAAACGATTCTCTAAAAAGTGTAAAACTTATATTTTTAACAATTTTTCTAAATGTCTGGAACTGCTTTAGACAACTGCAATATTGACTATTATTAACCTTGTATACTATCTAAAATACTTTACCTACTTTTGTTGAAAATGAGCCCTAGTATTAGTCTTAAGTTAGCACATACAGACGCCCTGCGTCTAGGTGTTAAATATAACCATATTTTGTGCAATTAAAATTTTAATTAACATTTCACAAGTGCAATTGTAAACCTTATTTGTTTGAATGAATAAATGAATAAATGAAAATAAACTCGAAAAAACAATGAGTGCGTCGTCGGATATAAAATACACCGTGGAATTTTTGAAAAAATCTTTTAGCAAGTTACCGTTGGAGGAGAAAGTGATTGTCAAGAACATTGAAAGACCTAAACCTGCTATTAACATCACATTAAAATATTTATTAAAAATTATTGACCAAATTTTGGCGTGGCTTTTTGTGCACCCCCACGTTAACATATAACGAGCGTCCACTGGACTTCAGCACCCCCAGTGTTGACCGTCTAACTAGGCCTATGAGTTACATCATTATACCGTGCCTGCAAAAATTATTTGCATCAAAGAGGGTTTGGATTAAAAAACGTGGGGCTTGATTTAGATCACAATAAAATGGGGACGATATATCTAACCAAATCCAGGTTAAAATTTTGTCAGATCCATATTATGACATTATATGCCAAACTAATGAGTAATAAAATAAGTAGACAAATAAAAATTTATTTTTGTTGTTTACAAAATTAACAAAGTAAGAATGTAGAAAGAAAAAGAAAAGTAATTACATAAATTGCTGAAATTGGCTCCAAGCATAAATTCACACGTCTCATCATACTTTCGAAAGTGCGTTAACCAGCATCTCTGAAGAAATGTTACCACATTCTTGGATAATCCTTCCTTGTAATAATTGTTCTAAATTTGCAACTGGTGTTTTAAAAATAGTGTTCTTTAAATGAGGAAAAACGAAGTAATCCATACCTAACCGTTAAACAAGGTGATCTAGGTGGGAATTTAATGTCTGATCGAAAACTATGATCAATCTTTCGTCGAAAAAATTTCGTAAGTAGTAAATAGTTTCGACGGCTGTATGTGCGGTTGCACCGTCCTGTTGAAAATATCCAAAACGTAGTTCGTCGTCAAGTAATTGCTTCACAAATGGATTCAAAATATTTTCTCTATACCGCTGTGCTGTAACTGTGTCATGGAAAAAAATACGACCAACAATTCTTCTTCGGGAAACAGCTAACCAGACATCAATTCTACAAAAAAATGGGGATTTTTACTACTCCACATGCGTGTATTCTGAGAATTCACATAACCGGAGAGGAGAACCAGGCTTCATCCGAAAAAAATGTCTGGTCTAATAAATCATTTCTTTCCAATAAATTTTGGGTAAACCATTGAGAGTAATTCCTGCGTCTTGTATTTCTTGGAATACTTGCACTTTATAAGGAAATAAATTTAGCTGCTTCTTAAGAATATTCCTGCATGTTCCATAAGATCTTCCCACTTCTTGGGACAGGCGTCTTATACAATTTGTTGGCGTATTTTGCATTATTTCACGAACGTTTGCAACAAGTTCTTCTGTTCTTACAGATGGTCTTCCTGCTCCTTTCTTGTGTTGTATAGAATCTGTTTCTCTAAACACAGCCACGGTTCTTTTCAGGTAATGATAAAAATCCCCAGCAATAAAAGCAACGTTAGGAAAATATTCGTGAAAATCGTCCATGCACAAACCCGGATTGTATTGCCACTCATAATTTACTCTAACCCCGTTTCAAAAATACGCTTCAACCATGAATGTTTTGTGCTGTTCCGTAAAGCCCATTGTGTGAATTGTTCAAGAAATTGAAAAAATTAGCGATAAATCAAATTACTTGTAACGACTGTCAAAGATGACGGAATAATTGATTGATTGTTAATTCAGGTAGTTCCTGACACTCAACAGGTATTAAGCTCTACGGCTAAGCATTACGTCCTTAGATGCAAGGCACTCTTTGATGCAAATAATTTTTGCTCGCACGGTACATTAGGTGGCAGCAATAATCCAATAAAGGTGAATTTGGCGCTTGATCGAGTGATGCATAACGCGGTCCAATTCATGGCACATCTTTAACACAGAATAAAGACAAATATATGGTTTGAAACATTTAATTAGGATTATATTTAGAAAAGAACAAAAGAAAAATCATTCATGACCTAGTCCTAGTCAATGTTTCCAACGATGTAAAACAATTAATCTTAAGGTGTATCAGGATATAAAAACTTATAAAATTCATTCTGTCAGCTCTCCATAGTATTACTTAACTCGTTCCGCACGGCCTCTGCTGCTTCGTTCATTTCCAGGCCTTCTAAGATGTATAGAAGGTTGTCAAGGTTCGCGTCTTCGTCATCTTCAAACCATAAATCCATCATATGTTTGGCTTGGTGGAACCGCGCAGGATTTTCATTTTTGAACCATTCGATTTCGTCGGCTTTATACCCTAAATAAAATGCCACGCATTATTGTGTATTCCAGAAAAGCTGATTTGGAAATAGTGGAAAATGCCTCACAAAATATTATGTGGGTCACACTGGTGGCCATACACAGTTAAAAGTTAAAGATTGTTTTCTTCTATAATTAATTTGATCAAATTCGCTTATTGATCAAGAAACTTTCGAAGTTGGGAGTCAGTGAACCATATCTGGCGTGGATAACTTTACCTGCCTAGTTAAAAACTTCGTAAGTGGGTTCAACATGGGCTCCCTGAAGTCTGATACACTTTTAACTAAGCAGGTAAAGTTTAAATTTTTATTTTTTGACAAAGATGTATCTTTTACCGAAATACGCTAAATACATGATGTAAAAAATTACGTTTTTCCGAAAACGGTTAGGATTAGCGACATGAATAAAGAGTCCTTAATTTTTAGTCAATAGTTAAAGGTATGTAAAAAAAGTTGTCCAAAGTTTTTATCATAAAGGGCGTAAAAAAAATGGGCACATTAGTGTCACAGCTAGTCCGTCCCTGCAGCTGTGAGTTATTCGCAACACTTTCTGGGATAGTAATTTGAAGGGTCTTACCAGGTATAGGTACATCATATGAAAAAAAAATTGAAATATACCTGTTGGTTTAATAATTATGTAGCCCATATCTCCGAAGAGGCGGGCGATACGAAAAAAGTTTATATGAACGTGTAGTATTCTTTTCACGTGTTTTTTTCATATCTGGGAGATATCCCACATTTCCCCGGACACCCTGTAAGCGTCCTTATTTAGAATTTTTGTAGTGAACTATCTGTATTGTATTTATTTCTTATTTTTTATTTTATTTTAGGTATGGATTGCTAGTAAGAGGGCGGGTGAAGGAGAGAGCGCTCCATGGAGCTGAATACTACAGTGGAGGAAGTACATTTTTGGCCATTTATTAGCTTTTAGTTTATTACTTAGTATTATTGTAGCGAACTATTTGTATTGTATTTTTTTATTTCTTAAGGTATGATGATTTTTTCTTCTTTTTGAGTCAACGATTGCGCGAAGTAATTTTATGCCTTGAAGATAAGATTTGTCGATAATGAGCTTTTGTATGAAGGTATGGTTGGATATCTGGCACATTTTAAAAATATTTTGAATTATACAGGGTGCGCCCAAAAAGTAGGGTGTCATAAAGTTACATTTTTTTAAATGGGACACCCTATATTTGAATAGATTTATTAATTCAACGTGTTATTTCATAAATTTTTATTAATGATTTAATACACGAAAAAATTATAGTTTTTAAGATAATTTGATTTATAAAGAAAATTTTGCATTTGCAAGCATCTCGTTGTTGTGAACATGCTACTTAAATTTTCACTCTAAGAGATTCATAATTTTTATACTTATGAAATAGAGTCAAAAATACATATTTACTATGAAATATTTGACGTCTCATTTACAGGGTGTTTACTTTCTAGGACCAAAGTCAGAAAACTTCTAATTGAAAAATATCACTTTTATTAAATGGAACACCCTATATATTTTTCTATCATCTAATAGCTCGTCATAAACTCTTTAACTTTCGTGAAAAACGTCCTATCCCTATATCTAATAGTTTTTGAAATATTTTGATATTTCAAGATTTAATGTCCTCCTTATAGCATTTTTTGATACTGGATCACGCCTGTTGAATCAAACTTTTCCATTAAATTTCGAAAACTTCGAGGACTGGGTGTTTGTCACTCGGGATATTTTATCCTGTATAGTCGTTCAGCAAAAAGACACTTTTTATCCGCCTCGCCCAAAACATAAATCATACCGATTAATTCATTTTTTGAAAAATTCATTTTGAGTATCAACTTATAAAATGACTGGACAATAAACTTTGCAGTAAATAGGCTTAGACGTTCTTCACAAAAGTTGAAGAGTTTATGACGAACTATAAGATGACAGAAAAATATATAGGGTGTTCATTTAATAAAAGTGATATTGTTCAATTAGAAGTTTTCTGACTTTGGTCCTAGAAAGTAAAAAATATACTTAAGGTAAATGAGACGTCAAATATTTCATAGTAAATATGTATTTTTGACTTTATTTAGTAAGTATGTATAAAAATTATGAATCGCTTAGAGTCAAAATTTAAGTAGCATTTTTACAACAACGAGATGCTTGCAAATGCAAAATTTTCAATATAAATCGAATTATCTTAAAAACTATAACTTGTTCGTGTACATTAATAAAAAGTTATGAAATACTACGTAGAATTAATAAATGTATTCAAATATAGGGTGTCCCATTTTAAAAAATGTAACTTTATGACACCCTACTTTTTGGGCCCACCCTGTATAATTCAAAATATTTTTAAAATGGGCCAGATATCCAAGCATACCCTATTACAAAAGCTCATTATCGACAAATCTTATCTTCAAGGCATAAAATTACTCCGCGCAATCGTCGACTCACCTGGTACAGGGTCTTCCAACGAGGACTGAACAGAGGCTCATTTTTGAGCTTCCTTGTATTTAAAGAAAAATCCAAAATAGCCAATCGATGTACTTTTTCCTGCAGAATTCAAAAACGAAACCAAAAATTTATTTGAACCAGAAACAAAAGAGTTACGCTATGGATAAGGTGTTTTTTAAATGGAACATAGCTTTTTTTATACGATTTTTGGAACGAGTGATTTTTTTTCCCGTTCTGATTAAAATATTTAATATTGTGACAGCTATTTTTATTAAATTTTAATGTTTTATCCAGTATAATTTAACTTTAACCTGTTTGAAACATACACTAGGTAATAAAGGTATAATCACCTTTGAATCCTTCAAAGTCATTTCGGTAAATTTGTCAAATTTTTTGACTTTGAGTTGAGTCTTATTTTGCAAAAGTGGTGCAATTTACAAAATATAGGTAAAAAATCAAAATTATCTTATGCAGCTGAAATTTTGCATGTGGGCTAGAAACTGCATTTAAAAAAACTTTTTCTTATAACCTTTTTCGATATTTTCAAAAATAACCCCACTTTTGAAATATTTTTTGGAAAAAATTAAAATTTGACAGATGATGCGAATCACGTGACTACTATTTATTTGCTTAATTTTCATCTCGATCGAAGCAGAACTTGATGCCAAAGTCAAATTTTGAATAAGGCTATTAATAAAAAAAAACTCCCATAATATCGATATATCGAATTTTTGCCCAGCCCTAGTCTTGAGGTACTTAAACTTTTGAAGAAAGTATAGTATTTTACTTGCGGTGATATTTCCGGGTACGCCACTGAGACACCCAGTATGTTTTCGCTAATAATTAATTTTGCAATACCTACCTAATTTGGTTCCCAGTTTTTCCCATTCTGGCTCTATTTTCTCTATTATAATTTGCAGTCGGTCCGAACTGATATTCCTATTTACTCTTCTCGGATTATTGTCATCGGGAAAATCTTCATGCTGTTTAAAGTCCTCCGGATTTTGTTCTTCAGTTAAAATATTCTCTTCGATTTCTTGTTCGTTTTGAGCTTCCTAAACAGACAAATATTGGACCTCTATAAACCTAGCAGAACAAGGTGCTCAAAGCTGAAAATTTTTGTATGGAAAATTTAGGTGCTCCCAAGGTTTTTAAGAAAATTATATTTTTGTGTTGTTCTGCTAGATTAACGGTAAGCTAGCAGAACATTACTGTCAAATAAGCTAATCAAGTGCTTATTGAATATCTAAAAAAAAATGTAATTAGTTAAGGTTTTTAAAAAATACCGCCATGTTCTGCTAATTTTAAGAGGAACAAATTCCGTCTAATAGGTATATCGGCAACCGGTTTCTTCGTTGTTACCCAGAGCATTTTTTTTGTATTTAAATTTTATAAAATAATATTAGTTGAAAAAATTGAATTAAAAAAAAAATCTTTGGTAACAACGAACAAACCGGTTGCCGATATACCTTTTAGACGGAATTTGTTCCTCTTAACATTAGCAGAACATGACGGTATTTTTTAAAAACCTTAACTAATTAAATTTTTTTTAGATATTCAATAAGCACCTAAAAAGCACCTAATTTTGGTACTACATTTTGTTCTTGATTAGCTTATTTGACAGTAATGATCTGCTAGCTTAACGTTAATCTAGCAGAACAAAACAAAAATATAATTTTCTCAGAAACCATAGGAGCACCTAAATTTTAAAGTTGGCACCTAATTTTCCATACAAAAATTTTCAAATTTTGAGCACCTTGTTCTGCTAGGTTTATAGAGGTAAATATTGGTAACAATTAAACTTTTATTTTTAAACTACCTATAATAAAGTGAGTTTCTAAAAGTGTATAAAACTAGCATTAATTTCATTAAGGGTTCATGACCATGATCTGCTAACCAGTGATAATACACAGGGTGTTACATTTAAAAAAAATAAAAAATACATTTAAGGTCAATTTTTTTAAATGCGCACCTGAAATTTTCAATACGGTTTTAGGGAGTTCTTACCTTTACAACTTTAAAACAATTCAAAGGTTTTTCAATTTTAACTTTTTCTCATCAAATAACATATCATTGGTATTTTAAATTATTCTTGCTATACCATGAAAGCCTTTGCAATTACTTTTAGGATTAAATATACAAATGGGCCTTTTCACTAAATTTTGATTTTTATCCAATCGCATAGAGAAAGAAAAAAGAAAATTTTCTACGATTTCAGTTTTTAAAATTTTGAATTATTAACTGAGAAAATAAATAAACAAGATACGCTCTTCAATAAAAACACGGAAATAAACTCACTGACGCCACATCTGCCTCGAGCCATGGGTCCCAGTTATTCAGCTGAAGGTCGAACACCGCGTCTACCTGAATATCGGGCGGGTGATTTTTCTATGTTCAAGCCGTTCTTGTCTATTTAGTTTATCAAAACAAAGATAGCAACATAATCCGTGGAAGTGGACAAACGAAAGAATGACGTAATAAGGTTTTGATATTATGGTTTCAAATTTTCCGCTTTCGCGGCGGCGTCTTTTCAATTGTCTCTAGGAAAGGTTTGTGACCCTCTAGGAAGATTTTTATTATTGGGAGTAATATTTGTCCTATTTTTGAAAGCAAATGACTGACACCCCTTACTTGTAAATATGTAATATTACCTGACTATTTTCGTCATTTCTTCCTGGCTTTTCATGGGCAATTTTATGAACCATAATCTCTAAATATTTTGAGAGGGGATGATTTTGAGTAGTAATAGAGAAAAAGTAGGGACTACGCCTTGCTAATAACCTTAACGCTCTCCAACCTAAAAATAAAGTTAGCTAAGGTAAATAAAATAAAGTTACGAAATATTGTAAGCCTAATGATTTTTAAAATAATAATAATATATTAATAATAATAATAAGTTTATTTAAAATTTACTAATATAATAAATAGGTTTACGTTGTCTTCTATAAACTTATTCTTCAATCCCCTGAAGCTGAGCTTGTTAGGGACAAATCTTATTTTTTGTTTTAGTATGTAAAATCATAAATCATAAATATGCATTAAAAATTAAGTTTAAAAGTGGAAATGCTAATTTATAGTATAAACGCAGTTCTTTTTGAAGAAATATATTACCTATAATAAAATTATTAATTTATAATTTTTAAGTAAAAAATATTACTTATATAAAGTATGCAGAACAATATTAATTAATTAATTAATTAAAGCACTTCTAAAAATATTTTCAAATTGTCTGTTTTTAATATCCATGGTTTTTATTTCAACTTTAAATTTTTTTAATGAAATCAATTTTTTAATTTTTGTTGATAAATAATCGTTTAAATAAAAACATAAATACAGGGAAACGAAAACCATAAAGTCTTTCTCCACAATTTTAATTCGATAGCGTAGCTAAAGGTGGAACTAATCCATAATGGAGCTTTCAATAGCACGTATAGGGAGTGAAAAAATTAGGCAGTCAAGAGGCGGAAAATCTATCAGCACGCTGAAAAGTCAGGGACCAGTAAGAAGCCACTATGGGCGGGAAATGAAGAGAAAAACAGGACATATCAATGCAATTCCATGTCAAATGAAGTGTTTTGTGGAAATCAGTTCAAAGTGTGTGTGATGAAAACATTATAGTTTGATTTGATTTGAAAAATTCACCTATGTCGAGAAGGTGTGAAAGAATAAGTCAGATATGAGGGGGGGGAGAAAGAAAAAAATGTGTTTTTTATATTTGAGTTTGGGTGCTTTCTGTAAATGATAAAGAAAAAAGGGATATAATGAATGAAATGTAATAAAATAAGTTAGATTAGCTTACCATTTAGCTTGAAGAAAAATGCTGTTGGGGCACCAAGCTTGTTACGGCCCAGTTACCCCAGCAGGAGTCAAAACTGACACATATTGTAGAATAGGAAATAAAAGTTTATGTAATTTGACCGCGAAAATACATGTCACTTGTTCCTCCCCTCTCAATGTCAAGTTCAAGTTCATTTCCCGTTTGGGCTAGACACGTGCTGGTCGCAGCGAACTTCCGTCTAGGATGTTCATGAAAAACGAATAAAATTTCTTTTTTAAAAATTTTAAAAAAAAAATATCAAAAAGTTTCTCTAAAAATGTGGTAAACTTTTATTTCCTATTCTACAATATGTGTCAGTTTTGACTCCTGCTGGGGTAACTGGGCCGTAACAAGCTTGGTGCCCCAACAGCATTTTTCTTCAAGCTAAATGGTAAGCTAATCTAACTTATTTTATTACATTTCATTCATTATATCCCTTTTTTCTTTATCTTTTACAGAAAGCACCCAAACTCAAATATAAAAAACACATTTTTTTCTTTCTCCCCCCCTCATATCTGACTTATTCTTTCACACCTTCTCGACATAGGTGAATTTTTCAAATCAAATCAAACTATAATGTTTTCATCACACACACTTTGAACTGATTTCCACAAAACACTTCATTTGACATGGAATTGCATTGATATGTCCTGTTTTTCTCTTCATTTCCCGCCCATAGTGGCTTCTTACTGGTCCCTGACTTTTCAGCGTGCTGATAGATTTTCCGCCTCTTGACTGCCTAATTTTTTCACTCCCTATACGTGCTATTGAAAGCTCCATTATGGATTAGTTCCACCTTTAACTTTATTATATTTTCTCTTTTGCTAACAACATCCTGATGATGAGTGTTTCTGCACTCGAAACATGTAGATTATAGCGTAGCTATCGAATTAAAATTGTGGAGAAAGACTTTATGGTTTTCTTTTCCCTGTATTATTCAACTTCACTTTGAGTATGGACTACTTCTTCAAAAAAAAAAAACATAAATATTTGAAATTTTTTTGTCCTATGGACTTATTTATTTTAGGTTTTATGGTTATTTCATTTTTATGACGTGTATTATGATTATGGTTTTTAAATTGTATAAGGTTTTTATTTTTAAATATACAGGGTGTTTCTAAATATCATGTAATTACGAAAAGGGGTAATTCTTTGGCTTATTTAATGACTAAAAATTCATATAAACATAGGCCCACCGAAAAAAAGTTCATTGGGGAGAAAAGGTGGCATGACCCCTAAAAAAATATCTCCCTGTAGTATCTTAAAACCATTTGGTATGCCCAATGATGTAAGTCCTACAGCGTACCCTATATTCCAAATTAAAGCTAAATATCTCAAAAACTACAAGAGCTATAAAGAAAATACTAAAAAAATCTTGAAATTTCAACACCCTGTAGATCGGCAACGAAGCGTTTGAGGACCTTTGTTTATATGAATTTTTAGTCATTAAATAAGCCAAGGAATTACCCCTTTTCATATTTCCATGATATTTAGGAACACCCTGTATATATTAAGATGTTATAAATGTAAAGTTGTCTTATGTTCAACTTTTTGTTTCTGAATATATAATTCTTTTGAAGGATAAAAATAATCTTTATTGAATATAATTTTTAAAAAACTTTTTTGTAGTATTTCTAATTTTTTAACTAAAGTTCTATTTATTCCTCCCCAACCTTTAAATGAGTTTTAACTAACGCGTAATATAATATTTCCATGTCTTACATTTAAAAATTTTGTAATGTTTTTAAAAATCGGCAGTAAACTTTTTAATTTTATATAATCATGTTTTTAAGCAAAACGTCTGATTTGTTTTAAAATGAAGGGTCCATCTAACTACTAACGATAAATAATGCTTTCATACCAAAATTGCTATCCTTGAGAATATTTTCATCATCTTTTATAGGAGTAGGTGACTCTAACTGTGTTATAGCATCGGAGAAATATTCTTCCAAGGAGGGCAAAAAGTCTCTTCCTCTATCCTTACAGGCTTCCAAGTTATTTGGACAATAATTCCAAAGTTTTGTCAATTCAGAACTAAGGAGAAAACAGAAAAATGTACAGGGTGCTACAATATCGTGTGCATATAGGGAAAACTTGAAAACGGTAAAATATACGAAGATAGTTAAGGTGGAATTATTATTTTTTCCAGCTTTTACACAAACCTAAATAAAAACAATATCGACTGCATATTTTATTTTGAGTTTATATTTTTTATTTTACTTTACTCCCAACCAATTTTACAAGTTAATTACAGGGAAAATTACATAAATTTATTTTTAACCAATTAGAAGGCTCCTTTTTGTTTACGTTGCTTATAGCAACGCGAGATTTATCGCGATAACTTTGTTAGTTCCTATTAACTTAGTGAAATTAATAAGTGATAATTTTTCTGTCAAAAATGAAGTGGCAAAAGTCACTCAGAATAAAATCAAAATACATTTCGTTGCCAACTTATAATTTTTATTGATACTAACCAATTGCTTTACATATCGAACACCGGGGCTAAAAGAAACATCAAAAATTTACCTAAACTCATCGGAAATATGTTTTTTTAAGTTTTATTTGAAACTATGTAGACATGTAATATCAGATGTTATGGTTGAAAACGAATTAATGTTTTTAATGTTCCTGAAATTTAAGTTATAAACCTTAGTTAAAACAAGGAAAATCAACTTCTATTGTAAAAATCTAGTGCGTCATATTTAACTAAACTCATCGGGAATATGTTTTTTTACGTTTCATTTGAAACTATGTAGACACGTAATATCAGATGTTATGGTTGAAAAGGAATTAATGTTTTTCCTGAAATTTAGGAGCCTTACTTACCTGCCCAGATAATATTTTCCTTGTTCGTTAGCCTCTTTAATTAGGTCGCCTAATGAGACTTGAGACGGTTCTGCCTTCTCGGTTTCTGAAGGTTCACTTTGAGGAAGGAATTTCTTTATTTCTACAATTTTATAACAAATAATGCATGAAAATATATACTAAAACTGTTTTCTACGAACCGTCCTAAAGGTAAAGTCTGTTCAATGACGGCTGACCGTTACGTTATATTCTCCATATTTGCGGTTCGTCGTAAATTAATTCAGTCAGTTTGACTTAGCGGTGGTAAAGGTCATGATTTTTCTTAGGCTTGATCTACATAAAGACAGCAGATGCATGTGAACAAGTAAAATACAAGCGAGTTTTTTCACATTTCTAATTATTATTTTTATACTGTTAATAAAGTAGGGTAAAAGGTATCATTTTGTTTTTGAAAATCGGTATGAAATTTTTAATTAATTTAAATTTACTGAAAAATAAATAATTATTATTATAAATTAATTTCTCTTTCTCATTTTTATATAATTTAAAATTGAATCATATTTGTTTGTCTAGTGCATCAGTCTGTAAATTTTGTTTCAAATATTTTCATCTTACTTATAAAAGCATAAAAAAGAAAATATAATAAAAAATGACAACACAACAAAATACAAGTTCTTCAATAATTAAAATAAATCATCTCCGCAAGGATAATCATCATCAGATTCCACAGACCAAAAACTACGTCATTTGTTACAGGATGCATAGAACTTATTTTTGCATCATAATAGCGCTTATATTTCGACCAAACCATTTCAATAGGATTAAAGTGGCAATGATATGAAGGAAGTCTTAAAACTCGATTTACATGTTGCATTGCTACTTCCAGTGGATATTTCAACACTATCAATGATTTTAAGGTTTAGTTGTACTATTGAGCGAATGGTAACGTGTTCACCTGCTCTATACATCCCATAAATACGCTCTCTTATGGTATCTTCGCGAATTTCGTGAAGTTGTCGACCACGGGATGACAAAATAGCTACATTATTGAGATTCTTAAAATATACATCCTCCTCTATCCCCTTTGCCTTAAGGTTGAATTCTCAACGTCGTTCAATTTATTGCCAACCTATAACCTATTTCGCTTTGTTTTTTCAGGTTTTTTTTTTTTTTAAACTAACATTTAAATAAAATCAGTATCGTCGGCACATTACTTAGGTAATATCTGATATATTACAGAAATATCAATTTATTTCATTGATAATTTTGGGAGAATTGTATAGTGAAAGAACAATGGGTAACAATGACATAATAATGTTAAAAAAAATCTTACCCGATATTTTTCGCTTACAATTCTCCTGAAATAAGTTATGAAATTCCTTGATATTTATTAAATATGTCAATTATTACCTATAGAATATCAAGTCGATACTGAATTTTTTTAAATTTTGTATAAAAGCTAGAAAACATAAATAAATCTACGCGAAATAGGTTATAGGTTGGCAAGCATGTTGATACTCCCACCTTAATTCGTTGGATTGTCGAACAAGAAACTCCCAAAGCATCAGAAACTTTCTAAAACGGATGGGTATTTATGAAAACATTGCCCATATATTTTTCATGTTTATTATTTATGTTTTCATAATTCCTGCTTTATTATATCTACTTACCTCGTAAACTGCGTTAAACGGTAAAATGGTCTTTCCGGCATCACTTTCTCTTTGAAAATAATCAAATAATTTTAAAATTAATGCTTGTTCTTTTATACAATACCGTGACATTTTTGAAATAATGTTGATTAAAAATGTCACTGTCAAAAATTACAATAAAACTTTTTTGACCGGTAAAATTATACCACAGTTCACGCATGTTAGAAAGATTATACAACTCAATGTACATAATTCCCATATAGATCGAGAGGCTTAATAAGTGATAAGCCTTTGGGATTGTCGCTTTTGGTGGAACGATTGTTACTGTCATGGTAACACATAATCAAATATTTAATTGTGACATAATTTTAAAAAAATGTCAAACCAAACGAGATATCGTATCAAACATGAGAGCAGAACAGAATGGAGCTTCAACATCTAGTTCTCTGGAAAATCGCACTGGAGTAAATATTATTTAATATAATAATTGTAACTTTGTTATCAATAATAATAAAAATGAATAATTATTCAAATTATGGTTCGTTATACAGGGCGTCCCAAAAGTAATGGGACACAGAGCAACAGCAGACTCCTTAAGGCGATATAATGCGATTTATTTAAACTTGCCTTATCCCAAAATTGATAACAACCGAGATACAGGGTGACAAAATTTTAATTTTGTTTTCGTTTTTTTGCGATTACTTCTTAACGAAACGACATAGCAGCACAAAATTAAGGGTTTTGGGGTTTTTTGAGGTGAGGAATTCAAAATTATCCATAGTTTTTGTGTAACCAGTAGAGGGCGCTGCCTACGACATGGTCCACTCCTTTTAGCTGGCATAACTTTGTTTAGACTTCTTATATCGATCCGACTATTAAAAAAATAAGTTACTTTACTTTTTTTACATCAAAAACGTATAACTTATTCAAGTCGCTAGGAGCAACCATTTTCGAGATAATCGCATTCGATATTTTTAATGCAAGAATGCTAAAATATTTAAATTAATTAAACCATTGAGGTCAATGGTGGCCATTTTAAACAATTGCTATCACGGCGTTACCATTTTTATTTCTAACTATTTTGTTACTTTTAAATGTTATTAAACTAAGTATTAAATAAAATTTTTATTTAGAATAAAATTAGTAATTCCGTATACGAAAAAGCGTTTTTATTAGAAAAAAATAGTCAACCTTAAGTACTACATTAACTGACACTTAGCAAATGTAGCTCATTTACAATAATTTTAAGTCAGAAATTTACCGTTGCTCGATTTTCCGTTGCTTTTGGACCACGTACTTAGTTGCATTGGACATATGAAATGCGATTATCTCGAAAATGGTTGCTCCTAGCGACTTCAATAAGTTATACGTTTTTGATGTAAAGGAAGTAAAGTAACTTATTTTTTTAATAGACGGATCGATATAAGAAGCCTAAACAAAGTTATACCAGCTAAAAGGAGTGGGCCATGTCGTAGGCAGCGCCCTCTACTGGTTACACAAAAACTATGGATAACTTTGAATTCCTCACCTCAAAAAACCCCAAAACCCTTAATTTTGTGCTGCTATGTTGTTTCGTTAAGAAATAATCGCAAAAAAACGAAAACAAAATTAAAACTTTGACACCCTGTATCTCGGTTGTTATCAGTTTTGGGATAAGGCAAGTTTAGATAAATCGCATTATTTGGCCTAAAGGAGTCTTCTGTTGCTCTGTGTCCCATTACTTTTGGGACACCCTGTATACTCTTTTGAATACCACTCGATGTTTTGGAATTACCTAATACTTTTACCTGGCACTCAACGAGTTACCATCAGCAACATCACTCCTCCTTCGGAATCGTGGTGTTGCTAGCTAACACGTTTCGTGTCAGGTAAAAGTATTATTCGGTAATCTCGACACATCTTGTGGTATTACATTCGATAAGTACTAGTCGTGACGTAACGGTCAGCGGTCATTGAACAGACTTTACCAACATGCGGTTTGTTTAAATTTTAATTCTTTTAGCTGGGAATTTATTGGGAGGAATTTTGAAGTATGGATAATAAAATTCGTTATGTCTAAAAGACAAGATAGTCGGGCAACTTTACTAATGACAATATCACTAACACAACAGTTCTTGTACTACTTGACATTCTGTAACAGACGAAAAGGGAAAATAGTGAAAAACCGAGAACAAGAAAAAAAAACGGTAAACGAAAAAAACTGTGAAAGAAGTAGGAAAAAAATTAAGTGAAAATTCAAGAAAAAAATATGACAAAATGGAAAAAAATAATTCTATTACCAAACTTAATAAAACCTTGTATAAATCTATTGTACCTGATTAATGAAAATTTTTTTTTAACAATCTATAAATTGCATTTGTATTCTGATATTTTAAATTTTACTATATTGTATTTAATTGTTAATTAAAATCTAAAAGCTTTGTCAATAAAGAAATTAGAGCATATTTTGATTTTAACTAAACAAACAACCTTGTAACCAAACCGATCACCTGGCATATTGCCTCAAATTGGAGGCAGTAGCCAAAAAACCGGTAAGAGCACAAATCATATTGACGTAATAAATTTTACCATCTTTTTGGCCAGAATTATGTTTGTCAACTCATTTCTACAGTAAACGTTGCAGTTTTGAAGCATCCGCATGAACGGGCAAAAGTTTCGTTTCAGTGTAAAATTGGATTTCTGCCAGTTAGCACTTACCTGGACAACCATCATTTTTCCACGCATTCCATAGTTCTTCCCTATTTAAGATATTCTTTATTATTTCTGCAAAATTATCTCCGTCTGGCGGTGTTTCACGTAACAAATTATAAACTTTTTCAGTATAATTTTGAATCCACTCTTTTTGGTCTGCTTTTAATTCATAGCTATCTCTGAAATGTCAAAAAGAGGAATTAATTTAATAATAATAATAATATTAATAATTTTATTTAAAATTTAATAATATAATAAATATGTTTATGTTGTCTTCTATAAACTTATTCTTCAATCCTATGAAGCTGAGCTTGTTAGGGGCAAATCTTATTTTTTGTTTTAGTATGTAAAATCATAAATCATAAATATGCATTAAAAATTAAGTTTTAAAGTAAAAATGTTAATTTATAGTATAAACGCAGTTCTTTTTGAAGAAATATATTACCTGTATTAAAATTATTAATTTATAATTTTTAAGTAAAAAATATTACTTATATAAATTGTTCAGAACGATATTAATTAATGAATTAATTAAAGCATTTCTAAAAATATTTTCAAATTGTCTGTTTTTAATATCCATGTTTTTATTTCGACTTTAATTTTTTTTAATGAAATCAATTTTTTAATTTTTGTCGGTAAATAATCGTTTAAATAATAACATAAATATTTGAAATTTTTTTGTCCTATGGACTTATGTATTTTAGGTTTTATGGATATTTCATTTTTATGACATGTATTATGAATATTATGATTATGGTTTTTAAATTGTATAAGGTTTTTATTTTTAAATATACAGGGTCCTGCACCTCACCTCCCGTCTTCTATAGCTCACTTAGTAATTAAGTTAAGTAATTTTCATATTTTGCAGACCTTATCTGTATCTTGGGGCGCATTTCAGAAAAATATTTTTTTCATACAGGGTGTTCCAAAAAAGTGTGACGTCATAAGGGTGTATTTTTTTAAATTACATGCCATATGATTTCTTACATTTTTGGGTGCCTCCTATAGTTACCTACATACCCCTAAAATTTTATTAAAATTGATTTAGTATTATAGACGAAAAAAAATAAAAACTAAAAAATATCAGTTTTGCGCCACTGGTATTAAAAATAAATAAAAAATAAAAATAATGCCTCGTTAATAAATTTATACAAAGGAACTTATTAAATAAGGTATAACAATTTCGTTAACCAAGTTTGGTTAACACGAATTGTACAGGGTGTCCAAAGGTTAGTGTCAAACTTTGCAAACTTTAAAGCAATTTATTTTTCTTATTTCAAATGGGAACCCCTGTATATTTTTATGTCATTCGATGCAGAATTAAAAATCAAACTTTTTTCCTAATTGCAACCCTATCGAAATTTCTAACGCATCAAGAGTTATTTGCAGAAAACTAATTTTATCAACTATTCCAACAGTCATTATTATGAATAAATATCGAAGGTGTCTTTGAAAAACAATTTATTGGTATTAAAGTTTATTGATGTGACCAGAGACCATTTTGACTTTAGTAATCTAAAAGTTTTAAATACTGTTAAATTGTTAGTAATTATTTAAGGTGTTATAATTACTTTATATTGTTTTTTGTGATGGACTACAACCAAGAAGAGCTCGTAGATATGATTTTTATATTAGGAGCATGCGAAAAGAACTCTTTTTTGGCAAGCCGAGTTTACGCAGTGTTATCCGGAACGACGACATCCAGACAACAGGAGCCTGCAAAACATATTAAAAAGGTTTGTACAAACGGGAAATGTAAACTACCCAAAACCAGTGAGAAATAAACCGGTCCGAACTGAACAAAATCAATTGGCTGTGCTATTATCTGTTATAGAAAATCCTTCAGTTACTCAACAAGCAGTCGCTGATGCCGTAGATGTAATCGAAAGGACAGTTCAACGAATTTTCAAGGATAACCATATTCACGATTATCATTTCCAGTTAATAATTAGTAACAATTTAACAATATTTGAAACATTTAAATTACTAAAGTCAAAATGATCTATGGTGACTTTAATAAACTTTATTACCAATAAATTGTTTTTCAAAGCCACCTTCGATATTTATTCATAATAATGACTGTTGGAATAGTTGATAAAATTAGTTTTCTGCAAATAACTCTTGATGCGTTAGAAATTTCGATAGGGTTGCAATTAGGAAAAAAGTTTGATTTTTAATTCTGCATCGAATGACATAAAAATATACAGGGGTTCCCATTTGAAATAAGAAAAATAAATTGCTTTAAAGTTTGCAAAGTTTGACACTAAACTTTGGACACCCTGTACAATTCGTGTTAACCAAACTTGGTTAACGAAATTGTTATACCTTATTTAATAAGTACCTTTGTATAAATTTATTAACGAGGCATTATTTTTATTTTTTATTTATTTTTAATACCAGTGGCGCAAAACTGATATTTTTTAGTTTTTATTTTTTTTCGTCTATAATACTAAATCAATTTTAATAAAATTTTAGGGGTATGTAGGTAACTATAGGAGGCACCCAAAAATGTAAGAAAATATATGGCATGTAATTTAAAAAAATACACCCTTATGACGTCACACTTTTTTGGAACACAATGTATGAAAAAAAATATTTTCCTGAAATGCGCCCTAAGATACAGATAAGGTCTGCAAAATATGGAAATTTTAACTTAATTACTAAGTGAGCTATAGAAGACGGGAGGTGAGGTGCAGGACCCTGTATATTTATATGATGTTATAAATGCAAAGTTGTCTTATGTTCAACTTTTTTGTTTCTGAATATAATTCTTTTGAAGGATAAAGATAATCTATATTGAATATAATTTTTAGAAACCTTTTTTGTAGTATTTCTAATTTTTTAACTAAAGTTCTATTTATACCTCTCCAACCTAAAATTCCGTAATTTAAATGAGTTTTAACTATCGCCCTAAAATATAATATTTCCATGTATTACATTTAAAATTTTTTTAATGTTTTTAAATTTTAAAAATCAATACACAATGCCGTTCTAACCAAAACTTATTTTATTTGTTAAAGTAATTATGATAAAGCTACGAGGCCATAGTCGAAGTTAACTCCATCAAGTATTTGGGTGTAACAATTATTGATAAACATTTAAAGTGGGATTATCATGGAAATAAAGTGACCAAAAATATTCGGAAATTAATATATAAATTTTATATCATAAGAGAAATCATAAATACCCATCTTTAAACACTAATTTTTCTGGTTAAGTCACTGATAATATCGTGCGAGCAAAAATTATTTGCATCAAAGAGGACTTGGATTATAAAACGTAGGGCTTGGTTTAGATCACAATGATATGGGGACGATATATCTAGCCAAACCTAGGTTAAAATTTTGTCAAATTCATATTATGAGTAATAAAATAAGTAGACAAATACAAATTTATTTTTGTTGTTTACAAAAATAACAAAGTAAGAATATACAGAAAGAAAAAGAAAAATAATTGCATGTATTCTGAGAATTCACATAACCGGAGAGGTGGAACCAGGCTTCATCCGAAAAAAAGTCAGTTCTAATAAATCATTTCTTTCCAATAAATTTTGGGTAAACCTTTGAGAGTAATTCCTGCGTTTTTCAAAATCTGCGGCTTGTATTTCTTGGAATACTTGCACTTTATCGTATTTTGCATTATTTCACGAACGTTTGCAACAAGTTCTTCTGTTTTTACAGATTCCTGTTCCTTTTTTGTGTTGTATAGAACCTGTTTCCCTAAACACAGCCACGGTTCTTTTCAGGCAATTATAAAAATCCTCAGCGATAAAAACAACGTTAGGAAAATGTTCGTGAAAATCGTCCATGCACAAACCCGGATTGTATTGCCACTCACAATTTACTCTAACCCCGTTTCGAAAATACGCTTCAACCATGAATGTTTTGTGCTGTTCCGTAAAGCCCATTGTGTGAATTGTTCAAGAAATTGGAAAAATTAGCGATGAATCAAATTACTTGTAACGACTGTCAAAGATGACGGAATAACTGATTGATTGTTAATTTAGGTAGTTACTGCCACCCAACAGGTATTAACCTCTACGGCTAAGCATTACGTCCTTAGATGCAAGGCCCTCCTTGATGCAAATAATTTTTGCTCACACGGTATATGGTTTGGTGGTGTGGGGTGAACTATATCGGAATTCTTTAAGACCTTTGTGCATTGTACAAAATTATATTGTTAAGAGTTATGTTTAAACTTAATAGGATATTTTCCATTAATCTTCTGTACTTGCAGGAAATTCTTGATGTTCGTTCCCTTTACCGTCTGTCAACTTGCTCCTACGTTCATAAAACTACCAAGAAACCCTATATTAACCATATATGGAACTAGAAATAATGTGAATAGACATTTGGATACCCCAGTTAACAATAGCACAAAACATTTTAAGATTCTTTACTTATTTGGCACCTAAAATGTATAATCTTTGACCCCTTATATTTTTGGTGCATTCTTTGTACTATTTGGTCAGTTGCGGGAAGACGAAAAAGTTTTAAAAAATTCGCTCAACGTCAAGATACATTTATGAGAGAGGGCCTCGGAGAGGGCATACAGCCTATGGAAATGTTGGCTGTTACAATCAAAATCATGATTTACCCAAACATATTTCATTCCAGGCACTTCTTGTGCAGTTTCTGTCCTTATATATAGAACTTGTTTTGTCCCAAAGAACCGGCCTTGCTGCCACTAAAGATATAAGCATATCTATTATCTATATCTACTGCCATTGCGAAAAATATGATACGGTGGCCGTGTAAGTGTGCAACGGGCCTTAGAGTCAACGTTCATTAAGCCTGGATTCATTGTGGGCGGCTTAAGTCTAAACATTTTTTAACGAAATAATAAACTAACACATTCAGAAAAACTGAGAAAACTATACTTACGATTTAAATTTTACTGAAGAAGTTAGGTACTGAAACACGATCAAAAACTGCAACAAAACTGATCTTCTAAAACTGATGTCATGAAGCTGCAAATCCAGTAGCTTTTGACTGGTTAAATATTTGGCGAAATAGCCGACACTTGCAGTTTGATCTGAAGATGTAATATAGTCCAGTTTTATACCATTAAATGTGTTGAGGATATTTGTAGAATGCTGAAAAAAATTAAATTTTATTGAAGTGGGTGATATGCAATATTTGGCTGGCTACAATTATTGAATTCAATGATCAATTGATATGATCATATTACTTTATAACTACTTACTGAACAAAATACTTTCCACTGGACCTTGTCGTAGCATTGATTGGGATTTCTGAAAAAATCCTGTAACTGCCAAAACTTGCAGTAAAACGAAAAATCAATCACGTGTTTTTGATCTCCACAAAATATTTCTGTCACTATGTCATCTGTAGAATCGGTACCATATTCGGTGATGTTTTCCAGATTGAATTCACTGACAATATTTAAACCTTAAAAAAAAATATGTTTAGACTTCAAGCTAAGGGTCGTTATAAAACATCTTATTTGCTAATTTATTTATTTGCACAAATAAGATGCCAACAGGCCAATGGCCCAGGCTTAGCACGCACTGTTTACAATGTTGTGTACAGATTTATACCTATTACTAAAATTGTAATATTACCATTAGTTCATCAATTAAAATTAAGAACAATATCATGATTTCTAAGCCTTTTTTAAATGTTGATCGAGGTAAATTAAATAAATCAATACTGTTATATAAAGGTCAGAAATCCACTTACCTGATCTCTCGGAAAACGGAAAAAATTTGGCCAAAAATAACAAAATTTTTCCGCAAAATACTGTGGCGGTAGTACGTGACAATCTCCTTAAAAGGTCATTGCATAACCGGAGCAGATGGTTCTTACAGCCAGCAAAAAACAGCTCCTCTTTCCACACCTACAGGGATTATAAACATTACGATATTTATTAAACATATTCAATATTTACGATATAATATTCTTTAATTGTCTGCAATTTATTATAATCTGACAGCAGTGCTATCGATATACAAGCATATCCCTCTTAAGGATAAAGAAAGCACATTCAAGTAATATAAAGCTATTGGCAGATGATACCACAATTATTTATTTTGCTGAAACTCTTGCAGAAATGTATTTTGATATTAATAATGATTTTTTTTAAATAGTTCTTTCTTGGCTTCAATCAAATAAACTTACGTTACATTTTACAAAATCTTTTATGTTTATAACTAAAAATAAAATCAATTCCATCATTAACCCCTTAACATTTAATAATGAAAAATTCAATATTCAAAAACGACAAAATTTTTAGGATTAGTTTTAGACGAAAATCTAAATTGGAAATGCCATATCCAGTATAATATTATCAACTCGATATCTCCTTTGGTATCTGTTTTGTACAGAGCTAGATATTTCATTCCTTTGAAATACTTAAAAAATGTATACTTTTCATTAATATATTCAAAATTGCAATACTTAGCTTCTGCAAGGGGATCTGCTTGTTTATTAAACTTAAAACCATTACAAAAATTGCAAAATAAAGTTATTAAATGTATACATAAATTACCACATTTTAGAACCAACAACCGTCGACGTTGTGGTCTAGTGGTTAGCGCAGCAGCCTCACAGATCGTAGGCCCGAGTTCCATTCCCGGTGCCGGCAACGTCGATGTTAAATTTGGAATTTGGTTTAAGAGGTGGCGCCGTCTTTCGGAAGAGACGTTAAACTGTGGGCCCCGTGTCATGGATGTTGGCACGTTAAAGAACCCTACCCTCGACAAAGAGGGATTCGGCAAAATTACCAGATAGTGTGTGACAAATTCCCTGGCGTCGGTGATTGGCCTCGTTGAGGAAAAAGGCCGACGTAAAATAAATAAATAAAAAAAAAAAAAAAGAACCAACAACCAACTGTTCTATATAGACAAAAAGGGTACCTATTTACACGTTCAAAACATTTATAAATTAAAAATTTGTATTCTAATTCACTCTATTATTTTAAAAGAAAAAAAAATCAAACATAACACTTCAGGAGAATAAGACATTGCATTATCATAACACCAGACGTATAAATTATCAAACTATACCAGTAAAAAGTAATTTCGGAAAAAAATTCGCTTTTATATGACGGAATAATAAAATATAACAATCTTCCAAAAAATATCAGAAAAATTACAAAATTGGCAACTTTTAAAAAACAATGAGAGATATTTACTAAATTAAATTATTTATACTATTTTTTTTTAATTGATTTTATTAATGAATTAAATTGGATTAACTTCCATTTTTTTTTATTGTTATTTTTTTTTAATGGTTATTATTTTCTATATTATGTTGTCACTTTTCATGTAATGAACTGTAAAAGTTAGTTTGGAATAAAGACATTCTGAAAGTTAAGTGACGGGTATCATAGACAGCCTGTATATCGTTTAAAATATCTGCTAACCCTCATACCTGTACGTTATCTTCCACAAATGTGAACATATCTTGGCAGACATCTAATGTTAATGTATCGAAGATATCTCCTAATAATACCACCGGTAGTGTAGGAGTGGTTAAATGTCTTCTACATGCTTCTATGGAGAATTCAACGTAAGACTTTAAAATGACCACATTTGCTTCTTCTCCCAACAAGTCGAGTAATATATCTCTAAAGGCTTGATCCAAAGGGGTTTTTATATCGATTTCTGAACGTTTGTAGAACGATACTTTATTCTCTAGTAAATCGAGGTTGTTGTTTTTGAATGCCTTTTTCAGAATACCCTACAAAAATTATACTTATTTTTATACTAGATAATTATTTATTTATTTAATCTCTTACAAACACAAAAAGATAGTATTAACAAGTAGGAGAGCCTAAAACTATGGACTAGAAGGAGATTAAAGAAAACTTCAACAATCTTAAAGAACTTATTTACTATCTAACATTTAGATGTTATCTAAGGAAATAGGACTTAATTTCTGTAGCGTTTGACTTAAATAAATCTATATTAGACTTATCAATTAATCGATTACATTGTTGACCTATGACCTATAACCAAAATACGCATTTTTGCAAAAATGCTTGAAAAAAGTAATTGTTTATTCTAACATTTTGTAGACAGTAAAAAATACTATCATTGAACAACAGCATGGATTTTTTCCGAAACGACAAATCGAATGTGCTATTCGCAAATGATTTGTAATGCTATGGATGCTGGAGAGCAGGTTGATTGCATATATACACTGACTTCAGTAAGGCCTTTGATAAAATCGATCATAAAAGATTAATGGAGAGGCTTGCTGATGTCGGCGTGCGTGGCGGTCTGCAAAGATGGGTGTGGTCCTATATTTATGATCGTAAACAAATTGTCTCAGTTAATGGCTATTGTTCTGATTATTTTTTTAGCAACATCGGGTGTTCCCCAGGGAAGTCACTTGGGACCTCTGTTTTTTATTATTTACATCAATGATATAATTAAGTGTTTTCACAACTACAATTTCTTGGTTTGTGCAGATGACCTTAAAGTCTTCAAGATTATACGAGGTCCTGTGGACTGTCTGGATATCCAGGAGGATCTCAGGAGGCTAGTTGAGTACTGCGATCGGAACAGTCTGTTTTTAAATATAAGGAAATGTTTTTCCATAACATTTACCAGAAATATTAACATAATTAAATACGTAACATTAATGACTCTGTTTTAGACAGTGTCGATCAAAAAAAAAAAAAAACTTGGGTGTAATATTGGATTCCAAGTGGTCATTTTGTGGACACTTTGATAAAATAATCAACGAATCAAACAGAATGTTAGGTTTTATTGTAAGAACGCGCAGAGAGTTTATAGCTCCCAGAACTTTGATTTCTCTGTACTTTGCATTTGTTTACAGTAGGCTGTCATTTGCCTCGGTTATATGGAATCCTTTATATCTTACACCCACCAGACGTCTTGAAGCAGTCCAGAAAACAGTTCTTAAATCTGTTGCCTTTAAGGTTAACTGTACTGTCGAGACCGCAGTAAGGACCTATAAATTACTCTCCCTTTCTGATAGAAGGCATGTCACGGACCTTTCTTTCTTGTTTAAGTTAAGTAATCCTCTTATTGATGTGCCTCCATTGTTACAACAAATTAATTTTAACGTCCCTGCAAGCAGGGTTGTGATTTTGTCCACTTTTTTTGATTTTGTCCACGACATGGACAAAATTGGACAAAAACGGACAAAATCGGACAATATTGGACAAAATCAAATTTCATTACATTTTATTAAATTTGTTGATTTAGGCAACCCAAAATACACGTTTGTATTGTGTATTATATAAACAATAAATACCAAATTAAAAATTCCAGAAAATGGCTATTTGTTATTTCATTATGGGGCCTTAAGGTAAATTTTCATGCGTCCGTCATCCGACGGCACGATGATCCGACGGTATCCCGTTAATGTTGTTTAAGTTTTGTTTGACACCCTAATCCTAATATAATAAAGTTTTTTTAATTTTATATGTGTTTAATTTGATTTTGTACAATTTTGTCCATTTTGTCCAGAACAATTGATTTTGTCCGGACGGACATAATTGGACAAAATCGTCCAATTATGTCCACTTGGACGAATTCAACCAACCCTGCCTGCAAGGGATCTAAGAAGATTTCATTTATTTAATTTGCCTTATCAAAGAACTAATTTAGGACTGAACACCCCTCTGACCAGGCTACAAAGAACCTATAACCAACACTGTGAGAACATCAATTTGTTTAATCTAAATTTATGCCAATTTAAATTAAGAGTAAGAAGATATTTCTTACAACAGATTCTTGTGTAGAATATTTACATAGAAAAGGCGTACTGCAGTATTCTATTTTATATTTTAGTCTAGCTTTGTTTTAGTTTGGGTTTTACCTAATATGTAATATTAGCAAACAGTGGATACTGTTTTTGAAACCTACGCAGTTCTGTTAGCATCCTAAACCAATATAAATAAAATAAAATAAAAATTAAGTAGTGAACCATCCATTAAATTTGTATAAAACAACCTCATATTTCTAATTCTCAAATTAATTTAAGGTACCCATATATCCATATTGTTGATTAAACATAAATCTTTTTATGCCCAGTTGTATAGGTTCCGGTTAATTGGCATTTCATTGTTATAGGTTGCGGTTATCTAAAAATGTTCAGATTAACCGTTGGTTTGGAATTATAGGTTGCGATTAGCGCCAAACTTAGGGTTTAACTAACAGTTAATTTAACAGGCCAAAAACACTTATATTATAAAATATGATGATGATGTGATTTTATTACTATATTATACGTTCAAGGCTCCATAGTTCAAGGCAACAAATTGTAAAACGGTAAGATATGATAGGTTAAGTTCAGTTTTTAGTTTAAAATTCGCTATGAAGTTAGCGACTATTTGGTTTAACCGGGACTTATAAAACTGATATATCTTATTAATCTTAACATTAAGGTGGTGCTTAATCTTATCTTTAGCGTTCAAATTAAACAGAACCTATACAACTGGGCATAAGATTGATTTTCAACACGTGCTTTTTGGCATGTTAAATTAACTGTTAGTTAAACCCCAAGTTTGGCGCTACTGCCCAGTTGTATAGGTTCTGAACAATTTGAACGCTAAAGATAAGATTAAGTACCACTTTAATCTTAAGAATAATAAAATATATTAGTTTTATAAGTCCCGGTTAAACCAAATAGTCGCTAACTTCATAGCGAATTTGAAAAATGCGAGGCGCTCTTGGAGCCTTCACAATGACAATAAGGTCCTTGTCATCATCACCTAATAATTCGTCCATTTCGATAAGATTATTTAATATAATAATAAAATCACATCATCATCATATTTTAGGTTATATGTTAGAAGTATGTCACTTTTTCCTATTTTAATCCTAAGATTGATTTTCAACGGGTGCTTTTGGGCCTGTTAAATTAACTGTTAGTTAAACCCCAAGTTTGGCGCTAATCGCAACCTATAATTCCAAACCAACGGTTAATTTTTAGATAACCGCAACCTATAAAAATGAAATGCCGATTAACCGGAACCTATACAACTGGGCATAATCGCAAACCAACCAACCAATGGTTAATCTGAACATTTTTACATAACCGCAACCTATAAAAATGAAATAGCGATTAACCGGAACCTATAGAACAACTGGGCATTAGACTGTTTCTTTTTTAAATATCAACTTGACTGCTATATTTTTCTTATTCCCTTCTTACTTCTGACTAGAATATGTAATTTTCCTGGCGTAAATAGTAATTGCCAGCATAGGTGTAATTTCCCTGGAGATAAAAAACAGCAATACCTACTATAAAAAAAATATCTGTCCTGCTTGGGATTTTATTTGTATGTAGTAATGTTTTTCACATAAAAAGTGTAAAAGTTCTTTAAAAACCTTTGACCGACCCCATGGCCATTGCTCCATAGGTGATGTACCCCTTTTTCAAATGTTTACCCATATATATCTCGAATATTGCAAAGAACATGTCCTGCAGCATATTATATGCAAACTATACCAAGATATTCTGTGATTCAACAATACAACATGCGGTGCTTTACATCGGATACAACAACCCCATGCGCTTAAATAGTTCATACATAGGGAGTAGTGAGCTCAAAGTTACTAAACAGGTAGGCCTGGGTGTTCGTATGACTTACATTCTTAAATGGGAGCAACACATAAGCGGAAGTGTGAAGGGGGCCAACACTACAACATATTCTGGCATAGGAGGATGTGATTTATTTATAACTCTGAGAAGCTGCCACTACTACACAGGCGTAACCATAGATTGGCTGGCAGGTCTATATATGGCTGGCAGGTCTGTATAGCTCGTTTACATTTATACACAAAATAATAATTTGATTTAAACTACAAGCGTTCCTATTATAACGGTTTTCAATAAAAAATAAACTGCTGGACAGTCAATCTAATCAATAATTCCATCAATAAATGAGGCAAGCATACTAGTATCTTACAACTAAACTTACTTTGAATTCAGAACGTAAAGTATCAAAATTAAACGTATTTTTTGAAACAGACATCTTTAAAATTGTTTAGTAATTCTCACTTGCATTTAAAAGTATTTTCGGCTTAATTTGTTTACTAGAAACAAGATAAACTTCGAAAGATGCAAAATATTTGAATAGAATAGATTGCAAAAGAAGAGAGGTTATGTTATAGCCACAGAAAAATAAAGGGTTTCTTCTTCTTTTTCACTTCTTTATGGCGTCGGCTGCGGTAAGCGCCATTCGCCAGCACAATTTGGGTAATCGTAAATTGGTCTGCTTTTACAGCATATTACGACCACAGGTTTTCTTCTTATTTATTTATTTATTCACATTCACTGACTGTTTTTTATTTTAACTTAAATTTTTGGGAGTTAGTTAGACAGATAGCACAACAAAGGATTTAAACTCTTCTCTCTCCCGGGCAACAGAGGAGCATTACACACCCAGAAAGTTGCCTCGGATATATATAGCACCTAGAATATAGAAATAGGGATATTTACATATATACATTTGTACAATTAATGAATTATTATAATATTTTTATTTTTAGCCCTTATTTAATCTTTTTCCTACAATTTGATTTTGTTATATTGCAAGAATTTATTAATAATTAGAATGGCTTTTTGAGTGATATTGGCTAGGACAATTTGTATGTTAAGTGGTGTTGGAATATTGCATTTTCTGAACTCTTCATACATGTTTATGTTTGGGATTTCATTTATAGGACATGCGAGGAATATATATGGTCCAAACTCTCGATTTGACCACATTCACAATTGGGAGATTCTTTAATTTTTATTTTATGTAAATGTTCTCCTGTTAGGCAGTGTCCCGTTCTCATTCTTATGATCGTTGTAATATGTCTTCTATCAATATAAAGAAAATTATAAAAATTGCTTGTCCCCTCAGCTCATAGCACAGAGGAATGTTAAGATGAACATTATCTGTCGCACAGAAAAAAGGAAGTATTTGGAATACGGGCTGAAACTGACAGAGAAAAAAACAGCTTTACTTTGGAGGAAGAGAGACAGAAGGAAAAAGTTTTACAGCTGGTTTTGTGACAGTACAGTTCGTCATATGTCATAAATGTGATCATAAATAGAAATTCTTCAAACTTTTTTAAATATAAAGATAAGATTATTAAATAAATCCCCTAAAAAGTTGAAGTTATAAATTGTAAAGGATAAGTAGGGTAGTTTCATTGCTTGCATAACGCCCATAAATATTGCCTAATATAATGAGCGTCGATTTAAGTAACTCCAGTATTGCACAGTGGTTTGCAGACAGGGAACAACATCGATGTGGTTACTGTAAAAATCCTTCAGGAAGTATTTCCTATGGTAATATTTAACTTTATCTTAGAAAGTTTGGAAGTTTGCTTATATAATATTTGTTTATACATATTTATTTTCACAAACAAACATAGAAAAACTGAGAAACCATAGTGCTAGCTAGTTTATAGGTACTTAGTAGAGCTACCTAGTAGGTGTACCTATTGAGGGTAGACTGTTAGAAATTATGCATCACAAACTACTGACTTTGTGATGATTTTTTCTGAGTGGCGGTACCAGGCGTGCTTTTAATGCAAAAAGTATTTTGGGTAGTTACAAAGTCATTTTCTATTTCTACGAGGGAGGGGTTCTTAACAATAATACGTTTATACATCTAGTGTGAGTGTGTTGTATATTTATGTACTTATTAATAAGTACTTCAGATTTTGCAACTTGGGTGTGATGTAATCTCATTATACCAGGCATATGAGTAACCTCTACATATTATTAATAATAATAATAATAATAATAATAATAATATTTCTTTATTTTAAATTATGCTTACAAAATAATATGTAAAATTAAATGACGTCACAACATGGAATGGGTTCACCATTCCTTGTCCAAAAAGTCCAGTACCGAATAAGGTTCAATGTCTATTATTAACACTTTTTTTAATGTTTGTTTCCACTTTGACAAGCTAGTAATTGATTTAATGTTATATGGCAGGTTGTTATATAGCTTGATACACATATAATATGGGTTTTTTTTCCGTTATGGTTAAGAGGTGATGAGGATATACTAAGTTATTTGTTCTTATATTACTACTTCGTATATTTACAGTTTCAAACCTATTCTTAATCTTAAACAAAAACATTAAACACTCAAATATATACAGACCATACACTGTAAGTATATTCATTTTTTTAAATATTCCTCTACAGGAATCCATAAATTTCATTTTATTGATTATCCTTATTGTTCTTTTTTGTATTACAAAAACCCTTTCTAGTTCAGAACTACTTCCCCAGAACAGTATGCCATATCTCAGGACGGATTCAAAATTTGCATGGTACAAGATTTTTAGGGTGTTATGCCTGCTTTATACCTCCCATTTAACATTTAATTCAATTTAGGATTTAAACTAAACTAAGAATTTAAAAGTTGAATGTTAATTTTCTTATGCATACGTTTATACCTCTCATTTAAACTAATTTATCATTTAATTTTATTTAAGAGTTGACCAACTTTCAACTTAAGGTAAAAGATCGTGCCAGATCGTGCTAAATCGCGTTAGATCGTTCTCCACAACTGTCCGTGATTGGCCAGGAAGAAAGATGAATATTTTGATGGGTGACAATAACCTAAAATTATACTTGGAATTTTTATTTTTATCAACAAATAAAGTGCTTTTTCTCTATTTATTTTAACTGCTTGTGATTTGTAATGGAAGACTACGATTTGTTTTTTACTACTTGCTTTTTGTTGTAACAACAGCTGGAAAAATCTTCTTTTTTTTGCACTTCATTTAATTTAATTTAGTGGCACGTTTTCGAGGTATAAATTAACAAAATTATTTCTTAGCTTAGTTTAAATGATAAATTAAATCTTAAATTAACTTAAATCTTAAATGAGAGGTATAAAGCAAGCATTAAAGTTTATATAATTAGCTACTACTTTTATTCCATAACCTATACTACCCAGTTTTAGACACAAACTATCAATATGATTGGCCCATGATAAAAATTCTTCTATAGTAATACCCAAAAATTTCGTATTATTATCCAGAATAAGCTGTTTGTCACACAAATTTACTTTATCAGGTTTATCCAATTTATTTTGTTTAGTTCTAAAAAGAATTAGTTTAGTTTTCTCATCATTTAAAATTAATTTGTTTTGTAAAAGCCAGTTACTAGTCATGACAAAAGCAGTTTGTGCATTGTTAATAAGTTCCTGGATATTTGATCCCGAAACAAGAAGATTTGTGTCATAATTTGTTATTAAAAAATTGTTCTCCATACTACTGAGATCATTTAAAAAGATAATGAATAGTATGCATCCTTTTGTAGAACTACAGTAATGTAGAAAGGTCCAGTATAAGTAGTGACAACTGCTTTTATTTTCTTTAAATTTGTATTTTCTTGGATAACTTACCTAGCTGATTTTTACTTTTGTTAGGTACTTATCTGTTTCATTGAGTAATTTTCTTGTTTTACTTTATTTATTTTATTTATTTATTTATTTATTTAATTCACGATACACTACAGAATAAAAATTCTAAATGGTATGCCTAAAACTAAATCCTATACATAACAATTGCCAAAAGCATACAAAAAAAAAAATAAAAATACAATAGTCATAGATTACAAAAAGATAAAGACAGTTCAATATATAAAACATAGAAGTCTCTTTAGGGACGAGCTGCTCTTAGCATTAAAAATGTCACATGCGGAATAGTACTTGTTGTAATTGGACACCAAACGATCCATAAAGGCACCCCGACCATAATTGGTTCTATGTGTTTGCTCAAAAAATAATTGCGTTTGCCGGGTCGCTCTATTTGGAACTAATATGCGAATTAGGAGTAGTAAAGAGTCACAGTCCATCATCCCATTAATGAGCTTGTACAGGAATAGTAAAAGTGCTTTTCTACGTCGGCATTCAAGACTTTTATATCCACACAGTAGAAGCCTGGTTTCATATGTGATGTTGAAGTAAGGGAAGTGAAACTTGTAGAGAAGATATTTCATAAACTTATTTTGGACACGCTCTAGTTTATTTATATGACACGCATAACGGGGTGTCCAAATAACAGAACAGTACTCCAAAGATGCTGCGGACCAAACAATTATAGAGACATGAAAGAGCCTTTGTATCGTTAATATGCTTTGCGTTTCTCTTTAGAAACCCCAACATCCTAAAACCCTTTAAAACAACATTGTCGATATGCAAACCGAAAGATAGTTCCACATCGAAAATCACTCCAAGATCGTTGAATGAGTCCACCCTCTCAATGCCAACACCATCAATACTATACGGAGCCAGTAATGGGTTAAGGCATTTGTAACAACTGATTGTCTTACATTTGAGAATATTAATGCTTAGGAAATTTAGTTTACGCCATCGCCCAAAACTGTCCAAATCCGACTGCAAACCACCAAGACCAGGGCCAACAATGTCAAAAAACGTCAGATCATCCGCATACAAAAGATATTTGGAAGTCTTGAAGCATGATCCGACGTCATTTATAAACAACAAGAACAGCACAGGCCCCAAGTGAGATCCTTGAGGAACTCCAGATGTAACATGCACTTCACGCGTTAGAGTATAAAGTATAACTTAATAAAGTTTTTTTTTCACAAGCTTTTCTAATGTTTCATACATAAAGGGTTTTTTGACTTTTACTTTGACCCTCAGAATTTTTTCAGCAATAAGTTTTAAAATAGACTAAGTAAAACCGCTTTTAAAGAATACCTACCTTTTAGGTATTCGTTGCAATGTTCTGGTTGCTACTTGCATAAAAAACACCAAAATTTATTATATTATAGGAATGATGGCCGAGGAATTAACTGTTGATGATTATAAAGATTTAATAGACCGTGGATGGAGACGTTCTGGAAAATATTGCTATAAACCAACATTGGATGAAACTTGCTGTCCTCAGTATACTATAAGGTAATAATTTTAGTAATATAAGTAGGGGAGAGTGGGGCAAAGTGAAATAGGTAACCTTTAAATTACTGTAACTGTAAAACGAAAAAAGATGAGCATATAGCAGTAACATTACAGTAATCAATACTATCTTTATGGTAATTTGGAGCATTTTAAAGGTCCTATCTGCATAGACACAAAATTAGTAGGTATTTTATTGACATGATGTCAAAATTCCACTTTGCCCCAGATGGTGGGGTAAAGCGGAATTTGGCATGGGGCAAAGTGGAATGAAGAGAAATAATTAAAATTAACTTAAAATTTAGCCATGGTTTTGCATCATACAATTCGAAAAAAAAAAAAAAAAAAACTTTAAGAAAATATTTATATTAAACTCCCTAACGAATCCGATCTACATTTAGGCAAATTTAATCTTCCCGTAGCGGAGAATCGTAAATTTACCTAGAACACCAATGATTTCAGATTTAAAAATTAAGCTTTCATCTTCAACTTCGGGAAACACGAAAATATCACTATGCCCTCTATAATTCCTCATAAATTTAGCAGTAAAAGAGCCTTTCTGTCCATGGGGTTGAATTTTTACGACTTGGGCAGCATACTTTTTGACGATACTGCTGCTTTCGTCTTTTAATCTTACCATTACAAAATCGTCAACCAAGATTTCCCTCTCTTCTAAACTTAGAACTTTTTCGGAACACGAATTTTCCTCACCAGAGTCTTCAATAAAATCAGAGTTATCGGATTCATCTTGGCAAATCATCTTCTCCTGCATATCATCAGATTCTTCTGAATCGGATGATTCAACAGCTTTTTTTATATATTTTCTTGCAGGTTTTTTCGAAAGGTCTAGTTTTCTTTTTATTTGTTTTGTTTGCTTTGGTGTTACCTGCGTTTTTTGACCTCGTTTAGCTTCTTTTAAGTCATAAAGATATGGAGAGGATGTGATAACGGCTGTCTTGCCTTTTCTCCTAAGACCCTTTGCCTTTTGTTTTGGAATAACCTTTGGAACTGGTATTATGTTTTTCGGTGATATTAAAGATTCTGAACAACTATCGTGTAATAAGGTTCCACCATCCAGCTCCAAATCTGTCCGTTTGTCGGGATTCATAGGTGGTGGAGTCTTCTCGCCCTCCTTCTGAATTTCCTGTAAAACATTTTCCCGATGCCAGTGAGAACATCCAGGCTCAGCAGCCCGAAAAGAGCTATTTAAGTGCGATATGGAATTATCTGGTAAATTGTTCTTATTAACACCAACTTCACTAGTAAGTCTCACGTTTTCTGCATGCACTTCCTTTTTGGGATTCATGAGGTTCTTCTTGGGAAATGTCTCGTTCTGTTAGTTTAGACGGTGCAAAATGATCATCAGAAAATGTATTGGGATCAAATGGACAAATTTCAGTGCTTCTGAAGCCATTTTGCGCATTAGATAATGTAGCAGCTCTAACATAAGCCTTTGAAAATATTTGACCAACATCTGCCAACTCAACAACTTTATTTGGCTTATTTCTTTGCCATATCTTTAGTTCCTGAGTATAATTATTACTTAACGGGAACATAAAGGCGACGTCCAAAGGTTGGAGCCGGTGGGAAGTGTGTGGTGGGATAGACAAAATTATTACGTGGCTTTCTCGAGCCTGTTCAATTAGTTTAATATTTTTAACATGGGTTACATGGCCGTCCAGGATAAGAAGAACGGGATTATCTTTTCGAGGATGAGTATGATGTATAAAATGAGGGAACCAAATGTCGCTGAAAATGTCAGATTGCATCCAGCCTGAGCTGTGGTAAGCTACTATTGACTCAGCCGGTAATCCAATTTCATATATGGGATTTCGTCTCACACGAGGTATTACTAACAGAGGAGGAACGTAGTGACCTGTTGCGTTAAAACAAATTTCTGCAGTAACTGTAGTTCCCCTTTCTGCAGATGTGTAACACCCTACTTGCTTCTTGCCTTTCAGAGAAAATATTTTCGTTGGTTTATTAGGCACAGTTGAGATGCCCGTCTCATCGCAGTTGTAAAGTCTGCTGGCTGGAAATGCATATTTATCCAAAAGGGTGGGGAGAGTGTAAAAGGCGTTGACTGAAACTCTTAAATCCCGAAGCCCGAGCTGCTGAGGTATTTTCAGGCGTTCGAAGAGAGATTCGCGATTGTCGCTTTAAGAACCCATACATCCAGTCCGTGCCTGCTAGTTTGGTTTTGTCGTTAAAATTATTTTCAATATTATTTTGATCGGCATACTGATATGCAAGAGATCTAAGCTCAAATGTTGAAAAACTTTTTCTCTAATTCGAGAATATGCTCGCTCAGCTCATGCTCTTGCTCTGGCGTAAAAACTGTCGTAAATCTTCCCAGCTTTTTCTTGCTTCCTTCTCCCAAGTCAGCTTTAATTCTCCGGTTTAGTGTAGCTACTGGAACATCATATTGTCTTGCAGTGGCATTCTGACTAAGTTCGTTTGCCCCTACTGATCTTAAAGCTGCTTTCATTGATTCTTCCGACCAGGAATTTTGGTTTGTTTTTCTCTTATAATTTCGCATCTGTAACAATAAACTATGATGGGGCAAAGTGGAATATTTCACTTTGCCCCAATGTCATCATTTCACTTTGCCCCATAATCAACAAAATAAATATAAACGAGTTAAAAATTGTTGAACATAACCTATGTAATCTTGATTGGCAGAAATAGATAGCCTATACCAAAGTATGTTTAAAAAAAAATAATGAAAGAAATACAAATTACTTCAATTGACAATCAGTTATCATAACTTACCTCAATATATTACAAGGACAAAGACAAAAAACACATTAATAATTATAAAAATTACATGCGTTGCTCGGAACTCAAGAAACTTTACTGACAGTATTACAGTGTTCTTAGATACCGATTAGAGCTGGGCAATTAAATCGAGCGAAAGTAGGTCCATTTTAAAATCGCACATATCGCTTTGCCCCACTATCCCCTACCTCTTATTGTTCAGCCAAGTCATTTACTCTGGTCAACAGTTTTTCTTAATGGGGTTTTAAATTTAGTATGGCTCCAGTACTTAACTAAGGAAATAAAAACCGTACTTAGGTTGAGTGAGAAATCCCACTTTTGCGGACACTATACTACATTTAATTTTTATATAGGGGAAATCTGAGAACCCCTAAATTACACATAAAAAAGTTTTACTTGAGGTGAAATTTTATGGAAAACTCGAGGGAAAACTTTTTATTATTAATTTTAAGAAAAAACTTATTAAAAGGTCTGCATGGTCTAAAATTTAAAATAAAATAATCAGATATGAAATTTTTTCATATATAATATCACAAGAGATAAAATTTTGTCGGCAAAATTTTCGAAAGGTATGAAAGTTTGTTGCTTGGCAATTTCGCGAATGACATTTGCGAAATTGCTTAAAAGCAACAAACTTAAATAAATTCTTGAGAACAATTTTGCTTACACAATTTTTTCTCGAGTGGTATTCGACATGACTATTTAACTAGAAAAAAGACATAATTTTGCCGCGGCAAAAATCACATGTGAATTTTGTCCAGGTAGGTGCAGGTAGTAATTTTGCCAGTAGAAGACCGGCCGTTGCTATGACATTTTGCCAGTGTAAAACACTCTAGTTAAATAGTCAGTTGTATAATATGAGGTTTGGCAAAAAATATGAATTTTATTCAAGAGAAAACTATCTTTATTTTTGACAAACCACCCATCTATGACAAATTAGGTTATTTTTTACAAATTTTTCTACATACATATTAATATTCTATTAAAGACGTTATAAAATTTAAAAAAAAACTTATTTTTTAACGCAAATGAATATTGATCAATAAAGGGCGGAATGTTCCGGAACGGCTTAATTACAGGCGAACGAAAAGTGATATCGGATCCGGGTTTTGGGCAATCTATAGGATTACAATTTTACTATTTAACTATTATACCATATGTCAGTAATGTCACCAACTGTCAAGTGTTGACGTTATTTTTTTTTTTTAAATGGAACACCCTGTATATTTTTACATTTTTAAATTCCACATAAAATTATAATTATTTTTTATTAAATGCACTATTAGTCTATACTTCATAGTTTCCGAGATATTGTCTCTCGAAAAGCGACATTTTTAAACTTTGACAGCTTATAACTTTCTAACAGTACGTCTTAGAGCAAAACGGATTACATGTCCCTGTCTTCAATTTTTATTATCTTCCCAAAAAAATCAACTTCCGGTTAAACCGGATTTAACTCGAAAGCAGGAAATATAGTTGTTCCGGTTTAACTGGAAGTTGATTGTCTTGGGAAGATAATAAAAATTGAAGATAGGGACATGCAAGCCGTTTTGCTCTAAGACGTACTGTTAGAAAGTTATAAGCTGTCAAAGTTCAAAAATGTCACTTTTCGAGAGTCAATATCTCGGAAACTATTAAGTATAAACTAATAGTGCATTTAATAAAAAATAATTATAATTTTATGTGGAATTTAAAAATGTAAAAATATACAGGGTGTTCCATTAAAAAAAAATAACGGCAACACTTGACAGTTGGTGACATTACTGACATATGGTATAATAGTCAAATAGTAAAATTTTTGTCCTATAGATTGCCCAAAACCCGGATCCGATGTCACTATTCGTTCGCCTGTAATTAAGCCGTTCCGGAACATTTGCCCAACCCTGTAAAAAGCTTTTAATACTACGTACAGGGTTTTTCCGTATATTTTGGAGCACCCCTGGAGCTTTTATTTGAAGACCTAGAAAAAACTTTAAATTACCAAAGTTGCATTATTTCTCCTGAACTGTCAGAATTTGTTATCGGAAAAAACAAATGAACATCGTAAATTTGGTTAATAATGCCAATGTCGATTTTTTTAAATAGAACACCCTGTATATTAATTTTTTTTTAACTCCTCACACTTTTCTGATTCCAAATATGTATATGGGTAAATATCACGAAAGTGGGTAATTCCAAAGTAGATTTCGGCCACAAAAAATTAATGTAACATCACAATTATACTACGGTAAAATTATAAACTATGGTTAATAGGTACCTAATATTTGTCAAAATTCATACTTTACGACATTTATAAAGTTTTTGAGCTTTTTGGAGATTGTCTGCACGGGACTGACGTGTTACCACGGGACTGATTAAAACAAAAATAAATTCAAAGAAACTGGTGATTTATTACAAAAATATAAATTAAAAAAACGTTTCTATGCTTATGATGCAAAAAACTGAAATAAAACTTAACTTCTTATAGTATGCACAAGCTCGTTGTTATGTTTTTTTTAATTGGATCATTGCGTATCTTTCTTCTACGTTCTCGCTCCTTTTCTCGTTTACGCCGTTTTCTTTCTTCCTCACTTACGCACGGCCTTGCCATCTTATTCCAAAGTACCTAAAAACGTAAAAACTAATGTTTTATTACAATTACGTATTATTTGGTAAGTCCCGTGTAACTTTCTCAGTCTCGTGTTGCTGAACTGGCACGGGCCTGACTGGCACGGGCCTGACTATTTTACACATTTAATTTGATAAAACATCCTATGAATTAAATATCTTGCCATACTGTGTAATTTCCAAACAAGTATAGTGTAACAATAATTTATACAAAAATAAAAAATAATAATTACTAAAGAAACAATCATATTTTTCTTACCACGGGATTGGCTACTGGTCGGTTACAAATGATCCAAACACACAAAATCTGCACAGAACACATAAACTGTTAAACTGACTTTAACATTGAGACGGTTAAGAGCGAAATGGCGGGACGCTACATTTGATATACATGATGAACCAGTTCCTAAAAATTTCCCACTATTTATTTCGAGCTTGCGTGGTATAGAGCACGGGACTGATTATTTTTTATGAGACGGAATTTTATATGGTAATATGGGAAAACAAAATAATTTATTTTGAATCCGGTAGGTAGAATATGTGTAATGCCTAATTAATTTATTGATGTGTTTAAAATAAAGTTAAAATAACATCCATGAGTAGAGATTTTAAATAATTTACAACGTAACTTGGTACAGAGACCTGCCACGGGACTGATATTTTTATCATATTTTTATTTATTATTACAAAATAAGATAATGCAAGAAAATTGTTTTGTAGTATTATAGAATAGAATATATTTTAAGAACGATTTATTATTGCATTTTTACTCAAAAATCTATTTTTCTATTTTTTTAAAGCAAAAGACATGGAATGTCTCATTTTCATGATATTTACCCATATATGTTATATGTTTGTTTCATAAATTATTATCATTATTTATATTAATTATTGTTACTGAATAAGCATTATGTTCTAGTATGTTTTCCTCACACCAATATAGATTTTCTAATCATCAATATTTTAAAATGCAATTTTGCCTAAATAACTCAAGTAAACGTATAACATATATACATATTTGGAATCAGAAAAGAGTGAGGAGTTAAAAAAAAATTAATTCCATTTAAAAAAATCGACATTGGCCTTATTAAACCAATTTACGATGTTCATTTGTTTTGTCCGATAACAAATTCTAGCAGTTCGGGAGAAATCATGCAACTTTGGTAATTTACAGTTTTTTCTAGGTCTTCAAATAAAAGCTCCAGGGGTGCTCCAAAATATACGGAAAAACCCTGTACGTAACATAAAACACATAGGTACCAAAAACACTTCCACGCCGCATGAAAAAGAACAGCCTGTTCTTTCTACCCAACTGTTCTTTGAGTAGGTTCGGTTCTTTAAGAGAGTGAGATTCGACCGACACGGTGACGGGGACCGCTGAACTGGCAGGAGTGGCAGGCTAAACGACGTGATGGCGCGGTTAGAAATTTTTGAAATTTACCGGGAATCTTGGTGTGTTTGCTGTTTTCTTCGCGTTCGCTCGGCTCCGCTCAGTTATTTGTTTTCTGTGTACTAAATTGTATTGTACTGTACAGATAATTAAAAATCATATCCGCTCTTTTCTTCCGCTTCCGCCATACTATCAAGAATAATATTAATACACCAAGTGAGTAAGTGACAATAATTTATGATCAAAAGAACAGGTGAATAGGTTTACGGAACAGGTTCCCGGGTGAGAACCGAACTGTTCGAACCTGTTCAGCAATTTACCTGTTCTTTAACATCACTACTAAAAACGCTCTTTTCTTGAAATACCATCCGCGGTATTTTACACCTGCATGGGGGAATCCCAAAATGTCACACATTCGCCGATGAAATTCATTGAATCGATTTTAAAGCGCGACGCGCTGCCTCTTACGACCAGTGGTCAAAACTGGCTTTGATCGCTTTCAAAAGTTCGACTCGAGATATTTTTTCCTTGGCAGGACGTAGCGTTAAGTTCGAGTTATAGAAATTCGAGTTATGGAGGTCAAAATACCTGGAAATCTTGGGGAATGTACAGGAACCACTGAAAAAGTTCGAGTTAAAGAGTCGTTCGAGTTATAGAGGTTCGAGTTATAGAGGTTTGACTGTATATCGTTAGGGGTTGTTTATTCTCACCTAATAATGCGTTATTAATACCTGCTCTTGTTTTTATTAAGGTTAATTTCAGTTTTATACCCGACATAATATCCTCGTTGGAGAGTAGAAATTTAAGTTTTTAGAGACTCAATTAGTGTTGTTGAAACTTTTTCCGCTAAATGTAATAATATTCCCGGTAAAGTAGGAGGTGAAGTAAGGAACAAATTGGATGTAACTGTAAAAAATAATGAAGGATTTAAATACTTAACTGCAGTACAAAGCATTTACGAGGGCCATAACATAACGAAGTTGTATCTTAGCCTTATATTTTGCTACCTAAGTTGCAGTATTGTCCGATTACATCAGTAGATGTTGACAAAAGCTTATTTTTATATACTTTAAACATATTTTTTCTAATAGAGAAGACAACCCTTTTTAGTTGAAAATTTTGAAAAATATTTAGTACCTAATAAATGCCTTTTATACAATTTTAGGTTAAAAAATTGTCTACCTACTGTTATTTTTCTTTGTTTTTTTTGCATTGTTTAAAAATACACATATTTTTTTGAACCCAATGTGTTTCATTACCTCATTTTACTATAATAAATTAAGAAATATTGCATATCAGTATGCATATTTGGTAAAAAAATGCAAATAACTGCATATTTTAAAGGCGAACAAGGCATATATCTATGCGAATATTTTGGCTGAATTTAAGTGCATACAACGCCCTTTATTGATCAATTTTTTTTATAACAATTTTCGATATTGTCAAAAATAAAGGCAGGTACTTTACTTTTGAGCAAAATTTTATTTTCTCACAAACCTCGTATACAACTGCAAAAATTTGCCCATGCAGTTTTTATAAAGAATACGTTTTTTTCTTAAAATTAATAATAAAAAGTTTTTATATGATTCCAACTTAAAAAGTAGACTTTGGTAAACTTTTTTTCTCCTAATGAATGTTGTTCCTTTTAGATGTGATGCCATTGAGTTTACCCTAAGTAAGTCCCAGAAAAAAATTATTAAAAAGTTCAATAAATTCCTCAATGATGGGGTGTTTAACAAAAATGTCCCACCGGATCAGCATGAGGAAGAAACATCCAGTGATATACCAGGTAGGTAAGTCGTAGGACCAATGAACAAGTAAAGCAAAAAAATAATATGTATATTAATATTAATTTAATAATATCTGACCACTAGCCCAGTGTTACCACTTAGAACCAGGTCGTTGTCAGTAGCATTTAGCATAGGATATCATTCATCTGCCCACATCCACTGATATCATACAATTTAATTGTATTTTCGTTCTTGTTTTTTTTATATATAGATATTTGTTATAAGATATATTACCACCGGCCCTAAAATATGTCACATATTTTAGGTTATAATAAGAAAAGTACTATCAACTTAAAAAAATCTGTAACATCCGAAGATAGTAGTTCATGTCAGATAAAATCGGAAGAAGAAAGAACAGTTGAAATATGCAATGGGTTTCAAGATGCTTCTTCTAGTAAAAAGGATTTAGGAATATGTGAAACAAGCGGTTAGTACCTACTTGGCAGTAGTACCTATATTATTCAATAAGCGGTAACGACAGTTGGAGTTAGGTACCCCAAGTAACATAATGTTATTCCTGCGATATATTTGATATTTTACATAATTAATAATTATTAAATGTTTGGTTACTAGTGTTTGTGGACAACAATTAAAGATATTCCATCAAATTTAAAATGTGATATAAGTAAAGGTTGTCTTGGCAAGTAATTACTATGTATTATACAGGGTGTCAGGAAAATACGTGTACAACGTTTGACGACAGACTCCTGACGTCAAAATAGGTCGATCTAAGCCGACTTAGTTATACCCAAAATTGTCTCGTTTAGCCGGTAGAGGGCGTCAAAAATTTGTAAAAATATTGGTTTTTCCTAAATTACGTGAAAACCTGCTAATCGATTTTAATGATTTTTAGTATGTAGACTAATACTATAAAATGACGTTTTCTAGTAGTATAGTCACCGGCTGTAAATAAGTGGAAGTGTTATAAAAGTGATATAATACTTCAACATTTCTCCTCATTTTTTATATGAACGGCGTTATGACAACCCAGATATTTTTGTAGAGTGACTGGATGTATTTGGAAGCTATTTTACCTCTTTAATATTTTTCGTTGAATGAGCTGTTTTGCCAGAAGAAAATATTTACAATTACCTGCATACATCAATTATTAACAATAAAAATAAAACAAAGTACAACAAAGTTGAAAGTATGTATTGTAAGAAACTAAGTAAAAGAATGTTGACGTATTATATCACTTTTAGAACACTTCCACTTATTTACAGCCGGTGACTATACTACTAGAAAACGTCATTTTATAGTATTAGTCTACATACTAAAAATCATTAAAATCGATTAGCAGGTTTTCACGTAATTTAGGATAAACCAATATTTTTACAAATTTTTGACGCCCTCTACCTGCTAAATGAGACAATTTTGGATATAACTACGTCTGCTTAGATCGACGTATTTTGACGTCAGGAGTCTGTCGTCAAACGTTGTACACGTATTTTCCGGACACCCTGTATATGTATGAATTTTTCTTTGTCCATTTGTTTTGTTACCGTTAAAGATGGTTCATGCCAAAAACCTTAGAATTTCAATTTACAAGTCATATACATTACAATTTTTATATTTCTTATTTTTTTAAGATTCTGTGATGCAATCTCTGGGGCCAAGCCAAAAAACTAAGAAGCCCCTAAAAGATGGCGCAGGTCCAGACCCAAATAAACCGCCATGTAAGAAAGCCAAATTGTTAAGACTAGAAAGGAAAAAGGAGAAAATGAAACAAACAGGAAATGGAATGGAAGCTATTAATAAAAAAAATAATACGCAAAAATCACTAAATCAATTTTTAGAAGAAATTCCTTCCACGGCGAAACATAAATTAAAGGTAAAATCAAATAAGTACACCAAATAAACATGCAAAAAATATCTTAGCAGTTGTCTCTAAAATTCGAATGGACGCTCGTCGTAAACTACCCTGTTGACTAGTAGTCAGTAGTAGTCACTTCTTATTGTTTGTTAAAATTATTTACCACCACACGGACATTTTTTTGTCTGCCTAGTTGCACATGAATCGACATATAGGTACCAATAAGATACTCAAGAGATTACTCCAGATTTAATTATAAATTACATTTGACAGCACTTAAAGGAGTTCAGGCTGAATATTTACAAAAGTATCTAAAGTCAATATTCCGTTTATTATCTTAAATAATAAAAATGTGAAATGAAACCAACGGCAATCCCGAGAATATTAGCTTTATAATTTAAGGTATTTTTCGAGGTCGTACCAATGTAAAGTTCATTTTAATATATTTACCGGTCGTTTCTCAAAAGACGGTCACCCCAATAACTTTTCTGTATTTGGGTAATTTTCAAAACAAGGAATTTTCTGTAAGAGGTGATTTTCTGGCCTCTGTTAGGCATTTTAGATTATCTTTAAGTGTTATTTCTTGTAGTTTTATGGTATCTTTTTGGGCAACCATAATTAGTAGCTGTAGCTGGCAAAAAAATAAAAATTAAATTCAGTCAAAATGTCATGGAACGTGGCATGTAAGAAATCATATATTTCAAGTTTGACCATGTATTATTTTTTTTTATGCAATAGATTTGCTTTTTGAACTTTTTATGACATGTATGGACATTTAATCTAAATGTTTGTAAAATTTCGGTTTGATCTGACCAATAATAAAAATTTTGTAAGGCACTTTGTTGTGTAAAACATTTTTGTGTCAAAAACATGGATTCATGCATTCGGGCCTTTTTCACTGTGTCTGATTTAAATAATTGAGTTGGCAGCACTAATCTCTCAAAGGGAACCGATCAGCCACTGGTGTTTTAGTGTTAAATGGGTCAACTTCGGTTTTTATAAAAAGGTAAGATTTTTTCTATTTACTTTTTGAAAAATGGTACAGCATAACCCATCAAAAACATGGCAATCGCAGTAAATCAGGGCACACGTTTTTTTTTTCTGATTTTCATATATCTGATAAAAACTAGGCTTAAAATACCACCATAAAATTTGTAGGTAAACATCAGTACGTATAGGTTATGTTTTGCCGGCATGGCCAAAAAAATGTCAAAAACGTGCCTCAAAAAAATGTCAAAGACGTGGGATTTTGTCAAAGACGTGGGTTTTAAGAGTTTATTGTTTCATAACCCATCAAAAACATGGCAATCGCAGTAAATCAGGGCACACGTTTTTTTTTCTGATTTTCGTATATCTGATAAAAACTAGGGTTAAAATACCACCATAAAATTTGCAGGTAAACATCAGTACGTATAGGTTATGTTTTGCCGGCATGGCCAAAAAAATGTCAAAAACGTGCCTCAAAAAAATGTCAAAGACGTGGGATTTTGTCAAAGACGTGGGATTTTGTTTTTGCTCTTCTGCACTTGTCTTAGTTTCTTGGGTAAATGTATGACAGTTATAAATAACTATATAAATAACATTATTTCCGTTTTTTTTTTGTTAATAAATAAAGCAAAAATCTGACCAAATGTCAAAAAACATGCTCTAAATATCATCAAACATGGGCAGTTTTTGGTGAATGTGTCAAAAATGTGGCTTCTCAAAACTTTAAGGGGAGGTTTTAGGTTAGGGTCCCCAGGGGGTAATAAGCTTGACCACCTATACCATGAATGATTTAAAGCACCCTACTATCCAAAACAATCAAATTAATTTGAAAATAGGAGAAACAGCTTCTAATCACTTGTTTTGAAAATGACCCATTTATAGATATTAAAATGAAATGTGTCGACGTTGTGGTCTAGTGGTTAGCGCTACAGCCTTACAGATCGTAGGCCCGAGTTCCATTCCCGGTGCCGGCAACGTCGATGTTAAATTTGGAATTTGGTTTAAGAGGTGGCGCCGTCTTTCGGAAGAGACGTTAAACTGTGGGCCCCGTGTCATGGATGTTGGCACGTTAAAGAACCCTACCCTCGACAAAGAGGGATTCGGCAAAATTACCAGATAGTGTGTGACAAATTCCCTGGCGTCGGTGATTGGCCTCGTTGCGGAAAAAGGCCGACGTAAAATAAATAAATTAAAAAAAAAAAAAATGAAATGTTGAGATTATGCATAAGAGATGAGTCTGCATTTATTGGCATACTTTTCAATTTGTTAGCACTTCCGGTTTGACTTCAGCATAACATTCTGAGTAAAATTACACCTCACTTTTCATTTTTTGAGGTGTTATAACATTTTTAGGTGTATTTTTTATTTTCAATTTAGAGTCGTACAAATTAATTAAATCTGTTAATTTATAGTCAAGTTGTATATATGAAAATTAAAATGATGTCGCATAATATTAATAATTGACTTTCTAAGTTTCACAGGCGTTTAAAAAATGAAATTTTGTTTTCTTGACGTTTACTCCATGTTTCCAAATGGAACGATGGTAGTTCACTAGGATATATTTAAAACGAGCATTTTTTTTTAACAATTTGATATCATACACTCCTATGTTATTTTAAAATTGACACGAAAAAATGTGCCTTCATCGTGCTATGTACTATGTAATTTAGCCAATAATTACATCATAAATAGTTATTCTTTTTCTTTAGCTTAAACTTATTCCAACAAGCGGCTGCGATGACGAATGGGATCAAACGGAATATACCGAATTTGAGTTGTATAAAAAATATCAAATGATTGTGCACAACGATCCCCTAGAAAAGTTGAATATTATCAGTTTTACGAGATTTTTAGTGTCATCTCCGTTAAAGGTACCTTATGCACAATATTTAGTTAAAACGGTCAATGTTAATCCTTGCGTCTTAACTATAATTGAACAAAGCCACGAATAATATCTTCAGATATTTTTGGAACCAATACAAAAAAGAAATAACAATTGTGCCCAGACTCCTTAATAATAATATATATCTTTATTCTCAACCAACTTAAAAAGTTCATTACAGAGAATATAACACCAAATATAAAATATATAAAATCACAAATAATAAAAATCATGTTTAGTTGTTAACTATTAATAATTCCATCGAAATTATTTTTTTTTTAAATACAATAGAATAAACATTTACAAAAAATAATAATATATAATACGTTAAAGTTACTTAGTTTAGTTTTAAAAATTATTTTTTAGTTTTTTTAAATTCCATAATTTTGATATTTCTTAAACATTTTTGGTAAACTGTTGTAAATTGTTATTTCTTTATATAATATTGATCTTTGGCCAAAGGTACTCTTTACCATAGGTGTTTGAATATGATGATTTGGTCTCGTGATGTGAGTAATGTCGGTCGAAGGAAATATTATATTTAATTGTTTTTCCTTAATAATAATAATAGAGTATTAGAATGCCTAGTTTTAATTTATAAAGCTTTTCTAAATTTAAATATCCATTTGGTTCATACAAATTTAGAGTTGGTTTTAAAATATAAAGTTTATATGTATGCATTTAATTATTTTGTTTTGTATTTTTTTTTTAATGGGTGAATTGTAGTTAAATTCGCTGATCCCCAAATTGAAATCATATACTGTAATTTTGAATAAACCGAAGAATAATATATATTTTTTAAATATTTTTAAGGAATAGTCCATTATGCTCTCAGTGGTTATATATTAAGAATACGGAAAATAAAAGCTCTGTCTAAACCGTAAAATAGTTTTAATAATATAAAGTCCCTCAAAAGAGGAAAAAGTACATTACTACAAAATGGTAGACATGTTTCGGCCTTAGAAAAGGTCATCATCAGCTATACAGTCAAATAACTGTCAGGAAGAAAAATAAAGACCCATATGGTTAAAAGGGGTTAAGTGAGACGAAGTTCTTGAAAATTATTACAATGGGTTAACTTATTAACTAAGTCATACCGTGCCAGCAAAAATTATTTGCATCAAAGAGGGCTTGGATTAAAGAAACGTAGGGCTTGGTTTAGATCACAATGATATGGGGACGATATATCTAACCAAATCTAGGTTAAAATTTTGTCAAATTCATATTATGACATGATATGCCAAACTAATGAGTAATAAAATAGGTAGACAAATACAAATTTATTTTTGTTGTTTACAAAATTACTTGGAATATGTACTTGCACTTTACAAGGAAATAAATTTAGCTGCTTCTTAAGAATAGTCCTGCATGTTCCATAAAGATCTTCCCACTTCTTGGGACAGGCGTCCTATACAATTTGTTGGCGTATTTTACATTATTTCACGAACGTTTGCAACAAGTTCTTCTGTTCTTACAGATGGCCTTTCTGCTCCTTTTTTGCGTTGTATAGAACCTGTTTCCCTAATCACAGCCACGGTTTTCAGGCAATGATAAAATTCCCAGCAATAAAAGCAACGTTAGGAAAATGTTAGTGAAAATCGTTCATGCACAAACCCGGATTGTAATGCCACTCATCATTTACTCTAACCCCGTTTCGAAAATATGCTTCAACCATGAATGTTTTGTGCTGTTCCGTAAAGCCCATTGTGTGAATTGTTCAAGAAATTAAAAAAATTAGCGATGAATCAAATTACTTGTAACGACTGTCAAAGATGACGAAATAACTGATTGATTGTTAATTCAGGTAGTTACTGACACCCAACAGGTATTAAGCTCTACGGCTAATCATTACGTCCTTAGATGCAAGGCCCTCTTTGATGCAAATAATTTTTGCTCGCACGGTACCTACATAGCAGTAACAATCCAAAATATGGGAAGCACCTTATGGGATTTGACAGTTGTGGTAAATAATAAATGCAAATTAAGTTGCAAAAAATTTTGCTGGTTATAGTAGGGCGGTGGGGTTAGTTTGACAGAGTGTCAAAGTTCAATTTAGTTTTTCATAAATATTTTTTTTAATAATTGGCGTATTGTCGCAATATTCGGCTAGGGGTTTTTAAAATCTACTCTCATTTTCATTATAAAATTTAGAGGGTGCCACTTTCGGTCCTTGCACACATTTAAAACGAAATAATTTTTTTGAGCCACTCTGTATTGAACTTTTAAATAAACATTCTTATTCTCCAACGTCTTTTACCTTAAAAAGGTATACGTGGTAAGAGTTGATTTCAGTAGCTGTTTTTGAGATATATCTGAATTTAAAAAAATTTTATTATAAAGGGTGTTATTTAAGTATGTGGCCAAACGCCAAGGGGTGCTTCTTTAAGTGATTTTAAGAAGAAAAGTTCATATTAACATGGGTCCGAAAATGCATAGCTTTTACGATACAGGGTGTCAAACTTAAAAAAAAAATCGGATGTTTGTAAATTAATAGCTCAAAACTCTTATTCGATTTTGTTGAAATTTGGCAATTCTGTTTGTAATAACAAGTGGATAATTTAGCCTCAATTAGATTAAAATTATTAAGTCCAACTCATATTTTTGACAAAGAAATTGCGCGCGACTGACTTTTTTTTACATTATGTATTTTTTTCGAATTAAGCAACTACAAATACAATTATTTTATCTTCTGAGTTTTTTTCATATCTTGCTTTGTTTCGGAAAAAAAATAAAAACCACTTTGTTGGATGTCCCCGGGACAATAAGACTAAAAAATGTAAACTACTTACCAAACTATTAAGCAATTAAAATTACACGAAAGTCCTCTTTTGAATTTTTTCGCACAGATTAAAACTGTTTTCGATAAAAGAAATTAACATAAAATAATCGCATAACGTAATAATTTATTACTGCAATGTTTTAAAAGTAACAACTATAACTCTCAATAAAGTGGTTTTTATTTTTTTTCTCAAAAACAAAGCAAGATATGAAAAAAACTCAAAAGATAAAATAGTTGTATTTGTAGTTGGCTCCCAATTTTTATGTCAAAAACACTAGTTGGACTGTCTTCCGGGACGCCGCTGGACTTAATAATTTTAATCTAATTGAGGCTAAATTATCCTCTTGTTATTACAAACAGAATTGCAAAATTTCAACAAAATCGAATAAAAGAGTATTGAGCTATTTACAAACATCCGATTTTTTTTTTAAAGTTTGACACCCTGTATCGTAAAAACTATGCTTTTTCGGACCCATGCTTATATGAAGTTGTCTTCTTAAAATCACTTAAAGAAGCACCCCTTGGAGTTTGGCCACATACTTAAATAACACCCTCTTTTTTATAATTTAAATTTTTTTTTTATATTTTGTTATTATTCTTATAAAACCGTGCCAAAAATAACATTTAGGGTTAAAGTTGTGGTTCGGAACCCACGTAAAACTGTATTACTCGTCTGGCTGTCATTACCCATATTAAAATGTAATTTCCAAAAAGCCTTGACGCTGACCATTTCCTGGCGTCCAGCCCCTCACCTTCTACTACTGCTTGTTCATAAACAATGTCGCAATGATAAACATTGATCGTTTTTACTCCACAGGGTCTTAATCCTCCAATTTTAAATGTTAATAACAACATGGCCATCAGTGCATGAACTATTCATTGGTCCAGTTTAGTCCGTACCTATTTTGAAAGCTAAAATTATTAAATATATTTAATAAAATTACAAAAACTTTTTATATTATTTTCATAAATTGAAAAAAAAAATCTGAATCTGATCAAAAGGTAGCATATGTTTGACAAAAAGTGACATATGTACGAGGAACACATTTTGGTGCTAAAATGCAATTTAAAAAGATGACATTACCACTTAACTTATACCTAATGTTTAAACAGGTTTCTTATTTTTGTGTTATTACTTAAAGTATGAGGGGTGGGTCATAGGGTATACATTAGGGTGGAGCGTTATTGCATGAAAAGCGTGAGAAGTAAGTAAAACATTTTTATTTTACACCAAGTGCTTTATTTTTATTTGGGAAACAATTTTCGAACTTATTGGACTAACTTTTTACTACTAATGTAATTTAGTTTTTGCCAACAAGCTCAAGAATTTCTTTCTCCCAAATAATATAATATTTGTGGACGTGACTTCCTTCTGAAGTTTTTATATTTATGATGGTATTAATTAACTTAAGGTGGAAGTATCAACATGCTTGCCAACCTGCCAACCTATAACCTATGTCGCGTATATTTATTTAATTTTTCTAGCTTTTACACACAACTTAAATAAAATCATTATCGTCTTCATATTTTATAGGTAATAATTGACATATTAAATAAATATCAAGGGATTTCATTAAATATTTTAGGAGAATTGTATAGCGAAAAATATCGAGTAAGATTTTTTTTTAACATTATTATGTCATTCTTCTTTCACTAAACAATTCTCACAAAATTAGCAATGAAATAAATTGATATTTTTGTAATAATATGTCAGATATTACCTAAATATTGTACCGACGATATTGATTTTATTTAAATGTTAGTTAATCAAATAATAAACTAAAAAAAGCAACGCGAAATATTTATTTATTTATACTTCTTTATTTCAAATTTGAAATTTGCTTCACAAAATACAAACTGAAATGACGTTAACAAAGAACACAATTAAATTTACTTATTCCTAAATGGTAATGCAATATAACAGTTAATGTTACTTTAAAAAGTCATCCACACTATATGGTTCCAAGTCAAATAGGTTATAGGTTGGCAATAGATGGAATGACGTTGAGAATTCCACCTTAAGTTCGATTAACTACGAAAAATCTTTTTTATTCAGATCAAGCGTTAATTTATTACTTATTAGGAAATCAGGTGAATAAAAAGTACTGATTAGTATGTATCACAATTTTTTACAAGTAATAATTATAAAGTAAAACTCGGTCTTTGATATTTTGTATGCTTTAGTTTGAACCATAAACGCATCTTTTTTTCACTATTATGAAATTCGCTCCACCCTAGTATACAATATACATGGAGCTTTATTTGCATGCTCTGCTTTTATACTTTCTGGTAAATTTACACACGTATTCACTAAGAAATTTTAAATTTAGTTCATCAAGATATTTAGATTTTATAGTCTTCCAGTTGTGTTTTCGCCGTGTCATTGTCATTTTCGCGTTAATTTAAATATTTTTTTTCAATTAAATCATTTTTCCGATAAATAGTTTTAATGGATTTTGTTGGTTGGTTCTATTAAAGGAAACCCAAATAAATATTTACATAAAAAATAAATACTTATTTGACTCATTCTTACACTGATCATTTTAAACTATAATTTACGACGGTGTTAAATTTAGACTTCTTTAGTGAATACGGCTGTAAGGTTTTTTTATGGCCGACGTGCAATCCATAATCCACAGAATAGTTACTATATAATGTGCATGAAATAAATTTTACGCTACAGTTATACACTGTATAAGTTTTTCTAATATTAGTTCATAATTAAATTGAAAATTTTGAAGTGCGATACCTACTTCGAAATTTTTTTTTTCAAATGTACATAAGCAAGTTTTGGTGCTCGTTACTATGGATTTTGTCAGTAAAGTTTAAAATAATGCTGTTTCCACAATATGCAGACGTAATACCTCTTTTAAACAAACAATATCTGCTCGTATTCAGCTTAACCATTTAAATTGTATATACAGGGTGACTCGGATCTAAATGTACATACGTCACCAGGAGATAGTGAACATCTTGGGGGTTTAAAATAATCTAACTTTAGTGGGTCAATCTTCCCTCGTTACCTAGATACAGAGTGTTTTGTCATGCTTGGCTCATTTTTGTTTTTGCCATCATTCTTTTAGCACCTGGTATAATATGTTCATACTCGGTGGAAATATTTTAATTACCTATTGCTTTAAGATGCCGTATAAACTTCTTTTGAAATTTAGGTCCGGACTTAAAAAAATAGACTGATTTTATTTTTGTTTAATTCAACACCCTGTATATCTTATTTTTGAAAATTTTATTTTTTATTTGAAATACACATAAAAAACTACTTCTAAACATATACCTCTCAAAAGTGCCGCACTCACCACTCAATCATAATAAATAGCTGTTCTTTAGATATTGAAAAAAATAAAAAATATTAACTGTTTTTATAACGACAATAATAAGACAAATAACAATAAATAATTATTTGAAAATATTTTCAAAATGCCCTCCATTAACTTCTTCACATTTTTTTCCTCTGATATTTAAATTTGAAACTGCACTTCTGATTACATGTGGTCTATTTTTTATTTCCTGAAATGAAGTGATAATGAGTTGCATGAGCTGGTCACGTGTGGTTATTTCATTCTCGTAAACTAAATTTTTTATATACCCCCAAAAAAAGAAGTCCAATGGGTTAAAGTCGGGGGACCTTGCTGGCCAAGAATGGGGCCCCCCGCGACCTATCCATCTGTTGGGATATATATTGTTTAAAAATCCGGAAACAGGTCTTGCATAATGGGGAGCGGCTCCATCGTGTTGGAAATACATTCCTCTTAAAATAGCATTCTCATTTTGAAGAAGATTTGGCAAAATATTTTCTAAAAAGTGTAAATATTGGTTTCCATCTAACCTTCCTTCAAGGAAGTGTGGGCCAATCAATTTACTATTGATTATACCCGCCCAAACATTTAGTGAAAATCTATGTTGCGAATGCGACTGCCTAATAGCATTTGGATTTTCTAGAGACCATAGATGACAATTTCTGGAATTGTTGACGCCATCTCTGGTAAACTGAGCTTCATCGGTCAAGTCCGGTGAAGACCTCTTCGGTGCCTTCTAATCCACTCACAAAAGACCAACCTGTTAGCATAGTCACCTGGTTCCAACCTTTGTACCTCTTGAATATGATAAGGATAATAAAGGCCTTCCTTTCGTATTGTTAAATGGGTTATTTTTTGCGTTATATGCAGACGTCTAGCAATTTTTCTTGTGGATATTTTTGGATTTTCTTCAATCCAATTTAAAATGTCTTCTTGTTGAACTGGTTGTCTCACAGGCTGATCAATATTATTTTGTGTCGGAAAATGTCCTTGTTCGCGAACAAAAGAAAATACATTTGAAAATGTTTGATGGTTTGGACATCTTCTTCCAGGAAACCTTAATTCATATTCTCGAGAAGCGTCTCGTCCGTTGCCGTCGCAAAAACCATATACAAATATTATGTCAGCGTATTCTTGGTTTGAAAATTGATGGGGCATTTTAAACGAGAAATAAATCTTAATTAAAAATGTCTTAATAACACCCAAAAATCTGACATGTTACAACTGGCAATGACTTTTTATTATGCTTGGTTGCCCCCCGATATTTTGTTTTTTCTTAGGTGACTTACCCATATTAGTCCAATTGAATTGAACATTTCAAAAATTTTTACAAGCCGCTATTTTAATACTTTTGTTTTTTTCTTGTTATTGTTATTATTAGTAGTAATAGTAGTAACAAGATTTATTTTAATATTGTCGTTATAAAAATCAGTTAATATTTTTTATTTCTTTCAATATCTAAAGAACAGCTTTTTATTATGATTGAGTGGTGAGTGCGGCACTTTTGATAGGTATATATTTAGAAGTAGTTTTTTATGTGTGTTTCAAATAAAAAATAAAATTTTCAAAAATAAGATATGTTGAATTAAACAAAAATAAAATCAGTCTATTTTTTTAAGTCCGGACCTGAATTTCAAAAAAAGTTTATACGGCCTTTTGAAGCGATAGGCAATTAAAATATTTTCACCGAGTATGAACATATTATACCAGGTGTTAAAAGAATGATGGCAAAAACAAAAATAAGCCAAACATGACAAAACACTCTGTATCTAGGTAACGAGGAAAGATTGACCCACTAAAGTTAGATTATTTAGAACCCCCAAGATGTCCACTATCTCCTGGTGACGTATGTACATTTAGATCCGAGTCACCCTGTATAATATCTATAAAAATTCCTCAAAATTGGGCAGTTGTCGGTTCTGATTAACTTATTTCTGTTCTAAAATTTAAAGACGATGATAATTTCAGGTGATACGTTAGGAAGAACAAGTAGCGCTCAGGCTCTAATAACGACGAAACATAGTTTATCGTATATATACAGTGTGTCCAAGAAAGTATGCAACATATGGGAAAGTTTTTTTATCACCGATTTCTCAGAAAATTTTATTCTTTATAAAAGTTGGTGCATGCCTTAAAACTATAAATGCATATTTCATATTTCACCTGCGGCTAATAGTAAGGGAGTAAATGCCATTTTTTCGAAATTATCTTAAGAGTACAGTACCTTTATTATTAGAAATACAGCAAAATTTTATATGGAAATGTTCTTGCAAATTGGTGAGTTAGCCAAATACGAATTTTGAGTTGGGTGTCACAATTTTTAATTTTTTTTGTTTAATCTCTATTTTTCCCTAAACGGTACACCTCTGGTCGATTTTTTGTTTACGCAATTTTAATATATTTATTAAATAACTTAAACGTGGATTTATAATAAAAATGGATTAAGTAGTTGCAAACTACTTTCCATGTTACGAGTTGGTTCAGATTTTAGCGTGTTGCACGCCTACTTAAAAACATTTTAGCCAACTTATGTTCTAAACAAAATTATAATAGAATTCAACTCTATTCATATTACTGGAAATAGTTAATAATTTATTTTGTTATTTTCACCCAGTACGCTGAAGTCCAAAAACATATTTTAAAGAAATGCATATAAAAGAAATTAAAAATTGACACACCTAACTCAAATTTCGTATTTGGACTAAGTTTTTAATTTGAAAAAACATTTTCATATAAAATGTTGCTGTATTTCTAACAATTACGGCCGGTATTATAGGTCAAGTTTATTATAGATTTTTTAAACTTTGAAGTTTAAACTAGCCTAAACTAAATTCTAAACTTATATTGGAAAAGATGCGTTTTATAATTCGTTGTGCCCCTGGCTTCAGTGCAATTGAAATGTCACTCTCAAAATACTTTACAGGTTATGTAATGCAGCTTTTTCTTTAGTTTTCTGTGCCGAGAATCTGTTTCTGTTTTGAATTATTTTGACAAAAAATGGACAATACATTTGAAAAATCATTTAATTTTTCATCATCGGATATAATGTCTGAATCACTTCAATTATTTCTTCCATTTACCAAACACTTTAATTAAAAGGTTACATACGTTGAGCTGAACAATAATAATTATTAGTATACTCTACAGTCTGCTATACACACGATGGAGACTTCAAAACACAAGACAAGGAAATAAATAAAATCCATAGACTTCTCACAAATAATAAAATCCAAGATTTGCAGGTTATGTTTTGTTTTATATATCAAAATGTCTCTTAAAATCGAGTTAAACCATTTTAAACCATACCCAATCTGTCCGTTAGCTTAAACTTAGAATATTGTAGTTAACCAAAAGGTATAAAACGAAAGAAATGCCTCCATTTGAGTTTAAACTCTGCAGTGAGTTTAAACCTAACCTATAATACCGGCCATTAAGGTACTTTACTCTTAAGGCAATTTCGAAAAAATGGCATTTGCTCCCCTACTATTAGCCGCAGGTGAAATATGAAATGCATTTATAGTTTTAAGGAATGCACCAACTTTTATAAAGAATAAAATTTTCTGAGAAATCGGTGATAAAAAACTTTCTCATATGTTGCATACTTTTTTGGACACACTGTATACATAGGAACGTATTCTGGTGCAAATGATAATAAACTTCATTATGTCACAAATACATACTGAGGTACTTATCTGGTATACATTTATTGTGGTTTATTTTTAAATTGTGCTATACTATGAATCTATCCTAATCGACCAAAAGGTAAAAAAATTACTATGTATGTGTCATTATTTCTAATCTCAAATCTGGATGGATGAGTTACACTAATGATAAATGTTTATTTTTATAAATTTTTTTTTTTGGTATTCGTTATTAATCTTCAATTACCGTTACATCATTAATAGTAATTTAACAAACTAGTGTATTAATCGCTATTTAATATACGCGTTAGTTACAATATTTTTCCGTCGATTGTCTTGTTAATAGATTATATTTTAAATTAGCGGAGTAAAAGAATAACTATTTATTGATATTTTATTTTATTGTTGATAATTTGATCTCGCACAGAAAAGCAAATATAGAGTTGCACTCAGATTTTTATGACGATCTAACTAAACGGACAACTTTTCAACTTTAACAGTTCAAACAAATTAAATAAAAAATTAATCGAACCAGTACTTATTGCCATTAAATTTTTTTTCAGAAACAAATTTACTTTGAAAATTGCACACCTACATTTTGTAACCAATCAAATTCTGTTATGCTAGAATGTAACCGTGATGACGAAAAAAATTCCGGAAATTTTTCTCCGTGGGTGAAATTATCCTGGAAAAGTTTTTACGCCTAATTGACATGATTTTATGATGTTAGTGTGATTTAAAAATGCCATTTATACAATTATTTGCATTTTTACCATTTTAAATATAATATTAAAGATGTTGAAAAATGATAGATTGTTTTAGAACCATACTATTTCTAACTAATTTTGGGTCAATCTAAATTTTATTTAACGTAAACACCTACACATGTATTAGAATGTTATGCATACTGACTGGCAAATTAGTTTTAGAAAAATGTCGTCTTTAGTAAAATACAATTGGTAAATAATGATAAACTGGGCTGTCATAAAACTAGTTTTATAATTTTCAAAATATTTACGATCTCGAAAAAATATTCAGAAGTAATTTAAGCACAAATGGTATAGTAAGTGAAAATTACTGGTAAAATTAGCTTGAAAGCCACTTCTTTTTTCTGTATAAATAGTAAAGTATAAATTTAAAAAAAAACAGCAATTCCAGCGTAATAAATTGAATATTTCCACAAACTTTTCTAGAAGTATTAGGTCATATGAAATATAATTAGGAGAAAATTGTCAGCTTTTTAAAGTTATATGGTATAAAAATTATAAAATTGTTACTTTGACTCTCATCGTCTTGGACAAACGGTAACAATACAAGGATTATTTTCCAAATGAATAAAATTGAAGCGTTTGTGACATATTTAAGGACATGTTAAAATGCGACCGTTAAATTTTATCACAGGACATCAAGCTAAAAATGTTAGTTGCCTGCGCTACAATACAGCATAAAAATATTTTTTTAAAAAATACAATTCGCGAAAAATTCTTGGTAACATTTTTACGTGAGTTAGATTAAAACGACCCTCCGTAGCTAAATCTCAATAATACAGTCTTTTAGAAACCGCCAAACTTGCAGTTGTTAAAAGTGACCTTAAGCGGATGATTAAAATCGACCAATTCACAGCAATGTTTATCTATTATTGGTCACAACCAATATCCAGCAATGCATAGCAATTCGTTATATATATAATACCAATCAATTTAATTGTGGTATGTTGCCAGCAATATATATTTCTATCGGCAATTTGGCAATTAGATATTTACACGAGAAATTCAGTACCCATTGCTTGTACCACGGGGTCTATTTTGGCTGCTACAAGTGCTTTATTATTATTAATTCTTAAAAAGAAAAGAGCTAGAAGAGAAATATACGCTTTTGGTTGCATTCCTTCCTACCCCTACGTCTATAGTCTATTTTGCCTGTATAATGACCTAAATTTTGACGATTTCTTATTTAAAAATTTTACCACGAAGAAGACATACTGAAACCAACAACACAAAATCGATTCAACAGACCATCTTAAGGTACTTTTTAAAGCGCGCGTATACAGCGGAATAAGATAAAAAAAAAATATATGCGACAGAATCAATTTTCCCAACAGCAACTCGTCAGAGTGTATGGTGCGACATGTATCTATGTGGAATAATATTGTCTAAGTAATTGCCGTATATTGGAAGACATTGCTACACTATATCTGGAGATAGTCGCCTATCAATTAATTGCTCTAAAAGATGTCCGTGTAAAGGTACCTACCGCGGAGCCCTCAAACTCTATCGGTGACGTCCATCTTATCCTTAAGGCACGTTGCAAGCGTCTCGAGCCAAGTGAATGATTCGGTGCACACAGGAACTAACTCACGAAGAGACACGTGTCTAATACTGACCTCAATGGACTGGGTGCTAATTAAGCTAACTGATATAGTTGTTTACTTTTGCTATTTGTAAGTTTTTTTAAGCCCACAGTTAGTCCATTTAGGTACTTTTCAGTTTTGTAAAGATCGAAAACTTTAGCAACCGTCTAGATACCACTCTAACTTCCAAGGAGGTGGTAGTAATCGCAACTTATTATGTAAACTATTAACCACCCACAGATGCCCACAGCCTCAAATATTTCATATTTTATTCCGAGACCTTCTAACACCATATCGTGGATCTTGAAAACTATTGAATGTGTCAGTGGCAGGTTTGAGATGACATTCATGGTTGAAGCGTATTTTCGAAACGGGGTTAGAGTAAATGGGAGGGGCAATACAATCCGGGTTTGTGCATGGACGATTTTCACGAACATTTTCCTAACGTTGCTTTTATTGCTGGGGATTTTTATCATTGCCTGAAAAGAACCGTGGCTGTGTTTAGGGAAACAGGTTCTATACAACACAAAAAAGGAGCAGGAAGACTATCTGTAAGAACAGTAGAACTTGTTGCAAACGTTAGTGAAATAATGCAAAATACGCCAACAAATTGTATAAGACGCCTGTCCCAAGAAGTGGGAAGATCTTATGGAACATGCAGGACTATTCTTAAGAAGCAGCTAAATGTATTTCCTTATAAAGTGCAAGTATTCCAAGAAATACAAGCCGCAGATTTTGAAAGACGCAGGAATTACTCTCAATGGTTTACCCAAAATTTATTGGAAAGAAATGATTTATTAGACCTGATGAAGCCTGGTTCCACTTTGTTAATTTTGTAAACAACAAAAATAAATTTGTATTTGTCTACTTATTTTATTACTAATTAGTTTGGCATATCATGACATAATATGAATTTGACAAAATTTTAACCTAGATTTGGTTAGATATATCGACCCCATATCATTGTGATCTAAACCAAGCCCCACGTTTTTTATTCCAAGCCCTCTTTGATGCAAATAATTTTTGCTCGCACGGTATATACTCAAGGGAGTCTACCTGCTTGACTGGTCTTATAACAATTAACAAAAAAAACTATTGTTCTTAGATAGTTCTGGAGCGACTGGATAGACGCCATAAAACCTTTGGTGTAAGCGCAGCCTTATTTCGAAAGTACCAACTGGCCATTCATAATGATATGCCTGACAAGTGCAATGAGGCGGAGTTTTATGCTTTTCTAGTCAACACTCCCTTAAAGGTATTGTTTTATGTTTTTTCGTTTGATAGTTTCTGTTTGTTGGTGTAGGAAAGATACATTTGTGTTGTTCGTATGTTCACTTCAGGCACCTCTAAGGTGTTTAAGAGGAGATGTGCTCGCTTATATTAATAAACCAGAGTTGTCAATTTGATTAACGAACCTCAGGCGTTTTTTAACACCTCATCCACCCGGCTGATACCCTTTGGCCAAAAAAATGGCTATTAATTAGGTCTACTATACAGTGAAGACGTAAAGTCTGGAATAAATTCATTATTTAGGGAACGCTGAATGTTTTTAAAAATCGCTCGGACACGTCGATTTTGTTTTTTTAATACGCATTTTTTTCAATATTTTTTATTATACAGGGTGTCTCCGAAAGCACTCTGCTTGGACCAACTTTAATTTTTTAAATGGGAACCCCCATTTTTTTTTTTAATTTTAGGATTCTGTGCATAATTGTGAAAATTTTTTATCTAACATGTCATTATGATTTATCGACAGTTAAAGTTCGAAAATAAATAAAACAATTAATTTTTTATCATTTTAATAAATGTTGAAAATGTTGCCCAAAGGTTAATTGGCAGTAATCTAGACGATCGAAAAATTCTTTCTGCACATTTCTGACAACTTCCGGACTGATTGACCGTATTTCTTAAACAATTCGATTCTTTAAGTCCTCCATGTCCATTGGCTTAGTTTGGAAAACTTTACCTTTAAGGTAACCCCACAGAAAAAAGTCAAGGGGGGTTAAGTCGGGAGACCTCGGCGGCCATTCAATAGCTCCCCTTCTTCCAATCCATCTATTTTCAAAAGTTCGCGCTTATCTTAATACTATTTTTGAAAATGAATAGATTGCAAGGAGGGGAGCTATTGAATGGCAAGGCAAGGTAAAGTTTTTCAAACTAAGCCAATGGACATGGAGGACTTAAAGAATCGAATTGTTCAAGAAATACGGACAATCACTCCGGAAGTTGTCAGAAATGTGCAGAAAGAATTTTTCGATCGTCTAGGTTACTGCCAATTAACCTTTGGGCAACATTTTCAACATTTATTAAAATGATAAATAATTAATTGTTTTATTTATTTTCGAACTTTAACTGTCGATAAATCATAATGACATGTTAGATAAAAAATGTTCACAATTATGCACAGAATCCTAAAATTAAAAAAAAAATGTGGGTTCCCATTTAAAAAATTAAAGTTGGTCCAAGCAGAGTGCTTTCGGAGAAAAATATTTAAAAAAATGCGTATTAAAAAAACAAAATCGACGTGTCCGAGCGATTTTAAAAAACATTTAGCGTTCCCTAAATAATGAATTTATTCCAGACTTTACGTCCTCACTGTACATATAAACTTATTAAATGAATTATGGTTATAACCCATAGACAATTTACCTTTAGATAAGCAAACAATAATCACGAAACTGGCAGTTTTATGGCCTCGCGCATGTAAACAAAGCTAGACACTATTAGACATGCGCACTGCGACATTATCGTTTGACGAATGGGAAAATAAACAGGTCCGGGCTTTAAAATTTAAATTCTTGCCAAAAAATTGAAATTTCTTCTCAATTTTTGATCAAGATGAGAAAAAAGGTAGTAATTTCTGGCATTTTTAGTAGTTGCAAACCTATCAGGTTTTGAGGATATTGTTTTTAAGGGTTTGTTTCTAAAATTTGTTTAAAAATGATTCGTCGTCGTGTTTTTAGTTCGAAAAGAGAACAAGAGCAAGTGAATTAAACTAGTCTTATATAAAATCGAATATAAAAACAAACAAAACCAGCAAAGTAACCAATCTATGGTGTTATCGCGTACCTAACCTCAAGTCAAATATTAGTTGGTATATAACTTGTATTGATTTTTACAATTTGGCAAAAACTTCGGTACGTGTAAAACATTTTCAAGCAAAATTTCGTGTTCAAGAATTTAAAAAGTTTTTGCCCGAGAACTTGACCCGTGAAATACTGGCTTTATTAAAAGCTTAATGCCGGGGTGTACAGATTTTAACCAAAAAATTAACCAACCAGCAACTTTGACAGAATTAATTTTCTCACAATCAGACACAATTCACTAATCTACACAAACACTAGAAATCCGTAAATATTAAACACCCACAATCCACGATAGCTAAGACAACTACAAGGAATCCACAAAGAAACCTTAAAACTCAACAACAAAAATGGCGGCCGAGCCGGTTCTGTAGAGTATCTTGAGCATGTCGATCATTGTCGATAAAGTAGGACAGGCCGATAACACGAGGTTTGTGCGCATGCACGAAGGTGTCCAGAAGGAAGCCAGCTGACCGGCGAGTCATGAGCTCGGACCTATTTTTTTACCCATAAAATGTAACTTTTGTTTGCGCAGGAGATAAGCTGTACGTATCTAAAGGTAAATTGTCTATGTTATAACCTGAGGATTGGCTTAATTATTTACCCATGAGGCCGAAGGTACGAAGATATCAATTGTGTTATATCACCTCAAGCTTTGAGACCAATTATACCAAGAACTTGTGAGCTCTTTATAAAGAATTTTAAAAAATTACCACGCAGAAAAAATCAACCGGTCGGGGGTCTGATTTGTTCATGCCAATCTATTGACGGAACACGCTAACTAAGACGGACTATTTGATGCCACACGCCCTGCAGTTTTCATGACGACTTAAAACTGTACAAGTATTTCATACTACAAGCATGCGTGTCTGTGGCAGCCTTAATACTGCTCCAGATAGAAACAGTATTTTGTGCCAGCACATTTAAACCCTAGATTTTATTTCAATGTGTTGAGAAACATACTGTTTTTTTTTTAAGTACTTTTTATGTTTTGTCAATGTCAATACTTTTGTTTTTGAACTGTTTGTAATCTGAATTGTTTTGATGTTTTACCTTTTAAGAAAATTAGAGAAAGTTTATATTTGTTTATGTTTATGTTTTTATATACATAGGTAGGGATTGTCTTTCCTAGTTTAATATTTTTATGGTAAAAATAAGCAATTTAACATTTTCTGTCGTGTTGTAACTCGTACCGGTAGATCGCGTGCTGGTGGTTTTTATGGATTGCACGTTAATACACCATTGCATGTTTTGCTTGCCAAAATAGTACCTACTTTCTTAAGCTAAACTAATCTGTCATCTAATGCTAGCTTTCTCAAAGTGTCAAAGACTACGAACTGACCTGAATGAATAATTTTTAGGTTCTTGTATTTCCAAAATTACATTTATTGCACTGATTGGCTGAGACTGTAGTTTTTGATAAAAAATGAGAATATGAATGTAAAAGACAATTTATTTTAAGATGTGAAATTCGAAAGCTAAAAGTATACAGGGTTGCCCAGAAGTCCGGAATAAAATTAATATAGTTTTAACCTGTAACTTTTGGGAAAAACGCTCGGACGCGTTAATTTAGTTTTATATATGCTCACATTTTGACGTTATTCGTTTGTTTTTTTAAAGACATTATTTGTCAAAGATATGACGACATCGATCTTTTTTTAAATGGAAACATACAGCTTGTGATACATCATTTGAAATCTAATATCTCGTACAGTATGCTTATACATTTTGGCGCTATTCTTTCATGCTATTTTAAAAGGGCGACTGTTAAAAGTTTTTAAAAAATCTCTATTTAAATAAGCGAAAATGATAAATCATTGATTTTTTTTTATCTTTCAAGGTAAGAAATCTTCATTGTTTCACGTTCTGACAGTTTGTGACTTAACAATAGGTATGGTTTATTTGTTATTTATTTTGTCAAAAAAAATAAAAATTTAACAAAACAAAACACAACAAAAAGGTGGTTTAACGTGGCAAATGATGGAAATGTCCTCCATCCTCTACTTGGCATGCTCGCAGACGATGGTAAACTCCGTCGAACGAATTCCGAATGACTTTAGCCGGTATGTTATATGTCTCCAATCTAATTTTGTATTTCAAATCACTATTATTTGGCTTATTTTCTCTCTAGAGGCGTTAAGTCTGGGGACCTCGGTGGCCATTTAATTGTACCACGTCGTCCAATCCAGCGACCTGGAAATATCTCATCTAAATATCTTCTCACATTGTCAACAAAATGCGGGGGAGCACCATCTTGCTGAAACCAAACTGTTTCATTAGGTATATCTAGATCTACTTCGTTGGGAAAAATTACAGCTAGAGCACGCATCAACTCGAAGGTTTAAGAAATCCAGATACCGTTCAGCTGTGAGGTTTCCTTCAAAAAAGAATAATGGCCCCAGAATTCGGTTATTAATGATACCTGCCATACATTTACCTTCTGGGGCCGCTGAGTATGCGCTTCAAATATCCATCGTGGATTTTCTTGACTCCAGCAATAATAATTATGTCTCTTAATCACCCCGTTTAAATAGAAAGTAGCTTCATCCGAAAATGTTCTGTGGAAACCTATTATTCTTGTCACACCGTCTCATCATTTCTTCTCAAAATTGCAAACGCCTGTCATATTCATCTTCTAAAAGCTCTTGGACAAGATATTTTTAAAATCTGCGCCAATTCACACATTTAAAAATGCCATTCGTCCTCTTGTCCATCAAATATGTTCTGACACATATTAGATCAGTCCAGTTGTACTGCCTCTCAATGCCCTTCACATGCCCACGTTAAAGTTAATAGGATTTAACTGTAAAATCTGTTACTATCATTACTTTACGTAATTTTTTCAACCTATAAGTATCATAACTACTGTCAAATATTACTACCATGTTATTAGTTATAATGTTAGGTTAAGTGAGGAAGCCTAGCTTCAACTTCGCCTTTTGTAATTTTGTCCTTAATTACAATAAAGACATTTATTATTATTATTATTATATGCTTTATAAGGGTGGTATTTTTCTCCTTTCAAAAATCTTCCGATATTACCTCTAGATGTATCATAATTTTGAGTCAATGAAACTGTTGAAACATGCGGATTATCCTGAGGAGATAATGCAATATCCAATTTTTCATCGTCGCTAAAACCCGTGGCCGTCCATTCCTAGGCAAATCCTTTACTGTGCCATGTTCATCAAATTTGTGGAATATTTTACTACCCTGTAAAATTTGATTATCGGGATATTTGGCATTAAATAAAGTGCACACTTCAATTTGACTTCTTATTTTATCTCCACATCCTAACAATATCAAGACTTTGATACGCGGTCTTTCCGACAAAACCATTTTTGTTTAGAAAATTGTAAAATTATACTTCGGAAATACCTAAATTAATTTTACAAAATCACAATGTCACAAAATGTCGGAACGTGAAACCATCAATGAAGATTTCTTACTTTAAAAGGTAAAAAAAACATCAGTGATTTATCATTTCCGCTTATTTAAATAGAGATTTTTAAAAAAATTTTAACAGTTCCCATTTTGACAGAATCGCGCCAAAAAATTTATGAGCATACGAGATATTAGCCTTCAAATGACGTATCACAAGCTGTATGTTTCCATTTAAAAAATAATCGATGTCGTCATATCTTTGACGAATGTAAAAAAAAAAACGAATAACGTCAAAAAGTGAGCATATATAAAACTAAATTGACGTGTCCGAGCGTTTTCCTCAAAAGTTACAGTTTAAGGCTATATTAATTTTATTCCGCACATCTGGGCAACCCTGTATAATACAAGTATTTTTTCTAATGCCAATATCTGTTAATAATCAGTACTACATGTACGGTACTGTACTGGTTACTACCCTGCAGGACACTGTACTGATTTATTGATTTATCAAATTCCATTAAAAAAAAATTGAAAACTTGACAGCTCTAAGATCTATTGTTGCTGTATACAGTAATAAGTAATTGTAACATTTTTAGCCAAAACCGTTCCCTGATGGCATCGAAGGACCAGGGTTTGGCTCGTTTCATCAACAATATTGGTTAGACGACCAGCTTATAGCAGTCGGTGTTATCGACATATTGCCGGGATGTGTCAGCTCTGTATATTTTTTCTATGATCCCGATTATCGGGACTTAACTCTTGGTACTTACGGATCACTTAGGTAAGTTAAAATACATTGACAATTGAATATTAAATTCGACATCTAATAAGTAATTGTCTTACAAAGTGTGTGTTCCTTTGAGCCAGGTAGAAATGAAAATATATAGTGATTGATTATACAGACACAGATTTTCTCCAATCATCGACATATTGCCGGGATGTGTCAGCTCTGTATATTTTTTCTATGATCCCGATTATCGGGACTTAACTCTTGATACTTACGGATCACTTAGGTAAGTTAAAATACATTGACAATTGAATATTAAATTGGACATCTAATAAGTAATTGTCTTACAAAGTGTGTGTTCTTTTGAGCAAGGTAGAAATGAAGATATATAGTGATTGATTATACAGACACAGATTTTCTCGAATCATCGACATATTGCGGGGATGTGTCAGCTCTGTATATTTTTTCTATGATCCCGATTATCGGGACTTAACTCTTGGTACTTACGGATCACTTAGGTAAGTTAAAATACATTGACAATTGAATATTAAATTGGACATCTAATAAGTAATTGTCTTACAAAGTGTGTGTTCCTTTGAGCAAGGTAGAAATGAAAATATATAGTGATTGATTATACAGACACAGATTTTCTCGAATCATCGACATATTGCCGGGATGTGTCAGCTCTGTATATTTTTTCTATGATCCCGATTATCGGGACTTAACTCTTAGTACTTACGGATCACTTAGGTAAGTTAAAATACATTGACAATTGAATATTAAATTGGACATCTAATAAGTAATTGTCTTACAAAGTGTGTGTTCCTTTGAGCAAGGTAGAAATGAAAATATATAGTGATTGATTATACAGACATAGATTTTCTCGAATCATCGACATATTGCCGGGATGTGTCAGCTCTGTATATTTTTTCTATGATCCCGATTATCGGGACTTAACTCTTGGTACTTACGGATCACTTAGGTAAGTTAAAATACATTGACAATTGAATATTACATTGGACATCTAATAAGTAATTGTCTTACAAAGTGTGTGTTCCTTTGAGCAAGGTAGAAATGAAAATATATAGTGATTGATTATACAGACACAGATTTTCTCGAATCTATACATGGCTATGGAAATAGCGAAGCTGAGGCTAAAAATTCTTTCGATATCAGTGGTGGAATGCTTTTAGTTGAATGCAGTAAAACCTAAATAATCTGTCTACTACTTCTTTCTATATAAGAGTCATTTTTAGAGAGCTCCAGCTGGTCCAAAGCCTTTATCCTACGATGCCAGATTTAAAGTACTACTACATGGGTTTCTACATCCACTCCTGTCCCAAGATGCGGTACAAAGGAAAACTCAATCCCTCCTTTTTGCTCTGCCCAGAAACGTATGCTTGGGTTCCCATAGAAAACTGCGTGGTAAAACTAGATGTCAACAAATATTCGCGTTTTAACAGTGATATTGACGCTCTCGACTCTAACTCGTGCAGTTCTAACGATATTAATATAATTAAGATTGTGTTCAATTATAAACTGATGTACGTCAAAGATTATATCAGAGTTTTTAATGGCGAAAGAGAACTGTTTAATAATATAGCTAATCTGATTGGTAGAAAGTCCGCGCACAGCATTATATTTTGGATTACGGAATAGTTTGAAACGTTTCACGGTGATTGGCCTTTCAGAAAAGATTTGAAACTAGTAGGTACATTTATAATATTAAAATTTAGGTACTTACTCTCTTAATTAACACTGATTGTTTTAAAAATATATAGGACCAAAGTTCCGACATTTTCTATTAGGCCACTTACCGTCTATTATAGGCAATTGTTACTTTTACATCTTCTGTATGAGGCGGGGCGTGGTCTACATTTTCAGGTCCAGATAACTAGGCCGACATATAGGTTTAACTTTTAGGACTGAGTACCGGGTAAGCCTTAAAAGTGCAATCACCTTGCACAGAGCATGAGGAAAAAATTGCATATTTGTCCGTCCAACAAATTTGTTCTAAAGGTATTTTTTTGATAGAAATTTTTATAATTTCCTTTGAGATCTCGTATTAGAACAAATTCATAATTACACTTATTGTTTTATGAGAAGGTATAATTGCACTTGCTGTATTATGCATATCATAATGCTCTTAGTAACACAAGTATGCGCCTATTACAAGGTTTTACGGGTAAAATTTATAATAATCTAATAGGTTTAACCAATGATCTGATACCTATGCAGTGTCACCAGTAAAGTCCTCATCATATGGGATTTTTTTTATTAATAGCTTTATTCGAAATTTGACTTCGGCATCAAGTTCTGCTACGATCGAGATGAAAATTAAGCAAAAAAATAGTAGTCACGTGATTCGCATTATCTGTCAAATTTTAATTTTTTCCAAAAATTTCTGAAAATATCGAAAAAGTTATTAGAAAAAGTTTTTTTGATATTTTCAGAAATAACCCCACTTTTAAATTATTTTTTGAAAAAAATTAAAATTTGACAGGTAATGCGATCACGTGACGTGAATACTATTTTTTTTTGCTTAATTTTAATCTCGATCGAAGCAGAACTTGATGCCAAAGTCAAATTTTGAATAAAGCCTTAATAAAAAAAAGCCCATATGATGCGGACTTTACTGGTGACACTGTAGATGAAACAATAACAAATGAACCTATTGCCAAAATCGTATTTCATTCTGAAGTAAACCAAGATCCGAACTGCGCCCCTCCACATTGTTTGCCAAACTCTGTTGAAAGCATTATCGTGATGTGGAAAATTTAAATCTTTGTCTAAAACCTTATAAGAAATATACAGTATGGCAACGCAGCAGTAAGAGATCCGCCAATGATGACGTTGTTTCATTCATTTCCTTTTAGGGATGTTCACGGAAAATGTATCGCGGAAAAACGTCGATTTTTGCGATGCATCAAAAAAAAAATTTTAAAGAATTAGAATTACAAAACAAATCACAAATCTAATTATTCTAAGCTCACACCTTAACTGAAACCAAAGCTATAATCAAGATCGAGAGGCAACGACAAAATAATTATTTTACGAATAAAATTAAGGCCCAATACATTTAAATTTACAATTATTATAATATATTTCATAAAATATTGTACTTATATAAATAGTTTATATTGGCATCTAAGTGTTGAAACACTTGTATATGCCTGAAAAATCGCTATAAATTATGTAAGTAGCAGTTTTTATTCTTAGAACTAAAAGACTAGCAAAACAATCAATAAAATCTACATCATTCGAAACTAATCAAATACCCTTTTAAGTGTATTGTAATTTCCAATAATAAATTTTTTACATTCTTTATTAAATTTATATTTATTTCTAAAGTTCCGTATTTTTTGGGGCACTATATTATAAACCTTAGGTCCTAAAGTAGCTGATAAATCTCAAATTAACGTTATTATAATTAACAGGTATTTGTTTATTTCCATCTGCTCTATTACGAGTGTTATAAATGTGAGCCACCTCATTCCACAAATTTCCATTTTTATAAATATACATACAAATAGTGTTCATGTATATAGTCCTAATATTACATATTTTGTCAGAGAATAGTAAGTGGGATGGATATAGTCGGTGTTTTTTGTATATAATTTTGAGTATGAATTTCTGAACTATGTTTAGCTTGTATAGACAGTTATTATACAGCCCACCCCACACCAAGATACCATATCTTATTAGCTGTTCAACAAAAGACTTATAAACGACCTCAATAATAGCCCTGCTCAAGAACTCCCTCAAAAGATAGAATCTGTGTACAAGTCTGCGTATTTTATTAGATATGTAGTCAATATGCGCTCCCCACTTAAGATGTTTATCTAAGATATTTTATATCTGGAACCTCCCTTACTTCATGACCATCAATTAAAATGTTTGAATAGTTGGGTCTATTTGCGGCCGTCAATGAGAAAGCTATATAGTTAGTTTTTGTTAAATTTAATGTCAATTTATAGGTTTGCAGCCAATTTTGTACTATTGATAGCCTTCTTATCGCTTTATTTTTGACTTCATCCCAATCACCACCACTGAAGACAATAACAGTGTCGTCAGCATAAGAAATAGCTTTACCACCTAGATTTAATTTTAATAATGAGTTTATATATATAGTAAACAATATGGGACCCAATACTGTTCCACGTGGTACACCAAGTCTTACCCTGAGTTCACTACTGAAAGTATCATTAACCCTGACTTTCTGACATCTGTCACTCAAATAGTTCTTCACTAGCCGTAACACAGTTCCTCTCACTCCGTTATGTTCCATAACGGTAATAAGTTTGTTATGGGGAACAGTGTCGAAAGCCTTTGCCCAGACAGCCAAATTTCGTCCATTGTACGTCCAATGTGAACAATTTTTTGGACCTTTGGACGTCCAATTAACGGACTATTTCTGGACATCGACGTTCAATGGACGTCCACCGGACTATACAAATGACACACTTCTGGTCGTCCATAAGACGTCCATTTTAGTATTATATTTGGACGTATTATCCCATTTTGGACATCCATTGGACGTTCATTGGGCCTTATTTTGGAGGTTTTCTGGACGTCCATTTCTCAATTATTATTGGACATTATATCTCATTTTATACATCCAATGGACGTCCATTAGATTTTGGTCCTCTGGACATTAATATTAATATTTTATTTTCATAAGACATACATATATTCCTCAAGTAAATATTAAAACAGGGTTTTAACACTGAAACGATTAATATACATAATTTAAAACAATTATATGTATACAATAATATATATTATAAACAAAAAAAAAATTATTCCTTCCGTTCCTTTGCCCTTTTAAGCCATTTCTGTATCGCATCTTCTCCTTTTTTTTTATCATAGTCTTGCCTCAAGAGTAAAGACTCTAAAATAAAACAAGTAGTTTAGAAATTTCATGTACCCCTTAAGAAAAGTCTGTTAGGTGTCCTAAGAAATAGAGCTAAAAGACTTACCTAATATGGCTTCATTTAGCTTCATAGTTTTAAAGGCCATTTTTTGCTTGGCCCCATGGTAGGAATAATTGGAGGCTAGGGTATTGGTGATGGTGCTTGAAAGGCAGCGTCTTATACAGTCATAAATACTACTTCCGCCAACTTTTGAGAATTCTTTAACCTAAAATAATTTATTACCTTTGTATAAAATATAATTTTCCTACGATTGTGCAAAAAGTTACTATTTTTTGCACTATCTACTGTGCCAAAAGTTTAAGTTTTTTGCACTAGTGTAAAAAGTAACATACTTTTTGTAGTAATACTTTAATACTCTATTGATTAGGAGTTTAATATAAAGGTAACAAAATATGAACAAAAAAAAAATTTAATTGTAGAAAAAATGTGTGCAACACGTGCAAAAACCCTATTTGTTGCACTCAACATGATTGATGCAGCTCTTAACTTCGTCTCGAGCTGCAAACTTCATGCATCATGCAACAACAATATACTTTTTGCACTAGTTACACAAATAACCACATATTTACAATTTTAATATCAATAAAAAACCTTAATTTAAGGGGACTCATGACTCGAGTTCTTAAAGACAAAAAAAATTGTGACAAGCAATGGAAACATTTTTTTTATAGTCAATTGACATGTTGAGCGTTGACTAGTTAAGACGAGGATATATATTTTGTATTAAGGTCCAGAGATTTTTTCATAAAAAAAGATAAATATATATAAAAGCTTCCTAAACACTAGAGTTCCTGCATTTCCTTAAACCCTAAACATTTTAATAACGAAGGTAACATACCACTTTTGCAAAATTTTCTTTTACTTCTAAATATTCATTTATTTTTTGAATGTCTTCTCCAAACTTTACAGGGCAGTGAAAATCATTAAAAAATGATGATTGTATTGTTTCTTCTTTGTTTAAATTGGACTGTTTTATGTCCTCCCTAATTTGTAAAATCTGTGCCCTAAGACTTTTTTGACCTTCGGCGATGCTGATTAGGGTCTGCTCTAAAATAAAAAATTAGTTAAGAATAACTTCTTGGTTTTAATACTAATAAGTATAGTATTAACTATTTTAAATTAAATATTTTAATAAATTTTCGAGGATATTTTATAAAACAAGTGCATGAACTAAAAATAGACTGCAACATTCGATACATACCTAATTTTGTTTGGTGTTTCATACAGCAGTTACACTGATCGTCTCTGTCTCTGTCATTTCCTTTGCCAATTTCAATTCTACTTTCACTAATTGAACCTAAAAATATTCATAAAATATCTCAAAATACCGAATAATAATTAAATGAATGAAGAAATTTAATCAAGTTGTATTTGTGACATGCTCCTCAAGTCTATACTACGTAGTACATAGAGACAACATATTTACCATTACCAAATGAAGTTGTAGGCGTATCATTGAGTTCTGCATGATCTGAAATAAAGGTTAAATGTGATTTATAAAGATATTATAATTTTAAAAAAGGTTATAAAGAATAACAAAAGTAAAGATGATTTTCATATATAGATAATATAAAAAAATAAAATGCACATGTCTCCCACTTACAACGTCTTTTTGGTGCAGAACGCGGTGAGTTCATACAATTTGCCGTATTGCTTGCTGATGATATTAGAGCATAATCTAAAAAAATAAAGGACAAATTTTTTATATATTTATGTAAAATCCATGCTATAAAAAAAAAGTAGTCTAGTTATGTTATGATAATAATTATTATAAAAATCTTAGAATTCACACCTATAAATTTTATTTTAAAAAATGTTACCTCTGCCAACTTTGGGCAATTTTGCCAGTGAAATTTTTGGGGGAGTTGGTAAAATTGAAAATTGATCTGCATCCTCTTCGGAGGATGAATAATTGGGATTTTTTCTGACCTTTCTTCGTCCTTCTTCAGCTGAACTTAAGTCACTAGTTGCTTCAGCTCGTTTAGTTTTTTTTCTGGCTGTCAAATAATCTTCTGAAAAAAAATTGTCAATGTAGTACAACTATAACTCTACCGAAAAAGTTAAATATTCAGCTAAAAAATACAAAAACTAAAGTTTTTAGGCTTTTCTGGCTTCTTGCCTTTTTCGTTTTCTTTGTTTAGCATAATATATTAAAGGGTGAGACTTTTTTTTCCTAAAATAAGTTTACCTACTTAAGTACTTGTGAAAAGCAGTATAAAAATAAAATTACAAAAAAATGTTTTTTGAGTAGAATTCACCTCAGCCAATCTGAGTAACCTACGACTAACTCTTTTAACCATAAGAGAGGACTAAAATTGTGTATTAAATTGTTAAATAGCTAAATAAGATTATTTCTTACCAAAGGTGGCATTTTTAAAAACCCTGACGCTATATAGAGGCCAACAGGTATTTGGTTGACAACACTTTCTTATTTCATTGAAGAGTTTCTGTTTTTCCAGTGGTGGCCAGTAACACTGATTGTTGTTAAAGAGCCATGATGTTGGGACAGCTTCCACTTCATTCAATTCAGTAAATTCTACTATGGTCCATGACGTTGACATTATGAACACATGAATCAAACTATAAATTTGATGATGTCCAAATATTTATATCAAACAAGTACCTAATTACCACTCTTGATACTGATATATGAAGTAAGATTGTTGCTCTTCATTATAATATATTATATTATATATATTTTAAAGTATTTTTGGTTATGTAATTAATACAAATCACAACTTAAACCTAACACAACACAGTATTATTTGTACAGGTTATTGTAACTTTATTGCTTAGTACCAATAATAAAATAATGGACAGCCTTACAGATAAAAGTTCCAATTATTATTAACAACATAATATTGGGCAGCAAAAACAATTTGTTATTGATGTATTTTAATTAAAATTAAATACTTAAATTGTAATTTAAGACAGATAACAAAGATTTTTAAAAATGGCACAAAAATAAATTTGAGTAAGTCCTTTCTATGAATGTCAACAATAAAGTTAATCTGTTAATAAATTACATAAACAATATGGACTAAAATTTCCTTGGGACTTTAAAGATGCTTATTTTTCTGATGAGTGGATTAACGGAAAAACAACAGAGATATCATCACTCCATGTAACCTTAATACATTTGTTGTCAATGTCTGCCACATGCCAAGTTAATAACGGACCTAGGTCCATAGATCTGACAGCATAAATACCAAGATCAGAAGAGAGACAGGGCTGAGTATAGAAGTCAATTTTATTGTTAAACTTTCTACCAACTAAGAGTTTAGTATCATTTTCAATTAAAAAATTTTCTATAACTACTATATTTTTGTCCTTAAGGATACAACAATTATTAGGAATGGATGAGGAAAGTGAAAATTCCAACAAAAATGCTTTTTTAAACTGAAGATAATTGGAAAAGTTAAGTGAAGGTCCTGAACAATGTTCATTAGTAAATGTTGGTACCGAATTCAGGTTACTTTTAGCTTGTGACGATGAAAAGTTTGAAAAATTATATTCTTTTTTCCGCAAAACTATTTGTTCTAAAGGTTTTTCACTCTTTCTAAGAAGCTTTAGAATATATCTCATATAATTTTCAAAACTAAAAGCAGAATACTGATCCAGAACCCCAAATTTTTTAGAATGGCTTGAAAGGTGATGCAAACTGTGAAAATTGTGTGAGAACTTGGCCTCACCATACAAAATTATAAATGTATCTATAAAATACTTTAGAAGAGCATCTGCTTGCTCAACAAAATTTTTGTGTAGTTTTGAGCTACATAATATTGTTACAGCCACATGTAGGGAAATAAAATTAAGATAAACATCTTTACTAACTATATTTTTTATAACCACAGGACCTAAATAAAGAATGAATTGGCGGCACTCTGTCGCTTTCCATCTATGACTGACATGCAAGGAGTTGGGTTTACGATTAAACTCACAAGGAATTTCCTTAACCATTTGACTGAGACGAGCTGAAATAAGGTTTTTTTCTCGTAATGATAATTTACCTTGGGTAACTTTGGATGAACACCAAAGAAGTGTGATTTTTTTTACCACCCCAAGATACAACAAATGCATTGGGTCTGAAGGAAACGAAGCTATCATATCTAAATTTGGAATTTGTTCTAAAATTGTAGTCCCATTGTGGTGTTCCTCTTGTAGCTTTTTTCTAAAGCCTTCATCAGATCTTAACTTAAAAATTTTGCTTGGAAAACAAGTTTGTCCATTATGATACGAGCCCCTAATATCACACTCGTAACAAGAATAATAGCCCGAGTGGCCTTTGGTTTTTAAAATAAAAGCTCGGGCAGGGACATCACAAATAAAACCCTTTATTATAATGGAAAATAATGTATCATTATATTTAAAACCATTTTGTGACAAGTGGATAGCCTCCATCACAAAATCTTCAAGAAATTCGTTTGAATCGTTAGGTTTTTGTAAACCATAGTAAATACCCACCATATCAACTATTTTAGGATTATTTACTAAGCTGGTTAGTATTGGATACATTTCTCTAGGAGGATTTTCAGATATAGGTAGACCATCTATATTTATTAAAAGTTCAATGGAATTAAAATCCTTGAGTTTGGAATACTCACATTGTTGAAGAAGATTTGTGATACATTTTTCCAAACCAAAATGATAATAGTGGCCAGGTTTTACAAATTTAGTTGTAATTTTTCTAGGCGTATGAAGAAGTGTTCGTGCATCTTTAGGTAACTCATTATGCAAAGGATTAAGAATGACAAGAACATCATTTATTGCTGTGTGAGTAACATTATTTTTAAGGGCCCACCCTGCTAATAAATTTTGAAGAGAAGGAGGTTCAAGAAGTAAATCAAAATTAGAGTTATCTGGTTCCGGGCCTATGGAGATATCATGAAAAGCATCATTTTGTACTGTTTCAGAACATAAATCAATCAAAATATCTGTATCAAGAGAGATATCAGAGAGATCTGATTCTGCAGAAGGAATATCGGTATTAGCAGTACTGGAAGTTTTTGCACAAGAATCGGACGAAACAACTGGACATACTTCTTCTTGTGGTAAAAAAATACTATATGCATCAGCACGTGCACGCCGATAATTCCTTCTTGAAACTTTTGGCATACTTACTGCTTATAGAAAAAGTTCAAAATCTCATCAATAGTTTTAGGTTTTCACACAGCTCACTAACAAATATAAAAAGATTTTCGATTGAATATTTAAAGCCACAAACTAAAAAACAGCCGAAATCAAAACTAAAAACGTGTTAAAAACAACTCGACACTCGACGACGACGAGATGCGAGATGTCTAACAAATGACAAATGTCTAAACTGTCATTTTCACTGCGAGCGCGTTCGGTTATGCATTGGTAAAAAGTCGAGGAGTGCGTTCATAAATTGATAAAAATTCGTCCTGCATTCGGGTTAACTTTCTCTTTTACGTCAAATATATTCAAACAAGTATTTAAACCAAATGCGCTTTATTAAAGACAGAAGATCACGTGCAGGTAATCTACTTTGCGATGTAACGTCCATACACAGACTTCCAGTGGACGTCCGAAAATAGACATGAAAACTATCGGACGTCTATTGGACGTCCAAATATGGCTGTGGACGTTCTGGCTTTAATATGGACCTAAAATGGACGTCCACTGGATTATGTGTGTTGTCTGGGTGCCAAATCAATAAAGCAGCTCATGCACTTATTACCTACATTCAAATTACTAACAACTTCAGAAACTAGATTGTACATTGCATCATTAGTACTACAACCCTCAACAAAGCCATACTGACTTGGGGAAAGAATTGAGTTTACTGCTAAAAACCTACTTAACCTCACTTTAATTGATGCATCGACAAATTTCAAATGGCCTCGATGCATCGCTTTAAAACGATACATCGGTTAGAAAATATCGATGTTGTTTTCGATGCATCGATGTCTATCGAACATCCCTATTTCCGTTTGGTGTTTCTTCTTAGTTTCATTGACAGCGGTATAAAAAAATTAAATTTATCCGGTTTGTGTAATAAATGCTGTGATTTAGTGTTTTGTGATATTTTCTGAAGGCTTATCAGTTACTTGTCATGGGCGAGTAAATAGAAAGTTAGGTTATTTGTAGGTTAGGTTTCTTCTATAGTTGCAAGGTCACATTCAAAGGTAACTCCGGCGTAATCCCCATTATACCTACCCCACCCAGCTCTTTGCCGACTCTCCTACAAACGATGTTGTCAACGCATTTTAATACCGTTTATAAATAATGACATGTGCCATCTATACAGGGTGTCCGGGAAAATGTGGGAAATCTCCCGGATATGAAAAAAACACGTGAAAAGAATACTACAAGTTCATATACACTTCTTTCGTATCGGCCTCCCCTTCGGAGATATGGGCTCCCAAAGAGCTCCAATATAATTAAGTTTTTGGCACATAATTATTAAACCAACAGGCATATTTCAATTTTTTTTTCATATGATCTATACCAGGTAATAAGACACTTCAAATTACTATCCCAGAAAGTGTTGCGAATTACTCACAGCTGCAGCGACGGACTCGTTTTTCCGAAAACGGTTAGGATTAGCGACATGAATAAAGAGTACTTAATTTTTAGTTAATAGTTAAAGGTATGTACAAAACGTTGTCCAAAGTTTTTATCATACAGGGCGTAAAAAAAATGGGCACATTAGTGTCACAGCTAGTCCGTCCCTGCAGCTGTGAGTAATTCGCAACACTTTCTGGGATAGTTATTTGAAGGGTCTTACCTGGTATACATCATATAAAAAAAACATTGAAATATACCTGTTGGTTTAATAATTATTGTGTGTCAAAAACTTAATTCCATGGGAGCCCATATCTCCGAAGAGGAGGCCGATACGAAAAAGTTTATATGCACTTGTAGTATTCTTTTCGCGTGTTTTTTTTCATATCCGGGAGATTTCCCACATTTTCCCGGACGCATTTTTGTATCGAGCGTCCAGTAAGCCGCATTCGTGATGTTTGACCTCGGCACGTATCGAGCGTTCGGTAGTACGACAACAGTCGGACTACCGTACGCTCGATTAGGCGGAAATCTTGGTTTTTTTTGGTTTTAGAATTTTAAAAAAATGCTCTGGGTAACAACGAACAAACCGGTTGCCAATATACCTTTTAGACGGAATTTGTTCCTCTAGTTATCGCCTTCTTATAATCCTCTACTTATAAGAAAAAAGCTAGAAAAAATTAATGGTTATCAGTCAAAAGTTGACAGTTGTCGTCTGGTAGCTTGACAATCGACGATAGACAGACCTCGGTTAATGCGAAATTACCCGAATGCGGTGTACAGGGTGTCCCAAATTCGAGCCTCATCATGGGGATCTCGGAAACCATAAGAGATACAGCATCGGTCGAATTGTGGCAAAGTTGCGCAATTTCTTACTGAGCAATATCGCAAAAAAATATCTGAGCTATCTTTTTTAGTTTTTGAAATTTTTGCAAAAAACTAAAATTTTGAGTTTTTGTTTTTTTAAATTGCTCGACTTATTTTATCCGCTACAGAAAAACAAGCACAACATTGTTGAGGCAACTTTTTACATTCCATATTGTGACATTTTTAGAATTTCGTTACAACGTTTCGTTTTTGTGGAACTATTATCAACTTTAATTTTTTAAATACGGACCAGCATTTTTTATTTTATTTTTTGATAGCCCTTTAAGCCCTGAATTCAACCATGTACCACAATTAATTATATTTAGACGTTTTAATGTCATTATTACATCTTCAGGAATGTGATAATTGTTTTTAAATACGGCCCTGTTGTTAGTTACTTAATCTTTTTACCACATACAACATGTAAATGGATCCAGAATTTTATACAAATAATTTACTATATTTATGTTTTTATATAAATTGTAACAAAGTAAAAACAAAACCAAACAACACAAAGGTGGCTATGACAAGAACTTTTACTTGATTGTTTGGCTTAATTATCTTGACAACTGCAGTCACCATTTATACTGAATATTATAAATAATAATATCGTTACAACGTTTCGTTTTTGTGGAACTATTATCAACTTTAATTTTTTAAATACGGACATGCATTTTTTATTTTATTTTTTGATAGCCCTTTAAGCCCTGAATTCAACCATGTACCACACTTAATTATATTTAGACGTTTTGATGTAATTATTACATCTTCAGGAATGTGATAATTATTTTTAAATACGGCCCTGGTGTTAGTTGTTAGATTGAAATATCGTTTAGCGGGATTTTGGTGGGTTACAGAATCTAAAATATTTTGTTGTTCTTCCGGCTCCATTCGTGTACCATACTTGACTCTTGGTTTATTAAAACTACCATACTGGGCTAAATTAGTATCAAGCGTAGCAAAATAACTATAATGAGGCTGCAAGCGTTCAGGATAGTCCTGTAAATAACGGTCACAAGAAATTTGTGAATTCCTATTGAAAGAATAATAAACTAGTAACATGTCGCGCTTTTCTAAAGCAGAAAACATAATTTTGCTGAAATATTCAGAATAAATGGTGACTGCAGTTGTCAAGATAATTAAGCCAAACAATCAAGTAAAAGTTCTTGTCATAGCAACCTTTGTTTTGTTTGGTTTTATTTTTACTTTGTTACAATAATTTATATAAAAACATAAATATAGTTAATTATTTGTATAAAATTCTGGATCCATTTACATGTTGTATGTGGTAAAAAGATTAAGTAACTAACAACAGGGCCGTATTTAAAAATAATTATCACATTCCTGAAGATGTAATAATGACATCAAAACGTCTAAATATAATTAAGTGTGGTACATGGTTAAATTTAGGGCTTAAAGGGCTATCAAAAAATAAAATAAAAAATGCAGGTCCGTATTTAAAAAATTAAAGTTGATAATAGTTCCACAAAAACGAAACGTTGTAACGAAATTCTAAAAATGTCACAATATGGAGCGTAAAAAGTTGCCTTAACAATGTTGTGCTTGTTTTTCTGTAGCGGATAAAATAAGTCGAGCAATTTAAAAAAACAAAAACTCAAAATTTTAGTTTTTTGCAAAAATTTCAAAAACTAAAAAAGATAGCAGAGATATTTTTTTGCGATATTGCTCAGTACGAAATTGCGCAACTTTGCCACAATTTGACCGATGCTGTATCTCTTATAGTTTCCGAGATCCCCATGATGAGGCTCGAATTTGGGACACCCTGTACTGGACGCTCGATACAAAAATGCTTCCCGGACACCCTGTAGTTACCAGATCATTGGGTTTAACCAATTACCCATGATATTCTGGACCTTAAAATGTAGTTTACAGTGCCCGCTTCATTAAGTCTGTAACTATACTAAAGTTACAATTTATTTCAATTTTATAAATTAAAAACGAACAGTCAATATTCCTATACTAATCGTAAGTTAAGTGAATAGAGGCAAAAATACTCAAATAAGATACTGTAATTTACCATGAAGTAACAAAACCTACGGTGCCACGTGGCCCACGTTTGTCATGCCGAGTTTTGAATAAGGCAAAATACGAAACTGCGTTAATGCCATGCTTTAAGGTTGAATTCTCAACGTCGTTCAATTTATTGCCAACCTATAACCTATTTCGCTTTGTTTTTTAAAGTTTATTGTTTTTTTAACTAACATTTAAATAAAATCAGTATCGTCGGCACATTACTTACGTTATATCTGATATAATAAATATCAATTTATTTCATTGCTCATTTTGGGAGAATTGAATAGTGAAAGAACAATGAGTGACAAAGACATAATAATGTTAAAAAAAAGCTTGCCCGATATTTTTCGCTATACAATTCTCCTAAAATAAGTTATGAAATTCCTTGATATTTATTTAATATGTCAATTATTACCTATAGAATATCAAGTCTATACTGATTTTCTTTAAATTTTGTATAAAAGCCAGAAAACATAAATAAATCTACGCGTGGGGATCTGTCTAATACGACTTTATTTTAATCATTTTTCTTCTACCCACCATTTTGGATTTGAAGCAGCTGCTTGATACTGACATTTTGTTGATGTAGTATGACTATTTCTTTATATTTTAATTTACTGATGAGGTAGATAATTATTTATGTAATATAAACAATATATTTGACTTCCAATCGAAAAATCTAGTATCTAGTATAAATAATTAAAATATTAATCTTTATAAGAAAGTTAATTTGAATAATTCTCATAATTTTATTATTAATTTTAAATTTAGTATCTAAAAAAACATTCTCAGATCGAGAAAAAAATAGCCCTTTTGAATGCGGATTTGATCCTAAAAATTCGGCTCGCTTACCATTTTCATTGCAATTTTTTATAATTGCTATAATTTTTATTATTTTCGATGTAGAGTTAGCCCTCCTTTTACCGATAATTATCTCCATAAAATCTTCAAACCTAATATATTTTTCTTTAACAATCTCTATTTTTATTGTTATTTTATTAACAGGACTTTTTCACGAATGAAAAGAAGGAGCATTAGATTGAGTAAAATAAATAAGAAGCAAAACTTTGCATTTAGTTTCGACCTAAAAGTTTGATAAACTCTATCCTTATTTAAAAGGATAATAGTTAAAACTAAAATTTAAGTTGCATTTAAAAAATATTGAATATTCAATTTATCTTATTAATTGAAACCAAAAAGAGGTATACCACTGTTAATGGTAAAAATGAAAACTATTCCAATTAAAGAAATAGGTTAACAAGAAAGAGCTTCTAACTCTATCTTAAGCGATAAATACGTTTATATTTCTAATTTGAGTAGTTTAAAAAAAAACATTATATTTTCATTATAAAATTAGAATTTTTCTATCAAATTATACTTAAAATTATAACAATTCCTTTATACCGGCGCCTAAGGTAATAATATTATATACATTTTAAAATTCGATTTATGCTGGTAAGGCCATAGATATTTACCTTTAGATAAGCAAACAATAATCACGAAAGTGGCAGTTTTATGGCCTCGCGCATGTAAACAGAGCTACACACGATTAGACATGCGCACTGCAACATTATCTTTTGACGAATAGGAATATAGACAGGTCCGGGCTTTAAAATTTAGGTTCTTGCTCAAGAAATTGTAAAAGTTGACCTTCAATTTGTTTTTACGTGTAAACAACTAAAATTTGCCCCTATTCTTGCCAAAAAATTGGGATTTCTTCTCAATTTTTGATCAAATTGGGAAATAACGTAGTTATTTCTGGCATTTTTAGTAGGTGCAAAACTTATCAGATTTTGTGGATAGAAAATTGTTTTTAAGGGTTTGTTTAAAAATGATTCGTCGTCATGTTTTTAGATTAAAAAGAAAACGAACAAGTCAATTTATAAAACTTATAAAATCGAATATAAAAAGCAAACAAAACCAGCAAAATAACCAATCTTCGATGTAATCGCATACCTAACCTCAAGTCAATTATTAGTTGGTATATAACTTGTATTGATTTTTATAATTTGGGAAAAACTTGGGTACGTGTAAAACATTTTCAAAGTTTCTGCCCCGAGAACTTGATCCGTGGAATACTTTCACCCTTGAATTAATAATATAAACATACAAGGTATTTATTTTTCCTTTTATATAATACTAGCTATACCCTGCGCGCGTTGCTACGCTACTTACTAAAATAAATTTGAAGGAAAGACATTACACAAATATCCGGCATCCCGGCATCCGTTGCGCCACTTTTTTTTTATACCGAAACCTTCCTCGGCCTGCACACAACAACTCACCAAATCCCGGCATGCGTTGCGCCACTTTTTTTTATGCCGAAACCTTCCTCGGCCTGCACACAACAACTCACCAAATTTTCATCGTAATCGGATAAATGGTATAGGAACGCATACGGGACATACAGACAGACAGACATTCATTTTTATATACACGTAGGGAAAATGTTTGTCCGCCCATCTCTTAGTAATATGTTAGAATAGTACAAATATGAAGTATCGCAAAGCAAACAGCGGTTGGTAGATTATGTTTCCCCCGCTCCATCGTATTGCATCTCGCTCATGGCACTCGCTGGTGGCACGGCGCGCCGCTTCGATTCTATTAATATCAAATAAATATTCATTCTTTCGTACGTTTTTTAAAATTTAAAATGCAACCGAAGCAGGATCAAGCAAAACGCATCGAGCCAGCCAGATCCGATGCGATGGAGGGGGGGAAACATAATCTACCTATTTCTGTTTACTTTGCGATACTTCATATTTGTACTATTCTATCTTATTACTAAGAGATGGGCGGACAAACATTTTCCCTACGTGTATATAGAACTAGTCATTGTTTATATTCCAATCGGAGTCACTAAAAGCACAAACACAATTCATGAAACTACACAAAAACCAGAAATCCGTAAATATTTAACACACACAATCCACAATAGCAAAGAAAACAAGGAATCCACGGAGAATACTTAAAACACAACAACAAAAATGGCGTCGAGCCGGTTCTGGAGTGTATTTTGAGCATGTCGCTAAAAAAGAACAGGCCGATAACAAGAGGTTTGTGCGCGTGCCCAATTCTTCTGGGAGGAAAGGCATCCAACTGGCGAGCCGTGCGTACAGATGCGTTTTTTCACCCATAAAACGTAACTTTTGTTTGCGCACTAGTTATATAAGCTGTACGCATCTAAAGGTAAATGTCTGGGTAAGGCTCTGCCTCATGCGACCGATCGCTACTGCCTCTACCTATGGTCATGTTGCGTACTTTTGCCGATATTCACTTGCATTTTTAGGGCTAGGTCACAATGGTTTCGTATGATGTGTGGATTGTTAAAAGTTAATTATTAAATTATTTATTTATTAAATCATTATAAAATTATACAGATATTATATGGGACCTAGTCTAAAGCCTGTAAATAATTTGAATTGTAATTATTATTGTATATTTAAAAAAAAATAACTTAATTTTATTGTTGACGCATCCGTAGCTGCAGAACTAACCTAAAAAATACAAGAACACATAAATCAATAAAAATAAAGATATATTAAGTATTGAACCAGTTTTATTTTTCATAGATAGTTGCGAGAACAAAATTAAATTCATAACACCAAACTGCCAATTTTGAAAGTTGTCAGTTTAATGTAATATCTATTTACTTATATGTAGGTAATTATTTACCGTAAAATACAGGGTGTTTCACGATGGATGGAACGTTAGACGTTTATAAATAAATAAATGTAGGAAAGAAAGAAAAACAAAAAGTCTTCCTCCACAAAATTTAATAGAAATAGATTCTTTAGCGTCTCTACATGCTTCGAACGTAGAAACGTTCATCTTCAGGAGACAGAAAAAATTTATATTGTGCTGATGGTATTATCAGAAGAGAAAATGGTATAAAACCTTAATGGAGCTTTTATGGCATTGAAAAATTGACATCTAAGGCATAATAAAACAAAGGTATAATAAAATTAATAAAATATTTATTCCCAACAACAATATACATATATCATTATAATATCTGATACTATATATAAAAATAGGTAACATTTACTAAAAGTTTATAGAATAACAATTCAATCAAATCAAATTAATATTGGAAGATTTTTAAAGCTCTCGTGCAATTTCGTACCTTTACTTGTAGCCCCTTTTCATTTCTCAATAAAGATAATGATAACGATGGCCAATATTACTGAAAGTAAAAATTATACATATTTTTTGGATAAACACAAAAATATAATATTAAAAATAAAACCTTTACAGAAATCTGCAATATACGGAAGGTGTTTCACAGCCAGTATCCTACTTGACAGATTTGCTTAGAACTTAGTTTTAAAAATTTAGAACTGAACTTAATTGGTATTGAACTGTTATATTTCGGTTATCTCCAGTTATCCCAGGCCATTTTGGTTTACTAAACTATATAATACAGGTTTTATTACTTTCTTGAATTTCACTCAAAAATATTTGATGTCGGTAAGTCTAAACTAGAGACCTATAGGTACCTAGTAATTTAAAATATGGGCATTTCAAAAATTACATTTTTACAGCCTGTAGGATCTTGTGTGCACAGAAAAAATGCACTTTTTAATTTTAGTTTTTCATTTTCTAGCCGTTTCTGTCAAAAAATCATAACGTTCGGTCTAATCGGTAATAAGGAAGTTCGTACTTGGTAAGTACTACACTTTTTGAGAATCTAATTTAATGTGGGACAGTGCAAACCAATTTTTTTTGTTGATGAACGGTTTAGATGCGATATAATTTTTTGAGTGCATCAGCTAAAAGTTTGCAACATATGGGAATAAAATTATGAACACCGAATAAACTTTTTTAGCGGATCGGTTCTGCATGCCCGATAACCTAAAATCGATTTTGACATAATTACATCACGTCAATACTGGTATAGCAGCAACTTGAAAAAAGCTGTGAATTTACAAAACAAGATATACAAAAAAATGTATTTTTAATAACTTTTTAGAATAATTTGAGGCCCATAGGCCCAATAATATTTTATACCAAAAAATTAAAAAAAAAATTTTTTAAATATTTTTCTCTTAGGTGCAGAGATATTGTAGGCCCCTTACCATGAATTACCTAACCTAACCTACTTTTAGTACAAATAATACATTGTTATTGGTATTTAACTTCCTTAAATGTAGAGAAGTAGGAGTTTCAAAGGATTTAGCCGCCCATTGGTCTAACGGATTAAATTCTACTATAGTTAAAATACTAATACTAAATCAAAACCTTTCATCTACAGGTTGTGGTTAATTTTTATGTATGTATATTTGCTAGACATCCAGTTACTTCAAAATGTTATATCAAAAGTTTTTGTTTTATATAGAAGTTGAAAAAAAGGTGTTTAAATTATGATGAAGTTGAAGAATTGAAAAAAAAATATTTTTAAGTTAATTTACGCCTTTTACGACGAGAAATATATCAGTAAATCGCTAAATGTTATTTTCTATAAAGGTTTTATATTATATTTTTAGTATTTCGATGCAGACATTAAGAAAACTACTAAATAAACGTTTGTTCCCTTTTGGTTAGTCCATATTGTCTATACTCAAATAGCAAGGCTATTTACAGAACTTCACCGTCATTTTGAACCGTTTTAAGAGAACATCGTCCGCTAGTGTAGTTTCTTATACCTACACTTCGGAACACTTATATTTGATCACCGTAAAATAGGTTAAGGCACATTAAAAATGGTAGGTACTTCAAAACATAATAAACGGCAAGACAGAAACGTGTATTGTTTCTCTAATTAGCCCAACTGTATATATATCACCACGAACTTACTAAACTAATGGAATGTTTATTTGTAAAAATATATTTACACCAATAATATTCTAGCAATATATTATTCCGTACGGGCATGGAGAACGATGGAACTAATAGGACCCAGCTCAAGGTGTGTACCGAAAAATTAATTCCAAGACAATTTGAATAAAAGTCATCATTCCAAAACTCACTGATTTACAAAGTACTTTACCAAGTGCGTTTTCACAATATGATAATTTTTATTAAACTAGTATGCACCCGATGCTTAGCATGCGCTCAATTGTTAACAATTTGCCATACGAGCAAAGCCGTAGACACCATACACATACTATCCAATAGCCTGTACCCGGTTCACCATTTTCATATCAGAAATATGGGGTTGCGCCTAGTGGAAAAAATATTTATATATTATTTGTCAAGAGTTAACTTAAAAAAAACTGTTAAAAATGAGATAAACAAAAAACTTAAATACGTACTTAGTGGACATATTATGCCTCTTACAAAATATTGCAATTTGAATGGTCCCAACTTTTTTGTCCTACATGCGCATTTTGACTGAATATTTTTATTCTCCTAACCTTCTGACATAAAAAAGGTATACCACTTTTGTTTCGATACATCTAACCGTTTTCGAGAAAAACGCTAAAATAACATTGCTTGCATGTGATGAATACGAACTCATTAGACAGTTTTCGTTGTCTTTTAAAAGCGATTCCGATAGCCGCTATTTGACAACTTTGACATTTGAGCTGTCATTTATCGTTATCGTTACGGATAAGTGACGGGAGCTAACGGACGGAAGACAAAGCCATAGCGAAAACGGAGCGCATGGGTAATGACCATTTTCAATGACCAAATCGGAACTAAAGTTTGCATTCAGCATTATTATAGTTTTCTAAATTGAAATTTCCATACAACTGTGCTCGATACTGAATGTCCTGGCGATCAAGCACCTCCAAGAGAAGGGCACATAGACAATTTACCTTTAGATAAACAAACAATAATCACGAATGTGGCAGTTTTATGGCCTCGCGCATGTAAACAAAACTGGGAACTATTAGACATGCGCACTGCAACATTATCATTTGACGAATGGGAAAATAGACAGGTCCGGGCTTTAAAATTTAAATTCTTGCTCATATGCCACCATAGAGGGTTTATTTTACCCCTATTTGGGCATAATACAATTATACAACGGCTGCAACTAGTACTAGTCATTGTTTATATTACAATCCGAGTCACTAAAAGCACAAACACAAGTCACTAACTAAACTACACAAAAACCAGAAATCCATAAATATTAAACACCAGTCCCACAATCCACGATAGCCGATCCGATAGCTGAAAACTTTAGAAAACTACAAGGAATCCGCAGAGAAGAGAAACCTTAAAACACAACAACAAAAATGGCGGCCGAGCCGGTTCTGGAGAGTATTCTTGAGCGCGTCGATTATTGTCGATAAAGTAGGACGGCCGATAACACGAGGTTTGTGCGCATGCACGAAGGTTTCCCGAATGAAGACAGCTGACCGACGAGTCATGCGCTCGGACGTATTTTTTCACCCATAAAACGTAACTTTTGTTTGCGCAGGAGATAAGCTGTAGGTATCTAAAGGTAAATTGTCTATGGAAGGGCATCATCCGAATCACTGGATGAGCCCAATAAAAGCAACCTTTCGTCTATCATGATGTTTTAGAATTTTGGGTACTAGGAAATTAAAACCAAGCACAAAACGTATATGAAAATATGAACACAAACCATTAAAGATAGGTTATGTTATATTTGTTATGTTTACTGTCGAATTCGACTTAACGTTAAGCGAATTGAACGAAAACTATTTTTACGATCTATCAAATAGCGGCTTCGTATTCGTTATGGTTAACCGTTTGAATTTGCCAATACAACGAAAACTCCCTATTGTAATTTATTTTCAACCTTAAACATAACATGGCAAAGGAAAGAATATTCCATGGAGTTCGTCGGAATTTTTTAACAAGAATTAATTTACGCATTGAAGAGAAAGGACGTCACTTTGAAACTTTGATTTGAATGTTTAATTTATAGTTCTAGTAACTTATGTATTTGAAAACTGCAAATATAATTTAACTTTAACAACCTGTAACTCCGTTAATGATCAATTTTCGAAAAAATGTTATAGAAAGAGATAGCATGTATTTTCGCTCTAGAATTATTCCCTAAATTTTTTGCTCATCATTTCCGGACACCCTGTATACACTTGATATAATATGTTGCCGCGTACTAAATTATTTAGATCGTTATATATTCTCACTAGCGTGTACCCGGCCTGCGTTGCAGCCCGGCATTATACGACGTCGCTTTCTCTAAGATAATAAGGCGAGTTCACCGTCACGTCAAGATTTATAAATACAAACCCGAACAAACCTCTAAATTTATCAGTGTTTCTCTACAATATTATGCATGTATTATTCATAAAAACCTTCCTCTTGAATCACTCTCTCTATTAAAAAAAAAACGCTTCAAAATCCGTTGCGTCGTTTTAAAGATTTAAGCACATATAGGAACAGACGGGCGACAGCGACTTTGTTTTATACTATGTTAAGGTTTTTCCCAGCAGAAGGATTAATCCGAAAAAGACAGAGACTGCTTGCCAGTTCCCAATTATTGTACTAAGATTTGATATTTCCCCCTTGTTGGAAAAATTTGTAAACGTTATCTATGTTTATAGGCCTTCAGTACTTATTGTATTGTACATTTTCTTCCACAATCGTTCTTCATGCCTGTAGTTACTGATATAGATATGCAAAAACCCTAATCATAAAATGGGAAAAAAGTCATGGCATCAATTAAATATCAAAAATACTGTTTTCGCAGTATTAAAAGGTATTTAATTCTCTATATTAGAGCTCCTTTCTTCACATAGATACATGCTAGCAATGCCGCATATGTGTACATGACTTTCTTGTTATTGTTGTCTTGATGTACACTTTTCACATAAAATATAAAAAATAGGTTTAACAGAATACAAGTTTACGGCGAGTAGCAAATTAGATGATCTTGTTGTAGTGCCTTGGTTATATTGTTAAGTTCAATCCAGTTAATAAATGATTACATTATCAAAATCGGTAAAAGTTGTGAAATGTTTCTTCATTCACAGAATTAGACGCAAAATTTAAATTGGAAAGACCATATCCAGTATATTATCAACTCGATATCTCCTTTGGTATCTGTTTTGTACAGAGCTAGATATTTCATTCCTTTAAAGTACTTGAAAAATATATATTTTTCATTAATATATTCAAAATTACAATACTTAGCTTCTGTATGGGGTTGTGCTTGTTTATCAAACTTAAAACCATTACCAAAATTGCAAAATAAAGTTATTAAATGCATACACAAATTACCACATTTAGAACCAACTGTTCATCTATAGTTAAATCAAAACAATTTCCGTTGCACGTCATACCTTCGAGTATCAGCAGTGTTGCCAGTTTGTAATCAAAATACCCCAGTAAGGAAATGCCTCGGCATTTTTCAATAAAGGTAAACAACGTAATCAACAGAAATGTGTATGCATCCCTTTGTTGGTCTTAAAACAACAGTTTTTAATCCTATTTATAAAAGGATTTGCAGTTTTAGTTAAAAACGACCTAAATAAACTCACGAAAACACGAAATTAAAACAATAAACGTCAATCAAAATTCGCCAAGAAATAAACTGGCATCAACGATGCGCTGACACTTCTGTTGCCAACTGTTAGCCCAAAAAATTCAAATGATATTAATTTTTAAAAGGTTAAATTTAAAAAACATTTCCTTTAAGCGGCTTAGTATCAAAGAATACATTAAGTTTCTTTTCCATTCAATATCGCATGAAATTTATATATTTTTTGCCCAAATTAAATTTTCCTATGTTTCCTGACCGATTTTTAATTATCAGCTGATTGATGACGTGCAACGGAAATTGTTTTGATTTAACTATATATAGACCGAAGGAGTATTTACACGTTGAAAACATTTATAATTTAAAAATTTGTATCCTAGTTCACTCTATTATTTTAAAGAAAAAAAATCAAACTTCAGGGGAATAACAAATTACATAATTATAACACCAGACATTGTATAAATTATCAAACTATACCAATAAAAAGTAATTTTGGAAAAAAATCGCTTTTACATGACTGAATAATAAAATATAACAATCTTCCAAAAAATATCAAAAAAATTAAAAAATTTGCAACTTTTAAAAAACAATTAAAGAGATATTCACTAAATTAAATTATTTATACTATTTTTTTATTGTCATTTTTTTTTAATTGTAATTATTTTCTATATTATTATGTTGTAATTTCCATGTAATGAACTGTAAAAGTTAGTTTGGAATAAAGGCATTTTGAAAGTTAATTTACAATTTTTTGTTAAAACGGCGAATAAGAATAGTATAATAGTGAAATGTGAAATTACTGAGCGCTAAAACAGTACATTGTTTTCGAGACAACAGTAAAAAGTACGTTCTATTTGCTCTGATCCATCGTATATACCACTGATATTTTTTCATAAACACAAAAAAATAACGTGTAAGGATGCCTATACATTTTTGTTCAATTATTTAAAATAAATTATGTCTGATAATAAAAATTGTTCAACAACTTTAGGTAGGTTATCTAGTCACTAAGATATCTAATTGACACTCGCCATAAATCATCCTCTATAAATATTTCTTGTTGTATCCAACAACTAACAATACAAAAATTAAAATATAAATAACAAAATTACATCTAAGCTTGACGTTTTGGTCTGAACGTTTGGTATTTTTATTGTCTAATTTATAAGAAACATTTGGCTAATTGCCAGAACCATTCGAATTGGTCTTTGTAGATATACAGTACTGAGATTGTAGATTCCTCCATAAATCTAGCAGCTGAAACATTGAAATGATTAGAAACTTAAAATTGTGGAACATAACGATTATTTTTCACTTTACTCAATAACTCAATGTTATACAGGGTGACCAGTAAAGTCCGCATCATATGGGATTTTTTTTAAATTAATAGCTTTATTCGAAATTTGACTTTGGCATCAAGTTCTGCTTCGATCGGGATGAAAATTAAGGAAAAAATAGTAGTCACGTGATTCGCATTATCTGTCAAATTTTAATTCTTTTCAAAAAATAATTCAAAAGTGGGGTTATTTCTGAAAGTATCGAAAAAAGTTATTAGAAGAAGTTTTTTTAAATGCAGTTTCTAGCCCACATGCATAATTTCAGCTGTATAAGATAATTTTTATTTTTTACCCATATTTTGTAAATTGCACCACTTTTGCAAAATAAGACTCAACGCAACCTACATAAAACTTCTTAGTTTTGTCAATGCTTTATTTCAGATAAATTTTCTTTAAAGTAGCGCCATATTAAATGTGTGTTTTTCTACAAAATCAAAATTGCACATGCGACCATGTGAGGCAAAGTGTATTTGTTTTTGACCCTGTATAAGGTAACTTCATAAAATAAGTATTTTTGAAAACGTAGTTCGTGTCTGAAAGTAATACACCTTAATATTAAGACAAAAAGAACACAGTGTCATCAGTAAAGTGTTCATTAAGGTGGGAGTATCAACATGCTTGCCAACCTATAACCTATTTCGCGTAGATTTTTTTTTTTTTTTAGCTTTAATACAAAATTTAAAGAAAATCAGTATCGACTTGATATTCTATAGGTAGTAATTGACATATTTAATAAATATCAAGGAATTCCATAACTTATTTTAGGAGAATTGTATAGCGAAAAATATCGGGTAAGATTTTTTTTAACATTATTATGTCATTGTCACTCATTGTTCTTTCACTATACAATTCTCCCAAAATTAGCAATGAAATAAATTGATATTTTTGTAGTATATCAGATATTACCTAAGTAATGTGCCGACGATACTGATTTTATTTAAATGTTAGTTTAAAAAATAATAAACTTGAAAAAACAAAGCGAAATAGGTTATAGGTTGGCAATAAATTGAACGACGTTGAGAATTCAACCTTAAGTAGAAAATAAATATTAGTGGTGGGTAAAAAATCAAAATTATATTATGCAGCTGAAATTTGGCATGTGGGCTAGAAACTGCATTTAAAAAAACTTTTTCTAATAACTTTTTTCGATATTTTCTGAAATAACCCCACTTTTGAATAATTTTTTGAAAAAAATTAAAATCTGACAGATAATGCGAATCACGTGACTACTATTTTTTTGCTTTATTTTCATCCCAATCGAAGCAGAACTTGATGCCAAAGTCAAATTTCGAATAAAGCTATTAATAAAAAAAAATCCCATATGATGCGGACTTTACTGCTCACACTGTATAAATGTCAAATATTTTTTAAAAACGATAAACCCAATAAACGAAACGCTTAAGGGCACAGTTCTCAAGGTCAATTATGTATAAAAGCCCTATAAATGGCTTTAATTCAGAGGTAACTGCCGAAACCTTGCAATTATTTAAAAAAAAAATGATTAGTATCTGATTTTGGAAGGGCTGTTCAGGGAGGCATTGACGAATAGTATGCCGGTTTTTTTTTTTTAATAAATGCACAGAAACTTTTAAAAAACCAGTTTTTTGAAACTCCTAAAATTACCACAATATTGTTAAAGTATGTAATAGGTGCGCTCAATTCCTTCTTTACTCTGTGGTTGTAAATCTGTGATTACAGCTAGTTAAAATAAAAGAAGAGAATACACAAGAATGTCGTATATAATGTGTAAGGTGTGTTTGTACATTTTCCAATTATAATAAGTGTTTAAAGCCCTAAATAAAAGCATTATAAAGGAAACACACAAGTTTTTCATTAGGTTATGTGCCCAGATACGTGGACAAGTTGTTGATTTTATGAGAAATGGTAAAAAGTCTGCGAAAAAGAGATAATAGTAAAGGAATGTTTGCAAGTTGCAGTTAAAGTTACGTCCGACGTACAAATAAAGGTAGTGATAAAGATACGACATAAAAAGAAGAAAAATGGTTAACCCAGGAAAAGGTTATATGATAGAGCCCCTAAATGGTTTAAATTATTACAACTGGAAGTTCCGGATGGAGCTTATTTTAGCAGAAAATAAAGTAAGCAAATGTGTTGAGGCAGCAATAAATAGAGAAAAGGACGCTGAAGTAAGAGATGATAACAAGGCAAAATGTTTAATTGTACAGTGTGTTGAAGATTCACAGATAGAAAGTTTACGTCGTTGCGAAAGCGCTTATGATATGTGGAATGTTTTACATGATAAATATGAGAAAAAGGGTATACCTGGACAACTTTTCTTGAAGAAAAAACTTTTATCGATGAAACTAAAAGAAAATGAAAATTTACAAAGTTTTCTTGAGGAATTCGAAAATATAGTAAGACAATTAAAAAATGCAGGTGCAGTAATACAGGAAGATGACTCAATATGTAATTTATTACTTAGTTTACCTCCGTCATTTGCAACAGTCGTGACAATATTGGAAAATACTTCTGGTTTGACATATGAAATTGCAAAAGCAAAGGTATTGGCTGAGTATGAGAAGAGACAATTGAAAAAATCACACTCGAACAGTAATAATAGAACTGGTATGACAGCTTTTTTAACAAAAAATCAAAATGCATGTTTCAAATGTGGGCAAGTAGGACATTTCAAACGGAACTGTCCCAATAATAATCAGTTTCCGATACAAATGCAAAATAATTTTGGACATAATCAAGTGAGAGGTTCGTTTAATAGAGGAAATGGTGCATACAGAGGTTTTCAAGGAAATAGAGGATATTATAGAGGCAGAGGAGACTACCAGAGAGGTAGAGGACAGTTTAGAGGTTATAATGGTAATCCAAGAAGCAATTTGGTGGAACAGAGTGAAAATCAAGAAACAAGAGATATGGTAAATGAGAATAATGTATGTTTTATGGTAGAAACAGGTGGGAAAGAAACAGAAAAACATATGAGCAATACTTTAACCTTTTTTATTGACTCAGGATGTACACATCATATGGTTAGTGATAAGTCTTTTTTTTCTGAATTGTTAATGTTGGAGAACCCAATTAAAATAGCGGTTGCTAAAAACGATACTTATCTAAATGCAGTAGGTGTTGGAAATATAGAGGTCTTAAGTGGAAAGGATAAAATAAAATGTACAATAGAGAATGTTTTTTATGTCCCTATGTTACGAAAAAATTTGTTATCTGTTAAAAAATTAGAGAATGCAGGTTTATCAGTTATTTTTGAAAATTCGGAAGTTATACTTAAGGATAAGACTAACAGAATAATAGGTCTAGGAAGCAGGAAAAACTTATATGAGATTTCTTTTGAGGTGTTAAGATCTACAGAATGTTTAAATGTAGAAAGTGTTGATAGCAATTTTGTAAAGTGGCATAGGAGATATGCTCATATAGGGTTTACAGGGTTAAAAGAAATTGTACAAAAAGAAATGGTTTTAGGTATCGAACCAAATATAAAATGTAATAAGGTAGAGTTTTGTGAACCATGTATATTGGGGAAAATGACACGTTTTCCATTTGGTACTAGGACAAAAAGTAGTAGATTGTTAGAAATAATTCACACTGATGTATGTGGACCTGTAACACCAGAAACTTATGACGGTTTTAGGTATTTTGTAACTTTTATTGACGACTTCTCTAATTTCACAGTAGTTTACTTGATTAAAAAGAAAAGCGAGGTTTTTCAAAAGTTTCAAGAGTATGTAAAAATGGTTGAAAATAAATTTTCTAGCAAAATATCCAAACTAAGGTGTGACAATGGTGGTGAGTATGAGTCTGGTGACTTTGTTAATTTTTGCAAGCAAAAGGGTATAATTTTAGATTACACTTGTTCATATACCCCGCAACAGAATGGTAAGGCAGAACGGAAAAACAGAAGTCTTGTTGAAAGAGCTAGGGCAATTTTAGCAGATTCAGGAATGCCAAAAGAATTCTGGGGTGAGGCAATATTAACTTGTAATTATGTGATGAACAGGGGTATGTCAGCAAATTTAGGTGATATAACACCATCTGAAGTTTGGTATAATGTTAAGCCAAATGTAAGTAATTTTAAAATATTTGGTTGTGTTGCTTATAGTCGCATTCCTAAAGAAAAAAGAACAAAATTTGATTTTAAGACAGAAAAGTGTGTTATGTTAGGCTACGCACCTACAGGGTATAGGCTTTGGAGCTTAGAAAGGGAAAAATTAATAATTAACAGGGATGTTAAGTTTGATGAAAACAATTTTTATCTTGGTAAAACAAAAGTGCAGGCTGAGACCGATCAAGAAAAAGAAAGTGAAAATGAATTAAAGAACGAAGTGCAGGATAATGGGGAAATAATAAATATGGATGAGAATGTGAAAGATGGAACAAATGAAAATAATAGGGAAATAGGTGACAGGGAAAATAAAAGGAAAACTAGATTTCCTAGTAAGTATGATGATTATGAGTTATATATGGCATTTGATGCTAGTAGCTACATTGAAAATGTTCCGATGTGTTATAGAGAACTAGAGAATAGAAAAGATAAGGATAAATGGTTGAATGCAGTTAGCAAAGAGTTAGAATCTATAAATAAAAATGAAACTTGGGAGGAAGTTGAAATACCAAAGGACAATAAAATGTTGGATACAAAGTGGGTTTTTACATATAAAATGTTAGAAGATAAAGATGAAGACAAGTATAAGGCTAGATTGGTAGTAAGGGGATTTGCACAAGAAAAAGATGATAAGTTTAATGAAATTTATTCACCTGTTGCTAAATTAATAACAATTAGGGCGTTACTTATAAAAGGTATTCAAAACGAATTTTATTTTCAGCAGCTAGATGTAAAGTCAGCATTCTTAAATGGTAAATTAACAGAGAATGTTTATATTTATTATCCAGAAGGTATTAATAATAAAACAAATAAGGTTTTAAAGTTAAATAAATCTCTTTATGGATTACGTCAGTCATCCAAATGCTGGAATGAAGAAATTAATTCTTTCTTATTAGAGATAGGTTTTGTTAGGTCAGAAAATGACTATTGTCTATATGTTTTGAAAAGGGAAAGTGATAGTGTATACTTGGTTTTATATGTTGATGATATAATTCTAGCAGGTTCATGTCTCTCAAATGTAAATGAAATAAAAAATAAATTAATGAATAAATTTATAATAAAAGATAAGGGTAGACTTAAAAACTTTTTGGGATTAGAGATAACTTATGATTGTAACAACGGTGTCCTAAAACTAAGTCAATCTAGATACATAAAGGGTTTACTTAATCGTTTTGGTATGGGTGATTGTAAGGGATCTGTAATACCCATAGACCCAAAACTTAATATAGAATTATGTACCGATTTTGAAATGCAAACTAAGAAACCGATAAGAGAACTTGTCGGATGCCTTATGTATTTAATGCTTGGCAGTAGGCCTGATATATGTTTTGCAGTCAATTATTATAGTCGTTTTCAAGACAAGGCATCTGATGAAGTTTGGAATCATTTAAAAAGGGTATTAAAGTACTTAAAAGAAACTATTGATGTTGGGTTAGAATATATAAGAAATACTAGTAGTAAAGATTTATGTTGTTATGTAGATTCCGATTGGGGAGGCGATATGCATGATCGTAAGTCTGTAACTGGTTATGTTTATAAAGCATTCAATAATACACTAATGTGGGTTACTAGAAAGCAAACTTGCGTATCGTTGTCAACAACAGAAGCTGAACTAGTTGCACTGTGTACAGCTGTTTGTGATGGCTTGTGGTTGAAAAAGTTATTTTTAGATTTAGGTGTTCATTTTGAAAATATTATTTTTTATGAAGACAATCAGGGTTGTATTGCATTAATTAAAAATCCTACAAATAATAAGCGTGTAAAGCATATAGATCTTAAGTTTAATTTTGTTTCTGATTACTATAATAGTGGTTTGCTTGTTCTTAAGTATGTATCTACAGAAAATCAACAAGCAGATATACTTACCAAGGGATTACAATGTACAATGTTTAAGAGGATTAAGTATCTTTTGGGTTTGAAGGAATTTAGCGAGGAGGGGTGTTAAAGTATGTAATAGGTGCGCTCAATTCCTTCTTTACTCTGTGGTTGTAAATCTGTGATTACAGCTAGTTAAAATAAAAGAAGAGAATACACAAGAATGTCGTATATAATGTGTAAGGTGTGTTTGTACATTTTCCAATTATAATAAGTGTTTAAAGCCCTAAATAAAAGCATTATAAAGGAAACACACAAGTTTTTCATTAAATATACCTTAAAATCCTTGTCCACGTCGATTTTCAGAACTGTTGTAAAAAAACAATTTTTACTGGTAACACGATATATTCTAGTCTATCTAGATGTCATCTCTCTTAAGAATTCTAGAGAATATGTCGCACCTTTAAAAGTAAAGTAACACAACTCGAAAATTGTATATTTCTAGGTTTAATCATAAAATGGCACTAAATACCGCCCTCTATCAGCTGCCGCTGGACCTAATACCAAATCAATTCTCCCCAATTAGAGGAACCTATTAATGCCTTTTTCATATTAACGGTATTCGCACGTCTTTTTAATACTAAAGAGTATCATTTCAGTATGTTGTCGCATGCGACGGAAAATTGACACTGCTTTAAGTCCAAACTGACTTGATTCCAAACATTTTACAAAAAAGTAACTGGTATTTAATAAAAAAAGGACTTATTCTAAAATGACTCCCTGATACAACGACAATTTTAATTTTAAAATGGCATAACTCCAAATAATTCGTTCGTTGTTAAAAAAAAATTGGCAGTAAAAAGACCTAACTTGTCTTTTATTTTTTATTTTTATTTTTTTTACTATAAAGGGTAGGTTTTAATATCAAATTTAAATAATTGTCTTCTAGTAAAACCATTTAGCTAATGTTTCCCCAAATTTAACATTTAATTTAATTTATTACTTGGGCTTAGGAGACAAAAGAGTTCAATATATTTTACAGTTTTTCCTGTTTTCTGCAAAACTCTATTTTTTTGGATTGTCACTTTAATTTTAAAGGTGCAATGTGTTTGTTTTAACAGGAAAGGTTCCGTAATTGCACAAAACACAAAGGTAAACAACACTATGACCGGCTGACTAACATCTGCCTTGCTCTACCAGCTCCAGAATATGTCTGTCTTTCTTCTTCGTATGCCAAAAGCATAAAAATAACTACTCTGATCAACACAGCACTGCAGTGCGCATGCGAATCGTTAACAGTTAGGCAAATCGAATTGACGATAGAAAATGGTGTCGTTAATCCCACCAGCGAAAACAGAATTTTTTTACTCCAGGACCAAACTTTTATAAGAACTACAAGATCTACAAAAGTATAACGCATTAAAATAACGCAATACTCTACATAAAAAGTTGTTTACGTTTTTATCAAAACATTAATTTTGTCCTTTCACCACTGATTTAATTGGCAGTGAAAAAACTACATTCCTGAAAATGAAACAAATTATATGATTGCGTTTTACCTGTGAAATCTAACAAAATATTAATCTAAGAAGTCCATAACTCACCTCAAAATGCGACTTAGTCTTTAAATCAACAAAACTAGCAAGAATAGAAGGCATAGTTCCCAAATAGGCAAAAACGAGCTGCGTCTCCATATGAACACAATATAAACTAAAATCCGTTCTCAAATCAATATTCGATATGACATTTTCTTGGTCGAGCATTTTGGCTTCTAGCTGTTCGACGCTCTCCGTGTCGATTCCCCGTATCGCTCCTTGCAGTTTCTTTTTCTTCAGAGCCAACATTTTAGATAAGGCCACCTGGTGGTCGTGCGCCAAACCCTTCTCAAGTCTCTCGCACAGTTCCTTGTGGGCCACCAAAATATCGTAGAGTAGAGATAGCTTTTCACAAACTGATCTTTGTTCCAGATCAGCGTGTTTTATTGATGTTGAAGAAAGGCCGTGTAATTCCCTAAAATATTGTAAAGATGAACAGACAGTTAACAACAGTTTTTCAGGCGTGAATCCCCAACAAATTAATTTCAAACTAATTGTGTGGAAAATAAAACCATTTATTATGGAGGATATTATAGACTTTGCATGCATATGACGGTCTGAACAAAAAGTTTAGGTCCGTTTATTTTTCTGACCAAGTATTTTTCGCTTCATTTCATATTCAGAAGTGGCATTAAAATTACAGTTAAGATTTCGTCTTCATATTCCAATATATCGGCAGAAAAATCGCACTGCAATATGATTAATATGGCAGAGTGATGTCTGTCAATTTTGATTAGGATATTAGCCGCGTTCGGCAATTACATCTGCGATGCGATGGATATTTTGTCACGTGACCTCGGATCGGTCGGAGAATTTTGTCATAAACGAACGGTACTTAACAGCTGACCTCTGTCAAAGTCAAAAATGTAATATTTTTGTTTTGATCTAAGAAACCTAACCTTTTTTTCCTTTTTGTAAAGTTACTAAAAATGAGTATTCCTAGCGTTGTATTGGCCTTAATTGAAGGAGGCTATATCAACTAATGTTTGAAGACGATAATGAGGAATACGTCAAGATTTTGGAAAAGGTATTAGACGGTTTTTGCCGAAGAAACGGTACCCCGATTTGCACATCACCAGTTCAGACAGCACTTTAGATTGTCCCCAACTACCTTTGAAGACTTGTTTAATAAATTAAATGCAGTTTCAGAGGGAAGATTGATAGCTGTAGGTGCTGGCCATCCGGAAATGTTATTGGATAAACAGACCATGATAGCAATCTGGTGTTTATCAAATATGGAAAGGTTTAGGTAAAACCCACCAGAGTTTATGCCTTCCTTAGCCTTGCCTAATGTGTATTTTCAATTTAGATCAGTCGCTGAACGATTTGGAATAACCAAGTCAACCTGCTGGGACGTCTTATAGAACATGTAGAATATTTCTGTGTATTTATGATCAAATAAACATGGTATAGCGTTTTTGTTCTTCCACGTCATATAGTTCCACTTCCTGCATATTATTTTCAGTCAAATCACAGAAAAATAAAGGCTTTGTTCAATCAAACTACCAAAATTTTAACCCTAAATATAAACATCAAACTTAACCTCACAAATTCAGCTGAGATTAATCGCTTTCCTCGGTCAAAATACTCCGAGCAAAAAGATTAACCTCGGAGCGCTCCGATTTTAATTGCCGAACTGTTGAGATTTATTTCCCCTCCATTTAGATGTCATAAACGAACGATTTAGATCAATCCAAGCGGTCTGAGGTAATTGCCGAACGCGGCTAATCAGCGCACTCTATTAGATCAGCGTGATTATCAGTAAAAACTAGATCCAATGTTATACCATTGATGTTTGGAATGTTGTGTTGAAATATTATATTGTTAGGCTTTTGACACCGTAAACCATGATATTTTATTAAGAAAATTATACAGTATTGGGATAAGGGGAAACACACCGAAATTACTTCAAAGTTATTTAAGCTATCGTAAACAATTTGTTCAAATTGGGGAAAGAAAAAGTTCGGAAAAATAAATAATATGTGGAGTTCCACAAGGATCAATATTAGGTCCATTATTATTCTTAATTTACATTAATTAAACTTAAAAGGCAATATAAGGCTATTTGCAGAATGCAACAATTATTCTTTTGCTGAAACTTTTGCAGAAATGTATTTTGATATTAATAATGATTTTAAAATACTACTTTCTCGGCTTCAATCAAATAAACTTACGTTCAATTTTACAAAATCTTCTTTTATGTTTACAACTAAAAATAAAATAAATTCTATCATTTTAATAATGAAAATATTTAATATTTAAATACGACAAAATTTTTAAGATTAGTTTTAGACGAAAATTTAAATTGGAACTGCCATATCCAGTATATTATCAACTCGATATCTCCTTTGGTATCTGTTTTGTACAGAGGTAGAAGGTAGATATTTCATTCCTTTGAAATAAGTACTTAAAAAATATATGTTTTATTAAAAAAGACATTACATGATCATAACTCCAGACGTTGTATAAATTATCAAACTATACCAGTAAAAAGTAATTTTGGAAAAAAATCGCTTTTATATGACGGAATAATAAAATATAACAATCTTCCAAAAAATATCAGAAAAATGAAAAAATTGGCAAATTTTAAAAAACAATTAAAGAGATATTTACTAAATTAAATTATTTATACTATTTTTTATTAATAACTTCCATTTTTTATTGTTTTTTTAATGGTTATTATTTTCTATATTATGTTGTTACTTTCCATGTAATGAACTGTAAAAGTTAGTTTAGAATAAAGACATTTTGAAAGTTAAATAAAGTAAGATATTTATGGTACAATACTTCTTAGATGCTTCTCAATGTCTTAGCGATTAAGATATCGTCGATGAAGCAACATACACCCGGCAGGACAAAATAAGTTTCCATTAGATTTTGGTAAATGGCGGGGGCGCAGTGAATCCCATACGGCAATCTTTTACAAGAGATTATGCCTTTATGTGTGTGTCGAAATAGTATAAAGTCGCCACAGTGGATCTTTTCCCGTGCGTCATCACTTTCACGTCATCAAAACCGTATGAATCAAATCAAAATTACGAGACGAAAAAAGTCAAAACTAAGTCTAAGTTCATAAAATGGACGTGCCTGCCTACGTTTGACGTACCTACATAATATCCCGAAAAATTATTATTTATTTTAAGTTTTGCCCGGCATCTCTATTATCTAAAAGAAATTGACAAACAAATGTTAATACACTTAATACTATTTTTAAAGCTTAAAATCTAGAAAAGTTTGATGTTTTATTGACTATTAAAATCGCAAAAGTCAAATTTTTGACATCCTTTCATTTGAGGGAATTTAGCCACTGCCGTAAACTTTTCAAAGAACTTTCACGGTTAGAATATTTAAAATAAATAAATTAGGTATTATAAAATTCCATAAATACTTACCGCCAAAACAGATGGTGGGTATAATAAGCTCTAAAAAGAACTATTTTTAGAAAAAGGAACAGTTTTAAGGCACACAAATTTACAAAATACGAATTAGATTGGCAGATCAAAATAAGGTTGACAATGACGTTCTAAAATACAACGGTAGTCAACTAAACAAATAAAAAAAGTAATTAATTGACGTTTATAGTTTTATTCTTGTCTAGCACGTTATATTATTGCGGAATCTTGGAGACGTTCTTTTATGCTTTTATTCAAACTTGTTACTGTAATAAATAAGGATGCAGAGTTATTAACCACGTTGAGTCCTGATCGTTGATTAATGACGCACGGGCAAAGATCCACTTTTCTCCTAAATGTTCTAACAAATTCATCAAGTAAGGGTCAATGGTATATTATCCAATAAACATCCAGTTATAAGTGGGGTCCCTCAAGGATCTGTTTTAGGACCATTACTGTTTCTGGTTTACATTAGCGATTTGTCATGGAATATTGAGACAATTATCATTTTTTTTTGCTGACGATACCAAGTTATTCTGTAATCCATTGTTGCAAAAGTAATGCTTAGACAGAGATCTGAGTTGTATTGAGTCATGGACAAGCCAGTGGTGCATGAAGCTTAATGTATCAAAATGTGCAGTATTGCATATTGGCCCAAATAACCATTGTGAAACATATTTGCTAAATAATCTTCAACTTATTAGTGTTACAGAACAAACAGATCTGGGGTTACTAATTTCTTCTAATTTAAAATGGGAAGCACATATTATTAAAATGGTAAAGAAAGCCAATAGTTTTATTTTCATGGTGCAAAAGACTTTCAAAGTTCAGTCTCTACAGATTGTAAAGATATTGTACACTTCCTATATTAGACCAAAAATTGAATATGGATACAATATTTGGAACCCCTACTACATCAAAGATATTGAAATGTTGGAAAGGCTCCAAAGGCGGGTTACCAGAATTCCATTTGAATTGAGAGGATAACTTTATCCCGAAAGACTTAAAAGATTTGGGCTAACTACTCTGAAGCAAAGAAGAACTAGGGGTGATATAATAGAAACTTTTAAAATACTAACAGACTACTATTCTTTTAACTTGAGACATTTGTTTCATTTAAATCAGAATCAACAGCTTCGGGGACACTTATTATTATTAATAATTAAGCAAAGAAAAATCCGCGACATTTCCAAGAAAGAACTTCCTCATCAATCGGGTAGTGTACATATGGACCTCGCTTGAAGAAAGAACAGTCTGCTCAAATAGTGTAAACTCCTTTAAAAACCAAGTTGATCGTAATTTGGAGCAATTAACTAAAAGCTTTGTGCATTACGGTGCTTAATGACATTTGTTTTTAAATATTTAATGATATTTGTGCGTCTAAAATACTTACCTACCTATGTTTAAATAACTTTCGCGTAAGAATTTAACAAGTAATTTAAACTAGCCAACGGACTTTTAGACATTTTAAATCACGATGAATAATTAAAGAAAAAAAACAAATCAAAGAGACTAAAACAATAGCATCATCGGACTTTCCGCTTGCTGTTGATAAAATAATAATAATAATAATAATAATAATAATAATAATAATAATAATAATAATAATAATAATAATAAATTACTTAACCTACCCAGACATTCCACCGAAGTTCCGCTGGATACTGTTCCAATTCTCCACAAAATTATGACTGGATCCGACATTCGTGCTGCTAATATTTTTTAGCTGTGTTGATATTTCTTCCAAGTCGCGAGCTTCATTTTGGGTCTGTTCGACTAACGATTCGGTACTCTGTTTTAGTCTGCCAACAATATTCACCAATATTCTAATATTTTCACGGCTTGTAGCTATTTGTCCATTATCAGATGGTAACATTTCCTACGAAAAACAATTATACTAAGGTGTTCCAGAACTAAGGCCATACAGCAACAGAAAAAAAGTAGACTCCAATAGGTCATTTCTGGCTAATTTCCTGTGATAAAATATTTACGGTTAATTTTCAATAAATGTTTGGTTAAGAATGGTGTTTATTTAAATGTTTTTTTGTCATATCTAAAGGGCGGAATATATGCAAAATGTATACAGTGTGTCCAAGAAAGTATGCAACATATTATGGGAAAGTTTTTTTATCACCGATTTCTCAGAAAATTTTATTCTTTATAAAAGTTGGTGCATGCCTTAAAACTATAAATGCATATATCATATTTCACCTGCGGCTAATAGTAAGGGAGTAAATGCCATTTTTTCGAAATTGCTTTAAGAGTAAAGTACCTTAATTATTAGAAATACAGCAAACTTTTATATGGAAATGTTCTTGCAAATTAGTAAGTTAGTCCAAATACGAAATTTGAGTTAGGTGTCACAATTTTTAATTTTTTTAGTTAATCTCCATTTTCCCTAAACGGTACACCTCTGGTCGATTTTTTGTTTACGCAATTTTAATATATTTATTAAATAACTTAAACGTGGGTTTGTACTAAAAATGGATTAAGTAGTTGCAAACTTTCTAAAACCTTTCAATATTACGAGTTGGTTCAGATATTAGCGTGTTGCACGCCTACTTAAACACATTTTAGCCAACTTATTTTCTAAACAAAATTAGGATAGAATCCAACTCTATTCATATTACTGGAAATAATTAATAATTTATTTGTCATTTTCACCCTGTAAGCGGAAGTCCAAAACCTTATTTTAAAGAAATGCATATAAAAAAAATTAAAAATTGACACACCTAACTGAAATTTCCATATAAAATTTTGCTGCATTTCTAATAATTAAGGTACTTTACTCTTAAGGCAATTTCGAAAAAATGGCATTTGCTCCTCTACTATTAGCCGCAGGTGAAATATTAAATATGCATTTATAGTTTTAAGGAATGCACCAACTTTTATAAAGAATAAAATTTTCTGAGAAATCGGTGATAAAAAAACTTTCTTATATGTTGCATACCTTTTTGGTCACACTGTATATATGCATTTTTTGCATGTTTTTTCAATTTTATAATAAAATGCATATTTCCATAAATTATTATTTTAACAGCATATTTTTATGTTTTCGGCTTTATCAAAAAATTTAAAAAGTTAAATTTTCTAATCTGAGATTATAATACCTAATTATTATATTTACGTTTTGGTTATACAAAAGGTATTTATTGGGGGTTTCCGGGGATTGCAGGTATATTATTAGGGGTTGTTTATTGTTACTTAATAATGCGTTATTATTACCTGTTTAACAAACTGTATTTATATCGATTGGTAATACATAATTCTGTTTTAGTTTGGCGATTTTCCCAGAGTTAGAGTTTAGTGGAGAAAAAGTCTTCTGTAAAGCTTGAACAAAAATTATTGTTTATGTAAAGAAGTTCCAAATCAATCAACATTTGAAAACACCGCTGCATAAGTCCAAGTTACAAAAAATTATTTCAAATTTAAAAAAAAGTGTTTCCAAAAGCACCTCTAAGGGTGCAGTTGTATAAAGAGAGATTACCAGGAGTTAGTTTACATCCAGAACCTGTAATTACCCGGTAAGAACATGGATTAAGGCCGCAATATTCTACGCAGAGCGTTTTGAAACCATTAAAGAACTAATTTTGGATTTAGATGACGACTCGCAGTGTGTTGTGCAAAGTAAAGAGTTGTTAAAAAGTGCAAGTGTACCTAAAGGTCTTGTTTTTATTAAGGTTAATTTCAATTTTATACCGGACACAATATCCTCGTTGGAGAGTAGAAATTTAAGTTTAAGAGACTCAATTAGTATTGTTGAAATTTTTCCGCTAAATGTAAAAACTGTCCCGGTAAAGTAGGAGGTCAAGTAAGGAATAAATTGGATGTAACTGTAAAAAAGAATAAAGGATTTAAGTATTTAACTGCAGTAAAAAGCATTTATGGGGGTAAACCATCCAACGAAGTTGTATCTTGGCTTGTTATTTTGCTACCTAAGTTGCAGTATTGTCCGATTACATCAGTGTATGTTGAAAGAAGCTTCTCTTTGTATAAACATATTTTTACTGATAGAAGACAATCCTTTTTAGTCGAAAATTTTGAAAAAAAATTCTTTTATACAATTTTAGGTTAAAACATTGTTTACTTTTATTTTTCTTTGTTTTTTTTGCATTTTTTTTAAATAAACATTTTTTAGAACCCAATGTGTTCTTTACCTCATTTTACTACAATAAATTAAGAAATATTGCATACCAGTATGCAGTATATGCATATTTGGTAAAAAAATGCAAATAACTGCTTATTTTAAAAGCAAACAAGGCATAAATATGCGCATATTTTGGATGAATTTAACTACATATAATGCGCCCTTTAGTCATATCCACACTATCTCCTATTTCCTTAAACTTCCTTAAAACTAGTTTAATGAGGGTTTTACCTTTGCTGTGGCGGCGACATCAGAAGTCATAAATTCGTCTGGAACTTTTTTGAATGTATTTCGAATGCGATGTTGAAGGTCCGATCCTTCGTCTGTTAGAAAAAAGGTAATTATACTGTCCCGACACATCACTGGGTGCCTACAAACCAGGGTGAGCCAGCGCTGTAGGCCTCTCGTTCTATCTTCCAAAAATTGGCTATCGTTCATTATGATTTTCTTTGGAGGAAGACTTGGAACTAACCTAATCGATAAAATATCATTAGATCGAACAGTTTAATTTTTTTATTTATTTATTTATTTATTTATTTATAAGTATTAACAGCACTGGTACCAATTACAGATACATCTTACAGCTAGTAAATATAACAAAAAATAATAAAACAAAAGGAAAGCCTATGAGGCGAACAAGTATCAAAACCCCGTAAAAGTGGGTACTCAACTGAGAATCACAAAATTACGTCTGTTAATTGGTCCTCAGTTTTCTGTCGACCAAATCGTTGAACTGACCAAGACTTGTTTTATATACATAAATATCAGATGCATACAGATTAAAAAAGTGGCACATTTTGTAAATTGAGTTTTTTTGAGAATTTTTGTACAGGTTTGTTTGAGGATAAGTCAGATAAAAAATATTTTGAGGATTGACAGCAAATGGTAGTTTACCAAGAAATTCACCAATTACCAAAATTCTAAACAAAGTGCAAAGTAAAATTTTGATTCTTCTTTTATTCAATGAAAGCCTGTCAAAGACACCCAAAAGGTATATAATATGCAAATTGGTTTTTAGATATACAGGGTGTTCCTAAATTAATGGTACATCCGAAAGTAGACAATTCTTTGGCTTATTTCATAAATAAAATGTTATATAAACATGGGACCGAAAAAGCTTCGTTTCCGAGATACATTTTAATTAAAAAAACATTTTTTCATTGCCATTTTCAAACCACTCTCAGATATTTTTATGAAATTTGGTACACATCTTTTGAGCATCGAAAGACATTTTTTGGTGTAAAATAATTTTTTAAAATTTTAGCAGTGGCGTCCGTGCGGGGCTTGCATTTAATATTTTTGAAGAAAAAAATGGTGCGCCACTGCTTTTTCTTAAAATAAAAATTATTTTTTAAATTCCCGTCTAATTTAGAGCAAATTCGGTCTCCTGACTTATTTTCTTACGGTGCGCCGTTTTCGAGTAAAAAATAAAAATCATTTTAATGCACATTCCTGCAAACACATAACCCATTTAATTACCATTAACACCCTGTATTTCGGAAACGAAGCTTTTTCGGTCCCATGTTTATATAACATTTTATTTATGAAATAAGTCAAAGAATCGCCTACTTTCGGATGTACCATTAATTTAGGAACACCCTGTATATATCCGATTCTGTATTGTTAATATTATTGAACTATTATATTTAAAAGAAGTTTTGCAAGAGAAAAAAAACGTGTCTTAAGAAAGTCCTATCAGTTTTTTAATATAATCAGTATTTTGTCGTAAAAAAATTAAAAACCAAAATTCATTTTTTCAGTTTTTTCCGGTTAACTCCAGAAGTCATCGGAATTTGCCCCAATTTAACCAACTCTCTATCCCTTATAGTCCCCGAAATAGCAATGTCAATGCATCGAATTTGTAACACCCTGTATAGTAGTCCCGGTGGATGTTTACCTGTGCGTCATATTAATCAAAATTGGGAATTGTAAATCACGTTGTCGCTTGATCCTTAAACGATGACGCATTGGTAAAGATCCACCGAAACTACTGTAGTTACTTCCACATTATCCTTTATATTTGAAGAATATGAGTCTATCCAAATTAGAAAAACTTGGATTTCGTGGTCAAATATTAACTTTATTTAAAAACTATTTATATAGCAGAGTATATCATGTTAAAATTAGTGAAAATATTAGTTCACCAAAAATATTTTATTATGGAGTACCACAAGGTACAGTCCTAGGACCAATACTTTTTATAATTTATCTAAATGATATTTTTAATTTAAACTGTCAAGGAAAACTACACGGTTTTGCTGATGATACGGTAAGGTGAAAATATTAAATATGTAGGAATAATTTTTGATAAACATTTAAAATGGGATTTACACAGTGACTACATTGTAAAAAAACTAAGAATTCTTATACCAAAATCTAAACACCTTAAACAATTTTTAAATATAAAAGAATTAGAAATATTGTATTATTCTTTAGTACAACCCCATTTAAATTATGGAATACTAGGATGGGTAGGCATAAATAAGAATTATTTTAATAATATTGAAACTATTCAAAAATACATTTTGAAAATTATTTACGAAAAAGACCACCAATATTCTTCTGATTTACTATTTATTTAAAGACAGCAAAAAAATGAATATTAAACAAATATTTTCTTACAACATGTTAATATATTTTTAAACATAAAAATAAAATAAATTATATTAATCACACACATGAAACTCGTCATAAAATTACTATTACATATAAAAATAGAGTAAACAAAACAATAGCACACAAACATTTTTTAAACATCAATCCATATATTTTTGATATGCTACCACAGTCAATTAAAATAATTAAATCATTATCAATCAAATAAAATTAAAAATTGGATATTATCCAATCCAAGAGATATATTCAAGAACGTCATTAATAAATAATAAATATACCAAACTATAAGGAACACAATAAATAAATATAAATATTATATACATGACGTATTATATCTTTGTATACCTACTGTAGTGATATAAAATATACCAATAAAATATTGTCATATTCATTTTATATTATAATCTAGTTGTGCCGGAATTATGAAATATATTCTTTACAATAAATATTATTTTATTTAACTCAAAACCAATATTTTACTTCTGAGTTCGGAATTGATAGTTTATACAAAAAAAAATTATATATTAGCATTAAATGTCAAAAAAATATTTGAATAAACTTTTATTGTTATTATCCGATATAGGGTGAACCACTAAAAATATGTACTTAATATTGCATATTGAATAGGTACGGCTAATTGATTATACTTCATAAGAACAAGCTTGGTAAGGTAATGCCCTCTGACGGCTTTCTAAAAAATCTCTAGAACTTACCTATAAGGAAATCTATTCAACAACAGCTCTTGTAATGCGAAGAAATCATTATACCTTCTAGTAACTTTTGTTCCAAACTTCCGAGAGGTTACCACGTATTCAGAGTATTTTAAAAACAGACCCTTTTTTTCAGGTACCAGTTGTACGTAAACCGTGTCGGTCTGAATGATTTTTTGATAGCTATTGCTTGTTAATGGTATCTCTTCTATGAATAGTTTTTGTTTAAGGGCCAAAACAGGACTTAGGTCGGCTATTTTTGGGCTTGGGTACTCTACAAAAATAAAAAAAGGTATGAAATGTGATTAAATCAATAGGTGTCTCGCTGCTTCCTACCTACCACGAGATAAGTATGAATAGTATTCAAATAAATGAAGACATTCAAATTTTTAAAGTTAATAAAATAAAATATTTAGGAATTATTTTTGACAGTAAATTAAATTGGAATTTTCACTTAGAATACTTAATTAAAAAATTAAGAAGTTTACTAGGTAAGTACCGATTTTTAAAAACTTTTAAAAAATTATAAATGTAAGACATGTGGAAATATTATATTATGCGTTAGTTAAAACTCGTTTAAATTACGGAATTTTAGGTTGGGGAGGAATAAACAGAACTTCAGTTAAAAAATTAAAAATATTAAAAAAAATGTTTTTAAAAATTATATTCAATAAAGATTATCTTTATCCTTCAAAAGAATTATATTCAGAAACAAAAAAGTTGAACATACAACTTTAGATTTATAACATCTTAATATGTATATTTAAAAATAAAAACCTTATACAATTTAAAAACCATAATCATACACATACACGTCATAAAAATGAAATAACCATAAAACCTAAAATAAATAGATCCATAGGACAAAAAAAATTCAAATATTTATGTTTTTATTTAAACGATTATTTTCCAACAAAAATTATAAAATTGATTTCATTGAAAAAATTGAAAGTCGAAATAAAAACATGGATATTAAAAACAGACAATTTGAAAATATCTTTAGAAATGCTTTAATTAATCAATATTGTTCTGAATAATTTATATAAGTAATATTTTTTACTTAAAAATTATAAATTAATAACTTTATTATAGGTAATATATTTCTTCAAAAAAAAAACTGCGTTTATACTATAAATTAACATTTTTACTTTAAAACTTGATTTTTAATGCATATTTATGATTTATGATTTAACATACTAAAACAAAAAATAAGTTTTGCCCCTAACAAGCTCATCGTCAGGGGATTGAAGAATAAGTTTATAGAAGACAACATAAACATATTTATTATATTATTAAATTTTAAATAAACTTATTATTATATATTATTATAATTCAATTTTTTTCTGTTTTAGTTATATCGAAAACAAAGATAACATTATCCCATCCCAAATAAACTACTTATTTCCGACTTCAATAAAAATATAAAAATAATTAAAAAATTGAAAAAATCCTCTTGTATTTTATTTCAGTCTTCATGTAGATCAAGCCTAAGAAAAATCATAACCTTTACCACCGGTAAGTCAAACTGACTGAATTAATTTACGACGTACCGCAAATATGGGGAATATGACGTAACGGTCGGCGGTCATTGCACTTTATTAACCTTATGTTATATTAACTTTCAAAATGTCTTTATTCGAAACTAACTTTTACAGTTCATTACATGGAAAGTGACAACATAATATAGAAAATAATAACCATTAAAAAAAAATGGAAGTTAATCCAATTTAATGCATTAATAAAATCAATTTAAAAAAAAATAGTATAAATAATTTAATTTAGAAAATATCTCTTTAATTGTTTTTTAAAAGTTGCCAATTTTTTTAAGTTTTCTGATATTTTTTGGAAGATTGTTAATATTACATTATTCCGTCATATAAAAGCGATTTTTTTCCGAAATTACTTTTTACTGGTATATAATTTATACAACGTCTGGTGTTATGATCATGTAATGTCTTATTCTCCTGCAGTGTTATGTTTCATTTTTTTTTCTTTTAAAATAATAGAGTGAATTAGAATACGTTTATATTTATAAATGTTTTGAACGTGTAAATACCCTTTCGGTCTATATAGATTGACAGTTGGTTCCAAATGTGGTAATTTGTGTATCATTTAATAACTTCATTTTGCAATTTTTGTAACGGTTTTAAGTTTGATAAACAAGCAAATCCCCATGCAGAAGCTAAGTATTGTAATTTTGAATATATTAATGAAAAACTCGATAAAAAATATATATTTTTTAAGTATTTCAAAGAAATGAAATATCTAGCTCTGTACAAAACATATGCCAAAGGGATATCGAGTTGATAATATACTGGATATGGCATGTCCAATTTAAATTTTCGTGTAAAACTAATCCTAAAAATTTTGTCGATTTTGAATATTGAATATTTTCATTATTAAATAATGTTAATGATGGAATTTATTTTATTTTTAGTTATAAACATAAAAGAATATTTTATAAAATTTAACGAAAGTTTATTTGATTGAAGCCAAGAAAGAAGTATTTTAAAATCATTATTAATATTAGAATCATTTCTGCAAGAGTTTTAGCAAAATAAATAATTGTTGTATCATCTGCAAATAGCTTTATATTGCCCTTTCAGTTCAATTTGGAAACGGAATTAATGTAAATTAAGAATAATAACGAACCTAATATTGATACTTGTGGAACTCCACATATTATTTCTTTTTCCGAACTTTTTCTTTCCCCAATTTGAACAAATTGTTTACGATAGCGCAAATAACTTTGAAGTAGTTTGTGTGTATTTCTCCTTATCCCAATACTCTTACCCAATTTTCTTAATATAATATCATGGTTTACGATGATATATTATGAGGTTAAATTTTAATACGTGTGTATACATAGTAAGATATAAGAGTTAAAAATTGATGTAGTAATACTCACCATCGCCTGTAAAACTATCGAACAACTTGTCCGACAAATGTTTTCCTTGTTGGGCCCAAGCAACGAGTGCCAGCGTCTTGTAAAAATTGGTCCTGTTCACTACACCATGGGTATGCTTGTTGGGACCCACCAGGTCCCAAATTATTTTTAGCTGTGAAGATTCGAGGTGGCATTGTGATAGCAGTGCTTGATATATGTCTTTGTGAATTGGGCCATCGTTATTGGAGCATTTGTTGTAAAGGTCCCTGTATAGCACAGGTATAGCAGCTAAAAAACGTCGTAACTAATTACAAATGTTAGGTTTTGTTTTCTGTTTTAAACAATAATTTAAAATGATTTGTAGTATTAAATTAGTACCATTTTTTTCCCGTCAAAATTTTTTCCCGGTTTTCAAGCGCCGAAGATTGCAATTGTATAATTAATTTGTGTTGGGCTATATGCTTGGTGAAACTTTTGTGCCATTGCACAGGAAGAAAAAATAATAACTACTTGTTATGTTTCACATATTTAATCAGTTTCCTGACACGTGTTTCGGCCCTTGCGGGCCATTGTCAAAGGAGTACAAGAAGATACTAAATTCTACGTGACATTACAAATATTTATGTCATATTATGGTATTATGGCAGTTATAAACATGTCATAAAATTAAAATTAGAAGATTGAATGGTCAAATGTGGGTTTTCCTAACTTTTAAAGGTACAGATACATATTTAGTCCTAAATTAGTGTGCTACTAAGAATTAGGGAAGCGCCTGAAGGTATTTCGGTTTGATTATTAACAACATTACATATGTTCTAGTAAATTTAGTTTTCTGTATTTTTTTGTGTATGTATGTGGGTTTAATGTTGTTAGAGATTGAGTGGTCGTGTAATATGCAGTGATCGGCTAAACCTGTTTTATCTTGTTTGTTTTTTTTAATATATGTTTGGTGTCTGGTGTCAAAATTTCTACCTGTTTGTCCAATGTAGATAGCCGCGCAGTTGTCGCATTTTGAATGCGACAACTGCATCTACATCTATTTAAAAGTTATTAAACAGGTTTAGCTGATCACTGCACATTACACAATCCCTCAATCTCTAAAAACATAAAACCCATATACATACACAATAAAAGCAGAAAACTAAATTTATTAGAAACAATAGCTACCAAAAAAGCCATAAAAAAACAAATGTAACGTTGTTAATAATCAACCCGAAATACCTTCAGGCGCTTCCCTACTTCTTAGTAGCACACTAGTTTAGGACTGAATGTACCTGTTACCTTTAAAAGTTAGAAAAACCCACAGTTGACCAATTAATCTTCTAATTTTAATATTAGGACATGTTTATAATTACCATAATATAATATAATGGTATATTAACGTACACGTTTTATAAAGCATCATTTTATAGCACGCATTCATGTTAAAAAACGAGCCGCTTGCGGCGAGTTTTATAACGGGACAAGTGCCTAAAAGTGCTTTATATAACACGTACGTTATACTTTTTTTTCTAATTTGTAGTTTTTTCATATATAATATCACAAGAGATAAAATTTTGTCGGCAAAATTTTCGAAAGGTATGAAAGTTTGTTGCTTGGCAATTTCGCGAATGACATTTTTGACAATTTTGTCGAAAATGTCATGAGCGAATTTGCTTAAAAGCAACAAACTTAAATAAATCCTTGAGAACAATTTTGCTTACACAATTTTTTCTCGAGTGGTATTCGACATTACTATTTAACTAGAAAAAAGACAAAATTTTGCCGCGGCAAAAATCACATGTGAATTTTGTCCAGGTAGGTGCAGGTAGTAATTTTGCCAGTAGAAGACCGGCCGTTGCTATGACATTTTGCCAGTGTAAAACACTCTAGTTAAATAGTCAATAAAAAACACATATTTAAAAAGAAAATAAATCCTTCAAATTTTGTAAATTCTTATGTCTAAATTTTATGTTGGTAATACTATTTTTTTATCATAGTAGCCTCTGGACAAGAAAAATTATTTTGCCAACTGTCATTTTTTGATTTATTGACCCATTTTCACCACGAGATTCTAAAGTTATTTTAGCGATATGAGATTTGAAATTGGACGGAATACGTTGTGATCCTTGTACATTCGGTACATATACAGAACGTTCGGAAATTCGGGCGATTTTGCTACTTTTTTTCGAATTTCAAAAGACGTGATTTTACGTCACGGCATTGCAATTTAGTATAGGTAAGATGAAAAACTCAAATAAAGTTGAAGTTAAAATCGACATTGGAAGGCTAGTAGATTGAATTTTGGATAGGATTTGGCAGAAAATAATAGCTTGAAGCATCTACAAAAGATTGATTTATAGATTTATGCAACCAACATACATGACTGTTATCCACACACAATAAAAAAGTAGGTTATCAAGCTATTTTTCCTCTGCGAAAAATGGATTTTCTCGTAAATCACAAAGGCCGCGCAAGTCAATGAAATAAAACATTTAAATGTTACCAACATCAAATAAAGAAAACACGCGTATCGAAATAGCTTCATTACGATACGCAAATGCGTATCGTAATAGACTTGTTACGATACCAAATTAGAAAAATACCTTTGTAATGTCACGTAGAATTTAGTATCTTCTTGTACTCCTTTGACAATGGCCCGCAAGGGCCGAAACACGCGTCGGGAAACTGATTAAATTTGTGAAACATAACTAGTTATTATTTTTTCTTCCTGTGCAATATATACATTCGGATGATAACTATGCTATTGGAGCAGTTTTCCTTAATTTACAGCGTGCGTTTGAAACAATAGATAGGCAAATTCTAATAAAAAAATTAAGAAAATATGGTGTAATTAATAAAGCATTGGATTGGCTAATAAACTACCTAGAAAATATAAAGCAGGTGACCAAAATTAACAATAGTATATCACCGAAGGTATTGAACAATAACGGCGTACCTCAAGGAAGTACCCTTGGCCCATTACTATTTTTACTTTAAATTAATGATATAACTTCAGTAGCGCACATCTGTTCTATACATTTGTTTGCAGATGATACCTTGATACATATCAAAGTAAGGATCTAGATCATCTCATTCGTACTATTAATTTGGAATTGGGACATCTTCATAAATGGTTCAGTATAAATTTACTTAAACTGAACATAAAAAAAAACAAGTCCATGTTGATTGGTAAGGGTAAATATCAAAGCGAGGTACGAAAAGCAGAGGAAGCTAAGTGTAGAAATAGGTGGTAATTGTATTGACAGCTAGCTTAATTTTAAAGAGCATATTTTACACATTATAAACAATGTAACAAGGAATGTTAACTTTTTATCCAAGGTCGCTGAATTTTTATCCCAGTGGACACAAATTACTGTTTTTAATACTACTTTGGTTTTGCCGCATCTTGTTTTTAGTTCATCTGTATTGTATTTGGCTAACAAAAATGAGATTAATATAGGTTACAAAAACTACAAAATAGGGCGATGTGGATAATTTTAGGAGAAAGAAGAGACACACATGTAAGAGATATGTTAAATAAACTAAATTGCTTTTTATTGAAGATTTTCTTAAATTTTGGACACTGGTTCTTATATTTAAAACAAAAATTTGGTTGACACCAGGTTGACAACGGTTACTGACTAGCGATTCAGTTCATTTATACCCGACAAGAAACAAAACGAACTTTTACATTACCAGAAAGAATAAAAGTAGCTCGAAAATTCAGTTTATCATAAAGGCTTAATTAGTTTTAATTCCCTGCCACAAGACATTAAGAATGCTAGAAACTTTAATATATTTAGAAATAAATTAAAGAAACACTTTTAAAGGGAGAATGATTCAATAAACATAACTGTTTTATTCGTGTTATGACAAATAAGTATGTTAACACATTGACGGTTTTATTTTATTGTATTGTATTTTTTGACAGTGTCTGTTGTTAGTATGTATTTTATTTTATTTTTTATTTTAAATCTTGATTGCTTTTGTAAATCTTTACTGAAATTGTTGTGTATTAGCCAGGTGCTAAATAAAGGAATAAATAAAAATTAAATAAAATATGTAGGTAGGTACCTACTGTAGTCTTTGTGTTACAAAATATGTTCTTAAATAAAATCCTACAAGGCAATAAAATTACTATCCTATTTTAAAAAAACCAGCTACTTCCGTTATAACCGGAAGTGGTAGAAAACGCCAATAATTTAGTTCAAAAAATAGAACACGCAATGTAGTTTTCCCCAAAGTTCTCGCGACGCTCGTTGTAAATCATCCTACTGTACATACATATTTATACTGAACAGTTGCTTGCTATGTTACACCGATTGGAATAAACTTATACATAAATATGTTTATAGAATTATCCTGGTTTGTTTGTGAGCTAAAAGAGAGTGACATATCGCACAGCTTGACTCAAGAAAAGGCTTTGACGTAAAGATTTACAGAAGGTTTTTTTAATATGCTGCATTAATACATACTTAATGAAATAAATATACCTAATTTTTCATTATTTGCTCGTTTCGTAGGACTATACTATAGTAATAACTTCATTATACGAGTATATTTCACCCGTATACATACCTATTGCTAAACAGCGAGTAAACATTCTCCTAGAATATCTCCGCAACTACAAAATTAATAATAAAATGAAGCAATTTACAAATACAAAAAAATTCAAATAATCAACGATTTCACCGAAAATTTCTATAAAAGTTGGTGAATAATATTTGTAGTTGTGTTAGCATGACTTACTATAATTCTGGTAAAAATTATTTATTCAAAAAATTTATAACCAACTACTCATTAAGCAAAACCACAAAAATAACCATGTTTACCAAGTGTTAATTAAATCTATTTGTTAAATATGGAGTTTTTAAATTGAAACAGTTTTCGTCACATTTTTCCCTTTATAAAATTTTTAAGTTGTAAAGTAAGTAAAAAATGCATAAAAAAATTGACCAGACTATCAAAATCTCTAAAAAGTATAAAATAATAGTAAGTACCAGGGAGATAGTTATATTACAATAAATTCTCAATAATAATAATACGTCACTATTAACAACTTGCGATATCTCATTATTTGACGTCTTCTCTTATTAGACGACATTGGATTTTCAAACTCCAATAACCCAAGACTGCGCATTTTTTAATACCTGCCTGCTATAGGTACCCAGTCCCTAAAGTCCCTATCTATAAGGCTACCAAAAGTGGTGGTTGGTTATTTCATATTTTAAATTAGAGCCTTCTTCCCTTTTTTGTTTAGCTTAAAATTTTACTGCATTGTTAATAAAACCCTCTTACCTCATATTGTTTCAAAAAATATTCTTTCCTCATATTTCTGCTGGCACCAAAAACGATTTTTTTTTTTACTAACAAATTCCCAACGAACTTTCCAAGTCAATTACAGGGAATATAAATTATAAACAATAACAAACTTAAAAATTAACAATTTTTTTTATAAAAATAGGTAAGTAAGTACATAAATAGGTATGTATACAGGGTGTCTCACGGTCGATGGTACCTTAGACGTTTCGGACGAACCAGTTAAGGAATCGTTCTGAAAATTTGGTCGCGTACATAAACGGACATGCTCTACCAACCTAAAATATTTTTAAGAATACAGTGATGCCGCTTCCACACAAAAATAATAGTAACTTCGATTTTTTAAATGTAACACCATATATTTTATTTTATTTTCGAACCCCCCATTATTTTCCTTACAGTTGTTATTAACTCTACTCTATACTTATCTCTTACCGTTTCTAAGATATAAATTAATTTCAGTTTTTTTTTTGTCCGGAAACGTCACTTTTAAAAATGCTGATAATTTTGAACTAAAACACTGAAACCTTGAAATTTGGTAAATAGTTAACTAATACCATAGGGCTCTTTGCCCTAGTCCCAAATCTTAGTTGCAATATACAGGGTGGTTGAAAATTACACTTATTTTGGTAACTTGAAAAAGTGACCATAAGTCCTTTTTTTCAAATGTAACACCCTGTATATTATTACGGATTTGAAAAGCTGCTAAAATTTCACTTAATTCTTGTATATCATACCTGTACCTAACAAACTAGTTTAACCATTTTTTTGACGTATTAAGCATAATTTGTAAAATTTTCTATACAATTCAATTTTTATTCGGTTATTAGCGAGGGGTAATTCACTGAAAAAAATTTGTACACCATTTTCCATATTGCCAAATTTTCTTCGTATTTTCCTTGTATTTTCTGTATTTTCCTTGTGTTTTCTTAATTTTTCTCGTATTTTCTGTATTTTCTTAATTTTTCTCGTATTTTCTGTATTTTCCTTGTATTTTCTCGTATTTTCCTTGTATTTTCTCGTATTTTCCTGGTATTTTCTAGAACTTGTACACCATTTTCGCCAAAAAAAGTTGACTTTACTAAATGAACATTACTAAATGAACATCCATTGGAAAAAAATTGTTTTTCTTTTAATAATCACAGAACTGGCGACCTTTTTTTTTTTTTGTCAGAAGTCAAAGTAATTGTCAATAGGAACTGGCGACCTTTTTTTTTTCCAGAATCTTAAGTCGGTTATTCCAATCAAAACCGTCGAAAACCCGGCAGCGTTAACGATTTTACGTCATTGCCAAATTGATTGCCGCGCGTATTTTCTATATATTCCTTATGTTGCCTGTATTTTTCTCATTTTTCTCGTATTTTCTTTGTATTTAATGTATTTTCTTCGTATTTTCTGTATTTTCTTCATTTTTCTGCATTTTCCTCGTATTTTCTGTATTTTCTTTTGTATTTTCTAGAAGTTGTACACCATTTTCGCCAGTGAATTACCCCTCGGTTATTAGTAAGTAGCCATGACAAAAACTGATGTTTACGTATGTTACTATGGTTATCGTTTTGACATTTCATTAAGTTTAGATACAAGATAGAAATACACTTCAAAGTCATGGAAGAAAACTATACAAATGCAGTTCTTATAAATTTATTTTATTTGGACAATGTGTGTTTGCATTAACATGCAAAAAAACATTAAAACTAAATTTTTGTTGAAATCCATGCAGTCAACACCCGCATATTAAAGTGGTTGGATGTAAACGGCCCGCGTTTTGAACATCCGTTAAAATAGCATTTTAATATCTAGTTATAATTTTAGTAGTCTTTTATTATTTGACTACCTAGTTAACATTTAATAAAATTGTCCTGGATCCTTATGAATTTTCTAAGATTCGTTGGCGGTAAATTAGAGTACATTTCGTTAAACTTTATACATGTCCTGGCGATAATTCTATCAGTTTTTGTCATGGCTACTTACTAAGAACCGAATAAAAATTGAATTGTATAGAAAATTTTACAAATTATGCTTAATACGTCAAAAAAATGGTGTAGTTAGTTAGGTACAGGTATGATATACAAGAATTAAGTGAAATTTTAGCAGCTTTTCAAATCCGTAGTAGTATACAGGGTGTTACATTTGAAAAAAAGGACTTATGGTCACTTTTTCAAGATACCAAAATAAGTGTAGTTTTCAACCACCCTGTATATTGCAACTAAGATTTGGGACTAGGGCAAAGAGCCCTACGGTATTAGTTAACTATTTACCAAATTTCAGGGTTTCAGTGTTTTAGAGTTCAAAATTATCAGCATTTTTAAAAGTGACGTTTCCGAGCAAAAAAAACTGAAATTAATTTATATCTTAGAAACGGTAAGAGATAAGTATAGAGTAGAGTTAATAAAAACTGTAAGGAAAGTAATGGGGGTTTCGAAAATAAAATAAAATATATGGTGTTGCATTTAAAAAATCGAAGTTACTATTATTTTTGTGTGGAAGCGGCAACACTGTATTCTTAAAAATATTTTAGGTTGGTAGAGCATGTCCGTTTATGTACGCGACCAAATTTTCAGAACGATTCCTTTACTGGTTCGTCAGAAACGTCTAAGGTACCATCGACCGTGAGACACCCTGTATAACGAAATAATTAAAAAAGTCAAATATTATTCAATTTAAATGGAATAATTTATTATGTTAAAAAATACAATTTAGTTTGATTTTTAAATACTTAGTAGGAACTAATTATTAAATGTTTTTATATTTATGTGGTAGGATATTATAGATCATATTCCCATTGTATAATAATGATCGTTTACCGAAATTACTTCTAATATTTACTGCCAAAAGAGTTTCAGTTTGCCAGCATGATGATCATGTGTATTAATTTTTTTAAATATGATTTTTGATTTTTTTTTATGAATGGTTATTGAATGAATAATAACACATATTTTTAATTTATATAAATTTTCTAAGTTTAAATATCCCAGTGGTTTGTATAAATTTATTGTGGGTTCCAACCAAAAAGGGAAGCTTGTATATACCTACATTTAATAAGTTTATTTTGTAATTTTTTCAAAGGTTTTATTATTGTAGAGGTAGCAGATCCCCATATTGAAATTAAATATTGCAATTTAGAATAAATTAGAGAATAATAAATATTTTTCTTAAACTTCACCCAATTAAAGACCAAATAAATATTTCCTTACCTGAGCTTAAGTCTGTTGTCATAATTCTAGCTGCGATATCATATTCGCTATAGCTAAATCAAGGGGAGTATCAACTTCAAAATCTGCATATGTTGGTATTTCAACAAACCCACAACTAAAAATATAAATAGAATATAGGGTCTCCCAGTTAACCTTCGTCGTACCGAGGGGTTTAAATTACATTTTCAGTACATTTTTTGTAAAACTGGAATATTCTGCTCCTTCTGCTGTTTATTGAAATCATTGTCAATTAACACTCAAGAAAAATGAAATTCTCAAACCTCTTTACAATATAAGCAACTTTGGGAAAGAACAATAATAAACCCTAAACCCTTTTGTGATGTGTCAGTATCATGTCAAAAAATTGAAAAACAATTGGACATAAATTCCCAGATCTTGTATAAAACTTGGAGTGTACATACAAAGAGTTTAATTCCGAATTTAGTAAAAAGTTAAGTTTGTGGTTATACCGAGGGTTATACCTACCTAACAGGGGAAAAATATTAAAAAATATCAAGTAATAAAATAGGTAACTAAAAATACCTTGTAGGTACCTATTACTTTTAAAATATTTAGAAATACTTTGTACCTACTTGCATTATTTCATAGAAATACATTAGGTAACCTAACTGGAAATACCTCCGGAAATAGGTACTTACCAATATAAATTTCTTATAGGTAAAGTAGAAAAACCTCTAGAAAAACTATGCTCATTTTTGTAATGTAAAAACTTACAGCACTTGCCAAACCTTCTTTTTTTTTCTTCTGTTTTAAGACAAAAATCATAAAAGTTTTATCAAAAGTGATGCAGTAGGTAATGACGTAGAAAGGCTGTAAATTTTGCCCACTAATGGTTTTGTGAGGGGTTTCCACCCACCTTGCTATTGGTGCCAGTTAGGTAATTCTGGTGCTTGAACATTCTCATGACCAATATAGGTACTGTGTGCTATATGTTTTATCCTTTTAGAACTATAACCTTTCCATGAAAACGTTCAATTTATCACCTATGATGCAAAATACATCATCATACCCAAAGAAATCACCAGTTTTGGCGTGTTGAGTGAAATATTATTAATTTCATGTCATCGATTTATATCACTTAAAAAGTCTCGAGTACTTAAATGTTAAAAGATCTAAAAATACCTAAGTAGCACTCTATAGCATATATTATAAACACCCCTGGAAAGTAAATAGATACCTACAAAACATATTGAACTATTCACGTTAAAATAAACAGATTTGTTTACTTACCATTTTATGTAACTGAAATTTAATTATACTAAAACAAACCAAATCAATGCGAAAATATGAGATAATAATTATTAAAAACTCTAATTTGAGGACGTGTATTTGTGCCAGAAATTTTGCAGATAATTTGACACTAGTAGGCGTATCATCTAACGAAAACGTAATGAGATAATCGTTCCCTCGAGGGCAAATACTTTCATATTACAACATAAACATCATAAGTATTTACAAAATAAAAATCTTGTCAAAAACAATAACAAATAACCTCACTTCTCATTTTGTTGACGTTACATTTTTTCAACATGTGTGAACTTTGCTACAATTTTCATCGAAATTACACAGAGGAATGGCAGGACGTTACGGACGATCTAGTCGCTAGAGCTAGAGTAAATTGGAAACCAACGAATACTTAAACGCAGAGAATATACTTTGACTACTGTAACTAATACTGGCCAGACCTTATAGACTAGGAAAGAGAGTGCCGCTCCTTCGACCCCTTTTAAACTTACGCTTTTCCCCTTGCTGTCTAACGAATCTTAATTAATTTTAATTTATTTGAAATGTTATTGGTCTTTAAACTTAAACCCTGTAAGGAGTAATTCTCCATCCAAAGAGAATTATAACAAAAAAAATTACGTCAGAGAGCGTTATAAATCATTCGCAGTATAGAGTATAGCCACGTACGTTATTACATATGCCCTTCCAGAATATCTTATTTTCTTTCAGCTCCTGAAAATATTTAGAAAATCATAAATCAGGGTTACCCGGCCCTAACCCAATATACCGCGGGTTCTAAAGCGGGCGAAATGTCAAAGTTTTTAGATTGATTTATAATAAGTAATGGTTACTGCAATCTTTTCAAGATATTCTCTGTTTTGAAGGGGTTTGAAGTCAATGAAAAAAATTGCAGATATCTGTAAGTATACGTTCCCGCTCAAATGCTTATATTGAAAACCATTTAACTCCATCGCTATCAGTTCCTAAAATTGCAAAGCGCGTAACTCCAGTTTGGTTTATACATTTCTGTTGTGTGTAGCTTTTGTGATATTTCTACAGGTACCTAAGCTTTTTAAAATTATATTTTTATAAGAAAGAAATATTTTAATAGAAGCCACACTTATTTCTTAATACTGTTTTAACTTATTCACATATGAATAAAATAGAATCTAATGATAATTAATTTGATGTAAATTGTAACTTGTGGACATATACGCGGTTTTCAAAATTATATTTATTTCTTTGCCAGGGGAGATACGGTGGTCTTCCTTAAGGAAAATAGCGTATCTCCTAACTTTTATTTAATTTTTTTTTTAGAAAAATGCGTAAGTCCATTTTAATTACCCATATTTGATTAAAATTACTTCCCTAAACAAATTGTATCGTCAAATGACTCAAATGTCTTAAACTTAACGTCATAAAAGTTTGTAGGTTTAAAAGAAAACACAACCTAAGTTATGTAGTTTTTGTTGTTTCCTGTCAGGGCCGGATCTACAGCGGGGCAAGCGGGGCGGCGCCCCCGGCATGGGTTTGAAAGAAGGAAATATTTAGCTTTATTCGAATACATTGCAAACAATTTTTTTGTCAATACTCCAACAAACCTAAAAAAAGTTAAAAAACATGCTCATTGCAGGTAAGAGAAAAAAGCAAATCTCAAATGATCCTCAACAACGCCTCCGAGTGAACATTTTCTACCCGATTATAGATACAATATCATCGCAACTCGAATCTAGGTTTGTTGGTATGAAAAATGTTCTGAATACTTATAAAATCCTGCAACCTCAATATCTCACAAATTCATCGAAAAGCGAGTTGAAGTAAGAAGCTGATCTGTTTTCCAAAACTTTCTCAGACGACGTGTCACCTTCTTTTTCCTCTCAGTTGCTTACTGTATGGTCGACATTTTCGGAAGAGATAAGTTCAATGAAAGATGTTAAACAGTTAGCCCGTTTCTTGATCATTCAGAATGCGTCGTTGTCGTCCAGTTATCCAGATGTGTGCACAGCACTTCTGATGTTCCTTACTGTTCCTGTCACTACTGCGAAAGCTGAACGGACTTTCTCCAAATTAAAGTTGATAAAAAACTACTTGCGTAGGTACCTCAATGGGACAAAATAGACTCAGTAATTTAGCGCTACTCTCCATTGAAAATCGAAGAGCGCGCAAAATTGACTTTAATAAAGTGATAAACAAATTTGCCACTAGAAAATCTAGAAAGAAGTGTTTTTAGTTGTAAGTTCTTGCGTTTGTGCCAAAATATCATGAGAGCGCGGTGTTTATGTAGATTCTATGTGTAGAAGATTGCCAGATTATAGTAATAGCTGTTCCAACAAGTTGGTATAAGATGCAATAAATATCTACATTAACAAAATACTGTTATATTCTTACCCGACATTAATTCTGTGGTATTACCAAAAATAATTTCAATAAGGGGCCCCAAAATTTGTTTTGCCCCAGGGCCTATTCAGCACTAGCTCTGGCCCTGGTTTCCTGTAAAACTTTCTGAAGTGGAGTTACGCGGTTTTCTTACTAAGCCGACGATATATATATATATATATATATGTGACCATGCAGTATAAAGTCCGCATCATATGGTATTCTTTTTTATTAATAACTTTATTCGAAATTCAACTTTGGCATCAAGTTCTGCTTCGATCGAGATGAAAATTAAGCAAAAAAATAGTATTAATTATAGTACGAATCACGTGACTACTATTTTTTTGCTTAATTTTTATCGCGATCAAAGCAGAACTTGATGCCAAAGTAAGATTTCGAATAAAGCTAGGTGGAGTCATCAAGCTTCATTGCACATGGATAGTATTTAAGACAGTATAGGTAGTAAGAATTATAATTTAGTTTACACTTGAAAACGGTTAGAGATACCTATACTAACTAACCAAAACGTTGTGTTAAGTAACAAAATAAAGACAATGGAAGTCCGACAAGGTAGTTTTTTTTGATAAACAATTCACTTACTTACCTGCTACTTTGAAAATATCCATTTTCCACTAATTTTCTTAAACAAATATAAAACATTCCGTTTTCCACCAATTCTACATTTAAGTCTTGTCTTCTTGGCCGATATCTAGGATTAAAATTTACCGGCTTTAGTTTTCCATTCAATATTTTCCAAATAAGTTTATATGACCTAAAAGATTTCTTCTATATACACATAAAATTTAAGCAAAATTTCCTAAGATAATACTGTTCGGATGTCTAAGAAGTATTGGGTTTATGCAGATGACGATACATATATCTCGATAAAAGATAAAATAGTTATAGAACTCAATGATCGTTAGTTCTTTCTAATTCATTAATACGACCCTCGACCGGCGAGGATCCGCCATTGAACAACAAAACATTTTTTTAATAGATATTATACAGGGTGTCCGGAAATGATGAGCAAAAAATCTATGGGATAATTTCAGACCGTAAATAAATGCTATCTCTTTTTCTAACATTTTTTCGAAAATTGATTATTAACTGAGTTACAGGCAAGGGCGTCCATAGAGCGTTTTTCAGGGGGGGGGGCCAAAAACTTAAGCAATATTTTTTCATCTACTAACTAACCACTGTGCTATTCAATATTTATACTGAATTATGAAATAAAATAGTAAGATGTGCGCCCTTGGTTACTGGGTTAAATTTAAATTTTATTTGCAGTTTTAAAATAGATAAGTTATTAGAACAATAAATTAAACATTCAAATCAAAGGTTCAATGCATAAATTAATTTTTCTTAAAAAATTCCGACGAACTCCATGGAATATTCCTTCCTTCGACATGCAAGCAATGTTATATATTTTAGCTTTTTTCTCGAAAACGGTTAGATTTATATAAACAAAAGTAGTATACCTTTTTATGTCGAAAGGTTAGGAGAATAAAAATATTCAGTCAAAATGCGCATACAATGAAGGACAAAAAAGTTGGGACCATTCAAATTGAAATATAGGCTCATATGTGGCGTCCTCTACAAATTGCGAAAAAACGGTGAGCAAATTTGTATTCCTCATCCGGAAAAAGCCCCATATACGAGATGTCGTCAAAATATTATGAGAGTGGCAAAAGGTATGCAAGATAACGCAATTAAAATTTAACTTTAACACCCTGTAACTCCATTAATAATCAATTTTTGAAAAAATGTTATAGAAAGAAGCATTTATTCCCCTAAATTTTTTGCTCATCATTTCCGGACACCCTGTATACTTAATATTCATTTAGCTACCTATATAAGGTAGGTGAAGGGAATACGCCCATGTTGGTTATATGCCCAGCCGCTGTATTTTTGGGTAGTTTGAATTTTCGACGACAGATGGCTGACACGGTGCTTACGATAACCCAATGAAATTTTAGGGCCCTAAAATTTTATTGGTTCAGATTAATCATGTGGTACACAGCGGATGCGTATCACGGATGTTTGTGGATCCAGCCTTACGGCCAAAGTTACGTGAATCCGATGTCAGTTGCATTCAGCCCGGTGAGACAAAGATTGGCGGAATGGAAACATGTGACGTCACATGCCAGACAATTGTCAATAGAACCGCCCTACGTTTACCGTCCCCATCCTTGTCGTCTATCCTTGTCTAAGGTCCTCATCATTTATGAGTTAATATAACTCCTACGTCGTTATTTGTTTAAACTGAATGCGTTTACTAAGAAACGCGACCTTTCTTCGTTCGAGCTATACTTGTCTCTCTTTATATATAGCGAAGGTAACTTGATGCAGACAGAGACAGATCTATGCTACAAATTACCCGAGCCATTAAATTATTTTTAAACGTTCCGTGTCTTCTTGGACTCGGCCACAAATAATGGAATCGCGCAGCCCAACCTCCCCTATATAAAATAAAATTATAATGCATGGCCGACAAAGTTTATGAAAGAGTTTGTTTAACTTTATTAACTTGATCTTTTCTATTAATATTGTTCATGAACACGAGCCTGTTTACATTTCATTCTGCTAAAGGTAAGTTTGCTAACTTTGATTAATTCTTTCTATGATTATACAAATCAAAACCATAACATAAACTGAAAACCTATTAACCAAAATGTGCCAACACTTGTTTGATTATTTTCTCCTAAATTTTGGTAAATCTATAAATACGCATATTTTAATTACTAAACCCTACGATACTAATTTAAATCTTGCTGATTCTTGCTTACTATGTATGTATATTATACGATCTTTTTTTGATCTTTTTTAAACCTTTTGTAGATTCTCTGCCCACTAAACTCAAGTGGAAATAATTTTATTTTAACCCACTCGGAAGTGTTTTTACCATGATCTGATCATTGGTTTTTTTACATTGTGGTATTTTTGTTTTAGATCAGCTGTTCGTTATGTGAAAGAATGAATTTTGGAGACAAGATTTTGTGTTCACCTTAAGGTTAGCTATAAAAAGTTTTTACCCAGGCCTTTCCGCTTTTCCAGGCTGACAATGGTAATATGTATTCTTATTCAAAATAGCTACACATTGCTTAGAAAGCTTCAAGTAGAGAATGAATGAAAAACCAGTTAACGAGGAACTCGATCAGCAGATTACGAGAAATTATAAGACATACTCAAATGGTAATTATTGTGATTTTCATTTAATATTTTAATAAAGTTATGGCATGTCATTGTGCATTTTTGAGTTTTATTTTTTATTTTCTTCTAGGCTAGACCAACAACAATATAGAGTATTTTATTTTAAAGTGATATTTAGTCGAAAAGGTTATTCAGAATGCTGCTATTTGATTTTTACTACATATAAAATCAACTAACGGGATTTTGAATAGTTTTTTTGGCTTAAATATTACTTTAAAATATTTCGCCAGAAAAAAATAACAAAACTATTGGCGTTTAAACGTCCCGCCTCGAGGTTCCAGCCAGACCCGATGGTGGCGCTCTTTTTTGACAGTTTTGACATTTCCTTAATGACATTTTTGCTTCGACCAATTAACATGCTTTTTTGTCTTCTTCCTGGTGTAAGTATTCGTTGGTTGCATTCAAACAGTCGTGAGTTTCGCGTGGTGTTTGATTAGAAGGTATCTGTTATTAAACAGGGTCAGTTTAAATCGCTTGATAATGTGCTATAATCTAATATTTATATTCAGATAAATATATCAATGGAAAGCTTGTTTCTTTATGATTCTTTTGACATATATTTGTCTTAAAAATAATTTCATATTATACCAAAAATTAACAAAAATGTTGTTCACGTACCATATAGGTAATATGCCCATACCCAAGTGAAGTTAATATGCCCCCTGGGCGTATTACCTGTACTAATTTTTAATTGGTTATTTCAGATGTTTATTACATAATTATATGATATTATTATGTGTATTTGATTTTTATTTAATAAGTAAAAAATATTAAAGCAACCTTGATACGTTTCTCTTACTTTACAGAGCTGCGCATATTACCAACACCCCATGGGCATTTTACCAACATGGGTTGCTAATATGCCCAGTTTGATTGTTTTTAAAAAAGTTGTAAAAAGGGTAAAAAACAAAAAAAAAATTAAGAATTATTTCCAAAAACTGTTACAATAGCAGAAAATTAATTTATCTCTCATAGAATAAAAACAACATGTATTTTTTTCTATTTTTTATTAATGAAAGCGCTTAAGAGGGGCATATTCACCTCACCTACCTTACACACCAAATTTTAATAATATAACTGAAAACCTTCGCGCAAGTTAACAGGGATATGGACGTAGTATATATAGGTACTATATCCTAGGTGCCCCACTTATTATGGATACCAATCCATATCTTTTATTATTACCGAATTGAAAAGATTTTTTTTGTATGTAAAACATAGGTAGGTAAGTATTATAAAATATTTTTAATTACCTGGAAACCGAAAAGACACACTCATACTTTTGAATTAATTCAATAGCTTTCTCCAAGTATTCCTTTCTTAGAAAGGGCGACGTACATTGAATTAAGGCAACGATGTCTACTTCTGGATGATGATTTAAAAATTCCTGGGTAGCATTTAATGAAGATGCTTTATCTGTGGCAGTGTGTGTTGCTCGCCAGTGTATGTTAACGTTAACTAAAAAAAATATATTTTTCAAAATGCTACTTGTGAAGTCAATTAAAGGCATTATTTTAAATAGTTTGGAAAATTGAATAGGAAGTATACCTAGCTAGGGTATAGGTATTATTGTAATTGTACCCAAGTGACGATGAAGACTATAAAAATGTCTGAAGTAAAGTTTTACATATTATAAGTAGCACTCCAAATTTGAAAATGAGAAGCAAATGAAATGATATGGCGACTATCAACAGAACAATCTATAAACAAAGCCGCACGCCGGCGCCGGCTCGATTCTATCACTTTTTAAAACGACATTTGTCTAAATACAAACATTCATAGAAATTATATTATACAGTGTGTCCTCGGATAGAGTTTGGAAAAGGAAAAACTCTTTTATTAGTAGGTATTGAAGAAAAAGTCATTCTTTATAAAAACGTCTGCTTGTGCTAAAATTACAATTCCGAATATCAAATTTGAAATTATTATACAGGGTTCATCAGAAACAATATTTTTCTTAATTCGAATTTGATTTTTGATCTGGCCGAGTAACGATTTTGTTGTAAGGAAACCATTTTTTATTTGCCTATTTTTATTATTACATGTCATATTTCTTCAATTCATTCAATCATAAATTATAAAACTTTTATTCGAACGTGGTACCACCGAGTTAGGTATAGCGCATAGTTCAAATCGATATCTGAATTCCGGATAACAGTTCCTAACTTGGGAACGAAAGAAAAACTAGAAACATTTATTTTATGCTGATGGTGTTAGTAAAAGAGAAAATAGAACCTTAATGGAGCTTTTATGGACTAAAAAAATTGAAGTAAAGAAGAGACATGATATGAAGAAAATTGATAAAGGTTAAACCATACCGAGTATGTGAAAAAGTTATTAATGGGGGTCTAAACCAATCAAACAAACTGGGGAAGAAGAAAAAAGCTTTCTAAGAAGGTGTCGAAGATTAATTAAATTTTTTAAAAAACTTTCCAAACATAATACCTATTATGTCCGTAAGACATTATGAGGATAAAATTTGAAGGAACCACAATAAGATTACGTTCTAACAAGCGTTTTTGTGGTACTAAGAATTAAATTTTATCCTCATACTGTCTTACGGACATAAAGGTTTGGAAAGTTAAAAAAAAATGATGATTGATGATGATTTAGTAAAGCATCAAAAGAAATTCGAAATTGTAGTTTCAGCAAAAGCAGACGGTTTTAGAAAGAATGACTTTTTCTTCTATACCTACCAGTGGCGTAGCCAGAGTTGCTTCGTGGGGGGGGATATAAAAACATCAAAGTTAGTATATACTCTTCTGTAGACTGGTGAAAGGTAACCCAAAGTTACATCTCGCAGAAATCAAATGCAATATATTCTCTTAATACATGTATCTATTTACCACAACAACTGATCAACATGAAGATTATTATTGCTCACGCTCTCAGAGGTTTTTATATCTCGAGGAGTCCCAATATACTCTTCGTTTTTCTCTGTATTGCTGTCGACCTCCCAATCTCTTTCTTTTCGCTTAAAAAAGCCAGTCAATTTTACTACTGCATTGTAAAAACGTTTCTTATCACGCAATATTTTAATTGATATTATAATTAAGCTTACTAGGCCCTGCATAACCTGCGCATTAACAACTACTAAAAGCAGTGTTGCCAATGACATTAGGTGAAAAGGTCCGCCCAGTGACACGAAAAAGTCCGATTTATTCCGCGTCGAAATGAAAATGCTTCGTCTGGCGCATTCGCCATAAGTAATATTTATTTTTTACTGTTGGGGGTATATTATATAATGAAAAAGACTGATAACTCTATAAATATTTACTTTTTAATAACAAAAAAAAATAATAATAAAAAAGTTAATGTAATAAGTAATAAGACAACCCAACACTTGGTAAATAAACAATAAGTTACCTGCCGATTTTATTTCCAAATTTGTGCCTTTAGCATATTTTCGTCAGGTATCAAGAAGTCCGAAATAGTTTCAAAGTCCGACAAAAGTCCATAGCCTTAAAAAAAGTCCGAAAATCGGACTAAAGTCCGCCGATTGGCAACACTGACTAAAAGCCTGATCAGACGATTCTAGTTACTACGAAACGTAAGCCTTGTTGCCAATGTTGCCACTAAAACGCATTTGTAACAGGTCATGTAACATTACGCAATAATTTTTTTTTGTGCATGGTTATGGGGGGGGATATATCCCCTATATCCCCCCCCCCCGTGGATACGCCACTGATACCTACTACTAGAAAAGTGTTTCCTTCTCCAAGCTCTATCCTAGCACACACTGTATATATAACAATGCTAATACATAATATGGGTAATTATTTTTAGCAACCAATTATTGCATTAAATTATTGAATTTGTAATACTTACATTTTTCAGCTTCCTCGGCAATTAAAAAATTATCAGTTGATACCCAAATGGAGTCGAAATTAACTTTTTTAATTTGTTCAAGTGAGCGTCCTAGCAAAGTCTTGTTTCCTACAATTTGTATGTTTTTTAGTGTAATGCCCTTAGAACCTCCTCTGGCTAATACCAATGCAGCAATGTGAGGATATTTAAACAAAAAGGTTCTAAAAAAACAGTTTTTTTTTCGAATTGCAAATATTATATTCTGCGAAATATGATTTTACTAATCGTTCTTTTAACAAAACTTTTAACTAATAGTTTAAAAAAATTAATATGTTAACTTTCCTAGTCTTAAAAAAAAAAATTATGAATGGCTAGCGGCTGGCTGAATGGCAGATTTGCCAAAGCCAAAAAAAAAAAAAAATGGCGGATACATAAAAGAACCATTAGGGGAAGGTTGCCGATATTGCACCACTCTTGATTTACCTAAAGAAAAATGTTCGTATATTGGGCATATTACGGGTGTCCTGTGAACTAGACATTAGTTTCAACCTTTAATATCAAACTATAGGAAGGTCGTATAAGCAGATTTCTTAAATCTGCTACGTTAAATTCATAGATGGCACAATGAGTCACCAACAATAAAGCGTGTTGATGCAGCCACTAACGACAAGCCTTTTCACTGCTAAATTAAAACATTGTTGCCGCCTGTCTGCTTGCACAAACGTAACTTTTAATTGGACCCTAAGTCGTTGAGTTTTTTAAAATTCATTTTTATAGCTATTCGTAAGACTTGATTTCACATAAGTACCTACACCTATCCTAGATTTAAGTAGCTTACATTTATTTTCCTACCTATATAGTCTAGACCTAAAAATGTCCCTATATTTTTAATTGCTTCGTAGCATATAATATTTTCAATCTTTTGACTCTCCAACGCTAATTAGGTAGATGAAAACATATTGACTGCCATGTTTTCTATTTCTAGCAGAATTAAATGACGACTCTTACTATTCAATACATACCTAGACTACAGCGTATGATGGGTAAAATATGAATGATCAGCGGTTTGTAAAACTTGATTTTTATTTGCAATTATTATACTAGGTATTTTTCAAAGTGGTTAAAATAAGTAGGTTTTACTTTTTTACTTAAGAAACATCCAGTTTGTTTGTATTAGTGTCTTACGTATTTTGCTATTTTTCGACGAAATAAAACCTATTTTAATTATACTTGCTGTCGCTTTTTATCTATACTTTTATTTATATAACATTTTAAACACCTAAAGCAACGATAAAATCATTATGAAAATCAATCCAATTACCCCGGAGTAATCAGCGTACATATTATTATCAAAAACATACATTCGGCTGGAATTGAGAACCTCCTATTTTATTGTCTGTTAAAAATGCTTAAATCCTTAAAAATTACAATAAAATACGATATGCGGCATCAACACCACGCATCACATCAGTGAATTTGAGACATCTGTTGCCGAGGCGCTGCATTTATAACTATAGATTTACGATCAACTCCACAATGGCGGCCAAACTGTCTCCAATACAGTCTAAAACAGGGTTGTCAAGTTTTCTCGAAGATCCGCTATTCTTATAGTTTGATATTCTATGGTTTCAAGTTCTACATCAAAATTCATTGAAGTAACGCGAACTGTTTTATCAACATCCAGAGTAAAATATTGGTATTTTCCTCTTTCGGGCGTCCCGTTTCGTGCGCTCCACAAATTATACCTGAAAATGGCCTGTTTCGGGCGTTGAGCTACGACAATTGCTAACCTTTTCCTGTTTCGTGCGCTAATGTATTAATGGCATTTTATTACCTAGGATCATCACCAGTGCTGTAAATCTTAATTAATTTATGGTTGGTATTACAATACAAATATAACAATATAAATATTTTTGTGGATTACGGATTATAATGCAAAGGTAGGTAGGTAAAATTTACTATAAATTGTTCTGAGCATATTCAAAAAAATATTCTTTAACGTACTGCGACTTATGCAATATGGACCTTCAAGTTGTGACGTCAAAGCGAGGAAAGCAAGTTATTCTTTATTCCGGCTATAGATTTAATTTAAAATCAACGAATAAAAACAACACCATTAGATGGATATGTGCCAACCGAACCTGCCCCGGAGCCATCATCACAGATAACGCGCCAGCAAGTGTAATTCAAAGCAAGCAGCACACCTGTGTTCCTGATGTTGCTAAGAATGAAGTAGAACTCTGCATCCAAAAAGCAAAGAAGAGGGCCCGAGAGGAACTCACGCCAGTACCACAGATATATCGCCAGGAGTTGGTAACTGCGAGGAATATGGGACTGGATTTCGTCACGCAGATTCCAGAACTTACATCAATTAAAACATCGCTCTACAGAGAAAGGCATAACTCACTGGGAGTCAAATTCTTACCCAAAAGCCGAGAACAAGTTATTATTCCAGAATCAATAAAGGAGAACCTTATAGTGGACGATGGCAACGAAGAAAGGATTCTAGCGTTCGGATACAAACTGGACAGTCTTCTCGCCGGCAATACCACATTTTTCCTGGATGGCACGTTTAAAAGTTGTTGTCCGCTTTTCGACCAACTATACACACTGCATGTAGATATCGGAAGCACCGAAGAGAGGACATGTATAGTTCCCGCCATATATGCTTTGTTACCCAACAGAAAGAAATCCACTTACAAAAGATTGTTTTCCTGTCTAAAAAAGCAACTTAAAAGTTTTCATCCATATAAGATACACATCGATTTTGAAGCCGCTGCGATAAGTGCCGTCAAAGAAGAATTTGTTACGGCTGATGTAAAGGGTTGTAATTTTCATTTCAACCAAGCCTTATGGAGAAAAGTGCAACAGTTAGGAATGACACAGGCTTACAGAGACAATAAAGAAATCAGAGACCATGTGAAGATGGTTGCTGCATTGGCACATGTGCCAATCGAATATGTTTCGGAGGGATGGCTCTCTATTATGGAATCTACACCACAAGACGAAGCACTAACCGAATTTTATGACTACTTTGTTGACAGTTGGATGGACAAGGAAGAAATATGGGTTTGCAGTGGAGAACGGCATCGCACTACCAATTCCGTAGAAGGCTGGCACAACCGCTTTAACAAAAAAATTGGAAAATCGCACCCGAATATATACGAACTGTTGAAAGGCCTACAAGAGGAAATGTTGTTCTACGACACCATATATGAAAGAAATAACGTACATATGCAGGTTCCTAAACGAGCCAAGAAGTACAGTGAACGAGACCATAGGTTAGAAACGATTATTGCAGACCTCACAGCAGGAAGAGCCACTATTTCACAAACCCTTAGAAAATTAGTTTATATAGTAAATTTTGTTTAATGTAATGACAGTAGTTGTCAATATACCATTTTTAAATAACATTTTGTGTCTTTAACAAACCCTTAGAAAATTAGTTTATATAGTAAATTTTGTTTAATGTAATGACTGTAGTTGTCAATATACCATTTTTAAATAACATTTTGTGTCTTTATTTAATTGTGAAAACGAGCAGAATAAGTAACGCCCGAAACAGGAATTTTGTAGGGTTATATTTTATTAGAATATTCTCTACCTGGGGTGCCAGCACGAAACAGGAACTTTTTGGGTTTACGCACGAAACAGGACGCCCGAAACGCCCCTAAACCAAAATATTGAGCGTTACCTACTTGCCCTGCATTTCTGTTACCTGTTGTTAGGGATTAGTCACATGGTGGGTGATGATAATAAACGCACATTTACGACGGAAATTCAACTTGTATTTTGTTGAGTTAATATGCAAAACTAACTTTCTTATAAATATTTGGAGTTAAAATAAAAGTCGATTATTATTATGGTTATTACTTACCTTTTATATTGCCAACAGCACGCTACACTATTAAAAAATAAAAAAAGTACGGCGATCCAAATTAAACATCGCATATCTATTCTGTGATTTACGAAAAAAAAAATGTCTGCAATAACTTATTTAAAATTGTATTAAACAAATTTATTTCCGAAATAATTTTACATAATTATTTAGTGTTGTATTAGATATAAAATTTAAACATATTTTTTAACATAGCATTTATAACACAAATATCCAATCTTTTAACTAAAGAGCCTACTGGATCTCTAATATGATTAAGTTTATGTGGTGCTCGATTACAAGACAATCACGGCACCAGAACATGATCACAAATGCATATTCATGCGGAAGTGGAATAATGGCTTTACTTAACTTGTTAGGTTACAAGAGCAATTGAAACTGTTATCCAAGGATTTTCGAGTAATAAATACAACTTAGGCTCTTTCTACAGATCGGGGACAATTTTGATGTATTACGGTTCAACGAAAAACTGTTTAAAAAAAAATTATTTAAAAACATAAAAGTTTTCGAAATAAGAGGTATACACAATACTAACTGCAATATCCATTTAAGGTATATTATTTATAATATATTTTATCATTCTGCTTATAATGTAATAGTATATTACGTAATAAGTGTTGTAAAAAGCATTTTACGCACGAATGGAAAAGTTATGCATGACGCCGCGTAGCGGCGATTGCGTAATTCTATGAGTGCGTAATTGCATTACAACACGTATTACGTACCATGCTTTACCTACGACCTACTTATTAACACAACATCATTTAGTTTTAGTTTTCCATCTGAACTGGTAACAATATTAATAATTTAAGAACGTGATAACATCAACGAGAAGGTATATATTGTAATAATTCTACAGTATGATTATTTAAATTTACAAATGTTATTTTTTATTATATTATTTATTCTCATTATGATAATTATTTATAGTTACAGAACAATTATTGAAGACAAAAGGTATATCGTTTGTTTTGCTTGTTGAGCATATAAGTAAGATTTACATTAGTAGTTGCCTCAATGAAATTTTCATTAATACTATTAGTACTATTACTAGTACTTGCTATTGCAGATGATATTTTAGACGAATTGTTAGTTTGATTATTTAGGGAATTATCCACATACCCTTCAGCTACGACTGCGAGGACTGCCATCCGCCGTGTCTTTTTAAATCTAATAAGTCACCACCCACGTCAACAAGAATAGTCGTGGATGAGCGTCGAAAACAGTGTCCTGTATAAGTCGCTGCTTCTGGTAGTCCCAGATATATGGCTATCTGTTTTGGAACCTTTCCTAACTTGTTAATACCAACAGACTGTTTGGTACATTTTCCGTTTATATAGTTTAGAAAAAAAGGTAAATTTGGAGCTGTATTTACTGCAGAGCGAAAGTTTATATATTTTTTAACCTTGGGGTAAAAATATTCTGACACCACAAAAGAACGTTGCCGTTTAGTTTTTGAATCGGGAATATTAATAATTAGATTCTTCCCTGTGTCTTGAATATCTGACCGTTTTATATTACGCAACTCTTGTTTCCTGCATGCACCGCTTATACCAATTATAAGAGCAACCTAAAAGAAGATTTGAAATAAATTTAAACATCTAACATTATATTGAGCTCAATATATTACCTTCATAAACAAATGTTTATCATCTGGTGCGTTTTCTAGAAAATCGTTTATATTCTTGCTTGTCAAAATCTTGGATTTCTTGGATTTAAAGCCGTCCGATTTTCTCTTCAGGAGAGCTTGTAATTTGGAGTAGTTTTGCAATATCGACATTGTGATTTATATTAATTGTGGCCTTTGACATTGAGTAAAATGACCAAAGTGAGGAAGGCTTCATCGTTTTTGATAGTTCTTGGAAATATGCCATCATTACATTCTCGGAAAATGATTTAACGTCGTTTTTTAATCTCCATTCCATAAATCTTTGGTAAGTAAATTTGTATCGATATTCAGATTTCGCTGGTAACAAGTTGTTTTTAGCAGCTTCTGCAATTTCACTAATATTGGGTGGAGTTAAATTTTCTATTTCACTGTCACTCGACATTTTTTATGTTTTCACTTTATAATATTACTGACATACAAATTTGATCTACGATTATGTCAGTTTTTGAATAAGTTTGTTCGTATTGACCGTTGCTAAGCGGTTGCTAGGAAAACTGTACGATTTTTTTACCAAGCTGTGCTGTGAGATTTTTTTACCGTGCGTAATAGGAATCTTACATTGACCGGAGACGGTGTGTTTTTAAGTATTTACAGTAGTGGTCGTAGGTAACAATAGTATATTACGTAATAAGTGTTGTAAAAAGCATTTTACGCACGAATGGAAAAGTAATGCACGACGCCGCGTAGCGGCGAGTGCGTAATTGCATTACAACACGTATTACGTACCATACTTTACCTACGACCTACTTATTCACACAACATCATTTAGTTTTAGTTTTCCATCTGAACTGGTATTAATATTAATAATTTAAGAACGTGATAACATCAACGAGAAGGTATATATTGTAATAATTCTACAGTATGATTATTTAAATTTACAAATGTTATTTTTTATTATATTATTTATTCTCATTATGATAATTATTTATAGTTACAGAAAAATTATTGAAGACAAAAGGTATATCGTTTGTTACATTCTGGGAAAATGATTTAACGTCGTTTTTTTATCTCCATTCCATAAATCTTTCGTAAGTAAATTTGTATCGATATTCAGATTTCGCTGGTAACAAGTTGTTTTTAGCAGCTTCTGCAATTTGACTAATATTGGGTGGAATTAAATTTTCTATTTCACTGTCACTCGACATTTTTTATGTAATCAAAATTTCACTTTTTAATATTACTGACATACAAATTTGATCTAAGATTATGTCAGTTTTTGAATAAGTTTGTTTGTATTGACCGTTGCTAAGCGGTTCCTAGGAAAACTGTACGATTTTTTACCAAGCTGTGCGATTTTTTTACCGTGCGTAATAGGAATCTTACATTGATCGGAGACGGTGTGTTTTTAAGTATTTACAGTAGTGGTCGTAGGTAAAAGATAATTTTACTGTTTCTTAGAGTAGGTATCTAATTTTATACAATGTAAGCTGAAAAAGTACAAATGTTTATGATTAATAATTAGTAATTACAATAAAATTGTCCAAAAACTGACTCTTTCCAGAGATATCGGTGTGGTCATCTCTTTGATCAGTTTCTTCTGTTCTTGAAGTTGGGCTTCTAATTCTTCCGTTCCTTTTAAATTTTTAAATTCGTCCATTTTTACTTTATGTAATAGCTTCTTAGTTAGTAAAATGCTGTCAAAAACGGGAGATCGTTTATTCCTCTTTTCGTTTTAAAGTTATCGGCAAAATATAGTGGAGGACTGGAGGATCCAAATATTGCATTTATTGGCAAGGCCGCCATGGAATAATAACGAAATAAACCTGTTTTGTAAAGCTTTCTAAACTGGGACAAAATAGAAATTTGTGGATATGATATTCATATCGCACGAAGAAGTATAAACAACGCCGTAGGCCGAGTGCTCAAACATCCGAGTGACAGTCAACGCTCTAGTTGCTGATAAAGTATGTTCAATGACCGCTGACCGTTAGGTCATAATCTATATATTTGCGGTATGTCGTAAATTAATTCAGTCAGTTTGACTTACCGGTGGTAAAGGTTATGATTTTTCTTAGGCCTGATCTACTTAAAGACGGCTGCATGTGAACAAGTAAAATACAAGCGCTTTTCTTCAAATTTTTAATTATTATTTTTGTACTATTAATGAAATCAGAAATAACTAGTTTATTTAGGATAAAAAGTATCAGAGGATGAAACATTTTGTTTTTGAAAATCAGTATGAAATTTTTAATAGATTTAAATTTACTAAAAATAAATAAAATTTATTTATAAAATTTAAAATAGAATTATATATTTATTGTCTAATGCATCGCAAATGCATCAGTCTATAAACTTTGTTTCAAACATTTTCGTCTTATTTATAAAATTATTAAGAAGAAAATATAATAAAAAATGACAACACAACAAATTACAGATTTTTAATTATTAAAATAAATCTTCACACGGATCACATCATCATCATTACATTCGTCCAAGGAGAAGAGTATCTTCCTTGAATATCAAACTTGCATTATTCACAAATCCATTTTCTGAACGAGCATGTAGAATAATATACAGTACACCCTCTGCCGATTTTTTTTTAAACTGTATGAAGAGTTATCATCATTCTTCGTCTTCGTCTAAAAGTGCCTTTACTGTATATCCAGGTTTCATCCAGAAAAACAGGTTTTATGGGAAGTTAAGAGTGTGACAGGATTGATCTGGTATATCACTAATTACTAGTTAATTACAAATGCGGTAGCGTTCTGACTATAATAAACATTATTCATTATCTCTGGTAGCGTTTCTGACCGAGAATACCAGACCTGTTCCTTTCACATAAGTTTAGAATTACGAGTATAAATAACTAAGACAAATATATAGCAAGAGCACTCTTGGAGATGATGGAGTTCTTCATGATAACGTCGATGTCGTTTTGTTCTGTTAGTTGTAACTACTGTTAATACCAAACGACTTACCAATGTCGACCAAACAGCAATATCCAGGTGATGATGTTAACAATACCGACGCAGCGACGCGACTTTATAGCGCGAGAGCAAACCGTTCAACCTTTGTTAATGAAACCCTTTTTATTGATTGTTACAATAAAACAAACACCCAGTTTAAACAACAACTTATAAATCTAATAACAACACTGCCGTGCTTAGCAGAAACGCCGTATCTACAAAAATTTCCAAAAATGCGATATTGGCATGTAATGTCTTAAAATTTGGTTTTCTATCCGTAGAACTTAATAAAAATGCCGTACCTAATACCAAAACTCATATAATATCTGTCTTTTGTCGTATCTAACAAAAATAGGGTTCCATGCTTAGTAAGAATGCAGCATCTATACCTTGCTTATGGAAAATGCCGCACCTACATGTAAATACGGCGTTTCTCCTAAGTATGCATACGTTACTGCATTCTTACTAAGCACACGAGCAGTTAATTTTCTCTTAAAACGCGTTGAAGCGGATCAATTGTTTGTTTACTTTTGTGTTGGCTGGATGATAGTTTTGTAATGTCTGATGTTTAAATATGTCGAAAAGAACAAAATTAATATTAGAATTGGCTAGAAATAATAATAATAGACAGTAAGTACCTATGATATTAGATTTGTCTGTTATTTTAGCGAAATCTTTTGTTGCCTTGGATCATAACTTCATAACCTCTCAAATGAAAGTATGGTTCCAGTACATTTTATGTACACCGGGTCAGTGGCGCAACTAGTGGGAGGGTGCTAAGGGGGCTTAAGCTCCCCCTAGAACCTGGTAATAGTATAAAGTTTCATCCATTTTTTTAGGGTTGAGGCGGTATTGCCTTAAGGTTTGTTATTGTTTTGCGATTTTCCTGAGGATTCTGTGTTGTGTTTTACTACTTAAAAACCAAAGAAAAGGGCGGGGCACCCAAAAAATGCTATTTTTTGTTCGAGACCTAAAAACCTAGAGATTCGTATTTTTCAAAAAATCGTCAATACCAGGTGTACACCAAATGGACCGAAACCTGGAAGGACATATTTATTTTTTTGCCATATTTTGTTGAATTTCAGGTACCTGAAGAAAGTGCCACGTACCACATCCTCCTTCCCGTTTCTTTTGACATACGACAAACAACAACATATTTTGAGGTATATTATTATTGTGCTAATAATATTGTTTTATATTCAAAGTACATTGTTATACGAGTTTGTTTATTCTAATGATGAATGTTTAATACAAAGTAAAATGAATATTGTGTTTTATTTAGTGGCATTTCATAAATTAATATACAAGGGTGCTTAATAAAAATGCAGTACTGCATTTTTCTTAAGCAAGCTTAATTTCCCACTGTCTGTATTACTTAGGAAAAACGCAGCAAACAGCATAATTATAACACCTTATGTTATTTTCATTTTTTTTTTAAGGAAAACATGAATTTTCCTATAAAACAAAACAATTTATTAAACAAACTCTAGCTAAAATTGTCCAAGTTATTACGGGCTGCAAAAAAACAGAAAACCAAACAAAAAGCCATTTTTCTTCATTACGGTTTCTCTGTAGATACTGCGTTTCGGCTAATCAGGGCAGAACAATTATAAAGAAAGGTAGAAAGAAAAGTTACTGAAACAAGAAAAAGACTGTAAAACTGTAAAACTAATACAAAATATGTATTATGCTAACTAATAAAGAGAGATTGTTCTATGTAAATGCGTTTTCTGTACGATTCCGAAAATTACCCATTTAATACCCATATCTTGGAACTGACTCGGAGGGTAGCTTCTGGTTGCTATGCTGTGCGGCTAGTGTCACGGGAAATTGGTTCAGTTACCATTCGTTGGTGGAATCCCACTTGCGCTATGGGATTGTATTCTGGGGAAATACATGTAATTACCTGTTGAATTCATTATTTGTTTTGCAGAAACGAGCTGTTAGATATATTTGCAATATACCGAGTAGGGAGTCATGCAGACCGTGGTTTAAATCAAAAAAAAATTTAACCTTAACATCTCTGTTCATTCTGGAAACGGCATGTATGATTTACAAGCGCAAAGACACTTTACCAGTGCCTGAACATTCTTATGGTACTAGGCAGTCGCAGGATCTTCATCTTCCGATACTAGAGTTGTTAAGAAAAGAACCGAATAGGTTCTTTAGAAGAGGTTAGAGATAGCCTGTTCAGTGAACTGTTCTTTGTAAAAGAACTGAACCGGTTCTTTAGATAGACTTATGACAGAGATGATTGCGCTCGAGTGATGTTATTCTGACCCGGGAACCTGTTCACCTGTTCTATTGTCACTCACTTGGTAAAAAAAGAGGTAAAAGGTCGCCATAGTAGTAAAAACCCGCTTTTTGTTAATCACTTTCTAAAAAAAAAAAGTCACCACTTCTGTAAACAAAGTAAAAACACAGAACACCGCTGCGTCCGCGTGTATGCTGTCACTGCACCCTGTTCCCTGTTCTCTGTTCCTTGTTCTCTGTTCCCTGTTCTCTGTTCTCTGTCCTCTGTTCCCTGTTCTCTGTTCCCTGTTCTGCTCCAAAGAAAGAAGAAACAAAGAACAGCTTGTTCTTTTTATTGTCAAACGACGACCCGCAAGCCATCTTCCATAAATCACCAATCACTCATAAAAAGAACAGGCTGTTCTTTGTTTGTTCTTTCTTTGAAGGAGACAGGAAACAGGAATGCAGCGGTGTTCTTTCTGTGTTGTTAGTTTACGGAACTGGCGACCTTTTTTTTTACCTTTTTTTTTTTTTTTTTTTATTAGAAAGTGATTAACAAAAACTAGGTTTTTACTACTTTTCCGACCTTTCACTTTTTTACTTTTTTTACCAAGTCAGTGACTATAACAATAATTTATGATGAAAAGAACAGGTTTACGGAACAGGTTCCCGAGTGAGAACCGAACTGTTCGAACCTGTTCAGCAATTTACCTGCTCTTTAACATCTCTATCCGATACCTTCTTTCAGCTTTGGTAAGGAGGTCGATCATTTTCGAAAGTAGAAAGATTTATAACCACCTTCCTATGTTTATCAGGGCTCGTCCTACGCTAGTTTTGTTTAAGAGCTCTTTGAAACAGCTTTTGGTGGAGAAAGCTTACTACGAGTTGGGAGACTTTTATAATGATGAATTATTATAGAATTGTATTTTGTCTGTGGTTCTCATTTTTGATTTTTACATTGTTTGTCGTTTTCTTTTTGTATACCTACTATTATTACCTGCTTTTATTATTTTATTGTATTTAAATATTTTTATTATTATTAGATATTATTATTCGTTTTTTATTTTTTAGCTCTGTCTTGGACAATAAAGCATATTTTGAGTTGACTTGACTTGAATATTTAAAACCCTGTGAACAGATAAAATTACTATTTTTAATTTATATACAATACAGTGTCAACTTTTGGTTAAACCGGATGTAAAAAATAAGTATAGTACTTCCGGTCTAACCGGAAGTTGACACTATTGGAAAGATAATAAAAATCGAAGATAGGGACATGTAAGCCGTTTTGCTCTAAGACGTACAGTTAGAAAGCTAGACGCTGTCAAATTTCAAAAATGTCATTTTTCAAGAGTCAATATATCGGAAACTGTTAAGTATAGAGTAATAATGCTTTTATTAAAAAATGTTCAGAATTTTATGAAGAATTCAAAAAAATGATATAAAATAGGGGTACCCGTTTAAGATTTAGATCTTACCCCCCCCCCCCCCCCTCATAGGGGCTTGACGTAACAAGATTGACAATATACGCAAAAGATGTCCCCCTCGAAATAAAAATCGACAGGTCCGAGCGATTTTCCACATTTTCATTTTAAAGCAGGAAAATCGAGGTGTTAAGTTTACGTTGGACCACCCTGTATTACAATAATATACAGAAAAAGGATTCATTCTCCTTAAAAAATCAATGAAACGACAAGGATATTTTGTGTAATAAGTTATAAATTTATTTGGATCTTTGGCTATAGACTGGGTGTACCATGTTCTCATCGCCCTTTTGGACGCCTGAATTAAGTTTACAAATCAAGATCAATCAAAGATTTTACATAGTCAAATTAATCTAGACATTTTTGGATCAGTGCCTTTATGAAACAATGAAAACTATTACAATGCAGAATTTCCCTTTTTTGCTTCAAATAAAAACACCCTTTATCATATTATACTCACGAAATGATTTTAATTAGACGATTTATAATATTACCAGCAATTTTTATTTCTGTTACTTCGTTGCCCTTGGGAACTACAAACTTTACATGTCTTGCACGAAGTTGCTATGGAGCCTACCGTGACAAATAATACGTTTACAACGAAAATTGGACAGACAATATATTCAATATTTTATGCACGGATAAGTCACTGTTAAAAATGGAATGGCCAAGTAAAAATATACCCCAGGGGGGTCTTTTACACCCTGCTAAGACAACATATAGTCCCGAGACACAGCAATTTTTAAAAGGTAAGTTAAATTACAAAACTTTTCTTTTGAATCGTTTATTGAAAGCAATTGTCTTGGGATTTTACATACAGTGTCACCAGTAAAGTCCGCATCATATGGGATTTAATTTTATTAATATCTTTATTCGAAATTTGACTTTGGCATCAAGTTCTGCTTCGATTGAGATGAAAATTAAGCAAAAAAATAGTATTCACATGTCTGTCACATTATCTGTCAAATTTAAATTTTGTCCAAAAAATAATTCAAAAGTGGGGTTATTTCTGAAAATATCGAAAAAGCTATTAAAAAAAGTTTTTTTAAATGCAGTTTCTAGCCCACATGCAAAATTTCAGCTGCATAAGATAATTTTGATTTTTTACCTATATTTTCTAAATTGCGCCACTTTTGCAAAATAAGACTCAACGCAACCTACATAAAACTTCTCAGTTTTGACAAGGCTTTATTTCAGATACATTTTCTTTAAAGTAGCGCCATATTAAATGTGTGTTTTTCTACAAAATCAAAATTGGGCTATTAAAATTTGGTCGCATGTGATGCAAAGTTTATTTGTTTTTGACCCTGTATAAGGTTACTTCATAAAATAAGTATTTTTGAAAACGTAGTTTGTGTCTGAAAGTAATACACCTAAATATTAAGACAAAAAATAACACAGTGTCTTCAGTAAAGTGTTTTTTAAGTGGAAAATAAATTTTAGTTTAACAACGTAAAGTTTATCTATTTTCAACGATTTAATTTAAAACCCCTATATTATAATTTATTATTAAGCTATGTTATAATAACGTTAACGTGTATTACTTTCAGATACAAACTACGTTTCCAAAAATACTTATTTTGTGAAATTACCTTATACAGGGTCCAAAAACAAATAAACTTTGCATCACATGCGACCAAATTTTAATAGCCCAATTTTAATTTTGTAGAAAAACACACATTTAATATGGCGCTACTTTAAAGAAAATGTATCTGAAATAAAGCCTTGTCAAAACTGAGAAGTTTTATGTAGGCTGCGAGTCTTATTTTGCAAAAGTGGTGCAATTTATAAAATATAGGTAAAAAATCAAAATTATCTTATGCAGCTAAAATGGCAGCATGTGGGCTAGAAACTGCATTTAAAAAAACTTTTTCTAATAACTTTTTTCGATATTTTCAGAAATAACCCCACTTTTGAATAATTTTTTGGAAAAAATTAAAATTTGACAGATAATGCGAATCACGTGACTACTATTTTTTGCTTAATTTTCATCTCGATCGAAGCAGAACTTGATTCCAAAGTCAAATTTTGAATAAAGCTATTAATAAAAAAAAAATCCATATGATGCGGACTTTACTGGTGATACCTAGGTATACCTACTGTATAAAAAATGCTCAAATATATATTGTGTGAAAACAACACGACTTAAGTACAAATTTTATAAACTAAGAAAATTCATGAATCAAAAGCTCCTTCTGACAATATATATTATCTATACTAGTCGAATCTATATTACAATCTGCTATAATTGTACGAGGTGGTATGTAGCCTAATAACGCCTAAGATGCGAGCCTCTTAATATTTAGCAAAACTACATACTTAAGTAATGCCCCATCTTCCTTCTTAAATTTATTTTATTACAATGTCCCTTCTGGAGAGTAGTTACCACTTCATTACATATTAAAGGTTATAACACAAAAAGAAAGACTTTTCGTACTATTTAACTCTATACTATATCTAATACCTACTGAATATAAGAATGCTATACTTTTACAACAGCAGCTGTCTATTCCTACATCATAATAAAAACTTACAAATAAAAGTACTTCTCACCCACATCAAACTAGACAAATTACTAACCAGTATTTGGTCGTTCCGTTTTACAGAAGAGGTGGTAACCAAAGATTTACAAAAAGTCTAGCTCCTTGGCCATTGCTTCGCTTCAAAAACCATCAACATGGTTTTCATATTATACGTACTTCCTAACTATTAAGTAAGGTATTCATTTTTAGTGCTTATGGAAGAAAGTAAGCTTTCCATGATGCAAAGAAAAAAGCTAAATTACTTTTTAAGAAATGGCGAACCGCTTCCACCATTAAATAATACATCAAGACGTAACCAGAGCAGAATTCCGGAAGTTACTATCAGACCTGGGTCTTCCAAGAGACGTTCTAGGGATGCTATTATCTCTTCTGGGGCATATGAACGTGATACCACTATGGTAAGAGGGCCAAACGAGGTGTTCATCTAATTACCCCATTTTACAAATTATTACTCGGTTACGCTTGCCGAATATTAAAAAAAAATAATGTAGTCTTACTGCACTGTCGTCTTTAGTTAATACGCCGTAATAACTTTTCAACATTTTAACAGTTGAATTTTTCTTCTTCCAAAGGGTCTTCATTTCAAATCATTTCTTATACAAGATGTGTTTTTTAAATTTGCGAAAGGGCATTTTTCTGGTTGGGAAATAAAAAAGTAGTCGCTAGGACGGTATGGTGGATGGTTCATTTCTTTAAAGCCACAAGACGTCAGGGCAGATATATACAGTACCCACCTATGTCTCCCGTAAGTTTGCACCATATGAAAAACTTTTTTATTATTCATTTTACGAAAATAAGTTATTCTTCATAAAAAGCTCTGCATGCACTGAGAAAATCTCCAGCAAAAACAACTTTACTGATTTATTTTTGGCTATCCCAGCTAAAATATTTGCCAAAGTTGCAAATTGACTTTCTTGTAGCAGTAAAATAAGGTTTACTGATGTCTTTCTATTGATTTTAATAAGTACTTTGCTGTTGGTAATAAATATTTTCTTAAATATTTCGCAATAGCAAAATACGTAATTGTAAGAGCAAAAAACTTTTTCAAAAGAATTTTTATTTATATAAGAAAAAATGTTGCTGCCCCAGCAAAGAAAATTTATTAGATCCGGTATTCGGGTGTTTCCGTGTCGCCATTCGGTGTCGTTAAGAGCCAGTTTCGAGTATTTCAGCCCGTCCGAGCCTGTTGTCGCGCCGTTCGCGCATCATTTCGCTAAGTTTAGAGTTGAGGGAGAGGGTGGGGCTCATAGCCTTACAAAATTATTTGTTTTTTTTTTGTTTGTGACCTGCGGCTAGCTGTATTATTTTGATGGAGTACAAGAAAAGTTGAAAGTTTAGAGGCCACCTTTAAATTAAGAAGAAGACTATACTTTAATGCATTTTTGATGATTTTCCATTTCCATGTCCTTATTGTAGTTAAACACAGGCATTGAATTGGTAAGTTTTGTTTGTATAATCTTACACATAATATACTTGTTTTTGTTTATTTTTATGCATATTTCGGTAAATCATTTATTTGTGTATTTTTAGAGAGAGGCAGTTTTTAACAAAAGGTTTCCTGATTGTATTGACGTCATATAATATACTAGTAGAAAGTTTGTGCAGGAATAATAGCAAAGTTGAAAGAACGAAAAATCAGCGGATACGGCCTTGAAGAAAATATTGGTAAGTTAAAACGTTTCATTTTGTATATAAAATGTTTGCCTATTAAACAGGTCTTATAATAATAATTGTAATTGAAAACTAATGAAATAATTATTTTTAGACATTACTGCTAAGGGACTACTGATGTTACTATATTTATTGAGCCCCATAACCATTAAAAGTGCCAGAAAAGGTTCTATGGAGACCAAGCAGGAATGAGGTGCAAGAAAGTTTGTTCTTTAACGCAGAGGTAAATATTAACTACTATTTGCTATGCTTGAACTAAGAATCATACATATACATACCTAACCTTATACCGTGCGAGCAAAAATTATTTGCATCAAAGCGAGGGCCTTGCATCTAAGGACGTAATGCTTAGCGGTATCAATTAATCAGTTATTCCATCATCTTTGACAGCCGTTACGCGTAATTTTATCTAAACCAAGCCCTACGTTTTTTAATCCAAGCCCTCTTTGATGCAAATAATTTTTGCTCGCACGGTAGTAACCTGAATCAATGATCTAGGTAGCAGATCATTGACCTGAATGCTTAATAGGAGGCTTAACTGGTAGTAGTGTCAACTTTTTTTTGACATTTTGAAGTCGGAACTTTTTAGTAAAATTTAATAATTGCAGTCGTGCATACATTGGTGTTACAATGACAAACACCGATAAGTTGTCTTATTCTTGACTTCGCTTAGTTTCTCCCTGGTCCTTCATTTCCAGAATTTTTGATTACCCCTACTATAAATATTTAATCAACATTCTCCGTTCCAGAATGATCATCTCACAGAAAAATAAACGCAAAATGTGAGAAGCTACAACTGTTTAACCTAACTGTTCAGCCGTTCGGAGTCATAGTGGAAAACCTTGCCTCTCCAAGATATATTATAGTTGTATCAGTGCTGTATCATTATTATTATTATTATTATTATTATAATTATTATTAGGTGCATATAGTCCTGTTTTTGTTATTTTATGTTATAAATAAGTTTCTATAAATTCTTTTTCTTTTATAGCCTGGTAGAGTATAATTATTTTTTCCTCATTTTTTATAAGAAAAGGTTTGTAAAATGAAACTTTTATTATTGTTAATTATTAGGTGCTTTATGTTCCTGTTGTTTAATGTTATAACTTATAACGTTCATATAAATCGTTTTTTGCATAACCTGTATTAATATTTGGTTCTTGTCGAATTTTTTTTTATATAAAAAAATGTTTATTTCATTTAGCTTTTTCCTTTTATTCCTATACCCTATATTTAAACCTTATCCTCACAGCAACTACATGCTTAATGTGCTCTATTTTATTAGCCCCTAAATTGTATTTTTTATTGCAGCAAATTTTATTTTGTTTTTACCCTGGATTAAAGTGCGCCTGTGTCACAAATTCGAGTACATGTACGGGAACCTTGAACTTTGTAAGAAATACATCAAAGTCGAAATCAAAAAGTGCAACTGCTTTAAATTTTACATTATGTATTTCTTACAGTTTTTAAGATTTCCATACTAGCACTCGAATTTGTGACACAGGCGCACTTTAACCCATGGTAAAAACAAAAAAAAAATTGCTGCAATAAAAAAAACTTTTTAAGGGTAAGAAAGCACCCTCTTGTGCTAGCTATATAATTTTATTGTAGAAGGAGAGACATTTTTTGTTATTAGAAAAAGTATTTTTACCAACAGCAAAAGATTTTTAAGGTACAAGAAAGATCCTTTCTACTGCAAGAGAGACGTTTTTTACTATATAAAAAAATGTCACCACTGTAGCAGAAATTTGTTGTTTCAGTAGCAAAGAATTTTATAGTTACATTATATAGTTCTATAAGTACAGCAACGTTACTTTTTAGATATAGCAGAATTACTTTATAGCTATAACAGAATTATTCTTGCAAAGTAGCTTTATTACCACAGCAAAGTATGTCCAGCAGAGTGCATTCTCCTGGTACAGTAATGTGCTTGGCTGTCCCCCATTTAGCAAAATATTTTAGCTATGGTTGCTAAAATTTTCGCTACGAATGAAAAGAGATTTTCTCAGTGTGGTCTAAAACGTAAAATGCAACCATCAAATATCGAAATTTGCCAGTCATATACGAGGTTTGTCAAAAAATGTGAATTTTTCCCAAGAATGTGAATTTTTCCCAAGAGTAAAGTACCTTTATTTTTGACATTATCAAAAATTGTTATTAAAAAAAGTTGATCAGAACTAAAAACCACGTTTAAATATACAATAACACGTATTAAATTAATTAAATAATTAAAAAATTAAACAATTAAGTAGGTAATAATAAATTAATAAAATCATTTTTCAACATAAATGCGTATAATTGCCTTTTTAGACGTGGTTTTTAGTTCTGATCAACTTTTTTTAATAACAATTTTTGATAATGTCAAAAATAAAGATACTTTACTCTTGGGAAAAATTCACATTCTTGGGAAAAATTCACATTTTTTGACAAACCTCGTATATGACTGGAAAATTTTGATATTTGATGGTTGCATTTTAGGTTTTAGACCATGCAGAGCTTTTTATGAGGAATAACTTTTTTTCGTAAAATGAATAATAAAAAAGTTTTCCATATGGTGCAAACTTACGGAGACATACTGTATATTGTCAACGCGAGCATTGTCAACAGAAGCATTATCGTGGTATAAGGGAATATCTTTTCTCGTCTTTTTTGCGATCTCTTTGTTTTAGTCAACCATTTTCTATTATGGTTCAACTTTCATCAGCATTTCGTGTATCGTCATGTCCCTTGGTGTGCTAAGGCGTTCATGGTCTTGTAAAGACCACATACCTTGTTTAAATAAAAATTTCCACTTACCATACCAAGGCAGGTATCTCCGCAAACGGGTGTCATTTCGTTTAAAATAATATATCTACACTGTTTTGTATGGAATTTAGTAATATTTCGCGAAGGGACCAATTCAAGTTTTGTGCCAGCAATTAAGGGTTTTAAAATTATTATATTAAACTTTGATAAATTTTACAGACCTTCAGGGAGTTTAAACCAAAAAAGGAACATTTTCTATTATTAATAAAGTCTTCAATGGAAAAGGTGCCTCTTTTGCAGACTAATCTTGTATATTATAATACACATAATATACGCAGTGTGTCCACGCGGATAGAGTTTGGAAAAGGAAAAACTTCTTTATTAGTAGATAGAAGAAAACGCCATTCTTTATAAAAACGTCTGCTTGGGCTGAAACTACAATTTCGAATATCAGATTTGCAATTAGTATACAGGGTTCGTCAAAAACAACATTCTTACTTTTCAGGATTTCTTTTTAATTCTAATTTTTAATTCCTTGATATATTGAATGAATTTTGCTTATGCTGAAACTAGAATTTTAAATATCACACTTGCGATTACAATACAGGGTTCGTCAGAAACAACATTTTTAGTTTTTTGGAGTTCGTTTAAAATAAATTTACGTAAAAACAAACAACTATTGTTGCTTTCTTACTTCGAATATGATTTTACGTCTTGCCGAGTAACGATTTTGTTGTAAGAAAACCATTTTTTATTAGCCTACGTTTGAAGTATTTTTATTATTACATGCATGTCATATATCTTTAATTCATACAATCATAAATTATAAAACTTTTATTCAAATGTGGTGCCACCGAGTTAGCGCATAGTTCAACTCGACATCTGAATTCTCGATAACAGTTCCTAACTTGCTGTATTGGGTTATTTGCAATAACTACTCTTCTTTTTTCTTTTGAGAGATCTAAGTTATTGAAATTGGTTTTATACACATATGGCTTCAGATATCGCCATAAATGAAAGTCGATAATTGTGTGATCGGGACTCCTACGTGCCAACTGATTTGGACCATAGGTACCTGCTCCCAGTCCATTTGTGCCCAAAGTGATGATTTAGACGATCATCAAAAGGAAATGGAAATTAGAATTTAAGAAAATCAAAAAAACAAAAACTGTTGTTCCTGACGAACCCTGTATAGTAATCGCAAATCTAATAGTTGAAATTGTAGTTTCAACATCGGCAAAATTTATTTAATAAATCAAGGAATTGAAAAAAAAGATCCAAAAACTAAAAATGTTGTTTGTGACGAACCCTGTATAGTAATCGCAAATCTAATAGTTGAAACTGTAGTTTCAACATTAGCAAAATTCATTTAATAAATCAAGGAATTGAAAAAAAAGATCCAAAAAACTAAAAATGTTGTTTGTGCCGAACCCTGTATAGTAGTCGCAAATCTAATATAGTTGAAACTGTAGTTTCAACATTAGCAAAATTCATTTAATAATTTAAGGAATTGAAAAAAAAAAGATCCAAAAAACTAAAAATGTTGTTTGTGACGAACCCTGTATAGTAATGGCAAATCTAATAGTTGAAACTGTAGTTTCAACATTAGCAAAATTCATTTAATAAATCAAGGAATTGAAAAAAAAGATTTAAAAAACTAAAAATGTTGTTTGTGACGAACCCTGTATAGTAATCGCAAATCTAATAGTTGAAACTGTAGTTTCAACATTAGCAAAATTCATTTGATAAATCATGGAATTGAAAAAAAAAAGATCCAAAAAACTAAAAATGTTGTTTGTGACGAACTCTGTATAGTAATCGCAAATCTCATAGTTGAAACTGAAACTGTAGTTTCAACATTAGCAAAATTCATTTGATAAATCAAGGAATTGAAAAAAAAAGATCCAAAAAACTAAAAATGTTGTTTGTGACGAACCCTGTATAGTAATCGCAAATCTATTAGTTGAAACTGTAGTTTCAACATTAGCAAAATTCATTTAATAAATCAAGGAATTGAAAAAAAAAAGATCCAAAAAACTAAAAATGTTGTTTGTGACGAACCCTGTATAGTAATCGCAAATCTAAGATTCGAAATTGTAGTTTTAGCACAAGCAGACGTTTTTATAAAGAATGACCTTTTCTTCTATACCTACTAATAAAAAAGTGTATTCTCTTCCAAACACGTGGCTCGTGGACACACCGTATAATATATAAATATTAACTCATAAATAACTATTGTAGCCCTTTCAACCATTAGTCGATAGAGAAAGAGAGAAGGAGAAATTAGCAAACAAAATGGCTTATAATAAGGATATTGATGTAACTAAACATAAAGTTATAAGAAAAATTGAAAAAGAAGAACTTAAACTGGAACCGAATAGATTTGATCAGCGTAAGTAAAATAAAATACCAAGGTAGTATTTATATTCAATTCTTGGGGTATCCTCAAAAGAACAACAGCACATATTGCTTTTCTGGATTAATACTCAAAAAAAAAAATTGCGTAGCTATTCGTGTGCGGAAGAAATTAGTATTTCTCTGTCTTTTATGTCGAAATTGTAAAAGTAAATACCACCAAGATAACCAAAACATACATTTTTAAATAGACAAAAATATACAGGATCCTTGTTAAAAAGTTCATGCCCAAGTTTAAATTTTCGGGGGTGGGCACACACAGTTCTTGGTAAATCATAAGCAGTTTTAGTTGCTTTTTTTTAACTTTCCTTGTTCTCTAGTAAAACAAGATTTAAATAATAATCTAGAATAAATATTACTTTTTATACGTTCCATAATTTTATACTACTAGAAACAAGGAAAAAGTCTCGGAAAAAGTATTAAAATAATTAAATTAATAACGCGTACAAAATAAATTATTTATGCCTTATAATAACACAATCGCCACTGTTTTTATTACAACTGTCAAGCTAGGAAGATTTCCAGTTATTAATCTTACAAGTAGGGTGATTTGTGAAAATTTATTTTTTAATTATTTACTTTTTTTAGTCGTTGAAGAAATAAAGGAACGAGAGGAATGGCTTAAGGAAATGGAATTCTTAGGGCAAGCAGAAAAGTATAGACTTATTATTGAACAACAAATTCAGAATAAAGTTAGAGAGATGCAAAAACTAAAGTCCAGTAACAATTAATGTACCTATTAACAAAAATTGTATTGTTCAATATGAATATATCAAATATATTTTATTATTTCTATTACAATATGCTGCCGCAGTTTTTTTTGCAAATGTTCGAGCCCGTTTACGATATCGATTTTACTGCTACTTTAAGGTCGTTTTTCTTCACCTTATTACTATCTGTACTGTTACCTTGACAATATTTAATAGCCAAAATATACAGTGTCACCAGTAAAGTCCACATCATATGGGATTTTTTTTTAATTAATAGCTTTATTCGAAATTTGACTTTGGCATTAAGCTCTGCTTTGATCGAGATGAAAATTAAGCAAAAAATATTAGTCACGTGATTGGCATTATATGTCAAATTTTAATTTTTTCAAAAAAATAATTTAAAAGTGGGGTTATTTCTAAAAATATCGAAAAAAGTTATTAGAAAAAGGTTTTTAAATGCAGTTTCTAGCACACATGCAAAATTTCAGCCGCACAAGATTATTTTAATTTTTTACCTATATTTTGGTAAATTGCACCACTTTTGCAAAATAAGACTCATCGCAACTTACATAAAACTTCTTAGTTTTCACAATGCTTTATTTCAGATACATTTTCTTTAAAGTAGCGCCATATTAAATGTGTGGTTTTCTACAAAATCAAAATTGGGCTATTAAAATTTGGTCGTATGTGATGCAAAGTTTACTTGCTTTTCACCCTGTATAATAGGCTGGGCCGAAAAAGTGAAAAATTGGAAATTGCAAATGGCATAGTTGCCAATATCTGACTATACATCTAAAAGTAATTTGTGGAAAATTTTATTAAAATCCGTAAATGTTTAGCCGCGCCCCTGTGACCTTAAAAATGAGTAAAAAGGCAGATTTTTCAATATTTAATATTTTTTAAATCCAAAATTATAATTTTTTTGTGACTTCTTGTGGATGTGGGAATGTGTATAAAAATAATTTTTTCAATAAAATATTTTTCTGTTGGATAGAAATTACAAATTTGTCCTCAAAATCTTCATTTACACGTAATTTAACGTTTTCAGAGACAAATTTGTGATTTCCATCCAACAGAAAAATATTTTATTGAAAAAATTATTTTTAAACACATTCCCACATCCACAAGAAGTCACAAAAAAATTATAATTTTGGATTTAAAAAATATTAAATATTGAAAAATCGGCCTTTTTACCAATTTTCAAGGTCACAGGGGCGCGGCTAAACATTTACGGATTTTAATAAAATTTTCCACAAATTACTTTTAGATGTATAGTCAGATATTGGCAACTATGCCATTTGCAATTTCCAATTTTTCACTTTTTCGGCCCAGCCTACTGTATAAGGTAACTCCATAAAATAAGTATTTTTGAAAAGGTAGTTTGTATCTGAAAGTAATACACCTTAATATTAAGACAAAAAAGAACACAGTGTCTCCAGTAAAGTGTTTTTTAAGTGAAAAATAAATTTTAGTTTAACAACGTAAAGTTTATCTATTTTCAACGATTTAATTTAAAACCCCTATATTATAATTTCTTATGAAGCTATGTCATAATAACGTTAACGTGTATTACTTTCAACCACAAACTACGTTTTCAAAAATACTTATTTTATGAAGTTACCTTATACAGGGTCCAAAACAAATAAACTTTGCATCACATGCGACCAAATTTTAATAGCCCAATTTTGATTTTGTAGAAAAACACACATTTATTGTGGCGCTACTTTAAAGAAAATGTATCTGAAATAAAGCATTGTCAAAATTAAGAAGTTTTATGTAAGTTGCGGTGAGTCTTATTTTGCAAAAGTGGTGCAATTTACAAAATATAGGTAAAAAATGAAAATTATCTTATGCGGCTGAAATTTTGCATGTGGGCTAGAAACTGCATTTAAAAAAACTTTTTCTTATAACTTTTTTCGATATTTTTAAAAACAACCCCACTTTTAAATTATTTTTTTGAAAAAATTAAAATTTGACAGATAATGCGGAATCACGTGACTACTATTTTTTTGCCTAATTTTCATCTCGATCGAAGCAGAGCTTGATGCCAAAGTCAAATTTCGAATAAAGCTATTAATAAAAAAATCCCATATGATGCGGACTTTATTGGTGACACTGTATAAATATTTCAAAAATTGTTTTCGTAACTCACACGCCATTTGTTTTCTTAAATTTTGAAAAAAATACAACTTTAGAATATTAATTTTATTTGACTTCAGTTAATAAGATAGATAGAGTTTATTGATAAATAGTAGGGGAGGGTGGGCCACGTTGAGACGATTTTTACTTTTGTATTTTTAAACCCATCCCTTTGAAATATTTTTGACATCTTGCACACTAAAATGATGCTTCTCAGTGTTGCCTACTAAAATAAATTGTTTAGCAGTCAAAATACCCAGTATTCATTGTTAAACATGTTGAAACATGTATATTTACATCTGTTTTAAGGTGGCCCCAAATCGGGCCACCTTAAGACATGGAAGGTCTACCATGAGACACACATAAGAATATTGTTACAAATTTAGTTTAATATTGTTTATTATTATTTGCTGGTTACAAGAATACATAAACAGGTTACATCAGTAAAAAAGACAAAATTAGCGAATATCAATACTGTCAAATTTAATACCAAATGTTACGTAAGCCTGCTGCCTCCTGGTACCTTCACAGTTAGTGTTAGACGGCAAAATACATTTGATTTCACTGTCTTTTATTAGAGCAATATCTTTGACTTCGGGGAAAAATAAATGCATTTTTTATTTTATTACAATGGTGCAAATAAGTCACCTCAATGTCGGAATATTTTATGGCAATATAGAATACAGACTTTTTATTATGGAATTCAACCAAAACGTAAGAGTTTATTTGTGGCTTATCTTTAAATTTTTCGAATTCCAATTTACTAAAAGATTCTGGGTCAGAGGAGTCTGAAATAAATGAATTATTTTCCTCAGTGTCAGAAGATGATGATGAGACTGTAGCTGTTCTATTCGACTTTTTGGCTAAACCTAATTGCCTTTTTGTTCCTTTTGATTATTGTAGTTATTTTTTGTTTGTTTCTTCTCATTGTCTTTTTCTTGTATTTCTAATTTCTCCGGTGTATCGGTTACAATTTTACTCCTATCTCTCTGTCTTGACTGTTTTAACTTTCTTGCTTGATCTTTGGGATATCCGAATAGTTATTCTGGACTTTTAAACTTATTAGGCCACCTTGAGACATGTCTCGTTGTGGCCCATAAAAGTTGTCTCAAGGTAGCCCATTATGCACCTGAAAATAAGAAATGTACTAAAGTCAAAATCCTGAACATAGGACCCTTAAGACCTTGAAATAATAAAAACACCATATATTTAATTGGCCATAAGCAAAAACAGAATAATCCATTTGCTCTATTTTTTTTTAAAACAATCGTCAAAAGTAAGTAATAAAATAAACTTTACCTGTCGAAATACACACTACTCACGATAAAAATTTTATTCGCACACAAACAACCACCACGATAGCACGAGAGAGACTGATCGCTGTTTGCCCAACGCGCTGCGGAAGTACTATATTATTTAATTGGCGCGTATTTCAAAAACTGTAACGGTTGTCTCATGGTGCACGCGTCTCAAGGTGGCCCATCCTCCCCTACATGTACCTATAATATAACGTCAGAAATAAAACCTCTATTTTAAAAATCGTAGTCGGTAGATTGTTATAAAACGTCAATAACATACAACCAATGCCTGTGTTTTGTCCCCTATACCACTAAAAGTAAGTCTAATGTTAACCGCTTATTTATTTATTTATTTATTTAATTCAAACTCAACAGATACAAAGTATCCTATTACAGAGTAGGAGTGTACTAAAATCTAGATAATATAAAAACTAAACTAAACTAGCACTTTTTTATAATCCTTGAGGGTTAAAGAGAATATATCCAAATTTTTCATTATAGAATTCGACAACTTACACATAATATTAAGAGGCGAATTTCCATAGCCATTTGTAGTAGTAAACTTTATATAAAAAGTAGCACAATTTCTTGTTCTATAAAGCGGCATATTAAAGTTAATTTGTGATAACAACATTGGTGCATCTATTTGATTGTGTATTAATTTATAAAGGAACAACAGGGACGAGTGAGTTCTACGTTTTTCTAAACTAAGCAGGTTATATCTATCTCTTAGTTGAGCTTTACTTATTGTTAGGTCATATGTACTGGTTTCTTTATAATACAGATATCTTAGAAATCTATTCTGTACTCTTTCTATAGTATATTTATGTTTCTCATAATATGGACTCCAAATAACAGCAGCATACTCCAATATACTTCGAACATTTGCAACATACAACTGTTTTATACATTTAATGTTAATAAAATGTTTACAATTCCTAACTACAAACCCATACATACTCGAGGCTCTGTTTGAAATATTTAAAATATGGTATACGAATGTTAACCCGTGATCAAATGTTACACCAAGATCTTTATATTCTGTTACTCTGCTTAGAATTATGCCGTTTATATTGTAATCAAAGTTAATTTGGGTTTTCTTTTTGGTGTATGTCATGATATTACATTTGCTAATGTTAAAATATAACTTATTATGTAGAGACCACTCGTGTATTTGGTTAAGAATTTCCTGGAGTTTTAAGCAATCTTGGTAACTACTGATGGTAGCATATAACTTAATATCATCGGCAAACACCAATATACCACACTTTGTAACTTTTTTAATTAAGCTGTCTATAAATAATATAAAGAGTAATGGCCCTAGATTAGAACCCTGAGGTACGCCCGAGCTTGCTATAAACTGTTTTGAAGAATATCCCTTCACTATTACCCGTTGCTTTCTATTTTGAAAGTACGAATTGAAAAAAATTACCAAGTTTGAGTGAAAACCAAATTCATTGTATAATTTGTTAAGCAGAATATTGTGTGATACTTTATCAAATGCCTTTGTGAAATCTGTATATATTACGTCCACCTGTGATTTATTATGAATGCTTTCAGAAATGTGCTGTGTTATTTCGGCTAGATTTGTTATGGTAGATTTTTTATTCATAAAACCATGTTGAAATTGAGATATTTTCCTGTGAACGGAGGTATATATATATTTATAAATTATGGATTCAAATATCTTTGCAGGTGTTGATAAAATAGCAATAGGTCTATAGTTTTTTATATCAGTGGAGTCTCCTTTTTTAAAGATTGGACAGATTTTAACTTCTTTGAATTTATTTGGAAAAGTGTTTGTTTTTAAAGCTAAATTAAATATTTTTTGTAAAGGCTCGGCAAAAAAACCAACCAGTCCTTTAACAATATAAGGTGGTACATTATCAAGCCCGATTGCTCTGTTTACTTTAAGTTCTTTGACAGCATCACACACGTCTGCATAACTAATATACCTAAGGTTAATGTTGTCATGATATGTATTAAGCTGCTCGTTAAGTTCAAAGGTGTCGGGATCCTTTTCATAGACTGAGCTAAAATAAGATGCAAAAGCGTCTGCAATTTGTTGACCACTACTATAATTATTGTTGTCGAGGTGCAGTTTACAAGGAATTGTATTAGAACCTTTCTTATTTTTAATATATCCCCAGAAAGCTTTTGGGTCACTTGTGATGTCCTGCTGAACTTCGGTAATGTAATCTTTGTATGCATCGTCAATACTACCCTTTATTTGTTTTCTTAACAAAATAAACTGATTTTTTAATTCTTGATTGTTTGACTTTTTAATTTTTTGCCTTAGTGCTTCTTTTTTCTTTAGACTTTTAATTATATTTCTATTAAACCAAATTGGATATTGTTTAGTTCTACGGCATTTTGGGACGCATACATCAAATATATCATATACTTTTACATAAAAAATGTCAACTGCCTGGTTTACATCAGAAAGTGAATCCAAATACCCCCAATTAACACTTTGGAACATTTGGTACATGGCAGAAAAATTAGCTTTTTTAAAATTATAATTAAGAATATGTTTGTTTACAAGCAATTCTTTAGGTTTTAGAATTTTTATATACAATTCGATTGTAAGGGTAGGGTGATATTTATCCTCCGCAACAAGGCTAAAAATTGATTTTTTTACTTCACATTTCATACAGGACATGACAAGATCTAGAATACGATTGATTTTATTAGGTTCTAGGTTCCATTGTCTACAATCAAAGAAATTTAAGAAGTTTAATAAGATATTAACTGAGTTGTCTTTGATATTATTGTTCTGATAGTATTGATTAAGCTGTGTAGTGTTGAAATCGCCTAATATAATGTAATTCTTTTCATGTAATATACTCAAATTTTCTAGGAAAGCAAAAAATTTCTCTCTTATCAAGATAGAGCAATTTGGAGGAAGATAAACTAAAATTAAATAAATATAGCTAAATTCACATGTGGATACTTTGACACATAAAATATCTATTTCGGGTATATGAAAGTCTAGGTTTACCTCATTACATTTATAAATATTTTTAACTCCTAAAAGAACACCTCCACCACGGGAATTATCACTTCTGTTTCTCTTTTTAAACACTACAAAGTCATTTGGAAATATCTCACCATCGCAGACACTACTAGGAAGCCATGATTCAGTCACCGCAAACACATCATATTCGTCCTGCATTTGACACACTTCATTATAAAATATATGCGTTTTGCTGTTTAGTCCCCTTACATTCTGATATATAATTGACAACGAAGTATTAGTTACATGTTCTGAAGAGGTTTTTTCTATGGTAAATGAACCGAGTGTTGAGTCTGCGGTAAAAAACTATTGTCGTTGTCGCCACCATAGTTTATATTTTGTCGTAGCCTTTGAATTCTCTTTTGGTATGCAGGACAAGTCTGATCTCTCGCTGTGTGATTACGATCACTCAATCCTAGCTTTCTGCAGTTGGGGCATTCCAAATTAATCTCTGTACATCCTCTTCCATCATGAGGGCCACCACATTTATGACAGCATTCTTGAGTTGTGCAGTATTTGGCTACGTGTCCAAAGCTGCAACATTTGTAACACATAGAAATATTTGTGTATTCTTGAATAAACACTGTACATAGGTCAAATGTTACGTTTTTACGCTTCATTAGCCATTTAAACACTTGTGGAGATGTTTGGAAGATCCAATTTTCTTTCATTTTATTTCGACAATCCCTTTTTGTAATAAATTTGAAAAATTCCTTAACATTGGAACCAAAATTAAGAGAAATATCAGGATTTTCGTGTATAAATTCATCAAGGAACGTCTCTGGAGCGTATCCTTTAAGCACGCCGGTTATTTTAATCATTGGATCCATATTTTGAATGTTTTTAACATTAAAATTTTTATTTGCTAAATTTTCTGTTAGTTTCTGTTGTTGTATTTCATTTTGACATTCTATTACGACACTTCCGCTTCTGTTGTGTCTTATATTCTTAAAGGCGCCGGGGATATTGTTCTTAGATACACTCTTTTTTATTTCTTGAAGTACTACTCTAGAGTCTTGTTGGTCCTTAATTTTTATGACTGTTGTATGTTTTTTAACTTGTGGAGGGGTCTTCCACTCCTGTAAAGGCGGTGTGCCAACATTTATAGAGTTAATGGTTTGCAACTTTGCAACTTGACTATAACTTGTGTGGTTTGGTTCATCACTAGTAGATGCTGGTATAATGTTAGTAATTATTACTAATTGAAGAGTGGAAATAAGAAAGGGCCTAAGTGGCATTTATGTAAAAAATTAGATTTTTATTGAAAAAGGTTCTAAATGCCATGCTTTATGGCCTAAGAAAGGTCATAAGTGCCAGATGTAAAATATGGAGCTAGGGCATGCATTTACAGGTGGCGGCACCCGTATGTATGTATTTGTATTTGTATTTGTATGTATGTGTAAGTATTTTCCTTAGAAAAGTCCTAAGTCCAGCCAGTCTGACAGTACGGCGTGATTATTCGAACGGTAAAGAACACCTGTTTATGTTCAAAATCAGTTTGTTATATCGTTTGGAATTTTTGGAACGTTTTTATAAAAACTTACTTGGAATTCATGAAACGGAGACCAAAAAAGTGTTTTTTTTCTAAATCGATTTACTAGAAAGACATAAGGCACTTAGGCCTTTTCCTGTTTTTTGTTTATAAAATTGTTTCTATTTAAGCAAAAAATGATTTTTTAAAAACTTTTTTCTTAAAAAAAGCTGTTTGGCTTTGTATTTAACACTATTGTTGCTTACTTGATTAATAAAGTATAAATACAACAAAATAATTTTGATTTTATTTCTATTTTCTTGATTATCTCAACTTTTTTTTGGCACTTAGTCCCTTTCTTATTTCCACACTTCAATTATTATAAACTATTGCAATTTAATTTGAAGAAATAGACCATGCTTAAAGTGGAGTTGAAAGTACGAAAGAAAAACTAAAAGTCTTCCTCTACAAAATTTATTAGATAAAAATCTTCAACTAGGGGCCTCTACATAATAATAATATTAATAATAATAATAATAATAATAATAATAATAATAATAATAATAATAATAATAATAATAATAATAATAAAAATAATAATAATAATAATAATAATAATAAGTTTATTTATTTTAAATTTTTTTTTAATAATACAATAAATATGTTTATGTTATCGTCGATAAACTTATTTTTCAATCCCCTGAGCTTGTTAGGGACAAATCTTATTTTTTGTTTTAGTAAGTAAAATCATAAATCATAAATATGCATTAGAAATCAAGTTTTAAAGTAAAATTTTTTTTAATGAAATCAGTTTTTTAATTTTTGTTGGTAGTTTAAATAAGAACATAAATATTTGAAATTTTTTTGTCCTATGGACTTATATATTTTGGGTTTTATGGTTATTTCATTTTTATGGCGTGTATTATGATTACGGTTTTTAAATTGTATAAGGTTTTTATTTTTAAATATAATATATTATTTTAAGATGTTATAAATGTAAAGTTCTCTTATGTTCAACTTTTTTGTTTCTGAATATAATTCCTATGAAGGATAAAGATAATCTTTATTCTTTATTGAATATAATTTTTAGAAACCTTTTTTGTACTATTTCTAATTTTTTAACTAAAGTTCTATTTATTCCTCCCCAACCTAAAATTTCGTAATTTAAATGAGTTTTAACTAACGCGTAATATAATATTTCCATATGTCTTACATTAAAAATTTTTTTATTGTTTTTAAAAATCGTTAGTAAACTTCTTAATTTTTTAATTAATTAACTATGTGAAAATTCCAATTTAATTTACTGTCAAAAATAATTCCTAAATATTTTGTTTTATTAACTTTAAAAATTTGAATGTCTTCATTTATTTCAATACTATTCATATTTTGTGGTAGGTCATTTAGGTTTAAAGTAAAAGGAATATAATTTGTTTTATTAAAATTAATTGTTAACAAATTGTTATCAAACCAATTTTTTATAATTTTAAAATCTTTTTTAATTTTATTATTTAAGTTTTCCCAATTTGCATCGGTACAAAAAATTGTAGTATCATCTGCAAAACTATGAATTGGTCCATCGCAATTTATACTAAATAAGTAGTTAATGTAAATATTAAAAAATAATGGTCCTAAAATTGTTCCTTAAGGAACACCATACCTAAATACTTTTGGATAGCTTTTTTCTTTATCTATTTGAACATAAGTTGGTCTATTTTTCAGATAATTTTTAATTAATTTTAATTGCTTTCCTCTGAATCCAATATTTTCAAACTTTTTTAAAAATTATTGCTAACTGTATCAAAATCTAGAAAAATACTAATACAAGGTTTTTATTATCTAGTGCATCATATATTTGTTCTGTTAGATAGCAAATAGCGTTTTGTGTTGATTTATTTTTTTGAAACCCAAACTGTTTATTAGAAATAAAATTTATTGTTTCCAAATAATTTTCGATTCTTAATTTTAAAACTTTTTCGAATACTTTTGCTATCGAAGATATTAATGTTATTGGTTTATATTTACTAGTTTTACTAGAATCTCCAATTTTGAAAGCTTCTGGATATATACTGGTTTTAAAAATATTATTTATAAGAAATGTTAGTGGTCTAGAAATAGTAGTTTTAATAGTTTTTAATATTTCTGTTGTTATTCCGTCGGCACCAGGAGATTTCTTTAATTTTAAACTATCAATTACATTTTCAACTTCTTTATGATTCGTTTCTTCTAAATAAAATGAATTTATATTGTTTATTTTTTTTTATTTGAAAATGTGTTACTTTATTGATTTTGTTTGCTAGCTTTTCTCCCACTTTAGAAAAATAGTCAATAAAGCTATTAGCTATATTTTCTTATCAGTAAGTGATTCATTTTCAATTTTGATTTCATTTATATTTTTATGTTTTTGATTTTTATTACATATTTTTTTAATAGTTTTCCACATATCTTTTTTTTTTTTATTTCTTGTTATAAAGTACAGTTTATAATATATATATTGTCATTTGGAATTAAAAGTACATACAGTTTTTAAATGGTTTCATTTTTATATTTATTTATTTTAAAACAAAATAAGGTTTACAATTACACTTGTGTAATGTTAATTACAAGTAATGAAAATTATAATTGCAAAAAAAAAGTTATACCTAACCCCGTATGTGCTAACTTAAGACTTAAAATTAATATATCTTGATTAGAGTTTTTACATTTATCAATTTCACGTTTATAAAAATTGGTTTTTGTTTCTTTAATTAGTTTAGTCAATTTGTTTTTACAAATTTTATATTTATTTATATAATAAAAATCGGTCATTATTTTTTTGTAATTTTTTATAAAGTTCATTTTTTGTTTTAATAGAATTAAGTAAGCCGTTCGTAATCCATTTTTTTCTCTTTTTAATTTTAATTTTAATTTTATTTATACATTATTGTACATTATTTTGGATTTCTTTTAATAAATTATTGGATAAGTCATTCGTTTCATCAGAATAAGAGCAAACATTTGTCCAATCTATTTTTGTAATTTTTTCTTTTAATTTGTAATAATTAATATAATTTTTATACATTGGTAAAGGTTCATTATTAGTTTTATCAATAAGTCTTTTTTGTAAAATGGTTGGGTAATGATTCGTTATATGATATTTAATGATTATTGATTGGAAATTATCTAAATTTTCTTTTGTTATTACAAAGATATGGTCAATACAAGAGTTATGTTATTTTATTTTTCCTGTGTTTTTATTTATAAATGATACAAAATTATATTCACTTAATAAGTTTAAATATTCGTTACTGTTTTTAGAGTTTAAGGAAATATCAATATTTATATCACCTACTAGAACTACTGTTTCATTTTTACCAGTATATTTAATATTATCAAAAAAAATTTTAAATTCATTTTATAAATTCAAAAACATCTAGTGGTGGAGGTTAATAGATACTTATAATATTAATTTTTTCTTTTTCGATTGATAGTTTCAAAAAGATTATTTTTATTTTTCCCATAGATATAATATCAAAAAAGTAATTATGTTCATTTTTAACATACATTATAGAATACCGTCACTTTTATTGAAATTTCCATTATTATAAATTATATCATAATTATTTAATTTAAATAAATCGGCATTTAAAATTTTCCAAGTTTCGAACGTGGAAACGTTCCCCATCTGGAGACAGAAAAAGTTGGCTGATGGTTTTAACAGAAAAGAAAATGGTAAAAGATATAAAACCTTAATGGAGATATAATGGAATCGCAAGCGGTGTGTCGATATAACATAATATGGATAGTTACGAAAAAAAATGGAATAAATTAAAACATACTGAATATTATGTAAAAAGTAATGATGAATAACCCTGCATTAAAAAGCAATACATTGTATAATATGTAATAAATATGATACCTACTAATATTAAATAAGATAAAATCGCTGTCGGCTTGACAAGTGTTACACGTTTATATTAAAAATACATCAATTTGGAAACCCATACATTGACTAGTAAGTTAGTAGTTATTGATACATCTACTTTTGTTTGGTCTTTGTGTGGTAACTGTGGTCTGATGTATATTTTATTTCTATGCCTTTTTATTAATCCTGTACTGACCATTGTATTGCTCAATGAGACGATTCCAAGAAAAATGTTAAAAACTTTCTTGAGAAACCAAGAGTTTACTGACGAAAACAAAAAGCGTATTGTTATTATTAATTCTAATATGTCAGAAGCTGGAAACATAATATCGGACTGGCAGCAACAATCTCCTTTTTCAAAGGCCAGTTCTGTTCAAATTTTGAATGGTAATACGGAAGAGTTTCAAAAGAATTCATCCAAGTTCACGCACTCTGTTGTTTTTCTAGAAAATCTTGAACACATTAGCGAAGTTACAGCAACGTTTTTAAATTACAGTCAATTTTGGTTCTGTGATCCAAAATATTATTTCTTTTCGTTGCAAGAATGTCATTTGACTTCAGACGAGTTGGGATTTTTAATGCAAAAGTTCTGGGATCTTCATCAGCTTTTAAAATTTGTTTTGATATACGTTGATAACTTCCACAATTTACAAGTTATTTCATATAATCCGTTTAACAAGAAATTGTTAAATTTTTCGAGTGGTGCCTTCACAGAAAATTACTTGTTTCCGGAGAAGTTAAAAACACTTTCTTCAAAGGAGTTCAAGATAAAAATCTCCTTGTTTTATGTAATGGTTAATGCCGAATATAAAGGAAATTCCTGTACCGGTGAAGACTGCGAGACAATGAAAACATTCTTAAGATATTTATACGCAGATGCGGAAATTGCGTCTCAAGGTGATTTATCAAGTGGATATCAAAAAGCCAGAGAAGCTATTTTAAATGGCAGCTCCGATATATCATTCAACAAAATGTGGTTATATTCAGAATTTATGATCTACACTTCATATCCGATATCCGAAATAAAAATAGTAGGAATAGTTCCCAGAGCTAAAATGCTACCTTACCTATTAAATATATTGAACATCTTCGACGTATATATCTGGTTTCTAGTTTTATTTCTGAGAGCTTTGTTTATTCTTCTTAGAAGTATTTTTATCTTGATAAAACAAATGGCCGATACAAATAGTTTAAAGTTCAGTTTCAAAATTTTAATGTTAACAAGTTCTGTATTTGCCCTTATTTTTTGTAATACTTTTCAAGGAGCGATTATAACGGCTCTAACATCACCGACATTTGCATCAAATATCGACACGGTTGAAGATTTAGCAAACAGTGGTTTGGTTCTATACGGCGAGGGCGATTGGAATTCCTTAATCAGCAAAAAATTGCGTATTATTCCTGGACTTTCATATGTTGATATTGGGATGGTTCTCTGGAATTTAACGGCAAAGCAAGCGTATGTATCCACCGACCAATGGGCAACAGGATTGCTTGTAAATAAAACTAAAGCTGGAGTTCGTTATTCAGAGTACTATCATCTAGTTAAACAGTATTTGGGAAGTGGCAAATTGACTTACTACATGAGAAGAAACTCCCCGTACAAATCTACACTGCTCAACGTCACCTTATTGATGAATGACTTTGGACTCAACTTGAATTTTGGCAAACAACAGTTTATTACTCAAAATGAAGCGAAGTTACAACGGTTGAAATTGGAACATTTACACGGAGCTTTTATTCCACTATTCCTGGGATTAATTGTAAGTTTTCTAATATTTTTGTTAGAAAACATTTTAAGCTAAGTAACGAATAAAATATAATTTTCTTTATGAAAAACTCTACGAAAATTGCAAAATAATTTAAGAAGCGTGCTCACATAATTTAGGCATATTAGGCAATAGGCTCGGCTTTATATGTTGAAGACGATAATCCCTAAATCAGGTAACAATTACTTATTATTAGAGACCGACCGAAGATTCGGTTTCGGCTAGTTTCGGTGACAGCTTCGGTTTCGGCCAAAAATCATCGGAAACTTCGGGTGCGCCGAAACTCAGTGTTCGTGAATTGTCGCCCACCGTTGGCTAGCTTTGGATGAGTTCGTAAGCAGTGTTGTCTATACAGTGAGCTCAAAAAGGTTGGAATAAATTTGTTTAAAATTCAGGTGATTATTTTCTGGAAAAACGCTTGGACATGTCGATTATTATTTTTAATTGCGAATTTTTTGACATAAGAAAAGTGTATACCTACAGGTTGTCTCAAGAAGAACATAATAAATATACCGTCAACAATGATTTTTTTTAAATAGAACACCCTGTATATTATATTATTTTTAAATTATACAATACATTCTAAATACTTTTTGTATAACATCTCCAAAAATCAACGGTTTTCGATATATTGACATTTTTTCTGGTACGAAAACTACAATTAAAAATAAACTCTTTACATGTATTTAGCCTATAATATTTACATAGACCATATTAAATTTTATTTTAATAAATGTTAAAATTGACCGCCACCAACTTCCTGGCAATATGCAAGTCGATCTTTGAATTCTTCCAAAACGTTATGGATTACCTGGGGCTCTATATTAATCTAACCTCATGCCTTATTCGAGCTTTAAGTTCATCAATATTTTTAGGTCTGTTAAAGTATACTTTAGATTTTAAATAGCCCCACAGAAAAAAATCTAGCGGGGTAAAATCTGGTGACCTTGCCGGTCATTCTATTGGAAATATCCACGGATCTTATAGCAATTTTTCAGAAAAATATTAAAATATCAATATATTGAAAACCGTTGATTTTGGAGATATGGTATGTTATACAAAAGTGTTAAAACATCGACTTCTGAAGAAACCAATGTTAATTGCGCTGACATACCGCCATATTTATTTTGGTAAAAGAAACATTGTGATTTCTTTGTGAAAAAAAGGTCAACCGCCACGTACGAATCTAGGTGCGTTTGAGACTACCACTCTTTTGACTCTTTTCACTCCGAACGTACCTTAAATGCACTCCGTCCGTTCGAGTATTACATTCGGTGCAGAAAGAGTGAATCCGGGCATTCGAGTATCGAAAAAAGAGTGAAAAGTGTTCACTCCAAAAGTCCCGTCTCATTTGAAGGTGCTTTAGAAGTGGGCAATGTAGGCATGCGTAATGTGATATGTCATTTGCAAAATTCTCAACTTTTACTTCAAAAGTTTCTTCGTCTTCGGAGCTTTCATAGAATTGCGCCTTTGCAAAGTTTAAAATGGGGATGAGGGAACTGAACAATATTTAATAATAATAATTTTAAGTTTTGTTTATGTCACAGGGTTATGTCAAGGTTTAGGTTATGTTTGTTTTTAATCCTGGAGTAGAGCGTTCGTCTTTCAAATATTACTCCGGAAACTATGAAGTCACGTGACAAAAATCCACTCTCACTCCACTCCAAATCCGCTTGCAAACCCGAACGCAGCTTCTGTCGCTGGTTATGGGTTCGGCGGAAGGTATAGGTTACCGGTATGAAGATGTTTACGTCAAATATCAAAATGTAAGGTCAAACATCGATACTTGTGACCCTTGATATCGATGGCAAAACATCGATGAACATCGCCCATTACTACTCAACCGTCCGTCAGTTGGACTCTAACTCTGATAGGGTGTACAATGTGTACATCGCGCAAATTTATTATTGTTAACGTGTTGCTGTGTGTTATCGTTGTAATATTATAAGATAAAAATATTGAAAATAATAATGTACTTTAAATATAGGTATAGTCTGTTCAATGACCGTTGACCGTTACGTCATATTTTCAATTTAACTTACCGGAGGTAAAGGTTATGATTTTTCTTAGACTCGATCTACATAAAGATGCATGTGAAAAAGTAACATACAATCGGGTTTTTTCAAATTTTTAATTATTATTTTTATACTGTTAATGAAGTTAGAAATAAGTAGTTTGTTTACGGTAAAAGGTATCATAGGATGAAACATTTTGTTTTTGAAAATCAGAATGAAATTTTTAATTAATTTAAATTTACTGAAAAATAAATTAAACTCATTTATAAAATTCAAAATTGAATCATATATTTTTTGTCTAGTGCATCAGTCTATAAATTTTTTTTCAAATATTTTCATCTCATCTATAAAATCATAAAGAAGAAAATATAATAAAAAATGACAACACAACAAAATACAGTTTTTTAATAAATGAAATAAATCATCTCCGCAAGGATCATCATCATCAAATTCATCTAAGTAAATAATAAGGGGAAGAGTACCTATCTGAAGCATCGATAAATCTTTCCAGTTCCCGCACACATCATTTATAATTTAATTTTTTAGACAAAACTTTTTTGCATTTATAATTTTATTAGTGTGTCCTAAATAATTTTTCTATTTTTCTGCTGTTAGCTATATTTTCTATGACCTCATTACATTCCGACCAAACTATTTTAATAGGATTTAAGTAGCAATTATATACCGGGTGTTTCTCAAAAGACGTTCACCCCTATAACTTTTCTATATTTATAGATATTAAAATTAAATTTTTAGATTATGCATAAGAGATAAGTCTGAATTTATTGGCATAATTTTCCATTTGTTAGCACTTCCGGTTTGACCGGAAGTGACCTTGACTTTGGTATTTTAAATGGGATATCTTGTATATTTTTACTTATTGGGATGCAGCATAACATTCTGAGTTAAATGACACCTCACTTGACATTTTTATGTTTATCATTTTTAATCTAAAGAGCTACAAATTAATTAAATCTGTTAATTTATAGTCAAGTAGTATATGAAAATTAAAATTATGTTATAATAATTGACTGACTAAGTTTCACAAGCGTTTAAAAAATGAAATTTTGTGAGCATTTTTTTTTCAACAATTTGATACCATACACAATGCTATTTTAAAATTGACACGAAAAAATTTGCCTTAAGTCCCAATCGCAAAGTTAAATGCGTTATGCTTTATTGCCGCCCTGTCTTTTCTAAAGAAATATAAAGGCGGCTTTGAAAAACAATGGAATGGTTTTAAAAACCAATATGGTTTTAAATTAAAATTGTAATGTGATTCGTTTATTAAACTTATATTGTAAATCAGATAAAATGGTTAGTTTTACTAGAAATGAACAAATTGATATGCTCCTAATTTTTGGAGTGACCAAAAAAATTCTTCTGAAGCCGCAAGATTGTATATGTATTGTATATTTTATAAACTAATGACATTACAACTTTAAATTAAAGCCATATTGCTTATCAAAACCATTCCATTGTTTTTCAAAGCCGTCTTTATATTTCTTTGGAAAAGAGGCAATAATGCATAAAGCTATTAAATTTGCCATTGGGATTTAAGGCAAAGTTCTCAGTGTCTATTTTAAAATAGCATAGAAGTGTATAGTATCAAATTGTTGAAAAAAAAATGCTCGTTTTAAATATTCTAGTGAACCATAATCGTTCCATTTGGAAAAATGGAATGAACGTCAAGAAAACAAAATTTCATTTTTTAAACGCTTGTGAAACTTATAAAGTCAATTATTATGATATAATTTTAATTTTCATATACTACTTGACTATAAATTAACAGATTTAATTAATTTTAATCACTCTAGATTGAAAATAAAAATGAACAAAAAAATGTTATAACACGTCAAAAAATTACAAGTAAGGTGTCATTTTACTCATAATTTTATGCTGAATGCCAATAAGTTAAAAAATACAAGATGTCCCATTTAAAATACCAACGTCAAGGTCACTTCCGGTCAAACCGAAAGTGCTAACAAATTGAAAATTATGACAATAAATGCAGACTCATCTCCTATGCATAATCTCAAAATGTCATTTCAATATCTATAAGTATAAAAAAGTTATAAGGGTGAACGTCTTTTGAGAAACACCCGGTATATGGAGGAAGTCTTAAAACTCGATGTCCATGTTGCAATGCTAGTTCGTCCCACCTATTACCTAATATTAAAAAATGAAATAAATAGCGCTTTTCAGATTATTTGTAACGTTTGAGTGGGATATGCTGCTTCACTATTATCTAGATTTGATCCTTCATTACAAGTGGTGTATCCGAAATTTGACTTTGTTGCATGCAATAAGTAATTTTATTGACCAATTTGTATTTGGAATTTTTTCAATTAGCCCAGAATGATGGTGGTTCTTGTGATAGGACGGTTCTATCAAATTTTGTAACTATTTTTCTACAAATCAATGTTTTTACTATTCATCGAATCATGGATAACCACCAGATTTCAGGCCAGACTTGAATATCAAACTTGCAATATTCACAAATCAATTTTCTGAACCAGCGTGTAGTATAGCGTACACCCTCGGACTATTTTTTTAAATTGTATCAGTTGTCAATTTCGCTCAAAACTCCCTTTATTGTATATCCAGGTTTAATCCAGAAAAACAGGTTTTAAGGGAAATTGAGAGTTGCCGTTATTCTTACATTTCTCTTAAAAATTTTACTCGTTTTTGGGCTATATGGAGTTGCTCTATTAAAAAACGCCTGTTTGATACAGTACATTTACGCCATTTAAATTTAAATTTATCAGTCCGCTAATGAACCAGTGTATATTTCAACACCATCAATGGTTTTAAGGTTTAGTTGTTATTGAGCGAATGGTAACGTGTTCACCTGCTCTATCCATCCCATAAATACGCTCTCTTATGGTATGTTCATGAATTTTGTAAAGTTGTCGACCACGGGATGACAAAATAGCAACATTATTGCGATTCTTAAAATTTACATCCTTCTCTATCCCCTTTGCCTTAATTCGTTGAATTGTTGAACACAAAACTCCCAAAGCATCAGAAACTCTCGAAAACAGATATGTATTTATAAAAACATTGCCATATAATTTTCCTGTTTAATATTTATGTTTTCACAATTCCTGCTTTATTATATCTACTTACCTCGTAAACTGCGTTACAAGGTAAAATAGTCTCACTTTCTCTTTGAAAATAATCAAATAATTTTAAAATTAATGCTTGTTCTTCTTCACAATACCGTGACATTTTAAAAATAATGTTGATTAAAAATGTCACTGTCAAAAATGACAATAAAACTTTTTTGACTGGTAACAATATACGACATTCATTATTGACACAAATTTACTATCTCATCTAGTTCACGAATGTTAGGAAGATAAGCACTAGTCGTGACGTAACGGTCAGCGGTCATTGAACAGCCTTTATTTAATTTCGATTTTAATAATAGATAGTTCTATATCACTTGGTTATTGCACTACGTATTTAGACCCTAAAAATGTTTATTTTTGTATTGTTTTTGGAGTCAAAATAAATCTAAAGTTTTGTACTTTATAGGTTTTCGTCTATTTTTCTGATATTGTTTAAATATTTTCGTATACATACTCATACTAATAAAAATGCTTTTTAAAGTTTTTTGTTAAAGTTTACTATGCCCAATTTTTTTCGCTTTAACCCATGGGTTTTGACTTGTATAACTGTACAAACGTGTACAAACTTGTGCAAACTTATACTAACTTGTACAAATCGGTATAAACTTGAATAACAAACCTGTACAAACTAGTGCAGACTTGTACAATTTTAAACAATCTTGTACTAACTTGTGCAGACTTGTTCAAACTGTACAAACTTGTACAACATTGAACTAACTTGTACAAATCGGTACAAACTTGAATAACAAACCTGTACAAACTAGTACAGACTTGTACAAACTTATACAATGTTGTACTAACTTGTGCAGACTTGTACAAACTTGTACTCACTTGTGCAGGGTCTTCCAACGAGGACTGAAAACGGGCTCATTTTTGAGCTTCCTTGCATTTAAAGAAAAATCCAAAATAGCCAATCGATGTACTTTTTCCCGCATAATTCAAAAATGAAACCAAAAATGTATTTGAACCAGAAACAAAAGAGTTACGATATGGATAAGGTGTTTTTTAAATGGAACATAGCTTTTTTTATACGATTTTTGGAACGAGTGATTTTTTTTTGTCCGTTCTGATTAAAATATTTAATATTGTGACAGCTATTTTTATTAAATTTTAATGTTTATCCAGTATAATTTAACTTTAACCTGTTTGAAACATACACTAGGTAATACCTAAAGGTATCACCTTTAAATCCTTCAAAGTCATTTCGGCAATATTATAGTAAATTTGTCAAATTTTTTGACTTTGAAGGATTCAAAGGTGATTATACCTTTATTACCTAGTGTATGTTTCAAACAGGTTAAAGTTAAATTATACTGGATAAAACATTAAAATTTAATAAAAGTAGCTGTCACAATATTAAATATTTTAATCAGAACGGACAAAAAAAAATCACTCGTTCCAAAAATCGTATAAAAAAAGCTACGTTCCATTTAAAAAACACCTTATCCATAGCGTAACTCTTTTGTTTCTGGTTCAAAAAAATTTTTGGTTTCATTTTTGAATTCTGCAGGAAAACGTACATCGATTGACTATTTTGGATTTTTCTTTAAATACAAGGAAGCTCATAAATGAGCCCCTGTTCAGTCCTCGTTGGAAGACCCTGTACAAATTTATACAATTGTACAAAAGCTAACCGAGTCATTTTAATTGTGAGTAAATTATGTTTATCAATGTCACAGGCAAAGTTGAATGGTTAGTTAATTATTGTTAAAAACCTTTGTGCAGCAGTCCAACATAAGTGTGGCAGCTCCCCCCTGGATAAAGGGGCGGCCGTCAATGTAGTAAGAACTATAATAATTCTCTGTAAAATTTTAATCTCTGATAATAAAAAATAATATTTTCCAATTAGTCCTCTGGTATAAAGGTCCTTTCACTACCTAATATCCACACTGCACCATAAATTCTTTAAACCTTTTTCAACAAGGTTTTTTGGAATATAAATCACATCGATGGCTTAGAGTGCAAACTGTCTAACTCCAAAAATAGAAATTGTACAGGGGCGCAAAAAACGATTTTGACTTCTACAAAATGCATAATATAACTGAAAAACAGCTAACTCCATTTTTATTTCACGTGTAAAATGGCGCGAAATGCTGATGGAGTTGCATGTTTTGCCGTATGCAGCCGTATTCATAATTGTAGGTCATGGAGTTAGACGTTTTACGTGCGGTGGGTTTTAAAGAAAATCGTAATTATTTGGAGTAATCTGGTTTGGGTATCCATAGATCTAACATTAAGCTAAACAAAAATCGACATTTTCATAAAAAGTGGAGTTAGACGGTTTGCACTCTAAGCCAGCGACATGTACTTTTATTTATTAAAAAATATCACAAATATAGATAAAAGTTCTTACTGCTTTTATTAATTTTTACATATTGTATTTTTACAGATTTAAAATATTTTTAAATAGACCCATGTCGTCTTCCAACATTTTTTAACTCAGGTTTAAATCAAAATCAAACATTACCTCAATATTTCATTTCATGTTCTCCTCTACCTATCACATCTATATTTTTGTTGTTTAATACAACTTTCTGTTAATCGCCTATCTTGCTTTAACTTGTGTTCTCTCCGAACATACAACTATAGTTTAGGACATATTATAATATTTATTCAACAGTTAGGTAAAGTTTGCTATAATAGTCACAAAATAATTTAAAAACACTTATGTTGAGATATTTCGTCACAAAAAAAAAGAAATATTATAATTTACAATAAAATAATCACAGATCATTTTCCAGCAACATGAGCATTATCTGAAACCAGCATTTTAGCAAAAAAGCTGTTTTTATTTTCCATGAGAACATACGGATCAGCATATTCAACAATTTCTCCTCTTTCCATAACCAAAATCTTATTGCAATCTAAAACAGATTGTAGCCTATGAGCAATTATGAAAAGAGTACAGTTCGCAAAATTGTCAGCAATTGCTTTTTGAACTAAAAACTCCGTTTCTGGATCCATATTTGCAGTGGCTTCGTCTAGGACAACAATTTTGTTTTTCTTAATGATAGCTCGAGCTAGACAAATCAGTTGTCTTTGTCCAGTAGAAAAGTTTGCGCCATGCTCTGTAATTGTAAGTTCCAAACTGTGAATGTTATCTCTCATGTGAACCTTTTCTAGAGTGGTCCAAATTTGATCGTCTGTATACTGGTTAAGAGGGTCTATGTTCTGCCTAATAGAACCTAAAAGAAATAATTGTTTTTTAGCAACGAATAAAAATTTCATTTAATGATTGTGCAAAATATTTTTTTGCGAAAAATGGCATCTCATTATAAATAATAGGGATAATGAAAACAACTTTACTTTTGCCATTTGGAATGACTGGATGACATGTATTGTGCGCCTAATTCCCTTGACTAGAACTAAGAACAATGATCTAAATTCCAAAAAGTTATATTGAGGACGGTCTATTCTAGACGACTAACTATTTACCATTATTTTATTATACAACCAGAAAAAGAAGGTCAATCCATTAACCATATATTCCTGGAGCAAAAACAATATGCCTTTTATAATGCCATTTTTCATTTGTGACCCTCATGTTCGATATACAGGGTGTCATAGTTTGAAAGTAAAAATTGATTTTTTTGAATAATTCGAGTATTTAATGAAATTTTGATTTTAAATTTGATTGAAGACAAAATGTAGGTACTTACCTTGGAATAACAAAGGTTCCTGCGGTATAATAGAAATATGTTTTCTCAAGAAGTCCAAAGATAAAGTCTTAATATTAACTCCATCAATTAAAATTGTTCCTTCATAATTGTACAGCCTAAATATGGTTGAGATTATAGAAGATTTTCCAGCACCAGTTCTTCCGACAATTCCAACTTTATACTTCGATTTGACTTCAAAACTTATATTTTTAAGTACCTTTTCCAGTTTATATGTCAGGGACACGTCTCTAAATTCGACTACTGCATGTGTCGGCCAGTTTTCTAAAGTGTCTCCGCCATATCGGTCCTTTAACAAGAATAGTATGTAATTAATTTGTGTTGGGCTACATTGCTTGGTAAAACTGTTGTTTCATTGCACAGGAAGAAAAAATAATAACTACTTGTTATGTTTCACAAATTTAATCAGTTTCCTGACACGTGTTTCGGCCCTTTCGGGTCATTTTCAAAGAAGTAGATACATTGTTATGTTTCACAAATTTAATCAGTTTCCTGACACGTGTTTCGGCCCTTTCGGGCCATTTTCAAAAAAAAGACAAGAAGATCTTGTACTCCTTTGAAAATGACCCGAAATGGCCGAAACACGTGTCAGGAAACTGAATAAATTTGTGAAACATAACAAGTAGTTATTATTTTTTCTTCCTGTGCAAAGAATAGTATGTGTTATAACGACTCCTGTTTTAACTTTTAACAAACATAAACCGGGCTTAGCAACAAGTCTAGTAATATAATTCACATTATAAACACGATCGGTTGTATAGGAAAAACAAATTAACATTAATTTCATAGTTAAAACATGGTTAACGGCGTGCAAATTGAAAAAAGTTTTACGCATCTGGTGGAATTTGAACCTAGGGGTTGATATTTGGTTTTTGTGGTCTCGTTGGGTTTTATCGAAAACCGCCACGATAACAGCAACATCTAAACATTCAAAATAAATTTTAAGCATATTAAACGTCTCTTCGGTATGAGGTCAGCATTTTGACGCACCACAAATTTAAAGGAAATTATCAAAATTTAATTTATTAAAACTTTGACAAATAGGTACTGTTTCATATTTTACATCAAAGCCTTTCTTGCATTTTGTTTTTTCACAGTTCACTTAAGGTGGGAGTATCAACATGCTTGCCAACCTATAACCTATTTCGCGTAGATTTATTTATGTTTTCTAGCTTTTATACAAATTTTAAAGAAAATCAGTATCGACTTGATATTCTATAGGTAATAATTGACATATTTAATAAATATCAAGGAATTTCATAACTTATTGTAGGAGAATTGTATAGCGAAAAATATCGGGTAAGATTTTTTTAAACATATTATTATGTCATTGTCACTCATTGTTCTTTCACTATACAATTCTCCCAAAATTAGCAATGAAATAAATTGATATTTTTGTAATATCTCAGATACTACCTAAATAATGTACCGACGATATTGATTTTCTTTAAATGTTAGTTATTAAAATAATAAACTCAAAAAATCAACGCGAAATAGGTTATAGGTTAGCAATAGATTGAATGACGTTGAGAATTGAACCTTAAAATTTTATTGCATTTTGTTCCTTTAATGCAACCATTCTCTATTATTTTTGTTGTAAAATAAAGGCAATTTGTGGAACATTAATTTAAAGAACTATTGTTATGATTATGGCTTCGTAGAACAGCTACCCAGACACCAATTTTTTGAGGGTGCAATGGGATTTTCACTACCCCACATGCATGTATTCTGAGAATTCACATAACCGCGGTGGAACCAGGCTTCATCCGAAAAAAATGTCAGGTCTAATAAATTATTTATTTCCAATAAATTTTGGGTAAACCATTGAGAGTATGTAATTCATGCGTCTTTCAAAATCTGCGGCTTGTATTTCTTGGAATACTTGCACTTTATAAGGAAATAAATTTAGCTGCTTCTTAAGAATAGTCCGGCATATTCCATAAGATCTTCCCACTTCTTGGGACAGGCGTCTTATACAATTTGTTGGCGTACTTTGCATTCTATTTCACGAAGTGTCACGAACGTTTGCAACAAGTTCTTCTGTTCTTACAGATGGTCTTCCTAAACACAGCCACGGTTCGTTTCAGGCAATGATAAAAATCCCCAGCAATAAAAGCAACGTTAGGAAAATGTTCGTGAAAATCGTCCATGCACAAACCCGGATTGTATTACCACTCACCATTTACTCTAACCCAGTTTTGAAAATACGCTTCAACCATGAATGTTTTGTGCTGTTCCGTAAAGCCCATTGTGCGAATTGTTCAAGAATTTGGAAAAATTAGCGATGAATCAAATTATTTGTAACGACTGTCAAAGATGACGGAATAACTGATTGATTCTTAATTTTTATTAATTTTTTTTTATATTACCTGTGTTACTTCCGTGTATTCCAAAACACGTTCCACTGACGTCATATCATTTTCCAAGTCAGACCACTGCATTAAGGCCCATTGAACCATGGCGGCCAAAGTCGCTGCCTTTGTTATGGCCAGACCAACATCACCGGAGGCTTCACCTGTAAATAAAACACTTTTTAAGCTATACCCAAAACAAAATGGCGGTGCCCGAATCAAGGTGGCGTATTCCAGCTAAATAAAATAAATTTTTGCATTTTCAATGACTTTTGTTATATGACATGTCGGCCATCTTGCAGGTTTACTGAGTGAATCGACTTTATGCATGTTTGGTAAAAAAATGCAAATAACTGCATATTTTAAAGGCCAACAAGGCATATTATACAGTGTCCGCAAGAAAGTCCGCATCAAATGGGATTTTTTTTTATTATTAGGTTTAGGTAAAAATTGAAAAAGCAGTTCGTTTTTGCTTACCTAAAAACCAAAAATGACGTATACTGAAGCAGCTGCACGACTTGCGTTACCTGTGAAATTTGACATTTTTAATAAAATAGGTTCAAAAATGCCATTATTTATCAAAATATCGAAAAACTTTATTCGAGTAGGTTGTTTATTTAGGAATTTTTAGCTTTTGTACGAAATTTTGACAGTCTAATACAATTTTAATTTTTTGCCAGATTCTTGAAAATTTTGATCAACCCTCGTAGATTAACTTTTATACATCGATGTAAAACCATTTGCCTTTACTTCATTTGTAATCTTAATGCAATTTTGTGTAAAATTTTTGTTTCCAATTATTTATTTTGCTTTAAAAACTGAAATTGTTATTGATCAGTATGTAATGTTTGATGTAAAAAGTTTATCTAATTACATCAGTTTTGCCAAAACCGACGTTTCTCATTTTTCTTAAGTTAGTAAGCAGATGTACAAAAAGAAAATATTAGGAAGCTTTCGTTGAAATTTTACTTAATTAATATTAAATTAAATTAATTATATTAAACTATATTTTTGTTGAATAATATGTTTCGAGCGATTAATATTTATTCTTTTTGATCCAATATTAATTAAGTAAAATTTCAACGAAAGCTTCCTAATATTTTCTTTTTGTACATCTGTTTATACTAACTTAAGAAAAATAGGAAACGTCGGTTTTGGCAAAACTGATGTAATTAGATAAACTTTGCATCAAACATTACATACTGATCAATAACAATTTCAGTTTTTGAAGCAAAATAAATAATTGGAAACAAAAATTTTACACAAAATTGCATTAAGATTACAAATGAAGTAAAGGCAAGTGGTTTTAAATCGATGTATAAAAGTTAATCTACGAGGGTTGATCAAAATTTTCAAGAATGTGGCAAAAAATAAAAATTGTATTAGACTATCAAAATTTCGTACAGAAGCTAAAAATGCTTAAATAAACAACTTTCTCGAATAAAGTTTTTCGATATTTTGATAAATAATGGCATTTTTGAACCTATTTTATTAAAAATGTCAAATTTGACAGGTAACGCAAGTCGTGCAGCTGCTTCAGTATACGTCATTTTTGGTATTTAGGTAAGCAAAAACTAACTGCTTTTTCAATTTTTACCTATACCTAATATAATAATAATAATAATAATAATAATATTTTCGCTAAATTTAAGATCTTATAATTCGCCATTTAGTAATAACAGTTTAACGCAAAAGTGCACATTTACAAAAACGAATTTCAATAAAAATACAAATTAAAATACAGTGTCATCAGTAATGTCGGCCATCTTGCAGGTTTACTGAGTGAATCGACTTTATGCATGTTTGGTAAAAAAATGCAAATAACTGCATATTTTAAAGGCAAACAAGGCATATTATATACAGTGAGGACCTAAAGTCCGTCCCCCCCCCTCTAACTTCTAAACCGTTCGGTATATTTTAATGAAATTTTGAACGATAATATTTGAGCAAGTCTTGCACTTTTTGACATACCAATGACAGCTTTAAATGTCAAGATGACAGCTGGGTCCGCTTTTGGAATATTTTTTTAAATGGAACACCCTGTATATTTTTACATTTTTAAATTCCACATAAAATTATAATTATTTTTTATTAAATGCATTATTAGTCTATACTTCATAGTTTCCGAGATATTGACTCTCGAAAAGTGACATTTTTGAACTTTGACAGCTTATAACCTTCTAACAGTACGTCTTAGAGCAAAACGGCTTACATGTCCCTATCTTCAATTTTTATTATGTTCCCAAAAAAATCAACTTCCAGTTAAACCGGAACAACTATATTTCCTGCTTTCGAGTTACTTTCGGTTTAACCGGAAGTTGATTTTTTTGGGAAGATATTAAAAATTGAAGATAGGGACATGTAAGCCGTTTTGCTCTAAGACGTACTGTTAGAAGATTATAAGCTGTCAAAGTTCAAAAATGTCACTTTTCGAGAGTCAATATCTCGGAAACTATGAAGTATAGACTAATAATGCACTTAATAAAAAATAATTATAATTTTATGTGGAATTTAAAAATGTAAAAATATACAGGGTGTTCCATTTAAAAAAATATTCCAAAAGCGGACCTAGCTGTCATCTTGACATTTAAAGCTGTCATTGGTATGTCAAAAAGTGCAAGACTTGCTCAAATATTATTGTTCAAAATTTCATTAAAATATACCGAACGGTTTAGAAGTTAGAGGGGGGGGGGGACGGACTTTAGGTCCTCAGTGTATGTGCATATTTTCGCTAAATTTAAGTTCTTATAATTCGCCCTTTAGTAATAACAGTTTAACGCAAAAGTGCACATTTACAAAAACGAATTTCAATAAAAAATACAAATTAAAATACAGTGTCACCAGTAAAGTCCGCATCATATGGGATTTTTTTTTATTAATAGCTTTATTCGAAATTTTACTTTGGCATCAAGTTCTGCTTCGATCGAGATGAAAATTAAGCAAAAAAATAGTAGTCACGTGATTCGCATTATCTGTCAAATTTTAATTTTTTTCAAAAAATAATTCCAAAGTGGGGCTATTTCTGAAAATATCGAAAAAAGTTATTACAAAAAGTTTTATTAAATGCAGTTGAATGCAATGCAATGAACTTTGCATCACATGCGACCAAATTTTAATAGCCCAATTTTGAGTTTGTAGAAAAACACACATTTAATATAACGCTACTTTAAAGAAAATGTATCTGAAAATAAGCATCGTCAAAACTAAGAAGTTTTATGTAGGTTGCGTTGAGTCTTATTTTGCAAAAGTGGTGCAATTTACAAAATATAGGTAAAAAATCAAAATTATCTTATCCAGCTGAAATTTTGCATGTGGGCTAGAAACTGCATTTAAAAAAACTTTTTCTTATAACTTTTTTCGATATTTTCAGAAATAATCCCACTTTTGAATTATTTTTTGAAAAAAATTAAAATTTGACAGATAGATGCCAAAGTCAAATTTTGAATAAAGCTATTAATTAAAAAAAATCCCATATGATGCGGAATTTACTGGTGACACTGTATATATTTAATTGAATTAGCGAGCCTATCCTAGGATCTGTAAACCATAATATTAAAACAACTTACCAGACCCAAATAGCAAAAACTTTCCGACAATAACTGTCAGAAAAGTTGCGGCCATCATATCCATAAAGTAAGCAAATGCTTTTCTTATAACAAGCATCATATAGTTGGCAGAAATATATAGATCTTGATGTCGATCAAATTCCTTAATTAATATATCTTCAGCTTTGCTGGCTCTTATAGTTGTCACACCTTCCAAGGTGGAGTTAAGATGACCAATAACAGGACTGCGAGCTAGAAGATAATTTGGAACTTAATACTGTGGCTCTTACTATTCTAAATGTTTATTTTTTTTGGAAAGTTAACATCACTAAAGAACATTTTTTAGTTCAATAAACAAGTAATTCAGCATTTTAAATTTGAAGAATTTAAATATTTTAGGTTTATTTCTCTATTTCTAATTGAAAAGTTTCTCCGTTTCTAGTGTATACAGATCAAAAACAAATGCATTTTTGTGAAACAATACATTGTAAATAGCGCCGCAGGCGAAAAATGTTGGGTGCCACGCCCTTTTTTCGATGATGTTGCCTGATTTTCAAGTAGGAAAAATATAAAATACAAGATCCTTAAGAAAATCACAAAAAAATTGATCAATTAAAAAAAGTGCTTCGTTTTCATAGCTCATTATGGGTCCTGGGGGGGAGTAATTACCCCCTTATCTACGCCCTTATACAGAGGGCGCCTCACTGCTAATGTATAATTTCGTTTATTAGTAAATTTTGGCCTGAGAAATAAAGTTTTTGTTTCGTCATGTCTAAAATGGTCACATGAAAACAGAATATGTTTACGACAAGGGGAATTTTGTTAAAACTCTATAAAATATTTTATGCATATTACATATTAATATGAGCATATTATTCTCATTGGCGACCATAACACACTAGGTACTTTTAAAAAGATAAAATTTAGTCTCTAGTAAATTAGAGAATTCAAGCAATTTTTAATTGTTAAAGCAAAATAACTAAAAGAATACAAATTATTGATCGTGGCAAATAATATTTTAATTATAAATTAAATCAAGTAGTGAAAATAAAATAATAATAAGATGAGGGATTTGGTATATAAATATTATTTATATTCATAAACATAGTAATTTTTTTCTTGCTGCGATAGGTAAACAATATTATCAATTATTATCATGTGAAGTGAAATTGAACTGGGAGAGTGGGAAGGGGCGCCGTTTGGGAAAGAGCTCAAAGGGCGGGGGGGGGGGCGGTCGCCCCCCCCTGGCCCCCTGCACGCTACGCCACTGGTCCCAAGGGGATGTATACAGTGAGGACGTAAAGTCTGGAATAAATTCATTATTTAGGAAACGCTGAATGTTTTTAAAAATCGCTCGGTCACGTCGATTTTGTTTTTTAATACGAAATTTTTTCAATATTTTTTATTATACAGGGTGTGTCCGAAAGCACTATGCTTGGACCAACTTTAATTTTTTAAATGGGCACCCCCATTTTTTTTTTAATTTTAGGATTCTGTGCATAATTGTGAACATTTTTTTATCTAACATGTCATTATGATTTATCGACAGTTAAAGTTTGAAAATAAATACAACAATTAAATCAGTATCAGCATAACTCAGTGAAAAATTACTTGTCACATTGTTACATTTGGTCAAATTATACAGTTTTATGCTTCGTGTCAAAATATCGTAATATTGTGTCATTATTTTCAAGACAGATTATTTTTACTCTAACGTTTTTCTAAGTTTATTAAGTAATAGTTATTGCGAAATTTCTTTTTAACAAAAATGAAACTTAATGAAGCACAGAGGATAGAAATTCTAATGATGATAGGATATGGTGACAGGGTAAGAACCCAACAAGAAGTGTGTCAGTTATTTAATGAAAAATATCATAATCGTCCGCCAATTTCACAATCAGCTGTAAGTAAGATCGAGCATAAATTTCTTCAGCTTGGTCATGTTTAAGATGCCCCAAGAAGTGGTCGAAAAGCATTGAATGATGACAAAAAGATGGACGTATTATTAAGTGTTCAAGAAAATAACCATATTAACTCTATAGGAACATGGCTAAAAACCTAAATATTTCGAAAACAACGGTTTTAAAAGTATTGCATGAAAATAAGTACCATCCTTTTAAGATGCAAGTCCTTCAAGAACTTTATGAAGAGGATTTTGACAGGCGGCTTGAATTTTGTGAAATTTTACAAGAAATGTGCATTAGAAATCCCAATTTTGTTAAAAACATTGTTTTTTCTGATGAATCCACATTTTGCTTGAATGGTGAAGTCAACACACAAAATTATAGGTATTGGTCGGATATAAACCCAAATTGGACGAGGGAGGGACATACTCAGTATAGACAAAAAATAAATGTGTGGGCAGGCATTGTGGGTGATATCGTGATAGAACCGTTTTTTTTTAATGAGAATCTAAACGGTCAACGATATTTAAGTTTTCTACAAGATGATCTTACTCCAGCTCTTTCGACGATTTTTCCTGATGAAGAAAATCCCGATTTACCACATCAGAATATTTGGTTCCAACAAGATGGTGCCCAGCCTCATTATTCAGCAGAAGTTCGCGCTTATCTTAATACTATTTTAGAAAATAGATGAATTGGAAGAAGGGGAGCTATTGAATGGCCGCCGAGGTCTCCCGACTTAACCCCCCTTGACTTTTTTTCTGTGGGATTACCTTAAAGGTAAAGTTTTCCAAACTAAGCCAATGGACATGGAGGACTTAAAGAATCGAATTGTTCAAGAAGTACGGTCAATCAGTCCGGAAGTTGTCAGAAATGTGCAGAAAGAATTTTTCGATCGTCTAGGTTACTGCCAATTAACCTTTGGGCAACATTTTCAACATTTATTAAAATGATAAATAATTAATTGTTGTATTTATTTTCGAACTTTAACTGTCGATAAATCATAATGACATGTTAGATACAAAATGTTCACAATTATGCACAGAATTCTAAAAAAAAAATGGGGGTCCCCATTTAAAAAATTAAAGGTGGTCCAAGCAGAGTTATTTTGGAGACATCCTGTATAATAAAAAATATTGAAGAAAAAAATTCGTATTAAAAAAACAAAATCGACGTGTTCGAGCGATTTTTAAAAACATTCAGCGTTTCCTAAATAATGAATTTATTCCAGACTTTACGTCCTCACTGTATATTTGTTAACTTTCTTATTTTACAATTTAGTAAAACATTTTTTATAAATAATGGATTGTTGTCCTAAAATTCTAAATAAAAAAGTTTGAAGGCACAGTTAGATTCATCCTGGAATTACCTATACATTATATATTTAAAACTACTTTTTACTTACTGGCAGCTTCCAACCGCTTAATGCTTCTGGCTGTGGGCATATATATTTTTCGCAATAAATACAAAACTACAACCAATACAGCAGCTGGTATCACAAACGTGTAGCTTACTGTGGAAACTAAAGTTACGATACCTGCACAAGCAAATATCACCTGGAAAATTGAATAATGGTAATTGTAGCGATTGGTGGCACGATTTGCTAACGCTTCGGTTTCCTACAAAGCGGCACCGCAAAAAAGCGGCCGTAATTTGACAGCGAGCCTCGCCGCGTAACAACGTATTATATGTACTTGCAAATCAAAGTACCTATGTTCCTTCTGAGCGTTCAGCGCAAAAAATACGGCACCGTATTTTCTAAAGAGGCCGCTCTGTACGTTCGGAGATAGCTCAAGCACGATTTTTGACGGTGCGCTAGTATTTTATCGAATCGTATGTAATGTTATTTTCTAATAATATTCACCGTCCAAAGCGACCATACTACTGTTGGCAAAATCGGCAGCCAAATTACGGCCGCTCTTTTGCGGTGCCGCTTTGTAGGAAACCGAAGCTTTACATTACATACGATTCGATAAAATACTAGCGCACCGTAAAAAATCGTGCTTGCGCTATCTCCCAACGTACAGAGCGGCCGCTTTAGAAAATACGGTGCCGTATTTTTTGCGCTGAACGCTCTGAAGGAATATACTTTGATTTGCAAGTACATACACGTTTTTTCGCGGCGACGCTCGCCGTCAAATTACGGCCGCTTTTTTGCGATGCCAATTTGTAGGAAACCGAAGCTTTAGTTAGAGTTAGTCTGTTCAATGACCACTGACCGTTACGTCACGACTAGTGCTTATCTTTCTAGCATTCGTGACCTAGGTCAAATAGTAAATTTACGTCAATAATAAATGTCGTATATTGTTACCAGTCAAAAAGGTTTTATTGTCATTTTTGACGGTGACATTTTTAATCAACATTATTTTAAAAATGTCACGGTATTGTGAAGAAGAATAAGCATTAATTTTAAAATTATTCGATTATTTTCAAAGAGAAAGTGATGCCGGAAAGACCCTTTTACCCTTTAACGCAGTTTACGAGGTAAGTAGATATAATAAAGCAGGAATAGTGAAAACATAAATATTAAACATGAAAAATATATGGCAATGTTTTTATAAATACATATCTGTTTTAGAGAGTTTGTGATGCTTTGGGAGATTCGTGTTCAACAATCCAACGAATTAAGGCAAAGAGAAGGATGTAGATTTTAAGAATGGCAATAATGTAGCTATTTTGTCATCCTGTGGTAGCCAACTTCACGAAATTCATGAACATACCATAAGAGAGCGTAGTTATGGGATGTACAGAGCAGGTGAACACGTTACCATTTGCTCAATATAACTAAACCTTAAAATCATTGATGGTGTTGAAATATCCACTGGTTTATTAGCGAACTGTTTAAAAAAATTAAAATTTAATTGGCCTAAATGTACTGTATCAAACAGGCGTTTATTAATGGAGCAACCCCGTATAACGCAAAAACGAGTAGAATTTTTAAGAGAATTTAAGAATAGCACCAACTCTCAATTTTCCTTAAAACCTGTTTTTCTGGATGAAACCTGGATATACAGTAAAGGGGCTTTTTGGCGAAGTTGGAAAGATGACACTTTTCATACAATTAAAAAAAATCTATAGAGGATGTAAGGTATATTATTCTACATGCTGGTTCGGAAAATGGATTTCGATGAATAGTAAAAACTTTGAGAAAGGGTTTGAAAAATTATTGTTATTAAACTTGAAAGAACCGTCGCTTATTATCATGGATAACGCCATCTATCATTCTGGGCTAATTGAAAAAATCCAAATACAAGTTGGTCAAAAAGATTATTTACTTATTACAATGTTAGAACTACGACAAATTCCAGTATCACCATTTGCAATAAAGGATCAGATAATATGGATAATAGTGAAGCAGCATATCCCACCAGAACGTCACAAGTAATCTGGAAAGAGCTATTTATTTTATTTTTTAATTATTTTTATTTTATTTTAATAGGGTGGACGAACTAGCATTGCAAGATGGACATGGAGTTTTAAGATGTAGTGAACCCAAATTGGTTCGCCTTTATTGAGAAAAGAAATAATTTTTAATTCATTTTGATGATTGGGAATTTATTTAAAAATAAATTGGCAACATAATTTTCCTTTGGAAGAAAATAATTCGTTTGAATTATTAACCTTAAAATGTTTTTGAAAAATATCCAAAAGAATAAATTGTAAGAGTATTTACATCAAAGTAAGAAAAATAATTTTAAATAAAATTTATTTAATTTAATTAAAGAATTTGGAAAATAATTCTAAGAAAAATAAATTTTAAAATTTGATTAAAAGAAGTTCTAAATAATATGAATAAAATTAAAATTATTTTTTTAACAAAAGAATTTTAAATATTTTTTTGAATAAAAAATTTAAATTTCTAAAGTCCAGTATGGAATTTGGTAAGAGGGTAAAAGAAAGAAATATTAAATTAAAATAACTAAATCTCACTGTTCATGAAGGATAAATCAATTCAGAGATTCATGTCACAAGTGGTATCACATAAGTTCAAAAACATTTTAAAAACTTTTTAAAGTATTTCTCGGTGTCAACTGGATACGATCGCGAACCATTAAAAACTAAACGCGTTCACCAGGCTGACTAACAAGGAAGACGTTGCCCCACTCCACAAACGCACCTGCGTTTTCCGGAAAAGAGTCATCTTGATCTAAAAATAGAGGGTAATAAATTGACTCCACTATGACACGTCAGTGGCCAGTGACCCTCTTTAACCGGTTATTTCTAGATTTCCGTGAACATCTGCATACACCCTGCGAGGGAGAGATGCGTCATTTCCTTGTATGATTTATGAATTTTGAAAGGTCAAGCGCTCGTTAATTGCTTCGATTCACGTTCTTTTGTTTTTCGTTGCCTTATATGGTTATATTTAAGGAAATATGAACCTTATACAGTCCTAAATTATTTTTTTGTCCACCTGTTTCTGGGAATGTCAGTAACATTTATAGGGTAATAAAACTGTCAGATAGCAAGCAGGTGTTGGAAATTAATTGGGAAAATTGGGTATAAAAGACGGACACGGACCTAGATGAGTTAGTAATTTTCCAGCATTATACGCGTTTACGTGAATACGAACCTATCGCGAAAAGTAGGAAAAAGTAAATGATTTCGGTAGTTGGAAGTTTTGAAAGTTGCGGTTGTTACAAGAAGAAGTAAGTGTGATGACAGGAATATAAGTGTTATTAATGGAATTAGAAGTAGTGTTTTTGTCAGGAATAAAAACAAATTAGTGAATTTATTGCCTCCTGTTAAGAAATGTAAAGGTGTGTAATACTGGGTGGCTCCACTGTGTAACCAATTTAATTATGTGTTTATAAAAGGATTTGTTGATAAATAAATGTAAACTTGGAAGAAGATAAATAGAATTGTATGTGTGAACTAAAATTTGTGTGTTTAATTTCTTGATTAAAAAGGAAAAGCTTTAGTAAATAATAGTTGCCTTAAATAAATTGCTCTGACATTAAAGGGTGGTAATTGGTGTGAATAAGTAGTACATTCTCATAAAAATTCTGGTGTTGTTGATTCTGCAACTAAGCATAGGAATCTTCCGAACCCCGCAAATAGTTAGTGTTATAACCTCTCACTTGGTCAGAACCTTATCCAGCCGCTCGGATACGTTCATATTAGGTCATCGGATTGGTCAAGGGAGTAGGCGCTATAAAGACTTCCTCCATATCATTGCCACTTTAATCCTATTGAAATGGTTCGGTCGGAATGAAGCTCTATTATGATGCAAGAATAAGTTCTATGCATCCGGTAACAAATGACGTAGTTTTGGATCTCTGGAATGAAGCCTTAGAAAATGTGACAGTGGAAAAATGGAAATATTATGTAATATGTAACTAATAAAATTATAAATGATGTATGGGAACGGGAAAGATTTATCGATGCTTCAGATACTCTGCCCCTTATTATTATGATGATGATCCTTGTGGAGACGATTTTTCTTATTATTATTAATAAACTGTATTTTGCTGTGTTGTCATTTTTTTAAATATATTTTCTTCTTTATGATTTTATAAATAAGATGAAAATGTTTGGAAAAAAATGTATAGACTGATGCACTAGACAAAAAATAAATAATTCTATTTTAAATTTTGTAAATGAGCTTTATTTATTTTTTCATAACCTTTACCACAGGTAAGTCAAACTGACTGAATTAATTTACGACGTACCGCAAATATATGTAGATCACGTATATAGGTAACGGTTAGCGGTCATTGAAAAGACTTTACTACAGCTCGAGAAAGTTTTTTAATGCCATATTTCTAATATTATAATATTTGGAAGAAATAATATTATAATATTAATAATATAATACTTATATTTAATAATTAATTGATAATTTAAAAATATAACTTTTTAATTGACAGTTATGCTATGAGTAATGAATAGAGTGCGGCACGCAATATTAAGCAATTAAAAACTTGTCCTATATACATTAAAGGTTGTACATTAGAATATACAATATTAAAAGGCAAATACATAGGTACAGATACCTGCTTACTAGTGCTTACCATTATAAACATGTTTATATTTGAGGGTAAATGTTCATCAATAATATTAAGATCCTGTGAAAATCGATTTAAAATATTCCCAATGAAATAGTTGTCATAGAACACCATACCAGCAGAGGTTAGTCTTTCAATCATAGTGTTATGAAGATTGACTGAGGCTTTTCTGGCGAAATTCATCATAAAGAACTGTTTTATTAGATCCATAACGAAAGAAGATATTATCATTCCTGAATATAGTTTTAAAATCCAACTAGCTTGACTGTTCATGTCTACGAAGACAGTAGAATTCGCTGCCGTATGATTAAAATCTTTCATATCAGTTATATTCTGCTGAATATTTATCCTAAAAAAAAAATAGGTTATTGGATTAAATTTTCTATCAATCTAATTGAATTATACAAATAATTGGCTATTCAGCGATGGTGGTTAGTTGCTATATAATTAAAAATGAAAGCCTATCAATAATATCAGTATGACTAGTTAATGGTAAGTATTTAAAAAAACTGTGCTTAACAAAGTGTGGCGTGCAGTTTATCTTGTGTGCAAGTGTAACGCCACCCACTGTATTATAATGTTATTAATTATTAAAATAACTAAATTTTTATAATATTAGGATGTTTGGTTGAAAGGGAGCTTTAGTGGTTGACGTACGAGATATTATTATTATATTAGGGTTCTTTTTTTATTCTACTAACTGTTTACTAAATTATTTTATTAACTGGTCGATGAAAATAATAACCCACTGGTGGTTGACTTTTTATATATTTATTTTACTTGCTTTAAAATGGTTAATACAAAATTCTATGCATTACACTTTTATTAATTCATACCAAAGTTATATGATTATTATAAAATACATCAGTTAATCAAATACATCAACTAATCAAATATATCATGCACAATTTCCCGACTTAGTTCTCTCCTATTTTTATTTACTTCAAATAATTTAATTGTTCTCTCCCTGTGGGATATTCATAAACAAATAGGTTATATGTACTACGTATACTATACTATCCCTGCGGAGTAAATACAAATAACATATATTTTCTGTACTATGCACAATTCCTTTTTAATCATCCCTGCAGGATATTTTCTAATAAATATTCAGAATACTTGTCCTTAGCTAATTAAACGTTTAATTTGAAACAATCTTTATTTTATAATATTCTGCCGGCTTCAGAGTTAGCTGAAAACACCAATTTTTTTAAAGTTTTCCTTTTACTAAGAGTGCTGCATACCCTTTTAATATCAATATTCACAATTCGTAAATTAGGGGAAACTAACCGTACTGCGTACATATTTTCAATATCATTAATATCAAAATAATTCAGTTCAATATTATATTTACGTCGTACATACGATTATGTTGGTAAATTACATAAAATTGGTTAATTTTATTCATAGCACTGAGTTCAAGAAAATCAAAGTTTCTAACTGTCATTAAACTTACATAATAGTCCGAACAAAATCAACACTATTTTGGCTCCCATTTCCCCTAGTCAGTCAACAACATATGACACTTATGTAAACTCAGGGTTTTTGACTTTAAGGCGCACAGGTTTATTTATACAATCTTGAACCCTTCGGTTTTATTTTAGTATTGTATTATTTTAATTGTTTGAGAATACTTTTACTGACAACGAATTATTTGTGGTCAATTCCGGTATCTTGACCCTTATAAATAATAACATTAACCTTAAAAAAATAACTTTTATTTTGAGAATTTAAAGAGCACTGGCCCACTGGCTGACTACATCGGAGAAGTTTCTTATTTTAAGAATTACTTTTTTATGAATTGAATTCTGATTTTTATGATCGCTCCCGGCTATATTTATAGCCAGAAAAATATGCTAGAACCGCCTTCTCGAGGCGTCTTAATTAATTTTAATTCGTTGAACAAACGGATGTAACACAGTGTCCGCCTCTTCAATAATCGTTGCTATAGCAACCGTTTTCCGGTGAAGAATAGCAATTAACTTTTTGTCTAAAACTTAAAATGACGAAGTTAATGGATTTTTTGTAATTACACGCCCTTATATAAACATAATTCTACGAATTTTTATTACTTTTCGCTTCCTGTATGGCCCGATATGGCAATTAGAATTAGAACCGAGAATAAAAATAACAATTAGCAGGAAAGGGTGGTACTATAATAATGTTAATTCATTGGTTCTAGCTTTTTTGTGCGCGAGAATAGAAACGCCTTTTATTGTTTCTTTCTTTAAATTTCTTGACCCTTTTTACTAAAAAAATTGACACTGATCTTCGTATTTTATCGAAAATTCAATGGATTTGCTTTTTGATTTCATAAAATAAAAAAAAACTATATTTAAATTTAAGTGGGTATCTGTCCCAAGACATAAGTGTCTACCCAATAGCAGTCCAATCAATTTATTCGAGGTTATAAATATGTTCTTACTATAGGCGTAATCGCCCTAAAATTCGCATTGTAATTCAGAAAACAATTGCCAGTGTCGTTTTTTGCATCTATACGAATAATTAGTCTATATTGAAACCTTTTATGAATCCTTTTTGACTGTGGATAGTTTTGTTTAGATTAAGAAAGATGGTTAATAACTTTTACGATTGTGACTAATTTTTACTAGAATCTATAATTTGGATATTACATACAGCTAACCGGGTCATTTTGATTTTAAGAAAACCATTTTTGTGAATGTCATTTGTGTTACAGTTAAATTTCTTAGGTTAATTATTTCTTGATTAAAATACGTGTACAACTCAACACTAATAATAAACTAACAAGAAATGGAACACTAATTAGTTTGCTTACCAGTTTGTTAATAGCTTGGCAGAATAACTCTCGGAGACCTCCGAAAAAACAAACAAGAAAGCTATGAAAGAAAACAGAATCAATCCTCCACCAAAAGAAAAGTATTTTCTGTATACGGCCAAATCGACTTTTCCTTGTTTTTTAATTTCCTTGTACACCTTTATTCGGCCAGCTCCCGCCTCTTTTATAAGTTTAGTATTTTCCTCTGAATCATCATCATCATCATCTTCATGTTTCTCGTTGGTTTCGTTTTCAATTGCCTCGATTTCTTTTATAATTTCCGATTTAACTTCTGTAGGCTTACCGTCATATTTTATCTCTCCGTCCTTCATTATAATTAGATTGTCGGCGCCATTTTTGTGTTTAAGATTATGAGTAACCAAAACAACAATTTTGTCTTTTAGGAAGCCTTTAATACAGTTCTTATAAATGTATTCTTGAACATGGGGATCTAGAGCATGCAAGGGATCATCAAGAAGGTAAACCTCACTTTTTCTATAGATGGCACGGGCCAAATTGACTCTAGCTTGTTGACCTCCACTTAAATTTTTGCCTCCATCAGCTAGAATTAAAGCAAAATTAAAGAAACTGAAACTTCTAGGTATGGAAACTATATTAGGTGGGGTACACGTTGTCTACGAACAACTTCGCGGTGTCCTTAGCTTATGGATAAGGAAAACTTAAGGTGCCTTTAAAAGATTTTGCATACCCCTTTTGCAAGAAATCCCAAATCCACATTCTCTGTTCAGAGTTCAGATTTACATATTTTTTTGTTGGACAGTGGACGCTTCTTTTAAGTTTGAATTACATATAACTAATCAAAACTTACCAACGATAGTTTCATCTCCATGATCAAATATATTAAAGTCATACTCAAGAGCACATACTTTTACAACAGCCTGATAGCGCACTTCATCAAGTTGTTCTCCAAAAATAATATTTTGCTTGATAGAGGACGGGAATAACCAGGGATCCTGAGAAGAGTATGAAAATGTTCCTTGCGATAGCATCTTGCCTTCAGTTATGGGAAAGTCTTTTAAAAATAGCTTAATAAGAGTAGTTTTGCCACATCCCAATGGCCCGGTAACAACTGTTAGTCCTTGTTTAATTTCAGTTGTTATATTTTTTAAAATACTTTGACTTTTTACCTTAAAATAAAAGAATACATTACATACATCTTGTGTCGAGCCCAGACTTAAACTGTATTGTAACATTGTTTAATAATAATTAAATGGTAAAAAATGTCTTATATTAGCCATATTCTTAAAGGTGAACGGTCGTCTGAAAATATTGGCAACAATTTCGGAGGCCCCAAAGTAACCCCAAAGTAAACGATATTGGACACCTTGGCTAGACGCAAAGGCATGCAAGGACTGTCAAAATTCCCAAATTCTTGGCTATATAATCAACAAGCTAATATGCAAAGGTAATGTCAGATATACCTTAAATTGGTTACGGACCCTGACATTTGTTCCGAAAAACCTTTTCCCCTTTCCATCCCGAAAAGTTTACGAGAAACAGTTAGGCGGACAATTGAGATACCTATTCCACAGTTTTCAATAAGGGTTGTTGTTTTTTACGACGTTCGTGCCTTCTGCCTCTTGTGCAGGTTTAGAAAATTTTATAACACCTCAGTTGTATAAGTTTTACCGATTTTAGGAATGGAGAAAGATGATACATTGATATTATGCTGCATAAAACCTAATGTGAGCTGTTCGCATAAAATTGCGCCTTTTCGCGGACCATTTGCTTATTGTTTAATTTAAATCAATGGTTTTATTACATATGAGAACTTAGTAGATGAAATATTTTATCTGACGGCAAGATATATACAGGGTGTCTCAGGAATTTTCTGAAAATTTGGCAACATGGGTAATTGGCATTGCTCTATCGATTTAAAATATATTCAATAACGCAACGTTGCCGCTTATACAAAAAAGTAGCATCAGCTTTGATATTTTAAATGAGACACCCTATATATTATTGCCTTTTTCGCTACGCTAGTATACTTTCTGATTATTTTTGTATAATAATTTTCTATACCTATCTTAGCGGTTTTCAAAAAATTAATTAATTTCCATATTTTTTGTTCAAAACGTAGCTCCAATAAAATGTTTATTACTGCGGTATTTGGACTCGTAGAAACCTGAAATTTAGGATGTAGTTTATCAAGTCTTGTGTATTAGTTATGTGTAAGGGAATTTGTTCTGTGTTATACGAGGTCTTTCAAAATTCATCATTTTACCGCTTGATATAAAAATGGTGAGAAGTGCATTTTTGTAAATAGAACACCCTGTATATTATTAAATATCTTGAAAAAAAAAATTAAAGTCCCTTCCAAATGATATATTATGTTCCTATACCTAAATAGTTAGGTTGTCGAAATAAAACCAGGTTTCTGTAAAAATCGGATTATTTGGGCATATTTGTTTTAGATAGCCATGAAATACAAAGATGAAACATGTCATTATGAAAATTTGACAATTGGTACATCTTCTTAACATAGTATAAAACAAAGTCGCTGTCGCTGTCTGTCCGTCACTAACTATGCTTAAATCTTTAAAAATACGCAACGGATTTTGAAGCGGTTTTTTTAATAGATAGAGTGATTCAAGAGGAAGGTTTTTATGAATAATACATGCATACCTAATATTGTAGAGAAACACTGATAAATTATAGTAGGGAGAACGAACTATCCAACCTAACCGGTCCCCGGCCCGTTCAACGATCGATCCGAAGCCGGAATAGACGAAGACAGACTATGTTTTATGCATGGATGTGAATTGTGGACGGGCCGGCAAACGATTGAGTCACAGTAATCTTTTAGAGGTTTGTTCGGGTTTGTATTTATAAATCTTGACGTGATGGTGAACTCGCCTTCGACGTCGTATAATGCCGGGCTGCAACGCAGGCCGGGTACACGCTAGTTAATAATAAAGAAATTTCCGCGTTTTTAAAGTTTATTAGAGAAAGTGACCTGAAAATAATTAAAATGAGAGGAGATTTAACTACTCATTTGAATTTTTAATGAAATTGTTTATTCTTCATAGAAAATGTGTCCAAATTATAGCAAGAACATGCAGAAGGTTCAATGAATTGTTTCCCGATCAACAAGAGAAAGTTTGTACGATTACAAAATAATTTTATTAATAATAAAAAATCTTGAACCTTTTTACAATATGTCTTTGTTTTGTATTGTTATGTGCAATTTCATTGGGTTCATTATATTTTTTAAAATTATTTTGTAATCGTACAAACTTTATCTTGTTGATTGGTTGTTGATCGGGAAACAATTCATTGAACCTTCTGCATGTTCTTGCTATAATTTGGACACATTGTCCATGAAGAATAAACAATTTCATTAAAAATTCAAATGAATAGTTATCTCCTTCCATTTTAATTATTTTTAGGTCACTTTGTCTAATAAACTTTAAAAACACGCAAATTTTTTATTATTAATGTACCAATTGTCAAATTTTCATAATGACATGTTTCATCTTTGTATTTCGTGGCTATATCGATCTAAGACAAAAATATGCCCAAATAATCCGATTTTTACAGAAACTTGGTTTTATTTCGAAAACCTAACTATTTAGCTATAGAAACATAATATATCATTTGAAAGGGACTTTAATTTTCTTTCAAGATATTTAATAATATACAGGGTGTTCCATTCAAAAAAATTCCCTTTTCACCATTTCTATATCAAGCGGTAAAATGATGAATTTTGAAAGACCGTGTATAACACAGAAGAAATTCCCTTACACCTAACTAATACACAAGACATTGATAAACTACATCCTAAATTTCAGCTTTCTACGAGTCCAAATACCGCAGTAATAAACATTTTGTTGGAGCTATGTTTTGAACAAAAAATATGGAAATTAATAAATTTTTCGAAAACCGCTAAAGATAGGTATAGAAAACCATTATACAAAAATAATCAGAAAGTACTAGCGTAGCGGAAAAGGCAATAATGTATAGGGGTCTCATTTAAAATATCAAAGCTGATGCTACTTTTTTATATAAGCGGCAACGTTGCGTTGTTGAAAATATTTTAAATTGATAGAGCAATGCCAATTACCCATGTTGCCAAATTTTCAGAAAATTCCTATGTCCGGTTTTCCGTAAACGTCTAGGGTACCATCGACAGTGAGACACCCTGTATACCTACAGATGGAGCTCCGCGCTAAATAGCTGTTTAAACAAGGTAACAATAGGACTCAACTATCAATCACCAATGTAATTGCCAACAATAAGACCCGATATGACACGCACTTGGTTTATTACTACAGCCCTGGCTTATATCGTAGTCGAAAAGCCGAATGTAAAAATAAAAGTAAATACAATAATCATGCCTAATGTGATTCTTAATGGTACTTACAGAGAAAAATGAAGGAAGTTCTTTATTTAAACACAAAACACACAGATTCATCCACACCTTACCTTGATAGTAACACCAGAAGCCTTTATTTTAGGTTTGTCATATTCGCTGTTTTGCTGTTTATCAAGTTCCTCACAATTCAATATTCTGTTAATTCTTTGGCATGACGCTAACATTTCTGCGCCTCGACCGAGTGCAATAGGAATCATGATGCCTAAGGATCGTCTTAAGTCATTAAAGCATCTCATGACGTAAAAAATTACTTCGGCGTCAGCATTTCCTGATATGGCAATATATGTTAATATAAGTACGTAAAGACCTATTTTAGAAGTAAAAATTCCGATAATAAAGTTAAGTGACTTAAGGTAGGCAGACTTCATAAGGAACTTCATTTCTTTCCTAAAAAAATAAGTAATTTAAAAAAGATATATTTCTAGACAGGTTGGTTTTATAAGTTCGATTCTTGTATGTATTGCGCACATTACCTACATTTTTATCTCCATACTTTATAAAAACCACCAAAACAGATTCAAAATATTTCAGGAAGGCTACCTCGACTCTTACGAACGAGTACCTATACTTGGGAGATAAAATGACTAGCTACTCAATTCTGCACAAACCAATTTACAATGTAATAATAGTAATAAGTTTATTTAAAATTTAATAATATAATAAATATGTTTATGTTGTCGTCGATAAACTTATTTTTCAATCCCCTGAAGCTAAGCTTGTTAGGGGCAAATCTTATTTTTTTGTTTTAGTATGTAAAATCATAAATCTTAAATATGCAATAAAAATCAAGTTTTAAAGTAAAAATGTTAATTTATAGTATAAACGCAGCTTTTTTGAAGAAATATAATATTACCTATAATATAAAAATAATCGTTTAAATAAAAACATAAATATTTGAATTTTTTTTGTCCTATGGACTTAGGTTTTATGGTTATTTAATTTTTACGACGTGTATTATGATTATTGTTTTTAAACTGTTTAAGGTTTTTATTTTTAAATCTATATTAAAATGTTATAAATGTTAAGTTGTCTTATGTTCAACTTTTTTGTTTCTAAATATAATTCTTTTGAAGGATAAAGATAATCTTTATTGAATATAATTTTTAGAAACCTTTTTTGTAATACTTCTATTTTTTTAACTAAAGTTCTATTTATTCCTCCCCAACCTAAAATTCCGTAATTTAAATGGGTTTTAACTAACGCGTAATATAATATTTCCATATGTCCTACATTTAAAAATTTTTTTAATGTTTTTAAAAATCGGTAGTAAACTTCTTCATTTTTTAATTAAGTATTCTTTTTGAAAATTCCAATTTAATTTACTGTTGAAAATAATTCCTAAATATTTTATTTTATTAACTTAAAAAATTTTAATGTCTTCATTTATTTAAATACTATTCATATTTTTCTGGTAGGTTATTTAGGTTTGAAGTAAAAGGAATATAATTTGTTTTATTAAAATTAATTGTTAACAAATTGTTATCAAACCAATTTTTTATAATTTTAAAATCTTTTTTAATTTTATTATTAAAGGTTTCCCAATTTGTACCGGTATAAAAAATTGTAGTATCATCTGCACAACTATGAATTTGTTCATCGCAATTTATACTAAATAAGTCGTTATATAAGTTTATATTAAAATATCAAAAAATATGGTCCTAAAATTGTTCCTTGAGGAACACCATACTTAAATACTTTTGGATAGCTTTTTTCTTTATCTATTTGAACATTAGTTGGTCTATTTTTCAGATATTTTATAATTAATTCTAATTGCTTTCCTCTGAATCCAATATTTTCAAACGTTTTTAACAGTAAATTATGGGTAACTGTATCAAAGGCTTTTGCTAAATCTAGAAAAATATTAATACAAGGTTTTTTATTATCTAGTGCATCATATATTTGTTCTGTTAGATAGCAAATAGCGTTTTGTGTTGATTTATTTTTTTTTGAAACCCAAACTGTTTATTAGAAATAAAATTTATTTTTTCCAAATAATTTTCGATTCTTAATTTTAAAACTTTTTCGAATACTTTTGCTATCGAATATATTAGTGTTATGGTCTATAATTACTAGTTTTACTAGAATCTCCATTTTTAATATCATATTTATATATTATGAGTTTTTACTTACACTCTCTTTTCTTCAACTTTTTTCGCGAATATAGTTTCCCATGTGTACATTTTTATTATCTTTATTGCAGATAGTGTTTCCTGGGTGGCTTGTAGTCGCTCGTCAGTCTTTTTATTAAGTTCCAGTCTAAAATTTTTTATCAATTTTCCAAGATAAACTAAAACAAGAAAAGTTTAACGTTTAGACTTAACAAATAAATTTGAGACTTGTTTTTCGATGAGAATAACGGTATACAGGCCCGACGAGAAAGGGAGGGTCAATAACAATCATTTTTAAAGAAAGATGTATGAGAAAGGTTTTACGTAAATAGATGTCTACATTAGAATCGTTGAATAAAAATAACGATACTTAATTACCCTAGTGGGTCGGTAGCAACTTACTTAAATTTGATATAAATTTTTTTGCAATAATTATTGTAATACCTTATGAGATGTAGTGGCAGGGGCTGGGATATGAAAATTTATTTAGCATTCTGAAGGAGGAGTTAAATTAGAATTAGTGACCTGCATCTGTCAAGCTTTTTCATTTGACATCCTAACTGGATACGATCTATGTACTTTTAAACCTCTTTTTGCATCTTTCAACTAACACTTAGGAACCACGATGATAACTTACTTTGAATTGGTAAAACGCCTATTAAAAATGCTACTCCCACTAGTCCAGCTGGTCCCATTTTCTTGTAAATTAAATAGCATATCACTATTATCTTGACGCCATCAATCCACAAGTCGCTTAGAATCATGACAAACATCTCAAACCCTGGTACGTCTTTAGTTATCACAGTAATAATGTTTCCAAGGCTCATTTCGTTCATAGCAGCCGGGGTCATTCTTAATGCTGAAAAAATTGAGATTGACAATATTGATACAAAAAGATTTACGTAATCAGTAAAACTATCAGTACTATCTTAAACTAAGCAAACCCAGACATTCCATCCAAATGGGACAAAGCGAGGGGCAAAGCCGGGATGTAAATGGTAAAAAAGCCAGATGGATACATGTGTTTGTTAAATGTTTATCCCAGGCAATGTTTGGCGGAACTCGTTACAGATTGGGGCGTAGCATCGCGTCGTCCAAAAAGATGAGCGGTAAAATCTTTATATTGGATAGTTTCTCTTGGTTTTGTTTTTCTATGACTCTGATGATCTTGTACCATGCGAGCAAAAATTATTTGCTTCAAAGAGGGCCTTGCATCCAAGTACGTAATGCTTAGCCGTAGAGCTTTATACCTGTTGGGTGTCAGTCAACCTGAATTAACAATCAATCAGTTATTCCGTCATCTTTGACAGTCGTTACAAGTAATAATTTGATTTATCGCTAATTTTTCCAATTTCTTGAACAATAATTCACACAATGGGCTTTACGGAACAGCACAAAACATTCATGGTTGAAGCGTATTTTCGAAACGGGGTTAGAGTAAATGGGGAGTGGCAATACAATCCGGGTTTGTGCATGGACGATTTTCACGAATATTTTCCTAACGTTGCTTTTATTGCTGGGGATTTTTATCATTGCCTGAAAAGAACCGTGGCTGTGTTTGGGGAAACAGGTTCTATACAACACAAAAAAGGAGCAGGAAGACCATCTGTAAGAACAGAAGAACTTGTTGCAAACGTTCGTGAAATAATGCAAAATACGCCAACAAATTGTATAAGACACCTATCCCAAGAAGTCGGAAGATCTTATGGAACATGCAGGACTATTCTTAAGAAGCAGCTAAATTTTTTTCCTTATAAAGTGCAAGTAGGTATTCCAAGAAATACAAGCCGCCGCGCCGATTTTGAAAGACTTAGGAATTACTCTCAATGGTTTACCCAAAATTTATTGGAAAGAAATGATTTACCTATTAGACCTGACATTTTTTTCGGATGAAGCCCGGTTCCACCACTCCGGTTATGTGATTTCTCAGAATACACGCATGAGAAGTAGTGAAAATCCCCATTTTTTGTAGTGTCCACATTGCACCCTCAAAAAATTGGAAATTGGTGTCTGGTTAGCTGTTTCCCGAAGAAGAATTGTTGGTCCTATTTTTTCCATGACACAGTTACAGCACAGCGGTATAGAGACAATATTTTGAATCCATTTGTGGAGCAATTACTTGACGACGAACTACGTTTTGGATATTTATAACAGGACGGTGCAATCGCCCATACAGCCGCCGAAACTATTATTTACTTACGCAATTTTTTCGACGAGAGATTGATCAGTTTTCGATCAGACATTGAATTCCCACCTAGATCTCCTTGTTTAACGGTTATGGATTACTTCGTTTTTCCTCATTTAAAGAACACTATTTTTAAAACACCAGTTGCAAATTTAGAACAATTACAAGAAAGGATTATCAAAAAATGTGGTAACGTTTCTCCAGAGATGCTGGTCAACACTTTCGAAAATATGAAGAGACGTGTGAATTTATGCTTGGAGCATGGCGGTGACCAATTTCAGCAATTTATGTAATTATTTTTCTTTTTCTTTCTGTATATTCTTACTTTGTTAATTTTGTAAACACCAAAAATAAATTTGTATTTGTCTACTTATTTTATTACTCATTAGTTTGGCATATCATGTCATAATATGAATTTGACAAAATTTTAACCTAGATTTGGTTGGATTTATCGCCCCCATATCATTGTGATCTAAACCAAGCCCTCTTTAATGCAAATAATTTTTGCTCGCACGGTATTTGCTGTCTCACTGACTTTTTTAAAATCGAGAAGGCTATGGGCAGTACCATAGGCAGTAGCCAGATGGTCATGAAAATTTCGATATAAGACCTATTGAAGTAACAATGAAGATATCTAATTCAGTTTACTAAGTTCCTACTGTTAGTGTAAATCTATGCTTCAGAAAGTCGTTAAAAAGTTTTAGTATTATCACAAATATATAACCTTATTTACACCCATCTTCCAAGTGCATTAACGAATTATTATGTAGGCTCACCTTTTCGGTACACAAGAGAACATAAGGAAGTTCTCATCTGGATACCCACTTGGTGTAAATAAATAAAATAATTCTGCATGTAAAGTGCATGCATAAATTTCAATCCAATCATTAATGCGGCATAGAAGACTGCATCGTCGAAAGTTAACTTTGTTTGGTTTGGGTTAAAGTAAGACACCAATTTTCCTATTGCTTCTGGCTCATATATACTAAAAAAGTAAGCAAATCACAAATACATGTAATAAAATGATATGACAACCACATTTGCGTTAAAAATGCAGTGATTCACCCGAAGACGACTGGAGATACTTACCAGTTGAAACGTTGTGATTTAAAACAAATAAAGACAATGGAAGTCCAAAACTCTTTCATCATTCATGATATTAGAAGTTTTAACAAATCAATACATAACAATAAGTCCTCACCTGCTTATAAGTTTAAATGTTAACTGGATTAATCCTAGATAAATAAATTGTATACCAAAACATTTCCAAATTAGTGACACCAGGGAAGTCTTTTCTTTTATCTCTTTCTCCTTTTTCCATTCTCTTTCAAATCTGTTGGCATTTTTTTCTGATTTACAGACGTCAACAACTTCGTAAATGTCTTCCTCTTCCAAGTCTCTCTTGAACCCTTTTCTAAATAGTCCGCTTGTGTATCTGCAATTTTCATTATATACAGTGTCACCAGTAAAGTCCGCATCATATGGGATTGTTTTTTTTATTAATAACTTTATTCGAAATTTGACTTGGGCATCAAGTTCTGCTTCGATCGAGATGAAAATTAAGCAAAAAAAATAGTGGTCACGTTATTCGCATTATCTGTCAAATTTTAATTTTTTTCCAAAAATATTTTAAAAGTGGGGTTATTTCTGAAAATATCGAAAAAAGTTATTAGACATTTTTTTTTAAATGCAGTTTTTTAGCCCACATGCAAAATTTCAGCTGTATAAGATCATTTTGACTTTGACCACTTTTGCAAAATAAGACTCAACGCAACCTATATAAAACTTCTTAGTATTGACAATGCTTTATTTCAGATATATTTTCTTTAAAGTAGCGCCATATTAAATGTGTGTTTTTCTACAAAATCAAAAATGCGATGCAAAGTTTATTTGTTTTTGACCCTGTATAAGGTAACTTCATAAAATAAGTATTTTTGAAAACGTAGTTTGTGTCCAAATAAGTTGATCAAAAAGATTAATTATTGCAAATTCCGGTTTCACCGTTTGCAATGAAGAATCATCCCTGGATAATAGTGAAGCAGCATATCCCACCCAAAAGTTACAAGTAATGTGGAAAAGCGCTATTTATTTTATTTTAATAGGTTGGACGAAATAGCATTGCAACATGGACATAGAGTTTTAAGACTTCCTTCATAATTGTTTGAAGGTTGTAGACAATGATGTATCTTGAGTAATAGATGTGTTTTGGACTTCCATTGCTTTAGTTTTTCATATCACAACGTTTCAACTGATGGTAAGTATCTCCAGTCGTCTTCGGGTGAATACTTCTACTACTACAGTACTCACCTGAAGACGACTGGAGATACTTACCAGTTGAAACGTTGTGATATGAAAAAGTAAAGGCAATGGATGTCCAAAACACATCTATTATTCCTTCATATTATTGCAACTTTGATACTATTGAAATGGTTTGGTCGAAATGTAAGCACTATTATGATGCAAAAATAAGATCTATGTATCCTGTACCCAAGGGCGTAGTTTTTGGTCTGTGGAATAAAGCCATAGAAAAGAACACACTAATATCATTATAAACGATGTGTGGGAACGGGAAAGAATTATCTATCGATACTTCGGATACTCTTCCCCTTATTATTAACTTGGACGAATTTGATGATGATGATGATGATCCTTGTGGAGATGATATATTTTAATTATTAAAAAACTGTATTTTGTTGTGTTGTCATTTTTTATTATATTTTCTTCTTTATGATTTTATAAATAAAAGATGTATTCGAAACAAAATTTATAGACTGTAGCACTAGAGATGTACTAAACAAAAAAATATATGATGCAATTTTAAATTGTGTAAATGAGTTTTATTTGTTTTTCAGTGAATTTAAATTACTTAAAAATTTTATACTGATTTTCACAAACGAAATGTTTCATCCTCTGATAACTTTTATCCTAAATAAACTACTGATTTCTGACTTCATTGATAGTACAAAAATAATAATTAAAAATTTGAAAAAACGCGCTTGTATTTTTACTTGTTCACATGAATCCGTCTTTATGTAAATCAAGCCTAAGAAAAATCATAACCTTTACCATCGGTAAGTCAAACAGACTGAATTAATTTACGACGTATCGCAAATCTGGAGAATATGACGCAACGGTCAGCGGTCCTTGAGCAAACTATATGTATGTTTTTCTTTGTATATCGTATATCGAGAAATAGGTACTCTTTATTTTATATGTTAAGACAATATTATTATATAAGGTCTGTTACAATCATTTAATTATTCTGCAAGTTTTTTTTCTAGTTTTTGTTATAGATTTTTTGGTCCTACCTGTTTAAATTATGGCAAGCTGCGACCGCTTTGTAAGTAAGATTAAAAAGAGAATAAAAACTAGTTTATAATCTACCGTTTCGGCTTATTTGTTAAACTTTTCAGAGCAATTAAGTCATTTTACCAAATCAATTGATTTTTAAGACAAAAATTACTTTAAGCTACCCCCTGAAATAAGATTGTCGGTTCAATGGAAGAAATAATGAATACAAAATAGATGTTTCGGAAATTTTACGAGATAAGTTGCACAGTTTGAGGTTTAAAGAATAAAATAAATATGGTAGTTATCAGAAATAAATAATAATAAGCGAATATTGTAACATATAGGATAAGTGCGTAACTGTTTTTTTTTATATTGAAATGAACAGGAATCCAAGCACAATGGATACCCTGGGGCGGGTAGACCACGACGGCCGTTTCGTCCTTGTTAGGACTCTACGGGCAGCCATAACCCCCAAGCAATCCCGACACAGCGGTAAGATGTTTTAAAAGCCTTTTTACAAAAGCACAATATATTGCATATTATACAGTATGTCCACGGATGGGGTTTACAAGAGGACAAATGGACTAAAAATTGAAAGATACGAAAAAAAGTCACTATTAATAAACGTTTTTGCTTGTCTAGAAAATACGATTCATCATAAGAAACTTCAATTTTTTATACAGGGTGGGTAAAAACTGCAAAAATGTTACTTTGCTTAAGAGTAAACATACTTTATTTTGAAAGATACGAATAAAATCCACTCTTAATGAATGTGTTTTCTACACAACAAACCGAAGTAGAACAATTCATTAAAAGGTTTACCTATGTAATAAATATTTTCCAATAAGTATTCGCTGGCATAATAATGACACTTAAGGTGATAGGTACTTGTTGTCAGTATTTTGATTTAATGAAGTTATTACTTAAGTAGAAATGCTATCTACTGAACAAAGAGTTCTTATAATACAATGTTATGGAGATGGTCAAGTTTCATACCACTACGTCATGGAATAATTTACCGAGAAATGTGTAGGAATTCCAATAAGGATGACAATATGAAAGTTAGTAAAAAAGTTCAAGAGAACTGGTTCGGTTTTGGATATGAAAAAAAAAAAAAAGAAATACGACCATGATGATGCTGAAATCGTGTTACTCAGTTGGAAGTTATGAAAAAAAGTCAAATTCAGAAGATCCTTAAACCAAATACATTGTATCCGTATAAACCGCACTTTAATCAAAGATTGGAAGACGGAGATGACGCGAAACGACTTGATTTTTGCTTGTGGATAGGAGACAACATTTTAAGTGAAAATGTTGATTTTTATAAATGTATCATGTTTTCTGATAAAAGTACATTTTTTATAACAATGGAACCGTTGCAACCCAGTACGTTAGGTACTGGTATTTAGAAAATCCCGAATTCAGAATTATGACGAGAAGACAATATTTCACAAAAGTAAACGTGTGGTGCGCGATATCCATCCATGGCATCATAGGGCCATATTTTTTTGATAACACGTGCAATATTATCATATTTAGAAATGCTGGATACATTTTTCAATGATGAACTTGAAAATCTACCATCAAATTTTCGACGAAATATGTATTTTCAGCAAGCTGGTTGTCCAGCCCATTTTGATCGTGAGGTTAGAGAATAGCTTGACCGCAGATTTCGTCCAAGGTGGATTGGCAGGAATGGCCCAGTTTTGTGGCCCCCAAGAAGCCCCGACTTAACTTTTGTAAAAAGGCTTTTAATACATCTTACCGCTGTGTCGGGATTGTTTGGGGGTTATGGCTGCCCGTAGAGTCCTAACAAGGACGAAACGGCCGTCGTGGTCTACCCAACCCGGGGTATCAATTGTGCTTGGATCCCTCTGTGTATTCCAATATAAAAAACAGTTACACACTTGTCCGATATGCCACAATATTCGTTTTCAATTATTTTCGCGGACACTATATTATCTTCCAGAAATAAATAATGTCAAAGTTTAATTATCAATTTAGTTATTTACTAGTAGTACCAACAGCCAATAATTGATTGTTTTTAATTTAAACGCAATCGGTAATAAAAAGAAGTGCATTGTTCGAATGATTAATATGCATTGACATCATTTTTTTTATGTTGTTCTTTGCATTTTATGTAAATGATTAAGTACAGTAAATAAACTACTTATCTAATTAGGGTAACTTTCAATAAGTTTATTAAATTTTAAAGTAAAACTTGGGCACCGGCTTCGTTTTTACAAGTATTAGATATAAGAGGTATAAACCTGTCATGCTCTTATTATAGTAGTTATTTCTACCAACATAAGGATGTAAAGGGTGCTTTGCGAAAAAGGTGTAAAACAAAATTTTTTTCAAATAAACGGAACATACAAACAGCCAAAATTTCGATTTTTTAAAATTTGTGTTGTAAATATGATTATATTGTTACATCTTGTATTATCACTGGTAATCTCCCTAGCAGCAGAATTATCTGGAATTAATTCTGCTGCGTGGGAGATTCGGTAAGAAAATTTCATAAATTGGAGTTTCTTTTAATATGATGAGATGATGAGACCTACGACCTATTCTCAATAAAAATTATAAGTTAGCAACAAAATGTATTTTGATTTTATTCTGAATGACGTTTACCATAAAAAAAAGCACTTCCTTTTCGGACAGAAAAATTATCACTTATAAATTTTATTAGGTTAATAGGCTATAGACTATCGCGATAGTCTCCCGTCGCTATAAGCAACGCAAACAAAAAAGAGCCTTCTAATTGGTTGAAAATAAATTTATGAAATTTTCAGATTTATTTATGACAACAATATGATACAGTCGTGCGACCTCGATAATTCGGACCTTCAGTAAACCGGATTTTTCGGTAATTCGGCCAAGACTTATATAATTCGGACCTTCAGTAAACCGGATTTTTCGGTAATTCGGCCAAGACTTATATAATTCGGACCTTCAGTAAACCGGATTCTGCGGTAATTCGGCCAAGACCTATATAATTCGGACCTTCAGTAAACCGGATTCTTCGGTAATTCGGCCAAGACTTATATAATTCGGACCTTCAGTAAACCGGATTCTGCGGTAATTCGGCCAAGACCTATATAATTCGGACCTTCAGTAAACCGGATTTTTCGGTAATTCGGCCAAGACTTATATAATTCGGACCTTCAGTAAACCGGATTCTGCGGTAATTCGGCCAAGACCTATATAATTCGGACCTTCAGTAAACCGGATTCTTCGGTAATTCGGCCAAGACTTATATAATTCGGACCTTCAGTAAACCGGATTCTGCGGTAATTCGGCCAAGACCTATATAATTCGGACCTTCAGTAAACCGGATTTTTCGGTAATTCGGCCAAGACTTATATAATTCGGACCTTCAGTAAACCGGATTTTTCGGTAATTCGGCCAAGACTTATATAATTCGGACCTTCAGTAAACCGGATTCTGCGGTAATTCGGCCAAGACTTATATAATTCGGACCTTCAGTAAACCGGATTCTGCGGTAATTCGGCCAAGACTTATATAATTCGGACCTTCAGTAAACCGGATTCTGCGGTAATTCGGCCAAGACCTATATAATTCGGACCTTCAGTAAACCGGATTTTTCGGTAATTCGGCCAAGACTTATATACATAGACTGTACTAAACTATTCAGCTTCAGTAATCCGAATTATTTACTAATTCGGATCACCGCGGTTTTAATTAGTCCGGATTATCGAGGTCTCACTGTAGTACATTGACGGAACTATGAGTACTTACTGGGGGAAGGGGGCTGGCCCTAAGACAATTTGTCAATAAATACAGAAATAATTTACTGAGATAAAAGTATAGCCTAGTAATTTGAATTCTGCAAGTTCTAGCTACCTAGCTAAGTTCTGGTCAAGTCTCAAATAATTGATGGGCGTGTGACGGCGACGAGCGGTGGTGTCAGATTCAAGAACACAAAATCTATTTCAGTTTGTAAAAATATTTTTTGCAATTTTTATGAAAAAATCTAGATATTTTTGCTGTAGAAAATATTTTAAATATTAATTTTACTATCCAAACTGAGGTTATTTGGCCTAATATAAAGTTCTTATGAATTATTAATTTAATGAATAATTGCGTTACGATTAATCAGAATATATATTCTACATATTATTATATTAGACTATACAAATTTTCATAATAAAGTAGTTTATCTACGACCATTTAATAATAGAAGCATAGGTAATGTGTTTGTTAGTATATATATAATGTGGTTATTCATATTACCATAGTTACTCATAATCTATAACCGTGGATTATGAGATTTCATAATCCACGGTCCCAATAATAGGTTATATTGCTGATTTAAAAAAAACTAAAATATACGCTGCTAATGAAATTTTAAAACAAATAAACTCAAATTTATGCCCATCTACATCTACCACTGTAAATAATGTTAGCTACGAAACTTTTTCCATTACTAATAAAAACGATATGAATATAACGATACCCTACTATGAAAACCTCGTAAGTGCAATTTTTTGCAAAATTGAACTTTATGCGTCATTACATTAAAGGTGTCATATTTTATGTTATGTGAGAACCTCGTATGGTCATCATGAATAATACGCCACCTATTGGCGAATTTAAATACCTCGTAAGTTACCCGTTTGATATTTCTAACTGAAAACCTCGTAAGTTTGATATTTCTAACTGAAAACCTCGTAAGTTTTAGATTTTGGTTAGATAAATAAGAGTAGGTAAGTACTTTTGTTATTTTTATGTGTAATCTAAGGATTGTTACATAATGTTCTACTAATAAAATTTAAGCTCCGTTACATTGTAAAACGTTAGTCATTCATAGTTTATTACTAATATCTTAAAAGGTTTTTACATACCACTATTTACAACTAACACAAAACAGTTTTTCTTTGCTACTGCAAAATATAGTAAAATGCACTTACCAGGTTTTCAAAGTAGGGTATCGATAAGTAATATTCCTGCTTCCATTCATCTTCATAATTATTGCTCTAATGTTACAACCAATTTCATGAAAAATTAGAAATAAGTAATTGTACTTTGTTTAATTATTGTTAACATTGTTGAATTGTATTTCTTAGTTAAGAAATACCATTAATAATATTACCTTGTTATGTAAAAATATCCTATTGTAATAAAATGTGTTCCTCTGAATGCATTTTCAAATTTTTTGAATACTAAATAGTTGTAGATAAAATTTGTTGCTCTGAATGCATTTTCTAATTTTTTGAATACTGAATAGTCGAAGATAAAGTATAGTATTTGACTCGCGTATAATGGCTATATTACACTCGGATTCTTAAAACACGAGCGTTCGGTTCGTATTTTAAAATCTCGTGTAATATAGCCTACATTATACCCTCGTTAAATAATAGGTACACTATTATTACCAATAAACTTATAACGTAAATTTAATTTTATACAGGGTGAGAAAGAAAGCAGAATATATATAATTATATAATTTCGACAGTCTCTCAGTCATTTTTAAACAAACACGAAACATAATATGTGTCAGTTAGTAATCGGTCAGAATTACGTACATAAAGATTCATGGACGTATAGGTGCAAAGTCTGTTCAATGACCGCGTTACGTCACGACTAGTGCTTATCTTTCTAAAATTCGTGAACTAGGTGAGATAGTAAATTTGCGTATTTAAATACCTATATATTTTAAAGAGTTTCTGATGCTTTGGGAGTTTCGTGTTCAACAATCCAACAAATTAAGGCAAAGAGGATAGAGAAGGATGTAGATTTCAAGAATCGCAATAATGCAGCTATTCTGTCATCATGTGGTCGACAACTTCACGAAATTCATGAACATACTATAAGAAAGCGTATTTATGGGATGTATAGAGCAGGTAAACACGTTATCATTTGCTCAATACAACTAAACCTTAAAATCATTGATGCTGTTTAAATATCCGCCGACTCACAAGCGGACTGTTTAAAAAAAAAAAATTTAAATGCTGTAAATGTACTGTATCAAACAGGAGATTTTTAATAGAGCAACCCGATATATCCCGAAAACTCTCAATTTTCCTTACAACCTGTTTTTCTGGATGAAACGTGGATATACAGTAAAGGGGCTTTTAGGCGAAGTTGGCAAGATGGTACTCTTCATACAGTTAAAAAAAATCGTCAGAGGGTGTACAGTATATTATTCTACATGCTAGTTCAGAAAATGGAATTGTGAATAATGCAAGTTTGATGTTCAAGTCTGGACTGAAATCTGGTGATTACCATGATTCGATGAATAGTGAAAACTTTGAGAAATGGTTTGAAGAAAATTTGTAACCAAACTTGGAAGAACCGTCGCTTATATTATCATGGATAACGCCACCTATCATTATGGGCTAATTGAAAAAATTCCAAATACAAGTTGGTCAAAAAGATAACTTATTACAAGGTTAGAACAAAGACAAATTCCGGTTTCACCATTTGCAATGAGGGATCTTAACATACGTACTCTAAAAAATTGCGAGAGATACGTGCAATACATAGTACTTAAACAAACTAATTTGAACATAATTTTTAAATTAAAAAATGTAAAGAAAAAAGAAAAGCACAAAGCCTTTATGCACAATTTTATTAGAAAAACTAGGCGAACCTATAATAATTCATAATAACACAAATCGACATGTTTCGAAAGTAGAAACACTCATCATCAGGAAAACAAAGTGAAATGTATAATGCTGATGTTGTTAGCATGTTAGCAATAGAGAAAATAATAGTGGGATTGAGCCGTAATGGAGCTTTTAATGGTGTACAAGAAGTGTAAAATTGAGTAGTCAAAAGACCGACAATCAAGACTTCAGCATACTGAAAAATCAAGGGTTAGTGCAAAGGCACTGTCCTGGGCAGAAAAATGAGGAAAGCAAAAGAAAAATTAGGGAGTTTTGAAAAGACTTAGGTATCTGTGAAAATCATTATTAAGTACCTATATAGTGAAAAATCTTGAAATTTTATTCAGCTTTGTCAGAGACATGTGAAAGTATTGAAGTAAGATGGAAAGAAAAAGAAAAAAAGTTGTTTTTCATAAAAGTCGAAGCATCATTTCGCTTAAAGTAAAATACTGTTCGGGTACCAGGCTTTTTATGGCCCAGTTACCCCGGCAGGAGTCAAAACATAGGTATACGTTTAGTGCAAAATTAATATTTTAAAAAAGAACAACTTTGTTGGAGAAGTTCCACTGCAACCAGCACGTGTCAGATGGAAAAAATATTTTTTTTTCCCAACTGGGCCGTAAAAAGTCTGGTACCACAACAGTATTTTACTTTAAGCGAAATGATGCTTTGACTTTTATGAAAAACAACTTTTTTTTTTCTTTTTCTTTTCATCTTACTTTAATACTTTCACATGTCTCTGACAAAGCTGAATAAAATTTCAAGATTCTTCACTACTTCATAATGATTTTCACAGATACCTAAGTCTTTTCAAAACTCCCTAATTTTTCTTTTGCTCTCCTCATTTTTCTGCCCAGGACAGTGCTTTTGCAATAACCCTTGATTTTTTAGTATGCTGTCGGTCTTTTGACTATTCACTTTTACACCTCTGGTACACCATTAAAGGCTCCATTACGGCTCAATCCCACTATTGTTTTCTCTATTGCTAACAACATCAGCCTTATACCTTTCACTTTGTTTTCCTGATGATGAGTGTTTCTACACTCGAAACATGTCGATTTGTGTTATTATGAATTATTCTAGGTTCGCCTTGTTTTTCTAATAAAAATTGTGGAGAAAGGCTTTGTGCTTTTCTTTTTTCTATACCTATCATTTAACTCCACTTTGAGTATGGACTACTTCTTCAAAAAAAATATAACTTACGTAAAAGTATAAAGACTTAAAATATTCGCAGTTTCTCTAGGATTCCTTTTACGAGTGACTTTTCCATAATGATCCATTTTTAAATCGCCTACCCCAAAAAATGTTATTAATAAATCAAATTATGCAAATCGCGAACTTTATTCACATATTTATAATATTGGCACACTAAACGTTGCTTCCCGTTAGAATTCGAAATGGCACAGAAAGACACTAATAATAATTATATTTTGTCAATTGTTAATATAATTTCCCTGGGAGCAATAAAACACAAAAGACGAAACGAAGATATTACGAGTGACAATAGTACGACTTAACCGTTCAAACAAATCGAATAACCAGGGATTTAATACGACTATTGTTAAGGAAATTTTTTAATAACTTTGTGTACTTTATTTTGAAAATTTCATTAACGTGAGGCTTTAAATAGTTACTTTAGATTACATTATCATTATACGAAGGAAGGACAGGGGGAAGCGAGATGTCATATTCAATCTTATTTTGTTTGTCTGGAACATAATTGTATAATTATTATACGATAATGCTAACGTGCAGTTAGTAAGCAGTTTTATCATTCTCACAGGGTTTATTGATGTGCTGTATCCATTGGATTTATTTGGATAATTTTATGAATAAAAATTAGATGAAAGAATTTGTGAGAAAATTGTATTTTTATAAAAAGAGATCCGCTAAACTGGCAATAATTTTTATGTGACCAAGTTGATCTAGTATATTACTGATTACTAATTAAGTATAAAAACAAACGGTAGCGTTCTTATAGTTCATTATCACTAGTAAAGTTTTTGATCAAGAATACTATAGACCTGACCCTTCACATGAATTTAGATTCGATCGAAAATAAAAATAACTAAGAAAATATTAGATATATGCATAATATAGAAGCAAAGGGCGGATTATAAGCACTTAAATTCAGCCAAAACATGCGCATATAGAAACCTTGTTTGTCTTTAAAATATGCAGTTATTTAAATTTTTTTTCAAAATTTAAATATGGTAAGCAATATTTCTTAATTTATTACAGTAAAATGAGGTAAAGAAACACTTCGGGTTCTAAAAAATATGTTTATTTTTTAAAAAATGCAAAAAAAAAAACAAAGAAAAATAAAAGTAAACAATTTTTTAACCCAAAATTGTATGAAATAAATTTATTACTAAATATTTTTCAAAATTTTCTACTAAAAGGATTGTCTTCTATTAGTAAAAATATGATAATACAAAGAGAAGCTTCTTTCAACATCTATTGATGCAACTTAGGTGGCAAAATATAAGGCCAAAATACAACTTCGTTGGATGGTTTACCCTCATAAATGGTTTTTACTGCAGTTAAGTATTTAAATCCTTCATTCTTTTTTACAGTTACATCCAATTTGTTTCTCACTTGACCTCCTACTTTACCCGAAATGTTGTTACATTATTTACAACAATACTAATTGAGTCTCTTAAACTTAAATTTCTACTCTCAAACGAGGATAATATGTCCGGTATAAAACTTAAATTATCCTTTATAAAAACAAGATCTTACGTTACACTTGCACTTTTTAACAACTCTTTACTTTGCACAACACACTGCGAATCGTCATCTAAATCCAAAATTAGTTCTTTAATGGCTTCGAAATGCTCTGCGTAGAATATTGCCTTAATCCATGTTTGCCACCGGGTAATTACGGGTTCTGGATCGATATAAATACAGTTTGGTAAGCAGGTAATAATAACGCATTATTAAGTGACACTAAAAAACCCCTAACAATATACCTGGAAACCCCGGAAACCCCAAAATAAATACCTTGTGATAACCAAAATGTAAATATATTTATTATAATGTTCAGATTGGGAAATCCTTGAAATAAGTACCGAACTGGACATTAAACCTTTTAACGCCTTAAATTTTTTGATTTTATTATAAAATTGAAAAAATATGGAAAAAATGCATATACAGGGTGTCCCAAAAGTAATGGGACACAGAGCAACAGGAGACTCCTTAAGCCGAAATAATGCGATTTACTTAAACTTGCCTTATCCCAAAATTGATAACAACCAAGATACAGGGTGTCAAAGTTTTAATTTTGTTTTCGTTTTTTGCGATTATGTCTTAACGAAACGACATAGCAGCACAAAATTAAGGGTTTTGAGGTTTTTTTGAGATGAGAAATTCAAAATTATCCAGTTTTTGTGTAACCAGTAGAGGGCGCTGCCTACAGCATGGTTTCGTGTAAGAGCGTAAAGAGCCTACATTATACGCTCGTTAAATAATATACTATAGTTTTAAGATTGTAAAGTATTATTACTTAGATACCAGGTTTTAAGGGAGGATGTAGAAAATACACTTTATGACATAATGAATCTTTAAAACAGCTTCGGCAATTTGAATATCGAATTAAGACAGCGGACGGTTTACCATAGTTTGGCCTTGTTATCATGTTTATTTTTGCGAACAAAAGCTTTTAGAGACTCCTTATATTAATAGGAAACATCCTATTCTGACTCGAGAGAACGCAACATTTAATAAAAGGAATTAAATGAAAAGATAGCTATTGCGTTCAATCACAAGTATACCGATCGACCGATACGTTAAATAAAGGTATGTCGTTATATACAGGGTGGCGTACCGATAGCTTTCCACCCAGGGGGGTCGAGTGATACCTTATTTTAAAGGGAATTGAATTGCCTTTCTAACGGGATCTTGCTCGTTTAAATCCCCAAGCAACAATCCGACGTTGTTACAACGTTGCTGTAAGCAACCACGACGTTGCAATGCAACGTCGGTCCGGCGACGTTACGACCCACTTTTGCACTAATGTGGTCAATCAAATATGAGTTGGTACGACGTTGGATCCGACTTGATAGTTCAACCAAATAACCAAATTTGGAGTCAAGTTGACGTTGGCTATATTCACTATTTCCGACAGATCTAGTCGACCGAAGTCGGGCGTGCTACATTTTTCTGTACTAATGTTTTGTTGGTATTATCTTTAGTAAAAATAAAACAACTAAGATTGAATGATGCCTATACTCTCTCTTACATTTTACATTTAAAAGAAATAGATGACGAGAAAGCAAACCGCGTAAGTAAACGTTATATTATAATGTGGTATTTATAATATTCGAAAATAATTTTCTATGGATTGAAAACCCAAACGGAAGTAATTTTATTGATAAACATGGATGTGCTGGCTTTAAAAACGGAAAGCGCCGCTCAAAAAGTGATAATTAATAAAATATTAGTAATTATTTCGAATCTGCTATTTTTTTTTTAAATTATATTCTTCGTTAAAACAGTAAAGCAGTAATTTATTTAACATAATTAGTAACTGTTTAAAACAGGTCATTGTGTTTCCTAAAAAAAACACTCAAATAATAAAAAAAAACAGCAATTTTAAGCAATGGCTACCGAGTTCATCTCCCTATAACGTTTGAACAATGGCGTGGTTGGGAACATTCCTAAAATATTTCCACTTTGGACCAGGAGTCGGGTAAGTCAAAGCTATAACTCTAAGTCAAACTATACTATCTACGACCTTTTAGTAGGCTTTGGTTAAAATATTTTTAATAACATTTTACTAACTGCAGACTTCGGTCAGAAATGATACGTAAACTAGACTGCGGATGACCGGTTGTGCAAGGAAATACACTAACAGTCGACCTTAACCGACTTGTCGGTAAAAAAACTGCCTTCGTTACCAACCCGTTGTCATCTGTCACTTTTTAATTTTTTAACCGAACTTCATTTCCAAAAAAACTGTTTTTAACGGCTCTAATATATTATTAAATAGATAATTATTATAATATAAAATGGAATTCACTCAACATTTTAAAGTGGTGTAGAGGGGATTTATTTACTCGTGGAGGGGAGTTGTATATCTGTTACCGAAGGTTTAAGTGTTTTGTGCGACTTTTTTTTCTTTCTAATTTTAACCTTCTGTAATAGGTGGTGAAATATTTAAACTCGCGACGAGTAGAGGTAAGCAGCTTTTTTGTTTCCATATTATCAATAATAAAATAAACAAAACCTCACTTTTAAGTAGGAATAAGACTGCTGTGCCGACGTACGGTCCAACGACTAGCAGCAACTAAATACTTACCAAGAACATTTAGTCTGTTACCAACGTTGTATGAACGTTGCCCATGTGCCCAACAGTGTACTTGCTCATAGCTGGTCAGTAACCGACATTTTACCAACGTCGGTTAGTATCCAAATCTTTGGGGTTGGGTATGCAAGGTTGGAACAACGCCGATTAGACGTCGGTTTACATCTAACCGTATTTAAGTGATATTTCGACTAAATCTGTAACTACTACAACGTCGCGCTTAGTAAAACTATAGCTGGAAGTCAGAAAAATGCTGTTTGGGTCGAGTGAATAGTTCCTGAGAAAAAGGGCTAAAAAGAAAAGTTAAAAGTAATAAAATTTATTACTGCTTGTATCAATCAAGGAAATGTTCAAAATGTCCACCTCCAACCTCCATGCAATTGTAAAGGCACTGTTCAAAATGTTCGCGAACATTATGGAGCATTGCGGGAGTTATTTGTCGGCACTCGTACACTATTCGTTGTCGCTAGTCTTCCAAAGAATTTGGTTGGGTTGCATAAATTTTAGACTTTAAATGTCCGCACAAAAAAAAGTCCAGTGGCGTCAAATTAGGAGATCTTGCAGGCCATTCAATAGGACCTCTTCTTTCAATCCATTTTCCTGGAAAATTTTCATCCAGAAACAGGGAACGCATAATGCGGGGGTGCTGTCTTGCTGAAAGTAAATATCTTCTGGCCGATAACGGTCATTTTCTTCTATGGCATTCGTTAAAGCAGGGTTAAGAGTGGTTTCCAACAGGTTCAGGTAAATTTCACCTTTTAAGGGTGAAAGGTAGGTAGAGTAGGGGTTCCAGCAGGGAGGGTGAAAATAGCAAAAAAAATATGTCCCCCTGAGAAGTAAGGTTTCCGTATTCGAGCGAATTTTGATTTATTTATTAACAAGAAAATAAACCTGGGTGGAAAGTTTTCAGTGCGCCACCTTGTATAATATATCTTACGGTGACCGTCCGTTAGAATATTTCTCATAGTAATGCGATTTGCATCCTGTAAATGCGACCATTCCGGTTATACCGGACGTTATCACAAACCTTATTTTTCTCGAAAACCGCTAATTCCATCGAGACAAATGTAGAGTACCTTTTTTAAATAATAATAACTAAAGTATTTAAAAAAATCAGTTTTTAGCTCTGTAAATGACACCTGTCAAAATTTTGGCCCAACGAGTGTGGTGGCAAGCCCGTTCCTGACTTCCCTGACGATGTAAAACATCTAATGTAGTACGGTTTTATGAGTCTCTATCCTACACAAAATACTAAAATTTCATTAAATTATACGTGTCGGTTCAAAAGTTAGAGCCGAAAAGGTAAGTCGCTGGGTACCTCTTTGGGGCCCCGTATCTTCGTTAAGGGGCCCTTTAGGTTTTTTTTTATATGACAAAGTATAGTTATTTTGACCTCCACTATACGCTCCCGAGAGTATTCCATATACTTACCGGACACCCTGTATATATCTTACCTTACAATTTCCAGCAGAAAATTTTTCAAAAAATGTCGCCAAATTTTATTGCTTTATTCCTCATCCTACTACGATATGCTCGGAAAATTCCCGAAATCGAAAATATTCTCGAAAAAAATTTTTCCATCACTAGGTAAGTGAATTAACAGTGCTTCCTATTTCGAAGTGAATTAATGCCGCATTTGATTTCTTAAGTTGGTTGTTTATTAAAATCAATGGCCCAAAACTAAAAAAAAACTAAATCATTTGAAAAGTATCTTTAATTAGAAGTTAAAAACTTCTAATATTCATATAATTTTTACAATAAAATAACAGCGAAATGTATTATCTTCATAAACTTTTGGAAATTGTCTAAATGTATCGTTAGTATACATTAGGCAACTAAAATAGCACACCAAGTCTGCATAAAACATGCGATGCGCGGTAAATACTGCAGGTTGACGTGCGCCGCCCAAATGAATGTAAATCACCCATCAAACGTCAACTCGATAGAAGCATAATAGTATAATGTCTTGCTACTTGAACAGCATGCGAAATTCTGTATATTTTCGCAGTAAAGTCTGTTCAATGACCGTTGACCATTACGTCACGACTAGTGCTTAGCTTTCTAACACTCGTGAACTAGGTGAGATAGTAAATTAGCGTCAATAATGAATGTCGTATAATTCTACCGATCAAAAAAGTTTTATTGCCACTTTTGACAGTGATATTTTTAATCAATATTATTTTAAAATTATTGGATTATTTTCAAAGAGAAAGTGATGCCGGAACGAAACTGCTGCAGTTTTTGTGTACGGTGATTGGAGTTACGTCTAATATATATTTTATATGGCATGTTTGATGCATCTTAGGTGTGTAAAGTATTTTCCTAACTATAATATATCAATATTAACCGGGGTTCTTAGAGCATGGGTTCGCGGAACATAGGAAATCCCATGATAAGTGGTAAAAATCAGTGGCGGCTTTAGTGAGACTTGGGCCTCGGGGCAAAATATGTTCATGGGCCCCTTGATGATAAAAAAAAACACGTAGGAGAAATGAAATATAGGTACTTATAGAAAAAATATTCTTTAATAATAAACAATAAAAAATAATAAATAACAATAATGAATAATAATGAAATAAAATAGGAAACTGTTTATATAATAAGTAAACAGTGTTGTCAGAGTCTAGCTTAAAGTATATTATGTAGAATAGGAGAGGACTCAATTTTTATAGATAGGTTTATTAAAAAATCTCCAAATTTTAAAAGTGTGTGTAAAACGACTAACCTCACAAGCTTAATGCGAATAAAATAATGATAGAAATATTACCAATGCTCCGATGCACTTTTAGTATTATAATGTGTTTCGGGTAGTTCCCTGTTTCATTTATTATAGCGGCTCTGTAAATCCCGGTAACCGTAATTGCAATGCAACTGAGAAACGACAAATACGCTTCGGGAATTCCCCGATTCTTAATCGATTTCGCCAAGAAAATAAATATCGTTTATATATGCACCGGCATCATTGGAAGTAAATTCAGCACTACGAAAGCATTGGTGTTCGGTATTGCCGCGTATAGTATAATAGACAAAGAATGGGCGCTCTTAAAAATGTTTTAAGTTGGATAGATGGATTAATGGGCCCCCTTTGAGCCTGGGCCCCGGGGCATTGCCCCGGTTGGCCCGACGATATGTCCGCCACCGACGATATGTCCGCCACTGGGTAAAATGGATGTTTATTTTATATTAAAAATATCCTTAAACTTTTTGAAAATTGGCAAAAACGTGTCACTTCTCAAAATTTCTAACAAATGTTATATTGATTTCGATTTTTATAAGGCATTGAAAAACTACCTAAATCATTTTCTTTAAATGTCGTGTTAAAAATTGATAGATAAATGCTGAAACTAGAGTTATATAGTAAAGTCAAAACAATTTCCGTTGCACGTCATACCTTCGAGTATCAGTAAATTTTAAAAAACATTTCTTTTAAGCGGCTTAGTATCAAAGAAGAATACATTAAGTTTCTTTTACATTCAATATCGCTTGAAGATTATATATTTTTTGCCCAAATTTAATTTTCTTATGTTTCCAGACCGATTTTCAATTATCAACTGATTGATGACGTGCAACGGAAATTGTTTTGATTTAGGTAAATGTAATATTTAGTGCCCAAATGCATAGGGCTCTGTAAAAAAAACATAATTATTAATATTTCAAACATCTATCTAATAAAAAAAATTGTGTTATTTCGTTATTCTTGCCGGCTTAATGTGATCTTTGCCGTTTAGTAGCAGTATAGCGTTGCCAAGTGTTTTATTAGTTTTTCCCATAGACAATTTACCTTTAGATAAACAAACAATAATCACGAATGTGGCAGTTTTATGGCCTCGCGCATGTAAACTAAACTGGGAACTATTAAACATGCGCACTGCAACATTATCGTTTGACGAATGGGAAAATAGACAGGTCCGGGTTTTAAAATTTAAATTCTTGCTCATATGAGGGTTTATTTTACCCCTATTTGGGCATAATACAATTATACAAGTGCTGCAACTAGTACTAGTAATTGTTTATATTACAATCCGAGTCACTAAAAGCACAAACACAATTCACTAACTAAACTACAGAAAAACCAGAAATCCATAAATATTAAACACCAGTCCCACAATCCACGATAGCCGATCCGATAGCTGAAAACTTTAGAAAACTACAAGGAATCCGCAGAGAAGAGAAACCTTAAAACATAACAACAAAAATGGCGGCCGAGCCGGTTCTGGAGAGTATTCTTGAGCGCGTCGATTATTGTCGATAAAGTAGGACGGCCGATAACACGAGGTTTGTGCGCATGCACGAAGGTTCCCCGAATGAAGACAGCTGACCGACGAGTCATGCGCTCGGACGTATTTTTTCACCCATAAAACGTAACTTTTGTTTGCGCAGGCGATAAGCTGTAGGTATCTAAAGGTAAATTGTCTATGGTTTTTCCTAGTTTGAAATGACTCGACAATCTGCAAACTGTGGGGAACGCAGCTTAAGGGTTGCAAAACAACGCCCTAACTTACAATGCATTGAATGCAAAATGTGGTATCTTTCAATCGAAACTCAATGAGTTAGAAGAAAGACTGTTGATGGAACAAAATAAACCATGGTCTTGTAAAAAATGCAAAAGGCTTGCTATTAATGGGTTAACCAATAATCATTTTCAGAATGGAGAGTCGTTTTCTGCTCACATCGGACGTACCTCTATCGCTCCGGTCGGCAGAGATTGACATTCGATCTATTCTTTACTTTTTGAGCTAAAAACAGAAGTGGCTGAAGTACGTAATGACATGACTGAAATAAAAACTTCCCTGGAGTTTTTAAATGGCATGTATGAAGAACAACGCCAAATTAATAAAGTAATGGGAGCAATGATATCGAGGAGGTAAGATCCGACAATAAAAAAATTAGGGATGAATTATTCATGGTACAAGCAAAGTTGATTGAGATGGAAGAAGTACCCAACTTATCATTAATGGCTCTTTTGATAGGGAGGATTCTGAAGAGGTTATGTTTCAAAAATCCTTAAAGGTATTGACGTTTCTTGATAGCTCTATTCATCAAAATAATATACTTAATATTAAGCCCATATATGTTAATAATAAGCCACACATGACATATGTCACTGTGAACAAACCTGAAATAATAATATATATAATAATGTTAGATTAAAATGATAGTAGATGGCAGCCTAACGAGGTACCCCGGGCAGGTTATGCGAACTTACTTAGGCCACTTGACCAGGCTACCGCACTACGTAGTGTTGTAATGAAACACACATTGGCATTCTCAATGGCAAAAATACTGCAGTTGAATGAATACCTCGATACGATGGAACAGCTGTAAAATTCCTTCGGTATCATTCGGGTGTTTCTTCGGCATGTTGTCAAATAGTACCGTTCCTGATACCTATATTGGGGGACGCACTGAATCCACAGGCCTCTTTTAAGAGGCCTGTGACTGAATCAGAGGATTCGTTAATAGAGCAATGTCTCATGAAGTGTTACCTGATATTGATCCCGATTAATTGAGGGGCTCTGAGGCAACCTCCTTCAAGTCACACCACGGAGACGCAACCTACGCCCCGTCGAGGTACCCAGACGTAAAATGGGGTTGGCAAAAGGAGTCACACTGGCCTACTTGCTTAGCGCTAAGCCTACCCTCAACTGCTACTACTCGCTTAAAATAAATAAGCGGGACAACATTATTTACATGGGATTGCCTATGTATCTTCAGCGGGTGGAACAAACCCTGTAGAAAATATTAAGATTAATATTCCAGATGTAAATTCCAAAATGACTAAAGTTACGTTAACAAATCAATTAGGTACAATAATTTGTCATTATTTTTTTTTAGGATTGACAGTCAAACTTATGCGACTCTGATCGAGTCCCCATACAATAAGCCTGGACAAATTATTTAAAAAATTAAAAATAGGTCAAGTTTACTCAATTTATTTCTTAAATTTTCTTGCTACTTTTACAATATTTAACCGTGGGTATGTGTACCTGAAAAATGGCAAGAAAACGAATAAACTATATTTGTATAGCGAAACTCTGAAATTTATTCAATACACAAAGGTTAAACCAAAGTTGTCGTATCTACTTTATTTATTGCCCCTCCACTTAAAACAACCGTATATATTTTTATTCATTACAAATTCGGATTTTTCACAAGTCTAGTTATTTCCAACGAATATATCATTTCAAAATTGTGGAAGGAAGAACTCTGACTATGCCTATTTTACTTCTTAAATAAATTAACTATAAAGGTAAAATGACAGTACTATCTAGTAAATAATAACATAAAACCAACAAATTTATTTCTACGTTGTCTTTTTAATACAGGACGGAAATAACATTAATTTTTTCTAAAATTACTATAAAACATTACTTAAATTCTACTTCTAATAAAGCTTTAATTTATTTGACATCTTTTTAATTTCTTGACACATGATAAATCTTATATGTTTATAGAAAATTAGACAATTTAATGGGCTTTTTCACTAAATTTTGACAGACAGAGAAAGAAAAAATAAAATTTTCTACGGTTTCAGTTTTTAAAATTTTGAATTATTTACTTAGAAAATAAATAAACAAGACGCTCTTTAATACAAACAAGGGAATAAACTCACTGACGTCACATGTGCCTCGACCTATGGATCCCAGTTATTCAGATGAAGGTCGAACGCCGCCGCGTCTACCTGAATATCGGGCGGCTTGTTTTCTATTTTTATGCTGTTCTTGTTTATTTATTTTATCAAAACAAAGATAGCAATATAATCCGTCGAGGCTGACAAATAAAAGAATGTTTTTGAACTATCTGCTTTAGCGGCGTCTTTTTAATTGTTTCTTGCATTGAATATCAAACTATAAGAAGGCCATATAAGCAGATTACCTAAATCTACTAAGTTAAATTCATAGATGGCACAATGAGTCACCAACAATAAAGGGTGTTGATGCAGCCACTAACGACAAGCCTTTTCCCTGCTAAATTAAAACATTGTTGCCGCCTGTCTGTTTGACTTGCTGCATGATCCTCTCCCACTACCATAACCATACCGTCACGCACATCGCGGTTCCTGGATTGTCTTGCACTGGCATAATATATCGTCGGCTTAGTGCTAAAATTGATTAAGTCAAAATTGACAGTTTTGAGTAAAACCCAGTTTTAAGAAATGGCGGAGTTTAAAGTGATTTATTAAAAAAATGTGCAATAATGTTATGCCTACTAAGTTGTCATGTGCATATGTACAAACTTTTTTCTATATATTTTTACAAAATAGTATTTATTATATGCACAATTCATTAAGTGACTTAGTGAGTTTTCGACTCAACTACAAATAGCTATACTTGCTGTCGCTTTTTATCTACTTTTATTTGTATAACATTTAACACCTAATGCAACGGTAAAATCATTATGAAAATCGGTCCAATTACCCCGGAGTAATCAGCGTACGTATTATTATCAAAAACATACATTCGGCTGAAATTGGAAACCTCCTATTTTATTGTCTGTTGCTTAAATCCTTAAAATTTTCAATAAAATACGATATGCGGCAACACCACGACATCACATCAGTGAATTTGAGACATCTGTTGCCGAGGCGCTATAGATGTACGATCAACTCCACAATGGCGGCCAAACCGTCTCCAATACAGTCTAAAACAGGGTTGTCAAGTTTTCTCGAAGATCCGCTATTCTTATAGTTTGATATTCAATGTCTCTAGGAAAGGTTTTTGAGGCTCCAGGAAGATTTTCATTATTGGGATATATTATCGGTAAGTTCTAAGTCAGGATGTTAATGCTGAAAATGATGAATTCAGTTAAGTATAATAAAAAGGCCCATTATTGAATAATTTGATGTATAGCCGAAAGTTTTACGTTTGTTCCATCAAATATGTTTTAACAGGGTTTATGTATTTTGCGTTAATACGCACATTCTATAACTAAAATTATTTTGTAACAGTAGTTGTTAGTTGATTTAATTCAGCTTTATAGCCGATCAAAAGCTCTTGCTTCTTCTACAACTCTTTGTTACCAATATAAATTAAACAGTCTAATTTTGGAATGACTAGTAACTGCAAATTCTGAGACACAAAATTTAAAAAACGATTAATCGATTATTTCGTTTAGATTATCATTTCGGATTTTTTCTAATCAAAAATCGATTATGAAATTTCATAACAGCCCTCCCTAGCCGTGGTCAAAAAATTTACACTCGCCATAATTTTTTTTCCCGTTAATTAAGCTCAAATTAGCCATTTTCGAGGTATTTGTTATTTTAAGTTTGTATAATGAAATTAATTAGGTACATTTCAGACGCAAATGTCCCATGTTTAACCAAAAATACATTCCCTTGCCAAAATTTGTCGATTAAAAGGGGTGGGGGTAAATGGAATGTTTCTTATTAATCGATACCTACATTTTGGTTGTTTCGATTACTTTTTATAATGGATAATCCACTATGAAATTTCACAATCGTCCACCATACAGTGACAATATCCGTGGACATACTGTACCTATTATACCTGTGGCCACCTGGAGCCATAAAAAATATTTTAAAAATGTTCAATTTTCCAAAAAAAAATGATGAACAATGATCAAAAAACCCGAACAACATTTTTATACTTTTTTATTGCCGAATTTTAGCAACATTTTAACAAGCATACAAAGAATGTGTCTCCGGATATTACAATTTTAAATATCGTCTTTACTAACGCTTAGTTTATCCATTACAACTAAAATTCTAGGTTATTTCAATGCTCTAACTGTAGCCATAATCTGATCCAATTCGACTTTGTATCCAATTAATTGCTGTTGTCGCTCGGCACATTGCTCACAGCTCCTGTTGGTTACATTTTTCTGTGCTAAGCCTTGCACTATTGCTCGTAGTCGGTACTCTCGTTCATCATAACGTTTCTCAAGAAATGAGATCTGCAAAATATTGTTTATCTGAATTAACATATTTATACGATTACTCTCGTAAAAATAGAATCGCCCGCCTAAGAAACATCATCTGAATATGGAAATAATGCACTCTTAATTAATCACACTAGGATATCCCTTCCGATTAACCCGGTGTTATTTTATTTATCCAATTAAAATCAGTGGCGGCTTCTCCTATGAGGCAGGTGAGGCAGTGCCTCACCAATAATTTTGCAAGTTAAATAAATTACAAATTTATATTACTTTACTATTTGCATAAATATATATCCATTAGAATTAATGCCGTCAATCTTAACGCGCTTCGCTAGAAATATCATCTATCATCCATCTCATTTCTGCATGCGGTCGTATATGGTAGAAGCCGGTCTCGCGCTTCCTTGTCTTTTACGATCCCTTGCGTGTTTTGTTCTTATATCATCCATCTCATTTCTGCATGCGGTCCTATATGGTTAGAGGCCCGGCCTCCCGCTTCATTGTCTAGCGTATTAGTGAAAATATCCAATGATGATATGATGATATGATACCCGTAATAGTCCAGTCGAATCTAGCTTTAAATAGCGCATTTTTCTGAGGCCAGCCTCAACTCTCTACGTAAATTGAATGCGAACGCGAGGGGACTAATCTAATCTTTAAAGATGAACGCCGCGACACGGTATTTGGAGAAATGCTATTATTAGATTAACACTATTAACAGGTTGTCCGTTGAAAGTTGAAAGTTTAGAGAGAGTGCATAGTGCATTGTATTTTATTATAGTTTTCGGTAAATACTTTTGTGGTTTTCCGTACTGATTTTTGTTTTGCTTTTTTTCCAACAGTGGGCAGTGATTTTTCTAAAATATTAATATTACATTAATTTTATTACTTATTAGTTCATTTGTTTTGTGCTTACTAGCGAAAATTGGATTCAGCGGGACCTAGCACAGCGTCACTTTCCCAGGTAAATGTAAACATTCGCAATCCTACTTGTTATCTTGTTAATTTTTTAGTAAATGAGCAGAATTTTTCAAGTATTAATTCCTATGAAGATAAATTGTACATAGGAAAAGAAGTAAAGCGACCTATTCCAGATTTGAGCAAACGTCTTGTTACTATCGGTGGGGCGGGGAAATCAAATCGGAGCTTTCAAAACACTTGGTACGAAAAGTACGACTGGCTTACTGGTAGTGTAACGTTAAACAAATTATTTTGCTGGCCGTGTATTCTGTTTGCAACAAATAATAGCGACAAAGTTTGGTCAAAATGTGGTTATAGCGATTTAAAAAACCTGTCTAAACTTTCAAATCTAACCTTGCTAAAAAAAAATTTTCAACTGTGTAAATTCGCAAAATTTAATTTAGCCCTAGAATAATTATTTCTTAATTTGAAAAAACACTGGGATTTAAGAAAAAGGCAGCACCACATTGCTTTTAGTTAATTTTATAATATGTATAAATCACGGTATCAAGAACAGTTAGTGCGGCAGTGTTTGGAAAGGTAAGACATGAACTGAAGAATATTTTACTTTGGTCAGTGACGTTCTGGTTATGAGAAAACTTCAAAAAGTCGAAAATTTGAAATTATTTGATTTTATACTTTTGCTATCTAGGTACTTTTAATTGAATGAAATACCAAAAATACGAAACTACTTATCTCTGGGTCTTACGCGTACTCCGTAACAATTAACAAAAGATTTATGTGTAGGCAATTAAATCCTTTAAGTAAGGTATTAGATTGTGATTACAAATTTTACTCATCATTTCGCGGTAAGTTAACACAAAACCTAATAAGAACAAAACACACGATTCCAAACGTTTACTAAAGACAATGTGCATATATCTATGTATATCGTGATTTTAACATTACAACATTTAAACATTGTTTTCTATTTTGACAGCAGAATGTTAAATTAAACTAATTAATACATTAACAATACCTACTAATAAAGTGTGCAATTGGAGTTTGTACCTCTGTAATCAGATGGATAACATTTTTACATACGCTACTTATCAAGAACGTAATTTAAGTTTTGGATAGACGACACTAACTTAGTATTCTACGTGAGAGATGCAACGCACGCAATGGACGGACGGTTCGAGAAAGAGGGTTAACCATTCATCGTCCGCTCGCTTACGCACGATACTGCGTGAAGATTGTCTGCGTTAGAGAAGTTATAGTTTCCTTGTATTCCAACCAAACCCAATGATACACCCCTTTTTTATACCCAGGTACGGGAGTGGGTCTTTTTGTTACATTATTTCATGCAATGAAAGAAGTTGAGTGGGATGAAGAGCAACAAAGCCTGCTCATCAGTTGAACTTGAATTCATTTTCTCTCTGAATAACTTTAATAAAAATGAACTTTTATTGACATTCAAATGAAAATTTGGGGTTGTTAGCCAATAAAGTTATGTTTTATCCATTGCAAACTATATTATAAACTAGTTCATATGATTCTGTGATTTAAATCTTAAGCTTATGCACTAAAGTTATCACTATCAACTAAAATTATGTTTATTAATGATTATAAACCCGGCTTTTAGATTATTAAACAAATGTATAAATTTATGTATTATTTTCTTTATTAGTGTCGTAAAATAATTTTTGGCTAGAAATTTGCATTTTGTTAATTGATCTCAAGAAGGCAAGACCATATACTTTGAGATATACTTTACCTTTTTTAACAGCCCATCTACTTCCAACCTATCACCACCTCCATCTTTTATGCACGGCGATCCACAATCCAAAGAACTTAACAATCTGCTATTTAAATGGTCCCTTTCCACCGAAACCACTGCTAATTCTTCTTTGGCTTTAGTAAATTGCGCTTGGAGAGCAGATATGGAGACCTGTTGCAACTCTAGTTGCTCTCGAAGAGGAGTGACACTTATGACGTAGTTAGCGACTTCCTTTTCGTGGGCTTCTTGAAGAGCGGTCAGCTATTAAATTTCGAGAAGTGAAAAGTATTTCAAAGTGATTTTCTTTACCGTCCGATTTTCATACTTTAGGCTATAATCTATTTTCTAAATTTTTTAAGTAATAACGAGTGTCCTAGACTCCTTAATAGCGAATAATTCTAAAATTGAACCTTTATTATACTTTCCTTGATAAGGTTTAAAACCAGTCAAGGGCGTCCATAGAGCGTTTTTCAGGGGGGGGGGGGGGGGGCAAAAAATTAAACAATACTTTTTATATACAGTGTCACCAGTAAAGTCCGCATCATATGGGATTTTTTTATTAATAGCTTTATTCGAAATTTGACTTTGGCATCAAGTTCTGCTTCGATCGAGATAAAAATGAAGCAAAAAAATAGGAGTCACGTGATTCGCATTATCTGTCAAATTTTAATTTTTTTCAAAAAATAATTCAAAAGTGGGGTTATTTCTGAAAATATCAAAAAAAAGTTATAGGGAAAAGTTTTTTTAAATGCAGTTTCTAGCCCACATGCAAAATTTCAGCTGGATAAGATAATTTTTATTTTTTACCCATATTTTGTAAATTGCACCACTTTTGCAAAATAACACTCAACGTAACCTACATAAAACTCCTTAGTTTTGACAATGCTTTATTTCAGATACATTTTTTTAAAAGTAGCTTTATATTAAATGTATGTTTTTCTACGAAATCAAAATTGGGCTATTAAAATTTGGTAGCATGTGAAGCAAAGTTCATTTGTTATTGACCCTGTATAGGCTAACTTCATAAAATAAGTATTTTTGAAAACATAGTTTGTGTCTGAAAGTAATACACCTTAATATTAAGACAAAAAAGAACGCAGTGTTATCAATAGTGTTCATTCAGTGGAAAATAAATTTTTGCTTAACTCAACGGAAAGTTTATCTATTTTCAAAGATTTAATTTAAAATCTCTTTATTTTATTTTTTATTTTCTTACTTTCAGTCACTACGTTTTCAAAAATACGTATTTTATGAAGTTACCTTATACAGGGTCAAAAACAAATGAACTTTGCATCACATGCGACCAAATTTTAATAGCACAATTTTGATTTTGTAGAAAAACACACATTTAATATGACGCTAGTTTAAAGAAAATGTATCTGAAATAAAGCATTGTCAAAACTAAGAAATTTTATGTATAGGTTGCGTTGAGTCTTATTTTGCAAAAGTGGTGCAATTTACAAAATATAGGTAAAAAATCAAAATTATCTTATCCAGCTGAAATTTTGCATGTGGGCTAGAAACTGCATTTAAAAAAACTTTTCCCTATAACTTTTTTTTCAGAAATAACCCCACTTTTGAATTATTTTTTGAAAAAAATTTAAATTTGACAGATAATGCAAATCACGTGACTACTATTTATTTGCCTAATTTTCATCTCGATCGATGCAGAACTTGATGCCAAAGTAAAATTTTGAATAAAGATTAATAAAAAAAAAATCCCATATGATGCGGACTTTACTGGTGACACTGTATAAGACTATTTATTTAACTTATGCCTAATATATTAATTTGTTGATATGTTTTTATTATGTAATTGTTCAGTTTAGTGATTTGTTGGTCTACTAACTAACTACTGTACTATTCTATATTTATACTGAATTATAAAATAAAATAGTAATGTAAGCCCGTTTTGCCCCCCCCCCCCTATGGACGCCCTTGAAACCAGTGCTATAATTTTTCTAGCGGATGATTCCCCTTATTAAGAAAAGTTATTCTGTAAAAATTCAAAAAACAATTAAATCACTTACATCGTCAATTCGCTTCTTCTTTAACGTCTGGTAGTCTCCTTCTAACCTGGCCAGCTGCTGCTTCAATCTATCTTTTTCAAATTTCACCTGTTGCAGCTCCTCGTCTTTTCTAAAATCCTGCACGCTCTCTGATCTAGAGTGCGAAGAAAGTTTTTCCGGATAACTTCTGAAATCTTTTCGGTCACTCAAATTTTTTAAACTTCCTTCCCTGCAAAAAACAAGCCGTTGTTTGTCGTTGTTGGCCGTATCCAGGGTTGGATGAACCCACCGGGACAGCGGGAAATTCCCGGTGGGCCGATCGGCCCGTTGGTTGGTAGGCCGATTCCGACCTACCGATTTCGATACGATTTTTATTTGCGTCTGTGCGATACCTCAAAAAATTCTAAAATATTCCTGCTTATTTAATACTGAAAATAGTTGTCTAGAGAATAAAACTGTTAAGTTTAATATTCTCATTTAATATTTTAAAACAAATACGGCCGAACAACACTAGAGTAGGCCTACACAAGGTCGCCTGCATTGTGCTGCCCTCTTCGGCAAAAAGGAGCCTACGACGCCAGGACCGAAGAATGTCCGGTTTTCTAATGACTTAATAAAAATGTTAAAAGCAGCGGCATCCAATGCAAAATATATTAAAAAACAATTGTAATTTTTTTAGCTTTATTTTCATGTTCTGATTTCTTTATTATACATTTAAGTTTTGTTTTATTTTAGTGTTTTGACTTATGTTACAATATTAAAACATACTACATCAGTGGCGTATTAACGAGGGGGCTCAGGGTGCCCCCCCCCCCCCTTCCAGATATGTATAGCACAATTGTATTAATAAAGTTCATCTGTCACGGATAATGCCCTCGAAGCTTTTAAAACTTGTTTATTTTATCGCCCTTTCAAATTTATTTTAAATTAAAAGAGTGGCATATCGCCGCAGATTAAGCTTTACGGTTATTTTACCCAAAAAAGGGCGTGGCACCCAACAAATTTTCGCCTGTGGCGCAAATCCTTAAAAGTACCCCCCGAAAGACGTTCCAGGATCGCCGTTGATTTCCCGGGCCACTTCAAAAAGTTCGTCCAACCCTGGCCGTATCCTGTTAAACTAATTTGCTGAATAGGCACTTGGAGGCAGTAGCGTAACAAAAGCTGAATGGGCCCCCCGCAAACGTTTTTAGGGGCCCCCTATCTATAATGAATGGAAAATGATAATTCCTATTTTCATTACTATTATATAGGTTCAGGTTTATGAATTTTTGAATACGCCAATCGTGTAATAATTTAATTAGGCTTAAACCCACATTATGTGTTAAGTACCTACCATTAAAACAGCAAATAATTCGAATTTATTTTATTCTAGAGATAACATAGATATAGTCGGATCTGGTCTTATCGTGCGGGTCATACGATTCAAGAAAGACATACTCTCAGTTTTTGTTTTCTTTACTTGCGTTTAATTTTACCCTCTAAATAAAATACGTAAGATAAATGAGACAGGCTTATTCCATTTTGACATGAAAAAAAGGATATGTATTTACCTTCCAGCCATTCTAAAAAAGCTTATAATAGCACCAGCTAGGTTTTATTTTAAATATGCCAGTTTTGTGACTTTGACAGTTTGTGACAAAATGAAACAATTTTCTTAATAAATGATGCGCAAGTTCTTTCACTGTTTTTAATTTTGAAATACTATCTCCAAGTCCCTTTCTGAGGCTTAAAATTTTGACTAGGAAAGTCAATGGACAAGTCTTTATGGTATATCGTTTGTAAATTCGGCGCTTTCACGTATAATTCTTCTTCACTTAACGAAGTTAAATTCTCAGGATATAAAAAAATATAATTAATCATGAAATGAAATACCTATGAAAAGCAAAGCTGACACAAAATATACACATATAAACTATTATAAATGGTTATTTATTCGTTACTCTTCTTCAAAAAACGTTTTCTTTTTTCAGAAAAGCTTCTTTTGGTTGTTTTTCTGTTTCAGCTAAAGGAAGATCTCTTCTCAATGTCCAACAGAAATCGGCCATCATTTTTGTGTCCCAGCGCCCCTGGTATCTTTTTTCCATCTCTTTAATATATTGATGAAATCTTTCACCTTGCTCTTTACCCACGTCCCCAAGATTTTCTGGGAATTAGTCCAAATGGGAATGTAAAAAGTGAATTTTTTCTTAGGTTTTGTTGTATGAGCCCATCATATATTTACTGTTACCTATTCAACCACTAGGAAACGAGTAGTTCACTTGTCCTGAATGTCAATTCACTATAAACTGCTCCTATTTATAGCAAATTACCTATTCAAGGCTCTAAACCACTATAGAAAACTAGTAGTTATGCTCATATTCTGAAATTCCTGGAATTTTCCAGCATATTTTCAACGATCTCAACATAGTAGTAATTTATGTTCAACTTCTTTAAAAGCATTCCATGCATGTTTTTCCTTATCTTCCATTACCTTTTCAAATTCTGTATCTTTTATCAAGCTGCTAATCTGCGGCCCTACAAAGATTTCCTCCTTTAATTTTGCCTCTGACAGAGCCGGAAATGTTTTACACAAATATTTAAAACAATTTTCTTCTTTGTTTAATGCCTTAACAAATTGTTTCATTGTTTCAAATTTTTAGATCTTCACACACTTCCCAGTTGTGATTTCCATATTGTATTCTTAAAAGTAATTCCTCTAAATTTTCATAGTTTTCCTTTAACTTAAATATATGGCCGACCGAAACAGAAGCAAAAACATTGTCATTATGCAAAAGAACAGCTTTAAAGCTCCTTTTTGAAGTCGATAAAAAGTCTCCAGTCGGAAGGTGTGTAGCACCACAGAAAATCATTTTTTATTCATGAATCATTTAGAATTTGAAGTACTACATTCATTTTAAAATGTATTAAAACGCCTATTATAAGTTCTTTTTATATTTTTTCTTTTTTTTGCAAAAAAAAATCTGTGGGTGATAGAGACCAATTGTATTTTAATTAGTTATTTCTATATAAAAACTGAGCTCAACAAACAAAAATCACGTCATCACAAATTACATGCATGCCTGTGTAATCAATGTTAAAGCTGGTTTAAAGCCATTTAAAAGCCTTGGGCAATGGTTACGAGACGTTCGTCAGCAGAATGTCGAGTTCACGATTTCCTCCATGGTACCTTGTTAGAATTATAGAAAATAATTTTTTTGTGCTGATTTCAAAAAATTTCGACACACCACACCGGTAGGTCTTTCTGGTAGAAATACTGGTTCAATTACCCAGTTACCCACCCACTATCGCACGGCCTACGATCTTAAATTATCGCAAGACTTCGCCTGTCAAATACATTGGTTCATACCGGCAAATTAATTTCCTGTGTTGTTTAAAGTTATTTCCGTTCGACAAAAACTATTGTTAACGAACTGTGCCACTATAGCCAGATTTATTATATTTAGCGCAAATATCTCAAATAAAAACCTATTTAAACTATATTTCAATAATAAACATCATGCTAGTGTAACACAAAGCTTCTCCGCAAGAAAAATAGATCTTAAAAAATTCTAGCTAAAGATAACCTCACCTTTCCTTTTGTAACCTTCTATTAGTCTTCTTAGTCTCCTCAATCTCTCTCTGCATCTTTAAAATCACCTTCTCTTTATTGGCCAAATCTGCCTGCAATCCCCGGATCGTTGCCAACAGATGTGCATCCTCTTTATGACTATCCCTCTCTGCAAGCGATCGTTTTACCGTTACATTGTGTTGTATTGCTTTGGGTTTATGTGGTACCGTCTCCGTTTGAACGCCTATAGTAAATGTTTCTTTCCGTGCAATCTTCTCATCAAAAAACGTCTGGGTATAAACGTCGTAAGTGTCAATTTTTCTTTTTAATTGGCTCTTGAGGTCGCTGACGTGCAATTCTAGATCTTCTATGTGACTTTCATATTTATTTTTCATTTGATTAAACTTTTCTTGAATCTCGAGGAAAACTTTCGAGGATTGGACATCCCGATTCGCCACTTCTTGTTCCAAAGTTTTGATGCGGTCTTCGAGAAATTTTCTTGCGGTAAGGTTCGTATCTGCCGCATCTTCTTTTGCTGCAACTAAAATAATTATTTATTAGAGAATAAAAAAAACTAGTAGATATACAGGGTGTCCCAGATAAGAAAGCACTCTACAGGGATCTCGTAAACCATAGGAGATACAGAGATGGTTAAATTAGAGAAAAGTTGCGCAATGCTGAATCCTGTAACGTCATGTTTTCAAATTTAAAAAATTCCGAATGCTTCCGAAGATTTTTGGATAAAACCGAATTTTCGCGATTTCTTTTAATTTATTTATGATTCTATTTGAAGCGACATGTCAAAATAAATTTTACATTTTCATTGCCACTTTTTCTCCCCTACAAGATAGTTTAATTACATTTTTGATCCGACGTTTCGTTTAGTTACAACCATCATCACCTTTGTTATTTTAAATAGTTGGAAAATTTTATTTTATGCTCAATAAATTCTACGTTTTATTCCAAAGCTAACGGTGTATCAAACTTATTATTTATTAGACGTTTCGATATAGAAAAAGACACATCATCAATGAAAATAGTCACATTATCGAAAATATTTTTGTTTTTATTGTTGTATTTAAACACTAGTTGGATTTAAAAACAGGGTTATTTTGTGCGTATTCTCTTGTTTTTTCTTAAGACTAACATATCTTGAAATACAGTCCACTTTTACATGCGTTACCGCATCATTTTTGGCCCCTCTTTGCCGGATATAAACGCGCTTAAAAAAACATTTTTTATAATATTTAAAATATTTTATTCATTTCGCACAACATTTTTATGCTTAACACCGTGGATAAAGTCGCGCAGGTATTTATCGCTTTAAACTAATGCGCGTTTTAGACTTGCATTTGGTCGTACCAAAAGTATTAATTTTACTTTATTTTTTATTTTTTTACTTTCAGGCACAAACTACGTTTTCAAAAATACTTATTTTATGAAGTTACCTTATACAGGGTCCAAAACAAATAAATTTTGCATCACATGCTACCAAATTTTAATAGCCCAATTTTGATTTTGTAGAAAAACACACATTTAATATGGCGCTACTTTAAAGAAAATGTATCTGAAATAAAGCATTGTCAAAAATAAGAAGTTTTATGTAGGTTGCGTTGAGTCTTATTTTGCAAAAGTGGTGCAATTTACAAAATATAGGTGAAAAATCAAAATTATCTTATGCAGCTGAAATTTTGCATGTGGGCTAGAAACTGCATTTAAAAAAACTTTTTCTAATAACTTTTTTCGATATTTTCAGAAATACCCCACCTTTGAATTATTTTTTGGAAAAAAATAAAATTTAACAGATAATGCGGATCACGTCACTACAATTTTTTTTTGCTTAATTTTCATCTCGATCGAAGCAGAACTTGATGCCAAAGTCAAATTTTGAATAAAGCTATTAATAAAAAAATCCCATATGATGCGGACTTTACTGATGGTGACACTGTACAGGGTTTTTCCGTATATTTTGGAGCACCCCTGGAGCTTTTATTTGAAGACCTAGAAAAAACTTTAAATTACCAAAGTTGCATGATTTCTCCTGAATCGCCAGAATTTGTTATCGGCCAAAACAAATGAACATCGTAAATTTGTTTAATAATGCCAATGTCGATTTTTTAAAATGAAACACCCTGTATATTAATTTTTTTTTAACTCCTCACTCTTTTCTGATTCCAAATATGTATATAATATGTTATATGTTTACTTTAGTCGTTTAGGCAAAATTTCATTTCAAAATATTGCGGATTAGAAAATCTATATTGGTGTGAGGAAAACATGCTAGAACATAATGCTTATTCAGTAACAATAATTAATATAAGTAATGATAATAATTTATGAAACAAACATATAACATATATACATATTTGGAATCAGAAAAGAGTGAGGAGTTAAAAAAAAATTAATATACAGGGTGTTCCATTAAAAAAAATCGACATTGGCATTATTAAACAAATTTACGATGTTCATTTGTTTTGTCCGATAACAAATTCTGGCAGTTCAGGAGAAATCATGCAACTTTGTTTTTTAAAGTATTTTCTAGGTCTTCAAATAAAAGCTCCAGGGGTGCTCCAAAATATACGGAAAAACCCTGTACATACACATATTTTTAAGTTAATAGGTGAAGTCCTATCTACCTTCTTTAATAAATACCTAATAACTTAAAAATAACTTAACAATTACCATTCTAGAAGTGTCTGCACATGGACAGACAATAGCTTAACCGCCAACTAACTGCCGTATTTGAAAATTGTAGCAAAAATGTCGGGCGTCCAGAATCGAGCTTAAAATTACAATAATAACATTTGCTCGGCCTCAAAATTTTAAAGTCTATTGGCTAAAGGTAGAATGCTTTACTTGACGACAGTGCGACATGCGACAGCGACATGCGACAGCGACATGCGACAGCGACATGCGACATGCGACATGCGACATGCGACATGCGACAGCGACATGCGACAGCGACATGCGACAACGACATGCGACAGCGACGTGCGACACTGCTGCGTGTCGGCAAGTTACTCTAGCAGTAGTCAAATGAATGTAATGTTTTACCTATCGACTTGCGGCGACGATATTGCGACACAGCGGTTGTCGCTGCGACATGCCGTCGAGAAATAAAAAAAAAATTCTCAACGGCATCGCATCGCAGTACTGCAGCAGTCTTGTAGCACACTAGTGGAGTAGTTGGTCTGTTTTTAAAACAAGAGGGTATTTTCTTGTGGTTATGAAGGATTTGTCGTTATATCATCTTGAACTGCACTCAAAATATAGTAGTACAAATCACGCGATACTCTGAAATAGGCCTTGATACGCGTGTCAGTATCGCTCAAGTAGCGTTTAATAAAAATGTTGTAAGTTCCCTCTCTGTCACGATTCTTGTATATATCAGAATGTTTCTGGATAGGTTCATGACCGTAAAGTAGTAAAGCTAAATTTTCTTCTTCTTCGTCATAGAGCAAGATAACCGCAGCAATATTACGACGAATAGTGGTCATCTTGACAACTTTACTGCTCCGAACCTTTTTCTAGACTGAAGTGTCGCATGGTAAAACACACATTTGTCGCAAACTCGCAATCCGCGTCGCCACAGTTCATCGCACGTCGCTATCGCATGTCGCAGTGTCGGCAAGTAAAACATTCCACCTTAAGGCTCTTTATTATTAAACATGCTTGACGTCCGCATCTGACTCGTCCAGAAGTGGAAAAACGGGTATCAAAAATAAGCTAGCCGTAACGCCGAGTATTCCTCACTTACCTATCAAAGCAGAAACAGAATCCGGATGCTTTCTTGCAATGATCCTCTCCATTTCTTTGATCTGTCGATTTAAATCTTGAATACATCTCGAATCTTTCTCGTTCTGAAGTTTCAAGCTTTTACTTTGCAACTTTTCAATTTCCAGAATCTTATTCAAGTTGACCTCATTTTCGAGGAGCTTATTTTTGGCTTGTTGAATGTTTAGTAACTCGGACTTGTATTTAGTTAACGCTGAATCAAGTTCCACGACTTTTCTTTCTAGAGTTTTGTTTGAGGAAAAAAGATCATCGTAGGAACTTTTTAAAAGTTGGTGGGTTTTGTTGACGGCGTCGAGCTGCAACTGGAGTGAAGTGTTACTTTCCTTGGTGTCTTTAAGGTCTTCGAGGACTCTTTCCAACTCTATATTTATTTCGGGCGAGCTTAACGTTTTGGCGTTTAGTTCTGATTTAAGTTTTTTAACTAGAGATCGGCTATTGTCGAGGTCAAGCTGGAATACAAAAGAACTGGTACAGATAACTTATGTTAAAAATATATGTCTATTCAGTATACAATAAATACATCAAAGGGCCCACCCACATCTCGGTTTAACAAATCGTACCGGGGTTTTCAATACGCAAGCGCTTTACAGGAAGACCATTTTGTCATTGATGTTTTATAAGATTTGTCTTTAAAAATAACCAATAACGATTGTTGAAACGAGTTTATGATACGAATTAAAATTATATAGTCATAAAAAAACCGCTTAGCTCTAGCAGTAGCTAGAAGTTAGCAAAGGCCGACTGAGGCACATGGCGCTAATGTGGTGGGCAGTTTTTAGCCTCATGATTGGCTTCACAACTGTGTAAAAAATGTGTTTGAATAATACAGCAAAAAAAAATTGCTTGTGTATTTTATATAAAATACCGAAATAATATACAGGGTGTTCCATTTGAAAAAGTTGAGAAAAATAGGTTTGAAATGTGTCATTTTTGAAACCTTATTATGAACACCCTGTATAAAATAAATAAATACTATTCGATTCATAGTATCTTTAAACCTCTTGGATTGTTTTTTTTTTGATATTTTTTCCACGACTTCAAAACAATTTTTTTTTAGATTTTAATTGATTGCTCCTAAACTACCAAAGCAAATCAAACAAAATTTTAGGCATTTATAAAGGACGATAGCATAAATCTAAATATGCAAAAAAATATGGGGTATACCATTTAAAAAAATCACAACTTTTTGTGACCACACTTTTTTGGGACACCCTGTATATGAAAAAATATTTTCCTGAAGTACCTACCCCGTATGATACAGTATAAGTTAGCGTATGAATGAAAGTCCTAACTAAATTCGTATAGGAGCTATGAAAGCCTGACGCACTATTGCAGGACCCTGTATAAGTATAAAAATAGCTATAATATAATATAAGGATCCTGGGGTTTTTATGGTTTTCGAATTTCTAGATGTGGGAGGGAAGCAGTGGCGGCTCGTGGGGTAGAGCCACAGTGCCATGGCACTACCTGCCCTCCTGTCTAGCGTCCTGCCCTTTACAAATTACCAAAACCTATTAAAATTAATATTCTCGTTTTTAAAGCAATTAGCAAAATAATTTAAAAATGGAACACAGTCGGGTGTAAATTTCCATCTAAAAGGAAGCGATTATGCGTAAAACGGTAACGTAGCTTCCGCGCCAAGCGCGACGAGGCACACGGAAGGTGACGAAACGCCATCACCTCAATAAAAAACGTTGAAAAATGACCTTGAATGCAAGCAGGCAAAAATCCCGGCGGGTAGCCAGGCTCTCTTCGTTTGACCGTTTGATGTTAGACGTTTCAAACAGCAAACAGCTGATGTTCGCGTCGCGTCTCGATTTGTTGTGGTTCGGCCGGCTGATTTAATGTAGGGTTAACGAACTTTTTATTTTAGAAATACATAAGTATTATAATGAATACTATTAGATTTTTAAAGGAAACTTTATGGAAAAAATACTTGGGTGTGCGGTTGTGATGAATCTAATAGACTATTTTGTTTTATGTGTGTTTTATTTGGTGGGAAGCAAACTTGGTCCCAAAAAGGTACAGATGATTTGGTCCATTTCTGGGACAAAATGAAGACACATGAAAAATCGAAGGTACATTTAAACAATATATTTATATTTCAGTATGCTTGGTAAAATTAACATTAAAACTCAATTAAATTCTGCATATCACAATGAAATAATGAAGAAAAACGAACAAATTGATAAAAACAGATACATATTAAACCAAATTATAAACTGCGTTCGGTTTTGTGGTGCATTTGAGTTGGCTTTGAGAGGTCATGACGAAAAAGAGACGTCGGAAAATAGGGGCATATTTCGTGAATTAATAAATTTCAGCTCAGAATTAGACAAAACTCTTAAAGATCATATTGAAAAATCGAAAGTATTTAAAGGAACATCAAAACCCCTACAAAATGAACTTCTGGACTGTATGTTAGATGTGTATCATGATGAAGTCATAAAAGAAATAAAGGACTCTCCGTTTATCGCTGTTATCGCAGATGAAACCACTGACATTGCTTGTGTGTTTCAACTTGTTATCGTGTTTAGGTATATTCAAGATATGATTGTAAATTCATAAATTAAATTAGGTGCCTTTTTGCTTATTTTTCCTACTTTAAAAGCAAGAACTATTAACAAAAAAGGGCGTGGCACCCAACATTTTTTTGCCTGCGGCGCTAAGGGTTTACCTGGCCCTACTTCGCTAAAATGGCACGAGCCGCCACTGGAGGGAAGTTATTAACCTAAGTAAGGAAGATGGTTTTGTAAAGTGCGCAAAAATAGCTTTAGAAATAAACTTTAAAACAGCTTGAAATATTGTTTTATTTAGTCACTATGCATAGTATAATATTTAATTTTATTTTAGATCATAGATTTAGGCAAGCATATTATGATTCATCTTTAAAAGAATCTCTGAAGAGTTTATTTGGTAAAAATGGATGTATTTGAAGAAATATTCATTTCCCAACAATTTTCAAGAACAAAATAATGCGACTGACCTATTGACTGTGGTGGTGCAATGGTTCAGAAAGCAAGAGGTTCTGTGTGTTGATTTCCAGCGGTGAAATGACACGTTTAATTTAAAAACTTACCAGCAAGTGGAAAAAATTATTGCTGAAACGATCTCGCCTCTATTGTTTAACCTATTTCTCTGTGACATTGAAAATTACATTGGTTGCAGCGAGAATCTGGTCTATGCCGACGATCTCAAAATGTTTAGAATTGTAAATGATGAAGGTGAATCCACATTACTACAAGAATCTTTAACATCCTTTATAGAATGGGCCGAACTCAATGGACTTTCCCTAAACCCTACTAAATGTTCTTCTAATTGTTTTTCTAAACACAAGAATAGAAATGACAATCCTACGTATAATATTAACGGTAACGAATTGAATGTTGTCAACTCAATTACGGATTTGGGGGTATTTTTTGATTCGGAAATTACTTTTAGGGATCATATAAAACACATAACAGGAAAAGCTCTCCAGGTATTGGGCTTTAGTTTTAGGGTTGGTAAAGATCCGTCGGTCGACTCACTTCGTCTACTGTATTGCTCACTAGTAAGATCTCATTTGGAATATGCCTCAGTTGTGTGGTCACCATTCTACAACATCTATAAAGAACAACTTGAGAGAGTTCAACGAAAGTTTCTTAAATACTGTGCTTACAAGCTTAACATGAATAATAGACTCGAAGAGGTTCAACAACATCTTCATCTTCCAACCCTTGAGTACAAAAAAACAACTTCTGACCTGAACTTCATTTACAAATTGATTAATGGAAATATAGACTGTCCTCATCTCCTCAGTCAAATTTATCTTAGAGTACCGTCCCGATTTCTTAGAAAAAATTAAATATTCTCTTTGAATGTACATAGGACTAATTACGGCGCTCATTCTCCTCTAACCCGTAGCCTAGCCGTTTTAAATGCCTATCCTGAAATTGATCCCTTTGGAAGCTCACTCAACAGGTTACAAAAGCAGTATTATGCGATCAAAAATATGAATAAGTGTTATGTTTGGACATATTTAGATATTTAAATTATTGTTAATATTTGTATGATTAGATTATTTCCATTAGAAATGTAAATTTATAAATGGGGCATCCCGTATATTGTTAATAAAAAAATAAAAAAAGTTGATTAGGAAATATTAAAACTGGTGCAAACATTTCGAATATGCCAAATTTAAATAGCAATTTTTATTGTAAAACGACAATAATTTAAAGTAAATGGCAAGCCATCATACATAATAACAACAATGGGAGAATAATAGCCATTCTTTATTATTGTAAATTATTACATTAACATACTATAGACTTTCTTTTCCAAGTATAAAGTTTCCAGTTACATTAACAAATTATAATCGATTTAAACGATTCGATTTCGATATCCTTCAATATCTTATCTCGTGTTAATAATATTAAGTGTATGGTGGAAGAATAGGTCATGTGATCATAATAAAAAAAACTTCAGAGAATACACACACGCACAAAATGTTTTGCTTAGATGTTTAAACGGGAAACATTCATCGGAATTTGATAGGAATAATTTTATATTGGGGGCTTCTGTAATATTATTATATCAACGGGTTTATTAATATATTAAGAAAATATGTCAATCAGTCATGTAAGAAGTGTAACACAAAACTAAAGCACTTGGGATTTGGGTTTCGCAAATCAGAGATACTAAAGTTGCAGCTATGGATGTTATTACTAACATTCAATTAAATCTAGATACAAAAAAAGTGCGGCATTTTATCTCTAGACTTGTGTAAAGCCTTTGATACTGTAAACTGTAAACCATGATATATTATTAATTAAATTATTTGATATAGGCATAAGAGGAAAAATTTATCGTTGGTTTGAAAGTTATAAAAGAAATAGAAAATAATGCGTTAGGAAGTAATATTAGTTCCTATCCAACAATAATTAGATGTGAATTACCACAAGGTTCCATTCTAGGACACACATTGTTTCTTAACTATACCAATTCTATTTCAAAATGAAAATTATATGGACAAATTTTTTTGCCGACGACACAACAATTATTTATTATGCCAAAAATATTAGGGACATCCAATTAAATATCAAAAAGGATTTAAAAATTATATTTGACTGGTTGGAATCTTATAAATTAACTTTAAATTTTAATAAATCTTCATTTATGTACATTGCCAAACAAATACTAGATATGGAGAAGCAACCAATAATATTTAATGGGGAAAATATTAATTACAAAGATAACATAAAATTTTTAGGATTATATATTGATCAAAATTTAAGCTGGAGAAAATACGTAGAACATATTCGAACTTACATTTCTCCGTTAATTGGAATATTTTTAAAAATTCGTCATTGTATATCTTTAAATTATTTAAAAAATATTTATCATGCGTTAGTACATTCGAAAATTCAGTATTTTATTTCTATTTGGGGTTCAGCCAATTCGATAGTACTAAAACCTTTAAAGAAATTACAAAATAAAAATATTAAATGCATTTATAGATTTCCGCACCAACAACAAATTTATATAAACCGAATAAATACCTAGATATAAATAATTTATATAATTTAAAAAATTTTAACATACCGCTAACAAAAGTTCATGATCTTCACAGACATGATACTGGACAAACTAATTTTTCACAAACTATTAAAATAAACAGCAACTTTGGCAAACGATCATTGTTATAATTGTAATGGATTTACCCGAAAATATTAAAACATTAAAAAAAACTACCCTTATTTAAATTTAATTTAAAATAATATTTCCTAGTATAATTTTCTTTCTTAAGGTGGGAGTATCAACATGCTTGCCAACCTATAACCTATTTCGCGTAGATTTATTTACGTTTTCTAGCTTTTATACAAAATTTAAAGAAAATCAGTACCGACTTGATATTCTATAGGTAATAATTGACATATTTAATAAATATCAAGAAATTTCATAAATTATTTTAGGAGAATTGTATAGCGAAAAATATGGGGTAAGATTTTTTTTAACATTATTATGTCATTGTCACTCATTGTTCTTTCAATATACAATTCTCCCAAAATTAGCAATGAAATAAATTGATATTTTTGTAATATATCAGATACTACCTAAATAATGTACCGACGATATTGATTTTATTTAAATGTTAGTTATTAAAATAATAAACTAAAAAAATCAACGCGAAATAGGTTATAGGTTGGCAATAGATTGAATGACGTTGAGAATTCAACCTTAATGAGTTAATCAAACGTTTATACAAAACGAATATTTTTTTAACTGTCTTTTTTTATATTCACTCACCGACTTTAAATTCGATCCATCCAAAATTTTGTTAAAGTTTAATGTATGGTAACTTTTTTTTTCGTAGTCCGATTTAAATGATTTTTTTTTCAATTGTAGAAACATGCTTCAGCTTTAATGGGATATTTTCCGTTTTTTAAAAAGCTGCGTACTTGGTGAAATATACAGGGGAATAAAAAGTATGTTTTTTCCCTTTAAGTTTGTAACACCCTGTAGAGTGATTTTGCAATATTAACTCAAATAAAGAAGCAAATTTGCGAAGTTTAATCTATTCCTAACAGATTGCTCTTTTATTTGGCTCGATATTTTTCTCGGTTCAAGACATACGAATTTTTTAAGAAAACACTACACATTTTATTAAAATATTTTAATTTTAACATTTTTTGCAAAATATTTTTAATTTAAAAAAATAATATACCTATCGGTAAAAAACTAAAAAAAACATCAATAGCGGGTATTACCACCCCGAGCACGAACAACTGCATCCATTCGCCTTAGCATTCCTTGAAGACTTTGATTGATTTGACCCCATACTTCGATTAGTTCTTCTTTTAACTGTTCTAAATTATTCAGAACAGGAACTCGTTTTCGAATCTTTCTACCCATCATGTCCCAGACATGCTCTACGGGGTTAAGGTTTGGGCTAAGTGATGGCCAGTCCATTTTTCGTACTTCTACGTCTTCTAAATATTGTGTAACAATTATTGCAGTATGAGGACGAGCGTATGAACTTTGTGTTGTAGAGAAATGATTTTGTAAAAAACGCTCACCTGATCTACGATATATTCTCTGACGACCATCTCGGGCATTTGTACATCGTTTTCTGCCAGATCCTATTCTCCTCGAAAAATTACCAGTTTCGTTAAAACGTTCCACTGCTCTCTGAACACTGGATCTTGTACATCCTAAAACTCTAGCAGTATAATACTGCGACTTTCCATCATATTTTACTAAAGCTAATCCTCTTGCCGCATCATCTTGACCATAATTTTCAACTGACAAAAATTTAAACACAGCAGAATAATAATTCCATAAAAATTGTCAAGATATGACTTGTTTTACAAAGCCATAGCACCCTTTGTTTTATGTTACAATTTAAAATTAAAATTTTGTAATAAAATGTGTAGGTTTTCTTAAAAAAATCGTATCTCTTGAACCGAAAAAGATATCGAGCCAAATAAAAGAGCAATCTGTTAGGAATAGATTAAACTTCGCAAATTTGCTTCTTTATTTGAGTTAATATTGCAAAATCACTCTACAGGGTGTTACAAACTTAAAAGGAAAAACATACTTTTTATTCCCCTGTATATTTCACCAAGTACGCAGCTTTTTAAAAAATGGAAAAAATCCCATTAAAGCTGAAGCATGTATCTACAATTGAAAAAACAATCATTTAAATCGGACTAGGTACGAAAAAAGAAGTTACCATACATTAAACTTGAACAAAATTTTGGATGGATCGAATTTAAAGTCGGTGAGTGTAGGTACCTATATGTATACCTACTAAAATAAGTTAGAGTAATAATTGTTAGTTATTTTTATATACTTATTTATCCCTGTAATAAACTTGTAAAGTTGGTTAGGAGTAAGGTAAAACTAAAAAAAATACTCCAGTGTGAAGTTGGTTTGAAAAAAGAAAATAATTGTTGAAAATTTAATCATTAAAATTGTTACATTTTTACAAAATACGAAAAATTTCTAAGACCGTTAGGTTTAACTACGGTAAACCTCGATAAACCTCATTTTTATTTTGATCGTAGAAACAAATATACATGGCACTTCATTAAAAAAAAAATACCACTTTGATACACTTCGTGTTTCTGGGACAACCTGTACATTATGAAAATAATCTTAGAATGTACCTTCAATAGATCTCTATCCACTCCAAAAAAGATGCAGGGTCGGTCCTACCCGGGGGTGCAAGGGTAAAAACTTTATATCCCAAAAAGTCTTTTAAATTAATTTTTCAAATTTAGCGATTATATCACGAAGATTTTTAACCTTTCCAGTCTCGTTAGCTAGTGGCAAAGGATATTTTCTTAAATTAAAATTAATTTTAAAATATTTACGGACCCCAGATAGATTAAACCATTTGGTACTAATTTCAAATGAGTCTAAGATGGTTAAAAGCCTACATATGAATACTATAATTGACCCATTTGAAAAAATCAAAGTTAGAAGTGTGGATATACGCACAGACACAGAGACCGACAGAAAGTGTGCAGTATACAGTATTGGCAAGAATAAACTTAGAAGGCGGATTTTAATGTAAAGAAATAAATACAAACGTCAAATCACCAAACAAAATTGCACAGTTTGTTAACTTCAACACCTTTTTCTAGAAACTGTTTTTATTATTGGTAAAATGTTAACTTTTTTGACCTATTAAATGTTGTTTTTATGAAAAATTCTTTAATTAAGTTGCATTTGATAATTTAATTCGTATTTGAATTTTACAACATAACCATCAACTTTATATTGATATTCACAAAATAATTGTATGCAGAACGTGATTTGGATTATTCAAGTTTTAAGCTGAAAATTAAATAACGGTAAAAAGCTTGCTTAACTTGCTTTTTAATAATAATAATAATAATAATAATAATAATAATAATAATAATGTTTATTTAAAATTTAATAATATAATAAATATGTTTATATTGTCTTCTATAAACTTATACTTCAATCCCCTGAAGCTGAGCCTGTTAGGGGCAAATCTTATTTTTTGTTTTAGTATGTAAAATCATAAATCATAAATATGCATTAAAAATTAAGTTTTAAAGTAAAAATGTTAATTTATAGTATAAACGCAGTTTTTTTTGAAGAAATATATTACCTATAATAAAATTATTAATTTACAATTTTTAAGTAAAAAATATAACTTATATAAATTATTCAGAACAATATTAATTAATTAATTAATTAAAGCATTTCTAAAAATATTTTCAAATTGTGTGTTTTTAATATCCATGTTTTTATTTCGACTTTAAATTTTTTTAATGAAATCATTTTTTTAATTTTTGTTGGTAAATAATCGTTTAAATAAAAACATAAATATTTGAAATTTTTTTGTCCTATGGACTTGCTTGCTTGCTTTTTTCCAATTTTTTCCTCTTCGTTCGCTGCCAGGACCATTCCCGAGGGGACCTACGGTTTAACGTGGGCTCCGAACCACGATCCTCAGTCATTAGAAGCACCCCCCAAGGGCTATCAACCCTTGGTTTCGTGCTTTCTATGACCTACCGATTGGGGAGTGTGTTCCTTCCCCCTCCACCCCACGAGATATCCGATCTCATCCGGCCTGGTTACCGGCGTGAATGGGGTGGTTTTGGGGGATGATACATTTTTCACTCTTCCCTAATTTTTGCTCGACGCTGGACCCACGTCAAGACTTATACCACTAAAATCCACTGGGCTCGAACCAGTTTGCCGGCAGTGGGATACGAACCCACAAACTCTCGTCCTAGAGTTCTCAGCGACTACCGCGTTAACCACGGAGCCACCGATGCCTCCTATGGACTAATTTATTTTAGGTTTTATGGTTATTTCATTTTTATGACGTGTATTATGATTATGGTTTTTAAATTGTATAAGGTTTTTATTTTTAAATTTATATATTAAGGTGTTATAAATGTTAAGTTGTCTTATGTTCAACTTTTTTGTTTCTGAATATAATTCTTTTGAATGATAAAGATAATCTTTATTGAATATAATATTTAAAAAGAAACCTTTTTTGTAATATTTCTAATTTTTTAACTAAAGTTCTATTTATTCCTCCCCAACCTAAAATTCCGTAATTTAAATGAGTTTTAACTAACGCGTAATATAATATTTCCATATGTCTTACATTTAAAATTTTTTTAATGTTTATAAAAATCGGTAGCTAGTAAACTTCTTAATTTTTTAATTAAGGATTCTAAGTGAAAATTCCAATTTAATTTACTTTCTTTGTAACGAAAAGATACTGTAACTACAAAAAAAAGTTTCAGTTTATATCAGATGTCGACGTTTTAGGGTCCCTAGATCACAAAAACTACTTAACCCCGTTTAAAATCGGGTATTGTTTGGGTTTGCCATATACCGGGTGTCCACGGAAGGTGGTTCGCCGCTCTAACAACTTTTTTGTTTTTCAAGATAATGGAATAAAATTCGGGAGATTTATAAACGGCATAAAACTGCATTTTTTTACAGGCGATTCAACATTATGGAACTTCCGGTTTAACCGAAAGTGACATAGACTTTCGATTTTTAAATGGGACCACCTGGTACATTTTTCCTTTTTTTGACGCTATTAATACCTTAACATCACTTATTTCAGTTCTTTAATCTTGGGAACACTATTAGGTTTTTAAAAAGCTGCCATTAAAAAAGTTAACTTGGAACTTTCCTAAAATGAAGCATATCTTGAGAATACAAAATCATGCCTTGAAGAAAATTGGCATGCCGACAGCTTCTGCCAAAGTAAATTAGTTTGTTGTTTAAAAAACATGGAAAATACTAGTTTTACAAGGAGTGAAAAAGTTGACATGTTATTATTGTCAGGCTCATTTCGCATTTTTGGAACCAGTTTTGGGTACATTCTCCAAACACTAATAACACGCACACATACGCACTGCAACATTATCGTTTGACGAATGGGAAAATAGACAGGTCCGTGCTTTAAAATTTAAATTCTTGCCAATTTCTTCTCAATTTTTGATCAAGTTGAGAAAAAAGGTCGTGATTTCTGGCATTTTTAGTAGTAGCAAACCTATCAGATTTTAAGGATAGAAAATTGTTTTTAAGGTTTTCGTCATGTTTTTAGTTCGAAAGGTAAGATAACAAGTCAATTAAATTATAAAACTTATAAAATCGAATATAAGAAAACAAACAAAACCAGCAAACTAACTAATCTTTGATGTTATCATCGCGAACGTAACCTCACGTTAAATATTAGTTGGTATATAAATTGTATTGATTTTTACACTTTGTCAAAGTTTTGTTCAAGAATTTGAAAAAGTTTTTGCCCGAGATCTTGACACGTGGAGTAGGCTGGGCCGAAAAAGTAAAAAATTGGAAATTGCAAATGGTATATTTGCCAATATCTGACTATACATCTAAAAGTAATTTGTGGAAAATTTTTATTAAAATCCGTAAATGTTTCGCCGCGCCCCTGTGACCTTGAAAATTAATAAAAAGGCCGATTTTTCAATATTTAATATTTTTTAAATCCAAAATTATAACTTTTTTGTGACTTCTTGTGAATATGGGAATGTGTATAAAATTAATTTTTCCAATAAAATATTTTTCTGTTGGATGGAAATTACAAATTTGTCCTCAAAATCTTCATTTAAACTTAATTTAACGTTTTCAGAGACAAATTTGTAATTTCCATTCAACAGAAAAATATTTTATTGGAATAATTAATTTTATACACATTCCCGTATTCACAAGAAGTCACAAAAAAATTATAATTTTGGATTTAAAAAATATTAAATATTAAAAAATCTGCCTTTTTACTAATTTTCGAGGTCACAGGGGCGCGGCTAAACATTTACGAATTTTAATAAAATTTTTCACAAATTACTTTTAGATGTATAGTCAGATATTGGCAAATATACCATTTGCAATTTCCAATTTTTTACTTTTTCGGCCCAGCCTAACGTGGAGTAATATAAACTACCTAGGTATTTAATTTTTTTCTTTTATATAATATAAGTATCGAGAAAAGTGTCTTTTTAAACTTTTTAAAGATTGCAGGCCTGCAAACAAAATATACCAAAGCATGCATCGCGATAATCTGTCTTGGTGTGGGTTTATCTTTAAATTCATACATTGTTTTTGTAGCCTAGGCCTAGTTTGATGTGTTTAAATTGATCATAATAAAATAAAGTTATACAGTGTCACCAGTAAAGTCCGCATCATATGGGATTTTTTTTTATTAATGGCTTTATTCGAAATTTGACTTTGGCATCAAGCTCTGCTTCAATCGAGATGAAAATTAAGCAAAAAAATAGTAGTCACGTGATTCGCATTATCTGTCAAATTTTAATTTTTTCAAAAAAATAATTTAAAAGTGGGGTTATTTTTGAAAATATCGAAAAAAGTTATAAGAAAAAGTTTTTTTAAATGCAGTTTCTAGCCCACATGCAAAATTTCAGCCGCAAAAGATAATTTTCATTTTTTACCTATATTTTGTAAATTGCACCACTTTTGCAAAATAAGACTCAACGCAACTTACATAAAACTTTTTAGCTTTGACAATGCTTTATTTCAGATACATTTTCTTTAAAGAAGCGCCACAATAAATGTGTGTTTTTCTACAAAATCAAAATTGGGCTATTAAAATTTGGTTGTATGTGATGCAAAGTTTATTTGTTTTGGACCCTGTATAAGGTAACTTCATAAAATAAGTATTTTTGAAAACGTAGTTTGTGGTTGATAGTAATACACGTTAACGTTATTATGACATAGCTTAATAATAAATTATAATATAGGGGTTTTAAATTCAATCGTTGAAAATAGATAAACTTTACGTTGTTAAACTAAAATTAATTTTCCACTTAAAAAACACTTTACTGAAGACACTGTGTTCTTTTTTGTCTTAATATTAAGGTGTATTACTTTCAGACACAAACTACTTTTTCAAAAATACTTATTTTATGGAGTTACCTTATACAGGGTCCAAAACAAATGAACTTTGCATCACACACGACCAAATTTTAATAGCCCAATTTTGATTTTGTAGAAAAACACACATTTATTGTGGCGCTTCTTTAAAGAAAATGTATTTGAAATAAAGCATTGTCAAAACTAAGAAGTTTTATGTAAGTTGCGTTGAGTCTTATTTTGCAAAAGCGGTGCAATTTACAAAATATTGGTAAAAAATCAAAATTATCTTATGCGGCTGAAATTTTGCATGTGGGCTAGAAACTACATTTAAAAAAACTTTTTCTAATAATTTTTTTCGATATTTTCAAAAATAACCCCACTTTTAAATTATTTTTTTGAAAAAATTAAAATTTGACATATAACGCGAATCACGTGACTACTATTTTTTTGCTTAATTTTCATCTCGATCAAAGCAGAGCTTGATGTCAAAGTCAAATTTCGAATAAAGCTATTAATAAAAAAAATCCCATATGATGCGGACTTTACTGGTGACACTGTATATCAAGATATATCACTACTCCACACCTACTGAAAATACGAAATACCCGGTATTTTACCCCTATTTGGGCATAATAAAATCATACAACGGCTGTTACTAGTCATTGTTTATATTCCAATCAGAGTCACTAAAAGCACAAACACAATTCACTAAACTACACAAAAACTAGAAATCCGTAAATATTAAACACACAGAAACCACGATAGCAAAGAAAACTACAAGGAATCCACAGAAAAACATTAAAACACAACAACAAAAATGGCGATTCTGGAGGGTATTTTGAGCATGTCGGTAAAGTAGGACAGACCGATAACACGAGGTGTGTGCGCATGCACGAAGGTGTCCAGAGGGAAGGCAGCTGACCGGCGAGTCATGCGCTTGGACGTATTTTTTCACCCATAAAACGTAACTTTTGTTTGCGCAGGAGATAAGCTGTACGTATCGTAAATTGTCTATTAGCCTGGCGGAATCTTCTAAAACAAAACCTTGTCCTAAACAACTGGCGGCTGGAGAGGTGTCAGGATGGCCCGGGACATCTCGCAATCCATTTTTACAACAGGCTTCCTATGAAGATAAGAGACTTACCTAATAATAACTTTAAATGCAGAATAAAAAACTTTTTCATTAGTCAGGCATTCTACTCTACAAACGAATACATGACCTGTGATATTAATAATATGTAAAAGTATTGTCAGTTCCAATAATTCAATAGTGTGTTTTATATTAATGGATGTTAATCTGGTAGTATGTGTAGTGTAGTAGCTTGTTAATTGTGGTTTATGATTATTTTAATGAAGATGTTTTAATTAATATTAGGCATTTTAGATAATTCTTGTGTTAAGACAGATTGAATATTGTCTTTTATACTCTTGACTTGTGTAAGTAATGATAACACCAAATAAAGATTTGATTTGATTTGATAAGTGAAATATTTTGTAATATTCGTAATTAGAACTTTTAATAGTATATTAAAGTATAAGTGGATATTAAGGTCTTTAAAACACGCGGGATTTTGCAAGCACGACGGCGCAGCCGGAGTGCTTGAAATAGAGCAAGTGTTTTAAAGACCAGTTATCCACGAATACTTTACATTCTTTTTTTTTATTGGTACACTTATTGGTATTTATATTACAAAAAATGAAAATAATAACTTAGTAAGTAAGTGAAATGGTCGAATTCGTGATGTGATATACCTGTCGTCATGAAAATGAGGAGAACAAAAAATAACTTCCAATCTGTCACATAAGATTCATTGTTGTCACCGTTGACATTGGTTGTGTATTGCTTAAAAAATATTTTATTTGACGTTAAAAAGTAATTCTGTCAAATCAATAATTAAAAAGTTGACATATTTAGACTTCACGTTTCACGGGTTGTTGATGTTGCCATGGTAACTTTAAAACACGCGAGTTTTTGAAAGTGGCATTTAAACACGCTGGGGCGTACTTTAAATAAGCGAAATAGGGTATCAATTAAAAAAAAACTAATAAATACATGTACTATTTTTATAGTCTATTGTACAAAAATCAAATTATGCATAAATGGTATTGCATATTGTATTGGTTCATATCGCAGAACTATAAAAAAAGGAGAATGATTAATAGGCTATAAATGACACACTATAACATAATATATGTACTAATGAGGTTTTTTCTCTTCATAGGTTGCCATCTACTAATTTGAGTTGGCAGCATCATTCCAACTGACTCTGTAGCTTCGTAGCGTACTTTTCTGTTTCAAATGAACCAGACTTTTGGACTCTCAAACGAATTAACATGACTTTATTGTCCAAATTCAGCAAAATTTGGGGGTGGATCAAATGTTTTTCTCATTTTCCATCTATAATGGTGCCGTACCTATCTGCTGACTTACGAGCCGCGACTGGGTTCAACTGTTAAACCCAGTCGCGGACACAAGAGTCTGCAGGGCGAACCAAAATTTCTTATTTTCCTATTTCCATATTTTTTACATTTGGCAACGTTGCTCATATTAACAGGAGGCGATAACTAGAGGAACAAATTCCGTCGAAAAGGTATATTGGCAACCGGTTTGTTCGTTGTTACCCAGAGCATTTTTTTTAAATTTTATTTTTATAATATATTAGTGGAAAAAATTGAATTAAAAAAAATGCTCTGGGTAACAACGAACAAACCGGTTGCCAATATACCTTTTCGACGGAATTAAAAAATATGGAAATAGGAAAATAAGAAATTTTGGTTCGCCCTGCAGACTCTTGTGTCGCGGACTTCAACATTGACGAATACGCATTAATTATAGCTTAAAAAGTCCCATCTCCGCGATAGTGGGTCGTTTTGTGAAGTGGCAGGTAGGAGCACGTTATCTGCAAAATATACCCAAAATAACCGGCAAATTTAAATAGAAGCTTTTTTAAAAAACCATAACAACAGTGCCACACCCGTTTACCCACATTAAGTTTTGTCGGATCTTATCGGCTGTTTTTGACAACATATGCATTGTTATAGTGCACAATGCATATTTTTCACCATTGCATACATTATTATATTTTTATGATTTATAAAGACTTTCTTGTGAAATCAGGCGCAAATTGAATACAATACACCTTTTCAAAGATAAAAAATTAAATCGGTTAGTAATTATATTTTCCTCACAACTCAGGAGTCTCTTTATTAAAATAAATCACATTTTAATAACCAGCTAATGCAGTGGCGTAGATATGGGGGGGGTCCAGGGGGTCTGGACCCCCCCCCAGAGATAGTAAGACAATATCACGATACGTAAGTTAAACAATTACAATCAACATATTCAAAGCCACAAGGAAAAAGGATTGTTGAAAAAAAGAAAATTATCTCCTTTTAATTCCATTAGCGCTTATCAAAATAAAAACGTCAAAACGTTCGCGTTACGTTATACAGTGTCACCAGTAAAGTCCGCATCATATGGGATTTTTTTTTATTAATAGCTTTATTCGAAATTTGACTTCGGCATCAAGTTCTGCTTCGATGGAGATGAAAATTAAGCAAAAAAATAGTAGTCACGTGGTTCGCATTATCTGTCAAATTTTAATTTTTTCCAAAAAATAATTCAAAAGTGGGGTTATTTCTGAAAGTATCGAAAAAAGTTATAAGAAAAAGTTTTTTAAAATGCAGTTTCTAGCCCACATGCAAAATTTCAGCTGGATAAGATAATTTTGATTTTTTACCTATAGTTTGTAAGTTGCACCACTTTTGCAAAATAAGACTTAACGCAACCTACATAAAACTTCTTAGTTTTGACAATGCTTTATTTCAGATATATTTTCTTTAAAGTAGCGCCATATTAAATGTGTGTTTTTCTACAAAATCAAAATTGGGCCATTAAATTTTGGTCGCATGTGATGCAAAGTTCATTTGTTTTTGACCCTGTATTAGGTAACTTCATAAAATAAGTATTTTTGAAAACGTAGTTTGTGTCTGAAAGTAAGAAAATAAAAAATGAAATAAAGGGGTTTTAAATTAAATCGTTAAAAATAGATAAACTTTACGTTAAGTTAAACTAAAATTAATTTTCCTCTTAATGAACACTTTACTGATGACACTGTGTTCTTTTCTTGTCTTAATATTAAGGTGTATCACTCTCAGACAAATTTTAATTATTTTTTGGAAAAAATTAAAATTTTACAGATAATGCGAATCACGTGACTACTATTTTTTTGCTTAATTTTCATCTCTATCGAAGCAGAACTTGATGCCAAAGTCAAATTTCGAATAAAGATATTAATTTAAAAAAATCCCATATGATGCGGACTTTACTGGTGACACTGTATAAGAAATAGGTATATTTTTTTAAAAAATCTATCCCTTTCAAAATAACAGGGAAAACTTTGTTGAATTGATACTTTAAAGCTACATTTTAAGAGCTCAAAACAAAATTTTAGGGCGTGGCACCCCAAAAATGTTTCGCCTTCGGCGGTGCGCCTCCAGCGGGGAAATAGCCCGAGACCCCCCCCAGAATGAAAAGCTATCTACGCCACTGAGCTAATGTATTATGAAATAATAGAATGAGATTATAAAACATAGTCCGTTTGTAAGGTTCACTCGAGGGTTTACTATACCTCAGGGCGTCTCACGGTCGATGGTACCTTAGACGTTTACGGAAAACGGGACATAGGAATTTTCTGAAAATTTGGCAACATGGGTAATTGGCATTGCTCTATTGATATAAAATATTTTCAACAACGTAACGTTGCCGCTTATACAGTGACCGGCAAAGAGTTCGCAACATATGGGAAGCATTTTTATTAGCGGAATATTGAAAAACCTTTTTTGGGGGATTGGATGTGCATGTCCCATAACCTTAAAATCGATTTTGACATACGTCACGTGACCAATGGTATGGCGGGAAAGTTGAAAAAACCAATATGAAATCATCATAAATCAGATAAGTTGATGAGATATCGAAAAAATTCCAAGAATAAAAAGTGTTTAGAATTCCATTAGAACCATAAATACAATGTTTGGGATATCTACTTGAAAAAACATAAAATCGAATATTTTTGTAAATATTTTTTTACCGAATTAAAAATTTCCATATTTTTCCTTTCTTAAAGCTTCATTAAAGTAAAACTGACATTTGGTGACCACAACTAGAAATATTCTTTTGTTTTTCTGACAATTTGGAGCAATATTTCAAAAAATTCGTTTACTCTTGCATACCAGCTGTTGCAATAGTCTATTTCTAATAACCTTATCGATATTTTTTATATCGAAATATTCTATTATGTTAAGAAATCCTTAAATTCATTAATCCAAAGCAAATTTTATTTATTACCGTAAAAACTAATTTTGAATTTCGCAGAAATCTTTAAAAAAATCTAAAAATTAATACTTTTAATACTCGGTTAAATTTTTTAATTTAGGTTAATTTTGGTGTTATCAGTATTAATAAAATTATTTAATGCTTATTACTAATATAGTTTTTTGACTCAAATTGTTGTTTATTTGGCTCAATAAAATAATTTAAATTTTTATTAATTTTTAGATTTTTTTAAAGATTTCTGCGAAATTCAAAATTATTTTTTACGGTAATAAATAAAATTTGCTTTGGATTAATAAATTTAAGGATTTTTTAACATAATAGAATATTTCGATATAAAAAATATCGATAAGGTTATTAGAAATAGACTATTGCAACAGCTGGTATGCAAGTGTAAACGAATTTTTTGAATTATTGCTCCAAATTGTCAGAAAAACAAAAGAATATTTCTAGTTGTGGTCACCAAATGTCAGTTTTACTTTAATGAAGCTTTAAGAAAGGAAAAATATAGAAATTTTTAATTCGGTAAAAAAATATTTACAAAAATATTCGATTTTATGTTTTTTTAAGTAGATATCCCAAACATTGTATTTATGGTTCTAATGGAATTCTAAACACTTTTTATTCTTGGAATTTTTTCGATATCTCATCAACTTATCTGATTTATGATGATTTCATATTGGTTTCTTCAACTTTCCCGCCATACCATTGGTCACGTGACGTATGTCAAAATCGATTTTAAGGTTATGGGACATGCACATCCAATCCCCTAAAAAAGATTTTTCAATATTCCGCTAATAAAAATTTTTCCCATATGTTGCGAACTCTTTGCCGGTCACTGTATAAAAAAAAGTAGCATCAGCTTTGATATTTTAAATAAGACACCCTATTATTGCTTTTTCCGCTATGCTAGTACTTTCTGATTATTTTTGTATAATACTTTTCTATACCTATCTTTAGCGGTTTTCGAAAAATTTATTAATTCTCATATTTTTCGTTCAAAACATAGATCCAATAAAATGTTTATTACTGTGATATTTGGACTCGTAGCAAATTGAAATTTAGGATATAGTTTACCAATGTCTTGTGTATAAGTTATGTGTAAGGGAATTTGTTCTGTGTTATACAGGGTCTTTCAAAATTCATCATTTTACCGCTTGATATAAAAATGGGAAAAATTGAATTTTTTTAAATGGAACCTCAGTATATTTTTAAAAATCTTGATAGAAAATTAAAGTCCCTTCCAAATGATATATTATGTTCCTATACCTAAATAGTTAGGTTTTCGAAATAAAACCAAGTTTCTGTAAAAATCGGATAATTTTGGCATATTTGTTTTAGATAGCCATGAAATACAAAGATGAAACATGTCATTATGAACATTTGACAATTGGTACATTAATAATAAAAAATTTGCGCGTTTTTAAAGTTTATTAGAGAAAGTGACCTGAAAATAATTAAAACGTTTACAGCTGGAAAAATGTGTTGAATATGGAAAGGGGGGTGTTTGAATAGCAAATTATGAAATTATTATTTGTTGTTATTTTAAGACTTTTTGTGTTATTTCCGGGGTCATTTCATGTGTGAAATTAAAAATACATATTTCTCGTAACACCAAAAAACAGTTTTTGAAACTTTTTGATACCCCTCTGTCATTGATAATGTATGTATTTCGACCGCTAATGCTGCTATCCAAAAAGAAATTTTTTTACCCCCATTAGACCGAGAGTCGCCTATGGCTCGATAGTCTGGTGGCCCGCGGTAGAAAAAACCACTGCTAGAGCAAAACTCTCGAAAGTGCAGAGATTGGCTGGCCTCGGTATAACCGGAGCCATGAGGACGACCCCTACAGCCGCGCTTGAAACTCTACTTGGGCTGCCTGGGCTCCCACTCTGGATACAGAAGGAGGCAATGGCGGCCTACATGAGAATGAAATGCACTGACTGTTGGAAAGGTACTGGAGACGTAGGGCACATGAGGATAGCCCGACTAGCGAAAGCAGAGGTTCCGATACTGAATCTCGCAGCGACCCTGACAGAAGACCCGTTAAGGTTGAACAGGAAGTACTCCCTCACGATCCCTACCAAGGAACAATGGGAGAGAAAAGAGGGTATATTCCCAGAGGATGCCCTGGTATGCTACACCGATGGGTCGCGCATGGCCGGAACGGAATCCTCAGGAGCCGGAGTATATATTGAAAAGACTGACACCCGAGAGAGCTACCCACTAGGACGGCTCGCGACAGTTTTTCAAGCAGAGGTGTTTGCCATCTTAATGACGGCCAGCATGGCAGAGGTCAGAGACTGCGAAGAGCGTGCAGTATATGTATGCTCCGACAGCCAAGCTGCCCTAAAAGCCATCTGTAAACCAAGAGTCACAACCAACCTCGTCAGCGAATGCGTCGATGCCCTGGAGCCTGGAGAGACTCTCGAGGAGGAAAGAGGTAAACCTGGTCTGGGTCCCCGGACACCAAGGGGTTCAGGTAACGAGCTGGCAGACGAACTTGCCAGAGGTGGAGCTGAGACCCCATTCCTTGGACCAGAACCGGCTATAGGAATAACAAAAAAGCAGGTAGGATCCGCACTCAACGAGTGGGCTGAACGCCGCTCTAAGGAGCAATGGCGGACGATCCAAGGGTGCAGACAAGCTAAGGACTTTATAGCTTGGCCGAGCAAGGCTAAGCTAGATTGGATTGTAAATAGAAGACGATGTGTCCTAAATCCCTTCATTGGGATATTGACAGGACACTGCAAGCTGAGGAAGCACCTAGCACTGATTGGTGTCGAAGACGACCCAATCTGTGCCGGATGCCTGGAGGAGGAAGAGACTCCGCTGCATTTTCTGGGTACCTGCAAGGCCCTGGGAAGACTCAGGCACCAGGTCCTGGGATCAGCGGCTCTTCAGAAGGAAGAAATCACGACCCTGGCCTGGAGCGACATACTCAACTTCATAAAGAGGTCGGGACGCTTTGGCGGGGCCAAGGTGATTAGCGTGATTGGGGGAAGACTCTGGGGTAGGCAAAAAGGATCGCGGTTGGTCTACTTGCCAGGTTTTCGGAACCTCCCCTCAATTACCACTACTACTACCCCTAAAAATTAAAAAAAATTAAACCCTGTATAAAAAACCAAAATTTTCTCTTCGTGAATTGCATTTTTTTTTTCAAGCAAAACTTTTTATCAAGAATGACTTTTTCCCGAAATATGAAAGTTTTCATCCATTTGTGCTATTGTAAACCCTATCCGCGGACAGTCTGTATAACACAGACAGAAAAACAAATAGCTATGGTAGAAGTCGCGAAAGAGTTCAGCCGCCCACGCAACACCGTTCAAAACAAAACGAAAAAGAGGCGCTTAACCGAAGATTTACGGGTACTTCGACTTTTACTATCGGTACCGTTGGTAAGATCCAGGTCAGAACCATCATCGATACGAAAATCGATATAAAATCGGGGCGGCCGTTCGCGTGGGTTCCATTCGGTCATGGCTAAGGTCACGGTGTTGGTACTGTTGGTAGTGCTGTTGGTTCTGGGATGTTTCGGTGGTACAAGTGCGAAATATGTTAAAATAGGACGAGAAGAGCAGGGGTAAGAAAGAAGGGCTTTGTAAGGTTCTTGGTTGTCATATGTGGTAGTAGTAGTGGTAGTAGTAGTAACAAGATTTATTTAGCAATGTGCTACAATTTAACAAGTTATATAAAATATTTGAAGTAATTTAACAATATCATCTGTAAAAAAAATGTATCAGTCACTATTTTGTTTTTTAAATAAATAATTTTTCAATGATTTTTTAAAATTTTTCAAAGAGGTCTGTGATTTAATTAAAATATTCAAGTTATTATATTCACTTAATCCTTTATAGAAAACCGATTTATATGTCAAATGTTTTGATACCCTACCTAGACAAAAATCTTTATTATACCTGGTTGAATAGTTATGATTTTCAAAATTTTGAGTTACAAAATCTTTCAAATGAGAAGGCAGTAAGTTATGTTGTATTTTAAAAATAAAAGTACAAATCAAAAGGAATATTAAATTTTTAACATTTAACTTTTAAGTTTCTCTAACATTAAATTTATTTTCGTATATTTATCCACATTTAAAATTATACGCATAGCTTTATTTTGCAAAACTTGGAGTCTATTAAAGACCCCATCATTTGCTGTGTATAAAATAGTTGAACAATATAAAAAATGAGGTAAAATTATAGTGTTATAAATTGTTTTTCGTGAAAATAAACTCAAATTTTGACTAATTCTTTTCAAATAATTAATTTTTTTTTCCAATTTTAGATACCAGATTTTCAAAATGTAATTCAAATTTTAACTTAGAATTTAAAATTACTCCCAAATATTTGAAAGAGTGTATAATTTCTAATTTTTCATCATCAACAAAAATATTTATATCTGTATTATTCACATTATTTCCAATAACCATAAATTTTGTTTTAGAAACATTTAATTTTAATTTATTTATCTTTAACCAGTTTGATATAGTTTTTAATTCAAAATTAAAAATTTCTATACAATCAAGAATATTTTTACCCTTTATATATAATAAGGTATCATCAGCAAACATTTGAATAAAACTTTGTTTTAAAACATTTGGCATATCATTTATATAAAGAATAAATAATAATGGACCCAAAATGCTACCTTGTGGTACCCCAATATTATTATATTCCTTTTTAGAAAAAACATTATCAATTTTGTTTTTTGCCGCCTATTACTTAAATAATTTTGAATTTATAAACAACTCCCCTTAATCCATACTGATATAATTTATTTAATAATTTATCCCTATCAATTGTTTCGAATGCACTTTTAAAACCCAAAGATACTGCCAATACAACTTTATTTTTGTCAACGCTTCGCTTCCAATTTTTAATTACAGATTGGATTGCCGTTTCTGTTGAATATCCTAACCTCCTTGCATATTTACTAAAATTTTGTTTTCTTCAATAAATTTGAGTATCTGCCCATAAACTGTCATTTCTAATAATTTTTCAATATCTCATAATATATTTATTGGCCTCATTTCACAGCTATTTTTTGTATTTTTAATTTTTGGAACTGGTGTTATAATAGAACATTTTAGATCTTCAGGTATTTCTCCATATTTTAGGCAGGTATTGATTAATCTTAATATAATTTCACCTGTGCTTGTAAAAGTTTCTTTCATTACTTTTTTTGATAAAATTTCACTACAATTATTGTTTGATTTGAGTTTGTTAATTTTAAATTTTAATTCTTTTAATGAAACTTCTCGGAATTCTTCAATGATATTGGAACATGTGGCAATTTTGGATAATTAATAATTAAAGATAATGCTTTTTATCGGAAATACTGCTGTTTTTAAGCATTTTTTTTAAGAAAAACAAATTTCCTGATAATTAAGGTTGAATTATCACTTATAATCTCCCCAGCAGCAGAATTATCGGGAATTAATTCTGCTGCGTGGGAGATTCGGTAAAAAAATTTCATAAATTGGAGTTTTTTCTCATTGTAATTTTTTTGCTAAAATGCTACAAAAACATATTTCCGGCGGCTTTAGTTAATTGTAACTACTTAGAGTTTTAGAAGTGAAGTTCATTTTAGCCGTTAGTAACTCATTTTTATTACTAAAATGTGAGAAACATTAAATAACAAATTCGCTATCTGAAATCCAATGTTTTTATAGTTTGAAATTCAAATAAAACTTTAAAAAATATATTTCCGATGAGTTTAGTTTAATAGGACGCACTGTATTTTTAATAGAAGTTGATTTTACTTGTTAGTAACTAAGGTTTATTACGAAAATTTCAGGAACATTAAAAACATTAATTCGTTTTCAACCATAACATCTGATATTACATGTCTACATAGTTTCAAATGAAACTTAAAAAAACATATTTCCGATGAGTTTAATTAGATTTGATGTGTCTCTTTTAGTCCGGTGTTCGATATGTAAAGCAAATTGGTTAGTATCCATAAAAATTATAAGTTAGCAACAAAATGTATTTTGATTTTATTCTGAGTGACTTTTGCCAATAGATATAAAGCACTTCATTTTTAACAGAAAAATTATCACTTATTAATTTCATTAAGTTAATAGGAACTAACAAAATTATCGCGATGATCTCCCGTTGCTTTAAGCAACGTAAACAAAAAGGAGCCTTCTAATTGGTTGAAAATAAATTTATGAAATTTTCAACGTCATTCAATCTATTGCCAGCCTAAACCTCTGCTCAACCTAAATTTCGCGTTGATTTTATTGAGTTTATTATTTAAATAACACATAAAGGTACATTATTTAGGTAGTATCTGATATATTACAAGAATGTCAATTTATTTCATTGCTAATTTTGGGAGAATTGTATATTGAAACAACAATGACATAATAATGTTAAAAAAAAATCTTACCCGATATTTTTCGCTCTATTCTCCCAAAATAATTTACAAGATTCCTTAATATTGATTTAATATGTCAATTATTGCCCATAGAATATGCAGTCGACATTGATTTCATTTAAATTTTGTGTAAAAGCTAGAAAAATAAATAAATCTACGCAAAATAGGTTATAGGTTGGCAAGCATGTTGATACTCCCACCTTAAAGGTCGGAATATATGCAGCGTATTTTGCACATTTTGTAAATTTTGTAATAAAATGTATATTTTTTATAAATTACCTATTATTTTAAGAGCATATTTTTATGTTTTCGGCTTTATCAAAAAATTTAAAACGTTAAATGTTTAATGTTCAGTTCGGTACTTATTTCAGGGATTTTCCAATCTGAAGATCATAATAATTATATTTACATTTTGGTTATACACAAGGTATTTATTGGGGGTTTCCGGGGTTTGCAGGTATATTGTTAGGGGTTGTTTATTGTCACTTAATAATGCGTTATTATTACCTGCCTAACAAACTGTTTTAGTTTGTCGAAAGATTTTAGTATTTTCAATGTGAATTAATAATTTCAAATTTGTGTTCTTTTAATGTCTAAGGTAAAAAATCAACATATTTTTTAAAACCCAATGTGTTTCTTTACCTCATTTTACTATAATAAATTAAAAAATATTGCATACCAGTATGCATAAATGCAAATGCTGCATATTTGAAAGGCAAACAATACATATTTTGGCTTAATTTAAGTGCATACAATTCACCCTTTACTGATAGTTTTACGAAAAGGTATTTTCACTAATGTCTTATCCATAATTATTATAGGTGAAAATGCCATTAATGGGATCATTTCAATTATAGCTGAGGTTATAAAAAAAATTAAAAACAGGCTATGGGGTAGGTACTTAATTGTACATAAAAAATCGAGCATAGTTTTTCTTTTTTGACACATGGAAAACAATCAGAATGAAAAATTAAATACTTCCGACATTATTTGTCAGAAATAAGTACTTAAGTATACTTAAACGGATAATATTTGTTAAACATTTTTTTTAAAGAAAGTAATTCTCATCCAGAGCTTGGTGCAATTCAGTGTGGCACGCATGAAAATCCTGTTTTTTTTCATAATTCTTTGGACTGACTTCGCACTTATTCCAATTTCTTGTGCCACAGATGTTTCATTAATATTTGACTTTACAATAATTGTAATAAAATTGCTGAACTGATTTTCTTCATTCAGTGCCGTCTTTGTTCTTTTTTAATTTGGGTTAAGTTAGAGTGGCAGACCTCTGGCATTGTCCGAACAGTCACACGTAGTCCCATAAGGACCGTTGTGGTACTACACATGTTCCGCAGAACCTATCCGCATCAGCGCTCAAGACATCTACTAAAAAGCTTCTAGATGTCACCTTTCAGGAAACCGAGTCGCAATAATTCTACTAGTGAGAAAACACTGTTTCTCCGTCTCGCCCAATACAAAAACCATATAAATGAGCTTTCTTTAAAAAAATCTGTTTTTGAATAAAAAAATTATCCGTTTAAGTACCCTAAAGTACTTATTTCTGACGAATAATGTCAAAATGGTAAATGCATGTTAACTTTGGTTGTACTAGGTTTATTAATGATGACCGTATAGGTACTTAAGTAGATACTTATATATATTTTTTTATACATAAAAAGAAGAAACAAAATATGATTAAGGCACTAAATTTAGTTTATTCTTACACTTACCAATTTACCCCAAATCGCCAAATAGATGTAAAACCCTTTGGAGAAAACTGCAAAGGCGGTAACGTTTGATATCATTTCATTATGCAAACATTTTTTAAAAACCTTTAAAAAAAGTATATACAGTGTCACCAGTAAAGTCCGCATCATATGGGATTTTTTTTATTAAGGGGATTCTATACCTATCATTATTTTATTTCCAAATTTTCTTCGTTAATATGCATAATATCAAAAAATTATTATATATAAAAGTAGCATAAAATTACTTTATCTAGGGCGCTATAGAGCCCAAAACTATATATTTTTTTTTCTAAATTTATATTTTTTAAAATAAAATATATTTTAAAAAACAGGCTCTATAGCGCCCTAGTGGGTGTTAATTTAGACATATTGGTAAAAAAATGAAAAATTAAAAGTAAATAGTTTGTTCAAAATCCTGGAAAAACGATTTTGCGGAAAATGTCCTCCGCCCTGCGTTCTTTTTTAGAGACAAGCCCACTAATCATATCTTGGCGAAACGCTGGCAACGCGATTGACCTTGTCAATATTCGGTGCCCGACCGAAGAAAATAGTAGGAACTATGAATTTATTATTAGCAGGTGCATAGTTTTCCATGTAAAGAATAATAATTATCCGTACACATTTTATTAGGGGTTTTTATTTTTGTTGAGGTTGATGGTTGATGCATGGTTTATTGTTAAGTAGATTAATAATAATTATGGGATTATCTCATAAATTTCATTACACCTTTATAATGTATTATTGTAAATAAGTACCTAATATTGTTAGGTTACTTAAATAATTATTATTAGCATTAAAATTACATTACCTTTTTTCATCCGAGGATCTGTAAGTAGGTATTCTCATTTCAAAATATATTCTTATGAATCTTATATGTGTGTGTTCTATTTTTTGTGATTTACTTAGTGCGATCGGTGGTATACATACGGATTAATTATTATTTATATTTTATTTTCCTATCAATATGGGAAAAAAGAAACAAAAAGAACAATTTCAATCCAAAAGGAAAAGTCTTCGACAAAAATGTTAATTGTTTGAACGTCAAGGGGAGAAAAGAATCCAGCAAAAACCATTCACCGTTACAAGGTAAGATGCCGATCCGACGCCACAGCCTTTGGGCAATTTTACAATTTCCAGGGTTGCAGGGCATGGGCAACTGCTCATCATTTTAGGTCCACAGTGTCCACTATTTTGGTTCTTTCACATTTACAGGAAAACATTTCGACATTTTTTGAAAGTATTTAAGTACCCCTAATTTTTTAAGAATAAGGAATATGCAGGATGTCCCCCTAAGCTCGACGAGGTAGGATAGGTATTATGGAAGCCACAAATATGTCTTTGAAAAAAAAATGTATTGACTAAATCGACCAAGAAAAATTGACGGAAAATATTTTCAACGTTCCAAATGGCTGCTAGGGGATGCATTTACTATGATATAACTAAAAATTCAATTTATCTCTGAATAAGCGCTATTGCGGTTATCATTTAATAACGGAAATAGAAAGATCGATAATTTTTGCTATTATTTGTAGACTAATAATTTATATCATCGATAATAAGGGCGGGGGAATCCTGTAAAAAATTGCTGTATCTGCCATACCCTCTATCCAAATTTAATCAACTTAGTCTTGTTTTAAAGGTAATTTTACCCTTTTTAAAATACTGAATGCCGTCGGGATGGGGAGTTGATGTTGATACTGCGTCTTCTAGAGGGCGTTGATTTCCCAATATTTGTTTTTTTACAGTTTTCTTCATAAAAGTAAACTTGCAACACTACAACCCTGGAAATTCATATTTTTATATGCTTGCTTAAAGAGAATGACAATAGCTAAATTCTGGTGCAAACTATAATTTGATATCTTTATTCCTTCTCAAGTTATTTACAAATAACAATTTTATTCATGTTATTTACTTAATCAAGATATACATGCAAAACAAAATTACCAACTAATAGGGATTGCTGGGCAACTAAGGCCATTAAGTTACTTAATTTTGACATCATTTGGCTATTTAAAAATTTGTTAATTATTTATAAAGTAAGAAACCTTAGTGGGACAGTTTGTCCCCGGCTTATGCCAGCCCGGTAGCGTTTATTAGGATAAGTACCTAGTCATTTTTAGATGTATTTTGCAAATTAGAAAAATATTATACCTATAGCTATAAAAGCATTTGAGACTACAGAACAAATCTAAAAGTCGAGCCTTGTGGTTTGTTTGTCCATAAAGAACATTGCTTCTTGGCAGCTAGTCCAGATGGACTTATTCAAGACGAAGGGATAATAGAAGTAAAGTCTCCTTCAACAGCGAAAATGTGAACACCAGAAGAGGCCATTCAACAGAAAAAAAAAACTTTTGCTACAATAAATAATGGCATATTACAATTAAAGAAAAACCATAATTATTATTATCAAATACAAGGACTGTTCCAAGTAACCAATAATTCATATTGCTATTTTCTGTTGTGGACTACATTAGGATTCCTTGTAGAAAAGGTCTTGCCTGCTAAGGTAAAACAGCATATGTGAAAAAAGGTAGTTTTGAGAAAATTAACTTTCTTTGAATATTTGTTGCCGTTTTGTAATTTTCTAAGACATATTAATTATATTTGGTACACCAAAGTAAGTAAACGTTGAGAACAAGATTATGAAGAAAAAAAATGTATTCCTGCATTAGTTCATTTAAAATATCGCTTATACTGTTTTACCTTAGTGTAACAAATGGTTGAAATATAATATTATTATAGAGAAACAGTATATGTAAAATATATACTATTTAGCCATGGGAAATAAACATAAAGTTTTATAAAAAGTTAAATATTTTAACACCATTTGGCTGTCTTAAAGGGCTAACTATTAAAAATGAAAGTTAAAAACTAAACAAAGTAGGTAATCGAGGCCTAAATAGCAAAGACATTTAAATTTTTTTTTTCTAAAAACATAACCTCAAACAAATTTTAAATGGTAATTTATTATTAACTAACAACTTACCACGAGTTTTTATTTGCTAGTATTCTTAGCGTTCTAGAGGACATGTTCCCCTAACACGCTAGCAAGATTTATTTAAAATAACTTCTTATTATCCACAAAATAACAAACACAAAGCCGGCAAGTATTTTCGGTAAACATATGAATTTACCGGTTGTACTAAGGTAAAAGAGTATATAACAATATGTGCTGTTTAACCATTGCTAAATTCATAATTTTAACTTATTTTGAACGTGGTTAAAAGTATATAGATAGTTTATCACATTTTACCATTGAAGCTAATATAATACCATAAAATATTAACCACTGCAAAATAAGATATAAAACTATATGGTTTTATGCCATGATTTTAATGAAGATTTTTTTGTCAATATTTTATATAGACGCGATTTATACTATTTTACCATAATATACCTTGTCGGTTATACTGTTTTACCGTAACAGAAATTATGAAACTGGCTCACATGTACTGTTTTACCATGTGCTTATTGGCGTTTCCAAATAAGATATAAGAAAAGTAAATATTGCATTAGAAAGAGCAGGTCAAAAGGCGTAGGTTGATAGAGAAAACAATAAATCGTTTTTTTACACATAATATGCTGTTTTACCTTAGCAGGCAAGAGGTATGATATTGTGCCATACTTTTATACAAAATCTGTAATTTAAAAATACCTAATTTGTAAAATGTAATGTATTGTTCTGTTGTATCTATATAGCATAGATATTTACCTTTAGATAAGCAAACAATAATCATGAAAGTAGCAGATTTATGGCCTCGCGCATGTAAGCAAAGCTAGACACTATTAGCCATGCGCACTGCAACATTATCGTTTGACGAATGGGAAAATAAAATAGACAGGTCCGGGCTTTAAAATTTAAATTTTTGCCAAAAAAATTGGAATTTCTTCTCAATTTTTGATCAAGTTGGGAAAAAAGGTAGTGATTTCTGGCATTTTGAGTAGTAGCAAACATATGATTTTAAGTATAGAAAATTGTTTTTAAGGTTTTGTTTTTAAAATTAGTTTTAAAATGTTGTTGCTTCAAAAAGGAAGAGAACAAGTTAATTAAACTATAAAACTTACAAAATCCAATATAAAAAACAAACAAAACCAGCAAAATAACGAATCTACAGTGTTATCGCGTACGTAACCTCAAGTCAAATATTAGTTGGTATATTTGTATTAATTTTTACAATTTGGCAAAAACTTGTTTTGTTCAAGAATTTGAAAAAGGGTTTGCCCGAGAACTTGACTCATAAAATACGTTTACATTAATATAAACATACCTATAGGTATTTACTTTTTTCTTTGCATGCATCGGGATAATAATAAGTTTTGGTGTGTGTTTCTCATTATTTTCATACCTTATTTGTGTAGCCTAGCCTAGGGTAGTTAGATGTGTTTAAATTGCTCATAATAAAATTAAGTTATATATCAAGATACATCACTACTCCATACTTACTAAAAATATGAAATACCCGATATTTTACACCTATTTCGGCATAACAAAATAATACAACGGCTCTTACTGTCATTGTTTATATTCCAATTGGAGTCATTAAAAGCACAAACAAAATTCATTAAACTCCACAAAAACTAGAAATCCGTAAATATTAAATACCCACAATCCACGTCAGCTAAGAAAACTACAACGAATCCACAGAGAAACCTTAAAACACAACAACAAAAATGGCGGCCGAGCCGGTTCTGGAGAGTATCTTGAGCATGTCGATTATTGTCGATAAAGTAGGACAGGCCGATAACACGAGGTTTGTGCGCATGCACGAAGGTGTCCAGAAGGAAGGGAGCTGACCGGCGAGTCATGCGCTCGGACGTATTTTTTCATCCATAAAACGTAACTTTTGTTTGCGCAGGAGATAAGCTGTACGTATCTAAAGGTAAACTGTGTATGCTATAATATAGTGCAGAAAACCGTTTAAACTGACTTAAAATGTTTAAATTTACACAATTTTTTTAGATTGAAAGAAATTATGTTCTTTGGACAGACAAAATGGAGCCATATTTAATAGGGTTTTATTTAAAATGCTTCCCACCTGAAATTATCGACCCTAGATATACAAGAAGACTACAGATTAGGAATCCCCCTCGGGATGATTAATATATTATTATCAAATTATTTAAGTTTTTCTTATTTTTTTTTCTTATTACTTATTTTGTGTGGAATAATTTAATCATGTTGCAAATTACTAATAGATACATTTGTTTAAATGGGATTTATTAAGAAAATCACAACTTTTTCAGTTAATTAGTTCATCTTAACAGTTAAAATTTGGTAGGTAGGTAATTAACAAAGTATTTGTTGTTGTTTGTAAATAAACTTTAATATTTAACAGATACTGTACATATTATAAGAACACTGGCAGTAAAAATGTCGAAAATATATCTTTATATACACGAGCATACAAATTAAAATAATATTTTCCTGGACTAATAATTTTCCTGGACTATTAGTCGTAATTGAATAAATACAAAAATAAACTGTTTTGGCCGAGATTTTGGCCCTTGGAGCGGTCTAGTTCTGCGAATTGTTCATGCCCGGTGAAATTAAACAGCGATGATGCCGGTGCAAAAATATTAGTCAGCGGGTGAACGGGTTAAGATAGAAATATGCCTGCAGATTTCCTCCGGACACCGAAATTTCTGTTCGGTGATGTATCGCCTTAATAGCTTTATTCAAAATTTGACTTTGGCATCAAGTTCTGCTTCGATCGAGATGAAAATTAAGCAAAAAATAGTAGTCACGTGATTCGCATTATCTGTCAAATTTTAATTTTTTCCAAAAAATAATTCAAAACTGGGGTTATCTCTGAAAATATCAAAAAAAGTTATTAGAAAAAGTTTTTCTAAAAGCAGTTTCTAGCCCACATGCAAAATTTCAGCTGCATAAGATAATTTTGATTTTTCTAATCACTTTTTTCGATATTTTCAGAAATTAGAGTTATTTTTTGGAAAAAATTAAAATTTGACAGATAATGCGAATCACGTGCCTACTATTTTTTGCTTAATTTTCATCTCGATCGAAGCAGAACTTGATGCCAAAGTCAAATTTTGAATAAAGCTATTAATAAAAAAAAATCCCATATGATGCGGACTTTACTGGTGACACTGTATGAAGAAGTCTCAGCAAATTATTTTTTTGGACGATGAAGCATATTTTTTACTACCTTAAATTAGGGGAAATTGTAAAATTGCGTAAACGATAGTCATGTATGAAGGACGACTGTTACTAAGTACTACCATTAAAAAATGTTTTAGCATTATTATTCACTCGGATGACCTGCGTCGCAACCTCGTAAAAAATAACAATATGATTAATAATAACAATAGAGGCAAGGGCCACCCTAGGAGAACAGACGATCATGATAATAATAATAATAATAATAATAATAAAAATAATAATACAGTATAATATGTGTATTCTACCGTTAATTGTATATGCGATATGTATCGGCGTTTTTACATTTATACCGATTGAGCTTTTATTATAAACAATTAAAAAAGAATATATGTAATAAAACAACATGATGATATTTTCACTACGTACCTCGCGCGAAATAAAATCTTGATATTATTCTTGGCCATTTTCGTCGGTTTGTCCGTCTGTCTCTTGGATCGAAAGCTTAAAAACTACTTGGCGGCAAATGAGGAAATTTTGTATGTAGAATATGCATTAAACCAGCTCAAAACCAGGCCTAGGTGTGACTTTATCATGCGTGTGTATGTATCGAAAAAAAAATTCTTTTTGCTTCGAGTTTTCGATTATTAACGAATATCTTTGTCGTGGTCAAATATTTTATAGTGGATATATTTTTTTATAAATTTACTTGAAATACAAATCTTAAATCGATTGAAGTAAAAATTTAGGTAGGGTAAAGTCGCCAAAATCGTACCATTGCCTAAATCGTACCACTGCGATTTTTCAAATTAGGCGATAAATTATACATCCATCGGACGTAGTGTAGTATCTTACTAGTGTCAATGTCAAATTGAATTAAATTTTAGATCTAAAATTTAGGGTTAGGTTAGGTTAGAGTGGCAGACCTCTGACGCTATCCAAACAGTCTTACTTAGTCCTATAAGGATCGTTGTGGTATATCACACGTGTTTCGCGGAACCTAACCGCGTCAGCTTCCTGATGGTTAACACGACGTAGACCGTGAAAGAATCTTGACAGCTCTTTTAGCGAGTCGACCCAGTTGTCAGCTGGTCACTTCCTCCAGATCATTAAAGAATGGTTCGACAAAGGCCTTGAACCCTCTTCTCGCGAGGCCGGGGCATTCACACAAAATGCTGAATACTTTCCTTCTCTTCTTCATCTCTGCAACTTCTGCAGGAGTCGTTAGTTGGTATTTGTATACTTTCGGCCTATCTATCGAACAGGCAATGTCCGGTGACTTCAGCAGTGAGATTTCTTAGGTCCTTCCGACTGTGCTGTAATAACGCTGCGGTTTTCCTGCCATCAAGTAGGGACCACAATTGCCTGGAGATGCTACAGGTTGTCAGCCCTGTCCATCTGCTTTGCGCAAGTTGTTTAGCTATCGTCTTTTCTCACAGTATTCTCTGCTAGTTCGAGAGACATGCTTGCGCCTTAACAAAAAAGCAAGTCTATTGAACAGATTAGTGCACTACGACAAGTTGTTAAAAAGTTAAGTGTAAAAGCCTAAAAAGGGGCACAAAAGGGGACAGTGCTAACGAAGAGTCCTTATTAAAATGAGCTGGAAGAAAAATATGCTCTAAAGGTAAAAAAGGGAAGATATAAAAAAAGCAAAGGCGATTACTAAGAAAGGTACCTTTTAAGGAGAAAAGTCAAAACAAAAAAATAAAATAATTAAGCCAGAAAATCACAGAAAAATGAGATGATAGTCGAAATTAATGTGGATGAATGGTTCTGCATAATATGTTAAGATTCTATTGTCGAAGATATGATTAAATATATCACGTGTGGAAAATGGGCCCAGGAAATGTGTTCTAACCTTAACAAGTTTTACAAAATAAAGCAACTAAAAATACATATTGCTTGGATAGCCAATATTCAACTTAAATTTTATATAAAAATTTTAATATTATGTTAATTAAGGATATTCACTTAATGCAAAATATTGTTTTTCGGCAACCGTCCGGGAAGTACCCACTTCCCGGACGCTTTTCCTTTGAGAAAGTAGCATTTCTCCGGCCTAGTCCGGGAAGTACGTGCCTCGTCCGGGAAGAATCACATCAATATTAGCAATTGCTCGAATTTTAATATAAATATTAATATACAGGGTGGCCCTTTAGTGTGGCAAAGTACAATAGCTCCTTTACTATTTCAAATACATTAAAAATATTAATACAAAAGTTGAAGGGCAGTAAGTGACTTATAACGTAAAATTATTTTTAACTCTATAGGGTGGCTCAAAAAAGCGGAACAATAAAAAATGTACTTTTTTCAAACGGAACACCCTGTATATTTTTTCATTTTTAAATTCCACATAAAATTATAATTATTTTTTATTAAATGCACTGTTAGTCTATACTTTATAGTTTCCGAGAGATTGACTCTCGAAAAGTGACATTTTTCAACTTTGACAGCTTCTAACTTTCTAACAGTACGTCTTAGAGCAAAATGGTTTACATGTCCCTATCTTCAATTTTTATTATCTTCCCATAAAAATCAACTTCCGGTTAAACCGGATGTTACTCGAAAGAAGGAAATATAGTTGTTCCGGTTTAACTGGAAGTTGATTTTTTTGGGAAGATAATAAAAATTGAAGATAGGGACATGTAAGCCGTTTTGCTCTAAGACGTACTGTTAGAAAGTTAGAAGCTGTCAAAGTTCAAAAATGTCACTTTTCGAGAGTCAATATCTCGGAAACTATAAAGTATAGACTAATAATGTATTAAATAAAAAATAATTGTAATTTTATGTGGAATTTAAAAATGTAAAAATATACAGGGTGTTCCATTTGAAAAAAGTACATTTTTTCTTGTTCCGCTTTTTTGAGCCACCCAATAGAGTTAAAAATAATTTTACGTTATAAGTCACTTACTGCCCTTCAACTTTTGTATTAATATTTTTAATGTATTTGAAATAGTAACGGAGCTATTGTACTTTGCCACACTAAAGGGCCACCCTGTAAATAAGAATTAGAATGTTTCTGTTAGTACCTATCTTCTGTTCGAATTTCAATATTTAATACAAATAAGAATGAAAATGTTCGAAATTTTGTTCTACAAAGAAATATAATAAAGAAATGTGTCTCATTGATTTGTTATTCTACACGGTTGCCGAAAAAATAGTGTACACAACACGTCCGAAAACAGTTTTTTTGGACTCGCAGACTTCCGGGACTCGCCTACGGCTCGTCCTAGAATTTTGTCGACTTGTTCACAAAAACAGTATTTTCCGGACGTAAATTACTATTTTGTTCACCAAATTATATCAGAAAATAAACATTCAAATATAAAGTTCAATTAAAGACGTGACGTATATGATCATTTAACTAGAATTGTTTTCAATATTGACTTACCTTTAATGCACACTAGGGCAGGTCAGAACTCCTTTTATTATCAAGGTATGAAATTTTACAACGAAATACCCCGAGAATAAAATTTTTTAAATACAAAACGTCTTAAAATGATAATTAAGAAAATACTTAAAAAAAGGGAAACTAATTTTAAACTTCAAAATATTTAAACATGCACCTCTTTTATGATTAATTATTCATTTCAAAACAATTTAAAAGTTATATCAAAACGATATTTTTAGTTTTATTATTTCAACAACATATGAAAATATTTCTATTTTTTTTAGTGAATATTAACATTTTAAGTATTATTTTAGTTTTAAATATTTATTTTTAATGACTTACCTACCTTGTATTTGTAATATTAATTAATTAGTTATATTTAACAATTACATTATGTTAGATGTTGTAATTAGTAGAGAATCCCTCATAAACAAATGTTTTTGGGATTTTTATTGGAATAAATAAATAAACCTGATATGGATTATTAAGAGCGACTACGTGTGCGACTTTGGTTTGTAAATTTCAATGATCTAGCAGATCAATGGTAAATTTAAATTTATTTAAAAAAGTACTGACTTGAGGTAGATTTTTTAAAATTTTTTGCTTATTTTACTTATATACAGGGTGTCCGGGAAAATGTGAAAAATCTCCCGGATATGAAAAAAACACGTGAAAAAAATACTACAAGTTCATATAAACTTCTCTCGTATCGGCCTCCTCTTCGGAGAAATGGGCTCCCAAAGAGCTCCCATGGAATTAAGTTTTTGACACATAATTATTAAACCAACAGGTATATATTTCAATTTTTTTTCATATGATCTATACCGGGTAATTATTTATTAAATTACGTACCAGAAAGTGTTGCGAATTACTCACAGCTGCAGGGACGGACTAGCTGTGACACTAATGTGCCCATTTTTTTTACGCCCTGTATGATAAAAACCTTGGACATACCTTTTACTATTGACTAAAAAGTACTCTTCATTCATGTCGCTAATCCTACCTGTTTTTATCATACAGGGCGTAAAAAAAATGGGCACATTAGTGTCACAGCTAGTCCGTTCCTGCAGCTGTGAGTAATTCGCAACACTTTCTGGGATAGTAATTTGAAGGGTCTTACCTGGTATACATCATATGAAAAAAAAATTGAAATATACCAGTGGGTTTAATAATTATGTGTCAAAAACTTAATTCCATGGGAGGTCTTTGGGAGCCCATAGCTGCGAAGAGGAGGCCGATACGAAAGAAGTTTATATGAACTTGTAGTATTCTTTTTACGTGTTTTTTTCATATCCGGGAGATTTCCCACATTTTCCCGGAGACCCTGTATACTTAATATAAAAGCCAATTTTGTATAAATATAATATAATATTTTTTTCTATATGCAAACAGCAAACTGTACTTATTTTTTTTATAATATACCCCCAAAAAGGCACTGTGGTACGATTTAGGAACCCGCTAGTACGATTTAGGCAACCAGTTTCTTAAATCGTATCGTTTGAAGTCTTTTACAGAAACTACCGTTTCTTAAAAATTAAATAAAAACTGATTAGAATTGCAGGCATATGCCCAAAAGACCGATCTATTGTTTTAAACTGAAAAAATACATATTTCATTTATAAGTTGATAAGAAAAAAAAAGAAACCCAAAAAGTAGTACCATTTAGGCAACCTTACCCTAGTATGTCTACAACAAGGGGATGCTGGCAATTGCTAAATTTTTATTTAAATAAGTCAAATTATCTTGAACTTGAACACTGTAATTTTTTTGTATATCAAACCAAGAGTGAAAAAGGTCCCATTTAAAAAATCTTTCTTTGTGACATCCTATTTTAGAACGCACCATAAAATATAATGAAATCGTGCAGAATATCCAATCAAACCATAACACAAAAGCTTATTATCGACAAATATTTTTTTAAAGCATAAAATTACTAGTAATTACAATACCTATCAGGAAAAACCATAAACTTAAAAAAATTACTTAATTGAGTTTTACAAACCGGAGACGCTTATTGTGGAAAATATAAAAAAAAATGAGCACAACATTTTTACAAAAACCAAATTAAAAAAAAAACGCCATGTATTATACCTACTTCAATGTGAAATTGAATTCTAAATATTATTTATTTGAAAGATTTTTTCTACATTCCATGATTTTTTCGAGAAATTGAAATTACTTTAAAATTTTCGTATTTTTTTATTACTTATTCAGAATATTTAGTGTGTTATAAAACATATTTTGTGAGCAAATAATAATTACCCTATATACACTATACAGGCTGTCCACGGATAGAGTTTGGAAGAGGAGACATTTTTTTATTAGTAGGTATAGAAGAAAAAGATATTCTTTATAAAAGCGCTTGTGCTGAAACTGGAATTTCGAATACCAGATTTGCGATTACTATACAGGGTTCGTCAAAAACAACATTTTTAGTTTTTTGGAATTCGTTGAAAATAAATTTACGTAAAATCAAACAACTATTGTTGCTTTCTTACTTCGAATATGAGTTTATGTAGTAGTAGTAGTAGTAAAAAGATTTATTTAGCACGTGGCTACATGATACATTTTAACAAGTTTATACCCTTTTTTTTATTTATTTTTTGAATTAAATGACCTTTTGAAACTTTATTTGTCCTGTTGAGTTAATAAGAAAGATTTTAAACTTTTTTTAAAAGATTTTAAACTTTTTTGATTTTTAATTGACTTGTTTAATTTATTAAATTCAATAAGACCCTTATGAAAAACTGATTTATATGCAATATTTTTTGAAAAACTATTAAGAAAAAAATTATTGTTATTTCGTGTTAAATAATTATGTTGATCACTATTTAGAACAGTCAATTGCTTTAAATGTGGCGGTAACAAATCATTTTGAATTTTAAAAATAAATATTAGAACCAAAAACAATACTAAATTTTTTACATTTAACCATTCTAATTTTTTTAACATCACATTAATTTTTGTATATCTATCCATATTAAGTAAAATTCGCATTGCTTTATTTTGTAAAATTTGTAATCTATTTATTACACCTTCATCCGCCATAAACAAAATTGTAGAACAATAAAGAAAATGTGGTAAAATTAAAGTATTGTATACAATTTTTTTCGAATAAAATTTTAAATTTAAACTTATTCTTTTAAAATAACTAATTTTTCCCGCAATTTTGTAAATTAAATTTTCGAATTGGTTATTAAATTTTAATTTTGAATCAATCAATATACCTAAATATTTAAAAGAATTGACTATTTCTAGTTTATCACCATCAATTAAAATATTTATATTTGTATAATTATTTAAATTTACACCCATAACCATACATTTTGTTTTAGAACCATTTAATTTTAATTTGTTAACTTTTAACCAGTTTGACGATAGAATCAGTTCTGAATTTAAAATTTCCAAAAGATTTTTACCGCTTATATAGATAAGAGTATCATCAGCAAACATTTGTATTTTAAGAAATTTTAGGACTAATGGCATGTCATTAATATATAAAATGAAAAGTAAAGGCCCCAAAATACTTCCTTGAGGTACTCCTATGTTATTAAATTTCTTTGTTGAAAAAAAATTACCAAATTTAGTTTTCTGTGATCTGTTATTTAAATAATTTTGAAACCATTGATAAACTTTACCCCTTATACCATATTCAAATAATTTTTCTAATAATATATCTCTATTAATCGTTTCAAAAGCTCGCTTAAAATCAAGAAATACTGCTATTACATATTCTTCTCTTTCCAAGGCTCTTTTCCAATTTTCTACTACATATTGTATGGCCAAGTAACGATTTTGTTAAAAAAAAAAAATTTATTTGCCTAATTCTGAAGTATTTTTATTATGACATGTCATATTTCTTCAATTCATTCAATCATAAATTATAAAACTTTTATTCAAACGTGGTACCACCGAGTTAGCGCATAGTTCAACTCGACATCTGAATTCCCGATAACAGTTCCTAACTTGCTGTATTGGGATATTTGCAATAAATACTCTTATTTTTTTCTTTCAAGAGATCTAAGTTATTATTGAAATTGGTTTTATACACATGTGGCTTCAGATATCCCCATAAATGAAAATCGATAATTGTGAGATCGGGACTTCTACGTGCCAACTGATTTGGACCATAGGCACCTTCCGATCCATTTGTTCCCAAAGTAATAATTTAGCCAATCATCAAAAGGAATTAAAAAAAATATATCCTGAAAAGTAAAAATGTTGTTTTTGACGAACCCTGTATAGTAATCGCAAATCTGATATTCGAAATTGTAGTTTCAGCACATGCAGACGGTTTTATAAAGAATGCCTTTTTCTTCTATACCTACTAATAAAAAAGTGTTTCCTCTTTCAAACTGTATCCGTGGACGCACTTGTATAGTGTATATTATACTACATAGCCAGTTTTTAGAGATAATAAGACATGCATACATTTAAAACATACTGAAAAATTGCACCAATGCCCTTAACTGGTAAAAAGTTAGGTTACTAAGTATCATTCTTTCCCAATGGCTGAAAACGTTAAGTTCAGTAACAAAATCAAGACAATGCAAATCCCATAAAAGCTGTTACCCATTTGACAGTCTGTTTTAGTTCGGACAGTGTTATTTATTAATAACTGAAATATTATTCTTTTACAGAAATAGTCCAGTTGTGGTCCCAGCAAAGTTAGAATCACAAGAACCCTTTCTAATCGAATCGGAGGATAAACAGGAATTCGGGAACAGAGACTTAAGTGGCTGGATCAATGAGCAACTTAACGTAACCGATGACGAATTTCCTGAAGCAAAAATACTGTACACTGGCAGTCAGCTATGGAAAGCTGTAGTAGACAGCAATCGTAAAATAGAAATATTGTCCAAATTAAAAGAAGAAGATGGTAATTATAGATTTCTTACTTCTAGATCACCAAAGTTAACTCAAAAAATATCGGCAACACCTTTTCCCAGGCACCTTTCCTTTGACTTAGTGCCTTTAAGATTTTCTTGCGCCCCCTCCCCCCTGACGAAATCCTAAATCTGCCCCTGACTTCACCCGCGCTGATAAAATGTGTAAACTGCCACAAATACCCTATGATATCATAATAGTGGTTCGCATACAGGCTGTTATGGAAATGTTTTATTATACAGTATGACCAGTAAAGTCCGCATCATATGGGATTTTTTTTACTTATAGCTTTATTCGAAATTTGACTTTGGCATCAAGTTCTGCGTCGATCGAGATGAAAATTAAGCAAAAAAATAATAGTCACGTGATTCGCATTATCTGTGAAATTTTAATTATTTTCAAAAAATAATTCAAAAGTGGGGTTATTTCTTAAAGTATCGAAAAAAGTTATTAGAAAAGGTTTTAAAAATGCAGTTTCTAGCCCACATGCAAAATTTCAGCTGCATAAAATAATTTTGATTTTTTACCCATATTTTGTAAGTTGCACCACTTTTGCAAAATAAGACTCAACGCAACCTACATAAAACTTCTTAGTTTCGACAATGCTTTATTATTTGTTTTTGACCCTGTCTGTATAAGGTAACGTCATAAAATAAGGATTTTTGAAAATGTAGTTTGTGTCTGAAAGTAATACACCTTAATATTAAGGCAAAAAAGAACACTGTGTCATCAGTAAAGTGTTCATTAAGTGGAAAATAAATTTTAGTGGTGGGTAAAAAATCAAAGTTATCTTAGGCAGCTGAAATTTGGCATGTGGGCTAGGAACTACATTTAATAAAACTTTTTCTAATAACTTTTTTTGATATTTTCAGAAATAACCCCACTTTTGAATTATTTTTTGGAAAAAAATAAAATTTGACAGATAATGCGAATCATGTGACTACTATTTTTTTGGTTAATTTTCATCTCGATCGAAGCAGAACTTGAAGCTAAAGTCAAATTTCAAATAAAGCTATTAATAAAAAAAATCCCATATGATGAGGACTTTACTGGTCACACTGTATTTAAATTTGTTGGACTACTCGACTGTTCTAGAGAAACAGTCCCTACTTTTCTTTAATCGACTATCATAGTCGATCCCTTTAAATTATTCCTCATGCGCCGCCAATGACCTGCTCTGGTAAAGTATAGTCAAAATACTGTTAAAACAGTAGCGGTGGGCCATACATTTCGAAAAACAAATGGATTATTATAGCTTATACAGGGTGTCCGAAAAAAAGAGGTCAATCCGTTCACCATAAATATTCCTTGAGCAAAAATAATATGAAATATTGTATATTTATATACAGGGTTAGTTGACATAACCGGAACGGCTAATTTTTTTCTAAACTACCAAGGCTAAATCAATGAATTTTGGTACAGGTGGATAACTTAAAAAATTGAATTGAAAGTTGACAATTGCAACGTTGCCAGATTTTTAGTTTTTTCTGTAACTCAAGGAATGTTTTTTTTTCAAATGTAACACTACTCTTTTTTTATTGAATTCGATTCCTCCCATCAACATTACCATTTTCTGATAGTATCAAATTTTTATCTCAAATAGTTAAAGGGAAAAAAGTTAATTAGTTGCAACTCTAATTCTAAAAAAATCCAATCTATTTCCATTTAAAAACTTTTCAAATAATGTGAAAAGGAAGGTTGGTAGACATAATGTACCTAATAGTATCGATAACGATAATAACAACAAACAACTAATAACAATAACATGGCTAGTAAAAATTACTTAGATACATATTATCGGTTTCATAATCAAATTGAGGTAGTGTACTATAATATGTAAGTAATTTTTACTAGCTATGTTATTGTTACGAGTTGTTTGTTGTTATTATCGTTATCGATACTATTAGGTACATTATGTCAACCAACCTTCCTTCCAACATTATTTGAAACGTTTTTAAATGGAAATAGATTGGATTTTTTTAGAGTTAGAGTTGTAACTAATTAACATTTTTTCCAATAGAACTATTTGAGATAAAAATTTGATACTATCAGGAAATGGTAATGTTGATGGGAGGAATCGAATTCAATAAAAAAAAAGAGTAGTGTTACATTTGAAAAAAAAAAACATTCCTTGAGTTACAGAAAAAATTAAAAATCTGGCAACGTCGCAATCATCAATTTTCAATTCAATTTTTTAAGTTATCCACCTGTACCAAAATTCATTGATTTAGCCTTGGTAGTTTTGAAGAAAATTAGCCGTTTCGGTTATTTCAACTAACTCTGTATAATTGAAAATTGTCAAATATTCAAAATAGGGTATATAGTATATTAAAGAAAATCGTTACCTGTATTTATATGGTTTCAACCTGAACTATTAAATTTAATGATTCACGCTCAAAATCGGAATCAGCTACAAAAATTCCTTCTTACACCCCCACCGAATAGTCCAAGGAAGTAAGGTCTGGGGAACGGGGTGGCCATTTAACAGAAGCATCTTGGCTCCGATCAATCCAGCGATTAGGAAATATTTGGTGTAAATAGTTTCTAACATATCTAGCAAAATGCGGGGGAACACCGTCTAGTTAAAACCAAATATTTTGTCTTATTTTTTTTAATCGTTATAGAGGCAAATCAACAAAAATTGGGCAGTGTACGTTGAAGAAATAGTAAAAATAAATGACCAGTCAAATTTTCTGATAAAATTACTGTTATGTGAAGAATATTAGCAATAGTAAGTTCTTAGGGCCATAAAATTATTTCATTTAACTGGTGCCGTACAACAGGTTTTTATCTGTACGCCACTGTCTTTACATTATTTTTGGCTAGTCCTTTGAATTCGATATTGTCACCTATTGCAAAGTTATATTTAAATATGTTTTGTATCCATGGTAATGTCACAACGACTTGGTTAAACATTTGAAAATTATGAGATTACCATTGGCATCGGTTAAGGACCCATACTTTTCAAATATTCTCCAAAACGCATCATCTTAACATAGTATAAAACAAAGTCGCTGTCGCTGTCTGTCCGTCCCTACCCATATATGCTTAAATCTTTAAAACTATGCAACGGTTTTTGAAGCGGTTTTTTTTAATAGATAGAGTGATTCAAGAGGAATGTTTTTATGTATAACTAGCGACCCGCCCCGGCTTCGCACGGGTACAATTTCAGAAAGTGGCATGCCGGGTACTAATATATCGGGTTTGTATTTATACCAGCGGGTTGCAACGCATGCCGGTTACACGCTAGTCTTAAATAAAAAAATAATCAAAACCAAATAATTGCCTGAAAAAATATAGTTCGGAAGTCACTGGCGCAAGTATCTAAAAAATAGGGGGTGGGGGTCAGCGGGTACTGAATATTTGACAATTGTTTTTTGTTTTGTTTTTCTCAAAAGATATAATTCTTTAAATTTTAAATTATTATCTTAATAAATAATAGAATTATTCAAAAATTAAAAATGGCATTATAAAAGTTATATTATTTTTACTCAAGGAATACATCGTGAATAGACTGACCTGCTTTTTCCGGACACCCCGTATATAGGAAAGCAACATTTAAAATTATTTTTCTATAATGGGTTATCAGGATTTACGGGTTTGTTTCGTTGTTTTTCTGATTCGTTTCAAGCAACATGCGTAAATAGTTTATCGGATCGACTTGTTTTTGTGTTAAAAAGATCAAGCGGTATTTTGAGATAGTTGCCATATTATACAGTGTCACCAGTAAAGTCCGCATCATATGGGATTTTTTATTATTAATAGCTTTATTCAAAATTTGACTTTGCCATCAAGTTCTGCTTCGATCGAGATAAAAATAAGCAAAAAAAATAGTAGTCACGTGATTCGCATTATCTGTCAAATTTTAATTTTTTCCAAAAAATAACTCAAAAGTTTTATTACTGAAAATATCGAAAAAAGTTATTAGAAATTTTTTTTATGCAGTTTATAGCCCACATGCAAAATTTCAGTTGCATAAGATAATTTTGATTTTTTTACCTATATTTTGTAAATTGCACCACTTTTGCAAAATAAGACTCAACGCAACATACATAAAACTTCTCAGTTTTGACAAGGCTTTATTTCAGATACATTTTCTTTAAAGTAGCGCCATATTAATTGTGTGTTTTTCTACAAAATCAAAATTGGGCTATTAAAATTTCGTCGCATGTGATGCAAAGTTTATTTGTTTTTGACCCCGTATAAGGTAACTTCATAAAATAAGTATTTTTGAAAACGTAGTTTGTGTCTGAAAGTAAAAAAATAAAGTAAAGGGGTTTTAAATTAAATCGTTGAAAATAGATAAACTTTACGTTAAGTTAAATTAAAATTTATTTTCCACTTAATGAACACTTTACTGATAACACTATGTTCTTTTTGGTCTTAATATTAAGGTGTATTACTTTCAGATATAAACTACGTTTTCAAAAATACTTATTTTATGAAGTTACCTTATACAGGGTCCAAAACAAATAAACTTTGCATCACATGCGACCAAATTTTAATAGCCCAATTTTGATTTTGTAGAAAAACACATATTATACGCTACTTTAAAGAAAATGTATCTGAAATAAAGCCTTATCAAAACTGAGAAGTTTTATGTAAGTTGCGTTGAGTCTTATTTTGCGAAAGTAGTGCAGTTTACAAAATATAGGTAAAAAATCAAAATTATCTTACGCAGCTGAAATTTTGCATGTGGGCTAGAAATTGCATTTAAAAAACTTTTTCTAATAACTTTTTTTCGATATTTTCAGTGATAACCCCACTTTTGAATTATTTATTGGAAAAAATTAAAATTTGACAGATAATGCGAATCACGTGACTACTATTTTTTTGCTTAATTTTCATCTCGATCAAAGCAGAACTTGATGCCAAAGTCAAATTTTGAATAAAGCTATTAATAAAAAAAATCCCATATGATGCGGACTTTACTGGTGACACTGTATAGCTGAAAGTGGCGAGAGCGTAATTAATAAACATACAGACATTGACCCTTAGGAGAAAGCAATATATTTATTGTACTGTGCTCGTTTAATTAGAAGTTAACCTAATTAAAAAAGAACATAATGATAATGCAATATTCGCCTTCTAATCCAAGAGTTGTTTTGGAAAAACACAGCATACCTAAAAATATATTTTTTTTATATTAGTTTAAGAACTGGGTGCTGATTTAAAAAAGATATTTATGGTTTTGATATCTATTTAGTACAAAGTATTTAAATATTTTTCATTATTAAAAATCAATCAATGTCAAATAAAATTCCAATTCAAAAAATTAAAATAAAGGTTTTTGGATAACTATTGACGTCATGTGGCAGTTTACATAGACAATCTACCTAATGATGCGTTATTGTTACATTCTAAAACACAGATCCAATCCCTTAGACTTTTATTTTAAATAAATCAAGTCTGTTAAAAACCTAGAACTCATAGAACGGACTCACGAAATCAGATTATTTTTTAAGAGGAATTTTATTATTATTATTTTGGCAAAGAACTGATAACTTCTACGGGGTAAGGGTCAAAACCTAATTCTAGTGAATTATTTCAGGCTTCAACTTCGAACGAATTGACTTAAACTTAAAAACCTCTAAAAATTAAAAAAACTAAAAAAATCGAAGATTAATTTTTAATCTCGGATTTTAATTACAAACGTTACTCTAAATAAGTTTTCTAATTGGCATTTTGGTCAAAAATGAAAAATAAAGGTAGTTTATTCCTGGAGAAAAATCATGTTTTTGAAGTTTTTGCGAACCCTGTATAAAAAACTCACAATTTTCTCTTTGTGAATTACATTTTTTTACAAGCAAAACTTTTTATCAAGAATGACTTTTTCCCGAAAAATGAAAATATATTTGTGCTATTGTAAACCCTATCCGCGGACAGTCTGTATATTTATAAAATAAACAACCAAACCTCCTAAAAACAAACGAACAATTAGATTTAAATAATATCTACATTATTCATACAGTTAATTCTTGCTTGTGAGAAGGGAGTATTTTCTAAGTATTTCTTCCTACCAAGAAAGTTTTTGATGATAATTTTAAAATTATTATAGACAGACAGACAGAATATTAAAGAGTTACTATGTATTTCAAGCTGTTGTTAAAATATATGTCAGGACGGGAATGTCAATATTCCCAGACTAATAAAATAAATTGAAGAAATGGTCCATACTTTAAGAGGACTGTAAATATTTGGAATTCTTGACACTGATGTGCACCATTTAAACAAAAAAGTTTTCATTATGACAATCTATTAATTACGTTAATTACAGTTCCAATTTCTTCTCTTATAATATATGTACTTCCCACGTCTAATAGTTTTTGAGCTTCTATTTTTTTACCCACGTAGTTTTGTAATGGAACTAAAATAATACCAAACTCTAGTACATAAAGAACATAATTAGATAGATATATGACAATGACTGACAATTTTGATATCTTTACTACCCAAAATACTTATATTATGTTTCTGATTTTGTAAATAACATAAAAACTGCTTATTTATTACCTCAAGATAAAAATGATTACGGTTTATTTAAATAAACATAAGTTTTCCGAACAATTTACCTTTGATTTGAATGTTTAATTTATTAATTTGAAGAAATAGTCCATGCTTAAAGTGAAGTTGAAAGTATGGGAAAGAAAGAAAAAACTAAAAGTCTTCCTCCACAAAGTTTAATAGAATAAAAATTCTCCAGGGGTCTCTTCATGCTTCGAACGTAGAAACGTTCATCATCAGGAGACAGAAAATTTATTTAGTGCTGATGGTTTTAGCAAAAGAGGTGTAGAACCTTAATGGAGCTTTTATGGAACTAGAAAATTAATGTGTAGAAGAGACTTAATATGAAGAAAATTGATAAAGGTTAAACCATACTGAGTATGTGAAAAAGTTATTACAGGGAGTCTAAACCAACCAAATAAACTGGGGAAGAAGAAAAAACCTTCCTAAAAAGAAGGTTTCGAAGCAGTGACGGAACAACGTAGCCACGGGCCCGTGTGCGAAAACTTTGCCGGGCTCCCATTATGATACGGACCATTATTATTGATAACCATATTAATTTATGAATTTTAAGTAGGTACACAAAAAAGCAATTATTGTTATGTGCACATACTCTTTTTCTGCAATCGAAAAGAAAATAGAATAAATACAAAAATAAAATTATTGTGCCTAATAAAAAATTAATTAAAAGTCATGATTCCAGTATTGTTAACCGTTGCGAAGCAATGGGCCATAATATATCGATACGAGAATATTATATTCTCGGCCTAGGCCGGGAATAATATATTCCCGTATCGTTATATGTCTCATTGCGTAGCAACGGTTAACAATACTGGAATAAAGATTGTGACGTCCAATCACGCCAGAAAGATGCCAGTTTGTGGACGATTGCAGAGAAAAATCTTTTTTTCTTGCTTTTGCATGCGCAAAGTTTGAAATCAGATTAGAAATGTCTATTTTTTGAGCTTCCTCATTTTCTATAGAAATAATTGCTAAAGCCGATAATTTGTTATCGGTCATGCAATTTCTCAAATAGGTTTTAATAAACTTTAACTTGGAAAAAGACCGTTCAGCTGATGCAACCGAAATAGGGATGGTCAAAAAAAAAATGCAGGCAGTTACAATTTCACTAAAACTGGAAGATGAATAATAATTTTATACCAATATAAAATGTAATAAATCAAAAATAGAAGTTAAATTATCTAAAAAATTCTCTAAATGAAAGCACTTGCGATGAAATTTTATCAGCGATATCTTCTAGATATTGAAGATGCATGGTTTGATTCATATCGTAAATATTCTTATTAGAAAGAGAAAGATCTCGTAAAACGTTGGGAAACAAAACGCGAAAATAAGAACAAATTTTGTAAAGGCCAGAACTTCGATTTTTTAATTGAGCTGTAATTATATCTATAGTTTCAAAAAACACATTTATTTTAAACCAATCATCACTTGTTTGAACTTGATAATGGTTATTAACATCATCAAAAATTATTTTTGGTCTTGATATCCTTTTGTTTTCGAATTCAGGAGTAGTGCCCCATTGCCTAGCCAAAATAACAGAGTCCGTTTTAATTACATCAAAATTATTTCTCAGTTGATTTATGATTTCAGTGGCGGTGGTAAACATTTTAGACGCAGCTTCAATATTTTGCTCTTTTTTTTTGTAAAAGTTTTGACAATGCATCAATAGGTATTCTTTAAAATTTTATTTTGAATAACAATAAGAAAAATTGTTTCAAATTTTTGTGTTTTCTTAAAGACTTCCCCCTTTAACTAAATGCCGATATTGCGAATTACGGTTTAATAAAAAAAATTAAGGCCGTTTTATGTGATTATTTCAGTTACTATCTATAAAAGTATTGAGTAAAGTAATTTTGCGGATACGTTTCCGGAGTATTGAATTTTTTTTTCTATGAAAACATTTTGTTTTGCATTTTTATGTTTTGTGGCTCTGCTCCCGGGCCCCTTTCTAGCCCGGGCCCGTGTGCTTCGCACACATTGAACACCGGTGGTTCCGCCACTGTGTCAAAGATTATTTAAAAATTTTTATAAAACTTTTCAAGTGTATCTCTGTAAGACATTATAAGGATAAAATTGTCATAATTATGAAGATATCACAATAAAATTACATTGCAAAAAGTGTTTTGTGGGGTACTGAGGATTAAAGCTCAGCAAGCGGTTAATTTAAAGCCAATAAAATTAATTAATAAGTTGCACATTTTTTAAAAGTTAGAGGTCAAAAGATTCTTTAGGTCCACGTGTTGCGACAAAAGTATTATCAATTTTCTTCATATTATGTCTCTTCTACACATCAATTTTTTAATTCCATAAAAGCTCCATTAAGGTTCTACACAATTTTCTCCTCTGCTAAAACCATCAACACTAAATAAATTGTCTGTCTCCTAATGATGAACGTTTCTATACGTTCAAAACATGTAGAAACCCCTAGAGAATTTTTTTTCTATTAAATTTTGTAGAGGAAGAATTTTGGTTTTACCTAAAAAGCCTAACTGGCCGTTGTTAAATTTGTTTCATTAAAAAAACCTGGGTTCGTTGGAAATTTTGATAGGGTATGGCCAACCACCATTAAAATTAATACTGTTATTATAATATAATTTAAGAATATACATATTTTATATCTACCTAACGTTTTATAGTTCATACACATAATTTGTAAATAGAATATTTAGTTAAAAGTAGTTAGCACCAAATATCTGAAGATGGCGAAACGTGTCGTATAAAGAAAGTTTTAAATAAAGTGGAAATTTGACAAATACTTTCTCTATCATTTCGTTATAATTCGGTTAGTAATTAAATTATATTAGGTGAATGAACATAAAATCAAAATATGCCCGTGAAATCGATCTCGCGTGTCGTAGATTACTACTCTTAAAAGACAACCTAGCTGGAAGGTACAGACTAATGAAAAATAGTACTGTCAAGTTATGAAGTTCATATTGTAAAGAACATATACAGGGTGGTTTGTAATGAATGCGCCATAGAGTAACCACCGATTCTATAAATTATATAAATCAATATTAGATATGTCTGTAAGACAGTATAAAGATAAGAATCGTCCGTAGAAGACATAATTCAAAATTGTTAAAAAATGGTTTTTGGGGTACTGGCCAATAACCCCTCGAGAGGTTAATTTAGATATGCTGAAATTAGTAATATAATCACACATTTTAGAAAATTAAATAAATGCGTGATTTGCATTATCTGATTCTATCAAATTTTAATTATTTCCAAAAAATAATTCCAAAGTGGGGTTATTTCTGAAAGTATCGAAAAAAGTTATTAAAAAAAGTTTTTTTAAATGCAGTTTCTAGCCCACATGCAAAATTGTAGCTGCATAAGATAATTTTGATTTCTTACCCATATTTTGTAAATTGCACCACTTTTGCAAAATAAGACTCAACGCAACCTACATAAAACTTCTTAGTTTTGACAATGCTTTATTTCAGATACATTTTCTTTAAAGCCGCGCCATATTAAATGTGTGTTTTTCTACAAAATCAAAATTGGGCTATTAAAATTTGGTCGCATGACGCATGTGAAGCAAAGTATATTTGTTTTTGACCCTGTATAAGGTAACTCATAAAATAAGTATTTTTGAAAACGTAGTTTGTGTCTGAAAGTAAAACACCTTAATATTAAGAGAAAAAAGAACACAGTATCATCAGTAAACTGTTCATTAAGTGGAAAATTAATTTTAATGGTGGGAAAAAAAGCAAAATTATCTTATGCAGCCGAAATATTGCATGTGAGATAGAAACTGCATTTAAAAAAAAACTTTTTCTAATAACTTTTTCGATATTTTCAGAAATAACCCCACAGTTGAATTATTTTTTGGAAAAAAATAAAATTTGACAGATGCGAATCACATGACTACTATTTTTTTGCTTAATTTTCATCTCGATCGAAGCAGAACTTGATGCCAACGTCAAATTTTGAATAAAGCTATTAATAAAAGAAAATCCCATATGATGCGGACTTTACTGGTCACATTCAATATTATGTCCGTTGAATCTAGTTTTAAAATTTCAGGTTCTCATGAAGATACGTCGTCTTTACTATATTTTGTTTTAGAAATCTCAATGTGGGGTGGAAACGTTACGGCGATTGACATTTTGGTAAGACCCGATTCAGTCGAAAAAGTTAGAAAAGCGCTAAAAGATGGACACATAAACTATGACATTGCAATCGAAGATTTGCAAATGGCTATCGACCAAGAGAATCCACCTTTGGAGGACGAAGATTTCGAAAACAGAAACGGTAAGCAAAAAAAATAATCATACAACCTTAGAAATTGAACACCTGTGGAATTAGAACCAACCAGTAAAAATAGGAAATAATATGTTTAGCTTAAACATAGATAAATATGAAATAAAATTAGTTACCTAGTTCTATTAGGTATTTCTTTTTACAAATCTTCTGGGAAAACTGTTTCTTATAGGGGAAAATTAGGCTAATTTAAAAAAAAACGCAATTACATACAATCTTTCTCTTAAATTTTACAAACTCGTTTACATTAAAGTGTATTTTAATATTAAAGCTATGTAATCTCTTTCTACTTACCTACTAATTTTTTTTTATGACAAAATCTTTTAACTAGTTTAAAAAACAAAGCACGACAACCAAAATTTTAGGGTATTGGTGAAAGAAAAAATCAGTCTTTTGATAATGGTGAACAGAATGATGAACAACTGTAATAATGCCAATATTGATTCGTTTAATAAGTCTCTAGCCAGTTTGTTGGGTTATTTAAAAAGCAATAATTAAAATGGTATCAATCAATGTTATATACAAGGTGATTCGGGAGGAATGGGCCAAACTCTAAGGGTGCAATCTAGGCATCAAAATAATAAGAAAAACTCAAATGTTGTTATCCAATATTCATTTGTTTTTAAATTACTTACAACACAAAAACAAAATATTGCATTAATTTAGCTTTCCTGTAATAAATGGTGTTATTGTCCGCTTTTAATTGTTGTGCTGCCACTATCAGTACAAATAGTGTCAGTATAAAATTTTACATTACTTCACTGTTAACTTTTGGATTTGTGTCATTTAAATTTTATAAAATGCCATACATTTATTCACATCTCGAATACGCCAATATGGTTTTTATTTATAATAATAATAATAATAATAATAATAATAATAATAATAATAATAATAATAATAATAATAATAATAATAATAGCTTTATTGCCCAACAAGAAACCCATTTACAGAGCAATATTACAAATTAAATATAAATAATAATGTACTCGATTTAATACAACTATATAAATCTGCAAACATAAACCACCAACAACGGAAATACAATAAATTCAAAATTATCGCCATATTATTCGTATACTGTATTACAATAACACATACCATTATGTATATATAATAACTAAGTTAATGACCACCCTCGGCACTCCTCCTCAGATCGCGCAAGCTACATGTAAATATATCACAATCTTCGCACATGCTGTCAAAATTGTAACACATAAAATTAATTGGAGTTTTAATCATTACATTTGTTCTCGCTCTTTCACACAAAAATGTTAAATGATGTCTAGTATTTACTCTAGGTACAAACAAATTTATTTGAGATAGCAGATCAGGACAATCGATTCCACCGCGCAGCAACTTAAATAAAAATACTAGAGATGCAATTGCTCTCCTTTTTTCCAGGGTTATAAAATTATATCTGTTTAATAAAATGTCATAATCGGTTCCTTGCTCAGGATACACTCCTTCTGATTTAAATGTTAAATATTTTAAAAATCTCTTTTGAACTTTGTCGATGTTATTTACGTGACATGCATAAAGAGGATTCCAAATCAGTGAAGCATATTCAAGCTTGGATCTGACGAAAGAAAAATACAATGTATTAAAAACTCTAGGGTCATTTACGGTTTGTGTAATGGGAATGCTACAACGGCTGCTGAAGAATATCGTTAACGATTTCCCCATCAAAGAACACCGAACAGAAAGGCCTTTATCAGAGTTTTCAACAAACTGTGAGAGACCGGAACGCTTCCAAGTGCTAATGTAACATCCGAACGAGCCATTCGACGGGATTTAGAAGAAATAGAAAATGTTCTAGCTTTAGTAGAAAAAGATGCAACGACCAGCTCACGAAGAATTGGAGCTCAGTTGGGGATTCCCCAAAAAAGAGTGATCAATAAGCTTCACGAGCAAGGCTTATACCCGTACCAGGTACAGCGTGTATATAATCTTCAACCTGAAGACTACGCGAAGCGTATGCAATTTTGTAAGTGGCTAATTAATAATCGTCATCTTGTACAAAACATACTTTTTACTGACGAAGCTACATTCACCCGTGACAACATCAACAATAATCGAAACTCCCATGTATGGTCGGACGAAAATCCTCACAGGTTTCCAGTAAACGTGTGGTGCAGCATGATCGACAATAATTTAATTGGCCCTTTTGTTTCGGAAAATTCCCTTACAAGGGATTACTACTTAATTTTTTTACAAAATGAATTGCAAGGACTACTGGAGGAGATTTCTTTAAACATCAGAATTCAAATGTATTATCAACACGACGGAGCGACTGCCCATTTTGATCGTCGGGTCAAGCAATATTTGGACCAAAAGTTTCCAGAGGTTTGGAATTGGTCGCGGTGGTCCTATTAGTTGGCCTCCTAGATCGCCAGACCTCACACCGTTGGACTATAATTTATGGGGTTGGTTAAAAGATTAGGTACACAAAGTAAAAGTAGATACTAGGGATTCATTAATTAGACGCATTAGAAATGCTGCACTCAATATTAAAGAAAGGCACGAATCAATTAGAAGAGCCACGCGCGCCCTTCGTAAACGAAGCAGGAAATGTTTGGAAGTCAATGGCGGTATTTTTGAAAATTAACTAAACCAATGATTTATTTAAAACAATGTTAATGTTGCCTATTTTGATTTAAGAATATTATTATTTTATTTAACGCTGTAATTTGAAAAGAAATGAATATTGGGTAACAACATTTAGGTATTTTCTTATTATTTTTATGCATATATTACACCTTTAGAGTTTGACCCATTCCTCCTGACTTACCCTGTATAATTATACTTTCTAAGGTACGTGATTGCCATTAATGTATGTTATTTTGGGTTTACAAATTGTATATAATTATAATTTTGTAGATTGTATTTTATTGGGCAATGCCCGTTTATTTGAAAATAAATAAATAATTATCTGCTGTCTCTTACAGCTCTAGTATCTTTAAATAAAGACTTTTCTTCTAAAATGCCTATAAAGGCGTTAAAAAACTATCGAAACTAGTTTACAAGACAAAAATATTTTAGCTAAAAAACTACGGTTTAACTACTTTATGGCCTGGAGAGGCCTAACCTCGATGGGTAACAGATTGGAGCTGCGGCCAACTGCTAATTGGGGTCTGTAAGAAAATAGAGTGTATGTAAGGCATGTCTTTTTTATGTGTGTTTTTTGCTTTTACGATTGCTGTGTGTGTTTATAACCTATTAAATTTTAGGTTAGGAAGAATAGTTAATTGCATGAGGACAGGGAATCACGCTTATAAAAGCTAAGCATTTTTGAAGGTTTTAAAGATAAAATCTGGAAATTTTATAAAAAAAAATCCTCAAAAATCAGCAGTTAAGTAGGTATTGATTTTTCCAAAAAAAATTGAAGACTCTGCAAAGAATAAAATTATGAATTCTTGTTTTTTAGCATATTTTTTTTTTTTATAGAATGCTACAAGAGAAATTATTTAGTGTCTATTTTGTACAGGGTTTTTCCGTATATTTTGGAGCACCCCTGGAGCTTTTATTTAAAGACCTAGAAAAAACTTTAAATTACCAAAGTTGCATTATTTCTCCTGAACTGCCAGAATTTGTTATCGGACAAAACAAATGAACATCGTAAATTTGTTTAATAATGCCAATGTCGATTTTTTTAAATGGAACACCCTGTATATTAATTTTTTTTTTAACTCCTCACTCTTTTCTGATTCCAAATATCTATATATGTTATATGTTTGTTTCATAAATTATTATCATTATTTATATTAATTATTGTTACTGAATAAGCATTATGTTCTATCATGTTTTCCTCACACCAATATAGATTTTCTAATCCGCAATATTTTGAAATGCAATTTTGCCTAAACGACTAAAGTAAACATATAACATATATACATATTTGGAATCAGAAAAGAGTGAGGAGTTAAAAAAAAATTAATATACAGGGTGTTCCATTAAAAAAAATTGACATTGGCATTATTAAACAAATTTACGATGTTCATTTGTTTTGTCCGATAACAAATTCTGGCAGTTCAGGAGAAATCATGCAACTTTGGTGATTTAAAGTTTTTTCTAGGTCTTCAAATAAAAGCTCCAGGGGTGCTCCAAAATATAAGGAAAAACCCTGTACCTATTCCGCTTTTAATATTTTTTCGCATAAACTATGGGTTATGTTTATAATCAAAACTTAACTTATCACATTACAGGGTGTCCGGAAATGATGAGCAAAAAATTTAGGGGATAATTCTAGACCGAAAATAAATGCTATCTCTCCGCTATTACATTTTTTTGAAAATTTATTAATGACGGAGTTACAGGGTGTTAAAGTTAAATTTTATTTGCAGTTTTTTTTGCAATACCTTTTGCCACGCTCATAATATTTTGACGAAATCTCGTATATGGGGATTTTTCGGGATGAGGAATACAAATTAGCCCACCGTTTTTCGCATTTTGAAGACGGCGCCACATAGGAGTCTATACTTTAATTTGAATGGTCTCAACTTTTTTGTCCTACACTGTATGCCGCATTTTACTGAATATTTTTATTCTCCTAACCTTTTGACATAGAAAAGTTATACTACTTTCGTTTCGATAAATCTAACCGTTTTTGAGAAAAACGCTAAAATAACATTGCTTGCATGTGATGAATACGAAATCATTTAAATTTATTTTTAACTTTAAACATAGCATAGCAAAGAAAGAAATATTCCATGGAGTTCGTCGGATTTTTTAAAAGAATTAATTTATGAATTGAAGAGGAAGGACGTCACTTTGAACCTTTGATTTGAATGTTTACTTTATCGTTCTATTAACTTTAACACCCTGTACCTCCGTTAACAATCAATTTTCGAACAAATATTATAGGAAGATATAGCATTTATTTTCGGTCTAAAATTATCCCCTAAATTTTTTGCTCATCATTTCCGGACACCCTGTATATTTGTTTACTTTACACAAAGGCTACGCCACACTATTCAAAAAGAGTCTAGATGACGTCATTATCTTTTCCCTCTTCTTCCTCCTCTAAGAAATTTTGTGCAACTGATTCAATGATACCGCCCACTTAGAAAAACATTTAAGTCGCGTTTTTTGAAAATAAAAAGTTATTTATATTTTTATATGCCATCCAAAATACTAAAATATATGAATTGTTCTATTTAAAATACTAAAGTTAACACTACATTTTAATATCAACTTTTCCACAATGGCCAAAACTGAAAATCCAACAGAAAAAATTCGTTCCACCCTTTAAGGGTCGATAATAATACTATAACTATATTATATTCCCTCATTACGTGTTATAAAGGAAACAATACATGTTGCTAAAAAGTTAACAAAACAGGCTCTATATTCCATAAAAAAAAACATAACCTAGAAGCGTCTGTATCTCCAGAGATATAATTTTAATAGAAATATATAAATAAATTTATTTGCAACTTTAACGATTTTAACAAAACTTGTCTGAATGTCGTCCACAGTAATATTTTTAATTTTTCCTAAAGCCTGTATGTCGTATGTGCATGTATATGTGCTGTTTGGATGTAATAAACAGTGGTGTACCGTGAGCAAAGCCATAGATATAAAAGGTGTTTTAGAATCTATAGTGGGGGAAAAATGAACGGTAGATTTTTAAAAATTGGGTGAGAAACAATAAGAAACTTTGAATCGTTGAGGCCTTTACTTCATGGAAATTTATTATAACTCAATGAAAGACAATTTATTTTGTCAAATTTCCAATTGAAAAAACTTTTTCTTTACACGACGCGTTTCGCTAAATTGTAGCTTCTTCGGGTGTATGGTGCTAACTAATTTTATTTCAGTACAATAACAAAATGGTCTAGATACTTAATTACTTAATACAGGTATACACATTACAAGCTTAATTATTTAATTATATGTTCTTAACATTGTTTAGGTATTGTAAATTTAAATATTATTGTCGGTATAATATATCATAATGTTATGGGAAATCCGAAGAACCCTATTTAGATTATTGACACAGATTTAGCAAAGGGGAACTATTTAGTTCTAATTGGTCGTTTAATAATGCACCGGAATTTTTCAATCGATTTATTTCTAAACTTTCCAAAAGATTAAGTTTTTGACCTTTGTGTTCAATATGTAAAATTTTAAATTTGTTATCAAAATTATGTTGTTCTTGTAAACGATGATTAGAATAAGTTGAGTCGGTTTTTTGACTGAGAAAACTTCTTCTATGTTCCAAAATTCTCGTTTTAAATGATCGACCTGTTTGGCCTATATAAGTTTTGGGACATGAGCCACAATTTAATTGGTAAACACCCGATTTATTATCCTTGTTACTTTTTGAATTAGTTTTTTAAAAATTTTCCCAAAGAATTGTTAGTTTTATAAGCGACGTTGATATTCCGTTGATTAAGGTGTTTTTGTAATGTGTATACCTGTATTGAGTAATTAAGTATCTAGACCATTTTGTTATTGTACTGAAATAAAATTAGTTAGCACCATACTCCCGAAGAAGCAACAATGTAGCGAAACGCGTCGTGTAAAGAAAACGTTTTTTCAATTAAAGTAGAAATTTGACAAAATAAATTGTCTTTTATTGAGATACAATAAGCAGTGGCGGCTCGTTAATGAAGGGCTCTGGGGCGCCGCCCTCCCTGCAATTATTTCAAACAGAATCCAAGAATACCTTACTTAAAAAAACCAAGAACGCAATGTATGTAAGCAATCAATTAAAATAATTGAAACCAAACGTAGCCTTATTCCAACGGGCAGGCTATACTCATAGACAAGCGAGTTGCGCGCTCTCAAGGTTGTACTAAGCGCAGGCGACCGATTATTCGTCCCGATTCAACGCGAGTTGCCATGACTACAGAGGCGTGACGTCACCTACACATCACACAACGAGCTGCCACGGATGAGCTCCAATTTTCCGCGCCCAACAGCTGTTCGCGAATCGTGATGCCACGGTAGAATAATCAATATATTAATATTATGTTCTGACGATGCGACTTGTCGATGCCGCTAATGATTTGTTTATTTGTTTTGAATTGATTTATTAGTTACGTTATAAAGTTGGAAAATTTCGTCTAATATGAAGGCCAGTGATTTACAGAAGCTTGTGTTTAGTTCTCTGAACTTAAGTGAAAAACTTGATTTAAAAAATGCAGAGCGGCCACTACCAATATTGACCATTGTACAAGTGCAATCAAAATGTAATAGTAAGGCACAGTTTACGCGTAAGTTTGACAAAGAAATATATAATAAAAAATTCTGGATAATATGCGGTTGTGAGGAGAATTTTTTTTTTGTTTCGTGTGATCGTGTGTCTTCTTTTTGACGGGGATGATAATTGGACTATAAATGGGGTGCAGGACTTCAAAAATTTTTCAGAGAAAATAAAAAAAACATGAAAATAGTGCAAAACATCGTGATATAATGTGGTAAGTTTTCAGATGTTAGGACAAACTTTAACTTCTTTAAGTAGTGCTGCTTATGCTGATGAAATTAAAATTCACAACTAGAAAGTTAAAAAAAACAGACACGTACTTTTGAAAATAATAGACATGTTAAATTTTTTTTTATTTAAAGCCAGCGCCCCCTGACTCGCTAGTCACGAGCCGCCACTGACAATAAGAAACTTGCTGGGATTCCGGAAGAAAATTTAATTTTTTTTCCTTGACGGCACACCACTGGCAACAAATTAAACACGATACTGGCTTGTTATGTTTATGTTGAATTTATATGTATTAATTTTGCACTGATGTTGTTTAGTAGTACTGTTCATGGTGACTAGACATGTTTCCATAAAACATAAATTATTGTTTATTGAATAAAAAAATTCAAAACACGTCCCTAAACCTTAATATCCTACATTTCTAAAAGCTTTTAAACTCACGAATCTATAAAGTAACTCACTTTTGCGTTCTTTATAGTAAAACAAAAATCTAAGATGGCAATCAGTTTCCATTTAAAAAAAAAAACCCGGGCGCTATTTCCTAATAACCGTTGATTTTTTAACGGGGTAAATCCTAGTATTAGTAATGTTTCCCAATTCACCACATTTTGGTAAACTTTAAAAAAAAATTGGTAGAAAAATATCTATAAAGGTAACTATAAAAATCGGCGAAAAGATTAAAACAGCAGATTGTGTTCAGTAGTATTTTTATTAAAGTACTTCTACAAAATACTTTAAATAATGGGTTATCTAATAGAAGTGTCCTACTTTTCAACTTACATAAAACAAATTAGGCAAATGATAGTGTAAATATATTATTATTTGTTACTTGCCGATAGGGTCGCGGCAATTAAATGTGAAATAGTATTTTCGGGAAGACTTGTCCAAACTGTTACCCCGTTGGAAAATAAAATGGCATTTATCACTCTACATAAGGCAACATTACAAGTTGTATTATACCCCTATAGAGAACCTTATCCATGGTGTAATTTGCAATATATTGTATTTTATTTCTGTCCTGCAAACATCTCTCTTTACGGTTCATAAAACGTCTCTTAGGTTATAAGTTTCAGGTTTAGGATTTTAGGTAGGGAGAAACGATGTGCAGTTCGACAATGGTGTCGGTACCATATTGTTCGCACTCGAATTGTTTATGTTACAATAAATCGGGTTAAGTGAATACCGAAGTTTTTCTTTATTTTAATTAAATTACCAGTAAACATTTTATAAATTTAAAGAGCCCACCTCTTTCCATGAGAAACAACGTCACAGAAAACACTTCGTTTTTTTTAACTTCTTTTACTCCCAACCAAATTTACAAATTTATTACAGGGATGAATGTATATGTCGTAGGCTGATAGTGAAATCCGTCATTTCATGAAACGCCTAGTCATATCATGAAGCGTGGCTAAAAGGTATATTGCAACTGGTTTGTTCGTTGTTCCCCAGAGCATTTTTTTCAATTTTTTTAACTAATATTATTTTATAAAAATAAAATTTAAATTAAATTAAAAAAAAAATTGAAAAAAATGCTCTGGGTAACAACGAACAAACCAGTTGCAAATATACCTTTTAGCGTGCAGCATGATATGACTAGGCTTTTCATCAAATGACGAATTTCACTATCAGCCTACGACATATATAAAAATAACTAACAATTATTACTCTAATATAAATCAAAATTATCTTATGCAGCTAAAATTTTGCATGTGGCCTAGAAACTGCATTTAAAAAAAACTTTTTCTTACAACTTTTTTCGATACTTTCAGAAATAACCCTACTTTTGAATTATTTGTTTGGAAAAAATTTAAATTTGACAGATAATGCGAATCACGTGACTACTATTTTTTGCTTAATTTTCATCTCGATCGAAGCAGATGATGCCAAAGTCAAGTTTCGAATAAAGTTATTAATAAAAAAATACCATATGATGCGGATTTTACTGGTCACACTATCAAAAATTTAATTAATAATATATCATGGTTTACACTAGTTTACAGTATCAAAGGCTTTACACAAGTCTAGAGATTTTTTACTTTTTTTCTTTACTATGTTAATGTGAATGGATGTAACATTATTTGGGATTAAACCTTGTATTGATTGGCCGTCTAACGCGTTCCATGCCATCAGAATTAAAATTATTATAACGCGTTTCATAGCCAAACAGAACTTTTTCTGTTTAGCTTAAATGTCGTCGTGCACCAGTCATCAGTGTGACCAAGATCAACATTAGAACCCCACAATTTTTTAAATCCTAATTTGATAGTTACTTACGTTCCCGATGAAGACTTACTTTACTGTAAGCTATTTTTTTTTTAATTCTAGGGCATCGTCTAACATGGCAAGCATACCACCGGTACCCGGATATAAACGGATATTTGGATTTTTTGGCGGAAACTTATAGCGATATTGTTACAGTTAAAACTTTTGGTAAATCAGTCCATGGTCTTCCAATCAAACTTATTAAAATTTCGAACGGAAAAATTGGAAATAAGGCTGTCTGGGTTGATGGTATGTATAACCACGAGTACACGTTAATCATTTAAATATTTTCTGCATTAGGAACTTTTTATAAAAACACCAGAATTAATAATAATAAAAGTTTATTCAAATATTTTTTTTTACATTTAATGCTAATATATATTTTTTTGTATAAACTATCAATTCTGAACTCAGAAGTAAAATACTTGTATTGAGTTGAATATAATAAGTTAAATATAAATTTAAAGTTAAATAATAATATAATATTTATTGTTTTTTTTTTGTTTAATTGGCATTTGGCTAATTAGCCATGCAGCCAGTCGCAAAGTAAAAAAGAAGAACATTATTATACGAAACATATAAACATGGATACACGCTTCACGCCACTGGGGTCTGTCAGGGAATATATTTCATAATTCAGACACAACTAGATTATAATATACAGTGTTACCATTGAAGTCCGCACCATATGGAACTTTTTTTTTATTAATGAGGTTAGTTAAAATTAAATATCATCAATCGTTTTTGCTTCAAATTAGACTAAAAATTATATATTCAATTGTCACCATCTGTCATTCGGTATCTGTCAAAAGTTACATTTTTGTCAAAAAATGCTGAAAAATGGCATTGTTTTACCGAATTTCAAAAAATTTTATTAGAAAAAGTTGTTTCTACTACAGTTTTAGGCCTAAATACAAAGTTTCAGATGTCTAGTGCAAAGTTGCATTTTTTGCCATTTTTTCAAAGTAACTTTTTTTTATATAATGTAAGTTGGCTTAATGGATTTTAAACTATTTGTTTATACCATACTTAATATTTTATTTAGTTTGTATGCTTATTTTTTCACTAGAATACCATTTTTTTTCGAAATATAAAATTAGAGGCAAAAAAAATTTACACGGGTGGTGCAAAGTTATCATAATTTAAATATTTTAACAGATAGACGTCATATGTTCTATTTTTTTGATAGATAGATACACGTAAAAAGTTTAAAAAACGTATAATTAAATTCCCAGATATCAGATTAGTTCACAAATTTCAAATGACAAATTATATTTAGTATAAAATAATGTTAATTGAATGAATTAATAATTGAAATTTGTGAACTAATCTGATATCTGGGAATTTAATTATAAGTTTTTTAAACTTTTTACTTGTATGTACTATCAAAAAAATAGAACATATGACGTCTATCTGTTAAAATTTTTAAATTATGGTAACTTTGCACCACCCGTGTAAATTTTTTTTGCCTCTAATTTTATATTTCGAAAAAAAATGGTATTCTAGTGAAAAAATAAGCATACAAACTAAATAAAATATTAAGTATGGTATAAACAAATAGTTTAAAATCCATTAAGCCAACTTACATTATATAAAAAAAAAAGTTACTTTGAAAAAATGGCCAAAAATTCAACTTTGCACAAGACATCTGAAACTTTGTATTTAGGCCTAAAACTGTACTAGAAACAACTTTTTCTTATAAAATTTTTTGAAATTCGGTAAAACAATGCCAATTTTCAGCATTTTTTGACAAAAATGTCATTTTTGACAGATACCGAATGACAGATGGTGACAATTGAATATATAATTTTTAGTCTAATTTGAAGCAAAAATGATTGATGATATTTAATTTTAACTAACCTCATTAATAAAAAAAGGTTCCATATGGTGCGGACTTTCATGGTGACACTGTATAACGAATATGACAATACGTTATGTATATAATATATATATTTATTTATTTTATTCATTATTTATTAATGACGTTCTTAAATATATCTCTTGGATTAGATAATATCCAATTTTTAATTTTATTTTTATAATTATTTAACGATTTAATTATTCTAATTGACCGTGGTAGCATATCAAAAATATATGGATTGATGTTTAAAAAATGTTTGTGTGCTATTGTTTTATTTACTCTATTTTTATATGTAATAGTATTTTTATGACGAGTTTCATGTGTGTGATTAATATAATTTATTATATTTTTATATTTAAAAATATATATTAACATGTTGTAAGAAATTATTTGTTTAATATCCATTTTAAAATAGTAAATCAGAAGAATATTGGTGGTCTTTTTCGTAAATAATTTTTAAAATATGTTTTTGAATAGTTTCAATATTATTAAGATAATTCTTATTTATGCCTCCCCATCCTAGTATTCCACGACCACGAAATCCAAGTTTTTCTAATTTGTTAATAAGAATTTTATGACTGACAGTATCGAAGGTTTTAGCTAAATCTAAAAATATGCATATACTGTTCATTTATCGATTGAATTATATATTTGATTTGTTAGGTGACAAATTGCATCTTGTCTAGATTTATTTTTTGAAATCCAAATTGTTTGTCTGATAGGATTTTATTCTTATTTAAGAAATGTTCTCATCTTTCTTTTAAAACTTTTTAATTACATTTATTTTATTATTAAAACTAACTAGTACTAGCAGATCCCTTAGTTGTGTTAGAATTCACAAAATGTAAGTGTTTTGTAATCCTTCAATTATCCAAGCCATCAATCAAAAACCATTTTCCTTTGTCAAGTTTATGATTGATATATTTGTCACAGACAGAATAATTGCTCTTTTGAGTTGCTTTTTCTTATTTAATTACTATTTAATTAGATATGTTTTTATTCTAAAGGTGGAATCCATGCCAGAGAATGGATCTCTCCAGCATCTGTGACCTACATAATCAACCAATTTACTACAAATTGGGAAGAAGAACCAAAATATGTCCAAAACATTGATTGGTACATTGCGCCACTATTAAATCCCGATGGTTATGAATACACCCATACGGCAGATAGGCTTTGGAGAAAAAATCGAAAGGGATCAGGAAGATGTGCTGGGATTGATCTTAACAGAAACTTTGGGTAAGCTGAGCATGGAAAAATCTTACTTTTCGGGCAATAACAGTAGCTGTCTAAACCTTGGTTAATAATATACCGTGCGAGCAAAAAATATTTGCATCAAAGAAGGCTTGGCTAAGCATGGAAAAATCTTATTTTTCGGGCAATAATAGTAGCTGTCTAAACCTTGGTTAATAGGTAATAACCGTGCGAGCAAAAATTATTTGCATCAAAGAGGGCTTGGATTAAAAAACGTAGGGCTTGGTTTAGATCACAATGATATGGTGACGATATATCTAACCAAATCTAGGTTAAAATTTTGTCAAATTCATATTATGACAAGCAGCGGCGCACCCAGGATTTTATGTAAGGGGGGGGGGGGGCGCCAACCAGTGCCGGAAGCAATTTTTTTAATAAACTTTTAAGTTACGCATTTTTCTAGAACTTCGGAGCTTTTTTACCAGGTACTCTTGGAAGATCGCAATAGCCTAGTTCAATCGAGGTAAATATCTAAAAAAATTGACTTTTTAAAATATCCACTTTAATAATAATTATTCCGGACAAAACATACCACTCTTTTTACCAAATAAAATATAGGTAATAGTAATGACGACATATCACATATCCATAACACAAATATATTTATTTAAAAATATAAATTAGTACAAAGCACAACAATAAACAATATTTTATAAATAATAGAAACCAAAACTTTTTCATAACACCTTTGCATTTGTTAAATATGTAAATCTTATTTTCTTCGACCCTTAGAAAGTTTATTTAAAATTTCTTCACAAGAAACAGGAACATTCTTATGAAAATAAATTTGCCAAACCATATTGAGTCTTACTTGCCCGGTTGAATTTCTTAAGTACGATTTTAAGTTCTTTAATGTGGAAAATGACATTTCATAGGTACCTACCTACTGATGATGACGGGAAAGGTAACAAAAATTTGCAAAAGTTTTTTTATATTGGGAAATATCATACCATTACATTGAATATATAGCTTAAAAATATCGGAGGGTATTAGTTTGCTATCTGTAAACTTGTCGTTCCATAATTTAAATTCGCATATTAGAATGCTTTCATTAGAAATTTTTAAAAAAAATTAATAATTTGCATAAAAAGAATGAAGGCTGAGAAAGCTTTGCAAATTTTCTACTTGTTTATTGGGACGGGGCAATAAACAGTTAAATAGCAAAATAATTGGAAATTAAAGTTTGTTTTTAGTGGGTTAGTGGTTATATAGTTGAAGTCAATTTCATTGGGGGTTTTTGGGGGGGCAAGGCCCCCTTGCCCCCCCCCCCCCCCTGGGTGCGCCACTGATGACATGACATGCCAAACTAATGAGTAATAAAATAAGTAGACAAATACAAATTTATTTTTGTTGTTTACAAAATTACTTGGAATATTATAAGGAAATAAATTTAGCTGCTTATTAAGAATAGTCCTGCATGTTCCATAAGATCTTCCCACTTCTTGGGACAGGCGTCTTATACAATTTGTTGGCGTATTTTGCATTATTTCACGAACGTTTGCAACAAGTTCTTCTGTTCTTCCTGCTCCTTTTTTGTGTTGTATAGAACCTGTTTCCCCAAATACAGCCACGGTTCTTTTCAGGCAATGACAAAAATCCCCAGCAATAAAAGCAACGTTAGGAAAATGTTCGTGAAATCGTCCATGCACAAACCCGGATTGTATTGCCACTCACAATTTACTCTAACCCCATTTCGAAAATACGCTTCAACCATAAATGTTTTGTGCTGTTCCGTAAAGCCCAATGTGTGAATTGTTCAAGAAATTGGAAAAAGTAGCGATGGATCAAATTACTTGTAACGACTGTCAAAGATGACGGAATAACTGATTGATTGTTAATTTAGGTAGTTACTGACACCCAACAGGTATTAAGCTCTACGGCTAAGCATTACGTCCTTAAATTCAAGGGCGGATCCAGAAATTAATTGTGGGGGGGGGGTGAAATAGCGCCGCAGGCGAAAATTTTTAGACGTTTTTAGAGGAAGAAGATGAAACAATTAAAAATATGATAAACGTTATTTGTGCCGAAGCTGAAATGATATCCGCAGACCGACCATTAGTTGAGAATCTCTTCGGTTCAGAGGAAGTGTCCAATTGTGCGACATCCGTGTGTGATTGCTGGCCTTTAATTCAAGAAATTTCAGACATTGATACTCCCGATGAAGGCACCAGACTTGCTAATAAATTAAGAAAACTTATAGTTTGCATTAAGGATATATTACAAAAGCTTTTAGTCTCGTTATTGCTAATAAGTCCTCATTCAATGACTACTGAGAGGGATATTTCCCATTACAACAAATTAAAAACGCCAGGAAGAATTTCATTAAATGAAGATAAAATGAATGATCGCCTCTTAGTGTCATTGAATGGAGTTGCAACAGCTCATTTTGATCCAAGACCGGCAGTCGCCGAGTTTTTAATGAAAAAAGAACATGGGTTTCGAGAACCAACTCCTGAAACATACAAAACTAGAGATTTTATTAGTACATTTTTTAGAGATAATCCTAAATTATAATCTTATTAATGAAGTTCCTTTTAGAATGAAAATGAGTAGTAACGAGTTCCTTTTTGCACGACGCCGTAAAATAACAGTGTTTTCAATTTGTAGAAAAAATGTGCACTGGGTTATGAACTCACTCTTTTTGACTCCACAATAGTTTTTACGTTTGTTGAAATGTAAACCACCCAGGGGGAGGGGTCATGACCCCCCCCCCCTGGATCCGCCCTTGCCTTAGATGCAAGGCCCTCTGATGCAAATAATTTTTGCTCGCACGGTACTACTAGTGCCTTTAAATACTGATATAATTAATATATGTGTATTAATATAGCTACCGCTGGGGAGGACTAGGCGTATCGAAAAACCCATGCTCAGAGACCTATGGAGGACCAAATCCATTTTCTGAACCTGAAACTGCGGCAGTTCAACAATTTATTAGTGGGTCCAACGCTAAATGGAAAGCCTATATCTCTTTTCATTCCTATGGACAATATATTCTCTTTCCATGGGGATACAATAGGGTAGTGCCGCCAGATTACAAGGATTTGCAACAGGTGGGGCAACGAGCGGCGCAAGCGATCGTTAACGTAGGTGGGCCAGCCTATACGGTAGGACCAGCAGGTAAAGTTCAACATAAATATTAATATTCTCGAAATATTTGTTCACAAAAATCGGGAAGCGTCAATTTAATACTTGTTCTCGATCCCACCAATTCCTTATTAATTTTTCTGTATGTTCCATCGATTTCTTCCAGTACTCCTGCGTAATATGATCCAACGAATCTTGCTAAACTAGCTCTACGTGCGATGATTTAAGACCATCACCTACATGTTTTTCATAAAAAGATTTTGCCCCAGCCCATATTAATTCTATCGCATTAAACTGGCAATGATATGGCGGCAGTCGTAGAACCTCACGGCCATATTTACGCAATATTTCATCTACAGCGTATATTTTGGGTGGTTTGAGAGACTTTGCCATTGACAGGAGTTCGAATTTTAACATATTTGGTAAAGGATTTTGGTTGTGTTTTTCAAGCCACTCATAAATATCACTTTTTCGCCAAGATGAACTAGGTTGTTTATTTAAAATTCTTGAATGATATGATGCATTGTCTAATACAATTAAAGAACGCTTATCTAAATTTGGGATTAACTGAGCTTTTAGCCATTTTTCAAACATTTCGCAATTCATATTGTCATGAAAGTCAGAACTTTTTGATGTGGAAGAAAAAATAAGCTTGCACCTGGAACATATCCTGTTACAGAACCGGCATGTAAAATAATGAACCGCTTTCCCGTGCCACATCCCCTTTTTCTTTTCACTCTTATCACAGAATCATCTTGCCTAGATTTTGAACCACTTCCATTTGAAAATATCCATGTTTCGTCTAAAAATACTACTTTTCTAAATTTTGATTCGTAATTTTCCGTATATTTTTTTAAAAACTGAACACGCTGACTCACTGTCTGTGGCTGCTCACATAAAAATCTCCGGTTACAGTCTTTTTTATAGCGAAAACCCAACTTTTTTATTAATTTTGATAACGATTCAAAACGATTTCCAAAACACCTCGAATTTTTAAATTTTCTTTTAAAACTGGAAGAGTTAAATTGGTTTTTGATCTGTATAAATCATAAATCACGTTCCAAACTCCCATTTTAATATTTTCGCTCAAATCTTCAGTCTTTGGCTTTCTTCGTTTACATTTTTTAGTATTCTTCGGTATTATAGTATGCTTTCTTTCATGTACAATTTTCTGGACAGGCCTTAAACTAATTCTCAGCGCTTTTGCCACGGTTTCCGGCATATTGGTTGGCGAATTTTCACTTTTTCTTTCATTCTCGAAATAGTTTAACAAATTAAGCACCATTTTTTTTGCTTGGGTATGCAAAAAACCAGAAAATTGCTTTTAATCGTCCATATTGTCACATTAAATTAATTGTCAAAGCCACAAAACTGACATCTTTTAATCAAGACGAAGGTGGCAGGTAGAAACTTTTGTGAATCGCTGGAAATTAAATACATAGGTATCCTTTTCTTTCATGTCAAAATTGCATGTCTGTCAGATTTGTCTTACGGATTTTATTTGGATAGTATGATTAAACGCAATAAAAGAAAAGAAAAATTAAAAGTACCTACCTATGTCTTTGTTAAGGTTGAATTCTCAACGTCATTCAATCTATTGCCAACCTATAACCTATTTCGCGTTGATTTTTTGAGTTTATTATTTTAAGAACTAACATTTAAAGAAAATCAATATCGTCGGTACATAATTTAGGTAGTAACTGATATATTACAAAAATATCAATTTATTTCATTGCTAATTTTGGGAGACTTGTATAGTGAAAGAACAATGAGTGACAATGACATAATAATGTTAAAACAAATCTTACCCGATATTTTTCGCTATACAAATCTCCTAAAATAAGTTATGAAATTCCTTGATATTTATTAAATATGTCATTTATAACCTATAGAATATCAAGTCGATACTAATTTTCTTAAAATTTTGTATACAAGCTAGAAAACATAAATAAATCTACGCGAAATAGGTTATAGGTTGGCAAGCATGTTGATACTCCCACCTTAAATCGTAAAACCCGCACGATAAGACCGGATCTGACTTTAGCTGTGTAGCTCTCACATGTGGTTGTCAACTGTCGGAACGCTTTACAACAAAGCCATATTGGTGTTAAATGTATACAAGTTACTGAACTTGTAGGTGAAATATATCCAAAACTAAAGTCAGTTGGATAAAATCTATTTACTTTTGTACTGGAATGGTACTTACTTTACAAAATTGGTTATGATATATCACTTGTTAAAATTGGTTGTTAACATGTTTGCCGTTCCCCTGTTAGATCAATTAAACAATTTAACTTTATTTTTAGGAAACACCCTGTACCCTGCCTCCGGGGGTTCCGATGATTGGGCGAAGGGTACCATGAAGATGAAATATGCCTACACAATTGAACTAAGAGATACCGGCCGCTATGGCTTTGTTCTGCCTGCCAGTTACATTCTACCCGCCGCGAGAGAGGCACTTGCTGCCGTTAGAGTGATTGCTGAAGCTGCAAGCAAAGCCTAATCTTTTAAACCTAGTTTAATATATTTGAAGGGGATTCCATTTTAAAGATAAAAAGTAACTTTCTAACTTTTCAAGAAAAAAAAAATTTGAATTATTTTTGTCGTAATGTACGCTGATCCACCAGTTTACTGTTTGCTTGTCTACCAACGATTTTACTGTATATATGTCGTCAGTTTTAATAGGGTTTTCCAGAAGCGTGTTCGATTCGCTGGTTTAGATCAATCCGGATCGATCTAACTGATCAAAAAAATCAAAATCTATATTTCGTACTATTATAGGCGAAGCAGTCATCAAAGATGGATGTACACGTCATGTATAATAATAATTACTGTTTGGTTTCATGTACTCTAGAGTATAATAGTATCATTTAAAAATTCGGAGACTGAGTAGTAACCTTTACCAATCAGAAATTGCTTTATTTTTCGTTTAAATATATTTACATTTAGTAGTCTTATTTTGTTTGGTAATTTATTGTATAAAATTGTACCTGCATAATCAGGTGACCGTTCGAATTTTGTTAGGTTATGTTTGACTATTGACAATTTACTGGCATTTCTGATTGGATAATCATGAAAATGAGAGTTTGATACACATTTTTTCTCGTTCATTTTTACATACCTACATCAACAGTCTAAAAATATAAATACAGGGGAATGTCATGATCCCATTCTCAATGAAAACTGGTCTACAACTATCAGTGACCCTAAGACCATAGATTAGACGAATTATTCATTTTTGGGCTAAGAATATTCTGTTGGACTCGACTGAGTTGCCCCAAAGAGTGATATTAATTAAGATGACAATAGACTAGCGAATAGTACACGTTTATCAGTGCGTTTCTATCGAGTAATTGTTTAAGCTGAAATATGGCAAAATAAGCAGTACCGCACTTTTTCGCGACATGATCTACATGAGATTCCCATGTAAGAAATTGGTCTATATGCAGACCCAGAAATTTACAACCTTCCGCAGCACGCATGGTATCTACCATAGTGATTGATGATCTCGTGCTACACCTGAAATGTATGTATACATTTTTCTGTAGATTCAACATTAGATTGTTCTTTTTACACCAATCATCAGTCACTAAGGATACGTAATACCAAATTATGGAGCTCGTCAGGATCTGACCGGTGTTCGATTAGCAAATAATGATCACTGTTCCTCCACTACCGTCAAAGTGATCCCAAGTGAACCTGGGATATTGCAGAATCACCAAAATCAGATCAGTTGTTTGTTTTGTTTACTTTATGGTTTTGGAAGTTATAGTTCCATTCTGTCCCAGTTTTTAGATTTTCGTTGGGTATTTATTAGTATTCTTTGATTATGTCTTTTTTCAAGAGCTGTGATGTAGAAATAGAAATGGATGAATTACGTCTTTTTGAGCCCGTCTAGGTAAATAGTATTTCCTGTGCGTGAATGAGAAGAGTGGGAATATAATATGTTGAAGTTCTTTTACTTTAGTCCCCAGCTTTATAAAATACTATTAAGCTAATCTCGACTAATTTTTGAACATGAAATTAATGAGGTTAAGTCAAAATCGAAACCCAAACAAAACTGACATAAAAATCCGTGTTTCACCGGATCACTGAACTGATTTTTAAGATCAGATCGATCCAAATATCTATCCCATTCGAATAAGGCTCAGGTATGATTTATATTTATTTTAAAAGCTGTTTGTTAGAGATCCACTAGGTTAAAACATATTTTTAAAATAAGTGTACCTACAAATTTTACATAAATTCAGGACCCCTTGTTAAATATTGAAATTTACCAAGTACCTATAGTAGTTTTATCATTTACTACAATATACTATTTATTTTTATTTATTGTATAACTGTAATGTGTAATACTAAAATAGTTGATTAGGAATGATGTAAGTGATGCCTAGATATTAAACAATAATTTTCCAGGTTTGACAATAAACTTTCGCTTTAGAATATCTAGAGACAACAAGTTATTACAGTTTTTGATTAAGGACACAGTGATACTATTGAACTTGTAGCTGACGTAGTTACACCGCACTATACACCACACCACACCTACAGGTTACTATGTGATTTTATAGTTATTTTTTTATAAAATTAAATACATTGCTTAATAGTTACTGTAGTAGTTTTTTTTTGCTCTAAATAGTGTATTTTAAATAATTATATTAGTAAATAATTGTGATTGCTTCCTTATATTATATTAAAATATATAAGTTACCCAATATTGCTTAACAACAGTACTTCATTATTAGACGTTAGTAGATGTCCTCGCAGCCAGAAAGTTACATCTAGTCATAGTCTTAAGTCATCTAAGTGAATTATTTATAATATGATATCTATAGATACCTACCGTCTATACCTACATCTATATTTTTCCTCAAAAAGTTTCAAGGCAGTAAATGTATGAAACCTTGGTATGGAATATTTTTTAATATAAATTATTATCACTGCTAATTTAGGTTACGTTACTATAGTGATTTTTAATAAAATTAATTAGAATTAGCACTTATTTTATATCATAGTTTTTTTGTGCGTAAGGAGTATAATAAAGTGATTCCTTGTCGTTTGAGTGAAAATTTGATGCGCGAAGTTAAGAAAAGAAAGTTGTGTTGTCCACACAATTGTTTTTAAAATAGATATGTTTAAGCCAAAAAAGAAAAAGAAAAAACATTAGCAAAGTTTAGTGAAAGTATCAAACCTTTTGTTGTGATTGTTAAAGCATGATTTAAAAAAATCCAATTTACAGTCTCAACTCCCATTAGACAGCCATCCGATTTATGATTATTTTACTTAGACTGTGAGTTATGAGAAACTATTGGTCACAATCGTACATACGGTTGTTAATTAAGAAATTCCACTGAGGACAAGCCAAAATAGAAAATACTATACAGGGTGTCCGGGAAAATGTGGGAAATCTCCCGGATATAAAAAAAACACGTGAAAGGAATACTACAAGTTCATATAAACTTCTTTCGTATCGGCCTCCTATTCGGAGACATGGGCTCCCAAAGAGCTCCCATGGAAGAAGTTTTTGACACATAATTATTAAACAAACAGGTATATTTTAATTTTTTTTTCATATGATGTACCTATACCAGGTAAGACCCTTCAAATTACTATCCCAGAAAGTGTTGCGAATTACTCACAGCTGCAGGGACGGACTAGCTGTGACACTTATGTGCCCATTTTTTTTTACGCCCTGTATGATAAAAACTTTGGACAACGTTTAAGTTGTTACGTACGTTTTTACATACCTTTAACTATGGACTAAAAATTAAGTACTCTTCATTCATGTCGCTAATCCTAGCCGTTTTCGGAAAAACGTCATTTTATTGCGATCATGTATTCATATTAAGCAGTTAAAAGTGAACATTTATGATTTATAGGAACAAAGATGTATCTTTTATTGAAATACGCTAAATATACATGATGTAAATATGTTAAAAATGACGTTTTTCCAAAAACGGTTAGGATTAGCGACATGAATGAAGAGTACTTAATTCTTAGTCAATAGTTAATGGTATGTAAAAAGCGTTGTCCAAAGTTTTTATCATACAGGGCGTAAAAAAAAAATGGGCACATTAGTGTTACAGCTAGTCCGTCCCTGCAACTGTGAGTAATTCGCAACTCTTTCTGGGATAGTAATTTGAAGGATCTTACCTGGTATACACCATATGAAAAAATAATTGAAATATACCTGCTGGTTTAATAATTATGTGTCGAAAACTTAATTCCATGGGAGCTTTTTGGGAGCCCATATCTCCGAAGAGGAGGCCGATACGAAAGAAGTTTATATGAACTTGTAGTATTCTTTTCACGTGTTTTTTTCATATCCGGGAGATTTCCCACATTTCGGATTTTTTTTTTAGTGAAGAAATTTTTTATTATACTAACTAGTTATCATAAATTACAACTCAATACTTAACTAAACTATACTATCGAATTATGTGGAGTGGCCCATTCTGCTCTACCAGACGCAAATTTCTTCGAATGTCTCTCATGAGGCCCTGGACGGAATTCAGATCAATTTCTCTTAGTTTTTCGTAAATTCGCCGTCTTAATTGTTCTTCATCTTGGGCTTCCCAGCCTCCATGAGAAACCTTCCTAGACAGTAAAGCCCAAAAATCCTCTATTGGGCGAGCCTGCGGCAAGTTTGGAGGATTATCGTTTTTGGGAACAAAAGGTATTTGGTGTTGTCGAAGCCAGTTTTGGGTATCTCTTGAGTAATGGCATGATGCTAGGTCTGGCCAAAACATGATATCGTCATTAGCATGATGTTCGTGGAAAAACTGAAGTAATCTGGACAGGCAATTATATAGCTCTGATTATTCAAAGCTTCACCCCTCACTCTTCCCACAAAAGATGTGCCAAAACTTTTAGGACATACGTTATGATTTTAATATAAATACAAAATGTTTAAAAAAATATTTTCAATAACATTTTTCAACCAGTTTTCAATTGGTCAACCTATACTATCATATCTACTTCAGAAACTTGATCCTGAATTATAATAACTATCCAGAATCCAACGTAGGGCATCGGTGGCTACGTGATTAACAGGTCAGTCATTAAGAACTCGAGGACGAGATGAGAACTTGCTGGTTCGTATACCACTGTCGGTAAACTGGTTTTAACCCAGTGGATTTTAATGGTAGGTATACGTCTTGACGTAGGTCCAGCGTCGAGCAAAAACTAGGAGACGAAAAAGTTCTCCGAATCCGTGGTGTGCGGGAGAAGAAACACACTCCCCAATCGGTAAGTCATAGATGCGCGAAACTAAGGGTTGGTGGCCCTTGGAGGGGTACCTCTTATGACTGAGAATCGTGGTTGGGAGCCCACGTTAAACCGTAGGTCCCCTTGGGAGTAGCCTTCGCACCGAACGAAGAGATAAAATTCCGAATACGCAAACAACTATCTGTACAGAAACATAAAAAATAACTTACCATCAGAGTCTGAATATCATTCCTCAACATATTATTGTTTTCTTCCAGGGTCTGAACAAGTTCGTTTCTGATTGCAAGTTCTTGACTTAGTTCTTCTATCTCTTTATTGTCTACTAAATTGTAAGGCTCACGATATTGTGATTTTTCTGGCAGTTGTGGAAAATTAGTCTGAATTTGTTTCCGAGGACTAACTTTGGGAGACTTTGGACTTGGTAGTGGACTTGCTACTCTCATCGGACTACTTACTGGACTTTCTCTAGGACTCATATAAGGGGTTTCCTTAGGACTTACCGGGGGGCTCGGTTTGGATGTTATACTGAGAATTTTCGATGGGGCGCTTAATGGCAACCTGAAGGAATTTTTTACCAAACTCATGGATTTGGCGGTTTTTGATAAGCTGTTAGGAGACTTTGATAAGTCTGGTGATTTTGTAGTAGGTTTGGGATTATTCTCATTTTTTTCAATTTCCTCCAAATCCTTATACAGTTTCTGAAGTTTTGGTGAATATTTAGAAATTCCTAAAAAAATACATGACTATATTACCTGTCCGTAAACTATTGATTTTGGTGCTAGTTCTATGGGGTACAGTAGAAAAAAATTTAGTAGAACTAATGATTTTACATGTGACTTTATTTTTGAAACTATGTAAACTATGAATACATTTTATACAGTGTCACCAGTAAAGTCCGCATCATATGGGATTTTTTTTTATTAATAGCTATTATTATTCAAAATTTGACTTTGGCATCAAGTTCTGCTTCGATCGAGATGAAAATTAAGCAAAAAAATAGTAGTCACGTGATTCGCATTGCCTGTCAAATTTTAATTTTTTCCAAAAGTATTTCTGAAAATATCGAAAAAATTTATTAGAAACTTTTTTTAAATGCTGTTTCTAGCCCACATGCAAAATTTCAGCTGCATAAGATAATTTTGATTTTTTACCTATATTTTGTAAATTGCACCACTTTTGCAAAATAAGACTCAACGCAACCTACATAAAACTTTTCAGTTATGACAAGGCTTTATTTCAGATACATTTTCTTTAAAGTAGCGCCATTAAATGTGTGTTTTTCTACAAAATCAAATTTGGGCTATTTAAAATTTGGCCGCATGTGATGCAAAGTTTATTTGTTTTTGACCCTGTATAAGGTAACTTCATAAAATAAGTACTTTTGAAAACGTAGTTTGTGTCTGAAAGTAAAACACGTTGACGTTATTATGACATAGCTTAATAATAAATTCTAATATACCTGGGGGTTTTAAATTAAATCGTTGAAAATAGATAAACTTTACGTTGTTAAACTAAAATTTATTTTCCACTTAAAAAACACTTTACTGAAGACACTGTGTTCTTTTTTGTCTTAATATTAAGGTGTATTACTTTCAGACAGAAACTACGTTTTCAAAAATACTTATTTTATGAAATTACCTTATACAGGATCAAAAACAAATAAACTGTGCATCACATTCGACCAAATTTTAATAGCCCAATTTTGATTTTGTAGAAAAACATACATTTAATATGGCGCTACTTCAAAGAAAATGTATCTGAAATAAAGCATTGTCAAAACTAAGAAGTTTTATGTAGGTTGCGTTAAGTCTTATTTTGCAAAAGTGGTGCAATTTACCAAATATAGGTAAAAAATCAAAATTATCTTATGCAACTGAAATTTTGCATGTGGGCTATAAACTGAATAAAAAAAAATTCTAAGAACTTTTTTCGATATTTTCAGTAATAACCCCACTTTTGAGTTATTTGAAAGTAAAACACCTTAATATTAAGACAAGAAAGAACACAGTAACATCAGTAAAGTGTTCATTAAGAGGAAAATTAATTTTAATGGTGGGAAAAAAATCAAAATCATCTTATGCAGCTGAAATTTTGCATGTGGGCTAGAAACTGCATTTCAAAAAACTTTTTCTAACAACTTTTTTCAGAAATAACCCCACTTTTAAATTATTTTTTGGAAAAAATTAAAATTTGACAAATAATGTGAATCACGTGACTACTATTTTTTGCTTAATTTTCATCTCGATCGAAGCAGATGATGCCAAAGTCAAATTTCGAATAAAGTAATTAATAAAAAAAAAATCCCATATGATGCGGACTTTACTGGTGACACTGTATTTATTATATAATATTTTTATGTTTTATGGATAATACAGGGTGTTACAAATTCGAAGTAATAGCATCTATCTCGGTAGCTATAAGAGATAGAGAATTGGTTAAATTAAGACAAAGTTGCGCATTTCTGTGCTGAATAATAGGCTAAAAACAAAATATTAAAATTCCGATTACTTCCGGAGATATCCGAAATAAACTGAAAAAATCATTTTTGGTTTTTATTTATTTGCGGCCTTATTACTAGTGATTTCAAAAAACCAAAAGCACTTTTTTATTGAACTTTTTTATGCTCTTCAAGAAAGTAATTTTATTTTTTAGATACGACGTTTCGTTTTTTAGATACCAACATCAACATTAATTTTTTTAATACGGACCTGCACTTTTTATTGCATTTTTGAGTAGGTTTTGACGTTCCAAAACCAATAATGTATCACACTTGTCAGTAACTTGGTTGCTGTAGGAGTTATTTGAAGTTTTTTAAAAATTACAGAGTAGGCATTGACATTGAAACATCAGTAGTGTGCGTTGACTTTGACAACAGACAACAGTAGTGTTGCTTAGGTTTGATATAACTTAAATTACCCAGTTCCCTTTTAAAAATGATTTTCTTTATGAGGAAAAACGCTTAATAAATATGCTTAATGCTTAATATTTATTACGTATGTCACCTTAACACAAAAAATGCACCGGAAATGTATTTGCAACAATATCCCGAACACCCGTAACCTACCCCAGTATTGTTTTCAAGACTGGATAGGCGGTTAAGAGAGGATGGTACATTTAAAAAAGGTAGAAATAAATATTAAAGTAAAGTTAGTGAAGAAGACACAGAGACAGGCTACGCCGAATCTGGTACCAGCAGGACGGAGCGCCGCACCACAACACAAGGGCCGTAAGGAAGTTTTTAAATCAAGAATTTCCACAACGATGGATCGGAAATGGTGGTTTTATTGCCTGGCCAGCGCGGTCGCCCGACCTTTCGCCATTAGACTTTTGAAAATGTAATATATAAAACCGAAATAAATACCCTAGAAGAGCTAAAAAATCGCATTAGAAATGCTTTTCGCATCATAACAAGGCGTACTTTATAAAGGACAATAAATAAAATATCAAGGAAAATTAACAAGTGTATTCACGTCAACGGCAATATTTTTGAACATCTAGGAAATTATACATTGTTGACTACTTACGAAATATTTTTGTCAGTTTTAATTTTTTAAATAAAGTTTTGAGTTGTTACAGAAAGGTGACTTTTATGAAAATCTGTTGTCAAAGTCAAGGCACACTACTGATGTTTCAATGTCAATGCCTACTCTTTAATTTTTAAAAAACTTCAAATTATCCCTACAGCAACCAAGTTACTGACAAGTGTGATACATTATTGGTTTTGGAACGTCAAAACCTACTCAAAAATGCAATAAAAAGTGCAGGTCCATATTTAAAAAATTAATGTTGATGTTGGTATCTAAAAAACGAAACGTCGTATCTAAAAAATAAAATTAGTTTCTTGAAGAGTATAAAAAAGTGCTTTTGGTTTTTTGAAATCACTAGTAATACGGCAGCAAATAAATAAAAACCAAAAATGATTTTTTCAGTTTATTTCGGATATCTCCGGAAGTAATCGGAATTTTAACATTTTGTTTTTAGCTTATTATTCAGCACAAAAATGCGCAACTTGACCTTAATTTAACCAATTCTCTAACTCTTATAGTTACCGAGATAGCAATGCTATTACTTCGAATTTGTAACACCCTGTATATATTACAGTGAGATCTCGATAATCCGGACTAATTAAAACCGCGGTGATCCGAATTAGTAAATAATTCGGATTACTGAAGCTGAATAGTTTAGTACAGTCTATGTATATGTCGTAGGCTGATAGTGAAATCAGTCATTTCATGAAAAGCCTAGTCATATCATGCTGAACGCTAAAAGGTATATTTGCAACTGGTTTGTTCGTTGTTCCCCAGAGCATTTTTTTCAATTTTTTCAACTAATATTATTTTATAAAAATAAAATTTAAATTAAATTAAAAAAAAATTGAAAAAAATGCTCTGGGAAACAACGAACAAACCAGTTGCAATATACCTTTTAGCCACGCTTCATGATATGACTAGGAGTTTCATGAAATGACGGATTTCACTATCAGCCTACGACATAATATATAAAGTCTTGGCCGAATTACAGAAGAATCCGGTTTACTGAAGGTCCGAATTATATAAGTCTTGGCCGAATTACCGAAGAATTCGGTTTACTGAAGGTCCGAATTATCGAGGTCGTACTGTATCGATATATTGAATAACGATATTTGAAAAATAAAAAATCGATATATCAATATTATCGATATTTATCGATATTATCGATATTTATCCATATATCGACTATATCGATATTTTTTTTAATATCGATATTCGATATTGGAATTTCAATACCGCCCAGCCCTAGACTATACTACTTGTCCGTAAACTATTGATTCTGGTGCTAGTTCTATGGGGTAGAGTAGAAAAAAATTTAGGAGAACTAATGATTTTACATGTGACTTTATTTTTGAAACTATGTAAACTTTGAACACATTTTATATGTAAAATGTACCTACAACCTATAAGTATTGCGGCATTACGTTAATTACTAGCATAACTAATGTAACAAAGTCAAATTAATCTAAGAACTTGCCACATCACCTATTAATGGCACCCTGTTGAAGTTTGGTATATTTTACGTTAAGCGGTTGGCTACAGAAACAGAACCGGACTAAATTATTTTACCTTCGCCATCTGTTAAATTTTGTAAGGGACTCTTAATATTTTGTAAATATATAGCGTACAATACTAATTTTATTATTTATAAAATAAAATATTGGCAGCCCGTAGGTACCTCTGCGAAAACAAGAATGTGAAAACATTATAAAACTAATAGAAAAGAAGAAAACAACATTTCTTTCTTTCAGTATTTATTTATAAAAAGCAAAATAGGTATTTATGTAATTATTATACAAGCAAAAAAGTAACACGTTTTTTGCGAGGTGTAAGCTTTGTGGTGCACATCTAATTAAAACACCATATTGGGAATACTTTTGGTATTGTTACTTTTGTGGGAATTTTATATATGCATATATATAGGGTGTCCCGTAACTAAGGGGCTATACAGCAACAGGAGTTAGTGGACTAGAAAACATGTCATTTAATTTCACTTCTTATACGGTTAAAGAGATAAAGGGTGATCCAAGTAAATATTTACTTTATAAAATTGGCGATGATTTGATGTTAAGCGGATATGAATCAAATTTGGTGTAGTTATGTTTTTGAGGGCAAGAAGGATGATTCCATATTGAGTTTAATCTACGTATGACGTATTTAGCATTATCGTTTAGATGTCATTATGACCTTCCTAATAGCACTCAGTGCCATTATGAATTCATAATAACATCCAAATGTTAAGATACAAAAACAAAAAGAAAGTCGGTGCAAACTATTTATTTGTTATTATTACTTAGAAAAACGGATTGCATTTATTTATTGTAAACATCCGAAGGGACACTTTCGGATTCAGAATCTCCCATATTTAAATTATTTTTGGCCAACACTTTTCATACAATAGAAAATTAGACGGCAATAATGACGTTGTCAAAATCGAAATTGGAACAATCAAAAATGCGGTTACCATGATATCGACTAATATGGATACCTGAAAATTTTTAAAATTACGAAAACGTTATCTGATATCAATGAAATTTAGACGAATAAAATCTATTTGCACTGTCGTAGATTAAATTTTGAATGATACACGTTCGAGATGAACGTTTCATTATAGTGTTCATATCGAACTAGTATCATTAATAACAATCAAGATACCTCCTAGAGAACGCTAGCTACACAATATGAATTTGGTAAATTGTCGCATATATTTTTTGTCTTTCACATTTCTGACCCTTTTACCTCAAATTATAAAAAGAGGGATCTTTTACGTAAAAAAGTTTTACTTCATTAATGTCGATATTTAAATTAATTTGATAGAAATGATGATAAAACCATTTTTTCTCTTAGCGGAACATAATTTATTGGAAATTAACGGTGTATATTTTATTTAAAAAAAATTAATTATAGGGGAAGGAGGGGCACAGTGTTACACGGGGTACAGTGTTATATTCGGAATTATAAACTTACGCGAAGCAACACGGCGCTGGAATAATTGCCACTTCCAGTTAAGACTATTACCTTCAATTATCCGAACGCGTGGTGAAATGTGAATTGTTTATACCACCCAAGTAAGTTTTTTATATTTTTTTAGTCAAAAAGTAAATTGACTGTTTGAAGGTTGGAGACAATGATGTTTCTTGAATGATGAAAGAGTTTTGGACTTCCATTGTCTTTATTTGTTTTAAATCACAACGTTTCAACTGGTAAGTATCTCCAGTCGTCTTCAGGTGAATACAGCATACATACAGTATTCACCTGAAGACGACTGGAGATACTTACCAGTTGAAACGTTGTGATTTAAAACAAATAAAGACAATGGAAGTCCAAAACTCTTTCATCATTCAAAAAGTAAATTGTTTATACAGTTTTACAATTGTCTTGTGTTTCTTGACAATAATATATCGTAAACCTTATAGTATCATGTTTAAGGAACATGTTTGTAGATTAGCATGCCATGTAAAACATAACCTAAAAAAATATTGTTTCCTAAAAACTAGCGTATTTTTGGTAAAAATGCGATTGGGGCACAGAGTTACACACTATACTTGGGGAACAGCGTTACATGTAAAACAATAATAGAATATCAGAAATGTTAATTTTTTCTGTTGATTTGCACATATACTATAATGAATTAAAATAGTGTTTAATGTGTACACTTCTTTGTTATTTAATACTAATTTAAATATTCTAAATTGAAACATTTGAGTTTTTATTTTTTAAATCATTACATTTTGAAATTCTGTCTGAGTTTTGACTTGCTTTTTATTGTTTAGACTGATGTCTATTTTTTTACCTGTTTTTTTTTGTATTTGTAAATGTTCTGAATAAAAAGAGCACTATTGGTAAAGGTAATCTAAATTTATTTGAAACGTTGACATTGTTCCCCCCCCCCCCTTGTGTAACAGAGTGCCCCGCTAGTGGGGTACAGTGTTACATTCGACACGTGTAGAGATAATTATTTTTTTTATAAAAAACCTATATATTTAGGGCAACAGACGCTCCGAAAATCAGTTGCTAAACATCACCAAACGTAAGCAAAATTAAATTGTTATTTTAATTTGACAAATAAAAAAGTTATTAATCAAAATGTTTTTTGTGTAACACTGTGTCCCACCTTCCCCTAAATGACCCATTTTCAAGTCAATTATCTCCTGTTGCTGTAGAGCCCCTTAGTCATGGGGCATCCTGTATATAACTTTCTAGATGGTAGAAAGTGTTTATCCCATTTAAATATAATAAGTCACTTTTGACCGATTTTTTTATACATTATGGCCACCCTTAATGAAACACCCTGTATACATAAAAATAGCGTCAATATGTACAAGATATAAAATATTAATATTATTAAAATTAATTTTTATTTGAAAATAAAATATCCAAACATAAATCGTCAACAAACGCTTGGCATGAATCATGCTTTTTTTCTACTTTTTTATCTTTACCCAGGTAGAAGCATAAAATTACTATTTACTTGATTACCAGTGGTTGTACGGGACGGAGCTTTTTCGCGCACGCTGCCTGGAAACAACCCCGGGGTGGTTTCTCGTTCGCCAGGGTTTACAATAGCTCATCACTGGATTCAAGTTTATTTCGGTGTTTTTTCGCGCGCGTTTTGTTCTTCCGGCAACCTAATAAACGTCAGTGCTCTGTTCCTTGAAAGTTGTGTTTTGTTAAATTCTTATTTGTGTTTTAGAAGGGGGCCCTTGGCGGTATGTGTATGAATTTTTCTTATCTTGATGCAAGAGTTTAGATACTTATCTGGCAATGAGGGCGGGGACACGCCAAGGGTCCAGCTATTAATTACGTAATTTTATAATGCTGCACAACTGCACATGATGGATGTTTATATGTTTTTGTTTTTTTACTTCATGTAAGCGTTTAGGCAGCTATTAATTATGTAATTTTATAATGCCCATAGTGACTGGTGGGGTTAGATTATTGGCAAAATTAATTTTAACATTTTAAAATTATACCTATACAAGATGGTCATGAAAACTTAAACCAAAATGCTAAATGTTCGGGACACAAGCTGGATTAGAGCAAACTACAAGAATTAACTAAGGTAAGATTTTCAAAACTTTCTATAAGTACTACAATCTCAAAGTTCTGCTTTAATAATTGCTACTGATATCGCAGTCTAAAAACTGAATTATCAGGAACTGACTTCAATCAAGAAACATTAAAAAGCCACTCTTGACACTGTTTGTAAATTTTTTAGGGATCGCTAAACTGTATGTATTTAATAGTTTTCTCTATTGTTTCAGGTTAGTACACATGGGTGACGGGTAGAATTCATTCACAATAAGCGCGAGTGCATAAGAGTGCTAAATATTTCGGATTTAACCTCGGATTTACCTAATTCAAAACTTACAACTATTACTGTCATGCTTAAAAGGTAAGAAATGTAGCTATATACATTATATCAAGTAGGTAATAATATAGGAATCCCCCAGGGCAGCATTTTGGGACCAATTTTATTTATTATTTTTACTAATGACCTAAATTTTGAAATAAGGGACTCAAATGCTATTCTTACATCCTATGCTGATGATACCAATCTCTTATTAAAAATTAATGACCCAACTGAACTCGCTAACGAGACTGCTGATATATTTTTGCAAATTTGCTGTTGTTTGAAAAAAATAGACTGTTAGTCAATGAGAACAAAACAAATATCTTATTATTTAGAACAAAATTAAATAGAATGGAAAAAGTAGAAAATATTCAAATCAATAACAAAGATTTTAAGCTTGAGTCCCAAACAAAATTTCTGGGAATTTATATAGATGAATTTTTAGACTGGACCGAGCAAATAGAATCACTTGGTAAAAAACTTAACAGTATATGCTATGGTATCAGAGTGATTTCGAAGTATGTTTCAACAGCAGCCCTGCGGACCCTGTATTTTGCAAACTTTGAGGCTACGGCAAGGTATGGGATAATTTTTTGGGGTGGAAAATCAAAGATACAGGATATTTTTATTATACAGAAACGTTTAATAAGAATAATGTATAAAATGTCATTTAGAGAGACTTGTAGGAATGTTTTTAGAAAAAAAATTTTATTGACAATTTATGGTTTATACATTTTTGATACCATTATGTTCTTTTTTAAGAATAGACAGGGTCTTTATGCTGAGAGGAATCATAAGTACAGTACTCGTTCTGTTGATGTAAATTATCCAGCACATCATCTGTCTATTTTTGAAGGTGGACCCTATTATGCGGGTGTTCGACTTTTTAATAAACTTCCTACTGATATTAAAAGTGAACTAAGTGTTAAGGTATTTAAAAGAAAATTAAAGGAACATTTAGTACAGATGGAACCATACTGTTTAAATGACTATATGGAGAGTTAATGCTCTCCCTTTGCTAACGTCATTTCCTTTTACGTAAATTGTATAGTTTATGTAATCAGAAATAAAGAAATTTATTATTATTATTATTTCTATTAGGTAAGTATTTGTGTTTTCAAAGTGATTAATTAAAATGTAAATTGTGACTATTTTAAAACCTTCTTCAGTTTTGGGGCTAGTTTTTAGGTAATCTTTGGAAAAAATGGAATTAATAATAATTTTGATGATAATTTGGATACCTAATATATTAGTGACCAAAAATTTTACCAAGCACATATGAAAATTTCTTAGCTATGAACGTGCTTTAATATTATTTTTTTTTTGGGTATTCATGCAAGGTTTTGTCAACATTTCCTAATGTTGATGCACAAAACCACTGTTGTATATTTACCTCTTTGTTTTTTGGATCAAATTAATGATTGTTTTTTAGGTGTTAAAGGTTTTGTCCATAATTTTTCCAATGTCGATGGACAGAATAACCATCGTTTTTGTAACTAAATAATTATTTTTCTTTTAGCTAAGTTAGGAATATACTTTACTAGCGTGTATCCGGCATGCGTTGCAACCCGCTGGTATAAATACAAACCCGAACAGACCCGATATATTAGTACCCGGCATGCCACTTTCTGAAATTGCATCCGTGCGAAGCCGGGGCGGGTCGCTAGTTATACATAAAAACCTTCCCCTTGAATCACTCTATCTATTAAAAAAAACCGCTTCAAAATCCGTTGCGTAGTTTTAAAGATTTATATAGGGACGGACGGACAGACAGCGACAGCGACTTTGTTTTATACTATGTTAAGAAGTGGTCGAAACCTTTGTGTCCTTGTGTCGCTCGCAACCGCTTACATTTTAGGTGATTGAAGTTAAACGGGTAAGCGGCTGTCTGTTGTTTCTCCCGAACAGCACTGATGATGGCCATGGAGGGCCGAAACAGTCGCCGACGCAATGAAGGACTTGAGAAACGTATGCAATATTTTAAAATAATAAAATGCATATTTTCTAAGCACTTATTCCCCTTAAGAGAGATCCGGAGAGTTATTAGCTGTACAACACGGTCATTATAATTTTTGTTATAAAAAATCACGATAAAATTACAATGAAATGATAGGCTAATTGATCAATCAAGTGTCCGCAAAAAAGTCTGCATCAAAAAAGATTTTTTTATTTGTTTTAAGTCAAAGGTAGGTACATTACTATTTTGCGAAAGTTCTTAATAAGTTACTTTTAAATAGCAAAGCAAAGCACAGCAAAGATTTTTTCCTCCCCCCTTGCTGCGGCTAAGTATGCCTCTCTATATTACTCATGCGATTATACAAAGTTGTCACAAAGCGTTCCTTGAACAATTTAGCTTAGTAAAGATAATTACTTAGTACCTAACGTAAATGTAGTTATGCATACATGCCTTGCGGTTCCTGTGAAGGTTAAATTGACATATAAAGAAAAAAATATAAAATAGGGTTACTTGTAGGAACTCAAAAAAGTGTGGCGGACTAAACTGGCATTTTTTTTAATGGAACACCCTGTATTTTTTTGGCCCAAAAGATGGGCATAGAGCTGCTGATCATTTCAAAATAAAGTTATGTGGGTTTATTATTAGTAGTTTTAGGAATATTAACGATTTTGTCTTAAAAATTGTCTAGGTTTAGTGACCATTTTCAAATTACTAAAAACAATTGAAGGAAATAGTAAACTAAAAAACAATTATAAAAAAGAATAGCACAGAGTCTTTCTCCACAATATTTTATTAGAAAAACTAGGCGAACCTAGAATAATTCATAATAATTAAATTCGACATGTTTCGAGTGTAGAAACACTCATCATCAGGAAAACAAAGTAAATGGTACAATGCTGATGTTGTTAGCAATAGAGAAAATAATAGTGGGATTGAGCCGTAATGGAGCTTACAAAGGTGTACAAGAGGTGTAAAAAATTGAATACCTAGTAAAAAACCGACAATCAAGACTTCAGCATACTGGAAGGCAGGGGTTAGTGCAAAGGCCCTGTCTTGGGCAGAAAAATGAAGAATGTTAAAGAAAAATTAGGGAGTTTAACAGACTTCGTGGAAAACATTTATTAAGTAGTGAAAAATCTTAAGTATTATTCAGCTTTGTTAGAGACATGTGTAAAAGTATTGAAATAAGAGGGAAAGAAAAAGAAAAAATTGTTTTTCATAAAAGTCAAAGCATCTGTAAAAGAAAAAAAAGGGGAATGTAGCAAATGAAATTTAATAAAATGAGGTAGGTAGATTGGCTTACCATTTTTCATTTCATTTGCTACATTCCCCTTTATTTTCTTTTACAGATGCTTTGACTTTTATGAAAAACAATTTTTTCTTTTTCTGTCCCTGTTATTTAAATACTTTTACATGTCTCTAACAAAGCTGAATAAAACTTAAAATTTTTCACTACTTAACAAATGTTTTAAACAAAGTCTGTTAAACTCCCTAATTTCTCTTTTACACTCTTCATTTTTCTGATCAAGACATGGCCTATTGCACTAACCCCTGACTTTCCAGTATGCTGAAGTCTTGATAGTCGGTTTTTTACTATTCAATTTTTTACACCTCTTGTACACCTATGAAAGCTCCATTACGGCTCAATCCCACTATTATTTTCTCTATTGCTAACAACATCAGCATTGTACCATTCACTTTGTTTTCCTGATGATGAGTGTTTCTACACTCGAAACGTGTCGAATTTAATTATTATGAATTATTCTAGGATCGCCTAGTTTTTCTAATAAAATACTGTGTAGAAAGACTTTGTGCTATTATTTTTTATAATTGTTTTTTAGTTTACTATTTCCTTCATACATTTAACTCCACTTTAAGTATGGACTACTTCTTTAAAATTAAAAAACAATTATTTTAGAATGTCTATCTATACAATGAAAAATATTTTTGTTCCGGGCATTTAGTATACAGGGTGATCATATTATGTAAACAACAAAAAATCTCTTTATTTTAAATGCAACACCCTGTATATTTTTTTATTTCTAGGTATAAAGCCTTTTTCATATCCTTTTTACTGATACCAATTTGATACCTCTTAGAGTTTACAGTAGTTAGTTAATACACAACATATCCTTGTTTTTTTTTATGTCTTTGGGACAGCAGAGGATCAGCCGAGGGATCAGCACTCGGTGCACATACTGGAAATTTTTAGAAGTCATGTTAGCTTGGTCCTGGTGCCTGTTTGTATTGGCATAATATACCCAACCTGTTTATGACTTTGCAAATGCCAGTTGCAAGTGGGGAAGTAAACATTTTGTACCAAAATTTTCTCGAAAAATTTATAGGTAATACTACCTACTTACTACTACATTAATGTTCTTTATTAAACTATAAGTCAAAATATACAATTTAAAACAAACAGTTCAATTGGCCATCGACCCGGGTCCTTCGGCCTTAGAAATATTATATACCTATGTACCTATACCTACTAATGTTATTTAAGTATTTTAAATAAATTTATAATAAATTGCCATTAAACTTAAGAAATAAGTCCTATAGTAAGATCTCGAGTAAGATTAAAAAATATATACCAGCTTGGCTATTGCAAATTAATCTTGCATGTTAGCATGTAACTGAGCATAACTATAGTTGCCACTACTTATCTGTAATTAATATTAATAACATAATTTCTTAAATTACTTAGATGTTATATTAGAACGATATTATATTATAGCAGTGTACACACAAGCCACCAAGACATTGATGACTGGTAAAATAAGGTGGATGTTAATTACTTACACCATGTAAAATCTGATGTATTAAAATAAACAAATATCAAAAATTAGGTAAATACAAGGGTAAATATTTACGTAATGTACAGTACCAATGTGTATATCTATCTACATTTCTGTGTGGGAAATTATAGTTTGTCACATAAAAACCCCTATCTAATACATACCTGATTTGGCTTTACTTTCTTGTGAAAAGTCTTCACTATAGTCAGAGCTATAATCACTTTTGCCATCCCCAGAATCCATTGGTAAGGGACTAATGCTCTTAGGTGTAGGAGTAGACATTTTAGAATTACTTGTCAGTAAATCCGAGATGTTCTGTGATGTCTTGGATCGCTGACTAAGTTGTTCAAAACTTTTTGAACTCTCCATGTAAACTTTTTCTGCTTCTTTCATTATATCATCTATACTACGATCTCCAATACTTTTTTCAAAAGGACCTAGTGGACTTTGAGCGGCCACACGATTTATTTCCTCAATAATACTTCCAACATCTACATCAGAATCAGTATCTTTAAAAGGACTTTCTTTCTGTAAAATATCTGTTAAACTAGCTGATGGATTTAATCCTTCCAAATCTAATTTGGGGACCAGAGGCTCCGTTGTCGGTTTCTTAGTTTCCTTTTGAGGCGTTCTTAACCACCAAAAACTAGACTTTTTGGTATCCATTGTGGTATCGATTAACTAAGGTGTAAAGTAATAATCTTGGGGTTTTAAAGGTGCTACAATAATTAAAATTATCGAATAAACAAGTTTGTAAACAGAATATTTTCAGTTTGTTTACAAATTTTGACTATTTTACTTTTGAATTGACGTTTATGAAAAATAGGTACTTTCCTTTTGCTTCTTTTAAACAGCAAAGCAACATATTGGTTGAGTTCCTTTTAATTACCTTAAAACAGTGAAGCAAAGTCAACGGTCGAATTGAACGTTCCGTTTAAAAATTTAACTTAGCACAGCAAAGATTTTTTCCTCCTCCCTTGCCGCGGTTACGTATGCCACTCACTATTTCCCAAACGAACTAAACACTATACGAAATTGTCCGCGCAGAGTTTCTTTAAAAACGTAGCTACGCAAATATATTTACATTGCTTTGCTTTCTAAAAAAACACATGAAAAGTAACCGTACAATAGATACTTGTTACCAGACCTGGTTCCAGCGCCCGGGCAACCCGGGCAGACGCCGGGGGCGCAAAGTCCAATGGGCAATGGGCGCAAAATATTGCCAAAGGTAAAACAAATAAGCGTCTGTATAACCTTCGATGTATAATATACTATTTAAAAGATAAGGGCGCCCAAGTATTTTTTATAAATTCTGAAACAAAGCGGGTGCCACCCATTTAATAGGGGCCAAAAAAACATCGAAAATGGAACATCGATGATCTTTTAACCTCGATATTTATGGTTCGCCCTTAGCGCGACGCGGTGAGCGCGGCGCGGCGACTAAAAAAGAAACAGCAGGCTCAATTGGATAGACTCATCGTGTCGACTTGTTTTTTTCTAAAATTAAAACATTGAAGGGAGCAAATTATTTGCAAATTAGTCGCTGCAGAGTGCACAGAGAGCCGATTGTGCATTAACAATATTTTGTAACCTTTTTAGTATTTTTATCTGCTTGTTTTTTAACCTCTCCTTAATATATCACGTCAAAAAAATTAAATATTTTTGATGGTATAATGTATATTATATACAGGGTGTTTCAGAATAAGATGCTGATCCTTAACGGTGTAAATCCTTAGGTGATTTTAAGAAGAAAAGTTCATATTAATATATATCCTTAACCTATCAACGTTCGAACTACAGGGCGTTAAAGTTTTAAGAAAAAAATCGTTTTTCTATCATAACTTTAAAAACTTTCTAGCTATTTTTAGGAATTTTTCACACATGCCCTCTAAGCATCAATAGCCATTTTTTGGTGTAGAAAAATTTTAAAATTGTTTAACCAGTGGCGTCCTGAAAGGGTTTGGACTAGACATTTTAGAAAAATATTATGTACGCCACTGCTTTTTCTCAAGATTAAAATTATTTTTAAAATACTCATTCATTTAAGGCCAAATTTAATATCTTGCCTTTTTATCGTCCGATAAACAGTTTCCGACAAAAAAAATAAAAAGCATTAAATGCGCATTCGCCATATTATTATATGGTTTATTTTTTAACAATAAATTAAAACAGCTAACTTTAAATAACGTGTGAACAAAAACGAAAATAATTTAGATTAGCTATTGAAAGTGGCCACCACTTGCAAGAATGCATGCTTCAGCTCTTCTTTTCATTAAGTCTCGTACCCTTTGAAAAATTCCTGGAGTATTCCTGATAGTGTCAAAACAAACCATAGGCACATAGCGAATGCGCATTTAATGTTTTTATTTTTTTTGTCGGAAACTGTTTGTCGAACGATAAAAAGGCAAGATATTAAATTTGGCCTAAAATGAATGAGTATTTTAAAAATAATTTTTATCTTGAGAAAAAGCAGTGGCGTACATAATATTTTTCCAAAATGTCTAGTCCAAACCCTTTCAGGACGCCACTGGTTTAAAAATTTAAAAAATTTTCTACACCAAAAAATGGCTATTGATGCTTAGAGGGCATGTGTGAAAAATTCCTAAAAATAGCTAGAAAGTTTTTAAAGTTATGGTAGAAAAACGATTTTTTTCTTAAAACTTTAACGCCCTGTAGTTCGAAAGTTGATAGGTTAAGGATATATATTAATATGAACTTTTCTTCTTAAAATCACCTAAGGATTCACACCGTTAAGGATCAGCATCTTATTCTGAAACACCCTGTATATTCAGGAAAAAAGTATGAAACAAAAATTTCGAGGGCGCTAAATAAGACCCTTGCCCGGGGCCCCGGGGGCGCCAGGAGGTCTAGAACCGGGCCTGTTGTTATAGATGGGCATACTTAATGGGGGAGGAAAAAATCTTTGCTGTCCTTTGCTATTAAAAAGTGTAAAAGGAACTCGGCTATTGTTTGTGTATTGTGGGTATTGGGTTTGTAGTGTTCTGTGATTAGACAAGGAAAGAGACTAAAAGAGCTGTCGCTGTGGCTGTCAGACTGTCAGCTGCCAATCTGCCTTTCTATTTACGACTTTTACGAGACAGTCTCTATTTACGTTGTTTATTTCATATTTTTTAAGTATTTGTTGTCATTGATTTGTTGAGCCTTAGCCTTAGACAAAGAAGACAGCTCCGACTACAACAGAATGAGTTCTGAATCCCTAGCTTCAAAATCTTTTGCCGAACAGCAAGCAGAACGTATGAAGAAACTTAGAGAACTTCACAGAATGCGAAACGAAGCAAGGGCACACAATCATCAAGAGGTCATAGCAGAAGATGCAAAAAATAAAATGCCCCAAAATTGGGAGGCGAGGAAAAGAAGAGCTGAATGGATATTAAACGACCAAAAAGAACGTGAGGATGCTGTAGAAAGAGGTAAGTATGTACTAAACGCCGAATGACCTGGTCGTTTTTTTCCCTCCTGTGAACTCCATCCGTGGACACACTATATCTCCATGTTAGAAAACGTCTTAGCTACTTAAGTAAACCCTTATAAAACCCCAAAGCACACACCTTACCCAACAGATTACTGGAACCTTTTAAAGAAAATTAAAAAATCCGCTAAGAGTAATGACCTAGTTACTAAATTTTTTCTTTATTTGCAGGTGAAGACTATGACAGACAAAAACTTTTAAATATTACGGCAGTTGATGCAGAAAGGCTGGAACGAAAGAAGAAGAAGAAAAACCCTGATCAAGGTTTTTCAGATTTTGAAGCTGCCACATTTAGGCAATACAACAGGTTTGTAACCGAGTTAATACCCAATGCTGGTGGGCAACTTAACGTAATTTTTTTCCTACAAAAGGTGGTATAGGTACTTATCTACATACACTAGTCCAAAAATGAAATTATTTCCTTGAAAAAGTGCTTCTGAAAGTGCTCATCGATTTTCAAGATAATCAGTACCTACCTATAGTCGCAAAAAAAACAAAAATTGATTTTTTCATAGTATACAAGGGTGTTCCCTCGGGTGTTCCTTTTAAAAAAAAGTTTGTTTGTGTCTGTCCTTTTATGACCCTGTATACCTAATTCAAAATTATTTTAAATTGTAGACTTAATGCCTCCTTATAACTCTGTTTAAAAAAAAATAAAAATTAGAGTAGTTTAGAGGCTATGAAATATTTTGTTAAGAGTGGGCCAACCAGTATACTTACAGAAAATGTTTTATCAATTACCTATAGGTATTTTTTTATTTATTTTATTTATTTGGAGGGATCAGTACACCCTGCATCCCTACCATGTTTATTAATAGTAATATACTATTTTAACAATTTAACGTTCTAAGTACTTATTTTAATTTTACAATGCATCATTTTAGTTAACGCCTAGGTGTATAAAATACGCCTGTGTGCGTTGTAGTTCATTAAAAAATACCTTTTTGTTACTCTTTAATATCTGTTAAAATGCTTAACCCAATACCTAAACTAATAATACAATATCATATACTGTAAGGTAATGCCTCACCGCCATATCAACAAATTACATTACTTATAATATTATTTCGATTTTGCCTCCAATAGCTGAGCCCTATTATAGCCAAAATACTAAAACAATGCGGAGAAGACAACAAACTGATTATGAACATATTTATTACAGTCCTTATTAAATTTGTTCTTGTTTCTTGTTTGTTTTACTATAGTAGGGAGAAGGTATGCTGCATATTAGTGTGTAATAACTATGCCTGAACTAGGCACAGAAGAGATTTACCGGGAGATTTACAAACCTCTAACATAAACAACAACGAAGACTTAGACTTAAGTATTGCTATTATCTATATTTAGGATTTTATAAAATTCCCACTAAAACTTAATTAGAAGTATTTAAGGCACTTGTCCTGATAATCTAAAATGCGGCGAGATTATACCCTTTAATTTGACTAGCATTTTTAATCACTGATTTTGTTACAGATTAGTTAAAAGTATGGCGCCTAAAGACATGGAAAGGTACGAAGAACAAAAAGAAAAATATGGCGATGCATTCTATGCAGGTCCAAGTACTATAGTCCAGGGTTTACACCAGGACCGCCCAGAAGCAGTCGATAATTTGGTGAAAAGTGTTGAAAACCAAATTTTCAAACGTAACAAATATTCAAGAAGACGCATACATAATGATGATGCCGATATTGATTACATTAATGAAAGGAATGCTAAATTTAACAAAAAATTGGACAGATTCTATGGTGAACATACCGCCGAAATTAAACAGAATTTGGAAAGGGGAACTGCTGTTTAGTTTATTATTGGCAAATAGTATGTATATAATATATTATTATCTTATTAATAATTGTATGTCTATTTATTTTAAGAGCATCTTAATAAAATTGTCAGCTTGGAGTGGTCATAAGAGCTGTAAGATGGTTGAAAAAACTAATTTAGTAAAAATATGCAGATAAAATGGTCTAGTTTTACGACGACAAAATATTCAATGGAAAATGTAGAAATAAATATTTTTCTCTTATAATAAATGCTTGTTTATTATAGACGTCCTTTGTAATTCTTCATATTTTTAATTTATTGTTAGATATGATAATATAGAGTTATATCTATATTATATGGCGCTGCTTTATAATTTGACATTTTTTCTAACACCATTTTGTGACAGTCTAACTCCAGCTACTATTTGCAAATATTTATTTTGGTGTTTGTTAATAGAACAAAAGTTAAATGTACAAAAATTACTTCAGTATTGCTGACTTCAAATATCTATATTTTGAAACAAATTCGATATTATAGCATCAGTCGCCACTGGAAAATCTCTTAAAATAATGGTAGGACCCATAAAAAACACTTTTTTTTATCAAAATAAGCATTTAATTAAAAATAAATAAACAGTTAAGTACAATATTTACATTTACAACTTAAAAAATAAAAATAAAAAATCGGCTATGCTACAGATTTGTGTATGTTGATGAGCAATTTATTTAAATAACTAAAACACTGTAAATTAAATATAAAATAGCAGTTAATTTTTTTCATACCTTTAATTTACTTTATAGAACCCAAGAATGAGCAATACCTGGAAAAAAGTTAAAAGAAAATTAGTACCTAGAAAAATTATATTTTTCTTTTTTAAGAGTTAGGATGTTAGGTACACTCTAAGCGGTTACAACTTACGGCATATTAATATAATCAATAAGCGATAAGCCATATTTGCGTCTAAGAATGGACTACACTTTAACGGCTTTAACCTATTATACAGGGTGTCCCATAACTTATGGGCCGTAGAGTAACTGGAGATACTAGACACCAAACTAAGCCAATTAAGTCATATAAGTTTTTTCGGAATGTTACTCGTTCTAGAGATACAGGGTGTTGAAAGTAAATGTTTATTCTCGAAAATAAGCCATAATTTAGCTAAAGCTAGAAAGTTTTTAAAGTTATGGTAGAAAAACGATTTTTTTCTTAAAACTTTAACGCCCTGTAGTTCGAAAGTTGATAGGTTAAGGATATATATTAATATGAACTTTTCTTCTTAAAATCACCTAAGGATTCACACCGTTAAGGATCAGCATCTTATTCTGAAACACCCTGTATATTCAGGAAAAAAGTATGAAACAAAAATTTCGAGGGCGCTAAATAAGACCCTTGCCCGGGGCCCCGGGGGCGCCAGGAGGTCTAGAACCGGGCCTGTTGTTATAGATGGGCATACTTAATGGGGGAGGAAAAAATCTTTGCTGTCCTTTGCTATTAAAAAGTGTAAAAGGAACTCGGCTATTGTTTGTGTATTGTGGGTATTGGGTTTGTAGTGTTCTGTGATTAGACAAGGAAAGAGACTAAAAGAGCTGTCGCTGTGGCTGTCAGACTGTCAGCTGCCAATCTGCCTTTCTATTTACGACTTTTACGAGACAGTCTCTATTTACGTTGTTTATTTCATATTTTTTAAGTATTTGTTGTCATTGATTTGTTGAGCCTTAGCCTTAGACAAAGAAGACAGCTCCGACTACAACAGAATGAGTTCTGAATCCCTAGCTTCAAAATCTTTTGCCGAACAGCAAGCAGAACGTATGAAGAAACTTAGAGAACTTCACAGAATGCGAAACGAAGCAAGGGCACACAATCATCAAGAGGTCATAGCAGAAGATGCAAAAAATAAAATGCCCCAAAATTGGGAGGCGAGGAAAAGAAGAGCTGAATGGATATTAAACGACCAAAAAGAACGTGAGGATGCTGTAGAAAGAGGTAAGTATGTACTAAACGCCGAATGACCTGGTCGTTTTTTTCCCTCCTGTGAACTCCATCCGTGGACACACTATATCTCCATGTTAGAAAACGTCTTAGCTACTTAAGTAAACCCTTATAAAACCCCAAAGCACACACCTTACCCAACAGATTACTGGAACCTTTTAAAGAAAATTAAAAAATCCGCTAAGAGTAATGACCTAGTTACTAAATTTTTTCTTTATTTGCAGGTGAAGACTATGACAGACAAAAACTTTTAAATATTACGGCAGTTGATGCAGAAAGGCTGGAACGAAAGAAGAAGAAGAAAAACCCTGATCAAGGTTTTTCAGATTTTGAAGCTGCCACATTTAGGCAATACAACAGGTTTGTAACCGAGTTAATACCCAATGCTGGTGGGCAACTTAACGTAATTTTTTTCCTACAAAAGGTGGTATAGGTACTTATCTACATACACTAGTCCAAAAATGAAATTATTTCCTTGAAAAAGTGCTTCTGAAAGTGCTCATCGATTTTCAAGATAATCAGTACCTACCTATAGTCGCAAAAAAAACAAAAATTGATTTTTTCATAGTATACAAGGGTGTTCCCTCGGGTGTTCCTTTTAAAAAAAAGTTTGTTTGTGTCTGTCCTTTTATGACCCTGTATACCTAATTCAAAATTATTTTAAATTGTAGACTTAATGCCTCCTTATAACTCTGTTTAAAAAAAAATAAAAATTAGAGTAGTTTAGAGGCTATGAAATATTTTGTTAAGAGTGGGCCAACCAGTATACTTACAGAAAATGTTTTATCAATTACCTATAGGTATTTTTTTATTTATTTTATTTATTTGGAGGGATCAGTACACCCTGCATCCCTACCATGTTTATTAATAGTAATATACTATTTTAACAATTTAACGTTCTAAGTACTTATTTTAATTTTACAATGCATCATTTTAGTTAACGCCTAGGTGTATAAAATACGCCTGTGTGCGTTGTAGTTCATTAAAAAATACCTTTTTGTTACTCTTTAATATCTGTTAAAATGCTTAACCCAATACCTAAACTAATAATACAATATCATATACTGTAAGGTAATGCCTCACCGCCATATCAACAAATTACATTACTTATAATATTATTTCGATTTTGCCTCCAATAGCTGAGCCCTATTATAGCCAAAATACTAAAACAATGCGGAGAAGACAACAAACTGATTATGAACATATTTATTACAGTCCTTATTAAATTTGTTCTTGTTTCTTGTTTGTTTTACTATAGTAGGGAGAAGGTATGCTGCATATTAGTGTGTAATAACTATGCCTGAACTAGGCACAGAAGAGATTTACCGGGAGATTTACAAACCTCTAACATAAACAACAACGAAGACTTAGACTTAAGTATTGCTATTATCTATATTTAGGATTTTATAAAATTCCCACTAAAACTTAATTAGAAGTATTTAAGGCACTTGTCCTGATAATCTAAAATGCGGCGAGATTATACCCTTTAATTTGACTAGCATTTTTAATCACTGATTTTGTTACAGATTAGTTAAAAGTATGGCGCCTAAAGACATGGAAAGGTACGAAGAACAAAAAGAAAAATATGGCGATGCATTCTATGCAGGTCCAAGTACTATAGTCCAGGGTTTACACCAGGACCGCCCAGAAGCAGTCGATAATTTGGTGAAAAGTGTTGAAAACCAAATTTTCAAACGTAACAAATATTCAAGAAGACGCATACATAATGATGATGCCGATATTGATTACATTAATGAAAGGAATGCTAAATTTAACAAAAAATTGGACAGATTCTATGGTGAACATACCGCCGAAATTAAACAGAATTTGGAAAGGGGAACTGCTGTTTAGTTTATTATTGGCAAATAGTATGTATATAATATATTATTATCTTATTAATAATTGTATGTCTATTTATTTTAAGAGCATCTTAATAAAATTGTCAGCTTGGAGTGGTCATAAGAGCTGTAAGATGGTTGAAAAAACTAATTTAGTAAAAATATGCAGATAAAATGGTCTAGTTTTACGACGACAAAATATTCAATGGAAAATGTAGAAATAAATATTTTTCTCTTATAATAAATGCTTGTTTATTATAGACGTCCTTTGTAATTCTTCATATTTTTAATTTATTGTTAGATATGATAATATAGAGTTATATCTATATTATATGGCGCTGCTTTATAATTTGACATTTTTTCTAACACCATTTTGTGACAGTCTAACTCCAGCTACTATTTGCAAATATTTATTTTGGTGTTTGTTAATAGAACAAAAGTTAAATGTACAAAAATTACTTCAGTATTGCTGACTTCAAATATCTATATTTTGAAACAAATTCGATATTATAGCATCAGTCGCCACTGGAAAATCTCTTAAAATAATGGTAGGACCCATAAAAAACACTTTTTTTTATCAAAATAAGCATTTAATTAAAAATAAATAAACAGTTAAGTACAATATTTACATTTACAACTTAAAAAATAAAAATAAAAAATCGGCTATGCTACAGATTTGTGTATGTTGATGAGCAATTTATTTAAATAACTAAAACACTGTAAATTAAATATAAAATAGCAGTTAATTTTTTTCATACCTTTAATTTACTTTATAGAACCCAAGAATGAGCAATACCTGGAAAAAAGTTAAAAGAAAATTAGTACCTAGAAAAATTATATTTTTCTTTTTTAAGAGTTAGGATGTTAGGTACACTCTAAGCGGTTACAACTTACGGCATATTAATATAATCAATAAGCGATAAGCCATATTTGCGTCTAAGAATGGACTACACTTTAACGGCTTTAACCTATTATACAGGGTGTCCCATAACTTATGGGCCGTAGAGTAACTGGAGATACTAGACACCAAACTAAGCCAATTAAGTCATATAAGTTTTTTCGGAATGTTACTCGTTCTAGAGATACAGGGTGTTGAAAGTAAATGTTTATTCTCGAAAATAAGCCATAATTTTAAAACTGTTTAATGAATCGAATTGAAAGTTGGCAGTATTATGTTTTTATGAGCAAGAAATAAGAATTTGTTGAAATTTTTAAGTTTCACACTAGAGGGCGCTAGTTGCATACACTGGGCTTCATAAATCTATGATTTTTTTCCTTACCTGTGATATTAGGTGTTTTTCAATCAAAATTTCTTAAAGAAGGGCATTTTCTGAGTCAAAAAGGTGTACTTGATTGATCTTAATATCTTTAACGGTTTTCGAGATATTTCCCTTTAAACATCCCAAAGCATAAAAAAACATAGTACATAATTAAATTAATATTTTAATTATCACAACGCAATAAATTCAAAACAGTGGAACAAAAATAAGATGCTCACTTTAGTAAATGTTGAAAGTGACCACCGTTGTCCTCAATACACTTTATTAAACTTTTAACTAAATAAATAATAATAATAATAAACTTTTACTTTCAACACCCTGTATCTCTAGAACGAGTAACAATCCGAAAAAACGTATATGACTTAATCGGCTTAGTTTGATGTCTAGTATAGTATCTCCAGTTACTCTACGGCCCATAAGTTATGGGACACCCTGTATATTAAGGTTTACACCGAAATGTCTACATCAAGACCTTCTTTATCTGTCAGTATGTAAAGAGGCCAGTTCAATCGTTCAATGTAATACAGTGATCGGTAAATTCCCGGGAACGGAATATTTGAGAAATTTCTCTGGAATTTCCAATATAGGGTAGAACGGGGTTAAGTGAACAGGCGGGTTAACTGAACAGTGTGATCTAACTGCCATCTATGAGCTAGGGGTACAACTAAATTTCTTCTTAAGATTTCTCACCAGAAATACTTTAGTAGCAGTTCATACAGGTTTCTCTATTATCCACAAGAATACATTTATTTAGTATAAACATTTTTAATGGCGACCGAGTAAATTATTTGGTTCCAGTTTCATTTTTATTATTGCCGAAATAAGTTTGTTTTAAAAGGAGTGTGGTATATACTTCATCTTAGTAAGTATTTTAGTGTCATTTGTGGATATGTAGGTTTTCCTACAGCCATTATTTTTAACAAATTTTATAGTCTTTCGGTTTTAGCATGGAGTGGGTTTAACTGGACACTTTCAATGTGGGTTAAATGAACAGGTGTCCAGTTAACATGCTGCCAGAGTTTTCTTATTGGTTTTAAATGTATGTTTTGATGTTGAAGCATTTTTTACAAATCTGCGAAACCTAAAAGATAAACATAAGTTATACGCTAACGATATATACAATCTAGATGAGACCGGAGTTACCACGGTTTATAAGCCCCCCAAAATCCTAGCAACAACGAGTAAAAGAAATGTAGGCTAATTGACTTCGGGTGAAAAAGGAACTTTAGTCACTCTAGTTGCAATTATTGGTGCTGTAGGAAAATTCGTGCCACCATTTTTAATCGTTCCGCGCGTTAATTTTAAGGATCATATAATATGCTAAACGGAACTTCTCTTGGCACTAAAGGAGCTGCCACGCGTCCGGGTGGATGAACACTGAGTTGTTTTTACCTGTCCTGCAATATTTCGCACAACATGAGAGACCATCAAAAGAACAGAGCCTAAACTAATTATAATTGATAACCACGAGAGTAATTTAAGCATTGCTGCGTTAAATAAAGAAAATGGAATAATCCTATTAACCTTACTACCCCATTGCAGTCACAAGTTGCAACCCTTAGACGTGGCAGTCAAATTTTCCTCAAAAAATTAAAGCGGTTTTGTTCCAAAAGAGGACATTATTTATAAGTTACCAATGCCAGTATAAAGTAGCAATGCCATATTTCAAAACATATTTTCATTTAATGTAGATTTTACTGAAATGAGTTTCACTATTAAAAATATTTTTTTAATATTCAGTACCTATGTGTTAGTTATACAAATAAATAAATGTTTGTTAAAGTTATTGCGCTTCTCTGTTACTTACAAACATAATTATGGCACTGTTCAGTTAACCTATTTACATGAATCAGTTAATCTGCCTGACAGGTTAAGTGAGCCACTTTACAGATCATTACAAAAAGCTATTTGCCAAATACGCAGGTTTTTATTTTGTTCTAAAGATTATAATTTTTAGTTGTTCTGACAATAACACTTGTGATACAAACAAAGCTGACATGTTTATGCTTCAGAAAAAGCTGGAAACAAAGTTTAATCCCAAAGTGGATCAGTTAGCCCCACTCTACCCTATAATTTTAAATTTCAAATTACTTTAAATATCATTTACTAATGTGAGGCCTGAACCTAGACAAAACTAAAATAAATTACTTAATTATGTATTATTATTTGAAAAAGAAAATAACAGAAATATACTCTCGCCCGCAACCTTATGCTGATGCCTGATACAGAATACAAACACAAGAAAACTTTTTTTTTTTCATTTACAAAATAAAAACGTAACACACTTTTTCGAAAAACATTTAAAAAGATACCCTTTAATTAATCATCATGGAAAATAAACCGATGGTCAACTTGTATTGACAGCTAGAAAAATACACATTTTTTCTTGATAAAACCACTGTGCGCTGCTAGCGCCGCCCTTGCCACGTGTAAAAGAGAAAGAGTACCATGGTTGTCAGATTTAAACAGTTTTGTCTGACAAATAACAAACTCACTGTTTACAATGTAGGGGTAGAAGAGAAAATTAATTCGTTTTAAATTTTTATTACCACTTTTTAATCTGTATTCGTCTAAGCCTTAGCACTCAAAATGTCCTCGTCTCATTTATGGTTTTTATTTTTTTTTAAATCTTTTACATTCCTATTATAAGTAGCACTTGGGCCCTTCGATGCTGATGATGGTACTCTCTAGTACCGAAACATGTACACCACTTTAATTTGACTTTTTTAATATATTTGTGGAGACGACTGTGTGTTTTCTCCATATATCTCTACAGCTCCACTTTGAGATAATGGACTACTTCCTTAAAATATATTTTTATGTCTAGTGCATCGGTGTATAAATTTTATTTCAAATATTTTTATCTTATTTATAAAACCATAAAGGTGAAAATATAATTAAAATAACAACACAAAAAAACACAGTTATTTAATAATTAAAATAAATCATCCCCACAAGGATCATTATCATCAGATTCGTCCAAGTTAATAATAAGGGGAAGAGTATCTGAAGCATCGATAATTCTTTCCCGTTCCCACACATCATTTATAATTTTATTAGTGTGTGTTACATAATTTTTCCACTGTTACATTTTCTATAGCCTCATTCCACAGACCCAAAACTACATCATTTGTTACAGGATGCATAGAACTTATTTTTTCATTATAATAGCGCATTCCGATCAAACCATTTCAATAGGATTAAAGTAGCAATGATATGGAGGAAGTCTTAAACCTCGATGTCCATGTTGCAATGCTAGTTTGTACAACCTATCAAAATAAAATAAAAATAATTAAAAAATAAAACAAATAGCGCTTTCCAGAATACTTGTAATGTATGGGTGAGATATGTTGATTTATTGTTATGCAGATCAGATCCTTCATTGCAAATGGCGAAACCGTAATTTGTCTTTGTTCTAACCATGCAATAAGTAATATTTTTGATCATCAAATTTTATTTGGAATTTTTTCAATTTTTCTTAAAACCATTTCTCAAAGTTTTCACTATTCATCCAATCATGATAATCACCAGAGTTCAGGCAGACTTGAATATCAAACTTGCATTATTCACATATCCGTTTTCTGAACCAGCATGTAAAATAATATATACCTACCCTTTCCCGATTTTTTTTAACTGTCTGAAGAGTATCATCTTGCCAACTTCGCCTAAAAGTCCTTTTACTGTATATCCAGGTTTCATGAAAAACAGGTTTTGAGGAAAATTGAGAGTTGCCGTTATTTTTAAATTCTCTTGATGGCTAGGCGTACGTAGCTCGTCGAAAATTGTAGGTAAATCGAAAACAATCTTGCACAAGTGAATTAAAAATGTTTTATTTACGGTCCATTAAAATTCGAAAATGCACCTCATTTCGTTCAGCCTTGTCGATACTAAAATAACGACGGGCGTTTTGCGTAGGCGTCGCGTCGTCTATTTTGGGTTCCGCGGGCGGATCGCCCAAACACCTGATCGGCAACAAAGCTGCTTGTAGATGTAGATCCGTCATTTCATGAAAAGCCTAGTCACTTCATGAAGCGTCGGCAGATTGTGTAAAAACATGAAATTACACGATCTGCCGCGTCACTTCATGAAGAGACCTTGACGTTTCGGCGTATTATGTATAACACAATCTGCCTAATTTTAAATATTGTCACTTCATGACATGCCACAAAAACAAGGCATATTGTGTAATTCCGTCTAAAAGGTATATTGGCAACTGGTTTGTTCGGGTTTGTCAGAACATTTTTTTTATTTTTATAAAATAATATTAGTTGAAAAAATTTAATTAAAATAAAATAATCTGGGGAACAACGAACAAACCAGTTGCCAATATACCTTTTAGACGGAATTACACAATCTGCCGACTGACATGACATCGTTAGGTACTACATGAAGTGACGATATTTAAAATTAGGCAGATTGTGTTATACATAATACGCCGAAACGTCAAGGTCTCTTCATGAAGTGACGCTGCAGATCGTGTAATTTCATGTTTTTACACAATCTGCCGACGCTTTATGAAATGACTAGGCTTTTCATGAAATGACGGATTTCACTATCAGCCTACGACATATATACCTGTGAAGAACTTTATTTAACGACACAAATTAATAGTATAATTTTGTTGGCTGTATGGTGTTGCTCTATTAAAAAACGCCTGTTTGATAAAGTACATTTACGCTATTTAAATTTAATTTTTTTTAAACAGTCCGCTAATGAACCAGTGAATAATTCAACATCATCAATGATTTTAAGGTTGAGCGAATGGTAACTTGTTCACCTGCTCTATACATCCCATAAATACGCTCTCTTATGGTATGTTCATGAATTTCGTAAAGTTGTCGACCACGGGATGACAAAATAGCTACATTATTGCGATTCTTAAAATCTACATCCGTATCTATCTATTCCCTTTGCCTTAATTGGATTGTTGAACACGAAACTCCAAAAGCATCAGAAACTCTCTAAAACAGATGGGTATTTCTAAAAGCATTGTCATATATTTGTTATGCTTATTATTTATGTTTTCACAACTCCTGCTTTATTATATCTACTTACATCGTAAACTGCGTTAAAGAGTAAGAGAGTCTTTCCGCCATCACTTTCTCTTTGAAAATAATGAAATAAGTTTAAAATTAATGCTTGTTCTTTTTCACAATACCGTGACATTTTTGAAATAATATTGATTAAAAATGTCACTGACAAAAATGACAATAAAACTTTTTTGACTAGTATTATACGACATTCATTATTGACGCAAATTTACTATCTCACCTAGTTCATGAATGTTAGAAAGATAAGCACTCGTCGTTACGTAACGGTCAGCGCGGCGGGCATTGAACAGACTATCTATCTTTCCTAATATACTACAGGGGCCCTATAAAAATATCTAAAACTGAACATCCTGTAATAGGCAGCACTAAGCGGGTCACCTTGTATGTTTGTGTTTTATTGTTACGAAAAGTAAAACATGTCGAAGGAAAAATGTGGAACAGTTATTCGCAGTCTCCCCTACTTGATAATTTCGAATTTTTACCCCAATAAAATATAAGCATCGCTTATTTATTCCGTAGCGAACCTATTTTAGAGTATCAATACTTTGTAAGTAAGAGGTAAACCATTGTGCCAAAAAAAAACTTGGACGACAAAATTTTCTTTATATTCTAGCTTTTGGACTATAATAATTAAAACTTAAACACATATTACCGCTGCCGTAAAAATTAATATATTCGTGTTAATTTTATTATTGTGAGAATTTCACCTTGATAATTAAATAGGTGATTTCTAAATTGCGGTATTATAGAAAATAAATAATATAACTTTTTCGACTCTTTTTCAGATATAGGTAGTTATCCTCTAAAGTAAAACAACGTATAAACTACCTATGTGACTAAACAGTTTACTTAATTATGCGACATATATTTTTGTCAAAAAAACCATTAAATAGGTATATTATTTTTTACATTTTAATATTTAGTGATAGAACCATTATTATTAATGACTTTTTGAAGTCTTCGAGGCATACTGAGAACTAAATTTCTTATATTCTAATCCTCAGATATCATACCCCATGATCCTCTTATTTTTTCTAGTAGTTCCTGCCGTTGATTTCTGGGTCTGAAGTCATGTTTATATATACATATTTGGTCATTTCACCCCAAACATTTTCTATGGGGTTGAGATCGGGACTCTTAGATGGCCAAGGTAAAATATTTATTTCATTTTCTTGCAGATATTGCTGGACTAGTCGAGATGTATAAATTGGGGAATTGTCATGCTGAAATATGAAATTTTCTCTGTATACTGCCGTAACTGTTGGTAACATGGCGTGTCTTAATATATTGTAGTATACAGGGGCAGTGAGCCTTTCTTGCACTATTTCGCAAACCCTAGACCTCAGCTACTGATCCATGCCCAAATGTTTACAGAGAACCGACCACTCATATTTGTTTTATGGGTGTACTGCTCATCATACCTCGCTCCTGTGGGTCTGTGTACACGAATTTTTCCGTTTTTACAAGACTGAAATGTCTTTTCATCGGAAAAAATTACTGTTTCCCATATATTATTTTGATTTACATAGTTTTGTGCAAAATCTAGCCTTCTGTCTTTATTTACCTCTATATTAAGGAAATTTTATTGGCAGCGCAGCGACTCCTGATATCTGAGCCCCGAATCCTTCGACGAGCAGTATTCGTTGAACCAGGAAAATTGGTTTATTGAGCAGCTTTTATTGCTGTTTCAAAGGGGTTATCGCGCAAATAGTTAATAACTTCCCTATCTTGAACTTCTGTTGAAATTTTTGGGCGGCCGGAACCTTGCTTTCTTCCATTAGTTCCAGTCTTGAGTATTTTACTTTTACACAAAAGCACAGTATTTTTACTTATATGTAATTCTTCAGCAATATCTCTTATAGGAACATGTTCTCTCACTCGCGTATATACATATAATAGCTTTTTGTTCCACACTTAACGAAGGCATGATTAACACTTTACAATATTTATTTAATATTACCATGCACTTTGATAACAAATAAAAAATTTTGATAAACCTATTGTCAAAATGACATTTAATTATCAAAGCTTAAAATTTGTAATAGGCTGCGTGTCCCAGTTTTTTTTTGGGCGCAATGGTACCTAATATAGACAAATAACGTTTAACGTTGTATTGTAATTGATTTCCATATTTATAATGAATAATGGTACAATTTATAAAAGTAGAGTTTGCTTTGTATAGCTTTTAACCAAATTTAATGTCTCCGGATCTGGTACAAAATTCGGCCGAACTGGATATGAAAAAGAAAGGACGAATTCGTCGGATACCGGGGGCATCTGAATAATATATCCAATTAGATTACTTATGTTTGCAAAAATAGCGGCCCAATTAAAAAATTATTAATTTCACAACGGAACATGCAGCATTTGTTATAGTTTAGGTCGTCAAATCAAAACACATCAAACTAAACACATAACATAGTATCTTACGTCTAGACAGTCTCGGAGTTACATGAATATGAATATTGTCCCCAGGGGCCGCTGATACTACAAATTAAAAAAAAAATATGATTAACTGTTTGTAGATTTATTTAAAATTACACAACAATACGACATACAACAAAAAAATAAAAAGAACAAAGGTCAAATTATTAAAATTAACAGTATAATACATTTACATAACAATGGCATAAAATAACAATAAATGATTGTCCGTTTCAACTACGCGACAATTGGGCAGTTTCATTTGCACTTGCTTTCTTTTACAAGGCTAGTTTATAAACCAGTCGGAAGAAAAGAACAAATTGATATTATGATCTTCCCATGTGTACCTATAAAAAGTTATGAAAATTTAATTATTTATATACAGTGACCGCCAAAGAATGTGCAGCATACTAGGAGAAAAATTGTTATTTTTGATTAAAACAAATTTATCGTACCTACTTCGTATTAATTAATATCTTTGTCCAGGTGTAGTAATTTATTTTTGAGTTAAATAATAATTAATTATAATTATAATCTCCCTAGCAGCAGAATTATTACCGATAATATTTTTCAAGGTCCGAAACCGAAAAAAAAATTATCGGGAATTAATACTGCTGCGTGGGAGATTCGGTAAAAAAATTTCATTTTTCTTATTGTCATTTTTTTTGCTAAAATGCTACAAAAACATATTTCCGGCGGCTTTAATTAATTGTAACTAATTAGAGTTTTATAGAAATGAAGTTTATTTTTATTATAGCCGTTGGTGACTCATTTTTATTAATAAAATGTTAGAAAAAGATAATTTTACTTTGACGTTTAGTAACACTTTTTTGTTACTAAAATGTGACGGACATTAAAAAATATTATTAATTTTACAAATGAGGAGAAATTGATAATAAGTTTTTATTTAGATATTATTCATATAATATAAACGAGTAAATAGTTGGCTCTAAGTAACATTTGTTAACGTTTGACATTTGGCAGTTATTGTCTCGGTGATTTGGCATTCAATATTATTAATTATTGTCAAATCAATAATCAATGTAAAATTTATTAAATAATAAACAACCTCAAAACACGTATCTACAATGAACTGTAAAAATTATAAATTATGTCTATCTGCCAGAAGAGAAGTGACGTAATGTAAGCCAAAACCATAGAGACTTGAAATTATTACCAGTTTATGGACGAAAATATTCTTGTAGATAAGAAATTATTTTACTATGTTGATATGGAATTAAAACCAATTTTAGAAAGCCACAATATGTCGAAAGCCCACCGGAATAAACGCGTCAAATTATTACATATTATATTTGTTAAAACACAGACAATTTTTAATGATATATAGAATCACCAAGTTTTTCGCCTATTAAAAAAGATGCAGTGCAAGATTTTCGTTATATTTCAAATCTTTTCAAAATTTTTGATGTGTCTCTTTTAGCCCCGGTGTTCGATATGTAAAGCAAATTGGTTAGTATCAATAAAAATTATACTTAAGTTAGCAACATTTTGATTTTATTCCGAGTGACTTTTGCCAATAGATATAAAGCACTTCATTTTTGACAGAAAAATTATCACTTATTAATTTCATTATGTTAATAGGAACTAGCAAAATTATCGCGATAATCTCCCGTTGCTATAAGCAACGTAAACAAAAAGGAGCCTTCTAATTGGTTGAAAATAAATTTATGTAATTTTCGGCGGTAAGTGCACAAGTGTATCAAAATTACCGATAATTTTTGAATGAAATGTGTTTTTTTTTATAATTGCAAGAGTTTCTTTTCATATTTTCGCGAAAAAGCCCGACTCCGCAGGAGGAGGGCATTTTCGTAAAATATGAAAACAAACGATTTCAATTTGTAAAAAAAAACACATTGAATAAAAAAATTATCTGGTTATTTTTATGCACGAGTGTAATTTATTTGAATATTTCCCAAATTAATTAAGAACTCGAATCAAGTAAATTTAAATATTTGATTTAACAGAAAATACTAACAATAAAATTAAAATGCTTAAAAATTACAAGAATTGCATTGAAAAGTACAATTATTGTAATTAACAATATTTTGCTTTGAATTCGTAGACATGGTGGTTGATGCAGTCAACGAGCGAGAGCTTATTTCGGCGGGGGACTCTCTTGAGCTTGACGGTTGGTCATTGTCCCGCGTTTTTTCAATCAAAAGCATATGGTGGTTCTCATCCATCTGAATGTAAGGCGTCAGTGACTTGGTATTTGAGTGTCTACTTAGTTTAATTAACTGTTGTTCTCCAACACCTTTTTTGGCAAGTTTTGATACGGCGGTTGCTCGTAAGCTATGATTCGTCAGTTTGATATTTTTGTTGGTGAGGCCTGACTTTTCCGCTTGTGTAGAGGTCCATTTATTCATCAAATTTCGTCCAACCGGTATGCTTTTGTACCATTTTCCTGATTGCCAGAAAGGATTCACGGTGAGAAAAAGTCGTTTGCATTTTATTGCTTGCCTTTTCTGCATGAATTTCTTATATAGTCGGATAGGGCAGATGTTCGAGTTTACTTTATTCCTGACCAACCATTTCGAGGGTGCGCAGGGCTTATGTCCTTCTTGAGTAGTCTTGGTAAAAAGCGGATTGTACTCTATTCGTCCCGTCTTCTGACCCGCGTGATCCAGTTCTTCTTTAAGATAGTTTGTTAAACACCTTGGGCCTTCTCCTCCACGCCAGACCAGCTCGTAGTAGATAGTTATTAACAATTCTTGACAAAAGGAAAGGAAAACATTCGTTGACATTGACTTTTTTGTCTGCTGTCACTCAATAAGATGACGTTAATTGTCAGAATATTACATTTTTTGACTTTGTTATAAAATCCCGCTTTGACGTTTCGTCAACAATATAAACTTGCGATGCAATTTTCGATTTCTGGCAGTGCTGTTTTCGCTGTAATTTTGCGAAAATTGCATTTCTCTTATGGGAACTTTAACATATGAGGAAAATATTCCTTTAAATTAACTGGATAAAGATAAAAATAATGAGCTTAATCCTTTATTGAAGATATTTTAGTGGTTTTCATTTTTTTGAAAGGATCGCGATTAAAGTCCAATTTCAAAAAAACAATTTTATTCATAGTTTGGCGGTCACTATATATTATTATATGCAAGGAAAATTATTTTCTAACCAACCGAAAGTTCTTATACAATAAGGGTTAAACAAAAAATATGCTAGTTCAAGTTTGAAAAAAATGCGGGTGCGATAAAAAAAAGTTTAATCTAACTAATAGTTTAAGTGCGACATACCATACCACAACGAAGATGTACAAACTAAAAAGTAACGCCGGCTGTATCTTAGAATCCGTTTACCGTATGGCTTTTGGGAAAAACATTTAGGTACAACAAAAGTTACTAAGAGAAATTGCTGGAAATTATTGTTAAGTTTCTAGGGTTCTGATAGGTGGGGTTACTATAGTGATCAAACGAAACGAAACGAATAAAAAATCCTCATAGTAAGCATGCATCAATATTGTTTTGGAGTTTATTCCCCACCTTTTTATTTAAGGCGGGTAGGAGGGGACAAATAGTGTTGTGCAAAAATATTCACAACTTTGGTTTGGCTTATCGGAATTTGACAAATTTGAACTCCCTAAATACGGAATTTTGTGTTTAATAAAAGACGAAGTCGTTCTGATTCCGTTGCGACAGCTAGTAGGGCGCTATTTAGCAAAATCAACAATTTCTTTATTTTTCTCAAAAATTTTCAATGCAATGACTTATCTTTATGATATAAGCAAGAAGAAGAATAAATATGAATATCTGTGAAAACCGCAAGCCAATATATTTTTTTAAACCTGAAATATGGAAAATTTAATATAAACATGAGCTCTAGTAGTAGTAGTAGTAGTAACATGTTTTATTTAGCAAAAAGCTACAATTAAATATTTTTTAATACACTTTTTTAACACATTTTTATAGATTTATTTTTAAATTTTAAAAAGCAACCTTCTTTTAACAAAAACATACAGAAAAGTTAAACATTTTGCAAATTGTATCAAATATTACGTATTATTTTGTTATTTAATTAAATGTAATTTTAAAGTTTTTTTTTAAACAGTTTTAATGATTTTTGAGATTTAATAGAATTTTCCAAATTATTATATTCTATTAAACCTTTATGAAAAATAGACTTAAAAATGTTTTAGACACTCTATCCACATAAAAATTTTGATTAGTTCTTGTTTTATAATTATGATGGTCATAATTAAAAGAACAAATTTTTTTTAAACAATCAGGCAATAAATTATTTTTAATTTTATGTATAAAGATACATACTAAATAAAAAATTAAATTTCGGACATTCAACCAATCTAAATTTTTCAACAGAAAATTAATTTTTGTAAGTATAAGTATTTGTCACAATTTGAAATAATCCGCATTGCCTTATTTTGTAAAATTTGTAATTTATCAAATATTTCCTCACTAGCACAATATAAAACGGAAGAACAATAAAGATATAATAGTATTAAATACGCAGTTTTTTAGAAAACAATCTTAAATTAGAACTGATTATTTCTTTAGTTTTTAATATCACAACGTTTCAACTGGTATTACCTAAAGACGACTGGAGATACTTACCAGTTGAAACGTTGTGATATTAAAAGCTAAAGGCAATGGAAGTCCAAAACACATCTATGACTCAAGATACATCATTGTCTACAACCTTCAAACAAACACTGATTCTTTTAAAATAACCTACTTTTTTGGCAATCTTCGATATAATACTTTCAAAATAATTAAAAATTTTAATTTTGAATCAATGAATATAAATAATTTTAATTAATTTATTATTATAAATTAATAAAAATTAAATAAGTGTAGTGTTTATTATGGCTATATAAAAGACAAAATTGTATGATATTTGTAACTTCTTGACTATAAATACCGTACTAAAACGTCAGCTTGTTCTTATGAAGTTAATTTTTATATATTTTTAAAAAAATATATTATCTTGCGGTTTTCGCACATATAATTATTTTTGCTTAAGTTAAAAAGATATATCGTTGCATTCAAAATTTTTGAGAAAATCACGCATTTTGTATGGCTATTATAGTTACGGCCCCTAGCGGTCAACCTACAAACTTAAAAATAATTTCCAGCTATTTGTCTTCGTCACTTTTGCAATAAATATTTTTTCCGTAAACCTTTATATGGTAAACGGTTTCCAAGATACAGTTAACCTGGTATTTTTAATGACACTTTGACGTGCTAAATAAAAAAAATTAATCAAGTTTATGGCTAATAATATACCTAATGATCCTTTTTTAAAGGCATATTTAAATAACCTCTGCTCGATATGCTTAAGTAAATAATAATATATTCATAGTATATATACACTATTGGCAAAATCGAATCTAAGGTACGATATCTCTAATGCAACCAAGAGAGAAGGCATATGGGCAAAGCCTTCAGTTAAAAAGAGACACCTAACCACTCCTACATTCCTACTGAGAGGAGGGATATGTGAACTAAACCGATTCAAATTTAGTAACAAAAGAGCTTCGATGGAGCGAGTATGTGATGTTTTTGTCGTGCGATTCATTTTTATATCATGTTTTTCGCTGTTGCATTTGATAATACAACAGCGGTATAAAAGTTAATGTTATTTATTAGCCTGAAATCTAAAAACGAAATAAAAACTGGTAATCTAAGAAAATAATGATAATCCCAAAAAATTAATACAATAAATAATACCTCCTATAAAATAAAAATAAATTCTTGGGTACTCTTAGCTGTTAAATACCTACCACTTGATGATATTAATATTTTGTTTGCGTGAATACATTATTAATTTAAAATAACAGTTAATACTTCGCAGGAGGAAGACTAGCTTTATACAAAAATATTTATTCGACGTATCGACTGATCCCGTGGCTGCTTCGATCGCGTGTTCTAAAGAAATAAAGGTGGGCGGTAGGGGATAGCGTGTTCTCTGTTTAACGTATTGAACGCTACTACATCTCCGTCTGATGCGTTTATATCGGCACCCTAGATTCGAGTTTACCAATAGTGTATAACATTTTATTTTCCAAGTAAAAAATCTGTTTACTGTTGTTTTGTGCAAAAATTGATTTTTACCCTAAAGACAGTATAAAAAAAATACACTTTTATTTTTTGGGAATGAGGTCAGCAAATTAAATTAGTGTGTTTTTTATAAAAGATTAGGACGTTTTGGCATGTGTTCATTCTTTTTCCTCAGTTTTCATCGCCACAATGAAATACGTCGTGACAAAACCGAAGTCTGGATAAAAGCCGTCGTGAATCATTGGTTGGTTCAAATTTCTGTCCAGACTTGATTTTCGGCACGACTGTTGAGAGCTGTCTGTCTTATCCTTCAGGTACATCAATAACAACTGTGCTTAATAGCGTAGACTGTGGCTGAAATAGGTGAACAATAAAATGCAACAAAAAGGAATTATGTGGGTGGCCTTCAGGCCTAATTTTTTTCTTTTGTTGTAGGATTCTTTTTGTTGGAATATGGATTGCCACATTTTTTCTAAGTTGATGGAAAATGAATTTATGTATGTATAGTTAATGTATGAAGCTAAATAGGTTAATTAAGACATCCAGGCTCAGCCAACTAATGTTTACTGTCAAATATTATATAACAATAATATGTCACTGTTTCTATAATAATTGTAGATATACAGTGTGTGTATAAAGTCTGGAAACGGCTTAATAACATCACAATTTACTGGCCGATTTAAACCAAATTTGGTACAGTTGTGTAAGAGGATCTAACGCACCGAATGACGATATTGGCGTTTTTGCCAGCTTTTTAGTTTGTCTGGAATTCGAACGAATTTTATATTTTTAAATATAACACCCAGTATATTTTTACATTTTTAAATTCCACATAAAATTATAATTATTTTTTATTAAATGCATTATTAGTATATACTTCATAGTTTCCGAGATATTGACTCTCGAAAAGTGACATTTTTGAACTTTGATAGCTTATAACTTTCCAACAGTACGTCTTAGAGCAAAACGGCTTACATGTCCCTATCTTCAATTTTTATTATCTTCCCAAAAAAATCAACTTCCGGTTAAACCGGATGTAACTCGAAAGCAGGAAATATAGTTGTTCCGGTTTAACTGGAAGTTGATTTTTTTGGGAAGATAATAAAAATTGAAGATAGGGACATGTAAGCCGTTTTGCTCTAAGACGTACTGTTAGAAAGTTATAAGCTGTCAAAGTTCAAAAATGTCACTTTTCGAGAGTCAATATCTCGGAAACTATGAAGTATAGACTAATAATGCATTTATTAAAAAATAGTTATAATTGTATGTGGAATTTAAAAATATACTGGGTGTTATATTTAAAAATATAAAATTCGTTCGAATTCCAGACAAACTAAAAAGCTGGCAACAACGCCAATATCGTCATTCGGTGCGTTAGATCCTCTTACACAACTGCCAAATTTGGTTTAAATCGGCCAGTAAATTGTGATGTTATTAAGCCGTTTCCAGACTTTATACACACACTGTATAGTTAATTTATTAAACGTTTTTTTGGATTTGTAAAATTTAATAATCCATTTTAGTGACAATTGCAATAGTACTTTACTTTAAAAGGTCTTCGGTTAGGTTTTATTATATAAATAGAGTTGGTATATTATGTTAGGTATGCTACTTTTTAGCTTCACAATATACAGGGTGTCCGTAAATAATAAGCAAAAATATTAGGGAATAATTCTAGACCGAAGACATTCCCTTCCTAAAACATTTTTTCGAAAATTGATTATTAACTGAGTTACTTACAGGGTGTTAAAGTTAAATTTTATTACCGGTTTTTTTGCAATAGGTACTTTATGCCACGCTCATAATATTTTGATAAAATCTCGTATAATAATATGAGACTTTTCGGGATGAGGAATACAAATTTGTTCACCGTTTTTTCGCATTTTGTAGAGGGCGCCACATAGGGGAGAGTGATGGGTAGACAATGGACACGGGAGACAATGGACATATCACATATTTCGTATCGAAATAATTCAAATCGATTGGTAAAGTCGATTCACTCAGTAAACCTGCAAGATGGCCGACATGTCATATGACAAAAGTCATTGAAAATGCAAAAATTTATTTTATTTAACTGGAATATGACTTTTGTCATATGACATGTCGGCCATCTTGCAGGTTTACTGAGTGAATCGACTCCACAGAAAAATCGACTCTAGTGCGATGTAAACATTCAAAGGTGCGGGTGCTCATTGCGCCATAAAAGTTAATTTGTTTACTTTAGCCAAAAAAGTTTAATAGTAGGGGAAGATCGCCCTTGATGGCATACTTCCCATGATGGCATACCACAGGTATCTCTGGAATAAACCGGGTTTGCGTCATCCCGCATAGTTAGACGGGCGCGCGTATTGACCGTTCAGTTGTGAGTCGAATTTCAGTCGTGACGGACGTTTTTATGTAAAGTTATTTAATAGAACAGAAATTGCTAAGTGGCGAAGTAATATTAGCCAGTTTTTAAACGAAATTTTTTTTATGTTAGGTGCATTAAATTAGAATGCATGATTTTTTTCCGATAACTATAGGATATATATATGCTACATTGCTATGATTATTTTAAATCTAAGTTGTGGTTTTAATTTTTTATAATTTATATACTAGAAGTGTGACATATTCCTAAGATGGCATATCCATTGGTTTCCTATGATGGCATACCTATAAATATATATAAATAGGTATGCCATCATAGGCGTCATATTCAAAACGGCGCTACTTTTACTTTTCTTTGTGTCTATATCCCTAAACGCTACTTTATGCTTTGTAAAGTTTTTGAATATATCTTTAGATTGCACTTTCCTGATAATGTTTTAATTTTTTTTTAAGTTTTAAACATGTTCCCTAGAATCTAATATATTATTTTAAGTCTTTTTAAACAGTTTTATGTGCTTGAATTTTTTAACAATAAAAATGTGCAAACTGCAACAAAAATATTTCTTTTACATGTTTGCGTCCTTCGGATTTTTGCATTTTACTGGAATATGCCATCATAGGCAACGCAGTTGCCTCTGATGGCATACTTGGTGGTTTTTTCTTTTCTATTCTTTTTACCAAAAAAATAGTTTTTGTATATTTTTAAAGTTTTATAATGAATATTTAAGTAGTAACAAATTTTTTAACATGGTTAAATGGGTTAAAACCTTTGAACTAAAAAAATATATTAGGTGGTAAAAAAAAGGTGCCATCATTGGCGACCTTCCCCTACTTTTCTACTTTTTGATAAGTACAGTGTAATATTTCCCAACAGTTCTGTAGACTTTATATCGGCCAAATTTTGTTTCTCATTCTATTTAGGCTTTTTATTCATAAAGTAAGGTTATGTTTAGACATTTGGCGATAAATTAACGACTTTAGATTTGTGGCGCCAAATTTAAAAAATAATGTAATTCGGGGAGATAATGGACAATGTCCATTATCTCCCCAACTGTCCATTATCACCCAATAATGTTTAAATTAACAACAAAATCTTTATTTTTATTCTTTAAGACTCAAACAAAACTATGCCATTCTTGTGTTATTGTTTATTTGTTTTGTACCAATAAACGTTTATAAATATTATATGAACCAGATAATATTTATTTTTCATTGACAATAAGAAAACGTCCATAGTCCCCGATATGTGTCCACTGTCTCCCAGACAAGGGTATAGTGTGGACAAAATGTACGCACCTACATAATATCAAATGTCAACTACATCCTATGGTAAACCTTGCCCAAATTGCGTCAATATATAGTAATACCATATGGTAGCTATCACTTACACAAGGAATCACTATTTCATTTAAACAAATAAAAAGTCGGTTGCCATTCTTCTCAAAACTGTCCATTGTCTACCCACTCTCCCCTAGGAGCCTATACCTACTTTATCTAATTTGAATGTTCCCAACTTTTTTGTCCTACACTGTATACGCATTTTGATTGAATATTTTTATCCTCCTAACCTTTTGACGTAAAAAAGGTATACTACTTTTGTTTCGATAAATATAGCCGTTTTCGAGAAAAACGCTAAAATAACATTGCTTGCATGTAATGAATACGAAATCATTTTAATTTATTATTTATTTTCAACCTTAAACGTAGCAGAGCAAAGGAAGGAATCCATGGAGTTCGTCGGAATTTTTGAAGAAAAGTTAATTTATACGCATTGAAGAGGAAGGACGTCACTTTGGACCTTTGATTTAAATGTTTACTTTATTGTTCTAATAACTGATGCATTTTAAAACTGCAAATAAACGTAAACTTTAATACCCTGAAGAGATAGCATTTATTTTTGGTCTAGAATTAACCTCTAAATTTTTTGCTCATCATTTCTGGACACCCCGTATGTATATTATATGTACTTGGATATATGCACTTATAAAGGTCTAGTAATAAGCCAGCTGACCTCATAACCAAAAATAAACCTAATAACTTTATTTGATTTTTGACGATATTTTTTCGCGTATAGAAGCTCTTAAATGCGCTAGTGTACAAACTTGACCTTGTCGTTTTCATTACATTACTTATTAAATTTAATAATTACCACAATAATTTTTTATAATAATATTGTAGGTACCAACCTACGTCAAACGAACAACTTGAATTACATTATATAACACAAAACAGCTAATGATATTACAAAAAAAATAATTCTGACGTAAATGTAGGTTCTTTTTATCTGATAATAATTTCACAAGATACGGAAGTGGATAGGTTACAATTTTCATAAAAACCTATAAACAAGAATGTCATGAAGGGTACTTTAAGTTTAAAAACTTGTCCAGTTTAACAATTAAGGCATTTAAATAACAAAAAAACTTTTGCACGAAAAGTGTTCTAAATTAACTTGCAGGATTTTAATAAAATTTATTTCAATTTTTTAGTATACAGTAGAATACTAGTCAACAATATTATGGGAATTTCTACATTTTTTAAAAAGTCAAGTTTTTAGAAGTATTAAAAAAAAGTTATCTGCAAAGACGGATAACCATATTAGCCACAAAAATTGATGAAATTTTATATACAGGGTGTCCCAAAAGTAATGGGACACAGAGCAACAGCAGACTCCTTAAGGCGAAATAATGCGATTTATTTAAACTTGCCTTATCCCAAAATTGATAACAACCAAGATACAGGGTGTCAAAGTTTTAATTTTGTTTTCGTTCCTTTGCGATTATTTCTTAACGAAACTACATAGCAGCACAAAATTGAGGGTTTTGAGGTTTTTTGAGGTGAGGAATTCAAAATTATTTATAGTTTTTGTGTAACCAGTAGAGGGCGCTGCCTACGATATGGCCCACTCTTTTAGCTGGCATGGCATACCTTTGTTTAGGCTTCTTATATATTTCCGACTATTAAAAAAATAAGTTATTTTACTTCTTTTACATCAAAAACGTATAACTTATTGAAGTCGCCAGGAGCAACCATTTTTGAGATAATCGCATTCCATATTTTAAATGCAAGAATGCTAAAATATTTAAAATAATTGTGTATTCGTATTAGTATTATTTATCACAGCTGGCCTTGATTAAAAACAACGACGTTTCTAAAGCAACATGTTACACAAAGTACCTATCATCTGTCAAAGTTGTTAATATTTTACGTACAATACGTAGATATTGTAAATTTTTTAGTAATGCCTCGAAATAATTTATTTTCCAATGCGGAAATGTAAGAAATTATCTAAATGAAAAGTCCCTGAACGTTGGATAGGCCGTGGTGGCCCCCTTGCCTTGGCCGGCGCAAAGTCCGGATTTTAATCCAATGAATTTATGAAATTATAAATTAATTCTCCTAATCTACTCAGAAATGATGAAGATCTCTTATTTAAAGTCTGGCAGTATTTTGTAAAACGTATAGCGAAATGTATTAAGGTAAATGGTGGCCATTTTGAACAATTGCTATCACGACGTTACCATTTTTATTTCTAACTAGTTTGTTACTTTTAAATGTTATTAAACTAAGTATTAAATAACATTTTTGATTAGAATAAAATTAGTAATTCCGTATACGAAAAAACGTTTTTATTAGAAAAAAATAATCAACCTTAAGTATCTATATTAACTATGACACTTAGCAAACGTAGCTGATTTACAATAATTTTAATTCAGAAATTCACCGTTGCTCGATTTTATGTTGCTTTTGGACCACGTACTTAGTTGCATTGGATATATGCAATGCGATTATCTCGAAAATGGTTGCTCCTAGCGACTTCAATTAGTTATACGTTTTTAATGTAAAAGAAGTAAAGTAACTTATTTTTTTAATAGTCGGATCGATATAAGAAGCCTAAACAAAGTTATGCCATCTAAAAGGAGTGGCCCATGCCGTAGGCAGCGCCCTCTACTGGTTACACAAAAACGCTGGATAATTTTGAATTTTAACATTTCGATCTCAACGATTTTTTACAAATTGAACATACCTACGAGTAGAGCTCCAGTAAAGAAATATTACAAAATTTTGTAATGTAAACGAATTGCAGATTTAATTTTCGTTTTCGAAATATAATATAAATTCATTATCAGTAAACTATTCAATCTTTTCTAAAATCTATTTCACGAGAAAGAACTTTAAACCTTTAGCTATCTAGTAATGCCAGATTTATAATATTTGTTTTCTTTAATGCATGTCTTATCTTTGCTTTAGTTCATTGCAGAAAAGTTAAATGTACAAACAATACTTCATCATCTCAAGTAATAAACATATTTTAAAATAAATTTGATAGCTTTCGTTGTTTTTCAGTAAATATTATAGATGCGAATTCTATTCGAAAAATTTCTTAATTGTAGAAGTAATAAGTTGATCCCTGTTTTTATTAAAAAGTTAACTACTGTACTTATTGTTGAATTGCATAAAGAATAAGTAACTACCAGGCAATTTTATTGTAACATCAATGACATTGGTAGAAATGATTTACTTACAATTAAACCGGTCTGGTTAGTAAATCAAGAATTAAAGTGACCGGGTGACTCTGATTGAGAAAAAAACGTTTCTGCAAATGTCAAGCATGACAATCCTTGGGAAAAATCTAATTAGAAGAATGCATTGATAGGAAGATTTTTTTAGTCAAAAGTCAAATTTCCCAGGAGATAAAAGGTTCTTAGATATGTTTGTACATTTACGACTTTAGTTATTAATGCGCTAACAATAGCTAGTGTTAAAATGTTGGTATTTATTCAAATTGTTATTATATTAGGGGTAAAACCATTGAAAAAAAAAAGGGATTTCCAGAAATATGTTAAGCTCACGTAGTAATTCTCACTATATAAAAGGTACAGAATTGCTGGTTCGTATAAGTGACAAACTAGCTTTGTATGTCATGAAAACTGTTTATTTTCCATACAGTTTTTAGACAGGCATGACTAGAGTTACGTCACTAATTACTACCGTTAGGATTCATTGAAAAAGTTATCACATTTGGGGCCGAAACACTGGACGAAATAGGAAAAGGATTGCCTGAGGTATTATTGTTATTATTTAGCTGAAGCCTTCTTAACATCTCGCTATGAGGGAATGAATTGCTAGTCATTAAAGGCGGCAAGCATTCTGTGCTATGCTGAAAACTGTTCTTCAACGCGTTAGCAGATTTTTGGAACATATCAAATGACACTGGCCAGTCAGCAGGATTAGGAATATTTTGCAGGGCATCGAGGGTTAAACTGGAATTACTCCTACCATGTAAAACTCTAGGCATCTCGCACTGTTCGCATTTGTCTAAGTCTGGGTGGTTGAGGAATGTACAAAGAGAACAGTTCCATTTGGGACCATCCAGTTCTGGCATATCAAACGAAGAAACCGGGGAACTCTGGTAGAAGAGACGACCTCGGGTTTGTCGTCGTACTATTTGAGGTCTGGGGATGGTACGCGGTGGCTGAGTCGCTAACAAAGGCCCAGTCGGTCCTGTATAGATGCTGTTGTAGAATTCATCTAAAACATAAATGTACATTGTAAAGTAAATTTGGTGGAATTCAAAAAGTACTGTTACTAGTTGGTTTGTTATTAATAAATAAATATTCGAAATATGGTTTTTAATGTAAGGGTAACTACTAACGATATTTAATTTAATAAGTATTTAGTTTTAAATTGACCCTAACTACAGGGTGTTATTTAAGTATGTGGCCAAACTCCAAGGGGTGCTTCTTTTAGAGATTTTGAGAAGAAAAGTTCATATAAACATGGGTTCGAAAATGTATACTTTCATGATACAGGGTGTTAAACTTTTTTTAAAAAAATCGGATTTTCGTAAATATCTCAATGCTCTTTTATTAGATTTTGTTGAAAGTTGGTAATTCTGTTTGTAATAACAAGAGAATAATTTAGCTTTTATAAGATTATAATTATTAGGTCCAGTGGCGTCCCGGAAGACAGTCCAACTAATATTGTTGACAAAAAAATGGCGCGCCACTGACTATTTTTAAAATTATGTATTTTTTTGAATTAAGCAACTACAAATACAACTATTTTACCTTCTGATACTTTTTTTTATCTTGCTTTGTTTTCGAGAAAAAAAAATAAAAACCACTTTATTGCATGTCCCCGGGAGCATATACAGTAACAGCACGCGGGCTAGAAAATCCGACTTTCCGAAGTCCTGGCTAGTAACGACACTCGCGCTAGCAGCAGTTACAGTAATAGCACGCGAGGTATAAAAAGGTATATCGGCAATCGGTTTGTTCGTTGTTAGCAGAGCATTTTTTTTTAATCCAATTAATTTCATAATATTTCATAAAATAATAATTAAATTTAAAAAAATGCTCTGCTAACAACGAACAAACCGATTGCCGATATACCTTTTTATACCTCGCGTGCTATTACTGTAACTGCTGCTAGCGCGAGTGTCGTTACAAGCCACCACTTGAGGAAGTCAGATTTTCTAGCCCGCGTGCTGTTACGCATTCTGCTGTCTAGCACACGTGCCATTACTGATTATTATGAGTTCGGCGATCCGAGCTTAAACGAAGTTTCTAGCCCGCGTGCTGTTACTGTATATGCTCCCCGGGACAATAAGAGTAAAAAATTTAAACTACTTACCAAACTATTAAGCAATTAAAATTACACGAAAGTCCTCTTTTGAATTTTTTCGCATAAATTTTAAAATATTTTTTTTCTCGAAAACAAAACAAGATATGAAAAAAACTCAAGAAATAAAATAGTTGTATTTGTAGTTGCTTAATTCGAAAAAAATACATGATAAATTTTAAAAAAAGTCAGTGACGCGCATTTTTTTTGTCAACAATATTAGTTGAACTGTCTTCCGGGACGCCACTGGACCTAACAATTTTATTCTAATTGAGGTTAAATTATCATCTTGTTATTACAAACAGTATTGCCAAATTTCAACAAAATCGAATAAAAGAGTATTGATATATTTACGAACATATCCGATTTTTTTTTAAAGTTTGACACCCGGCTGTATCGTAAAAACTATGCATTTTGGGACCCATGTTTATATGAACTTTTCTTCATAAAATCACCCCTTTGGAGTTTGGCCTCATACTTAAATACCACCCTGTATATTCTCCTACAATTATTGTAAATTATCTCTAAAAATAAACAATTTAGTTTGATTTAAAATGGAAATCATTAGAAGAAACTTTAATATTTGATCTGGCACAGATTTTAATCAAAATAGACATAAACTTAGTAAACCTTCTCTATGAAGAAATAAACGTTTAGGGGCAACATCCTCAGGATAATTTTCCAAATCAGATGTTCTTAAAACCTACCCTAATAGTATATTTCTTCAGGCGATAAAACCAATATAAATAATAAAACTAAAAACTTTACTTCCAAGTATTTTTAATTAACTGCGACTCCATGGTCATTCGTTTTAAGCCAACGCAATATTTTTAACTGGCAAAATAAAATTAGGTTAACCAACACCACTAAATTATTGTTGTTGTTCTGTGATTATTTTTAAGAAGAGAAAGCGCAAAGTGTTATACAGATTATTTTTTCTTCATTTCTATTTTAATTTGTTTCACCGATTACCTATTTATCAAAATATTAAATTCGCTGAAAAAAAGAGTGCGTGTATAAGTACCGTAAAACTGGGTGAATAGGATCAATTTTCAACTTTGAAAGCTTATAACTTGAAAACTATCTGCCTGAATACATTTCTTAATAGCTTAAAACATGAGTTAAGGTTGGTACTTTTAAATTGTGGTATAAGTTTTTATACAGGGTGTACCCTGTTGTATATATTTTTTTTTGTGCAAAAATCATATTCACCCCGGAGGCGGTGTCAATAGGATCATTGATTGATTTATTGACTGTATCGCATTTAAACAACCTCGCTGTGTATAGAATTTTGCACACAAATTTATCTTAAGTAATATAAAAGAGTACTAAAAATAATATTAGGTACCTAAATTTTAAGTGCTGCATAGTTGTAGAGATATGAAGTTTGTAAGACAAAAGCAAAGATAAAATGACAACAGTTTAACCGCTAAATTTGACGTTTTAGGTTATGGTATTCAGCCTGCGGCCAAGTTTTTTAAAGTTTAATATCATAAAAATTACTTTTAACAACCGTTACTTCAAATCTGTACATAGAAAAGAACTACCCTTTAAAATTAAAATTATTACAGATTTTTGAAATTTGAAGGTAACTTCAATCCTATTTACCCCGCTGATCCTATCCACCCCGTTTTACGGTACCTACTTCCGAACCTACCTTTATCCAATAGCTCTGCCAATTGTTCACACTGAAACGTCAGATGTTTAATTTCCATTCGTAGTTGTTTTTCCATTTCGGCTGCTGTTCGCCTTTCTATAACCTAAAAAGAAGAAGTTTTTTTAATTCGTATTTATTAAATATATAACTATGCTATGCTCAAAAGCACTAAACGAAATGTGTTTTGTCTATTATTGCAAATTAAGTTTATAAATGAAATGAAATCTACATTTTTAGAAAAAAAGAAAAGCACAAAGTCTTTCTCCACAATTTTTTTATTAGAATAACTCGGCGAACCTAGAATAATTCATAATAATTCAAATCGACATGTTTCGAGTGTAGAAACACTCATCATCAGGAAAAACGAAGTGAATGGTACACTCTGATGTTGTTATTAATAGAGAAAATAATAGTGGAATTGAGCCGTAACGGAGCTTTCAGAGGTGTACAAGAGGTGTAACAACATTTTTACGTTTTATTCTGGATTCTCGTCGGGCTACTTTAGAATTATTCAGGCAGCATTACGTTAAATAAAGGAATTGTTGACAGTTTAAAAACTTGATTAGTGGTTATCTGTTTAAATGTAAAGGTTTGGCAGTCGACTGATAGCCAAAAGTGAAATTTTATCTATAAGTACTAAATTTCGTTAAAACCATAAGTTTTATGGCCGTCTCAGTTTACGTAATTTTTTTTTTCATTTTAGTAATTTCTATCAATTAATTATTTATTTAACATAACTAGACACCTATTATAAACTCTTTTGGAAAAATTATTATTTGTGGTACTGTTTTTGAACCCACAGGGAGCTGCCGCCTGTCGTGCTGCAACCAGAATCAGAATAACTATAGGTACCTACCTCGATATATATTATAATATAATGTGACCAGTAAAGTCCGCATCATATTATGGGATTTTTTTTTTTATTAATAACTTTATTCGAAATTTGACTTTGGCATTAAGTTCTGCTTCGATCGAGAGAAATTAAGCAAAAAAAAAAGTGGTCACGTGATTCGCATTATCTGTCAAATTTTAATTTTTTTCAAAAAATAATTTAAAAGTGGGGTTATTTCTGAAAGTATCGAAAAAAAGTTATTAGAAAAAGATTTTTTAAATGCAGTTTCTAGTCCACATGCAAAATTTCAGCTGCATAGGATAATTTTGATTTTTTACCCGCCACTAAAATTTATTTTCCAGTTAATGAACACTTTACTGATGACACTGTGTTCTTTTTTGTCTTAATATTAAGCTGTATTACTTTCAGACACAAACTACGTTTTCAAAAATACTTATTTTATGAAGTTACCTTATACAGGGTCAAAAACAAATAAACTTTGCATCACATATACGACCAAATTATAATAGCCCAATTTTGATTAGAAAAACACACATTTAATATGGCGCTGCTTTAAAGAAAATGTATCTGGAATAAAGCATTCTCAAAACTAAGAAGTTTTATGTAGGTTGCGTTAAGTCTTATTTTGCAAAAGTGGTGCAATTTACAACATATAGGTAAAAAATCAAAATTATCTTATGCAACTGAACTTGTGCATGTGGGCTAGAAACTGCATTTAAAAAACCTTTTTTTAATAACTTTTTTCGATATTTTCAGAAATAACCCCACTTTTGAATTATTTTTTGGAAAAAAATTAAAATTTGACCGATACCTAATGCGAATCACGTGACTACTATTTTTTTGCTTAATTTTTATCTCGATCTAGGCAAAACTTGATGCCAAAGTCAAATTTTGAATAAAGCTATTAATAAAGAAAAATCCCATATGATGCGGACTTTACTGGTGACACTTATATACCTACTCAAAAAATATGTTCCTAGGATTTTAGTAGTATGAAATGAACATTTATTCGTCAAAAATAATGTATGCTATTAGCTATCAATAAATCTGTATTACTACAGTGAACGGAAGGCTGTATTTTTATATTTTTGTCACAAGTGTCTATATTTTGCAAATAATTCATTAGATATTTATCTGTTGACAGGTAGAGAGCCTATACTTGGTAGTTTTAGTTGGCTACTGGAATTTCTAAATGAAAATGTCATGCTATAATGTTTTATATTATTTTGGTGTGATATCTTTTTACAGAATCTCCCACGTTCTTGATTTAATAAGCGGAAATAATCTCTCGAGCATCAATCTTTTAAGAAAATTATCCCTCGTCTCTATGTTAGTGGCAACTTTCATTCCTGGGTGTTACATATTTCTATATTGTAGAAAACGCATTTTTTAACACCTCGACACCAAGAATTATCCCACCCAGGATATTGATCTGGGAGAAAAAACTGAATAATTTTTAACAACTCTTACCTGTTGGTTCTTCTTTTCCAGGTTCGCCACTTCCTGCCTCATGATCACTAGCTTAGCGTTCCCAGTCTGCAGCTCTATCTGCATTCGGTCTATCCGAGCTTGTTGTTTAAGCACCACTGGAGCTTAAATAAAAGGAAAATGTCAATTATACCACAGTTTTAAATTTTCCATTTTTTTGCGTTAAAATCTATCCGTAAACTCCTAATTTAACAGTCTTTTTAACTATTACAATATCCGATATACCTACTAGACCAGGGTCGATAATTTTTGAAACCAAAAAAAATAATAGTAGGATGAAACCCATTGGAAAAGGAAGATAATTTAACAAAAATTAAAGGAAAAATGATTTACGGGCGATCCTAGGTTGGGAAGTGGAAGGGGGTGAGTTTTTATGGGTAGAAAACGATTTATCTCGATTTCCTATGGAAAAACGTTAAATGGCAAAGTTGTAGGTAATAAAAAGATCTACAACTTTTGTGTTTACACTTTTTTCACATAACCTCAAAATTTATGTGAAAAATTCAAATAACCAAGTTTTTGGTTTTTTATTTTTATCTTTTACAAAAAAATTTTTTTTTTACGAAATTTTGGTGAAAACTTACCTTTTTATTTCCCAAACACACTGTAATTTTTTTGATTTAAAATACAGTGTGTCCGCTTGAGTTCTGTACATATGGAAAACTTTTTTATTATTAACTTTACGAAAAAAAGTTATTCTTCATAAAAAGTTCTGCATGGTCCAAAATCTAAAATACAACGATCAAATATCGAAATTTTCCAGTCCTATACGAGGTTTGTCAAAAAACGTGAATTTTTCCCAAGAGTGTAAATTTTTCCCAAGCGTAAAGTACCTTTTTTTTTGACATTATCAAAAATTGTTATTAAAAAAAGTTGATCAGAACTAAGAACCACGTCTAAATGTGCAATAACACGCATTAAATTAATTAAATAATTAAAAAATTAAATAATTAATAATAAATCAATAAAATAATTTTTCAACATAAATGCGTATAATTGTACATTTAGCCGTAGTTTTTAGTTCTGATCAACTTTTTTTCATATCCATTTTTGATAATGTCAAAAATAAAGGTACTTTACGCTTGGGAAAAATTTACATTCTTGGGAAAAATTCACGTTTTCTGACAAACCTTGTATATGACTGGAAAATTTCGATATTTGATGGTTGCATTTTAGGTCTTGGACCATGCAGAACTTTTTATGAAGAATAACTTTTTTTCGTAAAGTTAATAATAAAAAAGTTTTCCATATGTACAGAACTCAAGCGGACACACTGTACATATTTATTTGTTCACCTTATTTTGCCTTAATATCGAAAAAGCACCCTAATTTTCAATAGAAAATTCTCACGTCAAAATATCTGCTTTTTTAAAAAAGTCGGTGGGCTTTTTGTTCGTTGAAATCTCTACTTTCTGATGGTGTAAAAAAATATACATTACTATGATAAATGTTCTCAAAAAATGCAAAGAAACGAACGTCTTATTAAATATTAACTTTATTAACTTATTTGGTTGTTAAATATAGTAGTATATTTTGACTTGCAATTTTTGGTTTATCAATGTAACATGGAATCTTACGTTTTTCGAGTAATTAAAGTATAAATTTTAATAAACAGCTCAAAATTGTACATAATGATTTAAAAAAAAAAATTCGGATTCGAGTTTTTTTCGTTTCTTTCCATTTTTTGAGAACATTTACCATAGTAATGTATATTTTTTTTACACCATCAGAAAGTAGAGATTTCAACGAACAAAAAGCCCACCGACTTTTTTAAAAAAGCAGATATTTTGACCTGAGAATTTTCGATTGAAAATTAGGATGCTTTTTCGATATTAAGTCAAAATAAGGTGAAAAAATAAATATTTTAAATCAGAAAATTACAGTGTGTTTGGGATATAAAAAGGTAAGTTTTCGCCAAATTTCGTGAATAAATTTTTTTTTGTAGAAGATAAAAATAAAAAACCAAAATCTTGGTTATTTGAATTTTTCACATACATTTTGAGGTTATGTGAAAAAAGTGTAAATACAAAAGTTGTAGATCTTTTTATTTCCTACAACTCTGCCATTTAACGTTTTTTCATGGGACTAGTAGTTTTGCCGGAAATCGAGATAAATCGACCCATAAAAACTCACCCCCCTTCCACTTCCCGACCTCGGATCGCCCGTAAATTATTTTTCCTTTCATTTTTGTTATATTCTCTTCCTTTTCCAATGGGTTTTATCCTACTATTTTATTTTCACTTTTTACCATTTTTAAAGGCTTAGTCTATACAATTCATAATGCGTCTTATAATCATTTATATTTATTCAAAAAAAATTTAAGGAAACCCCAGCAATATTATAGAACGAAATTAGGTACCTACTAAAAGTTTTTTCAACAAATTATATTAAAAGTAATTAGAAAGTTAATTCTCTACACATTTCAAACAAATATAAATAAATAAAAGCACATTGACTTTTTATTTATACTCACATTTATACTTAGTGATAATTGTACATACAAAAAAATAATTAGAAAAATTGTCATCTCCGGTTCTTCTGCTGATTAAATTTTCTTAAAAGTTAGCAAGATTTAGAGCTTTTATACTATTTCCTTAATATACAAGAATGGTCAAATTATATAATTCATTTGTGGTACATTAAGGGTCGCTGTGGACGATTGATCCTTGTCAACACAGAGAAGGTAGATTCGCAAGATGCTGTGCTACAGCCAAAAGCTCTGGCACTCGCCAGTAACTCACATGGATCAGAGAATACAATTCATTGCTGAAAAATAATATCGAACATAGCTAAATCAGCAGCAACTGCAATTAGGGGCTTATCCTTTTTTACAAATGTTCTTTTCATTTCGTTCAAGATGATATCCAGTGTTTGATAGAATATTGTTCTAAAATATTTTTCATATTGATCAACATCTAAACGCTGATCGTTTAACACTTTTATCATACCCTGCGAGCAAACATTTTTTGCATCAAAGGGAGCCTTGCATCTAAGGACGTAATGCTTAGCCGTAGAGCTTAACACCTGTTGGGTGTCAGTAACTACCTGACTTAACAATCAATCAGTTATTCCGTCATATTTGACAGTCGTTACAAGTAATTTGATTCATCGCTATAATTTCTCCAATTTCTTGAACAATTCGCACAATGGGCTTTACAAAACAGCACAAAATATTCATGCTTGAAGCGTATTTTCGAAACGGGGTTGGAGTAAATGGTGAGTGGCAATACAATCCGGGTTTGTGCATGGACGATTTTCACGAACATTTTTCTAACGTTGCTTTTATTGTTGGGGATTTTTATCATTGCCTGAAAAGAACCGTGGCTGTGTTTAGGGAAACAGGTTCTATACAACACAAAAAAGGAGCAGGAAGACCATCTGTAAGAACAGAAGAACTTGTTGCAAACGTTCGTGAAATAATGCAAAATACGCCAACAAATTGTATAAGACGCCTGTCTCAAGAAGTGGAAAGATCGTACGGAACATGCAGGACTATTCTTAAGAAGAAGCTAAATTTATTTCGTTATAAAGTGCAAGTATTCCAAGAAATGCAAGTCGCACAATTTGAAAGACGCGGAAATTACTCTCAACGGTTTACCCAAAATTTATTGGAAATAAATGATTTATTAGACCTGACATTTTTTTCGGATGAAGCCTGGTTCCACCTCTCCGGTTATGTGAATTTTCAGAATACACGCATGTGGAGTAGTGAAAATCCCCATTTTTTTGTAGAGTTCACGGTGCATCCTCAAAAAATTGGTGTCTGTTTAGCTGTTTCCCGAAGAAGAATTGTTGGTCCCATTTTTTTCCATAACACAGTTACAGCACAGCGTTATAGAGACAATATTTTGAATCCATTTGTGCAGCAATTACTTGACGACGAACTACGTTTTGGATATTTTCAACAGGACGGTGCAACCGCCCATACAGTCGCCGAAACTATTAAGTACTTACGCAATTTTTTCGACGACAGATTGATCAGTTTTCGATCAGACATTGTCGAATTCCCACCTATAGATCACCTTGTTTAACGGTTATGGATTACTTCGTTTTTCCTCATTTAAAGAAGACTATTTTTAAAACACCAGTTGCAAATTTAGAACAATTGCAAGAAAGGATTATCCAAGAAAGTGGTAACATTTCTCCAGAGATGCTGGTCAACACGTTCGAAAATATGAAGAGACGTGTGAATTTATGCTTGGAGCATGGCGGTAGCCAATTTCAGCATCTTATGTAATTATTTTTCTTTCTGTATATTCTTACTTTGTTAATTTTGTAAACAACAAAAATAAATTTGTGTTTGTCTACTTATTTTATTACTCATTAGTTTGGCATATCATGTCATAATATGAATTTGACAAAATTTTAACCTATATTTGGTTAGATATATTATTATCGTCCCCATATCATTGTGATCTAAACCAAGCCCTACGTTTTTTAATCCAAGCCCTCTTTGATTCAAATAAATTTTGCTCGCATGGTAGATATTCCTTAACGCGGTGTTTGTCTTTCTTTGTCCTTATTTAGGAATGTCATCTTCAGTCACACTGAAATATGTGCTGTTGATTTCTTTCTAAATGTTGTCGTTTCTTCTGCCTCGCAAATTTCGTGTTTAGGACGATACCTATATATAGGCTTGCAAAGCCTCGCGTACCAATTTTCAATCATATCCAGTGAATAAAATTTGACAAAAAGATACATAATATAGGTACCCTCTGTATTAGGTTTTTTAGTCCGTTACTGACTTTTGCGCTTATACTATTAATTTGTGTCGTTAAATAAAGTTCTTCACAGGTATCTACATCTACAAACAGCTTTGTTGCCGATCAGGTGTTTGGGCGATCCGCCCGCGGAACCCAAAATAGACGACGCGACGCCTACGCAAAACGCCCGTCGTTATTTTAGTATCGACAAGGCTGAACGAAATGAGGTGCATTTTCGAATTTTAATGGACCGTAAATAAAACATTTTTAATTCACTTTGTGCAAGATTGTTTTCGATTTACCTACAATTTTCGACGAGCTACGTACGCCTAGCCAAAAATGGAGAATCGAAACATTGAAACTTTAATTTAATTCAGTACTATCATAAGATTCTAAAAAATAATAATAACAACAATGATATGATTTTCGGTTGTCTGCATACATGCTACTTTAATGACATTATATTATAATGATTAAAAATAAAGTCAAAGTTCCAATTGGGAAATATCCTCGGAAATATCCTTTAACATCTGCAAATCAGAATCAGATGATAAATAACTGACCTGATATAGAAATCTATAGGTATAAGACAATAAGTCTTCAACCGGTCCAGCGCTTAGTCAGAGCCTCAGCTACTCTTGGGAATGATTTACTCGTTCCGTGATTTGAGTGATTTAGTCTTTCAGAGTTTTCCAGTATTTCTACCGTGCGTGCATCAAAGAGGGCTTGGATTAAAAAACGTAGGGCTTGGTTTCGATCACAAGGATATGGGGACGATATATCTAACCAAATCTTGGTTAAAATTTTGTCAAATTCATATTATGACATGGTATGCCAAACTAATTAGTAATAAAATAAGTAGACAAATACAAATTTATTTTTGTTGTTTACAAAATTAACAAATAAAGAATATACAGAAAGAAAAAGAAAAATTGCTGAAATTGGCCACCGCCATGCTCCAAGCATAAATTCACACGCCTCTTCTTCATATTTTCGAAAGTGTTGACCAGCATCTCTGGAGAAATGTTACCACATTCTTGGATAATCCTTTCTTGTAATTGTTCTAAATTTGCAACTGGTGTTTTAAAAATAGTGTTCTTTAAATGAGGAAAAACGAAGTAATCCATAACCGTTAAACAAGGTGATCTATTGGTGGGAGTTTAATGCCTGATCGAAAACTGATCAATCTGATGTCGTCGAAAAAATTGCGTAAGTAGTTAATAGTTTCGGCGGCTTTATGGGCGGTTGCACCGTCCTGTTGAAAATATTCAAAACGTAGTTCGTCGTCAAGTAATTGCTCTACAAATGGATTCAAAATATTGTCTCTATACCGCTGTGCTGTAACTGTGTCATGGAAAAAAATAGGACCAACAATAATTCTTCTTCGGGAAACAGCTAAGCAGACACCAATTTTTTGAGGGTGCAATGTGGACTCTACAACAAAATGGAGATTTTCACTACTCCACATGCGTGTATTCTGAGAATTCACATAACCGGAGAGCTGGAACCAGGCTTCATCCGAGAAAAATGTCAGGACTAATAAATTATTTCTTTCCAATAAATTTTGGGTAAACCTTTGAGAGTAATTCCTGCGTCTTTCAAAACCTGCGGCTTGTATTTCTGGGAACACTTGCACTATATAAGGAAATAAATTTAAGTAGCTGCTTCTTTAGAATATACAGGGTGTTACTTAATGATGTGGCGTAATTTCAAGGGAGTCTTTCTGAACCAAATTCAAATAGAAAAGTTCATATAAACATGTCCTGAAGAGTCTGGTTTTCAAGATACAGGGTGTCAAAGTTTTAAAAAAAAATTGGTTTTTTATTAATATCTAAATGATTATTTTACCGATTTTGTTGAAATCTGGCAGGGTTATTCATTGTAATAAGACGCTAAGTTGGCACTAACTAAAAGAAAATTATAAGTTCCAGTGGCGTCTCTGGGGAAAGTGTCACGAATAATATTGACAAAAAAATGTACGCTACTGAGTTTTTTGAAAAATTTTAATTTTTTTCAGATTGAGGATCCACAAGTACAACTTTTTTGTCTCTTAATATCTCTTCGTATAATACTTCCTTTTCGAGGAAAAAAATAAAAACGTATTCATTGCATGTCGGAAAATTGTTAAAATAAAATCAAGTTAACTTTGATCGTTGCTAGGAAATGTTGTTTTGTTATTATGAACATAATGGTTTTGACTTTCGGTAACAGTTTGTTATTATTTTTTCTCTGGTCAAAAGGTTAATAATTGTGCTATTCAAAAAATGGCAAATAATTATTCTAATTTGGAGATGACACAAATGCATTTCCTTTATGGTCTTGCCAATGGTAATTCGGCGGAGGCCCGGCGGCTCTATCAAGAAAGGTATCCTGACCGTGTCCTTCCATGTAGACAAATATTCATAAACATTCATCGTCGTCCGACTGAATCTGGCAGTTTTAAACGTAATACCTCAGAGGGAAGACCTCTTACAATTCGAACTCCCGCAGTTGAGGAGGCTGTCCTACATGCGGTCAAAGATAATCCTGCAACTATAGTACCCGACAAATAGGTAGGAAATTAAATATTTGTTATAAAATGGCATGGGAAATTATAAGAGATTCCCTGTTGTATCCTTATTACGTACAAAGCGTTCAGGCACTTCTGCCGAGAGATTTTGAATGTGAAACTATTCGTAACACTAATGGAATTTTCGAAAGAGTTCGTCGCTCGATGAGAAGGAGAGCAGAAGCCTGCATAGAAGCGGGAGGTAGTAATTTCCAACATTTTTTGTAAATAGTCATTACTTTTCGTTTGTTAGATTTTTAAAAATGGCTTAGTAATAAATATACTGAACGATCAAATTTAACTTGATTTTATTTTAACAATTTTTCGACATGCAATGAAGTCGTTTTTATTTTTTTCCTCGAAAAGGAAGTAATATACGAAAAGATATTAAGAGACAAAAAATTGTATTTGTAGATGCTCAATCTGAAAAAAATTTAAATTTTTCAAAAAACTCAGTAGCGTACATTTTTTTTGTCAATATTATTCGTGACACTGCCCCCAGAGACGCCACTGGAACTTATAATTTTTTTTTAATTAGTGCCAACTTAGCGTCTTATTACAATGAATAACCCTACCAGATTTCAACAAAATCGGTAAAATTTAGATATTATTAAAAAACCAATTTTTTTTTAAAACTTCGACACCCTGTATCTGAAAACCAGACTCTTCAGGACACATGTTTATATGAACTTTTCTATTTGAATTTGATTCAGGAATACTCCCTTGAAATTACGCCACATCATTAAGTAACACCTTGTATAGTCCTCCATGTTCTATAAGATCTTCCCACTTCATGGGACAGGCGTCTTATCCAATTTGTCGGAGTATTTTGCATTATTTCACAAACGTTTGCAACAAGTTCCTCTGTTCTTACAGATGGTCTTCCTGCTCCTTTTTTGCGTTGTATAGTACTTGCTTCCCTAAACACAGCCACGGTTCTTTTCAGGCAATGATAAAAATCCCCAGCAATAAAAGCAACGTTAGGAAAATGTTCGTGAAAATCGTCCATGCACGAACCCGGATTGTATTGCCACTCACCATTTACTCTAACCGCGTTTCGAAAATACGCTTCAACCATGAATGTTTTGTGCTGTTCCGTAAAGCCCATTGTGTGAATTGTTCAAGAAATTGGAAAAATTAGCGATGAATCAAATTACTTGTAACGACTGTCAAAGATGACGGAATAACTGATTGATTGGTAATTCAGGTAGTTACTGACACCCAACAGGTATTAAGCTCTACGGCCATTACGTACTTAGATGCAAGGCCTTCTTTGATGCAAATAATTTTTGCTCGCACGGTATCGGTACGTCGGAAAATAGTTATGTGTGCGGTTGAATTTATACCTTTCCTATATTTTTTTATATAATTAATACATTAACCTCTATTCACCAATCAGTACACAGTACTATTCAGGTAGTCAGAGTTACGGTCAAGTGAACAGAAGAATATTTAAGTGTTACGGCACAAGGCCAACAACAACAACTACCGCAACATTGTGATTCATAGGTTATTTACATTATTTTATTAGATTATTATTGGTTTAGGTATAGGTCTTTAAGAGTTTACCATCGCTTTGAATCGCGACATGCATTTATACCATTTACTCAAAACCCTCTAAACCTATCAAATTTATTTCAAGACATATTTGGCTATTTAGAAATAATAAAGTTATTTTTGACTTCTAGGTACTAACAGCGATCGCAAAGATAAAATATCACGAGTAAAACTTAATTTGACAGGCGTAAATTGGGTATCACTGTGTAGCTAAAGGTTCAAACCTTGTTTTCTAACATATTTTTATATTTTTGAATTGGCCTTTTCTTTGAGAGAAAATAATTTTTAATATTGGCGTATTTATACTAAAACAAATTAAAGTATATTTTGATACCGAAAGGATAATCAGAAAATCTGCTATAGTCGGATCTGGTCTTATCGTGCAGGTCATACGATTCAAGAAAGACATACTCTCAGTTTTTGTTTTCTTTACTTGCGTTTAATTTTACCCTCTAAGTAAAATACGTAAGATAAATGAGACAGACTTATTCCATTTTGACATGAAAAAAAAAGGATATGTATTTACTTTCCAGCGATTCTAAAAAAGCTTATAATAGCACTAGCTACGTTTTATTTTAAATATGCCAGTTTTGTGACTTTGACAGTTTGTGACAAAATGAAACAATTTTCTGGGTTTTTGCATCCCCAATCAAAAAAAATGGTACTTAATCTGATAAACTATTTTCGCCAACCAATATTCAGGAAACAGTAGCCAAAGCACTGGGAATTAGTTTAAGGACTGTGCAGAAAATTGTGCATGAAACAAAACATAACATAATACCCAAGAATACTAAAAAGTGTAAATGGTGTGATGGTCTTAAATCCGACCAAGTACAAATAGTTTGGCAATATTCGTTAGATCATATTACACAAGAGTACTGGAAGAAATCGGTGGAACATACAGAAATATTAATAAGGGATTGATGGGATCGAGAACAAGTACTAGATGTCGAAGTAGCGCCAATGATAATTGCTCCATTCGAAGACGACTCAGACGACGAGGACTTTTCAGATTTTATAAGTGACGATGAGAGTTTTTAGGCTATAATTATAAACGGTGTTTTTCGTTTACATTTTTTAGTATTCTTGGGTATTATATTATGCTTTTTTTTCATGCACATTATTCTGCATAGTCCTTAAACTAATTCCCAGTGTTTTCATTATGGTTTCCTGCATATTGGTTTGCGAATTTCCACTTTTTCTTTCATTATCGAAATAGTTTATCAGACCAAATGCCATTGTATTTTTAGGTTTTAGTAGTAAAATTGTTAAAATAAATTCCACTGTTTATTATTGTCGTTTTTAATTAAAGGGTACAGTAGGTATATAATTAACGATTATATAATTTTTTTTGTAACTTTTTTAACTCCCCTGTACATAATTTTTACAAAACTAATAATATTAGGTATATGTGGCTATCTTCGCGATAGCTAAAATAATTAAACTATTTTTCCTTCCTTCGGTATATTTGTAAATAATCTCACAACATTTTGATAGCCTCTGTGTTGTCTGATTGGACGCATGTGATCAGTGACCTTTGGACCCGCACGTTAAGACCAGATCTGACGCTACCTTGCATTTAAGGACGTAATACTTAGCCGTAGAGCTTAATACCTGTTGGGTGTCAGTAACTACCTGAATTAACGTCATCTTTGACAGTCGTTACAAGTAATTTGATTCATCGCTAATTTTTCCAATTTCTTGAACAATTCACACAATGGGCTTTACGGAAAAGCACAAAACATTCAAGGAGTGCGTTCATAAACGGCTTAAGCCAAGCTAGAAATTACTTTATGCGTTCTAAATACACCGCAGCTTGTCACAAATGATCAGCTTTTAGCGTTCACGAATCGCTGGAGTAGTGTAAGATTTGGAGGCACCCCGGAGAGCGTCCAAAAGTGGCTATACGAGTTATGATTGGTTGGAATTTTTTTAAGGTTTCAATTTTAAAATCTGTCAAGTCGACTGTTGCAAAATATTTTGGAAAAAATGGCAGTTATTGATGTGCATTTATCAACAGTCGATACAGTAAGACGAAAAGCTCTACTTAAACGGAAATTTTCTTTAAATTCAACATCATTGTATTTTGAAGCTACCTGTTTCACATAATTTTGGATTCTTGGTGGTATGGTTTTGTTTATTGCCACTGCAGCTCCTAAATACAAATTTTCTATTTCATCATCATCATGATTCAGTATCGGTATATCATTAAAAAAATTCTGTAACCACACTAACATCATAACGCTAATCAACCAAAAACTTAATTACAATCGTAGATAATTACTTTAGTGATTACAATTATCAAACCAACAACAGATATTTATATCCATAATCCCAAAAAGTTTTTTGAAAAATATAGATTTTTAGGTTGTTCGTTGACACTTCCTATTTTTGACAAGTGGCTTTTGTCGTCCACAACAAGTTCTGCTAAATTTGGCTTCTCCGTGGGGTAGGGGTAAAGTTGGTTTTGGTTTGGCTTAAGCCGTTTCTGAACGCACTCATGGTTGAAGCGTATTTTCGAAACGGGGTTAGAGTAAATGGTAAGTGGCAATACAATCCGGGTTTGTGCGGATTTTCACGAACATTTTCCTAACGTTGTTTTTATTGCTGGGGATTTTTATCATTGCCTAAAAAGAACCGTGGCTGTGTTAAGGGAAACAGGTTCTATACAACACAAAAAAAGGAGCAGGAAGACCATCTGTAAGAACAGAAGAACTTGTAGAAAAAACGTTCGTGAAATAATGCAAAATACGCCAACAAATTGTATAAGACGCCTGTCCCAAGAAGTGGGAAGATCTTATGGAACATGCAGGACTATTCTTAAGAAGCAGCTAAATTTGTTCCTTATAAAGTGCAAGTATTCGAACAAATACAAATTTTGAAAGACACAGGAATTACTGTCAATGGTTTACCCAAAATTTATTGGAAAGAAATGATTTATTAGACCTGACATTTTTTTCGGATGAAGCTTGGTTCCACCTCTCCGGTTATGCCCGCATTGCATCCTCAAAAAATTGGTGTCTGGTTAGCTGTTTCCCGAAGAAAAATTGTTGGTCCTATTTTTTCCACGACACAGTTACAGCACAGCGGTATAGAGACAATATTTTGAATCCATTTGTGGAGCAATTACTTGAAGACGAACTACGTTTTGGATATTTTTAACAGGGCGGTGCAACTGCCCATACAGCCGCCGAAACTATTAACTAGTTACGCAATTAATCATTTTTTGATCAGACATTGAATTTCCACCTAGATCACCTTGTTTAACGGTTATGGATTACTTCGTTTTTCCTCATTTAAAGAATACAATTTTTAAAACACCAGTTGCAAATTTAGAACAATTATAAGAAAGGATTATCCAAGAATGTGGTAACATTTCTCCAGAGATGCTGGTCCTGGTCAACACTTTCGAAGATATGAAGAGACGTGTGAATTTATGCTTGGAGCATGGCGGTAGCCAATTTCAGCAATTTATGTATTTATTTTTCTTTTTCTTTCTGTATATTCTTACTTTGTTAATTTTGTAATTAACATAAATAAATTTTGATTTGTCTACTTATTTTATTACTTATAAGTTTGGCATATCATGTCATAATATGAATTTGACAAAATTTTAACCTAGATTTGGTTAGAGATATCGTCCCCTTATCATTGTGATCTAAACCAAGCCCTAGGTTTTTTAATCCAAGTCCTCTTTGATGCAAATAATTTTTGCTCGCACGGTATCAATATATCAAATAATGTCCAAAGCTAAAAATACTTACGTTCAGAACTCGCAGTAGTTAAATTATTTAATGATCCTGTTCTAACTAATGCAGTTTCCACTGGGCTATCCTCAACATGAAAACTTCTTGGCCTCGCCCTCACCGAGGAGACGTTACCTGCATTCCCAGGCCCTACAGTTATTTGAAGTCGGCTTTGCAGTCCTTTCTGTCTATCAAAACTACTCGTCGAATACGTTAAACTCGAGTTTTGCGAGGTTATGTCGATGGGATCTTGGGGAGTCGAGGAAGGAGGTCGTAAAGTCAAATTTACACTAGTAAAACTTCGCGGTGAAGTAGCATCATCAAAAAATGGATTTGGGTTCAGCCAAGGCTGAGTAGGCGTTAGCTCTATTATCGCGGAGCACTTGGGCTTAACAGGACTTTGTACTAGACCCATTTGGCAGTTTACATTTAACGATAGGTTTAAACTAGGGCTTAAAATATTATTCACTAAAGTGTCAGTCGTTTGCGTAGGAGTAGATGCTGTTTCCTTTTTAGGAGGTTGTGAGGAAGTAGGAGAATCTTTTTTAAAAGGTTGTTTAGTTTGAAAGCGTTTAGCACTTATAGGTGATCTTGGAGGTTTATCTAAAAGTAAAGGAGAGTTAAGAAGTTTGTGTACGTCTCGGCACTTTTCCGACAATTGCAGTTTTCGGTCTTTGTCAAATGAGGCATTTTGATTAACTTTAATATCTAAAGTATTTGGTCTTTTTGCTACCCTATTATCACTTTTCTCCTCACTTGGTGTTTCATTTTCGTTTGAATTGTCATTATACGCGTCACTTTTTTTCACTAAATTTCTGTTAATATCACTTTCACTGTTGTTCATGACGCCGATTCGGATTTGTTCGGACTCGTCTCGGCTGCCTTCGGAGGTGGGAATGGTGCTTTCTTTCAGTTCAATGGGATATTGTTGTTTCGTTACGGGGGTTGGGATAAAGGGGGGTGCTTCAAGCTAAAAGCAGAAAAAGTAATAAGTAGTATTGGTATATGAAGTTAATATCAAAAAATTAATTTTCACCTAGATAAGATATGACATACCACAGTCTATACATAAAAGGATTAAGTGCTTGGGTACACATAGTCCTAAAATTATTTGGTCTTAAAATTATTGTTTGATTCTTAAAATTATGATTCCCTTGTCTGATTTCAATTTTTTGTATTTGTTGTGTGCGCGTGCATTACCGACTAGTCCCGAGGTCTCCATTTGAAATATTCTCTAAGGAACACCATTGATCACATGATCAGCCTTGCGTTTTTATTTTAATTTTGCTCTTTCTATGTTCATAAAATATATTTACACTCAATTTTGAAAAAGGAAGTGGCATTTATATTGAAAAGAAAACACTTTAGGTATATGGATTTCCTAAATTAAAATTCCTAAAAAAAAAATCACCTCATGTTTTTCTACAAAATACCCTTTTTCAGAAATGCGCATATTAGATACTGGAGCGAAAATAATCCCCGTTTTAGAATTCCTGCAAGAAGACAATATTACAAAAAAGTAAATATCTGGTGTGCGATTTCTTATTATGGCATCATTGGCCCATACTTTTTCGAAAACACGTGTAACCGTAGGAGTTACCTTGAAATGTTGGAAACATTCCTTTCTAACAACCTAGAAGAATTGCCTCTCCAATTTAGGAACGAAATGTACTTTCAACAAGATGGATGCCCTGCGCATTTCGCAATTAAAGTGAGGGAATGGCTTAATAATACATTTGGCCACAGATGGATTGGTCGGAATGGTCCGGTTCTGTGACCTCCAAGAAGTCCCGATTTAACTATTTCAGATGGCTAGCTTTGGGGGCGCCTCAAACAATTAATTAGTGTACTCCCGTCCAATTGAGAACGACGTACAGCTTCTAAAGCAGCGAATTGTTAAAGTTGTTCAAACAATTTTCATTGAAGAAATTCGAAGAAGTTTTGACCACATTCGTATACAGCTGGAAAAATGTGTTGAATATGGAGGGCGAGTGTTTGAATAGCAAATTATGAAATTATTATTTGTTGTTATTTTAAGATTTTTTTGTGTTATTTCCGGGGTCATTTCATTTGCGAAATTAAAAATACATATTTCTGGTAACACCAAAAATCAGTTTTTAAAACTTTTTGATATCCCTCTGTCATTGATAATGCATGTATTTCGACCGCTTATGATGCTATCCAAAAAGAAATTATTTTACCTATAAAAATTAAAAAAACTAAAAAAATCGATGATTTATTTTAAATCTCGGGTTTAAAATACAAACGTTATTCTAAATAAGTTTTCTAATTGGCATTTTGGTCAAAAATGAAAAATAAAGACCAGTTTACTCTTGGAGAAAAATCATGTTTTTGAAGTTTTGCGAACACTGTATAAAAAATCAAAATTTGTCGTCAAGTAGACGTGGACTCTCGAATTGAAGAGGGTGGCATTTAAAAACAAAACCTGTTTATTCAAATGTGAAAACTGAATGCGGTCCTGTACCGATCGCATCGAGCGTTTCGTGGTTAGGTGATTGTTTAGGTACTACCCCTGTCAGTTGAAAATAAATAAACTTTAGGTAGAAAAATACAACTTCCTGTTGGAGAAATTATGGAGGACTTGAGGTAGGAGGCCGATCGCAATGCATTGGATTCGGTCCCAAATTAGCATCGGTAATTCAACTTTACGAGTTGCCATAAGATGGCGCTCGTGTTCGAAGTGGGCTATCAAATAAATGGTTTCTTATGGACGCGATAACTATTTTTATTTAAATTAGTTCTTTAAGGAACAAATAAGGACTTTTATATGAATTTACACTTACTTTGTTATACTTATTAGTAAACTCGGCCTGTATAAAGTTCCAACGATGCTTCATTTTTAAAATACAGGAACATTCTAGCTAGAGGGTTTTACCTTTGGAGCTAGAAAGCGACTTATTTGGCTGCGTTTCATCTCTGAAGAAGATCCTGTCTTAAACCCCGACACAGAGCAAACTCTACTTTTATAAATTGTACCATTATTCATTATAAATATGGAAATTAATTACAATACAACGTTATTTGTCTTGTCTTGCCTTCAAACGTTATTTGTTATTTCGAAAAATAAAATGTCAAATTCTCAAAAGTAAAAGTTAAAAACTATGGAGGATCTAGTTTTCCATATTAAAAACGAAGAAGAAGACAACATCAGCCCACTTCGGACGCGAGAGCCATCTATCGGCCAATAGCGAACTAACCAAAAAACCGGGACAGAATTTGAAAATGCTGCCATTGTCGATCGGCCTCCTACCCTCTAGTTCTCCATAGGAGAAATGCAGTTAACAATGGTTATTTCTTAGGTAAGTATGAAATAAAATATTTTTACTTTACCTGAATGGACGGACGTCCCATCTGATTTTGCTCTCTGGCTGCCGCTAGAAGAACATCGTGGATGTTACCTGGCGAGTTGGAGGTTATATGGGACGTGATGCAGGAGGTAATAAAGTGGTCGGGAATGGTGGGGAATTGTGCTTTTAACTCATGGAAAATCTGCATGACCCGAACGTTGGAAGACCTCCGTTTTGATCCGGCGAACATGACCGGCCATTATGATATATCTGAAATAAAAGAGTAACGTAAATAATCTAGGCTACAATAATTGTATCGATTACTCCAAAAATGAGTTAGAGCAGGTATTAACATTTTAGGTTGTGGTATTTTTTATAAAGAAAGTATTGATACAGTGTGTCTTAACCCATTAGCGCCCAGCGTCCTATTTATAGATCACTTTACAAATCACGTCGTTCTGCCGTCTACGATGCATCAAACGAACACATACCCACTTTTATTATCAGTTAGGACCACCTTATAACAACAAATCTTTGTGATTAGTTTATACCGACTTGTTGAATTGAGTAATGCAGCTCTTTTTTTCTGCTATTTTTAGTTCTTGTGCGCCCCTAGCTATTTTGTGGTATATCTTTGATTTGCTTGCAGGTAGGTACATTTTTTTTTCTTATTTAGTTGTAAAAATAACAAATAAAGACTACCATAAAGTAATATTGATAAAATTTTAAATACATTTTTTTTTATACTTGAGAAAACTAGCGATCTATCAATAGATCACTGGGCTTTCCAGGTATAAAATTTTTAAATGGTTATAAAAATGTTCTAAAATATTTGTTCTTTTTTTTTTTAGAATTATTGCAATGGATAGAAATAAAAATGTTTTTAAGAACTTGGAAGATGCTGTTGACTATCTATACTCAGAACAAATTGACGCAGATACACTAGCGTTGCCTCCTGAAGTTGACGAACTCACGGATGAGGAAGTTATCAATGATGAAGATACTGGTACTCCTACGGTAAAGGATGTTGATGGCTTTACAGAAGTACTTCCACATTACACTGAAGGAGATAGTGATGAAAAAGACAATCTACCGTTAAAACGTTTACTGCCGCATTTACAGAAAAATGGCAAATTAGAATAACCGGAAAAACTTATTGCAAACTGGACTAAAATGTACCCTACATACGATGCTTTTTCGCTTTTGCGGTCAAACCACTAGCATCAGCTCCACGATAGAATCAAGAACAAAAAGCTTAAGTTCCAGTTCCTCAGCCACGCTTTATTCAAAACTATAATAAATTTATGGGAGGAGTGGATCATCACGATTGGCTGTTGGAGAAGCACAGTATTGCAATTCGGGGCAAGAAGTGGTGCTGGTGTTTATTTACGAGAATAATAGATAAGGTGCCATATCTAAAACTAGGTCATAGAAGAAATGTTTTTAAAGGTCGACCATTCAGTTTTCCTTCAACCCCTAAATCACTTGTTTTAGATAATGTACGACCGTGCGAACAAAAATTATTTGCATCAAAGAGGGCCTTGCAGCTTAATACCTGTTGGGTGTCAGTAACTACCTGAATTAACAATCTGTCAGTTATTCCGTCATATTTGACAGTCGTTACAAGTAATTTGATTCATCGCTAATTTTTCCAATTTCTTGAACAATTCACACAATGTGCTTTACGGAACAGCAAAAAACATTCACGGTTGAAGCGTATTTTCGAAACGGGGTTAGAGTAAATGATGAGTGGCAATACAATTGTGTGCTTGGACGATTTTGAGGAACATTTTCCTAACGTTGCTTTTATTGCTGGGGATTTTTATCATTGCCTAAAAAGAACCGTGGCTGTGTTTAGGGAAACAAGTTCTATACAACACGAAAAAGGAGCAGGAAGACCATCTGTAAGAACAGAACTTGTTGCAAACGTTCGTGAAATAATACAAAATACGCCAACATATTTTATAAGACGCCTGTCTCAAGAAGTGGGAAGATCTTATGGAACATGCAGGACTATTCTTAAAAAGCATCAGCTAAATTTATTTCCTTATAAAGTGCAAGTATTCCAAGAAATACAAGCCGCAGATTTTGAAAGACGCAGGAATTACTCTCAATGGTTTACCCAAAATTTATTGGAAAGAAATGATTTATTAGACCTGACATTTTTTTCGGATGAAGCCTGGTTCCACCTCTCCGGTTATATGAATTCTCAGAATACACGCATGTGGAGTTGTGAATATCCCCATTTTTTTGTAGAGTCCACATTGCCCCTTCAAAAATTTGTTGTCTGGTTAGCTGTTTCCCGAAGAAGAATTGTTGGTCCTATTTTTTTCCATGACACAGTTACAGCACAGCGGTATAGAGACAATATTTTGAATCTATTTTGGGAGCAATTACTTGACGACGAACTACGTTTTGGATATTTTCAACAGAACGGTGCAACCGTCCATACAGCCGCCGAAACTATAAACTACTTTTACGCAGCTCCACGATAGAATCAAGAGCAAAAAGCTTAAGTTCCAGTTCCTCAGCCACGCTTTATCCAAAACTATAATAAATTTATGGGAGGAGTGGATCATCACGATTGGCTGTTGGAGAAGCACAGTATTGCAATTCGGGGCAAGAAGTGGTACTGGTGTTTATTTACGAGAATAATAGATAAGGTGCCATATCTAAAACTAGGTTTTTAAAGGTCGACCATTCAGTTTTTCTTCAACCTCTAAAACACTTGTTTTAGATAACGTACGACTAGACGAAATAAGCCATTTTCTCAAAAAAAGAGAAAATCAAAGACGCTGCCAGTATCCATCTTGTAAAAGTAGGCCGCTTACATTTTGCAACAAATGTAATGACTATGTACTAAATATTTTTCGAATTTTCATAAAAAATAGTTTTTATCTAAAAATAAAATTCATTTAAAAATATATAAAATGATATTCTTTTTTGCCCAGCGATCTATTTATAGATCAGCCCTTTTTTCGAAAACCACCAATCACTTAAACTTTTGAAGGTGTAATCTAACTAACAATTATCATTTGTAACTAAAAAATCCATATTTCATAAAATTTTTCAAAAAAAAAATTAATTTGGGCCTTAATGGGTTAAATTGGAGATATTATATTTAAAATTGAATGGTTAAACCATCATTTTAATATGCAGTTTAAAAATAGTCCATACAAAACTAGGGTTGTAATTTAAAAAAAATATCGATATCGTCATAATATCCACGGATAGAGTTTGGAAGACGAAAAAAAATGTTGTTAGTAGGTATAGACGAAAAAGTAATTCTTTATTAAAACGTCTGCTTGTGCTATAATATCAGATTTGCGATTAATATACAGGGTTCACAAAAACAACATTTTTACTTTTTAGGATTTTTTTTTTCAATTCCTTGATTTTATTAAATGAATTTTGCTTGTTCTACAACTATAAATTCAAATATCACATTTGCGATTACTATACACGGTTCGTCAGAAACAACATTTTTAGTTTTTTGGATTTCGTTTAAAATAAATTTACGTAAAAACAAACAACTATTATTGGTTTCTTACTTTAAATATGATTTTATATCTGGCCTAGTAACGATTTTATTGTAAGAAAGCCATTTTTTATTTGCCTACTTTTAAAGCGTTTTTATTATTACATATCATATTTCTTCAATTCATTCATTCATAAATTATAAAAAAATTATTCAAACGTGCTACCACCGAGTTAGCGCATAGTTCAACTCGACATCTGAATTTTCGATAACAATTCCTAACTGGCTGTATTGGGATATTTTTTTTTCAAGAGTTCCAAGTTATTATTGAAATTCGTTTTATATACATGTAGCTTCAGATATCCCCATAGATGAAAGTCGATAATTGTGAGATCGGGACTCCTACGTGCCAACTAATTTGGACCACATCTACCGTCCAATCCATTTGTTCCCAAAGTGATTATTAGCCAATCGTCAAAAGGAATTGAAAAAAATCCAAATAACAAAAACTGTTGTTTCTGATGAACCCTTCATAGTTATCGAAAATCTAATAGTTGAAATTGTAGTTTCAACACTAGCAAAAATTTTTTTTCTTCTATATCTACTTACTAATAAAGACGTTCCTCCTCTTCCAAAATCTATCCGTGTACACACTGTATAATTTGGGACACAACGGTATCAATATTTTTTTTATAAAAAAAGAATACCTACTTACGCTTTAATATGTTAATACCGTGCGAGCAAAAATTATTTGCATCAAAGAGGGCCTTGCAGCTTAATACCTGTTGGGTGTCAGTAACTACCTGAATTAACAATCAATCAGTTATTCCGTCATATTTGACAGTCGTTACAAGTAATTTGATTCATCGCTAATTTTTCCAATTTCTTGAACAATTCACACAATGTGCTTTACGGAACAGCACAAAACATTCACGGTTGAAGCGTATTTTCGAAACGGGGTTAGAGTAAATGGTGAGTGGCAATACAATTGTGTGCTTGGACGATTTTCAGGAACATTTTCCTAACGTTGCTTTTATTGCTGGGGATTTTTATCATTGCCTAAAAAGAACAAGTTCTATACAACACGAAAAAGGAGCAGGAAGACCATCTGTAAGAACAGAAGAACTTGTTGCAAACGTTCGTGAAATAATGCAAAATACGCCAACAAATTTAATAAGACGCCTGTCCCAAGAAGTGGGAAGATCTTATGGAACATGCAGGACTATTCTTAAAAAGCATCAGCTAAATTTATTTCCTTATAAAGTGCAAGTATTCCAAGAAATACAAGCCGCAGATTTTGAAAGACGCAGGAATTACTCTCAATGATTTACCCAAAATTTATTGGAAAGAAATGATTTATTAGACCTGACATTTTTTTCGGATGAAGCCTGGTTCCACCTCTCCGGTTATATGAATTCTCTGAATACACGCATGTGGAGTTGTGAAAATCCCCATTTTTTTGTAGAGTCCACATTGCCCCCTCAAAAATTTGTTGTCTGGTTAGCTGTTTCCCGAAGAAGAATTGTTGGTCCTATTTTTTTCCATGACACAGTTACAGCACAGCGGTATAGAGACAATATTTTGAATCCATTTTTGGAGCAATTACTTGACGACGAACTACGTTTTGGATATTTTCAACAGAACGGTGCAACCGTCCATACAGCCGCCGAAACTATTAACTACTTTAACGCAATTTTTTCGATGACAGATTGATCAGTTTTCGATCAGACATTAAATTCCCACCTAGATCACCTTGTTTAACGGTTATGGATTTCTTCGTTTTTCCTTATTTAAAGAACACTATTTTTAAAACATCAGTTGCAAATTTAGAACAATTACAAGAAAGGATTATCCAAGAATGTGGTAACATTTCTCCAGAGATGCTGATCAACACTTTCGAAAATATGATGAGACGTGTGAATTTATGCTTGGAGCATGGCGGTGTCCAATTTCAGCAATTTATGTAATTATTTTTCTTTTTCTTTCTGTATATGCTTACTGTGTTAATTTTATAAACAACAAAAATAAATTTGTATTTATCTACTTATTTTATTACTCATTAGTTTGGCTAGGGTTACCATTCGTCCGGATTTTTCCGGACATGTCAGGAATTTAGGGGCGTCCGGACTGCGTCCGGCCGGAAAAGCAAACCGAGTCCGGAATTTAGCCGGTCACGGCCGTGAAAGCATATTAATAGGCCAAGCACTACTCGGGTCTACCATTTTGCCGGCCGCGGGAACATAATAGTATGCCATGCATACAGTTTTCTGGAAGTAATGTGAATCCCCGAACGCAGTTAGGCGATCGCATGTTGACGAGCTTTAATTTTGCCATGACGTGTAACGAGTTTTATGAATTTATGTCACTACCTGAAAATTCAGATATTTTAAAAGATGTAAAAGGAAAGGCTAAGTATACCTAGGTTACATATAGGTAGTATACACGTAGGGAAAATGTTTGTCCGCCCATCTCTTAGTAATAAGTTAGAATAGTACAAATATGAAGTATCGCAAAGCAAACAGAGGTAGGTAGATTATGTTTCCCCCGCTCCATTGTATTGCATCTCGATCATGGCACTCGCTGGTGGCATGCCGCGCCGCTTCGATTCTATTATTATCAAATAAATATTCATTCTTTCGTACGTTGCCGCCTGAATGAAAGGATCAGGATCAAGCAAAACGCATCGAGCCAGCCAGATCCAATGCGATGGAGTGGGGGAAACATAATCTACCTATTTCTGTTTACTTTGCAATACTTCATATTTGTACTATTCTAGTTTATTACTAAGAGATGGGCGGACAAACATTTTCCCTACGTGTATGTCATTATTTGTATAAAATATGGTAAAAATTACAATAAATTTTATATAAAAAAATAAATTTCGTTTTTCATTTGCTGCGCCTCCAAAGAAAAATATCCGGACTTTGTCCGGAATTTCGGGCCTGTTTGTCCTGAAAAATATTCTAGATAGATGGTAACCCTAGTTTGGCATATCATGTCATAATATAAATTTGACAAAATTTTAACCTAGATTTGGTTAGATATATCGTCCCCAATCATTGTGATCTAAACCAAGCCCTACGTTTTTTAATCCAAGCCCTCTTTGATGCAAATAATTCTTGCTCGCACGGTATTGGTGTTCACGCATTTTCCCAAGAGGAAAACTGTACTGGATTTACTGCATTTATTCCAAGTTACAAACTCACAATGTAGTTACAGGAGATCTACTGCCTTCAATAACCACATACTCTAGTGGCACGCCACTGATAGATTCTCTAAGACACCTTCCTGTCTTTTTTACAGCTGCGATGGGTAAAAACCACATAGACCTAATGTAAACATGGTAGAAGAATTGGATATTTTTTAAAGGCATATAAATCCATATAGGTAATGACGGTAAAAATATTTATTAAATTAATATGAAACTGATAAATTTTAAAAATAATAGCATTTCTTTATGTTTAGTTATACCTACCTATTTCCTGTTCAGTAAATTCCTTACTATAATATATTTTAAAAACCGCCCACTTTTTAAACTAGCTGTTGAAAAGCGAAAAATTAATACTAGACTACAGATATAATAAAGCACCTTGCGCTTTTTGGCACAAAATATCTATAAATGTTTCTATGATTAGGGCTTAAGCCGAAACTTAACTAATCAAATTGACATCAACCTTAAATACGTCACAAGTGTGGAAAATTAAAAGGTTTTATAATAAGTGCAAATGAGTTTTTTGTATTTCGCAAAACTAAGAAATATAATAATATCGGAAATGTATTAAACTTTCAAAATATTATAACTTTAGTAAATACGGCGAGAAAATAACAAATCTAATATTTTTCTTTTTACACTACTACGTCACATGCTCGTTATACGAAAAATATAGCACAAAGCGCCCCACGCTTTTTTTTCACTATAATACTAATGTTTATCGTTCATTATTATTTTCTGCCTATATTAAAAATTTCAAGAATTATTTTAAACTATTTAAAAGATGATATAGTGTCCGCGAAAATAATTAAAAGAAAAAAAATATATAGTGGCATATCGGACAAGTGTGTAACTATTTTTTATATTGGAATACACAGGGATCCAAGTTCAATGGATACGCTGGGGCGGGTAGACCACGACGGCCGTTTCGTCCTTATTAGGACTCGACGGGCAGCCATAACCCAAGCAATTCCAAGAATGACGGAAAAATGCACTAAAAGCCTCCTTGCAAAACCAAGGCGGTCATCAGTGCACCGTAGCGCCATCCCACGGAATTCACTCCAATATAAAAGATAGTTACACTGGTATAATCGAAAGGTAGACAACTAAATAAACCACGAAGTGCAACCACAATCCAGTATAGGGAACGCTATTGCGTTATATTTTCTTTTTTCTTTTAATTATTTTCGCGGACACACACATCTTTTAAACATTTTTATGGCTTAAAACTCAAACGGATTGCGCGCATTCTGTTGGGTGCCAGCGTTGATCTGTTTTCTTGCCTGCAAAATGGCAGATGTTTTCGGTGAAAACGCAAATAGCGTTCCCTATACTGGATTGTGGTTGCACTTCGTGGTTTATTTAGTTGCCTACCTTTCGATTATACCAGTGTAACTATCTTTTATATTGGAGTGAATTCCGTGGGATGGCGCTACTGTGCACTGATGACCGCCTTGGTTTTGCAAGGAGGCTTTTAGTGCATTTTTCCGTCGTTCTTGGAATTGCTTGGGTTATGGCTGCCCGTCGAGTCCTAACAAGGACGAAACGGCCGTCGTGGTCTTCCCGCCCCAGGGTATCCATTGAACTTGGATCCCTGTGTATTCCAATATAAAAAATAGTTACACACTTGTCCGATATGCCACTATATTTTCTTTTTCTTTTATTTTAAACTATATTTATTTTCCGCTTTTTAGTTTGATTCATTATTAAAGCGTGTTTTTTAGTTTTTTTAAAATATATTTATTTTTCATTTTTTAGTTTGAGTTATTGTTAAGAAAAAAAATTTTTTGAGTAGATTGAGCTAGATTAGTAGATTATTGTATTGTCAAGCGGTTCTTGATAATTCTACAAAATTTATATTAAATCTGACCGTTTAAAGTGGGTTAAAATGGGATTCAAAGAAGTCTGTTACAAACCAACATACACACAAACCCGAACAATCCCGAACAAACGACAAAAGATTTCAAAATTTTTAAAAAAAAATTGTTAAAATTTTACTTTGACGGGTAGAATTTTTTTTAACTTTTTTCTCTATTCTTATAGCGACATACGACCCCACGTTTGTTTCATTAATATCGGCATTGAATATCAAACTATATAAGAATGACGGATGTCCGAGAAAAGTTGACAACCCATTTTTTGACGTATTGGAGCTGGTTTGGCCGCCATTGTGGAGCTGATCGTAACTCTAACCTTAAATCTGTCACCTGTCTGTCATTATAATGCAGCGCCTCGGCAACAGATGTCTCAATTTTACTGATGTGATGTCGTGGTGCTGCCGCATATCGTATTTTATTGGAATTTTTAAGAATTCAAGCATTTTTAACAGACAATTAAATAGCAGGTTCGCAATTCCAGCCGAATGTATGTTTTTGATAATAATATGTACGCTGATTACTCCGGGGTAATTGGACCGCCTATCATAATGATTTTACCGTTGCATTAAGTGTTAAATGTTAAACAAATAAAAGTAGATAAAAAGCGACAGCAAGTATAACTAAAATAGGTTTTATTTCGTCGAAAAATAGCAAAATACGTAATACACTAATACAAACAAACTGAATGTTTCTTAAGTAAGAAAATAAAACCTACTTATTTTAACCATTTTGAAAAGTAGTAATAATTGCAAATAAAATCCAAGTTATACAAACTGCACATCATTCATGATTTACCCAAGATATATCCCAATACCCAATATATATATATACAGTATGTCTCCGTAAGTTTGCATCATATGGAAAACTTTTTTATTATTCATTTTACGAAAAAAAGTTATTCTTTATAAAAAGCTCTGCATGGTCTAAAACCTAAAATGCAACCATCAAATATCGAAATTTTCCAGTCATATACGAGGTTTGTCAAAAAATGTGAATTTTTCCCAAGAATGTAAATTTTTCCCAAGAGTAAAGTACCTTTATTTTTGACATTATGAAAAATTGTTATACAAAAAAGTTGTTCAGAACTAAAAACCACGTCTAAATATGCAATTATACGCATTTATGTTGAAAAATTATTTTATTAATTTATTATTAATTATTTAATTTTTTAATTATTTAATTAATTTAATGCGTGTTATTGCATATTTAGACGTGGTTTTTAGTTCTGATCAACTTTTTTTAATAACAATTTTTGATAATGTCAAAAATAAAGGTACTTTATTCTTGGGAAAAATTTACATTCTTGGGAAAAATTCACATTTTTTGACAAACCTCGTATATGACTGGAAAATTTCGATATTTGATGGTTGCATTTTAGGTTTTAGACCATGCAGAGCTTTTTATGAAGAATAACTTTTTTTCGTAAAATGAATAATAAAAAAGTTTTCCATATGATGCAAACTTACAGAGACATACTGTATATAGGTGTTGAATAGTGAGAGTCGTCATTTAGTTCTGTTAGAAATAGAACACATGGCGGTCAATATGTTTTCATGTAATTAACGTTAGGACGTCAAAAGGTTGAAAATATTATATGCTACAAAGCAATTAAAAATAGGTACATTTTTAGGTCTAGACGTGGATAGGTGTAGGTACTTATGTGAAATCAAGTTTTCCGATAAGCTATAAAAATAAATTTTAAAAACTCATGCAGCAAGTCAAACAGACAGACGGCAACAATGTTTTAATTTAGCGGTGAAAAGGTTAGTCGCTTTCTTGTTGGTGAACTCATTGTGCCATCTATTAATTTGACGTAGCAGATTTAGGAAATCGGCTCATATGGCCTTCTTATAGTTTGGTATTCAATGCTATCGGTTATTGTAAATAATTCTGACATATTGACAGGTGTCAAATTTTGACAAGAGAATTTTTTGCGTATTTTTTTCAACTTTCCACCGTCAATATACTTACGACCTTATAGTTTTTCATTGATATCATTTTTTTTAAACGATTTGACATATTGACATCTGTCAAATTTTGACAGGAGAGTTTTTTGCGTATTTTTCCCGAAGTCTCCGCATCGAATAATATACGACCCCATAATTTGTTTCGTCAAAATCGCTTCTTCGTTTTATAACTGACAGCTGTCAAAATTTGACAGGAGAATTTTTTGCGTGTTGATTATTGTATTGTCAGCGGTTCTTGATAAGTCAACAAAATTTTAATTAAATCTGACCATTTAAAGTGGGTCAGAATCGGGTTCAAAGAAGTCGGTTACAGACAAACATACAGGTGAAGCTAATAAAAGCCTGTTAAAAATACTCATACTCGAGCCCAATCATGACAACTTACTTCCACCACAGAGTACACAGAGCAACACAATAATTACAATAATACTAATTGAAAATAATATAATTCTTAATTACTTCAATATAAAATTTCAAATTTAACTTGTTCGACAAGTAGTGTAACAAAATATATTTTACCTTTTATCACTTAAATAAACAATAAAATAAATTGAGGTAAGTCCTTGTTATTGAGCGAAAATAATCAATTATACGATAAGTTTTTTAAAAACATTTTCATGGCATTTATTTTTGAGTTGTAACGTAGTAAATTATACCTAAGACAGCTGAGGTGAGTTTTTATTTTTTCAGTGTTTCTAAGATGTGCCAACTCCAACAGTTTATTTTATGACTGTGGTCAATTTCGTTTAAATCAACATAAGCTGGTGAAAAGGGTGTTTAGTAGATACTATTAAGTGGGCTACGGTCTTTAGCACCTTTAAATTAGCCTTCAGAAAATATCACAAAACACAGCAATTATTACACAAAACCGATAAACAAAAAAAAAGTTTAAACCGCTGTCAAAGAAACCACCAAGAGACGCCAAACGAAAATAGGGATGTTCGGTATACATCGATGCATCGAAAACATCGATAATTTGAATGCGACGTATCGTTTTTAAGCGATGCATCGAGGCAATTTGAAATTTTCCGATGCATCGATATATTTTAATCGATATATTAGGCCTTAATTTTATTCGTAAAATAATTCTTTTGCCGTTGCCTCTCAATCTAGATTACCTTTGGTTTCAGTTAAGGTGTGAGCTTAGAATAATTTGATTTGTGATTTGTGTTGTGTACATCTAGTTCTATTAAAATGTTTTTTCGATGTATCTCGATGTTTTTCCTTGATATATTTTTTGTGGATATCCCTAAACGGAATTGAACGAAACAACGTCATCATGGCCTAGAACCAATGTCGTGGTTGTCACATCTTTGGGGGCGGATCTCGTTACTGCTGCGTTGCCATACTGCATACCTACTTTTTACAAGGTTTTAGACAATGATTTAAATTTCCCACATCATGATAATACTTTTACCAGCATAAGTTTGGCAAGTAAAGTGGAGGGGTGCAGTTCGGCAATTGATTTACTTCAGAATGGAATACGATTTTGGCAATAGGTTCAGTTGTTATTGTTTCAGCTATAGGTACCAGATTATTAATAAAAAAGGTTATAATTATGTATGTTATATTAATAAATTATTAATTAGGATATTTCGGTTCAGATAAGAAGCTAAGATTCAATCGCACCAAGCAAATTACTATAAAAAACCATATTTATTTATTGTCCCTCTTTTGTTGAGAGTAACAACAAATGCTCTTAAAAAATGATCGAAGATATAATGTATAAATAAAATACTGTTACAGAAGAGGTTTTTGGCGAAAATAAAGTAATTTGACATAAAATAGTGTATCACAGAGCAGATGTTTGTTACTGGCGGAAAATAGTATATATAGTGTATTTTTAAAACTATTACATAGTATAATAGAAGGCCATTTCTGTTTCACCTCCTTCATTGTGCCACAGCGCTACTAACTGGTCTATAGTTTTTGTTTGAAGGTGGTCAATGAAGTAATATCAAAAAAATTACCTTATCGGACTTCCATTGTCTTTATTTTCTTACTTAACACAACGTTTCGGTTAGTTAGTATCTCTAACCGTTTTCAAGTGTAAACTAAATTATAATTCTAATCCTGCTGTCTTAAATGCTATCCATGTGCAATGAAGCTTGATGACTCCGCCTACCTGCTTATTGTAGTGTGAAGTTTGGGCTGTTGGTTTGGACAAGAAGAGGCTTTCAGATATTGGGATTATCTATACTGGGTTTACTAAATATACGGGTATTTTGATTCATGAAAGCTGCTTCTTTAAATTTTCGTTTTCTTCAGTGCTGTTCCGTGTCCAAAACCTTGGCTTCTGACCACTGTATATTATGTTGGTTGGTCCATACATGTTCCGCTATACCTGACCTCGAAGTTTCACCTCTTTCAATATGTTTCAGATGTTCATTAACTCGTACGGGAAGAGGTATTTTTGTTTCTCCAATATACGTTTCGCCCCACTCGCAAGGGATTTGATACATTAAATTTTTTGTGTTTTCATTACGGGGGGGGGGGGGGGTTACTTTTGTAAGAAAGCTTCTAAGCGTATTTTCGGATTTGAACGCTGTTTTGATATGATAGTTTTTGGTCTAATCTTCTCAGAAATCTCCTTAACATAAGGTATTGTAAGAAATGCTTGCTGCTCTTTCGTGTCTGTATTAGTCTTTACTTCGCGATTATTAAGTTTTGAGGTGGTATTAGTTACAAAGGTTTCAGGGTAACCATTCTGTATTAAATCTTTTTTGATATTTAAAATTTCAATATTAAGGTCTTCTGGATTGTTGTAAACGTAGATGCTGTATTTTCCTGGACACTGAAGTTTTTATGTTTTCAGCACTTCGTTTGACGAGAACATCGAGAAAAGGTAGAGTGGAGTGTTTTTCTGTTTCCATGATAAATTTAATGGATTGTCTTAGACTATTAATATGTTCCAAAAACCGTATCAGCTCTACGTTGCTGTCTGTCCAGATAATAAAGGTATCATCAACATATCTAAGCCAAAGTTTAGGTTTAATCTTGGCAGTGTTAATAGCGTGTAACTCAAACCATTCCATGTTACAGGTTAGCCACCACCGAAGTGAGAGAGATGAACCCATTGGAAGACCGTCATCTTGGGCATAGAACTTATTTTTTACTTGAAAATAGGAACTACGTAGACAACACTCCAATAGTTTCATCACTCCATCCAGCGGGCAACTAGTGCGTTCTGAAAGGGTTGGGTATTCTTGTAACTTTTGTTTGATGATATGCAGTGATTCACCTATTGGGACGTTGGTGTACATATACTTTCTACGTCGTCTACGGATAGTATTTAAGACAGTAGCCTTAGAGTTATAATTTAATTTACACTTGAAAACGGTTAGAAATACTAACTAACCAAAACGTAACAAAATAAAGACAATGGAAGTGCGACAAGGTAATTTTTTTGGTTTATAGTTGTCATTTAGAAAAATATTTGCATTACATGGTTTATGTTTATTGGTGTTTTAAATTTACTCTAAACTGGAAAGTATCACTCTATACATTAGTGCGAACGAAGCTTCGGTTTCCCGATTAAGCGTTTCTAAGAAATACATTTCATTTCGCGTGTATGTTGGTGTTGGTATGTATAGTATTAGAGGACTTTACTTTAAAATTCTCAGAATGAAATGTAAATATAGAACGTAAGTACGTGAACACTTCCAGATTTTTAATCGAAATCAAAAATTGAATAAAATTTTAAAGGTGTTTTTCATTCTAATGATATAAATAAACCAGATTCTGTCAGAACAAACAAAATCAAATTGATAAAATGTAAGAATATCGAACAATAATTAAAGATAAACTACTTTTTATTATGTCCAAATAAACTTATATTTAAACATACGGTATAATATCTTAAAACCAAACGTATCATCTCGGTATTTTCGTAACAATGCATTTTATACAATTTTAGGTTAAAAAACTGTTTACTTTACCTCATCTTGCTATAATAAATTAAGAAATATTGCATACCAGTATGCATATTTGGTAAGAAAACGCAAATAATTGAATATTTTAAAGGCAAACAAGGCATATACAAGGCATATACAGTGACCGGCAGAAAGTACGCACCAAAGGGGATTTTTTTTTATTTCAAAACTTACCAAATTTTTTTGGCGGTGTAAAAGTTCTGCATGTCCCTAAACAAAAAAGAGCATAGGCAAAACTAGTAAATATAACACCGTATACGAGGAAGAGGTGAAAATGTTAAATTCACTCAAGAATAAAGTGCCCCTATTTTTCACTGTATAATTTTAAAACTTGTTCATAAATACCAAATTTCAGCTCGGTAACACAAAAAAGTGTTTTTACTTTTTGTTTTGACGCCCCCTCGTATAACGAATCGATAGAAGCTATGCAACCTATAAATTCAATTTTTTAACAGCCCTTGGGCAATTAGACACATACCTTACTTAAATTTGTTTAAATACGCGAGAACTGGACGTTTAATAAAATAACGTCAAAAATAATATAACTTTTCTGGTGCACACCGTACATTGTTCTATGGATAAGCGGAATAACTTTATGCAAAACAAATGAGGGTTTACTTCATACATCTAACAATATTTTGCCGTTCTCAATTTTTCAAAACCTCTTAAACCCATTGGTTTATGAATTAAAGTTTAAACCCTTACAATAAAATTCGTTTTCATTTAAATCTTGATACCATGAAAACTATTTATAATACTTTTAAGTGCAAACAACATTTCCTAATAAAAAAATTTTCCACAGTGAAAAATAAGGGCAATTTATTCTTGAATAAATTTAACGTTTTCACCTCTCCCTCGTATACGGCGCAATATTTACTAGTTTTTTGTCTATGCTCTTTTTTGTTTAGAGACATGCCGAACTTTTCCACCGCCAAAAAAATTTGGTAAGTTTTGAAATAAAAAAAAATCCCCTTTGGTGCGTACTTTCTGCCGGTCACTGTATATGCGTATATTTTGGCTGAATTTAAGTGCATATAAATATAATCCGCGATTTTCTTTCTCCCTCTCTCTATATTCACAGTTCAAAAAACAGTTTCTAACTAGGTACCATATCATAATTTTAAACAAATTTAACTTTTTTCGTTGTTCTTTATAAAGTTTTTTTAAAGTATAAAAAGGAAAAAAAAATCTTCTTAACTTAGTTGAAACTATATAATTAGTGGCAAAATTTGAAATAGCTAGTATAGTGGGCACCCTCCACCTTTATTTTGTGAAAATATGTTCACCTGCGGCGCTGCAGAGACAACTACTTTCTCCATAATGATACGACAAATTCCAGAACATTATTAAATTTTTTTAACCTGTAGTTAAAAAACAGTTAACATCAATTTGAGAGCTTAGCGATTTTTTGTTAATACATATTTTCGAAATTCCTTTCTCCGCTATTTTTCAATGTCATTCATTTCGTTACATCCGGATTGTTTTGAGGTAGTCGATCATCACAAACTTTTGTTTAACTTTTGGCATGATAAATTTCGAACTTTTCTAAATAAAATCAGGGACGTAGAGTATAGGATTTGTCTGACTATAAATTCTAAAAAGCCAGTTATAATATTTAAAATTTATTTATATAAAATGTAGACATAGATAGTTCTTTTCAATTTTCAATAGACAATTTGTTGCTAAAAATGAATTCACAGGCCTGCATGAAATTTTTGATTAAATGATTTTTGTTTGTTCAGCTCAGTTTTTATATAGAAATAAGTAATTAAAATACAATTGGTCTCTATCACCCACAGAATTTTTTTTTGCAAAAAAAAAAAAATACAAAAAATCTTATAATAAGCGTTTTAATACATTTTATATAAATGTAGTACTTCAAATTCTAGGTATTAACCAAAAAATTATTTTCCGTGGTGCTACATACCTTCTGACTGAAGACCTTTTATCGACTCTTCAAAAAGAAGCCTTAAAGCTGTACTTTTACATAATGGCAATGTTTTTGCTTCTGTTCCGGTCGGCCATTCAGTTCATTTAAAGAAAAACTAGGAACATTTAGAGAAATTACTTTTAAGAATACAATATGAAAATCACAACTGGGAAGCGTGTGGAGATCTAAAAATTTTAGGCCTTCTCTTGGGTCAACAGTCTGGATTTACTAAATTTCCATGTTTCCTGTGCGAATAGTATAGCAGGACTCGAGAACAGCATTGAATAAAAAATGACTGGCCACAAAGAGAGACTTTAACACCTGGAACCAAAAATGTAATTCACGAAAGTCTTATTGACCCTCAAAAAGTTTTACTTCAACCACTTCACATAAAACTTGGACTTATGAAACAGTTTGTTAAGGCATTAAACAAACATTTCCGGCTCTATCAGAGGCAAAATAAAAGGAGGGAATCTTTGCAGGACCGCAGGTTAGGAGCTTGATGAAAGATACAGAATTTGAAAATGTAATGGAAGATAAAGAAAAACATGCTTGGCATGCCTTTAAAAAAGTTAAACATAAATTTCTAGGGAATTATAAAGACACAAACTATGTTAAGATGGTTGAAAATATGCTGAAAAATTCAGGATTCTTGGTTGCAATATGAGCATAAAAATTTACTTTTTACATTCCCATTTGAACTATTTTCCGGAAAATCTTGGGGACGTGAGTGAAGAGCAAGGTGAAAGATTTAATCAAGATTATAAAGAGATGGAAAAAATATACCATAGGCACTGGGACATAAAAATGATGGCCGATTACTGTTGGACAATAAGAAGAGATCTTTCTTTAGCTGAATATAACAAAAAACAACCAAAAGAAGATTTTCTGAAAAGAAAACCTTTTTTTAAAAAGCGTAAAGAATAAATAACTACTTATAATAGTTTCTGTGTGTATATTTTGTATATTTTTGTATTTTTCTCCTTAATAAATTATAAAACTAGCTTATAAATTAAATAAATCGTGTTTTTTCTATATTTTTAGATTATACTGGTTTGAAAAATAACCTTACGTGATACAAAAATACTAAAAGCAGATTTAAAATCAGCGCTACCCAATTACTAGAAAACAGTTAAAATTATTAAATCAACTTTCAAAGTGTTAAACAATGCAGTGTTATGTTTCCAAATTATTTCGGGCACTTTTTCCGCTTTTGATACTTTTCTGTCCAACGGTCATGTCATGTGACCAACTTGTAAAAACGTATATAAGCAACCATGTCCGATACCGCCACCTGATATCATTATTTCGTTATAGTATTTGTTAATATAAAATAAATACATTTTTGATTTTATTTGAAATACATGATTCACCTATATTTGACTATGCATAAAGGCCTTTTTACAGTCGGCAATACTATTTGCAACTCAATTGCTGCAATGCATTGCAGGCGCAAGACATTGCCTGAAATTTGTCTTGCAGGATGTTTTACAGCTGGCAATTCTATTTTCAGTGAAAAGGATCGCCAACATTACAAAAATAAATGCCTCTGTTGTTAATCTGTCAATGCGAAAACAACCGAATTACAATAACACAAAACAAACCGGATAAGCGCAAAGAAACAGTGAACTCACAACAAAGGAGAAACAACCCAAACTCTGACAAAAGTCAAACTCAGCTTGAGCGCGTCCTCTCTAGGAACTTTCGTTTTTGTTGGTCACAATGAAAATTACTTTAAATCCACCAGAATTGCAAACGCATTTGCAACAAAAATCGAGCAGGACAGATTTTTCGCAATAGCAAGAGAATTGCCAAATTCGATCAGCTGGTTCTCTACTGCGCATGCTTATAAGCAAGACAATTGCAACTTGCAAATAGTATTGCCGACTGTAAAAAGGCCTTTAGTCAAAGCCTTGCGTAACAAACACCGCCGCAGACCCAGCAACGCGGGGAGGGGGGGGGGGGAAAGGCCAGCCGGGGGGCTCACACTGACAGCCCCTTCAAAATTTGCTGCCAGCCTTGCTTTTCATAGGTATTTCATTTCATAATTAATTTTTTTTATAGCCTGAGAATTTAACTTCGTTAAGTAAAGAAGAATAATAAAATTATAAGTGAAAGCAAGGAATTTACAAACGATATGCCATAAAGACTTGCCCAATGACTTTTCTAGTCAAATTTTAAGCCTCAGAAAGGGACTTGGAGATAGTATTTCAAAATTAAAAACAGTGTATGAACTTGCGGATCATTTATTAATAAAAAATCTGTGTGTTCTTCAAATTTTCCAGATCTATCTAGTGCAGTGATGTTATTTCTAACTTTACCAGTTAGTGGGGCATCAGCGGAACGATCTTTTTTCAAACTTAAAATTGTAAAATTCCATTTACCATGGGACAACAAGACTTTTCCGATTTATCCATAATCAGTACCTATCGAACACAAGTTCGTTAAAACATTAAATATTGAGGAAATTATAAAGGATTTTGCAAAAAAAACTCTCTACGATCTGGTCGTTTTGTATAATACCTTGTATAGTACTTAGTGACATAATGTTTGTGCAGAATTGTTGAGTGTTCATGTGTTTTACTGTTACAAAACAACTTATGAAAATATAAATAAAAATTTACAGGAACTTATACAACTTAACAATTACTATTGATTTATTAACTTTGGAAACAATATATTTTAAAAAATATCAATATAATGATCATCATAAACCATCGAATCAAAAGCCATCCGATCTATCGATGTTTTCGATGAATCGACAACCATCGTGCATCGCTACGTATAGAAATACTTTTCATTATATTATTGGTATAAACCCATCTTTAGGGACCGAAGCAGAAAAATAGACGAATAACATGTACACTAATATTCATAAATATTTAATGCAAAATAAGCTTAATATGGATTCTGGGACACATGGAGTGGTCTGGAGGGCATTGTGGTTGCTAACGAGCTCACAGCAACGAAGTTCATCGGATCCGAGCAGGCCAATAATTATACCTGACGCTACGGCCACATGATCGATTTTGGACGACGCAACAGATACGTGGAATAGGCACTGGCCGAGCTTACCAGGCCTAAGACACTCAAAGGCCTTTATAGCCATAGAAACCGACAGCTAACTGACAAACTTCTAGAGCTCAATAGGATGCACCATAAAGCCCTGGTAGGATTGTATACCTGCCACTGCAGATTGTGACACCATTTGCACAAAATTGAATTAGCGCAAGATTAAGAATGCCGCCTCTGCATGGAAGATGCAAAAACAGCGAAACACATACTGTGCGCCTGCCCCGCAGCAGCTAGAATCAAATTCACCCTATTCGGCGAAGTGACACTACTACCGGAAGACATGAAGAATGTCTTCCCCAATGCAATCATTAACTCCATTAAGAAGCTAGATATATTGGGAGAACTATAATCAAGGTGTGAGCCACAATATATCATACGGTCGCAGTGGAGGGTTAAATGTAATCACTCACTTCTAACCTAACCCAACTATATACTAATTTAATTGTCTTGTCACTGTTATGGTCTTGGTCATTTCCTAAAAATTTAGCACTTTAGGAAACGGTAATTGGTAATTGGTCAAAATAGCAAATAGAAGTTTACCATTTTTTTAAAGTGCATTTTGTAATTCTTTCTGGGAACGCCAATGAATCAGAATCTGAATTTGGCATCAAACCTAATTTTTTTTAGGTGTCTCTTGGCTTGAAGGTATGGGATGTAAATAGTGGATTTTTCGGCAAACACTAAAAGTAATAGGCCGGGAGGCGACTGTCGAACAACTGCGCTTAAAGGCATGGATGCCAGGGGAAAGCCCTATGAAGGACAAAATTTAAAGGCTTTCTTTCCTCATCGCTAAATCACAAATTAATCAAATTGTGGTTTATTACTTCCTAGAACATAAAACAAAAGTTTGCATGTTTTAACCTGCACTAAAAGTTTGATAACATCGTTTCAACGTTACGAAATTTCCCAATTTTAAGTATAGTATCAGGACGAGAACGTAAACAAAATAAAATGTGCATGTTATTTCATCTGATTTGTTTATCGCATATTGTCGTGATAAAGCATATTTTTCGTGTCGTATGAACACACATAAAAACGAACCTTTTCAGAGTAGACAATGGAATCTCAGACACTCAGACGTTAAAACAACTATTTCAGGTGTATCCCAGGGTAGTGTTATTGGACTGTTGTAGCTTTTTTTATTTTAATTAACTCCATTGTCTTAGGCATTGATCCAATATCAAATTATTTGCTGATGATTGTATAATTTACAGAAAAAATAGGTTGTAGATGAATTAGATTGTGAAATACTACAGAGCAACTTATGATATAATATTTATTTGAAGGGTTTTTAAATAATAAAATGAAAGTTAATACGAAAAAATCGTACAATATCAATATACTAAGTTTGATACGAGAAAAGTTTAGTAGAATTGTATGCTGCACGGTACACCTATTAAGCCTGTAAATGAGCTTAAATATCTAGGGGCTACGCCGTTGTGGCATTACCATGGATACAAGATATAATTAAGTAAAACTTTGCAATAGGTGAAAACACTGAAAGAAAGGGATTAGCCAAAATTAATGTAATGACAGTGGCGTACAGATAAAAACCTGTTGTACTAAACCAGTAAAATGAAATTATTTTATTGCCCTATTAAGAACTTAGGTACTATCATTAATATTCTAATGTGCCAAATTTTGAAATTTATACTCATTGCCTGAATTTCAGTTGTATCAATCTCATTCATATTTGTTGCTGTTTAAATCACAGAATTGTGTTTTAAATTAAATTTACAGAACTAATTGTCAGTCCAAGATAAATTACCGAGTAAATTCAATAACATCTGTCCGCACATTTTTAAATTAAAATTAGCAAACATTACTTAATCTCAACTACCTAGCCAGGTGTAACCAATGTCAAGTTAAATCTTGATTAAAAATAAATATTGTGTTGCAATTTTTTTTAGAGTTTTAATGTGACTGTACGGCTACAAGTATATGAATGTACATTGAACATATTTACGGTATATAAATTTCTCTGTTTTCTCTTTTTATAGTAAACAAAGATATATGTATGTGGTTTTTGCTACAGTGTGCTAATTAGCTGACTACAGAGCGATTTCAATCATACCAATTTTCAGGAAAGTTTTTGCGGTTACTAAAAAGCTTAACATGAAGGGGTAACTTCGAGGTCAATAATCTTATTACTGCTTCTCAGCACGGCCTTAAAAAGGGCGGTTCTGCTCTCCAGGTAGTTGTTTAGATTGTGCACGACCTAGTCGAGGGTCTTGCAAAGTCAGAACATGCGAATTTGGTTCTGTGCATACCTTAGCAAGGCATTCGTCTGTATCTCTCGCAAACTACTGCTTGAAATATTATATCGATCCGGAGTATTGGAGTTAGGAGTCGCCGAGGTAACAGTACGATCTTGTCGAAATCATATCGGTCTCCGCGGAGACGTGGTCTCTCGAAGATTATATATCGGATTTTATTTTGGTAGCAAGTAGAGTGCTTTAGGCGCTCTTGGGCTTTCTCTTTGTCGTATCTTGTGTCGTCTCAAAAACATTAGATTTAAAATTCATCTGGCTGAGAGGGCCAATGTCTAGTTTACACGAAACGGTCTAAAACGTAATACAAATAATAAAACCGCTGTGGAAGATTAATGTGTAAAAGTACTGGGTTTAATTGTCGATGGCCTGTTTTATGCGCCTATGAAGCCTTACGTTATATGTAATTTTATAAGGGTTCTTTTAAATATATAATATACCTATGACAAATGAAACTTTGGCTGCCCCTTTTGACATTATATCAAGACGGAGTTACTAAATTAATAATTTATTAAATAGTACAAAGAGTGGCATCTCTGCCCACCCTCAACCCCTTTGAATTTATACTATGGGAAAGCTACCCTAGAGGCCTCGAGTTGCCCCGATGGTTCTGCTGCGGCTGTACACAGGCTAGACGTCTCTAGAGATGGATTACGCACCGTGAGTTCCTTATTGTAGCTTAATCACACCAATGAGAATTCGGCATGTGCCCGGTAAAGCATAACCCTAACCCTTCGGCGAAATCAACCACTGGTTGGAGTCGGGTATAAAGAGAATTCGTCTGTGATGGGACAGAACCAAGTAAGGCTCGTCTCGGATACAGTCTAACGACTGTTTGCACCCAGTCATCGAAACCCGAACAAACCCGAACGACGGCTTCAACGCTACGAATCGACGAGGATATAAGGCTGCGAAAAACTTCGTCTCGTATCTTCTACACCTCCCTAGGCCCCTTAAGTTCAATTATTGTTGCATTTCGTTTAATTGTTAAATACAGTGTAGATAAATGCCAGGGTATAGTTATTCATACTACAAGGGATGTAAATCAATATACTTACATCCCGTGAAGTATATAACATTTATTCTCCTCCCCGCAGAATTTATTGTTGGATTTTTATTAATTTAATTCGATACTTTTCGTTGGAAATTATGGACAGCTTTGGACGATTTCTATAGTAGGATAAGCATTGTTTTTTTAACAACAACGTCAAGCTGCCAGTTTAAAATTTTAATTTTAATTTTAAATTAATTTTAAAATTGAAAGAAATTGAAAATATTGATTTGTATAACAGCCAAATGGATATAGAAGAATCAGCAAATATCGCTTGTCTGTCGCTGCTTGCAGAAAAATCGAGGAAGAGGTATGAAGCAACATATCAATACTTCACGAAATGGTGCCAAACAAAGACTGCTACTGCAGTTTCAGAAACCGTGCTTTTGACGTACTTTCATGAAAAATCTGCTGTATTAAAGTCTCTATCAAGCTTATGGTGTGAATATTCCATGCTGAAGTCCACCCTTTTCATAAAGGAAAACATAGATATTTCCAAGTATCCTAAACTTCGAGCATTTTTAAAAAGAGAAAATGACGGATATAAATCCAAAAAATCTAATGTGTTTGACAGGGATGATGTAAATGAATTCCTGTTTGAAGCCCCCGATGATATTTATTTAATGATGAAGGTTGTAATGATAATGGGAATCGCTGGAGCGTGCCGTTCTAGTGAACTCTGTGCAATGAAAATGGACAATGTTGAACTACGGCATGAAGTCATATTTGTTACTATTCCTGATTCCAAAAATGTAATGGCACGTAAATCTATAGTGACTAAAAGTGACGATGAGAAGGTTTGTTATTTCAAAATAGTTCTAAATTACATTGATTTAAGATCCCACATGACGAGTTTTAATCCTCGCTTTCTCATGCGATATCAAAATGGAAAGTGCTTAAACCAGCCTGTCGGGAAAAACTCGATTTCTTGAATTCCAAGTAAAATTGCTAAATTTCTGAATTTTCAGAACTTTAAGGAGTATACTGGACAGTCTGGACACTCCCTTAGAAGAACGTCGGCCGCTTTATTAGCGAATACTGGAGTTGATGTCTCATATAGCACTCAAGCGACATGGCGGATGGAAATCCGCAACTATTGCGGAAAGTTATGTAGCGGAGAGCGTCAACAATAAAAAGGAAGTTGCAAATAAAATTTTATACAATATAACGAAGCCAAAAGTCTCCTGCAGTACTTCAAGAGTAACAGGAAACTTGGTTAGAGATGGAGAAATTATGGAGTCAGAACATTTCATACAAATTGAGAAAAAACGAGAAAACATTTATCCAAATTTTGTAAATAATGTTCATAATTAGAATAATTGTACTATTAATATTCATATCACTTAATATTATTTAATTTTTATAAATCAATATTTTTATATGGCATAAAATATTACCACACAATGGTGGTAAGTTGACTTACAACTCGTCGTTAAGAGCAATCGATTCCTTTTTGGTAATTGTTACTTACGTCCTTCAAAACAGTGTCAAAATGCGTTATTTATAATATAGGGAGGAGAAAAAATATTTTTTATATAGTTCAATAGTATTACTAGCATATTATCACAGATAACCTAATTATCGGTGATATTATTTATATTAATGTTTCTTAAAATGTTTAAAACTTTAAAATTGTGAAGTGTTGAAAAAACTATCATGTGTTTAAAGATGGGTATTCGATACATACGATCGAAATACGCATCTCTAATTTTAGTGTAGCTGGTAACTGTTTCCTCGAAAATATCAAAATTGTGTTTTATATTATTTACAAAATAAAGCCTTTTTATTTTTAGAAATTAGATAAGAGTAAAAACTAATATATTTTTAAAGTGTTTTAATAAAAATAAACTTTACCAACATACAGACAATATTATGGTAGTCATACCTAAAGAATTTTACTATATTATGGACATGTAGATTAGTATTTTTTGGCAATTAGATAGGAATAATAATTTCTCAGAACGATGTTTAACTGTTGTAGTGATCTTAACTTTAAAGTTAAGTTCCAATAAGCAACCGATAAAAATTATCTACCCTAATAAGAATTGCCCAACCTGGGCATACTAGGCAATGGATAGAAAAGTTCGCGCTAAACAGAAGGTCATTTTATTATACTCCCAAAAGTCCCCCTTAAAATTCGTTTTCCAGTTAGACGCCCATTTATTTTAAATGGACAACAACTGGTCGTTGAGCATTCCACACCAGACATTAATACTGAATCGATGTTGAAAGTTTCGTTCAAATGTAGCATGAGGGTTTTCATCTGACCACCGATGTTCATTCACAATTATTAATTCCATCACGAGTCAACTGAGCTTCATCGCTAAATAAAATGTTTTTGTACAGTCTTCGATTTTGATGGATCCATTTACAAAACTGTACCCTTGAAGCAGGATCACCATATAGAATCTAGATGATGTTGAACGGTTTTGAACGTGAAAAGGTTTGAAACCGTTTTTTCTAAGTTACTCTCATACGGCTAGATGAGACGGTATATGAAGTTCATTTGCAATCCGTCTCGTACTTATACCTGAGTTCTCTGCGACAATATCCAGAATATTTTCTTCATTTTCCACATCTAGACACAACACTCGCAAATACTTTTTGAAAATTTTTTTTATTAGGAACTCTTTGATTTGGAAAGCGACGTCGATATTTAATAACTGCGCGCATCGCACTACCGTTAACAGTAACGATACAAGAGTATCATGTCGGCATACTCCGTGGGCCTGAATGTGTGGGGCATTGTAAGTATGAAAATCTTGGTTAAAGTCGATACGCTCAATATGAAGCTAACTGAGAACTACTATGCATGTCAAAACGATCAATCAAAATGTATCGGACGATTGAAACTAAAGCCTCCTTCGTTATTCCAATATAAAAAAAAATCAGAACCGATTATTTCAGAAATGGTTGAGAATCGAACTAAAACATAATATGGGTTTATTTCTCTTATTTTCACCCTCTGAACACATTCCCAAAATATTGCCCTTTCCTCTTCAAACACCCTGTATACAATAGAGTAATAGTTATATAAATAAATTTAAACTCGCCCCATAATAATATAGGTCAAAATGTTATTTTGTATAGTTAAGTTTGACCAGTAAGTATAAAAAGTAATAATTAATTGTTGAAGGTCGTAAATTAAAATTTTTTAATATAAGTATTTAATAACATTTCATTTAATAATAATTATTAATTTATTTTCCTTATCATTTTGCTGTAAATATAAGTTTTTGGTTACCGATAATCTAACCATAATATTATAACAGTACCACTTTGCACTCAGTGTTAACAATAGGATTTCGGGGAATGAGAAGCGAATAAATAAGATAATTACAAAACATGTGATTTAATATTGATACTAAGTAGGTACTATTACAGCAAATTCTGTGTTACTTCTTATACAAATTGGTGTGTACAAAGTTAATATTTTCACTAGCTCGTGAGAAAAGCGTTTTACAAAAACAGAAATAATTATTATCAGTAATTTATTTTATTAGTCTGCCTATTAGCTACAAAATTTAAAATTAATTGACTATTTCCTGTTTCTACCAGGTGTTTCAGCAGAAACGCTCACCCCTATAACTTTTTTTTTGTTTACGTGTTGGGTTCCTGGACATAGCAAAATACATGGTAACGAGACTGCTGATGCAAGCATGTCTGCCGAACTAGCAGAGAATACTGTGGCTAGACCACTGGGATCAGTCAAAGAGGATATAGATCAAATAGCTAAACAACTTGCACAAAGCAGATGGACAGGGCTGGCAATTTGTAGCATCTCCGGGCAATTGTGGCCCCTACTTGACGGCAGGAAGACCGCAGTGCTATGACAACACAGTCGGAAGGACCTAAGAAACATCACTGCCGTAGTCACTGGACATTGCCTGTTCGGTAGTAGACACGCTGCACGTATGCAAATATCAACTAACGACTTCTGTAGAAGGTGCAGAGATGAAGAAGAGGAGGAAAGTATTTAGCATTTCTTGTGTGAGGCCTCGCTAGCAGAAGGTTCAATGCCCTGGGCGAACCATTCTTTAATGAACTGAAGGAAGTGAGCAGCCTGCAACTGAGTCGACTCACGAAGTTTATTAACAGCAGCGTGGTTTGAACGAGCTGTCAAGATTCTTCTACGATCTACGTCACGTCGCGTTAACCATCAGGAAGCTGATGCGGATAGATTCCGCGAAACACGTGTGGTACCACAACGGTCCTACAGGACTACGTACGTGTAACTGTATGGTCAATGCCAGAGGTCTGCCACTCTAACCTAACCTAACCTAACCTTACGATACAAAAATAAAATTTGGCGTGTTTATGTGACATGACGGATGCCATTGTCACTTCTGGTTTAACTGGAAACGACCACAACTTTAGATTTTAGATAGTTTTACTTACTTTTTAAGGGCACAAGGTCAATCATGCATGTATAAATGATACCTATAAATGGCTTGAATGCAGGGGTAACGTAACTTGCAATTATTTAAAAAAAAAATTGTATCGAATTTTGGAAGGGCTATTCAGGGAGGTATTGACTAATAGTATGCCGGTCTTTTTTTTTAAATAAATGCACAGAAACTTTTAAAAAGCAGTTTTTTGAAATCACTCAAATTGCCAAATTTACCTTAAAATTACCTACCTATTAACACATCGATTTTCAGAACTGAAGTAAAAACAATAATTTTTACTGGTAACACGATATTTTCTAGTCTGTCTGGATGTCATCTCTCCTAAGAATTTTAGAGCATATTAAGTGATCTGGATGGAGCGTCGTTGATTTTGGAATGGTATCCTGAATGGATATAGCAAAAAATATACAGGGTGTTCCGACACCATCCCCTTTTCAACAGAGTTTTTTTGGATAAAAGGAAGTTATTTTATAATTTACTAGCGTGTACCCCGCCTGCGTTGCAGCCCGGCATTATACGACGTGAGATAATAAGGCGAACAAACCCGAACAAACCTCAAACTCAACCGTTTGCCGGCCCGTCCACAATTCACATCCATGCATAAAACATAGTCTGTCTTCGTCTATTCCGGCTTCAGATCGATCGTTGAACTGGCCGGGGACCGGTTAGGTTGGGTCGTTCGTTCTCCCTACTCTAATTTATCAGTCTCTTAAATATTATGCATGTATTATACATAAAAACATTCCTCTTGAATCACTCTATCTATAAAAAAAAACCGCTTCAAAATCCGTTGCGTAGTTTTAAAGATTTAAGCACATATAGGGACAGGACAGGCGATAGCGACTTTGTTTTTTTTATACTATGTTAAGATTAGTTTACTTCCTAGAAGCAGATTTCCAGGATGGCTATATTATTTGTAAATACAGTTAAGTATCTACTTATGTTGATGTAAGATGTTCACCTTATCCTTGTCAGATGTTTCCTTATCTTATTAAATGTTTTTGAGTGTAAGATAATTAAAGCTTAATTATTTTAGTAGACAATTAAAACCTCTTTATATAATAAAAATATCCCCGATATTAAATTAAAATATTTAAAAGTTGGCTAAAACTGCAAATAAAAAAATAAGTATACCACGTCCAGATTTCCTTGGATATTGGTATAATCGAAAAATATAATTAATAGATGTATAGTGAATTCCAAATCTTTATCTAAACATCTGTTCATTGGAATGCAGGTTAATTAACAAATGTACTAGCACAAAAACTGGCAAGGGCCCATAATAGCTTGACATACATACATATTGCTTACTAAAATATGTTATTAAATATTATCAATTTATTAGCTTTTTAGATAACACATATTTTTTTCTTTCCGTTCTCTTTACTAACTATAGTTAGTTATAAAATAGAGTTAAAATAGTTGAATGGTTTGCTATTAAATTTCTTAAGAAATCGAAGGTACCTACTTACTAATATTTTATAATTAATATTTTTAATTAAATTCTAAAATATTTTGATAAATGTTCAAAAATACCGCCATTGACTTCTAAACATTTTCTGCTTCGTCTACGTTCGTCACGCTCTTCTAATTGATTCATGTCTTTCTTCTTTAAAATTGGCTGCAGTATTTCTAATACCTACGTCGAATTAGTGCATCCCGAGTGTCCACTTTTACTTTTTACACTTCATTTTTAAACCAGCTCCATAAACAATAATCTAGTGCTGTGAGGTCTGGAGATCTTGGAAGTCAATTAATAGGACCACCGCGATCAATCCAACGCCCTGGACATGTTTCGTCTAAATGTTGCTTGACCTGACGAGCAAAATGTGCAGGAGCTCCATCGTGCTGGTAATACATTTGCCTTCTGATATTTACAGGAACATCCTCTAGTAGTCCTTGTAACTCATGTTGTAAAAAATTTAGGTAGTTGTCTCCTGTGAGGCGATTCTCCAAAATGAAAGGGCCAATTAAAAAGCTATCGAGCATACCACACCATGCACACGTTAACCGAAAACTTAATGAATTGTTGAAAATACTTTCAACTGTTGCGTGGGGATTTTCGATTGACCATACATGAGAGTTACGAGTATTATTTATACTGTCACGGGTGAATGTTGCTTCATCTGTAAAAAGTATACGCGATACAACACGATGATTATTTATCCACCGACAAAATTCAATAGGTTTAGCATAATATTCCGGTTTTAGGTGCTGTAAAACTCTCTGTACATGGTATGGATATAAGCCTTGCTCGTGGAGTGCGTTTAATACTCGGTTTAATACTCTTTTTTGTGGAATGCCCAATTGAGTACCAATTCTTCGTGAGCTGGTCGTTGCATTTTCTTCTACTAAATCCAGAATATTTTCTACTTCTCCTAAACTTTGTCGAGTACCTCGTTCAGATGTAATGTTGACACTGGGACTCGCACTGGGAAGCTTACCATTCTCATACAAATTGTTAAAAACTCCGATAAACACGTTTATAGTCGGGTGCCTGTGATTTGGATTGTTGACGATATACAGCAGCTGTAGCACTTCCATTACAGAAACCATAAATACACACCATATTTGCATATTCTAAATTTGAATAACTATTTGGCGTTTTGTAACACTTTAATTACTCAAACTTGAAAATAAACGTTTAATTACTGCCACAATACACAGACACATTGTCAAGACAACATATTTGTCAAATAGTTTAGAGTCTTGAGCATGACATACTCTAATTAGGTTCGTAAAAATTTTGATATAAGTGGAACGTAGAAAAAAAAATTGATATTGCGCTATCTATAACTTGAAAATAAATAAATATCGGATAGGAACATATATGGGTTTTTTACATTGTTTTCGCGTGTATAATATACTCCTGAAATTTGGTCCGTTCCTCCCGACTCACCCTGTATATACATATATTTCCTGAAAAAATTGTGATCTTTGGCACCAACGGACGCGGCCTGCTCCAAAGCAGTATACATTATTTGTATTACTCGTGGCTTTGCTTGCATAGTGATTTAACAATTAAGTTGCGCAAGCGAAGCTGCGGGTACCGGATAATTAATATTACTCTAATGTGCAAAACATGTATTCTTTTCTATAATTAACAACAAATTGGTATTTAATCTTTATTTACTGACATTTTACGTACCCTATACCTAGACTATATTAGCAGTATTCATGTCGATAACAAACCGGCAAATCTATTGACTTCTTTCTACCTTTCCTTTATTTATACAGGGTGAGTCGTGAGGAGCGGGCCAAATTTCAGGAGTGTATTATACACTCGAAAACAATGTAAAAAACTCATTATGTTCTTATCCGATATTCATTTGTTTTCAAGTTATAGCGCAATATAAATTTTTTTTCTACGTTCCACTTTTATCAAAATATTCACGTAATTAGAGTATGCTATGCTCAAGACTCTAAACTATATGACATCTATGTTGTCTTGACAATGTATTGTGTCACTAATTAAACGTTTATTGTCAAGTTTGAGTGATTACAGTGTTACAAAATGCCAAATACTTATTCAAATTTAGAATATGCTCATATGGTGTTTATTTATGGTTTCTGTAATGGAAGTGCTATAGCTGCTGTTGAAGAATATCGTCAACGGTATCCACATCACAGACATACGACCAGAAACGTGTTTATCAGAGTTTTTAACAATTTTTGCGAGAATGGTAAGCTTCCCAGTTTCAACATTACATCTGAACGAGCTACTCGATAATGTTTAGGAGAAGTAGAAAATATTCTGGATTTAGTAGAAGAAAATGCAACGACCAGCTCACGAAGAATTGGTACTCAATTGGGCATTCCACAAAAAAGAGTATTTTAAACACACTCCGCGAGCAAGGCTTATATCCATACCATGTACAGAGAGTACAAAATTTTGTCGGTGGATAAATAATCATCGTGTTGTATCGCGTATACTTTTTACAGATGAAGCAACATTCACCCGTGACGGTATTAATAATACTCGTAACTCTCATGTATGGTCAATCGAAAATCCTCCCGCAACAGTTGAAAGTAATTTTCAACATAAGTTTTCGGTTAACGTGTGGTGTGGTATGCTCGATAGCTATTTAATTAGGCCCTTTCATTTTGGAGAATCGCCTCACAGGAGACAACTACCTAATTTTTTTACAACATGAGTTACAAGGACTACTAGAGAATGATTCTGTAAAAATCAGAAGGCAAATGTATTACCAGCACGATGGAGCTTCTGCACATTTTGCTCGTCAGGTCAAGCAACATTTAGACGAAACATTTCCAGGGCGTTGGATTGGTCGCGGTGGTCCTATTAATTGGCCTCCAAAATCTCCAGACCTCACAAGACTATAGATTATTGTTTATGGGGCTGGTTTAAAAATGAAGTGTTCAAAGTAAAAGTGGACACTCGGGATGCACTAATTCGACGTATTAGAAATAAGTACTGCAGCCAATTTTAAAGAAGAAAGACATGAAGCAATTAGAAGAGCAACGAGTCGGGTCATGTTCGTAGACGAAGCAGAAAATGTTTAAAAGTCAATGGCGGTATTTTTGAACATTTATTAAAAGAACGCTATGATTAGAAACCCGTTAATATAAGAACTTTTCTTTATTTGGTATTACGCTATAACTTGAACACAAATGATTATCGAATCAGAAGGGTTTTTTCCTCGGTTTTTTCAAATTGTTTTTGCGTGTATATTATATGCTCCTAAAGTTTGATCCGTTCCTCCCGACTCACCCTGTATATATAAGCATTTATTATTATTATTATTAATAGCAGCCCAAACTTTCTTTTTGTTGCAAATATAAAAATATTGCTGTGTACTTAGTAGATAGTCATTATACCGAGCATTATAATATACTCCCGTGCAAAAAAAACGGGCATCATAAAATTTGGATTAAGTTTATGGCTTTAAGTAAGTATAACTTTTTTATTTTTACTCTGATTTAGGTGATTTTTTTAGAGAGCTCTAAATACGTTTATTAGTTTTAACATGCATATGCACATTTTAAAAAATTTGTTTTTTGACATATTATACAAGGATAATCGAAGAGTTTTTTTTTGCCTATTGCGTTAAAACACCCTGTGGAAAAATTAAGAAGCAAAATTACTTTAAAATATCAGTTTCCATTAAGTAAGCCGCAAATATTCTTTGCATTTTGGTTCATGTCAATATGTGCATTTGTGCTCACCCAAATGCAAAATGGTCTTGATGATGTCAATAATTTAGGAAACGCAAAACTAAAGCTATTGATGACCGATTTCTTGTACTTAAAGCTCTTCGGAATCGTCGTTTGACGTCAGTACAACCGGTAAACCAACTTCTTGAGGTTCGAATTAAAAATGTCAGTTCTTGGACAGTTCGTCGAAGATTACACGAGGGTAATTTAAATTCACGCATGCCAGCAACTGGACCTAAATTACTACCGCGTCATAAGAGTCAAGAATGGAGGAATATAACCAAGGGCGTCCGAAGGGGGGGGGGGGCAAGGGGGTGCGCTAACCGTTTTCGATTTATTGATGATTGAAAATTACTATAAGTATATTATATAAGAAAATAAGGTCATTCAAGTCAAGATGTATCGTTTCCATGGATAACAATATTAACAATGGTACTTTTATTCAGTTCAGTATCGTCATCCTGTTATCCATGGAAACGATACATCTTGACTTGAATGACCTTATTTTCTTATATAAAATATAGTAATTTTCAATCATCAATAAATCGAAAACGGTTCAATTTAGATATATAGTGGAATATATAAATTATGTTTAGAATTGTCCGTAGAATCCAATTATGCAACAATATACTACGTATCTACGAAAATATATTTTGCAAGAAGCTTACATTAAATCCTACAACTTTTGTATTTAACAGTTTTTTCTTAATTGCGAAACAAAGAAGTTAAAGAGGGGTAACATTATACGCGATCACCCTGTACAGTCGAAAGATCATTCAGTACTCTCAGAAGAGTAAAAACCTGGATTCGCTCGACTATGACTGAGCACCGATATTGGACGGTTTATGTATGATGAGTGTTCATCGCAAATTTGTAAAAGAAAAAAAATACATTTAATTGAAAAAATTATTGATGAATTTGCAAAAGATTCAAGAAAATTAACATTTCTTTTCTCCAATAAATCTGAATAACTTATAAGTTTTTTGTTGTATTTTTTTTTGTGTTATATTTGAACATTTTTAAATATTTTGTTTAGCTATTTTTTGTTATTTAATATAAGTATTAGGTGTTTTGCTCTATTCTTTTATTGAAGGTTTGTTGAAGTGCTAGAAACAAAAATAATTCCAATTATAATTTGCCCCCCCCCTTGGAAAAGTTTATTCGGACGCCCTTGAATATTACCCAGGATGAGATTGGCGTAGAGGTGGGTTGCTAAATAGCAGCCTGCTTTTTTAAACTGCTATTTGATTCGGTATAATGCTAAATGCTACGAGCTTTAAAATTAGCTGCTAATTTTTAGCAGCTAATATTTACTTTTGACTGTGAACTGGCGCTGATAGAGCGAAATTAGCGGTTGTCAGGTTAGGTAATTTTGGTTATCTGCTATGCTATTTCGATTTACTTACTGCGAAGTAGAGATGGGTTGCTAAATAGCAGCCTGTTTTTTTTTAACAGCTATTTGATCGGTATAAAGCGGTTGTGACTAGTGCTAGGATAACTAGTTCACGGAAGGGACGACCTTTTTTTTTTTTAGAAGTTAGCACTGTGGATGTAGGTGATTTTGGTTATCAGTGTTATGCTATTTCCAACTGCTATTCAGGAAGTAGCCCCACAATTAATTTACTAAAATAGCAACTGCTATTAAATTAGCAGCTATTTCTAACTGTTATTTTTGTTTAGCAATAGCAGAAGCAGCTGCTAAACAAAAATAGCGGGTCGGACCCATCTCTAGATTGGCGGGCTAATTGACGGCATAAGCATAACCGACGACGCACGTATAAAGGAAGTAGTGAATACTAGAGAAGGCAATTAAGTGAAAAAGTTGTTGTTGGTATTTTACCTACCTGTTAAGTTTGTTTTACGAAAATGTTATTTTTTAAATTTTAGGTTTTTCCGTAAATTTATTTGTTTATTAAATCTTGATTATTACAATAACATTATTTGTTTTTATACATTTTAATAGTGTATTTTATTTTGAATGCAATGGCAATGAGAAAATTATGCAAAAATTTAAATTATTGACATCATTAAGTTCATTTTGCATTTGGGTGAGAACAAATGCACGTATTGATATAAACCAAAAACCAAAATGCAAAGAATATTTGCGGCCCAATGAAAAATAATATTTTGGTGTAATTTTGCTTCTTAATTATTCCACAGGGTGTTTGGATACTAAAAAAAACTTTTTGACTCGCTTTTCGATTATCCTGGTACGAGGGGTATCTCACTGTGGCTGTAGGTGTACAAATGTTTAGACCGGACTTAGCAGGACCGTGGCAGGACTGACAGGACCGAGGACAGGACTGTGGCAGGACTGTAGAAGGACATGGCAGGACTGTGACAGGACCTGGCAGGACTGTAGCAAGACCTGGCAGTATTGTGGCAGGATCGAAGCAGGACTGTGGCAGGACAGGCAGTACCTTTCAGATCCAATCAGATTTCTCCAATAACTATATAACTCATAAATGTGTCTATAGCTCTCTAAACAATCACTTAAATCGGAGTAAAAATAAAAAAGGTTATAAAGCCCTATAAATTCAATCCAAATGTTATGATGCCCGTTTTTTTTGCACGGGAGTGTATCTTAATCTTAACATAGTATAAAACAAAGTCGCTGTCGCTGTCTGTCCGTCCCTACCAGCTATATATGCTTAAATCTTTAAAACTACGCAACGGATTTTGAAGCGGTTTTTTTTAATAGATAGAGTGATTCAAGAGGAAGGTTTTTATGTATAATTAGCGACCCGCCCCGGCTTCGCACGGGTGCAATTTCAGAAAGTGGCATGCCGGGTACTAATATATCGGGTTTGTTCGGGTTTGTATTTATACCAGCGGGTTGCAACGGCAACGCATGCCGGATACACGCTAGTTAATTATAAATAATGGTTATAAGTAGGTACCTCGGTAGGTACCTATTTGATTTTGCTCTATTTCATTACATTTATTGCTAATAGTTTTGCATTGTTGAACATTAAAGGCTAATCAACTAAGTACCTAATTTAGGTATTTATAGAACCAAACTAGCCAAACATGTTTGCTGGGAAGGACCCAGCTAGATAAAAATATGTTCAATGTGATGTTTTTTCTCCTGCCTATACTTATGGATTCTTTCATTATCAGAAAATATTTATGCAATAATTGCACAAATACAAAAACCCAAAGATAAGCACTAAGCAAACACATGCCAATGTAGGTATGTATTTACTAACATCAACAAGCTATTTTGAAATAACTAAATTTTATTTACTAGAACATGTACCTACTAAAAACACAAAGACGAGAAAGTAAATAAAATAATCACTGTAGACAATAAAAATAAGCCCATTTTAAGATCCCCATTAAAAGTCAATAATAATAGGTTAATTGCTTCATTAAAAACCAAATAAAAACATCTTTAGGCATTTGGTTATCTTTCTAATTTACACTTGCATTGGAAATAGTTTCCTTTCATCTAAAGGTAACGAAAATAAAATTAATATAACCATGTAATCTTAATTAACGATTCCGTTGATTTTCGCAATATTAAGAAGATATGTTTCTTCAATTATAAACTACAAAAACACAAAGCACATAAAAATACTCTTTAAAGCAATAAAATAATGGTAAAACATATAGTTTGGGTTTCACTTTAAAATAATAAACAGTGGAATGAACATACAGGGTGGCCCTTTAGTGCGGCAACGTACAATAGCTCCGTTACTATTTAAAATACATTAAAAATATTAATACAAAAGTTGAAGGGCAGTAAGTGACTTATAACGTAAAATTATTTTTAACTCTATAGGGTGGCTCAAAAAAGCGGAACAAGAAAAAATGTACTTTTTTCAAATGGAACACCCTGTATATTTTTACATTTTTAAATTCCACATAATATTACAATTATTTTTTATTAAATACATTATTAGTCTATACTTTATAGTTTCCGAGATATTGACTCTCGAAAAGTGACATTTTTGAACTTTGACAGCTTCTAACTTTCTAACAGTACGTCTTAGAGCAAAACGGCTTACATGTCCCTATCTTCAATTTTTATTATCTTCCTAAAAAAATCAACTTCCAGTTAAACCGGAACAACTATATTTCTTGCTTTCGAATAACATTCGGTTTAACCGGAAGTTGATTTTTTTGGGAAGATAATAAAAATTGAAGATAGGGACATGTAAGCCGTTTTGCTCTAAGACGTACTGTTAGAAAGTTAGAAGCTGTCAAAGTTCAAAAATGACACTTTTCAAGAGTCAATATCTCGGAAACTATAAAGTATAGACTAATAATGTATTTTATAAAACATAATTATAATTTTATGTGGAATATAAAAATGAAAAAATATACAGGGTGTTCCATTTGAAAAAAGTACATTCTTTATTGTTCCTCTTTTTTGAGCCACCCTATAGAGTTAAAAATAATTTTACGTTATAAGTCACTTACTGCCCTTCAACTTTTGTATTAATATTTTTAATGTATTTGAAATAGTAACGGAGCTATTGTACGTTGCCACACTAAAGGGCCACCCTGTATACTATACAGCACCAAGAAGATTAGATGTCTAATATATAAGTTTTATATCCTAAGGGAAATATTGAATAGAAAACTTCTATAGCAATGTACAAGGCTCTGGTGGAGCCATTACTTGGTTATGGGATTTTGGTTTGGGGAGGGACATATGATGTGCATCTGGAACAGTTAAGAAGAATCCAGAATTACATTTTTAAGATCATTTTTAAGAAGCCACGAATGTATCCGACTCATTTACTATTTTCAGAAATTTTAAACTTAAAAAGCCTTTATATCCTGACTGTCTGTAACTTTATTCACCTAAATAGAAAATACCAGGACAAACATATAGCACACTCATATCAAACAAGAGCTAATGTCAATGAACTCTTTAATATCACCCTGTCAAGGAGCAGTCTAGGGCAGCATTTTGTTACTTACTTGGGTTTAAAAGTATATAATAAAATTCCACTAAATATTAGATCCATAATGGACAAAAAACACTTTAAAGTCGCTTTAAAAAAATTCTTTTCAGTACATTCTCGGGATCTACTATGTGTATTCTAGAGCTATTTCGGGCCTTTATTGTTTAATAAGCAGTGTAATTCTTTTGATAAGTCTTATGTCACAAATTGTTTGTTTTTGATTTGTTTATAATGTATTTGATTTATTTTCTTTCTTTTTAATTTTGTATTAAACCAGCTACCGCTATGTACAAACACACTTGATAATCTCTGCAATAATACAACAAGCACATACGGGTATTTTATACCTTGGTGCTTACTAAACTAGGATTAGAGACAATCCATGCATATGTATTGTAGTTAGTAGGTTGCAAATTGTATATGTGAACATACCTAAGTTAATAATAATATTTTCATTTAGTAATAATATCAGGAACTTTGTACAACTCTTTACTTGTTATAAACAAATGAATGAATAAATAAATAAAAATAAATAAATAAATCAATAAATACATTTTAAATATCAGCAAGATAAAAAACACATTAAAACCAAAAATTTGCCTTTATTCTTTTGAACATTGTAGAGCGGGGGCGTTCAAAATTGACGTCATTTTTGACGTTTGGCATACCATATCTAACATAGTGGGCGATTTTTTTCGCTCCGTTCATTGTTATTTTGGTTAATAAATTTTGCAGTAAAGTGGTAATACTAACCATTATCAAAAAAAAATACACAAAAACACTTTAAAATAAACGATCCATTGGACGTACCGAAATCACATAACACATACAAGTTTTTTCCAAGTCTTTGGCAAAATATTCATGAAAAATACATTTTAACACGCACGACACTTTTCTCACTAAGTTCCAATACGTTCGTACAACGAAAAAATATTTTTCCGAGTTGAAACGGGGGTATTTTTTAAACTTATTTTATGGGCAACCTTTAATATATCGAATGTTGTTCAAAACTGAAAAGATTAGACACAAATAGATATGAAACGTCACAACAGCCAATGTGAAAGTTTGTTTGGAGAGCCATCTTTTAACACGTCATTAAAGTTTAGTATTTAAGTTACAGTTACTTAAATATAGTATACTTAACGGATACAAAGCAAAGCAGGCAAATATTCGAGCGCATTCGGCAGACCATTTTATAAAATTAGCCTCGTTGAAGTGTGTATCAGGCAAATAGAAATAAATTCGATAATAAATACATGGGAGCGTGTCCGAAAAAACGCTCGAATACGTCGATTGCTATTTCTTGTTGCACATTTTTTCAATAAATTTTTTTATACAGGGTGTGTCATGTAACAGTGGCTAATACCATCGTTCTTATTTTAAATGCAAAAGTATATTATTCAATTTTTGGATTCTTCAGAAAATTTCAGACATATCCTGATTTATTGCATTTCAGCGTTTCTTTATTTATTATGTCCATAATAATTATAGTTTGACAACTTATGAAATTTTTGCCAGTTTCGTGGAAAAATATTCTCCAGAAATAAGGGAGGTGGCAAAAAATGTTGAGTTAAATTTGTTGCTGGAGAAGTCTCGGATGAAATATGAAGGAAATTATAAACGATTTATGGATTATTGCATGGAGAAAAATGCGAAGACTTTTTCGGCGAATGTATTAGGTACTTGCTTATTTTGCTGGATTATCGAAAAGAGTTCTACATTTTGGTCTGTATATTTCATGTTGAAGGCAACTAAGAATGTTGAAAATGGCGTAGATAGAGGAAGATATTTGAAGTTGAGGGCATATTTAAAACGGGCATCCGAAGGCTACTAGGCAAAGAAGTCCCAAGTTTTCGAAAAACAATATATTACAAAATTTATACTGGATGCTCCAGATGATGAATATTTATTAGCAAAAGTAAGTTTTATTTATTTTTTATTTTATTTATTTTAAACAAATAAGGTTTACAATTGCACTTGTGTAATGTTAATTACAAGTAATAAAAAATATAATTGCACAAAATATAGTTATACCTAACACCTGTATGTGCTAACTTAAGCCTAATACTAGGGCTCATTTTAAACAATAAGTAAACAAAGTAGGTAAAGTATTTTAGATAGTATACACAGTTAATATAGTCAATATTGCAGTTGTCTAAAGCAGTTCCAGACATTTAGAAAAATTGTTAAAAATATAAGTTTTACACTTTTTAGAGAATCGTTTATAGTTTTCTATATTCTTAATGGTCGTAGGTAACAAATTAAAAACTTTTGGGGCTACTCGATTAACAAACCTCTGATTGCCGTCCCTTCTATAAAAAGGTACAGTCAGATGTCGGTTAGTAACTTGTCTAGTATTGTGTTGATGAGTCTTAGGCAAAACCAAAGATATGCTAAGAAAAATACTCGTATGAAGAGAATTTCGATACCTTAATGTGAAAACCTGGTAACTCCAAAATTAAAAATTTTACAGGAGACGTAAAAAACTGTTTTAATAAAGGAATATATAAGATTGAGAAGTATTTTTTTAATGAAATATTGTTAAAAATATTGGAAAGATAATTAATTTCTTAACACCAAAATACACTTTAAAACACAAAACAACAACTTTAATGTGATATTTCAGTACCAATCAGTACTGAATAATTAATCAACTGCCAAAGTAGAAGGAGATACGAGGTTTTTCATGGAACAAAAAGAGCTCGAAGGAGTTAAGAGGTTTTCCCTTTATTGTATATTAAATTACAGGAATCTTGTGGAGATATGAGGTTTACAATTTAGAAAGCTTTGGCCTTTACCTACCAGATGGCGTTTAAAGCTCCAAAACCAAAAAAAGAGGAGTTAAGAGGTTTTCGCATAAAGGTATCGATATGGTGATTTACGTAAAAGTTTTCTTAATACAAATAGGGTCAAATAAAATATAGTATTATTTATAAACATATTTTATTTTCTCCAAAATTCTTTAAAGAAACACATATTAAAATGAACGTAAAACATATCAAAGTACAAAAAAGCTTACGTTTACACACAAAATACTAAAAAAATGTGACAAAATTAACCCAAACTTCTTTAACTGTTTAAAAAATAATCATAACTACTTTTGATCAGGAAGTTCCAGCCAAAATTTTCGTCTATTTTCTGGAATTATATATCCCAAGTTCTCCACTTTCAGCTTTTCGAAGCCATTAGGTTCTGTTTTTTTTTAAGGCCAGTGGAGTGGTATATTGTTTGGAAGACATTTCTTTTGCAAGAAGTCCAGTACTTTCCAGTCTTCATTAGTGTCGCATTTATAAAATAAATTGAATTCATTTCGCTTAACTAAAACCTCTGTATTTTAGAAATATATAATTTTGGAGTTTGCTTTTTGACTTTGCAAGTGGAGGACAAATTTTTCCACATTTGAAAATCTCCCAAGGACATTTTTTTGACATCAACTTAACCGTTATTAGCTGCTTGTACAGCATAAGCGTAGTCTTCAAAGTCATACATTTTTTTTATGTCTTTTAAATGATTCTTTGACTTGATGGTGGAAGGAATCTGCGGACATAAACGTATGTAAGATAACCCGTATGTATATGTCCAAACACGCGCATTAGTATTGCGTGCTACGCCAATAACCAGTATTTAAAAAATACTAAGCGATATCTACGTATTTGAATTTATATACGGGGATTGCTGTTAGCAAAATATACATACGGGATTTGTGCTAAGTATTTGTGGAATTATTTTGAAATACGGGCTAAAATACTACAAGAATAAGGCTGCATAATAGCAAATACGGTGTGTTGACTAAGAAAATCTGAGTATAAGAAGGAGATAGATCAAAAAATCTCATTTACATTTTTTTTTTCAAATACGGGGGCTTACCTTATGACGGCAGTCATTATTACTCTAAATAATCACAGTAATTATCAAGTTCTATTGGGGGTGTAATCTGGTTTTCTATACTGTATTAGTTCCGACTGGCAGTTGTAATGAAACTTGACATTAATCATAATAATATTTACTTGCTATGGTTAATAAAGCATATTATACTTACCACTAAAAATCAGTACAGTAGTTCTCAAACATTTAAATAGCTTCTAGTGTGATATTGCTCTTATCGTTTAACATTGCATATTATTATCTATTATGCAATATGGTTTACTGAGATGGTAAAATTCGTCCATAGATTATAAAGTCCAATACTAATGATGGATTATGCGAAATAAGAATCTTCTATCGCTTTATCTGACATGAAAAGTTAAAAAAAACTTAAATACAAAGTAAAAATAAATTAATTGAAACAGGTATTGGTACGATCAATAAAATTCAATTTCACACAGGACAGCTAAAAGACTCCGAACAACGATGTGACCTGCGCAACAAATAGTTTAAAACTAATAATACTGCGCACCGATTGCCGATCGCTACGAACCCACACCAACGTCTTGTGTATTATAGGTTCTAACGGATACAATTAGTTTTTGGGGACGCTGTTCTGCTTAATTGTAGAGAAAGGGCTTTACTGGGAACAAAATGCGTCGCAATGAAAATATATAATTTATTTCTTTAAAAAATTGTTGTATTAAAAGTAGTTTATTATTCAACAAGACTGTGCTGCTAATGGAACTGATTACTACCAATAAAAACACTGTTCCAGTAAATCTGGAATAGATAGAATACTAAAGCGGGTTTGATACACTAGCAATTTATTTAATATGGGTTAATACAAAATAAGCTGGCAATACAAACTAAGTATGTCTTAGCAAACCTGTCGTATTTAGATCATTTTCCTCAGTGTAGATAGCTGTTTCTAACATAGAAATTAAAATGTTGGCAACTTATTTATAAAATACAGGGTCACCAAAAACGAAGCAGTTATTAGTTAATAAACGAACTAGTACTATTACACAATTTTAGGTACTTAAAGGAAATAATTAATTCACATAGATATAAATATATAATTATGATACAAAAAAAAATAATTAATTTCTTCTCCATCTGTTCCTATTTTCCCTATTTTTACATTCGCCCACTTGTTGATTCCAGACCATTCCGATAGCTATCGATTTTCCAGAATATTGTGGCAAATGCGCAGATAAAGGAACGAAGTTCATGGTAGGTTTTCCCTCTCTGTTTCTACTACGAAATTCAGCAAGGAAGTCTTTGTTTGTATTTGGATTGGATTTTCTTTTACAGAGTATCAGTCCATTAGCGTTAGTCTGCAATATGTTTTTCCCGTGATGCGGCTAATTTATAAAAACAATAAGGAAAATTTTTGGTGAAAAATGGAAGATTTACTTTTAAGTATCGTCAAGGAGGCCAGTGGATCAAAGTTGAGCCATTTGAAACAGAAGGCACAGGAAGCTCATGGTAAGTTTTATTATATAAAAAAAATTTTCACATCTATAGGTACATTTTTTAAGACATTTAATATTCAAATGCGTATTTTCTACGCCTACTCTTTTAATAACATCAATAAAATACTCATCTAAATATTGATTAAAACCCGATTTTAATTTCAAAAACACCATGAGTTAATCATGAAGAAAGATTTTTTATCTCTGTGAATTCTTAAAAATTTCAATCAGCTCTTGATTTAATAAATATTAAATTATAGGAACTCGGGTTAGTAAATTTAGAACAAACCACCACAAGAGACCAGATTGCTGCATCTGATTCTTTTTATCGGAAATGTTAACATAATTTGAGTTAAAAAGAATGCCAGTCATATCAAGATAAAAATGCCTTTGCGAAAAACAGTACTCAAAAATAGACCAACTCGTATTTTTACATCTTAAACTGTTTTAGCAAATAACATTTACACCCAGTTACTTTATACAGGGTGTTTCTTAATGACATGCTAATATTTTGGGGTTCGATTCCTCTGGTAATTTTATCAAGAAAAGTTAATATGAACATACAGTGTCACCAGTAAAGTCCGCATCATATACAGTGTGTCCGCTTGAGTTCTGTACATATGGAAAACTTTTTAATATTATTTTAAGAAAAAAAGTTACTCTTTATAAAAAGTTTTGCTTACTGAAAAAATAATATTAGACTATTCAAACTTGAGATAGTATGTACAGGATGATCAAAAAGTATCAAATCAAAATTGACCTACGAGAAAAGTACCCTTAATTTTAATTTTAGAGCAAAATGGAATAAGAAAATGTTGATTGGCATTAAAAATTATATCTGTTTCTACTCTTAGTAGACTATTATTGAAAATATATTTGACATTATTTCAAAAAATATAATTTTTTGAAATGATTTATAATTAATCATTGTATGCAATTCAAGCTAATAAAGAAAACAAAGAACATAACTGACAGTTGAAATTCAAATTCAGGTGGGAAATGGTAGCAAGATAATGCACATGCCATTAAGAATTAAGATTAAAATTTTTAATTTAATTTTCAATAATAGTCTACTAAGAGTAGAAACAGATATAATTTTTAATGCCAATCAACATTTTCTTATTCCATTTTGCTCTAAAATTAAAATTAAGGGTACTTTTCTCGTAGGTCCATTTTGATTTGATACTTTTTGATCATCCTGTACATACTATCTCAAGTTTGAATAGTCTAATATTATTTTTTTAGTAAGCAGAACTTTTTATAAAGAGTAACTTTTTTTCGTAAAATTAATATTAAAAAAGTTTTCCATATGTACAGAACTCAAGCGGACACACTGTATATGGGATTTTTTTTTATTAATAGCTTTATTCGAAATTTGACTTTAGCATCAAGTTCTGCTTCGATCGAGATGAAAAGTAAACAAAAAAACAGTAGTCACGTGATACGCATTATCTGTCAAATTTTAATTTTTTCCAAAAAATAATTCAAAAGTGGGGTTATTTCTGAAAATATCAAAAAAAGTTATTTGAAAAAGTTTTTTTTTAATGCAGTTTCTAGCCCACATGCAACATTTCAGCTGCATAAGATTATTTTGATTTTTACCTATATTTTGTAAATTGCACCACTTTTGAAAAATAAGATTCAACGCAACCTACATAAAACTTCTTAGTTTTGACAATACTTTATTTCAGATACATTTTTCTTTAAAGTAGCGCCATATTAAATGTGTGTTTTTCTACAAACTCAAAATTGGGTTATTAAAATTTGATCGCATGTGATTCAAAGTTTATTTGTTTTTGACCCTGTATAACGTAACTTCATAAAATAAGTATTTTTGAAAACGTAGTTTGTGTCTGAAAGTAATACACCTTAATATTAAGACAAAAAGAACACAGTGTCTTCATTAAAGTGTTTTTTAAGTGGAAAATAAATTTTAGTTTAACAACGTAAAGTTTATCTATTTTCAACGATTTAATTCAAAACCCCTATATTATAATTTATTATAGGGCTATGTCATAATAACCTTTACGTGTATTACTTTCAGACACAAACTACGTTTTCAAAAATACTTATTTTATGAAGTTACGTTATACAGGGTCAAAAACAAATAAACTTTGCATCACATGCGACCAAATTTTAATAGCCCCATTTTGATTTTGTAGAAAAACACACATTTAATATGGCGCTACTTTAAAGAAAATGTATCTGAAATAAAGCATTGTCAAAACTAAGAAGCTTTATATAGGTTGCGTTGAGTCTTATTTTGCAAAAGTGATAATGCAATTTACACAATATTGGTAAAAAATCAAAATTATTTTATGCAGCTGAAATTTTGCACATAAGCTAAAAACTGCATTTAAAAAAACTTTTTCTTATAACTTTTTTCGATATTTTCAGAAATAACCCCACTTTTGAATTATTATTTGGATAAAATTAAAATTTGACCGCGAATAACGTGACCACTATTTTTTTTGCTTAATTTTCATCTCGATCGAAGCAGAACTTGATGCCAAAGTCAAATTTTGAATAAAGCTATTAATAAAAAAAAATCCCATATGATGCGGACTTTACTGGTGACGCTGTATATTCGCAATGTCTTAACTTTTTTCTAAAGGGTGTTGAATAGCGGATTATTTGGTCATATTTCCAAAAATGCTTCAAATATAATTTTAAATTTCAGTATATGTGTAAATAGGATATAAAACTCCATATTTTAGTTAAAAAAGGTATTCTATAACTTCAGCAGTGGCGTCCCTGAAAACATGTCCTCCGATATTTTCAAACAAAATAATTGGTGCGCCACTGCCTTTTTTTATGTAAATATTTTTGCTGATTTTCCCGGTAATTCTACATGAAAATAGTTTCTTGTGTTTTCTAATAGGACACACCGCTCTTGATTAAAACAATTAAACCATACCTCGCCATCACACCTTGTATGCTATTTCATATTCTTAAAGATAAATAATAAGTTATGTAGTTTTTGTAGTTAAATAAAAGATTGATTTAATTACCTACTCTTATTAACATTAATAATGATAAATTTAGTTATATTAAATTTTTTATCCGAGCAGACACCCGTTTGGGTCTTGTATCATAATATACATGTTATCCGGTAAGTATATGGCATACCTACCCTCGGGAGCGTATAGCGGAGGTCAAAATAACTTTGGAACGATGTAATTAGCGGTTTTCGAGAAAAATATGGTTTTTTCGATCGAGACAAATGTAGAGTACCTTTTTTAAAATAAAAATAACCAAATTATTTATAAAATCAGTTTTTAGCTCTGTTAAATGACATCTGTCAATTTTGGCCCAACGAGTGTGGTGGCAAGTCCGTTCCTGACGTCCCTGACGATGTAAAACATTTAATGTAGTATGGTTTTATAAGTCTCTATGGCCTACACAAAATAATAAAATTTCATTAAATTATACGTGTCGGTTCAAAAGTTAGAGCCGAAAAGGTACCTCTTTGGGGCCCTGTATCTCCGTTAAGGGGCACTTTAGGTTTTTTTATATGACAAAGTAGAGTTATTTTGACTTTCCCTATACGCTCTCGAGAGTATGCTATATACTTACCGGACACCCTGTATAAAATGTATAGACAGTCTACTGGTCAGGTAGTTGTAACATAAATATTATGCAAGAAAATATTTTTTCTACGGATGCTATGAAATGTTCCACTTTTCTCATCGCTTCCATACGTTCAAAACCGAGTATTTCTCACGCAGTGAGAAATATCCGCCATTTGAGTGAGAAATAATTTCTCACTTGTTTTTATGATAAGCCAAGTTGGCCATAACGACGCAACGCCGACGATTAGCGCGCAATATCTACTTAGGCCATGAAACCATTTGCCAGCGTTTCCATAACAACACAACCGAAACACTGAACAATTATTTCTGTCACCTTGCCAAACGGGAATAGTTTTATTGTTGTTTTTTATACTAAAACAGTTCAGATTTGTTAGATATTGATTATAATGGAATACGAAGATTTAGAGTTTGAAAATACACCTCCTCATATTGTTCAAAAAGCATCCGATGTTTGTAATAATTTGCTAACAAGCACATCAAGACAAAAATATGAAATCGCTTACAGTAACTTTATGGACTGGAGAATGCAAGCCAAGGTGAATTATTTTTCTAAAGAAACTTTGTTAGTTTATTTTGAAGAGTTATCAAGAAAATTAAAACCATCAACATTATGGTCCCAGTACTCAATACTGAGGAGTACCATAATTATTAGGAACTGTGTTGATATATCAAAATACGCAAAACTACGCGCATTTTTGAAACGAAAATCAGAAAAATATCATCCAAAACAATCAAAAACCGTAACTCCTGAAGAAATTCAACAATTTCTAAAAGATGCACCTGATGAAAAGTATTTGCTGATAAAGGTATGTTTAAAAAAAATATATATATACACTCACCGGCACAAAATTCCGCCACCCTAAAATTTTGGCCAAGGTTGATGTTTTATAACTTATTTATTTTTTATCCGATTTTGGTGATTTTCTTATCAGTTTGTAGATTAATTTATTCTGTTCTTCTTTAATTATTTTATAAAGTATAATTTCTCGATTAGGCTATATTATACAGGAGGAAATCAAAATATTGTTTTTTGTCGTAATTTTAAAACACCCTGTAGCAAAATTGAGGTGGATAATTTTGTTTACATACTGTCTCTTGTAATCTCTGATGTATTCTAAACATTTCTTTTTTTGATTCATTCCATTATCTCATTTGCGCTGAGAGCTGCAAAATTTTAAATGAAACGGTGATTTGAAGCCTACTTTTATTAAGAAAAACAAACACTAGGTATATCATAAAGTTAATTAACAAAAACAATTTAATAACGTGTATTTCCTCCTCTCGCAGCAATGACAGCTTGCAGTCTTAGTGGCATCGAATGAATAAGGTCACTTATTCTTTCTTGAGGAATAGCTTGATATTCTTCGGTCAGCGCCAGTCTTAAGTTTTGCAAGGTTTGTGGTTGTACAGGACGACGACGAACGGCTCTTTTAAGTTGATCCCAAAGATGTTCGATTGGGTTGAGATCCGGGCTACATGCAGGCCATTCCAATCTTGGAAGTCCAACTTCATCCAGATATTCGCTCACTACATGTGCAACGTGAGGTCTAGCATTATCATGCATTAATAAAAGGAGCAATTGGAACAACAACTTCTTGGAGGATTTCCTCAATGTAACGGTGGGCGGTTAGAGCTCCATTTTCAACAAATACAAGATTGGTGCGTGCTTCGGTAGAAATACCCGCCCAAATCATGACAGAACCTCCATGATATGAGATTCGTTCTGATATGGTGCAGTCAGCATATCTTTCATTTCTACGTCGGTATACTCGCTCATGACTATCCGGTGACCTTAAACAAACCCTGGATTCATCCGTGAATAGTACGTTTCCCCACTGTTCTAGAGTCCAGTCAGAATGCGATCTTGCAAACCTCAGTCGGTGTTGTCGATGCCGTGGAAGTAATCGTGGACATATTGTTGGCCTTCGTGAACGAAGCCCATCTTCTGCCAATCTTCTACGTATCGTTCTTTCACTTACATTTACTCGCCGAATCATTTGTAAGTCCTTTTTTAAACACACAGCAGTAGATCTTCGATCTCTTAAAGAACTAATGGTGACAAAGTGATCATCAGCTGCAGTGGTCATTCTCCTTCTGCCAGAGCCTTGCCGTCTAGTAAACATTCCCGTCTGTAAACACCTATTCCAGGCATCACGAACTGTAGACCGCGGAATTCTTAGAGTACGGGCGACATAACTTTTGCTACGGCCATCCTCTATTAACGCAACAATTCTACCCACGCCTGCATTTAAAATTTTGCAGCTCTCAGCAAAAACGAGATAATGGAATGAATCAAAAAAAGAAATGTTTAGAATACATTAGAGATTACAAGAAACAGTATGTAAACAAAATTATTCACCTCAATTTTCCTACAGGGTGTTTTAAAATTACGACAAAAAACAATATTTTGAAATCCTCCTGTATAATATAGCCTAATCGAAAAATGATACTTTATAAAATAATTAAAGAAGAACAGAATAAATGGATCTACAAACTGATAACAAAATCATGAAAATCGGATAAAAAATAAATAAGTTATAAAACATCAAACTTGGCCAAAATATCAGGGTGGCGGAATTTTGTGCCGGTGAGTGTATATATATGGAAGATTGCATTTTTGGTTTTAATTTCAGGCTGCTTTAGCTATTGACCTTACAGGGGCATGCCGTTGTGACGAATTGCGAAAATTAAAAATTCATGAGATTGAAGATTTCAATTCGGCCCTTTTAATAAAATTATCCGATACTAAAAACAAAGTGCCTAGAAATTTTACAGTCACAGGAGTATTTTACCAAATTTACAAAAAATATGCAAAGCTTCGACCATGCACGGACGAGACCCGTTTTTTTTTTAAATTACCAAAATGGCAAATGCACAAAACAGCCCGTGGGAATAAATAAATTTGGCACCATGGCGAAAGATATAGCGAAATTTTTTTTGCAATTACCGAATCCGGAATTATATACAGGCCACTGTTTCCGAAGGTCATCTGCGACTATTTTAGTTAATGCAGGAGCAACTCTAAAACGCCATGGGGGTTGGAAATCCAGCAATGTTGCTGAATCCTATATCGATAACTCTATAGCTAACAAAATGAAAATATCAAAAAGTATAGTAGAATCGATTCAGCCTCCAGCGCCACTAGAACCTGAATACAACAATGCTGTGGAAGCTCAGTACGTTTCCCCTTCAACTTCGACCTCGGCTAATATTTCAATTACCAAAAATGTGTTGAAGCGAAACGATCTACCAGGAATTACTTTCCAAAATTGTACAAATATAACTTACAATTTTCAGTAAAATATAAAAATGAATTAATGTAATATGAATTATGTATTTTAATTCTGAACCTCGTTTTGAACACATAAAAACAACGCATCCGTAGAAATAGTACAGTCTACGACACGTGAGAAAATCACATAATTTCTCCCTCACTTGATTTGCGGCACTCGCCTTCGGCTCGTGCCAACAAACTTCTGCGCTCGGGGGAACTATGTAATTTTTCTCACTTGTTGTACAATATACTATTTCTAAGCACATGAAAAATCCTTATACAATAAGGTTGCATTTCATCTAACACAGTTAGATATTAAAATGCAGATTCAGATTGCAAAGTCCATCATCTCAATAGAATGTCACCACGTGCAGACCGGTTTCGAACTCTTTTGTTCTCGTCAATACAGGGTAGGTGTTTATACCTTCGATCAGATAACTTTCGTACCAAAAACTGCTATATCAACCTTTGTTGGTTATATAGGTATAGCCCTTAGTGCCATTTCTTAAAGATATGACCAGATACCCTTTGAAAAAAAAAAGTTCAACACTCTCTCTCAAAACAATTAAGCCGTTGTGGACATATTATGTTCATGTGAACTTCTCTTCATATAATTAGGTACCTACCTGATATATCACATTCTGAAATAGTAGCATATCATTAATGAACACCCTGACTATATCATTTGTAGATATGTTGGCATCACAAAATAATTTGCAAAGAAATCCATCTTTTGAGCTAAGATCTGTTTGTTTCGTACCATTAAAATTGGCTTTGGAAAGCAAAAAAAGTAAACTGGTCTCATTGGCTTTAACTGGACTAAACGTAAGTACCTTTTGTTTATTTAAGTTATTATAGAGTGATTTACTAAAATAACATTAAGTTAGAGCGATTAGTGTTTTTTTATTTATCAACATTGGGAACTAGAACCTAGCGAAGTAAGCCAATCGGTCACAACACTTTTATTGTAAGAAAATTATTTTTAGAAAAAAGAAAAGCACAAAGTCTTTCTCCACAAGTTTATTAGAATAACTAGGCGAACCTAAAATAATTCTTAATAATTCGACATGTTTCGAGTGTAGAACAGGATGTATATTGACTCCTGCCGGGGTAACTGGGCCGTAACAAGCCTGGTACCCCAACAGCATTTTACTTCAACCTAAATGGTAAGCCAATCTACCTCATTTTATTAAATTTCATTTACTGCATTTCCCCTTTTTTTATCTTTTACAGATACTTTAACTTTAACGAAAACCAATTTTTTTTCTTTCCCTCTCATTTCACTACTTTTACATGTCTCCGACAAAGTTTATAGAAACTTAAGATTTTTCTTTCCCTCAATTTGCTACTTATACCTAAATGATTTTGACAAAGTCTGTTAAAACTCTCTAATTTTCTTTTGCCCTCTTTATTGTTCTGCCCAAGACAGGGCCTTTTCACTACCCCTTGACTTTCCAGTATGCTGAAATCTTGTCGATCTTCTGACTATTCATATTTTACACCTCGTGTACACCATTGAAAGCTCCATTACGGCTCAATCCCACTTATTATTTTCTCTATTGCTAACAACATCAGCATTGTACCATTTACTTTGTTTTCCTGATGATGAGTGTTTCTACACTCGAAACATGTCGAATTATTAAGAATTATTCTAGGTTCGCCTAGTTATTCTAACTTGTGGAGAAAGACTTTGTGCTTTTCTTTTTTCTATACATTTAACTCCACTTTGAGCATGGACTACTTCTTCAAAATTATTTTTGCCAATGCTATTAATGTTATTATCTTAGTTAATTTTCCATAATTCATACATTGGTGAATGCAAACATACTCCTGTATAAACAATCCGATTTTGATTTGATGGAATACGATAAATTTTTTTCCATATTGATTTTTATATTTTTATTTAAAATATGATTTACAAAATTAGAGAACTACACTATCTAATTGTTTTTTCAGTAGTCTGTAAGGTTCGGGAATTATTACTAAACTAAATTTTTATTATATTATTAACTGGGCCGTAAAAAGCCTGGTACCCCAACTGTTTTTACTTTTTAACCAAAAGATGCTTTCACCCAAAAAACAACTTTTTTCTTTTTCTTTTCTTTACATCTCACCCCAACATTTTCACATGTTTCTGACTGGGCTTAATAAAACTTAGGATGTTTCAGTAATTTAATAATGCTTTTTACAGATATGTTTTTCAAAACTCCCTAATTTTTACTACCCTATAATTTTCTGCACGGCACAGTGTGCTTCTACACTTAACCCTCGACTCTTCAGTATGCTGGAGTCTTGATTGTTGACCTTCTGATTTTTCAATTTTACATCTCTTGTACACCATTAAAAGCTCCATTACGGCTCAATCTCACCATTATTTTCTCTTTTGCTAAAAACATCAGCATTTTACTTTTCACTTTGTTTCCTGATGATGAGTGTTTCTACACTCGAAACATGTCGATGTGATACTAGGTTCGCCTAGTTTTTCGATAAATAAAGATTGTGGAGAAAGACTTCGTGCTTTTCTTTTTCTGTAAATTTTTATAGCCAATTCAAACCTTTAAGTTTATTTAATTATTTTTGTCTTACATTTTTTGTCAGAATTGTTAAAAAGTCCTCCATTTCTTAAGGTTAAATAAACGTATCAAAGCGCAATAATACGGATCCGAAAAAGCTTATGATATGTATAGAGTAATGACATATATTTTCTTTATTTGCTCTTGTTATTCAGACCAAATTGAATCGATTAAATATGAAACTCTAGACTAAATAAAATCCCAGGATCAAACTTTTCTACATATCTTGGAATATTTTTATTTATTTTGCTAATAATTAAATCAATACTAATTAGCGAGTTCATACCGACACGTCATGCTAAATGAATACTATTAACTTCAAAGATGATTAAAATACTATATCTGGCAAATTATTCATCTTTTAGAAAATAATACGCGACGAACGATTCCAAACCGGTACGGAACCAGAAGATGATTCTCTATGGCTTCCAGCTCAACTTCTTCTCTCTACCTCTTCAATGCTTTCCCATTGCGAAGATACGCAAGTTCACATTCTAAGGCTCGTCCTGAATTTGGCATGTACGGCTAGTTGGGCACTGAATGGACGCTTGGTGATGCTTCTTCTTAGCAGATGCGGAGAGGCTTATGAGTTGGGAACGCAGCCAGTTAGAGCTGCCGCTCAGGCTGCTGCCAGCCAGACTCTGACAGCTTTTTGTACGTTTTTGGGTAGGTAGAAGTAATAAAATAATAATAAGAACTTAACCCTAGCTTTTTTAGTAAGACACAGAAACGTCAGCACATTCGAGATTGACGATGGTTTATTTGTCAGTTTTTACCTATATATCTCGAAGTTCCCTTTCTCAGCCTAACGCTTTGACTTTTGGTGGAAATTGATTATTTTAATATTTGCTTGTACATAAAAAAATTACCTATTTCATGTTTAACTCAAATTCAGTCATGTGGTCCGTGGCATTTAGTAAGATGCAACATCAACACCTCCCATTGGACTGATTCTGCAATGATTTTCTAGATTTCTCTGAGTAATAGTAAGTTTAAGTTCCATAAATAAAAACAGCCATATGTTTGTGCAGGAACATTATAATGACGGTGTTAACGAAACCAGACGTTAGTAAAATATTTTCAAGGAGCTGTTTTTTAAATTTTAGATGAAGAATGCCAAGAGATTCTGCAGCAGCAGCAAAAACACAAAAATTCCGGAAGCAGTGCTGAGATGGTGTACACCAAAACTTCTGCAGTTGCATGTTTTAATGAGGCCATTCCCGTTATGCAGTACATTTCTAGTAAATTGGAAGAGAATAAACTGTGAGTTTCAGTATTCGTATTTAAATAATATATTAAGTATATAGAATTATTATTCTAAACAGAAACAATGGAAGAAATGTTATTAAGTTCATCAAATCAAATCAAAATATGCTTTATTGTCCAAGAAATATTTTTTTTTTGAAAAAGCTCATCACCTAACACGCAGTTTAAAAATTCAAAGAAAAGAAGAGAAAAAGAAAATTTTAAAAAAGATAAAATTTAAATAACGCTAACAAGAAAATCTCAAATAAAATTTTAAAAATAATAAGAGATATAATAATATCTCTAATAAAACCCAGTCACAGTTTACTAAATAATTTTTTTTTCAATATAGGTACTCACTTTCTAAAATATTTTTTTTAAGATTAGTATATTTTATTAAAAGGAATATTGGTGCAAAATAATAAAGGTACTTTCTGAAATTTGCATATTAATTTATTTTATTGCTAGATTTTGGAGAATTATATAGTAAAAGAACAATGACATAAGAATGTTAAAAAAATCTTATCCGATATTTTTCGCTATACAAATCTCCTAAAATAATTAATGAAATTCCTTGATAATTACTTAATATGTCAATTATTACCTATAGAATATGAAGTCGATATTGATTTTATTTATATTTTCTGTTAAAGCAAGAAAAAATAATTAAATCTACGCGAAATAGGTTATAGGTTGACAACCATGTTAATACTCCCACCTTAAGGTAACAAGTTACTACTCTGGATAGCTAGAGCTGTTTCCAAATTATCTTTATTTTTAAACATGGAAGCCTGCTTAACATGATATATTTGTACTCTTATTAGGTACTATATTAAATATTTTCATTTCAGGTTACCAAAATCAAGCGACTCTACAGTATTCCTCCTAGAGTGTCTTCTGACTCTGGTTAATACTCTTCCACACACGGTGCATTCCAACATTCACTTTACTACATTCTTATGGCAAAGATTTTGTCCAGCTCTTTTATCCCTGCTAGGATCGCCTGGAGATCCAACTGGTCAAGGACTAACCAATAGCCAAGCAAAAATCGTTTATAGGTAATGTACAGTAGAATGTTAAGTTTTAGAAGCTGCATGTATCCGAATGTAGACATGTTGCAGGATACCAAAACTTTTCGTCTGTGCATGTTATTTGAATGAGATACAAATTACTAGGCTTCCTGAGAAAAAACGTTTTCTCCTAAATGCGTAGTTTGTACCTAGCAAATTGCATGTCTATAAGGGTGTAGATAAAGGTAGGGTGAATAATGACTCTTTTTAGAATCCTATTACATAATAATTTTAGGTTGTAGACAATGATGTATCTTGAGTAATAGATGTGTTTTGGACTTCCATTGCCTTTAGTTTTTCATTTCACAACGTTTCAACTGGTAAGTATCTCCAGTCGTCTTCAGGTGAATACTAAAAGTAGTATTGAAATGATTGATATGAAAAACTAAAGGCAATGGAAATCCAAAACACATCTATTAGGTACTTATAATAATTTTAGCTAATTGAGATAATGTAATAACATAAATAAATATAAATATATTAATACCTGATCTAAATTTGTATAATTTTGTAGGTTTTATCTTCGTTTTAGTTTTCAGATCAGTCAATTTATCGGTTTTAAAAATAATGATGTGATACATAGTATACAATAATCCATGATAGTACTTTAGTGCCTTTATATGCATATTTTTTTTTAAGTATTGGTATTCAAGTTGTTCGATTAGTCGGAAGAGAACGACCATTAAGACCAGTACTCGAAGCACTCTTTCACAGAATGTTACTTCTCCCGAGCCCTCCGAAACGATTGGAACCGCTTCGGGCTGCCCGAGAACTTCTTAGATCCCCTGGAAGACTTGCCGATCTACTGTTGCTCAGTGGACCGATTCATCGACATGCTGGCGATGATATGGCAATTATAAGACTGTAAGTTCCCTCAGAGCTAAACCTATTAACTTATAGCCAAGTGCTCAAGGTGAGAAAACCATGGATTTTGTATTTCATACTATTTACGGACTCTGGATTAATAAATGCTTTAGAAATTCATATTTCCGAATGGTTTAACGTCAAGCCATCATTTTTACCATTTTAAGTTTAAATATATTCTACATTTATTATCTACCAATGTCTTTGATCAAACTGAGCAATGGCAATTATCTTGTCACGATTTTTGTAATACACATTTTGATTGGACTATGTAAGTTGTTGTATATTCATGTCAAATTAAATTTTGTAAAAAGAAAAATATAACTTCCAGATGTCCTTGTTACTTTTTAGGATAATGGACTCTATTGAAGAATCTTCCCAATGTAATGATCATGGAGTAGTTCTGGCTAGTGTCGAATGCGTAGGGGCACTGCTTGGTTCATTAGAAGCACTATGTAGAGGGGAGGGTCTGAGTCAAGAGGCAGCAGATCTCACCAATTCGAGATATGCTCTGCTCGAACATGCTGATTATACCGGTCCATTGACTTATCAGTCATTGGCGAGGTTACCAAAACCTTACAGGTAAGATAATCCTGAATTATCACATAATGATTATACAGCAAACACAGACAGATCTAGCTAGAAGAACTAAACGTACGTCCGATGCTTTACAACAACTTGGATTTCTTTCTATGTCATTGCTCGAGACTACCTACGGTTGGGACAATTTCCCTGCAAAGAGAAACATGGTCATGGAGACTTAAGATATCGTTCTTTTTAGGGATGTGGTAGCGAACTTAAAATATCAAAGTGACTCGTCGGACAGCAGCGGAATAGAAGGAAACATTAATGATGTTGAAGGTGAAGAATCGGATTGTTCGGGTGTGACTGAAGGACCTGAAGAAGAAATCAGTCACTCGGACGATAGCATTATGGACGATGAAAGTTTTCTGACTAATCAGCAGTTGCAGAAATTGTATAAATTGCCAAAATCACTTAATTTGGTTAGTAAAAATTCGAAACTCTTTTTATTATACTACAAAAAGTAGTAATAGGTACCTTTTAAGCAGAAAACGGTACAACAATTCATTACCCGAATGTGTTTAACAGTAATTGTACATTTTAATTTATGAGAACTTTTAAAACTCGTGCCCTTTCTAACTGTTTCTTTTAAATTCCCAACTGTTTTAAAGGAACCGAAATATAAGCAAAATTTTACAAAAATTATAATAATTATTAAGATATGTCTATAAAAACTGTAAGTTACAACATGTCCGTAACAGCCCAAAAATTCGTTCCTATTTAATTCAGAATAATAATATCTTGCTTATTGTTGAAAAATAATTTTTTTAGGTAAATAAAAAACACACGATTTTTTAGGGACGATCTGGAATAGAAGAATGCAACACGGACATAGAGCGACACAATGCAAGACATTTTGTTAAAACGTTACAGCACATTTTGTTGCCAAATTTACTTACGTTAAGGTCTTCGATTCAAGTAAGTAACAAAATTATAGCCTATGCCCTATATTATAATAATTCTATTGGATCATACCGTGCAAGCAAAAATTATTTTCATCAAAGAGGGCTTGGATTAAAAAACGTAGGGCTTGGTTTAGATCACAATGATATGGGGGCGATATATCTAACCAAATCTAGGTTAAAATTTTGTCAAATTCATATTATGACCATGATATGCCAAACTAATGAGTAATAAAATAAGTAGACAAATACAAATTTATTTTTGTTGTTTAAAAACTAACAAAGTAAGAATATACAGAAAGAAAAAAAATACATGTATTCTGAGAATTCACATAACCTGTGAGGTGGAACCAGGCTTCATCCGAAAAAAAATTTCAGGTCTAATAAATCTTTTCTTTCCAATAAATTTTAGGTAACCATTGAGAGTAATTCCTGCGTCTTTCAAAATCTGCGGCTTGCATTTCTTTGAATACTTGTACTTTATAAGGAAATAAATTTAGTTGCTTCTTAGGAATAGTCCTGCATGTTTCATAAGATCTTCCCACTTCTTGGGACAGGCGTCTTATACAATTTGTTGGCGTATTTTACATTATTTCACGAACGTTTGCAAGACGTTCTTCTGTTCTTACAGATGGTCTTCCTGCTCCTTTTTCTCTGAAGCTGCTTCTTTTTTGTGTTGTATAGAACCTGTTTCCCTAAACACAGCCACGGTTCTTTTCAGGCAATAATAAAAATCCCCAGCAATAAAAGCAACGTTAGGAAAATGTTTGTGAAAATCGTCCATGCACAAATCTGGATTGTATTGCCACTTACCATTTACTCTAACCCCGTTTCGAAAATACGCTTCAACCATGAATATTTTGTACTGTTCCGTAAAGCCCATTGTGTGAATTGTTTAAGAAATTGGAAAAATTAGCGATGAATCAAATTACTTGTAACGACTGTCAAAGATGACGGAATAACTGATTGATTGTTAATTCAGGTAGTTACTGACACCCAACAGGTATTAAGCTCTACGGCTAAGCATTACGTCCTTAGATGCAAGGCCCTCTTCTTCTATTGGACCATATTATGGAAAACATATTACAGGGATTAAAACGTCAAGCAAGTTAAATGTCAAGTTAAGTAGTCATATTATCAAGTCAAGTTAAAACGACTGCCTACTCCAACACGCCATCACACACCCTATAGGTGTGAGTCGGCAATGAATTCAGGTGAATTTATTTCAAAACCATGGCAAAAACAAACGTTTTACATTTTGATTAAAGTATTAGGCTCGCTTACTTTAACGCTTCATAATATTCTATCTTGACATAGATACATAACTTATTCTATTTTATGAACGAGTAGAAAAGCACAAAGTCTTTCTCCACAAGTCTATTAGAATAATAAAGTTTATCTCAGATTATCTTAACATGTTTCCGTATACTTGGAATTTTTCTATTTAAATGTTCATATTTTAACCATTATAAAGAGTATTACACCTTTTTCTAAAACTCCAATAAAGTTGCATACCACCAACCATTTTCTCATTTCCTCTTTTGCTAACAAGAACAGCGATATAATAGGCGCCTCTATGCTCGAAAAATGTTAAGATAATGTACCTGTTACACGTTTTGACGCTTCCCGGTCTCGAGAAAACGAACAGTACTAAAGCGACATTTAAACGATGCTTCAGTTTAGTCTTCAAGTTTGGTTCCATTGGTCCCATTAGGAATTGCATGCACATATCAATGTTTGTTTATGTTATTTTTTAGGTGGATGAAGTTTTACAAGAATTTGCCTCAAAGTGTTGTCAACACAATTCCGCACAAAATTTCGAATTATCAACGATCATGAACGCTGATGGTATATATTTAGCTACTTATTCTGCCCTCTTATTGGATCTTAAGCTTATTCAATCTGGGCATTACGAGGAAATTAAAAAAGAAGTAAGCATGTTATGTAATAAATATAGTTTAAAAAAACTAAAAAACACACTTTAATAATTAATCAGACTAAAAAGCGGAAAATAAATATAGTTTAAGATAATTCTTGAAATTCTTGATATAGGCAGAAAATTATAATGAACGATAAACATTAGTATTATTGTGAAAAAAGCGTGGGGTGCTCGATATACGAAAAATATAGCACAAAACGCCCCACGCTTTTTTTTCACTATTATACTAATGTTTATCGTTCATTATTATTTTCTGCCTATATTAAGATTTTCAAGAATTATTTTAAACTATATTTATTTTCCGCTTTTTAGTCTGATTAATTATTAAAGCGTGTCCTTTAATTTTTTTAAACTATATTTATTTTTCATTTTTTAGTTTGAGTCATTGTTAAGAAAAAAAAATTGAGTAGATTGAGCTTGATAAGTCTACAAAATTTAAATTTAATCTGACCGTTTAAAGTGTGTCAAAATCGGGTTCAAAAAAGTCGGTTACAAACAAACATACATACAAACCCGAACAAACCCGCCGAATTGTAAGAAAAGAACGATATTTGCAAATTTTTGAAAATTCTGACATATTGACAGGTGTTTAATTTTGACAAACGAATTTTTTGCGTATTTTATTCAACTTTCCACCGTCAATATACATACGACCTTATAGTTGTTTAATTAATATCATTTTTGACATATTGAGAGCTGTCAAATTTTGACAGTAGAATTTTTTGCTTTTTTTTTCCCGAAGTCTCCGCATCGAATACAATACGACCCCATAATTTGTTTCGTCAAAATCGCATCTTCCTTTTATACATGACAGCTGTCAAAATTTGACAGGTGAATTTTTTGCGTATTAGATTAGCAGCGGTTCTTGAGTCTACAAAATTTAAATTAAATCTGATCGTTTAAAGTGGGTCAAAATCGGGTTCAAAGAAGTCGGTTACAAACAAACAAACAAACAAACATACATACAGGTAAAGCTAATAAAAGTGTGAGAAGGAAAGAAAAACACAAAGTATTCCTCCACAAAATTTAATAGAATAAAAACTCTAGTTTAAATGGTCTCTACATGTTTCGAACGTAGAAACGTTCATCATCAGGAGACAGAAATCTATTTTATGCTGATGGTGTTAGCAAAAGAGAAAATTAGAACCTTAATGGAGCTTTTATGGACATAAAAACTTAGAAAAATATTTTTAAATGTAGAAGAAACATGGCATGAAGAAAATTGACAATGGTTGAACCATACTGAGCATTCAAAAAAGTTATTAAAGTAGGCCTTATCCAACCAAACTAAATGGGGAAGAAGAAAAAAAATTCTTTATAAGAAGGTGTCGAAAATTATTTATTTTGTAATTTTTGAAAAACATATCCAGCATAAGTCAGACATTATGAGGATAGAAGTGCAGTAGCAAAATAATGTTGTTAGGTAGACATAGTTTTTTGGGGTACTGTGGACTAAACCTCAGTAACCCCTCGAGCGTTTAATTTAAAACCAATATTGTGCTACTGCACTTCTATCCTCATAATGTCTGATTTATGCTGGATATGTTTTTCAAAAATTAAAAATTATCGACACCTTCTTATAAAGAATTTTTTCTCTTCTTCCCCATTTAGTTTGGTTGGATTAGGCCTACTTTAATAACTTTTTTGAATGCTCAGTATGGTTCAACCATTGTCAATTTTCTTCATGCCATTTACATTAGGCTGGGCCGAAAAAGTGAAAAATTGGAAATTGCAAAATATGGTATATTTGCCAATATCTGACTATACATCTAAAAGTAATTTGTGGAAAATTTGATTAAATTCCGTATATGTTTCGCCGCGCCCCTGTGACCTTGACAATTAGTAAAAAGGCCGATTTTTCAATATTTAATATTTTTTAAATCCAAAATTATAATTTTTTTGTGACTTCTTGTAGATGTGGGAATGTCTATAAAAATAATTTTTTCAATAAAATAATTTTCTGTTGGATGGAAATTACAAATTTGTCTCTGAAAACTTTAAATTACGTGTAAATGAAGATTTTGATGACAAATTTGTAATTTCCATCGAAGAGAAAAATATTTTATTGAAAACATTATTTTTCACTCCCATTCCCACATCCACAAGAAGTCACAAAAAAATATAATTTTGGATTTAAAAAATATTAAATATTGAAAAATTGGCCTTTTTACTAATTTTTAAGGTCACAGGGGTGCGGCGAAACATTTACGGATTTTAATAAAATTTTCCACAAATTACTTTTAGATGTATAGTCAGATATTGGCAAATATACCACTTGCAATTTCCAATTTTTCACTTTTTCGGCCCAGTCTAATTTACAGTCTACATTTAACAATATTTTTCTAAGTTTTTTATGTCCATAAAAGCTCCATTAAGGTTCTAATTTTCTCTTTTGCTAACACCATCAGCATAAAATAGATTTTTGTCTCCTGATGATGAACGTTTCTACGTTCGAAACATGTAGATACCATTTAAACTAGAGTTTTTATTCTATTAAATTTTGTGGAGGAAGACTTTGTGTTTTTCTTTCCTTCTCATACTTTCAACTCCACTTTAAGTATGGACTATTTCTTCAAATTATTAAAAGTGTGTTAAAAAATTGAATAAAAATTATATCTTACCAGCATAGCCGAATTATTTTCATAAAAATTTAACAGTGAATGGTAAATACTTATTTTTTGTAGGTACCCGTTCCAATTACAGAAGTTCAGTTTGTAGAAGAAATTCACGGAAGTGGGGTTTTGGTCTACGTTTCTGCGACTTGGTTGTGTGAACTTTATCAAAATGTTCTTGCCAAGTCGCTTCTTATATTCGCCGGTTATGATTCGAAAAATAGGCAGCAACCGGCTCTAATAAATTTATTAACAGGTTTGTATTAAACAATACTTACACAGTTGTTTTATTATACAAGTGAATAGAACAAATACGAATAAACCTTTATTTGAAGGCCTCTGGAATCAATTTAAAATTTGATGTTTTGTTTATTGCTATTACTGGTACGCATAAAAATTTAATAATTATTTTATCCAATGAGTTCAGTAGAAATATTTTTGTCCATGGACACAACTGCATCTATAATCAGTTTTACGCTTGAGGACAGTCACATATACTTAAAGGCAAAACACTATTTGAAATATTTTTCATACAGTGACTACCAGAAAGTGTGTTGCATTTGAAAATAAATTATCATTTACAGTACAGATCTTTATGAAATGTTTCGCATTTTAATTTATTAACCCATTGCATGCTTATTATATACAACATTATACAGGGTGTCGAAAATGACCCACCTAGGAAGGACGGAACCCTTTCTGTAATTGTGCATGGTTAGTAAAAAAATATTAACTTTTTTATTTTAAATGGAACATCCTGTTTACTTTTAAAGATATAATAAATATTCCCTTAAAAGACAAATTGGTGTTTGATGGAATTAATCGTCAAAAAGAAATTTAAAATAAACTTAAATAAAGAATATAATGTAAATAGGAAATAACTCGATGAATGACAATTTATTTTTTCAAATTTACACTTTTATCGAAAATATTTTTTTTTACACGTCGCGTTTCGCTACATTGTAGCTTCTTCAGGTGTATGGTGCTAACTAATTTTATTTCAGTACAATAACAAAATGGTCTAGACTCTAGATACTCAATTCAGGTATACACTTTACAAGCTTAAATAATGAATTATATGTTCTTAAAACACTGTTAAGGTATGGTAAACTTAAATATTATTGTCGGTATAATAAATCATAATGTTATGGGAAATCCAAAGAACCCTATTTAGATTATTGACACAGATTTAGCAAAGGGGAACTATTTAGTTCCAATTGGTCGTTTAATAATACACCGGATTTTTTCGGCCCATATCGAGTTGCATCCCGAAAAAGGTATTCTTACCTCGGTCGAAAAAGGTCACAACCGAGTTGCATCCCTTGTAGATAAAGCTCTACATGTGTTTGATAGCCAGTTATGGATGGAGAATTGAAGCAACGTTGCCAAGTTTATAAAAGAATGGTTTATTGGAATAATAATTCGTCAATCACAAATCATATTATAAAAGAATTATGATCAATTAAATACAATAATCTGGCAATAAACAGAACAATAAAATAATCATTATATGTAAAATAAGTATCTTAAAATAATTGTAGTCAATTTATTCGAATAATCGGCAACAAATATTTAACAAACAATAAAAGGTAAAATGTATTATACAAGTAAACAATTTTTTAAAATAATTATAGTCAATTAAAATAGTCAAATAATTACATAATACAATATTTACAATCTGGCTCTGAATCGATACGAAACCGCTTTTACAAAATCAAATTTATTTATTTTATGATTTTTTAAATCATCGATTTTTGCATTTAAAAATTTCGTTTTTATTGAACTTCGAGAATCAATAGGCTTGGGAGTTGAAATAGTACTATTCTTCTTTATACTTGTGTCAATTTGAAATTGTAACAACACGTTAATAAAGTTGTTTATATTCGGATGTGCTGAATAGAACGAAGAATTATATTTGGAATGAAAAGATTCGCAAGCGTTCGTTGTTCTTTGTAGCGATGATGAATGTTCGGCCCAAAGATGAGGCGGAAAATCGGAATCTTCACTGATATAATTATCGACAAGGTAGTCACAAAATGCCATGATTTTTTCATGGTCGGGCTTAATTTCTGCCAAATCTACAGCGAATATTTCTCCTACATCTTCGGGATGAAGAAATGGCAATCCAAATATATAAGTTAGGAACTTAGTAATTGCTGTTTCATCTCCATTTTTCTTTTGGTACTCTGCAGCTAATCCTAAATTCTGAATTTTTCGATACCATGACTGGCCTAAATGAAACCTACAACCTCGAAGAACAGCTCCCGGAAACGCTTTGTGAATGGCTTTGTGAATGGCGACTTCAAAATCGACAGTAATGATTTTGGGAGAAACTGAATGATTCAATTTTTCACATTCATCTTTAATATATTTGAAAGCATGATAGTATGTGAAGGAAGTTTTATTAGGAAGAAGACAAAATACTAGAGGAATATAATAGTCGTTTTTCAGACCGAGAATAGTAAACAACTGAGTAAAAAACCGAGGACAATATTCAAAAGTTCCATCAACATACCAACAAGAAGTTGAAGAGAGAAATTTTAAATTTGACGAAGATGAAAAAATGACAATATTATTTTCTTTGTCATTTTTAAGCAGGAAACTTTCATTTTTATGCGTCACAATAGGGAAGGATTCAACTGCATCATGAAATTCATTAATATTTTTGGGAATTTTAATCAGTGATGATGAGGAAGCTCTAGCATGGTATATATTTTGCCTAATTCTCACAATGTCCTTTGTAGTGAAGGTATCAATGCCCGTGTTGTTAATTTCATTTCGAATGAGTTTCATAGGTTTTTCACAAATATCATCTACTGCTTTCTGTTTAACGGCGTTACTTATGAGTTTTCTGTTAAAAAGAGCTTCTGGTACCTTCTCATGGTTATGTCCCAAAACAGATTCCACCACTATATTATCTTCTGTACTCTGAGTTTTTACAAAGGCCTTACACGTACGCTTGCTGCACTGCCACCGTTTCACTGTACCTTTCACTAACATTTTTTGAAAGCTGAAAGTGTAGCCATCAATCACTAACAAGGGTTTTCCTTTTTCACTGGTACAAACTGTAACTTCCATTTTGACACGTTTCCTTCACTTTTACTTTATTATTTACTGAAGGGTGTAATAACAAATTCGACAGGAGACTAACTAATTATTGAGTGCTTAATTTTACAGTTTTATTCTATAAGTGATAATTACCGCCCCTTATACTCTGATGGGCATCTCATTGGCTGGAGATGATTGTTATTATATGTAGTACCCAACACTTACATCGTCGGTCATCTTCTAAGAAATATATTGTACCTAGGATAATTAGGTAGAAAAACCCGTACAGATAACGAGGGTCGTATAGATAAGCTGTCCAAATTATCAATTTTAATTTAATCCTCTGATTCTTTTTAATCATCTACTTCTTTTTAATCCTTAAAGCTCGGCAACACTGCAAGAATAATTTCAATTTTATCTTAAAAATCAAGTTTAGCTCGGGGATGCAATTCGGTTGTGGCCGGGATGCAACTCGATTGTCAAATTCTCTACCTACCTTCTGCGGGATGCAACTCGATTTGGCCGAATTTTTTAATCGATTTATTTCTGAACTTTCCAAAAGATTAAGTTATTGACCATGGTTTTCAATATGTAAAATTTTAAATTTGTTATCAAAATTATGTTGTTCCTGTAAAAGATGATTAGAATAAGTTTAGTCGGTTTTTTGACTGAGAAAACTTCTTCTATGTTCCAAAATTCTCGTTTTAAATGATCGACCTGTTTGGCCTATATAAGTTTTGGGACAAGAGCCACAATTTAATTGGTAAACCCCCGATTTATTATCCTTGTTGCTTTTTGATTTATAGTTTTTGTTTTTTATTTTCCCAAAGAATTGTTTTGTGTTTTTTAATTTTATCCGATGGGTTTCCAAAATAAGTGATAGTTTTAAAGAGGCCTGGTTTTTCCTGTATAAGAGGGTAGGTTTCAGAAATAGCCTTCTTTTTTAGTTTTTTCGATATTATGGTATCAATAATAGATGATGAATAGCCGTTATTAATTGCCGTTTGTTTAATTAAATTTAATTCGTGGTTACAGTTGTTAGCAGATAAAGGAACACTAGTCAATCTATGAATCATGCTGTGATATGCAACTAGCTTGTTGTGTCAGTATGTGATGGTTTGTGGTAAATGGAAAAATTATGTTTATTTGTGACTTTGGTAATTGTTAAATCTAAAAAGTTCAGAGAGCTATTTTCTTCCATTTCCATTGTGAATTTAATATTCTTATGAATAGAGTTTTCCAAAAAACTATCAAGCTGTCTACCTGTACCTACAAAACAATTCTGACAAAATTTCTGCGCTTAGTGGACTGCCCATGATTAAACCTTCTTCTTTGCTATTGTAAAATACATTGTTAAAAAAGAAGTAATTTTGACTTACAAAAATTGGAAATTTGACAAAATAAATTGTCTTTCATTAAGTTATAATGAATTTCCATCAACTAAAGGCCTTAACGATTCAAAGTTTAAATAGGAAATACTTAAAAATAAAACCAAAGCTGCTTTACTAGATGTTCAAAACGTTTGTCAGTGTGAGACAGGAAATAGCCCAGCCTGTGTATTATTTATACCTATAAATACCAATATTTATCTTGGTAATTTTCTAGATGTTGGTGGACTATCCCCATCTCAGCTGCTGACAGACTGGCAGAAACTTCAAAAAGTTCACGGAACTCCTGAAACCAGTCCCGAAGTAGAAGCTGGAATAAAATTATCTCGTAGAGTTCTAACTTGTTGCTGGTCTTCAGTGGTATCGGTTTTAGGAACCCCTTTAAGGGAAAAACCGCATTTGGGGGGAACTTCGGCGTTAAGTAGACTTGTAGCGCGAAGAGCTCGACAAAAATATCGGCAGAAAATGAAGGATGACATTATAACGGCTAGTTTGGAAGGACTTCACAAGGTCGGTTAACTAATACAATCCTTTGCTTTAGTTCAACTAAAGAGTTGCATTTTATTAAGAACAGACACTAGTGACGCATTCGCCATTTCATTTTCTTATCAATATTATACAAAAACTGTTGTTTCTGATGAACCCTCCATAGTAATCGCAAATCTAACAATTAAAATTGTAGTTTCAACACTAGCAAAATTCATTTAAAAATCTAGGAATTGAAAAAAAAAGATCCAAAAAATTAAAATGTTGTTTCTGACGAACCCTGTATAGTAATCGCAAATCTAATATTTGAAATTGTAGTTTCAGCACAAGCATTAACAAATCAAGGAATTGAAAAAAAATTGAAGGGGCAAGTGGATGAACGAGTTATGTTACAAAAAGTTGTTTCTGAATAAATTGAGTTTTAGTTCATATTTTTGCTACTTTTTTAAAAAACAATATTTTGAATTGAAACCAGCCAAGCAAGAAAAAGAATTAATATGCTTTTTTAATATGCATAAACATTTTGGTTTTTGTAACTTATTTTGATAAAATTTGATGTTTGAATGTACATAACCCCTTCTTCCAAATTCTCCTTAGGCGGTATTAATTAAAATGTGGGTCATGTACTTTATTGGAATTAATTTAAGTAAAAAAATACAAATAATAATAATTATTTGGTACGACGACGTGCCTTTTTATTGTTTGGGACCTTCTGGTTCAATACCAATAATATTTTTATGAAAGCCTCTATGTTATGGGTACATATACCCCTCTTTTACAGTAACGTATCTCATTATTTTAAGTGGATGAAGAGGTTATGGGTACATAGTCCTTTCTTCCACAATACCGTTATTTATAAGACGTGGTAATTTTAGGCAAATGCGGGGCTTATGGGTTCATACCTCCTTCTTCCACAACAGATTTAATAACTTTTGTAACATAACCCCTTCTTACTACTTCATATGTGCTTACCAAAGGCAAGTAGAGTTAAATGGGATTGTGTATAAGTTGCATATGTACATAACTCCTTCATCCACAACAATATCGTCATTACTCAAAAAATGTCACTTAACCCCTTCAATTGTAAAAAGTAAAAATGTTGTTTTTGACGAACCATGTATAGTAATCGCAAATTTGATGTTCGAAATTAGTTTTAGCACAAGCAGACGTTTTTATAAAGAATGACGTTTTCTTCTATACCTACTAATAAAAAAGTTCCCTCTTCCAAACTCTATCCGTAGACACACTGTATACAATTTCTCGAAAATTTAAAATTGTTTTTGACAGAAATTAATTATACATTTTTTTGGATTTTAGGCAGCAAGTTTAAGTAATACATTAAAACTACAGACTAGAAGTAGTAGTATACTGGCTCTTCTATCCACATCTTCATGTAAAAATCATTCCTCAAAGTTACTGGCATCACACGCATTGTCTCTAGATGTATTATTATCAAAAGGTATGTAACCGTTTAGAATTTATTGGTTTTACTACTTTTTACCAAAAAACTAAGCATGCTCTTATGTTTATTGTTAATTTTATAATAAAATGCATATTTTTCGTAAATTATTATTTTAAGAGTATATTTTTATGTTTTCGGCTTTTTCAAAAAAATTAAAACGTTAAAGGTTTAATATCCAGTTCGGTACTTATTTCAGGGATTTTCCAATCTGAAGATTATAATAATTTATATTTACATTTTGGTTATACACGAGGTATTTATGGGAGGTTTCTGGGGTTTGCAGTTGTATTGCTAGGGGTTGTTTATTTTGTCACTTAATAATGCGTGATTATTACCTGCTTAACAAACTGTATTTATATCGACTTGTAATATATACTTCTGTTTTAATTTGTCGAAAGATATAAGTATTTCCAGTGTGAAACTAGTAATTTCAAATTTGTGTTCAGAATGTCTAAGGTGGCGCAAACCCGCTTCGTGAATTAAAAGTTTCCCAGAGTTGGAGTTTAATGGAGAAAAAGTATTCTGTAAAGCTTGTACAAAAATTATTGTTTGTGAAAAGAAGTTTCAAATCAATGATCATTTGAAAACACCGCTGCATAAGTCAAAGTTACAAAAAATTAAATCTGAGCCACTTCAGCTGAGTGTAACAAACGCATTTCAAAATGTTGGATATATTTGGGAACATTTTTTAGAACCCAATGAGTTTCTTTACCTCATTTTACTATAATAAATTAGGAAATATTGCAGACCAGTATGCATATTTGGTAAAAAATGCATTTACCTGCATATTTTAAAGGCATATATATGCGCATATTTTGGCCGAATTTTAGTGCATATTATTCGCTCTTTACTAATAATAAACACTTATTTGACGTATCGTTCGTACCCTCTCAAACCCTAGTTCTGTTTTATATTTCCAGGATTAGAATTGGGTTGCTACAGTTCTGCCTGCTGGCCACATGTTTTTAGTGCTTGCGTAGCTGTTGCTAGTTTGGAGCATTCTTTGTTTAGTAAGACTGGATCTACTCAACTTTTAATGGTTGCTCAGAATACTCAAAACAACATTATAACTTCCACAACCAAATCCGATAATCCAGAAAAATTAAGTTTTAATGTTAATAGTGACGAAGAGACATGGTAAGTGATAACAATGAAATAAAATATATACCGACCTACCTATACCTACAGGAAAGGTAAAAATTGCAAGATACTCCATTTTCTAAACGCAATACAATTGGTGGACAATAAATACCGTGCGAGCATAAATATTTTCATTAAAGAGGGCTTGAAATAAAAAACGTAGGGCTTGGTTTAGATCACAATGATATGGGGACGATAATATATCTAACCAAATACCTAGAGGTTAAAATTTTGTCAAATTCATATTATATATATGCCAAACTAATGAGTAATAAAATAAGTAGACACATACAAATTTATTTTTGTTGTTTACAAAATTAACAAAGTAAGAATATACAGAAAGAAAAAGAAAAATAATTACATAAATTGCTGAAATTGGCCACCGCCATGCTCCAAGCATAAATTCAGATGTCTCTTCATATCTTCGAAAGTGTTGACCAGCATCTCTGGAGAAATGTTACCACATTCTTGGATAATCCTTTCTTGTAATTATTGTTCTAAATTTGCACCTGGTGTTTTAAAAATAGTGTTCTTTAAATAAGGAAAAACGAAGTAATCCATAACCATTAAACAAAAGGTGATCTAGGTGGAAATTCAATGTCTGATTGAAAACTGATCAATCTGTCGTCGAAAAAATTGCGTAAGTATTTAATAGTTTCGGCGGCTGTATGGGCGGTTGCACCGTCCTGTTGAAAATATCCAAAACGTAGTTCGTCGTCAAGTAATTTCTCCACAAATTGATTCAAAATATTGTCTATATACCGCTGTGCTGTAAATGTGTCATGGAAAAAAATTGGACCAACAATTCTTCTTCGGGAAACAGCTAACCAGACACCAATTTTTTGAGGGTGCAATGTGGACTCTACAAAAAAATGGGTATTTTCACTACTCCGCCTGCGTGTAGTCTGAGAATTTACATAACCGAAGAGGTGGAACCAGGCTTCATCCTAAAAAAATGCGGCTTGTATTTCTTGGAATACTTGCACTTTATATGGAAATAAATTTAGCTGCTTCTTAAGAATAGTCCTGCATCTTCTCTGTCTGATCTTCCCACTTCTTGGGATAGGCGTCTTATACAATTTGTTGGCGTATTTTGCATTATTTCACGAACGTTTGCAACAAGTTTTTCTGTTCTTACAGATGGTCTTTCAGCTCCTTTTTTGTGTTGTATAGAACCTGTTTCCCTAAACACAGCCACGGTTCTTTTCAGGCAATGATAAAAATCCCCATCAATAAAAGCAACGTTAGGAAAATGTTCGTTATAATCGTCCATGCACAAACCCGGATTTTATTGCCACTCACCATTTACTCTAACCCCGTTTCGAAAATACGCTTCAACCATGAATGTTTTGTGCTGTTCCGTAAAGCCCATTGTGTAAATTGTTCAAGAAATTGGAAAAATTAGGGATGAATCAAATTACTTGTAACGACTGTCAAAGATGACGGAATAACTGACTGATTGTTAATTCAGGTAGTCACTGACACCCAACAGGTATTAAGCCTTACGGCTAAGCATTACGTCCTGATGCAAGGCCTTCTTTGATGCAAATAATTTTTGCTCGCACGGTAGGCAGTGGCGGATTCAGAAAAAATTGACAGGGGGGGCACTTACTCGTTATCTTGGGGTGCACGAAAAACCCGCTGCGGACAAAACGCGCAGCAGGTGAAAAATTTTTAAGACCACGCCCAAATTTGGTCAATAATTTTTAGTAAATATTTTAAAAACGTATGATTACCTACTTATTTTATTGAAAATGAAATAAGATAAAAAAAATAAAAAAAAGGCCAATTTATTTTTCATTAGCGGGTACATTGTTTAAAAGTAAAGTTCAATCTTCTGGTTTTATTTCCAGCAAACTTATCAATAACAATAAAGTCCCTAGATCTACACTTTGTGATCTGTGTCAAGTTAATTTCGGGTTTAGGTCTTCCCTCAATTTTAATTTCAATTTTTTGCTTAATGAGCTAAAATTGTTTCTCAAATATTCCACATTCATAGCCGTTTTGGCATGTTTATTTTTATTAAAATATGTCCTTACTACCCCAAAATAATACAATTTCTTTGTAAAAAAAAACACAGATTACAGTTTTCTGTAACAAAACACAAATTCTAAAATCCTAAAATGTATGCTTTTTATCTAACGTGCTTTTACGCCATCTTTTCGCTAATTATTATCAAACCACGTTAAAAACCTGATTTTTAGTATCCATTTCTAAATGCTGTAAAGTTTTGGCATCAAAAAAATATTTGGTTGTTACAGTACAATGCTTTGTCACTGTGTTTGAAATTTTGGGTGTTGCGCTTAGGTTGGTTCGTGCGAAATTATTATGACAGGGGGGGCACGTGCCCCTGTGCCCCCCCTCTAAATCCGCCACTGACGGTAGGTATCTATATTTATTTCCGTTTAATTTAAGATAAAAGTTACCTTAATACAATATTAAATATTCCGTTTTAGCGTAGACGTTTATAGCTTTTTGCATAGCTCGTGTGAGCAAAATAACTCCGCTGAAACTACCATAGCCGATATTGTTGAAAAGAGTGGAGCTAACAATGCACAAGGGCAAGGAATCTTAAGAGGAGTTTATGCAGCAAAAGTCTGCTGTGCGTTGTCGCAAAAGGCGGATGAATTATTTCATTGTGCAGCCCTTAGATTATCGTTACCCGGATTGTGCAGTTTTATGACTGAACTTTGCAAGGCGTCTCATACACAGGTGTGTAAAATAACAACAAAATTTTGGTAGTTAAGTAATTCAATTTAGATTTTTTCATTTAATTTAATTTTGAAAATAGCTTACTAGAAGTCTTTTTCCTATGTCGGGTCCATAGTCCTGGAAAAAATCGTTATTCTGATACGATTCTATATTACGGCGAATGAAAATTAAAATTTTTTAAAGAAAAATTTATGGGGGTTTTTATTTGTTATAGATAACCTATGTAATAATTTGTTATTTTTTTAGCTCTTTACTAAATATGAAGAATCATCTAATATATCCAAAAAGTGGTGGAAAAAGGAACTTGAAATTCAACAGAAACCGCCACCTACGTTATTGTTACATAGGATTGGCGAAGTAACACTTAAATGTATTAAATCTGGAAGACCATTAATACATATTATGAAAATTTGGTCGATAGGTAATGTGCCAAACTAATATACCTACAGTGTGGTAAAGTCCGCATCATATGGAAATTTGACTTTCCATCGAGATGAAAATTAAGCAAAAAAATAATAGTCACGTGATTCGCATCATCTGTCAAATTCAAATTTTTCCCAAAAATAATTCAAAAGTGGGGTTATTTCTGAAAGTATCGAAAAAGTTATTAGAAAAAGTTTTTAACTATATATGAAAACACAAAAAATTATAACGGGTGTTAATTAATGTCATGCAGATATTTCAGGGGAGGATAGTACTCGTCAAAATAAGAAAAAAATGCAAATATATGCATGGTCCAAAACGCCCTATTTTCGTTATACAGGGTGGCAAAGTTTCAATTTTTTTTCTCGTATTTTGCCTTTTCTCTCTTATATTCTGCGATAATTGTTTCAAATTTGGAACATTAACCCTTTTTTAAAATATCTACAATAAAGTATTAAAATTGCCGGTCGCAGTATACAGGGTGTTACATTTTCTTAAATACAATTGGCTACAATTTTATCTTTCAAAACTTTTTTTTTTGGCTCCCTGTATGAATTCCGGTATGAAATTTGAACTCTCTGTTCCTTTGTTTAGCATTCTGGTCTCTTGCACTATTCGTTTTCAATTTATTTGCAAAAATATCCATCGATGAAAATTAAGTGTAGGCGAAATAACGCAATAATGAATATAAGAAAAAAATAGAGTGTCTGTCAGTCCATGAGGCGAAGACTTGATTCGTGCATTTTAGCAAGAGGCGGCCATTTTCAACAGTTTTTATAATTTTGTTTTATTTTTATTTGATTAACTAATAAATTGTTTTGATACAAACTTTTTACTCTGCGTTATTTCGCAGACACTTAATTTCCATCGATGGCTATTTATGCAAATAATTCGAAAACGGTCACAGATACGAGAATAGTGCAAAAGACCAGAACGCTAAAAAAAGGAACAGAGAGTTTAAATTTCATACCGGAATTCATACAGGGAGCCAAAAAAAAAGTTCTGAAAGATAAAATTGTAGCCGATTTAAGAAAATGTAACACCCTGTATACTGCGACCGATAATTTTGATACTGTATTGTCGAGATTTAAAAAAAGGTTTGATGTTCCAAATTTGAAACAATTATCGCAGAATATAAGAGAGAAAACGCAAAATACGAGAAAAAAAATTGAAACTTTGCCACCCTGTATAACGCAAATAATGCGTTTTAGACCATGCATATATTTGCATTTTTTTCTTATTTTGACGAGTACTATCACCCCCTAAAATATCTGCATGACATTAATTAACACCCTGTATTTATCAAATCCCTTGCGAGTGTGGCGAATCGTACAGGGTTATTTTTTATATTTGCGTACCCACCTACAGGGCTTAATATAAGTGACAGAAAAAAACTTTTAATACAAAAGTTGCATAATGTTTCCCGTCATATCTTTTAGACTTAATAAAAAAAACATCTGCACATCGGAAAGTTAAAAAACAAATGAAAGTCTTCTTTTTTTAAAGGAACACCCTATATATTTTTTACCAGGGCGAAAGATCTCTTTCTCCTGATTTCAAAAATATATAACATGTCATCATTTAATCTAGTCGTTTGTGAAATATTTGAGTTTTTGATTAATTGAATTGACTATAATCTAGTTGGCGTTCCGCATACTTCAACGTCACATATTTGTCACTTTAATTTAAATTGAAACATGCAGCAAAGAAAATAACTTATGATTTATAATTTATGATATAAAGTAAAGTAAATTGCTGTTGAACTACAGCTATTCGGTTGTTATTAGAGTAAAAAAGACGCACTATTTGAAGTTTGTCTTCTTCCGAATATCCCATTTTCCTTACTAAATCTTTCAATTTAAAGTAAAGTGACAAATATGTCACGTTGAAGTATGCGGAACGCCGACTAGATTATAGTCAATTCAATTAATCAAAAACTCAAATATTTCACAAACGACTGGATTAAATGATGACATGTTATATATTTTTGAAATCAGGAGAAAGAGGTCTTTCGCACTGGTAAAAAATATATAGGGTGTTCCATTTAAAAAAAGAAGACTTTCATTTGTTTTTTAACTTTCCGATGTGCAGATGTTTTTTTTAATAAGTCTAAAAGATATGACGGGAAACATTATGCAAGTTTTGTATTAAAAGTTTTTTTCTATCACTTATATTAAGCCCTGTAGGTGGGTACGCAAATATAAAAATAACCCTGTACATTGGAGAAACAAAAAGACCTCTTCCCGTACAAGTTAAAGAACATCTGAAACATACGCAAAGAGGTGAAACTTCGAGATCAGGTATAGCCGAACATGTATGGACCAACCAACATAATAAACAATGGTCAGAACCCAAGGTTTTGAACACGGAACAGCACTGGAGGAAACGAAAAATCAAAGAAGCAGCTTTCATGAATCAAAATACCCATATATATAGTAAACCAAGTATAGATATCCCCAATATCTGGGAGCCTCTTCTTGTTTAAAACCAGCAGCTCAAACTTCAGACTCCCATAAGCACGTAGGCGAGGTCATCAAGCACATGGATAGTATTTAAGACAGTAGCCTTAGAATTATAATTTAGTTTACCCTTGAAAACGGTTAGAGTGTTAGAGATACTAACTAACCGAAACGTTGTGTTAGGTAACAAATTAAAGACAATGAAAGTCCGACAAGGTTATTTCTTTGGTTCAACTGGTTTAAATCATTTAAGGGCAAAATTTTAATTTTTATATGTTATTTTCAGTTGGACCACATTTTATGCAAGCAGCATGTCACAAGGATAGGGTTGTGTCGAAAAAGGCAGTAACCTGTATCCATGATGCTGTAACAGCTCTTTTAAATGAGCAGGCGGAACTGCCATACTTTCACTTCAACGAAGCCCTTATAAAACCGTTTGAAAACCTACTGTGTTTGGAATTATGCGATTTGGATGTTCAGGTATATTTAACATAATATATGTAGGTAATTATGCGGTAGGAGCTACATAATTTGTTTGCACTACTTATTTGGAGTTCGAATTCAAATTATTTTGCTTTTTATTTCAATTATTAATTTTATTTAAAATTTTTTGAATCATCAGAAGCGTATTAAATGTAATTATTTAATTAGAAGATAATATAGTGTCCGCGAAAATAATTAAAAAGCGAATATTGGAGCATATCGGACAAGTGTGTAACTGTTTTTTATATTGGAATACACAGGGATCCAGCATAATGGATACCCTGGGGCGGGTAGACCACGACGGTCGTTTCGTCCTTGTTAGGACTCTACTGGAAGCCATAACCCAAGCAATCCCAACAACGGCGGTAAGATGTATTAAAAGCCTTTTGCAAAATCAATGCTTGGGTTACGCTCGAAGAGTCCTAACAAGGTCGAAACGGCCTTCATGGTCTACCCGCCCCAGGGTATCCATTGTGCTTGGATCCCTGTGTATTCCAATATAAAAAACAGTTACATACCTTGTCCGATGTGCCTCAATATTAGTTTTTTAATTATTTTCGCGGACACTATATTATCTTCTAAACATGTTTATGGCTTTTCTTAAACGGATTGCGCGCATTCTAGTGGATGCCAACGTTCATCTGTTTCTAATCTGTAAAACGGCAGATGTTCCGGTGAAAACGCAAATAGCGTTCCTAAACTGGATTGTGATGCACTTCGTGGTTTATTTAGTTGTCTACCTTTCGATTATTACCAGTGTGACTGCCTTAAGAGTTAATTCCGCTGGGATGGCGCTACGGTGTATTGATGGCCGCTCTGATTTTGCAAAAGGCTTTTAATACGTCATCTTACCGCCTTTGTTGGGATTGCTTGGGTTATGGCTACCCGTAGAGTCCTAACAAGGACCAAACGGCCGTCGTGGTCTACCCGCCCCAGGGTATCCATTGTACTTGGATCCCTCTGTATTCCAATATAAAAAACATTTTAATTTACAGTGGAAAAAACATCAATGTTATTTTATCATATAGATCGCTATAATGCTCTAATAATTATTATTTGTTTGTTAAAATGTCATTTGGCTAATTCGCCGTACAGCCAGTCACAAAGTAAAAAAAGTATTATTCAAGACATATAAACAGGAATACACGCTTCACGCCACTGGGGTCTGTTAGGGCGACTTTCTTTTAAGTTACACAATGAATGAAGACCACTAAAAAGGGATTACATACAGTGTGGCCCATTAGTGCGAGGAAGTCCAATATATCAGTTGTCAACAGAAATAGCAACAAATATTAGACATGAAAGCTATATGATGCATAAAGACGCATATTTTAAAAATATTTTAAGATATACAGGGTGACCCAAAAAAGCAGAGTGGCAAAAAGGTAAGTTTTTTAAATGGCAACCCCCATTTTTTTTTAGGGAATTAAATTCAGCATGAAATTTAGCATATATTAGAGTATCCTAATTTGGTGTACGTTGCGGCGTTGCCAAGCTATATATAATTTACTAAAAATCCAAGAAAAACCACCTAATCAAAACTCCTATAAAAAAAATGAACCGATTTGATTTTTTAATACATGGTTACGATTTTGGATACCTGAGGGACGGTAGATTAATCATATTAAGGAAATCTGACCATAATTTATACAGGGTATTTTTTACAGATGTGCCAATATTGCTATATTTAAAGTATCAAATCTTCATTTTTTTAAATGGGACACTCTGTATCATAATGGGTCATGTTGTTAAGTATTTTATGCCCTATAAATTTGCAATTATAACTCATATCCTAAAATCTACCGTTTTGTCACAATTTTGAATTTTATTTGGTAAAATGCAAAAATAGCATCATTTTTTTTCTTGGTAGGCCATGATTCAAACAAAAGTGGATATTACCACATATCAAAATAATGCTTTAAAAATACCGTCGTTAATATTAAGTTTCTAATTTGTAATATTGACGCGTTATTAAGAAATTATAATGAATTTTTTTACGTTTATTAGCGACTAGGCTTTATTATGAGCTTTAAAAGTAGGATATGACAATATAACTACCATTTCAAATCATTTATTAACAACATAACATAACAAAGGACAAAAAAAACAGAAAAAAAAGTTATGAACACAATAACAAATTAATATACACACACACGTGTGTGTCTGTAAATATTTAAAGTATAATACTGCAATAAATGTTCGAAATGTCCGCCATTGTTATTTAAACATGCTTCTATACGTTCTTCAAAAGATCGACTGACTTCGTTTAGCATATTGTTGTCAATGTTTATAAAAACTTCCGTTATACGATGTTTGATATCTTCCTTAGTCGTCGGAGCAATTTTATATTGTTCTTTCACTTAACCCCATAAGAAGAAGTCCATTTTAGTCATATCTGGAGATCGAGGGGGCCACTGAAATGGTCCACCTCTTCCTACCCACTTATTAGGAAAAGCATTGTTTAGATGCTCATGGATCACTGCTGTATGATGAACTGGAGCTCCATCATGTAAATACCACATTCTTTCTTTAATGTAATTTGGTAAAGCATTGGTTAGACGTGGTAACTCATTTTGAAGGAACTGCAGATATACTTGACCAGTTACTCTCTCCTCAAAAAAGTAGGGCCCAATAACGTAAGTTCCAACGATACCACCTCACACATTTAAAGACCATCTTGTTTGGCTATGGGTTCTAATAAAATGTGGATTTATTGATAAATAGTAATGAAAATTGTGACGATTAACATTTCCATTTTTGTGAAAAGTGGCTTCATCAGTAAATAACACATAATTAAAAAATAATCTTTCCTGTTGAATTTTTCGTTGGGCCCATTCGCAAAAAACTACTCTTGCACCAAAATCCTGGTCATTTAACTCCTGCATAAGCTGAATGTGATGCGGGTGCATTTTTTGATCATATAAAACTCTCTAAATTGTTTGCCGTGTTGTATTAGTTTCATTTGCAATGACCCGATGGGAAGTATGCGGATTTTCTGTAACTTTAAGCAAAACGGTTAATTGATTTTCTTCTGTATTGGCCGTTTTGCTTCTCTCAGTATTTTCGTAATCCACTTTCCCGGTCCGAATAAAACGTTCCAACAATTTTTCAAACGATCCTTTTCTTGGTTGTCTTCTTTCTGGAAAAGACTCATAATAAAGCCTAGTGGCTAATAAACAGTTCTTGTCACTGGCGCCTAATATAAAAACCATATTAACAAGTTCTTCTTTTAAAAAATTCATTGTAATTTCTTGATAACGCGTCAATATTACAAATTAGAAACTTAATATGAACCACGGTATTTTTAAAGCATTATTTTGACATGTGGTAATATCCACTTTTGTTTGAATCATGGCCTACCAAGAAAAAAAATGATGCTATTTTTGCATTTTCAAATAAAATTCAAAATTGTGACAAAACGGTAGATTTTTGGAAATGAGTTATAGTTGCAAATTTATAGGGCATAAAATACTTAACAACATGACCCATTATTATACAGAGTGTCCCATTTAAAAAAATTAAGATTTGATACTTTAAATATAGCAATATTGGCACATCTGTAAAAAATACCCTGTATAAACTATGGTCAGATTTCCTTAATAAGATCAATCTACCGTCCCTCAGGTATCCAAAACCGTAACCATGTATTAAAAAATCAAATCGATTCAGTTTTTTTAAAGGAGTTTTGATTAGGTGGTTTTTCTTGGATTTTTAAGTATATTATATATAGCTTGGCAACGCCGCAACGTACACCAAATTAGGATACTCCAATATATGCTAAATTTCATGCTGAATTTAATTCCCTAAAAAAAATGGGGGTTGCCATTTAAAAAAACTTACCTTTTTGCCGCTCTGCTTTTTTGGGTCACCCTGTATATCTCAAAATATTTTTAGATTATGCGTCTCTACGCATCATATAGCTTTTATGTCTAATATTTGTTGCTATTTCTGTTGACAACTGATATATTGGACTTCCTCGCACTAATGGGCCACCCTGTATATAAGGAAAAATAGGGCAGCTTTTTTTAAACTAATTAAATACTTTCAATATTAAATTGACCTTGTGTAAATATGTCACAAGTTACATCCAAATTTTTTATATTTCCTAGTGATAAAAGGTATAGGATATGAAATGGGCACTCGACTTTACATTCCTAAATCAATTGCCCGAACAAGCTATTAACTCCATTGTCATACTTTTTACACGTCAAGAATAGGTATTTTAGGTGGGCTGGATAACAAGCATGGTCCAATTTTAGTCGAATATTGGTTGTTATAAATCGCCTTAGATTAGGTTAGGTTAGGTTAGAGTGGCAGACCTCTGGTATTGACCAAACAGTTCCACGTAGTCCTGTAGGACCGTTGTGGTACCATCACGTGTTCCGCGGAACCTATCCACATCAGCTTCCTGAAGGTTAACGCGACGTGACGTTGATTGTTTTGGAACTGATATATCCAGATGTGGTACAATAGGTTTTCCATCTTACGTTCCATTTATTTAATATTTGTGATTTTAGAAGACCATATCTGCCTCGCTAAAAGTGAGATTAGAATAGATGGGTGTTCTATTACGAATACTATCCTTGGCTAGGGTATCAACATATTCGTTACCTGTTATACTAGTGCGAGCTTTTATCCAAATAAATTTTATGTTTCTTTCTTGCACATGATATATCGTCATAGTTTTCGATTGTGCCATAATAGAGGATTAGTTTTGTAGGACCAAGGGGTGATATTGGTCAAAATACGAAACAAAAACAAACCTGGACGGAAAGAATATTGCAAGATGTGCTTATTTTTTCTATTATTTATGAAAAGATTTTGTTTTGACAATTTTCATAATCTTAGGGGGCGTAGAGCATATTTTATAAACATTTCTATCATTCCTAAATTTAAAAAAGGAAATGATAATAAGTATGGATTTTACTAAAATACTGTTAAGAGAAAACCTAATATAAATAGTAAAGAAACTAATTGTTTATTATTGGTCCTACAAATCGAACAATATATTATATATAAGGCAAAAGCACAAAATGATCGACAGTGGCATGCAGCTTACCGGAATTTTATTTATTCATATTACGAACGGTCGGCAACTATTTGTAATTTATTTTGCAGGACCAAATTGTGGCATGTTTATGTGAATTTGTTGAGGCTAACAGAACCGAAATCTGCTCAGGATGGAGGCCCCTTTTCGGAACACTCCGAGTGGCTAACGCCCAAAATAATGCAACTGCTATTCTGGATGTTTTTCGAATATTCCTTTCAACTGATAACACTTTAGTTTTTGCCAATGCTGCATTGGATTATATTCTCTGTATGTTGTCACATATTAAGAGTTCTGACGAAGAAACGAACAAGGACAATTACCTTCCTGCTACACCTAGTAGTTTAAGTAAAAAATCTCCTGGATTTTTCGAAAATGATGTAGAATTTCCGGCCAAGTTGCTTATAGGTTAGTAGTTTAATAATTTAGAAATACCTAGACAATATTGTTACATATTTAAAGAATATTATGTTATATACCGTGCGAGCAAAAATTATTTGCATCAAAGAGGGCTTGGATTAAAAAACGTAGGGCTTGGTTTAGATCACAATGATATGGGGACGATATATGTCTAACCAAATCTAGGTTACAATTTTTTCAAATTCATATTATGACATGATATGCCAAACTATAATGAGTAATAAAATAAGTAGACAAATACAAATTTATTTTTGTTGTTTACAAAATTAACAAAGTGAGAATATACAGAAAGAAAAAGAAAAATAATTATATAAATTGCTGAAATTGGTCACCGCCATGCTCCAAGCATAAATTCACACGTCTCTTCATATTTTCAAAAGTGTTGACCAGCATCTCTGAAGAAATGTTACCACATTATTGGATAATCCTTTCTTGTAATTGTACTAAATTTGCAACTGGGTGTTTTAAAAATAGTGTTCTTTAAATGAGGAAAAACCAAGTATTTACTGCTTGTATTTTTTGGAATACTTGCACTTTATAAGGAAATAAATTTAACGGCTTCTTAAGAATAGTCTTGCATGTTCCATAAGATATTCCCACTTCTTGGGACATGCGTCTTTTACAATTTGTTGGCGTATCATGCATTATTTCACGAACGTTTGCAACAAATTCTTCTGTTATTACAGATGGTCTTCCTGCTCCTTTTTTGTATTGTACAGAATCTGTTTTCCTAAGCACAGCCACGGTTCTTTTCAGGCAATGATAAAAATCCCCAGCAATAAAAGCAACGTCAGGGAAATGTTCGTGAAAACCGTCCATGCACAAACCCGGATTGTATTGCCCTCGGTATTGCCACTCACCATTTACTCTAACCCCGTTTCGAAAATACGCTTCTACCATGAATGTGCTGTTCCGTAAAGCCCATTGTGTGAATTGTTCAAGAAATTGGAAAAATTAGCGATGAATCAAATTACTTGTAACGACTGTCAAAGATGACGGAATAACTGATTGATTGTTAATTTAGGTAGTTACTGACACCCAACAGGTATTAAGCTCTACGGCTAAGCATTACGTCCTTAGATGCAAGGCCCTCTTTGATGCAAATAATTTTTGCTATTTTATTACGCATGGTATAGAAGACACACACAAATAATGTTCCTATGCTCTTTCTAAATTGGACACTTCTTAATATAATTATACCTTCAAATCCACCTCCAGCAAGGATTTTTGGAATTATCATTAAGGTGGGAGTATCAACATGCTTGCCAACCTAAAACCTATTTCGCGTAGATTTATTTATTTTTTCTAACTTTTACACAAAATTTAAATAAAATCAATATCGTCTTCATATTCTATAAGTAATAATTAACATGTTGTTAATAAATCAAGTTATTTAAGGATAATTGTATATCGAAAAATATCGGTTAAAATTTTTTTTAACATTATTATGTTATTGTTCTTTCACTATACAATTCTCCCAAAATAAGCAATGAAATAAATTGATATTTTTGTAATATTATCAGATATTACCTAAATAATGTGCCGACGATATTGATTTTATTTAAATCTTAGTCAATAAAATAATAAACTAAGAAAAACAAGGCGAAATAGGTTATAGGTTGGCAATAAATTGAATGACGTTGATAATTCCATCTTAAACAATACCTGGCTACTTAAAATTTTTTTTTTATTGATACCCTATTTCGCTTATTTAAAGTACGCCTCAGCGTGTTTAAATCCCACTTTCAAAAACGCGCGTGTTTTAAAGTTACCATGGCAACATCAACAACGCGTGAAACGTGAAGTCTAAATATGTCAACTTTTGAATTATTGATTTGACAGAATTACCTTTTAATGTCAAATAAAATATTTTTTTAAGCAATAGACAACCAATGTCAACGGTGACAACAATGAATCTTATGTGACAGATTGGAAGGTATTTTTTGTTCTCCTCATTTTCATGACAACGACAGGTATATCACATCGCGAATTCGACCATTTCACTTACTTACTAAAGTTATTATTTCCATTTTTTGTAATATAAATACCAATAAAAAAAAATAATGTAAAGTATTCGTGGATAACTGGTCTTTAAAACACTTGCTCTATTTCAAGCACTCCGGCTGCGCCGTCGTGCTTGCAAAATCGCGCGTGTTTTAAAGACCTTAATATCCACTTATACTTTAATATACTATTTTTGTTATTTCAGGGTCTGTCGACTTATGCATCGAGTCCCTGACGTTATTGCAAAACTGTTCAGAAATATTATCGATGATGTATAACATGCCAAAATGTCCGACGTTTAATCTTTCGCACAGAGTAAATATTGACACGGAACCGCAGTTAGTAGACCCAAATATTAAGGATGCGGAAATTATCAATTTCAGCCAAGTCGACAATGATCAAGTTAGTTACGAAGTACTGTGCACAAAAATCGATTTTAAAAATTGCGAGAGAGAGAAAATTACATTATCGGACTTGGATACGCAGGGTGGGGTGTTGAAAGTTTACTACATTCTTTTGGGTAAGTAATTTTTTTCAGTTGATTTTGTTTAATCCGACTCTTACCAACTTATTAAATCAATAATTTCGAGAGATTGAGTTTGAGTTTGAGTTGAGTACCTATATCTAAAAAAAAGTCAAAATTTTATTTGCCACTTACACAAATCGTTTATAACACGTCACAGATAATGATATACAGTGTGACCAGTAAAGTCCGCATCATATGGGATTTTTTTTTATTAATAGCTTTATTCGAAATTTGACTTTGGCAGGAAGTTCTGCTTCGATGGAGATGAAAATTAAGCAAAAAATAGTAGTCACGTGATTCGCATTATCCGTGAAATTTTAATTTTTTCCAAAAAATAATTCAAAAGTGGGGTTATTTTTGAAAATATCGAAAAAAGTTATTGGAAAAAAAATTTTTTAGCCCACATGCAAAATTTCTTCTGCATAAGATAATTTTGATTTTTTACCCATATTTTGTAAATCGCACCACTTTTGCAAAATAAGACTCAACGCAACCTACATAAAACTTCTTAGTTTTGACAATGCTTTATTTCAGATACATTTTTTTTAAGCAGCGGCATATTAAATGTTTTTTTTCTACAAAATCAAAATTGGGCTATTAAAATTTGGTCTCATGTGATGCAAAGTTTGTTTGTTTTTCACCCTGTATAAGGTAACTTCATAAAATAAGTATTTTTGGAAACGTAGTTTGTGTCTGAAAGTAATACACCTTAATATTAAGACAAAAAAGAACACAGTGTCATCAGTAAAGTGTTCATTATGTGGAAAATAAATTTTAGTTTAACTTAACGAAAAGTTTATCTATTTTCAACGATTTAATTTAAAAGGCCTTTATTTTATTTTTTATTTTTTTACTGTCCGACACAAACTACATTTTCAAAAACATATAATTTTTTCTCGAAATTTGTTCCAATTTCACGCAAAATCGTATTTTTTATATTTATGTATGTTATTTATGACATTTATCGAATTGTTGTGTTTACTTGTCATTTTAAATTTTAATTTTTAATGACACCTGACAGGCTCAAAATGTGTATTTTTTCTGCCTAGGCATAAAAAGTCCACTTTTTCTGACTAGGCAGAAAAAATACACCTTTTGAGCCTGTCAGGTGTCATTAAACGACCGCTTTTAATGTCATGTCTTATTTTATGAAGTTACCTTATACAGGGTCAAAAACAAATAAACTTTGCATCACGTGCGACCAAATTTTAATAGCCCAATTTTGATTTTGTAGAAAAGCACACATTTAATAAAGCGCTAATTTAAAGAAAATGTATCTGAAATAAAGCATTGTCAAAACTAAGAAGTTTTATTTAGGCTGCGTTGAGTCTTATTTTGCAAAAGCGGTGCAATTTATAAAATATGGGTAAAATATTAAAATTATCTTATGCAGCTGAAAATTTGCATGTGGGCTAGAAACTGCATTTAAAAAAACGTTTTCTAATAACTTTTTTCGATATTTTCAGAAATAACCCTACTTTTAAATTATTTTTTGGAAAAAATTAAAATTTGACAGATAATGCGAATCACGTGACTACTATTTTTTTGCTTAATTTTCATCTCGATTGAAGCAGAACTTGATGCCAAAGTCACCCGGACCCGGACCGGAACCGTTAACTGCAAAGAACCGGACAGGAACAGATATTATTTTTGGACCGGAATCGGAACCGAACACATATTTTACTAGCAACACAATTTTAGGTGCAAAACCGGAATCTCTAAAAATTATAACGGTTTTTTGGGTTTTTTTCGGTTTTCAGGGTGATACTAGGCGTTGGCCGGATATTGTTTAATTTTGAGTTTATTCCGTGACTTCTGTTCTGTGGGGAACACTAACCTTAACCTAATTTTTTTTGTTATCTGTGATGAGTGTCTGACAATAATTTTTACCGTTGGTTTACTTGTCTTTTTTGATTTTCTACGAACTTACTTCTTCAAGCCACTTCAAGTACTAGGAATACAACTATACAATACAACAGGTATTTATTTATTTGCCTTTGATTTTTCGGAACCGAATCGGAATCGAAATTTCCTAGTTTGTATGGAACCGTATCGGAACCCCAAAAAATTGGTAAGAACCGAATCGAAATAATTATTTCGGGACCGGAACTGTAACGGAACCCAAATTATTTATTTCATTTCGGTCCGGGTCCTTGCCAGGATGCCAACAGGTACTCTTTCAAGGTGTAAAAGCAGTGGTCTAGTAAATACTTTTAAACATATTTTTTGAATCGGTCATCATCGAGGGCTCGGTACCGTCCTGAAATCTTATTATATAAATGGCAGTTAAGATTGTTTTAAGATTTAGTTTGTCTGAATCGCTGAGCCGCTATCCTGTCTGGGCCTCGAGTGTTGTAGCTGTGAATATCTGAATGCTTAGTGAATTTAGTTCGGCAGGAGTGTAGCTCCAGTACAGTTTGAAAAATATAAACACGGGACAGCGGCATTAACAGAGACTGACAGTGACCCGGTGACCCCTATACCATGCGTTAACCATAATTCTTATACCTCTTTTTTGTAGTCGAAAGATCTGTGGTGCGTTTGCACAGTTTCCCCATAATATAGCCCCATACGCAAGATGGAAATGAGAAAGGGCGAAGTAAAGCGATTTAACTATACGCAAACTTGTAAGAAAACATATAGGTATAGTACTTAACAGCTTTCATCCCAACTTAGTTACGTGGGCTTCTCAGGATTAAGAACTATCCAGAGTGATACCCAATAGGTTAGGGTAGGTTAGGTTAGGTTAGGTTAGAGTAGCAGACATCTGGCATTGTCCAAACAGTCACACGTAGTCCTATAAGGACCGTTGTGGTACCACACATGTTCCGCGGAACCTATTTGCATCAGTTTCCTGATGGTTAACGCGATCGTAGAGAAATCTTGAGAGCTTATTCAAACCAGCCACTGCTGTTAATAAACTTAGTAAGTCGACCCGGTTGCAGGCTGCTCAGTTCCTCCAGATCATTAAAGAATGGTTCGCCCAGGGCATTGAACCTTCTTCTAGCGAGGCCGGGACATTCACACAAGAAATGCTGAATACTTTCCTCCTCTTCTTCATCTTTGCAACGTCTACAGAAGTCGTTAGTTGGTATTTGCATACGTTCAGCATGTCTACCGAACAGGCAATATTCGGTGACTACGGCAGTGATGTTTCTTAGATCCTTCCGACTGTGCTGTAATAGCGCGTGATACCCAGTAACTTGTATTGCTTTAATTTAGTAATCGATTACTTGCGACAACCAGTTCTTGAGTCTTAGTTTTATTAAGCTGCAGGAGATTGCAAGAAAACCATTTTTCTGCATCCTTCAGCAGCAGTTGTGACGCCACAATCAAATCCTCCGGACTCTAGTCAGAAGTAATGCAAATAGTGTCGTCTGCAAATATGGTTAAATTGCAAATCCATTGCATGTAATAGCACAGATCATTTATATAAATTATAAATAGAAGGTGTCCAAGGAGTGTAATTATGAAATCAGAATTTCACCATACGCTATAAGTCGTTTTCTAATCTAATTTCTTTTTAGATGGATTGTCATCGGCCATAATGCTATCAGCACCAAAAAATCAACCGTACGTAATTGAAACTCTTTTTAAACTCCTACGTGACCTCATTTCAAATCCCGGGGTTAATTTTGGGTTTTGCTGTATCAATCACATTCTTCTTCCAATGGTTCAAAACTGGCTGCGACAAAATGCTAAAGTTCAAAGGACTGGAGAAGTTTGGCAGAATTTTAAACATTGTTGTGGACTTGCCAGCGAGCTTGTTGTAGATTATTTGTATGAAGTGCAGGTAAGTCAGGCGACATTTCCATTTGGGATAACGGAACCAATATTTGAGATTTTTTAGGGTGAAGAAATAAACGAAAATCCGGCTGCTACTTTAGCTTTAAAACAACTTCTTCTAGTATTAATTGAGTGTATTGCTCAACCTTGTGAAAATGTTGCCAGATTGGGTACTTCCTGTTTACGCCACGTCATACTGGGTGTGGGAAAAATATTAAGCGAACACCAGTGGACCATCTTAGTGACGGCTTTACATAGAGCGTGCTATATTAGCTTATGTCCATTATATCAACTGACATTAGCATTTAAGGAAAATTCTGACAGTTTTTATGGAGATTTGGCAACAGTTAAAGTGGCAGCAAGAAAAGATAGCAGTATAGCTGAAAATGAAAGATTATACGAACTTGCACAGCAAGTTTTCCTAATGCCTTTTCAAAGAAATTGTGGAAAATGTAGTGGAAAGACCTGCGAATGTGAAAAAAGCATTACCATAGATGACAGAAGTTACGTTTTTCTATTATATCCATTCGACTGTAATACTTTGCTTAATCCAGACTTGTATACGATAAGAGTGCCCTTTAAAAATTTGGTTGTTGGGATATTGGCACATCAAATGCTGATTCAAACTATATCCAGCGCATTGCTACAAAATTTGAAACATGTTACGCCAATTTTGAATATCTTACAAATAAGTTCTTGCAGGTAAGTTATAACAATTTGATATGATGAATTTGGTCAGTTAACACTGGAGGTCAGTAGTTGAAAGTCTTTTAAAACTGAAATAGTAAGATAATGATTACCTTTAAATTTTGGTAGGTTGTAAGAAACTTTATGTTGCTTTTTTGTAATCTGAGCTTGCTGAATTATACGACTGTCCGCGGATAGGGTTAACAATAGCACAAATGGATGAAAAATTTCATGTTTCGGGATAAAGTCATTCTTGATAAAAGGTTTTTCTTGTAAAAAAAATGCAATTCTCGAAGAGAAAATTTTGATTTTTTATACGCAAAAACTTTAAACACATGATTATTCTCCAAAAGTAAACTACCTTTATTTTTCATTTTTGACGAAAATGCCAATAAGAAAACTTATTTAGAATAACGTTTATAATTTAAATCCGAGATTTAAAATAAATCTCCGATTTTTTTTTTCAATTTTTAGTGGTAAAAGAATTTTTTTTTTGGATAGCAGCATTAGCGGTCGAAATACATACATTATCAATGACAGAGGGGTATCAAAAAGGTTTAAGGATTTTTGGGTCCAGTATCTAATATGCGCAGAAGACCCTTTCCCGTTTCTTGAAAATGTTGATTCATCGGAGAACATGATAAATTTATGAAAATTCCTGTTTTCACTTACAATTTTGTATCCGACCCAAAGACAAAAATCCAAACGTTTGGCTTCGTCTCCTTCTTTCGACGTTTGATTAAAAGTTGGCCTAAATGGAAATATATTGTTTGCCTTTAAAATATATTGAATATGAGTTTTTTTACTACATCAAGTTCTTGAGCTCGGTTGCTTAATGAAATGGTAGGATTATCAGCAACTGACTGCAATACGATTAGGGAAGCTGGGTCATTCTGATCATAGTTTGTTTTTTTTAATTGGAAACTGAACCAGTTCGCTGAAATTTTCTTAATAATTTATGAAGCCCCATTTTTGAGACGTAAGCGTTAGGGTATCTTTGAAAAATTTCTCTAATCATTTTCAAAACACGTCAAATTCTATTTGACAACTTCAAATTTGCCCCGTACGTAAAGCAAAGTAATAAAAAGGTAAAAAAAATCCTTGTTTTTACAAAAGATGGTAGCAATGCATTAAAAATTTTAAAATAAGATAGACACCACTCAATATGAAAATAGAGTCTAATAAAATTTTAATTAATATTTTTATTGAGCAGCAAAATTTCCATTTACATCTAAAAATTAAAAAAAACTAAAAAAATCGAAGATATATTTTAAATCTCTGATTTAAATTACAAACGTTATTCTAAATAAGTTTTCTAATTGGCGTTATGGTCAAAAATGAAAAATAAAGGTAGTTTACTCCTGGAGAAAAATCCTGTTTTTGAAGTTTTTGCGAACACTGTATAAAAAATCAAAATTTTCTCTTCGTGAATTGCATTTTTTTTTCAAGCAAAACTTTTTATCAAGATTGACTTTTTCCCGAAAAATGAAATTTTTCATCTATTTGTGCTATTGTAAACCATATCCGCGGACAGTCTGTATACAGGGTGTTAATTAATGTCATGCAGATATTTCAGTGGGTGATAGTACTCGTCAAAATAAGAAAAAAATGCAAATATATGCATGGTCTAAAACGCGTTATTTTCGTTATACAGGGTGGCAAAGTTTCAATTTTTTTCTCGTATTTTGCGTTTTCTCTCTTATATTCTGCGATAATTATTTCAAATTTGGAATATCAACCCTTTTTTAAAATCTCTACAATAAAGTATCAAAATTGTCGGTCGCAGTATACAGGGCGTTACATTTTCTTGAATCGGCTACAATTTTATCCATAGATTAAATGCATCTCTGCATATTTTTGATTTGTGAATTCAACCATCATTAACCAATTCAAAACAACTCCGGAAACGTCAAACAAAAAAATATTTCTTGCAAAATGTCACAAGGACAATAAACAGAATTAACAATTGCCTATCCCGACCTACTATTTTTTTTTTCATATTTATTATTGCGTTATTTCGCCTACACTTTATTTCCATCGATGGCTATTTTTGCAAATAAATCGAAAACAGCCACAGATACAAGAATAGTGCAAGAGACTAGAACGCTAAACAAAGGAACAGAGAGTTCAAATTTCATACCAGAATTCATACAGGGAGCAAAAAAAAAAAGTTCTCAAAGATAAAATTGTAGCCGATTCAAAAAAAATGTAACACCCTGTATACTTCCACCGATAATTTTGATACTTTATTGTAGAGATTTAAAAAAAGGGTTTATGTTCCAAATTTGAAACAAATATCGCGGAATATAAGAGAGAAAACGCAAAATAAGAGAAAAAAAATTGAAACTTTGCCACCCTGTATAACGAAAATAACGCTATTTAGACCATGCATATATTTGTATTTTTTTCTTATTTTGACGAGTACTATCACCCCCTGAAATATCTGCATGACATTAATTAACACCCTGTATACTGAGAACTATCATTTTTATTTTCGGATGGCGCTGCGTGTCTTTTATTGGTTCAATTATTATTTTATTTTTATTTATTTTAGTTTAAGAGGAATTTTACCTAAAGTTAACGCCGAACACGTAGATATGCTACTAAGATGTTTAGACATTTCCAACACAAAAGCGAGAGAATTCGACATAAGGCCTGGTTTAAAGTTCTTAACTCAAAAAGTCGGGAACTTGTGCAAGTCGGCCAATTTATACACTCAAGCAAATACTTCAGAAGTGGTACAAATTATTGTATTAATAGAATTGTGTCTTGATGGAATCGAAAAGTATGATATACATCCAAAAACAATGAAAGACATTTTGGCAAAGGAAGACGGTGTCCTAGAAGAAACTCTAAAAATTGACCAAGAAAATGGCTTAGAAAAATCTACTCCTAATAATGATTTGCGATATTTTGAAACCTTTTTGAGGCAGTTGCATTATAAATGGGAAAGGTGTGTATTTAAAAATGCTTATTATAAGTACTTGACATAAATTATGGAGTATACGAGGCAAAGTTTTACTTTAGTAAGCCAAATAAGGTATATTTTACTATTTTAGAATATTTTTAAAATATTTTAAAACTTCTTGTTACCTGTTAGTATTTATTGATCATACAATATATTTTTAGATTATGTGAATCTTATATAAATCTTACAATTAATATACCCGAAGAAAATAGAGAAGATATACAGGAAGATGCACAAAAAGAAGATATTTCTGAGCCTCAGGTAGGAAAAAGGATTGTTGAGGAAAGCCTTGTTCTTTCTGAAAAGTTTGTACCGTACTGTTTTTGAAAGTAGAAATAGCTATACTAGGCTAAAAGATGTAACAAAATCATCATTGAAGTTTTGGTACCCTACTTATCTGGAAGTTAAACATAAAATTTAAGTAGATATTTGACGTGGTAGTGTCTGATCCATATTTTTTCCAAGAGTTAACACACTCTCAATATTCAATAAACATTCCAATCTAATAATAACTGTTATAGCTTATTGTATTATAAAGTCAAATTTTATTCTTAGAACCTTTTAAATCGAGTTTCTGAATTTAAATTCGTAACACTAAGTAGCTTAGTAGAGTATTACTATTGTTTTATTGATAGATGAGGAATTAATAATTAAACTAGAGTCATACGTAACGTGTGGCCAATTTCTTAGAAGCTAAAAATATTAATTCTCTTTCAGGTATTTAAGCTTGCAGAATTTAAGCAACAATATGAAAACGACAATGCCAGTACAATAAGTACGGATTCCGAAAGCTATTTGGACAAAGAAACGCTACCAAATGTAAAAGATGGTGACAAAATTGATGAAGAACCTTTGATTAAAAAATTAGCACAAAGTGAGGAGTCGACTCCCTCCTCGATAACGCAAACGAAGATAAAAAACAAAATTGAACATGGATATTCGACCGATGATGAAACTAACGACTTTGCCGCTAAAAGATACGAGGTAGCTTACGAGAAATATAAAGTCGAATTAAATTCTATAAAATATGATAGAAATACGTTACTGCAAATGCGCAAGTCGACAATATCTAGCGATAATATTATTTTGAGCTGTACTAGACCCGGGGATTTAACGAAGTCTTCTAGGTAAGTATTTTTGTCCAGATTTTGAATAGGGAACTTTCCAATTTTTTTTTCAATAATATGATTTTGTTAGGCCTAAAAAAAATATTCTCCAATAGCGAACTGGACAAAAATTTTAAATGGGGAAAAAATTCTATAAATCATAAGTATACCGGGTGTAACAGGATCATGGTACACCCCCTGTATCTCCGCTAGTTTTAAAGGTAATTGACTGAAATGGATACTTCCTGACGTCATTGGGCTTGGCGCGCTTAAAAGGTCGTTTGAAATGCTTTTGACATGCGCGAAACTTTAAAGAATTTTTACCAAGTTATTACTGATTTTTAAGGAGTAATAATTGGGGAATATTTTTTTAGGCCTAACTAAATCATATTATTGAAAAAAAAATTGGAAAGTTCCCTATTATTACTCCTTAAAAATCAGTAATAACTTGGTAAAAATTCTTTAAAGTTTCGCGCGTGTCAAAAGCATTTCAAACGACCTCTTAAGCGCGCCAAGCCCGATGATGTCAGGAAGTATGACTTTCCGTCATCCGTCGTCCGTTATCCTGACCGGTGGCCGAACGACCGAATTTGCATTTGGATTGTCGTGTGTTATTGTTATTGTATTGTTGTTTTAAGGTGGAATTCTCAACGTCGTCGTTCAATTTATTGCCAACCTATAACCTATTTCGTTGATGTCGCACACGAATTATACTTCTTGACATCACGACCCGTTTTGAACTGAAAACTCTTCTGTCCTATCTGAGTCAGAAGAACTATCACTCTTATGTTCAATTTGCTTTAGCCTCTTTATTGTCTGTTTTGCTGACCTCAGACGGCTATTGCCATCAGCTCTATCATTAATAGTTTTAATTAATTTAATACGTCTCTCTTCTATAATACCTAAAAGTTTTAACTTCAAATTAATAGTTTTAAGCTCAGCTCTTTCTGTAGTCAACCTATTTCTTTTTTTACAGTGAATAAAATAATAGGTACTAAACGACCTTTCTGTAGCAGCTGTTGATGGTGGTAACCCTAGAATGGCAACAGCTACATTTTTAAGTTTGATTTTATATTACAAATGTCTTTCCACCAAGTAATACAGTCAGACTTTTTGGCACTTTTCCAAACAAAATCGATTCTTTATAGATCATTCCAGCCTAAGTACACACAAACACATAACATCAAAAGTCTTGGACCCCACCGGTATTTTGTAATTTAGTTTCTTTTTAAATAAAATAGTGAATGTTTTTTAAAGTATGTTTATTTCTAAAGCTATTCTTCACAATAACAATATTTTTAAAAAATTTAAAGAATTATTGAAACAGCATAACAAAAAATATTGCAATTTTTAAGTAAATTTATTGCAACGAAAATTGACAAAACATTTTTTTTATCCAAAATTAACATCAATCAATAGTCAGTATGATCTCCTCTGTTTCTGAGTAGCATATTGACACGAGTATGCATTGAAACAATCAAGCGGTTGATTGTTTCTTGAGGAATATTGTTCCATTCCTCTACTGCCGCTGCAACTAACTCTTCCGCATTTTGGGGTGAGTTAATGCGATTGTGAACTGCTCTAGAGACAAAATTCCACATGTTTTCAATCGGATTCATATCCGGCGAGTTGGCTGGCCAATCTTGTCGGGTAATATGTCCTTGTTCAAGTACCTCATGAACCGTTCTTGCGCGATGTGGCCGGGCGTTGTCGTCCATGAAGATGAAATTCTCGCCCAAATCGTTGCGTAATGGATAAATAATGGGCCTGATGACACTTTCAATATAAACTCGACTTGTCATATTCTGAGGTATAGGAATTAAAGGCGTTCGGCGATTGAACATGATTCCTCCCCAAATCATTACTGTCCCTCCTTCGTAGGGAACAACCTCTCTGGGCAAATTTAGTCTCTATTGACGACCTGGCCTTCTCGCATGAAGATTTGCACGATGAAGTCTTCTTCTAACTGTAGAGGTCGATATAACATGGCAATACGTACGTTGAAAGTGCGCCCTAAGGGCTGGAGCTGAAGCATTTCGATGTCTACGTGCATATTGAACCAAATACCGAGCCTCCTTTTCATGTGTTATTCGAGGCCGCCCACTACGTCTTCTTCCCACTGTCCCAAATTTTTGGTATCTTTGAACTATTTGCACAATTGACGATTTTGGAATGTTTAACATCCTGTGTACCTATATGATGATTGAACTGTCCAGCATCGTGCAGAGCAATAATTCTTGCCCTATCAAAATCAGAAATTGCATTATTTCGAAAGAAAATTATGAAATTTACTTTGCTAAATATTCAATAAAACTGACCAATATTTTTTAAAAATTTATAACAAATCAACAATATTTTATCTGTCAATATTTATGATCTTGTTTATTCACCAAATACTTCAACTTTTTTGCCTAGCAACAAAAACGCAATAAACATAAAGCAAATTGATTATATATACAGGGGGTCTAAGACTTTTGATGTTGTGTGTAGTTTGTAAGCTCGAGAGTAATAGTTTCTTTGTGTTCTTGGAACTGAGGATGGTTTGAAATTAAATTGTCTATAAACTGCATTGCTGTAATATGCTGTACATTATATAGCCCAATTCAAATTGTTTAAAACAATGGTCCAGTAAATAGGCAGCTAAATGAAGAGGTTTTAAGATAAGGTGTTCCATTTTTGAATCATTTAATACCATTAATATATCCCTTAATTTCCGTTAGAGCTATAAAAACCTGAGAAATTCTTGCTGCATCTAAAATCTTCTAAAATCGTTATCCATTTAACTATAGGCTTCAGGATACCTTTTAGGTTTTCAAGTACATGGGAACTCCATCCACTCCACACTCCAGAACCACCGGAGACGTTCTCGGTAATATAACAGTAATATTTCCGTAATACTTTACTCAAAAGCGAATATTTCTGTCAGGGTGAGCGAATATTACCATAAGTTACCGTTAAATTAAGTAAAAAGTGGATCAAACACGTTTTCGTACAATAATAAATGCGCATGAGCCAAATGAGTAAGCTTGAACTTACTTATGACCGGTCACCTTGCTTCAGTGGTAGTGCAGACTCATTGAGAGGTGGTTGCGGCGCAATATTCAAAGTGAGTTCCGAGAAATAAGTGATAAAGCGGGTAACACATATTTCGCTATTTCTTAAAACTTTAAATTCGTTTGCTTCCGCAGGCGACTGGGTGCACTTTATCAATTTCTTGCCACCATGGGTCAATAGCCCCATGTGTAACTTAGATCTGGGCGGTAGAATTAATTGAAAATCTGTCACCAGAGTCAATCTGTGATTTTTTTTATAAATAATGTGCCATTGCGGGGTAAAATAGATAAGCGCTTTTGACACGAGTTTATTGTGTTATTTTGGGGTTACTATACTACCTAACCTACATAAGGTGGTCACTCCCAAAATTTTGCATTTATACATGCATGATTAAGTTAAGTTAAGCACTGGATTTCTAATCTTATAAAATTGCAGAGGGATTTTTGAAACCAATGATTTTTTAAAGATGTTTAAAAAAACTCTTTTTCATATTCAAAGTAAAAAATTAGTAGCCACAGATATTTATGATTGATAACCCGATGGAGAAAATGTGTTTTAGCTGTCAATTATGGACTGAAGATGGCAAAATTAACGGCAATAGAAGAATTCAGGTTGGAAATAGCCCAAAGTTGAATCCTTTTATGCCGGCGTCCATTCCATTACCCCAGCCAGTTCCACCCGAGATTCAACAGCAGAGAGCTATAAGCATTTGTAAGGTAGGACCTTTGATAGAGATATTATTTTCTATGCTGAAACATCTAATTAATGGTCAAATATTAACTTTATTTAAAAACTATTTAAATAACAGAGTACATCATGTTCAAATTGGTGAAAATATTAGTTCACCAAAAATATTTAATTAGAGAGTACCACACGGTACAGTCCTAGAACCAATACTTTTTAATATTTATTTAAATGATATTTTTAATTTAAACTGTCAAGGAAAACTACATAGTTTTGCTGATGATACGGTAAATTTTTATGAAGGTCTAAATTGGAATATTTAAAAAAATACTATTAAAAAATAAAAATAAGCAACTGATTTAATAAAAACTTATTAACAGGCATGAACCGAGGTGTACAGGCATTAGTAAAGGTTAGAGGAGGCAATAGAAATTATTGAGATGCGTTTAAGTGAATAAGTTGTTGTTGGTATTGTTAAGTTTGTTTGGCGAAAATGTTATTTTTTAAATCTTAGGTATACGTACCTACCTTTTTCCGTAAGTTTATTTGTTTATTAAATCTTGAATATTACAATTACATTTGTTTTCTTGCATATTAACTTAAAACCCAATATTATATGCAGTGACGTAGCAGTCGAAACCATGGAAACTGCCAAAATACTGTGTTATCATTGGCGGTTTGTCTTGATTTCCATGGTTTCGACTGCTACGTCACTGCATATAATATTGGGTTGTGAATATAGTCTGTTTTATTTTGAATGCAATGACAATGAGAAAATTACGAAAAATTTAAATTACTAACATCATCAAGATCATTTTCCATTTGGGTTAGAACAAATGCACGTATTGACATGAACCAAGAACCAAAATGCAAAGAATATTGGCCGCTTAATGAAAACTGATATTTTGAAGTAATTTTGCTTCCTAATTATTCCACAGGGTGTTTTGACACTAGGTAGAAAAACAACTTTTCGATTATCCTTGTATACTATGTCAAAAACCCATTTCTCTTAAAATTTGTATACGCATAATAAAGCTAATAAATGTATCTATAGCTCTCTAATAATACGGCCGACGTAAAACGCTGAGGACATGTCTAATGAAAAACAAATGGAGGTGTTTTCCTACACTGCGCAAAAACGTCTTGCGCCAGCGTAATACGGTCGACGCAACGCAGTCTATTCAGTTGTAAAAATTACGCGTAGTGTTTTGAAGGAAAGTGCTGTTGTAAAATGAGTTCACAAAGACTCCAAATCCGTTTTAGTGCTACTGAGGATGAACAATTAATAGAAATACTTAGTGGGCACCCTATTCTTTGGGACATGAAATTGTTACACGATTACATGGTTCCTTCTTTCACAAGATCGAGAAGAAACGAGAATTGCTGTCTTGAAACTCTAAAATATGCTTTAAATTTTACTTCGTCGTCAAGCAGATGTCCATGGATAAGTAAATTAAATGCTCCCTCGCTGCTTCTTTTTTGAAATAATTGACTAGCAGAATTTCTAGTGCTATAATGAATCGTGGTTATTATGTCAATTTCTTCTTGCAAAATTTCATCTTGATATATTAAAAATGCCAAAGCTAATTTCTTTCTTTTATTTGATACACTTATCGCGACGGTCAGGACGCAACTGACAATCCTAGGAAAACACTTTTACGCAGCGCATTGAATGTTGCGTTGCGTCGGCCGTATTACGTTCTACGCCGCGTAAAATGTGCGTTGCTAGGAAAACCCTGCTTTAGTAATCTTTTAATAAATACATAAATAAATGATAAAATTTTAAAATAATATTAAAAATAACGTATTTTTTCACGATCAATTGCTGTGGCTTCTACTCGTGGCTGTTCTTTTAAATTTCTGGTTCTTAAATTTATTTTGAAAATCCCGACCTCTGGCCATCACCACGGAGGCCGTTAAAGGATTTGCAATTGTGTTTTAAAAATTTTAGGATGCAGAAGCATACAAGACCACTAAAATCGAGACTATGGAGGCTTGCTTGGAGCTTCTAGGCAGCTTATCGTCTGAAAAAGTTTCTCCTCTCGCCAGCATATTAAAACAGGGCGCGGTAATGCTTATTGGAGCTCAAGATGAGAAAATTAAGAAAACTGCCGAACTGCTTCTACAACGAATGAATATTTCATATGTGGATCACGACTATTACTAAACTATAGATAATAATATGTAAAACTATTTAAACATAGCTTATTTTTGAAACATTGCAAAGCATAATCTTCTAAAATATTTAATTTCAAACAAAATACAGAGAAAATATCTTCATTTATAATATACTTGAAGCAAATCAGAAACTCTCATGTATCGACTAAATTTCTCAACATCGTCATTTAAAAACAATAGGGAACTTTCCAATTTTTTTTCTTTCAATAATATTATTTAGTTAGGCCTGAAAAAAGTATTCCCCAATTATTACTCCTTAAAAATCAAAAATAACTTGGTAATAATTCTTTAAAGTTTCGCGCATGTCAAAAGCATTTCAAACGACCTTTTAAGCGCGCCAAGCCCAATGACGTCAGGAAGTATCCATTTCAGTCAATTACCTTTAAAACTAGCGGAGATACAGGGGGTGTACCATGATCCTGTTACACCCGGTATACTTATGATTTATAGAATGCGTGTCGAAAGCATTTCAAACGATCTCTACAGCGCGCGAAGCCCGATGACGTCAGGGGCTATGATTTTTGGTCATCCGTCATCCTGACACTCCTGACAGGTGCCGAGCGACCCAATTTGCATTTGGATTGCCGTGTGTTATTGTTATTGTATTGTTGTTTTAAGGTCGTGTGGCTTGACGCGTGGATGTCAAATCTGACAAATCATCAAATTTATTGAAAACCTATAACCTATTTCGTGGATGTCACACACAAATCTGACAAATGATACCCCTTGACGTCACGACTACTAGCAGCGCGTTTTTACCCGCTTGGAATAATTTGAATTTTGGGGCATTTTTAAATCTTTCTAGCGGTCTTTTGGGACGAATTATGTTGTTTTTTTTGCTGCCATATGTTTTATAACAATATTATACCTACTTATGATTTATAGAATTTTTTCCCCATTTAAAATTTTTGTCAAGTTCCCTATTGAGAGGGTAAGGGGCCCAATTAGTTTTTTTTTAAATATTACCATAAAAATAGTTTTATTAGAAAAAGGTAAATCTAAAGCAGGCATTATTTTTATAATTATTTAGGATAATCCCTTTTATTAAGTTTTAAGAAATACTTTCATAAAAAGTCATAGAAAAATACTTCTAAATTTGACTAATATAAAAATAAAAAGAAAGCTTTTAATTTACAATCACCAACAATTTTATTGTTAAAGTTTGCCCTACTGGGAGCAAAAAGCGCTTTTTAAATTCTAAACAATAGACAGTTTGTTGTAATTAATAAGGAGGAAGAAAAGTATTTTTTTCTGTAGGCAAGAGAAGACATATTTGTAAAGTGACTTTTCCCAGCCTTGATTATTTTACTTCCAATTCAGATAGTAGAAAAATCAAACGCTGTATTGGTCAACCATCTTTTATACACGAACACAGTATTTTTTTGGATTATTATACAGCGTGACCAGTAAAGTCCGCATCATATGGGATTTTTTTTATTAATAACTTTATTCGAAATTTGACTTTGGCATCAAGTTCTGCTTCGATCGAGATGAAATTTAAGCAAAAAAATAGTAGTCACGTGATTCGTATTATCTGTCAATTTTTAATTTTTTCCAAAAAATAACTCAAAAGTAGGGTTATTTATAAAAGTATCGAAAAACGTTATTAGAAAAAGTTTTTATAAATGCAGTTTCTAGCCCACATGCAAAATTTTAGCTGCATAAGATAATTTTGAGTTTTACCCATATTTTGTAAATTGCACCATTTTTTTAAAATAAGACTCAACGCAACCTACATAAAACTTCTTAGTTTTGACAATGCTTTATTTCAGATACATATTCTTTAAAGTGGAGCCATATTAAATGTGTGTTTTTCTACAAAATCAAAATTGGGCTATTAAAACTTGGTCGCAAAGTTTATTTGTTTTTGACCCTGTATAAGGTAACTTCATAAAGTAAGTATTTTTGAAAACGTAGTTTGTGTATGAAAGTAATACACTTTAATATTAAGACAAAAAATAACACAGTGTCATCAGTAAAGGCTTCATTAATTAAGTGGAAAATAAATTTTAGTGGTTGGTACAAAATAAAAATTATCTTATGCAGCTGAAATTTTGCATGTGGGCTAGAAACTGCATTTAAATAAACTTTTTCTAGTAACTCTTTTCGATATTTTCAGAAATAACCCCACTTTTGCATTATTTAAAAAAAAAAAAAAAATTTGACAGATAGTGCGAATCACGTGACTACTATTTTTTTGATTAATTTTCATTTTGATCGAAGCAGAACTTGATGCCAAAGTCAAATTTTGAATAAAGCTATTAATACAAAAAAAATCCCATATGATGCGGTCTTTAGGTACTGGTAACACTGTATAAAAATAAAAAGAATTTACACTCACCTACAATTTTATTGTTGAAAAGAAACATGGGGAGGTAACAGTGGCGCACCGAGGGGTTGGGGGTTTGACCCCAGGCCTGGCGAAAAAAAAATATGGAGGTGCATAAGTATATCTGTACCTTGGAGCCAAAGTATGTTAAGTCAAAAATTTTGATTCTTCAGTAGAGCTTGTTAAAGTTTTTTTTTGTTTTTGTTCCAAAGAGAGTTAGTATATTAAGTCACTTTGTTTCTTAATTCATAGCATAGCCCAAACAATGTTAAGTCACTTTGAACCAATGAAAATAATCCGTTCCGTGACTTAACATAACGCATCGTTGCCAACTTGCAAAGCCAGACTATATTAACATGACTTAACCTAGTTAGCCTTTTTTTTGGGTTATGACTTAATATAGTTTTAGAAGTGTTAACTTTTAAACGAGTTGAGATAATGAAAAAAGAAAAATATCAATAGAAAGAGGACGTGCCACTGATTGACTTAACATTTAAAAGTAAAAATCGCAAATGTGTGACTTAACATAGTTTGGCTCTGAGGTACAGATATAGTTTTTGATTAACCTGTTTTATATTATATCTACATACAAGTATATATTTTAGTACCCCACCTGAAATTTCTGATTTTATTATGTGAACTAGAACCCAGCATTTTAATAACTGGCCTTAGTTTAAAATAACTCGAAGTGACTTCTGTACAAAAAGTTATATCTGAGTATCAGCGCATTGAGTGAACCCCCTCCTAGAGGAATATTTTCGGTGCGCTACTGGGAGGAAAAAAGTGATTTTAAATTCTAAACAATAGACAGTTGTAAATTAATAAAGAGGAAAAAAAGTATTTTTTTCTGTAGGCAAGAGAATACAATGACATACAGGGTGTTATTTAAGTATGTGGCCAAACTCCAAGGAGTGCTTCTTTAAGTGATTTTAAGAAGAAAAGTTCATATATAAACATGGGTCCGAATATGCATAATTTTTACGATACAGGGTGTCAAACTTTTAAAAAAAATCGGATGTTCGTTAATATCTCAATACTCTTTTATTCGATTTTGTTGAAATTTGGCAGTTCTGTTTGTAATAACAAGAGGCCTTAATTAGAATAAAATTATTAAGTCCAGTGGCGTCCCGAAAGACAGTCCAACTAATATTTTTGACAAAAAAATGACGCGTCACTGACCTTTTTAAAATAATGCATTTTTTTCGAATTAAGCAACTACAAATACAATTATTTTATGTTTTGAGTGTTTTTCATATCATAAACACCACTTTATTGCATGTCACCGGGACAATAAGAGTCAAATTTTTTAACTACTTACCAACCTATTAAGCAATTAAAATTACACAAAAGTCCTCTTTTGATTTTTTCGCATAAATTTTAAATTATTAAAATTCAAAAGAGGACTTTCGTGTAATTTTAATTGCCTAATAGTTTGGTACTTAGTTTAAATTGTTTTCTCTTATTGTCCCTGGGACAGGCAATAAAGTGGTTTTTATTTTTTTTTCTCGAAAACAAAGCAAGATATAAAAAAAACTCAAAAGATAAAATAGTTGTATTTGTAGTTGCTTAATTAAAAAAAAAATATAATTTTATTAAGGTCAGTGGCGCGCCACTTTTTTGTCAAAAATATTAGTTAGACTGTCTTCTGGGACGCCACTGGACTTAATAATTTTAATTTAATTAAGGCTAAATTGTCCTCTTGTTATTACAAACAGAATTGCCAAATTTCAACAAAATCCAATAAAAGAGTATTGAGATATTTACGAACATCCAATTTTTTTTTTAAAGTTTGACACCCTGTATCGTAAAAAGTATGCATTTTCGGATCAATGTTTATATATATGAACTTTTCTTCTTAAAATCACTTAAAGAAGCACCCCTTGGAGTTTGGCCACATACTTAAATAACACCCCGTATATTTTTTATAAAGTGAGTTTTTCCAGCCTTGATTATTTTACTTCCAATTCAGACAGTAGAAAAATCAAACGCAATATTGGTCAACCATCTTTTTTACACGAACACAGTATTTTTGTTTGATTACTATATTATAATCCTAATGCAAAAAATACAGTTGTAAAATTCATTATATTTTATTAGTTCCTATAGAAGACTTAGTAAACAATGTATTTTTAATAAGTACCTACTTAAATTAAAAGTAATTTTCTGGTATTATATAGGTAACTAGAGTATTATGCAATAATCTGCAAAGTATGTGCAAGGGTACTGTTAATAACAACACGAAAGCCCAGCCTTTTTTTAGATTTAAGAAAAAAGGTAATTTAAGGATTTTTAAATATCAGGGGTAAGTTTTATATTCACAGAATAAGGTATAAGGTAAGTGGCAATTGTTTAATTATAAATTTAAAATCGTAATTTTTACGAACCTGGATAATTTGAGAAAAGGTACTACATTTAAAGCTATTTTAAGATCTAGTAACGGCGTCTCCAAATTGTTTTTGGTTTATGATACACAATGTAGGGTTTAATTTTCAAGAGACATTCTTCAAAAAAACTTTGAGTCTACGAATAGACTGATAAGTAGTAGTAGTAGATAGTAGTTTTGGGGAAATCTGAGCAACCGGGCATGTAGACCAAGGCATACTTTTTACCTACCCCTGAATTTTTCCCCGTCCTACCTTAACCACCTGGACCCCGAGCCTTCCCGACCTCACTGTAAAGATCAGTGTTTATTATTTTACAATTATTATTTAAAATCAGATTAAAGGAAAAACAGATGTTGGATGATAAGCAAGACATTAAAAACGCACCTATTTGGGGTGCCATCAGGCACAAATCAGGATATTCCTTTGCAGAACAATAATTTATGATAATGCCAATGATGACTATATTATTATTATTAGTTCATAGTGAATTCATGGAGGCGACGATTTATTACAGATGCTTGTCTTACATACAGGGTGGCCCTTTAGTGTGGCAAAGTACAATAGCTCCGTTACTATTTCAAATACATTAAAAATATTAATACAAAAGTTGAAGGGCAGTAAGTGACTTATAACGTAAAATTATTTTTAACTCTATAGGGTGGCTCAAAAAAGCGGAACAAGAAAAAATGTACTTTTTTCAAATGGAACACCCTGTATATTTTTACATTTTTAAATTCCACATAAAATTACAATTATTTTTTATTAAATACATTATTAGTCTATACTTTATATTTTCCGAGATATTGACTCTCGAAAAGTGACATTTTTGAACTTTGACAGCTTCTAACTTTCTAACACTACGTCTTAGAGCAAAACGGCTTACATGTCCCTATCTTTAATTTTTATTATCTTCCCAAAAAAATCAAATTCCAGTTAAACCGGAACAACTATATTTCCTGCTTTCGAGTAACATCCGGTTTAACCGGAAGTTGATTTTTTTGGGAAGATAATGAAAATTGAAGATAAGGACATGTAAGCCGTTTTGCTCTAAGACGTACTGTTAGAAAGTTAGAAGCTGTCAAAGTTCAAAAATGTCACTTTTCAAGAGTCAATATCTCGAAAACTATAAAGTATAGACTAATAATGTATTTAATAAAAAAGAATTATAATTTTATGTGTAATTTAAAAATGAAAAAATATACAGGGTGTTCCATTTGAAAAAAGTACCTTTTTTATTGTTCCGCTTTTTTGAGCCACCCTATAGAGTTAAAAATAATTTTACGTTATAAGTCACTTACTGCCCTTCAACTTTTGTATTCATATTTTTAATGTATTTGAAATAGTAACGGAGCTATTGTACTTTGCCACACTAAAGGGCCACCCTGTATAGTGGATTTCACCTTAGTTTTTAATAGCCGCCGCTGACACATGTCATTTATAACATTTCTTTTTACAGAACTTAAGGATTGGCCAGGGCCGGACTTAAAAATTATGTGTGAACATGGATCAATTTATTTGTAGTTGTAATTATGGATGGATACGAGAATTACCTAAGCAATTTTTAAGATATTTCAAAAAAAAAACACTGAAGGGGAATGGAAATAGGATAGAATATCAGAAAAACAATTTCATTTAATTTTTATTCATAATATAATAAGTGCTGTTATTTTGGTAAAAACACACTCTTAATTTAGTACAATAAAAAATATACAAGGGGCAGTCGTGAATCTAGTATCATCAATAATTAACTACGTTTTTTATTAAAGAATTATTTTGTTTTTAAATTTGATTTTAGACCATGCAGTGTTAAGTTGAAAAAATCTATATATTATATTTAATAGCTTATTGTTTACTTTTTTATTTTCTTATTCACGGGTAGATATTTTTTTCTTTAGACTAGGTTCTAAAGAGTTTGAAGTTTACAATAGGTCTAACTTTTCGTTGGTTTATAATAAAACAACAAAAGTTTGTAATGTTATCGAATTAGGTATTTTTTTTAATGAACAAAGAAAAAATAATGTAAGTAGATACTACAAAAAAAGATTTTTGTCCATGCGTTTGCAGAACAGATACCTCAAGCACTCTTCAATACAACTGTATGTAAAACTTATTTTAGCATAATGGTTCAGTGTGGTTTTCAAATTTAATTTTGTTGCAAGTTCCCTATTATTTTTGGTCTTTATCTGACAAGCTGTCGATGTCGTCGTCACCGTCCGAGACATTAGACAGTTTTCGTTGTCTTTTAAAAGCGATTCCGATAGCCGCTATTTGACAACTTTGACATTTGAGCTGTCATTTAACGTTACGGATAAGTGGCGGGAGCTAACGGACGGAAGACAAAGCAATAGCGAAAACGGAACGCATGCGTAATGACCATTTTCAATGACCAAATCGGAAATAAAATTTGCATTCAGCATTATTATAGTTTTCTAAATTGAAATTTCCATACAACTGTGCTCGATACTGAATGTCCTGGCGATCAAGCACCTCCAAGAGAAGGGCATCATCCAAATCCGAATCACTGGTTGAGTCCAATAAAAGCAACCTTTCGTCTATCATGATGTTTTAGAATTTTGGGTACTAGGAAATTAAAAAGCAAAAAAGATAGCACAAAACGTATATGAAAATATGAACACAAACCATTAAAGATAGGTTATGTTATATTTGTTATGTTTACTGTCGAATTCGACTTAACGTTAAGCGAATTAAACGAAAACTATTTTTACGATCTGTCAAATAGCGGCTTCGTATTCGTATTCGTTATGGTTAACCGTTTGAATTTGCCAATACAACGAAAACTCTCTAATAATAATTATTTACTCACTTTTGCATAAAAAGAAACACGTCACAGATACACACAGTCCGGCAGTTTAAAACCAAAAAGTCTAATACGCACAAAATATAAGCAAAATGCTGTCTGAAAAATACCAAAAACAATAACACGAACGATCAAGAATGCACGGGGTGCGCGGTGTGTCCCAATTCGGCTCTGTGATATTTAAAGAACGCGACGAGACAATCGAATTAATGAAGTACGAAAAGAGATATGCGAGAGCAAATGCGTAAGACAAAGATGCACATACTAACGGCATATACGAGCGATGCTATGCTTCTGACGAGTTTGAGCTCATTGAAGGGCAACGTATTGAACTGTGTAGTGTGCATCTTCGTCATGTACATGTAACTATACGGTCAGTTATATATCCATCTCTTGTTAATCTAGCGAATGCCCGTGCCTGAAAGCCGTTTATAGAATTAGGGATTTTAAAATCACGTGTTGGCTAATATGTTTGACAAGAGAGACGTCAAAGCATTAAAAACTAAGGTGAAATCCACTATATAAGCGCGATTGAAAAAACTATAGTGTAGCTCAATACGCATGCTGCGTCTGAAATTAGCTAATGTAGTCATCGATGTTGTAACCATTAACTAAAGAATATACCTACCTGCCATAATTATTTGATTAGATTACAAGTCAGAAGGTGATAAAGGGTCGTCAGCTGAGAAATATGTTTAATAGTTACTTTGCCCGATGCATAATAGTAGTAGTAGTAACAGGTTTTACTTAGCAAAAAGCTACAATTACATATTTTTTAATACATTTTTTTACACATTTTATAGATGTATTTTTAAATTTTAAAACGCAACCTTCTTTTAACAAAAACAGACAGAAAAGTTAAACATTTTGCATTGTATCAAATATTACGTATCATTTTGTTTTTTAATTAAATGTAGTTTTAAAGTTTTTTTACACAGTTTTAATGATTTTTGAGATTTAATAGAAATTTCCAAATAATTATATTCTATCAAATCTTTATAAAAAATTGATTTTTAAGCTAATGTTTTAGACACTCTACCCACATAAAAATTTGGATAAGTTCTTGTTTTATAATTATGATGGTCATAATTAAAAGAACAAAATTTTTTTTAAACAATCAGGCAATAAATTATTTTTAATTTTATGTATAAAGATACATACTAAATAAAAAATTAAATTTCTGACATTCAACCAATCTAAATTTTTCAACATAAAATTAATTTTTGTATATTTGTCACAATTTAAAATAATCCGCATTGCCCTATTTTGTAAAATTTGTAATTTATCAAATATTTCCTCAGTAGCACAGTATAAAATGGAAAAACAATAAAGAAAATGCGGTAATATAATAGTTTTCAATACAGTCTTTTTAGAAAACAAACTTAAATTAGAACTGATTCTTTTAAAATATCCTACTTTTCCGGCAATCTTCGGGGGTAAGTGCACACGTGCATCAAAATTACCGATAATTTTTGAATGAAATGTGTTTTTTTATAATTGCAAGAGTTTGTTTTCATATTTTCGCGAAAAAGCCCGACTCCGCAGGAGGAGGGCATTTTCGTAAAATATGAAAGCAAACGATTGCAATTTGTAAAAAAAACACATTGAATAAAAAAATTATCTGGTTATTTTTATGCACGAGTAATTTATTTGAATATTTCCCAAATTAATTAAGAACTCGAATCAAGTAAATTTAAATATTTTATTTAACAGAAAATACTAACAATAAAATTAAAATGCTTAAAAATTACAAGAATTGCAATGAAAAGTACAATTATTGTAATTAACAATATTTTGCTTTGAATTCGTAGATATGGTGGTTGATGCAGTCAACGAGCGAGAGCTTATATCGGCGGGGGACTCTCTTGAGCTTGACGGTTGGTCATTGTCCCGCATTTTTTCAATCAAAAGCATAATGGTGGTTCTCATCCATCTGAATGTAAGGCGTCAGTGACTTGGTATTTGAGTGTCCACTTAGTTTAATTAACTGTTGTTCTTCAACACCTTTTTTGGCAAGTTTTGATACGGCGGTTGCTCGTATAATTATAAATAAGATGACGTTAATGGTCAGAATATTAAATTTTTTGACGTTTGTTAACAATAAAATCCCGCTTTGACGTTTCGTCAACAATATAAACTTGCGATGCAATTTTCGATTTCTGGCAGTGCTGTTTTCGCTGTAATTTTGCGAAAATTGCATTTCTTTTATGGAAACTTTAACATATGAGGGAAATATTCGCTGTAATTTTGCGAAAATTGCATTTCTCTTATGGGAACTTTAACATATGAGGGAAATATTCGATATAATACTTTCAAAATAATAAAAAAAAAAATTATTTTGAAGCAATGATTATTCCTAAATATTTAAAACTGTTTACTAATTCCAATTTTTCACCATCAATATGCACTAAGCAAGTTTTACATTAAGTTGATATTGGTAAAAGTTTATTAACTTTATTACATTTAATATCTGTATACCAAATTTTATCTTTCCTTCTTTCCAAACTCTATCTGCTCAGCCGACCACTTGTAAATGGTTCTCTTAAAATACACGCTAAAATTTATTATGCCTATTCCGTGGTTGTAAGCCTAAGCGGTAATTAGAGAACCCTTGCACCGACTGAAACATTTGCGCGCTTAAAAGCCTCTAGCGTTTTTTTTGTTAATAATTGTGATATTTTCTTAAGTTACTGCACAAACTATTATACTGTAACCATGATTTGTCAACAAATTGATAATACAATATTACGAAGTATCAAACTATGGTTTTTTATTACACAATTTAGGTAGGGGAGAGTCTGCAACAGTGGCCACCAAGGAACAGTAGCCACCTGCCCGCTATTTTCTTTTAAAACAATATCTGGTGCTGCCATCTAGTATAGCAGTAGCGTATCAAGCACAGACTACATCGACGAAGTTATCTGTAATAATGTCATATTTTTCCCCTCCAAATATATCTAACCTATATTTTAGTGTGTAAAGTAAATTACAGCAAGGCAGTGAAGTTGTCGTTAGTGACTAAACAAATATATATAAAAATAAACTAGGATTGGTGACTTAAGCCTACATCATTTAAGTATCTATTGGTATAAAAATTATTTTGTTGCATGAAGAATTTTTTTTGTTTGACAATTTTTCTCTAAAACATGTGATTGTTGGTACAGTGGCCATGCTAAATGTAGGCACAGTGGCCACTACTTAATTAGGTTAATAGGTAGTGGCCACTGTACCTCTGTTTGAAAAAATACATAGTACAATTTTGACGTCTTATATTTTCTTTTATTTCAGAGTTTTCTTAAAAGAATGCCTCGCCGAAAAAAAACAAATGTTAAAATTGGAAAAACTACATCCGAAACCATGCGGAATGCAATTTCTGATATGCTTAATGGTGGGTTATCAGCTAAAGCCGCGGCTATTAAACACAACATTCCCCGTACTACACTTAGGCGGTATTTGAAAAAATGCAACGATAAAGCAGACCAAATTAACTGGAACTCGCCATTTTTTATTACCTTATTATTCTGTCTAAGTTGTTTTCTATATCCGTATTTCTCAAAGAAACTGTACCTACCATTATAGTGGCCACTGTACCATACTACAGTGGTCATTGTACCACTGTTGTTGGTACAGTGGACACTTTGTAACATGTTTTTGTAGTAAAAATATTATCGTTAGTTTTTGTTTTTTCAGTCCCATAATCTGGTAATATCAAAGGAGATGGCGCCTCTATATTCTATTGGTATGAAATTTAGTAAAAAGTGAAAAATCTGGTTTATTTGATTGATTTTGCAAAAAGGTGGCCACTGTTCCAGACTCTCCCCTACCTACCTAGTTTGTACATAAAGAACATTTTTATTCTGATGGAAATTTCTAGTATATTTAGGGGAGAGTGGGTAGACAATGGACAGTTTTGAGAAAAATGGCAACCGACTTTTTACTTGTTTAAATGAAATAGTGATTTCTTGTGTAAGTGATAGCTACCATATGGTATTACTATATATTGACGCAATTTGGGCAAGGTTTACCATAGGATGTAGTTGACATTTGATATTATGTAGGTGTATATTTTGTCCACACTATACCCTTGTCTGGGAGACAGTAAACACATATCGAGGAGACTATGGACGTTTTCTTATTGTCAATGAAAAATAAATATTATCTGGTTCATATAATATTTATAAACGTTGGTACAAAACAAATAAAAAATAACATAAGAATGGCATGGTTTTGTTTAAGTCTTAAAGAATAAAAATAAAGATTTTTTTGTTAATTTAAACCTTATTGGGTGATAATGGATAGTTGGGGAGATAATGGACATTGTCCATTCTACGGACATTGTCCATTCTCTCCCCGAATTACATAATTTTTTAAATTTGGCGCCACAAATCCAAAGTCGTTGATTTATCGCTAAATGTATAAACATAACCTTACTTTATGAATAAAAAGCCTAAATTGTAAGATTCCGCAATCAGAAACAAAATTTGGCCGATATAAAGTCTACAGAACTGTTGGGAACTGTACTTACCAAAAACTAGAAAAGTATTATTAAACTTTTTTGGCTAAAGTAAACAAATTAACTTTTATGGCACAATGAGCACCTGCACCTTTGAATGTTTACGTCGCACTACCAATCGATTTGAATTATTTCGATACGAAATATGTGATATGTCCATTGTCTACCCACTCTCCCCTACTTATAAAAATAAAATTTTGCTTTAATTTACTTAAATCTTAAAACAATAAATTATACATACACCATACTTTATTTAAATTTAAACAATTAAGATATTTAGTTGGAGGCTGTAGGTACCACAACCACCTTGAAAGAAGCCGTGAAACAGAAAAATCGACAACACTGCTTGAAGGTCCATGTGTAACGTGATTTTTAAGGTTAGCCATGGTTTAGTATGTAATTTACGCGCGAAATAGGTGTAGGCGTCGTATTAATTTGTAATTTTATCCGGTTTTAAATTGATATCTAATAGAAAATTTAAGTGACATGATAGCTAAGAACCTCTACAAAATACTGAAGAAAATTTTTGGGGCGGGTTTGCTCTAATAGCATTAATAAAGTGAAAAATCCAACAGCCTGGCCGGCCTGACGGTTTGTTTACGGGTCTTATAAATGGCGGCAGAATTTTATTTGTTTTAATTTAAAAGTTGTGTTTTTTGTATTCTAGTTAGCTCTTTGGGATAAACTTTATTGTTTTGGGGCTAAAGTTAATTTATTAAATATTGAAGTGTTTATTTAACTTGAAGGTATATGTGAATTACTTTAAAAATATCACTAGTAGAGATAGTTTATAAGTAGGTAGGATACCTCTAGATACCTAGGTACTTAGGTAAGTACTATTTTTTTCTTTTAGTTTGTTTATTTATCAACATGTTTGCTGTATTCCTGGGTGTTTCCTGTATGTAAAAAACGTTGTTCAAAGTTTTTATCATACAGTTCGTAAAAAAATGGGCACAGCTAGTCCGTCCTTGCAGCTGTGAGTAATTCGCAACACTTTCTGGGATAATAATTTGAAGGATCTTACCTGGCATACATCATATGAAAAAAAAATTGAAATATACCTGTTGATTTAATAATTATGTGTCAAAAACTTAATTCCATGGGAGACCTTTGGGAGCCCATATCTCCGAAGAGGACGCCGATACGAAAGAAGTTTATATGAACTTATAGTATTCTTTTCGCGTGCTTTTTCATATCCGGGAGATTTCTCACATTTTCCCGGACACCATGTATATTTTGTTGGTAACATTGTATTGATTTTAATAATTTGCCAAAAACTCGGGTATATTGAAAACAACATTTTCATTCTTGCTCAAGAATTTGAAAACGTTTTTGAGCAAGAACTCGGCCCGTGGAATACGGGCTTAAGGTACTATGCTTTTTGGGAAAATTTATGCTAAAACAAGTAGACGCATTCTTGACCAAAATTGCTAAACCATTTCTTGCACGCAAGAAAATTTGGTCCCTCGGAATATCGGAATAGAGGTTACCGTTAACATTACGGGAAATGTTTTGAAAATAGCAGGGATTTTTGCAATTCCGCTATTAACTTTCAGCTAGAATCTCTTATGTCGAGCAGGAAATTCTTTACCGGGGGTTCAAAATTTCAGGATATCGGCATTTAAAACAATTATTAGCAGAACTGCAAAACCTCCTGAATAAAAATTGCTGTAAATATATTATTTATTTATTACATATAAATTTTAGAAAGCTAAACATATTTTTTCGCTCAATAGCTCAACTGTTGGTAATTATTGATATGTGTAAAAATGAAAAACATTTAGGAAAAAATCACCAAAAATAGTACATGGTACAATAAATAAATTTTCATTCCATCGATGTGATTTTAAAATAAACAAAAACGAAGAAAACATTAAAACGCCAAGGTATGCTTTTCTTCTAATAATTTCCACACTTGATAGCATTACTATCCTCGATGTATGTCATTATTTTTTATACAGGGCCAGTACCCAGGAAAAATAGAGAATGTATATTTATTAAATAATTTAATTGAAAAAATAATAACCATTTATATACCTACACAATCCAAGGAATTCTGGACATTAAGTATATATTTGGTTATAGACAATAATTTAACAAACAAATTAAATTTAATGTGCATGCGGTCTCAATTAACAAGTTCCTAATTACATAGCTTTGTTGACTAGTATGTCAGCTATTGCTAGTCATAAAATAAATGATATTTTTTCCAGGCAATAAATGAATTTAATATTTTAAAGTCTGCATGGTTCAAAATCAACTAGGGCAACAAATATTTATAATTTTTTTTTCTGTGTTTATTCCGATTAATTTTTAAATTCTTAAGGAAAGGAAATTATACTTATTCTGCCATTTATCTTAATCACACAGTCGTTCTTAGATAATATATATTTTTTTTTATTTATTATTCTCAACCAACTTAAAAAAGTTTATTACAGAGAATATAACAACAAATATACAATATATAAATTCACAAATAATAAAAACCATGTTTAGTAACTAGTATTTATAACTCCATCGAAATTATTAAAAAAAATAATATACATATAATAACCATTTACAAAAAAAAATATTAATATAATATAATACGTTAAAGTTTTAAAAAATATTTTTTAGTGTTTTTAAGTCAATAATTTTGATATTTCTTTAATTTTATTCGGCAAACTGTTGTAAATTGTTATTCGTTTATATAATATTGAGTTTTGGCCAAAAGTGCTTTTTACTATTGGTGTTTGAATATGATGATTTTGTCTCGTGATGTGAATAATGTTGGTCGAAGGAAATATTATATTCGATTGTTTTTCTTTAATAATAATAGAGTGTATTAGAATGCATAGTTTCATTTTATAAAGCTTTTCTAAATTTAAATGTCCATTTGGTTCATACAAATTTATAGTTCGTTCTAAAACAGGAAGTTTATGTATGCATTTAATTATTTTGTTTCGTAGTTTTTTTAATGGCTGAATTGTAGTTAAATTGGCTGATCCCCAAATTGAAATCATATACTGTAATTTTGAATAAACCAAAGAATAATATATATTTTTTAAATATTTTAACGATATATAATTTTAGCTGTAAATAAAATGCCAATTATTGGTGAGATTTAACTTCTTAATTATTGAATATATTTTTTCCAACTTAAATTTTCATTAATATATAAAGCTAAAAATTTAATCGTATTAGTATATTTAATTAAATGATTATTGAAAGACAGTGAAGAAATATTATTATTTTTAAATTTTAAGTTGCTTTTAAACATAAAAAAAGATTTATTAAAATTTAATGATAATTTATTAATTTCAAGCCATTTACATATTATATTTAGGTCGTGGTTAATGTTATTATAAATTTGAGCGTAGTCTTCATGAAAATATACAATAGTAGTATCATCGGCAAACCATTTTATTTTACCTCTTAAATTTAATTTTGCTATAGAATTAATGAAGATTAAAAAAAAGTAGGTCCTAAGGTTGATCCTTGCGGAACACCACAAGTTATGCTTTTTTGTGAACTTTTAACATTTTCAATTTGAACAAACTGCTTTCTATTACTTAAGTAATTTTTTAACAATAAATAAATATTTCCCCGAATTCCAATATTATATAGGCATTTAAGTAAAATGTTGTGATTGATAATATATAATATACTCACATAATATATCAAAATCTTCATCATAATTATTCGCGAGTTAGACATAAACTTCAAAGGTCGTTATAATAAACACTGCAATTTTGTATATAGTGCTTTTGACGATTTTTTCCATTTTTTACGTTTTTTTATATACAAATTATAAAGGTAAAATGTAAGTTAAATTATTAACAATAATATATATTATTTACAAGAATTTAAAACCCTTAAATTAATTAATTAAACCTAAATACATAAATATATACTAACTCAATTCTATGAACAAAATTTGTACTCTTATCGACTAAGCTGCTCAATCACAAGAATAATTTATTATAATATACTACTTCAGATTCAATTAGCTTAACTTCTGCAACGGAGAGTTTGTTTGTTTCGATCATGGATCTCTGATATCTGTAAGTATATAATTTTTCTATACGTAAAAATTTAATACAAAGAATAGTAACCAAAAGATTTAGGAATAAGATTAAAAAAATATAATTTAATATAATTCTTGTTTGGTTGTTATTTTCAACCTACAAACCTGAAAAATTATTGAACTAATATTATTTTACGGCCGCCAAAACTGCACACAGCGTAGAATTGTTATAATGTTGTACTCTAGGGAATTTTCGTTTATATAACATTTTATTTTATTTAAAATACTTTAGTTGTTCTCTTTTATAATAAATAATTATTGAGGAGTCAAACAATTTGCGTTTAATTTTCGAAGCTAAGTAGAGCCCCGGCGCCAAAGACCGGAGTTTAATATTGTTTCATACAACGTATTCCTAGGAATTATTAGTATTACCAATTTTTTTAAACTTCTTTAATAACTTGGTTTATAAAAGACCATCTCGAGGTCGCTTGGAAGCTGTTGTTAAGTTTAGCAGTTTTATGTAGGTCTAATAGTAAAATCCTAGGTAAAATCTAACAGGGTTTTGTTTTGTAAATTATTTTCATATTATTCATACAGGGTGTTATTTACGTATCTGGCCAAACTCCAAAAGGTGCTTCTTTAAGTGATTTTAAGAAGAAAAGTTCATATAAACATGGGTCCGAAAATGCATAGTTTTTACGATACAGGTTGTCAAACTTTAAAAAAAAATAGGATGTTCGTAAATATCTCAATACTCTTTTATTCGATTAAAATTTGGCAATTCTGTTTGTAATTACAAGAGGATAATTTAGCCTTAATTAGATTAAAATTATTAAGTCCAGTGGCGTCCCGGAAGACAGTCTAACTAATATTTTTGACTAAAAAATTGCGCGCCACGGACTTTTTTGTGTATTTTTTTCGAATTAAGCAACTACAAATACAACTTTTTTATCACCTGAGTTTTTTATATATCTTGCACTTCTTACAGAAAAAGAATAAGAGTGCTATGGAAGGAAAAACAGTTGCTGTTCAAACAAATTTGATTTTTACATCAACTGTCATAACTTAAAAAAGAGTACCAAGTAATTATTTCATCGTAATTATTTGAAGTAATTTTAACAATTTTAGGATTATAAAATTACCTATTGTTGGAAAATGGTTCAATTTACAAACTCAGAAATGGCCGATATGCATTTTGTTTATTGAATGGCCCAAGGAAATTCCAGAAAGGCTGTGCGCATTTATCAAGAAAAATATCCGCATCACCCAAATCACCGGATTTAAATCCTTTAGAGAAAACAGTTTTAATCTGTGCGAAAAAATGCAAAAGATGACTTTCGTTTAATTTTAATTGCTTAATAGTTTGGTAAGTAGTTTAAATTTTTTACTCTTATTGTCCTGGGGACATGCAATAAAGTGGATTTTATTTTTTTTCTCGAAAACAAAGCAAGATATGAAAAAAACTTAAGTGATGAAATAGTTTTATTTGTTGTTGCTTAATTCGATAAAAATACATAATTAAAAAAAAAGTCAGTGGCGCGCAATTTTTTTGTCAAAAATATTAGTTAGACTGTCTTCTGGGACGCCACTGGACTTAATAATTTTAATCTAATTAAGGCTAAATTGTTCTCTTGTTATTACAAACAGAATTGCCAAATTTCAACAAAATCAAATTAAAGAGTATTGAGATATTTACGAATATCCGATTTTTTTTTTAAAGTTTGACACCCTGTATCGTAAAAACTATGCATTTTCGGAAACATGTTTATATGAACTTTTCTTCTTAAAATTACTTAAAGAAGCACCCTTTGGAGTTTGGCCACATACTTAAATAACACATTGTATCTGTATCTTTTGTTGTATTTCTGTTTCTTTTTTAGTCGCTTTCTTTGTCAAGGGTAAAATAACAACAACCCATAAACGGTACCTATACAGTTTTTTGTTAAAATGCCTAATTGTTGGTTTCAATAGTATTTGTGCAAGATCCATTACAACTACAGCATATATTTTTGGGCTGTGGGTACTATCCCATATCCCTGGACCACATTGTGTTCATAACCCATTAAGGCTACATAAAATTTCCCGCATTTTAGTCGTTTTATTTATTAAGGCCAAGTTAAAAAAAAATAACAACAACCCATAAACGGTATTCAGGTGTTTGTTAATTTGCTATTTAGTTAATTGCTGGTTTGCATAGTATTTGTGCAAGATCCATTACAACTACAGAATATTCTTGGGCTGTGAGTACTATCCCATATCCCTGGACCACATCGTGTACATAACCCATTAAGGCTACATGGAATTTCCCGCATTTGTCTGAATTGGTGAAGAAGTCCTCGTGCTTTTCTAGCGATAAGTTGACCATCCATATACATTGCTGTAACATAAATTATTTGGCATAGCACTTTGGTGTGTAAGTGTTTTTTATATTCGATTAGAGAGAAACTTTTAATTTATGTAGAAACATTTAACAGATATACGTTCATGTTGGATGGCCTAAAAAAAATATGGTATACGATGGAAATTAAATTTCTACATGTTTACGATAATAATTCTAATTTAATTTTGGCTATGATACGTTATTGTGGTAATTTTACGCTGTAATTTTATTGTAGTGTTACATAGCCACTGTAAAAATCTTGGAATGTTGCCAGTGTTTTAACAGCAAATTTTGTGATACGTTATTGTGGTAATTTTACGCTGTAATTTTATTGTAGTGTTACATAGCCACTGGAGCCATTCGCACAACACCAACGGCATCGATGGAAGTCCTATTAGGACTTATACCACTTCACATATACCTGGAGAAGGAGGCCAAATGGGCCACCTACAGACTATATCAAGCAGCTACTAACAGGCCGCAGTCATGTATCATGGAGGACACCAACTTGTTGGGCGGCATGTTAACCTGCGACATGTTGAATATGCCCTCAGACATGATGACAAGAAAATCCAACAACGAACCGCCTTACAAAATCATCCACCCAAAAAGGGATGAATGGGTCAGTAACAGCGCCGACCTGTTAAAGGCGGAATTTGGAATATTCACAGACGGCTCCAAAACTAAAGAAGGTATTGGAGCCGGAATTTATGGCGAAAACCCAAAAATAGAACTAACTATCAGCCTGGGAACTATGACAACCATATTTCAAGCAGAGGTTTATGCAATTGAAATGTGTGCAAGACTGCTGACAGACCGACGGTATGCACATAAAACAATCAAGATATTTTCCGACAGTCAAGCTGCATTAAAAGCTCTTGAATCGAGATGGTGTACCTCAAAAACGGTGTGGAGCTGTCACGAGGCACTATCCGAACTAGGTTTGAACAACAAAATAACCTTAATATGGATACCGGGACACATGGGTCTGGAGGGTAATGAAGCTGCCGACAAGCTCGCTAAGAGAGGTGCAGCTCAAAAATTCACAGGACCCGAGCCGGTAATAAGTATATCTCATGCTACGGCCAGAAAGGCAATACTAGCTGAAGCAGAAAGCAAATGGGAAAGACACTGGTTGAATTTACCAGGTCTAACACACTCAAAAGCATTTATAAACCACCATATAAACCGACAGTTAACTGACAAACTACTAGAGCTAAACAGGTCATGCCTTAAAGCACTAGTGGGATTGTACACCGGCCACTGCAGACTGCGACACCACATGTATAAAATTGGAATAGCCCCAACTGATGAATGCCGGCTTTGCATGGAAGATGCAGAAACAGCAGAACACGTAATGTGCGCCTGCCCCGCAGCAGGAAGGATCAGATTCGCCCTATTTGGCGAGATGACTCTGCTGCCGGATGACATGAAAAATGTCTCCCCCAATATCCTCATTACCCTAATTAAAAGGTTGGACTTATTGGGGGAAATATAAATAAGGTGTGAGCCACAATAGACCGCATGGTCGCGGTGGAGGGTTGGCTGTAACCCACTCACTTTCAACCTAACCTAACCTAACCTACATAGCCACTGTAAAAATCTTGGAATGTTGCCAGTGTTTTAACAGCAAATTTTGTAGTTAAAATACCATGCGAGCAAAAATTATTTGCATCAAAGAGGGCTTGGATTAAAGAACGTAGCTTCGTTTAGATCACAATGATATGGGGACCATATATCTAACCAAATCTAGGTTAAAATTTTGTCAAATTTATATTATTAAATGATATGCCAAACTAATGAGTAATAAAATAAGTAGACAAATACAAATTTATTTATGTTGTTTACAAAATTAACAAAGTAAGAATATACAAAAAGAAAAATAATTACATAAATTGCTGAAATTGGCCACCGCCATGCTCCAAGCATAAATTCACACGTCTCATCAAATTTTCGAAAGTGTTGACCAGCATCTCGGGAGAAATGTTATTACATTCTTGGATAATCCTTTCTTGTAATTGTTCTAAATTTGCAACTGGTGTTTTAAAAATATAGTGTTCCTTAAATAAGGAAAAACGAAGTAATCCATAACCATTAAACAAGGTTTTCTAGGTGGGAATTCAATGTCTGATGGAAAACTGATCAATCTCTCGTGGAAAAAATTGCGTAAGTAGTTAAATAGTTTCAGCGGCTGTATGGGCGTTTGCACCGTCCTGTTGGAAATATCCAAAACGTAGTTCGTCGTCAAGTTATTGCTCAACAAATGGATTCAAAATATTGTCTCTATACCGCTGTGCAGTAACTGTGTCATGGAAAAAAATAGGACCAACAATTCTTCTTCGGGAAACAGTTAACTACACACCAATTTTTTGAGGGTGCAATGTGGACTCTACAAAACAATGAGGAGTTTCACTACTCCACATGCGGGCAATGTTTTATTCATAGTTAAAAAATGTATCCCGCTAAATATTCGTCTGGGGTGTAAGGGGTGACGGTAACAAAGGAAGTCGACCCAATTGACAATCTCACCTGCACGTGGTGCACCCTGCTAGATAACCAACGAGGCTCTGTCGACCGAGTGATTAACGGTATAAGTAATCCCCACTTGTCCAGCCAACAGCTTCGGATGGAAGAATTAAGTAGCAAGTGGTAGGGCAACTCATTGTCATACGCCCATACGCGGATGAACTAAAACAATTATAAGTCAACGGTATTGGGATGCAGAAGGCATTACGGGTAACCATTACATTAGAGGCTTCTAAAGCAACCCTGGTATTTATTTAATTCAATTTCATAGCAATGTTCAATCGAAATAACGATCCCGGAGGAATCATCCCGATCGGATATCAGGGTTGAGCAAGTATGAACAATGATGTGAAATCACAAAAATTTCGCCAACAACATATACAATGCTGGGTAACCTGGAATGTAAGAACCACGGCCCAAGCAGGTAAAATACAAAATGCCATCAAAGAAATTGAACGATTGATGATCAGTAATCTGGGAATAAGTGAAATAAGATGGCCGAATGCTAATTACTGTGATATTGAAGAACATAGAATATACCTACTACTTACTCAGGATATGTTTATGGATTATGAGTTTTAGTCATAATTATTTTAATTATATATCAGTGATGAGAAGCAAGCTGTTCTGAGTACAATATCAAGCTGACGCTATGATTAGATAATTGGCCTTAAAGTACATTCAGTATTAAACATAAGACTTACCTAAAGAACTAAAATGCAACAGCATTTCATCAGCTCTTAAATCTTGAGCTATCACATCATCAGCGTATACAGATACAATTGCTAGGCATAGAAACAAATGAAAATAGTCGGTTAAGTAGTTTGCCCAACATGCTTCCCACATTCTTAAGGCCACACCTTCTGTAAATTCTCTTTTAAAACATCTGAAAGAAAATTGTAATAATGCTTAATAATTAAGTTATTTTTGTATGTAATTGAAAGAGTGAAAGAAAGGACTGCACGGTTTTAATTAAAAATTAACTAACTAAACCTTTCAATATGATGTCAATGACATGCAGAAAGAATTTATCGGAATGATTTAAAACTAAGAAATCTTGTATTACCTAAATACGACATTTAAATAAATGTAAAATCTAAAATATTTTACTTACAGCAATATCCATCTGTGACAAAAGAGTAATTCGATAGCATCCTTGTGTTTTTCTAAATGATCATAAAATTTTGGTACCATTAATCTTATTAGTTCTCGTAAATACCTAAAAGAAATATTTTTATTTTTCACTATCTTTTTGGTGGTTAAGTACCCCAAAAACTCTTTTTACCACATAACATTATTGTGATACTGCACTTTTATCCTCATAATGTCTTATAGACATACTTATGCTCGATAAGTTTTTCAAAATTTAAATAATCTTCGACACCTTCTTAGAAACGTTTTTTCTTCTTCCTCATTTTATTTAGTTGGTTTAGACCCTCTTTAATAACGTTTTCAAATACTTAGTATGGTTTTTTAAGTCCATAAAAGCTCCATTAAGAGGAAGTAACCCCTTTTCCACAATGAAAATTGCCGAACGTTTTGCTGGTCAAACGAAAAGAAAAAATAAAAATTGGTATTTAGAAAATAAATTCTACTTTAAATACCCCATCCAGAAAAGTAAATGACGATCGAAAATATTCCCAAAATTTTTTTTAGAAATTTTTTTTATTTTTAGTAATTTTGTAATATCTTAAACAATTCTTTATTGGTCAAAAGCAAAATGACTTTCCCGGGTGTAGAATGTTGTACCAAATAATTTTTCTTAAAGCCATTTTTCAATATCGGCCTTACTTTTTTCTCAAAAACGTTGGGCGCGTAAATCCACTTTACACGCTTAAATTCACTTTACGCGCCCAACGTTTTTGAGAAAAAAGTAGGGCCGATATTGAAAAATGGCTTTAAGAAAAATTGTTTGGTACAACATTCTACACCTGGGAAAGTCATTTTGCTTTTGACCAATAAAGAATTGTTTAAGATATTACAAAATTACTAAAAATAAAAAAAATTTATAAAAACATTTTGGGAATATTTTCGATCGTCATTTACTTTTCTGGATGGGGTATTTAAAGTAGAATTTATTTTCTAAATACCAATTTTTATTTTTTCTTTTCGTTTGTTCGGGTTTGTTCGCAGCAAAACGGTCGGCAATTTTCATTGTGGTAAAAGGGGTTACTGCTCTTAAGGTTCTAATTTTCTCTTTTGCTAACACCATCAGCATAAAATAAATATCTGTCTCCTGATGATGAACGTTTCTACGTTCGAAACATTTAGATACCTTTAAACAACATTTTTTTGTTCTATTAAATTTTGTAGAGGAAGACTTTGTGTTTTTCTTTCCTTTTCATAATAACTTACCGTTAGGTAAATATAGCGGCCTTACTAGTAGATTAGAATAAGTATAGTGAGAATGAGGACCGGTAACGAAATTACTCAATTATATATCCCAACGTTTCCTTTTATATTAAAATTTTATCAAAGGTCAATAGAAAACGTCTTAAAGCCAAAATAGCTTTATTCATAATGTTGGTTGTGAAAGAATATTTTCGGGAAAACAAATTGCTGAACCCGTGAATAAATCCAAACTGTCAATTCTGATACAGTAAAACACGTAGGTACCTATTCTAATAATAATTTACTTTGGATACTAGGTATATACTCTTACTCTTATTTGTTAGAGACAGCTAATTTGCCTCCACCATGTTCCTAGCAATAACTAGATAGGCACGATAATGTAATTTATATAAAAGGAATTTACAACCTTAGATCATACTAGAGTGTCGTTCCCACAAAATTGGAAAAATTACACGCTGTGATTTGATAGCGAGGATATAATGACTTTCAATAAAAGTAAAACAAAGATTTCCAAAATTACTTAAAACAAGAGTCAGCTAACTAAATAAAAAATACATATATAAATACATAACATGTATAACTTTTATTTTCCTACAATAAAATGACAATTAATAGTAAGTTGATACAGAGCGGTGGACTAAATATAAAAATTTAAACTAAAAATATCGTGAAGACGTAACTAAAAAAACTTACCTAAGAGATCTATCCATGTCTCTATCGGTGGGTGTGGCTACAAAAACAGCTCTTTGCATAAGACCGACAAAACACCAAAAAGCAGCTACTTCGTCCCTAAGTTCACATAATACTGGTGAGAGAAGATCGCTCATTCCTTGAGTGTATCTAAAAGAGCAATTAACATTATTGTTAATTAACACGTTCACCACCGCTATTCATAATGAATATTGTGGCATATCGGGCAAGTGTGTAACTGTTTTTCATATTGGAATACAGAGTGATCTAAGCACAATGGATACCCTGGGGCGGGTAGACCATGACGGCCGTTTCATCCTTGTTAGGACTCTATAGGCAGCCATAACCCAAGGAATCCCGACACAGCCGTAAGATTTATTAAAAGCCTTTTTACAAAAGCAAAGCGACTATCAATACACCGTAGCGCCATCCCAGCGGAATTAACTCCAATATAAAAGGCAGTCACACTGGTAATAATCGAAAGGTAGGCAACTAAATAAACCACAAAGTGCTTCACAATCCAGTATAGTCCATATACTGGATTGTAATGATGATCTACCCATTCTACTTACTTTACTTTTAAAATCTCTTTATTGTTCATCTGTATTTTTACATCGCAATATCTTAATACTATTTATTACAATTTTTATATATTGTATTTTGTTCTACCTATAACTTCGTAACTACCAGGGATACACCCTGCAACGCAGGTGGCTGATGTTGGCCTTGGTATTAGATAATGCATATGAATGCGTTTGGGCAACCATTTTCAGTGACCTTTTACGGCTATGCATGAATTCAGTTTTTATTTTACAATATTGAAATTTTGTTATTGTGTGATATTTCAAATTCAAAGGTACACCGTAGCTTTGCTTGTTACATCTTTAGGATAGTTTAGTAGTGGGCGGTCTTAAGTTTTTGGGGCGTGGTTTGTGGGACTTGGGATTTTTTGGTTTTTAGTGGAAATCTGGAGCTATTAATTGTCTTGAAAAGGAAGTTTGAAATGTATTGGTTTATGTATTCTATATTCGTCATAAGAATATAAGGTGTGTTTGTTGTCTGTTGTAGTTAGGGTTGCCAACTTTCGGATATTGCTAGTAATATTTGCCTTAGTACTTTATTATGTAGCAATTGTAGTTTATTAAAATGAGAGTTGACCATACTACACCAGACTGGTCCAGCGTATGTCAGTATCGGTCGTATGCATTGATTGTATATTGTTTGTTTGTTTGTCGGTGATAAGGGCGATCTGTAATTTAATAGTTTATATAGTTTTTGAGTAGTTGCATAATATTTTTACACTCATTTTGTTGTGTTTTGTTGAAATCTTAGTGGTTTGTCTAATGTTACTCCGAGGTATTTTAGGTTGTCTTTTGGCATAATTTGTCTGTCATTTATTGTTATATATTGGTTTATATGGTTGTTTGTGCGTTTTCTAGTCATTATACATTCACATTTGTCTTTATTTAGCTCCAATTTCCACTTATTATAGGTACCATAGAGGATTAGGTTTCTAAGGTGGTTTGTGATGTGTTGTCTGGCCACATTTGCGTAATACAAACTTGCGTGTAGTATAGTTCGTCGTCCACAAATATGGCCAATTGGGAGTTTGTGTGTGATAGGATGTCGGCTGTATACACATTAAATAGGGGCCCTGCCAATGTGGTGCCTTGTTGTCTGCCTTGATTGTAATGATGATCTACCTATTCTAATACATGGTGTAAGTCGCAGTCGGCACCTGGTTCCTGAACTCGCACGTGCACGCTGCTGTCCACCAATACCAGCAACACCTGAGCAGCGTTTACGAACGAGTGATTTACTGAACTGAAATTTTAATCGGGTTTTGGGTAACAGTGAACGAGTGAACGAAATGAACGAGTGCAAGGGTGTCCGAAGGAACTTTTCCAAGGGGGGGCAAATCATAATTGGAATTATTTTTGTTTCTAGCACTTCAACAAACAAACCTTCAATAAAAGAATAGAGCAAAACACCTAATACTTATATTAAATAACAAAAAATAGCTAAACAAAATATTTAAAAATGTTCAAATACAACAAAAAACTTATAAGTTATTCAGATTTATTGGAGAAAAGAAATGTTAATTTTTTTGAATCTTTTGCAAATTCATCAATAATTTTTTCAATTAAATGTCTTTTTTTTCTTTTACAAATTTGCGATAAACACTCATCATACATAAACCGTCCAATATCGGTGCTCAGTCATAGTCGAGCGAATCCAGGTTTTTACTCTTCTGAGAGTACTGAATGATCTTTTGACTGTACAGGGTGATCGCGTATAATGTTACCCCCCTTTAACTTCTTTGTTTCGCAATTAAGAAAAAACTGTTAAATACAAAAGTTGTAGGATTTAATGTAAGCTTCTTGCAAAATATATTTTCGTAGATACGTAGTATATTGTTGCATAATTGGATTCTACGGACAATTCTAAACATAATTTATATATTCCACTATATATCTAAATTGAACCGTTTCCGATAATTGAAAATTACTATATATTATATAAGAAAATAAGGTCATTCAAGTCAAGATGTATCGTTTTCATGGATAACAGGATAACGATACTGATCTGAATAAAATTACCATTGTTAATATTGTTATCCATGGAAACGATACATCCTGACTTGAATGACCTTATTTTCTTATATAATATACTTATAGTAATTTTCAATCATCAATAAATCGAAAACGGTTCAATTTAGATATATAGTGGTATATAAACATTATGTTTAGAATTGTCGGTAGAATCAAATTATGCAACAATATACAGGGTATTCCATTTTAAAAAATTTAACTTTGATCTGTCACGCTTTTATGCAACACCTTGTATCTACGAAAATATATTTTGCAAAAAGTTTACATTAAATCCTACAACTTTCGTATTCAACAGTTTTTCCTAATTGCGAAACAAAGAAGTTAAAGGGGGGTAACATTATATGCGATCACTCTGTACATGTAGTTGGAGGTAAACAAATTGCTATTGCAATTGCCTGACCAATAGTATATCTATTTGTATATTGCTATTATGACTAGCTGTGTAAATTAAAATAAAGCTTTATTTATTCTAGTCAAATATTTTTCCTTCGCTATTTAGTAAAGATTTTTGAATTCCACATTTCATTTTATGCAACAAGAGTTCGTTTTACCAATTTTGTCAATTGAATTGTATCTCAATAAATATGTATATCGCAGTTAAATAAAATATCTCAAATCTACTTGAGCCAGGGGGGGGGAGCGCACCCCCTTGCCCCCCCCCCCCTTCGGACGCCCTTGAACGAGTGAACGAAATGCTAAGCCAACTCTTAAGATCATTCCTGAATTGGTGGATCAAAAAAGACTCGAATTTTTGGAACGATGAATTAATTCTTTCAATTCAGTGAAGTGATTCGTTCGTTTTGAACGAATTGTTCTCGAACGACACACCTCTACTGTGTATTCCGATATAAAAAACAGTTAAACACTTGTCCGATATGCTACAATATTCGCATTCAATTATTGTCACGGACACTATAATTAATTTAAATTTTGTAGACTTCTCAAGACCGCTGACAATACTATAATCTACTTATCTAGCTCAATGTACCCAACATTTTTTTCTTAACAATAACTCAATCTAAAAAATGAAAAATAAATATAGTTTAAAAAAACTAAAAAACACGTTTTATTAATAATGAATCGAACTAAAAATCGGAAAATAAATATAGTTTAAAATAATTCTTGAAATTCTTAATATAGGCAGAAAATAATAATGAACGATAAACATAGGGTAATTCCGGGAGAGATGGCCCAACGGTTGAGATGGCCCAGTTCAATATTTACGGAAATTTTAGATCCACGTCAGTGGTACTTTAGCCACCTGTTTTAAACGTGAAGTGTATATCGTACACCATTTTTGGTTGATTTTTTTTCAATTTTGGGTAAGTTATGTTGAAACTATTATTTTATAGGCAAGGAAAATATTTAAGGTCTATAATAAAATTACTTTTTTGTTTCACCATTGTATTTTTTGCTCGTAATTGTTGCTAATCTTTATTTTATGGTTCTTTTAGGTTATGTTAATAACTCGAAAGTTTTAAAATTACATCGAATAGTGGATATATTGAGTGGGCCATCTCTCCCAGACTTTTGGGAGAGACGGCCCAACGTCTATTCGGATTAGTTTGCTCACGGGCCATTTACCCCGGACTGTAAATGCTAAACTAAAATTCTTGTTATGACTGTATATTTTTAATTTGTCATGCCAACAAAATATAATAGAAAAGGTACGGTGCAAAGAGGAAAGTGGACTAAGGAAGATCTGGTTAATGCTGCAGAAGTAGTCAGAAATGGTGTACTGGGTGTTAGAGAAGCGTGTCGCACTTTTAACAACATCCCTCCTCCAACCTTTCGAAGACGATATAAAAATAATGATTTTAAGAAGATAACTCTCGGACCACCCTCCAGCCTCAGCCAACAATGATTCGAAACTAAAATTTCATATACAAGTAGCTGATGCTGTTTTAACGTCTTCAGACCATATTGAAAAAAGAAAAGCCGCTATTGAACGCAAGAAAGAAGAAGAACAGAAAAAAATATTAAAGCAAACGACCTTAATAATAAAAAATAAAAAAGGAAAAATACAAAAAAATAGAATCATCCACGGATGAAGATGTGTCAGATGAGTTGGAGACTTACTCTGATAATAGCCCAGATGAAGAAGACGCGATCGAATATGCCTTGGGTGTGGTGAGAAATATAATGCTACCACGAAAAACGAGGATTGGATCCACTGCATACACTGCAAGAGGTGGATCCACGAAAGCTGTTCAAAGTATTTAAACCTTTGTGACCGGTGTGGCAAAATATTATCAAAAAAAAGGTCTTGAATGATAAAATTTACCATGGGTCATCGCACCCTACATGCCTGGGCCAACTAACCCACAGTATGTAGGAGAGCTGGCCCAGATGGCTATTTAAAAAAAAACCGTTTTATAAGCTAGTTGTTTGAGTATTTTCTTATATAATATTTATAACCTAAAATTATATTATTTCTTATGTTAAATAAATATTTTGCGTTCATTTATCCTTCTGAATTTCAATTTTATTTTATTTTTAAAAAAGGTGAGCCAACTCTCCCGGACTTACCCTAAGTATTATTGTGAAAAAAACGTGGTGTGCTCGATATACGAAAAATATAGCACAAAGCGCCCCACGCTTTCTTCACAATAATACTAATGTTTTTCGTTCATTATTATTTTCTGCCTATATTAGGAATTTCAAGAATTATTTTAAACTATATTTATTGTCCGCTTTTTAGTTCGATTCATTATTAAAGTGTGTTTTTTAGTTTTTTTAAACTATATTTATTTGAATTAATTGTTTATTAGATTGTAGTAGTAACATGTTTTATTTAGCAAAAAAAGCATAAAATTTTAGTACATTTAATTTTAAAACAAATTTTCCCTGATTAATTTTAAAAGCAAAACCAGTTGCTATCTAGATTTACTAATACATGAATGTCCAATTCCAATAATAATTGTATTTCACTTACCCTAATCCAGGATTATAAATAGCATAGTTGAGTAAAATATTCTTCATGATGGTTACATTTGGATTATTGTCCCCGGCAAAAAACGGATTTCCTCTGTCCGTTCGGATAACATCTTTCTCGACAACACTTTGAATTTTTCTACTGAACTGTTTAAACTTATTTTCATTAAGATCTAGTCTTCTTCTGGTAATTTCCTCATATTCCTGAAATCCAAAAATGATGTTTAGAGAAATAGTACTTTAGGTGATTATGGTATAATGCTTTTACTCGTAAGTATCTACAGTATCTACTTAAATAACATGGACCTACTAAGGAATTTATTAATTGTTGAATAACCACATTCCAATTCCAAAACAATACATTTTAATATTAAAATTATCTTTGTTTTTTATCAATGAACATTTTTTCCTAAAGGTAAAACAGAAAGATGCCGAAAATATATCAAGATATCGACTGAAGAAACATAATGGTGTTTGTTTAAAGGTAGTAGCCAATGAAGTAATATCAAAAAAAAATTACCTTGTCGGACTTTCATTGTCTTTGTTTTGTTACTTAACACAACGTTTCTGTAAGTTAGTATATCTAACCGTTTTTAAGTGTAAACTAAATTATAATTCTAAGGCTACTGTCTTAAATACTATCCATGTGCAATAAAGCTTAATGACTCCGCCTAAGTGCTTATTGGTGTGTGAAGTTTGAGCTGTTGGTTTTGGACAAGAAGAGGCTTCCAGATATAGGGGATATCTATACTTGGTTTACTAATATGGGTATTTTATTTCATGAAAGCTGCTTCCTTGAATTTTCGTTTATTCCAGTGCTGTTCCGTGTCCAAAACCTTGGCTTCTGACCACTGGTGTATATTATGTTGGTTGGTCCATACATGTTCCGCTCTCGCATCTCAAAGTTTCACCTCTTTGAGTATGTTTCAGATGTTCTTTTACTCGTACGTGAAGAGGTGTTTTTGTTTCTCCAATGTACGATTCGCCACACTCGCAAGGGATTTGATAGATACAATTTTTTGTGTTTTCATTACGGGGGGTTTTACTTTTGTGAGAAAGCTTCTAAGTGTATTTCCGGATTTGAAAGCTGTTTTGATATTATAGCTTTTGGTTATCCTTCTAATCTTTTCAGAAATCCCCTTGACATAATTTATTGTAAGACATGCTTGTTCCTCTCTCGTTTTTGTATTAGTTTTTGCTTCACGATTTTTAAGTTTTGAGATGGTATTAGTTACAAAGGTTTCAGGGTAACCATTCTATTTTAAATCTTTTTGATGTTCGAAATTTCAATATTGAAACAATGGTGTTATGGCATAACACAGTGGCGCCACCAGAAATTTAGTTCGGGGGGGGCTACAACTTCTTGCGCCGAAGGCGCTCTATTGCGCCGCAGGCGAAATTTCTTTGGGTGCCACGCCCTTTTTTCGGTAAAATACGTATGATTGACGAGAGCGACAGCCCCCTAAAACTTCTGCAATAATACGCCGCTGGCCCTAACTAAATATTTATAAAAAAAAAATAGAGATTTCATTTTAATTAGTAAAAATGTATTTAAAATAAGTAACGCATATATTAATCATACTTATACTAAAACAAAACAAAAACCTTATACAATAAGTTGTAAGTAATCACTAATAATAGTAATATTTAAGTAAAATTCTTCATTTTGTTTTTGCCTTTTCGTCCAGAATTTCTTCCACGGTAATATCAATATCGTGGTTCGCATAAAGAACTGCCAAACCATTTAATCTGTCCTCTCCCGTGGTGTTACGCAGATATGTCTTATATATTTTAAATTTGAAAAGGACCTTTCAGATGTGGCGGTTGTAATAGACAAAGTTAAAAAAATTTGTAAAAGCCTTTTTATAAGTATTAGGAAATATATTGGCATCACATTCGGAATACACTTTGTCCAAATCTTCCTTCAGTTTTTGTTTTTGCATTTTTTATACCACAGCTCAAGTTCAGCTTTTAACATCGTTTTATTAGAAAACTCTTCAAGGAACTCATTCTTGAAGAAGCTGTGAAGTTTCAAAAAACATTTAAATTGACTATCAAAATCTTGATTATCATATGGAAAGAGGCATTCAACATTTTGAATGGTTTCTCGATGTTTTAAAAACCGATCCTCGAGATTTGCTATGAGGCCATCAAAAACGGAATAAAAATTGTTATTTTAAAATACTCAGCAGCGGAATCGGTTTTTATAACCAATCTTTGTGTTTGTCTTGGCGGTAGTCTAGGTACTCTGATTTCAATATCGTATTCCGAAAGTAGATCTTGAGCTTCCTTAAAAATATTTTGAAAATTATCCTCTGCCAGGCCTCTTATTTATTTAACTTGATCTGTTACGTCATTAGCTAACTGTAATGCTTTACAAAGGTTTAAATCGAATGTTTGTAGAATCTTGCTTAAAGGCAGTGTGTAGGCATATATTCTTTCTGTACAAATTAGTGCGATCACAAATTTGGGACTTATAATGCTGGCCAGTAATCCACATGCATCAGTGGAAGTATTTCGGTCGGCTCATTCAGTCAGACGTAGTATAATTTCACTTTTGATAACATGATTGATGTAAATTATGTGGCTGAATATAAAATATTATTAAAAGGCGTGACATAAAAAATTGGTTTGCAATTAAACGAATAGGCTAAGATTCTAAGCTCGGGGGGAGGGGGGGGGCTGCAGCCCGGCAGCCCCCCCCTGGTTGCGCGGCATAACATAAAAATAAATATTAACGAAATAAAGATCACTTGAACTTTTAAAGTTTTTACATGTTACTTTAAATATTCGAGGTATATTTAAAAATGGTAGAATTTTTTTAACATGCAATGTATCGTTGCCTATAAACCTCTAATATTTCGCTAAAATATATAAGGATCAATAATAAAAATTTAACTTGAAGAAATAGTCCATACTTAAAGAGTGTATGTTTAAAAGGGAAAGAAATAAAGCACTTTAAGTCTTCCTCTACTGGTATATTAAAATAAATTTTAAGTTTTATTGAAGGGTAAATTCTCTACATGTTTCGAATGTATATGCATTCATCATCAGGAGAATAGAATAAGAAATATAAGAAATACAATAGGTGCGAACAGTCCAAACGGAGCTACAAGATGATGAAAAGAACAAGTAAAGTATTTGGAAAAACGTCCAACGTAATGATAGACTTAACGAGAGACCATTCGTAAAGTATTGGTAGAAACTAAGTTATAAAGTTATCATAGCAGTAAGCTTTGTGTCATATTAGTGAGACAGCACCATAAAAGTGAGGAGGGAAGAATATTTAAAATTGGAATAGTAGATGTTGTAAAAAGTTTTTTTAAATGAGGAGTAACTAAGAAATCACATATTAATGAACCAGTAACGTAAGTGTGAGAAGAGAAGGATATTTAAAATTGGAATAGTAGAAGTTGTAAAAGGTTTGAACAGAAACTGAATTTATATTTATGGATACAAATAAAAAAACCTTTCTTCGTTACTACACTATTAATAAGAAAGTTTAATTGATATTCAAAAAAACACCGAGAGCATCATAATTTTAAGCAGTAAATTAAAAACTCCCCTATGGCAGGTAAAAATACATTTTGTGGTATATTATCTCACAAGTATCATTATTTATTTTTCTAAGTCCTAACATTTACTGCAACTTTATACGTTGTACCTTTTGCCAAGCTCTTGTCTACATAATAGGATCGATCCATTAATTTTATTACGTTCATTAGAACCATTTTTCCCGAAAAGAAAAATATCTAATGATCGTTCATTACCTGTTTTCGGATCTCTGCTATTTGAAGGCGCTCGTCAAAAGTACTTTGATATGGATAAACATGCAGCAAGAAGGGCCACACCTCTTTCCTTATGTCCCTATCCATCCCCGAGAAAAACACATATTTTCTTAATGTTAAATCATCCTCTAGCTGTCCTGATTCGTTAAAAAGTTTTCTAAAAACATCTTCAGTAAGTTTCGGTACTTGTCCTTCTTCAGGGTGAAGTTCTATTTCTAAAACTTCGGGCCGACAAACCATGAAATGTCGATATGGGAGGTTTTCATCTCCACCTAAAATTTATTATTTTTTACTAAATTTGATCGCAGGCACATGACAAATTTTGACAATCTAAAGGCTTTAGTTTCATCTAATATGTAGATGGATTTTTATAAATTAATAATATCTCACAACGGAGGACAAGATGAAAGTAAAATACGAATCTCAAATATTCTTGTTGAAATAATATTAATAATAAAACATATTATAACAAAAAATAGATATCTATGCTCTCGGTTTGGATCATAAAGACAAGCAATACTCCAATTTTAAAGGCATATGATGCATTTTGATAAAGGCATAAATATCACACTACGTGGGGCCTAATGTTCAATGTCGTAAACAAATATTGTCCCAAAGAAAAGTTTTATGATGTAGTCTTGGTAGTGTTGATACTTCCACCTTAACATCCTATACAGGGTGAGTTTTTTAAAGTGTTACAAGGCGTAATCTCGAAAACGGTTCAAAATATTTTCTTAAAATTTTAGTGAGGGAATTCATATCACCTAAGGTGGTAGGTGTAGCCGCCATCACTTTATTTTTTATAAAATAATGTCAAGGGGGGTCAAATCCGGGGACCTAGCAGGCCGTTTACCGAACCAGCTCGACTTATCCACCTGTCTTCAAACAATTCGTTCAACTCATTACGGGCCTGTATCACATAATGCGGTGGAGCTTCGTCTTATTGAAACCACATGTCAGCAGAACTTATATTTTGGTTTAATAATTGGGGTAATTGGTTTTTAAAAGAATTTCGTGACCAGGGGAGCAAATCAAAACATAACATTTTTTGTATACGTACGTAGTTTTTTACGTAGGTTCGTATTTACCAAAAAAAAGTACATTGTCTCATTTAAAATTCCAAAGTTACCCCCGATTCCTCAAAATGGGGAAGGGGGGTAGACGTCAAAAATACGTTTAAATATGTCCCCCCATCTCCCTATTCTCTCACTAAAATTTTAAGAAAATATTTTAAACCGTTTTCGAGTTATCGCCTTGTTACACTTTAAAAACTCACCCTGTTGAGTTGCTAAGTACATACGTTACGCAATAAACTAAATTTCTCATAACACCTATCTATTAATTACCCGTTACTTACCTTTAGCCGATTTGATACTGTGAAGCAATGAATGCCACTGGTGCAAAACTTGAGCAAGATGGTCTAAACCACCATGATGAAAATGTAATATTTTATATTGTGATTCCCTGGAAGCGACTACAAGCTGACCACATGTACAGCTATTATCATTAAAGAATAACCTAAAAATCACATTTTCATATAAAAACTGTTTAGGGGCAAGCGTGAAGGATCTAGTATTGCAAAAAATTATATCAATGGTATAACAAATTATTTAAAGATTGTTATAAAATAACTATACCTAAAATAAAAATAGCTATTTATAGATAACACATTAATCTAAGAAATGCAACAAAACCAGTTGATTAATTCGTAGTTGCATATGGTTATTAACCATTCAAAGAGAGTGGGTTATTATAATATGTTATAGGTAAGAATATAAAGCTTACATACGTGAACATCGAGGTGAACATACACAGATCGTAGATTAAATACTTCCCTTCCCTAAAGAGTATCTTAAGGCATTTAGGGCATTATTGTAAAGACCATCCCACATAAACATAAAGTCTGTTCAATGACCGCTGACCGTTACGTTATATTCTCCATATTTACGGTACGTCGTAAATTAATTCAGTCAGTTTGACTTATCGGTGGTAAAGGTTATGATTTTTCTTAGGCTTGATCTACATAAAGACGGATGCATGTGAACAAGTAAAATACAAGCTCGTTTTCTCAAATTTTCAATTATTATTTTTATACTGTTAATGAAGTCAGAAATAAGTTGTTTATTTAGGGTAAAAGGTATCGTGGGATGAAACATCTCGTTTTTAAAAATCATTATGAAATTTTTAATTAATTTAAATTTACTGAAAAATACATAAAACCCATTTATAAAATTGAAAATTAAATCATATATTTTTTTGTCTAGTGCATCTCTGTTGAATCACTCTATTAATTTTGTTTCAAACATTTTCATATTATTTAAAAAATCATGAAGAACAAAATATTAAAAAAAGAACACAACAAAATACAGTTTTTTATTAACTAAAAAAAATCATCTCCGCAAGGATCATCATTATCAGATCCCTCCAAGTTAATAATAAGAAGAAAAGTATCTGAAGCATCGATAAATCTTTCCTGTTCCCACATACCATCTATAATTTTATAAGTGTGTGTTACCAAATGTTTACATTTTTCCACTATTACGCTTTCTATGGCTTCATTCCACATACCCAAAACTACGTCATTTGTTACAGGATGCATAGAACTTATTTATGCATCATAATAGCGCTTTTATATTCGGACCAAACTATTTCAATAGGATTAATGTGGCAATGATCTGATGGAGAAAGTCTTAAAATTCAAAGTCCATGTTGCAATTCCAGTTCGTCCAACCTATTAAAACAAAATAAAATGATTAAAAAATAAAATATATACTCTATAATATAGGTATATAGGTATATTCCAGATTACTTGTAACGTTTGGGTGAGATATGCTGCTTCACTGTTATCCAGATATGATCCTTATTTGCAAATGATGTAGCCGGAATTTGTCTTTGTTCTAACCATGCAATAAATAACCTTTTTGACCAACTTGTATTTGGAATTTTTTCAATTAGCCCAGAATGATAGGTGGCGTTATTCATGATAATAAGCGACGATTCTTCCAAGTTTGGTAACCATTTTTCAAAGTTTTCACGGTTCATCGAATCAGGATAATCACCAGATTTTAGGCCAGACTTCAATCTTGAATATCAAACTTGCATTATTCACAAATTCCTTTTCTGAACCAGCATGTAGAATAATATACCGTACACCCTCTGACGATTTTTTTAACTGTATGAAGAGTATCATCTTGCTAACTTCGCCTAAAAGCCCCTTACTGTATACAGGGTGTTAATTAATGTCATGCAGATATTTCAGGGGATGATAGTACTCGTCAAAATAAGAAAAAAATGCAAATATATGCATGGTCCAAAACGCGTTATTTTCGTTATACAGGGTGGCAAAGTTTCAATTTTTTTTCTCGTATTTTGCGTTTTCTCTCTTATATTCTGCGATAATTGTTTCAAATTTGGAATATTACCCCTTTTTTAAAATCTCTACAATAAAGTATCAAAATTGCCGGTCGCAGTATACAGGGTGTTACATTTTCTTGAATCGGCTACAATTTTATCTTTCATAACTTTTTTTTTGGCTCCCTGTATGAATTCCGTTATGAAATTTGAACTCTCTGTTCCTTTGTTTAGCGTTCTGATCTCTTGCACTATTCTCGTATCTGTACCCGTTTTTAATTTATTGGTAAAAATGTCCATCGATGGAAATTAAGTGTAGGCGTCTGTCAGTCCATGAGGCGAAGACTTGATTCGTGCATTTTAGCAAGAGGCGGACAGTTTCAACAGTTTTTATAATTTTGTTTTATTTTTATTTGATTAACTAATAAATTGTTTTGATACACAGCTTTTTACTCTGCGTTATTTCGCCGACTTTTAATTTCCATCGATGGCTATTTTTGCAAATAAATCAAGAACGGTCACAGATACGAGAATAGTGTAAGAGACCAGAACGCTAAACAAAGGAACAGAGAGTTTATATTTCATACCGGAATTCATACAGGGAGCCAAAACAAAAAGTTCTGAAAGAAAAAATTGTAGCCGATTCAAGAAAATGTAACACCCTGTATACTGCGACCGACAATTTTGATACTTTATTGTAAAGATTTAAAAAAATGGTTGATGTTCCAAATTTGAAACAATTATCGCAGAATATAAGAGAGAAAACGCAAAATACGAGAAAAAAAATTGAAACTTTGCCACCCTGTATAACGAAAATAACGCGTTTTAGACCATGCATATATTTTAATTTTTTTCTTATTTTGACGAGTACTATCACCCCCTGAAATATCTGCATGACATTAATTAACACCCTGCATACAGGGTGATTCAAAAGTACTTTGACAAACTTCGGGAGGTAATTGCTGGCAATATTTTAACATGAAAAGTACTTATAAACAGTGGTCCTTGGCGACTTCGTTACGGAGATAGAGGGTGTTGAAATGTTGAAAGGAATAGTAATAATTTTTAAATAACTCCTTAATGAGTTATTTTTTTTTTAATGAAATTTAGTGAATTTAATATGCATCTAATGACACTTATTTTCAAAGTACCACACGTTCATAAATTTAACCAGTGGCGTCGGTACAAAATGTTACTATCATATTTTTTGTGAAAACTATGTTACACCACTGACTTATTTTATTTTAATTTTCTTCTTATGAATCCCCCCTTCATTTACAACAAAAAAGTTCACCTGTGTTTTTTTGATACGATGGACGGTTTAAGGGTAAATGATTATTTTATTTGACTATACACAAATATTAAAAAATGTGTTTTAAACTATATCAAAAAAACACAGGTGATCTTTTTTATTGTAAATGAAGGGGGATTCATAAGAAGAAAATTAAAATAAAATAAGTCAGTGGTGTAGCATAGTTTTCACAAAAAATATGATAGTAACATTTTGTACCGACGCCACTGGTTAAATTTACGAACGTGTGGTACTTTGAAAATAAGTGTCCTAAGATGCTTATTAAATTCACTAAATTTCATTAAAAAAAAATAACTCGTTAAGGAGTTATTTAAAAATTATTACTATTCCTTTCAACATTTCAACACCCTGTATCTCCGTAACGAAGTCGCCAAGGACCACTGTTTATAAGAACTTTTCATGTTAAAATATTGCCAGCAATTACCTCCCGAAGTTTGTCAAAGTACTTTTAAATCACCCTGTATATCCAGGTTTCATCTAGAAAAACAGGTTTTAAGGGAAACACGAAACTTCCAAAGCATCAGAAACTCTCTTAAACAGATGGGTATTTATAAAAACATTGCCATATATTTTTCATGTTTATTATTTACGTTTTCACAATTCCTGCTTTATTATATCTACTTACCTCGTAAACTACGTTAAAAAGTAAAAGAGGCTTTCCGGCATCACTTTCTCTTTGAAAATAATCAAATAATCAAGTTTAAAATTAATGCTTGTTCTTTATTACAATACCGTGACATTTTTGAAATAATGTTGAATAAGAATGTCACTGTCAAAAATGACAATAATACTTTTGTAACTGATATTATTATATACTACATTCATTATTGACGCAAATTTACTATCTCACCTAGTTCACGAATGTTAGAAAAATAAGCACTAGTCGTGACGTAACGATCAGCGGTCATTGAACATATTTTACCTTACCGAAGATGCGACAATAACTTTATAAACTGCAAAAAGACGTTTCTTACGTAAGTTTCCTCTTAGGATATACAATTTATAAATTAATTTTCTTACATTTTTTGCCATACTGGTCCCATTTTAATTCTTTATAAACAATGAATCTGAGTGAGGATTTTGAGCTAACTGATAATAAAACTACTAAAGAAGGCAGTGAAATTACTAAGGAAGACACTCCAATTCTACCAGAAAAAACTAAACCCGACGAGCTAAGTCAAAATAAATCTACATTAAAAAGTGGACCTTCTCCTCAAGTTTCAGCTCAGATAATAAACAAATCGGGTAGTAGTCAAAAAAGAAGGGACGGTTCTACTCCTGTAAAACCTTCCCCCAAGAAACCGAAACTTTACCTTGGTCACCTGCGGTCAAGAATCAATAGCAATAAATAGTATTGGTGCAGACACGCTTTTTCCATCTTCTAATCTTTAAAATTCTTTTTTTACTCTCCGTTTGATAGGTATTTAAAATAAATATAAACATTTGTGAAAAATTCTATTTTTGGCTATACATTTGTAAATTTAATTAAGTATGATTATTATTGTTTATTAGCGTAGTATTATTGAATTAGATGCAACTTAACAATATGTTATTTTACTATTAAACTATTGTAATTTTTCCCCCCTTGTGTTATTGTATAGTGCTTGTTATTGAGGTAATTGTTTATATACTATATATGGGTCCCTGTTTATATACCATAAGTTAGAAAGTGTTTAAACTGGTACCTATTCTTGTTTATTTCTGTTACATAATCTATAAATTCTAAAATTATGGGTACGTTTAAGATTGCTCATCTTAACATTCGTTCGTTGGTGGCAAATTTAGCATACTTAAAAGACTATATTAATAATAACCCATATGATGTATTTTGCGTTGGGGAATCTTGGTTAAATTCTGATATACCAGATAGTTCAGTTAAAATAGATGGTTACAATATATTTAGACTGGATCGTTGTAATCAGCGTGGGGGAGGTATTTGTATTTTTGTGAAAGTGGGACTTCAAGTCTCACGTTTGAACAATGTCGGTGTCCATTTGACTGAGCAGTTATGGCTGTCGGTAACATTAAATAAAATTAGGTACGCAATAGGAGTTGTCTACAGGCCGCCTAAACAGCAGATAGATGAATTCTTGGGTGAATTTGAGGATTGTCTTGGGCAGATTGTTCCGTCTTTTGAAAATATAATTTGCTGCGGGGACTTTAACGTGGATTATTTACAAACTGGTTCAAACCTAACAAAAAGATTTCAGGATGCGATTGAGTCGTTTGGTCTTACGCAGCTGGTTAACAAACCCACGCGTTTTAGCAAAACGTCTGCTACCCTTTTGGATTGGTTTGTCTGTTCGGAGTCTGTCTCGGTTGTGGATTGCGGGGTCGTGGATAGCCTAAGTATTCCTACAGATCATTGTCTTATTAATCTTAATGTTGCTACTGATGCGCACATGGAGATTGAGGCAATGTTTACCGCACGACGCCTATCAGACATTGATGAATATACTTTTAATATAGATTTATGCAATACCGAATTTTGGAAGATTTTGTATTTAGGTAATATCGACGCAAAACTGTCAGTTTTCAATGAATTGCTGCTTAATTTGTTTAATAAACATGCTCCAGTAAAATCTTTTAAAATTAAAAGTAAAAAACCATGTCCTTGGCTGACGCCGAACGTCAGACTTATGATGCGCCTACGGGATAAGGCATTACAAAAATATAAGCGGACAAAAACTCCGGCTCACTGGGATTATTATAAGACCTTAAGGAATCTTACAAAAACCGCTATTAGGAATGAAAAAAGAGCCTATCTAAACACTAAATTTTCCTCTGATAAGTCATCAAAGGCTCTGTATCGTGAACTGAGAACTTTAAATATTTATTCCAAAAACTCTAGTGGAGATTTGCCAGATGTCCTGGCTGATGTAGCGCAGCTTAATGATTATTTTATTAGTGCTTCCGAAACAAATGGTACACCTTGTGACGATACTCTAAGATTTCTTTTGTCCAACAAAATGCCGGGTACTAATGATTTTAATTTTTCTTTTGTGGAAGAGGATCTGGTTTATAAAACGCTCCTATCAGTGAAATCTCATGCTCAAGGTAATGACGAAATAAATCTACGGATGTTACTGCTCTGTTGTCCCTTTATAATTCCCTATATTACGCATATAATTAACTTCTCAATAGAACAAAACATATTTCCGGAGTGCTGGAAGACCGCAGCAGTTCTACCCCTGGCGAAAAAAAAAATCCGACTGATTTTAAAGATGTAAGACCGATCAGTATTCTCCCAACTCTCTCAAAAATATTTGAAAAAATAATTTTTACTCAAATAAAAAAACACGTGGATTTGTACAATGTATTACCTGAAAAGCAGTCGGGTTTTAGACTTATGTATAGCTGTGCAACGGCTTTGTTGTCAGTGACCGACGATATCCTAACAGCAACAGATAATAACGAACTCACTCTGCTAGTATTACTCGATTACACGAAAGCGTTTGATAGGATAAATCATCGGCTACTGTTGGCTACTTTAAGTCACATCAATTTTAGTGAAGGTGCGCTGCGTTTAATTGAAAGTTATTTGTCTGACAGGCAGCAGTATGTCTCTTATAGGGATAATAAATCAAGAATGCGCACAGTCCGCAATGGGGTACCTCAAGGTTCCATCTTGGGCCCACTTCTTTTTTCTATCTACGTTTCATCTTTCCAAAAATTTATTAAATACTGCAACAGTCACTTTTATGCAGATGATACGAAACTTTATATTTCTTTTCTTAAATCGAACCTTATCAACGCAGTAACTTTGTTGAATAATGATCTGCAATCACTGCTCGATATATCGGAAAAATATTGTTTGTCCCTGAATCCATCCAAGTCTCAGATTATGCTTTTTGGGCCGAGGCAGGCTCGAGTAAGGGTTAAAAATATAATTAATGTGCAGCTTAATAATCAGCCACTGCTCTTGACTGACTCGGCTCGCGATCTTGGTCTGTTTCTTGATCCGGACCTACGCTTTGACAGACAGGTATTAGAAATTAATAAAAGGGCTTTTTCTAACCTAAGATTACTTTATAATCATCGTGATATCCTGAACAAGCAAGCTAAAAAAATCCTATGTGAATCCCTTGTACTGTCACACCTTAATTATGGAGACGTTGTCTATGGACCTTGCCTAACGCAGTATAACCATCGACGTCTGCAAAAAATTCAAAACTGCTGCGTGCGTTATATACTTAACCTAAGGGGGCGGGCATCTGTGTCTGATAGATTAACTGAGCTATCCTGGCTAAACGTTTCTAAAAGGCGATTCCTACATTGCTGCACCCTGTTTCACAAAGTCGTTAAATATGGTAAACCAAGTTATCTGCATCGTAGGGTTCTGTTTCGTTCGGACGTACATAATATAAACATTCGTAGGAATGATCAGCTTACTATTCCTCAGCATCGCACATCACAGTTTCAGAGGGCTTTTTCTTATACCATTTGCAAATGTCTTAATGTCTTACCGAATGATCTAAAAAAGCTTGAGCCAAACAATTTTAAGCGTACCTTAAAAAAACAGCTGATGGATAATATAATTATGGTTAACTTTAATATTTAGCTTAAATGTAATACGAAGTGAATTAATAGATTAATTGAAATTGGTTAATTGTAAATATTTTAATATTGATTATATTTTATTATTATTGATTATTTGTATATTGCTAAGATAGTAACTTAGATGTTGTTCATTTTGTTTAAGATATAGTTCCTAGGGCTACATGGAAGAGTGAGCTCTGTGTGTATGCAAATACACCTTTGCTTAAATGTAGTCCTTTTTTTCAACTAACAGTAAGTTCATTCATGTGTTTTCTTTAAATTTATATGTTCATCCTTATACCTAGATGCTGTTTTGTTAAAAATAAATAAATAAATAAATAAATAAATAAATAAATAATAAATTCTTGAGAAATCGCTTGCATTACATAAATAAATTTACTATACAGGGTGTTTCAATAAAAACTCCCAGGCCAATTATTTCGAAAACTAAAAGCGACATGTAAATTCTGTAAACGCTAGTTTTTAGCCTCTATGATTGGCTTCACAACTGTGTAAAAAATGTGTTTGAATAATACAAGATGTAAGGTGGCGCCACGGTGCAAAGAAATTTTTTGATGACCGGAACTTTTAAATGTTGTCGTTCTTAAAGATAATTAATTTTTGATCAAATTATGTCCCATAAAATTTTTTTTATAAATCCAACATGAAAGGAGATATTTGGGGTTAAGTTTTTTTTTTTAAATAATTTTAACGAGTATTTTAATTATAAATATTTTTAATATCCTTTAGCAGATTTTAATTTAATTTTGGTACCTAATGACAATTTTAGTGATAAAACGCTCGTGTAGCGCTAAATGATTACGTCCAGTGACGTCTCAGGGGGCGCCTTAAATAATATTGGCAAAACTTAAGACGCCACTGAGTTTTTGGTAATTTTTTTTAATTTTTTTCGGATTAGGCAACTAAAAATATTCTTTTCTTGTCTGTTAAATTGTTTCCATATCTTGCTTCGTTTTCGAGAAATAAAAATAAAAACATTTTATTTATTGCATATATCCGGAAAACAAAAATCATTAAATCGCTATACACCAGTCAGACTGGAAAATGTTAGGAAAAAATTGATATCCAAAATTTTATTTTTGGAAACTGTTTATGGGGTAAGTATAAACGTAAAAAAGCAATAATAGACAACTGGATCGGTCATCCCTCCCCGTGGGGGTCGAAAGGGGGTGAAAAATGGTGTTTCGTGATTTATGGTAAAAGGAGACGTCCTAGAAAAAAATGTTTCATACAAAACTTGTAGATCATGTAAAAATCTACTACTTTTGTAAAATGCACTTTTTCACATAACCTCAAATTTTTTTAGATAAGTGCGAAAAACCGGTTTTTGTGTTTTTTAATTTTTATTTGAAAACGTGTCAACTAATATTTATGAAATTTTAGGGAGAAATAGCTTTCCTTATGACAAATAAGGAAAAATTTTTTTGTTTTTATTTCATGGGCTGTTTTGAAGATATTTGCTTTTTTTTTTGTATTTTTTTCAAATAAAATTTGTCCTTCGAAAAATCAATTTAAAAACTTTTGGTTGTGCTCATTTTTTTTCGTTTTTAGTTGCACTTTAACATGAAAAAAAAATAAGTCAGGGCGCAAAAACATCCTTTAAAATGCACAAGAAGCCAAAAGTGAGTTTTACGAAAACGAATATTTCAGTATAAGTTCATAATTCGTTTAAAATTACGAACATTTTTTTAAAATCAAGTACTTATTTGTATTCTATGGGAAAAAATACTAAAAAAATTATTAAGAAATTTAGGTTAATTAAAATTTAAATTAGCAAGAATTTTAAAATACGAATTTTTGTCAAATATTACTAGAAAAGAATACAATTAAGTACTTGATTTTAAAAAATGTTCGTAATTTTAAACGAATTATGAACTTCTTCTGAAATATTCGTTTTCGTAAAACTCACTTTTGGCTTCTTGTGCATTTTAAAGGATGTTTTAGCGCCCTGACTTATTTTTTTTTTCATGTTAAAGTGCAACTAAAAACGAAAAAAATGAGCACAACCAAAAGTTTTTAAATTGATTTTTCGAAGGACAAATTTTATTTGAAAAAAATTCAAAAAAAAAAAAGCAAATATATTCAAAACAGCCCATGAAATAAAAACAAAAAAATTTTTCCTTATTGGTCATAAGAAAAGCTATTTCTCCCTAAAATTTCATAAATATTAGTTGACACGTTTTCAAATGAAAATTAAAAAACACAAAAACCGGGTTTTCGCACTTATCTAAAAAAATTTGAGGTTATGTGAAAAAGTGCTTTTCACAAAAGTAGTAGATTTTTACATGATCTACAAGTTTTGTATGAAACATTTTTTTCTAGGACGTCTCCTTTTACGATAAATCACGAAACACCATTTTTCACCCCCTTTCGACCCCCCACGGGGAGGGATGACCGATCCAGTTGTCTATTTTTGGTTTTTTACGTTTATACTTACCCCATAAACAGTTTCCAGCAATAAAATTTTGGATATCAATTTTTTCCATTTTGCACTAAAATTTTGATAACTTGACTGGTGTACTACCTCAATACTACAACTAGATAACTCCAATATTTGCATATTTGAGATAACTCTATGAAACATTATTATTTCGTAGTATCTTTGCTTGCAACAAGTAGATAAGTCAGGCGATGCGTCATTTTCTAGATATTATAGGTGTCAAATATACATATCTTCAAAACCATTCATCAGATTATTGCAACAACAGCATAACTGCAGTTGTCTACTTGTTGTATTTTACTATTTCGGTTAAATCAATTTGACTTGCTGCTTTAAGTAGATATGTTAATATTACATTAAAATTTTGGCAGATCCAAGGTTAGTTAATTTGTGTAAACTGGCAAAAAATGTGCTGGTTACGTTTAGGGCTGCACCGAGCCCTGTTTTTTAACTTGACCGAGTACCGGGTACTCGGCTGATGGTATTGACCGCGTACCTAGTACTCGGCTGCCAAGTAATGATATTTTTCAAAAGGTCAACATCTCGGAAACTATTAAGTATGGACTAAAAATGCATTTAATAAAAAATAATTATAATTTTATGTAGAATCTGAAAATTTAAAAAAACACAGGGTTGTAATATGAGGGTAAAACACTCTGTATTAGTATATTGTATTAGTGTTCTAATTAGTTATTATGATTAGCTAGTATAACAATACTGTCGATATAACAAATATGTAATATAAACATTTAGCGTAAGTGGAACAACTATGTATGTGGCGACATGGACTAAGATTAAGAATATAGTTTGATGTTGAATATGAAACACCGTTTTCTTTGAACCCTTTGCTGCAACCTATCTGAACATCAAATTATTACATGGCGATCCTGCCAGCCAAAAAACCATAAGAAGAAAAGCACCGATAGGGAGTAAAATGGGTAGTGCCAAGTCTAAAGAGGAAATAGTTATCAACCAGGCCTCGAATGGAGACGCAAGGAGCGAAATATCAAACAAGGGGTTTTCGCTGTCAGAGTACCTTTTACTAACACTTGTAGTAGCCGTTATCCTGTATATCATATATAGTGGGATTCTTCGTTATCGTAAGGAATTACGAAAAACTATTCGAAGAGAAATTAACAGAAGCGAGTTAAGAAAATCAAGGGATGAATTAATGACGGAGGAGGCAGTATAAAATTTTTTTTTAGGTTCTTTTTAGGATAATTATAAAGATGGTTATTACACTTATGGGAAAAAAAAAACTGAAAATGGACATAAGAAACAAGGCGATATGTAAAGAATGGAAAAAATTAAGCAATTTAGTAATTAAAAAGAAAAAATGTACTAAGTAAGTTATAGAATTAAGTAAATTGTATTGAAATAGGGACCTCTTTAACAAGTACTTTGCTCTTAAATAATTAGATTTGCATATTTTTCATGGGAGATAACTTAAACATAATTTTAAGTTCTCTAGCAGATGTCAGAACTTATCTAGGAAAATTAAATTACGACAGACGAAAAACATCCATCGTTTCAACTAAAGTTAGGGAAGCAAAAACTATTTACTCTCGACTGAGTGAGGAGGTTTCTGCTATTAATCAAAAAATAAAAGATTCTGAACTCGACGAAGCAGACATTGAATATTCTAAAAATACTATAGACAAAATTAAAAAAGTATATCAGGAAATTATAAATTTTGATAAACAATTCGCAGAAGGTTTGAGTAGTGATAACCAAGACGCGGAAAGTACAAATCGGGATAACCAGGACGCGAAAATTATACATTCAGATATGTCGGCTTTTGACCTGAAAGTGGCCACGAGCCTCTTGCCTGTAATGGATGACTCGGAAGCTATTACACATAAACTAATCGACGCGGCAGAATTTTATCATTCTATGCTTAACGATGATGGCAAGCCTATTTTAATTAAATTCATTCTGAAAACACGAATTTCAAATAATGCGAAATTGAGATTAAAGTCTAGTTACGAGTCTATGGATTCATTATTAGGAGACATAAAAAAACATCTTTTAACGAAACAATCCGATACCGCCCTTCAGGCAAAATTGTTTTCCGCCAAGCAAGGCGATAATACTGTTTCTGAGTTTGGTAAAAATCTTGAAGATATCTTAGTAAATCTGACAATTTCTCAAGCAGACGGTGATTCAAGAGCTTTTGATATTTTAAGACCAATAAACGAAAAAATCGCTATAAAAAGGTTTACAGGTGGCCTTAGAAATCATAAACTCAGCACAATCATATCTGCTAGAAATTTTGAATTTTTAAAGGATGCCATTAGAGCGGCGCAGGATGAAGAAATTTCCTCTCAAAGCAGTAATCAACAAATTTTCAATATGTTTAGAGGAAGAGGAAACAACAGAAATTTTTCTGCAGGTTTTAACAGAGCTAGAAACTCTGGAAGACATTTTAATAACAATTTCAATAGAAACGTAACTAATAGAAATAACAATCATGTTTCTAATTATCAACAAAATAATTCTCGCTTAGGTAATGGTAATAGCAATCCGCAAAGTCAGCGTTTTCAGGGGGGACACCGAGGACGTTCGTTTACTCGCGGTTATCGTGGAAATTCGCGGAGACAAATAAATTTTGCTGACCAAGACATTAATGCAGGTCAGGAAACGTTGCCGTATGATGTTTCTAGGGAGCAAACATTTTTTCGTCCCTAAAGTAGAGGGGAATAGTCATAATAATATTTTTACTTACTCCGAAAATTACTCAAATTCAGTTTCTTTTAGAGTAAACAACAAAAGTTTAGGATTCTTAGTAGATACGGGAGCGTCATTGTGTGCGCTTAAGTTAGAGCATTTAGATGCAAGTATACCTTTACATAAGGAAAATCTTGAAATAAATGGCATAGGTGGTAGAGTATGTTCCGTAGGTTATGTATACTTAAATCTCGCTATAGGAAACATACAATTTAGGGAAAAGTTTTATGTATTTGATTCGTTGGAATGTCATACAGATGGTATAATTGGGAGAAATTTTTTAGGGAAGTATAAAGCTAAATTAAACTATGAGGAAAATACTTTAGATCTTTTCAATGAGGGAAAGAATGTTATTTTAGACTTAAATGCTTGTTGTAGTCATATATTAGTGTTACCTGCAAGGTGTGAAAGTATTCAGTACCTTGAGACAGGGTTAAATGAGGAATGTGTTGTTATGCCAAGTGAGTTATGCCAGGGTGTGTTTGTAGCAGGAGTGATTGCACAACCAGTGAATGGGAAAGTTCCGGTTAAAATTTTGAATACACGGGAAAGTGAAGTACGCTTGAGAAATTGCTTACCTAAAACTGAGAAGCTCAGCAATTATGATTGTTGTCAGTTTACTTCTCAAAATATTTCAGTTAATCGAGTAAAACAGTTATTTGACATGCTTAAACTTACCTACTTGAATAAAGAAGAGAAAGATTCAATAGATCAATTATGTGCTAAATTTGCAGACATATTTCATATGCCTGGGGATAAATTATCTGTAACAAATATTTATAAACAGTCAATTCAAGTCAAACCGAACACTCAACCAGTTTATATAAAACCTTATAGACTGCCTCAATCCCAGAGGGAGGAAATAAATAAGCAAATTTCCCAAATGTGCGATAATGATATAATTGAGAGTGCGCAGAGTGAGTGGTCGTCGCCTGTTTTACTGGTACCGAAAAAGAGTGAAACATCAGGAGAGAAACGTAGCAGATTGGTTTTAGATTACAGATTTTTAAACCGTAGTTTAGTAGATATCAAGTGGCCTATTGCAAATGTGGTTGATATTTTGGATTCTCTTGCGGGAGCTCTTTATTTTTCGCATTTAGATCTAAGTCAGGGGTATTATCAAGTGGAACTAGATGAACAAAGTAGAAAATTGACAGCCTTTACAACTGATCGGGGGCAATGGCAAATGAAAAGATTGCCCATGGGGCTAAAACTTAGCCCCAGTGCCTTTTCTAGGGTAATGACAGTTGCAATGGCAGGTCTAAACTACGAAAAATGTTTTGTTTACCTTGACGATCTAATAGTATTCGGGAGAAATCTTAAGGAACACAACAAAAACCTTATGGACGTTTTTACTAGACTTCGTAAAGTAAATTTAAAACTAAATCCCTTAAAATGCGAGTTTTTAAGGAAAGAAATTCTTTATTTAGGTCACATTATTAGTGATAAAGGAATATCTCCTGATCCTGAAAAAATTAAAGCTTTAGACGAATATCCCGTTCCAAAAAATTCAGACGAAGTTAAACGTTTCGTGGCTTTTGCAAATTACTACAGAAAGTTTATTCCGAAATTTGCGGAGCTATCTGTACCCCTAAACAAATTGTGCAGAAAGTATGCAAGGTTTGAATGGACGGATGAATGTAACAACTCATTTAAAATCCTAAAGAACGCACTAAGTCAATATCCAGTTTTACAGTATCCTGATTTTGCAGAGAAAAATGAATTTATACTTCAAACTGATGCGTCAAAGTCAGCTATTGGAGCAGTACTCTCAAATAAAAATAATAGACCAGTGGCGTACGCCAGTAGAAGTTTAAATAAAGCGGAAATAAATTACCCTATTATTCACAAAGAACTTTTAGCTATCTACTGGGCTGTAAAGCATTTTCGGCCTTATTTATATGGACGCAGATTTAAAATAGTAACTGACCATAAACCTTTATTATACTTATTTAGCCTTACTGACCCATCCAGCCGGTTAACAAAATTTCGATTAGGCCTTGAGGAATATGATTTTTACGTTGAGTATGTGAAAGGAAGTGAAAATGTCACCGCGGATGCATTATCAAGAATTATCTTGACATCTGAGGAATTGAAAAGCATGAATAATGACATGATTGCTGTTTTGACCAGAGGACAGTGTAAGAGTATGAAAGAGCAAGATTGTGTGTTGGACAAGGATAACCTTAATGTTTGGCCTGATCAACCAGATATTGTGGAAGTTCTTAAACAACCTAAAAATTGCACTGAGTTAGTTTTAACGACATCGTCCAAAATAAAAACATTGTCAAAAGATATAACTGAACACTTGGGGAGTTTTTATTATGTTCCATTGCAACTTAGTTTGTACTTTAGTCAAAATACTCGATCGGCATTGGCGCGAGACGAAATGCTGAGAGATTTGGCCAAAATAACTAAGAAAGCAAATATAAATGAATTATATATTTTAAAAAATGAGAAAAATAAAATGTTTATTAAATGGATAGGTAAGGAAATAAATAGTAATCCTAATTGGGGGGGCCCCCGTATAAATATTGTACAAGGAGCTAGCAAAATAATAGATAATGATGAGAAACGAATTATTTTGAATGATTTTCATTTACTTCCCACAAGTGGACATGCAGGCATAAATAGAATGACAAATAATATAAAAAAGTATTACTTTTGGCCAGGTCTAGATAACGATGTTGCAGACTTTGTAAGAAAATGTGACACTTGTCAAAAACAAAAGCATTGCAATCGTTATACTAGACAGCCCATGGTTATTACGTCGACAGCCAATTATTCTTTTCAAAAAGTATATTTAGATATTGTAGGACCACTACCAACAGATGTAAATGAATTTGCATACATCCTGACTTTACAGTGTGAGTTAACAAAATTTGTGGAAGCATATCCTATAAAAAATAAAGACACCGTATCTGTGGCAAAATCATTTGTGGAAAATTTTATCTTACGATATGGAATTCCACAGGAAATTGCAACGGATAGGGGTTCTGAATTTATTTCTTCCACTATGAGTGAGGTTTGTAAGCTTTTAAAAATAAATCAAATTTATTCCACGGCATACCATCATGAAAGTATTGGTTCTTTGGAAAATTCACATAAGGTATTGGGTGCCTATTTAAGAATTCAATCCGAAAATAATGATGCAGCGTGGAGTACATGGATTCCTTATTGGAGTTTCTCTTATAATACTACAGTCCATACTGAAACTAAATATACTCCTTTTGAACTGGTCTTTGGAAAGAAATGTCAGATTCCTAATAATCTAAATAATATGTTAGAACCCATTTATAACTTTGAGAATTACCCTATTGAGTTAAAGTATCGGTTGCAAAAGGCTCATGAGGATGCAAGAGCTAACTTATTACATTCAAAATTTAAAAGAAAGCAAAGTTATGATGAAAAAATTAAACCCATTCAATACAAAAAAGGCGATTTAGTACTGGTAAAAAATGAAGTGGGAAACAAAATCGCAAGTCCTTGTTTTCTTGGTCCTTATTTAGTTATCGAGGATGAATCTCCAAATGTAAAACTAATGAAAGGTAATAAGGAGATTGTAATCCACAAAAATAGAACTAAGTTATATCATAGTTAAGTAATTTCTAGGTAATAATTTAGTAGTAAGGAATCGGCCGGCCCTACTTTCGTATTCTTCTCTATCTGCTATTTATTCTAGGTCTGACTACTCTAATTTTCTTCCTTTTCTTTCTTCATTTCTTGAATTCTTATTGACTAAGAAAATGTTTGTTATAAGTATAGTTATTATTTCACATGAGTTAATTACTTTCATATTATAATTAGCAGGAATTTCCATTTGAAAACAAAGTGTAAATTCCTTAAATTGCCCGGGGAGGTGTAATATGAGGGTAAAACACTCTGTATTAGTATATTGTATTAGTGTTCTAATTAGTTATTATGATTAGCTAGTATAACAATACTGTCGATATAACAAATATGTAATATAAACATTTAGCGTAAGTGGAACAACTATGTATGTGGCGACATGGACTAAGATTAAGAATATAGTTTGATGTTGAATATGAAACACCGTTTTCTTTGAACCCTTTGCTGCAACCTATCTGAACATCAAATTATTACAGGGTGTTCTATTTAAAAAATGGAAAATTTTTACCGTTCCGGTTTTTTGGAGCACCCTGTATAGTATAGACGGAATTAATTTTAAGAGAAGCATCTCTTAACCCTTAATAAGCTTTGTCAAAAGTTTTCCGCTATCCTTAATACAGGAGGATTTCTTACTGTTTTTGACATGCCGAAAAGGATTGCTTCTAATATTCTACTATACTCGGCCGAGTAATGAATATAGGACCGAGCACCGAGTACTCATTACTCGGTGAAAATTCTGGCCGAGCACCGAACTACTCGGTACTCGGTGCAGCCCTAGTTACGTTTTAATAAGGCTCAACCTTTTTTTATGGAGTTTAAAGAATCTTTTGATGGGGAATTTAATTTTCTTAACTTTAACAAAAACATCCATCGTCATTCTCAACAACCTATTCCACTGCAACTTTTATATAAAAGCCAGATTCCAATATCCGAACCAAAGTATCAAAACTTGGACTTTCTATTTTAATCTACCTCATAACGGCAAGATCCAAGATACTTACTCTCTCCGATAGCGAAGAAGAAATAGCTGAAGATTAAAGATTTTTACAGTTAAATTTTGGTGTTTTGTATACAGTGTGTCTACGTAAGTTGGCGGCATATGGGAAACTTTTTTATTATTAGTTTTACGAAAAAAAGTTATTTGTCAAAAAATGTGAATTTTTCCCAAGAATATGAATTTTTCCCAAGGGTAAAGTACCTTTATTTTTGACATTATCAAAAATTGGTATTAAAAAAAGTTGATCAGAACTAAAAACTACGGCTAAATATGCAATTATACGCATTTATGTTGAAAAATTATTTTATTGATTTATTATTAATTATTTAATTTTTTAATTATTTAATTAATTTAATGCGTGTTATTGCATATTTAGACGTGGTTTTTAGTTCTGATCAACTTTTTTTAATAACAATTTTTGATAATGTCAAAATTAAAGGCACTTTACTCTTGGGAAAAATTTACATTCTTGGGAAAAATTCACGTTTTTTGACAAACCTCGTATATGACTGGAAAATTTCGATATTTGATGGTTGCATTTTAGGTTTTGGACCATGCAGAACTTTTTATGAAAAATAACTTTTTTTCGTAAAATTAATAATAAAAAAGTTTCCCATATGCCGCTTACTTACGTAGACACACTGTATACAATTCTGAATTATTTGTTTGTTTAAAATACTGAAATTTTAGTTCTAGAAGTTAATTTGTTTAAACATTCAAATAAAACTAGTATTCTGTAGCTGTGTCGATTGCCTTTATTTTTTTCTCGGCTTACTAAATGTTGGTAACATTACATATTCTTATATTGGTGTGTTGCAACAAGTAGATAACTTACAAAATCTATTTTTTTTCCGTATACCGTAACTTAAAATTAAATTTTAGATCTTTAAGAAAATTATACTAGTAGGGTTATATACGAAGAAAATATAATAAATGCATATTACATAAACATCGCCGTTCTGTAAAGTAAAACTTAGGCTAAAATGTTTAAATCCAATTATCCCGAAACTATGAAATCATATAGTTGTCTAGTTGTAGTATTAAGGTAGCGATATAATTAATACGTTGTATCTTTTGCTATTAATTGAAATACACTATTGAGAGTTTGCAGAACCGAATTATTATATCGATTTGCTATGTACAGGGTTTTTCCGTATATTTTGGAGCACCCCTGGAGCTTTTATTTAAAGACCTAGAAAAAACTTTAAATTACCAAAGTTGCATGATTTCTCCTGAACTGCCAGAATTTGTTATCGGACAAAACAAATGAACATCGTAAATTTGTTTAATAATGCCAATGTCGATTTTTTTTAAATGGAACACCCTGTATATTAATTTTTGTTTTAACTCCTCATTCTTTTCTGATTCCAAATATGTATATATGTTATATGTTTACTTTAGTCGTTTAGGCAAAATTGCATTTCAAAATATTGCGGATTAGAAAATCTATATTGGTGTGAGGAAAACATGATAGAACATAATGCTTATTCAGTAACAATAATTAATATAAATAATGATAAAAATTTATAAAACAAACATATAACATATATACATATTTGGAATCAGAAAAGAGTGAGGAGTTAAAAAAAAAATTTATATACAGGGTGTACCATTTAAAAAAATCGACATTGGCATTATTAAACAAATTTACGATGTTCATTTGTTTTGTCCGATAACAAATTCTGGTAGTTCAGGAGAAATAATGCAACTTTGGTAATTTAAAGTTTTTTCTAGGTCTTCAAATAAAAGCTCCAGGGGTGCTCCAAAATATACGGAAAACCCTGTATGTATATGAAAACGTCAATAATTTTGAACACCTCATTCGACCCCATTAAATAGTTTTTGGTATTGTTCTAATTTTCATTAATAGTTTTGTATAATTTCCCATCAGTTCTTTCATAAAATTTAAAACATCTTTTAATTTGATTTCATAATGCTTTAATGTTTTAATGCTTTTAAACAACAAAAAATACAACCTATTAATTATTTAAAGATTTTTGTTTTCCAGGTATGCAATAAAATTGATTTTATTTTTATTTCTCAAAAACGAAGCAAGATATGAAAACAATTTAGCAGACAAGAAAAGGCTATTTTTAGTTCCTTAATCCGAAAAAAATATAAAAATTACCAAAAACTCAGTGGCGTCTTATATTTTGCCAATATTATTTGTTAAGATGCCCCCTGAGACGTCACTGGACGTAATAATTTAGCGCTACACGAGCATTTTATCACTAAAAATATCAGTACCAAAATTAAATTAAAATCTGCTAAAGGAATTAAAAATATTTATAATTAAAATGTTCGTTAAAATTATTTAAAAAAAAAACTTAACCCCAAATATCTCCTTTCCTGTTGGATTTATCAAAAATTTTTATTTGACATAATTTGATCAAAAATTAATTATCTTTAAGAACCACAACATTTAAAAGTTCCTGTCATCGAAAAAATTATTTGCACCGTGGCGCCACCTACATCTTGTATTATTCAAACACATTTTTTACACAGTTGTGAAGCCAATCATAGAGGCTAAAAACTGGCGTTTACAGAATTTACATGTCACTTTTAGTTTTCGAAATAATTGGCCTGGGAGTTTTTATTGAAACACCCTGTATAGGTAATAAATACAAACCTCAGAGATCTCATTTGACTGAGGTCCACACTAAATCTTCTGCACTTATGTGGTCGCTTAGTTGGCATTATTGGCGAATTATTTACACTTTCCGGAAAACTTAGATTATGTTTTAGCATCAGATATTCTGGTGTTGTAACCCAGTTATACTGACTGTCACTTGAAGTGACACTAGCACTTCTGTAAAATTCAAACTGATCAACTGGATCCTTGGCACTGTCTGGAGTTTGGATAATTTCTATATCTGGATTGGAAATATCTACATTTATGCTGATGACGCTATTATTTTTATCACTATCATCCGAGCTAATCGATTCGGATATTTCGGTCTTGTCTTCAAAGTTCAGAAATGGATTCGTACTTTTTAACTCTATGCTTAGGGGCCTGCTTATATTTTCGTTCATGTTACTACTATAAGAATCATTTGAAGTGAGACTTTCCAGACTGGTTTGCTTTTTGTACAAGTTGTTTTGTAAGGTTCTGGAGCATTTTGATATATCGCTATTAGGAATCCAGGTAAGAAATAAAGTAGGTCTCTTGGAATCATTATATTGATCAACAAATATTTTAGTAGTGACTGATAAGTAACCTACAAAAACAAAAAGATCCTGATACTACTTATTAAAATGGTAAACTGAAAAGGGAAATAGTTATTTCAATTTTGGCAAATTTTAACAAATGTGGCCATGTTGTTTATTTACGTTTTACGTTGGTTATTTACGTATTTTTTCCACTTTACTTATTGCTAAATGGCGGAATATCATGCAAAATGCATATATGTGAATTTTTTGCATATTTTGTCAATTTTATAATAAAATGCTTATTTTTTATAAATTATTATTTTAAGAGCATGTTTCCGGGGTTTGCAGGTATATTGTAAAGGGTTGTTTATTGTCACTTAATAATGCGTTGTTATTACCTGCTTAACAAAGGAATATTCCACATTTGCCACGTGCCGTTTTGCCACGGCAATAAAAAAGTGCTGTTTCGCCACGCATATTTTCATATTTTCTAACGAGTGCTGTTTTGCCATGCATACTTTTATTTCTTACCTGCCTAGATTTTATGCGTTTTCTTGCAAAACTATCTTAGAATTATATAAAAGTTAAGTATTAAAATATTTATTTTTGTATACCATGTATTGGTTCTCATCATTTTTAATTAGAAGAAGATAATAAACATTATCGAAAGCTTGACTAATAGACCAGGCTTGAAAATGGTAAAAAATGAAAAAAAATAATAGTAGGATGAAACCCATTAAAAAACGAAGACAATATAACAAAAATTAAAGGATAAATAATTTACGGGCGATCCGAGGTCGGGAAGTGGAAGGGGGTGAGTTTTTAAGGGTAGAAAACGATTTATCTCGATTTTCGGCAAAACTACAAGTCCTATGGAAAACCGTTAAATGACAAAGTTGTAGGTAATAAAGAGATCTACAACTTTTGTATTTACACTTTTTTCATATAACCTCAAAATTTATGTGAAAAATTTTTGGGTTTTTATTATCTTTTACAAAAAAAAATTTTTTTTACAAAATTTGGTGAAAACTTAACTTTTTATTTTCCAAACACACTGTAATTTTTTTGCTTTGAAATATTTATTTTTTCACCTTATTTTGACTTAATATCTAAAAAGCACCCTAATTTTCAATCGAAAATTCTCACCTCAAAATATCTGCTTTTTTAAAAAAGTCGGTGAGCTCTTTGTTCGTTGAAATCTCTACTTTCTGACGGTGTAAAAAACTATACATTACTATGGTAAATGTTCTCAAAAATGCAAAGAAACGAAAAAATTCGAATTCGAAATTTTTTTTAAAAATCATTATGTACAATTTTGAGTTGTTTATTAAAATTTATACTTTAATTACTCGAAAAACGTAAGATTTCATGTCAAAGTCAATTTTGAAGTAAATCGGATTAAAATACACAATGGGATTGACCCAGGTAGCCTCACTGCCGTAATAGACGAAAGGACGAGTGGCGAATCTGCACTGACGTGTTAAGTTATCTAATTACCATGGCAAAACGCTACTAAAACAGGTAAATTTCCTTTTCGTGGCGAAACAGAAAGTGGCGAACCAGGAAATTACCCTTAACAAACTGTATTTAAATTAAGATAAATAAATTTCAAATGTAAAAAAGTGTTTCTAAAAGCACCTCTAAGAGTGGAGTTGTTAAGGAGATATCACCAGGACCTGTAATTACCCGGTGGGGAACATGGATTAAGGCCGCAATATTCTACGCAGAGCATTTTGAAGCCATTAAAGAACTAATTTGGGATTTGAATGACGATTCGCAGTGTGTTGTGCAAAGTAAAGAGTTGTTAAAAAGTGCAAGTGTAGCTAAAGATCGTATTTTTATTAAGGTTAATTTCCGTTTTATACCGGACATAATATCCTCGTTGGAGAGTAGAAATTTAAGTTTAAGGGACTCAATTGGTAGTATTGTTAAAACTTTTTCCGGTAAATAACATTTCCGCTAAAGTAGGAGGTCAAGGATGAACGCACTGGATGTAACTGTAAAAAAGAATGAAGACTTTTAATACTCAACTGCAGTAAAAAGCTATTATAAGGGTAAACCAACCAAGGAAGTTTTATCTTGGCCTTATATTTTGCTACCTAAGTTGCAGTATTGTCCGATTACATCAGTAATGTTGAAAGAAGCCTTTGCATACTTAAATATTATATTTTTCTAATAGAAGATAATCCTTTTTAGTTAAAAATTAAAAAAAATATTTAGTAATAAATGCCTTTTATATAATTTTACAAGATTAAGAACAACATGGCAAAATATTTATCACAATTATACACTAAACAATAAAAATAACTATACATCCATAAACCCTAATCTCCCAACTAAACCCATAATAAAAAGGTTACAACTATCAAGACACTGCTTTACCTCATATTTTAGATATGTTACTGGCCATGGCAACATTAATAAACACCTACACAAACTAAAATTAAGTGAAACTCCCGTATGCAACTGCGACAATCAATCTTTAGATGATCTAGACCACAAAATGTTTGGTTGCGGCCTTAACAGAAATGCAACCAAATTTCTTTACTCAGAACTGGCCCAACATAGTTTACTGCCCCCAAATTGTACCTCATTCATGGTCAACGCCAATATAAATCCAACGATAGAGTCAATATTTATAAAATATCTGAAACTGACCAACTTTGAAATATAATAAATCTAAAACTCCTTATCCTCCATAATTATCCTAATTTAACCATATGTGTTTTCCCATTTTTAGTGGCCTTCACTGTCCTATGTATAAATTCAAGTCGCCCTGATAGGCCCCAGTGGCGTGAAACGAGTGTCCCTGTGCAGATCCCTATGTTACATGCCTATATCCCTATCATTAAATCGTAAAAAACTATTTAATCTATAATTTATTTAATTAATATACTCTGCGGTGGCTAAATTGTTACTTTTATTTTTCTTTATTTTTTTCTGCATTTTTTTAAAAATAACATTTTTTTTAGAACCCAATGTGTTTCTTTACCTCATTTTACGATAATAAATTAAGAAATATTGGATACCAGTATGCCTATTTAATAAAAAATGCAAATAACTGCACATTTAAAAGACAAACAAGGCATATATATGCGCATATTTAAGTGCATATAATCCTCGCTTTATTCATTGCACTATCCACAACTAATTTAACTTTAAAATGGCATAACTGAATATTGTTCCTTTTCCACTAAGCATTTCTATGAAAGCAATAAAAATTATACTTCATGCTTCCATTGATCCTCATGTATTTTTTAACAACTTTTAAAATCTTTCAATTATTACTAACCAGGATTATGTAATATGTCATTTTCATGTCTAATCATGGCCGGTGGGTGCACGCATACATTGTTTTTGCAAAATAACACTTCATTTTCCTCACAGCGAAGTGCCCTTTCAGCTCCATCCTCGTACCCAAAAATGTATGTTGATGCCCGACGGAATATGTCGCTTAACGGCATTCCTGAAAAAATATTAAGTATGTTTAGTTTCATTGTTGAGAGAAACTAGATGAATAATAATGCAATGAAAAGTACACAATAGTGGACATCGTGTGGGATAAATGATAAAAAAAAATCGTGTTAAGCGCAAAAATTTAATATTTTAAATGCAAAACAAATGTCGTAGTGAATATGGCAGTTTTTCCTGGAGACTGATATTTTATTCATTTCAGTGATATCCTCTCCATAAAAATAAATTGAAAGACTGACTGAAGGGTCGGCTCTCTTGCAGCTCGTGTAAGTACACTGCTCTAGGTGGCATAGACCTTTAATTAAAATTAAATTGGTAAATTAATTTAAATAATAATTTTAAATCTTATATGGGACATGGTTGACGTAGAAAATAAAATCTACAAAAATCGCTACAATTTTGCTGCTCTTTGAAAGAAGATCAGAAATTCAAAGGTCACAAGAAAAAAACAAGAAAACTGAATAAAAACTTTTCAAATAGCTTGAAAAATATTAGGATAATAAAGCAAAGCACTCCAGAAGTTTGCAAATTAAGAAAGAAAACAATGCTTATATGTTCGAATTTCGTTAAAAATACAAAAGGTTGTAAAACTTGAAACAATGGTTCATCATAGTTTTCTTACTTGACTGCTAAGTCCGACTTTTTTAGATGTAAGAAATAAATAACGAAAGGAAAGAACATTAGATTTAATTGAACAAGCATTTATGTCATAAACGTATTCTATTATTCCAAATATTGAGTAAAGAGTAATCATTTTATTGTAGGTTGCTGAAATATATTTTTATTTTTATAGAGTGATATTAGCTATTAGAAAGTTCAGTTAAGGGAAGTAGGTAAATGTAGATAAAAACTGAAAAAAAGAGAAAAAAAAAGAAGGCAGAGAGATAAACCAAAAAATTGAATGTTAGGTGGAATGTCTTATTTCTGACTGATATTTTTTAAATTGCATGAACCAACTATTGCCAAAGCAGCGGCATCGTCTGAGGACGCCCATAACACTAAAACCATTCTTCTTATTTTTATTTATACAAGCCATTGCACAAGATAAAAAAAACTGTGTTAATCAGTAAAATCAGTAATGCCTACTACACTCACCTTCAAAACTCAAAAACTATTTCTATAAGTTCAGCTTCAGTCTATGATACTGAACTAAAACTAACATAATAAAATACCTACCTAATTAATAACAATGAAAAGTAAATATTTTTGTTTTTTTACGTCTGATGCAGGTACTTTTATGAGAAATGGGAAATTTGCATATTATGTGATAAGAATGTGATAATATACTGATATGATGGTAATAATAATGAGATAATGTTTATATGACTCATGAAAAACCTGTTACCCTTTTTATCATTACCCTAAAAATAAACAACTAATATATCGCACCCTCAATGCATAACTACTAACACAACTCAAAAAATACCATAATTCAGTTATGTGAGTTTATTATTTTAATAACTAACATTTAAAGAAAATCAATATCGTCGGTACATTATTTAGGTAGTATCTGATATATTACAAAAATATCAATTTATTTCATTGCTAATTTTGGGAGAATTGTATATTGAAACAACAATGACAGAATAATGTTAAAAACAATCTTACCCGATATTTTCGCTCTACAATTCTCCTAAAATAATTTATAAAATTCCTTAATATTTATTTAATATGTCAATTATTATTACCCATAGAATATGCAGTCGATATTGATTTTATTTAAATTTTGTGTAAAAGCTAGAAAAATAAATAAATCTACGCAAAATACGTTATAGGTTGGCAAGCATGTTGATACTCCCGCCTAAATATTTAAATTGACTATGTGTTGGTATAATATTATAATTCTGTATAAAATTTTAAAAAAATGTATTTTCTTTGTTACATGTACCTACAACATCGACGATTGGTTATTTTGCTCCTTTTGTTTGTTTTTATATTCGATTTTATAAGACTAGTTTAACTTACCTACTTGTTCCCTTCCTGTTCAAACTAAAAACACGACGACAAATCAGCTTTAAACAAATTTTAAAAACAATACCTTAAAAACAATTTTCTATTCTCAAAATCTAATAGGTTTGTAACTACTAAAAATGCCAGAAATCGCTATCTTTTTTTTCCAACTTGATCAAAAATTAAGACGAAACTCCAATTTTTTGGCAATAATTTGGGGCAAATTCTAGCTGTTTACACGTAAAAATAAATTGAAGGTCAACTTTTACAATTTCTTGAGCAAGAACACTTTTTTGAATTAAATTTTAAAGCCCGGACCAGTCTATTTTCCCATTCGTCAAACGATAATGTTGCAGTGCGCATGGCTAATAGTGTCCAGCTTTGTTTACATGCGCGAGGCCATAAAACTGCCACTTTCGTGATTATTGTTTGCTTATCTAAAGTTAAGTATCTATGGTTTTTCCTAAAACATAGTTTTTTTGAGTTGAGCTAGTATTGCATTGAGGGTGCGATATATTTATTTTATATTTAGGCAAGTACGTGACAAAAAGTTACTACAGTTGATATTCTTTTTACAAAATATTAACATTTGGTAAAACTTGCAATTTTTGCCCTCTTAAACATGAACCTAACAATAAAAAATTATAGGCAAGCTACTTTCAAAATTCGCCCGGTATTTCGTTAATTCTTGCTGTTAGATTTTTATCAATAAACCATATTATTATCTCCTAATTAAGGTAAACTTAACTAATATTTGCATACAAAATAATGTAGATATTTTAAAATACAAATTAGTTTCAAATAGTTATCACTTACTTATTAGTATTACGATTACCTTTTGATCTAAAGTACACTAAATAACATCCATAAAACAATGTTTTATATTGTCAAGAAGACCTATACTTCTACCGTACCTATACTTATAAAAAAATACATTACTTGTACTTACTTACTGCTTAAAATTGATTTATCACAATAACCTCGCACTCAAATGTAAATTACACCTTCCGGTAACATTAAACAAGATAACGATAAACCGCCATATTTTGTTTATATCCAACAAAAAAAATATCAGCAAAAAACTTTTATTTTTTTATTGTAACAAAAATACGTCCCGAAAAGTTGGCCATCCGCCATTGCTGACTCTACCGCCCCCATTTTCCATTTTCCCACTCATTTATTGATTTAGTCTGCTCCTATCTGGTTAAATGTCAAAAGGGGATTCGTGCGTGCAGCTACTCTACTGGGTGACCCAAATATATTTGAAGCGGTTTGCTGATAAATTGGCCTTATTCATTATGACATGTGGGGTACATGTAAATTGAAAATTTTTTTAACAATGTTTTTTATTTTGAAAAAGTAGTCCATGCTTAAAGTGGAGTTGAAAGTATAGGAAAGAAAGAAAAAACGTTCATTATCAGGAAATTTATACAGTTCTTTTTTTTATAGAAAAAATTTAAAAAATCCTCGACACCTTCTCTAGAAGGCCTTTTTCTTCTTCCTCGTTTTATTTGGGTTTTTAGACTTCCTTAACTAACTATATTCACATGCTCAGCATGTTTTAACTCTCCTCAACCCTTTTTTTTTTATATATTATGTCACTTCTACATTTCAATTTTTCAATGCCATAAAGCTCCATTAAGGTTTTATACCATTTTCTCTTCTGCTAATACTATCAACACTGTATAAATTTTATGTCTCCTGATGATGAACGTCTTTGCGCTCGAAACATGTAGAGACCCCTAAAGAATGTCTATATTCTATTAAATTTTGTGGAGGAAGACTTTTAGTTTTTTCTTTCTTTCCAATGTTTTTTTATATTTTTTCGGATTTTTTCCTCTTCGTTCGCTGCCAGTGCAATTTCCAAGGGGATCTGCGGTTTAACGTGGACTCCGAACTATGATCCTCAGTCATTAGAAGTACCCCCCAAGGTCTATTAACCCTTGGTTTCACTGTTTCCTAATTTTTTCTCGACGCTGGACCACTAAAATCCACTGGGCTCGAACCAGTTTGCCGGCAGTGGGATACGAACCCACAAACTCTCGTCCTAGAATTCTCAGCGACTGCCGCGTTAACCGCGGAGTAACTGATACCGTTATATACGTTCTTTATGGACAGTTATAAACAGACCCGAGAAAAAAAGTATGAAAGTTTTCTTTTAGAGAAGCCAAGTTTTAGTAGGACAAAAATAATTTTTTTAAGGATGTTTAGCTTTAATTGGTTCTGTACATTTTTAATTTCAATATTTCGCTATTCATTTTTATTAGTGCTTTCACACTATTTCACCAGAGAGCGCATATTTACACCATCAACACATTTCAAGAACTCATATACAGGGTGGTCCACCGAAAACTTAACACCTCGATTTTCCTGCTTTAAAATGAAAATGTGGAAAATCGCTCGGACCCGTCGATTTTTATTTCGAGGGGGACATCTTTTGCGTATATTGTCAATCCTGTTACTTCAAGCCCCTAGGAGGAAGGGAAGGGGGGGTAAGATCTAAATCTTAAATGGATACCCCTATTTTATATACATGTCCCTATCTTCGATTTTTATTATCTTTCCAATAGTGTCAACTTCCGGTTAAACCGGCAGTGCTATATTTCTTACATCCAGTTTAACCGAAAGTTGACACTATTGGAAAGATAATGAAAATCGAAGATAGGGACATGAAAGCCGTTTTGCTCTAAGACGTACAGTTAGAAAGCTAGACGCTGTCAAAGTTCAAAAATGTCATTTTTCAAGAGTCAATATCTTGGAAACTGTTAAGTATAGACTAATAATGCTTTATTAAAAAATATTCAGAATTTTATGCAGAATCCAAAAAAATTATATAAAATAGGGGTATCTATTTAAGATTTAGATCTTTCCCCCCCTCCCTCCTAGGGGCTTGAAGTAACAAGATTGACAATATACGCAAAAGAGGTCCCCCTTGAAATAAAAATTAACGGGTCCGAGCGATTTTCGACATTTTCATTTTAAAGCAGGAAAATCGAGGTGTTAAGTTTTCGTTGGACCACCCTGTATGTAATCCAGCTATGTAAGTACTAGTTTTATAACTTTTATAAGGCAAGAGACAAGAATAAGTTCAGTTAAACATTTACTGATGTAAAAATAAACCAACCCCACCCCACCTGGATCCGGCAAAGTGCCGCTTTGAACAGACTAGTACCTATATGCTGTCTCACTCACTTCTTGGAAATCGAGAAGGCTATGAAATTTTGTATTAAACAGTCAAAAAACGCAACAAAATCAGTAAAACCCTAAAAACAGATCGTCTATTGTTCTAGTCTGTCTAAGTTAATCCAATTTAATTTATTAATAAAATCAATTTAAAAAAATAGTATAAATAATTTAGTTTAGTAAATATCTGTTTAATTGTTTTTTTAAAGTTGGCAATTTTTTAATTTTTCTGATATTTTTTGGAAGATTGTTATATTTTATTATTCCGTCATATAAAAGAGATTTTTTTCCGAAATTACTTTTTGCTGGTATAGTTTGATAATTTATACAATATGTCTGGTGTTATGGTCATGTAATGTCTTATTCTCCAGAAGTGTTATGTTTGATTTTTTCTTTTTTAAAATAAGAGAGTAAATCAGAATACAAATTTTGAATTTATAAATGTTTTGAACGTGTAAATACCCTTTCGGTCTATATAGATTAACAGTTGGTTCTAAATGTGGTAATTTGTGTATACATTTATTAACCTTATCTTGCAATTTTTGTAATGGTTTTAAGTTTGATAAACAAGCAGATCCCCATGTAGAAGCTAAGTATTGTAATTTTGAATATATTAATGAAAAAGATATATTTTTTAAGTATTTCAAGGGAATGAAATATCTAGCTCTGTACAAAACAGATACCAAAGGAGATATCGAGTTGATAATATACTGGATATGGCATGTCAATTTAAATTTTCGTCTAAAACTAATCCTAAAATTGTCGTTTTTAAATATTGAATATTTTCATTATTAAATGTTAATGGGTTAATGATGGAACTTATTTTATTTTTAGTTATAAACATAAAAGAAGATTTTGTAAAATTTAACGTAAGTTTATCTGATTGAAGCCAAAAAAGAAGTATTTTTAAACCTAAATAATATCAAAATACATTTCTGCAAGAGTTTCAGCAAAATAAATAATTGTTGTATCATCTGCATTGCCCTTTAAGGTCAATTTGGAAACAGAATTAATGTAAATTAAGAATGATAACGGACCTAATATTGATCCTTGTGGAACTCCACATATTATTTCTTTGTCCCAACTTTTTCTTTCCCCAATTACAACCAATAGGAATGACCTGTATGGAGGCACCCTTAGTTGCTATGTGTAACCAAGGTCTTTATTTAATTGTTGTCATGTGGTCAAGAACACGTTATTAGCAGAGTTTCTTTAAGCTTCTATTAAATAGCAAAACAAAGCCAACGGCTAAGTGGAGCATTCCTTTAAAAAATTTAACTTAGCACAGCAAATAATTTTTCCTCCCCCCTTGCCGGGGTTAAGTATGCCCCTCTCCTATTTCATATTCGAACAATGCAAAGTTGTTGGCGAAGCGTTCCTTTAACAACTTAGCTAACAAAAGATTTTTACTTTGCTTTACTGTTTAAAAAAAAAACAAATAGAAAGTACCTATTGCTCTTCCAAAAGTTTTTATTTTCTGATTACGGTAAATTCCTCTCTATACAAAGTTAAGCGGCGGAAATGAAAGAATTCCTGGATGATGGAGTCTCGGATGAAATCGTTGTTCTTACAAAATATTATGTCAAAACATATTTATTGCCAAATAAGTCAACAAATGGTATGAAAAAGAATATAACATATTTTATAAATTTTAAAATGGAATATGTTTTTTGGGTTACTTTTCTGAATTATCTGCAACTTGTTAAGCGTCCAGCCTAGGGTCAATGTATTCATTGTTGAAAATAATGCTTAAGCTAAAAAAATGTAGACCTGAGGAGACATTTCAAGCTAGCAACCAACTAGCATCTGCTATAAATTTCAGTAATGAAAATAAATGTAGATTTACAATAATTATAAATTTATTATATTAATAATAAAAATGTAATGTTTAAAAAAAGTTATTATTCGCACAGATTTTGTCTAGTTAATTTTTCTCAGACTTGTAGAAAAACAATTAATCCTAAAAAGTGCAGAAAATTAATATTTCCGCACGCCATTGCCATTGACCGGATGACACGTAGCTATTATTTTTTTATACCTACCTACTTACCCAGTAATTTTTTTTTGTATTGCAAATTTGCTTAAAGCTTTGGCATTGGGTTTGAGTAGTAGAAAAACACTACATACTTTTCCTAAATTGATTTTATTTTTTCATAAAAATTCTAAACTTATATTTATATAACAAATATTGTCAGTCATGAGTTTTAGTATGTTTTTCCTTGTACATAAGAACCTTAACATGCTTTGTTACATAATATGTCTAATGATATAATCTTAATCAGTTTTTACATAGAGGCTGATTTTTTGAAAACCTACAATGGCAATATTTTCTATACTAAAGAAGATTTCAAAATTTAAATTTATGCAAAAACGCGGGAGAACAAAATGAACAATTTTACGGACCACTTTTACCCACCCCCGTAGTACTATCCTCATCCAGTACCCCACTTGCACCTATCTAGTAAGTTTATCAGAAATTTAATGATTTCCAGCGATACCGGAATTAATCAACGAACGAAATGTTGGGGGTAAACTAGAACACACTTTGACTGCCACGCCCTATTCGTAAAGTGATCACATAAGCACCCGATTTTTTTTAAAATAAGTATTCTGATATAGTTGTTGATCATAACTATTTTTGTATTTTTTTTTATTTTGATTTTTTTGGGCCCATTTGGCTAGTGTACAAAAAAGATTCACATGGCGCTGAAATGGGAAATAGGTTTTGGTGCCACATGTATACGAAAATATACATACTTTTTACAAGTCGAATCTTGCATATTTCTGTTTAGATATTGCAGGCTTGATTGCTCTTTGTCAGTTTTACTTAGACGGTGGTAGAGTACAGTGCGTATATATAACGTTAGTGTGTTTGTTGTTACAAAATGTCTTCTTTTGAGCAAGGTTTATGGGATAAACCAGATATGAGTGATGATGATCCATACCAAAATGGATGGAGATCCCGCCTACGAAACATAAACGTCCAGCGATGATAGCACCGGCATACCTGCCAAACGAGTAATGAAAGCACCTGAAGGTATTTGTAAAAATCTTAGGAAGTGCTTGCGTAACAGTAAGTAAGTTTATTCTTTTATTATTCAGGTGAATTTCTTCAATCGGAATCGGATTCTGATTCTGGAGAATCGATCCCTGAAGAGGATAATTATTATAGCCATGATTAAGGAATAGTCGTCGGAAATGGTAGACAATTTAATTTTCAAGAAGACGTCGGTATAACACAGGAAGTCATCGATTTGAGAAACGGGGATGAGCTTGAGTATTACAGACTTTTTTCAGATGAGCAAGTGATAAATTTGTTAAGAAAAGTTAGACATTCATTGATTAGTATGTTATTTAATTTTGCGTTTTCTTAAACTTTGTTAGTTTCTATCTTCTTTTGATTTTGTTAACACAAATACAAGTAATAAAATACCCTCTTTTATTTTATTATTTTGATAAGTTTAGGTATTTTAACAAATTGTGAAATAAAAATGAAATCTAAAATACACCGCTAAGATAATTTTTGCATTGCTGCAGGCCACAGCAATTGATATGCTACAAATGAATACGAGCCAATTAATAATATTGCTTCTATAAAAAGTTATGACACACATTGTGAATTGACAGATCAAGGAGACATTGCTGATGAATTTAATAAGTACTTTGGCTCGGTTGGAGCTACTTTAGCTTCTAGGATTAGTAAGCCTGTAGATATACCTGGTCGTTTGACTAAAGAGACTATCTTACCTAATACCATGTTTCTGAACCCTGTGAGTGAAGATGAACTTATCCATTCTATAAATGCATTAAAAAACTCTTCTTCTGAAGATGAACTGTATATAACGAACTCGATTGTTAAATCAAATTATAGACAGTTATTAGTGCCCCTAATTCATGTCGTAAATTTGGTATTTGAACATGCAACTTTTCCGGAAGTTTTTAAAAAAGCGGTAATAATTCCTCTTCACAAGGAGGGTGATAAATCTGAAATCAATAATTACAGACCGATAGCACTTACAGGTCCTGTCTGCAAAATTATTGAAAAGTGTATTAAAAAGAGGTTATGTAGTTTCTTAGACACAAACAATATAATGTCTAATTCACAATTTGGATTTAGAGAAGGAAGGGGAACTGATTCTGCGTTGCATGAAGTTACTAACTTTGTAGTGGATTGTTTTAATAATAACCATAAATCTCTGGCTATATTTCTGGATCTCTCGAAGGCCTTTGATACCGTTGATCACCGAATCTTGTTAAATAAGTTGAGTAACATTGGTGTGCGTGGTAGAGCATGGGAGCTGTTTAATTCTTATCTACCGAACAGATCTCATAAAGTAAAATTAAATTTAGTATACAGCTCTAGTACTGTGGTCACGTATGACGTCCCACAGGGCACAGTTCTGGGACCGGTGTTATTCTCAATATATATTAACGATCTTTCATCTGTGATTCCTGATGCAAAGACAGTGTGCTTTGCTGATGACAGTCTTTTTGTGTAGGGGGTCACGTTGGGCTGAGGCCTCTGAGAGGGCGGAGAGAGCGGTTAGTTTTGCGAGTGCTTGGATGGACATAAATTCGTTAACGCTTAATGTAAGTAAGACCAACTTCATATCTTTTTCAATGAACAAAAGGGGGTTGCCTGTTGGGAGAACGATCACAGTACATGTGCTGGGCTGTGACAAGTCTGAAAATTGTAACTGTTCTCACTTTATAAAGTCCGTTAAGAATACCAAATATCTGGGAGTTCACTTTGATCGTTTTCTGAAATGGAACATCCATACCGAATATGTAAAAAATAAAATAAGGAAGCTAGTTTACAAATTTTATGAATTGAGAAACATATTAGACAGGATACTCATTATAGAAGTGTACCGATCTCTGGTGGAATCCTGCATAACGTATGGCATTGTATGCTGGGGTTCAGCTAGCAAGAATGCTTTAAATAACATCTTAATTGCGCAGAAATACATTTTAAAAATTATCTTGTTTAAGCCGAAACGCTTTTCTACGGAAATCTTGTTTGAGCGGACTGGCGTGATGACACTTTCACAATTGTACATCAAAAACGTATTGCGATTTTCGCTGAGCAGGAGGGTATTTCAAAACTATATAAATCACAACATTATGACAAGAGCAAATACTAATGATCAATTAATATTACCGAACGCGCATTATCATGCTGCTCAGAGATGTATTGCATATTATGTTGCTCCAAGAATTCTAAATTTCCTACCAGCAGATTATAGAAATGGTCCTTATGTGAGATGCAAAAATAAATTAAATGCATGGTTAAGAAATAACATGCAAAGAATTACAAATATTATAGGATTTTTGTAACTATCTGGCACTAATATATATATATATACACGTAGAATTAAGTATTATTATTCAGGTTTGTTGTGTAAAATGTTGAGGAGTGTTTGGGATTGCCTGTTTAGGTTAGGGCGGTTCAGCTGGGATTAGTAAATGGCAGGGTGGATGCTCACACAAACTTCATGTTCATTGGGCACCTACCTATCGCTATTTCTCTTTTCCTTTTTTTTTTTGCTTTGTTTATAATAGCCTACCTATTGTGTAGGATAGTTTTGTATTGTATATTGTATTGTATTGAACGAAATAAATAAATAATTAAAATAAATAAATAAATAAATAAAATAAATAAATAAATATCCCATAAGAAATGCATATAAAGTATGCCACTCAAGGAAACACGCGTCTCGACGGTGTATATCAAAATATATACGTGGCAATTTAAACACATGACGTGTGTATACTAAGGTATACACGTGGCAGTCAAAGCGTTAATTTGCATCATTCAAGTTTATTTTTTTATTTTTCCTGTTAAATTTTTTTCAAAACTGTTTCTCAAAATTTTGCTAACATTTCGTACTAAAATTTTAGTATTAATATTGGTATACTTAGCTGAAAAGCATTTCTGATAATCTCTTCAGTGCGTGCGGTGGTTTAGGGGTAGGTGAGGGTGGTCTGTAAAATACGTCATTTTTAATTTCAAACGTGTTAGTAGAAATTATATTTTCGATATTATTTTTTAGTATTACATAATATTCTTCTTTAGAGTAAAAAATAAAGCCATTGTGAGTTTTCAAAAAGTCATCCTGTATATCAGATGTATGCCTGCGGTGCAATTCATTATAAATATTTTACAAAATTTGAATATAGGGTAGCTATTTCTACACAAAATATGTTTTATATTACATTACAAATCATTTGAAAAATATATTGAGAAAAGCGGAAAATTAAATTTCAATTAAAATGTTATTTTAATATTTCAATAAAAACTATAAATTAAAAAAAACTTTATTTTATCCTATTGGTAAGTATACCAAAACCTACATAGTAATGTATATAATTTGGAATCGCCTTTCTATTTTTTGGGGAGTGTGTAGGTATAGGGAACTATTTTATCGTTCATCCGGATGCGTCGTCCATATATTATAGAGATATAATAATATGCAGTACCTATATTACACCTAAATGCAGTAATAATTCACAAATAGTAGTTTTTAATTATGTGTATTAATAGTTATTTATTGTAAAAGACGATAAAATTGTACTTTAACTTTGAGAGTGACGGACGTCTCAACGCTAATTATGCTCGAGAAGATAATGCGATTTTATCGTCGTGTGCAATAGGTACAACATTTTTTTTCTATAGCAAGACTTCAAGTTCAGGTGAATAATAAAATTTTAAAGAAAATTGTAATTTTTGGCACAAAAATCGCAACTGTGTTGCTCCGTTACTAGGGATATGAATTACTCTGTCAACAAATTCCAAACAAATTTTACATTCTGGTTTTTGTGGAGTGTTCAGTATTTTTGCGTTTTGTTTACGAAGTGAATACGAAATGTACGGAAAAGAATTAACACAAGAAGAAGAAAGATAGATGTTTCTAATAATGTTAATTGTAAAATTACACTTGTTGTTAATCCTTCGAATTAATCTGTTTGAATTTGTAAATTTAATTAAATAAAATAAGTTAAAGCATTTTATCTACCCTTGCTGTTAAAGTGTTACTTTATCTACCCTTGCGGTTAAAGTGATACTTTATCTACTCAAAAGAGTTGTTATAACAACACTTTAACATCAGCTATAGAAAAAAGAAATTAAATATACTTACCTAATTAAAAAAATTATCGACGTGCCGACAAAATTTTAAAAATTAAAAAAATTTTACTACTCCAACGGAATTTGAATACAGAATCTCTCGATTATATAAATATTAAATAATTTTTATAAAAGTAAATTTTCTATCAAAGTACTGTTAAGAACGAAAATTTCGTAAACAAACATAACCTACTTATCATTTAAAAACATATCGCTTATTAATTTAATGTTAACGGAACTTTAAAAACTATTTATTGAAAGTTTTCTTTAATTGTATACTTAGTTATTTAAAACATTTTGTGCTATATCAAGATTTTATTAAATTTCCCAAGTCCTTAATGTAGCGTAAAACATATCTTGTACAGTGAGGGCATAAAGTCTGGAAATTTATCGAAAATAAGAAATATTAAGAAAATATTATGCAAAAATTGTATACAATTATTTCATGATATTAATTATTTGTCAATTTTGACATCTGTGAAAGTTATGACGTCATCTTCAATATTTTTAATTGGCAACTTTGTTTATGTAATACACCATTTCAGAGTAATTTTAGCAAGTACCGTCACCAAATTTGTTATGTCTAGCTTTTTGAAGATGACATGGCAGTGGCAGGTTTAATTTATTAAATACCTATATAAAACAACAAGGTGGTTTGGATAATTTTAAGTTTTACCTTGTTATTGACTTTTTTCACTTTTTTTGATGTAACAACAATCCAATTTCGTCTATTTGAAATCAAGTTTGCAGAAGCAACCAATGACAATAACATTATAATTATAACAGACCATGAATAGTTATCACTTATGTCATCATTTGTTAACCACGAAACAAGTTTTTTTGATACTTCTGTAGTTGTTGTAGTTGATACCGTGCGAGCAAAAATTATTTGCATCAAAGAGGGCTTCGATTAAAAAACGTAGGACTTGGTTTAGATCACCATGATAGGAGGACGATATATCTAACCAAATCTAGGTTAAAATTTTGTCAAATTCATATTATTCCAAACTAATGGGTAATGGGTAATAAAATAAGTAGACAAATACAAATTTAGTTGTGTTGTTTACAAAATTAACAAAGTAAGAATATACAGAAAGAAAAAGAAAAATAATTACATAAATTGCTGAAATTGTTGACCAGCATCTCTGGAGAAATGTTACCACATTCTTGGATAATCATTTCTTGTAATAATTGTTCTTAATTTGCAACAGGTGTTTTAAAAACAGTGTTATTTAAATGAGGAAAAACTAAGAAATCCATTACCGTTAAACAAGCTGATCTAGGTGGGAATTCAATGTCGGATCGAAAACTGATCAATCTGTCGTCGAAAAAATTGCGTAAGTAGTTAATAGTTTCGGCGGCTGTATGGGCGGTTGCACCGTCCTGTTGAAAATATCCAAAACGTATTTCGTCGTCAAGTAATTGCTCCACAAATGGATTCAAAATATTGTTTCTATACTGCTGTGATGTAACTGTGTCATGGAAAAAAATAGGACCAACAATTCTTCTTCGGGAAACTGCTAACCAGACACAATTTTTATAGGGTGCAATGTGACCTCTACAAAAAAATGGGGATTTTAACTACTCCACATGCGTGTATTCTGAGAATTCACATAACCGGAGAGGTGAAATCAGGCTTCATCCAAAAAAAATGTAAGGTCTAATAAATCATTTATTTCCAATAAAAATTATAATTCCTGCGTCTTTCAATATCTGCGGCTTGTATTTCTTGGAATACTGGCACTTTATAAGGAAATAAATTTAGCTGCTTCTTAAGAATAGTCCTGCATGTTCCATAAGATCTTCCCACTTCTTGGGACAGGCGTCTTATACAATTTCTTGGCGTATTTTGCATTATTTCACGAACGTTTGCAACAAGTTCTTACAGATGGTCTTCCTGCTCCGTTTTTTGTGTTGTATAGAACCTGTTTCCCTTAACACAGCCACGTTTCTTTTCAGGCAATGATAAAAATCCCCAGCAATAAAAGCAACGTTAGGAAAATGTTCGCGAAAATCGTCCATGCACGAACCCGGATTGTATTGTCACTCACCATTTACTTCAACCCCGTTTCGAAAATACGCTTCAACCACGAATGGTTTGTGCTGTTCCGTAAATCCCATTGTGTGAATTGTTCAAGAAATTGGAAAAATTAGCGATGAATAAAATTACTTGTAACGACTGTCAAAGATGACGGAATAACTGATTGATTGTTAATTCAGGTAGTAACTGACACCCAACAGGTATTAAACTCTACGGCTAAGCATTACGTCCTTAGAAGCAGGGCCCTCTTTGATGCAAATAATTTTTGCTCGCACGGTATATAGATCAAACAGGAAGAAATTTTAATATTAGATTTAATTAACATAAGGCATCTTATTTGTTAAACAAAGAAAACTCTAATTTTGCAAAACATTGTTTGAAGACAGGTGATTGTTTCCCAGATATTAATAATTTAAAAATGTTGTATAATGTTCCAAAAAGTAAGAATCTCATTATCTTAGAATAAATTGAAATTTAAAAACATAATAAAAACCCTACCATAAACCTACTAAATGATCAAACGGACCTGTGGAATTTCCCGCTATTCACAATACTTAAGGATAAATAACTAGATTAAAAAATAATTACTTTTATTATATTGCTATAAACATCCTTTGTGAAATCTATTAATAATGGTACACCGTAGGTTTAAGGTATTCAGTTTCATAATGTATTAGTGCTACAACACTTCAGTCACTAATATTTTAAATAAAGTGATATTATACCATTGTAATGTACAGTTGACGACATATAAATGGTAGATGCTGGCCCACCCGGCATCGCCCGGTGAGATACCATTGCATCGGCTTAGGCGGCGTGAAGTTGCTCTTGAGTTATTCTTTGAGTCAACGTTTCGTCGCTGTGCCGATGTTCCCGGTTTCCAGGGTGGGAAGAAAAAGCATGATGGAAGCTCCAGGACCAAAATACTCCGGAGGTAAACTCGCCCCCCGATCGGATCTCCGGGTGGGGGCTGATCCTGTGGCCTCATCAAGCGATATTAACCAAACATCCACTGTCTCCGACAATATATTGGGTTCCCCTAACAACACTCAACGGAGAAATAGTGTGGCACCTACAGTTGCTGACACACCCAAAAACAGCAGCTTCAAAATTGATTTCTGCAATATCAGAGGGCTTAATACCAACATCAATTCAGTCCACCAGCACTTACAAACATCCAAGCCCCATGTGCTCGCACTGACCGAGACAAAGGTCAGATCGTCAACGAACACCGTCAGCTATTTATATCCTGGATACGATTTTCATTTCCGATTTAGACGCAACTTTGGGGTCTGTCTCTTTATCCGAGATGATCTTTGCTGCCAACGAGAGGACACACTTGAACCAGCAGAGTTTGATGTAATGTGGTTTAAAATATCAACGCAGAAAATCACCAAGTTTATCTGCTGCCTTTACCGTCCTCCAAGTGACACCCATTACAGAGCACTCTTCTCGTCACTAGCAAACACAATTGACTTCTTGCAAACCAACCATCCTAATGCCGAAGTCGCTATCTTTGGTGACTTTAACGTCCACAATATCAACTGGCTCAAATACTCAAATACCAACGATGAACAGGGTCGTGAGGCGGAATCTTTTGCGATCAGTTCTGGTCTAACTCAACTCGTGGAAGAACCAACGCGAATTCCAGACCGAGATGGAGATTTTGCTAGTCTTTTAGATCTCTTTTTGACATCCAACCCTGACCTATACACAGTCACCGTTCATCCTCCATTAGGATCTTCCGATCACAAACTTATTTCAACTCTAAGCGAGCTGCCAATTTGTTCTGAACAACCTCCTAAACCTCGTAAAATTTGGCACTACACATCAGCTAGTTGGGAAGACCTAAGGGACCATTTTCGCACTTTTCCTTGGCTGGAAGTATGCTTCTCTTCAGATGATCCATCCGCTTGTGCTCAAGAGGTCTCCGATGTCATTCTTACTGGCATGGAAGCATTTATTCCTTTCTCCAAGAAGCGCCCTTCAAATGGCAAGCCCTGGTTTAGCAAGAACTGCGAGCGTGCTGTCAGAGCTAAAAATCTAGCTTACCGACAATGGCGTAAAAATCCTACCGATGTGAATCGCACCATCTTTGTTACCGCTCGAAACCAGTGCAAGCAAACGATAGATCAAAACAAAGAGGCTCACAACATGAGGATCAAAAATAAACTTCTCGCCAGTCCTAACGGATCTAGGTCCTTTTGGTCAGTCGCTAAGGCCGTCAGTCAAAATTTTACCAAATCAAATATTCCACCGCTAACACGTTCTGACGGCACAATAGCAACCACGGCTGAAGATAAAGCGAACTTACTCGCGGAACTCTTTGCTTCACACTCCACGGTAGACTTTCAGGGAAAAACACCCCCGAACATTCCAGCAGTTCGATCGGAAATGACTGATATCGTATTCCGTCAGCGTCCTGTCAAACGAATTCTGAAGGGGCTCGATGCCAAAAAAGCTTCTGGTCCAGATGAAATTCCTATTATAGTGCTCAAGAAATGCGCCGATGAACTCACACCAGTATTTTGTAGACTTTTTAACTTATCCTACAAAAAAGGAATATTTCCATCTTGCTGGAAAAAGGCGCGAGTCCAGCCTATACCAAAGAAAGGCAAGAAAACCCTGCCAAACAACTATCGACCAGTCGCATTGCTTTCAGTTATATCAAAGGTGATGGAGAAAGCTATTAACCAACAACTTATAAAATACCTGGAAGGCCTTAAAATTATCAGCGACCATCAGTATGGTTTTCGTAAGTCCAGATCAACAGGAGACCTGCTAGCCTATGTCACTCATCTTTGGAGCAACGCAATCGAACATCATGGGGAGTCCCGGGCTATTGCACTGGACATCTCTAAAGCCTTTGACCGTGTCTGGCACGAGGGGCTCCTAAGCAAACTGCGTTCTTATGGTATGCCCGGTCGATTTTGTTCATGGTTGTCTAGCTTCCTCAAGGACCGCTCTCTGCAAGTGGCGATTGACGGGTTTCTCTCAGACACCTTCACCATCAATGCTGGTGTTCCTCAAGGGTCCATATTATCTCCCACTCTCTTCTTACTGTACATTAACGACCTTCTAGCGAAAACAGAAAATCCATTATATTGCTTTGCTGACGACAGCACACTTATCTCATCTTTTACTTTGAAACCTCAAACATCGGCTACTGACGCACATCTTCGCAGACAACATGAGGTATCACGCCTCAATAAAGACCTGGAAGAAATTTTGTCTTGAGGTGACAGTAACCAAGTCGAATTTAACGCTCAAAAAACCCAGGCTGCAGTTTTCTCTAAGAAGGTCAACATTGCAGAACCCGATATCGTTATGGCAGGACACGCAATTCCACTGACTTCGTCTATTAATTTGCTGGGTGTCAACCTGGGAGGAAATATGTCTTGGCATAATCACGTAGTGGCAATCGCCAGGGCAGCTTCTCAGAAGCTCGGTATACTTTTCCGTACCAAAAAGTTGTATACACCTCAACAACTTTTGACACTTTATAAAGCCCAGATTCGACCATCACTGGAATACTGCTCTCATATCTGGAGTTCTGCACCGAAGCATACCCTTCGGTTGTTGGATTCCATCCAAAGGAGAGCCGTTCGCCTAATCGGCGACCACGAGCTGACTAAGAACCTCGACAGCTTAGAACATCGAAGACAGGTTGGTGATTTGACTCTCTTCTACAGATATTTTCATGGCAAGTGTTCGACAGATATTGCCCGCTCGATTCCACCTAGAGTAATGCATAGCAGAAACACACGACGAACCACTGCCGCCCATCCCTATGTGGTTCAACTTAGTACACCCCGAACATCATTGTTTCAGAACTCTTTCATTTGGAGGACGTCATCTTTGTGGAACGGCCTTTCTGAGACCGTGTTTCCAACCGAATATAACCTCCAACGATTCAAGAAAAACGTGAATCGCTTTCTTCGCACACGCACCGCTCCCAGAGCGCCTTAAAGGATTTTCCTATAGTGCTTGTGCTCGATCATAAAAAAAAAAAAAAAAAAAAAAAAAAAAAAAAAAATATAAATTCGTACCCTTCACCCATACATAACTCTATTACAATCAAATTGGGTAAAACGGGTTTCTCACCTTGCTGCTTAGACCTGGATAGAACACCAGCTATATAAATAGCTGTAAATTATTGTAGTTATGTACGATTTTTTACCATAAGTAATATTGGTTACCTATTTCTAAATATTTTTATGTTTAAATTACAGCCGCGAAATAAGAAAATTATAAAATAAAGCCAGGAAAACTACAAATTAATTAACAAACAACAAACAACAAACAAAATACTAATATTTAATTGCTGCGCCATTGGATTCTTACACTAATCATAATCTTCTTGGCAGTGACAAAATAATACTTCTGGTCTAATCCGGAGTTAGTCCTTCCCAAATTTATTCTATTTTATCAAATAACTCCATTTCATTCTGTGGTTTAAAATTTATTTATTTATTATATTTTAAGTTTCCTATATTTCTTGCAGTATGCACAGGGCAGTTATCCTGCTGAAATATAAAGTTATTTCCTTCAAAAACTATCGCGGCAGAAGGGAGAAAAACATTTTCCAAAATCTGAATATATATATTACTGTTTAGTGTTCCACCAATATTCCAGCATACGCCTGCACCATAATACGTTATCCATGTCCACACATTAACGAAGAAACGTCCACTGGTTTGCTTTTTTTGAGTATACTCATCATATGGAGAATTTGGTGGTCTATATACTCGAATCCTTCTATTATAGACTGAAAAGTTTTCTCATCGGAAAAGATAACATTTTGCCAAAAAAATCATTTTCTGGTAAATATTGCATAGCAAACCCAATTCTTTGTTCCGTATCACTATTTGTTAAAAACGGTTTGGATGCAGCTGCTCGATTTCTTAATTTGGAGCATTGTCTTACTCGGCGTTGCGCAGTTCTAGATGCAGCAGGGAATCCTGTTATGTGCATAGCAGATACTGCAATTTCAAATGGATTTTGCCTTAAATACTCCACCAAATTTCGGTCTTCTTCATTTGATGATTTTCTATTATTTAAACCAGACCCAACAGATTTTTCAAGTGTTTGATGATAGCGCCATTTTTTTACAATTCCTTGAACAGTACTTTTAGGTATGTACCTACTCTAAAATGATTAGCTATTTTTCCATAAGACCACCCTATTTCTACTAAACATATTATTCTTGCTTTTTCAGTAATACTTAAATGAGGCATTTTTAAATCAAAAAAGATAATGACAATACTTTGACAGATATCATGATAACAATTAACACGTTACAAAGGTAATAAAGGTAAATAAAAAAGTTGCATTTACAGTGTCACAGTTTAGTGTACGAAATTATCTGTCATCAACTGTATGTTAATTATTGATATTGTTTTTGTTAATTTTATTGTGATATTCGAAATTTATTTGAAAATCATCTCTGAACGTGAACGTGCTACGTAAATCGCCATATATATGAGTATACAACATATTGCTTATACCATACTTTAATAATGTGCTTCTATGTAGCATTTGATCAGGGCCTGTCGAGTTTGCTTAGTTCGTAAATTTCTTGGTCGATTGCATGTTGAAGACAATATTCGACAGAACCGGTTTTCAAATATTTTTTAACTTTTATTTAACTTCGCCTATAGAAATGCCTTGAGTAAATTTTTATTAAATATCACCCGAAACTTGTAAAAAATAACCACAATCCTTGCCACAATCACACTGAAGATCAGAACCAAAATAACAACACTTATAACATTGAATATCAAACTTATGGAGAACTATAGGGTAGGAGGCCGATCGACAATGGCAGCATTTTCAAATTCTGTCCCGGTTTTTTGGTTAGTTCGCTATTGGCCGATAGATGGCTCTCGCGTCCGAAGTGGGCTGATGTTGTCTTCTTCTTCTTCGTTTTTAATATGGAAAACTAGATCCTCCATAGTTTTTAACTTTTATTTAAACCCTTTATTTTTCTGTGCTTTTACTTTTGACAATTGGCATTTTATTTTTCGAAATAACAAATAATGTTTGAAGGCAAGACAAGACAAATAACGTTGTATTGTAATTAATTTCCATATTTATAATAAATAATGGTACAATTTATAAAAGTAGAGTTTGCTTTGTGTCGGGGTGTAAGACAGAATCTTTTTCAGAGAGAAAACGCAGCCAAATAAGTCTCTTTCTAGCTCCAAAGGTATAGCTAGAATGTTTAATACCCTGTATTTTAAAAACCAAGCATCGTTGGAACTTTATACAGGCCGAGTTTACTAATAAGTATTACAAAGTAAGTGTAAATTCATATAAAAGTCCTTATTTGTTCCTTAAAGAACTAATTTAAAGAAAAATAGTTATTGCGTCCATAAGAAACCATTATTTGATAGCCCACTTCGAACACGCGCGCCATCTTACAGCGACTCGTAAAGCTGAATTACCGATGCTAATTTGGGACCGAATCCAATGCATTGCGATCGGCCTCCTACCTCAAGTCCTCCATAATCAAACTATAAGAAGGCCATATGAGCCGATTTCCTAAATCTGCTACGTCAAATTCATAGATGGTACAATGAGTTCACCAACAAGAAAGCGACTAACCTTTTCACTGCTAAATTAAAACATTGTTGCCGCCTGTCTGTTTGACTTGCTGCATGAGTTTTTTAAATTTATTTTTATAGCTTATCGTAAAACTTGATTTCACATAAGTACCTACACCTATCCACGTCTAGACCTAAAAATGTACCTATTTTTAATTGCTTTGTAGCATATAATATTTTCAACCTTTTGACGTCCCAACGTTAATTACATGAAAACATATTGACCGCCATGTATTCTATTTCTAACAGAACTAAATGACGACTGTCACTATTCAATACCTACCTAGGCTACAACGTATATGTTGGGTAAAATATGAATGAATGATGTGCGGTTTGTATAACTTGGTTTTTATTTGCAATTTTACAACTTTTCAAACTGGTTAAAATAAGTAGGTTTTACTTTCTTACTTAAGAAACATTCAGTTTGTTTGTATTAGTGTATTACGTATTTTGCTATTTTTCGACGAAATAAAACCTATTTTAGTTATACTTGCTGTCACTTTTTATCTACTTTTATTTGTTTAACATTTAACACCTAATGCCACGGTAAAATCATTATGAAAGTCGGTCCAATTACCCCGGAGTAATCAGCGTACATATTATTATCAAAAACATACATTCGGCTGGAATTGAGAACCTCCTATTTTATTGTCTGTTAAAAATGCTTGAATTCTTAAAAATTCCAATAAAATACGATATGCGGCAACACCACGACATCACATCAGTGAATTTGAGACATCTGTTGCCGAGGAGCTGCGTTATAATGACAGACAGGTGACAGATTTAAGGTTAGAGTTACGATCAGCTCCACAATGGCGACCAAACCAGCTCCAATACGTCAAAAAATGGGTTGTCAACTTTTCTCGGACATCCGTCATTCTTATATAGTTTGATATTCAATGCTTATAATAAACAATTGATATTACCTGCAAATAAAAAAATCATGAAAAAACATGTTACTGACATGTTCGTAGCAACGCTTAGATAACAAACCATACTTGCTTGGTAGGTTAGCGCACGGAAAAGAAATATTAGAGATCGGACAAATTGTTCCAAATAGGCAACCTTTTCATGATTAAAAAAACACATGAAGACAAGGTGTTTTCAGAAATGTACCTATAATAAAAACAATTTTTTTTTATTTACCCATTTTAATATGCGAAGTAGGTCTAGATTATCGTTCATATTGAAATATGTATCCAGTCTTGCAGGTTTATAAAAGTGCCATTGATTGTTTGAAAATTTTGAAGAAAATTACATCGTATTTTACTCTTAGACGAAACTACTTAACAAAAAACGATAACAATTTAAAATACCATGTTTTATTGTTCAAGACTGGAAATTCAAAATCGTCTAAGTGCCAACATTTATATTTTAGGGTAATAAAATAAATAAAAATAACAACAACATTAAAATACAATCACATAATAATGTAATGGCCACCGTTGCTATGTCAAACATATTTGACAGCCTTTAATTTAAAATTCAGAAAATACTTCGTTGACACATATTACTGTGGCATCATTGATGACAGAGGATAATATATAAATGGTCATATAATTACATATACAGGGTGTCCGGAAATAATGAGCTAAAAATTTATGGGATAATTCTAAACCGAAAATAAATGCTATTTCTTTCTATAACGTTTTTTGCGAAGGAGTTACAGGGTGTTAAAGTTAAATTTTATTTGCCTGTAAATCGCAATATATTTTTAAAATGTGCTCATTAGGATCCCCTGCAAGTTCTAAAATAGCTATTTATACAATAAGTTGCGAAATGAGTGTCTTTTAGGCACGCGACGTGAAATTGTCCAACGAGGCAAAGCCGAGTTGGACAACACGTCAAAGTGACTAAATGACATTGTTTCGTAACGAATTGTATACAATATTTTTTCTACTGAGGTTTTATAATGAAAAATTTTACTAACATTTTATTACCTATGTTTCATTTACACCTTTTATGTCAAAAAAATCGACAGTTGTCAAAAAAAATTCTAAAGATTTTTTTGTCAAAAACTGCGACAAATATAAAAGTAAAAATGAGTGATTTAAAGGACTCAGACATTGAAAATGCCGCAAATGAGGCAAAAAGTATTTTTGGCATATTTTTCACTATTATCCGATGCCTATAAGCCATCAACTTTGTGGAGTACTTACTCAATGCTTCGAACGATGATTTATTTGAATAAAAATGTTGAGATGAAGACATTTACAAATCTAATCGCATTTTTGAAAAGAAAATCTACGGGGTATAAACCCAAAAAGTCCAAAGTTTTTTCTAAGGAACAAATAGAAAGGTTTGTCAAAGAAGCAGACGATAAGAACTATTTATTGGACAAAGTCATACTTATTGTGGGAATCTCTGGAGCATGTCGCAGAGAAGAACTCACATATTTAAATATAAATAATATCGAAATTTCGGAGTCTTTAATTTAAATATCCCTTCCAAACACTAAAACAAATGTTGCAAGAAGCTTTGTAATTAGCGAAGGCTCTATTGACGGCATCAACTTCTTGAATATTTTCCGAAAGTACGCGCAGTTACGTCCAGCACACATAACCCATGAATGATTTTTTATCGCATACAGAAACTCCAAATGTTCCAGACTTCCAGTGGGTATTAATACCATTGGAGCAACACCAAAGAAAATTGCTGAGTTCTTGGAGTTTCCAAACGCTAAAGAATATACAGGCCACTGCTTTCGAAGATCTTCAGCAACTTTTTTAGCTGACTCTGGAGCGGATATATTGATGCTAAAGCGACATGGAGGTTGGCGGTCAAATACCGTGGCTGAGGGGTATATAGACGATTCTTTAGAAAATAAAAGAAAAATTTCCGAAAAAAATCTTGGTGAAAAATCTTTGGACGCTAAAAACAAACGTGTTAAATCTAATGAATCCGAGTGTTCTGCCAGCTCTACTAGTGGCATGGGTTAAATTGATATTGCTGTTGCAGATTCTATTTCTATTTCAAGTTCAAATTCCTCATCAATTTTACAAAGAGAAATATCTCAACGTACTGTTTTAGGTTACCCCAGCATTAATTTTAATAATATAAGTAACTGTATTGTTAATATTTATAATAAATAGGTAAAACTATAGTCTGTGTTTATATAGCTGTTATTTGTAAATAATTACTTATTATTAGCTGTTTCATTTGCCCCTTTCAAAAATTGGCACTTGCCAAAAAATATTAAATTATACCTAGTCTGTGGTTACGTTTTAATTGTAAATAATTACCTGCGTTACTTTTAAGCACGTTGCTCCTGGTAACGTGCTTAAAAGTTTTTTAAGCACGCTGCGCTTAAAAGGAGGTTATTAAAAAACCATAATCACAATCGAAAAGAGGTTATTATAAAACGTCAGTAGAAAAATACTTTTTTTTTAATATCCAGCACAATAAAAGATTTAGGTATTCTACTTTTTCGCACCGTTTTGTGACACCCTGAAGATTATAAGCTGACAGATAAGGCACAGATGGTTTTGTATTTCCACTCTTTAATTATCTATAAAATAATACTATCTGGTTAGTTTGATTGTCCTAAGAAACGCTTATTACATCTTATTAACAATGACATTCTTTATAAAATAAAGGTATGCTTATTTAGAAGACCAAGAGCAAGCACTTGGATTAAAGACGTTGCAACGTAAGTTATCTGAATTTAAGTGAAAATATTTTAAAAAAAATGCTACACTTGTTTTTGATTTTAAAATGATATTTTGTCACGGCACCAAAAAATGTTTATTATAAGAATGTCAAAGTTAAGTACATATGCGCTAAGCCAATTAACAAATTTAACTTTATGGTTAGAACAATATCATTTGTGCTAAGCAACAATTGTTTTAATATATATACATTATTTTTAACAATAAATCGGTTGGTTCACGAAAAATATTTTTGGATATTCATGGACAAAATAATCGTACATTTTCATTTTTTTTTTTTTCAAAAAATGGATGTCACTTGGTTTTAGATCTCCGTCTGACTGTTGTCGAATTAACATTAACTTGTCTTACATTTATTTGCTACTGTTGATTGACGTCTCCTAAGGCGTAGTGCAATATCTTTTTGCTTAAATCCTTCGTTATATAGACTTACATTTTGTAACGCCTTCGATAATTTTGTCAATGAGTGTATATAATTAATATAACAGTTCTCATAAATTAAATGGAAATAAGTCTTACTATTCTACTTTACTTTTTGTTTATACCGGACCACAAGATTATTGATCAACTTGTCATTTTGTTAAAACATAATACAGTGTGTATCAGTTAAATGGTATAAATTCGATAATAAATACATGGGAGCGTGTCCGAAAAAACGCTCGGGCACGCCGATTGGTATTTCTAGTTGCGCATTTTTTCAATATAAACTTTTCATACAGGGTGTGTCATGTAACAGTGACCAATACCAACTTTCTTATTTTAAATGCAACATTCTGTATAATATTCAATTTTTGGATTCTTCAGAAAATTTTAGACATATTTCATGTACAATATTCTATACCTATCTTTAACTGTTTCGGAAATATTAAGTGTTTTCAGATTTATTGCATTGCAGCGTTTCTTTTTACTGATATGAAATAAAAAAAAAGGTATAAATAGTTTTGTTTACTTTTGTTTAAAACTCCTGACCTTAGCAAATTATTGTCTGTCTGCATGACAGTAGTTGTCAGTGTTATAGTCGTTTGAATTTCGTTAACTGCATATCAGAAAAATGGTTTATTTAACAGAAATGCACAAAATAACAATTCTTCAGATGATTGGTTATGGAGATAAAACCCGGACACAAATGGAAGTTGCTCGCTTATTTCATCGAAAATTTTCAAATTTGACGCCTATAACTGAAAGAAAAATTAATAAAATGACAAAGCAGTTTCGCCAGCTTGGACATGTACCTAATAAAGATATAAAAAAAGTAGCTGCCAATGCAATATGATGATACCAAATTAGATACTATGCTTAGGTTTGAGGAAAACCCACATACTTCTAGTCGAATAACAGCCCCAATGTTCGATGTTAACCATTCATCGATTATTCGAACATTACAAGAAAATAAAATGTATCCCTGTAAAATGATACCTAGTCATGAGCTTATGGAAGACGATTTTGATAGGACAACGTATTTTTGTGAGCAAATGATGGTAATGTTAGATAACAATGTGATCCAATTAGAACATGTTTTGTTTTCTTATGAGTGCACCTTTACACTTCACGGTCATGCTAATGGTGAGAATTGCCGCTATTGGTCTAGGGAAAATCCTTACTGGATTAGAGAAGAACATACGCAATATCCTAAAAAGGTTAATGTTTGGGCAGGAATAGTTTCAGATCATATCATAGGTCCCTTTTTCATTAAAGGCAATTTAAATGGCGGTAATGATTTAGCACTGCTCCAAAATAATGTCTTGCCAATTTTAACAAACTTATAATCCTAATCCAGCAAACCCACAACCTCCAGCAAATATGATATGGTTTCAGCAAGATGGAGCACCTCCCATTACCAAATCAATATCTGGCCGTACCTTAACCGAGTATTTCCAAATCGGTGGATAGGGAGGCGTGGATCGATGGAATGGCCAGCACGATCCCCTGATCTGACGCCATTAGACTTTTTCTTATATGGTTATGTCAAAAATATTGTAAACAAAACTATACCCCTTAACTTAGCTGACTTAAGAGGACGAATAATGCTTGCGATTAGATCGGCCACGCCTGAGATATTTAGTAGCATTAGAAGAAATTTCCATTTAAGATTAGGATGTTGCCAAGACATTTGCGACGAGCATTTTCAACATCCATATTAAGAAATAAACAGTATTACTTTTTATTTTTTGAGTGTGTTGTTAATTTTTGCAATTAAATCTGAAAACACTTAATATTTCCGAAAAAGTTGAAGATAGGTATAGGATATTGTACATGAAATATGTCTAAAAATTTTTGATGAATCCAAAAATTGAATAGTATATAAATACACAAACACAACATGCCTCTACGACCCATTACAAGCTCCCGAAACTCTCCAACTTACGAACTTTCCAAGTATCTGCTTCCAATATTACAACCGCTCCAGGGACACAGCGCATCATATGTAAAAAATTCACAGCATTTCGTCGAGATAATAAGTGGAACGGAAATTCAACCAGAGGACCAGTTGGTAAGCTTCGACGTGGAAAGTCTCTACACTAACGTCCCAGTGAAGGAAACACTGCAGATCATTAGAAGAAAACTTGGGAAGACTACCCATCAATGCCATAATGGAGCTTCCAAAATGCTGCCTAAATAATTCTTACTTTCAGGAGAAGGACATATTCTTTAGCCAAAAGGACGGACTACCAATGGGCTTATCCCTATCACCAGTAATAACCAACATTTACATGGAATGGTTCGAGGATCAGGCGATAGACAAGGCGAATATTAAACCAAAGCTATGGCTTCGTTACGTAGATGATACATTCATCATTTGGAATGGAAGCGATGACGAACTTCAAACCTTTCTACAACATATGAACAACCTGGCACGTACAATTAAGTTTACCATGGAGAAGGAGGACAACGACAGATTACCGTTCTTATGCGTCGTAGTACAGAAAAACGGGAGCACCATCCAAACGTCGGTATATAGGAAACAAACCCACACAGGTCAATATCTTAACTACGCCTCAAACCATTCAAACAGCACCAAATATGGAATAGTCAAAACACTCGTCGATAGAGCATTCACACTTTGCAACTCGCAGGGAACTTTGACGAAAGAACTTAACAACATCAAGCAAGACCTTGGCTTGGCATGAATGATTACCCTACGAAATTAGTCGATCAGGGCATCAAAAAGCGTCAAAATCACAAAACTAGAACGAACAGAGATAATGAATCTGGACCCACCATGAATGTACCTTATGTCAAGGGAATCTCCGAAAAAATTCGAAGGATAGGACAACAGTACAACATTCGAATAGTCTTCAGCTCCAAAGATTCCTTAAGAAGCCACCTGACGAAGACAAAACCAACAAATCAAAAGGACACGAAGAATTGTGTATACAGAATACCTTGCGAATGTGGACAATCCTATGTTGGTGAAACTCTAAGACCTTTCCAAACAAGGATCAAAGAACATCGAAACCACATACTGAAAGGAGAAACAAACAGATCCGGTGCAGCAGACCACGCTTGGACCCACGGCCATCATTTACAATGGGCAAACGCAAAAATTATACTTAAAGAAGAGCATTGGCGGAAGAGAAAATTCAAAGAAGCAGCTGTCATAATCCAGAACCCTGACTGTTTCAGTAAACCTTCTGCAGATATAAGAAACATTTGGAAGCCCTTGTTAAATAGGTGTAGGCTCAGATTAAGTAGTGATGCAAACGTGATGACGTAAGCGGATGGCGTAAGCAGATGAATAATCATGGTGACGTAAGCAGATGACTCACGACTGCACCCGATCATACGTCACTAGCTCCGCCCCCCTAGGTAGTATAAATAGGCTCGTACCTTTGTAACTTTTTTAGTATTCACCTAAAGACGACTGGAGATACTTACCAGTTGAAACGTTGTGATATGAAAATCTAAAAGCAATGGAAGTCCAAAACACATCTATTACTTAAGATACATCATTGTCTACAACCTTCAAACAAACAGTATATAAGGTGTTGTATTAAAAATAAGAAAGTTGGTATTATGGCCACTATTACATGACACACCCTGTATAAAAAGTTTTTATTGAAAAAAATGCGCAACTAGAAATACCAATCGATGGTTTTTTCGGACTTATCTAATTTATTCCATTTGGCTGATACACACTGTATATCAATTTGAAATTTTGAGACCAGGCCCCAACAAAGTTGTTGTATTAAAGCCTATCTGGCGACAAATTCTAAGGATTTAATTATTTTAGTTTTAATATTTACGGTATGAAATAACAATCTTTGTGCTGTATTCGCTACAATCCAACTTATTATTAGTTAATTATAAGTTATATATAGAAACACTTAGGTACTTGAGGAACTAGGCGATTATAAATTATAAACACTTGCCAGAGGAACTAAGCGATAACCAGGCTTCGGTTCAGATTCTAGAGCCAATTTGGTTTATTATTATAAAAGTTTATTACCAAAATGTATACGTGTAATTAACTCTACAAATCTTGCATCGGGCGGCGACGAAAATGCATATGTAATAAAAACGAACCTTTAACCTAGGTGACGAAAATGAATGTCAAATTAAGGTTTTTGCCTTGCCTATTTAATGAGCATAAAAGGCTAAATAGAATTTAAGAATACTAAAAAATGCGAATTTTTAATTCAAAAACCGAAAACGATCCAATAATGTGCCAGTTCCTCCATGATGAGAAATGTTAATTGTTTCGTAGAGATTTTACTTCTATCTACGGTTTATAAAAATTCACAAAAATATTTTTAGTAAAATCAGAAAAGCACAACAGAAAATTATACAAAATTTCTATAGCTATCTTACATATTAACACAGCCCGCTCTTAAACTCTAAAAAAGTATGTTCAGTCACTGATACTATAACGTTCCGCTGATCACGCCGCCAGTTCTTGATGATGACAACTGACACTATAACAATAGTTGCTAGCACTACCACTGCTATAGCTGCCAGAGCTATCGAGTTTAAATAAGCATATGGGAACTTGAAATGTCCGGAACAATTTGATTCTTGTTCGTCATTACCAGATGGACAATGCGGCAAACCGTCGCACCACAGCTTTGAACTTATGCAGGCACCAAGTTCTGGGCAGCTGAAAATCAAACGAAATAATAATTTTATAATTTGAAGTATTATATTAGTTTTTAAATATAAATGCTTAAAATACAGCGGAAATGTTGCTAATTGCATTAATTCGAAAAAGAAATAGTAGGTATTATTTTCTCACAACAATGCAACAGTAATATATTACCGTAGAGGGGGGATATTTGGGTGATTGTATTCCTTTTTCATTTTACTTTTCTAATAAAACTTTCACACAAATTTCAAAATTAATAAAATTTATGTCATAGTTATGTTTGATGTGTATATTATCCACAGTTCTAACATATATTTCAAACAATTTCGAGCTTTGCTTTTTTTAAAAAAAACTTTTTAAACCCAAATAGCCCCGCGGGTCGGGTTATTTGGGTCACATATACAAAAGTGCGTGAAACTTAAAAAATACGCGTTAAAGGGCTATTTGGGTTAATTAAAAATAGCAAAGGTACACCCAAGCACCGGTACTTTTATTTTAAATTTTTTTTTATTAATAAAACATGTTTTTTTGCTCAAAAATATTTATTTTAACAGGTACAAAAGGTATACAAAATGGCACATTATTATAAAATAATTAGAATTATACGACATGCCTCTTGACAAAATTTTGTGTCCAGTCTTTTCCAGGGAGGTTGTTACTGTTTTTAAGCATGTCAACCTTTCTTCCACATTTATCTAGATATCGCTTAGCCAGAAATCTAAGATCTAAAAGATCGCAAGGAAACCCCCATTCAGAAAGAGCCAACACATGCTGAATATGCATTTTGTTCTTCCGTTGAAAACAGAGTAGAGTGTCCAGTAGATGGCTGTGTAGTATTTTCACATCGAACTTTCCTTCCAATTGTAGATGGGGGAATTTTAAACCTCTCTGAAGCTTCTTCATAGCTCAAGCCCTATTCTTTGACGGCCTGGACATTAGCATTTCTTAAATCATCCCCATTGTAGGATTTATATGGATTAAATTGACGACCCCTTCGTGCATTTGTGTAACGTCCTTTATAGGTACGAACCATCTGAAAATGAAAATATATATTTCAACTAAAATTAAACAAGAAAAAAAGACGTAAACATGCATAAAAACTTGTAAACCAAATAGCCCCCAATGAAACTCAAATAGCCCCTCTTTATAAAGATGACTGCCCCTAAGTAAAAACTAACATTAATTATCACACGAACAAGTCGAAGCCATTGCAAGACATCATATTTTTGAACAGCCATCATAATATTTCCATAGTACTCACCGTTTATCCTGTACCCATGGAAGTTTCAAACCTACACAATTTGTTAAAAAAGGCGGCAAAGAAAACACGCACCAAAACACACCTACACGTTTAAGATTAGAATTCATACTGATGCTCCTAAAACATGTTGGGTATAACGGCCACGATGACAACTAAAACGCGGAGATCGTATACGACATATACATTTTTGCGGCAAATTTGAATATTTTGCCACACAGAAACCAAATATCCCCCCTCTACGGTATTAAAAAATATAATACTGCTTTTGCAATTGCCTCTAATCCAGAATACTGCTCATTTTCGAAAAATTATCTGACCGGACTTCCATTGTCTTTATTTTGTTACTTAACACAACGTTTCAGTTAGTTAGAATCTCTAACCGTTTTCAAGTGTAAACTAAATTATAATTCTAAGGCTACTGTCTTAAATACTATACACGTGCAATGACGCTTGATGACTCCGCCTACGTGCTTATTGTAGTGTGAAGTTTGAGCTGCTGGTTTTGGACAAGAAGAGGCTTCCAGATAATGCGAATATCTATACTTGGCTTACTAAATATATGGTTATTTTGATTCATGAATGCTGCTTTTTTAAATTTTCGTTTTCTTCAGTGCTGTTCCGTGTCCAAAACCTTGGCTTCTGACCACTGTATATTATGTTGGTTGGTCCATATACATGTTCCGCTCTACCTGATCTCGAAGTTTCACCTCTTTGAGTATGTTTTAGATGTTCTTTAACTCATACGGGAAGAGGTCTTTTTGTTTCTCCAATATACGATTCGCCATATTCGCAAGGGATTTGATATATTTAGTAAACCAAGTATAGATATCCCTAGTATCTGGAAGCCTCTTCATGTCCAAACCCAACAGCTTAAACTTCACACTCCAAAGCACGTAGGCGGAATCATCAAGCATCATTGCACATGGAAAGTATTTAAGACAGTAGCCTTAGAATTATAATTTTGTTTACACTTGAAAACGGTTAGACATACTAACTAACCGAAACGGTGTGTTAAGTAACAAAATAAAGACAATGGAAGTCCGACAAGGTAATTTTTTTGATATTACTTCATTGTCTACAACCTTCAAACAAACACAATAAATATCTCATGTAGGCTCATTGGGACCATGTTATATAATGCATACATTTGCAAAGACTTGTTGTTAGCTGAGCTAGAGCTAAAGGACTGGTAAGCAGCAAATAAGTGCTCAAGTGTACTTAAACGGATAATTTTTTGTTCAAAAAACGATTTTATTTAAAGTCTAATATATTTTGTTAGGTTTGGCACCCCAGCTCTTAAGCAGAGTCCCTGGTAGAAGGAACGTTCATAAACGTCGTTTCCGGAAAATTTCCTTTTATTCTTCCCTCCACTTGCTGACGAAACATAAAGAAAGCTCATTAATATAGGTCTTGTATTGGGCGAGAATAAGAAAAACTGTTTTCTTAATAGTAGAATTAATGCGACTCGGTTTCCTGAAAGGCGACATCCAGAAGTGGTTTAGTAGTTGTTTTGAACGTTTTGTTGAATTAAAAAAGAAGAAAGAACAAAGGCTGAATGAGAAAAAACAGCAATATTATTGACAATTATTAAAAAACCAAATAGTGATGCAATCTGTGATGCGAAAAGTTGGAATAAGTGAGAATTCGGTACAAAGCATTCTGAAAAAATAACATTTTTTACACTAATACAGGATCCTGTATATTGCCGTTAATGTTTTGAACCTAAACAAAAGCTAAAAGAAATCTAATACAAAAGAAGTTAATTTTAAATAGTTTAATTTTTTTTTATTATCTTACCTATGTGGACATTCTGGTGGCCTGATTGCTAGTACAGAACTTGGTAAAGCCAATGCAGGATTTTTGGAAATTTCCATCCACGTCAGTACAAAGTTCCCTGGTTCCCTTTTTTGGAATTCTATGATAAAACTTCTGGCATTTCTAAAAATTATTAGGTATTTCCTATTTATGAATTTTGTGTAAATATGTGGTCTAATAATTTTAAACTCATAAAATTAAAACATTATTTAGGAAGGAAACAAATTAGACACTTTAGGTCTTCCTCCACCGGTATATTAAGGTAAAAAGTTTTAAAAGGAAAAATCTGTACCTACATGTTTCGAATGCATATACCGTGCGAGAAAAAATTATTTACATCACAGAGGGCCTTGCATTTAAGGACCTAATGCTTAGCCGTAGAGCTTAATACCTGTTGGGTATCAGTAACTATCTGAATTAACAATCAATCAGTTATTCCGTCATCGTTGACAGTCGTTATAAGTAATTTGATTCATCGCTAATGTTTCCAATTTCTTGAACAATTCACACAATGGGCTTTTTCGGAACAGCACAAAACATTCATGGTTGAAGCGTATTTTCGAAACGGGGTTAGAGTAAATGGTAAGTGGCAATACAATCCGGGATTGTACATCGACGATTTTCATGAACATTTTCCTAACGTTGCTTTTATTGCTGGGGATTTTTATCATTGCCTGAAAAGAACCGTGGCTGTGTTTAGGGAAACAGGTTCTATACAACACAAAAAAGGAACAGGAAGACCATTTGTAAGAACAGAAAAACTTGTCGCAAACTTTCGTGAAATAATGCAAAATACGCCAACAAATTGTATAAGACGCCTGTCCCAAGAAGTGGGAAGATCTTATGGAACATGCAGGACTATTCTTAAGAAGCAGTTAAATTTATTTCCTTATAAAGTGCAAGTATTCCAAGAAATACAAGCCGCAGATTTGGAAAGACGCAGGAATTACTCTCAATGGTTTACCCAAAATTTATTGGAAAGAAATGATTTATTAGACCTGACATTTTTTTTGGATGAAGCCTGGTTCCACCTCTCCGGTTATGTAAATTCTCAGAATACAGGCATGTAAAGTAGTAAAGTCCACATTGCACCCTCAAAAAATTGATGTCTGGTTAGCTGTTTCCCGAAGAAGAATTGTTGGTCCTATTTTCTTTTTCTTTTTTTTTATTAAATTTCAGCAATTTATGTAATTATTTTTCTTTTTCTTTCTGTGTATTCTTACTTTGTTAATTTTGTAAACAACAAAAATAACTTTGTATTTGTCTACTTATTTTATTACTCATTAGTTTTGCATATCATGTCATACTATGAATTTGACAAAATCTTAACCTAGATTTGGTTGGATATATCGTCCCCATATCATTGTAATATAAACCAAGCCCTACGTTTTTTAATCCAAGCCCTCTTTAATGCAAATAATTTTTGCTCGCACGGTACATTCATATTAAAAACAGATAATTAGAAAATATTTTTGGAAATGCTTTAATTAATTAATATTGTTTCGAATAATTTATATAAGTAATATTTTTTACTTAAAAATTATAAAATAATAATTTTATTATAGGTAATATATTTCTTTAAAAAAAAACTGCGTTTATACGATAAATTAACATATTTACTTTAAAACTTGATTTTTAATGCATATTTATGATTTTACATAATAAAACAAAAAATAAGATTTGCCCCTAACAAGCTCAGCTTTAGGAGATTGAAGAATAAGTTTATAGAAGACAACATTCATAAACATATTTATTATATTATTAAATTTTAAATAAACTTATTATTAGTCCAGTTATGGAAACTTACCTATTTTGTATTTTTTTATAACTGTACATATTCCATCCTTCCGAAAACAATTCAACTATTTCATCCACGCCATTATATTGAGGACAAATAACGTGAACGTCTTCGGTACGACCGGCAGGATAAACTAAAATCCTATTTTTGATGGGGCATAGCCGGGAGTCTCTTCTTTCGTTTCCTTTTATTTTAAGATAGATAAAATTACAGTCTTCTTCGGGTTCTATTAGCCAAGGCTGTTCAAGGCAGTACCTAAAATTTTATTGAGTTATTAAATAAGTATTATTGTATTTATTTTAAGGGTAAGCATACTTCGCTGCAATAATAGTAGTAGATAAGACTAAAAATTAACGGTCAGAGGTTAAAGAGGTAAATAATATTTCCTAAATTCAAAGGAGAGTACTAATAAATCTTAATATTGTCGGATATGAATTGGTATCCTTAAGGATGGATTACTCATCTCGTACTTCGCTGTGGTGCTAAGACTCTTAGTGGGTGTTAAGCTTAATAAGAAGAGGTGTAGTGGAAAGATAGTGTTTAGAACGAAGACAAGGACTTCTAGTTTCATAGGAGGAGTCAGTAGACGAATGTTGATAAAAAATAATCGTTTGTAATTGGTTGGGATAAATGGTTCCACTTCTATGGTACATCCAGGAAATTCCCCTCTTTTATTAATGCGCAAAATTATTGCTGACATAACAAAACAGAACCCCTTCTTCCAGTTGATAAGGGTTGAAAAACTGTATAAAAACTTGAAGGAACGCTTACTCAGTTGTAACAACTGTTCATCACTGTTCAAGTGTAAGGGTAACCTCTGCCCGTTTGTCTACTCAGTTTAAAGTCAATACTTAATTCAACAATTTTGATGTCATGAAGAGTACTGCACCAGAACCAATCTATTTTGCTCCAAGTGTTCTTTGAGTAATTTATTTAACCGTTTATTGCGTAAAATTGTATAATTCTTATTTTGGTCAGAGTTGTCTATTAAGTGGAACTTGTTTCTTTAAAGTTGCTGGAATAACACCTTCCTAAAGTGAGTAAACAATTCACCGTTTTATATTCTTAAGTCGTTAATTTGTATTTTATTCATTGTAATCTTTCATTCTTTCATTGCTTTGCTATATTGCTGTTCATCAAATAAATCTCTTAAAAATCCTTAGTGTTTTAGTGATTAGATAGCGCACCATAAGAGCACAGTATAATAATAAAGAATCACTCTCAGTAAAAAATAAAAACATAAATCAAAACCATCTAAGTTACATAACCCAGTCGCCTACAATTCTGACACGCGACATTTGACCAAAAAAAGAATTATACAATTTTACACAATAAATGGTTAAATAAATTACTCAAACGACCCTTACGCAATTGGAGCAAAACAAATTGGTGCTGGTGCAGTACTTTTCATGACTTCTTGTTGAAATTAGTATTGACTTTAAACTGAGTAGACAAACGGGCAGAGGTTACCCCTACACGAACAATTGTAACAACTCCCTGAGTAAGCGTTCCTTCGAGTTTTTTATAGTTTTGCAACCCTTATCAACTGGAAGAAGGAGTTCCGTTTTGCTATGTCAGCAATAATTTTGCACGTTAATAAAATAGGGGATTTCCCTGGACATTCTATTAGAAGTGGAACCCTTTATCCCAACCAATTACAAAAATAGTACATTGTATACCTGAAAAGCTGAACATTCTTGGACGACCGTAAAGATCGATAGGAACTTATTAGATACAATCAACTTGTTATAATTTTTAAAATAAACATTATTGTAATTATTTTATTCCCAACAAGGAAATAGGTATTGGTTTTGTAACTATGGAAATAAAGTAATAGTGAATTGTCAAATACAGCTGTAATTCTTAATCATTTTTTTAGTTTGCAAACAACTGTACAGAAATAACATTTCCGTACAGTACAAAATAGCTATTTACCTAACAAGTGCGGAAAATGAATTTTTCCGCACGAGTCTGCCGTTCACCGAACGACGCGTAGCGGAGTTCGGTGAAGCAGCCGAGTGCAGGGAAAACATTTTTCGCACGTGTCAGGTACAATAGTTTTTCTACAAACGTGTGGAAACAAGTAACACATATTTCAAAGAAATTTAATAATTTTTAATTAACTATAACAATCACATACATGTAACAGTAACTAATTCTGAGAAAAAAAGTAATAACTACAAGTTATAATTGATATATTATTGATTTTGACATAATCGTGCCGAAAAATTTTTCCGCACTAGTGTGGAAAAACCAATTTTCCGCACGGATTTTTGACATAATCGTGCCGAAAAAATTTTCCGCACTAGTGTGGAAAAACTAATTTTCCGCACGGATATCAGTGCGGAAAATTGATTTTTCCACACGTCTGTAGGAAAATAAATATTTCCTTACAGTGATTTTCCGTTGCGTAGCAACGACGAAGTGCAAGGAAATATTGACTTTTTCTTTCAAAAAAGTTGTCAAAAATGTCAATATTTCCTATCGATTTTCGGAAAATTATTTTTTATTATTATTCGTTTACTGACTCCTCCTACGTAACTAGAAATGTCCTTGTCCTTGTTATATACACCATCTTTCCACTACACATCTTCTTATCAAACTCAATACCCATTAATAGTCTTAGTACCACAGCGGAGTACGAGATAAGTAATCCATCCTTAAGGATACCAATGCATATCCAACAATATAATAATTTGTACCTCATTGTACTATTTTGATTTACACCATTGTCTGCTTCTATAAAACTTTCATCATTATCTCTGATGCTAATTTCTCCACTGAAGTCCCTCAACCGTCTGGTTTTCCATGGATTCAAACAGTTGTAGTCGTCTGCTAGAAACTCGTACGTTGCATCAAAAAAATAACTATTATAGTCTTCATTGCTTTTCATGCTGGTAACTATAAGAGAACAGCCAATTAACCCATTTGATTGGTCGCAGTTTGGTTGGGAAAATAATAAAATTAATAACATATCTGTTAACGGAATGCCAAGAACTGCCAAGTTGTTACAAGAACTAATGAATTAGTAAACGACCCTAAGTGGGAAAACCTTGATTTACTAATTTAAACAGGTAGTAAGATAAAATATGTCGAGATAAATTTTTATGTTGGACAATTTAATATGTCATCACTATGGGATATACCAATATAATGTATTTAACATTTTTTTTTACTTTCGGTTAAAAAGGAATTTAAGGTTAACTTTAATTTTTTTTGGAATAATACGGTTGTATTTACGTTTTTGGACTTCACTAGCGATTCCAATTTATTAATATTGCACAACAGGTCATAAGTCCTAACTGGATAGTAATTGCCTCGGTAATTGCAGTTTAAAAATCTATTGCAATCTGCTAAAATTAAAAAATCGGCACTTCTCTAGATAAAATATTTTATATCGTGGCCGATTTAAAACACTTTTTAAAAAAGCACTTTATATAAGGATAAGGTTTATATGAGGTTTCTTGAGAGAGGCAATTTCGGTTACCATAATACATAGTGTGTATCAGCTAAATAAAATAAGTTCGATAATAAATACATAGGGGTTTGTCCGAAAAACGCTCGGATACGTCGTCGATTGGTAATTCTAGTTGCGCTTTTTTTTCAATAAAAACAGGGTGTGTCATGTCACAGTGGCAAACACCAACTTTCTTATTTTAAATGCAATACCTTTTATATTATTCAATTTTTGTATTCTTCAGAAAATTTTAGACATATTTCCTATACAATATCCTATACCCCTCTTCAACTGTTTCTTAAATATTAAGTGTTTTTAGATTTATTGCAAAAATTAACCACACACTCAAAAACTAATAAGTAATACCTACTGTTTATTTCTTGATAATGTAAAAAACAGAAAAAACATGAATGTAGGAGATGTTGAAAATGCTCGCACTGAACGTCTTGGCAACATTCTAATCTTAAATAGAAATTTCTTCTAATGTTTCTGAATATCTCAGACGTGACCGATCTCATCGCAAGCGTTATTCGTCTTCTTAAGTTAGCTAAGTCGAGGGGTTTAGTTTTGCTGAAACCATATCATATTCGCTGGAAGTTGTGGGTTTACTGGATCAGGATATAAGTTTGTCAAAGTTAGCAAGACATTATTTTGAAGCAGTGCAAAGTAAATATAGCCATTTAAATTGTCATTAATGAAAAAGGGACCTATGATATGATCTCCAACCATTCCTGCCCAAAAATTAACCTTTTCAGGATATTGCGTATGTTCGTCTCTAATCCAGTATGGATGTTCCCTAGACCAATAGCAGCATGACCGTGAAGTGTAAAGGTGCACTCACCAGAAAACAAAACATGTTCTAATTGGATCAAATATTGTCGTCATTTGTTCCCAAAACTACTTTCTCCTATCAAAATCGTCTTCCATGAGCTCATGAGTAGGTATCATTTTATAGGGATACATTTTATTTAATGTTCGAATAACACAGGCCTGCATTTTTTAACACTTTGAAAGTTGATTTATAAATTTTAACTGTTTTCTAGTAATTGGGTAGCGCTGATTTCAAATCTGCTTTCAGTTTTTTTATATCACGTAAGGTTATTTTTCAAACCGGTTAAATCCAAAAATATAGAAAAGACACGATTTATTTCATTTATAAGCAAGTTTTTTAATATATTAAGGAAAAAAATACAAAAATATACACAATATACACATATAAAATATTATAAATGATTATTTATTCGTTACGCTTCTTCAAAAAATGTTTTCTTTTTTCAGAAAAGCTTCTTTTGGTTGTTTTTCTGTTTTAGCTAAAGGATGATCTCTTCTCAATGTCCAACAGAAATCATTTTCGTGTCCCAGCTCCCCTGGTATCTTTTTTCCATCTCTTTAATATATTAATGAAATCTTTTACCTTGCTCTTCTCCTACGTCCCCAAGATTTTCCGGGAATTAGTCCAAATGGGAATGTAAAAAGTGAATTTTTATGATCATATTCTGAAATTCCTAAAATTTTCCAGCATATTTTCAACGATTTCAACATTGTAGTAATGTAGGTTCAACTTCTTTAAAAGCATTCCATGCATGTTTTTCCTTATCTTCCATTACCTTTTCAAATTCTGTATCTTTTATCAAGCTGCTTATCTGCGACCCTACAAAGATTTCCTCCTTTAATTTTGCCTCTGACAGAGCCGGAAATGTTTTACACAAATATTTAAAACAATTTCCTTTTTTGTTTAATGCCTTAACAAATTGTTTTATACGTCCAAGTTTTATGCGAAGTGGTGGAAGTAAAACTTTTTGAGGGTCAATAAGACTTTTGCGAATTACATTTTTGTTTCCAGGTGTTAAAGTCTCTCTTTGTGATCAGTCTCTTATTATCCAATGCTGTTCTCGATTCCTGCTAGCCCACTCGCACAGGAAACATGGAAATTTAGTAAATCCAGACTGCTGACCTAAGAGAAGACCTAAAATTTTTTAGATCTTCACACACTTCCCAGTTGTAATTTTTATATTGTATTCTTAAAAGTAATTCCTCTAAATTTTCATAGTTTTCCTTTAACTTAACTGTATGGCCGACCGAAACAGAAGCAAAAACATTGTCATTATGTAAAAGAACAGCTTTAAAGCTCCATTTTGAAGTCGATTAAAAGTTTCCAGTCGGAAGGTGTGTAGCACCACAGAAAATATTTTTTTATTCATCAATCATTTAGAATTTGAAGTACTACATTCATTTTAAAATGCATTAAAACGCCTATTATAAGTTTTTTTATTTTTTCTTTTTTTTGCAAAAAAAAATCTGTGGGTGATAGAGACCAATTGTATTTTAATTAGTTATTTCTATATAAAAACTGAACTCAGCAAACAAAAATCACGTCATCACAAATTTCATGCAGGCCTGTGTAATCGATGAATGGCTAACATCGAACGTTGGGGCGGTTTTTCGACTAGAAGTATGTGGGATTACCTCAAACTCAAGCATAATATCTAATTTGGTATCATCACTTATTGCATTGGCAGCTATTTTTTTTATGTGCTTTATATATACCTACAAGATGGCGAAACTGCTTTTCTATTTTACTAATTTTCCCTGGAGTCATAGGCGGCAAATTTGGAACTTTTCATGAAATAAGCGAGCAACTTCCATTTGTGTCAGTGTTTTATCTCCATAACCAATCATCTTTAGAATTGTTATTTTGTGCATTTTTGTTAAATAAACCGTTTTTCTAAAATGCAGTTAACGAAATTCATACGACTATAACACTGACAACTAGTGTCATGCAGACAGACAACAATTTGCTAAGGTCAGAAATTTTAAACAAAAGTAAACAAAACTATTTATACTTTTTTTTTATTTCATATAATTAAAAAGAAAAGCTGAAATGCAATAAATTTGAAAACACTTAATAATTCCGAAACAGTTAAAGATAGGTATAGGATATTGTACATGAAATATGTCTAAAATTTTCTGAAAAATCCAAAAATTAAATAATATACAGAGTATTGCATTTAAAATAAGAACGTTGGTATTGATCATTGTTACATGACACACCCTGTATAAAAAGTTTTTATTGAAAAAATGCTCAACTAGAAATACCAATAGACGTGTCCGAGCGTTTTTTCGGCCACGCTTCCATGTATTTATTATCGAATTTATTCCATTTGGCTGATACACACTTTCTAATTTGGCAGTAACGTGTTCTTTAAAACGCAAATTGGAATCAAGAAATAGTTCCACACTCTTACATGTATTAGAGAAGGATAAAGTTATGTTATTTAATTTTAAATTCATATTTTTTTTAATTAACTTGATTTTCGTTTCCAAATGTAAATGGAAGCTTTAAGTCAGTCTTACCAATAAACTTAACAACAATTTTACTTGCAGCTTTAGTTGTGATGGTAAAAGCTTGCTCACTTATATTACTACAGAGGCAATGCCTTTTCATTTCAACATCGCTCCAAGGATATTCGGATATGGTTATTCTTGCGGTGCCTTCCAGTTTTGACTTGGTATTACACTGCCATCTAAAAAAACAATTTTTGCAATAATGTTTTCGTTTCTGTAACTCAAATTTCAAATATCACTAATGTTATAGTATTTGCAGAATTATACCGTTGATCTTTTGACTGCAATAAACCCTCATTATCCCTTTGACCATAAAATAAATAATGAAATCCCAAATTTTAAAACCTTTTCGAGCAGAGCCGGACCAGGTACAAATTCAATTTATACCTATGCCTGATTCATATATAAATACGAACTGATTTTTAATAATTTTAGTCTTTAGTGGTTTTCCGGCGAGTAATTTTTAGTTAGGCTTATTAGTGGTATAATGTGGCGTCCTTGGAATTGTGCTGATAGGGGTGCATCTTCAAGTGTCATTTTTAAAAGAAAGCATTTATCTACCGATGCCAAACTAATAATTAAAAATGTGTATCACTCTTTGTTGAGTAGAAATTTTAATTCGATGGATGCTTTAGCAGAGACGTCTACTTTGACAAAAACTCCTTTATCTTCGGTAAGAGACATAGTACTTAAACCTGTTAATCGTAGAAAAAATCGGAGTGATTCTAGCACATTTAGAAGCATTGACGAAAATGACATGGATTTATTAAGAAGAAAGATTTACCAAATGTATGAGGCACAAACTGTACCCACTTTGATTTCCCTCAAAGAGCGGCTGATTAAAGACGAAACAAATATCTCTTGTTGCCTTTCAAGCCTTAGGAAAATATTGCGTAAAATGGGTTTTAAATACCGAAGCATTAATAAAACACAAACATTTATGGAATCTTACCGTTTACGGGAATGGAGACTTAAATATTTAACAGCTGTTAAACAATTTAGAGAAGAAAGTCGTCCAATTATTTACCTTGACGAAACATGGTTCGATACCCATGACACTCCAAGAAACGGTTGGGATGATTCTTCCAAAAAATGTCAAACCAAGGCACCATCAAATAAAGGCAAAAGAATCACAATATTACATGCTGGTTCAGAGAACGGGTTTGTTCCAAATTGTCTGTTGCTTTCAGCTGAAAACATAGCAGATTCTTCTTTAGATTATCATCAAGATACGACGCACAACTTTTTGAAGATTGGTTTAAACATAAACTCCTTAAAAATATACCTGAAAATAGTGTCATTGTAATGGACAATGATGCTAGTTATCATAGTCGGCAAGCAAAAATCATTCCCAATTCTAATAATACAAAAGCAGAAATTCAAAATTTTATGATTGAAAATGATTTATATTTTGAAGAAACTTACAAAAAACGAGAACTGCTGGAAGTATTAAAAGCTTTTAAAATAAATAAGGAATACGAGTGTGAGAAACTTGCAGCAGAAAATGGACATACAGTGTTACATCTTCCTCCATACTATTGTATATTCAATCATATTGAGCTAATATGGCACCAATTAAAATCCAATATTAGGAGAAATAATATTTCTCCTACATTAAATGCATCTGTAGTAGAATTAATTAAAAACGAAGTAAGAAAAATTTCTGCAGACAGCTGGAAAAACTGTGTGCAGCATGCATGTACTTAAGGTGGAAAATTCTTACAATTGTATGATTACAAATGTTCAACCCTTAATTATAAGTTTAGGCTTAGATGAAGATAGTGATACAGAGTTAAATTTTGAATAAATTATCAATCGTTTTTTAGAATTTATTTAATTTTTATTGTACTTGTTATCTTAATAGTTATACTTTTAAATTATATTATTTTCAATTATCATTAATTGTTATTATTATTTTACATTTATTATGGGTACCTACCTAAAACTAAAAATAACTATCTAATTATTTTAAATTATAAAAATAAATCAGGTGGTGTAGGTACATTTTCAAGCCGACCCTGATCCCATTTAATCCCCTTTGAAGAGGTTGAGGCGTATATAATTGGGTTTAATCAGGTAGTTTATTTTTGGCAGTAAGAGTCAACGGTATAATTCTACAAATACTTTACCTCCTATTAATATAATGTCGGTTGCACAAAAGTTTTAATATAAAGTCTGTTCAATGACCGCTGAACCTTACGTCATATTCTCCATTTTTTGCGGTACGTCGAAGATTAATTCAGTCCGTTTGACATACAGGTGGTAAAGTTTATGATTTTTCTTAGGCTTGATCTACATAGAGATGGATGCATGTAAACAAGTAAAATACAAGCTCATATTTTTACATTTTTAATAATTTTTTATACTGTTAATTAAGTCCGAAATAGGTAGTTTACTTAGAGTAAAAGGTATCTTGGGATGAAACAATTGGTTTTTGAAAATCAGTACAAAGTTTTTAAATAATTTAAATTTACTAAAAATAAATAAAACTTATTTTATAATATATTTATTTGTCTAGTGCATCTCTAGTACATTAGTCTATAAATTTTGTTTCAAATATTTTTATCTTATTTATAAAATCATAAAGAAGGAAATATAATAAAAAATGACAACACAACAAAATACAGTTTTTTAATAATTAAAATAAATCATGTCCGCAAGGATCATCATCATCAGATTCGTCCAAGTTAATAATAATAATAATAATAATAATAATAATAATAATAATAATAATAATAATAATAATAATAATAATAATAATAATAATAATAATAATAATAATAATAATAATAATAATAATAATAATGATCTGGAGGAAGTGAGCAGCCTGCAACTGGGTCGACTCACTAAGTTTATTAACAGCAGTGGCTGGTTTGAATGAGCTGTCAAGATTCTTCTACGATCTACGTCGCGTTAACCATGAGGAAGCTGATGCGGATCAAGAACTGTAAACAAGAAGGATAGCTTATTGCCATAAGAGCAACGTTGGATTTTTAACGGACGGCGGACTGAACGGTTGTGACGACACGACAGTACCGAATTTTTTTTTATCGGTGAAGGCCTATGTGTTCTTGTTGTGATTAATTGTATTTTTTGTTAGTTTTCTGTGACTATTTTTTAATTTTTAACTGTTTTTTAGTAATAATAAACACTTAAGGACATCGAACAATCAAAATTTTATAATTTAAGCCTAATTTTGCGTATTTTTTTGGTGTTTACCCGGACTGGGTTTTTATCAGTATTTGGACATTTTTGCATTCGAATTAGTTTTTTAACAGTTTTGGTAAGTTTTCTCAATAAAATACTCAAAAAATATATCTAAAATACTATTTCGTTGTTATAGATTGCGATGCCTGGGCAGATTTTATTTTTTATACTATTATTGTATTGTGCCTAGTTAAGGTATACTATAGTCGTAAATGGCTTGTCCGTTCATAAATATTTTATTTTATTATTGAATTGTAAATAATATAGTTTGTAAGTATACTTTTTTAAGTGATTCTACTAAAATTCTACTAAAATTTTATCATATTCAAATATAATACTAGGAACCAAAAAACCTGCGCAAAGCCTATATTCGTTGATATTGCGATTTTTGAAAAATAAAAATACTGTAATATAGTTCTTGACAAGTGAAACATTTTCTTTTCTATACAAATTTGCGTTAGACGACCGGAAATGTCCCAAAAAAATTATTAAATTATTGTGCGCTGAGTAACTCGCGTAATTTTGCGATTTTTGAAAAATAAAAAATACTGTAATATAGCTCATTACAAATAGAATACCCTACTTTCTATACAATTTTTACGTTTGATAACTAGAAATACTTCAAAAAAATTATTGAAATAAAATTGCTATGTATTACCGTACATTTTAAACGGGGCACGTCTGAAAGTGTACTGATGTGACGTCACTGCATATTTGACCTTCGGCAGAGAAATCGGGCGAAGTAAGCTATCCTTCTTGTATATAATCGTTGGATGCGGATAGGTTCCGCGGAACATGTGATCCGACACAACGATCCTTATAGGACTATGTGTGAATGTTTGGACAATGCCAGAGGTCTACCACTCTAACCTAACCTAACCTACTAATAATGGGAAGAGTATCTGAAGCATAGATAAATCTTTCTTGTTCCCATACATCATTTATAATTTTATTTGTATGTTACATAATTTTTTCTTATTTCCACTGTTACATATTCTATGGCTGTATTTCACAGACCCAAAACTACGTCATTTGTTACAGGATGCATAGAACTTATTTTTGCATCATAATAGCGCTTACATTCCGACCAAACCATTTCAATGGGATTAAAGTGGCAATGATATGGGGGATGTCTCAAAACTCGATGTCCTTGTTGCAATGCTAGTATGCCCAACCTAATAAAATAGAAATAATTAAAAAATAGAATCAATAGCGCTTTCCAGATTACTTGTAGCGTTTGGGTGGAGTATGCTGCTTTATTATTATCCCATCCTTCATTGCAAATGGTGAAAACGGAATTTGTCTTTGTTCTAACCATGCAATAAGTAATCTTTTTAATTTACTTATATTTGGAATTTTTTCAATTAGCCCAGAATGATAGGTGTCATTATCCATGATAATAAGTAACGGTTCTTCCAAGTTTAGTAACAATTTTTCTTCAAACCATTTCTCAAAGTTTTTACTATTCATCGAATCATGATATTCAACTGATTTCAGGCCAGACTTGTAGCATGTAGAATAATATACCGTACAGTACAACCTCTGACGATTTTTTAAAATTATGTGAAGAGTATCATCTTGCCAACTTCACCTAAAAGCCCCTTTACTGTATATCCCGGTTTCATCCAAAAAAACAGGTTTTAAGGGAAATTGAGAGTTTCTGTTCTTCTTATTATCTTAAACATTTTACTACAATGATTTTAAGGTTTAGTTGTATTGAGCGAATGGTGATGCATTCGCCTACTCTATACATTTCATAAATACGCTCTCTTATGGTATGTTCATGAATTTCGTGAGTTGTCGACCACGGGATGACACAATAGCTACATTATTGCGATTCTTTTAATCTACATTTTCGTTGGATTGTTGAACATAAAAGAGTATTTCCGGCATCACTTCCTCTTTGAAAATAATCAAATAATTTTAAAATTAATGCACTGCCATACAATTTTTCATTTAATATTTATGTTTTATTATATCTACTTACCTCGTAAACTGCGTGAAATGGTAAAAGAGTTTTCCGGCATCACCTTTTCTCTTTGAAAATAATCAAATCGTTTTAAAATTAATGCTTGTTCTTTTTCACAATACCGTGACATTTTTGAAATGATGTTGATTAAAAATGTCACTATCCAAAATGACAATACCACTGTTTTGTCTGGTAAAATTATACAACATACCTACATACATTCATTATCGAAGCAAATTTACTATCTCAACTATTTCACGAATGTTAGAAAGATAATCACTAGTCGTGATATAACGGTTAGCGGTCATTGAACAGACTTTATAACTAAAGAGACAATTTTGACTATGACAGTGACAGAAATGATTTGCTCATAATCAAAGCTCCCTGATTATTAAATGAAAAATCGGGCTAACCGGTTAATGAATTTTTAATAAAAATATTTATGCAACCCGACCTAAATATTTCTTGCATACATAATTTTGCCCCTTTGAATGCAGGTTTTTATTATTACTAGTATTAAACTCTCACCTAAAAATAACAATATTTTTTTTTGCCATTGTTTAATTGTACCTATATGTTTATGTTAAAAGCCATTTATTACCGTGCGAGCAAAAAATATTTGCATCAAAGAGGGCCTTGCATCTAAGGACGTAATGCTTAGCCGTAGAGCTTAATATCTGTTGGGTGTCAGTAAGTACCTGAATTATTAACAATCAATCATTTATCGTCATATTTGACAGTCGTTACAAGTAATTTGATTCATCGTTAATTTCTCCAATTTCTTGAACAATTCACACAGTGGGCTTTACGGAACAGCACAAAACATTCATGATTGAAGCGAATTTTCGAAACGGGGTTGGAGTAAATGGTGAGTGGCAATACAATCCGGGTTTGTGTATGGACGATTTTCACGAACATTTTCCTAACTTGCTTTTATTGCTAGGGATTTTTATCATTCCCTGAAAAGAACTGTGGATGTGTTCATGGAAACAGGTTTTATACAACACAAAAAGGAGCAGGAAGACAATCTGTAATAACAGAAGAACTTGTTGCAAACGTTCGTGAAATAATGCAAAATACGCCAACAAATTGTATAAGATGCCTGTCCCACGAAGTGGGAAGATCTTATGGAACATGCAGGACTATTCTTAAGGTGGGAGTATTAACATGCTTGCCAACCTTTAACCTATTTCGCGAATATTTATTTATGTTTTCTAGCTTTTATACAAAATTTAAAGAAAATCAGTATCGACTTGATATTCTATAGGTAATAATTGACATATTTAATAAATATCAAGGAATTTCATAACTTATTTTAGGAGAATTGTATAGCGAAAAATATCGGGTAAGATTTTTTTTAACATTATTATGTCATTGTCACTCATTGTTCTTTCACTACACAATTCTCCCAAAATTAGCAATGAAATAAATTGATATTTTTGTAATATATCAGATATTACCTAAGTAATGTGCCGACGATACTGATTTTATTTAAATGTTAGTTTAAAAAATAATAAACTTGAAAAAACAAAGCGAAATAGGTTATAGGTTGGCAATAAATTGAACGACGTTGAGAATTCAATCTTAAGAAGCAGCTAAATGTATTTCCTTATAAAGTGCAAGTATTCCAAGAAATACAAGCCGCAGATTTTTTAAAGACGTAGGAATTGCTCTCAATGGTTTACCCAAGATTTATCGGAAATAAATGATTTATTAGACCTAATATTTTTTTCGGATGAAGCCTGGTTCCACCTCTCCGGTTATGTGAATTCTCAGAATACACGCATGTGGAGTAGTGAATACCCCCATTTATTTGTAGAGTTTACATTGCACCCTCAAAAAATTGGTGTCTGGTTCGCTGTTTCCCGAAGAAGAATTGTTGGTCCTATTTTTTTCCATGACACAGTTACAGCACAGCGATATAAGAGACAATATTTTGAATCCATTTGTGGAGCAATTACTTGACGACGAACTACGTTTTGGATATTTTCAACAGGACGGTGCAACCGCCCATACAGCCGCCGAAAGCATTAACTACTTACGCAATTTTTTCGACGACAGATTGATCAGTTTTCGATCATACATTGAATTCCCACCTAGATCACCTTGTTTAACGGTTATGGATTACTTCGTTTTTCCTTATTTAAAGAACACTATTTTTAAAACACTAGTTGCAAATTTAGAACAATTACAAGAAAGGAATATTCAAGAATGTGGTAACATTTCTCCAGAGATGCTGGTCAACACTTTCGAAAATAGGAAGAGACGTGTGAATTTATGCTTGCAGCATGGCGGTGGCCAATTTCAGCAATTTATGTAATTATTTTTCTTTTTCTTTCTGTATATTCTTACTTTGTTAATTTTGTAAACAACAAAAATAAATTAATTTGTATTTATCTACTTGTTTTATTACTCATTAGTTTGGCATATGGCATATCATATTATGAATTTGACAAAATTTTAACCTAGATTTGGTTAGATATATCGTCCCCATATCATTGTGATCTAAACCACACAAGCCCTAGGTTTTTTAATCCAAGCCCTCTTTGATTCTAATAATTTTTGCTCGCACGGTACTAAAGGATTCGGGTACTTGCCTATTAATTTCGGGATTATATTCCGAAAAACACTCCCTTCGCCCAAAACTTGCTTTATTAAAGGTCAATTTCAACCTCTGCGGAACGGCAGCCTTGAACTGATACATACACGACAAATCCTTTTGTCCACCTCTCCCAAATAAAAAGGTAATTTTTGGAGAGTAAAACTTGCCGCTGTTATCTGTAAATAACCTGTCGCACGGATTTCTATTCAATTGCAAACCCTCTTGCGATAAATCGATGAATTCGTAACGAAGAATAAAATGTACTGGATACAATACACTGCCGTATTTGATTGTGTGTGATATCGTTAGGTCCGAGTTTGTGCTGACGTAGCTTTCCGACAAGCTGCAATAAAAAATGTATCAAATTTAGGAAGTAAATATTTACATATTATGTTGCAATGCAAACGTTTTGAAACATTGTATTTCGTTGCACAGGAAAAAAAATAAAAAAATAAATAACTAGGTAGGACTTGTTATGTTTCACAAATTTAATCAGTTTCCTGACACGTGTTTCAACCCTTGCGGGTCATTATCAAAGGAGTACATGGAGATGCTAAATTCTACGTGACATCACAACATTATATTATATTATGGTAATTATAAACATGCCATAAAATTAAAATTCGAACTAGAAAATTGAATGGTCAACTGTGGGTTTTCCTAACTTTTAAAGGTTGGGGAGACCGAAACAGGTTGTAACGAAAAGTATTTGAAATTTTTTTTCTTGGAGCTGTTTTCACAAATCAATTTTTTCTTGTCATGAATGTCTACTTACATATGTTGTGAACAAATTGATTAAATATATATGACAATATTTTTAAAAATTAATCTGTCAGCTTTTTTTTAAATAGATCCGAACCTTTGTTACAAATTGCCCCGTCTCGGGGTAAAAAGTAACAGTAAGTAAGCGGGGTAAGTGGTAACGCATATTTTTTATTGGTATATTTAGTTAAATAGAAACGTGAACATATAAAACATGAACGTGAACATAAAAACATTTTAAACAAACATAAATAAACATTATTTAACGCGAAGTAGCTATTTTTGGTTATCTATTCACTATCCGAATCGCAATGATGGGAACTTCAAGTCAGTGCAAGTTTCATGTGGCCACTTTTTACACTTGTGGCAACTAATCCATTTTTCGTTAGGTTTGCTACGCCCATATGATTCAGTGCAAAAAACCAAAAGTACTTTTCTTCTGAAGAATCGTCTGATTCTACGTAAACTTTTCTTTTCACTTTTGACTTAATTATTTTGGACTTTTTGGCCTTTCGACCATTTTGTTCTTCTTCCAGTGCATGCTTCTCTGGTGTGTCAGTTAGTACCGCTGATCTTCTTTTTTTTCGACCCTTAAGGGTTGTCTTTCGCTGATCAGCTTTAGGAAGTAGACGAACAAACTCTGGAGATAATGTAATCTTGCCTTCCATTTGGGAAGTAACGTCAACTTAATCCTGACGTTGAAGCAACGGGTTCGAGTTCAGCTATTTCAGAATAAGGTGCTGTTGTTAAAATACATAATTTATCACATTGGGGTAAATTGTAACATGTTACATTTTGCCCCAATTAGATTGTTACAATTTGCCCCCGGATCGAATATTTTCGTTTTGTCCTTGCAGAAAAATAAGTAAATATGTAATCATGCATAGTTTTGTCAATATAATAACCTAGACTGCAATGATTCATTTATGACAAAAAAACACAAACTTAGCAGGCAGCTTGTAACATTTATTTTAAAATAAAATTATGATTTCGATTTTTACTTTACGTGTCACAATATAAACAATATCGGAAATAACCTTAACCACAATATCTGTTGCTCGACTGTCTAGACATAACTGAGCTTCACAGTGTTCTCCAGAACTCAGAAGCCTACATAGGGTTCGGGGTTGCCAGCTTTTAAATTAGGAAAATATTTGGTGTGCTACACCTTACCCCGTGTTACAACCTGCCCCGGTCTCCCCTACATATACATATTTAGTCCTAAATTAGTGTGCTATTAAAAATTAGGAAATTTCGGGTATTTCGGTTTGATTATTAACAACATTACATTTGTTTTTTATGGTTTTTTTGATAGCTATTGTTTCTAGTAAATTTAGTTTTCTACTTTTATTGTGAATGTATATGGGCTTTATGTTGTTAGAGATTGAGTGATTGTGTAATATGCAGTGATCAGCTAGCATTGGATATGTGTTTGTGTAAGTTGTTTTTATTGACTTGTAATTATTTTTGTATTGGATGTCTAAAAGAGGAATGTTAACTAGTCGATGTACCATACCATTGAATGCAGCTAGTTTTGTTTGTTGGAGGTGCTTTGTATCTGCGGGTATGACTATATTTCTGTGGTAGTTGGTTTTCTATAAATTTGGTAGGTAAATTGATTTTGTTGGTTTTTCATTATTGTGAGGTCTAGGAAATTAATTGAGTTGGCAGTTTCTTTTTCTATGGTAAATTGGATTCTATGGTTTAGACTTATTAAGAAGACTGAGAAATTGGTGTAATTGTCGGTCCGTACCGGTCCAAACACAAGAGACATCGTTGACATACCTACGCCAAAAAGGTATGTTTTTAATTACAGGATTTTTTATGTTAAATAATTTGTTTTCAAAGTATGCCATAAAAAGTTCAGTTAACGAAGGTGATAATGGGGAGCCCATTGGTAATCCCTCCTTTTGTTAAATATGTAGGTATCTGTACCTTTAAAAGTTAGGAAAACCCACAGTTGACCATTCAATCTTCTAATTCTAATTTTAATTTTATGACATGTTGATAATTACCATAATATGATATAAATACCTTTGTTATGTCACGTAGAAGTTAGTTTCTTCTAGTACTCCTTTGACAATGGCCCGCAAGGGCCGAGACACGTATCAGGAAACTGATTAAATTTGTTACAAGTAGTTATTATTTTTTCTTCCTGTGCAATGGAACAAAAGTTTCACCAAGCATGTAGCCCGACACAAATTAATTATATTGTATTTCAGTTTAAATGTATACAAGGTGTGAGAATACCCAATTTATTTATTTTCTCAACACGGATTACTCTTCCTTACAAATACCTCAACTATTATATTAATTTGTATCGATAAGAGAGCTTTTGATTTCTAAAAGCTTGTTTTATTCCGATTTAAATACCAGGTAGAGTTGTAACCTACTAATGCAATTTCTAAAATAATATGCTATCAGAAAAAGTTTCAAATTATAATTTTCATTTCAGGTGTACCACAGGGGTCCGTTTTGGGTCATTTAATGTTTATTATATTTATTATTAATTTAAATAATAAACTCGATAATAATAAGGTCTTCCTTACGCTGATAACAAGAAAATCTATGCTCATATCCATAATCTGATAGACTATGAAAAGTTTCAATTGCTTATTAAAATAATTGATGACATTATACTGAAATAATATCTTACCTACAAGGCCTAGTTAATCTTGAGGTATTCATCAGCAGAGCATGATCACAAAGCTTCGGTTTGTCATCTTTACAAAACTGTCCAATCAGCTGAACGGAGTTTCTACTTCTTATATCTCCATCCCAAATTTGTAATTGTACATCACAGCCTCCGCTGCTATAATCATTCAGTCTTTCATTGTTTACGTGGTACTTAAGAAATGATATCCATATAATGTCTTTAGATTGCCCTCTAAAAATTAGTTTCCTATACTCTCTGTCACAGAATATATAGCTACGCATAGCGGAATGCGTAGCTATATTCTGTGCCTATGTTTATTTATATATACTGAAGGTAGTCACAGCACTATAGGTAGCAATAATCTAATTATTTTATATAATAAAGTTGTTAAAAGCGAATAAATGTGGCATATCGGACAAGTTGTTTATATTGGAATACACAGGGATCCAAGCACAATGGATACCCTGGGGCGGGTAGACCATGACCACGACGGCCGTTTCATCCTTGTTAGGAATCTACGGGCAGTCATAACCCAAGCAATCCCAACAACAGCGGTAGAAACAATTTACGCAGCGGCACCCACTAGAATGAGCACAGTTTCTAATCTGCAAAACTGCAGACGACTCTTTCGGTGAAAACGCAAATAGCGTTCCCTATACTGGATTCTGATGCTCTTCGTGGTTTTTTTATTTAGTTGTCTACCTTTACATTATTCCCAGTGTGACTGCCTTTTATATTGGAGTTAATTCCGCTGGGATGGCGCTACGGTGTATTGATCGCCGCTTTACTTTTATAAAAGGCTTTTAATACACCTTACTGTTGCTACGCTAATATTCGCCTTACAAGAATTTAATTTTAATTAAAGATATGGAAAATTGATAATTAAAATAAAAAGAAATACAAAATATTAAATATTATCAAATGTCGAAATTTTAAGTAAATAAAATAAAGTAAACAAACCAATCGGATTTATCCGAGCTAGAGGGGCTTTCAAGTAAGTGATGACCTACATGAGGTAAAACCACCCTTCTAGAGGCAAAACTGAGGTTTAATAGTGAAAACTAGAAGAACATTAGAATCTAGGATTCATGAGACAGCAAAATAATCCAGTAGCTGTACCAGTGACCATCAAAATACCTCGAATTAGAACTAGAACGAAATAGCTGTTATTAAGGGAAGAACCGAGTTTTAGCCCCCTAAAGTCGAAAGAAATGGAAAGCAGCAAAGGGATAAGGTAAGCTAGAGTTATTTTAAGGACTGTACCTTAAGTAAAATTTAAGCAAAACTTCAATAAGGCCTGAGCTGGATGTTCGAGTACTTTGACAGAAAGTAACAAGAAAAACCAGTTTAAGCGGGTAGAAAAACAACTTAAAGCTTTTATTTTAAGTGATACATCAGTATCCAACTCCACCTCTTGTCAAATACAACTCTACGGGATTCCAGGAAGGCTAAAACATACAGAGTGTGTAAAGGTAAACAGTGGGAATGGAACCTTAAATTGACAGTAGAAAGAAATTATGTAAAAAAAGATAATATATAATATAAATAAGCAAGCTTAAACTGGCCGGTAAGACTGTATTACTTATTTTATTACCAGGAAAACCAAATATTTTATAGAGATAAAAGATACTGGTTATATAGCCAAATTATTTTGAGTGAATTCTTGACGGAATGGTGAGTTTGAACTTTTTTTGGTATTAACTATTTAATGAAACTATTTAGAAATATTAGTTTGAAAGCTAGATCAATATTACAGTAGAGGTGAAAACTCAACAGTTACTTAACGACAATATTTGGTCGTTACACTATTGTTGTTGGGATTGCTTGGGTTATGGCTGCGCGTAGAGTCCTAACAAGGACGAAACGGCCGTCGTGGTCTACCCGCCCCAAGGTATCCATTGTGCTTGGATCTCTGTGTATCCCAATATAAAGAACAGTTACACACTTGTCCGATATGCCACAATTATTCGCTTTTAATTATTTTCGCAGACACTATATTATCTTCTATAATAAGGGTATTCAAAAGTACTTGTTTTGGTGTTGTGAAAATGAAATATGGGATTTTAGTTTATTATGGAAATTAATAATTAATGGCCTCTTATTTAATAACTATTATTTACAGAAGTATATTTTTTACTGTTACCTATCTATATAAACCCACCTCTAAACAGTCAGAACTTTAACATTAAGGATAAAAAAAATGTATTTATATTACCTAAGATGATAGTGACATGTTACGTTTGGAGGCAATGAATGCAGTGGACTTTCCAGAAGACCTGTCGTATTTTCAAAGGAAGTTACTAGAAATTCGCACCGTTTTCCTGGTTCTATGTAGGTTGGTGAGGCTTTGTTGACAAAAATAATCTAAAAAAAAAAAGACATATAAGTTAATGGCTCAAGGATCGAAACGAAATATTATGTAGCGTATCCAGGATTGTTTTGATCAATTAAATAAATAATTTTTTATTGCCTACTTTCTGTTCGTTAGGCACGTAAAGTTCTAGGTCTGTATTTATAAAATACAGTTATTGTTAATTTAAAGGATTAAATACCTTTATTTTTTATTCTCTTCCCTCCTACCCCACTGTATATAAGTATATATACCTCTCAGGAGTATTACCTTAGTGACAAAAACCTGTATCTGCCTTCTCTTCCTGGCTGCCTGCCGCACGGTTGGTCACAAAGCATAATAAATCATTAGAGTTTTGCGACAAAACACAGCTTTTCCTAAGAAAGTTTTACATCCTAATAGACCAAAGTTTGCTAAGTTCGAAGTTTATTCTATCAATTATAGGCTTACCTTTGTACCTATTTCTAGCTAAAATCCGCACAAATAGTAAGTGTAAGAAAATTTACTTTTACCACAGAGAAAATTGCAATTAAGACTATGTCTTCGAACATATTGAATTTAAAAGTGATCTTTTAAAAGTACATTTCTGTTATTAAAAGATAATAATAATAATAATAAAAGACTTGCAATGAGCGCAGTTAATGAATATCGACGTCGTTTGCCAAATCGAAGAGCTCCTAATAGAAGAGTTTTTCAAAAAGTATTTTGGAAGCCAGGAAACTGGAATGTTTCCAAGCGTGAGAACTGTTTCTGAAGAGTGCAGGGTCTAGATGTGGAAAATGAAGAAAATGTTCTGGATATTGTCGCAGAGAACTCAGGTATAAGTACGAGACGGGTTGCAAATGAACTTACCATCACATCTAGTCATATAGGAGTCACTTGGAAAAAAAAACTGTTTAAAACCTTTTCACATTCAATCCGTTCAACATCTTCTAGATGGTAATTTTGCTTCAAGGGTACAATTTCGTGAATGGATCCATCAAAATAGAAGTCTGCACAAATACATTTTATTTAACAAGCTCAGCTTCAGGGGATTGAAGAATAAGTTTATCGAAGACAACATAAACATATTTATTATATTATTAAATTTTAAATAAAATTATTATTATTATTATTATTATTATTTAGAGATGAAGCTTAGTTCACTTGTAATGGAATTAATAATTGCCGCAATGAACATCGGTGGTCAGATGAAAACCCTACTACATTTGAACGAAACTTTCAACATCGATTCAGTATTAATGTTTGGTGTAGATTGGTCAACGACCAGTTCTTTGGGCCATTTGAAATGGATGATCGTCTTACTGGAGAAGGATACTTATTTACGGTTTTTGGAAGACCATTTGATACACATTTTGGATGATATTCCGTTACATGCTCGACAACGAATGTACTTCCAACATGATGGAGCCCCACCACATTTTAATCTCCGTTTGCGAAATTTCTTGAATTCACGTTTTCCTAATCGCTGGATTGGTAGAGGTGGTCCGCAAGTTTGGCCACCGAGGTCATCAGACTTAAACCCGCTTGATTATTGCCTTTGGGGATGGATGAAATCGCTAGAATATGAAACACGAGTGGAAACGAGAGAAGCGCTCCGCGATCGAATTTTCAATGCTGCAGCTTTTATAAAAAACAATCCCCACTCAATTGAACTTGCTACCCGAGCTATTAACAAACGTGCCGAAAAATGTATTGAAGTTGCTGGAGGGGTTTTTGAAAATATTCTTTAAGTTAGTTTACTGCAGTACCTGCAATTATTCGCTTTTAAAATAGAAATTAACTTACAAAAAATTCAGAACCGATTATTTCAGAAATGGTTGAGAATCGAACTAAAACATATGGGTATATTTCTCTTATTTTCACCCGCTGAACACGTTCCCAAAATATTGCTCTTTCCTCCCCAAACACCCTCTATATTACCGTCATTGCATCAAAAGTGTGCTGGGTTGTTATTGTTTTTTTTATTTATTTATTTATTTTACGTCGGCCTTTTTCCGCAACGAGGCCAATCACCGACGCCAGGGAATTTGTCACACACTATCTGGTAATTTTGCCGAATCCCTCTTTGTCGAGGGTAGGGTTCTTTAACGTGCCAACATCCATGACACGGGGCCCACAGTTTAACGTCTCTTCCGAAAGACGGCGCCACCTCTTAAACCAAATTCCAAATTTAACATCGACGTTGTCGGCACCGGGAATGGAACCCGGGCCTACGATCTGTGAGGCTGCTGCGCTAACCACTAGACCACAACGTCGACGGTTGTTATTGTAAATTGGAATAATTGAATTTTCTATTAAATCCTGTGCTTATTGCTATTTAAAGGAAATTTAGATATTAGGTAAAAATAACTAATATTTTACTGTCTTTAGATTGCTCATTAAAGTTTTACCTACTTGTACCACTAGTTCGAATGCTGGCATCCCTTAAAACTTATTTTATTGAAATATGCAACAAATCTATTACTGAGAAGTATTTTGTTATTTCTTAATACTCTGGTGATAAAAAGCAACTCCTTATCAACACGAAATTTGGAAGCTTAATGTACCGGGTGAGTGAACGATTGCGCGGAGTAACTTTAGGCCTTGAAGATAAGACTTTTCGATAATAAGCTTTTGTATGAAGGTATGGTTGGATATCTGGCACATTTAAAAAATATTTTGAATTATACAGGGTGCGCCCAAAAAGTAGGTTGTCATAAAGTTACATTTTTTTAAATGGGACACCCTATATTTGAATACATTTATTAATTATACCTGTTATTTCATACATTTTTATTACTGGTTTAATATACGAAAAAGTTGTAGTTTTTAAGATAATTCGACTTCTAATGAAAATTTTGCAGTTGCAAGCATGTCATTGTTGTGAAAATGCTACTTAAATTTTGGTCTAAGCTATTCATTATTTTCATACTTACTAAATTAAGTCAGTTATGGGAGTTTACTTTCTAGGACCAAAGTTTTCTGTCATCTTATAGCTCGTCATAAACTCTTTAACTTTCGTTAAGAACCTTCTATCCATATCTCTAATAGTTTTTGAAATATTTTGATGTTTCGAGATTTAATGTCATCGTTATATCATATTTTGTCAATGGATCACAATAGCCATGGAAAAATAAATGAAAATAATGGCAGTGGATGACACATTAAGAATCAGATCAATGCAAAAATTGAGCCTTTTTACTGCAAAGTTTATTATCCAGTCATTTTATAAGTTGGTACCTACTCAAAATGAATTTTTCAAAAAATGAATTTTTCAAAAAATGAATTAATCGATATGATTTATGTTTTGGGCGAGGCGCATAAAAAATGTCTTTTTGCTGAACAACTATACAGGATAAAATATCCCGAGCGGCGAACACCCAGTCCTCGAAGTTTTCAAAATTTAATGGAAATGTTTGATTCGACAGGCGTGATCTATCGACAAAAAATGCTATAACGAGGACATTAAATCTCAAAATATCAAATTATTTTAAAAACTATTAGAGATAGGGATAGGACGTTTGTCACGAAAGTGGAAGAGTTTATGATGAGCTATAAGATGACAGAGAAATATATAGGGTGTTCCATTTAAAAAAAGTGATATTTTTCAATTAGAAGTTTTCTGACTTTGGTCCTAGAAAGTAAACACCATGTAAATGAGACGTCAAATATTTCATAGTAAATATGTATTTTTGACTCAATTTAGTAAGCATAAAAATTATGAATCGCTTAGACTCAAAATTTAAGTAGCATTTTCACAACAACGAGATGCTTGCAAATGCAAAATTTTCATTATAAGTCGAATTATCTTAAAAACTAACTTTTCTGTAGATTAAAACCATTAATAAAAATGTATGAAATAACACGTAGAATTAATAAATGTATTCAAATATAGGGTGTCCCATTTAAAAAAAATGTAATTTTATGACACCCTACTTCTTGGGCGCACCCTGTATAATTCAAAATATTTTTAAAATGTGCCAGATATCCAACCATACCTTCATACAAATGCTCATTATCGAAAAATCTTATTTTCAAGGCATATATTTACTCCCCGCAATCGTTGACTCCGGTACAGCTGTGATAAATAAATCGTAACCAGCACTTAAAGGTAAATAGTAAGTATGCTTTCTTGTTATAGACTCCTAAATGGACGAGATATTATTTTCTAATCAACTAAATATCGTATAGATCCTGCGCTAATAACGAAAGCTTGCCAATAACGTTCAAAGTTTATTTTCTTAATTATAGGTTTACCTACTTGTACTTCCAGCTCGAATCCTGGCAAATAGGACAACGGTAACGGATGAAATGGATTTCCAAAAGACGAAGTATGAAACTTTAGCAGGAGTTCCGGACCGCTGCTAATAATCTCAGGAATTGTCTCGCCGCTACAAAGGTGAGCCAGGGAGCTTGCTGACGATCCCCATCCATCTAAAATTTCAATGTAGTCTTGCATCTGGTTGCATTGATCCCATATTCTAAAAGTGTTCAAATAAGTTCCGTTATAAAAAAAAACTTGTTAAGGGTAAGAATTAAGTCAATATAATTTTTAATCTATACGACAATCTCTAGTTTCGAGAGTATCTTGCACACTAATCTTGTAAGAGTACGTTAAAATATTTTGCACATTAGGGGAAACCGGGGGAATGCCCGCACGGGGAAATACCGCGCAGGCCAGTGTATAAAAAACTGCAACCAGGAATGCACAGGTGTATATCACGAATTGTTGCTGTGGTCATGTCAAGTACGCGCCAATAGTTTGGAATAATTGCCGGCAGTCATTAACCAACAGCGAACGTGTTTGTGCTAAATGGATTTTTGATTTATCTTTTGTGCAAATTAATTGGTTGATAATTATTAGTTACTGTGCATATTTAAAGAAGATATATTTTATTTTCACTTGCTAGGGCCTATGGAAGTGTTGTCCTAAGTGATCACCAATAAAATGTAAGTACTTTTCTTGAATTACATTTTTAGGTTGGAAAATACCTTGCGGGGAAATACCGCGCATAAACAATGGGGTAATAGCGCGCTGCGCGGTATTACCCCCCGTGTATTCATCTTGTTTATTTTGGAAGGGACAACGAGGTCTGGTATCGTTGCACTTTCTGCTCAAAGTGGGCACACGCCGCTTGGAGTGGAAAAGAAAAAGGAAAAGTCTGCCTTTGTGACTACTATTGCTAACAGTTATTTTTTTTACCTAAGTATCTGTTGGAATGCGTTTTTTATGTTAGTATACAATAATGTTTCTTTATTTCTTTGCTCACTATTATATTTTTTTTATTATTTGGGTTACCTACATACCTGTATTTTATGTATAATAAAGTCTTAGTTAAATTGTATTGAAACACTTCACTGCGTGCCATTCCCCAAATGCCCGGGTAATACCGCGCAGGCACTCATTTTTATTTTTTTGTGTTAATGGACATTACAAAAAGAAATGTTTGATTTTCAATGTTGCAATAGTTCTTGTATTGTATTAACACTCCTTATACAAAAAAATTACGTCAAAGATAAAAATATTTAATAATTTAGGAGTAATTTTGCTTAGGTGCGCGGCATTACCCAGGTCTCCCCTACACCTGTCCAAAGTGCTACATTTTCTCACTGAATAATTTTGTTAATTGGCTTACAAAATCAATTGGAAACTTTCTAATTTCGATTCTTTTGATTTCTGGGTATTTATACTATGGGTTAAAAGAACTAAGCCTAACTGACTTAGCTCAATATTATCTTCTTTATTTACCTATATAAATTATTGGATCTAAAATCTACTGGAAGAGCAAAAATTTTAAAACTTTGTTTGTAGTCATTAGCGTTTTTAGTGCAATTATTTTTTTCATCGACATCATACTTTCTTTTGCCACTTTACAAACAGTTTTCATAGCATGTACAGGGTGTTTCATTAAGGGTGGCCGCTGGCCATATCTCGGAAACTACTAAGCATTAAAACTTGGGGAATATTTTATTATGATAAAAGTGGTCATGAGAAAATTGTGGAAATTATTTCAAAGTTCCGCATTTCGCCACAAGGGGGCACAATTGAAATGTAATTTTTAAAATTCTAAATTTCTCTGAAAATTTTCCTTATGTATAAAAAATGCCATAAGGGGTGTGCAATTTCCACTGAAATACAGTTATTACAAACCCAACCATAGCAACAAGTAATAAAGAAGTCAACATTGATGTTTCTATTTTAATAATAATTATTTGTATGTTTAAATAAAAACGCCCCAAAACCATAGCAACAAATAATAAAAAAGTCAACTTTGACGTTTCTTCTTTATTAATAATTATTTGAAAGCCGATCGTTAGAAAAATGGATCGTTTTGGTGAATTTAGTGAAGATGCGATTGATGTAAATATAGAAAAAACTATCCCACTCAATACAAAGAAAAGCCGATCGTTCGTATGGAAACAATTCATGGAGTTTTGTGTTGCTAGAAACTATAAACTAGAGCGGGAAACATCAGTGCATGAGATTGCTAAAGTACTTAAAGATTGGGGCTACAACATGCGAATAAATAATGGCGATGAATATAAAGAAAGCACAATAAAAGTAATGTGGAATTTAACTGCAAAAATGGTGATGGAGGAATACTTTGAAAAATATGGTATTAAAATAGACCCATTTGAAGATCAAGAGTTTAAAGCTGCCAGGGATGCAAAAAATGCTAAAAGAAAGGAATTGCAAAAGCACGAGGATAAAAGAAAGGTCAGTTCAATTGCCCTAAAATATAATGAAACGAAAATGTTAATTGACAATTGCAACGAATGTACCCCAGAAGGTCTGCAAAAAAAGTTGTTTTTTATATTCTCCTATGAATTGGTATGGAGAGGGGGAGAAGGCAGCAAAACCTTATTGGAATTTTTTAAAAAAGAATTTGACAATGGGGGGCAAACAACAGGTAGAATAGAATACAATCCCATATTCAGCAAAACGACAAAAGGTGGCTCCAAACCGTGCGCTCCATCTAAATGGCTAGTCGCTAATAAGAAAAATCCCGATCTTTGTCCAATCAGATTGTTTAACTTGCTAAAATCAAAACGAAAAATGATGATTGTTTATTTTTAACGGTCAATCCATTTTGGAAAACTGGAAGTCGATGGTATGGGAAAATTCTGAAAAATGAAATGTTTTTTGGAAACCGCATTCGTTTATTTTCATCGTTGTTTCCAAAAATAGCCCTCCTCCTTCGGAGTCGGGCAATTTATAGTTTGAAACAATGATGAAAATAAACTCATGCAGTTATCAAAAAACGTTTAATTTTCCAAAATTTTCGGAAATTTGTATGCACTTATGGTATTATCCCCGAATATTCCTATATTATGGTATACCTCTGGTTACATTATTAAAGGAATAGATAATTCTGCATCATTTTGGTTTAAGGCTCATTGGCGTACCAACCTTGACAAGAGTGGGGGAAGCTATTGAAAGTGTAATCACTTATAATCTCCCTAGTGCTCGAATTATTTCCCTGAAATTTTTCCGAAGGAACGCATTTTTTGAAAATTTGAATGAAGATCACGAACCATTCCGCAAGGGCTACAGCTGTATCCAATCTGGTCAAAAAGGGAGTAAGCGAGCAACAACTAATTAAAATAACGGGACACAGTAACAGTCAATCCATTAAACCTTACCTGCAGACGGATAAAGAACATCACCCCGATATTATTAACGCTAGGAGGGGCGAAAATAAGTCAGTGGAAAAAGGTAACCAGAGTGCGGCATCGGCATCCTGCATTGGACTGGAACCAGAATTCCACAAATAAATTTCAAACAACAACAACTCTAACAGCCAAGCGGGTATTGTTTATAACAATTGTGTTTTTAATGTTACAAATAATTATTAGCTAAAATATTGGAAATCTAGTGTTGTAATCAAGTAGGATAGATTATTTATTAGGTAATGCTTTTTTGAATTTTTAGTAGGTAATATAATAGTGGCTCGTTGAATAGGTAGGTAGCTATAGATTATAGATAGTTATAATAAATCATTAAACGTATGTTCATTCAATTTTTATATTTTGTTAATTCCATTTATGAATAAAACTAATTAATTAATCAAAGGTTGTCATTCTTCAAGCACTTTTCTTATCCATAATTATAGGAATACTTAAACTTTCAAAAAAAAGTTTCCTCACCGTTTAGTTAAACGAAATGCAAAAAATATAAATGAAAATTATCCTTTTTATTTATTTTTACTACATTTCATTTACTAAAACAAAGGGAAAGCATAGTATAGTCTAGTTTAGGCTAGTTATGCCAGATAAAACATTTTTTAAAATCTAGGTAGATAGTAGATACCACAGTCAAGTAGGCTTAGGCTTGTGATGTCAAAATCGTCTTTGCTATACGTCACGTCGACAGTTATTTCTTTCGTTAGTTCACAATAATTAAATCATGGCAGTAAACAATCAAGAAACTAATTTTAATCCCTACGGTGTTTGTAAATCGTGCTCTGAAATAGGGACATTAATATGTCTCATAAAAATTTAAAGTATTTGCAATGTTTAATGGAAAAAACTGAATTAAATCCCCATCAAGAAAACCTTTTCTCAGCTATCCAGAAGATTTTGTAGGAAGATATCCCATCCTTTTTAAGAAAAACCAGAATTCAGCAGAACAAAATTGCATCCAAATATTACATCTATGATATTAAACATATACATCTGAGAGAAATGGAAAGGGAAGATAACCATTATCCTTGTTATTCTTTATTACGAAGGGAAGAGTTCGAACCAGAATTCCAAAAATATTTAGCCTTAATGAAAGAAATATTTGGTAAATAAATATTTGTATTTATTTAGTATTATAAAATGAATAAAAACATTAAATACCAAAATTTGATCCTGAATACTGATTTTCGGATCATATGATAGCTGTCAAAAAAAAATTTCCACTTATTAATTTTGTTCGCCTAGCTTGGCAGGAGGAGAAAAATTTTCGAAAAATTTGAAGGTTCTCATTGGTAACTGTCGAAATGAAAGTGTGTGATTGGCTTAGAATGACAGGTGTGAAATTTACATTAAAATCGCTATAACTTCTAAATGACTTATCCGATTTTACTAAATTTAAGCTTGTTTGGAAGAGAAAGGTAAGTACTATTAATTGTCGTATCCAATAGCAAATTTTATCTACTTTCCGATTATGACGTCATAGTTATACCGTATGATTTGAAGTTTCGGGATAAAATCGAAAAAACTGTATAACGTAACTGTACCAAATTCCGACAGCTTAAGGTTTATTTAGTTTTATGTTACAAAATAAAGAAACACAATTACAATAAGAATTTCTGGACATATTTATTATATTGCGAGGGGGAAATTGTTTTAATATTTTATACTTTTTGGCATACATTTTTGCTGTTTATTATCAATTTTACCGAAATTAAATAATTACTGAATTAAAGTATACATGTACTAAATTACGACCATTATGTACCTACTGAACCAAATTACGAATATAGATGTACTAAAAGCCGACTACTGTACGTATTTCCGAATTAGAAGTAGCCTAATTCCGACCAAATAATCTTTTAAATAAATTAATTTAAACTTTACTATTTTATGGGTATTTAGTTATTAAGGAAAATTATTTTAGAAATAGTATTTAATAACAGATTATACTCGTTCTCTATTCATTCGTTATCTTATCCGCATTTTTTAGTTCTGGAACATCATACTGTCCTCTTTTGTTTACTAAAATAGGATAACTAAAACTACAAATTATGTCAGTCTCTGGGCACTCTAATATATCATATTTTTCCGGCCACTTCCAATGGAATCCACTCTTGATCATAGTCCTAATTTTTCGTCCCTCATTTGTTTCTTCAAGAATTTTGCCACGGAAATACTCTCCTTCGTACTGCACACTACGTTATTCCCAATAATATAACTTTGGTACTTAGAAGTAGACTCAACATTAGTAGTTAATTCGCCCATAGATGTACTTTGTTTTGATGTAGCTTCCTCTCTGCCAGTCTTCCTTTTTTCGTTTGATTTTTTAATGTCGGTTGCAGCTTTCCTTTTATCGGCCTTGGCGACATTTTCTTCCAATTTTCTCTTTTTCTCTTCTGTCCTTTTTTTGGTATTCCATATATTCATCACTTATTGCTACTGTCCGTGTTTTCTTTTTGATAAATTTGCTAATGTCCTTTTTTGCTTTATCGATTTCCATTTCCTTGGGACAAAACAGGGCTTTCTTAAATGGGGTTGGTATATTTACAGGACCGTTTGGTTGATCTGGTGTTCCATTGGTATTATTTAAAAAAATGGTTAAAATATTATTATTATATTTGTTTTTATTTCCAAATGAGTTAGAAAATTTATCAATACTTTTCAATCCTGTCGAAGATGTTTGTTCCGTTTTATTTTCTACCAATGAGTCAGTGATGAGTTTTTTGGTATTTGCATAATGCTCGCTGTTTTTCTTGAATTCCTTCAATGTCGTTTTTCGTATAAAACCATTTTTAAATATATCATCGGAGACTTTGTTGTTCATTGTATTTTTAATTTTTTTATTATTATGATCATTTTTTTTAATACGCCATTATGAAGAACATGATAAGTTATTTTTCGTCAGTACGAAGCCAAATGCTGTCATCTATAATTTCAGTAGATTCAGCAGATGAACGATTTAGATTTATCATGTTATTTTCAAGGGTTAAATCATGCATTGTTGTAACAAATGGAACTGAATCATTAATTGATTCCTCATTTCATCATTCAGATGAATTTGCTAAATTTATTGTCTTACCAAGCTACCAAAAAACAATAATTACAAACGAACAAACAACGTTGGCTTAATGGTAGAAAATCATATAAGTAATTGTTCAGAATTACGACCAGGCTAGTCGCAATTTGGTGTTCTCAAAATACTGATGTGCCCTATTGCGACCCTTGTTTTTTACAGCAGTAATTGAAATTTTTTAAGTTTCTAATAAAATAATACATGTCATAGGTTCTCTCTGATAGAAAAAAACACACAAGATTTATATACAGTCCATCAGAATTAAAGCTGGTTGCTAATTTTAAAAAACAATTTTCTCTAAAAGGAAAGCAAAATTAGTAAAATATATTATAAGTCGCCTTTGGGGTATATTCGCTAAGAACTAAACTTTTTCAGTTCGGAATTAGCTCAGAACGATAAATACATATCGAAAGATAAGTTGACAAAAAATAGAGAAAAAGGAGCATCGAATAGATTTTTGAGGCTAAAAATACTATAGGGCTTTTTAAATGCTATTCCGACCAGCTGGTCGTAATTTGGTATAACAGAAAATATAACGTACGAAATTAGCGACCGCGTAAAATTATGTAATTTAAAGGCTACTTTATGAAAAACCAGCCAAAATTCCACCTTCGTAGTTAACAATAAACACTCATCTCGCTAAAATTTTATAAATACGTGAGTTAACTTATCTATTATTGCACTGATTGTCTTAGCAAATTTTATTTATATTTAGTTGATTTGACAGGCTCTGACACTCACGTACTATTACACGTTACTGTTCTAACTAATACTAAAGGCAGCATTGGTTCGCATATTATTGTATGAGATGAAATAGATGACAAGATTAACTGGCTATCTTATGTTTTCATAGGTAAAATATAGATGGCGTATAAAATATAAATTTCGGTTAAAATCCGTTAAAATCACTTAAAATCGGAATTATGTACAGGGTCGGTATTCAGTACATTTACGTTATATTTCAAATTGCGCCCTCTAGCAATTTTATTAGAAACTATCGTGTACTGTTGGATACGACAAAAAAGTACTTACCTTTCTCTTCCAAACAAGCTTAAATTTAGTAAAATCGGATAAGTCATTTAGAAGTTATAGCGATTTTAATAATTACACTTTTAATAGCTTCCCCCACTCTTATCAAGGTTGGTGCGCCAATAAGCCTTAAACCAAAATGGTGCAGAATTATCTATTATTTTTAATGATGTAACCAGAGGTATACCATAATATAGGAATTTTCGGAGAAATTTAGAATATAAAAAATTTATTTTCAATTATGCCCCCTTGTGGCGAAATGCGGAACTTAAAAATAATTTCCAGAATTTTCTCATGACCACTTTAATCATAAAAAATGTTTCCCCAAGTTTCTATGCTTAGTAGTTTCCGAGATATGGCCAGTGGCCACCCCTAATGAACACCCTGTATAATTTTTTTCGTATTTAGAAATTATCTACTAGTTTAGTACAATAGATATGCAAAATCTCCCGCTTCTTGCAATCAGAGAAAAAGGACGTTTCTAATCGGTGAATGCCTGACGATGCTAAAATTAATTGATTGTTATGTAATACAAAAAAAAAAAACTCGCTGACAGTTGTGTCATTAATTTTTTCTGTATAAAAATATCGACCATTATTTGTTATTCACTTTTTAGCAAAATGAATTTAGCTTTTTGTTTCAAACATTCCCTCTTATCAAATTATATTAACTTAGAAGAATAATACCCTGCTACGGGGCGGCAATTTTTTATAATTAAGGTGTCTTTTTAACATTTGTGTCATTTATTATAATCATAAGCCGCAGGGAGACATGATATTTATCAAATTTTGGCTTGAGGCTTCTGTGCGTAATAAAATTACAAAAAGGACTTTTTACCTAAGAATAAATAAAATTTAAATTCTCCAATATAGGTATAAAATGAACATTAGGTATAAACAGAACATTTACAAATACAAAAAAATAACAGGTAAAAAAATAAACATCAGTCTAAAAAATAAAAAACAAGTCAAAACTTAGACAGAATCTCAAAATGTAATGATTTAAAAAATAAAAACTCAAATGTTTCAATTTAGAATATTTAAATTAGTATCAAATAACAAAGAAGTGTCCACATTAAACACTATTTTAATTCATTATAGTATATGTGCAAATCAACAGTAAAAATTAACATTTCTGATCTTCTATTATTGTTTTACATGTAACACTGTTCCCCCAGTATAGTGTGTAACTCTGTGCCCCAATCGCATTTTTACCAAAAATATGAAGTGGTTCTATCGCAGAGGAGTCTGACTGTATTTTTTTTTAACTTTATAGTTGTTATTATTATTTTAAAAAGTTTGAGCCTTCAAAAAACACTTTTGGTCAGGACATTTTTTTGACAAGTATGGAGTAGCGCTGACTCTATGTGTCCCCATGTTCAGCTGTCTGTCTATTAGATTCCTGTTTTATATTGTATTTGCTCGTTTTGTACACATTTTGAGCCTTCAGAAAATAGTTTGGAGATACTAATTAAAATTACACCTTTGCGCGCGTCCCGCTACCAGACGTCCCGGAACTGTAACTGTTGACTGTACACTAGCTTTTAATCACTAAAGTTTGACCCGTCTTGAAAATATTAGCCTTCAGAAAACTCTTGCATATTTTTTGCGCTGGCTCCCCGGCTATAAGCAAATGTTTAAGAAAAATGTACCAATAACTACATGGTAAATCTTTTTTTACTTTTGGCACAAAAAATATTATTTCAACTTGTTATTATTGGTATTATTATTATTATTGTATTATTCAGTAGCCGATATCTTTTATTTTTGTGAGCATCGACCAAATAAATCGTGTCAATTCAGAGCTTGAAGCTACCTTTATGTATTTCCTAAATTAATACTGCTAATGCAATAACATGTACCTATTAAGATTGACGTTTCCTTTCAGCTTAATAAAGCTAAACGAAATTTACATAATCAAGTAAACTGACACCGGGCTTATTAATATAAAGGAACTTGACAAGGCTCTCATTGCTCTTATGATGAGGGTGGAAGGAATTTGACTATTTTAGTGTTGTAGAGATACGATTTTTACTGTAATATTTTTTTTACAAGCTTTACGTAGGTACCCAATAGATTTTGTTGATATAGTTTTAAACCCGGCGGGAATTAGTAGTTCCAAACCGATTACTATGCAAATAAATCGGTGGTAAATAACAAGCGAGTAAAAGGTTTCACGAGAAACATTTTACAGAAAATGCTTTTGTTTCCATAGCAAACAAAGTATAGTATGTTATACGGTGTGCTGCAACATATGGGAATTTTTTTTATTACTGATTTCTCAGAAAATTTTATTCTTGATAAAAGTTGGTGCATGTTCGATAATCATATAAGATGCACTTGGAATGTCAAACGGCGTACAAAAAATATAAAACTTGTAAAAGAATAAAGTACCCCTATTTCAGAAAATTCAGCAAAATGTTATAAAGAAAAGTTGTTTAGAATTAAAAGTTATGCATAGATTTAGAAACGTTACCTCCTAAAATAAAAAAAATAATTTTTTAAAAAAATATTAATAATTTCCCAAAAAATTTTTTTTTATATTCACCATTAAGACCTTCATAAATTAATCAAAATCCAATCAATTTCACATATCTTTGTTCAAGTTCAAGCATATTTGTAAAATTTACTTGAATTTCTAATTTATTAAGGAATTACAAACTTCATGTTTGTTGCAACGATATTAAACAGAACATTAAAATATCCTAAAAATTATTTTTTAACAAGATAAAACATTAGAAATGATAATATGCTAATTAAAAAACTATCATTTAACGAGCAAAATTTTTATTTTAAATGTTTATTAAAAAACTTTATTCTAGTGCAAGTTTTATATTTTTTGGCCTACCCTGTACACTGTTTAACTTGCAACCATTCCAAGTGCACCTAATATGATTATCGAACATGCACCAACTTTTATCAAGAATAAAGTTTTCTGAGAAATCGGTAATAAAAAAAATGCCCATATGTTGCACACTTAAACAACCACACTGTATAATCGGAAAGTAAATATACAATATTCACATTTCCAGAACAACCTTCTTGATACGTTTTGTAAAATAAAACTTGTAAGTCTTGAAATATAAATACCATTTATATTAATAATATAAAGCATAATACCCTAATTTTTTTTACCATAATATAACATTTAGGAACTTTGATGAAATCCATGAAATAATGATTTGTTTATGGTCTTTTAATTTAAATCAATATTTAATTTAAACTTTATTTTTCTTCTAATCAACTTTTCGATGACAAAATACGTTTTAACTTTCTGTACGCCTTTCGTTGATCGAATCGAAAAAAAAATGAAATTAGGCAAAATTAATATTTTTTCAAAAAAAAAAAAATGTTTCAACTTTTTGTCTTCCATTTCTGTCCGGTTAGTAATTTAATTAATATCTTGCAACTTAAAATAAAAGTGTAACAGTTTTGGACTTTCATTGTCTTTATTTGTTTTAAATCACAACGTTTCAACTGGTATCTCCAGTCGTCTTCAGATAAGAACTGAGTCTTTAGATAAATACTGAAGACTAAGTATTTATTTTTATTCGTACAGTTTATTTATAGTCAATAATTAATATACCGGGTGTTTTAATAAAAATTCCCAGGAAAACTAAAAGTGACATGTAAATTCTGCAAACGCCAGTTTTTGGCCTCTATGATTGGATTCACAACTTTGTAAAAAATGTGTTTGATTAATACAAGATGTAGGTGGCGCCACGGTGCAAAGAATTTTTGCGATGACAGGAACTTTTAAATGTAGTTGTTCATAAAGATAATTAATTTTTGATCAAATTATGTCCCATAAAAATTTTTGATAAATCCAACATGAACGGAGATATGCACTGTTAGAAATCCTGGACGTGAGAATCAAAAAAAATTATAATCAATTAAAATAAATCAAATTTAACTTAAAATGTATAGTTATTTTAACTCTTTTGTGTTTAGTAAAAATCAGATTTTAAAAACTAACTTTTCTGGAAGTCGTTTTAACATAACAGCTAACTAAAATTAACATGCAATTCTTTTACGGTTCAAATTAACCAAATACTAGTAACTTTGATAACGTTTATAATCATTATCAATATATTTTTTAGTTAAAATTTTAAAATAAGTTAATACTAACATAAAAAATGTGTCAAATTAACTAATTAAGTTGTAATTTTTACTACACAATAAAATCAGATTAATGTCAAAATAGTAATAACATATTTTATGAGTTACTGATTGACTGAAGCGGTTTTAGTTAAATTGACAAAAAAAACGGGAGTGGACTTTCTGGGACATAAAAAAAAAGTTAAATTTTATTCTTTTCTTTTAACAGTGTGTGGGGTTTGTTCGGGTTGTTAAAAACAATTTAACAGACAAGAAAAGGATATTTTTGGTTGCTTAATCCGAAAAAAATATGAAAATTACCAAAAACTCAGTGGCGTCTTATGTTTTGCCAATATTATTTAAGGCGCCCCCTGAGACGTCACTGGACGTAATCATTTAGCGCTACACGAGCGTTTTATCACTAAAATTGTCACTAGGTACCAAAATTAAATTAAAATCTGCTAAAGGGTATTAAAAATATTTATAATTAAAATACTCGTTAAAATTATTTAAAAAAAAAACTTAACCTCAAATATCTCCGTTCATGTTAAATTTATCAAAAATTTTTATGGAACATAATTTGATCAAAAATTAATTATCTTTAAGAACCATAACATTTAAAAGTTCCTGTCATCGAAAAAATTCTTTGCACCATGGCGTCACCTACACCTTGTATTATACAAACACATTTTTTACACAGTTGTGAAGCCAATCATAGAGACTAAAAACTGGCGTTTACAGAATTTACATGTCACTTTTAGTTTTCGAAATAATTGGCATGGTGTTTTTATTTAAATACCCTGTATATATTCTGGATAACTGCCAAATACACAGCGCCCTCTCTCGGGAAAATATTAATCTGAATGATATTCCATCCAAAAATAAAAATTTGTAGCATGAAGTGGTATTTGTCAAATAACTAAAAATCGTAAGGTTTGTAAGTTTTATTATTAAAACCCAAGATTTATCCTGAGAACTGGGAAAACCTTTTCTGATGAATGACAACCAGGGTCGGATTTATGGTAACCGCTGCCCTAGGCCCTAAGAAATGTTGTCGCCCCCAGGCGCGTATTCAGCTGTTAGTTTCGTGGAGGTAAGGGAAAAAAACAGCGCCGCAGGCGCAAATTTTTTGGGTGTTACGCCTCTTTTTACTGATTTGTCAGTGTTTATTTTTTGGGAGGGGGGGGGGTAGCTACCCCCATTACCCCCCTCAAATACGCGCCTGCCGCCACCACCTAGAATATCAGATTAAATGTTTAACAATTTACTACAAATATTAAAAAACACAATACCTTAAGAAATAAAAAAAATGTATTCTTCAATTTCTTTGAGTTAATCATATATTTCTAAAAAACAATATTTCAAACAAAGAAACAAAAAAGCACAGACCGAGGGGTGTCTCACTAGTCAAAATTTGTACACCTACTGCCAAATTTGGCAGGACTTGTCGTTTTTGCCTTTGTCCTGCCACGGTCCTGCTTGTCCTGCCACGGTCCTGTTACTGTCCTACCACGGATACACAACTTCTAAATATTTATCTTCTTGTTTAACAAAGAAATAAACTAGGAAATAAACAATATATTTTATCAATAACTTGCATGAACATAATAAATGAGACTGCAAACTCGACTAGTCGACTGTTGTGATTCACCGGTGTTTACAACAGAACTCAAACAGGAATATTTTGCGGCGACGCGCGCCGAGAACTTTAAAAACTGCGACGTCTGTTACACGCACTTCTATTTCACTTTCAATTAATAAACAAAAGCAAACAAAAATCTTTTTTGCTCCCCTCTATTTATCCCTACTCCTAAAGTTATTGGAGAAATCTGATTGGATCTGAAAGGTACTGCCTGTCCTGCTTCGATCCTGCCACAGTACTGCCAGGTCCTGCCACAGCACTGCCAGGTCCTGCCACAGCACTGCCAGGTCCTGCCACAGCACTGCCAGGTCCTGCCACAGTACTGCCAGGTCCTGCCACAGTACTGCCAGGTTCTGCCACAGTCTTGCCTGGTCCTTCTACAGTCCTGCCAGGTTCTGCCACAGTCCTGTCAGTCCTGCCACGGTCCTGCTAAGTCCTGCCTTAACATTTGTACAGCTACTGCCACAGTGAGACACCCCTCGGCACAGACAGAAATATGAAAATTGTTCAAAAACGAATGCTGTGTAATGTGTTACGTCATTATATAACATAAATTGGTCTTTATGTTTACAATACTTTGACGATACCATTAATAGCATCATACAGGCAAAGGCAAAGCCAAAAGTAAAAATTATTAATTTTATGTTATGTAAATGCAAATTTACAAAGGTTTGTTCGGGTTTGTTGTACCGGGTGTCCCACCTAAGGAGGTAATCGGCTATATCTCAGAAAGTAATAACACTAGGACTTTGGGAAAAAATATATGCCTATAAAAGCGGCCAAGAGAAATTGCTGGAAATTATTTTCAAGTTCGAAAAATGACCGCTAGGGGGCATAAGAGAACTTTCAAAATAGAAATGCCGATTTTCTCTTGATTTTTCTTAATAAAAATATGTCAAAAATATAAGCATTGTATTCTTCATAAAATTATGCAACTTTATGTTAGAAATCATTTTTTTCTATTTTCAATAATAAAGTGGTGGGAGAAGGTCAAACCTTTTTTCTTTCAAACGCTGATATCTCTGTTTTGGATAAATCGATTTTATTCATCTTGGTCTTGAAAAAAAGCCCTTCTTTTCCTCTACACGTAGATCTATTAACTATACCATATTGATTCTGATGGTGGCCACTAGATGGCGTTTTTCCGTAATTCCTCAATGAATAAGGATTTTCTCAAAAAAATCAAATGTTATGATATGACTTTTTCATCATATTTTATTTTAGGCTTATAAAGGCTATTACATAGTGGAATAAAAAATCCAGGTCCGTATTTAAAATAAAAAAGTTGATGATGGTCGCTCGAATCCGAGACGTCAGATTAAAAAACTAACCCCATCAGCTTGTAGAGGAGGAAAAGTTACTACAAAGAACTGAAAACCGCAACGTGATATCTTTTGTGTAATTTAATTGATTAATGAATGTTTTAAAAAATTGCCTATTTTTCCATATTAATTATTATTATCCCTAATTTCTCTAGTTTAACAAAAGATACCACGTTGCGGTTTTCAGTTCCTTATAGTAACTTTTCCTCCTCTACAAGCTGATGGGGTTAGTATTTAATCCGACGTTTCGGATTCGAGCGACCATCATCAACTTTTTTATTTTAAGTACGGACCTGGATTTTTTATTCCACTATGTAATAGCCTTTATAGGCCTAAAATAAAATATGATGAAAAAGTCATATCATAACATTTGATTTTTTTAAGAAAATCCTTATTCATTGAGAAATTACGGAAAAACGCCATCTAGTGGCCACCATCAGAATCAATATGGTATAGTTAATGGATCTACGTGTAGAGGAAAAGAAGGGCTTTCTTTCAAGACCAAGTTAAATAAAATCGGTTTATCCAAAGCAGAGATATCAGCGTTTGAAAGAAAAAAAGTTTGACCTTCCCCCACCACTTTATTATTGAAAATAGAAAAAAACGATTTGTAACATAAAGTTGCATAATTTTATGAAGAATACAATGTTTATATTTTTAACATATTTTTATTAAGAAAAATCAACAGAAAATCGGCATTTCTATTTTGAAAGTTCTCTTACGCCCCCTAGCGGTAATTTTTCGAACTTGAAAATAATTTCCAGTAATTTCTCTTGGCCGTTTTTATCAATATATTTTTTTTTTCCAAAGTCCTAGTGTTATTACTTTCTGAGATATAGCCGATTACCTCCTTAGGTGGAACACCCGGTACAATTATATTTTAATATGTTTTCTTGTAGGGAAAATTTAACTCTAAAACAAGTTAAAACAAAAGAATAAACACAAGCAAACGCAGCGCGCAACCGGCGCAACGCCTGGTACCGTGCGCGTAAATCCAACACGCGAACGCAAACTCAGTCGTGTCGCCATGCGGTAATTGCAATCCGCAGCGATGGCGGAAAATTAGACGAGCGGATTTGAATTAGATTAGGTGAAATTAGGTAATACGCTAGAGGGCAGCGCGGGTTGTCATTTTTGTAAATCGAACTGTAGTTAAAATGTGTAATAAGACTCAGTGATATTCGAATTGTCTGGAATTTGCCGCCCCTACGAAATTCGCCGCCCCAGGCCTGGGCCTAGTGGGCCTAGGCGTAAATCGGGCGCTGATGACTCTATGTTCTTTGGCACCCGGGACAAATCGCCTCCTCTTGTCCACCTCTCTCCCCCTTCCTTAGTCTACCACAGTAGCTAGCTAAACTTACTACTTTTACTCCACGTTGAGACGCTATATTTTTTATAGCTTGGCGTAAATCGGGCGCTGATGACAACTCTATGTTCTTTGGCACCCGGGACAAATCGCCTCCTCTCGTCCACCCCTCTCCCCCTTCCTCAGTCTACCACTGTAGCTAGCTAAGCTTGCTACTTTTACTCCACGTTGAGACGCTATAATTTTTTATAGCTTGCGTATGGGTCACATTAAAAAAAAATTAACTTCGTTTTAGAATAGAACTTAATATTCTTTTTTTCATTGGAACTTCATCTTCTGTTTGACGTAACGATTTTTTTTTTCATCCGAAATGCGCAATATAGCATCTTAGCTAATAAAGTGTGTTCAATGACCGCTGATCGTTACGTTATGACTGGTGCTCACGCCGAGTGCCGTAAATTTGTTGAAATTGTTACTGAATTACGTAAAGTATAAAGTTCTTTACTTTTAATATCGAGAAAAAAATAATTATAAAATTACTTAAGTAGTTCAGAGTAATTATTAGGTGTTAAAAAAGAATTTATATCGAAGTAAAATATTGGTATTTACCGAAAATTAATACTTTTACTACGTGTTTAAAATTATTCAAATATTTATTACTTAATACTTAAATACATTAATGATATTTAAATATTTCTGGTACAGTACTTAATATTTAATTTCTTCTACGTATACTTGTTGTGGATGGTACTACTTAATTGTTGGATATTACTATAGTCGGATCAATTCTTATCGTGCGGGTCTTACGATTTAACAAAGACACTTTCAATTTTCCTTTTCTTTTATTGCGTTTAATCATACTATCCAAATAAAATCCGTAAGACAAATATGACAGACTTATGCAATTTTGACATGAAAGAAAAGGATATTATTATGTATTTTATTTTCAGTGATTCATAAAAGTGTGTACCTGCCACCTTTGTCCTGATTTAAAGATGTTAGTTTTGTGACTGTGATAATTAATTTAATGTGACATTATGAACGATAAAAATCAATTTTCTGGTTTTTTGCATCCTCAAGCAAAAAAAAATGGTGCTTAATTTGTTAAACTATTTCGAGAATGAAAAAAAAAATGAAAATTCGCCAACCAATCTGCAGGAAACCGTAACAAAAGCATTGGGAATTAGTTTAAGGACTGTTCAGAAAATTGTGCATGAAAGAAAGCATAGTATAATACCGAAGAATACTAAAAAATGTAAACGATGAAAGCCAAAGACTGAAGATTTGAGCGAAAATGTTAAAATTGGAGTTTGGAACGTGATTTATGATTTATACAGATCAAAAACCAATGAAACTCTTCCAGTTTTAAAAGAAAGTTTTAAAATTCGAGCTGTTTTGGAAATCGAACTTGAATCGTTATCAAAATTAATAAAAAAGTTGGGGTTTCGTTATAAAAAAGACTGTAACCGGAGATTTTTAGGTGAGCAGCCACAGATAGTAAGTCAGCGTGTTCAGTTTTTAAAAAAATATACGGAAAATTTAGAAAAGTAGTATTTTTAGACGAAACATGGATATTTTCAAATTGAAGGGGTTCAAAATCTTGGCAAGGTGATTCTGTGAAAAGCCTGAAAAGAAAAAAGGGATGTGGCACGGGAAAGCAGTTCATTATTTTACATGCCTGTTCTGTAACAGGATATGTTCCAGGTGCAAGCTTAATTTTTTCTTCCACACCAAAAAGTTCTGACTATCATGTCATGACAATATGAATAATTGCGAAATGTTTAAAAAATGGCCAAAAGCTCAATTAATCCCAAATTTAGATTAGCCGTCTTTAATTGTATTAGACAATGCATCATTTCATTCAAGAATTTTAAATAAACAACCTAGTTCATCTTGGCGAAAAAGTGATATGTATGAGTGGCTTGAAAAACACAACCAAAATGTAGGGTAATAATAAGGCTTCACCTTATTTTACCTAATTGTACAATTTAATGGTATGTATAATATTATTGTTACCTTTACCCTGATATCAATAACGAGGATATAGTCGAGGGTATAACCCTCTATTAAAGGTAACAATATGTTATTGTACATTAAATATAACAATAACATTTATATAATCATAGGTTAAGCTTAGAGTTAAGGTTACGAGTTTAAGGTTAAGTTTAGTATATAAGTATCTACGACTGATTGTAAAATAGAAATAGAACGAATAGAAATAAATACATTTTTACACACGTCTTGATGACTCTTTCATATCGAACCAAGTAGTTACATTACATGGCGATCCTGCCAGAGGACTTTATACAAGTCTTGAAAAAAAAAAGTGATTAAAGTGTAGTGTCCAGTGAAAAATATTAGAGATGGGGAAGAATCAGAGCAAGGAAGAAATTATAATCGCCCAGGCGGGAAATAGCGGCGGAGTAACAAATAGTATAACAGTAAAGGACACGGTTGGAATAGCCCTTTGTGTGTTGGCATGCTTTTGCATAATAGCATATATAATCAACCGATGTAAAAAGACGCTACAGAAGAGAATAAGGCAAGAGATAGCAAGAAGCCAAGATATAGTTTAGCAACAATCCAGCCCAGGCCGCACTAGATCCAGCCCAGATCTACACTAAACCCAGCCCAGACCTATACTAGACTCAAGCCAGGCCTGCAGACAGCCCACTACAGACCCGGAGCCAGCCCGAAGGAATAATATATGGACATTAAGGAATTCCGCTATCTATTGGAAGAAGCAAAAGTGTTCCACAGAAATATTGGCAAAGATTCCGTAAAGAGGCGCAGCTCAACGAGAGTAATAGAGAGTGAGTTGGAAAATTTAGATAGGCTTATTAGGGAATTTGAAAATTTAAAGAGTACATTTAATAGGTCACAAAACAAAGCTGAATTAATAGCCAATGTTAAAGAGTATGCTAAATGTTTAGATCAGTATTTTAGGGCTATTAATGAGGTTTTGAATAGTAGGTTAAAAGAGGCCAAAGCAAAAGAAACAGAATTACCGGACGTAAGTGACTACGATTCTGATTGTTTTGAAGAAGCCAAAATGGGTGAAAAATTTGATTTAAAAACGGCCGCATCTCTGATGCCACGCATGGATGGTACGGAGAAAACGACAAAAGAACTTATTGACGGTATCGAATTATACGACTCGCTACTGGACGATGCCGGAAGAAAGAGTTTAACTAATTACGTTTTAAAAGCAAGATTGACGGGTAATTCAAAAATAAGAATGCGTACTGAATACGCATCAAATCAAGCCCTTATTAATGATTTAAAAACTCTTTTTCTCTGCAAAAAGTCTGCTAGTGCACTTTCTGTCAAATTGAACGGTGCTAGGCAAGCAGGTAAATCCATTGAAGAGTTTGGAAAAACTATAGAGGATTTACTGCTGGACCTAACCATCGCCCAATCGGACGGAAATGACGAAGCCTTAAGGGTACTGAGTAGTGTCAATGAAAAACTTGCCATTAATGTGTTTGCAAACGGGTTGCAGAGTAATGATATGCGCACTATTGTTAAAGCACGAAATTATAATAAATTGGGTGACGCAATAAGGGGAGCTATGGATGAGGAACTTGAAAAAAGAGATAAAACTCATTCGGTATTCCATATGCAAAATAAACGCGGTTCTAATAGGTTCCAAAGGGACTACAAAAATCAAATAAATAGGTCATTCAACAATAATCAACGCCAAAAATTCATGCCAAATTTTAAATATCAAAAAAGTTTACCCGCAGGGAACTCGCGAAATAATAATAATAATAATAGATTTTCGCAATATAGGAGTTCGTCAAATCGTGGCCAAAATTTTAGAGGAAATAATAGAAATAATAGGGCATATTACATGCAAAAGGAGGATGAGAATACGTGCGAGGATAACATTAGACAGTCAACATTAGCCGATCAGTTTTTTCGAGCCTAAAGAAAACTTAGAATCTGTAATTTTAAATTTAAATGGTCTAAATTTTATTCAAGTCAATTATAGAGGCACTATATTAAAATTATTAATCGACACAGGAGCTTCTATAAGTGTTATATTTAAAAAATTTATTAATAAACATGAATATATAAACAAAGGAAATCAAATAAAAATAAATGGGGTGGCCGGTTCAACACTTTCACATGGTATCGCGAACTTGACATTGGAATTTATTAATAACAATATCAAATTAAAACATACATTTCATGTAATTGAAAGTTTTGAAAATAAAATAAATGGAGTTTTAGGCTCAGATTTTTTTGAGAAATATAATGCCAAGATAAATTTTGAAAATTTTAAGTTTTCGTTTTCTACTAAATATGAAACTGTTTCATTGCCAATGTTGTCAAACCAAAAATCACAGTTTAAAATACCGGCTCGTTGTGAAATGATTAAATATTGTTATGTTAACAAAAATGATGACTGTCTAGTATTACCACAACAATTAGCAGATGGTATTTATATAGCAAGTGTTTTAGCTCGACCGCAAAGTAATATGATACCAGTAAAAATTTTAAATACACGCGACGCGGAAGTAACATTAACAAACTTTTATCCGAAGGTTGAAAATGTCAGCGATTATGAAACTTGTTGTTTTCTTGGAACGGAACATAATTCGGTTGAACGAGTAGACGAATTGCTAAAATTAATCGATACAAAACATTTAAATAGAGAGGAAAAATTTTCAATTCAAAAAATTTGTGCTAAATATTCGGACATTTTTCATTTAGCGAACGACCCACTTTCTACGACAAACATTTATAAACAAACGTTGCGACTTAAACCTGACGCATCACCGTCATACGTGAAACCATATAGACTACCTCATGCACAAAAGAAAGAAATACATGCGCAGATTGACAAAATGTTAAAAGATGGAATTATTGAAGAAACCAAGTCAGAATGGTCTGCACCCTTATTGGTAGTTCCTAAAAAAACTGACCAAACAGGTGTTAAACGTTTTAGAGTTGTAATCGACTTTCGTCTTCTTAATAAAAAGTTAAGGGATGATGAAAAATTTCCACTTCCATCAATTACTGAAATTTTAGACTCGTTGTCAGGAGCAATGTATTTCTCTCATTTAGACCTTTCACAAGGATACTATCAAGTGTCCTTGGACGAGGCTAGTCGACCGTATACAGCGTTTACGACAGAAAGGGGACAGTACCAAATGACACGTCTTCCGATGGGGTTGAAATCATCCCCTACTTCCTTTAGTCGGGTAATGGCTATTGCTATGACAGGTTTAAATTACGACAGCTGTTTTGTTTACCTTGATGATTTAATTGTGTTTGGAAATAGTTTGGGAAACCATAATAAAAATTTGGTTAAAATATTTCAAAGGCTTAGAGAAGTGAATCTAAAACTAAATCCTAATAAATGTGAATTTTTTAAAAAGGAAATTTTGTATCTTGGGCATGTGATATCGGCGGAAGGTGTTTTTCCTGACAAAGAAAAAATCGAAGTCCTGCAAAAATATCCCGTACCCAAAGATGCAAACGAAACTAAACGATTTGTTGCATTTGCTAATTATTATAGAAAATTCATTCCAAATTTCGCAAAAATTTCACTTCCATTAAATAACCTGACTAGAAAAAAGGTTCAATTTCGTTGGACACCCGAGTGTCAACAATCCTTTGAAATATTAAAGACCGCACTGATAAAACCACCCGTTTTGCAGTACCCAAATTTTGCTGAAGACAATATTTTCATTTTGAGAACAGACGCATCAGGCAGTGCCATCGGGGCAGTTCTTTTAAACATGAATGATAAGCCGGTTGCTTACGCGAGTAGGTCATTAAATAAAGCAGAACATAATTATTGTACAGTCGAGAAAGAACTATTAGCAGTTGTATGGGCAGTTAAGCACTTTAGACCTTATTTATATGGAAGAAAATTTTCGCTAGAAACTGATTGCAAACCTCTTATTTCTCTTTTTGGTATGACGAATCCGTCAAGTAGACTCACAAAGTTTCGGTTAGTATTAGAAGAATACGATTTCGTTATTAAGCACGTAAAAAGAAAGGAAAACGTAATAGCGGATGCCTTATCGCGTATCGAATTAAGTAAAAATGAACTTAAAAATATAGAAAATACTGTAGGCACCTCATTGCTTGCCATGACAAGAGCAGCAACAAAACGACAGACAGACAAAACAAGTAACGTAGGTTGTTCGAATACTTAGGAACGGATTGATCACCCGGGCGTGGTAGAATTAGTAAAACGGCCTAATAATTCTTGTGAACTCTGTCCTGTTTCAAATTCTGAATTTATTAAAATGTGTAAAAGTAAAAAATATGACTGCAGCATAGGGAATTTCGTCTATTTTAAAGATAAAAATATTGTTTATATGAATCAGGAGCCTCGGCCGAAAGCCCTGCAATTCAGGAACAATAATTGTACGGAACATAAAGTTCAAAAATCTCGATCGGCGTTAGCTTTTAGCATATCGTTGAGGGAATTGAATGCCGTATGTAATAAATATAATATTCGCGAATTAATTATTATAAAAGACGAAAAGAGCGCTCAAATGTTAAAAAACATTTTTAAAAATGGTCAGGAAAACTGTACGGTCTTACTAAAACATATAAAAGGAGTTGATCAACTTACTTAATGGTTGACCAAGGCAAAAAGGGGGTAATACTATATTTCCACTGGCGTGGTTCGTGTGAAATAAAACAAAGATTTGAAGTTGAACTTTGGTTAGGCAAGTTTAATTTTAATGAGATTTAAATACAAATGGAATTTACAAGCATTTTTGTTATATAATGTGATGCGTAAAATCAAATTATGAATGCTGTAAAAGCCTTAAAAAATAGTTGAAGACGAGAAAAAACATATCTATATATAATGCGTAAATTAAGATTACGAATGCTGTAAAGAGTTTAAATGATCTACCAAATGAAAATATTGAAAATGGGTCTGCTACCAAAAACTAAATACATGCGCATACTGCCTGAAGCACAGCTTCCACAAACCCGCTGTGCAGAATTACCTTGTTGTGGCAGTTATAAAGGTGTTTTAAGGCTTCTAACCCTACACAACGAATAGAGCTTAAAACTGGGCTACAGAACAGTATCAAATTATAGTAAGTAAAAACAAATATAAATTGGAAAATCACTGTAAAATAGCAAATGTTCAAGATGTTTAATCATGATTTCACTGATATGTTATTTAAAGGTAGGTACTACGGTTGACTAACAGGTTGAAAGTCTTTTATTTAAGTAGTCAATGTCGAAGGGAATGCGATTCTGCATTTGAGTATAATTTATTACAGCCCGGATAGCGGCGCTGTATAGGAGAATGAGGATAAAAGTTATTGTAACAAATTTCATCAGGGCTTGCAGCCAAATTCGCTATTAGCATTTAATGTTACTGAGTTTGTGCACGATTGTGGACAATTAAGTAAATATTAGTCAATATATTGGTGACTTTACATGGTAACAATACATTTTTTACCTTCAACTGCTTGCAATTGTTTCATTTCCAAAACCAAAACAGGTAGCGTTTCAGGTTGCACTCGATTTGGTTGATTCACTGCGCAGTCACAGTCGTTTTTTGTGTTAGAAATAGGTAATCACTTTATGTAAAATCACGTCTATTTGATGACGAAGGGATAATTATTCACAAAAAATTACTATTGATTTCCGTAGACCGGCATTTGGTAATGTATTGGAAGAATTTGCTGAATTACGGCACTGTAGAAATATAGGTAATCGAACACACGAATTTTTACCAATATCGCGGCAGAGATTTAGGACAGGGTATCCATATTACACAACAATAATGAAGAGAAGTGCTGAGCAGGGCAGCTAAATTTGTAGAGTTTACCGAACCTTAATCGATAAGAATGTTTTTCAGGAATGAAAAACCACATTTTTAGTACAAGTCGCGTTAATTTAAATTGCCGAGAGACAGCACTGTTTGCTTAAGAAAAGCTATGACCGAAGTTGAGGAACGACACTGTAAAATGATAAAATTGGCACGTTGCCGGGGTTGCCGAAGAACGACAGTGATTTCGACGACCGCTTGTTGGGAAGTGAATTCTGCCGCATGGAAACGAATGCAGCTGGCATCTTAAGGTGTGGCTGCTTGGCCAATCAAAAACTTACACGCGATATACGTCACATCACGCTGACGCGGCGGTCGGTTGGAGAGCTTGTCAAGCGCAACGATTTTACATTTTAGCTAAGCTGAGGAGCAAAATAGCCGTTAGAAATTAGCAAGGGATTTAAGCAATAAGCAATATTGTACGGATGCCGAGACATTGGAATGTCGGCGGGCCTTTGATCTCGTTGAGAGACAAAGGGAAACCATTTTTGTTTCATAAATAATTCTAATTTACATATTTGGCGGGAAACATGTTGTTTCTTAGAAACGGCGTGTTAAGACGTGAAAAGATTTGTTTGGAATCAACACGAGTAGAGAGAATGGGGAGTTTTTGCATAGCAATAATAAATATAAAAAAAGGGTTTAATTTGTAAATTAAGTTTAATTTACCCCAGGGAGGGCTTGTTCCCGAACATACTGCCCGGCGTTGAAGCGTCGTAGCTTCAAAACCACACAAAGAGAACGGGGAAAAGAAAGAAAATAAAATGAGGGAATTTAAGCTTTGTCCATTATTCGATGTTCTATCGAATCTCGAGAGCCCTTTGGAGTCGGCTATCCAGTGAAAGAACTCGGCGACGAAACCCACTCTTTGAACTAAGAAATAGATTACAAAGAGCAGAAGGGTTGATGCGCTATCAACGGAAGACAAGACACCTGTTATTTATACACCGCGGTGCAAGCAGTGTGGGGCGCAGAGCCATAGTGGCAGTTAAGAGAAGAGAAAGAAACAAAAATAAACAAAATAGGAAGGACAAGATGTCGCCGGTCTTTATGCACTAGCACCCGACTCCATCGGTAATGGACAAAGCTTAGCGATAGATCTGTTGTAGACTCCATCGGCGGTTTTGACAGTTACCATTCTGACCTTCCCATCAGGTCCAGGGATAGTGTTGATGACTCTTGCTAGAGGCCATCGTAGGGGATGAGACGTATTATTTTCCTTTAGAAGGACGATATCATTAATTTTAAGATTTTCCAAAGGTCGTAGCCATTTGGGTCTGTGTTGCAACTGATTTAAGTATTCAATTGACCAACGTTTCCAGAATAATTGTTGAATTTGAGAGCACTTATTCCAAAAGGAAAGTCTATTTTCAGGGAGATCTGAAATATCTTTTTCAGGATATGCCATGAGGCTAGTTCCAATTAAAAAATGTCCTGGAGTTAAACTCTGTAAGTCCGTGGGATCATTTGAGAGAGCGCATAACGGGCGCGAATTAAGGATTGATTCTATTTGTATCAACACTGTGTTTAATTCTTCGTAAGTTAAATGAGAATTTCCTACTAATCGAAGTATGTGAAATTTTGCACTTTTAATGGCGGCTTCCCAGATACCACCCCAATGTGGAAATTTAGGGGGAATGAATTTCCATTCAGTTTCATTTTGAGAAAGAAATTCAGCAATAGATTTAGAGATTTGAGGATTTTTTAACAACTGATATAATTCGTATAATTGATTTTTTGCACCTTGAAAGTTTGTGCCATTGTCGGAGTAGATCACGGAGGGGTTTCCTCGTCGAGCTACGAAGCGTTTAAGACATGCTATAAATGCTTCGGTTGAAAGATTAGACACCAATTCAATGTGGACTGCCTTTGTAGTCATACACACGAAGAGAGAAATATAACATTTGATGATTGGAGCTTTTCGAAGACGTGAAGACTTAATAAAAAAGGGTCCACCAAAATCAACTCCAACCTTTTGAAAAGGTCGATATACTTGAACACGATCTTTAGGAAGATCTGCCATTATTTGCTGAGCAGGTTCAGCGCGAAAACGATAACATGTAATACATTTGCGGATTAATTTTTTAATTTCCTTTAAACCATTTAGTGGCCAAAATCTTAAACGAAAATTTGACAATACAGTTTGAGCACCTGCATGTCCCAATCTTTTATGTTCATGAGATAACATCATTGTTACAACGTCATTGTGAGCTGGAAGTAATATAGGGTGTTTATGTTCAAACGGAATTTCTGCATTTTCCAAACGACCGCCTACTCGGAGGAGGCCATTGATTTCGCAAACAAAGGGTTTGAACTGTAAAAGATTTTTGTTAGATAGAAATTTGCCAGCCTTTAACTCGGCAATTTCTTTAGGGAAGTTTTGATCCTGAATGATCTTAACAATAAGAGCAAGGGCATTAATTAATTCATGTTTGGACAAGGTTCCAGTGAATTTTGTTGAGTCGGGCTTCGCATTGTTTGCGAATCGAAGACAACATGCAACTACTCGTTGTAGTTTGGGGAATGTTGAAAACTTTGAAAAAAGAAGTGTCCAGAAATCCGAAGTGGGAGTTGCGGAATGTAACGAAATTGGCAATAATTTTCTTTCTTCAGCAAGGATTGTTGTGTTAAGTGTTTGAGGAGGGTTGCAGACATTCATGCTGCTTTCAAGGTTGAGTAAGTCAAAATCATCTGAGTTTGACAATAAATTTGGTCCATTAAACCAAAGAGGGCAATTAAGTAACTGCTGTGGTAAACAACCACGGGAAGGTAGATCAGCTGGATTATTTTTTGAGTCTATGTGTCTCCAAATATACTTAGACGTTAAGTCTTGGATTTGTGACACTCGATTAGACACAAACACTGACCAGCGGGATGCATGGGATTGTATCCAACAGAGGGCGATCATGGACTCAGTCCATAAATGCGTGGAGTCAATGAAATGATTTTTACTATAAATGTTTCGTACATTAAATAGTAATTTTGCAAGGAGAAGCATTGCACATAGTTCCAATCTAGGAAGAGACATAGTTTTAAGTGGAGCAACACGAGATTTTGAGGTAATCAAATTTGACGAAACAGTACCATCATCGTATAATGTTCGAAAATATGCACATGCGGCATAAGCAGACATACTCGCATCAGCGAAACCATGTAATTGGATTTTAAGTATTTTTTTACAAAAGAATAATTTTCGAGGTATTTTTATTTGGGAAAGATTTACAATATTTTGCGTAAAAGCATTCCATAGTGACAACACATGAGAATCTGTTATTTCAGTATCCCAATCAATTTTTAGGAGCCATAACTTTTGCATGATTAGTTTTCCAAGGACGATTACGCATGAAACTAAACCAAGGGGGTCATACATTTGGGCAATTGCAGATAGAATTGCACGCTTTGTCAATTTGATCAAGGTTAGGGTAGTAGGAGGAGAAAAAGTAAAAAAGTCCGAAGACGGGTTCCATTTAAGACCTAATATTGAACTTGAGGAGTCATTAAAGGTTAAATCATATTCAGGGGGTTGATCAATAGAAAGATTCTCAACGAAATTTGGAACGTTTGAGAACCATTTATGTAGTGTAAAACCATGTGCTTGTAACATAGAAGTAAGTTCAGAATGGATTTCAGTTAACTTTTGTTCAGATTCACAACCATAAATAATGTCGTCCACATACGTATGGTTTAAGATTGCATCCGAAGCTAAAGGAAAAGTTTGACTATTTTTAGTCGCAATATCATTTAAAACACGAGTTGCTAAATAGGGAGCACAGTTAGTGCCATAAGTAACTGTGGATAATTCTATGCATTTAAGGTCGTCATTTGAGGTAGGTCTCCAAAGTATATTAAGTAAATATCGTTGATTTGGATTAATATAAATTTGGCGGTACATTTTTTCGATGTCCGCAGTGAGAACAAAATTGAAGGATCGAAATCGACTTAAAATATCATAAAGGTCAGGCTGCACCTGATATCCCTTTAATGTTACGTCATTTAAAGAAAGATTGTTGCTTGTTTTACAGCTACCATCGAAGACTACTCGAATTTTCGATGTCAAACTGTTTTCACGGAATACTGCGTGATGAGGAATAAAGTATTTATTTATAATTTTATTGTTGTCATCTACCTTTTCAAGAGTAAGAGGAACATATTTCGCGTGACCTAAATCAACGTAGTCGTCAATAAATTTAGAGTAATCTGTGTTTAGTGAAGGATTTTTGTCTAATTTTTGTTCAAGGTTAAGAAATCTTTTTCTTGCTATGTAGAATGAATTGCCTAATTCTTGAGATTCATCAATAGCCTTTAACGGAAGATCAACTTGATATCTACCATCTGGCAAAATCTTGGTAGTGTTGAGGAAGCTGGTTTCAGCCATTTCCTCAGAGGGAGAGAGAATTGTTTTTTGAGGAAGTTCCTCGATAGTCCAAAATTTTTCAATGAGATTGCTTAAGGTTTCAAACCTTTCAGCAGTTTGAAGGAATAACGATACCCTCGAAGAGTCATTACGTTGTGACGATAAATAGGAAGAGTTGTAGTATACTGCGTTATGTGTAGAAAAGAAGGTCTGGGGAATTTTTCCCGCTATTATCCAGCCTAGTGAGGTTTCTTGGAGGACAGGGAGATTTTTGCCAAGTTGGATGATTCCCTGTAGTAATAAGTCATAATAAAGATCAGCGCCGATTAAAATGTCAATTTCTTGACTGATGCCAAAATCAGGGTCAGCCAAAGTTACATGGCTCGGAATGCGTAGTCGAGAAACATTAATGTCAACTTGAGGTAATTTACATGAAATATTTTGAAGTATAGCACAAGATAACTTAAAGGTTTTATTATGATATGCTTTAGAATGTAAAGTCAAATCAACCATTTTATTGGAAGTAGAATTTGTCTGGGATATTCCAGTAATGCTCAATTTTTTATCATAAGTTTGAAGTTGAAGTTTATCAATTGTTTTTTGCGTAATGAATGAAGTTTGAGAACCGCTGTCTAACAAACATCTTACAGAAGTGCGAACGCCATTTGCGTTGTAGATATCAACAGAGGCAGTGGCTAACAACACATGAGAGGTTTGTGTCGCTATTGCTGATAAAGCCTGAGAGACACCAGGTTCTTGGCTAGAACCATTGGAGGAAGGGAGCTGGCTACCTTGCCGAGTATTGTTTAAGGAAGAATTAGTTATCGTTGATGGAGGAGTATTTCTCTGTGCTTGACGAGAAGAATTTTGAGAAGAATTATGACTTTAAGTAGTTTGTGGAGATGCGCTTGCGCGATTGTTGGAAGAACCAACAATTTGATTATTACGTAAATATTTATTTTGATTTCGTTCGGGAGTGACGTGTTGAGAATTTTGAGCAGTAGTAGTCTGATACGAGGGGGGAGCACCATTTTGGTGAGTTGTATTTGTCAAAAACTGTGAATTTACAAAGTGTAATAGGGTGTGATGCCTTTGAGAACAGATGAAGCATGATCTCGAGGATGTACATTGCATTGTGCGATGATTATTGCCCAAACAATTGAAGCAATATTGTTTTGACTTGATAAATTGGTGTCGTTCGGACACTTGTAATCCCTTAAATTTGGGGCAAGAATATATTTTGTGCATTTCATTACAGAATAGACATTTTTCAGTATTAACGTGGGAAGAATTGATATGTAGAGAGAGATTGGTATTCCTTTTTGATGTATGGCCTTCTAGGCTCGCTAGATTTTCCAACACAGTACAACGCTGGTCTAGGAAAGTGAAGAATTTGTCAAGTTCAGGGAGTTTATTTATTCCTTTGTCCACTTCAAAGGCCTTTTTTGAGATAAAATCGAGTTTTCTTTCGAGTAAATGAACAATAATTAGATTCCATAATTCCTCAAAGGACAAATTTAGATTTTTCAAAGATTCAATGTTGCGCTTACAATCTGTAACAAATTCTCGTAAGCTTTGTGAGCTACCTTTTGTAATTGAGGGGATATCCAATAAATTTATTAAATGGTTATTTATAATAGAAGTTTTATTTTCATATCTATTTTTTAGTATGTCGATGGCAGAATCATAATTTTGATTAGTGACAGCTAGGGTGTCAATCAATTTAAGGGGTTCATCTTTTAATAAAGATTTCAAATACATAAATTTCTGTACATTAGACAGGGAAGGATTATCATTGATTAATGCTGTAAACAGCTGATAGAAGGAAGTCCATTGTGAAATGTCACCTTTAAAAATATTTATGTGAATTTCGGGTAACCGAACTTGTGGTACCATTTGCGGAATCAAGGGTTGAGCTATAGTAGCTAAAGGAGGAGTATTTAGAGCTTGTTGAATTTTTATAAAAAATTCCAATTTGCTTTCAAGTTTCGCGTGAAGATCAAAGAACGTATCTCCAATTATACAACGATCAATGTCATCAGGATCTAATTCTTCAATAGCATCCTGAATTTCCGAGTATTTCGAAAACGCCTTACTAATAGTTTCTAAACGAATTTTGTACTGAAGATGGTTTTCTTCAGTGTCGCAATTTGCATCATACCAGTTAGATACGCGAGTGATCAAACCTTTATGACCACCACGTTTTTTACATAATTCTTCTTTAGCCGTCATTTTATAGCCGTTATATAAATTTACAACTTAAGAGAATATCACGATGAGTGAGAAGCAAAATTGCACTATTTTTAGTGCAATATACAAATTCAAGAAAAGAAAAAGAGAAATATTTCCTTGTTACAGAGTAGTGCGAGATATCGTTCAAAGAGAGATGAATTTTTTGAGTACAAAAATTTTCATAAGTTCGTTAGTTATTTTTCTTTGTGTAATCTATATTTGTTACAAGAAGCGCAAATAAATTGTTATTTTTAAGTAAGAAGTGTCAAAGAGTGGAGGATGAATGTACCTTTCATACAAATTCAACCTTGTAAACAAAAGAAAAATTTCAAAAAATTTATCAATTATTTTTATCAGTGTAGAAAACTTTGTGTTTTTACAAAAAGGCGAGAGCACCTTTGTGCTAGAGAGAATTTTTATTTTTAAATAAAAACTGTCAAAAAGAGTAGAGGATGAATGTACCTTTCATACAAATTCAACCTAGTAAACAAAAGAAAAATTTCAAAAAATTTATCAATTATTTTTATCAGTGTAGAAAACTTTATGTTTTTACAAAAAAGCGAGAGCACCTTTGTGCTAGAGAGAATTTTTATTTTTAAATAAAAACTGTCGAGAAAGTAAGATTGAATGTACCTAGAGTACAAATTCAAAGAAAATGTAAGTATTTTTCCTCGTGTAACACGCTCGATGCTACAGCAAAGGAGAGGGAGTACCTATAGTGCGAGATAAATTTTTATTTTTAAATAAAAATGTTAGAAAAGTATACTTGAATGTACCTATAGTACAAATCCAAATAAAAATGTAAGTATTTTTCCTCGTGTAACACGCTCGATGCTACAGCAAAGGGAAGAGAGCACTTCTAGTGCGAGATAAATTGTTATTTTTAAATAAAAATGTTAGAGGTATACTTGAATGTACCTACAGTACAAATTCAAATAAAAATGTAAGTATTTTTCCTCGTGTAACACGCTCGATGCTACAGCAAAGAAGAGGGAGCACCTATAGTGCGAGATAAATTTTTATTTTTTAATAAAAATGTTAGAAAAGTATACTTGAATGTACCTATAGTACAAATCCAAATAAAAATGTAAGTATGTTTCCTCGTGTAACACGCTCGATGCTACAGCAAAGGAGAGGGAGCACCTATAGTGCGAGATAAATTTTTATTTTTAAATAAAAATGTTAGAAAAGTATACTTGAATGTACCTATAGTACAAATCCAAATAAAAATTTAAGTATTTTTCCTCGTGTAACACGCTCGATGCTACAGCAAAGGAGAGGGAGCACCTATAGTGCGAGATAAATTTTTTATTTTTAAATAAAAATTTTAGAGAGGATTGTAAGTATTTTTCTTCGTGTAGAACGATTTATGTTCCACAGAAAAAGGGTTTAGAATGTACCTAGAGTACAAATTCTAAGTTATAAGCAAACGAAAATTTTTGACAACTATTAATTATTTTTTGCAGTGTAGTGAGAATTTTTTCACAACGAAGTGCGAAGTACCATTTTTATTTTAAAAATAAATAATGATTTGAGAAACTGTAGATATTTTGCAGTGTAACAATTTTTTGTTACCAAGAGACACGTTAAAATGTCTATAACAATTGGATTCCCGATTAAAGTTTCGCAATAAAAAATTTTTTTACAAATTCTTTAAGAATTTCCGTATTGGTTTTTCCGTGTAATGTGACTCCGCATGTGAAAACAACCACGATGAGGGCAACGTTGAAAAACTGAAAGTTGCTTTGTTAAATGAGTTTCAACAGGTTTGTCAATAACTAACTTATTTACACTGTGGAAATAAATAAACGGTATTCACTATGAAATATCAAAATACAATAAACAGTCAGGCAAAACAAAACAGACCACCAATTATTTTATCGATCATTTAGGCAATTTTTGTGCGTCTTGGCACTAAAGAAGGTTTTGATTTTTTATGCGAATAGAGCTTGTTAATAAAGAAGTTTTAGGCTGATTTTTGTGCGTATTGGCACTAATAGAAAACACTGACTTCAGTGTTTCTCAATAAAAAAAATAATTTTTTCACAAATTAATTTTTTGAAAAACTTCAATTTTGCCTTTACCAAATTTCAAATTTCAAATATTCGGCTCGCGAAGGACCAATTTATATGGTCAGGAAAACTGTACGGTCTTACTAAAACATATAAAAGGAGTTGATCAACTTACTTAATGGTTGACCAAGGCAAAAAGGGGGTAATACTATATTTCCACTGGCGTGGTTCGTGTGAAATAAAACAAAGATTTGAAGTTGAACTTTGGTTAGGCAAGTTTAATTTTAATGAGATTTAAATACAAATGGAATTTACAAGCATTTTTGTTATATAATGTGATGCGTAAAATCAAATTATGAATGCTGTAAAAGCCTTAAAAAATAGTTGAAGACGAGAAAAAACATATCTATATATAATGCGTAAATTAAGATTACGAATGCTGTAAAGAGTTTAAATGATCTACCAAATGAAAATATTGAAAATGGGTCTGCTACCAAAAACTAAATACATGCGCATACTGCCTGAAGCACAGCTTCCACAAACCCGCTGTGCAGAATTACCTTGTTGTGGCAGTTATAAAGGTGTTTTAAGGCTTCTAACCCTACACAACGAATAGAGCTTAAAACTGGGCTACAGAACAGTATCAAATTATAGTAAGTAAAAACAAATATAAATTGGAAAATCACTGTAAAATAGCAAATGTTCAAGATGTTTAATCATGATTTCACTGATATGTTATTTAAAGGTAGGTACTACGGTTGACTAACAGGTTGAAAGTCTTTTATTTAAGTAGTCAATGTCGAAGGGAATGCGATTCTGCATTTGAGTATAATTTATTACAGCCCGGATAGCGGCGCTGTATAGGAGAATGAGGATAAAAGTTATTGTAACAAATTTCATCAGGGCTTGCAGCCAAATTCGCTATTAGCATTTAATGTTACTGAGTTTGTGCACGATTGTGGACAATTAAGTAAATATTAATCAATATATTGGTGACTTTACATGGTAACAATACATTTTTTACCTTCAACTGCTTGCAATTGTTTCATTTCCAAAACCAAAACAGGTAGCGTTTCAGGTTGCACTCGATTTGGTTGATTCACTGCGCAGTCACAGTCGTTTTTTGTGTTAGAAATAGGTAATCACTTTATGTAAAATCACGTCTATTTGATGACGAAGGGATAATTATTCACAAAAAATTACTATTGATTTCCGTAGACCGGCATTTGGTAATGTATTGGAAGAATTTGCTGAATTACGGCACTGTAGAAATATAGGTAATCGAACACACGAATTTTTACCAATATCGCGGCAGAGATTTAGGACAGGGTATCCATATTACACAACAATAATGAAGAGAAGTGCTGAGCAGGGCAGCTAAATTTGTAGAGTTTACCGAACCTTAATCGATAAGAATGTTTTTCAGGAATGAAAAACCACATTTTTAGTACAAGTCGCGTTAATTTAAATTGCCGAGAGACAGCACTGTTTGCTTAAGAAAAGCTATGACCGAAGTTGAGGAACGACACTGTAAAATTATAAAATTGGCACGTTGCCGGGGTTGCCGAAGAACGACAGTGATTTCGACGACCGCTTGTTGGGAAGTGAATTCTGCCGCATGGAAACGAATGCAGCTGGCATCTTAAGGTGTGGCTGCTTGGCCAATCAAAAACTTACACGCGATATACGTCACATCACGCTGACGCGGCGGTCGGTTGGAGAGCTTGTCAAGCGCAACGATTTTACATTTTAGCTAAGCTGAGGAGCAAAATAGCCGTTAGAAATTAGCAAGGGATTTAAGCAATAAGCAATATTGTACGGATGCCGAGACATTGGAATGTCGGCGGGCCTTTGATCTCGTTGAGAGACAAAGGGAAACCATTTTTGTTTCATAAATAATTCTAATTTACATATTTGGCGGGAAACATGTTGTTTCTTAGAAACGGCGTGTTAAGACGTGAAAAGATTTGTTTGGAATCAACACGAGTAGAGAGAATGGGGAGTTTTTGCATAGCAATAATAAATATAAAAAAAGGGTTTAATTTGTAAATTAAGTTTAATTTACCCCAGGGAGGGCTTGTTCCCGAACAAAAAATAAAAAGTTAATAATAGAAACCGGTATAAAAATATCTGTTATTAAAAATATAAAAAGGATATCCGATCGTGAGACAAAGCAAATAGTTCTTAACGATTTCCATTTACTGCCGACAGGAGGTCACGCAGGGGTAAATAGAATGTATAATAATATAAAAAAGTATTATTCGTGGATAGGCTTACGACAAGATGTCGAGGAATACGTAAGAAAATGTGACGATTGTCAAAGATATAAACATTCAAAGCAAAATATAGAACCAATGACAATAACTCATACTGCTACTTCAGCATTCCAGAGAATCTATTTAGATCTTGTAGGTCCTTTAGAACCAGATGTACATAGTAATAAATATATTTTGACCTTACAATGCGATCTCAGTAAATTTGTGGAATGTTACCCAGTTAACAACAAAGAAGCCGTAACCGTGGCTAAGTCATTTGTTGAAAATTTTATTTTACGTTATGGAATTCCGGACGAGATAGTGTCGGATCAAGGGACGGAATTTATAGCTTCAACCCTTACACAAACGTGTGAGTTACTTCAAATTAAAAAGTTGCAATCTACTGCATATCACCCTCAATCAATAGGTGCTTTAGAAAACTCGCATAAATCACTAGGGGCATATTTACGTATGCAATTAGCGAAAGACCCAAGTAATTGGAGTAGTTGGTTACCCTTTTGGTGTTTTTCCTATAACAATAGCGTGCATACTGAAACTAAGTATACCCCATACGAACTAGTTTTTGGCAAAACGGCTAAATTACCTTCAAACTTGTTAAGGGAAGTTAGCCCCCTGTACAATTTTGACAGCTACCCACTAGAGTTAAAGTACAGGCTTCAACATGCATGTAGCGACGCAAAAAATAATTTGATAAAGTCAAAAAGTGAAAGAAAGAATGTATACGATAGGAAATGTAATATAATTAATTATAAGGTTGGTGAAAAAGTACTTTTAAGGAATAACAGTGCCAGTGCAAAAATGGACGCGATATACAAGGGTCCATATACAGTGTTAGATGAACAATCGCCAAATATCCTAATAGAAATAGACAATAAGCCAGTTTTAGTTCATAAAAATAGAGTTAAGAAATATTTTAAATAATCTTACCTAATTAAGTAAACATACAAAAAAAAATCAAATATTTAGTTATATTAGATTTTTTTTTCCTCTCCCGTAGGAGATGTAGGGTAATAATAAGGCTTCACCTTATTTTACCTAATTGTACAATTTAATGGTATGTATAATATTATTGTTACCTTTACCCTGATATCAATAACGAGGATATAGTCGAGGGTATAACCCTCTATTAAAGGTAACAATATGTTATTGTACATTAAATATAACAATAACATTTATATAATCATAGGTTAAGCTTAGAGTTAAGGTTACGAGTTTAAGGTTAAGTTTAGTATATAAGTATCTACGACTGATTGTAAAATAGAAATAGAACGAATAGAAATAAATACATTTTTACACACGTCTTGATGACTCTTTCATATCGAACCAAGTAGTTACATTACAAAAATCCTTTATCAAATATGTTAAAATCCGAACTCTTATCAATGGCAAAGTCTCTCAAATCACCCCAAATATACGCTGTAGATGAAATATTGCGTGAATATGGCCATGAGGTTCTACGACTGCCCCCATATTATTGCCAGTATAATGCCATAGAATTAATATGGGCTGGGGCAAAATATTTGTATGAAAAACATGTAGGTGATGGTCTTAAATCCTAGATGGCAAGATTCGTTGGATCATATTACGCAGGAGTACTGGAAGAAATCGGTGGAACATGCAGAAAAATTAATAAGGAATTTATTGGGATCGAGAAAAAGTATTAAATGTCGAAGTAGCGCCGATGATCATAGCTCTATTCCAGGACGACTTAGATGACGAGGACTTTTCAGAATTTCTAAGTGATGATGATAGTTTTTAAGTTTTTAGTCTATAATAATTATAAACGGTTTTCTTTATTTACATTTTTTAGTATTAGTATAGGAGAAGTATGTAGAAAATCTCTTCCAGGACAACAGACCATCCAAAGAACTCATAGTCGAAAACAATCTAAGTGGACCTTCCATCACTAGGGACGAGATAAAAAAGGCTATACAAATCTCTAAAAATAATAAGGCAGCTGGACCGGATGAGATACCAGCAGAAATACTGAAACTTCTAGACGAAAAAGGCATTGCGGTACTTTGTAGGCTGTTCAATCAAATATATGACGCTGGCCAGTACCCGGAACAGTGGCTATCCTCAACTTTTATCCCTCTACCAAAGAAGACCAGCGCACGAAAATGCGAAGATATCAGTCTCATGAGTCATTCCCTAAAAATATTCCTGAGAATCATACATGAGAGGTTGTATAAAAAATGTGATAACGCCATAAGTGACTCACAGTTTGAATTTAGACACGGACTCGGCACGAGAGAGGCGCTAGTTGCAACGCAGGTGTACAGTACAGAACTGCTACGACCAACGGAAAAACATGTGTCTATGCTTTATAGACTACGAAAAGGCTTTTGATAAAGTCCAACACTATAAACTTCTGCAGCTTCTCAGGAAACTTGACTTGGACCAAAAAGACATTCGGTGCATTGAAAACTTATATTGGCACCAATCAGCACAGGTCAGAGTGGCTGGTAATCTGACAAACCAAATTCGTATTCGCAGGGGACTGCGACAGGGGTGCATACTATCGCCACTATTGTTTAATCTATACTCAGAAGCCATTTTTCAAAAGTCGCTTGAAGATAAGAAAATTGGGATCAGAGTCAATGGAGTCTGGATAAATAACATACGCTATGTGGACGACACAGTTCTGATCGCAGACAACATGGATGATCTGCAACGACTGGTTAATATAGTGGGAAATTATAGCCAAGATATGGGATTAAACATGAACATAAAGAAGACTAGGTTCATGGTTGTCACGAGGGAGGTAGACACATTCAGAGATGCCAGCTTAACGTATAATGGAAAACTCTTAGAACGAGTGGAAAAATTTAAGTACCTGGGAACCTGGCTCTATGAGTAATGGTCATCAGACGAAGAAATTGAACGCAGAATTGAGCAGGCCCGGGGCGCATTCCTGAAATTTAAAAATGTACACACTTGTGGCGACTTTGACCTTGGTCTTCGACTAAGGTTTGTAAGTTGTTACGTTTGATCGATACTTCTGTAGGGTGTGGAAGGTTGGACTTTGAAAATAAAAACTATAAACAAACTGGAGGCATTTGAAATGTGGATATATCGAAGAATTCTCAAGATACCACGGACAGCTAGAATAAGAAACGAAGACGTTCTGAGGCGTATTAACAAAGACCGCGAACTCCTCATCATTATAAAAAAAAGAAAGACAGCATACCTGGGCCATATAATGCGTAATCATAAATATCAATTTTTGCAACTGATTATTGAGGCCAAGATCGAGGGTAGAAGAGGACTAGGACGAAAGAAGATGTCATGGTTAAGGAATGTGAGACAATGGACGGGCACATTCAAACACTGATACACACGGCCAGAGATAGAGAAGCCATGGAAAATGTGGTCGCAAACATCTATTAATGGATATGCAGAAGAAGAAGAAGTACTTTTCGGTATTATATTATGCTTTCTTTCATGGACAACAATTTTCTGTACAATCCTTAAATTAATTAGGTACCAGTGCTTTTGCTACTCATTGGTTGGCAAATTACCATTTTTCTTTTTATTTCTTGAAATAGTTAATCGGATTAAATTCCATTGTATTTTCAGGTTAGGTAATTTTATTGCTAAAATAAATTACACTGTTTATTATTGTCGTTTTTAATAAATAGATTTAGTAGATATAATAGATACAGGGATGGCGAACCAATGGTTCGCGTGCCATTGATGGCACGCGACATACAATTTTGGGCACTTACTGGTACTTACAAAAGCTTTGTGTTTTCAAAGTTGTATGTGAAGTTTTAGAGATTTTTACGTTCAAAAGATTATTTAGCGGAATTAGCAAAATTTACTCTATTAGAACGTAAACCCTTAATGTCATACAGTCATAAAGTTATAAGACACGTCGCTACTGTTTCCGCCAATAAATAATGTACGTGTTGTCAATTTACCCGGTTATGCAAATTTTATTTGTAACGTTCTCAATGCCCAAGAGAACACATGCAAATCTCACAAATTGGAAATCTAGTAAATGTAATAAAATAGTATATTTTATAGTTTACTTTCTACGTAAATGCTACGCGCTTGGCCCTCTACCACTGCCCGTTTTTGCCTTAGTTATTTACATCCTAAGTTCCCACTAGAGTCGTTTACAAATTCGCAATGGTGTAATAATATTTTGACCGTGGGCATTAGACTGTAACCCCGCAGTTCCCAAAAGCGAAATAAAATTTATTGTAGTATTATTTTATCAAAGTTTATATATCTCTCTATGTTTGTTCTAAATTACTTATTCTTGTAGGTATTTTTATAAATTTTTATTATCAATTTTTTCCACGGTATTTGCATAAAGTCCGCCCTTCTACTGCAAACTCGGGAATGGCATGAGATATATGATATTCGGTATTTGTAAATGATTAGTGAAATACTTACTTATAAGAACAAAAAAAGGTTGCAGGAAATCCGCCACCTTAAAAATACATTTAAGTAAAAAGAGGGGTAGTGTGAAATTTTAAATGTCTACGCTTCATTTACCTATGCAAATTAAACATTAACGAAATTTTCTATTTCATAACTGTTCAGAATAATATAAAAAAAAACATTTTTCAGCTTAAATCACAAAACATCAGTTTTTCGTTCAACTTAGTATTTTACTTATTTTCCAAATTTTAATAATATATAGGTATCAATAAATCCCCCAGATTGCAGAGAAAGGGGGACTTTATGGACTCACTGTATATAAATAAAGGCCCTTCCAGAATTTTTTTTTGTTTTAAAATGCCTCGGGAAAACCCGAAACAACCTGACATAGAGTTATTTTAGTACGTCATTATAAAATATACCCATGTGTTACAAATTTTTTGTATACAAGATGTCTGGAAATAATGAGAAAAAAATGTACGGGATAATTCTAGACCGAAAATCTCTGGCTATAATATTTTTTCAAAAATTGATTAGTAACGTTAAAGTTAAATTTTATTTGCAGTTTTTTTTGCAATACCTTTTGCCACGCTCCAAATATTTTAACGAAATCTCGTTTATAGGGATTTTTCGGGATGAGGAATACAAATTTGCCCACCGTTTTTTCGCATTTTGTAGAGGACGCCACATAGGAGCCTATACTTTATTTTGAATGGTCCCAACTTTTTGTCCTACCCTGTATGCGCATTTTGACTGAATATTGTTGATCTTCTAACCTTTTGACATACTACTTTAGTTTCGATAAATCTAACCGTTTTCGAGAAAAACTCTAAAATAACATTGCTTGCATGTGAAGAATACGAAATTATTTTAATTTATTTTCAACCTTAAACATAGCATAGCAAAGGCAGGGATATTCCATGGAGTTTGTCGGATTTTTTTAAGAAAAATTAATTTATGCATTGAAGAGGATGGACGCCACTTTGAACCTTTGATTTGAATGTTTAATTTATTGTTCTAAGTAATTTGTGTATTTTAAAACTGCAAATAAAATTTAGCTTTAATACCCTGTAACTCCGTTACACTGGCCGACAAGATTTTTCTAACACAGGTCAGCTCTTTATTTTTATAATGGAAATACCCTTCTAATAATAGAAAAAATATTGGGAAAGCCCCAATACGTACCATTTTTCAATAGCTTAATAAGACCATTTTACATTAGCAGGTAGTCAATTTAATTAGGGGACGGTTACAATGGATGCATTTTATAACAGAAAAATTACCTGAACTGTAGGAATTCAGGGAGGATTTACAAAATATTTCTGTTTTCTTTGTTTGTGGGACAGTCGTGCAGTAAATCAGCATTATGTAATAAAAGATTGGCCACAAAGAAGTGAATTTCAGCCGGGATCTCAAAATGTTAAGTTTGCACTTCTTGTAGACCCCAAAAAAGCCCTTCTGCCTCCTCTTCACATTAAACAGCTGATGAAAAACTTTGTGAAAGCTATGAATAAAGACGGTAATGGATTCAAATACCTAAGACAAGTCTTTCCCTAGTTAAGTGATGCCAAATTAAAGAAAGGTATTTTTATTGGGCCACAAATCAGAAAATTGCTGGACGATGTCAACTTTACAGAGAAGCTTACCAGGCTCAGAGCATGGAACTCATTTGTTAGTATAGTAAGGGGATTTTTGGGCAACAATATGGATGCAAACTATCAACAGTTAGTTGATAAACTTTTAGATTCCTACAAATCGCTTGGTGCCCGAATGTCATTAAAAATTCACTTCCTCCATTCCCATCTGTCATTTTTTCCTGAAAATTTGGGAGCTGTCAGTGACGAGCAGGGTAAAAGGTTCCACCAGGATATCAGGACAATGGAAATTCGCTATCAAGGACGATGGGATCCAGCCATGATGGGTGATTCCTGTTGGTTTTTGAAAAGAGAAGCTATGACCCCTCATAAAAGGAAAAAATAAAATTTAATTAGTGTGTTCAGTTAATATTTGTAATGTTTGTGTTTTTTCTAGATGTAAAATTTAAATATAGTCGATATACACAGTTAGAAAATTCTTAAATTATTTTTTCAATAGATATTAAATATTGTAACATTAAATGTGGTTCTATAAATGTAACAAGAAAACGTTACGTGTTACAACTTTTTTTTTCTCATTTTCGTATTTGGATAGGTCCATTCTACCACAAGATGCTATTTAGCTTTTGTGTTACAACAAAAAAAAATTTTTTTGTCGGCCAGTGAATCAATTTTTGAAAAAAATGTTATAGGAAGAGATAGTAGGTATTTATTTTCGGTCTAGAATTATCCCTTAAATTTTTTGCTCGTCATTTCCGGACACCCTGTATATTTCTTTAAAATAACAGCTATGTATGTCAAAAGAACATAAATTAGTATTTATTTTACGAATGGGAAGTTGATCGTAAAAATTAAAGGATATGTAGCAATTTACTTACTGAATAAAGGACAAATGCGTTTAATATAAATAATAAATCGTTTCTACATCCACAGGTTAAAGGTAAATAACTAAAAGTTTTGTTTTATTAATAATGATAAGTATTTTTGTAGTTATCGTAGGAAAGTATTATCTTCAGTATGTTGAATTACCTATATTACTCCAGAAATGAAAATTAAATTTTTTGAAACTTTAGCTTTAGTTAAAAAATTTAAAATTCAGCTTCCATAATTTCGTAGGGCTATTATTGGAGTTCATACTTCTTTAGCAGAATTTCCAAATATTTCTAAACATATAATTTTTCTATAATTTAATCAAAAAAACATTTTGTGGTCAGGATCGATCACATCCAATATGCAGTATTTTTAAAAATTAATGGAAAATTCTTTAAAATATCATCAGTATTACTACTGTCGAAAATCTTATCTAACGTTTGTCGGAAACATTTATTTTTTAATAGATTTAATTTTGCAAGTATGCCAGGTTTTATGACTGTTTTTTATACAAACAAGCACCATGTAATTTTTTTTGCATATTAGACGTTTTTCGATATAAGTGCCGTTATTGGGTTACCTTAGCATTTTATCACTATTTTCAAATTTAGGAGCGTTTTCTCTGTACTGATAATTGGCCTGCCTAACAGCAACTAGCGCATGTTTTCCTATGGGAATGTTTTTCTCTCTTATTCTGTAATGACAACTGACATTTCTTGGGTATATTCCAGGATAGTTTGGAGATTGAATACGACAATTTCTTCTTGCGCAACCTAAAAAAAAGATTTGTAAATAGAATTATTCTTCACCCAAAATCAATAATTTTTGTTGTACCTACATAAATTTCAAATCTAATTGCGTTGCTTGTCAAAAAAGCTTAGTTTAAAATACTAGTGACTGCAGTCTGGTAGTACTACTACATTATCAAAGTGAATACCTTAAAACAACGAGGAACTAGTATAAATGGGTTTGACAAATGATGTTTATTCCAGTACAGTGAGGACCAAAAGTCCTGCATAAATTCAATAAAAAATTAGGGATGCATTTTTCGGAAAAATGCTTGAACACGTAAATTTTTATTTTCATTTACGCATCTTTTGCCGCAAAACTTTAGTATACAGGGTGACACATGTTAAAGATATAACATATTTCGGTATTTTTTCTTATGGAACACCCCGTATATTTTTTGATTTTTTAATTCTAATAAATATTCTAAACATATATGATATAGCATATCCTACGCCTAAAGTCAAAGATTATCGAGACATTTTCGATTGAATAGTAGTCTTTTTAAAGTCACCTTGGAGTCCAGGAGCTAGCGCAAAAAATATGCAAGAGTTTTCTGAAGGCTAATATTTTCAAGACCGGTTCAACTTTAGTGATTAAAAGCTAGTGGACAGTCAGCAGTTACAGTTCCGGGACATCTGACGGCGGGACGCGCGCAAAGGTGTAATTTTAATTAGTATCTCCAAACTGTTTTCTGAAGGCTCAAAATTTGTACAAAACGAGCAAATATAATATAAAACAGGAATCTAATAGTCAGACAGCGGAACATGGGGACACATAGAGTCAGCGCTACTCCATACTTGTCAAAAAATGTCCTGACCAAAAGTGTTTTCTGAAGGTTCAAACTTTTTTAAATAATAATAACAACTATATTGAATTGCGGCTTGCTTGCTGCCAGGAAGTCAATGGAGTACAGTTCGAACATTTACTAGATTAATGATTAGAGTAGTTTTTAATATTTTTTTCTTTGATACCCCCTGTATAATAAATATTATTATAACTTAGTCTTTTTTGTTCAATGAAAAATGTCTCGATAATCTTTCACTTTACGCGTAGGATATGCTATATCAGATATGTATAGAATGTTTATTAGAATTAAAAAATCGAAAAATATACATAAAAAAATACCGAAATATGTCATATCTTTAACATGTGTCGCACTGTATACTAAACTTTCACGTTAAAAGATGCGTAAATAAAAATTTACGTGTTCAAGCATTTTTCCGAAAAATGCATCCCTAATTTTTTATCGAATTTATGCAGGACTTCTGGTCGTCACTGTATAATAAAAATAATTATTAATATATGGGAAACAATAAAATTTCTTCCTGTTTAACCTATATATTGAGCTATTGCATTCGGTACAACTTAACGTATAAACTCCTTATTGCTTTTTTAAGGGGAGGGGGGTGTTTTTTGTTTGGCATTGAAGAATAATTGAGAATTTTTTTGTGCTGATGTGAAAGCTACTTTTATGTTGTTTTTTAAAATTATGTGTGCTATTTTATCAGCAATTGAACCAAAATATGTTAGTTTTCTATATCTATCTTTTTCTTCTATTTTATTTATGTTGTTTAGTAGAAAAGCTTAGTTTTTGCGTGTGCCTTTTTATCGAGGTTATATTTTATATGTATGAACAAGCATTGTGTAAAAAATACCTCTAAAAATATAAATCTATAAACATTTATATTTTTCATAAGTTCAAGATTTCTTTTTTAAAAAAGCAAAAATGCACAGTTTATATTTAAAAATGTAGACTATTTATACATATGTTTGCCAATAAAAAATGAATCATAAGAAAAAAGCACATAAAAAATATTACACTGTATGGAATGTTACATTTCTTACTGTTTCTTGCTCGAAATGTCATTACTGAAAACTTGATAGATAAAAACATAGGAAAAGAAAAATCCTGCAAGTTTGACCTGCACTTTAAACTGTGTTTTTATTCCTTAGACTTGCAGTGTTAAAGCTGTTCTACTTGGATGCTTATAAAAGTTTAAAATTGATTATACTATTTTAATAGTATATAATAAAACTATTGCTAAACACTACTAAATGTTCGGAATTGTACATTATTTAACAGCTGAATTCATCCATTATTAAATTCCATTGCGATGCAACAAATTATTCTGACAGTTTAATGGCGAACTGAATTTTATTAACAGCAGATGAACATTTTATACTTCGGTTTTTACGCGAAGAAAACAATCGATCTTTATGATTGTAAGATCTCTGATGCTGTAAAACATATTTCATTGAATTAAATATAATTAAAACAAGATAACGCGTGTTGTTTTATTTCATATCTTAAGTACCTATTAAACTTGCTAATAACGACTTTTTTTTTAAATCGCAGTTATTAGCCTTATTCGAAGAATATGGTGACTTTCATATTAAGATGTATTAAAAGCCTTTTTACAAAAGCAAAGCGGCCATCAATATACCGTAGCGCCATCCCAGCGGAATAAACTCCAATATAAAAGGCAGTCACACTGGTAATAATCGAAAGGTAGAAAACTAAATAAACCACGAAGTGCATCACAATCCAGTATACGGAATACTATTTGCGTTTTTAGTGGAACATCTGCCATTTTGCAGGCTAGAAACAGAGCAATGCTGGCACCTACTAGAATGCGCGCAATCCGTTTAGGAAACGCCATAATAGTTATTTATGGTACTAGTGTGTTATGTTGAAAATAAGTCACGCGAGAAAGATTTATATCACGAGGACGCCAGGCCGAGTGGTATAAATTCTCAAGTGACTTAGGAAATATAACACACGAGTGGCATACAATGTTTTATCCAACAAGTGGAAGAAATCGTTTTTTATGAGATAATAATTAATAATCAAAATAATAAAAATAAAAATAATCAAAGCTACTTGCGTCTCAGTAGCCTATAAATGTCAGAATGACTTGACAGTGACTTTTTTACATTTTGGTCAAAGTTGGTTGATTGTTTGGTTGCCACAGGCATGATACCTTGTTAGCAAATGTTTAAATGCATTTTAACACTTGTCAGTTTTCCCTGCAGAAAAGGGAAGCTTTTTTGAAGAAAAAAATCTATAGAAAATGGAGGAAACCGATGAAAATTACGTTCCTGAGGATATCCTTACGGAAGCGGAAGAAGCAGCGATGCAGATTTTGCCAGAAAAGTCCCGAGATGCTTACGACAAGGAGTTCAAAATGTTTGAGTGTTGGATGAATTCACGGAAGATAAAAGGTATCGATGAAAATATTCTATTCGCTCTTTTTTACATTTGCAAAAAAAAATTAGCCTCATCGTCGCTATGGACCAAAATACTCGATGCTTCGCTCGACCATTCACCTTTATAAAAAAATCGACATTTTAAAATATGGCAAACTAACGAGCTTTTTGAACAGCAAATCACAAGGCTACAAACCAAAGAAGTCAAGAACATTAGAACGACCTGAAATATAGAAGTTTTTGAACGAAGCTCTCGACGACGAGTACTTGTTGATGAAAGTGTTTTTGATAATGGGGATAAGCGGTGCTTGTAGATGCGATGAATTGATCAAATTGAAAATAGAAAATATTCAAGACAAAGGGAAATATTTTTACATAGTTTTGCCAGACGCTAAAACCAAGAAATCGAGAAGTTTTACCATACTTGAAGAAGGATTTCCAGTCAACCCGATCAATTTGTGTAAAAAATACATGTCTTTAAGACCAAAGAATACTAGTTCTAGCCGCTTTTTTGTTTTTTTAAAAAATGGGAGGTGTACCAGCCAGTGTGTGGGAATAAATACGTTGTCGAAGATACCTTCAAGAATTACAATGTTTTTGAAATTGAAGGAACCAGCGCTCTACACCGGTCATTGTCTGAGAAGGTCTTCGGCGACTCTTTTGGCCAATGCAGGGGCTAACATGACTACATTAAAGCGTCACGGAGGATGGAAGTCCTCGACGGTAGCAGAAGGATACCTAGAAGAATCGGTGCATAACAAAATACAAATTGCAGGAAAAATAAAAGGTTGTAATGTGTCGGCGTCTTCTAGCACTATCAGCAGCTGTACCGATATGGAACCGTCTGGTTCCAATGAACCAACGAATTTTACAATGACTTCAAATTCGAATAAACCGTTAGCGTTTTCCTTTAATTTCAATATCAATGTGAATTCGGCTTGTAATTGTAATATAAATAAATATAATACTACTTTAAATATGAACATGTGAGTTTTGGATTATAACTCACTAGTGTGTTATTTGATAGTTTACTTGCCTAAAATTACATTGATAATGATAGTCATAACTGTCATGTGTTGGATAAAAATGTTTTTAAAATAATATAGTGTCCGCGTCCGCTTTTCATTATTTTCGCGGACACTATAGACCAGTGCTGAAGCCTTTGAAAATGGTAAAAAGTGAAACAAAATAATAGTAGGATGAGACCCATTGGAAAAGGAAGAGAATAGAACAAAAATGAAAGAAAAAATAAATTACGGGCGATCCGAGGTCAGGAAGGGAGGGGGGGGTTTAAGGGTAGAAAACGATTTATCTCGATTTTCGGTAAAACTGCAAGTCCTACGGAAAAACGTTAAATTGCAAAGTTGTAGGTAATAACCTCAAAATTTATGTGAAAAATTCAAATAATCAAGTTTTTTGTTTTTTATTTTTATCTTTTACAGAAAAATTTTTTTTATCCACGAAATTTGGTTAAAACTTACCTTTTTATGTCCTAAACACACTGTGATTTTTTTGATTTAAAATATTTATTTTTTAACCTTATTTTGACTTAATATCGAAAAAACACCCTAATTTTCAATCGAAATTTCTCACGTCAAAATATCTGCTTTTTTAAAAAAGTCGGTGGGCTTTTTGTTCGTTGAAATCTCTACTTTCTGATGGTGTTAAAAAATATATACATTTCTATGGTAAATGTTCTCAAAAAAATGCAAAGAAACGAAAAAAACTCCAATCCGAAATTTTTTTTTTAGATCAATATGTACAATTTTGAGCTATTTATTAAAATTTATACTTTAATTACTCGAAAAACGTAAGATTCCATGTTACATTGATAAAAAAAGTATAAATTTTAATAAATAGCTCAAAATTGTACATATTGATCTAAAAAAAATATTTCTGATTCGAGTTTTCTTCATTTCTTTGCATTTTTTTGAGAACATTTACCGTAGTAATTTATATTTTGTTAACACCATCAGAAAGTAGAGATTTCAACGAACAAAAAGCCCACCGACTTTTTTAAAAAAGCAGATATTTTGACGTGAGAATTTTCGATTGAAAATTAGGGTGCTTTTTCGATATTAAGTCAAAATAAGGTGAAAAAATTAATATTTTAAATCAAAAAAATTACAGTGTCTTTGGGGCATAAAAAGGTAAGTTTTCACCAAATTTCGTGGATAAAAAAAAATTTTGTAAAAGACAAAAATAAAAAACCAAAAACTTGGTTATTTGAATTTTTCACATAAATTTTGAGGTTATGTGAAAAAGTGTATAAACAAAAGTTGTAGATCTTTTTATTACCTACAACTTTGCGATTTAACGTTTTTCCACAGGACTTGTAGTTTTACCGGAAATCGAGATAAATCGTTTTCTACCCTTAAAACCCCCCCCCCCCCCTCCCCCCCTTCCCGACCTCGGATCGCCCGTAATTTATTTTTCCTTTAATTTTTGTTCTATTCTCTTCCTTTTCCAATGGGTTTCATCCTACTATTATTTTTTTTGGTTTCAAAAATTATCGACCCTGGTCTACTATATTATCTTATCAACGATAATGTTCCGTTCGTAGAGACGGGGTAACCGACGGGTGAAGAGTAGTTGATAACCATGTTTGGAAAAAAGGGATGTTATCGCAATCGTAATTCAGGAAGATGCCTATCGCGACCCAAAAAAAAAAGTTTTATACAGAAAATAATAAATCAAAAGTTTGTACAAACCTTCCAGCAGCCGGTCGCAATAACTTCCAACGCTTAGCTTCCCCCTGTACGTTCTCTGAGTTTGGTTACCGTAACGAATCTTGGCGTCCGACAATTTTAAAAACTTGTAGGAAAGTTTGAATTCGAAGCTGTAGCCGGAACTTTGCTGAAAAGATAAAAACGAACTTTAGAAAAAAGTGTGTTGAAAATGGTGTTACGTAAATTTTAATGATAATTTGACTTTAAGAATGATTAACGTTTGTTTCCGCTGGGGCAACTAAATAACCTTAAAAAGTCAGGATAAATACTGCAAAAAGTCGTCTATAATTGGATAATGTGAACAATAATTAAAGACGTGCGCTGACCCAAAATAAAAAAATATGGTGGTTTGGTTTTATAGCGCTTTTTACAACAATCAGAATTTATTTTAAATATTATGGGAAAGAAACAAATACCTTTACCAATCATTTTTCTCACTAATATACAGGGTGTCTCGAAAAAGGAGGTAAATCCGTTAACCATATATTTATTGAGCAAAAATGAAATTACTTTTAAGCTGCCATTTTTCATTTTTGACTTTCATGTTCCATATACAGGGTGGCCCTTTAGTGTGGCAAAGTACAATAGCTCCGTTACTATTTCAAATACATTAAAAATATTAATACAAAAGTTGAAGGGCAGTAAGTGACTTATAACGTAAAATTATTTTTAACTTTATAGGGTGGCTCGAAAAAGCGGAACAAAAAAAATGTACTTTTTTCAAATGGAACACCCTGTATATTTTTTCATTTTTAAATTCCATATTAAATTATAATTATTTTTTATTAAATACATTATTAGTCTATACTTTATAGTTTCCGAGATATTGACTGTTGAAAAGTGACATTTTTGAACTTTGACAGCTTCTAACTTTCTAACAGTACGTCTTAGAGCAAAACGGCTTACATGTCCCTATCTTCAATTTTTATTATCTTCCCAAAAAAATCAACTTCCAGTTAAACCGGAACAACTATATTTCCTGCTTTCGAGTAACATCCGGTTTAACCGGAAGTTGATTTTTTTGGGAAGATAATAAAAATTAAAGATAGGGACATGTAAGCCGTTTTGCTCTAAGACGTACTGTTAGAAAGCTAGAAGCTGTCAAAGTTCAAAAATGTCACTTTTCAAGAGCAAATATCTCGGAAACTATAAAGTATAGACTAATAATGTATTTAATAAAAAATAATTATAATTTAATATGGAATTTAAAAATGAAAAAATATACAGGGTGTTCCATTTGAAAAAAGTACATTTTTTATTGTTCCGCTTTTTTGAGCCACCCTATAAAGTTAAAAATAATTTTACGTTATAAGTCACTTACTGCCCTTCAACTTTTGTATTAATATTTTTAATGTATTTGAAATAGTAACGGAGCTATTGTACTTTGCCACACTAAAGGGCCACCCTGTACAGGGCGTAAAAATTTCAAATTAAAAACTGATTTTTTGAATAATTGGAGTATTTATTCACAAAAAAATTTCAAATTTGATATATTGCATCACCATAAAGAGTTACATCGTTTGAGAAAAACAAAACAAAAAACAATTGTCAAATATTGAAAATAGGTGGAGTCCAGTATCCGCTGACCCCCCCTCCCCTATTTTTTAGTACGTGCGCCAGTGACTTCCAAACTGTATTTTTTCAGGTAATCCTTTGTTTTAACTATTTTTTTACTCCCATAGAATTTCAATAAAATGATGCGTTTTGGAAAATATGGATCCACTGGGCACTGGTGCCAACGCGGGTTACGGTAATCTCATAATTTTCAAATGCTTAATCAATTCAGCCGTTGTGGCATTACCATGGATACAAGGTGACAATACCGAAAGCAAAGGACTAGTCAAAAATAATGTAAAGACAGTGGCGTACAGATAAAAACCTGTTGTACTAAACCAGTTAAATGAAATTATTTTATTGCCTTCTAGGACCTTACTACTGCTAATCTTCTTCACACAACAGTAAAACGCCACTGTTACCACTCGTTCTTAAGGCAATAATCTACTAATACTTATTAAATAATTTTGATACATCATGACAAGATAATAAATATTCAAAACAAATTATTTTCATAAAATTATGAATACAACAAAAAACAATGAAAATTAAAAAAAAGTCTAAAGAAATTGCTCGATATCACCTCTTTATTAGAGAAAATCTTAACCTTTGAAAAATATCTGGTTTCAACCTAAACTGCTCCTTAGCTTGAATGATTCTTTCTATTAAATAATTCTCGCTCAAAATCAGAACCATATACACAAAATCTTTAATACACCAAAGAGTGAATATTCTAAGAGAGTAAGATCTGGAGAACGGGGTGGCCATTTAACAGGAGCATCTTGGCCCCGATCAATCCAGCGATTAGGAAAGATTTGGTGTAAATAGTTCCTAACTTTTCTAGCTAAATGCGGGGGATCACCGTCTAGTTGAAACCAAATATGTTGTCTAAAAGCTGGCAGTGTGTTTTGAAGAAATAGTAAAAGACCAGTCAAAAGTCCTGGCAAAAGGACTGTTCTGTGAAGAGGACTAGCGATAGTAAGTTCTTAGTAATCGATGTTGTGGTCTGGTGGTCAGTGCATCGGCCTCACAGATCGAAGGCCCTTGTTCGATGCCTGGGGCTGACAAAAAAACGTCGATGTTAAAATTTGGATTTTGGTTTTAAGAGGTGCGCCGTCTTTCGGAAGAGACGTTAAACTGTGGGCCCCGTGTCATGGATGTTGGCACGTTAAAGAACCCTACCCTCGACAAAGAGGGATTCGGCAAAATTACCAGATAGTGTGAGACAAATTCCCTGGCGTCAGTGATTGGCCTCGCTGCGGAAATAGGCCGACGTTAAATAAAAAAAAAAAAGTTCTTAGGGCAATAAAATAACTTTATTTGGTTTGGTACTGGAGGTGTTTATCTGTACGCCCCTGAGCTTACATTACTTTTGGTTAGTTCTTTGCTTTCGGTATTGTCGCCTATTGCAAAGTTTTACTTAATTATTATATTATTATCTTGTATCTATGGTAATCGATCAGTGGCGGCTCGTGGGTATTTGAAGCGGGGGGTCATTTAGCATTGTAAGGATATCAACAGCGCCGCAGGCCAATCTCCGAAGGCAAAAATTTTTTTGAGTGCCACGCCCATACAAGTATTTTTTTGCCTATTAAAATTGTAGTTTTGATGTATATTTACACTAATTTCTGCCTTCGCGTGAAAAAAGTTAACACTATAATTTTACCTGATAAAAAATCAAAAAATAAAATATGGACCGACCTATACGTACATTTTAAACAGATTTGAACTAAACTTTCAAAACCCGTACGTAAATTAAAAATCCAATAAATGTAAACAATGGCAATGAATATTTGAATATACATTATACAACCCTCCTTACCTACTTAAGCCAACAAATTTTTCTAGAAAATAAACTAAGCTAAGAACTGCTCCGCAACGTAACATTCCTTCCCACACGTTTCTGCAAAATTGCAACGTTTGTCGGAACCTCATCGAAACTTGATGGGGCTTATAGCCTTTATAGGACTCGTATCTTTGTCTTTCCTTTCAGTATAGTAGCATGCGTTTGTTTCTCTCTTGCACGCTTGCGCATTAAATTTCTCTGGGAAAGCAAACACAAGAGCGGTGGTCAAAAGTGGCCTGGACCCAATATACGAAAAACGTATGATAAGTACAGTTATTTATAGTGCGTGTCTGTGATCATAAACTCTGGTAAAATACGAGGGATATTTTAGAGGTAATAGTAATGGTTCACGAAACAAACGAGGTTTGACTGATTCGATGGCTTTTAAACCTTATTTAAACTTAATAAATATTAAGTTACATGAGAAGAGAATTAGTGAGGGAGGTCATTGACCAAATGACCATAAGGAAGAGCCGCCACTGTAATCGATATAAGTATTGTATCACATGAACAGTGGCGGCTCGTAATTTGTTAACTTGGGGGTGCACAAAAAACCCGCCGCAGGTGAAAAGCGCTGCAGGCGAAAATTTTTTAAGACCACGCCCAAATTTGGTCAATCATTTTTAGTAAATGTTTTAAAAATTTATGATTACCTACTTATTTTATTTATTTTTCATTAGTGGGTACATTGTTTAAAAGTAAAGTCGATTCTTCTGTTTTTATTTTCAGCAAACTCATCAATAACAGCTTTATTAAAGTTTGAAATAGCCCATTTTAAATGTTCAAATAAAGTCCCTAGATTTACACTTTGTGGTCTGTCAAATTAATTTCGGTTTAGGTCTTCCCTCAATTTTAATTTCAATTTTTGCCCAATGCTTAATGAGCTAAAATAGTTTCTCAAATATTCCACATTTATAGTCGTTTTGCCATTAAAACTGATCATTTTTATTAAAATAAGTCTTTACTACCCCCAAATTATAACAAAAATATAAAGGAAAACTCCAAATAATAAATTCATACAGCAATTAACACGCAATGAACTCAACGGCGCACATTTAAATTGTGTGAGTTTTCCTATTAAAATCGCGCTTTTCCCCCACCACACCTGCTAGTATAAGATGCATAGAGAAGCAGCAGAAACCCCGCCTACTTTAAAGCACGTGCGACTTATGATTCCTACGCGCTACACCATCGCTCTTGACAACCGGGTTGTCGAGAGCTTTTACACCACGTTTCGTTCGATTGTTTGACGTACGCTAAAATAGGAGGGTTCTAACTTATATTACGGTATCATAAAATATAAGAAGATAAATTTAAATGAACATTATTTTTACTTTATGGGGGAATTCTTTATGGAGTGTGGGGGTGCACGTGCTCCTGTGCTCCTGTGGAGAAACCGCCACTGCACAGGAACTAGAGAGATTGCTTAATACCTTCACAGTGACCTTTTATATCTGACTTGAAAAATTTAATAAAGCAGTCAGAAAAGTTTAATTTAAAACTTTTGTACACAGATTGTGGCTGCGACAGCATCGGCTAAATCGAAAGTTTTTTGAAAAGTAAAACCTGAACTAAATACCCTTTAAGCCAAGTTTAATTGGATTCCATTGCAAATAATTCAAAGTACTATTTGTAAAAGTTAAACAATTCAATTATCTTTTTCTTGCTCTTAAAACATAACTTATTGGTTTATTTGTACTAACAGAGGTGTTCCGCCTTCGTAATAATTGTTGAGCTGTGCAGTGACGTAGCTAGAAAATTCGTGTGAGAGGGGGGAGAGAACCAGTAACATCCATACATCCAAATGCAGTTTCTAGCCCACATGCAGCAGAAGATAATTTTGATTTTTCACCTATCTTTTGTAAATTGCACCACTTTTGCAAAATAAGACTCAACGCAACCTACATAAAACGTCTCAGTTTTAAAAAGGCTTTATTTCAGATACATTTTCTTTAAAGTAGCGCCCATATTAAATGTCTGTTATTCGACAAAATCAAAATTGGGCTAATTAAAGTTTGGTCGCATGTGAAGCAAAGTTTATTTGTGTTTGACCCTGTATAAGGTAAGGTCATAAAATAAGTATTTTTGAAAACGTAGTTTGTGTCTGAAAGTAATACACGTTAACGTTATTATGACATAGCTTAATAAATTATAATATAGGGGTTTTAAATTAAATCGTTGAAAATAGATAAACTTTACGTTGTTAAAATAAAATTTATTTTCCACTTAAAAAATACCTTGCTGAAGACACTGTGTTCTATTTTGTCTTAATATTAAGGTGTATTACTTTCAGATACAAAATACGTTTTCAAAAATACTTATTTTATGAGGTTACCTTATACAGGGTCAAAAACAAATAAACTTTGCATCACATGCGACCAAACTTTAATTAGCCCAATTTTGATTTTGTAGAAAAACACACATTTAATATGGCGCTACTTTAAAGAAAATGTATCTGAAATAAAGCCTTGTCAAAACTGAGAAGTTTATGTAGGTTGCGTTAAGTCTTATTTTGCAAAAGTGGTGCAGTTTACAAAATATAGGTAAAAAATCAAAATTATCTTATGCAGCTGAAATTTTGCATGTAAGCTAGAAACTGCATTTAAAAAAACTTTTTTTAATAACTTTTTTCGATATTTTTAGAAATAACGCCACTTTTGAATTATTATTTGGAAAAAATTAAATTTGGACAGATAATGCGAATCACGTAACCACTATTTTTTTGCTTAATTTTCATCTCGATCGAAGCAGAACTTGATGCCAAAGTAAAATTTTAAATAAATCTATTAATAAAAAAAAATCCCATATGATGCGGACTTTACTGGTGACACTGTATATAATGGAGGAGGAACCGTCAAGACAAGTAAAAATGATTTACAATATATTTACGAAATTTATCACAAAAAAATTCTGTAACATTTCTAAATAGGCAGCAACATTATCATTCTATTAGTTATTGTCTGCATATTGCCGTTCCATGAAATCTACTAAAATAAATGAGTTTAAATGAGTATATTCGGTTTTGACTATCCTTTCATCTTATAAATATTAAATATTATTATAAACACCCCCATTCTTCTCTCTCCTATGCATTTTCTGGTAGTGGAGACTCTTAAATAATAATATCCAAGCGAACCGTTTCAAGTTTCATTCCTTATTCCCGTGCTTTTCTTTGCCCCAAAAAAATACAAGCAACAGTGCTAAACTTTCACGAAGTGTATTATTTTCAGAAGTTTTATTTTTCCTACGGCAATTCTTTTATAGCAATTTATCGACTTTACAGTTCCTAATTCTAAGAAAAACCGATACTGTCACTGCGGCAAACTGAGAACAAAACTTTTAAATAAAATTTTCCTTGAGGTTCTTTTAATTTCTAAAGTTGCAGCAAAGAAACTTTAAGCTTAATAAGCAGTAATAGGCTTCTTTTATTTAATAAATTTAAAATCAGGCCCCAGACAGATTTTAATCAAGATAACGTCGACTATGACATTAATCAATAATGATATTGATAGAAATTATTTAGTAATCAGTAAAGTGGCCCGATTCTGAGCTTAATTCACGATTCATTATCAAAACAATTTTGTATACTACCAATACTTATTTAAAACACTTATAATAATAATAATAATAAATGTCTTTATTGTAATTGAGGATAAAATTACAAAAGGCGAAGTTGAAGCTAGGCTTCCTCACATAACCTAACATTATAACTAAAAACATAGTAGTAATATTTGACAGTAGTTATGATACTCATAGGTTGAAAAAATTGCGTAATAAGTAATGATAGTAACAGTTTTTACAGTTAAAGCCTATCAACTTTAACGTGGGCATGTGAAGGGCATTGAGAGGCAGTACAACTGGACTGATCTGATCTAATACGAGTCAGAACATATTTGATGGACAAGAGGACGAATGGCATTTTTAAATGTGTGAATTGGCGCAGATTTTAAATTAACTGGAACTTTGTTGTATATTAAAGACACCTGATAACTAAATGATCTTTTAAACAGTGTGGTTTTGTGTGACGGAGGAGTAATTGTGGATTTATGTCTGAGGTCGAGGTCATGAGATTCATATCTAAATTTTATTTTTTGATATAGATATTCTGGACATTTTTTAACGATTATTTTGTTATACAGTGCTAGGCAATGAAGTATTCTTCTTTCACTCATATTCAACCATCCAATCTCCCTCATTTTGGCACTCACCCCTCTATCATACTTTCTAATTCCCCCTATCATACGTACACAGCAGTTTTGAATCATTTGAATTCGTTTGGCATCCCTCTCTAAAAGACATGGACCATACAGTGTATCGCAGAATGTGAATTGTGTTAAGACCAGACCATATAACGATTTTTTAAGGTGTATATTTAAAATGTGCCTTTGGTTAAAAATAAGCTTTAAGTTGGTAATAGCTTTCTTTATGCAGTTATTGATATGCTCAGTAAATCTTAGGTTAACATCTAGCAGCAGTCCAAGGTTTCTCGCATTGGTTGAACATGACAATTGTCTACAATTATCTAATGTTGAACCCCTTTTTCGGTTGAAAAGTTTACAAAAAATATTTTCGGGTGATCTCAGTATTTGTGATTTAAATTCATGGATTGAGGTACCGATTCGTTTCATGCATAGTTGAAATCATGTTACTCCCTCTCGCAATACTTATTGTTAGATAAAAACAAACATTTTAATCTAAGCAATTTTTTAATCGTCTGCTCTATTATGTCCTATCTACATAGTACAGTATTTAAAACATGTTTTATGCTAATACTAGCGTTGCAATGCCACTTTTCGCGACGTTCGTTCCGACATGGTCGCTTCCTCTGAAAAGCCATAATAATGTCACGAGGGCACCGGGTTCCTTGATTAAAAGGCGGTCATCATAACTATTTTAACTATTTATTCATCAACATTGCCTGCTTAGCTGCGAGATTCTTGCTGAAGTCCCCTGCTCGCTCTCCTGCCGGTCCACGTGCTGGGTTCCCCACTCTGGCCAGGCTATTGGGTTTACCATTAAGCGGGGGAACCCAGGCGTCGACCACTTGGACGCGCAAAAACTACCCTCCGTGATACTACTAACTTCACCATCGCGTCAAGAAATATTCTATTTTCAGAATTATTCTATTTATTTATTAATACCCAGCATCACTTTTTCTGATGCAGAAATTTTCATCGGCGTGTATACATCAAGTTATGGGTTAAATCACAAGAGCTTTGAGTTTTATCCAGTAAATTTTGCGTAGGTCAAAAACTATTACTTCTAAAATGCTCGAGACTTAATAATTTGACTATAAATGCCCGAGACTAATGGTCAAGGGCTTTTATCGTAAATTATTAAGTCAAGTACGATTCATTGAAAGTCAAAGTTTAGGAGAAATATACATACGTGAAGTTTACGTGGTAAAATTTAAAGCTTTAGTAGTATATCGTCGTTTCAGAAAAAATACCGTGTGGTAAGTGACATTTTTGTTAAAATTGAGATTTTGCATTAAATATCCTATCAGCGTGTATATGCATCGTTCTACCCCGCCTTAGGCCTTTTGCACGCACTCACGGTGACCGTTCTAACGGCACCGTTTATACGGTTATGGGATTAGGCAGCATCGAGGGCAGCATATTATGTGACCTTTCATACGCACCAGCACTGTGTAGATACACGGTTCCGTTCCATCGCGATGTCACCGTGAGCCCCCACTATAATTCACGGCGACCGTTACCGTGTCGACGGAGAGACATGCCCAGTCAGTAGAGTTTAAGATTTAATTGGTGCTTGTACATGTACCGCGCTACGATAATTTCTTGGTTCATTGGCGGGAACATTGTGTTATTTAGTATATTTTATCATAATCATATTTTTCGTAATGGCAGTAGATATAGATATGGATATGCTTATATCTTTGGTGGAAGAAAGGCCGGTTATTTGGGACAAAAAACAAGTTCTATTTACATAAGGACAGAAACTGCAGAAGAAGTGCCTGGAAGGAAATATTTTTGGAGGTCAATCCTGATTTTGATTATGATAAGAACACTTTTTACAAGATCGGACCTTAGTCTAGAGCTTAGAGCTCGAATGGTTAGAAGCTATGTTTTCTCCATCTTCCTCTACGGATGCAAAGACTGGACAATGAACTCACAAACAGAAAAAAGAATAGAGGTTCTTGAAATGTACATATACAGACGAATGCTACGAATTCCATGGACACAAAAGATCACTAAAAACGAAGTACTCCAACGTATGAGTAAACAAAAGAAACTACTAAACACCATCAAAGAGAGAAAACTACAATACCAAGGTCATGTGCTGAGGGTTGAAAGATACGATTTACTCCGACTCATAATAGAGGGCAAAGTGCAAGGTAAAAGATGAGTAGGAAGACGCCAGAATTCATGGCTGAAGGACCATGAGAAGATGGTTTGACCGTTTATCTACAGAAGTATTTTGTGCTACAGTTTGCAAGGCTACAATCGCCAATCTTCGAAAGGAAAAGGCGCAATACGAAGAAGAAAAAATCATGAAAATCAGTTAAGCTAAAAAAAGTTATTTGCGAATACACAAAGTGGCTAATACACTTTAAATTAAAAACCTTTTTTAGAAGTCGACTGAAAATACGTTAACCATTTTTTTACAACTATTTTTATGATTTTTTTACATAATAATAAATCTAAGACCGATCTAGAAATTACACCAATATGTTCCAGTGTAGGTCATCACAACGCTTTCTGGGAAAACATTGATTTTCAAGTCAGATACGCCCGTAACGAAAGTCGCCTGTGGTCAAAACAGAAAAGGACATTGGTTTACACTTATCACGCCGTAAAAGAGAAATGTAAAATGAAATTTTTACCACTTTATTACGAATTCTTGGCGCTGGATTTCGACTGGAATTGAATTTGGAAGATATTTCTTTGTCTGGACGTTCCGCGTCGCGTCGTTTCGTTATTATGGTCAGCGCAATGGCATATTAAACTTTTACTAACAAGTTATACGGCCAAACAATATTAAGTAAGTATGTACATTTTTGAGGTTAATGTGTTTAGCGTCAAAATAGTATTTTATGTAGTTCGTTGACATTTGTAGTAACAGAGTAATATCTAGGAATTCACTAAAACTAGAAAATTTTAAAAAAATATGGTTTTAATGCGATGACGAAAGGTATATTAAGTAATGCTGTAAGGCATACCTTGCCAATTTATTTTGCAATAAGTCTGTATTATATGATTATAATTTTAGTTACCTGTTGTGGTATTCTGTCCAAAGCTAGAGTAAGATTTATACTCGAAGTTTCGCTGTAGTATACTGTGTATCCCCAAGCACTACCACACCACTTGCCACCAGGTGATGGTCGATTGGCTTCCTTTATAGATATGTGTCCATCTGGGCACCCCGCAGATGTAAAGGACTCGAAAGTGCCAACTGAAAACGATTCGAAGGATAACTGTAACAAATGAAAATTAGCATTACTAAACATATAAGAAAACAATAGTAAATTAATAATGGCTTATTGCAGTTGGAGTGTGTAGTTGTGAATTATTTTGAAAATAGCTAATAGATAGATAATAGCAATAAATTATTGTATACAAACAAATTATTCATAAACAATTAAAATCAAATAAAAATTAGGATAAACAACAAACTGGAAATTCATACCCAATGTACATCAGCCGGGCAATGATTAACAGGATGCGAACAGGTACACATTCAAGGTGTAAAAGCAGTGGTCTAGTAAATACTTTTTAACGTATTTACTGTCCTGGAACCTTACTATATAAATAACAGTTAAGATTGTTTTTAGATTTAGTTTGTCTGATTCGCTGAGTCACTATCCTGTCTGAGCCTCGAGTATTGTAGCTGTGAATATCTGAATGCCTAGTGAGTTTATCTCTGCGGGAGTGTAGCTTCAGTACAGTTTGGAAAATATAAACACGGGACAGCGGCATTAGACCAATTTTTTTGAATAGAGGCTAACACTGATCAGTATACCATGCGTTAGCCATAACTCTCACAGTTCTTTTTTGTAGTCAAAAGATCTGTTGTGGGTTTGGATAGTTTTCCCACAATATAGTCCCATACGCAAGATGCAAAGCGATTTAAAAACGTCAACAGTCACTCACTGAGGCAAATTTCTAAAAAGAAATATCGTACTTGACAATTTTCGTCCCAATTCAGTTACGGAGGCTTCCCATCTATTAAGGACTAAAAAGTTTTAATATAAACTGGTTGTTTTACTTGCAAATGCTCCTTCAAAGGTTGCTCATGGCAAGTTTTGACATTTGGCTGCAAAGAGGTTGCTAGTTTCTTAATAAATTGTAGGTAACCCTATGGTGACGTTTTACCATCACACAATGGCGGCTCTTCTGTAAGGTAGTTTGGTCAATGACCTCTGGCAATATTGCTCTTCTTAAGTAACCTAATCTTTTTTTAGTTGAAATTAAGTTTAACACATTCGCTGCCATGGCGGACACCGGTGTCTGATCAACTATGATTTTACCACGCCACGTCAGACACCCGTGTCCGCTACAGTTATTCAACGACACTGCCCAGCGGACACACTTTTGTATAAAAGTTTTCATATGAGGTGTCTGTATTGGCGCTGCGGCATAGTCCACTTATCTTGGTTTTTTGATTGGACACTGTAAATGGATTTTATAACACGTGTCTGCTATTGTGTCCGCTATGGCGAACAGACTTAATTTTTTAAATTAATTTCCACACACGCCAGGGCAGACACCCAATATTTCAATAAAAATTTAAAGCGCGTTTAGTATTTGTTTATTTTCTTTTAAGAAAGGTAATCAAAATGTTAACACATTATATCAGGTGTTGTATTATATAAACAGATATAAAGAAATCACTCCCTGGTTCTTCATTGGTCACAAAATACATAATTCTTCCGGTTCTGTTATTCATTTTTGCACAAAAATAGAATGTAATAAAATAAATCACGTAAATCGGCCTAAATTTGCAACGGAGAACTAACAGTAGACACAACGGTATCTTACTTTCAACTGATGGGCGGATTTGATGTGTCCGCTATCTACGTCGTGTCTGCTATGGTGTCCGCTGTGGCGTAACCATGTAAGAAAAATGTCTTCTCAGAGTGTCTTCTGTGGCGCGTTATGGGAAAATGGTTTCATCACGCCACGTCAGACACCGGTGTCTGTTTAGGTTTTATTAAAAAAAACTCGCAAAAAACACATAAAAAAAAAACTGCTATACCCAATAGTCTTAGAATTGCCGTATCTTATAGGATTCAACCTTGGCCTGGGAGACCATTTTTACAAATTTGGCTTGGCAGCGAATGTGTTAAAATCTATCCCATTGAAGATTAGTATGTTTCGCGTATAATTATTATTACCTCCAAAATATCCTTTAAATTTTTTCGCGAACTTTATATGTGCACAGCCACGAGTCGGTAAAACTAAACGGTACTTTTTGTCCATCCCCTGAATCTTGGGAGCAAGCCAGGTGGTACCGTGCCTCTCATTTCTCAGACATTTTGAGTTACGTTAAGGAATAGTTTTTAGATTATTTATTTATAAGTATAATTTATTAAGTTTAAAACAAAAATGGTCGCCCCCAACCCAATTTATTCATAACACAAATAAGTCAGGACAAAAATAAATATGTACACCGAAATTTTCTTCTGTGTATGATTTTTTGATGGGTTTGTAAATATGACGAGAGCAATTTATTTTAATGTTTTATTTGTTCGCTATTTTTCAAGTAATTTGTAAACCTTTTGGTACATGAAGAATATTAGTGAGTTGAAACTTTAAAAAAAGAACATTCATAATCGGCAAAACACATGAAATGTTTAGTGAACTTCGCTACTATCTGTCTCCCAGTCGATGCAGTCAGACAATGCACTTAAACAATCTATAAAATACTTTTGTGGATGGCCACTTTCCTTTATCCAAAATTTCATTTTCCGCCAATTTAAGATGGGGCGCAATAATAACTTATTCCACCGACTTCAAGATGAGACAGGAGGTTCAAATTTTCCACACATCTAGGTAATGCTACCAATGTACAGAGAAAAATCTGAAAAGTTATTGTTGACATATTAAAGCCCATTGCTAAAAGGGCGGATTCACAGCTATGCATAATATTATGTCTTTTAATTCCTCGATTTCTTCTTAATAAGGCATTAACAATAAACGAATAATTGTGGCATATCGGACAAGTGTGTAACTGTTTTTATATAAGAATACACAGGGAACCAAGCACAATGGGGCGGGTAGACCACCATGGCCGTTTCGTCCTTGTTAGGACTTTACGGGCAGCCATAACCTAAGCAATCCCGACAACGGCGGTAAGATGTATTAAAAGTCTTTTGCAAAAGCAAAGCGGCCATCAATACACCGTAGCGCCATCCCAGCGGAATTAACTCCAATATAAAAGGCAGTCACACTGGGAATATCGAAAGGTAGACAACTAAATAAACCACGAAGCGCATCACAATCCAGTATAGGGAACCCTATTTGCATTTTCACCGGACACTATAATAATAATAATAATAATAATAATAATATCTTCTATTAACAATAAACTACTATTTTTCTTCCAAATTGCATTAGAACAGTTTAGGATTTTTTCTTTGGAGCTATGAGTACAATAATATATTATGGCTTTATTCAGGATCCACCTTGTTATGACTAAATAACTTTAAAATAAATGCTTGTATAATTTTAAGGCGAAGTCAATTAAATATAATTCAAATTCCTTAACACTAAAGGAAAAGCTTCGCGCAAAATATTATTTCAAGCACGTAGTTCAACGTGCCGTGTTTTAACAGCGTTGTTAGTTTTCTTAAACAAAATTTAATAAAACTCAGAGGTATGGTTAAAAATAAGACGAATCAAGTTTGCCTATTTTTTTTACATCTATTCGACATGGACTTGGAGAAAACACTAATACAGTGCGAGTTTGTTACTTGTTGTAATAGATTCTTTCAGTACAGTTTTTTTTTGAAAAAATGCTTAACATTTTAAGTCGTCTTTTTTTTTAAATATTGGTACTATTTTTAAAAAAAATTTTATACAATTTTTAAAGTGCATTTAGGTATATATCTACACTAATATACAGGGTGTCCCAAAAGTAATGGGACATAGAGCAACAGCATACTCCTTAAGGCGAAATAATGCGATTTATTTAAACTTGCCTTATCCCAAAATTGATAACAACCAAGATACAGGGTGTCAAAGTTTTAATTTTGTTTTCGTTTCTTTGCGATTATTTCTTAACGAAACGGCATAGCAGCACAAAATTAAGGATTTTGGGTTTTTTTGAGGTGAGGAATTCAAAATTATTTATATTTTTGTGTAACCAGTAGAGGGCGCTGACTACGACGGGCCCACTCCTTTTAGCTGTCATAACTTTGTTTAGGCTTTTTATATCGATCCGACCATTAAAAAAATAAGTTACTTTACTTCTTTTACATCAAAAACGTATAACTCATTAAAGTCGCTATTTTCGAGATAAACGCATTTCATATGTCCAATGCAACTAAGGGCCGGTATTTTCATCCTCGGTTAAAACTCGGTTATTTTTGTTGCTTAGTTAAACTTGTTTTGTGACACATAAAGCATGTTATAAACATCAAATGTCAAGTTTAACCGAGGAATTAAAATAACCGACCTCTAACCGAGAATGAAAATACCGGCCCCAAGTATGTGGTCCAAAAGCAACGGATAATCGAGCAACGGTGCATTTCTGACTTAAAATTATTATAAATCAGCTACATTTGCTAAGTGTCAAAGTTAATGTAGATACTTGAGGCGTCTAGTTTCAGAACCGGACAGATCCAATTTTTAAAATTTCGCGGCTTTTGGTGGCGCTGCGATCGTACTAAACTTGCCTACCAACCCGTATAGGAATAAAAAACATAAATGGATAAATCCCATTAAAAATGTACACTAAAGTTTTAGGTGAGTTTTAAAACCGGACAAATCCTGATGACAATTCATAACATAACAGGACAGATCCAGTTGTGACCAGAAGCGGACATTAGAAGGCGATTAATTTCAGAACCGGACAAATCCGCTCAACGTTTTAATACGGAGTTTGTTGTCCTTTTGTTATTCATTAGCGCTTGGGATCTTGAGTAGTAAAGACGGTACTGCAAAAACAAATGCTTTATATTATTATAATTAGAAGTATTTTTTGTTTTCTTTATTAACCAGTGTTAGATTTAGGTTAATTTTAAGCCTAAAAAACCATAAATAACTGAATTTTTAAAGATTTTACAACTTTATATGTTGTTTTTTATTTTTAAAAAAACATGTTACAGAATTAAAGAAATAAATACAGTTTATTCTATAAAATTATTAATAATTAGTTGTCAATAACTGTCAAAACCGGACAGATCCTGGTTGGTAAATTTCAAAACAGGACAAATCCATCTGATTGACAAAATAAGGGTTGTTTATTAAAATTTAAGAATGAAATTCTACACATTGATAGCTATCATATTTTCCAAATTATCATAAAAAAATTAGACCGTTCCGCTTCTTTTTTGAGAAATTACGGTTTTTTGGACTTAACGCAATTCCACTTAAAGCGGATCTGTCCGGTTTTGAAACTAGACGCCTCACTTAAGGTCGACTATTTTTTCTAATAAAAACGTTTTTTCGTATACTATACTTATATAAAACGGAATTACTAATATTATTATAATCAAAAATTTTATTTAATTACATTTAAAAGTAACAAAATAGTAAGAAATAAAAATGGTAACGTCGTGATAGGAATTGTTCAAAATGGCCACCATTGACCTAAATACATTTCGCTATACGTTTTACAAAAGACTGTCGGGCTTTAAACAAGAGATCTTTATTATTTCTGAGCAGATTAAGAGAATTTGTAATTTTTTGATTTAACTCATTATAACTCGTTATAAACATTAGTTTTCAAATAACCCTAAATGCAGAAGTTCATTGGATTAAAATCCGGACTTCGCGCCGGCCAGGGCAAGGGGCCACCACGGCCTATCAAGGAACTGTTCATTTACATAATTTCGCATATTTCCGCATTGGACAATAAATTATGTGGAGGCATTACTAAAAAAAATATAATATCTACGTATTGTACGTAGAAAATTAATAACTTTGACAGATGATACTTTAGGTAATATGTTGTTGCCTTAGAAACGTCGTTGTTTTTAATCAAGGCCAGCTGTGATAAATAATACTAATACGAATACACAATTATTTTAAATACTTTAGCATTCTTGCATTAAAAATATCGAATGCAATTATCTCGAAAATGGTTGCTCCCAGCGACTTCAATAAGTTATACGTTTTTGAAGTAAAAGAAGTAAAGTAACTTATTTTTTTAATAGTCGGATCGATATAAGAAGCCTAAACAAACTTATGCCAGCTAAAACGAGTGTGTATCGTCTTTTGATCTGTAAATACTGAAATAACTACAGAATTTTCGTTTTATTATTTTGCCTTTACTATTAATTTATTTGTTTATTGCCCTTTCTCAAGACATTAACATTCTTAAAGTTGTTTATCTGATGATCGATATAAATGTATTGTAAATATATTTTAGGGAGAAATAAAATAAACCCAGGCCAAAGGAAGGGCATTAAACTTTTATCTATGCAGTGATACTAAATTTACACGTCTTTATATGCATTTTACAGATGATATTTTGTAACGAAGGCCAAAAACCACAGAATATATAGCTTGCATAGCTATACAGACTGTCCGCGGATAGGGTTTACAATGGCACAAATGGATGAAAAATTTTATTTTTCGGGAAAAAGTAATTTTTGATAAAAAGTTTTGCTTGTAAAAAAATGCAGCTCACGAAGAGAAAATTTTGATTTTTTATACAGAGTTCGCAAAAACTTCGAAAACATAATTTTTCTCCACCTTTTCCTACCTTTGTGTTTTCTTTTTGACCAAAATGCCAATTAGAAAACTTATTTAGAATAACGGTTGTAATTTTAATCCGAGATTTAAAATAAATCTTCGATTTTTTTAGTTTTTGTAATATTTAGAGGTAAATGGAAATTTTGCTGCTCAATAAAAATATTAATATAAAATTTAATTATACTCTATTTTTATAATGGGTGGTGTGTATCTTATTATCTTTGGGGGCGCCTCAAATAATTAGTGTACTCCCGTCCAATTGAGAACGACGTACAGCTTCTAAAATAGCGAATTATTGAAGCTGTTCAAGCAATTTCCATTGAAGAAATTCGACTAAGTTTTGACCACATTCGTTTACAGCTCGAAAAATGTGTTAAATATGGAGGGGGAGTGTTTGAATAGTAAATTATGAAATTATTATTTGTTGTTATTTTCAGATTTTTTTGTGTTATTTTCGGGGTCATTTCATTTTTAAATTTTTACTCTTATTCTGAAACGAATGACTTATCCAATAATTTAATAAAAGAAATCCAAAATAATGTACAACAATGTACAAATAGAATAAAAATTAAAATTAAAAAGAGAAAAGAATGGATTACGAACGGCTTACTTAATTCTATTAAAACAAAAAATGAACTTTATAAAAAATTACAAAAAAATAATGACCGATATTTATTATATAAATATAAAATTTATAAAAACAAACTCACTAAACTAATTAAAGAAACAAAAACCAATTTTTATAAACGTGAAATTGATAAATGTAAAAACTCTAATCAAGATATGTGGAAAACTATTAAAAAAATATGTAATAAAAATCAAAAACATAAAAATATAAACGAAATCAAAATTGAAAATGAATCACTTACTGATAAGAAAAGTATAGCTAATAGCTTTATTGACTATTTTTCTGAAGTGGGAGAAAAGCTAGCAAACAAAATCAATAAAGGTAATAACACATTTTCAAATAAAAAAATAAACAATATTAATTCATTTTATTTAGAAGAAACTAATCATAAAGAAGTTGAAAATGTTATTGATAGTTTGAAATTAAAGAAATCTCCTGGTGCCGACGGAATAACAACAGAAATATTAAAAACTATTAAAACTTCTATTTCTAGACCTCTAACATTTCTTATAAATAATATTTTTAAAACCAGTATATATCCAGAAGCTTTCAAAATTGGTATAATAAAACCTATTTTTAAAAATGGAGATTCTAGTAAAACTAGTAATTATAGACCAATAACATTAATATCTTCGATAGCAAAAGTATTCGAAAAAGTTTTAAAATTAAGAATCGAAAATTATTTGGAAAAAATAAATTTTATTTCTAATAAACAGTTTGGGTTTCAAAAAAATAAATCAACACAAAATGCTATTTGCTGTCTAACAGAACAAATATATGATGCACTAGATAATAAAAAACCTTGTATTAGTATTTTTCTAGATTTAGCAAAAGCCTTTGATACAGTTAGCCATAATTTACTGTTAAAAAAGTTTGAAAATATTGGATTCAGAGGAAAGCAATTAGAATTAATTAAAAATTATCTGAAAAATAGACCAACTTATGTTCAAATAGATAAAGAAAAAAGCTATCCAAAGGTATTTATGTATGGTGTTCCCCAAGGAACAATTTTAGGACCATTATTTTTTAATATTTATATTAACGACTTATTTAGTATAAATTGCGATGGACAAATTCATAGTTTTGCAGATGATACTACAATTTTTTATACCGATACAAATTGGGAAAATTTAAATAATAAAATTAAAAAAGATTTTAAAATTATAAAAAATTGGTTTGATAACAATTTGTTAACAATTAATTTTAATAAAACAAATTATATTCCTTTTACTTTAAACCTAAATAACCTACCACAAAATATGAATAGTATTCAAATAAATGAAGACATTGAAATTTTTAAAGTTAATAAAATAAAATATTTGGGAATTATTTTTGACAGTAAATTAAATTGGAATTTTCACATAGAATACTTAATTAAAAAATTAAGAAGTTTACTTCCGATTTTTAAAAACATTAAAAATTTTTTAAATGTAAGACATATGGAAATATTATATTACGCGTTAGTTAAAACTCATTTAAATTACGGAATTTTAGGTTGGGGAGGAATAAATAGAACTTTAGTTAAAAAATTAGAAATATTACAAAAAAGGTTTCTAAAAATTATATACAATAAAGATTATCTTTATCCTTCAAAAGAATTATATTCAGAAACAAAAAAGTTGAACATTAGACAACTTTACATTTATAACATCTTAATATATATATTTAAAAATAAAAACCTTATACAATTTAAAAACCATAATCATAATACACGTCATAAAAATGAAATAACCATAAAACCTAAAATAAATAAGTCCATAGGACAAAAAAATTTCAAATATTTATGTTTTTATTTAAACGATTATTTACCAACAAAATTTAAAAAATTGATTTCATTAAAAAAATTTAAAGTCGAAATAAAAACATGGATATTAAAAACAGACAATTTAAAAATATTTTTAGAAATGCTTTAATTAATTAATTAATATTGTTCTGAATAATTTATAGGAGTAATATTTTTTACTTAAAAATTATAAATTAATAATTTTATTATAGGTAATATATTTCTTCAAAAAAGCTGCGTTTATACTATAAATTAACATTTTTACTTTAAAAAAATTGATTTTTAATGCATATTTATGATTTATGATTTTACATACTAAAACAAAAAATAAGATTTGCCCCTAAGAAGCTCAGCTTCAGGGGATTGAAGAATAAGTTTATTGAAGACAACATAAACATATTTATTATATTATTAAATTTTTAAATAAACTTATTATTATTATTATTATTTGTGAAATGAAAAATACATATTTCTGGAAACACCAAAAATCAGTTTTTGAAACTTTTTGATACCCCCCTGGCATTGATAATGTATGTATTTCGACCGCTAATGCTTCTATCCAAAAAAAAAATTCTTTTACCTCTAAAAATTAAAAAAACTAAAAAAATCGAAGATTTACTTTAAATCTCGGATTTAAATTACAAACGTTATTCTAAATAAGTTTTCTAATTGGGATTTTGGTCAAAAATGAAAAATAAAGGTAATTTACCCTTGGCGAAAAATCATGTTTTTCAAGTTTTTGCGAACCCTGTATAAAAAATCAAAATTTTCTCATCGTAAATTGCATCTTTTTTTAAAGCATAACTTTTTATCAACAATGACTTTTTCCCGAAAAATGAAATGTTTCATCCATTTGTGCTATTGTAAACCCTATCCGCGGACAGTCTGTACACAGGGTGTTCCTAAATATCATGTTAATACGAAAAGGGGTAATTCTTTGGCCTATTTAATGACTTAAAATTCGTATAAACATAGGTCCGCAAACGCTTCGTTGCCGATCTATAGGGTGTTGAAATTTCAAGATTTTTTATGTTTTTTCTTTATAGCTCTTGTACAGGGTGTTTCATTAAGGTCGAAGAGCGGCCATATCTCGGAAACTACTGGGCATAGAAACTCAGGAAAAGAAAAATGATAATAAAAGTGGCCATGAGAAAATTCTGGAAATAATTTTCAAGTTCCGGGCGTAATTGAAAAGTAAATTTTAAAATTTTACATAACTCCGAAAATTCCACATTAAGGTATATGTTTGATAACACCATTTTAAAGCTTGGACAATTATGCATCATTTTGGTCTGATGCTCATTGGCGTACCGACTTTAATAAGAGTGGGGGAAGAAGCTGTTGAAAGTGTAATCATTTAAATCGCTGTAACTTATAAACAACTTATCCGATTTTAGCAAACTAAAGACTGTTTGGAAGAGAAATGTATGCACTTTGACCAGTCATATTTAGTTGTCCATAATAGTTCTCAAAAAAAAATGCTAGAGGGCGCAATTTCCAATAACAATACATTTTTTGATTTTACTAGGAAAAAATAAATCATACGGTATAATTATGATACCATAATCGAGGAGATGAAATTTGCTAGAAAAAATATTAAAACCGCAGCTCGATATCTCCGTTCGTTTCAGAGTTATTGCCAAAACAATAATTTTTAATACAAATTGCGCCCTCTAGCAATTTTATTAGAAACTATCTTGTACATTGGATACGACAATTAAGGGTACTTACCTTTCTCTTCCAAACAAGCTTAAATTTAGTAAAATTGGTTAAGTCGTTTAGAAGTTACAGCGATTTTAATGTTTACAGTTTCACTTGATAAGAGTGGGAGAAGATATTAAAAGTTTAAACATTAAAATTGCTGTAACTTCTAAACGACTTATCCGATTTTACTAAATTTAAGCTTGTTTGGAAGAACCTTCAATTGTCGTATCTAGTGGTACAAGATAGTTTCTAATAAAATTGCTAGAGGGCGCAACTTGTGTTAAAAATTATTGTTTTGGCAATAACTCAGAAACGAACGGAGATATCGAGCTGCGGTTTTAATATTTTTTTAGCAAATTTCATCTCTTTCTCGATTATGGTATCATAATTATACCGTATGATTTTTTTTTGAGAACTATTATGGACAACTTAATACGACTGGTCAAAGTGCATACATTTCTCTTCCAAACAGTCTTTAGTTTGCTAAAATCGGATAAGTCGTTTATAAGTTACAGCGATTTAAATGATTACACTTTCAACAGCTTCCCCCACTCTTATTAAAGTCGGTACGCCAATGAGCATAAGACCAAAATGATGTATAATTGTCCAAGCTTTAAAATGGTGTTATCAAACATATACCTTAATGTGGAATTTTCGGAGTTATGTAAAATGTAAAAATTTACTTTTCAATTACGCCCTCTTGCGGCAAAATGCGGAACTTGAAAATTATTTCCAGAATTTTTTCATGGCCACTTTTATTATCATTTTTCTTTTCCTGAGTTTCTATGCCCAGTAGTTTCCGAGATATGGCCGCTCTTCGACCTTAATGAAACACCCTGTATATAGTTTTTGAGATATTTAGCTCTAATTTGGAATATAGATTACGCTGTAGGACTTACATCATTGGGCATACCAAATGGTTTTAAGAATCTACAGAGAGATATTTTTCAGGGGTCATGCCCCATTTTCGTATTTACATGATATTTAGGAACACCCTGTATATTATAAATTATGTATACATGTATGCATACATGTTAGACAATATAATAATATAAATACTTTAATCGGTCTTTATAAAAACTGTAACTGCATTAATTTTATGGGCCTAAATTATATTGAAATCAATAATTAAAAGAAACAAAATTGTTTTTTTTTGCAATTTATTTAATAAGAAAATCTCATGAATTTTTATCCTAAAAGTTTGTTAACACAAACTTTGGCTTTTAAAGTAAAGTACCCCAAACAGGATGTTCATTCAGTTCACGTAGCATGACGTTGCTCCGTAACGTGTTTCGACTACGTGCTCAGTTAATTCAAGTAATTTTAAAGTTCTTTAAAAGATAAGAAACTGAGGAAAGGACAAAACTAAAGCATGACGAAATTTTACTTTAGTAATATGCTGGCTATCTTAAAATGCCGTGCATCTAATAAAGTATGGAAGACTTTTTTATTATTAATTTATTTGTTGATAAAAGTTGGTGCTTCCTAAGGGAACGAAACGATAACATAATAAAGTTTCGCCACAAGGGTAGTGCTTAAACAAGCCATTCGTTGTTTTGCGCTGACGCAACGGTCGATCGGTGAAGCTTGAGGAAGGGGGAATATCTCCGTCTTAAAAGAGAGAACGATGCAAGAGGCACTAAATGCTTGATGGTTTAACGATAAAAAATAAACACAAAGAGGAGCCGCGATTTGATTGACAGCTTTATGCTTCTTTTATGTGTAGGTTTATTACCTACTCATTATTCCAATGGCCAAAAAACTACTTTAGAATTAATGATAAAATCATGCAAAACTTCAAAATTTAGGCATAATATGATGTTTTAAAAAATAAATCTAGATAGCCGTGAAACAAAATCGGCAGATTTAATTTTGATATGTGTTGACAAAAGTTTCTCCATGATTTTCATTACACATCTCTCTTAGCCAATAGCAATAGTCGAGCCGCTTATCAAAATCAGTTTCCGATAAGGCCTGGTGTAAATCTTCATGATAGGGATGTAGCCTAAAATCCCTTATAATTCGGAATACTGCAATAACACTTATACCTAGGTCTACGGACATTTCTCATGAACTTAAATGCGGATTCGCTTCCACGTACGCAAGAACGTTTATACTGTTGTCTTCATTCCTCACTGTACGTCTTCTGATACCAACTGAAATAGGTCGTACACTTCCCGTTTGCCTTAAACGTATTGCCAGTCGTCGCCAATATTTCAGCATACACTTGCACCATCCATGCCCACACATTAACGGAGAAACGTCCACTGGTTTGCTTTTTTTGAGTATATGTAGTATATGTAGTATATGTAGACTGAACAGTTTTTTCATCGAAAAAGATAACATTTTGCAAAAAAAAAATCATTTTCTGGTAAATATTGCATAGCAAACCCAATTCTCGGCTTTGCCCAGTTCTAGATGACGCAGGGAATCCTGTTATGTGCATAGCGGATACTACCGTTTCAAATGGATTTTGCCTTAAATACTCAACCAAATTTCGGTCTTCTTCATTTGATGATTTTCTATTATTTCAAGCAGACCCAACAGACCTTTCAAATGTCGTATTTCTACTAAACATATTATTCTTGCTTTTTCAATAATACTTAAATGAGGCATTTTTAAATCAAATAAGATGATGACAGACGTTGACAAGTATCATGATAACAATTAACATGTTACAAAGGTAATAAAGGTAAAAAAGTTGCATTTATAGTGTCACAGTTTAGTGTACGAAATTATCTGTCGTCAACTGTACCTATGCACCTAGGTTATAAATCTTTATATCCGATCAATTTCGATGACGACATGATCAAAATTATAAAATATAACTGTCAGAAAGCTTCGTTTATAATATGAAGGTAATAAAAAACTGGAAAAATATTGTGCCGCTGACAAGGAAATGAACATTCTGGGACGCCATTCGGAATAGGACAGAAATCAAATAATGCACCGTCGGAGTTTTTCCAGAAAATGCGAAAAGGTTACAGGTCTTTAAACTTGTTTAATTACAAAAATTAGAAAACGAATTATTTTCATTCACCACCAATTAATCGCAATATTGATGTGGTGTTAATAAATTTTCGTTAATTTGTAAAAATTAATTATTTATTTTTAAATAAAAGGTTTATTAAAGTTTTAACGTCATCTAAATTAAAAGCCCCATCGACAAATGCTACAAGAAATTATGAGAAAATCGCAGCTATAATGATGGGCACCATAATAATGTTTTTAGAAATGCTTTAATTAATTAATTGATATTGTTCTGAATAATTTATATAGGTAATATTTTTTTACTTAAAAATTATAAATTAATAATTTTATTATAGGTAATATATTTTTTCAAAAAAGCTGCGTTTATACTATAAATTAACATTTTTACTTTAAAAAACTTGATTTTTAATGCATATTAATGATTTATGATTTTACATACTAAAAAAAAATAAGATTTGCCCCTAACAAGCTCAGCTTCAGGGGATTGAAGAATAAGTTTATCGAAGACAACATAAACATATTTATTATATTATTAAATTTTAAATAAACTTATTATTATTATTATTATTATTATTATTATTATTATTATTATTATTATTATTATTATTATTATTTTTATTATTATTATTATTATTATTATTATTATTATTATTATTATTATTATTATTATTATTATTATTATTAACAATATTAGAATCGTTAAAACGTCATCTTATGAAGTAATTGTACCAAAAAGTAAAAAATTTCAGCGTTAATTTGCACCCGCTTCCCTTTCCCCTTGTCCAACCATAACTGAAAAAATCTTGCTGAATGCACAGTTTTTCTTTCTTCCCTACCAATTTTCTTTGTTATGATTAATAAATTTGATTACATTTGGTTCAATTTTATAAAAACTTTGTTTTATTTTTGGCTCTCTGTTTTTCACCCTATCTGCTTATCTGCTTCATAACATTTTTGCTCAATATAATGGATACCATCATCATCATCATTAGGTTTTATATTATTTTTTTAAACTGCTAACGCTGTCTATTACAGTCACATATTACAGATTCCTTATCAATATAAAAACATTTTTTTTTTGTATTAAGCGTCAATTTTAATTACTATTGCCTAGCGCTTATTGATAGGCCATCTTCAGAGCTAAGGTTTTGTCAAATTATGTCCAGAAGACAAAAAAACATGATCAAAAAATACGTAGTGGCCTCGATTTCTAATAATGGGATTCTCTTAATCTTACTACCTAATTTTGATGCCTATGTTAATTTTGGAGAGTGGCACAGTTTATATAATAATTTATTTCAGTATTAAAGTAGGTACACTGTCTTCTAATTTCAAATTCCTACACGTTGTATTTTACTTCTTCTCCGAAACCAACCAACACCTCTAAACATTTTATAGCTAAGCAACCTCCGAACTAACTGTGTACACCACTGGTTTACTACCGCTCTAATAATTAAGGACGTTGGTGCAAGAAGCAGACAAGTTCTTATTTTATAAGTTTTGGGAAATTGAAAAAAACTTTCTATTTTTGGATATTTATAAGAAACAGATAGGATACATGTTTTTTTTTTGTAAGTATATAGAATAAAATTGATAGGGAAACATTAAAAAACAATATTATAAAAAAACATAAGAGCTAGAATTTTTTGTCCGATTTTGCACCAAAAATACTATAAAAAATAAGTAACAATGTAAATGATATCTTTGAAGAGCTTTATTTCAAAAACTGAAAACTCTCAATAAATCACAGCAGTTACTGAATAAATAAACCCATTGCCAACGAGACCCTGACTGTTCCGCATATTACTCCCACCCAGCCAAGTCCCTACGCTTTGTGAAGCTGTTGGTGAAAATACCGGACAAGTCCTGGACTTAGCTGTTTTTTGCACCCAAGAATGCAGCGGCCAAGTCCTAAAGATTAACGTTGCATTCCTTTGGACTAGCCTGATTCTTGTACCAATCGATCGGCGATATTTTAATACACACATTTTAATGGAAATCGTTATTTCGACCAAAAATGGACTTGTCCGGTTTTTGCACCAAGGTCTTCAATTGCAAATTACCAATTTTTTTTTTAAACATTTAAGTGAATTAGCATCCTCATCCCTCAAAAAAAAAAAAGACGATTTACCATTCACTATGGGGTAAAACCTATACTTTGATTAAAAACGTAAATGTTTTCCTCATCTATTTATTTAGCCAAGGGTGGCTAAACTTTTAACGCTTATGCCTTTAGCTATTTTATATAATCTACAATACTGCTAAAAACTTTTAATGCCCATAGCTAATTTGTTCCCTTGAACCGGAAGGAAGACTAAGCTATTCGTCTCACCTCAGCATCCAGAGTTCATAAGTTTAATCCTTTGACTGATGGTTTATGATCTGAAAAGGGTCAGCTTGTGGTCATTAATTACCTTAAAGACTGTCTGTTTTTTCTCGCTAATGTTTCCTACAGGAATAAAATAATTCCAGGGAATCTCGCCGGCATTTTTTACATTTGTTTTGTCGGGTGAGTTACTATTCTGAATTAATATAAATCGCTTTTATATTTCTCTTATTTATTGCAATTTCACACATTATATGAAGAAAAGGAATACTATATACAAATTTATATAATATAATAATAAACAAATGACTAGCAAACAATTAACATTATTGTTTTTAACTGAAAAATATACAGGGTGTTCATTTGAAAACTTCCCACCTCGATTTTCCTGCTTTAAAATGAAATTGTGGAAAATCGCTCGGACCCGTCGATTTTTATTTCGAGGGGGACATATTTTGCGTATATTGTCAATCTTGTTACTTCAAGCCCCTAGGAGGGAGGGGGGGTAACAGCTAAATCTTAAATGGATACCCCTATTTTATATAATTTTTTTTGGATTCTGCTTAAAATTCTGAACATTTTTTAATAAAAGCAATATTAGTCTATACTACTTAACAGTTTCCGAGATATTTACTCTTGAAAAATGAGATTTTTGAACTTTGACAGCGTCTAGCTTTCTAAATGTACGTCTTAGAGCAACACGGCTTACATGTCCCTATCTTCGATATTTATTGTGAACTTTCGGTTAAACCGGATGTAAGAAATATAGTACTTCCGGTTTGACCGGAAGTTGACACTGTTCGAAAGATAATAAAAATTGAAGATATAGGGACATGTAAGCCGTTTTGCTCTAAGACGTACAGTTAGAAAGATAGACGCTGTCAAAGTTCAAATATGTCATTTTTCAAGAGTCTATATCTCGGAAACTGTTAAGTATAGACTAATAATGCTGTTATTAAAAAATGTTCAGAATTTTATGCAGAATCCAAAAAAATTATATAAAATAGGGGTATCCATTTAAGATTTAGATCTTACCCCCCCTCCTCCTCTATCCTAGGGGCTTGAAGTAACAAGATTAACAATATCCGCAAAAGATGTCCCCCTCGAAAGAAAAATCGACTGGTCTGAGCGATTTTCGACATTTTCATTTTAAAGCAGGAAAATCGAGGTGGGAAAATTTTCAAATAAACACCCTTATAATGAAAAAAATTACATAATATTATACTTAATCCGCGACGACGATTATCGTTAATAAAATGGTTCTTTGTATCAAAATTTTCTACAAAAACTATAGACGTTATAAAAAAGGTTTATTTTTCTTTTGACCCTTTTTTCCATTGTTTTTTGGCAACGTGTCCCGATTTTTCCCTGGCCACCTTGCAATATCGGTAACAAAGAGAGTTTTTTTTGGTAATACTATCGGAATTATTTGTAAAGTTTATCGCAAATCCTAATTAAAATCCATCTAAGATTTTGCGAGATTTCTCGTTCTCGCATATTTTTGTCTCATCTCACTAGATTCTCGCAGAAAAATCTCTGATATTGTGTCGCAGGAGACCAGAACCACAACTATCTTGAAAAGAAGCCATGAAGCGACATCGGGCAACGCCGCATCAGCTGGGAGTTGCGGATCGACAAGCTATTATTATGATGCGCGGCAACGGGCGAGTTTTTATTCTTTCTGATATTTTTTGAGTGTTTTTGGCTCTATTGCCAATATATTCATATTAAAAAATGTACAAAAAAGTAATAAATAGTTTTGGATAACAAGAACAACTTACCTTATTATTAAATAATAGTAATATTGCGTTGAGAGGCTGTTTTTGTTTCACTACGAGTAGATTTATTTGATCGATCAAAAGTAGTATTCGATTATACAAATTATTATCTTCTGCGTTTAAATTACAGGATTGACTATAATTTTCTAAAGTCTCAAAATTTAGTAACCTTAAGGCTTTGTTTAAGAAATCTAAGCTTGTCTTAAGAAAGTCACCTACTATCTGGATAACTTCGTTACTTTTACAATGTATGAATTGGTACCAAGACAATAAGTTTTCAAGCTGATACCACCTGCTTAGTTTCATTTCAAAGGGTAAAATTCATTTCAAATCATTGTAAGCCAATTTATTACCTTTTAAAAAAACCTTTACCTTCATATTAATGTCTTAGCTCAAACAAAATAAGCAAATCGGTGGAAAAAATTCCCAGAGAGTTGGTTTTTTTTTTAAACGCTTTCTCTACACTTGGGTAAACATATATCAAAAGTCCCCGAGGGTGGGGGGTGGGCTCGAGGAGGAGGTGGGGGTTAAAGGTACCACTTTTCAGTTTTTCGCTTAAATCTCGAAAACGATTACTCCTACCGATTTTCATAATTTATAAAAATTAAAGCTAACAAAATTTTCTACAAAAATGGTCCTATGCACTTTTGTCGTAGGACTAATTGTAAGCGAGTTATAGGGCGGACCATTATTTATTATTAAACATTATTTAAAAAATCTGCTTCATTTCCATTTTAAACCGTAGGACAATGAATTTATTGGTTCAACAATTCATTAGAGGAGAGGGGGGTTCACGGGGGTCTATAAAGTCTTCCTAGTCGTCCCCATATGCTGCATTCTTCAAACTAAACAATAAAATTTAAATTACAAACTTGTTCAGTAGAATAATAGTAGATAAATGTGTTGTAAATTTAAAATTTGAATAGACCGCGAAAACAATATACTAGAAGCGGATGTATTATAGGTGATAAGTTGGAGAGAGAGATATTATGGTTGAAGATGTTAGAGCACCGGTAGTATAGTCGAACTTTTGTGTAGTCCTTAATAATAAACATAAAAATCGTTAGTAGTTGTAAAATGTAAGTGAGCTCCCTCAATATATTTTAATACTCTATGTGCCAATTTTTTAAACGTAAATCAATATAATAGTTAATGCATTTTCGGTGTTTCGTTAACTTAGAATGAATGTGGTGCCAGCCCAGCACAGTAGGCAGTTGGTAGCTATTTATTATAAGTGATAACAAGTCCCAGGAATAAAAAACTGAAAGGTGATTGAATATTGATTATTTAAATAAAACCTACCATAACTTAAGTATTGGCCCAACAGTTTATTAAAGGGTGTCAAGGGGGTCTATCAAGTCTTCCTGGTCATCCTCGTATGCTGAATTGTCAGCTTCAACTCGAAAGCCGTTAGTGCACGCGCCCTCACAGTAACCACATATTGACGAGCATAGGATACCTGTGAAAAATTGAAGTATTAAGTTAAATTATTTTCCCGTTGTATTTTACTTATAGCCATCAGTTAACATCAGAAAAAACAGTACCTGATTTGCGGCATCCACAACGGGCCCCGCAGCCTTTGGTGCAGCTGCAGAATATTGTTGAAAGAATGGCAGGAGGGGCAGGTTGATTTAAAGTTGTCTTGACTAGATGCTACAATTTCACGGGCCTTGATATATAGGTGTTGATCAAATGTAACATAACACGTATTAATTTCGTCTCGGAGGCAGTGTTCTGCAGCATATTTAAGGGCTGTGTAAATGGTGTCGTTATCACTCGGGGATGCATTTATAAATGGCAGTGGCACTACAGCACTCCTATCCGGAGACTCTCCGTAATAGAGACCCCGCATATATCCTTTCCACTCGGGTATTTTTTCCAGTCTGAGCCATTTACCAGCAAACCATAACACATCTGACAGTTTGTAGAAAGGAAAATCCGGAACAGGATTACAATCACTCAAATCCTTAACCACAACAGCCTTAAGCCCTATTTTTCCGATGTTTTCATAAGTCTCCAACGGTATGACTCCCAGCGTTCCTATGGATGACGCTGAAGGGGCTTTTGTCAGTCTTTCTATTCTCAAGGGAGGAGGAAGCTTACTTCCAGGGGTGAGGCAATTAATACCACCCATGCTGTGAAATGTTTTCAGACCATCCAACGTAGCTACGTTGTAGTCTGCGTTATCAAAGACGTATTGGGTGAATACCCCATGTGGTATAGGTTGTTGGGGACTGTAAATAGCTGACATCTCCAACATTTGAGCATTATTGTAAGAGGCACTGAAGCCAAAATTCGCCAGCAAGTTGACCAGGTTTTTGGCTCCATACTTCCGATATATAAAAAAGGCTATGCCATGCATGATAGGCGAAATGAAGGATCGAGGACGTACAGCAGTTATGACAGCATGGGAGAGAGACACGGATTTTTTTTCGGTTTTCTCTTTGTTTTGGTACCTTGAAGTTAGAAGTGTTTGAAAGAAAGTCAGGATAGTTGGAGGGATTATTTCCTTAACTTTACCAAGAAAATACTCTACTCTAAGGCTCTTCTTCTGCCGTTTTCCTCCTCATACTACTTTCGTACCAGGCTGAGTTTAAAATTTTGTCACCAACCTCTTTAAAACACAGAACTGTCTTGTGGGAATGTAGCTGACTGATTATTAAACGTTCCTTATACTTTTCCTGCAGCTTTTCTTTTACTGTTTTAAATGTTGGCTACTAAATAAAAAAGCAACAAAACGGCCACACTTGAATACTACGATGTTCTTCGAGATACTGTCACTGTCACTGTCCGAACCGAAAACATATTAAAGAGCTTAGCGACAGCGTGGATACAATTGTTGTGTCAAATTGTCGCACATTCCTGTATCCGTGGAGGAAAAAATGGCTATATTTTTAAATCCAAACTTCAAAAGCCCGTAGCTTGCTTACGGTTAGTTCTACGACAAAAGTGCATAGAATCATTTTTGTAGAAAATTTTGTTAGCTTTAATTGTTACTAATTATGAAAATCGATAGGAGTAATCGTTTTCGAGATTTAAGCGAAAAACTGAAAAGTGGTACCTTTAACCCCCACCTCTTCCTCGAGCCCACCCCCCACCCTCGGGGACTTTTGATATATGTTTACCCAAGTGTAGAGAAAGCGTTTAAAAAAAAAACCAACTCTCTGGGAATTTTTTGCACCGATTGCCCTAATTTTGAATTATTTGACTGGGGTATCTACTGAAACCTGATTAACGATATTTATACAGTCATTGGTCAAACCTAAACTATAAAAATATATTACACTCTCTTCACCTGCTTTCAAAACACTTTTATAGTTAGAGTTACACCCAGGAATACAGCAGGGGCTTGGCATGTTGATAAATAAACAAACTAAAAGAAAAAAATAGTACTTACCTAATTACCTAGGTATCTAGAAGTATCCTACCTACTTATAAACTATCTCTACTAGTGATATTTTTAAACTAAGTCACATAATATACCTTTAAGTTAAATAATCACTTCAATATTTAATAAATTAATTGTAGCCCCAAAACAATAAAGTTTATCCTAAAGAGCTAACTAGAATACAAAAAATACAACTTTTAAATTAAAACAAAAAAATTCTGCCGCCATTATAAGACCCGTAAACAAACCGCCGGCCGGTCAGGCTGTTCGATTTCTCACTTTATTATTGCTATTAGAGCAAACCCGCACCAAAAATTTTCAATAGTATTTTGTAGAGGTTATAAGCAATCATGTCACCTAAATTTTCTATTAGATATCAATCGAAAACCGGATAAAAATACAAATTAATACGAAAAACCGCGACGTTAACACCTACTTCGCGAGTAAATTATATACTAAAGCATGCTAACCTCAAAAAAGTCACGTGACACATGGATCTTCAAGCAGTGATTTAAAAATACAATTAGTTCGGTTACTTAAAAAGGTGACCCTAAGAATGTTTTTTAAATGTATAATATCACTGATTTAAAAAGCTAATTAAATTGGCTCTGCATTTTTGTATATAATAAATCTATACTTATTAGCGATTATTTGTAAAATTTTCTTGACAATTTAATTTCTAATGGGTTTGTGGTAAATATGCTATGATAAACGTTTTTTTGGCATAAGCACTCGATATTGTTGTGGTATTTTGTTAGTTATTACCGATACAGGTGCAGGAATATTTTCGAAAAGTAGAGAACATCCGTTTATGTAAATGACCAAATTTTCAGCTGGTTCGTCATAAACGTCTACGATCCGGTACCTATTTGAAACAATAATAGAAAATAAACAATAACATTTTAGCCCATTTAACGTATGGCTTCTGAAGGTTTGTTTTAAATAAATTGTTTCTGAAATTACAGGATAAAAACGTTTAGGGGGTAAAAATACAAACATTAGTTTCAAAAAAATGAGATATTTTATAATTTAAAATGAAACATACCGAAGTTTATCCACTAACGCTTGAAGAAATTGAATAAAAAATACTGCCTTATCTATTGGCTTTATGATAATGTAACGAAATTCTGTTGATGTAATAACTGGATTGGATTTTGTATGTCACTTACAAAGGTAATAGTTAGTGCTGAAGTAAAAATACGGTATCCTGCTTCATACCTTAACCTTTATGATTTATTTGTTTGCTATATCTATCTACACATATGAATCTTTGAAAGTTGACCGTTCATCTAGCTGCAATTTATGTATTTTATTGTTAAAATATGATGTATGTATTACGGTTTAATGCCTGGAATAATTTTAAAGTCAAAGTAAAAATAAACAGCGAAAAAAAGGTAAGAACTATTTTTAAATCATTAACTCTTTTCCGTAGAGTCCTGGAAAGTTGTCACTGAGGCGCAGTCTTAGAAGTATTAATTGTAGTAACGGTTTCTTACTTGCAAATTTAGTTTTTGTACTTCTTCCATATTTATACCTACTGGATTATAATCGAAAATAAGTCTGTTGTCTCTTAATGTAATGGAGCGTTTCAAGCGTCTGCACATATGAAGAAAGGTTAAGATTTGTGGTTACGACCTTTCGATTTAAAAGCAACCGCTAATTAGTTATGGCCAAACACTGGGTTTGTAATTAGTTATTCTGAAAGGTTACCCTTGCTGATGAATTCTTTAGGAATTGAAATCCTCCGTGACTTGGAAATCGTTTACAACTTTTGAAGGTTATTTAAGTAGGTACATTGGGTACAAATAGGTTCAGAAGAGAATACGTTTCTTTTTAAAATTAATAACTCTTTTTCAGATAATGTTTAAAATGCATTTACATTTTATTCCTAATTCAGCCATTTACGAACAAACAAGTTATGGTATTCATTTTATTAAAAGCCTCGACATTTCTTTAGAAGATGTTTCTTATATACAACAAAGAGCCCAAACTGTCCGGAATGTGATATACACATTATTTATATTGTCAAAAACTTTTTAACGTATGATGTACATCTTGTTATAAACCTTGACAATTTTTTAGAATATGATAAGCATTTTATATAAATTGTTCAAAACTTAAATTATATATTTTATCCTTAATAAATGTACATTTTTCTAAAATATTAGGTACTCTGTGACCAAGAACAAAAGACACTTAGCGTTATATGATTACTTGAAAATTTTAAACTTGGTATTTAAGCACTACACACACAAAACTTAAGAAAACGTTTTATTATGAAAATGACAACGAATATTACAAATACTTGAATAATATTATTACATTTATCAACATCAACATCAAAATCATTAAAAGAAAAGCAAAACATCATCGGGCATAGAGTTGCGATGTCTGCCAGGTGACATCATCATAGGCGGCGATTTCGTTTTTAGGCCTATCCAATGATCATGGCAAGTAACTTTAGGTGTATCATGGCATTTAACTATGTTTTAAAAATTATTCGCCCTAAATATTTACTTTGAACCTGAATAAATTATTTTTGGGTAAGTTTTGGTTCGGTAGGATAGTTTTCCCATTACAGCTGTCAAGCCAGGGAGATTTCCACTTATTATTCTTACAGGTAGGGAGATTTCCGAAAAATGGTTGTTATTGTCACTTATAATCTCCCCAGCAGCAGAATTATTACCGATAATTTTTTTCAATGAGTGAAACCAAGAAAAAAATTATCGCGAATTAATTCTGACGCGTGGGAGATTCGGTAAGAAAATTTCATAAATTGGAGTTTTTTCTTATTGTAATTTTTTTGTTAAAACGCTACAAAAACATATTTCTGGTGGCTTTAGTTAATTGTATTTAATTAGAGTTTTAGAAATGAAGTTCATTTTAGCCGTTAGTAACTCATTTTTATTACTAAAATGTGAGAAACATTAAATTTAACAAATTTTTTATCTGAAATCCAATGTTTTTATAGTTTTAAATTTAAATAAACCTTTAAAAAATTGAAAATTCGCTGTGGCTGTGTACACGTAGAGTAGAATTGAAGAAAAGAGTCGAGTTTGTATTACGTGTAAAAACTTTTATTTTATTAAAATCTTAGCAGAGCGCTTTCGGCTTTCGCCATCTTCAGTGCTATCTGAAAGTGAGAATTGAAAATTTTTATAACGGTAGGTTAAATAACAAAATTCTTGAAAAGAATTTGTGGAATGCAAAGAATTTATAACATTTTTATTGATTTAAAATTTGATTTTCAATACTCACTCGTCAATATACAATGATATCCTCAAGGTGGAATGGCATTACGTCCACACAATGTTTTGAAAATGATATTAAAATTGTAAAAGGACAACACGAAACAAAACATAAAACATCTTTGATTTAAAAAACGTGCTGACAGTGGTAAAAGTAACGAACAAGTAAACCGAAGAAATCGAAAATTCGAGATGAGGTTACAGAATTAAAAATCTATCCTTTTATTTTTACATGAAAAGAAGGATGTAATGAGTTTTAAGGTGCTTTATTGTAAACAACGAATGCACTTCCTTGACGTGTTTGGCGGGATTTTTTGAATTTAAATTGCGTTTCGTGGAAAGCATGAACTGACTTATGAAGAAAAGATCGAAAATAAAAAGAAAAATGTGAGGGAAATAGAAGAAGTCACGACATGATGCAAAATATTAAATGTAAAGGGGGAGGGGGGGGGTAGGAGTTTGAAATTTCAGTTAATCAATTAAGCGCTCTGCTAAGATTTTAATAAAATAAAAGTTTTTACACGTAATACAAACTCGACTCTTTTCTTCAACTTTAAAAAATTGGTTGAAAATAAAATGTTATTTTCGTTGTAATTTTTCGAAAATTGCACACCTCTCACATATTTACACGTGAGGAAAATTTTCATAAGTTATATTACAAGAGGTGAATATTTTTTTGAATATTTTTTGACATTTTTGTGCAAAATTTCTGTCAAAAATTCGCGAGACAAAAATTCTTTAAAAATATTTTTTTAACAGAATTTTTGTCGAGGGCAATTTTTATAGAAATTTTGCGGAAAAATGTCAAAAAATATTCTAAATAAAATATTTACCTCGAGTGGTATATGTTGAGATTATACCAAAAAAAAAGAAAAAATACAACGAAATGCAAGATTTTTAAAATGATTTATGTAGCTACTAGAAAAACGGACAAAACGAAACAAAACCTAAACAATTGACAAAGTAATAAAGATTCCATTTTTAAAAAAAGGTGACATGAATCTGACAACATCAAAAACTTGATTTGTTGAAAGGGATTTTTGTTATTATAGAAACGGTCTATAGCAACCATCAAATATTTTAAACTTGTTATGATGTTGTTATGCATTGGCATTGTTGTGGCAGGTGGCCCGGGGTATATCCACTTATGCGGGGTATATTCAGTATAATATGCATCTGATTGGTCGCAAAACAGCGTTTAATTGGTCAGAATCGGATTGAGGTATATAATCACTAATATCAATCGCGTAGAATATAGAAAAAAGTTACAATGAGTTGTTTAATCTAATTTATAAATGACAAAGGCGTAGTACATACAACTATTTGTTGGGTTTACAAAGCAAAGTAATATGCTGCCAGTATAATTCAATAATTTCTTTAAAATTATCCGCTTGCTAAATATAAATTGCAGTGTTAAATCGCAAAATATGCAATATTGCATATCGCATAGAAAATGAGTTTTAATTGCTAGCGTGCAATAGCTTGCGATGCCAAAACCAAATTGTTTAATAATCATTATCAGCACGAACAAACTTTGGAACTGAATTAGCGGTTAAACAAACGTAGAGTTGCTGCGTAATTAATTATTTGGCATTTTAGGTAATGTACTGTTATTATAGTATTGATTTTTTCGTTGAATCCGAATGTGCATTTTACACAGGACGCTCGCTCATTTATTATTAGGTTATTTACTAGCAAATGGCGAGATTTCAATAGTGTAATTCTTTTAACAGTGATTGTCTCTTCACAGCTAAATTTTTAGTATTCACTGCTCTAAATTTAAAATTTGTTTTATTTTTTTAATATTGCAACCCCTTTTTGTAATTATTACAAGTATTTTTGTACGTTTGCATTTGATTGATTGATTGATTAACTGACATTTCAAGGTCAAACCGCCGTGATTTTGAATCAAAAACAATATTTAAAATAAGTTTGTTTATTATTATTTTTATACTATTAATGAAGTCAAAAATAAGTAGTTTATTTAAGGTAAAAGGTATCATGGGATGAAACATTTTGTTTTGGAAAATAAATTTTTAAATAATTTAAATTTACTGAAAAATAAATAAAACTCGTTTATAAAATTTAAAATTTAACCATATATTTTTTGTCTAGTGCATCAGTCTATAAATTTTGTTTCAAATATTTGTATCTTATTTATAAAATCATAAAGAAGAAAGTGTAATAAAAAATGCAAACACAACAAAATACAGTTTTATAATAATTGAAATAAATCATCCCCGCAAGGATTATCATCATCAGATTCGTCCAAGTTAATAATAAGGGGAAGAGTATAATGTGAAGCATCGATAAATCTTTTCAGTTCCAACACATCATTGATAATTTTATTAGTGTGTGTTCGTGTTTGTTCGGGTTTGTTCGATGTTCATGCTGAAATGCCACTTCTACTTCTACTTACTAAAATTAAAAAATAAAATAAATAGCGTCGTTAAATTACTTGTAATTTGTGGGTAGGTTATGCTGCTTCACTATTATCCAGATCTGATCCTTTATTGCAAATGGTGAAACCGGATTTGTCTTTGTTCTATGCAATAATAAGTAATCTTTTTGACCAACTTGTATTTGGAATTTTTTCAATTAGCACAGAATGATAGGTGGTGTTATCCATGATAATAAGCGATGGTTCTTCCAAGTTTGGTAACAACTTTTCTTCAAACCATTTTTCAAAGTTTTCACTATTCATCGAATCGTGATAATCACCAGATTTCAGGCCAGAATTAAATATCAAACTTGCTTTATATTGATTATACATCCCATAAATACGCTTTCTTATGGTAGGATGTTCATGAATTTTAAAAAGTTTTCGACCACGGGATGACAAAATAGCTACATTATTGCAATTCTTAAAACCTACATACATCCTTCTCCATCCCATTTGCCTTAATTCGTTGGATTGTTTAACTCGAAACTTCCAAAGCATCAGAAACTCTCTAAAACAGATAGGTATTTATAAAAACATTGCCCTATATTTTTATTTTTCTGTTTATTATTTATGTTTTATTTTTACATAACCGTAACATTTTTGAAATAATGTTGATTAAAAATCTCACTGTCAAAAATGTCAATAAAACTTTTTTGATTGGTAAAATTATACGGCATTCGTTATTGACGCAAATTTACTATCTCACCTAGTTCACGAATGTTAGAAAGATAAGCACTAGTGGCGACGTTACGGTCATTGAACAGACTTTATGTAACTGCAAATGATTTATAAAGTAAGATGAATGACCACTCTGTTCAAAATAAAATTTATAATCACTATACTTATCTATTTCTTAAAAAACAGAACTTGCTATAAAAAATATAAACGATTATCTCATTTTATAAGTGCATTTTATTCAATTTTAGAAGAAAACTTTTTTTACAAATCAACCATAGAGAATATGCCATAACAAAATACATTGATGACACCACTTTGAAACTTTATTAAACTAGTATCTTCATAGGGGTATTTTGTACGTTTTCACTATTTTGCTATATTTGTAAACCTAATAAAATACCAAATATAGGTTTCACTTTTTACATTACAGCACTGCAAGCGTTTTTTTTTACTAACCAATTAATAGTATATTAAAGTATAAGTGGATATTAAGGTCTTTAAAACACGCGCGATTTTGCAAGCACGACGGCGCAGCCGGAGTGCTTGAAATAGAGCAAGTGTTTTAAAGACCAGTTATCCACGAATACTTTACATTATTTTTTTTTTATTGGTACACTTATTGGTATTTATATTACAAAAAATGGAAATAATAACTTAGTAAGTAAGTGAAATGGTCGAATTCGTGATGTGATATACCTGTCGTTGTCATGAAAATGAGGAGAACAAAAAATAACTTCCAATCTGTCACATAAGATTCATTGTTGTCACCGTTGACATTCGTTGTGTATTGCTTAAAAAATATTTTATTTGACGTTAAAAGGTAATTCTGTCAAATCAATAATTAAAAAGTTGACATATTTAGCTTCACGTTTCACGGGTTGTTGATGTTGCCATGGTAACTTTAAAACACGCGCGTTTTTGAAAGTGGGATTTAAACACGCTGAGGCGTACTTTAAAGAAGCGAAATAGGGTATCAATAAAAAAAAAAGATATAAGAGCACGAGCCGAGCATTTTTTACTGCTTTCTATTAAGACATCTGTCATTATTATAATAATTTATTACACTGACCTCGACTAATTTCCTACGCCACCTCGACAACATTCCTACGTCGCCTTGACAACTTTCCTATGCCGCCGTGACAATTGCGAGTGATTAGTTGGCGGTTGGCGGCATCTTTCCATGTGGTATACATGATCCAGATATTTTAGAGGTTAGAGATAACCCCTATTCCATTAAGGGAGTTTTGGAGTCAACCCCTGTTGTGGATGTTTCCGCAAGATGTAGTAGGTATTATTTGTTGGGTCGCTAACAGCTGTTATGTTTAAAAATATATCTTATGATTTTGTTTCGATACCAATCCCAAAAACATTTTACAAGTAAAGTAATTTTGAATTTTGTGGCCCATGTATATTTAAAAAAAATTAGGGGTAGTGGTGTAGATATGTAATTAATATTCTTACGTTCGCTAGTTTAATTTACACTTTACATTGAACAGTATTCTAAAAAAGGCACATCGATAACCTTTAAATTACAACAGTTTTACAGGAGCGCACGCAATATAAAATTTTCCATATTATTATAGAGGAGAGTATGGCAAAATTACATAGAAGGCAAATTGACATTTTCGAAGAATATAATTTCTGTAGCTGGCAACACTGCAACTGTGTACTATCTGTGTCCTAAGTCACGTTAGAGACGTTGGAAGTGATTTCCGTTGTTGTTATATTAATTTCTTTAAAAAATACGGTGTACTCGAATCGTATTCTTTTTATTTAGCGGTTATTTTTAAATTATCTTAAACTCTTAAGGTAAGTTAAAAATTGTCACGAACAACTTCTTACTAATCAAGGTAGCACGTTATTTCTTTGTTGTCTGCAATATTTGTTATTGTGTGACTTTCCATAACCGTTACATACGACCACCTGCCTAAACATTATAACCTACAAATATATAACATAATCGTGTCTGTAAAACGTTAGGGCAAAACGACATATGGGAGGTGTGTTATTTTGCCTTACATATGCTGCGTTCTCCATTGCGATCTTTTTTCTCGATCTGCTCTACCGGCGTTCTTATCATATAATATGTTATGTTGCTCATACTCATTAATTTTAAAAAAATGGAAAACAGTTTCGGCAGAAGAAATCGCGCAAAAATGTCAAAATTTTACTTATTGTCATTCTTTTATTTCTTCGTATCTCAATGTGATCGCTGACAGCTCATACTGAGTGTGCTGGGATATCTTAACAGTTCATTTGTGAAGCGTGCCAGGTCTGTTGTTACAACAAATAAATATAATATTTTAAGGACTTATACTGGATTGTCATGCACTTCGTGGTTTATTTAGTTGTCTACCTTTCGATATTACCAGTGTGACTGCCTTTTATATTTGAGTTATTTCCGTTGGGATGGCGCTACGGTGTATTGATGGTCGCTTTGATTTTGCAAAGAGGCTTTTAATACATCTTACCGCCGTTGTCGGTATTGCTTGAGTTATGGCTGCCCGTAGAGTCCTAACAAGGACGAAACGGCCGTCGTGGTCTACCCGCCCCAGAGTATCCGTTGTGCTTGGATCGCTATATATTCCAATATAAAAAACAGTTACACACTTATCCGATATGCCACAATTATTCGCTCTTATTTATTTTCGCGGACACTATATGACCTTCTAAATAAAACGAGTGTGTCATTTTGCCCTCAATGTTAGGCAAAATGACATATTTGATATTTTTTTTAAATTTGTTTTGTTTGTTCCAAGTTAAAAAGTTTACTTCGTTTATTAAATAAATAAAGCATTGGAAAAACCCAGAGTGGTATTTTTAATGAAATCTAAAGTAAGTATTTACACGCAATTTTTAGAAAGTATATAATTTTGCCTTACTCTCCCCTATCAAAAACTAAATTGTACCCTATAAATTATATTATCCAAAATAAAGCCTTCACGTACAAATAAATTTATTACAAATATTAAAACAGCATATAAAATTATTTGTTTGAAGTAGTTAAATGTATTCCGCTGGCATGGGCAAACTTTGCTTAACTCAGTAAAACATGTTTGTAAACATTCAATATTTGTTTATTAACTAGTGGATGGGCTTATGAATTAAGTAATACGTTAAATTGGTTGAAAGTAAACAACGTCAAGGCTCTTAACTAAAAGTGTATGTATTATGGCCTATAACAGCAGTTAAGACCCAAATATAAAATACGAAGGGGAACGTTGGAAGGATTTATAAAAAGTCTTAAATTGGTAATAAAATAATGCCAGAAGATAGAAAAGCAATTTAACTGTGCCTCATGTGATAAATGAAAACTAAATTTTATTGTGAAAAATATGATACTAATGATAAACAAATATCTCTGGCCCCCAAGAATAAACAGATAAGTCGACTTTCAAAAATTTTTCAGGAGAGACAAAACAATATTAATTTAGTTAAGGTAAATTGATTAAAAGGTATTATGGGAATCTTTTACTGACTTTTACAACTAAAATAGGTAATGTATAAGTTAGAATATTGGTATATGCGGATATTCACATTTATGGTTTAAGATACATTTTAGGATCACTCGAGATATCTTAACTGTGTATTTTAAAATACATACTTAGGAAGACTTATTCAATATTATATTAAAGGTAATATTCATTTATCATTAATTATTTTGCAATAGTAAAAACGTATTATGCACAACACGACCAAAAAAATAATAGTAATAATATTGGGCTACTATTGGTCGTCGGGATCGATCTCCACTAAGTCTGGATCTATGTCAGGAACATCAACTACCAATAAACCTTCGTAAAAAGGTCGAAACTCCATGCCAATAAAGCGCAAAAGTTCCATAGGGTTATTTTCCTTGTCTTTGTTAATTGCAACGGGTCCATTATGTAGCTGTGTCTGAGGCTGCTGCTTATTTTCCTCCCAATTTTAAATAATAATACAAACTTATCGATATTATATTCTATTTGCTGTATAATTATTATAACCTAAAAACAACCGCTTGCTGAGAAAACAAACAGATAACTTAACAAGTTTTTAGCGTGGCGAAGGTATTTCTCCGTGCACCAGGAAATAACTCTATATATTATTTGAACATAATTGTAACACCGCCGCCGTGAACAACAAGATAAGTTTACTTATTTGCTTGTTACTAAAAACTAATATTAGCAAGAAGTAGAATAACTCAATTTATCATATTTAAAGCATACATTTTTGTTATATTCGAAAAATCACATGTTCACAGAATACTTAAGATGAGTGATATCCGACTTATTTGCTTATTCACAAAAAAGGTAATGGTTTGTTCTACAATCATATGTAAATATCTCATTTTTGCAAATTTGGTGACTTGTTTGCTTATTCACGAAGGCCAGAGATATATCGCAGAATAAAAAATGATAATCTTCCGCATTTGATTTCATTTATAGATGAGGATCTTTCTAATGTGTCCAATAAAGGATCATGGTTTGAATGTTTATGAAAACAAAACAAGTTTACTTTAATTCGCTCTAAAATCTATTCTTTCAAAAATAATAATCAACACTGATTTCAAAATTATTAATAATAATTATGCGATATCGTTGGTAACATTCGCTAGAAATCTTGGTATCATTGTTGATTAATATTTGGCCTTTGAAGCTCATGTAAAAAACATAATAAAAAATAATTAAAAAGCGAATATTGTGGCATATCGGACAAGTGTGTAACTGTTTTTTTAAATTGGAATACACAGGGACCAAGCACAATGGATACCCTGGGGCGGGTAGAGCACGACAGCTGTTTCGCCCTTGTTAGGACTCTACGGGCAGCCATAGCCCAAGCTATCCCGACAACGGCGGTAAGATGTATTAAAAACCTTTTGTAAAAGCAAAGCGGCCACCAATACACCGTAGCGCCATCCCAGCGGAATAAACTCCAATATAAAAGGCAGTAACACTGGTAATAATCGAAAGGTGGACAACTAAATAAATCACGAAGTGCATCACAATCCATTATAGGGAACGCTATTTGCGTTTTCATCGGAACATCTGCCGTTTTGCAGATTAGAAACAGAATAACGCTGGCACCCACTAGAATGCGCGCAATCCATTTAAGAAAATCAATAAAAAATGTTTAGAAGAAAATATAGTGTCCGCGAAAATAATTAAAAATCGATTATTGGGGCATATCGGACAAGTGTGTAACTGTTTTTTTTAAATTTTGGAATACACACGGATCCAAGCAGAATGGATACCGTGGGGCGGGTAGACCACGACGGCCATTTCGTCCTTGTTAGGAATCCACGGGCAGCTATAACCCAAGCAATCCGACAATGGCGGTAAGATGTATTAAAAACCTTTTGTAAAATCAAAGCGGCCACCGATATACACCGTAGCGCCATCCCAGCGAAATTAACTCCAATATAAAAGGCAGTAAAATGCTCATTAAAAAGCTTTGAACAGCTTTGCACGACTAATGAACAGGCGAACGGGCTTTAAACCAAGGGATCTGCGCAAATTGGCGCAGAACATATCATCTCCATCTACTTACATGACAATAATATGATTTTAAGCAATAAAACATTTTATTACAATTATATTGATTTTTCAAAATGAGGATATTACCGTGCGAGCAAAAATTATCTGCATCAAAGGGGGCCTTGCATCTAAGAACGTAATGCTTAGCCGTAAAGCTTAATACCTGTTGGGTGTCAGTAACTACCTGAATTAACAATCAATCAATTATTCCGTCATCTTTGACAGTAGTTACAAGTAATTTGATTCATCGCTAATTTTTCCAATTTCTTGAACAATTCACACACTGGGCTTAACGGAACAGCATAAAACATTCATGGTTGAAGCGTATTTTCTAAACGGGGTTAGAGTAAATGGTGAGTGGCATTACAATCCGGGTTTGTGCATGGACGATTTTCACGAACATTTTCCTAACGTTGCTTTTATTGCTGGGGATTTTTATCATTCCCTGAAAAGAACCGTGGCTATGTTTAGGGAAACAGATTCTATACAACACAAAAAAGGAGCAGGAAGACCATCTGCAAGAACAGAAGAACTGGTTGCAAACGTTCGTGTAATAATGCAAAATATGCCAACAAATTGTATATGACGCCTGTCCTGAGAAGTGGGAAGATCTTATGGAACATGCAGGATTATTCTTAAGAAGCCGCTAAATTTATTTCCTTATAAAGTGCAAGTATTTCAAGAAATACAAGCCGCAGATTTTGAAAGCAGGAATTACTCTCAATGGTTTACCCAAAATTTATTGGAACGAAATGCTTGGAGCATAGCGGTGGCCAATTTTAGTAATTTATGTAATTATTTTTCTTTTTCTTTCAGTATATCCTTACTTTGTAAATTTTGTAAACAACAAAAATAAATTTGTATTTTTCTACTTATTTTATTACTCATTAGTTTGGCATATCATGTCATAATATGAAGTTGACAAAATTTTAACCTAGATTTGATTAGATATATCGTCACCATATCATTGTGATCTAAACCAAGCCCTACGTTTTTTAATCCAAGCCCTCTTTAATGCAAATAATTTTTGCTCGCACAGTATTATTTACATTAATAACTCATTCAGCTCATAAAATAATTTGCTTCGTACCTATTTAAGTCATTTAAAGCACATTCTTAGAGAAATAATGTTCACCGACCGGTTCTAATTATATTCCAAAACAATGCATTTACCATATTTACGTAAGGATAATATGAGTCTATAAAAGCGATTATATCAAACGGACAATTTACCTCTTTAAATTAGTGTGTTGTCCAAAAAGTTATTTTGTAATTTTCCTTGTCTTTGTTATAAACGGTAACCGATCGGTAGTTTTATTGCCCTTAACCCATTTGAACCTAATAATTTCATTCGACAAAACTTCATCTTTAATATAGCAAAACGGCCATTATTTGGGATGAGACTTTTTTTTAAGATACGTCCCAAAGCTTTGCTTTGTTTTGCACTATCACAAAACCCGCGGGGAAACGACCATTAACAAAAACAGAGCGACGGACCTTTATTGTAATTTATGACCACAAGCCGACCCTTTTCAAATTATATACCACCGAAAATTTAAACTCTTAACGTAGAGGTAAAAGATGCCCATGATGGACCTTTCCTGTCGAAGTTAAGCAATTAACTAAGCCTAAACCACGGGTTCACGGGTGGGTAATAATTTCTAAACTTCCTGAACTGTTAAACACCAGCTGGTAAATCCATTAACGGTGTTAATGTTTGCTTGCATTAGTGTTGTTAATCCTAAATATAAAGCTTATTTATAAAAAAAACTGTGTATTTCCTATAATTTCCAAACGAGAAGGTATTTAGCACGAAGCGTAAGCCGAGTGCGAAAATGCTCCGAGTTTAAGAAAATCACTTTTACACGATTAAAGTACCGGGTGAGTCAACGATTGCGCGAAGTAATTTTATTCCTTGAAGATAATTGTCGATAATAAGCTTTTGTGTTAAGGTATGGTTAGTATCTGGCACATTTGAAAAATATTTTGAAATAAACAGGGTGCGCCCAAAAGTAGGGTGTTATAAAGTTACATTTTTTTAAAATGGAACACCCTATATTTGAATACATTTATTAATTCTACGTGATATTTCATACATTTTTAATAATGGTTTATTATACGAAAAAGTTATAGTTTTTTAGATAATTCGACTTTTAATGAAAATTTTGCATTTGCAAGCATCTCGTTGTTGTGAAAATGCTACTTAAATTTTCACACTAAGCTATTTATAATTTTTATACTTACTAAATAAAGTTAAAAATACATATTCGCAGGGGGTTTACTTTCTAGGACCAAAGTCAGAAAACGTTTGATTGAAAAATATCACTTTTATTAAATGGAACACCCTATATATTTTTCTGTTATCTTATGGTTCGTTCAACTTTCGTGAAGAACGTTCTATCCCTATCTCTAATAGTTTTTGAAATATTTTGATATTTCGAGATTTAATGTCTTCGTTATAACATTTTTTGTCAATGGGTCACGCCTGTTGAATCAAACATTTCCATTAAATTTTAAAAACTTCGAGGACTGGGTGTTCGCCGCTCGGTATATTTCATCCTGTATAGTTTTTCAACAAAAATACACTTTTTATCCGCCTCGCCCAAAACATAAATGAAGAGTGGTCAAGCTAAGTGATCTATGTGCCAAAATTCAATTTTTTTTTTCTATTTATGATCTATGTAAAATGTGTACGATCACAGTTGAGACAGATAAAAAAAACTAAAAAAAAATTGATGACAGACTTGTCAAGACCACGCGGACTATCTTCGAACATCTGTATAGGGAGCAATCAATACAAATGTTGATATATTTGTATTGTAGTTTCAGTGTGTGATGCAGTAAATTGATCGTACCCCCAATATTTACTTTGTCTCAACTATACCTATGCCAATGTCCTACTATAGAAGATCTAAGTGCCAATTTCATCCTATTCGTTATAAAAAGCATTCATAGATGGCGAGAATCTGAATCCTAGATACTGTATCTCGCATACAGAATCCCAGTATAAAAGGAGCCTTAGACCTTTTCTATATTTTTTTGTTCAATTTATGTACAAACGTTTTTTCAAATAACTGATACTAAAATTTTCTTCTACGAATGCTTTTGTGTATGTTTATTAACACAATATCGGGGTGTAGAATTAGTTCGCCTCCACGTGGTGCACCCTGGGTAACGCTAAATGAACTAATACAAAGAGGCGCCAGACAATCTTTAGAGTATCTTTGGATCTAGGGATGTTACGGAATAGCTTTTTATCATACCTAGTTGGACCTGTACCTATTCCAAACCCGAACCTATTCCAAATACCTATTACAGGTCCAAACTATTCCAGGTCAAACTTAAACGCCGCTCCGCCGATTGGCGCTATTCCGGCTGCATGGCCGACACGAGTTTTTAATGAAGGCCGCCAGAACTCCAGCGTGGCCAGCACTGCCCAGCAGTTTCCGATTGTTCGAATTAAATTTCGTTATAAATTTTTGTAACAGATTAATATTTCTCGCACCAGACTTTTTTGGAAGATTTGATTGTAACGGAGGCCTATTATTTAAAGAAACATGACGAATAGGCATAGGTACATCCACCATATGTTGCCTTTTTAATTAATTCCTCATTGCTGGTTGCATATCCCACATTAAATACGCTATATTTTGTTGCCCAATAAATTATTACAATATTTTTAGAAATATTTATTATTTATTACTATTTCCCTTTATCCTTATTTAGTGAGATTATTTTAATTATTGCAATGTGCTTGTAATGGCAACGTTTAAAATTCTCAACTGCAAATTCGCCATATTATAAACATATTATATAAATTTAAAGCAAAACCTGTAGCCGTTCCATTCCCTATATCGTACCTGTACCTGACAACTTAAAAAGGAATAACAATGAAACCAGAGAATCAAACATGTGACAGTGCCAACGGACCTGGAATAGGTACCTGGTAATAGGTAATAGGTACGCGGAATAGGCAGATGATACCTATTCCAAAAGAACAGGTCCAGTTCCACTGTAACACCCCTATTTGGATCTCCTGGCAAGAGAATCACAGGCGCAACAACAACAAAAGATGACAACATCAATTTGTAATCTTAGTGTTATTTTTATTATATACTTACCTGTGATGTAGCCATACGCTAAATAAATAAATAATAACACAATATCAAAATAAAAAAAATATACTATTGCATTATTCTTAGCTTTAAAATAGTTTCTTACATTTTCTGGTAGTTTTCGATTATGGCACTTAGATCACTTCGCTTGACCACTCTTTAAATCATATCGATTTATTAATTTTTTGAAAAATTCATTTTGAGTAGGTACCTACCAACTTGTAAAATGACTGGACAATAAACTTTGCAGTAAAAAGGCTTAATTTTTACGTTGATCTGATTCTTAATGTCATCCACTGCCATTATTTTCATTATTTTCCATGGCTATTGTGATCCATTGAACAAAAATGCTCTAGCGAGGACATTAAATCTCGAATCATCAAAATATTTCAAAAACTATTAGAGATAGGGATAGAACGTTCTTGAGGAAAGTTGAAGAGTTGGTGACGAGCTATAACATCACAGAAAAATATATCATCATCATCATCAAATAGCTATTTGCGTCCACTGCTGAACATATGCCTCTCTTAATGTATGCCACTCTGCCCGATCTTGTGCTGTTTGCATCCAATTTGTACAGATTATTTTTATGTCGTCTGTCCACCTACTTGGTGGCCTGCCTCTGCTTCTATATGCCTCGTGTCTGGGACGCCATTTAAGAGTGCGCTTTGACCATCTTTCATCTGCCGTTCTTGCAAGGTGGCCCGCCCAGTTCCACTTCAGGATTGCGATTCATTCTATCACATCCGTGACTCCCGTTCTGTGACCTATAGTCGCATTTGGCACCCTGTCTCTCAAGGATAAACCCAACATCGATCGCTCCATAGACCTCTGTGTGACTCGTAACCTGTTTGCTCTTTTCTTAGTAAGCGTCAACGTCTCTGCCCCATAGGTCAGTAGTGGCAGGACACACTGATCGAATGTTTTCCTTTTGAGGCACATAGGTATGTTTGTTTTAAAGACATCTTTAAGCTTGCCAAATGCCGCCCATGCTAGGCCAATCCTTCTTTTCAATTCGCAGGTTTGGTTATCTCCGATTTGCACCTCATGCCCCAAGTATTTATAAGAGACCACATGTTCAACACGCCTACACACAAAAAAATCTAGTCTCCAGTTGAACCTAAAAGTTTCAAACTGAAACTATCATATACATGAATAGGAGCAATGCTAAAGTAAAATTAAATAGAAAATACCTTAGCATCAAAATATAGTTTTAAATTAATACTACATTATTTTAACTTGACTCTACTTTAGTTTTAGGGTAATAAAAATAAATGATCAACCTATCAATAATTTTAGTTGCAGATATAGTATTCGTTAATATTGGTTTGATGCAAAGTAATGCAAATAGCATCAAAGAAATAATAAGGGTTTAGATTTTACTCAAGTTGTGTATAGAGACTGTCTTTGTGCTCGCTGTGAGAATACAAATTTATTTTTATTTTCAAACCCATCATAGTATATTTCACTTTGACCACAATACTTATTTTTAAAACAAGTATAAGATTATCTTGTTATGATGATAATGTAATCTCTTTATGAACATAATTTTGATTAACTTGATGATATAATTTAAAACTAGTAGTAGTTTAAAAATGAGTATTTTTTAGGTACAAAATAAAGCAAGTTAGTTTCAAAATAAGGCTATTTGTTTGAGCATTACTATAAGCTTGGTTTGAGAGTAGTTTTTTTTGTGTGTACTTCCCACCGAAATATCGTCGCTCAAGTCAAGATTTTTCATGAATTGTGTCTTTGAGAAGTTTCTTTTTAGCCCCACATCTTGGAATACCTCGTGAAGGTCCTTCAGCATACTCTGTGCCTTGTCTACACTGTCAGCTATTATGATACCACTTCTTTCCCAGTTCACTTTCTTAAAAGCATACTCCAATACAGCAGTAAAGAGTTTTGGGGATACTGTGTCGCCCTGACGGACTCCTCTTCCAATTTGAAATTTGTTTGTGCTTGTGTGCAGCCTTACACTTGCCGTTGCCCGCTCATATATGCTCTTCAGGAGTGAGGTATATCGATGATCAACACGAGCGTCCGCCAGCGCTAACAACATTTTGTGATGGCTTAATATGGATAATAGACGAGAACTGCAATTTGCAGTATTTGTGCATAAAATTATGCTGACAGGCCTCCCTACTTTTCTAAACGATCGGCTTATTTCTAGGAGTGAGACACATAACAGAAACACGCGATATAATGATCTTTTTAGCATTCCCAAGCATTCGACAGCCATGTTTCGGCGATGTTTTAGTTATCGGGCGCCACACATATATAAGTTGTCAAATTAGTTTAAACTGTTGAATGAGTTAACTTTTAAGCGAAGGTATAAATCGCAATTGTTTGCTGGACAATAAATTAATATTACTATATTTAACCTTATTTTCTAATTTCGTGATAGTCTTCTATACATAATTAAGTACCTAATTATAGTTGTTTTGTAATTTATAATATATATTAATTTACTTTAATATTTACTTATGTTTTGTTTTGGCTTATTGTTATAATTTTAAATTTTATTTTTTGCCAGTAACTTGAATTGTTAGAATGGTTTTTGTTTTGTTAACTAAATTAGCTTTACGGTGCCTTTGGAGGTTATATGTAAAAATAGCCATTCAGGGCTAAATATCGCCTCCATCTGGCTGCCTTTTAAGGAAATTCATTTTATTTGAAGTTATTATAAAGAACACTTTAAATGTAAACTTTTGGATTTCCTAAATAAAAGACGATTATTAAATTATTATTATTATTATTATTATTATTATTATTATTATTATTATTATTATTATTATTATTATTATTATTATTATTATTATTATTATTATTACTCGGTCGAATGCCTATTCAAAATCCACAAAAACCATAATGAGCGGCCTATTATATTCTATCGACTTTTCTATTAGATTTTTGATAGTTTGGAGGTGGTCGTTTGTTCCGTAACCTGCTCTGAAGCCAGATTGTTCGCGAGGCTGATATAGATCCAGCTTAGATGTCAGGCGTTTTGCTATTATCTTCATAAAGAATTTGTAAATATGTGTCAACAGGCTTATAGTTCTATAGTTTTTCAATCTTGAAATGTCTCCTTTCTTGTGCATTATAACTAGTTCTGCGTTATCCCATTGGGATGGTGTTGTCCCTTTTTGAAGACATGCATTAAAAAGCATGCTTATAGCCTTAAGTAATGTATTTCCGCCTGCTTTGATTGATTCTATGACAATTTCGTCGTCCCCTGGGAATTTGTTATTTTTCATTTCCTCTAACGACTTTCTAATCTCATCTAAGGTAATATCTGATGAAAAAAAAAATATAGGGTTTTCCATTTAATAAAAGTGATATTTTTCAATTAGAAGTTTTCTGACTTTGGTCCTAGAAAGTAAACACCCTGTAAATGAGACGTCAAATATTTCATACTGAATATGTATTTTTGACTTTATTTAGTAAGTATAGCAACTATGAATCGCTTAGTGTCATAATTAAGTAGCATTTTCACAACATCGATATGCTTGCAAATGCAAGAATGTTCATTATAGTCGAATTATCTAAAAAACTATAACTTTTTCGTATATAAAACCATTAATAATAATGTATGAAATAACACGTAGAATTAATTCATCCATTCAAATATAGAATGTCCAATTTTAAAAAATTTAACTTTATGACACCCTACTTTTTGGGCGCACCCTTTATAATTCAAAATATTTTTAAAATGTGCCAGATATCCAACCATATAATACCTTATTACAAAAGCTCATTATCGACAAATCTTATCTTCAATGCATAAATTTACTCCGCGCAATCGTTGACTCAAACGGCACACAATTTTTTTCTACGACCATAAAAAAATTATCGATAATAATTTATTTTTATTATTTTGTAGGTATACCATTGTGTTACACAAATTATTTCAACGCTAGAGTTAAAAAATGTTAGACAAATTTTAAGGCAAATTCCAACAGAAGCGTCTAAACTAAAACACCATAGCAATGATCATTTTACCCACTTTAGCATACCTAGTTCATAGAGGTAATATACTATTTATTAGGTCAATGCCTTAAATAAAAATAATAACTTTTTCTCCTTAACGTGTTCTGCTATTTACTTACGCTCATTCTACTATCTATGAATTGTACACTGAATAAATTGTGTTTGTGATTTTTAGCTCCTTGCATCCTTTCAATAAAAGAATACCTAAGTAAGTATAGGTATGTAAAAAATATTACAAAACCAACAAAATTAAACAATAAACACTCATCTCTTAAGAAGTCCTAACCTTAATAATAATTGTAGATAGAGATGGGGTTAAATATCGATAGCTTGTTAATTATGAAAGTCCCATATTCAATTTGTTTTGAATGATGCTCACATTATTATTAAAATGAATTTACCAACATAGAGCATATTTATTTGTCTCGTATTCTTAAAGATTGTATAAGTATTCTATCCTAGATAAGATATTATTGTAAAAATCGAACTTACATTATAAATCGGTACTTATTCCATTTCTGTTCTAGCTAAACCTTTCATTTTCTATGGCTCAACTTAGTTGCCATATTTAGTGGATGAGAGTGCGCATCTCCCTTGTTTATGTTGAGTGGGTTGTTTATTTTCCCTTTTTTTGAAATTTTTATTATAAAAACTTCTAATGGTTCCCAGAATTAGCGAAAAAAAGAGCTTTATTTTTATTTACAGTAATTATTGAATACAATAATATCTAATTCCACAACCGGACATTAACGCTTCCGCGATGCTGGTGATCAACTTCGCGCATCCAATGCTGATTAGTAAAGGGTGGAATATGTGCAAAATGCATATATGTATATGCATATTTTGTCAATTTTATAATAAAAAGCATATTTTTCATAAATTATTATTTTACTTTTATGTTTTCGGCTTTATCAAAAAATTTAAAACGTTAAAGGTTTAATGTCCAGTTCGTTACTTATTTCAGGGATTTTCCAATTTGAAGACTATAATAATTATATTTACATTTTGGTTATACGCAAGGTATTTATTGGGGGTTTCCGTGGTGTGTCACTTAATAATGCGTTATTATTACCTGCTTAACAAACTTTATTTAAATTAAATTAAATAATTTCAAATGTAAAAAAGTATTTCTAAAAGTCCCTCTAAGAGTGCAATTGTATAAGGAGAGATTACCAGGAGGTATTTTACCTCCAGAACCTGTAATTATCAGGTAGGAAACATGGATTGAGGCCGCAATATTCTACGCATATTCACGAGCATTTCGAAGCCATTAAAGAACTAATTTTGGATTTGCAGTGTGTTGTGTAGAGTGAAGAGTTGTTAAAACGTGCAAGTGTTGCTAAAGATCTTGTTTTTATTAAGGTTAATGTTAGTTTTATACCGGACATAATATCCTCGTTGGAGAGTAGAAATTTAAGTTTAAGAGATTCAATTAGTATTGTTAAAAAAATTTCCGCTAAATGTAACAACATTCCCGGTAAAGTAGGAGGTCAAGTATGGAACAAATTGGATGTCACGGTAAAAAAGAATGATTTAAATACTTAAAAACTGCAGTTAAAAGCATTTATGAGGGTAAACTATCCAACGAAGTTGTATCTTGGCCTAACATTTTGCTACCTAAGTTCCAGTATTGTCCGATTACATTAGTAGATGTTGAAAGAAGATTCTCTTTGTATAAATATATTAAGAATAATAATAGAAGACAATCCTTGTTCGTAGAAAATTTTGAAAAATATTTAGTAATAATTGGCTTTTATACAATTTTAGGTTAAAAAAAAATTGTTCACTTTTATTTTTCTTGTTTTTTTTTGCATTTTATTAAAAATAAACCTATTTTTTGGAACCCAATGTGTTCCTTTACCTTATTTTACCATAATAAATTAAGAAATATTGCATATCAGTATGCATATTTGGTAAAAATAATGAGGATTATTATACCAGGTTATGTTTTTAAGCCAGTGGTAGTAACTTAACTTGTTATAGAAATCTGCTTCCTTTAGGGCTTGATGTAATACCATATTATGATATGGATGCATACGTCGATTTGCAAGGATTTTTTGTACTGTACCGAATTATAATCCCAAGTCTCTAGAACGTTCCCTAATACTTATATGGGGATCTGCATTTACATAAGCTAATAAATTAATTCTATTGTCGTCTCTGCTTATCCGGCGATGTCTTCTAACAGGAAGAACTGGTTGCGCTTGGCCTGTCTGTCTCGAGCGTCGGGCTAAACACTTGAAACAGAATTAGAGTGACGTGCTCTTTGTGGAAACCGCAAAACATTATCTCTAGAAGCCAATGCAGCGTTTTCGAAATATTAAAAAAATATAGCTAACATATGATACGCTTTATCGTTCTGTAAAATGCATTTATTTCATTTTGTCCGGTAAATCAACTTACCATGTACTCATTTGCGGCCGGAAGTGAAACATTACAATATCAGGATCAGGTACTGTAAAGTATTGCCTAGCAACCATCTTTTTTTTTTAGAAATAATGACTTTTTACTTTGGATTTTTGACAAGTTGTCACTTTATAATTATAGGAAACAAAATGTTCAAGTACACATATTGAGCATTAATTATTTAATTCATCATATATACATTAAACTAAATTAAACTTGGAATATAATACTACCTATATAAGTTTTTAAAACTTATAATAACAGTAACTGTCATAATCCAAAACAAAATAAAGGCAATCATGGCCGACTATAAAAATGCGTTCCATGCCCCGACTAGTAATTATTGGAAAATCGCTATTTTGGCAGCATGTCTTAGGTATTATAAATAATATACTTTTTTCTACCAACTTTAGTAAATGAAAAATGTTACGCAACTACAGAATAGGCTGGCTCTCTTTTACAATTTTTTAAATAGTTTGCTTAACTAAAGTTAGTAATATTTATTTTGTTTTGAATATATATCTATCGATACCAAATAACTTTGTCTAGTGTAGATGCTTGAACTTGTAAAAGTATTTTTTCTACCAACTTTAGTAAATGAAAATTATTACGCAACTACAGAATAGACTCTCTATTACAATTTTTTAAATAGTTTGCTTAACTAAAGTTAGTAATTTTTATTTTGTTTTGAATATATATCTATCGATACCAAATAACTTTGTCTAGTGTAGATGTTTTAACTTGTAAAATTATTTTTTCTACCAACTTTAGTAAATGAAAAATATTACGCAACTACAGAACAGACTCTCTTTTACAATTTTTTAAATATTTTGCTTAACTAAAGTTAGTAATTTTTATTTTATTATATGATACCAATTAATATTGCCAATAATATTTTAAAATTTGTAATAAAAATTTTTATTAAATCTTTTTAAAAAGGATTATATTGACAAAATGAAATAAAATATCATACGATACACGTCCGTTAGGTGTTATTACAGTACGAGTTGGTTTACGGACGAGGCGACGTAGTAGCCGAGTCTGGAATATAAACGAGCTCCTACGTCGCCTCGTCCGTAAACCAACTCGTACTATAATAAGTCACCTACCGACCTTGTAACGTACGTAAAAAAATTTTTGTTGATACTATTAACATGCCGTTATACTCCCTTTATTAGAAAAACTTTAACCATTTTTGGTCCCTTAAGAGTGGGTTAATTATTTTTCGGGAATTAAGTAATATGTAACTTCTTACACCCCCTAACTATTTTTGCAATAATTTTTTAACGAATGGAGGTAATAGCCCCTGATTTTCTAATATCTTTTTCTTAGCTAATAGTCCATCAGCAAAAGCGAAGAAACCTAAAGGGTTGTATTTAAATTAGTTGGGTAAATGACTGAGATAGCACGTTCTTTTGATTAGTGAACTCTATTGTAGACTAAACAAATTAATCTTAGTATTGGTTACAATAAAATTTAATCCCATTGAGAATACCTTTAAGGCGAACAATAGTTTGTAAAAATCGGTAAAGGCAAACCCAAGTTACAGCATTTTAAATTTATATTTACACTTAACAATGTCGTTGTCACGGTAACTAAAGGAAAATGTTTAAATACAATTTTTAGAGTATTGAACATGGATTGTATGTGGATTGACCTATAATAGTATAATATAGTATATATCATAATATATGAAATATAAGGGCAAATTAGCAACTTTTCGTTATATAATAGCAAATGCGCCCCCTAGCAGTGAAGTTAGAAACGTAAAAATGTTTTTAATCAAATTCTTTTGACCGACTTTATCAATAATGTTTTTACCTCACAGTTATACCTTAAATTGCTTTCGAGATATAGGTACCCTTAATTAAATTAAAATTTAAAAAAATTGAAAACTATGTAAATTAAAATTTAAAGTCGGTTTTACCTTTTTGAAAATCGAATGAGAAGCTGCCATATATTTTTTTTAATAATAAATTATTGATCATTACGCTCAGTGCCAACGTAAATACGATCTACAATTTTGAGATATTCTAATGGACCTCATTGTGAATCACCCTATATTATATTAAATCATTGTTGTGCTTTTTTAAACAAAATCCTTAAATTTAGTTTCCAATCTGTCGACTGGATTAAAAGCCATGTTTAAATTCTAATTTGCAAAGCTAATAAACTGCCTCTGGGATAAAGCGCAAAATTACTAAAAACTTTTCAGTAAATTTTAACCAGTTTTAAAACTTGAAAATCGATTGTTGTATTCAGACTAATTTAATTTATTTTCGAGTGGTAAAATATGTTTTAAAATTGTTTTTCAAAGACTATTTAACTAGAGTGTTTTACACTGGCAAAATGTCATAGCAACGGCCGGTCTTCTACTGGCAAAATTACTACCTGCACCTACCAGGACAAAATTCACATGTGATTTTTGCCGCGGCAAAATTTTGTCTTTTTTCTAGTTAAATAGTCATGTCGAATACCACTCGAGAAAAAATTGTGTAAGCAAAATTGTTCTCAAGGATTTATTTAAGTTTGTTGCTTTTAAGCAATTTCGCTCATGACATTTTCGACAAAATCACTCGCCTGACGGCTCGTGATTTTGTCAAAAATGTCATTTGCGAAATTGCCAAGCAACAAACTTTCATACCTTTCGAAAATTTTGCCGACAAAATTTTATCTCTTGTGATATTATATATGACAATAAAATATATTTTTAAAATAGTAGATATAAAAAAAGTTATACTTTCTGTTTGGGTCTATACGTAGTACAAACACTGAAGATTTATGTTTTGTATGATTTTATTATTAAAGTTATAATTTACTATGTATTTTAAGATAATTTACACTTTAAGAGTCTTTTTTCTTCTCTCGTCTTGTCAGAGATTTTTCGCTGTCATGGTTGTTATGGTTATTTACAACAATTCAAATACCGTTAGGAGCGTTTAAACAAGGTGTTAAGGTCGTCTAAACATACTGCCCGCCTTGAAATCCATACGGTTTCAAATTTTCATTGATCATCAATTGGTAAGATGCACAGCTTGACAACAGGTCGCTTGAAGATGGAGGTTGCAGTTTTAATAGTAGCAGCCCTAGCCACACCATCAATGCCAGGATGAACTTCGTTTACAACACCCAATTGCCATTTCAGTGGTGGTAGCCCATCTTCTTTTACTAGTACAACACAACCAGGTTTTAGTAGACTGGGAAAGTGTTGCTTCCATTTAGTTCGTTGTTGCAATTCAGAAATGTATTCTTTGGACCAACGTGCCCAAAAATGTTGAACCATTTTTTGCAGCCGTTGGAACCTTGAAAGTCGATTCTCAGGAATTTGGATGTAGTCATCGTCAGGGATAGTGGTAAGTCGTTGCCCAATCAAGAAGTGTGCGGGGGTTAAAGGTTGAGGATCTGAAGGATCATTGGATAAAGGAGATATAGGTCTCGAATTTAAAATAGCTTCGATTTGTGAGAGGACTGTATAAAGTTCTTCAAAGGTAAGTGAATTTGTACCTATAACTCTTTTTAAGTGAAACTTTGTGGATTTTACTCCAGCTTCCCAGAGGCCTCCAAAATGTGGGGCTCGAGGTGGAATCAGGTGCCATTTAACACCGTCACAACTAAGTCGCGAATGAATTTCATCTTGATTTTTAAGCAAAAGCCTTTCAATTTCATTTTTTGCTCCAACCAAATTGGTTCCGTGATCTGAGTATATATCAGAACTTATTCCGCGTCTAGAAAAAAATCGTTTTAACGCAGCAAAAAAAGCATTGGTGGACAAGTATCCAACAAGCTCGAGATGTATAGCTCTCGTTGATAAGCATACAAAAAGACAGACCCATGCCTTTACTGATTTAAAATTCCGTGTTAGTCTATCCTTTAAGAATACCGGACCCATAAAATCAATACCAGTAAATAAAAAAGGTCTACTAGGTGTTACGCGGTGTTTTGGTAAATTACCCATAATATGTTGAATACCAGAAGCATCAAAACGAAAGCATTTTGTGCAAGATCTAACCACCTTTTTTACTAAGTTTCTGCCAGCAAGGGGCCAATAATAATCTCTTATAGAAGCTAGGAGATTTTGAGAACCTGCATGTAGTAGTCTAACATGCTCATACTGAGCAATTAACAAAGTTAACTTATGTTTTGCCGGCAGGATGGCAGGATGTTTTTTATGTTCTACAAATTCAGAATGCGTTAGCCTACCTCCTACTCTTAAAATTCCCTGACCGTCCATGAATGGATTCAGCCTTATTATTGAACTTTTATTTAAAACTTTATTTGTTTTTGTCAAACTGCGTATGTCTTCTTTAAATTCCTCATGTTGAGCCATTTTTATAAGCTGCAATAAACTATTATTTAATTCATTGCAAGAAAGAAAACCACTTTGTCTCATGCGTCTAGATACCTTACAGTTGTTTACAAACCTAAGACAATATGCCATAACCCTTTGCAATTTACTTAGAGAGGAGAATTTATTAAAAATATCACACTCATTTATGGTAGATATCAGAGTAGTTGACTTTGTTCGCACTTCAGGCAGCTGTGTAGTGTCAACTTTAACTGCAGTTATAGGCCATAACTTATTAGACATAGAAAGCCAATGGGGACCATGCCACCAAAGATCATTAGCAATAAGACTGCCTGGACTGAGACCTCGAGATACGTGATCAGCAGGATTTTCATTAGTCCTTACATAATTCCACTCATCAGGTTTAGTGAGAGACTGTATTTGGGTAATCCTATTTGCAACAAATATTTTAAAATCGTGAGATTGAGATTTAATCCATGCTAATGCAATTGTAGAATCACACCAGTAATATGTTTTTTGAAATGAAATATTCAAGGAGTTTTTTACTTTATTAGCCAGCTCAGCCAGAACAAGAGCACCACATAGTTCAAGCCGCGGAATAGTTACAACTTTTAGTGGAGCTACTCGTGTTTTAGCATAAAGTATACTAACATGACAGTCTCCTGCACTGTCAATGGAGCGGATATAAATACAAGCCCCGTATGCTACCTCACTAGCATCTGAGAAACCGTGAAGTTCAATAGAAATAGGGTTTTTTATAAGAATAGTCCTGGGAACCTTTAAATCATTTAAGTCGACCAATTGGTTGTATAGTGTTCTCCATTTGGTTAATACCTTCAGAGGTACAGATTCGTCCCAAGACAACTTAAGCTGCCAGAGCCTTTGAATGATAACTTTTGCTGTGATCACCACAGGAGCAATAAGACCTAAAGGATCAAAGATTTGTGCTGTACATGACAAAATATTTCTTTTAGTCGCTGAGCCTTGCATGGTCATTTGAATTGAATATTTAAAAGTATCATTCTTTGTGTCCCAATAAAGACCTAAAGTTTTGTTTTCAGCAGAGTCACAAAAATGAACGGACGTATTTTTAGAGCATTGATCACTTGATAAAACGGTTGGCTTATTTGAATGAAATTTACGTAAATCAAATCCTCCTGACAAAAGAATTTGAGTAATTTGCATTTTAATATTCTTGACCTCATCGATAGTACTGCCTCCAGTACAAAGATCGTCAACATAAAAATCTTTAGCAATTATTTGACTTATTACAGGATTAGATTGCTTACATTGCAGAGAAAGTTCCTTAAGACACCTTGTAGCCAAGTATGCCGCTGGACCAGTGCCATAAGTAAGAGTGTTTAACTGATAAGTTTTTATTTCACAGGAAGGATCAGAGCGCCATAATATCAGCTGAAGACTGCGCTGAGTTTTGTCTACAAAAACTTGCCGATACATCTTGGCAATGTCGCCTGTGAGAAGAATATTATGTTGTCTTGCTCGCAAAACAATGGAAAATAGGTCTTCCTGTACTGTGGGTCCTACAAGAAGAATATCATTTAATGAGTAGCCACTAGAAGATTTACTTGACCCGTCAAATACAACGCGCAACTTTGTAGTTGTACTCAAATTATTTAATACGCAATGATGTGGAAGATAAAACGAATCAGTATTTTTAAGTATATCTGCATTAATTTGAGACATATGCCCAAGAGCCTCATATTCCTCAAGAAACCTACTATATTCAATTTTAAGATCATTATTTTTGTTAAGTTTTTTCTCTAGATTTAAAAAGCGCCTTTTAGCTATTTCTCTAGACTCGCCTAATACTGAAGTAGGTTGCCTTAAAGGTAGAGACACTACAAAGTGACCTTTCAAGTTTTGTTTAGTAGTAGATTGAAAAAGGTTTTCACACAATTTATCTTCAATCGATAAAGCTTTTTGAATATTATTTTCCTCAATTTCCCAAAATTTAGTCAAACTGTTTTCAAGAGTTTGAATAATGCTTAAATTACATGTTATTTGAGAATTAGGTTGATTAGTATCTATGATTCCAGAAATTATCCATCCTAGCTGAGTTTTCTGAATAATTGGTAAGTTATCACCTAGTCTAATTTGACCCGTGCTAAGCAAATTCCAAAATTTGTCACAACCGATCAAAATATCGATGGGACCAGGTTCATAAAAACCGGGATCAGCTATTATAATATTAGTGGGAATTTTAAGATGAGAAACGTCTATGGCCATACATGGTATTTTGTTAGTTATTTTTGGTAAAATCAAACATTTAAAGTTTGTTTCATAAGAGCTTTGACGTGCTTGAATTGTAATATTAGTTTGCTTTAAGACCTTAGAATTAGTTTGCCCTATACCTGTCACAGAAATATTAGTGCTAGTAATTGCTAAACCCAGCTTGTCACACAATCGTTGTGTAACAAAACTAGATTCACTGCCACTGTCCAACATAATTCTACACGTATGACTATTACTGTCCTTATCAAGAACATTGACTATGGCGGTTGATAATAATACCTTTGGCACACTATTTGAGGAATGGTAAGAACTAACATTATCCTGAGCATTTAAAGTATTTTGTTTAATTTGGCCTGCATGCGGCATAGTAGGCCCAGGATTTTGTAAGTTGTCATTGACAGCATGATTATTTTGACTATTATTACCCTCAGATTGACTATTAGTGGTAAAATTAATGTGCAATAAAGTATTATGCTTTTTTGAGCATTTTCTGCAAGGTTGAGAACGGCACTGTTCAGTAGGGTGGTTATTTCTCAAGCAATTTAAGCACCATTTTCGTTTTTTAGCTTCAGTTATTCTTTTATTAACATTGAAATTAAGAAAAGTCCTACAATTATAAACAGTGTGATCTTTGCTACACAAAGAACATATCGGTGTATGTGTGTGTGTTGCCGAGAAAGTATGCCTTCGATTACCTTTTTGATTATTATTTATTTGCAAAGTTTCTAACACTCTACATTTTTCATGTAAAAAGTTTGTAAATATTTTAAGCGTAACAGAATCATGCTTGCAATATTCACTTTCCCACTCTCTACGAGTAGAATTATCCAACTTTAAGGATATCATATGTATAATCAGCGCATCCCAGGAATCTACTGGTAGCTTTAGTACATGTAGAGCTCTAAGATGACGATTAAGGCCATCCAAAAGGTTCCGTAAACTAGTATGACACTCGACTTTTACATAATCAAGATCAAAAAGTGCTTTACCATGATTTCTGATTAAAATTTGTGTATTTTCATATCTTTTAACCAGTAAATTCCAGGCTATAGCGTAATTAGCAGCAGAGCTTTCTAAAGATTTTAATAAGTCTGCAGCAGGACCTTCTAAAGATAAGCGAAGGTAATGAAATTTGTGAACCTCGGGTATTGAGTCGTTATCATGTATAAGAGAATGAAAAGTGTCTTTAAAAAATAACCATTGGTCATAGGCACCATCAAAATTAGGTAATGGTATGGGAGGAAGCTTCACGTTAGGTTTAGATTGAATATTTTGACTTTTATTAGAGCTTTATGCCAAGGTTTGATTATCAAAATCATCCCCAGGAATTTGCCCCACTTCTGGCGACGTTAAAGCTTTGTCCCCTAGAGCAGTTTTTGCCTTAGACATATATTTAAAATAAGTATCTTCGAATTCATTAGTTTCCGCTTCAAATACGTCATCAGCTATGTCGGTGTTAAGATTTTGAATATTATTTTGAACTTCATAAAATTTATCTAAGCAAGGCTCTATAACTGAAATACGCATTTCAAGATCTTTCAGCTGTAGATCCTTTCCATCCGAGCTACCCTGTATCACGTTTTTAAACCGCGTTAATCTAGCTTTGAGATTCTTTTTTTCATTTTTAAGCATATTTATAGTTGCAATTTCCTGATTCTCAGACATTGCTTTGGTTTATTTTTAATTTTTTCAGATAAAAATAAATTTTTAATGAAAAAAGCGTATCTATATTTTAAGATAAATCCTATTTAAACCACACGTTTGAAGCCAGTTTAAATTAGAAAAATATATTAGGAATAAGGATAGGATTTGGGAAAAAGAAGTTATTGGAACGCACTGACCTTGATTCCAAGTTTTATTGCTTCTATATCCACTATCGCTGCGTCGCGTCGCCTCTACGGGAATTATCAAATTGCCTTCGTAGAAAACCGGACAAATTGTGAAGTTTTGAATCAGCGTTTTCTTGAGTTATCCAGCGAAGAAGTACCATGTGTTTCGGTCTATACGTAGTACAAACACTGAAGATTTATGTTTTGTATGATTTTATTATTAAAGTTATAATTTACTATGTATTTTAAGATAATTTACACTTTAAGAGTCTTTTTTCTTCTCTCGTCTTGTCAGAGATTTTTCGCTGTCATGGTTGTTATGGTTATTTACAACAATTCAAATACCGTTAGGAGCGTTTAAACAAGGTGTTAAGGTCGTCTAAACACTTTCTTAATTTTAAAATTTAGTTATACCTAGTTAATTTTAAAACTAAAAGTTTTAACATTTAAGGAGTAAAATATGTCAAATTTGTCTAAGAACACGGCAAGTCACTTGCAATTTATGACACCCTGTGGAACTTTGGTCTATTATACGTTATAGTAATTTACGTTACAAGACCGGAAAGTAGTGTTTTACAGGTCGAGAAAAGTATTTCCTGGAAGCTTCGAGATACCTGCAAAACACTACTTTTTTAAAATTCTTTATTTTATTTTATTTTATTTTATTTTATTTTATATTATTTTTAAACGCGTCGTATGACTTCTCGTAACGGGCTTTTGATTTTACTGGCAATATATCGTAAGTCGCTTTCCTTGCTGCTTCCAAAATTTCTTCCGGAATCTCATTTTCCGTGTCGGATAATTCAAAATCTGAATTCATATTTTTAAATTTGCGCACTTGCGAAACGAGTTTGATATAAACAACTAATTAAAAATAAACGAACTGTCACTCGACAATACATCGAAATGTTGTTGTCATAGTAACGAAATCAAGGTAGATTGTATTATCAAAGAGCGATTAAAAAAACAGGGACCGGAAAAATCTTTTGCCGCTCCCTCACGTCCATTTTTCGGTCTTGATCGACAAAACGTTATTTTCTGGACGAAAAATTGTCCAGAAAGTGCTTATTTTCTGGTCCGTCTTAAAAACATAGATTGGCGATAGAGACAGAACCGCACTAAGTTATTTTACCTTCGCATTCATCATTATCATCGGTTTACAAAATTTCAGAGCCTGAAGGCTGCAGTGTAAGAAGCTTGGGCCACACGTAGAACCCGACCCCCACCTTTAATTAACCATATGTAATAACCAACTATATGTTTATTATAGACATTGTATTAATAAATGTATTCTTTCTGGTAAATTTTCCCTTTATTTTTCTTTATTGCTAACATGTTCTAAAAAGAAATTAAAAAAAAGATAATTCGAAGTAAACATTTTCCTTAAGCAAGTTTTTGTAATAATTGGCGTAAAATAATCGAATTTTGAAACAAATCATAAATATTCTGAAATCAAAAAATTCTCTTTTTTAAACCAATAAACCAATTAATACTGTCTTAGTGTGAGTATATTACGCTTATTTATTTCTTGATTGAAAACTTCTATAAAGCAAAGTACTTAAAAATAGCGCTTCAGATAAATTTTTTATAGAAGTGATAAAAATTCGAATAAGTATAAAATTAAGAACGATTGTAGCAAGTAAATTATTGGAGTTTTGGAAAAATTTTTTTAGATAGACAGTTTTTAATATCCGCAAATAAAAGTTGCTGGCAAAATAGCGACATTTTTTATCGATATAAAAAAATGATAAGGAAATTCGTGTGAAAGTTAATAAACTTAAATAAATATAAATGTTTTGAGACATTATTTTTCTGCAAGTGATTTTAAATTTATTCTAATTTTTAACCTGGAGAAAATGGATCGGGGGGATGGAAAATAGCCTCTAGCTGCGCTTCTGATTTAAAGCATTGTGACCATATACCATGAGCTAGTCGTGAACTGGTCACATTTAAATTTGTCTGATCGGTCAGCAACCACTTTTCTCTGTATTGTAGTTTATACTAAACAGTATCAATTTCGGTATAGAATCAAATCAAATCTTTCATAATAAAAATATAATTTATATCCAAAACTTACTATTAATAGAGTTAATATTTCTGTTATTTTAGACGAATAAATTTAAGTAAATAACACATATATTTTGTCTGGGTTTCTGTATGAAAAAATTATATTTTCTGCCGAAAAATTACACCACCAAAACAAAGTGATTCGTATTTTATAGTATAAACATATGTAATAAAATTTAATTTAAAAAAGGTTTGCTTTTATTACTGGGTTTTATCGTTTTTGTTTTATTCCGAAAGCACAGGAAACTCCGCAAAAATTAATTAAAACATATGCACCAGCAAGCTGTGAAATTTTCTGGGGCATTAGTTATAAATTAAATACTATTTCTGTTGCCATTTGTCAAATAAATTAGTAAGTATTTTGGGTTTTACACTCCGATTAAATATTTTACGATGATGAGTAACAAAAAAAATCCAATATGCAAACGATTAAAACACCTTTAACTAAAAAATCTGAAATACATCCAAGAGACAAATCCAAATATGGAATGGTAGATGGACTAAATTAAACCTGCTTAGGCTCCGCCTCATTTACTAACACTTTTTTATATTTCTTTTACTATATTATTATGTTCTAGCAAGAATGTTTAGATGGATGCTTAAAAATTATCACATCTGAGGAGCTAAAAAAAGAAGTCGCCAAACTTACTGTAAGCCTTCAGGTCGCGCTATATCCGGCAGGATCATTCTGGCCTAAGAGGAGCTGCGCATATAGCTATCTTTATAGACAGTCAAGCAGCCATAAAGGCAATTTATTCCAGCAGCACTAAATCAAAATTAAGTAAGGCACTGTCGCAACAATCTCTGGAGACTAAATAATTTTTATTGAGCATACTGCGTTTTTGTTTAGTATTTCTTAGAGCTTTGCATTAGCGTTGCTTAACAAAAACGAAGTATGCCATATTTACTAGTGTAAAATATACTGCGCTTTCCACTAGAAAACCATGAGCCGCAATGTGCTTTTCTTCTAAGAAAAACGCAGCATTTAATGGGCATTAGTAAAAGGCTAGGAGGTTTATTCTGCAATGTTTTTAACTTTTTGGAACCTATCAAGTAGGCGAGTAAACTAATTCAAAAATTATTTACGAATAACAAAAATAAAATAAAATTTTTAACACCCTGTATCTTAAAAATTAAGGCCTTGCGAACCCATACTTATATGAACTTTTCACCTTATAAATAACTGGGGAATCGTCCTGTACAATATCGGACACTTATTAAATAACACCCTGTATTTGTATAAGTTCGGCGTGTCTACCAAAAAAGGCAATGTCCGGTAACTAAGGCAGTGATATTTCTTAAGGCTTTCTAACTGTGCTGTAACAACGCTTCGGTTTTCCGAATTTCCGGAAATTTTTTATACACTAGACTTGTTGCTTGTATGCCCTGAAAATCCCATAGAAATGGTAGGCGCGGGCGCTGAACTAAGGCAGGGGAAAAATAAAGGTTCCATATTATATTTTTTACCAATTTAAACCAGTTTTTATCTTTAAGGTCATTTAAATGCTGCAAAAACACTCTTTAAAACAAATTTTTTACAAAGCCGGAAAATTCTAAAGCTTGCTGCTGTATCTCTTTTAATTATTTTTTGTCGAGTTTTATGAATTTTTAGTCCAAACAAAACCAAGAGATAAACCATAATGACAAAAGTCGACGCTTTATTGCTTAATTAAAATTATACAATGGGAATTATATTCATAAAAAACTTTGGTAACTTTTAATATAAATAAGATTTTTTTTTATCATAAAAAAAATAGTATATAATCTTAAATTCTCACAATAAAAAAACTTATCTAAACGAGTTATTGAGATTTCTGCAATTTTGCAAATCCTTTCACCTTTCTTATTAATTTGAAACCTAATTACTTTAAAATGGCCATGACCCGAAATAAGATTTTTGGTTCAATAAAAAGAAGAATATTTACCAGGGCCGATCCTAGCAGGTGTGCAGCGCCAGCACCGCGCGCGGGCGGCCAAACCAAGGGGCGGCTGTAGGCCGCAGATATGTTCTGTCAATCAAAGCAAAACTTTTTACGAATTTCTTAAAATAAAAATAAAGTGACATTTATCAAACTATTGTATATCTTGAAATATTTAAGTTTTTGTGTTCAATTTTAATTTGGCATGATTTATTATCAAGAATTGATGTATTGTGTAAAATGCTTCAAAATCCTAAATTAAACATCGCGGAATGCATTAAAGGCTTAGATAATCTTAAAAAGTATTTAGTTTCCCAAAGATCTGACGATAATTTTAAAATATTTGTCGATTCAGCAACAACACTTGCTAGAGATTTAGGTATTGATCCCGAATTTCCCATCTCGAAGCTCAGAAAAAAAGTTCGTTTATTTGATTAAGAGGGCAGTGATTTTTATTTATTTATTTATTTATTTATTTATTTATTTATTGACAAATCGGATATCTACAGACCTAATGGTCCAAAATGATATCCACAATTAAACACATGTGTGCGGATATACATAATATAAAATAATGATAAAGTCTATATTTATATTCACTGTAATAAACTAAAGTAATCCTTAATTCCATATAATATCTACTTAAGTTAATATGCCAAACAATTTTTAATTTTAATTTTAATCACATTTATTGAATAATGAAATATATCAATATCAGCAAATCTAGAATTATATAAGCGTAATATAATATGAATGGGGGAATTCCTACCCGAATTAGTTCGAAAATATTGCTCAAAAAATAAAGAATTACTTCTTAGGTCTCCCGCTTGGATATTAAAAAGAATGTTTGATAAAATTACAGGCGAGTCCAAGTGACCATTAAGTATTTTATATAAAAATATAATATCACATTGCTCGCGCCGCTTCCATAGAATAAAACTGATATTCCTGCCTAAGTCTAGATGTACTGACGGTATACCTATATGTATCTGTTGACTTGTAATATAAAAATCTCAAAAAAGTATTTTGTACTCTCTCCAGCCTAACCTTATAAACATCATACTGGTACACCAAAAAGGTGTAGCATAATTCAATCTACTGTATACGAATGAGTAGAATAAAGCCTTCATTGCAGTTACAGAGTGAAACTGTTTACATTGGCTCAAAATAAATCCTAACTTTTTGTGGCTTTAGTGACAACAAAATGTATGTGTGAAGAAAAAAGCATTTTACAATCAAATATGATACCCAAGTCTCTAATTTCGTCTACTTTCCTCAGTACAATTCTGTTTAAATTATAATCGTGTAAGAACTTGTTTATATTTCTAGAAAATGAAATAAAGCAACACTTATCTAAATTAAGAAATAATCTATTTTTTTGACAGTAGTCATGGAGTCTATTTAAGTCACCCTGCATTAATGATGAACCAGTTTTAAATCCCTTCCTGCAATTCACGATTGCTTTCTATTTTGCAGTTCTTGATTACGCGATCTCTTCCATAAATGGAAGATTTACCTTATTATCTGAGTGCTATTCAATATTCTGCTTTCTGTATGAGTTTCACACCATTTCTAATGATGACCTCATGAAAGCCTGCATGGACTTAGATATTAAGTTACAGGTACAGGAGGAAGGAACTATTGTGAAAGATATAGACGGTATACAACTCTTTAATGAAATAACTTCATTTAAATATATTTTTCCAGGTAAAAAACAGCAAATTAAGATATTAGAAATGTTAGTCAAAAATGATCTCATTCCCTGTTTTCCAAATTTTGCTCTAGCAATAAGGATTTTTTTAACCTTACTTGTTTCTGTAGCTTAAGGTGAAAGAAGTTTCAGTAAATTAAAAATTACTTGAGAAATAATACGTATTCTAACCTTAGACTTTCAAACCTTTAGACTTTCAGATTTGGCCATCATCTCTATTGAATCCGAAATCTCTGAAAAAATTGATCTCACCGCAATTATTGACCAATTTGCTTCTCAGAAAGCCAGAAAAATTATTTTATAGTTAATTATTAGGTAGTCTTCGAGGAAGAACTGATTTATATACCTTTCGTTTCTCAAGATTGATGCTTTAGTACTTTTTGGTATTTTGTATTTTCTGGTAAATACTGTTGTTTTACATTTCTAATTATAAAATGTCTATTTTTGTTTCAAAAGTAATATTTTTGTTGGTTTATTATTTTGTTAAAGTAAAAAGAAAAAAGGTGTCGCTAATTATTATAACATATTAGCTGGCCCAAAAATAAAGTCTTTCCGTAAAATTTTATTTGTAGTGTGCATTTTTATTAATGTTTAACTTTTTACTCTTATGTACATGTAGATGAGTTTATAACGTCAACGTTAAGTATTACTCAAAATAGGAAAATTTCTTTAGAGGGGCGGCATAATAGGTCTTTGCACGCGGGCGGCCGACACCCTAGGATCGGCCCTGATATTTACCCCTAATTTTAAGCGGGCATTTGAAACAATTGACAGGACTAGATTATTGAGTAAATTGTATCAGTATGGTATTTGCGGAAACGTTTATAAATGGTTTAAAAATTATTTAAGTAACAGATCACAAAAACAAAAATATCAAAAGCATATTCAAATAAAAAAATTAATAATATAGGAGTTCCTCAAGGAAGTACACTAGGTCCAATATTATTTATTTTATACATCAACGATATGCCTTCAGTTTTAAAAATGTGTAAGTTACAAATGTTTGCTCATGACACCTTAATTTACATTAATGTTTTAAATATTTTTGATGGTCCTAATACTATAAATTCTGAGATAAATATATTATTAAATTGGCTAAAAGTAAATAAATTACAATTAAATATTTCAAAAACTAATTTTATGGTTATGGGTAATAATCTAAATTGTCAAAAATAAATGTTGTAATTGATGGTGAAAAATTGAAATTAGTAAACAGTTTTAAATATTTAGAGATAATAATTATTGATTCAAAATAAAATTTTTTAAATTATTTTAAAAATATCATATTAAAGATTGCCGGAAAAGTAGGTTATTTTAAAAGAATCAGTTCTAATTTAAGTTTGTTTTCTAAAAAAAACCATATTTAATACTTATATTACCACATTTTCTTTATTGTTCTTCCTTTTTATGTAGTGAGGAAATATTAGATAAATTACAAATTTTAAAAAATAAGGCAATGCGTATTATTTTAAATTGCGACATATACAAAAATAAATTTTATGTTAAAAAATTTAGATTGCTGAAATGTCAGAAATTTAATTTTTAATTTAGTTTGTATTTGTCTACATAAAATTAAAAATAATTTATTGCCTGATGGTTTAAAATATTTTTGTTCTTTTAATTAGAACCATCATAATTATAAAACAAGAACTATTCAAAATTTTTATTTGGATAGAGTGTCTAAAACATTAGCTTACAAGTCTATTTTTCATAAAGGTTTGATAGAATATAATAATTTCAAATATCATTAAAACTATTTAGAAATAAATTTATAATTACATTTAATTAAAAAACAAAATGATACTTAGTATTTGATACAATTTGCTAAATGTCTGGTTTTGTTAAAAGAAGGTTGAGTTTGAAAATTTAAAATTACCTAAATCTATACAAATTTGTTAAAAACATGTATTAAAACATATTTAATTTAATTGTAGCTGTTTACTAAATAAAACATGTTACTACTACTACCAATAATAATAATTTGCGGTTTAATTTCAGAAATGTTTGTGTTTAAAAAAATTAGAAAAAGTAAATCGTATTGTTATTTTATTAAAATAATACGAATAACCACCATGTCTACTCTACTGTGCCTGTTATTTAAGTGTTGCAAAGCACTAAATTTTTGAAAAATCGTTAATAGCTCAAAAATTGTTTAATTTTAGTATAGGACAATTATTATTATGTTCTTAAAATAGACCAGTCAATCCAAAAAGTATTCCATTTAAAAAAAAATATGTTCGATAAGTCTGGACAATCTAGGACACCTTGTACAATTTAAAATTATTTTAAATTTTAGAGCTACTACGATGCTATGGAATCCTGCGTTGAGAGTGGGCCAACAGGTATGATTTAAAAGTATTATTCTAAAATTTACTTGCTCTGGTACGTATATACAAGAAGTGTATTTTCCACATTATCGATCAATACAAAGTTTCATAATTAAGTTTTATTTTGCCACCAGCAGCTAACCAGTTATTTCCAGCTGATGTGTCAACACTGGTTAACTTGTACATGGAACGGTTTGAGTCACACGCTATTAACACTGCCAAGGTTAAACCTAAACTTTGACTTAGACACGTTGATGAGACCTTTATTATTTGAACAGACAGGAACGAAGAGCTGATACTGTTTTTGAAACATGTTAATAGTATCCATTAAATTTACCATGGAAACAGAAAAACATTCCACTCTACCTTCTCTCGATGTTCTCGTCAAACGAAGTGCTGAAAACATAAAAACTTTAGTGTACAGGAAACCTACTCACACGGGGCAACGCTTAGAAGCTTTCTTACAAAAGTAAAACCCCCCCGTAATGAAAATACAAAAAATTGTATCTATCAAATCCCTTGCGAGGGTGGCGAATCGTACATTGGAGAAACAAAAGGACCTCTTCCCGTACCAGTTAAAGAACAACTGAAACATACTCAAAGAGGTGAAACTTCGAGATCAGGTATAGCGGAACATGTATGGACCAACCAACATAATATAGGTACAGTGGTCAGAAGCCAAGGTTTTGGACACGGAACAGCACTGGAGAAAACGAAAATTCAAAGAAGCAGCTTTCATAAATCAAAATGCCCAAACATTTAGTATAGATAGCCTCTTCTTATCCAAAAACAGCTCAAACTTCACACTCCAATAAGCACGTAGGTGGAGTTATTAAGCTTTACTGCATATGGATAGTATTTAAGACAGTAGCCTTAGAATTATAATTTAGTTTACTCTTGAAAACGGTTAGAGATGCTTGCTAACCGAAACGTTATGTTAAGTAACAAAATAACGACAATGGAAGTCCGACAAGGTAATTTTTTAAATATTATGAGAACTTTTACAGTTGATTCGTGCAAAGAGCGGAGCGTACCTGCAAGTTTAACAATCAACTGCAACTGGCAAGCAGATCAAAACCATCTTATTGAATATTCAAACTGTGCGGCTTGCAGTCTCAAATGGAAATTTCTGTTTGATTATGCAGATTGGTTAATCTTGACATACTTACACGAGAGTGTTCGGTCAGGCAATTTAGATAAACTTGGTTGAAAACTGGATTTGCATTCAATAAAGCTTTCCCAAAAGAAAAATCTTAAATTGGCTTATAAAAGTTACATAAAAGAATTTCCTTGGGAAAAGACTATAAAATGATAGCATGGCGGGTCGCACAATTTTTCAATATGAAGTTTGGTCGTTAAACAAATAGGGATTTCAGGATATTTCGTATATCTCGAGGTTTTAAGTTTTGTGTTTGTTGTAGTGTATACTTGTTTTATTGGAAAAGGGATTAGGGTTACGTTTTCCAAAGTTTGTTAGATTCTGACTAAATGTTAACCAATAAGCTTCCAGTACCGTAAACTAGGATTTTGTAATACATAAAGTTTATTTCTTAGAGCCAAACAAAAACAACTGTTTTGTTTATTTGAGGATTTGAAAGAATTTTTGTCGAAAAGATAAAATGAAATAGAAGCACGTCAAGCTTAATTATTAAATTTTTTTTTAACATCGTCTACGTGTCACCAGTAAAGTCCGCATCATATAGGATTTTTTTTTATTGATAGCTTTATTCAAAATTTGACTTTGGCATCAAGTTCTGCTTCGATCGAGATGAAAATTAAGCAAAAAAAATAGTAGTCACGTGATTCGCATTATCTGTCAAATTTAAATTTTTTCCAAAAAATAATTCAAAAGTGGTGTTTCTGAAAATATCGAAAAAAGTTATGAGAATTTTTTTTTTTAAATACAGTTTTTAGCCCACATGCAAAATTTCAGCGGCATAAGCTAATTTTGATTTTTTACCTATATTTTGTAAATTGCACCACTTTTGCAAAATAAGACTCAACGCAATTTACCTAAAACTTCTCAGTTTTGACAAGTCTTTATTTCAGATACATTTTCTTTAAACTAGCGTCATATTAAATGTTTGTTTTTCTACAAAATCCAAATTGGGCTATTAAAATTTGGTCGCATGTGATGCAAAGTTTATTTGTTTTTGACCCTGTATAAGGTAACTTAATAAAATAAGTATTTTTGAAAACTTAGTTTGTGTCTGAAAGTAATACACCTTAATATTAAGACAAAAAGAAGACAGACTAGTCAGTAAAGTGTTCACTAAGTGGAAAATAAATTTTAGTTTAACCTAACGTAAAGTTTATTTATTTTCAACGATTTTATTTAAAACCCCTTTACTTTATTTTTTCTTTTTTTACTTTTAGACGCAACCTACGTTTTCAAAAATACTTATTTTATTAAGTTTCCTTATACAGGGTCAAAAACAAATAAACTTTGCATCACATATGCGACCAAATTTGAATAGCCCAATTTTGATTTTGTAGAAAAACACACATTTAATATGACGCTAGTTTAAAGAAAATGTATCTGAAATAAAGCCTTGTCAAATCTGAAAAGTTTTAGGTAGGTTGCGTTGAGTCTTATTTTGCAAAAATGGTGCAATTTACAAAATATATTAGGTAAAAAATCAAAATTATCTTATGCAGCTGAAATTTTGCATGTGGGCTAGAAACTGTATTTGAAAAAACTTTTTCTCATAACTTTTTTTGATATTTTCAGAAATAACCCCACTTTTAAATTATATTTTGGAAAAAATTAAAATTTGACAGATAATTCGAATCACGTGACTACTATTTTTTTTGCTTAATTTTTATCTCGATCGAAGCAGAACTTGATGCAAAAGTCAAATTTTGAATAAAGCTATTAATAAAAAAAATCCCATATGATGCGGACTTTACTGGTGACACTGTATAAGTCTGGCAACTGAAAATGTTCTCGCCCTTTTAATATTTTTTATTATATTTTTTAAATAGTTTTTCTTCATTTTCTTCATAAAAAAATGTGACGGACGCTTGGCTATGTATAAAAATATGCACACGAAACCTTTTTTTATTACATTTTTTTTCCAATATAGGGGAGAGCCACCAACAGTGGCCATGGCAGGTACAGTGGCCGCCAGTGAATATTCTCTTACAAAACGTACACCGCTAGCGCCCTCTCTTGTATCCGTGCTTAAGTATGTTTCCATCACGTTGCGCGCCGAATACTTTCAGTTAAATGGCCAGTTTCGTCGTAATAAGCGCGACATTGAAATTCGGTGTGGAAAGTTTTTATTAGAATGACTATTCTTTGTAATCATTCAAAGCTGGTAAGTGTTTTAGTCACTTTATTGCATGCTTCTTAAGGATGTGCTATTGCAGTACGAAGTTCAGTGGTAAAAGGCTAAAGAATCTGCATTGTTTTTCTGTTAGGTTAGGTTTTATTTTTTATGTTCCCTTTCTTACAGTGGCCACCTTAACGGAGGGTACAATGGCCACTACTCTCATAAATATTATAAAGGGGTGGCCACTGTTCCTTACATTATTTGAATACAATTTTTTGCATTTATATGATACATGTTTCTTTTGTTTTTCGATGTGTATACTTATAAATTTCCTAATTAAAGGATTTTGTATGAAGTCTTATTATTATTATTACCAACTTAAAAACAGTCTTTAGTATGCTTTTCAGAGAAACCACTGTACCACTATGTGGTTCGGTACAGTGGCCATAGTATTATGTTTTTAAAAAATATTGAGGAAAAGATCCTATAATTTTTAAAATTAAATAGAGTCATATTTGTACAGCTTTATCGTATATGTAGTCAAAAATAATGGAAAAAGCATAAATTTCTTAAACGTTTTTGAAATACGTGGAAATAAAAAAAAGGATGGCCACTGTTGGTGGCTCTCCTCTACTTACAATAATAAGAAATTTATATTACTCCGTCGACTGCAACAGTCTTTTTACCAGATTTATTCAATTATTTATAGCTACGACCTTCTATTATATGTCCATCTTACTTTGGCATGGATTCTTCTTCTTTCTTTGCGAGCGGATGATTCCCTTTAAGTGAAAAAATATAAATTTTGAGCTGACTTAAACACCACTTTTAAAAAAAAATTAAATAATGTTTAATCTTGTGTGTTTTGCAATCTTCTGTGTTATCCGGTATATTAATCTCATACCAAAGTAGATTGGTGCGAGAGTCTGACCTTTGTTTGACCAAAGCAGGAAATTTTCGATTGACTACACAAATCGGTTAATCCAAACATACTTACATGCGAGTGCTCGGTCGGACAAAGTTAAGGAGAATGTGAAATTAAATTCAATAGCCTACTATCCAATAACTCTATATGGCCTCATAAAGCTACCCTAAAGCGATCTAAGGGGAGAAATAAGGATTGTTAGTTTCTGTTATATTGTTAAATTTTTGACGAAAAATATACAGGGTGTCGGGCAAATACGTGTACAAAATGTTAGCACAAATTCGCTAAATGTAAGGATCTATCCCAATTTCCCCTCAAAAAAATTAAGCTTTGGTATTTTGGAAATTTTTAGACTAAGGTGAATTGGGCTAGATATTTTAGCCTCAGGAATTTGTGCTTTCACAATTTAAAAATATTTGAAACTTCTAGATTACTAAATTCGAAATAGTCTCTTATCACTTTAATAAACTTTATTACCAATAAATGGTTTTTCAAAGCCACCTTCGATATTTATTCATAATAATGACTGTTGGAATAGTTGATAAAATAAGTTTTCTGCAAATAAGTCTTGATGCGTTAGAAATTGAGATAGGGTTGTAATTAGGACAAGTTTTTAATTTTTAATTCTGCATCGAATGACATAAAAAGATTCAGGGGATCGTATTTGAAATAAGAAAAATAAATTGCTTGAAAGTTTGCAAAGTTTGACACTAAACTTTGGACACCCTGTACAATTCGTATTAGTCAAACTTGGTTAACTAGACTGTTGAACTTTATTTAATTAGTATGTTTGTATAATTTTATTAACGAGGCATTATTTTAATTTTTTATTAATTTTTAAAACCACTGATGCAAAACTGATATTTTTTAGTTTTTTTTTCACCTATAATACTGAATCGATTTTAATAAAATTTTAGGGGTATGTAGGTAATTATAGGAGGCTCCCAAATAAGTAAGAAAATCTATTGCGTGTAATCTAAAAAAATACATCCTTATGACGTCACACTTTTTTGGAACACCCTGTATGAAAAAAAAATATGTTCCTTAAATGCGCACCAAGATACAGGTAAAGTCTGCAAAATATCAAAATCCTAACTTAATTAATAAGTAAGCTATAGAAGACGGGAGGTGAGGTGCAGGACTCTGTATATAATTGCTCTTATCTTTGCACTTATTTGACAAATTAAATTAACTTAACTTTAACTTTAAAAATCATTTATTTACTTGAAAGTTGTAAATAGATACATAAAAATGAAAAATAAACAACATTTTCCTGTAACTTTGAAAACTTTGGAAAATAATGCCGTAATTGGTTAAAAAAGTTACTTGACTGCTCTTCTACACGTCATTTGGCATTATTTTTAAAGCAGAAACTGAAAGTAAAATAAAATTTTCCTAAATATTTGAGGAAAATATTTTATACCTATGTATGATGCGGAATTCCTTATATTGTGTGTAGTTTCAACATCATTAAAAGATTTTATATTGTCAATATTAAAATACAAAATTTGCCAATAATTCAACGATGTGTCAAAAATGGTACAAGTGACTCAATTAATTACATTGCTGGATGCACTTAACGACTGGCATGCATTTGTTTGGTCAAAATTGCCATTTTAAGTCACGTTACTCACGTGGTTTGAATTGTCCAATTCTATAGGCACCTTTAAAAATTTAGTATTAAAAAAAGAAATTGGAATTAATAATGGAGCTCCCAGCAACCAAAATAGCAAAACTAGACTGGGTACATATCGCTAATCGTCAGCCGAGAGTGCATCTAATATTAGTACTAAAAAAAAATTTACAATAAAAAAATACTTTTCTTTTCTTTCTCTCTATTTACTATTGCTTTTTTTGCCTCACCTTCCTGCGGAACGTGAAGGAGAAACATATCGCCAAATTGTCATTATAACAACTGACCAAAACCAGAAAATGGTGCAAAATTTCCATTTTTTCGTATAGATAGGTAGTTTTTGGAGACGGCATCGTATAGTGGCCGACGTCCTATTTCCAATGCCGTTTCGCTCGATTCGCTACGACCTTTCGTTGCGGAAATATATAATATTTAATATTATGATATTGACATTTATAGGTGCTTTTTAAACTCACACACCTTTGTGCAATGTGGGATATACGTTCCATATTTCATTATCATAATCACATTATCAGCTAATAAATTTGTGGAAATATTATTGTGCCGAGCCCTTCGGGCACGGCACTGTTTAAGTTCGTTCGTTTTATTTTATTCTTTTCACAAAACCATTTGTTAGCAAGCCCTAATTGTAAAGAATTTCGATTCGCGATAAAAAAAATTTGTGGTTTCTTCACAACCCAGGTGGCAATAAAAACATATGTGTAATTTTTCACTACCCAAGTTCGTTTTTTTCGTACTGAGGATTGACGCTGTAAGAATCTGAAATTCAAAAATTTTCAGTACGTAAATAACAAAGTTCTATACGACAGCTGTTATTTTGACAGGTAAATGTCAAGTTTATTTTAAGCGTTTCATGTATCTAGGATTATAGCTGTAAGATCCCAAAATTTAAAAAATTTTCAGTACCTAAATAACAAAGTTGAATACAACAGCTGTCAAATTTTGACAGGTAAGTGTCAATTTTTTTAACCCTTTTCTTGTATCTAGGATTACAGCTGTAAGAATCCTAAATAAAAAAATTTTTGAATTCCTAAATAACAAAGTTTTATAGGACAGCTGTCATTTTGACAGGTAAATGTAATTTTTTTTAAAGCTTTTCTTGTATCTAGCATTATAGATGTAAAAATCTTAAATTAAAAAAAAAATTCAGTACCTAAATAACAAAGTTTTATACGACAGCTGTCAAATTTTGAAAGCTAATTGTCAATTATTTTTTAGCTTTTTCGTAGCGAGGGTTATAGCTGTAATAATCCTAAATTAAAAAAATTTTCAGTACCAAAATAACAAAGTTCTATACGACAGCTGTCAAATTATGACAGGCGGGTGTAAATTTTTTTAATCTTTTTTCATATAGAGGATTATAGCTGTACAAATCCAAAATTTAAAAATTTTTCAGTGATTAAATAACAAAGTTCCATACGACAGCTGTCAAATTTTGACAGGTAAGTGTCAATTTTTTAAAAGTTTTTTCGTAACGAGGATTATAGCTGTAAGAATCCCAAATTGAAAAAATTTTCAGTACCTAAATAACAAAGTTCTATACGATAGCTGTCAAATTTTGACAGTAAAGTGTCAATTTTTTTTTAGCTTTTTCGTAGCGAGAGTTATAACTGTAAGAGTCCGAGATTATAAAATTATCAGGTCCCTAAATAACAAAGTTCTATACGATAGCTGTCAAATTTTGACAGGTAAGTGTCAATTTTTTTTTTATTTTTTGTAACGAGGGTTATAGTTGTAAGAGTCCTAAATTTAAAAATTTGTCAGTACCTAAATAACACAGTTTTATACGATAGCTGTCAAATTTTGACAGGTAAGTGTCAATTTTTTTTTAGATTTTTTGTAACGAGGGTTATAGCTGTAAGAATCCTAAATTAAAAAATTTCTCAGTTCCTAAATAACAAAGTTCTATACGACAGCTGTCATTTTGACAGGTAAATATCAAGTTTTTTTAAAGCTTTTCTTGTATCTAGGATTATAGCTGTAAGAATCCGAAATTTAAAAAAATTTCAGTACCTAAATAACAAAGTTCTTTACTACAGCTGTCAGATTTTGACAGGTAAGTGTAATTTTTTTTTAGCTTTTTCGTATAGATTATTATAGCTGTAAGAATCCAAAATTTAAAAAATTTTCAGTACGTAAATAACGACATTAAAAAAAAAATTTAAAAAAAAAGAAAAAAAAACACTGGGGTTTGAACCCTCGACCTTCGTCTCCAAAATCAACAGTCTTTAGTAATACGCCACCGAAGCTTACAGATTGATTTGTGGTAAATAGGATATTAATGACGTATTCGATATTACATAGAACGTTGAGTATTGAAGATACACACAAATAATACACTTTTTTCAATTATTTTTGGTCAACCGCAAAGAAAAAGGTCCAAGACAGGTGTTTCATACATTAAATACTCCCCAAATATTATAAAAAATATAAAAATTGAAGTTAATATGCCTCCTGCAAGCCATTTTTATTATTACAAGTACGGGATAAATGCGATATTTTCCCCCTTATTTTTGGTCAAACGAAAAAGATAAAGGTTCAAGGTAGGTATTTCCCACAAAAGACGTAGTCTAAATGGTCTTATTCCTCTAAAAAATCAATTTGGAAATCGCATTTTTCACCTATTTTTGACAGATGGTATAAAAGTTAAAGTTCAGGAAAACGCACGTGGTAAAACCATGGCCAACTTTTTCTAAATCGAATGGTGTTAGAATTTGAAAATTGTGACTGTTTCCGCACCCAAAAAAGCAACTTTGCTCAAATTTGCGAATATATTTTGATAAGTTTGGACATGCAGGAATATTGAGAAGTAATCAGCGCATATTTTGAGAAAAAAATAAAACGGTTTTGTTAAAAATTGAATAAGCTACAGTCGATATAGTAAAACCTCTGGTGAAGGAACCTATAAAAAAATCATAAATTAATTTTTTTGAGCCACAAAATATGTTTTCCCAAAGATCGCTTATAATACAAATTAAAGCTTCTTTATCCGTTGATATAGTGTACCAAGAAAAAATTCAAAATGTTATATATTATAGACACTTGCAGAATTATTTAAGCAAACCAGTGCAACGCCAACAGAAATTACGGGAAAAAGTTCATAAGCTGCCGTTTTTTCCGTATTAAAGATAAAAAAACGAAAAAATATCTCTTAAATACAATTTGACGGCTCTATCCGCTAAAGTATACAACGTTTCAATCAAAAGTCGTTTTCCGTACGAAAAAAAATAAACGGAATAAAAACGGAGAAAAAAATCACGCCTTACACTGTGGTTTCCAGTTTCTTACCATTTTCGGCAATTTCCATTCCAGTTAGGTATAGAACGATATATTGGAAAAAGGTAGATTTTGAGATGGCCTAACCGATTATCCAAACCGCATGTCGATTGGATGCACCCAATTCGACTTATTAGCGATCCAAGAGGTACCATTTTCGACCAAATTTTGACTTTGAAAAATTCAAAAAAATTACTTCCAAACTTTCGATCGCGCTCACAAACAATAGGGTTCTGTAGCCCACGGTCGTCTACGCGTCGAAAAAGTTTAAATCGAAAAAACTAATTTTTGTGGCCTGTATCGAATTTCAACGAAAATCCGATATTTTTCGACTTTAAAAATTAATAACTTTTTTCCCGTACACCCTGTATATTCGAAATTTTTACACAACGTACCCCCACTATTCCTCTCTAAACCCAAAAAGTTTCAATCGTCCCACTCTAACCGTTTCTGAGAAAAAAAATCGCAAATGTGAAAATGTCGAAAAAGACGGCGACAACATACATACATTTTTTTCACCGAAGCGCCTATATAGGCGGAGTATCAAGAGCAGTCAGGATTGTCGTGATTTCGCGCCGAAGCGCCGTATAACATATCGCGTGTTTGCGCGATATGTAAAAGCTGCATATCGCCTGATCGTCACTGTCGTGACTCTAAAGGTAAAAGTCATTACATAAAAGAATTTAAAAAAATTTGAATTTTTAATTTTTTAAATTTTTTTTTCATTTTTTATAATTTTTTTTTTAAATATTCTGTTTTACTATATTATTTACTTTTGTATCACACTCCTTCGGACTGTGATGTGAAAACATATCGCCTAATTTGTCAATATAACACCTGTCAAGAAATATTTACAAATATTTCATTTGATATTTTAATCTTAATATGAGAACTACACTAAAACAACAAAATATTTTTTTATAAACGCGATTATTACACATAAAAAATGTCAAAATGACAGCTGTCAATATATAACTAATAATACTGTAACGCGTGTATTTTATTTTTATCCTTTTTATTTATGTTTCACAAAATTAATACTTAATATTAAATAGTTTATTTGAAATAGTTGAACTTTGAAATTGTCAAAATGACAGCTAGAAAGAAACAACCTCTTTTTCAACATACAAAATCTTTGTTCCACACAATAACTCATTTTTTATTCGTATGCCAAATTTTGTTCAGACCAGATAAGTAGTTTTCAATTTATGCTTTTACTTCTTCGGATATATTCGTTTTTCCAAGACAATAATAGCAGTCCATTTTAAATTTCATAACTATCATATTTCTCCGAATATAAAGATTAAAGATGTTTTATAGGGTCGAAACGTTGATATTTAGTTAAAGCAATAGTGCACAAATACGTTAGAAGAAGCAAGATTTATAAAACTGCAATAAAAATTACAAGTTTATATTTAAAAATAAAAACCTGATGATGATATCTAGATGACGAAACGTTTTACTCGAAATCTGATGACATCATATGATAGGAAACGAAATACGGCAATGCCAAAGTTAAATTATTTTTTCTTTATCCTTTCAAAGAAGGTCACAAACCCAAATATAAGAACATAAAATTTGAAGATGTTTTATAGGCTCGAAACTTTAATATTTTTTTAAAGCAATATTGCACAAAAACGTTAGAAGAAGCAAGATTTACGAAACTGCAATAAAAATTACAAGTTTATATTTAAAAATAAAAACTTGATGATGGTATCTAGATGATGAAACGTTTTACTCGAAATCTGATGACATCATATGATAGGAAACGAAATACGGCAATGCCAAAGTTAAATTATTTTTTCTTTATCCTTTCAAAGAAGGTCACAAACCCAAATATAAGAACATAATATTTGAAGATGTTTTATAGGCTCGAAACTTTAAAATATTTTTAAAGCAATATTGCACAAAAACGTTAGAAGAAGCAAGATTTACGAAACTGCAATAAAAATTACAAGTTTATATTTAAAAATAAAAACCTGATGATGGTATCTAGATGACGAAACGTTTTACTTGAATTCTGACGACATCATATGATACGAAACAAAATACGGCAATGCCAAATTGAAAAAATTTTCAGTACCTAAATAACAAAGTTCTATACGATAGCTGTCAAATTTTGACAGTAAAGTGTCAATTTTTTTTTAGCTTTTTCGTAGCGAGAGTTATAACTGTAAGAGTCCGAGATTATAAAATTATTAGGTCCCTAAATAACAAAGTTCTATACGATAGCTGTCAAATTTTGACAGGTAAGTGTCAATTTTTTTTTTTGATTTTTTGTAACGAGGGTTATAGCTGTAAGAGTCCTAAATTTAAAAATTTGTCAGTACCTAAATAACACAGTTTTATACGATAGCTGTCAAATTTTGACAGGTAAGTGTCAATTTTTTTTTAGATTTTTAGTAACGAGGGTTATAGCTGTAAGAATCCTAAATTAAAAAATTTCTCAGTTCCTAAATAACAAACTTCTATACGACAGCTGTCATTTTGACAGGTAAATATCAAGTTTTTTTTAAGCTTTTCTTGTATCTAGGATTATAGCTGTAAGAATCCGAAATTTAAAAAAAATTCAGTACCTAAATAACAAAGTTCTATACTACAGCTGTCAGATTTTGACAGGTAAGTGTAATTTTTTTTTAGCTTTTTCGTATAGATTATTATAGCTGTAAGAATCCAAAATTTAAAAAATTTTCAGTACCTAAAATAACGACATTAAAAAAAAAATTAAAAAAAAAGAAAAAAAAACACTGGGGCTTGAACCCTCGACCTTCGTCTCCAAAATCAACAGCCTCTACTACTACACTACCGAAGCTTATAGATTGATTTGTGGTAAATAGGATATTAATGACGTATTCGATATTACATAGAACGTTGAGTATTGAAGATACACACAAATAATACACTTTTTTCAATTATTTTTGGTCAACCGCAAAGAAAAAGGTCCAAGACAGGTGTTTCATACATTAAATACTCCCCAAATATTATAAAAACTAAAAAATTGAAGTTAATATGCCTCCTGCAAGCCATTTTTATTATTACAAGTACGGGATAAATGCGATATTTTCCCCCTTATTTTTGGTCAAACGAAAAAGATAAAGGTTCAAGGTAGGTATTTCCCACAAAAGACATAGTCTAAATGTTCTTATTCCTCTAAAAAATCAATTTGGAAATCGCATTTTTCACCTATTTTTGACAGATGGTATAAAAGTTAAAGTTCAGGAAAACGCACGTGGTAAAACCATGGCCAACTTTTTCTAAATCGAATGGTGTTAGAATTTGAAAATTGTGCCTGTTTCCGCACCCAAAAAAGCGACTTTTCTCAATTTTGCGAATATATTTTAATGATTTTGAATATGTAGAGGTGTTGCGAAGTAATCAGCGCATTTTTTGAGAAAAAAATAAAACGGTTTTGTTAAAAATTGAATAAGCTACAGTCGATATAGTAAAAAAAAAGCTGCCGTTTTTTCCGTATTAAAGATAAAGAAACGAAAAGATATCTCTTAAATACAATTTGACGAGCTCTATCCGCTAAAGTTTACAACGTTTCGATCAAAAGTCGTTTTCAGTACGAAAAAAAATAAAAACCGTGAAAAAATCAGGCCTAACTTTATGATTTCCACTTTCTTACAATTTTCGGCAATTTCCATTCCAGTTAGGTATAGAACGATATATTGGAAAAAGGTAGATTTTGAGATGGCCTAACCGATTATCCAAACCGCATGTCGATTGGATGCACCCAATTCGACTTATTAGCGATCCAAGAGGTACCATTTTCGACCAAATTTTGACTTTAAAAAAATCAAAAAAATTACTTCTCAATTTCCGATATCCTTCATCTACGAACTTGCTCTTTATTTGACGGATCTCTCCAACCTCCAGAAATGAAAATCGAAAAAAATAATTTTTGCGACCTGAAATGCGTTACAGCGGATTTCGCATATTTCCCGACTTTGACGTATAATAACTTTTTTTCGGTACACCCTGTATATTTAAAATTTTTCACAAAATGTGCCCCCGTTATTCCTCTATAAAAGCAAATAATCAAAATCAGTGCGAAATGTACCACTTTAGAGAAAAAAAATCGAAAATGTCAAAAATCGTGATTTCAAAAATCGGGTACGACGACAACCCTCGAACATTTTCAAATGTAGGAGGAGATATACATATCGCTCGAAAGGGGCGATATGTAATAACGGGCAGTAAAAAACGCAAATGATATACTGCCGTCTTCTACAAGTTGTAGAATACAAACAACTCGTCGAAGACAAATCGATATGGTCTTATGGGTAGAATTCGATTATCCACTAACTTGTCTTGTCAACGGCCAAATATTAGAATACTTTTAAATTTATAACTCGATCTTATCCAGTTTCCAATTTCCAAAAAATTTAGCTTGTTAACATTTTTCCAATAGACCCTTGAAACAATTTATCATTAGCCTTTCTAGTCGAGAAATCTATCGTATAGTTAATGGAGCAAGCTTTACGTTACATTTATTTTGATTTAAGCTTATTTTTCTTCTTGTATTGCGATGCCTTAACAGGATGATTCATTTGGCTGACCGATTTATATAATAATTTATGAAAGTCTTATTTCAATAAAGTATATTATTTAAGATAATATTTACCATCGCATATATCATCCGATATACAGTCTATCCTAAAGTATTATTGCCTCATGCACAAACACGGATTTAATTATTAATAATTTACAACAGAATGGCCTATAATAGTCCATTAAACAACAGATGTGTTTCCGAAAAAGATAAAATACCTACATAGGAATTGAATTTATTTAGAGAACTACAGAGTAGTAGTAAAGGGGAAGCTTAGCGCCAAGCAAGTAGGCTAGTGCGAAACTTTTTGCCATGCCCATTTTACGTCTGGGCAGACGGGACCTACCGTTTTACGTGGGTTCCGAACCACCATTTTACCGGTAGATGTTATTCTCGACACAGTTTTACGGTCTTGTTGTAACACCTTTTGTCCACCACGGACCTCGACGGGGTCAGTCTATTACGTCTCCTTGGTGCGACTTGAAGAATGTTTTTGTTTGAAGGTTACGTGATGACGTAAGCGGATGACGTCAGCAGATGAATAATCATGGTGACGTAAGCAGATGACTCACGACTGCACCCGAATTCGTCACTAGCTCCGCCCCCCCTAGGTAGTATAAATAGGCTCGTAGCTTTGTAACTTGTTTAGTATTCACCTGAAGACGACTGGAGATACTTACCAGTTGAAACGTTGTGATATGAAAGACTAAAGGCAATGGAAGTCCAAAACACATCTATTACTCTTGAATAATGTTGCCACAGAGCCCCCATCGGGGATCAGAATGTCACTCCACGAGACACGCCGCCGTCCGTATTAGCAAATCGCCTGATTCAAGGCATCCCCAATCCGTCCGGATCGGTATCAGACATGCGTCCTTTTCGTATCTACTTTTACCCTAAGTGAACCCGTTGCCTACGTTAGATCCCCTACTTTATATCGGCATAATGATATAACTGAAAAATGTTTGGCGGCAAACATTAGGGGAGATCCGGGCAGCACCGCCCATTTAAGCAAATATTGATGTTTTGAAAGATGTAATAACTGTCTCGATATAATGAAAAATGTTCTAAATACGTTCGTCTATTGTCTTTATTATTTTTTCCTTAATTTTGTGTAAAATTTTTTTTAAAATAAAAAAACTAATATTTTTGGAAAGCTTACAATGGGCGGGGATATCCGCCATAGAGGATAACCCCGCCCACTATGTCAGTTAATGCAGCCCATATATTATTTTTTTTTTCAGAGGAATGTATGTGAGTATAAATTAAAATCGATCATTAGCCTTATCTGATATTTATTTTAGAATGGGTTGACAACAAATTTACATACAAAAATCGCAAATATAGGACTTAAAACCACTTTGACCAGTACAGTTTTTGTGTGCCCATTTGTTACACACACCAGATTTGAACCATGTTTCAATTTTCCCAAATTCATGGCAGATAATGCGAAATTTCTGTTCCCTGCAATCTTCCATGTCGTCGGAACTTTCGTCGTTGTATATTACTTGTACTGATTCATCACTGCTAGCGCCCGGAGCGTTAGCGGGCGGCGCTACCCGAACTAGGCTTTCTTTACAAAGTAGACTGTATACAAAAATACAAACTAGTTATCAAAAGACCAATACTGTTCAATAAACTAGGATTAATTCCCTTTAGTTTCATATATAAATTATATTGTTTAATGATAATTTACTATATTTACCGTTAATTTAAAGCTGACTAGACATAAAACGCACAACCTCAAAAAACTGTTGGCGGCCGAATAAACGTTTAAAATGTGGTTTTCAACCTGTTTGTTGTATTGAGCTACATATTGGTTAGTTATGCACCCGACCAATAGATGACACTACTAATACATCGCATCATTTCAGTAATATTGCGATGAGCGGTGTTACCCGCTGGGCGGGGATACCCGGATCTCCCCTAAGGCTTTTTAAAATTAAAAATGTTTTATGACTTCGCCGGATATCGAACCGGGAACCTCTCGATTACCAGTCGAACGCTCTGTCATTTGCGTTAAGAAGACAATAACAAATTTTCACCAGCTTCGGCCATAATAATATAACTTATTTAATTTTATGTTAGTGATATTATAGACTATAAAAACTTCATTGTAAATTATGGCTAGAAATCACTCTTCATAGGTCTTATATCAATTCCTGCAGAAGTCGCTATCTGTCGACGAGGCATGGGTGAAAGATAAATCGGGATCTTGATAATAACTGGTCGTGAGTGAGTTCCTTATGCTTAATAACCTCCTCTTCCTATAGATACTACCGTGCGAGCAAAAATTATTTGCATGAAAGAGGGCTTTGCATCTAAGGACGTAATGCTTAGCCTTAAGCTTAATACCTGTTGAGTGTCAGTAACTACCTGAATTAACAATCAATCAGTTATTTCGTCATCTTTGACAGTCGTTACAAGTAATTTGATTCATCGCTAATTGTTCCAATTTCTTGAACAATTTACACAATGGGCTTTAGGGAACAGCATAAAACATTCATGGTTAAGCGTATTTTCGAAACGGGGTTAGAGTAAATGGTGAGTGGTAATACAATCCGGGTTTGTGTACGGACGATTTTCACGAACATTTTCCTAACGTTGCTTTTATTGCCGGGGATTTTTTATCATTGCGTGAAAAGAACTGTGGCTGTGTTTAGGGAAACAGGTTCTATACAACACAAAAAGGAGCAGGAAGATCATCTGTAAGAACAGAAGAACTTGTTGCAAACGTTCGTGAAATAATGCAAAATACGCCAAGAAATTGTATAAGACGCCTGTCCCAAAAAGTGGGAAGATCTTGTGGAACATGCAGGACTATTAAGAAGCAGCTAAATTTATTTCCTTATAAAGTTAGTTATAAATATTCCAAAAAATATAAGCCGCAGATTTTGAAATACGCAGGAATTACTCTTAATGGTTTACCCAAAATTTATTGGAAAGAAATGGTTTATTAGACCTGACTTTTTTTTGGATGAAGCCTGGTTCCACCTCTCCGGTTATGTAAATTCTCAGAATACACGCATGTGGAGGAGTGAAGATCCCCATTTATTGTACAGTCCACATTGCACCCTCAAAAAATTGGTGTCTAGTTAGCTGTTTCCCGAAGAAGAATTGTTGGTCCTATTTTTTCCATGACACAGTTACAGCACAGCATTATACAGACAATATTTTGAATCCATTTGTGGAGCAATTACTTGACGACGAACTACGTTGTGGATATTTTGAAAAGGACGGTGCAACCGCCCATACAGCCGCCGAAACTATTTACTACTTACTCAATTTTTTCGCAAGATTGATCAGTTTTTGATAAGACATTGAATTTTCACCTCGTTTTTCCTCATTTAAAGAACACTATTTTTAAAACACCAGTTGCAAATTTAGAACAATTACAAGAAAGGATTATCCAAGAATGTGGTAACATTTCTTCAGAGATGCTGGTCAACACTTTCGAAAATATGAAGAGACGTGTGAATTTAGGCTTGGAGCATGGCGGTGGCCAATTTCAGCACTTTATGTAATTATTTTGCTTTTTCTTTCCGTATATTCTTACTTTGTTAATTTTGTAAACAACAAAAATAAATGTGTATTTGTCTACTTATTTTATTACTCATTAGTTTGGCATATCATGTCATAATATGAATTTGACAACATTTTAACCTACATTTGGTTAGATATATCGTCCCCATATCGTTGTGATCTAACCAGCTTTCTTTGATGCAAATAATTTTTGCTCGCACGGTATACTACTTATATAATTTGAATAAGTTATACTGTCAAAGTGGGTGAGAAAATTTCAGAGTCTCCGTAGCGTAGATGGAAGAGCGCTGGACTGGTGATCGAGAAGTTTTGAGTTCGATTCCCGAAGGGGGAACTTTTTAATTTTAAACAATATATCTGCACGTTATTATAGTGTTTCTTAGGTCAATTTAATGACATTAAACAGTAGGAATTTCCTAACCATAGGCGTCCCAAACAAATAATTAAAATGTGTATACACACTTATAAGTTTATTTTACATTAGGTGTTTGTACATACTACACTTTATAAACCCACTGTATATATAATATTATTATATTAATAGCTATTTATGTATCAAGGGCGTTACGGGGACTATAATGCCCTGAAGGTAGAAATAGCCCGAGGGCCTCTGGCCCGAGGGATAGGTTTCTGCCTGATGGGCATTATAGTCCAGTAAAGCCCGTGGTGCATACAATGCTTTATGTTTTACCTAAAAAAGAGTTTTTCAATGACTAATTACATTATTTATTCGCAATATAAAAAATAAGTTGCACCTGTACCTGTATACGTAAGTAGATAATGACTGGTGTTAAGTTTGACTTTGATGTTTCTGTCAGTTAGTCAGTTGGCATTTTTTATTTAACGATTTGCTCAAAATGGAAGAAATTCCACAAAATATAAGAGAAAAGGTCATAAAAGCGACCGAAAATCTTTTGCCAGTTAAATCAAGGCAACAGTATGATCGGGAGTATGGCATATTTGGTATTTGGAAAGATACGAACACAATTCTTCAAATAACCGAAAATGTTTTAATGGCATATTTCCAGGAACTGGTAAGTTATTGATTTTATTTTAATACATATGTTTAACAAACTTTATTATTTTTAGTCGGAAAAATACAGTCCGAACTCTCTCTGGACCAAGTATTCTACAAGCGGGCATTATCATAATGCCCGCTTATAATGCCCTAGGTGTGATAGCAGGTATTATTGCTATCATAACATATTCCGTTTCTAAGGTATTATAGATCAATAATAGATAGGTAAAACATAAAACAATAAATATAAGGTAACTCAAAAATTCTATACACAAAACTAAAATCAGAAAAATAAACCTGACACGGCACGACACTGCTCAGTCCACATGTTCCAAATTACGTATATTTTATCTTCGTCTCTTCCACGCCATTGGCGGTCACTGGCCTATCTCTGTCTGACAGAATCGATCGTTGAACGGGTCGGATACCGCTTCAGCTTATCCCAGCCGCTTTAACTGGCGCTTGTATCCCTTGATGTTGCCAATTCTTCAAAATTTTCGGATTTGTAAGCACAATGTAATTATATACGAGAAACAAGGGTTTGTTAATTGATTGTTTTTAAACACAGAAAACACTTTTTGTCTTGATTTCAGTTATATTGTTTCTTAAGGACTAAAGAATGTATTATTATAACAATGAATGGCTTGCTATTTTTTTCTGTCACACTCAAAACTCCTCGGTTTAAAGTATATTTGCAAACTAGCTTTTAAAGAAAGTTACTGACTAACAATTGAATACTGATATAAATGAAACATCTTTAATAAAAAAAACTTAAAGAATTAAATAAGAAAGATCTGACAACCCTGGTTGTGAGGTCGGTCTCTTTGAGACTGTTCAGTTATAACATGTAGACACTAAAAAAATTCATTGTAAATTATTGCGGCTAGATATCACTGTTCAGATGTTTCATACTGATTCCGGCAGATGTCACTATATGTCGACGAGGCATTGATGAAAGATAAAGATATATCTTAATGATTTAACAACCAGAGGGGTCGTAAGTGAGTTCCTTTCCCTTAATCCTCCTACAGTTTAACATCGCAGGAGATTCGAAACTGAATACTACTAACAAAAAATTGAATAAGTTCTATGGTCAAAGGTTGGTGAGAGAATTTCAAAGTCTTCGTAGGGCAAATGGCAGAGCTCTCGACTGTTAATCAAGAGGTTCCTGGTTCCATTCCCGGCGGATGCATAACACTTTTTCAATTATAAAAAAAATCTCTGCACGCCTTTAAATATCATTATATTTATTTTATTTCATTTTGTCCGGTAAATCAACTTACCATGTACTCATTTGCGGCCGGTAAGTGGAACATTACAGTATCAGGTACTGTAAAGTATTGCCTAGCAACCATCTTTTGTTTTTAGAAATAATGACTTTTTACTTTGGATTTTTGACAAGTTGTCACTTAAAATTATAGGAAACAAAATGCTCAAGTACACATATTCAGCATTAATTATTTAATTCATCATATATCGGGTGTCCACGGAAGGTGGCTCGCCCCTCTAACTTTTTTGTTTTTTAAGATAATAAAATAAAATTCGGGGGATTTGTATACGACATAAAACTGCATTTTTTGACAGGTGACTTAACATTATGGAACTTCCGGTTTAACCGGAAGTGACATAAACTTTCGATTTTTAAATGGGACACCTGGTATATTTTTACGTTTTTTGACTCCATATGACATTCTAATTACAACGATGTGTCACTTGTCACTTTTTGCCACCAAAAAAATATTTTTTTTCCAAATTTATTGTTTTATATAGAGGGCTATGAATACCTTAAAATCACGTATTTCAGTTCTTTAATCTTGGGAAAAATACAATTTTACTATTTTTGGTCCAATGCTATGTGCTATGTAAAATTTAATTTTTAAAGTTGTATAACTCATTTTTTTTTAATGGCAACATGGTGGCTCGTCGGCTTAAGAAAAAAGAGGATTTTATTACGATTATTTTGATACCATACACTATTAGGTTTTAGGAAAGCTGCCATTAAAAAAACTTTAAAAAGTTAACTTAGAATTTTCCTAAAATGAAGCAACTTCTGAGAATAAATTTAGATTTAAATGCATCAAGTAGCCTGTGACCAGCAAAACTGATAAAACAAAATCATGCCTTAAAGAAAATTGAAATGCCAACAGCTTTTGCCAAAGTAAATTAGTTTGTTGTTTAAAAAGCATGGAAAATAATACTTTTAGAAGAAATGAAAAAGTTGATATGTTATTAGTGTTTGGAGAATGTAGAAATAATTCAACCGATGCTGCACGACTTTACGCACAAAGATATTTTAATCGGCGTTATCCAAGCCGGCACTATTAGGTACCCAAAACTGGTTCCGAAAATGCGAAATAAGCCTGACAATATAATAACACATCAACTTTTTTACTCCTTGTAAAACTAGTATTTTCCATGCTTTATAGAAAACAAACTAATTTACTTTGGCAGAAGCTGTTGGCATTTCAATTTTCTTCAAGGCATGATTTTGTTTTATCAGTTTTGCTGGTCACAGGCTACTTGATGCATTTAAATCTAAATTTATTCTCAAAAGATGCTTCATTTTAGGAAAGTTTTAAGTTAACTTTTTAAAGTTTTTTAATGGCAGCTTTTCTAAAACCTAATAGTGTATCAAAATAATCGTAATAAAATCCTCTTTTTTCTTAATCCGACGAGCCACCATGTTGCCATTTAAAAAAAATGAGTTATACAACTTTAAAGATTTAATTTTATATAGCACGTAGCATTGGACCAAAAATAGTAACATTGTATTTTTCCCAAGATGAAAGAACTGAAATAAGTGATTTTTAGGTATTCAAAAAAATCGAAAGTTTATGTCACTTCCGGTTAAACCGGAAGTTCCATAATGTTGACTCACCTGTCAAAAAACGCAGTTTTATGTCGTATACAAAGCCCCAGAATTTTGTTTTATTATCTTGAAAAACAAAAAAGTTAGAGGGGCGAGCCACCTTCCGTGGACACCCGGTATACTTTAAATAAATTTAACTTGGAATAAAATAATACCTATATAAGTTTTTAAAACTTATAATAACAATAACTGTCCTAATTCAAAACTAAATAAAGGTAATCATGGCCGACTATAAAAATGCGTTCCACGCCCCGACTAGAATTTATTGGAAAATCGCTATTTTGGCAGCATGTCTTACTATAAATAATATACTTTTTTCTACCAACTTTAGTAAATGAAAAATATTACGCAACAACAGAATAGGTTATCTTTTACAATTTTTTAAATAGTTTGCTTAACTAAAGTTAGTAATTTTTATTTTGTTTTGAATATATATCTATCGATACCAAATAAATTTGTGTAGATGCTTTAACTTGTAAAAATATTTTTTCTACCAACTTTAGTAAATGAAAATTATTACGCAACTACAGAATAGACTCTCTATTACAATTTTTTTAAATATTTTGCTTAACTAAAGTTAGTAATTTTTATTTTGTTTTGACTATATATTTATCGATCCCAAGTAACTCTGTTTAGATGTTTTAACTTGTAAAATTATTTTTTCTACCAACTTTAGTAAATGAAAAATATTACGCAACTACAGAATAGACTCTCTTTTACAATTTTTTAAATATTTTGCTTAACTACAGTTAGTAATTTTTATTTTATTTAAACTATATCCAGTGATACCAATTAATATTGCCAATAATATTTTTAAATGTTTAATAAACATTTTTATTAAATCTTTTTAAAAAGGATTATAATGACAACATGAAATAAAATATCATACGATACACGTCCGTTAGGTGTTATTACAGCACTCGTTTATATTCCAGACTCGGCTCCTACGTCGCTTCGTCCGTAAACCAACTCGTACTGTAATAAGTCACCTACCGGCCTTGTAACGTAAAATACTGTTACAGACGCCAAGCGCTTTTAACCCTATTTAATTAAAACCTTTATAAAAGGTTAATCTAGTCAAATAAGGGAAATAAATTAAATGTATTGAATTTGCAAACTATTTTTAATTAACAACAAAGGGATTTAAAATTGATATTAACTGGATTGTTCAGTCGTTGATCGCGATAGACTTTATTTTTAGACAGCGGATCCATGTAAAGTAGCAACAAAAGGCAGCATGGAACGTTACTCAACAAAACCGAGCACTTTACTTAAACCAGGTGTTAGCTGAGGCATTAGTTTTTATGCGCGATAAAAAGATAAAGTTCCGTAGAAAAGCTTTTCCAAGTCCCTGGACAGATAACTTTAACTTAGCTCGTAAAATTGGAGTTGTCTAACATCGGACTCTCAATTTTATTTGGTAGTTTGAAAAATAGCAGTCGCTTAGTCAGAGCGAAAGCTTTCTGCCGCAATCATAATTGAAATATTTTACAGGGTATAACTTATGGCGTGAATAAATATAAAAATGGCGACAAAATAAGCAGCAAGTACTAGTATACGGGGTGCTCGAACTGATAGTATTGCGATCTCAAAAACTATAGGTAATAGAAAGCCTGTTAAATTGTAAACGTGTTAGGCAATTATTTATTTAGATATTTATTTATTTAGAAATAGGGTTGCAACAGACACTGGGCCCAATATAGCATCCACGTTGTAGTATTAGCTAGTGGGAATTAATAATATTTTAATTAAGTAAGTACATACATACAGGGTGTCCCAGAATATGTGGGCAATCTCCCGGATTCAGATAGAATATGAAAAAATAATATGACAAGTTCCCATAAAAAATTTTCCTACAGGCCCTCCCTACTGAGATATAAGCCCCTGAAGGACGCCTCTGGAAATCGGTTTATCTTAAATAATTCTTAAAGTACTTGGTGTAATTTAATAATTTTTCAGTATGATGGTTGCTAGGTAAGTCTCCTCAAAATAAACCATTTTAATTTTATTCGGCTTATTTAGTTTTCCAGGGACGGACTAGTTTTAACAGAATAATGCTTATTTTTTTTACACCCTGTATGATAGAGGCATATCAATAATACTATTGAACAGCTAAAACCTTAAACTAAAAAAAAGGTACCCTTTGTCGACATCGATAAAGTAAACCGTTTACGAGAAAAAAATGTTAAACACCTAAACAGGGTCTTCGAAAATCAATGGATAGGAAGGGGAGGACCAGTGGCTTGGCCTCCTTGATCACCAGACCTAATTCCATTGGATATTTTTTTGTGGGGCTATCTAAAATGTTTAGTATACGCCAATCCAATACAAAATCGGGAACACTTATTGGAACTGATTAACTTCTATTGTCGCGAATTAAGGAATAATGTTGGCGCATTGTGGAGGATCCAACAATCTACAATTAAAAGATGTAGGGATTGCATTGCAGTAGAAGGAGCACATGTTGAACCGACGTACACAATGAATCAGTAAAAATATGGTATTTATCGAATATTTTATAAAAAAAGGCATATGGAACAAAAAAATTTTTCTCGTAAACGGTTTACTTTATCGATGTTGATGAAGAGTACCTTTTTTTTTAGTTTAAGGTTTCAGCTGTTCAATAGTATTATTGATATGCCTCTATCATACAGGGTGTAAAAAAAATAAGCATTATTCTTTTAAAGCTAGTCCGTCCCTGGAAAACTAAATTAGCCGAATAAAATTAAAACGGTTCATTTTGAGGAGACTTACCTAGCAACCATCATACTGAAAAATTATTAAATTACACCAAGTACTTTAAGAATTATTCAAGATAAACCGATTTCCAGAGGCGTCCTTCAGGGGCTTATATCTCAGTAGGGAGGGCCTGTAGGAAATTTTTGTATGGGAACTTGTCATATTATTTTTCCATATTCTATCCGAATCCGGGAGATTGCCCACATATTCTGGGACACCCTGTATATTTACGTTAAGGTGGAATTATTAACGTCATTCAATAATTTATTGCCAACCTATAACCTATTTCGCCTTGTTTCTCTTAGTTTATTATTTTATTGACTAGGATTTAAATAAAATCAGTATCGTCTGCACATTATTAAGGTAATATGTAATATATTACGAAAATATCAATTTATTTAATTGCTTATTTTGGGAGAATTTTATAGTGAAAGAACCATGACATAATAATGTTAAAAAAATCTTAACCGATATTATTCGATATACAATTCTCCTTAAATAACTTATGAAATTCCTTGATCTTTATTTAACATGTTAATTATTACCTATGGAATATGAAGACGATATTGATTTTATTTAAATTTTGTGTAAAAGTTAGAAAAAATAAATCTACGCGAAATAGGTTATAGGTTGGCAGCCATGTTGATACTCCCACCCTAACATAAAAGTTAAAAAATTACAGCAGTTATTTAACATATTTTAAAATCTAATTACTTACAGACATATCGAAATTGTGAAACGGAGAAAAGAATATTTAAAATTGGAATAGTAGAAGTTGTAAAAAGTTTTTTATTATAAAATGAAGAGTAACTGAAAAGTCACATAATAGTGAATCAGCAACGTAACTGTGAGGAAGAGTATTTAAAAATTGAAATATTTTTTCTCCTCACTCTTACGTTACTAGTTCACTAATATGTGATTTTTCAGTTACTCCTCATTTCATTATAAAAAAACTTTTTATTATTATTATTATAAATATTAAATATTCTTGTTTCCTCACACTTATGGTGCTGTCTCACTAATATGACACATAGCTTACCTCTATGATAACTTTATAACTTAGTTTCTGCCAATACTTCACGAATGGCCTCTCGTTAGGTCTATCATTACGTTGGACGCTTTCACTTTTTGGGAAAATCTTGTATTTATTATTATACAGGGTCGCTTTTATGTATGGAAACGGTCGATTATTTGCTAAAGTAAGATAGCTAGCGAAGAATGTTAAATACAAAACTTTTAGGGTTTTTAGAAATCTATTACACTGTACATAAACTAAGTATACAGGATCAGTCAACAAGCCATGGAAGAACAAATTTACTTTATTTTAAATGGAACCCCCTGTATATTATTCAATATTTCAATTATTTACAAGATTTAAAAAAAAAATGTTAAGCACACCACATACCCAATCTTAACCGTTTTCGAGATATCGAGTTTCGAATATCATTTTCAAATAAATCTAATAACACTAATAAAAAAGACAAACTAAGTTATAGTAAACAACAATTTGAAATCCTATTTTATAAGGTGCTCAAAGTGTACACCGTTTACCTCTTGGCAGTAATGAACTGGGTGAACAAAATTTTGTTTTCGCATAAAGTTGGATTTTGCACAACACCTACTAGAAAGTATCACAAAAATATGTTTACTGACTATACCACATCCATTTTGCAAGGTGGCTCAGCCTTTTCCCTGTATACTACGACTAAACTAAGATTGCCAAATTTAAATAATCAAATTCCATTTTCAGCTTTTGGCTCGATTCAGCATGCTGAATAAGATCCCTTTGATCGACTTTTATTATTTGCGCCACTTCGTTGCACTTCAAGACATTTGTAGGAAACTCTTAAACAAAAAGGTACGTGCATCTCGGGAAGTCAAGAATATTTGAACTGTAAAATACCTTTAAGTTTACATTCAAACAGATATTTCCTACGTTTAATGTATTTTTTTAAATTACGAAAAATATTTACCTACTATTAATATGGCAGCATACAAAACAATTTACTTTATATATTTTTAAAGTGAAATGTTACTTTACAAATTTATTAATACTAATAATTTAAGGGCGGAATATAACCTCTATAAACCTAGCAGAACAAGGTGCTCAAAATTGAAAATTTTTGTATGAAAAATTAGGTGCTAGTTAGGTGCTAATTAGGTGCCAACTTTAAAATTTCAGTGCTCCTATGGTTTTTGAGAAAATTATATTTTTGTGTTGTTCTGCTAGATTAAATAAGCTAATCAAGAACAAAATGTAGTACCAAAATTAGGTGCTTCTTAGGTGCTTATTGAATATCTAAAAAAAAATTTAATTAGTTAAGGTTTTTAAAAAATACCGCCATGTTCTGCTAATTTTAAGAGGAACAAATTCCGTCTAAAAGGTATATCGGCAACCGGTTTGTTCGTTGTTACCAGAGCATTTTTTTTTAATTCAATTTTTTCAACTAATATTATTTTATAAAATTTTAATACAAAAAAAAAATGCTCTGGGTAACAACGAACAAACCGGTTGCCGATATACCTTTTAGACGGAATTTGTTTCTCTTAAAATTAGCAGAACATGGCGGTATTTTGGTACTACATTTTGTTCTTGATTAGCTTATTTACAGTAATGTTCTGCTAGCTTAACGTTAATCTAGCAGAACAACCCAAAAATATAATTTTCTCAAAAACCATAGGAGCACCTAAATTTTAAAGTTGCCACCTAATTAGCACCTAACTAGAACCTAATTTTCCATACAAAAATTTTCAATTTTTAGCACCTTGTTCTGCTAGGTTTATAGAGGTCGGAATATTATATAATTTTGTCAATTTTATTAAAATGCATATTTTTCATAAATTATTATTTTTAGAGCATATATTTATGTTTCGGCTTAATCAAAGAATTTAAAACGTTAAAGGTTTAATGTCCAGTTCGGTACTTATTTCAGGAATTTTCCAATCTGAAGATTAAAATTATTATATTTACATTTTGGTTATACACAAGGTGTTTATTGAGTGTTTCCGGGGTTTGCAGGTGTATTATTCTTAGGGGTTGTTTATTGTCACTTAATAATGCGTTATCATTACCTGCTTAACAAACTGTATTTGTAATACATACTTCTGTTTTAGTTTGTCAAAAGATTTCAGTATTTTCAATGTGAAACTAGTAATTTCAAATGTGTGTTTAGAATGTTTAAGATGGCGAAAACGTCTTCGTGGATTGAATTTTCCCAGAGTTAGAGTTTAGTGAAGAAAAAGTCTTTTGTAAAACTTGTACAAAAATTGTTGTTTGTGAAAAGAAGTTCCAAATCGATCAATATTTGAAAGCACCGCTGCATAAGTCAATGTTACAAAAAATGAAATCTGAGCCACTTCAGCTGAGTGTAACAAACGCATTCCAAAACGTTGGAGAAAAATCGAAATCTGATAAGGAAATTCTTCAAGAAGACTTATGCAAGGCTTTGGTCGCAGCAAACATACCTTTAATGACATCAGGGTATACCATCCAACGAAGTAGTATCTTAGCCTTATATTTTGCTACCTATTGTCCGATTACATTAGCAAATGTTGAAAGAAGCTTCTCTTTTTGACTTGTATGCTTTGTCTTCGTCAGGTGGCTTCTTAGGGGTCCCTCGAGTTAAATACGGTGTTGGCACAAGATTAGTTGCCACAATATTGGAAAATCGTAAGAATCGACCCAACGCGCAAGAAGCAAACAGATAGGCACAACCAACACTCAATATTCCGTATGTCAAAGGGTATCTGAGAAAATAAGAAGACTAGGACAACGATATAACATCAACACCGTATTCAACTCGAGGGACACCCTAAGAAGCCACCTGACGAAGACAAAGTCTACAAGTCAAAAAGATAGGAAAAACTGCTTCTACCAGATCCCCTGCGAGTGCGGCCAATCTTATATAGGTGAGACATTAAGACCACTCTAAACAAGGATTAAAGAACACAAAAACAATTCGTTAAAAGGAGAGACCGAAAAGTCAGGTGCAGCTAACCATGCCTGGAAACATGGTCACCATATCATGTGGTCAGAAGCTGAAATCCTACATAAGGAACCACACTAGAGAAAAATAAAGTTTAAGGAAGCTGCTGCTATTCACCAGAACCCAGGCTGCTTTAGTAAACCATCATTAGACATAAGAAATATCTGGCAACCTTTGTAAGATAGATGTAATCTTAGGATAAGATCGCGTGCCAATTGAACGCATGACTGCACCCACCTCAGTTATGCTTCAGTGCACCTAGCTAGTATAAATAGTCCTGTAGTTACTTTACTTATTTAGTATTCACATGAAGACGACTGTTGACGACCAGTTGAAACGTTGTGATTTAAAACAAATAAAGACAATGGAAGTCCAAAACTCTTTCATCATCCAAGCTTCTCTTTGTATAAACATATTTTTACTAATAGAAGATAGGTAGGTAATCCTTTTAAGTTGAAAATTTTGAAAAATAATTAGTAATAAATGCATTTTATACAATTTTAGGTCAAAAAAATTGTTTACTTTTATTTTCCTTTATTTTTTCTGCATTTTTTAAAATTACACACATTTTTTCTAACCCAATGTGTTTCTTTACCTCATTTTACTATAAAAAATTAAGAAATATTGCATACCAGTATGCATATTTGGTAAAAAAATGTAAATAACTGCATATTTTAAAGGCAAATGTGCGCATATTTTGGCTTAATTTACGTGCATATAACCAGGCCTTTACTAATAAGAATGGAATTTAGAAATCTTTCAAATCTTTTCAGTGTTGCAATTTTAGAAATAACTTGTTTTACGGAATACCACAGAGTATCTATCTTTTGTATTTGACCCTTTGAAATAAACCGTTTACTGATTAAATCATAATTCGAATATCTCATTAAAACATCAAGCAAGAAATAATCCATTCGACCCTAAATGACAGCTCGTTTAGAACCAGACTGCCTTAATCTTATTGGAATATTTCAGAGTTTTCGCCGCGTCTTATGAAGTAGAAGATTATTCCACTTTTTGTATTTATTGGACCGTTTGGCTTTGTACTCCGAGACACTATGCAAATTATTGTTTTGAATAATATTGATTTAATGCCTCACTTGGTATATCAGTCATTTAAGTTAGTTTAACATATTTTAATCGTAAATAGTCTAGAACCTGTCATAATATTTAAATTAAGTTATTTAATAAACATTTTTTTTAAATTTATCTACTGGCAAATCGACATTATCGTCAGCTAAAATGAGTTTCCAGTTCAAATTAGCGAGAAATCGATTTATATTCCAATCACTGGCCTTATTAAACAAATTCACTTTTACATTGGCTTTGATCCTGAGAGCTGGCGATACATGAGGAGAAAAACATACCTTTATAGGTAGATAATAATGGCAAAATCCCTAAACAGTCAAAGTCGTCAGAGAAAATCAAATCTAGTCAAAGTTCTATTGTTTACGTTGGGAACGTTATTTATTCGTTCCAATCCCGAATAACAGGCACCATCTAAAATGATATCAGCGGTTAGAGAGATTGTAGCCAACTGGTGTAAATTGACCATCATTCAGTCTTCAGTATAAAGCTCCAAAAAATTCAAAATCATTTTAGATGGTGCCAGTTATTTGGGATTAAAACAAATACAAGTATTATCTAAGTATCTGCTGAAATGCTAAAAAGTGTTAAACATTGTATAGTACCTCCCTCCGTTAGAATATAATATTATCAACATGTCATTACAGGTAGGTATACAGTGTCCGCAAGAAAGTCCGCATCAAATGGGATTTTTTTTTATTCTTAGGTATAGGTAAAAATTGAAAAAGCAGTTAGTTTTTGCTTACCTAAAAACTTAAAATGTCGTATACTGAAGCAGCTGCACGACTTGCGTTACCTGTCAAATTTGACATTTTTAATAAAAAAGGTTTAAAAATGCCATTATTTATCAAAATATCGAAAAACTTTATTCGAGAAAGTTGTCTATTTAGGCATTTTTAGCCTCTGTACGAAATTTTGATAATCTAATACAATTTTTATTTTTTGCCAGATTTTTGAAATTTTTGATCAACCCCCGTAGATTAACTTTTATACATCGATGTAAAACCATTTGCCTTTACTTTATTTGTAATCTTAATGCAATTTTGTGTAAAATTTTTGTTTCCAATTATTTATTTTGCTTCAAAAACTGAAATTGTTATTGATCAGTATGTTATGTTTGATGCAAAGTTTATCTAATTACATTAGTTTTGTCAAAACCGACGTTTCTCATTTTCTCAAGTTAGTAAACAGATGTACAAAAAAATATTAGGAAGCTTTTCTTGAAATTTTACTTAATTATTATTATTAAATTAAATTAATTATATTAAACTATATTTTTGTTGAATAAAATGTTTCGAGCGATTAATATTTATTCTTTTTGATCCAATATTAATTAAGTAAAATTTCAACGAAAGCTTCCTAATATTTTCTTTTTGTACATCTGTTTACTAACTTAAGAAAAATGAGAAACGTCGGTTTTGACAAAACTGATGTAATTAGATAAACTTTGCATCAAACATTACATACTGATCAATAACAATTTCAGGTTTTGAAGCAAAATAAATAATTGGAAACAAAAATTTTACACAAAATTGCATTAATATTACAAATAAAGTAAAGGCAAATGGTTTTACATCGATGTATGAAAGTTAATCTACGAGGGTTGATGAAAATTTTCAAGAATCTGGCAAAAAATAAAAATTGTATTATACTGTCAAAATTTCGTACAAAGGCTAAAAATGCCTAAATAAATAACTTTCACGAATAAAGTTTTTCGATATTTTGATAAATAAGGGCATTTTTGAACCTATTTTATTAAAAATGTCAAATTTGACAAGTAACACAAGTCGTGCAGCTGCTTCAGTATACGTCATTTTTGGTTTTTAGGTAAGCAAAAACTAACTGCTTTTTCAATTTTTACCTATACCTAATAATAATAAAAAAATCCCATTTGATGCGGACTTTCTTGCGGACACTGTATTTCTAAAGCAAAAATTATAACACCTATTTATAAAAGTGGCGATAAACATGAAGTGACGAACTATCGACCAATCTCTATTATTACGAATTTTGCTAAAGTGTATGAAAAAATAGAATTACTAGTTTTTTGAATGTTTATATTTTTTGTCTTCACGGCAGTTCGATTTTGGGGCGGACTCAATTGACTGATGATGCTATGGTTTGTTTAACTACTAATATATAAAGGGTGATTCAGGAGGAAATATCAATATTTTAGGTACATATTTGGAGAGCTAAAATAAACATAAAAGTTCCTATAAACATTGGTCCTATTCCCGGCCGTTACCGAAATATAAGAGTGAACATTATTCAAATTAAAATTGTTATTAAATTATTTATAACAAGTAGGCTAGGTTTTTAAAAAGTATGTTCTCTTGCCTTTGCACTTTTACCTTGTGCTAGTTGCAATAGTAACCCTATTAGATATTAAGGTGGCATTCTCAACGCCATTTAATCCATTTCGCGTTAATTTTTCAAGTTTATTATTTTATTGACTAACATTTAAATAAAACCAGTATTGTCAGCACATTACTTAGGTAATATCTGATATATTACAAAAATATCAATTTATTTTATTGCTAATTTTGGGATAATTGTATAGTGAAAGAACAATGACATAATAATGTTAAAAAAAATCTTAACCGATATTTTTCGCTATACAATTCTCCTAAAATTAGTTATGAAATTCCTTGATATTTATTAAATATATGTCAACTATTACCTATAGAATATAAAGTCGATACTGATTTTATTTAAATTTTGTGTAAAAGCTAAAAAAAAAAAATCTACGCAAAATAGGTTAAAGGTTGGCAGGCAAGTTGATACTCCCACCTTAATAAGAATAAGATGTGTCACTGTCAAATCGTTGTATTTTCCGACAATTCAAACATTAGATTCATTTTATTATGCCTGCGGCATTCTCTCAACGTGAATATGCTGAAATGAAATTCGTTTATGGCTTCTGCAACGGGAGCTTAAATCTTACACTCGCCTAGTACGAGCGTTGATTTCTAAATCGGAAAGTACCAGATAGAAGAAGTTTTCAACAAGTTTTTATTAGTGCTGGAGAATCTGGTATGTTTCCAAGTGCGATAATTGTATCTAAAAAGGAGTCGGGACTTGATGTTGAACTAGAACAGGATATCCTTAACGCCGCCGAAAATAATCCAAGCAAGGCGAATTGCCGATAGGTACTTATCAATATTGCACAATCGTCTGTTTAGAGGGATCTTTACATTAATTGTTTATACTCATATCGCTAACAACGAGTTCAACATTTGCAAATTGGTGATTGCGTTAAAAATGCAATTCTGCAATTGGATTAATGCAAAACGACGGCTGTATTAGTGTGTTCTATTTACTGATGAAACACAATTTACTCGCGATGGTATTAACAATAGACAGTTTTCGTTGTCTTTTAAAAGTGATTCCGATAGCCGCTATTTGACAACTTTGACATTTGAGCTGTCATTTATCGTTATCGTTACGGATAAGTGGCGGGAGGTAACGGACGGAAGACAAAGCCATAGCGAAAACGGAACGCATGCGTAATGACCATTTCTTAACAAAATGCAAAGCCCTTCCACGCCAGAAACATTATGGTTGCTTTCTGTTATTACATTATTGGGAATCCTAAGTGCTTCATTAGCCAGTCTTCTTATGTGATTTTTTTTCAAATCGGAAATAACGTTTGCATTCAGCATTATTATAGTTTTCTAAATTGAAATTTCCATACAACTGTGCTCGATACTGAATGTCCTGGCGAACAAGCACCTCCAAGAGAAGGGCATCATCCGAATCACTGGATGAGTCCAATAAAAGCAACCTTTCGTTTATCATGATGTTTTAGAATTTTGGGTACTAGGAAATTAAAACCAAGCAAAAAGATAACACAAAACGTATATGAAAATATGAACACAAACCATTAAAGATAGGTTATGTTATATTTGTTATGTTTACTGTCGAATTCGACTTAACGTTAACGTTAAGCGAATTGAACGAAAAATATTTTTACGATCTGTCAAATAGCGGCTTCGTATTCGTATTCGTTATGGTTAACCGTTTGAATTTGCCAATACAACGAAAACTGTCTAATCTTCACAATGTACACCGATAGTCCTATGAAAATCCTCACGCTATAGTAGATCATAATTTTTAACATAAATTCACTATAAGCGCCCAAAGAACCAGCTTTTGTAATAGCTTAAAGGAAATTTGCTGCTGGAACAAAGAATAAAGAAGAAGGAAACTAAAATTATTATACCTAATAAGGAGTCGTTAAACTAGACGCTGCCATACCTAGTTTAAGTAGTTAGTAAACAAAAAAGCCTACAAAAAAATTTACCTACCACACAAGAACTTACCACACACAACACTGCAACAACCCACACACTTACAGCGACTTACTGTCAGGGTGTTTGTGTAGGTGTTTGATTTGATGCAGTGTATGTGTTTGTGCTTCAGAAGAGGCACACGTGCGCATGCTTTACAGCTATGAGGACCCCATTGCTTTAGGGAAAGAACTTGCTGTGCTGGTCTGAAGCTGTAGTAAGAAGCTGCTAAGAACTTACTGGTGTTAGTGTAGGTGTGTTTTTTTTGCGAGAGAAGGCCTAATTTTCTCCCTGTCAATATAACAATAGCTTCGTTTGTACAAGCAATTGTCAACCGATTTCCAATTTTTCTCTGCGCATACGTGGTTTTTAACTGATTGGATTTTTTTTGCTTTGCGTTTACGTTACAATTTGGCCTTTGCGAACGCCGGATTTTCTGTCAGCCGTTTGGGATTTTGGATTTGTTGTGTGCGAACGCTTTTAAAACACCTGAATGATGAAAGAGTTTTGGACTTCCATTGTCTTTATTTGTTTTAAATCACAACGTTTCAACTGGTAAGTATCTCCAGTCGTCTTCAGGTGAATACCAAATAAGTAAAGTAACTACAGGACTATTTATACTAGCTGGGTGCACTAAAGCATAACTGAGGTGGGTGCAGTCATGCGTTCAGTTGGCACGCAATCTTATCCTAAGATTACATCTATCTAACAAAGGTTTCCAGATATTTCTTATGTCTAAGGATGGTTTACTAAAGCAGCCTGGGTTCTGGTGAATAGCAGCAGCTTCCTTGAACTTTCTTTTTCTCCAGTGTGGTTCTTTATGTAGGATTTCAGCTTCTGACCACATGATATGGTGACCATGTTTCCAGGCATGGTCAGCTGCACCTGACTTTTCGGTCTCTCCTTTTAACGTATTGTTTTTGTGTTCTTTAATCCTTGTTTCTAATGGTCTTAATGTCTTACCTATATAAGATTGGCCGCATTCGCAGGGGATCTGGTAGATGCAGTTTTTCCTATCTTTTTGACTTGCGGGCTTTGTCTTCGTCAGGTGGCTTCTTAGGGTGTCCCTCGAGTTGAATAAGGTGTTGATGTTATATCGTTGTCCTAGTCTTCTTATTTTCTCAGATACTCCTTTGACATACGGAATATTGAGTGTTGGTTATGCCTCTCTGCTTGCTTCTTGCGCGCTGGGTCGATTCTTACGATTTTCCAATATTTTGTCGACTAATCTTGTGGGGTAGCCATTTTTGTTAAGGTCGGTCTTGATGTGGTCAGTTTCTTTTTTAGGTGCTTCTTCCGAGTTACAGATTGTAATTGCTCTATCCACGAGGGTTTTAACTATGCCATGTTATGTGCTGTTTGAGTGATTTGATGTAAAATTGAGATACTGACCTGTATGTGTAGGTTTTCTGTATACTGACGTTTGGATGCTGTAGCTATTTTTCTTCACGTTGACATCTAGGAACGGTAATTGGTTATTTTCTTCTTTCTCCATGGTGAATTTGATTGTTGGTGTTAAGCTATTAAGGTGATTTAGAAACTCTCTTAGTTCCTTGTCGGTTCCATTCCAAATAATGAAGGCGTCATCCATATATATCAGCCACATTTTTGGTTTCTTCTTTGCCTGTTCCATTGCTTTGTATTCAAACCATTCCATGTAAATGTTGGCGATTGTTGGCGAGAGAGATGAGCCCATCGGTAGTCCGTCTACTTGGTTGAAGAATCTATCCTTTTCTTGAAAGTAGGAATTGTTGAGGCAGCATTCTAATAGTTCCAAGATGGCATTAATGGGGAGCGTTGTTCTTTCCTGTAGAGTATGGTCTTCCTCAAGTTTGTTTTTGATAACTTTTAGGGCGTCTTTTACGGGAACGTTGGTGTAAAGACTTTCGACGTCAAAGCTCACCAGCTGATCTCCTGGCTGTACTTCCTTTCCTCCTATTATTTGTACGAAGTGTTGTGAGTTCTTAACAAATGATGTGCTATTTCCTTGGTGAGGTTTGAGTAGAGGGAGTAGAAATCTAGCTAGCTCGTATGTTGGAGAATTACGGGAGCTCGTAATGGGTCTTAGAGGCATGTTGTGTTTGTGTATCTTCGGCAGGCCATAGAGATGTGGAGGCTTACTGTGGTGTGGTGTCAGGCGTGTCCGTGTCTTTTCTGGTATATATCGTTCATATTTCTTAAGTGTTTGGTAAATTCTTCTCTCGATGGTAGAGGTCGGATCCTTGGCAGTAAGAGAGTAGTTTCCTTTCTGCAGGACTTCTTCGATTTTCTGATCGTAGGTCTGAACATCCATAATGACGGTCGATTTTCCCTTGTCGGCTGGTAGAATCTTGATAGTGGAGTCTTTGCGAAGGTTTGCAAGGGAGATTTTTTCTTCCTTACTGATATTTTGTTTGAGAAGTTTCGATTTTTCTAGAACTTCCCTAACTTTCCATCTAAATTCCTCCCCTTGTGTCTCTCCTATGGTTGTTTAGTCGACGGCGCTAATAATATCCAGTATTGGTATCTCTTTTGGAGTGATAGTAAAGTTTAAACCCTTGGCCAATAAGTTTTCTTCATTGCTTGTTAATTCTTTAGATGAAATCAAAGGACTATTCTTAACAGAATCGTAAGAATCGACCCAGCGCGCAAGAAGCAAACAGAGAGGCACAACCAACACTCAATATTCCGTATGTCAAAGGAGTATCTGAGAAAATAAGAAGACTAGGACAACGATATAACATCAACACCGTATTTAACTCGAGGGACACCCTAAGAAGCCACCTGACGAAGACAAAGCCCGCAAGTCAAAAAGATAGGAAAAACTGCGTCTACCAGATCCCCTGCGAATGCGGCCAATCTTATATAGGTGAGACATTAAGACCATTAGAAACAAGGATTAAAAAACACAAAAACAATACGTTAAAAGGAGAGACCGAAAAGTCAGGTGCAGCTGACCATGCCTGGAAACATGGTCACCATATCATGTGGTCAGAAGCTGAAATCCTACATAAGGAACCACACTGGAGGAAAAAAAAGTTCAAGGAAGCTGCTGCTATTCACCAGAACCCAGGCTGCTTTAGTAAACCATCCTTAGACATAGGAAATATCTGGAAACCTTTTTTAGATAGATGTAATCTTAGGATAAGATCGCGTGCCAACTGAACACATGACTGCACCCACCTCAGTTATGCTTTAGTGCACCTAGCTAGTATAAATAGTCCTGTAGTTACTTTAATTATTTGGTATTCACCTGAAGACGACTGGAGATACTTACTAGTTGAAACGTTGTGATTTAAAACAAATAAAGACAATGGAAGTCCAAAACTTTTTCATCATTCAAGAACCATCATTGTCTCCAACCTTCAAACAGTTACTTTTAAAACACGTTCGCATGCGTCGTTAATTTTCTGACGGTTTTTGACCGCTGAACGAACGAAGCTAATAATTGAGAGACCAGTCCTTGACAGTGATATTTTGTATACAGTGCGTTTTTTTTTAACGCGGACCATAGGGACTTACATGGTAAATCGTTAAGTCTATGTTAGGCACATTTCTATTGAAAACTATGAGTTGAAATTTTTCACAAATATTTCATGGGGTCTCATGTTTGTATGACTTTACTAACGCAAAACATTGAAAAATGCCATTTTAAGTTATAATATCACGCTGTTTTGCCCATCCCTGTATATTAAGTGTACCTAGGTATATTTGACATAAGCTGGTATGTGACATTTTTATAATATTTGGCAAGTTGTACCAAAATTATTCAATGTTGATGATTATTTAGTTTGTATTAAATATGTTTTATTTTAAGTGGTTTGAAATGTATTAATTTTATTAATTCTAAAGCAGAACTTTTATTTCAATAAAGTTTAATAATTTTCCTAAATATCATCTACAATAATAAACGTAAAACTCATATAAACTGTCCGAAGTGCCCTCCATTTACAGCCAAACAGTGCCCCCAAACAATCATAAAAATGCTTTCTAACATTCGACAAAACTGTCGCGCTGTGATGCTGCTGAGGCCTCGATTATTCTGTTTTTTAACTCATCGACATCATTTGGTCTTCCTCTTACGTTATCAAAAACTTTTGATGTGAGGTATCTCCAATAACAACAGTCCAAAGGCGTGATATCCGGGCTTCGAGCGGGTCATTTAAAAAGTCCAAATCGTCCTATCCCTGCTGCCCGGAAACACATTATTTAGATATTCCGTTACAATTATTGCACTATGAGCGGGAGCTCCATCATGTTGAAATATGATTCCCTCCCTTCTGTGGGCTAGCGCAGGACCTACTTCCATACGTAAAAGATCCATATATTTAACTTTGGTAAGCGTACCGTCTATAAAAAAATGGACCAATAAGCATATTTCCTAGAATACCTGCCCATACATTTACATTTTGTCGCCACTGGAATTTTCTTGCGACCAGATTCTAACATTCTGCTTGTTCACACTTCCAATAATATTAAAGGAGCTTTCATCTGTAAACAGTATGTTATTCGCAATACATGGGTTGTTATTAATTCGTTCAATCCATTCTTCACAAAACTGCATCCGTTCAAAATAATCACGAGTTAAAAGTTCCTGTACGTTTCGAATTTTAAAAGATTTGTATTTGTCTTTCTTTAATGCCTTGTAACAACTGCTTCTAGATTTGACGAAGCGTTCAGCAAGGTGTGTCGAATTGGATGATGGTTGTTCTTCTATCGCCATGCACAGACCCATTCGGAATTCTTCGGTTACCATAGATGATTTTTTTTCCGTTTTCTATGAGAATCATCAAGACATAGTCGTCATGAAATTTCCATGCAATCTTCGTACGGTAGAGTTGCTGGGAATGGGACGGTTTTGATAGACAGCGGCAAAATTATTATCAGTAACTTCCCGATATGACATTCCTCTTATGCAGTTTGAAATCATTTCAATTCGTTCTTTTACGGTGTGGCAAGACATGACAATTTACAAAACTAATTTCATGTAAGTCAGGAAAATACTGACAGCCGTGTCAATATTTTTCTTGACCTAAGGTAGTTAATTACATAAATTACAGGGGGGTAAAAAAGTGTTATTTTAAAAAAAATAAAAAGGTTTTTTTTTTGGTATCTCTTGGAGCTATTTTTGCACATGTATGTATGTTAACTTCTTCCTTCCATCTCATATTTGATCTATTCTCAAGATTTAATATTATTTGTTTAATATAAATGTGCATAACATAGGCTTAAAGATTTACCATGCAAATGCCTATGGCCCGCGTTAAAAAAACGCAGTGTAAGGTAGGTGCGCTAAATATTGCCATTGTTCCTAATATTGTCACCCCTCGTTACACAGCTACTAGCGATGCTGCAAGTAAGTGGCAGCAGTAGCAGGTGCCTTGAGTTGTCAGCGTTATGTTTTCTATTTAGCGGTCTTAGTCTATGCTAAACGTCAGACCTAGGAGCACGCCATTTGTTTTTCTTGTCCGCGTTATAAGCAAATTTACTTTTCACGTTGACTCTACGCAATCTAAACTAAAATTTTATGGATTTTTGTTATTGAGTACAAGTAAGCACACTCCAGTGGTTCTTGTTTTATGAACTGCATGAATTATTTCAACTGGGTTTCTATGTTAGGATTTTTTTTCTGTATGCCATTTGTTTCTAATATTGCCATCAGTAAATCTTCCCAATATTGGCAGTGGCAGAATCGATACCAGCTATTTGTTCCCGTCAAAACCAAAGTTGAATTTACGCAAAGTTGACAGAAAAGCAATGAGCAGTACTTACAACAAAAGAATCGGAAAAAGAAACGTGGTTTTGTTTTGTTTGCGACATCTGCACTGAAGAAGATATGTGCTTGTGCATAGTTTGCTCTCGATATGTTCACGAGGCCTGTGTAGGTCTAACTAAGGATGATAAAGAAAAGTTCATCTGTCCTCAATGTTATTGAGTTATATTTGTTCAGAAAATGTTATTAGTTCCATATGTTGTTCGATAGTTCCTAATATTGACATAGGGTGGCAATAATAGGGATAGCTGTTATCCTAATATTGCCATTCGCAACTTTTAAAATCAAGTACAATATCTTCATTTCTATTAAGTTTTTTGAGGTAAATGAAATATATGATATAAACAATGTATTTCTTTACCCGTACCCAAATTTGCATTCCTTTATCAATAAAAGTATAGGATTTATTCACAACCAAACGTTAAGGTGGCAATATTTGGCTCACTTACCTTATATTTATGTTTCGGTGGAAATTTAATATGTCTGATTTAAATATTTACTATAGTTCTTTTGATTTAAATATTTCGGAAACATATTGTCCTAAAATGCAAACAAGGTTTTAAAATAATTGACCTTATGAATAAATATTATTTAAACTAATGGTTCCGCAGTTTATCGGGTACTCCAGAGAATAATATTTTCTAATTCAATTTTCATAACATATGCACGCAATACAGTGTATGTAGTTTGCTTACCTGGACTAATTCTCCCAGGGCTCCTCCGCCCGCTGTGAAATTCAGATAACAAAGGAACGGAACTTCGGGAGGTCTTTTTACCTCTAGTTGATATGTACGTCCCACGACGCCATAATATGAGATATTGCATGCTGGAAAAACAAAAAAGGAGTTAGCGGGGGTAATGATTTAGTATGGTTATTTGGTTCCTAAATATATTTTTGGAATATAAGGTATTACAGATTTGACCTTTACCACTGGGATCTTGTAAACCGTAGCGGTTAAAGTCAATTTCTTTATTTAAAAATATTTAATTAATCGAATTTTTCCCTTATAATATGTAAAAATCCCATAAGAGGTGTACAATTTTCGAAAAATTACAAAACGAAAATTTCACACCTAAAATTATTTTTGGCAAATTCACTTTTATTTCAGCTCATTACTATAGCAACCACAAAACTTTTCGAAAGTTTTTCCTCCTGGGTATCCTAGGTGTGATTACATCAAAAATTACATAAATTTATTTTCAACCAATTAGAAGGCTTCTTTTTTGTTCACGTTGCTTATAGCAACGGGAGATTATCGCGATTATTTCGTACACCTGTCAATTTCGCCTTTTCGTCTATCAAACCGTCTCGCTTTAACCAATCAGCTAGTATAATAGTGATAAAACTACGTGGGATTTTAGCGATTAAACGTCGCCATTGGCCCGTCTAGTTCTGTCACGATATTTCGAAGTATAAATCAATGTCAATTATTTTTTTATAACTTTTTCGGATAATTTCTAATATTTTAATAAAATAACATTAGTACTATATTTATTTACCTACTTGTTTTTATGTTATAATGCACCGATGCCTATGTTTATTCCAATTAAGTTGCTATTCTTTATAAATTACACCACATTTTAAAAATACTTATCAAATGTCATTTATTATAGAACTAATCTAAAATTCTGACTTCTGCTTATAAGGCTGGCATGCTGGCAACCAAACATACAATTATAAACTTAATTATAATTGTATGTTTGGTTGCCAGCAGTAAACTGAACAGTAGTATATATATAAAACATTATTACTCAATACATATGGATGGGAAATTTGGGGTTCACGAAATAAACTTGCCAAATATCACTCGACCATAATTTTTATATTGGTTAAATTTTCCATTTTTCACTCAAACTTTTTTGGCATTTTTACTCGTTGAACTTTGGGCATGTTTATTTAAAGATTAAATCCCTCGAGCTTCGCTCTCGTGATCTAATCAGAATAAACATTTCCAAATTTAACTCGTAAAATTTCCAAACAAAAAAGTTTTCGTGACAGCTGAAAAATTTAACCGATAAAAAAACGAGGTCTTGTGATATTACTGTTGATAATTTTGTTAGTTCCTATTAACTTAATGAAATTAATAAGTGATAATTTTTCTCTGTCAAAAATGAAGTGCTTTATATCTATTGGCAAAAGTCACTCAGAATAAAATCAAAATACATTTTGTCGCTAACTTATAATTTGTAATGATACTAACCAATTTGCTTTACATATCGAACACCGGAGCTAAAAGAGACACATCAAAAATTTAACTAAACTCATCGGAAATATGTTTTTCTAAGCTTCAATTGAAACTATGTAGACATGTAATATCAGATGTTATGGTTGAAAACGAATTATTGTTTTTATTGTTCGTGAAATTTTAGTAATAAACCTTAGTTACTAACAAGTAAAATCAACTTCTATTGTAAAAATACAGTGCGTCATATTAAACTAAACTCATCGGAAATATGTTTTTTAAAGTTTTATTTGAATTTAAAACTATAAAGACATTGGATTTCAGATAACAAATTTGTTATTTAATGTTTCTTACATTTTAGTAATAAAAATGAGTTACTAACGGCTAAAATGAACTACATTTCTAAAACTCTAATAAGTTACAATTAACTAAAGCCGCCAGAAATATGTTTTAGCAAAAAAATTACAATAAGAAAAAACTCCAATTTATGAAATTTTCTTACCGAATCTCCCACGCAGAAGAATTAATTCCCGATAATTTTTTTTCTCGGTTTCACTCATGTTTTTGTTGATAGAAAAAAATTATCAGTAATAATTCTCTTGCTAGGGAGATTATAAGTGATAGTATTTCTGTCAAACGCACAACCATCTATTGTGTATAATAACTGTGTTTAACATTATCTAACAATAATTATCGGGGTAAGTGCACAAGTGCATCAAAATTACCGATAATTTTTGAATGAAATGTGTTTTTTTATAATTGCAAGAGTTGTTTTCATATTTTCGCGAAAAAGCCCGACTCCGCAGGAGGAGGGCATTTTCGTAAAATATGAAAACAAACGATTGCAATTTGTAAAAAAAACACATTGAATAAAAAAATTGTCTGCTTATTTTTATGCACGAGTGTAATTTATTTGAATATTTCCCAAATTAATTAAGAACTCGAATCAAGTAAATTTAAATATTTTATTTAACAGAATGCAAAGAGATAGTTATTATCAATTCTTGACAAAATGAAGGGAAAACATTCGTTGACATTGACTTTTTTGTCTGCTGTCACTCAATAAGATGACGTTAATTGACAGAATATTACATTTTTTGACAATTGTTAACAATAAAATCCCGCTTTGACGTTTCGTCAACAATATAAATTTGCGATACAATTTTCGATTTCTGGCAGTGCTGTTTTCGCTGTAATTTTGCGGAAATTGCATTTCTCTTATGGGAACTTTAACATATGAGGGAAATATTCACAATAATGAAAACAATATTAATAATAATTATTTTAATATGAGTCTTCGATCTTAATATAGCTCAATAAATACTTTTAATACCTGTTAATATTATCATGTCTTTTTTTCCCCTTTTTTTTGTAAAATGTATGGATATTTATATTTTGCAAAAAATTCTTTAGATATTTATGACATAAATGAAACATTTTTCTTGAATTTTAGTTACATAAAGTAATTAACGACAAACTAACAGAATCTTAAACAATCCCTTATAATTTAAGTTTGGCTACTAAAATTTAACGAAAATATATTTTTTGCAAATATTCTTCATGACATTTTTTCATTTTATAATAATTATATTGAATCTCTATATACAGGGTCCTGCACCTCACCTTCCGTCTTCTATAGCTTACTTATTAATTAAGTTAGGATTTTGATATTTTGCAGACCTTACCTGTATCTTGGTGCGCAATTCAGGAATTTTTTTTTTTTTCATACAGGGTTCCTAATTTTTTCAGTTAATAAAATAAAACATTTCATTTAAAATTTTATAAGAAGTATTGGAAATTTGATAAATATTTTCCTTGACCTTTATACCGAAAAAGTTGTAAAAATAACTTTAAAAGGACAAAGTAAGTTTTCCCCCTTTCCATAATTCCACTTTGTAAATGAAACATAAATCGTGTTATCGTAACAAAGGAAACACAATACAAGGAATGCATTATTTACGAAGTTCATATATCATTTTCTTTCCACCACATATTTTTCTCACGTTGGAACTATATCTCTCTTAATCATCCATTCCACTTTAAGTTGTTTGTTCGTTTGTACTTCGCAATATTTTATTTTGCGCCTTGGTTTCTATGACAGCGGTGTGTTAGACCCAACAAGTACATGAACAGAAATTAAAGTAATATAATTATTGTGGAAAAACTTTACTACTGGTTTAACAAAGCTAACTCCTTAGTTATTTCTAAAAAAATGTGATACTGGCTTCTACCATGCGAGCAAAAATTATTTGCATCAAAGAGAGCTTGGATTAAAAAACCTAGGGCTTGGTTTAGATCGCAATAATATGGGGACGATATATCCAACCAAATCTAGGTTAAACTTTTGTCAAATTCATATTATGACATGATATGCCAAACTAATGAGTAATAAAATAAGTAGACAAATACAAATTTATTTTTGTTGTTTACAAAATTAACAAAGTAAGAATGTACAGAAAGAAAAAGAAATATAATTACATTAATTGCTGAAATTGGCCACCGCCATGCTCCAAGCATAAATTCACACGTCTCTTCATATTTTCGAAAGTGTTGACCAGCATCTCTGGAGAAATGTTACCACATTCTTGGATAATCCTTTCTTGTAATTGTTCTAAATTTGCAACTGGTGTTTTAAAAATAGTGTTCTTTAAATGAGGAAAAACGAAGTAAAAGTAAGTAAAGCTCTCTTTAAAAAATCAGTTTTTAAACAAAAACCTAACAGTTTAAGGTAAGGTAAATTTCCTTGTTAATACAAAATACTAAATTAATTAATCAAAATATACCAATTTTGAAAACGCGTTAAAAAGTTTAAAGCAATTTTATTTTAAGAATATTACAATACATTTTTAATACTAATACTACTAACCTATTATATAGTTTCTTTCGCTAAGCTTTTGCAATATCTGCAGAGAGAATAAAAAATTCTATGTAACTGTACCTGGGCAATACTTGCTTTCTATAAATACCAAAATAATATTTTCTAAGCATTCTCTTTCTCCCAGTTATTTGTCTTTATTTACTTTCTAATGTTTTATTTAAGCTGTAGCTCGCACGACAGCGCACTAGATAAAGTAGGAAAAACCAAAATTTATTACGATATAAGCTCTATTTTATTTTTGCAATTAAAGTAGTAGTAGGAGTAGTAGTAACAAGATTTATTTAGCAATGTGCTACAATTTAACAAGTTATATAAAATATTTGAACTAATTTAACAATATCATCTGTAAAAAAAATTTTTTTATCAGTCACTATTTTGTTTTTTAAATAAATAATTTTTCAATGATTTTTTAAAATTTTTCAAAGAGGTCTGTGATTTAATTAAAATATTCAAGTTATTATATTCACTTAATCCTTTATAGAAAACAGATTTATATGTCAAATGGTTTGATACCCTACCTAGACAAAAATCTTTATTATACCTGGTTGAATAGTTATGATTTTCAAAATTTTGAGTTATAAAATCTTTCAAATGAGAAGGCAGTAAGTTATGTTGTATTTTAAAAATAAAAGTACAAATCAAAAGAAATACTAAATTTTTAACATTTAACCACTGAAGTTTCTTTAACATTAAATTTATTTTCGTATATTTATCCACATTTAAAATTATACGCATAGCTTTATTTTGCAAAACTTGGAGTCTATTAAAGACCCCATCATTTGCTGTGTATAAAATAGTTGAACAATATAAAAATTGAGGTAAAATTATAGTGTTATAAATTGTTTTTCGTGAAAATAAACTCAAATTTTGACTAATTCTTTTTAAATAATTAATTTTTTTTCCAATTTTAGATACCAGATTTTCAAAATGTAATTCAATTTTTAACTTAGAATCTAAAATTACTCCCAAATATTTAAAAGAGCCTATAATTTCTAATTTTTCAAGTAGTGATGTATTTACAAAAACCTTTTTGTTAAGATTTTTCGGAAAGCTAGAATTTGGTGTAACTAACAACCTGCTTTCAAAATAAAACAAATTAGGAGAAAATTCATGTAATGATTGTAATACTTACGTATAATTATGTTAAAACATACTAAAGTCAGGATTATGCATGTAAGAAGAGATTGGCTTGGTAACCTTGCAAGTAGACTAAAACAATACCATCAAAGAAAAATATTAAAAAACAAGGTTCATTTAATAAGTACTAAATAGTATAAGGAAAAACATAACCTCTTCTTAGTGGAAAAAGAAAAAGTAAGGTAGGCAGGCTCCTATTAAAAAGATACATAGTGTATTATAGAAATTACTTAAATTCCTGATACGAAAAAAAATTGCTGACAAATATTTGTAATGTCGCTTGACAATAATAAGAAAATTACGTACAGTTTATCTCCTGCGCAAACAAAAGTTACGTATTATGGATGAAAAAATACGTCCGAGCGCATGGCTCGTCGGTCGGCTGCCTTCCCTCTGGACATCTTTGGGCGTGCGCACAAACCTCGTATTATCGGCATGTCCTTCTTTAGCTACATGCTCAAAATATACTCCAGAACCGGCTCGGCCGCCATTTTTGTTATTGTGTTTTAAGGTTTTTGTGTCGATTCCTTGTAGTTTTCTTTGCTATTGTGGATTGTGGGTATTTTTACGGATTTTGTGTAGTTTAGTGCATTGTGTTTGTGCTTTTAGTGACTCGAATTGGAATATAAACAATGACTAATAACAGCCGTTGTATGATTTTATTATGCCCAAATAGAAAGGGGGTAAAATACCTGGTATTTCGTGTTTTCAGTAAGTATGGACTGGTGATCTATCTTGATATATAATTTTATTTTATTATGATCAATTTAAACACATCAAACTAGGCCTAGGCTACACAAACAAGGTATGAAAATAAAGAAAAATCCACACCAAGACAGATTATCCCGATGTATGTTTTGGTATATTTTATTTGCAGCCCTGCAAACTTCAAAAAAGTTTAAAACACACTTCTCTTTATACTTATATTATGTATAAAAAAATATAAATTCCCTAAGTAGTTTATATTTCTCCGTGGGTCAAGTTCTCGCGCAAAAACTTTATCAAATTCTTGAACAAAAAATTGTGCTTGAAAATGTTTTCCACGTACCCAAGTTTTTGCCAAATTGAAAAAATCATTACCAATTATGTATCAACTAATATTTGACTTGAGGTTAGGTACGCGATAACATCGACGATTGGTTATTTTGCTGGTTTTGTTTGTTTTTTATATTCGATTTTATAAGTTTTACAGTTTAATTGACTTTTTCTCTTCCCTTTCGAACTAAAAACACGACAAATAATTTTGTAACAAATGTTAGAAACAAAACCTTACATAACAATTTTCTATCCTCAAAATCTGATAGGTTTGCAACTACTAAAAATGCCACAAATCACTAACCTGATCAAAGAAGAAATTCCAATTTTTTTGCAAGAATTTGAATTTTAAAGCCCGAACCTGTCTATTTTTCAAACGATAATGCGGTACGCATGTCTAATAGTGTATAGCTTTGTTTACATGTGCGAGGCCATAAATTAGCCGCTTTCGTGATTATTGCTTGCTTATCTTAATGTAAATATCTATGGCTACCAGTGGACCTGTAAATAAAATTCAGCGTTCAAGTTTACGCACTATGAGAAAAAAGTAGAAAAATGGTCTTCGTCTTGCTGCAATTACATATTTCTCCATGTTTCCAAAGGAAGATTAATTTTGGCAAATGAAATGATTTCGATCACAGGTTAAATTACTACCTTTGGCTGAAAAACATGACCCAATGACATAACACACATTTTGTCCCAAATACTGTGGACATATAAGGCGTCCTTTGTCTTAATAATATGCACTATTGGTCGGTGACTAATCCACATGGAAGTCAGTCACCAGCATCGCGGGAATGTTAACGTCTAGTATGGAATGATCATTATTATTGGTTTGTATATTTTTGACCGCTAAATATACTTGCATTTCTTAACATTTCATTGGCCAGGATTATAAAAAATGTTTCCTTGGAAACTGGAAGTATTTGCAGCAGAAAAGGTACCCAGTCCATTTTTTCCGTAAAGTACAAAACCACTTAAATCGACAATTTCCCGTCCGGTGAATAGGTAAGGGCAGTCGATTTTCCTGGCCTCCTAAGTCCCCCGATTTAACATGCAGGGATTCTTATCTGTGGGGAAAAATAAAGGACATAGTTTACAAAGCCCGACCAACAACCTGGGAAGATATGATAGGTCAAATTCAATATGCTATTAGTTATATATCTAAAGCGGAATATGGAGCCATTATATTTTCTAATCTCAGAAGGGTTAATTGTTGCATTCAAAAATTGTTAGTAACTAAGGGTTATTGCTAAAATTTCAGGAACATTAAAAGAAACTCCAATTTATGAAATTTTCTTACTGGATCTCTCACGCAGCAGAATTAATTCCCGATAATTTTTTTCTCGGTTTCACTCATGTTTTTGTTGACAGAAAATTACCTTTATATCTATTCTGCTGCTAGGGAGATTATAAGTGAAAATATACGAAAAATATTCGATAACTATTTTTGCAATAATTATTTAACAAAATGGAATAACAACCTCGGGTTTTCTGATACCTTTTTCCTAATTAATAGTATATCAGTAAAGAACGCATAGGGATGTATTTAAATAAGTTGTGTAAATGACTGGAATAGGACTTTTTAGCAGTGAAGTAAGTAGGTAAGTAAAAAATATTTTTAATCAAATTTTCTTGACCGAATTTATTAATAATTTTTTTACCAATAATCGTAACATAATAAAATTAATTTCAAGATATAGCTGTAATTTTTTATATTAAAATACGAATTTAATAAATTAGTATTTGAACATTAAATATCAAATCTCGTGACAAGCAAAATAATATTAATAAAATAAATAGCAAAAACTTTAGACCTTGCACATGGCTACATAAATTATGATCCGATACTTCATCTTCTAAGCTGACCGGCAGCTATAAAACTTCCCGAATATATGAATAGTACGTGAGACGGTTAAACTTAAAAGGGCATTTTTGCTTTTATTCCTGTCCAATAAATCCAGCGTTTAGGCGTGAATTTATAAAATTCGGTTTTGCTACCAGAAAGTCGAATAATAAATACCGGTTCGAAAATAAAATTTTTTACCTTATAAGAAGGATACAGCGTGATCAATTAAAGGTATGCAGCGGCTATATCTCGAGAACCATTTATGTTACGATTATGGGATACAAAAATGATTAATAAATTCGGTCAAAAGATTGTGATTACTAATAATTTTAAGTTCCTAACTTCACTGCTAAGGGACACATTTGCTCTCAATTGGCTAATTTTCCCTTATAATTAATATAAAATGCAGGTCTAAAATATTCCATATACAGTGATGGGCTAAAATATGGAACAAATTCATTTAAAAATCAGGTATTTATTTTTTGAAAAAACGCTCGGACACGTCGATTATAATTCTTTTTTCCGGATTTTTTGCCTTAAAAAGAAATTATACTGGGTGTGTCAAAAAGTAGATGTAGCAAAATTTTTTTGTTTTTTAAATAGAACCCCCCTATTTTTACTTATTACCCTAATTCTACGTCAAATTCTGCGCATAATTCATGTAGCATACTCTATCCTTATCTCTAACGGTTTTAGAGAAAAATTACATCATAAAAAAAAATTCTTTAAAAAAAGGTTAAAAAATTAGTTTATTAAGGAGAGTTGAAAATGCAAACCATTAACTTCTTGACAATATGCTAATCTACTTAAAAACCCTTCTAAAACAATATTTACAGTATTTTCATTAATTTGCCTAATTTCATATCTAATTTTAAATTTTAAGTCTTCCAAATTTTGTGATTTATCCTTATACACTTTTGATTTCAAATAACCCCGAAGAAAGAAATCCATGGGTGTAAGATCGGGAGATCTTGCAGGCCATTCTATGGGTCCTCTTCTACCTATCCATCGTTCGGGAAATACAGTATTCAAATACTCTCGTACTTGTCGAGCAAAATGAGGCGGAGCACCATCCTGCTGAAACCAAATAGACGCTTCTGGTAGATGAGGCTGATTCGGATTTGGAAAATCCGCTGCTAGTGTGGGAAATAATTAATTTTGAAGAAATTAGAAATACCGGTCTCCTGTAAGATTTCCAATAATTCTATTATTTAATATCCCTGCCCAAACATTTACTTTTTGTGGGTATTGCGTGTGCTGTTCTCTCATCCAACGGGGATTATTTGTACTCCAATACCGAAAATTTTGTCTGTTTACCGAACCATTCAAACAAAACGTGGCTTCATCGCTAAAAAGTATGTTGCGATGGAAAAATAGATTTAAGTTGCAAATTTCCATCATAGTTTCACAAAACTGTAGTCGGCGGTCGGGATCATCTTCGTTTAGCTCATGCAGCAACCTAATTTTATACGGATGGTACTTTTCTTGTTTTAATACCCGCAACACAGATCGTCGGCTAACATCATTATTAAGGGCTACTTCAGTGGATGCACTATGAGGATTATCTTCAACCTCTAACAAAATGTTCAATTGTGTGTTTTCACTAATTTTTGGACGACCTGGCCGTAGACGATCCTTTACATTCCCTGTTTCCCTGAATTTCTTCTCAATTTTACTTACTGTAGATCTTGTAATCGGCCGTTCTGGATACTTAGCGTTAAACAAGTTACAAACTTCTTCCTGACTTCTTGTTTTGTCTCCACATCCAATTAAAATTAAAATTTCGATTCTTTGTGTTTCATTTAAATGCACCATGATCACCGTTTTTTAAAATTATACCTAAACTAATTTTTGATTGACACATGACTTGCTATCGTAGTAACAATTCATTTATATTTACCTGTTTACCTTTAAGTAGGTACATGTACCTTTTTTTAAAGAATTTTTTTTTATGATGTAATTTTTCTCTAAAACCGTTAGAGATAAGGATAGAGTATGCTACATGTCACCTCTTCTATGGAACTTGGTGGTAGATGAGTTACTAGCATGTCTTAACGCAGAGGGTTTCTACGCCCACGGCTATGCAGACGATGTGGTAATACTCATCATCGGTACACATGCCACTATATTAGCAGAGCTTATGCAAAGAGCACTAAACATCGTGCAACGCTGGTGTGAGAAGGTAAACCTCAAAGTCAACGCTGCTAAGACTGCAACATTGCCATTCACCAAACGAAGGCAGGCAGGGAACTATAACAACCTAAAAATCTTTGGTGAACAGATAAAAACAGTCAGCGAAGTCAAATATCTACGACTAACCCTGGATTCGAAACTGACATGGAACCGACATATCAACAATAACCTAAACAAGGCAAAAATGTGTCTAATGAGATGCAGAAGACTGTTTGGGAAAACCTGGGGACTCAAACCGCAGATGGTGCTGTGGTTATACGTCACAATCATCAGACCCCTGATGACATATGGGTCTGTAGTTTGGTGGACAAAAACACAGCAAATCACGACAGCCACAAAACTCAACAGTGTACAAAGGCTGGCCTGCTTGTGTATCACCGATGCAATGAGAAGCACCCCCACCGCAGCAATGGAAGTTATACTAGGACTAACACCACTAGATATACACATCAAAATGGAGGCCAACTGCAGCGCTTCTAGGATAAAAGCAAATGGGGAATGGAAACAACGCCCCGAGAAAATAGGGCACACAAGAGCCACGGACCTTATCAACGACGAGCTCTTGGAGATGCAAACCGATCGTATAAAAGCGAGATATAACTTTACAAAACCATTTAATGTCAGGTGCGACCCTGATATGTGGTCCAAAGGAAGATCTCCGTCACTAGACAATGGCCTAGTTTGGTACACTGATGGATCGAAAACGGCCAACGGAGTAGGCGCAGGTGCATTTGGGGAAAGACCCAGAATGGAAATCAGCATCCCTCTGGGAAACTACGCCACAGTATACCAAGCTGAAGTTCATGCGATACAAGCATGCGTACAAAAGAATCTCGAAAAGGGCTACCACGACCAAAAGATACATATCCTGTCGGACAGCCAAGCTGCCCTAAAGGCTCTGAACTCCTTCCGATTTACATCAAAAATCACAATGGAGTGCCTTAACGATCTAAAAGACCTGGCAGCCAGAAACAACAGGGTTGAACTCCTATGGGTTCCTGGCCATTCAGGGATAAAAGGCAACGAAAAAGTAGATGAACTGGCAAGAACCGGATCTGCTCAAAATTTCAGGGGCCCAGAACCCGCCCTTGGAATATCAAAAAAGGCAACCAAAACAACATCAGACAGATGGGCACAAAAACAACATCTATCTCGATGGAATGGTACACGAACGGGCCGTCATCGATAGGCCCTTGAAGAAGCTATCAGCTGGAATGCTGCTCTTGACGCGTACCCAGCTAAAGCAAAAGACCGGCCTACTAACAGGCCATTGTCACTTAAGAAAGCACCTTCAACGAATGGGAGTCTATAATGGACCCATTGAATGTAGACTTTGCGGCGAAGAGGATGAAACCGCCTCCCATATCATATACAGCTGCGAAGCGCTAAACCGTATAGGATTCAAAATCTTCGGAAACATTCGACGTGGCGATAACCTCCCGCACGACAAACTTGGAAGAAAACTACTGGACCTCATAGAAGGAACAAATATTTTCTAACAAGACTGGGGCGCACAATAAGCCAGAATGCTGCAGTGTAAGAAGCTTGGGCCACACGTCGAACCCGACCCCCGCCTTTAACCAACCAACCTTTAACCAACCAACCATGCTACATGAATTATGCGCAGAATTTGACGTAGAATTTTGCTACATCTACTTTTTGACACACCCGGTATAATTTCTTTTTGAGGCAAAAAATCCGGAAGAAAGAATTATAATCGACGTGTCCGAGCGTTTTTTCAAAAAATGAATACCTGATTTTTAAATGAATTTGTTCCATATTTTAGCCCATCACTGTATAATATCTCCTTAAGATTCTAAAATTTGTATTTAAACATTTTTTCCTTAATTATCATGACAACGACAGTGCTTCCTCCGTAAGCTATAATACCGTTATCTACCAAAATCATGAAAAACGCGGGAAGTTATAAAAAATGATACCTCTCGATAACTATTAATAATTTGAGAGACTTTAAGGTATCAAAAAATAGATCTAATAGAGCACTTTTAAATGGCCATACTTTCAATTTGTAAGATGAGTTAAACCTAACACAATAGTTATTTTTGTATTAAGTGCGTGAATTGAGTGTTTTTAATGGCACATGCGAGCGCGATTGTGTCATTAAAACATGAATTTCACAAACGAAATACAAACAACATTTTTTGTACAACTGTAAGGATGAATTAATCGGCTAAAATTTTATATTATAAATAAATACTCCCTATATAATTTTACAGCATCAAGTTAACATGCTCTGTCGTTACTATAAAAACGGCTTGTTGGCACGTTGCTAGTTTTACTGTCATACGTTTATAGTTTGTTGGTATTTACTTCAATTTTAAGATATTTTTAATAAGATGGATGTTGATTAGGGGAGTGGAAGCAGTGGCGTAACAATGTAGCCACGGGCCCGTGTGCGAAAACTGTGCCGGGCCCCCATTATGATACGGAGTATTATTATTGATAACCATATTAATTTATCAATTTTGAGAAGGTACACAAAAAAGCAATAATTATTGTTATGCTAAGTAGTTATATTCCTGAACATAGAAAAATATCTGCAAATACATATTATCAAAAACAAAGAATTATAATTTATATATACAGTGTCACCAGTAAAGTCCGCATCATATGGGATTTTTTCTTTATTAATAGCTTTATTCAAAATTTGACTTTAGCATCAAGTTCTGCTTCGATCGAGATGAAATTAAGCAAAAAATAGTAGCATTAGCTGTCAAATTTTAATTTTTTACAAAAAATAATTCAAAAGTAGGGTTATTTCTGAAAATATCGAAAAAAGTTATTGAAAAAGTTTTTTTTAAATACAGATCCTAGCCCACATGCAAAATTTTAGCTACATAAGATAATTTTGATTTTTTACCTATATTTTGCAAATTGCACCACTTTTGCAAAATAAGACTCAACGCAACCTACATAAAACTGCTCAGTTTTGACAAAGCTTTATTTCAGATATATTTTTTTTAAAGTAGAGCCATAGTAACTGTGTGTTTTTCTTCAAAATCAAAATTGGGCTATTAAAATTTGGTCGCATGTGATGCAAAGTTTATTTGTTTTTAACCCTGTATAAGATAACTTCATAAAATAAGTATTTTTGAAAACGTAGTTTGTGTCTGAAAGTAGTACTAGGGCCTAGGGCCTAGGCCGAGAATAATATATTCCCGTATCGTTATATTATGTCTCATTGCGTAGTAACGGTTATCAATACTGGAATAATGAACTTTTTTTAAAACCGACCAGAAAATTTACACTTTCTGGACAATTTTTTGTCTAGAAAATAACGTTTTTCCGATCGCAAGACCGAAAAAGTGACATTAGAGACAGGAAAAATCTTTTCCGGACTCTAATGTCCATTTTCCGGTCTCTAATGTCACTGTCATCCTGTTTTTTGTTTTTCCAATCGCTCTTTGATAATACAAGATACCTTGATTTCGTTATTATGACAACATTTCGATGTATTGTAGAGTGACAGTTCGTTAATTTTTAATTTTGTTCTTTATGTCAAACTTGTTTCGCGTAGATTATAAATTATATCGAAGTGTCGGTCTTAAAAAAAATATTGTACGTCACGCAACCGAAAATTAGTGTTTTCCAGGTCTCTCCAAGCTTCCAGGACTCGCCTATGGCTCGCCCCGGAAATGCTTATCTCGACCTGAAAAACACTACTTTCCGGTCTTGTAACGTAAATTACTATTGTGCATGGCGTCAAATCACGCCAGAAAGATGTCGGTTTGTGGACGATTGCCGAAAAAAAAATTTTTTTCTTGCTTTTGCATGCGCAACGTTTGAAATCAGGTTAGAAATGTCTATTTTTTGAACTTCCTCATTTTCGATAGAAATAATTGCTAAAGCTGATAATTTTTTATCGGTCATGCAATTTCTCAAATAAGTTTTAATTAACTTTAACTTGGAAAAAGACCGTTCAGCTGATGCAACCGAAATAGGGATGGTCTAAAAAAATAATGCAGGCAGTTACAATTTCACTAAAACTGGAAGATGAATTAGAAGTACTATCTATAAAAGTATTGAGTAGAGTAGTTTTGCGGATATTGCATTTTTTTTCTATGAGAATATTTTGTTTCGCATTTTTATGTTTTTGTGGCTCCGCTCCCGGGCCCCTTTTTCACCCGGGCCCGTGTGCTTCGCACACATTGAACACCGGTAGTTACGCCACTGAGTGGAAGCTATACATCATCGGATATAGCCGATGTAGCAAATTCGGCAATATCCAACATGTTACTGGCCAAATCTAAATTAGTATAATATGAGAAAACATAATATGACCAATTGCGTGTATGGTGCAGCAAGAAAAATGTACAAAAGGTCTCTGAAAAACTACTTATATGCTATTTTGAGGAGAAATCAAAAACTGTAAAACCTCCTACGTTATGGAGTGTCTACTCAATGTTGAAAAGTACCTTGAATGTTAAAGAAAATATGGACATAAGGAAGTTTTTAAAATTGGTACCGTTTATTAAGAACAAAAAACGTAGGATACCGCGGAAAGAAGTCTAAAGTTTTATCGAGGGAATATTTAAGAAGCTGATGATGAAACAAATTTACTTTATAAGGTATCGACGATCATAATTTTGTATTAGGGTTTTCAGTAATTTCAATATTTTTCAATTGTAGGTTGCATTAATTTTGGGAATCAGCGGTGCTTGTCGCCGTGACGAATTATTGAAGATTACTATTGATAACATTGAAGATGTCGAGTCTATATTGATCGTTAAAATACCGGATACAAAGACCTATTGCCCGAGAATGTTTACCGCTTCAAATTCTGATTATATTGAAATATACCGCAAGTATAGAGCACTACGACCGTCCCATACAGACAAAAAAAGATTATTTTTAAAATATTCAAGAGGAAAATGTGTTAACCAGCATGTGGGGATAAATAAAATAGGAGAACTTCCCAGCTTGATTGTAAAATGGCTGGGAAAAGAATTGCATAACAGATACACAGGTCACTGTTTTAGGAGAAGCTATGCAACTCTCTTGGCCAATGCAGGGGGTGACATGACATGTATAAAACGTCACGGTGCGGTGGCTGGAAATCTGCTACCATAGCAGAAGGATATAATATAGAAGACAGTTTGAGTAATAAAATTGATATATCTAATAAATTAAATTGTTCCTCTGCTTCAGAACACATCAAAATAACTGATAAAATTATAGAATTAACTTTTCAAGAAACAGGTACCTAGTGTTTCTGAACAGCGGCAAGGTGAAACACCTTCAAGAATTCATATTGGGAGCAATTGTTCAAATTTTACTATCAATTATTATTCTAAGAAACGAAACTGTTTGTTGATAGGTATATAATTAAAAATTTTGTTGTTTCGATACATTTTTTAAAAAATAACGTTTTATTGTTGTTAAAAAGTAATTTTTTCAACGTAAAAAAAGTATTTTTTTCACTGTTAAGCAAAGAGGCGTTCATATACAGCGTGTCTGCTTAAGTTGGCTACATATGGGCAACTTTTTTATTATTAACTTTACGAAAAAAATTATTCTTCATAAAAAGTTCTGCATGCAACCATCAGATGTTAATTTTTTTTAGTCGTATACGAGGTTGGTCAAAAAATATGAATTTTGCCCAAGAGTAAAGTACTTTAATTTTTGACAATATCGAAAACTGTAATTATGAAAAGTTGTTAGTAATGTAAAACTATATTTTAATATGCAATTACATCCTTCTACTTAATTTTTTTTTTATTTTTACAAATTTTTCTCAAATTACGGTTACCGAACATTTATCTTTTTATTAATTAAAAAAATCATGATAACCTTTCTGTTTAATTTAGAAAATAATAAATCTCGAAACCCAATTTATTTCTAGAAATTTAATTAATAGATACACCATTAAAATAAAAATTTGTAAAAATAAAAAAAAATTAAGTAGAAGGATGTAATTGCATATTAAAATATAGTTTTACATTACGAACAACTTTTCATAATTACAGTTTTCGATATTGTCAAAAATAAAGGTACTTTATTCTTTGGCAAAATTCATATTTTTTGACAAACCTCGTATACGACTGAAAAAATTTAACATCTGTTGGTTACATTTTAGGTTTTGGACCATGCAGAACTTTTTATGAAAAATAACTTTTTTTCGTTAAGTTAATAATAAAAAAGTTTCCCATATGTAGCCAACTTAAGTAGTACTGAGGATTAAAGCTCAGTAGCAAGCGGTTAATTTAAGACCAGTAAAATTATTTAATAAGTTGCACATTTTTTTTAGAAATTAGAGGTCAAAAGGTTATTCACGTCCACGTGTTGAAGACTTTTTTTTTCTTCCCCAGTTTATTTGGTTGGCAGTACTTTATTTAATCTGTCATCATCAATCAACAGCAATATATAAATATATCCCAAAATAATTTGATAACTTTATTAATTTTAGTTAAGTTAAGGTAAGAGTTGATTGCAAAATACTCAATAATAATGAGAAAAAAAACAGCTTACGCAGACCTTTGGAAACTAATAATATTAATTTTGAAGAAGTAGTCCATACTCAAAGTGGAGTTAAATGTATAGGAAAAAACAAAAGCACAAAGTCTTTCTCCACAATATTTAATTAGAAAAACTAGGCGAACCTAGAATAATTCAAAATCGACATGTTTCGAGTGTAGAAACACTCATCATCAGGAAAACAAAGTGAATAGTACAATGCTGGTGATGTTAGCAATAGAGAAAATAAAAGTGGGATTGAGCCGTAATGAAGCCTTTAAAGGTGTACAATAGGTGTATTGTACAGACTTTGTGCTTTTCTTTTTTCTCATAATACACTACGACCATTAATTATTATCGAATATTAAAAAATGCACCTTCAAATTAATAAGCTGTAATTTCGTTAATAATAAACCAATTTTTTTTTTTAATTATAAATATAAATAATAAATATAATAATATAAGATTCTCGTGTTTAGCGCAGAGTAGTTTGCGTCCTGACCAGTGGCGCACCCAGGGGGAGGGGCCAAGGGGGCCTTGGCCCCCCCCAAAACCCCCAATGAAATAAAAATTATAAAAGTGGATAAGTATTTTAAAAAGTCAATTTTCTTAGATTTACCTCACGGGCCTCGTTTGAGGGGGGCCAGGTGGGGCATTTGCCCCCCTGTAATATGAGGGTAAAACACTCTGTATTAGTATATTGTATTAGTGTTCTAATTAGTTATTATGATTAGCTAGTATAACAATACTGTCGATATAACAAATATGTAATATAAACATTTAGCGTAAGTGGAACAACTATGTATGTGGCGACATGGACTAAGATGGAGAATATAGTTTGATGTTGAATATGAAACACCGTTTTCTTTGAACCCTTTGCTGCAACCTATCTGAACATCAAATTATTACATGGCGATCCTGCCAGCCAAAAAACCATAAGAAGAAAAGCACCGATATGGAGTAAAATGGGTAGTGCCAAGTCTAAAGAGGAAATAGTTATCAACCAGGCCTCGAATGGAGACGCAAGGAGCGAAATATCAAACAAGGGGTTTTCGCTGTCAGAGTACCTTTTACTAACACTTGTAGTAGCCGTTATCCTGTATATCATATATAGTGGAATTCTTCGTTATCGTAAGGAATTACGAAAAACTATTCGAAGAGAAATTAACAGAAGCGAGTTAAGAAAATCAAGGGATGAATTAATGACGGAGGAGGCAGTATAAAATTTTTTTTTTTAGGTTCTTTTTAGGATAATTATAAAGATGGTTATTACACTTATGGGAAAAAAAAAAACTGAAAATGGACATAAGAAACAAGGCGATATGTAAAGAATGGAAAAAATTAAGCAATTTAGTAATTAAAAAGAAAAAATGTACTAAGTAAGTTATAGAATTAAGTAAATTGTATTGAAATAGGGACCTCTTTAACAAGTACTTTGCTCTTAAATAATTAGATTTGCATATTTTTCATGGGAGATAACTTAAACATAATTTTAAGTTCTCTAGCAGATGTCAGAACTTATCTAGGAAAATTAAATTACGACAGACGAAAAACATCCATCGTTTCAACTAAAGTTAGGGAAGCAAAAACTATTTACTCTCGACTGAGTGAGGAGGTTTCTGCTATTAATCAAAAAATAAAAGATTCTGAACTCGACGAAGCAGACATTGAATATTCTAAAAATACTATAGACAAAATTAAAAAAGTATATCAGGAAATTATAAATTTTGATAAACAATTCGCAGAAGGTTTGAGTAGTGATAACCAAGACGCGGAAAGTACAAATCGGGATAACCAGGACGCGAAAATTATACATTCAGATATGTCGGCTTTTGACCTGAAAGTGGCCACGAGCCTCTTGCCTGTAATGGATGACTCGGAAGCTATTACACATAAACTAATCGACGCGGCAGAATTTTATCATTCTATGCTTAACGATGATGGCAAGCCTATTTTAATTAAATTCATTCTGAAAACACGAATTTCAAATAATGCGAAATTGAGATTAAAGTCTAGTTACGAGTCTATGGATTCATTATTAGGAGACATAAAAAAACATCTTTTAACGAAACAATCCGATACCGCCCTTCAGGCAAAATTGTTTTCCGCCAAGCAAGGCGATAATACTGTTTCTGAGTTTGGTAAAAATCTTGAAGATATCTTAGTAAATCTGACAATTTCTCAAGCAGACGGTGATTCAAGAGCTTTTGATATTTTAAGACCAATAAACGAAAAAATCGCTATAAAAAGGTTTACAGGTGGCCTTAGAAATCATAAACTCAGCACAATCATATCTGCTAGAAATTTTGAATTTTTAAAGGATGCCATTAGAGCGGCGCAGGATGAAGAAATTTCCTCTCAAAGCAGTAATCAACAAATTTTCAATATGTTTAGAGGAAGAGGAAACAACAGAAATTTTTCTGCAGGTTTTAACAGAGCTAGAAACTCTGGAAGACATTTTAATAACAATTTCAATAGAAACGTAACTAATAGAAATAACAATCATGTTTCTAATTATCAACAAAATAATTCTCGCTTAGGTAATGGTAATAGCAATCCGCAAAGTCAGCGTTTTCAGGGGGGACACCGAGGACGTTCGTTTACTCGCGGTTATCGTGGAAATTCGCGGAGACAAATAAATTTTGCTGACCAAGACATTAATGCAGGTCAGGAAACGTTGCCGTATGATGTTTCTAGGGAGCAAACATTTTTTCGTCCCTAAAGTAGAGGGGAATAGTCATAATAATATTTTTACTTACTCCGAAAATTACTCAAATTCAGTTTCTTTTAGAGTAAACAACAAAAGTTTAGGATTCTTAGTAGATACGGGAGCGTCATTGTGTGCGCTTAAGTTAGAGCATTTAGATGCAAGTATACCTTTACATAAGGAAAATCTTGAAATAAATGGCATAGGTGGTAGAGTATGTTCCGTAGGTTATGTATACTTAAATCTCGCTATAGGAAACATACAATTTAGGGAAAAGTTTTATGTATTTGATTCGTTGGAATGTCATACAGATGGTATAATTGGGAGAAATTTTTTAGGGAAGTATAAAGCTAAATTAAACTATGAGGAAAATACTTTAGATCTTTTCAATGAGGGAAAGAATGTTATTTTAGACTTAAATGCTTGTTGTAGTCATATATTAGTGTTACCTGCAAGGTGTGAAAGTATTCAGTACCTTGAGACAGGGTTAAATGAGGAATGTGTTGTTATGCCAAGTGAGTTATGCCAGGGTGTGTTTGTAGCAGGAGTGATTGCACAACCAGTGAATGGGAAAGTTCCGGTTAAAATTTTGAATACACGGGAAAGTGAAGTACGCTTGAGAAATTGCTTACCTAAAACTGAGAAGCTCAGCAATTATGATTGTTGTCAGTTTACTTCTCAAAATATTTCAGTTAATCGAGTAAAACAGTTATTTGACATGCTTAAACTTACCTACTTGAATAAAGAAGAGAAAGATTCAATAGATCAATTATGTGCTAAATTTGCAGACATATTTCATATGCCTGGGGATAAATTATCTGTAACAAATATTTATAAACAGTCAATTCAAGTCAAACCGAACACTCAACCAGTTTATATAAAACCTTATAGACTGCCTCAATCCCAGAGGGAGGAAATAAATAAGCAAATTTCCCAAATGTGCGATAATGATATAATTGAGAGTGCGCAGAGTGAGTGGTCGTCGCCTGTTTTACTGGTACCGAAAAAGAGTGAAACATCAGGAGAGAAACGTAGCAGATTGGTTTTAGATTACAGATTTTTAAACCGTAGTTTAGTAGATATCAAGTGGCCTATTGCAAATGTGGTTGATATTTTGGATTCTCTTGCGGGAGCTCTTTATTTTTCGCATTTAGATCTAAGTCAGGGGTATTATCAAGTGGAACTAGATGAACAAAGTAGAAAATTGACAGCCTTTACAACTGATCGGGGGCAATGGCAAATGAAAAGATTGCCCATGGGGCTAAAACTTAGCCCCAGTGCCTTTTCTAGGATAATGACAGTTGCAATGGCAGGTCTAAACTACGAAAAATGTTTTGTTTACCTTGACGATCTAATAGTATTCGGGAGAAATCTTAAGGAACACAACAAAAACCTTATGGACGTTTTTACTAGACTTCGTAAAGTAAATTTAAAACTAAATCCCTTAAAATGCGAGTTTTTAAGGAAAGAAATTCTTTATTTAGGTCACATTATTAGTGATAAAGGAATATCTCCTGATCCTGAAAAAATTAAAGCTTTAGACGAATATCCCGTTCCAAAAAATTCAGACGAAGTTAAACGTTTCGTGGCTTTTGCAAATTACTACAGAAAGTTTATTCCGAAATTTGCGGAGCTATCTGTACCCCTAAACAAATTGTGCAGAAAGTATGCAAGGTTTGAATGGACGGATGAATGTAACAACTCATTTAAAATCCTAAAGAACGCACTAAGTCAATATCCAGTTTTACAGTATCCTGATTTTGCAGAGAAAAATGAATTTATACTTCAAACTGATGCGTCAAAGTCAGCTATTGGAGCAGTACTCTCAAATAAAAATAATAGACCAGTGGCGTACGCCAGTAGAAGTTTAAATAAAGCGGAAATAAATTACCCTATTATTCACAAAGAACTTTTAGCTATCTACTGGGCTGTAAAGCATTTTCGGCCTTATTTATATGGACGCAGATTTAAAATAGTAACTGACCATAAACCTTTATTATACTTATTTAGCCTTACTGACCCATCCAGCCGGTTAACAAAATTTCGATTAGGCCTTGAGGAATATGATTTTTACGTTGAGTATGTGAAAGGAAGTGAAAATGTCACCGCGGATGCATTATCAAGAATTATCTTGACATCTGAGGAATTGAAAAGCATGAATAATGACATGATTGCTGTTTTGACCAGAGGACAGTGTAAGAGTATGAAAGAGCAAGATTGTGTGTTGGACAAGGATAACCTTAATGTTTGGCCTGATCAACCAGATATTGTGGAAGTTCTTAAACAACCTAAAAATTGCACTGAGTTAGTTTTAACGACATCGTCCAAAATAAAAACATTGTCAAAAGATATAACTGAACACTTGGGGAGTTTTTATTATGTTCCATTGCAACTTAGTTTGTACTTTAGTCAAAATACTCGATCGGCATTGGCGCGAGACGAAATGCTGAGAGATTTGGCCAAAATAACTAAGAAAGCAAATATAAATGAATTATATATTTTAAAAAATGAGAAAAATAAAATGTTTATTAAATGGATAGGTAAGGAAATAAATAGTAATCCTAATTGGGGGGGCCCCCGTATAAATATTGTACAAGGAGCTAGCAAAATAATAGATAATGATGAGAAACGAATTATTTTGAATGATTTTCATTTACTTCCCACAAGTGGACATGCAGGCATAAATAGAATGACAAATAATATAAAAAAGTATTACTTTTGGCCAGGTCTAGATAACGATGTTGCAGACTTTGTAAGAAAATGTGACACTTGTCAAAAACAAAAGCATTGCAATCGTTATACTAGACAGCCCATGGTTATTACGTCGACAGCCAATTATTCTTTTCAAAAAGTATATTTAGATATTGTAGGACCACTACCAACAGATGTAAATGAATTTGCATACATCCTGACTTTACAGTGTGAGTTAACAAAATTTGTGGAAGCATATCCTATAAAAAATAAAGACACCGTATCTGTGGCAAAATCATTTGTGGAAAATTTTATCTTACGATATGGAATTCCACAGGAAATTGCAACGGATAGGGGTTCTGAATTTATTTCTTCCACTATGAGTGAGGTTTGTAAGCTTTTAAAAATAAATCAAATTTATTCCACGGCATACCATCATGAAAGTATTGGTTCTTTGGAAAATTCACATAAGGTATTGGGTGCCTATTTAAGAATTCAATCCGAAAATAATGATGCAGCGTGGAGTACATGGATTCCTTATTGGTGTTTCTCTTATAATACTACAGTCCATACTGAAACTAAATATACTCCTTTTGAACTGGTCTTTGGAAAGAAATGTCACATTCCTAATAATCTAAATAATATGTTAGAACCCATTTATAACTTTGAGAATTACCCTATTGAGTTAAAGTATCGGTTGCAAAAGGCTCATGAGGATGCAAGAGCTAACTTATTACATTCAAAATTTAAAAGAAAGCAAAGTTATGATGAAAAAATTAAACCCATTCAATACAAAAAAGGCGATTTAGTACTGGTAAAAAATGAAGTGGGAAACAAAATCGCAAGTCCTTGTTTTCTTGGTCCTTATTTAGTTATCGAGGATGAATCTCCAAATGTAAAACTAATGAAAGGTAATAAGGAGATTGTAATCCACAAAAATAGAACTAAGTTATATCATAGTTAAGTAATTTCTAGGTAATAATTTAGTAGTAAGGAATCGGCCGGCCCTACTTTCGTATTCTTCTCTATCTGCTATTTATTCTAGGTCTGACTACTCTAATTTTCTTCCTTTTCTTTCTTCATTTCTTGAATTCTTATTGACTAAGAAAATGTTTGTTATAAGTATAGTTATTATTTCACATGAGTTAATTACTTTCATATTATAATTAGCAGGAATTTCCATTTGAAAACAAAGTGTAAATTCCTTAAATTGCCCGGGGAGGTGTAATATGAGGGTAAAACACTCTGTATTAGTATATTGTATTAGTGTTCTAATTAGTTATTATGATTAGCTAGTATAACAATACTGTCGATATAACAAATATGTAATATAAACATTTAGCGTAAGTGGAACAACTATGTATGTGGCGACATGGACTAAGATGGAGAATATAGTTTGATGTTGAATATGAAACACCGTTTTCTTTGAACCCTTTGCTGCAACCTATCTGAACATCAAATTATTACACCCCCCCCCCCTCCCCGTGGAAGTTGACTTATTGACAAAAGTTTACTTATTGAGGTTTAATATGGTTTGATTAAATTTATGAATTTATTATTTCGAATTTTTCTTTATATTTTTGTTATTATTTTGGGGTAGTAAAGACTTATTTTAATAAAAATAAACAGTTTTAATGCCAAAACGACTATGAATGTTTGAGAAACAATTTTAGCGCAAAAAATTGAAATTAAAATTAAGGGAAGACCTAAACTCTCGAAATTAACTTGATACATACCACAAAGTGTAAATCTAGGAACTTTATTGTTATTGATAAGTTTGCTGCAAATAAAAACAGATGAATGAACTTTACTTTTAAACAATGTACCCAATAATGAAAAATAAATTAGCCTTTCTATTTTTTATCTTATTTCATTTTCAATAGAATAAGAAGGTAATCATAAATTTTTAAAATATTTACTATAATAATTATTGACCAAATTTGGGCGTGGTCTTAAAAAAATTTCGCCTGCGGCGCATTAAAATCTTTCCTCTCTTAATTTATTGTTCCAAAAAGTGCAATTATTATCATAACAATACTTTATAGCGCACGAAATACTGAGTTACTAACACGTTACTAACATCAAAATGACTAAAATAAGTTAGATCAGATGTCACTAAAATTTAAGGTTATGTGGTCTTTCATTGTTGCCACATCAAGTATAACATAATCATATGACGCTAGACAAATAATAAGGAAATATCAAATATTTCTAATCAAATCAAAGCCTTGGCCAATATTTAATAAATCGGCTTTACGTATTATTTACTTAAATAAAATAACACTGAGTGTTAGGTATTATTTACCAAAACTACTAATTATTAAGCAAGAAAGTCCCAACTACACATATTTAGGCAGATAGAACATTAAAAATGTTGTGAAACTAAGTAAGAATGTCCGAACTGCTTAAAATCCGGCAGATAGGACCTACTTGCTTATTGACTGAGAGAAAGGACATTTTTGCTTAGTAAAGGGTACCTATATCGTAGATGGGACAATTTTTATAGTGATATTATACTAGTTTAGACTGTAGATAGGACTTTGTTCCTTGGTATATAGATAAAATGTATATTTGGGTATACATAGGCATAGAAATCTAAGAACCTCAAAATTTGCAGATAGGACCTTCTTCCTTAGGAGGGCAGTATAGACTTTATTTGTTGACATGTTTTTTATTCTAAATTTAAAAGCCAAAAGTGATAAAATGACTCATTGATTATTTACGAAACATTTTTTCGGCAACAGAATTTATTTCGAAGAAATGGTATTTTTTTCTTTGCCTCCAGTGGCATGGCGAAACTTTTTGGCCAGTTTCTAGCGCAGATAGATGTTTAATTGCTTTCGTTTAAAAAATAAATTAAATTCAATTTTTATGTAAGATATGTCAGTTTTAAATTTAAAGAAATTTACATGCATCCAGAGTTTATGCGCTACCCCGTACAATAAGACCTGTCAGGACGCAAACTACTCTGCGCTAAACACGAGAATCTTATATCTATAATTTAAAAAAAAAGTTCAAAATTGGTTTATTATTAACGAAATTACAGCTTATTAATTTGAGGGTGCATTTTTTAATATTCGATAATTAATGGGCGTAGTGTATTAAGTTAAACACGTTATTGTTCGGGTTTATAATCTTATCTTTTATCCTCTTGGCCTGGTAAGCGCAACAAATTTTATAAATGTCCGATAAACGTTAGATTTATGTGATTGGCATAAAGAGTAAAAATCCTTTTTAAGTAAAACGATCTCACGTACTATTCATATATCAGAAAGTAATATTGCAAAGAGTCAATTCAAAAGAAGAATAATTGATATAATTTATGTGACGATTTGAACAAGTTTTTCCATTTTAGTACCCTAAATTTTAACAAAAATGTTGATTTAGTATGTTTAACATTTATTTAAATGGATATATTATACAGTGATGGATAAATGCAATAGTGACCTATATGAGATAAATAAATTAGGGAAACTTTTGTTCCCAATTTATTTGGTTGGTTTAGACCTCCCTTTAATTACTTTTTCACATACTCGGTATGGTGTAACCATTATCAATTTTCTTCATATTATGTCTCTCCTACACATCAATTTTTAATTCCATAAAACCTCCATTAAGGTTCAACACCATTTTCTCTTTTGCTAAAACCATCAGCACTAAGTAAAATGTCTGTCTCCTGATGATGAACGTTTCTACGTTTGAAACATGTAGAGACCCCCAGAGAATTTTTATTCTATTAAATTTTGTGGAGGAAGACTTTTGGTTTTTTCTTTCTTTCCCATACTTTCAACTCCACTTCAAATTAAATTAGGAAAAGTTTAATGTTTCATTCAACCAAAGCCAGACCTGTCTACTATTTAGCCAATAAACGAGGACAACGTTATTTCGTCAAAATGCTGTGTGATTTTGTAAAAACAACAGTATTTTTAGGGTTTGTTAAAATCAATATGGATATAAATATACATGTATTATTACATTTATTAGGTATATTCTTTTCCTAAATTTCGTTTTATTAGATCCCTTAAATCATTTGTGAAAACCCTATTGGCTACAAATACAATTACATAAAATCGATTGAAATAGATTTACTTTGTTAAGAAAATTGCAATACTGCACATATACAGTACTGCATTCTTTTGTGCATATACGCTACAAACTTAAATTATTTCATCTTATTTTCTTTCACCGAAAATGTCGTGTTCTATTTTTATTACCGTGTTTTCTAAAATTGCATTTTAAAGGTAAAATTTATTATGTGGCAAGCTAGTAATGCAGTCATTTTATTTAATCATGTTTTACTATAAAAAATACAATAAGAAGCGATAAGGCTAACATATATTTTTTGTATCAAGGAATTTATCCTAATTAATAAAATTAAAATAATGCCTACTTATAGGGCCCTCAAAAATACAGGATGGCGCACCAAGAACTTTCCACTCAGGTTTATAAATAAAAATTTGCTCGGATACGGGAACCTCAGTTCTCAGAGGGACATATTTTTTTTGCTATTTTTACCCCCCCCCCCCCCCCCTTCTACTGGAATCCCTACGACGGGGTGGCTTCCACCCTTAAAATCTTAAATGGAAAGGGGGGTCGAGTGATTTCAGCCCTTATATTAAAGGGAAGTGAATTGCCTTCCAAACGCGACCTTGCTCGTTTAAATCGAGTGAATAGTTCCTGAGAAATAGGGCTAAAAAGAAATGAAAATTTAAAAGTAATAAAATTGATTACCGCTTGTATCAATCAAGTAAACGTTGAAAATGGCCACCTCCAACCTCCATGCAATTGTAAAGGTACTGTTCAAAATGTTCGCGAACATTATGGAGCATTGCGGGAGTTATTTGTCGGTACTCGTACACTATTCGTTGTCGCAAGTCTTCCAAAGAATTGGGTTGGGTTGCATAAATTTTACACTTTAAATGTTCCCACAAAAAAAAGTCCAGTGGCGTCAAATCAGGAGATCTTGCAGGCCATTCAATAGAACCTCTTTTTCCAATCCATTTTCCTGGAATATTTTCATCCAGACACTGTCTAACAGGGAACGCATGATGCGGGGGTGCTCCAGGTTTGTTCGGGTTTGTTGTTGGAAATATTTTCTGGCCGATAACGGTAATTTTCTTCTCTGGCATTCGTTAAAGCAGAGTTAATAGTGGTTTCCAACAGGTTCAGGTAAATGTCCAGGTATAAAATACGGCGCAATAATACTGTCCCCAAAAATTCCAGCCCACACATTTAATTTTTCGGGATGTTAAGTATGTACTTCTCTAAAAATTCTAGGGTTGGAATCCGACCAATACCGAGAAGAAAAAAAGTGCATTTATCCGAGAAACAAATGTTAAAAATAAATTGTGGATTGCGAGATCATTTCACTATAATTAACTCGCAAAATTGCAAACGGCGATCGTCATTGTCTTCATTAAGTTTATGAACCAGTTTTATTTTATAAGAATGTAACTTATGCGTTTTTACAGTTTGCTGAATCGTTCTATGCGAAACACCCGATACATCTGACACTTTCCTCATTCTAAGTGTGAGATCGATGGCAATATGACCCAAAACTGCAACTTCTACAGCTTCATTTCTTACAGGATTTTCAACAATCCTTTATTTGTTTAGCAATGATCCTGTTTCACGAAATTTTGCCGCTAATTGTAGCAAGATTTTAAGGGTGAAAGCCACCTCATATGTTCCCTAATATTCGCGAACATTTTGAACAGTGCCTTTACAATTGCATGGAGTTTGGAGGTGGACATTTCTAACATTCACTTTATTGATACAAGCGGTATATGATAAATTTTATTACTTTCAAATTTTCTTTTCTGTTTAGCCATATTTCTCAGGAACTATTTACTCGATTTAAACCTTTAAAATAAGGCATCACTCGACCCCCCTTTCCATTTAAAAACTTAAGGGTGGAAGCCACCCCGTCATAGGGATTCTAGCAAGAGGGAGGGGGTGAAAATAGCAAAAAAATATGTCCCCCTGTGAACTAAGATTCCCGTGTTCGAGCGAATTTCGATTTATTTATTTACAAAAAAATAAACCTCGGTGCGCCACCCTGTATTTTTAAATTTTTTCCTTTTGACCTTTTAGCATTGTAAAATCTCCAAATTGAATAACTCGGTCAAATGACTTTTGTCAATTTGACTTCGACCAATTGACGTAAACCCGTTTGTTGTAACTATGAAAATTTTATAAATTTATTTTCAACCATTTAGAAGGCTCCTTTTTGTTTACGTTGCTTATAGCAACGGAAGACTATCGCGAAAATATAAATTAATTTTCAACCAATTAGAAGGCTCCTTTTTGTTTGCGCGCAATAGTCTATAGCCTATTAACCTAATAAAATTAATAAGTGATAATTTTTCTGTCAAAAATGAAGTGCTTTATTTTTTATGGCAAACGTCACTCAGAATAAAATCAAAATACATTTTGTTGCTAACTTATAACTTTTATTGAGAATATCTTCTCATCATATTAAAAGAAACTCCAATTTATGAAATTTTCCTACCGAATCTCCCACGCAGCAGAATTAATTCCCGATAATTTTTTTCTCGGTTTTACTCATGTTTTTGTTGATAGTAAATTTTCCTCGTCTTCGACTCGGAATAAGTTTCTATCAACAAAACCATTCGTGACCTTGAAAAAAATTATCGGTAATTATTCTGCTGCTAGGGAGATTATAAGTGATAGTCTATAGCCTATTAACATAATGAAACTAACAAGTGATAATTTTTCTTAGGTATACTACTACGACTTAATTTTAATTCAAATGTCAAGTCATTTCGAAGTGACAGGTGAGACAAACCAGCAAGTAACAATCAGTTTTTTAGTCGTACCCGTGATATTTATTGTTACAATAATATTGTGTAAAAAATGATTCTTTTTGGTAATGAATCAGCAAGTTCGATTGCTGAAGAAATTGAGCAGTTAGTTACTTATTTTTATTACTAAAATGTGATAAACATTAAATAACAAATTTGTTATCTGAAAGCCAATGTCTTTATAGTTTTAAATTCAAATATAACTTTAAAAAACATATTTCCGATGACTTTAGTTTAATATGACGCACTGTATTTTTACAATAGAAGTTAATTTTACTTGTTAGTAACTAAGGTTTATTACTAAAATTTCAGGAACATTAAAAGAAACTCCAATTTATGAAATTTTCTTACCGAATTTCCCACGCAGCAAAATTAATTCCCGATAATTCTTTTCTCGGTTTCACTCATGTTTTTGTCAATAGAAAATTTCCCTCGTCTTCGACTCGGGATAACTTTCTATCAACAAAACCATTCGTGACCTAAAAAAATTATCGGTAATAATTCTGCTGCTAGGGAGATTATAAGTGAAAATTTCCTGTTTAATTTAAATAATTTTAAAGTAATTTTGGTTTTAAAACGTTTAGTAATAAAATATTTAAATAAGTATTACCTATGTAACTAAAAGCGTTTTTTCTGTGAACACGGAATGCAATTTCTAGACAGTTATTTTGCTAGAAAATACTTTTAATTAAACGAATTTAACAGTCGCTGTTGGCTGCAGCACTTGAAACATAAATTACATAGTTTTATTCCCCAAGCTCAACAGTTACTCATAAATTCTGGTAAATAGTGGAATATACGAAACTGCTAAATTAAAAAAGAAAACCTAAAACCACCTCACGTATTTCTCTGCAAAGGTGTATTCGTTCAGTTGTGTTCATAAGTAAGTAAGTTAAACTTAATATATAACCGATTACAAAAATGATTTTAAAACTAGCCATAAAAATAAATATAGTATAAAAAACTAAAAAATACGCTTTAATAATTAATCAGACTGAAAAGCGGAAAATAAATATAGTTTAAAATAATTCTTGAAATTCTTAATATAGGCAGAAAATAATAATGAACGATAAACATTAGTAGTATTGTGAAAAAAGCGTGGGGCGCTTTGTGCTATATTTTTCGTATATCGAGCACACCTCGCATTTTCACAATAATACTAGTGTTTATCGTTTATTATTATTTTCTGCCTATATTAAGAATTTCAAATATAGTTTAAAATAATTCTTACAATTCTTAATATAGGCAGAAAATAATAATGAACGATAAACATTAGTAGTATTGTGAAAAAAGCGTGGGGCGCTTTGTGCTATATTTTTCGTATATCGAGCACCCCTCGCTTTTTCACAATAATACTAATGTTTATCGTTTATTATTATTTTCTGCCTATATTAAGAATTTCAAATATAGTTTAAAATAATTCTTACAATTCTTAATATACTCAGAAAATAATAATGAACGATAAACATTATTAGTATTGTGAAAAAAGCGTTGGGCGCTTTGTACTATATTGTTCGTATATTGAGCACCCCTCGCTTTTTCACGATAATACTAATGTTTATCGTTCATTATTATTTTCTGCCTATATTAAAAATTTCAAGAACTATTTTAAACTATATTTATTTATCGCTTTTTATTCTGATTAATTATTAAAGCGTGTTTTTTAGTTTTTTTCAACTATATTTATTTTTCATTTTTTAGTTTGAGTTATTGTTAAGAAAAAATTTTTTTGAGTAGATTAAGCTAGATTAGTAGATTATTGTATTGTCAGCGGTTATTGATAGGTCTACCAAATTAAAATTAAATCTGACCGTTTAAAGTGGGTCAAAATCGGGTTCAAAGAAGTCGGTTACAAACAAGCATACATACAAACCCGAACAAACCCGATCGTTTATGCCGAATTATAAGAAAAGAACGATATTTGCAAATTTTTGAAAATTCTGACATATTGACAGGTGTCAAATTTTGACAAGAGAATTTTTTGCGTATTTTTTTCAACTTTCCACCGTCAATATACATACGACCTTATAGTTTTTTCATTAATTAATATCATTTTTTTAAACGATTTGACATATTGACAGCTGTCAAATTTTGACAGGAGAGTTTTTTGCTTATTTTTCCCAAAGTTTCCGCATCGAATACTATACGACTCCATAATTTGTTTCGTCAAAATCACATCTTCGTTTTATACATGACAGCTGTCAAAATTTGACACGAGAATTTTTATTGTATTGTTAGCGGTTCTTGATAAGTCTACAAAATTTACATTAAATCTGACCGTTTAAAGTGGCTCAAAATCGGGTTCAAAGAAGTCGGTTACAAACAAACAAACAAACAAACAAACAAACAAACAAACAAACAAACAAACATACATACAGGTGAAGCTAATGAAAGCGTGTTAATAATATTATTTTGAGACCCTAAACTGGAAAGTTGTTAATTATTCTTCCGAACGCGTTTTGGTCTTATGAACAATATTTCCCGAGTCTAAACATTACCTGTTTATTGATAGAAAAACATATTGGATTCTGCAAAAGCATTCCATTTTTTAAGAAATTGAGCGCTCTAGTTTTTTTTATCGAGCTGTTTTTTTTCCTAAATTAAAATAAATTTACAAATAAACTGCTCATAACAAAGTTTGACAAATTTTTTTTAACGCCTTTATTACAGATCTACCCCTACGTGCCAACTGATTTGGACCATAGGTACCTTCCAATCCATTTGTACCCAAAGTTATGATTTAGTGAATCATCCAAAGGAATTGAAAATTAAAATTGAAAAAAATCCAAAAAACAAAAACTGTTTTTTCTGACAACCCTGTATAGTAACCGCAAATCTAATAGTTAAAATTGTAGTTTCCACCACTAGCAAAGTTCATTTAATAAATCAAGGAATTAAAAAAAAAGGAAACTAAAAATGTTGTTTGTGACGAAACTTGTAAAGTAAACGTAAATCTGATATTCGAAATTGTAGTTTCAGCACAAACAGATACTTTTATAAAGAATGTATTTTTCTTCTATACCCACTAATAAAAAAGTTTTTCCTTTTCCAAACTCTATTCGTGTACACACTGTATATATATTTTCTTTGAGTTTAAATATTCTTTAGATTTATTATTTTTCTTATTGCATTTTCCCGAGCATTATACTTTCTATTGAAAAAATCAGATACTAGGTGAACCACTAAAATGGTAGGTATTAAGGAGAGCAGTACCGTAAATGATTGTATTTATTTGTCGATCTTTTGGTATATAAATAATTATGGAGAAACACAAAAGAACAAAAAAAAAATTGAAAATGTTAAATTATACCTATTATCTGTATCTTTTACTACTTTGAAAAATGAAGGATGATAAAGTTCTTAACACCCTCTAACTCTAAACCATAAAATATCTATTATTATAGTTTCGACGACATATCTTTATCAAAGGCAAACAATAGACATATTTTTATAAAATATTTTCCCAAACTTTTCCACTATAATAGCCATTTCAAATTTTCCATCAATAGAGTAAACCCTTAAAACTTTTCTGGAAATTCACATTACTGTGAACTGTCGCTTTTCTTTCCGTTTTTATTTCCATTCATGGGAAGCATTCAGAGTCAGCCGCCTATTGCCGGTTTTCTTTTCCCAGTGCATTTATTCTGGTATATTGATTTTGTTTTTTAAAAACTCCGCTATTTAGGGTATACGTATACAGCGTTATGATAAAGATACGGACCGGCGTTTTATACAGGGTCTTTTATAATTAAATGCTGATCCTAAAGGACGATACTACTTGGATGATTCTAAGAAAAATTCTTTTTCTCCAATTTACAGCAAATATTAATTTTGCAGACACACATCAATCAGCAAAGTATTACTTTTTCTACCTAGGCAGCAATGTAAGGACTTTTCTGCCTAGGCAGCAAAATGATTATTCTCAATGGGAATAAAACATTTGACATTTTTTGACAAAAAAATAATTACATAATACTTTTACCAAGAATTTAAAAATCATTTTTATTTATTATTAACATTGATAGTAAAATTACTACAACTTTGAATAAATAGGCCACCCTTTCTTTCCTCAGATATCGTTCTCTTTACATTCACTAGATTACTAATTTGATTCGCTTCATAAGTAGTTCCTACATTTGTCAACATTTTTTCACAAATACTGGTTTTACTTGCCATTAAATCCTCAATGTATCCCTTCTGCTATAGTTGAGGACGAACAAACCCGCCATGTCTTTTCAACATTGTTATGTCACCTCCTGAATTTACAAGTAAAGTGACAGAACTTCTGCGGAGGCAGTGTCCCGTTTATTCATTCGGCAACTTTAAATAGACAGCTATTTCTTCAAATTTATGGATACCAACAAATTGCTTTACGGATTTACCTTTTACGTATTTAAAAAAAAAATTAATTTTTAATTCAGCAGGCCGAATAGCTATATATTTTCTAACAACATCTAAATATTCTATTATTACGAAAGACTTCGAATTCTTCGTCTTCGTGTTTATTAGGGATACCAATAGTTTATTGTTCATATCTTCAATATTTTCCAACTTTAAATTCAATAGTTCGTCGCAGCGATATGCACCCGCAATTCCAAAAATCAATACAACCTGAAAGAATCGATTATAAGTATTTTCACTTTATCGTATAAATATTTTATTTAAACCTTATTTTTTAAATATTCATTATCTGGAGCATCCAGTATAAATTTTGTAATATATTGTTTTTCGAAAACTCGGGACTTCTTTGCCTGGTAGCCTTCGGATGCCCGCCATTTTTAACATTCATAGTTGCCTTCAACATGGAATATACAGACCAAAGTGTAGAACTCTTCATTGTTTCAGATAATCCAGCACTGTCCATAATATAAATATACCGGTATTTTCCACGTAACTGGCAGAAATTTCATAAGTTCCAACAATTGCAATTTCTATCAAGTTTTGTTTTAATTTATCACTACAGGAAAAATGAAAAGATTGTGAGAATTGTAATAATTTGTAAATACAATATACATATATCATTATAAACAATGGGAGAAAAAAATATGCGTTCAACTCGGCAGCAAAGTATATTGACTGCCTTAGCTGAACTATCAGCCGCGGCAGTCAATCTACTACTTTACTGTCTAGTAAAACAAATAACTAATATATATCATAGGACCGCAGCCGCTTTATTTTTGAGGTACAGGGTGTACGCATAAATATAATTTTTTTATTTGTAAAAAGTTATAACTATTTTGAACAAAAAATACCAAAATTAAATTAACTGTTGAAAATATCCACCTTCTGCAAGTATGCTCGCTTTAGTCCTACTTCTCATTGACTCCCGTACTCTTTGAAAAACTCCATAAATATTCCTTATAGCTTCATAGGAAACTATTATGGGGTTTCGCAATTTGTTTAAATTGGTGGACTGTAAACCAAAGTCTTAAGATGTCCAAAAAAAAAATCCAGGCTATTTAGATCTGGGGATCTAGCTGGCAATGACTCTTTTTCGGTCTAAATATTTGCGTGCCACAGCACTAAAATGAGTAGGTGCTCCGTTGTGAATAAACCATATACGATTTAGCATTAAAATAGAACCAACAGAATCAGTAAATTATCTTCAAGAAACTGTAACTGCAATTATACTGTCCATTTAATCTGCGTGGTAAAAAAAGCGATACAATCAGAACTGCTCCTGGTGAGGGGATTCCACCATCGCAAATGTATTTTTCTCTGCCCATAAACAATTATTATAAAAAATTTTGATACGGTTTTTCGTAAAACTAACTTTGTCCGAAAATAAAATTTCCGTGTCAAAAAACGGATTTTCCGTAACTTTTTAAAGAAACCATTGGCAGAAATTCACGAATGAGGGAAAGTCTCGACAAACTAGAGCCTAAACCCGTTGAATGTAATAGGGATATAATAAATGAGGAGTAACTTTTCAAAACGCATTATGTCCATCAATTTTTTTTTTCACAAAGAACGAAAAACGAATATTTTTTGTTCCAATTAGTTTTAAACTTGCATAGTAAGGTTATTCGTTAGATATTGGCCGATACTTCTAATAATCATTCTCATTGGAATCAAAACGATCGTAAAAAAAAGTCAATAAATGGTTGGACATAAGGCGTTTTGATCCATCACTGTGTATATGATGATTTTTGTTGCGGCAGATATTGGACATACCTAATGCTTTATGTTCTAAACATGTTATAAAAAATAAAAAGGTAAGACCCAAATGAGTGTCTTATTTATTCACTACAGAATAAAACATGTTAAACCGACATACAAAAAAATAACTTTTATAGAAAAACAATACTTAAATACAGTGTTGTCAAAAACAAATTTTAAATTATGAACTAAATATGCAGGTCAACGTTGTCTTCCTCTAGGCATTCGCAGGTTTCTTTCTCGTCGTCGTCTGCTGCTCTGTTTGGAATTATTTGATCAAAGTTTTCCATTAAATCGTATAACAACAACAAACTATTAACTTATTAATGCAACTTAACAACAAAACATACACGTTAACAGGTGTACTAAACTCGACCGACTAACGACAGAATTAAAATCAGGTGATGTTGACACGATATAAAGCAAATTTGCCGCCTCCTATTGGCCAAGTATCAAACTGCGTTTTGATGTGACAACTCCTGCGGACATAATGCGTTTCGATGTGAGCATCATATTTTGCACTTAAATTACATAGGGATATAATGCTAATTGATGCATTCTGGGTTTACAGACTTATTACAGAGGTGAAAATTAATGCGAAACCGCAACAAACTCAATTTTGTCCTCGAGTGGACATAATGCGGTTTGAAAAGTTACTCCTCAAATAATCATGAAGAATCCTTCATACTAGGTCCAATATTATTTATTTTATACTAGAGCCTGAACCCGTTGAATGTAATAGGGATATAATAAATAATCCTGAAGAATCCTTCATACTAGGTCCAATATTATTTATTTTATAAATCAACAATATGCCTTTAGTTTTAAAAATGTGTAAGTTACAAATGTTTGCTGATGACACCTTAATTCACGTTAATATTTTAAATATTTTTGATTGTCTAAATACTCTAAATTCTGAGATAAATATATTATTAAATTGGCTAAAAGTAAATAAATTAAAATTAAATATTTCAAAAACTAAATGTATGGTTTTGGGTAATAAAAGATTAAATTGTCAAAATTTAAATGTTGTAATTGGTGAAAAATTGGAATTAGTAAACAGTTTTAAATATTTAGGGATAATCATTGATTCAAAATTAAAATTTTTTAAGTATTTTGAAAGTATTATATCGAAGATTGCCAGAAAAGTAGGTTATTTTAAAAGAATCAGTTCTAATTTTAAGTTTGTTTTCTAAAAAAACTGTATTTAATACTATAATATTACCACATTTTTCTATTGTTCTTCCATTTTATATTGTACTAGTAAGGAAATATACATATACAAATTTTACAAAATAAGCAATGCGGATTATTCTAAATTGTGACAAATATACAAAAATTAATTTTATGCTAAAAAATTTAGATTGGTTGAATGTCAGAAATTTAATTTTTTATTTAGTAAGTACGTATCTTTATACATAAAATTAAAAATAATTTATTGCCTGATTGTTTAAAAAATGTTTGTTCTTTTAAGTATGACCATCATAATAATTATAAAATAAGAACTAATCAATTTGTTATGTGGATAGAGTGTCTAAAACATTAACTTATAAATCTATTTTTTATAAAGGTTTAATAGAATATAATAATTTGAAAAATTTTATTAAATCTTAAAAATCATAAAAGAAAGGTTGCAAAAATAAATCTATAAAAATGTGTAAAAAAAATGTATTAATTAATATTTAATTGTAGCTTTTTGCTAAGTAAAACATTACTACTACTACTAATATGGGTGATATTTAAATTATTGGCAATTTTCCTCGTATTTATTTCAGGATTTTCCTCATCTGAATTTAAAACAGCGACCTCAATTGCTGGAGTTCTTGCAGTCAGTGGTGCTCCTTTTAAGTGATTATTTGGCTTAAAACTTCCTGTTTCACATATTCTGTGGCTGCTTGAAATATTTCAAGCATCAAGAAACAATCTATTTGGAAAGCGCTCGATACAGTCGCCTGGCTGAATTTTTTTTTATAAAAATGAACATAACTTAAAATGTTAAAATACCTGTTCCCAAGCCTTCTTCCAAAAAAAAAACTGTACTGAAATTACTGAATTTATTCTCACTCACATTTTATTTATAGAATGTAAATTTAATTTTTTTTTTGTTAATGATATTACTTTTGCCGCTGATGATAACTTTTTTTTTAGTGTCTATATTAAATATTATAACTGAGAAATTTTTAGCGGCGTACAGACAAAGTTTTTTAAAATTGAAAAAGTTTTGTGCCGCCGCAGAGAATTGAACCGGGAACCGTTCAACTGTTTGTTCTTAATAACCAAATCACCTAAATCGAGTACTGTTAATGTTTGGTTAAAAGTTAGTAAATTAAATTTGTTTATAAGTAAATTAAAAAGCATGATTTTGAGTTTAAAAAAGAAGTATATTATGGAATATTCATAATATTATTATGTAATTTCTTTTAAAACTCTCTAAGAAAATATAGAAATTGTAGAAAAATTTAAGTTATTTACTAGATGGTGAGCTTAAATGTTTCAATTATCTTTGTATAGTTAAATAAACTAATAGAATTACAATTTTTTTATTAATTTTTATTATAATATTTCTATTATACAGGGTGTTTGGGAAGGAAAGGGCAATATTTTGGGAATGTGTTCAGAGGGTGAAAACAAGAGAAATAAACCCATATGTTTTAGTTCGATTCTCAACCATTTCTGAAATAATAGGTTCTAAAGTTTTTGTAAATTAATTTTTATTTTAAAAGCGAATAATTGCAGGTACTGCAGCACAAACTAACTTAAAGAATATTTTCAAAAACCCCTCCACCAACTTCAATACATTTTTCGGCACGTTTGTTAATCGCTCGGGTAGCACGTTGGATTGAGTGGGGATTGTTTTTTTATAAAAGCTGCAGCATTGAAAATTCGATCGCGGTGTGCTTCTCTAGTTTCCACTCGTGTTTCATATACTAGCGATTCCATCCATCCTCAAAGGCAATAATTAAGCGGGTTTAAGTCTGGTGACCTCGGTGGCCAAACTTGTGGACCACCTCTGCCAATCCAGCAATTAGGAAAACGATTATTCAAGAAATTTCGCACACGGAGACTAAAATATAGCATGAGGGTTTTCATCTGACCACCGATGTTCATTGTGGCAATTATTAATTCCATCACGAGTGAACTGAGCTTTATCGCTAAATAAAATATATTTGTGCAGACTTCGATTTTGATGGATCCATTCACAAAATTGTACCCTTGAAGAAGGATCACCATCTAGAAGATGTTAAACGGGTTGAACGTGAAAAGGTTTTAAAATCTTTTTTTTTAAGTGACTCCCATTCAGCTAGATGTCAAAACAATCAATCAAAATGTATCGGAGGTTTAAAATTAAAGCCTGACCTGATCATTATTTCAATATAAAAAAAAAACAGAGCCGATTATTTCAGAAATGGTTGAGAATCGAACTAAAACATATGGATTTATTTCTTTTAATTTCACCCTCTGAACACATTCCCAAACACCCGTATAAATAGCATCGCCAATTTATAAAAAAAAATGTCACAAAAATATTACAAAACAGAGCAATGATAATAATGAATCAAACTATAAATGGTTTAAAGAGTAGGTAGTAGGTAAAATTTAAAATGTTTTATATTCTATACTTGTAGGACTAATTATTGCAAATACAAATTTAAATCTTAATATTAAAATTCTCTTATTAAACATTTTTAATATAGACATCTATTTTTTATTTGAAAAGAAAATGTTAAAAACATGTTTTATCCTCTAGCAGCTAGCAGATCAATCATTTCATGAATTTTTTATACATTTTACATGTAGTTTAGCTTGCACTTTCATCGTTTTGATGAATCGCGAAATCGTGCTCGTGCTTTTAATGTTTAAACTAAAATCTCTAAAATTGTTCTAGATTCGAATAAATTTCTTGATAATAATTTGTTGTAAATTTAGATAGGTACATTTTATTAAACTTTCTACACGTTTTGCCTATAATCTTATCACACTGTCCATGTAAAATAAATAAATTTATTACAACTGCCTTTGAATAACTATTATGATCTTCCATTGTACTGCCAACTTAAAATCACTAACAAATGAATATCACTTATTTTAAATAAATGGTTGTAGGGAGACTAACAATAAAATTAATGGGAAAGAAAGAAAAAAACCAAAAGTATTACCCCACAAAATTTAATAGAAAAAAAATTCTCTAGGGGTCTCTACATGTTTCGAACCTGGGAACGTTCATCATCAGGAGACAGAAAATTTATTTAGTGCTAGTAATTTTAGCAAAAGAGAAAATTGTGTAGAACCTTAATGGAGCTTTTATGGAATTAAAAATTGATGTGTAAAAGAGACATAATATGAAGAAAATTGATAAAGGTTAAACCATACTGAGTATGTGAAAAAGTTATGAAAGAGGGGCTAAACCGGCCAAATAAACTGGGGAAGAAGACATACTATAAAGCACGCACTGCCGCGTACATAATGGCGTTGTCATAGTTTCTGTCGATGTCAATAAGTTTGAAATTCAAAAATTTGTTATAATATGTAGTTTGGTTCTAAATAAAAAAAATATATAATCTATTAACAAGACAATCAACGGAAAAATTGTCTCAATTATTAATCGCCCTTATTAGTACACTAGTTTGTTAAATTACTATTAACAGCGTTGTTTGGCAAACAATGTGGAGGGGCGCCATTCGGATCTTGGCAAAATGAAATACGATGTTGACAATAGCATTATTTGTTATTGTTTCATCTATAGGGACTAGATCATTGGAAATAACGTTTATTCTACTAACGCTAACGTGAAGAAACAAAGATACAAAATATAGTGATATAATTTTTTATTTATATTTGGTAATATTTCACTTGCTGATAATAACGTTAATCGTAAAGGAATAGTTTACTACCTAAGTGTGTATCTTCTATAAATCTCGAGAAATTTACTCGACTGGAATAGTGCGGAAACTGCCTCTTTGTGCATAAAATATGGTTGTATAAAACGAAAACTAACAAACTAAGTTTTACCAATAACTATAATTAATATTTCAGATTTACAAATGATATCATAGCGACAACAGCTTTTGGTGTTCAGGTAAACTCGTTAACAGATAAATCGAATATGTTCTTCACAATGGGTAAAAAATTAACTTCGTTTAGAGGTATAATGAGCCTCATTAAATTCGTTGGCCACAGTGTATGTCCTAAACTACTAAAGGTAAGAGATTTAGAAATAATTTAAATTGTTTTATTAATTTAGTGTGGGCGTTAAGGATAGCGAATTGATAACATTTAAATTACGCGAGAGAATCTGCCGGTACCCACTGGTATCTAATATAATTAACTGGTTAGTTTTTCAAAAAGACAGTAAATATCTTTGTATAAATTAAATTTAAACACTTCCCCATTTATGCAAAACTTCCACATATTATCAGATCCCATATTATACAAATTTAGATCATGAAGAGAAGATTAAATAGGATTTAGAACCGAATTCCGAATATTATAATCGATTAGGTAGTGCCATACCTTTTATGTACTATTTCTTCATAATAAGTTATTCAGTCGAGTATCTGTACATTTCTACTTTTAGAAGCAACAGCAATAATTTAAATATATATATTTATTTGGTTATACCTAGTACCTTCCTAAAATGCAGGTGTCGAATATTATTTAAAAAACTTTTCAAGTATATGTCAGTAAGAACATTTGAGTGAATTTTTCTCCTTGACCTGCGGTCTTGGCCAAAAAGCACGCTCTGATGTGGCATTAAAAAAACACTCAATTCACGCACTTAATACAAAAATAACTATCTTAGTACTGTCGTAACGATAGGTAACGAAATCAGTAGAAGTTACAGAATAGGAAGGTAAGTCACAAGGTCTCTATACTATAGGTTGCCTGGTAACTTTGGGCCAATCAGATGTTCGCATTTCATGCGCGGGAATACGTCATCCAGACGACACATTTAAAATATTTTCATGGTCAGCATATAAAGAATGGCAATTAAATAGTTTTCACACAGAATTCCTGTGGTTTTGATATGTAAATTCAATTGCTTTTGTTTAAATATCATTTTTTTATTAACTTTAAATGATTTTAGCCCTTAAGAAAGGAATATTTCTTATATATTTTCCTAATTATGGCTTGGGTGGAAGAACAGGCACTTTTACTCTATTATCAATATTCTGATTATTAATTAGGCCTATCAGAAAATAGACAGTATTGTATTACTAATAGGTAGGTAAGTGCTAAAAGCATTTAAAATTTTGCATATAATGTTAAATATTATATTTTGGAAAACCATGTTTTATCTATTATTAAAAAATATTGGGAATTGTGAGAAATAATAACAGTAATAATTTCTTTATTTCAAATTATACTTTACAATGGGGAATAAAATGAAATGATGTCACAAAATAAAATAGGTTTACCATTCATTACCTAAGAAGTTCAATAACGATTAGGGTTAATGTCTATTAACACTTTTTTTAATGTTTTTGCTATTCCCATAATGTGCAAAATATCATCTATAATTCCATTTCTTAAATTGATATTAGTTTGCGGCCCACTTTTGTAAAATGGATATTCCAGGCAGCGGATAATGCAAAGTTTGTCTTCAATATAGGTATATGACCGTTTATCAAAATATTTTAACGTAAGCTTTTAAGAGTCCATCCTGTGTCCAGCGAGCTTTAGATTTAATTTTTAAGGCAATGCCCACTTGGTTTGGAGACAACACATCTTGTTCATCTAAGTTGGAGCCACTTTGTTTTAAAATCGTTTCTTTATTTTCATGATCTGCCATTTTTTTTTGAGCTTCTCATTTTCTTGTCTCAATAATGAAAATTTTCTTTCCCAAATAATATCATAATCTGTTTTTTTGTTTGTTGATGTAACCTCGGAAATATCCATGGAAATGTTATCAATGGCTTTTAGCTTTTCTGTTTCTAACTGTAATAAACCTTCCGCAGTTGCTTTGTTTTCTTTTCGATTTATCCGACAAGTTCTTTTCGATAACACAGTATGTACCTTTATTTTCTATCAAAGGTAAAAATAATGTCGGGACAGCTATAAAAAATAAATAAAATAAGGGTTCACTAAACCTAGAAACTTCTGTCTTGATAATAATAATAATTATGATTATCATTAGATGATACTTCAAGAGCCCTCACAAATATTAATATTATTGTTATAAATACATTAACTCAACCCTTACTTTGGAATCTTTCACCCCTAAATAATATAAGTTTATTTACTTTGGGCTTGGTTGTCACTTTATTAATAGAGAACTGCCTATTTATTTACTCTTTTTCACTTACCATCTTTGTTTAAAACCATTGGTTGGAAATTCATTAAGCGAGCTTGCAGTTCATCTTTGTAGTCAGTAAACAGAAAATGCTTGCTGCATATCCTCTTATTTTTGGGCGTCCAATTATCCTTTCAGCAACATTTTCGTTCCCATTCTTTAAAAACGATGGGGTTTTTTGGGAATGTAAAAAACATGATCTTTTTCGCCTGGATCTGGCTTCTTCTTTGAATTACTGTTACATCTAGCTATGCTACAAATATTGCCACCACTCATATCTAAATAAATATTCAAACAATAATTTGTTTTAAAATTAGAACATAGAGAAGAATCAAGTTTAATAAACTAACCTTGAAATTCACACAATGAAAATCACTGAAAATTTACAATTTGTGATAGTTTTCTCACAAAATAATATTGTGAGTTCGCAAAAATATGTCCACACTTCACAATTGTTTAAAATTTAACCACCTAAATAACAAAATAACACTACAAAAGCAATAATTCAGTGAAAACCGCTATGTACACCATGTAAACAAATCAACTTTGTCGTCTCGATGACGTAGGCACCCCGCTCACGTCACTTCGGCCATATAGTTACCAGGCAACCTACCCTTTAGAGACCTTGGGTAAGTCATAAAATGAAACAAGCTCGTTATTATTAGACTGAATGCGCAATTGCGCATCCCTTGAATACATATTCACATTGTTATTAGATATAATGTAAAACTTACGCGAGCAGTTGGGTTTTTCGTCACTGGAGTCATCACAGTCTTGTACACCATTACAGAATTTGTGAATCCCCACACATTTTCCACTTAAACATTGAAATTCGTTTTTCTTACATGAAGGAACTACGGAACATGTTGTGGCGAGTATCGTTGTAGCGGTTATTATCCTCAAGATCCTAAAAAAAATTATGCAAATGAAACGTAGGTAAACACAAAAATGTTTTGAATAATATAATAATAGGCTTTAAATATATTTTGTTCTTTACAATAATAATATTAATATAAAGGGAGGTGAAAATGTTAAATATCTAGGAATAATTTTTAATAAACCTTTAAAATGGGATTTACATAGTGACTACATTGTAAAAAAACTAAGAATTCCTATACCAAAATTTGAACACCTTAAACAATTTTTAAATATAAAAACTAGAAATATTTTGTTATTCTTTAGTACAAACCCATTTAAATTATGGAATACTAGGATGATCTGTCACGCTTTTATGCAACACCCTGTATCTACGAAAATATATTTTGCAAGAAGTTTACAGTAAATCATACAACTTTTGTATTTAACACTTTTTTCTTAATTGCGAAACAAAGAAGTTAAAGGGGGGTAACATTATACGCGATCACCCTGTACCACAGTTCTGTTTGCTATTGTCAACTAAAACTCACAGTGGTCCGGTATATTTCGGATGCTCGACCACTGTGCGTTGTTGAGGTCGCAACCCACTGTACGCAAATCGGGGTCAAGTGCGTTGCAATCTCATCACTTATTTGGGTATATAATCTGGGCCAACTCAAGCTGCAGCATCGAAGCCTACCGCTCGATCAATTCATCAATGGGTGACTATCCTTGACCATCGTCAAGTGCCGCGCCCACTCTTCAGTTCAAGAATAGGTGACAAGCCTTGACCATCGTCAAGTGACGCACCTGTCAGTCCGTTAACGAGCCTACGCCGAAACACGTCAGACATGCTGGTTTTCCTACTAGGGTAAAAGAAGGATCCAATAGACGAACATTTTATAGACTCCAGACTTTCATTCCCCTCATCTACGTCCCCGACACACGAAGATAAGTTCATGACACTATTATTAGTTGTTTTACAATAACAAGTTTTTACCTAGCCATTTTAAGTCTACGTGCCAAATTTTAGTCATGTAATAATAGTTAAATAAAATTAAAACCAGTTCTGGAGAAAATTTGTTTACACATTATCAATTATTTTGGTCTCCTGGACATTATTTGACGAGTAAGTATTCTCACCTAGTCAGTATCTACGATAAATTTTAATCATATATTTATTGTTAACACCTATTCAGCTGTAGTTTGTTTATACTTTGTTTTTACTCTCGTTTGTTTGTTTCTTTTAGAACCTTAGCCCTGAAGATAGCCTATTAATTGGTCGAAAGCACTAGGCAATAGCAATAAAAATTACGCTAAATACAAAAAAAATGTTTAATTTATTTAGATAATATTCACTTATAATCTCCCTAGCAGCAGAATTATTACCGATAATTTTTCTTAAGGCGACGAATAGTGTAGTTGATAGAAAATTATTTATCAACAAAAACATGAGTGAAACCGAGAAAATAATTATTATCGGGAATTAATTCTGCTGCGTGGGAGATTCGGTAAGAAAATTTCATAAATTGGAGTTTCTTTTGATGTTCCTAAAATTTTAGTAATAAACCTTAGTTACTAATAAGTAAAATTAACTTCTATTGTAAAAATGCAGTGCTTCATATTAAACTAAACTCATCGGAAGTATGTTTTTTAAAGTTATATTTGAATTTAAAACTATAAAGACATTGGATTTCAGATAACAAATTTTTTATTTAATGTTTCTCACATTTTAGTAATAAAAATAAGTTACTAACTGCTCAATTTCTTTAGCAATCGCACTTGCTGATTCATTACCAAGACGAATAATTTTTTACACAATATTATTATAACAATAAATATCACGGGTACGACTAAAAAACTGATCGTTACTTGCCGGTTTGTCTCACTTGTCACTTCGAAATGACTTTACATTTGAAGTAAAATTAAGTGGTAGTAGTATACCTAAGAAAAATTATCACTCACTTATTAATTTTATTAAGTTAATAGGAACTAACAAAATTATCGCGATAATCTCCCGTTGCTATAAGCAACGTAAACAGAAAGGAGCCTTCTAATTGGTTGAAAATAAATTTATGAAATTTTCAACAAAGAAAAATAACAATAATTATTTATTAAACAAATCTAAAAACAAACATTTTACTAGACATTGTTTTAAAATAAAGGAAAAATATTTAATCAAGGTCTTTATTTTTTACTTCCAATAAACACAATAAAAGAATCCCCTTCAATTCTTGTAAAATCAGTTGAAATATTGAATAAAACGTAATTTTCCTTTTATAACCGAAAACCCTACTGAAATATTAAATAAAAATATGGCAAAAAAGGGTCTTTCATAAAATCCCGCTTTATCTTTCTACACATTTCTTTTTGAATGATGATTGGTCTTTTCATATTCTTTGGGATATATGCGTCCACATTTGCATAATATTTCTTTTGACATTTAGAACGTCTTCTTTTTTTATCAGCTTCGTTTCTACTTTTATTATAATTATGTTCTTATAAAGTGTTTTCTGATTTATGTTGACATAAAAAATCCATGTTGTAAAAGTGCCGTTTGTTCTTGTAAGCCTATCTAAGCACTATAATAATATTATGCGTACTTTATATTATATTATATAAAGTACGCAGCGTTAAAAAAATGGATTCGCTGACGCTAGGCACTTTACCGAACGCAATTTGAGTGGTAAAAAATGTGATTTTCCGGTTTGTGGGGTTGTATCAGGTTATGCCCTTTTGATGAAGATTAATCCAGTACTTGGTTGACCTTAAAAAAATAACTTGTAAATATCCTAAATAATTAGAAGATAATATAGTGTCCACGAAAATAATTAAGAGATAATATTGTGGCATATCAGTCAAGTGTGCAACTGTTTTTTTTATTTTGGAATACACAGGGATCCAAGCACAATGGATACCCTGAGGCGGGTAGACCACGACGGCCGTTTCATCCTTGTTAGAACTTTACGGGCAGCCATAACCCAAGTAATTCCGACAACAGTAGTAAGGTGTATTAAAAGCCTTTTTAAAAAAAACAAAGCGGCCATCAAAACATCGTAGCGCCATCCCAGCGAAATTAACTTCAATATAAAATGCAGTCACACTGGTAATAATCAAAAGGTAGACAACTAAATAAACCACGAAGTGCATCACAATCCAGTATAGGGAACGCCATTTGCGTTTTCACCGTTCTGCCGTTTTGCAGATTAGAAACAGATCAACGATGGCACCCAATAGAATGCGCGCAATCCGTTTAAGAAAAGCCATAAAAATGTTTAGAAGATAATATACTCTCCGCGAAAATAATTAAAAGAGAATATTGTGGCATATCGGACAAGTGTGTAACTGTTTTATATATATATATATGTATATGTATTTAAGTACACTAACTTTTCTTTCTTTATTTTCATACCTACTCTTAATTGAGACGAACCTATAGTTATATTTCTACAGACTTTTCCGCTGACTTCTAGTGGTTAGATCTAACCATGTCGTCTATAGGATTAAATAGTCTAAATGAATATCAATAACTATACACTTTGCCTTTGAAGTAGCCCTTCGTGTTAAAATTTAATTTCTGACGAAAGTGATTCCCGATAAGCTGGTGCGTTCCTATGTCCTCGGTGGCGCAATTGGTAGCGCGTTGTACTGGATATACAGAGGTTGTCGGTTCGATCCCGGCTCGAGGATTACTTTTTTCACAAATATAAATTATGTATTTAAGTACACTAACTTTTCTTTCTATATATATATAAGAAACTAGGGAAATATTGGGTTTAGCAGCAAATGAAAGAGTACTCTTTTAAGTTGGTCCAAGCTTTCGGAACTGTTTATTTCCATCCCCAGGGATACTACAATAAATTAAGAAAAAATTCTATGCAACATGTGTTGGCGTTGTATTTTAATATTACTTACACTTAGGTGAGATTGTTCATGCAGTTCTTAATTGATGAGGAAGACATTGAGTAGGTGGCTTGGAGTTCAAACCAATTTACAATAGTATAAGGACTAAACAAACTACATATTAAAATTGTATAATAAAATTAAACTTTAACGGTCGACATTTTGTAAAAGTTTTTAAAGTTTGAAATGAAGTCAGGTTAGGATGCCAACTGTCAAAAGTTCTGTCAGGCTGCTCTTTTTCTTGTTTGTTGTGAGTGTTCAAATGTTAAAATGCAGTGATATGAAACTACTGTATAAACATTCTTGTAATAAGCCAATCAGGTGGAAGTATTCTGCACTGAAAGATTGGGTTCGAAATTTTTGTCTATTTTTAAGAGATATGAATAGATTTCGCTAAGATCTATTAAAATATCTCTTAAAAATAGACAAAAATTTCGAACCCAATCTTTCAGTGCAGAATACTTCCACCTGATTGGCTTATTACAAGAATGTTTATACAGTAGTTTCATATCACTGCATTTTAACATTTGAACACTCACAACAAACAAGAAAAAGAGCAGCCTGACAGAACTTTTGACAGTTGGCATCCTAACCTGACTTCATTTCAAACTTTAAAAACTTTTACAAAATGTCGACCGTTAAAGTTTAATTTTATTATACAATTTTAATATGTAGTTTGTTTAGTCCTTATACTATTGTAAATTGGTTTGAACTCCAAGCCACCTACTCAATGTCTTCCTCATCAATTAAGAACTGCATGAACAATCTCACCTAAGTGTAAGTAATATTAAAATACAACGCCAACACATGTTGCATAGAATTTTTTCTTAATTTATTGTAGTATCCCTGAGGATGGAAATAAACATTTCCGAAAGCTTGGACCAACTTAAAAGAGTACTCTTTCATTTGCTGCTAAACCCAATATTTCCCTAGTTTCTTACCTAACTAGTCAGCAACGACTACCCTTTCTATATATATATATATGGCAAATAGCGTTCCCTATACTGGATTGTGATGCACTTCGTGGTTTATTTAGTTGTCTACCTTTCGATTATTACCAGTGTGACTGCCTTGTATATTGGAGGTAATTCCGCTGGGATGGCGCTACGGTGTATTGATGGCCGCTTTGCTTTTGTGAAAAGACTTTTAATATATCTTACCGCTGTTGTCGGGATTGCTTGTGTTATGGCTGCCCGTAGAGTCCTAACAAGGACGAAACGGCCGTCGTGGTCTACCCGCCTCAGGGTATCCATTGTGCTTGGATCCCTGTGTATTCCAAAATAAAAAAAAACAGTTGCACACTTGACCGATATGCCCCAATATTCTCTTTTAATCCTAAATAATTATTTTATGATGACATCATACTTATATCTCCTCAAAAGTATTTCCATTATATTTGAAAACTATTTTACTCCGTTTTATTCTTTCGTCTTTTTTATATCTTATAGCCTCATATTAAAAAATGTTATCCTAGAATATTTGACAGTGTTTTTATAGGAAAATATAATACATTTCAAATGACACTGGCGGTTTTTTCTTTTGGGTAAATATACGTACAAGCCCTCTTAAGCAATTTGAAATCCCAAGTCCTCCTTAAATTAATAATATCCAAGATGATATTTTCCGGACGGATTTATTTCTTTTGATTTACTATTGAATACATTGTGTATTCAGCTGTGGTAACGCAGATACACAAGATATTTGTATTTCGAATATAACAAAGGTTTGTATTTTTTAATAAAAAAAAATACGCTTCAAGGTTTTGCGGAGAAGATTTACGATTATAGGATTTGTGAATAAAGAAAGCAGTTACAATGAACAAAAAAGAAATCGGTTTGCAAACGAAACTGTTTCTGTTTGTTGTATACCCCAATAATGCAGTTAATGTTTTATTTTATGTATTATATTCATCATTTATTTTTTAACAAATTTCTGCTTTAAAATTAAATAAATAACACAATATTTTTTTAAAGCATACAGTCTTTCAAAAAAAATGTTCGCCGAATTGTCTTTTAGTTTGTGATTATGAAACCTTAAAGAAATCGTCTATTAATTAAATAAATATAGTTTTAAAAAACTAAAAAACACGCTTTAATAATTAATCAAACTAAAAAGCCGAAAATAAATATAGTTTTAAATAGTTCTTGAAATTCTTAATATAGGCAGAAAATAATAATGAACGATAAACATTGGTATTATTGTGAAAAAAGCGTGGGGTGCTCGATATACGAAAAATATAGCACCAAGCGCCTACTTATTATTTTTGGATAAAATAATTTGGATATAATAAATTATTCATTTATTTGCAATACCTACAGTGTTAGAAATCCCTAATTATTCGAAACACCCTGTATAGCATTGAATATATTTATTTTAACCATAAAATGAACTTACAAAACAAATTTTATTGAAATTAAAAAAAAATCTTATTTTATGTGCTTATTTTTTGAGTTCTGAGTCTGTTCGACGCTGTATATCTTCAGAACGGGTCATAGGAATGGGGAAATCAATAGCAAACATGTAAGGAAGACACTTTAAGCAAAAAATATTAAAAATTAACGAAATTTACCCGATCCATTTTTAATATACTGGGTGATTTATAAATACATGCATTTTTGTTATTTTTCTATCGCTTATCATCGGAAAGACCCTGCATAACCTTGATAATTATATACAGTGTGTCCCCGGATCGACGCAACGATAGGTGAAAAAGGCTGAAATTTTTTGAGTTGAAACTTTATCTTCTGGGGTTCAGCCCTGCTTGGATAGGAACTAATTTGTGTCATAATTTTAATTTCGAAAAATCAAGTGTGCTTTGGAAATTTTTAAAAAACTTTTTTTTTTTAACAGTAAAGTGCTTGATTTTTAGGAGATACGAAAAAATGTTATTAAGAAAAGATGTTTAGAAATAATAAATGAGTAAGAATCCAAAATTTTTAAATCCTATGCCTACTTTGATGTTTTGCATTATTTTTATTGCACGCACCTCCCTATTGAAGATATTAAAAAATTTCGTTAAGAAAAGTTGTTCAAAATAATAAATTAAACACGATCGGTTTATAAGATACATCAAAAAATTAATTAATAATAATAATCAATACAAATTAATAATAATGCAAAACATCAAAGTAGGCGTAGGATTTTAAAATTTTGGATTCTTACTCATTTATTATTTCTGAACATCTTTTCTTAATAATTTTTTCGTATCGCCTAAAAAACAAGCACTTTACTGGTGGGAAAAAAAAGTAGTAGTAGTAGTATGATCTTTATTGGTTTCTCAAAAGGCCATCGACCGAAGTCCTTCAGCCACAGTGTATTACATAATAATGTATATTATCATTAACAATTTATAGCATTTGATAAAGTATAATGTTTACATGTAGTTTTAAAAGGAACAGAACAAAAAAAAAAAACTTAAGTATTTGAAGACTTTTTTCTTTATAGATTTTTATCTGACTGTATTGTCTCTTAGGATCTCCAATATGGTTTGTTCTGGATACCGATATCTAGCTTCTTGGTTGTTTCTGGTGAGACACAGCTCTTCAATGAGTTCAAGATTTTTTGGTTTGGCCTTGAATTTTCCAGTCAGCTGTATTAGTCTTTGTTTGATGGGTTGTATATTGGTTTTTTCGTAAAGTAGTTGGTTGCTGGGGTTAAAGCACGTAGCCAGGAAATGTATTCGGGGAGGGTCCGGCAGTGGCGTATTTCGGATTTTAATGAGGGTGGCCTTTCTTTGTTTCTTTCTTAAAAAATGCGCCGCAGACAAAAAATTTTTAGGTGCCACGCCCTTTTTTTGACTCTCGAAACTTGGAAATTCTTAGTTTCGATAGCCTAACCCGAAAAAACGTAGATATTATATATAGAAAAATTTTAATTTTTATTTTAAAAATTATTTTCTTTAAGGTATGTATAATATTATGTGTTATTTTCCTATTTTGCTGAAAAAAAAAAATTTTTCTGAGAATTTCGGGGGGGGTCCGGACCCCTGCCCCCCCCCCCCCCCCCCCCGCCCTCCTGGCTACGTTGTTGTAAAGTGAGTTTTGTGGGTGTCGAATTTTGGTTATAGTTCTTAGGGCTGATGTTTCTGCCACTTCAATGTTTTTTATGGCCGTTGGTCTGGCATTGCTCTACAATATGTGCCCATAGTCTAATAAAGGCCTGCAAATAGTTTGTAGATTTTTGTTGCGGTTTTGATGTTAATGCCTTTGTTCTTGAATGTTAGTGACCTGAAGTACTTGGCTCGATTTTTAACTTTGTTTTTAATGGTACGAGTGTGTATATTAAAGTTCAATTTGGAGTCTAATTGTATGCCTAGGTACTTTGCAGTATTATTTTGCTTCAATTGTTGGTTTCCCAGTGTTGTCTGCGGCGAGTGGCCTGTAATGTGGTGGTTAAAAAGAAGAAGTTGAAATTTTTTTGGGTTTGGTATGATTCTCCATTTTTTAAACCATTCTTCGATGCTTACAACTGCCTCCTGTAGTTTTTCTGTGTCTTTCCAAGTAGAATTTATGTGTGCTATAATACTTGTGTCGTCTGCAAATTGTAGCAAGTAGCAGTTGGCATTGTCTTTCATGTCCATACATATGTCGTAGCAATATATATTGTATAAAGTTGGCGAGAGTGGAGAACCCTATGGCACACCTTGTTCAGGGGTAAATTCTTCGGACACTATACCGTTAATTCTGACCGTTAATGTGCGCAAATTGAGGAATTTTCTTATTATGCATATTAAATATTTAGGCACCTCCAGTTGGTGTAGTTTGTAAAAAAAAAGTTTTTTGAAAATTTCCAAAGCACACTTGATTTTTCGAAATTAAAATTATGGCACAAATTAGTTTCTATCCAAGCAGGGCTGAACCCCAGAAGATAAAGTTTCAACTCAAAAAATTTCAGCCTTTTTCACCTATCGTTGCGTCGATCCGGGGACACACTGTATATTAGGAAGCATACGATAAACGACAAGTAGTACATAACAAAATATCTACAAAATTTCTTTCAAAACTAATAAAAAAAATATTAACTTTTTTGAGTTACCCTGTATAAATATAAATAATATAAATTCTGATACCTTGCTCCAAGCTAATGTCATCTACAGTATTACTTTGTTAACATTTAATTTAATGCCGAAAATACAATGATTTAACAAAAAATTGTAAATAATTTTCGTCACACCCGGTATACAGGGTTAGTTGAAAGAACCGGAACAGCTAATTTTCTTCAAAACTACCAAGGCTAAATCAATGAATTTTGGTACAGGTGGATTACTTAAAAAATTGATTTGAAGAAGTAGTCCATGCTTAAAGTGGAGTTAAAAGTATGGGAAAGAAAGAAAAAACAAAAAGTCTTCCTCCACAAAATTTAATAGAATAATTCTCAAGGGTCTCTACATGTTCTTTTCTTTTTTCTTTCTTTCCCTTAAAAAATTGAATTGAAAATTGACAATTGCGACGTTGCCAGATTTTTTGTTTTTTCTGTAACTCAAGGAATGTTTTTTTTTCAAATGTAACACTACTATTTTTTTTTAATTCGATTCCTCCCATCAAGATTACCATTTCCTGATAGTATCAAATTTTTATCTCAAATAGTTCTATGGGAAAAAAGTTAATTAGTTACAACTCTAACTCTAATAAATCCAATAAATTTCCATTTAAAAACGTTTCAAATAATGTGAAAAGGAAGGTTGGTAGACATGTACCTTGTAGAATCGATAACGATAATAACAACAAACAAGTACTAACAATAACATAGCTAGTAAAAATTACTTACATAATATAGTACAATACATTAATTTGATTATGAAACCTATAATATGTAAGTAATTTTTACTAGCTATGTAATTGTTAGTAGTTGTTTGTTGTTATTATAGTTATCGATACTATTCGGTACATCATGTCTACCAACCTTCCTTTTCACATTATTTAAAACGTTTTTAAATGAAAATATATTAGATTTTTTAGAGTTAGAGTTGTAACATTGGTAATGTTGGTGGGAGGAATCGAATTCAATAAAAAAAGAGTAGTGTTACATTTAAAAAAAAAACATTCCTTGAGTTACAGAAAAAACTAAAAATCTGGCAACGTCGCAATTGTCAATTTTCAATTCAATTTTTTAAGTTATCCACCTGTACCAAAATTCATTGATTTAGCCTTGGTAGTTTTGAAGAAAATTAGCCGTACCGGTTATTTCAACTAACCCTGTATAATAAAAAAATTTAAACTATTTTTATAGTATTCTATCCTATCTATGACAGGTTCAACAAAAATTCAGAAAAACAAAACGAATTAATATTATAAACTACGAAAATATTTGTATTGAGAATTCATATTTTGCAACCTGTATCTTAAAAACTGGTCGGCAGATATTGTTGTCGCCATGAACACTTTTGATCAGATTGGCATTCTCTACAACATACTAAAAATTTAAAAAATTTAACCGAGGGCCATTTTCCATAAGAGAAGTGCGGAGTTCTTTGTAAATAATTTTAAATTTTCCTATAACATAATTCATGCTAAACTTACAACCTAAAATAAACAATTTATATGCATCACTTGTTTGGTAACATTTCTTTACAACTTGCAGCAACTTTAAAAAAAAATTGAATGTCTCAATTGCATATAAAACTGTTAATTCACTTAAGAAATACCAGATAAAAACTCTAATTCAGGATTATATTCGCTGTGTTGTGATGATTGAAATGCAAGGAAAGATATAAGTGCTTATTTAAACAACAACCCTAACAATATATATCAGCCAAAAGACAAAACGTCGAACCTACAATGACCACATGCCAACTGAGAGGAAATAAATAGTGAAAATGAAAATGCAAAATTTGTTATAAAATGCCATAAATAATAATTATATTAACATATTTTAAATATATCTGCTAATTCTTATTAAAAATTCATATTTTTTTGGAAGACGTCATTCTTTTAGTAGAAAACGTAAAAAGGTAACTGTTGACTGTAAAAAATATAAGTAATAAAACTATATTCCCAATACAACACTGCCTTTTATTGCTGTTTTCTTATTAAAGGCGAGTTAAAATTCCAGTCATGCATTTTGTATCAGTTTTATTTCTTGACGTAGGTATGCAACCTGAAACCGTCTGCCCAATATTGATTCTCTGTGCATTCAACTATAAAATGTTTTTGGGTAAAACACATTGCTTTTATTAAACTAAACTAGTCGAATCAAAAATCATCCATAAAAATATCAGATTTGTTTGTTCCAGTACATTATGGAGATATGGAAAAGTGAGGAGTTAGTGAGTAGATTAGTTGAAATACCCAGTTAAAAAAATTATGTAACGAGTGTGATTTCTTGTTTCTATGTAAGTTTTATTAATGAGTACCTAACCCTTACAATAATTATCTTGAGTATGAACAAAATATATTCTTAAGAGTTCTAGTTTTTACAAAACCTTTAAACGGTTGCTATTATATTTTCTCATTTTTTCATAACTTTGCAAGCTTAACGATATATCCATTAAATACGTATCAAAAATGACAGGTAATTAATTTAAAAAGTTTGATTAGAACAGGAGGGTACGGTCTCTATAAATAAAAAAAACTTTCATAATAAAAGTTTACCTGTTCGGAGTGACATATTTTATAAGAGTTTTAAAAGTAGCTATTAAATCGTTTAGAACAGAGTTGAGAACTTACGTACAGATACTTTTAAAGAGTTTTTCAGGCTGTCTATCCATAAAATTAACATTAGTAAAAATATTATTTAAATGTTTAATAACTTAAGTATGAATATTGGTACCCTTACCTACTTTCCATTTATAAAAAAATTTAGTCTAAATACGACCCAAAGTATAATGACACCGCACTAATTTTGTTCTTACGATATGCAGTTTTTATTCGGTCTCTTAATATACATAAATATGGTGATTAGGTAGACTTGCTAACTTGTCAGGATAAACTAGGAAATATTGGGTTATGCAGCAAATGAAAGAGTAGAGTAGAGTTGGTTCAAGCTTTCGGAAATATTTACTTCCATCTTCAGGGAGACTACAATACAAGAAACAGTTGAAACACAAAATTACTTATAACCTTTGTGAGGTTGTTCATGTCGTTTTTAAATATGTAGATGGAAATAGGGTAAAATGCCACAGTAGCAAAACCAGTAAAATATTATACACTTATACAGGTTGAGTCGGTAGGAATGGGCCAAACTGTAAGGGTGTAATCTATGCATCAAAATAATAAGAAAAAATCCAAATGTTGTTATCCAATATTCATTCACGTCTCGAATACGCCAATATGGTTTTTATTTATGGTTTGTGTAATGGGAATGCTACAGCGGCTGCTAAAGAATATTGTCGACGATGTCCACAATAAATAACACCGAACAGAAAGGCCTTTATCAGAGTTTTCAACAAACTGTGCGAGATCGGTACGCTTCCAAGTGCTAATGTAACATCTGAACGAGCCATATTCGACAGGATTTAGAAGAAATAGAAAATGTTCTAGCTTTAGTAGAAGAAGATGAAACGACCAGCTCACGAAGAATTGAAACTCAGTTGGGGATTCCCCAAAAAAAAGTGTTTTTTACTAAATGAATTGCAAGGACTACTGGAGGAGACTCCTTTAAACATCAGAATTCAAATGTATTATTAACACGACGGAGTGCCTGCCCATGTCGATCGTCGGGTCAAGCAATATTTGAACCAAAAGTTTCCAGAGGTTTGGATTGGTCGCGGTGGTCCTATTAGTTGGCCTCCTAGATCGCCAGACCTTACACCGTTGGACTATAATTTATGGGGTTGGTTAAAAAATGAGGTATACAAAGTAAAAGTAGGTACTAGGGATTCAGTAATTAGGCGCATTAGAAATACTGCACTCAATATTAAAGAAAGGCACGAATCAATTAGAAGAGCCACGCGCGCCAGAAAACGAAGCAGGAAATGTTTGGAAGTAAGTGGTGGTATTTTTTAAAATTTACTGAACCAATCATTTATTTAAAACAATGTTAATGTTGCATATTTTGGTTTAACAATATTATTATTTTATTTAACACTGTAATTTGAAAACAAATGAATATTGGGTAACAACATTTGGGTTTTTTCTTATTATTTTGATGCATAGAATACACCCTTATAGTTTGGCCCATTCCTCCCGACTCACCCTGTGTATTTGTAACAAATCCAGCGTATTATTTTTAAGGCGATTGTTTTTTGCTATAACTTTTAAATTTTTATTTGTTCACATTGGAATAAATAACTATTATTACTTTCCAAAATAAACATACAAATGAGTAATGCACTATGTGGATTGTAGAGACTAGATGTATATGGTTGATATAAACGACCAGAATTTCACATTTGTAATCATAGAATAGAAGCATTGCCAAATAAGTCCAATTAGTAGAAAACGCTAACTACATTGCTTTGTGTATTGTGTTCGTGGTATTAAAAGCCATTGCGATGACAATGCATTGTACAGAATTTATACAGAGAACCAATAATGCCTGTGTTGCTGATAGTAATATTAAGTCGGCGCATATGGCAGTTGTTTGGTTATTTTAAATTACTTGCACAATCGAACAAAAGGCCGTAAATCAAAGATCAATTCTGTTATTAGATATGATTTTTCCGTTTAAAATAACTTATGGGTTTCCACTATCACTAAATATAGGATGGTCTTATATCACACAGGTATCCATATCATTAATAGTATACAATTTTTAGATTATTATCAGTGATTTTTTATATATTATTATATGTTTTATGGGCTGTTACTATATGAATTTTTTCAAAAACTGGCTATGGGGTCAATAATTGTACATAATATGTTTCATTTCATACTAGAAGCGGATTTAATGAAAAAGCCGGCAAATAATCATGAAATGAATCTTAAATAATTATTTGCAGAAAAAACTACGAAATAAAATAATTTGATTTCAATTTTACATGGCGATAGCGGCTCGTACCCTAGAAATGCTGGGGTTGTATTGGTATAGTAATATACATGGTTTATAATTTGGGAGAGTCCCAATGCTTCCAGGCAGCTGAGTACCGAAGTAACTTCGATATTTTCAATTTTAAAAAGATCAATATTTAGGTCACCCACACAAAATACGTGATCCACAGTAACAAACAACGAAGAAGCGGTGGTTTCAAAACATGAGAGAAAATCACTATAGTTGGTATAAGGTAATCTATAAACAACTCCTATAGCCAGACATAAATTTGGAAATTTAATTTTTATTCATAACTGCTCAATGTCTGCAGTAGTCTGTATGATAGAGTATGGTATATGACTTGCAATATAAAATCCTACACCTCCACCCCTTCCCCGTCTATCCCTTTTATAACAAGATTATAACCTGCAATACTATGATTTGCTGTTGAGTTATTAAGCCAGGTTTCACTTAAACCCAATATGTCAAATTTACTTAGTTGAAGTAAATCCTTTAAATCATGAAAATGTGCATTTAAACTTCTTATATTTAAATGCGCTAATTTTAAAAATTCGCTCATTGGTTATCCTATATTGCGTGACTTTATTATGAACCTAAATATTATGTACAATTGAATGAATAACTGTTTACTAATTCCAATTTTTTACCATCAATTACAACATTTATATTTTGACAATTTAAATTATTACCCAAAAAATTTAGTTTTTGAAATATTTAATTTTAATTTATTCACTTTTAGCTAATTTAATAATATATCTGCCAAAGCCAAAAAAAAGAAAAAAATAATAATATGTTTATCTCAGAATTTAGCGTATTTAGACAATCAAAAATATTTAAAACATTAATGTAAATTTAGGCGTCATCAGCAAATATTTGTAACTTACACATTTTTAAAACTAAAGGCATATCGCTGATGTATAAAATAAGTAATATTGGACCTAGTATACTTCCTTGAGGAACTTCAATATTATTTATTTTTTTATTTGAATATGTTTTTGATATTTTTGTTTTTTGTGACCCGTTCCTTAAATAATTTTTAAACCATTTATAAACGTTTCCGCGAATACCATACTGATAAAATTTACTGAATAATCTAGCCCTGTTATTTCTTTCGAGTGCCCGCTTAAAATCTAAAAATACAGCTATAACTTTTTCATTAATATTAATATTAACATCACATGCGCGACTTTGCTTTTCTTTCTTGAGTATCGAAATCCAATCCAAATCCAAAGTTAATCAATTTAGTTTTAGAAAAATATTAACAAAAATACCAGTTTTCTTAGTAAAGTTAAATTTTGAAAAATCCCTTTTACATTATAAAATGAAACTACTAACATATTATTTTATATTTTGTTTTAGATAAACCGATTCGCTTTGATACTTTGTTTATATAATAAATGCAACTCGGAATTATTTTACTCTAAACTCAACTAGTTTGTAAAGTGTTGTACATTTCTTATACAGCTGACAAATATAAACACAAACTATTGTAGGCAAACAATGGCTAACATTCCGCACCGAAAATATCACATAGGAACATTGCCAAATCAGTCCAATTAGTACAGAACATTAAGTACACGGTTTTGCCCACATAATTTATAGAGGGCCGCAGTTTTCATGAAAACATATTGCACGCAATTTGTCAGGAAACCTTTCATGGAATATTATGTATTTTAGAAAATTTTGTGGTTAGTTAACTTTTTAACCGAAGTTTGTAGTTACAATAAATAATAATTTTTGGCTAATAATCCGAGAAATTGTAATTTATTATATTATTTATTAGAGGTTGTTTGAGTTATAGTGTTTCCTAGGTCAATTTAATGACATTAAACTGTAGGAATTTCCTAACCATAGGCGTCCTAAACAAATAATTAAAATGCGTATACACACTTATAAGTTTGTTTTACATTAGGTGTTTGTACATACTACACTTTATAAACCCACTGTATATATTATAATAATATTATATTAAAATAATTAATATAAGGTAACTCAAAAATTCTATACACAAAACTAAAATCAGAAAAATAAACCTGACACGGCACGACACTGCTCAGAAAATGCTTTAATTTTTTTACCAGAACTCCATTCTCCGACCATTGTCCAGACCGTCCACAAATTCCAAATTACTTATATGTTATCTTCGTCCTTTTCCACGCCATCGGCGGTCACTGGCCTATCTCTGTCTGACAGAATCGATCGTTGAATGGGTCGGAGACCGCTTCAGTTTATCCCAGCCGCTTTAACTGGCGCTTGTATCCCTTGCTGTTGCCAATTCTTCAAAATTTTCGGATTTGTAAGCACAATGTAAGTATATACGAAAAACAAGGGTTTGTTAATTAGTTGTTTTCAGTTATATTGTTTCTTAAGGACTAAAGAATGTATTATTATAACAATGAATGGCTTGTTATTTTTTTCTGTCACACTCAAAACTCCTTGGTTTAAACTAGCTTTCAAAGAACGTTACTGACTAACAATAATTGAATACTGATATAAAAGAAACATTTTTAATAAAAAAAACTTAAAGAATTGAAGAAGAAAGATCTGACAACCCTGGTTGTGAGGTCGGTCTCTTTAAGACTGTTTACTGCCGTTTGTATGCCGTATGAAATGATTGGAATGTCAATACACTGACTTTGGATAAATTATACTACATAAGATTTAAAGCAGCACTAGTATTGTAATTAACTCATTACATAATATCTTATTTTTTGATAAGGATCTATAATGTTCAAATGTGACTTTAAATTTCAAAATTATCTTTTATTCAACTATTTGAATAAAAGGACCAATTATAGATAAACTGTCTGTATATTACACATGCACATTATAGCACTCATGTCTACGACCTTGTAGTGACAATATTTTCCGCTTGTGATTATAATAATGCTCATAATGCAAACGTAATGTACAGTTGACAACATATAAGTTCGTACACTCCACCCATACATAACTCAATTACAACAAAATTGGGTTAAACGGGTTCTCACCTTGCTGCTTATACCTGGATAGAACACCAGATAATATAGGTACATCTGTAATTATTGTATGTACGATTTTTTACCATAAGTAATAATGGTTATTTCTAAATATTTTTGTGTTTAAATTACAGCCGCGAAATAAGAAAATTATAAAATAATACCAGGAAAACTACAAAAGTATAAAGCCAAAAAGGGTAAATTTATTAACAAACAAAATAATAATATTTAATTGCTGCGCCATTGGATTCTAGCACTAATCGCAATCTTCTTGGCATTGACAAAATAATACTTCTGGTGTAATCCGGAGTTAGCCCTTCCTAAATTTCGTCTATTTTTTCAGATAACTGTTTTTTACCATCGATCCACAAACATTTTCAATTGGATTTAAATCAGGACTGCTTAAGCACCAAGGCAGACATGTGTTACGTTGTTTTGTCTAAATCAGTTTCCTATATTTCTTGCAGTGTGCACAGGGCAGTTATCCTGCTGAAATATAAAGTTATTTCCTTCAAAAACTATATCGGCACAAGGAAGAAAAAAAATTTCCAAAATCTGAAGATATATATTACTGTTTAGTGTTCCACCAATATGCCAGCATACCCCTGCACCGTAAACACTTATCCATGCCCACACATTAACTGAGAAATGTCCACTGGTTTGCTTTTTTTGTGTAGGGGAGAGGCGTCAAAGATGGCGCAGAGGGAAAGATGACGCACCCCAATAACTTGTCTGTTTAAAGGTTTAAAAAATTAATTTAAATTTTATTCGAATACTATGTCTAACATAGATAGCTAGCAACATTGTATGCCGCGAGCGACATGTTTAGTTCGGCAAAGAACCACAAACGTGTTTATCGTTGTGCCGATCTTATTTTTACTCGTGAAAAATTAAGCGGTAAATATTTTATTTTTCTTAATAAGAAAAATGTCTCACTGCATGCCTAATTATATATTAGTTACTTATGTTGTCATGTAACGTTTTTATAAGAAAAATAATAATAGGAAAAATAAATGGAGGTTAAAAACTTAAACTCAGATGCGGCAAAGATTGCGCACTGCGCCATCTTAGCCGCTTTAAGAAAATCAGTTATGCTGTAAACGAACGTGACACTACTACAAAAAATGACATTCCTGAATCACATTCACCTCAACCGTCATGTAGCGGCCTCCAGCAAAAAAAAACAATCTTCAACACAATCATGTTAGCGTTAAAGTGGTTTCACCAGTGCCAGCACCACAGAAGAAAAGAGTTCAGCAAAAGAATAGTCGTGCAAAACAGCATTCTGAAATATTGACGTCTACTCCTTTGAAAACAATGCTGGAGGGAAAAGAATTTTAAAAATCTAAGAAAATTCAAAAAATTGACCTAAAGGCTAAAAAGAAAGTTAAAAAAAAGTATTTATAGAAACCGACAGCGAAAGTGAAGAAGAAAGTTTGAGTGAAAAGGACCTGTGCGATGATGATGAATTGGACGATGTTGATGATGGAGAAGCTAAAAACTGTTGCAATATTTGTGGAGAATTTGGCAAATCTGGGGAAATATGGTATCGATGTGTGTCATGTGGTGATTGGTCTCATAAAGCCTGCGGGGGTCAGTCCACTCCAAAAAAATATATCTGTGACTTTTGTAGACATTAAACGTATTTAATAATAGTTAGTTTAGTATGTGACTTACAAAAGATAATACATACCTATTAAAGTTTTGGAACCTTAAACCATAACTTATTTTTTTAAATTTCCCACGCGACATAATTATGCTACTTTATGCGCCATCTTTCCCGACTATATGCGTCATCTTTCCCGCATAAGAGGAAAAGATGGCGCAAAGACACATAAATGAAATATTTGTGCTTTTTCTTTTTTTTGTAAAGATTCATCAGATTAACATAATTACATCGTTCGTAATCATATAAAGCTACAATTTAACCAACTAAAATTATTGCCTGTAGGTATAATCTTTATGTAATACAGTATTTCGCTTAGGTGCGCCATCTTCGACGCCTTTCCCCTATACTTCTCATCACATAAGGAATTTGGTGGACTATATATCAAAAAAGATTTGCCAAAAACATAATTTTCTGGTAAATATTGCATAGTAAACCCAACTCTTTGTTCCTTATCACTATTTTTTTAAAACGGTTTGGATGCAGCTGCAGCGAATCCTGTTATGCAGTTTCAAATGGAGTTTGCCTTAAATACTCCACCAAATTTCGGTCTTCTTCATTTGATGATTTTCTATTATTTAAACCAGACCCGACAGACCTTTCAAGTGTTTGATGATAGCGCCATTTTTTTACAATTCCTTGAGCAGTACTTCTAGGTACTCTAAAATAATCAGCTATTTTTCCATAAGACCACCTTATTTCTACTAAACATATTATTTTTGCTTTTTCAATAATACTTAAATAAGGCATTTTTAAATCAAATAAGATAATGGCAATACTTTGACAGATATCATGATAAAAATTAACACGTTACAAAGGTAATAAAGGTAAAAAAAAATTGCATTTACAGTGTCACAGTTTAGTGTACGAAATTATTTGTCGTCAACCGTACATAGCTATTTTTTGCTAGACCGTTATTAATAAAATTGTTCAATAAATAACCCATAAGATCATACCTATTTAAAATTTTTAGAATTTCACACGAAATTAAAAATACGCAGGTAATTCTGGAAAATAAAGCTTTCTAACGTAAAAAAAGGACAGATATCAAAACATCACATTAAGGTAGAGAAACGTAAGGTAGTAAAAGACACGTCAAGTTAATGAATGCAATGACCCATATTCTGGTAAAAAATTAAAGTTTGTTAAGTCGAAAGTAACATAGTATTTTACCTAGTCTCTAAAAGGTCCAAAAAAATGCTACCACAGATTCCTGAGGCTTAAATATGACGATCTAACCCAACTTAACCCAGTCCAAAAGTGGATGATTGTTTTTTAGAATCTATTTGACAAAATCAGTCAGTTTTTAGTGATAGTTTTTTTATATTAATAGCCTTCGGTTCAAATTGTGTTCAATTATTACAATAATATAGACCAGGCCATACACGAAGTAATTTTTCAAATCCAGATATCTTAAAAATCAATTCTTACCACGTGTACCTTTTTTAGGTAAAAGACGTAGGTAGACGTAGTACTCAACCTAACCTTTCTCTTTTTTTAGAAGTATCTTCTCTCTCTGGGTTACTCATGGGCATAGGCTTAATATCCGAGAAATAAGTCAATATCAGAATGGGGAGGGTTTGACCTCCTTCTTTTTAAGAAGTCAATAAAATTTTTGGGGCGCCAAATTACCCTCTCGTCTTAGTGAAAATTTTAACTTGAGCCGGCCCTGACCATTTTAGTAAACGTAATGTATTGAATTGCCTAATACTTCCATCAAAGTTAAGTCAATTTAACAAAACTTATCTTGATAAAAAGTGAAAACACCAAACGTGTATCTATTATTATTGCACTTAAGCTTTAATGTAGCAGTTTCCGACTCAAATTTTTATTAATTACTAAGAAATTTGGAGAACTTTACTTCAAAATTTGTGTTTAAAGAAAACTAGGTTAGGTTAACAGTGAGTGGGCTTATAGCTAACCCTCCACTGTGACCATCCGATCTATTGTGGCTCACACGTTGTTTATATTTCCCTCAATAGGTCTAACTTTTTAATGAAGTTAATGATTGTATTGGTAGAGACATTTTTTATATCATCCGACAGCAGAGTCACCTCGCCGAATAGGACGAATCTGATTCTTCCTGCTGCGGGGCAAGCGCACAGTATGTGTTCTGCTGTTTCTGCATCTTCCATGCAAAGCCGACATTAATCAGTTATATTCCAATTTTACACATATGGTATCGCAATCTGCATTGGCCGGTGTACAATCCCACTAGTGCTTTAAGGCATGACCTGTTGAGCACTAGTAGTTTATCGGTTAATTGTTGGTTTATATGGCTGTTTATAAATGCTTTTGAGTGTGTTAGACCTGATATATTTAACCAGTGTCTTTCCCATTTGCTTTTTGTTTTAGCTAGTATTGTTTTTCTGGCCGTAGCATGAAATATACTTATTACCGGCTCGGATCCTGTGAATTTTGGTGCTGCACCTCTCTTAGCGAGCTTGTCGACAGCCTCATTACCCTCCAGACCCATTTGTCCCGGTATCCTTATTGGGGCTATTTTGTTGTTTTAGACTTAACTCGGATAAAGTTTCGTGACAGCTCCACGCCGTTTTTGAGGTACACTATCTCGATTCAAGAGCTCTTAATGCAGCTTGACTGTCAGAGAATATCTTGATTGATCTATGTGCATACCGTCGATCTATGAGCAGTCTTGCACACATTTCAATTGCATTAACCTCTGCTTGAAATATTGTTGTAATGAAAACTAAAACGTAAACGTATGATTTACCTTTTCTTTTTCTATTACAGTCAATATTATGAGTCTTCAAACATATTTTTTTTTAAATAGTCGTATATATTGTTAAAATACATATGCGGCTATAGCGTATCACAGCACTCATGAGATAACCGCGGCTCGGTTAACGATCTCGTCGTGATATATAATATCCCTCCACTCATGACTTTAATTATACCGCTTTTGTAATGTAAATAACTATTTTGACAATAATTTTATTAACACTATGTTATTATGCAGGTTTGCAACTTTGGAATTTCAAGCATACTCGGATTCTAGCAAAAAGAAAAATACCGTTGGAAACGTAGAAATAGATCAAAACGTCCAATTAGGTGAGATAAACGCCAAGATAGCGAGAAAAACTTGAAGTTGGTAAGTGGTCAAATTCTGGTAAAAGAAAAGCTCTGTTACATCAAAAGGAAGACGTTAAGTTAAGTGGGAAAATTTCAAGTTAGTATGAGAAACACTACACACTACTTTAACCTACAAATTCGTGATGTCAAAGAATTCTTTACGTGACGAATTTTATTTATTTTGTTATATAAATATGGAAATTAACCTAAACCTTGTAATATGCCTTATAATTAATAATAATTATCAAATGGTAAATAGCCATAAGAATGAAGTGTAATGTAAAGTATAGTAAAAGTGTTAGTTAATTATCGGATTGTTGACGATATTTGCTTGTAGCTCGTTTATAATAAGTCATTATACTGTTCATAGAAAATTCATAATAATTTAGGTACTCACAAATCACTGAAGCTAAATTAAGGTATATTATTAAGGTTTCCTTTTACCAAAAAATATATTTTGCCTTACGATTATTAAAGAGAAAACTAAATAATGGATAGAAAAAGGTTACATAATATCAATTAACCGGTATTGCTGCATTTATCAGTTTTATCTTTGTAATTTTGATATAAAATCAGTAATAATTCGTCCGCATTACGGACCACCTCTCTAGAAAATAATATGGTAGAATTAAAAACAGTTTGGCTAAAGGTCTGGCGTTTACTTTGGCAGGAAAAATTAAGTTTTCTTGTTTATCAATGTGTAATGTAATAATATAATGTTTATATGTATCTAATAATCTGAACATAATTACAAGTCAACTTAATCTTCACTGAGTACTTACATTTATTTAAAATTTAATTAATTACACTGGCCGAAAAAAAAAATTTTTTTTGTTGTAACACAAAGCTAAATAGCAAATTGTGGTAGAATGGACCTATTTAAATACGAAAATGAGAAAAAAAAAGTTGTAACACGTAACGTTTTCTTGTTACATTTATAGTACCACATTTAATGTTAGAATATTTAATATTTATTGAAATAATAATTTAAGAATTTTCTAACTGTGTATATCGACTATATTTAAATTTTTACACCTACTAAACATACCTTACATCTAAGAAAAACACAAACATTACAAATATTAACTGAACACACTAATTAAATTTTATTTTTTCCTTTTATGAGGGGTCCTATCTTCTATTTTCAAAAACCAACAGGAATCACCCATCATGGCTGGATTCCATCGTCCTTGATAGCGAATTTCCATTGTCCTGATATCCTGGTGGAACCTTTCACCCTGCTCGTCACTGACAGCTCCCAAATTTTCAGGAAAAAATGGCAGATGGGAATGGACAAAGTGAAGTTTTAATGACATGAGCACCAAGCGATTTGTAGGAATCTAAAAGTTCATCAACTAACTGTTGATAGTTTGCATTCATATTGTTGCCCAAAAATCCCCTTACTATACTAACAAATGAGTTCCATGCTCTGAGTTCCTGCCTGGTAAGCTTCTCTGTAAAGTTGACATCGTCCAGCAATTTTCTGATTTGTGGCCCAATAAAAATGCCTTCCTTTAATTTGGCATTACTTAACTGGGGAAAGACTTGTCTTAGGTATTTAAATCCATCACCGTCTTTATTCATAGCTTTCACAAAGTTTTTCATCAGCCCAAGTTTAATGTGAAGAGGAGGCAGAAGGACTTTTTTGGGGTACATACGAGGTGCAAACTTAACATTTTGAGATCCCGGCTGAAATTCACTTCTTTGTGGCCAATCTTTTATTAAATAATGCTGATCTACTGCATGACTGTCCCACAAAACAGCAATATTTTGTAAATCCTCCCTGAAGTCCTACTAAAATTCCTACAGTTCAGGTAATTTTTCTGTTATAAAATGCATCCACTTTTACCGCCCCTAATTAAATTGACTACCTGCTAATGTAAAATGGTCTTATTAAGCTATTGAAAAATGGTATGTATTGGGGCTTTCCCAATATTTTTTCTATTATTAGAAGGGTATTTCCATTTTTAAAATAAAGAGCTGACCTATGTTAGAAAAATCTTGTCGGCCAGTGTTATTAGTTACATACTGGTAAACCCTTACTAAAATTTATTTGTTATACCAGGTGTTTCTTAAAAACGTTCACTCCTACTTTTTTATATTTATAGATATTAAAATGAAATTTTGAGATTATGTATAAAAGACGAGTCTGCATTTATTGGCATAATTTTCAATTTGTTAGCATTTCCGGCTTGACCGGAGTAAAATGACATCTTACTTGTAATTTTTTGACGTGTTATAACATTTTTGTTTATTTTTTATTTTTAATCTAAAGTGCTACAAATTAATGAAATCTGTTAATTTATAGTCAAGTAGTATATTGTATATATATAATATATTATTATGAAAATTAAAATTATGTCATAATAATTAGTTACACAAGCGTTTAAAAAATGAAGTTTTGTTTTCTTGACGTTTACTCCATTCTTCCAAATGAAACGATGGTGGTTCACTATAATATTTAAAACGAGTATTTTTTTTCCAACAATTTGATACCATACACACCTATGCTATTTTAAAATTATCACTGAAAAATGTGCCTTAAATCCTAATCGCAAATTTAAAAGCGTTATGCATTATTGCCACTCTCTCTTTTCTAAAGAAATATAAAGGCGGCTTTGAAAAACAATGGAATGGTTTTGAGAAGCAATATTATGGCTTTAATTTAAAGTTGTAATGTCATTTGTTTATAAAACATACAATACATACAATCTTTCGGCTTCAGAAGAATTTTTCTGGTCACTTCAAAAATTAGGAGCATATCAATTTGTTCATTTCTAGTAAAACTAACCATTTTATCTGATTTACATGTAAGTTTAATAAACGAATGACATTACAATTTTGATTTAAAACCATATTGGTTTTCAAAACCTTTCCATTGTTTTTCAAAGCCGCCTTAATATTTCTTTAGAAAAACAGGGCGGCAATACTGCATAATGCTTTTAGATTTGCGATTGGAACTTAAGGCAAATTTTTTCGTGTCAATTTTAAAATAGCATAGGAGTGTATGGTATCAAATTGTTGGAAAAAAAACTTGTTTTAAATATCCTAGTGAACGACCATCGTTCCATTTGGAAGAATGTCAAGAAAACAAAAAAAGAAACAGAACAGTTATAGGGGTGAACGTCTTTTGAGAAACACCCGGTATACTTTTTATATAGATTTTCTTGCGAAAAATATATTTGACTTGAAATTCTCCATATCATTATTACAACTTGATTAATGCATAATGTACCGGTTTTATGCTTGAAGAAAATTGATCGTAAAACATAATAAATGTAAAACTACCTATTTATACAAACCTATATCATTGTATCGCCGTGTACAATAAATTGCCAGTCATAGAAATAACATATAACTGGAATACATGAATAAAATTTGAAAGTTCCTAATTGCGTAGTTCCCTAAGGTGCTTTATAAGGATCTTACCTTGAGCGCTTTAGGATTTAGAACTGACTAATGCTTATGTAATTGCTGAGCTTTTTTACATTTAAAGACTGCAAGCAGAGCTTTAAAGTATTTTGAAGCTCCCACCTCATCTCAATTATTAGCCATTGAGTCTTTTTTAATTTATATGGTTATAATTACATTAGTAACATTGGAAATACGTTAAAGCTTTAAATTATTTTAATTTTTTGTATCTCTCTTATCTCGAGCTATTTTTTTTTATTTAAAGGCTAGTTATACAAACTCGTAAGATAAATAAAAGGCGATAAAATTATGCAGTTTTATTTAAATTTATCACATTTCAAAAATCAGGAAATTAATATACTTGAATAAAAATCCACTTTCGGCTAAACAGAAAGTATAAAAATTACAGTTAAGTTAAAAAACTGTTTTAATTTTTGGACAATAGGTTGGTATTTATTATACAGGTAGTCTTAAGATTCTCAATCACATTAGTACTTCTAAGCTAAGTAATAATATCAATCGGTGTTTATACTTAATATGCAGGAAAGTAGGACGAACAAAGGTAAACAAATTAAACCTAAAAGAGTATCAATATCCGAAAAGCTATAAAGAATGCAAGGTAGTCATGCCTTGGCCGATCTGCGAAATAAGGATGTAATGGCAAAAAGGCCGGTGATTGTTATAAAAGGTATTTCTTCCTTTATTTAGCACCTGGCTAATACACAACAATTTTAGTAAAGATTTACAAAAGCAATTAAGATTTAAAATAAAAAATAAAATAAAGTACATACCAACAACAGCTGACACTGTCAAAAAATACAATACAATAAAATAAAACCGTCAATGTGTTAACATATTTATTTGTCATAACACGAATAAAGCAATCATGATGATTGAATCATTCTCCCTTTAAGTGTTTCTTTAATTTATTCTTAAATATATAAAGGTTTCTAGCATTCTTAATGTCTTGTGGCAGGGAATTAAAACTAATTAAGCCTTTATGATAAACTGAATTTTCCGATCTAATTTTAATGTTTGTTGTAATGTAAAAGTTCGTTTTGTTTCTTGTCGGGTATGAATGAACTGATTCGTTAGTCAGCAACCGTTCTGTTAAGTTTCTGGTGTCAACCCATTTTTGATTTAAATATAAGAACCAGTTTCCAAAATTTAAGAAAATCTTCAATAGAAAGCCAATTAGTCTATTTAACATATCTCTCACAAGTGTATCTCTTTTTTTTTCCCCGAAATTATCCGCATCGCCTTATTTTGCAGTTTTTGTAACCTATTAATCTTATTTTTGTTAGACAAATACAATACATATGAACTAAAAACAGATGCGGTAAAACCAAAGTATTAAAAACAGTAATTTTTGTTCACTGAGATAAAGATGCAGCGACCCTAAAAAAAAAGTTAACATTTCTTGTTACATTGTTTATAATGTGTAAAATCTGCTCTTTAAAATTAAAATAGCTGACAATAATTTGATACTTACCATTCCCAATCAACATGAACTTGTTTTTTTTTATGTACAGTCTAAGTGAATTTATACTGAACCATTGATGAAGTCACAATTCCAAATTAATAGTACGAATGAGATGATCTAGATCCTTACTTTGATATATATCAAGGTATCATCTGCAAACAAATGTATAGAACAGATGTGCGCTACTGAAGTTATATCATTAATATAAAGTAAAAATAGTAACGGGCCAAGGGTACTTCCTCGAGGTGCACCGTTATTGTTCAGTATGGGGTTCTTTGCTTGTAGAGAAAACGATAAACATGCTTTTTATAAAATTATTGTATTAAAATCGAGCGTTTTCGTAAAAGCTACAGGTTCGAAAAAAAATCATTAGTCAACTCAATAGGCCAAATAATATTCTCTTAACTTTCTGTCTTAAGCGAACCAGAATTCGAAATTAGTATCTTTCACACCATTGTACTTCCACCTCCAAATGGTACTCGCGGAGAGATGCAGCTTTGCGGAAATCGTTTCCCTGGTCTTTTCCATACACGCTCCCGTCCGTCTGGTGAGCGTAAGGAAAAACGGGATTCATCTGTAAACAGTACTCGGCCCCATTGTTCTGCTGTCCAATTAATATGTTCCAGAGCGAAATGCAAACGGACAGTACGGCGGACTGGGAAAAGATCTGGGCATGCAGCTGGTCTCCTTGAGTTCAGTTCTTGTTCCATCAGTCTACGGCGGACGGTATCTGAGGAAATATAAGTACCACGAATGTTTCTTATTTGGCGACCAATGGCTGAAGATGGTAAACCGCGATCGCATAGTGCCATTATCACAACAAAACAATCATCACGCGTATTTGTCTTAGGTCTTCTGCCTGATCCTTGGAGCCTGGAATGCTCCCCAGTTTGTCGAAAGCGGCTGATTGCATTATGTACGGTACTCTTAGCTTTACCCAAGACGTTAGCGATATATCGTATGTTTCGGCCATCGTCGTTTAGTGCCACAGCACGGGCAACATCTTCTGAGCGCATGCTTGACACTGCCAATGAAATAAAATGCTAGTTGCTAGGCAACTTATCTTATCACGTCAGCCTGGATCCACATACATCCGTGATACGCATCCACATGATTAATATGAACCAATGAAATTTTAGGGTCCTAAAATTTTATTGGTTCCGATTAATCATGTGGTACACAACGGATGCGTATCACGGATGTATGTGGATCCAGCCTTATAGTCAAATCTGGTCTTAACGTGCGGGTCCAAAGGTCACTGATCATATGCGTCAAATCAGACAACACAGAGGCTATCAAAATGTTGTGAGATTATTTACAAATATACCGAAGGAAGGAAAAATAGTTTCATTATTTTAGCTATCGCGAAGATAGCCACATATACCTAATACAGGGTGTTCCGATGATCATGTTACAAAATTCTAGGGTAGATAAAACACACGAAAATAAGAAAAAAAGTTCATGTGAACATGGGTCCGGAAACGCTTCTTCAGGGAGCTAGGGCCCTTCGAAGATGACCTTCAAAAACTACTTTTCGTTTTATAGCTTCGGTACTACTGCAGCTATCGCAACCAATTTTGGGACATGAAATCTAGTTCGTAGGTTCATCAATTTGAGCCTTCCGGATTTTGTCACCTTTAACCAGGGGCGTACAAACCAAGGGGGTATTTGAGTAAATTTGACCCTACTCCTCTTAGGCTTTAATTTCTTACCATTTTTATATCTGATTATGATTCTCCAATGCCTTTTACATAAAAAAGGTACTCTTAGTAAAAATCGCTATCTGTCACAGTTTCCTCCGAAAATGGCTAAATCCAATCAATAATAAATTATTGGTCTTAAACCAATTATTACGTTGAAATATGAAAAGGAGGTTCAGTACAGATAGTTGTCAAAAATCTGTCAATAAAATATTGTGTCGCCAGTGAATCATGGATTATACTTTCGCCGAATATGCCGATATGCTATTAATTTATGGCGAAGTTCATTGCAATGGAAGAGCCGCTTCAAGATTGTATCAGGAGCGGTTTCCTGAGAGGCGTGTACCTGCTCACACGCTATTCGAGAGGGTAAATCAGCGCATAAGGGAAACTGGCTCCGTGAAAATAACGAGGCCAGATAATGGCGCTCAAAGAACTGTACGAACTCCAGAATTTGAGGAAGAGGTACTCCGACAATTCGAGGAAAATCCTAGTGTTAGTACCCGAGCTGTTGCAGAATCCATGAATGTAAGTCATGTACGTGTATGGGAGATTGTTAACGAACAACTTCTTCATCCTTACCATCGCCAAAAAGTACAGGAATTGAGACCAAATGATTATGCACCCCGCGTAGAGTTTTGCGAGTGGTTTCTTCAACAGTGTACACAAGAACCCCAATTTCCAAAATTTGTGCTTTTCTCTGATGAGGCTGTTTTTACGAGAGAAGGTATTTTTAATTCACGGAATAGCCATGTGTGGGCGGAGGAAAACCCTCATGCTCTTCAAATAAGAGGGTACCAACATCGATTCTCGGTGAACATGTGGGCTGGAATTGTTGGAGAACGTCTAATTGGACCAATCATGTTGCCTCCTCGACTAACTGGGACGGTGTACCTCAATTTTTTAAGATACACCTTACCTGAGTTATTGGATGAGCTGTCCCTCGACATACGTCGGAATCTATGGTTCCAGCATGATGGAGCACCCGCTCATTTTGCACATGTCGTACGTGAGCACCTCGATGATCGTTTTAGAGGACGTTGGATTGGACGTGGAAGCGATGTCAACTGGCCAGCCCGGTCCCCAGATTTAACTCCTATGGATTTCTTTCTTTGGGGACATATGAAAAGCCTTGTATATGAAACTCCAGTTCAGTCGGAGGAAGATTTGGTGGCTAGGATTTCTGTTGCGGCTGAAATGATCCAAACCATGCCTGATGTTTTTACTGACGTCAATTTAAATATGCTACGTAGGTGTAATACATGTATTGAACGTGGTGGCAGGCATTTTCAACAATTGTTATTTTGAATTTATTTTGGTACGTACAGGGTCAGTCAACGACAGCGTTAGTAAATTCATCTTCAAGACAAAAATTTACTCTGCCTTATCCTTGACTCACTCGTTAAACCTGTTTAATTGTTTTTTTTTTGAAATATTTTGTATACGTTCCCTTTTACTTTTTATACCCCCAATTTCGAAAAGGCAATAAATCTCTCTAATCTAATTTATTTTCATTAAAGAAAAAGATTTGACTAACTTATAATGCTCACTATCTGTACTGAACCTCATTTTCATATTTCAACGTAATAATTGGTTTAAGACCAATAATTTATTATTGATTGGATTTAGCCATTTTCGGAGGAAACTGTGACAGATAGCGATTTTTACTAAGAGTACCTTTTTTATGTAAAAGGCATTGGAGAATCATAATCAGATATAAAAATGGTAAGAAATTAAAGCCTAAGAGGAGTAGGGTCAAATTTACTCAAATACCCCCTTGGTTTGTACGCCCCTGGTTAAAGGTGACAAAATCCGGAAGGCTCAAATTGATGAACCTACGAACTAGATTTCATGTCCCAAAATTGGTTGCGATAGCTGCAGTAGTACCGAAGCTATAAAACAAAAAGTAGTTTTTGAAGGTCATCTTCGAAAGGCCCTAGCTCCCTGAAGAAGCGTTTCCGGACCCATGTTCACATGAACTTTTTTTCTTATTTTCGTGTGTTTTATCTACCCTAGAATTTTGTAACATGATCATCGGAACACCCTGTATTATTAGTTTTGTAAAAATTATGTACAGGGGAGTTGAAAAAGTTACAAAATAATTACATAATCGTTAATTATATACCTACTGTACCCTTTAATTAAAAACGACAATAATAAACAGTGCAATTTATTTTAACAATTTTACTACTAAAACCTAAAAATACAATGGCATTTAGTCTGATAAACTATTTCGATAATGAAAGAAAAAGTGGAAATTCGCAAACCAATATGCAGGAAACCGCAATGAAATGGCTTTCTTCGTTTACACTTTTTAGTATTCTTGGGTATTATGTTATGTTTTGTTTCATGCACAATTTTCTGTACAGTCCTTAAACTAATTCCCAGTGCTTTGGCTACCGTTTTCTGAATATTGGTTGGCGAATTTTCACTTTTTCTTTCATTTTCGAAATAGTTTATTAGATTAAGTACCATTTTTTTTTGATTGGGGATGCAAAAACCCAGAAAATTGTTTCATTTTGTCACGAACTGTCAAAGTCACAAAACTGGCATATTTAAAATAAAACGTAGCTGTTGCTATTATAAGCTTTTTTAGAATCGCTGAAAAGTAAATACATATTCTTTTTTTTTCATGTAAAAATGGAATAAGTCTGTCTCATTTATCTTACGTATTTTATTTAGAGGGTAAAATTAAACGCAAGTAAAGAAAACAAAAACTGAGAGTATGTCTTTCTTGAATCGTATGACCCGCACGATAAGACCAGATCCGACTATACTATGTTTTTTTTTATCCAATAACATTACTAAATTTAAAATGATTTTCTAAAAAAAAAAAAAAGTTATTTAATATCAAAGTTGACGATAATTTTCCTTGTCAGTTTTTTTTTGCTGATGAGTGTACGTGTTGTTTGCAGATTATAACAGAACAATATTACAAGACAGTATAAATTTAGGTCTGTAATGTAAATGATTTAATTTCAGAATTTTAATTCACCCAAGTGTCGTAGATACGATAGAATGTCCTTTATAAAGAGTGATATGTCAGTTCTTATAAGTCTTATTAAGTCATCCATCACTAACACAATGCTCACAGAAAAACTATATATTTAAAATATAAAAGCTATTATTTACATCAAAGTAAAAGTTATTTATCGAAGGGCATGTAAATGTATGTCACATGTAATTAAGTGTATAACCGCTTTAAGTTGTTGAACAGCTAACCTACAGCGGCTAAAGTCTATAAAAACTCGGTGTCGTTTTAGTTTAATTATTCAATATATTGATTGGAAGGGACGCGGACGCTCTGATTAATAAGTCGTTAAATACGTTGTTATTTTTATGCCATCCGTGGTAAATATTCATAGTGTAAACCTCAAAATATTTTTTAAATGTAATTTTTTTTTGCTTTTCTATTAGTAATACTAAATTAGTACTTTTAATGAAGCTACCATAATATTCTTCCAGGAATAACGGTTTTATAGCACTCCTGTTTTACACAGTTTCAAAATGATAAATAACACCTGCTTTATAAATAACAATATTATTATTCTATTGGTTTTCAAACTAACTGGGCACTGGATGGTAAAAGTAAGATGATCAACCATCCGGTTTCGGAATTTGCAAGACCTATGAACAAAGGTTAAATGCAAAATTTTTTTATTTGACTTATATTTATAAATTATTTGTACGCCCACGGGGTGTTTAGTTTCTGCTAGCCAAGTACCAACTTCTTATTTGAAATGAAACATCCTACATATTTTTTTTTTAAATTTAGAATTCCACATTTATTTACAAGCAATGAATATTACGTGTTTTTTTAGATTCTTAAGTAGTTTTCAGTTATTCGATTTTAAAATTTTTGTTTGTTTAGGTTCATAAAACTATTCGTTCCTTAATATTGTTAATGTATTAACCAATTTATTATTCAATTGATGGCCTTTTTTTAAATTGAGCATTTGCGGGGCATTAAAATTCTTCCGTTTATAAATCGGTCCTTTTTAGGGCCACAACTTACATGAGAGAAAGAATTCCAGAAAAATATAGCTACAATAAGATGAAAATTTAAGGGATTTTCGTATAAAATTTTCTTTTGCCGATATTTTGGGTTAGGAACAAGATATCAAGATGCGGTTTTCGCGAGCTAGTTTAAGCATCATTTAGCTACTTTTTTATGGAAAAAAAATCATACCAATGCATTTTATTTTGTTGAGAAAATGAACCATTTCTGTTGGAATGTCGAAAAAAGCCCTCTAGCGGCGATATGTAAAACTTACAAAACTTCAAATATAATGATGTTTGTAGCCTAAGAATAGCTCCTTTTAACGAGCCCAAGTTTGTTCAAATCGGTTCAGCCGTTTCGAAGATACAGGATGTTATTTACGGAAACGTTTGAATACCCCCCACCACTTTATTTTTATAGATACTGCAAAAAGTGTCAAACAAAGAAGGTTCAGATTATCCTCGACTTTAAAGATCAGGATTTTTTTTATTAGGTTAATATAGCGGAATTTACAGAAACATAACTTTTTTAGATTTAAGATTGCTGTTACGCCCACTAGCGGCCATTTCAGAAACTATTTTCCAGGTTTTTCTCTTGACCATTTTAGTAATAATTTTTTTGCCGCAAGCCTCTACGATGGATAGTTTCCCAGATACAGTACCTTGCATTCTTAGTTGGTCACCCTGTACATTAATTATTACATATTTTATTATTTATATAAATATTTCACAAATTATGTCACTCACTCGCCTATGTATTTACATTTGGCCAATTAGGACTTGTATCTTTTTTGTAACAATTGTGCACAATTTTAGAAACAATGATCTTCATTTAACTGCTTGGAAACAATTTTGTTAACTATTACCAGCACTTTTCTATCGTTGTGGTAACAATTTTGCAAACTATGACTCTTAAAACTGTCCGTGTAACAATATCGCGAATCATGACTCTCTTTTATTGTTTTAGTAACAATATCACAATTTATGACTTTCATTTAACTGTTTTGGTAACAACTAATAGTATTAGTAGTAACATGTTTTATTTAGCAAAAAGCTAAAATTAAATATTTTTTAATACATTTTGTTAACAACATTTTTATAGATTTATTTTTAATTTTAAAACAGAACCTTCTTTTAACAAAAAACATACAGAAAAGTTAAACATTTTGCAAATTGTATCAAATATTACGTATCATTTTGTTTTTTAATTTTAAAGTTGTTTTAAACAGTTTTAATGATAGGTATTTGAGATTTATTAGAATTTTTCAAATTATTACATTCTATCAAACCTTTATGAAAAATAGACTTAAAGCTAATATTTTAGACACTTTATCCACAAAAAAATTTTGATTAGTTCTTGTTTTATAATTATGATGGTCATGATTAAAAGAACAAACTTTTTTTAAACAATCTGGCAATAAATTATTTTTAATTTTATGTATAAAGATACATACTAAATAAAAAATTAATATTCTGGCATTCAGCCAATCTAAATTTTTAACATAAAATTTATTTTTTTATATTTGTCACAATTTAAATTAATCCGCATTGCCTTATTTTGTAAAATTTGTAATTTGTCAAATATTTTCTCACTAGCATGAAAAACCAAAAATGTGGTAATATAATAGTATTAAGTACAGGTTTTTTAGAAAACAAACTTAAATTAGAACTGATTCTTTTAAAAATACCTACTTTTCCGGCAATCTTCGATGTGATTCTTTCAAAATAATTTAAAAAATTTAATTTTGAATCAATAATTTTCCCTTATTATTTAAAACTGTTCACTAATTCCAATTTTTCACCATCAATTAAAACATTTATATTAGGACAATTTAAATTATTACCCATAACCATACATTTAGCTTTTGAAATGTTTAATTTTAATTTACTTACTTTTAGCCAATTTAATAATAAATTTATCTCAGAATTTAGAGTATTTAGTTAGACCATCAAAAATATTTAAAACATTAATATAAATTAACGTGCCATCAGCAAACATTTGCACCTTACACATTTTAAAACTAAAGGCATATCGTTGATGTATAAAATAAATAATATTGGACCGAGTATACTTCCATGAGGAACTCCTATATTATTTATTTCTTTATTTGAATATGTTTTTTTAATTTTTTTTTGTGATCTGTTACTTAAATAATTTTTAAACCATTTATAAACGTTTCCGCAAATACCATACTGATGCAATTTACTCAATAATCTAGCCCTGTCAATTGTTTCGAATGCCCATTAAATCAAAAATTAAACTACATTCAAGAAAAATAACCAATTTTTAATGATTTTTTGTAAAACATTATTTACCAGGTATAGAAAATTCAATCATTTATACTAATATACGCAACTGTTTTGTTTACCATTTCGACTGAGAAACGCTCTCATTTAAACCGATCTGCTGAATTCAGCCAAATTAAATTGAATTAATTATCATTGTTGTTAGACGTTAATTGCGCATAGAAGGCATGCTCTTGATAATATGTTACTTTACTGTAAATATACAAGCTGATTAGTTAGCATTATTAACAATGGATCTTAAGGTTCTAACACCATTGAGCTGAATGTTCACTTATAGTGATTTTTATAAACACCTTTACCTCATTTAAATTATTTAGGTTCTTAGAATACAGTTCTGCACAAGGAAAGCAAGCTTTTAGGCTATCGTGTTTTCTTAATTTATCTCATAAGCTAAACTACACTACTTTTTTATGAATCCTGAAAAGGATTAATAAGCTGAGAAATAAATACAAAATATGGCTATCGAAAATTTAAAATACAGTTGATTTAATAACACAAAGAAACAGCAATTTTGTTGTCCTAAATCTGTGACTTTAACTGTTCGCCTGTGGATCAAAAAATAACTTTTAAATTACAGGATAGTCTCTTTTGTCTCAAAAGTCGTACACACAAAAGTGTGCATATAAAGGAAAATAAAGGAAAAATTTACCAAATATACTGTTCACAAAGAATACATTTATTAATACAAAGTCTATACGGGGTGTCCGGGAAAATGTGGGAAATCAACCGGATATGAAAAAAATACGTGAAAAGAATACTACAAGTTTATATAAACTTCTTTCGTATCGGCCTCCTCTACGGAGATATGGGCTTCCAAAAGGCTCCCATGGAATTAAGTTTTTGAGTCATAACTATTAAACCAGCAGGTATATTTCAATTTTTTTTTCATAATGATGTATACCGGTGGTAAGACCCTTCAAATTACTATCCCAGAAAGTGTTGCGAATTACTCACAGCGGCAAGGACGGACTAGCTGTGACACTAATGTGCCCATTTTTTTACGCCCTGTATGATAAAAACTTTGGACGACGTTTTTGACATACCTTTAACTAGTGACTAAGAATCTTCATTCATGTCGCTAATCCTAACCGTTTTCGGATAAACGTCATTTTATTTACATCATGTTTTAAGCAGTTAAAAGTGAACATTTATAATTTATAGCAACAAAGATGTATCTTTTATCGAAATACGCTAAATACATGATTTAAATAAAATGACGTTTTTCCGAAAACGGTTAGGATTAGCGACATGAATGAAGAGTACTTAATTTTTAGTCAATAGTTAAAGGTATGTAAGAAACGTTGTCAAAAGTTTTTATTATACAGGGCGTAAAAAAATGGGCACATTAATGTCACAGCTGATCCGTCCCTGCAGCTGTCAGTAATTCGCAACACTTTCTGGGATAGTAATTTGAAAGGTCTTACCTGGTATACATCATAATGAAAAAAAAATTTAAATATACCTGTTGGTTTAATAATTACACAGGCCTGCATTTTTTTAACACTTTGAAAGTTGATTTAAAAATTTTAACTGTTTTCTAGTAATTGGGTAGCGCTGATTTCAAATCTGCTTTCAGTATTTTTATATCACGAAAGGTTATTTTTCAAACCGGTAAAATCCAAAAATATAGAAAAAACACGATTTATTTCATTTATAAGCTAGTTTTTTAATATATTCAGGAAAAAAATACAAAAATATACAAAATATAAACATATAAACTATTATAAATGGTTGTTTATTTGTTACGCTTCTTCAAAAAATGTTTTCTTTTTTCAGAAAAGCTTCTTTTGGTTGTTTTTCTGTTCCAACAGAAATCGGCCATCATTTTTGTGTCCCAGCGCCCCTGGTATCTTTTTTCCATCTCTTTAATATATTGATGAAATCTTTCACCTTGCTCTTTACCCACGTCCCCAAGATTTTCGGGAATTAGTCCAAATGGGAATGTAAAAAGTGAATTTTTATGCTCATATTCTGAAATTCCTGAAATTTTCCAGCATATCTTCAACGATCTCAACATAGTAGTAATTTATGTTCAACTTCTTTAAAAGCATTCCATGCATATTTTTCCTTATCTTCCATTACCTTTTCAAATTCTGTATCTTTCATCCAGTTGCTAATCTGCGGCCCTACAAAGATTCCCTCCTTTAATTTTGCCTCTGACAGAGCCGGAAATGTTTTACACAAATATTTAAAACTAAATTCTTCTTTGTTTAATGCCTTAACAAATTGTTTCATACGTCCAAGTTTTATATGAAGTGGTGGAAGTAAAACTTTTTGAGGGTCAATAAGACTTTCGCGAATTACATTTTTGTTTCCAGGTGTTAAAGTCTCTCTTTGTGACCAGTCTCTTTTTATCCAATGCTGTTCTCGCTAGCTGGACCAATCGCACAGGAAACAGGAAAATTTAGTAAATCCAGACTGCTGACCTAAGAGAAGATTTAAAACGTTTAGATCTTCACACACTTCCCAGTTGTGATTTTTATATTGTATTCTTAAACGTAATTCCTCTAAATTTTCATAGTTTTCCTTTAACTTAACTGTATGGCCGACCGAAACATAAGCAAAAACATTGTCATTATGTAAAAGAACAGCTTTAAAGCTCCTTTTTGAAGTCGATAAAAAATCTCCAGTCGGAAGGTGTGTAACACCACAGAAAATCATTTTTTATTCATCAATCATTTAGAATTTAAAGTACTAAATTCATTTTAAAATGTATTAAAACGTCTATTATAAGTTTTTTTTTATATTTTTTCCTTTTTTTGCAAAAAAAAATCTGTGGGTGATAGACCAATTGTATTTTAATTATTCTCGTCGATAATCGATCCTGACAAGTAATTTGTCTTCGAGCCCTGTTTTTTTCTGCCAAACTGGGCCTCACCGATGAGCCGTAAACGGCGAAACGCGTCTGGGGATGAGTTTGGCGGAAGGAAACAGACAAAACCTTTTTCGAATTAAATCTGTGGTCCGGCACTTGTACCGGTTTTGAGAGCGCACTTGCAAAATTTTCTGTTTTTACAGAATAACCCCTTTACGACTGACCTTTTCTAAGGTACCGTACTGGGACGCAAGATGTCGCACCGGGTTCTATAATTCCCGTCGACTATCAATTTAGGTTCGAAAAAAGAAGAATTCTTTGGAACTCACGTATAACACCTGAAGGGCTCACTGCTGTCAACCACATAATCATAGGATATTTTCTTTCCACCGAAAGTAATTAATTGGCTCTTATTTGCATTTATAAATATGTAATGTATGTAAATATTATAACGAGTAACTTTTTTTCGTGAATTTATTGATCCATTTGTGGTATAGGTTTGGAGACCGTATAATGACTAAGATTATAATTTTCTTGTATTGTTACAGGAAACTGTTCCATTTCTGCAAATTATAGCTATAATAATATGCTTAAATAATTCTTGGTTGGCTTTAAAAAAATAGATATACAGGGTTGGGCAAATGTTCCGGAACGGCTTAATTACAGGTGAACGAAAAGTAATATCGGATCCGGGTTTTGGGCAATCTATAGGACTAAAATTTTACTATTTGACTATTACACTATATGTCAGTAATGTCACCAACTGTCGAGTGTTGACGTTATATTTTTTTTTAAACGGAACACCCTGTATATTTTTACATTTTTAAATTCCACATAAAATTATAATTACTTTTTATTAAATGCACTATTAGTCTATGCTTCATAGTTTCCGAGATATTGACTCTCGAAAAGTGACATTTTTGAACTTTGACAGCTTATAACTTTCTAACAGTACGTCTTGGAGCAAAACGGCTTACATGTCCCTATCTTCAATTTTTATTATCTTCCCAAAAAAATCAACTTCCGGTTAAACCGGATGTAACTCGAAAGCAGGAAATACAGTTGTTCCGGTTTAACTGGAAGTTGGTTTTTTTGGGAAGATAATAAAAATTGAAGATAGAGACATGTAAGCCGTTTTGCTCTAAGAAGTACTGTTAGAAAGTTATAAGCTGTCAAAGTTCAAAAATGTCACTTTTCGAGAGTCAATATCTCGGAAACTATGAAGTATAGACTAATAATAGTGCATTTAATAAAAAATAATTATAATTTTATGTGGAATTTAAAAATGTAAAAATATACAGGGTGTTCCATTTAAAAAAAAAATAACGTCAACACTTGACAGTTGGTGACATTACTGACATATGGTATAATAGTCAAATAGTGAAATTTTAGTCCTATAAATTGCCCAAAACCCGGATCCAATATCACTTTTCGTTCGCCTGTAATTAAGCCGTTCCGGAACATTTGCCCGACCCTGTATAATTACCCTGAACCCTAGAAAGCACTTGTGTTTAGATTTGTTTTTAGATCTCTTCAATTTTTTTTTAATAAAATGCACAGCTATGGACTAAGAACTAAAAAACTAAAGACGGGTTTATACTCATTCATAAACATAATTTTAGTTGGTAGTGATAACTTTAGTGCATAACCTTAAGATTTAAATCACAGGATCGTATGAACCAGTTTATAAGCAACGCATAAAACATAACTTTATTGGCTAACATGCGATCTTGAAAGATGCTTAACTTTCAACTTTTAACGTTAGAGATTAAAAATTATGAAAGTTTATCAATATAGGCATGCGCAAAATCCTCCGACAGATGAAATAACATAACCCCAAATTTTCATTTGAATACCAATAAAAGTTTTTTTTATTAAAATTATTCAGAGAGAAAATGAATTTAAGTTCAATTAATGAGGAGGCTTTGTTGTTCTTCATCCCACCCAAGTTCTTTCATTGCATGAAATAATGTAACAAAAAGACCTTTGTTATGGTTTCTGTTCATGGGTCCCACACCAAATCTTCTCACTCTTCGTTGCTGATTGGCAATTATAGGAAATATAGCAGATATAGCGGTCACCATGGTTAAGTAAAGTGACACTACGGCCAAGGCAGTAGCAAGTTTATTAGGGGAGACCGGGGCTAGTTGGCGCACTTTTAACGTTCAAATTTTTTATCACCTTTCAGATCCGTTTAGAAAATATTTGTTAGCGTGTTATTATAGTTTGAAGCCTTATCTACAACCTTATTATCTTAATTAATGAGTTTGTTGAAACAGTTTGTTTTAAAAAAATATATATTTTGGTATGTCAGTTGCGCCAAGTTACCCCGTGGGTGGGGTTGGTTGGCGCATCATATGGGGCAAATTGGCGCACAACCAGTGTTTAATATGAAAATAAGGTTTTTAACTGGAATAACGATTTATTAAAAATAATACTCAAAACATCATATAAAAACCAACTTAAAGTAATATCACTAACCAAAGCAAAAGTTTGTAAGACATACGTAGATATATAAAAGTTTACATATCGTCATCAGAGTCACAGTTGGTACACTGATAAAACAACTTGTTTTCTGGACATTCTTCATGAGCCCACATACCACAAGCAGTGCAGCGTATCCAATTTTCCTTTGGTTTACTTTTTCTAAATTCTTCTCCACACATTAAACAGTGCCAACCTACCCCATTTGTTTCAAAACAAATGGGCTTTGGCTCAAGCCAACCTGCCCCAAACTTACGTGTAAAGTTATTTGCCTCTCAAAATACACAACCTCAAAATATTTTGTAAATGCAAATAACTAATATTAATTGACCATGTCTACAGTATAATTTTCTATATTTATTGCGTATGTAGTAGTACTTACCTATGAAGTATAAATAAATTTGTAAAACACAGAAAAGTTACATAAATAGTCAAAAAATCAAGTCCGTGGAGCTGCAACCATACTTTAAGAGATCTAGGCGAGAATTATCGTATGTAATGTTGGTTGCCTACAACGAGTCTCCGAGGACCATACAGTGTTGCCGATGTTTATTATAAAGTAGTCAAAATTGCATTGCGCCAACCAACCCGTGCGCCAACTAGCCCCGGTCTCCCCTACTTATTTTCATTTCTTCTAAACTAGCAAAAATTTCAGCACAACGAAGTGAATACCTAGTTGACGTTATGTCTACTGAGTATCAATTTTCAGTTTAAAACTTAAAATTATTAAAAATTAAAAAACATTATAAACTATATTATGTGTGTCTTACGTATTACGTTACGTATTAAGTTTACGTTTATTAACAAACTATGCGTTATGAATAGTTATAAGCCCTGCTTAAGAAGATTCACCATCTGGCGTAAATTTAGCCTTATGGTAGAATTTTGATTCTTCATAATCCTTTTCGATTCGTATCAAAATTGACTGTGCATTTTCCCATGAGCGAATCAACGATTTTATTTGCTCAATACAATTATAATTTTTTTTGCATTCGATAACATAAGTGATCGTACGTTTTAAAAATTAAATTGAATTAGCAATTTATAAAATCTGTTCGCAAAGAGATATCCTCCGGTGGCTTAACTCATCAGTACCTACATATTAATAAGCGGGTAGCTTATTTCAACCGCTTTTAGTGCGGTCTATTTACCTGTTGGACACAAATCGGATATATTCACCGTGCAGGCTCTAATCGAAATACCTTGCAAATATTTATTCTATCCGAGGGCAAGTAATTTGCATGTTCTCTTTTAATTACATTACGGAAACTAGCCTTTTGTTACACTGAAAAATTATCAAGAATTTCCTAATAACACCCGTTAACGTGAGCCCTAAATGTTTTTTAACCCATTAACGCCCAAATTAATTTTTTTTTGAAACATTTTATGAAATATGAATTTTTTAGTTACAAATGATAATCGTTAGTTAGATTACACCTTCAAAAGTTTAAGTGATTGGTGGTTTTTGAAAAAAGGGCTGATCTATAAATAGATCGCTGGGCAAAAAAGAATATCATTTTATATATTTTTAAATGAGTTTTATTTCTAGATAAAAACTATTTTTTATGAAAATTCGAAAAACATTATATTTGTTGCAAAATGTAAGCGGCCGACTTTTACAAGATGGATACTGGCAGCGTCTTTGATTTTCTCTTTTTTTGAGAAAATGGCCTATTTCGTCTAGTCGTACATTATCTAAAACAAGTGTTTTAGAGGTTGAAGGAAAACTAAATGGTCGACCTTTGGAAACATTTTTTCCATGACCTAGTTTTAGATATGGTACCATATCTATTATTCTCGTAAATAAACACCAGTACCACTTCTTATCTCGAATTGTAATACTGTGCTTCTCCAACAGCCAATCGTGATGATCCACTCCTCCTATAAATTTATTATAGTTTTGAATCAATCATCAATCGTGGCTGAGGAACTGGAACTCGAGCTTTTTGTTCTTGATTTTATCGTGGAGCTGTTGCTAGTGGTTTGGCCGCAAAAGCATCGTATGTAGGGTCCATTTTAGTCCAATTTGCAATAAGTTTTTCCTGTTCTTCTAATTTGCGCTTTTTCTGTAAATGCGGCAGTAAACGTTCTAACGGTAGATTATCTTCTTCATCACTATCTTCTACAATGTAATGTAGAAGTACTTCTGTAAAGCCAGCAACATCCTTTACCGTAGGAGTACCAGTCTCTTCATCATTGATAACTTCCTCATCCGTGAGTTCGTGAACTTCAGGAGGCAACGCTAGTATATCTGCGTCAATTTGTTCTGATTATAGATAGTCAACAGCATCTTTCAAGTTTTTAAAAACATTTTTATTTCTATCCATTGCAATAATTCTAAAAAAAAAAGAACAAATATTTTAGAACATTTTTATAACTATTTAAAAATTTTATACCTGGAAAGCCCAGTGATCTATTGATAGATCGCTAGTTTTTCTCAAGAATAAAAAAAATTTATTTAAAATTTTGTCAATATTACTTTATGGTAGTCTTTATTTGTTATTTTTACAACTAAATAAGAAAAAAAATTTACCTACCTGCAAGCATATCAAAGATAAACCACAAAATAGCTAGGGGCGCACAAGAACTAAAAATAGCCGAAATAAATAGCTGCACTACTCAATTCAACAAGTCTGTATAAACTAATCACAAAGATTTGTTATTATAATGTGGTCCTAACTGATAATAAAACTGGGTATGTATTCGTTTGATGCATCGTAGACGGCAGAACGACGTGATTTGTAAAGTGATCTATAAATAGGACGCTGGGCGCTAATGGGTTAAGGGAACATAGTAAAGGGTACAAAATTTTTTAGGTTTTATATAAGACCTTAAAATCGACTATATTTGGCTTATTCGGCTTTAGTATAAAAAATAAGTCTCAATGTTATTATTTCAATGAAGCCTGTATATTTTGTATTTCATTTTATTCTAATTTCCACAATATATAGGGTGTCTCTAAAAGGTGTGAAAAAAATGCTACTACAAATCCATGATGCTTAAATGTGACGATTTAAACCTTACTTCTGCCCAAAAATGAATGATTTCGGAGATGCAGAGTATCAAAAGTTCAATTTGATTGTAGTTTTTTATAATAATTTTTTTTAATAATTGGTGCATTGTCACAATATTCGTCTAGGGCTATTCTAAGATTTAGAGGGCGCCACTTGCGGTACGTTGCACACATTTAAAACTCTTTTGAGCCACTCTGTATGGAACTTTTAAGTAAATATTCTTATTCCCCAACGTATTTTACCCAAAAAAGGTATACGAGGAGCCGTTTTTGAGATGTCTGGATTTAAAAAATTCACATCGTTTATGGCCAGGTCTAAATTATTGTAATAAATGAACACAATTTTAGCAAAGGCGTTAAATTAAAATAACTCTGAGATCCTGTATAGTACTTTGGTTACCATTACCTCATAAAAAAAAGCAAAATTTATCAATGTATTTATTGTTTTTAAATGCTAGAAATGTATGTTATATAATTATTTCTTTTGTGCTAAAACTTTATATTATACTATATCTGTGTCCACGGATAGAGTTTGAAAGAAGAAAAGGTATCGAAGAAAAAGTCATTTTTTATAAAAACGTCTGCTTGACAATTTTGAATATCAGATTTGCGATTACTATACACGGTTCGCCGAAAACAACATTTTTACTTTTTAGGATTTTATTCAATTCCTTGATTTATTCTAGATATTTACCTAACAAGTGCGGAAAGTGGTACTTTTCCGCACGCGACGGCAGTTGCACGAACGACGCGAAGCGGAGCCGTATTTCAATACATTTGTTCCCAAAGTGATGATTAAGCCAATCATCAAAAGAAATTGAAAATTAGAATTAAAAAAATAACAAAAAAAAAACTGTTGATTCTGACGAACCCTGTACAGTATTCGCTAATCTAATAGTTGAAATTGTGATTGCAACACTAGCATTATTTAAGAAATCAAGGAATTGGAAAAAAAGATCCAAAAAACTAAAAATGTTGCTTGTGACGAACCCTGTATAGAGTGACTGTGTTATATTCAGTTAAAAACTGCGAATATATAAGATCTAATGAAGTGTCAACCATTCGGTTGGTAACACATAATATTTCAGAACAGATTGTTTTATTATTTATTCTTCCTGCGTTTAAAATACTATTGGCATATTGAGTAGTTGACCCCTGGTTTAATTTTTGTCAACTGTAATAAGCTCCCAATTTCCCGGGGCATCTCGGCCCAAAATTCCGTCGAAAAGTAACTTTTTATCCTATACTGATTCGCACGCAATTCGTAATAATATTAATGTATTCTTCTAATTTAGTACCCTAGCAAGGTAGTAATATTTATTAGGTAATATAATTAGGAATGTAGCTAATGCTACCGCTTTTAGTGCAGTCTATTTACCTGTTGGGCAGTCATATGGATCAGGCTTTCACCAAAATGCGTTGCAAATATTGATTTAACCAAAGGGCAAGTAATTAGCGTAAACCCTTTACGTGCGCTAGCTGTTGTTGTGCAAGAAGCTCAAAACGACTTAATTTCCTGGTAATATTCGCTGACATAGCCGACAACTGTTCCTTAAGAGGACAAAGCACATCAGTCCATCTCGTGTTAGTAAGGGATAAGTTTCCTTCCTTTAGTAACATAGTTTCATAATTTGAATATGAGGGACAGGTTTTGGTAAATTATCTAGTTCTAAATTGTTCCATAAATTGCTTCATTTAGCTGGCCCTTCTATTAAACTACCTTATTTAGCTTGTTTAGTTTTAGTTGCTAATGATATTTTAATAGCAATTTTTTCACCCCTCTCATATTTTGTAACGCGAGATGAAAGTTTTTTCTATGAGAATGTTACCAACAAATCGAAAAGCGAGAGGCAGGTATATAAATTAGAAATATATTATTCTCAAATAAACTATGAGTCAGATAGAAATAGGACTTCTGTTATAGGGACTATAAAATGAAATTGTTGGCTTAAACTAATGTACAATAAATAATTGTGGGTTTAAATCAACATTATAATTACGATGCTGCGTTCGAATAAACAATAGAATTTAGGGTATTCATAGCCACATGGTATAAACTTACCCATTACTTCGGAACTTTTTCAATAGCGCCACGCAACATATACACACGTTCCGAAATAACTGGTTTTATCGTCGTTCCACAAACTTTTCGAACTATTCGTGTAATTTCTTAAATTCATTTACTTCGCAACTGTTTTCTACACAATTAATTTTCCATTTTAAGCTCCGATCACCTCGAAATTAAACCGTTTTCCTAAAATAAATGGGAGAAACTAACATTATGCACACACGTGGTTCACTTCTCGCGTAACCCCAATTCGAAAATAGGAGTTTAGTTATAAAATATGTACTGGAACAGAAACGTTTACAATAAAAAATGGACCCACAAAAGGTTCGCGTGACGTACAACTATTTTTTCATTATTTATAAATCTTGTAGTTAGGTTTTAAAGGCCTTAAAAGAGAATTGAACCAATAAACCTGTTGACAAGTTAATTATACCTAAGAAATATAAGGGACAATATTTCTTACAAGCACGCGGTAAGTAAGTTATGTTTAATACTATGCATTCATGTCATTGTGACCAGGCCGTTTTCTTACAATAGTAAAACCCTTGCGAGTGTGGCGGGTCGTACATTGGAGAAACAAAAAGACCTCTTCCCGTACGAGTTAAAGAACATCTGAAACATCCTCAAAGAGGTGAAACTTCGAGATCAGGTATAGCGGAACGTGTAAGTACCAACCAACATAATATACAGTGGTCACAAGCTAAGGTTTTGGAGATGGAACAGCACTGGAGAAAACAAAAATTCAAAGAAGCAGCTTTCATGAATCAAAATACCCATATATTTAGTAAACTAATTATAGATATCCCCAATATCTGGAAGCCTCTTCTTGTCCAAAACCAACAGCTCAAACTTCACACTCCAATAAGCACTTAGGTGGAGTCATCCCGCTTCATTGCACATGGATAGTATCTAAGACAGCAGCCTTAGAATTATAATTTAGTTTACACTTGAAAACGGTTAGAAACACTAACTAACCGAAACGTTGTGTTAAGTAACAAAATAAAGACAGTGGAAGTCCGAAAAATCTAATATTCAAAATCAGATTCGATTAGTTAGTTAACAAAATTAATAATGTATGGATTCACTAAAAGAAAGCAACCGTAAAACTCTACCAAAAATAATATTATTAACTCTACACTGTAACTACAATGAATCACATCGTTATTGGTTCAGGAAGTAATCCGTTCTCGTAGTGGTTAAAAAATTTAATGTTAGAAGAAAAGTATGTCGAAACCACAAAAAAAATTGCAGGGGTATCTCTACATCATAGTAGATAAGAAGAAGATGTTTCAACCTGAAAAAAGGACATCATAAAAGAAACAGGCAGCATCGTCGTCATCTGATTTAACTTGCCGTATTTCATTGTCATCCACTTCATCCATTGTTTTCTTAAGCCCTTTGGTTGAAACTTTGGTTTATTTTGTGGCAAGGCAGATTTGTAAAAATAGCAAAGTGAAAGTCGGTAGCGAATATGGGCCACAACCAATATACGAAGCCCTCAAATGGCCCATATTACCAAGATCTTATGTTACAAAACTAAAATATGTACCTATTAATGTTTTGAGGTTAGCATATGCCTAACCTTAACCTTAGTGTAAATATATTAAACTTTATTATTATAAGAACCGATTACATTTATATGCATAACTATATTCGAGGAATTATCTTTCAAATACAGCATATAATTGCTTAGGTACCTTAGAACAAATGAACTGGGCGCAACCCACAAAGCAATCAGATGTCTAGTGATTATATTTCTAATTATAGTTCAGTGGTTTAGTGGGAATTGTTTGAGAACCCAAATAATTGCAGGGTCCATATTTAAACATTCTCCTTAAGTGTATAATATTTCACGCCAAAAACGAATTAAGAAATGAATCATTTCCCAGTCACAGTATTGGACTATATTGAAAAGCGACTTTTCGTCTTGTCGCAATATGTAAACGATCACGTCGATGTCGTCCTTGTCGAGAAAAAAAATTATTGTCACTCTTATTTACTTTCACATGCACAAATATCGATCCAAAGAATCGTCTGGCCAGATCCGTTATTTAGGAAAAAAAAAGTAAAAACAATTATTGTTAAAATTAATTTTCAACAAAACCTCGATGGCACGCCGTCAGAATAAACTTTTTCTTTAACTATGCCAATTGATGTCAAAATTTTAGATTTCAGATTTTTGCGTTATTTTTTCGAAACGTATAATAAATTGGCAATAAATATTGTTTTACAAAGCGATTGGTGCAACATAAATTTTTGTGCAATGGGTAAAATGTATGTTGTATGTTATAGTAAACGGCACGAATTATCTCGTTTTAAAACAGATAACAGCATTTCTCATCGATCAGCTGATATTGGGACATAATAATATCCTAAGATTAGTAGTGGACCCTAATGAGCCCAAACACCGAGTTAAGAATTGCGTTTTTGTGCGTTTTGTTACATTTAATTACGTTTTTAAAATATTTAGTGGTTGTGGTGCCTTTTATTTTTACTTTCATTGAATTTTATTTACGTTTGTGCGGCTCGTAAGTACCTACAATTATTATTCTTTAGACCAAAAATTTACAGGTTAACATTTTTTAATTCTTTTTCATTAGGGATCATAATTATTATTTTGTGAAGTTTCATTTCATCTGAACGCCGTTTTTATCGAAAAGGTTGTGAAATTTTTGTTCTTAAATTGTTTGTTCGTAAAGGTTAGGTTTCTAATGTATAATTTTTGCATTTTACATTATCTAGGTATCCTTTTCTGTTTCAAAACAAATAAGTAGAAATTACTTCTCTGACTTAGGTAGGTAGGGGAGAATTGGACAAAACCGGGTAGGTTGATAAAACCGGGTATTGCCTAGTTCTGCCAAATGTATTATTATTAGATATTACTATTATTGATGTTTGTATGACAATAAAATAAAGTTTTTAACATTAAGTTAGTCTACATACAAGTTTAGAAATGTTACCGTATCAATAAATTTTATTTTAACTAACAAATTCAATAAACGCCATTTTTGGGTCTACTTACCTTACGTAAGTCAAAAACTGTTAAAGTAGGGTTTCCATTGATAAAATTAGAAAAAGAAAAATTAAATCCCCGGCTAAAATGAAGCTTTTAACATTATGTTAGCCCACTACAAGTTTACGAATGTAACTGTATCATAACCAACAAATTCCATAAAAACCATATTTGTGTCTACGTACCTTACGTAAGTCATATATGGGGATTTCCTTGACAGTAAATGTAATATCTGACTGAATTCAATTAGTTTATGTTAAACTGTAGGTATAGTATTTTACCTATAGGTATAATCTGAACAAATAAAACAAAAAAAAATCTGTTGTAAATATGAGTGACAGAGTCCTGTTTAAAGTTGCGTTTCAGTTTATTTAGTATTTTCAAGGTTTGGATAATTATAATATTATATAATTTCTAAATCTATTTTGACTCTTTATCGATAAACCATATAAAAACTCATGTTTATTAGATATTACCTACCTTAAATTATAATATTTATAAAACAAAACTGAAAAGAAATTATTATTTGGCAATATTAAAGCGGCATAACCGATGAGAATATTGCATCAATTATTGTTTTAGAAGGTGTCACATGTATAATTTTCAAATCCGGCCCTGGAATTCATGCCAACTTATAAAAATTTAATAGACCAGAATTGTCAGCGTGTCACGTGACTTGGAATCCATCTTGCGAGAGGATTTAAAATGTTTACTATAATAGTATATTAAAGTACACATTTTATAAGAAGCGATTTTAGCGCACGCGTCTATTTTAAAAAACGAGCCACAAAGTGGTTAGTTTTTTTATTGACACGTGCGCTAAAACGCCTTATGAAACATGTGCTTTATACATTTTTTCTATTTCACCTTTTATAATCAAGAAAAATACATTTTAAAAAGAAAATAAATCCTTCAAATTTTGTAAATTTTTATGTCTAAATTTTATGTTGGTAATACTATTTTTTATCATAGTAGCCTCTGGACAACAAAAATTATTTTGCAAACTGTCATTTTTTGATTTCTTGACCCATTTTTACCACGAGATTCTAAAGTTATTTTAGCGATATGAGATTTGAAATTAGACGGAATACGTTGTGTGATCCTTGTACATTCGGTACATATACAGAGCGTTCGGAAATTCGGGAGATTTTGCTACTTTTTTTCGAATTTCAAAAGACGTGATTTTACGTCACAGCATTGCAATTTAGTATAGGGAAGATGGAAAATTCAAATAAATTTGAAGTTTAAATCGACCTTGGAAGGTTAGTAGATTGAATTTTGGATAGGATTTGGCAGAAAATTATAGCTTAAAGCATCTACTAAAGATTGATTTATAGATTTATGCAACCAACATACATGACTGCTATCCACACAGAATAAAAAAGTAGGTAGCTATTTTTCTTCTGCGAAAAATGGGTTTTATCGTAAATCACAAAGGCCGCGCAAGTCAATGAAATAAAACATTTAAATGTTACCAACATCAAATAAAGAAAAAAACTCGTATCGAAATAGCTTCATTACGATACGCAAATGCGTATCGTACTGAGCTTATTATGAACGTGAAATAGAAAAAAATATAGTCAATCTATTGGCTGAAATTCATTTGAACCATCGAATAATTCGTCATCGTCTTGTTCACTTTGTTACACTGGGTTCTAATAAAAAATAAACCTCTCCATACAGCTTTAAAAATTCCTTAAACATTTTTATTTAAGGGAAAGAAAGAAAAAACTCAAAGTCTTCCTCCACAAAGTTTAATAGAATAAGAATATTCAGTAAGAGTCTCTACATGTTTCGAACGTAGGAACGTTCATCATCAGGAGACAGAAAATATAATCGGTGCTGATGGTTTTAGCAGAAGAGAAAATGGTGTAGAACCTTAATGGAGCTTTTATGAAGTTTCTCGGATTTCCTGATAGCGACAGACGCCGCAAAAGACTATATACATAACCTCGACATCTGTCTATGACTGTATAATTCTGTTTGTCTCATTTTGTGTTATGTTTGTTATATATAAGTAATTTCACTCACATAATTCTGTCCATGTATTTTGTAAGTTTCTTTTTATCCTGTAGGAATGTGCTTTGCCATACGATAAATAATAATAATAAATAATAAATATGGAATTAATAATTTGATGTGTAAATCTTAACATAGTATAAAACAATGTCGCTGTCGCCCGTCTGTCCTTATTCATATGTGCTTAAATCTTTAAAACTACGCAACGGATTTTGAAGCGGGTTTTTTTAATAGATAGAGTGATTCAAGGGGAAGGTTTTTATGTATAACTAGCGTATATTCTTATTCTATTAAACTTTGTGGAGGAAGACTTTGAGTTTTTTCTTTCTTTCCCATACTTTCAACTCCACTTTGAGCATGGACTATTTTTTTAAATTTTTATTTAAGACTGATTACTAGGTAACAAAAACAGTTTAGGGAATGGTAATCAAAATCAGATTATTGTTTAGAAGCTTAATATAAAATAATTTAATATACTATGGATGTCGTTTTAAACATACTAAACATACTAAACAAGTATCCTCCAAAATTCTAAACGCTTTGTCCTTATTGCTTTGTTCACAATATTCCGCACAATTAAAACGCTAACTTCTCCGCAATTTAACAAAATTAATGGCATAAATTCTACTAAATAAAATTGAATATTATGTCATGCATAAATTTCCTACATGGAAAACGCTTCTACTCACATTATAAGTATTAAAGGTAACTTATTTGGCTTACATTTATGACAAATATTTAAATTTGAGTATAATTTATATTTCCAGGGATTTGAGAGTTGTGAAAACTTCCTCACCCATGTGGGTTTCCTGAGAAAAGGGTTTTTGTAGCATAGTTAATTTTTTCAGAACGGTTTAATATGTTTTATATACAACTACACTTTATCATGAAAAACACGGACAAGCTTTTACATATTTTTAAACACAGTAGACTTACCGTGAAAGAACAAGCACCGAAGCTGGCTTGTCTAAAATTATACGGACTTCTTAGCGAGCAAAACGTAGAGACTTTCTTAAATAACCAAATAAATGAGACCTAAGTCAAATTCATTTTCTATAATTGAAAATATAAGTTTCCTAGTCTTTATATTTATTATATTTGGTGTTCCGCAAGAATCAACCTTAGGACCTACTTTTTTTTTTAATCTACATTAATTCTCTAGCAAAATTAAATTTAAAAGGTAAAATAAAATTGTTTGCCGATGATACTACTATTATATATTTTCATGAAGACTATGCTCAAATTGATAATAACATTAACAACGACCTAAATATAATATGTAAATGGTTAGAAACTAATAAATTATTATCATTAAATTTTAATAAATCATCTTTTATGTTTACAAGGAAATCAAAATTAAAAAATAATAATATTTCTTCACTTTCTTTCAATAATCATTTAATTTAATATACTAATACAATTAAATTTTTAGGTTAATATATTGATGAAAATTTAGGTTGGAAAAACATATTGAATATTTAAGAAGTTACATCTCACCAATAATTGGCATTTTGTTTAAAGCTAAAAATTATACATCGTTAAAATATTTAAAAAATATATATTTTTCTTTGGTTTATTCAAAATTACAGTATATGATTTCAATCTGGGGATCAGCGAATTTAACTACAATTCAGCCAGTAAAAAAACTACAAAACAAAATAATTAAATGCATACATAAACTGCCTTTTTTAGAACCAACTATAAATTTATATGAACCAAATGGATATTTAAATTTAGAAGAGCTTTATAAATTAAAACTATACATTCTAATACACTCTATTATTATTATTATTAAAGAAAAACAATCGAAAATAATATTTCCATCAAGCAACATTATTCACATTACGAGACAAAATCATCATATTCAAACACCAATGGTAAAGAGCACTTTTGGCCAAAAATCAATAATATATAAAGGAATAACAATTTATAACAGTTTGCCGAAAAAATTAAAGATATATCAAAACTATGGACCTTTAAAAAAACACTAAAAAAATCTTTTTTAAAACTGAACTAAGTTTAACGTATTATATATTAATTTTTTTTTATAAATGGTTATTATACCTATATACCTACTTTTTTTAAAATAATTTCGATGGAGTTATTAATAGTTACTAAACATATTTGGTGTTATATTCTCTGTAATAAACTTTTTAAAGTTGGTTGAGAATAAAGTTATATATTATTATTATTATTATTATTATTATTATTATTATTATTATTATTATTATTATTATTATTATTATTATTATTATTATTATTATTATTATTATTATTATTATTATTATTATTATTATTATTATTATTATTATTTATTATTATTATTATTATTATTAAAAATATGGCCTTTATAATATAATATAATATAATAAATTTACAAAGTGTATATATATTTTTCGCATCATTTTTTATCTTATTCAATGTTACCCTTATTTATAAGCATTTTACTGTCACCTCAATCGACTTATGGAGGCCGAAACTGCCGTAATAACCTTCGAAGTTGGCCCCAAGAAGAAGGATAGATAAAAAATAGATCCATTTTATTTTATTTGGTAAATCCGTTCAATAGATTGATATGGGTATAAATAAATAGGATGGATTATACTTAAATCAGTCGAAAAAGTATTAAAGTAACCAACCATGTATTTGTATATTGTATATGGTGAAGCAGCTGCTGACTAAAATTTTTACCATAATCATAAATATAATTTTATAATTATTAAGATAACTTCTTGAGAAAAAGTGATGTTTTGGTTTTAGAAAGCAACTGAATGTGTATCGATATAGACCTTGAGTGGAATCTCACTATTCAGTTTCAACTGATATAATAACACAATATTAAAATTTAAACGGGTTTCTTGCAAACTCCGTATTTTGCAAGTCATTAGATGCAAAAGGCTAAATGACTCATAAACAGTTCCTTGTATTTTACTCAAAATAATTAAAATAGGAAGTGGTCGATTTTGCATATGGGCCACTCAAATATCTACGAGAAATACAAAAAAAAACCTATATTTTTTATTGGTACAAACAGCTTGTCATGAAAGTATTATTCGTTGGTTATTTTGAGGTATCACTTTTATTTATTAGACATTCTATCTTACGCAATACCGTGCGAGCAAAAATTATTTGCATCAAAGAGGGCCTTGCATCTAAGGACGTAATGCTTAGCCGTAGAGCTTAATACCTGTTGGGTGTCAGTAACTATCTGAATTAACAATTAATCAGTTATTCCGTCATCTTTGACAGTCGTTACAAGTAATTTGATTCATCGCTAATTTTTCCAATTTCTTGAACAATTCACACAATGGGCTTTACGGAACAGCTCAAAACATTCATGGTTGAAGCGTATTTTCGAAACGGGGTTAGAGTAAATGGTAAGTGGCAATCCGGGTTTGTGCATGAACGATTTTCACGAATATTTTCCTAACGTTACTTTTATTGCTGGGGATTTTTATTATTGCCTGAAAAGAACCGTGGCTGTGTTTAGGGAAACAGGTTCTATACAACACAAAAAAGGAGCAGGAAGACCATCTGTATGTATAAACAAAAGAACTTGTTGCAAACGTTCGTAAAATAATGCAAAATACGCCAACAAACTGTATAAAACGCATGTCACAAGAAGTGGGAAGAACTTATGGAACATGCAGGACTATCGTTAGGTAGCAGCTAAATTTATTTCCTTATAAAATGCAAGTATTCTAAGAAATAAAAGCCGCAGATTTTGAATGACGCAGGAATTACTCTTAATGGTTTACTTAAAATTTATTAGAAAGAAATGATTTATTAGACCTGACATTTTTTTTTGGAGGAAGCCTGGTTCCACCTCTCCGGTTATGTAAATTCTCAGAATACACGCATGTGAAGCAGTGAAAATCCCCTTTTTTTGTAGAGTTCACATTGCACCATCAAAAAATTGATGTCTGGTTAGCTGTTTCCCGAAGAAGAATTCTTGGTCCTATTTTTTTCCATGGCACAGTTACAGCACAGCGGTATAGAGACAATATTTTGAATCCATTTGTGGAGCAATTACTTCACGACGAACTACGTTTTGAATATTTTCAACAGGACGGGACGGTGCAACCGCCCATACATCCGCCGAAACTATTTACTACTTACGCAATTTTTTTTGACGACACATTGATCAGTTTTCGATCAGACGTTGAATTCCCACCTAGATCACCTTGTTTAACGGTTATGGATTACTTCGTTTTTCCTCATTTAAAGAACACTATTTTTAAAACACCAGTTGCAAATTTAGAACAATTACAAGAAAGGATTATCCAAGAATCTGTCAACATTTCTCCAGAGATGCTGGTCAACACTTCCGAAAATATGAAGAGACGTGTGAATTTATGCATGGAGCATGGCGGTGGCCAGTTTCAGCAGTTTATGTAATTATTTTTCTTTTTCTTTCTGTATATTATTTTACTTTGTTAATTTTGTAAACAACAAAAATAAATTTGTATTTGTCTACTTATTTTATTACTAATTAGTTTGGCATAGGTATCATGTCATAATATGAATTTGGCAAAATTTTAATCTAGATTTGGTTAGACATATCGTCCCCATATCATTGTGATCTTAACCAAGCCCCACGTTTTTTAATCCAACCCCTTTTTGTTGCAAATAATTTTTGCTCGCACGGTACATATGCCCTATATATTTCGAATCATAGTTTTCGTTGTTAAGGATACATTTGTATGTACTTATAATATACAGGGTGTTTCAGAACATGTGGGCAATCTCTCGGATTCATATAGATTAGGTGAAAATAACATGATAAGTTCATATAATATTTTTTCCTAAGAGCCCCCCTCGAGAAGATATATGCCCCTAAAGACCGGCCCTGAAAACTAGTTTTTTATTGATAGCCTTTGAATCGCCCTGTACTATATTTTGATTAAAATTTAGTGTAATCTACACTATGGAAAGCTTTATTAAATAGGTTAATAATAAAATGTATAGTTCATTGTGTGGGCCAGGGACGGACTAGCTTGGGCATAAAAAATCTTACATCTTTGACAGGTGTCATGCAATCGGGATATTTATACTATTTTTGGATAGCTTACGTATTTTAACGCAAAATAGATACTCTTCGTAGATTTCGATAAGTTGAACCGTTTTCGAGAAAAAGACAATAACGTTAATAATTATTATAACTATAATAATAGGAAAATGAACGGATTTTTACTTATTTAAAAAATGTATAACAAGGCTCAATGTGGGTTCCCTCTACTCTCCCGGGCATGATGTACTAAAGACTGCTGCACCCTCCATAACACCCCTATTATAACGAAAAAACACGAAACAGATTCGGGTACGATTAAACCTTTTTAAAGTATGTTAACGGTCAAGTTGATTTTTTTGAAAACGGTTCAACTTATCGAAATCTACGAAGAGTATCTATTTTGCATTAAAATACGTAAGCTATCCAAAAATAATATAAAAATCCCGATTGCATGACACCTGTCAAAGATGTAAGATTTTTAATGCCCAAGCTAGTCCGTCCCTGGCCCACAGAATGAACTGTACATTTTATTATTAACCTATTTATTAAAGCTTTCTATAGTGTAAATTATACTAAATTTTAATCAAAATATACAGGGCGATTCAAAGGCTATCAATAAAAAACTAGTTTTCAGGGCCGGTCTTTAGGGGCATATATCTCCTCGAGGGGGCTCTTAGGAAAAAATATTATATGAACTTATCATATTATTTTCACCTAATCTATATGAATCCGAGAGATTGCCCACATGTTCTGAAACACCCTGTATAAACTGTCTAAATTATTTATTTCACTGGAATATAACAAATAAGTGGGATACATTCTGGGTTTTTAAAATATATTTTTAACAATTTTAACTGATGTTTGAGACTTCAAACGCGCCGCCCATGGCACTGCGACGTTTCATTATACTGCGACACATTCGTAAGGAAAACACCGACTTTCCAATAAACCTACCTGTAAGTTAAACCTTATTTAATCATGTTTTTATAAATAAATGTCAATCAAAACATAATTATACTACGTAGGCAATAACTGAGTGGGAAAACATTAATTTTTTTACGCACAACTGGCTCGAAGAAAACAGAAAACACGCGATGCATTAATAAAATTCTAATAAAGATTTAAAACTTTCTTGTTGAGTTAATTTCCTTTTAGTATGTTAATATACTTGCTGTCAGAAAAAATTGGGTGGTAGGAAGTTTAGTAACATTACGTCAACTAATAATATAATTTATGTGTGGTTTCCTAAAGGAATTTTTTTCTATGGAAAATGTTAAATTATAAAGAACCCCTCACATCGCTTGTGGTAAATGGATTTCGGTTAATTTTTTTGAATTTTTAGTATTTTGTAGGTGTTGACTAACCGAGTAAAAGTGTCCATGGTTGTAATACAATTCTCTGACTAGTTTTTGAGTTATGGCCTTTTAAAGTTGGTAATTTCTTACTTTAAGAGTTTCTGCATGGCCTGGAGTTTTTAATTGTCTCTTAAAAACGATTAACTTTTTTTTCTTTATTCGTTAAAAATTAGGTCAGGAGGTGAAGAAGTTTTCTCCCTCTTATAAAGAAATAAAATATGTTCAGGGTATTGATTAATTTATAGGCAAATTAAATAATTAATAATATATAAGAATTATAAAAATCCTCGTAAAAATCCAAGAAAAAATAAGTAGGAATCCACTCTTTGTATTTTAAAAATAAATGGTTAGATTTTGTTCATATTTAAATTTCTTGTACCAGGGTATAGTTGAAAAAAAGTGGGTATGGGTGGATGAAATTCATCTGAAAACGTAACGACTTTAATTTCTATAATGATTGATACATTTAATTCTGATCCCATAATATGTAATTTTTCTTTCAACAAAATTTTTTTTTTAATACACACCAATCTAAGTTATACAAGGGGATCCAGTTACATGGACTAACACAAGTGAAAACTTTTAAAATAGGATAATTTAAAAAATTGTTGTCAAGTGAAAAAACATTATTTTTTAATTATAATATAATTTTGTGGTAGAATTTTTACCTTGACTCTTGTAACAGACGTGTTTAAACAAAGATGATCATCATCATATTAATAAAATGTTTTTTTTTATAATTTATTAATTTTTCAAATGATAAATATCAGAATTTTAATTTTTTGTGATAAATAAAATACCAGGCAATATATTTATATTTACCCTAGCTAGCTATACCCACTTTTAATTTTTTGTGATAAATAAAATACCAGGCAATATATTTATATTTACCCTAGCTAGCTATACCCACTTTTTTCCCTATACCTTGGTACTACAAGAAATTAAATTATAACTAAAATCTAGTAAAAAAATGGGTAGGCAATTTTTTTTTGTCTTTAAAATTTTTTAATATTATTAGTTATTTGATCCACCTATAAAATATTCAATATCCTGCAAATATTTTATTTCTTTCAAAATAAAAGAAAAGTTAAGGCCTAACTTTTGACTAATAAAGAAAGAAAATAAGTTAATTAACGAAAAAGTAAAATATCCAGTCCATGCAGATCTCGACGTAAGAAATTGTCAACTTTAAAAGATTATAACTCAAAAAGTCGTCATAGGATTGAATTACGCACATTAACACTTTTACTTAGGCCGTTAAGATCTACAAAATACTATAAATTCAGAAAAATTAGTGGAAAGTAATTTTCATAAGCGGTTTTGTTCTTTGATGATATGAGATGGTAAAAGTTACTTTTCACATAGGTATAGACTAGGCTTAATATCCAAGATAAAAGATATTTAGTTATATTTCTTAGAAAATAATTCATACTTAATCGGTAATCGGGAACTAAGAACTAAGGAAAACCCCTTTTTCTATCGAATTGAATAGATTTTAAATTAAAAAATCTTCTGCATTGTACTTCACTTCATACATTTCACACACACAGCTATGTAAGCTGTAGTTGTGTAGTACTCTTTTGAAGACAACAAAAATGTTTACCTCTCTCTACCGGATTATTTTAAATTGTGATAAATATACAAAAATAAATTTTCTCTTAAAAAATTTAGATTGGTTGAATGTCAGAAATTAAATTTTTTATTTAGTATAATAGTTATTTATGTACCAAGGCAGTAAAGTGATTCTTTATCGGACGAGGCTGAAATTATGAGATGAGCGAGCGAGGCGAATAACAGGCGAGTCGATAAAGACAGTTTTTCCACTACTAACCTATAACATCGCCATTATTGACCGATTAATTAACGCCAGAAATCGTTTTTCTCTCCCTTCTCAGTTGCTATTGACAACGGTCAATAATAAAGCATTGAAATCCATTATTGACCGATCTATTTAAAACCAGGTAACTTGATTTGTTAATTCCCCAACAAATAACATGAAAGGTGACGCCAAGCCAACTGACAAGAAAACAAATTATCTTGCCAATATGCCAAAGCAGGTAACTTGATTAAAATATATATTTATACCTACCTAACATTTTTTATAATTTATTAATACTGTACAAAATAAAAGTAGTGGAAAAAAAATTATATTAACCACGGTTTAGACAGCCTATAGCCCTCGCGCCCTAAATCCCTCGTCGCTCCGCTCCTCGTGATTTAAACTTGACGCTCGGGCAATAATGATGGCTGTCTAAACCTTGGTTAATAATATACTATTACTGACGTGGTGCATACAAAATTTTATCGCCAACCGTTCAGAATTTATAATATAAAAAATTGAGGTATAACTCATCGCAATAAATTGCGAGAAAACTATTATCAAGGTGTCATAGGCGTGACAGTGACAGACGATTTTTGATTAATAAATGTCAAAGTCACTAATTTGCGGAGGATAAAAGTATTTTTCTCCAAATGACATTAAAAGCGGTCTTTCAATGACACCTGGCAGGCTCAAAAGGTGTATTTTTTCTGCCTAGTCAGAAAAAGTGGACTTTTTATGCCTAGGCAGAAAAAGTGGACTTTTTATGCCTAGGCAGAAAAAATAGTCCTTTTGAGCCTGTCAGGTGTCATTAAAAATTAAAATTTAAAATGACAAGTAAACACAACAATTCAATAAATGTCATAAATAATATACATAAATATAAAAAATACGATTTTGCGTGAAATTGGAACAAATTTGGAGAAAAAATTATATGTTTTACTAGACAGAAAAGCAGATTTAATGCCTTGGCTGGTTTCCTAGCCTCGGCTGCGCCTCGTCTATGAAACACCAGCCGCGGCATTAAATCTTGTGCTTTTCTGCCTCGTGAAACAAATAACTATTACCTGCCGCATTTGCGGCAGGTAAAGTATTTTATTTTACAATAAAATAAAGTGTTCGTTTACGGAAATCACTTTGATAATGTACGGCTTTACTGACGGTTGACGATAAAATAATTTATTGCTTGATTGTTTAAAAAAATGTTGTTCTTTTAATTATGACCATCATAATTATAAAACAAGAACTAATCAAAATTTTTATGTGGATACAGTGTCTAAAACATTAGCTTACAAGTCTATTTTTCATAAAAGTTTGATAGAATATAATAATTTGAAAAATGCTATTAAATCTCAAATATCATTAAAACTATTTAAAAAAACTATAAAATTATATTTAATTAAAAAACAAAATAATAGGTACCTACTTAATATTTGATACAATTTGCAAAATATTTAACTTTTCTGTCTGTTTTTGTTAAAAGACGGTTGCGTTTTAAAATTTTAAAATAAATCTATAAAAATGTGTTAAAAAATGTATTAAAAAATATTTAATTGTAGCTCTTTACTAAATAAAACATGTTATTACTACCGTGCGAGCAAAAATTATTTGCATCAAAGAGGGCTTGGATTAAAAACGTAAAGCTTGGTTCAGATCACAAATGACATGGGGACGATATATCTAACCAAATCTAGGTTAAAATTTTGTCAAATTCATATTATGACATGATATGCCAAACTAATGAGTAATAAAATAAGTAGACAAATACAAATTTATTTTTGTTGTTTACAAAATTAACAAAGTAAGAATATAAAGAAAGAAAAATAATTACATAAATTGCTGAAATTGGCCACCGCCATGCTCCAAGCATAAATTCACACTTCTCTTCATATTTTCGAAATAAATTTTGGGTAAACCATTGAGAGTAATTCCTGCGTCTTTCAAAATCCGCGACTTATATTTCTTGGAATACTTGCACTTTATAAGGAAATAAATTTAGCTGCTTCTTAAGAATAGTCGTGCATGTTCCATAAAATCTTCCCACCTCTTGGGACAGGCGTCTTATACAATTTGTTGGAGTATTTTGCATTATTTCACGAACATTTGCAACAAGTTCTTCTGTTCTTACAGATGGTCTTTCTGCTCCTTTTTGTGTTGAATAGAACCTGTTTCCCTAAACACAGCCACGGTTCTTTTCAGGCAATGATAACAATCCCCAGTAATAAAAGCAACGTTAGGAAAATCGTCCATGCACAAACCTGGACTGTTCCGTAAAGCCCATTGTGTGAATTGTTCAAGAAATTGGAAAAATTATCGATGAATCAAATTACTTGTAACGACTGTCAAAGATGACGGAACAACTGATTGATTGTTAATTCAGGTAGTTACTAACACCCAATAGGTATTAAGCTCTACGGCTAAGCATTACGCGTACGCACTTTTTATACTCTTATATAGAAGAATAACTGGTAGCTCCTTCATCTTATTTCTTGTTATATTTCTACGTTTTCAAATTTGTTGTTTAAAGTATTTATTAACTTGGGGAACAGTAAGAAATCTACAATACTTAATTTTAAAAAATAAATTCTACTATTTTTTTGACAGCCATTAGGTTAGGTATCTAAATACTTAATAAATTTGTAACGTCTTTTCTTAAACTTGTATGTTGTATTATATGCTGTCTAAAGAGGTACAGCTCTTTTGGTAAAAGACCGAAATTTACTATTTATTTATTTTTATAAATAGTCTTTTATCTCAGAATATACGTCCATTTGGTGGAGCGATTCACATATAAATTGATTAGGGTTATACTGAACTGACAATAAAAATGGTTGAAATCGATACATAAAACATAATAACTGTTGCACAAGCTCTCTATTTTGTTAAAGGGCGCTTCTAAAATATTAAGCGTAATGACAAGCAATATTTAGACACGCTAAAAAAGCATAAGAAAAGTAATTCAATAATCATATTATACCCAAAATAATTTAGATGCTGGCCATTTGGTTTAACTAGGGCTATAAAAACTACTCACACACGCACACTAAAATACTTTATAGAACTGGCTTGTTATATTTAAATTGTAGACTCATTGAAAACTCCTCGAAAAATACCCCCTCCTTTTTTTCTTATTTGACCATCCAAAAAGTTAGGGGGTAAGCACCCCTAAAATAAACCCGAATTTTGTCCATGTAAGAAGCGTCACAGGGGCGAAGCAACCGCTAAATTGGGTACACCAATGGTGTAGAGCCCATCAGTTAGGGGCGCCTACCGGGCCCCAGGGCTGCCAAGAGCAGGGAATGGGCCCCCATACAGAGAACCATTTGTCCTCCTTTATCGAAGAATTGATTTATTATTACTAGGGAGTTTTACTTATGCGTATAGCTAATAGATGTAGGTAAGTACTATGACTAGGGTGTCATGGTTTTTCCACACGGCCCTATTTTGTAGTTTTGTACCCAGGTCCAACTCCCTACTCAGTTTTAGAATAGTATCTATGTCACTAATGATCACCAGTCACTCCTCAATTCTATTTTCATTCCAATAAATAATCAGGGCGAAATATATGTACAGCGTGTGCATGAATATTGGCAACATATGGAAACGTTTTTATCTTTGATTTTAAGAAAAAAACTTATTCTCCATAAAAAGTTTTGCTTACCTTAAAAAGTAATATTACGTTAAAAAATTGTAGATATAATGTACAGGGTGGTTAAAAAATACAAAAATATGTTAATATGCTAAAGGTAAAGTAACATGCTACAGACAAATTTATTGAAAATAAGTTATTGAGAGTTAAATGTTATGTAAGAATATAAAGTCACAGCCACCTACTAAGATTTTTTTTACATTTTTTGTCTAGATAACGGCAAATTTTATTGTTGCGAATTTTAGAAGAACAAAAAAACTGTTTATCTTATAAAGCTTCTGCTAAGCCACCATAATTTTCCATGCATTTCACTAGATTTTTTCTAAATCTTCGAACTGCGTTTATAAGTTCAACTTATTGTAATTCTATTTCTTAATTCATTGGCATTTGCAGGTCTGTCCTTATAAACGATTTCTATTATTCTTCCTCATAGGTAGTAATCTAAAGGGGTGAGATCAGGTGACCTTGCAGGCCAATTTGTGAATTGGTGGTCATTGTACGTAGCGCGCCCAATTAATCTATTTGTAAAGTTTACATTAAGCCATTCCTTTACTTGTGCGGAAAAATGGCAAAGTACTCCATCAAGTTGGAATAATAATCCATGCCTTGTTGCTAATGGCAACTCTTTCATTAAGTCCATAAATTATGTAAAAAATTTAGAAAAATGTTCCCATTTAAATTATTATCAAAAAAGACCGGTCCCAAAATCATATTTCTGAAAGCAATATTTTAGAAGCCAAATTTCTATCTTCCTCAAAATGTCCTATCATCCAAAAACAAAAATCTAGCCTTTTATCCATATTTTCTGGTAACAACGTATGTATACATTTTGGTTTAAATGGTTTGTAGTGGTGCTTTTTTAAAACTTTTATAATAAAATTAACATTTAAATCCAAGTCCCGATGTCGTTGATTTAAACTTACTTTAGGATGTTCCTGTACAGGGTGATCCAACCAAGACTAGACAAGGCGATTTTTTGACTTTTCCTGTACTTTTATAAAAAAAACTGAAATAGCCATCTTAAGTCATTTTCTCCCGCGAATTCGAATATATTCAGCAAAAAACAATTGAACATCAAACAAAAGTACTAGGGGTCACTTTGATATTTTTTTAAATGGGATGCCGTATTTTTAATGAGCTTATCCGATTTCTCATATAAATTTTGATCTAAGATGTTGGATTTTTAATTCAAAAACGCCTTTTTTCTTCAGTTTTAAATTCGGAAAATGTTCGTCTACCGTACGATTAATACCTGATAGATGGATACCCGTTTCACCTGTTCACCCTTTAACCTGCTTTAAAGCGTCCGTCAGTTAGACAAAATAATCAAGTGTCAAATTTCTATATATTTTTCACGTTCTTTGTGTTTGTCGAGCATTCTCTCCACTTTTGTAATATAATTTTATTACACTTAGCCGTTCTTCTAAAGAATATTTCATTATTTGTAATTAATTCGTGAAAAATATATAGAAATTTGACACTTGATTATTTTGTCTAACTGACGGACGCTTTAAAGCAGGTTAAAGGGTGAACAGGTGAAACGGGTATCCATCTATCAGGTATTAATCGTACGGTAGACGAACATTTTCCGAATTTAAAACTGAAGAAAAAAGGCGTTTTTGAATTAAAAATCCAACATTTTAGATCAAAATTTATATGAGAAATCGGATAAGCTCATTAAAAATACGGCATCCCAATATCAAAGTGACCCCTAGTACTTTTGTTTGATGTTCAATTGTTTTTTGCTGAAGATATTCGAATTCGCGGGAGAAAATGACTTAAGATGGCTATTTCAGTTTTTTTTTATAAAAGTGCAGGAAAAGTCAAAAAATCGCCTTGTCTAGTCTTGGTTGGATAACCCTGTACATGACAGGACATCTAATTCATCTTAAGTTTCGCTATCATCTTCATTTCTTGCTACATCATTCAATTTAAAAAAAATGTGGAACAAGCTTTAAATTTTGTAATGATAAGTACGGGCTACTGTGGAATGAGTGATGATTTGCATTAAATTCGTCTGCAGCATCTTTTAATGAACGGTATTTATTACCCACAATAAGCACAATTTCTACTTTTTACTGGTTACTAAGTCGTATTTTTAAGAAATAAATATAACTATTACATCGACATCTATTTTGTCACTTGCTTGTTTCTAAGGCGACGTAGTGTAAAAAAATTCTTCGTAGATGACTGTGACTTTATATTCTGACATAACATTTAACTCTCAATAACTTATTTTTAATAAATTTGTTTGTAGCATGTAGATTACTGTTACTTTACTCCTAGCATATTAACATATTTTTGTGTTTTTTAACCACCCTGTAAGATATATCTACGATTTTTTAACGTAATATTACTTTCTAAGGTAAGCAAAAGTTTTTATGAAGAATAAGTTTTTCTCCTAAAATCAAAGATAAAAAAGTTTTCCATAGCTTGCCAATATTCATACACACGCTGTATATAACCTATAGTCTATATAATAAAGACAGGGAATTTAATAAGACGCAGACGACAATCTTAAAATTGCCCAATTTATATCCAAACTAATTCCAAGTACTACTTGTGAAAATCTAAAATAATTATTAGTATTTCTGGCTCCGGAAATATTTTACAATTCGAATTAAACTATCACTTTCAAAAACCGAAATATAACCTTACAAAGCAATGTTATTCATATTTTTATTTATTATATAGTTAATTTTATATTTTATAGATTATGTCAATAATAAATTATTTTTGAGTTTAGATAGAATATCAAAACAGAATACCCCTTACATTTTTACTAGGTTTTCATGTTTCTCTTTTTGGCTACAAATAGTACAAAGTAATCGAAAGAGCTCCTTTCGCGTGTTTATTTAATAAACTGGTTTCCCTCGTTATACTCTATGTGTATTTAACATTTACAAAGGCCATACTTTAATGTGTTATTAATGGTGCTTTCATTGGGCAATACTTCTTCCAAATGCGTTTTTTACGATATAATAGGTTGACCACAATAATTGCTGTATACAGGTTGTACATTAAGTTCGTATTTGTAATATTAGAGAAAAAGTATGTCACTTTCCTTAAATAATTGTTGATAATTAACAAACAAAAAATTTCCACATTTCAACCTCAGATTGACCATCGAAAAGAGAGATATGACGCTACAAAAAATATGAAAAAACTTGTTTAATCATTTCTGATTTAAGTTTAAACAGTCAACAACGGAACCGATAGAAGAGATTTTAAGTATACAACCAACATTTAAGCGATCTAATATTTAATATTATCAATATTTGGCTTAAATTTATCAAGCTACCTTTTTATTTATCTCTCAATACTGCTCGCAAAGGATACCAACAAGAAAAAATGCATAATGTGGTTTATTTTTTCGGATAAATCTTTCGTATAAGGTAAAACAACTTTTTTTATTCGAGTTAGTTTTAATTGTGTTAAATAAATGTTAAAAAAATAAAATTATAATTTTACACTTTCCACATATTTTTATTTTGACTCGACATGTTTCGCAACCCAGTTGCTTCTTCAAAGGAGTACTTAAAAATGGTATTTTAAAAGTTATAACTTAGGTGTAACAATAAAATTGCAGGTGAAGGGTTGTTAAAATTGTTGGAAAACCAATAATAATGTTTACAGACTAATTAAAGAGATTCAAAAGAGGTGATCCGTTTAAATCCAACCGATCATTAAGAAGAGTATTGTTATTTTTAAGCCTATTTATTTCTAAGGATTCAAGCAAATTTAATTTTGTACTTTTGTTTTCGATGTGTAAGATATCGTAGTTATGATTAAATGTATGATTTGCTTCTAACAGATGGTTAGAATAATTAGAATCTGTTTTGTTTTTTTACAAAATTAGCATAATGTTCATTCATTCGTTTTACGAAGTTTCGATCTATTTGTCCGATATAAACTTTAGAGCAATCATTACATTTTAATTTGTAAACACCAGTTTTATTTCCTTTCTTTAATTTACTTTTAATATTTTTAATGTGTTTTCCTAGAGTATTATTAGTGTTAAAAGCAATATTAATATTCAAGTTTTTTAAAAGTTTTTATTTTAGTGCTAATACTTATGGCCTATGTAAGAAATAACTTTATAATTATTTTTATTATTGTTTGCTGTTGGAAAAACTAAGTTTATATCATTTTTAAGTACTCCTTTGAAAAAGTAACTGTGTCGCGAAACATGTCGAGTCAAAATAAAAATCTGTGGAAACTGTAAAATTGTAATTTTATTTTTTACCATTTATTTAACACAATTAATAACGGATTTCCACCAAGTAAAAGCCGAATCAATTCTACAGTGTCCGCAAGAAAGTCCGCATCAAATGGGATTTTTTTTTTAATATTAGGTATAGGTAAAAATTGAACACGCAGTTAGTTTTTGCTTACCTAAAAACCAAAAATGACGTATACTGAAGCAGCTGCACGACTTGCGTTGCCTGTCAAATTTGACATTCTTAATAAAATAGGTTCAAAAATGCCATTATTTATCAAAATATCGAAAAACTTTATTCGACAAAGTTGTTTATTTTGGTATTTTTAACCTCTGTTCAAAATTTTAACAGTCTAATACAATTTTTATTTTTTGCCAGGTTCTTGAAAATTTTGATCAACCCTCGTAGATTAACTTTTATACATCGATGTAAGACTATTTGCCGTTACTTCATTTGTAATCTTAATGCAATTTTGTGTAAAATTTTTGTTTCCAATTATTTACTTTGCTTCAAAAACTGAAATTGTTATTGATCAGTACGTAATGTTTGATGCAAAGTTTATCTAATTACATCAGTTTTGCCAAAACCGACGTTTCTCATTTTTCTTAAGTTAGTAAACAGATGTACAAAAATAAAATATTAGGAAGCTTTCGTTGAAATTTTACTTAATTAATATTAAATTAAATTAATTATATTAAACTATATTTTTGTTGAATAAAATGTTTCGAGCGATTAATATTTATTTTTTTTTTGATCCAATATTAATTAAGTAAAATTTCAACGAAAGCTTCCTAATATTTTCTTCTTGTACATCTGTTTACTAACTTAAGAAAAATGAGAAACGTCGGTTTTGGCAAAACTGATGTAATTAGATAAACTTTGCATCAAACATTACGTACTGATCAATAACAATTTCAGTTTTTGAAGCAAAATAAATAATTGAAAACAAAAATTTTACACAAAATTGCATTAATATTACAAATGAAGTAAAGGCAAATGGTTTTACATCGATGTATAAAAGTTAATCTACGAGGGTTGATCAAAATTTTCAAGAACCTGGCAAAAAATAAAAATTGTATTAGACTGTCAAAATTTTGAACAGAGGCTAAAAATGCCTAAATAAACAACTTTCTCGCATAAAGTTTTTCGATATTTTGATAAATAAAGGCATTTTTGAACCTATTTTATTAAAAATGTCAAATTTGACAGGTAACGCTAGTCGCGCAGCTTCAGTATACATCATTTTTGGTTTTTAGGTAAGCAAAAACTAACTGCGTTTTCAATTTTTACCTATACCTAATAATAAAAAAAATCCCATTTGATGCGGACTTTCTTGCGGACACTGTATTGAGTTGGTTTTATTTAAAGTAATATTTTTGCAGAAGTCGTTAGCTGCTTTCGGCATGCCTGTCCCGTAACTATGGTAGTGATATTTTTTAGGTCTTTCCGACTGTGTTGTCTAACTTTGCGGGTTTGGTGTTATCAAGTAGGAACCGCTATTGCTTAGAGATGCTACATGTTACCAGCTATGTCCACCTATTTTGTGCAAGCTGTTTGGCCATACGATTTATTTTTTCATTGAGTAATTTCATTGGTTACGCTTGGTTGTAAAAGCGCTAAATACTTTCCACATATCTGGGAGAGAGGGGCAATTTTTAGAGGAACAAACTCGCCGAAGCTATTTTCTTGCTTAAAGAGGTTCTAGAATTCCTGGAATTGTATTATACTGGTCCGACACGGCAGTTTTCAAAGCGTGTTTATTTTATTTAATTAACGCAATGCAGTAAAAATGAGTCTAGATTTGTTTTATCAATGCCGCCGTCTCGACAGGTACCGCTACAAAAATGCCCTTAATCGTGTCTGTCGCTAGTTTAAGTCGATTAAGTTACTAAACTAGTCACGTAACGTAGGCTTAAATTGTATTACTTTTAAACACCGGTTATTAAAATCTGATGCTTCTTACACTTTAATGGGCTACAACGCTTTACCAAAATATATCAGATACAAGCTGGTCTTGTAGATAATGTAGATACTATACAGGGTGTCCGGGAAAATGTGAGAAATCTCTAGGATATGAAAAAAACACGTGAAAAGAATACTACAAGTTCATATAAACTTCTTTCGTACCGGCCTCCTCTTCGGAGATATGGGCTCCCAAAGAGCTCCCATGGAATTAAGTTTTTGACACATAATTATTAAACCAACGGGTATATTTCAATTGTTTTTTTATAATATGATGTATGTATACCAGGTAAGACCCTTCAAATTACTATCCCAGAAAGTGTTGCGAATTACTCACAGCTACAGGGACGGACTAGCTGTGACACTACTGTGTCCATTTTTTTCACGGCCTGTATGATAAAAACTTTGGACAACGTTTTTTACATACCTTTAACTATTGACTAAAAATTAAGTACTCCTTATTCATGTCGCTAATCCTAACCGTTTTCGGAAAAACGTAATTTTTAACATATTTACATCATGTATATTTAGCGTATTTCAAGAAAAGATACATCTTTGTTTCTATAAATTATAACTGTTTACTTTTAACTGCTTAATATTAATACATGATCGCAATAAAATTACGTTTTTTCGAGAACGGTTAGAATTGTTGACCCATGTTGACCCATATACCAAAATAGATTATATCTAACGCGTTGTCCTACGTGAGCGGCACCGCGCGAACGGCGCGACCGGCGCGACCGGCGCGGCCGACGCGATTAAAGCGGCGATTGCGTCCTAGGTGAGCGGCATCGCGACCGATATTCGCGCGCAAAACATCAAAACATCAAAACATGGCGTGGTCAAAGAAGAAACAGGTGTTATTAAGTGAAAATATTTACTTAAAAATTCTAAATCTACAAGCAAAAAGGAGAAGAAGACGTGGAACAAGCATTGTATTCCTGCAGAGAGAGAAGTATGGGAAATGGGAAAGAAGAATTTCATCATTATCACCATCTTATGGGACATATCTCACAAGACCCCACTATTTTGCACGCTACTTATCAGAATTTTATAAAAAGTTTCAGTCATTGTGATGTGTGCGCGCTCTTTATACAAGCAACACTGCAACAGAACAGGCGGCACACGCGGATTTATCAAAATTTTTGACCGCCCAGGCCGCTTCAAAGTCGCGTCTACCGCGGTTGCCGCGTTGAAGTTGTCACGTAGGACATCTCCAACGTAGAGATTGTTTTGTTCTTGCCGCGTCGACCGCGCCGATCGCGCCGTCCGCGCGGTGCCGCTTACGTAGGACGCCGCGTAAATCTTAGACTAAAAATTATACGTTGGGTTAATAATTATGTGTCAAAAACTTAATTCCATGCGGGAGCCCTTTGGGAGCCCATATCTCCGAAGAAGAGGCCGATACGAAAGAAGTTTATATGAACTTGTAGTCTTCTTTTCACGTGTTTTTTTCATATCCGGGAGATTTCCCACATTTTCCCGGACACCCTGTATAAAATATTCTCTTTAAAATTAGAGAAATTTCTTTAGTTACAATAAAGATTCTCTTATTTGGTACTAAATTTGTGCCTGTCAGTGTATAACGCCTCCTCCAGCAATAACAATTTTACAACAAGGCGTGAAAATTGTGAAAATTAATCAAGTGTAGCCCATAAAACTAATCTGTACAATTACTCACAGGGGTCTAGATTAACAGTTCCAGTGTGTTCAGTTTTCAGCTTAATCCATTTATCCAATTAAAGCCATTAAATTTGTTACTCAAAACGTAATTCAGATGTCACTTTCTTTATATACGTTGTGGACGCTACACAGTGCGGAAAAATGAATAAATTTGTGACATCAATCAATAGTCGCACGGAATTTCCAAATTATTGTTAGTATCATCTATAAAATGACAAAAAAAAATTTTGCGATTTTAAAATTGCACAAACCAACACACACCCGACACATTATAAAAATATCATGAAGTTATTAGTAACAATCCTTTTATCTTTATAGAAAGGCTTCTAAGGCAAAGATAGCTCGGTCTGTAGACAGGCAAGTTTGCAAGGCATGACGGATAACGATAAAGGATTCTCGCCTTTTAATGGGAAGGCTAAAGGGGAAGGGGAAGAAGGAAGATTGACAACATCGAATAATATAATATATAATAATAATTATGGAACATTATTTAACATGTGGTTAAAGCAAGATGGTGCACCTCCGCATTATGCTCGCTATAATATGGAATATTTAACGAAACGCTTTACCAAATTGGCTTTAACGGCCCCACCTTGAATTGTTTTTTTGAGGCTATCTTAAAAATGTAGTCTACTGGAAAACCTATTTTTGTCCACACACTAGCCAATACTCTCTATAAAATATCCGAGGTCTGCTAACCCCCAAAAAAACTGTACATGATGGATTTAGTCTGATTTACCACGATTTAAGATTTAAAGTATTTTTTGTCATATATGTTGTAACGCGTCGATCTGCATTGTTGGTAGGGGAAGGTTGCCTATAATGAACCGCTACCTAAATTGGACCACAGAACATTTCTCCGAAACTAAACAAGCGCCATATTATCTGGCAACACTTTAACATACATCCACCTAGAACTTTTGATCGGCAACAAACTCAACTAGTTGGCCGTTAGTGCTTTGCGTGTACAGAGCAAAACATAATTTACACAATTTTAAAATGTAATAGTTTTAGGATTTTCCTAAGAATTTACCTTAGAACCATAAAACTCTAAGCAAAATCTTTTTTATGGAATTTTTCAAGTAAGTTTTTCTATTTCTCCTATGACCATGCCATATTTGTTTTTTCTTGTTTCTTTCCTGGATGGTTTTGTAAAACACGTGGTAGTTGCTTAAATTGGACCACTGGGTGATTGCCAAAATTGAACCGGTCCAATTTAGGCAATTTTTCCAAATTGTGCAAAAATAATTTTTCTCTTTAAATAAGTTAATGTCATGAACTAACACCATTTCAATATTGCTAAAATCTTTTTTCTTTGAGTTAAAAAATTAAACTATAACTGGTGCAATATAGGAAACTAATAGGTACTTTTTTTGCATTAGGATGTCTTCCACCGAAATTTTGATTGTAAATTTGATGTTTTTTTGAAATATAAGTATAAAACTTCCTATACCAACAATTTTATTTTTTATTTATTTATTTAACACCTAAGCTTCCTATTTAAATCATGTGGTTCAATTTTGGAACCCCCAGGTGCAATTTAGGCCACCGGTTTCCTATATTGAACCAGTGGCGGCTCGTGCCATTTTAGTGAAGTAGGGCCAGGTAAACCCTTAGCGCCGCAGGAAAAAAAATTTTGGGTGCCACGCCCTTTTCTGTTAATAGTTCTTGCTTTTGAAGTAGGAAAAATAAGCAAAAAGGCACCTAATTTAATTTATGAATTTACAATCATATCTAGAATTTTAAAAAAATACTGTAGGTAGAGTGTACTATATATACCGAAAGAACCACAAACCGAACGCAGTTTATAATTTGGTTTAATATGTATCTGTTTTTATCAATTTGTTCGTTTTTCTTCATTATTTCATTGTAATATGCAGAATTTAATTGAGTTTTAATGTTAATTTTACCAAGCATACTGAAATTAAATATATTGTTTAAATGTACCTTCGATTTTTCATGTGTCTTCATTTTTTCCCAGATATGGACCAAATCATCTGTACCTTTTTGGGACCAAGTTTGCTCCCCCATCAAATAAAACACACATAAAACAAAATAGTCTATTAGATTTATCACAACCGCACACCCAAGTATTTTTTCCATAAATATTTCTATTAAATCTCCGGCCGAACGAAAATTATTTAGTTTACAAACAACCTTACACGACACGACGCGGACAAACAACTGTTTGAATTTGAAACGTCTAACGTCAAACGGGGTCAAAGAGCCTGGCTACACGGAGATGTTTTCCTGCTCGCATTCAAGGTCATTTTCAAATGTTTTTTATTGGTTTGTTATGGCAATTACGTCATAACTTCGGGCCTCCCGTGTGCCTCGTCGCTTTGGCGCGAAAGCTACGTTACCGTTTTACGCATAATCGCTTCCTCAATAGATGGAAATTTGCACCCGACTGTGTTCCATTTTTAAATGATTTTGCTAATTGCTTTAAAAAGGAGAATATTAATTTTAATAGGTTTTGGTAATTTGTAAAGGGCAGGACGCTGGACAGGAGGGCAGGTAGTGCCATGGCACTGTGGCTCTACCCCACGAGCCGCCACTGTATTGAACCACTTGCAGATGTTTCTTTATAGCCTGGTATATCATAGATACTTTGAAATAAAATTCTGCAAAAAATCCTGCAGTTGAACAACATACTAAAGTATACTAAGGTATAGCTTCAAGATCGATTTTGCGTTATTATCAGGATCTATGATAAGAAATCTGGAAATTGGTCCAATATGGGCAACCTTCCCCTAATGCCAAATCGTTAATTCTTCCATGATATTGTACCAAATAATGTTAGGTGATTTATTGATAAATTAAATCGATTTAACACGATTTAAATTGATATTACTAGATTTAGAGCCATTTAAATTGATTTATTTAAGTGATTTAAAAAAGAAGTCTAGTGCATGATTTAAGGTTGATTTAAAAGGATTTAATTTGATTCAATAGCAGAATGTACATAGCTTTAAGGGAGTTAGCAGCCCTTCGAACACATAATAAGCTTAAAGTGCGAGTTTCTGATTTTAATTGCCACGAAAATAATTCACCTGCAATTTGTACTATCTATACAACTGGCTAGAAACTATAATTTATGCAAACTGAAAAACAAAAAACGTTCCATTGACAGAAAAATCCGAACAACTGAAAAATATTATTTAACGCGTACGATGTCAGAAGAGACAATTGAATAACAGGAAGCGCAATGCAAAAACTGTATTTTTTGTTCTGAATGGTTAAAATTGCGTTTATGTCGCTCATACGGATTTGGAAGCCACAAAAACCGATGAAATAACATAAAAGAACTAAATTAACAGTTTTTCTATACAAAAATATTTGTAGAGCCTGTATTTTTAATATGTGATGAAATAAAGGGTATCGACTATGTTTCGTGTATCAGGTTGTGCTTTTGTTATAAAAATATTTTTATATAGGGTCGCTATTAATTTGTACAAAGCCGGAAAATGACAGTAGTAGTAAAATAAGCATTTTAATAATAATTCAATTTTATAAACCCATAAGCGCCTACGGATACCATATGGTATCGCAAGACTTCTGCCCCCTCCCGCGATGGGCGTAAGTACTTTATTTACATACTTCTGTATTATTTAGAGTAGTGTGTGATGCATTATTTACTAGACTATTAATTATATAATACCCCTGCGAATAAAAAAGATAACTGTAGCCTAATTAGAACGCAATATATCGGGTCAAAGGTCACTGATACCATATGATATCAGTGACTCAATATGGTATCCGTAGGCGTTATAAGACTCAATAGTGTCGTGTCACTTCATTTGACAGTTTTAGGATCTTTTACGTTTTAGAAAAGGGTTTTCACTTTCTCAAGCTTTGGATATGTTATCGAAAGATGACGACTTGATGCAGAATGTAGACGAAATATTTGTGGAGATCCTAACGTCGACACAGACGAGGATTCTGCGGACGAAGATGGAGGAATGATGCACAACCTCAATGGTAAAACAACTAAAAAAAAAAAAACGAGAGTTTAAAAAAAAGAAGCGTGGAGATTATAAACATATCATTGAAAGAAATGACGATGTTCTCTTAGTAAGGTGGATGGACCATTCTGTTGTATCTATAGCATCAACAAAAGTGCCGGTGTTTAGCCAGACGGAACGGTAAATAGCCAAAAAGAAAAAAGCATGTGATGATCCGCATTGTGTGGCTGCTTATAACCAAAACATGGGGGGAACTGATCTTATGGATCACGGAATTGCTACTTATCGCATTGGAATACGTGGCAAGAAGTAGTACTAGCGTATTTTTACATGGCTTATTAACGTAGCACTGCACAATGCCTGGTATCTAAGCTGTAAAAATGGAAATATATCAGGATTGAATTTAATTTTAGAAAAGAGATAATGCAAGTGTATCTATCAAAATATAAAACACCTGCCAAGGTTCCTGGACGAATCAGTCTCACGAAAAATTTACTTTCAGATATAAGATTTGATAAAATTTACCATTTTGTGGCCTCGTGTAACAGACAAAGATGTGCTGAGGTAGGATGCAAATCTTTTGGAAGAACAATGTGCCAAAAATGTGACGTTGGTCTATGTATCAACTGCTTTGCTTCCTATCACACCAAATAAATCTAATAGTTACATATTTTATATTACAATAGAATTGTATGTTTTTCTGAAAATTTAAATAAAAATGTTCCCTAACGCATACGAATACCATATGGTATATAGCAGTGATTTTCTTTAACCCCCAAGAAGTAAAATTTAAAAAAACTTCATATTTTAGCACAGTATTACCCATTTTGTTCAAAACTCCAAAAAATCCTTAAAAAAATTAACAAAAAATAATTCCGGCGCTAATGGGTTAATTTGTACAACGCTGGAAAATTACAGTAGTGTAAAAAAAGTATTGTAATAATAATTCAATTTTATATTAAGGCACACCTCATGATTAAAAAAAAGGTTATTGTCGGAAATATTGACTAAAAAAAAATATAACCTTAAATTATTACAAAAATCGCTTTGTAATAAATTAAAAAGTATATTTATTTGAAAAATTATTATTTTGGAAAACAGTCATAATACAGCAGGCAGAAATATGGTAATATTTAGGTTTAACTATTTCCACTGTACAATTTTCTTTTTTATGCATGAAACCACTTATTTGAGGAGCCTATAAAAATTTATAACTCATTGAGCAAACGAGAGTAGATGGAAGTCCATAATATTTAGGAGTGGCAACAATTCTATAATAAAGTGGTAATACTTTGATTATTGGTGTCACACTTTCTTTTTTCTTATCCTGGGCCAATTCCCCTCAATCACTTTTTGATTTTTCTAATAAAACATATTGAGTGTCTGTTACATACCCCTTTTCGGTAATATTTTCATCGGTGCGGATAAGTATTAATTTTTTCCTCCGCTCCGCTGAGAATTATTTTGCGCACCTCAAAAAATATAAAATTTTGAATAATTCAATTTAAAAATCTTAAAGCAATCAAATTTAAAACAAGAAATTTTCATTTTACGTAATATAAGGTATGCTACATGAATTGTATGAGCAATTTAAATATGTAAACATATACAGGGTGTTCAACGTTTGCAACAAGTTCTTCTGTTCTTACAGATGGTCTTCCTGCTGCTTTTTTGTGTTGTATAGAACCTGTTTCCCTAAATACAGCCACGGTTCTTTTCAGGCAATGATAAAAATCCCCAGCAATAAAAGCAACGTTAGGAAAATGTTCGTGAAAATCGTCCATGCACAAACCCGGATTGTATTGCCACTCACAATTTACTCTAACCCCGTTTCGAAAATACGCTTCAGCCATTAATGTTTTGTGCTGTTCCATAAAGCCCATTGTGTGAATTGTTCAAGAAATTGGAAAAATTAGCGATGAATCAAATTACTTGTAACAACTATCAAAGATGACGGAATAACTGATTGATTGTTAATTTAGGTAGTTACTAACACTCAACAGGTATTAAGCTCTACGGCTAAGCATTACGTCCTTAGATGCAAGGCCCTCTTGATGCAAATAATTTTTGCTCGCACGTTAAAAAAAATTACTGAAAATATTGATATTAACTTATACAGCCTGTACATGACAGCACAATAGTATTATTTCTATGGTTTTAGTTTTTATTGTAATTTTGATAACATTTTTAATGCGGACATTTTAATGAGGCCTATTTAAAACATGTTTAATTATATGATTTAGAGCGCATTTTGTCGTAAATAAATAAACATATTTTCGAATACAGAAATATTTTTGCGTCGGTAACGTTAATTTTATTTTGTATATTTATATTAAATCAAATTTGAAAAAAATTGTTACAAATTTAGAATAAAATTAAAACCAATAAATTGGTAATTAGATGGTAATATGGATCACCAGGCATTTCAAAACCAGGAACACAGACCTAGTATTAATTAGTAAAGTTATTAAATTATACCAATCTATGTAATATTTAAGACAGCTTAAGAGCAACGCGATTCTAATAACTGCTGCACCTACATAACCATGAAATTACCCCCATAAAAGAAGCTTTCCATTTAAAATGCGCTGATTTAAATGTGCTTAGATGTAAATAATTTTCTTGATTCTCGGGAGTATTATGATAGTGCATACCTTAGTAATGCAGCATATAAATTTACACAGTTAAAACTTTGTCTTGTGTTAATAAATTTTCTGCTTTGAATGAAAGGATTTTGAAGATTTTAACTGCCACAAACTCAGTATTTCTTTTTAATTGTAAAGGAGCAATATAAAGTACCTAATGGTTTTCCAGTGCCAAGGAAATAATTTTGTAAGGTCTATAATAATACTATTTGGTGAAACTGAGGCATATGTTTCCTCTTAGTTTTTAAAATAATGGTCCGCAATTATTTTTATCTTAAGATAAATAAAATAGTATGGTGACCGGAATTAGATTCATTTGAAAAGGAAAAAAAATATCCACAATTTTTTTTTGCGTAGCGAAGGGTCATTGATAGCCTAAAACCAGATTTTTTACCATAGTCTGCCTATGCGGCGACCACCATCTTGAATTTAAGAAATAGTTTCCTTTTGAAGGTGTAATAAATAGATTACAAATTTTACAAAATAAAGCAATGCGAATTTTACTTAATATGGATAGATAGGTATATAAAAATTAATGTAATGTTAAAAAAATTAGAATGGTTAAATGTAAAAATTTTAGTATTATTTTTGGTTCTAATATTTATTTTTAAAATTCAAAATGATTTGTTACCGCCACATTTAAAGCAATTGACTGCTCTAAATAGTGATCAACATAATTATTTAACACGAAATAACAATAATTTTTTTCTTAATAATTATTCAAAAAATATAGCATATAAATCAGTTTTTCATAAGGGTCTTATTGAATTTAATAAATTAAACAAGTCAATTAAAAATCAAAAAAGTTTAAAATCTTTTAAAAATAGTTTAAAATCTTTCTTATTAACTCAACAGGACAAATAAAGTTTCAAAAGGTCATTTAATTCAAAAAATAAAAAAAAAGGGTACAAACTTGTTAAAATGTATCGTGTAGCCACGTGCTAAATAAATTTTTTTACTACTTCTACTACTTTTGTTAAATAACTTACCCGTTTTCACCACATTTTGACTAAAACAGAACTTGCAGAAAACGCAATTCTCTACAACTAAGATCGATGTTTTTTTTTAAAACCTAAAAGATGGTGACAATTAAATTATTTTTTATCTAGTTTATTTTAAATTTTAGCCCATTTGTGAACGTAAACAATCTTGCGGAAAATGTGATTCTAGACAATTTTGGTCCTAACCGTTTTTCTCCCTAAATTAATATTTTAGGTCCTACGTCGGTAAAGAAAAATAGGGGCGTAAAAATATTATTTCACAAATATCATGATTAATGACGATTGTCCTGCCGAGTTAACATCATCGGTTTCATCTTAGCACATTTGAAGATTTTTGTCTTTAACAGTGTCGGTGTTAATTGTAGATTCCGCGAGAATATCTTTAATATATTCCAGACAATCGATATTATTATCATCAAGTAGCTTCCGTAGTTCCGTGACGTTCTCTCCTATCTCTCCGCAGCAGTTTCGGCATAAAATAGAACATTTGAGTCGTGATTTTTAACATCACCACATTTTTCCACAATTTGTTTTGCATCTACCAGAAATCGTCATTAGCAACCATTCCGGCTCGGGATCAGCAATGGTGATAGGTTCTAACCCGCGATGAGTGGTTATCCACCCTACTTCGTGGCATTTCTTTCGCGTTGAAGCCTTATTTGCACCTGTAGGTACGTCCTGTATGTATATTCTTCTGCTGCTGCTGCTGAGGTAGGTGGAAGCGTTGCAAATTTGGTTTTTGTTACGGACTTGAATCGAAGTGTGTCAAGTGATGTAATATCTTGTTCGCCACTAAATAAGGCGATAAGACTGCGTTCTCCAGCAGTTGCTACCAAAACATCACAAACATCGCAAACACAAACACTAACACAGTAAGCAATAGCTTACTACTGCTCAGACCAGCGCTGTTGGTTCTCTCCCTGAAATAGCTGGGTCCCCATCCGTGGGCACATAACATCTCATCTGAGCACATACAACGCAAACACAAATACTAATACAGTAAGCTTACTACCTAGTTAGAAGACAAAGCCAGCTTAGTACACCGGTACCAAAGCATTGGCGAGGTATGACGCAAAGCACGCATTAGGCGTGCAGAGCTGTAATACTAAGACGTGCATGTGGTCTGAAGGTTTATACGCCTACGGCGCGGAAACCGCAGGAACGCGAAGAGTTTAGTCGGTTAGCGGCCCCCCAACAGGGGGTTGAATCCGACAGTACCTTGCCTCACAGGGTCACTTTAGAAGATTCTCCTCGAAAAAAAGGATATGCTTGTTGAAATTGTGTTCTAGAAACAAATCCAGATCTATTCCTGAACACTATTCTTCTGAATATAACTACTAACTATAAATTATCCAACTAAATTAGGGTTTAGGAATTATCATTTCTCATCCGTTTCTTTCAAAATATGTAATTTTCCTTTTAAACGTACATGCCTCTGGGTTTTATGATTCATAAATATGTAAAATTTATTGAATTTTAGTGAAACAGGGCTATTTAGATGTTATGATAGCAAAGCAGGTAAGTTAAAGTAACATTTTATGTAAAATTATTGTAATAGGTGCTTTTATATAATATTCAGTATGCAGTGTGGTGCAGACCAATTTAAGGTCTTTAAATTATTTTTTTTACAAAATATTGTAATTGTATGTATTTTAAAAATGTAAAAGGATTTTTTTTTACTGTAGGTATAGAATTAAAATTTTTCAAGTAGGTAAACAGTGTGAAAGGTATTATATGAAACCATATAAATTATTCTAACAACGAGTAGTAAATTAGGAAATACATTAGGAAATACATTTTCTTGTTTGATTATAATAATATTTTATTTAGGAAACTGGCATTGATAGATCCGTTTTATTCAACCAGTCATAAAATAACCAAGCAAGTACAGGGCAGTAAAGGAGTTCCAATAAAAATTTATAACTTCTGAGATATTTTAATGTAAAAATTATATTTTTATTATATTCTACCTTTGTCACGCGTATAGCTTAAGAACCTCTTTATAAATTTCGATAAATTTTGACTTTTATTTTAGGGTAGCATCTATAGCTCTATTCCCACACATTTCATGGACAGTCCTTGACAATCAGGATAGGTACTACTCAACAGATTCGCTGCTCCTACAAAGAATATTTGCTGCACGATTTATTGTAATATCGCTTTGTTCTTTATGCATTTCGAGATTAATTATTATTAAAAGCTTACTTTGGGGACTATTCTTTTTGATCGTCCATTATAATTTAAACCCTGTAACGATTTATAAAAACAAATAAAGTTTGTATTTACCATTAAAAATATTGGTCTAAAAGAAATAATAGATCCTACAAATAAAATTTATCTGATCGTGTTAAAAAGGTGTGTGCACCTTTACCTTACGACACAATAAGACACTTCAACCCTAGTTTATTTAAAAGAGGAAATTTTACTTTCTCCGAGCAGGATAGACTACGATGAACATGCACATTCACCACCGAGCTACATGTCCCCAGGTAGTGTACCATTAGGCAGGTTGAGAAGCATCAATCCTAGTGCATTACATTGGGCTAATGGGCCTTTTTCATACGGCTCATTCCAAAGAACCCTACTTAGTCCCAAGTACAAGGACCCTTAATTTTAATGACACATACAAATGTCAAACTGTGTGAGTGCCTTCTTTGGGACGAGTCCAACAAACTTTCTTATGCGAAAACTTTCGACGCTGCTGCGTTTTTGAATGCCTGATTCCCAGAAGTGTCGATATGACGTTATTATGACTCCCTGTACATAAAGTTGCCACAGTGGATCTTTGCCCGTGCGTCATCAATCAACGATCAGGACTCGACGTGGTTAATAACTCTGCATCCTTGTTTATTACAGTAACAAGTTTGAATAAAAGCATAAAAGAACGTCTCCAAAATTCCGCAATAATATAACGTGCTAGACAAGGATAAAACTATAAACGTCAGTTAATTAGTTTCTTTATTTGTTTAGTTGACAACCGTTGTATTTTAGAACGTCATTGTCAAGCTTATTTTGATCTGCCAATCTAATTCGTATTTTGTAAATCTGTGTGCCTTGGAACTGTTCCTGTTTCTAAAAATAGTTCATCTGTTTTGGCGGTAAATATTTATGGATTTTTATAATAACTAATTTATTTATTTTAAATATTCTAACCGTGAAAGTTCTTTGAAACGTTTACGGCAGTGGCTAAATTCCCTTAAATGAAAGGATGTTAAAAATTTGACTTTTGCGATTTTAATAGTCAATAAAACACCAAACTTTTGTAGATTTTAAGCTTTAAAAATAGTATTAAATGTATAAACATTTGTTTGTCAATTTCTTTTAGATAATAGAGAATGCCGGGCAAAACTTAAAATAAATAATAATTTTTCGTGATATTATGTAGGTACGTCAAACGGTAGGCAGGCACGTCCATTTTATGAACTTAACTTAGTTTTGACTTTTTTCGTCTCGTAATTTTGATTTGATTCATACGATTTTGATGACGTAAAAGTGATGACGCACGGGAAAAGAACCACTGTGGCGACTTTACAAGCTTGATTTTTAAAAAATTGTTTAATAAAATTAATTTAAAAATTGTGATCAACTTGTCCTACAAAAATCATGCTGCGTGTGGAGTGTCCACCACCCCCAAAATGTCGATATGACGTCACTATGACTCCACGTATATACAAGTTTAATTTTTTGACAATTATTTAATAAAATTGAGTTAAAAATTGTGGTCAACTTGTCCGACAAAAATCATGCTGCGTATGGAGTGTCCACCACGCCGAAAATGTCAATATGACGTCATTATGTCTTATTTTATTATTTATTAAGGGTATGGTCCGAAAGTAACTAGTGTCGTGGTTTAGCGTTCCGTAATTAACCAAATGATAGCGGTAACCAAAAAATAGGTTTATTTTGGAACACGTTTTTCGGATATCACGTCACCCAAATGTCAAAATGCTCACCGGCTTAAACGCCCGGTTACAAGCGGTTCCTCCTGTCACTTGTCATTATTATGAAATATTTTGTTTGGTTATGAATTTAATTTCAAAATGTTTGGCCGTTGGTTGGTAATTTATTAAGTTTTTCAGAGAATCAATCTCAATCAAATTATAAGAAGTAAGTGTATTTAGCATTCCTGTAAATTATCACTCTGTCATGGACTTTTCAAAATTAAAGGTTATGCTTTTAACGAACATGGTGATTTTTCGTCCCGAATATAACCGGATTTTTATGGTTGATCTGTCATTTGTCGCGGTTAACAGTGGTTACTGGTGGTGATATTCGGACCATACCCTTATTTAACTTAAATCGAAAAATATTAAATGCAAAGTTGTATGTACCGAGAGACATAATTACGTCATATTGACATTTTCGGCGTGGTGGACACTCCATACGCAGCATGATTTTTGTCGGACAAGTTGACCACAATTTTTAACTCAATTTTATTAAACAATTGTCAAAAAATCAAACTTGTATATACGTGGAGTCATAGTGACGTCATATCGACATTTTGGGGGCGGTGGACACTCCACACGCAGCATGATTTTTGTAGGACAAGTTGATCACAATTTTTAAATTAATTTTATTAAACAATTTTTAAAAAATCAAGCTTGTATGTACGGGGAGTCATAATGACGTCATATCGACACTTCTGGGAATCAGGCATTCGAAAACGCAGCAGCGCCGAAAGTTTTCGCATAAGAAAGTTTGTCGGACTCGTCCCAAAGAGGGCACTAACGCAGTTTGACATTTGTATGTGTCATTAAAATTAAGGGTCCTTGTACTGGTGACTAACTGTTTGTATCTACTTTTAAAAAAAAAAAAGGTTGTATTTTTCTCAAAAATAAAGGCAATATTTAAAAGAAAATATAATGACTCTCTTATAATACACATTAAAACATTTGTAAATTTTGCCGTCTGCGCAGTTTCAAAAGTAAGATAGTTTTGAAGATTTTATAAATATCTCCTAAACAAATTGGCACTGTATATGTGCAGTTTATGCAGTAAGCATGACTCCCAACTTTAAACCCTTTTTACAGGTCATCCCTTCTATTTACACACAAATACCAAATTGGTACTGGATATTTTTCAACATTTTTATGAAACTGTTCGAGAATAAATTCTGCTTATATTCATAAACCCTAACCTACGCTTTTATTGGCATTAACATATTTTATACAGATAGTGCTTAGTAAAATTAATTCTATTTTTCTAGAAGATCAATACATTTCTAATTCACTAAAATTTATAACAATAATAACATTAGAATTCATATTGTTATAATGTTCGCGCAAGGTGTAGTTTCCAATTTTCTTTTGCTAGAAAAATTTGCTAATTTTTTAGGCCTTGTACCGTATTATGACTTTAAGAATAATATTTTAATTAAAGAGCAGCGGTACTGTATAAAAATGGTGTTTATTCTTCTATTAGTGTCAATTCTTGGTGGCGTAACGATTCATGAGCAATACACAAATTTTAGTGCAGGGCTAATGTATTCCATTATCGGAACTGCAACAAAAATTAGCTTGATTTTTATAGTAGTTATTGCGCTGTTTAGTTCATTTAGTAAGCGATCGACTTGGTCTAAACTATTTTCTAAATTTGCAGTAATTGATAAAACCATTAATACGAAAAAATCAAATTTTGAGCAACACATTTTTAAAAATGCTGTTAATTATTTAACTTCAGTCATAATTATTAATTTGATATTAATATATATATATTTTTTTTATTATAGTGGAAAACAGATATATAAGACAAATACATTTTTATTTTTATATTTGTTTCCAGCAGCAGACTTTATTTTAAGCAGTTATGTATGGACTGAATGTATATTGATGGTAATATTTTTACTAGCTATAAAAAATGTTTACCGAAATGTAGAAAACATTACTAATAAAATTATAATAAACGATTCAATAAAAGAAATAAATAAATTAAAACTTCTTCAAGAAGTAGAAATCCTGACTCTTCATCTTCATGAAATTACATTTATTTTTAAGGATCTTTTTGAAATACAATTTTTTTTATTAGTAGCATATACTTTTCAAGTTAGTCTGAACGAGTGTCTTTTTATGCGACGGTATGGAGTTACACTACTTTACATTGTTTGGCTAATTCTCTGTATTGTAAGTATAGTTGTCATTTTAGTACGTTAATGTCGGATTGCACGAAGAATTTAGTCAAGAATTAACTTATGAAATAACTTTGACTACGACATAAATAATAATGTCAAAAATAATTTTCTCACATTTAAAGTGGCCCGATTATCTTAATAATTCTTAAATTATAAATTGTACTGTAGCGTTTAAAATTCTAAATTCTAACGCTACCTTTATAATTATTTTTATTCGGTCCTAATAATACTTTCCTTTCGTAGCGCATTCACCTCCACGTACTATGCAAGTACGATGACGTCGTACCTTTTATTACCAGACGGCATCGATGTTTCACCTATCTGCCACGAGAATTGGTACGGAAAGGTCACCTTTCGTGATTTTAGTTTCGTTTTTTTTTGGTAGTATTGTAAGTACCAGTTTATTTATTTATTTATTTATTTATTTATTTATTTATTTATTTATTTATTTATTTATTCACAATAATACACTACAGAGATCTCTCTCCAAATGGTATGGGTAGACAATTAAAAACATTAATCTTATATACAAAAGGAAAATAATACATAGACAAAGACCAGAGACAACAGATTAAAATTTTAAAATGGTTCTTTTGAAAGTTTTAAATGACTGATGAGATAGGTCGTAATCCAGGAAGTTCGAATTATAATTCTTCATCAGTCTTCCCACACAACTTTCAAACCCATAATTAGTTCGATGCCGTGGTTCTTGAAAAAGCAGCCTACTTCGAGTATCTCTTTGTGAAATGCAAAAATTAATACTGTAAAGTAATTCAGCACAGTCTATTTTGCCATTAACAATTTTATGTAAGAAAAGCACCATAGCATTTTTCCGTCGATTTTCGAGACTATCTAGTCCAACTAACTGTATTCTAGTGGTATATAGTAAATCTCTATATGGAAATCTGTGTTTATACAAGAGAAATTTAGCAAATTTGTTTTGGACTGCTTCCAGGCGATTTATATGACACTCATATGATGGCGACCAAACTATACTACTATATTCCAGAATACTCCGAACAAGGGAGTTGTAGAGGCATTTTATGGCGGAAACATCATACATATGGTTACAGTTTCTTATCAGAAAACCCAGCATTCTGTAACTTTTAAGGGTAATATTAGAAATGTGTTCGTTGAAAGTTACTTCTCGATCGAAGGTAACTCCCAAATCGTTCATCTTGGTAACACTTTCAAGAAGTTTTTCACTCAGGAAATAATCAAAAAGTATTGGTTCCTTACGACGATAAAACCTCATAACTTTGCATTTTCGTACACTAAGGTGAAGATAGTTTCCTACGCACCAGAGGACCAACCTGTTTATCTCGGACTGAACCACCTCGCAGTCCTTTTTGGAATTTATGACGTAATAGAACTTGAGATCGTCCGCATACAAAAGACACTTGCATTTTTTAAAATTAAAAGTTACGTCGTTGACAAAGAGCAAGAACAGTATAGGGCCCAAATGTGATCCCTGTGACACTCCGGATTTGACTGCAATCTCTCTTGATGTTATGCAATTCATTCCGACATATTGTGTTCGATTAGTCAGATAGGATCTGATGAAATCTAGATAACTGCCTGCCATTCCGTATGTTCTTAACTTTTCTAACAACAGGGTATGAGAAACACTGTCAAACGCTTTAGAAATATCAGTGTAGACTACGTCAATTTGAGAACCCTTTTCTATGTTTTGAATGAGATGATCCTGAAACAGAGCTAAGTTGGTGGCAGTCGACCGTCCCTTGAAAAAACCATGTTGTTCTGGAACAAGAAGTTGTTTAAAAGATTCAAATATTTCATCTGTTAATATGGCCTCAAAAATCTTGGGAATTATCGATATTAAGGAAATTCCCCTGTAGTTTTTAATATCGGATCTTGAGCCAGATTTAAAAATTGGAAACAGACTAGATTTTTTCCACTGTGTGGGAAAGTGGGCGGTATCAAAAGATCTTTGGAAGAAAAGGCATAAAGGTTGCACCAGTGATGATGCACATTCTTTAACAAAACCAGGAGGTAAGCCATCCGACCCCGAACTCTTGTTTAGATCCACAGAGTTAAATTTTGTTAAAATCTCTTCGTTGGTAAAATTATGATATGCAAGTATAGTACCAAAGTGCTCAAGGTGGCTTAAAGACTTTTTCCGATTTGGGTGGTTAGTATAACATGATTCGAAGTGTTGGGCGAAAGCTTCTATGATGGATTCAGGTTTATCTTTTGTCACTCCATTGTATTCCATGGTTTTAGGAACTCCCTGACTCTTCTTGAGGGAGTTAACAAATGACCAAAAGTATTTAAGGTTGGATGGAATTGTGTGTTCAGTATTGGATACAAAGATTAGGTAACACAGGTCCATCAGGTATTTCGTTTCTCTTCGAATTTCTGAATATCTGTCATAGTCTGATTGTAAACCTGATTTCCTGTATTTCTTGTAGAGTTTCTAGATAGTATGTATTAAATAATTAAAATACGAAGCATACTATTATGCCGTTTATACCTTCTGTTCCTGTTGTGGGATAAGTCCCGAGATGCGTATAATACATCGCCATGATGCATAGTCTGGTGAATTCCCTCAAGAGGTAAGCTAAAAAAATTTTCCAGGATTATCCAAACGTTTTGGTGATTTAATTGTTATTTACAGGGTGTGTCCATGGGGCTTAAGCTTCAATGTTTAACATCTAATATATTTGACAATGGTGTAGTTAGCTCGGCCATAAAAAATAATATGAACGAAAAATATTCTTGGCCAGCGGAATTTAAAGTGTAAAAAGACCTGCATTTTGCATTGAAGTATACAAGGATGCCAAAAACAATAGACTCCCTGGGGCCGAGTAGACATTCACAGCTGTTTCGTCCTTATTAGGAACTCATCAGAATACCACAACCTGAAGCAACTCCACTGATAACACTGCAGAGCATTTAAACCCTGCTTAATAAAATAGCAAGTAGTAAATAGGCCGCAACGCCATCACGTTGGAATCAACAACAATGCAAAATCTAGGTACAATGAAGTGTGGATGTGAAAGGACTCAAAGACAAAACGGCGCAAATACACTTCAGTCTAGGGTACGACATTTCGTACTTCTCCACATCACTTTGCTTGATTGACAAATACAAAAATAGATTGCACTAGAAGTACCCACCAGGGTACGTGCTATGCGTTACAACACCGGCACCGTGTCTAATAATTCGATCGAATAATTTATATCAACGGAAAATATTCTTGGCTAGGGGACTTTAATATTAATTTTATTATATGATATTAGTCTTGAAGATATTATAAATATTTTCTAAATAAATTGGCACTGTATGTGCGCAGTTTATGTAGTAAGCATAACTTCCAAATTTGAAATATTTTACTTATTATCCCTTCTATTTACACACAAAGACCAAATTGGTACTGGATATTTTTCAACATTTTAATGAAACGGTTCGAGAATAAATTCTCTTATAGGTATTCATAAACCCTAACCGAGGCTTTTATTGACATTGACATGTTTTATATAAAAAAGTGCTTAGTAAAATTAATTCTATTTTTCTAGAAGATCAATACTTTTTTAATTCACTAAAATTTATAAAAATAATAACATTAGAATTCATATTGTTATAATGTTCGCGCAAGGTGTAGTCTCCAATTTTCTTTTGCTAGAAAAATTTGCCAATTTTTTAGGTCTTGTACCGTATTATGACTTTAAGAATAATATTTTAATTAAAGAACAGCGATACTGTATAAAAATGGTGTTTATTCTTCTATTAGTGTCAATTTCTGGTGGCGTAGCGATTCATGAGCAATTAAAAAATTTTCGTGCAGGGCTAATGTATTCTATTATCGGAACTTCAACAAAAGTTAACTGGAGTTTTACAATAATTACTGCACTTTTTAGTTCATTTAGTAAGCGATCGACTTGGTCTAAACTATTTTCTAAATTTGCAGTAATTGATAAAACTATTAATGCGAAAAAATCAAATTTTGAGCAACACATTTTTAAAAACGCTGTTAATTATTTAACTTTAGTATTAATTTTTAATTTGATATTAATATGTATATGTTTTAGTCAGTATAGTGAACAGATAAAGACAAATAAAATTTTATTTTTATATTTGTTTCCAGCAGCAGACTGCATTTTAAGCAGTTATGTATGGACTGAATGTATGTTGATGGTAATTTTTTTACTAGCTATAAAAAACGTTTACCGAAATGTAGAAAACATTATCAACAAAATTATAATAAACGATTCAATAAAAGAAATAAATAAATCAAAAATTCTTCAAGAAGTTGAAATCCTGACTCTTCATCTTCACGAAATTACATTTTTTTTTAAGAATCTTTTTGAAATTCAACTTTTTTTATTAATCGCATATGCTTTTCAAGTTTGTCTGTACGAGTGTCTTTTTATGCGACGATATGGAGTTACACTGTATTACATTGTTTGGCTAATTCTTTGTATTGTAAGTATAGTTGTCATTCTAGTAGTTTAGAAAAATTATCTTATAAAGTAACTTTGACTATGACATAAATTATAATGTTTGTTTGAAGGTTGTCCCAAGCAGCAGAGTCACGTTTAATTAACGTCATATAAACAGTATTAGTCACGTGTAACGTTGCACAACGAAAAACTTACGTTGCGCAGACGTTAATTTGTAATCGTTTTTAACACGGGTGCATTACTACGTTATTTCTACGTGTTTTTTAGGTTACAAATGTCTTTACATACCGCGCTACACCGCGATAGGTTATACGGCGCTTCGGTGAAAATAATGTATGTATGTTGTCGCCGCCGCCGCCGTGGCTTTCGACATTTTCACATTTGCGATTTTTTCTCGGAAACTGTTAGAGTGGGACGATTGAAACTTTTTCAGTTTAGAGAGGAATAGTGGGGGTACGTTGTGTAAAAATTTCGAATATACTGAAAAAAAGTTATTAATTTTGAAAGTCAAATAATATCCGATTCTCGTTGAACGATACAGGTCGTAAAAATGAATTTTTTCGATTTAAACTTTTTCGACGTGTAGACGACCGTCGGCTACAGAAGCCTATTGTTTGTGAGCGCGATCGAAAGTTTGGAAATAATTTTTTTTATTTTTTAAAAGTCAAAATTTGGTCCAAAATGGTACCTCTTGGATCGCTAATAAGTTGAATTGAGTGCATCCAATCTACATTCGGTTTGGATAATCGGTTAGGCCATCTCAAAATCTACCTTTTTCCAATATATCGTTCTATACCTAACTGGAATGGAAATTGCCGAAAATTGTAAGAAAGTGGAAATCATAAAGTTAGGCCTGATTTTTTCACGGTTTTTATTTTTTTTTCGTACTGAAAACGACTTTTGATCGAAACTTTGTAAACTTTAGCGGATAGAGCTTGTCAAATTGTATTTGAGAGATATTTTTTCGTTTATTTATCTTTAATACGGAAAAAACGGCAGCTTTTTTTTACTATATCGACTGTAGCTTATTCAATTTTTAACAAAACCGTTTTATTTTTTTCTTAAAAAATGCGCTGATTACTTCTCAACACCTCTACATATCCAAAATTATTAAAATATATTCGCAAATTTGAGAAAAGTCGCTTTTTTGGGTGCGGAAACAGGCAATCTTTACAAATTCTAACACCATTCACTTTTGACTAAGAGTGCTTTGATATTGATGTATCTAAATTAATTATTAATTCTAAAAATCCGGCTGTCAAAAATGGCGAAAAATGGGTGTTTTCAGCGTGACTTGCTAGAATAATAAGAACATTTCCAGATTTTAAATCGGGTGGAATATCTACCTTGAACCTTCTTCTAATTTTACTGACCAAAATATTTGCCCAAAATGTTTCAGAAATGGTTGTAATCTCGATTTTAAAGATGGCGTTTCGACATTGATAATCCGTCGCCACGTGGTAGAAGGTTATTCGACATTTCGATATTCGCGAATTTTTTTTTCGGAAACGGTTAGAGCAAAACGATTCAAACTTTCTGGACGTAGAGAGGAATAGTCGGGGCACGTTCTGGGAACAATTTCAAATATACAGGGTGTACCGGAAAAAAGTTATTAAAGTCAAAGTTAAAAAATATGTTTTTTTTCGTTGTAGGGCGATACAGGTGGCAAAAATCATTTTAATCGATTTAAACTTTTTCGACATGTAGACGACGTTGGGCTACAAAACACTGTTGTTTGCGAACGCGATCGAAAGTTGGGAAGTAATTTTTTTGATTTTTTTAAAATCAATGTAGGGTCATATTGGATCGTTAATAAATCGAATTGGGTGCGTCCGATATACTTTTGGTTTGGATATTCGTTTAGGTCATCTCAAATACTACTTTTTTCAAATATATTGTTCTATACCTAAAAAGCATATAAATGGTAGCAAATTATAAAAAATAAGAATTACTATTTAAGTATATATAATTTGACAGCTGTCGTATAGAACTTTGTTATTTTGGTACTGAAAATTTTTTTATTTAGTTTTATTACAGCTTTAACCCTCGCTACGAAAAAAGTTGAAATAAATTGACACTTACCTGTCAAAATTTGACAGCTGTCGTATAGAACTTTGTTATTTAGATACAAGAAAAGCCTAAAAAAAACTTGCAATTTACCTGTCAAAATGACAGCTGTCGTATATAACTTTGTTATTTAGGAACTGAAAAAGCTTTCATTTAGGATTCTTACAGCTATAAATCTCGCTACGAAAAATCTAAAAAAAAAATTTAAACTTACCTGTCAAAATTTGACAGCTGTCGTATAGAACTTTGTTATTTAACTACTGAATTTTTTTTAAATTTTGGATTCTTACAGCTTTAATCCTAGATACAAGAAAAGCTTAAAAAAAATTGACATTTACCTGTCAAAATGACAGCTGTCGTATATAACTTTGTTATTTAGGAACTGAAAAATTTTTCATTTAGGATTCTTACAGCTATAAATCTCGGTACGAAAAATCTAAAAAAAATTTTTTAACTTACCTGTCAAAATTTGACAGCTGTCGTATAGAACTTTGTTATTTAACTACTGAATTTTTTTTAAATTTCGAATTCTTACAGCTATAATCCTAGATACAAGAAAAGCTTAAAAAAAACTTGCAATTTACCTGTCAAAATGACAGCTGTCGTATATAACTTTGTTATTTAGGAACTGAAAAATTTTTCACTTTAGGATTTTTACAGCGATAACCCTCGCTACGAAAAGGATAAAAAAAAACTGACTCCTACCTGTCAAAATTTGACAGCTATCGTATAAAACATTCTTATTTAGGTACCTGAAATTTTTTTAATTTCGAATTCTTACTGCTATAACCCTCGCTACGAAAAAGCTAAAAAAATGACACTTACCTGTCAAAGTGACAGCTCTCGTATAATTAAACGAACGAACTAGAACAGTGCCGTGCCCGAAGGGCTCGGCACAATAATATTTCTACAAATTTATTAGCTGATAATTGATAGCTTCCATGTAAGAATAATTTTTTGCTTATGTTTTAATCGATTGAATACTTACATATTTTTATAGAGCAAATATGGAAAGTATATCCCACATTGCACAAAGGTGTGCGAGTTTAAAGAGCACCTATACGGCGCCGTCTCCGAAAACTACCTATCTATACGAGAAAACGGAAATTTTGCGCCATTCTCTAGTTTTGGTCAGTTGTTATAATGACAAATTGGCGATATGTTTTCCCTTCACGTTCCGCAGGAAGGTGAGGCAAAAAAGCAATAGTAAATAGAAAAAAAGAAAAGAAAAGTATTTTTTTATTGTAAATTTTTGTAAATCTTTTTAGTACTAATATTAGATGCACTCTCGGCTGACGATTAGCGATATGTACCCAGTCTAGTTAATATTTTTCTACAAGCGGCATAGAATATTGGCCGAAGACCTTTCATTATAATTTTAAAATATTAAAAATAGTATTTCTCTCTTAAGCAGACAAGTCTAGGCAAATAAGTTGCCCAATTTTAAAAGAGCTTTTCCCTTTGCAACCATAACGTAAATACATTTTATTGTCATATTATAGTTAATTTTATGTTAAACCATAGAAACACGGCAGCCCCTAATTTGTACATTACCTATAAAAACGTATTTTATAACTTGTCAATGGTTTTATAAAGTTCCCGCCCAAACATAAAACTTCAAGTTACAGCGCCTTTAGCGGCAACGGCTAAAACTAAAACAATAAACAATTCAATATGGCCGCATAACCTTATCCCGTCACCCGTGTTCGTGCTCGTGTTGTACAGTTTGGTGAGTTTGATGGTTGTTCGTGCCCATGCCCATGGAATTTTCACAATTTGTGCCTGTGAGAATACAAGCTTATTTTTCTTTGGTAATAATTCTGGTCGTATATAGGATGTTTGGGGTTGTACAATTCGCCACAAATCAAAACGATTCGGGAGGCCTTGCCATTGTACAAAAAAGATTGCTGACGCCATTAAAACGCGAGTCGTTCTGGCCTCCTATCAAAAATGAGGAAAAATTTGTTGTTGTTGTTGGAAGCTGTTCCCAGTCACACGGATATTTTTTGAAATCGGTAAGTAGGTATACCAACAAGGATTTGTATAAAAAAGTAGTAACTACTATTAAACGAAATTTCAGAATTTCATTCTGATATTTCAGTTTCTAGTTTTCCTAGTGGCTTTCCGATTGTCATGAATAAATTATGTTGGATATTTTTCTGCAATTTGCTTTGATTTCAAAGGCATTTTTATACGGAAATATGATCAGTTTAGTTCCAATAAAGTTACATAATATTGATTTTTGCTTTATAAATTTGAGAAAAATTGAAAAAAAATATTTGCAGTACACAACTACAGTACAGTTGTTGGTTTAGTTGTCAAGTTGTTTAGTGTTAATAAATCTCCCTGAATATGGTTAATTTTTAGAATTTCAAGTGTTATTGACCCACATTTTGGAAATCAAACAAGAAAACAAAAAAATTCTTAATCTCTTGTGTAAACAAAGCGAAGAGAAGAAGGGAGGATTGCTATTAGACTTTCCAGTGAGATTGCCCCTTGAATCGATTAAGAATTTGGAAAAGTTACAAGCTCACCTAAAATTTTCCACCAATTTAACTGAGTTTGTAAGTAATTATTTTAACAAACACTTCTTATCATATATTACATACATACCTACAAAGAGCAAAAAGAATCTTCAGTTGGTATTTATTTTTACTTCGAGTACATATTTATTAGGTAGGTACTTATAAATAACTTTTTTTTTAAAAGTAAATAAGTTATTCTGACTTTGCCTGGAATCGTCGATGTACATTGATTGATTTTCATTTTTTAGGTTCTTTTTCTTTCTAGTTTTGGAGGTAAAAATGTCGTTTCAAAGACAAACAGGATATTTGAATGTTGATAAATTCTATTGTAAAAAATAAAAATCAAAAATTAGAAATCAGATTTTAATTTTGTACTTATTTAGGCTTTATTTTCGATTATAAACAACTTTGTTTCACAAACATTTTGTCTAAAATAATAAATAAGGGTACTTCTCTCTTAAAGCATTTTTCATGTTTTCTTAATTTATCAACATCTGATCTAAAACTTTTATATGGTAAATTCATTTTCTCGACAAGCAGAATTTTTTTTTATAAGGAATAACTTTTGGTCGTAAAATTAATAATAAAGACATTTTTCCTCTTGTTAACTCCATCTGGGGACACACTGTATATAGATAGAAACACTTTATTTGTTACGATAGGCGGTGTTGATTCTGAATAAATGTTTATTTTTTAGAATGAATTTTATTACTTCCTGCACATCCAGTTACTGTATTTGTATCTATTATAGGTAACTGGATCATAACGAAACAGAAGAAAGATTATTTTTCTGATACTTTTTAATTTTTTAAAAATAATAAAAAAAACTAAAATTTAAAGAGCATATTGTTTTTTAAAAAAGTTTATGTTGGGCTTAAAGTATATATATGCATATGTTTTACGTTGCTTAACGTATCTACAATATATATTTAAACGTTTCTGCGTCGTGGCATACTTGACGTTTAAAGTACGTTACAGAAAAGGTGTTAGTAACGTTACATTTTGACGTTCCTGCGCTGTGATATTCTAACGTGATACGAAGGTTTTTTAAACGTCATCATAAAAGGCAAATAAACGTTGCGGGTCCCCATTTAGCTAACGTTAAATTTACGTGTCTTGCTACTTGGGTAGACAATGATGTATCTTGAGTAATAGATTATAATGTCAAAAATAATTTTCGCACATTCAAAGTGGCCGCCCAATTACCTTAATAATTCCTAAACTATTAAGCAGGCAACTTTGATTGTAAGTACTGTAGCGCTTAAAATTCTAACGCCGTCTTTTTTATTATTTTTATTTGGTCTTGATAATAATTTCCTTTCCTAGCGCATTGGCGATCACGTACTATGCATGCAAGTACGTTGACATCGTACCTTTTATTACCAGATGGCGTCGATGTTTCACCTATCTGCCACGAGAATTGGTACGGAAAGGTCACCTTTCGTGATTTTAGTTTCGTTTTTTTTGGTACTATTGTAAGTACTAGTTTCTAGATACTATGTATTAAATAATTAATATAGGAAGCATACTATATGCCGTTTATATCTTCTGTTCCTGTTGTGGGATAAGTCCCGAGATGTGTATAATACATCGCCATGATGGACAGTCTGGTGAATTTCCTCAAGCTGAAGGTAAGCTAAAATTGTTTTCCTGGTTTATCCAAACGTTTTGGTGATTTAATTGTTATTTACAGGGTATGTCCTAGGGACTTAAGCTTTACATTTCCACTTAAGTATCTGCATTTTACCATGTCTACAAGACCGCGCGATTTTGTTGATTCTTTTTGGGTTCAGCCGATCATTTTTATTTCCAAGACAACATGGATGACTGCCCGATGATCCGGTAACATTTAGGCAGAATCTACCATTGATTAGCAATAGGCTATAAATTAAGGTCTCTTATTGATTGTTGCTTATCGCTGGTACGTTTTGTACAAACATTGCTAATCGCGGGTAGATTTTGTCTCCCTGGGAATATTATATTATGTAATGTTGCCAATAGGAGGAGGAGGTAGGATTTGCCTTGACATTGCTAATCAGCGGTATGTTTTGTCTAAACACGTTTTGCATCATCTTTTTTTGTGAGTTGTGTCGTGCATTTCTCTTTAATTTTTCGAGTGGTGTAGTCAATTTCTCTTAATTATTAGTATACTTGACAGTATGAATACTGATTTAAAATTTCCAACAAGTTTTCGCCATGTAGTGGTAAATCAATCAAAAGAAAAAACAGTGTTATGGGCTGACATTAATTCTAGTGAAAAATGTATTCAGTGGATATCAGAATTTTCTACCGAAACTAATACTTCTTGGGTATTCTGATCCTATTGCAACTGAGGCTAATGATAGATATTCGATGGCAGTTTTGGCTTTAGGCGATAACGCTAAGGAAAAGGAATTTTATGCACCGCTTGTTGAAACTATGTCCAGCTGCTCAAATATTCCTGCTTTAAATTAAATAGGTTTAAATTATGATGCTGCAAAAAATGCAGGAAATGAAAATACTGAAATACTATCAGCCCTAGAAAGCAAAAATGCTAATTATAATGAGTTTAAAAATTTTCTAAATGTACTACGAGAACAACATACTAATTTTGGTACATGTAAAGTACTTTTGAACAGATGTTGAAAAAGGCTGGATAAAGCTAAAACAAAAAATAGTTGGAATACATTTTTAAGTACGTGCGGTAGTACTTTTGGTCTACGCAATCGAGCTGGTGCTTCAATAAGAGTTCAGCCGACGTCCATCTCCAGAAGGAAACCAGGTGTAGCTAGAGGCAGTATAAGCGTCGACCTGCAACTGCTGAAAAAACACATTTGAAAAGGATCTTGCTGTCAATGTAAATAAAAATCTGCCAAGTGCGAAGTCGCAATAAACATAAAAATGTTACAGTAAGAATTTAAAATGTTTTGTATAAATAATAAAATAATAAAGCCTGTATTTTTCCTTTTTCCACATACCTTATAGTCATGTCTATAACAAGTATGTACCTATTTGCAGTCGCACTGTTTAAATGAGGATTGCACGTGTTTAGACAAAACATACCGCTGATTAGCAATGTCAAGCCAAATCCTACCTCCTATTGGTAACAGTGCATATAGTATTCCCAGGGAGACAAAATCTACCCGCCATTAGCAATGTTTGTACAAAACGTATCAGCGATTAGCAACAACCAATAAGAGTCCTTAATTTATAGCCTATTGCTAATCAATGGTAGATTCTGCCTAAATGCGATCCGGTGACACTCTACCACCTAGATTCAGCAGTTTTATTAGTTCTTTTTATTACAACCAAGGCGTCTCATTGGCTCCCACTGGATGCTCCGCCGTGTTCCTGGATCAAGGGCCAGTTTATTCCTTTTCATTTTCAGTAATAATGCTTATCTTAATATTTTTATTAGGTTACAAACATTTCGCTTATAAAACACTTAAGGTTACATGAAATTTTACAGTTTCGTCACAATTTTCTTTATTATATTATTGTACGCAAGTTTTCTGATTTATTAGGTTTTCTATTTTTTTGCCCGGTAATGTACAGGCAAAAACTCTCTATATTATAAATGGACATAGCAGAGGGGTATATCTTTGGCGAAAGAAACGTTATGTATATATTGTCGGTATAATAAAAAAACAAGTTTTGATGCATACAGGTTTTATTTTCTTAATTCAATTTATCGGAAATCGAGCAGTTTTAAACATTTTTTATTTTCATACCCTGTTGGTCATATAATAAAAAGCAGTAACGACACCATTACACACTTACTACTTCCAGTAGGTTTTACTTAATTTACTATTTAAAACGATCTAATCGGGGTTATTTACATTTATTATTTTATTTACATTGAGGTATTGCAGTTGACCTCCATTCTGATGTATATATCTAACCATAGCACTATCTGCAGTACTGCGTCCAGAGTTAGTTCTAAATATTTTACCTCGCTCGACTGCTTGTAGCTATTCTTCAAAGATTTTTAGGTTCTGCTGCTAATATAGTGGCATGTGTTCCTATGACGAGTTTTGCCACATCGTCTGCATGGCCCTATGTGTAACAGCTCTGCATTGAGATATGTTAGTAACTCATCTATCACCAGGTTCTATAGGAGAGGTGACAATACCCCTACCTGAGGACATCGTTGTGACGTCGGCTTTTATATAATCACCGCGAAAGCTAGTTTTGACTTGCCAGTATTGTAGTATGTAGCTGAAAAAAAAAACTTGGGTTTAGCACCCAAGCAAGAGATCTATTTTTAAAGTGGTAAGACGTACAGAATAAAAACCTCGAGGCTTCATATCTCCGGATAGGCTGAAAAGAAATATTTACTGCATTTTTAAAGTTTGGATAAAAAGTCTAATGCAGTGGGCCTGTTTTAAAGTAGGGTTGTCATTTAAAAAATTCTAATATTTGTGTTATCTGTCAAATTTGGTACATTTTTTTACGTGTTAATGATAGGTAATATTTTTTTAATTAATTATAGTCAGTAGGAAAATAGTCTTTCAGGTGACATACTTAAAAAAATAACCCTTGACACGTTCCAAAAATAAACATTTTCTGAAATTTCTCATCTGCGCCCAAAAATTACTTTGCTTAATTTAAAAAAAATGTAAATTTGTTAGTCGACGGTATTTTCATGTACAAATTACAACGAATATTACATAGTTAATACTTATAAAATTAAGTAAACAACATAATATAGATCATATAACATAATATATTATGTCAAGAATACTCTACGTCACAAATTGTAATACCATTTTGAAGGTTTCTAATGTAGGACAAACCGTGCATATTTATATTATACTCTAATATTATTTCATTCCCCTTCCTGACAATTCTGGTCAAAAACTCATTAGTACCATAGTTTGTGGAGTAAAAAGGTACTCTAATAGTATTTGTATGGCGACCATGCCTTTTATCTGTATTAAAGTTTATAAGACCCAATTGATATGACCACTGGTAATATTATGCGAAAAACAGAAATAAATGACAAATCCCTCATCACTCCAAAGTCTTCAATCTCAACAAAAATTACATATCATCATAATAATTATTAAGATATTTAATATAGAATGTATTATTTTTCTTTCTTTCTGTCTTTCTTTCTTAATCTCTTTATTTATTCTATGTATTGTACATATTTTTAAACATCACATATACATTATTTAGAAAAGGTGTACTCTAGGTTTATGCTCACAAATGTGAGCTACCATCTACGGAAGACTGCCGGACTAAACCAGTTGGGGCTGTTGTTAACCCTTGGTAGCAGTGAAGTCTTGCAGTGTCAGCAGTTCAAATCGTAAGCGAAAAGTTTGTGGTGGGTATTTGGTGTAAGAAAAGTGAAATCTTTTTGGTTAAAAAAATTATCCAAAAAATCAACCATTAGTTCTTAGGAACTGGCGGTGTATAATGATCGTGATTCGGGTTTTGTTTATAAGGTTGAGTGCATCCATACGTTCTTCCATTCTCTCTCTATTCGCTCGCTCATTCATACTTGACGTTATAGTGATTTACAGGGTTTATGTGACTACATCTTTATGGTTTGGTATATTTATTGTAATCAACTTAGATATCTTTGGGTGTAGCGGCTGTAGTTTGTGACGCCTAATAGAAGGCTGAGCTTATGTCATGTAGGGGAGAGTTGCCTAAGATGGGGTACTTAGGATCAGAAGGTATATTATATGTCCGGATTTAATAATTATGTCATTTGATGTCAGTAGATTACCTATAAATACTATATACTATCTAAAAATCATTGTTAAACTATACTATTTTAAGGGAAAAGATAGTAAAAATGCATTTTCTTTAAATGGTGTATATTACCCCATCTTAACCGAATGTTGAATGCAAATGTTGCAAGACGAATTATAACAAATCACCTAAACATACTCCTACCATGGTATGACAAATGAAAGCTGGAAATAAACCAAAACAAATGCGAATGCGTGGTTTTAAGCAGGAAAATAACAAATATACAATTAAATCAAAAATACAAATAAAAGGACAACAAATACAACCAACTGACACACTAAAATACCTAGGAGTAACACTGGACAAAAAACTAATATTTAGACAACATAAAGACAATATAATAAGAAAATGTTTAGCAACTTCTCACACCTTAAATAAACTACTTAAAAATAATTCTCCTCTATCACCAAACAATAAATTAATAATATACAATCAAATAATTAAACCGACCATGACTTACGCATGCCCAGTATGGTGTAGCATGGCAGATATACATTTTCGAAAAATTCAACTACAACAAAATAAAATACTAAGACAAGTCTTAAATGCAAATAACTTCACCCCAATCCGCCATCTACACCAGGCTACACAGACTCCGACAATCTTTCAATACGTACAAGACACAGCTACACGATTTTACCAACAACAACCACATCATGCAATACTAACAGAAAATATAACACAAATACGACATAACGACAATCCAATACACAAACCACTATACCATAGACTTCCGATTTATTTCCAGTAAAAATCCATTTTCAAAATTCAAAATAAATAAATTCTAAAATCAATAATTGCAAAGCGGGAAACAAACTCCGTCCCAAATATTGGAGCACGCCCACAAAAATATTCAAGCCGAAAGGCAAAATGCTACCTTGTACCTGACAAGATTAAGCTGGTTTTTCAATAAACTTTTCCAGTAAACGCATAATCAAAAATTTCCCAATCAAACTTTTTATTAAATTCATTCAAATTTTTCATTAAATAAAAATTGAACTCTTTCATGGCGGTAGAGGGTTACGGAACCGGCCAATCCTAGTAATAGCCATACGTTATTATATTTTACTAAAGGGCTAACAACAACTCCACCGGCGTTGCCAGTGCGTGCCCTGGGCAGTTGGCAGAATCACAACCTGGCAAAACCCAGAGGAACCATATACGTATATATTGTAAAATAAATAACATGAAAAAATAGTAGAATAATAAAAACCTTTGAAATTAAAAAATTGAACCGAATGTGCGTATAAGATGGGATTTCCCGTCGGGTAAAATGGGGTATATTAAATGAAGCTTGTTTTTTTTATGAATTTACTACTTCTAAATGGAACAGATAGTCTTAATATTAACAACCAACGAAAAATACATAATAAAATATAGGCTTCAAATGTTTAAAAAAAAGTCTTTAAATTATTGACATAAATCGCACGTAAAAGTATCGCAATCATTTGGCTCAACTCCTGCACATACCTCATGTGCCCAGTTTTTGCACTTCTCACACTGGATACTCCATACTTCTGGAGTTGGAAAATAAAGTCGTCGCAATATAGGCAGAAGGCATTTTCCTCTGTTTCACTCTAGAAGAACTTTCTGTTTTTGTTTTTTTCTTTGCCATTTTTCTTGTATCTTTGCTCTCGATATTATTTTCTACCTTACTTAAAACCTTTTTTCACTTTCTGTTTTTTATTGTTATCAACTATATTTATCTCTCCCCTAATTCATTTTTATATGGCGTTGAAGTAAGAACTGCCGTTTTGCCGCGACGATTTGTATTTTCTAGTTTTTTATATGGTGCTTCAGGCACTTTCAATAGGTCCTTAGGAGGTATTAAAAAAGAAGAAGTGAATTCTACCTTTGGCGGGGTCTGCTGAGTATTAATCTCTATAGGTTTTTTCATTCCTGCGTACCAGGTTCTGTTCCAACAGAAACCCGTTTTAGAGAAAAATAAAAAATTAAAATTAAGTCGGATAAGACGGGGTACCCCACTTTACCCGAATTCTATTCATCCCATCTTACCCGCACTATACAATTTTGCGATTGTTTCAACTTTTAATTAAAAAAATAGCTTAAAATCAAATAAATAATAAGTTAACCATATTGTAGAAACCGCAGAGTCTTATATTTAGTATTTACCTTATTAATATTCTTTAAAATTACTTCACAAGCACTTTTAAAACACCGACAGAACAAAACAGCGATACCGTTTAATTTTTAATTTTGGCAATATTAAATACATAAACAAAGATATCTTCTCAGAAAGATTTATCAATGGTGCGTTTGGGTTAAGAAACCTATTTAGGCTATTTTAGTATAGATGTCGTTAGTACTTTTAAGAAAAAACCACGTACCCCGTCTTCCACTTCCACTTCCCCCTACCTCGTTAGTTTGTTCAGTCAGGTTAGAAGTTTTGCAAGGGGTTTTAAGGGTTTAGAGGTCCTCAAAATAAATATAAAGGCGCGAATACACAGGCCTATGTTTAACTGCTTGTGTGTGTTGTGTTTGGGTTAAATTTGTTATCAGGGTAGATGACTGCGGTTTTGTACGGTAAAAATTGTCTGATTGCTTGTAGATATATCGGTTGAAGTAAGGCATATTTGTGGTGTCGTGTAGTTCATCTATTCTTGTGTATCTTCCAGAAGACGTAACACATCCTAAGATTTTGTTTTGGTAGCGTTGTAGCCTGTGCATTTACGTGAGGGATATGCTAGAATAGACGGGAGCAGCATATCCGAGTAACCGGCCTAGTGATCTGTTTATAGATGATTAGTTTATTCTGAGGGGATTGCGGGGGGCGGGGAGATAGTAAGGTATACAGGTTTTGCATAGTGCCAAAGGCTTTACGCAGGGTATTGGATGTATGTGAGTGGAATTTGAGTCGACTGTCCAGGGTAACACCGAGTTACTTAATTTTATTAGTGGGGATGATTGGCTTACCATTAATTTTAAGGGGGATATTATTATGTATCTTGTTGTTTGTGAATATTTTAGTGAAAATAAGACATTCACACTGTTTTTATTAATTACCAGCTTCCAGGTTTTAAACCAGGGAAGTAGGCTAGGAAAGTGATTTTGGATATGAGCTTTAGCTACATTTGAGTAAAACGAGCTGGCATAAATTAGCATGTCGTTCGCAAATAAGGCCAAGTTGGTTGATGAAGGATTGGTAATGAAACGTTAAAAGTCGTAGGGATAGGGCAGTGCCTTATGGAAGGCCAGAATGAATGTGCAGGCTACCATCTACTCTAACTCTGAATGTTCATCCAGTTATGAATGAATGCAACAATGTTACTAGGTAGGGTGAAAAGGAATGGAAAGTAAGGAGATTATATAATAAGCTGTTAAACCATACGCGGTCAAACGCTTGCTTGACATCCAGGGTAAGCACTACAGGGTGGCCTATTAATAAGGGGGGCTTTATCTCGGAAACCATTAATCGTACAGCTTTCGGAAAAAAATATTTATGAGTAAAGCGGTAATGAGAAAATTCTGGAAATTACTTTCAAGTTCCTCATTTCGCCGCAAGGGGACACAATTGAAAATTAGTTTTTTAAATTTTAAATTTCTCCGAAAATTCCCATATTAAGGTATAACTCTGATTATATCATTGGAAAGCATAGACAATTTTGCATCATTTTGGTTTAAGGCTTGTTGGCGTACCGACCTTGATAAGAGTGGGGGAAGCTATTAAATGTGTAATCATTAAAATCGCTGTAACTTCTAAACGACTTATCCGATTTTACGAAATTTAAGCTTGTTTGGAAGGGAAAGGTCGTCGTATCCAGCAGTACACGATAGTGTTTAATAAAATTGCTAGAGGGCGCAATTTGTAATAATAACAGTTTTTTTGATTTTATCCAGAAAATTAAAATCATACGGTATAACTATGACATCATATTCGGAAAGTAGATTAAATTTGCAAGAAAAAATGTGAAGACCGCAGTTCGATATTGTTGTTCGTTTCAGAATTATTGCCAAAACAATAACTTTTAATTCAAATTGCGCCCTCTAGCAATTTTATTAGAAACTATTGTGTACCATTGGATATGACATTTAAAGGTACTTACCTTTTCCTTCCAAAAAACTTAAATTTAGTAAAATCGGATAAGTTGTTTAGAAGTTACAGCGATTTTAATGTTTACACTTTCACTTGATAAGAGTGGGAGAAGCTATTGAAAGTGTAAACATTAAAATCGCTGTAACTTCTAAACGACTTATCCGATTTTACTAAATTTAAGCTCGTTTGGAAGTACCTTCAAATTTTCGTATCCAATGGTACACAATAGTTTCTAATAAAATTGCTAGAAGGCGCAATTTGTATTAAAAATTATTGTTCTGGCAATAACTCTGAAACGAACAAAGATATCGAACTACGGTTTTCACATATTTTCTTGTAAATTCCATCTACTTTCCGATTATGATGTCATAGGTATACCGTATGATTTGTATTTTCGGGATAAAATCAAAAAAACTGTTATTATTACAAATTGCGCCCTCTAGCAATTTTATTAGAAAATATCGTGTACTATTGGATACGACGATTAAAGGTACTTACCTTTCCCTTCCAAACAAGCTTAAATTTAGTAAAATCGGATAAGTCGTTCAGAAGTTACGGCGATTTTAATGTTAACACATTCAATAGCTTCCCCCACTCTTATCAAGGTCGGTACGCGAACGAGCCTTAAACCAAAATGATGCAGAATTGTCTAAGCTTTCCAATGGTATAATCAGAGTTATACCTTAATATGGGAATTTTCGGAGAAATTTAAAATTTAAAAAACTAATTTTTAATTGTACCCCCTTGCGGCGAAGTGAGGAACTTGAAAGTAATTTCCAGAATTTTCTCATGACCGCTGTACTCATAAATTTTTTTTTCCGAAAGCTGTACGATTAATGGTTTCCGATATATAGCCGGCGTCCCTTATTAATGGGCCACCCCAGTGTTATGTTACTACAACTTTACTTATTAGTAGCGCTGTGCTGTGTCCGCCCCTAAAGATAAACAAATTATTTGTCGGTCGCTTACACATTGCATTAAAAAAAATTGTTAACTTTTTTTTTGTCATCTCCATTGATGGAGTTTCTATAAAACAGTTAGATGATCAGTTCTCGTTCTATTCTGAGATCTGTAATTGGGACTTAATTTGATTAACATAATCTACTAACAGGGTCTACTAAAATCTAAATCAATAAATTTGTAATTTACTAAAACGTAATTATAACACTAATACCATTAGAATTGGGACCATTCTTATAATGTTCTTGCCAGGGGTAGTTTCTAATTTTCTTTTACTAGTACAATTTGTTAGCTTTTTTGGCCTTGTACCTTATTATAACTTTGAGAATAATGTTTTAATAAAGGAAAAGCGATACGGTATAAAAATTATGGTTCTTGTTCTATTACTGGTATTTTTGGGTGGAGCGTCAATTTATGAGCACAACAAGTATTTCAGTGCAGGGCGAAAACTTAATTCTGTTATCGGAACTACAACAAAATGGAGCATAAGTTTTACAGTAATTATAGCACTATTTAGCTCTTACACTAAGCGATCGACTTGGTGTAAACTATTTTCAAAATTTGCATTAGTTGACAATGCTATTACCACAAAAAAATCAAATTTTGAACAACACTTTTTTAGAAACGCTGTTAACTATTTGACTTCGGCCGCAATTATTATATTTTTATCAATCTACATTTTTTATATTCAGTATAGTCAAACAGAGAAATATAGGATAAATAAAATTTTATTTTTATTCTTGTTTCCAGTAGCAAACTGCATTTTAAGCGGTTATATATTTACTCAATGTTTGTTGATGGTGGTTTTGTTATTAGCTATAAAAAATATTTACAGAAACGTAGAGAACATTGTTAATAAAGTTAGAATAAAAGATACGATGAAAGAAGTAAATATAGTAAAAACCCTTCAGAAAGTGGAAAGTCTGACTCTTCATCTCCATGAAATAGTAATTTTCTTTAAAAATCTTTTTGAAATGCAACTTTTTTTATTAGTAGCATATGCTTTTGAAGTTTTCCTAAGCGAGTGTCTTTTTATGCGACGATATGGAGTTACAATGCTTTCCATTGTGGGGTTAATTCTCTCTACTGTAAGTATTGTTGTTATTGAATATGGTTTATTTATTGATGTCAATAGGGATACAAATAGGTAAAAAGATACCGACTGATGGAGTATTTACATAATATAATAATATACAGAATATCCGGAAAAATGAGGTCAATTCATTAACCGTATATTGCTTGTACAATATATAATGCCATATTTTATTTTTGACCCCCATGTTCGATATACAGGGCGTCAAAGTTTGAAATTAAAAATTGAGTTTTTTGAATAATTCGAGTATTTAATAAGATATTAATTTTTAAATTTGGTACATTGGCTTCAACAGAAAGAGCTACATCTTTTGAAAAAAACAATCAAGTCAGCCGTTGTGGCATTAACTTGGATGCAAGATATAATTAAGTAAAACTTAGCCATAGGTGACAATTCCGAAAGCAAAGGACTAGCCAAAAATAATGTAAGGACAGTGGCGTACAGATAAAAACTAAACCAATTAAATGAAATTATTGTATTGACTTTCTTATCTTCTTCACATAGTAATTTTACCAGAAACTTTGACTGGTCATTTATTTTTACTATTTTACACCAAGGCGTTCAGGGCAACGAGACGGCGGATGATGTTGCCAGACGTGGAGCTGAGACCCCATTTCTGAGACCAGAGCCGGCAATAGGAGTAAATAATAAACAGGTAGGATCTGCACTAAACGAGTGGGCTGAACGCCGCTCTAAGGAATTGTTCCTTAGAGCGGCGTTCAGCCCACTTGTTTAGTGCAGATCCTACCTGTTTATTATTTACTCCTATTGCCGGCTCTGGTCTCAGAAATGAGGTCTCAGCTCCACGTCTGGCAACATCATCCGCCGTCTCGTTGCCCTGAACGCCTTGGTGTAAAATAGCCATTGTGGCGGACGGTTCAAGGGTGCAGACAAGCTAAGGACTTCATAGCTTGGCCGAGCAAGGCTAAGCTACAATGGATTTTAAACAGAAAACGATGTGTCCTAAATCCCCTAATTGGGATAGTGACAGGACACTGCAAACTGAAGAAGCGCCTGATACTGATTGGCGTCGAAGACGACCCAATCTGTGCCGGATATCTGGAGGAGGAAGAGACTCCGCTGCATTTTCCGGGGACCTGTAAGGCCCTGGGAAGACTCAGGCATCGGGTGCTGGGATCGGCGGCTCTACAAATGGAAGAAATCACGGCCCTGGCCTGGAGCGACATACTGGACTTCATAAAGAGGTCGGAACGCTCTGGCGTGGGCCAAGATGGTTAGAGTGGCTAGGGGAAGACTGTGGAGTAGATAAAAAGGATCGCCGTTGGTCAACTTGCCAGGTTTCGGAACATCCCCTCAATTACTACTACTACTACTCACTGCCCAATTTACTTGTCAATTTGCCTCTAGTGTTAGGACGAAATATTTGCTTTCATCTAGACCGTGCATTCCCACAATTTGCAAGAAATGTTAGGAACTATTTACACCAAATCTTTCCTAAACGCTGGATTGGTCGGGGCCAAGAGAATCCTGTTAAATGGCCATCCCGTTCCTCGATCCTAAGCGAGAACAATTTAATAGAAATAATTCTTCAAGCTGGAGAGCAGTTCAGGTTTAAAACACATATTTTTCAAAGGTTAGGATTCTTTTGAATAAAGAAACCCTCGCATGTGTACGCTACTGCCTTTACATTATTTTTGGCTACTCCTTTGCTTTCTGTATTATGGTAAACTTTTACTTAACTATATCTTGCATCCATGGTAATGCCACAATGGTTGAGAAAAAAATAATGAGATTACCGTAAGTTGCTTTGGCATTCGTTAAGGTGCATACTTTTCAAATTATCTTCGAAACGCATTGTTCTGTCCTCGCTGTATATATTTTTTGGTATGATAATTTAAAAGTACATTTTTTTTATATATAAGTTTTTCTTTCTATGGTATTTACTTGCATTCAAAATTACGTTTTGCATTTTTTAATAAAATAATTACTTTCTTACAATGCATACAAATGCATTATATTCTCGACTTCCTATTCCTATTTTTTACCGTCCCTCGTACCCACACTACGAAAGTACGCGGTATTGCCGGTACCGAAGTGATGGATTGGAAGACGAGTACGGAGAGGAGAGATACTGACAATCGAGCGACCATATCGCATCGCGTCTCGTGGGTGATCCAATCTCCCTGTTTTTCCCCAAAATTTCCAATTGGTAAGTCGACTTATAATTATACAAATTTAATTTACCTTTTTTACGGTCTATAAACGTTGCTGTACCGAATTATAGTGGTCTCTGGACCAAGAGAGTTCGAATTTAGGGTGGAACAAACCAGCGCATCCCTAAAATCATACAGTCCACTTTAACCCCCTTTTTTTTAGTGGCTAATAACGCCACATTAATTGGTCCTTCGAGCCGGATGCATTTTTTAAACCCGAAGGTTTGAGTTTTCTTGGTTTTGAACCACTTTTTCGGTTTAGCAGCGTTATAATTTTGAATGCAATTTTTACCGACTTATCTTTACTATTACTTACGTATTACAGTATACTACTTACTTTTGTTTCTATGATTGCATGGTACATACTGTGTCATTTTTTGCAATCTATTGTTACTTACATATTATAGCTCTTTGCTAAGTTTATAAATTATTCACTAATAATTGCGTAAAATTATAATTTGCTATATTTTACCCAAAACCTAAGTGAAATTACAATTTTTATCGAATTCATATTCATATTTGCAGCAAGGTTATTGTGATATCCTGAGCCGGTTTCAGGATCGCAAAAAAAAAGGATCTCGAACAGTGTTAAAATATTTATTTATTCGTCTTCAATTGCCCTTTTTTTTTATCGAACCAAATTATTGCTTTACTTACAGTTTGAGACAGCTGTATGTTGTCGTTTTCTATGCACCTATTGGTTTGCGATTACCGGGTTAATCAAAAATTACTTTAAATTTTGTCTGAATATTTTAGAAATATTTTTTACGTACGCATTACCTAATTTGTAAGTTTTTTGCATTAACCTTAACTAAAATATTATAAAATTTATTATTACGTATAAATACATACATATTATTAAATAATGTCTTCTGATAAGATTTTAAAAATAAAAGCCTTGCGACAGACTGCTATTTCACAATTGTCTTTGATTATTGATGCTGCAGAGTTAGCTAAAAGAGATGAAGCGGCACTCAATCCTTTTAAAGTTCGTTACAGAAGTCTCAGTAAAATAATCAAAGACTTTGAGAAACACCATAACAGTTTGCTAGCTTTACTTGCGGCCAAACCTGATGAACTTAAAATTGAGGATAAAACGGGCATTGACTTCGCTAAACGTTGCCACGAAATTGATACAGTGTTTTATGAGCTGTTTGAGTTGCCATTGGAAGAACATGGCGTTTTGGATAATTCCATTCATCCTCTTTTTTCTCCGCGTAGCAAGCAGCAGACAAACGCGCACGATCATGCTATTTTACCAAAATTACAATTACCTATCTTTAAAGGAGATGTAACTGCTTTTCCTACATTTAACCAAACTTTTTCTGCTTTGGTACATACTAGTCGCACTTTAAGTAATATTGAAAAATTTAATTATCTGCTTTCTTCGCTGGAAGGTCCTCCTTTTAATTTAATTTCAGATATTCAAGTTACAAATGACAATTATCTAATTGCTTACAACACATTAATCGAAAGATATAATAATAAACGATTACAAGCTTTTGCTCATTGGAAATCTATTGAGGATTGTCCTCGTCTAACTACTGAAAATAGTACGGGATTACGAAACTTATTAGATACTTTTTCAAAAAATTTGTCTGCTTTGCAAAATTTAAAGTTTGAGACTGGGCGTTGGGATTTTATTTTGGCTTACATGATACTTGACAGGTTGGACCCTTCAACAAGAAAGACGTTTGAGCAACAACATGCTTCAAATGACGTACCAAAATATGACGTAATTAAAGTTTTTCTGCAAAAACAATGCATTGCTTTGGAATCAGTTCCGCAAAAACCGAGACCGTTCTCACATCAAAACTTACATTTTTCTCATTCACCCCGTAATTCGCAAAGTCAATCGCATACTCAAAATCAAAATTTAAGAAATCGATCTGCTCTTTTACTAAATAGTCAACAAAATGGTACATGTTTTTTATGCAAAGGGAAGCATATTATATATAGATGTCCCATTTTTATTTCAAAATCAATTAAACAACGTTTTGAAATTATAAAAACTCAAAAGGCATGCGTGAACTGCCTCGCAACTTCACATACTGTAAGTCGTTGCAGTTCAGAAAAACGATGTCGTCTGTGTCGTCAAGATCACCATACTATGCTTTGCTTTAAAAATAGTACTAATGATTCTGTTAATAATTCAAACTCTGCTATCGTCTCTGACCCAAATATTCAAAACTACTTTGCGGCTGAAAACTCTGACTCTACTCCTACAGTTGCGAAGACTTCTACTGTGGGAATGTTACTCAATGACCACGAGGTCTTACTTTTTACAGTCTTATTGCAAGTTAAAGATATATTTAATAACTGGCACACTGTCAAAGCCATACTTGACAGCGGAGCCCAATCATCTTTCATAACTAAAAGTTGTGCGAATAAATTATCCTTGCCTAAATTTAATATTGCTCTGTCACTACAAGGTTTAGATTCGATGTGCACTACTGCCAAATCAGGCATACATTGCGTAATTTCCTCTGTACATAATCAAAGTAAGTTATTTGATTTAGATGCCATTATTCTGGATAAGATTTGTGATGATTTACCGACTGCTTCATTCTCAAAAGAAAGTTTTGCATTTACTTCCAATTTATTATTAGCCGATCCAAATTTTTCGGAAAAATCTAAAATTGATTTACTACTAGGCAATGATGTGTTTCCTTACATTTTACAAGATGGCCGATTATATAACGGGCCAGAGCAACCAGTTTGCATAAATACGATATTTGGTTGGACTTTAATGGGTAAAACCACTTTTACACCTTCCAATAAAATATCAAAGTCATTTTTTACTACTACACTTTCAAATTGCGATACCCTCAGTAATACTTTACAGAAGTTTTGGCAACTTGAGGAAGTTCCAGAGGTCAGGATTCAATCCCCGGAGGATGAATATTGTGAAAATTATTTTTTGCAAACCACCAAACGAGATAAATCAGGTAGATACGTGGTTTCATTGCCTTTTAAAATTACTGCACCTGATTTCGGTGATACCTTTAGCATTGCTTTACGCAGATTTTTATCACTAGAAAAACGATTTTCACAGAATGAAATTTTATATAAATCCTATTGTGACGTTATTCAGGATTACATTAAAAATAAACATATGGAAATTGCTCTTAAACCCTCAACCTCTGATATAAATAATTATTTTTATATTGCACACCATGCTGTTTTTAAACGGGATTCTACTAGCACACCCATTCGTGTAGTCTTCGACGCTAGTACTTGCGCTAATAATAAACCCTCGTTAAACAATACCTTATACACAGGACCCAAGCTACAAAGGGATCTTGCAAATATATTGCTTAATTTTAGATTACATAAAAACGTTTTTACTTGCGATATAAAACAAATGTTTCGAATGATCTTAGTAGATCCTAAAGACAGAAATTATCAAAGAATTTTGTGGCGTTTTTCTCCCGATGATCCTATTTCTCACTACCAGCTTAATACTGTAACCTTTGGAGTTGTTTGTAGTCCATATCTTGCAATAAGAACTCTTTTAAAACTGGCAGACGACTATACCGACCTTCCGTTGGCATCAGAAATTCTAAAAACTTCAACCTACGTTGATGACTTAACAGGAGGCGCGGCTACAACTAAACAATTAATTTTAATCAAAAATCAAATTATTGAACTTTTATCCCGTGGAGGATTTGAAGCCCGAAAATGGGCAAGCAATTGTCCGGCCTTACTTAAAGGTCTGCCAGACTCGTACGTAATCAACCAAGGTATCTCCTTTGATGAGAATGCTGATAGTACACTTAAAATTTTAGGTTTACAATGGGGTCCTACCTCGGATGTTTTCTGTTACAAATTTTCTAATATAACTAATGAGTGCACTAAACGCACTATGTTAAGTGAACTTGCTCGAACCTTTGACCCAGTAGGATACTTAACCCCGCTTACTATATTTATTAAAATACTTATACAGGTCCTATGGTCACTTGGAATCGATTGGGATGAAAAACCGCCTAATGGAATAAATTTAAATCTGAATTGAAAATTTTAAATACTTTAAAAATTAACCGTGAAATAAACGTATCAGACTCTATTTCACAAGAACTATTTGGTTTCTGTGACAGTTCAGAACGCGCATTTTGTGGAACAGTATACATACGAGTTCTTTTCCCTGATAATTTATACAAAATTTATCTTGTTTGCGCTAAATCCAAAGTTAGCCCTCTTAAAACTATAAGTTTAGCCAGATTAGAGCTTTGCGCAGCTGTTTTACTCTCAAAATTAATGCATTATATTTTACAAGTCTTTTCACAAAAAATAAAATTTAAAAATATCTTTGCATTTAGTGATAGTTCGGTTGTACTAAGCTGGATCAAAAGTTCCCCGCACCAGTGGAAAACATTTGTGAGCAACCGAGTCTCATATATACAGGAAAGATTGGCCCCAGAATTATGGTCACATATACCTTCTGAACTCAACCCTGCCGATTGTGGTAGCAGAGGCATGTTTCTTTCGGAGCTTGCAGATTTTTCTCTCTGGTGGAATGGTCCAGATTTTTTACTTCAGTCCCAAAATAACTGGAATTTCTCTAAATTTAAAATAAATAAAACAATTGACATTTCTTACGAACAAAGAAAATTTGCAATTACTACCTCTATATCCGTAAATTTCATTGAATTACTTTTCGAAAATTTTACCTCGCTTTCTAAAATAAAACGAATTCTTGCATACATTTTAAGAGCTGTAAATTTATTTAAGAAGTACAAAAAAAATACTACATGTTATTCTCCACATTTGACTATTTTTGAGCTGCATAATGCCTTACTTTTTCTCACAAAACACGTTCAAGCTACTTACTTTGCTTCAGAAATAATTTTATTAAAAAATAACAGGCCCTTGCCAAAATACTTGAAAAAATTAAAACCTTTTCTCGATAAAGAGGGCTATCTACGGGTAGGTGGTCGTTTATTTTATTCTGATTTGCCCTACGATAAAAGATTTCCTTTGCTTTTGCCTTCAAATGCAAAATTCACTGCTTTGCTCATTTATGAGTTGCATTGTCTTTATTTACATTGTGGTATACAAACCACCCAACATTTACTTTTTCAAAATTTCTGGGTAGTATCTGCAAAAAAGGTCATACGAAAGGTAATACACAAGTGTCATACCTGTTGGAGGATAAACCCTAAACCTTATCAACCTCCTATGGGTGATTTGCCTAAATTTAGGGTCTCAGAGTTTCCTAAAGCTTTTACCCATTCCGGGCTTGACATGTGTGGTCCTTTCCCAATTACCATAGGTAAGCTTAGAGGTGCAAAGGTGCATAAATCATACATTTGTTTATTTATCTGTTGTGGTACAAAGGCAGTACATCTCGAATTGGTATCTGACCTTTCTACTGAAGCGTTCCTAGCGGCACTTCGTCGATTTATAGCTCGACGTGGTCAAGTTTTAAACCTTTATTCGGACTGCGGTACCGGGTTTGTCGGCGGTGACAGATATCTACGTCAAATATTTGCGGATGCAGCTGAGAGTGAAGCAATAATTTGGCATTTTAATCCCCCTTCTGCTCCTTCAATGGGCGGCATTTGGGAAGCTAATATAAAATCAGTTAAAACTCATTTAATAAGAGTTATAGGTTCACAAATACTTACATATGAAGAACTCAATACTGTTATTATTCAAATAGAGGCAGTGCTTAATTCGAGACCACTCTCCCCAGTAAGCTCTGACCCTTCTGATTTGTCAGCTTTGACCCCAGGTCATTTTTTAATATTAAAACCTCTTTCTACTATACCTGATCCAGACACTACAAATACACCAATGAATCGGCTTACACGGTGGCAGCTCTTGCAACGGTTGCACCGTGACTTCTGGAATCGTTGGCATAGGGAATACCTTCACACTTTGCAACAAAGAGCGAAGTGGCATGACCCAATTGATTCTGTTTTACCAGGTACCATGGTAGTTATCAAGGACGATAATATTGCTCCCTTGAATTGGGTGTTAGGTAAAATAGTGGAGGTGTTCCCCGGGCACGATAAAGTACCAAGGGTTGCGATGGTGAAGACAGCTAAGGGTATTCTTAGGAGACCTTTGCTTAAGCTTTGTCCATTGCCTACAAATTAATTTTTTTTTTCTTCCTCTATGAAAGCTACTGTGCTTTCATGGGGGTGGGGATGTTCTGTCCTCGCTGTATATATTTTTTGGTATGATAAGATTTACATTTAAAAGTACATTTTTTTTATATATAAGTTTTTCTTTCTATGGTATTTACTTGCATTCAAAATTACGTTTTGCATTTTTTAATAAAATAATTACTTTCTTACAATGCATACAAATGCATTATATTCTCGACTTCCTATTCCTATTTTTTACCGTCCCTCGTACCCACACTACGAAAGTACGCGGTATTGCCGGTACCGAAGTGATGGATTGGAAGACGAGTACAGAGAGGAGAGATACTGACAATCGAGCGACCATATCGCATCGCGTCTCGTGGGTGATCCAATCTCCCTGTTTTTCCCCAAAATTTCCAATTGGTAAGTCGACTTATAATTATACAAATTTAATTTACCTTTTTTACGGTCTATAAACGTTGCTGTACCGAATTATAGTGGTCTCTGGACCAAGAGAGTTCGAATTTAGGGTGGAACAAACCAGCGCATCCCTAAAATCATACAGTCCACTTTAACCCCCTTTTTTTTAGTGGCTAATAACGCCACACGCATCATATGATCGAAATTTTATAGGAGACAAAAACTAATCAAAAACACATGACTACTTGAAAAAATATTGTTCGGAAGTATTTATTATCAACAGTCAAGTTTTCTGATGAAATAACTGTTATGTGCAGAAGATTAGCAATAGTATTGTTCTTATGTGTTCATTTAACTGGTTCAGTACCTACTTCTGGTATTTATTTGTACGCCACTCTCCTTACGTATTTTTGGCTAGTCCGTTGCTTTCAGTATTCATCTATCGCTAAGTTTTACTTAATTATATCATGTATTCATGCATGATGGTTATATAATTAGGTAAGTTGTTTACTACCAATACAAAAATACCTATTTTTGTGGTATTTCTATAACAATAAAAAAATTTTGTAAGTATTGATTTTTTATTTAATACTTTCACAGTAAATTTTTCGGTGGTTTCATAAATAAATTAAGAAACATTTCATTAATTAAAAAGAATTTGCTGGAACATAGTTATATCATAGCATTACGACGGCAAGAATGGGTTCAAAACGAAGATATTTCTTTTTTGTTCCAATTGCAGAATTTACCAGTCACTTCAGTATTATTCCGTATTTTGATTTTTCAAAAAGTACTTTGGTGCGAGAGCAGCTTTACCAAAAGAAAGTATTCGTTTTTGTTGTTTTCTTAATATTTTTGTGTGTAGGATTGATATGGGAACGCGTCGTATTAGCGGGACATTTTAAACTTATTGTTAGAATTGTTGATTTATCATCATTATTATGCCAATTTCTGACAATAACTACGACTATCATTAACTCTCATAGAAATAGATCGATTTGGCGCAAGCTTTTTTATACATTTTCAATAATAGATAAAGCCTTGTCAGTCATTAGATCAAAGTTTGAAGACCATATGTTTAAATACGCGAAATATTACTTTGGTTTTATAATTTTGGTGGTGATCACCGCTGCATACTTCGACTATCTTTACTGGATATTCGCCATGGAAATTGTACTGGGAGCTAAACTAGCCATAATTATGTCGATCTTTCCGTTTTGCACAACCATAATAATATGGTATTTTTCCCTGCAACAGATTATTATAATAACTTTATTATTATCCATAAAAACAAGATATCAGCAGGTCAACAAACTAGCTAAAAGGCTTAACAATTCTGAAATAGCAAGAAAAAAAATAATGAAAACCATATGGAAAGTAGATTTCTTAGCGCTTCATCTTCACCAAATAGTGTTTTATTTGAGAGAACTTTTTGAAATTCAATTACTACTAATGGTTGTTAACGGTTTTCAAATTACTCTAGGACTATGTATTTTAATGCGAATTTTTGGAATTAAAGTGGCTACTTCTGCTATTTTTTGGTTAATTGTATACATGGTAAGTCACCACACAATAATTCTACACATAACAGAGTTGATGTGTCTGTCAATATTTATTTTTTTAACTTAGTTTTTACTTGTAAAATTTAGTAGTGTGAGATTTTATTTCTGCAAATAAAATATTTAGACATTCCGAAAATAATTGTATACTGTTGTTCGGGTTGGTTCGAGCAAAGAATTAGACGTACATTATCTGAAATAGTTCATATACCTATCTAATTACTTATTAACTATAACAACATTTTCTGTATGAAATGTTAGAACTCTTTATAAACAATAATTGCTTAAATGCTCTTAAACATATATTTAATCATTCAATTACAAATAATCTTTATTTGGAAAACTGGAATTATTATCCCAATAGCTTTACTATCTTTAAAATCTAAAATTCTCGAAAGACTAATTTTCAATCAACTTATATCTTATTTAGATTAATATATTGTTTTACCTAGCAGTCCATCTGGAGCTAATTTTATCACAACGACATTATTATGTAAACTTAAAGATGATATTTTAGAAAATTGAGATTCAGATTTTGTTACTAGTATCCTTTTTCTAGATCTGGCCAAGGCTTTTGATTCTCTAAATCATGAATTACTACTTGCAAAACTTACATATTATATATGATTTAGTAAATATACTTGTGAATGGTTTGCTAATTATTTATCAAATAGATCTCAAATTATAAGAATTTCAAACGAATTTATTTATTATGTTTTAAATTCATCGAAAGGATTCCTCAATGATCTGTACTTATTTTAAATTTATATATATAGGTTGATAAACAAATATATTACAAAATAAAAAAAGTTAAATAAGGATTTTTCTAATGTATCTAAGGTAATCATGGCTTGAAATATTAAAAACGGAACAAGTTTATTTTTAGAACTATAAAAAATACTTCGTGTATAAATCTTCACTAAATTTATTGTTATACCATAACAATTGTTTCGACACACAGTGTCTTCGTCAGATGGTTACAAATGAATGGATGATTTAAATTATCTTAAACTATAAAATTTACTCTAAATATTTACCTACTTTATTTTATTACACTTGGAAATACCAAATAACCCAACTATCTGTTATTATTGAAGAATAGGTCATTATACAAATTTTATTAATGAAAAAACCCTAACGGATTAAATTTAAATTTAACAAAGGAGAATTGTTCAGGTCTAACTGGTCATTTAATAGAATATTTGATCTTTTGCATTTGTTAATTTCCATACTTTCTAATAAATTAAGTTTTGTTGACTTATTTTCTAAATGTAGAATCTCAAAATTTTCATGAAAACTGTGTTGTTCACTATGTAAATGTATTGCATAATGGGAATTAATGTGTTTTTTATTGTAACTATTTTTATGTTCTTTGATTCTTTTTTCAATAAAAAACAATATAAAAAAGCAATTAATTTAGCATTTCCAGTTTTAAAACCAAATAAAATAGAATACAAAACTCTTACATATAATGGAGACATTACAGACAAGGTTAATAAACTTTTGAAAAAACAAAATTTTAAAATTGCTTATAGAACTAACAATAAATTGGGTACATTAATCAAAAATAATAAAAGCAAAACCGGAAAAAATCAAAAATGTGGTGTTTATAAACTTAAATGCGGTAGTTATTCAAAAGTTTACATAGGTCAAACAGGCAGATGTTTTGAAAAAAGAATCGAAGAACATAAAAATAGTTACAATAAAAAACACATTAATTCCCATTATGCAATACATTTACATAGTGAACAACACAGTTTTCATGAAAATTTTGAGATTTTACATTTAGAAAATAAGTCAACAAAACTTAATTTATTAGAAAGTATGGAAATTAACAAATGCAAAAGATCAAATATTCTATTAAATGACCAGTTAGACCTGAACGATTCTCCTTTGTTAAATTTAAATTTAATCCGTTAGGGTTTTTTCATTAATAAAATTTGTATAATGACCTATTCTTCAATAATAACAGATAGTTGGGTTATTTGGTATTTCCAAGTGTAATAAAATAAAATAGGTAAATATTTAGAGTAAATTTTATAGTTTAAGATAATTTAAATCATCCATTCATTTGTAACCATCTGACGAAGACACTGTGTGTGAAACAATTGTTATGGTATAACAATAAGTTTAGTGAAGATTTATACACGAAGTATTTTTTATAGTTCTTATAATGGATCTTCATCAAGTAACGGCTACCTCTATACAAGTTTATTTTTAATTGGTCTAAAATCTATTAATTCAAAAATAATAATCAACACTCTTGAGCACCTGTTGTGCACTTGTTTACCTTTAAAATATGCAGTTAGTTACATTTTTTACTAAATATGCATACTGGTATGCAATATTTCTTAATTTAATATAGTAAAATAAGGTAAAGAAACACATTAGGTTCTAAAAAATATGTTTATTTTTGGAAAAATGCAAAAAAAAACAAAGGAAAATAAAAGTAAACAATATATTAACATAAAACTATATAAAAGACATTTATTATTAAATATTTTTCAAAATATTTAACTAAAAAGGATTGTCTTATATTAGTAAAAATATGTTTATTCAAAGAGAAGCTTCTTTTTTTCAAACATCTACTGATGTAATCAGACAATACCGCAACTTGGGTAGCAAAACATAGAGCCAAGATACAACTTCGTTAGATGGTTTACCCTCATGATACAATTTCTTTGTATCATGGTTTACCCTCTTAAATGCTTTTTACTGCAGTTAAGTATTTAAATTCTTCATTCTTTTTTACAGTTACATCCAATTTGTTCCTTACTTGACCTCCTACTTTACCGGGAATGTTGTTACATTTAGCGAAAAAAGTTTCAATACTAATTGAGTCTCTTAAACTTACATTTCTACTCTCCAACGAGGATATTATGTCCGGTATTAAACTTAAATTAATCTTAATAAAAACAAGATCTTTAGCTACACTTGCACTTTTTAACAACTCTTTACTTTGCACAACACACTGCGAATCGTCATCTAAATCCAAAATTAGTTCTTTAATGGCTTCGAAATGCTCTGCGTAGAATATTGCGGCCTTAATCCATGTTCTTCATCGGGTAATTACAGGTTTTGGAGGTAAACTAACTCCTGGTAATCTCTCCTTATACAACTGCACTCTTACACTGAAAATATAGAAATCTTTCGACAAAATGAAATAAAAGTATGTATATAACCAATCGATATAAATACAGTTTGTTAAGCTGTAATAATAACGCACTATTAAGTGACAATAAACAACCCCAAACAATATTCCTGCAAACCCCGGAAACCCCCAATAAATACCTTGTGTATAATCAAAATTTAAATATAATTATTATAATCTTTAGATTGGAATATCCCTGAAATAAGTACCGAACTGGACGTTAAACCTTAAACGTTTTAATTTTTTTAATAAAGCCGATAACATAAAAATATGCTCTTAAAATAATAATTTATGAAAAATCTGCATTTTATAATAAAATTGACAAAATATGCAAAAAATGCAAAAAATGCAAAAAATGCAAAAAATGCATATAGATATATATTATGCATTTTGAATATTCGCCCTTTAATTATTATCGTTTTGTTTTATTTTCATTTTAAAGAAAAATGGTAGTGCTAATGTGAAAATCAAAAATTGTACTAACAGGAAGACTGTAACTGTGAGAAAATTACTTTTGCCAAAGTAATTTATTGCACAGTCAAAGTTATCAGGTTCCTTAAATCTTTTGACAACCCGACAGTTACAAAATTATATATACAGGGTGTTTCAGAATAAGATGCTGATCCTTAACGGTGTGAATCCTTAGGTAATTTTAAGAAGAAAAGTTCATATTAATATATATCCTTAACCTATCAACTTTCGAACTACAGGGCGTTAAAGTTTTAAGAAAAAAATCGTTTTTCTATCATAACTTTAAAAACTTTCTAGCTATTTTTAGGAATTTTTCACACATGCCCTCTAAGCATCAATAGCCATTTTTTGGTGTAGAAAAATTTTAAAATTTTTTAACCAGTGGCGTCCTGAAAGGGTTTGGACTAGACATTTTGGAAAAATATTATGTACGCCACTGCTTTTTCTCAAGATAAAAATTATTTTTAAAACACTCATTCATTTTAGGCCAAATTTAATATCTTGCCTTTTTATCGTCCGATAAACAGTTTCCGACAAAAAAAATAAAAAGCATTAAATGCGCATTCGCTATGTGCCTATGGTTTATTTTTTACCAAAAAATTAAAACAGCTAACTTTAAATAACGTGTGAACAAAAACGAAAATAACTTAGATTAGCTATTGAAAGTGGCCACCACATGCAATAATGCATGCTTCAGCTCTTCTCTTCATTGAGTCTCGTACCCTTTGAAAAATTCCTGGAGTATTCCTGATAGTGTCAAAACAAACCATAGGCACATAGCGAATGCGCATTTAATGTTTTTATTTTTTTGTCGGAAACTGTTTGTGGAACGATAAAAAGGCAAGATATTAAATTTGGCCTAAAATGAATGAGTATTTTAAAAATAATTTTTATCTTGAGAAAAAGCAGTGGCGTACATAATATTTTTCCAAAATGTCTAGTCCGAACCCCTTCAGGACGCCACTGGTTAAAAAATTTTAAAATTTTTCTACATCAAAAAATGGCTATTGATGCTTAGAGGGCATGTGTGAAAAATTCCTAAAAATAGCTAGAAAGTTTTTAAAGTTATGATAGAAAAACGATTTTTTTCTTAAAACTTTAACGCCCTGTAGTTCGAAAGTTGATAGGTTAAGGATATACAGGGTGTCCCGAAATTAGCTGACAATATTTTAAGGGGATAAAGTACATTCAAAAATAAGACTAAAATTCTCTAATAATATACCTTCAAAAACGCTTCGCTATGGGGCTAGAGCCCCCCGAATTGGAGCTATGACAAGCAGTTTTTTTACAATATCTCAGAAACCGATTAGGGTATCAAAACAAAATTTGATACATGTTTTACCCATAGCTAGACGCAATAAATGGTTTAATTAGCTTAACTGTATTTCTTCCAGTGGCGTCCCACTGGGTAGGTAGTTGAGAGAATATTACCCTAAGTTTTTTATTTGTAGGATTTTTTAACTTTAGGTGCAATTTTTAGAAGCCTTAAAGTCTTTTGTTGAAAAAAGGTACTCTTGTTTCATTGCGGTAGGATACACCATTTTCCAGTAAAATCGATTTTAAAATTTTCGGTTTTTTAAAATCCGGTGAAAAGGCTAAGGTTTTTTTTGCATATCTCAGCAAACACTTATTATTAAAACATTAAATTTATTAGAAGTTCTACTAGCGACAAGTAATAATAATACATAATCAACTTGGGGATTTATTAGATAATGTGCCACTGGATTTACGTTCAGGGCACTTCTTTCAACATGATGAGGCCCCAGCTCACTACGGACGTCAAGTGAGGAATTGGCTTGAAGAAAATTACCAGGTGGATTGGTAGCCATAGCCTGGCCACCAAGATCACTTGATTTAAATCCCCTTGACTATTATTTTTGGGGACACATGACTGGTACTTGCTTAAGAATTAGTTTTCCGTGCCAATCAAATTTGATTTGCAATTTGTTATTCTTATTTGTTTTATTTTAAAACTCTCTTAAAATCTCCATGAAAATAAATATTTAAAAAACAAAGGAATCTAAAAATATGTTTAATTTAAAAACGTTTCATTCTGTCAAATTACAATAATAGAAGGTTTTATTAAGAAAAAATTTAAAATTAAAAAAAAATTACATTAAAACTATGAAATTAAAAAAAAAAATAATAGTAATATTTACTGAAGGCTCCACCCCGTGCGACGTCACTGGAAAAATATTTTAAAGTAACATTCTTTAATACATATGCCTTGTCGCTAGTAGAACTTCTAATAAATTTCATGTTTTAATATTAAGTGTTTGCTGAGATATGCAAAAAAAACCTTAGCCTTTTCACCGGATTTCAAAAAACCGAAAATTTTAAAATCGATTTTACTGGAAAATGGTGAATTCTACCACAATGAAACAAGAGTACCTTTTTTCAACAAAATACTTCAAAGCTTCTAAAAATTGCACCTGAAGTTAAAAAATCCTAAAAATAAAAAACTTAGGGCAATATTCTCCCAACTACCTACCCAGAGGGACGCCACTGGAAGAAATAAAGTTAAGCTAACTAAATCGTTTATTGCGTCTTGTCATGGGTAAAACATGTATCAAATTTTGTTTCGATACCCTAATCGGTTTTTGAGATATTGTGAAAAAACTGCTTTTCATGGCTCCAATTCGGGGGGCTCTAGCCCCATAACGAAGCGTTTTTGAAGGTATATTAATAAAGGGTATTATTCTTATTTTTGGATGTACTTTATCTCCTTAAAATATTGTCAGCTAATTTCGGGACACCCTGTATATTAATATGAACTTTTCTTCTTAAAATCACCTAAGGATTCACACCGTTAAGGATCAGCATCTTATTCTGAAACACCCTGTATATATAACATATTTTGGTATTTTTATTATGATCGAGTGTGTCTCACTACATTTAAGTAAAGTGAAGTAGTATTCTATTGCATCCTTAATACTGGATGGCAATAATAAAATGCAATTTCAAAATATCTTATTAACCCACAGCGAAAATGTATGTATATAATAATTTTCCTTCTTTTTAGGCACCCATCTCACTTTGTATTTTTGTCTGCGATATCACCAAAAGAGAAAAAGACAAACTTACTGCCACATGTTTCAAAGTAAAGGAATGTTTCGAAGAAAAATCGGAATACTACAAAGCAATGGATTGTTTGTGTTTCAAAATTGCATCTTTAAAATGCGAATTTACTGCTGCTGGATTTTTCATAATTAATCGAACCACGTTAATTTCCCTGTTTAGTTGCAGCGCCACGTATTTCATTGCACTTGAAAATGGCGTAGTAGGCAGTGCTTAAATTGACGTAAGCAATATTTATAAGTATATTATAGAGAGATATCGGTAATTGCCAAATGCGGTTTTTCACTCTCGTCTCGTTCTTTCGAGACGAGACGAGAGATTTCTCTGCGAGAATCTCGTGAAATAAGACAAAAATATGCGACAAAGCGAAATCTCGCAAAATAAGATTTTGTTTAGGATTTGCGATAAACTTTAAAAATAATCCCGTTAGTATCACCCGAAAAAATAGTATATTATTGTACAGTGTTATCAATTTAGTTTGTCCCACTTTTAAGAGCCTGTAACTTTTTTGTATTTTGAGTTAGCGAGCTCATTCAAAAAACAAGATGTACAATTTTTAGCCAAGTTTTTATGAGTGTTGTCAAAAATGACAGTAGGTGTCACATGTCACATTTAAAAGAAAAAATTTAATTTTTTTAAATGGGACACCCTGTATATTAGAGGCGCATTAGATGGTCCCTTTTCTTCTGATTTTAAAAATATAACACACATATGCATTATTTTCTTCATTCCATCAAACATTGACAAAAGTATGAAAAAATATATTATTGTTAAAAAACATCAAGATAGCTATGCAACTGTTTTGGTTGCTATGGATTTTATCTTCATTTATATTTCAGTCTGTCATTCACAGCATTATTAATCGTTTCGAATATTGTAGAAAATTTATTTTGTATGAATAAATTAACTAACATGAGATATTATTATTCAGTGAAGGAAAAGTGTTTTATGTTTGATATTTTTCGTCAAACGGGCAGTGCAACCTTAGCACTTAGGAGGTTTAGGCTTCAGTTTCCCAATAGACGGGTTCCTTCCAAAAAAATATTTTATCGGCTGAAGAAGACATTTTTCGAGACTGGAGGTATAAAGAAAAAACGAATAATTAGGCGGAAAACAATTATTACGGAAGAAATGGAAATGAATGTATTAGCCTATTTTCGGGCATTTCCCTACAAATCTATATACCCGATATACTACGAGAGCTGCCTATATCTTATGGTTCAGTAGAAACGATTTTTATTTTCTAGTTAATATAATAAAATTGTTTATTCATTTCAATGTGTCGTGTTTCATTGATCATATAAGCTAACAACCAAAACAGTTGCATAGCTATCTTGATGCTTTTTAACAATAATATATTTTTTCATATTTTTGTCAATGTTTGATGAAATGAAGAAAATAATGCATATGTGTGTTATATTTTTGAAATTGGAAGAAAAGGGACCATCTAATGCGCATCTAATATACAGGGTGTCCCATTTAAAAAAATAAATGTTTGCTTTTAAATGTGACATGTGACACCTACTGTCATTTATGACAACACTCATAAAAACTTGGCTAAAAATGGTACATCTTGTTTTTTGAATGAGCTCGCTAACTCAAAATACAAAAAAGTTACAGGCTCTTAAAAGTGGGACAAACTAAATTGATAACACTGTACAAGTAAGAAAAATCACAACTTTCGCCCGAGCGCAGAAGTTTGTGGCACGAGCCGAAGATGAAAACATATCGTGGAAAAGGCATATTATTTATGTCACCTGCAAAGTTAGAAGGCTAATTTATAAATTCTGCGAAATAAGAAATATTTTCCCACTTAGAATTATAAAATGGTGTACTCCTCGCTTGTTGAGTCAGTCATAAGTTATGGCATTGTAGTTTGGGGTAGTGCGTGTAAATCACTAGTGATTCCATTGCATATAGCTCAAAAATATATTATCAAAATAATGTTGTTTAAGAATAGAATGTATCCTACGGACCTATTATTTATGGAAAGCAAATTATTAAACATTGATAAGCTATACATAAAATCAGTGATTAGATTTATGATTAAAACAGACTACTACAAAAATGTAATATCTCACAGATTGAACACAAGAAATGCAATAAGGCAGAATTTTGTTGTGCCGTCTGTGGCCTTCTCAGCAATAAAGAGACATATTTCAGTTAATGGTCCAAAAATGAATAATGCTTTACCATACAAATTTGGACAAAAATCATATAGATACCTAAAAAATAAAATCAATGAATGGATTATAGAAAGTAGGATAAACATTGAACAGTTGTATCACTGAAGTGTAGCCCTAATATTTTTTCTTGTATAATGTGCAAAACTAATTTTTTCCGTCTTCTCAGTCTGTATATTGATGGCATATACCTCAGACTTTAGGTGTAACTGAGTCCTTGGGAAGCACAAATTCACGTGAATCTATTGTGCTGTCTAAAAACCTTATTGTTATTCCCGTATGTACCTACATAATAGTTCTTACTTAAAAACCTAATTGTTGAAACTTATAATTTATGGACCGGTATAATGTATTATATTATTATGCTATGTGATTGATAACAATAAATATACATTTTTTAACCAACACAAGACAGATAAATAAAACAGACACGTGTTGTTCGAAGTCCAACGATCTATTTTTGCACTTGCGTGCAGTCTGTTCGGCCGCGTGATTCTGCAGGCAACCAGCGTTTCCGCTATACAAGTTCTTTGTTCTCATTCACTCTCTTTTGTTCTACTTTCATTCGGCCATTAATCCTCTTATTTACTATAATTACAATCACAAGAATCCCTAACTACAAGTGTTTGTATCCTATTCACTATGTACATAAAGTATTTACAATATTTACATTTATTTACTAGTTCAAAAGGATGTAGCGCGTCATCTAGCATCATCAAAATTTCTGACAGTAACACTTTAAGATGCTTCGTGGTATCCGACAAAATAAATAAGGGACATGATCTACAATAAAATTGTATCGAAAATATGCAAATGTTCGAAAACCATGCTCTTCAGCAAGTGTTTTTTTCTCCAGTATAGGCAAGGAGTATACAGGATTCAATGTGTTGGGTTGGAATACACACATTTGGAAAAATGCCTTTAGAAAAAGTTGCATATCCGGAACTAAAACATCCAGAGCAGTACATAGTTATTGTCGATCATCGGCCACCATTCCACAAATCGATAAAAGATCATATCAAATAAAAAGTGGGCCATGAACAATTATTATTGTCCTTTTTGTTAGGCCAACTTTAATCAAGCCGCACAATAAGCATCTACCTTATGGAATACTGAACTCTAATCAATTTTCTATTATTATAACTATGTTAATTGTAGCTATTGTTATTTTCAAGATTCATTAAAGATTCTTCAAAAAATAAGCAATGTAGGGAAATGAGGGGCAAGACGGCACCATGGGGTAAGATGGGGTACCCCAGTTACTATCAACACTGACCTCTATTGCATAACCTTGGTCTCGTTTGATAATTACATCGCGCAGTCTTCGCAAAACAGACGTTCAAAGCACACCGTTTGAAAGTTATGATCGATTTTCCAGTATAACATGTTATTGATCTTATTTTCTGACTTAAAACAGAGAATGTCAAAAAGTGTACATCAAGTTGAAGCAAAATACCTTTATTTTTCCTGGAATGTACCAGTATAGAGGCATCTTTTGGCAAAAACATTAATTTATCAAAGTCGACTGTAAAGGTAAGAAAAACTTTTTTTTAAGTGTCATTCATGATGGGGTGTTATATTAGTTGCGTGCCCCATCTTGCCCCAACTAATATTTTTTTGGGAAAGAAAAAAAAACTAAAAGTCTTCCTCTACACAATTTAATAGAATAAAATTCTTCAAGGGTCTCTACGACATGTTTCGAACGTAGAAACGTTCATCATCAGGAGACAGAAAATATATTTGATGCTGATGGTTTTCGCAAAAGAGAAAGTATTGTAGAACCTTAATGGAGCTTGTATGAAATTAAAACTTGAAGTGTAGAAGAGACATAATATGAAGGAAATTGATGAAATTTAAAACTGAGTATGTGAGAAGTCAGTAAAGGGGGTCTAAACTAACCAAATAAACTGGGGAAAAACAAAAAACTAAAAAAAATGGTGTCGAAGATTATTTAAAATTTTTAAAAACTTTTTATAAAACATCTTTACATCATTAAATTTTGTAGAGGAAGACTTTTAGTTTTTCTTTCTTTCCCATATTTTCAATTCTACTTTAAGCATGGACTACTTCTTTAAACTAATATTTTTTTTTTGTTAAAAATCATACTAAAAAAATAATTACTTACTTATTAATTCAAAAAGGTTTTGTCTGTTACTTATTAGTTAAAGCATAATAAATTAAAATAGTTATTTTTATTTTCAAAAATGGTTGGTAATTATTTGTTTTTAAATAAGTATAGTTTTTAATATTTTGGTGTAAGTTAAACAATTTTTAGAATAAACTTTATTTTTTGATAAATTGGTTTTATTTTTATTGATATAAATGCTTATCGTCCCCGTCTTGCCCCTGGTTCCCCTAATATTTACCACCTCAAATTTTGCATGGGATTTTCTATGTTGCTCCAGCCTAAGAACGACCCTGTATGGTATTTGGTATCTTTTAAATATCAAAACACATTTTGACACATTTTTAATTGCGCAAAGTAGCTATTTACAAGCTTATTTTTTTATAAAACAATTTTGAATAATTCAAATATGTCCTACTAAAAACGACGTGTTTTAAAAATTAATCAATAATTATAATTAAAATTATTAAGGCAATATGACATGAACAACAGAATTCAATTTAATTATATATTTTTCAACTCAGAAATATTATGACTTCTGAACAAGAAATATTTTTTTTCATTTCCATCGCGAGATTCGCAGGTTATTTTAGTATCATTCCGTACTTTCATTTTTATAATAATAAGTTAGTATCGGTGCAAAGATACAAAAAGCAAGTCATAGTCTTTGTAATTTTGTCAATATTTCCGGGAGTCGGAATTATCTGGAAGCAACTCATTCTACAAAGTAATATTAGATTAATTTTTAGAATTATTGATACCTCACTACAGATCTGCCAATTTTTAATACCAATCACGGCAAACATTAACTCTTACAGAAAAAAATTGATTTGGTGCAAACTTTTTCATAAATTCTCGTTGGTTGATAAAATGATCCGTAGTAATAGATCAAAGTTTGAAGACTATTGGTCTAAATATTTTAAATATAATTAAATTTTTTTGATTCTACTAATATTCACTGTATCCTATCTTGACTACCGTTACTGGACAAACAAGTTAAATATTAAATGGGGAAGAACAGAATTCGTCTGGATATTTTCTATTAATTCGGCAATAACAACGTGTTATTTTCTCTTTCAATGCGTTATAATGATTATATTATTACTATCCATTAAAACTAAATACCAGATTGTAAGAAAACTAGTTAAACAGCTTAATATTAAATCAGCAAATGTGCAGGATCAAAATATTTTGGAAACAATTGAGAAAGTAGATCTCATGTCTATGTATCTTCATAAAATGATAATTAATTTTAGACAGCTCTTTGAAGTTCAGTTATTATTTATGGTAATTAATGGTTTTCAACTATCTCTATCTTTATCTCTTTACTTTTTGATGAGAGTTTTTGGAATCACAACTACCACTATTTTCTGGTTAACTGTGTATATGGTAAGTTAACAGCTACATGTTATATGTTACTAGCATATACCCGGCTTGCGTTGCAACTCGGCATTATACGACGTCTCGTCGCTTTCTCTGAGATAATACGGCGAGTTCACCATCACGTCAAGATTTATAAATACAAACCCGAACAAACCTCTAAATTAATCAGTGTTTCTCTACAATATTATGCATGGATTATACATAAAAACATTCCCCTTGAATCACTCTATCTATTAAAAAAACCGCTTCAAAATCCGTTGCGTAGTTTTAAAGATTTAAGCACATATGAAAGGGGACAGACGGGCGACAGCGACTTTTTTTATGCTATGTTAAGAGGATTGCTATAATTTGGTTGTATACAAAATTGAATTGGCGCAAAAGTAACGTTTTAAAAGAATGGTCAGGAGTCAATGATAAGCAGTCTTCGGTTACAAAACAATATGTGCTGAATCACAAGGTTTGAAAACGAATCTTTGCCCACGAACGAGACAGTTTGGTGGACTAATAAGCCGAAGGCGAGATCCACAGGTCGAGGGGGCGTGCAAAGAGTTTCTTTAATGTGTTATTCACCATACCTCATCCGCAACTACATATTTTTATACGTTTTCCAAAAATCTTTGAATTACTAAAAAACTTTTTAACAAAATACTCTTGATATTGACAATACAAACACAACAACATTGAACTGTAGTCTTATATAGCATATAGCGGCTGTTCGTACAGTAGGATCGCAGTGTCATGACCTTACATACCCACCTACCTGCACACCAAACTCTTTGTTCATAATGATAATAATTATTACTTTGTCTTCCTACGCTTAATTCTTATTAATAATCCACAATAATATCATCCTCTTTTACTACTTAAGGAATTTTGTGTCTTCGCCAGATCCCTAAATCAAACCGCGATTGGCGGAGTTTCACGTGCTTTATCGCTTTATTTTGTCTAGCCTGCCAATACCAATCCGGTTAGTCCTCACGTCTTTGCTACCGCTACTAGACACCAGATGGCAGTTGTTTATAATACGGGTTTCCCTGTCGACATATTAACTTTACAAAATATTTAATCATAATTTAATTATTGTTGTAGATTTGATGTTAGGCATTGTTAGGTTAGGTCGGTGGGTTATCCGGGGTTATGTTAATCAGTTTGTTTTAATCTTCTATCGCATTTTAATATAAATAAAATCAGTTTTTAAAACATTTGCGACGTTTTGTGCCTTAAAATAATGCAGGTGAAAGAATTGCATCCTCCCTTGCCCGATTTGTTTCTAACAAACAAGTAAGCAGAAATCACAGCTTCAAATTTATTAAGAATGTAAATTATATTTCTGTTTTTCTTTCAAATATCGACAAATGCATTTTATTTTATGTGTTGTGATTTAAGACTAATTATGTTCCATTTAATTATTCGGTAAGTTTATTTCTATTTTTTCTTAAAAGATTTCATATTTTAGCCCTAACGGTTTTAATTACCATTGCTAACATACTTAATAAATTACACATTTCAGGTGACTCCGTTATTTAACTCAGTTTTGGCAGGACAACAACGAAGTGTGCGCTACATTATTTAAGAGATCCTCAGCCCTTCAAAAAGAGGGAACGAAGAAAAATATACAACACAAAAACAACATAATTTTATGAAAATATTTGAAATAGTTTTTGGGAAATCGCTTTGTAATACTTTAAAAAAACTGACCCTAAATAATTTAGCTAAGTTACGTGCTATTTACAGAGTAATATTTTTAACGAAATAACAATACAAAAATATTAATGATAACGACATGTTTCCAAAATAAATCAATAAATATCTAATTAGAATTCTACCATTACTACAAGATACAATTTTATAATATTTTCCAAATTAGAAATACCTAATATGACTTCTGAGCAGGAACAATTTCTGTTCATTTCGATTGCAAAATGTGCAAGTTATTTTAGTATTATTCCGTATTTTAATTTTCGCAATAATCAGTTAGTATTGGAAGAAAGATACAAGAAGCAAGTCATAGTCTTTGTAGTTTTATCAATATTTTTGGGGTCGGGAGTTATCTGGAAGTCACTCATAATTGGAACAAGTTTTATATTAATTTTTAGAATTTTTGATATCTTAATACAAATATGCCAATTTTTAACACTTATCACGGCTATCATTAACAGTCATAGAAAAAAAATGACTTGGTGTAATCTTTTTCAGAATTTTTCATTGGTTGATAATATTCTCCTTGTCAATAGATCAAAGGTTGAGGAATATGGATATAACATTTTTAAATATTGTTTTTATTTCTTCATTTTACTGATTTTTACGGTAACATATATTGACTACCACAATTGGATGAACACGATTAATATTAAATGGGGACGAACATTTGCCTGGGTATTTCCTTTAAACTCAGCAATAACATTTTGTTATTTTTTCTTTCAATGTGTCATCATGGTAATACTGTTACTATCCATAAAAACCAGATACGAGATTGTTAAGAAACTTATAATAAGTCTTAGTAAACCTGGAACTATGGGCGATAATTTATTACAGACAATTGAGAAAGTAGATCTAATATCTCTGTACCTTCATAAAATGGTATTCTATTTTAGACAGCTTTTTGAGGTACAGTTGTTATTCATGGTTATTACTGGTTTTCAAATTTCTCTAGGACTGTACATAATCATGAGAGTTTATGGAGTCACAGCTATCCGCATTTTCTGGTTAAGTGTTTATATGGTAAGTGTGATCAGCAACAAATAATGCGTCACAGTTCGGTTGATATAAAAACTAAAATTGACGCAGAAACATTAAATTTTAAAATACGAACTTGTATGATTGAGATATTACTGCAGATTATTGTGTCCCATCGTTAGAATTTTTTTTCTACCGGATGACATGGGTGAGTTATAATAATAATAAGAGCTTTACTGCCAACAAGTATCCATTTACAGAGCAATATACCTAGAGAAAAGAAAAGTAAAACAAAAATTCATTAATATCAAGTTGTATAATAGTATATTATTAACCAAGGTTTAGACAGCCATCATTATTGCCCGAGCGTCAAGTTTAAATCACGAGGAGCGGAGCGACGAGGGATTTAGGGCGCGAGGGCTATAGGCTGTCTAAACCGTGGTTAATCTAATTTTTTTTCCACTACTAACACTTTTATTTTGTACAGTATTAATAAATTATAAAAAATCCTATTAGGTAGGTATAAATATATATTTTAATCAAGTTAGCTGCTTTGGCATATTGGCAAGATAATTTGTTTTCTTGTCAGTTGGCTTGGCGTCACGTTTCATGTTATTTGTTGGGGAATTAACAAATCAAGTTACCTGGTTTTAAATAGATCGGTCAATAATGGATTTCAATGCTTTATTATTGACCGTTGTCAATAGCAACTGAGAAGGGAGAGAAAAACGATTTCTGGCGTTAATTAATCGGTCAATAATGGCGATGTTATAGGTTAGTAGTGGAAAAAAACATATTATAATAAAAAAGAAACTATAAAAAAGCAACAATAATAATACTAAAAGCAGATGTTGCCATCACCGTACATTAGCACAGAAAAAGAATCCAATAAAAAAACATGTTCTAAAAAGTTTTAAATAGTTTTTTTCACAGCTTTTAATTTATGCAGGTTACACGTTAAAATATCACAATGATTGATATTTTAAAGTTGTGCACATAAAATTAATATTACATTTTGTCCTGGTCCTTTCGCATAAGAATATTACACTTTATCTGTTATTGATTCTTGGAATTGAAAAGTTAATTTGACATAGCAGATTCGGACAGTCAACACCACCGTGCAGCAAATTAATGTATCTCGAAAACAAAATTTAAAATTACCTATAAAGTCCGTTCTATTGTGTTTGTACTATAGCAACTTTTAGCTGCCGTGTTTTCTTATTTATTGCTTATCTATTCCATACGCCAATTAATATTTCTAAAAATAAATTGTTTGCTGATACAGTTCTACTCTAATTGTCTTGCGTCTAATGGAAATCAATAAACATTAGTTAATTATTTCATCATTTTATTATATGGAAAACTACATTTAACGCTCAAATCCTGAAGTAACATGACTTTCGAATTCTTTTTTATTCCACTCGTAAAATTTGCTAGTTATCTCAGTATTATTCCATACTTTGATTTTGAAATTAATGCTCTGGTACAGAAGCAACGGTCTAAAATTCAAGTTTTGGTATTTACAAGTTTCTCAATGCTGTTGGTGGCAATATTTGTTTGGGAACAGTTCTTAGAAGCAAGTAATTTGCCTTTTCTTGTTAAAGTTATAGACATATTATCAGAGCTATCCCAATGTCTGGTACAAATTATAGCCATCATTAACTCCCATAGGAAAAGATCGATTTGGTCCAAGCTGTTTAATAAGTTCTTATTGGTTGATGAACAATTATCTTACAACCGATCAAAGTTTGAAAAGCATGTGTTTAAAAACACAAAATACTATTTTCTTATTTTTGTTTCTCTTATAGGAATAGTAGCATATTTGGACTATGCTTCCTGGCTCAATTCATTACATATTACATTGCAGAATACCTTATTTTTATGGTTATTTACTCTTAATTCGGTGATAAGACGGTGCTATTTTTTCTTTGAATATATTTTAATGATATCTTTGTTATTGTCCATTAGAACTAGATACAAGATGGTCAAAAACCTAGCAAATCAGCTGAAATATTCTGCAAATATAGATACAAGAACAAAAATAGAAAAACTAGATTTGTTATCACTTTATCTTCATAAAATGGTATTTTACTGTAGAGATATATTTGAAATTCAATTACTATTAGTAGCTGTTCATGGTTTTCAAGTTTCCTTGGATTTCTGTTTGTTGATGAGTGTTTTTGGAATTACACCCACATTGGTTTTTATATTACTTGTGTATATGGTAAGTCATCAGCTACATATGCCGTTTTAATTGAACTGAAATTTGCAAAAACAATTAAATAATAAGTTAGAGAAAAGAAAAGCATAAAGTCTTTCTCCACAATTTTAATTCAATAGCTAGGCTAGAATCGACATGTTTCGAGTGTAGAAACACTCATCATCAGGATGTTGAAGTAAAAATTATGAACAGCTGATGTTGTTAGCAAAAGAGAAAATATAATAAAATTAAAGGTGGAACTAATCCATAATGGAGCTTTCAATAGCACGCATAGGGAGTGAAAAACTTTTGCAGTCAAGAGGCGGAAAATCTATCAGCACGCTGAAAGGTCAGGGACCAGTAAAAAGCCACTGTGGGCGGGAAATGAAGAGAAAAACAGGACATATCAAATGAAGGGCATTTTTCTTCAAGCTAAATGAGAGCATCTATACTACTCTAATATAAAAAACACATTTTTTCTTTCTCTCCCCCTCATATCTGATTTCTTTCACACCTCTTCGACATAGGTGAATCAATCTATCAAACTATAATGTTTTTATCAAATACACTTGAACTGATTTCCACAAAGCCCTTCATGTGATGTTTTTTTCTTCATTTCCCGCCCACAGTGACTTTTTACTGGTCCCTGACCTTTCAGCGTGCTGATAGATTTTCCGCCTCTTGACTGCAAAAGTTTTTCTCTCCATATGCGTGCTATTGAAAGCTCCATTATGGATTAGTTCCACCTTTAATTTTATTATATTTTCTCTTTTGCTAACAATATCAGCTGTTCATAATTTTTACTTCAACATCCTGATGATGAGTGTTTCTACACTCGAAACATGTCGATTCTAGCCTAGCTATTGAATTAAAATTGTGGAGAAAGACTTTATGCTTTTCTTTTCCCTATATTATTCAACTCCATTTTGAGTATGGACTACTTCTTCAAAATTAAATAATAAGTGTTACCGAAAATAATGCAATAATAAAATCATCGTACTTAATCGTTAGTTTTGCCTTTAAAACCTACACCAATTCCGCATTGATTTTCTTAAAATTTGTATTTGTGGTTTATTATTCCCAAATTTTAGCCGCGTTACACAATAGAAAGAATAAAAAGGCAGTAATAAACAAATAATAAACCAAGTTTATTCCAGTTTTTCAAATTTTGGTACGGAGAACTAAGAACCAGTACCACATACATGCAGAGCGCATAGTGACTGCAGAATGAGATATAAAATGAATTTAGATTACTTCAGCTACTGAACGTAAAATTATAACACCTAAGGGTTTTCACTATTATGCAGCATTCTACATGAAAAAATATATTATGAATCACCACACCTTTTCAGCAACTACATATTTTTATACGTTTTTCAAAAAAAAATTAAAATTAATAAAAAACTTTTTAAAAAGAGACTCTTGATATTGGCAATACATACAAAACAACATTGGTTGTTATGAACTGTAGTCCTATTATATAGCATACAGCGGCGGTTCGTACAGTAGGACTACAGTGTCATGGCCATATATACCCACCTACCTGCACACCATACTATTTGTTCATAATGATAATTATTACTTTGTCTCCCTACGCTTAATTCTTTTTGTGAATAATTTGAAATTTAGCGCGTTGATAGAAATAATAATATCACCCTCTTTTACTACTTAAGGAACTTTGTGTCTTCGCCAGATCCCTAAATCAAACCGCGATTGGCGGAGTTTCACATGCTTAATTGCATTATTTTGTCTAGCCTGCCAGTACCAATCGGGTTAGTCCTCACGTCTTAGCTACCGCTAATAGACACCAGATGGCAGCTGTTTATAATACGGTTTTCCCTGTCGACATATTAACTTTACAATATATTTCTATTATAATTTAGTTATTGTTGTAGATTTGATGTTAGACATTGTTAGGTTAGGTCCGTTTTTTAACTCAGTTTTGGCAGGACAAAGACGAAGTGTGCGCCAAATTATTTTAGAGACCCTCAGTCTTTCAAAAAGAGGGAACGAAGAAAAATATACAACACAAAAACAACATAATTTTATGAAAATATTTGAAATAGTTTTTGGCAAATCGCTTTGTAATACTTTAAAAAAACTGACCCTAAATAATTTAGCTAAGTTACGTGCTATTTACAGAGTAATATTTTTAATGAAATAACAATACAAAAATATTAATGACAACGACATGTTACGACAATGAATCAATAAATGCATAATTAGAATTTTACAACGATTATTCTACCCTTACTATAAGATACAATTTTATTATATTTTTCAAATTAGAAATACCTAATATGACTTCTGGACAGAAACAATTTATCGCACCTTTAAAAGTAAAGTGACACAACTCGAAAATTGTATATTTCTAGGTTTAATCATAAAATGGCACTAAATACCGCCCTCTATCAGCTGCCGCTGGACCTAATACCAAATCGCTTCTCCCCAATTAGAGGAACCTATTTATGCCTTTTTCATATTAACGGTATTCGCGCGTCTTTTTAATACTAAAGAGTATCATTTCACTATGTTGTCGCATGCGACGGAAAATTGACACTGCTTTAAGTCCAAACTGACTTGATTTCAAACATTTTACAAAAAAGTAATTGGTATTCAATAAAAAAAGGACTTATTCTAAAATGACTCGCTGAGTACAACGACAATTTTAATTTTAAAATGGCATAACTCCAAATAATTCGTTCGTTGTTAAAAAAAATTTGGCAGTAAAAAGACTTAACTTGTTTTTTATTTTTTATTTTTATTTTTTTTACTATTAAGGGTAGGTTTTAATATCAAATTTAAATAATTGCCTTCTAGTAAAACCATTTAGCTAATGTTTCCCCAAATTTAACATATAATTTAATTTATTACTTGGGCTTAGGAGACAAAAGAGTTAGAGGGGTCCAATATATTTTACAGTTTTTCCTGTTTTCTGCAAAACTCTATTTTTTGGATTGTGTCACTTTAATTTTAAAGGTGCGTTATGTTCATTTCGATTGCAAAATGTGCAAGTTATTTTAGTATTATCCCGTATTTTAATTTTCGCCATCGTCAGTTAGTATTGAAAAGAAGATACAAAAAGCAAGTCATAGTCTTTGTAGTTTTATCAATATTTTTGGGGACCGGAGTTATCTGGAAGTCACTCATCGTTGAAACAGATTTTATGATACTCTTTAGAATTATGAATATCTTAATACAAATTTGCCGATTTTTAACACTTATCACGGCTATCATTAACAGTCATAAAAAAAAATGACTTGGTGTAATCTTTTTCATAAGTTTTGGCTCCTTGTCAATAGATCAAAGGTTGAGGAATATGGATATAACATTTTTAAATATTGTTTTTATTTCTTCATTCTACTGATATTTACTGTATCATATATTGACTACCGCAATTGGATTGACATGATTAATATTAAATGGGGGCGTAAATTTACCTGGGTATTTCCTCTTAACTCCGCAATAACTTTGGTTTATTTTTTCTTTCTCTGTGTCATCGTGGTAATATTGTTACTATCTATAAAAATCAGATACGAGATTGTTAGGACTAATAGAAAGTCTTAGCAAACCTCAAAATATAGAAGATAATTTGTTACAGACAATTGAGAAAGTAGATCTAATATGTCTGTACCTTCATAAAATGGTATTATATTTTAGACAGCTTTTTGAGGCACAGTTGTTATTTATGGTTATTAATGGTTTTTAACTTTCTCTCTGTACACAATCATGAGAGTTTTTGGAGTCACAGCTATCCGTATTTTCTGGTTAAGTGTTTATATGGTAAGTGTGATCAGCAACATACAATGCGTCAGAGTTCGGTTGATATAAAAACTTAAATTAACGCAGAAACATTAAATTTTAAACTTCGAATTTATATGATTGAGATATTACAGCAGGTTATTGTATGAAGAAGATAATAAAACACATAATTTTACTCAAATCTTTTGTAAAAATTAAAAACAAGAGAGGTCCTAATTAGAATCTTCTGAGCTCCGTTTTTTAGGATAGGAAACTCCTTCTTTGTAAGATCTATTTGGTTCAAGCTATTTTTATTGGTAGATGAATATTTATTTTACAACCGATCAAAGTTTAAAGAACATGTGTTTAAAAAAACAAAATGTTATGTAGTCATTTTCATTCGACTCATAGAAGAAGTAGCATATATTTACTATGTCTGCTAGGTCGATTTATTGCATATTATTACATGGAAGAAAACAATATTTTTATCGTTATTTGCTCTTAAATCGACGATAAGACGGTGCTATTTTTTTTTAATACATTATAATAATATCATTGCTAATATCAATATCCATAAGAGATAGATACAATATACCTATAAAAATCGTTCTATTATATTTGATACTATAGCTACTTTTGGAAGCCGTGTTTTATTATGCCATGCTAATGTTTTTTTAAGAATCTCTCCCATACACCAATTAATATTTAAGAAAAGTAAATTGTGTGCTGATACAGTTCTACTCTAATTATTGTCTTGCGTCTACAGGAAATCAGTAAACATTAATTAATTATTTCATCATTTATTTTATGTGAAAGAATTAAATACTACATTTAACGCTAAAATCCTGAAGTAACATTACTTCCGAATTCTTTTTTATGATATATTATAAATGTTTGCTATCGAAATCTGTAATAAAATTATTTCGTAGTTATCAATGTTCTTGGGATATTACAGATGATGGGAACTACATTGTTATAGCATAATACACTATTCTTTAAAAACCATATGGATGTCTGCTTATTTTATTAGCATTACTCATAATAGCTTGTGTACCTTGTTGATAATATTTTACTCTAATTACTTTTTTGTCAACAATAAATCAATAAACATTTAATTATATTTAAATATACACTATAACTATAGTACGTGAACAATTTAATACTACATTTAACGCTAAAATCCTGAAGTAACATGACTTCCGAATTATTTTTCATTCCACTCGTAAATTTCGCTAGCTATCTCAGTATTATTCCATACTTTGATTTTAAAATTAAAGCTCTGGTACAGAGGCAACGGTTTAAAATTCAAGTTTTGGTATTTACAAGTTTTTCAATGCTTTTGGTGGCAGTATTTATTTGGGAACATTTCTTGGAAGCAAATACATTGCCTTTTCTTGTTAAAGTTATAGACATATTATCAGAGCTATCCCAATGTCTGGTACAAATTATAGCCATCATTAACGCCCATAGAAAAAGATCGATTTGGTCCAAGCTATTTAATAAGTTCTTATTGCTTGATGAACAATTATCTTACAACCTATCAAAGTTTGAAAAGCATGTGTTTAAAAACACAAAATATTATTTTGTTATTTTTGTTTTTCTTATAGGAATAGTAGCATATTTGGACTATGCTTCCTGGGTCAATTTAGTACAACATATTACTTTGCAGAATTCTGTACTTTTATGGTTATTTACTTTTAAATCGGCGATAAGACGTTGCTATTTTTTCTTTGAATACATTTTAATGATATCTTTGTTAATATCCATTAGAACTAGATACAAGATGGTCAAAAACCTAGCAAATCAGCTAAAATATTCTGCAAATATAGATACAAGAACAAAAATGGGAAAACTAGATTTGTTATCACTTTATCTTCATAAAATAGTATTTTACTTTAAAGATATATTTGAAATTCAATTACTATTAGTAGCTGTTAACGGTTTTCAAATTTTTTTGGAATTCTGTTTGTTAATGAGTATTTATGGAATTACACCCACATGGGTTTTAATATTACTTTTATATATGGTAAGTCATCAGCTCCATATGATGTTTTTATTGAACTAAAATTTGCAAAACCAATTAAATAATAAATGTTACCGAAAATGTTAAAATCTTCGTATTCAATCGTTAGTTTTACCTTCAAAATAATATGATTTAGTTAGGCCTAAAAAATATTCCCCAATTATTACTCCTTAAAAATCAGTAATAACTTGGTAAAAATTCTTTAAAGTTTCGCGCGTGTCAAAAGCATTTCAAACGACCTTTTAAGCGCGCCAAGCCCGATGACGTCACAAAGTATGACTTTTCCGTCTTCCGTCATCCTGACCGGTGGCCGAGCTACCGAGTTTGTATATGGATTGCCGTGTCTTATTGTTACGTCGTTCAAGTTATTGCCAACCTATAACCTATTTCGTGGATGTCATCATGACAAATAATACTTCGTGACGTCACGACCCGTTTTTACCCGCTTGGGCAAATTTGAATTTTTGGGCAGTTTTAAATCTTTCTAGCGGTCTTTTGGGACGAAATAGGTATTTTTTTTGCTGCCATATGTTTTATGACCATATATACTTACGATTTATAGAATTTTTTTACCATTTCAAATTTTTGTCAAGGTCCCTATTCCGCATTGATTTTCCTAACATTTGTATTTGTGGTTTATTATTACCAAATTTTAGCCGCGTTAGTCAATTGAATGAGAAAAATGCAGTAATAAACAAATAATAAACCAAGTTTATTCTAGTTTTTCAAATTTTGGTACGGGGAACTAAGAACCAGTACCACATACATGCAGAGCGCATAGTGAGTGCAGAATAAAATATAAAATTAATTTAGATTAGAATAGCTACTTAACGTAAAATTGTAACGTCTAAGGCGATTCATTATTATGCAGCAGTCTACATGAAAAAGATATATTATAAATCACCATACCTTTTCAATAACTACATATTTTTATACATTTTTCAAAAAACTTTGAATTACTAAAAAACTTTTTGAAATGAGACTCTTGATACTGGCAATACAAACAAAACAACATTGGTTGTTATAAACTGTAGTCCTATATATGGCATACAGCGACAGTTCGTATAATAGGACCACAGTGTCATGGCCCTATACCGGGTGACAACGAATGTTGTTACCCCCCTATTTTTCCGTAGTTTCCGTAAATATTTAAGTAATGTCATTTTTTTGAAATATGACCTATCTCGATTATTTTTCAATTTTGGCCGCTCCTTTAAGTATAATACCATACTTATGATACATGTTCAAAAAGGTAATTTAATTTTTTGGCTCTAAAAAATGCCTTGTTGCCATTTAAAAATATTGAGTAATTCTTCCTCATTGTTTAAAAAAATATGACATATCTAAAATATTTTTGACAGAAGCATCTTTCGCAAAGAATGTAATTGTTCAACATAAAACAGGTTAAAATAGACCACTGTAAAACTTTCATGGCCCACTCTCAAAGAATCATGTTGTATTAGCGAATCCATGGCCATCTAAGGATTTCCTTGAAAAGTTAGCCTGGAAGCCATTTTAAAAACAAATGATAATGTGCGATACGTCATTTTAAAGGAAATTGACCGTAGAATTCAAATATGAAATAAAAATAATAGGTTTCTATTTAAAATAAAAGAATTGACACCAGTTCCGGTCAAACCGGAAGTGATTTTGAAAGTACAATTTCACAAAAAAGTAACAAAATATACACTTTGAATCTCCTTAAATTTTAAAATTTGTATTAATAAAACTACGGAAAAAATAGGGGGGGTAACAACATTCGTTGTCACCCGGTATACCGACCTAATTTATACGCACCAAACTATTTGTTAATTATAATGATAATTATTACTTTGTCCTCCGACGCTCAATTATTTTTGTGAATAATTTGAAATTTAAGGCGTTGATGGAATTCATAATCCACAATAATATAACCCTCTCTTACTAGGTACTTAAGGAACTGTGTGTCTTCGCCAGATCCTTAAATTAGGCCGCGATTGGCGAAGTTTCACGTGCTTTATTTTGTCTAGCCTGCCAGTTAGTACCAATCGAGATAGTCCTCACGTCTTTGCTACCGCTACTAGACACCAGATGGCAGCTGTTTATAATACGGTTTTCCCTGTCGACATATTAACTTTACAATATATTTCTATCATAATTTAGTTATTGTTGTAGATTTGATGTTAGACATTGTTAGGTTAGGTCCGTTTTTTAACTCAGTTTTGGCAGGACAAAGACGAAGTGTGCGCCAAATTATTTTAGAGACCCTCAGCCCTTCAAAAAGAGGGAACGAAGAAAGATACAAAACACAAAAACACCATAATTTTATAAAAATATTTGAAATAGTTTTTAAAAAATCGCCTTGTCCTACTTTAAGAAAACTCACCCTGAATAATAATTAAGCTTAATTACTTGCTATTTACAGAGTAATAATTTTCATTAAATATCAATACAAAAATTTTAATGACAACGACATATTTCGAAAATGAATCAATAAATGCATAATAAGAATTTTACAACGATTATTCTACCCTTACTATAATATACAATTTTATTATATTTTCCAAATTAGAAATACCTAATGTGACTTCTGGACAGAAACAATTGCTGTTCATTTCGATCGCAAAATGTGCAAGTTATTTTAGTATTATCCCGTATTTTAATTTTCGCAATCATCAGTTAGTATTGGAAAGAAGATACAAAAAGCAAATGATAGTATTTGTAGTTTTATCAATATTTTTGGGACCAGAGTTATCTGGAAGTCACTCATCGTTGAAACAGATTTTATGATAATTTTTAGAATTATAAATATCTTAATACAAATATGCCAATTTTTACACTTATCACGGCTATCATAAACAGTCATAGAAAAAAAATGACTTGGTGTAATCTTTTTCATAAGTTTTGGTTGGTTGATAATATTCTCCTTGTCAACAGATCAAAGCTTAAGGAACATGGATATAACATTTTTAAATATTGTTTTTATTTCTTCATTCTACTGATATTTACTGTATCATATATTGACTCCCGCAATTGGATGAACACAATTAATATTAAATGGGGAACTACATTTATCTGGGTATTTCCTCTAAACTCCGCAATACCTTTGGTTTATTTTTCCTTTCTCTGTCATCGTGGTAATATTGTTACTATCCATAAAAATCAGATACGAGATTGTTAGGACTAATAGAAAGTCTTAGCAAACCTCAAAATATAGAAGATAATTTACAGAAAATTGAGAAAGTAGATCTAATATGTCTGTACCTTCATAAAATCGTATTATATTTTAGACAGCTATTTGAGGTTCAATTGTTATTTATGGTTATTACTGGTTTTCAATTTTCTCTAGGACTGTACATAATCATGAGAGTTTATGGAGTCACAGCTATCCGTATTTTCTGGTTAAGTGTTTTTACCGGGTCCGCCAACGAAGCTGGGACGGAAGATTAAGTCCTTATCGATGAACTTATTAAAACTACGAAAACAGCATAAGGTATGGACTTAAAAGCGGCATATTTTAAAAATATTTTATATTATACAAGGTCTCCCAAAAAAGTGTGGCTGAATAAACTTGCATTTTTTTAAATGGAACACATTATATATTTTTACATTTTTAAATTCCACATAAAATTATAATTATTTTTTATTATATGCATTATTAGTCTATACTTCATAGTTTCCGAGATATTGACTCCCGAAAAGTGACATTTTTGAAATTTGACAGATTCTAACTTTCTAACAGTACGTCTTAGAGCAAAAGGGCTTACATGTCCCTATCTTCAATTTTTATTATCTTTCCAAAAAAATCAACTTCCAGTTAAACCGGAACAACTATATTTCCTGCTTTCGAGTTACATCCGGTTTAAACGGAAGTTGATTTTTTTGGGAAGATAATTAAAATTGAATATAGGGACATGTAAGCCGTGTTGCTCTAGTACTGTTAGAAAGTCAGAAGCTGTCAAATTTTAAAAATGTCGCTTTTCGAGAGTCAATATCTCGGAAACTATGAAGTATAGACTAATAATGCATTTAATAAAAAATAATTATAATTTTATGTGAAATTTAAAAATGTAAAAATATACAGTGTTCCATTTAAAAAAATGCAAGTTTAGTCCGCCACACTTTTTTAGGAGACCCTGTATAATGTAAAATATTTTTAAAAAATGCCGCTTTTAAGTCCATACCTCATGCTGTTTTCGTGGTTTTGATAAGTTCATCGATAAAGACTTAATCTTCCGTCCCCGCTTCGTTGGCGGACCCGGTATGGTAAGTGTGATCAGCAACATACAATGCGTCAGAGTTCGGTTGATATAAAAACTTAAATTGACGCAGAAACATTAAATTTTAAAATTCAAATTTATATGATTGAGATAATACAGCAGGTTATTGTATGAAATTTAGTTACCCTTAGCATCTGTTAATGGTTTCCAAATTTCCTTAGGATTCTGTATATTAAGGATATTTTTTGGAATTACATCCATGTTCGTTGTTATGTAATTTTTATATATGGTAATATTTTAAGACCTAATATTTTGAGGGAAATCTAAGGTAATAGTCCGTTATATCCATTTTTTATGCACGAACAATCATAAAACAGAGCACATATTTCCCATTACTTATATGAAAAAGTTGGGTTAGTTTTCATCTCTGGGTGAAAAGTAAATTTCACGGATATGCAAAAAAAATGTTCTGTTGCTTCAAGGAATGGAATAATAATTCATTATTACCAAAAAAGTGCTGTGTATACCTATTAGCTGCTAAAGCCAATACACAGTAGACAGGGAAAGATCTTGTACAGGGTGTCCCAAATTCGAGCCTCATCATGGGGATCTCGGAAACTATAAGAGATACAGCATCGGTTAAATTGTGGCAAAGTTGCGCAATTTCGTACTGAGCAATATCGCCAAAAAATATCTGAGCTATCTTTTTGAGTTTTTGAAATTTTTGCAAAAAACTAAAATTTTGAGTTTTTGTTTTTTTAAACTGCTTGACTTATGTTATCCGCCACAGAAAAACAAGCACAACATTGTGAAGGCAACTTTTTACGCTCCATATTGTGACGTTTTTAGAATTTCGTTACAACGTTTCGTTTTTATGGAACTATTATCAACTTTATTTTTTTAAATACGGACCTGCATTTTTTATTTTATTTTTTGATAGTCCTTTAAGCCCTGAATTCAACCATGTACCACACTTAATTATATTTAGACGTTTTGATGAAATTATTACATCTTCAGGAATGTGATAATTATTTTTAAATACGGCCCTGGTGTTAGTTACTTACTCTTTTTACCACATACAACATGTAAATGGATCCGGAATTTTATACAAATAATTTACTATATTTAAGTTTTTATATAAATTGTAACAAAGTAAAAATAAAACCAAACAAAACAAAGGTTGCTATGACAAGAACTTTTACTTGATTGTTTGGCTTAAGGTGGAATTCTCAACGTCATTTCATCTATTGCCAACCTATAAATAAAATCAATATCGTCGGTACAATATTTAGGTAATAGCTGACATATTACAAAAATATCAATTTATTTCATTGCTAATTTTGGGAGAATTGTATAGTGAAAAAAGAATGACATAATAATGTTTAAAAAAATCTTACCCGACATTTTTCGCTATAAAATTCTCCTAAAATATTTAATGAAATTCCTTGATATTTATTTAATATGTCAATTATTACCTATAAAATATGAAGACGATAATGATTTTATTTAAATTTTGTGTAAAAGCTAGAAAAATTAAATAAATAAACGCGAAATAGGTTGGCAAGCATGTTGATACTTCCACCTTAATTATCTTGACAACTGCAGTCACCATTTATACTGAATATTTCAGCAAAATTATGTTTTCTGCTTTAGAAAAGCGCGACATGTTACGAGTTTATTATTCTTCCAATAGGAATTCACAAATTCCTTGTGGCCGTTATTTACAGGACTATCCTGAACGCTTGCAGCCTCATTATAGTTATTTTGCTACGCTTGATACTAATTTAGCCCAGTATGGTGGTTTTAATAAACTAAGCGTCAAATATACACCAGGGCCGTATTTAAAAATAATGATCACATTCCTGAAGATGTAATAATGACATCAAAACGTCTAAATATAATTAAGTGTGGTACATGGTTGAATTCAGGGCTTAAAGGGATATCAAAAAATAAAATAAAAAATGCAGGTCCGTATTTAAAAAATTAAAGTTGATAATAGTTCCACAAAAACGAAACGTTGTAACGAAATTCTAAAAACGTCACAATATGGAGCGTAAAAAGTTGCTTTAACAATGTTGTGCTTGTTTTTCTGTAGCGGATAAAATAAGTCGAGCAATTTAAAAAAACAAAAACTCAAAATTTTAGTTTTTTGCAAAAATTTCTAAAACTAAAAAAGATAGCTCAGATATTTTTTTGCGATATTGCTCAGTACGAAATTGCGCAACTTTGCCACAATTTAACCGATGCTGTATCTCTTATAGTTTCCGAGATCCCCATGATGAGGCTCGAATTTGGGACACCCTGTACATTCTTTTTATCAATAGGATCAATAAATACTATCTTATTACGTCATAATTTAAATTATTATAATTAAATAAAAAGCCTAAATTTTACCAATTAGTTTTTAACACAAACAGAAAAAATAATTAAAAAAAAATCTATTATTGTATCTCAAAAACAACATGCTGACAGAGTTCTACTCTAATTGACTAGCGTCTAAAAGAAATCAATAAACATTAATTAATTATTTCATCATTTCATTATACAAAATAATTTATTACTGCATTTAACGCTAAAATCCTGAAGTAAAATGACTTCCGAATTCTTTTTTATTCCACCTGTAAATTTCGCTAGTTATCTTACTATTATTCCATACTTTGATTTTGAAATTAAAGCTCTGGTACAGAAGCAACGGTCTAAAATTCAAGTTTTGGTGTTTACAAGTTTCTCAATGCTTTTGGTGGCAGTATTTACTTGGGAACAGTTCTTAGAAGCAAGTAATTTGCCTTTTCCTGTTAAAGTTATAGACATATTATCAGAGTTATCCCAATATCTGGTACAAATTATAGCCATCATTAACTCCTATAGGAAAAGATCGATTTGGTCCAAGCTATTTAATAAGTTCTTATTGGTTCATGAACAATTATCTTACAACCTATCAAAGTTTGAAAAGCATGTGTTTAAAAACACAAAATATTATTTTGTTATTTTTGTTCTGCTTATAGGAGTAGTAACATATTTTGACTACGCTTCCTGGGTCAATGAATTACACATTACATTGCAGAATACTGTATTTTTATGGTTATTTACTCTTAAATCGGCGATAAGACGGTGCTATTTTTTCTTTGAATACATTTTAATGATATATTTGTTAATATCCATTAGAACTAGATACAAGATGGTTAAAAACCTAGCAAATCAGCTAAAATATTCTGCAAATACAGGAATAAAAATAGAAAAACTAGATTTGTTATCACTTTATCTTCATAAAATAGTATTTTACTTTAAAGATATATTTGAAATTCAACTACTATTAGCAGCTGTTAATGGTTTTCAAATTTCCTTGGAATTGTGTTTATTGATGAGTATTTATGGAATTACACCCACATTGGCTTTAATGTTACTTTTGTATATGGTAAGTCATCAGCTACATAATATGCTGTTTAATTGAACTGAAATTTGCAAAACCAATTAAATAATATGTGTTACCGAAATTGATGCAATAATAAAATCATGGTATTTTATCGTCAAAACTTACACCAATTCCGCATTGATTTTTTGAAAATTTCTATTTGTGGTTTATTATTCCCAATTTTTTTTTGTCGCGTTAGTCACTTGAATGAGAAAAAGGCAGTAATAAACAAATAATAAACCAAGTTTATTCTAGTTTTTGAAATTTTGGTACGGAGAACTAAGAACCATTACCACATACACGCAGAGGGCATAGTGACTGCATAATGAGATATAAAATTAATTTAGATTCCTACAGCTACTGAACGTAAAATTGTAACGCCTAAGGCGATTCATTATTATGCAGCATTCTACATGAAGAAGACACATTAAAGGGAAGATCGGATTCAACCGATAGAATATTGATTATTCTTGTCACTACAAAGATCTAATTGGGCTAAAGAAAAGTAAAGAAATGAAACGGCGAATACGTCACTGAGGGCCTATCCTAAAAAAAGGAGCTCAGAAGATTCTAATTAGGACATCTCTTGTTTTTAATTTTAACAAAAGATTTGAGTAAAATTATAATTTTGGAAAATTATTTTTTGCCAATGATTTAAAAACAAACAAATTAAGATAAATAAAGATTTTTCTAATTTTCTCGAAAACGAATTGACCGATTTTAAAAAATCAAACGTCAAAATAAAGCACTTTAAAAGACTTTTCAAACAAGCTTTTACTTGATACCCCTTGTCATTTAAAATTTTTAAGGCATAACCCCGAGGGCAGAGGGTAAAGTAGTTTTTGTTTAAAAAGTTGTCCCCTTTGGCAAATCTTTTGACGTGTCTCGGCGTTTTTTTTTTCATCAGTGGTTTGTTCGGGTTTGTTCGGGTTTGTGGTTTTCCCTGTATACCTATAACATATTAACATTAAATATGGCATATTAACAGTAAAGGTATCTTATTTTAACTATTAATTGAAAATTATATTTATTTCAGTAGCTTTTGTTTTAGTTTTCGTTTAAAGTTGACTAAATTCAAGGATTTCAGAAAGTTGGTTATATTGCTTGGTGACGTTATAAGAAATTATACCGGGTGACAACGAAACTACAACCTAGCTTGTCACGTCGCTATAATAATGATAATAATACCAGAAATAATATTAATAATAATAATAATAATAATAATAATGATAATAATAATAAAAATAAAAATAAAGGAAGAAACACTAGTCACGATAAAATCAGAGGGAAGTAGCTACGCTGATCTGCTTAAAAAAATGAAAGAAGAAGTGGACAATGGTGGAATATGTGTAAAAATCAATAAAATAAGGAAAACAAGAAATGGAGATTTCCTACTCGCTGTAGATGGAGGGGGGGGGGGGGGGGAGGACTAATACACTAGAAAAGGAAATCAAAAGCAAAATAGAGAATGCTAATGTTACAACGAGGAAAACGGAAACAACAACCCTTTACATAATAGGAATGGATTCAACGACACAAGAAAGCGAACTTAAGCAAGCAGTAGTTAGAGAAACCAAAATAAAAGAAACGAAAATAGATATAAAAGTAATCAGGAAAGAAAAATATGAAGATCAAACAGCAATAGTAGGGATCCCAAGGGCACCGGCAGCTGCGCCTATAAGGGAAAGAAAATTGAGAGTTAGATGGATAAAATGCGGTGTCAGAGAAAGAATACATCTATTAAGATACTTTAAATGTTTGGAATACGGACACAAAATCTATGAATGTACATCAAAGACGAGTCGAGCAGAAGAATGCATTAAATGTGGACAAACGGGACATAAGAGTAAAGACTGCAAAAATGCGGAGCGATGCATAAAATGTGAAGTAGAAGGACACCGAGCAGATCAAATCAGCCCCTACTTTAAAGCATTAGTGGAAAAAACAAGAAAGGAGAGGGTACTTTTGACCAGTAGGAATAAGGGGGGAGGAAGAAGAACAACATAATGAGTCTTAAAGTTCTACAAACCAACTTAGGGAGAAGAAGAGTGTCGCACGACTTAGCCTACGCAACGGCCATACAGAAAAATGTTGACATAATAGGATAGGAATAAACTGTGTGAAGAACTAAATAGAAACATATGATATTCCTAAGAACCAAAAACTGCAGATTGTAAAAGAGTTATTCCCTTCTCCGGATGGGATAAATGGCAAATACAGGAAAAAACGAGTAGTAGCTCCAAGCTTTACCAACAAAGAAATGAAAGAGGCTATAGATAATATAAAAGTAGGGAAAGTACCTGGGTTAGATAGAACACCTCCTGAGGCAATAAAGGAAATCGGAAAAGAGAACAACGAATGGCTGCTAGAAGTCCTAAATGAATTACTAAGACTTCAGATATTTCCAGAAGAATGGATAGTGGCTAAAGTAATTCTGCTGCCAAAAGGAAAACCAAATTCGTACCGACCACTCTGTCTCCTGAATACCATTAGCAAACTGTATGAAACACTGATTAAATGAAGACTGGAGAAGGAAGTTGAAGCAAAAGGGAGGTTGGCAAAACATCAATATGGTTTCAGGAAAGGCCGTTCTACGGTGGATGCCATGAAAGCTATTAAGGACATAACCGACAAAAGACGGAAATGCTGGAATGTACTGATCACACTCGATGTACGAAACGCTTTCAACACCGCGAATTGGAATATAATACTGCGAAGACTCGAATCTAGGGGGATCTCTTGGTATCTCATCAACGTTATAGCAGACTACCTAAATCAGAGAACTATCCAAGTGGCAAGTGGAGAAAGGATGGAGGTCAAAGCAGGAGTCCCCCAGGGATCGGTACTCGGACCGACCCTCTGGAATATCCTGTATGATGAAGTGCTACATTTGAAATTACAGGGTCGAGCATGGACCATAGGATTTGCAGATGATTTGGCGCTAGTAGTTTCGGCTGACACCAAAACCACACTGATGCAAAATACCAATGAAAATTTAAGACGCATACAAAGGTGGATGGAAAATAATTTACTAACGCTGGCACCAGAAAAAACTGAGGCAGTGCTTATTACACAAAAACGAAAAGGGGATGGGATAACGTTTCATCTCGGCAAGGAAACCATTAGACCGAAAGGAAATATAAGGTATCTTGGAGTATACTTCGACAAAAAAGGTAGTTTTCAAGAACATCTGAACCGAGCAAGTGAAAAGGCAGAAAATAGACTTGCGAAACTGACAAGACTGATGCCAAATGTTGGTGGACCGTACAGTGGAAAGAGGGCAGTCCTCAGTGGAGTGGTACATTCCATACTGCTTTACGGGGCACAAAATATGGGCTGAAACGCTGAAGGTTAGGAGAAACCGCCTGGTACTGGAGAAGATACAAAGGAAAACTCTAATCAGAGTTGCATCAGCCTATAAGACGGTATCCACTATGGCCATACAGGTTATAACAGGTATACCACCAATTGAACTCATGGCAGAAGAGAAAAAGAACGCATACGAACAGGGGAAAAACGGAAATGTAGACATCGGTAACCTCAAAACCATAACTATAAGGAGATGGCAACAAAAATGGAACGACAATACGAAAAGAGGTCAGTGGACAAAAAGGTTAATCCCAAATATTAAGAAATGGTTGGACTGTGGACATAGAAATATCGACTTCTACCTCACTCAAGCCCTCACAGGACACGGAAACTACAAGGAGTATCTAAAAAGAATCTAGCTGCGTCTACTGAAATTCGATAGACACAGCTGAGCACACTATCTTTGAATGCGACAAATGGGAAATAATAAGGGAACAAGCAGCAGTTAGGATAAATAAAGATATAACGGCATACAATATTGTGGATAGTATGATAGAAAGCAAAGAAAACTGGGCGATTTTGCACAATATTATTAAGACCATTATGAAAAACAAAGAAAGGGAACAGAGGATGGCGATGATCTAGAAAGGGAACTCGTTGTCTCCATGAAGTGGATGTCTAGCGACGGTTCCATGGAGTCAACTGGGAGAATGAAAGGGTGGTTTTTGGTGAGTATACCAACATAACACTTTATGCGGGAGAATCTCACACTACCATGGTATGGTGTCTATAAAAGATTTTCCACCCACACAAAAAAAAAATAATAATAATAATAATAATAATAATAATAATAATAATAATAATAATAATAATAATAATAATAATAATAATAATAATAATAATAATAATAATAATAATAATAATAATAATAATAATAATACTAACCGCAGGGGTATATCTAGGTATACTTGGGTGTTGCGACCCCACGGACCCGAGCACTTCACAGTGGGCCAGGGGACCACTGGAAGTAAAAATCCCCTTATCTCAGTACTACCATGAAATTAGTAGTGGTACGGCAGGGCTCTGCTGAGATGGACCTTTCACCCTGTAAGCTGGCAGTAGCTAAAAAATGCACACCCATTACTAATGGAGAACTTTTCAAAAATGAAAGCCTCGGACGAGCGTCGTTACGATCGGGTGCGACGCGGGAATTTTCAGCCCGATCAAAAATATGACGAGTCGGCTACACTTCTGAATAATCCTAATATCAACACCTTCACTATATCCGATATTGTAGCCGACGGAAGCTGCCTATTTAGAGCGGTAAGCTTGTACCTATATGGTCACCAAGAGTGCCACGAGCAGATAAGACTAAACGCACTAGAATATATAAAAGATAATTGGCCCTTACTCCAAAACCATGCTCTAATTGAAAACGACAGGATGAGAGATATTAAAATCTACTATAATAAAGTGAAGAAGACAAATGTTTATGGAACTAGACTTGAAATACTTGCTCTTTCCGAAATTCTAAGCATGAACTTTCACATTTACACCAGACCACGGGCTACAAGAACAAGAAGTTTTACAGTCGTAAGCGAACCAACAACGATAAGTAAAATAAAACACGACAAGAACATATACCTGCTTCTGACAGACAACCCAGCATCAGGACACTTTGAGCTCCTAACCCCACAAAATATAGATCCAAACCCAGCTACGGATGTTTGGCAGGAACAACCTGCAACCACCAATGCTGGCAAACAAAGACAGCGCCTACAATGGACAGTTGAAATGAATAAAACAGTAATGCGCTGTTACTACACTGCCACAAAACTTGAAACAATAAAATCAGGCTACAGACATGAATTACGAAGCTTCTAGCCCAATACCCATACCTCCAACAATATGTCACGGAACAGAGACTAATAGATCAAAAAAGAAGCATAACTAAGAACAATCGCCTCACGCCATTTGAATTACAAATGCTCAAAGATACAGTAGCTGCCGAACTTAACAGAGATCAGCCCCACATTAGAAACACCAACGAACATCCAGAACACACCCTGCAGAATGAAACACAAGAAGCATCAATTCACTCATTTTCCAATGAAAGCACAACCCCCAACATTCACACACAGAAAGCGAGAACACAGCAACAAAACACCATAGACACACCAATAAACCAATCTTCACACCTAACCACATTCACACAACATCCTTCCAAATCACCTCTTTTACAAAAACTTAAAACGAAAATGGATGAATACCTAACCCAATGGTTAGGCTCTGATCCTACACTGAGAAACTCAATTCCTCGGCTGATCTTTAAGCAAAACACACAACAAATCCTTGATACAATTAACAAAGATATAATGCCACAATACATAACAAACCTAAGTACAATCGAAGATATCCATACAATAATCTACGCAGCAGCTATCACCTCAGTCGTACAGAACGATCAAAAACTACCACAACGACAAACCCTAAATTCAAATGGCAGATAAGATTAGAAAACAGAATTAATGAAATCAGGAAAAGTCTAGGACACCTCACCCAGTTCACAAAAGGGAATACCTCAAAACATGTAACACAGACAACAGAAAAAATAAAATCCAAATATCCCACCCAAACAATGTCAGAGATCCTTGATACCCTTAAGCAAAAACTAGCAGTATACGCTGCAAGACTCCGAAGATACAAAGTGTCAAACGAAAGAAAAGATACCAACAACCTCTTTCTTCGAAATGAAAAGCAATTCTACCAAAGAACCGTGGCCAACAAGGAAATAAGATTAACAGAACCACCAGACAAACAAGAACTAACCAATTATTGGAAAAGCATATGGTCGGAATCAAAACAACACAATAACAACACCTGAATTAAAGCCGAAGAAGATAGATACAAACACATAACAGAACAAGAAGATATCGTACTTAAAACAGAAGAAATCTCAGACACAATCAAATACACACAAAACTGGAAGTGCCCTGGCATAGATAACATTCAAAACTTCTGGTATAAACAGTTTACTACTACACACGAAGCACTTACACGACAAATTAACAAAATTATGCAGCAACCTTAGGCGTTTCCCAGTTTCCTGACTCAAGGGATAACATACATAAAACCCAAAAACTCGGACACTAAAAACCCCTCAAACTATCGACCTATCACCTGCCTACCAACCTTATATAAGATCATTACAGCCACAATCTGCAATAAAATAGAACAACGTCTAACGATCAATAACATACTCACAGAGGAACAAAAAGGATGCAGAAAAAACACCCAGGGCTGTAAGGAACAACTGGTTATAGATAATGTCATCATGGGACAAACTGGAAAAGAACATAGGAACCTCCACATCGGGTATATAGATTATAAAAAGGCCTTTGACTCCGTACCTCATAGCTGGTTAATAAAGGTCCTTGAAATCTACAAAATCAACAAGAATATCAGAGAATTCCTTATACAAACCATGAAAACCTGAAGAACGAATATCCGATTAAACACAGAAACCGAGTATATCCAAACAGACGAACTCCATATCAGGCGTGGTATTTTCCAGGGGGACTCACTTAGCGCCCTGTGGTTCTGTCTCTGTCTTAACCCACTCTCAAACATACTTAATAGTACAAAGCATGGCTTTCATCTCAGGCACAATAAAGAAAACCAACAACAAATAAACCACTTATTATATATGGACGACATTAAACTCTACGCAGCCACGGAAACCCAGTTGAAGGGCCTTCTCAAAATCACGGAAACATTCACCTCAGACGTCTGCATGGAGTTTGGAATGAGTAAATGCAGAGTACTCCACATAAACAAAGGTCAGTGGAAAGAACATCATGAGGTTCAAGCAGCCAATAATAAAACAGTAGACAACATGCTCAGAGACGAAACATACAAATACCTAGGATTCCATCAAGGCACCAAACTAAACCATACCCACATCAAAACAGAGCTTATAAGTGAATTCAAAAATAGACTTACCAAACTGATAAAACCCAAGTTAAATTCCAAGAACCTTACTAAGGCCATAAATACGTATGAACTTACTAAACACAGAAAGCTATACCACAATTCATGTAAAGAAAGGATAACAATTAAAAGAAATGTAGGAGGAAGAGGAATTATAGACGTAACATCCCTGCACACAAGGCAAATCCAAAAACTCAGAAAATTCTTTCATATTAAACATACCAGTCTCCACACAGCGATAAGCAATGCAGATAAAAACTATACGCCCCTCAATCTATCCCAAACAAACCATCCAGCAGACAAATACAATGATACACAATTACAACAAGATAGAATCAATACCTGGTCAGGGAAAATCCTCCATGGACAGCATAGATACCACGTGAAACAAGATTACATCGACAAAGGATCATCATATACATGGTTAAAAGATGGTCAGCTCTTTTCCGAAACAGAAGGGTTCTTACTCGCTATTCAAGATAAAGTTATAGCAACAAGGAATTATCAAAAACATATAATCAAAGACCCGGCTATAACAGACGATACATGCAGAAAATGCCACCTCCAGAAGGAAACAATTGACCATATTACAAGTGGATGTAAAATTCTTGCTGGCCAAGAATACACAGCAAGACACAACGCAGCAGCAAAAGTAGTTCACCAAGCACTGGCCATAGCGTGTAAGCTCGTAGAAAACTCAGAACCATACTACAAATACACACCAACATCCATACTCGAAAACAAAGATTTCAAACTGCACTGGGATATAAATATTCAAACAGACAAAACAATATCCGCAAATAGACCAGATATCACTCTTCAGTTAAAAAAGGAAAAAAACCACATACCTAATTGACATAGCTGTTCCTAGTGATAAAAACATCCAAACGAAATACAATGAGAAAATCTCCAAATACACAGACCTGGCAATGGAAATAAAAAGACTTTGGAAGCAAGAAAAAGTCACTATTATCCCTCTTATTATGTCAGTGACAGGCCTCACACCAGGAACATTTAAATCACACCTGAAACAACTAGGAATCAACACAAACATACATCGAAACTTTCAGAAATCAGTCATTCTAAAAACATGCCATATTGTTAGATCATTTCTCAATTCAGAATAGTAATAATAAAATATACACTGACTTGGCATAGCCCGTCAGTGCATATAATAAAATAAACCACAATTATGTGAGAAAAAGAAAGATAATAATAATAATAATAATAATAATAATAATAATAATAATAATAATAATAATAATAATAATAATAATAATAATAATAATAATAATAATAATAATAATAATAATAATAATAATAATAATAATAATAATAATAATAATAATAATAATAATAATAATAATAATAATAATAATAATAATAATAATAATAATAATAATAATAATAATAATAATAATAATAATAATAATAATAATAATAATAATAATAATAATAATAAAAATAATAAAACTAGACAAAAAATCAACACCGCTAAATCTAGCACAAGAAAATAACGGCGAACCAGAGGAAGATAACCTCGAGGATAAGTGGAAAAGAAAGGAATTACATGGCAGATATCCAGCATTGCTGGCACAACCACACATCAACAAGGAAGCATCCCTCATGTGGTTAAAACTTGGATATCTATTTCCCGAAACCGAAGCATTCATTATTGCAATACAAGACCAAGTCATTGCGACACGCAATTATAAAAAATTTATTATGAAAGAACGTATCCTAACAGATAGATGCAGAATGTGCAAAGAACAAACCGAATCCATCGATCACATCATAAGCGGATGCCAAACACTAGCCCCAAAAGAATATACCAAAAGACACGACAATGTTGGCAAAGTAATTCACCAAGAGCTCTTAAAAATCCACGAACCGACAATCACCGAAACAATCCCATACTACAAATATAACCCAGAAAGCATCCATGAAACAGAAAACTATAAGATATACTGGAACAGAGAAATAATAACGGATCTTCCCTTACAACACAATAGACCAGACATGGTGTTCACTGACAAAATAAACAAGCATACTTACCTGATCGACTTCTCTATCCCGCTTGCCGCAAACCTACAAAAAAAACACAGAGAAAAAAATTAGTAAATACTTACCTCTTGCCAACGAAATAAAAGAAATGTGGAACCAAGAAAAAGTGATGGTAGTACCAATCATCATAGGTGCAACTGGAGAAATATCACACACACTCTTCGAAAACCTAAAAAAATTAAACATTAAAGAACAAATATACTACCAGCTACAAAAAGTTGTTCTTATAGAAACCAGCGGAATTTTCAGACGTGTACTAAATGACGCCGACAACTGAAACTTGAACGTTTCCAAACTTACCAATCTACCTGCTTTCTTGCAACTAATGCCGAAACAGGATAGAAGCCATATCCAGATACAAAATCTGTGGAACCTGAGAATAATAATAATAATAATAATAATAATAATAATAATAATAATAATAATAATAATAATAATAATAATAATAATAATAATAATATTTTTATTTTGATGAAAATGATGATTTGACGTACTTGTAAAAAGTTTTATTAGTACCATGGTCTACAAGATTATTCTCATAAGTAGCTCTAGCGTTTCTTAATAGGGATGTCACGTAGTTGTTACTATTTCTATAATGGGTTTCGTTTTCGGGAGTACGATTTCTACGAAAATTGTGCCAAAGGTGTCTCTTTCTGTTAATGTCCCTTCTTATAAAGTTTGTAAGCCAGGGAATGCGTGTGTTTGATATTCTGGTATTAAGAGGAACGTGACTCTCTACAGTGCTATTAATATTATTGCAGAAGTTACTCCACACTTCCTCTACTGACCCGTTTGTCCAGTGACATGCAGCCAACGAGTTGTTAACTAAAGTAAAGTCAGTTTGTTTGTAGTTTCTATACAGTACAGTTTTCCTGTGTCGAGTAGCATTAACAGTAAATTGTGCTTTTGCAAGAATAACAATGTGATGACTAAGTTCAATAGGAGGATAAAATTGCAGTACGGAAAGCCATTGAGGAGATGAGCAAAATATAAGATCAATTCTTGAAGGTACAGTGTTTGGTTTATAATGTGTGGGGCTATCAACCAACTGTGAAAGTGATATTTAAAAAATAAAATATTGATAATCATCGATATTTATCGACATTATCGATTTATCGACATTTTCGATATTTATCGATATTATCAATATATCGACTATATCGAAATTTTTTTAATATCAATATTCGATATTGGAATTTCAATTTCGCCCAGCCCTAGGGGCAAGTGTCAAGTATGCGAGAATTCGGAAAATAATTCATCTGTAGTTATTTTTCATAGGTGAGTAAATAGAGAGTTGGGTTATTTGTAGGTTAGATGTAAACTATAGTAGCAAGGTGACATTTAAAGATAAATCCACTGTAATCCCTACTCTCTGCCCTACCCAGCTCTTCACCGCTTCTCTCCTACAAACTTTGTTTTCAATACATGTTAATAGCGTTTATGAATGACATATAGATGGTACCAGATCATTTTTTTAAACTGACATATCAAATCTAGGGGTGTTTTTCCTGATGAGGGCTGGGTTAAATAAAAATATTTTTTAAGCTACGCCAAGCTTTCGATAATATTTACCGTGCGAACAAAAATTATTTGAATCAAAGAGGGCCTTGCATCTAAAGATATAATGCTTAGCCGTAGAGCTTAATACCTGTTGGGTGACAGTAACTACCTGAATTAACAATCAATCAGTTATTCCGTCATCTTTGACAGTCGTTACAAGTAATTTGATTCATCGCTAATTTTTCCAATTTCTTGAACAATTCACACAATGGGCTTTACGGAACAGCATAAAACATTCATGGTTGAAGTGTATTTTCGAAACGGGGTTAGAGTAAATTGTGAATGGCAATACAATCCGGGTTTGTGCATGGACGATTTTCACGAACATTTTCCCAACATTGCTTTTATTGCTGGGGATTTTTATCATTGCCTGAAAAGAACCGCGGTTGTATTTAGGGAAACAGGTTCTATACAACACAAAAAAGAAGCAGGAAGACCATCTGTAAGAACAGAAGAACTTGTTGCAAACGTTCGTGAAATAATGCAAAATACGCCAACAAATTGTATAAGACGCATGTCCCAAGAAGTGGGAAGATCTTATGGAACATGCAGGACTATTCTTAAGAAACAGCTAAATTTATTTCCTTATAAAGTGCAAGTATTCCAAGAAATACAAGCCGCAGATTTTGAAAGACGCATGAATTACTCTCAATGGTTTACCCAAAATTTATTGGAAAGAAATGATTTATTAGACCCGACATTCTTTTCGGATGAAGCCTGGTTCCACCTCTCCGGTTATATGAATTCTCAAAATACACGCATGTGAAGTAGTTAAAATCCCCATTTTTTTGTAAAGTTTACATTGCACCCTCAAAAAATTGGTGTCTGGTTAGCTGTTTCCCGAAGAAGAATTGCTGGTCCTATTTTTTTCCATGACACAGTTACAGCACAGCGGTATAGAGACAATATTTTGTATCCATTTGTGGAGCAATTACTTGACGACGAACTACGTTTTGGATATTTTCAACAGGACGGTGCAACCGCCCATACAGCCGCCGAAACTATTAACTACTTACGCAATTTTTTCGACGACAGGTTGATCAGTTTTCGATCAGATATTAAATTCCCACCTAGATCACCTTGTTTAACGGTTATGGATTACTTCGTTGTTCCTCATTCAAAGAACACTATTTTTAAAACACCAATTACAAACTTAGAACAATAATTACAAGAAAGGATTATCCAACAATGTGGTAACATTTCCCCAGAGATGCTGGTCAACACTTTTGAAAATATAAAGAGCTTGCTTGGCGCATAGCGGTGGCCAATGTCAGCAATTTATTTAATTATTTTTCTTTTTCTTTCTGTATATTTTACTTTGTTAATTTTGTAAACAACAAAAATAAATGTGTATTTGTCTACTTATTTTATTACTCATTAGTTTGGCATAATCATGTCATAATATGAATTTGACAAAATTTTAACCTAGATTTGGTTAGATATATCGTCCCCATATCATTGTGATCTAAACGAAGCCCACTTTTTTTAATTCAAGCCCTGTTTGATGGAAATAATTTTTGCTCGCACGGTATTATCTTCTTCACGCCTACAAATAATGAACAAGAAAAACCATGGCATTCGTTCTAACTGTTTCAATTGTCACGAGCCGTCACTGCTAGCATACTTGATAAGTTGCAAATTTCAGGTGACTCCGTATTTTAACGCAGTTTTGGCAGTTCCTGTAGTAATAATAGGGTAATATGTTAATTTTTTTCTTCTCAGGTATACCAGGACGACCACTTTTAGCACCATTTTTAATAGTACAGGAAAATCTTCACTTAATTGCTACCCTAGGCACTATCACTTTGCTAATAGGCGGGCAAATTGGGTATTTTTCATTGAATATATCACAGACTTCTCTATGATTTCATTTCCACAACCCAACTTAATCAGAATTTTTGAATAGGAAAAAATGAGATTTTTTTAAAATTGTCCGTCCATCTTCCAATCCCCTCCTCATAATTTCATTAAAATATTTTAAATAGTTTTTAAAAAATTGCTTTGTCCTACTTTAAGAAAACTCACCCTGAATAATAATTAAGCTTAATTACTTTCTATTTACAGAGTAATAATTTCCATTAAACGACAATACAAAAATATTAATGACAACGACATGTTTCGAAACTGAATCAATAAATAAATGCATAATTAGAATTATACAACAAATATTCTACCCTTACTACAAGAAACAATTTTATTATATTCTCCAAATTAGAAATACCTAATATGACTTCTGAACAGGAACAATTTCCGTTCATTTCGATCGCAAAATGTGCAAGTTATTTTAGTATTATTCCGTATTTTAATTTTCGGAATAATCAGTTAGTATTGGAAGAAAGATACAAGAAGCAAGTCATAGTCTTTTTAGTTTTATCAATATTTCTGGGGGCTGGGGTTATCTGGAATTCACTTATAATTGGAACAAATTTTATAATAATCTTTAGAATTATTGATATCTTAATACAAATATGCCGATTTTTAACACTTATCACGGCTATCATAAACAGTCATAGAAAAAAAATGACTTGGTGTAATCTTTTTCATAAGTTTTCGTTGGTTGATAATATTCTCCTTGTCAATAGATCAAAGCTTGATAATTATGGATATAACATTTTTAAATATTGTTTATATTTCTTCATTGTACTGATATTTACGGTATCATATATTGACTCCCGCAATTGGATGAACACGATGAATACTAAATGGGGACATACATTTACCTGGGTATTTCCTCTAAGCTCCTCAATAACTCTAATTTATTTTTTCTTTTACTGTGTCATCATGGTAATATTGTTACTATCCATAAAAACGAGATACGAGATTGTTAGGAAACTAATAACAAGTCTTAACAAACCTCAAAATATAGAAGATAATTTATTACAGACAATTGAGAAAGTAGATCTAATATGTTTGTACCTTCATAAAATGGTATTATATTTTAGACAGCTCTTTGAGGTTCAATTGTTATTTATGGTTATTACTGGTTTTCAATTTTCTCTGGGACTGTACATAATCATGAGAGTTTTTGGAGTCACAGCTATCCGTATTTTCTGGTTAAGTGTTTATATGGTAAGTGTAATCAGCAACATATAATGCGTCAGAAAAACTTAAACTGACGCAGAAACATTAAATTTTAAAATTCGAATTTATATGATTGAGATATTACGGCAGGTTATTGTGTCCCGTCGTTAGAATTTTTTTTATCCCGGGTGACAACGAAATTACGACTTAGCTTGTCACGTCGCTATAATAATGATAATGATAACACAAATAATAATAATAATAATAATAATAATAATAATAATAATAATAATAATAATAATAATAATAAAAATAATAATAATAATAATAATAATAATAATAATAATAATAATAATAATAATAATATTAATAATAATAATAATAATAATAATAATAATAATAATAATAATAATAATATATATATATAATAACATAAATGAAATAACAGACCTACTCAAACAGAAACTTGCTGCCAAATCCAAAAGACTAAGGAGACTTAAAGAAAGTGACCAACGTAGAAAACACAACAAACAATTTAAAGAAGATGAAAGACAATTTTACAGAGAACTAAACCAAAAAACAAACAACGATCAAAAAAATGAAAACCCAGATAAAGAAAAAACTAAAACCTATTGGAGCAGTATATGGTCACATGAGAAGAAACACAAACAAACACCAAGATGGATCAGAGATGAAAAAACAAGAATGTACAACAAAAAACAAATGAACAATCATAACATAACAATAGACGATGTACAAAAAGCTATAAAGAAAACACACAGTTGGAAATCACCAGGAAAAGACGGGCTGCATAACTTTTGGTGGAAACGATTTACAAGCACACACGACAAAATAGCACAACTATTCTCTGAGATTGTAAAAGGACAAGCAGAAATGCCCGATTTCATGACTGAAGGACTAACATACAACTTACTCCCAAAAACAACACCGACCAGCAGTTATCCAGATAAATACAGACCGATTACATGTCTCCCAACCATTTATAAGATATTAACAGCAATTATCACAAACAAAATATATACACATCTAACCGAAAACAACCTATTAGCAATAGAGCAAAAAGGATGCAGAAGAAAAACCAAAGGCTGCAAGGAACAACTGATTGTTGACACCATTATAACACAACACAAAAAGAAAGAAAGGAAACCACTGTACACTGCATACGTCGACTACAAAAAGGCTTTCGACAGTGTCCCACACTCGTGGCTACTAGAAGTGCTAAAAATTTATAAAATTGATCCGTTTATTCAGAGCGTCCTGAAACAAACAATGACTAAATGGAAAACAACACTAAGCGTAAACAACAACAAAAACAAATTCACAATAGACAACATAGAAATAAAACGCGGAATTTTCCAGGGCGACGCGCTTAGTGCACTTTGGTTTTGCATGGCAGTGAACCCTCTCTCACACATGCTAAACAAAACAAACAAAGGTACAACCATAGAAAACAACACAATAAGCCACCTCCTCTATATGGATGATCTAAAACTATATGCAGACAACAAAGAAAACATCGAAAAACTAATACAAATCACAAAAACATTTAGCGACGACATACACATGGAATTTGGACTGGACAAATGTCGAATCAATGCAATGGAAAGGGGAAAGTGGAGACAATATGAAGGGTATGACATGGGAGCAGATAAAGGACAAATAGAAGGCATGGAAAATGAAGAATTGTACAAATATCTAGGATACCAACAAGCGAGAGGAATAGATCAAAAACACAGCAAAGAAACACTAAAAAACAAATTCAAGGAAAGAATAAGGAAAATATTAAAAACAAAACTAAATTCCAAAAACATGACAAAAGCAATAAACACATACGCTATATCTATTCTAACCTACAGCTTTGGCGTAATCTCCTGGACAGACACAGAACTCGAAGAGCTCAATCGTGACATCCGTACAATGAGCACCAAATTCCGCAAACACCATCCACGCAGCTCAATAGAAAGAGTAAACATCTCACGAGAAAAAGGAGGACAAGGAATTATCCACATACCAAGACATAACCAAAAACAAATAATGACGCTCAGAAAATACTTTAATGATGAAGCCACTAATAACCAGTTATATAAAATCATAAAAAAACTAGACAAAAAATCAACACCGCTAAATCTAGCACAAGAAAATAACGGCGAACCAGAGGAAGATAATCTCGAGGATAAGTGGAAAAGAAAGGAATTACATGGCAGATATCCAGCATTGCTGGCACAACCACACATCAACAAGGAAGCATCCCTCATGTGGTTAAAACTTGGATATCTATTTCCCGAAACCGAAGCATTCATTATTGCAATACAAGACCAAGTCATTGCGACACGCAATTATAAAAAATTTATAATGAAAGAACGTATCCTAACAGATAGATGCAGAATGTGCAAAGAACAAACCGAATCCATCGATCACATCATAAGCGGATGCCAAACACTAGCCCCAAAAGAATATACTAAAAGACACGACAATGTTGGCAGAGTAATTCACCAAGAGCTCTTAAAAATCCACGAACCGACAATCACCGAAACAATCCCATACTACAAATATAACCCAGAAAGCATCCATGAAACAGAAAATTATAAGATATACTGGAACAGAGAAATAATAACGGATCTTCCCTTACAACACAATAGACCAGACATGGTGTTCACTGACAAAATAAACAAACATACTTACCTGATCGACTTCTCTATCCTCTCCCGGATATCTTCGCGAGAAACTCTCTTTTAGATGTGCAACTCACAACCGCCACACTCGCCAAAATAATTTGCTTAATTTACCTCGACATCGCACTGCTCTATTTCAGCGATCTTTTTCATATGTTGCTCCCAAAATGTTTAATACAAATAAAGTGTATTTTGAGAATGTTTCCTATAATACGTTTAAACGGAAATTTAAAATGTTTTTGTTAAATGGACTTTGAATGTAGATTTTTATTTTTGGCACCTATATTATACATTTTTTTTTTTTGTTGTTTTTTGCATAAGTGATAAGTAGGAAGTATTATATTGTTATAGGTATATTATGTTTATACTTGATACTTATAATCTTAGTGATAATATTGTAATTTATTATATTATAATTGTATTTTATATGCTCGGTTAAGCAAACAGCTATGCTGCACTTCGCCGAGTTAAAAATAAAGACGATTCTATCTATCTATCTATCTATCTATCCCGCTTGCCGCAAACTTACAAAAAAAACACAGAGAAAAAATTAGTAAATACTTACCTCTTGCCAACGAAATAAAAGAAATGTGGAACCAAGAAAAAGTGATGGTAGTACCAATCATCATAGGTGCAACTGGAGAAATACCACACACACTCTTCGAAAACCTAAAAAAACTAAACATTAAAGAACAAATATACTACCAGCTACAAAAAGTTGTTCTTATAGAAACCAGCGGAATTGTCAGACGTGTACTAAATGACGCCGACAACTGAAACTTGAACTTTTCCAAACCTACCAATCTACCTGCTTTCTTGCAACTAATGCCGAAACAGGATAGAAGCCATATCCAGATACAAAATCTGTGGAACCTGAAGATAATAATAATAATAATAATAATAATAATAATAATAATAATAATAATAATAATAATAATAATAATAATAATAATAATAATAAAAATAATAATAATTATAATAATAATAATAATAATAATAATTTTATTGCCCAACAAGTATCCATTTACAGAGCAATATACCTAGAGAAAAGAAAAGTAAAACAAAAATTCAATAATATCAAGTTGTATAAAACATATTATAATATCAGAAGAAACTATAGAAAAAGGAACAATAATAATATTAAAAGCAGATGTTGCCATCACCGTACTACATTTGCACAGAAAAAGAACCTAATATAAAAAAATTTCTAAAAAGTTTCAAATAGCTTTTACCACAGCTTTTAATTTATGCAGGTTGTACATAAAAATATTACAATGATTCCATATTTTATTAAAGTTAGAGCACATAAAATTAATTGACGATTTATGCATTACATTTGCCCTGGCCCTAAAAACCAGATAGGTATCTACCAGTCCCTTCGCTAAATTGTTTAAGTTGTATCTCTCTAATAGCATGTTATAATCAACACTCTGCTCCGGATAGACACCATCTATCTTAAAAGTAACATACTCTAAAAAACGTTTTTTAATTCTTTCAATGCTGTCTATTTGACATAAAAAATAAGGGCTCCATATAATTGAAGCATACTCCAACTGTTACTCTGCTCGTACAAAAGAAAAAATAAGATGTTGAAAACTTTAGGGTTATTAAAATTCTTACAATTGAGCACGATCAAGCCAAGGGTCCGTCCCGCATTTAAAATAATTTTATTAATATGATCAATAAATGTTAACTTAGCATCAAAAATTACTCCCAGATCCTTTGACACACATGGGCGTTCCAAAATCTCTCCAAGTATGGAGTAGAGGGATGCAGCAATGATTGTTGTTTACGAGTATAGATCAGGATTTTACATTTGCTTGCATTTAGGTGGAGTTTGTTTCTTTCTTACCATCCCTGAATTACTTCTAGTTAGAAAATTATCTGGAATCTGACAACATTAAGGTTTTGTGTTTCTGTGAAACGTGGTGTAAACCAGAGAATGTTTCTGTTTTACACTTCGAATTTTTTTTAAATGTTACAAATTTTTGTCGGACCAGGCTAAGGGAGGGAGGAGTTGGCATTTGGTGTCATAGTGACGTTACCGTTGCTCCCCTTGAACTTAAATCAGTTGTATGTATTGAAAAATACTTTGAAATATGCGGAATAATGCTTAACATTCAATCTAATGAAAAAATAATAATCTTGACATGTTACCGATCCCCTGATGAAGACTTTGCAACCTTCTGTAACAAACTAACCCAGGTTTTGGATTTTGGGTATAAACCAAATTTAAAAATAATTTTAAACGGAGATTTTAATCTTGATCCGCAAAGAGGCAAACGTGATTATTCTCTATTAGGCGATATATTAGCCAGTTTTAACATTTTTAATATTGTGACTACCCCAACAAGAGGGGATTATTTGCTCGACCATGTTTATTCTAGTGATGTTCTGGGGTGCACTGTGGAGGACAACTGCATCTCTGATCACAGATCTTTAATAATTGATATTAATATTCAACTTCCTTATATAAATAAATTTCAAAACATTCAAAAGAGAGTTTTTGCAGATAATAATATTCAATCATTCTGTGATAGTTTACGCAGTGAAAATTGGTTATCAGTTTATGAGGCAACTGATGTAAATATTGCCTTTAAAAAATTTCATGAAAAATTTCTATTTCATTTTAATTGCATTTTTCCCTTAAAGACAACTTTAATTAATAAAAGTAGAAAGAGTTGGGTTACCCAGGAGATCAAACAGTCTAGCAAGAATCTTAAAGAACTTTTTAGTTTAAGAAAAAGATTTTCTCAGCAATGCAATACAGGGAAGCCAAGAAAAGGCATACAAGACTGGTTAGGGAAACCAAAAGATCACCTTATCAGGGGCGAATTCATAATGCTCGAAATCCGATTAAAGAGGCATGGGGAGTAGTGAGGGAACTTACTAATAAGTGTAATGAAAAAAATAATGTTGAATTTTCCAACGACGGTCGGTTAGAAGGGGATCCAAAGAAAGTCGCTACTATTTTTAATGATTATTTTAGGAATGCCCCATTAGAGGTGGTTAGTAAAATTCCATCCACTGATCAGTCGATGATATCAGCTGTTGTTGAACCTGTGGCGGCTAGCCTTTTTTTTATCTGGGTTAAATGAAGTAGAACTTATTTCAATTGTTAAAACTAAAATCAAGGGCAAGAAATCAGCCAGTTTCGATGAGGTATCGGGGTGGCTGCTTAGGCGGTGCATTGAATCCATTGGAAATGTATTGACGTATCTGGTAAATATGAGTTTTGGGGAGGTCAATTTCCAGAAATTTTAAAAATTAATAAAATCGTTCCTATTCTTAAAAAAGGAGATACAATTTTAGTAGAGAATTATCGTCCTGTAGCTCTTATCCCTATATTTTCCAAAATATTTGAGTACTGCTTTTTAAGTAGACTAGATCCTTATCTAAAGAAGCATAAAGTTTTGTCACAGTATCAATTTGGTTTTCATCAGGGACGTTCTACTATGAGTGCAATCCAACACTTTTATGAGCGGCTTATTGAGCATATGGAGCATAGAGAGTGTCCTGCTGGAGTATTTTGCGAACCCGGTAGGGCATCTGACTGTGTAAATCATCAATTACTGCTAAGCAAGATGGAGGCATTTGGGGTAAGGGGTGTCTCTCTTCAGTGGTTAAGAAGTTTTTTAACAGGCCGGAAGCAGTATGTTTCTGTGTCACATGTCAATTCGGTTTCAGGGAGAAAGTCGTTTGCATCGGGCATGGCCGACGTCGGTCTGGGGGTTCCGCAGGGATATGTGTTGGGACTGATATTGTTTATTTGTTACATTAATGATATTTTGGGGGATATACATCCTGAGTGGGCAGCGGCCTTGTTTGCGGACGACTCCAACCAAGAAGAACTCGAAAACTTGTGCAACAGTGGTATGAAGCTGCTCCTTGAATGGTTTAACAAAAATTCCTTGTACCTGAACAGTTCGAAAACCACCTATATTAGATTTCATACCGCCCAGATGAGGCGAAATCTTGATATTGACCTCAATTTAAAAGTTGGTAATGAAGATATTAGCAGATCGGATTTCTTAAAATGTTCTTTGTTGTGTTCTCAGCTTAACAGTCTGTGTAACATGATGAGAAATTTAAGAATCGTTCTTCCTATTGGGTAGCTTCTTTCTGTTTATAACGCTTATGTTGGATCTCGGCTGCATTATGGTATTTGTTTTTCGGGAGCCTCCTCTACGTCAAAAGAGGTGTTTATAATACAGAGAAGGGTATTGAGGTGCATTCTTGGCTTTCCACCGGGCACGACCTGTAGGTCACAGTTTACAGGGCTGGGAATCCTTACTCTTACAGGCGTTTTTATCTACGAGTTTTGTAAATTTATTTTTCTGAATAAATCACCATTTTTAGAAAATCGAGATATTCACCAATACCTTACTCGTGGCAGACAAAATCTGCATACGACAGTAAGTAGATTGAATATTGGTAAAAGTTCGCCACATAATTTAGGGCCAGTTGTCTTTAACAAGCTTCCACAGAATATAAGGAATGTCAAAAATTTTAGTGTGTTTAAAAAACAACTTAAAAAATTTTTAGTAGATCGTGAGTTCTATAATATGAATGATTATTGGACACAAGCATGGTAGAGTGGTATTACCTACCTATATACCTATAAAGCTTTATTGTTTGTTTATCAGTTATGTTATGTTATATACACTTTATGTATTTGACGGCTTCCATACATTATCATATGTCACTTTGGAAATAAAGTTATTTATTATTATTATTATTATTATTTTTGTAACAGTGTGCAATCATTTACAGATTCAATGGATAAAAACATTTTTAAATCATCGGAAAAAATTATTTTCTATAAATTATACTATTTCTATTGGTAGATGAATATTTATCTTACAACCGATCAAAGTTTAAAGAACATGGGTTCAAAAAAACAAAATGTTATTTAGTCATTTTCCTTCTACTCATACAAGTAGTAGCATATTATTATATTTACTAATTCTACTAGGTCGATTTATTGTATATTATTACATAAAAGAAAACAATAATTTTATCGTTATTTGCTCTTAAATCGACGATAAGACGGTGCTATTTTCTCTTTGAATACATTATAATAATATCATTGCTAATATCCATAAGAGCTAGATACAAAATACCTATAAAGATCGTTCTATTGTATTTGATACTATAGCAACTTTTGGAAGCCGTGTTTTGTTACGCCATGCTAATGTTTTTTATAAGAATCTATTCCATACACCAATTGATATTAAAAAAAAAATTGTGTGCTGATACAGTTCTACTCTAATTATTGTCTTGCTTCTAAAGGAAATCCATAGACATTAATTAATTATTTCATTATTTCATTATATTATGAAATAATTTAATACTACATTTAACGCTTAAATCCTGAAGTAACATTACTTTCGAATTATTTTTTATTATACCTATTTTATATAAGTTGCCATCGAAATCTGTAATAACATTATTTCGTAGTTCTCAATGTTCTTGGGATATTACGGATGAAACTACATTATTATAGCATAATACACTATTGTTTAAAAACCATATGGATGCCTGCCTTATTTAATTAGCATTACTCCTAATAAATTGTATATCTAGTTGATAATATTCTACCCTAATTATTTTTCTGTCAACAATAAATCAATAAACATTTAATTATATTTAAATATACACCATAACTATAGTACGTGAACAATTTATTATTACATTTAATGTTGAACTCCCGAAGTAACATGATTTACGCTTTCTTTTTTATTCCACTCGTAAATTTCGCCAGTTATCTCAGTATTATTCCATACTTTGATTTTGAAATTAATGCTTTGGTACATAAGCAACGGTTTAAAATTCAAGTTTTGGTATTTACAAGTTTCTCAATGCTTTTGGTGGCAGTATTTATTTGGGAACAGTTTTTGGAAGCAAATAAATTGCCCTTTCTTGTTAAAGTTATAGACATATTATCAGAGCTAGTCCAATGCCTGGTACAAATTATAGGCATCATTAACTCCCATAGGAAACGATCGATTTGGTCCAAGCTGTTTAATAAGTTCTTATTGGTTGATGAACAATTATCTTACAACCTATCAAAGTTTGAAAAGCATGTGTTTAAAAACACAAAATATTATTTTATTATTTTTCTTCTTCTTATAGGAGTAGTAGCATATTTGGACTATGCTTCCTGGCTCAATTTATTACATATTACATTGCAGAGTACTGTGGTTTTATGGTTATTTACTCTTAATTCGGCAATAAGACGATGCTATTTTTTTTTTGAATACATTTTAATGATATCTTTGTTATTATCCATTAGAACTAGATACAAGATGGCCAAAAACCTAGCAAATCAGCTGAAGTATTCTGCAAATATAGATACAAGAACAAAAATAGAAAAACTAGATTTGTTATCACTTTATCTTCATAAAATAGTATTTTACTTTAGAGATATATTTGAAATTCAATTACTATTAGTAGCTGTTAATGGTTTTCAAATTTTCTTGGAATTGTGTTTGTTAATGAGTATTTATGGAATTACACCCACATGGGTTTTAATATTACTTTTACATATGGTAAGTCATTAGCTTTATATGCTGTTTTAATTGAACTGAAATTTGCAAAACCAATTAAATAATAAGTGTTACCGAAAATGATGCAATAATAAAATCATCATATTTAATCGTTAGTTTTGCCTTCAAGACCTACACCAATTCCGCATTGATTTTTTAAAAATTTGTATTTGTGGTTTATTATTCTCAAATTTTAGCCGCGTTGGTCAATTAAATGAAAAAAAGGCAGTAATAAACAAATAATAAGCTGAGTTTATTTCTGTTTTTTAAATTTTGGTTCTTAACCAGTAGGTACCCCATACATGCAGAGTGCATAGTGACTGCAGAATGATATATTAAATGAATTTAGATTACTACAGCTACTGAACGTAAAATTGTAATGCCTAAGGCGATTCATTATTAGGCAGCATTCTACATGAAAAAGTTATATTGTCAATCACCATACTTTTTCGGCAACTACCTACATATTTTTATACGTTTTCAAAAAACTTTGAATTACTAAAAAAACTTTTTAAGAAGGGACTTTTGATATTGATAATACAAACAAAACAACAGTTGTTTTATGAATTGTACTCCTATATAGCACACTGCGGTGGCGGTTCGTATAGTAGGACCACAGTGTCATGGCCCTATATATACCTACCTACCTGCACACCAAACTCTTTGTTCATAATGATAATTATTACTTTGTCTTCCTACGCTCAATTATTTTTGTGAATAATTTGAAATTTAGCTTTGCAACTTTGTGTCTTCGCCAGATCCTTAAATTAGGCTGCGATTGGAGGATTATTACGCGCTTTATTTTATCTTGCGTGCTAGCACCAATCGGGTTGGTCCTCATGTCTTTGCTACCGCTACTAGACACTAGATGGCAGCTGTTTATAATACGGTTTTCCCTGTCGTCATATTAACTTTACAATATATTTAATCATAATTTAGTTATTGTTGTAGGTATGGAGAACTAGAGGGTGGAATCCGATCGAGAATGGCAGCATTTTCAATTTCTGTCCCGGTTTTTTGGTTAGTTCGCTAGTTGGCCGATAGATGCTCTCGCTTCGCAAGTGGGCCGGTGTCGTTTTCTTCTTCTTCGTTTTAGACTTTAACTTTTGACAATTGACATTTTATTTTTCGAAATAACAAATAACGTTTGAAGGTTTGAAGACAAGACAATACAAATAACGTTGTATGTTGTATTGTAATTGATTTCCATATTATTTATAATGAATAATGGTAAAATTTATAAAAGTAGAGTTTTCTTTGTGTCGGGGTGTAAGACAGGATCTTCTTCAGAGAGGAAACGTAGCCAAATAAGTATCTTTCTAGCTTTAATAGTTGTTTAGTTGCTCACTTTAAAAAAAACCCTCTGTAGCTATAATGTTTAATACCCTGTTTTTTAAAAACCAAGCATCGTTGGAACTTTATACAGGCCGAGTTTACTAGTAAGTATAACAAAGTAAGTGTAAGTTCATATAAAAGTCCTTATTTGTTCCTTAAAGAACTAATTTAAATAAAAATAGTTATCGCGTCCATAAGAATCCATTTATTTGATAGCCCACTTTGAACACGAGCGCCATCTTACGGCGACTCGTAAAGCTGAATTACCGATGCTAATTTGGGACCGAATCCAATGCATTGCGATCGGCCTCCTACCCTCTAGTTCTCCATAGTTGTCGGTTTGATGTTAAACATTGTTAGGTTAGGTCGGTAGATTATCCGGGGTAAGGTTGATCAATTTCTTTTAATCCTTTATCGCATTGCAAAATGAATAAATTCAGTTTTTTAAATTATTCGCGACCTTTCACGCATTTTAGAAACCCTCAGCCCTTCAAAAAGAGGGAAAGAAAAAAATACAAAACACAAAAAACACCATAATTTTATGAAAATATTTGAAATAGTTTTTGGGAAATCGCCTTGTAATACTTTAAAAAAAACTCACCCTGAATAACAATTTAGTTAAGTTCTGTGCTATTTACAGAGTAATATTTTAAATGAAACAACAATACAAAAATATTAATGACAACGGCATGTTTAGAAAATGAATCAATAAATGCCTAATTAAAATTATACAACAATTATTCTACCCTTCCTAGAAGATACACTTTTACTATATTTTCCAAATTAGAAATACCTATTATGACTTCTGGACAGGAACAATTTCTGTTCATTTTGATCGCAAAATGTGCAAGTTATTTTAGTATTATTCCGTATTTTAATTTTCGTAATAATCAGTTAGTTTTGGAAGAAAGATACAAGAAGCAAGTCATAGTCTTTGTAGTTTTATCAATATTATTGGGGACCGGAGTTATCTGGAAGTCACTTATCGTTGGAAGAGATTTTATGATAATCTTTAGAATTATTGATATCTTAATACAAATATGCCGATTTTTAACACATATCACGGCTATCATAAACAGTCATAGAAAAAAAATGACTTGGTGTAATCTTTTTCATAAGTTTTCGTTGGTTGATAATATTCTCCTTGTCAATAGATCAAAGTTTGATAATTATGGATACAACATTTTTAAATATTGTTTTTATTTTTTCATTCTACTGATATTTACGGTATCATATATTGACTCCCGCAATTGGATGAACACGATTAATATTAAATGGGGAAGTACATTTACCTGGGTATTTCCTTTAAACTCCGCAATAACTTTGGTTTATTTTTCCTTTCTCTGTGTAATCATGGTAATATTGTTACTTTCCATGAAAATCAGATACGAGATTGTTAGGAAACTAATAACAAGTCTTAACAAACCTCAAAATATAGAAGATAATTTATTACAGACAATTGAGAAAGTAGATCTAATACCTTCATAAAATGGTATTATATTTTAGACAGCTTTTTGAGGTACAGTTGTTATTTATGGTTATTACTGGTTTTCAATTTTCTCTAGGACTGTCCATTATCATAAGAGTATTTGGAGTCACAACTATCCGTATTTTTTGGTTAAGTGTTTATATGGAAAGTGTAGTCAGCAACATACAATGCGTCAGAGTTCGGTTGATATAAAAACTTAAATTGACGCAGAAACATTAAATTTTATATGAATGAGATATTACGGCAGGTTATTGTGTCCCGTCGCGTTGTTAGAATTTTTTTTATACCGGGTGACAACGAAATTACGACCCAGCTTGTCATGTCAATATAATAATAATAATAATAATAATAATAATAATAATAATAATAATAATAATAATAATAATAATAATAATAATAATAATAATAATAATAATAATAATAATAATAATAATAATAATAATAATAATAATAATAATAATAATAATAATAATAATAATAATAATAATAATAATAATAATAATAATAATAATAATAATAATAATAATAATAATAATAATAATAATAATAATAATAATAATAATAATAATAATAATACTAACAATAATAATAATAATAATAATAATAGAGAAAAGAAAAGTAAAACAAAAATTCAATTATATCAAGCTGTATAAAACATATTATAATAGCAAAAGAAACTATAAAAAAAAGCAACAATAATAATAACAAAAGCAGATGTTGCCATCACCGTACTAAATTAGCACAGAAAAAGAACCTAATAAAAAAAATGTTCTAAAAAGTCTTAAATAGCTTTTACCACAGCTTTTAATTCATGCAGGTTGCACGTAAAAATAATGATTCCATATTTTATTAAAGTTAGAGCACATAAAATTAATTGACGATTTATGCATTACATTTGCCCTGGCCCTAAAAACCAGATAGGTATCTACCAGTTCCTTCGCTAAATTGTTTAAGTTGTATCTCTCTAATAGCATGTTTATAATCAACACTCTGCTCCGAATAGACATCATCTATCTTAAAAGTATCATACTCTAAAAAACGTTTTTGAATTCTTTCAATCTAATCTATTTGACATAAATAATAAGGGCTCCATATAATTGAAGCATACTCAAACTTTGCTCGTACAAAAGACAAAAATAAGATGTTGAAAACTTTAGAGTTATTAAAATTCTTACAATTGCGCACGATGAAGCCAAGGGTCCGTCCCGCATTTAAAATAATTTTATTATTATGATCAATAAAATGTTAACTTAGCATCAAAAATTACTCTTAGATCCTTTGACACACATGGGCGTTCCAAAATCTCTCCAAGTATGGAGTAGGGATGCAGCAATGATTGTTGTTTACGAGTATAGGTCAGGATTTTACACACACACAACAAGAGCTAGATACAAAATACCTATAAAGATCGTTCTATTGTATTTGATACTATAGCAACTTTTGGAAGCCGTGTTTTATTATGCCATGCTAATGTTTTTTATAAGAATCTATTTCATACACCAATTAATATTTAAAAAAAAAAATGTGTGCTGATACAGTTCTACTCTAATTATTGTCTGCTTCTAAAGGAAATCGATAGACATTAATTAATTATTTCATTATTTCATTATATGAAATAATTTAATACTACATTTAACGCTTAAATCCTGAAGTAACATTACTTCCGAATTATTTTTTATTATACCTATTTTATATAAGTTGCCATCGAAATCTGTAATAAAATTATTTCGTAGTTCTCAATGTTCTTGGGATATTACGGATGAAACTACATTGTTATAGCATAATACTATTCTTTAAAAACCATATGGATGCCTGCCTTATTTAATTAGCATTACTCATAATAAATTGTGTACCTAGTTGATAATATTCTACCCTAATTATTTTTTTGTCAACAATAAATCAATAAACATTTAATTATATTTAAATATACACCATAACTATAATACGTAAACAATTTAACACTACATTTACTGTTGAACTTCTGAAGTAACATGATTTACAAATTCTTTTTTATTCCACTCGCAAATTTCGCCAGTTATCTCAGTATTATTCCATACTTTGATTTTGAACTTAAAGCTCTGGTACAGAAGCAACGGTTTAAAATTCAAGTTTTGGTGTTTACAAGTTTCTCAATGCTTTTGGTGGCAGTATTTATTTGGGAACGGTTCTTGGAAGCAAATAAATTGCCTTTTCTTGTTAAAGTTATAGACATATTATCAGAGCTATCCCAATGACTGGTACAAATTATAGCCATCATTAACTCCCATAGGAAACGATCGATTTGGTCCAAACTGTTTAATAAGTTCTTATTGGTTGATGAACAATTAGCTTACAACCTATCAAACTTTGAAAAACATATGTTTAAAAACACAAAATATTATTTTGTTATTTTTGTTCTGCTTATAGGAGTAGTAGCATATTTGGACTATGCTTCCTGGGACAATTGTATACATTTTACATTGCAGAAAACTGTCTTTTCTTGGTTATTTACTCTTAAATCGGCGATAAGACGGTGCTATTTTTTCTTTGAATACATTTTATTGATATCTTTGTTAATATCCATTAGAACTAGATACAAGATGGCCAAAAACCTAGCAAATCAGCTGAAATATTCTGCAAATATAGATACAAGCACAAAAATAGAAAACCTTGATTTGTTATCACTTTATCTTCATAAAATAGTACTTTACTTTAGAGATATATTTGAAATTCAATTACTATTAGTAGCTGTTACTGGTTTTCAAATTTTTTTGGAATTTTGTTTGTTAATGAGTATTTATGGAATTACACCCACATGGGTTTTAATATTACTTTTATATACGGTAAGTCATCAGCTACATATGCTGTTTTAATTGAACAGAAATTTGCAAAACCAATTAATTATTAAGTGTTACCGAAAATGTTAAAATCTTTGTATATAGTCGTTAGTTTTACCTTCAAAACCTACACCAATTCCGCATTGATTTTTTTAAAATTTCTATTTGTGTTTTATTATTCCCAATTTTTTTGCCGCTTTAGTCAATTGAATGAGAACAAGGCAGTAATAAACAAATAATAAACCAAGTTTAATCCAGTTTTTCAAATTTTGGTACGGAGAACTAAGAACCAGTACCACATACATGCAGAGCCCATATTGACTGCAGACTGAGATATAAAATTAATTTAAATTATTACAGCTACTGAACGTAAATTGTAACGCCTAACGCAATTATTATGCAGCATTCTACATAAAAAAGTTATATTATCAAGAATTATAACTAAACGGCAGGAATATATGCACTTAAATTCAGCCAAAATACGCGCATATACAGGGTGATTCACGTTGAGTGGCCTATTAGAAGATCTCGGAAACGAGTAAAGTTATATTTCTAAAAATTTGGTAGCAGGCATGATTAGCTTTAAGCTTTTCAAATATTATATTTTGACGTTTGTATCACTTCCGGTTTTACCGGAAGTTATGGCCAACTTTGGTATTTTAAATGGAATACACTGTATATTTTAGCATTTTTGGATACCTTATTGAAACCTAAGTAACTTTTATTAACAATGATCTATACCTATCTCTAACCGTTTTTGAGATATGAATTATTAAATGCATTTTTTTTTGTAAAAACCTTACCGAGAAGAAAGTTCAGTAATTTTGAAATTAATAAAGCTAAACATTTAAAATATTTTGTAGGCTTTTAATTAAAACATATATCTTTAGACTACATTACTTAAGTTTCATGTTTTGCATACAGGGGGATTTTAAAAGTGTGCCAATGTGGCCATTTAGATAAATGTGCATAAGTCAATTTTTGCAAATGGAACACCATATTTTTTATTTTAGTAACTTGTAGAGAATCAAATTTCCCATTTAAATGTTTAATATGTCGGTATTAATATTTTTAGTCGTTTTAGAATTATGAGCAATCAATAAAAAATATCTTAAAATATAATAATACTAGCGTGTACCCGGCCTGCGTTGCAGCCCTGAATTTTACTAATATAATAAGGCGAACAAACCCGAACAAACCCGAACAAACCTCAAACTCAACCGTTTGCCGGCCCGTCCACAATTCACATCCATGCATAAAACATAGTCTGTCTTCATCTATTCCGGCTTCGGTGCTTCGGATCGATCGTTGAACGGGCCGGGGACCGGTTGGGTTGGGTCGTTCATTCTCCCTACTCTAATTTATCAGTGTTTATCATCTATAATATTATGCATGTATTATACATACAAACCTTCCTCTTGAATTACTCTATGTATTAAAAAAAACCGCTTCAAAATCCGTTGCGTAGTTTTAAAGATTTAAGCACATATAGGGACAGGACGGGCGATAGCGACTTTGTTTTATACTATGTTAAGATGTGTTTGTGTTAAGTTCATAAGACATTATTTTATAGTAGAACTATCGGGTATTGGTGATAGAGAAGATTAGAGGCACTTTATAAAAAAGGTAGTATTTATTTAGTACTACATTTAGGGTGTATACAGCCTCTATACTAAAACTATCTATCATTATCTATATCTTATTACTGACTTATGACTTAAGACTCTTAAGACTAGTTTCTTATATCTAATCAGTCTTTATAAATACTAAAACTAATTTGAACTTAAACTTGAACTTAAAAGGTATTTGTCATTGTTATAGGAAATGTTTAATAATAGTTATTATAATATAATATGGGTTCATATTCTATATCAATGAAATATGTGTCCATAACAAAAACAATTATTAATTACTAATCTTAAATATAACAATTATAGGGTGAAGGTAAAATAGGGGTGAGAGCCCTTATCTTTACCCTACACCTCCGGCGTGAGGTTTCCCTAAATATGGTACCAATATTTAAATTTTTTTTCACTAAGCCCATATCATAAATAAAAAATTTTTCCTTAACCTAAATTACAATAGTCACCTAATCGTAATACTTCTTAATTCTATTCTTATGCACTAACACTTGTTTATTGTTTATTCCTATCAATATATTTGGCGATTGTTCATTTATCACTTTATACGGTCCATTGTAAATAGGGTCCATTTTGCTTCCCGCACTGTTATTTCTTAAAAGTACTTTATCACCACACTTATAATTAACTATCCTACTTTTCCTATCATAAATCTGCTTTCTTTTGTCTTTTGACGCTATCAAGTTACTTCTAGCATCAGCACATGCTTGCTGAAGTCTATACTTTAACTCTAAGGGATAACTATCGAAATTATACAGAGGGTCAACTTCCCTTGAGAAGTTCGATGGTAAATGTACCGTTTTGCCAAAAACTAATTCATATGGAGTATACCGAATTTCGGTATGTACACTATTATTATAGGAAAAACACCAAAAGGGTATCCTAATTAATAATTTACATGTTTGCATAAGGGTTGAAGCTAAGAACTCTGTCCCTTGATCCGACACTATCTCTCCCGGTATTCCATATCTCAAAATAAAGTTTTCAACGAACGTTTTGGCTACTGTTTTCGCTTCCTTATTTTGTATAGGATAACATTCCACGAATTTACTGAGATCGCATTGTAAAGTTAAAATGTATTTATTATTATTTATATCTGGTTCTAAAGGACCTACTAGATCTAAATAAATTTTCTGGAATGCTAAAGTAGCAGTAGTTGTAATGGTCATTGGCTCTATGTTTGGTTTCGAATGTTTATACCTCTGACAATCGTCACATTTTTTGACAAAATCTTCGACATCTTGTCTTAAAGCTATCCACGAATAATATTTTTTAATATTGTTGTACATCATATTTATTCCTGCATGACCTCCTGTCGGCAGTAAATGAAAATCATTAAGAATTATCTGTTGCGTTTCGCGATCAGATATTCTCTGAACATTTTTAATAACACAAATTTTTATACCGGTTTCAGTTATCAATTTTATATTACGTAATATATCTTTTAAGAATTGAGCGCTCTTTTCGTCTTTTATTATAACTAATTCGCGAATATTAAATTCATCACATAAAGATTTCAACTCCCTCAACGATCTCTCTGAAGCGAACGCCGATCGGGTGTCCTGAAATTGACGTCCCGTAATATCGTTTTCGAATTCAAGCCTTTCGACAGTGGTCTTAGGCCTCGCTGTCGACAACCCAACAAACATGTAAAGCCTTGGCTCCTCTCATTTGGAGAAAATGACCTATTTAAGTAAAAAATAGTCTATTTTTTACCTCCAAATCGGCTTTTTAGACGAAACGGCCAAAGAGACTAACTGTTTGGTCAAAACAAAGTAATTTGAACTTATTAATACGTGTTCAAAGTGGGAAAATATAAGAGGCCCAAGAGATGGTCCAAGAGTAGATAATTTCCTTGTAAATCGACTTGATAGTTAGGTCTAAGGAAAGTCAGTAATAAACGCCCAACCAGGTTATTTTTTACCTTAGATTGGGCCTTAAAGCCCAATAATCTTTTAGGCCCATAAATGAAGAACAACTTACTTCGTTTTGTCTTTAATATATCTTCATGGTCAGGTTATAATGTGAACACTTTCTGAGGTGATGTATACCCTATATTAGTCTTACATTTTGTACTTAAAGCCCAGAAGGCTTTAAAGTATAAAATAGGTTATAGTTAGGATTTAAATAATTTCTTTATAGCCCAATATTTTGTCCTCAAAGTGATTTTTACCGGATATAAAGCCGTATCTTCCAAAAATTATGTCTTTAAAGAGATTCTGGCTTAGAAAACTTGAATGATGATTGTAAAGTTTATTGCACTGTGGTAATCTTCCCACTTGTAGGGAACATAAGAATAATCCAAGGAGGAGCTTGACCTCCTCCATTTTAAAATAATCAGTTTCCATTTTTTCGGCGAAATAAAAGGGGTCGCGTAGGAGCTATACAAAACGCCGGAACAAAGAAAAAAAACGTTGTACGTTTATATTCGAACTATTCCAAAAAGTAAGGTTAGTTACATTATAATAGTGGCTATTAATCCGTTGCGAGACATTAATTCAGCAACCCCGATAGAAACATTTTATGGAGTAATTGGCCGTACATAGGGCCTGCAGAATTCTTAAAAACCCCAAATTAGGCTTCATAAACACTTATTATTATAAAGTTATGCCAAATAAAGGAATATTTCTCCTAATTTAGACCTATCAAGACGGAAGATACAAAATAGGAAATTTTCTCCTAGCGTAACCTAATACGGGTTGACTTATAGGTCCAATTTTTTTTAAGGCCCAACCCACAGGAAATCACGACCTTTAGGAAAAATATTTTACTGACGCCATATTTTTTTCAACATGGTGTATTATTTACAATTAATTTTGTTAGATTACTTGTAACACTAAAGCAACAACAAATATATTACAAAAACCGAGCACAGAAACGAGCTAACTTACTCGTCCAAGCACTAAATATTGGCTAGATTTTAAATTTTTGGTATTTTCAATTTTAATTTACCTTGTTTTTTTTAATTAAATGCCTTTTTTCTGGGGCGCGGTTAGTTTTTCTAGGTAAAATTGAAATCTATACGAAAATTTTTTACGCGCACCCATTTTTTCACTTCACATCGATGAAATAATGATTTTTATAAGTACATACCTATCTATATACTACCACTCCATTTTAAAAATCAATAGCGGCTGACATGACATGTTCTGATTTAAGAACCCTCCTGCCTCCTGTGCTTTGATACAAATAAAAACAAAATACTATTTTTATCTTTTTCTAAAATTGTGGTTATGATTTTCTATAAACTTCATAGCCCATAACAGGCCTAACATAGGCCCACATAGGTAAAATACGGGTAAAAAACACCTCTTTACTACCACGGCCAAGTAGGCCTCGTCTATGAAGAACAATTCTCCTAATGACAGGTGTTTCTTACCACTTTATTACCTTGGTTTTATTCCCCACTAGGTGATAAAGTGGTATAAATTACTAACTTTTGACTATGTAAAGCGGTCCGTCGAGCTTTATAGTTAAAATATTAGGTAAAAGTCACCTTTTTTAGACTATAATTGTTTGTTGGGGAAGTATCTTGATTCATATAAACAATATTTTTATTTTTAAAATAGACGAAATTCCCTATGCTGCAGTCATATTTTTTACTTTTAAATATTTCAATAAATTTCGAATTCGATATTGGACAAAGTTCACAAGACTCCTTAGGTCGTTTGACTAACTCTACTACTCCCGGGTGATCAACCCGTGTATTCGAATTACAACCTACGTCATGTGTTTTGTCTGTCTGTCGTTTCGCTGCTGCTCTTGTAATGGCAAGCAAAGATGCAGTCGTATTTTTATTTAAGCTTTTAAGTTCCTCCGTATCTATGCGCGACAAAGCGTCCGCTATAACGTTGTCTTTTCCTCTTACATGTTTAATAACAAAATCGTTCTCTTCTAATACTAATCGAAATTTCGTTAACCTACTAGACGGATTAGTCATACCAAACAGAGAAATTAAAGGTTTACAATCAGTTTCGATAGAAAATTTCCGTCCGAACAAATAAGGTCTAAAATGTTTAACTACCCATACTACGGCTAAAAGTTCTTTTTTTACTGTACAATAATTTCGCTCTGCATTATTTAATGACCTACTCGCGTAAGCTACAGGCTTATCGTCCATGTTTGAAAGAACGGCGCCTATGGCACCTCCTGAAGCATCCGTTTTTAAAATGAAAATATTTTCTTCTGCAAAATTTGGAAATTGTAAAATTGGCAGATTCGCAAGGGCGGTTTTTAATTTTTTAAAGGATTCCTGACACTCGCGTGTCCAATTAAAATGTACCATTTTTCTAGTCAAATTATTTAACGGCAATGATATTTTGGCAAAATTTGGAATAAATTTTCTGTAATAATTTGCAAATGCTACAAATCGTTTAGTTTCGTTTGCATCTTTGGGTATGGGATACTGCTGAAGGGCTTTAAGTTTCTCCGTATCAGGAAAAACACCATCTGCAGATATCACATGTCCAAGATATAAAATTTCCTTTTTCAAAAATTCGCATTTGTTAGAATTTAATTTTAAATTAACTTCTCTTAGCCTTTGAAAAATTTTAACCAGATTTTTGTTGTGATTATCTAAACTATTCCCGAATACAATTAAATCATCAAGATATACGAAGCAGCTGTCATAACTTAAACCTGTCATTGCTATAGACATTACTTTAGAAAATGAACTAGGGCTAATTTTTAACCCCATTGGAAGGCGTGTCATTTGATATTGTCCCCTATCGGTCGTAAATGCTGTATACGGCCGACTCGACTTTTCCAAGGGTACTTGGTACTACCCCTGAGAAAGGTCTAAATGCGAAAAATACATAGCTCCTGATAATGAATCTAAAATTTCAGTTATAGAAGGAAGTGGAAAATTTTCATCATCTTTTAGTTTTTTATTAAGAAGACGAAAGTCAATTACAACTCTAAAACGTTTAACGCCTGTTTGATCGGCTTTTTTAGGCACAACCAATAAAGGTGCGGACCATTCGGATTTGGTCTCCTCGATAATCCCGTCTTTTAACATTTGGTCAATTTGCTTATGTATTTCCGCTTTTTGCGCGTGGGGCATTCTGTATGGTTTAACAAATGACGGCGAAGCGTCTGGTTTAAGTCGTAATGTCTGCTTGTATATATTGGTAGTAGAAAGAGGGTCATCAGTTAAATGAAAAATGTCTGAATATTTTGAACACATTTTTTGGATCGAAAAATTTTCCTATCCAGTTAAATGTTTGGTATTAATTAATTTGAGTAATCTATCTACGCGTTCTACCGAATTATTGTCTGTTTCAAGAAAACAACAAGTTTCATAATCACTAAAATTTACAAGTTTCGGATAAAAATTTTGTAACGTAACTTCTATGTCGCGTGTATTTAAAATTTTAATAGGTATCATGTTACTTTGCGGTCGGACTAAAACACTTGCTATGAAAACACCATCTCCTATTTCTTCAGATAAAACAATACACTCCTCATTTTTGTTAATTTTGCAAAATTTAATTACTTCGCATCTTGCAGGTATCTTAAAATATGATTTTTCTTTTGAAAACATAGGTAATGAAATAATATTTTTATTAAATAGAAATGAAAATTTAAAATTTTCGTAATTTATTTTTGCATTATATTTTCGGAAAAAATCTGATCCTAAAATACCGTTTATTTTATTTTCGAAGCTATCTATAACATGGAAGTCATGTTTTAATTTATTTTTATTTAAATTCAAAGTCAAGTTTACAATACCTTGCGAAAATGTTGAACCTGCAACACCGTTTATTTTTATTTTCTTTCCGGTGTTTATAAACTCATTTTTATTTATAAACTTATTAAATATAACACTTATAGTGGCACCCGTATCGATCAGCAAATTTAAAACAATATTATTATAATTTACTTTGATAAAATTTAATCCCTTTAAATTCAAAATAACAGATTCAAAATTTTCTTTCGCCTCGAAAAAACTGATCAGCTAATGTGGATTTTGTACTGTCACCCTCGCAAGTATTTTCATCCCGCATGCAATATGCCCTATTATTTTTTTGAAAATTTCGACCACGATTTTGAAAATTCCTATATTGACCCGAATTATTATTATATTCTTGTTGCTGAGTAGAGCCTGTGGGTCTCTGTCCATATCTTCCCGAATTTCCACGAAATTGGCAATTTTGTCCATAACGCCTGTTATTGTTATTATAATTATTATTATTTGAAAAAGATTTAAAATTTGTCCGATTTTGTTGTAGAGAACCATTATTTGCGCGCCTATTTTGAAAATGGAATACCCGATGAGTTCCCGTCTCTTTCCTTTCAAGCTCCTCATCCTTAGCTCCCTTTATCGCATCACGTAAATTATCATAGTTTCGGGCTTTAAGAATAGTGCGCATATCGCTACTCTGAAGACCATTTGCGAACACGTTAATGGCAATTTTCTCATTGACGGAAGCTAACACCTGTACAATTTCGTCATTCCCGTCAGATTGTGCAATGGTTAAGTCCAGAAGTAAATCTTCAATATTTTTACCAAACTCTTCAATCGATTTACCTCCTTGTTTAGCACTGTTCAATCTGGCGGATAATGTTCCCGCTGACTGTTTGCTGAGAAAATAAGTTTTTAAAGCAACTATGAGATCTTGATTTGTTGCGTATTCCTTTTGCAACCGAATTTTCGCGTTACTTGTTAATCGCGCTTTAAGAATGTAATTCGTCAAACTCTTTTTCCCTGCAACGTCCAATAACGAGTCGTATAACTCGATACCGTCAATTAACTCTTTGGTCGTTTTTTCTGTACCGTCCATGCGCGGTAACAGAGTCGCGGCAGTATTTAAATCGAATTTTTCGGACATTTTAAAAAAATTTAACACTTTTACAACAAAAAAAAAATCCTAACCTTCACAAAAAATAAATCCCTAACAACTTATCTAATTTAACTTACTACGATTTCGTAGACTTTATAGTGCTTCTTTTGGGGAGTCCTTCTTGAATTTCATATGGGCCACCTTCAATTCCTCTAGTAAGTACGGTATACGGTACCGGAAAGTACTGAGACAGGGCTGGTAGGTACTGGGGCAGTCCCAACTTCCTTTGGCTGTCGCTGCTGCTGGACCTTGGCTAGATGTTGGCTTCTAACTGACATCTGTCTGAGGACTGTCTTTTTGGCACTTGCTGTTTCCATTGAGCGAAAACCACTTCTTTTGCCCGGTTGGGCCCATCACTTTTTTTTCCACTTATCTTCTTCAACGCCATTTAACTTATGAACTTATGTGTCCATAAGTTCTCTGGCAGGATCGCCATATAGTAGAACTATCGGGTATTGGTGATAGAGAAGATTAGAGGCACTTTATAAAAAAGGTAGTATTTATTTAGTACTACATTTAGGGTGTATACAGCCTCTATACTAAAACTATCTATCACTATCTATATCTTATTACTGACTTATGACTTAAGACTCTTATGACTAGTTTCTTATATCTAATCAGTCTTTATAAATACTAAAACTAATTTGAACTTAAACTTGAACTTAAAAGGTATTTGTCATTGTTATAGGAAATGTTTAATAATAGTTATTATAATATGGGTTCATATTCTATATCAATGAAATAGGTGTCCATAACAAAAACAATTATTAATTACTAATCTTAAATATAACAATTATAGGGTGAAGGTAAAATAGGGGTGAGAGCCCTTATCTTTACCCTACAATTTTATGTATGTATGTATGTAAAGAAGGCTTTAACTCCGATTTTTGTTTGACTTTGAGCTTTGTTACCAATTTGACAAAATCAAGCTCAAAGTCAAACAAAAATCGGAGTAAAAGCCTTCTTTACAAAAATATTGTCTTATGAACTTAACACAAACAAATATTTTTTTTAATTGCTCATAATTCCAAAACGACTAAAAATATTGATACTGACATATTAAACATTTAGAGGGCCGCCAAACAGTCATTGCTGCTAATAAAATATATTAAGTAAAAAAAAAACCTTACTCTTTCTTCACAGTTACAAAGCAAAATTAAATACGTCAATTACAGCAAATTAAACCACCTACTACACTGTCCTATTCACTTAAATCTAACGCGACAGTGATTGATGGCTTAATTATCTCGCTGGGACGGCCCCGCCGCTTTGTATCGTGTCGCGCCGCCGCTTTGTATCGTGCCGGGCCGGTTCCGGCATCCGAGATAAATTATATGCTGTAGCCAATTCTTCAAAATTTTCGGATTTGTAAGCACAATGTAAGTATATACGAGAAACAAGGGTCTGTTAATTAGTTGTTTTTAAACAGTGAAAACACTTTTTGTCTTGATTTCAGTTATATTGTTTCTTAAGGACTAACGAATGTATTATTATAACAATAAATGGCTTGTTATTTTTTTCTGTCACACTCAAAACCCCTCGGTTTAAAGTATATTTGTAAACTAGCTTTCAAAGGAAGTTACTGACTAACAATTGAATACTGATATAAATGAAACATCTTTAATAAAAAAAACTTAAAGAATTGAAGAAGAAAGATCTGACAACCCTGGTTGTGAGGTCGGTCTCTTTAAGACTGTTTACCGCCGTATGGAATGATTGGAATGTCCTCAAACTAAGTTTGGATAAATAATACCTACAAACTATTAAAAACAAATCAAACTCTTTTTGATTATTTTGTATGGTCGTAGGACAAATTGTGTACATTACTCGTGTGAAAGTGATTTTCTTACACTCGGAGAGTTTCCGCACTCGGCTAACGCCTCGTGCTAAATACCTCCTCGTTTGGGGTGTACCACTTTCAACACTTGTAATGTAATATACTATTTTTACGAACGACGATTGGCAATCCTCCATTACAAAATAATATATGCAATGTCAAATGTTATAGTGCATTAAATAACAAGGTTTAAAAACAACTCTTTGCCCACGAACGAGTTTGATATGGATTGATAACCTGCAGGCGAGGTCCACCGATCGAGGGCGCATTAAAAAGTTTCTCTAATGTGTTTATCAACATACTTTTTCCACAAGTGTACATTTTTATGTATTTTCTGAAAAATTTTGAATCACTATAAAACTTTTTTTAAAAGACGCTTGATACTGACAATATAAACAAAACGTTGGTTGTTATAATTTGTAGTCCTATCTAGCATACAGTAGTACCATAGTGTCATGGCCCTACCTACCTACCTATACACCAAACGATTCATACTACTAATAGATAATACATTTGATATTTTGGCCCTATTTGTTTCAATTATCACCAGCCCCAACTACTAGCATACTTAATAAGTGGGAAATTTCAAGTGACTCCGTATTTTAACTCAGTTTTGGCAGTTCGTGTAGTGATAATAGCGTAATATGTTCATTTTTTTCTGCTCAGGTATACCTGGACGACCACTTTTAGCACCACTTTTAAACTACAGGAAGTTTTCCACTTAATTGCTACCCTAGACACTGTCACTTTGCTAATAGGCGGGCAAATTGGGTATTTTTTATTGAATATATCACAGACTTCTCTATGATTTCATTTCCACAACCCAACTTAATCAGAATTTCTGAATGGGGAAAAAGGAGATTTTTTTAAAATTTGTCCATTCATCTCCCTATCCTCTCATCATAATTTTATGAAAATATTTTAAATAGTTTTTAAGACATCGCCTTGTCCTACTTTAAAAAAACCCACCCTGAATAATAATTAAGCTTAATTACTTGCTATTTATAGAGTAATAATTTTCATGAAACAACAATACAAAAATATTGAAAAACGACATGTCGAAAATAAATCAATAAATACCTAATTAGAATTATACAACAATAATTAATCTACCCTTACAACAAGATACACTTTATTATTATTATATTTTCCAAATTAGAAATATCTAACATGACTTCTGAACAGGAACAATTTCTTTTGATTTCGATCGCAAAATGTGCAAGTTATTTTAGTATTATTCCGTATTTTAATTTTAGCAATAATCAGTTAGTATTGGAAGAAATATACAAGAAGCAAGTCGTAGTCTTTGTAGTTTTGTTAATATTTTTGGGGTCAGGAGTTATCTGGAAGCAACTAACAGTTGGAAAATATTTTATATTAATTTTTAGAATTATTGATACTTTAATACAAATATGCCAATTTTTAATACTTATCACGGCTATCATTAACAGTCATAGAAAAAAAATTACTTGGTGCAATATTTTTCATAAATTTTCGTTGATTGATGACATTCTCCTTATAAATAGATCAAAGGTTGAGGAATATGGATATAACATTTTCAAATATTGTTTTTATTTCTTCATTCTACTGATATTTACTATATCGTATATTGACTACCGCAATTGGATGAACACGATTGATATTAAATGGGGAACTACATTTGTCTGGGTATTTCCTCTAAACTCGGCAATAACTTTGTGTTATTTTTTCTTTCACTGTGTCATCATGGTCATATTGTTACTATCCATAAAAACCAGATACGAAATTGTTAGGAAACTAATAACAAGTCTTAGCAAACCTCAAAATATAGAAGATAATTTATTACAGACAATTGAGAAAGTAGATCTAATATCTCTGTACCTTCATAAAACGGTATTCTATTTTAAACAGCTTTTTGAGGTTCAATTGTTATTTATGGTTATTACTGGTTTTCGACTTTCTCTAGGACTTTACATTATCATGAGAGTTTTTGGAGTTTCAGCAATCAGTATTTTCTGGTTAACTGTTTATATGGTAAGTGTAAATATTAACATACAATCCATCAGGGTTCAGTTTATATAGAAACTTAAATCGACGCGTTACAAGTATTAAATTTTAAAATACGAATTTATATGATTAAGTTATTACTGCAGGTTATTGTGGCACTCCGTCTCATCGGACTAATTAAAGGAACATCTGAGGACCGAATATCTGACATTCTTCAAGAAATCCTCGATACCATAAAATATGTGGTCTATCTATACAAACGTGTGTCGTCCAAATCAATGTTTTTATTTTTTTATTTTTTATTAGATATTAATTTACATTTTTTCCTATCAAATATCACCGCGCGTCCATACTCAAGTTCATTCATAATATCTCCGCGTGTATGGTCGCCTTTAAGAGTTCTGGTACCGCCCGTTCTGCGGCGTACATGCACCAGGAGTCGGGTACAACCAGTTAACCGCTCTTTCGCATGTTCAAGTAGTGACGAATTATTTTTACTTTATCACCCGCAACCCGCTCTGTAGAAGTAGCTAAGGTAAGAAGTCTCTACTAAAGCAGGCCTGCTGGAAGTCATCGAATCCGATCAGGTAAGGACTTTTCAAGGCTCGTCTTTCTTTATAATATTTTGATTTGGATTAAAACATTCTCTCTCCAACTTGACTATCGAAGGCGTTATCTTTACAATGTGCATGGTGCTTGAGAGAAGGAATGTCAATTAATCCTCATAAAACGGTAATTGTACCATTCACTCAGAAAAGGAGGCTGGAAAAAATTAGACCGCCTTCCGTACAAGGAAAGAGAATACCGTTTGCCAACGAAGCAAAGTATCTAGGGGTAACACTAGATAAAACGCTCAGTTGGACTTCCCATATGAAAAAGATTATCCGCAAGGCAATCTATCTCTATGGACATATCGCAGGATTTGCGGCAAATCCTGGGGCATGGCACCAAAACAATTATATTTGCTGTACGTAACGGTCATAAGACCGATGATACCGTGCGACTTTGTAGAGTAAGGGCCAACAACGACTGGCCCAAGCAACGTTAGCCGGAATGCAAAGACAGGCATGCCTTGCGATCACTGAAGCCAACTGAAGCCATAGAGGTCCTATTGGGACTAATACCTCTTGGAGAGGAAGCCAAATGGGCCACCTACAGATTGTAGCAAGCAGCTATTAACACGTCGCAATCATGTATACTAGAGGGTACCAAATTGCTAGAAAACACGATGACCAGCAGCATTCTGGGAATGCCCTCAAACATCATGACAAAAATGCCCAACAACGAACTACTCTTCATTATCGTCCATCCAAGTAGGAAAGGATGAGTTAATAATAGTAAGAATCTACTCAGTGCGGCGTTGGGATTATTAACAGACGACAGACTAAAGAAGGTATGGTAGCTGGAATATATGGAGAAAATCAAAAAATAAAACTAAAGATCAGTCTGGTATCAATGGCGATCATATTCCAGGCTGAGGTTCATGCCATTGAAATGTGTGCAAAACTGCTGATAAATCGAAAGTACGCACATAGGACAATCAAGATATTCTCTGACAGTCAAGCCGCTCTAAAAGCTCTTGAATCTAAAATGGCGTACTTTAAAAACGATGGTACGGAGCTGTCGCGAAGCACAATCTGAACTAAGTTTGAATAACAAAATTACCTTAATATGGATTTCGGGATACATGGGTCTGGAGGGCAAGAGGCTGCTGACAAGCTCTCTAAGAGGGAAGCAACAACGAAATTCACCGGACCATGAGATCGATTTTGGTCAAAGCAACAGAAATGAAGAAGGCAATGGTTGAACTTACCAGGCATAAGACACTCAAAGGCATTTATAAACAGCCATAGAAACTATCAACCAACTGACAAACTACTAGAGCTCAATAGGATGCACTTTAAAGCCCTGGCATAAGGCATAAAGAATGTCTTCTCCAACACAACGATTAGCTTTATTAAAAAGCTTTTATTATGATTAGGTTATGCCGTTAAAACTATTATTCACTGAGTACATTTCAAATATTTATCACCACACGTTAAATCATTTGCATTAAATATTTTGAGTTTTATACGAATCATAGCGGTTCTTAAAGTGGTTGATTGTATCGGCAGCCACACAATTATTGGGCAGATTATTCCATTCTCTGTTTACTCTGTTGTATATGAAGTACTAAGTACTGTCTACAAAGTTTTTTAAAGTGTTCTCGAACCAACTTGCAAGTATGTCCTCTCAGTTTTTGGTCAGTGTTTAAAGTAAAGACGTTTAATTCTACCAAATAATGCCTATGAAGTATTTTAAAAGTTTCTATTGCATCACGTCTAAGTCTTCTTTGTTCCAGTGATGTTAAGTTGAGTATTTTGAATCTTTCTTGATATGACATTTGTGTTTTAGTGGGACAGAGCCTGGTGATTCGTCTCTGTGTTTGCTCCAGAGCGTGAATGTATTTGGCAAAGTATGGATTTCACACTGGGGCTGCATAATCCAAGATAGGTCTTATGCAGATTTTGTATATTTTTTCAAGCAGGTCTGGAAAGAGCTCTTTTTGACTTTTTACAGATTTTATTATTTTTCCCTTAAGTGCATAAGTTCGTTCAGGGTTGTTGAAGCCGACGTGAAGGACACAGCATTTGCTCTCATTTAAATATAAATTCCACTAAGTGAACCACTGTTTTACTTTAATCAGGTCTCTGTTAAGTGATTCATAGTGTGGGGAGGGGTTATTATATAATTTGATGTCGTCGGCAAACATGGACATTGGTGTATTGACGCCGGTTGGTAGGTCGCAGGTATATTAATTAAATAATATTGGGGCTAAGACTGAACCTTAGGGTACTCCTATGGTGTTCTTAAACCTGTGTGATGTCACGCCCTAAACTCTAACAACACTTGTCCTATTAGTTAGAAAATCCTTGATCCAGCTTAAAAGATTTCCACCAATAGTGTTTTAGTTTCAGAACTAATTTCTCATGAGGCACGAGGTCAAAAGCACTTTTGAAATCTGTGTACAATATATCTACAGGTTATTTCTTGTCTAACAAGTTAGTCCATGCGTTTACACATTCGAGCAGATTAGTCGAAGTAGAGCGTCCTGGTTGAAAACCATGCTGACATTGTGGAATAATGGAATTTTGCATAAAGAAGTTTGTAAGATCGTAGGTAATAGAGCTTGATCTATTCGGGGAAATATAAACAAGGTAGGAGCTACAATCCATCAGACGGGGCAGTGGAGGGTTAAATGTAACTCACTTATTAGAATTTTTTTTGTATATTTCCTATTATCTTGTCAAAACCTTTAGTAGTAATAGTAACATGATTTATGTAGCAAAAAGCTACAATTAATTATTTTTTAATACATTTTTTTAACACATTTTTATAGATTTATTTTTAAATTTTAAAACGCAACCTTCTTTTAACAAAAACACACAAAAGTTAAACATTTTGTAAATTGTATCAAATATTACGAATCATTTTTTTCATTAATTAAATGTAATTTTAAAGTTTTTTTAAACAGTTTTAATGATTTTTGAGATTTAATAGAATTTTCCAAATTATTATATTTTATCAAACCTTTATAAAAAATAGATTTATAAGCTAATGTTTTAGACACTGCATCCACATAAAAATTTTGATCAGTTCTTGTTTAATAATTAGGATTGTCATAATTAAAAGAACAAACATTTTTTAAACAATCAGGCAATAAATTATTTTTAATTTTATGTATAAAGATACATACTGAATAAAAAATTTAATTTCTGACATTCAACCTATCTAAATTTTTTAACATAAAATTAATTTTTGTATATTTGTCACAATTTTTTGCCTTATTTTGTAAAATTTGTAATTTATCAAATATTTCCTCACTAGCACAATATAAAATGGAAGAGCAATAAAGAAAATGTGGTAATATAATAGTATTAAATACAGTTTTTTTTTAAAACAAACTTAAACTAATTCTTTTAAAATAACCTACTTTTCCTGCAATCTTCGATATAATACTTTCAAAATAATTTAAAAATTTTAATTTTGAATCAATGATTATCCCTAAATATTTAAAACTGTTTACTAATTCCAATTTTTTACCATCAATTCCAACATTTATATTTTGACAATTTAAATTATTACCCATAACCGTACATTTAGTTTTTGAAATATTTAATTTTAATTTATTTACATTTAGCCAATTTAATAATATATTTATCTCAGAATTTAAAGTATTTAGACCATCAAAAATATTTAAAACATTAATGTAAATTAAGGGGTGTCATCAGCAAATATTTGTAACTTACACATTTTTAAAACTAAAGGCATATCGTTGATGTATAAAATAAATAATATGGGACCTAGTATACTTCCCTGAGGAACTCCCATATTATTTATTTTTTTATTTGAATATGTTTTTAATATTTTTGTTTTTTGTGACCTGTTACTTAAATAATTTTTAAACCATTCATCAACGTTTCTGCGAATACCATATACGATACAATTTACTCAATAATCTAGCCCTGTCAATTGTTTCGAATGCCCGCTTAAAATCCAAAAATACAGCTATAACATGTTCCCCTTGATCAATGGTTCTCTTCCACGTCTCAATCACACATTGAATGGGTAAAATTATTTACTCCTCCGATGATCTTGAAATTTAAACAAGGGTACTTAGTATGACTTTAGGAAGTATTTTTAATATATTTTTTGGTGATTGATTTAAAAAAATGCCGGTAAAGCTTTTACCAGAAAGCATTTAGGGTAAATTATGTATTAAATGCCTCTGGATATACTCACGATAAAATATTTTTTTTGTTGAATACCTCAAACTTATACAAAGTATTAAATAGAATAGAGTATACGTACTTATCCAATTTTTCGATAATAAAATATTTTTTAATGCTTTAGAAACAAAGAAAACAAGCCGTATCAAAGCTTTTAAATTTTTTTTTCTATTTTTCTAAATTTTTGTATCACTATTGTTATTATTATATTATACAGGGTGTCCGGAAATGATAAGCAAAAATTTAGAGGATAATTCTAGCCCGAAAATAAATGCTATCTCCTTCTATAACATTTTTCGAAAACTGATTATAAACGGACTTACAGGGTGTTAAAGTTACATTTTATTAGCAGTTTTAAAATACATAGATTATCAGAACAAGAAATTAAACATTCAAATCAAAGGTTCAAAGTGACAAGTGACGTTCTTCCTCTTCAATCCATAAATTAATTCTTCTTAAAAAATTCGGACGAACTTTATGAAATATTCCTTCCTTTGCTCTTCCCTATGTTTAAGATTGAAAATAAATTAAAATGATTTCGTATTCATCACGTGCAAGCAATGTTATTTTAGCGTTTTTCTCGAAAACGATTAGATTTATCGAAACAAAAGTAGTATACATTTTTTATGTCATAAGGTTAGGAAAATAAAAATACTCAGTCAAAATGCGCATACAGTGTAGGACAAAAAAGTTGGGACCATTCAAATTAAAGTATAGGCTCCTATGTGGCGCCCTCTACAAAATGCGAAAAAACGGTGGGCACATTTGTATTCCTCATCCAGAAAAAGCACCATATACGAGATGTCGTCAAAATATTTTGAGCGTGGCAACAGGTATTGCAAAAAAAACTGCAAATAAAATTTAACTTTAACACCCTCTAGCTCTTAATAATCAATTTTCGAATAAAAGTTATAGAACGAGATAGCATTTATTTTTGGTCTAGAATTACCTCTTAAATTTTTTCTCTTCATTACCGGACACCCTGAGTAAATAGTAAGTTTTTAAATTCGGAAAAATAGTTCTACGTTTCTATCGTTACGGTTTTATAACTGTTAAGTGGTAACAAATAAAAATATTTTTAAAAAGTACCCGTTGCCTAATCGACCCTTAATTCGTTCTAGTTGAGTTTTATTGATAAGATGAGCAAAAACAATATTAAAAGAGGCCACGTGACAAATTATTTTAATTTAATAAAAAGTCCGAATGGTTCCAATTAAAAATAAAAAACAATTAATTTAGAAGATCTATTAATGTACTTATCTCCAAAACAAAATTTAAAAATAGCCCACAGTTCATTCTACAGTATTTATTGCTATGGTAACATTCTGCTGCCTTATTTTAATATCATGCTTATAATGCATTGTGTACCTAGTTGACAATGTTCGAATGTTCTACTCCAATTGCTTTACGTCAATAAGAAATCAATAAACATTTAATTACTTCACCATAACTATATTCCATAAAACAGTTTAACACTTCATTTAATGTTGAACTCCTGAAGTAAAATGATTTACAAATTATTTTTTATTCCACTCGCAAATTTCGCCAGTTATCTCAGTATTATTCCTTACTTTGACTTTGAAATTAATGCTCTGGTACATCAGCAACGATTTAAAATACAAGTTTTAGTCTTTACAAGTTTTTCAATGTTTTTGGTGGCATTATTTATTTGGGAAAATTTTTTAGAAGCAGACTATTTGCCACTTTTTGTTAAAATTGCAGATTCAGTATCGGAGATATTTCAATATCTGATACAAATTATAGCAATCATTAACTGCCATAGAAAACGATGGATTTAGTCTAAGATATTTAATAAATGCTTATTGGTTGATCAACATTTATCTTACCACCGATCAAAGTTTAAAAATGTATTTAAAAAAACAAAATATTATTTAGTTATGTTCATTCTACTTATAGGAGTAGTTGCGTATTTTGACTACTCCCACTGGGTCGATTTATTCCATATTATTACATGGAAGAAAACAATATTTTTATCTTTATTTGCTATTAAATCGGCGATAAGACGGTGTTATTTTTTCTTTGAATACATTATTATGATATCATTGCTAATATCGATAAAAGTTAGATACAAGATGCATATAGAACTAGCTAAAACGCTTAATGACTCTGCAAGTACAGAATACAATAATACAAGAACAATAATAGAAAAGTTAGACTTGTTATCACTTTATCTTCACAAAATAGTATTTTACTTTAAAGATATTTTTTAAACTCAGTTACTATTAGGAGCTGTGATTGGTTTTCAGACTTTCTTAGGATTAAGTATTATAATGAGATTTTATGGAATTACACCCCTTTACGTTTTTATGTTATTTTTATATATGGTAAGTCAGAGTTTAACGTTCCGAAATGTGTAAAAACAATTAAATAATAAGTATTTATATATCCAAAAATCATGCTATGTTAGACCATGTCCTTGCTAGTTAGTTTGACATCCACAGCCTACCTTATTTCCGATTTGATTTTTTAAATTTTTCTCGTGGTGGTTTATTATTCACTATAACTGTCCCCAATTTCAGCTTCTGTGTGTGATCTTTAAAAAAAGTTATTGAGTGATACCAATTGATAAATAGACACCAAGTTTTTCAGAGTTTTTTTTAAATTTTGTACATAGAACTAAGAACCATAGTGACTGATGAATGAAAAATTAAACAAATTTAATAAACGTGAAACTGCAACCAAGCAAAGGAGATTCCCGATTATTCAAGGACGTTACTTTTTAACGAAAGCCTATGGCATCTGGCTTTTGTCAAGTAAGTTGCTTTCGAAATCTGTAATAAAATTATTTCGTAGTTATCAATGTTCTTGGAATATTACAGATGAGAACTACATTGTTATAGCATATTATACTATTCTTTAAAAACCATCTGGATGTCTGCCTTATTTTATTATCATTACTGATAATAAATTACGTACCTCGTTGATAATATTCTACTCTAATTGCTTTTTTGTCAACAAGAAATCAATAAACATTTAATTATATTTAAATATACACCATAACTATAATACGTAAACAATTTAACACTACATTTACTGTTGAACTTCTGAAGTAACATGATTTACAAATTCTTTTTTATTCCACTCGCAAATTTCGCCAGTTATCTCAGTATTGTTCCATACTTTGATTTTGAAATTAATGCTTTGGTACATAAGCAACGATTTAAAATACAAGTTTTAGTCTTTACAAGTTTTTCAATGTTTTTGGTGGCAGTATTTATTTGGGAACGATTATTACAAGCAGAATATTTGCCACTTTTTGTTCAAATTACAGATACAGTATCGGAGCTATTCCAATATATGATACAAATTATAGCAATCATTAACTCCCATAGAAAACGATCGATTTGGTCTAAGCTGTTTAATAAATGCTCTTTGGTAGATCAACATTTGTCTTACAACCGATCAAAGTTTAAAGCAAATGTATTTAAACAGATGAAATATTATTTAGTTATTTTAATTCTATTCATTGGAGTAGTATCATATATTGACTACGCCTACTGGGTCGATTTATTTTATATTAATAAATGGAAGAAAACAATATTTTTATCTTTATTTGCTCTTAAATCGGCAATTAGACGGTGCTATTTTGTCTTTGAATGTATTATAATGATATCACTGCTAATATCGATAAGAGCTAGATACATGATGCTTAAAGAACTAGTTAAAAGGCTTAATGACTCTGCAAATGAAGAAGACAATAATACAAGAACAATAATGGAAAAGTTAGACTTGTTATCACTTCATCTTCATAAAATAGTATTTTATTTTAGAGATATTTTTGAAATTCAGTTACTATTAACAGCTATTAATGGCTTTCAGATGTTCTTAGGATGCGCTATATTAATGAGATTTTTTGGAATTACACCCATAATATTTTTTACATTATTGTTATATATGGTAAGTCACGAGCTACATACTATGCAAAGTTTAATGTCCCGAAATGTGTAAAAACAATTAAATAATAAGTATAACCAAAAATCATGCAACGTCAGACCATGTCTTTGCTAGTTATTTTGACACCCACAGCCTACCTTAATTCCGATTTGATTTTTTAAATTTTTCTCGTGGTGGTTTATTATTCACTATAACGCTCCCCAATTGCAGCTCCTTTGTGTGATCTTTAAAAAAAGTCAATGATAGATAAAGTAATACCAATAAATAAATGGACACCATGTTTTTTCCATTTTTTTTTTAATTTTGTACATAGAACTAAGAACAAATAGCACATAGTGACTGATGAATGAAAAGTTAAACAAATTTAATAAACGTGAAACTGCAACCATGCAGTCAATTAAGTTGCTTTCAAAATCTGTAATAAAATTATTTCGTAGTTATCAATGTTCTTGGGATATTACGGATGATAACTGCATTGTTATAGCATAATACACTATTCTTTAAAAACCATATGGATGTCTGCCTTATTTTATTATCATTACTCATAATAAATTCTGTACCTCGTTAATAATAATCTACTCTAACTGCTTTTACGTCAACAAGAAAGGAATCGATAAACATTTAATTATATTTAAATATACACCATAACTGTAATACGTGAACAATTTAGACAGTACATTTAATGTTGAACTTCCGAAGTAACATGATTTACGAATTTTTTTTCATTCCACTCGCAAATTTCGCCAGTTATCTCAGTATTATTCCATACTTTGATTTTAAAATTAATGCTTTGGTACATAAGCAACGATTTAAAATACAAGTTTTAGTCTTTACAAGTTTTTCAATGTTTTTGGTGGCAGTATTTATTTGGGAAACATTTTTAGAAGCAGAATATGTGCCATTTTTTGTTAAATTAACAGAAACATTATCAGAGTTGTTCCAATATCTGATACAAATTATAGCAATCATTAATTCCCATAGAAAACGATGGATTTGGTCTAAAATGTTTAATAAATGCTTATTGGTAGATCAGCATTTATCTTACCACCAATCAAAGTTTAAAATGAATATATTTAAAAAAACAAAATTTTACTTAGTTATTTTCATCCTACTTATAGGAGTAGTTGCGTATTTTGACTACTCCTACTGGGTCGATATATTTCATATTATTACATGGAAGAAAACAATATTTTTATCTTTATTTGCTCTTAAATCGACGATAAGACGGTGCTATCTTTTCTTTGAATACATTATAATGATATCATTGCTAATATCAATAAGAGCTAGATACAAGATGCTTAAAGAATTAGCTAAAAAGCTAAATGACTCTGCAAATGACGAAGTCAATAATACGAGAACAAAAATACAAAAGCTAGACTTGTTATCACTTCATCTTCATAAAATAGTATTTTATTTTAGAGATATTTTTGAAATTCAGTTACTATTAGCAGCTGTTAATAGTTTTCAGACTTCCATAGGAATATGTATAATGATGAGATTTTTTGGAATTACACCCATATTCGTTTTTATGTTATTTTTATATATGGTAAGTCACGAGCTACATACTATGTAGAGTTCCGAAATGTGTTAAAACAATTAAATAATAAGTATACCCAAAAATCATGCAATGTTAGACCATATCTTTGCTATTTAGTTTGACACCCACAGCCTACCTTAAGTCCGATTTGATTTTTTAAATTATTCTCGTGGTGGTTTATTATTCACTATAACTGTTCCAAATTGCAGCTCCTGTGTGTGATCTTAAAAAAAAAGTCATTGATAGATAAAGTGATGCCAATTGATAAATAGACACCAAGTTTTTTCCAGTTTTTTTTTTAATTTTGAACATAGAACTATGAACCAACAGCGCATAGTGACTGATGAATGAAAAATTAAACAAATTTAATAAATGTAAAATTGCAATTATGCTAAAGGCGATTCCCGATTATTCAAACATGTTACTTTTTAATGAAAGCCAACGGCATCTGGCTGTTGTCAATTAAGTTACTTTCGAAATCTGTAAGAAAATTATTTCGTAGTTATTAATGTTCTTGAGATATTACAGATTAGAACTACATTGTTATAGCATAATACACTATTCTTTAAAAACCATATGGATGTCTGCCTTATTTTATTATCATAACTCATAATAAATTATGTACCTCGTAGATAATATTCTACTCTAATTGCTTGACGTAAACAAGAAATCAATAAACATTTAATTATATTTATTTATACCCCATAACTAAAGTACGTGAACAATTTAAACAGTGCATTTAATGTTGAACTTCTGAAGTAACATGATTTACGAATTTTTTTTTATTCCACTCGCAAATTTCGCCAGTTATCTCAGTATTATTCCATACTTTGATTTTGAAATTAATGCTTTGGTACATAAGCAACGATTTAAAATACAAGTTTTAGTCTTTACAAGTTTTTCAATGTTTTTGGTGGCAGTATTTATTTGGGAAACATTTTTAGAAGCAGAATATGTGCCACTTTTTATTAAAATTGCAGATTCAGTATCGGAGCTATTTCAATATCTGATACAAATTATAGCAATCATTAACTCCCATAGAAAACGATGGATTTGGTCTAAGCTGTTTAATAAATGCTTATTGGTTGATCAACATTTATCTTACCACCGATCAAAGTTTAAAATGAATGTATTTAAAAAAACAAAATGTTATTTAGTTATTTTCATTCTACTTATTGGAGTAGTTGCGTATTTTGACTACTCCTACTGGGTCGATATATTCCATATTATTACATGGAAGAAAACAATATTTTTATCTTTATTTGCTCTTAAATCGACGATAAGACGGTGCTATCTTTTCTTTGAATACATTATAATGATATCATTGCTAATATCAATAAGAGCTAGATACAAGATGCTTAAAGAACTAGCTAAAAAGCTAAATGACTCTGCAAATGAAGAAGTCAATAATACAAGAACAATAATAGAAAAGTTAGACTTGTTATCACTTTATCTTCATAAAATAGTATTTTATTTTAGAGATATTTTTGAAATTCAGTTACTATTAGCAGCTGTTAATGGTTTTCAGACTTCCATAGGATTATGTATAATGATGAGATTTTTTGGAATTACACCCATATTCGTTTTTATGTTATTTTTATATATGGTAAGTCACGAGCTACATACTATGTAGAGTTCCGAAATGTGTTAAAACAATTAAATAATAAGTATACCCAAAAAGCATGCAATGTTAGACCATATTTTTGCTATTTAGTTTGACATCCACAGCCTACCTTAATTCCGATTTGATTTTTTAAATTTTTCTCGTGGTTGTTTATTATTCACTATAACTGTTCCAAATTGCAGCTCCTGTGTGTGATCTTTAAAAAAAGTCATTGATAGATAAAGTGGTGCCAATTGATAAATAGACACCAAGTTTTTTCCAGTTTTTTTTAAATCTTGAACATAGAACTATGAACCAACAGCGCATAGTGACTGATGAATGAAAAATTAAACAAATTTAATAAACGTAAAATTGCAATTATCCTAAAGGCGATTCCCGATTATTCAAACATGTTACTTTTTAACGAAAACCAACGGCATCTGGCTGTTGTCAATTAATTTACTTTCGAAATCTGTAAGAAAATTATTTCGTAGTTATTATTGTTCTTGGGATATTACGATGAGAACTACATTGTTATAGCATAATACACTATTCTTTAAAAACCATATGGATGTCTGCCTTCTTTTATTATCATTACTCAGAATAAATTGTGTACATTGTTGATAATATTCTACTCTACTCTACTTTTTTATATTTCTCGTGGTTGTTCACTATAACTGTAACCAATTGCAGCTCCTGTGTGTGATCTTTTAAAAAAGTCAATGATAGATAAAGTGATACCAATTAATAAATAGACACCAAGTTTTTTCCAGTTTTTTTTTTTAATTTTGTACATAGAACTAAGAACCAATAGCTCTTAGTGACTGATGAATGAAAAATTAAACAAATTTAATAAACGTGAAACTGCAACCATGCAGAGGCGATTCGCGATTATTTAAGCACGTTACTTTTTAACGAAAGCCTACGGCACCTGGCTTTTGTCAAGTAAGTTGCTTTCGAAATCTGTAAGAAAATTATTTCGTAGTTTTCAATGTTCTTGGGATATTACAGATGAGAACTACATAGTTATAGCATAATACACTATTCTTTAAAAACCATATGGATGTCTCCCTTATTTTATTATCATTACTCATAATAAATTGTGTACCTCGTTAATAATATTCTACTATACTCTATCCAAACCAAACAGAATTTTTTAAGACAATGTTTCCATCCAAAATAAACGTGTTTTTAAAATGGCAATAAAAACTACAAATAACGCCGCCAACAGCACTATATACCAGGATTGCTTACTACTACTAAATACTACGCGCTAGGCGGTCAGATTTTAGGCTTACTCTTTACTTAAAAAAGGTTGGACGATCGCGGTCGGCATTCCGTTCGACTGGTTTCTGGTTTCTAACGCTTTGTCTCTTTTCCACTTATAATATTATAGTATCATCGCATGCTATTTAATTGAGATGTTATTTTCAAACGGTTAGTTTCTAGAAAAGCAGTGTCGTGTGTGGACGTGTTTTGATTGTTTCCGAGTTTTCGTTAAGATAAGTATATTTTTATTATAATAATGTATTTTTGGCGCCCGTTTGATGTAGATGAACGGGAATTATTACATGTTGAATTACCTTCGCTAACGACCGCATCGCTAGCCGAAAAATGTTCGGAGTTTAATAAAGATTTACATGTTCAAAGTCAACGAATAATTTTAAATATTTACGGGTGTTTAAAGAAAGAAAATCCCGAACAATTAGATAAATTCATAATAAAAAGAATTAACGAATTAACACTACTTTCGATATCTACAATTTATCGCGTAATTAAGGTAGGAGATGTTACAGATCATTCGGTAAAGCGAAAGAAAAATAACCAACAGTTTCGGAAAGTTGACGATGCAGCAAAAGATGTTATTCGACGAATTGTTTACAATTTATATAAGGAAAATACGGTACCGACATTACAAATTATCTGGGATAAGTTACGCAATTACCCTGATTATAAGTATCAGTCATAAAAAAATTAATAATCGAATGGTAATAATGGAGTCACCCCGTCTCGTTGAACATCGTCAAGAATATTTGCGTAAAATAAAAGAATATCGCGAATCAAAAAGGTATATAGTATATCTAGACGAGACATGGTTTGATACTCATGATGTTGTTCAGTACGGTTGGGTAGATGAAACTCAAAATTGTAGCTTAAATACACCGTGTTCAAGAGGAAAGCGCATAATAATACTTCATGCCGGAGGTGAAAACGGTTTCGTGCCCAATGCATTGCTTTTGTCGGCCAAAAATATATCAACATCTTCTGCCGATTATCATGAGGACAGGACTGGGGATTTATTTGAAAAATGGTTTGTCGATCAGCTCTTACCAAACATTCCACCAAACTCGGTAATAGTCATGGACAATGCATCATACCATTCGCGTATATTAAACAAAATCCCGAATAATAATACTAAAAAGGAGGACATTTTAAATTTTATGAGGAGTAAAAACGTGAAAATTCCTGAGAAAGTACCGGTAAAAAAAGAATTACTAAAAATGATAAAGAATCGAAATTTTAAAAATGAATACATAATTGATAATCTTTACACTAGACACGGCCATACTGTATTGCGTTTACCTCTTTATTATTGCATATTTAATCCTATAGAAACGATTTGGGGCACTATAAAAAAACGTCTTCGTAAATGTAATCAGTCACCAACACTATAAGCGCAATAGTACTCGATAATATTCGGCAAGTAGTAAGTGAACTAAGCCGCGATATTTGGAAAAACTGTGTGGCCCACGTTTTAAAAAAAGAGGAGGAATATCTTATTTTACCGCCAGTAGCACCACTAGTGATTTAAAATGCGAATGAATCCAGTTCCGAATCATCTGACGATTCCAACAGCGTATGAATACATATTTTTTTATTTTAGATTTGATTTTTTGATTCGATTTAAAAGTTTTAACAATGATTAATATTCTTATAAATACAGGATGGGATTGGAAAGGGTGTAGGGGAGAAGGGAGCCGTTTTTGCGACCAATTAGCAATTTCTACGCTTGATTACAACACGGGCCTTCAAAAGTTTTGATTAAAGTAATAGGTAAATTATTTTTGCGCTCGATTTGACAGGTTTCTAAAATGCTTACCATGTTTATACTGGATTACAAATAATTATAAAAAATTATATATTTATTGCATTCATTTAAAGTCATAATTATTATCGTTCGACGGCACGCCCATGGATACATTTATTTCGGTGGCGAAACATCGTCTTTAAAAATTCTATTAGGTTTGGATAGACTTTACCGCTGACTTCAACCCAATAAATGAGTGGAAGCAGAAGTGGACCCAAGCAGCTCAACCGGAACTTTACAACATGCCGTGCATAACAACTACCCCAGCCGGCTTCGATCTACCACGTAAGACATGGACAACACTTAACCGGATTAGGACCAGCCATGGCAGGTGCCCGATGCATTCTATAAGTGGAACATAATACCCTCCCCACAGTTAGTGGTGGGCATCTATTTTGGGATTCGGGTCACCAAATCCGAATCAGCACAAAGATCCGACTCAATGAGCCGGATCCCGGGTCTTGTCCCAAAAATCACAAAGAAAATCTTATCGGTTCTCGGCTCGGTTATTCTGAGTCACGATCCGTGTCATTGATAACTATTTTAAACGATCTTACGCGGTAGCGCCATTTAACATTATTCAAAAAATAAGAACCCCCCAGTGATCACAGAAATGGACAAACATTTAAATGAACCGCTTATTAAAAGATACGAAGATTCTTTAATATGGTGGTTTCATAGAAAAAACTTATATTCCAAACTCTATGAAATCATCAAGAAATAAGTGACGCAACCCACAATACAATAAACACAACAGTAATAAATCGCCACGCTTCGTTTTCTTTTCCAACGCTGCGACCCGCATGTCAGGCATCGGAACGACTTTAAAAAATCTTTTAACGGATCCGAGAGCCACGAGCCACTCTCCATCGCAGCTCGTGGTGCCGTAGCAGTGAATTCTATCCCTACGCCAAACGTGAACCTAGCGGTCGACAATCAAATCAAATAGATCCGTCAGATCCGTGATCCGTCTATTTTATTTTGAGAGTCGGATCAGTATGAATCTTTCTTAAGATCCGACTCACCGATCCGGCTCAGATCCGATCCGCCCATCGCTAGCCACATCACGGAACATTGCAACCTGAGAGCGTATGGGGGCCACCCGGCTGATTTCCTGACAGCGACACCAGACTCAATTGATTATGATAATAATTTAGACATTCAACTGTGAATTATGTTATATTTTTGTGTTTTTACAATGTGTTATTATATGTTGTACCGTTGATTTACGCGACATATTATGTGATGTGTGCCATACGATAAATAAATAAATAAAAATTCTACTCTAATTGCTTTTACGTCAACAAAAAAGAAATCGATATATTTTAATTAAATTTAAATATACACCATAACTATAGTACGTGAAACAATTTAACACTACATTCAATGTTGAACTCCCGAAGTAACATGATTTACAAATTTTTTTTCATTCCACTCGCAAATTTCGCCAGTTATCTCAGTATTATTCCATACTTTGATTTCGAAATTAATGCTTTGGTACATAAGCAACGATTTAAAATGCAAGTTTTAGTATTTACAAGTTTTTCAATGCTTTTGGTGGCAGTATTTATTTCGGAACGATTTTTAGAAGCAGAATATTTGCCATTGCTTGTTAGAACTACAGAAACATTATCAGAGCTATTCCAATATCTGATACAAATTATAGCAATCATTAACTCCCATAGAAAACGATCGATTTGGTCTAAGCTGTTAATTAAATGCTTTTTGGTAGATGAACAATTATCGTACAACCGATCAAACTTTAAAGCGAATGTATTTAAAAAAACAAAATGTTATTTAGTTATTTTCGTTCTACTTATAGGAGTAGGTGCGTATATTGAATACGCCCACTGGGTGGATTTATTGCATATTATTTCATGGAAGAAAACAATATTTTTATCTTTATTTGCTCTTAAATCGGCGATAAGACGGTGCTATTTTTTCTTTGAATTCGTTATAATGATATCATTGCTACTATCGATAAGAGCTAGATACAAGAAGCTTAAAGAACTAGCTAAAAACCTTAATGACACTGCAAATGAAGAAGAAAATAATACAAGAACAATAATAGAAAAGTTAGACTTGTTATCACTTCATCTTCATAAGATAGTATTTTATTTTAGAGATATTTTTGAAATTCAGTTACTATTAGCAGCTGTTAATGGTTTTCAGATTTCCTTAGGATTATGTGTATTAATGAGAATTTTTGGAATAACACCCATATTCTTTTTTACTTTATTGTTATATATGGTAAGTCACGAGCTACATACTATGTAGAGTTTAATGTTCGGAAATGTGTAAAAACAATTAAATTATAAGTATACCCACAAATCATGCAATGTAAGAATTAGACCATGTCTTTGCTTGTTAGTCTGACATCCACAGCCTACCCTAAATTCCGATTTGATTTTTTTTATAATTCTCGTGGTGGTTTATTATTTACTATAACTGTTCCAAATTGCAGCTCCTGTGTGTGATCTTTAAAAAAAGTCAATGATAGATAAAGTGATACCAATTGATAAATAGACACCAAGTTTTTTCGAGTTTTTTTTTAATTTTGTACATAGAACTAAGAACCAATAGCACATAGTGGCTGATTAATGAAAAATTAAACAAATTTAATAAACGTATAATTGCAATCATGCTAAAGGCGTTTCCCGATTATTTAAGCACGTTACTTTTTAACGAAAGCCTACGGCATCTAGCTTTTGTCAAGTAAGTCGCTTTCGAAATCTGTAATAAAATTATTTCGTAGTTATCAATGCTCTTGTGATATTACAGATGATGAGAACTACATAGTTATAGCATAATAAACTATTCTTTAAAAACCATATGGATGTCTGCCTCATTTTATTATCATAATAAATTGTGTACCTCGTTGATAATATTCTACTCTAAATACTTTGACGTCAACAAGAAATCAATAAACATTTAATTATATTGTAATATACACCATAACTATAATACGTAAACAATTTAAACAGTACATTTAATGTTAAACTTCTGAAGTAAAATGATTTACGAATTCTTTTTTATCCCACTGGCAAATTTCGCCAGTTATCTCAGTATTATTCCTTACTTTGACTTTAAAATTAATGCTTTGGTGCACAAGCGACGATTCAAAATGCAAGTTTTGGTATTTACAAGTTTTTCAATGCTTTTGGTGGCAGTATTTATATGGGAACGATTTTTAGAAGCAGAATATTTGCCATTGCTTGTTAGAACTACAGGAACATTATCAGAGCTATTCCAATATATGGTACAAATTATAGCAATCATTAACTCCTATAGAAAAGGATCGATTTGGTCTAAGCTGTTTATTAAATGCTTTTTGGTAGATGAACATTTATCTTACAAGCGATCAAAGTTTAAAGCGAATGTATTTTAAAAAACAAAATGTTATTTAGTTATTTTCATTCTACTTGTAGGAGTAGTTGCGTATATTGACTACGCCTACTGGGTGCATATTATTTCATGGAAGAAAACAGTATTTTTATCTTTATTTGTTCTTAAATCGGCGATAAGACGGTGCTATTTTTTCTTTGAATACATTATAATGATATCATTGCTAATATCGATAAGAGCTAGATACAAGATGCTTAAAGAACTAGCTAAAAAGCTAAAGTACTCTGCAAATAAAGAAGTCAATAATACAAGAACAATAATAGAAAAGTTAGACTTGTTATCACTTCATCTTCATAAAATAGTATTTTATTTTAGAGATATTTTTGAAATTTAGTTACTATTAGCAGCTGTTAATGGTTTTCAGACTTCCTTAGGATTATGTATAATGATGGGATATTTTGGAATTACACCCATATTCGCTTTTATGTTATTGTTATATATGGTAAGTCACGAGCTACATACTATGCAGACAGTAGCGGCTCGTGACTAGCGAGTCAGGGGGGCGCTGGCTTTAAATAAAAAAAATTTAAAATGTCTATTATTTTCGAAAGTACATGTCTGTTTTTTTTTACGTTCTCGTTGTGAATTTTAATTTCATCAGCATAAGCAGCACTACGTAAAGAAGTTTAAGTTTGTCCTAACATCTGAAATCTTACCACATTATGACGATGTTTTGCACTATTTTCATGTTTTTTTTTATTTTCTCTGAAAGATGTTTGAAGTCCTGCACCTCATTTATAGTCCAATTATCATCCCCGTCAAAAAGGAAGACACACGATCACACGAAACAAAAAAAAAAAAAGAATTTTTGTCCTCACAACCGCATATCCAGAATTTTTTAATATATATTTCTTTGTTAAATTTACTCGTAAACTGTGCCTTACTTTTACATTTTGACTGCACTTGTACTATGTTCAATATTGGTAGTGGCCGCTCTGCATTTTTTAAATCAAGTTTTTCACTTAAGCTCAGAAAACTAAACACAAGCTTCTGTAAATCACTGACCTTCATATTAGACGAAATTTTCCAACTTTATAACGTAACTAATAAATCAAATCAAAACAAATAAACAAATTATTAGCGGCATCGACAAGTCGCATCGTCAGAGTACATAATATATCGATTATTCTACCGTGGCATCGCGATTCGCGAACAGCTGTTGGGCGCGAAAAATTGGAGCCCATCCGTGGCAGCTCGTTGTGCGATGTGTAGCTGACGTCACGCCTCTGTAGTCATGGCAACTCGCGTTGAATCGGGACAAATAATCGGTCGCCCGCGCTTAGAGCGCGCAACTCGCTTGTCTATGAGTATAGCCTGCCCGTTGGAATAGGGCTACGTTTGGTTTGAGACTTATTTTAATTGATTGCTTACATACATGATACATTGCGTTCTTGGTTTTTTTAAGTAATGTATTCTTGGATTCTGTTTGAAATAATTGCAGGGAGGGCGGCGCCCCAGAGCCCTTCATTAACGAGCCGCCACTGTATGCAGAGTTCAATGCTCCGAAATGTGTAAAAACAATTAAATAATAAGTATACCCAAAAATCATGCAATGGGAGAATTAGACCATGTCTTTGTTTGTTAGTTTGACATTCACAGCCTACCCTAAATTCCGATTTGATTTTTTTTTTATATTTCTTGTGGTGGTTTATTATTCACTATAACTGTTCCAAATTGCAGCTCCTGTGTGTGATATTTAAAAAAAGTCATTGATAGATAAAGTGATACCAATTGATAAATAGACAGCAAGTTTTTTCCAGTTTTTTTTAAATTTTGTACATAGAACTATGAACGAATAGCGCATAGTGACTGATGAATGAAAAATTAAACAAATTTAATAAACGTAAAACAGCAACCATGCTAATGGCGATTCCCGATTATTCAAGCACGTTACTTTTTAACGAAAGCCTACGGCTTTCCTCTGGCTTTTGTCAAGTAAGTTGCTATCGAAATCTGTAATAAAATTATTTCCTTGTTATAGCATAATACACTTTTTTTTAAAAAACATATAGGTGTCTAGGTAGGTACAACAAATTATTTAAAAACTATAAATTTATACTAAAATAGAGAAGGGTCCATCATTTACTTGTAAACGTGTTATAAATATTTTTTATTAAATCGAAAAAGCACTTAAAAAAATCTACTAGCCATTAACTCTTCCACTATTTCTATTCGATCATAAAAGCATTTTGTGAAGCCGTGATTACAACATTTTCTTAAAAATTGAAACCTCATAATATGACAGATATCTGCATTTACCCTTACATTTTACTTCATTATGGTCTGTCCATTTTACCTTGAGAAATATGACAGAAAAAACAATGCAACAAATATTAAATACTTTGGGCAATCCATGATCCATATATATTACACTGCGACATATTTGGGACATTTGCCATTTCTTTTACTTACAGACCACATTCAAGGAATTAGATTTATCTTCGTCGTGTCACATTCGGCATGTTGAATTTGATCAATAAAGAGCAATATATTTATTGACAGAAAACGAATACTATTGTTTTTAAAACCTAGTATTGTTGATTGTCTGCCTTTGAAAAACAGTAACGACAAAAAAAGGTAAAAACATTAAAAAAAACTTTTGTATTTTTATTAATAATTGCGATTGATATATTCAAGTTTGGTTCTTGTGCTATTATATACGTCTGCTCGAATTTCAGAACATTTTTCGATTTTTTTAAAAGCTTACCTCAAATGGAACACATTAAAGCTTAAAAAATGTTATAGCAATATAAAACAATTTTTCCAAAATAGTTATTTTTGTATTAAGTGCGCAAAATAGGTGTTTTTTTAATGGCACATGAGATTGTAAAAATTCAATCAAATGTGCCATAAAAACACTTTTGCGCGCGAAATAAAAACAACATTTTTTCTACAACTGTTTGTTGTTATCTATTTTTTTATCGTGTTTAGAAAAAAAATCTAAAATCATAATTCATTTAAGGTATTATTTCTTACACCTGTTCCCATTACTATGGAAACCTAAAATTGTTTAAATTTTATGATTGTCAAATCTATCGTTTTTCGTGTCAAAAGTTTATAGTTGTTTGCTCAAGTTTGATACCATTTAAATGACTGAAAGTGATAGTGAGACGCCTCACGAAATTACGGATGCGGCAGAAATCGTTATATGAAATAAAAATCGACGGGTCCGAGCGATTTTCCAATTTTCATTTTAAAGCAGGAAAATCTAGGTGGGAAGTTTTCAAATGAATACCCTGTATATAGTATAAATATCTTTAAAGTCCATTCTATTGTATTTAATGCTATAGTAATATTTTGCTGCCTTAATTTATTATCATGTTCATAATAAATTGTGTGCCTAATTAATAAAGTTGTACTCTATTTGCTTTCGTCCACAAGAAATCAATAAATATTAAATTATTTTACCATAACTATATTATATAAAACAATTTAACGCTACATTTAATGTTAAACTTCTGAAGTAAAATGATTTACGAATTCTTTTTTATTCCACTTGCAAATTTCGCCAGTTATCTCAGTATTATTCCATACTTTGATTTCGAAATTAGTGCTTTGGTACATCAGCAACGATTTAAAATGCAAGTTTTAGTCTTTACAAGTTTTTCAATGCTTTTGGTGGCAGTATTTATTTGGGAACGATTTTTAGAAGCAGAACATTTGCCATTTATTGCTAACATTATAAGAATAGTATTAGAGCTATTCCAATATCTGATACAAATTATAGCTATCATTAACTCCCATAGAAAACGATCGATTTGGTCTAAGCTGTTTAATAAATTCTTATTGGTAGATAAATATTTATCTGATAACCGATCAAAGTTTAAAGAGCGTGTGTTTAAAAAGACGAAATATTATTTAGTTATTTTAATTCTTTTCATTGGAGTACTATCATATATTGACTACGTCTACTGGGTCGATCTAGTGCATATTATTTCATGGAAGAAAACAGTATTTTTATCTTTATTTGCTCTTAAATCGGTGATAAGACGGTGCTATTTTTTTTTTGAATTAATTATAATGATATCATTGCTAATATCAATAAGAGCTAGATACAAGATGCTTAAAGAATTAGCTAAAAGGCTTAATAACCCTGCAAATGAAGAAGAAAATAATACAAGAAGAATAATAGAAAACCTAGACTTGTTATCACTTTATCTTCATAAAATTGTATTTTATTTTAGAGATATATTTGAAATTCAGTTATTCTTAGCAGCTGCTAATGGTTTTGAAATTTCCTTATCAATTTATATATTAATGAGATTTTTTGGAATTACACCCATGTTGGTTCTTATATTATTGTTGTATATGGTAAGTTACGAGCTACATAATATGCAGAGTTTATTGTATTGAAATATGTAAAAACATTAAAATATTAAGTATTACCAAAAATTATGCAATGTTAAACCATGTCTTTGCTCGTTAGTTTGACATCCACAGCCTACTCCAATTCCGATTTAATTTTCTTTAATTTCTATTTGTAGTTTATTACTCACTACAACTATCGCAAATTGCAGCTCCCGGTGAGGAAATCAACTGATCTTTAAGAAAAAAGCAACTATAAATAAATTGATACCAAGATTAAAGAGACAACAACAAGTTTATTTCTGTTTCTATTTTTAAATTTTGTTCATAGGACTAAGCTTAACGTAAAATTGCAACAATGCTAATGGAGACTCCCTGTTATTCAAGGTTGTTAGTTTTTACCAACAGCCTATGACATCTGGCTATTATCAAGTAACATGCTTTCGAAATCTGTAATAATAGTAGTACTTGTGGGGTTGCCAAGCAACCTGGCAAGTAGAGCGAATTAATCCTTTTTACCTACCCCTAAATATTCCCCCAACTACTCTCTGCCCTCGTCTAACCTTTCCGATCTAGTTATGAAAGTCAGAATATCCTTCCAGGCGAGGACATAATTTCCTCTTTTAGGAGAACCGCCAAGTCGAAGACCTGATGTCTTAGTCTCCCCAGAGCGTCAGACGACCCTAAGAAGTGTAGCGGTGTCTCCTCCTCTTCCTGACATCTCGGGAAAAATTGGGTCTTCCTCCACAGCATTCAATGCCCAGTCAAAACTCATATTAATGGATTGAGGGCCCATCGTCTCCTGCTCAGGAGCCACTCCAATCTGGATTTGTCTGCTCCTGTAATAAAGTTCTTGGCCTGTCTGTATCTTTGGGTTTGCCGCCATTGTCCCGTAGAACGTTGTGTGGCCCATTCCTTAAGTGCAGCAAACCCCACCTCTTGGTTTCGGCCCTTAGAAATAGGTCCCAGCTCCTCTCGGCTCTTTTGTTTCCCTGCACCCCAGAATCTACGCACTCTTCAACGAGTATTAACGTGACTCTAGGTTTGCATATCGCCTTGAGAGCAGCGGTGACTCTAGGTTTGCATATCGCCTTGAGAGCAGCTTGGCTATATATATATATATATATATCCCGCTATCAATTCGACGACCATACATTGTCATTTTACATTTAATTTGACGGCCAGGTGCACTTGACGGCCATATATGGCCGTCAAATAGCAAACCATGTAAAATTGATGCTGATGACGTCATTTGACGAATGCCAAATTTTTGGTCGGCCGTCATTTAGTCGGTCGTATGAAAGTTTCGTATAGTTTTAGTTACGCGTCATTTCCCGCGAGAAGAGGTCGCTGCAAGCGCCGTATATTTTAACGAATATTTGTCTTTTATATCATCGCTTAATTAACGGCCTATGTATAGGCAACATCGCAATGTGTATATAAAACTTGTGTCCTTTTAGATAGTCGATTATTTGACGACCTCTTGATGGGGGTTAATATTATAATTATTGCGCTTTTTAAGATTGTGATGGTTTCTGTGGCTTGGTGCAAGAAGGGCCAATGTCAAAATTGATCGTTTTAAAATAAAGAGTTTTTAAATTTTTTGTATGAAGTTGATCTCAAAAACTATTTGTTGACAGCATTTTACAAGTTCTTCTTTAAAGGTGATACTCTTTAAAATCGTTTATATTATTAAGGAAAAAAAAAATTTTTTAACAAAATTTACATGAAAAATACCACATACCACTCTCAAAATTGACTAAGAAATGAAACAAAACGACATGATTGTAACTATTTTATTTTTTTTTTATTTTTAACATAAAAACACATTTTGTTTTAACTATTAATTTTCTTCGTCTCCTTCCACGGACAGCGTGTCATCAATATTTGGAGCAGAATTTAAAACATATAGGAATTGTTCATAATACATTTGGATTGATTTGCTTATAAGTGGTAACAGTGACTTCAGGTTTTGGTTTAAGGGTTGCAGAATAAAAGTTTCAAAAAAATGACACTTACCTGTCAAAATTTGACAGCTGTCGTATAAAACTGTGTTATTTAGGTACTGACAAATTATTAAATTTACAATTCTTACAGCTTTAACCCTCGTTACAAAAAATCTAAAAAAAAAATTGACACATACCTGTCAAAATTTGACAGCTATCGTATAGAACTTTGTTATTTAGGGACGTGATAATTTTATAATTTCGGACTCTTACAGCTATAACTCTCGCTACAAAAAAACTAAAAAAAAATTGATACTTAACTGTCAAAATTTGACAGCGCTCGTATAGAACTTTGTTATTTAGGTACTGAAAAATTTCTAAATTTCGGATTCTTACAGCTATAAACCTCTATATAAAAAAAACTAAAAAATATTTAAACTTACCTGTCAAAATATGACAGCTCTCGTATAGAACTTAGTTATTTAGGTACTGAAAAATTTTTCACTTTAGGATTCTTACAGCTATAATCCTCTAGATAAAAAAAGCAAAAAAATTTTACACTTACCTGTCAAAATTTGACAGATGTCATATAGAACTTTGTTATTTAGGTACTGAAAATTTCTTTAAGTTAGTATTCTTACAGCTATAATCCTCTATACGAAAAAACCTAAAAAGAATAGACACTTACCTGTCAAAATCTGATCGGTGTCGTATAGAACTTTGTTATTTAGGTACTGAAAAATTTTTCAATTTAGGATTCTTACAGCTATAATCGTCACTACGAAAAAGCTAAAAAAAAATTGTCACTTACCTGTTAAAATTTGACAGCTATCGTATAGAACTTTGTTATTTAGGGACCTGAAAATTTTATAATTTCGTATTCTTACAGCTATAACTCTCGCTACGAAAAAGCTAAAAAAAATTGACACTTAACTGTCAAAATTTGACAGCGCTCGTATAGAACTTTGTTATTTAGGTACTGAAATTTTTTTTAAATTTCGGATTCTTACAGCTATAAACCCTTATATGAAAAAAGCTAAAAAAATGTAAACTTACCTGTCAAAATTTAACAGCTGCCGTATAGAACTTTGTTATTAAGGGATTTGAAAATTTTATAATTCCGGATTCTTACAGCTATAACTCTCGCTACAAAAAAGTAAAAAAAAAATTTACACTTAACTGTCAAAATTTGACAGCGCTCGTACACAACTTTGTTATTTAGGTACTGAAAAATTTTTAAATTTCGGATTCTTACAGCTATAAACCCTTATATGAAAAAAGCTAAAAAAAATGTAAACTTACCTGTCAAAATTTGACAGCTATCGTATAGAACTTTGTTATTTAGGGACCTGAAAATTTTATAATTTCGGATTCTTATAGCTATAACTCTCGCTACGAAAAAGCTAAAAAAAAATTGACACTTAACTGTCAAAATTTGACAGCGCTCGTATAGAACTTTGTTATTTAGGTACTGAAATTTTTTTAAATTTTGGATTCTTAGAGCTATAAACCTCTATATGAAAAAAGCTAAAAAAAATTAAACTTACCTGTCAAAATTTGACAGCTGTCGTATAGAACTTAGTTAATTAGGTACTGAAAAAATTTTCACTTTAGGATTCTTACAGCTATAATCCTCCAGACAAAAGAAGCTGAAAAAAATTGACACTTACCTGTCAAAATTTGACAGATATCATAAAGAACTTTGTAATTTAGGTACTGAAATTTTTTTTAAGTTAGTATTCTTACAGCTATAATCCTCTGTACGAAAAAACCTAAGAAGAATCGACACTTACCTGTCAAAATCTGACAGTTGTCGTATAGAACTTTGTTATTTAGGTACTGAAAAAATATTCAATTTAGGATTTTTACAGCTATAATCGTCACTACGAAAAAGCTAAAAAAAAATTGACACTTACCTGTCAAAATTTGACAGCTATCGTATAGAACTTTGTTATTTAGGGACCTAAAAATTTTATAATTTCGGATTCTTGCAGCTATAACTCTCGCTACGAAAAAGCTAAAAAAAAATTGACACTTAACTGTCAAAATTTTACAGCGTTCGTATAGAACTTTGTTATTAAGTTACTAAAAATTTTTAAATTTTAGGATTCTTACAGCTATAAACCCTTATATGAAAAAGCTAAAAAAAATGTAAACTTACCCGTCAAAATTTGACAGCTGTCGTATAGAACTTTGTTATTTAGGTGCTGAAAATTTTTTAAATTTCGGATTCTTACAGCTATAAACCTCTATATGAAAAAAGCTAAGAAAAATGTAAACTTACCTGTCAAAATTTGACAGATGTCATATAGAACTTTGTTATTTAGGTACTGAAAAATGTTTTAAGTTAGGATTCTTAAAGCTATAATCCTCTAGAAAAAAAAGCCCAAAAAAATTGACACTTACCTGTCAAAATCTGACAGTTGTCGTATAGAACTTTGTTATTTAGGTAACGAAAATTTTTTAAATTTCGGATTCTTACAGCTATAAGTCTCGCTACAAAAAAGCTAAGAAAAATTGACACTTACCTGTCAAAATTTGACAACTATGGTAAAGAACTTTGTTATTTTGGAACTGAAACATTTTTCAAGTTAGGATTCTTACAGGTATAACCCTCGCTACAAAAAAGCTAAAAAATAATTGACACTTACCTGTCAAAATTTGACAGCTGTCGTATAAAACTTTGTTATTTAGGTACTGAAAAATGTTTCAATTTAGGATTTTTACAGCTATAACCCTCGCTAAGAAAAAGCTAAAAAAAATTGACACTTACCTGTCAAAATTTGACAGCTATCGTATAAAACTTTCTTATTTAGGTACCTGATATTTTTTAAATTTCGGATTCTTACAGCTATAACCCTCGCTATGAAAAGGCAAAAAAAATTGACACTTACCTGCCAAAATTTGACAGCTATCGTATAGAACTTTGTTATTTAGGTACTGAAAAACTTTTTAATTTAGGATTTTTACAGCTATAACCCTCGCTACGAAAAGGATTAAAAATTTACACTTTCCTGTCAAAATTTGACAGCTATCGTATAAAACATTCTTATTTAGGTACCTGAAAAGTTTTTAATTTCGAATTCTTACAGCTATAACATTTTTGTAAATCAAAGGATAAAGTGACAACTTCTGAATTCTCAAGGCATAACATTCTATCATTTCGTTTAGCCTTATAGGAAGACTCTGCCAAATTTAGATGTTTATTTTCCTTCCTCAACTGTTTGGGCTTCGACCTAATTATTGACAGATTTAAGTCTCATTTCCAGACAGACATATTTCGCTTTCTGAGTTGCGTCTTTTTTCAACAATAACGCGTATTTTCTTCAAAGATACTTCCAAAGTGTTCATAAACATGACTTGACAAAACTTCAACCTTTCTTTCATTGTTATTTCCTTGCGAATTTGCGGCGGCTTACTTTTTAAGTCTTTCGTCTTAACCTTTCAACCTGCTTACTAATTTCCTCAATTGAACAATTTAGGAATTGATTTTGACCTTCGAATGAAAACTCAAAATACCTCTTGAACATATTTTTCCGTGCATCTAAACCAAACTTTTCGTAACACTTTCTTTTACATTTACAAGGCTCTAGTAATTTTTTAGCTTCAATAACTTTTCCTGAAGTAGAAATGTACTGTTTTCCTCCAATTTTTGCCTTCTTTATCAATGATCTCGTCCATTGACTGGGTTCACCAGGTCAAACCATAGACAATTTACCTTTAGATACCTACAGCTTATCTCCTGCGCAAACAAAAGTTACGTTTTATGGGTGAAAAAATACGTCCGAGCGCATGACTCGTCGGTCAGCTGTCTTCATTCGGGGAACCTTCGTGCATGCGCACAAACCTCGTGTTATCGGCCGTCCTACTTTATCTACAATAATCGACGCGCTCAAGAATACTCTCCAGAACCGACTCGGCCGCCATTTTTGTTGTTGTGTTTTAAGGTTTCTCTGTGGATTCCTTGTAGTTTTCTTTGCTATCGTGGTTTCTGGGTGTTTAATATTTACGGATTTCTAGATTTTGTGCAGTTTAGTGAATTGTATTTGTTCTTTTAGTGACTAGGATTGGAATATAAACAATGACTAGTAACAGCCGTTGTATGATTTTATTATGCCCAAATAGGGGTAAAATACCCTGTATTTCGTATTTTCAGTAAGTATGGAGTAGTGATGTATCTTGATATATAACTTTATTTTATTATGATCAATTTAAACACATCAAACTAGGCCTAGGTTACACAAACAAGGTATGAAAATAAAGGGAAAGCCACACCAAGACAGATTATCGCGATGCATGTTTTGGTATATTTTATTTGCAGCCCTGCAATTTTCAAAAAGTTTAAAAAAAACTTTTCTCTATACTTATATTATATAAAAGAAAAGAATTAAATACCTAGGTAGTTCGTTAGTCGACGAATCATTTTTAAACAAATTTTAAAAACAAAACCCGAAAAACAATTTTCTATCGTTAAAATCTGATAGGTTTGCTACTACTAAAAATGCCAGAAATCACTACCTTTTTTCCCAACTTGATAAAAAATTGAGAAGAAATTACAATTTTTTGGCAAGAATTTAAATTTTAAAGCCCGGACCTGTCTATTTTCCCATTCGTCAAACGATAATGTTGCAGTGCGCATGTCTAATAGTTCCCAGTTTTGTTTACATGCGCGAGGCCATAAAACTGCCACATTCGTGATTATTGTTTGTTTATCTAAAGGTAAATTGTCTATGGGTCAAACGTCTAAACTGAATAATGTTTGAGATAATATTAGCATTTAAAAAAATGACGTTATTTAGCACTTTGACAGGCTGTAGCAACTTAACAGTTCATCCTAGGAAAAAAAATTCTATTTCCACTTAAAAACATAACTTCCGCTTAACATTCGGTTGTTAAATTAACCCGGAATTTAACCGTAGAAGCATTTTTTAAGTAGAAAATAAAACTGTAAGATAGGAACGTGAAAGCGGTTTTTTTCTTTGAGGCACCATTAAGTTTTTATAGCCGGTCAAAGAGCCAAAAATCAGTGCTGGACTTTACCAGTAGGCTGAGTAGGCTGGAGCCTAGGGCGGCAGATTTTAGGGGGCGGCAAATTTGGCTCAAAAATTTTTTTTATCTTACAGAAATAAATGGTACAATCTTTATTCATGGTTGACGGGTAGTATTTTTTTAAATAAACTTTATTGTTGGCCGTGTCTGTTAATGGGAATAAAAAAAGGTAGTTGGAACTTTACTGACTTTGCAGAAAGAAATTTCATTTTCAATAAAATAAGTAGGTAATCATAAATTTTTAAAATATTTAATAAAAATTATTGACTAAATTTGGGCGTGGTCTTAAAAAATTTTCGCCTGCAGCGGGCTTTTTCTTTTCCGAACGCTTTACCTGTTTCACAACTCACGAGCCGTCACTGGTAGGGGCGGAAAAAATTGAATAGCCTACTAGCGGCAAATTTATAAATCCGCCACTGCCAAAAATGTCATTTTTTAAATGCTTAAATCTCAATAACAATTTAGTTTAGACCTTTGAACTGTTATACAAAAAAAGTTTAGAATTTTTAATAACCAAGTTGACAGCTACTTTCGGTATAAGCAAAAGTGATTGGAAGACGACAATATTTCAATTTAAGAGGGTACTTACATCTAAAAAATATAAAATCCCTAAGTTTTAAATAAATATTTTCAGTAGTTCTCACCCTGTATATGCTTTATTTCTTGCCTAATATTGGTATTATTTTTATCAAAAGTTAAAAATAAAATAGGTTATAAGTTAATTTTAAGGATAAATATTTAATAAAAAAAATAAGTTACCTAGTAGTTTCTATGAATTACTAATTCTTTTACTTTTGCTGCTGTTTACTACTACTACTATTATTATTATTTTTGATGCTCCTACTAAGATGTTCTACCACATTAAGGTATTTAGGCAAGAAAACTTTTTATCCATAATTAGGTAAAAAACTTTTTATCCCCCCTTACCTTATTTACCTGATTTGGACTATATTTTACTATTAAAATTGTTTTTTAATAACACTTAGAACTCAGCACTATTACTGAAAATTTTTGATTTGATTGGGTCTAATAAAATATATAGGTACTTATTGCATTGGCATAATTAAGCTAAAAAACTGTTTTTGCCAGTTAGCAGAATGAAATTTAAATATACAAATTGACGAAATAAAGATTAAATGATAGAGTTGATTGCTTGAAGTAAAACTGACAACACTGTCGGTCGTCTTGTTAGCGTTGCTGTGTAATATACGGCCGTACAAATAATACGAGAATAAAAAATACATATATTTCGACCGTCAAATTCACTGATTGTAAAAGGTCTTTCTATTGATAGTAATGTAAAAAATCAACAAAAAAAAAAGTTTTAATTTGAGGTCAGTTTGCTGTTTACAACTGCTAAATTGGTTAGTATACGCAGTCAAAACCTATATATATCCATTGGTTCTAGTGGATGCCATATTACGCTTCTGTGAAAGGTTGTCAAATTGATAGCGTGATGTAAATATATATATACATACAGTATGTCTCCGTAAATTGGAACCATATGGAAAACTTTTTTATTATTTATTTTACGAAAAAAACTTATTCTTAATAAAAAGTTCTGCATGGTCTAAAACCAAAAATGCAACTATCAGATATTAAATTATTTTAAGCGTATACGAGGTTTGTCAAAAAATATTAATTTTGCCCAAGAGCAAAGTACCTTTATTTTTGACAATATCGAAAATTGTTATTAAAAAAAGTTGATCAAACCTAAAAACCACGTTCAGTTATGTAATTACACCCATTTACGATGAAAAAATAGGTTTTGTTATTTATTAATAATTTTTCCGTCTTATTAATTAATAATGAATGAACATTTATCTCTTGTAATTATTAAAAACATGATAACCTTTTCGTTTCTTAATTTTATCAAACAATGTTGCAATTTAAACAAGTCCGTAATAAATACATATACATTTATATTGCAAATAAGAAAATATACTTACAACCTAGATTACATGTAACTAGGTAGGGGATAGTGGGGCATAGTGAAATACCTAATACTAATATGGCATTAACACAGATTATAGTAAACTCTGGCGAATGCGATTGTTACAATATATGTGTATGTATGTATATCGCGTTTTTTTCGCATTTGCTCGAATTTATCTTTTAAGGAAAAAAATTTTTTTTTTTTAAATATCTCCGTTGACAAAATTCCACTTTGCCCCAGTGCATGGGGCAAAGTAAAATAAAAGTAAAAAATATAATTTAGGGTTTATTAATAAACATGAAATTAAAAAATTATTGAAATATTTTGTAAAAAACAAATTTTTAAATCTAAATAAATTGAATTTTTCCATGACAAAGAAATGTAAATTTATTTAAAAGTCCCCTGATCTCCGATTTAAAAATCATGCTTCTATCTTCAATTTCTGGAAACTCTATTGCTTCGCATAAATTTGGCACTATAAGAGTCTTTTTGGTTTTCGGGGTAAATTTCAGTGATTTGGGCTATATATTCTTTATCAGACGTTGTTTTTTCCTCTTTTAACCCAACTAGCACAAAATTACCGACTTTTTGTTATTTTTGTTTGTGAGAGTAAGATATAATGGGGCAAAGTGGAATAGTATTTCAAATTGCCCCATAAGCAAAATTCCACTTTGCCCCATCAGACACGAATTTCTTTATTTTCAAATAAAACTTTTAAAATTCAACCTATTCAATTTTTAATATTTCGGAAAAGATATCCAATATCCGTTATGTTTTAACACAAAAAAATTAACAAGATAACAATAAACTATATAAATAAAACTACCTTATACATCACCTTAATAGTTTACACTTAAAAGCGCGAAAATCTTAAAATCACTTGTGGGACCACGTGCGTCTCGGGAGCAAACCCAAACTATACTGGCATTATAATAACTTCCCCACTCTGCATTTCAACATGATGGCGCCCGTTTGTCGCAAGGGGTGCGTTCACAATTCACATATTTCACTTTGCCCCGCTATTTCACTTTGCCCCACTCTCCCCCACTGTACAATTAAATTTGCATTGTTATTGTGTACATACGTTTCAAAAAAGAAAAAATAATTTTTTTATCGTAAATGGGTGAAATTACACATTTAAACGTGGCTTTTAGTTCTGATAAACTTTTTTTAATAACAATTTTCGATATTGTCAAAAATAAAGGTAGTTTGCTCTTGGGCAAAATTCATATTTTTTGACAAACCTCGTATACGCCTAATTAAATTTAATATGTGATAGTTGCATTTTGGGTTTTAGACCATGCAAAACTTTTTATGAAAAATAACTTTTTTTCGTAAAATTAATAATAAAAAAGTTTTCCTTATGGTTCCAACTTACGGAGACCTACTGTATATTAGTTTAATTATTATTTTAGAAACGGTAAGAGATAGGTATAGGATAATGGTAAAGAAAGTTGTTAAAAAATTAATAGGGTTACCTAATAGGTTTTGAATATAAAATAAAATTTAGGGTGTTCTATTATTCAAAATATAACTTAGGTACTACTAATTTTTAGTAGAAGTGGCCACACTGTATTGTCAAAAATATTTTAGATAAATAGAGCATGTCCGAACGATTTGTTACCTTCTTCGTCATATACGTCTAACGTAAGATCCACCGTGAATCCCCTCGTATATAATATGTATACCGAATAAATTTAATTTTACTATGGTTACAAATTTTCTATTTTGTAAATTTTTACTTTTTGTACTCTGTACTGGAACTATCGGGTTGTTTGGTCAATTGGGATATTTGGGGGTTTGTATAAAATGTATATTAAATTTTTGTACTACATTTGGGTATATACAGCCTCTATGACTATAATGATGATAATGATCTTTATGTAGGATAAAGATAAGGTTTCAACTCATTTATTTAATTTTTTATTTACCTACCATGAGATCAAAATAACGTCCTCAAACTAAGGCTTAAAACATCTCCTGAATTTAGCTTATTTAATAACAGGTAATAACAGTAAATATTTTGTTTCTTGCAGTCAATCTCAATGTATACCTTATACGTGTATTGGTATTTTCTGTATCTTTAACCAATTATCACAAATATTTTCTAAGTAATTTTGGTATTAGAATGGTATACCTAACTTCCTTAGAAACTTTCATTTAGAAATGTTATTAATTTGTAAAGATTTTTACTAATTCCATAATTTTTACATATTTTGATTAAACAAAAAATTCGGATGCTTCACCACTTTCAAAATGAATTTTATTCGTAATTTTTTCAGTATGCAAAATTCTGTAGTTTTTTACTATTATAATAATTTTTGCTTCATAAATGTTATATATTTCATAATATTTCGTATTAATGTTCGCTTGCTTAGCAACCATAAACCTAAAAACCACGAACAACCCTAAACACAAACCTGAATAAACACTTCATAAGTATAATTAATTATTTAGCGTGTGTGCTTATTATTAAAATTTTTATTGTAGGATACTATAAATAGTATAAAATAAATCGATAAACATCACAATATAAAAAGATACTATCCAAAATACTCATGCCAAACAATAAATTTTGTACAGTAGACGTAATATGACTTCCAAAGAGAAAATAATCTTCTTTATACCAATTGCTAATATTGCTAGTTATTTTGCGATTATTCCTTATTTTGAATTTTGTAATAATAATTTAGTTTATCAACAACAATATAAGAGAAAAGTTATAGTTTTTGTAATTCTGTCACTAATTTTGGGGACAGTAATTATTTGGGAGAATCTCATAGAGATACATAATTTTGCGTTTGTTCTTACCACTACTGAATTGTTATCAGAAATATGCGAATTGTTGATACTGGTTATGGCTATTATTAACTCACATAGAAAAAAGGCTATTTGGTGCAAAATGTTTCATAAGTTCTCATTGGTTGAAATTTTTTTTTCTCACAGTCAATCGCAATTTGAGAAACATTTACTCAAAAATATCAAATATTACTTAGTGTTGCTCATTCTGCTGATCTTCACGCTCACATACCTTGATTACTTTTACTGGTGTTATAGGCCAGACTTTGAATTGGGTAAAATATTATTCCTGTCTGTATTTCCATTTAAATCGTGTATATTAAACTGTTATTTTTTCATTGAATATATTATAATGATAACATTTTTAATATTCATAAAAAAATGGTACCAGACTGCCAAAGAACAGGTTAAAGAGCTTCAAAATTTAGTAAACGAAGCGACTGATATAACTGAAACAATTAACAATATAGACTTGGTGTCTCTGCATCTTCACAAAATAGTATTTTATTTTAAAGACATTTTTGAAATGCATTTGTTCCTAATGGTTATTAATGGTTTTTTACTATCTCTGGGACTTTGCAGGTTAATGCGAGTTTTAGGAGTTGCAACCACGACTATTTTTTGGTTAATTATATACATGGTAAGTTTACAGATTACACCGTACTAAGCCTGAAGTTACTGGGCGGCTTTTAATAATGAATACAAAATAAACTAGGTGCGAGTTAAAATAACATCGATCAAGACTCAACGAGAGACTGTCCGAGCGGGATTTATTCTCATTCCACTCTCGCTGCATTCCCCCTCCATAGCAGCAAATACGTTTCGATAGCGAAGCACCCACAGCGATGTTTAATGTTTTCGTTTTCTACACTGCGTCCATTAACTTAACTTCCTTGGAAACTTTAATTTAGAAATGTTGAAAATTTGTAAAAGTTTTTACTAATTCCATAATTCTTTCATATTTTGATTTAAAAAAAAATTCGAAAAACGATGCTGCGCCACTTTGATAACAAATTTTATTTGTAATTTTTCAATATGCCAAATTATGTAGTTTTTTAGTATTATAATCATTTTTGCTAAATATTTCATAATATTTCGTTATAATGCCCGGTTGCTTAGCAACCATAAACCTAAAAAACATTGACAACTCTAAACACAAACCTGAATAAACACTTCATATAATTAATTATTTAGCGTGTGTTGTATACCAAAGCATAATGTCTCCTATAAATACGAAATGTGTGCTTATAATTAAAATTTTTATTGTAGTATACTAAAGTTCAAATTTAATCGATAAACATCACAATATAAAAATATACTATCCAAAATACTCATGCCAAACAATAAATTTTGAACAGCAGAAGTAACATGACTTCCAAAGAGAAAATAATCTTTTTCATACCAATTGCTAATATTGCTAGTTATTTTCCGATTATGCCTTATTTTGATTTTTGTCATAATAATTTAGTTTATCAACAACAATATCAAAGAAAAGTTATAGTTTTTGTAATTCTGTCATTGATTTTGGGGACAGTAATTATTTGGGAGAAACTCTTCGAGAAACATAATTTTGTATTTGTTCTTAGCGTTACTGAATTTTTATCAGAAATATGCCAATGGTTGATACTGATTATGGCTATTATTAACTCCCATAGAAAAAAGTCTATTTGGTGCAAAATGTTTCATAAGCTCTCATTGGTTGAAATTTTTTTTTCTAACTGTCAATCGCAATTTGAGAAACATTTACTCAAAAATACCAAATATTACTTAGCGTTGCTCATTCTGCTGATTTTCACGCTCACATACCTTGATTACTTTTACTGGTATTATAGGCTGGACTTTGAATTAAGCAAAATAGTATTCCTGTCTGTATTTCCATTTAAATCGTGTATATTAAACTGTTATTTTCTCATTGAATATATTATGATAATAACATTTTTAATATTCATAAAAAAATGGTACCAGACTGCCGAAGAACAAGTTAAAGAGCTTCAAAATTTAGTAAACGACGCGACTGATATAACTGAAACAATTAACAATATAGACTTGGTGTCTCTTTATCTTCACAAAATAGTATTTTATTTTAAAGACATTTTTGAAATGCATTTGTTCCTAATGGTTATTAATGGTTTTTTACTATCTCTGGGACTTTGCAGGTTAATGCGAGTTTTAGGAGTTGCAACCACGACTATTTTTTGGTTAATTATATACATGGTAAGTTTACAGATTACACCGTACTAAGCCTGAAGTTACTGGGCGGCTTTTAATAATGAATACAAAATAAACTAGGTGCGAGTTAAAATAACATCGATCAAGACCCAACGAGAGACTGTCCGAGCGGGATTTATTCTCATTCCACTCTCGCTGCATTCCCCCTCCATAGCAGCAAATATGTTTCGATAGCGAAGCACCCACAGCGATGTTTAATGTTTTCGTTTTCTACACTGCGTCCATTAATTATGGAATAGGTAAAAAATTATTCAAATTTGAAACATCCATATCTCCAACAAAATTATATCAATCCACTCAATTTTTGGTTTATTAGGTAGGCGGTCCCTTGGACTACTTAGCACGATGAGTCTAATGAATAAAAATAAAGCAATTACTTTTTAGTAAAAGCAATTGCTTGACTAGCAAATGCTATAAGTAAAGGCAATTGCTAGATCTGGATATGAATAAAATTTTGAAGCAATTGCTGTTTTTCTTACACCTGAGTAGCAAATGCTTATTCAACACAAGTTCAGATTATAGATTTTATGATCAGTTTGGTGCATAGTTTGCAAAAAAGTTGACGCAAATACAACAACGTTGGTCTATTTCTTTAGTACAATAGTAATCTGTTACATTTTTGTGGAAAATTGGAAACTTATATTTGTGATATGGCAGATTTCAGTAAAAATGAGAAAAGTGATAGTAGTGATTAAAAAATTAAAGACAAGCAATTAATATTCGTTCACAAATTGAAGGAACATAAATAAATCTCTCTGACCACAACCGTTTAGCTTCCACAACAACTTCAGCACTTGTAGGAAATTTAATAAAAATATTGGCCTTCTCCAAAACTGCATCCATTACAGAATTGTATGTCTTACAGTAGTTTGGTGAACACCGAATTCTTCACCTACAGAATTTTGAAAGTCCGGATCCGACAATTTCCCCAGAAAGACTTTAATCTTATTTAAAGGCGACAATGCACCCCATCACCTTTTACCAGTATCAGTCAAAAAATAATTTGCCAACCACTCAACATTTTCGCAGTCAAATCGATATAACTTTCTGAAATCATAATATATATCTGCAAATTTTACGTACCTACACTGTAGATTTTATTTTACGGACGTTCATATATTCAGCCATAATTGAAGAGACAAATTAAGAGCAACGCACGTGTATGCCGCGGAGGAGTTGACTGCAACCAAGCAAATGACGCAGGGTTCGACCTACCTTAAAAAGTTGAAAGCGATCGCTACACTAGAAAAAGCAATTCCTTAATTTATTCATCACATTTTAAGCAAACGATAGCAATCGCTTCTATTTTTTAAGAAAAAGCATTTACTAGAAGCAATTCCTGCACTTTTAAGCGATTGCTGGACGCAAAAGCAATTACTTTAGTTTTTGTTCATTGGCTTTCAAGAAATTACTTCGATTTTATAAGAAAAAGCGATCGCTACATTTTTATTTATTAGGCTCATTGTGTTTGACCTTACTTTATGTCTTTTTTATACAGGATGATGGCTAAGAAACGAAGCCGTGTAAAATGTGCTGATTTTAAAATTAATGTACTGGTTACAGCTTTATGTTAGGTACTTACTGTACAAATGACAGCGCAGTGCCGTTCGTGTCAATTAAAAAAAATGTATATTGCAAAATATATTGACTGAAAATGTTTTACATTTATTTGGATTTACGTTACTAGTCATCAGTTGCCAATATCGGATTCAAATCTTTAGAAAAATGTGCCTATGCAAGAGGACTGTTTGAGCAGGGCCGGTCTCAGTCTGATATTGCCAGAATCATGAATAAAACGCAAGGTGCCATATCAAAAATTTTAAAACGGTATCGAGAAGATGGATCGAATAAAAGGAGGGCAGGGCAAGGCCGACCAAGAAAAACAACTGCTAATCAGGATCGGTTTTTTAACAATGCAATGTGTTCGGGAGCGATCTACAACAAGTACCAAACTACAAGCACGATTGTCAAACGTTTACAATGTTCGACTGTGTAAGCAAACAATACTTAATCGCTCAAAAGAGGTCCGACTGAAACCGTACGATGCAGCAATAGGACCAAAGCAAGAACAGCACCCTGATTTTTTACCAATTTTGCAAGGCATTGGATGCACACTTCCGTGAATTGGGTCATGTGAAGGATCTACCAAGATAACGGCAACCTCGTGTAATCGGAGAAAGATACACAATTACATAATCTTGCTTAGCCTCTAGAAAACGCCAGCATGCCAATTAGGCAACTGGGAAGAGATAACAACGCAAGATTAATAAATTAATGTAAAATGCGCCAATATATTATTGTATATTGTTAATAGTGCAGGAGTTAATCGAAGATGACCCGTCGACTTACATTTTGTAAAGTTATGATGAATTCACGGCATTAACATCCAATAGTTTGGGGCTGGTTTTATTTTTATATAAGTGTACTGTTAGTTATATTCAACGATTATATTAGTTATGTGAATAGCAAAACTCTCCAAAAAAAATTCCATTATCTTTATTTTGTTACTTAACACAACTTTTCGGTTAGTTAGTATCTCTAATCGTTTTCAAGTGTAAACTAAATTATAATTCTAAGGCTACTGTATTAAATACTATCCATGTGCAATGAAGCTTGATAACTTCGCCTACGTGCTTATTGGAGTGTGAAGTTTAAGCTAGAGTCGGTTTTGGACAAGAAGAGGCTTCCAGATATTGGAGATATCTATACTTGGTTTACGAAATATTTGGGTTATTTTAATTCATGAAAGCTGCTTCTTTGAATTTTCGTTTTCTCCAGTGCTGTTTCGTGTCCAAAACCTTGGCTTCTGACATGTTCCGCTATACCTGATCTCGAAGTTTCACCTCTTTGAGTATGTTTCGGATGTTCTTTAACTCGTACGGGAAGAGGTCTTTTTGTTTCTCCAATGTACGATTCGCCACAGTCGCAAGGGATTGGATAGATACAATTTCTTGTGTTTTTATATTTAGTAAACCAAATATAGATATCCCCAATATCTGGAAGCCTCTTCTTGTCCAAATCCAACAGCTCAAACTTCACACTCCAATAAGCACGTAGGCGAAGTCATCAAGCTTCATTGCACATGGATAGTATTTAAGCCAGTAGCTTTAGAATTATAATTTAATTTACACTTGAAAACTGCTATAAATACTAACCGAAACGTTGTGTTAAGTAATAAAATAAAGACGATGCAAGTCCGATAAGTTGATTTTTTTGATATTACTTCATTATCTTCCACATTCAAACAAACAACAAAATTCTCGGTACTAGGCCGGTGTAATTCCTTACTGAATTCGAGCTTAATTTGGGACGGCTTATTTGGTTGGCATTGATTCAATGTTTTAGGATAATCTACATGTATCGTATTATCCTAATTTTTTACAGGAGGACATAGTTCCAACGTTGGCTCCTTTATTTCGTCGCCTTTCAGATACAGTTATTCACGATGATCGAATATGGTTTCAGATTGCAGACGCATCGCGACATTACGCGCAAAACACTCGACGATATTTAAATAACATTTTTAATGATCGGCTGGAGGGAACAACATGTTGTGTATTAGTATTACATCTGAGAATGATCTATTTCAGTGTAGAGTGAAGGGGGTAGTAAAATAGTCGCGTCAATGAATAAGTATCTCTGTTGAAATCGTAGATCAACCTTCATCAACTAGAATTTTTTTTTTTATTTCGGAAAACTTTTCGAGGTTCAGCTATTTCTTTTGATTGTAAATGGGTGTCAAATCATTTTAGGACTTGATATATTGAGACAATTATTGTCAAATTTAGGTAATTCAAGTAAATAGTCTGTTATATCAATTTTTTTTACTCGAGCAAAGCGCACCGTTGTGGAAATGCAAAAACTGTTAATCAAAAAATGGTAACAGTGTTTTTCGATGGTTTTTAAGAAATTGATGGATTATTTGTGACATAATTGTTCTGTAAATCTATTAGCCGCTAAGACCACTATACGATATAGACAGTGTGAGACCATTTTGCAGCGTTTTATTGATAATATCAATAAAAACGATATAAAAGACGTCAGATAAAAAAATATACTAATTTAATAAAAAGTCTGAATTAGTGATGGGTCGTTCGCGCACTAACTGTTTAAAAGAACTATTCTTAAAGGTGAACTAGACGAACGAGTTTTCAAGTTTAGAATGAACTAGTTCGCTGCGAACTATTAAGGGATCGGACGATCCGACCGGCCTCGATGCAGGGATCGGTCGCGAGAAAAACTGTGGCACGAACTGCGAACTATGAAAAAAGTCGAGAACAATTTACGATAACGACGGGTGAGAAACCATGTAATGTAAATCCCATAAAATGTTGTGAATCACCTGAATTTTGCACGCTGCTAAATGTAACATTCTGCGTGCGGCCGACCGCACGGTTTAATTTTTAGTTACGACTTCGTCGAACTCAAAGTCTAATAAGGTATCTCAAAAACATAATTTAAAAATATCTTTAAGGTCCATTCTATTATATTTAATGCTATAGTAATATTTTGCTGCCTTAATTTATTATCATGCTCATAATAAATTGTGTGCCTAATTTATTAAGTTCTACTCTAATTGCTTTCGTCTACAAGAAATCAATAAATAGTAAATTATTTTACCATAACTATATTACATAAAACAGTTTAACACTTTATTTAATGTTAAACTCCTGAAGTAAAATAATTTACAAAATATTTTTTATTCCACTCGCAAATTTCGCCAGTTATCTCAGTATTATTCCATACTTTGATTTCGAAATTAATGCTTTGGTACACGGTGATCATTTATAATGTCCCCCCCCCCTTTTAACTCTTTTGTTTTTTGCATTAGATAAAAATGTTAAATATAAAAGTTGTACAGAATCATGTAAGCTACTTGCATAATATTATAAATATATACAGGGTATTGCAGAAATGAGTCACAGGTTAAAAAAAAAAAAATTTAAATGGTATACCCTATATATTTTTAGCTTTTTAGAATCTCCTAAAACTTCTGAATATTTTTCTTATAACATGTTCTATACACAAATATAATAGTTTTCGAAATAATCGCATTTTACCTAAGCGGCTACATTCAAATATAAATATTCTAGATTTCAGTAAAGTTCTTAGGTGGCCGTGAATTAGGCGGTCGCGGAGAAACAAAAACTATGTTTATTAGTGACAGTTACTGACATATTAAGTATATATAACATTTTTTTTTTTGATAAAGATGCCTTATTCAGAAAGGGAAAAACAAGTAATTTTGCAAACATTTATTAAAGCAAACAATAGCGTTAAATTGGCTCAACGGGAACTGCGTAAAATTAATCCCCGGATGCACATTCCAGACAAAAAAACATTCCATCGAATGTATGAAAAGTTTCAACAAACACCTAGCCTAGCGAGAAAAAAGAGAACAATAAAAAGAGACGAAAATAGTGATTTAAATATACTACTAAAAGTTTAAGAAACTCCAAACATTTCTTTAAGAACAGCATCGAAATGTTTAAAGGAAGAGCTTGATGATTTAAAAAAGTACCTCTTATGGAAGGCTTCAAAACACTCTTAAAAAACATGGATATAAAGCTTTCAAAATTAGGCCTGTAACAAAATTGACGCAGAGACAGCGATAAAAAAGGGTTGAATTTTGCCAAACTATAAAGGAAAAAATTAATGTAAATCCCAGTTACTTCGAAAATGTATTTTGGACCGACGAGTCATCATTTTCAACTATAGTGGATGATAAACAGAAAAAATAGCAGACAATGGGCTACAGTAAATCCCCACTGCTACAGGGAATTTAAATTTCAAGGACGTCAAACAATTAATGTGTGGTGTGCTATTTTAAACAACTTTTTAACGGTACTTTAAATGGAGAAGGTTATTTGAATTTTCTCCAACACGAGCTAGAGGACTATTTTAATGTGCTTCCGTAGGAACAAGAGCGAAACATCGTCTTCCAACAAGATGGCGCTCCACCTCACAGCGTAGTAGCTGTTACAAATTACCTTAATCAAAGGTTTAATGAATGGATTGGACGGAATGCACCAATACAATGGCCACCTAAGAACCCTGACTTGACGCCGATTGATGCATTTTTATGGGGAACACTAAAGGATCGAGTGAATGCAAATAATATTGAAAGCACTGAACATTTAAAAGAACTTATTAGAGCAGAACTTCGAATTCTGAATGAAGATTATTCCTAATCTATTACCGCCGCATTACGAAGGTTACGAAAAACGTATTACAAATATATTCAAGAAAACGGTGGCCCAGTTGAGCAATTTGATTTGTAATTACCAAAAGTTTATCTTTATTGTTAAGACATTAAATTTAAAAATTATTTTTAATTTTGTATTTTTTATTTCATATACTTTTAGTAGTATATTTAAATCACTATTTTCGTCTCTGTTCATTGTTCTCTTTTTCTCGCTAGGCTAGATGTTTGTTGAAACTTTTCATAGATTCGATGGAATGTTTTTTTGTCTGAAACGTGGACCCGGCGAATAATTCTATGCAGTTCCCGTTGAGCCAATTTAACGCTATTGTTTGCTTTAATAAATGTTTGCAAAATTACTTGTTTTTCCCTTTTTGAATAAGGCATCTTTATAAAAAAAAAATGTTATATTTACTTAATATGTCAGTAACTGTCACTAATAAACATAGTTTTTGTTTCTCCGCGACCGCCTAATTCACGGCCACCTAAGAACTTTACTGAAATCTAGAATATTTATATTTGAATGTAGCCGCTTAGGTAAATTGCGATTATTTCGAAAACTATTATATTTAGGTATAGGACATAGGACATGTTATAAGAAAAATATTCAGAAGTTTTAGGAGATTCTAAAAAGCTAAAAATATATAATGTGTACCATTTAAAAAAAAAATTTAACCTGTGACTCATTTCTGCAATACATTATTCTGCAAATAGCTTACATGATTCTGTACAACTTTTATATTTAACACTTTTATCTAATGCAAAAAACAAAAAAGTTAAGAGGGGGGGACATTTTAAATGATCACCGTGTACATAAGCAACTACTTAAAATGCAAGTTTTAGTATTTACAAGTTTATCAATGCTTTTGTTGGCAGTATTTATTTTGGAACGATTTTTAGAAGCAGAATATTTGCCATTGCTTGTTAGAACTACAGAAACGTTATCAGAGCTATTCCAATATCTGATACAAATTATAGCAATCATTAACTCCCATAGAAAACGGTCGATTCGGTCTAAGCTGTTTAATAAATGCTTTTTGGTAGATGAACATTTATCTTACAACCGATCAAAGTGTAAAGCGAATGTATTTAAAAAAACAAAATGTTATTTAGTTATTTTCATTCTACTTATAGGAGTAGTTGCGTATATTGACTACGTCTACTGGGTGGATATATTGCATATTATTTCATGGAAGAAAACAATATTTTCATATTTATTTCCCCTTAAAACGGCGATAAGACGGTGTTATTTTTTCTTTGAATTCATTATAATGATATCATTGACTATCGATAAGAGCTAGATACAAGATGCTTAAAGAACTAGCTAAAAATATTAATGACTCTGCAAATGAAGAAGAAAATAATACAAGAACAATAATAGAAAAGTTAGACTTGTTATCACTTCATCTTCATAAAATACTATTTTATTTTAGAGATATTTTTGAAATTCAGTTACTATTAACAGCTATTAATGGCTTTCAGATGTTCTTAGGATGCTCTATATTAATGAGATTTTTTGGAATTACACCCATATTATTTTTTACATTATTGTTATATATGGTAAGTCACGAGCTACATACTATGGAAAGTTTAATGTTCCGAAATGTGTGAAAACAATTAAATAATAAGTATAATCAAAAATTATGCGTCAGACCATGTCTTTGCTAGTTAGTTTGACATTCACAGCCTACCTTAATTCCGATTTGATTTTTTAAATTTTTCTCGTGGTGGTTTATTATTCACTATAACTGTTCCAAATTGCAGCTCCTTTGTGTGATCTTTAAAAAAAGTCATTAATAATAACTAAACTGCAACCATGCTAAAGGCGATTCTCAATTATTCAAACATGTTACTTTTTAACGAAAGCCTACGGCATCTGGCTTTTGTCAAGTAAGTTGCTATCGAAATCTGTAAAAACATTATTTCATAGTTATCAATGTTCTTGGGGTATTACAGATGAGAACTACCTTGTTATAGCATAATACCCCTATTTTTTTTAAAACATATAGGTGTCTAGGTACAATACATTATTTAAAAACTGAAAATTAAGACTAAAATAGAGACGGGTCCACCTTTTACTTCCAAACGTGTTATAAATATTTTTTTACCAAATCGAAAATATTGGTAAGCACTTGGGTGAAGTTGCTTATTTAAAATAGGTTTGTATTTCTAGCCCGTAGGTCTTTTACTATTCCCAACGGATTTTAAAAACCGAGGTATAAATATGTGGTTTTAGAAAAAAGTTGCACCTCGTGAGATTGCAAGACCATGGAGGCCACCTGACTGGCGTATTATGAGTGGACCTTCCAAAAATAATTCCGAAAAATTTTAAATATCAAGAATTACTTGAATTGATGCGTCGTCCTGCTGGACTAATGCGTATACAAAATTTTCTAAAATAAATATTACGTGATCAGACCGAATTGATAGTCCTATTAAAAAAATTATTGTTTTTAAAATGGTCGCCCCCTTCCTGAGAATGCAGATCCTCATCTATAAAGAAATGTGTTTTTTCAGAATATCAAACTATTTTGTTGACTATTTACTTAACCAGAGAGGTAGAACCATGCCTCGTCAGTAATTAAAAATGTTTTTCAAATACATTTCATTATTATGCGTACGCATAAGTCACCTTGAAAAGTGCAATGACTGTAACTAATGCTTTTCGCAGGAAAAATGTACCCGTAGCTATCGCTACTTGATATGGACCCATTCGCTTCCCGTAATAAAGGCACCTTGTCGTCTCTATCTCTTTTTAGCGCACAGCTATAAATAGACTTTCATTTCTCTCAAATCGGCACGATTTTGCTGTGCCGCCGGGCCAGCGCCTTGTTTCCGGATGGTTTTTGAGGCAGGAGATGTCATTGGATTGCGATCGTTTTATATAATTTGCTGATCCGTGTAGTAGAGTAGGTGTTGGTAGAGCGGCATAGCTTGTGCATGTTATATTGTGCATTAATTTGATAATTTAACCAGTCGTTCAAATTCGCGGAAATTTTTAGCCGGTATTTTGACTACTTTTCTTGTTTATTGAGGGTTAATATGATTTGATCGAATGTATGAATTTATTATTAGCAATTTTCCTTTATATTTTTGTTATTATTTTGGGGTAGTAAAGACTTATTTAAATAAAAATTAACAGTTTTAATGCCAAAACTACTATGAATGTGGAATATTTGAGAAACAATTTTAGCTCATTAAGTATTGAGCAAAACATTAAAATTAAAATTGAGGGAAGTCCTAACTTCGAAATTAACTTGACACAGAGATAAAAAAAATTGGCCTTTTTTATTTTTTTTATCTTATTTCATCTTCAATAAAATAAGTAGGTAATCATAAATTTTTAAAATATTTATTAAAAATTATTGACCAAATTTACGCGTGGTTTTAAAAAAATTTCGCCTGCGGCGCATTTCGCCAGCAGCGAGCTTTTAGTGCACCCCAAGTTAATAAGTCACAAGCCGCCACTGATTGCAGGTTTCGTAGGATACATTTAGGAACTTGCTAATTTAAATGCTGATTATTGATGTATGGATGTTCATTGACAGTTTGCCTCACTGCTTTTATCTTTTGTGAAGTGCGAACTCTCCCACCGACTTGCTTTCTACTCCTATTTTCTGTTTCTCCATACAAAATTGATGTCTCCAAATATTGGCAAAACTGGTTGATATCCATGACAATATGAGAAATTTCAATAATTTATGTTATAAATCTAATTCCTCGAATGCGATCTGTATAAGTTAAAAAATAGCAAATGCTCTAAATATGTCGCAGCCTAATTTGGGCCGTGGATTACCTAAAGCATCATTTTTTTAACAGATAAGAGAGATAAAATACAAATAATTTATAAATGTAAAACGTAAATAATCACAAAACCTAAATTTTTATGCTAAATACCTGTAATTGCTTATTTGAATATAACTTTTAATTCAAAATAACTATTCTTCATATCATTCTTCTGTATTGTCAAAAATAAAGGTACTTTACTCTTGGGCAAAGTTCGTAATTTCTGATATACCTTGTATATGCCTGGGAGATTTTGATAACTAAAGGTTAATAATTAGTTTTGGACCATGCAGAACTTTATATGAAGAATAATTTTTTTCCATAAAACCGATAATAAAAAATATGGTTCCAACTTAAGTAGACACACTGTATATAACCAGTATATTGCTAACGACAAGTTATGAGATTGTGACCCCTATGGAGGACTAAAGCGGCGTACAAAGTTTGCGCAGTTCACATAATTTTGTGGATCATGTAAACACTGAACAGAACTATCTTAACCCTTTGAGGCCCAAATTTTTTTAAATGAAATATTTCTTTTTTTTTTCTTTTTAACGGACTAAATGTGTTTCAAGAAATTAAAAAATATTGAAATATATTAGGGTCGGATATTCGGGGATTCCCGAAGACGTGGTTATCTAGTAATACCACTGGGCCTGCGTAAACGTAAGCTAGGAAATAAAATTTACATAACACCGAATATAATATTTTATTTACCTACTCTATGACATTTTTATTTTTGGTGAAATAACAAAAGCAATTTTTTGTGTATTTCAAACATAGCCCGACCTTGCAGTTAAAAATCTAATGTTATATTAGAAATATCGTGCGCGAAAATCTGTTACGTATACAGCATACAGCGCCGATTTCAGTAAAAACCGCCATAAATAGATGGTTTGTTGGTCTGTCCGTAGTGCACGTTACTGCTAGTTGTTTACAAAGCGATTTTTTAAATTATTATTAAGAAAAAATTGCTGGAGGGGGCTTTAAATTAGTTATAAGTTAGTAATTAACGATTTAAGAATAATTGTTTTAACTAATTTATCTGTTTTGTGCCCAAAAATGTATAATAAAACTGGTGGTTACAGTCTGAAACCACTAGGCCGCTGTTGTTATACAGCGTGTCTTCGGAAGTTCTTACCAAATGGGAAACTTTTTTATTATTAATTTTACGAAAAATAATTATTCTTTATAAAAAGCTCTGCATGGTCTAAAACCTAAAATGCAACCATCAAATATCGAAATTTTCCAGTCATATACGGGGTTTGTCAAAAAATGTGAATTTTTCCCAAGAATGTGAATTTTTCCCAAGAGTAAAGTACCTTTATTTTTGACATTATCAAAAATTGATATTAAAAAAAGTTGATCAGAACTAAAAACCACGTCTAAATATGCAATAACACGCATTAAATTAATTAAATAATTAAAAAATTAAATAATTAATAATAAATCAATAAAATAATTGTTTAACATAAATGCGTATAGTTGCACATTTAGCCGTAGTTTTTAGTTCTGATCAACTTTTTTTTATAACAATTTTTAATAATATCAAAAATAAAGGTACTTTACTCTTGGGAAAAATTCACATTCTTTGGGAAAAATTCACATTTTTTGACAAACCTCGTATATGACTGGAAAATTTCGATATTTGATGGTTACATTTTAGGTTTTAGACCATGCAGAGCTTTTTATAAAGAATATTTTTTGTTCGTAAAATTAATAATAAAAAAGTTTCCAATTTGGTAAGAACTTCCGAAGACACGCTGTATAACAACAGCGGCCTAGTGGTTTCAGACTGTAACCACCAGTTTTATTATACATTTTTGGGCACAAAGCAGATAAATTATTTAAAACAATTATTCTTAAATCGTTAATTACTAACTTATAACTAATTTAAAGCCCCCTCCAGCAATTTTTTCTTAATAATAATAAAAAAATCGCTTTGTAAACAACTAGCAGTAACGTGCACTACGGGCAGACCAACAAACCATCTATTTATGGCGGTTTTTACTGAAATCGGCGCTTTCGTTTAGTAAGGAACCCTGAGATGTCGCTTCGAGAAACACAAATACGGTGGCATCTCTGCGGGACCACTAAGACGCTGCAGAACCGATATTAAAAAGGTGGTACTTGTGCGAAACCACTAAGCCCCAAAGGGTTAAAAACTATTTTTTGGTGCTAAATTTTTGAAACACTAATTTATTTCATAGGATAGCAAATATAGTTTAGGTACCTTTACCAGTTACAAAATAAAAGGCGCCATGATAGTGTCTCTATTAAAAACTAGACATCACAACATTTAATAATCACGCAAACACCACAAGACGTATAGGGGGAAGTTGCCTAAGATGGGGTGGACGGCTAAGACGGGGTACGTGGTTTATTCTTAAAAGTAGGGGAGTGAAGGGCATAACCGTATAGCGGGGTATAACCGCATACCCCCTCTACTTCCTAACAGACCCACCCGTAGGCTCTAACTTATTTCGCGCTTGTTTCTTGACCTTGTCAGCACATGGCAAACGGTTTTTAAAGGTGATGCATGCGGTGATTTATAGTGTAATTGTTTTGTCATTCAATTTAAGGTAAGTGATCTTATTTTGCCCACTTTTCTGTTAGCCAATACTTTACTATGTGTATTATTGTTTATTTGATTGTATGGCGTTCGCTGTAGACTAACTTTTAATCTTCCTAATTAAGTCTTATGTGTGATTCTACGATTTTCTATTTTTTGGTTATGTTAGATTGTTAACCTGATCTACCTTGGGGGCAAAATCGGACGGGGCAAAACCGGATAGCGTCCGCTAGTCCGCAGTCGGTTTTGCCCCCGGATTAATTATTACGTTCTTTTTAGAAAAAATGATGAGAACATATACCTAAAAGAAAAACGGAATGCCAAACTCAACAGTTTTGAATGTGATCGATGTTTTATGTCTGATTAGTCCAACAGGCGGTTTTGTTCGATGACATCCGCTTCTGCCCCATGGTATGGGGCACAACCGGATTTTACATACTTTTGTTATTTTTCTAATATTTCAAAATGTAGTAAGTTGTTACTTTTCTATATTAGGTCCTAGTTTCATAAGGTATTGTAAAGTATATTCCAATAAAAAAAAGTAAAACAAAATGTATTACAAATTTTATAATTTCAATTTTTCCTTAGATATGCGGTTATGCCCCTCATTCCCCTACTATATAGCGACATCTATACTAAAATAGCCTAAATAGGTTTCTTAACCCAAACGCACCATCGATAATACTTTCCGAGAAGATATCTTTGTTTATGTATTTAATATGGCCAAAATTGAAAATTCAACGGTATCGCTGCTTTGTTCTGTCGGTGTTTAAAAAGTGCTTGTGAAGTAATTTTAAAGAAGATTAATAAGGTAAATACCAAATATAAGACTCTGAGGTTTCCACAATATGGTTAACTTATTATTTATTTGATTTTAAGCAATTTTTTAATTAAAAGTTGAAATAATCGCAAAATTGTTTAGTGCGGGTAAGATGGGGTGAATTCGGGTAAAATGGGGTACCTCGTCTTATCCGACTCTATTTAAATTTTTCTAGGTAATGTCTCCAAAGTATAAACGAATTTCTTCCCGTCGTTCATGGAGTAATAATGGCATGAAGCTGGCTATTAAAGATGTTATAATTGGTAATATGGGGTATCTACGTGCATCAAAATCAATCAATGTTCCTCAAACGACTTTTAACAATTTACATTAAGAAGCTGTAGGGGAACACGTACATCACACACATCTGTTACTGCAAACTTTGCAGAACGGGTTTCTGTTGGAACAGAAATTGGTACATCAGGAATGAACAAACCTATAGAGGTTAATACTCAGCAGACCCCGCCAAAGGTAGAATTAACTTATTCTTTTTTAATAACTCCTAAGGACCTATTGAAAGTGCCTGAAGCACCATATAAAAAACTAGAAAATACAAATCGTCGCTGCAAAACGGCAGTTCTTACTTCAACGCCATATAAAAATGAATTAGAGGAGAAATAAATAGTTGATAACAATAAAAAACAGAAAGTGAAAAAGGTGTTAAGTAAGGTAGAAAATAATATCGAGAGCAAAGGTAAAAGAAAAATGCCAAAGAAAAACACAAAAAGTTATTCTAGAGTGAAACAGAGGGAAATGCCTTCTGCCTATATTGCGACGACTTATTTTCCAACTCCAGAAGTATGGAGGAGTGGATCCAGTGTGAGAAGTGCAGCAGTTGAGCCAAATGATTGCGATACTTTTACGTGCGATTTATGTCAATAATTTAAAGATTTTTTTTTTAAAACATTTGAACCCTATATTTTATGATGAATTTTTCGTTGGTTGTTAATATTAAGACTATCTGTTCCCTTTAGAAAAGGTAAATTTATAAAAAAAAAGCTTCATTTAATATACCCCATTTTACCCGACGGGAAATCCCATCTTATACGCACCGAATCGTAAATCAACGTTAATCAACTAGAATTTTTTTATTTCGGAAACCTAACTCTGGGACGAACTACAAACTATGAAAGGAGTCCAGAACGTTTTAGGATGTCAACGGGTGAAAAACCATGTAATGTAAATCCCATGAACTGCTGTGAATCACCTGAATTTTGCACGCTGCTAAATGGTACATTCTGCGTGCGGTCGACCGCACGGTTTAATTTTTAGTTACTAGGAAGTTGAAGTACAATAAATACGTAAGCAAATTTACGCACGTTAGTTGAGGAGTTAACGTGACAAACCGCTGGCAAGAATTTTAGTTGAAGTGCCTATCTTCTGTGTCCGTTAACGTAACCTGCAAAAAATGCAATTTTACGTTTGCCATATTATTATCTTTATTTTTTACCTTTTTCTGTGATTTTTTAAAAGTTAAGAAAATTGCATGAAGAAGGAAGGAAAGCAAAAAGGATGGTATAAAATATATTTTGGAGAGTTTAATGAAGATGATGATATAGAGGATGGAATGGTGCTACAAATTTTAAATGATAACAGGGGGAACAGAGCTGAGCTTTATGGACGATTTAACCTGGATGAAATAGCACCTATTGATCCTCCGTAAAACGGAATCTACTTTTGGACGTATCACTAGCGCCGCTCATTATTAATAATATAATATAAACAATTTTTACAGCTCAGCTGCAAAACGGAATTTTTTAGTGTAAAATTATTAGCGATTTGTTTGTATTCTTTTGTGGTTAGAAAAAGATTGGAAAAAGGTATTCATTTACAACAACAGAAAAAAGTTAGGATATGTTTGTCAAAAAACGGCATTTCGGAAATAATCGGTTATATTCGGAGGTCCTTCGGGTAACGGAACGTTCATTTTTCACGTCCCGTAAAACAACGCAATGTAACGTACGCCCGTTGAACTGCTTGAAACACGTACGTCAAAATGTGATACTGCGCATGCGTAGCTGTCAATTTGTACGTATACGTACGTATACGTTAACGTTCGTGACCGCACTTCAACTGCCTACTAGTTCGTCGAACTTAAACTCTAATAAGGTATCTCAAAAATATAACTTAAGTCATCATCAATCATTAAAGTTCATTCTATTGTATTTAATGCTATAGTAATATTTTGCTGCCTTAATTTATTATCATGCTTATAATAAATTGTGTACCTAGTTGACAAATGTTCTACTCCAATTGTTTTAGGTCAACAAGAAATCAATAAACATTTAATTACTTCACTATAACGATATTATAAAAACGCTACATTTAATGTTGAACTCCTGAAGTAAAATGATTTACAAATTATTTTTTATTCCACTCGCAAATTTCGCCAGTTATCTTAGTATTATTCCATACTTTGATTTCGAAATTAATACTTTGGTACGTCAGCAACGATTTAAAATGCAAGTTTTCGTCTTTACAAGTTTTTCAATGTTTTTGGTGGCAGTATTTATTTGGGAAGAGTTCTTAGAAGCAGAATATTTGCCATTTTTTGCTAACATTATAAGAACAATATTAGAGCTATTGCAATATCTGATAGAAATTATAGCTATCATTAACTCTCATAGAAAAAGATCTATTTGGTTCAAGCTGTTTAATAAGTTCTTATTGATAGATGAACATTTATCTTACAACCGATCAAAGTTTAAAGAGCGTGTGTTTAAAAAGACGAAATATTATTTAGTTATTTTAATTCTATTCATTGGAGTAGTATCATATCTTGACTACGTCTACTGGGTCGATCTTGTGCACATTATTTCATGGAAGAAAACAATATTTTTATCGATATTTGCTCTTAAATCGACGATAAGACGGTGCTATTTTTTCTTTGAATACATTATAATGATATCATTGCTAATATCGATAAGAGCTAGATACAAAATTCTTAAGGAACTAGCTAAAAAGCTTAATGACTCTGCAAATGAAGAAGACAATAATACAAGAACAATAATAGAAAACCTAGACTTGTTATCACTTTATCTTCATAAAATAGTATTTTATTTTAGAGATATATTTGAAATTCAGTTACTCTTAGCAGCTGCTAATGGTTTTCAAATTTCCTTAGGAATCTATATATCAATGAGATTTTTTGGAATTACACCCATATTGGTTTTCATATTATTGTTATATATGGTAAGTTACGAGCTACATATGCAGTGTTTATTGTACTGAAATGTGTAAAAGCATTTAAATATTAAGTATTACCAAAAATCATGCAATGCTAAACCCTCTTTGCTCGTTAGTTTGACATCCACAGTCTACTCCAATTCCGATTTAATTTTTGTATATTCCTATTTGTAGTTTATTAATCACTACAACTATCCCAAATTATATCTCCCGTGCGTAAATCAACTGATTTTTGAGAAAAGTGCAACGATAAATAAATTTATATCAATTGATAAAGACATTTTATTTCAGTCTTTTTTTTTAATTTTGTACATAGGACTAAGAACCAATACCACATACAGAGTACATTATTCACTAATAAATGAAAAACAAAACAACTTTAGTTAACGTAAAATTGCAACAATGCTAATGGAGGTCCCTATTATTCAAGCTTGTTACTTTTTAACAACAGCCTATGGCATCTGGCTTTTGTCAAGTAACTTGCTTTCGAAATCTCTAATAGTACTAGTAGTTGTTGTGGGGTTACTCAGCAGCCTGGCAAGTAGACTGAATCGATCCTTTTTGCTTACCCCTAAATTTTCCACCAACTACTCTAACCACCTTTGTCCTCGCATAATCATCCCGATGTAGTTATAGAAGTCAGAATATCCTTCCAAGCGAGGGAAATAACTTTCTCTCTTCGGAGAACCGCCAAGCCGAAGACCTGATATCTAAGTCTTCCCGGAGCATTACACGACGCCAAGAAGTGCAACGGTGTCTCCTCCTTTTTCTGGCACCTCTGACAAATTGGATCCTCCTCCACGCCAATTAGCATCAAATGTCTCCTCAGTCGACAGTGCCCAGTCAGAATTCCTATTAATGGATTGAGGGTCCGTTGTCTTCTGTTCAGAAGCCACTGTTCCGTAAAACGCAGTGTGGCCCACTCCTTGAGTGCAGACCCCACCTGTTAATTTCACATTCCTATTGCTGGTTTCGGCCCTTGGAAAGAAGTCCCGGCTCCAAGTCTAGCGAGCAATGAGCTCTTTTGTTTCCCTGTACCTACCCGTTTGTCCCGGGACCCAGACCAGTTTATCCTCCTTGATCCTCCTTGATATCTGAAAGCGTTTTCAGGGCATCTAAGCACCCTTCAACGAGTACTAACGTGACCCTGGGGTTGTATATTGCCTAGAGGGCAGCTTGGGTTTCTGAGCAGGTATACAGGGTAAGTCGGGAGGAATGGGCCAAACTTTAAGGGTATAATCTATGCATCAAAATAATAAGAAAAACCTCAAATGTTGTTACCCAATATTTATTTGTTTTCAAATTACAGCGTTAAATAAAATAATAATATTGTTAAACCAAATTATGCAACATTAAAATTGTTTTAAATAAAACATTAGTTTAGTAAATTTTCAAAAATACCGCCATTGACTTGCAAACATTTCCTGCTTCGTTTACGGGCGCGCGTGGCTCTTCAATAGGTTCGTGCCTTTCTTTAATATTAAGTGCAGCATTTCTAATGCGTCTAATTAATGCATCCCCAGTATCTACTTTTACTTTGTATACCTCATTTTTTAACCAACCCCATAAATTATAGGTGTGAGGTCTAGCGATCTAGGAGGCCAACTAATAGAACCACCGCGACCAATCCAAACCTCTGGAAACTTTTGGTCCAAATATTGCTTGACCCGACGATCGAAATGGGCAGGCGCTTCGTCGTGTTGATAATACTGGGCGATTTTCCAAAAGAAAAGGACCAATTAAATTATTGTCGATTATGCCGCACCACACGTTTACAGAAAACCTGTGTTGAAAAATATTTTCGACTATTGCGTGAGGATTTTCGTCCTACCATACATGGGAGTTTCGGTTATTGTTGATGCCGTCACGGTGAATGTAGTTTCGTCAGTAAAAAGTATGTGCGGTACAAGATGACGATTATTAATTATCCACTCACAAAATTGCATACGCTTAGCGTAGTCTCCAGGTTGAAGATTCTGAACACGCTGTACATGGTATGGGTATAAGCCTTGCCCGTGAAGCGTATTGATCACTCTTTTTTGGGGAATTTCCAACTGAGTTCCAATTCTTCGTGAGCTGGTCGTTGCATCTTCTTCTTCGGGTAACTTCTACAGATGTCAGTCAAATTTTTCCAGGTATACTCCAGCACGCGAAGACTGAAGACCAGTCATGTGTGATCCATCAGTGTAGCAGAGCATCCTCGGGGAATACTACTTGGTTCTTTTCCCAACAAACCCACAAGTCTGCCCAGGGCTGCAGTGGGCATAGTTCTCATGACCTTGGTTATACCAATACCTGCCAGTCTTTGTACTTTCGTTGGTTTGTTCCGCGTGGCGCTGTATATTATATATTATACATAATATATTTAATTTTACTATGGTTAGAAATAGTCTATTTTGTAAAAGTTTTTACTTTATGTACTCCTTTATTTAACTTTTTATTTTTAATTTACCTAACATGAGATAAAAAATAACGTCCTCAAAGTAAGCCTTGAAACGTGTCCTGAATTTGGCTTATTTATTAACAGTTATTAATAGTAAATATTTTGCTTCTTGCGGTCGATCTCAATGTATACCTTGTACTTGTATTGGTATTTTCTGTTAACTTCCTTGGAAACTTTAATTTAGAAATGTTGAAAAATTTGTAAAAGTTTTTACTAATTCCATAATTCTTTCATATTTTGATTTTAAAAAAAAATCGAAAAACGATGCTGCGCCACTTTGATAACAAATTTTATTTGTAATTTTTCAATATGCCAAATTATGTAGTTTTTTAGTATTATAATCATTTTTGCTAAATATTTCATAATATTTCGTTATAATGCCCGGTTGCTTAGCAACCATAAACCTAAAAAACATTGACAACTCTAAACACAAACCTGAATAAACACTTCATATAATTAATTATTTAGCGTGTGTTGTATACCAAAGCATAATGTCTCCTATAAATACGAAATGTGTGCTTATAATTAAAATTTTTATTGTAGTATACTAAAGTTCAAATTTAATCGATAAACATCACAATATAAAAATATACTATCCAAAATACTCATGCCAAACAATAAATTTTGAACAGCAGAAGTAACATGACTTCCAAAGAGAAAATAATCTTCTTTATACCAATTGCTAATATTGCTAGTTATTTTGCGATTATGCCTTATTTTGATTTTTGTCATAATAATTTAGTTTATCAACAACAATATCAAAGAAAAGTTATAGTTTTTGTAATTCTGTCACTGATTTTGGGGACAGTAATTATTTGGGAGAAACTCTTCGAGAAACATAATTTTGTATTTGTTCTTAGCGCTACTGAATTTTTATCAGAAATATGCCAATGGTTGATACTGATTATGGCTATTATTAACTCCCATAGAAAAAAGTCTATTTGGTGCAAAATGTTTCATAAGCTCTCATTGGTTGAAATTTTTTTTTCTAACAGTCAATCGCAATTTGAGAAACATTTACTCAAAAATACCAAATATTACTTAGTGTTGCTCATTCTGCTGATTTTCACGCTCACATACCTTGATTACTTTTACTGGTATTATAAGCTGGACTTTGAATTGAGCAAAATAGTATTCCTGTCTGTATTTCCATTTAAATCGTGTATATTAAACTGTTATTTTCTCATTGAATATATTATGATAATAACATTTTTAATATTCATAAAAAAATGGTACCAGACTGCCGAAGAACAAGTTAAAGAGCTTCAAAATTTAGTAAACGACGCGACTGATATAACTGAAACAATTAACAATATAGACTTGGTGTCTCTTCATCTTCACAAAATAGTATTTTATTTTAAAGACATTTTTGAAATGCATTTGTTCCTAATGGTTATTAATGGTTTTTTACTATCTCTGGGACTTTGCAGGTTAATGCGAGTTTTAGGAGTTGCAACCACGACTATTTTCTGGTTAATTATATACATGGTAAGTTTACAGCTTATACCGTATATTAGCAAGCCTGAACTTACCAGAAGGCTTTTAATGTAAAGAAACGAATACAACATGGACTTGGCGCGAGTTAAAAAGAGATCGATCTCTTTATTCGAGCCCGATTTATTCCCATTCCACTTTCGCTGTATTCCCCCTCCATAGAAGCAAATACGTTTCGATAGCGAAGCACCCACAGCGATGTTTAATGTTTTCGTTTTCTACACTGCTTATATTAATTATGGAATAGGTAAAAAAATACTAAAATTTGAAACATCCATAATATCAATCCACCCAATTTTTGGTTTATTAGGTTTTGGACTACTTAGCACGATGAGCCTAATGAACAAAAATTAAGCAATTACTTGAAGCAATCACGTTTTAGTAAAAGCAATTGCTTGACTAGCAAATGCTATAAGTAAAGGCAATTGCTAGATTCGGATATGAATATAATGTTGAAGCAATCGCTGTTTTTCTTACACCTCAGTAGCAAATGCTATTCAACACAAGTTTAGATTATAGATTTTATGTTCAGTTTGGTGCCTTATTTGCAAAAGAATTGACGTAAATACAACAACGTTGGTCTATTTATTTAGTAGGTACAATAGTAATCTGTTCTCATTTACATTTTTGTGGAAAATTGGAAACTTATATTTGTGATATGGCAGATTTCAGTGAAAATAAGGAAAGTGATAGTAGTGATGAAGAAATTAAAGACAAACAATTGATATTCGTTCACAAAATGAAGGAACATAAATAAATCTCTCTGACCACAACCGTTTAGCTTCCCCAACAGCTTCAGCACTTGTAGGAAATTTAATAAAAACATTGGCCTTCTCCAAAACTACATCCATTACAGAATTGTATGTGTTACAGTAGTTTGGTGAACACCAAGTTCTTCACCTACAGAATTTTGAAAACCCGGATCCGAAAATTTCCCCAGAAAGACTTTAATCTTATTTAAAGGCGACATTGCACCCCATCGCCTTTTACCAGTATCAGTCAAAAAATAATTTGCCAACCACTCAACATTTTCGCAGTCAAATCGATATAACTTTTTGAAATCGGTATATCTGCAATTTTTACGTACACTGTAGATTTTTCTTTTACGGACGTTCATATATTCAGCCATAATTTGAAGACACAAATTAAGAGCGACGCACGTGTATGCCGCGAAGAACTAAAGTTGACTGCAACCAAGCAAATGATGCAGGGGTCGACCTACCTTAAAAAGTTTAAAGCGATTGCTATACTAGAAAAAGCAATTCCTTAATTTATTCATCACATTTTAAGCAAACGATAGCGATCGCTTCTATTTTTTAAGAAAAAGCATTGACTAGAAGCAATTCCTGCACTTTTAAGCAATTGCTGGACGCAAAAGTAATTACTTTAGGTTTTGTTCATTGGCTTTCAAGAAATTACTTCGATTTTATAAGAAAAAGCGATCGCTACATTTTTATTCATTAGGCTCATTGTGTTTGACCTTACTTTATTTTTTTTTTATACAGGATGATGGCTAAGGAATGAAGCCGTGTAAAATGTGCTGATTTTAAGATTAATGTACTGGTTACAGCTTTATGTTAGGTACTTACTGTACAAATGACAGCGCAGTGCCGTTCGTGTCAATTAAAAGAAAATTATATTGCAAATTATATTGACTGAAAACGTTTTACTTTTATTTGGATTTACGTTGCTAGTCAACCAATTGCCAATATCCGATTCATATCTCCAGAAGAATGTGCCTATGCAAGAGGACTCTTTGAGCAGGGCCGGTCTCAGTCTAATATTGCCAGAATCATAAAAGGCAAGGGGTCATATCAAAAATTTTAAAACGGTATCGAGAAGATGGATCGAATAAAAGAAGAGCAGGGCAAGGTCGACCAAGGTAAACAACTGCTAATTAGAATCGGTTTTTAACAATGCAATGTATTCAGGAGCGATTTACAACAAGTACTAAGCTACAAGCACGATTGTCAAACGTTCACACTATTCGACTATGTAAGCAAACAATACTTAATCCCTTAAAAGAGGCCCAACTGAAACTGTCCTATGCAGCGATAGGACCAAAGCAAGAACAGCACCCTGATTTTTCACCCATTTCGCAAGGCATTGGATGCACACTACCGTGAATTGGGTCATGTGAAGGATCTACCAAGATGACGGCAAGTTCGTGTAATGGGAGATACACAATTACATATCTTGCTTAGCCTCTAGAAAACGCCAGCATGCCAATTAGGCAACTGGGAAGAGATAACAACGCAAGATTAATAAATTAATGTGAAATGCGCAAATATATTATGTAAATTGTTAATAGTGCAGGCGTTAACCGAACAAACCCGTCCACTTACATTTTGTGAAGTTATGATGAATTCACTGCATTAACATCCAATAGTTTTGGGCTAAGTTTTTTTTTGTATGTGTACTGTTGTATTCAACACTTATATTTGTCATGTGAATTAGCAAAACTATCGGTACTGGGCTGTTGAAATTTCTCATTAAATTTGAACTTAGTTAGGGAAGGCGTAATTGGTGACTGAATCATTGAGTCAACATTTTAAGATAATCTAAATATATCGCATTATCTTAATAGGAGGACATAATTTCAACGTTGGCTCCTTTAATTCGTCGCCTTTCAGACACAGTTATTCACAATGATCGAATATGGTTTCAGATTGCAGATGCATCGCTACATTACGCGCAAAACGTTCGACGATATTTAAATAACATTTCTAAATGACCTAATTCAACATAGTTCTACAAGCTTTTTCAATTCTCTCAATTTTTCATAACTCAACTGCCCCTTCTCTTAATCTATTTGCCCTTTCTCTGCTTTTTCTATTTCATTCCAACTCATCTAAATTAATTGATTTTCAATAATTAATCTATTTTCAGGACCATCGGTGACAATTATTTTTCATCACCACTCGTAACATCTCTACATTATTAAATTTATTTTACCGACAAAACAAGCGGTCTATAATTTACTACTTCTTACTCATAGATGGCACTGAGATAGTTACTTTTTACTTTGTCGAAATACTGAGTTACATTTTTACCAATTGTAAACCTACCAACAGAGGTCGCCACACAAATATTTAGGACACCTATTTTTAACCCTTTGAGCAACATATTTCTAAATGTAATTTCTTTTTTGTAGGGATTGTATTGATGTATATTGTATTGATTTTATCTTGTATTTCTAGTGATCAGTGGCGCACCCAGGGGGGGGGCCAAGGGGGCCTTGGCCCCCCCCAAAACCCCCAATGAAATGAAAAATTATGAAAGTGGATAAGTATTTTAAAAAGTCAATTTTCTTAGATTTACCTCACGGGCCTCGTTTGAGGGGGGCCAGGTGGGGCATTTGCCCCCCCCCCCTCCCCCTGGAAGTTGACTTATTGAGGTTTAATATGGTTTGATTGAATGTATGAATTTATTATTTCGAGTTTTCCTTTATATTTTTGTTATTATTTTGGGGTAGTAAAGACTTATTTTAATAAAAATAAACAGTTTTAATGCCAAAACGACTACGAATGTTTGAGAAACAATTTTAGCTCATTAAGTATTGAGCAAAAAATTGAAATTAAAATTAAGGGAATACCTTAACTCTCGAAATTAACTTGATACATACCGTAAAGTGTAAAACTAGGGACTTTATTGTTATTGATAAGTTTGCTGCAAATAAAAACAGATGAATGAACTTTACTTTTAAACAATGTACCCACTAATGAAAAATAAATTAGCCTTTTTATTAATTATCTTATTTCATTTTCAATAGAATAAGAAGGTAATCACAAATTTTTAAAATATTTAATATAATAATAATTATTGACCAAATTTGGGCGTGGTCTTAAAAAATTTCGCCTGCGGCGCATTTCGCCTACAGCAGGCTTTTAGTACACCCCCAAGTTAACAAGTCACAAGCCGCCAATGCCCCCCCCCCTCCTAAGAAACCATTTAACGACTCCCATGACTAGGCTCTTGCGATCTTCCCTGCAAGAGTACCTGTTAAAAAAGCTCCAAAATTCTAGAAAAATGCGTAACTTAAAAGTTTATTAAAAAATTTGCTTCCAGCACTGGTTGGCGGGCCCCCCCTAACATAAAATCCTGGGTGCGCCGCTGCTAGTGATTTTTAGTTTATTGAGCTTTTCTCCTCTATAACAATTTAAAAATTTTTTAGCATACTTGAAGATTCTTCAATGTAACCGCCAAAACACTTGTCATTTGTTCCCCCTTTTACAATGTCAAGTTCAAGTTCATTTCACATCTGACACGTGCTAGTTGCAGTGGAACTCCTCCAACAAAAATGTTCTAGTAAAACAAAAATAAAATTAAAAACTTTTTTTTTAAATATTAATTTTGCACAAAACGTGTATGTTTGACTCCTGCCGGGGTAACTGGGCCGTAAAAAACCTGGTACCCCAACAGTATTTTACTTTAAGCCAAATGGTAAGCTAATCTACCTCATTTTATTAAGTTTTATTTGCTACATTCCCCTTTCTATTTTTTACAGATAATTCGACTTTTATGAAAAACAACTTTTTTTTTCTTTTTCTTTCAATCTTACTTCAATACTTTCACATGTCCCTGACAAAGATGAATAAAACTCAAGATTTTTCACTATTTAATTATGATTTTTACAAATAAGTTTTTTAAAACCTAATTTTTCTTGTGCTCTCCTCATTTTTCTGCCCAGGACAGTGCCTTTGCACTTACCCTTGACTTTTCACTACGAAGTCTTGTTTGTCGGTCTTTTGACTATTCAATTTTACACCTCTTGTACACCATTAAAAGCTCCATTAAAGCTCAATCCCACTATTATTTTTTCTATTGCTAATAGCATCAGCATTTTACATTTCACTTTGTTTTCCTGATGATGAGTGTTTCTACACTCGAAACAGGTCGATTTGAATTATGAATTATTCTAGGTTCGCCTAGTTATTCTAATTAAAAATTGTGGGGAAAGACTTTGTGCTTTTCTTTTTTCTATAACATTTTTAATGATCGGCTGGAGGGAATAACATGTTGTGTATTAGTATTATGCCTGAGAATAATCTATTTTAGTGTAGAGGGAAGGAGGTAGTAAAATAGTCGCGTCAACGAATACCTCTGTTGAAATCGTAGATCAACCTTCATCAACTAGTCTTTTTTTTTTATTTCGGAAAACTATTTGAGGTTCAGCTTTTGATTGTAAATGGGTTTCAAATCATTTTAGGACTTGATGTATTGAGACAATTGTCAATTTTAGGTAATTCAAGTAAATAGTCCGTTATATCCATTTTTTATACTCTAGCAAAGGGTAACGTTGTGGAAATGCAATAACTGTTAATTAAAAAACGATACACAGTGTTGTAAACAGTGTTTTTCGATGGTTTCAAGAAATTGATGGATTCATCGTGACATAATCGTTGTGTAAATCTATTACCGCTAAGACCACTATATGATATAGATGGTGCGAGACTATCTTGCTGCGTTATATTGATATCAACAAAAACGATATAAAAGACGTCAGATAAAAAATTATACTAATTTAATGAAAAGTCTGAATTAGTAATGAGTAGTTCGAGAATGAACTGTTTAAAAGAACAATTCTTAAAGGTGAACTAGACGAACTAGTTCTCAAGTTTAGAATGAACTAGTTCGGTGCAAACAATGAAGGGATCGGACGATCCGACCGGCCTCGATGCAGGAATCGCAATAACTGTTAATCAAAAAACGATACACAGTGTTGTAAACAGTGTTTTTCGATGGTTTCAAGAAATTGATGGATTCATCGTGACATAATCGTTGTGTAAATCTATTAGCCGCTAAGACCACTATATGATATAGATAGTGCGAGACTATCTTGCTGCGTTTTATTGATATCAATAAAAACGATATAAAAGACGTCAGATAAAAAATTATACTAATTTAATGAAAAGTCTGAATTAGTAATGGGTAGTTCGAGAACGAACTGTTTAAAAGAACTATTTTTAAAGGTGACCTAGACGAACTAGTTCTCAAGTTTAGAAGGAACTAGTTCGGTGCAAACAATGAAGGGATCGGACGATCCGACCGGCCTCGATGCAGGAATCGGTCGCGAGTCGCGAGAAAAACTGTAGGACGAACTGCGAACTATGAAAGAAGTCGAGAAAGATTTACGAGAACGACGGGTAAGAGACCATGTAATGTAAATGCCATGAACTGCTGTGAATTACCTGAATTTTGCACGCTGCTAATTGTAACATTCTGCGTGCGGAAGACCGCACGGTTTAATTTTTAGTTACTACTTCGTCCAACTCAAAGTCTAATAAGGTATCTCGAAAACATAATTTAAAAATATTTTTAAAGTCCATTCTATTGTATTTAATGCTATAGTAATATTTTGCTGCCTTAATTTATTATCATGCTCATAATAAAGTGTGTACCTAATTTATTAAGTTCTACTCTAATTGCTTTCGTCCACTAGAAATCAATAAATATTAAATTATTTTACCATAACTATATTACATAAAACAGTTTAACACTTCATTTAATGTTGAACTCCTGAAGTAAAATGATTTACAAATTATTTTTTATTCCACTCGCAAATTTCGCCAGTTATCTCAGTATTATTCCTTACTTTGACTTTGAAATTAATGCTCTGGTACATCAGTTTTAGTCTTTACAAGTTTTTTAATGTTTTTGGTGGCATTATTTATTTGGGAAGAGTTCTAGGAAACAGAACATTTGCCATTTTTTGCTTACATTATAAGGACATTATTAGAGCTATTCCAATATCTGTTACAAATTATAGCTATCAATAACTCTCATAGAAAAAGATCTATTTGGTTCAAGCTGTTTAATAAGTTCTTATTGGTAGATGAACATTTATCTTACAACCGATCAAAGTTTAAAGAGCGTGCGTTTAAAAAGACGAAATATTATTTAGTTATTTTAATTCTATTTCTTGGACTAGTATCATATATTGACTACGTCTACTGGGTCGATCTATTGCATATTATTTCATGGAAGAAAACAATATTTTTATCGTTATTTGCTCTTAAATCGACGATAAGACGGTGCTATTTTTTCTTTGAATACATTATAATGATATCATTGCTAATATCGATAAGAGCTAGATACAAAATTCTTAAGGAACTAGCAGCTGCTAATGGTTTTGAAATTTCCTTATCAATCTATCAATCAATGAGATTTTTTGGAATTACACCCATGTTGGTTCTTATATTATTGTTGTATATGGTAAGTTACGTGCTGCATATGCAGGGTTTATTGTATTGAAATATGTAAAAACATTTAAATATTTAGTATTACCTACCAAAAAGCATGCAATGTTAAACCATATCTTTGCTCATTAGTTTGATATCCACAGCCTACTCCAATTCCGATTTAATTTTTTTTTGTATTTCTATTTGTAGTTTATTATTCACTACACCTATCCCAAATTGCAGCTCCCGGTGTGTAAATCAACTGATTTTTGAGTAAAAAGCAACGATAAATAAATTGATATCAATTGATAAAGAGGCAACAAATTTATTTCAGTTTCTATTTTTAAATTTTGTACATAGGACTAAGAACCAATACCACATACAGGGTACAGTGCTTCCATTTTAATAATTAAAATTCGAATTTTAATCATATTTGTATCGATTTAGGCTAAAAAAATAAAAAGAAAGGGCATGTATGGTATATTTTCGTAATCAGAAAAAAAATGTTTTTCTAAATATGTAATGATATACCGCGCGTTCCATTTAAAAAAAAAGTAAGTTATGTCAATAATTTTGACATTTTACAGTTTAAATTATTTTTAACTCAAAAACATAAAACTTTACCCAAATCCCTACAATTCCTTTTTTTATTCAAAGTTCTAGTTCAAAAAATACGTATTTTACAGCCATTTAAAAGTGGGACAAATTAAAATGGAAGCACTGTACATATTGACTAATAAATGAAAAACAAAACAAATTTAATTAACGTAAAATTGCAATAATGCTAATGAAGACTCCCTATTATTTAAGCTTGTTATTTTTTACCAAAAAATAAACAGTAAAAAAATAATTTGCATAATATTAAAAAATTTATCGTCATGACGTCACCCTTTTTCGGGACACCCTGTATAAACAAAAATATTTTCCTGAAATGCGCCCTAGGATACAGGTAAAGTCTGCAAAATACCAATATCCCAACTTAATTTATAAGTAAGCTATGGAAGCTGAAAGGTGAGGTGCATAAATAAATATGCGTTAAGTATGACATGATCAAGTAATGACATTTTAACTTATCATTTTTGTTTATCTAATGAATTCTGTAACAGTATTATATTATTTGAAAAAATGAAATTTGCTCAAGTGACACCAGTTTTTAAAAGCGATAAAACTAATAATCCTAATAATTACCGTTCAATATCTGTATTGCCTGTTCTGTCAAAAATTTTGGAAAAAATTATAAATATAAAATTAAGGAATATTTTGGAAAGACTAAATTTACTTTCTGTAAACCATGATATATTATTAGTTAAATTATTTGATACAGGCATACGAGGAAAAATGTATCGTTGGTTTGAAAGTTATTTAAAATATAGAAAACAATGCGTTAAAATAGGAAGTAATTAGATGTGGAGTACCACAAGGTTCCAATCTAGGACCCACATTGTTTCTAATTTATATCAATTCTGTTTCAAAATTAAAATTGTATGGACAAATTAAACTTTTTGACGACGACACAACAATGATTTATTATGATAAAAATATTACGGACATCCAATTAAATATCAAAAAAGATTTAAAAACTATATTTTACTAGTTGGAATCTTATAAATTAACTTTACATTTTAATAAATCTTCATTTATGTACATTGCCAAACAAAGACTAGATATGGAGAAGCAACCAATAATATTTAATGGGGAAAATATTAATTACAAATATAACATAAAATTTTTGGGATTATTTATTGATCAAAATTTAATCTGGAGAAATCACGTAAAACATATTCCAACTTACATTTCTCCGTCAATTGGGATATTCTTTAAAATTCATTATTGTATATCTTTAAATCATTTAAAAAATTGTCATGCGTTAGTACATTCAAAAATTCAGGATCTTATTTCTATTTGGGGTTCAGCCAATTCGATAGTACTAAAACCTTTGAAGAAATTATAAATAAAATTTTTAAATTTATTCATAGATTTCCGCACTTAGAACCAACAACAAATTTATATAAACGGAATAAATACCTAGATATAAAAAAATTATATAGGTAATTTAAAAATTTGCATATTTATTCATTCTTTACTTTTAAAACAAAATTTTTTTGACATAACGTTTACAAACGTTCATGATCTTCATAGACATGATACTAAACAAACTATTAAAATAAACAGTAACTTTGGAAAACAGTAATTGTTATATAATAGATTAATATTATATAATACTTTACCCGAAAATATGAAAACATTAAAAAACTACCCTTATTTAAATTTCATTTAAAAAAATATTTCATAGTATAATTTTCTTTCTTAATGAGTTTTAATCAAATATTTATACAAAACGAATATTTTTTTTAACTGTCTTTTTTATGTATACCTATGCCTAGGTACTAAGTTTCTTTTTTATATATACCTATACCTACTAAGTTAAAGTCGATTCACTCAGTAAACCTGCAAGATGGCCGACATGTCATTTGACAAAAGTCATTGAAAATGCAAAAATTTATTTTATTTAGCTGGAATATGACATTTGTCATATGACATGTCGGCCATCTTGCAGGTTTACTGAGTGAATCGACTCTAGAGTAATAATTGTTAGTTATTTTTATAAACTTACCGTGCGAGGAAAAATTATTTGCATCAAAGGGGTCCTTTCATCAAACGACGTAATGCTTAGCCGTAGAGCTTAATACCTGTTGGGTGTCAGTAACTACATGAATTAACAATCAATTAGTTATTCCGTCATCTTTAACAGTCGTTACAAGTAATTTGATTCATCGCTAGTTTTTCCAATATCTTGAACAATTTACACAATGGGCTTTACGGAACAACACAAAACATTCATGATTGAAGCGTATTTTCGAAACGGGGTTGGAGTAAATGGTGAGTGGTAATACAATCCGGGTTTGTGCATGGACGATTTTCACGAACATTTTCCTAACGTTGCTTTTATTGCTGGGGATTTTTATCATTGCCTGAAAAGAACCGTGGCTATGTTTAGGAAAACAGGTTCTATACAACGCAAAAAAGGAGCAGGAAGACCATCTGTAAGAACAAAACTTGTTGCAAAAGTTCGTGAAATAATGCAAAATACGCCAACAAATTGTATAAAACGCCTGTCCCAAGAAGTGGGAAGATCTTATGGAACATGCAGGACTATTCTTAAGAAGCAGCTAAATTTATTTCCTTATAATGTGCAAGTATACATTGTTAATTTTGTAAACAACAACAATAAATTTGTATTTGTCTACTTATTTTATTACTCCTTAGTTTGGCATAATATCATGTCATAATATGAATTTGACAAAATTTTAACCTAGATTTGGTTAGATATATCGTCTCCATATCATTGCGATCTAAACCAAGCCCTACAATTTTTAATTTAAGCCCTCTTTGATGCAAATCATTTTTGCTCGCACGGTATTTATACCTGCAATAAACTTTTAAAGTTGGTTAGAAGTAAAGTAAAATAAAAATTAAAAAAAGCATTATCACAAATTAATACTACATTCCTTAGAATCATGGGCAACTTATCTATCGACAATTATTATATTGTTAAAGGTTTAGTTTACCATACCACAAATCCGAGTGGACAATTTTTTTTTTTCCAGGCACCCATCACAATTTGCATTTTCGTCTGTGACATCACCAAAAGAGAGAAGGACAATCTTACTGCAACATGCCTCAAAGTAAAGGAAACTTTCGACGAAAAATCTGAATACTACAAAGCAATGGATTGTTTATGTTTTAAAATTGCATGTTTAAAAAATGAGTTTACTGCTGCTGGTTTTTTTGTAATTAATCGCACAACGTTAATTTCCCTATTTAGTTGCTGTGCAACTTACTTTATTACCCTTGAAAATGCAGTACGAAGTGCTTAGAGTATGCATCGTTTTTCAGTAATTTTGCGAATCATCTGTTTCCAAAATATATTTAAAAACTTTTTAACTCTAAAAAGGCCTGTGTTTCAGCTCTGTTATCGTCTTATTTTGTGATCTTTGATTTTTTTTTAAAATCAGGCTTTGAAATGCCTGTATTAAAACAATTTAGCAAATTATCTTGTCCAGCTTGTTTGTTGTTATTGCATACTGTGCAAAAAGAATACACAATAATTTATAGCTTGATTTTGAAACCTCGCACAAAAGGTGATTTTGCGCAAATGCTTCTAAAAACTACACAGTTTTTTGTTTCTCCTTCTACTGACTGAATACAATATAGAAACCATCATAATATGGTGAACTTCAAAAAATTTAAATAACTTTAAATATATTTTTTTTTATTTACTGCTTTTATTGTATAAAATTAGACATAGTTCGCTGGGTCACAAAAAATAATATATTTCGTCATTATGAAGAGAAGAACAAAGATTATGCTAGATTATATGATTATTGTATAAATGTAATTGTCTTGTGTTTATTAAATTTATATACGAAAAATGTTCTTCGCCGTGCAGACACATTTTTTAAAAATGTAAAAGTGTTATGCCTCCGCTCGGAAGCGAACCTAATTGCAGAGGTTCCGGGTTCGATTGTTAGCGGAGACGTACAACTTTTTTAATTTCAAAAACACTTTGCGCGCCGGAGAACATTTTTCATTTATGTGGTTTTTGTTTTTAAATTTTTGTTTAAACATGGTCATGTGTCATGTCATTTATATCACACACAGAGTTAGCCGGTTAGTTAATTTTTGTTTAAGATCTTTATGCCACCCGACATAAAATTGACATATTTATGATAATACATATTTGATTAGTTACAGATACTGACTTGTAGTCTCCAGTCGCTAGATATTAATATAAGCGCTGTCAAAGTTAAGTGTCAAGTGAGTCACTTAAAGATTCTTAAGTTTAAAGTTTCCTATTATTTGGGAAAAGTAGTACCTAATATGATATTTTTGAGGTGCCTATTGACATGCTTTTAACAATTTTTTTTTGCAAGCGGAGAATACGACTTAATGAAGTTTTTCATACAAGTGACTTTTGTGTTATTTAATACCAAGATAAATATTTCTAAAATAAATTGAGGCTTTAGCTATCATAAAATATAGCCATTAATATTTTATTAAATAAGTTTATGTCATATCACTACTATACAAGTCTAAATATTGTATATTGTATTATTATTATTTCGATTTTGGCTCCTTTATTTTTCCTTATTTATATTAATTCTATATTTAATTTAAAATTGAAAGGGAAAATTATATTGTTTGCTGATGATACAACTTGCTACTACAAATTGCTGATTCATATGAAACTACCTATACAAAATTTTACAAATCATGACATGAACCTGATTGAATTATGGATGTATACTGTGTAGTCATAAAATTAACATTAAATTTTGAAAAATCCTCTTTTATGTATAAGGAAGAAAACCAATTTATACAGAAGTAATTTAAAATTAAAAGTCGGGCATTTAAAACAATCAGATAAAATTAAATTTTTGGGGTTTGCAATAGATAATGGTATTAATTGCAGTGAGCACATCGAATATATTAAAAATAAAATAGTTGCACCAGTGGGGATTTTAAAAAAACTCAGTTTTTTTACTCCAAAATATATGTTACGTCCTATTTATTTTGCTATTATTTACTCTCATTTACAATATTTAACTTTAATATGGGGATCAACTTTTCAAAATTTGCTTAACCCTTTAAAAGTTTTACAAAATAAAGCAATTAAAAATACCTATATATTGTTTGGATAGACAATATTCAACTAAACTTTTATCTAAAATTTTTAATATTATGTCAATAATTAAGGATATTCACTTAATGCAAAATATTGTTTGTGTCCACCAAATTATATCAAAAATAAACATTAAAATATAAAGTTCAATTACAGACGTGATGTACATGATCATTTAACTAGAACTATTGTCAACATTGACTTACCTTTAATACACACTATAGTGCAGGTCAGAACTCCATTTATTATCAAGGTATGAAATTTTACAGCGAAATACCCCAAGAGTTAAAATTTTTAAATTTAAAACGTTTTAAAATGATAACTAAGAAAATACTTAAAAAGGGGGAAGCTACATTTTAAATTAAAAAATATTTAAACATGCACTTCTTTTATGGTTAATTAGGTATTCTTTTCAAAATTATTTTAAAATTATATCTGAAAGATATTATTAGTTTAATTACTTCATTAAAAGAAATAATAATTCAATAATTTTATACATATTTAAATATTTCTATTTTTTTTATTAAATATTAACATTCTAAGTATTACCTATTTTAGTTTTAAATATTTATTTTTATTGACTTACATTGTATTGTAATTAGTTATATTTAACAATTATTTTAGATGTTGTAATTAGGAGATATTTCCTCATAAACAAATATTTTTGGGATTTTTATTGAAATAAATAATTGTAATTGCTTTTTATTTTAAAACTTTCATTTTTAAATAACTTTGAAAATAGTATTTTACTGAAAATACATGTCATTGTACTAATTATATGACTCATAATAAGGAGTTTTAAATAAAAAGGCATTTAAGAATGAATATTTATTAAAAAGCAGGTACAAATGTTAATCATACAGGGTGTTTTTTTAAGGTCGACGAGCGGCCATATCTCGGAAACTACTGGGCATAGAAACTCAGGAAAAGAAAAATGATAATTAAAGTGGCCATGAGAAAATTCTGGAAATAATTTTTAAGTTCCGCATTTTGCCGCAAGAGGGCGCAATTGAAAAGTAAATTTAAAAATTTTACATAACTCCGAAAATTCCACCTTAAGGTATATGTTTGATAACACAATTTTAAAGCTTGGACAATTATGCATCATTTTGGTCTTATGCTCATTGGCGTACCGACTTTAATAAGAGTGGGGGAAACTGTTGAAAGTGTAATCATTTAAATCGCTGTAACTTATAAACGACTTATCCGATTTTAGCAAACTAAAGACTGTTTGGAAGAGAAATGTATTCACTTTCACCAATCGTATTTAGTTGTCCATAATAGTTCTCAAAAAAAAAAATGCTAGAGGGCGCAATTTGCAATAACAATACATTTTTGGATTTTACTCCGAAAAATAATAATACGGTATAATTATGATACCATAATCGAAAAGTAGATAAAATTTGCTAGAAAAAATATTAAAACCGCAGCTCGATATCTCTGTTCGTTTCAGAGTTATTGCCAAAACAATAATTTTTAATACAAATTGCGCCCTCTAGCAATTTTATTAGGAACTATCTTGTACATTGGATACGACCATTGAAGGTACTTACCTTTCTCTTTTAAACAAGCTTAAATTTAGTAAAATTGGTTAAGTCGTTTAGAAGTTACAGCGATTTTAATGTTTACAGTTTCACTTGATAAGAGTGGGAGAAGCCATTGAAAGTTTACACATTAAAATCGCTGTAACTTCTAAACGACTTATCCGATTTTACAAAATTTAAGCTTGTCCGAAAGAACCTTCAATTGTCGTATCCAATGGTACAAGATAGTTTCTAATAAAATTGCTAGAGGGCGCAATTTGTATTAAAAATTATTGTTTTGGCAATAACTCTGAAACGAACGGAGATATCGAGCTGCGGTTTTAATATTTTTTCTAGCAAATTTTATCTACTTTTCGATTATGGTATCATAATTATACCGTATGATTTATTTTTTCGGAGTAAAATCAAAAAATGTATTGTTATTGCAAATTGCGCCCTCTAGTATTTTTTTTGAGAACTATTATGGACAACTAAATACGATTGGTGAAAGTGCATACATTTCTCTTCCAAACAGTCTTTAGTTTGCTAAAATCGGATAAGTCGTTTATAAGTTACAGCGATTTGAATGATGACACTTTCAACAGCTTCCCCCACTCTTATTAAAGTCAGTACGCCAATGAGCATAAGACCAAAATGATGCATAATTGTCCAAGCTTTAAAATGGTGTTATCAAACATATACCTTAATGTGGAATTTTCGGAGTTATGTAAAATTTTAAAATTTACTTTTTAATAACTCTCTCTTGCGGCAAAATGCGGAACTTAAAAATTATTTCCAGAATTTTCTCATGGCCACTTTAATTATCATTTTTCTTTTCCTGAGTTTCTATGCCCAGTAGTTTCCGAGATATGGCCGCTCGTCGACCTTAAAAAAACACCCTGTATATCTATATAATATTTAAAATATATAATTGTACCTATCCCCCTATATGAAAAGGATCTTAACTATCATAACCGCCAAATAATTAAACTGTGGAGAAACCCTTTCGTTCACTTTTAAGAAACATTTTTACGGTTCTAACGTGTATGAAATCATTTTAAATAACCAAAAAGTAATTATTTTTCAAAAAATATTAAAAAAACACTTTACGGCAAGCGTTTATGTACCTATTAAAAACGATTTGAAAAAGCAAGATATTCCGAGGTAAGCAGTTCATAAAATTCACATTATCTTCTTAATGCAGATATCTTGGTCACATATTATGTCTTCACAATTATATATTTTGTATTACAGTGTTTGTTTGAAGGTGGTAGACAATGAAGTAATATCAAAAAATTACCTTGTCGAACTTCCATGGTCTCTATTTTGTTACTTAATACAACGTTTCGGATAGTTAGTAGCTCTAACCGTTTTCAACTGGAAACTAAATTATAATTCTTAATTACTGTCTTAAATACTATCCATGTGCATATGTGCAATGAAGCTCGATAACTCCGCCTACGTGGTTATTGGAGTGTGAAGTTTGAGCTGTTGGTTTTGGACAAGAAGAGGCTTCCAGATATTGGGGATATCTATACTTGGTTTACTAAATATAAAAACACTAAAAATTGTATGTATCAAATCCCTTGCGAGTGTGGCGAATCGTACATTGGAGAAACAAAAAGACCTCTTCCCATACGAGTTAAAAAACATCTGAAACATACTCAAAGAGGTGAAACTTCGAGATCAGGTATAGCGGAACATGTATAAACCTACCAACATAATACACAGTGGTCAGAAGCCAAGGTTTTGGACACGGAACAGCGCTGGAGAAAACGAAAATTCAAAGAAGCTGCTTTTATGAATAAAAATACCCATATATTTAGTAAACCAAGTATAGATATCCCCAATATCTGGAAGCCTCTTCTTGTCCAAAACCAACAACTCAAACTTCACACTCCAATAAGCACGTAGGCGGAGTCATCAAGCTTCATTGCACATAGATAGTATTTAAGACAGTAATTAAGAATTATTTTTTAGTTTTTATTTGAAAACGGTTAGAGATATTAACTAGCCGAAACGTTTTTTAAGTAACAAAATAGAGACCATGGAAGTCCGACAAGGTAATTTTTTTGTTATATTACAGTATTCAAAAATCAATAAAACGAAGCAAGTGTGTAAATGTTATTATAAATTTTGCGAGCACCTTATATATAGATTTAAAAGCACTGTGGGTTTATATTGGAATATTGCATAAATTATTTTATTCCACGTTTAATAAAATAAAACCTTTTTATCTTTAAAATTATCAATTGACTTGTTTTACTTCTTCTGGACATTTGCTGACTGTAGGATTTGGTAAGCTGCACGTTTGACTTTAGATGTAATAAAGACTCTTTTGAGCATGATCTGACGAGACCAATACCAACATGGGTCCCAATGGATTCAGTCCGATCACTCTGGGTAACCCTTGTGTATAGAGGAAAGTAGTCTAATATTGGGATAGCTCCTAATATTGGACACCATTGTATTTGCCAAACCAGATAAATATGGGGCGCCATCTATTAACAAGTAGTTCACTTAAACCTCAAAATGCATGGCCGATGTTTTTCAACCTGCTAATACAGTCCATCAAAGTGATATTGGCAATTTGTTAGTTTTCACGCTTGACAATATTTTACCGCGACCTGTTTGAGCGTCGAAATATCGAAAATCAGGTAAATAATTTAAGTAGTTGTATGTCAGTGTTGAAGCTACTGTGGTAGGCATTGTATTTATTTAGGTTTTGCGGTATAATTGTTGTTAGTTTTTCCGTAGAAAAATATAACCCAATAATATGATCGGGTGCGTAATATTGGACATAAGCGGTGCGCCCAATATTGGATATCCAATATTAGGATTTGAATCAAACGGAAATTATTATCTATATATTTATTTTCAGAATGGCAACGAAAAAAATAAAACAGTAAGACATACGAAACATGGAAAATGCAATTGTTTTTTTTTTGTTTAAATACGTTCATAATATTGTATACATTATGTATATCCAATATTAGGACACCATTTTTGAAAATCAATAAAATGACATTTTAGCCTAAATCGCCTGTTTCTTTTAAAAATAGTAGGGCCTACACAAAAGTTATGTCAATGCGTCTGGCAGGAAGTACAATGTATAATGTCAACACATAAAAAATAAAAAAATAAATTAATTAATTTTTCCTTAAAAGATGACAGTTTAAGATAAGGTATCCCATATTAGGGCACTTTCCTCTAAGGTTTTGCTAAACAGCACAACTTTTAGACGCCACAGATACCCAAAACAACAATATTATTGGACTTAGAAACCTGTTAATTGTTCTAATGAAAGGGGTCAGTATGTGTTGCATATTTCTATGCTTTATAGATATTACGATTTAACAAGTTAAACAAGTACATTGAAACTAAATTGTTACGAAAAAATGGCGACTTTTTCCTTACACTGTTTCAGCAACCTTTATATTTTGCCACGATCTTCTAAAAAGTTAAAAGCATGGCGTCGGTGTTCCTATAAAGTATCCAGATATCTACATACGTGTAGAAAAATTAATACTTTACTTTAAATAGTTTTAGCAAAGCTGGGTTTCTGATTTATTCTCCAAAGAATCATATACCTAAAAAATAGAATTGCCCAACGCTGTAGCAAGGAGGGGAGGGGACTGGGATCCTAACCCCCTCCCTGTTCTGTTGTAAATATGAGTGGCAGAGTCCTATTTAAAGTTGCGTTTCAGTTAATTTAGTATTTTCAAGGTTTGGATAATTATAATATTAAATAGATTTTAAATCTATTTTGACACTTTATCTTTAAACCATATAAAATCTCATGTTTATTATTACCTACCTTAAATTATAATATTTATAAAACAAAACTTTGAAAATAAATTATTATTATTATTTGGCAATATTAAAGCGGTAGAACCGATGAGACTATTGCATCAATTGTTTTAGAAGTTATCACATGTATAATTTTTAAGTCCGGTCCTGGAATTCATACCAACCTATCAAAATTTAATATACCATAATTGACAGAGTGTCACGTGACTTTGCCTCCATCTTGCAAGAGTATTGAAAAGTTTTACTATAGTCGCTGAGAACTCTAGGACGAGAGTTCTTGGGTTGTTATTCCACTGCCGGCAAACTGGTTCGAGCCCTGTGGATTTTAGTGGCATAAATCTTGACATGGGTCCAGCGTCGAGAAAAATTAAGGAAAAGTGAAAAATGTATCATCCCTCAAACCCACCCAATCCACGCTGGTAACCAGGCCGGATTATATCGAATATGTCGTGGGGTGCGGTGGAAGGAATACACTCCCCAATCGGTAGGTCATAGAAAGCGCGAAACCAAGGGTTGATAGCCCTTGGCGGATGCTTTTAATAACTGAGGATAGTGGTTCGGAGCCCACGTTAAACCGTAGGTCCTCGCGGGAATGGCCCTGGCAGTCCTGGCACCGAACAAAGAGAAAAAATCCGAAAATAACCACAACAATTTAATAATTTAATTTGAAGAAATGGTCCATGCTTAAAGTGGAGTTAAAAGTATGAAAAGAAAAGAAAAAACTAAAAGTCTTCCTTTAATTGAAAAAAAATTTGTTCAGAGGTCTCCACATGTTTCGAACGTAGAAACGTTCATCATCAGGAGACAGAAAATTTATTTAATGCTGGTTTAAGCAGAAGAGAAAAGGGTGTAAAACCTTAATGGAGCTTTTATGGAATTAAAAATTGATTTGTCGAAATGACATAATATGAAGAAATAGAAATAAATTAAAATATACTGAGTATGTGAAAAAGTCAATTAAAATGGTCTAAAACAACCAAATAAACTGGGGAAAACGAAAAAATCACTATCATGCATTTAATATAAACGATCCTTTCAAAGAAGGGCGCTTTGGGGCACTGACTTAAAACTCAGTAGATCCAAAAGACGTTATTTTTAATTTAATAAAATTAACCATTTTGACATCATCTTTTTAAAAGTGATTTTTTCTTCTTCCCCAGTTTATTTGGTTGTTTTATACCCTTTTCATTGACTTTTTTACATACTAAGTATGTTTTAACTTATTTCTATATATTATGTCATTTCGACACACCAATTTTTAATTCCATAAAAGCTCCATTAAGGTTTTATACCATCATCTTCTCTTCTGCTAAAACCATCAGCAATACATTTTTCTGTCTCCTGATGATGAACGTTTCTACGTTCGAAACATGTAGAGACCCCTGCACAAATTTTTGGTCTATTAAATTTTGTGGAGGAAGACTTTTAGTTTTTTCTTTCCTTTTCTTAATATTTTAACTATTTTGCCAATTTTACAAATACAATAATGTTTACAATTTAGTACAATTTAATTAATATTGGTATGTTTATTATTATAAGTTTCCTGTAGTGTACTGCGTGACTTTAGCGTTTTGCCAAAACATTCCACTTTGGAGTAGATCAGCAAGTTTTCTATCGGAAAACTCTGTCTTAATAATCCAATTATTTAGGTCGATAATTGAGTACCTTTCTGGGTTACTACTACGTTTCCCAAAATGTTTTACTAATTACTACACCAAAAGAGCTTTATTAAAGATACAAATAAAACTTGACTTCATTGTTTTATGATATTCATTTATTACCTCTAACCAACAAACATAACACCGACACTCATAATTTCTTAAATTATAATTTTCAATTACTACGAACGACAACCTCTTGTTATATTAATTTATAATAATTGATTAACACAAAACCTCATTTTTTTATTAAATTTCGTATAACACTTTAAGGTGACAGAAAAAGTTTATCCACTATATGGATTCCTAATAAATCAAAAGTAGTTTTAATATTTTCTTAAATTTACAACTTACATTTTTGCCGGCTTGTCTTAGTTCGCCGCTACACTGTGATCTGTCCTTACTCTAAGATCACAAAATATTAAGGTTATGTTTTTTCCTCACTCACAATATCTACAAACAATACACCCAAGTTAAACTAATTCACAAACAATATACACATTGTGTCATCAAACCCGCATTATCTCCCAAAAATGTTCGCATATATCGCTAAAATGCCTGACAAATCGAGAAAATTCAGGAGCTTTGTCGTATGTAAACATTCTGTGTTTTCCGACGAACACCCGAAAGCTCTCGCGGCGCTTTAAGCTCTGATTGTGATTCGAAAAGCGGATTCAGGGTTTGCAGGCCTGCACTTTGTGACGTAGAGGGTTAAATATAAGGAAGGAAAAGACCGGCACATTTTATTTTAGGGCATATATACATATTATATTTTATTATATTTTCTGTAAACCTTTTATTGTAAGAAGTTTTTGCAAAATAAACCAGAAAGAATTATTGGCTATAAACAAGAGTAGGAAACTTCGTTCTAAGCATCTACATTATTCGACTTTTTTTTTGCTTGAGCTCTGAAGCTATTTTAAATTTTGTTTAATAAGAGTATTTAGTGTTATAATAATTTGGCTTTTGATTCCTTAATTAATTATATTTTCATTTATTCCAAACCTTTTCCACGTGTATTTTATAAACTGCTAATTTAGAGTTTGAAAGAATTATTTGTATTTCCGATTTGTGCATAATGGTTAAGATGGGAGCTTGACAAAAGGACTATGTAATAATTAAAGGGAGGATTATATGCACTTCAATTCAGCCAAAATTGGCGCATATACCGGGTGTTTCTCAAAATACGTTCACCCTATAACTTTTCTGTATTTATAAATATTAAAATGCAATTTTCAGATTATGCATAAGAGATGAGTCTGCATTTATTGGCATAATTTTCAATTTGTTAGCACTTCCGGTTTGACCGAAAGTGACATTGACTTTGGTATTTTAAATGGAACATCTTGTATATTTTTACTTATTGGGATTCAGCATAACATTCTGAGTAAAATGACAACTCTCTTGTCATTTTTTGACGTGTTATAACATTTTTATGTTTATTTTTTACTTTCAATCTAGAGTGCTATACAAATTAATTAAATCTGTTAATTTATAGTCAAGTAGTATATCGTCCCTGTCCAGGCAATGTATCGTAAGCGACATTTTCGGCAATGCGGGATTTTGGTGTTGCCGGGATCGCTTGCGTGAGCTACGTCGAACCAAAAAAATATCGTATGCTACAATACTCAATAAAACATCAAATTTCTATTTAAAAGTTTGGCAATGTATGCGCCCACAAATCATAAAATATCGCAAGCTCCCATACTATCAAAATGTCACTTTGTATCCACCAGAGGTTTTTAAAATATCGTAAGCTTATGTTGCTTACGTTTTACTTACCTATACTATTACCTATAGCCAAAGTCCTAAAACCTTTTACGCATTGCATGGATTATAACATTTGAAGTCCCACAACGGTCAATATAAATATTGTATCCGCCCGTCGCTTACGATATGTTTTTTGTTTAAGTTGTTTCGCGGTAATTTTAGAATATTAAACATCGATAAATTAACGTATGCGCCAGTCGCTTACGATATTATGAAAACAATTCACTAATTTTCTAACACAAACAACATCTCAAGCAACATTTAAAATATCTTAAACTCCACGGGATCCTTAAAAGGCCTTTTTGAAATATCGTAAGCGACCTTCATTTAACCCAATAAGTATATTTTTTAGCAATTAGCCCTAAAACCATGAATTATTATCTCTCCTAATCCATAATCCGAAAATAATAAAAAAATTCTTTAAAAAAATAACGGAAAAAACTGTTTTTTGTGTTTCCTGTAAAATTACTCAAATGGCGCATACGATGCTTTGCCTGGACAAGGACAATATATGAAAATTAAAAGTATGTCATAATAATTGACTTTTTCTAATTTTGTATCAACAAATCTATTACGATACGCATTTGCGTATCGTAATGAAGCTATTTCGATACGCGTTTTTTCTTTATTTGATTTGATTTGAATGATTTTCGCAGAGGAAAAATAGCTTGATAACCTACTTTTTTATTCTGTATGGATAACAGTAATGTATGTTGGTTGCATAAATCAAATCAATCTTTTGTAGATGCTTCAAGCTATAATTTTTTGCCAAATCCTATCCAAAATTCAATCTACTAACCTTCCAATGTCGATTTTAACTTCAACTTTATTTAAATTTTCCATCTTCCCTATACTAATTTGCAATGCCTTGACGTAAAATCACGTCTTTTGAAATTCGAAAAAAAGTAGCAAAATCGCCCGAATTTCCGAACGCTCTGTATATGTACCGAGCGGCGCACCCAGGATTTTATGTTAGGGGGGCGGGGGGGGGGGGGGGGCGCCAACCAGTGCCGGAAGCAAAATTTTTAATAAACTTTTAAGTTACGCATTTTTCTAGAACTTTGGAGCTTTTTTAACAGGGACTCTTGGAAGACCGCAATAGCCTGGTTCAATCGAGGTAAATATCTAAAAAAAAATACTTTTTAAAATATCCACTTCAATAATTATTCCGGACAAAACATACTACTCTTTTTACCAAATAAAGTATAGGTAATAGTAATGACGACATATCCATAACACAAACATATTTATTTAAAAATATAAATTACTACAAAGCACAACAATAAACAATATTTTATAAATAATAGAATCCAAAACTTTTTCATAACATCTTTGCATTTGTTAAATATGTAAATCTAGTTTTCTTCGACCCTTAGAAAGTTTATTTAAAATTTCTTCACAAAAAACAGGGACATTCTTATGAATAAATAAATTTGCCAAACCATTAAGTCTTACTTGCCCGGTGGAATTTCTTAAGTACGATTTTAAGTACTTTAATGTGGAAAATGATATTTCAGAGGTACTAATGGTGACGGGAAGGGTAACAAAAATTTGCAAAAGTTTTTTTTATATTGGGAAATATCGTACCATTACATTGAATATACAGTAAGGACCTAAAGTCCCCCCCCCCCCCTCTAACTTCTAAACCGTTCGGTATATTTTAATAACATTTTGAACGATAATATTTGAGTAAGTCTTGCACTTTTTGACATACCAATGACAGCTTTAATGTCAAGATGACAGCTGGGTCCGCTTTTGGGATATTTTTTTTAAATGGAACACCCTGTATATTTTTACATTTTTAAATTCCATATAAAATTATAATTATTTTTTATAAAATGCATTATTAGTCTATACTTTATAGTTTCCGAGATATTGACTCTCGAAAAGTGACATTTTTGAACTTTGACAGCTTATAACTTTCTAACATTACGTCTTAGAGCAAACCGGCTTACATGTCCCTATCTTCAATTTTTATTATCTTCCCAAAAAATTAACTTCCCAGTTAAACAGGAACAACTACATTTCCTGCTTTCGAGTTACATCTGGTTTAACCGGAAGTTGTTTTTTTTGGGAAGATAATAAAAATTGATGATAGGGACATGTAAGCCGTTTTGCTCTAAGACGTAATGTTAGAAGGTTATAAGCTGTCAAAGTTAAAAAATGTCACTTTTCGAGAGTCAATATCTCGGAAACTATGAAGTATAGACTAATAATGCATTTAATAAAAAATAATTATAATTTTATATGGAATTTAAAAATGTAAAAATATACAGGGTGTTCCATTTAAAAAAATAAAGCTGTCAATGGTATGTCAAAAAGTGTAAGACTTGCTCAAATATTATCGTTCAAAATTTTATTAAAATATACCGAACAGTTTAGAAGTTAGAGGGGGGGGACGGACTTTAGGTCCTCACTGTATAGCTTAAACAAATCGGAGGGTATTTTTTTGCTATCTGTAAACTTGTCGTTCCATAATTTAAATTCGCATATTAGAATGCTTTCATTATAAAAATTTTCAAAAAATGAATAATTTGCATAAAAAGAATGAAGGCTGAGAAAGCTTTGCAAATTTTCTACTTGTTTATTGGGACGGGGCAATAAACAGTTAAATAGCAAAATAATTGGAAATTAAAGTTTTTTTTTTTAGTGGGTTAGTGGGTATAGTTGAAGTCAATTTCATTGGGGGTTTGGGGGGGGAGGGGGCAAGACCCCCTTGAAAATAGTATAACGTACATGTTATATAAATCAGTTTTAAGCACTTGTCCCGTTATAAAACTAGCCGCAAGCGGCTCGTTTTTTAACATGGACGCGTGCTATAAAATGATGCTTTATAAAACGTGTACGTTAATAATTATACTATTCTAAGTTTCACAAGCGTTGAGAAAATGAAATTGTGTTTTATTGACGTTTACTCCATTTTTCCAAATGGAACGATGGTAGTTCACTAGGATATTTAAAACGAACATTTTTGTTCCAAGAATTTAATACCATACACTCCTATGCTATTTTCAAATTCACACAAAAAAATTTGCCTTAAGTCCCAATTGCAAATTTTAAAGCGTTATGCATTATTGCCGCCCTGTATTTTCTAAAGAAATATAAAGGCGGCTTTGAAAAACAATGGAATGGTTTTGAAAACCAATATTGCTTTAAATTAAAATTGTAATGTTATTCGTTTATTAAACTTACATTGTAAATCAGATAAAATGGTTAGTTTTACTAGAAATGAACAAATTGTTATGATCCTAATTTTTGGAGTGACAAGGAAAATTCTTCTGTAGCCGCAAGACTGTATGTATTGTATGTTTTATAAATTAATGACATTACAACTTTAAATTAAAGCCATATTGTATTTCAAAACCATTCCATTGTTTTTCAAAGCCGTCTTTATATTTATTTAGAAAAGAGAGGGCAGCAATATTGCATAACGCTTTTAAATTTGCGATTGGGATTTAGGGCAAATTTTTCAGTGTCAATTTTAAAATAGCATAGGAGTGTATGGTATCAAATTGTTCCATTTGGAAAAATGGAGTAAACGCACTAATTTAGGACTAAATATGTAGCTGTACCTTTAAAAGTAAGGAAAACCCACAGTTGACCATTCAATCTTCTAATTCTAATTTTAATTTTATGACATGTTTATAATTACCATAATATGATATAAATATATTTGTAATGTCACGTAGAATTTAGTATCATATTGTACTCCTTTGACAATGGCCTGCAAGGGCCGAAACACGTGTCAGGAAACTGATTAAGTTTGTGAAACATAACAAGTAGTTATTATTTTCACCAAGCATGTAGCCCAATATAAATTAATTATACATAACGAATAGGTTTTCTCTTGTGTTTCTAGAACTACTAAGAATAATTTTTAAAGCATATAATTTATTTATCAATTATTAGATACAATTTTATTTTTCAATAGCACACTAAGGACTTTTTACTTGACCACTATCACACAAGAGGCAAGAGCTGAGGCCATAGTAAGAGACCAGGGACGTTTCAGGACTTCTCTTCAGTACCAGTTTTCGTTAGTTCACCGACTGTTCGTAAATTTACGAACATAAGATTATTGTTAACTATTTTCTAAATTTGTCTACTGCTGATGTTAAATTGCCCTCAATGTTTACTGCATAATTTGTCGTAATTTTAGCGGACAAAGTGCAGTCGTTGCTTTCCCACGCCCTTATACGTACAGAAGGGTATTTTTTATTGACTGCGAAGCGTGAAATAAAGTTCTGCTCTCCACACTTTTGTGTAAGAGATTTTACTTATCAGAAAACCATCAGAGGTCACAATAATATACCGTGAGGGCAAAAATTATTTGCGTCAAAGAGAGCCTTGCATCTAAGGACGTAATGCTTAGCCGTAGAGCTTAATACCTGTTGGGTGTTAGTAACTACCTGAATTAACAATCAATCAGTTATTCCGTCATCTTTGACAGTCGTTACAAGTAATTTGATTCATCGCTAATTTTTCCAATTTCTTGAATAATTTAAACAATGGGCTTTACGGAACAGCATAAAACATTCATGGTTGAAGCGTATTTTCGAAACAGGGTTAGAGTAAATGGTGAGTGGCAATAGAATCCGGGTTTGTGCATGGACGATTTTCACGAACATTTTCCTAACGTTGCTTTTATTGCTGGGGATTTTTATCATTGCCTGAAAAGAACCGTAGCTGTGTTTAGGGAAACAGGTTCTATACAACACAAAAAAGGAGCAGGAAGAGCATCTGTATTAACAGAAGAACTTGTCGCAAACTTTCGTGAAATAATGCAAAATACGCCAACACATTGTATAAGACGCCTGTCCCAAGAAGTGGGAAGATCTTATGGAACATGCAGGACTATTCTTAAGAAGCAGCTAAATTTATTTCCTTATAAAGTGCAAGTATTCCAAGAAATGCAAGCCGCGGATTTTGAAAGACGTAGGAATTACTATCAATGGTTTACCCAAAATATATTGGAAAGAAATGATTTATTAGACCTGACATTTTTTTCGAATAACCTCTCCGGTTATGTGAATTCTCAGAATAAATGTAATTATTTTTCTTTTTCTTTCTGTATATTCTTACTTTGTTAATTAATAAATTTGTATTTGTCTACTTATTTTATTACTCATTAGTTTGGCATATCATGTCATAGTATAAATTTGACAAAATTTTAACCTAGATTTGGTTAGATATGTCGTCCCCATATCATTGTGATCTAAACCAAGCCCTACGTTTTTTAATCCAAGCCCTCTTTGATGCAAATAATTTTTGCTCGCACGGTACTAATATCTCATAGTCATAAAGTCTAATAATTTGCGTGGTAAGCCAAACATAACAATTTATTTGTGTACTTTCTAATCGAAAATCTTAAGAAACTTTGCATATTCTTTAACTGAAAGCAATTTAAATAGGTAGTCGATAAAAAATATTTTAGCACTTGAATTGGAGCACAGGAACTTAAACGTAAAATGCCCGGACATTATTCCGGTTAAAAGTTTTAACATAAAGAAAGATTCATTAATCTTGTTTTTACCGGCTAAGCTATTTCCAATTTAAGTGCAGCAAGAACAGAAAGCCAATAAATTGCCTCGCTCTATTTATAACGAAATAAATTCCTAATTGTTTACTTGATATAATTAATATCGTCTTTTTTAATAGGTTTAGTAAAAATTAATTATTTTTTAAACAATACGTATGCCTAGTGAATAAAAGCACATAATATTATGTTCGAGTGCTTTACAAGGTGTTACAAACGTTTTTTATGCACTGATAAAATTATCAAAATATTTCCTGGAATCTTTATTAAACTAATTCAGACTGATAGGTATTTAGTATAATTATTTAAAACAGACCCGGTCTAGTAATATTGGGAACCCTTTTGGTATTGTTACTCTGTGGGAATTTTATATATGGATATATAATATAGGGTGTTCGGTAACTAAGGAGCTTTACAGCAACAGGGGATAGTCGACTTTAAAATATGTAATTTTATTTCATTTCTTACACGGTTAATGAGATACAGGGTGATCCAAGTAAATATTTACTTTATAAAATTGGCGATGGTTTGATGTTAAGCAGATATAAATCTAATTTGGTGTACTTAGTTATGTTTTTAAAGACAAGAAGGAGGATTCCAAAATTAATCTCGCTATTTCAATTACTTTTTGAGATAATTGCCTTTAAATGCTAGATGGCACGAAACATTTAAATAAACACCTTTCTTAACGAAATATATTTATTGAAAATTAACCGTGCGTTCGTAAGTAGGGGAATGAGGGGCATATCTAAGAAAAAATTGAAATTATAAAACTTGTAATACATTTTGTTTTACTTTTTTTTATTGGAACATACTTTACAATACCTTATGAAGCTAGGACGTAATATAGAAAAGTAACAACTTACTACATTTTGACATATTAGAAAAATAACAAAATTATGCAAAATCCGGTTGTGCCCCATACCATGGGCAGAAGCGGATGTCATCGAACAAAACCGCATATTGGACTAATCAGACATAAAACATCGATCACATTCAAAACTGTTGAGTTTGGCGTTCCGTTTTTCTTTTAGGTATATCTTACCTGCCAAACCGAGCCTCACTGATGAGCTGTAATAACGGCGAAACGCGTCTGGGGATGGGTTTGGCGGAAGGAAACAGAAAAACCTTTTTCGAATTAATATCTGTGGTCCGGCACTTATACCGGTTTTGAGGGCATCTTGCATAATTTTCTGTTTTTACAGAATAACCCTTTACGACTGACCTTTTCTAAGGTACCGTACTGGGACGCAAGATGTCGCACTGGGTTTTATAAATCCCGTTGATGATTTTAGGTATATGTTCTCATTATTTTTTCTAAAAAGAACGTAATAATTAATCCGGGTGCAAAACCGACTGCGGACTAGCGGACGCTATCCGGTTTTGCCCCGTCCGATTTTGCCCCCAAGGTAGATCAGGTTAACAATCTAACATAACCAAAAAATAGAAAATCGTAGAATCACACATAAGACTTGATTAGGAAGATTAAGGCGGCAATACGCGACGACGACGATACCCCTACGCGACGTAGCTTTGCGGTCGCGGCACATATTTTCAAATGGAGACCTGCTCACCAAGGCAACGGCGACGCGATCACGACGCTACCTGAAAGTTACCGGTCGCCCGCGACCGAGTGGCTCAGTCTCCTTGCGACCGCGAAGATACAATTATCATGAGTGAGGAACAAAATAACATTACATTTGTTGAAATAATCGAAAAATATCCCTGTTTATATAATTATAATTTATCTGATTATTCCAGAAGAGATGTAACATAAAAGGCGTGAAGTGAAATTGCGGCTGATACAAAAAGCACAGGTAAATAAAGAAATATATATATATAATCTGCGCCTTCGTTTTTTTCTTAAATAATACAATGCCACTACGATTGCATCGTATTCACTTGACGAAGACAACTTGTCATCTTGTACACTGAAGTTGGTTATTTTTGCAAACTAGTAAATTGCGTAGCGGTAGCGTAGCCTTGGTGTAAAGTCTTCGTAGCAACTGGTCGAGGACAAGTCGCTAGCATTTGAATATCGTCGCGGTTTCGTCGTCGTCGCGTATTGCTGGTGTGATGACCGCCTAAAAGTTAGTCTACAGCGAACGCTATACAATGAAATAAATAACAATACATATAGTAAAGTATTGGCTAACAGAAAAGCGGGCAAAATAAGATCACTTACCTACCTAATTTAAGAATTGTATGACAAAACAATTACACTATAAATCACCGCATGCATCACCTTTAAAAACCGTTTGCCATGTGCTGACAAGGTCAAGAAACAAGCGCGAAATAAGTTAGTGCCCACGGGTGGGTCTGTTAGGAAGTAGAGGGGGGTATGCGGTTCTACGCCGCTATACGGTTATGCCCCTCACTCCCCTATAAATGACATATTTTCAAGTCTACTATCTCCTGTTGCTGTATTTGCCCCTTTATAATGAGTCATCCGGTATATAACGATAAGTAAATCATTTAACTAAGCACTTTATCGATATTATAATAGATGAGTTTACCAAAATGGTTTTTGTACTCATTGTTAAACTTAAATAATAAACACCCAGAAAATCTGTCCATGTATAAAATCCAAAAGTGAAATGTTTAAAGCGCTATACTAAAAACAGCCACAAAAACACTTAAAAAAACACCAAAATCGAAAGAATATAATATGACTCAACCTAACGCGTGAGCTTGCTATCGCCCACTGCTGATCTGGGAACTTTAACGACGAATCAGCTGTTAATGTCAAATGTCAAAATGCTCTGTGTTAGGAAAAAGTTAACTCTACACAACTTTGTCCCAATTTAACCTTCCCTGCATCTCTTACCGTTTCCAGATCCCAATGGTGATCGTAGAATCTGTAACAGTCTGACCCTGTACTACACTCAAAAAAAGTACCTTTTTTGTAGGTTTGATTTTTGATAATTCAAATAAAATTTTTCTAATTTTTTGGAATAAAGCTCTTTACTGTATTATGTAGTACTATATTCGGTACACAATACTTAAAGTGTTGTAAATATAATACTTAAATAATTTTAAAACTATACCTAAACTACTGAAAAAAATTATTGTCCCATGCAGGTACCGCTTCCTACTTAAACACAAACTATCCTTATCAGTTAAAATTATTTTAGATTTTTTTCTTTCTATTTAAATTTATTTTTCTACAAACACTGTTAAAAGTAGACTTCCAAAAGTTTGTTTTTAAAGTCAAAAATTCAATTTGAAAAGTCGCTCACTCACTTATTTTTGAGTCCAGTAATAGTGTTTGTAGAAAAAAAAAGTGTATGATATTGACGTTTTCAGAAATGGTATCATTACACTAAAGTAGACTTTTTTGTATTAATATAAATTTTCATTGTAAAATATTTCATTGATATACCGTGCGAGCAAAAATTATTTGCATCAAAGAGGGCCTTGCATCTAAGGACGTAATGCTTAGCCGTAGAGCTTAATACTTGTTGGGTGTCAGTAACTACCTGAATTAACAATCAGTTATTCCGTCATCTTTGACAGTGGTTACAAGTAATTTGATTCATCGCTAATTTTTCCAATTTCTTGAACCATTCACACAATGGGCTTTACGGAACAGCACAAAACATTCATGGTTGATGCGTATTTTTGAAACGGGGTTAGAGTAAATGGTAAGTGGCAATACAATCCGGGTTTGTGCATGGACGATTTTCACGAACATTTTCCTAACGTTGCTTTTATTGCTGGGGATTTTTATCATTGCCTGAAAAGAACCGTGGCTGTGTTTAGGGAAACAGGTTCTATACAACACAAAAAAGGACCAGAAAGACCATCTGTGAGAACAGAAGAACTTGTTGCAAACGTTCGTGAAACAATGCAAAATACGCCAACAAATTGTATAAGACGCCTGTCCCAAAAAGTGGGAAGGTCTTAAGGAACATGTTGGACTATTCTTAAAAAACGGCTAAATTTATTTCCTCGGCAAGTATTCCAAGAAATACAAGCCGCAGATTTTGAAATACGCAGGAATTACTCTCAATGGTTTACCCAAAATTTATTGGAAAGAAATGATTTATAAGACCTGACATTTTTTTCGGATGAAGCCTGGTTCTACCTCTCCGGTTATGTGAATTCTCAGAATACACACATGTGGAGTAGTGAAAATCTGTATTCTAAGAATTCACATAGAATTCTTAGAATACACGCAATTATTTTTCTTTTTCTTTCTGTATATTCTTACTTTGTTAATTTTGTAAACAACAAAAATAAATTTGTATTTGTCTACTTATTTTATTACTCATTTAGATTTGGTTAGATATATCGTCCTCATAACATTGTGATCTAAACCAAGCCCTACGTTTTTTAATCCAAGACCTCTTTGATGCAAATAATTTTTGCTCGCACGGTATCTAGACACAATATCCAAACATAAAGCATTTTAGAAACGTTCACAAACAGATCCTTTTAACGAAGATTGACGGTTCTTATGTTCAATAGCTCCCCAGTATTCAATACTAAAGTTAAATCTTTAACTAAAATTTATTGCTAGCGAAAGCTCCTTAAAACTTGATCCTTTTAACCACCCCCCAACTTTTAACCCCAATGCACCTATTTATCTAATGCTTTTAACTTATTATAAGGCGATGTGTCAAGAGCCTTTGAACGACCTTACAAAGCTTCTTAGACGTTTCCTAAATAATAAATGGCTCCCCTAACGATTCTCAATGGATTCATTGAAATAAGACTTTGGTAAAAGGTCTGTAGCTTCGATCCTTATGTATTTAGAAATTTTGCGAGTATGGTATTAAAATCTTTGAATTAATATCGTTAAGTATGATTTAGTTTAGTAATTTACGTTACAAGACCGGAAAGTACTGTTTTTCAGGTCGAGACAAGCCGTAGGCGAGTCCTGGAAGCTTGGAGAGACCTGCACAACACTAATTTTCGGTTGCGTGACGTACAATATTTTTTTTTACGGCCGACGCTTCGATATACTTACATTATAGTATATTATTTAACGAGCGTATAATGTAGGCATAATAAAACGAGGATGAAGTTTACGGCACGAGCCAAAGGCTAGTGTTGTAAATCATCTGAGTGTATTATGGTTCATTAGACGCGAGTCAAATACTATACTTTATCTAAAACTCTCCATTTATACAGTGCCTGAAAAAAAGTTGAGTTCATATGGGAAATATAATAATTACACTTGTTGTATTATGGATAGCATAATGCTCTTATTATCAGAAGTATTATGCACCTATTATTAAATGGTTGTAGATAAAATTATTTTATTTTATATTATTTTTAGATGCGTCGTATGACTTCTTGTAACGGGCTTTTGATTTTACTGGCAATATTATATCGTAAGTCGCTTTCCTTGCTACTTCCAAAATGTCTTCTGAAATCTCATTTTCCATGTCGGATAATTCAAAATCTGAATTCATATTGTTAAATTTGCGCACTCGCGAAACAAGTTTGCCATTAATAACAAGGAAAAACAAAAAACAGGGACCGGAATAGTAATTTACATTACAAGACCGGAAAGTAGTGTTTTTCAGGTCGAGATAAGCATTTCCAGGGCGAGCCGTATGAGAGTCCTGGAAGCTTGGAGAGGCCTGCACAATACTAATTTTCGGTTGCGTGACGTACAATATTTTTTTTAAGACCGACACTTCGATATACTTACATTAAATTATTTTATATTATTTTTAAATGCGTCGTATGACTTCTGGTAACGGGCTTTTGATTTAACTGGCAATATATCGTAAGTCGCTTTCCTTGCTGCTTCCAAAATTTCTTCTGAAATCTCATTTTCCGTGTCGGATAATTCAAAATCTGAATTCATATTGTTAAATTTGCGCACTCGAGCGATTGGAAAAACAAAAAAAAAACAGGGACCGGAATAGTAATTTTTTTAAAACCGACCTGAAAATATACACTTTCTGGACAATTTTTCGTGTAGAAAATAACCTTTTTTCGATCGCAAGACCGAAAAAGTGACGTTAGAGACCGGAAAAGATTTTTCCGGTCCCTGTTTTTTGTTTTTCCAATCACTCTTTGATAATACAAGCTACCTTGATTTCGTTACTATAACAACACCATTTCGATGTATTGTCGAGTGACAGTTCGTTGATTTTTAATTTGTTGTTTATGTCAAACTTGTTTCGCGAGTTCGCAAATTTAACAATATGAATTCAGATTTTGAATTTTCCGATATGGAAAATGAGATTTTAGAAGAAATTTTGGAAGCAGCAAGGAAAGCGACTTACGATACCTATATTGCCAGTAAAATCAAAAGCCCGTTACGAGAAGTCATACGACGCATTTAAAAATAATATAAAATAATTTAATGTAAGTATATCGAAGTGTCGGTCTTAAAAAAAATATTGTACGTCGCGCAACCAAAAATTAGTGTTTTTCGGTCTTGTAGCGTAAATTACTATTACGTTACAACGTCAACGTTAATTTTCCGGTCTTGATCGACAAAGCGTTATTTTCTGGACGAAAAATTGTCCAGAAAGTGTATATTTTCTTAGCGGTTTTAAAAAAAAAACTTTTTCGGTACACCGTTTTTTATGAATACGTTTTATTGCGTTATTTTTGTGATGTGGGGTGGCAAAAATTGTGTCGAGGTAGTTATTCTGTACCTAAATGTATTTTAATTATCTAATTTACATATCAAATGACAATCGACGTAGAAAACCCAGCTATCTTATTTTTACATTAAAACGCCAAGGTCGTTATTTTGAAAACACTTGCAGACGTTCGGCTGCCAACTAATATAACCAGTAAAAATTAACTCGTGTATACAGAGTATGTATCAACCAAATGGAATAAATTCGATATTAAATACATGGAGGCGTGTTCGAAAAAACGCTCGGACACGTCGATTGGTATTTCTAGTTGCGCATTTTTTCAATAAAAAATTTTTATACAGGGTGTGTCATATAAGAGCGACCAATACCAACTTTCTTATTTTAAATGCAACACCCTATATATTATTCAATTTTTGAATTCTACAAAAAATTTTAGAGATATTTCATGTACAATATCCTATAGTTCCTATATTCAACTATTTCGGAAATATTAAGTGTTTTCAGATTTATTGCAAAAATTAACAACACACTCCAAAACAAATAAGTAATACTGTTTATTTCTTGATAATGTTAAAAACTAAAAAAAAAACATTAATGTAGGAGATGTTGAAAATGCGAACGTCTTGGCTCTTGGCAATATCCTAATCTTAAATAAAAATTTATTTCTAATGTTACTGAACATCTCACGCGTGACCGATCTAATCGCAGGCGTTAATCGTCTTCTTAAGTCAGCTGAGTCAAGGGGTTTAGTTTTGTATGCAATATTTTTGACATAACCCCATTAGAAGAAGTCTATTGGCGTCAGGTAAGGGGATTGTGCTGGCCATTCCAACGATCTACGCCTCTCTATCCACCGATTTGGAAATACTCGGCTGAGGTACTGTCGGACATTGATTTGGTAATGGGGCAGTGCTCCATCTTGCTGAATTCATATTATATTCGCTGGACGTTGTGGGTTTGCTGGATCAAGATATAAGTTTATCAAAGTTGGCAAGACATTATTTTGTTGCAGTGCTAAATAATTATCGTTATTTAAATTGCCAATAATGAAATGATATGATCTCCAATTATTCCTCCCAAACATTAACCTTTTCTGGATATTGCGTATGTTCGTCTATAATCCAATGCGATTTTTTCCTAGACCAATAGCGGCAATTCTGACCATTAACATGACCGTGAAGTGTGCACTCATCAGAAAACAAAACATGTTTTAATTGGATCACATTGTTATCTAACATATTATGTTCTCCTATCAAAATCGTCTTCCATGAACTCATGAGTCGTTATCATTTTATAAGGATACATTTTATTTTCTTGTAATGTTCGAATAATCGATGAATAGCTAGTTATATAACATCGAATATTGTGGCTGTTTTTCGAGTAGAAGTATGTGGGTTTTCCTCAAAATCAAGCATAATATCTTATTTGGTATTATCACTTATTGCATTGGCAGCTACTTTTAGTATTGAAAATACTATTAGGATCGTGTTTACGCAAACTTTGCATTGCATGTCGATGTCGCTCATGTCGATGTCGCTCATGTCGATGTCGCTCTGCCGTCTGTCGCGGCCAACAGCGCAATATCTAGATCGGTCTTGTAACATAATACTCTGATAATACTTGGTAGAAATATACATATGAATCAGCGTAAAGTCGGCAAGTAAATAATGAATAATGTTTAGTTTAGTTTGTGTTTTAAAGAACGCCATAGTAACTTTGTTAAAAAGTGTTTTATTGAGATAAGTTATAACTAAGGTAAGTTCACGTTATTTAAATCGGAATATTATATCGAAAAAAAAAAGCGGGAGGCAAAAAGTTGGAGCACAATAATTGCATATTACAGGGTCCCCCAAATTTGGTTAACAAATGGGATAATTTTTTTATTATTGATTTCTCAGAAAATGTTATTGTACCGGGTGATTGGTTATATTTTGCACCCCTACCTATCTCATGAAAATCTTCATGGTCTATTTTGAACGCTTGGGTAAATAAGTATAATTTAAAAACATAGCATAAGTAGGCTTAGACAATATGACCGATTGAATATAAGGCAATTGTTCACCTTGGTTGGTCTGCTATGTGAATATTATTGTTTATAAACAAATTAATATTAATTATTCTTAGAAATAATACCATACATTTAATATAATATGTTTTAGTTAATATACAGGGTGTCCCAAACGTAATGGGACACAGAGCAACAGCAGGCTCCTTAAGGCGAAATAATGCGATTTATTTAAACTTGCATTATCCCAAAATTGATAACAACCAAGATAAAGGGTGTCAAACTTTTATTTTTGTTTTCGTTTTTTTGGGATTATTTATAGTTCACCTTGGTTGGTCTGCTATGTGAATATTATTGTTTATAAACAAATTTATATTAATTATTCTTAGAAATAAAACCATACATTTAATATAATATGTTTTAGTGAATATAAAGGGTGTCCCAAACGTAATGGGACACAGAGCAACAGCAGGCTCCTTAAGGCGAAATAACGCGATTTATTTAAACTTGCATTATCCCAAAATTGATAACAACCAAGATATTTTTGCCCTTATTGAATTTTTACACTTTTTATATTAACTTTCCACATTAACTGTTAATATGGCTGTTTCAGTTTTTAAATTTTTAAAAATTTTTGAGTCACTGACGTCATATTTTTCTATTTTATATTCACCCTGTCTATGCCACAGAAGATTTGAATACGTCAAAACGATTTACTCAAGATGCAAAACTTTTATGTACTTAGAATAAAATTTTCTGAGAAATCAATAATAAAAAATTATCCCATTTGTTAAAACCAAATTTGGGCGGACCCTGTAAAATTAAAGAACATTTTTTAAACTTTTACAAAATCCAAATTAGAATGTGGGCTTTAATTACATGACATAGGTCATTAAAATTTTAAAGCTGTGTCAGGTATTTTCAATACATAGGATGCTTGCGTAAGGTGCAAGATCTGTGAATTTTTTTATTTATCTGCTTTGCATGTCCAAGTTGGTGAAACTGCTTTTCTATTTTACTAATTTTCCCACGAGTTATAGGCGGCAAATTTGGAAATTTTTCATGAAATAAGCAAGCAACTTTCATTTGTGTCAGTGTTTTATCTCCATAACCAATTATCTGGACAATTGTTTCAATACCGGATACCTTTCATTAAAAATGTTGGCTGCTACACGATGACTTGTGTTTTCACCACATATTAATACAACTTCAATTTTTTCCTGTAAAGTTGAAAAAAATTTTAATAGGTACGCAGTACCTACTAATTAAAAGCCACTTGACAAACAGAAAGCAATTTAACTGTCATTATTAAAGCAAGTGAATGTTGATCTTTTTTATCATTTGTTTTACGGCCAACTTGTTTTTGGTGCATCATTGTAAGACACTAAAGGTACTAACTAATTAATTTTTTGCAACCTGCACTTAAATAATAAAATACTATTTTTAGTTATTTTATTACATAGCTTATCTAATAACAAATTTTAATAAAGGGGTTTTAAATTAAATCGTTGAAAATAGATAAACTTTACGTTAAGTTAAACTAAAATTTATTTTCCACTTAATGAACACTTTACTGATGACACTGTGTTCTTTTTTGTCTTAATATTAAGGTGTATTACTACTATTACTACGTAAACTACGTTTTTAAAAATACTTATTTAATGAAGTTACCTTATACAGGGTTAAAAACAAATAAACTTTGCATCACAACCCAATTTTAATAGCCCAGTTTGTATTTTGTAGAAAAACACACATTTAATATGGCGCTACTTTAAAGAAAATGTATGTGAAATAAAGCATTGTCAAAACTAACTTTTATGTAGGTTGCGTTGAGTCTTATTTTGCAAAAGTGGTGCAATTTACAAAATATGGGTAAAAAATCAAAATTATCTTATGCAGCTGAAACCTTACATGTGGGCTAGAAACTGTATTTTAAAAAACTTTTTCTTATAACTTTTTAAATAACTCCACTTTTGAATCATTTTTTGGAAAAAATTAAAATTTGACATACAGGGTCTGCCATTTAAAACTCCCCAGGCCCGTATTTAGCATAATTGTTAAGCTACAAATTTGTGCAAAATACCAAATTGTTGGTTTTACGAAGGTCTTTAAAAGTGTATACAGTGTGTCCTAAAAAAGTATTTTTAAAAGAAATTATTATGGATAACAACTTAATTTCTTTGAATATTTTTTTCCCTTGCCCTGTATATCAAATCGGTGATAAGAGTTTGATGCAAGTTGTAATAAGCTATAATTTTAGTTATGATAACTCATGTCAAATTTTCATTCGTTTTCGTGAAAAAGACTAAAAACACATATTTCCGTTACTAAAATAAAATTGCTTTAAAATTATTTAATTTGTAAAAAAGAAGAAAGAAAGTCAGTTTTTCTAGCAGTTTTTTCCATTAAGTTAACAACTCGAAAAAGAGAAGTTAGTTTTTAAAAATTTTATTTTAAGCAAAGCGTGATACAATAGAACTGAGCTTTTTGCGATTCTTACATATATTTATAACATTCACAATGCTGATTCGGCATGGGAACTAGACGTAGAAAATCTAAGAAAAGAGATAACGATTCTGCTTATTCTACAGATTAGAGCGTTCTCATGGGAATGTAACTCTTCCCCTCTTAGATGAAAGCACGTTCTAAAGAGCGTGATTTCGAAAAATATAAAATTAATTATTATTATTATTTTTTAAAATAAATCAATATTTGTGACTGCTTAAAATGTAGTTAAATAATTGCATTATTTATTTCATTATTTGAATTAGTTTTAATATGAATTATTTTCTTAGATTTCTTTACAACTCTTTTGTATATGATAAAAATTATAGTCAGGGCGAGAATAATGTAAATCAATATAGTCCAAAAACTTGTCCGATTGATATAAACGGTTGACGTCATTTTTTCGAGGTCCTTCTTCTGGTCTTGTAGTTGGCTTTCAATTTCTTTGGTGGCTTTAAGGTTGACATAGTTGAGGTCCATGGAAGGAGGGTTGTATGTTAATCGATGTGGTTCGATTAGGCTTAAGTTTAACACAGGTAGGCTGACTTCGGAGTAGCTGATGCGGCTTGGCTTGTAGCTTTCCAATGTAATTGATTTGATTTTCGTTTTACAGTTGGTCGGAGACTCTAACAGGTAGGATCCAAACAGGGGTACGTTATCAACTGATTTTTGACAATTGATTGTACTGATTAGGCGATTTGGAATTGTGATTAACCATTTTCCATCGACTATTTTCGTTATCTGCGGCTCGTGCAACTGCGTCTTGAAAGGGTGGCAGGAAGTGACGTTGCTATGGTGCGTAATAAGTTGAACTGCACAAGAGGGGCTGTCTTCCACGAGGGAGGTGCGTGTTTCTTTACACAGGTGATGTTGGGGTTGAAGTTCCATGCATTCTTCGTCCATATAAGTGTACTTATTATTGCCAAGTGCTAGGTAGGGTTTGTAGGGTATGTTGACGAAAAATGATTGGTTATCGGGGATTGGTAAAGGGAATAATTTGAAATATTGATATGTCTCTGACTCCACAAGGGGTAGTTCTAATATGAATACAACATTGTATCCCTTTAAAAAGCTTTTAATTGTTATTATTTTTTCGAAATTAAGTATATTTTGAATGTTAGTTTCTAAGGGAAGCTTGTCCGTATTTAAGTGATTTTTAATATTTTGTATTTCTTGTAAGAGTTCATTTGGGTTAATAATTGAATTATGAAGAATGTTCATTTTAGCAAAGGTAGTCGCCACTTCGATTTTATCGAGCATATTATAAATTGATTGATATAGTAATGTAATTTGATTAAGTATAATATGGATTAGAAAGTATTGATTCGTGTTGGTTTGGCCTATTTCAACATTTTTAATTGTCTCCTCTATTTGCATGATATGACCTTTTAATATCAATTCATTGTGCGTAATATTGGATATTATCGATTTGAATTTATTGATCGTAGAATCCAAAAGTGTGATTTGATTGATAGCATCAATTCTTAATTTATTTTGATTGTTTTCAATTTTTCTTATTCTTGCATCGATCTGCTCTGCATCATTTTGGTCTAGGTTTCCTGTTATACTTTTAATAAAGGTGCCTAAGGGGTCAAATATTCCTCTTTTATTTCTATGGGTGGTTTTAAATGGTAATATTTGTTCGATTAAATGTTCTATTTTTAGTTCAAGCGTATGAACAGGGTTTAATGAATTGTGATAGCCGTTATAATACTGGGTTTTATTTTTAATACTAAAAGTTAACTTTTCGGTTTGGTTTTTAATAGTTTCGAATTTCAGTATTAAAGGGGTTAAGTCAAAGTTTTGAATAAAGGACCATTTGTTAGATTCAAGTTGTGCAATTCCTAGTTTAAAGGGTAGCATTCCAGGGTGGTTGTTAAGGTCGTGGAATTTTACTGTTCCTGTGACGATTGTCCAGCTCCATCTGGAACAAGGGGCATAATTTTAGTTTCGTTGATATGAATTATTTCTTTGCGTTTCGTTTTAGGATTTTCGATTTCGATTTTATTATTTTCTAGGACACGTGTTAACAAATAAGGGCCTAAAAATTTCTTTTTAATTTTGCTTGATCGGTTATCTGATTTTTTATAGACTTGGGAACCAATTTTGGGTTCTATAGGGGTTTTGCTTTTATTTGCCCGGTCTATAGATTTTAGTTTAAGTTCTTTCGTATGTTCCGTGATTTTTTCGTATAAGACTTGTGTATTATTTTTATGATTGTTTAGATATTCGGTGTATACATGAGATGGTATTAAATCCATAGGGTCTCTAGAATCGGTGTGTCCAAATACGAGTTCGTAAGGGGTGAAATTTGTACTTGAATGGATTGTATTGTTATAAGCAATAATTGCATATGGCATTAATTTTGTTACGTCAGCATTTGGGTCTGATTCGCGTAAAATTCGAATATGTTCGATTAGGGTTGAATGTAACCTTTCTACGGGAGAATTGGACTCATGATGATAAGGGGTAGTAAAATGGATTTTTATATTGTGTGTGTTTAATAAGCCTTTTACTACTTCGTTTTGAAATTCTGATCCGTTGTCTGAAACAATTTGTTTTGGTACACGTAAGAATGAAAAGAAATTTATTAGTTGGTCGCAACATGAAACTGCATTTCCGCTGTAGGGTAACGCTTGTGCGTATTTTGAAAATTTGTCAATGATTGTTAAGAATTTTTGTTTTCCTACTATAAAGGTATCTATATGAATTATTTCGAATGGTTTACTCGGTGTTTCTGTTAAAACTAAGGGTTGATCGGGTGGTTTACGGTTGTATTTCGATCGTTGGCATATTTCACAATTATTTATATATTTTGTAACATCAGACTTTAATGATTTCCAATAATAATTGGCTTTTAAAAATCTACATGTTTCTTCGATTCCGCGATGATTGGTTTTACTTTCGTGTCGGTATTTAATCATTAATTCTCGTTCTTCTGGTGCCACGTTATTTAATAATTTTGAACACTCTATAAGTTTCAAATTTTTAAAATGGTTGTTCATGGCTTGTTGAAAATAAGGCCGTAGTTCTTTCGAAAAGAAATAAATATACGTATTTTTGGCGTTTAAAAATTCTTTAAGAAAATTTGTAATTACTGCCATGTTAGTGGGTAATGTTGCGTGGATGATTTGATGGTCATCAAAATTTTCGTGGTTTGTTTTGATATACGCGTCATAGGGTGATTTTTTAATAATAATTTGGTGTGGCTTGTTATTAATAATATCGTCTAATATACTCATATTAGCATAATTATCTTCCGCGTTTGTACTGTGTACTGTGTTGTTTGTATTATCGTCGTCGATACGATCTTCGATAATATTTACAGGGTTGTCAAGATTGGTGGGGTTTGTGCTTGTTGAGGGAATGGGTATTTTTTCTGGGGGTTTAATTTGTATATTTTGTACGATGTTTATTTTGCGGGTTTTTTGTTTATTTTCAAGCTGTCGACTTGCGTCGTTGGGGTCTAAATTTTCAGGGTTAAATTGGCTATAACTTTGTTCTAAGAATTTGTCGATATCTTGACTTATATCACCTGGGTTATTGATGATTGATTCGGATTCGATAGCATGGAGGGAAATACGACTTAGTGCGTCTGCGTTGGTATTTTGTTTACCTTTTTTGTATATTATTTCGTAGTCATATTCTTCAAGTTTAAGTCTCCAGCGTACAAGTTTAGAATTTGGTTCTTTTAAATTAAATAGCCAAACAAGGGGTCTATGATCTGTGTAGATTTTAAATTTCCTACCATATAAATATGGCCTAAAATATTTGCATGCCCAAACAATGCCTAAGAGTTCTTTCTCTATCGTGGAATATCTTTGTTCCGTTTCATTTAAAGTACGGGATGCGAAAGCTACAGGGTGGTCATTTGGAGGATCTCCTTGCGAGAGTACAGCTCCAAGGGCTATATTTGATGCGTCCGTTGTAAGGGTGAAGGGTTTTTCAAAATCAGGGTATTTAAGTATGGGGGCATTTATTAGTAATTCTTTAAGCTGGTTAAAGGATTTAATAAAAGCGGGTGTATGCTCAACTTTTGCTCCCTTTTTTAGACATAATGTTAGTGGCTTTGTGATTTTTGCAAAATCTTTAATGAACCTGCGGTAGTAACCGGCGAGGCCTAAGAATGATTTAATGTCTTTTGGCGTTTTTGGTATTGGGAAATTCTTGACGGCATCTACTTTATCGGGGTTAGGTTTCACTCCGTTTTTTGTTATTTTGTGACCTAAATAAGCAACTTCTTTGTGTAGAAATTCTGACTTGTCTAGTTGAACTTTAAAATTTGATTGACGTAATCTATCAAATACTGCTCTTAGTCTATCGATATGTTCTTGCAAAGAGGTTGAAAATATGATGATGTCATCTAAGTATACTGAACAAATTTCATTTTGGAGACCGCGTAGGACGTTATTCATGACCCTTTGAAATGTGGAGGGGGCATTTTTGAGTCCGAAGGGCATTCTTTTAAATTCAAAATGTCCCGTGTCTGTTGAAAATGCGGTTTTTTGAATGTCGCTCGGTTCCATTTCTATCTGGTGAAATCCCGTCGCGAGATCTAACGTTGAAAAATATTGGGCTTTTCCTAGCTTGTCTAGTATATCGCTTATATTAGGAAGTGGAAATTTATCTGGTATTGATTTATCGTTAATTTTACGATAATCGATAACGATGCGCCATTTGCGCACGCCCGATGCGTCTAATTTTTTTGGTACTATCCAAATTGGACTACTCCACGGTGAAGTTGAATTTTGAATAATTCCGTTTTCGAGCATTTTATTAATCTGCGTTTTTACTTCGTTTTTGTGTATTTCCGGGTACCGATAAGTTTTAGTAAAAATGGGTGTTTCATCTGTAAGATTTATTTTATGTTTAATTTGATTAGTAAAAGTTAACGGGGTACCTTCGCTATAAAAAATATCTCGATATTCAAAACACAGTTTTCGAATTGCTTTAAACTCTTCGTCGTTACAATGCGATAAGCGCAAATTTTTTAAATTTTGTTTTTGAAGGTTATCTAGATATTCGTTTAATTCGGTATCTGTTTCCATTTTGTCGATAAAATTTATTTCTGTTTCATTTAAAATTTCAATATCGAAAGGTTTATTAATAGTGATTTTTATTGGGTTTTCGCGGGTATTAGTTACGAGTGTTGTTGCAAAAGAATCGATAACTTTGACTACGGCTTCTGGCATTTCAGCACTGCCAAAATCTTGATATTTTAAAATACCTATACCGTTTGATTGTTTAACGGGTAGTTTTACTTTTTGACATGTACGAGGGGGTATTATTATTTCTACCGTCCGCGTTTCTATGTTATTTAAGGTTTGTTCATTGTTTTCTTGACATAGGGGTAAAATTGCATTTGGCATTTTTAGTTTACGCGATTTAATGGCGATATTCGCGTCGACGTATTCTAAAAAGTCCATTCCTATTAATCCGTCGTATTTTGGCGAAAAATCGAATAAATAAAATTTATGGTTTCCTGAACAATTAAATGATGGAAATATAGGTATATTTACTATTTCGTTGTGAAAAGAGGTCGCATGCGCAGATCTTACTGAAAAAGGTTCCGAAAAAATAGAATTTGGGTACAATTGATAAGCAAGGTTAGGTTTTATAAAACTTTTACCGCTGCCAGTGTCTATAAGAAATTTTGCATTTATTTCTGGTATGATAATAGCGGGTAAATCTGAATTTGTATAATTATTTAAACAAATTACGTTATTTTTTCGAAATTCTGGTCCTGTTGAAAATTTTCATTTTGCAAGTTTGGATCGCGTTCATAGAAGTCGTTTTCGTATGAATATTCGGTTTCTCCTGCGGAGTAATTTTGTTGGTCATAGTAATGCGACGTTTCGTTTTGCTCGGAATAATATTGAGAGTCATCTTCAGGGTTTTCGTAATATTGATTATCAGGGTTATTAGAATTATTTACATCTTCGACAGATTGGTTAAATAATTCTTCGACGATTATGTCGCGTCTTGGTTGTGTATTTTGATTATGTTGAGGATTTGGTATATAACCAGATGATGTATCCATTGGTTCCGGTTTTCTAAATTTAGACATAACAGTTTTTTGCATATTCGGATTATATGGTCTGGGGTTAAAATTGGGTTTATTTACAAAATTTTGGTTTGGATAATTTTGTCTTTGGAAATTTTGATTTGGTGGTCCCTGTCGAAAAATATTCGAGGGTTGCCTAAATTGACCGTAGCCCATGAATTGGGGTTTATATGGATTTGGGTTATTTAGTGGTGGTCTATAAAAGTTTTGACTCGTTTGAGGAATAAATCGTTGTGGTTGTGGTGCATTAGCAGAATAATGCATTTTTTGGGGTACATTTTGGGTAATTTTTGAATTATTTAAATTCGGTGTTGTTTTAGTAGTATTAAAATTTCCTCGGTTTTTATAATAAAGGAAGTTTTCTTCTTCCGACGCGTGATTCATGGCTTCTTCAAGGGTTTTTGGATTTTTTAAACGTACTACGAGCTGCATATGGTAACTCAAACCGTTTATAAAAGTTTTTAATACTAAATTGTCGTATTCTTTTATTTTTAGTAATTTAATTTCAGGTGTATCTTGTGACATGTTAATTTTTGAAAATAGTAAGCTACGCGCATCTTGTAGACGCAGGCCAAATTGTTGCGGATTTTCATTGCGTTCCGGTTTTAAGGTAATAATATCCTGTAACACACAATCAATTGATCTTTGATCTGAGAATGTGCTTACAATTGCTACTTTTAATAAAGGCCAGGTATTTAGTTCTACTCTGGAGGCAATTAAATCTGCTGCTCGACCTACAAGTTTATTTAAAACGGTGTCGAAAAGACATATGTTAATGGGTGCCCCATTATTTGTTCTGTCTTTATGATTTTCAAAAAAGTTTTCGCAAGCATTAATGAAACGATTGATTTGTTTCGCGTTCCCGTCAAAATTGGGAATATTATCGGCTTGATATCTAATCAATTGATAATTTGGCTGTGCCATGTCGATAAAATTCAAAAAGTCTTGTAACGGGTTTTCCAGTGTTATAAATGAAAAATAAAAATAAAATATACAATACACTATACTAAAAATGAGATCAGACGAAAGCTGTTCCCTAGAAATAAACTAATATGTATATAACGTACGTACAGACGTACAGACAGACGTTATTCAGAGACAACTCAATAATCAAAATGGTAAAGTTGAAAGGATATTTTTAAAAGGATGCACTTACAATAAGGCGATGATTCTTGTCGTTTTCATTCCTTAACTAGGGTTCCAATAGGCTCGGCGATGCTGTCCTCCCCCTGGATTACTTATGAGCGTCGGGACGATGCTTGTTCCCTATTCTCGCACCAATAGGACGTGGGACGATGCTTGTTCCCGTTCTTCCCTGGTCGGTGAGCTTATTGCACGGCACTTTGTTAAAATTGTTCGTTTTTGTTATTAATCGTTGAAACGAAGACGATTTACACGCACGATGCGCAGAACCGCTAACAAAATCCGATCCGACTGCGCCAGTTAACAACTCGAAAAAGAGAAGTTAGTTTTTAAAAATTTTATTTTAAGCAAAGCGTGATACAATAGAACTGAGCTTTTTGCGATTCTTACATATATTTATAACATTCACAATGCTGATTCGGCATGGGAACTAGACGTAGAAAATCTAAGAAAAGAGATAACGATTCTGCTTATTCTACAGATTAGAGCGTTCTCATGGGAATGTAACTATTATTAACTTTTTGTTACGTTTGGTTCGCGTAAATATTAATCACCTTTTAGTGCTACCAAAACAACACTTTCTAAATTTTACTTACTTTCTTATAGCATCACGCTAACTTCGTAGTTGGCCTTGCAAAATTTGTTCTCTTACATTTGACATATTATTTAAAATTGCTATAAGTTGCCATGTTTTATAAGCAATGGTTTAATTTACAAATGTTGAGAAGACTGAGTTTTCTTTGATTTATGGTAAATGCAATAGAAATGCTCGACTGGCTTGTAGAGTTTATTCTCAAAGGTTTTCTGGCATGCGCTGCCCTGATCACGAAACTTTAAAAGCGTTTGTCAATAATCTTCAAAAGTATGGATCTTTTACTAAACCTAAGAGGGAAAGAAATTGACCGGTAAGAAATATTATTAACACAAATAATGTTATTGGTGCTGTTATTGAGAATCCCCATACCTCAATTGAATTAATTAGTGAGACCACCAATGTTACTTCCACTTCCGTTAGAACGATTCTAAAAGAAAATGGGTATGACGATTATAAAATCACTTTGGTTCAGGAACTTCGACCAGGAGATTACGAACGGAGGCTAAATTTCATAGCTGAAATGTCTATTATAAAGGAGGACAATAGAAATTTTCTTTATAACATCCTCTGGAGTGACAAGTGTACATTTAATGAAAGCGGTAGTTTAAATAGACACAACATGCACTACTGGAGTAATATAAATCCGCGTTGGACGTGTTACAGAAATTTCCAAGTAAGGTTTAAAGTGAACGTGTGGGCAGGAATACTTGGGGGAAGACTGATTGGTCCTCATTTTTTCGAAAATAATTTAAACGCCCAAATCTACCTTAATTTTTTACAAAATGAATTACCAATTTACTTACAAGATGTTCCCCTGCGAGAAAGAAGAGATATTTGGTTTCACCAAGATGGCGCTGCTCCACACAATGCCCGTATTATTTCCGACTATTTAAATGCTACTTTTAAAAACCAATGGATTGCCAACGCAGGACCAATAAGATGGCCGGCGAGGTCGCCGGATCTGAATCCCCTGGATTTCTTTCTTTGGGGCTACCTAAAGAATTTTGTGTATGAAACTCAACCCCTTGATGTTGAAGATCTTAAAAATAGAATACGCAATGGCTGTAATTCTATTAGACGCAATATTCTACTACGTACCGTAAATGGCAAATTGGTGAAAAGATTTAATTTTTGTATCTACGTTAACGGACAAAATTTTGAACAATATTTAAATTAATCGTTTACTTTTTTTCTTTAATGTTTTAAGCTATTATAATGAATAAAATAACGTTGCCAAAGTATTTAAAAGCAATTTTATTTTTGTAACGAGAATATCGTGTTTTTGGTCTTTTTCACGAAAACGAAGGAAAATTTGACATGAGTTAGCATAACTAAAATTAAAGCTTATTACAACTTGCATCAAACTCTTATCACCGATTTGATATACAGAGGGTAAGGGAAAAAAATATTCAAAGAAATTAAGCTGTTATCCATAATAATTTCTTTTAAAAATACTTTTTTAGGACACACTGTATACTCTTTTAAAGACCTTCGTAAAACCTACAATTTGGTATGTCGCACAAGTTTGTAGCTCTACAATTAAGCGAAGTACGGGCCTGGGGAGTTTTAAATGGCGGACCCTGTATAATGCGAATTACATGACTACTATTTTTTGCTTAATTTTGATCTCGATCAAAGCAGAACTTGATGCCACATTCAAGTTTCGAATAAAGCTATTAATAAAAAAAATCCCATATGATGCGGACTTTCCTGGTCACACTGTATATCTCCGGTTAAAAAAAATATATTGCCATGCTATTTTTACGGATATTCTTCTTTTTGCTTAAGTTAGAAAACATATATCGACGCGACGAAATTGTGGATTCTGCTAAATAGCGCCCTCTAGCTGTCGCAACGGAATTCTGTACAACTAATTTTTTTATAACTTGATAAAACAAAACAAACCTTAGTTAAACCTAGGAGTTAAAAATTGTCAAATTCTGATAAGCCAAACCGCAGTTGCGAATATTGTTCCATAGCAATATTTGTCCCTTCCCCCCCCCCCTTAAACTAAGAGGTAGAGCAAAAATTTAATAACAAATTCGCAGTTTTTTTTAAGCTTCTGTTTCCTTAAAATAAGATACTGTTTTATACGTACGGTCAAATCTGTATGCTAGAAATTCGTGTATTCAGTTCATGAAATTATTATATGGTAATTTGTCCACTTTGGATGTCCAAGAGAGGCAAATGCAGAATTTCTCAGACCTCGGAAATAGTCACGGACATTAATATTTACCCTGACAAAAACAAGATTAATGATTTTCGCTCTAAGTGACCAGTACAAGCCTAAACGTTCTGCAGAAATAATTTAGGTTTCTGCTGACTCGAAACTGTTCTTGTTAAATTTGTGAAATAAATTGAAATTAATTTTAATAAGCAAGTAGAATAAACGCGTCGGTATAATTTGTATCAACGAGAGATAATCGTGGCTAGCGGACTGTAAAGTGTAAAAAGACCTGCATTTTGTATTGATGGGCATAGGGATGCCAAAAACAATGGACTCCCTGAGGCCAAGTAGACATTGACAGCTGTTTCGTCCTTATTAGGAACTCATCAGAATGCCACAACCCAAAGCAACTCCACCTATATATTTTTTCAAATGTAACACCCTGTATATTATTACGGATTTGAAAAGCTGCTAAAATTTCTCTTAATTCTTGTATATCATACCTGTACCTAACCAACTAGTTTAACCATTTTTTTTTTGACGTATTAAGCATGATTTGTAAAATTTTCTATACAATTCAATTTTCATTCGGTTATTAGTAAGTTAGCCATGACAAAAACTGATGTTTACGTATGTTACTATGGTTATCGTTTTGACATTTCATTAAGTTTAGATACAAGATAGAAATACACTTTAAAGTCATGAAAGAAAACTATACAAATGCAGTTCTTATGAATTTATTTATTTTATTTGGACAATGTGCATTTTATTAGTTATAATTTTAGTAGTATTTTATTGTTTGACTAGTTAACATTTAATAAAACTGTTCTGGATCCTTATGAATTTTCTGAGATACATTGGCGGTAAATTAGGGTACATTTCGTTAAACTTTATATATGTCCTGGCGATAATTCTATCACGTTCAAAAAACTAAACAAGTTCATAAGAACTGCATTTGTATAGGTTTCTTTTCTTCCATGATTTTAAACTGTCTTGTACTGATCTTGTATCTAAACTATATGAAATGTCAAAACGATAACCATAGTAATATACGTAAACATCAGTTTTTGTCATGGCTTACTTACTAATAACCGAATGCAAATTGAATTGTATAGAAAATTTTACAAATCATGCTTAATACGTCAAAAAAATGCTTAAGCTAGTTAGTTAGGTACAGGTATTAATATACAAGAATTAAGAAAAATTTTAGCAGCTTTTCAGATCCGTAATAATATACAGGGTGTTACATTTGAGAAAAAGGACTTATGGTCACTTTTTCAAGTTACCAGAATAAGTGTATTTTTCAAACACCCTGTATATTTCAACTCAGATTTGGGCTAGGGCAAAGAGCCCTATGGTATTAGTTAACTATTTACCAAATTTCAGGGTTTCAGTGTTTTAGAGTTCAAATGTATCAGCATTTTGCAACAAAGTGACGTCTTCGGACAAAAAAACGGAAATTAATTTATATCTCAGAAACTGTATTAGATAAGTATAGAGTAGAGTTAATAAAAATTGTAAGGAAAGTAATGGGGGTTTCGAATATAAAATAAAATATATGGTGTTCCGTTTAAAAAATCGAAGTTACTATTATTTTTGTGTGGAAGCGGCATCACTGTATTGTCAAAAATATTTTCTGTTGGTAGAGCCATTGCGTTCAGAGAACGCAATGCGCAATGGTTGAGCATATCCGTTTATGTACGCGACTAAATTTTCAGAACGATTCCTTTACTGGATCGTCAGAAACGTCTAACGTTCCATCCACCGTGAATCACCCTGTATATATATAATAATATAGTATAGGATTGTTTTTACACCCTGAATTTGAATATCAGCAGCTAAAAAAACCTTTCCCAAATCTTTAACTTCTATACCAAACTTTATTAAAATCAGTGACGACCATTTCTGTCGGACTTATTGTGAGATAATACCTTCATTTTTTTATTAAAATGCATCCAATTTATGTGACCTAGAAAGATTTACACCCCACAAATGTTATTAAAATTTTGTTAGGAAACGGTCCGGACCGTCTAAGCCGCCCAAAGCTACAATTAAAACAATGGCAATATCTCACACCAGGGGAGTTTCGTAATTTTTTACGGCTTACGTAATAAAGCCAGTAATATTTTGGCGAAAGAGAAACGTTATTGCAGTTTGGGGATTTTTGGGTAGTTTGTGGGCTTCTTAAGGGTATTTTCGTTTTGTGAAGTACTTTAATATATTTTTATGTTTATTTGAGATATCAGCCGTTTATTACCCATATCAGTATTAGTAATATGTCAGAAGTAGGTACAGGGTTATAAAATTTTTAGCGTTGACTAGGGCTGGGCAAAAATTCGATATATCAATATTTTTATCGATATATCAATAAACGATATTTAAAAAATAAAATATCGATAAATATCGACTATATCGATATTCGATTGGAATTTCAATATCGTCCTTATAACACATTTAAGGACCAATATTTAATTCAATCTTTTTTCTTCATGTTTTCATAATTAGAGTCCCCCTTGAAATGAAGGTACGGAGTTTTACAAGGCACATAAAAAAATATTGATATACAGTGTTACCAGTAAAGTCCGCATCATATGGGATTTTTTGTTATTAATACCTTTATTCAAAATTTGACTTTGGCATCAAGTTCTGCTTCCATCGAGATGAAAATTAAGCAAAATAATAGTAGTCACGTGATTCGCATTATCTGTCGAATTTTAATTTTTGCCAAAAAATAATTCAAAACTATTTTATAGTTTTATAGTAAGTTATTAGAAATAGTTTTTTTAAAGGCAGTTTCTAACCCACATGCAAAATTTCAGCTGTATAAGATATTGTTGATTTTTTAACTATATTTTGTAAATTGCACCACTTTTGCAACATAAGACTTAACGCGACCTACATAAAACTTCTTAGTTTTTACAATGCATTATTTCAGATACATTTTCTTTAAAGTAGCGCCATATTAAGTGTGTGTTTTTCTACAAAATCAAAATTGGGCTATTAAAATTTGGTCGCATCTGATGCAAAGTTTATTTGTTTTTGACCCTGTATAAGGTAACTTTATAAAATAAGTATTTTTGAAAACGTAGTTTGTGTCTGAAAGTAATACATCTTAATATTAAGACAAAAAAGAACACAGTGTCCTCAGTAAAGTGTTTTTTAAGTGGAAAATAACTTTTAGTTTAACAACGTAGTTTATCTATTTTCAACGATTTAATTTAAAACCCCTATATTATAATTTATTATTAAGCTATGCCATAATAACGTTTTTGTAGAAAAACACACATTTAATATGGCGCTACTTTAAAGAAAATGTATCTGAAATAAAGCCTTGTCAAAACTGAGAAATTTAAAGAATCATATGACTACTATTTTTTTGCTTAATTTTCATCTCGATTGAAGCAAAACTTGATGCCAAAGTCAAATTATGAATAAAGCTATTAAGAAAAAAAAATCCCATATGACGTGGTCTTTTTTACTGGTGACACTGTATTTGTAATATATATTATCGATATATCGAATAACGATATTTAAAAAATAAAATATCTATATATCGATATTATCTATATTATCGATATTTATCGATATTATCGATATATCGACTATATCGATATTCGTTCGATATTGGAATTTCAATATCGCCCAGCCCTAGTTGACTATAAAAACGCAACCAGCTGCAAGCACAAAACTAGGTATATAAAACTAGGTATATAAAGATTGTTCAATGACTGCTGACCGTTACGTCATATTCTACATATTTGCGGTAAGTCGCAAATTAATTCAGTCAGTTTGACTTACCGGTAGTAAAGGTTATGATTTTTCTTAAACTTGATCTACATAAAGACGAATGCACGTGACCAAGTAAAATACAAGCGCGTTTTTTTAAATTTTTGTTATTATTTTTATACTGTTAATGAAGTCAGAAATAAGAAGTTTGTTTAGCGTAAAAGGTATCATGGGTTAAAACATTTTGTTTTTGAAAATCAGTATGAAATTTTTAATTATCTAATTTAAATCTACTAAAAAATAAATATAACTCATTTATAAAATTTAAAATTGAATCATATATTTCTTTGTCTAGTGCTAGTGCATCTCTAGTGCATCAGTCTATAAATTTTGTTTCAAATATGTTCATCTTATTTATAAAATCATAAAGAAGAAAATAATATAATAAAAAAATTACAACACGACAAAATACCGTTTTTTAATAATTAAAATAAATCATCTCCGCAAGAATTATCATCATCAGATTCGTCCAAGTTAATAATAAGGGTAAAAGTATTTAAAGCAACGATAAATCTTTCCCGTTCCCACGCATCATTTATAATTTTATTAGTTCTTTTTGACTAACTTGTATTTGAATTTTTTCCAATTAGCCCAGAATGATAGGTGGCGTTATCCATGATAAGAAGTGACGGTTCTTACACGTTTGCTAACAATTTTTCTTCAAACCATTTCTCAAAGTTTTCACTATTCATCGAGTCATGATTATCACCAGATTTCAGGCCGGACTTGAATATCCAACTTGCATTATTCACAAGTCCATTTTCTGAACCAGCATGTAGAATAATATACCGTACACCCTCTGACGATTTTTTTAACTAAATAAAAAGTATCATCTTGTCAACTTCGCCTAAAAGCCCCTTTACTGTATATCCAGGTTTCATCGAAAAAAACAGGTTTTAAGAGAAATTAGGAGTTGCCGTTATACTAAAATTATCTTAAACATTCTACTCGTTTTTGAGCTATACGGGGTTGCTCTATTAATAAACGCCTTTTGATACAGTCATTTAATGAATCAGTGGATATTTCAACACCATCAATGATTTTAAGGTTTAGTTGTATTGAGCGAGTGGTAATGTTCAACTGCTCTATACATCCCATAAATACGCTGTCTTATGGTATGTTCATGAATTTCGTGAAGCTGTCGACCACGGGATGACAAAATAGCTACATTATTGCGATTCTTAAAATCGACATCCTTCTCTATCCCCTTTGCTTTAATTCGTTGGATTGTTGGAAACGAAACTACCAATCATTAGAACTAATTTTTCGAAAATCAGATTTTAACTTGCAAAAAAACCTCACTTTAAAGAAAATGTAATTGAAAAGGTTTTATTACTAACTAATAAAGATTTTTATTAAATTTAATTGTAACGTGTTAAAATTTTTCACAATTGTTGAACATATGACATACATTTGGTTCTCTCGCCATTATTTCTGGTGTAAAAAAAATTATTTCAAATATTTTTAGGACAGTGAACCTGTTTCAACTAGTTTAAATAAAAACTTCTTACGAAGGAATTCTCGCAAATGTTAAATAATAGAATACATTTGGAGAAATAATAAAATTATATCTTTATGAAAACATTAAAAGTAAAAAAACTAAATTTAATTTTTGCATTAACGGGCTTTTTCAAAATTACATTTTTAAATTCTAAATTGGGAAGTAAAATGTCACTTTTTCGCCATGGATGTAAAAGTCACTTTTACATACACATTAGAAATTAGAACGTGGCTACTTGTCGATTTTTTCACTATATATGACCATATATCTTTTGGTGACAGTATACCCTAACGAAAACGTATTTCATAACGTTGGCTTTCCTCTCTGGTGGCGAAAGTAAATAGTTTTAATTTTAGATACTTCCAGCCTCTCTCATAATAGTTAAATAACCATTATTTTAGCATCATTAAAGCACCTAATGCAAGTTTCTTGAAAATATTTTACAAAATTGGCCAGTAGAGAGATTTTGGAACTCTTATTTTAGCCTGTCATTATCGTTATTCTGAGCATGCGCAGTACTAAAAGGAGGCAACAATTCCTTTATTAAGGATAACGGGCTTCGTTAATTACGGAGATATAAGAAAGGCTATCGTTATGGTTATTCTTAGTTTGCTTAATTTGCTATGTTGCCAATACCTACCTATATAATTTAATAAGAATATATTTCGGACGCGATCATTTTTCGGAAAACACTTTAAAAATTTGAAATAACTTTATAACTACTGTAGTTCAAATAAAACCGAACCGAAAAGGTTTTTTTTATACATAATTCAAAATTTTACTGTAAATCATAAAATTACGCTGCGGTAAGAAATATAATTATATTTTTTTGTAAACGACTTGGCAACATAACTCAGGAATCCAAGAGAACCTTACATTTTTGTACCATTTCCATTGTTGATTGTTTTGTGATTTCCATAAATAGATGAAAGTGGTGTAAAAATACCGTAATTTGTTTAATTTAGAAATGGAGGTCCAGAATACAGTTAAAAAACGACTGAGATTTCGGGATGAGGATGACTTGTCTTTATTACGGGAAGTGGCAGGTCAAAACCCATTCGAAAATCCAGATGTATGGAAATAAAGTGTACAAGAAAATATTTTCATTTTAACTTGAAAGATCATCATTATTAAAACTTTAAAAGATCACTTAGACCTTTTATTAAACCTGTGGCTGGCGAAGACAATGTCAATGGGGAATGGATGTTGAATGAATAAAACTTTTTTAAATCTGAAGTTGAGTTTAGCTTACTTTGGTTCCATATTATTCAAGTTGAAGTCAATACCACGTGCCACCGCATTTACTGACTCTTGAAAAATATCATGAAGAATTATCGCCCATATTAAGTTACCGTCAACTCTGGGAATTCGTCTTCTCAGGGACGAAGCCATGGGGGGGCGTTGGGGGGGATTTCATCCCTACCAATAATTTCCAGTTGGGAGATTTGGTTGGAATTTTTGATGGACAGCCCGTGCTGAGACCTTAAAAGCTGTAAGCACCTCTCTTGAAGGCATAATCGAGGTCTTAGAAAATATAACTAAATATCAAACAATTGATAATAAGAGCAAAGCCAAAGCTCTCGGCTTGTACAAACGCATATTATCATTTGATTTTATCTCCTGTTTTTTTCTGTAAACATATTTTTTATAAAATGAAACTTGTCACAGAAATCTTAGAGCGGGATGATTTAAATTTAGTGGATGCAATGCAACTTATCTTGAGTACAGCAGAGAGTTTAAAAACTATACGAAACAAGGGAAATGAAATAAATAACCTTATTGAATGTGCCATAGTTTTTTCTAATAAATTAGGATTTTCTCATATAGACGATTTTCATAAACACCATAGGCGTCGACTTATTCCTAAAAAATTGGATGGAAATAGATATGATGCAGTCGAACTAAATGTTAAAGATTTTTACCGAAAAGAATTTGTCTGTGTGCTAGATACACTAATCCAATTTTTTGAAAATAACTTGTCTTTAGTACTGGGAAATATATCTGGTTTTGTCGAAGTTTTTAAATTTCCACTTAGCAAAGAAAATTTATTAATGAAGAATGTAGAAAAACTAGTGGCACTGTATCCTCCAAATTGTAGATCCGACGAATATGCCCTGCAAGCCCAGCTAGAGGTCTTATTTAACATTTGCATGAAAAATGACACAAAAACCATGCAGGAAGTCATGGACGTCGCTGTCAAGTATAAAATACCACTTAAACTTACATTTCAGTTGTGTCAATTAATTTTTACTGCAGGGTATTCAACCGCAACTAATGAACGAAAATTTAGCCTCCTGAAATTTATTAAAAATGTTAATAGGTCCACAATGACCACTGATAGATTGGACTGTTTAATGGCTATCAAAAGCGAAAAGGATCTTGCACTTTTTGATAATTTAGAAATTGTAAAGCAGTGGACTAAACTAAAACAACGACAAATCCAATTAAAAATGTAACTGTGTGTGTACTAAGTACATATTAATAATATTTTAAAATTTAAGCCAAATGTGTTCAAAGAGTTTTCGGTTTACTTACAGTTTAATGTACTTAAATATATATCACAAACTAGATGATCTTATTTATCAAGTTGGGAAATGTTGAATACTCTCACCCCCCCAATGGTCATGGCCTCGCTACGTCCCTGCGTCTTCTAATAACATTTTCTATTTAATCATTCATTTTGAATTCAAAACATAAACAAACAATTAAAGAAATAAAATAAGGTTATGTTTGCACCTGTCAAATTATTTATTTTTAAGGCGTTCAAAACCTATTCTTGTGATTGTCACCGTAATCGTTATCGTTAATAAAATTAACCATAACACTGTGTTTTTATGTTGTTATTTTAAGAGTTCCAAAATCTCTCTAATATTATATAAGAATAAGAAAAAAGTTGAATATCTTAGGAATAATATAAATATAGTATTAAATGGTATAAAGCTGGCAGTAGTTGAATTTGCAAAAAACTTAGTAGTTTTGGATAGCGAATTAAGATTTCGCGATCATTTAAAAATAAATATATCAATATTCTTACATGGCCCTAAAAATACTCTACAACAATAGACATATTCTAAATTTTAATTTAAAAAAGACAATGCGACAAATGCGAATCACTAGTGCTTTCAAATTTTAATTATTGCGATTTCGTTTACGGTCATCACTGTTTAGATAACGTAAGTAAGTCTCGTATTCAAAAGGTACAGAATGCTTGTGCTCGATTCATCTTTGGTCTTAGAAAATATGATCACATCTCGCACACTTTTTTGGAACTAAATTGGTTAAAGATGGATTCCCGTAGGCTTCTACATTTTTGCACTTTTATTTACAAAATCTTGAATGAGCCGAATTCTCCTGTCTCTGTCAGCGAACGCCTAGTCCCCCGCTGTAATGTTCATTCCGTCAATATTCGCCATAGAGGTAGATTAACGCAACCTCACCATCAGAGTGCCTTATTTCAGAGGTCGTTTACCTATAATGCGGTAAGAGCTTATAACTCCTTACCTAATAACTTGATTGGTTTGAGTATTCAACTATTTAAAATAAATTATAAAAAGCATCTTTTAGCTTTACAAACTTGACTATGTATTTTCTAAAGTTTTTTTTTGTCTCACTTTATAAAAAATATATATATATATCCTTTGGGAAATGGTTTACCCTATTTTACGTTGATACGATACAATATGTTGAATTTTCGAGTTTCAATTTATCCATTGTTTGTTGACAGGCTGTCAATAATTATAGTTCTTTTATTTAAATAATACTAATTAAAATTTTTTTAAATTATTACTGTTATGCTTCTTTATAAATTTTACATTTTTTGATATTATTTAAAAAACTTATTTTATTAGGTTTGCTTGTTGTGGTATGGTTCAGTAGAGTAGCTACTAAAGCTAGACTGCGCCATGCTAGCTCAACAGATAGAGTTAGGTTTCTCTACGTAAAATAATCTGTAATATTTTGTTTTTTTTCTTGTAATATAAAGGCATTATTTATTTATTTGCTTACTTGGTTTAGCAGAAAAAAAACAGTTAATTACTGCGAAATCCAAACCAACATTTTTAATATTGTAAAGAAATTTTTAAGAAAAAAATCAAACAATTTTTTTAGTTAATTTCATCAATAAAACAATTTTTACATCTGGAGCGTCAGACCGAACCAGACGAGAAAAATATAATTCGTGAAGACCACCAGGTTGTAATAATAATTTATAATTTAACTGGAGTCAGCATTTCTTCTCCACCCAGGCCACGTAATATATTTTGTGCTGTTAATTCAGCCATAGCGTTCCTAGTGTTATTCGTAGCACTGCCAATGTGAGGTGTTAAAACTAAAAAAAAGGAAATTTTATCAGTTACTAATTAAAATAAATGGGATCTTTTAATCGGTAATAAAAAATCTTTATTTAATTGTAGCTCGAAGGTTCCTACAAGCAAACCCAATTTAGTCGCAATATCAGCGAATTTATACATCGCGATATGGCGTTAACTGAAACTTGTACAGTTAAATTTTTTATTTTGGCTTGAAGAAAAATAGTCCAGACTTTAAGTGGAGTGTAAATTTGAAAGGAAAAAAATAAGACACTTGAAGTCCTCCTCCACTGGTATATTAAGGTAAAAAGTTTTAAAGAGTAAATTCACTACATATGTCGCATATAAATACATTCATCTTCAGGAGAATAGAGAAAAAGAAAAAGGTAATACAAAAGGTGCAGACAGTCCTAACGGAGCTTAAAGATGATACAAAGACCTAGGTTACGAGCTGGAAGGTATTTGAAGAACCATAAACATAAATGTAAAAAGGTAATGATAACCTTAACATTGCAGCAGTCTATGCAGCAATATAAAACTTGTTATTAAAAGAGGAAGAAGCTAAAAACGTTTGTTTTTTTCATTTCTGTACATGTCCAGAATCGTCAACTTTAACTTTGCATAATTTTTCAACCTTGATTTAAAAATGCCTGATACTACTATTCTTATCTACTATTATCTCTACTTATAAGGGATGTCTACATAACGTAGACAAGCCTAATTATACCTACCCTAAATTTATACATTTTTATAATTACCTTTTTCTCTGTTCTCACACTTATGGTGCTGGCTCACCATTGTGAGCTTTCAATTTTATCTGACTTTTCTTCTGGGTTAATAGAATTGACGCTTTCTCTTTTTTTGTTCTAGTGCATTTCGGATTCTCCTTCTAACAATTATTAATTTGATGCATAGATTGGTTTAATGTTAAGTTTATTATTAACTTTTTACAGTTATGTTTAAGGTTCTTCAAATACCTTAGCTCGTAACTTAGATCTTTATATCAGCTTCGACCTCTGTAAAGACTATTTGTACCAACTGTATTACCTTTTTATTTTTCTCTTTTCTCCTGAAGGTAAATGTATATACATTCGAAATATGTGGGGAATTTACCCTTTAAAACTTTGTACCCTATAATATACCAGTGGATGAAGACTTAAGGTGTCTTATTTATTTCCTTTCTTATTTTGTGTTTTAAATAAATAAGCAAACTAATTGGCACTTTTTATCTAATAAATGATTATATAAATAATAAGAAAGGTGACTTAAGAATAGCCTTAAGGAACACTATAAATTAAAGGTAATTTTGAAAATAAATCGTGTTCTCATTGATAAAATTATTTCACTTTTAGACACATGGAAAAAGAAAAAAAAAATATTTACGAACAATAAAATGTAGGTACTTTCAAAAAACAGTATTAGCTTTACACAAGTTATAGAAGCAGAGAACTTTTAGGTGGTAAAATATATAATATTTTTTAAATATTTAGATTGAAATGGATTATTACGCCGTTTTCTATATCCCCTTATTTCCAAGAGGCAACTTGGCATATAAGAGAACCCGTTATAAAATATGATTTTACTGCTACATTGCAATAAAACTTATGGTTATGGCGCTATAACACTAGAATAAACAACTGTGATTTAGTACCTCTTTATACAATAGGAAAATAAATGATTTGGGACTTGATAAGTAGTATAATAATAGATGTTTTGTTAGTTTTTTTATTTATTGTGTTGCAGGTACTAAATAACTTTAATTTTAAGATTTAAAAGTAACTTGGCAAATGAGGATTTTGTTTACTTTCGTTTTTATTTTAAACCTAACAACTTGCAGACCTACAAGAAATGTTTTTACATCTCACTCAAAAGATTTTGATAATTAAAATGTTTTTTATTAATACAATATGGTGTATAGTTTCCATTATTTGGTTTAATTCCTATTTTTGGTGCGCCCGAATTCCGTTAAGTTTTTGCTAATCAATTTGAAGATGCTGCAGGGATCTTTAATCCCCTAACCGAATTGCGTTACAGTCAAAAATGGTCGGAGTGGTCGGTATTACGCAATGATCTAGGTAGCAGATCATTGGTATTACCTATGATTATTCTACATACTCTCCAATCGGTTCTAAAAGGTGTATTGGCAACCGGTTTGTTCGTTGTTACCCAGAGCATTTTTTTTTAATATTTTTTTTTAATCAATATTTGTTTAACTGAACTGGTCCAAAAAAAAGTTCCAATCCTTTAAGCATTTTCTATCAATTTATATTTTATACCAAGTCTGGCAATACATGTACATGTTTTTTTAAAATTATGTCATCCCATCTTTTTTATGTTAAAATCGATTAAAAATATTATAATTATTATAATACGGTATTTTATTTTGTCATTAAGTTTACAGTGATATATAAGATAATAGAATAAGTAGGATCTACTTTAATATTGGGGTGCTTATTAATTTAATAATAGAGGAGGTACCAATATTCAACTTGACGGAATTCAGGTGTGACCCTCTGGTCCCAAAATGTTCGTAACGGAGTTCGGGCGTCGGATTACCGATACCTCTTAGGGCCAATTGTATAGGTTTGGGTTAACCCAAGAACTGGAGTTAATCCGAGGGCTAGTATAAAAATGCATTGTATAAGCAGAGGTTACCCCCAACCCTAGGATTAACCCCCAACTCGTGGATGGACTACGAGTAAACCCTCAATCTTAGGATTAAAAGCAGAAAAATGGCATATTTTAAATATTTCTATCTAACTTATAAGGCGGTGTGTTTGTGTTTTGTGGCAGTGGTGTGTTTTCTATTGGTATTTACATAATATGGATGCTTTCGATATTGTTTACGATTTTCTTTCTGATGATGAAGATGATTTAGATATATTATTAATGATATACCTAGTAGAAAACGCAAGGAGGGCCAGAGTCTTCAGGCCTCGAATTGAAAACATGGAGAACTGGATAGATCACGAATTTATTGCAAGTAGAGTTTCAAAGGCTTCAGTGGAATTTATAATTCAAGATATTGGCCTACACAATAAGTTTATACATTCTTCAGGAGTATTATAATGATGCTATTTAGTTATATTTCGTTTTCCTATTGTAATTGTACACATAATATTATTGTTATCGAAATGCACATATGGAGAATGTTTTGTTTTTCCTATTTTTTATTTAGCTTGTGTTTTACAAATTATTTAATGTAGTATGTCTATATACTTTTTATATATTATATAAACTAATTTGTAGGTACCTATACTTCTACGTAAACTTAAAAGCTTTGTTAATGAGATTTTGTCTTGTAACAATAAAGCATATTTTGATTTGTTATTCCGTATTTTTATTAGATTCTTGTTAATTCCCGGGTTGTTGTATTTAAAGTCATATTAGCTAAAACAACATTTTTAACTCACACCCATACAACGGGCAAAAATTTTTACCTTGGGATAACTCAAGGATTAACTCTAGGGTAAAACTTAGGATTGACTCGAAAGTTAATTCATAGGTATACAATTGGCCCTTAACCGTAACGGAGTTCGAGTGCGCCCCCTATTTTATGGGTGTTGGTAAAAACGGTCCCGACAGGTAGGAGAATCAAGAAATTATACTTTATTGCTCTTATCTAAAGGTAAAAACCCTCCCGCATGAATAATAATGAGATAGGGTCACAGGTATTACACCAATATTTAAAATTTCTTGAAATTAAAATGGAATTTTAATAGAATTAAGCTTACCTTATGGTTGCAAACGATTAGCTGAATTAGTTTTGATGCTTATTTCTGTCCGGTGCCCTTTCTGTCTATTACGAGGTGTCAAAATGAATGTGAAAGTGGTGTTAAGTCAAATAGGAAAACAGTTACTTGTGGTAGATAATTTTAAGTATAGTTTTCAAAAAAGCTTAAAAAGTGGTGAGGATCGCTGGACTTGTGTCGATAAAAAATGTAAGTCAGCTCTATTCACTGTGGGCCCAGTAAGTGATAATATTATAACCGTTACAAAACACATTTCTGACCATTGTCATAATGCCCACTTGCAATTTTTAAACCGCCAAATTGTGACATCTGCTTGTAAAAGAAGAGCTGTGGAAGATATATCTGAGAGACCTGCCAAAATAATCAGACGTGCACTTCAAGAGAATCTCCCATCTACAATAACCACTCCAGATGTTACTTACATAAGAAAAAATGTTTATAACGCACGCAGGAAGTTGCAGCCACCATTGCCTAAGGATATAGCAGAAATTTGCTTGGCCTTAGAAAATATGGACATAAGAACGAGCAAAGGTGAATCGTTTTTGTTTATTAGGAGCCGAAATGACAACATACTTGTAAAACCAACATTTCTTTTTTAAAAAAAATTACACGAATATATTTAGATGGAACATTTATTTTAACTATTGCGCCAAATTTTTTTACCAATTATTTACCGTAGGTACATGGTTTTTATAATGGACACTATATTCCTTTATTGTTTTGTTTATTACCTAATAAGAGAACTGATACTTACAATACTCTGTTTACGATACCTACTTAAAAATGCTTGTCAAAATTACGGTATTCAGCTAAATATATCTGAGGTTGTAATAGACTTTGAAAAAAGTATTCATAATGCTGTTCAAAAATACTTGGCCCTCAGCAAAAATAATAGGATGTAGATTTTATCTGGCAAAAGCTTGGTATAGAAATATCCAAGAATATGGCTTAATTCAAGAATATCAAATGGAATTGGTTTGTGGTTACGATTTACATTTGCATTAACTTTTTTAAATCCAGATGAAGTTGGAGATTGTTTTGTGTTTGATCTACTATGGGGTGTAGTATGTAGCACTTCCGTTAAATTTTAGAGGTCGTCAAAATTTTGGCGGCCGTTATAAATTTGTTCATATTCTGTATCTTTCTAATATGTCAATATCATAACCTATTCTTCTAAAACTTCAGGCTAAAGTAATAATTTTTAGAGGGCTATTAAAAATCTCCTTTGATTTTTAGCAGTTCGTTAAAACTAGTTTTCTTAGGTTAGCTTTTAATATTATATTTTTTGATTTGATACCTACTTTCTACTTTATTAGTAATTTAGAATTATTGACGAAGATAGTATTTATTCCTTTAAACAATGACATTTTCTGATGTTTTATATCGAGGCCTTGATTAAGGAATTAATTGACAACCATGAAAAGTGAATATATATTTTTTATTCTGTGTTTTCACACAATTTAAAATTACCGAAAGCATAAATGGCTGAAACACTTATTTGACCAGGATTTATATCTTCTGGCAAATACTTTCTACAACTTTTTTTGAGCTAAGGGCAGTTAATTTTTGTAAAGCTGAATTCAGATTCCATTAAAGGGTACTCCGAGACAACAGCGATCCTTTCCAGCTACCTAATATCACGTTCAAGAAAATATTTCGATGCAATAAGGACGTAGCAAGAATCAAAATCGATGTAATTAGCCCGCATATGCAAGAAGAACAAAGAACTTCAGCAATTCCTAGAGAACCAAAAATTCTTGCAACCTTAAACTTTTATGGTACTGATAGCTACCAATTATCCACTAGACAATGATACAATTTTGCTTTAAGTCAACCCAGCATGAGTCGCTGCATTCATAAAGTTACTGAAATAATCTATTATAACTTTATGCCAAATCGGATAATATTTCCGAATAACGAGAACAAGAAAAATACAGTTATGAATGGTTTCAGAAATAAGTATAATTTTCCACAATTCTTGGGAGCTGTAGATTGTATATACTCACATAGCAATTATATCACCACCAGAAGATTATCCAGCACTTCCTTACTTTTGTAGAAAAGGATATTATAGTATTAATTGCCCAATAATTGTCGACAGTGACTACAATATATTGAATATGAATGCTTGTTTTCCTGGATCAACCCACGATGCGGCTATTTGGCATCAAGCTTCCAATATTAAAACTATCATGCAAGATCTATATATTCATGGTGCTTATTATTTTCTTATCGGAGACTCTGGGTACCCTTTACAACCGTTTTTACTAACTCCCTTTGAGAACCCTGCGGTAAATACGCCCGAAAGTAGTTATAATTATCACTTTGTAAGAAGTATAAAAATAATTGAAACGTTGAATAGAACACTAAAATCAAGATTTCGATGCTTATTAAAGCATACATGTACTTTAAATTACGATCCTATTAAGGCAGGGAAAACTATTTATAGTTGTGGTATATTGCACAATATATCACGGTTTTACAAAGATGATCTTCCAGAAGAAATTTTAGATTTAGATAATGACGGTGCTTTCAATGATATTGAAAATATGCCTGATGAAAATTGGCACAGAAGAATAGAATAAATGAGAACTGGATTCATTTTTCCTCATAGCAGTTTTTGGTTTTCTTCTAAGAAATGAACAATAAACTCTTTCTGGCATTTTGTAGTCCTCGGAGCGCGAGACATTTTAAAATCAATGAACAAAATCGTAAAATTTCACAATAAAAGTGTCATAATAATGTCAAATTTTGGCGACAGTAGTTCAAACAACTCAAAGTGTGACGTTGCCATATTTCTGAACACACATTTTAACGGACTCCTCTAAAATTTATATTTTTTAACCAAACTCTAAAATTTGCCTTTACAGAATATCAATTTTACCAAACATTTTTAGAGGGCTGTTAAAATTTCAATTTTTAATGGCCTCTAAAATTTAGCGGCTAGTTTACAGAATAGACCCCTAACTGTGTTATTTCTTGATGAAAGGCTTCATAAATACGCTGATTATTTAACAGATAATTATATATCAGAAGATTCTCTATTTCCACCTGCACTTTGGGCAGAAAATTCTTGTTCACTGGCTCATACTACAAACGCATGTGAATCATTTCATAGACGTTTTAACGATTCTTTTTATAATACACACCCAAATATTTTTGTTTTCATTGAAAAGTTGAAAGAATTTCAAATGGAAACGTATGTCAAAACAAAATTCAAAGTGTGCATTTGCAACCTGTCATTCATAATAGCAAAGTGAAAAATCGGCAAAAATTTATTTATAAGATGATACAAAAATATTGTAGAAAAGAAATTAGCCGAATGAAATTTATTATGTATTGCATAATATCATTGTGCTTTTAATGAATAATATGAAAAATGTGTTTTTTTTTTGTTGTAATTGTAGGTATTTGTAAATTTTGAAAATATATTAAAAAATGTGGTTACATAAAATTAAATTTTTCAATACACCCTACCTGGGGATTATTAACCCTTATTAATGCGGGAGGCTTTTTACATGTACCCATTAGGTAAACCTAAAATTTTTGAACCGTTTTTACCTATGAATATGTCACCTTCATTGTGGGAGGCTTTTTACCTGTCCCCCTATTTTATTTCTATCTGTGTTGCCTGCGATACTTGGATGAATCTTTTTAATACCCAATTTGCTAAAATTAATTAAGTTCAACTACATTTTTTCCTAAATTATTATTGTTCAAAACTAGCGGCTAATAAAAGTTAATCACCCTAATAAGTTTTGACATAATTTTGCATATTTCCTAAATTATTAAAACCGATTAGACCCTAGACAGACCACTCTTTGCCATACTTACCGACATTTGATAACTTTAGTAATTCGCTATCTGTATTTAGTGGTTCGGGAGTCATAACATCAAGACCGGCAGCGAAAATCTGTTTTTTCTTTAGTGCTTCAATTAAAGCATCTTGATCCACCTAAAAAGTTACAGAAAAAACAAAAAAAAGTTTCCCAATTACAAGAGTATCGCAGCGTGCTGTTTGATACATTAAAATATGTATTGGTAAATAACACGTTTTGGTGTGATATTGCAAATCCATAGTATAATTTTAGTATAATTTTTGCGATTTATGAAAATAATAAATTATTATTATTATTAAAAGCAACATACTAGTGGCATAGCTGACAAGTGTGTAACTGTCTTTTGTATTGTAATACACAGGAACCCAAACATAATGGATACCCTGGGGCGGGTAGACCACGACCGCCATTTCGTTCTTGTTAGGACTCTACGGGTAGCCATAACCCAGCAACTCCACAGATCGCGGCACGATGTACTAAAAGCCATTTTGCAAAATTTAAATGGCCTTCAATACACCGTAGCGCCATCCCAGCGGAATCAACTACAATACAAAAGACAGTTACACTGGTATTAATCAAAAGGGAGACAAAGTAAATAAAATCACGAAGAATCGATCGGAACCGGATGACGCCGCGGAACCTACTAGAACGCGTGCAATTCGTTAAAATAGTATATTATATTACAAGGACGAAAAATGTACTATTTTGGACGTAATATGGGAGATTACTGGACGAGGCAAAGCCGAGGCCGGTAATAAACCGCATAGTCCGAAATACATTTTTCGTCCGTATGACATACCATATTTTTTATTCGATTGTGTTTTTGTTCCGATTATAAAATGATTTAAAAATAAAGTAGGTAAACCAAAACATTTCATCTTGCACGGTAATTTGTCGCTTTTAATGTTTGTCGGTTAACAATGAAACCTGTAAAATGCGTATCTATGGATATAACAAATAATAATTACCTAAATTAATAATATCATTTGAGGTTTTGTCAATCAGGCGATAGTTTTAAAACTTGAAAACACAAAAATGGAAATAGAAAATGATAGTGAAGATCTGATAGTAGGAACGCCACCTGAAATTCGAGAAACTGCCAATGAAGTTATGTTACATTTGCTGCCACAAAAATCTAAGGAAATATAATTATGAAAGAGCTTATAAAAAATTTATCGATAACCGGCAAGAAAAAAGTATACAGTCGTTCTGGGAAAACGTTTTCTTAGTTTATATGGCGGATTTATCGAAAACTCTTAAGTCATTATCTACTTTGTGGTCGCAGTATTCCATGCTACGTGCAGTGGTAAATGTTAAACACAACATCGCTATATCAAAATACATTAGATTACGAGCATTATTGAAACGAAAAAGTGTTGGTTATTGTCCAAAGAAATCAAAGACCCTAACTAAAGAAGAGTTTCAAAAATTCCTTTGCTATGCTCCAGATGACAAATACTTAATGTTGAAGGTAAATATAACTATATAATTTTATTTTAAATTTCTTACTAACAATTTTCTTAATTAAAGGTTACTTTTATTTTCGGCATCTCGGGCGCATGTCGTCGTGAAGAACTGGCTCATATGAAAATTGATGAGATACAAGATTTGGGAACGGCTTTGTTAATAAAAATTCCCTATAATAAATCAAACAAATCGAGATCATTTACGGTGACGGGAGAATATCTAAAGTATTATAGAAATTATATGGCTTTACGTCCAACAAATATGAGTGATGGGCGATTTTTTGTGTCTTATCGCAATGGAAAATGCTATAAGCAAGTTGTCGTTATACACAAATTTGGCTCCATACCTCAGGATTTAGCATCTTACCTAAAACTGCAGAATGCCAAGGAATTCACGGGACATTGTTTCCGAAGAACATCGGCCACATTGCTTGTAGATGCGGGAGCAGACATAACTTCTCTAAAACGGCATGGAGGCTGGAAGTCTGCTGGAGTAGCCGAGGGCTACATAGACGATTCCTTAAGCAATAAGTTAGAGCTGACCGAGAAAATATTCAACATTCCACAATCTGAACTGCAATCAGTACTGACTCAGGTATCGCAATCCGTCTTCTAATCGAGTTCAACATTGGAGAATAATATCATAACGGAGAACAAAAATAATAACACATCCTTAAAATCAAATTTACAGCACCCTGTTCTTGTTCAAAATTGTTCTAATTGAACATTTAATATAAATATTGTAAATAATTGATAAAAATGTTTGTTGAAAAAATGTTAGCATCCGAAAAATATTTTTCGGCGATGGGATAAAAAGTGTTAGGTACCTAGCTACCAGCGCAATAGTCAATACCTTATTGAAAAGTTTACCTTTTCGTACAAATATCTGATCTATAAAACGTAATTTTTTGACACAATCGGATAAAAAGACATATAAATCATTAGGAGATAATTTTATTATTATCTCCTTGATTCCGCTGGGATGGTGCTACGGTGTATTGAAGGCCGCTTGACTTTTGCTACATGGTTTTTAGTACATCGTACCGCTATCTGTGGAGTTGCTGGGGTTATGGCTGCCCGTAGAGTCCTAATAAGGACGAAACGGCCGTCGTGGTCTACTCGCCCCAGGATATCCATTGTGCTTGGATCCCTGTGTATTCCAATACAAAAGACATTTACACACTTGTCCGCTATTCCACTATTATATAGCTTTTAATAATTTTTTGCGGACACAATAATTGTTATAATATAATCTCCTAATTATTATTATTATAAAAAAATATAAAATTGTTTTTAATAAACAAGTTTTTTAATAAATTCACTCTCTCTCCGCTGAGCTGAGGATATGACTATTAGTATTTCTTTAATATTTCGTACCAGTTGTCCTCGGCTAACATTGATCAATATACCAGTTTTCTTCATTTTAGCAAAAAAGTCTGCATTGCACATCTGGTTCGTTTCGTTTGTCAGTGGTGCTGACAAAAAGATGAAGTCGCTATCTTGAGTTAGGGTGGATAAATTGACAAATTGAGCTCCCAACTCTTTTCCTGCGAAAAAATTGTACTGGTTTTTATTGTCGGCAGGAGACTTTATTACTAAAATTATTTATTCTGTCATAGTAAATTAAACTGCTGATATTGGCGAGGGGATGGATTGGATTGGATGAACGTATTTTAAATAATGAAACACTATTAATATACCAGAATGCGCTTTTCAACTGTAAGGATGATTTTCAGCTATAATATCCCTAGGTCATTGATAATGTCCACGATAATTTTATGTTCATCAAAAGCACGCTGCACGTACATTTGATTGACATAAAATTATGACTCAATATCCGAGGAATATTCGGTCTGAAAATTCTTTGTAAAAAAATAAAATAACCCACAATAAAAAAAAAATATTTATTTATTAAAGCGACAACTGGTGAAGATAACAGAACTTGACATTTTGAAATTAATTTGGAATATAAAGTTGTCAAAGTCTTGAAGTTATAATGATTGAAGTTTTGGTGTCATAGTGATTGATAACTACCGTGCGAGCAGAAATTATTTGCATCAAAGAGGGCATTGCATCTAAGGACGTAATGCTTAGCAGTAGAGCTTAATACCTGTTGGGTGTCAGTAACTACCTGAATTAACAATCAATCAGTTATTCCGTCATCTTTGACAGTCAATTTCTTGAACAATTCACACAATGGGCTTTACGGAACAGCACAAAAAATTCATGGTTGAAGCGTATTTTTGAAACGGGGTTAGAGTAAATAGTGAGTGGCAATACAATCCGGGTTTGTGCATGGACGATTTTCACGAACATTTTCCTAATGTTGCTTTTATTGCTGGGGATTTTTATCGTTGCCTGAAAATGTTGTTATGTGATGTTTGCGAGTAATTAAAATAAACCGTGAGTTATACTTTTACTTATTTTTATTAGGAAATCACTAAATTATAAAACTAAAACAACGGATCTTGTCAACAACTATTTTTGACAATACTAACATATTTTCATGGTGGTGGTGTTGACACCTCCTTAACTACACAGAAAGGTTGCCAAATAATTCTATTGCATACTTTTATTTCAACAGAACCGTGGCTGTGTTTAGGGAAACAGGTTCTATACAACACAAAAAAGGAGCAGGAAGAACATCTGTAAGAACAGAAGAACTTGTTGCAAACGTTCGTGAAATAATGCAAAATACGCCAAGACATTGTATAAGAAGCTCGTCCCAAGAAGTGGGAAGATCTTATGGAACATGCAGGACTATTCTTCAGAAGCAGCTAAATTAATTTCCTTATAAAGTGCAAGTATTCCAAGAAATACAAGCCGCAGATTTTAAAAGACCCAGGAATTACTCTCAATGGTTTACCCAAAATTTATTGGAAAGAAATGATTTATTAGACCTGACATTTTTTTCGGATAAAGTCTGTTTCCACCTCTCCGGTTATATGAATTCTCAGAATACACGCATGTGGAGTAGTGAAAATCCCCATTTTGCATCCACATTGCACCCTCAAAAAATTGGTTTAGCTATCTTCCAAAGAAGAATTGTTGGTCCTATTTTTTTCCATGACACAGTTACAGCACAGCGGTATAGAGACAATATTTTGAATCCATTTGTGGAGCACTTAGGTACTTGACGACGAACTACGTTTTGGATATTTTCAACAGGACGGTGCAACCGCCCATACAGCCGCCGAAACTATTAACTACTTACGCAACTTTTTCGACGACAGATTGATCAGTTTTCGATCAGACATTGAATGCCCACCTAGATCACCTTGTTTAACGGTTATGGATTACTTCGTTTTTCCTCATTTAAAGAACAATTTTTTTAAAACACCAGTTGCAAATTTAGAACAATTACAAGAAAGGATTATCCAAGAATGTGGTAACATTTCTCCAGAGATGCTGGTCAACACTTTCGAAAATATGAAGAGACGTGTGAATGTATGCTTGGAGCATGGCGGTGGCCAATTTCAGTAATGTATGTAATTATTTTTCTTTTTCTTTCTGTATATTCTTACTTTGTTAATTTTGTAACGAACAAAAATAAATGTGTATTTGTCTACTTATTTTATTACTCATTAGTTTGGCATATCGTCCCCATATCATTGTGATCTAAACCAAGCCCTACGTTTGTTAATCCAAGCCGTCTTTGATGCAAATAATTTTTGCTCGCACGGTACAACCCAACACTTATGCTGACACTGGTCAATTAAAACCTACTACTTTCAATTGAAGATTGTTTTAAATGTATATTCTTTTAATGAATACGGCCAATTGTGTTTATGCCGTTGTTGTATGGGTTACACAATTACACATCCCCCAAAGTTCTTGTGCCATGATTTGATCTTATAAAATTAATTGTGAAGAAGATGCTTACTGGAATATTATATTACCTTCTGCTTTTTCTCGGTGTCCCGTATATATAATTTTTGCAACATCAAACCCTTTTAATCTTTTGGCAATGGCTTGTCCAATGCCACCCAATCCTACAATACCAATGGTAGATCCAGCAATATCTTGACCCAGCATTAACTGAGTGTTAAAATGTTCATTCCAGGCGCCACTAAAAAAAATATTAAAAAATATTTGACAACTAAACACAGACTATGTTAAAATGATACCGTGCTGTTAGAATATATAGACAAATAAATTTGTGCTGTTACTGAAATTTGATTGGGATTTGATTTAGGACTGCAAATGTAAATTTTTGATGCAAAATAATTCTAGTTTGTATTTTATCGGTAGATAGCCTAGGAATTTAGGCCGGCAGAATTCCTGTCCCTCCTAAAAGTACATGCTATACAAGCATTTTTGTGTGCAAAAAAAAAATGTGTCTTAATAAGATCAAAATAAGAGAAGTCAGTTTAGTTTTTTGTATCACTTAAGGTTTTTAATCAATAGAAAGTCAACATAAATAATTCTGCCTATAAGATTTGCTTTTATAATATTCAATTTATAAAATAAATATGAAAAACCAAAATATTAATTAAAAAAAATACAAAAATTACGATATCTTTGCTACATAACTAATTTGTGTTGGGCTAAAAGCTTGGTGAACCTATTGTTCCATTACGCAGGAAGTAAACATATTTTCAGGTTCAACGAAAAATTCTATTTACCAAAGGAGGGACTGCCAATGGGCTCTCCCTTATCACCTTTGTTAACTGAACTTTTTTCCAGTCTTTTCAACTAAAGCAGACACTTCTACTCTAACTATACTCTATATGTATAATTAAAATTAACTATCGACTAAATTATTTCTGGGTACTATCTAACATTGAATATCAATATTAGATTCATTTTTACTTACTCTTCGATATGTCTTCTTCCTTCGGTAAATCTCCTGGAAGCCGCCACAGCTAGAAGCATTGCAACATCGGCAACCGCATTGTCCAATACTTTAGGTGTATGTCCTAGTTTAATTCCACGTACTTTTAATTCATTCAAATCTATATGGTTGTATCCTGCAGACATGGTGGCAACTACTTTTAATTGAGGTCCTGCAATAGATTTATGAGTTCATGAGGCGATTATCTCGAAAACGGTTGCTCCTAGCGACTTCAATAGTTTATACGTTTTTGATGTAAAATAAAGTGGAGTAACTTATTTTTTTAATAGTCGGATCGATATAAAAAGCCCAAACAAAGTTATGCCAGCTAAAAAGAGTTGGCCATGCCGTAGGCAGCGCCCTTTACCGGTTACACAAAAACTATGAATAATTTTGAATTCCTCACCTCAAAAAACCCCAAAACCACTAATTTTGTGCTGCTATGTCGTTTCATTCAGAAATAATCGCACACAAACGAAAACAAAATTAAAACTTTGTCACCCTATATCTTGGTTGTTATCAATTTTGGGATAAGGCAAGTTTAAATAAGTCACATTATTTCGCCTTAAGGAGTCTGCTGTTGCTCTGTGTCCCATTACTTTTGGAACACCCTGTATATCAGTAGATATTATAGATTTTTATTTATTTTTAACAGGTATATATAATAAGTGCTGTTGTTATAATTAATCCTATAATTACCTGCAGTATCTAATACTTCTTTATTTAACAAATTTCCAGCCCAGAATACAGCATCTACACCAGGAATACTTTTTAGTATTGAAGCCCTGTCATAGCCAGAGGCTACGATGACATCACATCTGAAAAAGTAAATATATTTATATAACAAATAACTGTCACTACATGTCACCCATTGAAGAAAAATAAAACTTTATTATTAATAATTTATTTTACATTAATTGAACCAATCAAAACTCTTATTTACATCCAACCATCACCCTGGTAACTTATTTTTCCCAGGTAAGACTTTTTTTTAACTCGATAAGATCACGTAATTTTTTTTTTTACGATACGAACCATATTTTAGGAGAAATATCAACCAAAATATTTTCTTGAAGAAACAAGATGTGACTTGTATTTTTTTTTCGAGATAGTTTTAAAAGTTTACATTGTAGCATTAAAATCTTTCCAAAATATCAAGAAATTCAGAAAATCAAAAGTAGCCCAGAGACTTACAAGGTCATTAATAAAGATTTTACTATTTCTGTACAAAATCGAAGCAATGACCTAATTAATAACCTACTAAAACACGGTTGTATATCTTAAAGTAGTTCAAAAATACTTAAAAGATATAATTCTGTCACACCTAACCTATTGGTCTACGAAAAACACACAAACCCACGTTGGCTCTTAGACCAGTAGCCAGTTGTGTAGACTCTCGAACTTATAACAAAGCAAGGTTCCTTCATAACATTTTGAACCCACTAACGTCTACTTTTAAATTTAATATTTAAAACTCATTTCAGTTTGTTGAATCTTTGAAAGATATTAGAATACCCATGGGTTATAGCTGGGTATCCCTGGATGTGGTCTCATTATTTACTAGTATACCAAAAAAGTTGGTTTTGGAGAAAATTAAAAAATATTGGAGGCACATCACGGCCTACACGGATATCCCACTGTGTTCGAATTAATTGGTTTTGTTCTTGATTCTAGTTATTTTAGGTTCGATAATGTTTTTTATGAACAGATATTAAGGGTACTCCAATGGGCAACCCACTTAGTCCTACTCTTGCTTGTTATATAATGAATTACCTCATAGAAACTTGTCTTCAGAGATTGCCTTTTAATGTGATATTCCTTAGCATAAATTAATGTAGATGACACATACATTGCATTGCCCATGGAGTTCCTTGATACCCTTCTATTGTTTTTTAATGCTTACCCTCCGAGACTCACTCAAGTTCACAGTATAGAAAAAAACAAAGATGTCACTAACTTTTCTTGACATTATGGTGAACCGTAACCTAGAAGGTGGTTTAAGTACTAGGTAGTTGGTACCAAAAACCAACAGTTCGGGTAGGCTCTTAAATTTTTATTCTTGCAGTCCTTCGAGTCATAAAGTGTCTATACAGGTACTATCAAAAATCTCTATCATCGAGCCATGTCCTTGGGTTGCTTAGATTATTACGTTGATAATATGGATAAGTTAAAAACAATCTTACAAAGAAATAATTATCCATTTCATTTCATTAATAAAGTTTTCAAACAAATAGAAACTAAGAACCTCAATCTAGTAGACAGACAAAAAACAGATAAAAAGTTTTTTAAACTTCTTTTTATTCCTGGTCTCTTAGAAAAAATCAACAGACGTCTGAGTAATGACAATAGTCATGTAGCCTTTTATAATACTAAAACAATACCTAAGTAAATTATTTACCCAGTTGAAAGATAAGACTGAAAACGTGCATAAAAGTAACATTGTTTATGATATACCTTGCATGGATTGCAATATGTCATATATAGGTTAAACTAAACAACTTTTGGGTACAAGAATGAAACAATATCAATATAAGGTAAGTGAATACAATATGCGCACTCTAAGGGATTTTTTTTTTTTACGAAAAACTGTTAAATATTTATCAATGACAATAACTACATGATGAACTTTAATTTGTTTAGAACCCACCAAAAAATATTTACTGTGGAAAATTGATTTAAAATATTTTTTACATAATTTTTTAAAAAATGTGTAAATGGGCATATTGCCAACAGGGTGTTAGTAATATGGCCGTGTATAAAAAGTCCAAAACTATTTAAAAAAAAAATACCTACATCAAGTTAAATATTTATTTTATTCTTAGTAAGCACAAAACATAGGCAAAAAAGTATTATCTTAGTATTAGTTACATGATGGGCAAATGAAACGTTCTTTCATTTCCTTGGTTAAACCCACGCAATCTTCATGGACATATTTTTGGCAGATAATGCATAGGCGCATATCTAAAATTTCATTCTTTCCACACACAGCACAATACCAATCTTGTTTAGCTGCCTTTTCTTTGGTATTTTTCTTCGTAGCTTTAGATGTTGTAGCGTTAGATGCTGGCGTATCTTTAGGTGTTGACATAACTTTGGAAGTAGGTTTAGGTGTTGAACAAGCTTTGGGTTTTAATGAAGCTTTAGATTTTAATGTAGCTTTGGGTGACGTATCTTTGGATGTTGTAGCTATCTCATCTTTAGCAAAAACTGACTTTTTTACTACAAGAGCTCGACTGTTTATGGCCTTCTGCCTAACATTTTTTACAGATGTGGTAACTTTTTCCGGGGTCTCTAACATTTCTGTAATTGACTTGTTAAAAATATCTTTTGATGTGCTTAAATCATCGCCTGAATCAGAGGTGTCAGAAGTATCAGATGTATCCAGAAAATGAGGCGTGTTTTCTTTTTCTGAGCTGTCATCATCAGAAGAGCTACTTGGAGTTCTTGGCCTTTTCCGGGTATTCGATGGCCCTGCTCTAGGGGATGCTACTTTGGTGGGTTCAACGATGGGTTCTTTTGGTTCTTCCCTTATTTGGGTAACTTCACTGGGAGCAAAGGCCAATTCCGGTATTGCTTCGGGATTAAACGGAAAAATACCGGTTGCGGCAAAGCCTGCTTTTATGTTTGCTGGTGTTAGGCTTTTGTCCCACACAATACTAAAAATTTCACCAAATCGCTGCTTTGTGATGTTTCGCTCTTTGTATCTTGTCCAATATTGTAGTACCTGATCATCCCAGTGGTATTCGAAAGCACGAAATACGGACTTGTCCATGGGTTGCAATTCGTGGGTTGTGTTACTCGGTAGGCAAAAAAGTACAATATCATGTATTTTTGCTACATCAACAATTGTATGGTCTAAATGGCATTTAGCACCATCAAAAATTAAAAGACATTTTCCTGCCGGTTTATATTTAGCCAAATGCTCAATCCAGGTGCAAAATGTGGTAATGTTCATGCTACCTTTAGGAGTCATAAGAGCCTGTGATCCTGCTGGTAATGCGTCCTTCCATTCCGGCTTTAATCGTTTACCCTTAAAAAGAATTGTTGGAGGAATGGAGTTACCAAGAGCACTGCCACAGGAAACAATTGTGACGTTTTCTCCGTGCTCTGGTGCTACAAGGTGTACACGTTTCGCGCCCTTTTTTGCTAACACACTTTGTTGATGGTGCAAGCTTAGTCTACATCCCTTTTCGTCGACATTGAAAATTTTTTCTGGGCTATTCATAAGATTTAGTTCCAAAAGGATATTTTTTAATTTTGAAAAATAGTCATTTACGATGAACTTGTTTAATTTTTGGGCCCGCGCCGGGTTCATGCTCTGTGCTTTCCTTTGTCTTATTGCAGGATTACGTTTTAAAAACCCATCAAGCCAATACCGGCCAGCCATTTTGGACATAGAAGAAAATTTATTTTCTATACCATTTTCGGTGCAGAAATTAAAAACACACCTTCGAAGTGTTCTTGATGTTAGAGGGTATCCAACCTCTGCCAATCGGATAATTCTTCCAGAGAGTTCTTCTTCTTGATTAGCAGTCAGAACTGGTTTTCGACCCATCCGTGCTTTACTAGTGTTGTTACTATCAACATATCTGGATAAAGTCCTTCTCGGAATTGAAAATGCTTTTGAAGCACCTTGTCGAGACATGTGACCTTCCTGCACAGCTTTGACTGCATTTTCTAAGTCTTCTTTCTTCCACCTACTTCGAATGCCTCGGTTTCTAGCTTTTCCAGTCATACCTGTAATAAATTACACTAATTAATTGTGTAAAAGCAAAGAGCTGACAATATGCCATGCGCAAATTGCCAACTCACGTTGGTGGGCATATTGCTACACATGAAGTAAAATTAAATTAGGTTCTGTTTTTTTACAGCCTTAACATTAAACCAATTGTTTTTCACCACAATCTAAGCTTTAATACCCATATATAGACCACAAGATATTGCAATTTCATAACACTTTTTTTCACAGCTTTATAATAAAAAACTTACCGTTTAAATTTTACAACGGCGTCTTAAAAAATGAAAATTTAGCGACACAACCTGCTTCTCACGTTCCTTTGCACATACTGCTGGCTAGATCGGATAGTCAACTCGGGAGAAACTATGCGTATGATATTTTGCTGCCATCTTTCGTGAAATAACCAAACTACGGGCCGTGGGCGTATTGCCAACATGTGCATATTGTATTCACCTACCTTAGTTGTCAAATAAAGACTGCCACCAAATTGGAAAATACTGCACTGGCTGGTCATCGTTTCGACACATCATAATTTTGCTTTTAACAATGTAAAAATCTTAGATAATGAGAAGCATTTTCATAGGCGATCAGTTAGCGAGATGATTTGGATTGAATTGACTGAGAATACTGTGACGTTGAGAACGGACACATCTCATCTTAGTAATATTTATAAAGGCGTTCTCCAATATTACAAAAACAAAGTTTTAAACTGTTGATTTAATGTTTGTTCTCAACACTATTCAGTTTACATTAAATGTATTAAGATGTATTTTGCGTGTGAGATATGTGTACCATTTTTTTTAGTTATTGTCTTCAGTTAGTGATATTTTAATTCAATACAGTACTGTTCATCGCCCAAGTTTATCAATTGGGTATATAACCCACAATGCATGTAATAAATGTTGCCCGATTCAACTACTTATATTATTGTAAGTAATTGAGTATTTATAAGAGTTAAAATTTTTTGCTGGTTTACAAGAATTTTGGTTAACAAATTTTGGCAACGCGCATATTTTGGTAAAAAGAATAATATAAAAAACATGCCTTGTAATGTTTTCCTTGTAAGTTTCAATTGGTTAACCATATTTATGATGTAATAATTAGTTGAATAAATATTAAAGAAAATGCATAATGCCATATCAGTTCATTAAGTTTCTACACTTTATACAATTTTCTAGAGTAAGTACTTCATATATTTATATATATTAGATAACTGACTACCACTAGTTGTTTGACAAGCTTACGTGTCTATTGATGTAAATTATGTCGTTATTTATCTTAGCCCTTGATAAAGGTTTAAAGAATAAACCGAAACGTTGAGAATGAGTTAAAGGTAAAAAGTGTTTTCATTGAAGCCCTCTCCCCCACTAATACCCTGAAAGAATAAAAAGTAGCATTGACTTTGTTTCCATGAGAACAAATTAGTTGAATTGCAACGTCATGTAGATCCTTTCAATAATATTGAATTTTAAATTTCCAGAGTAGGAAAAAATACTGATACAAAAGGAATTAAACTATTTAAAAGTAAGTTTTCAAGTATTAACTAAGAACATTAAAATTATCATTTTTTGTGTTTAATTAATCATAGCAGTAACTGCTGTATCCCATCTAAGCAAGGCAGAAATGCAACAACAATTTTAATTAATACAAATAACGAAATGACCGGCCTTGCAAGTGCATGTTTAATAAATCCATATCTTCAAATGAATGGAATCACATTATAAAAATATCGTGAATAAAAAGTCTCACAATACAAATAATACTTAAGTTTTTACAGAATCGAGTTTATCTACTAAAATTCAGAACAAAAACTTAAACTTATATAATAATTGTTCTATTGTTTTTAAAAATTACGTACAATACGCGTTATACTGGAAAACATTGTCATTAATATTAATTAAAAATGCAATGTGAAATGTGGTAGGTACCTACCTATTTGTTGATGAAAATTATTTTTGCTGTTTTTTAATAAAAATGTATTGCCTTCGATCAGTATACGATTATCATAAATAAAGGGCGGAATATATTATGCAAAATGCATACCTACCTATACATACTGGGTGTTACAAATTCGAGGGCCACCATTGGTATATGGGAAATGGTAATAGATACGGGGAAGTTTAAATTAGGGCAAAGTTGCGCCATTCAATGCCAATCAATATACCGTCAAAAAGATTTGTCCATTCCGAGTACTTCCGAAGATATTCGATAAAATCCGAATTTAACGTTTGTCATTTATATGTTTTCCTGCGTTTATTTAAATAGATAATTGAAAATAAATTTAACCTTCTCATTGCCACTTTTTCTCTTCTATTAGACTGTGGTATCATATTTCGAATTTGACGTTTTGTCTCTGGGCCCCATCATTAATTTATTTTCTTTAAATACGGACCTGGATTTTTTATTTTATTTTTGGAATCACCAAGGCTGATTGCATGATATGGTTGCATTATTTTGATTAGGATTCAAAAGTTTAAGCTAATAAAAAGATCTTATAATATTGTTTTTGTTTATTTTTTAATTAATGTAGGTATTTTAAAATCATCCTAACAATAATCTTAAATTTCTTAATAATGTTAATTCCTTGCGTAAAAATACACATAAGCTATAAAAAAATGGTGATGTGGGGTGCTGATGGGCTCCAAAAAAAATTAAAAATGCAATAATTTTTACTTTGATGTCTAATCCCAGGAGGGTTAAATAAAATTAAATCGTAGTTTACCATGGAAAAAAAATGGGCGAATTTTCATAACTGACAGTAAGAAATTTTTAACTTCAAGATTTTTGTGAGGTGTTATAGGCTGATCTTTTAAAAATCTAAAATGCAATATTCTACTGGGGAAAAAAGTTATATGATAAAGGTTTATTACAGCTGTAACAGAAACTCAGTAACAGCTGCGCAAAGATATTTTGAAGATTACCCCGAAAGACAGCAGCCTAACAGAATGTTCTTTCAAAAGTTGGATAAAAACCTACGCGAACACGGTAGATTTGAAAAACCCAGAAAAAAATATGGTAACCGCGTAACAGAAGCAGAATCCAACGATGTTTTACGCCGGGTCTGTATTGAAATCTTTGACTAGCTTTCTTTTAAAACCATGTAAACTTGGCTTTTCGTTTATTATTTTTTATAAAGTATAAGCTCTATTTTATTTAGGGTATGGTATTATTTTAGGTAGACAACAACCCTTCCACATCCACAAGGCAAATTTCTGTAGAATCTAACTTGCCAACCCTAAATCATGTTAAGGCTTGGAGAGTTTTAAAAATAATAGTTTAAAACCATATAAAATTCATATTTTCCATGCGTTGCAAGAAGGAGATCCTCAGAGGCGGTTAGATTTTTGTTACTGGCTACAGAATCAAATTGACGATGATAATAACTTTCTTAGGTCTATAATCTGGACCGATGAAACTAAATTTACCAATTGCGGTAATTTTAATAGAAATAATGAGCACGTATGGGCCGTAGAAAATCCTAGAGTTAATAGAGAAATACGCAAACAAGTACGCTTCAGTATCAATATTTGGGCAGGGATGTTTGGAGACAAAATTCTTGGACCCATTTTTTTACCAGACAGAAGAGGTGCCGACTATTTCTTCCTTCTAAACACCTATTCACAAGAGTTCTTAGCTGACATTCCGCTCGCCAGACTACCAACCATTTGGTTTCAACAAGACGGTGCCTCGGTTCATGGAACAAGAGAGGTTAGGGAGTTTTTAAATCATGAATTCCCAGACAGATAAATAGGAAATCGAGGTGTGGTGGAATGGCCTGCGAGATCTCCAGACTTGACACCTTTAGACTTTTTTGTGGGTGGCTTTGAAAAATAAAATTTATAAACATAATGTTAATACATTAGAAGAACTTAGAGCTAGGATTATTGAAGGATTTAGGTCAATAAGGAGAAGGTCGATACAAAGGTCCACTGAAAAAGTAAGGAACAAAATTAATCAATGTATACGTGCAAACGGAAATCTTTTTGAACACCTTAGTCTTAGATAAAATTGTTTCTTTTTAGTGAATGTGAAGGTACCTACCTACCGTTATTTTCCGATTATTTCTAGAATATAAGTAAAATATCATTAATTAAAAAATAAACAAAAACAATATTATAGGATCTTTTTATTAGCTTAAACTTTTGAATCCTAATCAAAATAATGCAACCATATCATGCAATCAGCCTTGGTGATTCCAAAAATAAAATAAAAAATCCAGGTCCGTATTTAAAAAGAATAAATTAATGATGGGGCCCAGAGACAAAACGTCGGATTCGAAATCTGATACCACAGTCTAATAGAAGAGAAAAAGTGGCAGTGAGAAGGTTAAATTTATTTTCAATTGTCTATTTAAATAAACGCAGGAAAACATATAAATGAAAAACGTTAAATTCGGATTTTATCGAATATCTTCGGAAGTACTCGGAATGGACAAATCTTCTTGACGGTATATTGATCGGCATTGAATTGCGCAACTTTGCCCTAATTTAAACTTCCCCGTATCTATTACCATTTCCCAAATCCCAATGGTGGCCCTCGAATTTGTAACACCCTGTATATGCGTTTTTTGCATATTTTGTCAATTTTATAATAAAACGCATATTTTTCATAAATTATTATTTTAAGAGCATATTTTCATGTTTTCGGCTTTATTAAAAAAGTTAAAACGTTAAAGGTTTATTGTCTAGTTCGTTACTTATTTCAGGAATTTTCCAATCTGCATATTATAATAATTATAGTTAAATCAAAACAATTTCCGTTGCATGTCATACCTTCGAGTATCAGCAGTGTTGCCAGTTTGTAATCAAAATACCCCAGTAAGGAAATGCTCCGGCATTTTTCAATAAAGGTAAACAACGTAATCAACAGAAATGTGTATGTATCCCTTTGTTGTTCTTAAAAGAAAAGTTTTTAATCCTATTTATAAAAGGATTTGCAGTTTTAGTTAAAAACGACTTAAATAAACTCACGAAAACACGAAATGAAAACAATAAACGTCAATCAAAATTCGCCAATAAATAAACTGGCATCACCGATGCGTTGACACTTCTGTTGCCAACTGTCAGCCCAAAAAATTCAAATGATATTAATTTTTAAAAGTTTAAATATAAAAAACATTTCCTTTAAGCGGCTTAGTATCAAAGAAGAATACATTAAGTTTCTTTTACATTCAATATCGCATGAAATTTATATATTTTCTGCCCAAATTTAATTTTCTTATGTTTCCTGACCGATTTTCAATTATCAGCTGATTGATGACGTGCAACGGAAATTGTTTTGATTTAACTATATATTTACATTTGAAGGGTAGGTACAGGGTAAAAAAGATTAATGTCACAAAACACAGTTATCGAGAAAATCGAATTTTAGTGTTTAGAGACTCCTACACTATTTATATGAAAATATTTCAAATTCTTTTTTTTTTTTGGCCAATATAGAATAAGGTCTCCCTTTAATTATTTATAATAATATATCTGTAGGTTGATGTCATAGACGTGCAATATTTTTTTACGGGTAAAACCTACATAATTAATACAAAAACGATGAATATCACATAACTTTTGTGCAAAAGTCGGCAATAAGCGGAACTTCTTGGAAAAGGAAAATAAAAAATAGTTGGATGATAAAAGAGGCCAACCAACATTGGATCACACACTGGGGTTGGGAGGAAGAGTTGAGGTGGCTGAGCCCTTCTCCCCCTCCCGATAGTATGGACATTCATCCTTTTTTCTCTGAACGCTAAGACATTAATCTTTTTTCCCCTGTACTGCGATATTTAATCTTGATGCAGTGTCTATGTCTCATCGTTTTTGCTCGGTTTACATAGTAAATTAAATTCTACCGTTATTAAGCTACACATTCCAGCCTTAACTTTAAATTCGGTTTTTTTGGACATTCATCTTTTTTACCCTGTACCCTTCATTTTGGTTGTACACAAGTTATTTATTGAGGGTTTCTAGAGTTTGCACGTATATTGTTAGGAATTGTTTATTGTCACTTAATATTACCTCCTTAACAAACCGTATTTATATTGATTTGTAACACATACTTCTGTTTTAGTTTGTTAAAAGATTTCAGTATTTTTAGTGTGAAATTAATAATTTCAAATTTGTGTTCAGAATGTCTAAGGTAAAAAATAAACATATACAAAACCCTTTACTGGGTACTATTACTAAAGTACATACCTACCTATCAAACATTGTTCCGGAAAAATTACTGACAGGAGCTGTCATGCAATTTTTCCACTTGAAAATTAAATATAACATACGAATTCTTGTCAGTGATTGGTCAAACTTGATAGGAAGGAAATAATCGCTGAAATCGACCAGCAAAGTCAACAGAGAGAACTCTTCAGCGTTTGATACGCTGAATCCAATTATAACTGAGCTGAGATCAAAGGAGAAATGAAACAGCACGTTACACTCCATTTGCAAAACTTAAAAAATGAATTTAATCGCTATTTTCCTGACTGCGAGGACAAAGGTATTCGAAAACTGATCCGCAATACTTTCATTGTCAATATTTCTGAGGTGCCTGATGCAATTCAAGAAGAAATAATTGAAATACAACACAATAGTAACTGCAAGGATACATTTGCGGCAGGAATTAAACTTGGAAATTTTTGGGCCCAAACAGCAATTTCTTTCCCTAAAATTCTAGAAATTGCTTTATGTTACCTACCTTTATTTTTAACCACATACTTATTTGAGCAGGGATTCTCGGCGCTTTTTATAATTAAAAATAAACATCATGACATTTCTATGTCATGTGAAATAATTTGTATTACTGCCAGACAGTTTGTGGTCCATGGCAAGACAAAAATTTGTTCAAAAATGGTCCCTCATCACTAAAAGGTTAAAAACCACTGGGCTATTAGAACAAAGACTAATTCTGTTCAAACAATAAAGAGATTAAAGGGACATAAAATAAATTCTACTGTTTGTAAATTTTGAATCGGTTCCTGTAGTAACCTAGGTAATTCTAAGTGACAACTAGCCAAGTCACTTTAGAAGTAAACGAGCATTGTTGGTCTAAATAAACATTTTAAGTCCCCGTTAAGTACCCCTATAAATTTCCTATCTTACCGAAAAATTACAGCCGTGATGCTACTAAAATATCAAATTAAAACGAATGGTTATTATAAGATTTAAGAACAATGATTTAATGAAAATAACTGGGGTTATTCGAATATTTTGTTGAAGTACCTAATTTTTTATAATGTTTTTGTAGTAGGTACTTACTTTTCCTTTAAAAGGTCGTGAGCAATCTTTGGGACCGATGGATTGGCAATTAAAACTTTAAAACGACTCATTGGGGCAGTTGACGTCGATGTTGTTTCAATAAAAACCGAAATAATACTGATGTATAAAATACCTAAAACAAAATTATTATTTTAATATTATGTAATTACTAATCTAAGTTGCTATATTACTTATCTTATCGCTAATGAAGGCAATTATCCTTATAGTAATTAGTTTATACTTAGTTAAAGTAAGAATTTACGAATGTATTGGATGGTATGGCAATTTTTGAAAATTGATTTCGTTACAATATAGGTAGCAATATTTATTTGAAAATTGGTAAAAAAGAAATAAGTAAATGGAGTCTCGAAAAAACAGCAAATAATATGTCAAAATAAATGGCAGACAACATAAACAGTTCATTTAAATCAGTCAAATTCGTGACTGTTTGAAGGTTGGAGACAATAATGTTTATTGAATGATGAAAGAGTTTTGGACTTCCATTGTTTGTCTTTATTTGTTTTAAATCACAACGTTTCAACTGGTAAGTATCTCCAGTCGTCTTCAGGTGAATACTTAATAAGTAAAGTAACTACAAGACTATTTTACACTAGCTAGGTGCACTGAAGCATAACTAAAGTGGGTTTGTTCGGGTTTGTTGATGCGTTCAGTTGGCACGCGATCTTATCCTAAGATTACATCTATCTAACAAAGGTTTTCAGATATTTTTTATGTCTAATGATGGTTTACTAAAGTAGCCTGGGTTCTGGTGAATAGCAGCAGCTTCCTTAAAGTTTTCTTTTTTTCTAGTGTGGTTCCTTATGTAGGATTTCAGCTTCTGACCACATGATATGGTGGCCATATTTCCAGGCATGGTCAGCTGCATCTGACTTTTCGGTCACTCCTTTTAACGTATTGTTTTTGTGTTCTTTAGTCCTTGTCTCGAGTGGTCTTAATGTCTCACCTATATAAGAGTGGCCGCACTCGCAGGGGATCTGGTAGACGCAGTTTTTCCTAAGCTGAAATCCTACATAAGGAACCACACTGGAGAAAAAGAAAGTTTAAGGAAGCTGCTGCTATTCACCAGAACCCATGCTGCTTTTGTAAACCACCATTAGACATAAGAAATATCTGGAAACCTTTGTTAGATAGATGTAATCGTAGGATAAGATCGCGTGCCAACTGAACGCATGAGCACCCACCTCAGTTAGGTATGCTTCAGTGCACCTAGCTAGTATAAATAGGCTTGTAGTTACTTTACTTATTTAGTATTCACCTGTAGACGACTGGAGATACTTATCAGTTGAAACGTTGTGATTTAAAACAAATAAAGACAATGGAAGTACAAAACTCTTTCATCATTTAATCAAGTTTGTATTTTAAAGAAATATTTAGATGCCCTGAGTATGTGTAAGTGTGTGAGTAGATAAAGGCATCTAACCAGGTGCTGGTAACTAAAATGTAATAAAATGACATGATTTTTTTATTGTGTAATGTCAATCGTATTAAGCAATATATTGGAAGCATTTTAAAATTTTAAACTAAGATGCCAATTACGTGTGATTAACTTACTTGTATTATTAGGGTTAGGGACACCGGTTTGGAGCAAGAGCTCGCAATTTACAACTTAGAGTAATGATTATATAAATATTATTGTAAATACGTCATTTTGACAGTTTTTAAAGTAACATTTACTAAAAAAGGTATCGGTTGCCAATGACGACCCTCATAGGAAATTATATACTAAAATGTAGCAAAAACTCAGTTTATAACAAAATAGCTATGTATATTGTAAAGTCGCCACAGTGGTTCTTTTCCCGTGCGTCATCACTTTTACGTCATCAAAATCGTATGAATCAAATCAAAATTACGAGACGAAAAAAGTCAAAACTAAGTTTAGTTCATAAAATGGACGTGCCTGCCTACCGTTTGACGTACCTACCTACATAATATCCCGAAAAATTATTATTTATTTTAAGTTTTGCCCGGCATTCTCTATTATCTAAAAGAAATTGACAAACAAATGTTAATACATTTAATACTATTTTTAAAGCTTAAAATCTAGAAAAGTTTGGTGTTTTATTGACTATTAAAATCGCAAAAGTCAAATTTTTAACATCCTTTCGTTTAAGGGAATTTAGCCACTGCCGTAAACTTTTCAAAGAACTTTCACGGTTAGAATATTTAAAATAAATAAATTAGGTATTATAAAAATCCATAAATACTTACCGCCAAAACAGATGGTGGGTATAATTAGCTCTAAAAAGGAACTATTTTTAGAAAGAGGAACAGTTTTAAGGCACACAGATTTACAAAATACGAATTAGATTGGCAGATCAAAATAAGGTTGACAATGACGTTCTAAAATACAACGGTTGTCAACTAAACAAATAAAAAAGTAATTAATTGACGTTTATAGTTTTATTCTTGTCTAGCACATTATATTATTGCGGAATCTTGGAGACGTTCTTTTATGCTTTTATTCAAACTTGTTACTGTAATAAATAAGGATGCAGAGTTATTAACCACGTTGAGTTCCTGATCGTTGATTGATGACGCACGGGCAAAGATCCACTGTGGCGACTTTAGGTATACAGTGTTAACTGGGATAAATTAATAACCAAAGGGCGAAATATATGCAAAATGCATAATTATACAGTGTGACCAGTAAAATCCGCATCATATGGGATTTTTTTTTATTAATAACTTTATTCGAAATTTGACTTTTGCATCAAGTTCTGCTTCGATCGAGATAAAAATTAAGCAAAAAAATAGTAGTCACGTAATAATTCACATTATCTGTCAAATTTTAATTATTTCCAAAAAATAATTCAAAAGTGGGATTATTTCTAAATGTATCGAAAAAAGTTGTTAAAAAGTTTTTTTAAAGCCGTTTCTAGCCCACATGCAAAATTTCAGCTGCATAAGATAATTTTGATTTTTTACCCATATTTTGTAAATTGCACCACTTTTGCAAAATAAGACTCAACCAACCTACATAAAACTTCTTAGTTTTGACAATGCTTTATTTCAGATACAACATTTTCTTTAAAGTAGTGCCATATTAAATGTGTATTTTTCCACAAAATCAAAATTGGGCTATTAAAATTTGGTCGCATGTGATGCAAAGTTTATTTGTTTTTGACCCTGTATAAGGTTACTTCATGAAATAGGTATTTTTAAAAACGTAGTTTGTGTCTGAAAGTAATACACCTTAATATTAAGACAAAAAAGAACAGTGTCATCAGTAAAGTTTTCATTAAGTAGAAAATAAATTTTAGTGGTGGGTAAAAAATCAAAATTATCTTATGCATGTGGGCCAGAAACTGCATTAAAAAAAACTTTTTCTTATAACTTTTTTCGATATTTTTAGAAATAACAACACTTTTGAATTATTTTAAAAAAAAAATTAAAATTTGACAAATAATTCGAATCACTTGACTACTATTTTTTTGCTTAATTTTTATCTCGATCGAAGCAGAACTTGATGCCAAAGTCAAAGTTCAAATAAAGCTTATAAAAAAAAATCCTATATGATGCGGATTTTACTGGTCACAATGTACAGCAATATTTATTTAAAACTTGTTAAAAAAGAAATAAGTAAATGGTGTCTCGGAAAAACAGCATAATATGCCAAAATAAATAAACAGTTGATTTAAGTCAATCAATTTGTATTTTAAAGAAATATTTAAATGTCCTGAGTGTGTGTAAGTATGTGAGTAGATAAAGGCATCTAACCAGGTGCTGGTGGCAACTAAAATTTAATAAAATGACATGATTTCCTTATTGTGTAATGTCAATGGTATTAAGCAATATATTAGAAGCATTTTAAAATTTTAAATTAATACGCCAATTACGTGTGATTAACTTACTTGTATAATTAGGGACACCCGTTTGGAGCACGAGCTCGCAAATTACGCCTAAGAGTAATAATTATATAAATTTTATTGTAAATACGTCATTTTGACAGTTTTTAGAGAGTTAAGTAAAATTATTTACTAAAACAGGTATCGGTTGCCAATGACGACCCTCATTGGAAATTATATAGGTACTAAAATGTAGCAAAAAGTCAGTTTATAACAAAATAGCTATGTATATTGTATACAGTGTTAACTGGGATAAATTAATAACCAAAGGGCTAAATATATGCAAAATGCATACACAATGTGACCAGTAAAATCTGAATCATAGGGGTTTTTTTTTATTAATAACTTTATTCGAAATTTGACTTTGGCATCAAGTTCTGCTTCGATCGAGATTAAAATTAAGCAAAAAAATAGTAGTCGCGTGATTCGCATTACCTGTCAAATTTTAATTATTTCCAAAAAATTATTCAAAAGTGGGATTATTTCTGAAAGTATCAAAAAAAGTTATTAAAAAAAGGTTTTTTTAATACTGTTTCTAGCCCACGTGTAAAATTTTAGCTGCATAAGATAATTTTGATTTTTTTACCCATATTTTGTAAATTGCACCACTTTTGCAAAATAAGACTCAACGCAACCTACATAAAACTTCTTAGTTTTGACAATGCTTTATTTCAGATACAACATTTTCTTTAAAGTAGCGCCATATTAAATGTGTGTTTTTCTACAAAATCAAAATTGGGCAATTAAAATTTGGTCGCATGTGATGCAAAGTTTATTTGTTTTTGAACCTAGTAAGGTAACTTTATAAAATAAGTATTTTTGAAAACGTAGTTTGTGTCTGAAAGTAATACACCTTAATATTAAGACAAAAAAAAACACAGTGTCATCAGTAAAGTGTTCATTAAGTGGGAAATAGATTTTAGTGATGGGTAAAAAATTAAAATTATCTTATGCAGCTGAAATTTTGCATGTTGGCTAGAAACTGCATTTAAAAAAACGTTTTCTAATAACTTTTTTCGATATTTTCAGCAATAACCCCACTTCATAAACAATAATTTTTAAATTGTTCTTTTGTTCTTTTTCACAATACCGAGACATTTTTGAACTAAAAATGTCACTAAATAAAAATGTCACTGTCAAAAATGACAATAAAACTTTTTGACTGGTAAAATTATAAGACATTCATTATTGACGCAAATTTTTCTACTATCTCACCTAGTTCATGAATGTTAGAAAGATAAGCACTAGTCGTGACGTGACGGTCAGCGGTCATTGAACAGACTTTACCTTGTATTAGTCTCATTATTTACCTAGGTTACGAAATAACTAGGCGACAAAAAATATTTAGGAATAAAGGTAGATATATAATTTTGTCTTAACAAGTGATGTAGTCTCAAATGTATAACAATTTTGAATTAAACGTATGTAGATTATTTACTTCACCTGTAAGGGACAAAATATAATTTTAAAAATATTCTTACCTTTACGATTTTAAAATACTGTTATTTTTTGCCATTTTACTTACCAATCATAATTGTGGAAACAAAACTTTTCAAATTAATCACTGAATAAATATTTACCCCTAAATATTTGAAGAAATCAAATTTCAATAGATAAAGATCAGTTCATTGATCGCTACTTGAGATAAACCAATACTGTTTTAAAACTGATGGTTGGACCTAAAGGTTACTTTTATCTCCACGCTAATGTATGGTAATTTATTTATACATTGTGGTTGTTTAAGTGTGCAACATATGGGCATTTTTTTATTACCGATTTCTCAGAAAATTTGATTGTTGATAAAAGTTGGTGCATGTTCGATAATCATATTAAGTGCACTTGGAATGATTTCAAGTCAAACGGCATACAGGGTAAGCCAAAAAATATAAAACTTGTACAAGAATAAAGTTTTTTAAAAAACATTTAAAATAAAAATTTTGCAATTTAAATAATGAGTTTTTAATTAGCATAATATTATTATAAGTAATGTTTTATCTTCTTAAAAAGAATTTTTATGATATTTTAAAGTTGTGTTTAATATCGTTGAAACAAACATGAAGATTGTGATTCCTTATTAAATTAAAAATTCAAGTAAATTTTACAAATATGCTTTAATTTGAACAAAGATATGTTAAATTGATTTGATTTTGATTAATTTATGAAGGTCTTTATGGTGAATATAAAAAAAAAATTTGGGGAAATTATTAATGTTTTTTTAAAAAAATATAAGTATATTTTTATTTTAGGAGGTCACGTTTTTGAATCTATGCATAACTTTGAATTCTAAACAACTTTTCTTTATACCATTTTGCTGAATTTTCTGAAATAGGGGTACTTTATTCTTGTACAAGATTTATATTTTTTGGCCTATCCTGTACGCCGTTTGACTTGCAACCATTCCAAGTGATAATATGATTTTCGAGCATGCACCAACTTTTATCAAGAATAAAATTTTTTGAGAAATCGGTAATAAAAAATGCCCATATGTGAACACTTAAACAACCACACTGCACTGTATAAAAAAAAACAAGAAATAAGTTAAATCTTTAAAATATCTCGAGTGCACTCGATCACATAATAAGTGGGTAGCTTAAGTGACGTAGGATTAATAAGTACAATTAATATTTTGTAACTATACGACGAATAAAAAGTTTTCCTTTTATGTCATAAACCGGGTAGCCCACTCTCAACGCAGGATTACATCTTAACATAGTATAAAACAACATAGTATAAAACAAAGTCGCTGTCGCCCGTCTGTCCCTATATGTGTTTAAATCTTTAAAACTACGCAACGGATTTTGAAGCGGTTTTTTTTAATAGATAGAGTGATTCAAGAGGAAGGTTTTTATGTATAATACATGCATAATATTGTAGAGAAACACTGATAAATTTAGAGGTTTGATCGGATTTGTATTTATAAATCTTGACGTGATGGTGAACGCCTTATTATTTCAGAGAAAGCGACGTCGTATAATGCCGGGCTGCAACGCAGGCCGGGTACACGCTAGTATACATATAAACTACTCAACTTTTTAATATTTAATTTGAAGAAATAGTCCATGCTTAAAGTGGAGTCGAAAGTATGGGACAGAAAGTAAATATCAAAAGTCTTCCTCCACAAAATTTACTAGAATAAAAATTGTAGGGGTCTCTACATGTTTCGAACGTAGAAACATTTATAATCAGCAGACAGAATATTTATTTAGTGCTGATGGTTTTAGCAAAAGAGAAAATGGTGTTGAAACCTTAATGGAGCTTTAATGGAATTTAAATTGATGTGTAGTAGAGACATAATATGAAGAAAATTGATAAAGGTTAAACCGTACTGAGTATGTGAAAAAGTTATTAAAGGGAGTCTCAACCAACCAAGTAAACTTGGGAAGAACAAAAAGCCTTCCTAAAAAGAAGAGGTCGAAGATTATTTAAATTTTTTTATAAAACTTCTCAACTGTATGTCTGTAAGACATTATAAGGATAAAATTGTCATAATTATGAAGATATCACAATAAAATTACATTGCAAAAAGTGTTTTGTGGGGTATTAAGAAATCAAGCTCAGTACACTGAGAAAAACCCGCCAACTAAATTACTTAGTTGATTTTTTTTTAGTTTTAGCTACTAAAAATGTCCGCAGACTGAGTTACCATAATACCGCAAAGCTATTTACAGGGACTAACAAATATATTTTTTGCGCTCCACTTACAATTACTAATCGATTTAGTAGGCTGTACGCCGAAAATGTATTTCGTAGACTTGCGGTAAATACATCCTTTGTTGTGATAACTAACAAGGGCGTAAGATTTTGTTATACTTGTGACAACTAAAAAAAAATATATTTTAAATAATGCCTTAAGTTGTCGTAACGAAAAATATGGTAGCCATTACTAAATATTTAGTTAATTAACCCGATCGTGCACGCGATCATTGGTCATCCACGCGGTAACAAACATTTCGTCTCCGTGCTTCGATACGTGTGTATGGTTCAGGTGAATCAGGTGCCTCTTGCCGCGGTGTGTGTGGGTGTGTGTATATATTAGTGTTATTTATTTATTATAGTTTATAGTGATGTATTACAGACTTTTATTGTTAGAATGAGGGCTTCAAACCCATCTAGATGCATTTGAAGGTAATGTTGCGTTGTGTTATAGGATTTATCCATGTTATTTATTTAATAAAAATTTTAAAAACTGAAAAATTTATTTTTGTATTTTAAGTTGAAGAGAAAACAAACTTTTTACTTTAGGGAAGTAATTACCTACCCCAACTAGAAAGCCTTAAAAATAATTCAATCTATCTGAAATGAAATTTCATCTACAAGCTTTTACAGAAATCTTCACGAGTGAGATTAGTTATTGTAATCATCCCTCGAGAATTTAAAGTTGGGCTCTGATTTATGTATCACTTATGGATTGAAATATTTTTAATTAATCTTATATTAACAACCATAAATCTGTGTGTAGCATCGTGGGATAGTTGAATTTAAATATTCTGACGTGTAGATAATATATTGAATAAGTTACTCCCAGAAACAAAGAAACATTTTGATCAACTAGTTAAACAGCCAAGTTGAAGTGTTTTATTTGGTATCTACTGTTGCACACACCTTCAGTTTCCTTAGACCGTATAAAAGGGCCTTTTAACATCAGCTCAACTGAACCTTTACTGGTACTTAAAGTTTTTTTTATAAAAATCACATTGCAGTTAAATAAACTATTGTTTCTGTTTGAAACTGGCAGCAATATATTTTAGACGAAAAGCTTCAACATCAGTAAAATCGTTTTATTGGTGGTAACAGAAAAGCTCCAGCAAATTAAGCTTTGCTGCTTAGAGTTTTTTCTGCCGTATACCGAGCTTTTCGGTTGCGATACACACATGCAATTACAGTGGATTTTATCTACAAGTTGTATGTGCAGCCGTAACAAATATTTTTCTAATGCAGCATAGAACTCTTGTTAAATAGGGGACAGCGAAATGCTTCTTGCTGTGGTGACTAGAGTAAGCTTTTCGTTGCTGCCAGTTCCAAACAAAAAACCGTATTTGACGACAATGTGATTTTTATGGGAAGGTTCAAGTTAAAGGTTCACTTGAGCTACTGTTAAGATGTCCTTATATAATAAGGCCTTAGGGGAATGAAGGTGCGTGCAATCGTTGCCAAATAAAAAAAAACTTTGTGGTTACTTTTTAACTAATATTTTTATTTGTATTCACTAAACACCCAATTTGGGTTAACTACATAATTTAGTTACTATTATATAATTTATTAGTAACGTTAACATCTACGCTTAGTTCCTGCAACTAAATGATATAATAGCTTTAACAAACCACCTACTTGTAACAAATATATATATATTAGCTGTGCTAACTCAGTTTTTTTAGTAACTGTAACTAAAACTTTTTAGTAAACTCAACAACATAAGTTCGTTATCTACTAAATCCTATAGTTGTAGCTACTAATCTATTCCAGCAAACTTTATTTAGTTGTTATAAGTCATCCACCTTGCTGTCCCCTATTTTAATAAAAATTTTGCTGTGGTAACTAAATTTTTAGTAATGGCTACAAATTATTTTCCTCAGTGTAGCAAGCGGTTAATTTAAAACCGATAAAATTGTTTCAAGAAATTTGCAACTTATTAACTCATTTTATTGGTTCTGAGCTTTAATCCTCAGTACCCCACAAAACACTTTTTGCAATGTAATTTTATTGTAATATCTTCAGAATTATGACAATTTTATTTTTATAATGTCTTACTGACATAATATATTTGAAAAGTTTTATAAAAAAATTTTAAATAATGTTCGACACCTTCTTTTTAGGAAGGCTTTTTCTTCTTCCCCAGTTTATTTGGTTTGTTTAGATCCCATTTAATAACTTTTTCACCTATTTAGTTAGGTTTAACCTTTATCAATTTTTTTCATATTATGTCTCTTCTACACATCAATTTTTAATTCTATTAAAGCTCCATTATGGTTTTACACCATTTCCTCTTCTGCTCAAACCATCAGCACTAAATAAATTTTCTGTCTCCTGATGATGAACGTTTCTACGCTCGAAACATGTAGAGACCCCTAGAGATTTTTATTCTAGTAAATTTTGTGGAGGAAGACTTTTGGTTTTTTCTTTCGTTCCCGTTTTTAATATTTTTCAAAATCAAAGTTGACATTAGGTCTTAGGTCTACAATTCAAAATTATTTTGAATTATATACGTTCTTCCAAATAGTCAGGGTACCTTTTTTTGAAACATCCTGTAGTATATTATGATATTTTTCAAAATAATTTAAAAGTGTGGACCTATAACTCTGTTTTTGAAAAATCATAAAAAGTTGAGTAATTTAGATGTTATAGAATCCTGCGTTGGGACTGGGCCACCCGGTATGTATATAAACGAAACAATAGTAAATAACATTAAGTATGCAATTTTAAGCTATTATTGTGTTTTTTAATCATTATACAGAGTGCTACAAATTCGACGCTCAATAATGGCATCTTGTAAATGGTAAGCTAGCCAAATCAAAAACACAAAGTGGGCGTCTGGTCCAATTGCTTATGTTACATTATAAAGGGTAACATTTCCCCCCTATTTGGGTATCATCAGACCTAAAATTGTAACATTAAAATTTCTAAGCAAAAAATCTACGAATTTTTTTCTTCCACATTTAAACACACAAATTAAACATAAAACAATAAAAAATGTGTAATTAACATTAGCTAAAAACAATTAACTAACCTAAGAGTTAACAGTAAGATTAGGGATTCGATGGTAATTCGGTGTGAACCGATGATAACCCACGTTCGAAAATCCTGCTTAAAAATAAAAAAGAAGAAGGTACGTCAAAATTGTTATACTATTTACATAAAAAAAGGCAGGAAAAATATGTGGTTATGGGTATAAATATTTACAAATTATTTGTTTTTCTTTCATCTGAATAGTACAACACTTTTGACGTCTCTTCTTCTTCTTGATTTTTATGCAGGATTTTAGAACGTGGGGTATCATCGATTCACACCGAATCCCTCGCCCTCAGTGGCGGTTTCTCCACGGGAGCACAGGGGCACGTGCATAGTATGGGCCGAAAAAGTGAAAAATTGGAAATTGCAAATGGTATATTTGCCAATATCTGACTATACATCTAAAAGTAATTTGTGGAAAATTTTATTAAAATCCGTAAATGTTTCGTCGCGCCCCTGTGACCTTGAAAATTAGTAAAAAGGCCGATTTTTCAATATTTAATATTTTTTAAATCCAAAATTATAATTTTTTTGTGACTTCTTGTGGATATGTGTATAAAAATAATTTTCAATTTTTTTTTCAATAAAATATTTTTCTGTTGGATGGAAATTACAAATTTGTCCTCAAAATCTTCATTTACACGTAATTTAACGTTTTCAGAGACAAATTTGTAATTTCCATCCAACAGAAAAATATTTGATTGAAAAAATTATTTTAATACACGTTCCCACATCCACAAGGAAGAATTATAGTTTTGGATTTAAAAAATATTAAATATTGAAAAATCAGCCTTTTTAATAATTTTCAAGGTCACAGGGGCGCGGCGAAACATTTACGAATTTTAATAAAATTTTCCACAAATTACATTTAGATGTATAGTCAGATATTGGCAAATATACCATTTGCAATTTCCAATTTTTCACTATTTCGGCCCAGCCTAACGTGCACCCCCAAACTCCATAAAGAATTACCCCATAAAGAAAAAATAATGTTCATTCAAATTTATTTTCTTATAGACGATACCGTAATATAAGTTAGAACCCTCCTATTTTAACGTACCGTTAAACAATCGAACGAAGGGGGGTGTAATAGCTCTCGCCAAGCTGGTTGTCAAGAGCGACGATGTAGCGCGTAGGAATTCTAAAGTCGCAGGTGCGTTAAAGTAGGTGGGGTTTCTGCTGTCTCTCTATGCATCTTGTACTAGCAGGTGTGGTGGGGGAAAGCGCGATTCCAATAGGAAAACTCGCGCAATTGAAATGTGCGCCGTTGAGCTCATTGCATGTTAATTGTTGTATAAATTTATTATTTGGAGTTTTCGTTTATATTTTTGTTATTATTTTGGGGTAGTAAAGACTTATTTTAATAAAAATGAAGTTTTAATGCAAAAACGATTATGAATGTGGAATATTTGAGAAACAATTTTAGGTCGTTAAGTATTGAGCAAAAAATCGAAATTAAAATTAAGGGAAGACCTATAAACCCGATATTAACTTGACACAGACCACAAAGTGTAGATCTAGGGACTTTATTGTTATTGATAAGTTTGCTGCAAAAAAAAAACAGAAGATTGGACTTTACTTATAAACAATGTACCCGCTAACGAAAAATATATTGGCCTTTTTTATTTTTTTAATCTTATTTCATTTTCAATAAAATAAGTAGGTAAGTACTTATAAATTTAAAAAATATTTACTAAAAATTATTGACCAAATTTGGGCGTGGTCTTAAAAGTTTTTTCGCCTGCGGAGCATTTCGTCTGCAGCGGGCCTTTGGTGCACCCTCAAGTTAACAAGTTACGAACCGCCACTGCTCGCCCTTCTGTAAACTCTCAGGTTAGATATCTACTTATTTTGTGCTGTTCTTTTTTTCTTCCGCTTTCTATTTCTACTTCATGTCAGTATCAGATGATTGATTCTGACGTTTCGTCTTTAGAGGTACCATCATCATGTATGTATTTTTTATGCAGTTTCGTAGACCTTGTGTCTAATAAACTAATAATAATAATAAAGTTTCGGCCTCAATAAATTTCTACAAACTTTTTTTTAGACTTTTTTTTTTTACTTTACTCCCAACCAACTTTACAAGTTTATTACAGGGATAAGTATATAAAAATAACTAACAATTATTACTCTAACTTAATAGGTATATACATATACAGGGTGTCCATTTAGTGTGTAATTCCTCGATATCTCAAATACTATTCTATATAGAGAAAAACTTTAAATGTAAAAAATAAAGGACCGTTGAAGGTGTATAATATTATAAAAATATTTTTAAATATACAGTGTGTTTCACAAAAGCCGGACCACTAAAATTTTATTTTATTTTAAATGGAACACCCTATATTTTTTTACATTTTTAAATTCCACATTAAATTATAATTATTTTTTATTAATAGCATTATTAATCTATACTTCATAGTTTATAGTTTCCGAGATATTGACTCTCGAAAAGTGACATTTTTGAACTTTGACAGCTTCTAACTTTTTAACAGTACGTCTTAGAGCAAAACGGCTTACATATCCCTATCTTCAATTTGTATTATCTTTCCAAAAAAAAATCAACTTTCGGTTAAACCGGATGTAACTTGAAAGCAGGAAATATAGTTGTTCCGGTTTAACTGGAAGTTGATTTTTTTGGGAAGATAAAAAATATTGAAGATAGGGACATGTAAGCCGTTTTGCTCTAAGACGTACTGTTAAAAAGTTAGAAGCTGTCAAAGTTCAAAAATGTCACTTTTCGAGAGTCAATATCTCGGAAACTATGAAGTATAGACTAATAATGCTATCAATAAAAAATAGTTATAATTTTATGTGGAATTTAAAAATGTAAAAAAATATAGGGTGTTCCATTTAAAAATAATAAAATTTTAGTGGTCCGGCTTTTGTGAAACACACTGTATATTTAAAAATATTTTTATAATATACACCTTTAACAGTCCTTTATTTTTTACATTTAAAGTTTTTCTCTATATAGAATAGTATTTGAGATATCGAAGAATTACACACTAAATGGACAGCCTGTATAAAAAAAGACAGTTAAAAAAAAATTATTTCGTTTTGTATTATAAACGTATGATTAACACGTTAAAAAATAAATTTATACTAGAAGATATTTTTTTAAATTAAATATAAATAATGTTAGTTTTTTTAATTCTTTAATATTTTTCCAAAGTTACCTACTGTTTATTTTAATAGTTTGTAAAAAATTAGTTTGTCTAGTCTAGTTGTCTAGCATCAATTTTTGTTAACGTTATGTTAGAAATTTTTTGGTTTAAAAGTAAAGAATGAATAAATATACAAATTTTTTAATTATATGTGCTAAATCACTATTTATATAATTTATATCTAGGTGTTTATTCGGTTTATATAAATTTGTTATTGGTTCTAAGTGTGGAAATCTATGAATACATTTAATAATTTTATTTTGTAATTTCTTTAAAGGTTTTAGTACTATTGAAAAAGCTGAACCCCAAATAGAAATAAGATACTGAATTTTTGAATGTACTAATGCTGGATAAATATTTTTTAAATAATTTAAAGATATACAACTTCGGTAACATTTTGATATTATAGAAAATACACAGCGGCAATGAAAATATTATAGTAATTTTTGGCCAACTCTGTAAATAAAGCTAGGAAAAAATATAAACCGAAACGAAAATTTTTGGTTTTTTTTCAAATATCTGCGGAAGTACTCAGAATTTTCCATGACGGCTTGTAGCAGTGCGTAACTTTGCCCCAATTTAACCTTTGCTATATCTCATCGTGTCAAATTTGTAGCACCCTATATAATATACAACATACTTGCTGGTAGTTGTTGTTGGTAATGCTGACTCAGTACTTATTACAGACCTAAAATAAAACTCGATTGCACAAAAACAGTTTTTAACCGTTAGCTATCTAGTGGTAACAAATTTATAGTTGCTTGTTTAATTTTACTGGTAACATTTTTTGACAGATGAACGCATGCAACTGTTTTTAAAATATTTATTTGTACGTTTAGTACCGTGCGAGCAAAAATTATTTGCATCAAAGAGGGCCTTGCATCTGAGGACGTAATGCTTAGCCGTAGAGCTTAATACCTGTTGGGTGTCAGTAACTACCTGAATTAACAATCAATCAGTTATTCCGTCATCTTTGACAGTCGTTTCAAGTAATTTTATTCATCGCTAATTTTTCCCATTTCTTGAACAATTCACACAATGGGCTTTACGGAACAGCACAAAACATTAATGGTTGAAGCGTATTTTCGAAACGGGGTTAGAGTAAATGGTGAGTGGCAATACAATCCGGGTTTGTACATGGACGAATTTCACGAACATTTTCCTAACGTTGCTTTTATTGCTGGGGATTTTTATCATTGCCTGAAAAGAACCGTGGCTGTGTTTAGGGAAATAGGTTTTATACAACACAAAAAGAAGCAGAAAGACCATCTGTAAGAACAGAAAAACTTGTTGCAAACGTTCGTGAAATATTTTTATATTTTATGTTTTGCTGGTCAACACTTTCGAAAATATGATGAGACGTGTGACTTTATGCTTGGAGCATGGCGGTGGCCAATTTTAGCAATTTATGTAATTATTTTTCTTTTTCTTTCTTTATATTCGTACTTTGTTAATTTTGTAAACAACAAAAATAAAATTGCATTAGAGTCAAATGCAGCCAAATTACTTCAGTATCCCTCAATAATTTTTGAGTAAACGGTATAAAGTCAAGGCGTGAGTAAAAATATCAAAAAGCAATGGCAAACCCTTAAATTACATAATAATTAATTACTCATAAATAGAAATATAACTTCTCATTGGAGAAATGCAGTAAATAATGTCGATTTTTTTCTGTTAGCAGTAAAAAACATTATACAGTGTCACCAGTAAAGTCAGCATCATATGGGATTTTTTTTTTATTAATAGCTTTATTCAAAATTTGACCTTGGCATCAAGTTCTGCTTCGATCGAGATGAAAATTAAGCAAAAAAAAATAGTAGTCACGTGATTCGCATTATCTGTCAAATTTTAATTTTTTCCAAAAAATAATTCAAAAGTGGGGTTATTTCTGAAAATATCGAAAAAAATTATTAGAAAAAGTTTTTTTTAATGCAGTTTCCACAAGTAATATTTCAGCTGCATAAGATAATTTTGATTTTTTACCTATATTTTGTAAATTGCACCACTTTTGCTAAATGAAACTCGACGCAACCTACATAAAACTTCTTAGTTTTGACAATGCTTTATTTCAGATACATTTTCTTTAAAGGAGCGCCATATTAAATGTGTGTTTTTCTACAAAATCAAAATTGGGCTATTAAAATTTGGTCGCATGTAATGCAAAGTTTATTTGTTTTTGACACTATGTATAAGGTAACTACTTCATAAAATAAGTCTTTTTGAAAACGTAGTTTGTGTCTGAAAGTAATACACCTTAATATTAAGACAAAAAAGAAAACAGTGTCTTCAGTAAAGTGTTTTTTAAGTGGAAAATAAATTTTAGTTTAACAACGTAAAGTTTATCTATTTTTCATTTAATTTAACTCCCCTATATTATAATTCATTATTAACCTATGTCATAATAACGTTATCGTGTATTACTTTCAGACACAAACTACGTTTTCAAAAATACTTATTTTATGAAGTTACCACAAATAAACTTTGCAATTTACAAAATATAGGTAAAAAATCAAACTTATCTTATGTAGCTTAAAACTGCATTTAAAAAAACTTTTTCTAATAACTTTTTTCGATATTTTCAAAAATAACCCCACTTTTGAATTATCTTTTGGAAAAATTAAAATTTGACAGATAATGCGAATCACGTGACTACTATTTGTTTGCTTCATTTTCATCTTGATTAAAGCAGAACTTGATGCCAAAGTCAAATTTTGAATAAAGCTATTAATAAAAAAAAAATCCCATATGATGCGGACTTTACTGGTGATACTGGTATGCTATATTATTGTCAGTGTCAGTCAAACTTCTTATTGTTACAAGCTTGGCAACTTAGCTTATAAAAAAAAAAACACTTGTCACTAGTTAGTTGCCACCTGTAGTGTAATAATAAGTGTTCTAGGTATACCTACTTTAGTTGCGAATACTATCATTAACCTTGCAAAAAAGTCTGTTATTTTTATTATTATTATTATTATTATTATTATTTCTTTATTTAGCACCTGGCTAATACGCAACAATTAAAATTTCAGAAAAGAAATAAAGTTTAAAAATCGGTACTGTCAACATTTAAATAGCACTTGATTACAAAAAAAACATTCGAGTTTTTTGAACTTACCCTAAACATTAGTACAGTTTTTACAGCAATCTTACCATTGAATTATTTTTTTTTTCTTCCTTGCTTAGTAGCTTTAATTTATTCCTAACGAAATTGATTAATTGAATCTAATTATTGCCCTTAATGTAAACTAAATTTTCAGATGCTCCTTTTATTTTTTGTTATCACGTAAAAGTTAGTTTTACTTCTAGTCTGATGGATGAACACTGAACAGATTCGTTAGTTACTAACCTTTGCGTCAAATAACCTGATATTTATTATATTTACAGTTCACTTTTTTATACAGGTATAATAGAATAGAATATTTATTCTTGAATAGGTACATACCAGTCATACCATCCTTAAAGTGGTGATATTATTACAGAATAATTCTAACTCTTTTTATTGTATTGATATTTTTGTTTACAAAAATTGATAAGTGCATTGTTGCATATTATAAAATCACTTTCACTACCTGCGCAGAAGCTTAATTAATTTTTGTATTTGTTACAAGGTTATTTTCATAGGAAACGTTTTATAATCGAAAATTAAGGAGACGTACTGGTTATAGGTAATAGTTATTAGTAATCATCAGGGTTAATAGCATAAGTGCAATAAAATTACCGATTATTTTGCATGAAAGCGGGTTTTCTAAAAACTGTATGAGTTTATTTTGATAGATATTTACCTTTAGATAAGCAAACAATATTCACGAAAGATGCAAATTTATGGCCTCGCGCATGCGAACGTAGCTACATATTAGACATGTGCACTGCAACATTTGACGAACGGGGAAAATAGATATTCTTTTTACGTGTAAACAGCTAAAATTTGACCCAAATTCTTGCTAAAAAATTAAAATTTCTTTTAAATTTTTATTCAAGTTAAAAATAAGGTAATAATTTCTGCCATTTTTAAAAGTTGCATACCTATCAGATTTTAAAGATAGAAAATTGTTTTTAATGGTTTGTTTCTAAAATTTGATTAAAAATGATTCGCCGTCGTGTTTTCAATAAAAAAAAAAGATAATGCTAATAGTCCGGTCAATCTAGACATTCGAAGATACATAAATTCGCAACAAGCTGAAAATCAGTAAAATTGTTCAAAACATAATTATAAATAAAATTTAAAAGTTCCCCATTATTCCCGTATGTGCAAAAAATTTTACTCGAGGTCAAAGGTAAAAAAAATCAGTTTTTCGCGATTTTCAGCAAAACGGTAAGTTTTATCATAAAAATACGTCAGAGAAAAATTGGAGACCATAATATTGTCTTTAAAATATGTATCAATACTTTTTTTTCCCACGAGCCCCCGTTTCTGAGATATAACGATTCATAAAGTTGTAAAAGTTGTTATAGTCATAATATGCACACGTTTCCACACCACCTATGAGGTAGTGTCCTTAGCGCGTTTTTTTTTAACGTGGTTTCCCCAGTAGGCCTACTCCACGTGTTAGTTGTGATCTTGTTTAATTTAAAAGTATTGCAAAATAGCAGAAATTAGCAAAGATTGGAAAAGATAAAAGCGATGTAAACTTAAAAAAAATGGTAAAATTTATTCGTCTGATTCGTGATCTTTAAATTATTCTTCTTGTTCTTCTTCTTGATATTCTTCTCGTTCTTGTTCTTCTTCTTCTTCTTCTTCTTCATCTTCTTCATTATCATCATCTTTTTCTTCGTCTTCATCGTCTTCATCTTCTTGTTCACCTTCATCTTCATTCTGGGTGCAAGTAAATTGCGTCAATAGGGATGTATCGCATGTCACCTCGTTGGAATCAAACGGATCCTCCACTGTTAGTGATTCACCATTAGAGCACGACCGGCCTTGGCAATTTGTGCATGCCAGAGAACAAAACAGTCCGACTTTTTTGCAACCACATTTAGCACTGCATCCCTTTTTGCAGTTGCAAAAAATTGTAGTTTTTCCGGCGCAGGTGGGAGTAAAGTTCGAACTGGTTCTAATGTATTGTTGATCAACTTCCAACCCCAGTGTGTAGGGTCTAGCTGATAACCAAGCCACACTTGAACTTGGTAATATACCCGAAAAAGATGTTGATGAGTAGCAACTGAGGTTGGAGGAAGACAAGCTAATTGAACTTGTTTTTTATTTTTAGTATTTTTAACGAAACATGCATATCGATGTTTATCTAAGCAGGTAGTTTTTTTAGGAGCTCCGTACATAGAAAGAAGAAAGCGGCGTATAAATTAAGGGACTGGGTTTCATTTTATTAAATATTTCAACATATATGTATAAAAACTCTAGAGATGTATATACGTGGCGTACTCATGCATATTATGACGATAACAACTTTTACAACTTTATGAATCGTTATATCTCAGAAACGGTGGCTCGTAGGAAAAAAAGTATTTATACATATTTTATAGACAATATTATGATCTACAATTTTTGTCTGAAGTATTTTTATGATAAAGCTTACCGTTTTGCTGAAAATCGCGAAAAAATGATTTTTTTTACCTTTGACCTAGAGTAAAATTTTTTGCACACACGGGAATGATGGGGAACTTTTAAATTTTATTTATAATTATGTTTTGAACAATTTTACTGATTTTTAGCTTGTTGCGAATTTATGTACCTTCACTATCATTTTTTGGTCTAGATTGACCGAACTATAAGACAATACTTAAAAGTGCTAGTTAACTCTCCAAAATGCTAAGACACACTATTTAAGAGTGCTAGTTTTCTTTTTAAAGTGCTAGTTTACTATTAGAAAATGCACGTATTAAAACGCTAAGGCACTGTCTAAAAGTGTTGGTTTACTTGTTAAAGTCTTGTTTTGAAAAGTGCTAAATCACTATTTATAAGTTCTAGTTTACTTTTTAAAGCCCTAGTTATATTTTCAAGAATGCTAGGACAATCGTAAAAGTGCTATATAGTTTCCTTTTTAAAGTATACAGGGTGTTTTTTTAAGGGCGACGAGCGGCCATATCTCGGAAACTACTGGGCATAGAAACTCAGGAAAAGAAAAATTATAATTAAAGTGGCCATGAGAAAATTCTGGAAATAATTTTTAAGTTCCGCATTTTGCCGCAAGAGGGCGTAATTGAAAAGTAAATTTTAAAATTTTACATAACTCCGAAAATTCCACATTAAGGTATATGTTTGATAACACCATTTTAAAGCTTGGACAATTATGCATCATTTTGGTTTTATGCTCATTGGCGTACCGACTTTAATAAGAGTGGGGGAAGCTGTTGAAAGTGTAATCATTTAAATCGCTGTAAATCTTTGTTCGTTTCAGAGTTATTGCCAAAACAATAATTTTTAATACAAATTGCGCCCTTTAGCAATTTTATTAGAAACTATCGTATACCATTAGATACGACAATTGAAGGTTCTTTCAAACAAGCTTAAATTTAGTAAAATCGGATAAGTCGTTTAGAAGTTACAGCGATTTTAATGTTTACACTTTTAATAGTTTCTCCTACTCTTATCAAGTGAAAGTGTAAACATTAAAATCACTGTAACTTCTAAACGACTTAACCGATTTTACTAAATTTAAGCTTGTTTGGAACAGAAAGGTAAGTACCTTCAATTGTTGTATCCAATGGTACAAGATAGTTTCTAATAAAACTGCTAGAGGGCACAATTTGTATTAAAAATTATTGTTTTGGCAATAACTCTGAAACGAACAAAGATATCGAACTGCGGTTTTAATATTTTTTCTAGCAAATTTCATCTACTTTTCGATTATGGTATCATAATTATTTTTTCGAAATAAAATTAAAAAATGTATAGTTATTGCAAATTGCGCCCTCTAGCATTTTTTTGAGAACTACTATGGACAACTAAGTACGATTGGTGAAAGTGCATACATTTCTCTTCCAAACAGTCTTTAGTTTGCTAACATCGGATAAGTCGTTTATAAGTTACAGCGATTTAAATGATTACACTTTCAACAGCTTCCCCCACTCTTATTAAAGTCGGTACGCCAATGAGTATAAGACCAAAATGATGCATAATTGTCCAAGCTTTAAAATGGTGTTATCAAACATTTACCTTAATGTAGAATTTTCGGAGTTATGTAAAATTTCAAAATTTACTTTTCAATTACGCCCTCTTGCGGCAAAATGCGGAACTTAAAAATTATTTCCAGAATTTTCTCATGGCCACTTTAATCATAATTTTTCTTTTCCTGAGTTTCTATGTCCAGTAGTTTCCGAGATATGGCCGCTCGTCGACCTTAAAAAAACACCCTGTAGTTTTGAAAAGCGCTAATGCACTATTTAAAAGTTCTAGTTTACTTTTAAAAGTATTAGTTAACTTTCCAAAAATGCTAAAACAATACTTAAAAGTGCTACTCCACTTCTCAGTAGTATTTTAAAGTGCTAGTTATCGTTTAGAAGTGCTAGTTAACTTATCAAAAATGCTAAAACACTATTTAAGAGTACTAGTTTTCTTTTTTAAGTGCTACTTTACTAATAGAAAATGCACTTATTAAAACGCTAAGGCAGTGTCTAAAAGTGTTAGTTTACTTTTTAAAGTCTAGTTTTGAAAAGTGCTAAATAACTATTTATAAGTTCTAGTTTACTTTTTAAAGCCCTAGTTAACTTTTCAAAAATGCTGTGACAATCGTAAAAGTGCTAGTTTCCTTTTTAAAGTATAGTTTTGAAAAGTCCTAAGGCACTATTTAAAAGTTCTAGTTTACTTTTGAAAGCCCTAGTTAACTTCCAAAAATGCTAAGCCAATACTTAAAAGTGCTAGTCCACTTCCCAGTAGTATTTTAAAGTGCCAGTTATCGTTCAGTAGTGCTAGTTAACTTCTCAAAAATGTTAAGACACTATTTAAGAGTACTAGTTGCCTTTTTAAGTGCTACTTTACTAATAGAAAATGCACTTATTAAAACGCTAAGGCACTGTCTAAAAGTGTTAGTTTACTTTTAAAAGTCTAGTTTTGAAAAGTGCTAAATCACTATTTATAAGTTCTAGTTTACTTATTAAAGCTCTAGTAAACTTTTCAAAAATGCTATGACAATAATTGTAAATGTGCTAGTTTCCTTTTTAAAGTCTAGTTTTGAAAAGTCCTAAGGCACTATTTAAAAGTTTTTGTTTACTTTTGAAAGCCCTAGTTAACTTCCAAAAATGCTAAGCCAATACTTAAAAGTGCTAGTCCACTTCTCAGTAGTATTTTCTCAAAAATGCTAAGACACTATTTAAAAATGCTGGTTTTCTTTTTAAAGTGCTACTTTACTAATAGAAAATTCACTTATTAAAACATTGTCACTGCCTGAAAGTGTTAGTTTACTTTTTAAAGCCCTAGTTCATTTTTCAAAAATGCCAATGCAATATTTAAAAGTACTATACTACGCGATTCAAACTGATGGCAGTAATGCATTTGCGTTTTATAAACTGGGCTATATATTAGCCACTGTCATCAGTTTTGGTCGCGAGGTATAGTTTACTTTTTAAAAATCCTAAGAGACTTTTAGGGTACTAGTTCACTTTTTAAAATTGCTGAGCACTACTTAAAATATTACTTTAGAATTGGGTTTTTAACAGGGTATTTTTATTAGAGAGCATATAATTTTTTTATTTTTATTTTCTCAGTAAGAAATTTAAGAATTTAAAATTGAAATTGTAGGAAAAAAAGGATAAAAATAAACTACAATGTTAGTGTACACGGTGATCATTTATAATGTCCCCCCCTCTAAACTTTTTTGTTTTTTGCATTAGATAAAAATGTCAAATATAAAAGTTGTACAGAATCATTTAAGCTATTTGCAGAATAATATAAATATATACAGGGTATTGCAGAAATGAGTCACAGGTTAAAATTTTTTTTTTAAATGGTACACCCTATATATTTTTAGCTTTTTAGAATCTCCTAAAACTTCTAAATATTTTTCTTATAAAATATCCTATACCTTAATATAATAGTTTTCGAAATAATCGCATTTTACCTAAGCGGCTACATTCAAATATAAATTCTAGATTTCAGTAAAGTTCTTAGGTTGCCGTGAATTAGGCGGTCGCGGAGAAGCAAAAACTATGCTTATTAGTGACAGTTACTGACATATTAAGTAAATATAACATTTGTTTTTTGATAAAGATGCCTTATTCAGAAAGGGAAAAACAAGTAATTTTGCAAACATTTATTAAAGCAAACAATAGCGGTAAATTGGCTGAACGGGAACTGCAGCTGGAGCTTTTATGGAAGTGGTTGTCCACCACTTATAATTTTCTCCTCTGTTAAAACCACCAGCAATACATTTTTCTATCTCCTAATGATGAACGTTTCTACGTTCGAAACATGTAGAGACCTATGAAAAAATTTTTGTTCTATTCAATTTTGTGTAGGAAGGCTTTTAGTTTTTTCTTTCCTTTTCATAAAATCAAATTATTTAATGCATGACACATGTTTGTGACTCTGTGTGTCTTGTCTTTATTTTTTTAAGGAATTAATTTTTGATACTTAATAGAGTATCCAACTGAAGATGGTGACTTATAAGTAATTTGAAAGAATTAAACTATTGATTTACAAAATGTATCTTTCATTTATTTGATCCTTTTTAAAAATTCTATTGCTACCACATAAGATGAAAATTTTCTGTAAATGTTTTTTTGTGAAAAAGTTTTGACCACTTTCGTTTACAGCTGGAAAAATGTGTTGAATATGAAGGGGGATTGTTTGAATAGCAAATTATGAAATTATTATTTGTTGTTATTTTAAGATTTTTTTGTGTTATTTCCGGAGTCATTTCATTTGTGAAATTAAAAATACATATTTCTGGTAACACCAAAAATCAGTTTTTGAAACTTTTTGATACCCCTCTGTCATTGATAATGTTAATGTATGTATTTCGACTGCTAATGCTGCTATCCAAAAGAAAATTCTTTTACCTCTAAAAATTAAAAAAAGTAAAAAAAAAATGAAGATTTATTTTAAATCTCGGATTTAAATTACTAATGTGATTCTAAATAAGTGTTCTAATTGGCATTTTGGTCAAAAATGAAAAATAAAGGTAGTTTACTCTTGGAGGAAAATCATGCTTTTGAAGTTTTTGCGAACCCTGTATAATAATTCAAAATTTTCTCTTCGTGAATTGCATTTTCTTTACAAGCAAAACTTTTCATCAAGAATGAATTTTTCCCGAAAAATTAAATTTTTCATCCATTTGTGCTATTGTAAACCCTATCCGCGGACAGTCTGAATATATTATAACATTTTTACTTTAAAAAACTTGATTTTTAAAGCATATTTATGATTTATGATTTTACGTACTAAAACAAAAAATAAGATTTGCCCCTAACAAGCTCAGCTTCAGGGGATTGAAGAGTAAGTTTATCGAAGACAACATAAGTAAACATATTGATTATATTATTAAATTTTAAATAAACTTATTATTATTATATATGGGTTACCACAAGAAAAGATTCTTTTATTCCTAAAATATTTCATTTAGACACAAGCGAGGTCGATTTTTTGACAATTGCGTCTACTCGATACTTTTTTCTGGTAACAGAATACCGTTTAACCATAAAAATATGTAGGTACTTATGGAATAAAATATTTTACCTTTTTTAAAATAATGGTAAAATCGTTTGGGTACCTTACAGCGAACGCTATAATATATATACTCTCTCTATTTCCTTACTTTTTTAACCCAGAATAAACATCACTAGTGATAGTATTTAAAAATATAATTATTGTTAGATAATATCGATTGTTCTTGGAGACTCAGAATGAGCAACCCTATAGATTATAAAATACGCTATTTTAAAAAGAAGGAATTCTTTATTATTCATACTGGAATTTTGGGAATAATAATTTACAAAAAAAAATGTATAGATCTGTAACTTAAATCTATGATGCATTTGATTTTTTAGAGGATTATTAATTCAAAAATATAAATGTAAACATTTTCGTTTGTCCTTTGATTGTATCGAACTTTAATAATTACTTGAAGTACAAGTGTCAACTGTTGTGGATCGGCATTTCTTCTTCCTAGTTCTGCAACTGCAGCATGCAGTTCAAACAGCAGTAAACCTCTGATTATCGTCTCACCTGCGACAGAAAAGAAAATTAAATGTTACAAGCAGAAATCAAACATTTCTACGAAGAGTAAAAAAGATTCAGGTCCGTTTCGGGCATTCCCATTTCGTGCAAAATTGCAGAATAGTATCGTTTCGGGCAACATGAACAAAATAAAGTTTGACGATATTAGTAGCCTAGTGTGAAACGGCGCTTTCACTTTTTCTTCTTCTTCTTTTGGTTCCATATCAGGTCCTCTTGATGTTGGCAATCACAATGGCGAGCTCCGGTCCACTCTCTAAGATTCCCCAACCACGCGGCTTGTCTTCTACCGACCCCTCTACGGCCTTCTATCTTGCTCTTCATTATAAGTTGAAAGATACGGTAACGATCACTCCTGAGTATGTGACCCAGATAGGACAGCTTTCTGCATTTAACTGTTATTAGTAGTTCGCGGTTGCTCTATTTAAAACCGCTTTATTTGTCTGCATGGCTACCCATGGAATTCGGAGCATACGTCTATGCAGCCACATTTCAAATGCTTTAAGACCATTAATGATTGCTGCTTTTAAGGTCCAAATCTCTGCCCCATACAACAGTATAGATAGACCATATGTAGCACTTGATCATTTTCTGGCGGAGTTTTAAATTTAGATTATTATTGCAGAAGAGCGATCTCATTTTTTGAAAGGTTGCGAGAGTTGACTCGATCCTGCACTTGACTTCTTTATCCGGGTCGAGATGCTCTGTAATGTAACAACCAAGGTATTTGAAACATGGAACCCTTTCAATGTTTTGACCATTTATTTGCAGTGTCGCATCATCATACGGCTGACGGCTGAAAACTAAACTTTTTACGTACAATTATTCTTAGTTTTGATCTAGGAGGCTCGCCGTGGCATATCCATATGGGATCTGCCTCCATGCCATCCACTGATTAACAAAATAATCATTAAATTTATTTACCAGTTCATCTTGTAGAGCAGTTGACATGATTGCCAACTAAGCGTCGGAATGAAAGTGCGCCGGTAAATGCGCCAGAGCAGCGCACATTCTTATGTGTTGCCTTATTTTTGTGCTTTCTCTGTAGAATGGAACTAAACCAAGTTCTTGTACTTTTCTCCATACGGCTTGGTTGAAATGAAAATGGCAGCCAATTATTTTTGCTTTCGGAAATTCACTCTGTAAAGCATTAATTGCTCCATTTTCAAAATCGATATGTACTTTTCTGGCTTAAACTTTGTCTTTTCCTTAATAAGCCTAAATAATCTCTTATATACAGGGTGTTACAAATTCGAGGCTAAGTACAGGGATCTCCGAAACTACGAGAGATACAAAGTCGGTTAAATGGGGGCAAAGTTCCGCAATATGGAGCTCAAGAAAATGCCGCTATAAAAATTTCAAAGTTCCGACTACCTTCGGAGATATCCGAAAATAAACGAAAATTAGCAAATTCGTTTTTATTTTTTCCTGATTACATTTGTTGAAATAATTTCAAACAAATGTCACATATCCATTGCCACTTTTTCTCCTCTACAAGATGACATAATTAGTTTTTAATTCCGACGTTTCGTTGGCGGGCCACCATCATCAACTTCATTTTTTTAAATACGGACCTGGAATTTAAATTGCGTATTTTTGATCCTCATACCTCTGAAACCTAATATTTGATGTCTTCTAAATGTCATGCAGACGTTTCGTGTCCCAAAAATGCATCAGCAAGGTTTTTGGATTTAAAAAAAAATTCTACCCTAGTGAAAATACCAGTATTCATTTGAAATTGAGCAGATGAGGTGTATAAGAGAAAATTAAAATATTTTTGTCTTTAAAACACTTATTTAATAATAATAAATGTAATAAATTATGGGTAAAGGAAACAGAACAAAAACAAATTCATATTAGATAAACTTACTTAAATAACCACATTAAAACAGGATTAACGCACTGGTAATATCATAACAAAATTAAGAAAAGGTGAGAATATCCTTCAAACTTATCTCAAATGTTCGAACAGATTGCCGTTTACGTTTAAACACTTTAATGCTTTGGTATTTACTTTTCTTACTGCCCTTAAAATTGATCTTTTGCGTAAAGATCGGCATGAAGTTAAAATTTTTTGACGTAACTCCGCCAAGTTTTCAACAGGCCCATTTTTATATACTTTATTTTTTATTGCACCCCATAGAAAAAAATCTAGGGGTGTCAGATCGGGCGATCTCGCTGGCCACTCTACCACACCTCGGTTTCCTATCCACTTTTCTGGGAAATTTCGATGTAAATATGCACACACATATCGACCATTATGGGGAGGTGCACCGTCATGTTGAAACCAGAGATGTGGAAGGGTTGCCAACGGGACATCCATTAAAAAATCTTCAAATTGGTTATTTAAAAAATTAAGATACATATCTGCGTTTAAATTATGGTCATATAAAAATGGACCCAAGATTTTGTCCCCACACAATCCTGCCCAAACATTAATGGAAAACCTGATTTGAGGACGAAGTTCTCTATTTTCTCTTGGGTTCTCTACAGCCCAAACATGTTCGTTATTTCTATTAAATAAACCACAATTTGTGAATTTTGACTCGTCCGTCCAGATAATGCGATTTAAAAAATTCGGAATTATTGTAGCCTGATCTCTTATCCATTGGCAAAAAGTAACTCTTCTCTCGGCATCTCCAGGATGTAATGTTTGAGAAATATGAATTTTGAAGGGCTTGAAGTCATTTGATTTTAATATTCGCCAACATTTAACATGGTGTAAAGAGTGCAAGTTTGCTTCCGACTTAATTTGTCTGGTGGACACAGAAGGGTTTTGGTTTACCTGTAGATACAATAGACAGCATTTATTAAAATGCATATATTATCATAATTTATAAAAAATACTAACCTGGTTTAGAACTGTATCAATTTCCCCATTTTTGAATTTATTACCATATTTCTTTCGTGGTTTTATAAATGACCCATATTCCTTCAAATTAAACTCCAACCTTTTAAAGTATGTGTAGTGTGGTTGAGGTTTTTCCGGATATTGCTCAAAATACATCTGAGTGGATCTATAACAATTTCTTTGGCATAAAAAGTAAATGCGAAGCATATCACTTTTTTCTTGGTTGGAGAATGGCATTTTGTGGCATTAAAATAAAAAATCCACAAACGTTATCACCGCAGTGCCCCAAATGTCATTAGTTTTTAATTTTTCATGGCACTCTTATTTATTTTACACATACTTGCTGTTTCAAAGGTTGGAATTTAATAATGGTAAAAGATAAATATGGTTCAACGCCAAAATTATTCAGTCAGTGTATGAATACACCTCAGCAATATTTGTAATTTCGTTAATCCCGTATTAAAGTAAGTTTGTCTAATAGGAATTTGTTTTTGTTCTGACTTTCACTAGGGTAGAATTTTTTTTTAAATCCAAAAACCTTGCTGATGCATTTTTGGGACACGAAACGTCTGCATGACATTTAGAAGACATCAAATATTAGGTTTCAGAGGTATGAGGATCAAAAATACGCAATTTAAATTCCAGGTCCGTATTTAAAAAAATGAAGTTGATGATGGTGGCCCGCCAACGAAACGTCGGAATTAAAAACTAATTATGTCATCTTGTAGAGGAGAAAAAGTGGCAATGGATATGTGACATTTGTTTGAAATTATTTCAACAAATGTAATCAGGAAAAAATAAAAACGAATTTGCTAATTTTCGTTTATTTTCGGATATCTCCGAAGGTAGTCGGAACTTTGAAATTTTTATAGCGGCATTTTCTTGAGCTCCATATTGCGGAACTTTGCCCCCATTTAACCGACTTTGTATCTCTCGTAGTTTCGGAGATCCCTGTACTTAGCCTCGAATTTGTAACACCCTGTATACATATATGTACTATTTTTTCTGTTGAGCGAAAGGGCGTAAACTGCTGGAATTACAGAAGTGGTCTGATCTTTGCTGCCAATATCCACATGAATAGTACCTATATAACTGCTCAAACAGAGGGCAGCAGCAGCGACAAAATTTCTATATCCTTTTGTAAGTAAATAACAATTTTTGCTACCAAATACTAACATTCGCTCTTAGTCTGCACCATCATCGATTACAAGCATGTCTTGAATGTCGCCAGGAATAACAATTTCCCCTCGGTTACTATAGGAAGTTTTTGTATTCCTAAAGCTTTATTGCGTGTTCTGTATAACGTAGGTACGTTGGTCACGAACTCTAGTCCAGTATCTTTAACGTCCATAAGTTGTTCTTTAAAAATATAAGGCACACAAATATAATTGTTAACAATATTCAACCACTTTTGACCAGTGACAGTATCGTAATTAAGGTTATTAGAAATTATGCCTGAAATGGGAACTAATTATTGTTGGATATTTTGCTTTGCACCAAATGGGAAGGTTTCAGGTAGTTTTGAAATATTGCCCGAAATGGGAATGCCCGAAAGAGGAAACACCGAGAAAAAAGGCCATTTTAACGGCGGGGGCGGTTTCTACCCACAAAAGAGGGGTGAATTTCCTGAAGACACGAAAAAAGTACGCCAAACTAAAAATAAACTGAGCCGTAATTTTGTATTTTTTCAGCAAAAAAAGAGGCTTTCTAATACTAGATTTATTCCAGTTAAAAATTCCACCCTGTATATATTAACGTTAGATGAAATCCATTAAAATTCAAGGGCGTTTCTGAAAAAGGTCATAATAGTCCTGTAGGTACCATCGTGCCGAGAAAAAACTGGTACACAGAAAAATGTCCTGTTTTCTCCTAGACCATTAGAAAAAATTTTATATATAGTCGGATCTGGTCTTATCGTGCGGGTCATACGGTTCAAGAAAGACATACTCTCAGTTTTTGTTTTCTTTACTTTTGTTTAATTTTACCCTTTAAATAAAATATACGTAAGATAAATGAGACAGACTTATGTAATTTTGACATGAAAGACAAGGATATGTATTTTATTTTCAGCGATTTACAAAAGCTTGTACCTGCCACCTTATTGATTTAAAGATGTCAGTTTTGTGACTTTGACAGTTTGTGACAAAAGTAAACATATTTCTGGGTTTTTGCATCCCCAATCAAAAAAAAATGGTACTTAATCTGATAAACTATTTCGAAAATAAAAGAAAAAGTGGAAATTCGCCAACCAATATTCAGGAAACAGTAGCCAAAGCACTGGGAATTAGTTTAAAGACTGTGCAGAAAATTGTGCATGAAACAAAACATAACATAATACCCAAGAATACTAAAAAGTGTAAACGAAGAAAGCCAAAGACTGAGGATTTAAGCGAAAATATTAAAATGGGAGTTCGAAATGTGATTTACGATTTATACAAACTAAAAACCAATGTAACTCTTCCAGTTTTACAAAAAAACATTAAAAATTCGGGGTGTTTTGGAAATTGGACTTCAAGCGTTATCAAACTTAATAAAAAATTTAGGTTTTCGCTATAAAAAAGACTGTAACCGAAGATTTTTATATGAGCAGCCACAGATAGTGAGTCAGCGTGTTCAGTTTTTAAAAAAATATACGGACAATTACAAGTCGAAATTTAGAAAAGTGGTATTTTTAGACGAAACGTGGATATTTTCAAATGGAAGTGGTTCAAAATCTTGGCACGATGAGTCTGTAAAAAGTGTTAAAAGGAAAAAGGGGTGCGGTACGGGAAAGCGTTTTATTATTTTGCATGCCGGTTCTGCAACAGGATATGTTGCAGGTGCGAGTTTAATTTTTTCTTCAAAAAGTGCTGACTATCATGATAATATGAATTGCGAAATGTTTGAAAAATGGTTAAAAGTTCAATTGATACCAAATTTGGATGCTCCGTCTTTAATTGTATTAGATAATGCATCATATCATTTAAGGATTTTAAATAAACAGCCTACTTCATCTTGGAGGAAAAGTGATATTTATGAGTGGCTGGAAAAACACAACCAAAATCCTTTACCAAATATGCTTAAATCGGAACTCCTATCTCAAAGTCTCTTAAAAAACCCAAAATATACGCGGTAGATGAAATACTGCGTGAATATGGTCATGAGGTTCTACGACTGCCGCCATATCATTGCCAGTTTAACGCAATAGAATTAATATGGGCTGGTGCAAAGTCTTATTATGAAAAACATGTAGGTGATGGTCTTAAATCCGACCAAGTACAAATAGTTTGGCAAGATTCGTTAGATCATATTACACAAGAGTACTGGAAGAAATCGGTGGAACATACAGAAATATTAATAAGGGATTGGTGGGATCGAGAACAAGTACTAGATGTCGAAGTAGCGCCAATGATAATTGCTCCATTCGAAGACGACTCAGACGACGAGGACTTTTCAGATTTTATAAGTGACGATGAGAGTTTTTAGGCTATAATTATAAACGGTGTTTTTCGTTTATATTTTTTAGTATTCTTGGGTATTATATTATGCTTTTTTTTCATGCACATTATTCTGCAGTCCTTAAACTAATTCCCAGTGTTTTCATTACGGTTTCCTGCATATTGGTTTGCGAATTTCCACTTTTTCTTTATTATCAAAATAGTTTATCAGACTAAATGCCATTGTATTTTTAGGTTTTAGTAGTAAAATTGTTAAAATAAATTGCACTGTTTATTATTGTCGTTTTTAATTAAAGGGTACAGTAGGTATATAATTAACGATTATATAATTTTTTTGTAACTTTTTCAACTCCCCTGTACATAATTTTTACAAAACTAATAATATTAGATATATGTGGCTATCTTCGCGATAGCTAAAATAATGAAACTATTTTTCCTTCCTTCGGTATATTTGTAAATAATCTCACAACATTTTGATAGCCTCTGTGTTGTCTGATTTGACGCATATGATCAGTGACCTTTGGACCCGCACGTTAAGACCAGATCTGACTATACCTAAAACCTGATACCAGTAAAACTTCATATGAAATTTGAATGTTAGTTAAGATTGTCACTTTATGACTAACTAATTTTCTTTGTATAAATATGCCACAATTAACCCCCGAGCAACAAGCAATTATTTATGGTCCGTTGCGAGATGGTGTTGCTATTAGGGATATTGCAGACGAATTAGGTATAATTAAGAGTACTATTGGCAAAACAAAAAATAGCAAGACATGGGACTATTATGAGAAAAGCAGGTTCAGGACACCCTAAAATTTCTACTGAAGATGATGATAGAACCCTGGTTAATAAGTATCTAAGGGATCATCCGTTTGAAACAGCAATAAAGGCGAAAGAAGAAACGGCCATTCCAGGTTCTGCAAATACTGCCAGAGAAAGGCTTCAAAATTCCGATATACGAAGTCGTTGTGCTGCCAATAAAATCTTATTAATGGAAAGAAATAAACTGGACAGGTTAGAATTTGCAGATGAATATGTAAATCAAAATAATTTATGGAAAACAGTTATATTTTCTGACGAGAAAACTTTTCAGTCATGCAATAATGGGAGAATTCGGGTGTATAGGCCTTCTGGCATGCGGTATGATGAGAGATACACCCACAAAACCAACAAAAGTGTAAGTTTTTCTATAAATGTTTGGGGTTCGATTAGCGCTAGAGGACCAGGTGTTTGCCAAATAGTAAAAGGAATACTAACTGCAGCCGTATACGTTAATATACCTAATGAAGTGATGATACCATCGATAAATGCTGTATAATATGGTCAACATTTTACATTTCAGCATGATAATGCTAAAAATACACACAGCACGCATTGTAAAAAATTACATTCAAGAGAATAATATTGAAGTTCTTCCCTGGTCTTCGAAGAGTCCCGATCTCAACCCGATCGAAAACATTTGGAGTGCAATGGTCAAATCTATGTATAAACATGATTTTCGACCAAGAAACAGCGATGAATTACGCTACAGAATAAATCAAGCTTGGGATGAAGTAACGGGCGAATTATGCAGAAACCTAGTTTTAATTATGCCACAAAGGCTCCAAGAAGTAATAAACAGAAACGGTTCTATGACCAAATATTAAAAATTTTCTGTTGTTTTGACAAATTTTGCATTTTTGTAATTTTTTCTTTTTATTAAATTTATTTTATTACCTACTATCTTTGTTTTTTTTTTGTGGCGATGTTAAATACAATTTAAATAAAATCTGTGACTTTTTATAAAAAATCTAATAATTTAGTTTATAATGTATAATCTGTCTCAAATTTAAACAATAAGAAATATATTTTGTTCTACCCCGTATGGCAAAATAAAAAAACGTTTTATTATGTAACCTAGGTTATTTTTTAAAAATTGGATATTTTTACCTTTTCAGCTCTACACACCTTTTATAGTCTAGGAGATATCTTATGTCGTTCCTGAGTTTCTCAAATTTGCTGTACCAGTTTTTTCTCGGCACGATAGTACCTTTTATGGTTAATCTTACCGGGTGCCAAAGTTTTGGCTAGCTTTGCAATTCCTTGACAAAGCCTAGCTTTTATAATTCCAGATCATCAATATTAACAACAGGAAGACCGCCAGCATCCTCATGTCCAATTAGCTGACTCAGCGCCACTTTGACATCTGTCAAATAAAAATTATTATAGTTTATTTGTTTACAATAACAGGTTTATTTGTTTACAAGTTTACAATATAAGTAATAACTGATAATTAATAATTTATAATTTAATATAAGTAATCCAACATTGGTAACTTATGTTTTATCACAAACTGTTTATAATATTTACAAAAACTGCTACAGTATTACCTAAATAAACTTAATTCAGTAATCAATAGGTACATTTGAACAAGATATATCACAGGAATGTTTGTAGTCATAAAGTAAATTATATTAAATTAACCGAATCAGAAGGAAATAGTATGCACCTAAGTGAATTAACACTTGTTTTGTGCCTATAATTTCCCATAAGTAATTGAGAGTATAAAGTACTACCCAATATTGTAATATACGCATGCACACAACACGACAGCAAAATACACCAAACCCTAAACTAATCTATTGCAAGTGACTAAATTGTAATTAATTTTATAAAAAGATGATAATGATCACTAATAAATATTTTACAGTTGTATGAAAATCTTTTATAGCTGCTTATAGTTTTAATTTCACTAGTTAACAAATTATAGCACTTTGGACCTAGAAATGTTACAAACCTTTTTCCACAATTAAAAGTAATCTGAGGACATTGAAGTACCTAGTTCACTCGTGATACTACGGGTCACAGTGCCATGTGAAACATAATTCCTAAGAGCGGGATGCCTATACACGAAGATACACAAAGAATGAAAATACAGAGATCTGATATTGCATATTCCGTCCTGATATAAGAGTTTTGTAGGGTATAGCTTGTTTTTCTTAAAAATAATCTTTAGAATGTAATTTTGTACTATGTTTAAATTGTTAAGGCTCTTCGCGTATAGTCCACGCCAAACTAATATACCGTACTTCAGCAATGATTCTACTAATGATCGGTAAACCAGAAGTAAGAGACCTTTACTTAATATATCTCTTATTTGATAAAACTTATATATTAATTTTCTAACTCTTTTATTTAAATAAGCAATATGACTATCCCATTTTAGATTCTGATCTATTAGTACACCTAGATATTTTACATAGTTTGTTTCTTGAATTAAATCACTAAAGTTATCAATACTAATGGAGTTGAAATGTGGACGATTAACATTAATTTTTGTAAACGCTATATACTTTGTTTTTTCAATATTTAGAGATAGCTGAAACCTATCCAACCAATTTTTTATCAGATACATATCATTCTTAATAGTCGTTTCAACCTCCGACCAAGTATTTCCCCTAAATACAACGACGGTATCGTCAGCATAAGATACAATCTTACCCGAAATTTTCAATGAAAGCAGAGAATTAATATAAGCCACAAACAAAACCGGACCCAAGACGGTACCCTGCGGAACACCAATCTTTACCTTCATATCCTCACTCACACACCCATTCACCCTAACACACTGCCAACGGTCAGTCAGGTAACTCTCAAAAACGTCCAACACAGTACCACGCACCCCACAACACTCCAGTACATGTAGAAGTTTACCATGATGCACTGTGTCAAACGCCCTTGCCAAGTCTAGAAATATACCAATACATTTTTGTCCAGAATCAAGATTCTGAATAACCTCATTTGTGACCTGAAACATGGCATCAGCAGTACTCTTACCCTCCTGAAATCCAAATTGTCCCTTATTGATGATATTATTAGTACCAAAGAAGTGTACTAGCCGAGTTTTTAAACATTTTTCGAATAATTTTGCAAAGTTGGTAATTACACTAATGGGTCTATAGTTTGATATTTTCTGTCTATCACCTGATTTAAAAATTGGACTTATAATACTTTTCTTAAACTCTCGAGGCACAGTACCAGTATTAAATATCAGATTTATTATATGCTTTAAGGGCAAAATAATGTATGGGTGAATAAATTTAAAGACCCTCTCGGATACATTATCAAAGCCTGGGGCACTATTATTTTTTAGTGATTTAATATTATTTATAATTTCGTTATCCGTAACTGGAGTCAAGAACATTGTATTATTATTTATTGGCAAAGTATGGTGAAAGTTAATAGGTTCTGAGATATTTTCGATCATTTTGATACCGATACTAGAGAAATAGTCATTGCAGAAATTAACCATGGACTTTTCATCAGGAATAGTGAAGATATTTTTCGTATGTTGCAATGAAGTTCTTAGCGTATCTCGAATTGCCTTTTTTCATTTCGTAAAGGTCTTGACCTACTCTTTCGAGGAGGTCGTATATGTGATGAGCTGATGTGGATGATCCACATTTGTTACAGAACCAGTTCCCTGATTTGCCATTTTGGGGCTTGTCTAGAAATGATTGTGGTAGGAGAAGTCCAGTGCAGTCACTAAAAACGAATACAGAAATTTATATAAAAATACTGACTAAGCGTAATGAAAATATGTGAACAAAAATTATTACCTATTGTACCGTGCGAGCAAAAATTATTTGCATCAAAGAGGGCCTTGCATCTAAGGACGTAATGCTTAGCCGTAGAGCAAAATACCTGTTAGGTGTCAGTAACTACCTGAATTAACAATCAATCAGTTATTCCGTCATCTTTGACAGTCGTTACAAATCATTTGATTCATCGCTAATTTTTCAAATTTCCTAAACAATTCACACAATGGGCTTTACGGTACAGCACAAAACATTCATGGTTGAAGCGTATTTTCGAGACGGAGTTAGAGTAAACGGTGAGTATCAATACAATCTGGATTTGTGCATGGACCATTTTCACGAAAATTTTCCTAACGTTGCTTTTATTGCTGGGGATTTTTAACATTACTTGAAAAGAACCGGGGCTGTGTTTAGGGAAACAGGTTCTATACAACACAAAGAAGGAGCAGGAAGACCATCTGTAAGAACAGAAGAACTTGTTGCAAACGTTCGTGAAATAATGCAAAATACGCAACAAATTGTATAAGACGCCTGTCACAAGAAGTGGGAAGATCTTATGGAACATGCAGGACTATTCTTAAGAAATAATTATTAGGCAAAGTAATTATTTTTTTTTCTGTATATTCTTACTTTGTTAATTTTGTAAACAACAAAAATAAATTTGTAAAATAAAATTTTAACATAGATTTGGTTAGATATATCGTCCCCATATCATTGTGATCTAACCCAAGCTCTAAGTTTTTTAATTCAAGCCCTCTTTCAAGCAAGGGATCCTTCTGGTAAATAAGTCATAAATTATTTTCTTAAAGTGGAATAAACTACATAAACTGGGTTATTATCAGATTATTAGATTTTGAACGCACTTGGTACCTAAAGCAAGAATTTTTGCCTTACCACTAGGTACAAGAAATGGTAACCTTAATGTTGTCTTTGTTAGAAACAGTTTGGTTGTTTCTTTTATTTACTTATAGACACGAAAATGTGCTCGCAAACGATTGTCTGCCAAATCTGACCGAAACAAGACTGAAAGGTTCGTTCATAGTGGGAGCGTCGAGCGATGCGTCGCGTCCGCGTCGCGTCTCTAAAAAAACCATCTCATTTATTTAAATACAAACGTTAATGGTAAAGAGCGTTCACTCTGCGTCGCGTTCAAGCGTTCAGAGAGCGTCCGCGACGTAAACAATCCGGATTGTTTTTTTGGAGCGGCGCGCTAGGCAATATGTGAAATATATATATTTTTCACAAAATTTGATGCATTTTTTCCAAGTGGTTACCAACTCTTTCCAACAAATAATCAAAAGTGCGAATAGACATTCTTAAATAATTAAAAAATCGGTCTGGATACCGTCTTAGCTGTGGGTATAAATGATGAAATTCCCCAAATTTGTATCTCTCTCTATTAATGGGGTGAATTCCAATTCGCTTTCTTCTTAATCTTCTTAAATAATATGGAGTTTCTAGTAAAAGGAATAACCGAAGTACTCTAGTTGGAGCCATTTTATGAACTGAATTAAAATATATAGACGTCGTCAAAAACGATGTAAATACTGTGCGGGACACGACTCTCGACGCTCCCACTATGAATGTCCTGGCGCAATACAACGCGACGCTCCCACTATAAACGAACCTTAAAGAATATAGATATTTTTGTAATGAAAGATCGGTAGTCTCGCAGGAGATAAAGGTTCGTTCATAGTGGGAGCGTCGAGCGATGCGTCGCGGCGAGTGTCGCGTTGTTCTGCGCCAGGACATTCATAGTGGGAGCGTCGAGAGTCGTGTCCCGCACAGTATGTGCATCGTTTTGGACGGCTTTTTTTTTAAATTTAGGTCATAAAATGGCTCCAACTAGAACACTTCGGTTATTCCTTTTACTAGAAACTCCATATTATTTGAGAAGATTAAGAAGAAAGCGAATTGGAATTTACCCCATTAATAGAGAGAGACACAAATTTCGGGAATTTTATCATTTATACTCACAGCTAAGACGGTATCCAGACCGATTTTTTAATTATTTAAGAATGTCTATGCGCACTTTTGATTATTTGTTGGAAAAAGTTGGTAACCACTTGGAAAAAAATGCATCAAATTTTGTGAAAAATATATATATTTCACATATTGCCTAGCGCGCCGCTCCAAAAAACAATTCGGATGGTTTACGACGCGGACGCTCTCGGAACGCTCTCTGAACGCTTGAACGCGACGCATCGCTCGACGCTCCTACTATGAACGAACCTTAAGACTTGAAGTTGGTCAAATGCTTAATAACTGTGGATGGATTCTGACCCCCATATATTATGGCTTATCAGTAAAGAAATTATTTCATAACCCGAATAAATAAATAAAGAAAAGTGTGTACCTACCACTTAAAAGTAGTAAAGAGCGTGCAACGCATAGCGATGCATAATTTTCAACAATTTACAGAATTATTCGTAGGTATAACATTGTAAAATATGGTTCCGGGTATTTACAAATGCACCTAGGCAACTCAATGCCTGTATGTGCACAATACTAATAGTAGGTTAAACAAACATAATGAATAGTATATAGGTACTAAAAACAATACTTGAAGACAATGCTTCTTTTCTGGAGTGAGCATACTCTGCAGCAAAAAGTAATGCACCTACATGGCTGCAGACCTCGCTGTTCCCTGGCAAGTACACTAGGCAGTGCACACACTTTCATCTTTTCCAATTATTACCCAGGCCTCTAATGGTTTCAAAGTGGTTCTCTGGGAATGTTTGACCTAAAAGTGAAAAGTTATAAGTAAAATTGTAATTAATTTAATTACATTATAACATCGATCATTGGTGTTCAGTTTTTGAAGCAATATAATGACATTATAAGTAAAAAGCACAAAATTGGTAATAAATAAACAAACATCTTACTTTTCCAATTAAAATGTAAACATCATCAACTATCTTAGTTCCAGCTTGTACAAGAAAGCCAGACTGAAAATATTTGTATGCCTGCAAACTTTTAAATGCCTTCATTTTGTTCTTTTGAATAAAAACTATGGGAAAAACCAAATAAGCAATAATGTCCATGATTGATATAGGTGAAACACCTCGTGGAACACCATTAATAGCTAGTAGAATCAAGGTCCTGAGAATTAATAAGAAACTGGTCCAAGCTGCTTATTAATTTTAATTTCAGTTGATACCTAAAAAGAAAACAATGGTTACAAAGGTAAACAAGAAAATTAATTGCATTTAAACCTACCTTTGACCAACATCTGGATTCTTAACTAATAATTTTCGTAGATATTCACTCTCCATTACAGAATAATTTAGTTTATTTAAAAGAAAAAAGATAACAAAACACTTAAAACCACGATCCAAACCTTAATCCAAACAGTTTAATGCCAACAAAATAAATGCTTTGGTTATGGAACCAGTTGTCACTGTCAGTCATGTGTGCTAACCAACGTCAGTTTTTTACCACGTAGTTTGGATTGCCTAATACTAAGCTGAATTAGTTTGGTTAGATAAGTCAAGAAAATTAGTGTGCATAGAAAGATTTTTGGTTATCTTAACTAAAATATGGTTAAAAATAATATTTAGTCATAGGAGCTATGTACAGGGTCATCCAACCAGGACTGAACAGGGGCCTATTTTTTTAGTTTCCCTGTATTTTTATTTAAACCAATATAGCCATTTAGTTTATGCTTTGCCGTAGAATCTAAAATTACCATTTAAAAAGCGATCTGACTTAAAACAAAGGAACTGTGGCGTAAAGTTGTTGTTTTTTCAATGGAACACCCTGTATATTATTTATTTTTATGAAACGCCTTTCTTTCCTGATTTCATTAATATATAGTTTGTCCATATTAGCTCAAACCGTTTTTAAGATTTGAGCAATCAAACATTTAAAAAGCTGTATTCATTTGAGCTTGATACGTCTAGAATGCCTTGGAAAAGAAAATCCCCGTAATGGCGATGCATTAAAATACAGCTTTTTAAATGTTTGATTGCTCATATCTTAAAAACGGTTTGAGCTAATATGGACAAACTATATATTTATGGAATCAGGAAAAAAGGGCGTTTCATAAAAATAAATAATATACAGGGTGTTCCATTGAAAAAACAACAACTTTACGCCACAGTTCCTTTGTTTTAAGTCAGATCGCTTTTTAAATGGTAATTTTAGATTCTACGGCAAAGCATAAACTAAATAGCTATATTGGATTAAATAAAAATACAGGGAAACTAAAAAAATAGGCCCCTGTTCAGTCCTGGTTGGATGACCCTGTACAGTTGTCCTGAAAACCTAGAAATTCTTACAGTAACTATAATAATTATTTAATTTGAAGAAATAGTCCATATACTTAAAGTGGAGTCGAAAGTATGAAAAGGGAAAGAAAAACACAAAGTCTTCCTCCACAAATTTAATGGAAAGAATTCCAAGTTTTAAGGGTATCTACATGTTTCGAACGTAGAAACGTTCATCTTTAGGAGACAGAAAGTTTTAAATCTATGCTGATGGTGTAAGCAAAAGAGAAACTGAAATTTAGAACCTTAATGGAGCTTTATGGATTTAAACTAAAGTGTAGAAGAAACATGAAATATTTGATAATGGTAAAACCAAAGAGTGATTAAAACATAGTGAAGGGTTGTAAACCAACCAAATAAAGTAGGGAAGAAGAAAACCTGTTTAGGTGTCGAGGCTTATTTAAAATTTTTAAAAAAAATTTTTAAAGGAACTAATAGAACATATTGTAGACATTATGAAGGTGTACACCTTGTGTTGTCCTATCTGTAAAAATAGAAATCGAAATTAAAATAAAGTAAAGTGAAGTTTTATAATGTTTTAGAGAGAATTTTTAATTTTGAATAAAGGGCTTAGGACTTACAATATTGTTGTAAAAACAGAAATTTTTGGGGTCCTGAGGACTAAACCTCAGTAACCCCGCGGTAGATTAATTTGTTAACGGTAAAAATTGTAATTAAAAAATCAAACATTTTTTGGAATTTTTTTCTTCGTATGCCAAAAGGCCGTTCACCTCCACGTGCTAGCGAAAAAGTGAATGAAAGATAATTGATTGACAGTAGACAGATATACTGACAGGAAAAATAGCGGTAAATTTAAATTAAGTAAGAGAAAAATTTTTGTAGATGAAAAGCTCAATTAAGGTTGGGTAGATACAGTACTACTAACCAATTACCTAAGATAACAATATAATATATCAAAGGTGCCTATTCACGTTCAGTCGGCCGTCAGTCCGTGGACTGTCCGTCCTGGCCGGCCGGCCGTTATCGAAAGTCAAACTACACGTACAGTTTTATTCACCGATTACGGCCGGAGGATTTCTGCCGGATTCGATAGCGGCCTTCAGTTTTTGTTATTTCACTATACACGCGCAGTTATTTCGACAGGTCAAACATGTCGCAAGAACAGTGCGCAGCGGCAATTGTTGTTATTTCACACGAACAAAGAAAAAGGAAAATAAAAACAATTTGGATGAAAGACTGGCTAAAAAGACGTTGTACTTTCTCCCACATGAAGCTTGTACGAAAACTACGGCAATCGAGTGCAAGTGATTTAAAAAACTTTATTAGGATGAATGATCATTGCTTCGAGTATTTATTAAAACCGTATATCACAAGAAAGGACACCGTAATGCCTTTTACAGTTCTTTTCTGAACGCACTTTTCATATTATTTATCTTATGTTTCACCGAGTCTAAAGTAGCTTTGATATCTAAGTACTGTTTTATATAGTACTAGCGTGTATCCGGCATGCGTTGCAACCCGCTGGTATAAATACAAACCCGATATATTAGTACCCGGCATGCCACTTTCTGAAATTGCACCCGTGCGGGTCGCTATTTATACATAAAAACCTTCCTCTTGAATCACTCTATCTATTTAAAAAAACCGCTTCAAAATCCGTTGCGTAGTTTTAAAGATTTAAGCATATATAGGTATATAGGGACGGATGGCGGACAGACAGCGAGAGCGACTTTGTTTTATACTATGTTAAGAAAAGTAATTCTTCATATTATGCTTTAATTCGCAAAGCCCTATTAGCATATGAAGAGTCTTTTATTTTCCCCAAATATTTATGTTTGCGGTACAACTCAATAAAATTCTTGATAAAGTTAGGTTGGTTTGCCAATTTGTTCGGCGTTACTGAATAAAAACTGTAAAATTTTAGAAAGGAGAGAAATAAGACACTTGAAGTCTTTCTCTACTGGTATATTAAAATAAAGTTTTAATAATGGTAAATTATCTACATGTTTCGAATGTATATACATTCATCATCAGGAGAATGGAATAAGGAATATAAGAAATATAATAGGTGCGAACACTCCAAACGGAGCTACAAGATGATGGAAAGGTAGAGTTAGGTATTTGGAGAAACTTCAAACATAATGATAGACCTAACGAGAGGCTATTCGTAAAGTAAAAGCAGAAACCAAGCTGATTGTTGTGAAGGGAGAACAGAAAGAATAGAGTAAAATGAAGGCTCGATTCAATTGACTAATTAAAGGGACTAATAATTTTGTGTGACTTCACATACTAGTGAAATAGCACCGTAAGTGTAAGGAGAGAAAATTGTACATAAAATTTGAAAAGCAGTAGATGTTATAAAAAATATTTGTGTCATTTATAAGACATCCTTTGTTTAAGATTAGAAGTAATAATAGTTTAAAATCTTGGCTCTCGACATTACTTAATTCGAAATTAAAGTTTAAAAAGTATTAAATGTGAACTGGAGCTGACAGTTCTGAAAAGACAAGGTAAAATGGATGTCTACATGACATGACATGACATGGCCTGAAGTCCAATGCCGGCCGGTAAACTACTACACACGCACTTTATAAGCTTTTATCTATGTACACATGTTAAGTGTGTAGTGAGTACTGGCAGCCCGGCCATTATCTCTCCGGCAAAATACGGCCGGCCGACTGAACGTGAATGGGTGCCTTTAAACTAAGAAGTGAAAGGGTACTATGTTAATGTGGGAGAAAAATCAATTAGGGTAGGTATCCTAAAATTTCTTTGTGTGTGGTATCATTTGTAAATGAAAATATCTTGGGTGTTCGTGTATGTATGTCACAGAGAGAAAATTGGTGTTATGCTGTGTGTGTTCTGCAAAATATGGAAGGGAAAATGAGTGTGGGACATGATACTAAAACAGACTCATGAGTGTGGGTGATATTACATTATGTCGGCAGTAAAGAATATATATATAGCATATGGTGATGATGATTGTTAAATGGATATTTGTAACCTATCAAATAAAAGGAGAAACAATTTCTTTGAATTGACTTATTTTTTGATATTGTGACTAGCAAAGAACGATAGAGAAGGACAAAGGAAAGGCAAAATTGTATCTAATCATTGAAGTCAAGAGCATTGAAAAAAATTGTGCAACTATGCTGTATTTGATCATTCAGACCAAGGATATTCAAATTGTTTAACGTTTTATTAATTTCTAGAATTTCTAAAAGATCCAATTTGTTTCCCTTGTTGCAAAAATTTAGTATGAGAGTCAGGATTGAAAATATGATTATTTGAAAATAAATGTCTAGAAAAATTAGATTTTATCTTTGAAGGGGAAATATTTTGATTGATAGCTCTGTCCAATTCTTTACAATGTTCTTTTAGACGTATTGAAAATTTGCGTCCTCTGCTTGTCCAATATAAGTCGCATTACAACCCTCAGTGGAACAGCTGATGCCTATACACACCTGATTTGTCAGAAACTGGGATCATGTCCTTAGAGTTGACTAAAAATTTTCTGAGAGAATGCTGTTTGAAAGCATTTTTAAGGGTATATGAGATAGGGCCCCAAAAAGGTAATGAGTAAAATTTTTTTGAAGAGTCGTCTTTGGATAGAAGGTTTCTGTTAAGTGATTTAATTAAGTGTTTGTAATAAATTTTGTTGATTAAGTTTAATGGGAAACCATTGTTAAGACCTCTATTTGTTTTATTAAATTAAGTTCAGATTTGAATTCATTATCTTCTAGTTCTAATAATTATTTCCACATATTATGCCAAAGCATGGACAACAATAAAAAATTAGTGCCAGTTATCAATGCATTTTTTAGAGTGTGTAAATACTGAATTGAACTGTAATATTTGTGATAATTCAAAATTAAGAATGAACTGTATGAAATATTTTTTACTTTTGACTGTATTTTCATGAATTTTTATTCTTAATTTTAATAAATATCAACGACTAAAAAGTATTTTTTTATTAAAATACAATTAACCAAGAGTAAATAAAAGACAAAGAAACAACTAAAGGTGAGAGAATATTAAAAGCCAATACTAATTGTTTAATAATTTTATTTCAAAATATATAAATACCTATTTCTTTACACATGCATCACATCTTACTATACTATAACTATCATTTAGTCTCTGCTTTTTTTACAATAATATAGGATCATATTTCTTAAATCGCTTCGTTCTGGCCATATTTATTAGTGATTTAAACCTTCTATATTTTTTTTTTTAATCTTTATTTTATTTCTGATCTTAAAACAGTATTGCTACTGGTGAAAAGACCTATACAAAATAACAATAATAAACAATATAATACATAACATGTTATTACATCTATACATACAGGGTGTTACAAATTCGACATACCAGCATTGGAATCTCAGAAACCATAGGAGTTAGAGAAACGGTTAAATGGGAGCAAAGTTGTGCAATTCGGTGCTGATTATAATACCGTCTTAAAAGTTTTCAAATTCCGAATACTTTCGATTTTATTCGAAAAAAACAGAAATTTTGCAAAATCGTTTTTATTTTTTCCTGACCTCATTTGACTAGCTATTTAAAAATAAATGACACTTTGTCATTGCCACTTTTTCTCCTCTACAAAATGACGATACTAAACTAAAGATCTGCCGTTTCGTCTCCGAGCGGCCATCACCAACTTTACTTTTTTAAATACGGACCTGGATTTTTTTTAACCGATTTTTAAACCTCCTACCCTCAAAATGTAAATGGCGAGATAACTTTCTCATAATGATGAATTGTCCTTGCTTATTTTTTAAAATTCATATTTTTTACACTTCTTGTCAGTCCGGTCCTGGCACCGAATCACAATATTAATTAAAAATTTTATTTTTTTTAAAACCTATACAAATAAGTTTCATGAAAAAGTTTGTCTAAAGTTCATGTTAGGTATTTAAGTAATATATGTACCTACCCAAAAAGAATTTTGACTATTTGAACATTTAGAAAATTAGGATTTAATTAGTAAATTTAGAATTATTAGAAAATTTTTATAAAATAAATCATATTACTTATGTATGAATGTTTTAAATAAAATAAAGTCAGGCAACGAATCACAATATTAATTAAAAACTTTATTTTATTTAAAACATTCATACATAAGTAATATAATTCATTTTATAAAAATTTTCTAATAATTCTAAATTTACTAATTAAATCCTAATTTTCTAAATGTTCAAATAGTCAAAATTCTTTTTGGGTAGGTACATGTATTACTTAAATACCTAACATGAACTTTAGACAAACTTTTTCATGAAACTTATTTGTATAGGTTTTAAATAAAATAAAATTTTTAATTAATATTGTGATTCGGTGCCAGGACCGGACTGACAAGAAGTGTAAAAAATATGAATTTTAAAAAATAAGCAAGGACAATTCATCATTATGAGAAAGTTATCTCGCCATTTACATTTTGAGGGTAGGAGGTTTAAAAATCGGTTAAAAAAAATCCAGGTCCGTATTTAAAAAAGTAAAGTTGGTGATGGCCGCTCGGAGACGAAACGGCGAATCTTTAGTTTAGTAACGTCATTTTGCAAAGGAGAAAAAGTGGCAATGACAAAGTGTCATTTATTTTTAAATAGCTAGTCAAATGAGCTCAGAAAAAAATATAAACGATTTTGCAAAATTTCGGTTTTTTTCAAATAAATTCGAAAGTATTCGGAATTTGAAAACTTTTAAAAAAGCATTATATTCAGCACCGAATTGCACAACTTTGCCCCCATTTAACCGTTTCTTTAACTCCTATGGTTTCCGATATTCCAATGCTGGTATGTTGAATTTGTAACACCATGTATATACAAAGAATTAACTTTATCATTGGATTATAATGTCTGTTTAAAATGTAGCTTAAGGTTATAGCATACTTTGTGGAAACTTCCATTTAGCAGATTTTGAGGAACCTTATTATAGGTTTCTATGCTCCTTTGGTATGGTGAATCTTGTCTTTTCTTAGTACGATAATAGTTGTTTCTTATCAGTTCCTTAGATCTAACATTATAGTGATGAAAAGTGGCAGATAATTTTAGTCTGGTATTTGATTTGATTAAGCTGTTTTTAACGCTGTATATTAGTTTACTTTGCTCAAACATTTTTAGTTGGTTAATTCTTAGGAAATAATGTGTATCATACCAGTGACTCGGTGGGTGTATAATAACTCAGTGAGTAAATAGTCTTTATTGCTTTGTTTTGTAACCGTTGAAGTTTGTCTAAAATATTAACATTTGCACTTCCCCAGCATGGAATCAAGTATCTGAAGTGTGGTTCAACGAAGCTGTCATATAAGAGCGCCTTTGCTGTACTATTCAACTGATGTGAGCATCTTCTCATAACTCCGATAATGGGGGCTACTTTGCTTTTTATATGTGATACATGTTCATTCCATGATATTTAGTGTATTGGATAGTACCAGAGCCCAAGGTACTTGTACTTAAAAAAATAAAAATTATATAAAATATCTATTAAATTTTCAAAGTAACTAGAAGCAGTTGTTGGAGATATTTTGAAATTATAAGCAATTAGTTTAAAATGAAGATCTAATCGTAACTTAATTAAAGTTAATACTAATTGACTGAAGGCACTAAGAGCTGTAGTAGTTGTAGTTGGGATGTATTTTTCAAATGTATCTCCATTTTTCGTCGTTAGAAGTATTAACCATCAATCCGAATGGCGAATTATCCACTTTGCTTAGTTGCTGAAATTTTACTGCAAGTTGTTCCATCGTTATATCGGTTTGAATTGCAGTTCCTCCATCTTCCCCTTCCGAGTCAACATTTAGTTCAGTGATATCACCTTGATTTAAATCCATATTCTCCACCTGCAAATATAATTTATTTACCAAGTAATATTATCTTTAAACGGATCATAAAAAAATTACTATTTTAGCTTTTTTGCTTAAGGTTGATATATCTACAACATCTAAGTACAGTAAATCACGATCGCGTCGACTTCCGCAGTTAACAACAATACAAGTCACAGGCATAATAATAATAAAGCTCTTCAAAAACAGTACAAAAATACTCAACAGATAACAAACACCAAAATAAACTGTAAAATATGAACATAAATACTCCTTTTTCACGCAAGCTCAAACGGTTGTTTACATACATGTGTGCCAACCACTGTCATTCGAAAATGGATTTGACTAGTTTAATCGGTATTATAGACCATAGTACAAGCCGCAGGTCGAAGGGACGAGAACTGTTTTGAGTCAAAATTAAATCTATTTTCATGATGATGTTCTTATTTAGAAATAATTATTTCTTTTTTGAATAATTATTCCCAAAATTTATTTTTTTGATCATTTTTGTTTACAGTATAAACATTTAAACCTAATATTAATAAAATAGATTGTAATTTAGATAGTGCTATGACTTATAAGAGCGGAAACGGAAGTGGGTTCTAGACTTTTTATAATCTCGAAGACCGCATCGTCGCGATGTCGGTTCGCGGCACTTTGCGAGCGTGGTGCTTCGGACTAATCGGACTGCTTCGGGCTCCGACGCTTCGACTACTTTTCAATACTTTTCATTATTATTGGTTTAATGGTTTTTGTTGTCTGAACTAGTCTGAAGATTAGATCGAGATCAAACCGCCATTTATTGTTGGTGGGTACCTAATTTAATTGTTTTTGTGTGTGAAAATAAGTGATTCTTTTGAATTTGTAGAACGAAAATTAAAAAGCTATTATGGGCTTGAATGCCTATAGTGACATTTGCAGGTAAGTCCAGTTATAATAAATAAGTAATTGCTACATCTCGCTGCCATCTTTATTTTCTTGACAAATAGCTGGGCGATATGTTTAAGAACCTAGAAGATTATTATATTTTTTACCAATACCTATATCGAACTTTCTTGGGCTTTTTGTGTTGCTAAATGTAAATATTGCTTAAAGAGGGGAGATTTCGATGTAGAGAAAATTTGTTTCAAAAATTTGAAGAATTTTATTACTTAAAAATGTTCTTATTTATAAAAAAATAGTTAGTAGGTATACATAAATCAAAATAATTTCCGTTGCACGTCATCAATCAGTTGATAATTGAAAATCGGTCAGGAAACATAAGAAAATTAAATTTGGGCAAAAAATATAAATAAATTTCATGCGATATTGAATGTAAAAGAAACTTAATGCATTCTTCTTTGATACTAAGCCGCTTAAAGGGAATGTTTTTTAAAATTTACTGATACTCGAAGGTATGACGTGCAACGGAAATTGTTTTAACTTTACTTTAGGTACCTATACTAATAATTTAAAAAAATTAGTAGAAACTACAGGTTCTAGCATACCTACAACTTTAGAGCTTACACTAATGACGCCTTCGCCATTTAATTTTCTTATCAATATTTCGTTTTCTTCAAAAAGCAGCCAAATCCGTCTGTGGGTAGCAGTTACCCACAGTTTTAAGTCAAAAAAAATTAATTGATAAATTAATAAAAGCATATTGTCAAATTTATGTATAGGTACTTATTTCTTTTTCTGCTTTTATTAATTTATAATTCCAACCTTCTTTAATGTAAAACTGTGGGTAATTGTACTCCAAGGAGGGATATTTGGCCCATTTTTGGATAAAACGAAGAAGTAACAAAATATCAATAAAAAACGAAATGGCGAAGGCGTCAGTAGTGTTTGCTTTTAAAGTGGTAAAATAATTAAATATATACAGGGTGGCCCTTTAGTGTGGCAAAGTACAATAGCTCCTTTACTATTTCAAATACATTAAAAATAATAATACAAAAGTTGAAGGGCAGTAAGTGACTTATAACGTAAAATTATTTTTAACTCTATAGGGTGGCTCAAAAAAGCGGAACAATAAAAAATGTACTTTTTTCAAACGGAACACCCTGTATATTTTTTCATTTTTAAATTCCACATAAAATTATAATTATTTTTTATTAAATGCACTGTTAGTCTATACTTTATAGTTTCCGAGATATTGACTCGAAAAGTGACATTTTTGAACTTTGACAGCTTCTAACTTTCTAACAGTACGTCTTAGAGCAAAACGGTTTACATGTCCCTATCTTCAATTTTTATTATCTTCCCATAAAAATCAACTTCCGGTTAAACCGGATGTTACTCGAAAGAAGGAAATATAGTTGTTCCGGTTTAACTGGAAGTTGATTTTTTTGGAAAGATAATAAAAATTGAAGATAGGGACATGTAAGCCGTTTTGCTCTAAGACGTACTGTTAGAAAGTTAGAAGCTGTCAAAGTTCAAAAATGTCACTTTTCGAGAGTCAATATCTCGGAAACTATAAAGTATAGACTAATAATGTATTTAATAAAAAATAATTGTAATTTTATGTGGAATTTAAAAATGTAAAAATATACAGGGTGTTCCATTTGAAAAAAGTACATTTTTTCTTGTTCCGCTTTTTTGAGCCACCCAATAGAGTTAAAAATAATTTTACGTTATAAGTCACTTACTGCCCTTCAACTTTTGTATTAATATTTTTAATGTATTTGAAATAGTAACGGAGCTATTGTACTTTGCCACACTAAAGGGCCACCCTATATAGGTTCCCATTTTCTGTTTCGTTTTCACTCTAATAGCTAAGAGCTGAGATTTTTTTATGGTTTAGGTACCTGCAGTATGACTTTGATTTGATCCATATCAACTTTTTTAATAAAATTTAAATAAAGTTTCAGTAAAAAATCTGTAGTATAAAAAAAAACAAGTCGTCAACCTAAGAAGCATATTTTTTATAAAAGATATTAGAGATAACTCTGTATATACTAAATATCACGAATAGTCTCGTTTTAAAACAGATGACAGCGGTTATTTGTCATCGATCAGCTGATATTGGGACATAATAATATGCCTAGATTTGTAGCGGACCGTAATGAGCCCAAACATCGAGTTATAAATTGCGTTTTTGTTACATTTAATTGTAAATAACTACAATTATTATTCATTTGACCAAAAATTTAGATACAGGTTAAAATTTTTTAATTCTTTTTCATTAGGGATCATAATTATTAATGTGTGCCTTGCTCGTTAGTTGATTTCATCGATAAGTAATAAGTTTTATTTCATCTAACGCCATTTTTGTCCAAAAGTTAGTTTGTAAAATTTTTGTTCTTAAAGTGCACACAAAAAAATCTAGTATCCAGTTGAACCTAAAAGTTTCAAACTGAAACTATCATATACATGAATAGGAGCAATGCTAAAGTAAAATTAAATAGAAAATACCTTAGCATCAAAATATAGTTTTAAATTAATACTACATTATTTTAACTTGACTCTACTTTAGTTTTAGGGTAATAAAAATAAATGATCAACCTATCAATAATTTTAGTTGCAGATATAGTATACGTTAATATTGGTTTGATTCAAAGTATTCTAAGAATAAATATTCGTTATTTTCGTTTTGAGTATGAGTTATTATTAAGTTGAATATACGAAGTTGCATTTGAGCACATATATTTTATTTGTATCTTCAATTTGTGACTATCCTACATTCTCAGCGAAACTAGACAAATCAATTTATTATCATCTTAAAACTAGTTTATTATTAGATAGAGTAAAATTTAAAATCATGTAGTTTTGAAACAGATAGATCTGAAAGGACTATATTATTTAGGTCAGATAGGATAAGCTCACCGCAGTCAATAGAATTGTACAATGTCAAGTTAAAATGTCTTTGTGACATAGGTAACAAATACTATTGTGATATTACCTTAGGTAGTATCTGATCTGAATATAGCCCTAACAGATAACTGATAAATAAAACCACTTTTTATTGCTTTTGGTTTTATTAAAAAAAAAAACAGGTAATAAAAAACCATAACTATAACGAATATAAAATTTTCTCCATCACACTATTACACAAAACGCGCAAAATAGAACACACACTACCAGCATCGGTGAGCATCGACGCGCGACCTCTGCGTGGATGTTAAATAACGACTAAAGTAAACGTATTTCGGTCGTTTCCTCGCAAAACAAGAGGTCACGTGATGCAAATAGCATCAAAGAAATAATAAGGGTTTAGATTTTACTCAAGTTAAGCATAGAGACTGTCTTTGTGCTCGCTGTGAGAATACAAATTTATTCTTATTTTTAAACCCATCATAGTATATTTCACTTTGACCACAATACTTATTTTTAAAACAAGTATAAGATTATCTTGTTATGATGATGATGTAATCTCTTTATGAACATAATTTTGATTAACTTGATGATATAATTTAAAACCAGTAGTAGTTTAAAAATGAATATATTTTAGTCACGAAATAAAGCAAGTTAGTTTCAAAATAAGGCTATTTGTTTGAGCATTATTATAAGCTTGTTTTGAGAGTAGTTTTTTTTGTGTGTGTTTGTTCGTTAAGGTTAGGTTTCTAATGTATAATTTTTGCATTTTACATTATCTAGATATTCTTTTCTGTTTCAAGAAAAATAAGTACTTAGAAATTAAGTATTTCCCTGACTTAGGTAGGTAGGGGAGAGTTGGACAAAACCGGGTAGGTTGATAAAACAGGGTATCGCCTAGTTCTACCAAATGCCAAAACAGCTTTCCATATTATTAACCTTTAAAAAGCAGCTATTTGATTTTGAAGGAATTTTATTTTTGTTATTAGTAAATATTATTATTGTTTGGCAATAGTGTAATAGTAAGTAAAATTATGTTACTGTAATAGTTAAAATAGCTAACCATATTAGTATGTAATAGGATAGCGAACAAATATATAATTCTATTTTCTGTGTCTACGTACCTTACTTAAGTGAAATTTATTATTTGATATTACTATTATTATTGTTTGTATGACAATAAAATAAAGTTTTAAACATAAAGTTAGCCTACATACAAGTTTAGAAATGTAACTGTATCAATAAATTGTATTTTAACAAACAAATTCCATAAAAACCACTTTTGGGTCTACGTACCTTACGTAAGTCAAAAACTGTTAAAGTAGGGTTTCCACTGACAGAAAAATTTAATCCCTGGCTAAACTAAAGCTTTTAACTTTATGTTAGCCTACATACAAGTTTAGGAATGTAACTGTATCATAACCAACAAATTCTATAAAAACCATATTTGGGTCTACGTACCTTACGTAAGTCATATATGGGGATTTTCTTGACAGTGAATGTAATAACTTGAATTCAATTAGTTTATGTTGAACTGTAGGTATTTTACCTATAGGTATAATCTGATCAAATAAAACAAAAAAAATCTGTTCTAAATATGAGTGACAGAATCCTATTTTAAGTTGTGTTTCAGTTAGTTTAGTATTTTTAAGGTTTGGATATTTATAATATTATAAGCTGTTTAAATCTTTTTTGACACTTTGTCTTTAAACCATATAGAAATTCATGCTTATTATTACCTATCTTAAATTATAATATTTATAAAACAAAACTTTCAAAACAAATTATTAGGTAGGTGCCTATATTACTTATTATTTGGCAATATTAAAGCGGTAGAACCGATGAGGCTATATAAATTATTTTAGAAGGTATCACATGTATAATTTTCAAGTCCGGTCCTGTAATTCATGCCAACTTATAAAAATTTAATAGAACAAAATTGACAGAGTGTCACGTGACTTTGCCCCCATCTTGCGAGAGTATTCAAGATTTTTACTATAGATACCAATGGTTGACTTCAAGAATGTATTCCTAAATATGATTTTTTGGAACTTTTCCTCCATAATAACATAATATTTCTCGAATATTTCATATCACCATTAACCTACTTTTAGATATTGTTCCTAAGGAAGAGGACAAAGAAGCAAATGCAATTTTATGTGGAGCCTTGGAGTCAGGTTAAGGTGTTTTGGGCAAAAACATTGGAAGTTCGACAGAACGAGCTAAAAGATACAGCAATTTATACCTATTATGGATCATACAGAGTATTACGGGAGAACAGAGGATTTACATTGGTAAAAAAAACTTTTTGTACTACCTACCAAATAACATTTTTAGTGGCACAATAGTTGCAACTAACAGAATCTCTGTGTAATGCAACATTTGACTACACTGAATGCAGCGATACAGATTTCAAAATGGATAAATATTTTTTTTTTTTGTATTTATTTAAGAAATATCCCAAAAACATTATTTTTACCAAGTGGGATTTTTTATTACTACAGGGTGATTCACGTTGAGTGGCCTATTAGAAGATCTCGGAAACGAGTAAAGTTATATTTCTAAAAATTTGGTAGCAGGCATGATTGGCTTTGAACTTTTAAAATATCCTATTTTGATGTTTGTATCACTTCCGGTTATACCGGAAGTTATGGCCAACTTTGGTATTTCAAACGGAATACCCTGTATATTTTAGCATTTTTAGATACCCTATTGAAACTTAAGTAACTTTTATTAACAATAATCTATACCTATCTCTAACCGTTTTTGAGATATGAATTATAAAATGTAAAAACCTTACCGAGAAGAAAGTTCAGTAATTTTGAAATTAATAAAGCTAAACATTTAAAATTTTGTAGGCTTTTAACTAAAACATAGATCTTTAGACTACATTACTTAAGTTTCATGTTTTGCATACAGGGTTTTTTTTAAAGTGTGTCAATGTGGCCATTTAGATAAATGTGCATATAGTCGGATCTGGTCTTATCGTGCGGGTCATACGATTCAAGAAAGACATACTCTCAGTTTTTGTTTTCTTTACTTGCGTTTAATTTTACCCTCTAAATAAAATACGTAAGATAAATGAGACAGACTTATTCCATTTTGACATGAAAAAAAAGGATATGTATTTACTTTCCAGCGATTCTAAAAAAGCTTATAATAGCACCAGCTACGTTATATTTTAAATATGCCAGTTTTGTGACTTTGACAGTTGTGACAAAATAGAACAGTTTTTTGGGTTTTTGCATCCCCAATAAAAAAAAATGGTACTTAATCTGATAAACTATTTCGAAAATGAAAGAAAAAGTGGAAATTCGCCAACCAATATTCAGGAAACAGTAGCCAAAGCACTGGGAATTAGTTTAAGGACTGTGCAGAAAATTGTGCATGAAACAAAACATAACATAATACCCAAGAATACTAAAAAGTGTAAACAAAGAAAGCCAAAGACTGAGGATTTAAGCGAAAATATTAAAATGGGAGTTCGAAATGTGATTTACGATTTATACAAATCAAAACCCAATGTAACTCTTCCAGTTTTTCAAAATACATTAAAAATTCGGGGTGTTTTGGAAATTGGACTTAAAGCGTTATTAAAATTAATAAAAAAATTAGGTTTTCGCTATAAAAAAAAAACCGAAGATTTTTATGTGAGCAGCCACAGATAGTGAGTCAGCGTGTTCAGTTTTTAAAAAAAATATACGGACAATTACAAATCGAAATTTAGAAAAGTGGTATTTTTAGACGAAACGTGGATATTTTCGAATGGAAGTGGTTCAAAATCTTGGCAAGACAAGTCTGTAAAAAGTGTTAAAAGGAAAAAGGGGTGCGGTACGGGAAAGCGTTTTATTATTTTGCATGCCGGTTCTGCAACAGGATATGTTGCAGGTGCGAGTTTAATTTTTTCTTCAACATCAAAAAGTGCTGACTATCATGATAATATGAATTGTGAAATGTTTGAAAAATGGTTAAAAGTTTAATTGATACCAAATTTGGATGCTCCGTCTTTAATTGTATTAGATAATGCATCATATCATTCAAGAATTTTAAATAAACAGCCTACTTCATCTTGGAGGAAAAGTGATATTTATGAGTGGCTGGAAAAACACAACCAAAATCCTTTACTAAATATGCTTAAATCGGAACTCCTATCAATAGCAAAGTCTCTTAAAAAACCCAAAATATACGCGGTAGATGAAATACTGCGTGAATATGGTCATGAGGTTCTACGACTGCCGTCATATCATTGCTAGAGCAAGTACTAGATGTCGAAGTAGCGCCAATGATAATTGCTCCATTCGAAGACGACTCAGACGACGAGGACTTTTCAGATTTTATAAGTGACGATGAGAGTTTTTAGGCTATAATTATAAATGGTGTTTTTCGTTTACATTTTTTAGTATTCTTGGGTATTAAATTATGCTTTTTTTTCATGCACATTATTCTGCATAGTCCTTAAACTAATTCCCAGTGTTTTCATTACGGTTTCCTGCATATTGGTTTGCGAATTTCCACTTTTTCTTTTATTATCGAAATAGTTTATCAGACTAAATGCCATTGTATTTTTAGGATTTAGTAGTAAAATTGTTAAAATAAATTGCACTGTTTATTATTGTCGTTTTTAATTAAAGAGTACAGTAAGTATATAATTAACGATTATATAATTTTTTTTGTAACTTTTTCAACTCCCCTGTACATAATTTTTACAAAACTAATAATATTAGGTATATGTGGCTATCTTCGCTATAGCTAAAATAATGAAACTATTTTTCCTTCCTTCGGTATATTTGTAACTAATCTCACAACATTTTGATAGCCTCTGTGTTGTCTGATTTGACGCATATGATCAGTGACCTTTGGACCTGCACGTTAAGACCAGATCTGACTATAAGTCAATTTTTGCAAATGGAACACCATATTTTTTATTTTAGTAACTTGTAGAGAATCAAATTTCCCATCTAAATGTTTAATAATATGTTCAAGTATCAAGTATCAATATTTTTAGTCGTTTTGGAATTATGAGCAATTTAAAAAAAATATCTTAAAATATGTGTTTGTGTCAAGTTCACAAGACATTATTTTTGTAAAGAAGGCTTTGACTCCGATTTTTGTTTGACTTTGAGCTTTATATAATAATAATATACCGGGTGTAACAGGATCATGGTACACCCCCCGTATCTCCGTTAGTTTTAAAGGTAATTAATTGAAATTTGGGATATCAAGGAAATTATTCAGATTGTCAAATAAGTATTCGGTGGTTTATCGGTGTTTTTATTGTTTTCAAAGCCACCTTAGTAACTTCTTAGCATTAAATTAGAACAAAATAATTATTGTATTTTCTTTTAGCTGTAATTTTGATTGTATTTATCGCACATGTTATTACCAGGTATGAATAAATTCCTTATTAATAGTACTAAGAAATGGTACCACGGTACCAATATGGTTCCATTTGGAAAAATTGAGTTTTACTCCAAAAACGATTACGATGACTTTTATTTGCTTATAAAAAACGCAATTTAGTATTTTTGACGGGACTTCGATTTTTCTAGCATTAGACGGATCAATTGGAATAAATCAGAACCGTCATGGCACACTTAAATGGAAAATTTAAAATAAACTAAATATTTTTACGCTTGAAATGTCACTTTTGTGGTATCATTGGATTCAGAAAATTAGGCAGAATTCAAAAATGTAATAATATACAGGGTGTTCCATTTAAAAATCGAAAGTTGGTGTCACTTCCGGCGAAACAGGAAGTGAAAAAAAATCACTTGTAGGTCAAAAAGTGCCGCTTATTATGTATATGGGATATCCCAAATTTCAATCAATTACCTTTAAAACTAACAGAGATACGGGGGGTGTACCATGATCCTGTTACACCCGGTATATAATAACTTATGCCAAAATGCTGCCATTAAAGCATATTTTGTCCAAAATCCAAAGCCTTCTTTACAAAAATAATGTCTTATGAACTTAACACAAACACATATTTCAAGATATTTTTTTTTATTTGCTCATAATTCCAAAACGACTAAAAATATTGATACTGACATATTAAACATTTAGATGGGAAATTTGATTCTCTGCAAGTTACTAAAAAATATATGGTGTTCTATTTGCAAAAATTGACTTATGCACATTTATCTAAATGGCCACATTGGCACACTGTTAAAAACCCCCTGTATGCAAAACATGAAACTGAAGTAATTTAGTCTAAAGATCTATGTTTTAGTTAAAAACCTACAAAATTTTAAATGTTTAGCTTTATTAATTTCAAAATTACTGAACTTTCTTCTCGGTAAGGTTTTTACATAAAAAATGCATTTTATAATTCATATCTCAAAAACGGTTAGAGGTAGGCTCGGAGGTAGGTATAGCTTATTGTAAATAAAAGTTACTTAGGTTTCAATAAGGTATCCAAAAACGCTAAAATATATAGGGTATTCCATTTGAAATACCAAAGTTGGCCATAACTTCCGGTATAACCGGAAGTGATACAAACGTCGAAATACAATATTTTAAAAGTTCAAAGCCAATAATGCCCGCTACCAAATTTTTAGAAATATAACTTTACTCATTTCCGAGATCTTCTAATAGGCCACTTAACGTGAATCACCCTGTATAACATCAATAATTATAAATATAATAGTAATGTACGATTTTAAAAATATACCTAGAAGGTTAGGTACTAAATAGTAATTATTATTTTCAACTAAAATTATAATGTCTAACGAAAAAAATATGTTCAAAATAGGTACAGGGCATTTCGACAACAGTTTTTTAAATAGGTACTCATTTAAATGTTAATGTTTAAAAAAAAATTAGTCTTGTTAGGTACCGTATTTCTTTACTAAGTTGGAACATTTTAGTCTTCAATTATGTTTATTTGTTTTTAAATTATTTTTATATATTTGAAAATATTTTATAATCACTGTTGTGGCTCGTGCTTCCCTGGGTCGATGGTCGGATTTTCTGTTCAGGGAAATTTAAACACTAAACCGTCAGGTTAAATTATTAATTTTTATTAAAGACATTGACAATGACATTCTTTGCTTTATTGTTGTCTTAACAGGTGCGCGGGCTTCCTCTCGTCACGTTCAGTACCTAGCTCACCTAACAATACTTAACATAATTGCCCCCCTTGAAAAGGTAAAGACTCTTTCAACATTAAACAATATAAATTATAAAAAAAAATGCAAACTTGCAAAACTTGAGTCACTTGCACAAGGTTTAATGATTTACTCCCCTTCACGTATCGAAAGTAATGTTAATTTTGACACTGCTCGTTTTTAAAGTTCCGTTTTTAGTTTTTATGTTCACTAGGCTGGTGGCACCGTATTTTCCGGGATGTGTTGCATTTACTCGACCCAAAAGCGAAACCATGGGCGGAACATTATCTTCTTTAATCAGCACCAAGGAACCCATGTGAATTTTGGAATCATTGTCTAACTGCCATTTGTTTCGCATCTGGAGCTGGTGAAGGTATTCCTTGGCCCAACGCTTCCAAAAATGTTGACGTATCAACGGGATATGGTGGTACCGCTTCACGAAGTTGACTTTGGAATTGGATATGTCCTGTTCTGGAATGGCCGTTATTTGCATACCAATGACGAAAGGTGCCGGTGTAAAAACTTCGAGGTCATTTGGATCGGATGTGAGGGGAATCATTCTCTCGAATTCAGAATTGCCTCGATTTGTACAATTAAGGTATAAAATTCTTGATAGTGCACGAGATTACCATTAAGCACACGCTTTAAGTTGTGTTTGCACGATTTTACCGCAGCTTCATGCAAACCTCCGAAGTTAGGCGATCTCGGTGGGATAAAATGCCACTTAATTACTGAATGTCTCAAGTAGTTTTATAATTCATTATCTTGGACTAGCTTCTGAGTTAAAATTAATTCATTATTGCAACCCACAAAATTAGTCGCGTTATCGGAGTAAATGTCTGTGCAGAAACCTTGTCTCGATACAAATATTTTTAATAAACTTAAAAACCCGTTATTACTTAAGTTCGATATGACTTAAACGTCACAAGGCATACAAACATGAACACATATCTCTTTATTGCCTTGTTGGTTCGCGTTTTACCGGCTTTGAGCTCAAATAGACCGGCGTAATCGACAGTCACAGATAAAAACGGACGTGACGCCGTAATTCGAGCCATAGGTAACTCACCCATTTTTGGAATAATTATACTGGCGGGTGGGCTTGCCCTAAAACATTTTAAACATTTCCGAATGTGGGATTTTACTGCATTTTTTCCATTAATAGGCCAGAATTTCTGTCTTATGTGCGATAAAGTACATTGTATACCTGAATGAAGAGTTCTTTTATGTTCAAAGTCAATAACTAAATTCGTAAAAGCATGTTTCGCTGGTAACACTACTGGATACTTTATGTCATAGGTAAAATCCGAGAGCTTTAATCTGCCGCCTAGTCTAATTATTCCTAGATCATCAAGCAATGGCGATAAGGCTTTCAATTTACTTCTGTTAGAAACGCGATTGTTAGTTTTTAAATTATGAATTACTTGAAGAAATGATTCGCGTTGTGCTATTTTAAGCAAAAATGTAGTTTTTTCTGACGAAGAATTGCGTGGTATTTCTGACATATGCTTGAAATCTATGTACTCTTGCATGAAACATTTATAAGATTTCTCCAGTTCGGGATTTTTAGTTAGAGGTATTTCGATCGAATGTAACCTACTTAGTGCAGTTTGCTGTGACTCGCCTAAAGGTCGGGACACACCTATCATGCACCCTTCCGATCCGACTCCGATCATACAGTCTGTCGAGTGCCTGGACCTCTATTCTCCAATTTAAGAGAAGTGAATGCTCTTTCGCGAGAAGGGACAATTCACATCATATGCCTCGGTATGCTGGAGAGTACGGAATTTTTACAGTGAAAGAACGATACCAAACGATGTAAGCATATAATGTGAATTGTCCCTTCTCGCGAGAGAGCATTCACTTCTCTTAAATTGGAGAATAGAGGTCCAGGCACTCATCCGACTGTATGATCGGAGTCGGATCGGAAGGGTGCATGATAGGTGTGTCCCGACCTTAATTCGTGAACATTTTCTTTTAACGGAAATTTCACAACAAATCTACCGCTTTCCTCTCTAATCGTAGTTTTAACAAAAGAGCTTTCACATTCAAGCTCTTCCTTTGTCATAATACTCCAGTCATATTAGACCGAAAAAAGCAGCATCTGCTAAAAAAAATGCAAGTGAGCCTAAATTTTGTTTACACCTTTATTTTGACTTTGTAAGCAATGTCTAAAAAGTCCCCATCAATATCGCGCTTGCGTTTTTAGTTATTTAAGGTGAAAGACCGTAAAACTCTTATTTTCTTAAATATCTCACTTTCCGTAAGTTGTAGGAAATTTTGGGTAATTACAAAAATTCTCTATAAAAAAGGTTATATAAGTTTTTTCCGTAAAACTAATAACATACGGCTAAATTATACTGCAAGAAGCGCAACGCAGTTATGTCTACAAAAGATTACGTGATGCCACGTAAATACATCTAAAATACAATACAATAGGCAGTTGAAGTGCGGTCACGAACGTTAACGTATACGTACAAATTGACGGCTACGCATGCGCAGTAATCAAATTTTGACGTACGTGTTTTAAGCGGTTCAACGGGCGTACGTTACCTTGCGTTGTTTTACGGGCGTGAAATATGAACGTTCCGTTACCCGAAGGACCTCCGAATATAACCGATTATTTCCGAAATGTAATTTTTTGACAAACAGTTTTTTCTGTGGTTCTAAATGAATAACTTTTTCTAACCACAAAACATAACAAACAAATCCCAAATAATTTTGCAGTAGTAATCAAAAAAATCAAAATTTATCAACAATCGTAGTTATTTGTTTTTTATAATTAAAAAATAAAAAGTATTTTTATTATCGTAAGTTTTGTGATTCAATTGTGATTTTAGTTCATTAGAGATACTTTTGAATTTTTTTTTCTCTATAAGTTTAGTATAGATTTAAGTTTGTTATCGATGCTATATTTGTATTTTTAGAAGTGTTGAATATTCAATATATTCACGACGCCACTGGTTCTCGACGCATCTTTCCGTTACACAATCAGCGCCGAACCTACCCGCGCGTCATCAATCGCCGTCGATTTTAATCAAATTTGCTCCCGCGACAACCTCTTCGCCGCGGCATGCCACGATAAGTTTATTTTTTATGGTTACCACAGTAACAGAAATGGTTTGTCTGTGATGTCAACAAAAGTCAGAGAAAAGAATTGTAATTTTTCTTAAGGAAGCTTTTTCTCAATAAAACTACTAAAATTGATAGACTGGCGTTTAAATTGAAGAAGTAGAAAGAAAACAAGAAGATACAGTCCACTGAAGGGGCCAATGGCTGTTTGAAGCAGGAACGAGGGAAGAAAATATATAGGTTTCTGCCAAGCTGCCACATCATGGTCGTCATCGAACCGGATAAATAAGGTTTTATGTTTTCATTATTGACCATTGAGTAAAGTTTTAAAAGTTTCAACAGGCTTAACAATGTTTTAGCAATTAGGTTATTGGTTTTAAATACCAAATTAATGACTGAAGGTCTCTTGCATGAGAAAATAAAAGCTTTAGGTCTCTTGTATGAGAAAAACAACTTAAGGACTCTTGTATGAGAAAAAATGTACTTTCGCGCTTCTTGTATGAAAAAATTTGTATGTTAAGGTATTTTTTAGAAGAAGTTCAAGGTCTCTTGTATGAGAAAAATTCATTTTAGATACTATAAGTTTTGGTTTCTTGTATGAAAAAGTAAATGTGTCTTAAATGACAAAAATCAATGTTTAAAGAGCTGTATAAGTACAGAGTTGTGTTGTTGCAAAAAATTAAGGGTGTCTTTCTGACAGAAAAATAAGGTTCTGTGCAGCAAAGTAACAATTTTGTGAAAAAAAAAACTATTTTTGCAGTATTTAAAAGTGACTTTTGCGACGAACATTAGAAAAAATACTTTTTATGATAAAAGTGCAGTGACATTTAAATATTAGACGGGCTTTTAGACAAACGAAGTATTCGTATAAAAGTTGTGCCGTATAAAAAATAAACAAGGCGTTTTGTATAACAAAAAAAAAATAATAAGGTTTACAGATTAGGTTAGGTTATCCTAAGTTAAGGGTTTGTTACAGATACTTTATTGTAAAATTGTATTACCTTACTGAACAGACAAAACATGGACGCGCTTAAGCGAAAACGTGCGCGTGTTAAGGGCGAGTTAACGCGAATTCAAAATTACTTAAAAAATTTCAATGCAGATTCAGTAATTGAAGTCAATGACTTAGTAATCAGGGAGAGTTTGTTGATAAAAACTTATAATGAGTTTGGAAAGGTTCAGGATGATATTGAAGATCTGTTAGAGAATGATGCAGAGGTAGAGGCGCAGGCTGTGGAGCGGGAAGATGCTGAAAATAGATACATTGGTTGTCACAGTAAAATAAGAACACTTATTCAAGCACAGCTAAATCGTCAAGCGGTATCTTCACCTGCCGTTGGTGGCGCAATATCTGGTAATACTAATAGGCATGTTCAGCAACCTCACATCCCAGCTGTCAAAGCTAATCTACCTAGTATGAAAATTCCAATTTTTACAGGAAATTATGGTGATTGGCGCACATTTATTGATTTATTTAATGCATCCGTTCATAATGATACAGGTTTAGCCAATTCACAAAAGTTTCTTTATTTGAAATCGTTTTTAAAAAATGAACCTTTGGCATTAATTAACGAATTAAATATTTCAGATAGTAACTATGAAAAAGCGTTAGATATTTTAAAGGCAAGGTATGATAAAAAAAATGCCAGTTGTTAGTCATCACATCAATGGGCTTATGCAAGCAAACGTTGTAAAGGGCACTAACAGGTTAAGGGACTTTTTAAGTCAAATAAAACAACATATAAACGCGCTTGAAGCACTTAATGTGCAGGTAATGGGAAACTGGGATTTACTGTTGATTAATATTTTCTCCAGTAAAATTGATAGAAACTTAAGAAACGAGTTTGAATTATCTAGAGACCAAACAGAGTTGCCAAATTTAACAGAATTTTTTAAGTTTTTGGATAAAAGGATAATTGCTTGGGAGTCTTCTTCATCTCAAAACATGACTTTAAAGAATGACCCCAAAGTAAGATTTTTTAACTCGGGTGGTAACTCAAGTGGACACTCAGGTGGTTACTCGGGTGGTAGCTCGGGTGGATACTCAGGTGGTTATTCGGGTGGTAGGTCGAGTAGTAATTTGTCAAGTTATTCAGCTATTAATAAATCGGTTGAATGTATTTTTTGTAAAATCAAAGAGCATAACATATTTAGGTGCACAAAATTTAAATCATTGGATATTGTGCAAAAAAGGGATTTTATATCAAAAAATAACCTGTGTTTTAATTGTTTTGGTAAAGGTCATGGGGTATATCAGTGTTATAAAGAAAAATGCAAATTATGTTTAGGTAAACATCATTATTTACTTCATGACAATCAGAGGATAAAATCACCAAATCAAAATATTGGTCGGTCGGAAAATACCAATCTTACTATCAATAATGAAGATAGTGATGTTTCTCAAGCAATAACGTGTACATTATCTGAACCGAAAACAGAAAATGCAGACGTAATAGAAAGCAATGCACTAACATCGTGTGCCAAAAGGCAAGTACTATTGGCTACGGCCAAATTTATTTTAATATCCGAAAATGGAAACAGGTTAGAAGTTCGAGGTTTGCTAGACTCCGCGTCACAAACTTCCTTTGTTACAAATGCGACAGTAAATAAGTTAAACGCAAAACCCTTTGCAGCAAATTTACAAATAACAGGAATTGCTCAGACAAATAGTACCATTTCGAAAATGATAGATTTGCAAATTGAATCAAAGCGCGCTAGTAAAGAAAGATTTAAAGTTACTTGTGGAATTTTGCAAAAAATTACGTGCAATCTCCCACAACAAAAAATTGATATCTCTCAATTTGTCATTCCTCCAAACATTGATTTGGCTGACAATGATTATTACGTGCCGGAAAAAATAGACATGCTCATTGGAGCTGATTTGTATTTTGACTTAATAGATCCAGGTTTAATAAGGCTAGGTTTAAACTTACCAGTTTTACAAAATAGTAAATTAGGGTGGGTTTTAGGGGGTTCATTGAATTCTGAACCCATAAATGCAGTTTCTAATCTGAATGTAGTTCTTTTTACACAGGTTGATAATAATATTAATCAGTTAATACCCAAGTTTTGGCAATTGGAAGAAATTTCTAATAAACGTATACCATCACCTGAAGATAAAATTGTTGAAAATATTTATTCAACTACCACTAAACGTGATCTTGAAGGAAAATTTATAGTAAATCTCCCTTTTAAAAAAGATGTTAACAGTTTATCTTTAGGCGAGTCATTTGAGCAAGCAAAACGTAGATTTATATCTTTAGAAAAAATACTACATAAGGATAAAAGTTTATTTAATGAGTATAAGGCTTTTATTGATGAATATGTTTATTTAAAGCATGCTTCTTTTACAGAATTATCGTTAGAAACAAAAGATTCTTTGAAAAAATATTTTCTGCCACACCACTGCGTAATCAGAGAGGAAGCAGTAAGTACGAAATTACGAGTTGTATTCGATGCTAGCATGAAAACTTCTTCGGGTAACTCACTTAACGACGTCATGTATAAAGGGCCTACTGTCCAGGCTGATTTATTTGACATCGTATGTAGATTTAGAACTTTTAGGTTCGTCTTTACAACCGACATTATTAAAATGTATCGTCAGATTTTTATAAACCCTGATCAAAGACATCTCCAAAATATTTTATGGAGAAATAATCCAAATCAAGAACTTCAATGTATTCAGTTAAATACGATTACATATGGGACAAATTGTGCCCCATTTTTAGCGACTAGGTGCTTAATTGAATTGGCGAATAAAAATATTTCTTCACATCCGTTAGCATCGCAATGTTTGGTTAAACAAACATATGTAGACGATATTCTGGGCGGTTCAAATACCCTTTTAGAATTTCGTGCTCTTCAAAAGGAACTGATTAAATTATTAGGTTCAGCTGGGTTTTTACTTCATAAATGGGTATTTAATATACCAGGTATTGGGACTGATGAAGTCCAGTGCATGGATAATCAAGAATTTGATATTCATGTAGATGAAAAATTAAATAAGGTATTAGGCATTTCATGGAAGTCTCGATCTGACAATTTTTGTATTCAAGGTTTTCCCCATGAAGAAAATGTTATTCCTACAAAAAGGAATGTTCTCTCTCATATAGCCAGGTTGTTCGATCCGTTAGGTTTTATAGGGCCGGTAGTTATTCTAGGAAAAATATTAATGCAAAAAATATGGGCTGAAAAACTGGACTGGGATACTAGAATAACTGAAAATCTTGTTAATGAATGGAATAATTTTGCTACAAACATTTCTAACCTTAAAGATTTGCAGGTGCCAAGATTGCTATATGAGTCAACTAATGAGGTAAAATCATTTGAGATGCATGGCTTTTCGGATGCTTCAATGAAAGCATACGGAGCTTGTGTTTATTTACGAACTATTTATACTAATAATCAAGTTACATGTAGACTTATATGTTCAAAATCCAGAGTAGCGCCGCTTAAAGTGGTCATATTGCCAAGGTTGGAATTATGTGGATTCCTATTACTTTTCCGATTATGTCATAAGTTAGTTTCGGTATTCGATCCTACATTTTCGAGAATTGTTCTTTGGACTGATTCCAGTATAGTTTTGTGTTGGTTAAACAGTAATCCAGATAGGTGGACAACATTTGTGTCCAATCGTGTTTCAGAAATCCAAGAACTAACCACTAATTTTCAATGGAATCATGTATCATCTGCTGATAATCCAGCAGACCATATCTCACGTGGTTTAGATCCAGTTTCCTTAGCACGCTGTGAACAATGGTGGAATGGTCCTCAGTTCTTGTATAATTCAGAGTTAGACTTTAGTAAAAATAAGTCATGCTCAGATGAAATTGCTTTACCAGAGCAAAAAATTGTCACTCATATTTCTGCAGAAACGTTTTCAGCTGCAATGGACATTTTTGCAAGATTTTCGAGATTTCGTCGTCTTCAAAGAACAATTGCTTATTGTCTTCGATTTGTCAATAACTGTTCAAAAAATAAAGAAAAATTTAAAGGTCCTTTGTCAGTTGACGAACTGTTGTCATCGTCAAATGTTATTGTTAAATGTATTCAAGGTCATTATTATGCAAAGGAAATCGAAAATATTAAGTCTGGTGTTTTAATTACGTCAGGATCTTTGGCACAGTTAGCGCCATTTATCGATGAAAATAATATTCTTAGAGTAAGAGGTCGTTTATCTCATTCAGAGTTATCATTTTCACAGAGGTTTCCTATAATTTTGCCTCCAAAAGATCATGTTGTTAAATTACTTTACATGCAAGAACATGCTAATTTACAACATGCAGGTCCCCAAACGGTATTGGCTCATCTTCGAATAAGATTTTGGCCAATTAACGGCCTACGATCAATAAAAAAGGAAATAAAAAATTGTTTATTTGTTATAGATTTCGTGCTGTTAATGCCAAGCAAATCATGGCTCCATTACCAGCAGATCGTACTTCAATAGTTCGACCCTTTCTTAAAATGGGAATAGATTTTGGTGGTCCCATACTTATTAAAGAATCGAAGCTTCGCAAAGCGAGAACTTTTAAATCATACATCGCTTTATTTATTTGTATGGTGACGAAAGCTGTTCATCTAAAATTGGTCACAAGTTTATCATCAGACGCGTTTCTGTCAACACTGAAACGATTTATTTCTAGACGAGGTCATCCTCAAACAATTTTCAGTGACAACGGAACCAATTTTCAGGGTGCCAATAATATTTTAAAGGATATTTATATGTTTTTTAAGGAATCTAATACTCAGGTAGAAGACTTTTTATCTTCAAAAGAGATACGGTGGCAGTTTATTCCACCCAATAGTCCTCATTGGGGCGGCTTATGGGAAGCCGGTATCAAATCAACGAAATTTCATTTGAAAAGGGTCATTGGCAATCATCTATTGACTTACGAACAACTTTCAACAGTGCTTTGTCAAATTGAAGCACTTCTAAATTCAAGGCCTTTAACAGCGTTGTCGTCCGATCCTTCAGACTACACGTGCCTTTCTCCGAGTCATTTTCTAATAGGTGAAATGTTAACTTCGTTTCCTGAAAAGGATTATAGTACCATACCAGATAACCGACTTGATGTCTGGAACCATTGCGAAAAAATGCGACAAATATTCTGGAAACGATGGTCGACAGAATATTTAAACAGGTTACAACATCGTCCTAAATGGACAATACCTCACGATAATATTAAAGTAAATGATTTAGTTTTGTTGCGTAAGGATAATACTCCTCCATTAGAGTGGCGATTAGCCCGAATAATTGAAACCTTTCCTGGTAAAGACGGTAATGTAAGAGTAGCCAAAATCCGTAATCAGCAGGGTACATTTACAAGGCCTATCACCAAATTATGTCCTTTGCCATTTTGTTAACTTATCAGCTGGGGGGAGGATGTTGAATATTCAATATATTCACGACGCCACTGGTTCTCGACGCATCTTTCCGTTACACAATCAGCGCCGAACCTACCCGCGCGTCATCAATCGCCGTCGATTTTAATCAAATTTGCTCCCGCGACAACCTCTTCGCCGCGGCATGCCACGATAAGTTTATTTTTTATGGTTACCACAGTAACAGAAATGGTTTGTCTGTGATGTCAACAAAAGTCAGAGAAAAGAATTGTAATTTTTCTTAAGGAAGCTTTTTCTCAATAAAACTACTAAAATTGATAGACTGGCGTTTAAATTGAAGAAGTAGAAAGAAAACAAGAAGATACAGTCCACTGAAGGGGCCAATGGCTGTTTGAAGCAGGAACGAGGGAAGAAAATATATAGGTTTCTGCCAAGCTGCCACAAGAAGATTTAAAAATAAAACAAAGTTTTATACTCTTCCATACTCCTTTTTGCTTTTCTTCCTTCTTTATGCAATTTTCTAAACTTTAAAAAAATTAACAGAAAAATAAAGGTAAAAAATTAACATAATAATATGACAAATGTCAAATTTGCATTTTTTATTTTTTGTAGGTTACGTTAACGGACACAGAAGGTAAGCACTTCAACTAAAATTCTTTCCACCGGTTCGACACGTTAACTCCTCAAATAACGTGCATAAATTTGCTTACGTATTGGTTGTACTTCAACTGCCTGTATCGAAACGTGAAGTTGCCTTGTTAAAATAACGCCCGATGTTATAACTATTTCCCACCTCTTCATTTAACCTTGAGTTTAATGCGTTAATGAGTTAAATGCTTCGAACCTCGGTGTGATGAAATACCAGCTGATAACGTTGCTTACGTCATTGATGGTGGATTCCTGCTGCACCGTGTAATATGGCAAAAAGATGATACTTTTGAGTGTATAATAAAAAGATATATTGATTATCTACAAAAACATTTTGGATCTGACATTACGGTTGTCTTTGATGGATACAGTGACAATAGCAAGAATATAAAAGCAATGGAACAACTTCGACGAAGTGCTTTAACTTCAGGATCCGTAGAGGTCATTTTTGACGAAGTAATGCAAGTGACACTTGACCAAGAAAATTTCCCATCCAATCACGCAAACAAAACTAGATTAATATCAATGCTAATGTATAAACTACAATCTATCAACATAATTGTAAAACAAGCTAGAGACGACGCCGACGTTTTAATAGTAGACGGCACTTGAGAAATCACAACACAACATCACTATTAACGTTGGGGAAGATGTGGATCTCTTAGTTCTTCTAATAGGACGTGCTCCTTTAAACCAGGATGTTTTCTTGTTTAAACCAGGAAAAGGGAAAATAAAATCAAAAACATACTCTTCTTCCAGCCTAAATAAGTATCCAAATTGTTAAAAGCATCTGTTGTTACTATACATGCAATTACTGGCTGCGACACAACCTCTGCGCTTTTTAATAAAGGAAAAATAAAAGTTTTTAAAATGTTCGAGAGGCACCCCCGAGTTGCATCAATTTGCGGAATTTTTTAAACAGGAAAATTGCACAGTAAAGACGATTATGGAAAATGGATTACGCATTCTTCTGGCAATCTATGGAGCCCCTAAAACAGAATTATCCATCGAAAATTATCGATACATGACATTTGCGAAGTCAACAAGACTTAACACCGCAGTGAAATTGTCGTCACTCCCTCCTACTGCCGCAGCTGCATGCCAACATCTAAGTCGAGTGTATTACCAAGTACAGATTTGGCTTGGTAATCATTTAAATCCTAAACAATGGGGATGGACGATAAATATTAATATTTTGGAGCCCATTAGGACTTTATTGCCACCTGCACCAAATGTACTTTTAAATACTATATTTTGCAACTGTACTAAAGGATGTAACACGAATTGCGGGTGCAGAAAAGTTGGAATGTCCTGTTCAGTACTTTGCGGCCATTATCACGGTCAGTCATGTCTCAACGCAAATGTCGATAGCGTTACCGAAGAAAACATTCAGAATGAAGAAGATTATCAGTTTGATCCTGTTGATCTATTGACACAAAATATAACAGAAGTAAAAGAAAATGTTGGGGAAGACGACGAAAATCTGGAGGAGATAACAGAGGACGAAGACGTGGAAGAGGGGACAGATTACAAGATTGAGGATGAGCTGTAGAAGTTACAAAAACAAGTAAAATCATGGATTAGGCCTACTGGGGAAACCATGTAAAAAAAACGCCCGTTATCCTGCCTCTGGGGTGGTGTGGAAACGGATGTACCGCTACCCAGTGTTTTCCTAGCGTATAGTGTGAATACGGTTAGTTTTACGTAAAATATATATATAACACTTTTTAAAGAGAATTATTTAGTCTGTATTTTTTGTAATAATCAAAAAAGTCATAGGGCATACAGAAAACGAAATATTTGCGAAAAACCAATTTATGTGAAATTTAACCTTGAATAACTTCAAACGCAAACAAGATATCGCTGGGGATTTTTGACTTTTGACATATTATTAGTATAATAAAAGTAATGGTGTATGTAAAATTTCAGCTCACTTGGATTTTTTTCGTAGATGAATCCTTATATGATTGGGGTATAAGTGATTCTGAGGTTGTTTTTATCTCTTCTACTAACCAAAATTTTTCAATACCTTTTTTTAATGAATTTTGAGATAAAAAACAATTTGACAATAAAACGTTTGATTTTCCTGCGTTCCCTTTACCACACTGCAATCCAGACCAGCTGCAATCCATCCAAATAACGTCTTTTGCAAAACTGGGAGATTTTTGCCTAATTTTGTCTGTCCTGCGTACATTAGTTCAAAGAATATTTCGCAACCTAAAAGCATATCTATTTCAGATGGGGTACTAAAATTCGGATCCGCTAATAATAATTCTGCCGGAATATTTAAATTAGAGGTGTTAAAATGTTTTTGCGGACATAAATCTGAAATTGCCGGTAGAACCAAAAAATTTAATTTACTTTTATAATTGGTATGTCGGGAAGAAAAGCTGATTTCTACGAGTTCTGAAATGCTAGTTTTTATTTGGTTTATACCAACGACCGGAATATCAATTTTTACACCTTCTATATTTAATTTTTTGACCATGGATGAAGTCACAAAATTAGATTGTGATGCACAATCTAATAATACTCTACAAGGTATCAATTTTTTATCTTTATCATACGCGTTTATAATAGCCGTGGACAGCAAAATATAATTACCTAACGAGTTTTGGCAAGTGATTGATAAAATTGATGAGGAAATTTCAGGATTTTTATTGCACTTATTTAGTAAACAATAATTTTCAATTTCTGATACAAATGTTTGACTTGCTAATTGAGTTTTATTTGAGGGTTCTTTTAGATCATCTTCAGTTACTTGACTTAAAATTGACTGTTCCGTATTTTGATTAAATTGTTCAGATTGATGTAATAAAGTGGCATGGTGCTGGTTACAAATTTTACATCCCTTAGATATACACTCGCTCGTTTTATGTCCGTATCGAAGACAATTTGTACATAAATTTAGTTTTTTCGCTTGATTTAAACGATCTGTCATAGAAAGTGTCTTGAATTTGTCACAAAAATAAATAAAGTGTCGATCTTGACAGTGGGGGCACTTTAGTCAATAATAATTATTAGTATCATTATTAGTCGTTAAATACGATTTAGATTAGATTGTTTTTTTTTATAGAGGTTTGAGTCTAACACTTCCAAGATTTGGCAACGCTCAGCCAAAAAGGCGTTAAAGTTATCGATTTTTGGAGACTGGATGTTTTTACAAAAAACTTCCCATTCTCGCCTGCTATTACTGTCTAATTTTGAAACTAAAATGTATATTAGGATTGCGTTCCATTCTGTCACATTTTCACCCAGTGACTCCAGGGATCGATAATTTTTAAAAAACGTGTTTGAAAGACCACGAAGTGAGATGTGAGATTCTTTAATTATGTTTGGAATTTCCATAATTTCTTTTATATGCGAGTTAGTGATTATTTTTTTATTTTCGTATCTACTTTGTAACAAGTCCCAGGTAATTTTATAGTTTTTATCTGTAGCCGTTAAAGAAGCTAACATATTTTTCGGCTCACCCTTTAATGCACCTTCTAAATAAAAAAATTTCGTTACATCGGGTATTGAGTTATTATCGTGTATAATCGCCTTAAACATATCTTTAAACCTTTCCCAATCGCTATAATTTCCTGAAAATTCTGGCAATGTAAGTATGGGCAGTTTTGTTGATAAAGCTGGCAACATCACATCACCAGCTGCTCCGTCGCCATAATGATGTGTAGCAGTCCGAAAGAACTGAGTACGTTCTTCTCGCCAATAGTTATCGATTATCTTTTGCGCGACCGCCAGCGAATCATAATATCGAGTTTCAAAGGCATCCCGTTCATGAGGCAATTTTTCCTCTTTGTAATTATCGGGATAATCACTCATCAATAGTTCTTCGAATTGACATTGTACATTTTGAAATTTTTCTAAAATTAATTTTAAGTTATCAAAACGTATGGCCAATGATTCGATTTGTTGAATTAGAATGTCAAATTTATTTACATAGGTTTGAAACCGTGTTAATTCGCCTTTTTTTTAGCTCTCCTATTTTTTAAAGTTTTTAAGTCAAAGTCGGGATTTGTGTCACCTTTAGATGACATTTCGAGGAAGTTTTAATTCTTCTTACGGAGAAAATATTATACGATAAATTTTAAGGAATTTGAAAATACATTTACGATATTTTAATATTTTATTGCATTATTTTCTTAATTTTAATATGAAATGTCTATAATGTAAATGTGCGTAAGCTGAGCAGCTAATTTCGAAAATTGCAATATTAAATTTGGAAAAAAAATAATGTTAATGTTTGTGTTCGTGCAATGCAACAGTTTCAAGCGTGCGTACGTTTACTATTTTTGCGAGGACTTTTATCGTGATTTACTTTTTTGTTATCGTGATTTACTTTTTTGTTATCGTGATTTACCTTTTTGTTATTGTGATTTACTTTTTTGTTATCGTGATTAACTTTTTTGTTATCGTGATTTACTTTTACTCGATGAATAGCTTGGTATGTACACCCAATGAACGTGAACAATTTTTAAGAAATTAAGATACGATATCTATTTACAATAATTATTATCGGGGCAATTTTAAATAAACTTATGTGGTTTGATAGGTAAAAGGATTTAAAGGATAGGATAAAGGATTGGAAAGGACTGACCGTGTTCGAGCGTGGTATTTCTTGCCTCAATCTTGCTGGTATCTAGGGGCAAAGGACCAATGTTGTGGCTCGTGCTTCCCTGGGTCAATGGTCGGATTTTCTGTTCAGGGAAATTTAAACACTAAACCGTCAGGTTAAATTATTAATTTTTATTAAAGACAATGACAATGACATTCTTTGCTTTATTGTTGTCTTAACAGGTGCGCGGGCTTTCTCTCGTCACGTTCAGTACCTAGCTCACCTAACAATACTTAACAATCACTATAACCAATAAAACATATTTAAAAAAAAACTGCTTTTTCTTTTCAGAGAGTATTCCCTTAGCTTACGTTAGGTAATATTTAAACTTCCAAAGTAGTTGTAGAGAGGCAAGAAAATTCAGCAATATGCTTATACCTATTAAAGTTTTTATAATCAACAAACATTTTTGGGAGAAGTTACAACAATAGCAAAATCCAACAGTTTTAAATGGGCATTTTATATTTAAGTTAAAATTCAAAACTATACAAATAGATAAAATATTTTCGTTCTGTGGAAGAGTGTGAGTTTTATAAACCAAACCACATAAACGGCAATAATATAGATAAAAAAAAATAACCGTAAGAGCAAACGCTAGTGACGCCTTCGCCATTTCGTTTTTTGATCATTATCTCGTTACTATAATAAAATCAGAAAAAGAAATATGCGTAAATTTGACAAAATTTTGTTTTTCCCAAAGAGGGGTATTGGGCCGATTTTTGGAAAAAACGAAAAATTAGCGAAATTTTGACCAAAAAACAAAATGGCGAAGGCGTCACTAGTGTTTGCTCTTAACAACAGTTGGGCTATGTTACAACAAGAAGCTACATTCGTACTCTTAATTAGTCCTAAATGTTCTAGATACTAAACTCCTTGGCACCAGATACAATTGCAACGGTAGTACGTAACAATAATATTAATTATAACAAGCCATCTTTAATAACAAGATAACGACATTTTTTGAGCTTTCTCGACAATAAAGAATGTCACTATTACTAACAATGAATTTTTAGAGCAATATTACAAGATTGTTTCTGGAAACTAATTCTCTTAGTAAAGGCTATAAAATATGAACTCTTGTGGTAGTAAGAGGTAACTGGTCAACATAACAATGCGATTAGTAGCGGAAACAACATAACTTTAGCAATCAAATTTGGTGTTCAATACTAAGTTTATTCTTATCGCTATTTATACTAATAATTATTGTAACGAAAACTAAAATTTAGGTATCGTAAACCTAACCATTTTTTAGAGTGTACTAATAACTTCAACCGAACCGAACGCCGAATGCCTACCCCATTTTCCATTTAATTCTTTAATTTAACGATGCTATGTTTTCTGATGCTTATCCTAGTTTTGCAGAACACAGTTCATAAGTTTAAAAAGATCTTTTTTTAACAATGTTTTAATGGGTTTTTAAATCAATTCCTACAGGAATAAAGCCAGTCATATTGATTGAACGATAACAACCTATGGATTTTAGCAAGGAGGTAAATCCAAAATTGTATCATGAATTGCTTTACGTATTTTAATTCATACTTCATTTCTAAGTACGAAATATAGATTTTAATTTTGATTTTAAGACATGTCCTTTTATAGGAATTTTCAGGATTTTGGGAAATGTTTAGCTGCGTCTTTTCAAAAGACATTGGAATCCTCCATATGGTAGATATTGCAAAATAGCCCATCCATATTGGTTATTAAAAGGATTCTTACTTTGAAAAATAGATATAAATTTGGAGGATTTTTAAAAAGGAATTGTGCCAGCCTAAGGGCCAAAATATTAATCTCCTGATATCTTTACCAATGACATTATTACTGTGAAAACGATTGTTGAGACAATTGTATCTATGGAAAATATCTTCTTGGTAACTTTACCAGGAGATTGATAATTTGGCCCTTCGGGGGGGGGAGGGGGGATGAGATAAACGTGGAGGATTGGGATCTTAATTTTTTTCAAGCTACTGAAGGATCGTTCAACAATACACGTCGTGCAGGGTAAAACAATCAAAATTTTTAAGGGTGCATCTCCGCATGTAAAATAAACCCAATTTTTACCCTCCGCTGTCACCGAATTTCTCCGAAACCACACATACGATTTACTTTAATTAAAAAGTATATTATTCTTAAACTATGTTTCTCTTGTGGCAGATTTTTCGATTATCCTTTCGTTTCCAAAATATAATTTAACTTGTATTAGCCTAAAAAGGCCAACTTTAAAAATTATTTTCTCCGTAAGAAAGGCCTAAAAAAATGTTATTAATAGAAAATAATATGTTGTATAAAAAACTCGTACTTAAAGTGCTCTTCATCCACAGTTTTAAAAAATTTAAAAGGAAGCCTATTAAAAAAAAATTGAAAGTCAACCAAAACTCGCCCAACTTCAAAAAATAGTTACGCGTATATTTTTACAAATTATCAATAAATAAAGGAAGGGAACCCTTACACATGTTTGTAATATGTGGTTAAAATTTGAAATAATTTGGTTCGTTAGAACTGCCATTGCTTTTTAAAATATAATCGTGTTTGCTGTAAAATCCAAGAGTTTTTGTTTGTTTACGTACATCATAGGATGTGCCCTGCAAGTGACTCATAATATTTTCCTAATTTCTTGCTTGGGGAGATAGCTAGGGTGGATCGATACCACTGCCCCACCCCTGGCTACGCCCTTGCTATTGGTATATCTTTAAGCAGTATCTATAACTTTTTATTACTTTTTAGGTGCAGGGGCCCGGGAATAGCACGGAATGTGAGTATACTTATGGTCTTATTTATTTGTCAATTATTCCCAGGATGCGGTCAAATGATTTTGCATGCACCAAATTTAATAATAATAATAATAATAATATTAATAATTTTTATTTAGCACTTGGCTAGTGATAACAATATAACAAAATAAACAATTGTTGAAATTTAACAAGTAATTCCATATTCAACTCATCAAATACACAGAAAGTTTTTTATTAAAAGTTCTCAAATCTGGCGCATTTTTAAGATGATCGGGCAGATCATTAAAAAAGAGCGAATGCCCTCATAAAGCAAAGTTTTTTGAAAAAAAGTTGTTTTTACCCTAGATACGTTAAAATGTTGATTTGACCTAACATTGTAATTATGAAAATTTGATATTTTTACCAAATAGGACTTTAAATAGTCGGGTTGCAGATTATGCTCAATTTTATAGATTAACACCATATTCGCTCTTTTAACCCATTAACGCCCAGTGATACCGTTTGGTATCGCTAAATCAGCCGTTACTAAGACATCGGCCATTTTGTGGGTGGTAGTGGGATAATAATTCTGACTAGTGCGTTAGTTGCGGAAAGCATCTTCAGTTGTGTTTTAACTGTCTTTGAGTACCATTTTCGATTTGTGAACAAAAACACACGTGTTATTTTACCGTTCATTTTACGTTAATAGGAAAATATGGACATTCGCTTGGAGTAAGTATAGTTTTTCAGTGATAATATATTTTTTTTTTAATACAAGTATTGATATTGACTAAGTAATATATATAAAGACCTCTATAACGTATATCTTATTTTTCAAAATTCCCCTGACTTTACAAAATGGGCGCAAAACATACTGATACCATATGGTATCACTGGGCGGTTTCACTATATATTTTTATGTTTTTTGACAGGCGTGGATTTTTATTGTCTGAAGCTTTAGACATGGCATACGCTAATGACGATGCGGAAAATCAAATAGACGAAATATTTATCGAACCCCCTGATCCCAATGTCGACACCGATGAATATTCCACTGACGTTGTTGTGACAATGGCGTCTGTAAATACAGGAGTTTCCCCAATGGGAACAGTAACGCGATACTCCCAAGAAGAAAAAAAATGTAACGGTTAATCGCCCTTGTTGTATTGCTCAATATAATATCAATATGGGAGGAACTGACCTAATGGATGAATGTATTGCCAATTATAGAATTGGTGTACGCAGCAAGAAGTGGTACTGGCCAATCTTTACCTGGATTATCGATGCAGCAGTAAACAATGCATGGTTTCTGTATAGGAAGAATCACAACAAAACCTCCAACATAGAGTTTAGGAGGGAGTTGGTCCAAGTATACTTAGCAAAATCAGCAGGTCCTGCAAAAGCGTCGGTTTCACGCACACTTCTGCCAGTTATTCGATATGACGGATGCATCATTACGTTGCTCCATGTAATAGACACCGTTGCGCAGGAACTGGCTGCAAGAGTTTTGGTAGAACAATGTGTTCTAAGTGTGATATAGGTCTTTGTGTAGTCTGTTTTGCTAATTATCACACAATGTAAATATTTAATTTTAATAAGTCCATAAATAAATATGTATTTTAAAATTGTAAATAATTGTATTTTATAGTATCCTATGCGGCCAGTGATACCATATGGTAGCAGTCATTTTCTTAAAAACTGACGTAAGATATTTTGTAAAATATTTTTTTTTGGTGAGTTCCTACTCATATTAACACAGAAAAGTAAAAATATCTAAAATAACTAACAAAAAATAATTCTGGGCGTTAATGGGTTAATGAACTGCCTTATATTTAACCATTTCAAAGATCTCAACATATTGACAATTTGTGTATAGCGATCGCAGTTTAACAAGATGCGTATAACTGTATTCTGTTGTACTTGCAATCTTTGTATCTTCTCTTTAGTACAAGAAATCAATAGAGAACAGGCGTACGAGAAATGAGGTAGTATTATTATACACTAACATTTTTGTCCACTAAGATAAACACTTTGATACACGACTAAAGAAGCCTATCTTTTTACCGATTTTTTTACACATTTGGTCAATATGATTACTAAAACTTAATTATGGATCCAAGATCACCCCCAGATATTTTATCTCAGAAACATAATCAACGATATTACCGTTAATGTCTAAAAAGAGCCCGGAACTATTAAATTTATGACACATTACCTTAGAACCAATAATCTTGCATTTTATTTTTGTATTATTTAACTTTAATTTATTTTGACATAACCATTCGTATAGTATCTTTAAATCATCATTTAGCGCTTTAACTATTTGTTTAAAATTTTGACCCGAGACAGAAATTAGGGTGTCATCTGCAAACAAATTTACAAACGAATTTTTAATCCCCTTATGCAGGTCATTTGCATAAATATAAACAAAAGCGGTCCCAACACGCTTTCCTGGGGAACACCCCAAGTACTGTCCTTTTTATTAGAATCATTAATATTAAGCATTTGCTCAATAAAGTGTCTATGAATTTTACATCTATTTGTTTTATTTGAGTCACCCTATTAGGCAACACACCCCTTTATTTTCAGATTTCAGTTTGCTTAACTTTTCTTTTCTTTTTATCGATTTAACCGAGCTAGAGGACCCAACACCATCTTGGTAGGTTTCTGTTTTTGCCTGGCCCAAACACAGTGGCGCCTTAACTAAAATTTGTTTTAACCCCTCCCTACACTCCGGCATATGAGCTTGGGTATATTGCTCGCTGGCTGTAAACCCCTCTAACTCGGGTAAATTCGATTTCTCGTTTCACTTTATTTCACTTTAGTTATTTAACTTTTTGACAATTTATAGTATTTAACATTTCATAATGATTTTTAATTTCAAAAATTCTTAACTAAAAATTAAATTTTCTCTTAAAGGCGAAAACGAGCGTAGCAAAATTCTAGTTTGATGGTACCTATCCGTTAAAAAGTCTTTAATCCATTCTAAAGCACTATCTTTTAAACCATATAACATAAGCTTTTTTATCAGAATATTCCTATCTAAAGTTTCAAAAGCGCGATCCAGATCTACAAAAACACATAAAGTTACTTTTGACTCACTCATATTTTGCCTCCAGACAGCACATACATATTGCAGAGCAGACTCGCACGAGTGTTTGTTTCTGAATCCAGATTGTCCCTTGTATAACAGTCCATTGCTTTCAAAGTAAGCCCGCCCGCAACTGGTTACACACAACAATTTCCAGAATTTTGTCTATCACTGGCAATAAGTTGACATGACGAAAATCACTCATGCCACTTGGTTTTGACACTTTTGATATTGGTACTATCACACTTGTTTTTAAATTGTTTGGAATTTTTCCAGTACTGACATATTAACCAAGTAAAGCAGAGGATAACCCACAACACAAAACAGATCCTTGATAAGCTTAACATTTAACAAGACATCACTAGTACTCTTATTCTTTAGGCTGTAGATAATTTTTTTAAGCTCTGACAAACTCAACTTTTTAAACTGTATCAAACTATAATCTGCTTTCTCTATGTCAGTGTGCCACTGTTTTTTTTTCAATACTTTCTGATATCTCAGTCAAGCTGTCAGAATAAAAATTGTTCATGTTTTCTTCTACACTTTGGTTGTAATGTTTAAAATCAATATTTGTAAAGTTAGCCCCTTGTTTTTGATTTCCAACAAGTTGTTTTAAGGTTCTCCACATTTTCTTTCCATTTCCTTTACTGTCGTCAATATTTTTATTAAAGTGTCAATATTTTTATTAAAGTATTTCTTTTTTTCATCCCTCATCACTGAAATTGTTTTATTTCGCTTACGCTTGTAATCGGTCCAGTCTGTTCAATTTTTGGTGAAACCAAACTTTTCATATGCGGCGTCTCTTTCATGTTGGGCCTGTCTTACTCTCTGTGTGATCCAGGAATATTTATTATATATTTAAGTGTGAGTTTTTTTTTCCAGCGGAGCTAACTTATCAATAGTTTTTTATAGGATGTCCATGAAATCATAATATATCTTGTTAACATCAGTGGAGGTATAGTCCCAGTTTTGTCCAATAAGAGCTTGTTTGATATTCTCTATTTTTTGACTGCTGAAATTCCTGGTATAAGTATCCTCACTGACTAACTTTTTATTAGGGAATTTTAAATGCAAGCCAATAATTTCGTGGTCAGTAATTATCGGGAAGTTTCTAGGCGCCTCAACCGCATTAAAATCATTTGTTATTATATGATCTATAAGTGTTGCGGATGTGTTTGTTACGCGACTTTCCTTAGTAACTATTTGCTTAAAACCCGCCGCTTGTATGCATCTCTTTAGGGCACGGGTGTTACAGTCATTGCACAGATAATCTATATTTAGATCTCCCATAACAAATGTTCTTTGTTGATGTACAGTATTTACATTTAATTTGTCCTCCAGATATTATGTCAAAAATTCTCGAGGCGAACCGTTTGGGGACCTATAAATAGACCCTACCTTTATATTTTCTTTGTTTACCTGTATTGTTGCCGCTAAACCCCAAAACTTGTCTTGCGTGGGTTATTGGCTTCTGATCTTTGCAGATCAATTTGTAGTCCACCGAATCGTTAAACAAAACATTGAAAATTAAGCTTTCCTTTATATACATTACACTACCACCAGTATGTCTACTATTAGAATATGCTAAGACAGTATTATACCAATTAAAATCAACTTCCTACGTATCTGAAAAAAAAAACGCTTGAACTTTTAGCTATCCAGTGGAACTAAATGTATCTCGTTTAAAAAAACATTTATTGGTGATAATTTGTGACAGTCGAACGCCTGTAACTATTTTCGAAATATTCGATACATGAACACATAAAATTAAATTAACAGAGAGGAAGGGTGGGGGGCAGATATTGACAAAACATAGAATAATTTTTATCGAAACTAAAAGTGAATATAAAAATACAACCTTATGTTATCACATTGTTTTTGCCACCCTATAAGTCAGCATATGAATGAAATTCTCAACTCAATTTGTATAGGAGCTATAAGAAGCCTGTCGCACTATTGCAGAACCCTGTATATAAAAAACGGTTTCATCCATGTCGTTCACCGAAGCCATTTTTGTAATTATTATAGATATCCAATGATGACTGGGATATTACTATCCGTAAAAGCAATACAAAATCAAGAACAGTGACTTTCTTAAAAGACCAAACAATATGGGCGGGAATCCTCACCAGGTAAGAGTAATTCGAAGAAATCGTATATAGAAATGTATATAAAAAACGGTTTCATCCATGTCGTTCACCGAAGCCATTTTTGTAATTATTATAGATATACAATGATGACTGGGAGTTAAATATCCGAAAAAGCACTAAAGAATCGAAAACAGTGACTTTCCTCAAGGACCAGACAATATGGGCGGGAATTCTCAAAAGGTAAGAGTAATTCGAAGAAATCGTCCATTTTTCTCAAAGAGATCTGATTTTAAATTAAATTCTAAAAAAGACGCAAAGTCACGGTCTCACATAACTTAACATTATGTGAGACCATGAATTTGCGTCTTTTTTACAATTCAAGGTAAGAGTAAGTTTGCTTTTATTTTATTCTTTCATTTAATCTGGACATGTGCTTGAAAAATAAGTAAAACTCTTTGTCAAATAAAACCTTAAATGCATTTCGCTGATGTGCGACGTTCCCTTTAAGACAGGGATGCACAGACTTATAGGGAACAGGGGCCACTCGGGAAAAATATAAGCCAAGGACGGGCCACTACAAACAATACTTATTAACACAAAAAAAATTATTTTTAAATAGTATGAAATACAATGATAAAAATAAAAGAACCTTCAAAAATCTTTGTTATAATTATGTAATCATAAGGTGTAGGTTTTTCGTTTTGTTAAGTTTCATCATACACTGAAAACGTTTGTTCACAAATATAGGTTGATCCAAATAAGCTTGCTCATTTCAATGCATTTATTCGCAACTCTTTATAAGCGTTTTTATCAACGCAATGGTAGAATTTGAGTAAATTACATTCATTAAATTTGTTTCGTAAATAATCATCATTTTGAGAGTCTATTAATTCCAGCTGCATTAATTCCGGCGCATTTTTGGGTGAAATGTTAAAAGAATTGCTGAAAATGTCCAATAGAGGTTTAATGTAATGTTAAAAGTAATGGTATTAACAAGAAAACTAAAAACATACATATAAACCAAAACATACAAATAAACGGAAAACAAATTAAACCGAAGGACACATTGAAATATCTAGGGGTAACACTGGACAACAGACTTACATTCAGACAAAACACAAACCAAATAGCAACAAAATGCATGACAATAACACACACACTAAACAAGATATTAAACAATAAGTCACCGCTTTCCCCTCAAAACAAACTAATTATTTATAATCAAATAATCAAACCAGCCTTAACATAATGCGGAACCAGTTTGGTGTAGTATGGCGGACTGGCACTTTGGAAAAATACAAATATTACAAAATAAAATATTAATATTTATTCTAAAAGCACCTAGAAGAACGCCAATCCGCCACCTACACCAAGCCACACTAACTCAATACATATTTCAATATATACAAGACGTCGCAACAAAATTCTATCAAACACAATCACAAAATTCAATTCTGACCCAAAACATACTACAAATTAGAAATAACGACAACGTAACACATAAGCCACTGCACTCCAGACTCCCAATATATTTTCAAGATCGTTAAAAACCAAAATCTTACATAATAAGAAATTAAAATCCAGATTACATATTTAAAACTACATCCTGTATAAAAATCAAATAAAGACACCTGCAATAACATCTAGGTAAAGAATTTGCCAATTCGACGTACTTGTGGCATCGTACGTGTCACTGACCCAAACAGTACTGCGGCGGCGTCACGATGACGGCCAGGCACGTGTCGTTTACATCAATGAAACAAAACATTATAGTATTATAACTTTACAACCAATAATATTTTAAGCCTGACTGCAAAACATGAGCGCTGCTTGTACCTGATTAGACTAAGCTGTTTTTTTCCCCAATTTTTCCAGTAAGCATTAACCTCAAACTTTCACATTTAAACAATAACAGCAAATTATATTCAAATTTTTTTATAAAAATAAAAATACTCTCTCATGGCGGTAAAGGATTACGGAACCGACCAATCCCAGCGTAGCTATACGTCAATAAATCATACCACAGGGTTAACATCAACCCCACGGGCGTCTGCCAGTGCGTATCCTGGGCAGAAACAGTTATGAAAACCTGATCTTTTAGCCCGGTGTAAAACAAATGTAATATTATACTATTGTAATATTTTATTATATTATAGGTGTAATAAGTAGGATAATATGACATGTGAACATATTGAAACAATAAAGACCTTTAAAAACGAAACGAAAGGATACAAAGTCCTTAGTTTCTACTAATAACTTCAACCGAACCAAACGCCGAATGCCCACCCCATTTTCCCATTTAATTCTTTAATTTAACGATGCTATGTTTTCTGATGCTTATCCTAGTTTTGCAGAACACAGTTCATAAGTTTAAAAAGATCTTTTTTTAACAATGTTTTAATGGGTTTTTAAATCAATTCCTACAGGAATAAAGCCAGCCATATTGATTGAACGATAACAACCTATGGATTTTAGCAAGGAGGTAAATCCACAATTGTATCATGAATTGCTTTACGTATTTTAATTCATACTTCATTTCTAAGTACGAAATACAGATTTTGCTTTTGATTTTAAGGCCTGTCCTTTTATAAGAATTTTAAGGATTTTGGGAAATGTTTAGCTGCGTCTTTTCAAAAGACATTGGAATCCTCCATATGGTAGATATTGCAAAATAGCCCATCCATATTGGTTATTAAAAGGATTCTATCGTTGAAAAATAGATATAAATTTGGCGGATTTTTAAAAAGGAATTGTGCCAGCCTAAGGGGAGGGGAGATGAGATAAACGTGGAGGATTGGGATCTTAATATTTTTCAAGCTACTGAAGGATCGTTCAACAATACACGTCGTGCAGGGTAAAACAATCAAAATTTTTAAGGGTGCATCTCCGCATGTAAAATAAACCCAATTTTTACCCTCCGCTGTCACCGAATTTCTACGAAACCACACATATGATTTACTTTAATTAAAAAGTATATTATTCTTAAACTATGTTTCTCTTGTGGCAGATTTTTCGATTGTCCTTTCGTTTCCAAAATATAATTTAACTTGTATTAGCCTAAAAAGGCCAACTTTAAAAATTATTTTCTCCTCAAGAAAGGCCTAAAAAAATTTTATTAATAGAAAATAATATGTTGTATAGAAAACTCATACTTAAAGTGCTCTTCATCCACAGTTTTCAAAAATTCAAAAGGAAGCCTATTAAAAAAAAATTGAAAGTCAGCCAAAACTCTCCCAACTTGTAATGTGTGGTTAAAATTTGAAATAATTTGGTTCGTTAGAACTGCCATTGCTTTTTAAAATATAATCGTGTTTGCTGTAAAATCCAAGAGTTTTTGTTTGTTTACGTACATCATAGGATGTGCCCTGCAAGTGACTCATAATATTTTCCTAATTTCTTGCTTGGGGAGATAGCTAGGGTGGATCGATACCACTGCCCCACCCCTGGCTACGCCCTTGCTATTGGTATATCTTTAAGCAGTATCTATAACTTCTTATTACTTTTTAGGTGCAGGGGCCCGGGAAAAGCAAAGAATGTGAGTATATTTATGGTCTTATTTATTTGTCAATTATTCCCAGGATGCGGTCAAATGATTTCGCATGCACCAAATTTAATAATAATAATAATAATTTTTATTTAGCACTTGGCTAGTGATAACAATATAACAAAATAAACAATTGTTGAAATTTTACAAGTAATTCAACTAATCAAATACACAGAAAGTTTTTTATTAAAAGTTCTCAAATCTGGCACATTTTTAAGATGATCATTAAAACAGCGAATGCCCTCATAAAGCAACGTTTCTTGTAAAAAAGTTGTTTTTACCCTAGATACGTTATAATGTTGATTTGACCTAACATTGTAATTATGAAAATTTGATCTTTTTACCAAATAGGACTTTAAATAGTCGGGTTGCAGATTATGCTCAATTTTATAGATTAACACCATATTCGCTCTTTTAATGAACTGCCTTATATTTAACCATTTCAAAGATCTCAGCATATTGACAATTGGTGTATAGCGATCGCAGTTTAACAAGATGCGCATAACTGTATTCTGTTGTTCTTGCAATCTTTGTATCTTCTCTTTAGTACAAGAAATCAATAGAGAACAGGCGTACGAGAAATGAGGTAGTATTATTATACACTAACATTTTTGTCCACTAAGATAAACACTTTGATATACGACTAAAGAAGCCTATCTTTTTACCGATTTTTTTACACATATGGTCAATATGATTACTAAAACTTAATTGTGGATCCAAGATCACCCCCAGATATTTTATCTCAGAAACATAATCAACGATATTACCGTTAATGTCTAAAAAGAGCCCGGAACTATTAAATTTATGACACCTTACCTTAGAACCAATAATTTTGCATTTTATTTTTGTATAATTTTACTTTAATTTATTTTGACATAACCATTCGTATAGTATCTTTAAATCATCATTTAGCGCTTTAACTATTTGTTTAACCTGTGGAACACCCATTGAGGTAGGATTATACAGAGACGCCATAACGTGGCTAAAAGTGACCACAGGTAGATATATTGAATCGACGTTTATGTCAAACAAATGTGACCTTTTGACGTTTTATGACGGGAGAGTGTTTTTTTAGTTTTTTGTGTTTTATATTGTTTTTCGAGTGATATTTATATTAACTATTTAAATACAATAATGGTTTCTTGTGCTCATCGTTCTTGCAATAGCAGGGATGCAGTCGACAAGAAAAAATCTACGGGAATAACATTTCATAAGTAAGTAAACAAAAAACAGGGTTGTATTTAAATAAGATGTATTTATAGATTCCTTAAAGCTTTAAGATTTTTTTACTTTACGCACCTTTTAGCCATTTTAAGAAACCTAAGTGGTAAATTTTAGCTTTTTCAAGGTTAAATTTTTCAAAAAAAAAAGTTAAAACTTAACTAGTACCTAAATAAATTTATTTTTAAGTCTTATTTAAGCATGGTTGTATAGTATTTAAATTGTACGTTTTCCTTTTAGATTTCCTAAAGATCCTGCGCGCCAGCAGATCTGGTTGCAGTTTATTAATCGGGGGGCTTGGAAACCAACAAAATATAGTGTTTTGTGCTCAAAGCATTTTTCTGAGATGTACATTGATCGAACCTCAAAATGTGTCGTTCGCTTAAAAGAGAATGCCATTCCTACCCTTAATCCCTCCCAGGTATATATAAAAATATATACCTATTGTATTTATACAACTTTAGTACTATTTTTTTAAATTTTATTGTTGTTTTGGTAAATTACAAGGTTTTAATAATTTTAATACGATAAGAATATTCTTGTTCTTATAATAAAATAGTATTTATATTATTTTTAAGTTTTTTTTTTTTAATTCCAGGAGCAAATGGATGACGAATTGACAGAACCACCAGCCAAGGTTAGGATATTGTCAAATATTTTGATTGTACCAGCAAAATGTAAAAATTTTGACCAAGATATAAGTATCCCTTCAACAAGTACTGCAGGTTTGGCTAAAGATATACTAGCAAGGCCATCAACTTGGCAAATAGGTGAACCTGTTTCTCCCAGGAAAAGAAAATTACTGAATAAACTAAAAACAACACAGCGTATAAGCAGGGAAAGAAAAACAAAGCTGATATATTTGAAACGAAAACTGATGCGAAGGGAAAAACGCATAACAAATATGAAAAAAATTCTTAATGAACTAAAAAAAAAGAAACTTTTACAAGATGAGCATTTAGACGTGCTTTCTAAACTTGGAGGGCCTCAAGAATTATTTATGAGGCAATGTAAAAAAGCATCCAGCAAAGCTCTACCAAAATACTACTCAGAAGAGATAAAAACGTTTGCATTGACACTTCATTATTACTCCCCCGTTGCCTACAATTATGTAAGAAAAACATTTAACGTATGTTTACCACATACACGAACGATAAGCCGGTGGTACCAAAGTATCGATGGAGAGCCTGGATTTACTAGCGAATCGTTTCAGGCTTTAAAGTTAAAGGCTTTCTATGAAAAAAAGAAAGTTATATGCAGCCTCATTATTGATGAGATGTCAATTAGACAACATGAGGAATGGGTTGCTCAAAAAGACAAGTGCTACGGGTATGTAGATATGGGAACAGGAGTCAAAGAAGTTACTCTTGCTAAAGATGCTTTCGTCTTTCTTTTAAACTGTGTAAACGGTTATTGGAAAATACCCGTTGGTTTTTTTCTTATTGCTGGTATAACAGCAGAGCAAAAAAAAGGATTGGTGTTGCAGTGTTTGGAAAAGTGTAGTGAAATAGGAATTGAGGTGGTTAGCTTAACATGTGATGGTCCTCCAGTAAATTTAACCATGGCAAAACTTTTGGGTTGTAACTTGGACCATGAAAATTTAAAACCATTTTTTAAACATCCATCGATCAATGATGATGTGGTTTTTTTTCTGGACCCATGCCACATGATAAAGTTAGTGAGAAACACTTTGGGTGAAAAGGGTTCCCTAGTGGATGAAAACAATGAATTAGTTTGTTGGCATTTTTTAAAAGAACTAAACAATTTACAAAGAAGTGAATCCTTCCACTTGGCCAATAAATTAAGGGATCAACATATTGCTTTTGGCAAACAAAAGATGAAGGTTAGGCTGGCAACTCAAGTCTTTAGTGAGAGTGTTGCAACCGCCTTATCATTTTGTAAAAATGAATTAAAAATGAAACAATTTGCTGGGGTTGATGCGACAGTGAGATTTATTTTAATTATGAACAATTTGTTCGATATTTTAAACTCTAGAAATTTAGCACAATGTCATTACAAAAAACCAATATCTGCAAAAAATTATGAAACTATTGATTTTTTTTTGAATTCTGCAGATAAATACATAAGCTGTTTAAAAACACACGTAGGTGGTCCTTTACTTTTAGATTCACTGAGACATACAGGATTTTTAGGGTTAAAAATATGCATCTCTAGTCTTAAAGTATTATTTAAAAATTTAGTTACTAGGAATAGATTACAGTTTTTGCCACTTTATAAATTCTCCCAAGATCACATTGAGCTATTCTTTGGGTCCATTCGGTCCCAAGGAGGTTACAATAATAACCCCACTGCACGTCAGTTTCAATCAGCCTACAAAAAATTGCTTATTCATGTGGAATTGAGTCATAGTTTTCATGGAAATTGTGTCCCGTTAGAGCAACTCCACATTTTAAAATGTGACCCTGTACATCAAATAAATGTCACTTCAAGAGATTACAGGGCACTAGGAATGGAAGAACATTCTGACAGCGAGTTAAATGATATTATCAGAGATCATGATTATTTGCCAGACCCGCTGTCAGAATATTCAAAACATATTATTACCTATATAGCTGGATTTATCGTACATTCTTTAAAAAAAAAAATATTCTGTACAGAATGCATATCTGCTTTAACAAGTGACACGAGGGATATGTATCTATATTCTTTTATAGATAAGAAAAATAAAGGTGGACTACAATATCCCTCAACAGATGTTTTGGAGATATGTATTCTTGCGGAAAAAGTTTTGAAAAACATTGTTTTTTCTCAACAAATATCTGCAGCAGCTTTAGTTACCACAATATTAAAAAAGTTTGTAAATAAAAATATTTTTTTTAATTTAGTAGTTCATAGCTTTGATCAGTCGGCTTTGGACAGTCACCGAGTATTGCTAATCAAAGCTGTGGCAGAAAAGTACATAAATGTAAGGTTGTACCATTTCGCCAAACAAAAATCCAACAAATCAGAAAGTATTAGGCATCATAGTAATAAGATTGTTTTATTTAAGGGACAATAAATTTTTGTTTTTCAAGAATTTGTTTTATTTTTTGTGTGTAATAGCTGCACATTATCTTATTTTAGAATATAAAAAAAGGATTGTCAATAAAATTATAGTAATAAATATGTATACAGTGTTCGACAGTGACTTATATTAGATAAATCCTAAAATTTAGACAAACTGCACTTAAAAAGAAAATATGTGAGCTATTTAAATCAGTAGAAACCCTAGTCCCAAAGACTTTTATTTAAAACATATTTTTTTTTTATTCAAAAAGTTTTCGAAATAAAGCATATTGCGGGACTTTTGCTAGACACTGTATTTTAAAACAAAAAATGATATTTACCGAGATATTTACATTATATGATTATCTTATTATAAGCTTAATGCTAGCGTAATACATATAAATATAAATAGTCCGGACCTGGCGAGGCATCCATATTGCAACTACTATTAGCCACGCCTAGTGGTACCGTTTTCTCGACGCGAAATTAAATCTTATGGCGCCTCCTTATAATCCTACCTCAATGGGAACACCCCAAGTACTGTCCTTTTTATTAGAATCATTATTATTGAGCATTTGCTCAATAAAGTGTCTATGAATTTTACATCTATTTGTTTTATTTGAGTCACCCTATTAGGCAACACACCCCTTTATTTTTAGATTTCAGTTTGCTTAACTTTTCTTTTCTTTTTATCGATTTAACCGAGCTAGAGGACCCAACACAATCTTGGTAGGTTTCTGTTTTTGCCTGGTCCAAAAACAGTGGCGCCTTAACTAAAATTTGTTTTAACCCCTCCCTACACTCCGGCATATGAGCTTGGGTATATTGCTCGCTGGCTGTAAACCCCTCTAACTCGGGTAAATTCGATTTCTTGTTTCACTTTATTTCACTTTAGTTATTTAACTTTTTGACAATTTATAGTATTTAACATTTCATAATGATTTTTAATTTCAAAAATTCTTAACTAAAAATTAAATTTTCTCTTAAAGGCGAAAACGAGCGTAGGAAAATTCTAGTTTGATGGTACCTATCCGTTAAAAAGTCTTTAATCCATTCTAAAGCACTATCTTGTGAACCATATAACATAAGCTTTTTTATCAGAATATTCCTATCTACAGTGAGTACCTAAAGTCCGTCCCCCCCCCCTCTAACTTCTAAACCGTTCGGTATATTTTAATGAAATTTTGAACGATAATATTTGAGCAAGTCTTGCACTTTTTGACATACCAATGACAGCTTTAAATGTCAAGATAATAGCTGGGTCCGCTTTTGAAATATTTTTTAAATGGAACACCCTGTATATTTTTACATTTTTAAATTCCACATAAAATTATAATTATTTTTTATTAAATGCATTATTAGTCTATACTTCATAGTTTCCGAGATATTGACTCTCGAAAAGTGACATTTTTGAACTTTGACAGCTTATAACCTTCTAACAGTACAGGGTTTTCAGAGATATTTTCGCTCATATCTACAGGGTTCCCTATAGGAGACACAAAAAAAATTAAATGTAGGAGTTGTAGGGTTTTGTCTGAACCTCCAGGAAATTAAAAAAAAATAAACAAAAAAAGATCCGAAACATAAGAAAAAATAACCAATTTGGTTTTTTTTAATGGTTCACCCTGTATATTTTTTATTTTTATGAAAGATCTTTCTTCCCAGATTTCAAAAATATATAGTTTGTCTATATTTGCTGGAGCCGTCATTAAATTATTTCTAATTAATTATTGTATACACACAACATTTAAACAACAACAAACAAATAAATGTGTAATAAACATAAACTAAATTATCTAACCTATAATATTTTGGTATATTTTACTGGTTTTCAATATAACCTCCTCCATTTCTGAATATTTCCTCTAAGTTTACTGTTAATGGCATCAATTATATTGACAATTTGTCAGAATAATCTGATTATAATAGTTAACGTTTTAAAATGTGATTTATACAGTGCAAGAAAAATTTGAATACTTGAAAAATAATAAGAATAGACATGCTGCCACATGACAACAGACCCGCGCCAGCTTTAAATTCTTTTAAAGCTGACGCGGGTCCGGTGTCATGTAGAATCATATATTCTCGTCTGGCAGCATGTCTATTCTTATTATTTTTAAGGTATTCAAATTTTTCTTGCACTGTATAAATCACATTTTAAAACGTTTACTATTATAATCAGATAATTCTGACAAGTTGTCAAACATAATATCCAAATAATAATTGAAAGCGTCATGCTTAATCCACGGCCTGCTACGATTACAATTTAAATATGCGTTTTTTGACTTTAACATAATAATAATTACCACAAATTATATATCATTTTTATCAGGAAGACCAGCCCTATCATTTAAGATTATACAGGGTGTTCCATAAGAAAAAACTATATTTTTGTTTGCTATGCATTTCTGCAACAACCTATATACGTTTAAACTATTTCGTAAAAAACTTTACGTTGTATCTTACAACTTTTGAGGAAGGGTGGGGGGAGATATTGACAAAACATAGAATAACTTTTATCGAAACTAAAAGTGAATATAAAAATACAACCTTATGTTATCACATTGTTTTTGCCACCCTATAAGTCAGCATATGAATGAAATTCTCAACTCAATTTGTATAGGAGCTATAAGAAGCCTGTCGCACTATTGCAGAACCCTGTATATAAAAAACGGTTTCATCCATGTCGTTCACCGAAGCCATTTTTGTAATTATTATAGATACACCATGACTGGGACCTTCATATAGCGGCCGGGAAAGGAAAGTCTAAGAGGGTAACTATTGAAACGGAAGAAATAACATGGGAGGCAAAGCTCACCAGGTAAGAGTAATTCGAAGAAATCGTCCATTTTTCTCAAAGAGATCTGATTTTAAATTAAATTGTAAAAAAGGCGCAAAGCCACGGTCTCACATAACTTAACATTATGTAAGACCATGAATTTGCGTCTTTTTTACAATTCAAGGTAAGAGTAAGTTAAAGTGCTTTTATTTTATTCTTTCATTTAATCTGGACATGGGCTTGAAAAATAAGTAAAACTCTTTGTCAAATAAAACCTTAAATGCATTTCGCTGATGTGCGACGTTCCCTTTTTGTTGTTATTACTTTATTACTATTACTTTTTAAAACATGTTTCAAATGTTCCATAATCCAACAAACTATTTTGTGGGTATAGTCGATTCAGCCAGTAAACCTGCAAGATGGCCGACATGTCATACGACAAAAGTCATATTCCAGCTATTTAATTTTTAGTAAGAATAATATTGGCAGCAATGGGTATAATTATATCTCTGTCTAACACGTTATATTCCGTTCAAGACGTATTGCGTGTTGCTACTCCTGGAAACCCCGGAAACGGTCTCTCCGTTGCGCTTTACAAAAGCGATGCCTGGCCTGCCCTGTGATCATATAACGGTTCGTGTTGGTTAGCACCGGTATGTGTCTCTCTCTATCATTCATTTAACTCGATACGAAGAAACAAGAAAGATATATGATTTAGGGACTTAATTATAGTTGCTTTTACTTATGTTTGGAATTGAATTTTAATAATTTCTGGTGTGAAATCCTAGTAACTTTTTGCCTTAATTTATTAGTGATTGGAGAGCGCTGACATGGATTATCCGCCGCCATCATGCAGGTTTACTGGCTGAATCGACTATATTAGCTGGTTAAAGTGGCTTACGTGCCCAAGAAAGGGCAATAAAAAATGTGCGTTGCATTTTGACCATCTGCACAGCTGAACCCTCCGACCAGGGGTCGCGAGTAATATAAAATAATAAAAATTAACAATTCGATACAGGCACGCCTCTAGTTCCAGGGCATCTCTTAGAAATATTGCCGACGCTTTCTGGGATTTTCCAAAAAGGCAAAAATAAAGACAGTCAGTTAATCTCAGCTAGCCATACGATTCGCTCGGCACCCGCTCAGATCGCTCACAACCCGCTCCGTTTGTAAATATTGTAATGTTTATGTGAATATACCGTTTAGGTGTACATATAAACATCTATCTTCTCGTTTCACTAAACACGACCAACGAACTCCCCAAAAGTTTTTTTTTGGAAAAATCAGTGCGAACAAGGATCTATGAAAATTTTAAAAATCAAAAAATCCAAGATAGCGGCAACTCTGTTCGACCTTTCCCCACTGAGACCAAATGAGACTATTGAGGGATTAAAATAATTTTTGCCACCATCACCTATAAAATTTAGTTAGGCTAGAGTTATAAGTCTATGTAGTAAAATAAATTATATTATGATAAGGCTTATAAAATATTTCCTTTACAGAGGGAGACAGCTGCGAAAGCTACCCCGGCCCCTTCCCCTACCCCGGTTCCTTCCCCGACCCCTGAACGGACCCCGGTTCCTGTCCCGAAATATTCGTAAGTGTTTTTTGTAAAGTTTTTTAATAAACATAAATGTTTGCACAACAAAAATTTTGCACTTTAAATGATTGTTTTTTAATTACCATATTATCATTACTAATGTTTTATCTTGTTAAAAAGAATTGTTAGGATATTTTAAAGTTGTGTTAATATCGTTGCAACAAACATGAAGTTTGTGATTCCTTAATAAACTAAAAATTCAAGTTAACTTTACAAATATGCTTGAATTTGAACAAAAATGTGTGAAATTGATTGGATTTTGATTAATTCACAATAGTTATTTATGTATCAAGGGAATTATAAGGGTCTTAATTACCGAGGGCAGAGTGTACTTCCAGAGAGCCTTTGGCCCGAGGGACAGCAATAGACCGAGGTAATTGAGACTCTTATAATTCCCGTGGTACATAGATAATTTTATTTCTAACCGATTTAAACTTCTGTTCATATTTAAACCGGAATAAATGTTTCAATTTATTACCTTTCCGGTATATTTGAATCAGGTGCCGTCAATAATGACATTGACGTTGTAATGACATGAATAAAAAATAGCATTTCTTGTTTTCTTTTACCTGTAAAAGGTAGAGGGAATTAGAGAATTTTTAATATCCCAAGGGAGTTATAACCCTCTTTATTGATAGCGTAACCATGATGATATAAACTTATAATATCCCGGGCAGAAATAAAGGTCTTTATGGTGAATATTACAAAAAAAAATGGTTGGGAAATAATTCATGTTTTTTAAAAAAATATATTGTTTTATTTTAGGAGGTCACGTTTTTGAATCTATGCATAACTTTTATTTCTAAACAACTTTTTTTAATACCATTTGGCTGAATTTTTTGTACAAGTTTTATATTTTTTGACCTACCCTGTACGTCGTTTGAGTTGCAACCATTCCAAGTGCACCTAATATGATTATCGAGCATGCACCAACTTTTATCAAGAATAAAATTTTCTGAGAAATCGGTAATAAAAAAAATTCCCATATGTTGCACACTTAAACAACCACACTGTAGGTATAGTGTGTATCAGCCAAATGGAATATATTCGATAATAAATAAATGGGGGCGTGTCTGAAAAAACGCTCGGAAATGTCAATTGGTATTTCAAGTTTCGCATTTTTCCAATAAAAACTTTTTATACAGGGTGTGCCATATAACAGTGGCCAAAACCAGCTTTCTTATTTTAAATGCAACACCATATATATTATTCACTTTTTGGATTCTTCAGACAATTTTCGACATATTTCATGTACAATATCCTATACCTATCTTCAACTGTTTCGAAAATATTAAGAATTTTCAGATGTATTGCAAAAATTAACAACATATTAATATAGGAGATGTTGAAAATGTTTGCCGCGAAAGTCGTGGCAACATCCTAATCTTAAATAAAAATTTCTTCTAATGTTACTGAATATCTCAGGCGTGACTGATCTAATCGCAAGCGTTATTCGTCTTCTTAAGTCAGCTAAGCCGGAAGGTTTTGTTTTGTATACAATATTTTTGACATAACCCCATAAGAAAAAGTCTAAGGGCGTCAGATTAGGGGATCGTGCTGGCCATTCCATCGATCCACGCCTCCCTATCCACCGATTTGGAAATATGTACTCGGTTGAGGTACTGCCGGACATTGATTTGCTAATGGGGCGGTGCTCCATCTTACTGAAACCATATCATATTCGCTTTCAAAGATGTGGGTTTGCTGGATCAGGATGTAAGATTGTCAAAGTTGGCAAAACATTATTTTGGAGCAGTGCTAAATAATTATCGCCATTTAAATTGACATTAATGAAAAAGGGACCTATGATATGATCTCCAACTATTCCTGCCCAAACAATAACCTTTTCAGGATATATATATATCTCCCGAGAAGAAACCAGAAACACGGTACTAGAATTAAAGAGATCCGTTCTTCTGGATACTCATAAATGTGGCATAGAATCAGATGACAACCGACGAATTTTTGTTAATCAGGACCTGTCTAGACATACTCGCGACCTATTTAGGAAAGCGACCGAATTAAGGAGAGCTGGCTTTAAGTACGTATGGTGTAAGGATGACAACGTTTTGGCAAGAAGGGCAGACCGTGGCCCTGTAGTTCGCATTATTACCACAGCGCAGGTAGACAGTTTAAAAACAAATGCATAAATCCATCTAATATTTTCCTACATCTTTTAAGATTACTTAGTATAGTAAGTGTATTAGTGTATATTTTACGACATTCAAAGATGTCAGTTCATAGAAACAATAGAATAAATCAGAACAATAAACTTAACATAGCTCATATAAATATAAGATCCATTATCCCAAAATTTAATAAAATTAGAGACTATATTTTGAATAACAACATGGACATTTTAGCTATTTCAGAATCTTGGCTTACAGAGGTTATTCCTGACGCGATGGTGACTATAGGTGGCTTCAAACTCGTGAGAAAGGATCGTGTCAACGGGCGAGGTGGTGGTGTACTTTTGTATGTAAGAGATAATATCAATTTCATCGAAATACTTGATAATCAGACTGCCTATGCAGAGTAGATCTGGATTAAATTTAAAATAAAAACTGTCAGTACTATATTAGGTGTAATTTATAGACGACCCGGTTATGACAATATTCACGACTTTTTCAGCGAGTTTGAGGAAAATATTTGTAGTAATCTACTGGGCTGTGACAATCTCATATGTACTGGTGATTTTAATATAAATACTCTGAATTTACATTGTGTACAGGGTGTCCAGTTTTCGACACTTTTGACGGGTATCTCAGTTATTAGTACAGATAGAATGATGCGGTTTTCGCAAACCTGTGTCACTTTTTTATGAAACAAACGATGCCCTTAACGGATTTATCATGGCCATCTTGGTTTTTGAGATACAGGGCGAAATTAAAAACGGTGCATTTTCAGACACTCCTTGTATTTTAGTTATCTTATACCTTATCGAAAATGTAAAAACGTGGTGTTATACAGTTTTTTACGTAGAATCCAGTGGCGTAGTTAATATTTTTCCAGGTGTCCCCATTTTTGAGAAATATACCAAAGTTATGTTTTTTTAAATGGAACACCCTGTATATTTTTTCATATTTGCATTCTGCTTACTGAGAGCTTTCCAAAAATATATAATAGTTGGCACGTTGTTTTAACAGGAAGGTTAAAATTCATATTTTTTAAATAACAAGCTTTAAGTTGACAGTAGGCCGTGTATTTTACTTAAATAAAAATAAATTGACGATACACTACACCTTCAATATTACTTTATAGTTTAATTTCAAACTTTTAAGTTTTTAATACTTTCAATAGTAAAAAGTCATTTCCTCTTATTGTTACGTAGGTATATTATCGGAATAGACAAAAACATCTAGTAGGCCTTGACTTATCCAGGCTATAAAACAAAATTTTCATAATGGCGTTTAGCTCTTGTCAGAATTGTATTTAGGTAGGTATTTAAGGTTGAAAAGTTACTCATAATTTATTTATGATATTGTTCAATTTCAACGATGGTCCAAAAGTATGAAAATTATGAAAAATACGATATGCTGGTATGCTTTATACAAGCCAGTAACTTTTCAACCTTAAATACCTAAATACAATTCTGACAAAAGCTAAACGCCATTATGAAAATTTTGTTTTATAGCCTGGATAAGTCAAGGCCTACTAGATGTTTTTGTTTATTCCGATAATATACCTACGCAACAATAAGAGAAAATTACTTTTTACTATTGTAAGTATTAAAAAACCTAAAAGTTTGAAATTAAACTATCAATTGCCAAACCAATTGATGGTGTAGTGTATCGTCAATTTATTTTTATTTAAGTAAAATACACGGCCTACTGTCAACTTAAAGCTTGTTATTTAAAAAATATGAATTTTAACCTTCCTGTTAAAACAAAGTGCCAACTATTATATATTTTTGGAAAGCTCTCAATAAGCAGAATGCAAATATGAAAAAATATACAGGGTGTTCCATTTAAAAAAACATAACTTTGGTATATTTCTCAAAAATGGGGACACCTGGAAAAATATTAACTACGCCACTGGATTCTACGTAAAAAACTGTATAACACCACGTTCTTACATTTTCGATAAGGTATAAGATAACTAAAATAGAAGGGGTGTCTGAAAATGCACCGTTTTTAATTTCGCCCTGTATCTCAAAAACCAAGATGGCCATGATAAATCCGTTAAGGGCATCGTTTGTTTCATAAAAAAGTGACACAGGTTTGCGAAAACCGCATCATTCTATCTGTACTAATAACTGAGATACCCGTCAAAAGTGTCGAAAACTGGACACCCTGTACATACCGAACGTTTTTTGATGCTGTTGACAGCATACAACTTAACACAAATAATTAATGAGCCTACTAGACAGGGCGCGAATAATGCAACGCTTATTGACCTTATTTTGTGCTCTAACATGGATTTGGTTTAGGATTCTGGAATTGATCTGACGTTCGACGGCTCTGATCACTTTTTAGTAAAATGTCAGCTTAAACTTGAAAATTTTAAGCCGCAGCCATTCTTTGCGACTTATCGGGATTATCGACATTTTGATCTTGCAACTTTTTATAGGGATCTTCAAAATGTGCCTTTTAACGATATATATTATTTACCTACTATCGATCAGAAAGTAAATACTTTTAATATTTATTTATTATACCTTTTTGACATACATGCTCCTGTAAAGACATCGCGCAGTACCAAAAAAAAGGCGCCATGGCTTACTCAAGATATAAAATTATATATGTCCCTTCGAGATAAAGCTTTATCAAAATACAAAAAAAACAGAACAGCTGCTAGTTGGGAGTCTTATAAACAACTTAGAAATTTTGTAAGTAACACTATCAATAGGAAAAAAAAATCATATCTTGAAAATAGTATTCAAAATAATAAGCCAAAGGATAACTGGAAACTATTGCGCGAACTTGATGTTTACTCAAGGGTGAAAAGGGTGGTTCCTGAGAACCTGGGTACTGCGGATAAAATAAACAATTTTTTTGCAGGGGCCACTCAGTCAGGTGATCCAGATCCAGCTACTTTAAACTTTTATCTTAGCCGTAAAAAGGAGACTGCTGGTGACTTTGGGTTTAGACTGGCCACTGTTGGTGATGTTGAGGGGGCATTATCTTCTATAAAATCGGAGGCTATAGGTTGTGATGGGATTGGCTTAACAATGATATCTTACTGTTGTCCTTATATCATACCAGTAATTACTCATATAGTAAATGTTTGCATTGAAACTGAAACTTTTCCCGAATGCTGGAAAACCTCATATGTGCTACCATTTCCAAAAATATCCTCTCCAAGTGAATTAAAAGATTTAAGACCGATCAGCATATTACCAACTCTCTCGAAGATCATTGAAAGGATTCTTGATAAACAAATAAGAGAATATCTTGTCCACCACAAACTGTTGCCGGCTGTACAATCTGGTTTTCGCAAGGGTTATAGCTGTGCAACTGCGCTTTTAAAAGTAACGGACGATATTTTGGAGGCCTCAGACCACGGCGAATTAACAGCACTTGTGCTCATGGACTATTCGAAGGCCTTTGACCGTCTAAATCATGATCTTCTGTTGGGCATACTTCACTATCTGGGATTTAATCATGATTCACTGCTACTCATTAAGGCATATCTTACTGGAAGGGGACAGATGGTAAAGGTTAATGGTAGGATATCAAATTCTGTGTTTGTGACGTGTGGCGTACCCCAAGGTTCAATTCTTGGACCACTATTTTTTTCCCTTTACACATCACAACTTATAACATATTTGCGGTACTCCACCATACACTTTTACGCTGACGATACACAGCTATATTTCTCATTTCACCCGGATAAAATACTAGAGGCAATAGATAAATTAATGCATGATCTCAATGTTCTTCAGAAGGCGTCAGAAGCACACTGCTTGGCGATAAATCCCGCCAAATCGCAGGTTATGCTGTTTGGCCGGTCACAATCTCGAAACCAAAATGAACATCTTTTACAAATCAGCCTAAACAATGCTGTTCTGAATACATGTTCCACAGCGAAAAATCTGGGGCTACTAATGGATACCGATCTAAGATTCTCGGGCCATGTTAACAACTGTGTCAAAAAGGCATTTGCCAATCTTAAATTAATATTCCACTTATAGCATTTTTTACAGACCTGTTGGAAATATCTCTTATAATCTTATAAAATTCGTATCCCTACAAATATTATAAAATCTTTTAAAACTACTAATTTCACATCCTTAAACAAATTCTCTTAAATTCTCATCAAAATTCATAACCCATAAAATTCTATTACAATCTTATCAAGCTTTTTAAGTTTTTAGACCATAATATCTTATACACTGCTGGGACTGTATAAACTTATAGCATCCTTTACAGACCTGTTGGAAATATCTCTTATAATCTTATAAAATTCTTATCCCTACAAATATAAAATCTTTTTAAACGACTAATTTCATCCTTTAAACAATTTCTCTTAAATTCTCATTAAAATTCATAACCCATAAAATTCTATTACAATCTTATCAAACTTTTATGTTTTTGGACCATAATATCTTATACACTGCTGGGATTGTATAAACTCATAGCATCTTAACAGACCTGTTGGGAATATCTCTTATAAGCTTATAAAATTCTTATCCATACAAATATTGTAAAATCTTTTTAAACTACTAATTTCATCCTTTAAACAAATTCTCTTAAATTCTCACTAAAATTCATAACCCATAAAATTCTATCACAATCTTATCAAACTTTTTATGTTTTGGACCATTATACTGCTGGGATTGTATAAACTCATAACATATTTTACAGATCTATTGAAAATATCTCTTATAATCCTATAAAATTCTTGTCTCTACAAATATTATAAAATCTTTTTAAACTACTAATTTTATGCCATGGACAAATTCTCTTAAATTCTCATTAAAATTCGTAACCCATAAACTCGTATTACAATATCTAAAAACTGTTTAAGTTAGGGAACTATCAAATCTGATACATACTCATCATTTTCTAATCTCATAGTATCTTCTACAAATTTCCTAAAAATTACTTATGTAAATTTATAAAACTTTGCTCACTTTAAGGATATTGTAAGAACTTGTAAAATTAAGTTCCTTTTATCTATTATGATTTTAAATACTTATGGACTTCCTACGATTTGGTATATTTTTTTATTAGATCTTTATGAGGCTTTTTTGGCAGGGTTAGCATGACCGTGTAAAGGTCCACTAATCAGAAAACAAAACATGCTTTAATTGGATCACATCGTTATGTAACATTGTCATTATTTGTTCACACAAAAATACGTTCTTCTATAAAAATCGTCTTCCATGACCTCATAGTCCCCAGTACAAGGACCCTTAATTTTAATGACACATACAAATGTCAAATTGCGTGAGTACCTTCTTTGGGACGAGTCCGACAAACTTTCTCATGCGAAAAATTTCGGCGCTGCTGCGTTTTCGAATGCCCGATTCCCAAAAGTGTCGATATGACGTCATTATGACTCCCCGTACATACAAGCTTGATTTTTAAAAAATTGTTTAATAAAATTAATTTAAAAATTGTGATCAACTTATTGTCGTACAAAAATCATGCTGCGTGTGGAGTGTCCGCCACCCCAAAATGTCGATATGACGTCACTATGACTCCACGTATATACAAGTTTGATTTTTTCACAATTGTTTAATAAAATTGGGTTAAAAATCGTGGTCAACTTGTCCGACAAAAATCATGCTGCGTATGGAGTGTCCACCACGCCGAAAATGTCAATATGACGTCATTATGTCTCCCCATACATACATGTCGGACAAAAAAAACAGTGGTAGATAATAGTATTTTAAATGCAAATATCAATTTGTCCGACAAATATATTAAGTTATACAGGGTGTTCGAAAAATAGACGGAGATAGTTTAGAGGGTGATGCCTTGTTAAAAAATGTGAAAAAAAGTTTCTATAAACATGGGTCCGGAAATGCAGGGTTTTCAAGATACAGGATGTTAAAAAAAATAGAAATAAGAAATGAAATTATTAATTAAATTAAAAATACTTACTCGATGCTGTTGAAATTTGGCAATGATATTTGTTGTATTGAGAGGCTAATTTAGCCCTAAATAGATTCAAATTATTGAGTCCAGTGGCGTCCCGGGGGGCACCTTAGCGAATATTATTATCAAAAAAATGTACGCCACTGTCTTTTTTGTAGATTTAATATTTTTTGTTTAATTAAGTATCTAAAGATACAACTTCTTTGCCTATTGTATTTTTTTCCTATCTCACTTCATTTTCGAGAAACAAAATAAAAACAGTTTTATTATATGTCATTGGACAAAATTGGTTTATTAATTTCTACTAAAATAAATCACAAGTGCATTGGAAAACAAATAATAAAAAACATTTCTAGGAAAGAATGTTATTGCAACTTTTCCAATACCATAACATAATACTCTGTATGATCCATAATAGGTATAAATTGCTGTATCTTTTAGCTCGTTCTGTCGAACTTTAAATGTTTATGCCCAAAACACCTCAACCTGACTCCAAGACTCCAATATTTTTAACCAACACAGTGATTCTGCATTTGCTTCTTTGTCCTCTTCCTCAGGAACAATATCTAAAAGTAGGTTAATGGTGATATGAAATATTTGAGAAATATTATGTTAGGAGGAAAAGTTCCAAAAAATAATATTTAGGAATACATTCTTGAAGTCAACCATTGGTATCGATACAAAGTTATCTGTAATATTTTTTATAAAAAATATGCTTCTTAGGTTAACCACTGGTTTTTTTATACTACAGATTTTTTTACTGAAACTTTATTTAAATTTTATTAAAAAACTTGATTTGGATCAAATAATAATAATAATAATAATAATGATGTCTTTATTTCTGATTCAAGCAGTAAAAAAAAAAAAAAATTACATTACATTTCATAACTATAGCTAGTAACGGTTAGGTACAGCTTAATATCAGAAAAGGCGAAGTCCAGATGTGCATAACACTCATGTTATCCACCCTGATCGACGAATGAACTTTAAAAGATATTGCGAAACAATAAATTCGTACTGCAGGTACTTAACCATAAAAAAATCTCAGCCCTTAGCTATTAGAGTGAAAACGAAACAGAAAATTAAAACATATTTATTTAATTAGTTTACAATTTTAAGAGCAAACACTACTGATGCCTTCGCCATTTCGTTTTGTATTGATATTTCGTTACTTCTTCGTTTTATCCAAAAATGGGCCTAATATCCCTCCTTGGAGTACAATTACCCACAGTTTTACATTAAAGAAGGTTGGAATTATAAATTAATAAAAGCAGAAAAAGAAATAAGTACTTATACATAAACTTGACAATATGCTTTTATTAATAAATCATTTTTTTTTTAACTTAAAACTGTAGGTAACTGCTACCCACAGACGGGTATTTGGCCGGTTTTTGAAGAAAACGAAATATTGATCAGAAAATTAAATGGCGAAGGCGTCATTAGTGTTAGCTCTAAAGACATAGGAATGCTAGAACCTGTAGTTTCTACTAATTTTTTTAAATTATTAGGATACCTACCAACTATTTTTTACAAATAAAAACATTTTAAAGTAATAAAATTTTTCTAATTTTTGAAACAAATTTCTCTACATCAAAATCCCCCGTCTTTAAGCAATATTTACATTTAGCAACACAAAAAGCCGAAGAAAGTTTGATATATTTGTAAAAAATACTACCTAATAATCTTATTTCTAAGTTCCTAAACATATCGCCCAGATATTTTTATTTGCCAAGAAAATAAAGATGGTGGCGAGATGTAGCAATTACTTATTTGTTGCAACTGGACTTACCTGCAAATGTATCTATAAGGCATTGAAAGCCCATTGCTTTTTAATTTTCGTTCTACAAGTTCAAAAGAATCACTTATTTTCTCACACAAAAACAATTAAATTAGGTACCCACCAACAAATTAAATGGCGGTTTGATCTCGATCTTATCTTCAGACAACAAAAACAAATAATGAAAAGCAGTTGAAGCCCGAAGCAGTGCGAAGCAACACACTCGCACAGTGCCGCGAACCGACATCGCGACGATGCGGTCTTCGAAATCATAAAAAGTCTAGAACCCACTTCCGTTTCCGCTCTTATAAATATAGAACTGTCTAAATTACAATCTATTTTATTTATATTAGTTTTAAATGTTTATACTGTGAACAAAAATAATCAAAAAAATAAATTTCGGGAATAATTACTCAAAAAAGAAATAATTATTCCTAAAGACGAAAATCTTGTCTTAAATAATAGAAAATAGATTCCATTTTGACTCGAAAACAGTTCTATGGTCTATAATACCGATTAAACTAGTCAATAATACTAAGCTGAATTAGTTTGGTTAGATAGGTCAAGAAAATTAGTGGGTATAGAAAGAGTTTTGGTTATCTTAACTAATATAGGGTTAAAAATAATATTTAGTCATAGGAGCTAAGTACAGTTGTCCTGAAAACCTAGAAATTCTTACAGTAACTAATAATTATTTCCACATATGCCAAAACATAGACAACAATAAAAAATTAGTGCCGGTTATCAATGCATTTTTTAGAGTGAACCGTTAGAGCGCATAGTCGCTATGCTATGATACAAAAAAAAGAGCAGTGATAGTCCCTATATTAAAGCCTGGTAAACCCGCCAAAAGACCGGACTCGTACAGGCCCATTGTTCTCCTAAGTGCACTCGGCAAGGTTGCGGAAAGAATCATACACAAGAGGTTGAAAACTGGTAGATTGGACAAAACCTTCCAGAGGAACAGTTTGGCTTCAGAACTGGCAGAAGTGCTGTACTGCTAGTAGCGCATATTGCGCAGCAAGCAACACAAAAATGTAACCAACAACAAAGCACGGTACTCTTGTCTCTGGACATAAAACAAGCTTTCGACAACGTGTGGTACAACGGACTAATCTACAAACTCATACCATTACACAATTTCCCACTACACCTCACTACACTAATACACTCATACATAACAAATCGAACACTGAAAGTCAGAATAGAAAGTGACTTCTTAGACCCTGTGACCCTACATGCAGGCCTGCAACAAGGAACCAATTTGGCAGCTCCCCTATTTAACTTATACACTGCTGACATACCCCATTACCCAAACTCAAACTTAGCAATTTTCGTCGACGACGTCTTACTATACGCAAGTTCTTACTACGCCAACATAGCAAGGCAAAAAATATCTAACCATCAACATCATCTACCTTGGTTCAAGAAATGGAAAATGGAAATAAACGAAAATAAATGCTGGTGCATGGTCTTAACAAGAAAACTAACAAACATACAGACAAAACACAAACCAAATAGCAACAAAATTCATGACAATAACACAAACACTAAACAAGATATTAAACAATAAGTCACCGCTTTCCCCTCAAAACAAACTAATTATTTATAATCAAATAATCAAACCAGCCTTATGCGGAACCAGTTTGGTGTAGTATGGCGGACTGGCACTTTGGAAAAATACAAATATTACAAAATAAAATATTAAGATTTATTCTAAAAGCACCTAGAAGAACGCCAATCCGCCACCTACACCAAGCCACACAAACTCAATACATATTTCAATATATACAAGACGTCGCAACAAAATTCTATCAAACACAATCACAAAATTCAATTCTGACCCAAAACATACTACAAATTAGAAATAACGACAACGTAACACATAAGCCACTGCACTCCAGACTCCCAATATATTTTCAAGATCGTTAAAAACCAAAATCTTAAATAATAAGAAATTAAAAATCCAGATTCCATATTTAAAACTACATCCTGTATAAAAATCAAATAAAGACACCTGCTTTAATGTATTGGGGATTATACATTAAAAGATTAATTTTATTAAGAAAATTTTTACCTTATATTTTATAATCCATAATATGGTTAACGGCACTTCATTGTTCGTAAACACTTATTAATTAAATCACTAACTAATTATTATTTGAGTCCGAGCTCATAGCGATTTATTTATAATAATCCGTAAAACTACTAAACAACGTCATTTTGCGACCGGATCGATATCGTACGAATTTAACACTGAAGTTCACTCTATATCGCGACCGGTACGCAGACAAGTATTATTCACTTTTTTATACAGAAGTTTTTGTTATAATTTGTAAATAGTATTTTTAAATTAGCAAATGTAAAATGGAAATATAACAACACCCCCTCACTTAAATATCTTGCACCTCATCAATGAGTCTCTTAGGAGCTTGAATGTTTCTTTGAGGTTTTCTAAGAGCAATAGGCAAACTCCTTCTTGAAATTAGTGGTTTTGCATTTTCAATATTTTCTTTCGCGGGGAGTGGCAAAATAATATTTTTATGATCTTTAGGTATTTTTCGAATTTGGTTCGAATGTCGCCTCCATTCATTTTTACCCACTTTAACATGCCATACTCTATTTCCTTCCCTTCTAGTGATCGTACCTTGCACCCAAATATGTGGTCTTTTTCTGTAGTCTTTCACCAATACTTCTTCTCCTATTTGAAAATCTCTGTTTATCCTTTTATAGTTCTTTTCGTCTTGCATTTTTTAAATTTTTTCTTCCACATTTCTTTTTGTTGGATGTAGCAAGTCTAATGGAGTTCGAATTTGTCTTCTTAGCAACATTTCACTGGGGGTTAAATTTGTTGTAACATGAGGTGTAGATCTATACTTTAGTAATAAATTTTGTACATGTTCTTGAATGTGAGTTATCTCTTTACCAAATAATATCTTTTTTAGTGCATTTTTGAACGTTTGAACATTTCTTTCTGCTTGTCCGTTAGACTGTGCATGATAGGCTGGAATTCTTATATGTTTAATACCATATTGTTCACAGAATTTTTAAAATAAATTTGAAGTAAAAAAAGTTCCATTATCTGATACTATCTCTTCACACAAACCATGTCTAACAAAAAGTGATTTTAAAGCTTGAATTGTAGTAAGTACATCAATATTTTTCATTTGTATTATTTCCGGCCATTTAGAATGTGCATCTATGACCAATAGAAACATTTTACCCAAAAAAGGGCCTGCAAAATCTATATGAATTTCAGGGAAATTCCATGGATTTACAGAAACTTTTGGTGGATCTTTAGCCAAACTTAAACATGCTTGGCAATTATTAGCAATTTTTTCAATATCTTGACTAAGATTGGGCCACCAAAAATATCTTCTTGCTTCGGATTTCATACGTACAATTCCTTGATGCGTACTATGTAAATATTGCAAAATTTCTTGTCTAAATTTTGAAGGTATAACTGTTCTTATTCCCCACAAGATACAGCCAAATGATACAGTAAGTTCATTTCTTATCTTAAAATATGGCTGCATTTCTTTTTCTTGTAAAAAATCTGGCCAACCGGACAAAGTAGCACTTTTAACTTTTGAAAGAATTTTATCTTTGAGAGTCTCTTTTGAAATATCTGACGATTTTACTGGTATATTGTCTTGAGCTTCTTGCTCTATTTGTGAAACTATATGATGATATCCTAAGTATTTTTCATCGAATTGAGCATCTGGGCCTGCCGGCAAACGAGATAACCCGTCTGCAAGACCGAATTTTGCTGTAGGAATGTATTCTATTTGATAGTCATAACCCATCAGCGTAATGGCCCATCTTTGTAGTCTATTTGCAGTCGTAGTGGGAATACCTTTCTTTGAACCAAAAATTGTAACTAGGGGTTTGTGATCTGTCAACAGTAAAAATGTTCTACCCCAAAGGTATTGATGAAATTTTCTTAAACTGAAAATTATTGCTAGGCCTTCTCTTTCTATCTGTGCAAATTTCTTCTCTGCTTCGGTTAAACATTTTGAAGCGTAGGCAATGGGACGTTCTGTGCCATCTGGATACCTGTGGTACAAAACTACCCTAATCCCGACTGAAGATGCATCAGCGGCTAATACTATTGGTAATGTAGGGTCAAAGAGTGTTAAATATGAAGGGGATGATAATTCTTGCTTTATTTTCTTAAACGCATCCTCGCATGAATTTGACCATGTAAAAACTGCCTCTTTTTTACGTAATAAATTAAGTGGATGACAAACTGTCGATAAATGAGGGATGAATTTTGAATAATAATTAACCATTCCCAAAAAGGACTGTAAAGTTTTTAACTCGGTTGGTCTAGGCATGTTAATAATAGCCTTAATTTTATCTGATTCTTTATAAATTCCATCTTTATCTAGCATAAAACCTAGGAATGACACAGATTTCTTAAAAAATGTGGACTTCTTTAAGTTTATACGAAACCCAAAGGATCTAATCTTATCGAAAACATTTTCAAGATTACATAACATTTCTTCTTCTGTAGCTCCTGTGCATATTATATCATCTAGGTACCAAGCAACTCCCTCTAATCCACTTAGCATTTGGTCCATAACTTTTTGGTAAATAGCAGCTGCTGAAGCTACCCCAAAAGCTAATCTGTTAAGACGAAAAAGTCCTTTATGAGTATTAATAACTAGTAATTTTCTACTTTCTTCATCCAATTCAATTTGAAAATATGCTTCAGAAAAATCTATAGTTGAAAAAAAATTTTCTCCTTGTAGTGAAGTAAAAATTTTGTCGGCAGTAGGTAAAGGGTATTTGTTTATGTTTAAAGCTTTATTTAGCCTCGTGCTAAAATCACCACAAATTCTAATTTGGTTATTAGGCTTTTTTACTACTACTATTGGAGCTGCCCATTCTGAATAATCTACAGGCTCCAAAACACCAAGTGAAACCAATCTTTCAATGTCATTTGAAACAGCTTCTTGTACTGCAAAAGGTATATTTCTAGCTTTACAAAATACAGGCATAGATGTAGGTTTTAAGTATAAATGTGCTTGAAACTTTTTACAATGACCCAAGTCAGATCCAAAAATATCTTGGTAAGAATTTATAATTTTATCTAACTCTTCTGAAGGATTATAAGGTAAATCTGCAGAAAAAGATACTTTTTTCTTAGGTTTTCCGAATGAAATTGAAAATACTGGTGAATTACATAATTCGTGTAAGCTGACGTCCCTTAAATTTAAACAGTCGATCCAGTCCCTGCCTAGTAAATTATTTGTTTTGCCTTGCGCAAAAAGTAGTTTTAAATTGGCTGTAGTATCTCGAAATTTAACATTGACGTAACATTCCTCAAAAAGAGAAATTTGATGACCTGAATAACTTGACAAAATTGTAGATGGTTTAGTTAAGGTAGGACGTCCTAATTCTTCATACGTATTTTCATTTACTATCGTAGCACAACTTCCTGTGTCTAGCTTCATTTGAATAATTTTTTCTTCTATTTTGACTGTAACATAAAACTTTGAACTGCTGTCAATATTTTGTATATGGAAAACATCAAAATGATCCTGGTTTCTCAATGTTTGATTAACATAGTGACCTTTTGGTGAAGGCGAGGTACTTCTTGTTCTCCTATTATTTTGTAACGAATTCGTATCACAATTGTTTGTATTACTGGATGATCTACAAATTTTAGCTATGTGTTCTTTTCTAGAACATAAATTGCAGGTAGCAGAACGAAATTTACAATTATTCTTCCTAGAATGATTTCCACCGCAACTAAAACACATGTATTTGTTTTTCTTATTACCAAATCTGGACGAATTTGAAGAAAATGATCCTGAACGTCTTCTAGGATAGTTATACTGTACTTCACTTTCCTGGCGTGATCCCGTGTTTCCTGTATTGAAAACTCCTATTAAAATTTTTGCAGTTTCAACAGTTTTATCAAAATCTTTTAAATCTTGCTGTAATAAATTTTTCTTAAGCCATTATCTGACAAACCCATTATGAAGGCTGTAATTAAAGCATCGGAAAGAAAACCTTGGAGAAAATTGCATGAAGCGCTCATATCTCTTAATTTATTTGCAAACTCTTGAATTGATTGACCCATATTCTGCTTAAAAGTAAAAAAATTGCATCTTTCGGTAGAAATAAAAGTTACTTTTTTGTAATTATCCTGTAACTTTTTTACTAACTCTTTGTAAGAAAAGGCGGAAGGAGCTTCTGGTCTGCACAGGGATATTAATGTTTGTAGTGGCTTGGGTGCCAGCGAATCTATAAGTAGGGCTCTTTGTAAAGCGTCATTTGTAATTTCATTTAAAGAAAGGTAATTTTCAAATTTTATTTTGAATATATCGAAATCAATAATCTCTGGATTGAATTCCAAATTTTTCTGATAAAATGTCTTTCCTCCTGATGAAGTTGAAGATTCATCGGTTTTTTCAGTTTTGTTGCCACCCATTTTAAATTCTTAAAATTGTGGGTATTGTACGTAGTGATAGTAAAAAAATGGTTCTGCTTGACCTTGAATGAAAATCTGGTTCTAAATTTTCGTCGCCAGTTTTAACGTATTGGGGATTATACATTAAAAGATTAATTTTATTAAGAAAATTTTTACCTTATATTTTATAATCCATAATATGGTTAACGGCACTTCATTTTTCGTAAACACTTATTAATTAAATCACTAACTAATTATTATTTGAGTCCGAGCTCGTAGCGATTTATTTATAATATTCCGTAAAACTACTAAACAACGTCATTTTGCGACCGGATCGAGATCGTACGAATTTAACACTGAAGTTCACTCTATATCGCGACCAGTACGCAGACAAGTATTATTCACTTTTTTATACAGAAGTTTTTTGTTATAATTTGTAAATGATATTTTTAAATTAGCAAATGTAAAATGGAAATATAACACCTGCAATAACATCTAGATAAAGAATTTGCCAATTCGACGTACTTGTGGCATCGTACGTGTCACTGACCCAAACAGTACTGCGGCGTCACGATGACGGCCAGGCACGTGTCGTTTACATCAATGAAACAAAACATTATAGTATTATAACTTTACAACCAATAATGTTTTAAGCCTGACGGCAAAACATGAGCGCTGCTTGTACCTGATTAGACTAAGCTGTTTTTATCCCCAATTTTTCCAGTAAGCATTAACCTCAAACTTTCACATTTAAACAATAACAGCAAATTATATTCAAATTTTTTTATAAAAATAAAAATACTCTCTCGTGGCGGTAAAGGATTACGGAACCGACCAATCCCTGCGTAGCTATACGTCAATCAATCATACCATACGGGCGTCTGCCAGTGCTTATCCTGGGCAAAAAAAGTTATAAAAAACTGATCCTTTAGCCCGGTGTAAAACAAATTTAATATTATACTATTGTAATATTTTATTATATTATAGGTGTAATAAGTAGGATAAATTGACATATTGAAACAATAAAGACCTTTAAAAACGAAACAAAACGATACAAAGTCCTTAGTTTCTACTAATAACTTCAACCGAACCGAACGCCGAATGCCCACCCCATTTTCCATTTAATTCTTTAATTTAACGATGCTATGTTTTCTGATGCTTATCCTAGTTTTGCAGAACACAGTTCATAAGTTTAAAAAGATCTTTTTTTAACAATGTTTTAATGGGTTTTTAAATCAATTCCTACAGGAATAAAGCCAGTCATATTGATTGAACGATAACAACCTATGGATTTTAGCAAGGAGGTAAATCCAAAATTGTATCATGAATTGCTTTACGTATTTTAATTCATACTTCATTTCTAAGTTCGAAATACAGATTTTGCTTTTGATTTTAAGGCCCGTCCGTTTATAGGAATTTTAAGGATTTTGGGAAATGTTTAGCTGCGTCTTTTCAAAAGACATTGGAATCCTCCATATGGTAGATATTGCAAAATAGCCCATCCATATTGGTTATTAAAAGGATTCTAACGTTGAAAAATAGATATAAATTTGGCGGATTTTTAAAAAGGAATTGTGCCAGCCTAAGGGGAGGGGAGATGAGATAAACGTGGAGGATTGGGATCTTAATATTTTTCAAGCTACTGAAGGATCGTTCAACAATACACGTCGTGCAGGGTAAAACAATCAAAATTTTTAAGGGTGCATCTCCGCATGTAAAATAAACCCAATTTTTACCCTCCGCTGTCACCGAATTTCTACGAAACCCCACATATGATTTACTTTAATTAAAAAGTATATTATTCTTAAACTATGTTTCTCTTGTGGCAGATTTTTCGATTGTCCTTTCGTTTCCAAAATATAATTTAACTTGTATTAGCCTAAAAAGGCCAACTTTAAAAATTATTTTCTCCTCAAGAAAGGCCTAAAAAAATTTTATTAATAGAAAATAATATGTTGTATAGAAAACTCATACTTAAAGTGCTCTTCATCCACAGTTTTCAAAAACTCAAAAGGAAGCCTATTAAAAAAAAAATTGAAAGTCAGCCAAAACTCGCCCAACTTCAAAAAATAGTTACGCGTATATTTTTACAAATTATCAATAAATAAAGGAAGGGAACCCTTACACATGTTTGTAATGTGTGGTTAAAATTTGAAATAATTTGGTTCGTTAGAACTGCCATTGCTTTTTAAAATATAATCGTGTTTGCTGTAAAATGCAAGAGTTTTTGTTTGTTTACGTACATCATAGGATGTGCCCTGCAAGTGACTCATAATATTTTCCTAATTTCTTGCTTGGGGAGATAGCTAGGGTGGATCGATACCACTGCCCCACCCCTGGCTACGCCCTTGCTATTGGTATATCTTTAAGCAGTATCTATAACTTCTTATTACTTTTTAGGTGCAGGGACCCGGGAAGAGGACGGAATGTGAGTATATTTATGGTCTTATTTATTTGTCAATTATTCCCAGGATGCGGTCAAATGATTTCGCATGCACCAAATTTAATAATAATAATAATAATAATTTTTATTTAGCACTTGGCTAGTGATAACAATATAACAAAATAAACAATTGTTGAAAGTTTACAAGTAATTCCATAGTCAACTTATCAAATACACAGAAAGTTTTTTATTAAAAGTTCTCAAATCTGGCACATTTTTAAGATGATCATTAAAACAGCGAATGCCCTCATAAAGCAAAGTTTCTTGTAAAAAAGTTGTTTTTACCCTAGATACGTTATAATGTTGATTTGACCTAACATTGTAATTATGAAAATTTGATCTTTTTACCAAATAGGACTTTAAATAGTCGGGTTGCAGATTATGCTCAATTTTATAGATTAACACCATATTCGCTCTTTTAATGAACTGCCTTATATTTAACCATTTCAAAGATCTCAGCATATTGACAATTGGTGTATAGCGATCGCAGTTTAACAAGATGCGCATAACTGTATTCTGTTGTACTTGCAATCTTTGTATCTTCTCTTTAGTACAAGAAATCAATAGAGAACAGGCGTACGAGAAATGAGGTAGTATTATTATACACTAACATTTTTGTCCACTAAGATAAACACTTTGATATACGACTAAAGAAGCCTATCTTTTTACCGATTTTTTTACACATATGGTCAATATGATTACTAAAACTTAATTGTGGATCCAAGATCACCCCCAGATATTTTATCTCAGAAACATAATCAACGATATTACCTTTAATGTCTAAAAAGAGCCCGGAACTATTAAATTTATGACACATTACCTTAGAACCAATAATTTTGCATTTTATTTTTGTATAATTTTACTTTAATTTATTTTGACATAACCATTCGTATAGTATCTTTAAATCATCATTTAGCGCTTTAACTATTTGTTTAACCTGTGGAACACCCCAAGTACTGTCCTTTTTATTAAAATCATTATTATTGAGCATTTGCTCAATAAAGTGTCTATGAATTTTACATCTATTTGTTTTATTTGGGTCACCCTATTAGGCAACACACCCCTTTATTTTCAGATTTCAGTTTGCTTAACTTTTCTTTTCTTTTTATCGATTTAACCGAGCTAGAGGACCCAACACAATCTTGGTAGGTTTCTGTTTTTGCCTGGTCCAAAAACAGTGGCGCCTTAACTAAAATTTGTTTTAACCCCTCCCTACACTCCGGCATATGAGCTTGGGTATATTGCTCGCTGGCTGTAAACCCCTCTAACTCGGGTAAATTCGATTTCTTGTTTCACTTTATTTCACTTTAGTTATTTAACTTTTTGACAATTTATAGTATTTAACATTTCATAATGATTTTTAATTTCAAAAATTCTTAACTAAAAATTAAATTTTCTCTTAAAGGCGAAAACGAGCGTAGGAAAATTCTAGTTTGATGGTACCTATCCGTTAAAAAGTCTTTAATCCATTCTAAAGCACTATCTTGTGAACCATATAACATAAGCTTTTTTATCAGAATATTCCTATCTACAGTGAGTACCTAAAGTCCGTCCCCCCCCCTCTAACTTCTAAACCGTTCGGTATATTTTAATGAAATTTTGAACGATAATATTTGAGCAAGTCTTGCACTTTTTGACATACCAATGACACCTTTAAATGTCAAGATAATAGCTGGGTCCGCTTTTGAAATATTTTTTTAAATGGAACACCCTGTATATTTTTACATTTTTAAATTCCACATAAAATTATAATTATTTTTTATTAAATGCATTATTAGTCTATACTTCATAGTTTCCGAGATATTGACTCTCGAAAAGTGACATTTTTGAACTTTGACAGCTTATAACCTTCTAACAGTACAGGGTTTTCAGAGATATTTTCGCTCATATCTACAGGGTTCCCTATAGGAGACACAAAAAAAATTAAATGTAGGAGTTGTAGGGTTTTGTCTGAACCTCCAGGAAATTAAAAAAAAATAAACAAAAAAAGATCCGAAACATAAGAAAAAATAACCAATTTGGTTTTTTTTAATGGTTCACCCTGTATATTTTTTATTTTTATGAAAGATCTTTCTTCCCTGATTTCAAAAATATATAGTTTGTCTATATTTGCTGGAGTCGTCATTAAATTATTTCTAATTAATTATTGTATACACACAACATTTAAACAACAACAAACAAATAAATGTGTAATAAACATAAACTAAATTATCTAACCTATAATATTTTGGTATATTTTACTGGTTTTCAATATAACCTCCTCCATTTCTGAATATTTCCTCTAAGTTTACTGTTAATGGCATCAATTATATTGACAATTTGTCAGAATAATCTGATTATAATAGTTAACGTTTTAAAATGTGATTTATACAGTGCAAGAAAAATTTGAATACATGAAAAATAATAAGAATAGACATGCTGCCACATGACAACAGACCCGCGCCAGCTTTAAATTCTTTTAAAGCTGACGCGGGTCCGGTGTCATGTAGAATCATATATTCTCGTCTGGCAGCATGTCTATTCTTATTATTTTTAAGGTATTCAAATTTTTCTTGCACTGTATAAATCACATTTTAAAACGTTTACTATTATAATCAGATAATTCTGACAAGTTGTCAAACATAATATCCAAATAATAATTGAAAGCGTCATGCTTAATCCACGGCCTGCTACGATTACAATTTAAATATGCGTTTTTTGACTTTAACATAATAATAATTACCACAAATTATATATCATTTTTATCAGGAAGACCAGCCCTATCATTTAAGATTATACAGGGTGTTCCATAAGAAAAAACTATATTTTTGTTTGCTATGCATTTCTGCAACAACCTATATACGTTTAAACTATTTCGTAAAAAACTTTACGTTGTATCTTACAACTTTTGAGGAAGGGTGGGGGGAGATATTGACAAAACATAGAATAACTTTTATCGAAACTAAAAGTGAATATAAAAATACAACCTTATGTTATCACATTGTTTTTGCCACCCTATAAGTCAGCATATGAATGAAATTCTCAACTCAATTTGTATAGGAGCTATAAGAAGCCTGTCGCACTATTGCAGAACCCTGTATATAAAAAACGGTTTCATCCATGTCGTTCACCGAAGCCATTTTTGTAATTATTATAGATACACCATGACTGGGACCTTTATATAGCGGCCGGGAAAGGAAAGTCTAAGAGGGTAACTATTGAAACGGAAGAAATAACATGGGAGGCAAAGCTCACCAGGTAAGAGTAATTCGAAGAAATCGTCCATTTTTCTCAAAGAGATCTGATTTTAAATTAAATTGTAAAAAAGGCGCAAAGCCACGGTCTCACATAACTTAACATTATGTAAGACCATGAATTTGCGTCTTTTTTACAATTCAAGGTAAGAGTAAGTTAAAGTGCTTTTATTTTATTCTTTCATTTAATCTGGACATGGGCTTGAAAAATAAGTAAAACTCTTTGTCAAATAAAACCTTAAATGCATTTCGCTGATGTGCGACGTTCCCTTTAAGACAGGGATGCACAGACTTATAGGGAACAGGGGCCACTCGGGAAAAATATAAGCCAAGGACGGGCCACTACAAACAATACTTATTAACACAAAAAAAAATTTTTTAAATAGTATGGAATACAATGATAAAAATAAAAGAACCTTCAAAAATCTTTGCTATAATTATGTAATCATAAGGTAATCTAATCATTACAATGTAATATTTCATGTTTTATTATTTTGATGCATAACATTGCATTGAACTGAGTTTTTTTTTTATTTGGCTCTACATTACTTGTCGCCGCACGTGAAATTTTTCCAAATTTTCATTTGTCAGACGGTTTAGGTTTTTCGTTTTGTTAAGTTTCATCATACACTGAATACGTTTGTTCACAAATATACGTTGATCCAAATAAGCTTGCTCATTTCAATGCATTTATTCGCAACTCTTTATAAGCGTTTTTATCAACGCAATGGTAGAATTTGAGTAAATTACATTCATTAAATTTGTTTCGTAAATTATCATCATTTTGAGAGTCTATTAATTCCAGCTGCATTAATTCCGGCGCATTTTTGGGTGAAATGTTAAAAGGATTGCTGAAAATGTCCAATAGAGGTTTAACTTTTTTAAAGTCTACAAAAAAATATCGCTTTTAAAATTCGTTGGCGGGCCGCATACATACCAACAGAGGGCCGCATGCAGCCCGCGGGCCGCTGTTTGTGTATCCCTGCTTTGTTGTTATTACTTTATTACTATTACTTTTTAAAACATGTTTCAAATGTTCCAAAATCCAACAAACTATTTTGTGGGTATTAGCTGGTTAAAGTGGCTTACGTGCCCAAGAAAGGGCAATAAAAAATGTGCGTTGCATTTTGACCATCTGCACAGCTGAACCCTCCGACCAGGGGTCGCGAGTAATATAAAATAATAAAAATTAACAATTCGATACAGGCACGCCTCTAGTTCCAGAGCATCTCTTAGAAATATTGCCGACGCTTTCTGGGATTTTCCAAAAAGGCAAAAATAAAGACAGTCAGTTAATCTCAGCTAGCCATACGATTCGCTCGGCACCCGCTCAGATCGCTCACAACCCGCTCCGTTTGTAAATATTGTAATGTTTATGTGAATATACCGTTTAGGTGTACATATAAACATCTATCTTCTCGTTCCACTAAACACGACCAACGAACTCCCCAAAAGTTTTTTTTTGGAAAAATCAGTGCGAACAAGGATCTATGAAAATTTTAAAAATCAAAAAATCCAAGATAGCGGCAACTCTGTTCGACCTTTCCCCACTGAGACCAAATGAGACTATTGAGGGATTAAAATAATTTTTGCCACCATCACCTATAAAATTTAGTTAGGCTAGAGTTATAAGTCTATGTAGTAAAATAAATTATATTATGATAAGGCTTATAAAATATTTCCTTTACAGAGGGAGAAAGCTGCGAGAGCTACCCCGGCCCCTTCCCCTACCCCGGTTCCTTCCCCGGCCCCTGAACGGACCCCGGTTCCTGTCCCGTAAGTGTTTTTTGTAAAGTTTTTTAATAAACATAAATGTTTGCACAACAAAAATTTTGCACTTTAAATGATTGTTTTTTAATTACCATATTATCATTACTAATGTTTTATCTTGTTAAAAAGAATTGTTAGGATATTTTAAAGTTGTGTTAATATCGTTGCAACAAACATGAAGTTTGTGATTCCTTAATCAACTAAAAATTCAAGTAAACTTTACAAATATGCTTGAATTTGAACAAAAATGTGTGAAATTGATTGGATTTTGATTAATTCATAATAGTTATTTATGTATCAAGGAAATTATAAGGGTCTTAATTACCGAGGGCAGAGTGTACTTCCAGAGAGCCTTTGGCCCGAGGGACAGCAATAGACCGAGGTAATTGAGACTCTTATAATTCCCGTGGTACATAGATAATTTTATTTCTAACCGATTTAAACTTCTGTTCATATTTAAACCGGAATAAATGTTTCAATTTATTACCTTTCCGGTATATTTGAATCAGGTGCCGTCAATAATGACATTGACGTTGTAATGACATGAATAAAAAATAGCATTTCTTGTTTTATTTTACCTGTAAAAGGTAGAGGGAATTAGAGAATTTTTAATATCCCAAGGGAGTTATAACCCTCTTTATTGATAGCGTAACCATGATGATATAAACTTATAATATCCCGGGCAGAAATAAAGGTCTTTATGGTGAATATTACAAAAAAAAATGGTTGGGAAATAATTCATGTTTTTTAAAAAAATATATTGTTTTATTTTAGGAGGTCACGTTTTTGAATCTATGCATAACTTTTATTTCTAAACAACTTTTTTTAATACCATTTGGCTGAATTTTCTGTACAAGTTTTATATTTTTTGGCCTACCCTGTACGTCGTTTGAGTTGCAACCATTCCAAGTGCACCTAATATGATTATCGAACATGCACCAACTTTTATCAAGAATAAAATTTTCTGAGAAATCGGTAATAAAAAAAATTCCCATATGTTGCACACTTAAACAACCACACTGTAGGTATAGTGTGTATCAGCCAAATGGAATATATTCGATAATAAATAAATGGGGGCGTGTCTGAAAAAACGCTCGGAAATGTCAATTGGTATTTCAAGTTGCGCATTTTTCCAATAAAAACTTTTTATACAGGGTGTGCCATATAACAGTGGCCAAAACCAGCTTTCTTATTTTAAATGCAACACCATATATATTATTCACTTTTTGGATTCTTCAGACAATTTTCGACATATTTCATGTACAATATCCTATACCTATCTTCAACTGTTTCGAAAATATTAAGAATTTTCAGATGTATTGCAAAAATTAACAACATATTAATATAGGAGATGTTGAAAATGTTTGCCGCGAAAGTCGTGGCAACATCCTAATCTTAAATAAAAATTTCTTCTAATGTTACTGAATATCTCAGGCGTGACTGATCTAATCGCAAGCGTTATTCGTCTTCTTAAGTCAGCTAAGCCGGGAGGTTTTGTTTTGTACACAATATTTTTGACATAACCCCATAAGAAAAAGTCTAATGGCGTCAGATTAGGGGATCGTGCTGGCCATTCCATCGATCCACGCCTCCCTATCCACCGATTTGGAAATATGTACTCGGTTGAGGTACTGCCGGACATTGATTTGCTAATGGGGCGGTGCTCCATCTTACTGAAACCATATCATATTCGCTTTCAAAGATGTGGGTTTGCTGGATCAGGATGTAAGATTGTCAAAGTTGGCAAAACATTATTTTGGAGCATTGCTAAATAATTATCGCCATTTAAATTGACATTAATGAAAAAGGGACCTATGATATGATCTCCAACTATTCCTGCCCAAACAATAACCTTTTCAGGATATTGTGTTCTTCTCTAATCCACTGAGGATTTTCCCTAGACCAATAGCGGCATTTCTGACGATTAGCACGAACGTGAAGTGTAAAGGTCCACCCATCAGAAAACAAAACATGCTTTAATTGGATCACATCGTTATCTAACATTATTTGTTCACACAAAAATACGTTCGTCTATAAAAATCGTTTTCCATGGCCTCATAAGTAAACTATGTGTTACTTATTAAGCCTGTTATCAAATGTAATTTATGACTTTTAACACATTTTAGATTTTTGTCCACCCAAAATAACAAAATAAATAGAAATTATAAAGTGCATTTAATTTTAAATTTACTCATCATTTTATAGGGATACATTTTACTTTCTTGTAATGTTCGAATAATCGATAAATGGCTAACATCGAATATTGGGGCTGTTTTTCAACTAGAAGTATGTGGGGTTTTCTTAAACTCAAGCATAATATCTATCTGGTTACATATCGAGCGAAAAACGCGATATGTTATACGGCGCTTCGGTACGAACAGCTAGAACACACGATCGCCTCTTGATACTTCCGCCTATCCTATATAGGCGCTTCGGTGAAAATGATGTGCGTATGTTGTGGGCGTTGTCGTCGTCTCTTTTGACATTTTCACATTTGCGATTTTTTTTCTCGGAAACGGTTAGAGTGGGACGATTGAAACTTTTAGGATTTGGAGAGGAATAGTGGGGGTACGTTGTGAACATTTCGACTATACAGGGTGTGCCGGAAAAAAGTTATTAATTTTTAAAGTCGAATAATGTCGGATTCTCGTTGAAACACGTTACAGGTAGCAAATATTATTTTTATCGATTTAAACTTTCTCGACGTGTAGACGACCGTGGGCTACAGAACCCTATTGTTTGACGTCTCTCGGACGTCCTCGAAGGGATATCCCATATGTGGGACGTTTGAATCTATATGGGACGTCCCAGGGATTGTGTGTTTACTGGGTGCTGGGATTGTATAAACTCATAGCATCCTCTACAGACCTGTTGAAAGTATCTCTTATAATCTTATAAAATTCTTATCCCTACAAATATTCTTAAATTTTTTAAACTTCTAATTTCATCCGTTAAACTAAATTACCTTAAATTCTCATTAAAATTTATAACCCATAAAATTCTATTAAAATCTTACTGCTGGGATTGTATAACTTATAGCATCTTCTACAGACCTGTTGGAAATATCTCTTATAATCTTATAAAATTCGTATCCCTACAAATATTATAAAAAATCTTTTTAAACTGCTAATTTTATCGTTTAAACAAATTCTTCTTATCAAAATTTATAACCCATAAAATTCTATTACAATCTTATCAAACTGTTTATGCTTTTAAACCATAATATAAACACTGCTGGGATTGTATATAAACTTTTAGCATATTTTACAGACCTGTTGGAAATATCTCTGATAATCATATAAAATTCGTATCCCTACAAATATTATAAAATCTTTTTAAACTACTAATTTCATCCTTTAAACAGATTCTCTTAAATTCTCATTAAAATTCATAGCCCATAAAATTCTATTACAATATAATCAAACTTTTTATGTTTTTAGACCATAATATCTTATATAGGTACGGGTTATCCAACCAAAACTAGACAAGGCGATTTTTTGACTTTTCCTGTACTTTTATAAAAAAACTGAAATAGCCATCTTAAGTCATTTTCTCCCGCGAATTCGAATATCTTCAGCAAAAAACAATTGAACATCAAACAAAAGTACTAGGGGTCACTTTGATATTTTTTTAAATGGAACACCCTGTATATTTTTACATTTTTAAATTCCACATAAAATTATAATTATTTTTTATTAAATGCACTATTAGTCTATACTTCATAGTTTCCGAGATATTGACTCTCGAAAAGTGACATTTTTGAACTTTGACAGCTTATAACTTTCTAACAGTACGTCTTAAAGCAAAACGGCTTTCATATCCCTATCTTCAATTTTTATTATCTTCCCAAAAAAATCAACTTCCGGTTAAACCGGATGTAACTCGAAAGAAGGAAATATAGTTGTTCCGGTTTAACTGGAAGTTGATTTTTTTGGGAAGATAATAAAAATTGAAGATAGGGACATGTAAGCCGTTTTGCTCTAAGACGTACTGTTAGAAAGTTATAAGCTGTCAAAGTTCAAAAATGTCACTTTTCGAGAGTCAATATCTCGGAAACTATGAAGTATAGACTAATAGTGCATTTAATAAAAAATAATTATAATTTTATGTGGAATTTAAAAATGTAAAAATATACAGGGTGTTCCATTTAATAAAATATCAAAGTGACCCCTAGTACTTTTGTTTGACGTTCAATTGTTTTTTGCTGAAGATATTCGAATTCGCGGGAGAAAATGACTTAAGATGGCTATATCAGTTTTTTTATAATACGGGAGGTGTAACCGTCATTTACAAGAGTTTTACAAAATTTATATATTTATTTTATATTTTGTGATTATTTACATCAAAATTGGTGTGTTATATTAACACAAGTGAAAAAGAGTTGATAAAACAGTGAACCGAAAACACCAACGATGGAAAAGGTAATAAAAATAAATTATGTTTAAGATACTGTTTAAATTTGTAATATTTTTACAAATAATTATTATAGTAAAAATCAAAGCCATATTTGCGCGGGTAAGACGCGATAAGCCGCTTCAAGCGGGGTCATTTGAGCGAATAAGTGATGACGTCAAGCTTTTAAAAAAAATAAAATTTATATATTTATTTAAATATATGTGATTATTTACATGAAAATTGATGGGTTATATTAATAAAAGTGAAAGAGAGTTGAGAAAACAGTACGAGAGAAAAAGAACAAACCCCAACGATGGAAAAGGTAATAAAAATAAATTATGTTTAAGGGACTGTTTAAATTTACAAAATTTATATATTTATTTAAATATATGTGATTAACCACAGAGTACTTAACGAATACATACGCATGTACATAAATGAAACACGGACTGACTGGGACAACTGGACTCGATACTATGCATTTTGCTATAACACCACACCTAGCAGTTATCACGACTATACGCCTTTTGAACTTATTTTTGGGAAAAAGGTTGATCTCGCTTGCATAACCCAATCTCAGGTAGATCCTTTGTATAATTTAGATGCATACGACCAAGAAATTCGTTATCGGTTGCAACTAGCACATAACAGAGCTAAAATACAGCTTGAAAAAGCTAAATCAAGCAGAAAACTTTATTATGATGCTAGATCTTCCGAGATGAATTTAAAGACAGGTGACCTTGTTATGGTGACCAATGAAGATCGTACTAAGTTCGACGCGTGGTACGACGGTCCCTTCTCCGTCGTTGACATTGAAGGTACAAATTGCATAATAAATACCAATAAAGGCAAAAATGTAACTGTACATAAAAATAGAGTTAAAAAATATGTTAATTAATTAAGAATAATTTGACAGGCCTGTCAATAATAGTGTAACGTTGATTTACTAATTTATTCCTCACCAATCATCCCTTCATCTATTTTCTATATTATTATAAGGTATTCTTAGACGTAAATTAAATTTTATTTTTATACGAATATCGTTTATGTATTGTTTTTATTTACTATATTTTATTTTAGGGCATTATTCCGTATCAGCACAGTTGTTAGTTTATCCCGGATAATGACCTCATTAGTTGGCCACATATGTAGGTCATTCTCTAGGAAAGGGAGGTGTAACCGTCATTTACAAAAGTTTTACAAAATTTATATATTTATTTTATATTTTGTGATTATTTACATCAAAATTGGTGTGTTATATTAACACAAGTGAAAAAGAGTTGATAAAACAGTGAACCGAAAACACCAACGATCAAAAAGGTACAAAAAATAAATTATGTTCAAGATACTGTTTAAATTTGTAATATTTTTACAAATAATTATTATAGTAAAAATCAAAGCCATATTTGCGCGGGTAAGACGCGATAAGCCGCTTCAAGCGGGGTCATTTGAGCGAATAAGTGATGATGTCAAGCTTTTAAAAAAAATAAAATTTATATATTTATTTAAATATATGTGATTATTTACATGAAAATTAATGGGTTATATTAATAAAAGTGAAAGAGAGTTGAGAAAACAGTACGAGAGAAAAAGAACAAACCCCAACGATGGAAAAGGTAATAAAAATAAATTATGTTTAAGGGACTGTTTAAATTTACAAAATTTATATATTTATTTAAATATATGTGATTAACCACAGAGTACTTAACGAATACATACGCATGTACATAAATGAAACACGGACTGACTGGGACAACTGGACTCGATACTATGCATTTTGCTATAACACCACACCTAGCAGTTATCACGACTATACGCCTTTTGAACTTATTTTTGGGAAAAAGGTTGATCTCGCTTGCATAACCCAATCTCAGGTAGATCCTTTGTATAATTTAGATGCATACGACCAAGAAATTCGTTATCGGTTGCAACTAGCACATAACAGAGCTAAAATACAGCTTGAAAAAGCTAAATCAAGCAGAAAACTTTATTATGATGCTAGATCTTCCGAGATGAATTTAAAGACAGGTGACCTTGTTATGGTGACCAATGAAGATCGTACTAAGTTCGACGCGTGGTACGACGGTCCCTTCTCCGTTGTTGACATTGAAGGTACAAATTGCATAATAAATACCAATAAAGGCAAAAATGTAACTGTACATAAAAATAGAGTTAAAAAATATGTTAATTAATTAAGAATAATTTGACAGGCCTGTCAATAATAGTGTAACGTTGATTTACTAATTTAATCCTCACCAATCATCCCTTCATCTATTTTCTATATTATTATAAGGTATTCTTAGACGTAAATTTAATTTTATTTTTATACGAATATCGTTTATGTATTGTTTTTATTTACTATATTTTATTTCAGGGCATTATTCCGTATCAGCACAGTTGTTAGTTTATCCCGGATAATGACCTCATTAGTTGGCCACATATGTAGGTCATTCTCTAGGAAAGGGAGGTGTAACCGTCATTTACAAAAGTTTTACAAAATTTATATATTTATTTTATATTTTGTGATTATTTACATCAAACTTGGTGTGTTATATTAACACAAGTGAAAAAGAGTTGATAAAACAGTGAACCGAAAACACCAACGATGGAAAAGGTAATTAAAATAAATTATGTTTAAGATACTGTTTAAATTTGTAATATTTTTACAAATAATTATTATAGTAAAAATCAAAGCCATATTTGCGCGGGTAAGACGCGATAAGCCGCTTCAAGCGGGGTCATTTGAGCGAATAAGTGATGACGTCAAGCTTTTAAAAAAAATAAAATTTATATATTTATTTAAATATATGTGATTATTTACATGAAAATTGATGGGTTATATTAATAAAAGTGAAAGAGAGTTGAGAAAACAGTACGAGAGAAAAAGAACAAACCCCAACGATGGAAAAGGTAATAAAAATAAATTATGTTTAAGGGACTGTTTAAATTTACAAAATTTATATATTTATTTAAATATATGTGATTAACCACAGAGTACTTAACGAATACATACGCATGTACATAAATGAAACACGGACTGACTGGGACAACTGGACTCGATACTATGCATTTTGCTATAACACCACACCTAGCAGTTATCACGACTATACGCCTTTTGAACTTATTTTTGGGAAAAAGGTTGATCTCGCTTGCATAACCCAATCTCAGGTAGATCCTTTGTATAATTTAGATGCATACGACCAAGAAATTCGTTATCGGTTGCAACTAGCACATAACAGAGCTAAAATACAGCTTGAAAAAGCTAAATCAAGCAGAAAACTTTATTATGATGCTAGATCTTCCGAGATGAATTTAAAGACAGGTGACCTTGTTATGGTGACCAATGAAGATCGTACTAAGTTCGACGCGTGGTACGACGGTCCCTTCTCCGTCGTTGACATTGAAGGTACAAATTGCATAATAAATACCAATAAAGGCAAAAATGTAACTGTACATAAAAATAGAGTTAAAAAATATGTTAATTAATTAAGAATAATTTGACAGGCCTGTCAATAATAGTGTAACGTTGATTTACTAATTTATTCCTCACCAATCATCCCTTCATCTATTTTCTATATTATTATAAGGTATTCTTAGACGTAAATTAAATTTTATTTTTATACGAATATCGTTTATGTATTGTTTTTATTTACTATATTTTATTTTAGGGCATTATTCCGTATCAGCACAGTTGTTAGTTTATCCCGGCTAATGACCTCATTAGTTGGCCACATATGTAGGTCATTCTCTAGGAAAGGGAGGTGTAACCGTCATTTACAAAAGTTTTACAAAATTTATATATTTATTTTATATTTTGTGATTATTTACATCAAAATTGGTGTGTTATATTAACACAAGTGAAAAAGAGTTGATAAAACAGTGAACCGAAAACACCAACGATCAAAAAGGTACAAAAAATAAATTATGTTTAAGATACTGTTTAAATTTGTAATATTTTTACAAATAATTATTATAGTAAAAATCAAAGCCATATTTGCGCGGGTAAGACGCGATAAGCCGCTTCAAGCGGGGTCATTTGAGCGAATAAGTGATGACGTCAAGCTTTTAAAAAAAATAAAATTTATATATTTATTTAAATATATGTGATTATTTACATGAAAATTAATGGGTTATATTAATAAAAGTGAAAGAGAGTTGAGAAAACAGTACGAGAGAAAAAGAACAAACCCCAACGATGGAAAAGGTAATAAAAATAAATTATGTTTAAGGGACTGTTTAAATTTACAAAATTTATATATTTATTTAAATATATGTGATTAACCACAGAGTACTTAACGAATACATACACATGTACATAAATGAAACACGGACTGACTGGGACAACTGGACTCGATACTATGCATTTTGCTATAACACCACACCTAGCAGTTATCACGACTATACGCCTTTTGAACTTATTTTTGGGAAAAAGGTTGATCTCGCTTGCATAACCCAATCTCAGGTAGATCCTTTGTATAATTTAGATGCATACGACCAAGAAATTCGTTATCGGTTGCAACTAGCACATAACAGAGCTAAAATACAGCTTGAAAAAGCTAAATCAAGCAGAAAACTTTATTATGATGCTAGATCTTCCGAGATGAATTTAAAGACAGGTGACCTTGTTATGGTGACCAATGAAGATCGTACTAAATTCGACGCGTGGTACGACGGTCCCTTCTCCGTCGTTGACATTGAAGGTACAAATTGCATAATAAATACCAATAAAGGCAAAAATGTAACTGTACATAAAAATAGAGTTAAAAAATATGTTAATTAATTAAGAATAATTTGACAGTCCTGTCAATAATAGTGTAACGTTGATTTACTAATTTATTCCTCACCAATCATCCCTTCATCTATTTTCTATATTATTATAAGGTATTCTTAGACGTAAATTTAATTTTATTTTTATACGAATATCGTTTATGTATTGTTTTTATTTACTATATTTTATTTCAGGGCATTATTCCGTATCAGCACAGTTGTTAGTTTATCCCGGATAATGACCTCATTAGTTGGCCACATATGTAGGTCATTCTCTAGGAAAGGGAGGTGTAACCGTCATTTACAAAAGTTTTACAAAATTTATATATTTATTTTACATTTTGTGATTATTTACATCAAAATTGGTGTGTTATATTAACACAAGTGAAAAAGAGTTGATAAAACAGTGAACCGAAAACACCAACGATGGAAAAGGTAATAAAAATAAATTATGTTTAAGATACTGTTTAAATTTGTAATATTTTTACAAATAATTATTATAGTAAAAATCAAAGCCATATTTGCGCGGGTAAGACGCGATAAGCCGCTTCAAGCGGGGTCATTTGAGCGAATAAGTGATGACGTCAAGCTTTTAAAAAAAATAAAATTTATATATTTATTTAAATATATGTGATTATTTACATGAAAATTGATGGGTTATATTAATAAAAGTGAAAGAGAGTTGAGAAAACAGTACGAGAGAAAAAGAACAAACCCCAACGATGGAAAAGGTAATAAAAATAAATTATGTTTAAGGGACTGTTTAAATTTACAAAATTTATATATTTATTTAAATATATGTGATTAACCACAGAGTACTTAACGAATACATACGCATGTACATAAATGAAACACGGACTGACTGGGACAACTGGACTCGATACTATGCATTTTGCTATAACACCACACCTAGCAGTTATCACGACTATACACCTTTTGAACTTATTTTTGGGAAAAAGGTTGATCTCGCTTGCATAACCCAATCTCAGGTAGATCCTTTGTATAATTTAGATGCATACGACCAAGAAATTCGTTATCGGTTGCAACTAGCACATAACAGAGCTAAAATACAGCTTGAAAAAGCTAAATCAAGCAGAAAACTTTATTATGATGCTAGATCTTCCGAGATGAATTTAAAGACAGGTGACCTTGTTATGGTGACCAATGAAGATCGTACTAAGTTCGATTCGTGGTACGACGGTCCCTTCTCCGTCGTTGACATTGAAGGTACAAATTGCATAATAAATACCAATAAAGGCAAAAATGTAACTGTACATAAAAATAGAGTTAAAAAATATGTTAATTAATTAAGAATAATTTGACAGGCCTGTCAATAATAGTGTAACGTTGATTTACTAATTTATTCCTCACCAATCATCCCTTCATCTATTTTCTATATTATTATAAGGTATTCTTAGACGTAAATTTAATTTTATTTTTATACGAATATCGTTTATGTATTGTTTTTATTTACTATATTTTATTTCAGGGCATTATTCCGTATCAGCACAGTTGTTAGTTTATCCCGGATAATGACCTCATTAGTTGGCCACATATGTAGGTCATTCTCTAGGAAAGGGAGGTGTAACCGTCATTTACAAAAGTTTTACAAAATTTATATATTTATTTTATATTTTGTGATTATTTACATCAAAATTGGTGTGTTATATTAACACAAGTGAAAAAGAGTTGATAAAACAGTGAACCGAAAACACCAACGATGGAAAAGGTAATAAAAATAAATTATGTTTAAGATACTGTTTAAATTTGTAATATTTTTACAAATAATTATTATAGTAAAAATCAAAGCCATATTTGCGCGGGTAAGACGCGATAAGCCGCTTCAAGCGGGGTCATTTGAGCGAATAAGTGATGACGTCAAGCTTTTAAAAAAAATAAAATTTATATATTTATTTAAATATATGTGATTATTTACATGAAAATTGATGGGTTATATTAATAAAAGTGAAAGAGAGTTGAGAAAATAGTACGAGAGAAAAAGAACAAACCCCAACGATGGAAAAGGTAATAAAAATAAATTATGTTTAAGGGACTGTTTAAATTTACAAAATTTATATATTTATTTAAATATATGTGATTAACCACAGAGTACTTAACGAATACATACGCATGTACATAAATGAAACACGGACTGACTGGGACAACTGGACTCGATACTATGCATTTTGCTATAACACCACACCTAGCAGTTATCACGACTATACGCCTTTTGAACTTATTTTTGGGAAAAAGGTTGATCTCGCTTGCATAACCCAATCTCAGGTAGATCCTTGGTATAATTTAGATGCATACGACCAAGAAATTCGTTATCGGTTGCAACTAGCACATAACAGAGCTAAAATACAGCTTGAAAAAGCTAAATCAAGCAGAAAACTTTATTATGATGCTAGATCTTCCGAGATGAATTTAAAGACAGGTGACCTTGTTATGGTGACCAATGAAGATCGTACTAAGTTCGATTCGTGGTACGACGGTCCCTTCTCCGTCGTTGACATTGAAGGTACAAATTGCATAATAAATACCAATAAAGGCAAAAATGTAACTGTACATAAAAATAGAGTTAAAAAATATGTTAATTAATTAAGAATAATTTGACAGGCCTGTCAATAATAGTGTAACGTTGATTTACTAATTTATTCCTCACCAATCATCCCTTCATCTATTTTCTATATTATTATAAGGTATTCTTAGACGTAAATTTAATTTTATTTTTATACGAATATCGTTTATGTATTGTTTTTATTTACTATATTTTATTTCAGGGCATTATTCCGTATCAGCACAGTTGTTAGTTTATCCCGGATAATGACCTCATTAGTTGGCCACATATGTAGGTCATTCTCTAGGAAAGGGAGGTGTAACCGTCATTTACAAAAGTTTTACAAAATTTATATATTTATTTTATATTTTGTGATTATTTACATCAAAATTGGTGTGTTATATTAACACAAGTGAAAAAGAGTTGATAAAACAGTGAACCGAAAACACCAACGATGGAAAAGGTAATTAAAATAAATTATGTTTAAGATACTGTTTAAATTTGTAATATTTTTACAAATAATTATTATAGTAAAAATCAAAGCCATATTTGCGCGGGTAAGACGCGATAAGCCGCTTCAAGCGGGGTCATTTGAGCGAATAAGTGATGACGTCAAGCTTTTAAAAAAAATAAAATTTATATATTTATTTAAATATATGTGATTATTTACATGAAAATTGATGGGTTATATTAATAAAAGTGAAAGAGAGTTGAGAAAACAGTACGAGAGAAAAAGAACAAACCCCAACGATGGAAAAGGTAATAAAAATAAATTATGTTTAAGGGACTGTTTAAATTTACAAAATTTATATATTTATTTAAATATATGTGATTAACCACAGAGTACTTAACGAATACATACGCATGTACATAAATGAAACACGGACTGACTGGGACAACTGGACTCGATACTATGCATTTTGCTATAACACCACACCTAGCAGTTATCACGACTATACGCCTTTTGAACTTATTTTTGGGAAAAAGGTTGATCTCGCTTGCATAACCCAATCTCAGGTAGATCCTTTGTATAATTTAGATGCATACGACCAAGAAATTCGTTATCGGTTGCAACTAGCACATAACAGAGCTAAAATACAGCTTGAAAAAGCTAAATCAAGCAGAAAACTTTATTATGATGCTAGATCTTCCGAGATGAATTTAAAGACAGGTGACCTTGTTATGGTGACCAATGAAGATCGTACTAAGTTCGACGCGTGGTACGACGGTCCCTTCTCCGTCGTTGACATTGAAGGTACAAATTGCATAATAAATACCAATAAAGGCAAAAATGTAACTGTACATAAAAATAGAGTTAAAAAATATGTTAATTAATTAAGAATAATTTGACAGGCCTGTCAATAATAGTGTAACGTTGATTTACTAATTTATTCCTCACCAATCATCCCTTCATCTATTTTCTATATTATTATAAGGTATTCTTAGACGTAAATTAAATTTTATTTTTATACGAATATCGTTTATGTATTGTTTTTATTTACTATATTTTATTTTAGGGCATTATTCCGTATCAGCACAGTTGTTAGTTTATCCCGGATAATGACCTCATTAGTTGGCCACATATGTAGGTCATTCTCTAGGAAAGGGAGGTGTAACCGTCATTTACAAAAGTTTTACAAAATTTATATATTTATTTTACATTTTGTGATTATTTACATCAAAATTGGTGTGTTATATTAACACAAGTGAAAAAGAGTTGATAAAACAGTGAACCGAAAACACCAACGATGGAAAAGGTAATAAAAATAAATTATGTTTAAGATACTGTTTAAATTTGTAATATTTTTACAAATAATTATTATAGTAAAAATCAAAGCCATATTTGCGCGGGTAAGACGCGATAAGCCGCTTCAAGCGGGGTCATTTGAGCGAATAAGTGATGACGTCAAGCTTTTAAAAAAAATAAAATTTATATATTTATTTAAATATATGTGATTATTTACATGAAAATTGATGGGTTATATTAATAAAAGTGAAAGAGAGTTGAGAAAACAGTACGAGAGAAAAAGAACAAACCCCAACGATGGAAAAGGTAATAAAAATAAATTATGTTTAAGGGACTGTTTAAATTTACAAAATTTATATATTTATTTAAATATATGTGATTAACCACAGAGTACTTAACGAATACATACGCATGTACATAAATGAAACACGGACTGACTGGGACAACTGGACTCGATACTATGCATTTTGCTATAACACCACACCTAGCAGTTATCACGACTATACACCTTTTGAACTTATTTTTGGGAAAAAGGTTGATCTCGCTTGCATAACCCAATCTCAGGTAGATCCTTTGTATAATTTAGATGCATACGACCAAGAAATTCGTTATCGGTTGCAACTAGCACATAACAGAGCTAAAATACAGCTTGAAAAAGCTAAATCAAGCAGAAAACTTTATTATGATGCTAGATCTTCCGAGATGAATTTAAAGACAGGTGACCTTGTTATGGTGACCAATGAAGATCGTACTAAGTTCGATTCGTGGTACGACGGTCCCTTCTCCGTCGTTGACATTGAAGGTACAAATTGCATAATAAATACCAATAAAGGCAAAAATGTAACTGTACATAAAAATAGAGTTAAAAAATATGTTAATTAATTAAGAATAATTTGACAGGCCTGTCAATAATAGTGTAACGTTGATTTACTAATTTATTCCTCACCAATCATCCCTTCATCTATTTTCTATATTATTATAAGGTATTCTTAGACGTAAATTTAATTTTATTTTTATACGAATATCGTTTATGTATTGTTTTTATTTACTATCTTTTATTTCAGGGCATTATTCCGTATCAGCACAGTTGTTAGTTTATCCCGGATAATGACCTCATTAGTTGGCCACATATGTAGGTCATTCTCTAGGAAAGGGAGGTGTAACCGTCATTTACAAAAGTTTTACAAAATTTATATATTTATTTTATATTTTGTGATTATTTACATCAAAATTGGTGTGTTATATTAACACAAGTGAAAAAGAGTTGATAAAACAGTGAACCGAAAACACCAACGATGGAAAAGGTAATAAAAATAAATTATGTTTAAGATACTGTTTAAATTTGTAATATTTTTACAAATAATTATTATAGTAAAAATCAAAGCCATATTTGCGCGGGTAAGACGCGATAAGCCGCTTCAAGCGGGGTCATTTGAGCGAATAAGTGATGACGTCAAGCTTTTAAAAAAAATAAAATTTATATATTTATTTAAATATATGTGATTATTTACATGAAAATTGATGGGTTATATTAATAAAAGTGAAAGAGAGTTGAGAAAACAGTACGAGAGAAAAAGAACAAACCCCAACGATGGAAAAGGTAATAAAAATAAATTATGTTTAAGGGACTGTTTAAATTTACAAAATTTATATATTTATTTAAATATATGTGATTAACCACAGAGTACTTAACGAATACATACGCATGTACATAAATGAAACACGGACTGACTGGGACAACTGGACTCGATACTATGCATTTTGCTATAACACCACACCTAGCAGTTATCACGACTATACGCCTTTTGAACTTATTTTTGGGAAAAAGGTTGATCTCGCTTGCATAACCCAATCTCAGGTAGATCCTTTGTATAATTTAGATGCATACGACCAAGAAATTCGTTATCGGTTGCAACTAGCACATAACAGAGCTAAAATACAGCTTGAAAAAGCTAAATCAAGCAGAAAACTTTATTATGATGCTAGATCTTCCGAGATGAATTTAAAGACAGGTGACCTTGTTATGGTGACCAATGAAGATCGTACTAAGTTCGATTCGTGGTACGACGGTCCCTTCTCCGTCGTTGACATTGAAGGTACAAATTGCATAATAAATACCAATAAAGGCAAAAATGTAACTGTACATAAAAATAGAGTTAAAAAATATGTTAATTAATTAAGAATAATTTGACAGGCCTGTCAATAATAGTGTAACGTTGATTTACTAATTTATTCCTCACCAATCATCCCTTCATCTATTTTCTATATTATTATAAGGTATTCTTAGACGTAAATTTAATTTTATTTTTATACGAATATCGTTTATGTATTGTTTTTATTTACTATATTTTATTTCAGGGCATTATTCCGTATCAGCACAGTTGTTAGTTTATCCCGGATAATGACCTCATTAGTTGGCCACATATGTAGGTCATTCTCTAGGAAAGGGAGGTGTAACCGTCATTTACAAAAGTTTTACAAAATTTATATATTTATTTTATATTTTGTGATTATTTACATCAAAATTGGTGTGTTATATTAACACAAGTGAAAAAGAGTTGATAAAACAGTGAACCGAAAACACCAACGATGGAAAAGGTAATAAAAATAAATTATGTTTAAGATACTGTTTAAATTTGTAATATTTTTACAAATAATTATTATAGTAAAAATCAAAGCCATATTTGCGCGGGTAAGACGAGATAAGCCGCTTCAAGCGGGGTCATTTGAGCGAATAAGTGATGACGTCAAGCTTTTAAAAAAAATAAAATTTATATATTTATTTAAATATATGTGATTATTTACATGAAAATTGATGGGTTATATTAATAAAAGTGAAAGAGAGTTGAGAAAACAGTACGAGAGAAAAAGAACAAACCCCAACGATGGAAAAGGTAATAAAAATAAATTATGTTTAAGGGACTGTTTAAATTTACAAAATTTATATATTTATTTAAATATATGTGATTAACCACAGAGTACTTAACGAATACATACGCATGTACATAAATGAAACACGGACTGACTGGGACAACTGGACTCGATACTATGCATTTTGCTATAACACCACACCTAGCAGTTATCACGACTATACGCCTTTTGAACTTATTTTTGGGAAAAAGGTTGATCTCGCTTGCATAACCCAATCTCAGGTAGATCCTTTGTATAATTTAGATGCATACGACCAAGAAATTCGTTATCGGTTGCAACTAGCACATAACAGAGCTAAAATACAGCTTGAAAAAGCTAAATCAAGCAGAAAACTTTATTATGATGCTAGATCTTCCGAGATGAATTTAAAGACAGGTGACCTTGTTATGGTGACCAATGAAGATCGTACTAAGTTCGACGCGTGGTACGACGGTCCCTTCTCCGTCGTTGACATTGAAGGTACAAATTGCATAATAAATACCAATAAAGGCAAAAATGTAACTGTACATAAAAATAGAGTTAAAAAATATGTTAATTAATTAAGAATAATTTGACAGGCCTGTCAATAATAGTGTAACGTTGATTTACTAATTTATTCCTCACCAATCATCCCTTCATCTATTTTCTATATTATTATAAGGTATTCTTAGACGTAAATTAAATTTTATTTTTATACAAATATCGTTTATGTATTGTTTTTATTTACTATATTTTATTTCAGGGCATTATTCCGTATCAGCACAGTTGTTAGTTTATCCCGGATAATGACCTCATTAGTTGGCCACATATGTAGGTCATTCTCTAGGAAAGGGAGGTGTAACCGTCATTTACAAAAGTTTTACAAAATTTATATATTTATTTTATATTTTGTGATTATTTACATCAAAATTGGTGTGTTATATTAACACAAGTGAAAAAGAGTTGATAAAACAGTGAACCGAAAACACCAACGATGGAAAAGGTAATAAAAATAAATTATGTTTAAGATACTGTTTAAATTTGTAATATTTTTACAAATAATTATTATAGTAAAAATCAAAGCCATATTTGCGCGGGTAAGACGCGATAAGCCGCTTCAAGCGGGGTCATTTGAGCGAATAAGTGATGACGTCAAGCTTTTAAAAAAAATAAAATTTATATATTTATTTAAATATATGTGATTATTTACATGAAAATTGATGGGTTATATTAATAAAAGTGAAAGAGAGTTGAGAAAACAGTACGAGAGAAAAAGAACAAACCCCAACGATGGAAAAGGTAATAAAAATAAATTATGTTTAAGGGACTGTTTAAATTTACAAAATTTATATATTTATTTAAATATATGTGATTAACCACAGAGTACTTAACGAATACATATGCATGTACATAAATGAAACACGGACTGACTGGGACAACTGGACTCGATACTATGCATTTTGCTATAACACCACACCTAGCAGTTATCACGACTATACGCCTTTTGAACTTATTTTTGGGAAAAAGGTTGATCTCGCTTGCATAACCCAATCTCAGGTAGATCCTTTGTATAATTTAGATGCATACGACCAAGAAATTCGTTATCGGTTGCAACTAGCACATAACAGAGCTAAAATACAGCTTGAAAAAGCTAAATCAAGCAGAAAACTTTATTATGATGCTAGATCTTCCGAGATGAATTTAAAGACAGGTGACCTTGTTATGGTGACCAATGAAGATCGTACTAAGTTCGACGCGTGGTACGACGGTCCCTTCTCCGTCGTTGACATTGAAGGTACAAATTGCATAATAAATACCAATAAAGGCAAAAATGTAACTGTACATAAAAATAGAGTTAAAAAATATGTTAATTAATTAAGAATAATTTGACAGGCCTGTCAATAATAGTGTAACGTTGATTTACTAATTTATTCCTCACCAATCATCCCTTCATCTATTTTCTATATTATTATAAGGTATTCTTAGACGTAAATTAAATTTTATTTTTATACGAATATCGTTTATGTATTGTTTTTATTTACTATATTTTATTTCAGGGCATTATTCCGTATCAGCACAGTTGTTAGTTTATCCCGGATAATGACCTCATTAGTTGGCCACATATGTAGGTCATTCTCTAGGAAAGGGAGGTGTAACCGTCATTTACAAAAGTTTTACAAAATTTATATATTTATTTTATATTTTGTGATTATTTACATCAAAATTGGTGTGTTATATTAACACAAGTGAAAAAGAGTTGATAAAACAGTGAACCGAAAACACCAACGATGGAAAAGGTACAAAAAATAAATTATGTTTAAGATACTGTTTAAATTTGTAATATTTTTACAAATAATTATTATAGTAAAAATCAAAGCCATATTTGCGCGGGTAAGACGCGATAAGCCGCTTCAAGCGGGGTCATTTGAGCGAATAAGTGATGACGTCAAGCTTTTAAAAAAAATAAAATTTATATATTTATTTAAATATATGTGATTATTTACATGAAAATTGATGGGTTATATTAATAAAAGTGAAAGAGAGTTGAGAAAACAGTACGAGAGAAAAAGAACAAACCCCAACGATATAAAAGGTAATAAAAATAAATTATGTTTAAGGGACTGTTTAAATTTACAAAATTTATATATTTATTTAAATATATGTGATTAACCACAGAGTACTTAACGAATACATACGCATGTACATAAATAAAACACGGACTGACTGGGACAACTGGACTCGATACTATGCATTTTGCTATAACACCACACCTAGCAGTTATCACGACTATACGCCTTTTGAACTTATTTTTGGGAAAAAGGTTGATCTCGCTTGCATAACCCAATCTCAGGTAGATCCTTTGTATAATTTAGATGCATACGACCAAGAAATTCGTTATCGGTTGCAACTAGCACATAACAGAGCTAAAATACAGCTTGAAAAAGCTAAATCAAGCAGAAAACTTTATTATGATGCTAGATCTTCCGAGATGAATTTAAAGACAGGTGACCTTGTTATGGTGACCAATGAAGATCGTACTAAGTTCGACGCGTGGTACGACGGTCCCTTCTCCGTCGTTTACATTGAAGGTACAAATTGCATAATAAATACCAATAAAGGCAAAAATGTAACTGTACATAAAAATAGAGTTAAAAAATATGTTAATTAATTAAGAATAATTTGACAGGCCTGTCAATAATAGTGTAACGTTGATTTACTAATTTATTCCTCACCAATCATCCCTTCATCTATTTTCTATATTATTATAAGGTATTCTTAGACGTAAATTTAATTTTATTTTTATACGAATATCGTTTATGTATTGTTTTTATTTACTATCTTTTATTTCAGGGCATTATTCCGTATCAGCACAGTTGTTAGTTTATCCCGGATAATGACCTCATTAGTTGGCCACATATGTAGGTCATTCTCTAGGAAAGGGAGGTGTAACCGTCATTTACAAAAGTTTTACAAAATTTATATATTTATTTTATATTTTGTGATTATTTACATCAAAATTGGTGTGTTATATTAACACAAGTGAAAAAGAGTTGATAAAACAGTGAACCGAAAACACCAACGATGGAAAAGGTAATAAAAATAAATTATGTATAAGATACTGTTTAAATTTGTAATATTTTTACAAATAATTATTATAGTAAAAATCAAAGCCATATTTGCGCGGGTAAGACGCGATAAGCCGCTTCAAGCGGGGTCATTTGAGCGAATAAGTGATGACGTCAAGCTTTTAAAAAAAATAAAATTTATATATTTATTTAAATATATGTGATTATTTACATGAAAATTGATGGGTTATATTAATAAAAGTGAAAGAGAGTTGAGAAAACAGTACGAGAGAAAAAGAACAAACCCCAACGATGGAAAAGGTAATAAAAATAAATTATGTTTAAGGGACAGTTTAAATTTACAAAATTTATATATTTATTTAAATATATGTGATTAACCACAGAGTACTTAACGAATACATACGCATGTACATAAATGAAACACGGACTGACTGGGACAACTGGACTCGATACTATGCATTTTGCTATAACACCACACCTAGCAGTTATCACGACTATACGCCTTTTGAACTTATTTTTGGGAAAAAGGTTGATCTCGCTTGCATAACCCAATCTCAGGTAGATCCTTTGTATAATTTAGATGCATACGACCAAGAAATTCGTTATCGGTTGCAACTAGCACATAACAGAGGTAAAATACAGCTTGAAAAAGCTAAATCAAGCAGAAAACTTTATTATGATGCTAGATCTTCCGAGATGAATTTAAAGACAGGTGACCCTGTTATGGTGACCAATGAAGATCGTACTAAGTTCGACGCGTGGTACGACGGTCCCTTCTCCGTCGTTGACATTGACGGTACAAATTGCATAATAAATACCAATAAAGGCAAAAATGTAACTGTACATAAAAATAGAGTTAAAAAATATGTTAATTAATTAAGAATAATTTGACAGGCCTGTCAATAATAGTGTAACGTTGATTTACTAATTTATTCCTCACCAATCAATCCCTTCATCTATTTTCTATATTATTATAAGGTATTCTTAGACGTAAATTTAATTTTATTTTTATACGAATATCGTTTATGTATTGTTTTTATTTACTATATTTTATTTCAGGGCATTATTCCGTATCAGCACAGTTGTTAGTTTATCCCGGATAATGACCTCATTAGTTGGCCACATATGTAGGTCATTCTCTAGGAAAGGGAGGTGTAACCGTCATTTACAAAAGTTTTACAAAATTTATATATTTATTTTATATTTTGTGATTATTTACATCAAAATTGGTGTGTTATATTAACACAAGTGAAAAAGAGTTGATAAAACAGTGAACCGAAAACACCAACGATGGAAAAGGTAACAAAAATAAATTATGTTTAAGATACTGTTTAAATTTGTAATATTTTTACAAATAATTATTATAGTAAAAATCAAAGCCATATTTGCGCGGGTAAGACGCGATAAGCCGCTTCAAGCGGGGTCATTTGAGCGAATAAGTGATGACGTCAAGCTTTTAAAAAAAATAAAATTTATATATTTATTTAAATATATGTGATTATTTACATGAAAATTGATGGGTTATATTAATAAAAGTGAAAGAGAGTTGAGAAAACAGTACGAGAGAAAAAGAACAAACCCCAACGATGGAAAAGGTAATAAAAATAAATTATGTTTAAGGGACTGTTTAAATTTACAAAATTTATATATTTATTTAAATATATGTGATTAACCACAGAGTACTTAACGAATACATACGCATGTACATAAATGAAACACGGACTGACTGGGACAACTGGACTCGATACTATGCATTTTGCTATAACACCACACCTAGCAGTTATCACGACTATACGCCTTTTGAACTTATTTTTGGGAAAAAGGTTGATCTCGCTTGCATAACCCAATCTCAGGTAGATCCTTTGTATAATTTAGATGCATACGACCAAGAAATTCGTTATCGGTTGCAACTAGCACATAACAGAGCTAAAATACAGCTTGAAAAAGCTAAATCAAGCAGAAAACTTTATTATGATGCTAGATCTTCCGAGATGAATTTAAAGACAGGTGACCTTGTTATGGTGACCAATGAAGATCGTACTAAGTTCGACGCGTGGTACGACGGTCCCTTCTCCGTCGTTTACATTGAAGGTACAAATTGCATAATAAATACCAATAAAGGCAAAAATGTAACTGTACATAAAAATAGAGTTAAAAAATATGTTTATTAATTAAGAATAATTTGACAGGCCTGTCAATAATAGTGTAACGTTGATTTACTAATTTATTCCTCACCAATCATCCCTTCATCTATTTTCTATATTATTATAAGGTATTCTTAGACGTAAATTTAATTTTATTTTTATACGAATATCGTTTATGTATTGTTTTTATTTACTATCTTTTATTTCAGGGCATTATTCCGTATCAGCACAGTTGTTAGTTTATCCCGGATAATGACCTCATTAGTTGGCCACATATGTAGGTCATTCTCTAGGAAAGGGAGGTGTAACCGTCATTTACAAAAGTTTTACAAAATTTATATATTTATTTTATATTTTGTGATTATTTACATCAAAATTGGTGTGTTATATTAACACAAGTGAAAAAGAGTTGATAAAACAGTGAACCGAAAACACCAACGATGGAAAAGGTAATAAAAATAAATTATGTTTAAGATACTGTTTAAATTTGTAATATTTTTACAAATAATTATTATAGTAAAAATCAAAGCCATATTTGCGCGGGTAAGACGCGATTAGCCGCTTCAAGCGGGGTCATTTGAGCGAATAAGTGATGACGTCAAGCTTTTAAAAAAAATAAAATTTATATATTTATTTAAATATATGTGATTATTTACATGAAAATTGATGGGTTATATTAATAAAAGTGAAAGAGAGTTGAGAAAACAGTACGAGAGAAAAAGAACAAACCCCAACGATGGAAAAGGTAATAAAAATAAATTATGTTTAAGGGACTGTTTAAATTTACAAAATTTATATATTTATTTAAATATATGTGATTAACCACAGAGTACTTAACGAATACATACGCATGTACATAAATGAAACACGGACTGACTGGGACAACTGGACTCGATACTATGCATTTTGCTATAACACCACACCTAGCAGTTATCACGACTATACGCCTTTTGAACTTATTTTTGGGAAAAAGGTTGATCTCGCTTGCATAACCCAATCTCAGGTAGATCCTTTGTATAATTTAGATGCATACGACCAAGAAATTCGTTATCGGTTGCAACTAGCACATAACAGAGCTAAAATACAGCTTGAAAAAGCTAAATCAAGCAGAAAACTTTATTATGATGCTAGATCTTCCGAGATGAATTTAAAGACAGGTGACCTTGTTATGGTGACCAATGAAGATCGTACTAAGTTCGACGCGTGGTACGACGGTCCCTTCTCCGTCGTTGACATTGAAGGTACAAATTGCATAATAAATACCAATAAAGGCAAAAATGTAACTGTACATAAAAATAGAGTTAAAAAATATGTTAATTAATTAAGAATAATTTGACAGGCCTGTCAATAATAGTGTAACGTTGATTTACTAATTTATTCCTCACCAATCATCCCTTCATCTATTTTCTATATTATTATAAGGTATTCTTAGACGTAAATTAAATTTTATTTTTATACGAATATCGTTTATGTATTGTTTTTATTTACTATATTTTATTTTAGGGCATTATTCCGTATCAGCACAGTTGTTAGTTTATCCCGGATAATGACCTCATTAGTTGGCCACATATGTAGGTCATTCTCTAGGAAAGGGAGGTGTAACCGTCATTTACAAAAGTTTTACAAAATTTATATATTTATTTTATATTTTGTGATTATTTACATCAAAATTGGTGTGTTATATTAACACAAGTGAAAAAGAGTTGATAAAACAGTGAACCGAAAACACCAACGATCAAAAAGGTACAAAAAATAAATTATGTTCAAGATACTGTTTAAATTTGTAATATTTTTACAAATAATTATTATAGTAAAAATCAAAGCCATATTTGCGCGGGTAAGACGCGATAAGCCGCTTCAAGCGGGGTCATTTGAGCGAATAAGTGATGATGTCAAGCTTTTAAAAAAAATAAAATTTATATATTTATTTAAATATATGTGATTATTTACATGAAAATTAATGGGTTATATTAATAAAAGTGAAAGAGAGTTGAGAAAACAGTACGAGAGAAAAAGAACAAACCCCAACGATGGAAAAGGTAATAAAAATAAATTATGTTTAAGGGACTGTTTAAATTTACAAAATTTATATATTTATTTAAATATATGTGATTAACCACAGAGTACTTAACGAATACATACGCATGTACATAAATGAAACACGGACTGACTGGGACAACTGGACTCGATACTATGCATTTTGCTATAACACCACACCTAGCAGTTATCACGACTATACGCCTTTTGAACTTATTTTTGGGAAAAAGGTTGATCTCGCTTGCATAACCCAATCTCAGGTAGATCCTTTGTATAATTTAGATGCATACGACCAAGAAATTCGTTATCGGTTGCAACTAGCACATAACAGAGCTAAAATACAGCTTGAAAAAGCTAAATCAAGCAGAAAACTTTATTATGATGCTAGATCTTCCGAGATGAATTTAAAGACAGGTGACCTTGTTATGGTGACCAATGAAGATCGTACTAAGTTCGACGCGTGGTACGACGGTCCCTTCTCCGTCGTTGACATTGAAGGTACAAATTGCATAATAAATACCAATAAAGGCAAAAATGTAACTGTACATAAAAATAGAGTTAAAAAATATGTTAATTAATTAAGAATAATTTGACAGGCCTGTCAATAATAGTGTAACGTTGATTTACTAATTTATTCCTCACCAATCATCCCTTCATCTATTTTCTATATTATTATAAGGTATTCTTAGACGTAAATTTAATTTTATTTTTATACGAATATCGTTTATGTATTGTTTTTATTTACTATATTTTATTTCAGGGCATTATTCCGTATCAGCACAGTTGTTAGTTTATCCCGGATAATGACCTCATTAGTTGGCCACATATGTAGGTCATTCTCTAGGAAAGGGAGGTGTAACCGTCATTTACAAAAGTTTTACAAAATTTATATATTTATTTTATATTTTGTGATTATTTACATCAAAATTGGTGTGTTATATTAACACAAGTGAAAAAGAGTTGATAAAACAGTGAACCGAAAACACCAACGATGGAAAAGGTAATTAAAATAAATTATGTTTAAGATACTGTTTAAATTTGTAATATTTTTACAAATAATTATTATAGTAAAAATCAAAGCCATATTTGCGCGGGTAAGACGCGATAAGCCGCTTCAAGCGGGGTCATTTGAGCGAATAAGTGATGACGTCAAGCTTTTAAAAAAAATAAAATTTATATATTTATTTAAATATATGTGATTATTTACATGAAAATTGATGGGTTATATTAATAAAAGTGAAAGAGAGTTGAGAAAACAGTACGAGAGAAAAAGAACAAACCCCAACGATGGAAAAGGTAATAAAAATAAATTATGTTTAAGGGACTGTTTAAATTTACAAAATTTATATATTTATTTAAATATATGTGATTAACCACAGAGTACTTAACGAATACATACGCATGTACATAAATGAAACACGGACTGACTGGGACAACTGGACTCGATACTATGCATTTTGCTATAACACCACACCTAGCAGTTATCACGACTATACGCCTTTTGAACTTATTTTTGGGAAAAAGGTTGATCTCGCTTGCATAACCCAATCTCAGGTAGATCCTTTGTATAATTTAGATGCATACGACCAAGAAATTCGTTATCGGTTGCAACTAGCACATAACAGAGCTAAAATACAGCTTGAAAAAGCTAATTCAAGCAGAAAACTTTATTATGATGCTAGATCTTCCGAGATGAATTTAAAGACAGGTGACCTTGTTATGGTGACCAATGAAGATCGTACTAAGTTCGACGCGTGGTACGACGGTCCCTTCTCCGTCGTTGACATTGAAGGTACAAATTGCATAATAAATACCAATAAAGGCAAAAATGTAACTGTACATAAAAATAGAGTTAAAAAATATGTTAATTAATTAAGAATAATTTGACAGGCCTGTCAATAATAGTGTAACGTTGATTTACTAATTTATTCCTCACCAATCATCCCTTCATCTATTTTCTATATTATTATAAGGTATTCTTAGACGTAAATTAAATTTTATTTTTATACGAATATCGTTTATGTATTGTTTTTATTTACAATATTTTATTTTAGGGCATTATTCCGTATCAGCACAGTTGTTAGTTTATCCCGGATAATGACCTCATTAGTTGGCCACATATGTAGGTCATTCTCTAGGAAAGGGAGGTGTAACCGTCATTTACAAAAGTTTTACAAAATTTATATATTTATTTTATATTTTGTGATTATTTACATCAAAATTGGTGTGTTATATTAACACAAGTGAAAAAGAGTTGATAAAACAGTGAACCGAAAACACCAACGATAAAAAAGGTACAAAAAATAAATTATGTTTAAGATACTGTTTAAATTTGTAATATTTTTACAAATAATTATTATAGTAAAAATCAAAGCCATATTTGCGCGGGTAAGACGCGATAAGCCGCTTCAAGCGGGGTCATTTGAGCGAATAAGTGATGACGTCAAGCTTTTAAAAAAAATAAAATTTATATATTTATTTAAATATATGTGATTATTTACATGAAAATTGATGGGTTCTATTAATAAAAGTGAAAGAGAGTTGAGAAAACAGTACGAGAGAAAAAGAACAAACCCCAACGATGGAAAAGGTAATAAAAATAAATTATGTTTAAGGGACTGTTTAAATTTACAAAATTTATATATTTATTTAAATATATGTGATTAACCACAGAGTACTTAACGAATACATACGCATGTACATAAATGAAACACGGACTGACTGGGACAACTGGACTCGATACTATGCATTTTGCTATAACACCACACCTAGCAGTTATCACGACTATACGCCTTTTGAACTTATTTTTGGGAAAAAGGTTGATCTCGCTTGCATAACCCAATCTCAGGTAGATCCTTTGTATAATTTAGATGCATACGACCAAGAAATTCGTTATCGGTTGCAACTAGCACATAACAGAGCTAAAATACAGCTTGAAAAAGCAAAATCAAGCAGAAAACTTTATTATGATGCTAGATCTTCCGAGATGAATTTAAAGACAGGTGACCTTGTTATGGTGACCAATGAAGATCGTACTAAGTTCGACGCGTGGTACGACGGTCCCTTCTCCGTCGTTGACATTGAAGGTACAAATTGCATAATAAATACCAATAAAGGCAAAAATGTAACTGTACATAAAAATAGAGTTAAAAAATATGTTTATTAATTAAGAATAATTTGACAGGCCTGTCAATAATAGTGTAACGTTGATTTACTAATTTATTCCTCACCAATCATCCCTTCATCTATTTTCTATATTATTATAAGGTATTCTTAGACGTAAATTTAATTTTATTTTTATACGAATATCGTTTATGTATTGTTTTTATTTACTATATTTTATTTCAGGGCATTATTCCGTATCAGCACAGTTGTTAGTTTATCCCGGATAATGACCTCATTAGTTGGCCACATATGTAGGTCATTCTCTAGGAAAGGGAGGTGTAAAAATAAATTATGTTTAAGATACTGTTTAAATTTGTAATATTTTTACAAATAATTATTATAGTAAAAATCAAAGCCATATTTGCGCGGGTAAGACGCGATAAGCCGCTTCAAGCGGGGTCATTTGAGCGAATAAGTGATGACGTCAAGCTTTTAAAAAAAATAAAATTTATATATTTATTTAAATATATGTGATTATTTACATGAAAATTGATGGGTTATATTAATAAAAGTGAAAGAGAGTTGAGAAAACAGTACGAGAGAAAAAGAACAAACCCCAACGATGGAAAAGGTAATAAAAATAAATTATGTTTAAGGGACTGTTTAAATTTACAAAATTTATATATTTATTTAAATATATGTGATTAACCACAGAGTACTTAACGAATACATACGCATGTACATAAATGAAACACGGACTGACTGGGACAACTGGACTCGATACTATGCATTTTGCTATAACACCACACCTAGCAGTTATCACGACTATACGCCTTTTGAACTTATTTTTGGGAAAAAGGTTGATCTCGCTTGCATAACCCAATCTCAGGTAGATCCTTTGTATAATTTAGATGCATACGACCAAGAAATTCGTTATCGGTTGCAACTAGCACATAACAGAGCTAAAATACAGCTTGAAAAAGCTAAATCAAGCAGAAAACTTTATTATGATGCTAGATCTTCCGAGATGAATTTAAAGACAGGTGACCTTGTTATGGTGACCAATGAAGATCGTACTAAGTTCGACGCGTGGTACGACGGTCCCTTCTCCGTCGTTGACATTGAAGGTACAAATTGCATAATAAATACCAATAAAGGCAAAAATGTAACTGTACATAAAAATAGAGTTAAAAAATATGTTTATTAATTAAGAATAATTTGACAGGCCTGTCAATAATAGTGTAACGTTGATTTACTAATTTATTCCTCACCAATCATCCCTTCATCTATTTTCTATATTATTATAAGGTATTCTTAGACGTAAATTTAATTTTATTTTTATACGAATATCGTTTATGTATTGTTTTTATTTACTATATTTTATTTCAGGGCATTATTCCGTATCAGCACAGTTGTTAGTTTATCCCGGATAATGACCTCATTAGTTGGCCACATATGTAGGTCATTCTCTAGGAAAGGGAGGTGTAAAAATAAATTATGTTTAAGATACTGTTTAAATTTGTAATATTTTTACAAATAATTATTATAGTAAAAATCAAAGCCATATTTGCGCGGGTAAGACGCGATAAGCCGCTTCAAGCGGGGTCATTTGAGCGAATAAGTGATGACGTCAAGCTTTTAAAAAAAATAAAATTTATATATTTATTTAAATATATGTGATTATTTACATGAAAATTGATGGGTTATATTAATAAAAGTGAAAGAGAGTTGAGAAAACAGTACGAGAGAAAAAGAACAAACCCCAACGATGGAAAAGGTAATAAAAATAAATTATGTTTAAGGGACTGTTTAAATTTACAAAATTTATATATTTATTTAAATATATGTGATTAACCACAGAGTACTTAACGAATACATACGCATGTACATACATGAAACAAGGACTGACTGGGACAACTGGACTCGATACTATGCATTTTGCTATAACACCACACCTAGCAGTTATCACGACTATACGCCTTTTGAACTTATTTTTGGGAAAAAGGTTGATCTCGCTTGCATAACCCAATCTCAGGTAGATCCTTTGTATAATTTAGATGCATACGACCAAGAAATTCGTTATCGGTTGCAACTAGCACATAACAGAGCTAAAATACAGCTTGAAAAAGCTAAATCAAGCAGAAAACTTTATTATGATGCTAGATCTTCCGAGATGAATTTAAAGACAGGTGACCTTGTTATGGTGACCAATGAAGATCGTACTAAGTTCGACGCGTGGTACGACGGTCCCTTCTCCGTCGTTGACATTGAAGGTACAAATTGCATAATAAATACCAATAAAGGCAAAAATGTAACTGTACATAAAAATAGAGTTAAAAAATATGTTAATTAATTAAGAATAATTTGACAGGCCTGTCAATAATAGTGTAACGTTGATTTACTAATTTATTCCTCACCAATCATCCCTTCATCTATTTTCTATATTATTATAAGGTATTCTTAGACGTAAATTTAATTTTATTTTTATACGAATATCGTTTATGTATTGTTTTTATTTACTATATTTTATTTCAGGGCATTATTCCGTATCAGCACAGTTGTTAGTTTATCCCGGATAATGACCTCATTAGTTGGCCACATATGTAGGTCATTCTCTAGGAAAGGGAGGTGTAACCGTCATTTACAAAAGTTTTACAAAATTTATATATTTATTTTATATTTTGTGATTATTTACATCAAAATTGGTGTGTTATATTAACACAAGTGAAAAAGAGTTGATAAAATAGTGAACCGAAAACACCAACGATGGAAAAGGTAATAAAAATAAATTATGTTTAAGATACTGTTTAAATTTGTAATATTTTAACAAATAATTATTATAGTAAAAATCAAAGCCATATTTGCGCGGGTAAGACGCGATAAGCCGCTTCAAGCGGGGTCATTTGAGCGAATAAGTGATGACGTCAAGCTTTTAAAAAAAATAAAATTTATATATTTATTTAAATATATGTGATTATTTACATGAAAATTGATGGGTTATATTAATAAAAGTGAAAGAGAGTTGAGAAAACAGTACGAGAGAAAAAGAACAAACCCCAACGATGGAAAAGGTAATAAAAATAAATTATGTTTAAGGGACAGTTTAAATTTACAAAATTTATATATTTATTTAAATATATGTGATTAACCACAGAGTACTTAACGAATACATACGCATGTACATAAATGAAACACGGACTGACTGGGACAACTGGACTCGATACTATGCATTTTGCTATAACACCACACCTAGCAGTTATCACGACTATACGCCTTTTGAACTTATTTTTGGGAAAAAGGTTGATCTCGCTTGCATAACCCAATCTCAGGTAGCTCCTTTGTATAATTTAGATGCATACGACCAAGAAATTCGTTATCGGTTGCAACTAGCACATAACAGAGCTAAAATACAGCTTGAAAAAGCTAAATCAAGCAGAAAACTTTATTATGATGCTAGATCTTCCGAGATGAATTTAAAGACAGGTGACCTTGTTATGGTGACCAATGAAGATCGTACTAAGTTCGACGCGTGGTACGACGGTCCCTTCTCCGTCGTTGACATTGAAGGTACAAATTGCATAATAAATACCAATAAAGGCAAAAATGTAACTGTACATAAAAATAGAGTTAAAAAATATGTTAATTAATTAAGAATAATTTGACAGGCCTGTCAATAATAGTGTAACGTTGATTTACTAATTTATTCCTCACCAATCATCCCTTCATCTATTTTCTATATTATTATAAGGTATTCTTAGACGTAAATTTAATTTAATTTTTATACGAATATCGTTTATGTATTGTTTTTATTTACTATATTTTATTTTAGGGCATTATTCCGTATCAGCACAGTTGTTAGTTTATCCCGGATAATGACCTCATTAGTTGGCCACATATGTAGGTCATTCTCTAGGAAAGGGAGGTGTAACCGTCATTTACAAAAGTTTTACAAAATTTATATATTTATTTTATATTTTGTGATTATTTACATCAAAATTGGCGTGTTATATTAACACAAGTGAAAAAGAGTTGATAAAACAGTGAACCGAAAACACCAACGATAAAAAAGGTACAAAAAATAAATTATGTTTAAGATACTGTTTAAATTTGTAATATTTTTACAAATAATTATTATAGTAAAAATCAAAGCCATATTTGCGCGGGTAAGACGCGATAAGCCGCTTCAAGCGGGGTCATTTGAGCGAATAAGTGATGACGTCAAGCTTTTAAAAAAAATAAAATTTATATATTTATTTAAATATATGTGATTATTTACATGAAAATTGATGGGTTATATTAATAAAAGTGAAAGAGAGTTGAGAAAACAGTACGAGAGAAAAAGAACAAACCCCAACGATGGAAAAGGTAATAAAAATAAATTATGTTTAAGGGACTGTTTAAATTTACAAAATTTATATATTTATTTAAATATATGTGATTAACCACAGAGTACTTAACGAATACATACGCATGTACATAAATGAAACACGGACTGACTGGGACAACTGGACTCGATACTATGCATTTTGCTATAACACCACACCTAGCAGTTATCACGACTATACGCCTTTTGAACTTATTTTTGGGAAAAAGGTTGATCTCGCTTGCATAACCCAATCTCAGGTAGATCCTTTGTATAATTTAGATGCATACGACCAAGAAATTCGTTATCGGTTGCAACTAGCACATAACAGAGCTAAAATACAGCTTGAAAAAGCTAAATCAAGCAGAAAACTTTATTATGATGCTAGATCTTCCGAGATGAATTTAAAGACAGGTGACCTTGTTATGGTGACCAATGAAGATCGTACTAAGTTCGATTCGTGGTACGACGGTCCCTTCTCCGTCGTTGACATTGAAGGTACAAATTGCATAATAAATACCAATAAAGGCAAAAATGTAACTGTACATAAAAATAGAGTTAAAAAATATGTTAATTAATTAAGAATAATTTGACAGGCCTGTCAATAATAGTGTAACGTTGATTTACTAATTTATTCCTCACCAATCATCCCTTCATCTATTTTCTATATTATTATAAGGTATTCTTAGACGTAAATTTAATTTTATTTTTATACGAATATCGTTTATGTATTGTTTTTATTTACTATATTTTATTTCAGGGCATTATTCCGTATCAGCACAGTTGTTAGTTTATCCCGGATAATGACCTCATTAGTTGGCCACATATGTAGGTCATTCTCTAGGAAAGGGAGGTGTAACCGTCGTTTACAAAAGTTTTACAAAATTTATATATTTATTTTATATTTTGTGATTATTTACATCAAAATTGGTGTGTTATATTAACACAAGTGAAAAAGAGTTGATAAAACAGTGAACCGAAAACACCAACGATGGAAAAGGTAATAAAAATAAATTATGTTTAAGATACTGTTTAAATTTGTAATATTTTTACAAATAATTATTATAGTAAAAATCAAAGCCATATTTGCGCGGGTAAGACGCGATAAGCCGCTTCAAGCGGGGTCATTTGAGCGAATAAGTGATGACGTCAAGCTTTTAAAAAAAATAAAATTTATATATTTATTTAAATATATGTGATTATTTACATGAAAATTGATGGGTTATATTAATAAAAGTGAAAGAGAGTTGAGAAAACAGTACGAGAGAAAAAGAACAAACCCCAACGATGGAAAAGGTAATAAAAATAAATTATGTTTAAGGGACTGTTTAAATTTACAAAATTTATATATTTATTTAAATATATGTGATTAACCACAGAGTACTTAACGAATACATACGCATGTACATAAATGAAACACGGACTGACTGGGACAACTGGACTCGATACTATGCGTTTTGCTATAACACCACACCTAGCAGTTATCACGACTATACGCCTTTTGAACTTATTTTTGGGAAAAAGGTTGATCTTGCTTGCATAACCCAATCTTAGGTAGATCCTTTGTATAATTTAGATGCATACGACCAAGAAATTCGTTATCGGTTGCAACTAGCACATAACAGAGCTAAAATACAGCTTGAAAAAGCTAAATCAAGCAGAAAACTTTATTATGATGCTAGATCTTCCGAGATGAATTTAAAGACAGGTGACCTTGTTATGGTGACCAATGAAGATCGTACTAAGTTCGATTCGTGGTACGACGGTCCCTTCTCCGTCGTTGACATTGAAGGTACAAATTGCATAATAAATACCAATAAAGGCAAAAATGTAACTGTACATAAAAATAGAGTTAAAAAATATGTTAATTAATTAAGAATAATTTGACAGGCCTGTCAATAATAGTGTAACGTTGATTTACTAATTTATTCCTCACCAATCATCCCTTCATCTATTTTCTATATTATTATAAGGTATTCTTAGACGTAAATTTAATTTTATTTTTATACGAATATCGTTTATGTATTGTTTTTATTTACTATATTTTATTTCAGGGCATTATTCCGTATCAGCACAGTTGTTAGTTTATCCCGGATAATGACCTCATTAGTTGGCCACATATGTAGGTCATTCTCTAGGAAAGGGATGTGTAACCGTCATTTACAAAAGTTTTACAAAATTTATATATTTATTTTATATTTTGTGATTATTTACATCAAAATTGGTGTGTTATATTAACACAAGTGAAAAAGAGTTGATAAAACAGTGAACCGAAAACACCAACGATGGAAAAGGTAATAAAAATAAATTATGTTTAAGATACTGTTTAAATTTGTAATATTTTTACAAATAATTATTATAGTAAAAATCAAAGCCACATTTGCGCGGGTAAGACGCGATAAGCCGCTTCAAGCGGGGTCATTTGAGCGAATAAGTGATGACGTCAAGCTTTTAAAAAAAATAAAATTTATATACTTATTTAAATATATGTGATTATTTACATGAAAATTGATGGGTTATATTAATAAAAGTGAAAGAGAGTTGAGAAAACAGTACGAGAGAAAAAGAACAAACCCCAACGATTGAAAAGGTAATAAAAATAAATTATGTTTAAGGGACTGTTTAAATTTACATAATTTATATATTTATTTAAATATATGTGATTAACCACAGAGTACTTAACGAATACATACGCATGTACATAAATGAAACACGGACTGACTGGGACAACTGGACTCGATACTATGCATTTTGCTATAACACCACACCTAGCAGTTATCACGACTATACGCCTTTTGAACTTATTTTTGGGAAAAAGGTTGATCTCGCTTGCATAACCCAATCTCAGGTAGATCCTTTGTATAATTTAGATGCATACGACCAAGAAATTCGTTATCGGTTGCAACTAGCACATAACAGAGCTAAAATACAGCTTGAAAAAGCTAAATCAAGCAGAAAACTTTATTATGATGCTAGATCTTCCGAGATGAATTTAAAGACAGGTGACTTTGTTATGGTGACCAATGAAGATCGTACTAAGTTCGATTCGTGGTACGACGGTCCCTTCTCCGTCGTTGACATTGAAGGTACAAATTGCATAATAAATACCAATAAAGGCAAAAATGTAACTGTACATAAAAATAGAGTTAAAAAATATGTTAATTAATTAAGAATAATTTGACAGGCCTGTCAATAATAGTGTAACGTTGATTTACTAATTTATTCCTCACCAATCATCCCTTCATCTATTTTCTATATTTATTTATAAGGTCATATATACATAATAATACATATTATAAGGTATTCTTAGACGTAAATTTAATTTTATTTTTATACGAATATCGTTTATGTATTGTTTTTATTTACTATATTTTATTTCAGGGCATTATTCCGTATCAGCACAGTTGTTAGTTTATCCCGGATAATGACCTCATTAGTTGGCCACATATGTAGGTCATTCTCTAGGAAAGGGAGGTGTAACCGTCATTTACAAAAGTTTTACAAAATTTAAATATTTATTTTATATTTTGTGATTATTTACATCAAAATTGGTGTGTTATATTAACACAAGTGAAAAAGAGTTGATAAAACAGTGAACCGAAAACACCAACGATGGAAAAGGTAATAAAAATAAATTATGTTTAAGATACTGTTTAAATTTGTAATATTTTTACAAATAATTATTATAGTAAAAATCAAAGCCATATTTGCGCGGGTAAGACGCGATAAGCCGCTTCAAGCGGGGTCATTTGAGCGAATAAGTGATGACGTCAAGCTTTTAAAAAAAATAAAATTTATATATTTATTTAAATATATGTGATTATTTACATGAAAATTGATGGGTTATATTAATAAAAGTGAAAGAGAGTTGAGAAAACAGTACGAGAGAAAAAGAACAAACCCCAACGATGGAAAAGGTAATAAAAATAAATTATGTTTAAGGGACTGTTTAAATTTACAAAATTTATATATTTATTTAAATATATGTGATTATTTACATGAAAATTGATGGGTTATAATAATAAAAGTGAAAGAGAGTTGAGAAAACAGTACGAGAGAAAAAGAACAAACCCCAACGATGGAAAAGGTAATAAAAATAAATTATGTTTAAGGGACTGTTTAAATTTACAAAATTTATATATTTATTTAAATATATGTGATTATTTACATGAAAACTGATGGGTTATATTAATAAAAGTGAAAGAGAGGTAAGAAAACAGTACGAGAGAAAAAGAACAAACCCCAACGATGGAAAAGGTAATAAAAATAAATTATGTTTAAGGGACTGTTTAAATTTACAAAATTTATATATTTATTTAAATATATGTGATTATTTACATGAAAATTGATGGGTTATATTAATAAAAGTAAAAGAGAGTTAGGAAAACAGTACGAGAGAAAAAGAACAAACCCCAACGATGGAAAAGGTAATAAAAATAAATTATATTTAAGGGACTGTTTAAATTTACATGAAAATTGATGGGTTATATTAATAAAAGTGAAAGAGAGTTAAGAAAACAGTACGAGAGAAAAAGAACAAACCCCAACGATGGAAAAGGAAATAAAAATAAATTATGTTTAAGGGACTGTTTAAATTTACAAAATTTATATATTTATTTAAATATATGTGATTATTTACATGAAAATTGATGGGTTATATTAATAAAAGTGAAAGAGAGTTGAGAAAACAGTACGAGAGAAAAAGAACAAACCCCAACGATGGAAAAGGTAATAAAAATAAATTATGTTTAAGGGACTGTTTAAATTTACAAAATTTATATATTTATTTAAATATATGTGATTATTTACATGAAAATTGATGGGTTATATTAATAAAAGTGAAAGAGAGTTGAGAAAACAGTACGAGAGAAAAAGAACAAACCCCAACGATGGAAAAGGTAATAAAAATAAATTATGTTTAAGGGACTGTTTAAATTTACAAAATTTATATATTTATTTAAATATATGTGATTATTTACATGAAAATTGATGGGTTATAATAATAAAAGTAGAAGAGAGTTGAGAAAACAGTACGAGAGAAAAAGAACAAACCCCAACGATGGAAAAGGTAATAAAAATAAATTATGTTTAAGGGACTGTTTAAATTTACAAAATTTATATATTTATTTAAATATATGTGATTATTTACATGAAAATTGATGGGTTATATTAATAAAAGTAAAAGAGAGTTAAGAAAACAGTACGAGAGAAAAAGAACAAACCCCAACGATGGAAAAGGTAATAAAAATAAATTATATTTAAGGGACTGTTTAAATTTACAAAATTTATATATTTATTTAAATATATGTGATTATTTACACGAAAATTGATGGGTTATATTAATAAAAGTGAAAGAGAGTTAAGAAAACAGTACGAGAGAAAAAGAACAAACCCCAACGATGGAAAAGGTAATAAAAATAAATTATGTTTAAGGGACTGTTTAAATTTACAAAATTTATATATTTATTTAAATATATGTGATTATTTACATGAAAATTGATGGGTTATATTAATAAAAGTGAAAGAGAGTTGAGAAAACAGTACGAGAGAAAAAGAACAAACCCCAACGATGGAAAAGGTAATAAAAATGAATTATGTTTAAGGGACTGTTTAAATTTACAAAATTTATATATTTATTTAAATATATGTGATTATTTACATGAAAATTGATGGGTTATATTAATAAAAGTAAAAGAGAGTTAAGAAAACAGTACGAGAGAAAAAGAACAAACCCCAACGATGGAAAAGGTAATAAAAATAAATTATATTTAAGGGACTGTTTAAATTTACAAAATTTATATATTTATTTAAATATATGTGATTATTTACACGAAAATTGATGGGTTATATTAATAAAAGTGAAAGAGAGTTAAGAAAACAGTGCGAGAGAAAAAGAACAAACCCCAACGATGGAAAAGGTAATAAAAATAAATTATGTTTAAGGGACTGTTTAAATTTACAAAATTTATATATTTATTTAAATATATGTGATTATTTACATGAAAATTGATGGGTTATATTAATAAAAGTGAAAGAGAGTTGAGAAAACAGTACGAGAGAAAAAGAACAAACCCCAACGATTGAAAAGGTAATAAAAATGAATTATGTTTAAGGGACTGTTTAAATTTACAAAATTTATATATTTATTTAAATATATGTGATTATTTACATGAAAATTGATGGGTTATATTAATAAAAGTGAAAGATAGCTGAGAAAACAGTACGAGAGAAAAAGAACAAACCCCAACGATGGAAAAGGTAATAAAAATGAATTATGTTTAAGGGACTGTTTAAATTTACAAAATTTATATATTTATTTAAATATATGTGATTATTTACATGAAAATTGATGGGTTATATTAATAAAAGTAAAAGAGAGTAGAGAAAACAGTACGAGAGAAAAAGAACAAACCCCAACGATGGAAAAGGTAATAAAAATAAATTATGTTTAAGGGACTGTTTAAATTTGTAATATTTTTACAAATAATTATTATAGTAAAAATCAAAGCCATATTTGCGCGAGTAAGACGCGATAAGCCGCTTCAAGCGGGGTCATTTGAGCGAATAAGTGATGACGTCAAGCTTAAAGACGCTTTAAGGTTGAATTCTCAACGTCATTCAATCTATTGCCAACCTATAACCTATTTCGCGTTGATTTTTTGAGTTTATTATTTTAATAACTAACATTTAAAGAAAAACAATATCGTCGGTACATTATTTAGGTAGTATCCGATATATTACAAAAATATCAATTTAATTCATTGCTAATTTTGGGAGAATTGTATAGTGAAAGAACAATGAGTGACAATGACATAATAATGTTAAAAAAAATCTTACCCGATATTTTTCGCTATACAATTCTCCTAAAATAAGTTATGAAATTCCTTGATATTTATTAAATATGTCAATTATTACCTATAGAATATCAAGTCGATACTGGTTTTCTTTAAATTTTGTATAAAAGCTAGAAAACATAAATAAATCTACGCGAAATAGGTTATAGGTTGGCAAGCATGTTGATACTGCCGCCTTAAGCGATACTTGGCGGTTTCTGGAGACCGCCAGAAAGATAATAAGCGTGTAGTGGGGGGTAAATAACGAAATTTGTTGATGTTTGTTGGGTCTGGGCAGTCTACGTTTTCCGTTTTATATATTTTTAAATTGTTACAATGTCCGAGGAAATGTCGGGTATGGTCACAGTCAATTAAAAAAAGTCTTGGTTTAAATACCTGTATATCCAATCATCCTCATAAATGGATCGAATATGTTCCTTTGCTATAAATGACCTTAACAAATTGAGAACCATAGGAAACCCTTTAAAAATAAATAAACACGGAAATACAGAAAATTCATCTTTCTCTATAAAGGAGAATAGTTCTACTGCAGATATATTTTCCATTTTAAACACGTTTACACCAACATCAAATCGTAAAACTGTACGAAAAATTATAAAAATATTTTTTAATGTTAAAAAAGCAAAAAAGTCACAACTGAGTGACATTGTAACATGTCAGCGGTAAGCGGTGTGTTTGTGCGCATCAAAAATTTGATGACGTCACGCTTAAATACGCTTACAAATCCAACTTAAAGACGCCAGTTCGCTCAAATATATCTCACAGCCCAGTTGGAATGGCTACATGGCCGCAACAGTAAGTGGAGAAATTGAAACAAGTCTTTGTATGCTCTTCCTTTTATTAATCTAGAACCAAGCAATCCATTATCTCTAAATTCTGCGCTGCACTTTGCTGTGGATTTATGTAAGAAACAGAAATTCTAAAACAACAGGACGTTTTAAATTTACATCTAAAACTACGCCAAAAACTAACTTGTCAGATTCCCTTAGTTCTCTAGAAAATTCTATGGCCAAAATAATTCCCATGTCTGACGAATTAATATTTTTGGGAGATATCAATATCAATATGTTAAATATCAACAACACTAGTATAGATTTACTTAATAATTTTTTTGCAACATACAATCTTAGTCAAATAGTTGTAAACCCCACTCGTTCGGTTGGTAGCACACATAGTCTCATTGACATCATTGTCCTATCTAATAAACATTTGCTTGCTTCTGATGTTATTCACTATGACATGCATAACACCAGCGATCACCAACTTATCTATTGTACTTTGAATTGCATAATCCCTCGAAGGTTACCTAAAATCGTTCAATTTAGAGATTTTCGACATTTCGTTAAACATAACTTTGATAAGGATTTAATGAGTAAAAATTGGGGCTTGATTCTTGATGCCACAGATATCTCTGAAAAAGTAAATTTGCTTACTAATAATATATTATCACTCTTTGATTTGCATGCACCCACAAAAAAAGTAAGGGTAACAAGACCTAAAACTCCTTGGTTTACAGACACGTTAAAAATAATGAAAAAACATCGTAACAATATTATCTAAATATAAAAAATCCAAATCAATAAATGATTGGGTTGCTTATAAAGAAATGCGAAATTTTTTTACGCAGGCCGTACGGAATGAAAAAAGGGCTTATATTGATTTTATCACTAGAACCAAAAATTCTAGAACTGTATGGCAAACTTTGGATCAAATGAACGTATACAATAAATCGAAGCAAAATTTTAACTTACCAACCTCTCTAAAAAACCCCGATTTAATTAACAAAAATTTTATAAAGTCGATAGATGCTGTAGCGACGCCGGCTAGTGATAAAACTGTAGAGACTTATCTTAATGGTCGCGCGACATTGGCGACTTTTTCATTTGGCTTGGTTAACGACCATGATATTATTAATGCAATTTCTCAGTTAAGGTCTAACGCCTTTGGAGTGGATGGTATATCTTTGGAGATGGTTAAATTATGCTGTCCAATAATTGTGCCATTTTTAACTCATATTTTTAACATCTGCATCGAGAATGGTATATTTCCTTCACAGTGGAAAACTGCAATAGTCTTGCCGCTTCCAAAGGTAAATATTAGTTCAGTTAATGATTTAAGACCTATTAGTTTATTGCCTATGTTTTCTAAGATATTAGAAAAAGTTATTTTTTCCCAGATAATTAATTATTTACATCAAAATAGTCTATTGCCGGATTCACAGTCGGGGTTTCGCAAACATTACAGCACCACATCTGTACTACTTAGGGTTGTAGATGATATTATTGGAGCTGCAGTTCTGGGTGATACATCTGCCCTTGTTTTGTAGGACTATAGTAAGGCATTCGACACTTTGGATCACCAAATGTTGTGTGCCAAATTGTTTTACTACGGGTTTTCAGAGGGATCTGTGAAGTTTATTGAGAACTATCTATCGGGTCGTTCACAGCGAGTACTCGTGGAGGAGGTCATATCGGAGTCTATAGATATAGTTCGTGGTGTACCACAAGGCTCTATATTGGGGCCATTGCTCTTTCTAATTTACACGATTGACATGAACCTTGCAATTGCAAACTGTCATATGCAAAGATTTGCCGATGACACTCAACTACGCGTAAGTTTCAGTAAGGAAGGTGCACTTCAGGCTAATCAAGTTATGAACAATTGTTTAGAGTCTATCTCTCACTATTCTAAAAACCATGGCCTAAAAATAAATCCTAAAAAATTAGCTGTTATGTTTTTTGGTCCGGACAAGGACTAGGCAAGTCACAACATCCAATTGACCATTGATAATACTCAGATTCCTGTCGTTGCAGCGTACAAGAATTTAGGGATTGTGTTTGATTCTAGTCTTAGGTTTAAACAGCAGGTATCTAAAATAATACAGATGGTCCTTTCTTTCCTTAAAAAATCTTTACAAAAATAAAGATATACTAAATTATTCCCTAAAAAGACAACTATGCGAATCTTTGGTTCTCTCTCACTGCACTTATGCAGATATTGTTTATGGACCTTGCCTTGACTTACAGTCGAAAAATAGGATTCAGTGACTCCAGAATTCGTGTATACGCTTCGTTTGTGGACTTAAAACGCGTGACCATGTATCTTATAAATTGAAAATGTTAAAATGGCTAAATATGCAAGACAGATTGAAACTACATCTTGGTTGTTTTATTTTTAAGCTGCTCGAGAGTGGAACTCCCGGATAGCTTCGCGAGAAACTCTCTTTTAGATGTGCAACTCACACTCGCCAAAATAATTTGCTTAATTTACCTCGACATCGCACTGCTCTATTTCAGCGATCTTTATCATATGTTGCTCCCAAAATGTTTAATAAAAATAAAGTGTATTTTGAGAATGTTTCCTATAATACGTTTAAACGGAAATTTAAAAGGTTTTTGTTAAATGGACTTTGAATGTAGATTTTTATTTTTGGCACCTATATTATACTTTTTTTTTGTTGTTTTTTGCATAAGTGATAAGTGGGAGGTATTATATTGTTATAGGTATATTATGTTTATACTTGATACTTATAATCTTAGTAATAATATTGTAATTTATTATATTATAATTGTATTTTATATGCTCGGTTAAGCAAACAGCTATGCTGCACTTCGCCGAGTTAAAAATAAAGACGATTCTATCTATCTATCTTTTTGACATATTAAATTTTATATAAATGTATGTTTCATCCCGTAACGCGATGGGTGAAGGTCCTTCTATGGTCGGATCCCCTACTACAACATGTAGCTCTGCTAAAAACCACATATTACGAGTATATCTGCAAGTGCAAGATTGGGCTTGACAATAAACTTGATCCAGAAAATGGAGGATAGAGAATGGTAAATGGCATTCTGATTCCAGAAAAAACCTCAGATAAAATGGCACCGGAATTTATCCTTAATTTAATCCATTGCAAATGTAAAACCCACTGCAAAAAAGTATGTAGTTGCAGAAAAGCTAACGTTTTCTGTTTAAATATTTTTAACTTTTGTAATGGAAATGCCTGCAGTAACATTCCTCAACCAACTGACATGCTTTCAGATGATGAAGATGAATGCTTATAAACTTCCTTTATAATCCTGTAGGTATATTTAGTAACAACGTTTGGTGTTATTTTATAACTTTACAAATTATATACAATTTTTGTTTTTTCTGGGCTAGTTTGGATTTTTTTCTATTTTTAACTTATATTATATTATAGCTCCCTTCTCGTTAGACATAGAGATATAATTGTTTTACCAAATTATGCAGAAATTAGTGCTGAATAAATTATTTTTGTCCATATTTCCTCGTTTTTGAGCGGTTTTCAAGATATAGGCAATTATTTTAAAAAATGTCAAAATTCCAAGATGGCGGACTTATTTTGAGGATGTTATGCAAAACGGAGGTATAGTCAGATCTGGTCTTAACGTGCGGGTCCAAAGGTCACTGATGATATGCGTCAAATCAGACAACACAGAGGCTATCAAAATGTTGTGAGATTATTTACGAATATACCGAAGGAAGGAAAACTAGTTTCATTATTTTAGCTATCGCGAAGATAGCCACATATACCTAATATTATTAGTTTTGTAATAATTATGTACAGGGGAGTTGAAAAAGTTACAAAAAAATTATATAATTGTTAATTGTACCCTTTAATTAAAAACAACAATAATAAACAGTGCAATTTATTTTAACAATTTTACTACTGAAACCTAAAAATACAATGGCATTTAGTCTGATAAACTATTTCGATAATGAAAGAAAAAGTGGAAATTCGCAAACCAATATGCAGGAAACCGTAATGAAAACACTGGGAATTAGTTTAAGGACTATGCAGAATAATGTGAATGAAAAAAAAGCATAATATAATACCCAAGAATACTAAAAAATGTAAACGAAAAACACCGTTTATAATTATAGCCTAAAAACTCTCATCGTCACTTATAAAATCTGAAAAGTTCTCGTCGTCTGAGTCGTCTTCGAATGGAGCAATTATCATTGGCGCTACTTTGACATCTAGTACTTGTTCTCGATCCCACCAATCCCTTATTAATATTTCTGTATGTTCCACCGATTTCTTCCAGTACTCTTGTGTAATATGATCTAACGAATCTTGCCAAACTATTTGTACTTGATTGGATTTAAGACCATCACCTACATGTTTTTCATAATAAGACTTTGCACCAGCCCATATTAATTCTATTGCGTTAAACTGGCAATGATATGGCGGTAGTCGTAGAACCTTATGACCATATTCACGCAGTATTTCATCTACCGCGTATATTTTGGGTTTTTTAAGAGACTTTGCTATTGATAGGAGTTCCGATTTAAGCATATTTGGTAAAGGATTTTGGTTGTGTTTTTCCAGCCACTCATAAATATCACTTTTCCTCCAAGATAAGGTAGGCTGTTTATTTAAAATTCTTGAATGATATGATGCATTATCTAATACAATTAAAGACGGAGCATCCAAATTTGGTATCAATTGAACTTTTAACCATTTTTCAAACATTTCGCATTCATATTATCATGATAGTCAGCACTTTTTGATGTTGAAGAAAAAATTAAACTCGCACCTGCAACATATCCTGTTGCAGAACCGGCATGCAAAATAATAAAACGCTTTCCCGTACCGCACCTCTTTTTCCTTTTAACACTTTTTACAGACTCATCTTGCCAAGATTTTGAACCACTTCCATTCGAAAATTTCCACGTTTCGTCTAAAAATACCACATTTTTAAATTTCGATTTGTAATTGTCCGTATATTTTTTTAAAAACTGAACACGCTGACTCACTATCTGTGGCTGCTCATATAAAAATCTTCGGTTACAGTCTTTTTTATAGCGAAAACCTAAATTTTTTATTAATTTTGATAACGCTTCAAGTCCAATTTCCAAAACACCCCGAATTTTTAATGTTTTTTGTAAAACTGGAAGAGTTACATTGGTTTTTGATTTGTATAAATCGTAAATCACATTTCGAACTCCCATTTTAATATTTTCGCTTAAATCCTCAGTCTTTGGCTTCCTTCGTTTACACTTTTTAGTATTTTTGGGTATTATGTTACGTTTTGTTTCATGCACAATTTTCTGCGCAGTCCTCAAACTAATTCCCAGTGCTCTGGCTACTGTTTCCTGAATATTGGTTGGCGAATTTCTACTTTTTCTTTCATTTTCGAAATAGTTTATCAGATTAAGTAATATTTTTTTTGATTGGGGATGCAAAAACCCAGAAAATTGTTTCATTTTGTCACAAACTGTCAAAGTCACAAAACTGGCATATTTAAAATAAAACGTAGCTGGTGCTATTATAAGCTTTTTTAGAATCGCTGGAAAGTAAATACATATCCTTTTTTTTTCATGTCAAAATGGAATAAGTCTGTCTCATTTATCTTACGTATTTTATTTAGAGGGTAAAATTAAACGCAAGTAAAAAAAACAAAAACTGAGAGTATGTCTTTCTTGAATCGTATGACCCGCACGATAAGACCAGATCCGACTATATGGGGACTTTTAGTATGTTAAATAGGCCGACAAATACTAACGATTGAGAGTGGTCGCATCTCTATGTTAATTTGTTGTCAGACACCCCCTAATTTTACTGGCCTAAAAGCTTAGGTATACCATTTTGCCCCACACTTCCCTATGTATAATTGTTTATTATATTGCTAATTCCCTTGATATCGAACGGGCCTTGTTATAAAAAAGTTTTAATGTCCGCTTATTGCAGTGCTACTGACAGTCACTGACCGCCATTACCCCTGTCTTGATTGCAATAATTAAAGTTATATTTTTTGATTGCAGATGCCAAATAATTGGAAACAAAAGACTGAAAAAGCCCAGTGGTCTGCAGATCTTTTAAATGCCATCAGAGATGTTGAAAATGGCGAAAGCCAACGAGAAGAGGCAAAAAAAGTACAATATCCCATTATCCCATTTTCTTCTTTTAAACAAAGGTACAAGAAACAGGAAAGTGGTGGCCCCTCAATAGGGAAAAAACACGTGTTCACTTAAGAACAGGAAGCTGAAATTACCAGTAATGCGAAAACGTTGGCCAATATATATAGACATAGACATATTTTTATTTAACCACATTTTTGTAAAAATTACAAATTGAGGCAAGTCATATAAAGTATGAAGCAATCCTTTACGGATTCATTTAACTAAATTAACATATAATAATATGTATATTAAAACATAATAATTGTATAAACAAACTTAATAGCTTTAAACAGAAACTAACAAACAATATTACGGTATATAAAAACGCAGAGCTTGTTAATAAAACCTATTCAAACATTGCAACCATTGCAAAAGGAGTTTCTGGGTTTGGATCAACGGGAATCTATTCCATAAATCCAAATATATTTTCGGAAGAAGATTTTCCATTTGATGTCCGCGAAATTGCTCAAAGGACTAATGCTACCCTTGATGTGACTTCAACTTAAACATTGAAAATTTAGAAAAGTTACACGCAAACCCCAACAATTTAATGGATAGTGACATTCAAAGTATTTTAGTGCAGGCGCCAGAGGTAGTTGAGTATGCAAAATGTGAGGACCGGCGACTATGTAATTCAATAAATTTGTGCTCATAAAGGACCTTCGCAGGAAAGTTTTGGGGTAGTTTTGATTTTCTTCATTCTCCACGTTTTTTGGGATGCTAAATCCGAATCTGAGGTTTGCTAACAAAATTTCGTGACGCAACATTAAAAAAAATGCAAAAAAAGGTAAAAAAAATGTAATTTTGAAAGTCTTTTGATTATAACTCGAAAATCATCAGTTTTTCCGTAAAAATACTTCTAATCGAAATGAAAGTACGTAAAATTTTCTTCAAATTTTATCTTTTTTTAATTTTCTCTCAGACAAACCGTTCGGGCTCAATCGCTAGTTGAAAAGTGGCGTGTTTTATTTGCCTCTCCAAAAACCCACCTTTTTTACTCCAAAACTCTAACATATTTTTCTGAAAAATTTGTCATCGACGGAGGGTTTTTATTACACCGGGTCAAATGGCATCACGGCCAGACATATGCAGAAATCTGGAGCAGTTGTTTTCTATGTAAAGTCAAATTACAAATGGAATGCCGTGATCATTTTCGATGGTTACCCCGACAAAGCTCGTGAAAGCACCAAGCGAATAGAGCAATTGAGAAGGGCACAAAGAAAACATTCTGCGGCAATATCATTTACTGAATCGATGGTGCCCACTGTCTCGCAGGAGAGTTTTCTTGCAAATTCCACAAACAAGAGCCGGTTGATTTTTATCCTTATGCAGAAGTTAAATGAAGCAAACATTAAGTCACAGCAAGCAGTGGAGGATGCTGAATCACAACAGCACTTAAGTAAGCTTCTTCAAATAAACACGTGACAGTAGTGGGGGAAGATATCGACCTTTTGGTGATTTTGATTGACCTGTGTAGTCCTGATATAAAAAATTTATTTTTCATGAAACCAGAAAGAGGAAAGGTGTCTCAAGCCATCTACGATCCTCACCTATCAGACAAACTCCTGTCAGAACATATTATTATATTATTCCTGCACGCAATGAGTGCTGGTGCACGAGAACATTTATTAAGAGTTTACTTTTAGGTGCAGCAATGGTTATCTGGCAAAACCAGCATATTCAATAAACAACCAAGAGACCCGAACCAGTGGGGGTGGAAAAAAATAAAGAGTGGTCTTTTGCTTGTTACAACCACGTCCAAACCAGCACCGGACTCAATGCTTCAGCGCATTTCTTGTAAATGCAAGAAAGGCTGCCAGCGAAATTGTGGATGCAGGAAAACCGGCCGTTATTGCTCTCCAATATGCACAACATGCAACGGGTTGTGTGAAAACGTCGAGCCCCCGGACGACAGCCTTGAGATAGAAGAAGAAAGGGCCCAAGAAAGAGACCAAGAACTATCTGACGAAGAACGCTTTGTCGATGTGGAAGGTATGTCTAATTGCAAAATCACAAGTTAATGTTTTTTCACGATTTCTCTTATTTTTCAGCTCAATCTTTGATGCTGTTTATGGAAGAACCCGATCCTTTGGCAGGACCTTCAGCCATCGAGGAGCCTCAGCCAGGACCTTCCGCCATCGAAGAGCCTCAACCAGGACCTTCTTAGAGAAAACGGATAAAATATTATGAAAATATAATAAAGTGATGAAGATAATGTTATTTGTTAATAAATTAGGGTTTTGTTTATAAAAAGTGTTTTTTTTGGGGATAGATAAAACACGCCACTTTTCAACTAGCGATTGAGCCCGAACGGTTTGTCTGAGACAAAATTAAAAAAGAATGAAATTTGAAGAACTTTTTATGTACTTTTATTTTGATTAGAAGTATTTTTACCGAAAAATTGATGATTTTTGAGTTATAATCAAAAGACTTCCAAAATTACCTTCTTTTTACCTTTGTTTGCATTTTTTTCAATGTTGTGTCACGAAGTTTTTTTAGCAAACCTCAGATTCGGATTCAGCATCCCAAAAAACATAAAGAATGAAGAAATTTAAAACTAACCCAAAACTTTCTTACGAGAAATACTATATTACTGCACTATATGCTCAAATTCTTTTATCTGAGACACCAATACCCATATTGCCAGCAGCTGTGTTGGTCCCTTTCGTTTTTCCCCGCGTCCTCGCCTGGTATAGTCAGTAGAAATTAATTCTTAGTGCGTATCGGTTTCCTTTTTAGTTTTCACGTAACATTATTTAAGTTTTCCTGTAGTTAATTGAATCGGTAAGTGGAACAAGGGCCCATCTACCTATTTTTTCGATTTCCGTATTTTCGCATTTTGCGATACTTCTCTTTAGGACGCATCAGTGAACGGAACATGGGCCCTTAAAATGGCACCCAATACGGTTAAAATCATCTGTTTATTTTGTGGTTCATGGAACAAGGGCCCAAATGATGTAGTTGGGCCCATGTTCCACGGCTCATGCATGCATGTATGATTTGCAATGAGTAAACCTAACCTAACAATACTAGTTGTTTTGTTGACGTTTACCGGTATAAGTAAACACTCGGTTCTTTTGTTATTAAATATAGTTAATATACATTGATTTATTTCTAATTAAGTGTAAAAATGAGTGACGATGATGCAAATGATTCCGTTATTGTTTTAAAAAAGATAGCCCACCCTGAGGAGTGGAAACAAAATAAAGCTAAACGATTGAGAGCTTCGGGGGAACCCCATATTTCCAAACGTGGTAAAAACGTTCCGGCTCGTTCCACTGTCTTCAAATGCAGGTAAAGTTTTGATTATAATAAGAGAAATTATTGTTTATAGCAAATTTGTTAATCGTAGATGTTCGAGAAATAAAGAAGCGTGTTGCTTATCAAAATTCAGCGACATGTGCCTTCAAAAGTTGTTGGAAAATTTTAACAATATAGGAGACAAAAATGCTCAAGATGTGTATCTACAAGGATTAATCAAAATTGGGGAAACTAAACGCAAAACTACCAGGAGACAACCGAAAGTTCAACGCAATTTCAGTTATCATTATGAGGTATAGCTAATAATATACTTATTTTAACCTGTTATTTCCAAAACTTGTTTTTCAGGTACAACTTGGGAATGTAGCTGTGAAAGTTTGTCGCGAGGGTTTTGCAGGCGCTCATGGTATTAGTGTAAAAAGAGTACGTCGAATTGCAGCATTAAAAAGTCAATTAAAGCTTCCTAAGTATTTAAGGGGACTGCATGAAAATAGAGGAAATGTCAAGGGAGATGAAATTCAAACAAAAATCGATACTCACATTCAGTCTTTTCCGTATTATATTCAGCATTACGGGCCGTTAGGCCAAAAAAGAAGATACTTAGCCTCTAATCTAAGCGTACTTAAAATGTATGAACTATTTCTGGAAAAGTATTACCCAGAAATTTATGCAAATATTGATGAAGCGACTGATTTAAAAAATATGCAGTGTGAAGTAAAATATAAGTACTACTTAGACTTTTTTAGAAAAAACTACAACTATCGGTTTGGAAGGCCCAAAACAGATCTTTGCACAGAATGTGAAGAAATTAAGGCCTCAATTGGCCGAGAAAGTAATGGAGCGATGATTGCGGAATTAAAAGTGAAACTAAAAGTGCACAAAAAGCGTGCACATGTTTTTTATGAGAAACTAAAAGAAGCAACAAGTGAGGCCAAAGAACATGATCATGTTGAAACATTGTGTTTTGATTTTAAGCAAAATTTGCCCTTGCCTCATTTAAACACAACGGACACCTTTTATGTAAGGCAGTTATGGGCGTATGTATTTTGTGTGCACTCTGCCAAAACTGGAAAAAGTATTATGTATATGTGGACGGAGAATACGGCTAAAAAGGGCTCCAATGAAGTTTTGCCAGTTTTGCATCATTATATTGATGCATTTTTGCCCCAGGGGGCAAAAAAACTAAACATTTTTAGCGATGGCTGCCGTGGTCTTTAACTCAGAATAAACGATTTGATGAAATTCGTCACCATTTTCCAATCAGGGGTCATAGCTTTCTACCTTGTGACCGTCACTTTGGAATTATCGAGAAAAAACAAAGAAAAATGGAAAAAATAGAGGAACTCAATCTGATTAATGAAAAGTTTAAAGTTGTATTACTAAGACAAACAATGGTAAAAAAATTTGGCGATTTCTTCGATACTTATTTCAAAAAAACCGTCACCAAGGACAGGCTAAAATTTCAAATTACAAAATATAAGCTGTTCATTTTTAATGCAGCACACATGTGGGTGAAAATCTCTGCAACTCTCCAAAATTTAATAACTGATAAATTCGTTTTGCTGAAACCTGAAGCTCAATCAAATCCAATAGTATTTCCTACTCAACCACTAAATAATGCAGACCTGCCAATTAAAAAGGAAAAGTTGCAAAATATTTTGCAACTTGTAAAATATCTTGAAAATCCTGAAGCCATATTGTTTTATAACAGCTTAAAAGCATCGCAAGGAAATCAGGATGATGATTCGGATGGTTAACATGGCGTATAAATATAGATAAAGTTTTCTTTTAATAAATTAAACTGTATTTGAACAAATAAATCGTTATTTTTTCTGAAAACATGTTTTTAATTCTGGAAATTTTCATTGAATGCCCCATGGAGCCCTTTTTAGCCGTATTCTCCGTCCACATATACATAATACTTTTTCCAGTTTTGGCAGAGTGCACACAAAATACATACGCCCATAACTGCCTTACATAAAAGGTGTCCGTTGTGTTTAAATGAGGCAAGGGCAAATTTTGCTTAAAATCAAAACACAATGTTTCAACATGATCATGTTCTTTGGCCTCACTTGTTGCTTCTTTTAGTTTCTCATAAAAAACATGTGCACGCTTTTTGTGCACTTTCAGCTCACCTATATCTCCAGCAAATGAAAGAGCTTAAAGACCATGTTTCTAAGAACGAACTCGAGAAGTTCTTACGATAGTATTTTACGATAAAGCGAAACAAGGAAAAATTCTGGTCAGGTGTTTGGTCTGATATGACTATTGAGCAAGCACTGATGCGTTAGCTAAAAATCACAGGAGGTCTTACACGAGGAAGGGGCCTTACTGAAACTCTTCTTGCCAAATGGACTTTATCGATGCCTCTTTGTTCTAAAGTTTGCGATGCTATTGAAGAGTTTTCAGAGGTTAAACCTAGCTACACAGTACAGCATATTGAGTTAAGATATAGCCGTGAAAAGCTTGATACTCAAGATCTAAACAATATTACAGAATGGCTCGAACAACATAATCCATTTCAAAGAAACAACAATCTTTTGATATCACTATCAACAGTTGCAGTTGCACCAGACTACATTAATTGCGACAAAGCCAAGGAAGTTGGAGAAGCCGTTTTGAAAAAAACCATAGGAAAAAATTTTCACGATATTCGTTACAAGAGAAACGATAGAGTAAAAACTTTAGCATTTATTAATAAAACCGTAAAAGTATATAATCAGATTCCTGCTGTATGATCTATATAATCAGCTTTTTAACAGAATAATTTGCACTTGCAAATCAAAGTCCGACCTAAAAAAGTGTTTCGAATATAAACTGTCGCAATATCGTCCCGCATGATTTGATGGTGACAATTTGAGGAAAACTAAGAAATTTGCTTTGTTTGATTTTATTGACAAAAAGAGTGCCTCCAGCATATGAAGTTCCCTAAAATACAACTTTTGTGATAGATGGTGGATATTTGATTCATAAAGTTATTTGGCAGTTTCATCATGTTACAAAGATGTATTTTCACAATATGTAAATTTTGTGATGTAGGTACCATTATGGATCAAATTGTAAAATTATTTTTGATTGATTCAATTCAGTGACTACTAAGACGCAAGACCAATTAAAGAGAACTGGTGGGGCTTCTTGTGCTGATATAGAGATTTCTGAGAACTCACTGTTGACCATTCGGCGAGAACTTTTTAAAAAAATTCAAAAAACAAGGATCAGTTCATTTTCTTCCTCGTCAAAAAGTTTTAGGAAGTTAATATATCGGCCAAGCAAGTAAACGGAGATGCAGATAATGAAATAGTTAAAGCCGCTTTGAGTCTGAGAGACACATGTTAATCAGTTACACTTGTTGGCGAAGACGCTGATTTATTAGTCCTGTTAGTATACTTCTCAAAAGCCGATAAAACTTTTATGTTGCGACCAGGAAAACAGACTAAACCAGATCGGATATCCAAAATTTCAAGATGGCGGACTTATTTTGAGGATATTATGCAAAACGGAGGTATGGGGACTTTTAGTATGTTAAATAGGCCGACAAATACTAACGATTGAGAGTGGTCGCATCTCTATGTTAATTTGTTCTCAGACACCCCCTAATTTTACAGGCCTAAAAGCTTAAGTATACCATTTTGCCCCACACTTCCCTATGTATAATTGTTTTTCCTACGAGCGTGCGCAAAGTAGTACTTTGCGCACGCATTTTTGTGTGCAAAGTTACACTTTTCCGCACTAGTGCGGATAAGACTTTTATCCGCACTGGGTGCGGAAAAGTGTAACTTTTTAATTTTCTATTATTTTTTTTTGTTATGTAATTTTTAGTTGTAAGTATATTATAGTTCTTTCTTTAAAGTCGAATTAAAAATTATTAAATAAATTATCATATTTTTATTTTTGTTGTTATCTGATATGAAGCTCGTAGGAAAAATGTTGTTCCTAACAAGTGCGCAAAGTGCTTTTCCGCACGCAAGAACTTATCCGAACTCCGCTTCGCGTCGTTCGTCCAACTGTACTTGCGTGCGGAAAAGTATCACTTTGCGCACTTGTTAGGAAAATAACTATATTATATTGCTAATTCCCTTGATAATGAACGGGCCTTGTTATAAAAAAGTTTTAATGTCCGCTTATTGCAGTGCTAATGATAGCCAGTGACCGCCATTACCCCTGTCTTGATTGCAATAATTGAAGTAATATTTTTTGATTGCAGATGCCAAAAAATTGAAAACAAAAGACTGAAAAAGCCCAGTGGTCTGCAGAAGATATTTTAAATGCCATCAGAGATGTTGAAAATGGCGAAAGCCAACGAGAAGAGGCAAAAAAAGTGCAATATCCCATTATCCCATTTTCTTCTTTTCAACAAAGGTACAAGAAACAGGAAAGTGGTGGCCCCTCAATAGGGAAAAAACACGGGTTCACTCAAGAACAGGAAGCTGAAATTACCAGTAATGCGAGAACGTTGGCCAATATACAGTGTGTGTATAAATTCTGGAAACGGCTTAATAACATCACAATTTACTGGCCGATTTAAACCAAATTTGGTACAGTTGTGTAAGAGGATCTAACGCACCGAATGACGATATTGGCGTTGTTGCCAGCTTTTTAGTTTGTCTGGAATTCGAACGAATTTTATATTTTTAAATATAATACCCTGTATATTTTTACATTTTTAAATTTCACATAAAATTATAATTATTTTTTATTAAATGCATTAATAGTCTATACTTCATAGTTTCCGAGATATTGACTCTCGAAAAGTGACATTTTTGAACTTTGACAGCTTCTAACTTTCTAACAGTACGTCTTAGAGCAAAACGGCTTACATGTCCCTATCTTCAATTTTTATTATCTTCCCAAAAAAATCAACTTCCAGTTAAACCGGAACAACTATATTTCCTGCTTTCGAGTTACATCCGGTTTAACCGGAAGTTGATTTTTTTGGGAAGATAATAAAAATTGAAGATAGGGATATGTAAGCTTAGAAAGTTAGAAGCTGTCAAAGTTCAAAAATGTCACTTTTCGAGAGTTAATATCTCGGAAACTATGAAGTATAGACTAATAATGCATTTAATAAAAAATAATTATAATTTTATGTGGAATTTAAAAATGAAAAAACATACTGGGTGTTATATTTAAAAATATAAAATTCCTTCGAATTCCAGACAAACTGAAAAGCTGGCAACAACGCCAATATCGTCATTCGGTGCGTTAGATCCTCTTACACAACTATACCAAATTTGGTTTAAATCGGCCAGTAAATTGTGATGTTATTAAGCCGTTTCCAGACTTTATACACACACTGTATATAGACATAGACATATTTTTATTTAACCACATTTTTGTAAAAATTACAAATTGAAGCAAGTCATAGGTATATAAAGTATGAAGCAATCCTTTACGGATTCATTTAACTAAATTAACATATTATAATATATTAAAACATAATAATTGTATAAACAAACTTGATAGAAACAGAAACTAACAAACAATATTCAAAATATAAATGTTGTGTTTTGTGAATTTACAACATCAAGGTAGGTACTGTTGCATAGAAGGCATGGGATTTAAGAAATGTCGTAATCACAATCTTAAATTTCTTTTCATTTAAGCCCTTTACCGTTGTAGGATTAAGTCCCATGCAGTTGAGAAAACTGGTTTTTGAATATGCTGAGCAGTTAAGAATAACGCATATACAGTGTCACCAGTAAAGTCCGCATCATATGGGATTTTTTTTTATTAATAGCTTTATTCGAAATTTGACTTTGGCATCAAGCTCTGCTTCGCTCGAGATGAAAATTAAGCAAAAAAATAGTAGTCACGTGATTCACATTATATGAAAAATTTTAATTTTTTCAAAAAAATAATTTAAAAGTGGGGTTATTTCTGAAAATATCGAAAAAAGTTATTGGAAAAAGTTTTTTTAAATGCAGTTTCTAGTCCACATGCAAAATTTCAGCCGCATAAGATCATTTTAATCTTTTACCTATATTTTGTAACCACTTTTGCAAAATAAGACTCAACGAAACCTACATAGAACTTCTCAGTTTTGACAATTTGGTCGTATGTGATGCAAAGTTTATTTGTTTTTGACCCTGTATAAAATAACCCCATAAAATAAGTATTTTTGAGAAGGTAGTTTGTGTCTGAAAGTAATACACCTTAAAATTAAGACAAAAAGAACACAGTGTCTTCAGTAAATTGTTTTTTAAGTGGAAAATAAATTTTAGTTTAACAACGTAAAGTTTATCTATTTTCAACGATTTAATTTAAAACCCCTATATTATCATTTTTTATTATTAAGCTATGTCATAATAACGTTAACGTGTATTACTTTCAACCACAAACTACGTTTTCAAAAATACTTATTTTATGAAGTTACCTTATACAGGGTCCAAAACAAATAAACTTTGCATCACATACGACCAAATTTTAATAGCCCAATTTTTATTTTGTAGAAAAACACACATTTAATGTGGCGCTTCTTTAAAGAAAATGTATCTGAAATAAAGCATTGTCAAAACTAAGAAGTTTTATGTAAGTTGCGTTGAGTCTTATTTTGCAAAAGTGGTGCAATTTACAAAATATAGGTAAAAAATGAAAATTATCTTATGCGGCTGAAATTTTGCACGTGGTCTAAAAACTGCATTTAAAAAAACTTTTTCTAATAACTTTTTTCGATATTTTTAAAAATAACCCCACTTTTGAATTATTTTTTTGAAAAAATTAAAATTTGACAGATAATGCGAATCACGTGACTACTATTTTTTTTGCTTAATTTTCATCTCGATCGAAGCAGAGGTTGATGCCAAAGGCAAATTTCGAATAAAGCTATTAATAAAAAAAAATCCCATATGATGCGGACTTTACTGGTGACACTGTATTTAACAAAACTGGTTACAAGGGTTTCTTAGAAGAAATTCTTCACTTTCAGTGAAAAGCCCGAGGCAATAAGGCTAAATAGAATTAAAGGATTTAACAGGGATGAAGTGTCTCAGTTCTTTGGAGAATCTTGAAAAGGTTATGGTAAAATATAGTTTTTCTCCACATAACATTATACAACATGTATGAAACTGAGTTTACAACCGTTCAAGAAACAGGCAAAATTATTGGAATAAAACGACAAAAATGAATCAATGCAGTCACATCTGCAAAAAGGAAAAAAACTATAACAGTAATTTGTTGCATGAATGCTGCTGGAGGATTTGTTTCTTCTATGTTTATTTATGCACGTCAACGCATGGCTCCAACACTTGAAGTCAATGGATCCTTAGCCTGGGTCAGTATATTATACTTGCCCTGCGAACAGGTCGACAAATGAAGAACTCTATAATAATTTTAATAATCATGCTAAGCCAACCAAAGAAGGGCCAGTTCTCCTAATACTTGATAACCATGGAAGCCATATAACTCTGGAATCATACTTTTTTGTCGCAATAACAACATTGTTATGTTATCATTGCCCCCGCAGTCGTCCCACAGACTGCAACCTTTGGATGTTGTATTCTATGGCCCATTGAGCCTACAATAAAGAATGTGATTTGCATATAAAAAGTAAGCCCGGCGAGCCTATTACGGTACATAAAAACGCAGAACTTGTTAATAAAACCTATTCAAACATTGCAACCATTGCAAAAGGAGATTCTGGGTTTGGATCAACGGGAATCTATCCCATGAATTCAAATATATGATGTCCGCGCAATTGCTCAAAGAACTAACGCTACCCTTGATCAAGTAGACTCTTAAAATAATCGAGAGCAACTGCTACCAACAAATGGACATAGTCCTACATCTGAGCAAGGACAATCGACCAGTTTTGAGGTGTCTTTTGATCAAATTTCACCGGTTCCCGGTCCAAGCAAAGTTTCACAAGTAGCTACAAGAAAACAACCTTCTACACCATTGGAAATTGTGAATTAGTAAGAGTATATCAACATATTATATTATGAGTTTTGCAATTTGGAAGCATTAAAAGGTTGCAATTTTCTTTAATCAGAGGCCATTTTAAGTACTGTTGTATTAGCTGGTCCCCCTTCTATGGGATTAATATTGCCGGAATTGAGAGTTCAAATAAATTTTGCAAATTCTTTACTTGTCAAACTTTAAATTAATAAATCTCTCCTACTCACAGTGAACGATTAATTATTCTTGGTCTCGAGTTGTTAGACAAACGCAAAGTTAAACTTACTCTCTCAAAATACAATTGACAAAAAGCATATTAATATCCTGGTTTAAGCACATTTTGTAAGAACTACCCATACAGATTTTAAAATCCAAATAAAGCATTTATCAAATTGGCTTTTAGCTTCGGACACTTTATTCAAATGATGTTCTGTGTGCGAGTTAAATTTAAACTTTCATGTTGTTTAAAAGATACAATACTGCACTCTTTCTCAGGGCCATCTTTTGATTACATTGTGAATCACATCACTCTCGTCTTATTTCGTGAGACATAATATACTATATATAGCTTGCATCAATACGAAATTTGGTAAACCATACGGTATATTAATACGTAAAAACGTTGTTCGTAACAAAAACGAGATTTGACATTTCATTTCAAAACGTCGTCGTTGATTATGCTGGTCCTTTTATCCGCTTTCGTTGTAGCATGTCATAAATCTCATTATTATGTGGAAACTCTTCTTGCTAAATTCCATGGAGTAAGTATGAGAGAAAATATAATGTCGAATTTTGCATTTGCATTTGCATTTTCACATGGATTATAATTTATTTTTATTAATATCACACAATGTAGCTGGTCAACATGGAAGCTAAACGCTAAGCTACTCAATCCACCTAGCAAAGCTCCACATACGACCAATAACAAGTGTGTTTATTTCTTTCCAATGCTCAGACCAAATTCAGTCATTTGTTTCAGTTTATAGTCTTCAATCGCTAAATCCATTACAACTGTTGTAATATTGTATAAAGTTTACATATCTGTGTGGTCCATCTTGAGGCTTGCCATGGCATCTGGATGATATAAAGAGCAACAGCATTGATTGTCTTTTAAAAAAATCGTCTGCAAACTGTCAACACTTTGCTGCAATTGAACTTAAAATACTGTGAAGTAATTACTTTACTATAGCTTTTAACTCGATTAAATACAAAGATCAGAAAACATGTCATAAGGTTTAAAATAATAAAGTTTTGGTTCATACTCAGTAACATATTTAATAAATAACGTTGTCTCAGGAGTTGAATATATATTACAGTGTGACCCCAATGCATATTATGTCGGTACCACGAAACAACCTTTTTACTTTGGGACAAATTAAATTCCCAAAAAGTGTCAAAATATATTAGCAGCATGTGATGTCATGTCTAATATTGCTAATGTAATATTATTTTCTTTTCTTGTGATTAATAATATTCCCTTACACTGTTATAAGACCTTAAATTGGTAACGAGAATAAGATGGATAAAGAAAACGTCTCTTCTGCGTCGATAGAGTAAAACTGTGCTAATTATTATCAGTAGAATTTTCTATGTGATGAACTCAAAGTACAAATTTGATATTATTAAGTGACAACTTGTACCTAAGTTTTCTTAAACTTTTATATCTAGATTATGTATCAAAAAAATAAAATAACTTATGTTAGCGTCCTTATGTTTGAAGACCTCCAAAACTAAAAATAAACTCGGCCGTAGTTCTATATTTGCTCATCAAATAGAGAGGCTTCCTAATACTGAAATTATTCCAGTTAAAAATTCCCCTCATCCCTGTAGCAACATGACAATAATTGAAAAGATTTTGTCAACACTTTTGTCGCGTTGCACAAATATTTTAAAATTTTTTTAACTAACCAGCAACGTTAACTGTGACGTAAATGACATTGGCAGAAATAATTTCCTCACCATCAAAGTGGCCCGGTTAACTTTATTCTTGACTTACTAATCAGGCAACTTTAATTGTGACTAAATATTGTCTGTTAATGTTCTTTGTGTCACAGTCATTGCCTGGTTTGTTGATTTTGTTAAAAATCTTCGTGTAAGCCAGCATGAAATTTGTCTGGTTAGCATCAACTTACATGACACTTTTGATGGTGACATAAATAATTGTCACGAACAAGATTGAGCCTTAGATCGGGTGTAGCCAACTGTTAAGAAATCCTATTTGCATCCGTCTCACACGGTTGATAGCCTCAAATTGATTTCGTCGTCCCAATAAACTATATCGAAGAAATAATAAACAGACAACTTAACGTTTTATATTAATTACTAAAATAACAACAAACGATCAGTCCTCAGAATATGTTGTATAGTCGAATCTGGTCTTATCGTGCGGGTCATACGATTCAAGAAAGACATACTTTCAGTTTTTGTTTTCTTTACTTGCGTTTAATTTTACCCTCTAAATAAAATACGTAATATAAATGAGACAGACTTATTCCATTTTGACATGAAAAAAAAAGGATATGTATTTACTTTCCAGCGATTCTAAAAAAGCTTATAATAGCACCAGCTACGTTTTATTTTAAATATGCCAGTTTTGTGACTTTGACAGTTTGTGACAAAATGAAACAATTTTCTGGGTTTTTGCATCCCCAATCAAAAAAAAATGGTACTTAATCTGATAAACCATTTCGAAAATGAAAGAAAAAGTGGAAATTCGCCAACCAATATTCAGGAAACAGTATCCAAAGCACTGGGAATTAGTTTAAGGACTGTGCAGAAAATTGTGCATGAAACAAAACATAACATAATACCCAAGAATACTAAAAAGTGTAAACGAAGAAAGCCTGAGGATTTAAGCAAAAATATTAAAATGGGAGTTTGAAATGTGATTTACGATTTATACAAATCAAAAACCAATGTAACTCTTCCAGTTTTACAAGAAACATTAAAAATTCGGGGTGTTTTGGAAATTGAACTTGAAGCGTTATCAAAATTAATAAAAAATTTAGGTTTTCGCTATAAAAAAGACTGTAACCGAAGATTTTTATGTGAGCAGCCACAGATAGTGAGTCAGCGTGTTCAGTTTTAAAAAAAATATACGGACAATTACAAATCGAAATTTAGAAAAGTAATATTTTTAGACGAAACGTGGATATTTTCGAATGGAAGTGGTTTAAAATCTTGGCAAGATGAGTCTGTAAAAAGTGTTAAAAGAAAAAAGGGGTGCGGTACGGAAAAGCGTTTTATTATTTTGCATGCCGGTTCTGCAACAGGATATGTTGCAGGTGCGAGTTTAATTTTTTCTTCAACATCAAAAAGTGCTGACTATCATGATAATATGAATTGCGAAATGTTTGAAAAATGGTTAAAAGTTCAATTGATACCAAATTTGGATGCTCCGTCTTTAATTGTATTAGATAATGCATCATATCATTCAAGAATTTTAAATAAACAGCCTACTTCATCTTGAAGGAAAAGTGATATTTATGAGTGGCTGGAAAAACACAACCAAAATCCTTTACCAAATATGCTTAAATCGGAACTCCTATCAATAGCAAAGTCTCTTAAAAAACCCAAAATATACGCTATAGATGAAATACTGCGTGAATATGGTCATGAGGTTCTACGACTGCCGCCATATTATTGCCAGTTTAACGCAATAGAATTAATATGGGCTGGTGCAAAGTCTTATTATGAAAAACATGTAGGTGATGGTTTTAAATCCGACCAAGTACAAATAGTTTGGCAAGATTCGTTAGATCATATTACACAAGAGTACGGTGGAACATACAGAAATATTAATAAGGGATTGATGGGATCAAGAACAAGTACTAGATGTCGAAGTAGCGCCAATGATAATTGCTCCATTCGAAGACGACTCAGACGACGAGGACTTTTCCGATTTTATAAGTGACGATGAGAGTTTTTAGGCTATAATTATAAACGGTGTTTTTCGTTTACATTTTTTAGTATTCTTGGGTATTATATTATGCTTTTTTTTCATGCACATTATTCTGCATAGTCCTTAAACTAATTCCCAGTGTTTTCATTACGGTTTCCTGCATATTGGTTTGCGAATTTCCACTTTTTCTTTCATTATCGAAATAGTTTATCAGACTAAATGCCATTGTATTTTTAGGTTTTAGTAGTAAAATTGTTTAAAATAAATTGCACTGTTTATTATTGTCGTTTTTAATTAACGGATACAGTAGGTTTATAATTAACGATTATATAATATTTTGTAACTTTTTCAACTTCCCTGTACATAATTTTTACAAAACTAATAATATTAGGTATATGTGGCTATCTTCGCGATAGTTAAAATAATGAAACTATTTTTCCTTCCTTCGGTATATTTGTAAATAATCTCACAACATTTTGATAGCCTCTGTGTTGTCTGATTTGACGCATATGATCAGTGACCTTTGGACCCGCACGTTAAGACCAGATCTGACTATATAAATGTAACTAGGTAACGAAATAATTATCTATATTATGCTAAATAATCTACAGATCATAATAAACATATTTTCAAATATTTTTAGGGTGTAATACCACGTCTACAATGCCGTGATAAGCCAAGAGGTCTTATCAACAAAATAACAGTTTGGAAATAATTAGCGTTTACTATTTTTCTCTCTTATAAATTCTATGCTTTGTTTATCTGTTTAAAACTTGTAGCTTTTATAGATTCAATATATTATACTGTTGTCTTCCTATTCATAATTTATATTTTATCTTTAAGAGATATTTGATAATGATGTAGCATGTTATTTAGTTAAATATACATACTATATTTTATTAAAATAGTTGTCCTTGTAATTTTTTAAGTTCACAAAAGTCAACTAATGTTATATTCGAAGCAAGGCGGCTCAATTTTCCAACAATAATAAAAACGAATATTCTCGATCTGTTGTGGACTGTATAATTTGATATTACTGAATAACACTACTGGCTATAGTAAAACGTCTTAAAGTAGCCAAAAAAGCATGACTGGTTAGACTAGTGACTGGTTCTAAGTAAATTGCTTTTGTTGCCATACAAACAAAGATACAGACATAGGTTTTTATCAATTATGTCCACCGGTTTTTCGATCCTTTAACATGAAATAACCTGCATAATCGCAATCTGTATTTGAAAATGGGGAAATGTTAAATATATATAATATATAATATAATAACATATATAAAATATAATATAATATGACAAATGGACCAAAAAGTGAAAGACACCAAAAAAAGCAATTTTGTATACAGGGAGCATCAAAAATTGGAAACCGTTATTTTTCATACGAGAAAATATACCGTGTAAATATATACAGGGTGTACGGAAATGGAAGGTCAATCCGTTAAACATATAGGATTCTTTGAGCAAAAATAATATGAGTTGTATAACGCCATTTTTCATTTTTGACCCTCATGTTTGATATATACTACGTCAAAGTTTAAAATTAAAAACTGATTTTTTTTTAATAATTCTACTATTTAATAAGATACAAATTTGCCATTTAAGCCATCTCCTTCTAACTTATCCGAAACTGTGAAATTATGTATGTAAACAAATGAGGTTTTATGAATGGAATGTTTTGTCCCCCCTTATATTATAATATGTGTATTGTTCATAGGGTGCATTTAATCGTTATAGAGAAGTACAAAGCCCGATTTAAGTGAAATTACCGTCAGAACAATGAAATTATAAAGGAATCGGCGTTGATGCTCTTATACTATAACTTAAAACTTAAAAGCAGTAACCCCTTTTACCACAATGAAAATTGCCGAACGTTTTGCTGGTCAAACGAAAAGAAAAAATAAAAATTGGTATTTAGAAAATAAATTCTACTTTAAATACCCCATCCAGAAAAGTAAATGACGATCGAAAATATTCCCAAAATTTTTTTTACAATTTTTTTTTATTTTTAGTAATTTTGTAATATCTTAAACAATTCTTTATTGGTCAAAAGCAAAATGACTTTCCCGGGTGTAGAATGTTGTACCAAACAATTTTTCTTAAAGCCATTTTTCAATTTCGGCCTTACTTTTTTCTCAAAAACGTTGGGCGCGTAAAGTGAATTTAAGCGTGTAAAGTGGATTTACGCGCCCAACGTTTTTGAGAAAAAAGTAAGGCCGATATTGAAAAATGGCTTTAAGAAAAATTGTTTGGTTCAACATTCTACACCCAGGAAAGTCATTTTGCTTTTGACCAATAAAGAATTGTTTAGGATATTACAAAATTACTAAAAATAAAAAAAATTTCTAAAAAAAATTTTGGGAATATTTTCGATCGTTATTTACTTTTCTGGATGGGGTATTTAAAGTAGAATATATTTTCTAAATACCAATTTTTATTTTTTCTTTTCGTTTGACCAGCAAAACGTAGGGCAATTTTCATTGTGGTAAAAGGGGTTACTTCCTCTTAATACTAATATGCAAACAATATAGTGTGATTGTAACATTGTGTAGCGTTAATTCTTATTTTATCTTAATTAGTTGTTTTCGGCTAAATAATATACAGTGTGTCAAATAATTCATTTAGGGCAGTAAAAATGGCGACCTCATTTCTAGGATAGCTGTGGGAAAATCATTTAATAAAAAAGAAGGTACGCAAGTGGTTAGCATTATCTAAAAGTTTTGTTGTTTATTTGTAAAGAGCATAAGGGAGGGGTTGCTCGTTACAGTAACTTAGCAACTATGTATAGTACAGTCTTTCCCTGGATGGAGTGACGAGGAAAAATCTCTATTAGTGGTTCTTTAGGAAAAGTAATTAATTATAAAAAAAATTCTGCTCATCGAAAAATTAATTTAATTTATTGGGTAACTGTTAAAGTACTAAACATGGGCATTCGTTTTTTTTTTATTTCATTGTAATTAAGGAATTAATAGTATATTACATACCGAAGAGGAAAGTGTTTCATTACTGCCGAGAGATTAGTTAGTTATCCGAGACGCGAAGCGTCGAGGTTAACTTTAATCTCGTGACAATAATGAAAACTTTCCTCTGAGGTTTGTATACTATTTTATTTACAACCACAGCGTTAATTCAAAATTAGACAATATTTGATTTTTTCAAAAAATGTAGTAAAAATGTTAAAATATGACATTTATTGAATGATGAAAGAGTTTTGGACTTCAACTCACAACACTTCGTACAAATAATAGGAGGAAAGGAAGTACAGCCAGGAGATCAGCTGGTGAGCTTTGACGTCGAAAGTCTTTACACCAACGTTCCCGTAAAAGACGCCCTAAAGGTTATCAGAAAGAAACTTGAGGAAGATCATACTCTACAGGAAAGAACAACGCTCCCTATTAATGCCATCTTGGAACTATTAGAATGCTGCCTCAACAATTCCTACTTTCAAGAAAAGGATAGATTCTTCAACCAAGTGGACAGACTACCGATGGGCTCATCTCTCTCCCCAATAATCGCCAACATTTACATGGAATGGTTTGAATCCACAGCAATAGAACAGGCAAAGAAGAAACCAAAAATGTGGCTGAGATATGTGGATGACACCTTCATTATTTGGAATGGAACCGATGACGAACTAAGAGATTTTCTAGATCACCTTAATAGCTTAACACCAACAATCAAATTCACCATGGAGAAAGAAGAAAACAACCAATTACCGTTCCTAGATGTCAACGTGAAGAAAAATGGCAACAGCATACAAACTTCAGTGTACAGAAAACCTACGCATACAGGTCAGTATCTCAATTTCACATCAAATCACTCAAACAACACGAAACATGGCATAGTTAAAACCCTTGTGGATAGAGCAATTACAATCTGTAACTCGGAAAAAGCACTTTAAAAAAGAAGCTCACCACATCAAGACCGACCTCAACAAAAATGGCTACCCCACAAGATTAGTTGACATAATATTGGAAAATCGTAAGAATCGACCCAACGCGCAAAAGGCAAACAGAGAGGCACAACCAACACTCAATATTCCGTATGTAAAAGGAGTATCTGAGAAAATAAGAAGATTAGGACAACGATATAACATCAACACCGTATTCAACTCGAGGGACACCCTAAGGAGCCACCTGACGAAGACAAAGCCTACAAGTCAAAAAGATAGGAAAAACTGCGTCTACCAGATCCCCTGTGAGTGCGGCCAATCTTATATAGGTGAGACATTAAGGTGGGAGTATCAACATGCTTGCCAACCTATAACCTATTTCGCGTAGATTTATTTATGTTTTCTAGCTTATATACAAAATTTAAAGAAAATCAGTATCGACTTGATATTCTATAAGTAATAATTGACATATTTAATAAATATCCAGGAATTTCATAACTTATTTTAAGAGAATTGTATAGCGAAAAATATCGGATAAGATTTTTTTTAACATTATTATGTCATTGTCACTCATTGTTCTTTCACTATACAATTCTCCCAAAATTAGCAATGAAATAAATTGATATTTTTGTAATATATCAGATACTACCTAAATAATGTACCGACGATATTGATTTTCTTTAAATGTTAGTTATTAAAATAATAAACTCAAAAAATCAACGCGAAATAGGTTATAGGTTGACAATAGATTGAATGACGTTGAGAATTCAACCTTAAGACCACTCGAGACAAGGATTAAAGAACACAAAAACAATACGTTAAAAGGATAGACCAAAAAGTCAGGTGCAGCTGACCATGTCTGGAAACATGGTCACCATATCATGTGGTCAGAAGCTGAAATCCTACTTAAGGAACCACACTGGAGGAAAAGAAAGTTTAAGAAAGCTGCTGCTATTCAGCAGAACCCAGGCTGCTTTAGTAAACCATCATTAGACATAAGAAATATTTGGAAACCTTTGTTAGATAGATGTAAGCTTAGGATAAGATCGCGTGCCCACTGAACGCATGACTGCACCCACCTCAGTTATGCTTCAGTGCATCTAGCTAGTATAAATAGTCTTGTAGTTACTTTACTTATTTGGTATTCACCTGAAGACGACTGGAGATACTTACCAGTTGAAACGTTGTGATTTAAAACAAATAAAGACAATGGAAGTCCAAAACTCTTTCATCATTCAAGAAACATCATTGTCTCCAACCTTTAAACATTCACATGACATGTATTGTTTTGACGCCAAACAAAAATATGCTGGTTGAATGACAAGAATGAGGGAAGTGAGTGAGGGAAATGGGTGAGGGAAGTGGACGTAGGTAATGTGACACTTAGTTACTTACTTTGACAAGTTATTTAATTCATTTTAAAAAGGTGTAGGTAATATCGGGCGAATAAATTATAAGAAATTCATTTTATTAAATTATACACAACATAAATTAAAATGAATTTCTTATAATTTATTTGCCCGACATTACCTACACCTTTTTAAAATGAATTAAAGAACTTGTCAAACTAAGTATTAGAATCCATGTTTTATTTCAAAGCCTACTATGGGTTTTAGGGATAAACCTTACTAATGAACCTCTTTGCTGGTATTGTAATTGAAATGTTAAAAGGAAAGTAAACAGATCTCTTCAAAAACATGTTGGCTTGTGCACAGAACAAAATGGAAGACATTTTGAACAATTACTGTAGTTTTTAATTATTAGTCTAGTCGCCTACGCTTAATTTTAAAAATAAACTCTGTTTAATCAACATAATTTATGAAATTTGCATTTATTTCGAAAATGGTTGGAAATAACTTATATGCTTCAACTACAAAAAAAATTACTTGTTTATTTTATATAAAATACCGAAATAATATACGAACGAATGAAAAAGTTGAGAAAAATAGTTTTGAAATGTGTCATTTTTGAAACCTTATTATGAACACCCTGTATAAAATAGATAAATACTATTCGATTCATAGTATCTTTAAACCTCTTTTCATTAAACTCACTTAATACCGTGGTTAAAAAATTAATTTTAGATTGTTTTTTGATATTTTTTCCCCGACTTCAAAATAATTTTTTTTTAGTTTTTAATTGATTGCTCTTAAACTACCAAAGCAAATCAAACAAAATTTTAGGCATTTATAAAGGACAGTAGCATAAATCTAAATATGCAAAAAAATATGGGGTATCCCATTTAAAAAATCACAACTTTTTATGACCACTTTTTTGGGCCACCCTGTATATGAAAAAATATTTTCCTGCAGTACCCCGTATGATACAGTATAAGTTAGCGTATGAATGAAATTCCTAACTAATTTCGTATAGGAGCTATAGAAGCCTGACGCACTATTGCAGGACCCTGTATACAAGTTTGATTTTTTGACAATTGTTTAAGAAATTTGAGTTCAAAATTGTGGTCAACTTGTCCGACAAAAATCATACTGCGTATGGAGTGTCCACCACGCCGAAAATGTCAATATGACGTCATTATGTCTCTCCGTACATACAACTTTGCATTTAATATTTTTCGATTTAAGATAAAGTACTGATTGTAAAAAAATATGTGTCCTGGTAAACATGGTAAACCCTAAACTAAGCTTAACAACCCTTCCGACATGTTAAATAAACTCTACCTATCTGCGCTAAACTGGTATTTCAAGATTGTGTTTTTCGATATAGGTACCGTCTCCGGGCCGCTGCGATCAGCTGCTCTTTCCGTTCCTGGAACGACTTCGTCCTTTCCGAAGCAGACTTTCCGAAGGAGGAAGCTCCAGTGTTAAGATGCGAAGGTATGGAGGTACATCTGCCGGAACTGGAAGGGGTCGATGGCTGAGTTGACGTAGACGCCACTGGCGAAACTGACGGTGATTCGGGTACGAATCGTACACGACCTTCTAGGATGTTGGTGATGGTTGTGTCTACGCTACGTGTAACTCCTGAAAAAAAAAAACAGAATGTACCAATTGATATACAGTAGACTCTCGATTATCCGAAATCATGTGGACCGGACCGACTTCGGATAATGCGGAGATTGAGGAAAATCGTTAACTATAGGAAAAGTAACTACATATATCTATGTACTTTTATAGATGTACATAGATACATAATAAATTCTAACACTTATGTATGTATGTACATTAGTATGTATTCATATTTATAAATTCAAGTAAGAGGTAATTATTGGTACTTGTTTTAATTTTAAAGTCTGTCGATTTTTGGCCGCAATGTCACTCCATCTCGTATTCATTATTGGTATTTGCGCCAAAAATAAAACCTATATTATGCTGAACAAAACATTTCTTAGAGATTTCGAATGCGGAGGCATAGCAAGAATCATTTCGGATAATCCGGTTTATGGGTCGTTTCGGATACGGAGTTCGCATAATCGAGTTTCGGATAATCTGGAGTCTACTGTACTAAGTCAGGACGAAGCACAGTGGTTTATACTACGAGCACATAAGACTCGGTAGAAGAAATACAGCTGCTCTTACCCCTGCTTTTACCGGCGGTTGTTGACTATGTCATAAATAATAAATCTCTTTTTAAAAATAACCGTGTACGAGAGAAAGCTAAAACCATTTTATTTTGATCACTTTTCGTGACCTTCGCGCTTACTGCCGAGATACCAAATTATCGTACAACACAAAAAGGATATTGAAAAGCCTGTATTTAATTAAAATTATGTGGAGCGATTGGATAATGAATTTCAATAATCGACTGAGATGAAAAGATGGTAAAAAATTCAAATTGGTACTCACCATGAAAACTCGTATCTTTACAAATTATTTTATCTTAAAGAACACATTATTTATGTTATCAAGGGCATATTAAGTAATAATTCACGTCTACACTATCGGTACACATATTTTCTTTTGATTTTTCAATACAAAATTTGACAACTCGTGATACCCGCAACATTTATGACTTATTTATGCGTAATTATTCATCTCGTGGCAACCATTTAATTGTTTCAAAAACTAACCTGTGCAATTTTTACATTTTAAAAGGTAAATTTTATTATTGTTAAAAATGTTGATGGTTGTTAATAAAATCGTATACAAACCTCGAGAGGAAATTCCATTTCTGTCTTGAGATTTTTTAGTTAACTATATACTTAAATTTCTCTACAGTAATGAAACACTTTCCTCGGCACGTAATGTACTATGATAATAATAATAATAATAATAATAAACTGTCTTTATTGGTTGATATAAAATGTAAACAAGTGATTACAAAAAATCAAAAAGAAAATTATAATAATAATCCAACACATAACGTTATAACAACCAAGGTGAAGTTCGGGCGTAAACACATGGTGTTATCCCCGCTTTTACACTTAACCTTTATAAAAAAAGAGAAAAAAACACGTAAACAATAATATTAATAGTTTGAACTTACTTAATTGTAGCCTATAATACTATATAATATAAAAAATATATATATTTATATAAAAAATTATAATACGGCGTGTATATTACACAATGACATATATATATAATGCTCAGTCCTAACACAAGAAAAAAAAAAAAATAATTACCATTTTGCATAGTCCAGAGGTGTGTGCGAAGGTCGCGTTTAAATTTTAGAAGAGTCAGTCCTTTTAGGGCATTAGGTATGGAATTGTAAGACTTATAAATATGATAGCTAAAAGATCTCTGAAATAGCGCAGTGCAGTGTTTAGATGGTGTTATAAGTAAAGATTTTTTGTTACGAATATTAACATTAAGGACATCTGCTCTAAATTTTATTTTTTCCATTAAATATCTAGGTTGTTTACGAGTAATTACCGAATGATGTAAAGAGAGACTAAGTAAAGTAAACCGATTCCTCATACTAAGCCATTTCAGATCTTTAAGTCTGTGCGAAACGTGGTCAAACTTTCGTATCCCAAATATATACCGTAGGCAAGAATTCTGCACTTTCTGAATCTTAACCATAAATACGTTGTCCAGACATGGAAAGAATACTGGGGAGCAGTAGTTAAAGCAAGATAATACAAGGGATTCACAAAGCATAGTTTTGACATCACGAGATAATACCTTCCTGTGAGGAAACAAAAGTTTTAATCGCAAATAAGCCTTTTTCAAACAGTTTAGAACATGCGAACGATATCTGAAAGAATTGTCGATCACCAGGCCCAAATTCCTGACATTATCAACAAATGGAAGCTCTTGGCTACCTATCTTGATCTGCTTAGTACCAATAAACTGGCTACACTGATTCCTATTGCCAAAAACAATGACAGCAGATTTTGACGGGTTCAAATGTAGGTTATGCTTAGCGGATATATTGGCAATTATGGAGAGATCTTCATTTATTTTCAAAACGGCACCATCAAAGTCTTGCGGAAGGAAACTAAAATATATTTGTATATCGTCAGCATACTTATGCAAACGACAATACTTAATGTGTTTAATAAAATTTCTGGTATATATCGTGAACAATAGGGGTCCCAAAATGGAGCCCTGAGGAACGCCCATAGTCACCTTCGTTGGCTGTGACACATTGTCACCCAGTCTCACACGTTGCACTCTGCCACTCAAAAAGCTTTTTATTAAATTTCTAGCCTCCGAGCTCAGCCCAATGTAATGTAATATTGCATCCAGGATATCGTGACTCAAGGTATCAAATGCCTTAGAAAAGTCCAACAGAGTTAATACTGTAATAATTCCGTTGTCCGTTGCCGCTATTATATCATCAGTAACCTTGAGAAGTGCGGTTGTACAACTGTGGCCAGGCCGAAAACCAGACTGCACCTCAGGAAGAATATTATTATCTAGGACATATTTCTGAAGTTGATACTTGAGAGCTTTTTCCAGCAATTTAGACAGGGTTGGCAAAATACTAATGGGTCTTAGATGTTTATAGTCTGTTGGCTCGTCTATTTTTGGGAGTGGGGTAATAAGTGCCTCTTTCCAGGAGACAGGGAAGTAGCTACTCAATATACATGAATTAACAATATTTAACAAAAATTTCAAAATGTAAGGACAGCAATATTTGAGTAAAGTGACGTTAATTTCATCATGGCCTTTGGCGGTTGAAATTATTTCATTAAAAAACTTTATTAAGGTAGGTCCGTCTATGGGTTGAAATTGAAACAAATTACTGCCTACACACTGATGTCGGTTGGCATTATAAAAATCTAATACTTCATAATTGTCCACGGTGGGCTGTGTGAGTTTAAAAAGTAGGTATTTATACTGTTAACATTACTTAGTTCAGGTGGTAAATGTTTAGAGTTTTCGTTAGAAACAATCGAAAGATGCTGAACTTCTTTCCACAGTACTTTAGGGTTTTTAGTTCTTAACTTAAAGTTGTAATATCCTTTTTTTTCATTTTCAACTGCTGTCTTTGTAAAATTTCTGAGAGATTTATAATAATTCCAGTCCTCATTTCTTTTTGAATTTTTGAATTTTGTTTTTGCTTTATCTCGAAGGTCCATCAAGCGCCTTAAGTTTGGCGTTAGCCATGGGGCTGGAGGTCTAGAAATTCGTGCAGTCTTGTAAGGAGCGTGGTAATTAAATAAATTTAATATAGTGTGCGTTAAAATATTAATCTTTCTGTCTATATTGGGAATATAAAAAATTCTCTCTAGATTGCTCGCCATGAGATCCATCAGAAACGCATGATGGTCGAACGAGGCAAAGTTCCGGTATGTATGAAAAAATTGTTGTACCTTGGGCTTTTTACTGATAACTTTACAACAAATTAATTCATGATCCGATAGATCAACAGAAGCAACAGTAATTGTGCTAACAAAACCCTTAGAAGGGACGACAATATGGTCTAGCAAGGTACAGGAACTACTTGTAATTCGTGTGGGACTCTCAACGACCTGACACAAACCCAAAACATCAAGAAAATTATTATACGCTACAGTGGCAGGCAGCTCTGGTCTAAGCAGATCAATGTTAGTGTCACCTGAAATTATAAAGTTATTCGACAATTGCATCAAAACTGAAACAGTATTTTCCAATTCATCAATGAAAATATTAATGTTTTGATTTTGTGGTCGGTATACAACACAAATAGGCAAAACACCACTGGATGTATTTAAAGATATGCACAGCTGTTCAATTAAAGGAGATGTTTGTATCCTTTTAAAAGTAATATCACGTTTTACATACAAACATACCCCTCCCCCCCTAGAGCCCACCCTGTCTTTTCTTACCAGATTATAGTTCTGCACTGAAATCGAGTTATTTGGAACATTTCCATCCAACCACGTTTCCGACAGTGCCAAAATATCATACTTTTTACCACTAAGGAGCTCTTTTATATTATTTATTTTAGGTACTAACGATCTAATATTAAGGTGAGCAAAAGTATAAAATTCTCTTTTCATTTTATATGTAGTATATAATAATATGGGAAATGTATGCAGTTTAATGATAATTTTTTTCGAAACATAAGTCTAATAATACGAAATAAGTGTGTTAATAAATAAATAAATAAATAATGCAAGTAAATAATTAATTGTGAAATATAAATAGTCCACATATACACCGATAAACACATAAATATATTAAACTAATTCTTTTCCTCTCAAAAATAAATCGATATTGAAAAATGTATAATTTGGGTGTATGTTATGATAAACAAAAAGGATATAATATAATAAAAAACTATGAAAGTCTATTTATTAATAGCAGATTGACTTTTATTTCTTGCGCTAATTCTCGTGAGCGCTGGACTTGATCTTGTTGCTCCGACTTTCAGTTTCTTGGCTGGCTGTTCATCTACAGGAGCAATGCTTAAACGTCTGTTGGCTGCGTCGTCGTCGTCGTCGTGTATTTTCGGTTGATCCGAGTTAACACGTGCCTTATTGGGTTGTTCGCCGGACAGGGACAATTCTGCTTTCTTTGTATCATGGGACAATTCTGTATTTGCACCGAAGAATACGTTGTCAGTATTTTCAGTATCGATGGTTCGGTAGGGCGTAGATGGTTCACTATGCGCTGCACGTAGAACTCCCTGATTTTCAGTTTTATCCTCAATTTCCAATAGTTCATTAACCGTCATTTTTCTCAGCTGATCAACAGTAAACACGTCATCATTTACTAAGAGAGTGCTACCCTTTATTTTAGCAAAATATTTTTTCGCCTTAGCAGCGTTTAGGTGTTGACGTAATATTTTGTGATCTTCACGCTCCTCAATAGATAAATCATGCGCTATGAAAATTTTAGTTCCTTTCAGTTGGCGGCAATTTTTAAGAACCTCAGATTTTGTAAGAAATGACACAAATTCTATCTTAATCGGAGGAATAATACCCGCTATGACTATTTTCTTTTGAATATACAGGGTGTCCGAAAAAAGGAGGCCAATGCGGTAAGGTTGAATTCTCAACGTCATTCAATCTATTGCCAACCTATAACCTATTTCGCGTTGATTTTTTGAGTTTATTTTTTTAATAACTAGCATTTAAAGAAAATCAATATCGTCGGTACATTATTTAGGTAGTATCTGATATATTACAAAAATATCAATTTATTTCATTGCTAATTTTGGAAGAGTTGTATAGTGAAAGAACAATGAGTGACAATGACATAATAATGTTAAAAAAAAATCTTACCCGATATTTTTCGCTATACAATTCTCCTAAAATAAGTTATGAAATTCCGTGATATTTAATAAATATGTCAATTATTACCTATAGAATATCAAGTCGATACTGATTTTTTTAAAATTTTGTATAAAAGCTAGAAAACAAATAAATCTACGCGAAATAGGCTATAGGTTGGCAAACATGTTGACACTCCCACCTTAATAAGACTTTTATATTGCCATTTTTCATTTTTGACACTAATGTTCGATAAACGGGGCGTCAAAGTTGAAATTAAACTTCTTACAGATACCGTGTTAAAACGGTAGTTGATTCTTATGGACTTCATTTTAATATTATATTTTTTATATTATCTCTAGTGATGCCGCCGAGACGAGAAATTCTCGTGTCTCGTCTCGTCTTGTCTAGACGAGACGAGACGAGAGTGAAATTTTTTTCTCGAGAGAAGTCACGGGACGAGACGAGAGAAGACCGTTTCTCGTCGAGATATTTCTCGTTTTTTCTCGAATTTTCTCAAATTTTCTCGTTTGTTAGAACACTGAATTTTAGGTATCTCCTAATATATAGACAGAAAAATAATGTGTTTAACGTTCTCACTCTATCATATTGTGAAGGCATTTACCTTAAAACAGATATTCAAGAGAACAGAATCAAATTATCTAGCCTCTTTCTTCTGTCTACGGTTAGTAGTTGACTTTTTTAAATAATTAACCAAATCTGAAAGAAAGCATTTTCGATTGAAAACATAGTATCGAAAAGGACCTCAGTAAAATTTCATATGTAAAAGAAGGACACAATAATTAATTATCCAATGTTACCGCGATTTAGTCCGAATATTTCATAAACTATGAGAGATTGATATGTCAAATAAAGCATTTTCGGAAATACTTCTTTAAGTTCTTTCTCTTGCACTTTCTATTAATGTAATAAAAAAATTTAGGTTTTTCCCCGGATGACATTCTAGGCTGATCCCTTTATTAAGTCGAATATTTTCCAAACTATTGCAGTTAATTATGCCCCGAATTATGCCAAAAAATAAATAATAAAAGAAGGGTAGTTCCATTATGAATCAATTATAATTATTATAAATCGTTCTCTATTCTGTATCTTTTACCATCCCGTATATTTTGGACTGAAAATAGCTCGGTGCCAAGCCTATTACATTACGTGAATTATGTCTTATGGCCGCCTGCAAAATTTTGTTGATCTAAGAAAAATACTTTCTAAGTCACATGACTAACAAACCGACTTATATTAAACCCTTCTGCGAGACGACCAGATACTTTTAAATGTTTACCCCCTTTAAGATTCGTATAAAATAGTATATTAACGTACACGTTTTATAAAGCATCATTTTATAGCACGCGTCCATGTTAAAAAACGAGCCGCTCGCGGCGAGTTTTATAACGGGACAAGTGCTTAAAACTGCTTTATATAACACGTACGGTATACTATTTTTTCTAATTTGTAGTTTTTTCAATAAAAACACATATTTAAAAAGAAAATAAATCCTTCAAATTTTGTAAATTTTTATGTCTAAATGTTATGTTGGTAATACTATTTTTTTATCATAGTAGCCTCTGGGCAACAAAAATTATTTTGCGAACTGTCATTTTTTGATTTATTGACCCATTTTCACCACGAGATTCTAAAGTTATTTTAGCGATATGAGATTTGAAATTGGACGGAATACATTGTGTGATCCTTGTACATTCGGTACATATACAGAGCGTTCGGAAATTCGGGAGATTTTGCTACTTTTTTTCGAATTTCAAAAGACGTGATTTTACGTCAGGGCATTGCAATTTAGTATAGGGAAAATGGAAAATTTAAATAAAGTTGTAGTTAAAATCGACATTGGAAGGTTAGTAGATTGAATTTTGGATAGGATTTGGCAGAAAATGATAGCTTGAAGCATCTAAGGCAAAATAGTTCTGCGTCAATAAAGTTATTATTTAATATGTGTTTTTTAATGAACTAAAACAATACATACATATTTGTAGATCTAGGAAACCAAACATACATACGTGGGTTCGTGTAGTATTTTGCATATTTAGACTAAAAAATATTAGTTATCTAGAATGCTATGCTAAACATGTCATGTAGGGCCAACCTTTAAATAATAAAATTCGGAGTTCGAAATAGATCTATTTCGAACGCGCTAGCGAGTTCGAAATAGATCTGTTTCGAGACAAAATTGGAAAAAAATATTTTTATGATTCCCTAAGTTCGAAATAGATCTGTTTCGAGACAAAATTAGAAAAAAATATTTTTATGATTCCCTACTCACGAGAAAAAACGAGACGAGACGAGACAATGGCACTCTCGAGCGAGAAAAACGCGTTTCTCGTCGAGACGAGATAAAAAAAAATTCTCGCCTCACGAGACGAGACGAGAATGGGCCAATTCTCGTCTCGTCTCGTCTCGCGGCATCACTAATTATCTCCGGTATAAAAAGATATTGGCGTGTGGTTTTCACAGATATTTTTATTTATTCTTCTTTTTACTCAAGTGAAAAAACATATATCAGTGGATTTAATTTAAAAAAAAAATGAAGAAATTGTGGATTTTGTTAAATAGCGCCCTCTAGCTGTCGCAACGGATTCGGAAGGACTTTTTATAAAATTGCGAAACAAAAGAATTCCTATTTAGCGAGTTCAAATTTGCAAGGTTGGCGGGATATAATATATCCGTGATAAATATCCTGATATATATATATCTTTATAAATATCATGATATTTATCCTGATATATGTATCATATTTTTTTTTAATATTCTATTCAGAAGTATAAAAATATAGCCCCGCTGCCGCTGAGCCAGCAACAGCGTATTATGCTGCTTCCGATGCGGTGATTCCCCATTTTTCCGAGACGTTGACCACCTGTTGTTCTTTGCCGCGTGGCAGTTTTATTTAGTTTCGATTTCTGATGGAACGGAGCAATATTTTGCTGTTTGTTTTATGAAATAAAAATACAATGCCAAAAATAAAAAATCCAGTTTGGGTTCATTTTGATTTAACTAACAAACCCAGTAATTCTGGGTCTTAAGCAGGGTTGGCAAATATCATGATATTTGTATAAATATCCAAATATCCGATATAAATCGATATACAGTGTGTCCAAGAAAGTATGCAACATATGGGAAAGTTTTTTATCACCGATTTCTCAGAAAATTTTATTCTTTATAAAAGTTGGTGCATGCCTTAAAAACTATAAATTCATGTTTCATATTTCACCTGCGGCTAATAGTAAGGGAGTAAATGCCATTCTTTCGAAATTGCCTTAAGAGTAAAGTACCTTAATTATTGAAATACAGCAAAATTTTATATGCAAATCAGTAATTTAGTCCAAATACGAAATTTGAGTTAGGTGTCACAATTTTTAATTTTTTTTGGTTAATCTCTATTTTCCCCTAAACGGTACACCGCTGGTCGATTTTTTGTTTACGCAATTTTAATATATTTATTAAACAACTTAAACGTTGGTTTATAATAAAAATGGATTAAGTAGTTGCAAACTTTTTAAAACCTTTCACAATGTTACGAGTTGGTTCAAAAATTAGCGTATTGCACGCCTACTTAAACACATTTTAGCCAACTTATGTTCTAAACAAAATTATAATAAAATCCAACTATATTCATATTACTGGAAATAATTAATTATTTGTTTGTCATTTTCACCCAGTACGCTGAAGTCCAAAAACATATTTTGAAGAAATGCATATAAAAAAAAATTAAAAATTGACACACCTAACTTAAATTTCGTATTTGGACTAAGTTTTTAATGTGCAAAAACATTTCCATATAAAATTTTGCTGTATTTCTAATAATTAAGGTAATTTACTCTTTAGGCAATTTCGAAAAAATGGCATTTGCTCCCCTACTATTAGCAGCAGGTGAAATATGAAATATGCATGTATTGTTTTAAGGAATGCACCAACTTTTATAAAGAATAAATTAAAAATAAGTCAAAATCCAAGATGGCGGCTGAATTTTGTATTTTTAATTACAAAATTTATAACTTTGTATTTATAAGGTGTAACTTATTAAAAATGTTTAAAATACAAATACTTATAGGTCTTTACTTTTTTTTTTCAAAATGGCGACCATTTAATTAATTAGGTATTTATTAAATTTATTATTTTTTATTTTATTATTTTTATTATATTTAGTGAAAACCTAAACACAACAGAAGGTCAAAATTACTTGCCAAACTCACTCAAACTTCTGCTTTCAAATACTTTTGTTGGTAAGGATATAAATCTGAAAGTAACCTCAATTGGTCAGTGTATAATGCAGTGTGCTCGGCCCAGGTCAATACTAGCACCTTTTCAAATAGGACTAACTGTTCTAGTACATCATCATTTCAGTTCAAGATACCTCATAGACACAGTTCACGCCCTGGGATTTTCAGCATCATACAATGAATCTAGAATTTGATAGGAATGCGGCACTTGTTTCGTCCACTTCATTACCACTTAAAAACAACTCACATATTGTTATGGTAGGAAACCACGTTGATCATAATTTATGCACACTGGATGGAAAGAACACAGTTCATGTAATGGGCATGATTGCAGCAGTTTCACCATATTCACAAACGTCCACTGCAGAAAAATATAAAAATGCCGAGCTTCTCCAGCTAGGAAAGATCGACATACAAGAGTACAGAGCGTCATCACATGTTTTAAAAAGTTCATTATTTGTTAATCTACTTCTCATTGCACCAAAGAATTGTCTTTTAGATCGCGTTTGGCAAATTTCTGGGTATTTGAAACCATGTTGAGCACAACGGTCTTGTACGATGCAAGTTGTCTACGGTAATGAAGATATAATTAACACAGGAAAGGCAGCTGTTAAATTTTTACCAATGATTGACTTGCATCCGACTGACATGACGTGACGTGCATATACTGTCTACGTTGAAATTATTGTTTAACCTCGCTAATAAGAACCACATCCCAGTTATCTTAACTTTTGATCAGCCATTGTTCTGGAAAGCTTCCATGAATAAGCTGGAATTTGATGAGCTTATATAAATCAATTGCAACTGTAGTTTTTGATGGTTATACATCAGAAAACACAATAAAAGACATGACCCATAATCGCCGAACAAATAGAATTTTCCCCGCCGTGAACTTCACACCAGATATGACCTTAACAGGAACAGGAAGTAAGGAAATGTTTCTCACTAATAAGGAAAACTAGCAGAAAATAATTAATCTAATCGCTAAACAATATTAACAATGGTAATTTTATTCAGTTCAGTATCGCCATCCTGTTATCCATGGAAACGATACATCTTGACTTGAATGACCTTATTTTCTTATATAATATATAGTAATTTTCAATCATCAATAAATTGAAAACGGTTCAATTTAGATATATAGTGGTATATATAAATTGTGTTTAGAATTGTCCGTAGAATCCAATTATGCAACAAAATATACAGGGTATTCCATTTAAAAAAATATAACTTTGTATTTACGAAAATATATTTCGCAAGAAGTATACATTTAATCTTACAACTTTTGTATTTATCAGTTTTTTTCTTAATAGCGAAACAAAGAAGTTAAAGGGGGTAACATTATACGCGATCACCCTGTACATCATTAAATTTTTATTTTAGATATTCTTTTCTATCTAAACTACTGTGTAAGCGAAACAGTTTTATAATAAACTTTAATATTATTGAATTGAATGGTAAAAATAAATACTTATGATAACAATCAGGGTGGCTTGATATTATTTTATTTAAAGAAGTTAATAACAAAAAAAAATTAAACTTTTACAGCTGTAACGTGATAATGCCTCATACGGTCACCAATGAGATTTAAATTTTCTAAGGAACTACCAACACCATTGTAACTTCTTAACGTATTTTCCGAAAACCCTGTACATTCGTTCAAAAATAATTACCTGGACAATACAACAGGAGTTTTTCTCTTTCGTCACAGTATCCAGATTTTTCTTAAAAGTGGCTGGATTTGTGACTGGTCCAAGGTCACAGACTACCAAACTAGGAAGACTTTGAAGGGGCGACTTGTTTAGAGGCTGCAAGTAAAATAAATGTGTAAGTTATAAACTAGACAAAAAAACTTATCGTTTACGAAATGCAAAATGAACATCTTGTTTGCCTTCCGCTGTCACTAAAATGTCGAATAGTAGTAGGTACCTACATACGATCAGTGGCATGCCGTGATTTGTGAAACAGGGGATGGGAGCATTAAATTATGGGGGTGCTAAGAGAACATTATCATATCTAATTATTTGATTAGTATGAATAAACAAAGTCTAGTTGTATTAACAGGTTAACTAGCTTTATTGCTTTTAATAAAAGTGCAAATTTAACAGCAAACACTAGTGAGACCTTCACTATTTCGTTTTGTAATCAGTGTCACTTCTCGTATTATCCAAAAATCGGTTAAATACCCGTCTTTGTAGTACAATTACCTACTGTTTGCGTTAAAAAAGGTTAAGTTTACAAATTATTGAAAGCAAAAAAAAATATGGACAAATTTGACCAATTAATTCTGTTTAACTTAAAACTGTAAGTATGTATTTGCTACTTGTTGGAGAAAACAAAAAATTATCAAAAAACGAAATGGCGAAGGCGGAACTAGTGTTTGCTCTTATGAGAATGATTATTTTTTAATGTTTAATTGAGTACGATTTAATAATATGTTATATTGTTCCCAGGTAGCAGACGGTCGTCATTTTGACGTCGTTTTTTAGGCAGCAGTAACGTCACAATGACCAAGAGGATGACGTAAAAAAGACGTTAAAAAGACATACCTAAGTCATAGACCATTGACGTCATATTACGACGTCAATTTTGCGGCAGTTAGATACGTCATTTGCAACATAAAAATTACCTTTTTACGTCGAGATGTAGTCATTTTATGTCGTAAAAATTACCTTTTTACGTCGAGATGTAATCATTTTGTGTCATGAAAAAGACGTTGTTTCGACGATATATAGGTTTTCTGCGACGTAAATATGACGTTTTAATGCCGTAGCTATGGGCCGGTTTTACAAAACCGTAAAATGTGTAGTCCAGTCTTATATCTTAAATCATGTGTGTAAAAGATGAAATTCTGCAAATTGTCTTTTGCACTACAATTTTCGTAGTTATGTGAAACCGACCCTATTGATTTATAATTTTTCTTTTTCTCTCTACAATTATATAGTAAAATAGTTGTAATTGCTACGATCCTAATAGTTAATAAAAACAAGCCGACAAATAGAAATTCAAAACATTTTTTATTTCCTTATGTTTGTTAGTAACATAGGTTATAAGTAGACAATTATATTTTTTAAAAATATAACCAACTAAGTAGTATTGTTGAAACACTTCAAATAACAAATGTTAATAAAAAATAAACATCCGTAAGCTTATTAAAGTATGTACGTACATTTTAAGATGTTATAATATAGTATATATAAAAATATTAAAATAACCATGGCCGGAATACATACTTTTTTACCCCAAAGTGGAGATTTAACAATCATTAAAAATGTGATGCTGAATACAGACGATGCACTTACTTTTATCGGCCACACCCCACGAAATTGTCTAACAATTAATGGCTGATCCACCCACTGGCACACCGCCACACCTGATGTGATAAAATATACAGAAGCACAACGGCACAACGGAACCCACAACACAACCACAAAATATAATCTTATAGGTATTTATTTGATGAAAATGTGATCCAAAATCCAAGACACACGGTGCGTCGCCCGTCGGTCGGAGCACTGCCCTTCGTCGGCGTCGAAAGCGAAGTTATTGAAAATTGAAATAGGGATGAAGGTTAGAGCCTCACAGTGTTGCCAATACTTTTGAAAAAGATTCGTAGGCAAAATCATTAAATTACCGATTTTATAGAAAAAATAACCGATTTTCTCCTATGATCAAAAGTGACTTCTAAAAAATGGATTGACCTTCCATCAAATCTTTTCCATCAAAAGTGACTTTTAATAAAAAAAATATACAAAATTCTCCCTTTGATCAGTGTTTTATCGTAAAATGTCCTTCAATTTTTTAAAGGTTACAAAGTTTTTAACCTTTCTAAAATTATGCTAGGTTTGGGGATTGCTAATGATTTGTGACCGATTTCTGGAAAAGCAGTAAAATTATGGCAGATTCCGGTAATTACTGGCCATTTGGCAACACTGCTGAAACACCACCCAACCGCCAAAAGCCTCCGCGCGAACAAGACCTAACTAGAGATAACCAAGTTAGAATGCTATCCTTTTCAAATCAAACTGTCTAAACAAGGAAAGCATGATTATCTGTTTTGGTGTAGTGTTCCCTGGCATGATTAATTTCCTTTCAAGAGATAATAAAAATACGCTATGAAAAGTAGTACTGTTATTTAGCACTCAAGAATTCTAAGTTTCAACTTGAAATAAATATTATTAATATATTCCTAGAGTTTTTATAACTAATAAAATTATTGTGTGCGTCTGCACACCTCACAATACAGGGTGTTTCTTAATAAGATGCAAATATTTAAGGAGCTTATTAAAGGGCCCATTTTAAGAAAAAAACTTCATATGAACATAATATGTTCTAAAATTCTTAACTGTTGAACTACAGGGTGCTAAAGTTTTAAGAAAAAAATATTTTTTTTATGATAACTTTGGTATTACCCTGTATATTTTTGTGAAACGCGGTACGCATCTTCAACGAATCAAAAGGCGTTTACTGCTGTACAACATAATTTTTTATTCTTGCCAGTTGCGTTCGTGCGGGATTTGAACTGCATCATTTTAAAGAGAAAAGTGTTACGCCACTGCTTTTTCTTTACATAAAAATTATTTTTTAAATCCTTAATCCTTACTGAGCAAATCTGGTCTCTTCATTTTGATTCATTTGACGTATGGTTTTCGCATAAAAAAATAAAATACATTGATTTGAACATTGTTATGAAATTGGGTATTATCAAGGATTAATAACGTAAAATATCTAGTAGGTAAGAATCATATTTTGTTTTGTACACATTTACAGTTTTGACAGCAGTTGTCTACCTAGTCTAATTGGTACGTACTTGGTCCATTTTACGAATTCTCAGTTTGCAGATATACATTACATGTATGGGCTTGCTGATGGTAACGCATTGGAAGCCAGGCGGTTGTACGAAAACCCCTTTCCAAATAGAAATATTCCGAATGCGCGAACATTTTCTAATATTCATGGAAAGTTGTGCGAAAAGGGAAGTTTTGAAGTAGATAATCATCTAAAAGGAGTACAACGTACTGTAAGAACACTAGAAATTGAGGAAGCAGTTTTGAATGCAGTCGAGGAAGAGCCCGGATTAAGTATCCTAAAAAATGGTAACAATTTAAATATCTCACATATTCTTGTTTGGAGAATTCTAAATGACTTTTTATTATACCCCTACCATATCCAACGGGTTCAGGCCCTACTCCCACGCGATTTTCCATTAAGGATGTACTTTTGCCAATGGTTTCTTGAAAAAGTAAAAGAAACGCCATCCTAAACTTTCACAATAATCATTTTTGGGCTAAAGAAAAGCCACATGCAATCGTGGAATCCCGTCACCAGGACCAGTTTTCCGTCAACGTGTGGGCTGGAATATGAAATGATTATTTAATTGGACCCCAATTTCTTCCTGACAGGTTGAATGGGCATAATTATCGGCAGTTCCTCGAGGAAGAATTACTAGCCTTAATGGAAGATGTTCCCATTTTAGTAAGAAATCGACTCTGGTCTCTGCATCGCATTATTGTTTCTTGCGAAACAATTAGGAACAGTCCTGGCATTTTCCAAAAAAGAGTACGTGAGTCCATGAGAAAAAGATCAGATGCATGCATATTTGCAGGAGGTGGACATTTGATTTGATTGTGGACTGATTTAATTTATTTCTTTGTGCGTTCAGGGTAATTTTGGTAATTTTACATTCCAAAATGTATTTAAGTTCTTATAATTTCATAATTTTACCGTTTAAAAACCATTCTGTTAAATAAATTGTTTAAAGTTACATAAATTGTTTTTTTCTGGTAAGTGGTCTTTAAGAGGCCTATGGTCTTGCGAGATGCAAATCAATGTATTTTAATTTTTTATGCGAAAACCATACGTCAAATGAATTAAAATGAAGAGACCAGATTTGCTCAGTAAGGAATAAGGACTTAAAAAATAATTTTTATGTAAAGAAAAAGCAGTGGCGTAACACTTTTTTTTTTTAAATGATGCAGTTCAAATCCCGCACGAACGCCACTGGCAAGAATAAAAAATTATGTTGTACAGCAGTAAACGCCTTTTCATTCATAGAAGATGCGTACCACGTTTGACAAAAATATACAGGGTCATACCAAAGTTATCATAAAAAAAAATTTTTTCTTAAAACTTTAGCACCCTGTAGTTCAACAGTTAAGAATTTTAGAACATATGTTTATATGAAGTTTTTTTCTTAAAATGGGCCCTATAAAAAGCTCCTTAAATATTTGCATCTTATTAAGAAACACCCTGTATAGTATATCTTTATTTAAAATTAATTTTTAGTCACTAAATTTGCAAATTTCTTATATCAGTTACTATAAGGAGTCGATTTTTATTTTAATTCTTTAAAGTTTAAGGTTTTGTGTTAATACCTATAGATCATCTATATGACGTCATTGTGTTTTTTTTAAATCTGCAACGACCAAAATATTACGTTTAAATGTCGAGTCATTGGTGACGTCAATAGTACGGCATTATAATTACGTCATTATTACGTACCAATTTGGTCGCATGACGTCTGATGACCAATTATCCCCTAAAAATGACGGCATTTTTACGGCAGCTTGCTACCTGGGTTGTGATATTTTTAAGAATTGGATATTAAGTAGTTTTTTGTAGGTACCCCAAGTTTAAAAATTTTTAGAAAAAATCAGTTTACATACAACAACAAATAATTATTTTTAAAACCGACCAGAAAATTTACACTTTCTGGACAATTTTCCGTCTAGAAAATAACGTTTTTCCGATCACAAGACCGGAAAAGTGACATTAGAGATCGGAAAAATCTTTTCCGGACTCTAATGTCACTTTTCCGGTCTCTAATGTCACTGTCACCCTGTTTTTGTTTTTCCAATCGCTCTTTGATAATACAAGATACCTTCATTTCGTTATTATGACAACAACATTTCGATATATTGTCGAGTGACAGTTCGTTGATTTTTAAATTTGTTCTTTATGTCAAACTTGTTTCGCGTAGATTGTAAAATATATGGAAGTGTCGGTCTTAAAAAAAATATTGTACGTCACGCAACCGAAAATTAGTGTTTTCCAGGTCTCTCCACGCTTCCAGGACTCGCCTATGGCTCGCCCTGGAAATGCTTGTCTCGACCTGAAAAACACTACTTTCCGGTCTTGTAACGTAAATTACTATTTTCCACACTAGTGCGGAAAAATTTTTCGGCACGATTATGTCAAAATCAATAATATATCAATTATAACTTGTAGTTATTACTTTTTTCTCAGAATTAGTTACTGTTACATATTTACATATGTATGTGATTGTTATAGTTAATTGAAAATTATTAAATTTCTTTGAAATATGTGTTACTTATTTCCACACGTCTGTAGAAAAACTATTGTACCTGACACGTGCGGAAAATGTTTTCCCTGCACTCGGCTGCTTCACCGAACTCCGCTCGTGCGGAAAAATTTATTTTCCGCCCTTGTTAGGTAAATAGCTATTATAATTAAATTTTACATTAAATTGATACTTACACAACCCGATTTCTACAAAAACTGATGTGGTATAACAAAACCAAATTAGGTATAACAAAACCAAAGAAAATCGATGTGTACTTTAATGTAAAGTTAAATTCCGAAAATTATTTATTTGAATGATTTTTTCTTAATTGTATAGTCAGTCTTTGAACTATACATACAGAGCCATACGCAACAGGAGATAGTAGACTTGAAAATAGGTTATTTATGCTTAATTTGAATTTAAAATGATTTGAAAACCGTTAAGCGGATATACATCAAATTCCAATGGCATATTTTCTACGTTTACTATCTAACGTTGCTGTATGGCATTTTAGTATATATTTAATGTAAAAAAAATTAAGCCTACTCCAAAAAGCAGGGTTGGATACGGCCCCGCTTAATCTTTAGAAATGTTTTCCTAAAAAAGACAATCCTAACTTAACAATTTATTATACAAGGTATCTGGAAGAAGGAGGCCAATCCATTCACCATATATTCCTTTAGCAAAAATAATATGACTTTTATAATGCCCATTTCTCGTTTTTACCCTCACGTTCGACATACATACAAGGCGTTAAAATTTGAAAAAAAAAGTAAGTATTATAATAAGATATTAATTTCAAATTTAGAAGATTGGTTTAACATAAAGAGTTACATCTTTTAAGAAAAACAAAACAAGAAAACAATTGTAAAATATTTAAAATCGGTCCAGTACCCGCTGACCACCCTTTCTTTTAGTACGTGCGCCAGTGACTTCCGAACTATATTTTTTGAGGTACTTAATCATTAATTTATCAATCAATCAATTAATATAAGCGAGTCAAATACTATTTGCTATATCTATAACAGTATTCTTAGAAAGCACTACATCCCTCTAAGCACTAAATCTCTTTAAATTCTGACTAAACTAAAGAAAAGATCATTTTTTGCTTTATTTTACATTTTCTATTAATAATATCAGCCGGCGCGTTATTTAATGTCAAACGAAATCAATACCGGTGGAGGAAAAACTCTGAAGTTTTATCCAATAACCAATAAAAGGGTTAAATGATGTAATTACCTATCATTTAAATTGCCGATGTTAGCACACTATTTTTTCCAAATTCGCTGGTATTAATAAAAACAAGTTTGAATTGATGAATTGAGAATAAATACGTATATTAAATTATAAAATTATTCATAGGGTTATCTTTGAACCTTTGATTAAACCAAAAATGGACAATAGTCAACAATAATATTAGTGTAAAAAACTACGGAAAACAACATTAATGTAAAAACGACGGTATTGATAGTCCAATACTTATTAATTCCTGAAAACTTAACCTAGGTAAATTTTTATGCGACAGGGCACTATGTTTTTTATCGTATTAAAAGTTGTCGCGGTTTCCACCTTTCTTGGAAAAGTCGCGGGTCTCATCCTTTCTGCAGAAAGCTTAAATAAAAACGGCGAGCACACTTATCAAGTTATTCCTCAAATCCTTATAAAATGCCATTCTTGCTCTGGCGTCATTTGATTTTTATTTGTACTTAAACTAGCATACCTTGCTCTAGTAGAATTATACCTTGGTATAATAAAAAAAAGGATACGCTGGTTTCTTTACTTCATTGGGGTAAAAATAGCATCATGTTTCGGTTACTGAACTTAGCAATTATAGAAGTGGAAAGCCGAAGAAATGCTAATTCCGCAAGGAAAAGTTATCTGTACCATTTAACATTAACTTTACTTAATAACACATACTTAAGTAGGTTATTTGAGAACTTTAACGAAAGGGTTTTATAGACGCGAGATTATACGTCTTGCTTGACTTCTTTTTTTTTAAACAGTGTTTTTTGCAGTGGCTTTTTTAACTATCGCGTTGTGACAGTGACACAATTTTTTGCTGGCTTAGCGTCTATTGTCATCTTTGTCTATTTCATGGTCGCGATGCGCGCTGTCACGGAATAGGCAACATGTCATGTGAGTATCTAGCCAGCTGCTTTCAATAACTATGTCAGTATGTGACGCCTTTTTTTAAATCAAGGAGGCGCGATGCATTAATTTCAATTCAGCACAGGGGCGGATTGTTTTTAAACGGAGAGAATTATAATTTATTAAGAAGGGGTTGGAGTAGTTCTCCAACAACCGGTACGAAAATACGAATACAAATTACTAACATTCTCCCATATTTTTGTTCGAACTAAAATGTAGTAGAGATCCCAAATAATCTATTTTGTCGAAAATGTCGAAAGATTTAAATAATTTTAGATACTTAAAATAATACTGCATTTTAGTCTCGTTTTGACAGCATAATTTTTTATAATTTCAAATTAGGATGTCGCAATTGATGCTGACCTACCTCAAACGGCGGTACACATTTTCGTATTTATAGGATCTTGATGTTGACTTGTTCGTTTTTATAGACACGGTAATGATACCGCAATGACATAAGTGCGGAAGTCTGCAAAAAATACAGTGTTCTGCATCTCACCGTTCATCTTTTATCATTTAGTAATAACCTTTTTTATTTAAAAATTTACAGAAAACCCAAAAAAATATTGGCCATACAGGACTTAGTAGACTTAATTTGACACTTGCCATTTTAAACCTATAGAACTGTTAGACCCATTTAGTAAATACGGCTGTCAACTGTTATAAAACATGCACAACCAGAATATTTAAAACTGGAAAACGCATACGGCTCTGTTTAGAAATAATTGTTGATAATAGTCAATGGAAGACTTCGTCATTACTGTGCAAGCTTCAAGCTGTACTTTGTTCTTCCATAAAGAGGTAAATATAGGTCGACCATTTTTTTTGTTCTGACCTTAATTGATTTTAATAAACTTAGTTACAATTTCTCAAGGCTTGTTTTGTCGAGATTTAGCGAGAAGGGGGTCGTTTTAATACACTCAAAATACACACAAAAAAAGTGACGCACCTAATTTTGGTTGCAAATTTAAAGGTTTGTCATTTCTGAACGAATTTTATTTTCTTTCCACTTATTGGTAGGTAATTCCTTTACCTTTAAGAAAAAAATAAACTGGTAGAATTTTTTTTCAAAGCCCCCTGAATGATAGTGGAAAAACCCAAGCTATGTTATTTTCTTAATTTTTGACTTACTCTGTACGTTAATCAAGTAAATGTATAGAAAGCGCCTACACTCTATATGAAAGTCGCTTCTTTTACGAGCGTTTTGATTTTTTTGTTCATTAATTTATTTCTAAAATTGTCCAAATTACAGCTTTTCAGCTGAAACCTTACGTTTATTCTACAAATATAATTCATTGTAGGATCACATGGTCAAAAAAACAATTATTGCCCTTGCCATAGCATTTAATCCATATTATTTGACCCTTTGTCGCTGTGTCATTAAAAAAGGCAATGTCATTATAAAAGTTGTAGTGGCTACAATTACATAAAATGCGTCAAATAAGTTCAGAAGAAGTAGCAGCATTAGTTACTTTAGTTAACGATGGTCGTAGTGAACGTTACGCCGCTCGTGCAGTGGGTGTCCGTAAAGCAACGACTGCTCGTAGAGCAATCCACAAGTATGAACAAACAGAAAGAACTGCTCGAAGGGTTGGTTCTAGTCGCCCTCAAAAAACTTTTCCAATAGAAGGCCGCTTCTTGAGGTTGAGGATATTACGTCATCGATCAAATACTTCGGCAAATTAATGTTCAGCAAGATCTTCGCCAAATTCGGGGTGTTACAATAAGTAAGCAAACGGTATGTCGACGTCTAAACAAAGTTAATTTGAAAGCTAGGAGACCTGCAAAAGGTCCCAAATTATTGCCACAACATTGTGCTGCTAGAAGAATCTTCGTTGAAAATTAGGGACAATGGAATATTCGTGAATGGTCGAATGTCTTGTTTACGGATGAATCACGGTTTTGCCGTAACAAGGTGGATGGAAGGAAAAGAGTATGGAGAAGGACTGGTGAAAGGTTTAATCAGAATTTAATAACAAAATGTGAAAGTTATAACTGTGGGTCAGTTATGGTGTGGGGAGGGAGTTCAATGAATGGAAAGACACCCCTCCATGTTTTTCCATTGAGGCAGTCGATGACAGCCCGATGTAATTTGGACAACTTTACAGATAAATTAATGAACAAAAAAATCAAAATGCTCGTAAAAGAATCGACTTTCATATAGAGTGTAGGCGCTTTCTATACATTTACTTGATTAACGCACAGGGTGAGTCAAAAATTATGAAAATAACATAGCCTGAGTTTTTCCACTATCATCCAGGGGGCTTTCAAAAATTTTCTACCAGTTTATTTTTTTCTTAAAGATAAAGAAATTACCTACCAATAAATTGAAAGAAAATAAAAATCGGCCCATTCGTTAAGAAATGACAAAGCTACAAAGTTGCATCAAAAATTAGGTGCGTCACTTTTTTTGGAACTGAGTGTATATAGTTAAATTCACATAAAGTTTTAATGCCAAATTTCAAGACTTGTCATTGTCTAGTTACTTTAGATTTCACCAACTGACTAAATTTCTTATACAGCTGAGATTGGTCAGTGTTTTTTCTTTTTCTTTTCTGTAATTGTTCGGCCAATTCTTTTTATTTCTATCTCTTTTTAATCGTATGAAATAATACAAGATAGACATACTTTGTGTGTAGTACTAGTAGTACAATTATACTAATTAAATTTAGCCATTAGAAATTTATATTTTATGAGTTGCTGCAGAATTTGACAAGTATAACAGAACTGAAATGTCACGGCGTTAAAAGTTTATGTGAATTCATCTATAACAATCTCTGTGACATTATACAGGGTAGAAAATAATTTTCCTTCATTCTTCAATGGTTTAAATTTATATATTTGTGTGTATTACGTATTATTTTTACTGTATATTTTATATTTGACCTAGTTTTAGTATTTTAATTGTTGTTAATGCATAGTGACAAAAAAACAAAAAAAAATATTTTGATTGAAAATAAAAAATAAAGCTAACAGCAGAATTTCATTGCTGAAGAAAAATTCGTCTTTCACACCCGAATACTAATATTTATACTAATATATCCTATATTTTAGGTAAGAAACATAACAAATGGTCCTTAGTCGTAACTAGAACAAACCTATGGTAAAATGTCTTTAAACCACAATTTAAGAAGAAGTGCCCGTTTGCAAAGGGCTGCTAAAACGGCAGACCAGACCAGTGTTTCTCCAACCACTGGAAATGTTCAGGTGCCATTAGAATCCTATGGTTCCGAAAAGGGTAGGAGGAGCACAAGCAAGGGTACATCAAAAGACAGTCAGAAAAACGAGTTAAGACGCCAGCAGGCACAGATAGAAGTAGAATTAAAGAAAAAGCAATTAGATCGGGAGATGCTAGACCTGGAACTTCGGTTAAAATTGGCAAAATTGAATGAAGAAGAGTATGAGTCTGAGTCAGTGGAAACTGAGTTAAGTGGGTCATATTCGGAAGCTTCTAATATTGAAGAATGGCTCAAAGGATATCCTCTTTGAAAAAATTCAGAAAAAATAGGTAAAAAAGAAGTAAATGTTGTCAAAAATGACAGTGTCAATGTCAATCACGAGGTATATAATAATTTACTTTTAAATAATTTTGCTGATTTAAATACGCAAGTCAATCCGCTTCGGCTTACAAGAATATTAACACGACAGTCAATGCCTAAAGAATTGCCAATCTTCAGTGGTAATCCAATAGAATGGCCAAATTTTATTTTTCAATTTAAAAATTCAACAAAGATATGCGGATATTCTCAAGAAGAGAACCACTGTAGATTGCAAAAATGCTTGAAAGGCAATGCATAGAAGATTGTGCAAAGTCTACTTATCATGCCTCAAAATGTTGGTAAAACTATACAATTTTGGAAAGTAGATTTGGACAACATCAGCACATTATTTTTATGCTTCTTGAAAGGGTTAAAAATATCTAGATTGTTAAAGAGGAGAGACTAGATACCCTAATAAATTTATCTGATGAAATAAAAAATCTTGTTGGAACTATTGAATCCCTTAGGCCCAATTTTATAAAGTAGGTTTAAATCGAACTGTTCGGTTTAGACCTCGGATCGCTCAAAATTGCAGTTTTATATACGTGGATTGACAGCGAGGCTCGATTTAAGAACAACCAACCTAGTAATAAGTTAATCGGTAGGCAGAGTACCGCTTAAACTCAGGATATGATTATACATGGCAGTTTTTTAATTTTTTTATAACCTATAATATTTGTGTTTCACTTATGGAGAACTAGAGGGTAGGAGGCCGATCGACAATGGCAGCATTTTCAATTTCTGTCCCGGTTTTTTGGTTAGTTCGCTATTGGCCGTCAGATGGCTCTCGCGTCCGAAGTGGGCTGATGTCTTCTTCTTCTTCTTCGTTTTTAATATGGAAAAGTAGATCCTCCATAGTTTTTAACTTTTACTAAACCCTTTTTTTTTCTGTGACTTTTACTTTTGACAATTGACATTTTATTTTTCGAAATAACAAATAAATTTTGAAGGCAAGACAAGACAAATAACGTTGTATTGTAATTAATTTCTATATTTATAATGAATAATGGTACAATTTATAAAAGTAGAGTTTGCTTCGCGTCGGGGTGTATGACAGGATCTTCTTCAGAGATGAAACGCAGCCAAATAAGTATATTTCTAGCTCCAAAGGTAAAACCCTCTAGCTAAAATGTTCCTGTATTTTAAAAACGAAGCATCGTTGGAACTTTATACAGGCCGAGTTTACTAATAAGTATAACAAAGTAAGTGTAAATTCATATAAAAGTCCTTATTTGTTCCTTAAAGAACTAATTTAAATAAAAATAGTTATCGCATCCATAAGAAACCATTTATTTGATAGCCCACTTCGAACACGAGCGCCATCTTACGGCGACTCGTAAAGCTGAATTTCCGATGCTAATTTGGGACCGAATCCAATGCATTGCGATCGGCCTCCTACCTCAAGTCCTCCATAGTTTCACTGTCATGGTTATTTTTGTTAATAATAATGGATATATTTGAAGTTTTTGACGAGTTATTAACAGACGACGAGGATGATTTCGTCAATATTATTGAGGAACCTAGGCGGGACAGAATTTTTCGGATTCGCACCAACTATATAGAGACATTAACCAATTTTCAGTTTATAGAAGGTTTAGGATTTCCAAAAATTCTGTGGAGCAATTGGTAGGACTCCTAAATAACGTTTTAGAGCGTCCAACAAACCGGAAAGTACCGATATTTATATATTTAGATTTTAATTATAAGACTCTCCAAACTACTAACAAAATTTAAAAAATAGTATTTAAGCTCCTAGGAATACAAAGATACTATAGCGGAGACTTAAAAACAACAACATTACCAAACAACAAAAATTAATATTTAAATTTAGCTCATTGTAGATTTTCTACCAAGAAATGATGGAAAATTTTTATATCCACTTCAATTTCAGGAACCATGCAATAGATCCAACGACCCAAATTCTACTAGCTCTGCGATTTTATGCCAGTGACTCCATTATAATTGTAGCAGCAGATTTTGGAGGCATGCATGACTCCACAGCGTCTATTATTATAAAGCATGTATCGAATGCAATAGCAGGATTAGCACGGCAGTTTATTGGACTTCCCCAAGAACGGGAAGAAATTGAGAACATGAAACATAATTTTCTTGCCATTGCTGGATTTCCTAATGTTGTTGGAGCAATTGATTGTACCCATGTTAAAATTCAATCGCCCGGTAGGTATTTACGTAATATGTAGTACAAAAATAAAAGCCATGATTATTTTAAACTTTTACTTTAGGAAACTGACTAGGCCTTTAATAGGTACTGAAACCATCTTTAGTTATGTAAATTGTTAATAAATATTTTTAGGATGGTTTTAGACTTTTTGTTTTTTATTGGTAACAAATAAATGTTTTGTATGATAAATCTATCTCTGTTTTTAATCTTTAGTTATTAATGTATTGTAAGCTTTAAAGGGCTCTATTTAAAAATGTAAAATACATTAGGAAAATTGTTTTTAGGTGGAGACATTGCAGAAAACTTTAGGAACCGAAAAGGATGGTTTTCGTTTAATGTCCAGACAGTATCGGATCCAAATCTTAAAATAACGGATATTGTTGCAAGATGGCCAGGCTCAACAGCTGATTGTACTATTTTTGCAAACAGTAATTTAAGGGCTAGATTTGATCAAGGAAGATATGGGAACAGTTCCTTTTTGGGCGATTCGGGTTACACTCTAAATGCATACCTAATGATACCTTTACAAAATCCACAACAAAGAGCCGAACAACTTTATAACGAATCACATATCAGAAGCCGTAATGTGGTGGAACGACAATATGGGTTATGGAAGAGAAGATTCCAGATTTTAAGATTGGAGATGAGGGTTAAAGTAGAAACGGTTATGGCAATTATTGTAGCTACAGCTGTACTGCACAACTTGGCTATAAGTAATAACGATCCAGAGCCAGCAGTTGTTGATAATGAGCCAGATGATGACATGAATGTAAATCGTAATTTATATGTTCAAGGAAACAATGGTCGCGACATTCGTCAAGGTTTGATTGATAATTACTTTGCTCAGTTGTAAATATTTGACATTACTGTTAATTTATAACATTAGGAAATTATATTACATAATATAAAAGGTTCTTTTGTACAATTGTCAAAACCACTTTACATATCTTTAGATACGTGCACTTTTTTTTACAACCAAAATTATTCAGCAAAAAACCATAAAATATTGAAAAATCTTTTGAAATATAATTTCATTTCTTAGAATAACAATTGATGGTATAGTTTGTATAATTATATTCAATATTAATTGCAGAACCTAAACTAAAAGTTAAAGCAATATAATACCCACAATATATTTTTATGAATCTTGGAAAAAGTATAATTTATATTTAATTAAAATAGTACATTATGATATTAGAAGAATAAGAGATACTTTATGTGCTGAGCGTGGAAAGTTTGTTAATCTAACTATAATGATGACACTCTCCAATGTCATTCAGACTTAATAAAAAAACACTGTTTTTCTGGATAAAAGTTTATATTTAAATAAAACCAAAAAAGTAAAGCAAGTGTTTATTTTTATTTATGAACTATTTAGTTTTGTCTTTAATATTAGCATGTACAGGGTTATCCAACCAAGACTAGACAAGGCGATTTTTTGACTTTTCCTGTACTTTTATAAAAAAACTGAAATAGCCATCTTAAGTCATTTTCTCCCGCGAATTCGAATATCTTCAGCAAAAAACAATTGAACATCAAACAAAAGTACTAGGGGTCACTTTGATATATTTTTAAATGGAACACCCTGTATATTTTTACATTTTTAAATTCCACATAAAATTATAATTATTTTTTATTAAATGCACTATTAGTCTATACTTCATAGTTTCCGAGATATTGACTCTCGAAAAGTGACATTTTTGAACTTTGACAGCTTATAACTTTCTAACAGTACGTCTTAGAGCAAAACGGCTTACATGTCCCTATCTTCAATTTTTATTATCTTCCCAAAAAAATCAACTTCCAGTTAAACCGGAACAACTACATTTCCTTCTTTCGAGTTACATCGGGTTTAACCGGAAGTTGATTTTTTTGGGAAGATAATAAAATTTAAAGATAGGGACATGTAAGCCGTTTTGCTCTAAGACGTACTGTTAGAAAGTTATAAGCTGTCAAAGTTCAAAAATGTCACTTTTCGAGAGTCAATATCTCGGAAACTATGAAGTATAGACAAATAGTGCATTTAATAAAAAATAATTATAATTTTATGTGGAATTTAAAAATGTAAAAATATACAGGGTGTTCCATTTAAAAAAATATCAAAGTGACCCCTCGTACTTTTGTTTGATGTTCAATTGTTTTTTGCTGAAGATATTCGAATTCGCGGGAGAAAATGATGGCTATTTCAGTTTTTTTTATAAAAGTACAGGAAAAGTCAAAAAATCGCCTTGTCTAGTCTTGGTTGGATAACCCTGTACATATCGTGTATTTCCCTTTTCATCGCTTGGTCTTCTATCATTTGTTCCATTTTCAGAGTGTGTTCTTTTAATCTGTACTGTTTCTCATTTTTTTGGCATTCTGTCTGTAATTTTATTAATTCTATTTTTGTTTCTGACAGGGTGTTGAATTTGATTCTGCAATCCTGGGTCAACTGTGTTTTCTTTTTTATAGCTCCTATAAACAAAATAGCTTTAGGGAAACTAATCAATTAATGGGGTTTAAGTAAAGGTATAATAAGTAAATATATTCTAGATTACGATAAATTACAGAATGCATAATATTATATTAAAATATACAGGGTGTTAATTAATGTCATGCAGATATTTCAGGGGGTGATAGTACTCGTCAAAATAAGAAAAAAATGCAAATATATGCATGGTCTAAAACGCGTTATTTTCGTTATACAGGGTGGCAAAGTTTCAATTTTTTTTCTCGTATTTTGCGTTTTCTCTCTTATATTCTGCGATAATTGTTTCAAATTTGGAACATCACCCGTTTTTTTAAATCTCTACAATAAAGTATCAAAATTGTCGGTCGCAGTATACAGGGTGTTACATTTTCTTGAATCGGCTACAATTTTATTTTTCAGAACTTTTTTTTTGGCTCCCTGTATGAATTCCGGTATGAAATTTGAACTATCTGTTCCTTTGTTTAGCGTTCTGGTCTCTTGCACTATTCTCGTATCTGTGACCGTTTCCGATTTATTGGCAAAAATAGCCATCGATGGAAATTAAGTGTCGGCGAAATAACGCAGAGTAAAAAGCTGTGTATCAAAACAATTTATTAGTTAATCAAATAAAAATAAAACAAAATTATAAAAACTGTTGAAAATTGCCGCCTCTTGCTAAAATGCACGAATCAAGTCTTCGCCTCATGGACTGACAGACACTCTATTTTTTTCTTATATTCATTATTGCGTTATTTCGCCTAGACTTAATTTTCATCGATGGATATTTTTGCAAATAAATTGAAAACGGTCACAGATACAAGAATAGTGCAAGAGACCAGAACGCTAAACAAAGGAACAGAGAGTTCAAATTTCATACCGGGATTCATACAGGGAGCCAAAAAAAAAAGTTCTGAAAGATAAAATTGTAGCCGATTCAAGAAAATGTAACACCCTGTATACTGCGACCGACAATTTTGATACGTTATTGTAGAGATTTAAAAAAAGGGTTGATAATCCAAATTTGAAACAATTATCGCAGAATATAAGAGAGAAAACGCAAAATACGAGAAAAAAAATCGAGACTTTGCCACCCTGTATAACGAAAATAAGGCGTTTTGGACCATGCTTATATTTGCATTTTTCCTATTTTGACGAGTACTACCATACCCTGAAATATCTGCATGACATTAATTAACACTCTGTATACTATTTACCTGGCTGTCTGGTAGTTAATGGTGATTTTAATAATTGTGGGGATATTTTCTTCCTTAACTTAGCTGGGTTCCATGATGACCAGTTCACTTTATTTTCCAAACCCATGCCATAGGGGAACACTGATCTAAAAACATAAAAATATTTTTTTTTATTATCAACTATACAGGTTAACATCAGGCATATAATTAGGCAACTTTTTTATTTTCATTCCTTAAGAAAAAAGGTCTACACCCCTATATATTTTAAGTGGATTTGTAAAAAAAATCATAAGTGATTTCTGACATTAACAAGGTCAAATTAAAATTCAATAGTCAATAATATTTTTTAAAAAAATTTTAAATTGCCTATAATGTATAGATTATTTAATTATTTCTCTTCACTTAATATACCAAGTAAAAGTCAGTATATACTAGTACTACCTAGATACCTATATTTTGTTTGTAAAGTTTAAAATAAGCAAATCCTAATAATATAAAAGGTAAGTAAAAACTGGTAAGTATTTCTTATTTTCTGGTAGTTTCTGTTATAATTATGACTTAAATTAGTATGCCCTATCCAATAAATTTTTAATATTTACCTTTCGGCCTTGAAATAGCAGATAACTCCTGTCTTGTTTCGCTTTCTGTGGAATTTGTGGCTACTAACATGCTTGGTGGTCCCTGGCTTGATGGGGAACAAAGATTTAAAAAATTACAATAAATAGATATTTATTGACTGGTTGTAAGACAAACACAAAAAGTGTGCAAAATAATATGTACAGGAAGTTTTTTCGAAGCCATTTTAATCAGCATCTAAAAATATTTAAAAAAATCTTATCATCAACTATACAGGTTAACATCAGGCATATTATATTATATTATGCAACATATTTATTTTGATTTCTTAAGAAAAAAGCTATACTTACTCTTATTTCCATTCTATTTTAATTGACTTCATGAAGACTTTAAAATATTATACAAGGCCCCTAAAATTAGGGCTGCACCGAGCCCTGTTGACCGAGTACTCGGTCAAGTTGAAAAGAAGGCTCGGTGCAGCCCTACCTAAAACACTTTCCTTTGTCATTATTTTCTTCTTCTACCTCAATATAAATATTTTCAGTGGCATCATTATCAAAACGGTTTTCCAGTCCGATCATTTGAACCCAACACAGGTCTTTAATTTGGAAATCAATAGAATTAATTTCTACATTGACGGGTTTCCCACCACCTGTTTTATAAACCTCGCATTTTTCTTCAGGAAATTTTTTTTTCGTTCCGGTTTTCAAGTTTTTAAATTTTTCTCGAATAGTTTTGGAACTACGGATAATGCCAGTAACACTATTCATTTCTTGGGCTATGGTATCCCATGCCGTATTTTTTCTCTCCAACTACTCACATCACTCTTTTTTGTTTCCAAAACGTCTTTGTGTTTCTTGACAAGAGTCACTAGCAACTCTATATCTTGCGCTATAAAGTTTGGAGCCCTTTGATTATCCACCTTTTTCATCTTCAGAATAATTTAAACCAACTAAATAATACAGCAGAACTGGAGAATAAAAACTACGTGAAAACTTCACAAATGACACAAATCACAATTTTAGGTTAGTTACGTACTTCCTCGCCTCTTAACGTACGTTAAACCCCTATTATGAAATTAGCATAATATACCCTTGGATTAAGCCTTAGAATATTCTTTGGTTTAAGTCTTAATTTAAATCCGAGATTTAAGATCAGTTTATAAAATTGGGCCTTAATGAAACAGATCATATACAAAATCCTACCTTGTTACAGGAGCTATTGAATAAGCTTCCAAACTCCTACAAAATGATGTAGATTAAATATATTTCTAGCAAAAATACAAATAAATTTAAGCTTGTAGTATTTAGTAACTGGTTAGATCAAAAAGCAATGAATGCTTGTCAAATTCAAATGCCAAAATTTTATGACATAACAAACGATAACAATGGGAAACCAAAAAAAACACCTTACAGGCAAAATTCAGTATTAAATACAGTAACCAAAAAGTGTATGTGCTGTACTAAAGACCTGCAGCACCTAAGTACTTGTCCTACCTTTAAATCCTTTTCTGTAGATGAAAAATGGAATTTCTTCATAGAAAAAAAAATTTGTTTTTCCTGTTTAGTGCCATATCATTCTCTTACAGATTGCAAGAGAAAGAAAATGTGTGGAGTAAATAAATGTACAAAATTTCATCATAGAATTCTTCATAAAAATAAAACTGAAAATACGGATAACACAATAGACGATACCAAACAAATGGAAGTAAACTGTCACATTTTAACCAATAAGCAAGTCCTTTTAAAAATTGTACCTGTAATTATTAATTGTAATAACAAAACTCTAAATACATATGCACTTTTAGACGATGCCTCTACGGTCACGCTTATTGATTAAAATTTAGCAGATAGTTTAAATCTAGATGGACCCCAACTGCTTCTCTATATTCAATGGACGAATAATCAGGTAAAGGAGCAGATGGACTCAAGAACTGTAAGCTTTTCGATCAAGGCAGAACATGATGGTAAAGTATTTCAGATTAGACGCGCAAGAACAATAAAAGGACTATCACTTCCAGCTCAAACAATAAATTTAGGTGAGATTTCAAAACAATATCCTTATATACAAAATCAGATTTCCTCAATGAATAATGCTAAACCAAAAAGTTTAATTGGACAAGACAACTGGCCATTATTGGTAAATAGAAAAGTTATTACAGGCCCTTGGAATGGTCCTGCATTAAGTAAAACTTTACTAGGTTGGGTAATACACGGAAATTGCTCGCTTAAATCAGAACAAAGTCGAGATGATAGTTTTGTTTGCTATGTAGATATATTGCACGATCTAGTAAAGGAGCAGTGGTCAATTGATAATTTTGGTTTACAAAAAATGGAAAAATCAATATGTAAAGATGATATAAAGGCTCAAAACATTCTTGAAAAAACTATGAAAAGAATAGATGATGGGTATGAGACTGGACTTCTCTGGAAAAATGAAAATATGGTTCTTCCAGAAAGCAAAATAAATGCAATGAATCGATTATTATGCACTGAAAGGAAAAAGGATAAAAATATAATTTATGTCAACCTGTGTTAAAAGAACTACGTGCAGATTAGAAACTGCATTTATGGGTTCAGAATTCAATGAACCTTCTAAAACCCACCCTAATTTATTATTTTGTAAAATTGGTAAGTTTAAAACGAGTCTTATTAAAACTGGATCTATTAAGTCAAAATATAAATCAGCAATATCTATTTTTTCCGGCACGTAATAATCATTGTCAGCCAAATTAATGTTTAGAGGAATGGCAAATTAAGAAGTATCAATTTTTTGTTGTGGGAGATTGCACGTAATTTTTTGCAAAATTCCACAAGTAACTTTGAATCTTTCTTTGCTGGCGCGCTTTGATTCAATTAGCAAATCTATCATCTTCGAAATGGTACTATTTGTCTGAGCAATTCCTGAAACTTGTAAATTTGCTGCAAAGGGTTTTGCGTTTAACTTATTTACTGTCGCATTTGTAACAAAGGAAGTTTGTGACGCGGAAACTAGTAAACCTCGAACTTCTAACCTGTTACCATTTTCGGATATTAAAACAAATTTGGCCGTAGCCAGTAGCACTTGCCTTTTGGTACACGATGCTAGTGCATGACTTTCTATTACGTCTTCATTTTCTGTTTCCGGTTCAGATAATGTACACGTTATTGTTTGAGAAACATCAGTATCTTTATTATTGATAGTAAGATTGGTATTTTCCGACCGACCAATATTTTGATTTGGCGCTTTTAACCTCTGATTGTCATGAAGTAAGTAATGATGTTTATCCTTTTATCCAAAAACTTAAAAAATTCTGTTAAATTTGGCAACTCTGTTTGGCCTCTAGATAATTCAAACTCGTTTCTTAAGGTTGAATTCTCAACGTCATTCAATTTATTGCCAACCTATAACCTATTTCGCTTTGTTTTTTCAAGTTTATTATTTTTTAAACTAACATTTAAATAAAATCAGTATCGTCGGCACATTACTTAGGTAATATCTGATATATTACAAAAATATCAATTTATTTCATTGCTAATTTTGGGAGAATTGTATAATGAAAGAACAATGAGTGACAATGACATAATAATGTTAAAAAAAATCTTACCCGATATTTTCCGCTATACAATTCTCCTAAAATAAGTTATGAAATTCCTTGATATTTATTAAATATGTCAATTATTACCTATAGAATATCAAGTCGATACTGATTTTCTTTAAATTTTGTGTAAAAGCTAGAAAACATAAATAAATCTACGCGAAATAGGTTATAGGTTGGCAAGCATGTTGATACTCCTACCTTAAGTTTCTATCAATTTTACTGGAGAAAATATTAATCAACAGTAAATCCCAGTTTTCCATTACCTGCACATTGAGTGAAGGGCGTTTATATGTTGTTTTATTTTACTTAAAAAGTCCCTTAACCCGTTAGTGTCCTTTACAACGGTCGCTTGCATAAGCCCATTGATGTGATGACTAACAACTTGCATTTTTTTATTATACCTTGCCTTTAAAATATCTAAAATATTTAATTCGTTAATAAATGCCAAAGGTTAATTTTTTAAAGACGATTTCAAATAAAGAAACTTTTGTGAATTGGCTAAACCTGTATCATTATGAACGGATGCATTAAATAAATCAATAAATGTGCGCCAAGTCATCATAATTTCCTGTAAAAATTGGAATTTTCATACTAGGCAGATTAACTTTGACAGCTGGGGTGTGAGGTTGCAGAACGTGTCTATTAGTATTACTAAATATTACGCCACCAACGGCAGGTGAAGATACCGCTTTACGATTTACCTGTGCTTGAATAAGTGTTCTTATTTTACTGTCCCAAGCAGCATTTTTCTGACTTCCAGCTATAGTTTTACTAAGCGCGTGAAGATCTAAAAATTTTAGGTCTTCTCTTGACTCTTAGGTCAGCAGTCTGGATTTACTAAATTTCCATGTTTCCTGTGCGAGTGAGCTAGCAGGAATCGAGAACAGCATTGGATAAAAAGAGACTGGTCACAAAGAGAGACTTTAACACCTGGAAACAAAAATGTAATTCGCGAAAGTAACCCTCAAAAAGTTTTACTTCCACCACTTCACATAAAATTTGGACGTATGAAACAATTTGTTAAGGCATTAAACAAAGAAGGAAATTGTTTTAAATGTTTGTGTAAAACATTTCCGGCTCTGTCAGAGGCAAAATTAAAGGAGGGAATCTTTGTAGGGCCGCAGATTAGCAGCTTGATGAAAGATACAGAATTTGAAAAGGTAATGGAAGATAAGAAAAAACATGCATGGAATGCTTTTAAACAAGTTGAACCTACATTACTACTATCTTGAGATTATTGAAAATATGCTGGAAAATTTTAGGAATTTCAGAATATGATCATAAAAATTCACTTTTTACATTCCTATTTGGACTAATTCCCGGAAAATCTTGGGGACGTGGGTGAAGAGCAAGGTGAAAGATTTCATTAATATATTAAAGAGATGGAAAAAAGATACCAGGGGCGCTGGGACGCGAAAATGATTTCTGTTGGACATTGAGAAGAGATCTTCCTTTAGCTGAAACAGAAAAACAACCAAAAGAAGCTTTTCTGAAAAAAGAAAACGTTTTTTGAAGAAGCGTAACGAATAAATAATCATTTATAATAGTTTATATGTGTATATTTTGTATCTTTTTGTATTTTTTTCTTTAATATATTAAAAAAACTAGCTATATAAATCTTGTTTTTTTCTATATTTTTGGATTTTACCGGTTTGAAAAATAACCTTACGTGATATAAAAAAACTGAAAGCAGATTTGAAATCAGCGCTACCCAATTACTAGAAAACAGTTAAAATTTTTAAATCAACTTACAAAGTGTTAAAAAATGCAGGCCTGTGTTATTTGAGTGTTTTTTTAGGAAACACAATGAACTGCTTTAAACAGTTACTAATTATGTTAAATAAATGACTGCTTTACTATTTTAACGAAGAATATAATTCAAAAAAAAATAGCATATTTTTCGGATTCGGAATAATTACTAATATTTTATTAATTATCACTTTTTGAGCGGCGCTTTCCGTTTTTAAAGCCATCCATGTTTATCAATAAAATTAGTTCCGTTTGGGTTTTGTCTTTTAAGAGCAGTAACCCCCTTTACCACAATGAAAATTGCCGAACGTTTTGCTGGTCAAACGAAAAGAAAAAATAAAAATTGATATTTGGAAAATAAATTCTACTTTAAATACCCCATCCAGAAAAGTAAATGACGATCGAAAATATTTCCAAAATTTTTTTTAGAAATTTTTTTTATTTTTAGTAATTTTGTAATATCTTAAACAATTCTTTATTGGTCAAAAGCAAAATGACTTTCCCGGGTGTAGAATGTTGTACCAAACAATTTTTTTTAAAGCCATTTTTCAATATCGGCCTTACTTTTTTTCAAAAACTTTGGGCGCGTAAACCCACTTTACACGCTTAAATTCACTTTACGCCCCCAAAGTTTTTGAAAAAAAAGTAAGGCCGATATTGAAAAATGGCTTTAAGAAAAAATTGTTTGGTACAACATTCTACACCCGGAAAAGTCATTTTGCTTTTGACCAATAAAGAATTGTTTAAAATATTACAAAATTACTAAAAATAAAAAAAAATTCTAAAAAAAATTTTGGGAATATTTTCGATCGTCATTTACTTTTCTAGATGGGGTATTTAAAGTAGAATTTATTTTCTAAATACCAATTTTTATTTTTTCTTTTCGTTTGACCAGCAAAACGTTCGGCAATTTTCATTGTGGTAAAGGGGTTACTTCCTCTTAAGACACATTTACTTTTTCATACAAGAAACCAAAACTTATAGTATCTAAAATTAATTTTTCTCATACAAAAGAGACCTTGAACTTCTTCTAAAAAATACCTTAACATACAACATTTCTCATACAAGAAGAGTAAAAGTCAACTTTACATTTTTTCTCATACCAAAGTCCTTAAGTTATTTTTCTCATGAAAGAGACGTAAGTTTTTTCTCTAACAAGAGAGCTTAAGCTTTTATTTTCTCATGCAAGAGACCTTCAGTCATTAATTTGATATTTAAAAGCAATAACCTAATTGCTAAAAGATTGTTAAGTCTGTTTAAAGTTTTAAAACTTTACTCGATAGTCAATAATAATGAAAACATAATACCTTATTTATCCGGTTCGATGACGACCATGATGTGGCAGCCTGGCAAAAACCTATGTATTTCTTCCCTCGTTCCTGCTTCAGACAGACATTGGCCCCTTTAGTGGACTGTATCTTCTTCTCGTCTTTTTTTTACTTCAAGTTAAAATTGTATCCATTTTATACTTTTATTATGTTAAAGCTTCCTTGAGAAAAATTACAATTATATTTATATATGACTTTTCGTGACTTGACAGACAGAACATTTTTGTTACTGTGGTAACTATTAAAGCAAACTTATCGCGGCGTGCCGCGGCGTAGATGTTATCGCGGGAGCCAATTTGATTAAAATCGACGGCGACTGAAAACGCGCAGGTAGGTTCGGCGCTGATTGTGGAATTGAAAGATGCGTCGAGAACCAGTGGCGTAGTGAATATATTAAATATTCAATAATGCCAGTTGCAAGTGTGCAAAAACCTTTAGGATGCTTAGAACCACCCTCCTTGAATATGTATTTTCAAAACCTATACTTAGATATTTTTAAATGAAGAAAATCGTATTTCTTACTTTTGTTCAGATTATTTTTGCTGAGCTTCAAGAAGTTCCGACCAAAAATGTTTTTCCCAATATAAACTTTTACTTTTCACCCCTTTGCGGGTCGATTTCCGAAAAATGAGAAGTAGGTACATTTATCATGATTTGTGATGTAGAGTATTCCTGCTAAGTTTCAAGAAAATAAGACAATGTATATGTAATAGCAGTATTTCTTGATTTTAAGCGAGCTTTTGAAACGATTAATAGAGATATATTATTAGAAAAATTATTTGAATATGGTATAAGGGGTAAAGTATATCAATGGTTTCAAAATTATTTAAATAATAGATCACAGAAAACTAAATTTGGTAATTTTTTTTCAACAAAGAAATTTAATAACATAGGAGTACCTCAAGGAAGTATTTTGGGGCCTTTACTTTTTATTTTATATATTAATGACATGCCATTAGTCCTAAAATTTCTTAAAATACAAATGTTTGCTGATGATACTCTTATCTATATAAGCGGTAAAAATCTTTTGGAAATTTTGGAAATTTTAAATTCAGAACTGATTATATTGTCAAACTGGTTAAAAGTTAACAAATTAAAATTAAATGTTTCTAAAACAAAATGTATGGTTATGAGTGTAAATTTAAATAATTATACAAATATAAATATTTTAATTGATGGTGATAAACTAGAAATAGTCAATTCTTTTAAATATTTAGGTATATTGATTGATTCAAAATTAAAATTTAATAACCAATTCGAAAATTTAATTTCCAAAATTGCGGGAAAAATTAGTTATTTTAAAAGAATAGGTTTAAATTTAAAATTTTATTCAAAAAAAATTGTATACAATACTTTAATTTTACCACATTTTCTTTATTGTTCTACAATTTTGTTTATGGCGGATGAAGGTGTAATAAATAGATTACAAATTTTACAAAATAAAGCAATGCGACTTTTACTCCATATGGATAGATATACAAAAATTATTGTGATGTTAAAAAAATTAGAATGGTTAAATGTAAAAAATTTAGTATTATTTTTGGTTCTAATATTTATTTTTAAAATTCAAAATGATTTGTTACCGCCACATTTAAAGCAATTGACTGTTCTAAATAGTGATCAACATAATTATTTAACACGAAATACCAATAATTTTTTTCTTAATAATTTTTCACAAAATATTGCATATAAATCAGTTTTTCATAAGGGTCTTATTGAATTTAATAAATTAAACAAGTCAATTAAAAATCAAAAAAGTTTAAAATCTTTTTAAAAAAGTTTAAAATCTTTCTTATTAACTCAACAGGACAAATAAAGTTTCAAAAGGTCATTTAATTCAAAAAATAAATAAAAAAAGGGTATAAACTTGTTAAAATGTATCATGTAGCCACGTGCTAAATAAATCTTTTTACTACTACTACTACTACTAACTATTTTTCCAATAGAAACTTTTATAGGACCCCTTTTCCACCTCCTAGGGACAAAATTTTTATAAATGCCTAAATACCTACATGACTTTTTCTCTAGCAGTTGCATTGGAAAGTTACCCCCTTCCATCTCTACCCCCTAGGGACAAAATTTCCCAAAACATCAAAACACGTACCAGCTTAATTATGTTATCTTAACAGGGTAGTCATAGTACCTACCAATATTCAGCTATAGCATAAAATTAGTCAATAATAGGTAGTCTATCTTTTAGGAATGTGTTTGTTTCACTTAATGTTTTAATTAATACGTCTTTCTCATGCACGATGGTTCGTAGCATATCTACCTGTTCCGGCTCCGATGTCACCGTTTTAAAGGAAGAATCCAAATCATCGTCATCTGGCTTATTATTAGGAATGTTGATGCAACAGTTTATTAAGTCATCACTGAGTTTTCCGATATTACTAAAGTATTTTATACATCCCCGGTGCATTAGTCCACCACACGTCACACATTTCAAACCCGATACTGGTATTGTTATTCCAAAGTCAGTGTGATGACATTCCATACGGCGGTAAACAGTCTCAAAGAGACCGACGTTTACCGCCGTATGGAATGATTGGAATGTCATCATACTGACATTGGATAAATTATACGATACGGCATTTTTTGCACTTTTTATTTGGATGCACTCGGCCATCTTTCATCTGTCTGTGTGTTATGATTTTGGGCAGAGTATTCCTCATATGAAAAATTTGTAGGTTTTAAGCCTAACAGTTTATAAAATCGCAATATTTAAAATAATATGAATGTTTTTCTATGTTTTAAATAAGGTTTAAATGTTTTGTCACATAAGTTGCTGACGGTTACCTATGTTACCATTTTTTAAATTATATGTTTATTTTAGGTGTGTCAATAAATGTACATTCAGTGAGTCTTTGTAGTGCTTGGTACTTCAGTAAACAATATATTTTGTGTTTTTCTTTATTCATTTTACTTTTACATCCCATTATGTCTCTTAGTAACATATATGACTGTCATATGTTTCCACTCTACTAATATACCATAAAATGCAAAAAAAGAAAAAATGGGCACTGCTGATGCTAGATTTTTGATCCAAAGTGTATAATTGATAAGTATATCACGGCTGCTGACTTAAAAAAAAAAATATTTATTAGCGAGCAACTTATCTTGGAATAACCCATGTATTAAAGTGACTTTGAATTAACCAATATTCAAATGATCAAATACATGTGAGTTAATAATATGCAATCTTCTGTTTACTAGAACGTACAGTGTTATCAATTTAGTTTGTCCCACTTTTAAGAGCCTGTAACTTTTTTGTATTTTGGGTTATTGAGCTCATTCAAAAAACAAGATGTACCATTTTTAGCCAAGTTTTTACCAGTGTTGTCAAAAATGACAGTAGGTGTCACATGTCACATTTAAAAGCTAAAATTAAATTTTTTTAAATGGGACACCCTGTATATTAGATGCGCATTAGATGGTCCCTTTTCTTTCGATTTCAAAAATATAACACACATATGCATTATTTTCTTCATTCCATCAAACATTGACAAAAATATGAAAAAATTTATTATTGTTAAAAAGCATCAAGATAGCTATGCAACTGTTTTGGTTGTTATCTTATATGATCAATGAAACACGACACATTGAAACGAATAAACAATTTTATTATATTAACTAGAAAAAAATCGTTTCTACTGAACCATAAGATATAGGCAGCTCTCGTAGTATATCGGGTATAGATTTGTAGGGAAATGCCCAAAAAGGCTAATACATTCATTTCCATTTCTTCCATAATAATTGTTTTCCGCCTAATTATTCGTTTTTTCTTTATACCTCCAGTCTCGAAAAATGTCTTCTTCAGCCGATAAAATATGTTTTTGGAAGGAAACTGTCTATTGAGAAACTGAAGCCTATACCTCCTAAGTGCTAAGGTTGCACTGCCCGTTTGATAAAAAATATCAAACATAAAACTTTTTTCCTCCACTGAATAATAATAATAATATCTCATGTTAGTTAATTTTTACATTCAAAATAAATTTTCTACAATATTCGAAACGATTAATAATGCTGTGAATGATAGACTGAAATATAAATGAAGATAAAATCCATAGCAACCAAAACAGTTGCAGCTTACTTGATGTTTTTTAACAATAATATATTTTTTCATACTTTTGTCAATGTTTGATGGAATGAAGAAAAGAATGCATATGTGTGTTATATTTTTGAAATCGGAAGAAAAGGGACCATCTAATGCGCCTCTAATATACATGGTGTCCCATTTAAAAAAATTTTTTGCTTTTAAATGTGACATGTGACACCTACTGTAATTTTTGACAACAATCATAAAAACTTGGCTAAAAATGGTACATCTTGTTTTTTGAATGAGCTCGCTAACTCAAAATACAAAAAAGTTACAGGCTTTTAAAAGTGGGACAAACTAAATTGATAACACTGTACCTATATTTTAATTTTTTTATCAAATCAATGATTAAAGTAATCGAATATAGAAACGTAACCAAACAATATATATATATAAAGGTTTAAGGCCTACTATACAAGTGGTGAGCCAGAATACAGCAAGAATGCTTTTACGAAATATAATATGAAAATATTCTTTCTAACATGTTGCGGAAAGCACGATTCCACAATAATTAGAGTGTAAAGTAAAATGGTTTTTAAAAAAATGTCCAAAGTAAATTGTTTCATATTTTTTCTTACAGAAAAATGGACATTTGCCTAATATGTGGTATGTCTTTAAAGAAATCGGATGTTGTGAAATTAGGAAAAAAGGTCCTTTCTACACTAGTTCGTTCTAGTAAAGAACGATGTGGTGAAAAATTTGCTATATTTTCGCAACTACTATAACATTACACGTTAAGTGTCGACGAGATTATACGAGAGCTAGTAGTATAAAGTCAGCACAAACCACATGACTCTGAAGCTAATCAGCTCCTTAACAGTCGGAATCTTCGTCGTTCAGATCTAAGCTTTGATTTCAAGCAACACTGCTTATTTTATAGTAAAGTATGCTACAACAGAGGTGCAAATAAAAAATCATATGTTGTTCGAACAGTAGAAATAAAAAACACTATTATAAGCTATTGCTCAAAACGCGGAGATGACTGGGCCAATGAAGTTCGTAGGAGAATTGGAATAGAATTTGATCTAGTGACATCTGAAGCCAGATATCACAGTATATGTTACGCTGATTTCACACACATAAAAGGTAAGGAGACAGCCGGTCGTCCTGAGGATGATGTACTTCACAGATCCTTTGAAAACCTTATAAGCTTTTTGGACGAGAATAAAAAAGAAATTTGCCAATTTTCATTAACCGAAATTTCGAACAAACTTGAGGAATTTTTGCCCCAGAATTCTCAGTCGTGGACTTTAAAATACCTTAAAAAAAGCTAATTCTACATTATGATAGCGAACTTGTTGTAGTAGAACGTGACAGAAAGTCAACTTACTGTCATGTCATGTACAGGACAAGGACGATGCATTATCGACATGAGTGCGGGCATTTTAAACGAAGAGAAACGTTCGATGTGTTATGATTTGGAATCATTCCCAACAAATTATGACATCATTAATGGCGGTAAAACAAATATTCCCCCATTATTATTAAATTTTATATCCATTCTTATTGACAAAGAAAAGCCACATAAAAAAGTCCTATCTATTTCAAACGTCATTATAGCTGCTGTAAGACCTAGAAGCTACATATCACCATTTTTTTTCGGCATAGGTGTTTATATTCATCGAAAATATGGTTCTAGAAGTTTGATTGATTTATTACGATCATTAGGTTTTTCTAAGTCCTACCATGAAATTCTAAAATTTGAAGCTGTAGCCTCTTGCACCAATGAATTCAACATTACTGAAAATGCGTTCCAACAGTTTGTATTTGACAATGCTGATCATAATATTCGAACGCTCCATGGTCACAAAACCTTTCATAATATGAGAGAGATAGTTTGTATTTTACCATCAACTACATATGACTTCAGATAACGTAGGGAGGCCGAAGAAAACAACCAATGTATTATGGAAAATTCAGTTATATTCCCATTATCCCATATAAAAAGAGAATTATTGACGATTTGAAGGCGGTTTTAATTAAAGATATTAACATTGGCATGGACTCAAAAATTAATTCAGCGGTTAAAAATATTCAACTTAGAAATTCTCTGTGGCTGTCAGCTTTTTTATTTGACTTTGACCAAAAGCCCAGTTGGAATGGCTACATGGCCGCAACAGTAAGTGGAGAAATTGAAACAAGTTTTGTGAATGCTCTTTCTTTTATTAATCTAGAACCAAGCAATCCATTATCTATAAATTCTGCGCTGCACTTTGCCTTTATATATTAAGGCTGTCGATATTGTGTTGGCGGCAGGTGAGACCAGCCCCTTAAAAAAAGTGCATGTGCAGTGCAAGTTTCCATTTATTAATGTCCTATTTGGGTTCAGTAGGTTACATAATGGGGGAAAGTGGTTTAGAGGAAATATGAAGCATTGTATATGCTAAAGACAGTCTCCCAGCTATGTTAAATGGTAATTTTTATTCCCGTGCGCTGAGAGCTCATTTTCTTTCTCAGCTGACTCTGTAATTATGTTGAAATCGTGTGACTTCAACTTAAACATTGAAAATTTAGAAAAGTTACACGCAAACCCCAACAATTTAATGGATAGTGACATTCAAAGTATTTTAGTGCAGGCGCCAGAGGTAGTTGAGTATGCAAAATGTGAGGACCGGCGACTATGCTCAACTTCTTTCATCTGAAACACCATTAAAAAAAAACCATGTTGCCAGCAGCTGTGTTGGTCCCTTTCGTTTGTCCCCGCGCCCTCGCCCGGTATAGTCAGTAGAAATTAATTCTTAGTGCGTATGGGTTATCTTTTTAGTTTTCACGTAATATTATTTAAGTTTTCCTGTGGTTACGTATTTTATTTAAATAAAAACGTGGACAATGTCGCTACAAGTGACAAATGTAAAGAGGCGAAGACTAAACGAAATGTCGTGTTTGTTTTGTGATAAAACGTTTATAAATATTCAAAGCGCCGCAGATCGGAGAAAAGATAACATTAGTGAGAAAATAAAGCATAGTACAGACTTTACTGAACATAATTGTTCATCATGGCATCGAACTTGTATGACAAGTTACATTAGCTTAAGTCTTAAAATTGGCTTAGACTTAAAATTTAAAGTTAGATATGAAATTAGGCAAATTAATGAAAATACTGTAAATAATGTTTTAGAAGGGTTTTTAAGTAGATTAACATATTGTCAAGAAGTTAATGGTTTGCATTTTCAACACTTAATAAACTAATTTTTTAACCTTTTGTTAAAGATTTTTTTTTTATGATTTAATTTTTCTCTAAAACCGTTAGAGATAAGGATATAGTATGCTACATGAATTATGCGCAGAATTTGACATAGAATTAGGATAATAAGTAAAAATAGGGGGTTCTATTTAAAAACAAAAAAATTTTGCTACATCTACTTTTTGACACACCCGGTATAATTTCTTTTTGAGGCAAAAAATCCGGAAGAAAGAATTATAATCGACGTCTCCGAGCGTTTTTCAAAAAATGAATACCTGATTTTTATATAAATTTGTTCCATATTTTAGCCCATCACTGTATGTTAGCCACTGTCATCAGTTTTGGTCGCGAGGTATAGTTTACTTTTTAAAAATCCTAAGAGACTTTAAAGGTACTAGTTCACTTTTTGAAATTGCGAAGCACTACTTAAAATATTACTTTATAATTGGTTTTTTAACAGGGTATTTTCTTTAGAGAGCATATAATTTTTTTTATTTTTATTTTCTCAGTAAGAAATTTAAGAATTTAAAATTGAAATTGTAGGAAAAAAAGGATAAAAATAAACTACATTGTTAGTGTAAATATAAAAAACTTATATTAAGTTTAACATATTGATGCCTACATGGGCGAGTCACCCATTGTTTTATGTAGAGTCATTAAAACTACCTCGATTTCTTTTAAATTTTTAATAGCTTGATGATAGATTTTTCCTTCTGGTAAAAACTCGGGTTCATTTTTTAATAAATCGGTGGCTTCTTGTAATATTTTCTTTGATTCCTAAAATAAATATCAATATAAGTGAAATCAAATTTGAAGAAATAGTCCATGCTTAAAGTGGAGTTAAAGTCTTTCTCCACAAAATTTAATAGAAAAAAAATTTGTTCAGAGGTCTCTACATATTTCGAACGTAGAAACGTTCATCATCAGGAGACAGAAAAATGTATTGCTGATGGTTTTAGCAGAATATGAAATGATAAGTGGTATAAAAGCACTTTCATGAAAGCTACATTAGGGTTTTATACCACTTATAATTTTCTCCTCTGTTAAAACCATCAGCCATTTTTTTATCTTCTGATGATGAACGTTTCTACGTTCGAAACATGTAGAGACCTCTGAACAAATTTTTGTTCTATTAAATTTTGTGGAGGAAGACTTTTAGTTTTTTTCTTTCCTTTTCATAAAATCAAATTATTTAATGCATGACACATGTTTGTGACTCTGTGTGTCTTGTCTTTATTTTTTTAAGGAATTAACTTTTGATACTATACTTGGATACAGAGGATACAGAGTATCCAACTGAAGATAATAACTAATGATAATAAGTAATTTGAACCAATTATAAACTATTGATTTACAAAATGTATCTTTCATTTATTTGATCTTTTTTTTTTAATTCTTTTACTACCACATTAGATGAAAATTTTTTATAAATGTTATTTTTTTTTAAATGTTTGTTTTATAATACCACTTAGTTACATATATGGTGGGAGTATTAACATGCTTGCCAACCTATAACCTATTTCGCGTATATTTATTTAATTTTTCTAGCTTTTACACAAAATTTAAATAAAATCATTATCGTCTTCATATTTTATAGGTATTAATTGACATATTAAATAAATATCAAGGAATTGTATTAAATATTTTAGGAGAATTGTATAGCGAAAAATATCGGGTAAGATTTTTTTAACATTATTATGTCATTGTTCTTTCACTATACAATTATACAAAAATTAGCAATAAAATAAATAAATATTTTTGTTATATCAGATATTACCTAAATATTTTACCGACGATATTGATTTTATTTAAATGTTAGTTAATCTAATAATAAACTAAAAAAAGCATCGCGAAATAGGTTATAGATTGGTAATGGATTAAATGACGTTGAGAATGCCACCTTAAAACCAATCAGCAAATACTACTGTATGCTTATAAATAGGGTTGCCAACCGTTCCCGAGACAGGGAAACAGTCGAACAACAAAAATGTCCTCTGTCCTCCACAAGAGTGGTGAAGAATGCCATATCCTTCCTTCTTTGAACGTCTATATACACGGTGGTAACTACTTAATTGTACCAGATTTATAGCTTTTTCGTAAGATCCAGTACTTAATTAATTTGCCGAACATTTAGATTCGTGAGATACATAGTGATTTGTTAAAACTGCGTAAAATTCCAATCAAAAGATTTAAATTTAGAGCAAAGGTTTTTAAATAAGTACACCAAGGAAAATCATTCAATGCAAGTTTTTTTTGAATATATACAGGGTGTATGTGGCCAAACTTTAATTGGTGCTTCTTTAAGTGATTTTAAGAGGAAAAGTTCATATAAACATGGATCCGAAAATGCATAGTTTTTACGATACAGGGTGTCAAACTTTTAAAAAAAAATCGGATGTTCGTAAATATTTGAATACTCTTTTATTCGATTTTGTTGACATTTGGCAATTATGTTTGTAATAACGGGAGGATAATTTAGCCTCAATTAGAATAAAATTATTAGGTCCAGTGACGTCCCGGAAGACAGTCCAACTAATAATTTTGACAAAAAAATTGCGCGTTACTGACGTTTTTTATAATTATGTATTTCTTTCGAATTAAGCAACTACAAATACAACTATTTTATCTCATGAGTTGTTTTTATATCTTGCTTTATCCTCGAGAAAAAAAATAAAAACCACTTTATTGCATGTCCCCGGGACAATAAGAGTAAAAAATTTAAACTACTTACAAACTATTAAGCAATTAAAATTACACGAAAGTCCTCTTTTGAATTTTTTCGCACAGGTTAAAGCTATTTTCGATAAAAGAAATTAACATAAAATAATCGCATAACGTAATAAGTTATGCAATATCTTAAAAGTAACAACTATTATTCTTATTGTCCCAGGGACATGCAATAAAGTGGTTTTTATTTTTTTTCTCGAAAACAAAGCAAGATATGAAAAAAAATCAGGAGATAAAATAGTAAGTAGTAGTAGTTATAATTTGTAGTTGCTTAACTCGAAAAAAATACAGAATTTTAAAAAAAGTCAGTGGCGCGCAATTTTTTCGTCAAAAATATTAGTTGGACTGTCTTCCGGGACGCCACTGGACTTAATAATTTTAATCTAATTGAGGCAAAATTATCCTCTTATTATTACAAACAGAAATCGAATAAAAGTGTATTGAGATATTTACTAACATCCGATTTTTTTTTAAAGTTTGCCACCCTTTATCGTAAAAACTATGCATTTTCGGACCCATGTTTACATAAACTTTTCTTCTTAAAATCACTTAAAGAAGCACCCCTTGGAGTTTGACCACATATTTAAATAACACCCTGTATAATGGGTTACCACAAGGAAAGATCCTTTTATTCCTAAAATATTTCGTTTAGATATAAGCGAGGTAATTTTTTTTGACAACACATAATAATATTTTTTGCGTCTACTCGATACTTTTTTCCGGTTGGTTTGGTTGGTTTAAAGGTCTTTATTTCTTACAAGTATTTGATATGTCAGATAGTTAACTTAATACATTTTATAATACATAATATATAAAAAATAAATATACTACAATGTACTCAAGTTGTCCATAGGATAGCCCAAGTAACATTTTTAGATTTAAGGAACAGCTAAGAATAGCTATAAAACCAGATATAAATATTTGAGTTAAAGACTGTTAGCTGAGGAAACTGCTAAAAACCCTATTATAGTCATTATAGAACTCAAAAGGCCCACCCTTAAAGTTTCTGTTACAGCCTATTTTAAAAAGTGTCTTAAAACTTAATAGGTACTAGGGAACAGGTTGTGTAGCTACTTACAAGATTGGCATAAAACCCCTATTTAAAGCGTCTTTAAATCCATGTAGCTATTTTTTGAAATGACCTATTTTATGGCCTATTTTTTTTACTTTTAACCACTTGTCCATAAAACTACCCATTATGTTTGCAGTTAAACGACAAACAATGCCAAGAAAATATAACCTAACTTCTTATTTCGTAAACAGTTTCAAGAGATCTGCTAAAATTATTTTATATGTCTCATTTGCTTTAATAGGGCTTAAAGAAGATATTTAAAAGCATAAGAAAAAAAACCAACAGTTCTGTCGAACCTACCCCTAAAACCTTGTAGCTTTAATTAAACGCAACTTTAAGATAGCTTTATTATATATATATTTATAACCCACTTAAAACTATATGCCTACTTATTAGCTAAATTAACAATTGTTAGGTCCAATCTCCCTAATAAATCAATTAGGTTTTAATTGTAGGTTTTACTCTACCTTTTAAATATGTTTTAAGAGTATTCCGTATGAAATAGGTAATAAGCTTTATCTTCTGATTGTTACAGCGCTGTTACAACTTATTATTAAAGCTTAACAACTTTAACACTATAAGTTTTCTTTTCAACTGCAATAAAACCCTTATAAAACTAAGACAAAACCAAATAGAATTTAATATGTTACTTGGGAGGTCAGTTTTCCAACTGTCTCTACCTAGGACAGGCACTGGCACCGCCAGCAGGGTTGGTGTTGACCCTCTGGTTAATTAAACTGACGCTTGTTTGCAATTGGAATGGTCGGTTCCGTGATCTCTTTACCACCATGAGAGAATATTTTGTTCATAATGTACTTAAAATGATGTATTGTTCTTTGAATGTTTAAGGCTTCTGGATAATTGTTGACTGGAAAAATGTATTAAAAAACCAACTTGATTACTTTTTTCCCGTAACAGAATACCGTTTAACCATAAAAAGATGTATGGAATAAAATATTTTTTCTTTTTTAAAATATGGTAAAATCGTTTGGGTACCTTTCAGCGAACGCTATAATATACCGGGTGTCAACGAGATTATTGTACATAGCACCACAGTGTTATGTTTGGAGATATTTTAATCAAATTTGGGTTACTGTAATGTTTGAAAAGGATCTTTATTTTTACTTAGAAACCAACTGAATTTCACTTCCGGATTAACCGGAACTACGCCATTTATGTTTTTTTTTTAAATGACAACCTGTACATTATATTGCACAGTCAAATTCTCTTCAAAATTCTCTTTTCAACGACATACAACAAGTTGACATTTACTTTCAAAATTGCGGCGTAGGACTCATTTTACCAAAAACAAAATGGTGTCTATAAAACAACGTATGCAATTGATACGGGAAAAATAGTGATAAAATCTTTTAAATTGGTCACTTTTGTAATTCTTTAAGCACTGACATTTAGATTTTCTTCTTTTGTTTTTAAAGGAAGGTATTTTTTTATTGTTTAAAAAAATCTTAACTTTAACCCTATTTTACAGAGTTTTTTTAAATGTTATCATATACTTTTTATTAATTAGTATGAAAGTCTAAAGTATCCTTAAGCACCTAGGGATATTTTCGAAATCAGAATGCGTTTTGCTTCAATAATAAAAATTTAATTGTTAAATAATTAACATGTTGATTAATTAATTTGTTCTTCTCTTGTAAACTTAACCATTTTATTCTTATTTAACGAAATATGAATCAGACCCACGACCAAAAGCACAATACACTACAAAATTTTCATTACAAACTAATAGTCTGATAATGGCGTTGACAAATACCAATTTTGTTATCCAAAGCCAACTTAGGTGGAACTAAGTTATTCAGTTTTTATTGAAAAATGCACGGTTTTTTTTTCTTGTTTAAAACTGAAGCAAAACGCATTCTGATTTCAAAAATATCCCTAGGTGCTTAAGGATACTTTAGACTTTCATACTAAATAATAAAAAGTATATGATAACATTTAAAAAAAACTCTGTAAAATAGGGTTAAAGTTAAGATTTTTTAAACAATAAAAAAATACCTTCCTTTAAAAACAAAAAAAGAAAATCTAAATGTCAGTGCTTAAAGAATTACAAAAGGGACCAATTTAAAAGATTTTATCACTATTTTTCCCGTATCAATTGCATACGTTGTTTTATAGACACCATTTTGTTTTTGGTAAAATGAGTCCTACGCCGCCATTTTGAAAGTAAATGTCAACTTGTTGTATGTCGTTGAAAAGAGAATTTTGAGGAGAATTTGACTGTGCAATATAATGTACAAGTTGTCATTTAAAAAAAACATAAATGGCGTAGTTCCGGTTAAACCGGAAGTGAAATTCAGTTGGTTTCTAGGTAAAAATAAAGATCCCTTTCAAACATTACAGTAACCCAAATTTGATTAAAATATCTCTTAACATAACACTTTGGTGCTATGTACAATAATCTCGTTGACACCCGGTATATACTCAATCTATTTCCTTACTTTATTTTCCCAGAATAAACATCACTGGTGATAGTATTTAAAAATATAATTGTCATTATCAGTTACTCTTGAAAAGAAGGAATAATATATTATTTAATACTCATTCTGAAATTTTGGGAATACTAATTTATAAAAAAACCTTATAGATCGGTAACTTTAATCTCTGATGAGTTTGATTTTTTAGAGGAATATTAATTCAAAAATGTAAATGATGTAAACATTTTCGTCTGTCCTTTGATTGTATCGAAAATTAATAATTACTTGAAGTACAAGTGCCAATTGTTGTGGATCGGCATTTCTTCTTCCTAGTTCTGCAACTGCAGCATGCAGTTCAAACAGCAGTAAACCCCGTATCCTCGTTTCACCTGTGACAGAAAAGAAAATCAAATGTTACAAGCAGAAATCAAACATTTCTAGGAAGAGAGAAAAAGGCCCTTTCAACTTCGGGGGCGGTTTCCTCCCACAAAAGAGGGGTGAATTTCCTGAAGACACGAAAGAAGTATGCCAATTAAAAATAAACTGAGCCGTAGTTTTGTATTTTTTCAGCAAATAAAGAGGCTTTCTAATACTAAATTTATTCCAGTTAAAAATTTCACTCTGTATGTATTAACGAGCATTGGTTACCGTTAGATGAAATCCATCAAATTTCAAAGCCGTTTCTGAAAAAGGTCATAATAGACCTGTAGGTACCATCGTGCCGAGAAAAAACTGGTACACAGGAAAATGTCCTGTTTTCTCCTAGACTATTAGAAAAAAATTGTATATAAAGCCTGATACCAATAAAACTTCATATTATGAAATTTGAATGTCAGTTAAGATTGTCACTTTATGATTAACTAATTTTCTTTGTATAAATATGCCACAATTAACCCCCGAGCAAAAAGCAATTATTTATAGTCGGTTGCGAGATGGTATTGCAGACGAATTAGGTATAATTAATATATATTGGCAAAACAAAAAATAGCAAGACATGGGACTAATATTAGAAAAGCAGGTTCAGGACACCCTAAAATTTCTACTGAAGAGGATGATAGAAGACTGGTTAATTTATCTAAGGGATCATCCGTTTGAAACAGCAATAAAGGCGAAAGAAGAAACGGCCATTCCAGGTTCTGCAAATACTGCCAGAGAAAGGCTTCGAAATTCCGATATACGAAGTCGTTGTGCTGCCAATAAAATTTTATTAACGGAAAGAAATAAATAGGACAGGTTAGAATTTGCACATGAATATGTAAATCAAAATAATTTATGGGAAACAGTTATATTTTCTCACGAGAAATATTTTCAGTCATGCAATGATGGGAGAATTCGGGTGTATAGGCCGGCGGTGTGATGAGAGATACATCCACAAAACCAACCTAAGTGGGCGTTTTTCTATAAATGTTTGGGGTTGGATTAGCGCTAGAGGACCAGGTGTTTGCCAAATAGTAGAAGGAAGACTAACTGCAGCCGTATACGTTAATATACTTAATAAAGTGATGATACCATCGATAAATTCTGTATATGGTCAAAATTTTACATTTCAGCATGATAATGCTCCAATAAACACAGCACGCATTGTAAAAAATTACATTCAAGAGAATAATATTGAAGTTCTTCCCTGGTCTTCGAAGAGTCCCGATCTCAACCCGAAACATTTGGGGTGCAATGGTCAAATCTATGTATAAACATGATTTTCGACCAAGAAACAGGGATGAATTACGCTACAGAATAAATCAAGCTTGGGATGCAGTAACGGGCGAATTATGCAAAAACCTAGTTTTAAGTATGCCACAAAGGCTCCAAAAAGTAATAAACAGAAACGGTTCTATAACCAAATATTAAAAATGTTGTGTTGTTTTGACAAATTTTGTATTTGTAATTTTTTCTTTTTACTAAATTTATCTTATTATTATTGTTTTTAATTTTGTGGCGATGTTAAATACAATTTAAATAAAATCTTTGAGTTTAAAAAAAAATCTAATAAATTTAGTTTATAATCTATAATCTGTCCCTCAAATTTAAACAATAAAGGCCCAGTTATAGATTCAACACGTCGCGGTTCGACGCTGCAGTTAACGCTGAGCGTTTACGCTGGCCTTTAATTCTAGTTATAGATTACCGACGTTGCAGTTTTCGTCGACTTCGACGCATGCGTTTAAGTGTCTGTTATTTGTCAGTAGAGGAAACCTAACCTATTATTTGTTTTGTTGAGAACCTTATAATATTGTAATTTTTCCATAAAAACGTCTCGTACCTAGGTATCTGTGTATTAAAGTGCTTTATTGCCTTATGAATATATTATGGAAGACGAGTTGTTAATGATATTGGGAGTTACCGGATTGTTAATTTGTGCCACAGCGCTAAAATTACATCGCAAGAGGCGCTTGAGAAGATAGAGGATTCGTCCTATCAATAGGCATAGAATTTCCAAAAATAATCTGTATTTCCAGACAATAAAGGAGAGTGACCCTGATCAGTTTTTATTTGGACTAGAATGTCATTCAAAATGACCCGCGAAAAGCACACGATCCTATTGGACGTTCGTCGACAATAACGCTGAACGTTGACGCCAGAGATAAAAGTTGACCATCTTTCAACGTTCGACGTAAACAGCAAACGGCCGACGTCAGACCTATATATATATTTCTTCATCTTTAAGGTGGGAGTATCAACATGCTTGCCAACCTATAACCTATTTCGCGTAGATTTATTTATGTTTTCTAGCTTTTATACAAAATTTAAAGAAATTCAGTATCGACTTGATATTCTATAGGTAATAATTGACATATTTAATAAATATCAAGGAATTTCATAACTTTATTTAGGAGAATTGTATAGCGAAAAATATCGGGTAAGATTTTTTTTTAACATTATTATGTCATTGTCATTCATTGCTCTTTCACTATACAATTCTCCCAAAGTTAGCAAGGAAATAAATTGATATTTTCGTAATATATCAGATACTATCTAAATAATGTACCGACGATATTGATTTTCTTTAAATGTTAGTTATTAAAATAATAAACTCAAAAAATCAACGCTAAATAGGTTATAGGTTGGCAATAGATTGAATGACGTTGAGAATTCAACCTTAACGTCATTGACAACTGCAACGTCGAACCGCAACGTTTTGAATCTATAACTGGGCCTTAAGAAATAAATTTTGTTCAACCCCGTATGGCAAAATAAAAAAAGGTTTTATTAGGTAACCTAGGTTACTTTTTAAAAATTGGATATTTTTACCTTTTCAGCTCTAGACACCCTTTATAGTTTAGGAGGTAAGTCGTTCCTCAGTTTTTCAAATTTGCTGTACCAGTTTTTTCTCGGCACGATAGTACCTTTTATGGTTAATCTTACCGGGTGCCAAAGTTTTGGCTAGCTTTGCAATTCCTTGACAAAGCCTAGCTTTTAATTCCAGATCATCAATATTAACAACAGGAAGACCGCCAGCATCCTCATGTCCAATTAGCTGACTCAGCGCCACTTTGACATCTGTCAAATAAAAATGATTATTGTGAAGATATTTTTCGTATGTTGCAATAAAGTTCTTAGCATCTCTCGAATTGCCTTTTTTCATTTCGTAAAGGTCTTGACCTACTCTTTCGAGGAGGTCGTATATTTGATGAGCCGATGTGGATGATCCACATTTGTTACAGAACCAGTTTCCTGATTTGCCATTTTGGGGCTTGTCTAGAAATGACTGTGGTAGGAGAAGTCCAGTGCAGTCACTACAAGCGAATATAGAAATTTATATAAAAATACTGAACAATAGTAATGAAAATATGTGAAAAACATTATTACCTATTCTATGATCTGTATTTTTTACACAAGCAAGGGATCCTTCTAGTAAATAAGTAATAAATTATTTTCTTAAAGTGGAATAAACTACATAAACTGGGTTATAATCAAATTATCAGATTTTGAACGCACTTAGTTCCTAAAGCAACAATTCTTGCCTTACCACTAGGTACAAAAAATGGTAACCCTAATATTGTTAAAAACATATTAATTGTTACTCTTATTTACTTATACTGTGACCAGTAATGTCCGCATCATATGGGATTTTTTTTTATTAATAGCTTTATTCAAAATTTGACTGTGGCATCAAGTTCTGCTTCGATCGAGATGAAAATGAAGCAAAAAAACGAATACCTAGTCACGTGATTCGCATTATCTGTCAAATTTTAATTTTTTCCAAAAAATAATTTAAAAGTGGGGTTGTTTCTGAAAATATCGAAAAAAGTTATTAGAAAAAGCTTTTTTAAATACAGTTTCTAGCTCACATGAAAAATTTCAGCTGCATACGATAATTTTGATTTTTTACCCACTACTAAAATTTATTTTCCACTTAATGAACACTTTACTGATGACACTGTGTTCTTTTTGTCTTAATATTAAGGTGTATTACTTTTAGACACAAACTACGTTTTCAAAAATACTTATTTTATAAAGTTAGATACCTTATACAGAGTTAAAAACAAATAAACTTTGCATCACATGCGACCAAATTTTAATAGCCCAATTTTGATTTTGTAGAAAAACACACATTTAATAATATGGCGTTACTTTAAAGAAAATGTATCTGAAATAAAGCATTGTCAAAACTAAGAAGTTTTATGTAGGTTGCGTTGAGTCTTATTTTGCAAAAGTGGTGCAATTTACAAAATATGGGTAAAAAATCAAAATTAACCCTTGCAGCTAAAATTTTGCATGTGGGCTAGAAACATTTAAAGAAATTTTTTCCAATATCTTTTTCGATACTTTTAGAATGAACCCCACTTTTGAATTATTTTTTGGAAAAAATTTAAAAATTTGACAGATAATGCGCATCACATGACTACTATTTTTTTTGCTTAATTTTCATCTTGATCGAAGCAGAACTTAATACCAAAGTCAAATTTCGAATAAAGTTATTAATAAAAAAAAATCCCATATGCGATGCGGACTTTACTGGTGACACTGTAGAAGATTATAAGTATAAATAGTTTTATATTAATATACATTTTAATTTCAGCATTGTGTTCATTGATAGTGTTATAGAAAACTATGGTTCATGCAGTAAAAATTGAATATATCTTGTACCTATTTTGGCATTTTAGGGAGCTGAATTGTGTTCCAAATTCTGTTGAATCAGAGCATCTTGCACAGGAACACCAAAAGAACTTTGATTCATATAAATGATGCCTTCTATTTGCCGTACCCCATAAGGGATCGGTATAACATATACTTAAGTGATCCCCTAAAAATGATGGAAACATCATCTATCGATATTTTGTTGTTAATATTTTTGTATGTATGCTAGAGGTTATAAAAGTCGATATCGTCTTTCGATGTTTTCTATTAGAAATGTAGGTATCAGAAGTATGAGTGAATGGCTTAAAGTAGATGCTAGTTTTGTTCTTCAAATAAATTAAATTTTTAAGTTTTTAACTTAATTTTGTGGTATAATATACCTCAATTGAGACAGAAGAAGGAATCTTTCTTAAAGTACTTAAAATTTCTATATGTCAATAGAAAATTAATTGATTGTACAGCTCTATAAACGTATGGCTCTTTAAAGCCATAGATAGGATAGACAATTTATCAAATTCTTAGGTCATTGATAATTTTATTGTGGTGTATATTTTGTACATAATCGCACTATTACTCCCGTCAAAATTATAGTTTTATAATAAATATCTACTTAAAACAATAAGCAATTCATGACTTAAGGCTGAGATCAGATAAAGAGCGTTAAAGGCGCGTTTCTCCCAAGCGGTTTTTAAAAATACTTATACAGGGTGTTTGGGGAGGAAAGGGCAATATTTTGGGAATGTGTTCAGAGGGTAAAAATAAGAGAAATAAACCCGTATGTTTTAGTTCGATTCTCAACCATTTCTGAAATAATAGGTTCTAAATTTTTCGTAAATTAATTTTTATTTTAAAAGCGAATAATTGCAGGTACTGCAGTACAAACTAACTTAAAGAATATTTTCAAAAACCCCTCCACCAACTTCAATACATCTTTCGGCACGTTTGTTAATCGCTCGGGTAGCACGTTGGATTGACTGGGGATTATTTTTTTATAAAAGCTGCAGCATTAAAAATTCGATATCGGAGTGCTTCTCTCGTTTCCACTCGTGTTTCATATACTAGCGATTTCATTCTTTCATTCATCCCCAGAGACAATAATAAAGCGGGTTTAGGTCCAGCGATTATGAAAACGATAATTCAAGAAATTTCGCAGACGGAGACTAAAATGAGGTGGGGCTCCCTCATGTTGGAAGTACATTCGTTGTCAAACATTTAACGGAACATCATCCAAAATGTAAATCAAATGGTCTTCCAAAAACCGTAACAATCCTTCTCCAGTAAGACACCCATCCATTTCAAATGGACCAAACAACTGGTCGTTGAGCATTCTCCACACCAGACATTAATACTGAATCGATATTGGGGTGGGAGGGGGGGGGCACTGGCGCAGCGAGGGGGGGTTTTAGGGGTTAAACCCCCCCCCCCCCCCAGACGCCCAGACTAAGATGATTTTTTACGGTATAGACCAGGGCTGAAGCCTTTGAAAATGGTAAAAAGTGAAAAAAAAATAATAGTAGGATGAAACCCATTGGAAAAGAAAGAGAATATACCAAAAATGAAAGAAAAAATAATTTACGGGCGATCCGAGGTCGGGAAGTGGAAGGGGGTGAGTTTTTAAGGGTAGAAAACAATTTATCTCGATTTCCGGCAAAACTACAAGTCCTATGGAAAAACGTTAAATAGAAAAGTTGTAGGTAATAAAAAGATCTACTACTTTTGTATTTACACTTTTTTCACATTGCCTCAAAATTTATGTGAAAAATTCAAATAACCAAGTTTTTGAATTTTTATTTTTATCTTTTACAAGAATTTTTTTTCACGAAATATGGTGAAAACTTACCTATTTAAAATATTTATTTTTTCACCTTATTTTGACTTAATATCGAAAAAGCACCCTAATTTTCAATCGAAAATTCTCACGTCAAAATATCTGCTTTTTTAAAAAAGTCGGTGGGCTTTTTGTTCGTTGAAATCTCTACTTTCTGATGGCGTAAAAAATTTACATTACTATGGTAAATGTAATGAACTCCCCTTTAAATCCTACCTTTAATTATATTTAGAACAACAAACTATTTTCGCATATTTTTTGCGATCTTTATGTTTTATGGATTTGTAATTTCTTTGTTTATCAATGTAACATGGAATCTTACGTTTTTCGAGTAATTTGTATAAATTTTAATAAATAACTCAAAATTGTACATAATAATTTAAAAAAAAAATCGGATTCGAGTTTTTTTCGTTTCTTTGCATTTTTTGAGAACATTTACCATAGTAATGTATATTTTTTTTACACCATATATTAAATCAAAAAAATTACAGTGTGTTTGGGACATAAAAAGGTAAGTTTTCACCAAATTTCGTGAAAAAAAAAATGTTCTTGTAAAAGATAAAAATAAAAAACCAAAAACTTGGTTATTTGAATTTTTCACATAAATTTTGAGGTTATGTGAAAAAAGTGTAAATATAAAAGTTGTAGATCTTTTTATTACCTACAACTTTGCCATTTAACGTTTTTTAATAGGACTAGTAGTTTTGCCGGAAATCGAGATAAATCATTTTCTACCCTTAAAAACTCACCCCCTTCCACTTCCCGACCTCGGATCGCCCGTAAATTGTTTTTCCTTTCATTTTTGTTATATTCTCTTCCTTTTCCAATGGGTTTCATACTACTATAATTTTTTTTGGTTTCAAAAATTATCGACCCTGGTCTAGTTTTAGTTTTTAAAATTTTGAAATCCTGTTCTTTTTTTTTGTAAACCCCCCCTAAAACAAAATTATGACTGCGCCACTGGGGTGGGGGGTTGCGGCGTATGTAAAAAATAATTTAACTGTTGAAGAGTTTAACTTTCATTTTAATATAAATCAAGCATTGGAATTCCTTATCTTAAAAGTAAAAATAAAAAACCAAAGACTTGCTTTTGCTGTGTTTTATAGACCACCGAACACAAACTTTAATAATTTACCACGCCCAAATTTTAACAAATTTGGTCAATAATCAACAGTAATATCACAAGACCTCGTTTTTTATGGGTTAGATTTTTCAGCTGTCACGAAAATTTTTTTTGAAAATTTTTCGAGTTGAATTTGGACATGTTTATTCTGATTAGATCCGCGCCATATTTGAAACAAAATGTTTTTAGGAATTTTATCATATAATTTAAGATAATAAAAACAAGTAATTTAATAAGGTTAGGTTTAGGTTCACGATTCCTTCCTCCAAAGAACTACATAATATTTTTTTCAGTAAATTTAAAGATTAACTTGAAAAATAGGGGAGAGGGGTCGAATATCGATCAGCGGCGAATATCGATCACCTTAATTTTACACATCCCTACAGTCCTATAAAAATATAAAATATGTGGTGTCATCTCTTAAGGCATATGCAAATTACCAACAGCAACAACGGGCATTTTTATTTGTAACGCCGAGTGTGGACGGTCACAGACAGTTTTTGTTCTATTTCTTGTTATTTTCTCGGCTCATTGGATAAGGTATGTACTTGTCAAGGTTAGAAAATCCTAATCTACTTAAGTACTAATAGTTTTATGGTACCCCAACGTATTCTATACAGTGTTTACGAAAGTTTTAATTGTTTACGGTTAGGTGTTGTTTATGTCAAAACAAGGACGTCCTCGCGGCGGGTAATATCGGCTGAACTGATCGATATTAATCATACGGAAGAAAAGAGGGAGAAAAAAAAAGTTGACGAAGCTAGAAAGAATGTATTTCAGGAAGGAAAATCTGCAGGGCTTAAAACAACAGCAGCTAAAAAACAAATAAAGAAGCAGTTGGAACCTAAACAGCCACATGATGGGAAGAAAGAGAACGATTTATGTCCAATATGCGTGGAAACTGGGACAGCAGATGAACTGTGGTGGAGGTGTAGATCATGTGGTACTTGGCTACATGCTGCCTGTTCTGCGACATCTCGGCCAGAAGACCTTGATTTGTGTGAAGCATGTGGTGGACATTGATCGATATTACCCTCCAACATGATCGATATTCGCCAACCATAGGTGGGTAATACCGATCATGTTAGAGTTTCGCTTTAATATTTTTAAAATTATTTCTGATTAAGATACAGAGGATTTGTTTGTGTTATTTTGTTCTTAAGATAATAAAGTTTACGTTCAATACAAAAAATAACAGAATTTTGTAAGAGTATTGCTTTTGTATTACATTATCTGTTAAGTGATCGATATTCAACATCCTTCCCCTATAATATTTTTAAAAAAATCAATTAATCAATTTGTCGTTTGACTTATCGTTCGCATTTGGGTGGTCTGGCAGAATAAATTTGTTTCTCGCGGATTCTGGGGGGGGCCAGGCAGACCTCTGGGGGGGGGGGGCCTGGTCCCCCCCTAGTTACGCCACTGTTAACGACCTAATTTTATCTTTGTTTAATGTACATCCTCCTATCAAACAATCTCGTATTACCAAACCTAGGGCACTTTGGTTAACTGCTAATCTTAAAATATTTCTGAGGCAATAAGATACTGCACACTGCACTGCAAAAATTTAAAAGAACTGGAAACAATAATGACTGGGCTAATTATAAACAGTTAAGGAATCTAACATTAACAATGGTTAGAAGAGCAAAAAGGGAGTATTTGAATTCATTATGCTTGCAGGAGAGAAACACACGTAAAACTTGGAGAGCGTTAAAGAACTTTAATATTACTTCAAGTAAAAATTTTTGTATTCCCAATAACTTAGCTGATCCAAATAATATCAATAATTTTTTTGGGGCATTTTTGCAAAATGTATCGGATTGCAGTAATAAAGTTAACTTTTATAATAATAATAATTTAGCGGATATATCAGATATAAATAATATTTTAAATAGTATTCAGACTAACGCAACGGGGGTTGATGAGGTGTCACCTTTAATGTTGAAATATTGCAGTCCATTTATTGATAAATATATTACTCATATTATAAATTGTTGCATAGAAAAGAGCTATTTTCCTGATCTGTGGAAGCTATCGATCGGTAAACCGCTGCCAAAGGTTTCTGATCCTGCAAGCTTTAATGACCTTAGAATTATTAGTATATCTTGCCTGCCCTCTCTAAAATTTACGAGAAAATATTGTATCATCAAATGTATGATTTTTGTATAAGAAATGCAATAATCCCTGATACCCAGTGTGGATATAGAAAATTTTTTAGTACTTCTGTAGCTCTAATTAATGTGATGAAAAACTAAACAGTGCACTAATATTATTGGACTTCTCGAAGGCATTCGATACCATTAATCATCAACTTCTAGTATCAAAATTAAAATATTATTGCTTTCAAAGAGAATCTTGTTTAACAATTGAATCATATCTTTCTAATTGTTACCAAAAAATATTTTCTGATAGTAAGTACTCGGAACAGGTTAGAATATTATCAGGCGTTCCACAAGGCTCTATATTGGGCCCATTACTTTTTCTTATCTACACTTCCGATATTTTTAGATCATTGAAACACTGTAAATTCCAGGCGTATCCTGATGATACACAGATCTATTTTTGTTTTGATTTTGAAGAATATATTTACGCTGAATCACTTATTAATGAAGACTTACTAACTTTAACTCGCCTTGCTTCTGCTCATAATTTGAAATTGAACCCATCGAAATCATACCTTATGTTGTTTGGTAATAAGAAAAAAGTTGAATATCTTAAGAATAATATAAATATAGTATTAAATGGTATAAAGCTGGCAGTAGTTGCATCTGCAAAAAACTTAGGAGTAGTTTTGGATAGCGAATTAAGATTTCGTGATAATTTAAAAAAAATATATCAAAAGTCTTACATGGCCCTAAAAATACTCTACAACAATAGACATATTTTAAATTTTAAATTAAAAAAGACACTTTGCGAATCACTAGTGCTTTCAAATTTTAATTATTGCGATTTCGTTTACGGTCACTGTTTAGATAACGTAAGTAAGTCTCGTATTCAAAAGGTACAGAATGCTTGTGCTCGATTCATCTTTGGTCTTAGAAAATATGATCACATCTCGCACACTTTTTTGGAACTAAATTGGTTAAAGATGGATTTCCGTAGGCTTCTACATTTTTGCACTTTTATTTACAGAATCTTGAATGAGCCGAATTCTCCTGTCTCTGTCCGCGAACGCCTAGTCCCCCGCTGTAATGTTCATTCCGTCAACATTCGCCATAGAGGTAGATTGACGCAACCTCACCATCAGAGTGCCTTATTTTAGAGGTCGTTTACCTATAATGCGGTGAGAGCTTATAACTCCTTACCTAATAACTTGATTGGTTTAAGTGTTCAATTATTTAAAATAAAGTATAAAAAGCATCTTTTAGCTTTACAAACTTGACCATTTCTTTTTTAAAGTTTTTTTTGTTTCACTTTATAAAAAATCCTACAATATCCTTTTGGAAATAGTTTACCCTATTTTACGTTAATACGATACAGTATTTTGAATTTTCGAGTTTAATTTATCCGTTGCTTGTTGACAGGCTGTCAATTATTATAGTTCTTTTATTTAAATAATAGTAATTAAAATTTTTTAAATTATTATTGTTATGCTTCTTTATTAATTTTACATTTGATATTATTTAAATAACTTATTTTATTAGGTTTGCTTGTTGTGGTATGGTTCAGTAGATAGCTACTAAAGCTAGACTGCGCCATGCTACCTCAATAGAAAGAGTTAAGTTTCTCAACGTAACATAATCTGTAATATTTTGTTTTTTTCTTGTAATATAAAGGCATTATTTATTTATTTATTTATTTATATTGAAAGTTTCGTTCTAATGTAGCATGTTAATTTCTCTTATTTTTACCCTCGGAACACATTCCCAAAATATTGACCTTTCTTCCCCAAACACTCTGTATATAAAGCTAGATGTAACTATTTTTGTACTGAAAATAGAACCGACTTCTAAATGAGGTAGAAAGATCAAATTTTCCTTTGTGAGGAGATGATGAAGATAATGATACAAATATGTAGAAACAATCTGACATTCTTAACACTGAAACAAGTTATGGAAATTAAGAAATATTCAGTATATTCCTTGACAATAGACATAGGTAATCGTGTCGACGGGCCTAATGGATCGGCAAGGAACAATTGAATTGGAAACCGGCTAGTATAAATATATTGTTATATGTAATACAAATTTTGAGTATTTTAAACGCACGTTGGACAAGTTCCTCTCATTTAAACTTAGCACTTGAATCAACATAATTTATTATTGATAACAGGACTGATATTCCCTTATATACAGACTATATAATACCAGGTGATAGATGTGGGTAGTGTGGGTACACTGTTTATAAAATAGAAATTGAACGTCTGCCCTTTAAGAGAGTTAGGCACTCCTCACACGCGGAAACTCAAAAGAAACTATAGTAACTTAGATATCAGCAGACTCGGCAACGAGACTACTCAAGTAGCATCTTTTCCTTACGATCTAGCTAGACTATACATGTATTGTATAGTCTCGCAGTCGCGAGCTGAGAGCCGCACATCAATTCTTTCTGATTTAGGTATCACTGTGAAGTGACAATGTCCGATTTTAGTAGCGACGAAGAAGCGGCTGTTCTTTACTATAACCGCAAAAGAAGGAATCGTAGAAGGAGATTTTGGATCCACCCGTACATGGAAAGAAATGTCAACTGTAGATTGTTTGTTGCTGCTAGAGAATTGCAAAAAAAGGACTCAAAATTCCGCTCATTTTACAGAATGATGAAAGCTCGGATAAAAGAGAGTACCCCTTTATTTTGTAATTATATAGTACTGGATTTTTTTCAACTTAACTCACAAATTTCAGGTTATAAATTTGCTCCATATTTATTATCTCGCGTCACCCAAGAGACTGGAGTTATAAAGGCCATCAAGCACGTCAGGTGTCGGATACTCAAGTTGCATCTTCCAGTCGCCACCACTTAAATAGCGCCGTGTGAGTAGAGTCATTCAAATCTACAGCGGAGTGGCCTAGGCGCCCAAATGCCCAATCCCCTTGCTCCCCCAAGCTACTACATTTTCTTTTGAGTTTCCCCATGTGAGGAGTGCCTTAGCTAAACTGGGTATTTTCGGCTCGGCGCTAGGGTTAAAGCCTCGTGACACAGTACTTTACCTACGGACCAGTAGCTCCGTATTTATTATCCATACGTGCGTCATGGACTTTTGAGCTTCGACTCAAGTGAAAAAATATTAATTGCTCTCTTTTAGGGCATTCGTTCAATTTCTATTTTATGAATAGTGTACCCATGGTGGATTTTTCTGATGGGATCTCACACTATAACCAAAAAAATTCAAATAATAAACTTAAATGGTTCATTATTTTAACAAGTTCCGAACCCGTCCTTGCGCCTATATAGGCAAGATAAGATATAACCGCAATGCCTCATTATTTTTACCTTACCTTTTTTTATGTGAGTTCCAGCTTTAATAAGAACGTGTCCTTTATCAGTAAATGTCTTATTGCAATTGGCACTGCAGTTATGTTCAAATAAAGAAGTAGTCTCGTAAAGTGCTATATGAGGTGAAGTTGTCAGTGGTACTTCGTGCGCATTAACCTAAAAAATATATTGTAAATTAATTAGTTAACTATAATCCAAGTATTATTCAATGAACTCTAGAAAGGACCATGACCATGCGTACTGTAACTTCGTTACAGTCAACTCTACGGACACTCCCGCGCTGGGGAGCTGTTTTATGGTGGTGACGCAGGACCTTATATTTCATGGTTTTTCAAAATCCGACTCGTTGAATTGGTACTTTGAGGTAATCCCTATTCCTCTTATTATTTTTTTTTAATTGTACTATTATAAGCAACACTAACCATTATGGAGTAAATTTTGGTTCACTTATAATAATCGCATATCAATTATTTAAACATTTTTAAATGGAATACCATTGATCGCCTGCTTGGGCAAGGTGGTTAAAATGTGGGGTACTAGGCGGATTAAAATTCCATTGGATTGAGAGTTCTTGAACTGCAATTTGCGCATACTCTAAAAGTATATTGCACCCTTGCAATTATTGCCTTGATGACTTGAAATGATCTGCCACAACGGGCGACAAAGCGTCTAAAGGCAGCTTGAAAGGCATATCAATTATTTAATTATTTTTAAATGGAATACCATTGATCGCCTGCTTGGGCAAGGTGGTTAAAATGTGGGGTACTAGGCGGATTAAAATTCCATTGGATTGAGAGTTCTTGAACTGCAATTTGCGCATACTCTAAAAGTATATTGCACCCTTGCAATTATTGCCTTGATGACTTGAAATGATCTGCCACAACGGGCGACAAAGCGTCTAAAGGCAGCTTGAAAGGCTTCAGAGGTTAAATCTGAAGTTGCTTCCAATTACACAGCTTTGGTTACAGTGCAGACAAAGACACAAGCATAACCTTTAAATGCTTTGGCACCTCGATGTTTGGACAGTAATAGAGAAAATGAGCCAGCAAAATCTATACAAATTGAATAAAAAGGTTTGGGTGAGATGTATAGAGGAAGGTCATTTAAGGGTTGTAAGATTTGGGGTTACAGCAAAAACATTAAATACAATTGGAAAGACATTTACAAATTGCACTTCGTAGAGATAAAATCCAGAATTGCTTAAGTATTAAATAATGTAGCGTCTTTAGACCTGGACGAACGTTCATTTTATGAACCCATTCTATGACTAGGTCTGTTAATCTATGAGATTTAGGTAATAGAATAGGGTGTTCAATGTCATAATTAAAATTAAAATTTTTTATCCTACGAGCCAAAGTTAACTAATTTAGTTTAAGAAAAATTATAAAAATGATTTAAAAAAATAAGAGTTTTCTTAACATACTTATGTAATTTTGTAATGCATTAATTTACTTTAATTTTTAATTATTTAAAACCATATGCTAATTTTTGCATTTTTATTAGTTTTATAACAAATGGCTCAATTTCAATAGTATTTTTGTTTTATGAATGTTATAAAAATTCATATTTCCTATAAAAAAATTCTTATGGTACCGATTTCTTCACACTATATCTTCCTAGAATATTCTTCATTCTCTATTGTGATCCATTGACAAAAATGCTATAACGTGGACTCTAAATGTCGAAATATCAAAATATTTCAAAAACTATTAGAGATAAGGATAGGGCGTTCTTTACGAAAGTTGAAGAGTTTATGACGAGCTATAAGATGATAGAAAAATACATAGGGTGTTCCATTTAATAGAAGTGATATTTTTCAATTAGAGGTTTTCTGACTTTGGACCTAGAAAGTAAACACCCTGTAAATGAGATATCAGATATTTCATAGTGAATATGTATATTTGACTTTATTTGGTAAGTATAAAAATTATGAATCGCTTAGAGTCGAAATTTAAGTAGCATTTTCACAACAACGAGATGCTTGCAAATGCAAAATTTTCATTATAAGTCGAATTATCTAAAAAGTATAACTTTTTCGTATATTAAACCATTAATAAAAATGTATCGAATAACACGTAGAATCAATAAATGTATTCAAATATAGGGTGTCCCATTTAAAAAAATGTAACTTTATGACACTCTACTTTTTGGGCGCACCCTGTATACTTCAAAATATTTTTAGACTGTGCCAGATATCCAACCATACCTTCATACAAAAGCTTATTATCGACAAATCGTATCTTCAAGGCCTAAAAGTACTCCGCGCAATCGTTGACTCACCCGGTACAGACTTTACAATTTATTCGAAGTTATAAATTCCCCCTGTATATAGAAATTAGATACTTTTGATCTCTTCCATAGGAGAGCTTACCATTAATATGCCACATATTCTTAATATGTCTTCTTCAGTGAATACGTTTCTTAAGTTGAAAAATTTCAAAATAAATTGAGCGATTGAAACTCTATCTTTCTCGTATTTAGATGTCAGTTTTCTTTCTTCACAATGTGACTGCAGTAGGCTAATCTTCTTCCAAACGTCTGATAAAAATTGTTTTTGATATAGGCACCTTAAAACGGTTACGCACTGGTAAGTTGGATGAATTGTACCAAAGGTTGTTATAGAAACCTAAAAATAATAGCTTATAATATAATGTATATAATCTTCACCATAAGCTATATAGGGTTGCTTAAAGGAGCATGGCACACGGAACTACGGTTTTTTTTTAATGAAACCGATGTCACTGCAACCGTTTTAGAGATATCACAACAAACCAAAATGCATGATAAAACCATTTCGTAATCCAGGTTCTATGTTCTATGTATGTTGCGCCATCAAAATTTTGAGTTCTTAAAAATTATCAATATCTTATTAACACCAACTGTAAGATAACTTCTAAGAATATCATTCTTGGAATATTTGTTGTCATAGACGTTATGTGGCTGTTAGTACCGTGCGAGCAAAAATTATTTGCAATAAAGAGGGCTTTGCATCTAAGGACGTAATGCTTAGCCGTAGAGCTTAATACCTGTTGGGTGTCAGTAACTACCTAAATTAACAACCAATCAGTTATTCCGTTATCTTGGACAGTCGTTACAAGTAATTTGATTCATCGCTAATTTTTCCAATTTCTTGAACAATCCACACAATGGGCTTTACGGAACAGCACAAAACATTCATGGTTGAAGCGCATTTTCGAAACGGGGTTAGAGTAAATGGTGAGTGGCAATACAATCCGGGTTTGTGCATGGACGATTTTCACGAACATTTTCCTAACGTTGCTTTTATTGCTGGGGATTTTTATCATTGCTTGGAAAGAACCATGGCTGTGTTAAGGGGAAACAGGTTCTATACAACACAAAAAAGGAGCAGGAAGACCATCTGTAAAAACAGAAGAACTTTTCGCAAACGTTCGTGAAATAATGTAAAATACGCCAACAAATTGTATAAGATGCCTGTCTCAAGAAGTGGGAAGATCTTATGGAACATGCAGGACTATTCTTAAGAAGCAGCTAACATTATTTCCTTATAAAGTGCAAGTATTGCAAGAAATACAAGCCGCAGATTTTGAATGACGCAGGAATTATTCTCAATGGCTTACCCAAAATGTATTGGAAAGAAATGATTTATTAGACCTGACATTTTTTATGAATGAAGCCTGGTTCCACCTCTCCGGTTATGTGAATTCTCAGAATACACGCATGTGGATTAGTGAAAACCCCCATTTTTTTGTAGAGTGCACCCTCAAAAAATTGGTGTCTGGTTAGCTGTTTCCCGAAGAAGAATTGTTGGCCCTATTTTTTTCCATGACACAGTTACAGCACAGCGGTATAGAGACAATATTTTGAATCCATTTGTGGAGCAATTACTTGACGACGAACTACGTTTTGGATATGTTCAACAGGACTGTGCAACCGCCCATACAGCCGCCGAAACTATTAAACTTACGCAATTTTTTCGACGACAGATTGATCAGTTTTCGATCAGACATTAAATTCCCACCTAGATCACCTTGTTTACCGGTTATGGATTACTTCGTTTTTCCTCATTTAAAGAACACTATTTTTAAAACACCAGTTGCAAATTTAGAAAAATTACAAGAAAGGATTATCCAAGAATGTAGTAACATTTCTTTAGAGATGCTGGTCAACACTTTCGAAAATATGAAAAGACGTGTGAATTTATGCTTGGAGCATGGCGGTGGCCAATTTCAGCAATTTATGTAATAAAATAAAAAAAAAAATTTTTTTCTTTCTGTATATTCTTACTTTGTTAATTTTGTAAACAACAATATAAATTTGTATTTGTCTACTTATTTAATTATTACTTATTATTATGAATTTGACAAAATTTTAACCTAGATTTGGTTAGATATATCGTCCCCATATCATTGTAATCTAAACCAAGCCCCACGTTTTTTAATCCAAGCCCTCTTTGATGAAAATAATTTTTGCTCGCACGGTATCGTAAATTTCGGATGTATATCTAATATAGTTTGGAATGCGGTAAAATTTATTTACATCTGTTAGAGATAAATACGTATTCCAATAATTGTGGTTGACATTGGTACATTATTTCCCTTTTTAACAATTTCTATGATAAGTACGTACCTAATATATTATTTTAGAACATAGTCCTTTGGTTTTGGTGGCTTTGGGTTACCAAATAATATAGTTAATAATATTATTCTTTCATCTTAATAATACTACCCTATGCTAGCGCAACGAATCAGCTATTAATACAAAAATAATTTTTTCTTTAGAATATCCTGTAAACGTTATGTTTTAAAAAAAGAGCCACATAAAGATAAAGTTTTCGAGCATTTAGCGCTCTACTAAAGAAGTACCTAACTACTATTTTGGTCATATAATATCGAGTCTTTGCGAGATATTTAAAATGTTTCACTGTATTTAATATATAATTTCTAGTTTTTGCCTTCAACACTTACCTTTGATCCTCTGGATACAGTGTACTGACATTCAGGAATGTGACTGGGAGATTTTTCACAAAGTTCGCTGCATACCGGCCAGCCACATTTGGAGCATGATTTAAAATTTTTCTCGTTAATAATATTTCCACAACCTAAACAAACTGGAACTGTAACTTGAGCTGGCCCCCAAATCAGTGGAGGTTCCCGCAGAACTATATCGCCTGGTTTGATGTCCTTGGTAGCTACAAGATGGCGGCCTAGAATGTCATCTGTGCCAGCCTACAAATTGATTTGTGGGTAATGTTAACATAAAAAAAAGGAACTTTGGGAAACTTTAATCCATAAGGCACGTGGTACAGAAATCTGGATATGTGAAAAATAGGTTCGCATATAGCATTACTAATTTATTAAGACCAAAATTTCGCCTGCGGTTCTATTTTATTTATACCATTAATTTGTATTAATATTACATACAAATCAAGATAATAAAAGGCAATTTTTTATTGCTCATAATAAAAATGACGATCTAAAAACTACATAATATGGGACAAATCAGTCAAATTTTATTTTATAATTATTATTTACTATGTTTTAGTAAAGAAGCATGCGGTCAAATTTGGGGGTCAATAAGCAATAAGAATAAGGGATTACGTTGGGAACATTTTTTTTTTAATAAAATTCCCCTTTTTTATATATGAAAATCCATGTTGAACCCATGGATATTTACCTTTAGATACGTGGGCCTTTCTCCACTAACGGGAAATTCGTTGTCCCAGGCACATTATACTTATTTGGCGATATTAATACTAAGGTTTGTATATCAATAACGATAATATACGACCTATTCTTAGCGGGATCCACATCATTCGACAATATAACATTGTAATAATCTAATAAATTATTTCTAAATACCTTAAAGTACAGTCCTCTGTCATGTCCCATTTCCAGAATGACAAGTCTTACGATAAATATTTATTTTCTTTACTAAAATAGGCGAATTGTAATATATATAAGCAATAATAGAATATAGATAGCACGTTTACAAAACACAATAATAATTCCAATTATATTTTTAATACTAACAACATGCACTCAAAATGTTGTCCGCACAATTTTTGAACAGTCCTCTGCATACAATTTAAATAGTGCGCCAAAAGCATACAACGCACTACTGAGATTTTGTATAGCGTAAAACGGAACGCAACCAATGACAAGTTCGCTCGGAAACAAGACCAAACGAGCGGCGGCCATTTTATTAGACTACAGTAAAAGGCACAGGGGACGTGAGCTGTGATTGGTTAAGATTTCGTTGACAAGAATGACATTCGATGTAGATGGGAAGTTCGATTCTTTTTGGTGAATCAATTATTTTCACCCATTAAGTTAAGATTCGTTCTCAAATGATTCTCTCAATTCTCTGTACTCCGTCGGCGTCGACCTTTTTTTATACTGACTGAATTGATCTTGTCCTATATAAGAGTATTTGTATATTTGTCTGTTTTTCCCCGTCGACTTTCGTTTGATGGCTTTCATTGTTAATTATAAATAATATTAGTAATAATAATAAACAATCTTTATTCAGATAAAACATTTTAGAAAGATACAAGAATAAAAATAAATAATGATTTCTGTTCGAGGGCAAAGTTCATCCATTCCTGGTAGCAATGGTTGGTCTTCCATTTATCTATTAAGTATACTAAAGGTAAAAATTAAATGGACCATCTCTCGAGGTTGCCCCGAACACCCACTGCATGATTTCTAGGTACTGATCTACTTTTCAGTGGCTTTTTCGTTTATTTTAAGAAATGCCTATCATACAAAAAGTAAATATGTACAATAACTGAGTTTACTTTATTTAAAAACTCTTACAAAAGGATATTAGTTTTCTTTTCTGTCATTGGCTTTTGGGAGCATAGCAGCAGCTACAATCTCACTCGTTGATCTCACTGGGATCTCTCTTTTTATTGATGTATTTTCTTGTCAAATAAGCGATGTCATCTTTGTTAATCAAATTTATTCTTTGCTGCTCTGGGGCTTCTGTTTTCCTAGCATCTCCTAAAATTCTATCGACAGATACACCAGACTTCAATTTTTTCACAATAATATCTTTCTCTGATGTAGAAAGATGAAGACTTCTTAACTCTTTTTCATGGCCAGCATGAGTCTTCTAAAAACTTATAGATATGGTCCCATTGTGGTAAAACCTACAAATCCAACTGTGAAGGGCACATACCCTATATTTTCATTGTTCCACCAGACTTTTCAGTTCTTTAATTATATTTTGCTTTATATCCTAAAAAAATATTACTCTGTCTCAATATTGTACCTACTAAGTATATCTACTCATATTTTTAGTTACAGTACCTTACCTTTAGAATCGCTTCTATTGCAAATATAATTCCTTGTGGTCATTTGTTCGATGTGTTCTCTGTACCGAGTAACTGGTTTCAATATTCTCCTCTTGTTTCCACGACTCATATTCCTGCATGCTAACAAAGTGTGATGTAAATAATTCGGTACCTATAGCATGTTTTTCTTCAAGATGTTTACGTAAAACCTGATAACTTTTCTTCACACATCGGACAAATGATTCGGCATTCCTTTGAAGCAGCAATAACTTTGTGAATACGCTTCTTGTGACGGTTAAGTAATTTGATGCAACTGAATTTCTTCAGACAAAGAGTACACATTATTTTGCAAATGATGATGTTGGTTTTTCTCTGGAAGTCCCTGGATCCATTGCCTTCCTATTTAATTACACCTAATTGTTCTAACAAACCTCACCGATCAACAATTTGCTAATATCGTAAAAAATGTATATCGTATACAAAGACTACACAGAATGCAAAGCAAAATAACAAATAATCAGAAATTACAATAAGTTCAAACTTTCTTTCTGTTATTGTGAATAACATTCCGCGCCAAAAACAATGAAAATGAGCCATCAAATGTCATTCTTGTCAACGAAATTTTAACCAATCACAGCTCACGTCCCCTGTGCATTTTACTGTAGTCTCATTTTATTCAGTCTGAATTACTCTGAATACTCTGAATCAATCTCAACTCTGTGTGTATAGGAGATACACGTGGCTGGGCCGCTTGTCCTAACATTCCTCTGGTAAGTTGATTTTTTAGTGTTTTAAATGATTAAATTATTTAAATTTTATATAACAATTACTTAATGCGGCCATTATCATTTCTTACTATAATATTTAACAAAAGTTTAAAGGATTTTATGCTACGACACTTTTTATGTTGGAATAACAGTCCTCTGTAAAACAGTCCTCTGGCATTTTATTGCACATAGGACTGTTCTCTGCTACAGAGGCCTGTTTTATTTACCGACAACAGCCGTTTACAGTTATTTTTATATGTTATTTTAATAGATTTTGGGATTCTCTAGATATTGACTCCACAATGCCACTCAAAAAGGACACTAGGTAAAACAAAAGAAGAAATAAAGGAACAGGGTGGTAAAACAGTCCTCTGTCGAAAAGTTTCACAAAATCGTCTATAACTCACAAAATAAGAGAAAATTGTTAGCCGTTTACAGTTATTTTAATAGATTTTGGGATTCTGAATAAGGTTTTCTTTCTCGTAAATATTGACTCCACAATGCCACTTAAAAAGAACACTAAAACAAAAGAAGAAATAAAGGAACAGGATGATAAAACAGTCCTTTGTCGAAAAGTTTTACAAAATCGTCTATAACTCACAAAATAAGAATAAATTGTTATTGCTTTTCGTAAATAAGTAATTAACTCATAACTACCTTTTGATGAACATACATTATTTCCCAAATTTCAAAAAAAACCTGGTTGGGATAGTTTTGTATGGACGAGTTTCCAGTTAGTGGAGAAAGGCCCACGTACAGCTTATCTCCTGCGCAAACAAAAGTTAAGTTTTATGGGTGAAAAAATACGTCCAAGCGCACGACTCATCGGCAAATGCTTTCCCTCCCAGCAGCATTGGGCATGCACACAACAAACCTCGTGTTGTCGGTTTTTAGACATGCTCGAAATACACTCCGGAACCGGTTCGGCGCCATTTTTGTTGTTGTGTTTTAAGTTTTCTCTGTGGATTCCTTGTTGTTTATTGTGGAAGTTTAAAATTTACGGATATCTGTTTTTGTGTAGTTTAGTAAATTGTGTTTGTGCTTTTAGTGACTCGGATACTCGGATTTTATTATGCCCAAATAGGGGTAAAATACCGGATATTTCGTATTTTCAGTAAGTATAGAGTAGTGATATATCCTGATATATACCTAACTTTATTTTATTATGATCAACTGAAACACATCTAACTAGGCCTAGGCTACACAAATAAAATATGAAAATAAAGATAAACACACAACAAGACAGATTATCCCGATGCATGTTTTGGTATATTTTATTTGCAGTCCTGCAATCTAATTAGGTACACCTATTCTTCGGGCAATATATTGCTTCAAAAAGTTTAAAAGGCACTTTTCTCTATACTAATATTATAAAAAAAGAAGAAAGTAAGTACCTAGGTACGTTCATATTAATCCAAAGGTGAAAGTATTCCACGCGTCATGTTCTCGGGCAAAAACTGTTTCAAATTCTTAAACAAGACATTGTGTTTGAAAATGTTTTACGCGTACTCAAGTTTTTGCCAAATTGTAAAAATCAATAGAAGTTATATACTAACTAATATTTGACTTGATGTTAGGGACGCTATAACATCAAAGATTGGTTATTTTGCTGGTTTTGTTTGCTCTTTATATTCGCTCTTCCTTTTTAAAATAAAAACATGACGACGAATAATTTTTAAACCAATTTTAGAAACAAACCCTTTAATACAATTTTCTATCCTCAAAATCTGATAGGATTGCAACAACTAAAAATGCCAGAAATAACTACCTTATTTCTCAACTTGATCAAAAATTGAGAAGAAATTCCAATTTTTTGGCAAGAATTGGGGGCAAATTTTAGCTGTTGAGGAGGTCCTGTTAGGACTTCTACCACTTCACATATATCTGGAGAAGAATGCCAAATGAGCCACCTATAGACTATATCAAGCAGCTTATAATAGGCCGCAGTCATGTATATCATGGAGGACACCAACATGTTGGGGAACACGTTAGCCTGCAGCATGTTGAATATGCCCTCAGACATAATGACAAGAAAATCCAACAACGAACCGCCTTACAAAATCATCCACCCAAGAAGGGATGAATGGGGCAATAACAGTGCTGACCTGCTAAAGGCGGAATTTGGAATATTTACAGACGGCTCCAAAACTAAAGAATGTATTGGAGCCGGAATTTATGGCGAAAACCCAAAAATAGAACTTCAGCCTGAGAACTATGACAACCATATTTCATGCAGAGGTTTATGCAATTGAAATGTGTGCAAGACTGCTGATAGATCGACGGTATGCACATAGGTCAATCAAGATATTCTCCGACAGAAGCTCTTGAATCAAGATGGTGTACCTCAAAAATGATGTGGAGCTGTCATAAAACACTATCCGAACTAAGCCTAAGCCAGGACAACAAAATAATCTTAATATGGATACCGGGACACATGGGTCTGGAGGGTAATGAGGCTGCCGACAAGCTCGCCAAGAGAGGTGTAGCATAAAAATTCACAGGACTCGAGCCGGTAATAAGTATATGCATGCTACGGCCAGAAAAACAATAATAGCTGAAGCAAAAAGCAAATGGGAAAGACACTGGTTAAATTTACCAGGTCTAACACACTCAAAAGTGTTTATAAACAGCCATATAAACCAACAGCTAACTGACAAACTACTAGTGCTCAACAGGTCATGCCCGGCCACTGCAGACTGCGACACCATATGTATAAAATTGGAATAGCCCCAACTGATGAGTGCCAGCTTTGCATGAAAGATGCAGAAGCAGCAGAACACGTAATGTGCGCTTGCCCCGCAGCAGGAAGAATCAGATTCGCCCTATTTGGCGAGGTGACTCTGCTGCCGGATGACATGAAAAATGTCTCTTCTAATAATATCATTAACTTCATCAAAAAGTTAGACCTATTGGGGGAAATATAATAATATATAAACAAGGTGTGAGCCACAATAGACCGCATGGTCGCAGTGGAGGGTTAGCTGTAACCCACTCACTTTTAACCTATCACCTATCACCTAGCTGTTTACACGTAAAAATAAATTGAGAAACTTTTACAATTTTTTGAGCAAGAACTTACATTTTAAGGCCCGGACCTGTCTATTGTCCCATTTGTCAAATGATAATGTTGCAGTGCGCATGTCTAATCGTGTGTAGCTCTGTTTACATGCGCGACGCCATAAATTTGCCAATTTCGTGATTATTGTTTGCTTATCTAAAGGTAAATATCTATGCACATTTCGCGTAGGTAAGTAAAAATCAACCTTAAAAAATGGTATCAATATTGTGTGTTAGATACACATGTTATCACATTTTGAATTACTGTATTGTCTACGTAGGCACATTACATAGATATAAAAAATTACCATATCGTCTAAATAATTAAGGAAATGATGAATCGTTGTCCCAATTTAGTATCTAGGTTTCTAAAAAAAGCAAAAAGACCAAGGAGGTGTAGATGTGATGCTAAAAAATTAGCAGCTGCGCACAATACGAAACGTGCAAAATTGAACCACACCTGATCTTGATCTTTTTTATTCATCCATTACATGTTACCTTGAAGGGTTTACACATTGTTTTATGTGTTTTCCAGTCGGCCTTTTGATGTTCCCGAGAACAATAATGGACACTGTGACAGCCACCGCACTTTTGAGACGCAGGTTTTTCACACACTTCACATTTACTTTCATCGGACATTTTAATCGAGTCAGGTCGATACGATACGAGTAATTGATTGTGTGATTAAAATTAAAAGCAAAAATATGTTTGTTGTTTGTCGTGTTATCAAAGTTATTTTTAAAAATATGTATAAAACTTCTTGAAATGAAAACGCTCGTTGAATAATAAAAATAAACTTTTTAAGCAACAGTTTTCGGAGGAGTGACCGACATAACTCGTATTTCCGAGACTAAATTAGCGATCCTAAAAATACTTTATAGTCGGTCTAATTATTAAACTGCACGCAGGATAGACAGTTGGTTAAATCATTTTTAACATATGTTTTTCTTAAATTTTTACCTCAAGCAAATTATTTGATTTTTTGTCACTGTCGAAAATGTATTATTTTATAATTTTATTAATTATTATTTAATTTCTATAAATTTTCAACATTTTTTTGCCTGCGTAGCTTTTTTGCTTAATATATTTTGGGGTTAATGTTATTATCTTAACCCCAGGTGTTCATTGCCATGGCCTTAATTTTTGTGGTATGACCAACTATAACTTCCCCTCCTCTGAACAACCTTATAATCGACAGTGTGTCCACGGATAGAGTTTGGAAGAGGAAATGTAAAATACAGTTTTTTTGTTAATTTGTGGCCTCCAAATGCGGAAATGATCGTAAAGATCGTAAAGATTTTTGGGTTATGATTAGTTTTAGCACACCTTCCCTCCCCCTCCCCCCCCCCCCGATAAAAATGTCTGGCTACGGCCATGAATTTGGTTGAGTACCTTTCGAGAAATTAAATGGTAAACAAATTTGTGCTTAAGTGTAAACAAATTAACTGGTATAAAATACGCAAAAAAGAATAGATACAATCTTAACCAAAGGGATTTGGAATTCCACTTGTTCAGTCGAAAAAACTCAGTTTTGTTTTTGGCATCGATCAAACTCATAGTAAGATTAAAAATTCATTTTGCTTTACATTTCAGTGTGATCAATAACTGATTAAACGACGTATACTCTTCAACAAAGGGTTGAAATTATTTCACTTTTCTTTAGAAAATACGATTGTGCTCGAGCTGCCGCCCTGTCTTATAATGCATTGAATCTAAATGCACAGTTGTCTCAAATTTACGTGCTTCAATTAGTGGCAAAATTTCGTGAAACAGGATCAGTGCTTAACAAAAGAAGGATTGTTGAAAATCCTGTAAGAAATGAAGCTGTAGGCTGTAGAAGTTGGATGCAGTTTTGGGTAATATTGCCATCGATTCCACACTTAGCACGAGGAAAGTGTCAGATGTATCGGGTGTTTCGCGTAGAACGATTCAGCGTATTTTAAAAACGCATAAGTTACATCCCTATAAAATAAAACTGGTTCATGAACTTAATGAAGACGATGACGATCGCCGTTTGCAATTTTTCGAGTTAATTAGTGATCATTCGCAATCCACAGTTTATTTTTAACATTTGTTCCTTCGATGAATGCACTTGTTTTCTTCACGGTACTGTCAATCAACAGAATTGCAGGTATTGGTCGGATTCCAACCCTAGAAGTTTTAGAGAAGTGTATACTTAACATCCCGAAAAATTAAATGCGTGGGCTGGAATTTTTGGGGACCGTATTATGGGGCCGTATTTTAAACCTGGAAATTTTACATGTGAAAGTTACCCGAACCTGTTGGAAACCACTATTAACCCTGCTTTAACGAATGCCTGTTAGACAGTTTCTGGATGAAAATTTTCCAGGAAAATGGATCGAAAGAAGAGGTCCTATTGAATGGCCTGCAAGATGTCCTGATTTGACGCCACTGGACTTTTTTTTGTGGGGACATTTAACGTCTAAAATGTATGCAACCCAACCCAATTCTTTGGAAGACTTGCGAAAACGAATAGTGTACGAGTGCCGACAAATAACTACCGCAATGCTCCAAAATGTTCGCGAACATTTTAAATAATACCTTTACAATTGCATGGAGGTCAAAATCGATACGTGGTGTAAACTTTTGTTAGTTGAATGCTCAATCTGGATGATTTAAACTTCCCCGTACAGTCATTATAACATCAGAAGAAAAAGCATGATGGAAGCTCCAGGACCAAAATACTCCGGAGGTAAACTCGCCCCCCGATCGGATCTCCGGGTGGGGGCTGATCCTGTGGCCTCATCAAGCGATATTAACCAAACATCCACTGTCTCCGACAATATATTGGGTTCCCCTAACAACACTCAACGGAGAAATAGTGTGGCACCTACAGTTGCTGACACACCCAAAAACAGCAGCTTCAAAATTGATTTCTGCAATATCAGAGGGCTTAATACCAACATCAATTCAGTCCACCAGCACTTACAAACATCCAAGCCCCATGTGCTCGCACTGACCGAGACAAAGGTCAGATCGTCAACGAACACCGTCAGCTATTTATATCCTGGATACGATTTTCATTTCCGATTTAGACGCAACTTTGGGGTCTGTCTCTTTATCCGAGATGATCTTTGCTGCCAACGAGAGGACACACTTGAACCAGCAGAGTTTGATGTAATGTGGTTTAAAATATCAACGCAGAAAATCACCAAGTTTATCTGCTGCCTTTACAAACATCGGCTACTGACGCACATCTTCGCAGACAACATGAGGTATCACGCCTCAATAAAGACCTGGAAGAAATTTTGTCTTGGGGTGACAGTAACCAAGTCGAATTTAACGCTCAAAAAACCCAGGCTGCAGTTTTCTCTAAGAAGGTCAACATTGCAGAACCCGATATCGTTATGGCAGGACACGCAATTCCACTGACTTCGTCTATTAATTTGCTGGGTGTCAACCTGGGAGGAAATATGTCTTGGCATAATCACGTAGTGGCAATCGCCAGGGCAGCTTCTCAGAAGCTCGGTATACTTTTCCGTACCAAAAAGTTGTATACACCTCAACAACTTTTGACACTTTATAAAGCCCAGATTCGACCATCACTGGAATACTGCTCTCATATCTGGAGTTCTGCACCGAAGCATACCCTTCGGTTGTTGGATTCCATCCAAAGGAGAGCCGTTCGTCTAATCGGCGACCACGAGCTGACTAAGAACCTCGACAGCTTAGAACATCGAAGACAGGTTGGTGATTTGACTCTCTTCTACAGATATTTTCATGGCAAGTGTTCGACAGATATTGCCCGCTCGATTCCACCTAGAGTAATGCATAGCAGAAACACACGACGAACCACTGCCGCCCATCCCTATGTGGTTCAACTTAGTACACCCCGAACATCATTGTTTCAGAACTCTTTCATTTGGAGGACGTCATCTTTGTGGAACGGCCTTTCTGAGACCGTGTTTCCAACCGAATATAACCTCCAACGATTCAAGAAAAACGTGAATCGCTTTCTTCGCACACGCACCGCTCCCAGAGCGCCTTAAAGGATTTTCCTATAGTGCTTGTGCTCGATCATAAAAAAAAAAAAAAAAAAAAAAAAAAAAAAGTCGCAATTTCAAAAATCACAAGGGAAGCCGAAGTTACCCGCTAGTGTAAAATAAATACAGAACTTACCTTGTACGACTTTGCGCAAGCCATTCTATAAGCACATAATATATAACAGCAAAAATTAATTACAAATTACGTAAATATAACGCGGCACTATTAAATAACCGCCTTCAATATCTTATAGCACTCTGTAATCAATTCAACTAAAAATAAGTAAATTTGTAATTTGTTCCCGCAAATATTGACAATATTCAAATATTATAGGCTACGGGAAATTCCATATAAATATACAAAATAAATCTTACAAATAGAAATAAATACGGAGTGTCACTTCTTTATTAACATGGAAGTAAAACGGTAAAACCACACCTCGTGTGCATAGATAAAATTATTATTTTATTTTATATTACATGTGATATACTTAATATACATATAGTGCTCAGTATAAAATACCTAAGGCCTTCTGCACACGGGGCTTCTCGTCATAGATGCGTATTAGACGCTACATACGAAAGATGTACGCTTTTGTGTCTCTCACTTGGTTTTAAGTGAATGACTGTACACGAAGACGCAGCGTCGCGCTTTCGTCTAAGCATGCAAGGTGCAATACGCCGGGCGTACAGTACTGTCAGTCGCTAAGCTGCATGCTTATAGCGAAGGTCGGTATTTTAACCTATATAATGGCCAATATAACCGTGAATTTTGTGCAATTGATTAAAAATTATAAGTGTTCAACAAGTTCTTGAAACGTTTTTTTTTTACATTCGATAGAATGTTTGGAATTTGCAATCGTTCTCAAACAACTCCTTCGCCGCAATGGCTAATCTCTTATTTCGATTTCTCTGGATATAGGGGTGCTCCCAGTAACGTCTCTTTTTCTGATTTCTCCGACGACGTAGGTACCAACGTAGCAATAATATGTCTTCTTCGTCGCTAGACATCGTTTCAACTGTCATTTTGTTGTCACTCAATTTGAATTTAATACGATGCCTGCTTGATGTATGCTCCGTGTACAGTTTTCAAGGCGTATAGGAATCGTCGCTGCAGGACGAATCTTGTACTCGTCTATGACGATACATGTGCGGAAGGTTGTACATTTTGTAAAATATATTTTTTATAAATTTTAACTGTAGTATTTTGTTCACTAAGGCCTGGTTTATCAGTGCACGGATATGTACTTTAGCTGTTGTGTTGGTCAAGCTTTAGCTGCTGGCCATCTAAACGTCAAGCATAGTCGACTGGCAGCTATGAAGCCGACACGTTTGCCTTTCACTGATAAACCCGCCCTAAGTCTGGCGGATAACACGGTCATTTGGTCCAATATAAACTTGACCAACGTTTAAAATTGTTAAAAAATCAATATAATAAAAAATTTGAAGAAGTAGTCCATGCTTAAAGTGAAGTTGAAAGTATGAAAAAGAAAGAAAAACTAAAAGACTTCCTCCACAAAATTTAATAAAATAAAATTCTTCAAGGATCTCTACATGTTTCGAACGTAGAAACGTTCATCATCAGGAGACAGAAAATATTTAGCAAAAGAGAAAGTGGTGTAGAACCTTAATGGAGCTTGTATGGAATTAAAACTTGAAGTGTAGAAGCTGTGCGGTACCACACAACACACAAAGCACTTTTGTTGGAATGCAATTCTATTGTGATATCTTTATTATTTTGACTAATTTTACCCTTACAATGTCTTACAGACATAGGTACACCTAAATATATTTTATAAAATTTTAAATAATCTTCGACACCTTCTTTTTAGAAAGGTTTTTCTTCTTCCCCAGTTTATTTGGTTAGTTTCGACCCCCTTTACTGACTTCTCACATACTCAGTATGTTTTAATTTTCATCAATTTCCTTCATATTATGTCTCTTCTACACTTCAAGTTTCAATTCCATACAAGCTCCATTAAGGTTCTACACCACTTTCTCTTCTGCTAAAACCATCAGCACCATATATGAACGTTTCTACGTTCGAAACATGTAGAGACCCTTGAAGAATTTTATTCTATTAAATTTTGTGGAGGTAGACTTTTAGTTTTTCTTTCTTTCCCATTATAAAAAATGCTTGCTTTCGATTGATACTTTGCTATGTATGGTATTTTATCTGACTTTTGTTAAGAAAAATAAACATGTCAGAAATTTTTTAACGGCAGACGTAGAGTACGAAATATTACATTTCATAGGTACTTTTTTGTGAATTAAACGAGCGTGCGCCATCAATATTTAAATTTTAAAATTGGGAAAACCTAACGTGAAAAAAAAACACTACACGCAAATTTGAGAACACTAATTAGATTTAATCTACTTAATTTTTTTTACCCTTTTAGTTTACCTTTTGTAATTTTTTTAACTAATCGCCCTAATGATTACTAATTAATTGCCCTTGACTTTGCTCCTTGAAAATATTAAATTAATTAACAAAAAAGAATGAGAAAACTAAACAAATATGACTCATAGCATCCCACCTAGTCACATCAACTTACAATGTAAATGTTATGTGTATGGCCTAATATTATTACCGATTCTTTTTCAATCTTTTATTTTTAATGTATACATACAGGGTGTCCCACATAAGATCCTCTACCCCTTATCTCGAAAGATATTCGATTTTTGAAAAAAAAGTTAGATACAAAGTGTTATTATTTTAAGGGAACTTTTATATTATATACCTTTCACGTATACAGGGTGCTCAGTTTTTCATGGTCAGGAATCAACTCTTAAAAATTAAATGGGACACCCTGTATATTATTTTGGATATGGATTCCTCATAAAAAATAAGGGTGACTTTTAATAAGATATTATATAGCTAACTCTCGTGGTTTAGGATTTAATAGCCGTTTTATTTCTTTTTTTGGTAAAAACGTATTTATTTAAGGTAGTAGGAAAAAATATAAGTATATCATATTTGGTGAAACTGCCATTTTTATATTAAAGACAATACCACAGTATATAATTCTGCTTGTTTACTTTGGCTACAAATTATACAGGGTGATGTCAGAAATTTATCCGATCGGGATATATAAAATCATCTGTAAGTCGATAATTTGAAATGAAACACCCTGTATATCATTGCCGATTTCGATTGTTCACAAAAAATTAAGGTAACTTTGTATAAAATTGCCTATACCCATCTCTAGCCGTCTAGAAAATATTCGCTCTTAAACATTTTTTATGCATTAAAAAATACCTTTCGTTTAAATTTAATGAGGAAATACGTAACAAATCTTTTTTTAACGAGCTGACTGTAGTAGATTTTCAACAATATACTATTGTTTATAATTTTAACTAACATATCTGTATTTTCTGAGAAAATAATCTTCCCCAATGTTCGGTAAAATAAAATACCTATGCTATGCTCGATATAACAATAATATTTAATCTTTTATTTCAACGACTTACGATATATTAACAAATAAAGAAATACTTTAACATTTAACAATATGATACAGGTTTTGTGAACTATTAAGTAAGTAGCAAGAAGTTAAGTTAATAGTGAACATTTAATTACAAATTAATTAATATGTGAAAACAAACAAAACAAATACATATAAGGAAAGAACCAATAAACTATACCTAATACAAAACGGAAAATTAAAGTAAATGTGCTATATGGCCTCCATTTTGGGCAATACAAGTTGTGTAGATGACTTCTAGTTTTCTTAGGGCGTCTCTTACTGCAGCACTTTCATTGGTATTTTGAATTTCTTCCCTTATTCGATTCCTAAGCTCATTAACATCTTGAGGTTTATTTTTATAGACTTTATTCTTTAATGTTTCCAACAGGAAATAGTCCAGGGGAGTCAAATCTGGACTCCGCGGAGGCCAACGAATATTTCCATTTCACCCAATGACCTCTGAATTATGAATGAAATATTTGTAACGTATTTCCTCATTAAATTTAAACGAAAGGTATTTTTTAATGCATAAAAAATGTTTAAGAGCGAATATTTTCTAGACGGCTAGAGATGGGTATAGGCAATTTTATACAAAGTTACCTTAATTTTTTGTGAACAATCGAAATCGGCAATGATATACAGGGTGTTTCATTTCAAATTATCGACTTACAGATGATTTTATATATCCCGATCGGATAAAAAAAAAACAAGCAGAATTATATATTGTGGTATTGTCTTTAATATAAAAATGGCAGTTTCACCAAATATGATATACTTATATTTTTTCCTACTACCTTAAATAAATACGTTTTTACCAAAAAAATAAATAAAACGGCTATTAAATCCTAAACCACGAGAGTTAGCTATATAAAAATATCTTATTAAAAGTCACGTGAAAGGTATATAATATAAAAGTTCCCTTAAAATAATAACACTTTGTATCTAACTTTTTTTTCAAAAATCGAATATCTTTCGAGATAAGGGGATAGAGGATCTTATGTGGGACACCCTGTACATAGGTAATAGTAAACTTGCTCTCTCGGTCTCGTGGTTAGTTATAACTAGAGACCGGATTTTAAGCATTATGCCTGTTGCTGAATTTTATAAGCAACCATGACACTTTTTAATTTCTACACCAATTAGATAAAACTAAGTAGGTATATTATTATTCCGATAGCTGTTCCTGCTTTTTTTGAGGTTTAATGATTTTTTTGCTCTTCGTGCTTATTTGAACTTTTTTTTACGTATACTTACGATAGTTTTAGAGAATTTAGAAGCTTGCTATTTGAATTTGAAGGAACAGAAAGCAAATCAATTAAAAAATGTTAGGAAATTTTAGAAATACCCGAGCTTGCACACAATTTAGCTTTCATTAAAAATCAGTTTAAATTCATTTAAGGTTGAATTCTCAACGTCGTTCAATTTATCGCCAACCTATAACCTATTTCGCTTTGTTTTTTCAAGTTTATTATTTTTCAAACTAACATTTAAATAAAATCAGTATCGTCGGCACATTACTTAGGTAATTTCTGATATATTACAAATATATCAATTTATTTCATTGCTAATTTTGGGAGAATTGTATAGTGAAAGAACAATGAGTGACAATGACATAATAATGGTAAAAAAAATCTTACCCGATATTTTTCGCTATACAATTCTCCTAAAATAAGTTATGAAATTTCTTGATATTTATTAAATATGTCAATTATTACCTATAGAATATCAAGTCGATACTGATTTTCTTTAAATTTTGTATAAAAGCTAAAAAACATAAATAAATCTACGCGAAATAGGTTATAGGTTGGCAAGCATGTTGATACTCCCACCTTAAGTCAGAAAATTTAATTTTTACAAAAACAGGAGCTTCCATTAGTGGAATCCGTGAATGTTAGTAAAAATGTTGACGCTAAAGCAAATAGTATTCCGGGATATATTGGTCAAACAATAACAAAAAAAATGGTACAGGCTATCTCAAAGAATAACATTGCAAAAATATCTATTTTGAGTGGTGGACAAGATTTCGATTTAGAAGTAGATTCGGCATTTATACCGAAATTTAAATATGCAGCAATAACCAGTGTAGATGTAGAACGTAGTTTTTCTAACACACAGAAGACATACTTTTATTACGGTCAATTTACCTTAATTTACATTATTGTTTTAAATATTTTTGATGGTCTAAATCCTCTAAATTCTGAGACAAATATATTATTAAATTGGCTAAAAGTAAATAAATTAAAATTAAATATTTCAAAAACTAAATATATGGTTATGGGTAATAATTTAAATTGTCAAAATATAAATATTGTAATAGATGGTGAAAAATTGGAATTAGTGAACAGTTTTAAATATTTAGGGATAATTATTGATTTAAAATTTAAAATTTTTAATTAATTTGAAAGTATTATATCGAAGGTTGCCGGAAAAGCTGGTTATTTTAAAAGAATCAGTTCTAATTTAAGTTTGTTTTCTAAAAAAACTGTATTTAATACTACTATAATAATATTAACACATTTTCTTTATTGTTCTTCCATTTTATATTGTGCTAGTGAGGAAATATTTGACAAATAACAAATTTTACAAAATAAGGCAATGCGGATTATTTTAAATTGTGACAAATATACAAAAATAGATTTTATGTTAAAAAATTTAGATTGGTTGACTGAATAAAATTGAATAAAAGAAATTTTAATTTTTATTTAGTATGCATCTTTATACTTAAAATTAAAAATAATTTGTTGCCAGATTATTTAAAAATTTTTGTTCTTTTAATCATGACCATCATAATTATAAAACAAGAACTAATCAAATTTTTTTTGTGGATAGAGTGTCTAAAAGATTAGCTTATAAGTCTATTTTTCATAAAGGCTTAATAGAATACAATAATTTGGAAAATTCTATTAAATCTTAAATATTAAAACTATTTAAAAAAACTTTAAAATTACATTTATTTAAAAAACAAAATAATACATAATATTTGATACAATTTGCAAGATGTTTAACTTTGCTGTCTGTTTTTTGTTAATTGGTTCACAATGATATGGGACCAATGGTTCCGTTTTAAAATTAAAAATAAATCTATAAAAATGTTGTTAAAAAAATGTATTAAACACATTTAATTGTAGGTTTTTGCTAAATAAAACATGTTACTACTACTACTACAATTTGGAGAAACATAATATGTGTAAAAACAATATAATGTATTATAAACATAACAATATTATTTATTATCATTACAACTTTATTTCAAATTTTTTTTATTAGCTGATAAATTTATTTTTCGCCTAATTTGCTTATTTAATGCTTTTTTGACCATTTTTGTGCTTTTGAAACACTTTTTGTTTAATATTCTTACGCTTTTAAGCACTTCTTTTCAACTAATTGTTTTGCGCTTTTGTGTCCGGTCTCTATAGTTACAGCCATGAGAGACTTCCTGACAAAGTTACGAAGGATAAAGTATAGTCCATTTTGATATATTTTCTGGAGACGGTATTGGTTTATTTGGCTTTTCTACAGATAAGTAAACGAATTCTTTTCTTTCCTCTAGAATGTCTGTATCTAAATTTAGAGTATCGTTCTTTTCTATAGGCCAGCTTTCTGGAGATGAATGTAAAAATTTAGGACCAAACAACCATCTACTATTCTCCGAAAAATCCAAATTGTGTTTTCTTTTTGTTGCTTTATCGGCAACATTCTCAGTTATATTAATATAATGCCAGTTTGCAACATTCGTAAGAGATTGTATTTCACCTATCCGTTGAGCAACAAATACTTTAAAGCGAAGTGCTTCTGACCTTAGCCAGTACAAAACAGTCTTGGAATTAGTCCAATAAATTACATTATTTAAATTAACTCTTAGATTTTCTTTCAGGTAACAACCCAATCGTGCACCCATAAGAGATGCTTGTAGTTCTAAGCGTGGTATTGAAGTAGGTTTTAATGGGCTGACTCTAATCTTTGACATTACAAAGGCTGTTTGTACTGTAGTATTTTCATCACATCGCAAATATGCTACTGAAGCGTATGCTCTTTCTGATGCGTCGCAAAATATATGTAATTGTAAATCAGATTTCTCTCTAAAAAGAGTAAAATACATTCGAGGAATTGTAAACTTGTTTATACATTTCAAATCGTGTAGCCAAACTTGCCATTTTTCAAATAAAGTTTCTGTAATTTCATCATCCCAACCAAGTTGACTTCTCCAGACGTCTTTTGAAAGTATTTTTCCCTGTATTATAAAATTTGACAAAAGTCCATAAGGATCGAAAACTGACATTACAACTTATAGAATTTCTCTTTTAGTAGGTCGCCTAGTAGTTTCAAAAACATCTTTATTGATTTTATGAAATTTCGTTTCAAAAATAAAATTATCTTTAATATGGTTCCAATAGACCCCTAAAACTCTTTCTGTTGAATTTTCACGATCCTCATTATGATAATTTCCTGGATAAGCCCTCAGACAAGGTTTAATATTATTTAAAATGTCTTGAGAATTTGAAATCCAATTACATAACATGTTAAAACCTTCTTGAGCGTGAATGTAAATAATATTATTAATTAAAGTTTTACCTTCTTTTCTTCTATGGTGTCTGAATTACCCAGGTAGTCGTCCATGTAGTGGTCCTTAATAATGGCATCAACTGCCAAAGGATAATACTTTTCAAATTATCTGGCGTTTCTATTTTTCGCTCCTTGTGCCAAACAAGGTCCATTTTTTGATCCAAAAAATACCACATTAATTTCATAAACCGCCAGTGGTTGGCTTCTCTCTAATCCTCTCCTTTGGACAGACCCAACATATTATTTTTATGCTTCTCGAAAAGGTGAAAAGTTTTCCTTTCGTCAAGGAAGAACGTATAGAACTGCTTATAAAGTTTTCTAATGAAGTTAAAAATCTTGAGGGAATATTGGAGTCACTAAATGACAAAGATAATTTAAGAAATCCTACATTACTTCATGATTTATTAAATAAACTTTCAAATTCCTATAAGATGATGTGGGTTTCTAATAAAAATACCAGAAATCCTAAACTTGTCGAATTTAATTTATGGTTAGGCAGCTTGTCAAATTAAAATGCCAAAATTTGATTACTCACCTAGTCATAGAATTAGATTTGATAGTTCAGTAGGAATGTTGGCTTCTTCTAGCTTATTGTAAAGTTTATATACAGTGTGTGTATAAAGAACGGCTTATTAACATCACAATTTACTGGCCGATTTAAACCAAATTTGGTACAGTTGTGTAAGAGGATCTAACGCACCGAATGACGATATTGGCGTTGTTGCCAGCTTTTTAGTTTGTCTGGAATTCGAACGAATTTTATATTTTTAAATATAACACCCAGTATATTTTTACATTTTTAAATTCCACATAAAATTATAATTATTTTTTATTAAATGCATTATTAGTCTATACTTCATAGTTTCCGAGATATTGACTCTCGAAAAGTGACATTTTTGAACTTTGACAGCTTATAACTTTCTAACAGTACGTCTTAGAGCAAAACGGCTTACATGTCCCTATCTTCAATTTTTATTATCTTCCCAAAAAAAATCAACTTCCGGTAAACCGGATGTAACTCGAAAGCAGGAAATATAGTTGTTCCGGTTTAACTGGAAGTTGATTTTTTTTGGAAGATAATAAAAATTGAAGATAGGGACATGTAAGCCGTTTTGCTCTAAGACGTACTGTTAGAAAGTTATAAGCTGTCAAAGTTCAAAAATGTCACTTTTCGAGAGTCAATATCTCGGAAACTATGAAGTATAGACTAATAATGCATTTCGTAAAAAATAATTATAATTTTATGTGGAATTTAAAAATGTAAAAATATACTGGGTGTTATATTTAAAAATATAAAATTCGTTCGAATTCCAGACAAACTAAAAAGCTGGCAACAACGCCAATATCGTCATTCGGTGCGTTAGATCCTCTTACACAACTGTACCAAATTTGGTTTAAATCGGCCAGTAAATTGTGATGTTATTAAGCCGTTTCCAGACTTTATACACACACTGTATATCAACATGCATAGGCAGCCTTGATGTCAAGAAATACTGCAAGAATAGAGAGGTTTTCCCCGAATGCTAAGTTAATTTCTGATGTTAGAAGAGCTTGCGCATTGTGCGTACCTTGCGCCTTTCTGAAACCCGTCTGTGTCCAGGGAAGGTGCAACTTGTTTTTCAGAAACCATTTAATCCTGTTTTTCGCTATTATTTCTAGCGTTTTTAACTTAATATGGCGCATATTCCCCAGCGGGAACCGATTCGATCTATACATGCAGGGTGGCCACCGGCCATATATCGGAAACTACTAAGCATTGAAACTTAGGGAAACCTTTTTTTTTTATTAACACGTTAAACGTCACGGCGGTCCCTAGGGCCCGCTCAGAGTTTATCCTACCACGCCACCGCGGGCCGTAGGGACCGCCAGGTACTAAAATGATTTTTCGTGCCTTGTACGCCAGCGGACCTCGATCAGACCTAGTTAAACATTATAGCCGGACCGCTGTGGCGTACAGGGAAAGTGTATTCACTCGAACTTTTTAATTCGAGATAAAATAAAAATTCTGTGGTAAAATTAAAAAAAGACATGTTTATGTTTTAATTAACTTGGCCTGGGGGGCCATTTCTATAAATTTACCATGGCGTTTAACGTGTTAAAGTGGTCATGGAAAAATTCTGGAAATTATTTTTAACAGGGCACAATTGAACATTAATTTTTAAAATTCTAAATTTTTCCGAAAATTCCCATATTAAGGTATATCTCTGGTTATATCATTAGAAAGTTTAGACAATTCTGTATCATTTTGATTTTACGCTCATTGGCGTACCGACCTTAATAAGAGTGGGGGAAGCTATTGAAAGTATAATCATTTAAATCACTGTAACTTCTAAACGACTTATTTTATTTAACCACGTCTGGGCAAGTACTTTTAACTATCGTATCCAGCGGTACACGATAGTGTCTAATAAAATTGTTAGAGGACGCAATTTGTAATAATAACAGTTTTTTTGATTTTATCCTGAAAATTCAAATGATACGGTATAACGATGGCATCATAATCGAAAAGTAGATTAAATTTGCAAGAGAAAATGTAAAGACTTCGATATCCTTGTTGGTTTCAGAGTTATTACCAAAACAATTTTTTTTCACATTTATCGAAGAAATTATTCTTGTTATAGTTTCGTGGCCAAGACAAAAAAATATTTTTAAACTTTATGATTATGTTATGTAAAGGTTTGTTACTCATTCAAATTCAAATACATTACGGTCAACAACATTACAATATTTCACCGACGTCATAAAGTAAAAAAAAAACAATCCTAATGCTATGTTTTAAAAACACACTAAAATACAATATATGTATAGTAGGTAAATACATAGGTACATTACAACATAGTAAAATTTTTTATAAAAAAGTATTAAGAGATATTTAAAATCCACATTACACTGTACACCAGCAGAGAAACATAGGTGTTTTGTCATTATCGCTGATCGTAGGAGGTTTGTGGAAATGACACTTTGCTTTTTTAAACTTTTGTCAAATTAACAACTTCGTGTCATTCAATCGAAAGTTAAAAAAATTTATGTAATAGACAACTGAAGGATTATTTCAAGAGTACAACTTTAACGAGCGCTGGAAAAATTAACAGTCATTGTATGAGAAATCAAGATCGACAATATATAGAAGGAATTTTTAGCAACTTTAGATAAGAAAACAACAGTAAACCAGCGAATACAGCAACGATGGAAAAGGTAATAAAAATAAATTATTGTTTAAGGGACTGTTTAAATTTGATATTTTTACAAATAATTATTATAGTAAAAATCAAGTAAAGTTTTAACGCGTTTAGGTTAGGTTCTTTCATATTTGACATAAATTGTGTGCAATATTATAATATATAATATATAATATATAATATATAATATATAATATATAATATATAATATATAATATATAATATATAATATATAATATATAATATATAATATATAATATATAATATATAATATATAATATATAATATATAATATATAATATATAATATATAATATATAATATATAATAATAGGGAAGCCCACGATGCTAAATGGGGATTTACTCGAGCGTCGTGGGGACCTATTGATCTTGAAGATTGGATGGTAGAAAGGAAAAAATGTCATATCATGTGTACCATTTCACCGGTGGGGGGAGTTACTACAGGCTTTCAAAAATGTAAAAAAAACAGTCACATGGATATACTCGAGCGCGTCAGATATTAATAGTGTATATGCCCCACGTGACTCTCATGACGGAGGTACATTAATCTGCCGGTTTTGATGGTGGGAGCGGCGGTACGAAAGGGTTAAAAATAAAAAAAAATTACTCGAGCGTGTCAGATATTCAGAGGGGATGTTAAGGGATCCCTAAGGAAGCTCCCATTCAATAGACTGACGATTCGGATGTGACGCAAGCTCGTGGCGACTTATCGAAAATGCAAAAAGAAACCGCTATTTTGACATACTCGAGCGCGTCAGATTTTCATACAGACGGTTCAGCTTGGTGTCCTGGTGGTGCTGATTCATAATCTGACGAATATTTTGAGGGATTTTGTTAATCTGACGGTTTAAAAAAAAATTTCATGATTTTTTAAAAAATTTCATGATTTTTTAAAATATTTCGGTACAAAATTCGGAACGAGTAATAACAATAAGAGTGACAGACTGCGATATAAATAAAGACAAAATCCATAGCAACCAAACGGTTTCATAACTATCTTGATGCTTTTTAATAATATTATTTGTACACGGTCTTCCAACGAGGACTGAATAGGGGCTCATTTTTGAGCTTCCTTGTATTTAAAGAAAAATCCAAAATAGCCAATCGATGTACTTTTTCCTGCAGAATTCAAAAATGAAACCAAAAATTTATTTGAACCAGAAACAAAAGAGTTACGATATGGATAAGGTGTTTTTTAAATGGAACATAGCTTTTTTTTTACGATTTTTGGAACGAGTGATTTTTTTTTGTCCGTTCTGATTAAAATATTTAATATTGTGACAGCTATTTTTATTAAATTTTAATGTTTTATCCAGTATAATTTAACTTTAACCTGTTTGAAACATACACTAGGTAATAAAGGTATAATCACCTTTGAATCCTTTAAAGTCAAAAAAAAAATAGCTGTCACAATATTAAATATTTTAATCAGAACGGGCAAAAAAAAATCACTTGTTCCAAAAATCGTATAAAAAAAGCTATGTTCCATTTAAAAAACACCTTATCCATATCGTAACTCTTTTGTTTCTGGTTCAAATAAACCATCTAATACGCTTCTAATATTTTAAATCGGAAGAAAATGAACCATCTAATGCGCTTCTAATATACAGAGTGTCTCATTTAAAAAAATTAAATGTTTGGTTTTAAATGTGACATGTGACACCTACTGTAATTTTTGACAAAACCTATAAATACTTGGCCAAAAGTTCTACTTCCTTCTTTTTGAGTGAACGCGCTAACTTAAAAAACAAAAAAGTTACAGGCTTTTAAATGTGGGACAAACTAAAATGTAAAATAATAACCCTGTACATATAATCCCACTAATGCTGTGATCAGCCTGTGATGGCGTGATGGCTGACGGAAAGTAGTGTGGGGACGGTGCGAGAGAGTGTGATAAAGAAAGAGACATTGAGGCGCGGAGTTCTTCACTGCAGATGCACGCGCTAATAAACTTTATTGACGATTTTTGTTACTTCGGCTTGTGGTAATCGGCAGATTATATTTTTCCCGTTATCCTTGAATTATTTCCTTCAAAATAAAAAAAAAATTGACCGCGCTCGAGAATGTCCATGTGACGTTTTTTTTTTTTGCAAGTTTGTGACCCTCCCACTCCATTACGTCACGCTCAAATCGTCAGATTATTGAAATGCAGACTCTTTAGCATGTAATTAATCCACCACACCTTAATCTGACGCGCTCAAGTAAATCCAGCTATCGATTTTTTTTTACTATCCTGATCAGCTGCCGTACACGCACGGCACTATATAGAGGGCTTAGACATGGCAGAGGTACTCAACAGGGTGCAAGGTATCCTCCATATGTTAATCTGCCGCGCTTGAGTAAATCCCAAAATCCCCTGTTGGGCTCCCCCACTATAAGATATCTCTAAATTTCACATTTTTCATACGTAAAGTATAATTTTCAAAAGTTTTCAGGCTTTGTTTGACGACTTAAGGTTGAATTCTCAACGTCATTCAATCTATTGCCAACCTATAACCTATTTCGCGTTGATTTTTTGAGTTTATTATTTTAATAACTAACATTTAAAGAAAATCAATATCGTCGGTACATTATTTAGGTAGTATCTGATATATTACAAAAATATCAATTTATTTCATTGCTAATTTTGGGAGAATTGTATAGTGAAAGAACAATTGGTGACAATGACATAATAATGTTAAAAAAAATCTTACCCGATATTTTTCGCTATACAATTCTCCCAAAATAAGTTATGAAATTACTTGATATTTATTAAATATGTCAATTATTACCTATAGAATATCAAGTCGATACTGAATTTCTTTAAATTTTGTATAAAAGCTAGAAAACATAAATAAATCTACGCGAAATAGGTTATAGGTTGGCAAGCATGTTGATACTCCCACCTTAATAGATTTAAATTTACTACCATATAAGTTATTCGGTTATAGTAAACATAAGGTATGACGGAATTTAACAATTTTGGGGATTTTACTAGTAAGAGCTTGTTTAATAGAACAGTTTAAAAGAAGAAAATCTTTGGATGAGCCACTATTTTTGTCAAAAACATCCTAAAATTATTTGGAAAACGAGGTTATTTTCACTTATAATATCACAAGAACTTAAATTATTTCCGAAAATTTTCTTGAGGGCACGAATATTTTGAAAATTTTCTTAAAATATTCGTGCCCGAAAGAAAATTTCCAGGAATAATTTAAGCTCGCGTGGGATTCGGTAAGAAAATTTCACACCACTTTACACCATAATTTGGAAAAAAAAAGTATTAATCAAACTTGACATTTTAAACTAACTTCACTGCTTGTCAAGTTGGCCAGGTTATTTTGACATAATAATATGTTGAATTGTCATTTTTGTTTAACCGGTTCTGAAATTGTGCAGTCCACAAATCTTTCATTTCGACGTCTCCAAACTCGCTCCCGACCATCAGGCGATCGCAGGAAAAACCGCGACTCATCTGTGAAAAGGACTTTAGTCCATTGTTCAAGCCCCCAATTCATATGTAGCCGCGCAAATTGAAGATGCGCTCGACGATGTCTCGGAAGCAGCTGGGGTCCTGTGGCAGGCCTCCTTGAAGACAGGTCGTTTTCTTTAAGTCTTCGTCGGATTGTCCTCTCGCTGACAACAATCCTACGCACGGTTTGTAGCCGATTTTGAATCTGAACAGCTGTAGTTCTACCATTTCGTGAAGCATTTAGGACAATAAAGCGGTTGTCAATTGCACTTGTCTTCCGTTTTCTTCCGGAACCCACTCGCCTGTTGAAATTTCTTGTTTCCATATACCGATTCCAGGCATCCTGGACTGTTGTTCGCGGTTTACCAAGGGTTTCGGACACATTGCGTTGACTTCGTCCATCCTCAATTAGGGCCACAATACGAGCAACATCCGTAGCCGATAATGGCATTAAGTTTTAACCGTTTTGTCACTAATATTAACTCAATGTGTCATTCGCAACTCATTTCGGTCCCTTAAGGATCTTACCACAAGGAAGCGATCGTCAGCTGCAATCGTATTTCTCTTTCTTCCAGATCCTTGTCGTCTAGTGAAATTCCCTGTTTCCAAGAACCTATTCCAAGCATCTTGAACTGTGGCCCTTGGAAATCCCAACGTACGAGCCACATAACTTTTATTATGACCCGCTTCTATTAGCGCAACTATTTTTGCTACGTCTGTTGTGGTTAACACCATGCTGACACCAAGAATTATTATAACTATTATGAAGGCTGTTACTGTCAAATACCTACTTATAACAATTACATAAGTTGACTCAATTTAACAATGACTGGTGGTCTAATAAAATAATGTAATTTGCAGAGATTCATTTAAAAAATCGTATCTCTTTTAAAAAGAGATATATCGTAATGAGTCAAAAAAGAAAATGTTAGGAATACATGTAACTTTATTTTGAAATTGACAGATGGAAAAATAATATACTCAATAACTCCACAGAGTGTTAAAAACTTAGGACGAAAAAAACACACAGTGGGTCACTCGGTATAATATCGCCCTATCGAACATGACCCATAAATAAAAAAGTTAAGCAGATTCCTAATTAAATTATCTATAAAATGGCAAAAAAACTGTTAAAATCGGATTCAAGATAAAGAAGTTATAAAGGATTAAAGTTAGCAAAAAATTCAGGGTGCCGGTTTTTTTTGTCCGGGAGTTTATATACCTTTTTAAATATTATTTTATAATGACAGTCTAGTAGGTAGCAGAAATACATGAAAATTGTGGTCTTAAGTCTTTAATTTTTCTTTTGTTTGAGTATTGTGAATTAATTATTTCGGGAAGTAGGCAACTGAAAAAAAAACATTTTTAACTGCTCTTCTATTTTTCCTTGCCAAAACCGGTCATCTCTGTATATCTGAAACAAAATATTATTGTTAAAATTAATATAATTTATATTTTTATAAAATTCATAAATCTTAGATACTTATACAATGGCATTATATGAAATCTATAAAAGTATTGAAATTTTTAGTTGTTTTTGTATTCGTAAATTGATTAAGTTATGCGGATTCATTAAACTGTTAAAGAAAAATTAGATAAAATATTCACGAGATTTAATTAACAATTTTTTTAGCTTTGAAAGCGCCATAGAACAAAGTCAATTGATATAATAAAATTAAAACCTAAAATGGAAAAAAATGCAGTTTTAGGGAAAATTGAAAAAATAAAAAATTTGTTACCTACTTATATTATCATTTTTCTTTAAATAAAAGGTTTTCTATTTCAGATATAAAAACAATTTTTTATAAATAAAACGTTTTCTGTAAAAGAAAAAGTTTAAAAGTGGCTTTTCTTACCTTTTCATACTCTAATTATTGTAGAGGCGTCCATACAATAAAATAACAGTACTGCCTTGACGTTATCTGTAACTGTCCCTGTACCTGATAGTAATAATCATGATTTATTTTTAATTTAAAATTTCCATTTTCATTAGTTGCAAATCTGATTATTTTAGTCTCTATGCCTTCACGAGGAGTTTTGGTACTACATGATCTAGGACATTTTACTTCTACTATTACATTTTGTCCAATTAGACCATCTGGAGAAGCCCCAAGGTAGCATTGCTTTGTGCCGACAAAAAGCCCACAATTTTCAGCCCTTAAATTGGTGGCTAGTTTAAACTCCGTTATAGCGATCCTTTCATGTTGTTTGCCCCAATTTGTAGCACTGTTGCCTGTGAAATTGCTATAAAGAATGGCTTTTACTGTGTTTGCACAATGTGTACTTTTACGTAATTTACAGATTTTTCCAAAATAACTGGCTGTAAGTCTCTTTGCACGTTCTTCCATCCATAACAGCGTGTCTGCTTGTCCGACGGTATCACGTTCGAATTTATGCGCAGATAGAAGCCATACAGTGCGATTGTTGCAGTTTGTACTCGTTTTCGTCCAAATCTATGGCTGGTAAGCCGTAATCCTCGTCGGGGGGAGCATTACTGTATTTCTTTTTGTGACTTTGTGGAAACAATTGTCTGCGGCTTTTAGTCCAACTCTGTCTTTGTTTCCGTGACTTAATAAATTTTTTGTGAATTTTTCCTGGACTTCGGCCACAAAGTTTCTTTTGTATAAGTCGAGGTGACTCAGCTCCAACTTTATATGAAATGGCAGCTTTCTCGCAACGAGATTCGTAAGATCTTCTTAAAGAAAAGTTAATTCTTTTTTCACCAACTGCTTTGGCTAATAAGGAATTATATAGTTCAGCAGCGTTATTATCCATGTTTAATAATAAACTTTCTGAATTTCTAACTATTATTTCTATGATTACTAAAACATCTGAAAACAATCCTGAATTTATCATAATGTTAGTAACATTTGTCTCATTTTCTATTGGTCCATGGCAAAAGTAGTTAGCACATGTTGTATGATCTCCAAACACATGACTAGGAGTATTTCTAATGTCACGCTTTAAAAGAATAATTTTTGTAGCGTAGTTTAAATCTTCTTTATTAATGACTGCAGCTACAATTCAATACCTTATTCGTTTTATACAGGGTGGCCCATTAGTGCGAAGAAGTCCAATATATCAGTTGTCAACAGAAAAAGCAACAAATATTAGACATGAAAGCTATATGATACGTAGAGACGCATATTTTAAAAATATTTAAGGATATACAGGGTGACCCAAAAAAGCAGAGCGGCAAAAAGGTAAGTTTTTTGTAATGGCAACCCCCATTTTTTTTTAGGGAATTAAATTCAGCATGAAATTTAGCATATATTAGAATATCCTAATTTAATGTACGTTGCGGCGTTGCCAAGCTATATATAATTTACTAAAAAATCCAAGAAAAACCACCTAATCAAAACTCCTTGTGTGTATATTAATTTGTTATTGTGTTCCTAACTTTTTTTTTCTGTTTTTTTTGTCCTTTGTTATGTTATGTTGTTATAATGTTAATAAATTATTTGAAATGGTAGTTATATTGTCATTTCCTACTTTTAAAGCTCATAATAAAGCCTAGTCGCTAATAAACTTTAAAAAATTCATTATAATTTCTTGATAACGCGTCAATATTACAAATTAGAAACTTAATATGAACCACGGTATTTTTAAAGCATTATTTTGACATGTGGTAATATCTACTTTTGTTTAAATCATGGCCTACCAAGAAAAAAAATGATGCTATTTTTGCATTTTCAAATAAAATTCAAAATTGTGACAAAACGGTAGATTTTAGGACATGAGTTATAGTTGCAAATTTATAGGGCATAAAATACTTAACAATATGACCCATTATTATACAGAGTGTCCCATTTAAAAAAATGAAGATTTGATACTTTAAATATAGGAATATTGGCACATCTGTAAAAAATACCCTGTACAAATTATGGTCAGATTTCCTTAATAAGATCAATCTACCGTCCCTCAGGTATCCAAAACCGTAACCATGTATTAAAAAATCAAATCGATTAATTTTTTTTAAAGGAGTTTTGATTAGGTGGTTTTTCTTGGATTTTTTAGTAAATTATATATAGCTTAGCAACGCCGCAACGTACACCAAATTAGGATACTCCAATATATGCTAAATTTCATGCTGAATTTAATTTCCTAAAAAAAATGGGGGTTGCCATTTAAAAAAACTTACCTTTTTGCCGCTCTGCTTTTTTGTGTCACCCTGTATATCTCAAAATATTTTAAAAATATGCGTCTTTACGCATCATATAGCTTTTATGCCTAATATTTGTTGCTATTTCTGTTGACAACTGATATATTGGACTTCCTCGCACTAATGGGCCACCCTGTACATATTATTAGAAAGCATATTTCTTTACTTTATTGAAACTACCTTATGCTGGGAACTGGTTCTTTTTTGGGCTAACTCACGAAGGCGTGTACATAAATTTCTTAACAAATGGTTTCTACATTCAATTTTTTGAACTAGTCTATGCTGGTACGGTCTGGCCTCTGCCAATTTTTTTGTCACACTACTATCTCCATCTCCAACTAAATAACCGTATTTTATCCCATGCAGTTCTTTACTTTGTAAAAATCCTTCTACAATAATTTCGGATTCCATAGCTGTTGATGCTCTGTCCCAGTTTTTGTAGCAAATGTGATCTTTTGCGGTAATATGCTTGCTCTGTGCTCTTGGACATATGCAACAATATTTATTTTTAACTCCTAGAAATAGGATTTTCTTTGTCTCTTGTCCCACAATTATCGCCTAAAATAAAAATGCAATATATAAAATACTTTCTACCAGAACCTTAATATTGTTTATATTTTACATACTTCATAATACTTTGGGCTACAACAGGCCTAGTTTTTAAATTTTCTAAAACCATCACCGTTAAACGGAACTTAAAAATATGTATAACTTACCACTCCGGAAAGTGCATTATAATTAACTTTATAGGATCGTTTACTCCATGCGCCGTCTGCGATAACGGTTATACCGGTATATGGAATACCATCAGGATCTACTTTTCCCTGTTCGATGGCAATTGCCTTCTCTTCCTCGCCAGCCTTCTTCATTTCCTCCCAAGCGGTTGCATGAATAGCATCAGCTATTTCATTTTGAATTTTCAAGAAAGTATAATTAGACATAATCGGTATATCGCAGTAGCTGAAAAGTTCTTGCATTTGGTTGTAGTCGCCAAGCACCGGTTGAAATCATACCAAAACCATAAATTTGTTTAGGTCTGCAGTGTCAAGGTTCTCTGTACATATTATTTTTTCTTCTTTACATATGAAACATTTAATAATGAATGTGCTTTGGCACCCAACAGCTATTTCCTTTGCTATTTCTAAACTGCTTCTATCGCAACCAAAAGTGCCAAATGTTTAAAATTAGTTACTTCTTTAAAGAAAAAATTAATATCAACTATTCTTCTTCTCCTTGGCGATACCTTATCATCACAACATTCACTTGATGTTTCCTCAGTAATTTCAGGATGCTCTTGACCAAGCGATCTGGGACTACTATCATCGTTGTTATAAGCTACCAGGTTTTTGAAATCTTCCAAACCTTCATTGCTCTCAACCATATGATATGGTCCTGCAACTCCCGAAGTAGGTAAATCGATTGCAAAATCAGAAGTTCTGGCAACTTCTTCACTTTGGTTGACAGTGTTCTGTTTTTCCTGGCTTCTTAGTTTCTTGCATTCCCTAAAGAAACATTACGTTAATACAAACAATTATTTTTATCGGTAGGATTCTGTTCATAAACACATTATGAGTTATTTTCACAGCTAAGATTTAAACGTGCATTATATTTTGGCATTTTCCTTATAACTAAGCAGTTTGTAAAATAAAAAATAATTTAATTTTAAAACCGCGCCGCGGAACCAGTAACACCTACAATGTCACCAGTAAAGTCCGTATCATATGGAAATTTTTTTATTAATAGCTTTATTCGAAATTTGACTTTGAAATCAAGTTCTGCTTCGATCGAATTGAAAATTAAGCAAAAAAATAGTAGTCACGTGATTCGCATTATCTGTCAAATTTTAATTATTTCCAAAAAATAATTTTATTTAAAATTGGGGTTATTTCTGAAAGTATAGAAAAAGTTATTGGAAAACGTTTTTTTAAATGCAGTGTCTAGCCCACATGCAAAATTTCAGCTGCAAAGGATAATTTTGATTTTTTACCAATATTTTTTTTTGCAAAATAAGACTCAACGCAACCTGCATAAAACTTCTTAGTTTTCACAATGCTTTATTTCAGGTAAATTTTCTTTAAAGTAGCGCCATATTAAATAATCTGTGTTTTTCTACAAAATCAAAATTGGGCTATTAAAATTTGATCCCATGTGATGCAAAGTTTATTTGTTTTTGACCCTGTATAAGGTAACTTCATAAAATAAGTATTTTTGAAAACGCAGTTTGTGTCTAAAAGTAATACACCTTAATATTAAGACAAAAAAGAACACAGTGTCATCAGTAAAGTGTTCAAAGTGGAAAATAAATTTTCGGGGTGGGTAAAAAATGAAAATTATTTTATTCAGCTGAAATTTTGCATGTGGACTAGAAACTACATTTAAAAAAACTTTTTCTAATAACTTTTTTCGATATTTTCAGAAATACAATTAACGATTTATATTTTTTCTTTTCATGTTCACACTTTTGAATCATTTTTCGAAAAAAAAAAAAATTTACAGAAAATCTGGAATATCTTGGGTTTGCTGTTGTAACCGTGGTCCAGTGAAGGCTTTTACTTTATTCCAAACATCTCAAATCAGAGTTTCTGTTTAATGATCCGCAAAAGTCTACGAACTTTTTATTTTTTTTATTTTTAAGTGCCCTTTTTGTTTTTTTGCCTGTAGGTAATTGTCCATATTTGGGTTAGATTTAAAGTCGTTTAAAGCAGTTTTCCTTCTACTGACCAGCAGGGAGCATTCATCGTCCCACCAAGGGTTAGTTGTCTTAGAGTTATTTTTATTAATAGTTTTAGTTGGCATAGCTTCCAAGGCTGAATAATTAAGTACTTGGTAAAATTTTGGATGATCCATTTCTCGTTCTGTAAGCTCTATTGATTTTATAATAGAAATATCATAAAAACGATTCCAATCAGCTTTAATAAAGTTTTTGACTTGATAGGGATTAAAGTTAAAGTCTGTCCTTTCTTCTGTGGGATATAACTCATATAGTGTGGGGAAATGATCGCTGTTAGCACAGTCGGAGAGGACGGTCCATTTGGACATTGAAGTTAATAGGGGGTCTGTGATGGCAATATCGAGGGGGTTCTGAGTATTTGCATGAAAGCTAGTAGGAGTTCCGTTACTAATCAGGGACGTGGTTATTTTCATTTAGGAGTTCCATCAAGGCCCTACTATTCTGGTTTGTGGTGGAACCGTTCCATGTTTGGTGCAGAGCGTTTAGGTCGCCCATAAGTATGCTACGACCCTGTAGGTTATCAAAAATACTATTTAGTCTGTCCTTCTCGAGGTTAATTTGGGGGGCAGTAAACATTAATTATGTTGATATTCGTGATTTTAATAATAATATATTAGAAGCGATCTATTACCGGGGGTTGTTGATTTTTTATAGTTGTAAATTTTATATTGTTTTTAACGCAGGTAATCAATCCACCATACCCATCATACCGGTCTTGCCTGATAATTTTATAAGATTTAAGAGTGAAATTTTGACTGGGTTTAAGCCATGTTTCATTAAGTAAGACTACATCTGGTTTAACTTCTTGTATTGAATTAATTAGGTCCCCTTTGTTGGGGAAAACGCTTCTAATATTCCATTGAAGAATTTTTAAATTTTTAAAGTTTTTTTGGGTTGTGTCGTTGAAAATGTTAAATTGGTGGACAGTTCCAATCCATTAAAGGACCAGAAGTGTTTTGGCTTAAAATTTGAATAACTTGTTTTACTTGTTCTGGAGTGGAATTATTTATTAAGTAATTTAATGTTTCGTAAGAATTATGAGAGGCACTATTAGGCGCTAATGTATCAAGTGACGAGCTACTTTCTGAATTATAGTTTAAGTTTGATGGTGGTTGAGAGGAAGTGTAACAGAAAGAAGAGAGAGAAAACGTCGTAACATATAAAACTAAAACTTTCGTTTAATATTGTAGGTATTATACATCATACCTTTCTATATTATACCTATTATACCTATACACCTATACACCTTTAATTATACGTAAATACACCTACACCTTTACCTATATTCTCATATAATTAAAAAAAAATTGTCATAGAAACCTAATAACCTAATGTCAGTTTGTGACTTTTTGGAAAAAATAATAGTTATATTCAAAAATTGTCATACAAATCAGTGTTTTGAAATAAAAGAACTTCAAAAAAATTCTATTATTACAAAAATACATTAAACAGAGAAAATAAAAACCAGTGTTTCCCATCCATATCAACTACGCAGCCTGTAAGTACCTAAAACATATTTTATTGTGTCCTTTCAATTTGTACGTTTCAAAATCTCAATTATTTTTCATAGTATAAAACTTAACCATTGCCCAAATATTTATAGTAATATTCTGAAAATATTTTGTTATATGATAATATTTTTAAAGAGTGAATCACAAAAAAATTATTTTCCAAAAAAAATAGACAGTCGTGTTTGACAGGGAATTTCCGTTTTAAATACGCTTATCGGGTCTGGTGTCATATAAGGTCGGTCGAATTTTGATGGTTTTAAAATTTTTACATATAGCCTAAGCTGTATAGAACAGGTTAAAAGCAAAAAAATTGCGGATTATACACTTTTGACGCGAAAAATTAATAATAAACTATTCATAAATTGCCATTTTTACTGAAAATGTCCATGCGAGGAGTGTCATTATTTGACATAATACTTACTGTGTTGCCACGTTGGACCAATTTTCATGATTTAAAGTCATTAACGCTGGTTGGGTATTTCAAAAAGTCTTATACCTAATTGAGTTTATTTATAATAAAATATAATTTAAAAAAAATAAGGATATTTATTATTTTATTTTATTTATAAACATCCTTGGGTTACGCAATAGAACGCCGGATACGCGACGGCCGCTACAGCGGCCTAAGTTGCACCTGTCATAGTAACACCTTTATGCGGTAATGGCATCATACATTAGCGTTGCGGGCTTCGCCCGCCCCGCAACTATTATAAACATCCTTGGGCTACGCAATAGAACGCCGGCTACGCGGCGGCCGCTGCCGCGGCCTAAGTTACACCTTTAATAGTAACACCTTTACGAGGTAATGCCATCTTATATTAGCGTTGCGGGCTTCGCCCGCCCCGCAATTATTATAAACATCCTTGGGCTACGCCATAGAACGCCGGCTACGCGGTCTAAGTTACACCTTTATGCGGTAATGGCATAAAGTTTATTTTCATTTTGAATATATTACTCTACTTTACCTGAAAATATCAACAAATAACTTGGCAACATTGGTAAAGAACATAAAATAGCAACAGATATCGGCGAATCCGCGCTTGTCCGCTCAAATTATAAGAATATATTCGATTAAACAAACACGGGTAATATCGTCATATTGCTATCTTCGTCTAACCCTCTTAATGACAATGACAACACTACTAGCGGGCACAGCTTGTTTTTGTATCCAGATAGTCGACCCAAACCCTAAACTAATTAAATATTAAAAATGGCTTTAATTTGAAAAAAATGGCTTTATCCGCATTTTTTTTTGCATCAAATTGTTTCATTTAAAGTTAACTTTCTAATAAACTCAACCGGAAGAAATTTGACCGACCTTATATGACACCAAAACCCGCTTATCTTTAACAACGATTACTTTAAGAAAGGTATCGTATAATAGTTTAAAATGAGCCATCGCTCTTCGCTTTTACCGTTCAAAAGTTATTAGCGCGCGAAATTTTTGACAGCCGTTGCTATGGAGCTTAAAAAAAAAGGTTTTTATATAAATCGCGCTCATCTAAAGTCAAAACTATATTATCGCCACTAATAATGAAACTATCCTTGCGTTAGTCGTGACGATAAAATTTTTAAAAGAATTGTCTAAAAAGGTGTTTTGTATTCCTTTGCCGAACACTGTATTATATTTAATTTTATTTGTAAGAGAAAACGTCGTAATATATAAAACTGAAACTTTCGTTTAATATTGCATTATACATCATACCTTTCTATATACCTATTATACCTATACACCTACACCTAAACGTAAATACACCTACACCTTTACCTATATTCTCCTATAATTAAAAAAAATTTGTCATAGAAACCTAATAACCTAATGTCAGATTGTGACTTTTTGAAGAAAATAATAGTAATATTCAAAAATTGTCATACAAATCAGTGTTTTCAAATAAAAGAACTTCCAAAAAATTTTATTATTACAAAAATACATTAAACAGAGAAAATAAAATCAGTGTTTCCCATCTATATCAACTACGCAGCCTGTAAGTACCTAAAACATTTTATTGTGTCCTTTTAATTTGTACGTTTCAAAATCTCAATTACCTTTCATAGTATAAAACTTAACCATTGCCCAAATATTCATAGTAATATTCTGAAAATATTTTGTTATATGATAATATTTTTAAAGAGTGAATCACAAAAAATTATTTTCCAAAAAAAAATAGACAGTCATGTTTGACAGGGAATTTCCGTTTTAAATACGCTTATCTTTAACAACGATTACTTCATGCCTAGTGTAATTACTCTTTGCTTTAACCTAGTACATTTTATGTCAAGAGGTAACCCCAGGCTTTTCTAGCTCATAACTTAAAAAGTACAGTACAGTAAATAGTCATATTGTAAATATTTTGTGAATTTTGGATATTGGTGAAGGCATAGTCCTTTTCATTTTATAACTTAAAGTATATTTACAGTAATTAGTCATAATGTAAATATTTTGTAAATTTTGGCCATAGACCTTTCCTTTTATAACTTTTCACTTTTAAGGTGGAATTATCAACGTCATTCAATTTATTGCCAACCTTTAACCTGTTTCGCCTTGTTTTTCTTGGTTTATTATTTTATTGACTAAGATTTAAATAAAATCAATATCGTCCGCACATTATTTAGGTAATATCTGATATATTACAAAAATATCAATTTATTTCATTGCTTATTTTGGGAGAATTGTATAGTGAAAGAACAATGACATAATAATGTTAAAAAAAATCTTAACCGATATTTTTCGATATACAATTCTCCTTAAATAACTTATGAAATTCCTTGATATTTATTTAACATGTTAATTATTACCTATAGAATATGAAGACGATATTGATTTTATTTAAATTTTGTGTAAAAGTTAGAAAAAATAAATAAATCTACGCGAAATAGGTTATAGGTTGGCAAGCATGTTGATACTCCCACCTTAAGAGAGTATAACTTTCATTAAGAGGGTTTACTCCAGCCAGTATTAAGCTTTAGTGTACATTTTAGATTTTTCTGTATTTCTTTTATCTGGCATATTTTGACACGACTTTGCCCTGAGACCTTAGCGGAAATTCTAGATCCTAGTCCACCACGAAGTTCTTTTTCTTTCATTTGTTTTCTGGGTTCTAGTCTATGTGGCTGCCTTGCTATAAATAGTACGGTTTACTTAAAAGGTGCTGGTGAGGTAGTCACCGTTTCAGCGCAAAGTGTTGTCAAAACAGTTTGACACTTTTTTCTGCTTTCATATAATTCAATAATACATTTAACTTTAATCACTTAACGTCACATAATATAATGTCAAACTGTGCTAATTTTCATTGTAGAAATTAATGATTTTATTTATTTATAATTTTTATTAAGTAACCTTCCAGAGGAGCTTATATTTGTTTTGGTGGACTCGTAACTGTGGTAGGAGCCAGAATCCTATATTGAATATATGGCCTCTATGTTGAAAATTTAATATCTTGTTTTATTAAGAAAACAGCTGTTTAGCTTGGCTAATACTGAGCAAAAGTTAAATACCGGATTTGACAATTATAGTTTTTTTTCCTGTTTTTTTTTTATAGCAGAGGCCTGACTTAAAATTCCTTTATAGGCAAGTAGTTTTAAAATAAAACTACGGTGGCGCCTTCAGGATTTGACAATTACAACCGATTGTAACTTATTTGTTTAAGCGTTTCCAAGGTATAGAACTAAAATAGCAAACCACCCTGAGCTTAGCTAGTGTTTTAGGTGCACTTCAAATAGCAAGGATTTTAGGTCGATTATAGGTAGGTGCTGTTTGAAGAGGTACTTTTACAGGGCGGAAGTGGCGGCTTCGGTTTTAGATTGATTTGGTTATTTTAAATGTTAACAGTGGCACCCACGAATTTTTATTGATAACAGTGGCCACCTAACGTTATTTTCCAAATTATTACAGTGGCGCCCTCGGGTTTTCTATACTTCTTGTGAGACGTTTTAGGCTTTGATATATTTTTTATATTGACTTTGAACGTAAGTATTTTCTTTTGCAATTTTGTGGTAATATTTTTTTAAGCGACGTTTACTATTTACAACAGTGTTGGAGTAACTACCGGACTTGACATGTGAAATTTTGCACAGCTTTTAAAATTTTTTTTTAGGGAATTTTTTTTAAACCTTTTAGTGCGGGCGCTGGATGGTGTTGAGTGTGCAAAATATGAGGACCGCATTCTGAGCATGGTTTTGTACTCAGAAAAGCTTGCAGATTATGATTCTGGATGTTGCCAGGGGGATTATTGGTCCATTTTTTTTTACACCCCATCCCTTTAGATATCAAATAAATAGACTGACCAAATGCTTTGGAACCATTTTAATGATTGTTTTAGTGCCAATATCCAATTTTTTCTTATATTATAGATTGTGATTGTGATTAATGATAGCTAGTCAATTGAAAAAAAAAACAAAAAGTTAAAAATAAAAACAAGAATTGTTGATAAAAAAATTATTTAATGCAAAAAAGCAAATTTGAACATAAGTCAAAAAATAAATTTTTATTTATTTTGACACTTATTATTTATACATTTGCACAACGAAATACAATCTGGTGTTAATTTTTTACAAAACCAAGCCTTCATTCGACAATTTGATGTGCATTTACAGGGCTGCATCAACAATTCTGGTAATGTGCGCTTCATCAGTTGCCGTGGGAACAATTTGCCATTTTTTTCTTCATACCCTAATAACGTGTAATCAATAGGCAGTAGTAGTGTTTGGTCAGCATTCATCCATATATAATAATATGTTTGTGCTGAAGCTCTTAACAAATGTAAATGTAGATCATCTGATGTGCAAATTACTTTTAATAAATTTAAGCCGAAGCCGATATTTTGAGATATTAATTTATAGCGAAGTTCATCAGCAATTAATTTTTTTTTGGAGAAAAGATAGGCGCAAATAGTTTCCAATTCTGTTAACTGTTCGACAGTTAGGTATGGATTTCCTAAATGCCTAAGAGATTTTTGTACGAAATCCAACGATGCAGCTCTTAAAGCATTTTTTTTCGATCCCAATCTGCTAGTCGAATCGCAACCACTTGGAGAGTGTAATGCTAGCAAAATACGTCAAATATTTTCTCCAAGGGATTGAGCAGCCAAATAACATCCTGAAATATATCTCTTTTTATAAGAACCGTCGAACCATACACCGAAACAACCTAGACATGCTAGCTTATTCCAGAAAAAAATTCCCAGGATGAAAACATCTGTATCAGCGCAAAGGATAATGATATGGGCAGATTGGATTCTTACTGCGTGAAATATGTGACAAAACATCCTTGAATCGGCTTCTAAATGGTTCAAATTTAAGTCAGGTACTTCAAAAAACGAAGAGCCTTGTAATTTAAAACATTTTGTTGGATCATCAAATACTCCACAAATATATAACTCACAATCTTCTTTTACTTGTGCATATCTAGGAGCAGCAGTACAGAGAAATCGAACGAGCTGGAACTTATTTTCTTTGCTCGAAAAGAAATTTTTACAATTAGCTGGAATTTTTGTATGATCATTTGAAATTATAAAATTTCTCATCGTTTGACCTTTACTCCGTAAAGTTGACTCCAAATATTTTATCGAAATATCATCATATCTGTCAAATACAATATCTATTCGTTTTACATTTGGCTGCAAGAAAAGATTATGGATTCTTTTGAAGAATGCCTCAGCAAAATCGCCAAAGGTGCTGAAATTTTTTAACTGGATTCGATGAACAAGTGCCATACCATCAACAATATAAATTTTTAAAGATGTAAATTTACAACGTCCTGTCGAGTATTTGTACCACACTTATAATTATTTTCAATTTCAAGTGCGAGTTCCGATTTTGGAGACTTGCTGTAAAATCCATTTTTTTTTTTTTTTTTGGATCATATTTGTTTATTAAATTAGTCACAGACTATAATTTATATTTATGTACAGTATTGCCTTTCGGCGGATCTTGAATGAAGTGGTTGACTGCTGAATAATTATTTCATTTTAGTTGAGGTAGTGGGCAGAGGGCATCGGGAAAGTAATTACTTCTAATTTATTGAGCAGCCGTGGCTGGAATGAGCCAGTCTCTCGGTAGTCTGTACGGTTTTTGTGGGCTGGAGTGTATGTGTGATTGCGTTATGAGTGGGTTCATGGATACGTCTGTACGTTTGTAATAGTTGATAATAAGTTTGTCTATATGTTTCGTGATTGTTGGTATCTGTAAGTCATTGTGCAACGTATGAACCATCGTAAATCGTGGAGCATTTGTTATTATTCTTAAAACTTTATTTTGAAAAATTTGAATTTTTTTCATCGTTGACTTATTTACTGTGCACCAGGAGGCGATACCATAAGTAAGTACGGGTCTAACAATTGTCTTGTAAAGTAAAGTCTTTGTGCGTAAGTCTAGTCTACTTCTACTGTTGATAAGTTGATATCTGCGTCAAAAAGGTACTTGCAGTAATTCAAAATTTCGTAAGATGCTAAAATTTTTGTGCCAAATCCACGTTGATTAGCCAGCATATATGTTTTTTGAAAGAGACTTATATCTGTTGCATCTTGCAAATTTTTATTACAAGTACTTTTGCTCGATTTTTCAGAAGTAGTTACAAAGTTGTCACATTTAATTTTTTTAATAGGATCGGATAACTTTTTGCTTTTCAGTACAAATCGCTCTCTTTTATACGTGCTTAACAGATTTTCTCCATTTTTTACTAGATTTAGCAAACATTGCGAAGAAGATTCATCAGCAAGTTCACCAGTGTAAATATTTCGAAGCGCGCAGTTCTCGTTGTCATTGTAAGGATTGCAAGCATTGATATACTTTATGATATAACAGGTAAACCAGATTTCTCACATTCCCCCTCATAATTTCTTCCTTCTTCCCCTTTCGGAACTGCTTTTCGAAGAAATCGCTTATTTCTAAATATACTTCCACTTGGTGCTTTAACAGTATATTTTCGATTGTTTTCTTCGACTTCTATAAATTCGCCCATTTTATCCCATGGTTTTTTACTTTGTCTTGTATCCAAACCAGGCTAGAATAACTTAAATGGTGAAGGTCGTCCCCTGTTCGTTTAATTTATCCCCCGGTCGCTAGTGGCGCTATTGTAGGAATTTTGTTTTATAAGGTTGTTCATCTCCTAACGTTGGTAGGAACAGAATATTCATTTAGAATTAGCATGGCCAACATTCTGTACCTCTCTCTCTCTCTCTCTGTACCTGCATAATATGTGCAAGAAAGATAAAAATATGGCTTGTTGTGACAGATCCTGAAGTCTTACCTGGACTGGTGAAAGATTGTCATTGTCATTTTATGATTAATTTGTCAAATATATAAAAAATAAAGTTATTATTAAATAATTATTCATATATAATTTATAAACTAAACATGGCGCAGTCGGTAGTTTAAGAATCGTAAATAGGTATATATTTAATATGTCGCGACCAAAGAAGTCGGGAAGAAAAACCAAGGCAATTAACAAAAGCGTGGAACCTCCTGAAGACTTCATTAATGTCGCCCAACGATTGGAAAGTACAGCGAAAGCTATTAAAGATATAGAAAGAAACTTTACTTCACAACTTAATGAACTACAAGGTACAATAACTAGTTTATTAAATAAAAACTTTGAAAATAACAGGGAATTGTTAGAAAAATCTACAGAAAATAATAATATAATAATGTAAGCTGTTTTTTTATGTAAACCATATTTATGTAAATATCTAATATTAATAAATCTTGTCGCCATATCATTGTTATAATTTCCTTTCGTTCTCCCAAATTATTTTAACTTGAATCAGATGTTTCGCGCTTCAAACTTTTCCGTTAAGTTAGAAGCGCGAAAATTTGAATTCAAAGTAATAATAAAATTAAAATTTTTATGCTTGGCGCCTACCCCCACCACGACTATATTTAGTTTCTCCCCCGGTCGCATGTGGCGCTATCAGGGAACCAATTTAGTATGTTAAGTTGCCTATCTATCCTTAAGAGCGCGCAACTCGCTTGTCTATGATCCAAACCTTGCTTCCTAATGGAATTGGGGTTAGTTAGGCCCTTAGAAGTCCGATTGTAAAAATATTTCATCTTTATTTTGTTATACAACTTTTCGATCTCGAATATTCGCTACTTCTTTTCACTCTTTGGTAAATAATTTTAAATGCGCCGGTACTAACGACCTTAAAGAATGTCCATACAAAATTTGATCGGGTGAACTACCATCCATTTTAGGTGTGTTTTTGACTCCAACAAAACTGCATGGTATTTATTTTCATCTAACTGTCCGTTATATGTACAGGGTTATTTTTTATATTTGCGTACCTACCTACAGGGCTTAATATAAGTGACAGAAAAAAACTTTTAATATAAAAGTTGCATAATGTTTCCCGTAATATCTTTTAGACTTATTTAAAAAAACATCTGCACATCGGAAAGTTAAAAACAAATGAAAGTATTCTTTTTTTAAATGAAACACCCTATATATTTTTTACCAGGGCGAAAGATCTTTTTCTCCTGATTTCAAAAATATATAATATGTCATCATTTAATCCAGTCGTTTGTGAAATATTTGAGTTTTTGATTAATTGAATTGACTATAATCTAGTCGGCGTTCCGCGTACTTCAACGTGACATATTTGTCACTTTAATTTAAATTAAAACATGCAACAAAGAAAATAACTTATGATTTATAATTTATGATATAAAGTAAAGTAAATTGCTGTTGAACTACAGCTATTCGGTTGTTATTAGAGTAAAAAAAACGCACTATTTGAAGATTGTCTTCTTCCGAATATCCCATTTTCCTTTCTGAATCTTTCAATTTAAAGTAAAGTGACAAATATGTCACGTTGAAGTATGTGGAACGCCGACTAGATTATAGTCAATTCAATTAATCAAAAACTTAAATATTTCACAAACGACTGGATTAAATGATGACATGTTATATATTTTTGAAATCAGGAGAAGGAGATCTTTCGCCCTGGTAAAAAATATATAGGGTGTTCCATTTTAAAAAAAAAGACTTTCATTTGTTTTTTAACTTTCCGATGTGCAGATGTTTTTTTTAATAAGTCTAAAAGATATGACGGGAAACATTATGCAACTTTTGTATTAAAATTTTTTTTCTGTTACTTATATTAAGCCCTGTAATTGGGTACGCAAATATAAAAAATAACCCTGTACATTTAGTGATCAAATTTTTTATAGCTTTTAAAGCAGCTTCCGCCAGCTTGTGGGTAATATGGAGTGGAGGGAGAAAATGTAACGTTCCATGTCTTTAAACTTTTTTTAACTCATAAGAGCTAAATTGGGGCCCATAATCTGACCTAAATCTTATGTATCAGAAAATATGTTCCTTAGGCTATACGTGAAAACTAAAAAATTAAGCGATACGCAAAAGAGCGAGGAAAAACGAAATGTACCAACACAGCTGGTGGCAACATGGTTTTTTTTTTGTTTGGTGTCTTAGGTAAAAGAATTTGAGCATAGTTGCCGGTCCTCACATTTTGCATACTCGATTACCTCTGGCGCCTGCACTATTTCGTGAACTAAGCTTTCTGTTTTAAATAATTTTTCTTCTTTCCAAAATGTATAAGCTAAGTGTTGATAAGTTGTCTAAGGATGAAATAGAATATGAAATTCAAATAAGAGGAGTAAAGTCTACAGGTACAGTCGTCTCTCAGATTCATAAATAACCAATAGGTTTATCGCGTTTATATTACGGATATCTTTATAATGCCGTTTTCACCTTGGTTTGAGCAAGACAACACTATATAAGTTTATCTATGATAAGTTCATAACGCGCCTAGTTAAGTGGAAGCCGACTATATCACTCGTTTTTATTTAAACACATGCGGGTTTTTGTTTCTTAGCTGGTGGTTTTGACGCTCCCACTCTCGTCGTTGTTTGCGTACCACTATAGCTTGTGGAGTTCTTTTTATTTTTAAGTCATGCGCGGTATAAATTAAATATTTATATACACTGCCAACAATTTTTTAAATTATAAACCGCACATTAATAGTAAATATAAACGGCAGTTTCTCCGAACCAGTAGCTCTACATTCAGGCCTTCAGCAAGGCACGAATTTGGCAGCTCCCTTGTTTAATTTGTATACAGCGGATATTCCGTTTTACCATAATACAAATCTTGCCATTTTCGTGGATGATGTGTTATTATATGCCAGTTCGTATTATGCTAATGCAGCGAGACAACTAATTTCGGGCCACCTAACTGTGTTACTACCTTGGTACCAGAAATGGAAACTCGAAATTAATGAGAATAAATGTGAATGCATAGTCTTAGCTAGAAAAAGAATAAACACAAAAATAAATCAAAACATCATTATAAACGGAAAAGAAATCATACCTTCAGAAACTTTAAAATACCTAGGGGTAGTACTTGACGACAAACTTCACTTTAGACAAAACACCAACCAAATAATGGCAAAATTTATTTCAATTACACACGTACTAAATAAACTGTTACATAAAAATTCTCTACTATCTCCAGACAACAAACTGACAATCTACAACCAAATAATAAAACCAGCCTTGACTTATGCAGCACCAGTCTGGTGTAGCATGACGGATTGGCACTTTAGAAAAATTCAACGATTACAAAACAAGGTTTTAAGACCAATATTAAAAAAAACAAGATATGCACCAATTCGTCATCTACATCAGGCTACCCAGACGCCATACATCTTTGACTACGTACAAGACATTTCAATTAAATTCTATCAAACGCAGCCCCAACAAACACGTATGACTGAAAATATACTACAAATTAGACATAACGACAACCCCGTACACAGACCATTACACTCAAGACTACCCCTTTATTTTCAATAAAAATAATTAGAAAGTAAGTACATAATATAACACATCGTCCACTGAATTGGTACGGAGATTATAACTCCACCACAAATTATAGACTTGCCTACTGATAAATTTAAGCCTTATGGCAAAGTTTTCGCGCTACAGTACCTGAATAAAATTAAGCTGGTTTTTAATTATTTTTCCAGTAAATAGTCATTTAGAAATTTTTAACTTTACAATAGCAATGCATTATTTTTTGAGTTCACTACGAACAAAATAAATTCTCTCATGGCGGTAAAGAAGTCACGGAACCGACCAGTCCAAGTGTACTAATAATAAATCAAAATAATTAACCACGGGGCTAAAACCAACCCCGCCGGTGTTACCAGTGCCTGTCCTAGGTAGAGACAGTTACATAGGACTGACTCTAACCTATTAACCACATAAGACACATATTATATGTATGATATTTATATTTCATATATTTATATCTTATATTATGTTAAGTTAATTATTTGATATACCCAATTATTTTTGAACAAATAAAGCCCTTTTTTGATTGATTGATTGATTGAATTTTTTAAATCTCTAGGCACAGCAAAAATGAATATAACCATTTTTAATAAATAAACCAATTCATAATAATTAATTTTAAAACCCCAATTAACAAAAAAAAAGGAAAATCCAAACAAGCACCCTGTATAAAAAAAATCGGATATAATCTTATAATTCTTATAAATACTACTCATAGGACCCAGATGCAACTGCCTGTAAGAAATAATAATTAAATTAAAATCAATAAAGGAGCTGTAGCATATTTATTGCGGCCGTATAAAAGCAAAAAAAAACTAAACTAAAGCAAATTCAATAATTTGTCGTTCACCGAAGCCATCTTTGATAATAAATTGATCTTTAATTATTTAGATGGAAGAGCGGTTGGACATAACGATTTTTGGCGAGAGGAGGGACGCAAACATGATGTCCCTCATGAACAACCAGAGGGCTTACAGTGGACAGCTCAGAAGGGCTGGGTAAGTTATTTATTTATTTATAAGTAAAACAAAAGGGAAGCCTATAAGGCGAACAAGAATCAAAACCCCACAAAAGTGGGTACGCATCAACTGACCATAATAATATTACGTCCGTTAATTGGTTCTCAGTTTTCTCTCGACCAAATCCTTGAACTGACCCAGACTAGTTATATCTACATCAATACTTGATGCATATAGATTAAAAAAGTGGCACGTTTTGTAAATTGGAGAATTTTTGTAAAGGTTTGTTCGAGGATAGGTCAGATAAAAAATATTTGAGGTTTGCGAGTTGCCTCTATTGACAGCGAATGGTAGTTTACCAAGAATACCGGGGCAGTCAATTTCACCGTTCAAAATTCTAAACAAAGTGCATAGTACAATTTTGATTCTTCTTTTACTCAATAAAAGCCTGCCAAAGACACCCAAAAGGTATTCGCTGTCGCACCCTTTCTGAGGATATATACCGTACTTCCTATAATACATACATTTAGCAAACTTTCTTTGCACTCTTTCAATAAGTGTAACCCACACATTATACTGGGGGGACCAAATTATGCTTCCGTACTCCAAAACAGGCAACACTAGGCTATCAAAAAGTAACATCAATGCTAAAATCTTTGGTGTTCCTAACGATAAAACCTGCTATTTTTTGTGCACTATCAATTTTAGATATTATATGACTGGAGAAAGACAGTGTTGGATCAAAGACCACACCGAGGTCTGTATGCTGATTTAACCCGCTGTAAATTAGCGCCATTTAAGGAGTAGTCATAGGCAATAACATTACGATTTAATGTAAATGACATACACGCACATTTACTCACATTTAAATTAAAGCTTTTTGAATCACACCAATCAGTCACACAGTAAAAATCATTCCGTAAAGTCTTACAGTCCTCTACAGAATCAATCCGATAGAAGTTAGAGTGCTTATATTTTAATTTTTCATTTAATCTGGGCATGGGCTTGAAATAGTATATTACATACCGAAGAGGAAAATGTTTCATTACTGTCGAGAGATTAGTTAATAATAAAACTTTATCTCGTGACAGTAATGAAAACTTTCCTCTGAGGTTTGTATACTATTTTATTAACAACCACACCGTTAATTGAAAATTAGATAATATTTGATTTTTTCAAAAAATGTAGTAAAAATGTCAAAATATGACATTTATGAATGTCAAATTATGACATTTATTGTTTTGACGCCAAACAAAAATATGCTGGTGGAATGACAAGAATGAGGGAAATGAGTGAGGGAAGTGGGTGAAGGAAGTGGGTGAAGGAAGTGGGTGAAGGAAGTGGGTGAAGGAAGTGGGTGAAGGAAGTGGGTGAAGGAAGTGGGTGAGGGAAGTGGAAGAGGGAAGTAGACGTAGGTAATGTGACACTTCCAAACTTTTAAAAATGTTGTAATGTCAACATTACATGTATGGTTGTAAATAAACTAAATAAAACCCTTTGTGTGTGAAATAAAACCTTAAACCTTAAGCAGTTCGCACATCAGCGAAATACATTTCATGTGTCACCGAATCAATTTTAAATGCATTACAAAAAAAAGTCACTCTTTATAAACGTTTTTGCTTGTCTAGAAAATACGATTCATCATAATAAACTTCAATTTTTTTTATACAGGGTGGGTAAAAACTGCAAAAATGTTATTTTGCTTAAGAGTAAACGTACTTTATTTTGAAAGATACGAAAAAAAGTCACTCCTTATAAACGTTTTTGCTTGTCTAAAAAATACGATTCATCATAAAAAACTTAAATTTTTTTATACAGGGTGGGTGAAAACTTCAAAAATGTTATTTTGCTTAAGAATAATCATACTTTATTTTGAAAGATACGAAAAAATACACTCTTAATAAACTTTTTACTTGAATAATGAATAGGTGATACTTGATGTCAATGTTTTTATTATTATGAAGTAATTATAATAATAATAATACGAACATTTTTATTAACATGAAAAAAATACGATAACGATTTCATAATTCAAAAACTCCACCCCCATACTCGACAAATTTTTCTAATTGCTTTCTCAAAAAGATGAAAGAATTTCTGATTTCTTCCTGAGATATCGATTGGACAGCCTGGATAATTCTGCCCTTCAGCACTTCAATATCATTTGGTAATGCGGTAGCAAAAACAATTTGTTTTAAACGGCCCCATAAAAACATATCCGCCAAGGTTAAGTCAGCTTCTTGGGGGCTACAAAACTGGGCCATTCCTGCCAATCCACCTTGGACTAAATCTGCGGTCAAGCCATTCTCTAACCTTATGAGCAAAATGGGCTGGACAACCATCTTGCTGAAAAAACATATTTTGTCGAAAATTTAATGGTAGAGTTTCGAGTTCATCATTGAAAAATGTATCCAGCATTTCTAAATATGATAATCTATTGCACGTGTTATCAAAAAAATATGGCCCTATGATGCCATGGATGGATATCGCGCACCACACGTTCACTTTTGTGAAATATTGTCTTCTCGCATAATTCTGAATTCGGGATTTTCTAAAGACCAGTACCTAACGTGTTGGGTTGCAATGGTTCCATTGGTAGAAAATTTACAGGGTCATTCCCTATATATTGACCCATATGCTAGCCGCTTTATTAATAGAGATATCAAAAAACTAAAATGAAGAAAGTTGTAGATCTTGATCTTAACTTTTTTTAACAATTATTAGAAAAAACAAAAGACTGTTGGAACTTTAAAATTTTAGCACAAATTTTGTTTTTTAAATGGGACACCCTGTATATCATTACATTTTTAAATTCCACATAAAATTATAATTATTTTTTATTAAATGCATTATTAGTCTATACTTCATAGTTTCCGAGATATTGACTCTCGAAAAGTGACATTTTTGAACTTTGACAGCTTATAACCTTCTAACAGTACGTCTTAGAGCAAAACGGCTTACATGTCCTTATCTTCAATTTTTATTATCTTCCCAAAAAAATCAACTTCCGGTTAAACCGGAACAACTATATTTCCTGCTTTCGAGTTACACACGAGGTGTCTAAGGGTGTGTGTGTGTGATGGTGTGTGGCCACGTTTCACTATATTTATGGCGCCTTGTGTGTACAGGGTTTTTCCGTATATTTTGGAGCACCCCTGGAGCTTTTATTTGAAGACCTAGAAAAAACTTTAAATTACCAAAGTTGCATGATTTCTCCTCAACTGCCAGAATTTGTTATCGGACAAAACAATTGAACATCGTAAATTTGTTTAATAATGCCAATGTCGATTTTTTTAAATGGAACACCCTGTTTATTAATTTTTTTTTTAACTCCCCACTCTTTTCTGATTCCAAATATGTATATATGTTATATGTTTACTTTAGTCGTTTAGGCAAAATTTCATTTCAAAATATTGCGGATTAGAAAATCTATATTGGTGTGAGGAACACATGCTAGAACAATGCTTATTCAGTAACAATAATTAATATAAATAATGATAATAATTTATGAAACAAACATATAACATATATACATATTTGGAATCAGAGAAGAGTGGGGAGTTAAAAAAAAATTAATATACAGGGTGTTCCATTTTAAAAAATCGACATTGGCATTATTAAACAAATTTACGATGTTCAATTGTTTTGTCCGATAACAAATTCTGGCAGTTGAGGAGAAATCATGCAACTTTGGGTAATTTAAAGTTTTTTCTAGGTCTTCAAATAAAAGCTCCAGGGGTGCTCCAAAATATACGGAAAAACCCTGTACTTAAGCCTGTACTGTGGCACCTTTCAAAATTATGGCATCTTACACGCGTTGCCACAATTTTAAAATAACATTTTTATTTAGGAGAACTTCTCAAAAGGGGGATAAGAAACTAAACATATATATTTTTAAATAAAATAACCTATTTATTATGTCGCAAATATTAAGGTATTTATTACCCGACCAAAATTCCTATTGTGTTACAAATTCGACGCTCTCGTAAACGGTAAGATACACAGCTAAGATTAAATTGGGGATCAATGTTACGTAACTTAGACATGACTAACAACCAGCCAAAAATTTATAAAATCCCGAGCACTTCAGACATATTCAGAAAAACCGAAAATTATTGTTTTGGTTTTTATTTTACATTTATTTACAGAAAAATGACAAATATAGACTACTTACTATCTATTATGAAAGGGATACTTCTATAAGTTTAAATAAGTCTGATAAACTAACAGATTCTAAATCACAAAGTCCAGATAACATTACTAATTTTTCAGATATACCTCAATTAGAAACAAATACCAGCATGCAAAAACGTGTAAGCGATGCGAGTACGGACCCATCAGAAACAAATGTGTTTAGGAAAGTAAATCGCAACAACAATATTGAAATCTATGCAGCATCCAATATGCAGGGAAAGCAAATTAGAAACAAGACTTTGTTACTATTGCAACAAAAAAATTTTAAATATGGCTAGACACTACGAAGTAGTTCATTTTAAAGAGGCCGAAGTGGCTAAATGTTTAGCGTATCCAGAAAAATCAATTGAACGTAGGAAAGGTTTTGCCGAAATTAATAAAGTGGGCGATTTTTACCATAATTGCAATGTCTTGGCCACTAAAACGGGGGAACTAATACTGGTTCGAAGACCAACCCGAAACGAATTAAAGACAGTTACCGACACGGATTATGGTCCATGTCCGAACTGCCTTGGTTTTATGTTAAAAAAACATATTTGGCATCACATAAAACATGGCTGCAAAGAAAAAGTATGTCTTCAAGATACTGAAAATACTCACGATATTATTGCTGAAAGTAATGCACTTATATCTGATATTTTTGGGTTTGGTTTTACTAAAGAGTACCATAAATCAATAATATCAGCATTCAGATCAGATGAAGTTGGTACTGTATGTCAAAACGATAGTCTCATTTTAAAATTTGGGGCCATGCAATTTGAAAAATATGCTGATACTCAGGCGGAATTTATCCGCCAGACAATGAGGCAATTGGCGAGGCTTACCCTGGCACTAAATGATATCAGCAAAAACTCTTGCAAATCATTAGCAGATTACCTTACCCCAGAAAAATTCGATATGATTATTCAAGCTACCAAACAAATTAGTATGATTCCAGTTAAAGAAAATATGATTACAAGACCAGAGTTTCATACTCCTAGCTTGGCGTTAAAGATTGGATATGCTCTGAAGAAATGTATTGCCATACAAAGAGGAAATGCTTTTAAGAGCTGGAAATTTAAAAGAAAATAAAAAATTATTAGCATTCAAGGATCTCATGGCAATGGAATGGAGTATAAGAATATCATCAAACGCCCTTTCAACGCTCTACAAGAGAAAATTTAATTCTACTCAACTCTTACCAATAACATCAGATCTCGTCATATTAAGCAAATATTTGGACGACAATATCAGTAAAAGTAAATTCGATGTGAAGTCACCTGGCCGTGACAATCAAAAATGGACCCGACTAGCAACATTATGTCTTGCCCGCATTATATTATTTAATAAGAGACGTTCCGGAGAGGCAGCCAAAATGAAAATGAGTGATTATATTTCGAGACCATCTTGGGCTGAACAAAACACTCAAGAAATAAGAGACTCTTTAACCGATGTCAAAAAAAAATTAGCCGAAAATATGACAATAGTTGAAGTAGAAGGAAAGCGTGGAAGACGAGTGCCAGTTTTACTTCCACCTGTTATTAAAGAATCCATTGACATTTTAATAAGACAGAGGTATGAGTGCAATATTTCTTTTTATAACAGATACGTATTTGCGAGATCCAATGAGTCCACACGTTTTTTAAGAGGGCATGATTGCTTAAAAATTTGTGAAGAAATAAATTTAGAAAATCCTGAAGCTATAACCGGTACAAAGTTAAGAAAATATGTCGCTACCGTATGCCAGTTATTTAATATGTCAGAAATATTTTACCTCGAAGCTCCATGACTGCTAGTTTTTGAGATATAGCCGACGACCATTTTTAGTTGTTCACCCGGTACATCTCGTATCTACCTATTTTGTTCCGTTTGTAGCTAACTTCGACTTAGGCTCATTAGTATTTTGAATAATTTTGGTTAACTCCATATGGCCTTTCGGCACAAATTTTTAACTCAAGAGTACTCTTGATAAAGCTACAGTGTAGCGAAACATGTTGAGTCAACAACTTTTTAAGTTTGTTTTGTTAAATATAGTGGAATTTTAACACAATTATAGTGTTTTCTTCGAATATTAAACTATGGAGTTCCACCAAGTAAAGGCAGAATCTATTCAATTTTCCCTATTTCTATTTATACAGAAATAATTAAGAAGTTCTTTAGGAGTGTTTTTACTTTAATAGCCGTATTTTGTACTTACTGCTATACTTATAATATTTTAGAAAAAAGGAGAACAAAATGGTTATGTAAAGAAAAAAAATCTATTTTAAAATACTTTTCGGACCACATAAAAATAAAAAGGACACCAACGAAAAAAGAATGTTTTGATTGTGCGAAAAAATATCCGGAGCTATTAAAAAGAAAATGGAAACTAATTAAATATTTTGTACACAATCAAATTCAAAAAAGAAAAAAAAATGGCTAAAAATAAATATTTTTTATAATTATTATTATTATTATTATTATTTAAGTGGTTGTCAGATATTTTTTTAAAAGAATGCCCTATACCGGGTGTTTCTCAAAAGAGATTCACCCCTATAACTTTTTTATATTTATAGATATTAAAATGAAATTTTAAGATTATGCATAAGAGATGAGTCTGCATTTATTGGCATAATTTTCAATTTGTTAGCACGTCCGGTTTGACCGGAAGTGACCTTGACTTCAAATTAAAGCCATTTGTTTTTCAAAGCCGACTTTATATTTATTTAGAAAAGGCAATAATGCATACCGCTTTTAAATTTTTGCGCTTGGGATTTAAGGCAAATTTTTCAGTGTTAATTTTAAAATAGCATAAGAGTGAAAAAAAAATGCTAGTTTTAAATATCCTAGTGAACTACCATCGTTCCATTTGGAAAAATTGAGTAAACGTCAAGAAAACAAAATTTCATTTTTTAAACTCATGTGAAACTTAGAAAGTCAATAATAATGACATAATTTTAATTTTCATAATATACTACTTGACTATAAAGTAACAGATTTAATTAATTTGTAGCACTCAAGATTAATAATAAAAAATAAACATAAAAATGTTATAACACGTCAAAAAATGATAAGTGAGGTGTCATTTCACTCATAATGTTATGCTGAACCCAAATAAGTAAAAATATACAAGATGTCCCATTTAAAATACCAAAGTCAAGGTCACTTCCGGTCAAACCGGACGTGCTAACAAATTGAAAATTATGCCAATAAATGCAGACTCATCTCTTATGCATATATATAAAGTTAAATCAAAAGAATTTCCGTTGCACGTCATACCTTCGAGTATCAGCAGTGTTGCCAGTTTGTAATCAAAATACCCCAGTAAGGAAATGCTTCGGCATTTTTCAATAAAGGTAAACAACGTAATCAACAGAAATGTGTATGAATCCCCTTGTTGTTCTTAAAAGATCAGTTTTTAATCCTATTTAGAAAATGATTTGCAGTTTTAGTTAAAAACGACTTAAATAAACTCACGAAAACACGAAATGAAAACAATAAACGTCAATCAAAATTCGCCAAGAAATAAACTGACATCACCGATGCGTTGACACTTCTGTTGCCAACTGTCAGCCTAAAAAATTCAAATGATATTAATTTTTAAAAGGTTAAATTTAAAAAACATCCCCTTTAAGCGGCTTAGTATCAAAGAAGAATACATTAAGTTTCTTTTACATTCAATATCGCATGAAATTTATACATTTTTTGCCCAAATTTAATTTTCTTATGTTTCCTTACCGATTTTCAACTATCAGCTGATTGATGACGTGCAACGGAAATTCTTTTAATTTAAGTATATATAAAATCAACGAACTGTCACTCGACAATAATACATTGAAATGTTGTTATCATAGTAACGAAATCAAGGTAGATTGTATTATCAAAGAGCGATTGGAAAAATGAAAAAACAGGGACCGGAAATATCTGTTGCCGGTCCCTTACGCCCGTTTTCCGGTCTTGATCGGCAAAACGTTATTTTCTGGACGAAAAATTGTCCAGAAAGTGTATATTTTCTGGTCGGTCTTAAAAAAAAATATTTTATTAAAATTTTAAATAACCCTCGACACCTTCTTTTTATAAGGGTTGTATCTTCTTCCCCAGTTTATTTGGTTGGTTTAGACCCCTTTTACTGACTTTCACATACTCAGTATGTTTTAACTTTTCACAATTTTCTTCATATTATTATGTCGCTTCTACACATCAATTTTTTAATTCCATTAAGGTTCTACACCATTTTCTCTTCTGCTAAAACCTTCAGCATTAAATAAATTTTTTGTCTCTTGATGATGAACGTCTAAAACCATGTGCTCGTCTCAGATGTGTTTAGTCCGCGAGCTGACGTTGCGCCTAGCTAATTGTGATATTATTTTGTTTTCGATCTGTTGCATTTGCATCAGTACTAAAAAGTAAGGTCGCTCAGTGTAGAAAATAAGCAAGTTTTCTCGGAGTATCAAGCTGTGGATCGACCGTTATCGTTGTGTGAAGGTCACTGAAAAACGACCAGTCGATATCAAAGGTACCGACAGGTCGCTTCTGGTTTGCTGTAATATTCTGTGTCCTTAACATTGCCGCGATTACGGTAGTTTTTACGCGAAGGACCCTCGTCAAATGCGTTTGTTGTAATCCTTGAATGGCTAATTGTGCACGCACATCCTCAGCTATTGAGTGGCAATCTGCAAAATTAAAAAATATGAGTGTCGGACATTTTACATAATATAAGTAAGATCAAAAAAATACATCCTTACAGGCATATATGGGTTTAAATTTAAGATCGTCTTAAATTGACAGTTCTAGGTTTAAAATTACAGGTGTGGTCTTGTTATGCAAATATTTCTTAAATTTTGTACTAAATTTAAAACTCTTTAGTGAGTGAATACATGTGTTAATAATTAACAGATTGAATGCCAACAGGAAATATGTATCCCTTAACCATCACCCAAACTGACATAATATTAATATATACAGGGTGTCCATTTAGTGTGTAATTCTTCGATATCTCAAATACTATTCTATATAGAGAAAAACTTTAAATGTACAAAATAGAGGACTGTTTAAGGTGTATATTATAAAAATATTTTTTACAGTTTTTACAGTGTGTTTCACAAAAGCCGGACCACAAAAACTTAAATATTTGTTAAATGGAAGACCCTATATTTTTTCTTGCAATTAGTGCCCCTCAATATTGTTTATATTAGTGTCAATTGTTGCCAAGATATTCATTATGTTCCTAGTTTTTTTGCTTTTGTACGGTCTCAATAAATATGCTACAGCTTCTTTATTGATTTTAATTTAATTATTATTTTTACAGACGGTTGCATTTGGGTCCTATGAATAGTATTTATAAGATTATATCCGATTTTTTTATACAGGGTGCTTCAATTTTACTTCCAAATTTCGTGAAGTTAAGATTTGATTTACTTAATATTCTTAAATAAAACACCCTGTATATTTCGTGAAGAATTGAAACATCTACTAAGTTCCCTTTTAACTGTAAAATATTTCTATTTTATTTTGCGACGTTGCCAAATTGTAACGACTTTCTCCAAATTTTCGTTATTTGCTTATTGATTTGTTTTTATTTTAATTGTATCCTGTATTTTATTGTATTATAACGTTCTTACCCTTAAACATAATACCAAATTTAATAACGTCCAGATAAATAAAAAATTAATAAAATAAAAAATAAAATAACAATTTTAATTTATTTTAGTATCATAATATTTCTGCGTTGTTCCAATTATAATAAAAAATAAATATTGTATCAAAATTATTTACTTAGTTAAAAAGGTTGTTCAAAGTGTCGTCCGTTTTAATTAATGCAAGTTTGAATTCGAAGTATAAAATTGTCTCTTACATTAGATAAGGTATGTGGTGTTATGCTATGAAATGCCTCTCTAACTCGTTCTTTCCTATCCTCACGAGTGGTGGCTGGTAAGCGATATACTTTTGATTTTACGTAACCCCGCAAGAAATAGTCCATGCTAGTCAGATCAGGTGATCTGGCAGGCCAGTTAATTGGTCCTCCTTGACCTATCCATTTTTGAAGAATTTTTTTTTTTATTTTATTAATTTTTTATTTATCTGGACGTTATAAAATTTGGTATTCTGTTTAAGGGTAAGAAGGTTATAATACAATAAAATACAGGATAGAATTAAAATAAAAACAAATCAAAAAGCAAATAACGAAAATTTTGAGAAAGTCGTTACAATTTGCCAAGTCGCAAAATAAAATAAAAATATTTTACATTTAAAAGGGAACTTAGCAGAAGTTTCAATTCTTGACAAAATATACAGGGTGTTTCATTTAAGAATATTGAGTAAATTTAATCTTAACTTCCCGAAATTTGGAAGTAAAATTGAAGCATCCTGTATAAAAAAATCGGATATAATCTTATAAATACTACTTATAGGACCCAGATGCAACCCCTCTTAAAAATAATAATTAAATTAAAATCAATAAAGAAGATGTAGCATATTTATTAAGACCGTACAAAAGCAAAAAATCTAGGAAAATAATGAATATCTTGGCAACAATTGAGATTACATAAACAATATTGAGGGGCACTAATTGCAAGAAAAAAATATAAAATTTAAAAATATTTAAGTTTTTGTGGTCCGGCTTTTGTGAAACACACTGTATATTTAAAAATATTTTAATAATATACACCTTCAACAGTCCTCCATTTTTTACATTTAAAGTTTTGCTCTATATAGGATAGTATTTGAGACATGGAAGAATTACACACTAAATGGACACCCTGAATAACTAGCCTATATCTCTAAAAGTTTATTATAACACTCAGTATCAGTTTAATATCAATTTGACAGCTGTTTGATAGGAGTCAGTATACTGGACGCTGGGATATTTTTTAAACTTTTATTCCTCACACCACAGTCCAGTAAACTGGACACTCAATTATTAGACAGGAAAAGCAAACATGCAGACCAATCAAAATATGAAGTTAACAAACAAGAAAATACGGTGAACACAAAAGGGGTTATATTAAAGAAGAAATTAACCATAACATTTTTCTAATAAAATAAAACCTAATTTTTTTGGTGAAAATCCTTAAAACATGGACGAGCGCAAAGCCCTGGTCTGTCAGGACATTCAAGCGTATATATGAACTACTAAGGAATACTAACCCTTTAGATAAAAGAAACAGGACCGTTACCGTAAAACGAGGTGGCTTTGTGACAAATTTTACGGTTTCGGTTGATTTTTGTGAATTTAAAAAGAAAAAATAAATTTTTTGAAGTTTAATAATACACTTGCATCATTTACCTTTTAAAATACAATGAGATATTTTGAAAATTTTAAAAAGTAGAGCTGTGGATTATAAAAATAATTGCCACAATCTCACAACTACAAATTTGTACGCATATCCAAAGTCTTCGTTTAGCGGGCTGAAATTGTAACACAAATGAGGTACAAATTGGATATTTTTATTAGATTTGTCGTAAATTTACCCTTCTATAAGCGTGAGCACATGTAACTGATGCGTCATAAAGTGCCCCCCAAAAAAATTGTCATTGAACTTAAATGGTTTATTTGTCTAACAATACAAATAAAAATACAAAAACATTATACCTGACTTGAATTGAAACATAAATAAGGTAACTCAAAAAATTAACACGTTCGGGCAAACCTATTATTCTTAAATTTATCTAAATGTAGGTATACATCCATTTCTGGGACACGAAAAACGTATTGACGAGACCCTGGCTGTCCCTGGTGTTTTCTCAATCAACCTCACCTTCTCAAACAATCTCACCCCGTTTTTTGTTGAAATTTTATTAAAGATGGCATCACATGCTTGTTGATTAGAATTATTAAAATGTTAATTCATCAATAGATAGCCAAAACTACAAAGAACACTACCTAAACTCAAATCCTGGCTACATAAGATAGTCTTAGTTGGGTAAGGTAAAGTGTACTGGAAAAGTAAAAATATTAAAATTACCTGTTGTTTGAATTTATGCACCCACAGCACGCCGCCGTCTGTCACAACATTCACTGATTTATATATTGATTTGCTTGGGCGGTTTCTGGAATGCCTTGAGCACAATCGCGCCGCGGTTGCTTGAGTAATGCGCAAACTGTTAAGGATTAGGTGGGCGCGCTACCATGTATCACAAAGTCACCTGGCTGTCCTAAAGTAACCTCGTTTTACGGTACTATAAATGAAGATGAAGAATTAGAAATCCTTTTATATTTTCAAGGTATGTTTATTTATCGGTTTATTATATAAAAAAAATCTTAAATGCACAACTATTAATAATAATGCTGCATTATTAATTCTAGAGTATCCTGCTAATTCGATAAGAGATGGTGCCAAAGATCTTGAGAAAAGTGTATCGAAAATTTATAGAGCTTTAAAAAAACACAAGTTCCACCCGTTTAAGCCGACAAAAGTCCAACATTTAACTGAAACGAACAAACAGAGACGTTTGGAATTCTGCAGAATTATGCTAGAAACTCTTGAAAGGTATCCAACTTTCTTTTACAAAATAATGTGGAGTGATGAATCATGCTTCAGCACGGCAGAAATTCTAAATAGAAAGAACATACATTATTCCCGAAAAGTTTTTTGAAGTATTATTATAACATTAATTATATTATCAACTCGATATCTCCTTTGGTATCTGTTTTGTACAGAGCTAGATATATCATCCCTTTGAAATACTTTAAAAAAATATATTTTTCATTAATATATTCAAAATTACAATGCTTAGCTTCTGCATGGGGATCTGCTTGTTTATCAAACTTAAAACCATTACAAAAATTGCAAAATAAGGTTATTAAATGTATATGTGGTAGGCTAATAGTGAAATCCGTCATTTCATGAAAAGCCTAGTCACTTCATGAAGCGTCGGCAGATTGTGTAAAATGATGAAATTACACAATGTGCCGCGTCACTTCATGAAGAGACCTTGACGTTTCGGCGTATTATGTATAACACAATCTGCCTAATTTTAAATATCGTCACTTCATGTAGTACCTAACGATGTCATGTCAATCGGCAGATTGTGTAATTCCGTCTAAAAGGTATATTGGCAACTGGTTTGTTCGTTGTTCCTCAGAGCATTTTTTTTAATTAAATTTTTTCAACTAATATTATTTTATAAAAATAAAAAAATGCTCTGACAAACCCGAACAAACCAGTTGCCAATATACCTTTTAGACGGAATTACACAATCTGCCGATTGACATGACATCGTTAGGTACTACATGAAGTGACGATATTTAAAATTAGGCAGATTGTGTTATACATAGTACGCCGAAACGTCAAGGTCTCTTCATGAAGTGACGCGGCACATCGTGTAATTCCATGGGTGCAGGCATATGTGACGTCAGTGAATTTATTCCCGTGGTTTTATTAAAGAGCATATCTTGCATAACTATTTTCACTTATAATATCACAAGAGCTTAAAAATTATTTCCGAAAATTTTCTTGAGGGCACGAATATTTTAAAAATTATCAAGAGTCGCGAAGCGACGAGGGATAATTTTCTTAAAATATTCGTGCCCGAAAGAAAATTTCCAGGAATAATTTAAGCTCGCGCGGGATTCGGTAAGAAAATTTCACACCACTTCACACCATAATTTGGAAAAAAAAGTATTAATCATACTTGACATTTTAAACTAATTTCACTGCTTTTCAAGTTGGCCAGGTTATTTTGACATAATAATATGTTGAATTGTCATTTTTGTTTAACCGGTTCTGTCACAAAGCTTAATAATTACTAGGTATATAGTTTAAAACGTCTGTACGTTGAATGTTGAGTTTAATAATAAAAAATACATTTCTACCACCTTTAGTAACCTAAAATTATGAAAGGGCGATAGACTGAACTAATGCCCATCTGAGTTTTAGCATTTGGTGTAACTAAAGTTGGTAATTTTTTTTTATTTAACGAAATATAGTGAATATACCTATTATGTATATATATTTTAGAATTTATTTCATGTTGAACTAATATCTTCATTGGCAAATCTCTAATGATATCCACTAATAAGCAAAATAATAATGAAATAAATTTAATTATTATTGGTTATATAGACATCTAATTAATTCGTCACCTTCCTATTTACCATTAAGAAGAGAGGATGGGTTAGAATTCAAGCAACATTTAAATCATATGTTTGTACATCTGACGTTTGTTGAAATATAAATTGTTAATGCATAATAATTAATATCACGTTCAAGTGCAGACTGACAGACACATCGCAGCAAACAAACCAGACATTATCCTGAAAGATAAGAAACTAAGAAAGTGTCTTCTGATCGACGTTTCGGTGCCATCGGACTATAACATCACGCAGAAAGAGGCAGAGAAAAAGCTGAAGTACAAGGACCTACAAATAGAAATACAAAGAATGTGGAATTATAAAACTAAAATCGTGCCAATAGTCATAGGAGCAACAGGGCTTATATCTAACGCTACTTGTGAAGCTATAAAAGAAGTCCCTGGAACACATAACCTCCTGACGATGCAAAAAGCTGTAGTGCTGAGTACAGCGCACATAGTACGCAAAGTGCTATGATACCTCCATCCTGATGTCAACTAAGCAAGGAAACACCCCAGGTGCATGGTTTGCACTCGGTGATTCCCCCCAAAAAAATGAAACCATAACCCAAGAGAATTATGTGATGCAAAGACAAATAATAATAATAATAAAAAGTTTATTCGACATTTTTTTTTTACATTTAATGTTAATATATATTTTTTTTGTATAAACTTAATTCCGAAACTCAGAAGTAAATACTTGTATTGAGTTAAATATAATAATAAGTTAAATATAAATTTAAAGTTAAATAATAATATAATATTTATTGTAAAGAATATATTTTATAATTCAGACGCAACTATATTATAATATAAAACAAACATGACAATATTTTATTTGTATTTTATATCACTATAATATACGAAGATACAATACGTTATGTATATAATATATATAAATATATATTCTTTATTTTATTCAATATTTATTAATGACGTTCTTGAATATATCTCTTGGATTAGATAATATCCAATATTTAACGATTTAATTATTTTAATTGACTGTGGTAGCATATCAAAAATATATGGATTGATGTTCAAAAAATGTTTGTGTGCTATTGTTTTGTTTACTCTATTTTTATATGTGATAGTATTTTTATGACGAGTTTCATGTGTGTGAATAATATAATTTATTATATTTTTATGTTTAAAAATATATATTAACATGTTGTCTTTTTCGTAAATAATTTTTAAAATGTATTTTTGAATAGTTTCAATATTATTAAGATAATTCTTATTTATGCCTCCCCATCCTAGTATTCCATAATTTAAATGTGTTTGTACTAAAGAATAATAAAGTAGTTTTAATTCTTTTATATTTAAAAATTGTTTAAGATGTTTAAATTTTGGTATAAGGATTCTTAGTTTTTTTATAATGTAGTCATTATGTAAATCTCATTTTAAATGCTTAGCAAAAATTATTCCTAGATATTTAATATTTTCACCTTCTTTTATGTTAATATTATTATTGCATATTATTGGACCAATATTTGGAAGTTTATTTTTGTATGAAGTAAATGGAATGTATGTTGTTTTGTTATAATTTATAGTTAATAAGTTTTTATTAAACCAGCTGCTTATTTTTATAAAATATTTTTCAATAGTATTTTTTAAAATATTCCAATTTATACCTTCATAAAAAATTACGGTATCATCAGCAAAACTATGTAGTTTTCCTTGACAATTTAAATTAAAAATATCATTTAGATAAATATTAAAAAGTATTGGTCCTAGGACTGTACCTTGTGGTAGTCCATAATTAAATATTTTTGGTGAACTAATATTTTCACCAATTTTAACATAATGTACTCTGTTATATAAATAGTTTTTAAATAAAGTTAATATTTGACCACGAAATCCAAGTTTTTCTAATTTGTTAATAAGAATTTTATGACTGACAGTATCGAAGGCTTTAGCTAAATCCAAAAATATGCATATACTGTTCATTTTATTATCAATTGAATTATATATTTGATTTGTTAGGTGACAAATTGCATCTTGTGTAGATTTATTTTTTTGAAATCCAAATTGTTTGTCTGATAGGATTTTATTTTTGTTTAAGAAATTTTCTAATCTTTCTTTTAAAACTTTTTCGAAAACTTTTACTAATGATGAAATTAATGTTACAGGTCTGTAATTTTGAAATTCAACTTTATTTCCGCTTTTATAAATTGGTTTTATTATACCTATTTTAAAAGCAGATGGATATATTCCTGTATTAAAGATGGTGTTAATTAAATGAGTTAATGGTTTACCCAAATGTATGAATTTATTGATATTAAAATCTCAGATGTGATACCATCAATTCCAGGAGATTTTTTAGGTTTTAAGCTATTAATAAAATTTTTAACTTCATGATAATTAGTTTCGTTTAGATAACAAGAGTTTAAATTATTCTGAACAGTTTCATCCAGCACGTGATTATTATTTTTACTTGTTATATTATTTGCCAGTAATTCACCAACTTTTGAATAATATTCAATAAAGTAATTTGATATGATATTTTTATCAGTTGTTGTTTCTCCATTTGGTAGTTTCATTAGATCAATAAAATTATTTTTATTATTATTTTCTTGGCATAGTTTTTTAACACATTGCCATAATTCTTTAGATGATTGGCATTTATTTTTTATTTGAAATTTATAGTAATTTATTTTAGCTTTTCTAATTATTTCATTTAATTTATTTTTATAAATTTTGTATTCGTTTTGTTGATGTATGTTATTTTGATTTTGAAGATTTTTGTAAAGTTGATTTTTTTTTATTGATATGAGTAAACTATTTGTAATCCATTCTTTTCTCGGCATGTGTTTTATTTTTTTTTTGATATTTGCATCTTTCAACATTTATTTTTATTTCGTTAATTAAAAGATTTGTTAATTCTTCCGGAGATTTTATTGAAAAATATTGATTCCAATTAATTTTACTAAAAAAATTGTTTTAATTTATTATAATCAATATAATATGTTTTATAATGTGGCAATCTAGGTTCATCTTTCGTGTTTGTGTTTAAAAGATTTTGTAAAATGATTGGATAGTGGTCTGTAATCTGATATAGAAATATAAATGATTTAAAATTATTAACATTTTGTTTGGTTTTAATGAAAATTTTATCAATGCACGTTTTTTAATCATTAACTTCTCTCGTAAAATTGTTAATATAAGATTTAAAATTATATTCACTCAAAATATTACAGTAATCATTAGTAAACTGGTTATTTAATTCTGAAAGAATATTAATGTTTACATCACCAATAAAAATTGTTGTATCATCATTTTAAAATTTTTTATTATAGTCAATAAAAAATAGGTTTAAATCGTTAATAAATTTCTTTGGACATGTAGATGGAGGTCTGTAGATTGCTATAATATTAATTTTTGTATATTTATTAATGAACAAATTAATAAATATTATTTTTATTTCACTAAAAGATATTATTTCATAATCATAACTAAGATTATTTTTTATAAAAATAATAATTCCATCATTTTGATTATGAAACGTTATAGCGAATAATAATTAACTAGACTGGGTACATATCGCTAATCGTCAGCCGAGGGTGCATCTAATATTAGTACTAAAAAAAATGTACAATAAAAAATACTTTTCTTTTTCTCTATTTACTATTGCTTTTTTTGCCTCACCTTCCTGCGGAACGTGAAGGGAAAACATATCGTCAAGTTGTTATTATACCAACTGACCAAAACTAGAGAATGGTGTAAAATTTCCGTTTTCTCGTATAGATAGGCAGTTTTTGGAGACGGCATCGTATAGTGCTCGATGTCCCGTTTCCAATGGCGTCTCGTTCGATTCGCTACGACTTTTCGTTACGGAAATATATGATATTTAATATTATGACATTGATATTAACATTGAACCTGTCAGCACCGGCTCTTTTTGAAATCGCACAGCAAACGTATGCAATGTGGAATATACTTTCCAAGTTTGTCCTATAAAATATGTATTCAATCAATTTAAACATAAGTAAATAAACTATTCTTACATTAGAGAGATTTTGGAACAGATATTTTAGCCTGTCGTTATCGTTATCCTTATTCTGAGCATGCGCAGTACTAAAACGAGGCAGCAATTTCTTTATTAACGATAACGAGCTTCGTTAATTACGCAGATATAAGGAAGGCTATCGTTATGGTTATTCTTATTTATTTTTGTACCTTTTCGTCCTTTTCCATTGTTGATTGACTCATGTCATGACTTTGATTGTTTAAAAATGAATTGTTTAGAAATAAAAAAAGGTTATGTTTGCATCTGTCAAATTATTTGTTTTTAAGACGTTCAAAATCTATTCTTGTAAATAGAGAGATTTTGGAACTCTTATTTTAGCCTGTCGTTATCGTTATCCTTATTCTGAGCATGCGCAGTACTAAATCAAGGCAGCGATTCCTTTATTAACGATAACGAGCTTCGTTAATTACGGAGATATAAGGAAGGCTATCGTTATGGTTATTCTTATTTTGCTTAATTTGCCATGTTGCCAATACTTACCTATATAATTATTTAATAAAAATATATTTCGGACACGATCATTTTTCGGAAAACACTTAAAAAAACTGAAATAACTTTATAACTGTAGTTTAGATAAAACCGAACAGAAAAGGTTTTTTTTTGTACATAATTCAAAATTTTACTTTATGTAAATCATAAAATAACGCTGCGGTAAGAAATGTAATTATATTTTTGAAGAAGTAGTCCATACTCAAAGTGGAGTGGAATGATAAAGAAAAAAGAAAAGCATAAAGTCTTTCTCCACAATTTTTATTAAAAAAAAACCAGGCGAACCTAGAATGATTCAAAATATATAGAATCGACATGTTTCGAGTGTAGAAACACTCATCATCAGGAAAAACAAGTAAATAATAAAAAGCTGATGTTATTAGCAATAGAGAAAATAAGTAGTGGTACTAAGCCTTAATGGAACCTTCGATAGTATACATGAGGAGTGAGAAAATTTTTTTGGTTTTTGTATAAAAGACGTGTAGGTGCTTTCATTTAGCTTGAAACAAAATGCTGTTAGGGTACCAAGCTTGTTACGGCTCAGTTACCCCAGCCCAACAGCATTTTGTTTAAAGCTAAATGAAAGCACCTATACGTCTTTTATACAAAAACCAAAAAAATTTTCTTTCCCCCCTTTTTTGACCACTTCTATGCACATGTCACCAACCCTACTGAATCAAAAGTAAAAATCTTTTATCACATACATTTAGAATGACTTTTAAAAGTTTTTTTTTTAAATTTCTTATTTTTCTCTTCATTTCCCACCCATAGTATCTTGACACTGTTCATTGACCCTTCAGTGTGCTGTGATATTTCCTGTCTTCTGCTATATTAAGTTTTTTCACTCCTCATGTATACCATCGAAGGCTCCATTACGGCTTAGTACCACTACTTATTTTCTCTATTGCTAATAACATCAGCTTTTTATTATTTACTTGTTTTTTCTGATGATGAGTGTTTCTACACTCGAAACATGTCGATTCTATATATTTTTAATCATTCGAGGTTCGCCTGGTTTTTTTTTAATAAAAATTGTGGAGAAAGACTTAATGCTTTTCTTTTTTCTTTGTAATTATATTTTTTTGTAAACGACTTGGCAACATAACTCAGGAATCCAAAATAACCTTACATTTTTGTATCTTTTCCTCCTTTTCCATTGTTGATTGACTCATGTCAAACAATTAAAGAAATAAAAAAAGGTTATGTTTGCATCTGTCAAATTATTTATTTTTAAGACGTTCAAAATCTATTTTTGTAATTGTCACCGTAATCGTTATCGTTAATAAAGTTAACCATAACACTGTGTTTTACTGTTGTTATTTTAAGCGTTCCAAAATCTCTCTATTGTCACCGTAATCGTTATCGTTAATAAAATTAACCATAACACTGTGTTTTACTGTTGTTATTTTAAGCGTTCCAAAATCTCTCTAATGATAGCTGATAAATTATTGTACTGTTCGAGTTCGTTTATTTTATTTCATACTTTTTACAAAACCATTTGTTAACAACCTCTAATAATCGTAAAGCATTTCGATTTGCGATAAAAAAGATATGTTTAGTTTCTTCAGAACCCAAGTTCGTTTTTTTTGTACCGAGGATTGTCGCTGTATGAATTCAAAAGCCTCCCGATCTTTCCGTAGTATTAAAAATGAAGAAACAAAAGAAAACATTTTTCATTGTAGTTTGCTCTCTTCGCTAAGGTATATAACATTTCAATCAAAAGTTGTTTTCCGTACGAGAAAAAATAAAAACCGCATAAAAAACTTGTCTGAAATAGCTTATTTCACTTGTTTACAATTATTGACCATTCTTATTACCGTTAGGTATAGAACAATATATTTGAAAAAAGTAGTATTTGAGATAACCTAAACGAATCTCCAAACCAAAAGTATGTCAGACGCACCCAATTTGATTTATTAACGATCCAGCATGACCCTACATTGATTTAAAAAAAAATCAAAAAATTGACTTCCCAACTTTTGATCGCGTTCGCAAATAACAGTATTTTGTAGCCCAACGTCGTCTACATGCCGAAAAAGTTTAAATTGATTAAAATGATTTTTGCCACCTGTATCGCGCTACAACGAAAAAAAAACATATTTTTCAACTTTGACTTTAATAACTTTTTTCCGGTTAACCCTGTATATTGGAAATTTTTCTAAGACGTGCCCCTACTATTCCTCTCTACATCCAGAAAATTTTAATCGTTTTGCTGTAACCGTTTCCGAGAAAAAATTCGGGAATATCGAAATGTGGAACAGCCTCCCACCACGTGGCGACGCATTTTCAATGTCGGAACGCCATCTTTTAAATCGAGATTACAACTATTTCTGAAACATTTTAGGCAAATATTTTGGTCAATAAAATTAGAAGAAGGTTTAAGGTAGATATTCCATCCAATTTAAAATCTAGAAATGTTCTTATTACTCTAGCAAGTGAAGCTCAAAATACCCATTTGTGACAGCCGGATTTTATATTTACCTTTTCAACTGTCAAAAAATTTCCACTTAAATATCGTGGCGCCTCGAAAAAATTTCCGGAAATTCTTTTAGTTGCCATGGTAACTAGCCATAATTAAGGTATCTTATTGGTTAAAAAGTACAGGTGTGATATTTTCTCAGTAAATAATTCAAAATTTGGGTGGTGATATGGGGACAAAATCCTTTTCCGCACTCAAATGATAATTTTCGTAAGATACTGAATATCAATCTTAGGTTAGGACCGTAGATACCGCGGGTTAGAGATATACTGTCGACCCTAAGAGGGATATCAGGCTACAAAATTTCCTCCTCCCCCCCCTCCCCCTTCCTTCGGAGCCAAACCCGAAGCGCGAACAAACATTTATTTTCAGAATAATTTTATATTCACTTTTAGTTTCGATAAAAATGGTTCCATGTTTTGTCAACTTCCCCCCCCCCCCTCCACCCCCTCCTTCTCTCTGTCAATTTAATTTTATGTGTTCTTGTGTCGAATATTTCGAAAACAGTTACAGGCGCTCGACTGTCACAAATTATCACCAGTAAATGTTTTTTTAAACGAGACACATTTAGTTCTACTGGATAGTTAAAGGTTCAAGATTTTTTTTTCAGATACGTAGGAAGTTGATTTTAAATTTGGTGCATGCGAAATCATTGGAACGCATCCTTGTAAATAATACCATAAATATACTCACATTCATTCAGCATGGGGGGGGGGGGGGCTCTGTAATTTCCATGGCCGGGGCATCTAAAAAGTAATAAAAAGTTATAGATACTGGTTAAAGATATACCAATAGCGAGGGCGTAGCCAGGGATGGGGCAGTGGTATCGATCCACCCTAGCTATCTCCCAAAAAAATATTAGAAAAAAATTATGAGTCACTTGCAGGTCACATCCTATGATGTACGTAAACACACAAAAAGATTGGATTTTACAGCAAAAATGATTAGGTATATTTTAAAAAGCAATTGTGGCAATTCTAACGAACCAAATTATTTCAAATTTTAACCGCACATTACAAACATGTATATTATGTTCTCTTCCTTTATTTCTTGATAATTTGTTAAAATATACGCATAAATATTTTTTTAAGTTGGGCGAGTTTTGACTGACTTTCAACTTTTTTTAATAGGCGTATAGAATGAGTTTTTTTATACAATATAGGGGAAAGTGCTGTACCTTGGAACATTTGTACCTTGAAACAGGTGCGATTTCAAGACATATAGCGCCACCTCGTGATTCTCATCATCACATATCAGTGAAGTCGGCCGTAAAGAATACTATAACTCTGTCATACTGTCTTTTACATCATCGTTTTATTTCTCAGTCAGACAATAGTTATTTACCTAACAAGTGCGGAAAGTGGTCCTTTACCGCACGCGACGGCAGTTGCACGAACGACGCGAAGCGGAGTTCGGGCAAGCCGTTAAGGGCGGTAAAGACACTTTACGCACGTGGTAGGTACACAATTTTTCCTTCGAGCAATAATATTTGGAACAAAAATCAAATTTAAAAGAAAAAATTTATAAAAAGTAACAAATATTAATTGTTAAAAGCTATAAATATTTTTATATTATGCATTGCGCGAATGCAAGTACATCAATTGCATTTTTTGAATAAAATTAATACAGTGCGGTAAAGAATCTTTACAGCACTGAGTGCGGTAAAGAATCTTTACCGCACCGGTAAAAAAAAGAATTATATTACAAAATTAATACAAAAAGAAACAATATTTTTTAAAAATATTTATTACATACAAACATTATAATATAAAAATATAGCTAACGATAAATATTAAAATTAAATGTACAATTTGTAGCGCAATGCAAATTAAGTGCTGAGCGAGCTTGATTTTGTTCATCAGATGTAGTTGAGCAGTTTTTGTAAATTACAGAAGCGTTATTTTCTTGCGCCATGCATGGTACAGTAGATTGTTGTGACCTGAAAATTGCTAAAGGTGTAGGCGTTGGGTTGTTTCGTGTTGATAGACCAGGAGCATCCTCTAAAGTCTCTGTCACTGCTACTGACGTTGATGTTAAAGTTGAACACTGCTCAGTGCTTCTATTTGGGGTACTAGAGCTTTGCAGAATGTTTTGAGCAATCCTTTTTTTATTTTGCAAGGAATCTTCTATGTACGACTCTGCTACAGAGGTGGATTTCCATCCACCGTGCCTCTTAATGTTTGTTATGTTGCTGCCAGATTCTGCAAGCATAGTTGCCGATGATCTTCTAAAGCAGTGCCCGGTATACATCTCTGGATTGGATAGATGTAAAAATCCAGCAATATTTGCTGGCATTTTTCCGATAGTGTTAATGCCCACGCATTGTTGTGAGCATTTTCCAGCTTTATATTGTATAAAAAAACGTCTATGCGGGGTGGCACCAGGGCGCAAAGCTACATATTTTCTGAATAAGCCTAGGTAACTTATTCTTATATTTCCAGGATCGCAGACGACAAATTTTCGTGAAATATTTGTCTTTGTCGCCTTTATTGATACAACCAGCAAATCTTCTTTATCTTCAACGTCATCAACCGTTAATTTCATTAATTCTTCACGGCGACAGGCGCCTGCAATACCGAAAATGGCAGCTACCTTAATCATAAGGTAAACTTCATTGGGTGCTTCGATTAGAAACTGCTCTGTCTGTTCTTTTTCCAAAACCTTGGATTTTTTAGGCTTATAACCTACATTTAGTCGCTTTATGTATGATGTTAACTTATAGAATCTTTGAATATCAATGTTTTCCTTTACTTGTAACGTTAGTTTTAACATAGAAAACTTTGACCATAAGCTTGAAGGTGAATATTTTTTCGATATTTTATAAAAATATGCCAAAAGTACCTCTTCGTTAATTCCTGACGCTTTTTTTTCTTTGCACCATGTTTGTAATTGTTCATATTCTTTATTGTACCGGTCCTGGGACTTTTGTGGAATTAAAGAGCCGATTGCTGCATTCGCTGCTTCAGATATTTCTTCATCGGAGCTCTCCATCTCTCAAGAATAAACGTTATACCACAGCTTTATATTAGAAAATGAAAAATTTGAACCACGAAACACGCGAAATTAACTGAACTGTTTAGATGGTATCTACAGACGCGAAATATAATAATGAGTTGTTGCTATGGGAATACAATGCAATGCAGTCGAGCAGATTTTGACTAATGCCATCTAGATCAGACGTTTAATCAAATTCCTGTCATAAAAATTATGACATAAAATTATTTATAATATTTTAGGTACAGGGTGTTTCATTATATAAGTAGAGAAGAAACGTATAAAAGTATGAGACCAAAAATAGGTACCTAGTAAAAATATTCGTAATGATGTGATACTTATCGCCGTTAGTTGTGGTTAGCATCATAATGTAGTAAATTAAATAGAACATATTACGCATATAATAAAATTTACAAGAGTGCGGTAAAGAAATTTTACAGCATTGGGTGCGGTAAAGAAATTTTACCGCACTTACCGCACTGAGTGCGGTAAAGTACTACTTACGACATGAAAATGAGTGCTGTAAAGTGTACTTTACCGCACGCGAGTAGGAAAATATGTTTATCGTCTGAGAAAGTAAAAATAAAGGCAGCTGTTATTTCGAGTTTTACGTCAAAAGGTAGGAATCAATTAATTTACTACTTGGTTATTATTATTCTGCATGTATTTTAGTACGGTATGGATATATTGTAATTCAATCAGTTTAATCTGCAAAGTGCTGTAGTGACTTTCTTTACAAAATGGCGCATTCTTGTACCTTGGAACATGCTTACTGCTGTACCTTGGAACAGCAACAAGTGTTCCAAGGTACAAAACACCAACAATGCATATACAGAAATTGTGAAAATTATTGGATATGGAGTGCCTACAATAATTAGAGAATTTTTTTTATGGAAATTGGAAAATGCCAACAAGTAAGGAAGGGAAGAAAAGATATAAAGTTTCAAAAACTGATATGGAAAGAGCTGTAGGGGCAGTAAAAAATGGCGATATGTCACAACAGAGCGATGAAGAAAATGATGAAGAAAATGATAAAGAAATATCTTTAAGAGGATCTTCTGATGACGATGACATTATGGCGGAGTTTGAAGAGGATGAAATTGAAAGAGAAATCGTAGACTACGCAGCTGGGAAAAAAAATGTCGTAGATATTTTGGGTCTCCCAAATGTGGTCAAGGAGTTTGGCAAATACGTGGCATTTGTATACCAAAGACAAATCTATCCTGGGAAGATTGTAGCTTTTGATGACGAAGGGGCGACTATTTCTTCCATGATAAAGTCCATTAAGTCGTGGAAATGGCCAGAAAAGGCAGATTTGTTACACTATCCGTGGGTAGATGTTATTGGCTTAATCATGCCTCCCAAGCAGGTTTCGAAAAGAGGGTTTTATGTCGTTCCTGAACTGTTAAAACTGGAATAAATTGCACAATTTTCTTAATTTTTGTATTCCTTTTTCAGGAATGTAAAATCTTTTTTCTCTGAATTTCAGTTTTTTTTTTAAATTTAGTATTTTTGATATGTAATTAATATGATTTTATAAGAAAAAAATGTTCAGTATTTTAATAGTTGTTACGTTCCAAGGTACATGATATACTGTTCGAAGGTACCTGACGGTTTTGTACCTTGGAACGTTTGTAGCCTAGGTAATAAAAAAATAGTAAGTACCGACATGTTTATTTATACGTTCTGAAAACCATTCGGAGGCAAGGGCAAAATTTAGGGCTATATGACAAAAAAAAATTCCACCCGATGGAGACAAAAACTGGACAAAAATTAAATAAAAACCAATAACTGTTCCAAGGTACAGCACTCTCCCCTACATTCTGTTAATAACATTTTTAAATAGGCACTTCTTGAGGAGAAAATAATTTTTAAAGTTGACCTATTTAGACTAACACAAGTTATATTTTATTTTGGAAACGAAAGGGCAATCGGAAAATCTGCTACATGAAAAACAGATTTAGGTAAGTATAGCACCCTTACTAGTACATTGGAATAAGTATAGCGGGAATGAAGGCAGGCAATAAAATGACACAATTGTATTTATCCCCACGTTTCGTTTTATATAAAAACTTTATCAAGGGTCAATAAAAAGGTCTTTAAGACTGTATATTCATACTGTAGAATATGACCACACATTTTCTCGAAAACATATTGGAACCATGTGTAGTTCGGAACTACTAATACAGCCCCCCCCCCTTACTTAAAGTCACAATCCCTTTTTTTAAATCGTCCAATTTTATATCTATTTTTCAAAGTAAAAATCATTTTAATAACAAATATGGATGGACTATTTTGCAATATATACCATACGGAGGATTCCAATGGCTTTCAGAAGATGAAATTTTGCAGCTAAATATTCTCCAAAATCCTGACAATTCTTATAAAGGACATGTCTTAGAAGTGGAGTATGAATTGAAATACGTAAAACAATTCATAATACAATTTTGGATTTACCCCCTTACTAAAATGCATAGGTTGTTGTCGTTCAATCTGGCTTTATTCCTGTAGAAATTGATTTAGTTACCCATTAAAAAATTATTAAAAAAAGATCTTTTTAAATTTATGAATTGTGTTCTGCAAAACTAGGATAAGCATCAGAAAACATAGCATCGTTAAATTAAAGACTTAAATGGGAAAATGGAATGGGCGTTATGGTGTTCCCTCCCGAGTTTCGGTCAGAAAAAGACGAGCTCCATACAATTCGACAAGTAAAGGTTGGTGGTGCACATGATGATAAGGGAAGGTTATCTAAATTTTCATATGATGTTTAAAAGTGATGAGGATATCACTGCATTATGGAAGAATAAAATCTAGATCAGTATATCATGAGAATGCATGTGCACTGTGGCTCAAATTAAAGGAATACACTTTTCAATCCTGAATATTTTTTTTCATATTGCACTGATTTAATTTATTTTTGGAGTAATGATGAACTTAAATCGGGTCAGTAAAATGTGTAATTTTTATCAAAATATTTTGAATCGGGCTGGATTTACAGATTTTTTTAAACAAACGTGCGCTTATGTTCGTTGCAAAGGAACACTGTTTTATTTAAATTTGTCGTTCAACCAGCGTTCAGACTTGAAAACGCACCTTTTGACACATACCGATCACAAATCTTTCCTATAGGACCCTGTTTATTATTAAATAATAAACATCAAATTCCACGTGAGTTATATTTCGAATTTTGTCTTCTGCTCATGGGCGTCGTTTTGGGGGAGGGGGGCAAGGTGGCATTTGCCCCCCCCCCTGGAAGTTAACTTATTGACAAAAGTTTTTATGTTTTAACAAGTTAGCAGTAAAAGAAAGAAAGAACGTATTATTTTTGAAGTCTGGCAACAGCCTAAATTCTCTATTCCCGGTATAGACATGTTATTGCTGGCATTGCTGTTTGCAGTCTTGTTGATCAAATTAATATACGTTACCAGTTGCAGTTACCAAAAATTATTTTTTTATCTTATTTCATTTTCAATAAAATAAGAAGGTAATCATAAATTTTTAAAGTATTTACTTATAATAATTATCACTGGACAACAGCTAAAATGTTGCAGAAATAAAATCAACTAAATCTTACTATTTTAGGTGTGCTTAAATCGAAAATAAACGTTTTTTTTAAATATTAGTTCACGTTTAAGAGATACGTGACGTCATGTTCCCCTAATATATTAACACTGTAACCGCGAGAACGCACGTAGTATATTTGTATTGTAATAACAATATATGGATTTTATATTGCCAAATCTACATTTTCACCAAGTTAAGGAATGGTGGATTCTTAGGGACGATCCCCTATATTCGAAATCCTAACCCCCTATTGCTTAAAATAAGAGCGATAGCCATTGAAACCCATGTAAATCCACTTTCATGTCTGCCTTGTACTGAACAGTCCCTATATAATAAAAATCTGTTTACAAAAATAAGAGAGCGAACGAAATGAGTTTTACATAAATTTACCTAAATAGGGATATTAACACAATGGCGACTTAGCCGGGACCACCCTAAAACAGGGATAATATTGAAATATTTAATTAAGCGGCAAATAAATAATGCTTTACTACCCGATTTTAAATAAATAAACGACTAAACGGATAAAAGGACCCTTGTTTATCCTCATTTCTATGGTTTACCTGAGCACAGTACTATAATGTAGGCCAATAAATCCATTAGTACCTGCTCAGTCGCATTGTGTCCTTTATCCCTATTTAGGTAATAACAAATAAAAAACTCATTATGTTGGTTTCTTAAAATTGTATATAGACTACTTATAAGTATAATTATAATGAAATGTATTTAAAAATCTATAATCCATATTTGGGGATATAAACAGGTAGGTAAGCGGAGAGGTTAGTCAGTCGAAGTTAGTAATTCAAGTCGAATAGTTAAGATTGTAAAATCCCTCGAAAGTGTGTAAACAATCCAGATCACTTCTGTTATGTTTGTGGTGAAGTGACTTTTGCGTCTCAGAAGCGATCTATGACTCCATTGATGAAAAAAGCATATCATCTTTATTTCGGTTGCAGAATAGGAGATCAAGACAAACAGTGGGCGCCACATATATGCTGTAATGCATGCGCTTCAAGTTTGACAAGCTGGTTAAATCGTAAAAACCGATCTATGCGGTTTGCTGTTCCAATGGTCTCGAGAGAGCCTACAAATCATGTTAATGATTGCTATTTCTGCATGATACCTCCTGTTGGGCAAGGCACCGGTATATCCAAGAAGAAAAAGTCTGTTATTAACTATCCAAATATACCATCTGCCATCAGACCTGTACCACATAGTGACGACCTTCCTATTCCAGAACCCCCAGAAACAGTCACTTACGAATAAGACAGCGATACAGCGTTGTGCCAAGAAGAAGATATGCCATCAACTTCAAGAGATCCCGATTTCGCACCCAGCACATCATACCGCCAACCGCACAAAATAACCCAGTCAGAATTAAACGATCTTGTGAGAGATCTAGAACTTCCAAAAAGTAAGGCTGAGTTACTAGGATCAAGATTGCAGCAGTGGAACCTGTTAGAAGAAGATGTCTCTGTAAGTGTTTTTCGTAAACGCCATAAAGATCTAGCGCCATTTTTTGACATGGAAAATAACTTAGTTTTCTGCAATAATATTGGCGGTTTATTGGAGGCTTTAAATATAAACTACAAACCAGTGGAATGGAGATTGTTTATAGACAGTTCAAAATTAAGTTTAAAGGCAGTACTATTACATATTGGCAATATTCTTCCGTCCATTCCTGTCGGATATGCAGTTCACATGAAAGAATCATACGACAATATGAAGTTCCTATTGACAACCATAAAATATGATGAGCACCAATGGCAGATCTGTGGTGACTTAAAGGTTATTGCACTTTTACTTGGGTTGCAGCTAGGCTACACCAAGTTTTGCTGTTTTTTGTGTGAATGGGACAGTCGGGCAAGGTCACTTCATTACAATAGACGACACTGGCCCGTTCGACAATCATTAGAGCCAGGGCAAAAAAATGTACAACACATGCCATTGGTAGACTCCAAAAAGGTTTTGTTACCACCACTGCATATCAAATTGGGCCTAATGAAAAACTTTGTTAAGGCACTGAATCGAGATGGGCCAGCATTTCAGTACCTACGTCAGAAATTCCCGAGGCTAAGTGAGGCAAAAATGAAAGAAGGTATTTTTATTGGGCCACAAATTCGAAATATTCTGAAAGACGAACACTTTGACAGCACTCTAACAGATATTGAAAAAAACGCCTGGAAAGACTTTCGCCTCGTGGTAACTAATTTCTTGGGAAATAAAAAAGCTGACAATTACGTTACTCTGGTTGAAAATATGCTGTCGTCGTATCAAAAAATGGGCTGCAATATGTCTCTAAAGATCCATTTCCTACACTCTCACCTGGACTTTTTTCCTGACAACTGCGGAGCTGTAAGTGATGAGCACGGCGAACGCTTCCATCAGGACATATCAACCATGGAAAACAGATACCAGGGACACTGGAATGCTTCCATGCTTGCCGACTACTGTTGGACTCTTGTTAGAGATGCTCCAGAAACAGTTCACAAAAGAGTAGCAAAGCGACAGCGCATTTAGTGACTCTAAAGTGTAAAATTATGTAGTTTTTATTATTTTATCAAAAATAAAATATAACCACTTTTTTTTTAAAACGGCAACTAAGTTTTTAATTTCATTATCATTTTTGTATTCAGCATCCCAAAGTTAACAAAAAAAATGCATTTTGATACACGATACAACCAATAACCTAAAATTTGTTGTCCAGTGTATTGACCAAATTTGGGCGTGGTCGTAAAATTTTTTTGCCTGTGGCGCATTTCGCCTGCGGCGGGCTTTTAGTGCACCTCCAAGTTTACAAGTCACCACTGCCCCCCTAAGAAACCGTTTAACGACGTTCATGCTTCTGCTTCTAAAGGTACGGATTGTAAGAACATTGCGCGTCGCACGACCTAAACTTAACTGAAATCAATTCAGCTCATCTGAAAGTGAGTTTTGCGCTAATGTGGATTGTAAACAGTGTTGCCATCTGGGTAAATTTTGTACTAGATCTGGTAAAATCAAAAGGTCATCTGGTAACGTAGTTTGCAAAGTTTTACCTAGTAAAAGTTCTGGCAAAATCGTTTGACGTTTCTGGTAAAATCGGACCGAAATTTTTACCAGACCTTTAAAACTTTTTTTCGATTAATTGATTTTTAATTTGTATGATTCTAAATCTAAAACCGTCTTTAACAGAGATTTGACATTTTTCAATTATTTGTATGTGTTTATTTTTCGTTTTTCTGTTGTATCAACAGATAGACTTTATTTTCGTTTTTCTGTTGTATCAACAGTTAGAGTTTATTTTCGTTTCTCTGTTGTATCTGTTGTAGATTTGAATATTTCGAAATAAAAATCTAAAAAGTTTAAATCTAGTATTAGGGAATCCAACGATCTGTCAAAACCAAAATTTTTAGTGCCTACGCCCTAGAGGTGGTGGTCTTGGAACGAGTGTCTCGCCATTGATGTCCTCTTGGCTGTTGGCTGCCTTCCTTATGGGCAATCGGTTTGTTCGTTGTTACCCAGATCATTTTTAAAAATTTTTTTTAACATTTATGAAATATTATGAAATGCGAGTTGGATTTTAAAAAAAATGCTCTACTAACAACGAACAAACCGATTGCCGATATACCTTTTTATACCTTTTTGCCCATAAGGAAGGCAGCCAACAGCCAAGAGGACATCAACGGCGAGACGCTCGTGTCTCGGAGTCCCAATATAACCTCTTTTTTATTATAACATAACAAAAAGTAATGTTATTGGCACTCCAACCACCTAGGGCGTAAAAACTTTGATTTTGATAGATTGTTGGATGCTTAGCCGTATAGCTTAATACCTGTTGGGTGTCAGTAACTAACTAAATTAACAATCAATCAGTTATTCCGTCATCTTTCACAGTCGTTACAAGTAATTTGATTCATCGCTAATTTTTCCAATTTCTTGAACAATTCACACAATGGGCTTTACGGAACAGCACAAAACATTCATGATTGAAGCGTACTTTCGAAACGGAGTTAGAGTAAATGGTGAGTGGCAATACAATCCTGGTTTGTGCATGGACGATTTTCACGAACATTTTCCCAACGTTGCTTTTATTGCTGGGGATTTTTATCATTGCCTGAAAAGAACAGTAGCTGTGTTTGGGGAAACAGGTTTTATACAAGACAAAAAAGGAACAGGAAGACCATATGTAAGAACAGAAGAACTTGTTGCAAACGTTCGTGAAATAATGCAAAATACGGTCAAAATGCTGGTCAACATTTTCGAAAATATGAAGAGACGTGTGAATTTATGCTTGGAGCATAGCGGTGGCCAATTTCAGCAATTTATGTAATTTTTTTTTCTTTCTGTATATTCTTACTTTGTTAATTTTGTAAACAACAAAAATAAATTTGTATTTGTCTACTTATTTTATTACTTATTAGTTTGGCATATCATGTTATAATATGAATTTAGGGTTGCCACCTGTCCTTTTTTGAAAAGGACTGTCCTTTTTTTAAAGAAAAAGTCCTTGCGGCTTTTTAGGGTTGAAAATGTCCTTTTTAAAAATCCTTATTAAAAATAGAAGAGGACACTGGTACAGTTCCACCTGAAGTTGAGATTTATTTACCTTTTTGGAATCATATTCTTAGTATTTTTGAAACTTTCATAAAAAAAATTGAATCTAATGAAGCAACTGCACTTGATTTATACAGTATTATGACTGAGTTCAGAAAAAATGTAGTGCAAAGATTGGATACATAATAAATTTTATGGGTTTGAAACCAAAGTCAAGATACGATCTCTCGTTAATGCAGTAAGCAAAAATAAACTTGAAACTGATTTTTATAAATTCTATTAACGATCTATAGGATACTTAAAAAAGTGGTACGATTTTTCCGAAGACAGTACAGTTGGCATAGTATCGTTGGAAAACTGAATTTAAAATCTAAATTTTCATATTCGGATTTCGAAGATATAATGGCAAAAATAAGTAATCCAAACCTAAAAATTAACATGAACGAGCTTTTTAATGAAGATATGCAGATATCTGAAGGAAACCAAGGAATGGAAAATGAAATTATACATTTAAGTACCCCAAAAAAATGGCAATGTCTTCTTCATTTTAAACATACTCAACATTTTTTTCCTTAATTTCGTTTTTGTTGAGCATATCTGCAAGTTCAGTATTTTCTGAACGAATTTTTTCTGCGATGGGTACCAAATGGAGATACGAAAGAAATCGTTGCTCCACAGAATTAATTCGTTCAGAATTGTTAATTTATCTTAATTTTAAGAAAACTTGTCAAGAATTTTTTAAGCTAATAAAAAATGACAAGGTTGCCCTGGAGCCAGCAAAATCAAACAAGAAATATTTATTTAAATTTAATATTGTGTAAAAATGAGTTATACCTATATATTGTGAGAACAGTTCAAAAGTTCGAGGAAACCGGGTGTTGCAGAGATAAGATTCGTTCCGGAAGACCAAAGTCGGCAACTAGTAATGAAAAAAAATTAGGGACATTACTTCTTTTTGATCAGAATCCACATTTGTCACTCAGAAAAGCAGCTACCCAAGTTGATGTTTGGGTTTGTTGTTTGTAAATCAATTGAGAATATTTTAAAAACCAGTAATTTTTCATCCCTATAAAATAACTCTTGTCCAGGAATTATCAGAAGACGATTTTGATCGTAGATTGGAATTTTGCGAAGTAATGATGCAAAAACATGAAGAAAATAACAATTTTTTGAATCAAATAGTTTTTACGGATAATGCAACATTCATGTTAAACGGGTCTCTCAATCGACATAATTGTCGTTACTGGGCTGATCAGAATCCACATTGGATGAGAGAAACACATACTCAACACCCCCAGAAAGTAAATGTGTGGGCTGGAATTATTGGCAACAGATTAGTGGGGCCTTTCTTTATAGAGGGAAATTTGAATGCCGAAATGTATCTCCACATGCTGCAAAATGAAATTGTGCTAGCAATAAACAATGAAGTAGGACCACTATTACGCAATACGTGCTTTCAGCAGGATGGAGCTCCTCCTCGTTTTGGGCTAGCTGTTAGAAATTATTTAAACAACACTTTTCCTAACCGCTGGATAGGACGAAGAGGCCCCATAGAATAGCCTGCTAGGTCGCCAGACTTAACGCCCCTTGATTATTTTCTTTGGGGATACCTTTGAGGACACCTAAAAAATAAAGTGTTTGTGACAAAACCTGCAGATATGAATGAATTAAGAGGAAGAATTATTGAAGAATGTGCATCTATTAACAAGAAATGTTACAAAACTTCATCGACAAATTTTATTATAACCTAGCCCATTGTCAAACTGTGGGAGGAGAATATTTTCAACATTTAATTAAATAACGATTTACACTTCATTTTATTTTTGTTCTTTTCAAGTTATTGTTAATTTTACTGCTTCTATTTAATAATTTAGTTGTTATGAAAATTTTGACACAACTTGAGTGAGGTACATTTAACACGAGTTTAATGTTTTTTTTTTTTTTTTAATTTTACCGTAAAACATTATGAGCCGACTCGAAACAATGCAAAATGTAGGTAATATCGTACCTATCGCATTTATGTGCTTCAACTCAAATTATTTCTGAAACTAATATGTTTAGCCATATAACATGTTTCATAATTGTTTTTTAGAATGTTTCGAGGTATCAGAAACTGCGATCAAAAAAGGGTCATTCCATTTAAAAAAAATGAAGTTTCTGTTACCACGACTTTTTGGGCAACCCTGTACAGGGTTATCCAACCAAGACTAGACAAGGCGATTTTTTGACTTTTCCTGTACTTTTATAAAAAAAATGAAATAGCCATCTTAAGTCATTTTCTCCCGCGAATTCGAATATCTTCAGCAAAAAACAATTGAACATCAAACAAAAGTACTAGGGGTCACTTTGATATTTTTTTAAATGGAACACCCTGTATATTTTTACATTTTTAAATTCCACATAAAATTATAATTATTTTTTATTAAATGCACTATTAGTCTATACTTCATAGTTTCCGAGATATTGACTCTCGAAAAGTGACATTTTTGAACTTTGACAGCTTATAACTTTCTAACAGTACGTCTTAGAGCAAAACGGCTTACATGTCCCTATCTTCAATTTTTATTATTTTCCCAAAAAAATCAACTTTCAGTTAAACCGGAACAACTATATTTCCTTCTTTCGAGTTACATCCGGTTTAACCGGAAGTTGATTTTTTTGGGAAGATAATAAAATTTAAAGATAGGGACATGTAAGCCGTTTTGCTCTAAGACGTACTGTTAGAAAGTTATAAGCTGTCAAAGTTCAAAAATGTCACTTTTCGAGAGTCAATATCTCGGAAACTATGAAGTATAGACTAATAGTGCATTTAATAAAAAATAATTATAATTTTATGTGGAATTTAAAAATGTAAAAATATACAGGGTGTTCCATTTAAAAAAATATCAAAGTGACCCCTAGTACTTTTGTTTGATGTTCAATTGTTTTTTGCTGAAGATATTCGAATTCGCGGGAGAAAATGACTTAAGATGGCTATTTCAGTTTTTTTATAAAAGTACAGGAAAAGTCAAAAAATCGCCTTGTCTAGTCTTGGTTGGATAACCCTGTACAACTACAAGGTCTAGTTTAATAAATTTCTTTAAGACCAACAACTTTTATACAGAAAGTTTTTTTATATTGTGCACCATTTTTGAAATAATTTACTGTTCCGGGACTTTTTACACACTGTGTATACTGATAGAAACGAACAACCTCATCATAACTAATTTTCAAATTTATTGCATGCAAAAATTTTATCATGTTGAAAAAAATCCTATTTAAGGTAAGAAAATAATTATCCTTAATTAAAACCTTAGGCAAAAATTTTTTAACAAACAATTATTTTTTCAAAAGAGTTTTGTCGGTTTCCTTCTGCCAAACCCATCCCCAGACGCGTTTCGCCGTTATTACGGCTCATCAGTGAGGCTCAGTTTGGCAGGAGGAAACAGGGCTCAAAGACAAATCACTTGTCAGGATCGATTATCGACGGGAATTATAGAACCCAGTGCGACATCTTGCGTCCCAGTACGGTACCTTAGAAAAGGTCAGTCGTAAAGGGGTTATTCTGTAAAAACAGAAAATTTTGCAAGAGCGCTCTCAAAACCGGTACAAGTGCCGGACCATAGAGTTGTGTAGTTCGCGAACGAACTAGTTCAAAAGATCGAATCTGGCCACTGAACTAAAAGATTCAATCAGTAATTACTGAGAGATTGAAACAAGGCGAACTAAAGTCTAAACGGAATGTACTACGCAAGCGAGAGCGAGACGACCGAAATTATAGGTTTTGTCACCTGACCGATCTACATACCGAACTAAACGAACTAGTCTTTTGAACTATTCACTTTATTGCACGAGATCGAAAGATTGAAATCGGCAAAGTGAACTAAACTTCCCAGCACTACCGGACCACAGATATTAATTCAAGAGTTTTGTCGGTTTCCTTCTGCCAAACCCATCCCCAGACGCGTTTCGCCGTTATTACGGCTCATCAGTGAGGCTCAGTTTGGCAGGAGGAAACAGGGCTCAAAGACAAATCACTTGTCAGGATCGATTATCGACGGGAATTATAGAACCCAGTGCGACATCTTGCGTCCCAGTACGGTACCTTAGAAAAGGTCAGTCGTAAAGGGGTTATTCTGTAAAAACAGAAAATTTTGCAAGAGCGCTCTCAAAACCGGTACAAGTGCCGGACCACAGATATTAATTCAAAAGAGTTTTGTCGGTTTCCTTCTGCCAAGCCCATCCCCAGACGCGTTTCGCCGTTATTACGGCTCATCAGTGAGGCTCAGTTTGGCAGGAGGAAACAGGGCTCAAAGACAAATCACTTGTCAGGATCGATTATCGCCGGGAATTATAGAACCCAGTGCGACATCTTGCGTCCCAGTACGGTACCTTAGAAAAGGTCAGTCGTAAAGGGGTTATTCTATAAAAACAGAAAATTTTGCAAGAGCGCTCTCAAAACCGGTACAAGTGCCGGACCACAGATATTAATTCAAAAGGGTTTTGTCGGTTTCCTTCTGCCAAACCCATCCCCAGACGCGTTTCGCCGTTATTACGGCTCATCAGTGAGGCTTAGTTTGGCAGGAGGAAACAGGGCTCAAAGACAAATCACTTGTCAGGATCGATTATCGACGGGAATTATAGAACCCAGTGCGACATCTTGCGTCCCAGTACGGTACCTTAGAAAAGGTCAGTCGTAAAGGGGTTATTCTGTAAAAACAGAAAATTTTGCAAGAGCGCTCTCAAAACCGGTACGAGTGCCGGACCACAGATATTAATTCAAAAGAGTTTTGTCGGTTTCCTTCTGCCAAACCCATCCCCAGACGCGTTTCGCCGTTATTACGGCTCATCAGTGAGGCTCAGTTTGGCAGGAGGAAACAGGGCTCAAAGACAAATCACTTGTCAGGATCGATTATCGCCGGGAATTATAGAACCCAGTGCGACATCTTGCGTCCCAGTACGGTACCTTAGAAAAGGTCAGTCGTAAAGGGGTTATTCTATAAAAACAGAAAATTTTGCAAGAGCGCTCTCAAAACCGGTACAAGTGCCGGACCACAGATATTAATTCAAAAGAGTTTTGTCGGTTTCCTTCTGCCAAACCCATCCCCAGACGCGTTTCGCCGTTATTACGGCTCATCAGTGAGGCTCAGTTTGGCAGGAGGAAACAGGGCTCAAAGACAAATCACTTGTCAGGATCGATTATCGACGGGAATTATAGAACCCAGTGCGACATCTTGCGTCCCAGTACGGTACCTTAGAAAAGGTCAGTCGTAAAGGAGTTATTCTGTAAAAACAGAAAATTTTGCAAGAGCGCTCTCAAAACCGGTACAAGTGCCGGACCACAGATATTAATTCAAAAGAGTTTTGTCGGTTTCCTTCTGCCAAACCCATCCCCAGACGCGTTTCGCCGTTATTACGGCTCATCAGTGAGGCTCAGTTTGGCAGGAGGAAACAGGGCTCAAAGACAAATCACTTGTCAGGATCGAAAATCGACGGGAATTATAGAACCCAGTGCGACATCTTGCGTCCCAGTACGGTACCTTAGAAAAGGTCAGTCGTAAAGGGGTTATTCTGTAAAAACAGAAAATTTTGCAAGAGCGCTCTCAAAACCGGTACAAGTGCCGGACCACAGATATTAATTCAAAAGAGTTCTGTCGGTTTTAAGTGCTTAATTTTTACTTTTATAACCGCCACGGTTCTGGTCATTTTGGTTTGTCTGCAGAATTCTTGAACATCCTTTGCAGAAGGATAAGTTCCCTTCGTAATGTGCAGGGCAAAGTGTTTCCTTAATAGGCTGATGTCTGTCTTTGACCAATCTAAAAATAAGTTTTGGTTATACTATACACCTATTTAACATCTTTATCGAGATATATATAAATCTGGAAAAACAGCAAATTTTCTGTTTTGAAACGGAAACTATTATTTATTGAATTTGTCAATCACCTATTTAACATTTTTCACCTATTTAACATTTTTATCAATATCACTTCTAACTTTAAAACATAAATAGGGTAAACTATTTTTTTGTGTCATATTTGGTTTGTCATATTTTGTGCTGAATATATCAGTTCTAGAAGGTCATTACCCATTTTAAGACTAGGTAACATTGGTAACACACTGTAGGTCCCTATTGGATATAAATTTAATTCATTATGGCTTAAGGTTTTAGTAATTTCACTTATGCATTAAAGTTTAACAATATTGTAAAGAAGGTAAAAACTTGCCTAGAGCACTAAAACCAGGGTTGTATATTTATACTGAAAGATAAATTATTATATTAAATATATGTGGTCCCCCTCAGAACAAAAATAAGCGTATCATACCACGTTTGATTGTTTATTAATATAAAATATTATTATAATTTTTAAATTTTTACAGTTCCTTACTCCTTTGCTTTTAACGTTATCCAATCTTGTCTCGTTGGTATGGTTTAAAAGTTTATGCGACAGTCGTTATCACTGTGAAAATTTTAATAATCTTGCCAATCGTTGATTTTAATCTAAAACATAAATAGTACCTAATTACTACTTTCATAGAGAATTTCTATTTTGTTCCCAGGGCCATAGTAATTTATATAAAATAATCGGATCATGAGTTACAGCGCATCAAAATTTGTAAAAGTTGTTTAAATAATTTGGCAACATATTGATAGTATCAAAAAAATTTTATAGTACAATAATATTACAAGGAGATTGCTTCTTACTATCTTACTTTCCTAGCAAGAAGAAAATTATTGTAATTAAAGAAAAATTGTAATTTAAATCAAAAACCGAAAAATACAGGAAGAAGCAGGAAATTTCCAGGGTGAGCCGACAGGCGAGTCCGGGAATCATGCGAGTCCTGTACTTTTCGAATATGTAACGTATATACAATCGTTTTTATCACCGAGATTGGGTCAGTAAAGTATGAGAGTTTTGATAATAGCATACAAAATGGTATCGTCTTAGACAGTTAAAAATTTGAATGTTTTATGCTGCCAATATTACTGACATTGGTTCAAAGTCCGAAAATAAAAAATATTGTTTATGTACTTACCTTTTGTTAAAACCATGTTAACTAATTACTGGGTTCTGGAATTCATCACGTCATCAATTACAGTTTAGAACAAGTAATAACAAATACACTTTTAAAATGGGAAAAGTTCGTTAACGTAATTTCAAATAAATCTCGATACACAATTCTTTCTGGGAAACTCAAAGATACGCGATGTTGCCTATATTTCGGAAGCCGTAAAATGCTATCTACATATCGGAAGTGACCACGTAAAGCCCGCAACTTTTGAAGAAAAGCGATACCAGCGCCAGCGGTATATACTGGAAGTAACACCCCCACTTTGGATATATGTAGCGTACCTTGTGGCTTCACACAAAAAATTTGACAATGGCCTTGGCTAACCCCTAAGATGATGTGGTGTGAAGGAAACAGGCGATTCGATGTGACTTCCGAATTTGGAAGTTACATATGAAGTCACAACGTCTGCTGCGCATACCACTTTTGAAGTCATTATGTACTATGTGTATGTATATATATACAGGGTCCTGCAATAGTGCGTCAGGCTTCCATAGCTCCTATACGAATGGGGTTACGAATTTTATTAATATGCCGACTTAAACCGCATAGTACGGGGTACTTCCGGAAAATATTTTCTCATATACAGGGTGGCCCAAAAAAGTGTGGTCACATAAAGTTGTGATTTTTTAAATGGAATACCCTGTATATTATTAAATTATCACATTCTACATAAAATTATAATATTTTTTTTATAAATGCATGACTGGTCTATACTTAAGAGTTTCCGAGATATCGATATTTGAAAAATGACGTTTTTGAACTTTGACAGCTTCTAGCTTTCTAACTGTACGTCTTAGAGTAAAACGGCTTACATGTTCCTATCTTCGATTTTTGTTATCTTCCCAGAAATGTTAACTTCCGGTCAAACCGGAAGTACTATATTTCCTGCTTTCGCGTTACATCCGGTTTGACTGGAAGTTGACCCTATTGGAAAGATAATAAAAATCGAAGATAGGAACATGTAAGCCGTTTTGCTCTAAGACGTACAGTTAGAAAGCTAAAAGCTGTCAAAGTTCAAAAATGTCATTTTTCAAATATCGATATCTCGGAAACTATTAAATATAGACCAGTAATGCATTTATAAAAAAATTATTATAATTTTAAGTAGAATGTGAAAATTTAATAATATACAGGGTGTTCCATTTAAAAAATCACAACTTTATGTGACCACACTTTTTTGGGCCACCCTGTATATGAGAAAATATTTTCCGGAAGTACCCCGTACTATGCGGTTTAAGTCGGCATATTAACAAAATTCCTAACCCCATTCGTATAGGAGTTATGGAAGCCTGACGCACTATTGCAGGACCCTGTATATTTACATCACGCTATCAATTGGACAACCTTTCACAGAAGCGTAATTTGGCATCCACTAGAGTCAATGGATATATATATAGGTTTTGAATGCGTATACTAACCAATTTAGCAGTTGTTAACAGCAAACTGACTTCAAATTACAACTTTTTTTTTTGTTGATTTTTTACATTACTATCAATAGAAAGACATTTTACAATTAGTGAATTTGACGGTCGAAATATATATATTTTTTACTCTCGTATTATTTGTACGGCCGTATATTACACAGCAACGCTAACAAGACGGCCGACAGTGTTGTCAGTTTTACTACAAGCAATCAATTGAAAGTTTAAGACGAAAGACTCAAAAAGTAAGCCGCCGCAAATTTGCAAGGAAATAACAATGAAAGAAAGGTTGAAGTTTGTCAAGTCATGTTTATGAACACTTTGGAAGTATCTTTGAAGAAAATACGCGTTATTGTTAAAAAAAGACGCAACTCACAAAGCGAAATATGTCTGTCTGGAAATAAGACTTAAATCTAAAATTTCAAATTCCGGCTAAAAGGTATATTGGCAACCGGTTTGTTCGTTGTTATCCAGCGCATTTTTTTTTTAATTTTATTTTTATAAAATAATATTAGTTGAAAAAATTGAATTTAAAAAAATGCTCTGGGTAACAACGAACAAAAATAAAATTAAAAAAAAATGCTTTGGGTAACAACGAACAAACCGGTTGCTAATATACCTTTTAGACGGAATTTGAAATCATCCAATCAGAATAGAGACGGGTGCACCAAGCCACAGAAATCATCACAATCTTAAAAAGCGCAATAATTATAATATTAACCCCCATCAAGAGGTCGTCAAATAATCGGCTATCTAAAAGGACACAAGTTATATACACATTCCGATGTTGCCTATACATGGGCCGTTAATTAAGCGATGATATAAAAGACAAATATACGTTAAAATATACGGCGCTTGCAGCGACCTCTTCTCGCGGGAAATGACGCGTAACTAAAACTGTACGAAACTTTCATACGACCGACTAAATGACGGCCGACCAAAAATTTGGTATTCGACAAATGACGTCATCAGCATCAATTTTACATGGTTTGCTATTTGACGGCCATGCATCAGACTTTGGAATCTCAGCGATACTTCTACAAAAAGTACAAGATGAAATGCACCCAGTTTGTTACATTTCCAGAACGCTGACTAAAGCAGAAAGAAACTATGGTGTAGGAGAAAAAGAAGGTCTCGCTATAGTATGGAGTTTGACGTATCTTAGAAGCTACATTTGGGGTCAGCATATAAAAAAAATTTCAGATCATCAACCACTATGTTATTTGCAGAGTAAAAAAAATGTTACAGGAAGACTAGCTAGATGGAGTTGCAAACTGCAAGAATTTGATTATGAAATAATTCATAAGACAGGCAAATGTAACCAAGACGCAGACTGTCTATCTAGACAACCATGTTTCGAAGCTACAAGCACAGACGAAGATAGCGCCAATGAGATACCTACTTTTTTGCTACCGTTAGTGGATATCACAGAATTTCAAGAAGAGGATCCAGTGGTTTCAGACTTGTTACAGACAGGCTGTCCAAAACCCAAATTATGGTAATTCACATCTACAACGCCGTGCTAAAAACTTCAAGACCATAGATGGTGTTCTATACAAAAAATCAGTGATACCACACGAACCGGACAAACTAGTAATTCCACAAGGACTCAAAGCTCAACTTATGAACCAGCTACATTGTAAGCCTTTAACAGGACACCTGGGATTCGCTAGAACGTACGACTGGGTGAATAAACGATATTATTGGGACAAAATGCATATAGACATCAAAAAGTTCATTAGGGGATGTCCAGACTGTCAAATTAGAAAAGGTCCAAATAACGAAAAACCACCAGGTGATTTGCAGCCAATAAAAATCGACGATTTGCAACCCTTTGAAATGATAGGAATCGACATACTAGGACCGCTTACTAAAACAAAAGAAAATAACAACAATATAGTTGTTTGTACAGATTATGTAACACGGTTTGCGATAACGAAAGCCATGCCGAGTGCAAAAGCCGAAGAAATAGCAGCATTTTTAGTTGACTTTGTAATAAGTATACACGGTGTGCCAAGAAAAATATTGAGCGACAGAGGTCAGGTCTTCAGATCAGAAATGGTGAGACAAATGGTACAGAACATGGGAGCAGAAAACATATACACCACTTCGTATCATCCGCAAACAAATGGTTTAACTGAACGTTTCAATCGAACACTAGCAGACATGCTCAGTCTATATGTATCAACAGCGCAGGACGACTGGGACAAGTACTTACCGCTAGTTACGTTTGCATATAACACTAGTAAACAAGACACGACGCAGTTTTCACCATTTTATTTAGTTTTTGGAAGAAACCCTAACCTCATTCCTGACGCAATGTTTTTGAAATCGACAACTTTGGTACTACCAAATCCAGATATAGCAGCACACAGGGAACAAGCAAAAAGAAATATTGCACAAAAACAGATAAAGGACAAAACCAGATATGACGATAAACACAAGGAAGTGACGTATGAGACAGGAAATAAAGTCAAATTGAGGGTATATATAAGAAAAAAGGGAAAAAGTGACAAGTTACAATGTAAATACCGTGGACCATTTGTAATAGTAAGAAAAGTATCACCCGTCAATTATGTAATACAAAGAGGAGAAGGTGCAAGAGCAAAACAAGAAACAGTGCACGTCAGCAGATTAGCCCCATATTAGGAACCATATAATTTTTCTAATTAATTAGAACAATGCATTATAGTAATTTTAAGTTTTTTTAGTATACCACTATGAAAATGCAGTAGTAAATAAGGTTTTTTTTGTTGTTTTCCCCCAATAAGTAAAGAAATATAAGGTAATAGTCAAGGTAAAAAGGATAAAGATTAAATGTGTTATGTTTTCGAAAGGTAAAAAAATATTAGGGATCGTGAGCAGCTGCACGAGGCTCTGAAGCAGTTGGGTTTTGGCTAGAGCGCATGTCTGATCAACATGTTACGTAAGGTCAATTTTCAACTGTCGTGTCACGTCTTATGTGTAATATGTGTTTGGAAGTAAAGAAAAAAAATTTTTCCAGTAAGGGTGGGGGGAAAAACGAGGAATTAATGAGCTAAAATTTCAAAGAAAAATTTTAAAGTAGTAAAGAGCGCATTGTTCGGAGGCCAGAGTTGCCAAATGTATAGGGGGCAAACTGACTTTTCTTTTTTTTTGTAAATAGTGTGTTTCCCAAAGTGTTGTCTTGTGTCTAATCCTGTTTATTTTGTCTTTTCATGTACGACGTAAAATGCCAACTAAGGGCGAGGAGAATCCAACCCCAGCCAGACAGCAGGCGACCGGAGACGGGAGGACCCCCATGGACAGCCATCCACCACAGGGTCCAGAAGCTGTCACCCCCCCCCCCCCCCCCCCCCCGCCACACCGGGAGCCTGACGTCAGTGCAGCCAATATGACGTCGGCATGACGGGACAGAGAAGGAAGGGATACAACGACAGGACAAATAAAGACAACACACAGACGAGGACAAAGACAATGGGGAAGAAGGAAGAAAGAAAACAGAATTTTTTTTTTTTTTTTATGGTGGTGTATAAACCACCCAGTATTTTTTATTGTAAATAACAATTGTAAATGTTCTTTATTAGCGTACAAAAACCCGTTGGGTTTTTGTTTCCACGTCGCCCAGCATCAAGATCCGGGCAAAGAGATCGCGCTGACACTTTTCCGCCCCGTAGAAGCAGGTTAATTAACAAAAGGTAAGACTGGGTATTTTTAATGTTTAATTGTTGTAAATATTAAATTGTGGTGTAATAAATAAGTTATTTAATCATGATGACTGCCTTTTTAATCAAGGACTCGGTGCCCTCGTGACAATATTGTATTTTGACAAGGCGGCTTTGGAAATGCATTTGTCGATAAATTAAAACATAAACTTATAAAAAACATAATATAAATATATTATATTATATAAACATATATACTTACTAATAAATAAATATGTATGCCACTGAGAACGTGTTATACTTAGAAAATAGGCATCCTCAGATGCCTTCCTTAGGCATATACATATTTGTTTATTAGTAAGTATTTATGTAGGTATTCGTTAAAATACTTTAATAAATATTTGAGTGGTTGATCAGTTTAAAACACATTTTTTAATATTTGTGTATATTCAAATAAAATAATCATTTATACTTAAACCGTCCCTCGTATCCAAAAAACACACGTGATCTTTTTTGTTGTAAATGAAGGGGGAGTCATAAGAAGAAAGTTAAAATAAAATAAGTCAGTGGTGTAGCATAGTTTTCACAAAAAATATGAGAGTAACATTTTGTACCGACGCCACTGGTTAAATTTACGAACGTGTTTTACTTGGAAAATAAGTGTCCTTAGTTGCTTATTTAATTCACTAACTTTCATAAAAAGAAAATAACTCGTTAAGGAGTTATTTAAAAATTATTACTATTCCTTTTAACATTTCAACACCCTGTATCTCCGTAACGAAGTCGCCAAGGACCACTATTTATAAGAACATTTCATGTTAAAATATTGCCAGCAATTACCTCCCGAAGTTTGTCAAAGTACTTTTTAATCACCCTGTATATACAGGGTGTTCATTTGAAAACTTTCCACCTCGATTTGCCTGCTTTAAAGTGAAAATGTGGAAAATCGCTCGGACCCGTCGATTTTTATTTCGAGGGGGACATCTTTTGCGTATATTGTCAATCTTGTTACTTCAAGCCCCTAGGAGGGAGAACGGGTAAGATCTAAATCTTAAATGGATACCCCTATTTTATACAGTGTGTGTATAAAGTCTGGAAACGGCTTAATAACATCACAATTTACTGGCCGATTTAAACCAAATTTGGTACGGTTGTGTAAGAGGATCTAACGCACCGAATGACGATATTGGCGTTGTTGCCAGCTTTTTAGTTTGTCTGGAATTCGAACGAATTTTATATTTTTTAAATATAACACCCAGTATATTTTTACATTTTTAAATTCCACATAAAATTATAATTATTTTTTATTAAATGCATTATTAGTCTATACTTCATAGTTTCCGAGATATTTACTCTCGAAAAGTGACATTTTTGAACTTTGACAGCTTATAACTTTCTAACAGTACGTCTTAGAGCAAAACGGCTTACATGTCCCTATCTTCAATTTTTATTATCTTCCCAAAAAAAAAAAACTTCCGGTTAAACCGGATGTAACTCGAAAGCAGGAAATATAGTTGTTCCGGTTTAACTGGAAGTTGATTTTTTCGGGAAGATAATAAAAATTGAAGATAGGGACATGTAAGCCGTTTTGCTCTAAGACGTACTGTTAGAAAGTTATAAGCTGTCAAAGTTCAAAAATGTCACTTTTCGAGAGTCAATATCTCGGAAACTATGAAGTATAGACTAATAATGCATTTTATAAAAAATAATTATAATTTTATGTGGAATTTAAAAATGTAAAAATATACTGGGTGTTATATTTAAAAATATAAAATTCGTTCGAATTCCAGACAAACTAAAAAGCTGGCAACAACGCCAATATCGTCATTCGGTGCGTTAGATCCTCTTACACAACTGTACCAAATTGGGTTTAAATCGGCCAGTAAATTGTGATGTTATTAAGCCGTTTCCAGACTTTATACACACACTGTATAATTTTCTTGAATTCTGCATAAAATTCTGAACATTTTTTAATAAAAGCATTATTAGTCTATACTTAATAGTTTCCGAGATATTGACTCTTAAAAAATGACATTTGGTGGAAAGGTGGCAACCCTATATGAATTTGACAAAATTTTAACCTAGATTTGGTTAGATATATCGTCCCCATATCAATGTGATCTAAACCAAGCTCTACGTTTTTTAATCCAAGCCCTCTTTGATGATAATAATTTTTGCTCGCACGGTATATTAAATTTCATTTGTCCACCAATTTTAAAGAACATTCTTTAAAATATTTCGACTTCGTCGGTGATATTCTGGCCAGTTTTCGTGCTGCTTTTTCATTACAATAAAATAAACAATAAGTAGTAGTTATTAAAATTGCAAAATCAACTAAACATATACAAATAAAAGAAGCTTTTTTACCAATGGGTACCGAAGTTGCCCGTCTGCCCATATATGTCACTGGCGCCAGATGTTATGCTGCCAGCAATCATGGTGGCTTTAAGAACGTGGTAAAACTGCACGCAGGAGTGGTTGTCGGCGTGCCTGCATCCAAATGGCCGTGGGAATTATAGTAGTTTCTACGTGCGTATCAATGATTAAACTATATTCCTCTTTAAGGAATTGGAATCGGATTCACCATCATCCAGTGGCGTAACTTCAAATTTTGGGCCCAGGGGCTGTGAACTTTACCGGCCCCTTATTTGCCAAGTTTAAGTCGTATTTTTGCCAAATCATTTTAATCTTGACATATTTATTTATTTATTTATTTTACATTGAGGAATACAAACGGACGAACCCAGGAACAGTATTCACTAAATAAAAAATATATACTTCTAACATTATAGCAGTTTACTTACATAAAAAATAAAGGTATATAAAAATATGTTTTTAATTTAAATATTAAACAAAATGTTAACAGATCAGTGTAATTATACTAAAATTGAATTCATAAGATACTTCCTATGCAATATGATCCAAATAAAAAATTTTGAGTGCACTGGTTAGAGCCATCAGGGAAAGAACACAGATATCCAGTTAAACCAAATTTAAAAGCGTATTATACGATTTACAGCAACGATTCAGAGGCGACTTAGAGTGAAAATTTCATAAATTTATTTTCAACCAATAAGAAGGCTTCTTTTTGTTTACGTTGCTTATAGCAACGGGAGACTATCGCGATAGTCTATAGCCTATTAACCTAATAAAATTAATAAGTGATAATTTTTCTTAGGTACGACTACTACGACTTAATTTTAATTCAAATGTCAAGTCATTTCGAAGTGACAGGTGAGACAATCCAATGTGTTTATAGTTTTAAATGCAAATATAACTTTAAAAAACATATTCCCGATGAGTTTAGTTTAATATGACGCACTGTGTTTTTACAATAGAAGTTGATTTTACTTGTTAGTAACCAAGGTTTATTACTAAAATTTCAGGAACATTAAAATAAACTCCAATTTATAAAATTTTCTTTCCCAATCTCCCACTCAGCAGAATTAATTCCCGATAATTCCAGTGGCGGCTCGTGCCATTTTAGTGAAGTAGGGCCAGGTAAACCCTTAGCGCCGCAGGAAAAAAAAAATTGGGTGCCACGCCCTTTTTTTGTTAATAGTTCTTGCTTTTAAAGTAGGAAAAATAAGCAAAAAGGCACCTAATTTAATTTATGAATTTACAATCATATCTTAAATATACCTAAACACGATAACAAGTTGAAACACACAAGCAATGTCAGTGGTTTCATCTGCGATAACAGCGATAAACGGAGAGTCCTTTATTTCTTTTATGACTCCATCATGATACACATCCACAGCCGGACTATCTAACGTAGGTTTTGACACATCTAACATACAGTCCAGAAGTTCATTTTGTAGGGGTTTTGATGTTCCTTTAAATACTTTCGATTTTTCAATATGATCTTTAAGAGTTTTGTCTAATTCTGAGCTGAAATTTATTAATTCACGAAATATGCCCCTATTTTCCGACGTCTCTTTTTCGTCATGACCTCTCAAAGCCAACTCAAATGCACCACAAAACCAAACGCAGTTTATAATTTGGTTTAATATGTATCTGTTTTTATCAATTTGTTCGTTTTTCTTCATTATTTCATTGTGATATGCAGAATTTTATTGAGTTTTAATGTTAATTTTACCAAGCATACTGAAATTAAATATATTGTTTAAATGTACCTTCGATTTTTCATGTGTCTTCATTTTGTCCCAGAAATGGACCAAATCATCTGTACCTTTTTGGGACCAAGTTTGCTTCCCACCAAATAAAACACACATAAAACAAAATAGTCTATTAGATTCATCACAACCGCACACCCAAGTATTTTTTCCATAAAGTTTCCTTTAAAAATCTAATAGTATTCATTACTTATGTATTTTTAAAATAAAAAGTTCGTTAACCCTACATTAAATCAGCCGCCGGCCGAACGAAAACAAATCGGGACGCGACGCGAACATCAGCTGTTTGAAACGTCTAACATCAAACGGTCAAACGAAGAGAGCCTGGCTACGTCGTCGAGATTTTTGCCTGCTTGCATTCAAGGTCATTTCCAACGTTTTTTTATTGAGGTGATGGCGTTTCGTCACCTCCCGTGTGCCTCGTCGCGCTTGGCGCGGAAGCTACGTTACCGTTTTACGCATAATCGCTTTCTTTTAGATGGAAATTTGCACCCGACTGTGTTCCATTTTAAAATTATTTTGCTAATTGCTTTAAAAACGAGAATATTAATTTTAATAGGTTTTGGTAATTTGTAAAGGGCAGGACGCTAGACAGGAGGGCAGGTAGTGCCATGGCACTGTGGCTCTACCCCACGAGCCGCCACTGGATAATTCTGCTGCTAGGGAGATTATAAGTAATAATTTATTATACTGGGTTTTATAATTATGAAAAAAAATCTGGTTTCGCGTGTTATAGCATGGAACGTTTATTTAATAAATTAATAATAATTGGCGTTGAATCGATCATGTTGTTGAAAATTTTGTGGGCAAATTTTATGTCATACATTAGCCTTCTATCCTCAAGTAGTAATAATAACTTTAGATTTCGTTTGATTGAGGTAAAGTTGTCGTTTAAATAAAATTTATACCACAGATATTTTATAAAGTTTTCTTGGACTTTTTCAATTTTACTGATATATACATCATATTGTCATATTGAGGATTCCAAACTACCGATCCAAATGAAAGTATACTATTAACATAATATGACATGTATAATGTACGAATAGATTCTATTTGTTTAAAACCCCTACAGGTTCTAATAATAAAACCAAGTGATTTTTTAGCTTTGGTGGTAATTTGCTGGATATGGTAATCAAATAACATTTTACAGTCAAACCAAATACCTAATAATAATACGATAAAGACTCTTGTTAGTTAGTATTGTTGATAGTATAATTTGATAAAATTTTATTTATATTTCTGGAAAACGTACTAAGTACACTAAGTAGTAGCATTTTTTAAAATTAAGTTAGAGACAGTTACGCTGGCAGTACGAAAAAAGATTATTTAGGTCCTGTTGGATGAGCAAGGCATTTGAGTGATTAGTGACCACATGGAAAACTTTTAAGTCATCTGCGTACATTAAAAAATAACAAAACTTAAAGCAGCTGACAATATCATTTAAAGTCGCCACAGTGGTTATTTTCCCGTGCGTCATCACTTTCACGTCATCAAAATTGTATGAATCAAATCAAAATTACGAGACGAAAAAAGTCAAAACTAAGTATAAGTTCATAAAATGGACGTGCCTGCCTACCGTTTGACGTAACTAAATAATATCCCGAAAAATTATTATTTATTTTAAGTTTTGCCCGGCGTTCTCTATTATCTAAAAGAAATTGACAAACAAATGTTATTACATTTAATACTATTTTTAAAGCTTAAAATCTAGAAAAGTTTGGTGTTTTATTGACTATTAAAATCGCAAAAGTCAAATTTTTGACATCCTTTCATTAAAGGGAATTTAGCCACTGCCGTAAACTTTTCAAAGAACTTTCACGGTTAGAATATTTAAAATAAATAAATTGGGTATTATAAAAATCCATAAATACTTACCGCCAAAACAGATGGTGGGTATAATTAGCTCTAAAAAGAACTATTTTTAGAAAAAGGCACAGTTTTAAGGCACACAAATTTACAAAATACGAATTAGATTGGCAGATCAAAATAAGGTTGACAATGACGTTCTAAAATACAACGGTAGTCAACTAAACAAATAAAAAAAGTCATTAATTGACGTTTATAGTTTTATTCTTGTCTAGCACGTTATATTATTGCGGAATCTTGGAGACGTTCTTTTATGCTTTTATTCAAACTTGTTTCTGTAATAAATAAGGATGCAGAGTTATTAACCACATTGAGTCCTGATCGTTGATTGATGACGCACGGGAAAAGATCCACTGTGGCGACTTTATGTAAATATTAAATAAAAGAGGCCCTAGATGAGACCCTTGAGGCACTCCAGAACTGACCTTAGTAGGAGCTGATGAAAACATACAAATTTTAACAGCTTGGGTTCTGTTGCTCACATAAGAAGACAGCCATCGAAGCAGACTCCCCCAGACTTAGCTATTCTTTTTTCAATATAGTCGAACGACTGTTGATAGTTGCAGGCATTCGGCTTTCAAGAATAGTACCAGAGTAAATAAAACACGTTAAAATTTGGTATCACTGAATCATTGTTTGTCTTCTTGTAACATATTTTAAACTTGGAGCTTTTTTATTTTTAAGAATTTTTCATCTCTTTCCGGTTAGGTAGGTAAAATGAAACTCCTTGCTTTTATTTTCCATTTAACAAATGAATGCATATTTTTATACTTTGTGATTGCGATTGCCCACTACCTCAGTAATTTTTCTGTTTGGCAGAATTTAACATGCCGTCGCCAATTTGTCAGGAAAAAGGTAAAATGGAGCTAGGGCCAGAGAACTACACCAAGGGTAGTTCTCTGGCTAGGGCATAGAATAATAGATTATAAGACAATATTATATTCTGAGGCCAGGTTAGTGGCGTATAAGCCTTTTAATTTGCTTGTTTAATATTTGGTTTATTTTTCTTTTATCTAGAAAGTCATTATTAAATGCACTTAATTCAGTGCGCAATATATGCCCTGTTTGCCTTTAAAATATGCAGTTATTTGCATTTTTTTACCAAATATGCATACTGGACATGCAATATTTCTTAATTTAATATAGTAAAATGAGGTAGAGAACCACATTGAGTTCTAAAAAATATGCTTATTTTTAAAAAACTGCAAAAAAAAAATAAAAATAAACAATTTTTTAACCTAAAATTGTATAAAAGGCTTTTATTACTAAATATTTTTCAAAATTTTCAACTAAAAAGGATCTTCTTTTATTAGTAAAAATATGTTTATACAAAGGGGAGCTTGAATGATGAAAGAGTTTTGGACTTCCATTGTCTTTATTTGTTTTAAAACACAACGTTTCAACTGGTAAGTATCTCCAGTCGTCTTCAGGTGAATACTAAATAATTAAAGTAACTACAAAGACTATTTATACTAGCTAGGTGCACTGAAGCATAACTGAGGTGGGTGCAGTCATGCGTTCAGTTGGCACGCGATCTTATCCTAAGCTTACATCTATCTAACAAAGGTTTCCAGATATTTCTTATGTCTAATGATGGTTTACTAAAATAGCCTGGGTTCTGGTGAATAGCAGCAGCTTCCTTAAACTTTCTTTTCCTCCAATGTGGTTGCTTAAGTAGGATTTTAGCTTCTGACCACATGATATGGTGACCATGTTTCCAGGCATGGTCAGCTGCACCTGACTTTTCGGTCTCTCCTTTTAACGTATTGTTTTTGTGTTCTTTAATCCTTGTCTCGAGTGGTCTTAATGTCTCACCTAGATAAGATTGGCCGCAGTCACAGGGGATCTGGTAGACGCAGTTTTTCCTATCTTTTTGACTTGTAGGCTTTGTCTTCGTCAGGTGGCTCCTTTGGGTGTCCCTCGAGTTGAATACGGTGTTGATGTTATATCGTTGTCCTAATCTTCTTATTTTCTCAGATACTCCTTTGACATACGGAATATTGAGTGTTGGTTGTGCCTCTCTGTTTGCTTTTTGCGCGTTGGGTCGATTCTTACGATTTTCCAATATTGTGTCAACTAATCTTGTGGGGTAGCCATTTTTGTTGAGGTCGGTCTTGATGTGGTGAGCTTCTTTTTTAAGTGCTTCTTCCGAGTTACAGATTGTAATTGCTCTATCCACAAGGGTTTTAACTATGCCGTGTTTCGTGTTGTTTGAGTGATTTGATGTGAAATTGAGATACTGACCTGTATGAGTAGGTTTTCTGTACACTGAAGTTTGGATGTTGTTGCCATTTTTCTTCACGTTGACATCTAGGAATGGTAATTGGTTGTTTTCTTCTTTCTCCATGGTGAATTTGATTGTTGGTGTTAACCTATTGAGGTGATCTAGAAAATCTCTTAGTTCGTCATCGGTTCCATTCCAAATAATGAAGGTGTCATCCACATATCTCAGCCACACCCTATCAAAAAAAACACATTAGATATCATTAAAATACCATGGTATAACAATGGTATTTTGGGATTTTTTAGAAATTTAATGTGGGTTGGGAATTAAAGGGGTATTTCCACGCAGGATTCATATGAAGAATAATGGTAAATAAATGTGGCTAGACTATAGTGTGAATTAAAACCATAGACTTACACTGATATTTTATGTGCATATAATGGTCAGAATGGAAACGTGATTCTAATAGGGATTAGCACCATGTGTGAAATGTAATGAAAATATATGTGTAATTAGTGTGTCTGAATTTTATGGGGTTTTTCATCATAGAATTTTAATGGTAAAGCATGGAATTGTAGTGAGCGGTTATTAATGTGATCTAAATGGAGATTTGCCACATCGTTGGTTAATGGTATTTTACGTGGATCTAATGGTCAGAATGGAAACGTGATTCTAATAGGGATTGACACCATTGAAATGTAATGACAATCTATGTGTATTTGGTGTGTCGGAATTTTATGAGGTTTTTCATCATATAATTTCAATGGTAAAGCATGGAATTGTAGTGAGCGGTTATTAATGTGATCTAAATAGGGATTTGCCACATCGTTGGTTAATGGTATTTTAAGTGGATCTAATGGTCAGAATGGAAACGTTATTCTAATAGGGATTGGCACCATTGAAATGTAATGAAAATCTATGTGTATTTAGTGTGTCTGAATTTTATGAGGTTTTTCATTATAAAATTTCAATGGTAAAGCATGGAATTGTAGTGAGTGGTTATTAACGTGATCTAAATAGGGATTTGCCACATCGTTGGGTAATGGTATTTTACGTGGATCTAATGGTCAGAATGGAAACGTGATTCTAATAGGGATTGGCACCATTGAAATGTATTGAAAATATATGTGTAATTAGTGTATCTGAATTTTATGGGGTTTTTCATCATAGAATTTTAATGGTAAAGCATGGAATTGTAGTGAGCGGTTATTAATGTGATCTAAATAGAGATTTGCCACATCGTTGGTTAATGGTATTTTACGTGGATCTAATGGTCAGAATGGAAACGTGATTCTAATAGGGATTGACACCATTGAAATGTAATGACAATCTATGTGTATTTGGTGTGTCGGAATTTTATGAGGTTTTTCATCATAGAATTTCAATGGTAAAGCATGGAATTGTAGTGAGCGGTTATTAATGTGATCTAAATAGGGATTTGCCACATCGTTGGTTAATGGTATTTTACGTGGATCTAATGGTCAGATGCAAACGTGATTCTAATAGGGATTGGCACCATTGAAATGTAATGAAAATCTATGTGTATTTGAATTTAATGAGGTTTTTCATCATAAAATTTCAATGGTAAAGCATGGAATTGTAGTGAGCGGTTATTAATGTGATCTAAATCGGGATTTGCCACATCGTTGGTTAATGGTATTTTTCGTGGATCTAATGGTCAGAATGGATTCGTGATTCTTATATTACATATTACGCGCTTTTAAAGCGTGTTCCATTAAGTGCTTGAGTCAGCTTAAAATTAAATGATTTATATGCGTTCGATATCAATTGCTGATATATCGCCTATAACAGTGGGCAGATCATACGCTTATTTTACGAGAAATTTTTTAACATGCACAAGAAATGCCCGTCTAAGGCATACGGTTATACAGGTGCTAATATTGGAAATGGCGGCCGTCAAATTTTAAGCGGTTGTTCGTCAAAGCTGAAAAAAAAACAGCGAAAAATGATTGCTTTTTTAACACCTCACCATCAGTAATCCCTTTATGAATGCCGGCCAATGCAAAAACGGTAGATTGAAAACCAAGTGTGTTATCTGGGCTGCTGTCGGTAGTCCAGCTTGTTAACTGCATGTATATATGGTCATACTTACGTCAAACCATCTTAATAAACAAATACAGGTAAAAGGTATGCAGATAAAAAAAACAAAGTCGTAAAATAAAAACCGACGTGTATCTGAAAATTTGTTTTACACCAATTATTAAATTACAATTATAAATTACAATATTAAATTATTAAAAACCTCATAAAATTCAGACACATTAAATACACATAGATTTTCATTGCATTTCAATGTTGCCAATCCCTATTAGAATCACGTTTCCATTCTGACCATTGGATCCACGTAAAATACCATTAACCAACGATGTGGCAAATCCCTATTTAGATCACATTAATAACCGCTCACTACAATTTCATGCTTAACCATTACAATTATATGATGAAAAACCTAATAAAATTCAGACACACTAATACACATAGATTTTCATTACATTTCATTTGTGTCAATCCCAATTACAATCACGTTTCCATTCTGACCATTAGATCCACGTAAAATACCATTAACCAACGGTGTGTCAAATCCCTATTTAGATCACATTAATAACCGCTCACTACAATTCCATGCGTTACCATTAAAATTCTATGATGAAAAACCTCAAAAAATTCAGACACACTAAATACACATAGATTTTCATTATATTTCAATGGTGCCAATGTCGGTAATAAAGGATCCTGTAATATTAACAAGGTTAAGCCAATCAAAATCGACGTTGTTCGGTTCTGTCACTCCGAGCCAGCACGAGGTGCCGTTTCGTCGTTTCGTCTTCGACGGTCTTCGTCCATTTTTAATTGGTTTTTTGATTGTGTGTGTGTGTGCAATGGTGTTTTGTTAAATTATCGAGAAAACTTCAAGAAAATGAGGTCCTATGTATATTATAATTTACACAGTTAGTGACTACAAATTACATAATTAAGCAAGCAACTATGTAATAGTCGACAAAAGCTGTTGAGTTTTCCATTTTATTCGGCACTGACATTTTGTCAGGAACGAGTTCGGAACGACCCGCGGCCATTTTGTTGCTTTTGGCATTATATGAAATTAAATAAATAAATTAACTTAAAATTCTTATACCTACTATGAATTTTACAGTTGATAATGACTAAGACTAAATCCATTTCTAAAAGAATGTTTCCCCGCTGTAGCAAAATGGGGGGTTATGACAAAAGAATACGAGATTTAGTGATATTTGGTTGCAAAATACTGATAATTAAAAGTAAAAATGACGTTTTATATCATAGAATTTCGATGGTAAAGCATGGAATTGTAGTGAGCGGTTATTAATGTGATCTAAATAGGGATTTGCCACATCGTTGGTTAATGGCATTTTAAGTGGATCTAATGGTCAGAATGGAAACGTGATTCTAATAGGGATTGGCACCATTGAAATGTAATGAAAATCTATGTGTATTTAGTGTGTCTGAATTTTATGAGGTTTTTCATCATAAAATTTCAATGGTAAAGCATGGAATTGTAGTGAGCGGTTATTAAATGTGATCTAAATAGGGATTTGCCACATCGTTGGTTAATGGTATTTTACGTGGATCTAATGGTCAGAATGGAAACGTGATTCTAATAGGGATTGGCACCATTGAAATTCTATGATAAAACACTAAATACACATAGATTTTCATTACATTTCAATGGTGCCAATGTCGGTAATAAAGGATCCTCTAATATTAACAAGGTTAAGCCAATCAAAATCGACGTTGTTCGGTTCTGTCACTCCGAGCCAGCACGAGGTGCCGTTTCGTCGTTTCGTCTCTGACGGTCTTCGTCCATTTTTAATTGGTTTTTTGATTGTGTGTGTGTGTGCAATGGTGTTTTGTTAAATTATCGAGAAAACTTCAAGAAAATGAGGTATTATAATTTACACATTTAGTGACTACAAATTACATAATTAGGCAAGCAACTATGAAATAGTAATAGTGATAATTAAAAGTAAAAATTTTACTATTAACTTTTAGGTCAGAGTATTTGAAGTTGTAGGTGAAAAGGACTTCATTGACACAACTCGAAGAATGATAATATGCAAATTATTAAGTACACCTTTGCAGAAGGAACTAAACTGGACAGGACGTAATAACAGGATTCCACGACCACGCTAGAATAAAACTAACCGAAACCCAATCAAATTGCATTTAGTTCAATGTTTTAGGACATAATTCATTTTGATAGTACAGTGAGATTGGACTAAATTCATTTCGTTTGTCTAAGCGTTTTTCCCCTTTTAATTGCACAAGGACTTAATGCATATCGACTGTCCAAGTGTTAAGAAAAAAGATAATATTTGACCTTAAGGATACAGCGCCACCTTCATCTCAAATATGGAAAATATGGACAAAATGCAGTTTGTAAGTCCTCAAGTATTCTTCAATAGTTTTTTTTTTTAGTTTAACGTTTTGTCATCAAATTGCACATCATCACTATTTCAAAATTATCAAATTATCCTTTCTTACCATAACGGCCTTAACAATTTTTTTTATCTTTAGGATTAAATCATTTTTACACAGGCCTATGTTTTTTTTTATAAAAAAATTGTTACTAGATAGTAGGTATGTAGGTACCTATAATAGTTTATCTGATTTAAAGTTTTAGCCCCTAACCTTAAAGTTTCTGTTTCATTTTTATGCTTTGAGGGTGGTATCTAAAGAACGAAACGTCAAGCTTTAAAAATAATAAAGCCATTGTGTAGAACATAAACACTGATATAAGTAATGATTTTTGTTTTTTCTCAAGTTAAAAATTAACGCGTGAAAAATTAAAAACCAAAACTAAAAATTTCGGTTTTTTTTCCTCGGATATCCCCGATGATATTTGGAATATTTTTAATTTCTTTTCACCAGAATATTAGGCCCCAAATTATGCAACTTTGCTTCAACGTAACCATCTTATTTAAGGTATTGAAAAAAAAAATATTTTAATTTTTTTTGCCCTAGAACATACTTGGTAAATAACCTTCAAGATTTTAGAGTTGTATTGAAAAACATAAAGCCCAAAAAGATACTACCTTTCTACAACTCATTTTAAAAAGCTCATTGTTGTACCACTGAATTACCATGGTTGCCCGTTAGAATACAGTTCATTTTCTACATTATTTCTCCACCGTGCCACATTAAGCCCTTAAAGAAACCACATTAGATTACAATGATGCTGGCTCATCATATTTATTTTAAAAATTTCTTTTGTACTACTGAAATAAACACACTGTTTTAACATGGTTGCCCATTACAATACAATCCATTTAACACATTCTTTCCCCACTATGCCGCATTAAGTCCACAAAGAACATATACATTATATCGCCTCATCATATTCACTGCTCATTGTTGTTTGTTGTACCTACCTATGGTATCCACACTGAATTCCCATTAGAACATTATTTCTCAATCGTGCCAAAATAAGCTCACAAAGAAGCCACATTATATCACCATGCTAGTTCTGGCTCATATTCATTGCTCTTTATTGTACCACTTAAATCCACAGACTGAATTACCATGGTTGCCCATTACAATACAATTCATTTACCACATCATTTCCCCGCCGTGCCACATTAAGCCCACAGATAAACAACCACACCATGATAACTCATCATATTTATTTTAAGATCATTGTTGTACCACTGAAATCCACACACTGAATTACCATCGTTTTCTATTAGAATACAATTCGTTTGCCACATTATTTTTCCATCATGCCACATTAAGCCCACAAAGAAACCACATTAGATCACAATGCTGGCTTATTATTGTTCCACTGAAATCCACACACTGAATTACCATTATTGCCCATTCAAATACAATTTATTTGTCATATTATTTCCCAACTGTGCCACATTAAGCCCACAGAGAAACCACATAAGATCACCATGATGACTCATCATAATCCTTTTAAGAAGCTCATTGTTGTACCACTGAAATCCGCACACTAAATTACCATTGTTTCCCATTAGAATACAATTAGTTTGCCACATTATTTTTCCATCATGCCACATTAAGCCCACAAAGAAACCACATTAGATCACAATGCTTGCTCATTATTGTTCCACTGAAATCCACACACTGAATTACCATTGTTGCCCATTCAAATACAATTTATTTGTCACATTATTTCCCAACCGTGCCACATTAAGCCCACAGAGAAACCACATAAGATCACCATGATGACTCATCATATTCATTTTAAGAAGCTCATTGTTGTACCACTGAAATCTGCACACTAAATTACCATTGTTGCCCATTAGAATAGAATTCGTTTGCCATATTATTTCCCCGCCGGGCCACATTAAACCCACAAAGAACCCCATTAGATTACCAAGCTGGCTCGTCATATTCATTACTCATTATTGTACCACTGAAATCCACACACTGAATTACCATGGTTGCCCATTACAATACAATAAATTAACCATATTATTTCCCTGCCGTGCCACATTAAGCCCACAGAGAAACCACATAAGATCACCATGATGACTCATCATATTCATTTTAAGAAGCTCATTGTTGTACCACTGAAATCCACACACTAAATTACCATTGTTGCCCATTAGAATACAATTCGTTTGCCACATTATTTTTCCATCATGCCACATTAAGCCCACAAAGAAACCACATTAAATACTCATTCTGGCTCATCATATTAATTTTAAATATCTCATTGTTATACCATGGAATCTCATTGAAGATAGGAAATTCACACACTGAATTACCATGCGTTTCCATTGAAATATGCACATTAATACCACAAGGTTTATCATTACATACCTGGTTATTTCGGAGAATAACCGATCTCTTAATAACACATAAAGAACCACAGAAATATCATTCTCTAAAAAATCATTGTTACATCATAAAAACCCATAGATTTGCCATCGACTCCAAACCCCGATAAAAAGTGCCAATACACACTTCGTTTCTCATTATTTTCCTTACCATTGAACCACATTGTTTTTTTATATGATTTCAATGTGTTTTTTTTGACAGGGCATTTTTGGTTTCTTCTTTGCCTGTTCTATTGCTGTGGATTCAAACCATTCCATGTAAATGTTGGCGATTATTGGGGAGAGAGATGAGCCCATCGGTAGTCCGTCTACTTGGTTGAAGAATCTATCCGTTTCTTGAAAGTAGGAATTGTTGAGGCAGCATTCTAATAGTTCCAAGATGGCATTAATAGGGAGCGTTGTTCTTTCCTGTAGAGTATGGTCTTCCTCAAGTTTCTTTTTGACAACCTTTAGGGCGTCTTTTACGGGAACGTTGGTGTAAAGACTTTCGACGTCAAAGCTCACCAGCTGATCTCCTGGCTGTACTTCCTTTCCTCCAATTATTTGTACGAAGTGTTGTGAGTTCTTAACAAATGATGTGCTATTTCCTTGGAGAGGTTTGAGTAGAGGGAACAGAAATCTAGCTAGCTCGTATGTTAGAGAATTACGGGAGCTCGTAATGGGTCTTAGAGGTATGTTGTGTTTGTGTATCTTTGGCAGGCCATAGAGATGTGGAGGCTTACTGTGGTGTGGTGTCAGGCGTGTCCGTGTCTTTTCTGGTATATATCATTCATATTTCTTTAGTGTTCGGTAGATTCTTCTCTCGATAGTAGAGGTCGGATCCTTGGCAGTTAGAGAGTAGTTTCCTTTCTGCAGGACTTCTTCGATTTTCTGATCGTAGGTCTGAACATCCATAATGACGGTCGATTTTCCCTTGTCGGCTGGTAGAATCTTAATAGTGGGGTCTTTGCGAAGGTTTGCAAGGGAGATTTTATCATCCTTACTGATATTTTGTTTTGGAGGCTTCGATTTTTCCAGAACTTCCCTAACTTTCCATCTAAATTCCTTCCCTTGTGTCTCTCCTATGGTTGTTGAGTCGACGGCGCTAATAATGTCCAGTATTGGTATCTCTTTTGGAGCTATAGTAAAGTTTAATCCCTTGGCCAATAAGTTTTCTTCATTGCTTGTTAATTCTTTAGATGAAATGTTAACAATGGTCCTTTGATTCTGCGTTATTGGTGTTTCTTGACTTACATGTTTTCCCAATTTCTTCTTATGATTATTTTGTTGAGTGGTTCTTACTTTGTCACAGGTGGCGTCAATCTTCCGAAAAATAGGTCCATGATCCTCTTCTAACGTGTATTCTTTGATTTCCTCGAATCTCTGTTGGATATCCGTGAGTAGAGCAGCTTTCTTAAAACGGTGGTAGTTTTTTCTGGGAACGTATGAGGGCTTTGCTGGCATTATTTAGAATCTTTATGGCGTGATGTCCTGGGATTGGTGACTTAATCCTAAAGCCATCTGAAATAATTCCTTGGTCCCTTGCCTGTAGCAGAAACTGGATGTGTGTTTCCTCCTTTGTTAATTTTATCTTGACTTTCTCGTAGCTACGAAACTTACCACTTATACCGGGTCCATACCGGGCTTCTAGTGAATGTTTGAAGGTTGGAGACAATGATGTTTCTTGAATGATGAAAGAGTTTTGGACTTCCATTGACTTTATTTGTTTTAAATCACAACGTTTCAACTGGTAAGTATCTCCAGTCGTCTTCAGGTGAATACTAAATAAGTAAAGTAACTACAAAGACTATTTATACTAGCTAGGTGCACTGAAGCATAACTAAGGTGGGTGCAGTCATGCGTTCAGTTGGCACGCGATCTTATCCTAAGCTTACATCTATCTAACAAAGGTGTCCAGATATTTCTTATGTCTAATGATGGTTTACTAAAACAGCCTGGGTTCTGGTGAATAGCAGAAGCTTCCTTAAACTTTCTTTTCCTCCAGTGTGGTTCCTTAAGTAGGATTTCAGCTTCTGACCACATGATATTATTACAGGTTCTGGAGGTAAACTAACTCTTGGTAATCTCTCCTTATACAACTGCACTTTTAGAGGTACTTTTAGAAATACTTTTTTTACATTTAAAATTAATTTGTTTACCAAAGGTTTATTTACCAGCAGTATGTATTACAAATCGATATAAATACCGTCTGTTAAGCAGGTAATAATAACGCATTACTAAGTGACAATAAACAATGCAAACCCCGGAAACCCCCAATGACCATCTTGTGTATTATAACCAAAATGTAAATATAATTATTATAATCTTCAGATTGGAAAATCCCTGAAATAAGTACCAAACTGGACATTAAACCGTTAAGGTTTTAAATTTTTTGATAAAGCCGAAAACCGAGCCGAAAACATAAAAATAAGCTCTTAAAATAATAATTTATGAAACCCGGCATTTTATTACAAAACTGACAAAATATGCAAAAAATACATATTTTATATAATTTTGCCCTTTAGATATAAGAAACCTTTGTTAAGTAGATCATCTACTTCAGATGTAATCTTAGATTAATACCGCGCTGGAATTAAACGCATGACTGAACCCATCTCAGTTATGCTCCAGTGCATCTACCTAGTATAAATAGAGCTGTGTTACATTGCTTATTTAGTAGTAGTTCACCTGAGGTATATATGTATACCAGTTGAAAAGTTGTGATTTAAAACAAATAAAGAGAATTTAATTCCATAAGTATTCGGTGTCAGCAGAGGCAAAAATAAAATTAATTTTGTATGGCTTTATAAACTCACAATGAAACTATATAGTAAAGGTTGGCCACAGAATATACAGAGGGTCCTGCACCTCGCCTCCCGTCTTCTATAGCTCACTTAGTAATTAGGTTAGGATTTTGCAGACCTTACCTGTATCTTGGGGCGCATTTCAAGAAAATATTTTTTTTCATAAAGGGTGTTCCAATAAAGTGTGACGTCATAAAGGTGTATTTTTTTAAATTACATGATATATATTTTCTTACTTATTTGGATGCCTCCTATAGTTACCTACATATCCCTAAAACTTTATTGAAATCGATTCAGTATTATAGGCGAAAAAAATAAAAACTGAAAAATATCAGTTTTGCACCACTGGTTTTAAAAATTAATAAAAAATAAAAGTAATGCCTCGTTAATAAAATTATACAAAGGTACTTATTAAACAAGGTGTAACAGTCTCGTCAACCAAGTTTGATTAATACGAATTGTAGAGGGTGTCCAAAGTTTAGTGTCAAACTTTGCAAACTTTAAAGCAATTTATTTTTCTTATTTCAAATAGGAACCCCTATTCCCCTATACCTTTTTATGTCATTCGATGCAGAATTAAAAGTCAAACATTTTTCCTAATTGCAACTCTATCTCCATTTCTAACGCATCGAGACTTATTTGCAGAAAACTCATTTTATCAACTAAGTATTCCAACAGTCATTATTATGAATAAATATCGAAGGTGGCTTTGAAAAACAATTTATTGGTATTAAAGTTTATTAAAGTGACCAAAGACAATTTTGACTTTAGTAGTCTAAAAGTTTTAAATATTGTTAAATTATTAGTTATTTTAAGCTGTTATAATTACTTTATATTGTTTTTTGTGATGGACTACAACCAAGAAGAGCTCGTAGATATGATTTTTATATTAGGAGCACGCAAAAAAGACTCTTTTTTGGCAAGCTGAGTTTACGCACAGCGTTATCCGGAACAACGACATCCAGACAAAAGGGGCCTGCAAAACATATTAGATAGATTTGTACAAACGAGAAATCTAAACTACCCAAAACCAGTAAGAAATAAACCGGTCCGAAGTCAAGAAAATGAATTGGCTGTGCTTTTATCTGTTTTAGAAAATCCTTCAGCTACTCAACAAGCAGTCGCTGATACCGTAGATGTAATCGAAAGAACAGTTCAAAGAATTTTAAAGGATAACCATATTCATGATTATCATTTCCAGTTAATAATTACTAACAATTTAACAATATTTGAAACTTTTAGATTACTAAAGTCAAAATGGTCTTTGGTCATTTTAATTAAATTATTTTTCAAAGCCACCTTCGATATTTATTCATAATAATGACTGTTGGAATAGCTGATAAAATGAGTTTTCTGCAAATAAGTCTTGTGATGCTTTAGAAATTCCGATAGGGTTGCAATTAGGAAAAATGTTTGATTTTTAATTCTGCATCGAATGGCATAAAAACATACAGGGGTTCCTATTTGAAATAAGAAAAATAAATTCCTTTAAAGTTTGCAAAGTTTGACATTAAACTTTGGACACCCTGTACAATTCGTATTAAACAAACTTGGTTGACGAGACTGTTATACCTTGTTTAATAAGTACCTTTGTATAATTTTATTAACGAGGCATTATTTTTATTTTTTATTAATTTTTAATACCAGTGGTGCAAAACTGATATTTTTTAGTTTTAATTTTTTTCGTCTATAATACTAAATCGATTTCAATAAAATTTTAGGGGTATGTAGGTAACTATAGGAGGCACTCAAAAAAGTAAAAAATATAGGGCATGTAATCTAAAAAATACACCCTTATGACGTCACACTTTTTTGGAACACCCTGTATGAAAAAAAAATGACTTCCTTAACTTTATTACTATGTGAGCTATAGAAGACGGGAGGTGAGGTGCAGGACCCTGATAGCTACGCATAGCTACGCGTAGCTATATATTCTGTGGCTTGGCTTTATAATCCTATAGAAATTTTGTAGTAACTTATCATTGAACTTATTCGTCATATATATTACAAAATACATAAAACATAAACTTCTTGCAACTAGGTATAATAAACAGTTAATGTATTATCTAGATATATTAATCATTTTTGAAGTGCAATTTAAAAAATTATTATCATGAATAGAATGTCGACTGGCGCCTCGGAATGACTTCAATACATGTGTATGTGTTCTGCAAATTGTGCCTTATTTTATATTGTTATGACTCCTGTAACATCTCATCAGGGCCGGCTTTAGGATTATTGTAAAAGACAAAATTGCTGTCCATCGAATATTTTTTTTTATGATAGCGTAGTAGGTAAAACTGTTCTTATTGCTTGCACAAATTAGTTAGCTATTTTTTATCGCTAATTATATACAGGGTGTTATTTATGTATGTGGCCAAACTCCAAGGGGTGCTTCTTTAAGTGATTTTAAGAAGAAAAGTTCATATAAACATGGGTCCGAAAATGCATAGTTTTTACGATACAGGGTGTCAATCAAACTTTAAAAATAAATCGGATGTTCGTAAATATCTCAAATACTCTTTTATTCGATTTTGTTAAAATTTGGCAATTCTGTTTGTAATAACAAGAGGATAATTTAGCCTTAATTTAAAATTATTAAGTCCAGTGGCATCCCAGAAGACAGTCCAACTAATATTTTTGACATAAAAATTGCGCGCCACTGACTTTTGTATATAATTATATATATTTTTCGAATTAAGCAACTACAAATACAACTATTTTATTTCCTAAGTTTTTTTCATATCTTGTTTTGTTTTCGAGAAAAAAAATAAAAACCACTTTATTGCATGTCCTCGGGACAATAAGAGTAAACAATTTAAACTACTTACCAAACTATTAAGCAATAAAAATTACACGAAAGTCCTCTTTTGAATTTTTTCGCACAGATCAAAACTGTTTTCGATAAAAGAAATTAACATAAAATAATCACATAACGTAATAATTTATTACTGCAATGTTTTTAAAGTAAAAACTATAACTGTTATTGTCCTGGGGACATGCCACAAAGTGGTTTTTATTTTTTTTCTCGAAAACAAAGCAAGATGTGAAAAAAACACAGGAGATAAAATAGTTGTATTTGTAATTGCTTAATTCGAAAAAAATACATAATTTTTAAAAAAGTCAGTGGCGCGCAATTTTTTATCAAAAATATTAGTTGGACTGTCTTCCGGGACGCCACTGGACCTAATAATTTTAATCTAATTGAGACAAACTCATTATTAATTATGGCAACTATACAGGGTGCTATTTAAGTATGTGGCCTAACTCCAAGGGGTGCTTCTTTAAGAGATTTTAAGAAGAAAAGTTCATATAAACATGGATCCGAAAATGCATAGTTTTTACGATAAAGGGTGTAAAACTTTTAAAAAAAAATCGGATGTTCGTAAATATCTCAATACTCTTTTATTCGATTTTGTTGAAATTTGGCAATTCTGTTTGTAATAACAAAAGGATAATTTAACCTCAATTAGATTTAAATTATTAAGTTTAGTGGCGTCCCGGAAGACAGTCCAACTAATATTCTTGACAAAAAAATTGCGCGTCACTGACTTTTTTTAAATTTATGTATTTTTTTCGAATTAAGCAGCTACAAATACAACTATTTTATCTTTTAGGTTTTTTCATATCTTGCTTTGTTTTCGAGGAAAAAAATATAAACCACTCTATTGCATATCCCCGGGACAATAAGAGTAAAAAATTTAAACTACTTACCAAACTATTAAGCAATTAAAATTATACGAAAGTCCTTTTTTGAATTTTTTTCGCAGAGATTAAAACTGTTTTCGATAAAAAAAAATTAACATAAAATAATGGCATAACGTAATAATTTATTACTGCAATGTTTTAAAAGAGACAAGCTCTTATTGTTCCGGCGACATGTAATAAAGTGGTTTTTATTTTTTTTCTCAAAAACAAAGCAAGATATGAAAAAACTCAAATGGTAAAATACTTCTATTTGTAGTTGCTTAATTCGGAAAAAATACATATTTTAAAAAAGTCAGTGGCGCGCAAATTTTTTGCCAAAAATATTAGTTGGACTGTCTTCCGGGACGCCACTGAACTTAATAATTTTATTCTAATTGAGGCTAAATTATCCTCTTGTTATTACAAACATAATTGCCAAATTTCAACAAAATCGAATAAAAGAGTATTGAGATATTTACGAACACATCCGATTGTTTTTTTTTAAAGTTTGACACCCTGTATTGTAAAAACTATGCATTTTCGGACCCATGTTTATATGAACTTTTCTTCTTAAAATCACTTAAAGAAGCACCCCTTGAAGTTTGGCCACATACTTAAATAACACCCTGTATCTGAATCATAGGTTGTGCTGGCAAAAAGTACAAAAAGAACGTCAGTGCGTATTGTTGTGTAATAGTGGTTCAGTATTAAATCTATTTTTATTATTTAAACTGTGTATGATGATTTTAAACTTTTGAACTGACGTTTATACAGGGTCTTAATTTTTTTTTTTAATTTACTCTGTTCCTTAGCTTTGGTGAAAATGTTAATAAAATCAAATAAAATCGGAATAAAATTAAAGCTCTTCTGGAAACTAAACAGCGCAAAACTAGTTTTCTAATAAAAGATATTTTTTTTGCAACTTTGACCAGACCTGGTGTAGAAAATTCAGCAAAAGAATTATGTTTAGATGTATTTACGAAATAACAATTATGTGTATTGGCAGAATTGCACCCCAAGCAAAAACCAATATGAAATTTGATTGGACTTTTACTAACAAATAAGATTATTATGCCAGCTAGAGCAATAGCGCTAAAACAATTTTTCTATGGGGTCGGTATGAGTTTTTGAGAAAAAAAAAATCAGGGAGAAACTAAATTAATTTATTATCTAATAATTTGTTATTTAGCTCAAGGGAATGGTCCTCTCTTTTTGTGTTTGTTGCTAAAATGGCAGTTTTTGAAGCGAAACTACGTCTTTATACTGCAGAAGAATTTAATAAACATATTGTAGAAATTATTTTCATAAATGTAATTTACTTAAAAGTAGTTTCATTATAGTTATTAATGATACTAGTTCGATATGAACACTATAATGAAACGTGTGCACAAGTTTCATTATCAAAGTTCATATCGAACGTGTATCATTCAAAATTTAATCTACGACAGTGCAAATAGATTTTATTCGTCTAAATTTCATTGATATCACCTAACGTTTTCGTAATTTTTAAAATTTTCAGGTGTCCATATTAGTCGATATCATGGTAACAGCATTTTTGATTGTTTCAATTTCGATTTTGACAACATCATTATTGCCGTCTAATTTTCTATTGTATGCAAAGTGTTGGCCAAAAATAATTTAAATATGGGAGATTCTGAATCCGAAAGTGTCCCTTCGGATGTCGAAATGTTTACAATAAATAAATGCAATCCGTTTTTCTAAGTAATAATAACAAATAAATAGTTTGCATCGACTTTCTTTTTGTTTTTGTATCTTAACATTTGGATGTTATTATGAATTCATAATGGCACTGAATTCTATTATGAAGGTCATAATGACATCTGTCGTAGATTAATCTAAAAATCGTTGCTGTCATAACCCCCCCTCTCCATAATCCTGAGTTGGCGCCTAGAAATAACCGCAGATCATCTGTTTTACAAGTTGGACACTAAGCAGTAATTAATTGTTTCCTTTAACAATATTAAAACTATTACAAGCAAATATATTATTTTATACTTATGCATTAAACAGGAAACATTCCTTATTTCGCTGGTATCGCACTTAATTATGAACAACAAAAACAATGAATTTTTATAGTTTCGTTTAACAAAACTATAGAACACGCGCTGGTTAAATAGTTATTTATACTACAAGGGATGTAAGTAACATTCACTAGTCGAGAACGATTTTGCGCCCGAGCGATAACGAGGGCTGGCAATAAAGTTCGAGACTAGTAAATATACTTATATCCCCTGAAGTAAATAACATTTTTTCTCCTCCCCGCAGAATTTATTCTGGGATTTTTATTAATTTAATCCGATACTTTTCGTATGAAATTATGGACAGCTTTGACCGGTTTCTATAACATCATAAGCATTGTTATTTTAACAACAACGTCAAGCTGACAGTTTATTATCAAAAATTGAGAGAAATTGAAATTATTGATTTATATAACACACAAATGGATATAGAAGAATCAGCAAATATCGCTTGTCTGTCGCTGCTGCTAGAAAAATCGAGGAAGAGGTATGAAGCAACTCAAGCAATGTATCAATACTTCAAGAAATAGTGCCAAACAAAGACTGCTACTGCAGTATCAGAAACCGTGCTTTTGGCGTACTTTCACGAAAAATCTTCTGTATTAAAGTCTTCATCAAGCTTATGGTGTGAATCTTTCATGCTGAAGTCCACCCTTTCCATAGAGGAAAACATAGATATTTCCAAGTATCCTAAACTTCGAGCATTTTTAAAAAAGAAATAATGACGGATATAAACCCCAAAAATCTAATGTGTTTGACAGGGAAGATGTAAATAAATTCCTGTTTGAAGCCCCCGATGATATTTATTTAATGATGAAGGTTGTAATGATAATGGAAATTGCTGGAGCGTGCCGTTCTAGTGCAATGAAAATGGGCAATGTTGAATTAAGGCATGAAGTCATATTATTTGTTACTATCCCGATTCCAAAAATGGAATGGCACGTAAATTTATAGTGACTAAAAGTGACGATGAGAAGGTTTGTTATTTCAAAATAATTCGAAATTACATTGATATAAGATCCCACATGACGAATTTTAATCCTTGCTTTTTCATGCGATATCAAAATGGAAACTGCTTAAACCAGCCTGTCGGGAAAAACTCGATTTCTTCAATTCCAAGTAAAATTGCTAAATCGCTGAACTTTCAGAACGTTAAGGAGTATACTGGACACTCCCTTAGAAGAACGTCGGCTACTTTATTAGCGAATACTGGAGTTTGTCTTAGCCCTCAAGCGACATGGCAGATGGAAATCTGCAACTATTGCGGAAAGTTATGTAGCGGAAAGCGTTAACAATAAAAAGGAAGTTGCAAATAAAATTTTATACAATATAACGAAGCCAGAAATCTTCTGTAGTACTTCAAGAGTAACAGAAAACTTGATTAGAGATGGAAAAATTATGGAGTCAAAACATTTCATACAATTTGAGAAAAAACGAAAAAACATTTATCCAAATTTTGTAAATAATGTTCATAATTGTACTCTTAATATTCATATCACTTAATAATACTCAACTTTTATTTATAAATCATTGTTTTTAATTGGCATAAATTATTACCACCCAAGGGTGGTAAGTTGACTAACAACCCGTCGACAAGGGCAATCGATACCTTTTTGGTAATTGTTACTTACGTCCTTCAAAACAGTATCAAGATGCGTTGTTTACAATATAGGGAGGAGAAAAACAAAATGTTTCATCCCATGATATCTTTTACCCTAAATAAACTACTTATTTCTGACTTCATTAACAGTATAAAAATTTGAAAAAACGCGCTTGTATTTTACTTATTGACATACATTCCGTCTTTATGTAGATTAAGCCTAAGAAAAATCATAACCTTTACCGCCGGTACGTCAAGCTGACTGAATTAATTTACGACGTACCAGTGGCGGCTCTTACAGTAGGGCCACAGTGCCATGGCCCTACCTACCCTACCTGTACACCAGCTATTTATTCACACTCATAATCATTACTTAGTCTCTCTACGCTTCATTCTTTTTGTAAATGTGAATGTAAACAATTTGAAATTTAAGATATCTGATAACGTCTAACTCTGCAAAAACTCCCTGAGACTGGGAAAATTCCCCGGTGATGGCCAGACAACACTTTGCTTACGAGAGAGATAATAAACATATCGCCTTCTCTTACTAGCGCATATGCCTTCGTGGCGGGCCGGATCCTTAGATCAAGCCACGATTGATGGATTTACACGTGCTTTAGTTATCGAGAATAAAGAGTCGCAATGATTTGCTTCCACTACCAGATACCAGATGGCGGCTGTTTTTAATGCGGTTTTCCCTGTCCAAATATGAAGTTTAAAAATTTTTTAACAGCTTTTCGTTTTGACTATTTTATTTTTATTCTGTGACTTTTGTAGGTTAGGTTTAGAAGTTTTTAAAAAAAAAATCGCGATTTTCCTCTCTCTCATTAAAACAGAAAATGCAAGTTAAGGTGGGAGTGTCAACATGCTTGCCAACCTATAACCTATTTCGCGTAGATTTATTTATGTTTTCCAGCTTTTATACAAAATTTAAAGAAAATCAGTATTGACTTGATATTCTATAGGTAATAACTGACATATTTAATAAATATCAAGAAATTTCATTACTTATTTTAGGAGAATTGTATAATAAAGATTTTTTTTAACATTATTATGTCATTGTCACTCATTGTTCTTTTACTATACAATTCTCCCAAAAATAGCAATGCAATAAGTTGATATTTTTGTAATATATCAGATACTACCTAAATAATGTACCGACGATATTGATTTTCTTTAAATGTTAGTTATTAAAATAATAAACTCCAAAAATCAACGCGAAATAGGTTATAGGTTGGCAATAGATTGAATGACGTTGAGAATTCAACCTTAAGGAATTGGGTCGTCCATTGCCAGAGTTACTTATAAAAGAAACTCAAAGTGGACAAAAATCGCGTGTTCGGAAATTTAATAACAGTATTTATTCAAAAAATAGTTGGTTGTGCGGGTGCGAGGAGACAAATAAAATGTTAAATGTTCTGTTTTGTGTGCGTTTTGTTTGGTGGAGAAGAAACTTGGTTGCAAAAAGGAACTGATGATAGATAAATGGAAAAAAAGGAAATTTCACGAAAAATTCAATGTGCACAAAATTAACAATATTTTTAGCTTTTGTATGTTGGGTAAATTAAATATAAAAAGTATATTTAAGTTCTGTCTATCGTCAGACACTTGTTAAACATAATAACAATAATATATACAATATACAATAATAAAGAGGCTGACAAAAATAGATACGTTTTGAACCAAATAATAAACTGTAGGTAATCGATTTTGCGGGGCATTTTTAGATGCACCATTGAATTAATCGGTAAGTTTTTTTTTATATTCTCATTAAATATTTTTATTTTGATATTTTGGCCCCACCCGTTTCAACTATCACGAGCCGTCACTGCGACGTACCGCAAATATGGAGAATATGACGTAACGGTCAGCGGTCATTGAACAGACTTTTACTACGAGTATAGCGGTGGAAATTCCGGGAAAATTCTTCATGGACTGGCAGCCATGCAAGGGAGTTTTAACACTACTACGAGACTGCCAATAATATTTATTTTGTGTTAAAATCTAAATGGACTAAAAGTATCTGCAGTATATTAATTTTAAAATTATTATAGTTGCAGTCACGTTGCTTATTTTTTCGACAAACTCAATTGGCAACTATACAGGGTGCTATCTAAGTATGGTGCTTCCTTAAGTGATTTTAAAAAGAAAAGTTCATATAAACATGGGTCCGAAACGGCATAGTTTTTACGATACAGTGTGTCAAACTTTAAAAAAAAAATCGGATGATTTTGTTGAAATTTGGCAATTCTGTTTGTAATAACAAGAGGATAATTTAGTCTCATTTAGATTAAAATTAATAAGTCCAGTGGCGTCCCGGAAGACACTCTAACTAATATTTTTACCAAAAAATTGCACGCCACTGACTTTTATTAAATTATGTATTTTTTTCGAATTAAGCAACTACAATTACAACTATTTTATCTCCTAATTTTTTTCATATCTTGCTTTGTTTTCGAGAAAAAAAATATAAACCACTTTATTGCATGTCCCCGGGACAATAAGAGAAAAAAATTTAAACTACTTACCAAATTATTAAGCAATTAAAATTACACAAAAGTCCTCTTTTGAATTTTTTCGCACAGATTAAAACTGTTTTCGATAAAAAAAATTAACATAAAATAATCGCATAACGTAATAATTTATTACTGCAATGTTTTAAAGGTAACAACTGTATTGTCCCGGGGACATGCCATAAAGTGGTTTTTATTTTTTTTTCTCGAAAACAAAGCTAGAAATGAAAAAAACTCAGGAGATAAAATAGTTGTATTTGTAGTTGTTTAATTCGAAAAAAATACATAATTTAAAAAAAAAGTCAGTGGCGCGCAATTTCTTCTGGGACGTCACTGGACTTAATAATTTTAATCTAATTGAGGCTAAATTATCCTCTTGATATTACAAACATAATTGCCAAATTTCAACAAAATCGAATAAAAGAGTATTGAGATATTTACGAACATTCGATTTTTTTTAAAGTTTGACACCCTGTATCGTAAAAACTATGCATTTTCGGACCCATGTTTATATGAACTTTTCTTCTTAAAATCACTTAAAGAAGCACCTCTTGGAGTTTGGCCACATACTTAAATAACACCCTGTATACAGGGTGATTCAAAAGTACTTTGACAAACTTCGGGAGGTAATTGCTGGCAATATTTTAACATGAAAAGTTCTTATAAACAGTGGTCCTTGGCGACTTCGTTACGGAGATACAGGGTGTTGAAATGTTAAAAGAAATAGTAATAATTTTTAAATAACTCCTTAACGAGTAATTTTTTTTTTATGAAATTTTGTGAACTAAATAAGCATCTAAGGACACTTATTTTCAAAGTACAAAACGTTCGTAAATCTAACCAGTGGCGTCGGTACAAAATGTTACTATCATATTTTTTGTGAAAACTATGCTACACCACTGACTTATTTTATTTTAACTATTTTCATATAAATCCCCCCTTTATTTAGAACAAAAAAGATCACGTGTGTTTTTTTGATACGAGGGACGGTTTAAGCGTAAATGATTATTTTATTTGAATATACACAAATATTAAAAAATGTGTTTTAAACTGATCAACCACTCAAATATTTATTACAGTATTTTAACGAATACCTACATACATACTTACTAATAAACAAATATGTATATGCCTAAGGAAGGTATCTGAGGATGCCTATTTTTTAAGTACAACACGTTTTCAGTGGCATACATATTTATTTATTAGTATGTTATTTTTTAATATTTTGTATTTTGACAAGGCGGCTTTGGAAATGTTTTTTTGTCGATAAATTAAAATATATTTGACAGTTAGTTACCATCAAAAATAACAAAACTGAACAAATAAAACTCAGTGGTAACTAACTGTCAAATATATTTTAATTTATCGACAAAAAAAGCATTTCCAAAGCCGCCTTGTCAAAATACAAAATATTAAAAAATAACATACTAATAAATAAATATGTATGCCACTGAAAACGTGTTATACTTAGAAAATAGGCATCCTCAGATACCTTCCTTAGGCATATACATATTTGTTTATTAGTAATTAGGTATGTATGTAGGTATTCGTTAAAATACTGTAATAAATATTTGAGTGGTTGATCATATTAAAACACATTTTTTAATATTTGTGTATATTCAAATAAAATAATCATTTACGGTTAAACCGTCCCTCGTATCAAAAAACACACGTGATCTTTTTTGTTCTAAATAAAGGGGGGATTTATATGAAAATAGTTAAAATAAAATAAGTGAGTGGTGTAGCATAGTTTTCACAAAAAATATGATAGTAACATTTTGTACCGACGCCACTGGTTAAATTTACGAACGTGTTGTACTTTGAAAATAAGTGCCTTTAGATGCTTATTTAGTTCACAAAATTTCATAAAAAAAAAATTACTCGTTAAGGAGTTATTTAAAAATTATTACTATTTCTTTTAACATTTCAACACCCTGTATCTCCGTAACGAAGTCGCCAAGGACCACTGTTTATAAGAACTTTTCGTGTTAAAATATTGCCAGCAATTACCTCCCGAAGTTTGTCAAAGTACTTTTGAATCACCCTGTATAGGAGTTTATTATCCGAGGTAGTTCTCTAAAGTAAAGGCCCAGTTTGCAGATATTATGTATGCTTGTACCGCGAAGCTCTCTCTTCTCTCTTCCCAGATGTTGCTCGGTAATCTAATATTTAACCTAAACATCAGAGAGTCAAGTGCACATCTGGAATTCTTTTAACCGTATATATATATAAAAGCAAAGGCACATCTGGCCAGCCGATAAAGCGGGACAATTATCCTCATTTTCTTGTCATTTCCGTCTTCTGTTTTTTGGTGTTTATGTTCGAAACATATGGTGTTAAAGATATCTTTTAAAATACGACATTTTTGAACCATTCTCCGAACTAAAATGGACGTCAAAGAATACAATAATTATGGATATAGAAACATTTTAGGCAAAAAGCATAAAGATTTTTAAAAAATTGGTTGGGTAAAAAAAGTGTCCTAGTTTAACGGAATCCTTTACTTTTATAATCAAGTTTTAGCAAAATGAAAACAGAAAATTGAATCTTAATAATTTGAGATTTAGTAAAAACTGTAATAGTTAGGTATTAATCTACGGCAGTGCCATTATGACGTATTTAGCATTATCATTTAGATGTCATTATGACCTTCATAATAGCACTCAGTGCCATTATGAATTCATAATAACATTCAAATATTAAGATACAAAAACAAAAAGAAAGTCGGTGCAACCTATTTATTTGTTATTATTACTTAGAAAAACGGATTGCCTTTATTTATTGTAAACATTTCAACATCCGAAGGGACACTTTCGGATTCAGAATCTCCCATATTTAAATTATTTTTGGCCAACACTTTGCATACAATAGAAAATTAGGCGGCAATAATAACGTTGTCAAAATCGAAATTGAAACAATCAAAAATGCGGTTACCATGATATCGACTAATACGAAAACGTTATCTGATATCAATGAAATTTAGACGAATAAAATCTATTTGCACTGTCGTAGATTACATTTTGAATGATATACGTTCGATATGAACTTTGTTAATGAAACTTGTACAATTAAACCACTCGGCTAACGCCTCGTGGTTTAACGTTGCACACCTTTCATTATAGTGTTTATATCGAACTAGTATCATAAATATTTAAACAAAGTTCATATCGAACGTGTATCATTCAAAATGTAATCTACGACAGTGCAAATAGATTTTATTCGTCTAAATTTCATTGATATCAGATAACGTTTTCGTATTACACACAAAAAAAACTACTCTCAAAACAAGCTTATAGTAATGCTTAAACAAATAGCCTTATTTTGAAACTAACTTGCTTTATTTTGTACCTAAAAAATGTTAATTTTTAAACTACTACTGGTTTTAAATTATATCATCAAGTTAATCAAAATTATGTTCATAAAGAGATTGCTTCATCATCATAACAAGATAATCTTATACTTGTTTTAAAAATAAGTATTGTGGTCAAAGTGAAATATACTATGATGGGTTTAAAAATAAAAATAAATTTGTATTCTCACAGCGAGCACAAAGACAGTCTCTATACTCAACTTGAGTAAAATCTAAACCCTTATTATTTCTTTGATGCTATTTGCATTACTTTGAATCAAACCAATATTAACGTATACTATATCTGCAACTGCAATTATTGATAGGTTGATCATTTATTTTTATTACCCTAAAACTAAAGTAGAGTCAAGTTAAAAGAATGTAGTATTAATTTAAAACTATATTTTGATGCTAAGGTGTTTTCTATTTAATTTTACTTTAGCATTGCTTCTATTTATGTCTATGATAGTTTCAGTTTGAAACTTTTAGGTTCAACTGGATACTAGATTTTTTTGTGTGTAGTCGATATCATGGTAACCGCATTTTTGATTGTTTCAATTTCGATTTTGACAACGTTATTATTGCCGCCTAATTTTCTATTGTTGCAAAGTGATGGCCAAAAATAATTTAAATATGGGAGATTCTGAATCCGAAAGTGTCCCTTCGGATGTTGAAATGTTTAAAATAAATAAAGGCAATTCGTTTTTCTAAGTAATAATAACAAATAAATAGTTTGCACCGACTTTCTTTTTGTTTTTGTATCTTAATATTTGAATGTTATTATGCATTCATAATGGCACGGAGTGCTATTAAAGGTCATAACGACATCTAAATGATAATGTTAAATACGTCATAATGGCACTGTCGTAGATTAAAACTATTCAAAAAAGGCATATAATAATATGAAGTAACATTGACAGAATACATCAATCATTGACCTTATCAAGTTTGAATTTTTTTCTTATTTTGCAAAATTTATAAACAATACTTTTTAAACCATGGATTTTGGACCTACATGACCGCTATTTGAAAAAACAGAAATGTATTGAATTATTGATCAAGGAAAATATTATATTTCTTGGACATCGATAGCATTAACGAGTAGAATAATTGATTACCGACTATATTTATATTAAAACATAATTTTTAAAAGGTAAATGTAGTTGGCATTGGCAGAATTAAAGTCTGTTCAATGACCGCTGACCATTACGTCACGACTAGTGCTTATCTTTCTAACATTCGTGAACTAGGTGAGAGAGTAAATTCACATCAATAATGAATGTCCTATAATATTACCAGTGAAAAAAGTATTTTTGTCATTTTTTAAACAACATTTTTTCAAAAATATCACGGTATTGTGAAAAACAACAAGCATTAATTTTAAAATTATTTTCAAAGAGAAAGTACACTGAGGAAAATCACTCAATACAAGTATTTTTTTGAATATATGTTTATTACCACAAGAAAAAATCCATTTATCCCTAAAATATTTCGTTTAGTCGCAATCAAGGACGTTTTTTTGACAACAATATTGTTACGTGTGCTCAATGCTTTTTTATGGTAACAGAATATCATATAACCATAACAATATGTATCCAATAAAGTGTTTTTAAATAGTATTTTTTTAATTCCTATAAGGTTATCTTATTACCACAAAAATAGAAATAAAAACTAACCAATATTTTATACCTATCTAAAATATACCTTTTAGGAACTAAACAGTTGCTTTTTTAAAACATGGTGAAACAGGGTTGTCAGACCTAGGGAAATTTCCCTAGTTCTAGGGAATTTTGCGGCTTATAGGGAAAAAAGGAATTATGCCCAGTTTAATGCCAAATCTAGGGAGTTTTTGAATAAGATAAAATAATTCTTAAATATTATAATATTATTATATAAATACTAATTATAAACAGCGTACAGATCTAGTAGCTAGTACGCAATTGTTTATGTATCGGGAAATTTAGGAGATTCTCCGGGCTCCGGCTCCCTGACTCAGAGCGCTTTATGTATCGTGCAATTTCGGTGATTCCCCTGCGGTGAACTACCGGGAATCCCAGAGCGGAGTAAGATTTATATTTGCGATTTTTACAACACATTGTCATTATTTCTATCTATAAGAAAGACCTAAAGAAGAAATCTAAAAATTATTAAAAAGTTATACACAGGCCGGACACATTGTGTGGAATTTTACATACTAAAAGTTTGTTAACGACAAGCAATTGTTTTAATTTAACGATTAACCCAGAAATGTTTCAGAAATTTAAATCAGAAAATTTGTATGGGAAAAAAGAAAATCAATAAATTTTAAAAACGTGGTTTGTTTAATTTATTTAGAATATGTATTATGTATATGACGTTCTTTGTTACTTTTTTAAAGGGAAACTTGTTAGGTATTTAAAGATAATAAAGCTAAAAAAAATCAAAAATGACTTAACTCAAAATTCATTATCCCCTCCTCCCTAAAATATAAAATAAACTTGCCCAGGGAAATCTAGGGAATTTTTTGTCAAAAATCTAGGGAAATAAAAAAAAATCATCTGGCAACGCTGTGGTGAAATCGTTTTGGTTCATTATATTGCCATTTGCAGTGTTGTTAGTTTGTTTAGTGGTTGGTGGATTATAATTTATAGTGGATATTTGATGGCCATTGATTTGATAAATTTTTTATATTTTAATAATTTCACATAGGGTGGTGTACTTTTAGTGCAACGTTATATAATAGGTGTTGTGGCGGTGTGTCCCCAAATTCAGGTAGGTACAATTATTTTACCAATAATTATATTTATTACTTAATAAGTAACTCATATTTATCACATTACTCTACTTAGGTACCTACAAAAAATCGTTGACTTAGGTGAGTCTTTAAATTTTGTTAGACGAGAAATTAATTTTTTCAGAAATACAATTCAAATTTAGGGGATAGAATCGGAAAACAATCTGAGTTTTTGAGATATTTCTTCCCCGTTCTAAATTTTGCAATGCAAAATCGCATTTGTTAGGTTTTCTGATACCTATTAATAAAAAAAAATGGCTAAAAAGGGTCATGTTCCTAGCAGTTTGTTACTTTCAGATCAGTCAGATCCCCCCGTTATTAAACAAAGTTTAACATACAATTTTTATCAAAAATACTGCCCTAATAAGTGCAGAATGGAAACTTAATGGCGGCCATGATCGGAATGAATTAAAAAATATAAGTAATAAATATAATTATTGGTAAAATAATTGTACCTACCTGAATTTGGAGACACACCGCCACAAAACTTTATTGTATAACGTTGCACTAAAAGTACACCACCCTATATAGAATTATTAAAATATAAAAATTTTATCAAATCAATAGCCAAAAACATCCACAATAATAATCCACCAACCACAGCCATTTTGGCGAAGAAGCTAAAAAAAAGAATTTAGTAGTAGCTAGGTGGACTAGCTACAATAAAAATAAAATTATTTCATAGCTGGCCGATTATTTTTAGGAGTAAAAATCGATACATTTCTAACTACACGACCTCAATTAATCACAAAATCATTTTTGTTTACCACTGCATTATATATTTTTTATGGCAATAAAGTTGTCTTTTAACAGCAAAAGAATAATATTTAAAAAACGACCATGTTGAGCTTAAAAAGTCATTTCAAAAAAAATAACCTTGTAGCGACAACAGAGTTGTTTTTTCGGCGCCTATTTAATGCAGATTTCTTGCTACGGCTAATAGAGTTTTCTCTCAGTGTAATGCCGGAAAAACTATTTTACCCTTTAACGCAGTTTACGGGGTAAGTAGATATAATAAAGCAGGAATTGTGAAAATATAAATAATAAACATGAAAAAAATATATACAGTGTGTCCCCGGATGGAGTTGACAAGAGGAAAAAGATCTTTATTATTGATTTAACGACGAAAAGTTATTCTTTTTAAAAAATTCAGCTTGTCGAGAAAATGTTTACCATATAAAAATTTTAGATCAGATGTTGATAGATTAAGAAAACATGAAAATGCTTTAAGAGAGAAGTAAAATTATTTATTATTTTAGACAAAATGTTTATGAAACAAAGTTGTTTATAATCCAAAATAAAGCCTAAATACAAAAATTTCAAATCTGAATTATTATTTTTGTTTTTTATTTTTTACTATAGAAAAAAAAACATTCAAAATGAAAACCTGAGAGTGCTGACTTATTTATTTCTAATTTGGAGTAATGTGCGCAGGTTGGAGGAGAATATGTAGAATAATAACTTATTCCACAATTGTACATTTTAAATGTTCATAAATTCTATTGTAAAAAATAAAAAACAAAAATTAGGATTCAGATTTCAAATTTTGTATTTGGGTTTTATTTTGGATTATAAACAACTACAAACAACTAGTCGATCAGGCCATCAAAAAGCGTCAAAATCACCAAACTAGAACGAACAAAGATAATGAATCTGGACCCACCATGAATGTACCTTATGTCTCCAAAAAAATTCGAAGGGTAGGACAACAGTACAACATCCGAACGGTCTTCAGCTCCAAAGATTCCTTAAGAAGCCACCTGACGAAGACAAAACCAACAAATCAAAAGGACACGAAGAATTGTGTATACAGAATACCTTGCGAATGCGGACAATCCTATGTTGGTGAAACTCTACGACCTCTCCAAACAAGGATCAAAGAACATCGAAACCACACACTGAAAGGAGAAACAAACAGATCCGGTGCAGCAGACCACGCTTGGACCCACGGCCATCATTTACAATGGGCAAACGCAAAAATTATACTTAAAGAAGAGCATTGGCGGAAGAGAAAATTCAAAGAAGCAGCTGTCATAATCCAGAACCCTGACTGTTTCAGTAAACCTTCTGCAGATGTAAAAAACATTTGGAAGCCCTTGTTAAATAGGTGTAGGCTCAGATTGAGTAGTGATGCAAACGTGATGACGTAAGCAGATGAATAATCATGGTGACGTAAGCAGATGACTCACGACTGCACCCGATCATACGTCACTAGCTTCCCCCCCCCCTCCCCTAGGTAGTACAAATAGGCTCGTAGCTTTGTAATTTGTTTAGTATTCACCTGAAGACGACTGGAGATACTTACCAGTTGAAACGTTGTGATATGAAAAACTAAAGGCAATGGAAGTCCAAAACACATCTATTACTCAAGATACATCATTGTCTACAACCTTCAAACAAACATAAACAACTTTGTTTCATAAACATCTTGTCTAAAATATTAAATAAAGGTACATCTATTTTAAAGCATTTTCATGTTATCTATTTCATGATAGTGCTACTCGGATATTTCCAGGAATTGGTATGTTAAAATTGCTGTTGTAAATTATATTAAAATATTAATTATGTATATCGATTATAGTCTGGAACATTTACTCCTAATTCCCTATGGACGAAATATTCAATGTTAAAGAAGACATTAATAGTTAATTAAAATATAGACATTGCAAAATATTGCTTAAGCCAGTATCTAAAGCAAGCATCCAAAGAATATGAAGCAAAGAAATCGAAAATTTTGACTCGAGAAGATATGCTGAAATTCATACATACTAAAAAAAAAATTAAATTCCTAACATTCAACCAATCAAAATTTTTTAACACACTATCATTTGTAATTTATCAAATATTTCCTCTCTAGCACAATATAAAATAGACGAACAATAAAGAAAATGTTGTAATACAATAGTATTAAAAGCTCCCAATGAAGCTTTTTACAAAGTGGTTCTGTTATTTGGTGTATTTGGTGGATGCCGCCGCCAAGAGCTAGTTAATATATTGGTTGAACATATAGAGGATAGAGGATCCGTAGTAATAGTTAATATTCCCGATACAAGAACCGATAAAAAGCGTGTCTTTACAATTATTGATGAGAAGGGGATGGATTGTTAAAGCTACGGAGAACTTTTTGGTCTTTACGCCCGACGAACTGCAACATCAATAGATTATTTTTGTGTTACCGTAACGGTCGTTGTTTTTCACAGCCAGTTGGGAAGAACACCATTGGTAAGATTTCTTTCATTATTGCAAAATACCTGGGTCTAAGCGATGCGGACAAATATACTGGTCATTGTTGGCGCAGAACCTCTGTAACTTTGTTGGCGGACGCGGGGACAAACATGACCACATTGAAAAGACATGGCGGTTGGAATAGTTCAGCTGTGGTTGAGGGATATTTGGAAGACAGCATGTCTTTTAAAAACAAAATTTTGAAATTTATAGGTGGAGTACCATCACCATCAAAAAACGTTCAATCATCGTCAATTTCTGTTAGTGAAAATCACGAAATAATAGAAAACATTGACTTATCAAAAGCCGGTAAATTCGTTTTTACTGGGTCTTTTCATAACTGTTCATTTAATATAAATGATAAATAAGTTTTTTCGTTAATAAAAAGTTGTTACTTTGATTTTTCCTATTTATTTCTCTTAATGCTCGAGGGCATTAGAAACTTCCTTAATGCCTAGGGTATTATATACCATTTAAAGTGTCTGGTAACTATGGTATTATGAAACAATAATATTCGAGTAGGACATAAATAGACTTAATGTTGTTTTCATAATATACTAGGAGGATAATTTCTTTTCATACACATTTCTGTTTGATTACTCCACCAAGCGCCGCCACACCGATAAAGAGGTGACGCGATAACCTTATATGGCGCCTATAGCCGAACATCTGTTGTTTAGTTTTCCAAGTATTAATAAACTGTTTTTTATTTCAACTATTTATATTAATGAACTTATTATTGTTTATGATTATTAATTGCCTAATACGAATTATTATAAAACAATATACAGGAGGTTACTAAAAGGTGCGGAAAATTGCTACCGCATAAATTTCTGCGGCTTAAATATGACGCTCTAACCCAACTGTTTCTGAAAGTATCGAAAAAAGTTATTAGAAAAAGTTTTTTTAAATGCAGTTTCTAGCCCACATGCAAAATTTTAGCTGCATAAGATAATTTTGATTTTTTACCCATATTTTGTAAATTGATGCACCACTTTTGCAAAATAAGACCCAACGCAACCTACATAAAACGTCTAAGTTTTGACAATGCTTTATTTCAGATGCATTTTCTTTAAAGTTGCGCCATATTAAATGTGTGTTTTTCTACAAAATCAAAATTGGGCAATTAAAATTTGGTCGCATGTGATGCAAAGTTTATTTGTTTTTGACCCTGTATAAGGTAACTTCATGAAATATGTATTTTTGCAAACGTAGTTTGCATCTGAAAGTAATACACCTTAATATTAAGACAAAAAATAACACAGTGTCATCAGTAAAGTGTTCATTAAGTGGAAAATAAATTTTGGTTGTGGGTAAAAATCAAAATTATCTTATGCAGCTGAAATTTTGCATCTGGGCTAGAAACTGCATTTTCAAATAACTTTTTTCGATATTTTGAGAAATAACCCCATTTTTGAAAAAAATTTAAACTTGACAGATAGTGCGAATCACGTGACTACTATTTTTTTTGCTTAATTTTCATCTCGATCGAAGCAGAACTTGATGCCAAAGTCAAATTTCGAATAAACCTATTAATAAAAAAAATACCATATGATGCGGACTTACTGGTCACACTGTATAAGAAGTCTGTAAAAAACAACAAATTAAAGTTTGACGAACTCTTAAACTTTGCCTGTTGGGCTTCTTTTTCATCAACCCTTCGAAAATCCAGTAAAATGTAGAATAATTATTATAGGTTGGGAATTAATCCCGTATAACAAACTGACAAACAAAGAACAGAGCGTTTTCATATGGTTACACATGGAATACTGAAAAAAAACTTATTCTTAGTGGGGAACTTGCACACATTTTTTTGTTGCATAAATATGTTCAACCACACCAAACAACAACATATTATTATACAAAATATAACGTCTTAGATATCACTTCTTAATTTTTTATAAATAATTAAAGTTTGCCGTGTGACGTCACGTAGTATGAAAAACCCGCTCTCGCGCTATGTATTGTAGTACGCTTTGACGTCACAAGCGAACTATAATCGCTTCTTTTTAATCTAGAGGATTAAAAAAAACATTTCCATGTGAACTGTAGGTCTTTTGATGATATTAGCTCACGATTAGGAGCATTATTTTTCAAATTTAATTTTCATGCAAGTTCCCTATTACATTTTAATACTAGCCGTTATTAATTAACTATTATGTTCCCGATATATGCACCCATTTTTGAGTCAGTGTAACGCAAAATCCTATAGTACCTCTTTTAAACATATGCACTCGTAATGCGTTTACCGCCAACTACAAAATGTGGTCTATTGTTTACGGTCGCAATAATAGATTGCCACCATTCTACGCCATGTGTTCTTAGATCTAAGAAGCCAAAGCTCCCAAAAGACGAGTCATGTGGAGTGTCGAGTCATACACAGAAATAGGCACACTCAGTGCCGCAGATTTGAATTAATTTTAAGGGGGGTTTGTCATAAAACATACGGAAATATCAAAAAGGAGGCGGTGTTATTAAAAGGGTAACCACATGCTTTCGGGCAGAAAAATTGAACTTTTTAACGATTTCCCATAAAAAAGGTAAAAATTGGCTTGCAATCTCTTAACCCAGTTGTCCAAATAAACACAAATTAACCTTATACCTTTATTTCACTAATGAAGGAGATCCGCTAAAAAATCCAAAAATCCGACAATCTGTGCAAGGGCAGGGAATGCCCACACCAGCACCGTGTAAAATCGAATTCCTCTAAGAACACGCCGCATCGTGGCTAAGTTACCTGTCATAATATATGGCACCCGGTTGAAGTGTGATCTATTTTACGTTAAGATGTTGGCGACGTAGACAGGATTGGACTAAGTACTTTTACCATCGCATTGACCATATTTAAAACTTGGCCGGGGGTCTTATAATGGTTTATTAGCATAATGGCAAATACAAGAGTCTCGCCGCCCAAATATTGTAGCTACGAGCCAATAAAGCGGTGCACTGAGCATGTTTCGCATTCAATGCTGCGTTGCTATATTATAATTAACGTTCGCGGCGTAGTGCAAACCCGCCAAAATACCATGCTTTTTTAAACACAAACAGCAGGATTATTATTATTATTATTATTATTATTATTATTATTATTATTATTATTATTATTATTAGGTTAAAGTTACGCGGCTATGCCGTTAAAACTATTATTTACTGAGTACATTTCAAATATTTATCACCACACTTTAAGTAATTTGCATGAAATATTTTGGGTTTTATACGAATCATAGCCCACATTGTATCGGCAGTCACACAATCATTGGGCAGATTATTCCATTCTCTGTTTACTCTGTTCAATATGAAGTACTGTCTACAAAGTTTTCCAAAGCATTCTCGAACCAACTTGCAAGTATATCCTCTCAGTCTGTGGTCAGCGTTTAAAGTAAAGACGTTTAATTCTACCGAATAATGCCCATAAAGGATTTTAAAAGTTTCTATTGCATCACCTCTAAGTCTTCTTTGATCCAGTGATGTTAAGTTGAGTATTTTTAATCTTCTGGATATGGCATATGTGTTATAGTGGGACAGAGCCTGGTGATTCGTCTCTGTGTTTGCTCCAGAGCGTGAATGTCTTTGGCAAAGTATTGATTCCTCACTGGGGCTGTATAATCCAAGATGGATCTTATGTAGATTTTGTATATTTTTTCAAGCAGGTCTGGAGAGATTAGTTCTCAGTGAGTGCTAGGTTTGACAACCTATTGTACCGTAATTAAAATGGATAAACTAATAATATTAAATTTATAATAGCAAATGATGATAAATGAAACATTTTGTTAGTGAAAATAGAGTTAATTAATTTAAACTGGTTTGTTCTACTCATCGTGCAACTTAAATAATAAACACTCTGAAACGTGATGCGTGAGCTTACTACTGGAACTGGGAACTTTTAGAAAGAAACCAGTATAGTAGTATAGTTAACGTCACATGTAGGTGTCAACTGTCAAAACGCTTTGTTTTTCAGAAAGTTGACTCTACATGGAAGGGATAATGCCCCTGATTGAATTCTCTGGTCGTAGGATTTACATATTTTTATTTTGTCATTACAGTTTTACTACACTGAGAAAATTCCTACTATTATATTTCTGCATACACATAAGTTTAATACCGGTAATATGATTTCTAATAATCCATATCATTGGAACCAAATAACTGCTAAAAAATTGATCTAATAGAGCGGTATTCAGACCATCTTGTGGCAATTATTAAAAATCAAATTGGCTGTATTTGTTGTTCTGATAGTGACAATAATATTTTTGGTGTATTCACAATAGGCACGTTCCTATTAAGAAATCTTAGTAACCACTAATTTAGGTCGAATACTGCATATTACCAAAAATAGTATGAAGAAAATATATAATGCCTATTAGACCAGAAATAACCTCCATTAGGATATCGCATTGCCAAACGACCATTTTGATTTTGGTGCATCTTACAATATTGTCTTGCATGTCTTTCGCCACCCTTTATACCTCTCATTTGTTTTTGGTATTCGGATAAGCAGTGAAATAATTGCTCGTGTTTTTAGTGTTGTATTTGTGTAATTTATAGTGATTTCTGGTTTTATATTACCAGCTATTTTTGGAAATGTTGAAGGATCGCCAAACAAATTATTATAATTTTTAATACCTTTTTATTTAATAACATATTTTGAACCGATTGTATTAAATGTGACTTTTTATAAGAAAGAGCAGCAAAAAAATTTACTTGTTTGTTTATGTTGCAGTTTTTCTTTTCAAATGCGTTGATACTATTTGTTACCTGTTTTTTGATTGGTCAGGACTAGCGCTATCGTATGCTTGGCCCGAGCGAGTCTTTCTTTTAAATTTATGATTTATTTAGCTGTTTTTAAAAATTTAAAGTTCAACACATGACTTGTTAATGTGATTTTTCTGACATTTCAAAAGTATATTCTTTTCAGTCATTCGACGAACTGAAAAAAAAAGGGAAGCCAAGAGAGTACGGCTGCATCAATATGGTCTAACGACGATGCAACCATTTGCCATTATTTTGGAATATGAACAAACAGGACAATGTTTTTTTTATTGTTATTGACAACTGTACATATAAAGTTGACTGCATTAAGATGATCCAAATCCATGCTTTCGATCTACAATACCCCTTATTGGAAAGTGAGCATATTGGGATTTTTGTAGAGAAGTTGCTGTTTGAAATGAAAAGCTCCAAAAAATCTTATTATATTTTTTAACTGAAAAAAAAACTTCAGAATTATTAGTTTGTCTAATAACCATTAACTAAATTTTTTATAATGGCTATGCGTATTTCTAATACCCTCAATAGGAATATATTATAGCTGTTAATAGAAATCTGAATAAAGGCAACCAGAAACTTTTATAGCCCTTATCAGAACTCTGAATAGCCCTTATTTAAAATTGATATATTGAAAATTAGAATCAGAATATCCCTTATTAGGAATCCCTATAAAGATAGTAATAAACATGCATATTAGTTATTGGTATTCCTGACTTTTATATTAGAAAATCTAATTGCTCTGATTAGATAATGGTATACCAGTTATTAGGATACTTTAAAACAGTTATTAGAAAATATTGCAGTATGTCTATTCGAAAATATAATAGTGGTTATAATATGTTTTCTATTAGACCCGCCTAACTACTACAATTCAACACTGAGATTGGAGCCTATTGTATGCAGAAAATTTAATAACCAGTATCAATTTTCAAGTAGTGGCTATAAGAAATTTTTCTTAGTGTATCATCACGATAAGTACAATTTTTTCTATTCTCAACTATCCAAAGGAGGCCAATGAGAAAAATTTGTTAATTGTTAAGCATTTGCGGTGGGAGAACCAGAAATGTCTTCCCAGACCGAATTTTGCAAAAATTGGCACATTGTGTGGTTGGTTTTGTTATGTTACCAATTCCAAAAGTATCATTTATGTAAATAAAGTTTTCGAATGTGTAAAAACTGAGTTGTGAAATTTAAAAAGCCGTAAACCCTGTGGTTACCACACTGAATACACTAAATGATAGCTTTTAACCTAAACTACCAACTAAATAGTTTAGATATTGGAACAGATGTTAAGTGTTGTTAAAAACAGATTTGCCACCCTCATTGAACCGTTAAATTTATTTATGGATTGTGAGGCAGTTTAGTATGTTATAAATAGGATCATTAAATAAATAGACGAATTTTGAAGGATGGTATCTATAAAACGAATAAAGGTAATTTCTCATGCATCCGTCATCCGACGATATTATGACGATCCGAAATTGCTTCTATTGGTGGAACTATTATGGCGCCAAATGTTGCCCGAATGTTTTTAAAAATTATCCGACGTCGGACAAAGCCAAATAACTTTTTTCCATATCATGATTTCTACCGGACTTTTAAGTTTTTAGGACTTATTACTAGTACCGTGCGCGCAAACATTATTTGCATCAAAGAGGGCGTTGCATCTAAGGACGTAATGCTTAGCCGTAGAGCTTAATACCTGTTGGGTGTCAGTAACTACCTGAATTAACAATCAATCAGTTATTCGGTCATCTTTGACAGTCGTTACAAGTAATTTGATTCATTGCTAATTTTTCCAATTTCTTGAACAATTCACACAATGGGCTTTTCCTACAGACGTGTGGAAAAATCAGTTTTCCGCACTGATATCCGTGTGGAAAGTTGATTTTTCCACACTAGTGCGGAAAATTTTTTCGGCACGATTATGTCAAAAATCCGTGCGGAAAATTGGTTTTTCCACACTAGTGCGGAAAAATTTTTCGGCACGATTAGGTATGTCAAAACCAATAATACCTATATCAATTATAACTTGTAGTTATTACTTTTTTTCTCAGAATTATTTACTGTTACATATGTATGTGATTGTTATAGTTAATTAAAAATTATTAAATTTCTTTGAAATATGTGTTACTTATTTCCACACGTCTGTAGAAAAACTATTGTACCTGACACGTGCGGAAAAATTCATTTTCCGCACTTGTTAGGTAAATAGCTATTACGGAACAGTACAAAATATTCATGGTTGAAGCTTATTTTCGAAACGGGGTTAGAGTAAATGGTGAGTGACAATACAATCGGGGTTTGTGCATGGACGATTTTCACGAACATTTTCCTAACGTTGCTTTTATTGCTGGGGATTTTCATCATTGCCTGAAAAGAACCGTGGCTGTGTTTAGGGAAACAAGTTCAAATTTATTTATGGATTGTGAGGCAGTTTAGTATGTTATAAATAGGATCATTAAATAAATACTTAGACGAATTTTGAAAGATGGTATCTATAAAACGAATAAAGGTGATTTCTCATGTATCCGTCATCCGACGGTATGACGATCTGCAATTGCTCCTATTGGTGGATATATTATGGCGCCAAATTTTGCCCGAATGTTTTTAAAAATTATCCGACGTCGGACAAAGTTAAAATTATTTAAACTTTTTTCCATATCGTCGGCTGAGGTGCAAAACCGTGTATGTCGATATCAGCTTTTTTGCAATAGACAAAAAAACGTCGCCTTCTACTCATACCACATAACCACACACTTCTTATGGAAACTAACAATTTTATTTTCTAACGTCAAAACCGTTCAACCTATTTGTTTTGCATTTCCGTTTCAAATACGAAAACTGGTAAAAATAACGTATTGCTTCTATATGACACTTAATAAAACGTAGTTTAAAACAATATATTTGATGCCATTTTCGGGTCTTATCTTTAAAAAGTTAAAGAAAAATTAAATTACAAGCAATTTTTGTCAACAATGTTTATTCTTTTCTTAACCGATTATCTTTTTTTTCACAAATTTTGGTACGATATTCGTATAGGTACAGGGTTATCCAACCAAGACTAGACAAGGCGATTTTTTGACTTTTCCTGTACTTTTATAAAAAACTGAAATAGCCATCTTAAGTCATTTTCTCCCACGAATTCGAATATCTTCAGCAAAAAACAATTGAACATCAAACAAAAGTACTAGGGGTCACTTTGATATTTTTTTAAATGGAATACCCTGTATATTTTTACATTTTTAAATTCCACATAAAATTATAATTATTTTTTATTAAATGCACTATTAGTCTATACTTCATAGTTTCCGAGATATTGACTCTCGAAAAGTGACATTTTTGAACTTTGACAGCTTATAACTTTCTAACAGTACGTCTTAGAGAAGAACGGCTTACATATCCCTATCTTTAATTTTTATTATCTTCCCAAAAAAATCAACTTCCAGTTAAACCGGAACAACTATATTTCCTTCTTTCGAGTTACATCCGGTTTAACCGGAAGTTGATTTTTTTGGGAAGATAATAAAAATTGAAGATAGGGATATGTAAGCCGTTTTGCTCTAAGACGTACTGTTAGAAAGTTATAAGCTGTCAAAGTTCAAAAATGTCACTTTTCGAGAGGCAATATCTCGGAAACTATGAAGTATAGACTAATAGTGCATTTAATAAAAAATAATTATAATTTTATGTGGAATTTAAAAATGTAAAAATATACAGGGTATTCCATTTAAAAAAATATTAAAGTGACCCCTAGTACTTTTGTTTGATGTTCAATTGTTTTTTGCTGAAGATATTCGAATTCGCGGGAGAAAATGACTTAAGATGGCTATTTCAGTTTTTTTATAAAAGTACAGGAAAAGTCAAAAAATCGCCTTGTCTAGTCTTGGTTGGATAACCCTGTACATATATAAATTGCAAAATTTTTACGTACCTATACGGTTTTTAAAATTTCGGACATCGTACCGTCGAATAACTGATGCATGAGATCTCACCTTTAAACGGAACTATTATGGCAAACTTTCGTTTGACAAGGTTTATGCATGATTGAAACCTAAAGGTGGAAACACATTACTATCACCCCACGTGCGTTCACGTCCTATCACGCCAAAAATAAAATGCATGAGTTTCAACCAGAATCACATTATTATTATTTCACGTGAAGTCATATCATTTATTTTATAAAAACAAGTTGTGGGGTGTGCTTCGCTAATCGTAACTAGAAAATGTGGTTCATCTTCACCTATAGAGTTTGAAGAAAATTTAGAAAGAGGGTGTGCCAGTCATAGCGACTGTAAAAGGGAGAAAAGTGAATTTAACACTTTACTGCAAGAGTTATTGCAAGAGATCGTTATAAGATACTGTAAGTACCGTCGTTAAAACTTCCTCCATTTTTCTAAAGTCGCACGTTCACGCTTCACGAAATGATATTTAAACAGAAAATCTGAGGGCGTGAAGACCTGCAAAATCATGTGCCTTCACGTGGTGATAATAGTGTGTCTCTCGTTAATCTGTACCTATGGAAAAACGGGTCTCATCAAATTTACTGCTCATGTGTCTTCACGTAAACGCAATTTTTATTACAACCCTACTACTCTAGTATATGGCGTTTTTTATTTCATTACTTTGCAGTTTATAATTATTGGTTCAACATTGTTTCATGATTTTGTCACCTTAAAAAACACTTTTTTGGATTTTTGTAATATGTTATATTATTTTAGACGATGTGGCAACGTTCCGTCCGAAATATTAAAAAATATTGAACAAAGCGTTAAAAACTACTATTACCTTTTGGGATATGATATTACATTTTTACCATTATTTTAACTACTGTGTGGAATATGACATACCTGATATGACAATACTTTGGGATATGACATGCTTCTTTTAAGCATCACAGATCAGATTGTATGATAACCTTTATTCAAGTTTTTGCAGCAGCTGCGGACGCATGCGCATGTGTTTAAAAGCATTCGTACACGAGAAATCCCAAATCGCTGCCAGAAAATCCGGCGTTGGCAGGTCTAATAAATCATTTATTTCCAATAAATTTTGGGTAAACCATTGAGAGTAATTCCTGCGTCTTTCAAAATCTGCGGCTTGTATTTCTTGGAATACTTGCACTTTATAAGGAAATAAATTTAGCTGCTTCTTAAGAATAATCCTACATGTTCCATAAGACCTTCCCACTTCTTGGGACTTATACAATTTGTTGGCGGATTTTGCATTATTTCAGGAACGTTTGCAACAAGTTCTTCTATTCTTACATATGGTCTTCCTGCTCCTTTTTTGTGTTGTATAGAACCTGTTTCCCTAAACACAGCCACGGTTCTTTTCAGGCAATGATAAAAATCCCCAGCAATAAAAGCAACGTTAGGAAAATGTTCGTGAAATTGTTTTTTTTACTTTAACCCCGTTTCGAAAATACGAATGTTTTGTGCTGTTCCGTAAAGCCCATTGTGTAAATTGTTCAAGAAATTGGAAAAATTAGCGATGAATCAAATTACTTGTAACGACTGTCAAAGATGACGGAATAACTGATTGATTGTTAATTTAGGTAGTTACTGACACCCAACAGGTATTAAGCTCTACGACTAAGCATTACGTCCTTAGATGCAAGGCCCTCTTTGATGCAAATAATTTTTGCTCGCACGGTATATTTAAGGATGTTTTAAAAAAATATCCAAGTTAAGATAATTTAAAAGCGAAATTGACATAACACAACTTAATAATCTCTAAATAATAGTAAAAATTCACAAATAATATAGATAAACTTGTGGCAGAGACAGGTCACAGAACTGACGTTTACAAGAGGCTTTTTAAAATAGATTTTGAAAACAAATTAGAAAACGATGCGCACATGATTATTTTAATTGTAATATATCTTATGGATTGCTTAGAGATCAAAAACAATTTAATTCTTCGTCTAGATTTTATTTTATAACTTATAACCCGAAGACATATTTTTTCCTCTAAAATTTTATTTACCCATGATCATTGCGAGTTTGTTTGTAACTTGATTAAATTTAGGAAACTCAGTACAGTTTCTTTTTGAAAAATGTTTGGGAACGGGTAGATATTAACATTTTAAAGTGTGGTCTTTTTTTGTAAAAAAAATATTAATACAGTGTCCTAAATTATAGATATGACGACGGTAATATTAATTTTTTTTTATTGATACCCTATTTCGCTTATTTAAAGTATGCCTCAGCGTGTTTAAATCCCACTTTCAAAAACGCGCGTGTTTTAAAGTTACCATGGCAACATCAACAACCCGTGAAACGTGAAGTCTAAATATGTCAACTTTTGAATTATTGATTTGACAGAATTACCTTTTAACGTCAAATAAAATATTTTTTTAAGCAATAGACAACCAATGTCAACGGTGACAACAATGAATCTTATGTGACAGATTGGAAGGTATTTTTTGTTCTCCTCATTTTCATGACAACGACAGGTATATCACATTACGAATTCGACCATTTCACTTACTTACTAAGTTATTTTATTATTTCCATTTTTTGTAATATAAATACCAATAAAAAAAAATAATGTAAAGTATTCGTGGATAACTGGTCTTTAAAACACTTGCTCTATTTCAAGCACTCCGGCTGCGCCGTCGTGCTTGCAAAATCACGCGTGTTTTAAAGACCTTAATATCCACTTATACTTTAATATACTATTTTTTAACTGAGAATCCTAGTTGTTTATTACCCATTTTTAAATTGCACAATAAGTTATACATAACTACCAAATTTGACATTTTTATAGACATAGACAATAGACATAGACATAGACAAATTTATTTGACTACCTTTTTGAAAACCTTCTATCCATCTTTAATACTTTTTCGTCAATAAATGCACGAAATGTCGTCCATTCACTATTTGACAATACAGTACAATCTCGGTAACGTGAACACAAAAAATTCTAAGGAGTCAATATTGACGGAACGTTAATATTAGCAAAGTTTACAAAAAATACATATAAATACATATTATTATGTAACAAATTATTATTATTATTATACCTAGCATACTACATAGTGTGTATTGATACAATAACCTAACGATTTTATTCATAATTTATATAAACGATCTTTATGTAACAAAGGAAAACGTTTTAATAACAAAATATGCTGATGACACTAACCTATTAGTACCGGGTACCACGTTCCAGGAAATTAAGAGTAACGCAGAAACGGCCTTAATAGATGTAAAAAATTGGTTTAGTCAAAACAATCTTGTATTAAATGAAGATAAAACTAACATAATTGTGTTCAGAACCAAAAACAGTAAGGCAAAGTTACCCGATAGCCTTGATATTGCAGAAACCCCTTTCAACAGGGAAACGGAAACAAAGTTTTTGGGTCTTAACATAAGTGAGTTCTTGTCTTGGGAATCACATATAAATGCATTATGTCTGAGGCTTGGTACTGTGGGCTATGGTATGAGGGTGGTGTCATCATATACGAATGATCAAACTATTAAAATTTTATATCATGCGAATCGGTAATGAAATATGGCATTATATTTTGGGGTGGGAGTATGGAAGTGCAGAACGTATTCGTAATTCAAAAAAGGATAGTAAGAACAATGCGAAAATTAAGATTTTTGGAAACGTGTAGAGGTGTTTTTAAGGAACTAAATATAATGACTGTATATGGACTGTACATATATGAATGTTTAATGTTTGTGGTTAAAAACAAAGAACAATTTATGAGACTAAGTGACCACGAGTATAATACAAGAACGCTAAACTTGTTGTATCCACCTCACCGTTTAACAGTAACAGAAAAGAGCCCGTACTATATGTGTATTAAATTTTATAATAAATTACCTAATTCTATTAAATGTATAAACAATATTAGGACTTGGAAAAAAACTATTAAGAAAATAATAATCAAACTTGAACCGTATACAGTAAAAGACTTTTTTGAGCATAATATGATATAGTTTCTGATTTTGCTAATGACGTCATTTCATTTGTATATTACTTGCTGTATGTGGGAAATGTAATTTGAAATAAAGAAATATTATTATTTTTATTATTATTATTATTAACTTAAGATACTTAACTAATCTTTTATAGCAAAATAAGATGTTAATTTAGATTGCGTTTTTTAGCAGAAATGTTTGCTAAAACCACTTACTCATGAATGTATTTTAAAGTCGTGATTTCCCTTACGTTTAAGCCATTCTGCTTAGCCCATTCTATTGCTATCCTGAGGGCTTCAACTGCTTCACCATGCTTAATTTTAACACTTGGCTGGTCTTCATCCTCTTCATTCTCATTTACGCCTTCTTCCAAGTTTGAGTTTTCAATTGCGTCCTTGTTCAAATCTATCTCTTCAGCTTTTATTAACATCCTCTATGATTTTTGCTTTTTCGGAAAGAAAAAGGCATTTTGATTTTCCTTTTAATTTAACAATTTTGAACTGATTGATGCATAAAATTGAGTACGATTCAAGGTATAACACTCTTTAGAACTGAAGATAAACACAAACACTACACGAATCTAATGTTCACTTTCACATATTATACTACAATGAATCAAAAAAGAAATGCTAAGGCGGCGAAACAAAAACTTTACACAAGATTTAACAAGTTGTTCATATTACCGTTATTAAACACTGTTCATACTACAGAGTTGTCAATGCAAAAAATATTATGTTCATATTACTAGGTCGTTCAAAAGAGTGCATATTCATATTATCGCGATTGTACTGTATCTTAAACTCAAGTAAAACTTGTTTTGAACATTTCTAATTACTTCGGGAGAAATTAACCTATACTCATGTATTAATGCTCAACATTTGCCGGTTTCGTCCAAGAAATAAAAATTTGAAATGCTCCTCTCTATTTCCCATTCGAACTTTACAAAGTTGCTCGCGAAGCGTTCCTTTAACAACTTAGCTATGCAAAGATTTTTGCTTTGCGGTTTAACATAATATGTTGATGATGGAGTTTAAAACTCTTTAGTCAATACAGGTGTATGATTTTAAATGTAACCTTGTCCGGGCAAAAAAAAACAAGGTAATTTTATTTCCATCATGTAGGTACATAAAAATGTATTTATTAGATACCAGGAGCGAGTTATTTTGATTTGGCAATCCTGCAAATTGCAGCATCCAACTGACGGCGTCGGGCTGGCGCTCCTCGAAGTCGCCTGACCAGCCAAAGGCACAGATGTTTGGTGTCGCGGTTCCGAGAAATCGCCAACGAGATGTCACACGATTGCAGAGGCGGTTGCAGATTATGCACAGTGTTGTTGTTTTATGTACATTTGTACATAAAACTGTACATTGAGTAGTACATTTTGTATTTGGAAAAATAAGTTCCGGACTGGGCATGTTTCATGGAATTTTGGTGAACACTGGTCACCTGCGGTAAGAACCGTGTAGATTTGGTTGCAGCACAATGTATAAAGGTGGTCCACTCTCTGTCGACGACTAAAGGAAATTCACTGCAGAAAAAGAAGAAGGAGAACTAGAAGCAACAGGCACAGCTAGCAAGGCAATAAACTACACGCCTCCATACCTAGTTTATCTAATAGTTAGTAGTAAACAAAAAAAACATAAAAAGCCTAAAAAAATTATTAACTACTAACACCACACAAAAACTTACTACACAAAAACACTGCACCCATACACACACCTACACCAACACCAGTAAGTTCTTAACTCAAAAAAACCCACCTTACTAACAACAGCTTACTACTGCTCAATTCAGCACTGCAAATACTCTCCCTGAAAAAAAGGGATCCACACAGCTCACAGCTAAGAAGCGTGGCACGTTTACCTCTTTTGAAGCACAAACAAATACCCTACACCAAAACCATACACAAACACTCTCACAGTAAGCTGTAGTATAGTAAAGTAGCTAGAAGACAAAACCTAATCTAGATACACCGGTATCAAGGCTACGTAAAGTACGAAGCAAAGCACGCATTAGGCATGCAGAGCGGAAATACTAATCGAGTGGTCTGAAGGTTTATACGCCCTAGGCGCGAAAACCGCAGGAATACGGGGAGTTTAGTCGGTAGGCGGCCTCTTCCTTGATCTTGATCTTTATGAAGCCACGGTACCCTGGTTCTCGAAAGAAGAAAATAAATTTATACAGTGTAAATGTTTTTACTTATACTCTACAATACTCTACAGACATAGACAGTGACAGTAAGATAGAGTAAGTCACCACCACTGATCACTTATTTAATATTAAAGCTACAAGCTTGGTTAAATTAGCAAAAAATTATAGCATTTTTTCCTCACGTTAAGTTTTTAAAGAGAAAAACAATTGAATATCGCAGTTTTGAAAATTTCTTCAAAATGTATTTTTGTAAATGAAACAGCCTGTATATTTATAGAACGATTGCAAATTACTTCTGAACAAAAGCAATACCATTTTTACTCAAAGTCTGCCTAATAATTTCGATGATTTATCAAGATTAAGGTAAAAAAAAAATAATAAAATAGGAACACTAATTGATACGTACCAAGGAGGAAATGGGAATATTATACAAAATAAAAAATTAAATAAAATATTTACATTTTGATACGATGGAGTTAAACAGTAAAACAAAGAGAAAAAAAAACTATCCTGGACAAAAAAATAGAAGAATACCTACTAAAGTCGATTCACTCAGTAAACCTGCAAGATGGCCGACATGTAATATGACAAAAGTCATATTCCAGCTAAATAAAACGAATTTTTGCATTTTCAATGACTTTTGTCATATGACATGTCGGCCATCTTGCAGGTTTACTGGCTGAATAGACTTTAGAAAGAAAGCATGTGAAGCTTAAACCCTTGGATTGTACATTAACAACAACCAATTTTAAAATTGAATTATGGCAATTCTAAAAGATTAGAATCCCCTCAACTTCACGCCCAATATGTAGAGCAGCACATCAAGTGATAATAGGAATAAAAAATATGTGAGTTTATTATGTTTTTGTTTTTATGTCTAAAAGTTAATAGTAAACAAAATAAAACAGGTACGTAAATAAGGGGGGAGGGGTACTGGGGGACAGTACCTCCCCCCTTACAGAGCCTGTTTGTGTCATACATTAAAGCACCCATCCCATTATCACTATGATAACTTTTTAAATGATTTATTATTTATTTATCTCTTAAGGGCATTATGATGATGTTTATGCCTCCTAGGGCAATAATCTCACAGCGGAGGGCCTTTGGCCCGAGGGTACAGACATCAAATATTGCCCGTGGTACATACAATATTTTATGTCATACCAGTACATTATTGTGTTTTTATACCTTAGATACCATCTACATAATGGATTACTTTATGCCCATGCGGGGATAAGGTACACATTATGGCCCGCGCGGGCATTAAGTGTTGCATTAAGTGTGCATCTTGTTCCATTTTTGATTTTTGACTTTGACAAATTAAACATTTTAATAATGTCAAGGTAATGTCGCAGGTAAAAATAAAAAATTGGTAAATCAAATTAAATTTTTAAAAAAATATTTATTATTCAAAACGAACTGGTGACATAAAATTTTGTATGCACCATGGGTATACCCTCGGGCGACTTACGAACCTTCGGGCCGGAGGCCCTCGGCTTTGTAAGACTGTCGCCCTCAGGACATAATCATCTACTTAGTACCCTTGATACGAAAGGGTTTTTACCTATAAAGTTGCTAAATAAATAAAGGTTATAAGTTTAGTGTTCATTGTTGTGCTGTGACAAAGTTAAAACTGAAATTCATATAAAATAATGGATTTTCCGTCGATTCCGGATAGAATTGCTGTGAATGCTGCCAAAGCTTTGGATAATCTTGTCTCAAAGAAGGCTAAAAAAGCCTATGATAAGTAATATCAAAGGTTTGGGGATTGGATGGAAAATAATGATGTAAAAATTATCAACAAGACGGTGCTACTAGGATATTTCCAGGAATTGGTATGTTAAAATTGCTGTTGTAAATTATATTAAAGTATTATAGTTTGATGGAACATTCAGTCCTAATTTCCTATGGACGAAATATTCAATGTTAAAGAAGACATTAATAGTTAATAAAAATATAGACATTGCAAAATATTGCAAATTAAGCCAGTATCTAAAGCAAGCATCCAAAGGATATGAAGCGAAGAAATCGAAAATTTTGACTCGAGAAGATGTGCTGAAATTCATACATACTAAAAAAAAAATTAAATTCCTAACATTCAACCAATCTAAATTTTTTAACATGAAATTTATTTTTGTCATAATTTAAAATTATCCGCATTACCTTTTTTGTAAAATTTGTAATTTATCAAATATTTCCTCTCTAGCACAATATAAAATAGACGAACAATAAAGAAAATGTGGTAATACAATAGTATTAAATCCAGATTTTTTAGAAAACAAACTTAAATTAGAACTGATTATTTTAAAATAACCTACTTTTCCGGCAATCTTCGATGTGATACTTTCAAAATAATTAAAAAACTTTAATTTTGAATCAATAATTATCCCCAAATATTTAAAAATGTTTACTAATTCCAATTTTTCACCATCAATCACAACATTTATATTTTGACAATTTAAATTATTACCCATAACCATACATTTAGTTTTTGAAATATTTAATTTTAATTTATTTAGTTTTAGTCAATTTAATAATATATTTGTGAATTTAAAGTATTTAGACCATCAAAAATATTTAAAACATTAATGTAAATTAAGTTGTCATCGGCAAACATTTGTAACTTATACATTTTTAAAACTAACTGCTGAAATTCATCCGTGAAGCTCCCAATGAAACTTTTTTGCGAGGGGTAAACCGCAGTGGAATTTTGGTGTACAACCCTCTGGAATTAGTGGACTTAGTGGAATTACTAGGGGAATTAGAGGAATTAGTGGTATTACTGCTGGAATTAGTGGTATTACTGCTGGAATTAGTGGTATTACTGATGGAATTAGTGGAATTAGTACTAAAATTAGTAGAATTAGTCGGGCAATTACTGATATCAAAAACGATTTTTTTATGTAGTCTGGCATCCATATTTCTGGCAATATCACACAAAAACTTAAGTGGTGGCCAGCGCAACGCCGCCGTTTTCTCATATCCAATCATCGACGTAACTTAACAGGCATGGTCATCTTGCAGGGGTGCGGCGTTGCTACTTTACAAGCAGAAACCAGGGGTGACAAAACGTGTCGGCGCCATTGATGTTGCGTGGGTAATATTTATGACCTTGTTCTATAAATATTAGACACTTGGCCGGGATAATACACTGAGAAAATATGACGACAGTCTAGTAAAATGTATACTACACTAAAATAAAAATATATAAGTTGCTACTTACGAATAAAGGTGAATTTTCATGCATCCGATATCCGTCGATACGTTGATATGAAGGTAATCCCATTGGCTGAATTTACGGCTTTTGATTGGTCAGAAAATTTATGGAATTTAAATTTTTTTGCATTTTTATGCATCCATTATCCGATGATACGAATCGTTTGTGATTGGTCTTATCCCTGGTCACAAATGTTGGGAATGTGGCTTTTCCTACGAGGAATACATACTATTTTTCCGAAAATCGATCGGAAAGTATTACAATCAACTGTTATAATTTTAAAATAAGCATTAGTATAATCATTTTATCCTTAAATAAAGGAAATATTGGTTTTGTATGGAAATAAAGCAAAGTACAGAAATAACATTCCCGTACAGTACAAAAATGTTAATATTTCCGATCGATTTCCGGAAAAATTTATTTTAACTCTGTCCGATGACAGATGAAATGGTAAACTTTTCGGATAAAAATTGGCGCCAAAATATAATGACCAATCAACGCCGACCAATCAGATGCATGAAAATTCACCTTAAAGCAAGCCTTAAAGCTTGCCGCTATAATAAAAAAAGTTTTCCTGAAACATAATAAAAGTCTAGTTACCTAAATTGACTTTACATGAAATTCATTTATTTATTTAACCATAGCCAGTGAAAGAAGAATCCTCGGAGGTATCTAAAATATTGTGTATGTCAGGTCAGATGTCCAGTAAAATTGTTACAATTATTTAAGCAGATTCTACACATTCAGCTGTCTACATATTAAAGGTTTGAGATTTAGTAAGTTTCAGTATTTAGGTAAATTTAAAATTTATCGTTTTTATTTGGTTGGTTTTAAAGTTTTAAATAATATTACCATAAAACATATCGAAACTACTAACTGATAATGTTTCGATTTTCAATGTATCGATAGAGACATATCATGGTTTTTAAAATAATTAGTAGGCGCAACCAGTTTTTATTTCCTATAAATAAGGTGTTTTTATGTCTGTATCTAAACCAAGGCTTGACTATTGCATATTTTTTTTATAATGTCTAATTTTACCAGTGGAAATAGTGGAATTATTAGAGAAATTGGTGGAATTAGTGATATTAGTATTGGAATTAGTGGTATTAGTATTGGAATTAGTGGTATTACTAGTGGAATTAGTCGTGGAATTAGAAGAATTAGTCATGGAATTAGGGAATTAGTCCTGGAATTAGTGGAATTAGTGGTATTACTTGGAATTAGTGTACAAGATTTGGGACTGCGGTTTACCCCTCGCTTTTTTGATTTACAAAGTGGTTCTGTTATTTGGTGTATTTGGTGGATGCTGCCGCCAAGAGCTAGTTTATATGTTGGTTGAACATATAGGGGATAGAGGTTCCGTAGTAATAGTTAATACTTCCGATACAAAGACCGATAAAAAGCGTGTCTTCACAATTAGTGATGGGAAGGAGATGGGTTGTTTAAAGCTACTGAGAACTTATTGGTCTTTACGCCCGACGAACTGCAACATGAATAGATTATTTTTGTGTTGCCTTAACGGTCGTTATTTTTTTCTTCACAGCCAGTTGCGAAGAACACCATAGGCAACATTCATTCCATTATTGCAAAATACCTAGGTCTAAGCGATGCGGACAAATATACTGGTCATTGATTGCGCAGAACTTCTGTAACTTTGTTGGCGGACGCGGGGGTAAACATAACCACATTGAAAAGATATGGCGGTTGGAATAGTTCAGCTGTGGTTGAGGGATATTTGGAAGACAGTATGTCTTCTAAAAACAAAATTTCGAAATTGATAGCTGAAGTACCATCAACGAGACCATCAACATCAAAAAATGTTCAATCATCGTCAATTTCTGTTAGTGAAAATCACGAAATAATAGAAAACATTGACTTATCAAAAGCCGGTAAATTCGTTTTACTGGGTCTTTTCATATTTATTCATTTAATAAAAATGATAAATAAGTTTCTTCGTTAATAAAAAGTTGTTACTTTGATTTTTTCTATTTATTTCTCTTAATGCTCGAGGGCATTAGTCCTTAATGCCCTAGGGTATTATATACGACTTAAAGTGTCTGGTAACTATGGTATTATGAAACAATAATATTCGAGTAGTCATTTATGGTACTAGTCTATTATGTTAAAAATAAGTCACGCGAGAAAGATTTATACCACGAGGCCGTCAGACCGTCAGAATGACTTGACACTTGACAGTGACTTTTTTACATTTTGGTTAAAATTGGTTGATTGTTTGGTTGCCACGGGCATGATACATTGTTTGCAAATGTTTAAATAAATTTTGACACTTGTCAGTTTTCCCTGCAGGAAAGGGAAACTTTTTTGAAGAAAAAAACCTATAGAAAATGGAGGAATTCAATAAAAATTACGTTCCTGAGGATATCCTTACGGAAGCGGAAGAAGCAGTGATGCAGATTTTGCCAGAAAAGTCCCGAGATGCTTACGACAAGGAGTTAAAAATGTTTGATTCTTGGATGAATTCACGGAAGATAAAAGATATCGATGAAAATGTTCTATTGGCTTATTTTTTACATTTGCAAAAAAATTAGCCCCATCGTATGGACCAAATACTCGATGCTTCGCTCGACTATTCACCTTTATGAAAAAATCGATATTTCAAAATATGGCAAACTAACGAGCTTTTTGAAAAGCAAATCACAGGGATACAAACCAAAGAAGTCCAAGACATTAAAACGACCTGAAATAGAGAAGTTTTTGAACAAAGCTCCCGACGACAAGTACTTGTTGATGAAAGTGACTTTGCTAATGGGGTTTAGCGGTGCTTGTAGATGCGATGAATTGATTAAATTGAAAATAGAAAATATTCAAGACAAAGGGAAATATTTTTACGTAGTTTTGCCAGACACTAAAACCAAGAAATCGAGAAGTTCCACCATACTTGAAGAAAGATTTCCAGTCAACCCGATCAATTTATGTAAAAAATACATGTCTTTGAGACCAAAGAATACTAGTTCTAGCCGATTTTTTGTTTTTTACAAAAATGGGAGGTGTACCAGCCAGTGTCTGGGAATAAATACGTCGTCGAAGATACCTTCAAGAATTGCAATGGTTTTGAAATTGGAGGAACCAGCGCTCTACACCGATCACTGTCTGAGAAGGGCTTCGGCGACTCTTTCGGCCAATGCAGGGGCTAACATGACTACATTGAAGCATCACGGAGGATGGAAGTCCTCGACGGTATAGCAGAAGGATTCCTAGAAGAATCGGTGCATAACAAAATACAAATTGCAGAAAAAGTACAAGGTTCTAATGTGTCGGCGTCTTCTAGCACTATCAGCAGCTGTACCGATATGGGAGCATCTGGTTCCAATGAACCAACGAATTTTACAATGACTTCAAATTCGAATAAACCGTTAGCGTTTTCCTTTAATTTCAATATCAATGTGAATTCTGCTTGTAATTGTAATATAAATAAATAGAATACTACTTTAAATATAAACATAAGTTATTTGATAGTTTACTTGTCTAAAATGACATTGATAATGATAGTCATAACTGTCATGTGTTGGATAAAAAAAAATAATAGCACGTATGTCAGGAAGAAAAGCTGGTGATGGTGATGTCAGCTAGAACGCTATAACGTAGATATTCCTCGATACCCTAGGAGCCCATGAACCAAATGCCGGTACATTTATGCCTAAATTGTACAATTTAACTCAAATATAATCTCTCATGACAAGAAAAGATAGCCGCGGAACAACGCTAGTTATGCTGCAGCTAGTTTTTATTTATACTTTGGAGTAGGATCTACGTAGGCCGTTACGAAAATTATGCAAGTAGGCGCCGATGCGTCGTTATCTATTGTTATTTTTATAACAAGGCGGCGACGTCAAATCAGCAGCATGATCGAGCATTGCCAATAATTATTGCCAGGCTCATAGTTCAAATATTTCTTGTCTTGTTGCATCACAGTTAAGTTTTGGCAAATTAACTGTGTTAAATAATAATATATTATTTTTACATCCAGGCATTTTCAATTGATTTAGTAGCAGTAGTAACATGTTTTATTGAGTAAAAAGCGAGGTAAAAAGCTACAATTAAATATTTCTTATTAACAAATTTTTATAGATTTATTTTTAAATTTTAAAACGCAACCCTCCTTTAACAAAAACAGACCGAAAAGTTAAACAATTTGCAAATTGTGTCAAATATTACATATAATTTTGCTTTTTAATTAAATGTAATTTTAAAGTTTTTTTTTAAAGTTTTAATGATATTTGAGATTTAGTAGAATTTTTCAAATTATTATATTATATCGAACCTTTATGAAAAATAGACTTAAACGCTAATGTTTTAGACACTTTATCCACATAAACATTTTGATTAGTTCTTGTTTTATAATTATGATGGTCATAATTAAAAGAACAATATTTTTTTTAAACAATCTGGCAATCAATTATTTTTAATTTCATGTATAACGATACTAAATAAAAAATTAAATTCCTAACATTCAACCAATCTAAGTTTTTTAACATGAAATTTATTTTTGTCATAATTTAAAATTAACCGCATTAAGTACCTTCTTTTGTAAAATTTGTAATTAACAAATATTTCCTCTCTAGCACAATATAAAATAGACGAACAATAAAGAAAATGTGGTAATACAATAGTATTAAATACAGATTTTTTAGAAAACAAACTTAAATTAGAACTGATTATTTTAAAATAACCTACTTTTCCGGCAATCTTCGATGTGATACTTTGAAAATAATTAAAAAACTTTAATTTTGAATCAATAATTATCCCCAAATATTTAAAAATGTTTACTAATTCCAATTTTTCACCATCAATCACAACATTTATATTTTGACAATTTAAATTATTACCCATAACCATACATTTAGTTTTTGAAATATTTAATTTTAATTTATTTACTTTAAACCAATTTAATAATGTATTTATCTCAGAATTTAGAGTATTTAGACCATCAAAAATATTTAAAACATTAATATAAATTAAGGTGTCATCGGCAAACATTTGTAACTTATACATTTTTAAAACTAACGACATATCGTTAATGTATCGAATAAATAATATAAATGATTTAATACCTCGACGAAAAATATACAAACTCAAAGTAAATAAAATTGATCGTTAGATATTTTATGTATATATTTATATATCTATGCTAGTTTAATTCATAATTTACGACAAAAACTGATATGTAAGCGTGTAAAAACGTTGTTATTATAAATTACAAAAATATGTTTATTTCATTGTTAAAATTAAAATAAATTAGCTACGTCAAGATAAAATTTGAAACAAGAAAGTAAATAAAAAATAAGAAATTTGGCATGAATATAATGTAAAACTATCACCTACATCGACGAAAGTAAATTTAAAATAAGAAAACTCAATTGGAAGCCAGATAAACCACTTACAACAAATAACATGATTTTTGCCATAATTAAACACCGAGCTGTATTACTAGATAACTACTGAAATTACTAAAATTGTATACCAAAGTACTTTACTTCCAATGCGAGACAAATTATATCACTAGTCAACACTAAGTCCCAAGTAGGTACTTACCTATACTAAATAATACGTAGGTAACTTTAAAAGTATTTAAGGAATAAAAACTTTTAAGTATTGATAAAAGTAATAAACTTTACACTAGTACCTACTTGACTTCAAATAAAGTAGGTACTTACACTTAAAGTAAACATTCACTTACTTACTAAGTATTTAAAAGGCAAATACTGAAGTACAATAATTAATATACCTAATACTATACCTAATACTTAGAACCTATACATTTGATTACTTTCCACTTGTTTTTTAGAAAATAATCATTCTTAGTGTTTAAGTACATATTAAGTATTACTTGTAGTTCCAACAGCTCTAAATAGACACAAGATTTAAAAAAAAATATATTCTTATACACAGTTTTTAAGCCTTCCATAGGAACGCATAAACCAGCGTTACATTCTTGCTACTTGATTAGACTTGTCCAAAAAATAAAAATTTAATTGGAAATTAAATAAATACTTTTGCATTCATAATTTGCAAAATACTGAATTATATTTTTCACACTTTACTTGCCATAATTAACAAGGATATGAATCTTCGTTATTTATTAAATATGTTCCAAACAATCGTAATTTGTAGAAACAAATTAATGGATGCAGAAGATCCATCTGGGGGTAGTAGATATTAACTGTTATGGTTCAAGAATACTATATTATACAAGGGAACCATTAGGCATGCAGTTTGTTTATAACCAATTTGAATAATTTTTAAATAGGGGAGAGTCCCCTAATACCGGACATCTCCCAGTACTAGACGTAGTCAGTTTCTTCATTTTGCCGATAGGTGACGCCCAAACATGTATAGGGTTGTAGTCGCGTCTGTTACTTACTAATCAAATAACAATCTCAGAAAAATTTTATGCTGAGGTCAGTTTGACAGAAATTATCAAAGGAAAGGGAATATATATATATATATATATAAAAAGAGTGTTATCTTACTAGGTTCTTATATATAGATAATGGTACATGATTCATCATGCTGTTATATACCGGGTGTTTCAATAAAAACTCCCAGGCCAATTATTTCGAAAACTAAAAGTGACATGTAAATTCTGTAAACGCCAGTTTGTAGCCTCTATGATTAGCTTCACAACTGTGTAAAAAATGTGTTGTGATGAATAATACAAGATGTAGGTGGCGCCACGGTGCAAAAAAATTTTCGATGACAGAAACTTTTAAATGTTTCTTAAAGATAATTAATTTTTGATCAAATTCTGTCCCATAAAAATTTTTGAGAAATTCAACATTAACGAGTATTTTAATTATAAATATTTTTAATATCCTTTAGCAGTTTTAATTATTTTTAAATCCTTCTTACCAATCAGGGAGTTGTTATTTATAGAAGTTATTTTAAAAGTTACTTTTTAAATTTAATTTTTATAAGCAAGACTTGTAATGATTCTTTAGATATTATTTTTAACCAAGTGAAACTATTGATAAGCTGCCAAAGAATCTGCAATGTTTTTGTTGTTTTAAATCACTGGCATCTTTTTAATTAGTTTTGCATTGATACTTGGCCAAAGTGTCGACATTAAAAAGAATATAATGTACAAACGCTATGCAATGCTGTGACAGGTAGCTATTTACTGCTAAATAATGAAGGTTAATTTTAATCTACTATACAAAGTCCAAAAGTTATAAAACCATATAAAAGGTTTGAATGCAAATACTGGTCAAGTACTTGTTTTATAAAAGGTCGTAATAACAACCAATTTGGATTTCGCACGCACTGCTCCACTGTGCAAGCTGTATCAAAAGTCATATTTGATGTGGTCAAGCGCCTTGAATGGAGTGAGCACGTGGGCTTGACTCTGTGCAATCTTAGCGAGGCTTTTGACTGCGTCTCTCATGGTCTTCTAGTTGAAAAATTATCAAGGTACGGTGTTCTCAATCTCTATCTAAAATCCAGATACCAATGTGTCTAGCTCAGGAGATCAAGGTCATCTTTTAGGCCTGTTGAGAGCGGCGTACCGCAGGGTTCCGTCCTCGGTCCGCTTTTATTGTATGTATTAATGATCTGTGCCATTACTTAGTCCCAAATAAATGTACTTGTTTTGCGGACGACACTTCATTTATTACCTCCGATGAGGACATTCTAAGCATATCACGGAGCATGTCGTCTTTAGAATCTAAACCCCACGACTGGTTTACAAATAATGACCTACAGCTTAATCTCGAAAAAATACAGCGTATTATTTTTTCTACCAAACACTGTTACTTGTGGTAAATCGGCAAAATCTCTGCACATGTTAATAGCCTTACAAAAAACTTGCATCCTCTACCTTTGTTCTGCGCAGATTAAAAAGATCAGTTAATCCATCTACCCTTTTAACTGTTTATTTCGCACTTTTTCTTTCTCATTTGAGTTATAGTGTTGTATTGTGGGGCAAATCTTCATCGGTCATTAAAGCTTTTAGACACCAGAAGAAAGCTGTTCATGTGATTGCCGATGCTGGTTACTTTGACAAGAAGGCCACGGATAATTCTATTAATATCTCATTGTATAATGCTCTGCCTGAAAATATAAGGCTGCTTAGTTATTCAAAATTCAAATAACGTTTGTGTATGCTATGTTCTTATACAATTATGTTTTAATATATACTTTAATTTAGTTAAATACATACGTACAGCAATGCTTTATATTTTATATGACTTGCTACAATTTGTAACTTACAAAAATGTGGTCAAATAAATATGTCTATGTCTATATTTAAGTAGTCCTCACGTTCCTTTATTTCGTTAGATCCTGATGAGTTATAATATGGCGAAACGCGTCTAATAGATCTAACAAAATTAAAGGAAATATGATCTTCTGAATATAAGGTAAGGTTATGTTGATAAAAAGTTCGTGAGGGAAGGATTCGTTTCTGGTGTCAATTTTCAAGGAAATTAAAGGGGGTAAAAGACTTTAAAATTATATTCTACTAAAAGTTAAGTTTTTTACTTGCCTTCTTGTCACCCACTTTACAGAATACCTTTTGACACATTAATGGTACAAAAATGTCTTTAATGGAAAAAGTTAACTGTATGTTTCGTGCAACGTGATGCAATATTTCCATGAAATCTTAATTACAATTTCAATTGCCGTTATACCAATGGTGACGATAACTTTATCTAAATGGAGGAACGACAATAGGTATTTAACTTTTAATTATTTAAAACTCCGACTTCTTACATACATGAATACTGATAATTGACTTTTCCGGTTAAATATTTATAGTTTTTAATACATTATAACAAATTTTTATTACTTTAAGGGAAAAATTGAGTAACCTGTAGAAATCAGTGTAGGGAAAAAGACAGAACCCGTAAACTTTAATCGGCACAAGTAGGTATGCCGGAATTTACGATTTGACTATTAAAAACGCCAATTTTAAATTTTCTAATGATTGTTGATAAATGCCACTATTATTTACATACAGTGTGACCAGTAAAGTCCGCATCATATGTAATTTTTTTTATTAACAGCTTTATTCGAAATTTGACTTTGGCATCAAGTTCTGCTTCAATCGAGATAAAAATTAAGCGAAAAAATGGTAGTCACGTGATTCGCATTAGAAATCTGTCAAATTTGAATTTTTTCCAAAAAATAATTCAAAAATGGGGTTATTTCTGAAAATATCAAAAAAGTTATTAAAAAAAGTTTTTTTAAATGTAGTTTCTAGTCCACGTGCAAAATTTCAGCGGCATAAGATAATTTTGATTTTTTAACCATATTTTATAAATTGCACCATTTTTGCAAAATAAGACTCAACCAACCTACATAAAACTTCCTAGTTTTGACAATGCTTTATTTCAGATACATTTTTGTTACAGTAGCGCCATATTAAATGTGTGTTTTTCTATAAAATCAAAATTGCGGGGTATTAAAATTTGGTCGCATGTGATGCAAAGTTTATTTGTTTTTGACCCTGTATAAGATAACTTTATAAATAGGTATTTTTGAAAACATAATTTGTGTCTGAAAGAAAAAAATTAAAATGAAGGGGTTTTAAATTAAATCGTTGATTATAGATAAACGTTACGTTAAGTTAAACTAAAATTTATTTTCCACTTAATGAACACTTTACTGATGACACTGTGTTCTTTTTTGTCTTAATATTAAGCTGTATTACTTTCAGACACAAACTACGTTTTTAAAAATACTTTATTTTATGAAGTTTCCTTATACAGGGTCAAAAACAAATAAACTTTGCGTCACATGCGATCAAATTTTAATAGCCCAATTTTGATATTGTAGAAAAACACACATTTAACATGGCGCTGTTTTAAAGAAAATGTATCTGAAATAAAGCATTCTCAAAACTAAAAAGTTTTATGTAGGTTGCGTTGAGTCTTATTTTGCAAAAGTGGTACAATTTACAAAATATGGGTAAAAATCCAAATTATCTTATGCAGCTGAAATTTTGCAGGTGGGCTAGAAACTGCTTTTAAAAAAAAATTTCCAATAACATTTTTCGATATTTTAAGAAATAACCCTACTTTTGAATTATTATTTGGAAAAAATTAAAATTTGACAGATAATGCGAATCACGTGACTACAATTTTTTGCTTAATTTTTATCTCGATTGAAGCAGAACTTGATGCTAAAGTCAAATTTCGAATAAAGCTGTTAATAAAAAAAATTGGACTTAACTGGTCACATCACTGATGTACCGGGTGTCCCACTAAGAATAGCTCTCGGCCGTATCTCAGAAAGGGTTAGTGGTATGGCTTGCGGAAAACATTTTTTTTAGTAAAAGTGGCCATGAAAAATTGCTGGAAATTATTTTTAAGTTCCTCATTTCGCCGCACGAGGGCACAATTAAAAATTTTTTTTTAATTCTAAATTTCTCCGAAAATTCCCATATTAAGATATTACTCTGATTACATTATCGAAAAGCTTAGACAATTCTGCATCATTTTGGTTTAAGGCTCGTTGGCGTACCGACCTTGATAAGAGTGGGGGAAGCTATTGAATGTGTTAACATTAAAATCGCTGTAACTTCTAAACGACTTATCCGATTTTACTAAATTTGAGCTTGTTTGGAAGGGAAAGGTAAGTAACTTCAATTGCCATATCTAATGATACACGATTGTTTCTAATAAAATTGCTAGAGGGCGCAATTTGTAATAATAACAGTTTGTTCGATTTTATCCTGAAAATTTAAATCATACGGTATAGCTATAACATCATAATCGGAAAGTAGATGAAATTTGCAAGCAAAGATGTAAAGACCGCAATTCGATATATTTGTTCGTTTCAAAGTTATTGCCAAAACAATAATTTTTAATACAAATTGCGCCCTCTAGCAATTTTATTAGAAACTATCGTGTACCATTGGATACGACAATTGAAGGTACTTCCAAACAAGCTTAAATTTAGTAAAATCGGATAAGTTGTTTAGAAGTTACAGCGATTTTAATGTTTAGACTTTCACTTGATAAGAGTGGGAGAAGCTATTGAAAGTGTAAACATTAAAATCGCTGTAACTTCTAAACGACTTATCCGATTTTACTAAATTTAAGCTTGTTTGGAAGTACCTTCAATTGTCGTATCCAATGGTATACGATAGTTTCTAATAAAATTGCTAGAGGGCGCTATTTGTATTAATAATTATTACTTTGGCTATAACTCTGAAACGAATAATGATATCGAACAGCGTCACATCGTTTCTTGCAAATTTCATCTACTTTTCGATTATGATGTCATAGTTATACCGTATGATTTGAATTTTCGGGATAAAATCGAAAAAACTGTTATTATTACAAATTGCGCCCTCTAACAATTTTATTAAACACTATCGTGTACTGTTGGATACGGCGATTGAAGATACTTACCTTTCCCTTCCAAACAAGCTTAAATTTAGTAAAATCGGATAAGTCGCTTAGAAGTTACAGCGATTTTAATGTTTATACATTCAATAGCTTCCCCCACTCTTATCAAGGTCGGTACGCCAACGAGCCTTAAAACAAAATTATGCAGAATGGTCTAAGCTTCTCGATGATATGATCAGAGTTATACCTTAATATAGGAATTTTCGAAGAAATTTAGAATTTAAAAAAAAAATTTAATTGTGCCCTCTTGGGGCGAAATGAGGAACTTAAAAATAATTTCCAGCAATTTCTCATGGCCACTTTTACTAAAAAAAAATTTTCCGCAAGCCATACGACTAATCCTTTCTAAGATACGGCCGAGAGCTATTCTTAGTGGGACACCCGGTACAAGAACGCAACCCGTTTAAACTGATCCTCTATACTTATCAAACCTCTTTGGTTTAACAACGTATTACACCGTATAGGATAAAATACAAAATATGTTAAATATTGAACTGAATATTAATGCCAAGTCAAGCTGGTTTTGGCCAAAAGAAAAGGAAGTCAAGTGTTGGCTTTGTCACCATCTGTTCTACAAACACTAAAATAAATTACAAACAGTATACACAAGAACTGGTGTAAATATGTAAAATTGCCTAAAGCGACGGTATGAAGTAGAAACAAGGAACATGGTGCTTTTTAGAAATCATAATTTATACAGTGCATCTGGAAAATATGTATATTATATAAATGACACAGTCCTGACGTCAAAATAGGTCGATGTAAGAGAAATTACTTACAATCAAAATTGCTTCGTAATGCTGGTAGAGGACTTTAAACATTAAAAAAAATTGGATTTTCCCAAAATTTTTGCACTGAGAAAAAACTCTATTAGCCATAGCTAGAAATCCATTAGTAGTAGCACAGAATGTACCGGGTGTTTCTCAAAAGACGTTCACCCCTATAACTTTTCTGCATTTATAGATATTAAAATGAAATTTTAAGATTATGCATAAGAGATGGTGTGCATTTATTGGCATAATTTTCACTTCGTTAGCACTTCCGGTTTGACCGGAAGTGACCTTGACTTTGATATTTTAAATTGGACATCTTGTATATTTTTAGTTATTGGGATTCAGTCTAACATTCTGAGCAAAATGACGCCTCTCTTGTCATTTTTGACGTGTTATAACATTTTTATGTTTATTTTTTATTTTCAATCTAGAGTGCCACAAATTAATTAAATCTGTTAATTTATAGTCAAGTAGTATATGAAAATTAAAATTATGTCATAATAATTGACTTTCTAAGTTTTACAAGCGTTTAAAAAATGAAATTTTGTTTTCTTGACGTTTACTCCATTTTTTCAAATGGAACGATGGTGGTTCACTAGGATATTTAAAACGAGCATTTTTTTTTCAACAATTTGATACCATACACTCCTATGCTATTTTAAAATTTACACGAATAAATTTGCCTTGAGTCCCAATCACCAAAATTTAAAAGCGTTCTCAATTCCAGCCGAACGTATTCTTTTGGTAATAATATGTACGCTGATTACTCCGGGGTAATTGGGCCGACTTTCATAATGATTTTACCATTGCATTAGGTGTTAAATGTACAAAAAAAAGTAGATAAAAGCGACAGCAAGTATAACTAAAATAGGTTTTATTTCGTCGAAAAATAGCAAAATACGTAATACACTAATACAAACAAACTGAATATTTCTTAAGTAAGAAAGTAAAACCTACTTATTTTAACCATTTTGAAAAGTAGTAATAATTGCAAATAAAAACCAAGTTATACAAACCGCACATCATTCATATTTTACCCAACATATACGTTGTAGCCTAGGTAGGTATTGAATAGTGAGAGTCGTCATTTAGTTCTGTTAGAAATAGACTACATGGCGGTCAATATGTTTTCATGTAATGAACGTTGGGACGTCAAAAGGTTGAAAATATTTTATGCTACAAAGCAATTAAAAATAGGTACATTTTTAGGTCTAGACGTGGATAGGTGTAGGTACTTATGTGAAATCAAGTTTTACGATAAACTATAAAAATAAATTTAAAAACTCATGCAGCAAGTCAAACAGACAGGCGGCAACAATGTTTTAATTTAGCAGTGAAAAGGTTAGTCGCTTTCTTGTTGGTGAACTCATTGTGCCATCTATGAATTTGACGTAGCAGCTTTAGAAAATCGGCTCATATGACCTTCTAATAGTTTGATATTCAATGACTCTAGTTTGAAAATAAAAAATAAACAGGAAAACGTTATAACACGTCAAAAAATGACAAGTGAGGTATCATTTCACTCATAATGTTATGCTTATGGAGAACTATAGGGTAGGAGGCCGATCGACAATGGCAGCATTTTCAAATTCTGTCCCGGTTTTTTGGTTAGTTCGCTATTGGCCGATAGGTGGCTCTCGCGTCCGAAGTGGGCTGATGTTGTCTTCTTCTTCTTCGTTTTTAATATGGAAAACTAGATCCTCCATAGTTTTTAACTTTTTCTTTAACCATTTATTTTTCTGTGCTTTTACTTTTGACAATTGACGTTTTATTTTTCGAAATAACAAATCATGTTTGAAGGCAAGACAAGACAAATAACGTTGTATTGTAATTAATTTTCATATTTATAATAAATAATGGTACAATTTATGTAAGTAGAGTTTGCTTTGGGTCGGGGTGTAAGACAGGATCTTTTTCAGAGAGAAAACGCAGCCAAATAAGTCTCTTTCTAGCTCCAAAGGTATAGCTAGAATGTTTAATACCCTGTATTTTAAAAACCAAGCATCGTTGGAACTTTATACAGGCCGAGTTTACTAATAAGTATAACAAAGTAAGTGTAAATTCATATAAAAGTCCTTATTTGTTCCTTAAAGAACTAATTTAAATAAAAATAGTTATTGCGTCCACAAGAAACCATTATTTGATAGCCCACTTCGAACACGCGCGCCATCTTACAGCGACTCGTAAAGCTGAATTACCGATGCTAATTTGGGACCGAATCCAATGCATTGCGATCGGCCTCCTACCTCAAGTCCTCCATAGTTATGCTGAACCCAAATAAGTAAAAATATACAAGATGTCCCATTTAAAATATCAAAGTCAAGGTCACTTCCGGTCAAACAGGAAGTGCTAACAAATTGAAAATTATGCCAATAAATGCAGACTTATCTTATGTATAATCTCAAAATTTCATTTTAATATCTATAAATATAAAAAGTTATAGGGGTGAACGTCTTTTGAGAAACACCCGGTATAGCTACGCAACAACTCTGTTGTAGCTACAGGGTTCATTTTTTGAAAGGACTTTTTAACCTCAATTCGGCCGTTTTTTAAATATTATTTTTTAGCTGCTAAAAGACAACTTTATAGTCCTAAAAATATACGATGCAGTGGTAAAAAGTATCTTTCATTTATAAGAAACTATGATTTTGTGATTAACTGAGGTCATGTATTTAAAAAATTATAGTATTATGGGATACAGTAAAACAAAGTTGAACTTGTAAATTTCTACTATATTAACTAGAAAAATTACATGTTTCGCTAACACTGTAGCTTCGTCAGATGACAATGATTTAATAAAGGTGAAAAATTAAAATTGGGGTGCAATAAAATTTTAATTACTGAAGATGTAAATAAAACAGTGGAAGGGTTACAATAGCGGGAAAATCCAACAGAGGGTTTAAAAATGAAATTAAATTAGGTACAATATGGGTAATTTAGAAAATCTTAAGTATATACCGGGTGTCCACGGAAGGTGGCTCGCCCTTCTAACTTTTTTGTTTTTCAAGTTAATTAAATAAAATTCGGGGGATTTGTATACGACATAAACTGCATTTTTTGACAGGTGACTTAACATTATGGAACTTCTAGTTTAACCGAAAGTGACATAAACTTTCGATTTTTAAATGGGACACCTGGTACATTTTTACTTTTTTTGACTCCATATGACATTCTAAATACAACGATGTGTCACTTGTCACTTTTTGTCACCAAGGAAATATTTTTTTTCCAAATTTATTGTTTTATCTAGAGGGCTATGAATACCTTAAAATCACTTATTTCAGTTCTTTAATCTTGGGAAAAATACAGTTTTACTATTTTTGGTCCAATGCTATGCGCTATGTAAAATTTTATCTTTAAAGTTGTATAAGTATCTCATTTTTTTTAAATGGCAACATGGTGGCTCGTCGGGTTAAGAAAAAAGAGGATTTTATTACGATTATTTTGATACCATATACTATTAGGTTGTATAAAAGCTGCCATTAAAAAACTTTAAAAAGTTAACTTAGAACTTTCCTAAAATGAAACGTCTTTTGAGAATAAATTTAGATTTAAATGCGTCAAGTAGCCTGTGATCAGCAAAACTGATAAAACAAAATCATGCCTTGAAGAAAATTGAAATGCCAACAGCTTTTGCCAAAGTAAATTAGTTTGTTGTTTAAAAGCATGGAAAATAATAGTTTTACAAGAAGTGAAACGGTTGATATGTTATTAGTGTTTGGAGAATGTAGAAATAATTCAACCGATGCTGCAAGACTTTACGCATAAAGATATTTTAATCGGCGTCATCATCATCCAACCCGGCACTTATTAGGTGCCCAAAACTGGTTCCGAAAATGGGAAATGTGCCTGACAATAATAACCTATCAACTTTTTCACTCCTTGAAAAACTATTATTTTCCATGCTTTTTAAACAACAAACTAATTTATTTTGGCAAAAGCTGTTGGCATTTCAATTTTCTTCAAGGCATGATTTTGTTTTATGAGTTTTTGCTGGTCATAGGCTACTTGATGCATTTAAATCTAAATTTATTCACAAAAGATGCTTCATTTTAGAAAAGTTCTAAGTAACTTTTTAAAGTTTTTTAATGGCAGCTTTTCTAAAAACTAATAGTGTATGGTATCAAAATAATCGTAATAAAATCGTAATAAATTCCTCTTTTTTCTTATATTTATTATATTATATACAACTTTAAAAATTAAATTTTACATAGCACATAGCATTGGACCAAAAATAGTAAATTTGTATTTTTCCCAAGATTAAAGAACTGAAATAAGTGATTTTAAGGTATTCATAGCCCCCTAGATAAAACAATTAATTTGGAAAAAAAGTATTTTCTTGGTGACAAAAAGTGACAAGTGACACATCGTTGTATTTAGAATATCATATGGAGTCAAAAAAAGTAAAAATATACCAGGTGTCCCATTTAAAAATCGAAAGTTTATGTCACTTCCGGTTAAACCGGAAGTTCCAAAATATTGAGTCACCTGTCATAATATGCAGTTTTATGTCTTATACAAATCCCCCGAATTTTATTTCATTATCTTGAAAAACAAAAAAGTTAGAGGGGGCGAGCCACCTTCCGTGGACACCCGGTATATGGCCAACAGAATAAATTTAACAAAGGTGAATTATTTAAATCTAATTGATCATTAAGTAACAGGTCCGTATTTTTAGGTTTATTTATTTCCATAGATTCTAACAAATTTAGTTTTAAGCCTTTGTTTTCTGTATGTAAGATTTTAGGCTTAAAACTAAATTTGTTAGAATCCATGGAAATAAATAAAATTAGTGTAAGTAGTAGTAAAGTTCTGCTTCGATCGAGATGAAAATTAAGCAAAAAAATTGTAGTCACGTGATTCGCATTATCTGTCAAATTTAAATTTTTTCCAAAAAATTCAAAAGTGGGGTTAAGTGTTATTTCTGAAAGTATCGAAAAAAGTTATTGGAAAAAGTTTTTTTAAATGCAGTTTTTAGCCCACATGCAAAATTTCAGCTGCATTAGATAATTTTGATTTTTTAACCATATTTTGTAAATTGCACCACTTTTGCAAAATAAGACTCAACGCAACCTACATAAAACTTCTTAGTTTTGACAATGCTTTATTTCAGATACATTTTCTTTAAAGCAGCGCCATATTAAATGTGTGTTTTTCTACAAAATCAAAATTGGGCTATTCAAATTTGGTCGCATGTGATGCAAAGTTTATTTGTTTTTTACCCTGTATAATGTAACTTCATAAAATAAGTATTTTTGAAAACGTAGTTTGTGTCCGACAGTAATACACCTTAATATTAAGACAACAAAGAACACAGTGTCATCAGTAAAGTGTTCATTAAGTGAAAAATAAATTTTAGTAGTAATATATTAATATTTTCTACCTTACCTCACGCTGGTTAATTTAACAGATTATTAAACTGTATAGTCGGGCTCCAAAGAACCCCCTTTAGTTTTTTGGCAAGCAAAATGCTACATATAATTTTCATACCTAGCCGCAGGTGCACCATTGCAACAAAAAAGTATCTAATCACCTAATTAAAATATTTATAGAACCTTTTTCTTGGCGCACACAATTAAAATACCAATTTCAAAGAGTCCGAAAATTCAGAAGTGTTCTTTTAACGAGGTTCCAAGAACCACGGTTCTCAAGACCAGCACGTATCTAGAGAGATATAGCTTTAGGTCTTTTTAAATTTGGTGGTAACCGTAAGCGTAATTCTGTTTAAAGATATCGAGTAAACTGTGATTTTATCGCACATCTTAATAAACTAACCAAAAATTTTGAAGAAGTAGTCCATACTCAAAGTGGAGTTGTTAAATGTATAGAAAAGAGAAAAGCACAAAGTCTTTCTCCACAAATTTATTAGAATAGCTAGGCGAACCTAGAATAATTCATAATAATTCGACATGTTTCGAGTGTAGCAACACTCATCATCAGGAAAACAAAGTAAATAGTACAATGCCGATGTTGTTAGCAATAGAGAAAATAATAAGTGGGATTGAGCCGTAATGGAGCTTTCAATGGTGTACACGAGGTGTAAAAAATGAATAGTTAAAAGACTGACAAGACTTCAGCATACTGGAAAGCCAAGGGCTAAAGGCCCTGTCTTGGGCAGTTGGAGTTTTAACAGACTTTGTGAAAATCATTTAGGTATAAAAGTAGTGAAAAATCTTAAGTTTCATTAAAGTTCTATAAAAAAAAAAAAAAAAAAAAAGTTTCATTAAACTTTGTCAGAGAAATGTACAAGTGGTGAAATGAGAGGGTTTTCATAAAAGTCAAGGCATCATTTAGCTTGAAGTAAAATGCTGTTGGGGTACCAGGCTTGTTACGGCCCAGTTACCCCGGCAGGAGTCAAAACATACACATTGTGTGCAAAATTAATAGATTAAAATGTTTTTAAAAATTTTTTTGTTTTACTAGTACCTACATCTTGGAAAAGTAATCTTATGTTTGTTAAAGAAGTTTAAGTGCGTGCAAGCAGCACCTGTCAGAAGGGAAATTTCCCTTCCGACCCAACAGGAATGGGCATACACACAACCCTCTTGTTATTAGGTTTTCCTTCTTTATCGACATTATATAAATACACTCCAGAACCGGCTCGGCGCCATTTTTGTTGTTACGTTATCTCTGTAGATCTCTTAATAAAAAAAACATTAAAAACGAATCTTTAACCTTAAAATCTAATAGGTCGGCAGCCACCATTAGAACAGGTTCCAGTTTCATAATAATAAATAGTCGTAAGAACTTGGGGCAAATTTTAGTTATTTACATGTGAAAATAAATTGAAGGCCAACTTTTACAATTTGTTGAGCAAGAACCTAAATTTTAAAGCCATTTGTTAAATAAGAATTTTGCAGTGCGCACGCCTATTCCTGTATGGCTTTGTTTATATGCGCAAGGCCATAAAGTTTCCCCTTTCGTGATTATTGTTTGCTTATCTAAATGGTACATGTTTATGGTTTAAACTTGTATTTTTTCCGCTAAATCTCTGCGGTCCGCGATATATTACTTATTGTGGTTTCAGATGTGCGTTCAGTGTTTGGGGTGAAGAAGCACAGGGTTTTGGCAGTCTCTAAAGTATATTGTTATTTTACCATAATTAGCGTTTAATAAATTAATGGGCATTAGACAAGAACCGTTTTTTTTTGTTCTGAAATCTTTATCGTCAGATTGGCCAGCAAGATCCCCCGATCTAACGCCTCTGGGCTATTTTCTGTGGGACGCTCAAAAATCAAAAGTGTATGCCTGTCATATCGCTACGGAAGATGAGTTATTGCAAAGAATTATCAATGCTGCAGATTATTTTAAAAACAAGGCCGAAACAAGGCCGACGCGATGCCCAAAGTGCAATTTAATTTTTTGAAAAAAATTAATATATTATGTATTCACGAACACGGTGAACATTTTGAGCATTATTGTTATAAAAATTAAACTAGTTACTAGTTATTTAGAATTAAAAGTCATGTTTTCTCGTTCTGAATAAACAGCGATGATGAATTACAACGTAGGTATAGTAAATAATTTTTTTGTAAAGAAACTGATGTCTGGTTACAAATTTTACAAACGACCAAAAAATTTCAAAATGAAGTCAGGTAGTGTCAGAGAAACCATTAAAGTCATTTATACGGGGGGTTACAAAAAGACAAACTTTAATTTGCAGGTATTAAAAAAAGATGGCGTTTACGTCAAAAAACGCTCTTAATATAGTTATTCTTAGTACCAAATATAGTAAAAATCGATAAAGACGTTTAGAAATTATTGCGAAAAAACGATATCAATTTGAGAAATTTAGCGCCCTGTAGTGACCAAACGAAGCAACATAGCATATCGTCTGTGAAGTACTAATAGCTCGTAAGCCCAAAAATGAAATTGTTCAGGAGAAGTAAAAAACATTTTCTTATTAAAGTGTCATACTAAGAGAATCTTATTCTTCAGGAAAACGATTTTAAAAGTAAATGTTTACACAAAATTACTGTTTTGTACTGATTTTTTTGTTTTTTTTTTTCATTTTTAGTGTGGCATACAGTGGGATACGCACTTTTTTAGAAGTGGCATACACGGTATTGTAATAAATAATAAGGGTTATTTGTGGGATACGATATATTATTAATAATGCTGATAGTGGGTTAAGAGATATTCAGTGGCGGCTGGTTAATGAAGGGCTCTGGGGCGCCGCCCTCCCTGCAATTATTTCAAATAGAATCCAAAAATACTTTACTTAAGCAATCAATTAAAATAATTCAAACCAAACGTAGCCCTATTCTAACGGGAAGGCTATACTCATAGACAAGCGAGTTGCGCGCTCTCAAGGTTGTACTAAGCGCGGGCGGCGGCGGGCGACCGATTATCCGTCCCGATTCAACGCGCCTTCTCGATAGGTTGTCATGACGACGGAGACCTGACGTCACCTACACATCGCACAACGAGCGGCCACGGAGCGCTCCAATTTTCCGCGCTCACTGTTCGCGAATCGTGATGCGACCTGTCGTCTGTCGATGCCGCTGACTCGCTGACGTTTTGTTTATTTGTTTTGAGTTATTTATTAGTTGTTATAAAATTGGAAAATTTCGTCTAATATGAAGGTCAGTGATTTACAGAAGGTTGTGTTTAGTTCTCTGAGCCAGTCTGAGCTTAAGTGAAAAACTTGATTTAAAAAATGCAGGGCGGCCACTACCAATATTGAACATTGTACAAGTGCAATCAAAATATAAAAGTAAGGCACAGTTTACGCGTAAGTTTGACAAAGAAATATATAATAAAATATTCTGGATATGCGGTTGTGAGGACAAATTTTTTTTTTTTTTTGATTCGTGTGTCTTCTTTTTGGCGGGGTTGATAATTGAACTAAAAATGGGGTGCAGGACTTAAAACATCTTTCAGAGAAAATAAAAAACATGAAAATAGTGCAAAACATCGTTATAATGTGGTTAGTTTTGAGATGTTAGGACAAACTAATATTTTAACTCGTTTAAGTAATACTTATGCTGATGAAATTAAAATTCACAACGAGAAAGTTAGAAAAAACAGACACGTACTTTCGAAAATAATAGACATTTAAATTTTTTTTTATTTAAAGCCAGCCCCCCCCTGACTCACTAGTCACGAGCCGCCACTGGAGATATTGCACGAAAACATATGGGCATTTACAATACAAGGTATTAGAAATCCCAAATATTTAGCGAAGTAATTTTTTGTGGTATAAAATATATTGGCGACCTTGTAGAATTTGGTTTACGCTACCCAACGCCACCAAAAACGTAAATTTGATTTTTTGTGGGTTACGAGGTATTAGTACTTCACCAACGATATACAGTGTGACCAGTAAAGTCCGCATCATATGGGATTTTTTTTATTAATAACTTTATTCGAAATTTTGACTTTGGCTTCAACTTCTGCTTCGATCGAGATGAAAATTAAGTAAAAAAATAGTAGTCACGTGATTCGCATTATCTGTCAAATTTAATTTTTTTCCAAAAAATAATTCAAAAGTAGGTAGGGTTATTTTTGAAAGTATCGAAAAAAGTTATTAGAAAAGGTTTTTTTAAATGCAGTTTCTATCCCTCAGGCAAAATTTTAGCTGCATATTATGATAATTTTGATTTTTAACCCATATTTTGTAAATTGCACCATTTTTGCAAAATAAGAGTCGACGCAACCTACATAAAACTTCTTAGTTTTGACAATGCTTTTTCAGATACATTTTTTTTAAAGTCGCGCCATATTATTTGTGTGTTTTTCTACAAAATCAAAATTGGGCTATTTAAATTTGGTCGCATGTGATGTGATGCAATGTTTATTTGTTTTTGACCCTGTATAAGGTAACTTCCTAAAATAAGTATTTTTGAAACGTAGTTTGTGTCTGAAAGTAATACACCTTAATATTAAGAAAAAAAAGAACCCAGTGTCATCAGTGAAGTGTTCATTAAGTGGAAAATAAATTTTAGTGGTGGGTAAAAAATCAAAATTATCTTATGCAGCTGAAATTTTGCATGTGGGCTAGAAACTGTATTAAAAAAAACTTTTTCTCATAACTTTTTTCGATACTTTCAGAAATAACCCCACTTTAGAATTATTTTTTTGAAAAAATTAAAATTTGACAGATTCTACGAATCACGTGACTACTATTTTTTTGCTTAATTTCCATGTCGATCGAAGCAGAACTCGATACTAAAGTCAAATTTTGAATAAAGCTATTAATAAAAGAAAATCCCATATTATGCAGACTTTACTGGTCACACTGTAGGTAAGTTTGCCTAGATCGCCTTATTTTTGGTTAAGGAATTTGTGGTTAAGCGTTGTGCAGTAATTTTATGGATACCCTGTTTATATTTTTATTCTTGGACACCTATTACTTGATGTACTATGGTTATTCTAAATGCAACTTATGTCGGTAGATAATTTCTGAAATCAATGGCAACCATGGTATAACTGGACTGCTTATTTAATAATGAGCCTAATGAATAAAAACTAAGCAATTACTTAAAGCGATTACTTTTTTGTAAAACCCTAGCAAATGCTATAAGTAAAAGCAATTGTTAGATCTGAATATGAATAAAATTTTGAAGCAATTGCTGTTTTTCTTACACCTTTGTACCAAATGCTTATTCAACACAAGTTCAGACGTGGCTTATCCACTTGTTCAGATTACAGATTTCATGTTCAGTTTGGTGCTTAATTTGCAAAAGAGTTGACGTAAATACAACAACGTTGGTCTATTTACTTAGTACAATAGTCGTTTGTTACGTTTTTGTGGAAAATAGGAAACTTATATTTGTGATATGGCAGATTTCAGTGAAAATGAGGAAAGTGATAGTAGTGATGAAGAAATTAAAGACAAGCAATTGATATTCGTTCACAAATTGAACTAACATAAATAAATCTCTCTGCCCACAACCGTTTAGCTTCCACAACAGCTTCAGCACTTGTAGGAAATTTAATAAAAATATTGGCCTTCTCCAAAACTGCATCCATTTCAGAAGTGTATGTCTTACAGACAGTAGTTTGGTGAACACCGAGTTCTTCACCTACAGAATTTTGAAAGCCCGGATCCGACAATTTCCGCAAAGAGACTTTAATCTTATTTAAAGACGACAGTGCACCCCCTCGCCTTTTACCAGTAGGTATCGGTCAAAAATAATTTGCCAACCACTCAACATTTTCGCAGTCAAATCGATATAACTTTCTGAAATCATCATATCTGCAATTTTTATTTACGCTGTAAATTTTTCTTTTACGGGCGTTCATATATTCAGCCATAATTAAAGACACAAATTAAGAGCAACGCACGTATATGCCGCGGAGAACTAAAGTTGACTGCTACCAAGCAAATAATGCAGGGGTCGACCTACCTTAAAAAATTAAAAGCAATTGCTACACTAGAAAAAGCAATTCCTTAATTTATTCATCACATTTTAAGCAAACGATTGCAATTGTTTCTATTTTTTAATAAAAAGCATTGACTAGAAGCAATTCCTGCACTTTTAAGCGATTGCTGGACGCAAAAGCAATTAGGTATTACTTTAGTTTTTATTCATTGGCTTTCAAGAAATTACTTCGATTTTATAAGAAAAAGCAATTGCTATATTTTTATTCATTAGGCTCATTGCGTTTGTTCTCTATTATTTACCTTACATTTTATACCGTATCTTGAAATGTATGAACGATACAGGGCATATTAACGTTGAAACGTTAAAATGCAAGAAAGAAAGATATAATAAGTGAGTTCCAATGTTTTGATAACTGTTACGCCACTGCACAGCAACTTTAGACCAAAATTTATGTAAATGAGTATTTGGTCCATTTCGAAAAGCAAAGTCAAACCGACCAGAACGCATTAACATGAGCCAATAAAGATAAGTCGCACAAAGAACAGACCCGGCTGGTTGAGTGGCGTCCATTATTACGTTGGCGCCAGCCAGACATCGACCATCTATTCATGAATTTGTCCGCCCTGCGTGGTACCACCAGACAGGTACTGCGAGGTTTAGTGTTTATTGTGCACTCCTCAAGTCAATCTGGTAACCTATTAGGTATATTTCTTTTCTTTTCGAAATGAGATGGCATTCTTCTTTCTCCGCACCTTACACTTTTGTAGCGATGACGTTAGCACTTTGATATTTAGTTCCCAGGTCTTTTAAACTTTCGTAGTGTTCTAAAATTTACATTTTGTTTTGACAATAAATATAAAAAGTATAATTTATTTTATGGTTCTTTCAAAAAGGACAAGTACATGGAAATAAATAAAATATAGGTTAAGAAACCTCAGAAAAATTGCTTAGAATAAAGAGAATTATCACTTATAATCCCCCATAGCAGCAGAATTATCGGGAATTAATTCTGCTGCGTGGGAGATTCGGTAAGAAAATTTCATAAATTGGATTTATTTCTACAAAAACATATTTCCGGCGGCTTTAGTTAATTGTAACTAATTAGAGTTTTAGAAATGAAGTTTATTTTAGCCGTTAGTAACTTATTTTTATTACTAAAATGTGAGAAACATTAAAAAACAAATTTGTTATCTGAAATCCAATGTTTCTATAGTTTTAAATTCAAATTAAACTTTAAAAAGCATATTTCCGATTAGTTTAGTTAAATATGGCGCACTATATTTTTACAATGGAAGTTGATTTTACTTGTTAGTAACTAAGGTTTATTACTAAAATTTCAGGAACATTAAAAACATTAATTCTTTTGCAACCATAACATCTGGAAATACATGTCTACATCGTTTCAAATGAAACTAAAAAAAAACATATTTCCAATGAGTTTAGTTAAATTTTTGATGTGTCTCTTTTAGCCCCGGTGTTCGATATGTAAAGCAAATTGATTAGTATCAATAAAAATTATAAGTTAGCAACAAAATGTATTTTGATTTCATTCTGAGTGACTTTTGCCAATAGATATAAAGCACTTCATTTTTGACAGAAAAATTATTATCTTATTAATTTCATTATGTTAATAGGAACTAACAAAATTATCGCGATTATTTACCTTATCCATTATAAAAGCGGGTTGATTTTCACCTGATTATTCAGCGAATATTTCACTCATGTATAAATTTTCCCATAAGAAACGTTAAAAAATATCAGCGGATATGGATATACAACGTTGCCTAGACAACGTTGTATATCCAACACACAACAATCGAACCTATTTGACGAGACAGTTTTTTTTTTACCTTTTTACTGCGAACGTGATCGTTATTGTTATGAGTTCCCTTCGGGAAATTCATTGCTTTTGAAAAACAAACCCTCTCAACAGATAACGACAAAGATATAATTATGGCATAAATGAAAAAATATAAATATTATTTACCTATGACAAAAAAAAATTTTTATATATATTTCAATCTAGAAATATTCTCCCTAAATACCGCTCGTGCATAAAAATTAACCAGATAATTTTCATTCAAGCTTGTTATAGTAATTCCACTCGTTCTTCGAACTCGTGGAATTATAAATAACAAGCTTTCATGAAAATTATCGGTAGTTTTTAAGCACTCGTGGTATTACCCCCGATAATCTCCCGCTCTCCGGTAAAAATCACCATTGTCAAAAGTGAAAATCTCACCCGTCAAAACTAAAAATCGCACTTGTCAACAGTTAAAATCACACGTCTGTAACAACAGGTTTTTTATTGTCGTGGTGATGATAACGAACAATGGCGTTTTTGGTTGTTACTATGGACAACAAATAAAATACAAACAAACGCCAAAGTGTCATTTCGAGATATCATTTAAACGTTTTACAAAAATGGAACGTTTTGGAGATTTTTCTCTCGAAGAAATCACCAAAAATGTCGATAAAAATGGATCTGAAAATACAAAGCGATCAAGAGACTTCGTATGGAAGCAATTCCAGAATTTTTGTGAGACACGAGATTACCATTTTAGTTTTTTATTTGGTAAATAATCTTCAAAATACATTTCGGGATTGGGAAATAATCAGAAAATCATTCTCAGATTTTTTGCATTAGGAAATGGCTCTCGGGCAAGCCCTCGAGCGATTTCCACGACAAAAAATCTTCGAAATGATTTTCGATAATTTCCCCATACCTTAATATATTACTACAGATAATCTCCCGTTGCTATAAGCAACGTAAACAAAAAGGAGCATTTTTATTGGTTGAAAATAAATTTATGCACCTATAAATATCAACCTGAATTAAATACAGGGTACCATGCTGTCATGCAAATCTTAAAAAATGTATGCAGGCATATTTTCTTTAAAAACTGTATTCGTTTACTTTCATATTTTTTTTTTAAAAACCCTTCACCTTCTGTGTCGGGCTCTTTCGAAAATATGGAAATAAACTCATACAGTTTTTAGAAAAGACGTTCTTAGAAAACAAGTTTTGCTTTGTCAATAAAAATTTTTTTTTACTCCCAACCAACTTTACAAGTTTATTACAGGGAAAAATAAGTAAATAAAAATAACTAAAAATTATTACTCCAACTTTAGTAAGCATATTTATATAAAAAAATACATTTAAACTATTCGTTTTGTATAAACGTTTGATTAACTCATTAAGAAAGAAAATTATATTAGGAAATATTTTTTTAAATGAAATTTAACAGTTTTTTTAATGTTTATTTTATTATGTATTAATCCATTGTATAACAATGACCGTTTTCCACAGTTGCTGTTTATTTTAATAGTTTGTAAAAAATTAGTTTGTCTAGTGTCATGTCTGTAAAGATCGTGAACTTTTGTAAACGTTATGTTAGAAATTTTTTGTTTTAAAAGTAAATAATGAATAAATATGCAAATTTTTAAAAATATATAAATTATTTATATCTAGGTATTTATTTATTAGGTTTATATAAATTGGTTGTTGGTTCTAAGTGCGGAAGTCTACGAATACTTTTAATAATGTAATTTTGAAGTTTCTTCATAGGTTTTAGTACTATCGAATTGGCTAAACCCCAATTAGAAATAAATACTGAATTTTTGAATGTACTAACGCATGATAAATATTTTTTTTAAATAGACAATGATGAATTTTAAAGAATATCCCAATTAACGGAGAAAAGTAAGTTCGAAATTTTGATCAATATATAAACCTAAAAATTTTATGTTATCTTTGTAATTAATATTTTCCCCATTAAATATTATTGGTTGCATTTCGATATCTACTCTTTGTTTGGCAATGTACATAAATGAAGATTTATTAAAATTTAAAGTAAATTTATAACATTCTAACCAGTCAAATATAATTTTTAAATCTTTTTTGATATTTAATTGGATGTCCGTAATATTTTTAGCATAATAAATAATTGTGGTGTCGTCGACAAAAAGTTTGATTTGTCCATATTATTTTAATTTTGAAATAGAATTGATATAAATAAGAAACAATGTGGGTCCTAGAATGAAACCTTGTGGTACTCCACATGTAATTGTTTGATAGGAACTAAAATGACTTCCTAATTTAACGCATTTTTGCTTAGTTTAATGTTTTTTATATAATTTTCAAACCAACGATAAATTTTTCCACTTATGCCTATATCAAAAATATAAATTAATAAATAATATATCATGGTTTACACAAGTCTAAAGATAAAATGCCGCATTTTTTTATATCTAGATTTAATTAAATGTTAGTAATAACATCCATAGTTGCAACTTCAGTATCTCTAGATTTGCGAAAGCCATACTGATTATTGAAAAATAAATTTTGTCTTTCTAAAAAATTCGTTAATTTTATATTTATAATTTTTTCCAAGATTTTTGACTGAACAGGCAAAGCAGATATTTACGGTCAGTGTTTTTGTTTATGTAAATTGCGAAGCTCTTACAGCATGATTCAAAGAACAAAAGTTTAGGAATGCAAGATAATGCATCTAAGGTTTTAGCGAATAGTTTTTAAACATAATTTTAATTTTATTGCAATACCCTGTATATTATTCAATTTTTGGATTCTTCAGAAAATTTCAGACATATTTCATGTACAATATCCTATACCTATCTTCAACTGTTTCGGAAATATTAAGTGTTTTCAGATTTATTGCAAAAAGGAACAACACACTCAAAAACTAATAAGCAATAAGTACTGTTTATTTCTTGATAATGTAGAAAACAAAAAAAAAATTAAGTTGAATATGTCGAAAATGCTCGCCGCGAACGTCTTGGCATCACCCTAACCTTAAATAGAAATTTCTTCTAATGTTACTGAACATCTCAGGCGTGACCGATCCAATCGTAAGCGTTATTCGTCTTCTTAAATCAGCTAATCCGACAATCCGAGAGGTTTACTTTTGTAAACAATAATTTTGACATAACCCCGTAAGAAGTCTAATGGCGTCAGATCAGTGGATCGTGCTGGCCATTCCATCGATCCACACGCCTCACTATATCCACCGATTTGGAAATACTCGGTTGAGGTACTCCCGGACATTGATTTGGTAATGGAGCGGTGCTTCATCTTGCTGAAACCATATCATATACGCTGGAAGTTGTGGGTTTGCTGGATCAGGATATAAGTTTGTCAAAGTTGGCAAGACTTTATTTTGGAGCAGTGCTAAATAATTATCACCATTTAAATTGCCATTAATGAAAAAGGGATCTATGATATGATCTCCAACTATTCCTGCCCAAACCTTTTCAGGATATTGCGTATGTTCTACGTATAATCCAGTAAGGATTTTCCCTAGACCAATAACGGCAATTCTGACGATTAGCATGACCGTGCATTGGTGCATTCCTTTTAGTTTTTTAGACTCTATCCAAAAATGGCAAATTAAGGCGAGTCAGTGAGTGTTATTAGCTAGATTCAATAATTTCTCGTTAAAATTGAGTTCCGAAAACCTTTTAATTGTTTAAGTATGTAAACCCAGCATCCCAAAATAAACGTCTATTTACAAATTCCAGTGACGAACGCACGTGATTTTAAGGTTATTTTAGAAATGAATGGAAACATTCGGTAACACACCCACAGGATACATTTTTTTCAGGGGTCATGTGTTTACATGAAAAGTAAACGAAACTTTTAAATAGACTCTACGTTACTTAAAATAGTAATTGATAGTAGTTTAACTGCAGATGCTTTCAATATTTTTGGCCTTTGATTCACGGCATTAAACTTAAACATACTTTGGTTTTAGTGAAAAACATATTAACATTTTTGCGTAGGAATTTGAATTACAGCAGATGTTGAGTACAAGATTTTTGAAAAACATGAATTAATTATTACATTTTAAAAAACTCTTATAAACAATATAATATGATTTACTTATTCGGATAAGATTAGGTTTTTATTTAGTTTACAGAAAGTTTTATTTATACATGGTATCGTGAAAACAATTATTCGCGATCATGCAAAAATTAAATTTTAGATATAACGCCCATAATTTGGAACTTAGATATAAGTTGGTGATAACTTCACCTATACTAGACATATCACCTCTTTATACGAGCGCTCTTTCAGCTACCAATTCTCCAGCTTTCAGCTCCAATGTTGTGTTACCTAGTAAATTGTATAATAAAATTATAGCATATTATTAAGTAATTAGAATACTATTTCGGTTGAGATAGGAAACTAAGCTTCAACTTCGCCATTTGTAATCTTTACACTAATGTAGATTACAATAAAGCCATATTTATTTATAATTTTATTTTAAATAAAATTCAATTTTTCTTGCCTAGTCACATCTGTTTTTCATCATTACACGAAGGGAAGTACGGAAATTTTAATAATAAGCAAATTACTACGAAATAACTTCTAAAACTACGAAATTTTTTACCCCAAAGTAGTAGCATGTATGGTTTTGGAGATACTGCCGCTCGCCCCCCGTCGTGGATCACCCTGTATTTCGCACAACATATTTTGAAATGATTGTTTTAACACAGAAAATTTTATTTTACACCAACTGGTCACATTGACGTCATTAAAACATGATAATGTATGAAAGCTGGAAATACACTCGCCAAAAAAATTTTACGTCATTTCAAAGATATGTGTTTGCGTTAACATTTTTCTGCTTCGTAAACAATATGGTTATTTTGACTTTTGCAATACAGGTGTTAATCTGAGCAAATAAACAAATCGGTTAATTAGCATAAATTTTAAATATACAGGGTGTCCCGAAATTAGCTGACAATATTTTAAGGGGATAAAGTACATTAAAAAATAAGACTAAAATCTTCTATTAATATACCTTTAAAAACGCTTCGCTATGGGGCTAGAGCCCCCCAAATTGGAGCTATGATAAGCAGTTTTTTTACAATATCTCAGAAACCGATTAGGGTATTAAAACAAAATTTGAAACATGTTTTACCCATAGCTAGACGCAATAAATGGTTTAAGTAGCTTAACTGTATTTCTTCCAGTGGCGTCCCACTGGGTAGGTAGTTGTGAGAATATTGCCCTAAGTTTTTTATTTGTAAGATCTTTTAACTTTAGGTGAAATTTTTAGAAGCCTTGAAGTCTTTTGTTGAAAAAAGGTACTCTTGTTTCATTGCGGTAGAATTCACCATTTTCTAGTAAAATCGATTTTAAAATTTTCGGTTTTTTGAAATCCGGTGAAAAGGCTAAGGTTTTTTTTTTGCATATCTCAGCAAACACTTAATATTAAAACATAAAATTTATTAGAAGTTCTACTAGTGAAATAATAACAATACATAATCAACTTGGGGATTTATTAGATAATGTGCCACTGGATTTACGTTTAGGGCACTTCTTTCAACATGATAGGGCACCAGCTCACTACGGACGTCAAGTGAGGAATTGGCTTGAAGAAAATTATTAGGTGGATTGGTAGCCATAGCCTGGCCACCAAGATCACCTGATTTAAATCCCCTTGATTATTATTTTTGGGGACACATGACTGGTACTTGCTTAAGAATTAGATTCCCGTGTGGTTCACAATCAAATTTGATTTGCAATTTGTTATTCTTTTTTGTTTAATTTTAAAACTCTCTTAAAGTCTCCATGAAAATAAATATTTAAAAAACAAAGGAATCTAATAATATGTTTTATTTGAAAACGTTAAATTCTGTCAAATTACAATAATAAAAGGTTTTAATAACAAAAAATTTAAAATTAAAAAAAAATAACATTAAAACTATCAAATAAAAAAAGATAATAGTAATATTTACTTAACGCGACGTCACTGGAAAAATATTTTAAAGTAACATCCTTTAATACATAATATGCCTTGTCGCTAGTAAAACTTCTAATAAATTTCATGTTTTAATATTAAGTGTTTGCTGAGATAGTGAGATATATGCAAAAAAAAACCTTAGCCTTTTCACCGGATTTCAAAAAACCGAAAATTTGAAAATCGATTTTACTAGAAAATGGTGAACTCTACCGCAATGAAACAAGAGTACCTTTTTTCAACAAAAGACTTCAAGGCTTCTAAAAATTGTACCTACCTGAAGTTAAAACATCTTAAAAATAAAAAAATTAGGGCAATATTCTCCCAACTACCTACCGAGTGGGACGCCACTGGAAGAAATAAAGTTAAGCTAATTAAATCGTTTATTGCGTCTTGTTATGGGTAAAACATGTATCAAATTTTGTTTCGATACCCTAATCGGTTTTTGAGATATTGTGAAAAAACTGCTTATCATAGCTCCAATTCGGGGGGCTCTAGCCCCATAACCAAGCGTTTTTGAAGGTATATTAATAGAGGATATTAGTCTTATTTTTGGATGTACTTTATCTCCTTAAAATATTGTCAGCTAATTTCGGGACACCCTGTATACATAAGTACTCCTCGTTCTATCATTATAAATAAAATAATAAGTTTGGTATGGTTTCTTTATCAGGTGCCTATATAGTGGCAGGATAATAAACAGAGCAGATCTGGCATGTACTATAATAGTACATAATAAAATTATCTATTGCTTCAATCAACCCCTAAAGTCCCCCCCCCCTAACTTCTAAACCGATCGGTATATTTTAATAAAATTTTGAACGATAATATTTGAGCAAGTCTTGCATTTTTTGACATACCAATGACAGCTTTAAATGTCAAGATGACAGCTGGGTCCGCTTTTGGAATATTTTTTAAAATGGAACACCCTGTATATTTTTACATTTTTAAATTCCACATAAAGTTATAATTATTTTTTATTAAATGCATTATTAGTCTATACTTCATAGTTTCCGAGATATTGACTCTCGAAAAGTGACATTTTTGAACTTTGATAGCTTATAACCTTCTAACAGTACGTCTTAGAGCAAAACGGCTTACATGTCCCTATCTTCAGTTTTTATTATCTTCCCAAAAAAATCAACTTCCAGTTAAACCGGAACAACTATATTTCCTGCTTTCGAGTTACATCCGATTTAACCGGAAGTTGATTTTTTTGGGAATGTAATAAAAATTGAAGATAGGGACATGTAAGCCGTTTTGTTCTAAGACGTACTGTTAGAAGGTTATAACCTGTCAAAGTTCAAAAATGTCACTTTTCGAGAGTCAATATCTCGGAAACTATGAAGTATAGACTAATAATGCATTTAATAAAAAATAATTATAACTTTATGTGGAATTTAAAAATGTAAAAATATACAGGGTGTTCCATTTAAAAAAAATATTCCAAAAGCGGACCCAGCTGTCATCTTCACATTTAAAGCTGTCATTGGTATGTCAAAAAGTGCAAGACTTGCTCAAATATTATCGTTCAAAATTTCATTAAAATATACCAAACGGTTTAGAAGTTAGAGGGGGGGGGGGGGACGGACTTTAGGTCCTCACTGTATACACTTCTCGTCAAAATTAGCGAATACTCTAAAATCTAGCAAAAGTTTGTTCTTAACTATCTTAAGAACCGCTCATCCGATTTGGACCAACTAATTTTTACATTATAACCTAAGGTGTTACAAACCTTTTTAAGTTCTCCTAACATTAATCTGTAAAACGATTTAACTGATATACAAGGTGTTATTAGTAGAGGCGATTTTGTGCCGTAAATTTGAAACATTCTGTAGTAAAGTTAGAAATTCCCGGTATGTGCCGTTAGTTAGATGACATCAATATCTCCAAACCTTTTTGGCTTTTTGATAAGTGTCTTTTAGCAACAGATACACTATTAAACAAAAAATGTGTCAATTTTTGGTAGGAAAATCTTTACCATCTTGGCAATGGTTGAACAGATTTCGACCAGTATTCAAGATTTTAAAAGCTCTTTTCCTATAGATTTTCCGTGATATAATAGTGATTTTTAAAGATGGCCATTTTCTTATTATACAGGGGTCAAGAAAATCATAAATATAAAATTGCTAAAATTATGGTAACTGGGTTTATTAAAGCTATGCCAACCGGGCTATATGCTTTTGTTTTGTTTCAAAATTAGTCATTTGACACTTTGGGTCAATATTTCGAGACATTTTTTTCCTATTCAATTAAGAGCTATTTGGCAAAATATACACTATTAAACAAAAAATGTGCCAATTCTTCGGGGAACTCTCTAAAAAGCTGTACCTTAGCATCGGTTAAATAGATTTCGACAAGTATTATAGATTTTAAAATTTTAATAATAATAATAATAATTAAATTTAATGTATATAGGTATACTCTGGTACACTTACGTGTTTTAGAGAGACAAAAAAAATGAAAACGTCATATTTAAAGCCAAATTTTATTAAATTAATTCACAAAAACATTGCAACATAAAAAACATAAAAACACAAAAGTAACCTTCTAATAATTAGTAACAGGTGTTTCCACCTCTTGCTGCAATAACAACATGACAACCTCGTGGCATGCTCAAAATTTGCCGTTGAATCTCCCCTAGATCGATTTGATGCCAAATTCCATTTAAACTCACTGCTAGCTCATTTAAGTCTGCGGGTTGAGGTTGCATTGCTCTCATTCTTCTACCCATCATATCCCATAAATGAGACCAGGGCTGCGTGATGGCCAATTTAATGCTTCTAAAACTATAGCACATTCCTCTTTGGATAAACTGCGATTTCTCAATGGAATTTGGTTCATTTTCAAAACGTAGACTCAAATTTGACGCAAATCTGCTATAGTCGATTTACTCAGTAAACCTGCAAGATGGCCGACATGTCATATGACAAAAGTCACATTCCAGTTAATAAAATAAATTTTTGCATTTTCAATGACTTTTGTCATATGACATGTCGGCCATCTTGCAGGTTTACTCGCTGAATAGACTCTACATACTAAATGACACACGAATGACACATGTTTTTTCGTACACAGGATGCTAGATAAGTGATTAATTTGATATTTTACACCATCTAGATAGTTTCCTACGAATAATTTGACACATTTTGTGTTTAATAGTGTATCTTTTGCCAAATAGCTCTTAATCAAATAGGAAAAAAAAACGTTCCCAAATATTGACCCAAAGTGTCAGATGACTGATTTTGAAACAAAACAAAAGCATATAGCCCGGTTGGCATAGCTTTAATAAACCCAGTTACCATAATTTTAGCAATTTTATATTTATGATTTGCTTGACCCCTGTATAATAAGAAAATGGCCATCTTTAAAAATCACTATTATATCAAGGAAAATCTATAGGAGAAGAGCTTTTAAAATCTTGAATACTGGTCGGAATCTGTTCAACCATTGCCAAGATACAGCATTGTAAAATTTTCCTACCAAAATTTGACACATTTTTTGTTTAATGTTTTGTTTGTGTATCTATTGCCAAAAGACACTTATCAAAAAACTGCTAAAACGGTCTCTGTAGATATTAATGTCATCTTACTAACGGCACATACCGGGAATTTTTAACTTTACCAGTTTACTCTACAGAATGTTTGAAATTTACGGCACAAAATCGCCTCTACTAATAACACCTTGTATCTTGTATATCAATTGAATCGTTTTACAGATTAACGTTAGGAACATAAAAATGTTTGTAACACCTTAGGTTATAATGTAAAAATTAGTTGGTCAAAATCGGATGAGCGGTTCATAAGATAGTTAAGAACAAACTTTTTCTAGATTTTAGAGTATTCGCTAATTTTGACGAGAAGTGTAGTTCTTTACTGCTGTGAAAAATTCTAAATTAGAAATACACAAAACATCAATTTTAGTCATTGAACAAACCTATTTAATTCAGACTGAAATTTTTGCGTCCGGTAAGAACGTTTTCTATATAATATACACAACTCCGCTCTACACTCCTCCCACATGAACTAAAAGGATGACTACGTCGTGCGTGAGAAATGGATTTGAATATTAGTACAGTCAATGACAACACATCGTACACCGCATTGAGAAAAAAGCCTTCTATTCGTTATAAGAATTTACATAATCTTTATACAACTGTTTAATACTATACAGTGTCCGCAAGAAAGTCCGCATCAAATGGGATTTTTTTTAATTATCAGGTATAGGTAAAAATTGAAAAAGCAATTAGTTTTTGCTTACCTAAAAACCAAAAATGACGTATACCGAAGCAGCTGCGCGACTTGCGTTACCTGTCAAATTTGACATTTTTAATAAAATAGGTTTAAAAATGCCCTTATTTATCAAAATATCGAAAAACTTTATTCGAGAAAGTTGTTTATTTAGGCATTTTTAGCCTCTGTACAAAATTTTGACAGTCTAATACAATTTTAATTTTTTGCCAGATTCTTGAAAATTTTGATCAACCCTCGTAGATTAACTTTTATACATCGATGTAAAACCATTTGCCTTTACTTCATTTGTAATCTTAATGCAATTTTGTGTAAAATTTTTGTTTCCAATTATTTATTTTGCTTCAAAAACTGAAATTCTTATTGATCAGTATGTAATGTTTGATGCAAAGTTTATCTAATTACATCAGTTTTGCCAAAACCGACGTTTTTCATTTTTATTAAGTCAGTAAACAGATGTACAAAAAGAAACTATTAGGAAGGTTTCGTTGAAATTTTACTTAATTAATATTAAATTAAATTAATTATATTAAACTATATTTTTGTTGAATAAAATGTTTCGGGCGATTAATATTTATTCTTTTTGATCCAATATTAATTAAGTAAAATTTCAACGAAAGCTTCCTAATATTTTCATTTTGTACATCTGTGTACTAACTTAATAAAAATGAGAAACGTCGGTTTTGGCAAAACTGATGTAATTAGATAAAACAATTTGACATGTAAAAATACTTATAAAGAATAAAGATTATTTTGAGTTGAGCTGAGAGATAAACTTTGCATCAAACATTACATACTGATTAATAACAATTTCAGTTTTTGAAGCAAAATAAATAATTGGAAACAAAAATTTTACACAAAATTGCATTAAGATTATAAATGAAGTAAAGGCAAATGGTTTTACATCGATGTATAAAAGTTAATCTACGAGGGTTGATCAAAATTTTCAAGAACCTGGCAAAATATAAAAATTGTATTAGACTGTCAAAATTTCGTACAGAGGCTAAAAATGCCCAAATAAACGACTTTCTCAAATAAAGTTTTTCGATATTTTGATAAATAAGGGGATTTTTGAACCTATTTTATTAAAAATGTCAAATTTGACAGGTAACGCAAGTCGTGCAGTTGCTTCAGTATACGTCATTTTTGGTTTTTAGGTAAGCAAAAACTAACTGCTTTTTCAATTTTTATCTATACCTAATAATAAAAAAAAATCCCATTTGATGCGGACTTTCTTGCGGACACTGTATGTGACAGCAACGCGTTTTCCTACTCTAAGACAACGAAAATCGCTAGACCGTTGTGTAGTGATAATATCACGGTAATTAAGCCAATAGGAAATAGGAGTTAATGCTACCATAGCATGGTTTATAGCCATTATTGCTCTGAATACTCACAGTAATTATTAAGTTTTATTGGGGGTGTTATCTGGTTTTATATACTGTACCTATTAGTTCCGACTGGCAGTTGTAATAAAAGTTGACATTAATCATAATAATATTTGCTTGCAACGGTTAATAAAGCATATACTTACCACTAAAAATCAGTACTGTAGTTCTTAAAAATTTAAATACCTTCTAGTGTGATATTGTTCTTATCGTTTAACATTGCATATATGATTATCTATTATGCAATATGGTTTACTGAGATGGTAAAATACGTCCATAGATTATAAAGTCCAATACTAATGATGGGTTGTGTAAAATAAGAATCTTCTATTGCTTTATCTGACATGCAAAGTTTTAAAAACTACATACAAAGTTAAAATGAATTAATTGAAACAGGTATTGGTACGACCAATAAAATTTAAATTTAGACAGGATAGCTAGAAGACTCCGAAAAACGATGTGACCTGATGCGCATCAAATGCTTTAAAACTAATACTAAATACTACTAGGGCGCGCGGCGATTGTCGACCGCTACGAACCCCCCACCAACGTCTGGTGGATTATAGGTTCTAACGGATACAATTCATTTTTGGGGATGCCGTTCTGCTTTCTTAATAATTGTAGAGAAAGCGCTTTACTGGGAACAAGATGTGTCGCATTGAGAAGATGCAATTTATTTCTTAACAAAATTGCTGTATTAAAAGTACCTAATTTATTCTTCGTAACAAGACTATGCTACTAATGGAACTAATTACTACCAATAAAAACACTGTTCTAGCAAATCTGGAATTGATATAATACTAAAGCGGGTTTGATACACTAGCAATTTATTTAATATGGGTTAATAGAAATAAGCTATCAATTTATGTCTTTAGCAAACCTGTTTTATTAAATTATTTTCCTCACTGCGTTCTCTAACATTTTTGTTGTTAATTTCACTGATTTTTCTCCAGTATAAACTTTGTCTTTTCTTCTCAAACAGTATTTTCTAACCGACATGACATAATAATATAATAGATATAGGGAAAAAAATTATATTGTTAATCTGACTTGTCCTTCCTCTTTCTATTCATTCTATATTTATAATAGCCCTTCGGTGCTGATGATGGTACTAGTACCGAAACATGTACACATTAATCTGACTTAATATTTATTATAAGTATTTGTGGAGACGAGTGTGGTTTTTTTTCCCTATATCTCTACAGCTCCACTTTGAGATAATGGGCTACTTCCGCAAAAAATAATATTATAGGTTTGGATTAAAAGTCATAAGTTGTAAAGTGATGCAAAATAAGAAAAAAAGTATCAATATCCGATAGCGACATAAGTTCCAAGCAGACACATTGATTATCCTGCACAACCAGCCCGGATACACTTTTTTGAATTTATATTATTCACAAACAGGTATATATACATACATATAATTTTTTAGCCTTCTTCTGACTGAAAAGAATAATTATGATTGCTTCGACTTTAACTTGCTGATGGACTCGAGGTTCGTGGCTAGGTAAATTTGGCGGGTTTGGAGTCTCTGGGGGCCCAAACCAGCCGACCAGGTCTAGGGTTCTTGGAATCTAAGATGAGCCGGTCCTTCATCTTATAATTTAAAAAAATCTCCCATATTCACTTATGGGGTATACAAATACCCAAGTACTGATATAGTACCTTGGAATTTGTTCACATATTTATTATTTAACTCATTTAAAAGGAGACAATTCCAATTTTAATTTCGTAAAAGTTTTTTAATTATACACTGTTAAATTATTACTGCTAATACTTGATTTGCATCGACGGCTATTTACGCAAATAACTAGAAAAGGATGAAAGATACGATAAAAAATATAACGAACCAAAAATTCTAATTGGTCATTTGGCAAAATTGCTGCTCAAGTAAGACCCAGAACAAATATAGTAGAAAAAAAAAGTTCTGTCTATAATAAAAATCCTAAATACATTAAACCTATTTCAGAGAATTTAAATAATTATGTATTTTCGCATTGAAACAATAACTATAATTCTTCAGAAGATAAGGTTAATCAAAATTTATTAAATGCTCCTTGTATGTTGAGGAAAGGTAGGGTTATTAAAATACCAGAGCGATTACAATATTATTAGCTAGAAATTAATTTTAAGTATACAGGGTGGCCCTTTAGTGTGGCAAAGTACAATAGCTCCGTTACTATTTCAAATACATTAAAAATATTAATACAAAAGTTGAAGGGCAGTAAGTGACTTATAACGTAAAATTATTTTTAACTCTATAGGGTGGCTCAAAAAAGCGGAACAAGAAAAAATGTACTTTTTTCAAATGGAACACCCTGTATATTTTTACATTTTTAAATTCCACATAAAATTACAATTATTTTTTATTAAATACATTATTAGTCTATACTTTATATTTTCCGAGATATTGACTCTCGAAAAGTGACATTTTTGAACTTTGACAGCTTCTAACTTTCTAACACTACGTCTTAGAGCAAAACGGCTTACATGTCCCTATCTTTAATTTTTATTATCTTCCCAAAAAAATCAAATTCCAGTTAAACCGGAACAACTATATTTCCTGCTTTCGAGTAACATCCGGTTTAACCGGAAGTTGATTTTTTTGGGAAGATAATGAAAATTGAAGATAAGGACATGTAAGCCGTTTTGCTCTAAGACGTACTGTTAGAAAGTTAGAAGCTGTCAAAGTTCAAAAATGTCACTTTTCAAGAGTCAATATCTCGAAAACTATAAAGTATAGACTAATAATGTATTTAATAAAAAAGAATTATAATTTTATGTGTAATTTAAAAAGAAAAAATATACAGGGTGTTCCATTTGAAAAAAGTACCTTTTTTATTGTTCCGCTTTTTTGAGCCACCCTATAGAGTTAAAAATAATTTTACGTTATAAGTCACTTACTGCCCTTCAACTTTTGTATTCATATTTTTAATGTATTTGAAATAGTAACGGAGCTATTGTACTTTGCCACACTAAAGGGCCACCCTGTAGGTCGAGGTAATTTGGTAAAGGGTTATCGTTGGAGTAAAAAAAAAATAGGTAATGTATACCGTGCGAGCAAAAATTATTTGCATCAGAGAGGGCTTGTATTAAAAAACGTAGGGCTTGGTTTAGATCAGAATGATATGGGGACGATATATCTAACCAAATCTAGGTTAAAATTTTGTCAAATTCATATTATTACATGATATGCCAAACTAATGGTATCTAATAAAATAAGTAAACAAATTCAAATTTATTTTTGTTGTTTACAAAATTAACAAAGTAAGAATATACAGAAAGAAAAAGAAAAATAAATACATAAATTGCTAAAATTGGCCACCACCATGCTCCAAGCATAAATTCACACGTCTCTTCACATTTTCGAAAGTGTTGACCAGCATCTCTGGAGAAATGTTACCCCATTCTTGGATAATCCTTTCTTGTAATTGTTCTAAATTTGCAACTGGTGTTTTAAAAATAGTGTTCTTTAAATGAGGAAAAACGAAGTAATCCATAACCGTTAAATAAGGTGATCTAGGTGGGAATTCAATGTCTGATCGAAAAAATTGTATAAGTAGTTAATTGTTTCGGCGGTTGTATGGGCGGTTGCACCGTCCTGTTGAAAATATCCAAAACCTAGTTCGTCATCAAGTAATTGCTCCACAAATGGATTCAAAATATTGTCTCTATATCGCTGTGCTGTAAAGGTGTCATGGAAACAAATAGGACCAACAATTCTTCTTCGGGAAACAGCTAACCAGACACCAATTTTTTGAGGGTGCAATGTGGACTCTACAAAAAAATGGGGATTTTCACTACTCCACATCCGTATATTCTGATAATTCACATAACCGGAGAGGTGGAACCAGGCTTCAACCGAAAAAAATGTCAGGTCTAATAAATCATTTCTTTCCAATAAATTTTTGGTAAATCATTGAGAGTAATTCCTGCGTATTTCCAAATCTGCGGCTTGTATTTCTTGGAATACTTGTACTTTATAAGGAAATAAATTTAGCTGCTTCTTAAGAATAGTCCTGCATGTTCCATAAGATCTTCCCACTTCTTAGAACAGGCGTCTTATACAATTTGTTGGCGTATTTTGCATTATTTCACGAACGTTTGCAACAAGTTCTTCTCCTCTTACAGATGGTCTTCCTGCTCCTTTTTTGTGTTGTATAGAACCTGTTTCCCTAAACACAGCCACAATTATTTCCAGGCAATGATAAAAATCCCCAGCAATAAAAGCAACCTTAGGAAAATGTTCGTGAAAATCGTCGATGCACAAACCCGGATTGTATTGCCACTCACAATTTACTCTAACCCCGTTTCGAAAATACGCATGTTTTGTGCTGTTCAGAAAAGCCCATTGTGTGAATTGTTCAAGAAATTGGAAAAATTAGCGATGAATCAAATTACTTGTAACGACTGTCCAAGATGACGGAATAACTGATTGATTGTTAATTCAGGTAGTTACTGACACCCAACAGGTATTAAGCTCTACGGATAAGCATTTGGTACGTCCTTAGATGCAAGACCCTCTTTGATGCAAATAATTTTTGCTCGCACGGTATATCTACGTGGTTTATTATTTTCATTACTTATATTAATAAAGGGGGATGTTGTATATCAATGACACAATGGCATACGTATGTACGTATTTACGTTGCTAATTTTAGGTTGAATAAATGCCAGTTCTACCTGAAAGGTTCTTTCAATAACACCTATACTTAACAAATAATTGAACAAATAGAAACTTAAAATAATCATAACTAAGTATACAAAAAGTCCCGCTGGGAATTGAGAAAGTTATAAAATTAAATGTTGCACCTCTCGCGCTAAAAAAATAATAATCAAATTATCAATTCCACCCCTCCCTTAAGCACCGTAAAGTACACAAGAACACAAATAGATATTATCCAGATAAAACAATATAATATATTAAAAGAAAAGAAAAACCTAAAAGTCTTCCTCCACAAAATTTAATAGAACAAAAATTTGTTCAGAGGTCTCTACATGTTTCAAACGTAGAAACGTTCATCATCAGCTTTCATGGAATTAAAAATTGATGTGTCGAAATGACATAATTAGGGTTTCCATAAAGACTTTTTGAAATTCAGGACAAATGAGCCCTGAACTCCGGACAAAATCCGGACTTTACCGAAAAATACTTTGTAAATTTCTTTATACTCCTACTTTAAAGTTTAAAGAGTAAAATTGTATAAAAACTTTATATTTTTAGGTTAATTTGTTTTATTTTCTTTGAAAATACATTTTAAAATTTTAAAACAAACTTAAATATAATAAAATTAAAAATATGAAAACAAAATTCTCTGGTAATAAAACACATTTCGTATCTTTTATTTAGTTAAAAAAAAGAACATATTTAACAAAGTTGAGCTGTTTTTAATATATTTACGGTCTCCGGGTTACCCGGACATTTTTTCAAAATCCGGCCGGACTTCCCCGGACACCCTAAAAACCCAAACATGTCCGGGTAAATCCGGACGTATGGAAACCCTAGACATAATGTGAAGAAAAATAGAAATAAGTTAAAACATACTGAGTATGTGAAAAAGTCAGTTAAAGGGTCTAAAACAACCAAATAAACTGGGGAAGAAAAAAAAACACTTCTAAAATGAAGATGTCAAAAGGGTTTTTTTTATACAGGGTGTTATTTAAGTATGTGGCCAAACTCCAAGGAGTGCTTCTTTAAGTGATTTTAAGAAGAAAAGTCCATATAAACATGGGTCCGAAAATGCATAGTTTTTCGATACAGGGTGTAAAAAAAAATCCGATGCTTGTAAATATCTCAATACTCTTTTATTAGATTTTGTTGAAAATTCTGTTTGTAATAACAAGAGGATAATTTTGCCTCAATTAGATTAAAATTATTAAGTCCAGTGGCGTCCCGGAAGACAGTCCAACTAATATTTTTGGCAAAAAAATTGCGCGCCACTGACTTTTTTTTAAAATTATGTATTTTTTTCGAATTAAGCAACTAAAAATACAACTATTTTATCTTTTGAATTTTTTCATAACTTGCTTTGTTTTCGAGAAAAAAATAAAAACCCCTTTATTGCATGTCCCCGGGACAATAGCTATACTTAGTTGTTACTTTTAAAACATTGCAGTAATAAATTATTACGTTATGCGATTATTTTATGCTAATTTCTTTTATCGAAAACAGTTTTAATCTGTGCGAAAAGATTCAAGAGCACTTTCGTGTAATTTTAATTGCTTGATAGTTTGGTAAGTAGGTAGTATAAATTTTTTAAACATGCAATAAAGTGGTTTTTATTTTTTTTTCTCGAAAATAAAGCAGGATATGAAAAAACTCAAAATATAAAATAGTTGTACTTGTAGTTGCTTAATTCGAAAAAATACATAATTTTAAAAAAAGTCAGTTGCGCGCAATTTCTTTGCTAAAAATATTAGTTGGACTGTCTTCCGGGACGCCACTGGCGTTAATAATTTTAATCTAATTGAGACCAAATTATCCTCTTGTTATTACAAGCAGAATTGCCAAATTTCAACAACCGATTTTTTTTTTAAAGTTTGGCACCCTGTATCGTAAAAACTATGCATTTTCGGACCCATGTTAATATGAACTTTTCTTCTTAAAATCACCTAAAGAAGCACCCCTTGGAGTTTGGCCACATAGTTAAATAACACCCTGTATAAGTATGTCTCTAAGACATTGTAAAAATCTAAAACTTGTTATGTATAGAAATTAGGTATTAATAAAGTAACATGTATTTAAAATAAAAGATCCTTTCAAAGAAGGGGGTGCCCCAAACCCTTTTGATGACTAATTAGAGTGTTAAGAAGAGTGAATACAGGATACTTTCTTAATATCTAATTTCTATACATAACAAGTTTAAAATTTTTAAAATGTCGTATAGACATACTTATACAGGGTCCTGCAATAGTGCGTCAGGCTTCCATAGCTCCTAAACGAATTGAGTTCTGACTTTCATTCAAACGCTAACTTATACTGTATCATACGGGGTACTTCAGGAAACTATTTTTTCATATACAGGGTGACCCAAAAAAGTGCGGACATAAAAAGTTGTGATTTTTTAAATGGCATACCCCATATTTTTTTGCATACTTAGATGTATGCTATCATCCTTTATAAATGCCTAAAATGTTGTTTGATTTGCTTTGGTAGTTTAAGAGCAATCAATTAAAAACTGAAAAAAAATTATTTTCAAGTCGTGGAAAAAATATCAAAAAAAACAATCTAAAATTAGTTTTTTAACCACGGTATTAAGTGAGTTTAATGACAAGATGTTTAAAGATTCTATGAATCGAATAGTATTTATTTATTTTATACAGGGTTTTGATAATAAGGTTTCAAAAATGACACACTTCAAACCTATTTTCCTCAACTTTTTCAAATGGAGCACCCTGTATATTATTTCGGTATTTTATATAAAATACACAAGCATTTTTTTTTTGTAGTTGAAGCATATAAGTTATTTCCAGCCGTTTTCGAAATAAATGCAAATTTCATAAATTATGTTGATTAAACAGAGTTTATTTTTAAAATTAAGCGTAGGCGAGTAGACTAATAATTAAAAACTACAGTAATTGTTTAAAATGTCTTACATTTTGTTTTGTGCACAAGCCAACATGTTTTTGAAAAGGTCTGTTTATTTTCCTTAACATTCCAGGGAAAATGCTAGCAAACACGTCTCTTATCCTTTGCTGCATTTTATTAGCAGTTGTAGGTGGATCATTGTAAACAATTTGTTTTACGTGTCCCCATAAAAATGGTCTAGTTTTGTAAGATCCGGCGATCTAGCTGGCTGGGGGGTCCGTTTCTACCGATCCATTGGTTCGGAGAGGTATTATCAAGATAATTTCTTCTAATTTATTCACCCGATATTACACTTTTTTAAAATGAATTAATGAACTTGTCAAACTAAGTATAAGAATCCATGTTTTATTTCAAAGCCTACTATGGGTTTTAGAGATAAACCTTACTAATGAACCTCTTTGCTGGTATTGCAATTGAAATGTTAAAAGGAAAATAAACAGACCTTTTCAAAAACATGTTGGCTTGTGCACAGAACAAAATGGAAGACATTTTGAACAATTACTGTAGTTTTTAATTATTAGTCTAGTCGGCTACGCTTAATTTTAAAAATAAACTCTGTTTAATCGACATAATTTATGAAATTTGCATTTATTTCGAAAACGGCTGGAAATAACTTATATGCTTCAACCACAAAAAAAAATTGCTTGTGTATTTTATATAAAATACCGAAATAATATACAGGGTGTTCTATTTGAAAAAGTTGAGAAAAATAGGTTTGAAATGTGTCATTTTTGAAACCTTATTATGAACACCCTGTATAAAATAAATAAATACTATTCGATTCATAGTATCTTTAAACCTCTTGTCATTAAACTCACTTAACACCGTGGTTAAAAAACTAATTTTAGATTATTTTTTTTTGATATTTTTTCCACTACTTCAAAATAATTTTTTTTCAGTTTTTAATTGATTGCTCTTAAACTACCGAAGCAAATCAAACAAAATTTGAGGCATTTATAAAGGACGATAGCATACATCTAAATATGTAAAAAAATATGGGGTATGCCATTTAAAAAATCACAACTTTTTATGACCACACTTTTTTGGGTCACCCTGTATATGAAAAAATATTTTCCTGAAGTACTCCGTATGGTACAGTATAAGTTAGCGTTTGAATAAAATTCCTAACTAAATTCGCATAGGAGCTATGGAACCCTGACGCACTATTGCAGGACCCTGTATAAAAAAAAACCTTTTGACATCTTCTTTTTAGAAGTGTTTTTTTCTTCTTCCCCAGCTTATTTGGTTGTGTAAAACCCATTAACTGACTTTTTTACTTACTCAGTATGTTTTAACTTATTTCTATTTTTCTTCACATTATGTCATTTCGACACACCAATTTTTAATTCCATAAAAGCTCCATTAAGGTTTTATACCACTTATTATTTTCTCTTCTGCTAAAACCATCAGCAACACATTTTTCTGTCTCGTGATGATGAACGTTTCTACGTTCGAAACATGTGGAAACCTCTGAACAAATTTTTGTTCTATTAAATTTTGTGGAGGAAGTCTTTTAGTTTTTTTTCCTTTTCATAACTCCACTTTAAGCATGAACTATTTCTTCAAATAATAAATATTGTTAATAATTCTGAAAAAGGCGAAAAGATTGTTACTGTTCTGATAATGTTCCTCTTTCAGTGTTTAGGTAGATAAACTTCATCTACTTTTTTAAATTCTAAATTCTTTAAAATAGTCATACAGTAAAGACGTACAGTCAACAACACCACATTCCAATTGCTAGTTACTTCATCAATTCTTTAAAAATTACAATTTTTTCGTTGTTTCGCCAATTTTCTTTTAAAATTACAATTTTTTCGTTACGTCGGCAACGCCGCACTGGATGCTGTGTGGACCTCTGTGTGGCCGGCGGCGGCGGATCAGTGACCGTGGCCAGCTGGCGCCACGGCTAGTCGTAAATAATGCCGCGCGAGCGGCCGCGGTAACGGCGGGGAATGCCACCGGCCAGATGGTCGCCTCAGGAATAGGCGTAAGTTTGTTGCACCAACACTTTTTCCTGATGTGGTTTGAGGATCAATTATTTTTCATAATAATTTGGGTTAAAACTTACGATAAATTAAAGAAAAATATTTGTTTTATTATATTCTTTTTCCCACTATACCAGGTATCTATTTAGTGTGCCGGTGAATGCTATCTCCGCTCGACTTTAGCAAAAAGTTGTAGTCATATTTGACATATATTGCACACAATTTATGTCAAATATGACAGAACCTAACCTAAACGCGTTAAAACTTTTCGTGATTTTGACTATATATAATGATCATACTTTCGGAGGTTATAACAAAAACGTAAAGAGGAACTTTGTATTTTTGTAGGCTGTTTTTTATCCCTTCTCAACAATGCAGGCCATACGACGTTACAATAAGTCAATTGTGATAATACCAAGGAATTGGTTAACTTAAGTTTCAAATCGGTACTGAAAATATCTTTATCGTCAACCGGCAGTAAAGCCTTACATTATCAGAGTGATTTCCGGAAGTAAACGAACACTTTATTTTATTGTAAAATAAAATACTTTACCTGCCGCAAATGCGGCAGATAAATACTTTTACCTGCCGCAAATTTTTTCTTGAGGGGTGCTTTGGAATTTTCTGACGTGTCATAAAAAATCGTCTGTCACTGTCACGCCTTTCCCTATTACAGCTCGATAAATAGTAGGTCAAATTTTTTTAGGGGTGCTTTGGAATACGCACGTGGTCAGCCGAAATTTTCTGACGTGTCATTTTTGACGTGTATGTACATTCGCTGTTTTCTTTGTTATAATAAAATGCGATGAGTTATACCTCAATTTTTTATATTATAAATTCTGAACGGTTGGCGATAAAATTTTGTATGCACCACGTCAGTAAAGTGTCTTTATCGACTCGCCTGTTATTCGCCTCGCTCGCTTCGCTCGCTCATCTCATAATTTCAGACTCGTCCGATAAAGAATCACTTTACTGCCTTGGTACATAAATAACTATTATGCAAATATAATAGCTTTAGTGTAAAAAATGTTTTTTGGCTTTGACGTATTATTTTTTAATACAACTCTTTGGTATCTGCCTTCAAAATAGTTTTAAAAAAATTTAGAGTTGAATCATCAAAACCGAAATATTTGAGTTTAAGATATAAGTTTTGCGATTTATATTATTATTTATATTAAGAATCTTTACAAAATTTAACAGATGACGAAGAAGAAGGTAAAATAACTTAGTCCGATTCTGTTTCTGTAGCCAACCGCTTAACGTAAAATATACCAGACTTCAACCAACAGCCAATAATGACAAGTGATGCGGCGAGTTGTTTTAATTTGATTTTAACCTGGTGTTATTCTAGTGCCTCCGATTTCTAGAAACGTATTGTTAAATGGTGCAACCAACTGTCCCACCTAAAACACTTCTCACTGTTTTTCAGCCCCTGCGTCTCTCTCCGCAATCTGGTGCCACAATGCTGATTTACAACATCACATCTGTGCTTTCTTCCACATCGGCATGCCACAGCAATCTACATATTACAGATTTGTTTTGCATTTGTTATGCGGACTTATGTCTTTGAAAACATATGTGGCCAGTTGGTTAGTCATCGAAAACAACTAATGACACTTTCGAAAGTTTCCTGTCTTTTGATATATTGCAATGCCGTGGAGATATTATAGACGTGCAACCGCCCATTAAGTCATTGGGAAAAAGGAAAGAATGCGAAATTTTTGTGGTCCTACCTACCATAAACTACCGTGCGAGCATTAGTTGCATCAAAGAGGGCTTGAATTTAAGAACGTAGGGCTTGGTTTAGATCATAATGATATGGGGACGATATATCTAACCAAATCCAGGTTAAAATTTTGTCAAATTCATATTAGGGCATGATATGCCAAACTAATAAGTAATAAAATAAGTAGACAAATACAAATTTATTTTTGTTGTTTACAAAATTAATAAAGTAAGAATACTTATCTTATACAGAAAGAAAAAGAAGAATAATTACATAAATTGCTGAAATTGGCCACCGCCATGCTCCAATCATTAATTTACACGTCTCTTCATATTTTCGAAAGTGTTGACCAGCATCTCTAGAGAAATGTTACCACATTCTTGGATAATCCTTTCTTGTAATTGTTCTAAATTTGCAACTGGTGTTGTAAAAATAGTGTTTTTTCAATGAGGAAAAACGAAGAAATCCATAACCGTTAAACAAGGTGATCTAGGTGGGATTTCAATGTCTGATCGAAAACTGATCAATCTGTCGTCGAAAAAATTGCGTAAGTAGTTAACCTTTCAGTGGTCGCGCACAACATTTTTAAATATTTAGTCGCGTCGGTGTTTGAGACCGATTTTCAAAATGACGATATATTCGTGTTATTATTTTTAAAAAATCACATGACGTTTTACAGGTATTAGTGGATACAAGAATAATGAACATATTATTATTAGCTTTTGCTTATTTATACAATAAAAAATATAACTTCAAGAGCAACTTCAATTTTTTGTGTTTTTTTAGGTTTAAGCAAGTTTTAACGTATAGAAAAAATAATAATACATATAATAAACGAAACTAACATATTTTTTCTCGTAACTTAGTGTTATTATTAATGTTTTAAAAAATCAAATCATAACTTTTATTGTTCTAAAGCATTTTCCTTGCAATTTTTGCATATGGCTATTATATGTTCGAATCACATACTACGTGTATTACACTTAAAACAAGAATATCTTGTTTTTCTATTTTTTTTTGAGGTACAGAACGTGCATCTCACAGGACCGACATTTTGTGGAATATTTTTTCAATTCCATAAATAGTTTGAAGTCTTAATTTAATAACACGTGGTATACCTATTTACCATATAGGCACGTAGTTTTTGCTGGTCGCGTCGGTCTCCCACACCGGAATATACTGTAATAAACGATTACAGTAAAAACGCCGGCTACGTGCGACACTACCGAGAAAAGGATGCGCAGACAGTCAGCTAGAGGAAACTATTAAACCCTATCCTCTCTACAACCTATTTTAAGCCTAAATATTAGTGTTGGAAAAAATCGACTTATTTTAATAATCGACTACCGAGTATTCGAGTGATTTAAAAAACCGAATGATATCGATTTTTTTTTCACTCAAATTCTAATATTAATTATTAATATTGGCGGTTCATCGTTCATGTTGATATACAGCATTTGTATTGGGAATAACTGACTCGGTGTTGTTAATCGATTGATTTTTTGCGGATTATTAAATGTGGCGGGGATATTTGTGGATTTTTTGGCATGGTTCCCAGTTCCCAGATCTTACAATTTAATTTAACAACTTGACTACTTGACCTGTCACGATATTGCATAACGCATGATATTTATGAATACTGAATACTCACCACTAAACATTCAGCTTTCAGTACTTCAGTAGACGCCGACGATTTAAATCTAAATAAAATAATAAATCCTATTATCCTACGCAGGTAACCCGTAATGCAGTATTTAATTTGAATTATATCGCCAATAATAACCGAAACCACTCGGTTTAGCCGTTCGCTAGGAGATGGCTCTGGCCGCAGTGAGTGATTGACATGCGGACAGCAACTTTAGAGACGCGTTGGAAAATAAAAACCATATGTTCGTCACTCGAATTATTTCCGAAAATAATCGAATAATTCAAGTGATTGAAAAAACCGAATAATAGGTTATTTTTCACTCGAGTGATCCCATCACTACTAAATATGCATTCGGTCGGTCTGTGAGACCGGGCGCGACCACTGAAAGGTTAATAGTTTCGGCGGCTGTATGGGCGGTTGCACCGTCCTGTTGAAAATATCCAAAACGTAGTTTGTCGTCAAGTAATTGCTCCACAAATGGATTCAAAATATTGTCTATACCGCTGTGCTGTAACTGTGTCATGAAAAAAAATAGGACCAACAAGTCTTCATCGGGAAACAGCTAACCAGACACCAATTTTTTGAGGGTGCAATGTGGACTCTACAAAAAATAAAGATTTTCACTACTCTACATTCTGAGAATTTACATAACCGGAGAGGTGGAACCAGGCTTCATCCGAAAAATGTGTCAGGTCTAATAAATCATGTCTTTCCAATAAATTTTGGGTAAACCATTAAGAGTAATTCCTGCGTCTTTCAAAATCTGCGTCTTGTATTTCTTGGAATACTTGCACTTTATAAGGAAATAAATTTAGCTGCTTCTTAAGAATAGTCCTGCATGTTTCATAAGATCTTCCCACTTCTTGGGACAGGCGTCTTATACAATTTGTTGGCGTATTTTGCATTATTTCACGAACGTTACTGATACCCAACAGGTATTTAGCTCTACGGCTAAGCATTACGTCCTTAGATGCAAGGCCCTCTTTGATGCAAATAATTTTTGCTCGCACGGTACTAACGGGATTTTTTAAAAAGTTTGTCGGAAATCCTAATCAAAATTTTAAGATTTTGCGAGATTTCTTGTTCTCGCATATTTTTGTCTCGAGAGATTCTCGCAGAAAAAACTCTCGTCTTATCTTAAAGAAGACCGGACCACTCTCGTCTCGTCTCGCGAGAACGAGACCAGACGAGAACGAGACGAGACGAGACGAGAAAGAGTGAAACACTAATTGTAATTACTCACCTCAATTTAATTTGTGTCATTATAAATCTTGGGATTATGGTGGTAATCAGAATACTCAGACGCTGTAGTTAATTTTAATTTAATTTGCCTTTTTAAGTGCAAATAAACATATCCACGAAATTTCGTCCTTATGCGTCTACTGTATTACTAAAAAGAGTTCTGAACAATCTCGGCTAGTTCCTTGTTTCAATAAAACAAATTCGAACTTTCTTTAAAACGTTGTTTACCCCAATATTTTTTAATACAGTGTGACCAGTAAAGTCCGCATCATATGGGATTTTTTTTTATTAATAACTTTATTCGAAATTTGACCTTGGCATCAAGTTCTGCTTCGATCAAGATGAAAATTAAACAAAAAAGTAGTAGTCACGTGATTCGCATTATTTGTCAAATTTAAATTTTTTCCAAAATATAATTCAAAAGTAGGGTTATTTCTGAAAGTATCGAAAAAAGTTATAGGAAAAAGTTTTTTTAAATGCATTTTTTAGCCCACATGAAAAATTTTAGCTGAAGATAATTTTGATTTTTTACCCATATTTTGTAAATTGCACCACTTTTACAAAATAATACTCAACGCAACCTACATAAAACTTCTTAGTTTTGACATTGCTTTATTTCAGATACATTTTCTTTTAAGTAGCGCCATATTAAATGTGTGTTTTTCTACAAAATCAAAATTGGGCTATTAAAATTTGGTCGCATGTGATGCAAAGTTTATTTGTTTTTGACCCTGTATAAGTAACTTCATAAAATAAGTATTTTTGCAAACGTAGTTTGTATCTGAAAGTAAATACACTTTAATATTAAGACAAAAAAGAATACAGTGTCATCAGTAAAGTTTTCATTAAGTGGAAAATAAATTTTAGTGGTGGGTAAAAAATCAAAATTATCTTATGCAGCTGAAGTTTTGCACGTCGGCTAGAAAATACATTTAAAAAAACTTTTTCCAACAACTTTTTTCGATATTTACAGAAATAACCCCACTTTTCAATTATTTTTTGGAAATAATTAAAATTTGTCAGATAATGCGAATTACGTGACTACTATTTTTTTGCTAAATTTTCATCTCGATCTAAGCAGAACTTGATGACAAAGTCAAATTTCGAATAAAGTTATTAATAAAAAAAAGGTCCCATAGGATGCGGACTTTACTGGTCACACTGTATAATTGACAGTTAATATTTCTTGTCCATACGCAGCCATGTCAGTGGCGTAGCTAGGATATTGTCTTGGGGGGGGCATATAGTTGCATAGAGGCGTAAAACCCGACGTAGGCGAAAGCGCCGCAGGCGAAAAATTTTTTGGACCACGCCCAAATTTTGCAAAATTTTTCTATTATCTATAATTGTTACGTAATCGCCTAAGTACAATCCGCAACTGAAATAATCTAGAAATCCTACAAACAAACCACAACCAAACGTAATTACCTAGGTTTTCCTACGATGTTTATATCTTACTTTGTCTTATTTACGTAAATAAAAGAGAGAAAAGGAAATTTACACCACCAGACACCAGATCCGCGAATGTCACATAAAACAAGACGACGGGGATGTGATGACCAAACCAGACGCGTTGTTTCTCAAAGTAAGCCTACCTACGTTAAATTTAAAAGGGCAAAAAAATTAAATTTAAATATTGTTTTTGAAATATTGTTGATAATTACTTTTTTTCATGGCTCTTGGGGGGGGCAAATGCCCCGATCCCCCCCCCCCCCCCTAGCTACGCCGGTGAGCCATGTGCCTGGGTCCTTTGATGACTAAGATGAGCACATGTGTTTATTACCCTTCAGCATGAATTAAGGAACTTTTAATATGAGTGACAACTGCGAATGTTAGTATGAAATTTGGGGGGTGAGCTAAAACACAGATGTGCCAATTTTGTTTTACGCCCTTCCGTGGGCGTCTGGATAAAAACTTTTCTTCTGTATAGAAATATGTTGGACAGCAATTTATGGGTAAAAAGAAAAGTCAGTAAAAATGTTAACCATGTGTCAAGATGCTTTAGTAAAATGAGTTGCTTTAGAGTGTAGACGGAACAGAAAGTTTTATAGATGCAAAAGTAGGAAACTGAACTGAGAAAAAAAACCTTCTATTTTTTTATAAGAATTCATATATTTTTTAAACTACTGTTTAATACTGTATGTAACAGCAACGCGCTTAACTACAGACAATGAAAATTGCTAGACCGTTGTGTAGTGATAATATCACGGTTATTTATCCAATAGGAAATAGGAGTTATTGCTACCAGAGAATGGATTATAGCCATTATTGCTCTGAATACTCACAGTAATTATCAAGGGTATATTCTAGTTCTCGCTCTAGTTATATATATTATATTGTATTGGTTCCGACTGGCAGTTGTAATGAAACTTGACATTAATCATAATAATATTTGCTTGCTACGGTTAATAAAGCATATACTTACCACTAAAAATCAGTGCTGTAGTTCTCAAAATCTTAAATAGCTTCTAGTGTGATACTGTTCTTGTCGTTTAACATTGCATATACAGGGTGTTCATTTGAAAACTTCCCACCTCGATTTTCCTGCTTTAAAATGAAAATGTGAAAAATCGCTCGGACCCGTCGATTTTTATTTTGAGGGGGACATCTTTTGCGTATAATGTCAATCTTGTTACTTCAAGCCCCTAGGAGGGAGGGGGGTAAGATCTAAATCTTAAATGGATACCCCTATTTTATATAATTTTTTTAGATTCTGCATAAAATTCTGAACATTTTTTAATAAAAGCATTATTAGTCTATACTTAACAGTTTCCGAGATATTGACTTTTGAAAAATGACATCTTTGAACTTTGACAGCGTCTAGCTTTCTAACTGTACGTCTTAGAGCAAAACGGCTTACATGTCCCTATCTTCGATTTTTATTATCTTTCCAATAGTGTCAACTTCCGGTCAAACCGGAAAAACTATATTTCTTACATCCGGTTTAACCGAAAGTTCACACTATTGAAAAGATAATAAAAATCGAAGATAGGGACATGTAAGCCGTTTTGCTCTAAGACGTACAGCTAGAAAGCTAGACGCTGTCAAAGTTCAAAAATGTCATTTTTCAAGAGTCAATATCTCGGAAACTGTTAAGTATAGACTAATAATGCTTTTATTAAAAAATGTTCAGAATTTTATGCAGAATCCAAAAAAATTATATAAAATAGGGGTATCCATTTAAGATTTAGATCTTACCCCCCCCCTCTCCCTCCTGGGGGATTTTCCACATTTTCATTTTAAAGCAGGAAAATCGAGGTGGGAAGTTTTTGAAATGAACACCCTGTATGATTATCTCTTATGCAATATGGTTTACTGAGATAATTAAGCCATAGATTACTAGCGTGTACCCGGCATGCGCTGCAACCCGCTGGTATAAATACAAACCCGAACAAACCCGATATATTAGTACCCGGCATGCCACTTTCTGAAATTGCACCCGTGCGAAGCCGGGGCAGGTCGCTAATTATACATAAAAACCTTCCTCTTGAATCACTCTATCTATTAAAAAAACCGCTTCAAAATCCGTTGCGTAGTTTTAAAGATTTAAGCACATAAGACAGGATAGCGACTTTGTTTTATACTATGTTAAGAAGATTTAGATAAAATTGCTGTATTAAAAGTAGTTCATTATTCAACAAGGCTTTGCTGCTAACGGAACCGATTACTACCAATAAAAACACTGTTCTAGCAAATCTGGAATTAATATAACAGTAAAGCGTATTTGATACACTAAAAATGTATTACTACTAACTAAATATGGGTTAATAAAAAATAAGCTTTCAATACAAACTATATCCTAGCTAACCTATTGTATTAGATCATTTTCCCCAGTGTACTTTTGTAATAAAATTAAAGTGGTTATACACCATTTTATCCTGTTATATCAAATTATACAAATTTCCCACAAAAAAAAATTGGGGTAATGAATTCTATTTGGTTTCATACAGATATTCGCTAGTAACCCCCACCAACGTCTTGTGGATAATAGGTTCTAACGGATACAATGCGTTTTTGGGGACGCTGTCCTGCTCTCCTGATTGTAGAGAAAGCGCTTTACTGGGAACAAAATGCGTCGTATTGAGAAGATACAATTTATTTCTTAACAAAATTGCTACCTATATTAAAAGCCCTTCATTATTCAACAACACTGTGCTGCTAATGGAATGGATGAATTGATATAACACTAAAGCGAGTTTGATAAACTAGCAATTTATTGATTATGGGTTAATAAAAAATTAGCTATATGTCTAAGCAAACCTATTGTATTAAATCATTTTACCTCAGTGTATATTTGAAAAATTAGAACTTGCTTTTGAATTTGAAATTGCTTGCAAATACCCACCCTGGTATCTCATTTTTATTTAAGAACACCAATAGTTAAAAATTATAGATTTATGGGTATTATTAACTACAACAACGTTAAAAAATAATAATATTTCTTGTTTTCCACGATATTTGTAATAGAAATCACACCGACGCGTCGAGGCTAGAAAACGTGTCCCTCCGTAGAGGCTAGGCGGGTGACGTCACATGCTCGCTGAAAGACGGCAAGCTATTGCGCGACTACACAGCCTTCGACGCCGCGACGGACGTTTGGTTATTTGAACCGAAATTTAATCTCTTTATCAGGCTTATTTTTTTCTATGGATATTGTATGAGAAGTGTGTAGCGGACATACATACAAAATATAATTTTATTAACAAATTATTTTGTGGGTATTAGCTGGTCAAGTGGCGTACGTGCCCAAGAAAGGGCAATAAAATGTGCGTTGCATTTTGACCATCCGCACAGCTGTAACCCTCGGGAGTAATATAAAATAATAAAAAAATAACAATTCGGTACAGGCACGCCTCTAGTTCCAGGGCATCTCTTAGAAAAATATTGCCGACGCGCCATTATTAATTTACAAAAACCACTAATAAATACAAACAATAAATATTTTATTTTGTAGATGTATTACCAAAAAAATAATACTATTTGAAACATCGGTTGTTTGTTAATATAATGCCAATTTAACATATTATAAGGTGCCCTGTAAAAACTGTATTTAGTAGTTTAAAAATATCGTTTTTCCAAAATTGTAGTGCAGATTTAATATTATTGCGTTATATTCTACGTTAACGACAGTAAATTTTTTTGTGTTTTCGAAATTTGGATGTGCTACGCAAAATATTCCCTGTCGCTAACATTTGCAAATTTATCTGAGCCAAATATTTTTTATTTATTTTATTTTATTATTAATATAGCGCGAAAAAGTTTTTTCTGATATATGGGACATTTTATTTCAATAAACGAATCTTCTGTTACCCCGTCGGGCGAAGCTCCCACAACTCCATACTATTTTAAAATAATAAACCCAACTTAATGCACATTAATGTTGAGTTTTTTTTCAGTTCGTTAATAACCATTTTTTTCTAAAGTCCTTCCCCTTTTCATTGCTGGAGTGTCAAATTTTTTCGAAACGCCCATAATTTGTGTCACCAAGCTACCATTTGATTTTTTGCAAACAGCTGCTTCATATAATTTTGAAGATGTAAGGCGACCATAACGAAGCTGAAACCACAAAGAGTCTTACTATTCGACTTGATGCGTAAGATGAAAAATCTATTAGGGTTTTTTAAAACATTTTATTGTCATGAGTTCTCAAAATTTCAAATCAATACGACATCGGAATGTGGCTGAAAATCGATTTGTAATATTATTTTACTTACAATGCCATCCAGATGTAGATCAAACTAATAAAAGCGTGTTAAAAGTAACCAGAGGCGAAGCTGCGGATGCTAATTATATTATATAATAATCCTATTTCATTGTGTTTTTAGTCTCAAGTTTATTATTCACATTACGAAGTTACCCAGTTACATGACAGAAAATATTATTCACAGCTGATGGCCACAGGCAAAGCTTTGGGTAATAGAATAGCATTTCAATTACATTTTTATTCTGCATAATACTGTATAAATAATGTATATCTTTTAAACTTATCGACTAGGTTTGACACCACTGGATTGAGGTTGGTTAAAGTCAGTATTTGTGACGAGAAAATCTGATAGGTACCATAATCACGTCTATACTCGGCAAATTATGCGAATCACCTTTCTGGTAACATTCCTCCATATTTACAACACAAAATTAATTATCCAATATTAAATACACAATAAAAAACTACACTGTGAACCGTTACAACACCAAACACAAACTTTATTCCAAAAACAACGCAATGCAAATACCTTATCTAGTTTGCTACGGCTTCGCGCCTGGCGAGCCAGCGAGCATGTGACGTCAAACCAATGAACACGCGTTTATCTAATTCAAACGGGGCAAGCAATTTCTATGGCCGCTGTTGTAGTTAGGATTAATTTTTTTTCAATTTTTTAAAAAATATTAGTTATAATAGGTCAAACGCTTCATGTTAACAAAGTTTGATGAATATTAATTTTTTTGTGGACAGACCTATTGTCTGGTTATGTGAGAAAATTTAAATTTTATTAATTAGTTTGAATTAGTGTTGCCGCAAGACGAAACGAGACGAGAGAAGGCCCTATCTCGTCTCGTCTCGTCAGACGAGATAAAATGGGTCTCTCGTCTCGTCGAGAGAGGGCGAGACGAGAGACGACCTTCTCTCGTCTCCTCTCGCTTCTCTCGTATATTAAAAACCAAGCAAAATTTTAACGCGTTTAGGTTAGGTTCTATCATATTTGACATAAATGCGTTAAATCTTTGCTTGGTATTTACTACAGGGTGGCCCATTAGTGCGACAAAGGTCAATATCTTCTGTACCACTAAGATAGCGGAAAACTTTTGACAAAGCTTATTAAGGTTTAAGAGGTGCCTCTTATAAAATTATTTTTGTCTATACAGGGTGCTTTAAAACACCAGCCATTTCCAAGATATTGACTTTTAAAAAATGTAATTTTTGAGTTTCGACAGATCTAACAGTACGTCTTAGAGCAAAACGGCTCACATGTCCCTATCTTCCATTTTTATTATCTTCCCAAAAAAAACACCATCCGGTTAAACCGGAAGAACTATATTTCCTTCTTTCGAATTTCATCCGGTTTAGCCGTTTGATTCATTTGGGAAGATAGTGTAAATGGAAGATATAGACATATGCGCCGATTTGCTCTGTAGATGTACTGTTAGAAAGCTATAGGCTGTCGAAACTTAAAAATATAATTTTTCAAAAGTCAATATCTTGGAAACTATTAACTATAGACTAATAATGCATTTAATATAGGTTATTATAAATTTATGTAGAATCAGCAAATTAAAAAATATTTTTTTTTGGGACACCCTGTCTGTTATGAGATTTTTAAAATCTTCCTAAATTCCTCTCATTAAAAATATATAATGTCCATATTTGGACCGACGGTTTTCGAGTTATTTGACTGCAAATAATTTTATCCAGCGATAAAACGTCATAATAATATGTTATTCTGAATGGCCAGGCACGGCTAACTAGATAAAACTATTTGCAGTTAAATAACTGGAAAACCGCTGGTCCAAATATAGACATTATATATATTTTTGCAAAGAGGAATTTAAGAAGATTTAAAAAAGCTCCAAAAAGTAACGTTTTTTGCTCGAAAGAGATCGAGAGAGACGAGAATTTCCCGACGAGAGAGGGTACTTCTCTCGTCTCGTCTCGGAGTTTTATTCGAGAGAAAATATCTCTCTCGTCTCGTCGAGAGAGTGCCAGACGAGACGAGAGACGGGAATCTCTCGTCTCGGCGGCAACACTAGTTTGAATCTTCACTTCACCTATTACCTCTTATCGGCTCTCTAAAATTGATAGTCTCTCGTCTCAATTTCTGTTGACCAAGTTTGCATGTAATATCTCATTTTACCTTTTCCTATTTATCTGTAGCAATATTGGCAGTGGACACGTAATTAACTTTTACTTATTCCGTTCAAACCCATTTTGGTAATATCGCGTTGTTGAATGACCAATTTCAGCTCAGGATGTAATTCACCCCCGCACAAGGCCACCTTAGCAAGAGAAATTGCTAAGGCGTTGCTATTGCTGCCGGTGCTTCCATATTTAATTTAAATTATACAACATTACCTAATAATAACCCAGTGCCCATTATCAGTTTCACAATAGTTAATTCATTACCTTAGTAAAAATTAAGCCATGCATGAGTCATATGAAAAAAGCTCTGGTAAAGATTACTTTATTGAGAAGTAACATTTTTGTCGCCCACCATACCTACACTATATTATATAAAACATGTTTTATTTAGGAGAAAGTTGCAATGAAATAATTGTTTAATACATTTTAAAAGAAATTAATTTAAACTTAAATTGTTTTAAATACCTATACTATACATAATTCAACTAAATACCACTGAGAGAAGACCCAGTGAAATGTTGTAATTATACCAAAGGAAAAAAGGGCGACCCCTAAAACCACCTATTCTTCTATAAAAAAATAAAAGCGCATTTTTTTCCCTTGCTTTTTTTAAATGCAACCGTGCGAGCAAAAATGTTTTGCATCAAAGAGGGCCTTGCATCTAAGGACGTAATGCTTAGCCGTAGAGCTTAATACCTGTTGGGTGTCAATAACTACCGGAACTAACAATCAATCAGTTATTCCGTCATCTTTGACAGTCGTTACAAGTTACAGGTAATTTGATTCATCGGTAATTTTTCTAATTTCTTGGACAATTCACACAATGGGCTTTACGGAACAGCACAAAATATTTATGGTTGAAGCGTATTTTCGAAACGGGGTTAGAGTAAATGGTGAGTGGCAATACAATCCGGGTTTGTGCATGTACGATTTTCACGAACATTTTCCTAACGTTGCTTTTATTGCTGGGGATTTTTATCATTGCGTGAAAAGAACCGTGGCTGTGTTTAGGGAAACAGGTTCTATACAACACAAAAAAGAAGCAGGATGACCATCTGTAAGAACAAAAGCACTTGTTGCAAACATAGGACACCTGTCCCAAGAAGTGGGAAGATCTTATGCAACATGCAGGACTATTCTTAAGAAGCAGCTAAATTTACGAGTATTTCCTTATAAAGTGCAAGTTCCAAGAAATGCGGCTTGTCCGCAGATTTTGAAAGACGCAGGAATTACTCTCAATGGTTTACCCAAAATTTATTGGAAAGAAATGATTTATTAGACCTGATATTTTTTTCGGATGAAGCCTGGATCCACCTCTCCGGTTATGTGAATTCTCAGAATACACGCATGTGAAGTAGTGAGTCCACATTGCACCCTCAAAAAATTGGTGTCTGGTTAGCTGTTTCCCGAAGAAGAATTGTTGGTCCTATTTTTTTCCATGACACAGTTACAGCACAGCGGTATAGAGACAATATTTTGAATCCTTTTGTGGAGTAATTACTTGACGACGAACTACGTTTTGGATATTATTTTCAACAGGACGGTGCAACCGCCCATACAGCCGCCAAAACTATTAACTACTTACGCAATTTTTTCGACGACAGATTGATCAGTTTTCGATCAGACATTGAATTCCCACCTAGATCACCTTGTTTAAGGGTTATGGATTACTTCGGTTTTCCTCATTTAAAAAACACTATTTTTAAAACACCAGTTGCAAATTTAGAACAATTACAAGAAAGGATTATCCAAGAATGTGGTAACATTTATCCAGAGATGCTCGTCAACAATTTCGAAAATATGAAGAGACGTGTCAATTTATGCTTGAAGCATGGCGGTGGCCAATTTCAGCAATTTATTTAATTCTTTTTCTTTTTCTTTCTGTATATTCTTACTTTGTTAATTTTGTAAACAACAAAAATAAATTTGTATTTGTCTACTTATTTTATTACTCATTAGTTTGGCATATCATGTCATAATATGAATTTGACAAAACTTTAACCTGGATGTGGTTAGATATATCATCCCCATATCATTGTGATCTATCCAAGTCCCACTTTTTTAATCCAAGCCCTCTTTGATGCAAATAATTTTTGTTTTAATATTAAGATATGGCCGACCGCCGAAGCTTATATATATTTTTATTTATTTTTATAGGTATAAAAATGTCTAAAAACACCGAGACACGTCAAAAGATTTGCCAAAGGGGACAACTTTTTAACCAAAAACTACTTCACCCCCTTTTACCCTCTGCCCCCCGGGGTCATCCCCTTAAAAATTTTAAGTGACAAGGGGTATCAAGTAATAGCTTGTTTGAAAGGTCTTTCAAAGTGCTATATTTTGACGTTTGATTTTTTAAAATCGGTCGATTCGTTGTCGAGAAAATTAGAAAAATCTTTATTTATCTTAATTTGTTCATTGATTGTGTAGTTCATTTTTCAACAAGACTGTGGTGTTAATGGAACTGATTACTACCAATAAAAACACTGTTCTAGCAAATCTGGAAGTGCTATAACACTAAAGCGGGTTTGATACACTTGATACACTTCAAACTATGTCTTAGCAAACCGGTTGTAATTAGATCATTTTTCTCAGTGTAAAGGTCTATGCCTATATAAGCCTTTTTGGGGAGTCTTCAATTGAACTGAGCGCCTCTGAATTACTCCTGAATGTACTTATGGTGCCACTTGTATGGTGCTCCATAACATCTAATTTTATAACTTTTTCCCAATTAAATACACCAGCTTTATTTATTTATTAGATAGGTATTTACGAGATCCCAATTGTGCATCCTTCTGTAAAAGTAGGACACTCTGAACGTTTAATGCAAACGTAACAACCAACTGGTTTATTTTTGCGTTTAGCAGAGGTGCCAACGACGCTCAATATTTATAGAAACAAATAAATGACGTTGGGATACTTATGACATGACTGTTAAGTTTTATTACAGTGGCAACGAATATAGAAAACAATGCGGAGTGCGGACTTTACGGCTCCATTAGAATATTTAGTCTATTCAATAAAATGTTTTAGTCCAGTCAATAACACGTCATTGTTTTGTCATATACAGGGTGATTCACGTTGAATGTTGAATGGCCTATTAGACGATCACGGATACGATTCAAGTAGTTATAATTTTTAAAATTTCATAGCAGAACAGGCATAATTGACTTTGAACTTTTAAATTCCTATACTTTCACGTTTGAATCATTTGCGGTTATTTCGGAAGTTATTATTCGCGATGTTGCCAAATTTACCGATTGTAAAATCTAACTCTATTTTTTGTCTTTTACAAAAAAAACGATTCAAGCGTCCGAATGGGTAACAATCATTTAAATTCGATTAGACAAGTATACAAAAAGTGGCCATTTAAAAAATATGTAAGCTAGAGAAAGACAGGGATATTACAAAGACAGGAGAGAGACAAATCTCTTTCTGTGCTATAACCTAAAAAAAACACGAACGTCATATTTACGATATTTTAGCGACATCTTATGGACGTCATCTTACAACATCTTATGAATGTCTTGAAAAAAACGTCTTTAAGATGTCTTTTGTAGGTCTGCAGGCGTTCAGACATAATTAAGACCTAAAATGGACGTCTTTAAGACATTGTGTGCTGTCTGGGAATAACATAGCTAGTGAAATTTACTTACATATATTCGGTTTCATAATCAAATTAATGAAGTGTACTATAATATGTAAGTCATTTTTACTAGCTATGTTATTGTTGGTAGTTGTTTGTTGTTATTATCGTTATCGATTCTATTAGGTACATTATGTCTACCAACCTTCCTTTTCACATTATTTAAAACGTTTTAAAATGGAAATAGATTGGATTTTTTTAGAGTTAGAGTTGTAACTAATTACCTTTTTTTCCCATAGAACTATTTGAGATAAAAATTTGATACTATCAGGAAATGGTAACGTTGATGGGAGGAATCGAATTCAATAAAAAAAAGAGTAGTGTTACATTTGAAAAAAAACATTCCTTGAGTTACAGAAAAAACTAAAAATCTGGCAACGTCGCAATTGTCAATTTTCAATTCAATTTTTTAAGTTATCCACCTGTACCAAAATTCATTGATTTAGCCTTGGTAGTTTTGAAGAAAATTAGCCGTTCCGGTTATTTCATCTAACCCTGTATAAAGTCTGTTCAATGACCGCTGACCGTTATATCATGACTATGGAGGGCTTTAGGTTAGGAGTCCGATCGCAATACATTGGTTTCGGGCAAAGTTTTGGATCGGTAAAGCAGCTTTAAAAATGGCCGTCAGGGGCGCATGTGTTTCTTAAAATCTGTAAAATGCATGGGTTCTTATGGGATAATCAACTGTTTTATTGAATTTAGTTAACTAAAACCCTCCACAGGCTGAGATATGTATATATTATATCTAATAAAGCTTATTTTATTAATTATTGGATAAAAATACCGCTGACGTCTATCAAAACCTGTAAAAAGTCAAACACTTGACGATCACTGCGCCGCGACCGGGAAACAGCGAACTAACTACTAAACAGGGACGTAAATTTAAAGAACAGCCATTTTCGATCAGACTCCTTCCTAAAGCCCTCCATAATCACGACTAGTGCTTATTTTTCTAACATTCGTAAACTAAGTGAGATAGTAAATTTGCGTCAATAATGAATGTCGTATAATTTTACCAGTCAATAAAGTTTTTTCTAATTTTGACATATAAAGTGACACTTTTTAAAACTGATTGACATTATGAAACGTCTTACTTTTTTGTAACTAGTTGCATAAAGTAAAATTTTATGCAATTGGTGACGAAAAATGTATTTCGAAATTAGTGACAAAAAGAATTATTCTATTTATTAAACTGTTATAATACAAGGTAAAAACATAAATTATAAATTAATTAATTATTATAAATATTGATAACACAATTATTGCAATTATTCAAATTAATTCCCGACGACATATTTTTTTCATTGCTCGAACTTATATGCTACCAAATTTGTATATTTTTTAATATCAATATTCCTTTTCAGATTTAGTTCAGACCTTAACATTGAGTAAAGTGTCCATAATGTGGAAACTTTTAGATCTTTCTTACCCTCAAAATATGCAAGTAAAACTTTCTCATTAACATGTTTAATTTTCTTCTCATCACACCACGTAACAAATTTTTCGTATGCCAAATCATAAACTGCCTTTGACTTTTTGGGAATTACTGATAATAGAGCATTACCTGCTGCCTCTTCAATATCGCTTGGTAGCTCTTCAGAACTTGAATGACTCATTTTTTAAAAATAAAACTAAAAATATATCAATCTCGCTAAAAACCTTCCGTCTAGACTTTTTTACAAAATGTCAAACTGACAACTAACATGAAGTAACAGCAACAATAGCTATTTATGCCATCAGTTATATGTCAAAATTAGAAAAACTAAATTTATGTTTTCCTAATTTTTATCAATTATATTAAGATTTATTTTTTTATTACTTTCTTCAAAATTAGAAAAAATATTTTATGCAATACGTTACGAAATGAAATTTTGTGTAACTTGTGAGTTTTTGCGAAACTCACTTCGTTCGTTCCGCAAAAATCTCACGCGTTACACAAAATTAGGCATTTCGTAACTGATGGCATAAATAGCTATTATTGTCATTTTTGACAGTAATATTTTTAATCGACATTATTTCAAAAATGTCACGGTATTTTGAAAAAGAACAAGCATTAATTTTAAAATTATTTGATTATTTTCAAAGAGAAAGCGATGCCGGAAAGAGTATTTTACCCTTTAACGCAGTTTACGAGTTAAGTAGATATAAAAAAGCAGGAATTTTGAAAACATAATAATAAACATGAAACTGTAATGGCAATATTTTTATAAAAACCTATCTATTTTAGAGAGTTTCTGATGCTTTGGGAGTTTCGTGTTCAACAATCTAACGAATTTAGGCAAACGGGATGGAGAAGGATGTAGATTTTAAGAATCGCAATAATGTAGCTATTTTGTCATTTCGTGGTCGACAACTTCACGAAGTTCATAATGAACATACCATAAGAGAGCGTATTTATGGGATGTATAGAGCAGGTGAACACGTTCCCATTCGCTCAATACAACTTAACTTTATAGTTATTTATTGATACTAGTTCGATATGAACACTAGAAAGAAACGTGTGCAACGTTAAAGCACAAGTTCCATTAACAAAGTTCATATCGGACGTGTATCATTCAAAATTTAATCTACGACAGTGCAAACAGATTTTATTCGTCTAAATTTCATTGATATCAGATAACGTTTTCGTATTAGTCGATAATCATGGTAACCGCATTTTTGATTGTTTCAATTTCGATTTTGACAACGTCATTATTGCCGTCTAATTTTCTATTGTATGCAAAGTGTTGGCCAAAAATAATTTAAATATGGGATATTCTGAATCCGAAAGTACGAAAGTGTCCCTTCGGATGTTTACAATAAATAAATGCAATCCGTTTGCATTGAGTGCTATTATGAAGGTCATAATGACATCTAAATGATTATGATAAATACGTCATAATGGCAATGTCGTAGATTAAATCATTAATGGTTTTGAAATATCCACTGGTTCATTAGCGGATTGTTTAAAAAAATTAAAATTTAAATGATGATCATTTTCCCATTAAAGTGGTTATACGCCATTTTATCCTGGTATACCAAATTATATAAATTTCCCCTATAATAAAATTGGTGTAATGAATTTTATTTGGTTTCATACAGATATTTTTTAAATATGAATTCCTGAATGTTTTAAAAGCGACGATGCAGATATTTTACTGTCAAAACAACAGAAATTTAGTTTTAAACATAAATAAACTCGATGTTCACAATTATTGTCTCTCACCATTTTAAACGGTGCGTGGGATTGTGGCACCATATGATATTGTACTTAACATTATTGAAATTCTTTTTAGTCAAAACAAACCCTGGAATTTGTTATTATGGGACCAGTATGGTAGAGCTCAAGTTTTAAAATTAAGTTTAAGTATTTTGTGACAAATATAAAAAAAAAATAACTATAAAGACGGAGACCGAGTAGCCACGGGCGTAAATGTGACAGCGTAAGTGTGACGTTAGAATAGGTACGCTGTCACGCTCACGCTGATGTCAAATTTATACCCTTTGAGACTTGGTATCAAAAACAAATTAGTTTTCCGAAGACAAACCGGAACCATCTAGGATATACTTAACAATGCCACGAAATACTACAGCAACATACCGTGCGAGCAAAAAGTATTTGCATCAAAGGGGGCTTGGATTAAAAAACGTAGGGCTTGGTTTACATCACAATGATATGGGGACAATATAGGTACCTATCTAACCAAATCTAGTTTAAAATTTTGTCAAATTCATATTATGACATGATATGCCAAACTAATGAGTAATAAAATAAGTAGACAAATACAAATTTATTTTTGTTGTTTACAAAATTAACAAAGTAAGAATATACAGAAAGAAAAAGAAAAATAATTACATAAATTGCTGAAATTGACCACCGCCATGCTCCAAGCATAAATTCACAAGTCTCTTCATATTTTCGAAAGTGTTGACCAGCATCTCTGGAGAAATGCTACCACATTCTTGAATAATCCTTTCTTGTAATTGTTCTAAATTTGCAACTGGTGTTTTAAAAATGAGGGAAAATGAAGTAATCCATAACCGTTAAACAAGGTGATCTAGGTGGGAATTCAATGTCTGATCGAAAACTGATCAATCTGTCGTCGAAAAAACTGCGTAAGTCCCTAGTTAATAGTTTCGGCGGCTGTATGGGCGGTTGCACCGTCCTGTTAAAAATATCCAAAACGTAGTTCGTCGTCAAGTAATAATTGCTCCACAAATGGATTTAAAATATTGTCTCTATACCGCTGTGCTGTAACTGTGGCATGGAAAAAAATAGGACCAACAATAATTCTTCTTCGGGAAATAGCTAACAAGACACCAATTTTTTTAGGGTGCAATGTGGACTCTACAAAAAAATAAGGATTTTCACTACTCCACATGCGTGTATTCTGAGAATTCACATAACCGAAGAGGTGGAACCAGGCTTCATCCCGAAAAAATAAATATCTAAAGGGGATTTGACAAACAAATTATTTTGAAGAAATAGTACATGCCTAAAGTAGAGTTGAAAGTATAAAAACAGAAAAAAATTGAAAGTCTTCCTCCACAAATTTATCAAAATAAAATACTCAGTTAAGGGTCTCTACATGTTTCGAACGTAGTGACGTTCATCATCAGGAGAAAGAAAAAGCATTGCTGATGTTGTTAGCAGAAGAGAAAATGGTAGAATGTATTCAACCCTAATTTTAATGGTTTATGAAAAAGTGATGTGAAACAATTTATTGACTACAAAATACACAAACAAAATCCAACACTTAGTTTTTCCCGTTTACCGCCTTTACCATTTGTTATCCATTTAATAAATCATAACTACGCCCCTGTTCAGGGATGAGACAGGTGTGTTTATTAATGGATTTAAAGTCAAGCTGAGAAATCAAGTGGGGTTACGAACAGGTAACAGGTACGTTTATTTAGTTATGGTTTTATTTGAGGGTGCTATGATAATGGCACCCTTGACGTCAACCCGCCCTTTATATTGGTTCTGTGGCACCTGTAAGGGTAGTTTCGGATGAATACAGTCTATAATAAATATTAGATAAGCGAATTCGGGGAATCATAAGAGTTGCAGATGGAATCCGACAGGAAGAACGGAAGATATTTTCGTAGGCTATAATATGACTTAGTTTTTCTATTGCCGGATGCGACTGTTCACTTTTTCTGTCTTAACTAAGGTTGTTATTTTACTATTGCTAATTATAAATAGAGACCGTCTAGCTTTTGTACCGTGCGAGCAAAAATTATTTGCATCAAAGAGGGCCTTGCATCTAAGGACGTAATGCTTAGCAGTACAGCTTAATACCTGTTGGGTGTCAGTAACTACCTGAATTAACAATCAATTTTAAAAGACCGCAGATTTTGAAAGACGCAGGAATTACTCTCAATAGTTTACCCAAAATTTATTGAATGAAACCTGGTCCACCTCTATGGTTATGTGAATTCTCAAAATACACGCATGTGGAGTAGTGAAAATCCCCATTTTTTTGTAGAGTCCACATTGCACTCTCAAAAAATTGGTATCTGGTTAGCTTTTTTCCGAAGAAGAATTGTTGGTCCTATTTTTTTCCATGACACAGTTACAGCACAGCGGTAGAGAGACAATATTTTGAATCCATTTGTGGAGCAATTACTTAACGACGAACTACGTTTTGGATATTTTCAACAGCACGGTGCAACCGCCCATACAGCCGCCGAAACTATTAACTACTTACGCAATTTTTTCGATGACAGATTGATCAGTTATCGATCAGACATTGAATTCCCACCTAGATCACCTTGTTTAACGGCTATGGATTAAGTACTTCGTTTTTCCTCATTTAAAGAACACTATTTTGAAAACACCAGTTGCAAATTTAGAACAATTACAAGAAAGGATTATCCAAGAATGTGGTAACATTTCTCCGGAGATGCTGGTTAACACTTTCGAAAATATGAGGAGACGTGTGAATTTATGCTTGGAGCATGGCGGTGGCCAATTTCAGCAATTTATGTAATTATTTTTCTTTTTCTTTCTGTATATTCTTACTTTGTTAATTTTGTAAACAAGAAAAATAAATTTGTATTTGTTTACTTATTTTATTACTCATTAGTTTGGCATACCATGTCATAATATGAATTTGACAAAATTTTAACCCAGACTTGGTTAGATATATCGTCCCCATATCATTGTGATCTAAACCAAACCTTACGTTTTTTAATCCAAGCCCTCTTTGATGCAAATAATTCTTGCTCGCACGGTACAATCGCCAATGTGTTTACACTGTTTGTTTACCCCAAGTGTCAGTGCGAATAATGGATGGAAAATCGTTTTTAAATAAAAAATAATTTCTATACACAACGAGACGCGAGAGCCGAAGCCCTTTGCATTTAATTTAGTGCAATTTCTCGATCGCGATCGCCAGCCACAGCTATGCATTAAAACGCAAGAATATGCAATTGAATCTATTGTTAAGTCAAATAAAAGGTGCTCTTTCGTTGATTATTTAACTTGGACGAAATTTAGGTATTTATCATTGGGTAAGGTAAAAAATAGTTTGAAGAAATAGTCCATGCACAAAGTGGCGTTAAAACTATGGGAACAGGAAGAAAAGCAAACGTATTTGTCTACAACTTAAATAGAATAATTAAAATTCATATATCCTTATAAGCGTCGCCACGTTGGAAACATGTTGAGACTTTTAAAGAATATTTTTTTTATTATTTTAAACAATACGTAGATAAAGACGTGCTGTTCTTCCTGTCTTCCTGTTCCCATCAATAAATAGTAATTCATTGCAATAAAGAGGTAAAATTGGAAAATTCTATAGCGGTGACGTAACCTCTGAGAAAAATGTCACTTTGAAAAAAATATTTCCATAACTAAGTCTTCCTGGGTCCTTCCAGTACCTACTTAATTGACTGTTCATTAAGATGGTACTGTAACTTGGACCACATTAAGTTAATATCAATAATTAGATGTCACGTGTCACGTGTGATTATGTGGGGCGTTGTTAAGGTCAGATCAATACACCAAAAAAAAAAAAATAGATAGACACAAAACCTTTCTTTGCGGAACTTAAGTTAAAATGAACTTGATGATGATTTATTAATACTCATATGGATCCTTAAAAAATTGACAAATTATTTTACGTACCATAGTATTTTTTAAAGGCTTTAGAAAAAAATATTCTTTTTCTAGCAAAATATAAAATATTTCGATAAAGCATTATTAAAATAAGTTTTTTAATTTCCACCAAAGATGATGTGGGTGGAAGGAGAAGAAGGTAAACAAATTTGGATATTTTCCCAGGTTTTTGTATAATACACTTCTCGTCAAAATTAGCGAATACTCTAAAATCTAGCAAAAGTTTGTTCTTAACGATCTTATGAACCACTCATCCGATTTTGACGAACTAATTTTTTAAGTGTAACCTAAGATGTTACAAACATTTTTAAGTTCCTAAGGTTAATCTGAAAAACGATTTTACTGATATACAGGGTGTTATTAGTGGAAGCGATTTTGTGCCGTAAATTTGAAACATTCTGTAGAGTAAACTGGTAAAGTTGGAAATTCCCGGTATGTGCCGTTAGTTAGATGACATTAATATCTCCAGACCTTTTTGCCAGTTTTTTGATAAGTGTCTTTTGGGAATAAATACACTATTAAACAAAAAATGTGTCAAATTTTGGTAGGAAAATCTTTACAATGCTGTATCTTGGCAATGGTTGAACAGATTTTGACCAATATTCAAGATTTTGAAAGCTCTTTTCCTACAGATTTTCCGTGATATAATTGTGATTTTTAAAGATGGCCATTTTCCTATTATACAGGGGTCGAGAAAATGATAAATATAAAATTGCTAAAATTATGGTAACTGGGTTTATTAAAGCTATGCCAACCGGAATATATGCTTTTGTTTTGTTTCAAAATTAATCATTTAACACTTTGGGTCAATATTTCGGGACGTTTTTTTTTTCCTATTTGATTGAGAGCTATTTGGCAAAAGATACACTATTAAACAAAAAATGTGTCAAATTATTCGTAGGAAACTATCTAGAAGGTGGAAAATATCAAATTAATCACTTATCTAGCATGCTGTGTACGAAAAAACATGTGTCAGTCGTGTGTCATTTAGTATGTATCAGATTAGCGTCAAATGAGTTAGCAGTGAGTTTAAATTATTATTATTATTAAATGGAATTTGGCATCAAATCGATCAAGGGGAGATTCAACTGCTAATTTTGAGCATGCCACGACGATGTCATGATGTTATTGCAGCAAGAGGTGGAAACACCCGTTACAAATAATTATTGGAATGTTATTTTTGTGTTTTTATGTTTTTTATATTGCAATGTTTTTGTGAATTTATTTAATAAAATTTGGCTTTACACATGACATTTTATTTGTTTTTGTCCCTCAAAACATGTAAGTATACCAGAGTATACTTATATAATATATTAAATTTAATTATTAATATTATTAAAATTTTAAAATCTATAATATTGGTCGAAATCTATTTAACCCATGTCAAGGTACAGCTTATTACATATTTCCCCGAAAAATTGGCACATTTTTTGTTTAATAGTGTATCTTTTGAAAAATAGTTCTTAATCAAATAAGAAAAAAAACGTCCCGAAATATTGACCCAAAGTGTCAAATGACTAATTTTGAAACAAAACAAAAGCATATAGCCCGGTTGGCATAGCTTTAATAAACCCAGTTACCATTATTTTCGGAATTTTATTTATGATTTTATCGACCCCTGTATAATAAGAAAACGGCCATCTTTAAAAATCACTATTATATCACGCAAAATCTATAGGAAAAAAGCTTTCAAAATTTTGAATACTGGTCAAAATCTGTTCAACCATTGTCAAGATACAGCATTGTAAAGATTATCCTACAAAAATTTGACACATTTTTTGTTTAATAGTGTATTTATTGCCAAAAGACATTTATCAGAAAACTGGCAAAAAGGTCTGGAGATAGTGATTTCATTTAACTAACGGCACATAACGGGAATTTCTAACTTTACCAGTTTACTCTACAGAATGTTTTAAATTTACATCACAAAATCGCCTCTACTAATAACACCCTGTATATCAATAAAATCGTTGTACAGATTAACGTTAGGAACCCAAAAAGGTTTGTAACACCTTAGGTTATACTAAAAAAATTAGTTAGTCAAAATGGGATGAGCGGTTCAAAAAATAGTTAAGAACAAACTTTTGCTAGATTTTAGAGTATTCGCTAATTTTGACGAGAAGTGTATATCGTAGAAGGCGATCCAAGCAATGAAGATATTCTCCTTTAAAATTTCTAAAAAAAAAATTCATTTCTAGTGGACTAGTGGAAGAACAGAAATTTTATAGTAACTGCTTGGATGATACTAATTGCATTGGGCCTATCGGCAAAAATAAAACACCTTGTACGGTATAGAATGCACTCTACAATAGAAATTTAGGCTTGGTCTAATCTATTAACAATTTGCCACTCTAAATATTTACCCGTATAGAATGTGTTATGGTTGAATCATAGAATTTATTATTGTAAAGGGTGTTATCCCCCCTCCTCCCCATAAATGATCAAGAGTGTATGCAGTGTAGCAACATATAATATTTCATGATTTCAGCAAAAAATATTGACAACTGCGCTATTTTTGTAGTGTCTTTATTTCTTGTTGGTTCACAACTTTAAGTAAGTAGGAAGTAGTAGTAACATGTTTTATTTAGCAAGAAGCTACAAATAAATATTTTTTAATACATTTTTTTAACACATTTTTATAGATTTATTTTTAAATTTTAAAACGCAACCTTCTTTTAACAAAAACAGACAGAAAAGTTAAACATTTTGTACATTGTATCAAATATTACGTATTATTTTGTTTTTAATTGAATGTAATTTTAAAGTTTTTTTAAACAGTCTTAATGATTTATGAGATTTAATAAAATTTTCCAAATTATCAAATTAATATATTCCATCAAACCTTTATAAAAAATATATTTATAAGCTAATGTTTTAGACACTCTATCCACATAAAATTTTTGATTAGTTCTTGTTTTATAATTATGATGGTCATGATTAAAAGAACAAAATTTTCTTAAACAATCGGGCAATAAATTATTTTTAATTTTATGTATAAAGATACATACTAAATAAAAAATTAAATTTCTGTCATTCAACCAATCTAAATTTTTCAACATAAAATTAATTTTTGTATATTAAATTTGTCACAATTTAAAATATTCCGCATTGCCTTATTTATTAAGTGACAACAACAAATATTTATTAAATAAAAAATTATAAAATATAACTACTGTACAAAACTGAACACTAAAGGTTATTGTATTTTTGCCATCCGATTAGCTAATTTTATATTGATTAGCTTCGATCGATGTTGCTACTACTAATCCCAAATCTTACTAGGACCTAAAGGAAATGTAGAAATTGTAGACAAAAATGTATTTTACATCTCACTAAGTTACACAACATTACTTAAAACATTTTCTTATGCGGTGACTCCCTCAGCTGAACAAAATCAATTTTCTAAATTTTTGTAATTTTTGTTAAAAAGAAATTTGCCTCCTGCATCATTAATCATAACTTGTTCTGGCTTTAAAGTTATCAAGAGATGTACGCGTTAACTTTACCCTCATTATTTATACAAATAACTGATCACATATTGTGCATTGCTTATTGCTTATTTCATGTCGCTTTTTAAAATCGTTTTCCTTATTTTCCACAAGTAAATCGTCATCCATGACATACCTATATTTTCTCGGAGTTGTAACCCCCCTTCAACTTGCGTAGCTATAGGATTTTGTCTTGTGACAGAAAAGTTAAAGTTGCGACATAAGGTCAGGGAAACTAGGGAAAAATGATGCGTAACTTTTTTTGAATCACTTAAATTTTAAGAATAATTTATTTTTAATACTATAGGTATTCTTATTGTTATTATTTGCATATTAGATAGGTACGATTTGGTCTATTTGTGGATTTACGTACGACAGTTTAATTCTGGGGGGGTCACACAGCGCCGAAGGCGCAAAAATAGTGCCGCAGGCGAAAATTTTTAGAGGTTATTAGAGGAAGAAGATGAAACAATTAAAAATATGATAAACCTTATTTATGCCGAAGCTAAAATGATATCCGCAGGCCGACCATTAGTTGAGAATCTCTTCGGTTCAGAGGAAGCGTCCAATTTTGCGACATCCGTGTGTGATTGCTGGTCTTTAATTCAAGAAATTTCAGACATTGATACTCCCGATGAAGGCACCAGACTTGCTAATAAATTAAGAAAACTTATAGTTTGCACTAAGGATATATTACAAAAGCTTTTAGTCTCGTTATTGCTAATAAGTCCTTATTCAATGACTACTGAGAGGATTATTTCCCATTACAACAAATTAAAAACGCCAGGAAGAATTTCATTAAATGAAGATACAATGAATGATCGCCTCTTAGTGTCATTGAATGGAGTTGGAGCAGCCCATTTTGATCCAAGACCGGCAGTAGCCGAGTTTTTAATGAAAAAAGAACGTAAGTTTGGAGAACCAACTCCTGAAATATACAAAACTAGAGATTTTATTAGTACATTTTTTAGAGATAATCCTAAATTATAATCTTATTAATGAAGTTCCTTTTACAATGAAAATGAGTAGGTAACGAGTTCCTTTTTGCACAACGCCGTAAAATAACAGTGTTTTCAATTTGTAGAAAAAATGTGCACTGGGTTATGAACTCACTCTTTTTGACTCCACAATAGTTTTTAAGTATGTTGAAATGTAAACCATTCGCCCTTGCCCCCCCTCGTCTCCCTCATCCGATGAATAAAAGCTAAATCCGCTCTTGGATCATGGCATGGGCATAATATGTTGGGAGATATCCAATAATTATATAAATCCCAGTAAGTAAGCGGATATCCTTTGAATCTCTGACCGAACGGCTAATATAGCTAAGCAACTTTTTAACGAATTTAATAATAATAAAAAAAACTTTGTTTATTTTAACAGTTAAAAATATTTATTTTAGTGATACAATTATAACGAATTTACTGTTCGCCATGTGGGTTATTTGGAAATTCCTATCTAAATGAGTAATGTTCGCCTCGAAGCAATTAAATTAATAACATATGACCTTAATCCGTTTAAACTAATAACAGAGCAACAGATCAACATATTATTATCATTAACAAGTCCATAAAAGTACCTACCTGTGCAAGCACCGGTGCACATCCCAGTTGGCTTTGGATCCAACAACGTAGCCGCGACCGTCGCCTATTAACTAACAGTGTTGACTCGTCTTGATGATACATTTTTCAGGGAAAATTCTCACGGTTAAATGTTTTTAAAAATTGATACATGAACAGAAAAATAGTAACGTCATTATACGCAAGCTTGAACAGCAGAGATCTAAACGACTTTTTAGCTGGGCGTATACTAAATAGCTTTGCTTCTCCTACTGGCCTTTGGATTGTTCTAGGACTTCACATAATTTCTGGAATATCAGCAATAAGCGCAGGTTTCCAAGTATCGTTTCGAGAAATTCTTTTGAACCATCACTTATCCTGTAGGTCGTAGATAAATTACATTGACCACAATTTCCATATTGGCTCTCTATATTGATATAGTATGTTCTTCTATACCTACTTCCTATTCCTCTGTTTTCATTTTGAAAAGTATCTAAAGAATATTTGATCCGACTAATTAAATATTGATCAACATCAAAAAGGTTTTCGCAATCAAGTAAGTATAGGTATCTATGAAGAAAACACCTTCAACGAATGGAAGTCTATAATGGACCCATTGAATGCGGTGAAGAGGACGAAATCGCCTCCCATATCATATACAGCTGCGAAGCGACAAACCGTAAAATATTCAAAATGTTCGGAAATATTCGTTGTGGCGATAACCTCCCGCATGACAAACTTGGAAGAAAACTGCTGGACCTCGTAGAAGGAACAAAACTTTTCTAACAAGACTGGGGCGCACAATAAGCCAGAAGGCTGCAGTGTAAGAAGCTTGGGCCACACGTCAAACCGGACCCCCGCCTTTAACCAATCAACCAACCAACCAACCAAGTATCTACATAGATCATGCAGCCAAATAAGTCATAATATGAAACACAATTGAAACTATCAATTTAAGTGAAGTGGTAAGTATAATAATAAGGGCATAAACGTAAATCGAAAAAAGCTAGAACACATACGTTTTGCCGACGACATCATTGTGCTGATCTCAGACCAACTGGACGAGGCAAATGAAATAGTCCCAAAAGTATCCACAGCTTCCTAAAAAGTAGACCTAAAAATCAACATTGCCAAGACTCAATTCCCCATCCCCAGCTGCAACTTAATGCTAGAAGGCTAAAAAACTAAATACACAACATCCTACAAATATCTGGGACATGAGATTCAAAATGGGAAGAGACAATCAGACTTGCGAAGTAAACAGAACGATATAGGACTGACCTGGGCTGCCTTCGGCAGGCTAAGACATGTATCCAAGTCAGATAAACCGATATGTCTTAAACCTATGCGTCCTCCCCGTACTAACGCATGGCTCTGAAACACTAACACAAAAAACTGGCAATAAAATAAGAATAACTCAACGACCCATGGAGAGGTCCATATTAGGAGTGACATTGCGAGATAAAATCCGGAACGAAGAACAACGTAGAAGAACAAAAATTACGGATGCAATTGAAAGAGTCACACACTTAAAATGGAACTGGGCTGGTCACGTCGCAAGAACATCAGATAACAGATGGACAAAGAAAATACTAGAATGGCGCCCCAGAGACGATGCACACAGCAGCAGGGGACGATCGCCGACTAGGTGGACGGACGACCTGAGGAGGATATCTCCATACGGGATCCAAGATGCCCAAGACCGAACAAAATGGTCTAGGTTAAGAAAGGCTTATGTTCAAGCAGTGGACGAGACAAGCTGCTAGATGATGATGAGTAAGTAAATAGTAATTTGTTTATAATGTTTGGTCTAATTACCGTGCGAGCAAAAATTATTTGCATCAAAGAGGGCTTGAATTAAAAAACGTAGGGCTTGGTTTTGATCACAATGATACGGAGACGATATATTTAACCAAATCTAGGTTAAAATTTTGTCAAATTCATATTATGACATGATAAAATGCCTAACTAATGAGTAACAAAATAAGTAGACAAATACAAATTTGTTTTTGTTGTATACAAAATTAACAACGTAAGAATATACAGAAAGAAAAAGAAAAATAATTACATAAATTGCTGAAATTGGCCACCGCCATGCTCCAAGTAGAAATTCACACGTCTCTTCATATTTTCGAAAGCGTTGACCAGCATATCTGGAGAAATGTTACCACATTCTTGGATTACCCTTTCTTTTTCCTTCTTAAGAATAGTCCTGCATGTTCCATAAGATCTTTCCACTTCTTGGGACAGGCGTCTTATACAATTTGTTGGCGTATTTTGCATTATTTCTAGAACGTTTGCAACAAGTTCTTCTGTTTTTACAGATGGTCTTCCTGCTCCTTTTTATTTTGTATAGAACCTGTTTCCCTAAACACAGCCACGGTTCTTTTCAGGCAATGATAAAAATCCCCAGCAATAAAAGCAACGTTAGGAAAATGTTCGTGAAAATCGTCCATGCACAAAGCCGGATTGTATTTTCACTCACCAATTACTCTAACCCCGTTTCGAAAATACGCTTTAACCATGAATGTTTTGTGCTGTTCCGTAAAGCCCATTGTGTGAATTGTTCAAGAAATTGGAAAAATTAGCGATGAATCAAATTACTTGTAACGACTGTCAAAGATGACGGAATAACTGATTTATTGTTAATTCAGGTAGTTACTGACATCCAACAGGTATTAATCTCTAATCAAGACCTTCTTTGATGCAAATAATTTTTGCTCGCACGGTATATACATAAACAATAACCACGGGCACCTAATACTCTGTATACGTGGACAGGTTCATTTCTGATATCACTGAGTATGCATTTCGGTATACAGCATGAGATAGGAGCTAATATCTAATGATATTAATTGTTGATTCATTGGGAAATAATGATATAAAGAAATCATCTGCAACAATGACAAATCTATTTTCAAAAAAACATGCCATTTTACTGTTTGTTTGAAGGTGGTAGATAATGAAGTAATATCAAAAAAATTATTACCTTGTCGGACTTTCATTGTCTTTATTTTGTTATTTAACACAACGTTTCGGTTAGTTAGTATCTCTAATCGTAACAAGTGTAAACTAAATTATAATTCTAAGGCTACTGTCTTAAATACTATCCATGTGCAATGAAGCTTGATGGCTCCGCCTACGTGCTTATTGGAGTGTGAAGTTTGAGCTGTTGGTTTTGGACAAGGAGAGGCTTCCAGATATTGGGGATATATATCTACACCTACTTGGTTTACTAAATATACAGGGTGGCCCTTTAGTGTGGCAAAGTACAATAGCTCCGTTACTATTTCAAATACATTAAAAATATTAATACAAAAGTTGAAGGGCAGTAAGTGACTTATAACGTAAAATTATTTTTAACTCTATAGGGTGGCTCAAAAAAGCGGAACAATAAAAAATGTACTTTTTTCAAATGGAATACCCTGTATATTTTTTCATTTTTAAATTCCACATAAAATTATAATTATTTTTTATTAAATACATTATTAGTCTATACTTTATAGTTTCCGAGATATTGACTCTTGAAAAGTGACATTTTTGAACTTTGACAGCTTCTAGCTTTCTAACAGTACGTCTTAGAGCAAAACGGCTTACATGTCCCTATCTTTAATTTTTATTATCTTCCCAAAAAAATCAACTTCCGGTTAAACCGGATGTTACTCGAAAGCAGGAAATATAGTTGTTCCGGTTTAACTGGAAGTTGATTTTTTTGGGAAGATAATAAAAATTGAAGATAGAGACATGTAAGCCGTTTTGCTCTAAGACGTACTGTTAGAAAGTTAGAAGCTGTCAAAGTTCAAAAATGTCACTTTTCAAGAGTCAATATCTCGGAAACTATAAAGTATAGACTTATAATGTATTTAATAAAAAATAATTATAATTCTATGTAGAATTTAAAAATGAAAAAATATACAGGGTGTTCCATTTGAAAAAAGTACATTTTTTCTTGTTCCGCTTTTTTGAGCCACCCTATAGAGTTAAAAATAATTTTACGTTATAAGTCACTTACTGCCCTTCAACTTTTGTATTAATATTTTTAATGTATTTGAAATAGTAACGGAGCTATTGTACTTTGCCACACTAAAGGGCCACCCTGTATGGGTATTTTGATTCGTGAAAGCTGCTTCTTTGAACTTTCGTTTTCTCCAGTGCTGTTCCGTGTCAAATCCCTTGCGAGTGTGGCGAATCGTACATTGAAGAAACAAAAAGAGCTCTTCCCGTACGAGTTAAAGAACATCTGAAACATACTCAAAGAGGTGAAACTTCGAGATCAGGTCCAAGGTTTTAGACACGGAACAGCACTGGAGAAAACAAAAGTTCAAAGAAGCAGCTTTCACGAATCAAAATACCCATATATTTAGTAAACCAAGTATGGATATCCCCAATATCTAGAAGCCTCTCCTTGTCCAAAACCAACAGCTCAAACTTCACACTCCAATAAGCACGTGGGAGAAGTCATCAAGCTTCATTGCACATGGATAGTATTTAAGCCAGTAGCCTTAGAATTATAATTTAGTTTACACTTGAAAACGGTTAGAGATACTAACTAACCGAAACTTTCTGTTAAGTAACAAAATAAAGACAATGGAAGTCCGACAAGGGAATATTATTTTTTGACGCCATTTTACTATTAATTAAACAAAGTTTAATGTCATCATAATATGCTCTATATTCTATGAGTATTGATAATATTATTAACTTTATCTTCTTGAGACTGCTCATCGGACAGGTGGTTACGTTCAATTTACACACTTGACATTAGTCCACTTCAGTCGCTCAAATTATCAGCCAAGGTATTTCAAGTAAACGCACCTGACCACCTGTATTCCAACGAAACCATTATCATCCGCCACTGCCTGCCTACCCAGATTAGGCATCTGACTCTCCGTTGCATTGCCGATGCCGTACACCTGCCGCCTCGCCGCCGACCCAACAAATTCCTTCTCAGCGGGACTGCTGTTAACTCTCACACTTGTCCAGACAGCTGGCGCCAGCATTTCCCCCGTCTCTCCGCCCCCCGCCCCCCGGCACTGCTGCTTTACAACAAAAACAATCATGTCACCCGAACAAACCCGGACTTTAGTCGACGAGGTTTGCCCGCCCGATGTTGTTGCATGTCGCATTCGATCGCCTGAGTTGGGCCTTAAGCGCGTGTGGTCGGACATTACGAGCTCATTGGTAGAAGTTAGTGCGTGAAGTTAAACGGGTTGAACCAAAGATGATTTTTCTGAAGAGCTTGAAATTGGAGAATTCGATGACATTTTTTCAATAGCTAACGTTGAAGCTGTTACTGATAACTCTTTTAAAAAAGAAACAACTTGTATAGTTAATGCACTTAAAGTTGACTTATTAATTGCCAATAAAGTAACTTCCGACAACTTCTATCAAAATAGTTAATTTACCAATCTAAAGCTGATATAATCGACACCAAGTTAGAGTGAAAGGTTTAAAAACAATTTTGGCATGTTTTGTTTAATGAGGTCTACAGGAGAATAATTCCAAGTGCTGTGATTACTTGTGAACGACTTTAATTGCATAAGTGAAAAAGTATTTTAATGTTCCGAAATATTATGACGAATGGAAATAATAAGCTGAGTCTAAAAGGTAAATATTTTTCGATTTTTTTTTGTTAGGTATTTGGTAGGTTACCGGTTCATCCGAACGTCTACCCCACTAAACACAAATAGAACATTTACTTTCTAAGAATGTTCTCTTAACTTAAGTCCCGAAAATGACAAACATTCTAAGTATATTCTAAAGTACTTATATTAAGTAGGTACATGCATATTTTTTGATAATATTCTTGGAATGTTCAAAATAAATCTGCTTTCGTATAGTATATAAATAGAATATTCTTGGAAATATCCTTATAGAATATTCTTGGAATATTTTTATTGTAATATTCTATATATGTGCTAGAATGTTCTAAGATTGTTCAAAATAAATGCACTTTCCTGGTACACAAATAGAATATTCTTGTTATACGCACTTGCGGAATATTCTTGGAATATTTGCATTAGAATATTCTATGTACCTATGTGCTCGAAAGTTCTATGAGTGTTGAAAATAAATGTACTTTTATAGTACGCAAGTATAATATTCTTAGAATACGTTCTTGAAGAATATTCTTGGAATATTTTTAATGGAATATTCTGTATCTGTGCTAGAATGTTCTGAGAGTGTTCAAAATAAATCTACTTTCATAGTGCATGAGTAGAATATTCTTGGAATTCTATTGGAATTAATATTCTGTATATACCGGGTGTTTCTCAAAAGACGTTCACCCCTATAACTTTTTTATATTTATAGATATTAAAATTAAATTTTCAGATTATGCATAAGAGTTGAGTCTGCATTTATTGGCATAATTTTCAAGTTGTTAGCACTTCCGGTTTGACCGGAAATGACCTTGACTTTGATATTTTAAATGGGACATAGGAGTGTATGGTATCAAATTGTTGGAAAAAAATGCTCGTTTTAACTCTTGTGAAACTTAGAAAGTCAATTATTAACATAATTTTAATTTTCATATACCACTTGACTATAAATTAACAGATTTAATTAGTTTGTAGCACTCTAGATTGAAAAAAAAAATGTTATAAACACGTCAAGAAATTACAAGTGAGTCATTTTACCAGAATGTTATGCTGAATCCCAATAAGTAAAAATATACAAGATGTCCCATTTAAAATACCAAAGTCAAGATCACTTCCGGTCAAACCAGAAGAGCTAACAAATTAAAAATTATGCCAATAAATGTAGACTCATCTCTTATGCACAATCTCAAAATGTAATTTTAATATCTATAAATACAGAACAGTTATAGGGGTGAACGTATGTTGAGAAACACCCGGTAGGTAGGTGCTCTAAAAAGAAAATATTTAATTACCCAATATTACGTAAATTTGGAATGCCCTTGAACAGTTCTTCTAATGGACAATGAATTGTGTGAAAATTGAGACCTAAAATTACAAACAAACTCGGCTTTAAAACATCCTAGATATTTAAATTTGCGCGCAAAATAACATTGGTATCTATATATTGGTTTAATATCTTACACGACGGGAATCATTTTGAAATCTACAACAGTATCAAGTAATTGACAAGTTATTAACAGTCATTTTGTAACAATATTAACAATAACGCAAAAATAAAGAGGAAACAGCGTTTTATTAAGAAAAGTTTACCCTGCCGGATATAAATTTGGCGCGCATATAAGTTGTCATTTGTCTGTTGGTAAATGACAACGCCAATAGTTAAATTGAATAAACTACCTATAGTGGATTTCACCTTAGTTTTTAATGGCCGCCGCTGACACATGTCATTTATAACATTTCTTTTTACAGAACTTAAGGATTGGCCAGGGCCGGACTTAAAAATTATGTGTGAACATGGGTCAATTTATTTGTAGTTGTAATTATGGATGGAAACGAGAATTACCTAAGCAATTTTTAAGATATTTCAAAAAAAACACTGAAGGGGAATGGAAATAGGATAGAATATCAGAAAAACAATTTCATTTAATTTTTATTCATAAAATAATAAAGTGCTGTTATTTTGGTAAAAACACACTCTTAATTTAGTACAATAAAAAATATACAAGGGGCAGTCGTGAATCTAGTATCATCAATAATTAACTACGTTTTTTATTAAAGAATTATTTTGTTTTTTAATTTGATTTTAGACCATGCAGTGTTAAGTTGAAAAAATCTATATATTATATTTAATAGCTTATTGTTTACTTTTTATTTTCTTATTCACGGGTAGATATTTTTTTCTTTAGACTAGGTTCTAAAGAGTTTGAAGTTTACAATAGGTCTAACTTTTCGTTGGTTTATAATAAAACAATAAAAGTTTGTAATGTTATCGAATTAGGTATTTTTTTTTAATGAATAAAGAAAAAATAATGTAAGTAGATACTACAAAAAAAGATTTTTGTCCATGCGTTTGCAGAACAGATACCTCAAGCACTTTTCAATACAACTGTATGTAAAACTTATTTTAGCATAATGGTTCACTGTGGTTTTCAAATTTAATTTTGTTGCAAGTTCCCTATTATTTTCGGTCTTCATCTGACAAGCTATCGATGTCGTCCTCACCGTCCGAGACATTAATAATTATTTACTTACTTTTGCATAAAAAGAAACACGTCACAGATACACACAGTCCGGCAGTTTAAAACCAAAAAGTCTAATACGCACAAAATATAAGCAAAATGCTGTCTGAAAAATACCAAAAACAATAACACGAACGATCAAGAATTAAAGACAAGAATTAACAGCAGAATGCACGCGGTGCGCGGTGTGTCCCAAGTCCCAATGCGGCTCTGTGATATTTAAAGAACGCGACGAGACAATCGAATTAATGAAGTACGAAAAGAGATATGCGAGAGCAAATGCGTAAGACAAAGATGCACATACTAACGGCATATACGAGCGATGCTGTGCTTTTGACGAGTTTGAGCTCATTGAAGGGCAACGTATTGAACTGTGTAGTGTGCATCTTCGTCATGTATGTACATGTAACTATACGGTCAGTTATATATCCATCTCTTGTTAATCTAGCCAATGCCCGTGCCTGAAAGCCGTTTATAGAATTAGGGATTTTAAAATCACGTGTTGGCTAATATGTTTGACAAGAGAGACGTCAAAGCATTAAAAACTAAGGTGAAATCCACTATAGTTACATTTTTCACAGCCTAATCGTTATTCTAAGTATGATGCTTCTTTTTAGAATTCCATCACTTTTGTTAATCTGGATTTGTTTAATAGTTTTGAGATTTTAAAGTCTTATATACATTAGATATTATATTATACCCAATACCTAGGCTCCTCACATAACTATAACGTTTCAACGCGCAACGCTGGTCTTGCTAAATTACACGAAAAATTAGTAATAGGTATGTAAGTATATCGTCTTCCCTTTATTATATTTTAAAAACGTTTGTAAAGGTTGACCATAACGACAGTGCAAATTCATCTTGTATAAAGCTTCCTTGTTTTCAAAGTCAAGTATTTTCAACAATAATTAAATTTATTTATCGACGGGAATTATAGAACCCGGTGCGACATCTTGCGTCCCAGTACGGTACCTTAGAAAAGGTCAGTGGTAAAGGGATTATTCTGGTTCTATAATTCCCGTCGATAATCGATCCTGACAAGTGATTTGTCTTCGAGCCCTGTCTCCTTCTGCCAAACTGAGCCTCACTGATGAGCCGTAAACGGCGAAACGCGTCTGGGGATGAGTTTGGCGGAAGGAAACAGACAAAACCTTTTTCGAATTAAATTTATTTACTTAATTATTTTTTCAAAATGGCCACCTCCTTTTTCTGAACATTTTAACGGACCAGCTCGGGTTTTTATTTTACTTACTATCTCTTCTCCTATATTTTTCTTACTGTCTATTGTTCAAGTTTCCAACAGTATTTTGTCTTTCTTTTCTAAACGTCATGACATGGCAGTTTTAAGAATGCAAACTGCGCCAGTCTCCACCTAAAAATTTGCGTCTAATCAGTGAATTATCCTGACAATTAGAAACTGATCCACAATCAACAATTTGGCTTTTGCGGCCGGATTTTCTGGCAGTGGTTTGGGATTTATCGTACGCGAATGATTTTAAACACATGCGCTTGCGTCGTCAGTTTGCCTACGGATTCTGCGGCTGTACAAACGAAGCTAATGTGTTTATTAGCACGCTTTTATTAGCTTCACCTGTATGTATGTTTGTTTGTTTGTTTGTTTGTAACCGACTTCTTTGAACCCGATAGTGACCCACTTTGAACGGTCAGATTTAATTTAAATTTTGTAGACTTATCAGGAACCGCTGACAATACAATAATCTAATACGCAAAAAATTTTCCTGTCAAATTTTGACAACTGTCAGGTATAAAACGAAGATGCGATTTTGACGAAACAAATTATGGGGTCGTATAGTATTTGATGCGGAGACTTCGGGAAAAATAAGCCAAAAATTCTCCAGTCAAAATTTGACAGCTGTCAATATGTCAAATTGTTTAAAAAAAATTATATTAATGAAAAAACTATAAGGTCGTATGTATATTGACGGTGGAAAGTTGAAAAAAATACGCAAAAAATTCTCTTCTTAAAATTTGACACCTGTCAATATGTCAGAATTTTCAAAAAATTGCAAATATCGTTCTTTTCTTATAATTCGGCATAAACGATCGGGTTTGTTCGGGTTTGTATGTATGTTTGTTTGTAACCGACTTCTTTGAACCCGATTTTGACCCACTTTAAACGGTCAGATTTAATTTAAATTTTGTAGACTTATCAAGAACCGCTGACAATACAATAATCTACTAATCTAGCTCAATCTACTAAAAAAAAAATTCTTAGCAATAACTCAAAAAAAAAAATATACCTATGTAGTTTAAAAAAACTAAAAAACACGCTTTTTTACTAATAATTAATCAGACTAAAAAGCGGAATACAAATAGTATAGTTTAAAATAATTCTTGAAATTCTTAATATAGGCAGAAAATAATAATGAACGATAAACATTAGTATTATTGTGAAAAAAGCGAGGGGTGCTCGATATACGAAAAATATAGCACAAAGCGCCCCAAGCGCCCCACGCTTTTTTCACAATAATACTAATGTTTATCGTTCATTATTATTTTCTGCCTATATTAAGAATTTCAAGAATTATTTTAAACTATATTTATTTTCCGCTTTTTAGTCTGATTAATTATTAAAGCGTGTTTTTTAGTTTTTTTAAACTATATTTATTGTTATTCAGCTTAACAAGTTTGATAAGGTAATGTAAAGTCACATTACTCAGGCAGTTCTAAATGTATTTTTTCATTATTTTTTTGATGTTATGTCATAAGACGAATTTTCTATAGGAACCTTTTTAAAATATTTTTAAACCAGTTTGCATCATATGGCAACAGAAAACTATAGGGAGTATAAAATGCTTTAAATCTGATTCTCAAGACCGTTCGTTTGCAATATGTTGTTTACGCCACAGTAAACTGGACCTATGTGAAGACCATCATGGAGCACCTTTTAATAATTATATCAAATGTCAGAAGATCTTTTGTGGAAAAATATATTCAATGAATTGATAAATGTCGCATTGTTTGTAGGTAATAGTATAAATATCGATTTTAAAAACCTTTTTACTTAAAAAATAAATATGAAACTTTATATTGAACACAAAACAGAATAAACAAAGAAAAGTTGATGTTGGTGTCAGTTAGGAGATTTTAATGTCCGGCAAATTGTAGCATATCTCGAATAGTGGCAACCGAGGTGGCAACTTCACTGTATTAAAAACTTTAGATTCAATGGCATGAATATTTCCCTGGTCAATATATAGTGTGACCACTAAAGTCCGCATCGAGGTCCGCATCATATGGCATTTTTTTTTTATTAATTGCTTTATTGGAAATTTTACTTTGGCATCAAGTTCTGCTTCGATCGAGATAAAAATTAAGCAAAAAAATAGTAGTCACGTGATTCGCATTATCTGTCAAATTTTAATTTTTCCCAAAAAATAATTCAATAGTAGGGTTATTTCTAAAAGTATCGAAAAAAGTTATTAGAAAAAGTTTTTTTAAATGCAGCTTCTAGCCCACATGCAAAATTTTAGCTGCATAAGATAATTTTGTTTTTTTACCCATGTTTTGTAAATTACACCACTTTTGCAAAATAAGACTCAACGCAACCTACATAAAACTGTTTAGTTTTGACAATGCTTTATTTCAGATACATTTTCTTTAAAGTAGCGCCATATTAAATGTGTGTGTTTCTACAAAATCAAAATTGGGCTATTAAAATTTGGTCGCATGTGATGCAAAGTTTATTTGTTTTTGACCCTGTATAAGGTAACTTCATAAAATAAGTATTTTTCAAAACGTAGTTTGTGTCTGAAAGTAATAGGTACGCCTTAATGTTAAGACAAAAAATAAAACAGTGTCATCAGTAAAGTGTTTATTAAGTTCTGCTTCGATCGAGATAAAAATTAAGCAAAAAAATAGTAGTCACTTGATTCGCATTATCTGTCAAATTTTAATTTTTTCCAAAAAATAATTCAAAAGTGAGGTTATTTCTGAAAATATCGAAAAAAAGTTGTTAGAAAAGGTTTTTTTAATGCAGTTTCTAGCACATATGCAAAATTTCAGCTGCATAAGATAATTTTAATTTTTTACCCACCACTAAAATTTATTTTCCACTTAATGAACACTTTACTGATGACACTGTTTTATTTTTTGTCTTAACATTAAGGTCCCAGCAAACACAAGAATGGTGGCTTTTAAATGGGCCAATTCCGTCATTGCTGGCTTTTTGATGGCACTGGCGAGCCAGTGATGGCCTGTTATAATTTATGTGATGTTTTACCAGGAATCAAGTTTTAAAAAATACGGTTTACCCACCAACATTGGGCCATAAATGCACAGCCTACACAAAAACAAACAGTTTTGTAGCCAGTGATGGCCCAACATAATATATATGCTGTTTAGCCATAACTTCATAACTTAAAAAATTACATTTAATGACCAACAACAGGCCATTGTTGCACAACCTGCTAAAATTATTCAGTTTTTACATTATTGTCCCATTTGTGTTTTAATGTCGGTAAATTTACACAAATCGGGTTAAGGCACGCCATTTTGTTTCGGAATCAATTGATAGCGTCGCGTCGTTGGTCGCTGTGATTATATTGTTTTTACTTTATTTTTTAAATCTACAAACGCTTTTTTTGAATGACTCGGAACCCATTTTTACTCTGTGTTAAACTGTGTTTATTTCCGTTCGTTGCCTGTTGCCTTGTCACGAGTCACGTTCACATTGACACAACATAACCCTACTTAGTACTAGTAGAAATCCCTGGTTTGGATGATGGTTTTATCCAGACTCAGACCCTCTTTGGAAAAGCATCCTTCCTGGAGTAATTACTTAGTCACCATCCATCAAGAAGCTGGCCGAATTGTCTCAGTTACAGTAAAATCAATCAATCAACCCTATTTGAGAACCACTTGAGCATAGATAGATAAGAAATTAATATATATAGAAACCACTTGAGTCTAGTGAACAATGGCTAACAATCCTGTGGAAAAGAAGTAAGTACGATACAAATAAAAAAAAATGCCTTTTCACCTGGGTCACACACTAGGGGGGTATTTAAAAAATTATCCAAACGACAGAAAAACAGAGTTCTTAGGAAGGCAGTCAATCAAACTCTAGTCTAAATGAAGTTCAAGCCTTAGAAGTCACACCTGTAAGGGCAACATCATCCGCTTCTTGTGTACCTCTTTTGCTAAATATTAAAAATTACTTGAAATACGAACGTATCTCATAAAAATTAGAATAAAACATGCATTTTGCTTGACGTTATATAGTAAGAGTCACTATCAAACAATGTCAAAACCGAACTATAAGATCTAAATTTAAACCGTTTTAAATTTTAAAACTTCTTAGTAAATCTGGCTGGTAGTGTTTTTTTTGCTTATAAACACCCAAGCATAAATTATTATAAGACTTGTCAAACGCTCCAGTGTATTATGAGTTTGGTAAGTGCTGCGCTGCTACATTATTTTTTTTTTGCAGATGACATATCCGGTGATGAAGTGATGTCTTAGATTTTTTTTTAGTGTTTTATTATGTTCGTATAATAATGTACAATATATTATGTATGTTTATTGTTCATATACTTAGGGTCCATGGACGCGAGGAAAAAATCTTCATTATTGATTTTGCGACCAAAGGTCAATTCTTTTTTAAAATATTCTACTAGTCAAAAAAGAAATAAGTTTCTCAAATAAAAATTTCAGAAAAGATATAATAGGTGTTATTAAATTAAGAAAACATGAATGTGTTTCAGGAGAGAGGTACCATTTTTATAATCTAAAGCGAAGTCTGAATGCAAACTTGAAATCAAAATTCTGATTTTTTTACCTTTATAATAATAATAATGCTAATATGAATACTTGCAGTATTTTTCAAGAAATTGAGATATCCGTTTAAGGAAACGTCAGTGTTAGGTAAGTATTTTATTACGTTTGTCTAAATCTTGTTTTTTGTCAAATGCTACTAAAAACACAAAACAAGTAGGTACTATTGTTATTAATTTTAAAATTAGAATATAGGATTTATTTTAGATTATAAACAACTTTGTTTTATAAACATTTTGTCTAAAAAAATAATAACTTCTCTCTTGAAGCATATATTCTTGTTTTCTTAATTTATTAACACCCTGTAGATCTAATCTTAATTTTTATATGGAAAACTTCATTTGTAGACGAGCAAAACTTTTTAAAAATAATGAATTTTGGTAGTAATATCAATAATAACGATTTTATTCTGCTTGTCAATGTACATATGAACACACCGTATATTTTTTTGGGTAAAAATAGAATGTTGTGTATGCCTAGTGGATGTTTATATATTATATTGATGTTTTGGATAAAAATAAACGTTTTTATTCTTAAAAGTCACTTGTTATATTTTTAATTATTAATGCTCCCTGTATAAAAAAGGGTGTCTCTTGTACAGAGTAGTCTCAAATCGACCCAACTATTTTGAATCGAAATATCAACAAATCTATTTATTGTAACTAGTAATTGTTGTTAATCTAAAGACACAAAAAAAAAGGAGATTTTACTTTTTGAAAATCACATTTCATTCGCAGGGTCAATTTTTCTTTAATGGTCCTTTTTAACGTTGTCAGATGTGGATTATTCGTAGAGAATATACTTAAGAACACAAGAAAAATCAATTAACCTAGCCGAGTTAAAAAGGAACGTTGAAAAAAAAGTCGGGCTGTTTCCCACAGAACTTTTTATGATCGTTTGCAGCAGAGTCCGTAAACACTTCGAGGACTGCTACGAATAAAATAGGTAGTCATTTAAGAAATGTCATTTTTAAAAGTAGTTCTTTTTGACTTTAGATTAACAACAATCAATTACTTAAAATAAATAGATTTGTGATATTTTGATTCATAATAATTGTTGGGTCGTTTTAAGACACCCTGTGCAATAGGATCCGTCGGATAAACAAAAAATGCCTTCGGTGGCACTTCGATGGCCATGCATTACATTAATCGCAATGGTCAATTGGTATTGGGCCTCAATTGGCACTGCAGCGTAAATTCAAGTGACCTTTATTGGCTAACTATTGGGTAACCATCATTGTTCTTTTAATGGTATAAATGTTTTGTGCCACTGATGGCTGCATAAATGGTCAGTTGATGGTCCAATTAGGTCTACTGTTGGCAAAGTTAACTATGGCCAGCTGCTGGCCGGTGGGACATCCCACTCCCTAACCAATGATGGTTGCCATCAAAGAACCAATTGTGGAAATGCTGGATACTAAATACAGTACCGTCAAAGGCCCATTTATCTGTGTTTGCTGGGGTGTACCTATTACTTTCAGACACAAACTACGTTTTGAAAAATACTTATTTTATGAAGTTACCTTATACAGGGTCAAAAACAAATAAACTTTGCATCACATGCGACCAAATTTTAATAGCCCAATTTTGATTTTGTAGAAACACACACATTTAATATGGCGCTACTTTAAAGAAAATGTATCTGAAATAAAGCATTGTCAAAACTAAACAGTTTTATGTAGGTTGCGTTGAGTCTTATTTTGCAAAAGTGGTGTAATTTACAAAACATGGGTAAAAAAACAAAATTATCTTATGCAGCTAAAATTTTGCATGTGGGCTAGAAGCTGCATTTAAAAAAACTTTTTCTAATAACTTTTTTCGATACTTTTAGAAATAACCCTACTATTGAATTATTTTTTGGGAAAAATTAAAATTTGACAGATAATGCGAATCACGTGACTACTATTTTTTTGCTTAATTTTCATCTGGATCGAAGCAGAACTTAATGCCAACGTCAAATTTCGAATAAAGTTATTAATAAAAAAATCCCATATGATGCGGACTTTACTGGTCACACTATTATAAAACGATATATAGTTAAATCAAAACAATTTCCGTTGCACGTCATCAATCAGCTGATAATTGAAAATCGGTCAGGAAACATAAGAAAATTAAATTTGGGCAAAAAATATATAAATTTCATGCGATATTGAATGTAAAAGCAAATTAATGTATTCTTCTTTGATACTAAGCCGCTTAAAGGAAATGTTTTTTAAATTTAACCTATCATTTGATTTTTTTGGGCTGACAGTTTCCAACAGAAGTGTTAACGCATCGGTGATGCCAGTTTATTTCTTGGCGAATTTTAATTGACGTTTATTGTTTTCATTTCGTGTTTTCGTGAGTTTATTTAAGTCGTTTTTAACTAAAACTGCAAATACTTTTATACATAGGATTAAAAACTTTTCTTTTAAGAACAACAAAGGGATACATACACATTTCTGTTGATTACGTTGTTTACCTTTATTGAAAAAGCCGAAGCATTTCCTTACTGGGGTATTTTGATTACAAACTGGCAATACTGCTGATACTCGAAGGTACAACGTGCAATGGAAATTGTTTTGATTTAACTAGGTTTTCTTCGATTTATTTCTAAAATTAATTCCATATGGTCGAAAGCCCTTAATGACTAGAAATTCGTTATTTTGTGGGGAAGAAATCGTTTTTAAAAAATATATTCTATACCACTATCATTTAGGTATTTATTAGAATAAGAAATAATGTGTTTTAAGCGCAATTTTTACTTATTATATTTAAATTTATTTACCAATATAAAACACCACACTTCTGATTTATTTACCCACGGTACCTACTGATTTACCTATCGAAATGATGTAGGTACTTATATTTGAACATCGAATATGGAGTACCATTTAATTATCAGAAAGCAGGTCTTTATTTTACTACATATATACCCACCAGGTGTTTGGTTTTTGAAGTAGAACGGAATGTATATAAATGTTCAGATGTTCGGTACGCTCTCTACATCGTAAATATGATGCGGATGTAATAGGCTTTAAATGCAATAACTGTTTATTTTAGAATTGATTGATTAACGGGCAAACCAAAACTGGGCTAAATTATTGAGGTTTATTTGGTTAATACGCAATATTACGTTTTTGCGCTAATTTGATTTTTTTACAAATACAGTATAGACTCCTGATTATCCGAAACCCGATTATGCGAACTCCGCATTATCCGAAACGACCCATGATACCCTATGCCCTATACCCCCCGCATTACTCGAAATTCCAAGAAATATTTTGTTCAGCATAATATAGGTTTTATTTTTGGCTCAAATACCAATAATGAATACGAGATATAGGGACATGGCGGTCAAAAATCGACAGACTTTAAAAGTAAAACAAGTACCAATTACCTCTTTCTTGAATTTATGAATATGAATCAGTGGCGGCTCGTGACTAGCGAGTCAGGGGGGGCGCTGGCTTTAAATAAAAAAAATTTAAAATGTCTATTATTTTCGAAAGTACAGGGTGTCCAGTTTTCGACACTTTTGACGGGTATCTCAGTTATTAGTACAGATAGAATGATGCGGTTTTCGCAAACCTGTGTCACTTTTTTATGAAACAAACGATGCCCTTAACGGATTTATCATGGCCATCTTGGTTTTTGAGATACAGGGCGAAATTAAAAACGGTGCATTTTCAGACACCCCTACTATTTTAGTTATCTTATACCTTATCGAAAATGTAAGAACGTGGTGTTATACAGTTTTTTACGTAGAATCCAGTGGCGTAGTTAATATTTTTCCAGGTGTCCCCATTTTTGAGAAATATACCAAAGTTATGTTTTTTTAAATGGAACACCCTGTATATTTTTTCATATTTGCATTCTGCTTATTGAGAGCTTTCCAAAAATATATAATAGTTGGCACTTTGTTTTAACAGGAAGGTTAAAATTCATATTTTGTAAATAACAAGCTTTAAGTTGACAGTAGGCCGTGTATTTTACTTAAATAAAAATAAATTGACGATACACTACACCATCAATTGGTTTGGCAATTGATAGTTTAATTTCAAACTTTTAGGTTTTTTAATACTTACAATAGTAAAAAGTAATTTTCTCTTATTGTTGCGTAGGTATATTATCGGAATAAACAAAAACATCTAGTAGGCCTTGACTTATCCAGGCTATAAAACAAAATTTTCATAATGGCGTTTAGCTTTTGTCAGAATTGTATTTAGGTATTTAAGGTTGAAAAGTTACTGGCTTGTATAAAGCATACCAGCATATCGTATTTTTCATACTTTTGGGCCATCGTTGAAATTGAACAATATCATAAATAAATTATGAGTAACTTTTCAACCTTAAATACCTACCTAAATACAATTCTGACAAGAGCTAAACGCCATTATGAAAATTTTGTTTTATAGCCTGGATAAGTCAAGGCCTACTAGATGTTTTTGTCTATTCCGATAATATACCTGCGTAACAATAAGAGGAAATGACTTTTTACTATTGAAAGTATTAAAAAACTTAAAAGTTTGAAATTAAACTATAAAGTAATATTGATGGTGTAGTGTATCGTCAATTTATTTTTATTTAAGTAAAATACACGGCCTACTGTCAACTTAAAGCTTGTTATTTAAAAAATATGAATTTTAACCTTCCTGTTAAAACAAAGTGCCAACTATTATATATTTTTGGAAAGCTCTCAGTAAGCAGAATGCAAATATGAAAAAATATACAGGGTGTTCCATTTAAAAAAACATAACTTTGGTATATTTCTCAAAAATGGGGACACCTGTAAAAATATTAACTACGCCACTGGATTCTACGTAAAAAACTGTATAACACCACGTTTTTACATTTTCGATAAGGTATAAGATAACTAAAATACAAGGAGTGTCTGAAAATGCACCGTTTTTAATTTCGCCCTGTATCTCAAAAACCAAGATGGCCATGATAAATCCGTTAAGGGCATCGTTTGTTTCATAAAAAAGTGACACAGGTTTGCGAAAACCGCATCATTCTATCTGTACTAATAACTGAGATACCCGTCAAAAGTGTCGAAAACTGGACACCCTGTACGTGTGTCTGTTTTTTCTAACTTTCTCGTTGTGAATTTTAATTTCATCGGCATAATAAGCACTACTTAAACAAGTTAAAATTATAGTTTGTCCTAACATCTCAAAACTTACCACATTATGACGATGTTTTGTACTATTTTCATGTCGCCTCGTCAGAGTACATAATAGGTATATCGAATATTCTACCGTCCGTGGCATCGCGATTCGCGAACACACGTTGGGGCGCGGAAAATTAGAGCTCACCCGTGGCCGCTCGTTGTGCGATGTCTAGGTGACGTCACGCCTCCGTCGTCATGACAACCCATCGAGACGTCGCAACTCGCTTGTCTATGAGTATATCCTGCCCGTTGGAATAGGGCTATGTTTGGTTTGAATAATTATGCCCGCGCTTAGTATAACCTACCCGCTGGAATAGGGCTATGTTTGGTTTGAATTATTTTAATGGATTGCTTACATACATTGCTTTATTGGTTTTTAAGTAAAGTATTTTTGGATTCTGTTTGAAATAATTGCAGGGAGGGCGGCGCCCCAGAGCCCTTTATTAACGAGCCGCCACTGATATGAATACATACCTACTAATATACATACCTACATAAGTATTAGAATTTATTATGTATGTATGTATATTGTACATCTAAAAAAGCACATAGATATAGTTACTTTTCCTATAGTGTTAATGATTTTCCTCAATCTCCGCATTATCCGAAATCGTTCTGGTCCACATTATTTCGGATAATCGGGAGTCTACTGTAATGATATTTTTAAAGAAAATTAATGGCTTTATTCGAAATTATAGTGGTATTTTTTAGCATTCTGAATTATTTTATACCATTTGACAAAACAGTGCATGTGATATTACGAACTATAATTTTTTAGGTTTAATTATAATTAAATATTTGCTCTAACGTATGAAATTCTTTTTAAAGTAGGTACAAAAACAAAAACAGCGTTTATGATGCAAGTCAGGTTTTATCCTTTGAACTTGTAAATTAATAAAAGCAGAAAAGGAAAATTGTGCCAGTGCTATTTTTTATAAATGTTTTTAAATAGGGGGTGGGTGGGAAAAGGTAGTTATGTTATTTGCACAAAAACTTTTTTATATTACACTATAGGTAATTCGAAAAATAAAAAAATAGCGGGACTTGACAATGCATGGAGTATAAAATGAGAAAGTAATCTGAAAATAATATATTAAGTAAGTAAACTAAAAAAAAAATGCAAATACATAATTTTATAATAATTCTATTTTATATGCTATTATATCCTTTAATGTAAAGTCAAAGTTTAAAATTAATTAATTACTAGTTAGATGTTTTTACATAACGTTTTTTATTTATTTTTTTCTTCTTTGTTATTTTCCAGCGTTCCTTAAATCCGAATTATCTAAAATGAGGTATGAAATATGTTTTATGTACAAATAGCCAGTTCTCGAAAACAGTTATAATAACAGAACAACAGGCAACTATAAAACTAATAGGCTTATAGAAAACCATAACACGTCACTTAATCTGACAAAATTTTTTGAGTAAATCACAATAATAATTAATTTACCAGATGTGCTGAAAAAGTTACAATTAGTTCACTTCAGATAACAATTTAATCTACTTTAAATGTATGGGTACTTTTGCACTAAGATTTGTACCCGTAGAAAAATATAGATTGGACATTAATAAACCACTTCTCAAATCTGTAGGTTAACAAAGCCTATACTACTTAAGGATTTTGTTTACCCGTTCTAAAGTAAATATAACTATTGCAAATGAGTACATATAAACTAAATATGTACTAAAAAACCACTTTGTGGAGGGCAAATGACGCAAATAAAATTTGTAATAATTTGATCATAAGATCCCTAGATTTTATGTCTGAGCTTAAGTATACAGGGTGGTCCAACAAAAACTAACAGCTCGATTTTCCTGCTTTAAAATGAAAATGTGGAAAATCGCTCGGACCCGTCGATTTTTTTTCGAGGGGGACATCTTTTGCGTATATTGTCAATCTTGTTACTTCAAGCCCCTAGGAGGGAGGGGGGTAAGATCTAAATCTTAAATGGATACCCCTATTTTATATATGTTTTTTGGATTGTGCATAAAATTCTGAACAATTTTTAATAAAAGCATTATTAGTCTATACTTAACAGTTTCCGAGATATTGACTCTTGAAAAATGACATTTTTGAACTTTGACAGCGTCTAGCTTTCTAACTGTACGTCTTAGAGCAAAACCGCTTACATGTCCCTATCTTCGATTTTTATTATCTTTCCAATAGTGTCAACTTCCGGTCAAACCGGAAGTTCTGTATTTCTTACATCCGGTTTAACCGAAAGTTGACACTATTGGAAAGATAATAAAAATCGAAGATAGGGACATGAAAGCCGTTTTGCTCTAAGATGTACAATTAGAAAGCTAGACGCTATCAAAATTCAAAAATGTCATTTTTCAAGAGTCAATATCTCGGAAACTGTTAAGTATACACTAATAATGCTTTTATTAAAAATGTTCAGTATTTCATGCAGAATCCAAAAAAAATTATATAAAATAGGGGTATCCATTTATGATTTAGATCTTACCCACCCTCCCTCCTAGGGGCTTGAAGTAATAAGATTGACAATATACGCAAAAGATGTCTCCCCGAAATAAAAATCGACGGGTCTGAGCGATTTTCCACATTTTCATTTTAAAGCAGGAAAATCGAGGTGTTAAGTTTTCGTTGGACCACCCTGTATATAGCTATAGTTGATGAAGCATATTAATGAAGTTAGAAATAATAATAATATAAGTTTATTTAGGGTAAAAGGTATCATGGAATAAAACATTTTGTTTTTGAAAATCAGTAAGAAATTTTTTATTAATTTCAATTTACTAAATAAATAAAACTCATTTATAAAACTTAAAATTAAATCCTATGTTTTTTTGTATAGGGCATCTCTAGTGCATCAGTCTATAAAGTTTTTGTTTCAAGTATTTTTATTTTATTTATATAATCATAAAGAAAATAATATAATAAAAAATGACAACACAACAAAATACAGTATAGTAATAATAATAATCATCCAAATAAATCATCTTCGCAAGGATCATCATTAGATTCGTCCAAGTTCATAATAAGGAGAAGAGTATCTGAAGCATCGATAAATCTTTGTTCTCACACATCATTTATAATTTTATTAGTGTGTGTTACACAATTATTTCGTTTTTCCACTGTTACATTTTCTATGGCTTCATTCCACCAGACCAAAAACTACGTCATTTGTTACAGGATGCATAGAACTTATTTTTTCATTATAATATCGCTTCAATTCCGACCAAACCATTTCAATAGGATTAAAGTGGCAATAATTTAGAGGAAATCTTACAACTCGATGTCCTTACTGCAATGCTAGTTCGTCCAACCTATTAAAATAAAATAAATAGCGCTTTCCAGATTACTTGTGACGTTTGGGTGGGATATGGTGCTTTACTATTATCCAGATCTGATCCTTCATTGCAAATGGTGAAACCGGAATTTGTCTTTGGTCTGACCGTGCAATAAGTAATCTTTTAGTCCAACTTTTATTTGGAATTTTTTCAATTAGCCCAGAATAATAGGTGGCGTTGTCCACGATAATAAGGGATGGTTCTTCCAAGTCTGGTAATCATTTTTCTTCAAACCATTTCTCAAAGTTTTTACTATTCATCGAATCATGATTTCAGGCCCGACTTGAATATCAAACTTGCATTATTCACAAATCCATATTCTGCACAAGCATGTAGAATATTATACCGTACACCCTCTGACGATTTTTTTAACTGCACCTATGAAGAATATCCATTTTGCCAACTTCGCCTAAAAGCCCCTTTACTGTATATCCAGGTATCATCCAGAAAAACAGGTTTTAAGGGAAATCGAGAGTTGCCGTTATTCTTAAATTCCCTAGTTGGGCTATATGTGGTTGCTCTATTAAAAAAACGCCTGTTTGATACAGTACATTTAAACCATTAAAATTTTAATTTTTTTAAACAAACCGCTAATGAACCAGTGGATATTTTAACACCATCATTGATTTAAAGGGTTAGTTGTTTGTATTGAGCGAATGGTAACAGGTTCACCTGCACTATACATCCCATAAATACGCTCTCTTATGGTAAGTTCGTGAATTTCGTGAAGTTGTTGACCACGGGATGACACAATAGCTACGTTATTGCGATTCCTAAAATCTACATCTTTCTCTATAAGAACGATGGGTTACATTTGAGCTGTCAAATAATTTAATATTAGACTTTTTAGAATGTTTTAAAAAAGAACTTGGCTCAAATGTCACTTTGCAATACGATTTGAATTATACAAATTGCATGGGGCGCTATTTTAATTATTAATACTTTAATTTGGTGGTTCTATCAATTTTCTTTGTTGTAAAGACTTTGCCCTTTGTTTTTTTACTTTTTTGATAATAATTTTTGCCCAAGAGGCTGTGCAATTTTATAACTAGGTACCTAACTATAATTTCTAGATGTTAAAACTGTCTTTTGTGTAATTTTTTTTTATAATTATGCTAATTTTTGAAAATTTCTCTAACTGGCTCCTTTTCCAGATTTTACTATCTTCCATGACCGACAGCTTTTCGTAGGAACATTGCCTCAGCTTCAATTGAAGCAGCTTTTATAAATTTCGAAATAAGATTTGTTTCTTATTTTTCTTAAAGATTTTCAATATGGTATTTATTTATCAAGATATCAATCTGAATAAACTTCAAGCGTTCAAAAAGTATTTTTATTCGGGCATCTATTACTGATATATTATCGTAAAAAACTTTTTCAATAAAATATTTTAAAAACATCCTATAGTGACAATGTTCTTATTAAACATGGATTCGACATTATTAGATAACCATAAAGATTAGGATATGATTTTCAAAATAAATTTACATATAAGGTATCTACATTTAGTAACGATGATCTTTTTGTTTTCAGAATCCACCATGGCGACTTCAATTCATGAGGATACTGGCTTTTGCTCTGGGGACGACTACATGGAACACGAGCTGCACTCCCCAACTGACAGTAGTGAGGATAGTGTTGAAGTAAGGGTTTCCACTATTACCCTTAAGCATACCAAACGAAAGCTGGTTGAAAATTCCAAAAAAGAGACTACATTTACCGGGCCTTTAAAGAAAAGGATGTGTCTTAAAGTCAAGGCTGAAGCTAACGATGTCGTGACATCTCTTGGGAAAACTCCGTTCCGTCCTTGGAGCCCACCTCAAAGCAAAACTCCCATACTTCCAACGCCATCTGTTCCAGTAGTATCTAGTGGTAGTAACTTTGCAGTGCCTTTTCCTATAAAAGTAGAAAGTTCTAGTTTTAGTCCTGTGAGACCTGAAATAAGTGCGTTTTCGTATTTCAGGCCGCCTTCTCCCGTCAATATTGCTCAACAAACTGAACCCGTATCTCTTGTGATAAAACGCGAAAACGATGATAGTTTAAGTATAAAATCGAGTGATCTTCGAGTGCCAATTCATCCTCAAATTGCCAAACTGACGCCTGCAGAAACGGAGCGGATGATTCTAAAAACAAATGGACAGTTTCCGGGGTTACAACCCAAACCAATGTGTCCATCAGTGCCTTCCTATAGTCATAGTAACCATAGCTCGAATTCGAAAAAATCCGATCAAAAACGTGAACAGCGCAACTACAAAAATATGACCCGAGAGAGACGAGTGGAGGCTAATGCACGCGAACGAACCCGAGTGCATACGATCTCGGCTGCTTTTGATACATTAAGACAGGCTGTTCCCTCTTATTCACACAATCAGAAACTTTCGAAACTATCTGTGCTACGAATCGCATGTTCCTACATAATGACATTGTCCAGTCTAGTGAACGAGGAAGAAAGTGAACAACCTACTCTCGAATGCGTTGATTTAGTTTCTAGAACGATTCAACGCGAAGGAAAGTTGAGAAAGAAGAAGGATGATAATGATTAACGTGCCAAAATATGTTTAGACTAGACATAAAATGTTGTCTTAAATGACAAATATGTTCCTAAATTTACTTAAGGTCTCTAATGTTACAAATTTCCATTTTGATATTATGGTATTTATTCAGTTCATTAGACAAACTGATCCATGAACTTTGTTTTTTAAGCTTTTGTTACTGTTTCTTCTTTGAGTACTTAATTACCTTTAATTCTGGTAAACACTGTATATGACATTTTTTCCATATATTTTTAGCTTTGAAAATTGGTATTTCCATCGATATAAAGGTTTAGTTATAGGCACCACATATTAAAAAATTCTCTCTGCTTGTAATTGTGATCATTTATTAAACCCACAAAAGGCCTTTAAGAAAACTCTGATCTAAGATCACAAGGTAAACGGTGACAAAAGGATTTAAGATAATTTTTCAAGAGCTAGGATTAGTAATCGGGTGGGATCTTGTTAACCCGATCCTAGTTTCGTAAAAGCCTATAATTTCAATTTTCATTCAATGACACAAATAACATAGTGTCCTAAGAAGTCGTCAAAATGTCCAAATAACACAACTATTTTCGGCAAAATAAGTGTGTCTATTGTTTGGATTTGCCTACGTCCCTTAAATTATTGTATTCACGATATTTTGATAATGTAAAAGTCAAACGGATACATATTAAAAAGAATAACTTTCCGATTCAAAGAAGTATTTATATTAACGCAACAGCATGAGCTCATTATAATTATTGTAGGCGCAACAACTTTAAAAACAAAACAACACTGATGGTGACATTAGCTTATTATATCTATTCGCGTTTGGTGATATTACCTATATTTTCTCCTCGCATAATATGGTCCTTAGTCCATATTCTGGTGAAAGAAAATAAACTGCGTAAAAATAAATTAAATTTATGTCGTCAAGATAAATTCTAAAGTATCAAAAACAATTTATTTTATTTTTCAAGATGTAGTCCATACTCAAAGTGGAGTTAAATGTATAGAAAAAGAAAAGCACAAAGTCTTTCCCCACAAGTTTATTAGAATAACTAGGCGAATCTAGAATAATTCATAATAATTCGACATTTTTCGAGTGTAGAAACCTTATCATCAAGAAGACAAAGTAAATAGTACAATGCTGATGTTGTTAGCAATATAGAGAAAATAATAAGTGGGATTGAGCCGTAGGTAATGGATCTTTCAATGGTGTACAAGAGGTGTAAAAAATGAATAGTCAGAAGAACGACAAGACTTTAACATACTGGAAAGTCAACGGCTAGTGCAAAAGCCCTGTCTTGGGCAGAAAGATGAAGAGAGCAAAAGAAAAATTGGAGTGCTTTAACAGACTTTGTAAAAATCATTTAGGTATAAGTAGTGAAAAATCATAAGTTTCATTAAACTTTGTCGGAGACATGTAAAAGTAGTGAAATTAGAGGGAAAGAAAAAAGAAAAAATTGGTTTTCGTAAAATTCAAAGCATCATTCAGCTTGAAGTAAAATGCTGTTAGGGTACGAGGCTTGTTACGGCCCAGTTACCCCAGGAGGAGTCAAAACATACATATTGTGTGCAAAATTAATAGATTAAAAGATTTTTAAGAATCTTTTCTTTTTTCTTTCCCTCTTATTTCACTACTTTTACATGTCTCCGACAAAGTTTAATGAAAATTAATATTTTTTATTACTTATACCTAAATGATTTTCACAAAGTCTGTTAAACCTCTCTAATTTTTCTTTTGCTCTCTTCACCTTTCTGCCCAAGACTGCACTGCACTAGCCCTTGACTTTCCAATATGCTGAAGTCTTGTCGGTTTTCTGGCTATTTATTTTTTACACCTCGTGTACACCAATGAAAGCTCCATTACGGCTCAATTCCACTTATTATTTTCTCTATTGCTAACAACAATAGCATTATACTATTTACTTTGTTTTCCTGATAATAAGTGTTTCTACACTCGAAACATGTCGAATTATTATGAATTATTCTAGGTTCGCCTAGTTATTCTAATAAACTTGTGGAGAAAGACTTTGAGCTTTTCTTTTTTCTACAATTTATTTTAAGTTTATTAACACTTTTTTTTATTGCGGTACTATATTATATAGAAAAATTTCATCAAAAATTACCGTTTATTTATTTTTAGCTACAATAATTTTGGATGAATTCATCAGAATTTAGGCTAGCCGGCTCATTTAAAAATTATAGATTTAATAGCACTTTGAAAGTACGTTTACTAACTTGACAGGTATCATCCTTTTGACGCATCGGCATAAAAGTGTATTATCTTTTTTACCAGAATACGATTGCCTTACCGTTTCGTCACGTAATGATCAAGCAGATAATTAATAAGATATTATAAGATATAATGGTGAGCCTATCACAAAGCAAACACGAGAATATGTTTTTTTTAAATACTGTACACAGGGTCATCCAACCAGGACTAAAAAGCGTCCTATCTTTTGAGGTTTTCTGTATTTTCATTAAAACTAATATATCCATTTGGTTTTACCGTAGAATCCAAAATTGCAATTTAAAAAGCAGCAAAAAACAAAGGAACTGCGACGAAGTTGTTGTATATATTAATAAAATCAGGAAAGAAAGATCTTTCATAAAAATAAAAAATTCACAAGGTGTTCTATTGAAAAACAACAACTTCACGCCACAGTTCCTTCGTATTAAGCCAAGTTGCTTTTTATATGGCAATTTTAGATTTTATGGTAAAGCATAAACCAAGTGGCTTTATGAGTTTTAATAAAAATACAGGGAAACTAAAAAAAAATACCTCTGTTCAGTCCTGGTTCCCTGGTTGGATGACCCTGTACAACAAACAGTTTAAACAAATAGTTCGTAATGTTTCCCAACTATTTAGTATCGACGGTAATACCTGTAAAAAATGTAAATTAAGAGTTAAATACTTAAAAATAATTTGTAGAATTTACCGATATTAATTTTTCTACAGGTTTGTAAAGAAGAATACTTTTAAATTTGAGAAATAATACTGCTCTTTCTATAATTTATAGTTTCCATTCCAAATGTTGATGCAAAAATTAGTACTTCACTGCCAAACTTTTAAATTCTTATTTAAGAATAGAAATATAGTCAAATAATGAATTTCTATGCCCGAGGTGGCGCAAGAGACTTGTAAGGACTCAGGATCAGCTTTTTAGTCCTTTTTTGAACCTTAGAAATGTTCTAAGTTTGTATTAAATTATCCACCTCTGACCTTAACTAGCACTAAAAAGTGATTGCTAAAGGTTTTGTATTTCTTGTAGACAACTATAAAAAATCAACTGAGCAGGTACATTAAAAACTACTAAAAAATTAGATATGTCTAATTTCTGCTCACAATGGATTAATACTTACTTACTTATTTTCATTTTATTATTAAAACTGTTAATTCATTTTGTAGATATTTGTATAATTTGTAAGTACCTAGGTATATACAGACTGCTAAAAAGACTATATTTATTTGGTTATTTAATGAATAAAACGAAAATTTTATTCCTTTTAAACATTTGTGTTTTATTTAGCGATAAATACCCCGATACTATCCTGTTTCCAGTGGTTTATCAGGGATTTTGGCTGGGGGGAGGCAATTTGGAACACGAGTCTGTCCTAGACATCTGAAACTTTGTATGTAAGCCTCAAACTACACCGAAACAACCTTTTCTAATAAGATGTTTGGAAATTCGGTGAAGAAATGTAATTTCTCAGCAATTTATTTTAAAAATGTAATTTTTGACAGGTATCGAATAACAGATGCTAACAGTTAAATACAAATCAAACTTTCTAAAAAATATACAGTTTGTCCGCGGATAGGGTTTACAATAGTACAAATAGATAAAATATTTCATTTTTCGGGAAAAAGTCATGCTTGATAAAAAGTTTTGCTTGTAAAAAAAATGCAATTCACGAAGAGAAAATTTTGCTGCATGCTCAATAAAAATAATAATATAAAATTTTATTAGACTCTATTTTCATAATGGGTGGTGTGTATCTTATTTTGAAATTTTAAATACATACCTACCGTCTTTTGTAAAAACAATGAATTTTTATTACTTTGCTTTACGTATGGGGCATTGTTGAAGCTGTTTAAACAATTTCCATTGAAGAAATTCGAGAATGTTTTGACCACATTCGTTAAGAGCTGAAAAATGTGTTGAATATAGAGGGGAAGTGTTTGAATAGCAAATTATGAAATTATTATTTGTTGTTATTTTAAGATTTTTTTGTGTTATTTACCGCGCATTTGTGAAATTAAAAATACATATTTCTGGTAACACCAAAAATCAGTTTTTGAAAGTTTTTGATACCTCTCTGTCATTGATAATGTATGTATTTCGACCGCTAATGCTGCTATCGAAAAAAAATTCTTTTACCTTTAAAAACTAAAAAAATCGAAGTTTTATTTTAAATCTCGGATTTAAATTACAAACGTTATTCTAAATAAGTTTTCTAATTGGCATTTTGTTTAAAAATGAAAAATAAAGTTAGTTTAGGTACTCTTGGAGAAAAATCATGTTTTTGAAGTTTTTGCGAACCCTGTATAAAAAAATCAAAATTTTCTCTTCGTGAATTGCATTTGTTTTACAAGCAAAGCTTTTTATCAAGAATGGCTTTTTCCCGAAAAATGAAGTTTTTCATCCATTTGTGCTATTGTAAACCCTATCCGCGGACAGTCTGTATATGGATGTGCTGAACTAGATCTAGATACAATTTTCGTAGCTCTTTGTTATTATTTGTAATATTCGACCATCCTGTTATCATGTCTGTTCTCAGACTCTGCAAGAAGTTGGTTCCTTTTTTTTCTAATTTCCACAGGTAGTAAAGACAAACATCTCTTACAATCACTAAAAAATGTTAATCGGCGTGCAGACACAGTTTTTAAAATTGAAAAAACTTTTACACTTCCGCCGGGATTCGAACCCAGAACCTCTCGATTACCAGTCGAACGCTCTAACCAATTGCGCTACGGAGACAGTAAGATTCTCTCACCAACTTCGGCAATACAACTTTATTCAATTTTTAATGTTATTATAATAATATACAGTTTGAAATGCCCGGTGATTTCAAACCGGCGCAGGTGTAAAACTTTTTTCAGTCATATTTAATACAGACATTAAAAACTACCATCTTTTACAATGATCAGGTTCCTCTAGATCAATTTGGATCATATACGCCATATGCCATAACAAAATTTAACAATTATTTCATTTCAAAACTTAATTAATCCTTCATACATTAATTAATTTTAATCCTAAATCATTCATTTATCAGTAAAATACATCTTTTTAGTTGGACCTTTAACTGAAGCAACTTGCATTCTCAACATACAATAAAACAATCACTTTGACCTTTTAACTTTTAACGTTACTTTATCGCAGTTAAAATAATTCTTAATATAATATTAACACGTTTTTGGAAAACCGCCGTACTATTAGCTAGACCAAAAGGAATCCGTAAAAATTCATAATAACGCTGTTTTCTCTATAAGAGTCTTCAGCCATGGGAATTTGATAATACCTCGTTCGAAGCTAAATCAAGACAGTGGCGTGTCGTGGGTTTGTGTTTGGAGGGGCGCAATAGAAATCCAATATCAAATGACATATAAGCAAATTGCTCGAAAAAGTATCTATTTATAAAAAAATTTTTAGGCAAATTAATAAGTACATACATTATTTATAAATGTCTTTTGAAAACCGACGCGTAAAAGATCGGTTTTCGGCCCGTCGTTCACATTCACAAGTTTGTGATAACTTTATATCTGGCAACGGCCTCCCCAGTTCTTTAATTTTAAGTTTATCCGCTAATGGCAGCCTACAAAAATTTATTTGAATTATATAATTGACGAAATTTTTATTAGTTCGAACTCGACGCGCGCTTACGCCACAGCAAAGTCCGAAATGTCTAAAGCAATGCAGGCGCTAAAATACCGCGGCCGTAGAGTCCCTAAATAAATCGGATATAACCGCGTGACGTTCGGGTTCGTTCGGCGAAATTTATATACGCCAGGCGAGATTCACCGTCCGTCGCAGCGTTTCAACGACAGAATTCAATTATCTAAAATTCACACGAGGAGGCTTGCTTATCGTTGGTCAACGAAATCGGACAATTAGAGATTAGTTCAGTATTGGTGAGTTGCTATGGTTTTTTAAAACTTAGAAATTTTAACTACCTATATGAATAATAATAATATTATTAGTATTAAAATGAATAGTAATAATAAATATTTAAATAAACATTTAATTTGCGTGTTATGTTAAAATTCCTAGGAGGGGCGCGCGGCCATGCGGCCTTATAGAGCAACCGCCACTGAATCAAGAGCAATAAAACACCGATGTTCACCCAACATGATAATTTGGTCCTCTTTTAATGGAAAGGGAAATTTTCTCTAGCCGTAGAACCATTTATATCACCATCTTTTAGCCAATATTACAATGTTTATTGGCTGCTCGTATTTTACCATTTTCTCGACAGTCTCAGTAGTCATAAGTTTTCTTCTTGCGATATATGTATTACCAAAATGTATCTGATCCAAATTCAATAAGTTATAAATTTCACCCTCTATAGGAGTATGAGTAATTAAAACCTTTTTCAATAAAAACGTATCGCCAACTTTGAACATAACGGTGTTCGATTGATTTAATAAATAATCAATTCCAAATGTGGCATCAAACAACAAAAATTCGTCCTTTATAATAAGAGCATTTACTTCGACGGATGATCCATCAATGTTTATGTTAATAAAACCGGCTAACTCACAATCATATTACCCATAACACAACGCATCATTACAGGTTGCGATATTTTGGTTTCTAATACCTAATGTTTTGACAAGGAAACTTTTAATAATAGGGCAAGAACTACCAGTATCTATTAAGCAGTTTTCAATAAAGCTATTATCAAAAATTAAATAGAAAATGTGTAGAAAATTTTTTACTACAGCGACTGTTGTTACCGCCTTACAGGATAATGTGCGGTTCTTTACAATTGAAACATATTAATACATGTTAATTTCTTTGTTTGAAGGTGGTAGACAATTAAGTAATATCAAAAAAAAAATATTACCTTGTCGGACTTCCATTGTCTTTATTTTGTTACTTAACACAACGTTTCGGTTAGTTAGTATCCCTAACCGTTTTCAAGTGTAAACTAAATTATAATTCTAAGGCCTTCCAAGGTCTTCTTCTTCTAAGGTCTTAAATACTATCCGTGTGCAATAAAGCTTGATGACTCCGCCTATGTGCTTATTGGAGTTTGAAGTTTGAGCTGTTGGTTTTAGACAAGAAGAGGCTTCCAGATATTGGGGTTATCTATACTTGGTTTACTAAATATATGGGTATTTTGATTCATGAAAGCAAAGCTGCTTCTTTGAACTTTCGTTTTCTTCAGTGCTGTTCCGTGTCCAAACCCTTGGCTTCCGACTACTGTATAATATGCTGGTTGTTCCATACATGTTCCGCTATACCTGATCTCAAAGTTTTACCTCGTTGAGTATATTTCAGATGTTCTTTAACTCGTACGGGAAGAGGTATTTTTGTTTCTCCAATGTATGATTCGTCACACTCGCAAGGGATTTGATAGATACAATTTTTTGTGTTTTCATTACGGGGGGATTTTACTTTTGTAAGAAGGCTTCTAAGAGTATTTTAAAAAACAGCCTTCAAATCCGGAAATACGCTTAGAAGCCCTCTTACATAAGTAACCCCCCCCTCGTAATGAAAACGCAAAAAATTGTATCTATCAAATCCCTTGCGAGTGTGGCGAATCGTACATTGGAGAAACAAAAATACCTCTTCCCGTACGAGTTAAAGAACATCTGAAACATACTCAACGAGATAAAACTTCGAGATCAGCATAATATACAGTGGTCAGAAGCCAAGGTTTTGGACATGGAACAGCACTGGAGACTGGAGAAAACGAAAATCCAAAGAAGCAGCTTTCATGAATCAAAATACCCATATTATATTTAGTAAACTAATCATAGATATCCCCAATATCTGGAAGCCTCTTCTTGTCCAAAACCAACAGCTCAAACTTCATACTCCAATAAGCACATAGGCGGAATCATCAAGCTTCATTGCACATGAATAGTATTTAAGACAGTAACCTTAGAATTATAATTTTGTTTACACTTGAAAATGGTTAGATACTAACTAACCGAAACGTTGTGTTACGTAACAAAATAAAGACAATGGAAGTCCGACAAGGTAATAATTTTTTAAAGTTAATTTCTATTGTCCCTAAACTCAAGTTTCACTTGCAAGCATTTATAAAATTTATTTTCTTGTTTACTGTTTGAATAAGCGCTGGGATTATTTTAAAAAGTTAGTTTTTACACAGTGGCGTAGCGTGGTTAAAGGGGCGGAGGGGGCGGAAACTTTAAAGGTAAGGGCGTTTTTTTTTTATGGGGTGAGGGGAGTAAAAGAGGTCGAAAAAAAAACGCGCCGCAGGCGAAAATTTTGTGGGTGCCACGCCCTTTTTCAATGAAGTTGCCTGATTTTCAAGTAGGAAAAATATAAAATACACAAGATCCTCAAGGAAATCACAAAAAAATTAAACAAGTAAAAAAAAGTGCTTCGTTTTCATGGTTCATTATGGGTCCTGGGGGTGGGGGGGCTAATTACCCCCTTATCTACGCCCTTGTTGAAAGGGCGCCTTACTGCTAATGCATAATTTCGTTTGTTAAGTAAATTTTGGCCTGAGAAATAAAGTTTTTGTTTTGTCATACAGCAAAATAACTGAAAGAATACAAATTATTGGTCGTGGCAAAATATTTTTATTATAAATTAAATCAAGTAGTGAAAATAAAATAGAATCTCGAAATAGATAACAGGTTTATTTTATGTTTCTTTACTTTTAAAGTTATAAACAAATAATAACCTAATTAAAACCTGGAACTGGGAACTACTGGGAGAGTGGGAAGGGGGCGCCGTTTGAGACAGGGCTCAAAGGGCGGGGGGGGGGCGGTCGCCCCCCTGGCCCCCTGCACGCTACGCCACTGTTTTCACATTATTCTTTGAATATCAACATGTATAGTTGATATTTAAAGCATTATCTAAATAACTGCGGACTGCAGCAATTTGCTGCCCTATCAGCGTATAGATTTGCTATCTATACCTTTAGAAATGCAGTCTATAATATTTTCGTCGCTATACTCTAAATTTAAAGCTATGCAAATTTTCAAAACAATTTTTACCATTCTGCGATTACTGCTAAAGCTGTCACTAGAAGAACAATTCCTCCGAGATTTTCGAGACTTTCTCCATATTTGCTTCAGTTGTACACTTACTAACGGCACTACTAGCACTGTTTATTGACACGTGTTTTTAATCCCAACTTCTGATTTGATACGATAATAAAATAACCATAAAGAATTAACAACTTATATTTAATTAAATAAATAATAAGATAATTTTCTAATAGCATCTGATCCTAATCTCTATTCATACTAATATTATGTCTTCTTGTTCTTCATCCATATCTGCGCAAAGTCACACTTTCACCTTTTTCTTTGCGGAACTGCCGGATGTGCTGAACTTGACCTAGATAAAATTTTCGCAGCTCCCTGCTTGTAACACAGGAAATGTTTTTCCGATATTAAATTAATATTGATTGAATCAGCTGATACTTGGAAATCCATAACTAAGCTTATGCCATGGATGGGTAATAGAAAAATGCGAAGTTTTGTTGTACAGTGTGAACAGTAAAGTCCGCATCATATGGGATTTTTTCCAAAAAATAATTCAAAAGTAGGGATATTTCTGAAAGTATCGAAAAAAGTTGTTAGAAAAAGTTTTTTAAATGTAGTTTCTAGCACACATGCAAAATTTGAGCTGCAAAAGATAATTTTAATTTTTTACCCATATTTTGTAAATTGCACCACTTTTACAAAACAAGACTCAACGCAACCTACATAAAACTTCTTAGTTTTGACAATGCTTTATTTAAGATACATTTTCTTTTAAGTAGCGCCATATTAAATACGCCATATTAAATATCTGTTTTTCTACAAAATCAAAATTGGGCTATTAAAATTTGGTCGCATGTGATGCAAAGTTTATTTGTTTTTGACCCTGTATGAGGTAACTTCATAAAATAAGTATTTTTGAAATGTAGTTTGTGTCTGAACCTTAATATTAAGACAAAAAAGAACACAGTGTCATCAGTAAAGTGTTCATTAAGTGGAAAATAAATTTTAGTGGTGGGTAAAAAATCAAAATTATCTTCTGCGGCTAAAATTTTGCATGTGGGCTAGAAACTGCATTTAAGAAAACTTGTTCTAATAAATTTTTCGGATATTTTCAGAAATAACCCACTTTTGAATTATTTTTAAAATTTGACAGATAATGCGAATCACGTGACTACTATTTGTTTGCTTAATTTTCATCTCGATCGAAGCAGAACTTGATGCCAAAGTCAAACTTTGAATAATGCTATTAATAAAAAAAATCCTATATGATGTGGACTTTACTGGTCACACACACGGTCACACCGTATATAAAATTTCTACTATATAAAAAATAAAACGTTAATATATATGTGCCTTAAGAGACGACTTAGTGATCAATTCACCTGGTAACCCATAACCCGCATTTACCTATATTTAGACCAATTTTTATAACAGTGTTTTTTAAAAGAACGAAGTGTAACTGCAAGTTTATTACTGGCGGTATATTTTTAATATAAAACGATCAATCAATTATTATTTTTAACCCTTATAATAGACCAAGAGGCAACTGTCAAACCATTAGGCTTATTTCTGACAAGATGAAAATAATCTAATACAGCACACATGGATCACTGATCGTAACAACTGCCCAGGGGGGGGGGGTAATTTTTCAGATGCGACTTACTTTTTGACTCTTCGATAAAATGATGCGTTTTTGAGATAATTTCGTCGTTTATAGGTTCTTAACTGAACGCGGCTTACGATAGTCTTATAATTTTCAAATGATAAATCAATTCAGCCGTTGTGGCATTACCGTAGATACAAGATATAATTAAGTAAAACAAGCAATAGGTGACAATACCGCGCAAGGGCGGATCCAGGGGGGGGGGGATGTCTTGGGGGGGTTATGACCCCCCCCCCCCCTGGGCGGTTTACATTTCAACATACGTAAAAACTATTGTGGAGTCAAAAAAAATGAGTTCATAACCCAGTGCACTTTTTTTTACAAATTGAAAACACTGTTATTTTACGGCGCGGCGTCGTGCAAAAAGGAACTCGTTACCTAATCATTTTTATTGTAAAAGGAACTTCATTAATAAGATTATAATTTAGGATTATCTCTAAAAAATGTACTAATAAAATCTCTAGTTTTGTAAATTTTAGGAGTTGGTTCTCTAAACCTACGTTCTTTTTCATTAAAAACTCGGCGACTGCCGGTCTTGGATCAAAATGGGCTGTTCCAACTCCATTCAATGACACTAAGAGGCGATCATTCATTGTATCTTCCTTTAAAAAAATTCTTCCTGGCGTTTTTAATTTGTTGTAATGGGAAATAATCCTTTCAGTAGTCATTGAAAGAGGACTTATTAGCAATAACGAGACTAAAAGCTTTTGTAATATATCCTTAGTGCTAACTATAAGTTTTCTTAATTTATTAGCAAGTCTGGTGCCTTCATCGGGAGTATCAATGTCTGAAATTTCTTGAATTAATGGCCAGCAATCACACACGGATGTCGCAAAATTGGACACTTCCTCTGAACCGAAGAGATTCTCAACTAATAGTCGGCCTGTGGATATCATTTCAGCTTCGGCACAAAAAAGGTTTATCATATTTTTAATTATTTCATCTTCTTCCTCTAAAAACCTCTAAACATTTCCGCCTTCGGCGCTGTTTGACCCTCCCCAGCATTAATTTCTGGATCCGCCCTTCAGCGAAGGACTAGCCAAAAATAATGTAAAGACAGTGGCGTAATGATTAAAACCTATAGCATTAAACCAGTTAAATGACATTATTTTATTGCCCGTTTTACTATCGCTATTCTGCTTCACATAATAGTAATTTTATCAAGAATTTTGCCTAGTCATTTATTTTTACTATCTTTTCAAACACACTGCCCAATTTACTTGATGATTTGCCTCTAGTGATAAGACAACATATCTGGTTTCAACTAGACGGCGACCGTATTTCGCTAGAAAAGTAAGGAACTAATTACACCAAATCTTTCCTAATCGCGGGATTGGCCAGAGCCAAGATGCTCCTGTTAAATGGCCACCCCGTTCCAGTGGCGCAGCCAGAATGTTGTATTAGGGGGGGTTTTAAAAAAAAAGAACAGGATTTCAAAATTTTAAAAAGCGTTTTTTTTTATTTGGTCGTTAATTTTAATACTGTAGGAAAATTTGTATGAATACAAATTCTGTATTTTTTAAATTAATACCTGTTTAAAGGCCGTTTAGACCAGGGTCGATAATTTTTGAAACCAAAAAAAATTATAGTAGGATGAAACCCATTGGAAAAGGAAGAGAATATTACAAAAATGAAAGGAAAAATAATTTACGGGCGATCCGAGGTCGGGAAGTGGAAGGGGGTGAGTTTTTAAAGGTAGAAAACGATTTATCTCGATTTCCGGCAAAACTACAAGTCCTATGGAAAAACGTAAAATGGCAAAGTTGTAGGTAATAAAAAGATCTACAACTTTTGTATTTACACTTTTTTCACATAGCATCAAAATTTATGTGAAAAATTCAAATAACCAAGTTTTTGGTTTTTCATTTTTATCTTTTACAAGAAAAATATGATTTTTAATCGAAAATTCTCAAGTCAAAATATCTGCTTTTTTAAAAAAGTCGGTGGGCTTTTTGTTCGTTGAAATCTCTACTTTCTGATGGTGTAAAAAAAATATACATTACTATGGTAAATGTTCTCAAAAAATGCAAAGAAACGAAAAAAACTCGAATCCTAATTTTTTTTAAAATTATTATGTACAATTTTGAGCTATTTATTAAAATTTATACTTTAATTACTCGAAAAAGTAACATTTCATGTTACATTGATAAACAAAAAAATTACAAACCCATAAAACATAAAGATCGCAAAAAATATGCGAAAATAGTTGTTCTAAATATAATTAAAGGTAGGATTTAAAGGGAATTACATCACATTTACCATAGTAATGTATATCTTTTTTACACTATCAGAAAGTAGAGATTTCAACGAACAAAAAGCCTACCGACTTTTTTAAAAAAACAGATATTTTGACGTGAAAATTTTCGATTGAAAATTAAGGTGCTTTTTCGATATTAAGTCAAAATAAAGTGAAAAAATAAATATTTTGAATCAAAAAAATTACAGTGTGTTTGGGACATAAAAAGGTAACTTTTTACCAAATTTCTTGAAAAAAAAATTTTTTTTTAAAAGATAAAAATAAAAAACCAATAACTTGGTTATTTGAATTTTTCACATAAATTTTGAGGTTATATGAAAAAAGTGTAAATACAAAAGTTGTAGATCTTTTTATTTTCTACAACTTTGCCATTTAACGTTTTTTCATAGGACTTGTAGTTTTGCTGGAAGTCGAGATAAATCATTTTCTACCCTTAAAAACTCACGCCTTTCCACTTCCCGACCTCGAATCGCCCGTAAATTATTTTTCCTTTCATTTTTGTTATATTCTCTTCCTTTTCCAATGGGTTTCATCCTACTATTATTATTTTTTTTTTCACTTTTTACCATTTTCAAAGGCTTCAGCCCTGGTCTAAACCGTAAAAAACCATCTTAGTCTGGGCTTCTGGGGGGGGGGTTAACCCCTAACCCCCCCCCCCCCTCGCTGCGCCACTGCCCCGTTCCCCAGACCTTACTCCCTTGGACTATTCAGTATATCGCTCACTGGGTGCAATAGTGGCACATCTCAATAATTGGTTATATTGAGTAAGTGATACCATATTACCTTGAATACCTTATTTGCCACACTAACAATAGTGGCATAAAGTTATCTCTAGTGGAACTCGCTAGATGGCACTAGTGTCACTATTGAATTTCGCGCCTTTTTGATCGAGTACGTAGACAACAGTGGCATATTACAGGTGGTATGAATATTGCATGTTATTATTTTATTTTTTTAATGCTAATTTTAGTGGAATAAGTTTAGTTGTGCCAGTATTGCCTTTTCAATTGTAATTTTTTTATTTATGTGTCGTTATTTATTGTTAAAAGCTGGACTGAAAAAAGTCCAAACAGCCGAAACTCAACCTTTCATTCAATTTTTTAGTATTCAGTTTAAGTTTAGCCATATTAGTATTAGTTTATGTTCAAACTAAATATACAACATGTTTTATTTTTTAACCTGTTCCTTTTTGCAATAAAATATTTTTAAAACAGAAAAACATATTTTTAATCAAAATTAATTATTAAAATAGACCATTTTATTTAATAAAGTGGCGTATGTACGTAAAAGTCAACAATGGCACAACTTAGGATTTTTCAATTTAAAAAAAAATATATACGGTTTGAATAAAAAAATAAAGTGCAATACCATTCGGCCTTAAATATTCAACATAATTTATTGTTAGTTTTCTAATTAAATAAGACAGCTGCTTTAAAACTTAATATATTTAATTTCCAGATTACAAATTGTTGATTTTCTCAAAACTTACAATTTTTTAATATGCCATTGTTACACCCAGTGAGCGATATGGGTGTATGAAAGATTTTGTGTATATGGTTCCGAATTTGAGCATTTAATAGAAATAATCTTTTAAGCTGGAGAGCAGTTCAGGTTGAAATCTTTTCTAAGGTTAAGATGTTTTTTAATGAAGATTACTCGCAGTGTATTCCAAAAAATGGAGGTGATATAGAGTAATTTTGTCTGTACGCCACTGTATTTACATTATTTTTGGCTAGTCCTTTGTTTTCCGTATTGTCACCTATTGCAAAGTTTTCTTTAATTTATATCTTGTATTTATGGTAATGCCACAACGACTGAATTCATTTAGCATCTGAAAATTATGAGATTATCGTAAGCCGCGTTTTCATCAGTTAACGATCCATACTTTCAAATTATCTCCAAGTATCATTTTATCGAAATTCTATAAAAGTAAAAAAATAATCAACAACAAATGATTACCTGAAAAAATGTAGTTCGTAAGTCACTGATGCACGTACTAAAAAAAAGGGGGGGTCAGCGTGTGCTTACCACCCCTATTTTTAATATTTGACAATTGTTTTTGTTTTGTTTTTTTCAAAAAATGTAACTCTTTATGGTGAAGCAATGTACCAAATTTGAAATTTTTTATATGAAGGGTGCACGGGAAAAACAAGCTAAGTCAATTTTTAACATAATTGAGTTAACAGCACCATCTTGTAGCAAGACCAGGTACCTTTCGAGCCACGTATCCGTGCAGGGAAAAAAAAGCTAGGTCTCGTGAAATTAATGATGACAAGAAGTGCATACAGGGGAATAATAGGCTAAGGTACTGGGGAAAAACGAGCTTAGTCATAAATCGCGTCGTGATAATTCAGTTGTTTTCGTGTTTTGATGGCAGTGCATGGGAGTTATTAATTTGTGAGTCCTTTAAATACCGGATTAGATTGAATACGGTTCTTAGTTGTTTAATTAATTTGTTTATCGGTACTGATAGCAATGGAAAGTTCTTATAATAATGAAGTTGGTGGTGTGAGCATTAAAACCAAAAAAAGACAAATACATGGAAATACATGAAAACTATACATTGTTGTTATAACCATTTTTTTTTTAAATAAACGGTTTTAAATTGAAAATTTTCCCAAAACAGTGGAAAAACAGGCTAAGTCATGATTTTTTTTTAAATCGGCTTATTTATAGCTGTAAAATCTTTACAATTAAGTGTGTACGACATAAATTAGAAACATACAGTTGAAATAGTTTTCAGATATCATATACAAAAAGAATTATCGAAGGTAACAGGACTAAAACGGCGATAACTCGAAACTACAAAATATGACTTGGCTTGTTTTTCCCGTGTGCCCTTCATATATCTTGTTAAATACTCGAATTAAAAAAAAAATCAGTGTTTAATTTTAAACTGTGTAACAAAAGAGGACTAAGGACTAAAACTGTAATAATCATAAAATATACAAAAATAAATTACTTAAAAGATATTTCAACTTAAAAGAAAATTGTGAATCTTTTTTCTTTTTTAATAGGCATTTAATTTTTAGAAATTTGAACAAAAAATAACATTTTAAGGTCGTCTGTTAGTTCTTATAACAATATATAACTTATACCGGTCAGACAAAACTGCGGGTAGATTTCTGAAGGCATTGCCTCAGGCGGACCCAAATGGTAACAGAAATAATGGGCAATTTTTTAACAGGTGTGTCTGGGTAGCCCTCTGGGCAGCCTTCTGTCTTATTACCAGGTGAAGCCATTTCTTTCTTGTTTGGTAATTATGTGCAATGAATATCAATGTAGTATCGGCGGTTTCGTTTTTATTGGCATTTGTAAGTATGTTAATGGTAAAGGATATTATAATGCATTATTTTGCATTTTAAACGTTGCCCAATAATATCAATATCAATTTGTTATTCCGGATTTAGTCACAAGAACCTAGTTTGTATTTTTATTTGTAATTTTCGAAATTAAGGTATAGTAAAAACTGTATCTTAAATTCATTTATCAAGACTTTATTTAATCTTCAGGCACATAATTCATAGCTAGTAAGTCAGCTGCGTAGCTGGGATTATTTTAATAAGTCAGTGTTATCGCTAGTAGTTTATTTGTTAAATCTTTCACCTAATTACAAAGATTGGTTACCATAATTCAATACACCTATTATTATAACTGGAATTTTCACTTATAATCTTCCTAGCAGCAGAATTATCGGGAAATAATTCTGCTGCGTGGGAGGTTCGGTAAGAAAATTTCATAAATTAGAGCTTTTTCTTATTGTAATTTTTTTGCTAAAATGCTACAAAACTTGTTTCCGGCGGCTTTAGTTAATTGTAACTAATTGGAGTTTTAGAAATGAAGTTCATTTTAGCCATTAGTAACTCATTTTTATTACTAAAATGTGAGAAATATTAAAAAATAACAAATTTGTTATCTGAAATCCGATGTCTTTATAGTTTTAAATTCAAATAAAACTTTAAAAAACATATTTCCGATGAGTTTAGTTAAATATGCCGCACTATATTTTTACAATAGAAGTTGATTTTTACTTGCTAGTAACTAAGGTTTATTACTAAAATTTCAGGAACATTAAAAACATTAATTAGTTTTCAACCCTAACATCTGAAATTACATGTCTACATAGTTTCAAATGAAACTAAAAAAAACATATTTCCGACGAGTTTAGTTAAATTTTTGACGTGTCTCTTTTAGCCCCGGTGTTCGATATGTAAAGGAAATTGGTTAGTATCAATAAAAATTATAAGTTAGCAACAAAATGTGTTTTGATTTTATTCTGAGTGACTTTTGCCAATAGATATAAAGCACTTAATTTTTGACAGAAAAATGATCACTTATTAATTTGAAGAAATAATCCATCCTCAAAGTGAAGTTGAACGTATGAAAAGGAAAGAAAAACGTAGAAACGTTTATCATCAGGAGACAGATATTTATTTTATGCTGAAGGTGTTAGCAAAAGAGAAAATTAGAACCTTAATGGAGCTTAAATGGACTTAAAAAGTTTTAAAAGTAGAAGAAACATGATATGAAGAAAATTAATAATGGTTAAACCATAATGATGAGTATTTAAAAACGTTATTAAAGAGGGTCTTAACCAACCAAATAAAATGGGGAAGAAGAAAAAACCTTTCTAAGAAGGTGTCAAAGATTATTTAAATTTTGAAAAACTTATCCAGCATAAGTATGTCTGTAAGACATTATGAGGATAAAAGTGCAGTATCACAATAATGTTATGTGGTAAAAAGAGTTCCCAGTATCCCAAAAAACTAAGATAAATCTAAATGGTAGAATTTCAATCTTCGACACTAAAAAAATTAAAATTCGTTTACAAAGGTTACAGGCGGAATTGACATCTACCCCAAAAAAAAAATTCGTGACTTAGGTAGGATAAAGAGGGGTTAGTCTATTATGGCTAAATAATGTAAGTTACCCTGCATATTACCAACTTACTCGTATAAGTATTTTCAGATCTTATATAGTATTTGCAGAATTATACCGTTGATCTTTTGACTGCAATAAACCCTCATTATCCCTTTGACCATAAAATAAATAATAAAATCCCAAATTTTAAAACCTTTTCGAGCAGAGCCGGACCAGGAATAAATTTAATTTATACCTATGCCTGATTCATATATAAATACAAACGGATTTTTAATAATTTTAGTCTTTAGTGGTTTTCCGGCGAATAATTTTTAGTTAGGCTTATTAGTGGTAGAATGTGGCGTCCTTGGAATTGTGCTGATAGGGGGGCATCTTCATCTTCAAGTGTCATTTTTAAAAGAAAGCATTTATCTACCGATGCCAAACTAATAATTAAAAATGTGTATCAATCTTTGTTGAGTAGAAATTTTAATTCGATAGATGCTTTAGCAGAGACGTCTACTTTGACAAGAACTCCTTTATCTTCGGTAAGAGACATAGTACTTAAACCTGTTAATCCTAGAAAAAATCGGAGTGATTCTGGCACATTTAGAAGCATTGACGACAATGACATGGGTTTATAAAGAAGACAGATTTACCAAATGTATGAGGCACAAACTGTGCCCACTCTGATTTTCCTCAAAGAGCGGCTGATTAAAGACGAAACAAATATCTCTTATTGCCTTTTAAGCATTAGGAAAATATTGCGTAAAATGGGTTTTAAGTACCGAAGCATTAATAAAAGACAAACATTAATGGAATCTCAACGTTTACAGGAATGGAGACTTAAATATTTAATAGCTGTTAAACAATTTAGAGAAGAAAATCGTCCAATTATTTACCTTGACGAAACATGCTTCGATACCCATGACACTCCAAGAAAAGGTTGGGATGATTCTTCCAAAAAATGTCAAACCAAGGCAACATCAAATAAAAGCAAAAGAATCACAATATTACATGCTGGTTCAGAGAACGGGTTTGTTCCAAATTGTCTGTTGCTTTCAGCTAAACATATAGCATCAGATTCTTCTTTAGATTACCATCAAGATACCGACGCACAACTTTTTGAAGATTGGTTTAAACATAAACTCCTTAAAAATATACCTGAAAATAGCGTCATTGTAATGGACAATGCTAGTTACCATAGTCGGCAAGCAAAAATCATTCTCAATTCTAATAATACAAAACCAGAAATTCAAAATTTTATGATTGAAAATGATTTATATTTTGAAGAAACTTACAAAAAACGAGAACTGCTAGAAGTATTAAAAGCTTTTAAAATAAATAAGGAATACGAGTTTAACTGACTGACTATTGAGCTAATATGGCACCAATGAAAATCCAATATTGGGAGAAATAATATTTATTCTACATTAATTGCACCTGTAGTAGAATTAATTAAAAACGAAGTAAGAAAAATGTCTGCAGACAGCTGGAAAAACTGTGTAGGTACCTACAGCATGTACTTAAGGTGGAAACTTCTTACAATTGTATGAATACAAATGTTCAACCCTTAATTATAAGTTTAGGCTTAGATGAAGATAGTGATAGTGATACAGAGTTAAATTTGTTGAATGTATAAAATTTGTTAAAAACTGTTTATTTCGTACTTAGGGAGATCGTCGTCGTCTTTCTTCAATCAAACTCATTGGATAACAACAATAACAATTTTTATTAGGTACACCACAGAAAGTTGCACTTTCTACAGGTTAGAAAGCAACTCACGCTGCACTCGCGCTGAGATGAAAACCGATTACCGAAAGTCAGCATTTTAATACTAAAACACTAAAAAACGCTGTACTCGCGCTGAGAGAAACTAATTCAAACTCGAATTTAAATCTAGGCAAAGATGCGCCACGAACGAGCAGTGGACTGTAATTCTTTTTTCGGAAGACAGAAGGTGTCATGACAACAAAAAGTTCCTGTCAGCCGGTTGACATAAAGGGTTGCGATTTCTACGCCGGACTTGTCTAGCATGCCAACCACGATGCAACGAGATTCCAATCTTAGGTCCAGGGTGAGCCAAATTAAATGTATATGTTTTCTGAACAAAAACTAACCTACATTTTGGGGAATTGACGCACGTTGGTATTGGTGGTTATTTACAAATTGTATCCGATTTTTATATTAAAGAAAAACAAGTGTAATCCACTATAGTTTTTAATTAATTATCTCGATAAAGAAAGCACCAATTTTAAGAACAACCACTTTTAATAATAATAAGCTGCCGACTCCCTAACAATATCAATCTGACTAACTAGATTATCCACTCCCTTTCTTATCCACAAAAAGTCTTATTCACCACAATATTAGGTTTCATAATATATGCGTCAGCCATCGTCCGATCGAGAAGCGGGTGATACCTGACTCAGCATTAAGCGGGTCACTTCGCTCCGCACATTAAGGGGTTAGTTACAGTCGGCCATACCTGATATGCTTTGTGCCCTCGCAAAGCCCACTAACGTGACTGGTTATCTGAAACATAAAAACAAAAAAATGAATAAGTATTGTTCTTACTATAAGTTTTCCTGCGAGCTCTGTTCGTCCTCTTCTGACGATCCTGAGCTTACAGTCGTTTGATAAGCCTTTAACTTATCAGAGGGACATATCCCTTTATATGCCACGCGTGCACGTTTTGCTCCTGGCATATCCTCTACTATGTACCGATCTTTATCTAGTACCTTCGTGATCACATAAGGCCCGTTAAAACGCGGCTCAAGCTTTCTACTGGTACCAGTGTTTGAGCTCTTCGGTCTTTTAACAAGCACTTGTTGCCCGACTTCATACACAGGAGGAGAAGCGTGTCTTTTATCGTAAGCCCGTTTCTGATGCAGCTGCTGTTCGGCAATCCGCTCGGAAACCTCCTCTCTTAAACCTCCTAATTCCACAGGAATATCTTCGCAAATCTCAGCGCTAAGATATGCATCGGACACTCCTCGTGGACGATACCCTAAAAACACCTCGTACGGTGACTTTCCAGTTACTGTACTGATCGTGGAGTTTATGCCCCACCGCACTTTCGGAATCATGTCATCCCAGTGCTCTTCGTCCTCCAAAAGGGCCATAAGAGCGTCTAGAATAACACGATTCATCCTTTCCACCTGGCCGTTAGCCCGGGGTGTCGCCGTAGCACATAAAGTATGCTTGATATTCATAGGCTCGCAGTAACTTTTAAAAGCTGTACTTGTAAAAGCAGTCCCTCTGTCAGATATTAGGCGCCGTGGAACACCAAACATCTCAATTATTTCATTAAGAAATTTCAGGACTGGCTAATGTCTTTATTAATATTAATATCCTCCAAGGTAAGCAGTGGCATCTGTTCAGCGGAACTGGACATAACATCATAAGATTGGATGCCCTGCTGGGAAGAACATGTGTAACCCCTAGCAATGACAGTGTCTTTTAAATATTTTACTGGCTCATCTGAATTATTAAATATAGGCAGGACGCTTTCCTCACTAATATGTATAATACAGCGTGGTATTACGTGGAATCTTGATGGCCAAGGCCTGTTTTGAAGATCAACGAAAACATCTCCCGACTGTATGTCGCTACATACTAATATATGCCCAATGTGGTGTGGTGGAATAATCGTAGTTTCTTTAGCACATAAAGTAACTTTACGAGGCGGAAGATTATTAACAGCACTAAGATCCATTTCATTTTTAGGAAATAATCGCACTTGGTTGCCATGCACGGTCATAACGACGTTTTCGTTATTTATAAATGGCTGACCAACTATAACCGGTACCTGCTGCGTGTCATCAGGTACTACCAATGCCGTTACATTGGCACAAGCTAAGTCAACGAACAACTTTATTTCAACAAATGAATTGGCAAAAACAGAACCACCACCATAGCCACGTAGCATTACTTGTTTTGGTTTCCTTTGTAAACCTAACCTAGTAACCTCTGTGTCACGTATTGTCACAGCGCTACTACCGGAATCTACATAACCACGTAACAAATGCCCATTTACCGTGCAATCAATAAAATAGCATGTATTTAACTTATTAATACTATCGTCATTAGCAGTGATTTTATTACTGTTTTTATATAAGTCATAATTAAGTATACACTTACTTTCCGTACTTTTGGTGAGATTCTCCTTGTTTTTCTTCCAGCATCTTGACGCATCATGTCCCAGCATATGGCAGTGCTTACATTCCACTTTCGCCTTAAAACACTTAGCAGCAACGTGGCCCCTTGTACCACAGTTGAAGCAATTGACGTTCTTCGAAGATCGACTTGTCGATGGATTCCCTTTTGGGAGACCTCTCACATCAACAACTTTTGATGATGTAGACGGCCTTGCATAAACACGTTCTTGTTTACTTGGACTAGGAGACTCATCATGTATAGCTGACAAAAACTCTTCATATAGCGATTCGGGGTCACTGTATCGTCCTGCACGAGCAGCGTTCTGTATATTTTTCTCAGGCACTCCGGCTATCAAGCAAGAAACAGCATTTTTGCCTGCTATTCGGCAACCTCTTAACAGTTCCATTTTTTCGAAATAATAGGTTGTCATTGTCTCACCAACTTCTTTTTTTCTGTCAAGCATTCTCTGTAACAAAGCCGCATAATCCGTGTGATCCGGAAACGATTTAACAATAAGACGTTTCCACTCAGCCCATGTATGGTTGTAGTCCGTAAGACTATGGTACCAAGTTTTTGCATTGCCTATTAACCTCGACTGCATATGGTAAATGGTGGCTATGTCATCCCAGCCATTTATTGCTCTGAGTTGATCAACTTTTTCAAGCCATTTTGACGCCGTTAAATTTAAATTGTCTGGTGAAAATTCGGGTATACAATCGCTTCTTACACTCACTCGAGGATGGGAAAATTTATCGGAGTCGTCGCTTTTTCTCACGAGCTTTTCAACCAATGCTTCTAGATGTTTAGTGCGTTGATTTGCATCAATCTCATCATTGCTTTTACGTAACGATCTTGAACGAGAACGTGAACGGCCAGGTCTACTAGTAGAACGTATTCTTCTAGGCGTATAAGATCTTTCACCCTGCCCTTTCTCATTTACATTTTTGCCGGTATCTCTTTTCCGATATCTCTCCACAGAATTTTCACTACTCGATGAGCTTGACGAACGGCACCGCTTACGACGCGATCTTGAACGACCCATTCTAACTTATTTTATTTTTCTTTACACACAACACCAATTTTAAACAATGTCACAATCAAACTACGATTTATTTTAGCTAAGTAACTAAAACGTGAATTGCACCGCACACCTGAACTGTAATCCACTATAGTTTTTAATTAATTATCTCGATAAAGAAAACACCAATTTTAAGAACAACCACTTTTAATAATAATAAGCTGCCGACTCCCTAACAATATCAATCTGACTAACTAGATTATCCACTCCCCTTCTTATCCACAAAAAGTCTTATTCACCACAATATTAGGTTTCATAATATATGCGTCAGCCATCGTCCGATCGAGAAGCGGGTGATACCTGACTCAGCATTAAGCGGGTCACTTCGCTCCGCACATTAAGGGGTTAGTTACACAAGGGAACTTAAGTTCAGTTCATTAATTCATTATTGCCATGGATTTAGGCATACTTAACGTATTTGGCAGTCAATATCAATACACCAGAAGTAGTAAAACGGTTTAACCCACGGTAAAAATGGCGGATTTACAAATAGTTTTTGGAATATCAAATTTTTGCAAATTAATTTGCGTCTGCAAGTCCGCCATATCGATGGTTTATATTGCAAACCGTCTAACTCCACTTTTTATGAAAATTTCGATTTTTCTTCAAATAGTTAGCTTAATGATAGATCTATGGATACCCAAACCAAATAACTCCAAATAATTACGGGCTTTTTAAAAACCACTGCACGTAAAGCGTCTAACTCCATGACCTACAATTATGACTACCTACGGCAAAACATCCAACTCCAGAATTTCGCGCCATTTTACTATTGAGACGATAGGTTATACCGTGCGAGCAAACATTATTTGCATCAAAGGAGGCTTGGATTAAAAAATGTAGGGCTTGGTTTAGATCACAATGATATGGGGACGATATATCTAACCATATCAAGGTTAAAATTTTGTCAAATTCATATTACGACGTGATATGCCAAACTAATGAGTAATAAAATAAATAGACAAATACAAATTTATTTTTGTTGTTTACAAAATTAACAAAGTAAGAATATACATAAAGAAAAAGAAAAATAATTACATAAATTGCTGAAATTGGCCACCGCCATGCTCCAAGCATAAATTCATACGTCTCTTTATATTTTCGAAAGTGTTGACCAGCATCTGTGGAGAAATGTTTCCACATTCTTGGATAATTCGTTCTTGTAATTGTTCTAAATTTGCAACTGGTGTTTTAAAAATAGTGTTCTTTAAATGAGGAAAAACGAAGTAATCCATAACCGTTAAACAAGGTGATCTAGGTGGGAATTCAATGTCTGATCGAAAACTGATCAATCTGTCGTCGAAAAAATTGCGTAAGTAGTTAATAGTTTCGGCGGCTGTATGGGCGGTTGCACCGTCCTGTTGAAAATATCCAAAACGTAGTTTGTCGTCAAGTAATTGCTCCACAAATGGATTTAAAATATTGTCTCTATACCGCTGTGCTGTAACTGTGTCATGGAATTGCTAAAATTGGCCACTGCCATGCTCCAAGCATAAATTCACACGTCTCTTCATATTTTCGAAAGTGTTGACCAGCAAAATATTAAATATATAAAATATAAAAATAGTTCACGAACGTTTGCAATAAGTTCTTCTGTTCTTACAGATGGTCTTCCTGCGCCTTTTTTGTGTTGTATAGAACCTGTTTCCCTAAACACAGCGACGGTTCTTTTCATGATAAAAAATCCCCAGCAATAAAAGCAACGTTAGGAAAATGTTCGTGAAAATCGTCCATGCACAAACCCGGATTATATTGCCACTTACCATTTACTCTAACCCCGTTTCGAAAATACGCTTCAACCATGAATGTGTTGTGCTGTTCCCTAAAGCCCATTGTGTGAATTGTTCAAGAAATTGGAAAAATTAGCGATGAATCAAATTACTTGTAACGACTGTCAAAGATGACGGAATAACTGATTGATTGTTAATTCAGGTAGTTACTGACACCCAACAGGTATTAGGCTCTACGGCTAAGCATTACGTCCTTAGATGCAGGGCCCTCTTTGATGTAAATAATTTTTGCTCGCACGGTACACGTGAAATAATACTCTCTGCAAGATATTGAAAATAATAGTTAAGAAATGTGCAAAAGTGCAACTGTTTTTTATTTTCACTTTCATACAATAAATGCCAATAAAATCATAAAATGTCCTTTTGTAGAAGTCAGAATCGTTTTTTTGCCCTAATGTAAAATTTTTATTTTTGGAGTTAGCCGGTTTGGAATCTAAGCCATCGATATGCTTCTGTAATCTCACTCTAATTTTTTTTTAAAGTTAGTTAATTTGAAACATCCTTGTTTCCCCTTCCCTAGTCCCAGGACACTCTACTAAACGCGTTGTACGGATAACTACTCAGCGACATGCACTTCAACGATTTAAAAAAAATTAAAAATCCAGATGTTCAGATGTTCAAAAACATTACCCACAACAATTTCGGTGCCTTCTGTCTTATGCCAGTCATTCTTTCTTTAACAGTTTTCTTTACACCTGTGCAGGCGGTATGTTCTCTATCCTGTCACATATGGCGGATTATATCTAGGATGGGAATATAGATAAAATTTAACGTAATAAGGATAAGAACGGTGATGGGTGCTATAGTTTGGAGCAGGTTGCTTTTAGCACCGGTATAGGCACATAGGCGTAGTTAGACTGTCAACACTGGGGGTGCTGAAGTCCAGTGGCGGCTCGTGACATGTTAACGTAGGGGTGCACAAAAATTTCAAGACCATGCCCAAATTTGGTCAAATTTTTAGTAAATATTTTAATGTGATGTTAATAGCAGGTTTAGGTCTTTCAACGTTGTTGACAATCACTTTCTCCTCCAACGGTAACTTGCTAAAAGATTTTTTTTTAAATTTCACGGTGTATTTTATATCCGACGACGCACTAATTGTTTTTTCGTGTTTATTTAACTTTAAACTTTAACTGAATTCAATTAAACCATATTAAACCTTAGTAAACAAAAAAAATAGTCAAAATACCGGCTAAAAATTTCCGCGATTTTGAACGACTACGACTGGTTACATTGAAATTATCAAATTAATGCAGAATTGCAGAATATGACATACACAAGCTATTATGCCGCTTTCGTATTTTACGAGATTTTTATGATCATAGACCCGCTCTGACAATTAAACTGGGCGTGAACTACACGGTACACGGAGAGAAAGTTTCAACAGAATCCGCAACTATCTAAATATACTTGAATTTGTAGGTACCAGAATTCGAATGCTTAAAATATTAATATGAAAAATTCATTACATATTATAATGTATATTATAAAAATAGGTTCGTTCTAAAATTAGCCTATACTTATATTGTAAATTTTTTTTGGGGGTGCTAATTTAGATTTCGGGGGTGCTTAGTACCCCAAGTACCCCCCTAACTACGCCTATAAATAGGCATTAAACAATGGGCCAATTATATATCATCGAAATACTATTAAATGGATTAGTTTCACGTTGTATTTAGGTAGGTGCTTTTAAAATTATATAGGGCCCTCGGGGAGTCATATAATAATAATAATAATCAATTTATATTTAAGATAACAAGGGATACAATATAAAATTATTATTGTAGCATAGCAAGGCGAAGTTTAGCAGAGACCATGGGAATCTGCTATTCTTACGCTTACGCTAGTAATACATCAATATAAAATCTATAGAAAAATTATAATCGTAGTGTGTTTAACCATAATATAGAATGGCACACATATATAAATATTATATACCATATAATACACATTAATATAACTCCAATGCGAACATAGAAAATTTATAACTTATAGGTTTAAATGAAGTACCTAGCTATAGCAGTCAATAATAATTCACGTCTTAATTTCTTCTTGAACGAATACAATACCTACTTAAATTGTTTGGAAAAAACGTAAATATATACTGTAGAGACTTAAGTACGGAACAATAAGAAAAGCATCTCTGAAACATAGCAGTCCGATGTTGAGGAATGTAAAGCAATGAGCGGGATCTAACGTTAAGAGAGTGGTAATCCTGTCGTCTAGAAAGTCTACCAGTAAGATAGGGAAATAAGGTGGATTGTTTGATTTTATTATTTGATGCACAAACGTTAAAAACAGCATTTTTCTCCGATTCTCCATATTAAGCCAATCAAATTGTGCTATGCACGGCGAAACATGATCAAATTTGCGAAGACCAAAAATATATAGGTAGGTATAGGGCAAACATTCTGAACTTTTTGTATACGATATCTAAGTATTAAAAGCGTTTAAATAGTTGCGCACACAACAAGACCATAATTGAACAAAGATAACACCAAAGTATCACACAACTTTCTAAGTTTTACATCAAAACAATTACTATTTGCATATAGAAGCATCAGGGATAGATATGCACGTGGAAGCACTTAGACCATGTATGTGCTGAGTAAAGTGCAGTTTCTAATCTAAAACCAATCCCAAACTTCTGGAACTTATTTGCGGTTGTAAGACGTTATTATCAGTAGTAATAATAAAATCAAAGAGCAAATTATTGCTACTAAAAAGAATTAAGTTACACTTTATAGGGTTATGTTTCAAATTGTGTCGTATAGAATTCTAAGGGTTTCCAAGTCAGCATTTAATTGAGCAGAAGCAGTGATGGCACCACGTCTGGTCAAATCCAATAAATAAATTAGGTAATATCGTCTGCAATCGCTTGGATGTTTGAATAATTTACGCTGTATACAACATCTGCAGTGTATATTGAAAAAATAGGGGACCCAAGACAGATCCCTGAGGAACAACTGATTAAAATGCGGATAAGGGAGAATACTGGGGATTTAAATTACACTTTTTGAGTTAAGATGTACAATAGAAATTGCATTAAGGGAAACTGCGTAGTATTTTAGTTTTGATAATAAAACTTTATGACCTATAGTATCAAAAGCTTTAGAAAAGTCAAGCGATACCAAGGCTGTATTTTTCCTTTTGTCCATATTGCCAATAATATCGTCAGTTATTCTGAAGAGAGCTGTTACTCTAGGTACTATGTCCTGTTCCAAAACCTGATGGATAAAAATATATGAGTCTCAGCAGAGAATTTTTTGGGAAGAGGGACAATTTCTCCCTGACCGCTAAATATGCTCACCTATCTTTAAATGTATAAAGAAATTTTTGAGATGCTGGATATATGCAAAGAAAAAGTAGGCTAATTTATTTTTATATTGTACGTATACATCCATTTAGTAAATATGCATCCCTGCAACATGAACTTAATTGTTTTCCGCGCTTGTCACAGGCACAGGTGGACAAGGTCTTCTTCACGGCTTTGTCGAGGCATCGAACAGGTGCTGGGCATCTGCCCCGTTGATATAGCCATCCCCACGATATAAACATCTGCTTCCAATCACCTGTATTTTGGGGTACCTATTTTACCGCAAAAGAGCCCCTCGTAAATTACAAGGTCTAATGGCTTTTTAACGAAATTATATTATAATACTAAGAGTTTAGGCCAGGCCTATATTATAAGTAACGGCGTTCGCCATTTCGTTTTTTGACCAATATTTCGTTAGTTTTTCGTTTTAATACAAAAATAGACCAAATTTGACAAACTTTACTTTCTTTGACTTTTATAATAGTCTGTGTTGTACCGTGCGAGCAAAAATTATTTGCATCAAAGAGGGCTTGGATTAAAGAACGTAGGGCTTGGTTGGTTTAGATCACAATGATATGGGGACGATATATCTAATTAAATCTAGGTTAAAACTTTGTCAAATTCACATTATGACATGATATGCCAAACTAATGAGTAATAAAATAAGTAGACAAATACAAATTTATTTTTGTTGTTTACATTTATTTTTGTTTTCTTAAGAATAGTCCGCATGTTCCATGAGATCTTCCCACTTCTTGGGACAAGCGTCTTACACAATTTGTTGGGGTATTTTGCATTATTTCACGAACGTTTGCAACAAGTTCTTCTCTTCTTACAGATGGTCTTCCTGCTCCTTTTTTGTGTTGTATAGAACCTGTTTCCCTAAACACAGCCACACCGGTTCGTTTCAGGCAATGATAAAAGTCCCCAGCAATAAAAGCAACGTTAGGAAAATGTTCGTGAAAATCGTCCATGCACAAACCCGGATTGTATTGCCAATTGCCACTCACCATTTACTCTAACCCTGTTTTGAAAATACGCTTCAACCATGAATGTTTTGTGCTGTTCCGTAAAGCCCATTATGTAAATTGTTCAAGAAATTGGAAAAATTAGCGATGAATCAAATTACTTGTAACGACTGTCAAATATGACGGAATAACTGATTGATTGTTATTCAGATAGTTACTGACACCCAACAGGTATTAAGCTCTACGGCTAAGCATTACGTCCTTAGATGCAATAAGGCTCTCTTTAATGCAAATAATTTTTGCTCGCACGGTACCATACCATAATGTCAAAGTGTAAAAAATGACTTAAGGCACAGTATATCCCTATAACGGTAAGTTTTAGATTGGGTTATCTGTGACTTTTTAGGTGCTAAAGAAAACAATATAGACACTTTTCTTGGTTAGATCCCTAGCATTTGTAGCCGATTTTTATATAAAAAAAATAAGGGAACGGTAAAAGTTCATTAATTCATTATTGCCATGGATTTGGGCATATTTCACGTATTTAGCAGTCAATATCAATAAACCAGCAGTAGTAAAACGGTTTAACTACGGTAAAAATGGCGGATTTACAAATAGTTTTTGAAATGTCAAATTTCTGCAAATTAATTTGTTTCTGCAAATCCGTGATATACCTACCTATACTTATACAGTGTGTGTATAAAGTCTGGAAACGGCTTAATATCACAATTTACTGGCCGATTTAAACCAAATTTGGTACAGTTGTGTAAGAGGATCTAACGCACCGAATGACGATATTGGCGTTGTTGCCAGCTTTTTAGTTTGTCTGGAATTCGAACGAATTTTATATTTTTTAATATAACACCCAGTATATTTTTACATTTTAAAATTCCACATAAAATTATAATTATTTTTTATTAAATGCATTATTAGTCTATACTTTATAGTTTCCGAGATATTGACTCTCGAAAAGTGACATTTTTGAACTTTGACAGCTTATAACTTTCTAACAGTACGTCTTAGAGCAAAACGGCTTACATGTCCTTATCTTCAATTTTTATTATCTTCCCAAAAAAATCAACTTCCGGTTAAACCGGATGTAACTCGAAAGCAGGAAATATAGTTGTTCCGGTTTAACTGGAAGTTGATTTTTTTGGGAATATAATAAAAATTGAAGATAGGGACATGTGGGCCGTTTTGCTCTAAGACGTACTGTTAGAAAGTTATAAGCTGTCAAAGTTCAAAAATGTCACTTTTCGAGAGTCAATATCTCGGAAACTATGAAGTATAGACTAATAATGCATTTAATAAAAAATAATTATAATTTTATGTGGAATTTAAAAATGTAAAAATATACTGGGTGTTATATTTAAAAATATAAAATTCGTTCGAATTCCAGACAAACTAAAAAGCTGGCAACAACACCTAGATCCTCTTACACAACTGTACCAAATTTGGTTTAAATCGACCAGTAAATTGTGATGTTATTAAGCCGTTTCCGGACTTTATACACACACTGTATAAGTTGCAGATATGCATTTTCTGTCATCTCATCCTAATTTTTTCTAAAGTTAGTTAATTTGAAACATCCTTATTGCCCCCTCCCCCTAGTCCTACGACACGCTACTGCATTGTACTAAACTCCACATAATGAGATTTTATCCTTGTTTAGTGTCAGCAGCAGGTAAATTTCAAAAATGTATTGTGCGTTTTACCGTTGTTAAAAAGTTTTGTCGATTTTTTTAAAATTAACGATTTAACGCGAGGACATACCTACCTTATGATATGATCTTCCTGCTCTTTTACTTCACAAAGCAGGAATATGTACTCCACATAATAACCATTATTCTATAACTGGTATGCATAGGGGCTTCCAATTTGATTCCATAGTCAAGTGGTTATATACGAATCTATATATCGGAATATCGACAAGAAAGCCAGCACGTTTTCCTTTTTTAACAAAAAACAACAAGAACCAGCGTTAAAAAATATTTTAGAAAATAAGCTGTACCTACAAATAAAAAATATTCTTTAATAAAAAAAAATGCTCAACCCCCTTAAAAAAAATTATGAATTTGTCAACCCCGTTAAAAGAAAATTTATGAATTTGTAAGTCCCTATACTCCCTAGTAAAGTGATGAAACTCTCTCAAATACAGGGTGTTTCATTAAGGTCGAAGAGCGGCCATATCTCGAAAACTACTGGGCATAGAAACTCAGGAAAAGAAAAATTATAATAAAAGTGGCCATGAGAAAATTCTGGAAATAATTTTCAAGATCCGCATTTTGCCGCAAGAGGGCGTAATTGAAAAGTAAATTTTTAAATTTTACATAACTCCGAAAATTCCACATTAGGGTATATGTTTGATAGCACCATTTTAAAGCTTGGACAATTATGCATCATTTTGGGTCTTATGCTCATTGGCGTACCGACTTTAATAAGAGTGGGGGAAGCTGTTGAAAGTGTAATCATTTAAATCGCTGTAACTTATAAACGACTTATCCGATTTAGCAAACTAAAGACTGTTTGAAAGAGAAATGTATGCACTTTGACCAGTCGTATTTAGTTGTCCATAATAGTAGTTAAAAAATGCTAGAGGGCGCAATTTGCAATAACAATAAATTTTTTGATTTTCCTCCGAAAAAATAAATCATACGGTATAATTATGATACCATAATCAAAAAGTAGATGAAATTTGCTAGAAAAAATATTAAAACAGCAGCTCGATATCTCCGTTCGTTTCTGAGTTATTGCCAAAACAATAATTTTTAACACAAATTGCGCCATCTAGCAATTTTATTAGAAACTATCTTAAACCACTAGATACGACAATTGAAGGTTCTTCCAAACAAGCTTAAATTTAGTAAAATCGGATAAGTCGTTTAGAAGTTACAGCGATTTTAATGTTTAAACTTTCAATAGCTTCTCCCACTCTTATCAAGTGAAACTGTAAACATTAAAATCGCTGTAACTTCTAAACGACTTAACCAATTTTACTAAATTTAAGCTTGTTTGGAAGAGAAAGGTAAGTACCTTTAATTGTCGTATCCAATGTACAAGATAGTTTCTAATAAAATTGCTAGAGGGCGCAATTTGTCTTAAAAATTATTGTTTTGGCAATAACTCTGAAACGAACGGAGATATCGAGCTGCGGTTTTAATATTTTTTCTAGCAAATTTCATCTCCTTCTCGATTATGGTATCATAATTATACCGTATGATTTATTTTTTCGGAGTAAATTCAAAAAATGTATTGTTATTGCAAATTGCGCCCTCTAGCATTTTTTTGAGAACTATTATGGACAACTAAATACGACTGGTCAAAGTGCATACATTTCTCTTCCAAACAGTCTTTAGTTTGCTAAAATCGGATAAGTCGTTTATAAGTTACAGCGATTTAAATGATTACACTTTCAACAGCTTCCCCCACTCTTATTAAAGTCGGTACGCCAATGAGCATAAGACCAAAATGATGCATAATTGTCCAAGCTTTAAAATGGTGCTATCAAACATATACCCTAATGTGGAATTTTCGGAGTTATGTAAAATTTAAAAATTTACTTTTCAATTACGCCCTCTTGCGGCAAAATGCGGAACTTGAAAATTATTTCCAGAATTTGCTCATGGCCACTTTTATTATCATTTTTTGTTTCCTGAGTTTCTATGCCCAGTAGTTTCCGAGATATGGCCGCTCTTCGACCTTAATGAAACACCCTGTATACAGTGTGCCCACGGATATTTGGAAGGGAAAAACTTTTTTATTAGTAGGTATAGAAGAAAAAGTTATTCTTTATAAAAATCGTCTGCTTCTGCTGAAACTACAATTTCGATTTGCGATTACTATACAGGGTTCGTCACAAACAACAGTTTTTGTTTTTTGAATTTTTTTTTAATTCTAATTTTCAGTTCCTTTTGATGATTGGCTAAATCATTACTTTGGGAACAAACCTATGGTCCAAATCAGTTGGCACATAGGAGTCCCGATCTCACGATTATGGTCTTTTTTTTATGGGATGGGGATATCCGGATATCTAAAACCACATGTGTATAAAACCAATTTTAATAATAACTTCGCTTTCTTGAAAGAAAAAATAAGAGTAGTTATGGCAATTATCCCAATACAGTAAGTTAGGAACTGTTATCGGGAATTCAGATGTCGAGTTGAACTATGCGCTAATTCTGTGGTACCACGTTTAAATAAAAGTTTCATAATTTATGATTAAATGAATTGAAGAAATATGACATGTACCTACCTACTTAATAATAAAAATACTTTAAACGTAGGCAAATAGAAAATTGTTTTTTTTACAACAAAATCGTTATTCGGCCAGATATAAAACCATTTATTCGAAGTAAGAAAGTTGTTTGTTTTTACGTAAATTTATTTTTAACAAAATCCAAAAAACTAAAAATGTTGTTTATGACGAACCCTGTGTAGTAATCGCAAATCTGATCATCGAAATTGTAGTTTCAGCACAAGCAGCCGTTTTTATAAAGAATGACTTTCTCTTCTATACCTACCAATATAGAGGTACTAATAAAAAAGTTTTTTCTCTTCCAAACTCTATCCGTGGACACATGCACTGTCGAATTCATTTTATAAAAAAAGATACTCTTAAAATAAACGACAAACAATAAATAAAACAAACATACCCTCTATTTACATCCTTCAAAGCCTTAGCAACTGTTTCGGCCTTCCTTTGCCATCATCAGTGTTGTATGGACACTGTTCGGGACACGCGGTCAACAACAGACAGCTGCTTACTCGTTGTGTACATATGGTTACCTGACCTGAAACGTAACCAGCTGCCAAGAATATACAAGGATCTTACAACTCTGATCACTTATAGTATATTCTTAAGATCTAAAAAAGAAATATTTAATTAGTAAAAGCTGAAAAGAAAAATGGTTTGGCGCATCAACAATTAGTATCTAGTGAAATGTTGGATATAACCGTTATACTAAAAATCATTCGGTTAAAATATGCAACTAACAACCTAAAAGAAAGTGGTTTTATGCATCAACATCTAATCTCACAATTAAATGTTGGATAAAACCATTTATATTTAAAAAATATGTACTTATAAATATTTTACAGCCATCAAAACCTAAAAAACGGTTTTATGCATCAACATTCTCAGTGAAATGTTGGATAAAACCGTTATACCAAAAAAAACATAAGTTTAAATAAGCAACGTTCAACAACCTAAAAAAGGTGGTTTTATCAACATTTAGAGGTTCACAATTTTAAATGTTGGATAAAAATTTTATGCTAAAAAAACTATTACCTTAAAATATGCAACTTTTGCATTATTTATTTCAACATCGTTTTCATATTTTTTGCCTTTTTCTTCAACCCAAGTACATAAGTGTTTCTTTATTTTTTATTTTTCGGCAAACAAAATGTGCAAAAGAACCCTAAAAGGAAAAAAATTATTAACAAAATGTGCAAAAGAACCCTAAAAGAAAAAAAAATATTAGTTTGCAACTAGTTTTAAATATTACCTATATCATTTTAAGAAACTAAAGAAATAATATAACTATTATTTTACATACCTTATTCCTTTTTGTTTGCATTGCAATAATTAAGGGCTCACCGCAGGTCTCTAATATTTCATTCTTCAGTTAAACCTTCTCCGTGGCATTATTAACACACTCATTTATCCTCTTACAATTGACAACATCTTGTCTTGAAAGCAGTTCAGTTATTTCTCAATATACTTTAATCATTAAAAAATAAAAACAAAGCAACTAAACTTTGAAAGACTTTAGTAAACAAAGCTGTTAATCTTTTGCCCCAAATTTACTAAATCAGTCTGCAAGTAGTTATAGGTACTTATATCGGATCGTACATTTATTAAATACCATTTTAAAACTATATACATTATTATATCGTCCTAAACTGGAAACTTTTTAGTCAATACAGATGTTTAACTTTAACTTTGAAATAGAGAGTAATTTAGTCCCAGAAATATTTTTACTTCCAGTAAAGCGAAGTTATAATTTAAGAAAACCGAATGCGACTTCATCTCTTTCACCTGCGATAACAGAAAAGGAAAGATAACTTTACCTTTTAAAACTGAAAGAATTGAATTATGTTAAAGTCATTTGTAAAAAGATAAACTTTCTTTAAAAAGGTATAACAACAAACACCCGAAAAAAATCGCGCACTCGCGAAGGGAATGTTTACTTACAATCGGAAACCAACGATGCTACAACCCATGCTTACTGACCTGAAACAAAAGAGAAAACCTATTAGTTATTGATGTTTTTGTAAATCAAATTGTCAATCAATTTTAGTTCTTGTTATATTTTTTCGAGTAGGTACTTTTAGAAGTTATTCACTGGATAGTTTCAGCCGTTTGCGACAGCATTACAGGAACATTATTAAATTTACAATGTCCATGTTTTTGCATCGAAAAATTAAAAAAAAAACTGTTAAATTATAATAAAATCGTTAGTTTACCCCTTTTATGTTACAGCTTTTAAATATCTCACCTTAAATCCTTCGGCAGATTGCTCTAATCCAGCTTTTGTCCCGAACTTTAAAATTCTGTTTTAGCTTTTCATGGCAGCACCTAATTGAAGCCCCTCAGACAGATCCAAAAAACAAACTGTCTTTTGCAACAACTTGTCCTCAAAGCGACAATTAAACAGATTCAGAAACCAGCCCTAAGTCTGACCAGACTTGTGGTCGTGTGATCGTAACTTTTAGATTTAATTTAAATTAAAAAGAGAAGAAGAATCATGATAAGGCAATGAAGAATCTGCTTTTTGCATGGGGGCGTGTGAGTGTTGCCATAAATTCCTTGTCTTTATGTGCACTTGGACTATTTGCTGTAAAGAAAAATTGAGGGCAGAAACATTTAAACGTAAATACATAAAAAATTTCATACATATATAATATAAGAATAATATGAAAGCGATTTTAGAAGATTGGATTGTTAAAAAGTACTTCCAGAAAGAAGGCATGTAATGTATTTACTAGAATTCCTTGTATGAATGTGCACTTGGACTATGTGCAGAAAGACTGAGAATATAGATGCAAATGAACGTGCATATGCATAAATAAATGTTGATACATAAGAATGGCACAATATAGTAAATTAGGATAATAGAATATCTGTAGTATGTAGAGATAAAAAGATAATCAAACGATATGGAACCAATAATATGGAGGTCGTATTCAACTGATGCCTAGTTGAAAATATAGCCAGAGTCTAAGTAAGGTCTAGGTCAGAGACTAATTGTACTTTTGTATATAATATATAGAATGAATATTAATAGATAATGGAAGTCAAATAAATTAGTACAGAAAATGGTTAAACTGGAGAGATGCTCCCACTTCTTCGTTATCTATGTTAAAAATTAAAAATAAAAACCCGTTCAATCCAACATTTCCTGTACGTTAGACTAAGAAAGGCAGGATTGTTTAACTTACTGGTTTCTGTAACTTATGCCACCCTGAAAAAATCGCGACGCGGTTTTTACACTTTTTAATTTTTATTGATGCTGAATCTGAAACAAAAGAAAAATTGTTTAGTTTTAAAATATCAATAACTTAATTGTTGTCTTATACACATGTTTGGGACAACTATAGGAATACTTCCTTTCAGAGCTCATAATTTCGTCAATCAACAAGTTTTTATTGCCAGAACAATAAATAATTATTAAATGTTCTAAAAAGTATGAAATATTAAGTCAAGATATTTAATTAGGGTAGATTCTCAATGATCATACTGGGTTCTTAGAAAAGTTTAGACATTTCCATAATTTTTTTGGGGTCTTTGAAAAATATAGTTTTTGGACAGCTATAGTAATCAATAAGATTTTATTATTTATTATTATATACATATATATATCTCCTAAATGCATGCAGGTATGTATGGTGTGATAAAACACCTTTACACTTACTTTTAAAACACAGTAACAAAACACCTTTATTCTTACTTTTTTTCAGTAGTCACATTTCCAATTTGAAATTTAACCTCCGTTTTTGCATTAAAATATGGTTTATTTTCAAAATTTGTCAAGTGGGAAATTATGTAAAGCTCGGTTAAAAAATTTCTACAATACACTGTTAAAAGAAAATAATTAAGTTTAACTTTTTTTTTATGTCCCAGAAAGTCCACTCCCGTTTTTTTGTCAATTTAACTAAAACCGCTTCAGTCAATCAGTAACTCATAAAATATGTTATTACTATTTTGACATTAATCCGATTTTATTGTGCAGTAAAAATTACAACTTAATTAGTTAATTTGACACATTTTTTATGTTAGTATTAACTTCTTTTAAAATTTTAACTAAAAAAGATATTGATAATGATTATAAACTTTATCAAAGTTACTAGTATTTGGTTTATTTGAACCGTAAAAGAATTGCATGTTAATTTCAGTTAGCTGTTATGTTAAAACGACTTCCAGAAAAGTTAGTTCTTAAAATCTGATTTTTACTAAACACGAAAGAGTTAAAATAAATATACATTTTAAGTTAAATTTGATTTATTTTAATTGATTAAAATTTTTTTTTGATTCTCACGTCCAGGATTTCTAACAGTGTAGTTACGCGATATTTACCTCCTGTTTCATATCCATTTGCCCGATGACTCTTCTTCATTTTGTCGTCTCCATATACATATTGTTCATATTCAACTCGTCAGAGGATACGAGAAAATGGGTGCCGATGCACCCAGGACAGGCCGCCCTGTCCAGCCCATTCCACACATCCGTGGATCTTTAAAGGCCATTTTTATCGCGCTTCTAAACAACGACAATGTTTAGGTACATTATTCCTCTGAAGAGAAGAATCAGCACACGCGCACACACTTTTGTTTAGTGGATCACTTATTATCTGAAATTAAAAAAAAAAAATCAATAACGATATTAAAGTGCTAAATTTCAAGGCATGTAAGGCACGTCTACATAAGAGATTTGGTTTTAAAATTTCAAGAAACCGGATCTGTTAGAAATAAAAATAGACATCAACCTAGAATTTTGTATGAAGATATGCATATTAGGGTGGAGCGAAATTTTTTTTTTTTGAAATTTGATTGGCCTTAGTTATCAAAAGTTGCCTGGTATATTAGGGATCAAATAGACATTTTACTTTTTTTGATCAAAGACAGTCTTGAGGGTCCGCTTGACTCCTAAAAAAATCTTGTAGCCCAAATTTTACCTATTATACTAAAATATTTTTGCGTAGCAAAAATATTTATTTTTGTTTGGCATTATCCATGATTAAGTTGTTGGAGGACATCTAAAATCAAAAAAATATTTAACCTAAACATTTATGTTTTATTCAGGGTCCGCCGCGTACCTGAAAAGTGCCATTTTATGGAATTTCTATGCATAGCTAATTAACATACCAAAAATGCAGGACCACGTGCCCTACCTCTTGTCGGCATATTTTCAGATGTTTTGTCTGGGGCATTTAATTGATTTATAATCATTGTTTATTACCTCAGGCCTTATTCCCCAGGCCAGCACTTTTATGCCTTTAGTGTGTGCGAAATAGTATACGAGAAAGTAGAGCGACGGAATTAATAATTTTATCAAGAGATATTAATTTTTAAAGTTCGTTATTGGTTTAGTGAATTTTGTTATTATATTAGTATAAAATGGCAAGTGCAAGTAGTGTAAAAACTAGAAAAAAATCTGCGTGTCCCATATTTGGACAAGGAAGTGATTTGGACAAAAGAGTGTTACCGACATATTACGATATTATGAAGGTTTACTTACATATCCGTGATAGTCTTATACCTGAAGTTAATTCCAAAGAAGCAACGTTCTTTGATATTTCCCAGATTCTTATACAAAAAATACAAGACCTGTGGGATACAGCTTCAATTCCAACCCTCAGTAAGCAAAGAATGGTAAAAATGTTGAAAGACTATCATAAAAAGTATATGAAGATAAAAAAATCTTCAAACAAAAAAGATCTTTTTAAAATAAAAAGTGAATCTTTTTTAGAACACGCAAAAACAACACTTTTTGATGTATCTTACTGTAAGTGCAAGGAGTTTTCAAGTTGTAAGTGCAGTAAAGATAAGAAAATCCCTAAATTGGAACGGCAATTTATTGTCGACCAGAGGACAGTTCGGAAAATGGGTATTGGTAACATCGATATTACAACAACAAATCAAATGGTTAAGAAGCATGCTCGGCAATTAGCTTTTAAAAATAAGGTAACAAAATTAAAAATAACGACAAGTGATACTCAGAAATCCATTGATATCGAAGATGAAGAAGTAACCCCCGAGAAAAATATAGATCCACAGTTTATTTGTAAAATACAAGATGAACCGTCTACATCTTCAGGGGTTAGGTCATCTCAAAAGCGAAAATCTATACCCACAGTGGCTTTAGAATGTGATAGGACTTCTGTTTCCGATCGTGCAGCAGCCAGAATTGCCTCTGCTGTTCTAAAAGATTTTGGTATCATGACGGAGAGTGCAACAAGCAATGTTATAGACCGATCAAAAATTCGAAGAGCGAGAAAACGACAGAGGAATTTACTTCAGATTGCTGAAAAGCGTGAAACCCAATACCCTCTATCAGTTTATTTTGACGGCAGAAAGGACCGAACATTAAAAATGGAACGACGTGGTAAAAAATATTACAGAGTAAATGTCGTGGAAGAACACATTGTGTTAATTGAAGAACCCAATTCAAAATATATAGGCCACGTGAGTCCAGAATCCGGAAACTCAATCGGTTGCGCAAGAAGTATAATTAATTACTTGCAAAGTTCTGCCGACTTATCACATCTCATCGCTTTAGGATATGATGGAACTGTTACCAATACTGGCATAAAAGGGGGAATTATAAGACTAATTGAGTTACATTTAAAAAGAAATTTAAAAAAAGATGATAATTTTTTTTAATCAAATTCAACTTCAAAAAATTAATAAAGTAAAAAGATAGGGCGGACCCTAATGATATTTTTTAAATTTAAAAAATGACAATAATTTAGACCCCAAAATGCAACTTTTTACACTAGTGCTAATTTGTTTTAAAAAAAAATTAAAAGTCAAGATTTAAGGGTGCGGTGGACCCTCAGGACCTATTTCAAATTCAAAAAATAAAACATAATATTAAATCAGAACATAAAATACAACTTTTCCGCACTAAGGCTAGTTCGATTTCAAAAAAAAAAAATTTGGATTAAATTCGCTCCACCCTAATGCATATTAAAGTTATTGGGCAAGTTTCTATAAGTCATTGCGTCATTTACCTAACATTTATCGAAGTATCCAGAGATTCTGTTAGAAAATAAGTATGTACTGAACCCTTGCTACTGGAGTGACGTTAATCCAGATTTTTTTACAAAGAGGCACACTCAATATTCTTCAATTTCGGAATACTAGGAGACAATATCTTAGGGCCTTTTTTATTAAAGGAAATTTAACCGGTCAAGTTTAGGCTGAAATGCTTAACCAAGCAGGAACGTGAAAACCAAAAAGACTAACAAGGCAATATAAATTTGAACGAAGAATTTCTACACTTTCAGCAAGATGGTGCATCCTACACTATCCTGCTGTGGCGAGAGAGTGGTTTGACCAAAATTATCCAAATCAGTGGATTGGCAGAATAGGTACAATTGAGTGGCCGCAAAGATCACCTGATGTTACCCCCGTGGACTTTTCTTATTGGGTTACATTAAATCACGAGTTTACAAAACCCAGCCTGCTTTTCTGAAAAAATTGTGTCAGAGGATAGATACTATTGATACTTGTCAAAGTATTCCAAGAGACATTTTTCGGAAAGTTGAAGAGGAATTTGAACATCGACTTTATTTCTGTTTAGAACAAAATAGAAATAATTTTGAGTACTTAATAAAATTAAAAAAAAGAGTAAGAACACGTGTTCTTGTTATTTTTTTAATTTTCCTGCCAAAGAGACAGTTAAAACATTTCGTACCTAAAACTTATAAATATAAAATATTTTAAAAAATTTTACCTTATTTATTTTTAGGTGTTTGCCGTACTTTCTTCTTTCTTCAAGTGCTCTGCTGTTGTCCAGAAACATAAGGCCGCCGAGAAAAGTTTCTGGATAATAAAATTTTGTATCCACGCCAGATTTCCCCCACAAGCACCGGTTTCCCCCCCCGATGTGCGACCCACGCCACGGGCGAAAGGCCTGGGGTGGAAAACTCAGGTCCGAAGCTCCATTGGTTGATGTTCTTGGAATGGGTGCCCACATGTCCTCGAAAACAACCGGAGGAAGTATCCTACGTGCAAGTGGCGTCCACCCGGTCGACCACGACGCGGGAATTTAGATTTTCGTCTGTAAAAAGATAATTTTTGATTAATAAAGAAAAACTAAAAACAAAGTTCTTTATTTTAAAAGATCAATCCCTCTAGATGGCTTTCGCTGTATCATGGCTCGTCGGTGTGGTTAGAATTTTACTGGAGGAAAAATAACTAAATAGGCGCTTTAGATATTACTATAGCGGGTACCCGCGCGAAATTTGATTGTCCTATCGAAACAGAGCAGCGGGTACCTTCAATAGAACCTTTAATAGGTACCAATATTATTTTTAAAAAGAAAATTTATGTGGTGTTTTATTACAATATTTCTTTCTCTTTCAATAAAAATGTAATTTTCTCTCCTAGCTTTGTTCATGAAAATAATACCAAAAATATACAGTGTGTCCACGGATAGAGTTTGGAAAAGAAAAACACTTTTTATTAGTATAGGTAAGTATAGAAAAAAAAGCCATTCTTTATAAAAACGTCTGCTTGTGCTGAAACTACAATCTCGAATATCAGATTTGCGATTACTATACAGGGTTCGTCTTCGTCAAAAACAAAAGGTTTTGTTTTTTGGATTTTTTTTTTAATTCTAATTTTCAATTCCTTTTGATGATTGGCTAAATTATTACTTTGGAAACAAATAGATTGGAAGGTACCTATGGTCCAAATCAGTTGGCACGTAGGAGTCCCGATGTCACAATTAGCGACTTTTACTTATGGGGATATCTGAAGGCTCATGTGCATAAAACCAATTTCAATAATAACTTAGATCTCTTGAAAGGAAAAATAAGAGTACCTAGTTATTGCAAATAGGGTCAATCGGGGGAAATGTAAACTAGGGGTAAATAAAAACAGCCTTAACTCTATATTCAAACATCCCGCTTTTTTTTCTGAAGTTGGTTGTAGTAGCGACACTGCTAGTAGCTTATCATAATTTGTTATGGCGGTAAGCATTTAACGTGACGGTAAGTCGATTTAAGCTATTTACTACAATACAATTTGACACACAGTTTTGCCGAGGCAAACAAATATATTTTTTTTCGTTTTAAAATATATTAATATTGTTAGTCTTTATATGTATTACGGTAAATAAATGGTATGGTTGCACGTTTTTTTTTTGAGGTTAGGTCAATAATATTGCTGGGAATTCATCATACCGCGGTGGGGTTAATGAAAACACATGTTTGGGGTTAATGGAAACATGTTTCCTTTGATACTTTCCTTATTATTACTTTTGACCGAATATTAGGTAATGTAAAAGCAGCAAATATTACCCGAGGTCGACATTTTTTCCCCAATATCTCAGAGTACCGTTGTTGTTAAGGACCTATTTTTATATGTTTATTACTAAAATACTCAAAATGTACTAAAGTTACCTTACGTTTTATTCACATTTATTCCTCAAGTTAAGGAGCTATTTTTAACTAAAATTTTCATGTTTTGCTGGGTACATTCTAACAAACCAAGTTAAAAAGTATCCGTCAAGCCTAGGAAAACTTAAAATTTTAATTTATACCTTTTATACATAATTTTAAATTAAAGTTTGCAAAAATCGTTTCTATTTCCCCCGATTGACCCTATCCCAATACAGCAAGTTAGGAACTGTTATCGGGTATTCGGATGTCTAGTTGAACTGAACTATGCGCTAACTCGGTGGTACCATGTTTGAATAAAAGTTTTAGAATTTATGATTGAATGAATTAAAGAAATATGACACGTAATAATAGGAATACTTCAAAAGTAGGCAAATAAAAAATGGTTTTCTTACAGCAAAATCGTATCCGAAGTAAGAAAGCAACAATAATAGTTGTTTAATTTTACGTAAATTTATTTTAAACGAAATCCATAAAAACTAAAAATGTTTTGTTTGTGATGAACTCTGTATAGTAATTGCAAATCTAATAGTTAATTGAAATTGTAGTTTCAATCCTAGCAAAATTCATTTAATAAATCAAGGAATTTAAACAATAAAAATAACTATACATCCATAAACCCTAATCTCCCAACTAAACCCATAATAAAAAGGTTACAACTATCAAGACACTGCTTTACCTCATATTTTAGATATGTTACTGGCCGTGGCAACATTAATAAACACCTACACAAACTAAAATTAAGTGAAACTCCCGTATGCAACTGCGACAATCAATCTTTAGATGATCTAGACCACAAAATGTTTGGTTGCCGTTAACAGAAATGCAACCAAATTTCTTTACTCAGAACTGGCCCAACATAGTTTACTGCCCCCGAATTGTACCTCATTCATGGTCAACGCCAATATAAATCCAACGATAGAGTCAATATTTATAAAATATCTGAAACTGACCGACTTTAAAATATAATAAATCTAAAACTCCTTAACCATATATTAAGTTATATTATTAAGTTATTTAAGCAATAGATCATAGATCACAATATGTTGAAATTAATAACAGTAAAAGTACTCAAAAAACTATTAAATGTGGTGTTCCGCAAGGATCAATTTTAGGACCAATATTATTTCTTATATTATATTAATAGTATATCTAAATTAAACCTAAATGGTTAGATACAATTATTTGCTAATGATACAACTATTATTTATTTTGGCGATAAATACTTTGACATTCAAAATCAAATAAAAAATGATTTACAAATCATTTTTTCTTGGCTTCAGTCATATAAATTATTAATAAATTTTAAAAAATCTTCTTTTATATATATTTTTAAAACAAAAATAAACAGCTTGCTATCAAAAAAAGAAATTTTATTTGATAATAAAATTATAAAATATGCTGATTCTATAAAATTTCTAGGACTGCATATAGATAAAAATTTAAGTTGGAAAACACATATCGATTATCTTAGGAAAAATATTACCCCATTGATTGGAATTTTTTATAAAATAAGATATTATTTACCAATAATTAAGCTTTTAAAAAATATTTATTATTCTCTAATTTATTCTAAATTTCAATATTTAATATCCGTCTGGGGATCTGCTACCTCTACAATAATAAACCCTTTAAAAAAATTACAAAATAAACTTATTAAATGTATTTACAAGCTTCCTTTTTTAGAACCAACAATAAATTTATACAAACCACTAGGTTATTTAAACTTAGAAAATTTGTATAAATTAAAAATATGTGTAATTATTCATTCAATATCCACTCTCATGACACAAGGCAAAATGAAAGTATTTTAGCAGTAAATATTAAAAGCAATATTGGTAAAAGATCATTAATATACAATGGGGTTATAAAATACCCTACCAAATATGTATAAAAATATAAAAAAATTGACACTCTTTAAAAAGAAAACTAAATTGTATTTTTTTTTTAAATAAAAGCACTCTAATTTTATTCGGAAGTTAGTTTTAAAATTGATTTAAATTTGACTATTTTATTAATTTTATTTGTATTGTATTCTGTATTGTAATTCTATATTTTTGTAAAAAAAATTTTTTTATATTATTTGTTTATTTTTAAGTTAGTGTAATATTTTCCCTCTAATGGACTTCTAAAGTTCGTTGGGAATTATTTAATAAATAAAAAAAAAATGTGTTTTCCCATTTTTAGTGGCCTTCACTGTCCTATGTATAAATTCAAGTTGCCCTGATAGGCTCCAGTGGCGTGAAACGAGTGTCTGTGCAGATCCCTATACATACCTATTTCCCGATCATTAAATTATAAAAACTATTTAATCTATAATTTATTTAATTAATATACTCTGCGGTGGCTAAATAAGCTATGCTCAAGGCCAAAAAAAAAATAACGCTTACACATAGAGAAATAAAAACAAAAGAAACCATCCAATGTAAACAATTTACCGGTCATAATTGTGTACGACGTACATATCTGTAACAAGTTGGGCCGAACGTTTTCTGTGATAAACATTTAGCAAACGCGAATCCGTCTAAAGTTACTTCGCTTCTCGGCATTTATTTCGCCGCCTTGCACCTCGCTTTCGTCCCGGTAGATGGGATCAATATATAGGTTTACTTAATTATAATAGCTCACAGAACCTTTCCATAGACATGGCGTTTATAAACAACTTGGGGGTAGAATTTATTAAAATATTGAAATACGTATAAAGAAAAGTCCTTTCTTTAAACCCCTGTTTTAGCCCTTTAGGGACAGATTTAAAACAAAAATAACGGATATGTTTTGCATTATTTGTGTTGTAGAGTATTTCTGCTAAATTTCATGAAAATATATCAAAAAATATTTTTTCAATGGAAACTTTTATGCCCCTTTTTCACCCCTTTAGGGACTGATTTTCAAAAAAATAAGAAATACATGTTTTATTAATAATAAAATTGTAAGTTTGTAGGTATATTATTTATGCCGAGTTTCAAGAAACTCCGTCAAAAATTTTTTTTTTCCAATAAACTTTTAATAAACCCTTTTTCCACCCCCTAGAGGCAAAATTTCCCAAAACATCAAAGCCCGTACTTGCTTATTTTAACAGAGTAAGCGTAGAACCAATTTTAAGAAATATAGCTTAAAATTATAGAAAGTTTGTAGGTACCCCTTTCAAAAAATAGGCTACACTACTTTTTTCAACCCTTAAGTAAATTTTGGAAAAATGCCGAAATCCGTTTATTATTATTTTATTAAAGGAACGTTATATACCAATTTTTGAACCTCCACCAATTTTAGCTTCCGAGATACAGAACTACGAACAAATTGTTATCAGACACAAAATTTATAAGTTGAGGTTGTTACTGAGAACCTAATTTCTGAACTAAATGTATTGAATTTATTAGTAGAATAACAGAATATAATATAGCTAGCCGTACCTAAGTACCTACTGATATAATGTTTTTAAAATTGTCCTGATTATGGGCCGAAACGAAGAAGAAAATTGGGTCAAGTGACACATAGTTTGGGGTAAAAAAAACGTTCTCTATAAAAATAATCCAGGCCCGTATTGCAGCAGCGTTTAACCGAGCATTAAAAATATATATATTGAATAGAAGAAATCCTTATGTTCCTACAGGTTTTTAAGGAAATATTCTTAACAAATGCTATTTTCTTTTTTCTTTTTAGATTTTTAGTACTATTATAGTATAATTTCTTTTCTTTAATTTTCGCTCTTTGTTTTAGCTTAGGAGTTTGATTTGGATTTGTTTATATGTTTTAAATAAACATTTAAATATTTTAGTTTTGGGTGGTTGTATATGAGCAACCATGTTGGATACCGCCACCCGATATCATTATTTCGTTTTATTCATTTTGTTAATATGAAATAAAGACATTTTTGATTTGATTTGATTTCCTATCTTCACGCTAGGAAAACGCCCCCTCCCCCTTTTGCGTAGGTACGTATCTTAATGACCCTTCCTAATTTATGGGCTACAGTTTTTACTTTATAATTTGCAGACAAATTAAAACGCCTCAAAATGAATTTTAAAAATATATTAAACGTGAAAACAATATTGTTATTTTAGCTGAAAGTAGCACAGTTTAACTTTAATACGCCACCTACTGACGAAAACGTCAGTTTAACAAACAGGCTACAGGCTTAAGTTCAAAAGCGACCCGATAGAGGGGAGGCGAGTTTCAATAACAAATTCAATATTTACGGACATAGGAAACAAATGTTACGTAAGTAATTCACACGCGTACTTACGTAAAAAATTGGCAAAGCCACAGCCGGACTCAAGGTAGGTTTTGGCAAAGCCCTAATAATAAGTCAAAAGCACTAACATGTATAACACTGTTACCAAACCAATGATAGGGAAAAAATTGTGTTAAAGAAGAATTAGATAACTACAGTGGCGCAGCCAGAATTTTGTATTAGGGGGGGTTTTCAAAAAAAGAACAGGATTTCAAAATTTTAAAAACTAAAATTAAACCAGGCTCAATAATTTTTGAAACCAAAAAAAATAATAGTAGGATGAAACCCATTGGAAAAGGAAGAGAATATAATAAAAATAAAAGGAAAAATAATTTACGGGCGATCCGAGGTCGGGAAGTGGAAAGGGGTGAGTTTTTAAGGGTAGAAAACGATTTATCTCGATTTCCGGCAAAACCAAAAGTTCTATGGAAAAACGGCTAATGGCAAAGTTGTAGGTAATAAAAAGATCTACAACTTTTGTATTTACACTTTTTTCCCATAACCTCAAAATTTATGTGAAAAATTCAAATAACCAAGTTTTTGGTTTTTTATTTTTATCTTTTACAAGAAAAATAAATTTGTTGAAAATTTACCTTTTTATGTCACAAACACACTGTATTTTTTTTGATTTAAAATAATTATTTTTTCACCTTATGTTGACTTAATATCGAAAAAGCATCACCCTCTGATTTTCAATCGATAATTCTCAGGTCAAAATATCTGCTTTTTTAAAAAAGTCGGTGGGCTTTTTGTTCGTTGAAATCTCTGCTTTCTGATGGTGTAAAAAAATATACATTACTATGGTAAATGTTCTCAAAAAATGCAAAGAAACGAAAAAAACTCGAATCCGATTTTTTTTTAAAATTATTATGTACAATTTTGAGCTATTTATTAAAATGTATACTTTAATTACTCAAAAAACGTAAGATTTCATGTTACATTGATAAACAAAAAAATTACAAATCCATACAACATAAAGATCGCAAAAAATATGCAAAAATAGTTGTTCTAAATATAATTATTAAAGGTAGGGTTTAAAGGAGATTTTATCACATTTACCATAGTAACGTATATTTTTTTACACCATCAGAAAGTAGAGATTTTAACGAACAAAAAGCCCACCGACTTTTTTAAAAAAGCAGATATTTTGACGTGAGAATTTTCGATTGAAAACTAGGGTGCTTTTTCGATGTTAAGTTAAAATAAGGTGAAAAAATAAATATTTTAAATCAAAAAAATTACAGTGTGTTTGGGACATAAAAAGGTAAGTTTTCACCAAATTTCGTAAAAAAAAATTTTCTTGTAAAATAAAAATAAAAAACCAAAAACTTGGTTATTTGAATTTTTCACATAAATTTTGAGGTGTAAATACAAAAGTTCTTTCTTTCTTTTTATTACCTACAACTTTGCCATTTAACGTTTTTCCATAGGACTTGTAGTTTTGCCGGAAATCGAGATAAATCGTTTTCTACCCTTAAAAACTCACCCCCTTCCACTTCCCGACCTCGGATCGCCAGTAAATTATTTTTCCTTCCATTTTTGTTATATTCTCTTTCTTTTCCAATGGGTTTCATCCTACTATTATTTTTTTTCACTTTTTACCATTTTCACCCTGGTCTAAACCGTAAAAAACCATCTTAGTCTGGGCGTCTGGGGGGGGGTTTTAACCCCTAAAACCCCCCCTCGCTGCGCCACTCGATAACTAAGGCCCCTATTCCGAATTATTATTTGGTCTTAAAATTAAAATGCGAAAATGACAGTTAATTAGCTGCTGGATAGCTTGTTCCAAGGGAACAAAGGTTAATTACGAAAGGACCCCACCGCCCATAAACAAAATAACAATAATTAAAAAAAAGTACACAAAGCCTTACCTTTTAAAGAAGCAGAGCACACTTTATATTAGGATGCGCGAAATCAAAAAGTTTCCCGAAACCGAAAGACACTTTATCCCAATGGGAGATTTTAAAAAAATTGGACGCAACGAACCACCCCGCGGTAGGTTTTCCAAAAATTGCAGAAAAGCTCCGAACGGTTTAACCACTGGGAATAAAGTGACGAACGAAATATTAAAATCGAGGCAAAAAGTTTACCTTTTTTGTTTGACGATAAGAAAAAGGTAGGTATGTTATACAATTACGTAACTCGTTTTGTTGGACTATATTTTGAAAATAAATGCGTTTATACCTATGGAGATTTTTTACATATTGTGGAGCAAATTATTATTTTACAAAATAATCGGTAAAGTGCGAGTCGAGTTTTTTTTTTCTTTCAGATTTTTCTTATTATTCTAGTACGGGATATGTTACAGGGGTGGTGGATAGGACGCCGATTTGTCAAAACTTTCAATTCGGACGCTGCTGTATCGGTTAGTGCAGGGTTTCCCCTGAACAGAATACAAATAAAATAATATAGGTTGCCCCTCAAGAATGGTCTGAGGTTTTCCCGTAATTAGGAAGGTACCCACACCTAGAAATTTTGAAATATTTTGCGATACAGTATTTTTAGATTTCTAATAAAAAAAGTATCAAAACCTTCTGATGCTAATTCAGCTTCTACCTCAAAAATGATGTTATCTTCATCTGAAGATGAATATGGTTATAAAGCACAATTTATTCGTTTTTCACATCGTTTGGCCTAAAATCATCAATCCTTTTCGTGTTATTTTGTATTAATAAAAGTATACGATTTATTATTTAAGGACAAATGTCTGATTTTGAATTCTGCACATAGACAATTTACCTTTAGATACGTTACCTCCTGCATGCGCAAAAAAAGTTACGTTTTATGGGTGAAAAAATACGCCCGAGCGCATGACTCGCCGGTCGCTGCCTTCCCTCTGGACACCTTCGTGAATGCGCACAAACCTCGTGTTATCGGCCTATCCTACTTTACCGACATGATCAAAATACACTCCAGAACCGTCTCGGCCGCCATTTTTGTTGTTTTGTTTTAAGGTTGCTCTGTGGATTCCTTGTAGTTTTCTTAGCTATTGTGGATTGTGGGTGTTTATTATTTACGGATTTCTAATTTTTGTGTAGTTTAGTGAATTGTGTTTGTGCTTTTAGTGACTCGGATTGGAATATAAGCAATAGTAGCCGCCGTTGTATAGCTGTATATTATGCCCAAATAGGGGTATAATGATGTATCTTGATATAATATAACTTTACTCTTTATTATGATCAATTTAAAACACATCAAACTATAGGCCTAGGCTACACAAACTAGGTATGAAAATAAAGAGAAACCCACACCAAGACAGATTATCCCGATGCATATTTTGGTATAGTTTATTTGCAGCCCTGCAATCTAATTAGGTACCTACGCAATTTTTCAGGCAATATATATTGCTTCAAAAAGTTTAAAAGATACTTATTTTCTCTATATATACCTACCTACTTATATTATATATAAAAAAAGTAAATACCTAGGAACCTAGGTGTAGGTTTATATTAATACAAGGGTGCGAAAGTATTCCACGGGTCAAGTTCTCGGGCCAAAACTTTTTCAAATTCTTGAACAAGAAATTGTGCTTGAAAATGTTTTACACGTTACTTACCCAAGTTTTTACCAAATTGTAAAAATCAATACGATGAGTTATATATACCAATCAACTAATATTTGACTTGAGGTTAGGTACGCGATAACACCGTAGATTGGTTATTTTTGCTGGTTATGTTTGTTTTTATATTCGATTTTATAGTACTAGTTTAATTTGCTTGTTCTTGTTCTCTTCCTTTTCGAACTAAAAACACGACGACGAATCATTTTTAAACAAATTTTAAAAACAAAACCTTTAAAACGATTTTCTATCCTAAAAATGCCAGAAATCACTACCTTTTTTCCAAACTTGATCAAAAATTGAGAAGAAATTCCAATTTTTTGGCAAGAATTTAAATTTTAAAGCCCGGACCTGTCTATATTTTCATATTCGTCAAACGATAATGCTGCAGTGCGCATGTCTAATAGTGTCCAGCTTTGTTTACATGCGCGAGGCCATAAAACTGCCACCTTCGTGATTATTGATGTGACATAAAAAGATACAGGGGTTTCTATTTGAAATAAGAAAAATAAATTGCTTTAAAGTTTGCAAAGTTTGACACTAAACTTACAATTCGTATCAATTAAACTTGGTTAACGAGACTGTTATAGACTTTATATTTAATAATTAAGTACCTTTGTATAATTTTATTAACGATGCATTATTTTTTTTTATTAATTTTTAAAACCAGTGGTGCAAAACTGATATTTTTTAGTTTTTACTTTTTTTTCGCCTATAATACTGAACCGACTTTAATAAAAATGTAGAGGTACCTATGTAGGTAACTGTAGGATGGACCCAAATAAATAAGAAAATATATGGCATGTATAATCTAAAAAAATACATCCTTATGACGTCACACTTTTTTGGAACACCCTGTATGAAAAAAAATATTTTCCTGAAATGCGCCCCCAAGCCCCGAAGATACAGGTATAAGGTCTGCAAAACATCAAAATATTAACTTAACTTAACTTTAGTGAGCTATAGATGACGGGGGGTGAGATGCAGGACCCTGTATAAGCAGCTGACGCATAATCTCCCATTATATTTGCAGCTGACTTTTTTAAATTTATTGTCATCGTAGAAACATTAAGCTGTACAATTTTTCAAACGACCTGAAATCATTTTTAGATTTTTTTTTGACATAATTGACATTCTCTTATACTACTTGGTCCACCACGACTCTGACAGCTGACGCTTTGTTTTGATTGCTAGCTATATCTAGAGTCTAACTAGACTATCGAATACACACAAAATCAAGCGACCTGAAATCACCATCATAAATGCAACGCTGCTACCCGGACTACATCCATATGACCAGCATCAAGAATCATATTTTATTTCGTCGTCACTGTTTAGTGTAAAGTACACTTCTGTAGATGGCAATCAACGGATTGACTGACTTTCCGTCAGCTGTTTTAATTAAACTGTCACTCACCTCACAGCCGGAGTGTCACTGTCGCCAAAACATCCAACCTCATAAAATATTGTGTGATGTGTTTTTAGTACAAATTTTTATTTTTACAGCACAAAGAGCAATGTTTACTCGTTTTTAAGTGATATTTTAACCGTCTGTAAAGCAAATAATGTATTTTGATAACACTGGGGTAAGTTTTCTTTCATTTTTTAACAATAAGGTTTATAGGTTTCAGGGGGATAATATTGAGTTTTTTTTGTCTGCTTTCAGTGTTTTGTTCTGTAACTGCTTATTTTAAGTATATCATTTATAAATTTGGTATACCATAAATTTAATCAACTTTGAATAATATAACATACCTATCAGTAAGTAGGTAGGTATCCTCTTAGATTTTTTCTGTTTGCCTACTTTCATACTGACCTTAATTAAGCCTGCCGGTAATCCCAGGAATACCTTTTAAAATTTGGGGTCTGGTGCCAATGTAATAATTGGTTTGTGGTGGGGAAAGAAGCAGAACAACACAAAATATCAGAAAACGATTTCCAACATTATCTTTCAGATATAGTAGACGTAACTTTATTTAGCTGCATGCTTGGGAGGTTTTATCCCTTTAGATTGAAAACAAACAATCCAGTTCTTTTCATACAGAATCCAGGCAACACAAACACAACTTATATAGGGTCACCTAGGGTTAGTGTGACGTAAAAATATGCAAATTTGACTTTAAAATAAAAAAATGTATATTTGTTTTTAATTGAACGGTTTCACATTTTTAATGAAGAATTTCTGGTCAATTGTCATAACCATTGCACAGTGAGCAGGCATGTCGGGTTTTTAAAATTTATTTTACATTAATATTTTTTTAAGTGGGTTAGGTGTCACACTATCCCTTCAGTATGGGGTTACTGTGACTAAGGTTAGGGATAGTGTGACAAACAGCTAATTTTGCCATTTAAAAGCATCTAGGTTTGAGTGTGTTTTGGTGTGACAGAAAAAAACATTAAAGAAATATTATAAAAAATTTAGAAATTTGAAAAATTGGTAATTTTATAAAAAAATGGGCAAATTTCTTATTAAAACACCAATGTTTTTATTAAACATATATTTTATTGAAGATATTTTCTTATTTTTATTAGCAGTAACATCTAACATTCGAAAACATCAACTTTTCCATTAAAAGTGTATCGAAATCTTTCACCATTAAGGGATAATATAGGATCCAACAATATTCCTATAATCTGAGACATTCTAATAAATGACTTGTCTTTTTCATTAACAACAAAACTCTTTTTATCCTTATCAACACTTCTTAATCCTACCACTTCTATTTCATCTTTAGTGTCATCAAAGTTTTCAATTACACACACATACTTAAAAACTGTTGTACCACGTTTTCCACCCTTAAAAGTTGCAACTAAAAATGAGCCTTGCTTAATATTTTCCTTGGTTGTAGGTTTCAATGTTGCAGTTTCCTCTAACAATTCCTCTTCTGTTTCGTCAGTTTCTTCTAAAGACATATTTTCTATTTCCTCATCACTATCTGATTCATCTTTCTTTGACTTTTTCTTGACTATTTTTGGACAGCTATTCTTTTTTCCTTTAACGGACTCAGCCTTTTTTGTCTTTAAAGAACTAATGTATTCTTCTTTTGTTATTATTTCTGCGGTATCAATTCTTCGTTTAACAGTTTTTTTTGCACTACTTTGAACTATCTTTTCCAGAAGCATATGCTCAAATACTTTCCCTGGTGTGTCTTCGCTTACAGGAAGTTCGCTGATTTGACTCCCTTGTAATGGACTAGAGAATTGGCCAGCGATTTGACGCTCTTTTAATGGACTGATGGAGGATGGGCCAGCGATTTCATGCTCTCTTAATGGACTGGAGGATGGGCCAGCGATTTCATGCTCTCTTAATGGACTGGAGGATGGGCCAGCGATTTCATGCTCTCTTAATGGACTGGAGGATGGGCCAGCGATTTCATGCTCTCTTAATGGACTGGAGGATGGGCCAGCAATAGCATCCTCTATTATCGTGTCGGTTATGGGGTTGACCATTGTTCGATGTTCTTGGATTTTCCTTTTAATAGACTCTTCTTTAAATCTTTTTAGTTTATCAGGATGATAATTTTCTTCTTTAATGGCTAATCTATTGACTCGTGTTAAGACATTTGGGTCATATATTCCCGTTTTTTTAAAACCACTTACAAGCCACGATGACTCTATTGCTTTCCATGCCAGTCCTAAAACATTTGAAAATTCACTTTTAGATCATTTTTGCCCAATATGATGCCGTGCCCAATTGGTTAAAAGTTGATCCCACTTAATTTTTAATCCTCTAAAAACACCAACGTCTAATGGTTGTAGGATGTGAGAAGTATGGGGAGGTAGTTTTAAAATCGAAACATCATTTTCCAGTGCTGTTTCCAATAGTTCAATGTTAATATGCGACAGATGACCATCGTAAATTAAAATAACTGGTCGTTGTGTAACATGAACTAAAAAACACTTCTTAAACCACATAAGAAAAACCACCTCCGTCATCCATCCCTTTTCAGTTGTGTAATATAATGTCCCTGGAAATGAGTCCTGACCACCAAACATGCTATCCCAAATTCTCTTCCCCTTATGAATTATTGTAGGGGGCAACATTTCCCCATTAGCGTTTCCACATGCCAAGACTGTTGTTGTCTCTCGTCCACTACCGCCAGTTAATCTTTTTGCAGGCTGACCTTTCTTGCATACAATTTTGGTTGAGCCGGGATCACTATTGAATGCAGTTTCATCACAGTTCCAAAGAGCTTCAGGCTTGTTTTCTAGACCTAAATCATGAATAAGTTCGCCAAGCAGGTCAAAAAAATTATTAACAATAAAAGGATCTCCGGCTTGTCTTGAACGGGAACCCTCTAAACGTTCAGGTTTTTTAAGAGACATTTGATGACGATTTTTAAAATTTCTCCACCAATCATCCCCAGGTCGACCATTTTTAAAAGGGACAGTAAGGTTGTTCTTCTGAACGAATCCTTGCACAATATCTTTCACTTCTTCTTTGGAAAGTCCAAAACCCCATTTATTCATTACACTTAGATATTTAACAAGTCGTTCTTCATAAATTGCAGAAATTGCCGGACTTTTTCCACCACTTCCAGAATTTATTGTAGAATTCCTTGGTTTTTTTCCACCCCATCCTTTACTTTTCAATATTAAGGTAGATCTTGGAATCTTATAATGTTTAGATGCTTGGTAAGCTGACATTTGCCCTGATAAAACGCAGTTTATTGCTTGATTTAAACTTTCTTGTGTCCATCTTCCACCTTGCAAACCCTTATTCGATTTCCTCTTATAGACTCGAGGCATCTTGCTCTTTACGCTGAAAAAAAATTCTTTAGTTTTTCATTACAGCGTTAAAACAGTAAGGCACATAGGTATCCCGTACCTACCTACTTAGGTAAGATTTATTGTTAGGTTTTTATTATGAATTCCTAATTAAAAAGCAAAAAAAGGTAACAAATTATTTAAACATAACCTCGCTTTTTTTAATTTCATCAAATTTCAGTAAAAAACATAAGTACTCTCGTAAGTAGTCGTTATAGGACAAATAAGGGGACTTTTACATACCTTTTTTTGTATTTAAATCGCTGAAAACACAGTACATAACATAAACAATAACCACCAAACATAACCTGATCAAACTAAAGTAGTAAAGGGTGATAGTGTGACACATGTCACACTATACCCATGTTCCACTGTCACAGAAGCCCCACAATGTAAAAACCTGTGGGGTTACTGTGATATACCTAAAAAAATAATAGTTAAAGACAGTTGGGCGTTTAAAATAGGATTAGATGTTTAAAATGGATGATGCCTTACCATGCATAGAAAAATTCATAATTGTATAGAAATAATTTTGAAGAAATCCAAAATTTGGACTAATTTATCAGAATTATGAATTGGAAATAAAATACATACATGCAAACATAATATGGTTTTTACCTAAAAATCAGAAGTGACTGAAACAATTTTTTTCAAATAATATGTTGAAATGCAATAGAAGCGCAATATCACATTATATGTAATATAAAGGCACAATATAAATTAGTATTTAATATTGTCACACTAACACCGCTGTCACACTAACCCTAGGTGACCCTACATCTTGTCGAAAAATTTAAAGAAATATGTGATGTGTTACTTCACCGAGAGGTCTCCTAGTAAGCTCTTTTAACGCAAAATGTCCGCCACACAGATAATCTTATTGTGAACTAATAGAAGTCACAACTACTTTAATCTTAACAAGGATAGTTCTGGGTTATTCACATAATAGGCTCTTTAAGATTTTTTATAGAAGTCCTGATGGGAATGTCTTTTTAAATAAATATCCTATACCTACTTACCTACTTAAGTAGGTATAATAAGTCCTATCACATTTGGATATATTTGATATTTATATAAATAAGTATTTGTTGATTATTTTGTGCCGATTTGTAGTCTACACCCAAAATGCCATCATTCCTTAAAAAATCGTCAATTTTGTTGTAGGTACTTTCCTACTTAGTGATCGTATAAATAGATAAGTACTAACTTACTTAAGTAGTACCTATCTAAAATAAGCGCCACATACAGAAATGTTTACTAAAATTTGTAAAAATCTACTAAAAGCTTACATGTTAATGGACACCTTGATTTTTTGAAAAATAACAGTAGGGCTTTAACTTTTTTGTTCCAATACAATTTTTCTCTCGGAGACTAAGCACAAATGCTCAAGCTTCTTAATTTTTATCCACCTTTGGTAGATACCTAATTATAGCCCTTATATAAACACCACACCAATTTTGATAATTTTTTTATTAATTATATAGGTAGGCTACTTATATTGTAGTGCAGATTACAAATCCAAAGAGAAATTTGGTGGAAAAGCTTAGTTTTTTAGGTAGTTTTTCTCAAAATTCAATTTTCAAAGGGTAATTTATATCACCATCGCAGAATTTTGCAGTATGCAGTGTTAAGCAAGTTGTTAATATTTCCCCTGGTAGCATATATATACAGCGTGATCAGTTAAGGGTACGGAGCCGCCATATCTCGGAAACTTCTAAGTGTAGAAACTTGGGATAAAAAAATTATGATTAAAGCGCTCATGAGAAAATTCTGGAAATTATTTTTAAGTTCCTCATTTCGCCGCAAGAGAGCACAATTGACAATTAATTTTTAAAATTCTAAATTTCTCCGAAAATTCCTATATTATGGTATACCTCTGATTACATCATTAGAAAGAGTAGATAATTCTGCATCATTTTGGTTTAAGGCTTATTGGCGTATCGATCTTGATAAGAGTGGGGGAAGCTATTGAATGTGTAAACATTAAAATCGCTGTAGCTTCTAAACGACTTATCCGATTTTACTAAATTTAAGCTTGTTTGGAAGGGAAATGTAAGTATTTTCAATCGCCGTATCTAACAGTACACGATAGTTTTTAATAAAATTGCTAGAGGGCGCAATTTGTAATAATAACAGTTTTTTCGATTTTATCCCGAAAATTCAAATCATACGGTATAACTATGACACCATAATCGAAAAGTAGATGAAATTTGCAAGAAAATATGTGAAGACCGCAGTTCGATAGCTTTGTTCGTTTCAGAGTTATTACCAAAACAATCATTTTTAATACAAATTGCGCCCTCTAGCAATTTTATTAGAAACTATCTTGTACCATTGGATACGACAATTGAAGGTACTTACCTTTCTCCTCCAATCAAGCTTAAATTTAGTAAAATCGGTTAAGTCGTTTAGAAGTTACAGAGATTTTAATGTTTACACTTTCACTTGATAAGAGTGGGAGAAGTGACTGAAAGTGTAAACATTAAAATCGCTGTAACTTCTAAACGACTTATCCGATTTTACTGAATTTAAGCTTTTTAGGAAGAGAAAGGTAAGTACCTGCAATTGCCGTATACGACGGTACACGATAGTTTCTAATAAAATTGCTAGAAGGCGCAATTTGTATTAAAAATTATTTTTTTGGCAATAACTCTGAAACGAACAAAGATATCGAACTGCGGTCTTCACATTTTTTCTTGCAAATTTAAATTACTTTTCGATTATGATGTCATAGTTATACCGTATGATTTGAATTTTCGGGATAAAATCGAAAAAACTGTTATTATTACAAATTGCGCCCTCTAGCAGTTTTATTAGAAACTATCATGTACCGTTGTATGCGGCAATTGAAGGCACTTACCTTTCTCTTCCTAACAAGCTTAAATTCAGTAAAATCGGATAAGTCGTTTAGAAGTTACAGCGATTATAATGTTTACACTTTCAATAGCTTCCCCCACTCTTATCAAGGTCGATACGCCAATGAGCCTTAAACCAAAATTATGTAGAATTGTCTAAGCTTTCTAATGATGTAATCAGAGTCATACCTTAATATGGGAATTTTCGGAGAAATTTAGAAATAAAAAAAATTATTTTCAATTGTGCCCTCTTGCGGCGAAATGAGGAACTTAAAAATAATTTCCAGAATTTTCTCATGACCGCTTTAATCATAATTTTTTTTATCCCAAGTTTCTACGCTTAGTAGTTTCCGAGATATGGCCGCTCCGTACCCATAACTGATCACGCCGTATATGAGTGATCAACAAATTATCAAATTTTTTATTTAGATGAATAAAAAATTACAGATCGTGATTATGTAGAGGCACTTTACATTAACTACATCTTTCTCATACAAGAGGCTGGTCGAATACAATCGCGGCTTATTTAAAACAATTATAACAATGTAATTCTGCAGAACCCTTAATCGCTCCAGATGACAGTCATGAGCTCCCCCCCAGACCAAAATGCCATAGTTCAGTAAGGACTCAGCAAGTGCTTTGTATGTCGTTAAAAGATTTCTCCCACATAAAAATTCCCTCATCATATAAAACTTATAAAGAAGACATCTTATTTTCTTGCATAAATATAGTATATGTTGATCCCACCTAAGATGTTTATCAATAAAAACTCCAAGATATTTGGTATTGGCATTCTCGTTTAGGAACTCACCCACGCCGTCCAGAAATATCTGCCGAAATACAGGTCTGTCCGCCTCAGTCAAAGAGAAGGCAATATAATGTGTTTTCTTGATGTTTAAACTCAATTTAAGTGTATCCAAAATGTTTTTTATTTTATCAACATTTTTTAAAATTTTGTTCTGTAAGTTAAAATGTTTTTTTTTATAATCGAGTTTATTAAATTAATTCCTTCATAATATATTCTGGCATTTAGGAGGCCGGTTATTAATTTGTTTTATGTTTGTCAACCTACTATGCAAAATTATTTTGTTGTGTTGGAGAAAGGTTACATTATTTTGGTTATTTTTAACATCAAAGAAGAAAAATCAGGGAAAAAAATACCAAACTCATGGAACTCATGACCTGTTTTAATATTTTTTTTCCGAATTCTTATACGTATCAGGAAACCATGCATATGCGAATTTGACATTAGAAACCTTATCTCTACAAGCAGGGACTTTCAGAAAAAAAAACATTTCCGCTAAATTTTTTACTTTTTTTTTACTTTTACTTTTATTTATTCTCAACCAACTTAAAAAGTTTGTAACAGAGAATATAACTCCAAATATACAATACAAACAATACAGAAAAATTTAATACGTAATATACAGGGTGTCCCATAACTTATGGGCCGTAGAGTAACTGGAGATACTAGACATCAAACTAAGCCGATTAGGTCATATAAGTTTTTTCGGATTGTTACTCGTTCTAGAGATACAGGGTGTTGAAAGTAAAAGTTTATTCTCGAAAATAAGCCATAATTTGAAAACCGTTTAATGAATCGAATTGAAAGTTGGCAGTATTATATTTTTGTGAGCAAGAAATAAGAATTTGTAGAAATTTTTAAGTTTCACACTAGAGGGCGCTAGTTGCATACACTGGACTCCATAAATCTATGATTTTTTTTCTTACCTGTGATATTAGGTGTTTTTCAATTAAAGTTTCTTAAAGAAGGGCATTTTCTGAGTCAAAAAGGTATACCTGATTGATCTTAATATCTTTAACGGTTTTCGAGATATTTCCCTTTAAACATCCCAAAGCATAAAAAACCATGTACATAAATAAATTAATATTTTAATTATCACAACGCAATAAATTCGAAACAGTGGAACAAAAACAAGAAGCTCACTTTAGTAAATGTTGAAAGTGACCACCGTTGACCTCAATACACTTTATTAAACTTTTAACTAAATAAATAATAATATTAATAATAATAATAATAAACTTTTAGTTTCAACACCCTGTATCTCTAGAACGAGTAACAATCCGAAAAAACTTATATGACTTAATCGGCTTAGTTTGATGTCTAGTATCTCCAGTTACTTTACGGCCCATAAGTTATGGGACACCCTGTATAATGCTTACATTAAAGTTTTAAAAAATATTTTTTTGTGTTTTTTTAAAAGTCCATAATTTTGATATTTCTTTATTTTTTTTGACAAACTGTTGTAAATTGTTATTCCTTTATATAATATTGATTTTTGGGCAAAAGTACTCTTTACCATTGGTGTTTGAGTATGATGATTTTGTCTCGAGATGTGAATAATGTTGGTCAAAGGAAATATTATATTCGATTGTTTTTCTTTAATAATAATAGAGTGTATTAGAATGTATAGTTTTAATTTATAAAGCTTTTCTAAATTTAAATAGCCATTTGGTTCATACAAATTTATACCTAGTTGGTTCTAAAAAAGGAAGTTTATGTAGGTATGCATTTAATTATTTTGTTTTGTAGTTTTTTAATGGCTGAATTGTAGTTAAATTCGCTGATCCCCAAATTTAAATCATATACTCTAATTTTGAATAAACCAAAGAATAATATATATTTTTTGAATATTTTAATGATATATAATTTTTAGCTTTAAATAAAATGCCAATTATTGGTGAGATGTAACTTCTTAAATATTCAATATGTTTTTCCAACTTAAATTTTCATTAATATATTGTATTCGCATATTTAATTAAATGATTATTGAAAGACAGTGAAGAAATATTATTATTTTTTAATTTTGATTTAATATCTACTTATAAACATAAAAGATGATTTATTAAAATTTAATGATAATTTATTAATTTCAAGCCATTTACATATTATATTAAATTTCATTTTTGGATTGATAATCCAGGCTTACTTTTTTAAATATTCTTTTAAATTTATTTAAATTCTTTGTTAATAGTATGTTGTAGACTCGGTTGTAGATTACCCTTATTAACCTCTCAGCTTGCCCTCTTCATAAAAAAACTGTGATGTTAAAGTTACTTGCACTCTTGCCCATATTCTCCTTTACCAATATAAAATAAATCGATGGTAAAATAAGTAAAACAAAACTATACCTATTGGTCCTATATAAAATATAATTTTAGCATCTTGACTGCTCTTACCATTATGGATTGCTCTAAACAGGTTCCTTGCTGCTGATTTGGTGCCTGGGGGTCAATTCTTGAAACTGTGCACTTTTTCAAAGTCGACTAATACAATTAGGCGACTTCTTTTAAACGTTATTTTTGAAACAGTATATAAACGTTTGATTTAATTATCTTCTACCGTCTTAATAAAGGCTATATTATACAGTGTGGTTGTTTAAGTGTGCAACATATGGGAATCTTTTATTACCGATTTCTCAGAAAATTTTATTCTTGATAAAAGTTGGTGCATGTTCGATAATCATATTAGGTGCAAGATATTTTTTGATTTTGATTAATTTATGAAGGTCTTTATGGTGAATATAAAACAAAATGTTTTTGGGAAATTATTAATGCTTTTTTAAAAATATTTTTATTTTATTTTAGGAGGTCACGTTTTTGAATCTATGCATAACTTTTAATTCTAAATAACTTTTCTTAATAACATTTTGCTGAATTTTCTAAAATAGGGGTACTTTATTCTTGTACAAGTTTTATATTTTTTGGCCTACCCTGTACGCCGTTTGACTTGCAATCATTCCAAGTGCACCTAATATGATTAGTCGAACATGCACCAACTTTTATCAAGAATAAAATTATGTGAGAAATCGGTAATAAAAAAATGCCCATATGTTGCACACTTAAACAACTAATTTTCCAAATTATTATATTCTGTCAAACCTTAAAAAAAATAGATTTATAAGCTAATGTTTTAGACACTCTATTCACATAAAAATTTTGATTAGTTCTTGTTTATGATGGTCATAATTAAAAGAACAAACATTTCTTAAACGATCAGGCAATAAATTATTTTTAATTTTATGTATAAAGATACATACTAAATAAACAATTAAATTTCTGACATTAAACCAATCTAAATTTTTCAACATAAAATTAATTTTTGTATATTTGTCACAATTTAAAATAATCCGCATTGCCTTATTTTGTGAAATTTGTAATTTATCAAATATTTCCTCACTAGCACAATATAAAATGGAAAAACAATAAAGAAAATGTGGTAATATTATAGTATTTAATACAGTTTTTTAGAAAACAAACTTAAATTAGAACTGATTCTTTTGAAATAACCTACTTTTTCGGCAATCTTCGATGTAATACTTTTAAAATAATTAAAAAATTTTAATTGTGATTGGTTGATTGGTCGCCATTTTTAAAACGGCGGCAGAATCGAAGTTTACGCCCGTGGGGAGTGGGGATTCGAAGTGTAAAATTTGGGTCATTTTATTAAAATTGTTTAAATTATGAAATTTAAGCTGGGTTTATGCACCACTTTCTTAAGCATAAGCTTTGTCTTAGTCTTAGTCTTAGTGTTAGGTATTCAACTTGGGCAATCTCATAAGAACGTTTATGCAAGGTTTTAGTCTTAGGCGTAAACATAAGCATAAGAAATAACCTTGAAAAATTAACTAACTTTTAATTCTTACGACTAAGCTTATGTCAAACTTAAAATGCGCATGTGCAAAGGATGAAGTGCACATTGACAGAAAACAGCTGGGAAATTTTTGTTGATTTTTGAAGTTTTGATCGAATCCAATTTTATCTGAACGGTTCTTTTATTTACACTTTTTTTTGATACTCTCATTTTAAAAAAATACAGCGATTTTTTGGCCAAGAAAGAAGGTAAAAGGTTATGTTGTTATAATCAGATGACAGACCCTGTGTCAAAATTTTCCTTAAGTCTAAGCTTAATTTATTGTTGCATAAACACATTCTCTTAGGCTTAAGACTAAAACAAAGACTAAGACAAAGCTTTTGCTTAAGAAAGTGGTGCATAAACCTAGCTTTATTATTCCAGTAAGTAAAGTACCATCTTATATTTCAATTATAGCTGGCCGTTGTTGGCCCATCAGAACCACCTCCTGGTATGGTAGGCTTGGAATCTGAATATATACAGACCCAGTGTGTTTTGGCAGATGGCGGCGATAGATTTGGAGTATCTTCATTAACATTTGACAAAAATGAAGAACTGTTATGGATGGGAAATCAAGGCGTAAGTACTAAACATATTTAAAATCTGTAGGTATAGGGGTATTTACTACAGGAGGGGTCCAAATAAAAATCGTTTTAAATTGACAGTTTTATTTTTAAAAGGACAAGTGTGAGAATAAGTGAACTAAATTCTTGTATTACAAATTAACGCTGTGTGGTGTATTAAAACGATGGCAACGTAAAAACACAACTGGGACACTATAATTCTATTGTTAAGGTGTACGGTTTTAAATTGTTCTTTTTCTCTGCTGCTAATTTACACCAATAGAAAGAAACCTGCTATACAGGGTAGAAACCTGGTCACTAAAGGTCAAATCCCTACAAAGAATAGAGGCTTTCGAAATGTGGATCCTGAGAAGACTACTTAAAATTCCCTGGATAGAACATGTAACCAACGAGCAAGTCTTACAGAGAGCAAACACCGACCGACAACTGCTAGACATCGTAAAACAACGAAAAACATCCTACCTAGGACATATTCTCCGAGGCCCTAGGTACAACCTACTAAAAACTATACTAATGGGAAAAATCGAGGGAAAGAGAGGACCAGGACGAAAACAACACTCTTGGCTACGCAATATCCGGAACTGGTGTAACATCGCTGATGCCACCACGATATTCAGAAGAGCCGAGGAAGGAACACTTTATATTGTCCAGTGAACATAACGCCAACGCGCTAAGAAGCGTACGGCACCAGAAGAAGAAGAAGAAAGAAACCAGTGGGTTTTTCAACAATAGCCGAATTCATCATAATATTTAGCACTGACATCCTGAATTAGAACCTATTAAAAATACGTATATATATCCCTTTAATAAAAATCTTTCTAAGGCGTATTCGATTCGCTGGTTTACATCGATCCGGATCAATCTAACTGATCTGATCTTTGTTCGATTGACAAATAATCATTGTTCCCTCACTACAAAGTGATCCCAAGTGAACCTGGGAAATTGCAGAATCACCAAAATCAGATCAGTTGTTTGTTGTGTTTACTTTATGGTTTTGTAGGTTATAGTTCCAATCTGTCCCTGCTTTTAGATTTTCGTTGGGTATTTATTAGTATTCTTTGATTTAATCATTGAATATCAAACTATAAGAAGGCCATATAAGCAGATTTCCTAAATCTGCTACGTTAAATTCATAGATATCACAATGAGTCACCAACAATAAAGCGTGTTGATGGAGCCACTAACGACAAGCCTTTTCACTGCTAAATTAAAACATTGTTGCCGGCTGTCTGTTTGACTTGCTGCATGATCCTCTCCCCACTACCATAACCATACCGTCACGCGCATCGCGGTGCCTGGATTGCCTTGCACTGGCATAATATATCGTCGGCAAAAATTCATTAAGTCAAAATTGACAGTTTTGAGTAAAACCCAGTTTTAAGAAATGGCGGAGTTCAAAAGTGATTTATTAAAGAAATGTGCAATAATGTTATGCCTACGAAGTTGTCCTGTGCATATTATGTACAAACTTTTTTTAATATATTTTTCCAATATAGTATTTATTATATGCACAATTCATTAAGTGACTTAATGAGTTTTCGGCCTAACTACAAATAGCTAAATTAAAATGACTTAAGGCTTAGTATGATTTTTATATTGCTACTTTTCGACGAAATAAAACCTATTTTAGTTATACTTGCTGTCGCTTCTTATTTACTTTTATTTGTTTAACATTTAACATCTAATGCAACGGTAAAATCATTGTGAAAATCGGTCCAATTACTACAATCAGCGTACTTATTATTATCAAAAACATACATTCGGCTGGAATTGAGAACCTCCTATTTTATTGTCTGTTAAAAATGCTTAAATCCTTAAAAATTCCAATAAAATATGATCTGCGGCAACACTACGATATCACATCAGTGAATTTAAGACATCTGTTGCCGAGGCGCTGCATTTATAACTATAGATTTACGATCAACTCCACAATGGCGGCCAAACCGTCTCCAATACAGTCTAACACAGGGTTGTCAAGTTTTCTCGAATATCCACTATTCTGATAGTTTGATATTCAATGATTTAATCAAGTAATTAATGACGTGATTTTTTTTAGGGTCATGTCACATCATACTACACTGGGGCAATGTCAAAATATACTTCATTCCAGATACATCCCCATGAAGAAGTACGACAAATTTTAACATTGGATGAAGGTATTTTGGCTTTGACTGCCAGCAGCCTTAGATGTCAGATCAGAAGGGGGATTCCTGTTTATACTCATGTGTAAGTAGAGACATTTAGATTTTTGTTGACTTACTACCCTTTATATAATTAATATTGGAAGTTCATCAAATGGTTATATTTTTAGATCCACAAATATGAATGAAATGCAATGCATGATACAAATGTCTCCAACTAGATTGTTAATTGGCGGCCATAGGGATAAGTTAATAGATTTCAACCTACAAATTTGTAAGGAAACACAAGTTGTAAGTATGATCCTCAGTCATTAGAAGCACCCCCCAAGGGCTATCAACCCATGGTTTCGCGCTTCTATGACCTACCGATTGGGGAGTGTGTTCCTTCTCCCGCACCCCACTAGGTATCCCACTCTAATTCAACCTAGTTACCTCCGTGAATGGGGTCGGATACATGATACATTTTCCACTCTTCCTAACTTTTGCTCGACGCTGGATCCACGTCAAGTCTTCTAAAATCCACCGGGCTCGAACCAGTTTTCGGGCAGTGGGATACGAACTCACAAATTCTCGTCCTAGATTTTTCAGTGACTGCCGCGTAATAAGTGTTATAAAACATGTGAATCATCTACCGGGTGTTTTATTGGTATTGATAACAGATGACACATAAATTATTATTATAAATTGATTACGATTAATGAGGTCTTTATTTGATGAAAATCCATAATATCTTTATGATGAGTACTTACATACTCGAGTATCGTCTGCAGAAGGTACTGGGGAAGGTGTTACCGCTGCTGCTGCCGCTGTCATGTTCTTTTTATGTCAATACAAGTAGGAATCTGAAGACCTATACGTGATTTAATTTTTTATGTTTAACAATTAAGTCGATAATCACGTGTATCCCAGTCATTTAGATGCTTTCAAATTAATTGCCTAACTACAGAATTGCCCTGTTAGACCTTAAAATTTCTTCTATATTTATGGTTTATGGAAATATGTTTACGAGAAATTAATAATAATAATAATAATATATATTCTCAACCAACTTAAACAGTTCATTACAATTACAGAGAATATAACACCAAATATACAATATATAAAATCACAAATAATAATAAAAATGATGTTTAGTAATTATTAATAACTCCTTCGAAATTATTTAAAAAAAAATATATATAATAACCATTTACAAAAAAATAATATATAATACGTTAAAGTTAGTTTAGCTTTAAAAAATATTTTTTTAGTTTTTTTTTAAAAGTCCAATATTTTGATATTTCTTTAATTTTATTCGGCAAACTGTTGTAAATTGTTATTCCTTTATATAATATTGATCTTTGGCCAAAAGTACTCTTTACCATAGGTGTATGAATATGATGGTATATTGTCTTGTGATGTGAATAATGTTGGTTGAAGGAAATATAATATTCGATTGTTTTTCTTTAATAATAATAGAGTGTATTAGAATGCATAGTTTTAATTGATAAAGCTTTTCTAAATTTAAATATCCGTTTGGTTTATACAAATTTATAGTTGGTTCTAAAAAAGGAAGTTTATGTATGCATTTAATTATTTTGTTTTGTAGTTTTTTTAATGGCTGAATTGTGTAGTTAAATTCGCTGATCCCCAAATTGAAATCATATACTGTAATTTTGAATAAACCAAAGAATAATATATTTTTTAAATATTTTAATATATAATTTTTAGCTTTAAACAAAATGCCAATTATTGATGAGATTTAACTTCTTAAATATTCAGTATGTTTTTTCCAGCTTAAATTTTCATCATACATAAAAATTTAATTGTATTAGTATATTTAATTAAATGATTTTATGAAAGACAGTAAAGAAATATTATTTTTTAAATTTAATTTACTTATAAACATAAAAGATGATTTATTAAACTTTAATGATAATATATTAATTTCAAGCCATTTACATATTCTATTTAGGTCGTGGTTAATGTTATTGTTAATTTGAGCATAGTCTTCATGAAAATATACAATAGTAGTATCATCAACAAACATTTTTATTTTACATTTCAAATTTAATTTAGATTTCAAAAAAAGTAGGACCTAAGGTTGACCCTTGCGGAACACCACAAATTATGTTTTTTTGTGAACTTTTAACATTTTCCATTTGAACAAACTGCTTTCTATTACTTAAGTAATTTTTTAATAATAAATAAATATTTTCTCGAATTCCTGTTTTAGGTTTCTTTAGTATCTTTGCAGTAACTTTTTTTTTCAATTTTACAATTAATATTCAGTTACACTATTAGTTTAATTAGTTTTTGTAATGTTCCCTTATATTTTAATTTAACAAAAAAAAGGTATTAGCCAGATTAGATAATATGCACTTGGTTTAAAATTCAATACAGCTACGAGGTAGTGTAGAATTAAATAACCATAAAAATAACTTTCATGTTATTTTAATGGCCCTCGTCACATCTTCCTGACAAATAATTCAGGGTCTAAATTAGCAAAATTTTTAGATGAATGTAACAGACTCCACCACTGTTATGCTACGTCCTCATACCAGATACGTATGTTGCGGCAGTCCTTCAGGTTCCATAGAACTCAGGGATCCGAATAACTTAAAACTCGAACACAGTCTCGATACGCACACAGGTAGCTTAAGTGATTTTGACGTCCAAGGGAATTTGTTGGTAACGTGTGGTTTTAGCAATAGGTGAGTCCAATATTTTTTTTATTAAATAATTTCCAATGAACTTTACAGTACATTATAGAAAATATAAACAATAAATGGCAGTATTAACTAAATTGTAAAGTTTAATGTATAAATATATTTAAATTAGTAAAATAGTTAAATTGGGTAAAGTTTTTTATAATAATAATACTTAGTATATATCTTTATTCTCAACCAACTTAAAAAAGGTTTATTAAAGAGAATATAACACCAAATATGTTTAGTAACTATTAACACATTCGCTGCCAAGCCAAATTTGTAAAAATGGTCTGCCAGGCCAAGGTTGAATCCTATAAGATACGGCAATTCTAAGACTATTGGGTATAGCAGTTTTTTTTTTGATGTATTGTTTGCCTGTTTTTTTTTAAATAAAACCTAAACAGACACCGGTGTCTGACATAGCATGGTGAAACCATTTTCCCATAACGCGCCACAGAAGACACTCTGAGAAGACATTTTTCTTACATGGTTACGCCACAGCGGACACCTTAGCGGACACGACGTAGATAGCGGACACATCAAATCCGCCCATCGTATAGAGCTATAGCCCTACTGTAAGGAGTGTAAGGAGACTTCAGTTGGAAGTAAGATAACGTTGTGTCTACTGTTAGTTCTCCGTTGCAAATTTAGGCCGATTTACGTGATTTATTTTATTATATTCTATTTTTGTGCAAAAATGAATAACAGAACCGGAAGAATTATGTATTTTGTGACCAATGAAGAACCAGGGAGTGATTTCTTTTTATCTGTTTATTATAATACAACACCTGATATAATGTGTTAACATTTTGATTACATTTCTTAAAAGAAAATAAATAAATAAAAAACGCGCTTTAAATTTTTATTGAAATATTGGGTGTCTGCCCTGGCGTGTATGGAAATTAATTAAAAAAATTAAGTCTGCTCGCCATAGCGGACACAATAGCAGACACGTGTTATAAAATCTATTTACATTGTCCAATCACAAAACCAAGATAAATGGACTGTGCCGCAGCGCCAATACAGACACCTCATATGAAAACTGTTATAGAAAAGTGTGTCCGCTGGGCAGTGTCGTTGAATAACTGTAGCGGACACGGGTGTCTGGCGTGGCGTGGTAAAATCATAGCTGATCAGACACCGGTGTCCGCCATGGCAGCGAATGTGTTAATAACTCCATCGAAATTATTTAAAAAAAATATATATAATAACTTATTTATAAAAAAAAAATATGAGTACCTATATAAAACGTTAAACTTAGTTCAGTTTTAAAAAAAAATTTTTTGTGTTTTTTTAAAAGTCCATAATTTTGATATAGCTTTAATTTTTTTCGGCATGTTATAAATTGTTATTCCATTATATATTATTGATTTTTGGCCAAAAGTACTCTTTACCATTGATGTTTGAATATGATGATTTTGTCTCGTGATGTGAATAATGTTGCTCGAAGGAAATATTATATTCGATTGTTTTTCTTTAATAATAATAGAGTGTATTAGAATGCATAACTTTAATTTATAAAGCTTTTCTAAATTTAAATATCCATTTGGTTCATATAAATTTATAGTTGGTTCTAAAAAAGGCAGTTTATGTATGCATTTAATTATTTTGTTTTGTAGTTTTTTTAATGGCTGAATTGTAGTTAAATTCGCTGATCCCCAGATTGAAATCATATAACGTAATTTTGAATAAACCAAAGAATAATATATATTTTTTAAATATTTTAACGATATATAATTTTTAGCTTTAAACAAAATGCCAATTATTGGTGAGATGTAACTTCTTAAATATTCAATATGTTTTTTACAACTTAATTTTTCATCAATATATAAAAATTTGATTGTATTACCTAGTATATTTAATTAAATGATTATTGAAAGAGAGTGAAGAAATAATATTATTTTTTAATTTTTATTTACTTATTAACATAAAAGATGATTTATTAAAATTTAAGGTAGGAGTATCAACATGCTTGCCAACCTATAACCTATTTCGCGTAGATTTATTTAGGTTTTCTAGCTTTTATACAAAATTTAAAGAAAATCAGTATCGACTTGATATTCTATAGGTAATAATTGACATAAAATATTTAATAAATATCAAGGAATTTCATAACTTATTTTAGGAGAATTGTATAACGAAAAATATCGGGTAAGATTTTTTTTAACATTATTATGTCATTGCAATGACATGTTCTTTCATTATACATATCTCCCAAAATTAGCAATGAAATAAATTGATATTTTTGTAATGTATCAGATATTACCTAAGTAATGTGCCGACGATACTGATTTTATTTAAATGTTAGTTTAAAAAATAATAAACTTGAAAAAACAAAGCGAAATAGGTTATAGGTTGGCAATAAATTGAATGACGTTGAGAATTCAACCTTAATGATAATTTATTAGTTTCAAGCCATTTACATATTATATTTAGGTCGTGGTTAATGTTATTATGAATTTGAGCATAGTCTTCATGAAAATATACAATAGTAGTATCATAGGCAAACAATTTTATTTTACCTTTTAAATTTAATTTTGCTATAGAATTAATGTAGATTAAAAAAAAAAGTAGGTCCTAAGGTTGATCCTTGCGGAAGACCACAAGTTATTTTTTTTTGTGAACTGTTAATATATTCAATTTGAACAAACTGCTTTCTATTACTTAAGTAATTTTTTAACAATAAGTAAATATTTCCCCGAATTCCAATATTGTATAGGCATTTAAGTAAAATGTTGTGATTGACTGTGTCAAATGCTTTATATAAATCTAGGGACAGTAGGCAGCATTTTTGGTTGCTATCAACGTTTCGTTGAATATCTTTGATAATTTATGCAGTTAAAATAGATATTTTTAAATAGAACTGAAAAATGTTAATCGGCGTGCACCAGAACCCAGAACCTCTCGATTCATATCGCATATCTGAGGTGTAAAACTTTTTTTTACTTAAGGCGTAATATTAAGTTCGAATCACTTTTTTTTTACCAAACAGCGAGTCTCTTTGGGCGTTTCGTGCAAAAAGCCGATTTGGAAGTAAAAAATAGATCCTTTTTTAATTAAATTCGTCATTTTCTCCAAATTAGAGGTTGCTAAGGCTTTAATTGTTTGTTGGGAAAGGTTTGGGATATAAGGACATTTAAGTTTTTCATTTATTAATTTTACCCTTTATCATCCTAAAACCGCACCTTTAATTTGAAACAAATACTTACAATACAAAGCAGTTCTTATATTTTCGGTGTGAAAAATCTATTAAATTAAAATGGTAAATACCCACGATCTAAATTAAGTTGATTTAATAATCCTTAATTAAAATCTTATAAGAAAAATTATTTTTACTTAGATAAAATAGAAATCAAAAAAATATGCTATAGAGCAGTATAACATTTACACGACGACTCTCCAATGAGTTACTTTTTATAATTTGCTTGTCTCTAACAACAATATTTTCCACAAAATTAAGAATTTGTAATATACGTTCACTTATTATTGTTGTTATTATTATTATTAAAAATCTGTAATCTCAACGAACTTAAAAAGTTCATTACAGAGAATATAACACCAAATATACAATATATAAAATGACAAATAATGAAAATCATGTTTAGTAACTATTAATAACTTCATCGAAATTATTTTTAAAAAAATATATACAGGGTAATTCATTAAGGGTGGCGACCGGCCATATCTCGGAAACTACTAGGCATAGAAACTTGGAGAAAAAAAAATTATCATTAAAGCGGTCATGAGAAAATTCTGGAAATTACTTTTAAGTTCCTCATTTCGCCGCAAGGGGGCACAATTAAAATTTTTTTTTTAAATTCTAAATTTCTCCGAAATTTTCCATATTAAGGTATAACTCTCATTACATCATCGAAAAGCTTAGACAATTCTGCATCATTTTGGTTTAAGACTCATTGGCGTACCGACCTTGATAAGAGTGGGGGAAGCTATTAAATGTGTAAACATTAAAATCGCTGTAACTTCTAAACGACTTATCCGATTTTACCAAATTTAAGCTTGTTTGGAAGGGAAAGGTAAGTATCTTCAATCGCCGTATCCAACAGTACACGATGGTGTTTAATAAAATTGCTAGAGGGCGCAATTTGTAATAATAACGGTTTTTTCGATTTTATCCCGGAAATTAAAATCATACGGTATATCTATGACATCATAATCGAAAAATATATGAAATTTGCAAGAAAAGATGTGAAGACCGCAGTTCGATATCTTCGTTCGTTTCACAGAGTTATTGTCAAAACAATAATTTTTAATACAAATTGCGCCCTCTAGCAATTTTATTAGAAATTATCTTGTACCATTGGATACGACAATTGAAGGTACTTACCTTTCTCCTTCAAACAAGCTTAAATTTAGTAAAATCAGTTAAGTCGTTAGAAGTTACAGCGATTTTAATGTTTACACTTTCAATAGCTTCTCCCACTCTTATCAAGTGAAACTGTAAACATTAAAATCGCTGTAACTTCTAAACGACTTAACCAATTTTACTAAATTTAAGCTTGTTTGGAAGAGAAAGGTACCTTCAATTGTCGTATCCAATGGTACAAGATAATTTCTAATAAAATTGCTAGAGGGCGCAATTTGTATTAAAAATTATTGTTTTGGCAATAACTCTAAAACGAACAAAGATATCGAACTGCGGTCTTCACATTTTTTCTTGCAAATTTATCTAATTTTCGATTATAATGTCATAGTTATACCGTATGATTTGAATTTCCGGGATAAAATCGAAAAAACCGTTATTATTACAAATTGCGCCCTCTAGCAATTTTATTAAACACTATCGTGTACTATTGGATACGGCGATTGAAGATACTTACCTTTCCCTTCCAAACAAGCTTAAATTTAGTAAAATCGGATAAGTCGTTTACAAGTTACAGCGATTTTAATGTTTGCACATTCAATAGCTTCCCCCACTCTTCCAGTCTAAGCTTTTCGATGATGTAATCAGAGTTACACCTTAATATGGGAAATTTCGGAGAAATTTAGAATTAAAAAAAAAATTTAATTGTGCCCCCTTGCGGCGAAATGAGGAACTTAAAAGTAATTTCCAGAATTTTCTCATGACCGCTTTAATCATAATTTTTTTTCTCCAAGTTTCTATGCCTAGTAGTTTCCGAGATATGGCCGGTCGCCACCCTTAATGAATCACCCTGTATAATAAACATTTACAAAAAAATAATATGTATTATCCATTAACGTTAGTTTTGTTTTAAAAAATATTTTTTCAGTCCTTTTTTAAAGTCCATAATTTTGATATTTCTTTAATTTTTTCGGCAAACTGTTGTAAATTGTTATTCCTTTATATAATATTGATTTTTGGCCAAAAGTACTCTTCACCATAGGTGTTTAAATATGATGGTTTTGTCTCGTGTTGTGAATAATGTTGTTCGGATGAAATATTGTACTTGATTGTTTTTCTTTATTAATAACAGAGTGTATTAGAATGCATAGTTTTAATTTATAAAGCTTTTCTAAATTTAAATATCCATTTCGTTCATATAAATTTATAGTTGGTTCTAAAAAAGGCAGTTTACGTATGCATTTAATTATTTTGTTTTGTAGTTTTTTTAATGGCTGAATTGTAGTTAAATTCGCTGATCCCCAGATTGAAATCATATAATGTAATTTTGAATAAACCAAAGAATAATATATATTTTTTAAATAGTTTAACGATATACAATTTTTAGCTTTAAACAAAATGCCAATTTATTGGTGAGATAGTAACTTCTTAAATATTCAATATGTTTTTTCCAACTTAAATTTTCATTAATATTTGAACCTAAAAATTTAATTGTTTTAGTATATTTAATTATATGGTTCTTGAAATTGAAAGACAGTGAAGAAATATTATTATTTTTTAATTTTGATTTACTTATAAACATAAAGGATGATTTATTAAAATTTAATGACAGTTTATTAATTTCAAGGCATTTTAAGTTTAATTTTGTTCTAGAATTAATGTAGATTTAAAAAAAATAGATCCTAAGGTTGATTCTTGTGGAACACGAACACCACAAACGTTACAAAATATTAGTCTATTTACTAATAAAACTACAAGAGAAAACAAACGTTAAATTCTTAAATTTTAATAATTGTAGGGAGTACAGTATTGCCCGAAATAAACAGTACTGAACTTGTAATCGTATTATATATTTAAAAAATACATATTATTGACACTTTATTATATGTTCTAAATGTGCACCTCCTCGTTCAAGACATACTTCATAACGATGTTCTAAGTTTCTGGTCATGTTATTGAATAAGGGTTGTCACAGAGCTGTGAAGAAGACTCTAACGGCATCCTTTAATTCATCGATGGTTTGTGGTGCCTGTTTGAAAACGGCATTTTTAGCCATGCCCCAAATGTATGCGTCTGGAGGTGTGAGGTCTGGAGAATGTGAAGGATAAGGGAAGTCAGTAAATTGATCAGACACGTATAGCAAACTTGCACCATTATGTCGGCCCATTCCGTATGAGCGAAAATAATGCTCTACCAGAAACACTTTCTCCTCTGTACTGAACACCATTTTTAACAATTAGGCCCTACTAATTACTTGTTTGAGGTTTACTTGACAGGTCTATACTAGCTAACTTGAGTGTGACAGCGCACGCATAAAAACACCGCCAACTTAGTTTCAGTACTGTTTATTTCGGGTATATCTGTAGTTGTTTGGGTTTGTCGTGTAAGGTGTAAAAACCTTACCTTAAACAACAGAAAAGGAACAAGTTTAAATTATTTCCAATAGGGACCTTTCCAATTTTTTTTTTTCAATATTATGATTTAGTTAGGCCTACAAAAAATATTCCCCAATTATTACTCCTTAAAAATCTTGGTAAAAATTCTTTAAAGCGTGTCAAAAGCATTTTAAACGACCTCTTAAGCGCGCCAAGCTCGATGGCGTCAGGAAGTATGACTTTCCGTCATCCTGACCGGTGGCCGAGCGACCGAGTTTGCATTTAGATTGCCGTGAGTTCTTGTTATTGTATTGTTGTTTTACGGTGGAATTCTCAACGTCGTTATAACCTATTTCGTGGATGTCGCACACGAATTATACTTCTTGACGTCACGACCCGTTTTTACCCGCTTGGGATAATTTGAATTTTGGGGCATTTTTAAATCTTGCTAGCGGTCTTTTGGGACGAAATATGTTGTTTTTTTTTGCTGCCATATGTTTTATGACAATATATACTTATGATTTATAGAATTTTTTCCCCATTTAAAATTTTTGTCAAGTTCCCTATTAGGTTACTAAAATAATTACTAGGCCTAAGAAGCCTTATTGTGAGTAATAATTATACGTTTCCCCTGCTTTTTTGATAGCAGACTAGGTAACTTGGCGGTGGACAGATTCCTGATGGCCTACGATCTGCGAATGCTTAGGGCCGTATCCCCAATGCAGACTGTGATAGACCCGCTGTACCTAAGATTTTTGCCCACAATATCATCGCGACTTGCCGTGGTATCGGCCGCTGGGCAAGTGCAATTATTGGATACTATTGCTTTGGCGGAGCCCAAGATTTGTTTGCTTCAGGTGGATTGTCCAGGTAAGCATTCTTTACATTGTGAGTTCCTCTTAACATTTTACTTATTTATATAATTTTGTTAGAGTCCGGTTCTGTTTCTGTACTACCAACCGCTTAACGTAAAATATACCAGACTTCAACAGGGTGCCATTAATGACAGGTGATGCGGCGAGTTCTTAGATTAATTTGACTACTCTAGATAGACAAGTACTAAAAAAACGAAATAGTTTAAATAAATGTATCCATTTTGTATTTATAACATTTACTTTTTGTTAAATAAAACCTACATTTTATTTACAACCATACATGTAATGTTGACATTACAACATTTTTAACAGTTTGGAAGTGTCACATTACCTACATCTACTTCCCTCTTCCACTTCCCTCACCCATTTCCCTCACTCATTTCCCTCACTCATTTCCCTCATTCTTGTCATTCAACCAGCATATTTTTGTTTGGCGTCAAAACAATAAATGTCATATCGTGCACCCGGAAGAAGAGGGTGACATCTCAAAATCAGTCATTTTTCAGGAGAGGTGTTTAAAGATTATGTCTTTTTTATTTTTGCTAATATATTTTTTAAGGCATTAATAGGATAATGATTTTTTGACTTTTATTACAGACTTTGTGCCTCCATTGAATTGTAAAATTTATTGTTTGTTATTGCTTAAGATCAGGGAGAATTTGATAGAAGTAACCTTTTTGAATATAAAATAAGCAAATATAAGTACATATTTCGTCTTGTCGCCTTATTGAATATAAATAAATCTATTTTTCTAAACAGAAACTATCTTTTGCCACAAGACAACTAGAAATGTCACCTTTCTCTAAGACACAGGCAAACTGAGATAACACCATCTTCTCGATACGTGCTGCGTAAAAATGGCGAATTCAGTAAAGCGACAACACGCCATCTCTCGGTCAAAAAGTACAGCTCACATGTTACTTTTTTTCTCATGATAGAATACAATATTTAAGATTGATTTCTGTATAGGGGAGGGGGGGGGGGGCACATTCGGCCTATAAGAAGATTTTTTAGTATTTTTTTGTAACTATTGTTTTAAATAAGATCACTTTTAACTATTATTTTTTATTAACGTTTGTTTGAAGTACTTGTGACGATATTCTTGATCTACTGTTTTTAAAAAAAAAATTATAAGGCTTTTTTTAAAACCCGACCAGTGGCCGAATGTACCCCCTTGAGCGTGCAGTTTCGGCCATCATTACTAAAATTATTTTTAACAATAGAATTTACAATAAAACAAAGTAACTCTATAAGAAGCTTTATTCACAAGTATTTACTGTGCAATTAGAGTACCAAAATTGTAAGGAAAGTTAAAAAATGAAGCAGTTCTGGCTGTTCATGATTTTGATGGTTGGTCAAATTTTGAAATTATGTCATTAATTTCGACATCTGCCAAATCATCAATAGATGGATAGTAAAATGTTCCTAGTGGATAGGCCACGTCGTCTAAGAAATTTGACTCTGGCAATACTAGAATTGACAGCCTAATTTGTCCGATATAGTGAATCATTGCATGTTTAGCCACTGGCCCAATGTAACCCCTACTATGGTGGATGAATGTGCCCCTAATGTATGTTTTAGATAGAAACTTGGCTACATCTGAAATTTTTTAAGGTTAGATTTCACTTTTATGTCTACTTAAAACACAGTATTAGGCACTCCCAATACTAATGAAGTTAAGCTTATTATTATAAACCAATTATTTATGAAGTAGGTTAATAAAATATAATAATATTTACCTTAGATTGGCCTTTTTAGACAAATCTTATCTTACTGATTAAAATTGGAGCTGCAGGTAAGATAGATAACGGACAAACAACATGTGTCACATAAATTTTCCGCGCGAAATTTGAATAGGTCTTGAAATATTAGACGTGGCTGAATGTGCCCTCATGCCGAATGTGTCCCCCCCCTCCCCTATAACTCAATTTTGCCAAATTTTGAGATGTCACCTTCCGGGTGCACGATATTTTGACATTTTTACTACATTTTTTGGAAAAATCAAATATTATCTAATTTTCAATTAACGGTGTGGTTGTAAATAAAATAGTATACAAACCTCAGAGGAAAATTTTCATTACTTTCACGAGAAGTTAACCTCGACGCTTCGCGTCTCGGATAACTAACTAATCTCTCGACAGTAATGAAACACTTTCCTCTTCGGTATGTAATATACTATAATTCATATTATAAACGAAAGTAACTACTTTAAATATTTCAGCCTCTATGATATTGACATTCGATATGTGCACTACCACTCAAGCAATGTCATTTGGCGACAGCGGTGGTCAGATTCATTTGTTCTCCACGACGGAAGAGCCGTTGTTCAACTCGTACTCCCGAGCGACCGAGTTCCCAGATCCGGTGGTTCAATATCCGAGTTTCGCAATCGACGATTATAATACGCCGTTGTCGATAATTCCTATGCCCTACGTACCTCCCGATGTACCTCTCGCGTCTGATTGGCCATCTGCCTTTTTGCAATATAATTACAGGTAAGAATTCTATTAAAAACTTTATCTAACAAGTGCTTTCTTAACCATTCCGTATACAACTACCGTGCGAGCAAAAATTATTTGCATCAAAGAGGGCCTTGCATCTAAGGACGTAATGCTTAGCCGTAGAGCTTAATACCTGTTGGGTGTCAGTAACTACCTGAATTAACAATCAATCAATTATTCCGTAATCTTTGACAATCGTTACAAGTAAGTCAGTAACTACCTGAATTAACAATCAATCAATTATTCCGTCATCTTTGACAATCGTTACAAGTAATTTGATTCATCGCTAATTTTTCCAATTTCTTGAACAATTCATACAAGGGGCTTTACGGAACAGCGCAATACATTCATGGTTGAAGCGTATTTTCGAAACGGGGTGAGAGTAAATGGTGAGTGGCAATACAATCCGGGTTTGTGCATGGACGATTTTCACGAACATTTTCCTAACGTTGCTTTTATTGCTGGGGATTTTTATCATTGCCTGAAAAGAACCGTGGCTATGTTTAGGGAAACAGGTTCTATACAACACAAAAAAGGAGCAGGAAGACCATCTGTAAGAACAGAAGAACTTGTTGCAAACGTTCGTGAAATAATGCAAAATACGCCAACACATTTTTCATAAAAAGTATATAATAAAAGTTTATTCAAATATTTTTTTGACATTTAATGCTAATATATAATTTTTTTGTGTATCAATTCCGAACTCAGAACTAAAATACTTGTTTTGAGGTAAATAATATAATATTTATTGTCAAGAATATATTTTATAATTCAGGCAGAACTAGATTATAATATAAAACGAATATGACAATATTTTAGTGGTATATTTTACATAATAATAATAATAATATTTTATTTATTAATATCACTACAGTATACAAAAATACAATACGTCATGTATATATAATATATATTTATTTATTTTAATTGACTGTGGTTGCATATCAAAAATATATGGATTGATGTTTAAAAAATGTTTGTGTGCTATTGTTTTGTTTACTCTATTTTTATATGTAATAGTATTTTTATGACGAGTTTCATGTGTGTGATTAATATAATTTATGTTATTTTTATGTTTAAAAATATACAGGGTGTCCCATAACTTATGGGCCGTAGAGTAACTAGAGATACTAGACATTAAACTACGCCGATTAAGTCATATAAGTTTTTTCGGATTGTTACTCGTTCTAGAGATACAGGGTGTTGAAAGTAAAAGTTTATTATTATTATTATTATTAATATTATTATTTATTTAGTTAAAAGTTTAATAAAGTGTATTGAGGTCAACGGTGGTCACTTTCAACATTTACTAAAGTGAGCTTCTTGTTTTTGTTCCACTGTTTCGAATTTATTGCGTTGTGATAATTAAAGTATTAATTTAATTATGTACATGGTTTTTTATGCTTTGGGATGTTTAAAGGGAAATATCTCGAAAACCGTTAAATATATTAAGATCAATCAGGTATACCTTTTTGACTTAGAAAATGCCCTTCTTTAAGAAACTTTAATTGAAAAACACCTAATATCACAGGTAAGAAAAAAAATCATAGATTTATGAAGTCCAGTGTATGCAACTAGCGCCCTCTAGTGTGAAACTTAAAAATTTCTACAAATTCTTATTTCTTGCTCATAAAAATATAATACTGCCAATTTTCAATTCGATTCATTTCATTCGGTTTTAAAATTATGGCTTATTTTCGAGAATAAACTTTTACTTTCAACACCCTGTATCTCTAGAACGAGTAACAATCCGAAAAACTTATATGACTTAATCGGCTTAGTTTGATGTCTAGTATCTCCAGTTACTCTACGGCCCATAAGTTATGGGACACCCTGTATATTAACATGTTGTAAGAAAATGTTTGTTTTATATCCATTTTTTGCTATCTTTAAATAGTAAATCAGATAATGGATTGGATGATATGCCAAAATATTTATAAAATAGCTCTACCGCGATATTGTACCTAAATCGAGTTTTTATTATTTTCAGAAAACCACCTGGAATTGATCCGGAAATATTAAGAACCATGAAAATGCAAGGACCAATTGGGTACGCACCGAACCCAAAGATCATGCGCCGAAACCAAGTGAGAAACGATAAGTTAAAACCTGTTTATTTTTCTTAGATTTTAAGTGTTAGCAGTATTTAGGGTTTTTGGTTATTCTATATATAAGCCATAAGAAGAATTTGGTGTTGATTTTGAATTTTTGTTTCGGTTTTGTAGTTAGGTCAGTCTAAAGTAATTAAATTACCGTTTATTTCAACCGGGCGCATAAATAGTAAAGGGTGTATTTCTGTTTTGTAAAAAAAAATACAAAAAAATTATACAAAGGATTTTCATAGAACCATAGTAAAAACTATTACATATTAATTAGAATCCCATGTAGACTAGGGTCGATAATTTTTGAAACCAAAAAAAATAATAATAGGATGCAACCCATTGGAAAAGGAAGAGAATATAACAAAAATGAAAGGAAAAATAAATTTCGGGCGATCCGAGGTCGGGAACTGGGGGGCGGTGAGTTTTTAAGGTTAGAAAACGATTTATCTCGATTTTCGGCAAAACTACCAAGTCCTATGGAAAAACGTTAAATGGCAAAGTAGTAGATAATAAAAAGATCTACAGCTTTTGTATTTGCACCTTTTTCACATAACCTCAAAATTTATGTGAAAAATTCAAATAACCAAGTTTTTGGTTTTTTATTTTTCTTTTACAAAAAAAATTTTTATACACAAAATTTTGATGAAAACTTACTTTTTTATGTCCCAAACACACCGTAATTTTTTTGATTTAAAATATTTATTTTTTTACCTTATTTTGACTTAATATCGAAAAAGCACCTTAATTTTCAATCGAAAATTCTCACGTCAAAATATCTGCTTTTTTAAAAAAGTCGGTGGGCATTTTGTTCGTTGAAATCCCTACTTTCTGATGGTGTAAAAAAAATATACATTACTATGGTAAATATTCTTAAAAAATGCAAAGAAACGAAAAAAAAATCGAATCCGAAATTTTTTTTTTATCATTATATACAATTTTGAGCTATTTATTAAAATTTATACTTTAATTACTCGAAAAACGTAAGATTCCATGTTACATTGATAAACAAAAAAATTACAAATCCATAAAACATAAAGATCGCAAAAAATATGCGAAAATAGTTGTTGTAAATATAATTAAAGGTAGGATTTAAAGGGGATTTCATCACATTTACCATAGTAATGTATATTTTTTTACACCATCAGTAAGTAGGGATTTCAACGAACAAAATGCCCACCGACTTTTTTAAAAAAGCAGATATTTTGACGTGAGAATTTTCGATTGAAAATTAGGGTGCTTTTTCGATATTAAGTCAAAATAAGGTGAAAAAATAAATATTTTAAATCAAAAAAAATACAGTGTCTTTGGGACATAAAAAGGTAAGTTTTCACCAAATTTCGTGAAAAAAAAATTTTTCTTGTAAAAGATAAAAATAAAAAACCAAAAACTTGGTTATTTGAATTTTTCACATAAATTTTGAGGTTATGTGAAAAAAGTGCAAATACAAAAGTTGTAGATCTTTTTATTACCTACAACTTTGCTATTTAACGTTTTTCCAAAGGACTTGTAGTTTTGCCGAAAATCGAGATAAATCGTTTTCCAACCTTAAAAACTCACCGCCCCCCCACTTCCCGACCTCGGATCGCCCGTAATTTATTTTTCCCTTTATTTTTGTTATATTCTCTTCCTTTTCCAATGGGTTTCATTCCACTATTATTTTTTTTTCACTTTTTACCATTTGCAAAGGCTTCAGCCCTGGTCTAATGGATTTGAAAATAGTTTTAAGATGTGCACTTTAAGGTTACGTGAAATTATTTTACATAAAACGGCCCTTAACCATAGAGGAGTTATTTTCCTCTGTTTAGATTGTGGTATACAGCGTGTCCAGAGAAGTTCTAGACATATGGGAATTTTCTTTATTGTTGATTTTACGAAAAAAAGTTATTCTTTATAAAAAGTTCTGCTTGATCCGCAAATAATATTGACATATCAAAACTTAATATATCATGTATAGGGCGGCAAAAAAAATATAGAAACACAGAATTACGTTAAGAGGGAAGAACCCTCGATTTTTATTTTAGAGCAAATTATTAGAAGAAAATTTTACTAAGGACAAGAAAACGCGGTCAGATACAATTTTTCGTTGAAATATTTTAATTTACAGCGTACCATCAAAAAATCTCGTGTTAATAAGTCGAAAAATATTAAATGATTTTTAACTAACATGTCAATATTCGTTACTATAGTATTGCACATAGTTGTTGCGAAATTGTTGCAGGTAAAAATTAAAGAAATAAAATAAAAAAATATTTTGCAAAGGCTTTTTGATGGTACCCTGGTATTTCAACGAAAAATTGTATGTGATCACGTTTTGTAGTCCTTAGTAAAATTTTCTTATAACAATTTGCTCTAAAATAAACATTGAGGGATACCTCAACGTAATTCTGTGTTTCTAATTTTTTTACCGCCCTGTACATGACATATTAAGTTTTTATATGTCAATATTATTTGCGCATCAAGCAGAACTTTTTATAAAGAATAACTTTTTTTCGTAAAATCAACAATAAAGAAAATTCCCATATGTCTAGAACTTCTCTGGACGCTGTATATGATGGAGCAAAATGCTTTCGAAAATAATGTAACGAATATTTGACTAACTTTTTTTTTTTTTTCGTTTAATCGGGATCTATAGTGTGTCCACGGATAGAGTTTGGAAGAGGCAATTTTTTTATTAGTTGGTATACAGGGTGTCCCAGATAAGAATGCACTCTACAGGGATCTCGTAAACCATAAGAGATATAGAGATGGTTAAATTAGAGAAAAGGTGCGCATAACTGAATCCTGTAACGTCATCTTTTCAAATTTTAAAAATTCCGAATGCTTCCGAATATTCGCGATTTCGTTTTAATTGATTTGTGATTCTATTTGAAGAGACATTTCAAAATAAATTTAACATTCTCATTGCCACTTTTTCTCCCCTACAAGATGGTTTAATTACATTTTTGATCCGACGTTTCGCTTAGTCACAACCATCATCAACTTTGTTATCTTAAATAGTCGGAAAATTTTATTTTATGCTTAATAAATTCTACGTTTTATTCTAAATCTAACGGTGTATCACACTTATTATTTATTAGACGTTTCGATATAGAAAAATACATCATCAATGAAAATAGGCACATTATCGAAAATATTTTTGTTTTTATTGTTGTATTTAAACACTAGTTGGATTTTAAAACATTTTTTTAAAATAAACATATAACAAAACATAATATCTAATAAAACTTATCTGAAAAATGCAACAAGTAATATTTAATTTCAATTATAAAATAAAATTATTTTTTATTTTTAAAAAATGCATGATAATATTCTAACATAACGTACGTACCATTTAAATTCGGCATCATATGGGTGGCTATGAAATTGATTGACGTTATTCTCTATTGTTGATGTGTTTTTCTATATCGAAACGTCCAATAAATAATAAGTGTGATACACCGTTAGATTTAGAATAAAACGTAGAATTTATTAAGCATAAAATAAAATTTTCCGACTATTTAAAATAACAAAGTTGATGATGGTTGTGACTAAACGAAACGTCGGATCAAAAATGTAATTAAATCATCTTGTAGGGGAGAAAAAGTGGCAATGAGAATGTTAAATTTATTTTAAAATGTCTCTTTAAATAGAATCATAAATCAATTAAAACGAATCGAAATCGCGAATATTCGGTTTTATCCAAATATCTTCGGAAGCATTCGGAATTTTTTAAATTTGAAAACATGACGTTACAGGATTCAGTTATGCGCAACTTTTATCTAATTTAACCATCTCTGTATCTCCTATGGTTTACGAGATCCCTGTAGGGTGCATTCTTATCTGGGACACCCTGTAGAAAAAAAAGTCATTCTTTATTTATTTATCGTAAATTTTTTTTTATTTATCGTCTAATTGTGCTGCAACTACAATTTCGAATACCAGATATGCGATTCTATACAGTTCGTCGCAAACAACATTTTTAGTTTTTTGGATCTTTTCTTTAATTTAAGGGGATATCTAAAGCCACATGTGTATAAAACAATTTCAATAAAAACTTAGATCTCTTGAAAAAAAAATAAGAGTAATTATTGTAAATATCCCAAAACAGCAAGTTAGGAACTGTTATAGCGAATTCAGATGTCGAGTTGAACTATGCGCCAACTCGGTGGTACCACATTTGAATAAGTTTAAAAATTTATGATTGAATAAATTGAAGAAATATGACGTCATAATAAAAATACTTCAAAAGTAGGCAAATAAAAAATGGTTTTCTTACAACAAAATCGTTACTCGGTCAGATATAAAATCACATTCGAAGTAAGAAAGCAACAATAGTTGTTTGTTTTTACGTACAATTATTTTAAACCAAATCCATAAAACTAAAAATGTTGTTTCTGACGAACCCTGTATAGTAATCGCAAGTGGAATATTTGAAGGAGGAAAATTTTATTAAATCAAGAAATTTGAAAAAAAAAGATCCAAAAAACTAAAAATGTTGTTTGTGACGAACCCTATATAGTAATCGCAAATCTGATATTCGAAATTGTAGTTTCAGCACAAGCAGACGTTTTTATAAAGAATGACTTTTTCTTCTATACCTATACTAATAAAAAAGTTTTTCCTCTTCCAAATTCTATCAGTGGACACACTGTTACAACACATCTATTGTAGTTTGCCGGATTAAACTAATGCACACATTAATAATTATTAAAGGGCGGATTATATGCACTTAAATTCAGCCAAAATATGCGCATATATATGCCTTGTTTGCCTTTAAAATATGCAGTTATTTACATTTTTTTACAAAATATAAATAATGGTATGCAATATTTCTTAATTTATTATAGTAAAATGACGTAAAGAAACACATTGGGTTCTAAAAAATACGTTTATTTTTAAAAAAGTGCAAAAAAATTAACTACTACTAACTATGTAATCGGACAATACTGCAACATAGGTAGCAAAATATAAGGCAAATATATAACTTCGTTGAATGGTTTACCCTCGTAAATGCCTTTTACTGCAGTTAAGTATTTAAATCCTTCATTCTTTTTTACAGTTTTGACCTCCTACTATACCTGGAATGTTTTTACATTAAGCGGAAAAAGTTTCAACAATATTAAATTATGTCTCTTAAACTTAAATTACTACTCTTCAACGAGGATATTATGTCCTGTATAAAACTGAAATTAACCTTAATAAAAACAAGCTAGTTACGCTTGCATTTTTACAACTCTTTACTTTGCACAACACACTGCGAATCGTCATCTAAATCCAAAATTAGTTCTTTAATGGCTTCGAAATACTCTGCGTAGAATATCCTTAATCCATAATCCCTACCGGGTAATTACAGGTTCTTAAGGTAAACTAACTCCTGGTAATCTCTCCTTATACAGGGTGTCCCATAACTTATGGGCCGTAGAGTAACTGGAGATACTAGACATCAAACTAAGCCGATTAAGTCATATAAGTTTTTTCGGATTGTTACTCGTTCTAGAGATACAGAGTGTTGAAAGTAAAAGTTTATTATTATTATTATTATTAATATTATTATTTATTTAGTTAAGTTTAATAAAGTGTATTGAGGTCAACGGTGGTCACTTTCAACATTTACTAAAGTGAGCTTCTTGTTTTTGTTCCACTGTTTCGAATTTATTGCGTTGTGATAATTAATATATTAATTTAATTATGTACATGGTTTTTTATGCTTTGGGATGTTTAAAGGGAAATATCTCGAAAACCGTTAAAGATATTAAGATTAATCAGGTATACCTTTTTGACTCAGAAAATGCCCTTCTTTAAGAAACTTTAATTGAAAAACACCTAATATCACAGGTAAGAAAAAAAATCATAGATTTATGAAGTCCAGTGTATGCAACTAGCGCCCTCTAGTGTGAAACTTAAAAATTTCTACAAATTCTTATTTCTTGCTCATAAAAATATAATACTGCCAACTTTCAATTCGATTCATTAAACGGTTTTAAAATTATGGCTTATTTTCGAGAATAAACTTTTACTTTCAACACCCTGTATCTCTAGAACGAGTAACAATCCGGAAAAACTTATATGACTTAATCGGCTTAGTTTGATGTCTAGTATCTCCAGTTACTCTACGGCCCATAAGTTATGGGACACCCTGTATACACCTGCACTCTTAGAGGTCCTTTTAGAAACACTGTTTCTACATTTGAAATTAATTTATTTTAATTTAAATACAGCTTATTAAGCAGGTAATAATAACGCATTATTAAGTGACAATAAATAACCCCTAACAATATACCTGCAAAGCCCGGAAACCCCCAATAAATACCTTGTGTACAACCAAAATGTAAATATAATTATTATAATCTTCAGATTGGAAAATTCCTGAACTAAGTACCGAACTGGACATTAAACCTTTAACGTTTTAAATTTTTTGATAAAGCCGAAAACATAAAAATATGCTCTGAAAATAACATTTATGAAAAATATGCATTTTATTACTTATAAAATTGACAAAATATGCAAAAAATCCATATATATGCATTTTGCATATATTCCGCTCTTTATTAATTATTATTATGACATCAACAAAAAAATAATGTCTCTTGTTTTAGTGCCCAAAGGTTTTATTTTTCACTTGTCATTTTAAATCCTCAGTTGTCAAATTTAAATGATTTTAATTTGTAATTTTTTAGTTAATATGAGGGTAAAAGCTTAAGTTTGTTATAATTTTATATTTGACAAATGAGAGAAATTATAGCTATAGCTGATCAGCCTCGAATAATTCCTTAACTCCAGTGTTTATTGTAGATAAAGCATATAAAGTGCTCTAATTAATTTTATTATTCCTTGCCGCTTTGTGATATAATATATATATATATATATAATATTTCGAATATATAGGATAAAATAATATACTAACTGTGACTTATCCAAAGACTTTAACTTGTGTGATTTTCAGACTGTTTTGACTTGTGATACTTAACGGCAATAAAGTTAAATAAACTTTTTGGGATGTTATGTTTCTTATTTTATTTGAAATCATTCTAAAGTCCCTTTCGTGTATGATTAAACATTTACTTTATTAGAGTAAATTATTTTTCGTAGACATTAACATTGTGTACTCTGCGTGCTGCATTAAAAATATCTGTAAACCCTGTCCAAACGTTAACTATAAAATGAGGGAAAATATATGTTGTGGTAGTGTCCCAAATTCGAGCCTCATCATTGAGATTTTAAGAATAATACGATATACTGCATCGAAACGTATAAAACGATAAAATGTGAAACATGTTTTTATTCAGGGGGATTTTTTAAACCCCCAAGGTATGGATAGTTGCCCTAACAGTGTAATGTTTATTTTTTTGTAATGGTTAAAATATGTTTAGCTAATTCATAAAACATTGCTACGTGTACAACTGATACTGACATCCGATCAAACCAAGCAGATGCACTTAAAAATTGCGTTAGATACTTCGATTAACCATTTTTTCAAGTGGATCGAACTACCAAGTCAATCCTACAGTTGTTGGGATTGAATTGTATAAAGTGGATATAAAAGTGCCATAAACGATAAACACAGCATCAATGACTGTTATTAGCTGGGTTTTTGGATTGATGGACAGGAAAAGGTTGATGATATCCGGTATATTATTCTTTTGTTTTCATTATCTCTCTCTTTTAATGCGATTGTCTCTGTTTTTTTAAAGGATTGAACGTGAGTTTTTGAATCCTATCGACGCATGGTAAATTCAGGTTTGATTGAAAAGACCGTCCATCCATTCGGTTCAAGTGAAGCGTAACTATGTGTTGTATACGTAGTCATAAATTCAATATTTGTTTTTTCAAAAATTTTGAAACGCTAGCTCTTATAGTTGCCTAGATTTTACTGATTAGGTCCGAATTTGGAACATCTTACACAATATACATGGTGATTAATAACTAAAATAATTGTGGATTTACTAATTTGATATGAATTTTAGTTCAAACATTTTTAATTTTCGAAATATCAAAATTTGTAAGGTATAGTCATTGAATATCAAACTATAAGAAGGCCATATAAGCAGATTTCCTAGTCATCAAAAATAAAGCGTGTTGATGCAGCCACTAACGACGAGCTTTTTCACTGCTAAATTAAAACATTGTTGCCGTCTGTCTGTTTGACTTGCTGCATGATCCTTTTCCCACTACCATAACCGTACAGTCACGCGCGTCGCGGTGCCTGGATTGCCTTGCACTAGCATAATATATCGTCGGCTTAGTGCAAAAATTCAAGAAGTCAAAATTGACAGAAAATTGCGAAGTTTAAGCTGATTTATTAAAAAAATGTGCAATAATGTTAGGCCTACGAAGTTGTCATGTGCATATGTACAAACTTTCTTTAATATATTTTTACAAAATGGTATTTATTATATTATGCACAATTCATTAAGTGACTTAGTGAGTTTTCGACCCAACTACAAATAAATAGCTATACTTGCTGTCGCTTTTTATCTACTTTTATTTGTTTAACATTTAACCCCTAATGCAACGGTAAAATCATTGGGAAAATCGGTCCAATTACCCCGAGTAATACGCGTACATATTATTATCAAAAATATGCATTCGGCTGGAATTGAGAACCTCTTATTTTATTGTCTGTTAAAAATTCCAATAAAATACGATATGCGGTAACACCACGACATCACATCGGTGAATTTGAGACATCTGTTGCCGAGGCGCTGCATTATAACGACAGATTTAAGGTTAGAGTTACGATCAACTCCACAATGGCGGCCAAACCACCTCCAATACGTCTAAAACTGGGTTGTCAACTTTTCTCGGACATCCGCCATTCTTATAATTTGATATTCAACGGTATAGTATTAAGCGACAGTTGCTCATTTTAAAGTGTTACTTATAAACAAAATTAATAAAACATAAAACAGTCGATGTAAAATAAACAAATTATAATGTTTTAACGAATGTAGGCGAACATTTTTGGGTCTTGCCTCAACCATCAGAGTCTGCCAGACAAATGAATTTGCCCAAATGGGAAAATTAGCATCAATTTTGTTAATTTAAATGTTTTATTTAAAAATTGTTGGCAATTATTATTATTTTGCTGTGTTTCGACTAAAATTTGTATGATTGTTCGAATTCCCTCACAAGCTGTTAAAGGGGGAAAATTGATACACTTCGTAGCTAGTCGCATGTGTTGGTTCTAGCAAATGTAATATATATTCGCATGCATTGCGCTCTAGTTATCTAAGATATTACGTAATTGTTCAAATTATAATGCAGTTTGCATAATTAATTTTTACAAATCGACATCAAGAATGGGTTTGATTGTATCTAAGGAATTTGATAATTAAGGTTGAATTCTCAATGTCATTCAATCTATTGCCAACCTATAACCTATTTCGCGTTGATTTTTTGAGTTTATTATTTTAATAACTAACATTTAAAGAAAACCAATATCGTCGGTACAATATTTAGGTAGTATCTGATATATTACAAAAATATCAATTTATTTCATTGCTAATTTTGGGAGAATTGTATAGTGAAAGAACAATGAGCAACAATGACATAATAATGTAAAAAAAAATCTTACACGATGTTTTTCGCTCTAGAATTCTCTTAAAATAAGTTATGAAATTCCTTGATATTTATTAAATATGTCAATTATGACCTATAGAATATCAAGTCGATACTGATTTTCTTTAAATTTTGTATAAAAGCTAGAAAACATAAATAAATCTACGCGAAATAGGTTATAGGTTGGCAAGCATGTTGATACTCCCACCTTAAGTGCGATGTCGTTTGGCTGGATACATCACGGCAGGTCTTGGTTATTACATTGCCACACTTTCGTTTTCAAAATAATAATATAAAACCAAATGATTTATAATTTAAAATTACATTTTCGAGCATTTTGTTTTGCCTATTCTGCTGATCTGGAATATTCTGTAGCTTAGTCACACGGTCAAAATATTGAAAAAGCGCCACCTCGTGTATTATATTTTTCAAAAACACAATTTTGAACTTTTTTTATGAACGCCTACTTACCGATTGTTTTACAATCCTTTCGACGTAATTGATTTAGTAAGTATGGATATTTTGTTTTGCTTACCAATTTATGCTTACATAATTGCGTTTTGCATTTTTCAAGTGTGGTCTAATTGTTATCTTCTACCATATTAAATTAACATAAATATGAAATAAATTTTGTGGTTTAATGACAAACTTAGATACGTCCATTATCGCTATTTTCGGGACACGAGTAACTTTTAAACAAAACTGGAAGAATTTTTTTACAGTTTTACCTAGTTCCCTTAAATTTGCCTTACATATCTGGGTACACAAATAACTTTTTCAAAAAGTTACAAGATAATACAAAAGTAAGACTAGTGCGCTATATACAGGGTTGGGCAAATGTTCCGGAACGGTTTAATTACAGGCGAACGAAAAGTGATATCGGATCCGGGTTTTGGGCAATCTATAGGACTAAAATTTAACTGTTTGACTATTATACCATATGTCAGTAATGTCACCAACTGTCATGTCGTCACCTTAGAGTTATACTGTGGTATGTACAGTAAACCAAGTTTTGAGAAAAAGCGTTATGAAAAATTGGCTTTTTGTTACAGTGCTATAGACAGACCTACACTTAAGAAAATTTGTACTTAGTTAGTTTCATTATAATTATTACGGTTTTTTAGAAAAAATATACACATATACATTGTTTTTTCTATATTTTGGGCACTAGAAAAAACACATACAATTATGTAACTCTATTTTTTTATTAATTATGAAAACATACAACTCTGTAACGTTACATAAAAACAAAATAACTACAAATAAGAAAATAATCCAGAACTAGAGAAATAAATATGTTAGGCATTATCATTTTTGGGAAGTATAGCCATATAGTATGCCTTATCCACCTCCGGTATCCACTAGCACACTAACTCAACGACCCAACCAAATAAAAACAAAGTTGTATGTGTATTATTTGTGACCATAGGAATAAAATATAAAATTACAAAGGTGTATGTGACACATATACAACTATGAAACTCTAAAAATTGCAATTCACGTTGATACAACAATGTATTTATGGTTGCCAATGACATATGGTGTAACGTACAACATTGTAATTCTCTGGAAGGCAAGTTTGAGGTACATACAACTTATTAACACCGAAAAGTCAATTTCAGAAAAAATGCGACATACAACAGTATAACTCTAAGGTGACGATGTGTTGACGTTATTTTTTTTTTAAATGGAACACCCTGTATATTTTTACATTTTTAAATTCCACATAAAATTATAATTATTTTTTATTAAATGCACTATTAGTCTATACTTCATAGTTTCCGAGATATTGACTCGAAAAGTGACATTTTTGAACCTTGACAGCTTATAACTTTCTAACAGTACGTCTTAGAGCAAAACGGCTTACATGTCCCTATCTTCAATTTTTATTATCTTCCCAAAAAAATCAACTTCCAGTTAAACCGGAACAACTATATTTGCTGCTTTCGAGTTACATCCGGTTTAACCGGAAGTTGATTTTTTTGGGAAGATAATAAAAATTGAAGATAGGGACATGTAAGCCGTTTGTCCCTTTAGTCATAGTGCCTACTCTCTATTGCTAAAGCAATGTTTATGTATATTTTTAATCCTAGAGAGAGGCGTTTTCAGTTTCTATACAAATGTAATATGATTGGTCAAATCTGGCACCAGGAATTTTGGTCTAAAGTAAAATATTTTTCACAATAAATGGTTGACTTCGTTTAACTACCTGGGACGTTTTGCAAGAGCTCGGCCATAAAAATGCAAATAAACTGTCGGTCAGGGTCGGATTATAATTTGTAATTATAGCAGGTAATGTTTTTAGGATATTTTATGTCATTAAATAATATATTATTAATAACGAATTAAATATCTAAAGTCCTACCCTGTAGTGTATTTGCTTGTTGATTGTGTATAACAATGGGATTAAACCCGTAGTTTTATTGCAGTCAATAAGTCGATACTATTTAGGGTGAAAAATACTTTAGGTTTTCTTAGATTTGCACATAAAAAATGTGCAGGTATACTGATAGTTTTGATTTATATCACTAGAGTCTACTTAAATTGTAAAAATGAGATCAGTACTCTGATGTGCATTAACTCATTATATCTACAACGCTGCGGTAAGTAGCTACTTTTCTCATTCATTACTGATTGGGTTTTCTACCCCGATAGTGCGGTAAGTAATGCCTGTTATAGTAAAGCCGCATATTTGTTTTGTGAATGTTGCCCTTGCAACATAATATTTAATAATATTCTTGATTACCTATCAGACTGTTGATGTATAAAGGGATTATATGCACATAAATTTAGCCAAAATATGTGCATATCGATGGTCTCAAATCAATACCTCGTAAGTCCGAAATTGGCCATTTTAAGATTTTGACGCTTTATTCTTGCTTAGACATATAGGCGTCATCTGTTAAAAAGTATTAGAACTACAAAAATCCGTTACCTCGGAAATGGCGCGAAATCAATACCACGTAACTCAAAATCCATAAATGTCAATTCAATAACTCGCAAGTCGTCATCTTGTTAGGTTATTTTCGGCTTGAATACAATAGTGGTGATGTTTTGTCGAATTTTATTAGTGTAATAATACAATATTTTTGCCAAAGACTGTGGAAGTAAAACTAAATTCTTAAATGTATAAAAAAATTAATTTAAAGTTTTCATATTTTAAATTAATATTCGATTTTCTCAAATCAATACCTCGTAAGTTCGGAATTCGACTCCTTTACTTTCGTTAGAATTTAAAATATCAGCAATAAACATCCCATTTTAGACATTTGTATAGGACATAGACGTATTCATTTAGCTGTTTTTCTCTGTTAATTTATCATTTTTAGTATAACTACGAAGTTTTTTGTCTCTCCTGAAAAATGACAGTTTTTGACTTACGTGGTATTGATTCGAGGCCATCGATATATGCCTTTTTTGCCTTTAAAATATGCCTATTTAAAGTTTTTTGCCAAATATGTATACAATATTTCTTAATTTATTATAATAAAATGAGGTAAAGAAACACATGGGGGTCTAAAAAATATGTTTATTTTTTAAAAAATGCAAAAAAACCGAAATAAAATTAAAGTAAACAATTTTTTAACCTGAAATTGTATAAAAGGCATTTATTACTAAATATTTTCCCAAATTTTCAACTAAAAATGATTGTCGCCTTCTATTAGTAAAAATATGTTTATACAAAGAGAAGCTGAACTACTGATTTAATCGGACAATACTGCCAGTGGCGGAATTGCCGGGCCCCCATTATGATACGGAGTATTATAATTATTGATAACCATATAAAAAAAATCATTTTTTCTTGCTTTTGCATGCGCTAAGTTTGAAATCAGATTAGAAATGTCTATTTTTTGGGCTTCCTCATTTTCGATAGAAATAATTGCTAAAGCTGATAATTTTTTATCGGTCATGCAATTTCTCAAATAAGTTTTAATTAACTTTAACTTGGAAAAAGACCGTTCAGCTGATGCAGCCGAAATAGGATTGGTCAAAAAAATAATGCAGGCAGTTACAATTTCACTAAAACTGGAAGATTAATAATAATTTTTTTCCAATATAAAATCTAATAAATCAAAAATAGAAGTTAAATTATCTAAATCATTCTTAAAACATTCTCCAAATGAAAGCACCTGTGATGAAATTGTATCAGCGATATCTTCTAGATATTGAAGATGCAGGGCTTGACTCATATCGTAAATATCCTTATCAGAAAAAGAAGGAGATCGTAAAACGTTGGGGAACAAAACGCGAAAATAAGAACAAATTTTGTACAGGCCAGAACTTTTTTAATTGAGCTTTATATATTTATAGTTTTAAAAAAACACATTTATTCTAAACCAATCATCACATTGTTTGAACTTGATATTGGTTATTAATAATCAAAAATTATTTTTGGTCTTGATATCCTTTTGTTTTCGAATTCAGAAGTAGTGCCCCATTGCCTAGCCAAAATAACAGATTCCGTTTTAATTACATCAAAATTATTTCTCATTTGATTTATGATTTCAGTGGTAAACATTTTAAACGCAGCTTCAATATTTTGCTCTTTTTTTTTTGTAAGAGTTTTGTCAAAGCATCAATATTCTTTAAAATTTTATTTTGAAAAACGGTTTCAAATTTTTCCACGTGTTTTCTTAAAGACTTTGCTTCATTAACTTTCGCTTTATTTATAGAGGTTAAAATTATTTTTGCCAGCGTTTTTAAAATATCCACATAATAATATTTAAAACGAGGAGCTTCTAATGCATCGTGTCTCGATGACCATCGGGTGTCGGGTGTCAATTTTTTTAAAGTTATTTTGGCATTAGTAACACTTTGTAAAAGTGACCACCGTTTAATGCTTTGTCCAAAAAAAACATAGACACTTTCAACCAAACGTAGAAATTAATAATTTCTCTTATCCAAAACTTCAATAATCGCCGACACAAACACCGCTGTTTAAACTAAATGCCGGTATTGCGAATTGCGGTTTAATAAAAACAATAATAAAAAAAAAAAGGCCGTTTTATGTGATTATTTCAGTTGCTATCTATAAAAGTATTGAGTAGAGTAGTTTTGCGGATACGTTTCTGAAGAATTGCATTTTTTTTCTATAAAAACATTTTGTTTTGCATTTTTATGTTTTTGTGGCTCCGCTCCTGGGCCCTTTTTTGGCCCGGTCCCGTGTGCTTCGCACACATTGAACACCGGTAGTTCCGCCGCTGAATACTGCAACTTAGGTAGCATAAGGCCAAGATACAACCTCGTTGGATGGTTTACCCTCATAAATGCTTTTTACTGCAGTTAAGTATTTAAATCCTTCATTCTTTTTTACAGTTACATCCAATTTGTTCCTTACTTGACCTCCTACTTTACCGGCAATGTTGTTACATTTAGCGGAAACATTTTCAACAATACTAATAGAGTCTCTTAAACTTAAATTAACCTGAGTAAAAACAAGATCTTTAGCTAGAAGTATATATTACAAATCGATATAAATACAGTTTGTTAAGCTGGTAATAATAACGCATTATTAAGTGAGAATAAACAACCCCTAACAATATACCTGCAAACCCCGGAAACCCCCAATAAATACCTTGTGTATAACCAAAATATAAATATTATTAATATAATCTTGAGATTGGAAAATCCCTTTAAAAAGTACCAAACTGGACATTAAACCTTTAACGTTTTAAATTTTTTGATAAAGTCGGAAACATAAAAACATGCTCTTAAAATAACAATTTATGAAAAATATGCATTTTATTATAAAATTGACAAAACTGCATATATTCCTCCCTTTTTTGATAAAAATACTATTTAATGACGAAAATATAGCATCATTAATATTAAATAGCACGAAATAACCCTCTTTATGTTTTACAACTTTTCTTACTAAAAATGTATTAAGAATCAATAGACGAGTTCGAAATTTCTTTATTTGTATAATACGAAAGAACTGTTTTTCGGAAATATTGGACTCGTGAGGACATCAACTGCCTAGACGTATTATCGGTCTTTCTGGTGGAAACTTTTTGCAAAAATTGATAAAGTCGATTCACCCAGTAAACCTGCAAGATGGCCGACATGTCATATGACAAAAGTCATATTCCAGCTAAATAAAATAAATTTTTGCATTTTCAATGACTTTTGTCATATGACATGTCGGCCATCTTGCAGGTTTACTGGGTGAATCGACTTTATACACCTGAGAGAATTACTCTCGTTTTCTTAAGGGAGTATTTATATACCCGTCAATGTGTACACATCTAGGTTTGTCATTTAATCACAGAACTAATCTGGTTATAAGGACACGTTTTTGTAGGTTACATACGACCTGGGACAAAACGGTTACACGTCTAACAATCCTTACAATAACAGGAGTCCGCAGCATCAAGAAAATGATAATAGTTTTATTGCGATACCCAAAAGATACCGCAAAGTCGATATGAAGTACAACAAATTGGGTCAAGACGAGTTTCAGTTTGATAATTTTAATAAAACTGGACTTGCTGGCTTGGAAGCGGTGTTGCCGAATGCTTACTGTAATGCTTTAATACAGGTTAGTACCTTTACGATCCACTGGTTAATCGAAAGTGTTATTTATATACAGGGTTAGTTAAAATAACGGGAACGGCTAATTTTCTTTAAAACTACCAGGGCTAAATCAATGAATTTTGGTACACGTGGATAACTGAAAAAATTGAATTGAAAGTTGACAATTGCGACGTTGCCAGATTTTAGTTTTTTCTGTAACTCAAGGAATGTTTTTTTTTTCAAATGTAACACTACCCTTTTTTTTATTGAATTCGATTCCTCCCATCAACATTACCATTTTCTGATAGTATCAAATTTGTATCTCAAATAGTTCAATGGGAAAAAAAAGTTAATTAGTTACATCTCTAACTCTAAAAAAATCCAACCTCTTTCCATTTAAAAACGTTTCAAATAATGTGAAAAGGAAGGTTGGTAGACATAATGTACCTAATAGTATCGATAACGATAATAACAACTAACAAACAAAACTACTAACAATAACATAGCTAGTAAAAATTACTTACATATTATTGGTTTCATAATCAAAGTAATGTAGTTACTATAATATGTAAGTAATTTTTACTAGCTATGTTATTGTTAGTAGTTGTTTGTTGTTATTATCGTTATCGATACTATAAGGTACATTTTGTCTACCAACCTTTCTTTTCACATTATTTGAAACTTTTTTAAATGGAAATAGATTGGATTTTTTTAGAGTTAGAGTTGTAACTAATTTACTTTTTTTCCCATAGAACTATTTAAGATAAAAATTTGATACTATTAGGAAATGGTAACGTTGATGGGAGGAATCGAATTCAATAAAAAAAAGAGTAGTTACATTTGAAAAAAAAAACATTCCTTGAGTTACAGAAAAAACTAAAAATCTGGCAATGTCGCAATTATCAATTTTCAATTTAGTTTTTTAAGTTATCCACCTGTACCAAAATTCATTGACTTAGCCTTGGTAGTTTTGAAGAAAATTAGCCGTTCCGGTAATTTTAACTAACCCTGTATGTATTTTAAGCAATGATTTAGCCTTATTAGTAGTTGTAGTAGTAGTAATTGAGGGGAGCTTCCGAAACCTGGCAAGTAGACCAACGGCAATCCTTTTCGCCTACCCCAGAGTCTTTCCCCAGTCACTCTAACCACCTTGGCCCCCGCCAAAGCATCCCGACCGACGAGTCAAGTATATCGCTTCAGGCCAGGACCGTGATTTCTTCCTTTTGGAGAACCGCCTATCCCAGGACCTGATGCCTGAGTCTTCCTAAGGCATCACAGGTGCCCAGAAAATGCAGCGGGGTCTCTTCCTCCTCCAGGCATCCGGCACAGATTGGATCCTCTTCGACACCGCAATCAGTGATAGGTGCTTCCTCAGCTTGCAGTATCCTGTCAGTATACTAAGGGGTTTAGGACACATCGTCTTCTGCTATAAAGTCCTTAGCTTGTCTGTACCTTTGAACCATCCGTCATTGCTCCCTAGAGCGGCGTTCAGCCCACTCGTTTAGTGCAGATCCGACCTGCTTTTTAGTTATTCCTATAGCCGTACTTAAGTATTTAAGAGCAAACCCTATACGCATTTATACAATTATGGGTGCAACGATGGTACATCATATCCAGTGTTTCTTGCGGACTTCACACACTTTTTTTTATTTATATTTTTTTTCAGATTCTCTACTATATTGAGCCCCTTAGGGCAGCCCTGCTATCCCATCTTTGTGCCAAAGAATTCTGTTTATCTTGCGAGTTGGGCTTTCTCTTCCACATGCTGTCAAACAGTCCTCCAAGTCAGCCTTGCCAACCTGGAAATTTCTTAAGGGCGTTCCGGACGGTTCCAGAAGCTTCGGCTTTGGGTCTAATCTTAAGCGATTTAGCCCCCGAGGCGAAGCAGAAGATCGACTTAGGAGCACTGATACAGGTAAGTTGATTGATGGGTCAACGTTTTTTACTTTTCTAATAATTAGGAAAAATAGAATACACACTTTACAGCTAATTTTTTTTCCCCGAGTATGCATAATCGCCACCGAAATTAAACTCTCAAACGACAGCGACATCTTTATTTACATACGTGAATAAGAATAATATTTTTAGAGTTGGAATAGATTTATGCTTCATCAAATGCACGTAGAGCTGAACGAAACTAGGAAACGTAATGAGGAAAAGAAAGGCAAACTAGCTAAACCGTTTATCTATAAGGAAATTGACTTTCCAGCAATAACTAAAGATAGAACTCGTAAACATTCGGGTAAGTATTGTAGGCTTATGTAAAATATATAATATAACTAGCGTGTACCCGGCATGCGTTGCAACCCGCTGGTATAAATACAATCTCGATATATTAGTACCCGGCATGCCACTTTCTGAAATTGCACCCGTGCGAAGCCGGGCGGGTCGCTAGTTATACATAAAAACCTTCCCCTTGAATCACTCTATCTATTAAAAAAAACCGCTTCAAAATCCGTTGCGTAGTTTTAAAGATTTACGCACATAAGGGGACAGACGGGCGACAGCGACTTTGTTTTATACTATGTTAAGATTACAGTACAATCTCGGTAACGTGAACCCAAAAAATTCTAAGGAGTTCATATTAATGGGACGTTTGTATTAGCGAAGTTTCCAAAAAATGCATATAAAAACATATGTAACAAATTATTATTATTATTATACAGCATACTACATAGTGTGTATTGATACAATAACCTAACTTAAGATACTTAACTAATCTTTTAAAGCAAAATATAAATGTTTGGCAATCCAGGGGCAGTTTTTTCCGCCAAAGAGACATAAGTTTTATCACGTAGTAGTTTCCAATACAACCCAGTTTCATCAGCGATATACAGCTGGTGCTCATTTAAATCATACTCTTCAATCACCCTTCTCAAATTAACCTAATTAACTTAATTTAAAAAATTAAAAATTAACAAAATATCCATTTCTGGCAGTTCAGGTGCATTTTTTGGTTGGTTTTATTGTATTGGTTACTCTTTCAATTATTTTCTGCTTTTTCCCTTAATTGAGCAAACTGTAGATTTTGCAATTCCATATTTTTTTGACAGTAAAGTTACTCCTAAACCTTTATTAACATCCTCTGTGATTTTTGCTTTTTCGGAAAGAGAAAGGCATTATTATTTTCCTTTTACTTTAACCATTTTGAACTGACTAATGCATAATATTAAGTACGATTCAAGGTATAACACTCTTTAGCACTGAAGATATACACTACCACTACACTAATCTAATGTTCACTTTCACAAGCTGCATACTAGAATGAATCAAAAAAGAAATTAAACTAAGACGGCGAAACAAAAACAAAAAAGATTTAACAAGTTGTTCATATTACTGGTATTAAACACTGTTCATACTACAGAGTGGTCAATGCAAAAAATATTATGTTCATATTACTGAGTCGTTCATAAGAGTGCATATTCATATTATCGCGATTGTACTGTATATTGATTTTACTAAAACTAAAGTATTAAAAGGAAAGAAAAACACAAAGTCTTCCTCCACAAAATGCCCTTTACGTAATAATATTAATATAACTACAATTACCCTCATAATGTCTTAAAGACATATGTTCGATAATTTTTTAAGAAGTTTTTAAATAATCTTCGACTCCTTTTTAGAAGGGTTTTCTTCTTCCCCATTTTACTTGGCTGGTTTGCACCCCTTTAATAATTTTTTCAATACTCAGTATGGTTTAACCATTATCAATTTTCTTCATAATCATGTTTCTTCTACACTTCAAGTTTTAAATCCATAAAAGCTCCTATAAGGTTCTAATTTTCAATTTTCTCTTTTGCTATCAGCATAAAATAAAAAAATTTCTGTCTCCTGAGGATGAACGTTTCTACGTTCGAAACATGTAGAGACCCTTGAAATAAGAATTTTATTCTATTAAATTTTGTGGAGGAAGACTTTGTGTTTTTCTTTCCTTTTAATACTTTCAACTCCACTTTAAGTATGGACTATTTCTTCAAATTAAAACTAAAGTGGTTGTCTCGTACTTTAAATAGATTATGACAGCGATAAAGTTTTAGGAAATCGGTAATATATTCATATTTAAGAGGCATTGGCAGTTTTATATAACGTTTTCTGCTATTACTATACAGTCTGTGCTGACCGCTGATCGTTACGCCATATTCTCCATATTTGCGGTACATCGTAAATTTTTGTGTTTCGGAAAACTATTTTTTAAATAAAATGTGTTTAACGAATGAAGACATTTAATATGATTCGAATACATGGGAAATGAAACAGTTCAGGGAAGTTCATTTGCCTGGCCTGCTAGGTCACCAGACCTTACCTTTCTAGATTTTTAGGGGCATTGTAATTTTACCACCAAAACTTTCAAGTTGTGTAGTCATAATTATTTTATTAGAGTCAAAATAGTAAGGGTTTGATTGTGTCATCGATTGATTGTCATCGTTAAAATTATCCAATAAATAAAATCCAATAAAAAACTATGTTTCAGCCAATACCTTCTGTTCCAACAATAATACTCATTTGATTTTTACCGAAACGCTTTTTATTATGTAAAAAAAATTTTGCGATAAAACCCAGTGTTTGGTTATTAACGTCATCTAGCGGCAACTGCAATACTCAAGGATACAAAAACAAATGCGCAATTTGTAGAGCAAATAAAGCTTTCTTTAATGAGACCCAGTTTGTTAAAATCGTTTATGCAAAACCGGAGTACCGAATGGTAGTTTATTTAAAAAATATTTGAATTTTCCCCACCATTTTATTGTACGATAGTATGGGAAATTTTGCGTACCATAATAAGCCATAGAACATTGCCATTTTTGCTATATAAAAAACGCAGAGGCAGTTTTGACACTTATGCAATGATAATTAATAAATCAGTCGGAACAATTTACTCCACAAACAAAAACCTGATGTAGTTAAATTATTTTTGCTTGTTTTAGCGGCAGAAGTAAGCAATGAAATTGAAGAAGAGAGGAAAGAGGATATATCGGATATTAGTAATATATTTGGGTCAAAGCAGATGCACAAAAATTCGTGTCTTAAATGTACAGACGAAGTAGTAAAGGAATCGATTTTATTAGCCTGTAATTTGGTAAATATTATTTTTATAACTGAAAAATGTTTAGCCGCGTACAAAGTTTTTAAAATAGAAAAAGTTTTATGCCTCTGCGGCAATCGAACCCAGAACCCCTCGATTAACAGTCGAACGCTATACCAATTGCGCTATGGAGACTCTGAAATTCTTTCACCAACTTCGGCTGTATAATTTATTCATTTTTTTTAAAACTTTGCCCGCAGATTAATTTTTTCAGATTTAGAAAATAATTCATTGTTGCCTATTTGTAGCTGACAATTCTATTTAAGCGTTTTTTTTTTATTACCTTTTGCATTGTTATTTTTAAATGAAAATGGTATTGCAGTTATTTAGGAGATTTTTTTTTAATAATATACATATATCTTTATTCTCAACCAACTTAAAAAAGTTTATTACAGAGAATATAACACAAAATATACAATATATAAATTCACAAATAATAAAAATCATGTTTACTATATTAATAACTCCATCGAAATTATTAAAAAAAAAAAATATATATAATAACCATTTACAAAAAAAATATATTAATATACAGTGTGTTCGGAAAATGCGTTAGGAAATTTTAAGGGGTGATTCTACATGCAAAAATAATGCTAGTAGATCATTTGGCAAAATGTCGAAATCTCCCTGGTTATCAAGATACAGGAGTTTAAATTTGATCTTTTAGGTTAAGTTTTTCGTCATACTACATTTTTATTTTCGAAGCAAATCGTTTGATATTCGGCACACATACTAATCTCGAGCGACTATACAATTTATACATAAGAGTGCTTTTTTTTAAACCGCTAGAGGGCACTTTACCTGAAACATAAATATTATTTCCGTCATAACTTTTTTCTTTTGGTAGCTGGAGCAAACCGGTGCCATTTTAGTGACAATTAAGAACACAACAAATAAGTTACTCTTTATCAAGGTCGATAAACCCAACCGTTTAGCCACTAATCGATATCAAAGCTTTCATTGCTCTCAACCAAATGCCTACGTACATAAATTAAATCGCGTCAAATAAAGTGGCCTGGTTTCAAATTATGCGAAATTTGACAACCAAATAATTTGATTACTGTCAAGTTTAGATAGTGTTTTGTGATAAAAAGACAAAGTTAAAATGGAACGAGAATATTTAAATGTTGAGTACCAAAAAACTCTCCCTATCTAAACTTGACAGTAATCAAATTATTTAGTTGTCAAATTTCGCATAATTTGAAACCAGAAGCCACTTGATTTGACGAGATTTAATTTATGTACAGGGTTATTTTTTATATTTGCGTACCCACCTACAGGGCTTAATATAAGTGACAGCAAAAAACTTTTAATACAAAAGTTGCATAATGTTTCCCGTCATATCTTTTAGACTTATTAAAAAAAACATCTGCACATCGGAAAGTTAAAAAACAAATGAAAGTATTCTTTTTTTAAATGGAACACCCTATATATTTTTTACCAGGGCGAAAGATCTCTTTCTCCTGATTTCAAAAATATATAACATGTCATCATTTAATCTAGTCGTTTGTGAAATATTTGAGTTTTTGATTAATTGAATTGACTATAATCTAGTCGGCGTTCCGCATACTTCAACGTGACATATTTGTCACTTTACTTTAAATTGAAAGATTCAGTAAGGAAAATGGGATATTCGGAAGAAGACAAACTTCAAATAGTGCGTCTTTTTTACTCTAATAACAACCGAATAGCTGTAGTTCAACAGCAATTTACTTTACTTTATATCATAAATTTTAAATCATAAGTTATTTTCTTTGCTGCATGTTTCAATTTAAATTAAAGTGACAAATATGTCACGTTGAAGTATGCGGAACGCCAACTAGATTATAGTCAATTCAATTAATCAAAAACTCAAATATTTCACAAACGACTGGATTAAATGATGACATGTTATATATTTTTGAAATCAGGAGAAAGATATCTTTCGCCCTGGTAAAAAATATATAGGGTGTTCCATTAAAAAAAAGAATACTTTCATTTGTTTTTTAACTTTCCGATGTGCAGATGTTTTTTTTAATAAGTCTAAAAGATATTACGGGAAACATTATGCAACTTTTGTATTAAAAGTTTTTTTCTGTCACTTATATTAAGCCCTGTAGGTGGGTACGCAAATATAAAAAATAACCCTGTACGTAGGCATTTGGTTGAGAGCAATGAAAGCTTTCATATCGATTAGTGGCTAAACGGTGGGGTTTATCCACCTTAATCAAGAGTAACTTATTTTTTGTATTTTTAATTGTCACTAAAATGGCACCTTTGGTTTTGCTCCAGCTACCAAAGGAAAAAGTTATGATGGAAATAATATTTATGTTTCAGGTAATGCGGTTAAAAAAAACACTTATGTTTAAATTGTATAGTCGCTCGAGATTAGTATGTGTGCCGAATATCAAATGATTTGGATCAAAAATAAATGTAGTATGACGAAAAACTTAAACTAAAAAATCAAATTTAAACCCCTGTATCTTGGTAACCATGGAGATTTCGACATTATGCCAAATGATCTACTAGCATTATTTTTGCATGTAGAATCACCCCTTAAAATTTCCTAACGCATTTTCCGAACACCCTGTATATTACTTTTAGGCGGTTTTTTTTAAATTCATTTTTTCTGGGCCACGAAAAGCAATTTTGCCATACTGTCAACAGTAGACTTAATTCCAAATGATATTCTTTTCTAATTTAAAAACTGACCTTGTACGACCGGTATTAATGAAAATGGATATTTATAGGTATATCCTACCAGTGAACCAGAACGAGATGAATGGACTTTTTGCGATATTTTAAGTAGGGCTTTATGTCCGCAACAAATTACCCCCGCTTGGTGTGACAAGTGTAGCAGATTTGCACCTACATCGCAGAGCAGGATCATTCAGGTAACTACTGTTAAATAATATTAATAAGTTTATTTAAAATTTAATAATATAATAAATATGTTTATGTTGTCTTCTATAAGCTTATTCTTCAATCCCCTGGAGCTGAGCTTGTTAGGGGCAAATCTTATTTTTTGTTTTAGTAGGTAAAATCATAAATCATAAATATGCATTAAAAATTAAGTTTTAAAATAAAAATATTAATTTATATTTTTTAAGTAAAAAATATTACTTATATAAATTATTCAGAACAATATTAATTAATTAAAGCATTTCTAAAAATATTTCCAAATCGTCTGTTTTTAATATCCATGTTTTTATTTCGACTTTCAATTTTTTTAATGAAATCAATTTTTTAATTTTTGTTGGTAAATAATCGTTTAAATAAAAACATAAATATTTGAAATTTTGTTGGCCCATGGACTTATTTCTTTTAGATTTTAAGGTTATTTCATTTTTATGACGGGTATTATGATTATGGTTTTTAAATTGTATAAGGTTTTTATTTTTAAATATATATATTAAGATGTTATAAATGTAAAGTTGTCTTATGTTCAACTTTTTTGTTTCTGAATATAATTCTTTTGAAGGGTAAAGATAATCTTTATGAATATAATTTATATATAATTTATATAATTTTCAGAAACCTTTTTTGTAATATTTCAAATTTTTTAACTAAAGTTCTATTTATTCCTCCCCATCCTAAAATTCCGTATTTTCAATGAGTTTTAACCGAGGGGTGTCTCACTAGGTAAAATTTGTACACTGACTGTCGATTTTGGCAGTCAACTGCCCGTGATTGCCGATGACTGCCCGTGATTGCCGATGACTGCCAGTGATTACCGATGATTGCCTCCGATTGCCGATGACTGCCAGTATTTTTTTTAAATTCTATTTATCCATCATTACGAAACGCCGAAAAATATGCGTTCTTATTGGTCAGATCAAAATTAATTCCGATAAATGCCGAGGGCAATTGCCGAAGACTGCCGAGTGATTGCCGATGACTGCCTGTGATTACCGATGACTGCCTCTGATTGCCGACGACTGCCAGTGATTGCCGACGACTGCCAGTGATTGCCGATGACTGCCAGTGATTGCCAATGACTGCCAGTGATTGCCGATGACTGCCTAGACATTTGTACACCGACTGCCGTAGTGAGACACCCCTCGGTTTTAACTAACGCGTAATATATTTCCATATGTCTTACATTTAGAAAAATTTTAATGTTTTTAAAAATTGGTAGTAAACTTCTTAATTTTTTAATTTAGAATTCTAAGTGAAAATTCCAATTTAATTTACTATCAAACATAATTCCTAAATATTTTATTTTATTAACTTTAAAAATTTGAATGTCTTCATTTATTTGAATACTATTCATATTTTGTGGTAGGTTATTTAGGTTTATTCATTTCAAGAAATTGTATTTGTCATATTGCCAATTTTTTCCTTGTAAAAGTAATAACTGTGATTACCTCGAACGAAATTTTTTTCATTTAGATGTTTCCATAGCACTTCAGAACAAACCCATTCAACATTTTTTTTCTAGATTTCTTTAGGGCGAGATAAATTTCTTTATTTTTGAAAGATACTATTTTAGTAAAAAGACATGCAGAACGTTTCTTTTTACAAAAAAAAATCGTTAAATGTTAATGAGATCAACATATGTTTCCCGTATGAAAATGCGGTATTTTTTCCCTTCACTGTATATTCAAATTGTTTCAGTCATTACCGAAAGCACTTTCCATCAACACAGGCCTGCATAGTCCGCAACATAAACAATTTTGGCAAACTCAAATGGATAAGGTAGTTGCTAAAATTTCTACCACGGATATTAGCAAGTAAGTATATACAGGGTGATTCACGGTGGATGGAACGTTAGACGTTTCTGACGAACCAGTAAAGGAACCGTTCTGAAAATGTGGTCGCGTACATAAACGGACATGCTCTACCAACCTAAAATGTTTTTAACAATACAGTGTTGCCGCTTCCACACAAAAATAATAGTAACTTCGATTTTTTAAATGCAACACCATATATTTTATTTTATTTTCGAAACCCCCATTACTTTCCTTACAATTTTTATTAACTCTACTATGCACTTATCTCTTACCGTTTCTAAGATATAAATTAATTTCCGTTTTTTTTGTCAAAAAACGTCACTTTTAAAAATGCTGATAATTTTGAACTCTAAAACACTGAAACCTGAAATTTGGTAAATAATTAACTAATACTATAGGGCTCTTTGCCCTAGTCTCAAATCTTAGTTGCAATATACAGGGTGGTTGAAAAATACACTTATTCTGGTAACTTGAAAAAGTGACCATAAGTCCTTTTTCTCAAAAGTCCTTTTTTTCAAATGTAATACCCTGTATATTATTACGGATTTGAAAAGCTGCTAAAATTTCACTTAATTCTTGTATATCATACCTGTACCTAACTAACTAGTTTAACCATTTTTTTGACGTATTAAGCATGATTTGTAAAATTTTCTATACAATTCAATTTTTATTTGGTTATTAGTAAGTTAGCCATGGCAAAAACTGATGTTTACGTATGTTACTATGGTTATCGTTTTGACATTTCATTAGGTTTAGATACAAGATAGAAATGCAGTTTAAAGTCTTGGATGAAAACTATACAAATGCAGTTTTTATGAATTTATTTATTTTATTTGGAAAATGTGTGTGTTTGCATTAACATGCAAAAAACATTTAAACATAATTTTTCTTGAAATCCCTTTAGTCAACACCCGCATATTAAAGTGTTTGTATGTAAACGGCCAGCGTTTTGAACATCTGTTAAAATAGCATTTTATTAGTTATAATTTTAGTAGTCTTATTATTTGACTACCTAGTTAACATTTAATAAAATTGTTCTGGATCCTTATGAATTTTCTAAGATTTATTGGCGGTAAATTAGAGTACATTTCGTTAAAATTTATACATGTCCTGGCGATAATTCTATCACATTGTCCAAATAAAATAAATAAATTCATAAAAACTGCATTTGTATAGTTTTCATCCATGACTTTAAACTGTATTTCTATTTTCTATCTAAACTTAATGAAATGTCAAAACGATAACCATGGTAACATACGTAAACATCAGTTTTTGTCATGGCTAACTTACTAATACCCGAATAAAAATTGAATTGTATAGAAAATTTTACAAATCATGCTTAATACGTCAAAAAAATGCTTAAACTAGTTAGTTAGTTACAGGTATGATATAAAAGAATTAAGTGAAATTTTAGCAGCTTTTCAAATCCGTAATAATATACAGGGTATTACATTTGAAAAAAAGGACTTATGGTCACTTTTTCAAGTTACCAGAATAAGTGTATTTTCCAACCACCCTGTATATTGCAAGTAAGATTTGGGACTAGGGCAAAGAGCCCTATGGTATTGGTTAACTATTTACCAAATTTCAGGGTTTCAGTGTTTTAGAGTTCAAAATTATCAGCATTTTAAAAAGTGACGTTTTCGGACAAAAAAACGGAAATTAATTTATATCTTAGAAACGGTAAGAGATAAGTGCATAGTAGAGTTAATAAAAATTGTAAGGAAAGTAAAGGGGGTTTCGATAATAAAATAAAATATATGGTGTTGCATTAAAAAAAATCGAAGTTACTATTATTTTTGTGTGGAAGCGGCAACACTGCACTGTTAAAAATATTTTAGGTTGGTAGAGCATGTCCGTTTATGTACGCGACCACATTTTCAGAACGATTTCTTTACTGGTTCGTCAGAAACGTCTAACGTACCATCCACCGTGAATCACCCTGTATAATAGTAATGGTCTTTCTTAGCAGCCACTTACCACTTTGCATTTTTTTGTTTATAGTTCTTATTACCTTACAGATCTTAGTGTGCGAGCTAATAAAAACACTTTTTGTTCTTGTTTTGTGAAGAACCCGTAAATAATTTATTCTAGGTTTACAAAAAACGATAATATTAGAAGATAAAAATCGGTGGAAGCTTTCTGCGCCGTGAACTACACAACTTTTTTTACGAAGCTATTATTTTACACATTCTTCGCAATATTTTGGGTTTTTTACCCTTCTATCGATACACATTGATTTTTATTGCGAAATTTAAATAAACAATGGTTTGTTTTTTACCTTTTTTTCTCATGACAAGTTTTATATTTTCCCTCAGATTTCCAATTGCAATACAAGAGGAGCAACCAAATAAAGGAACGAACTAGGATAGTCTTGACAATTTTTTAATTCAAATACCAACCATTCGATATTATTTTAACCTCATTACCCTGTCCCCTCCCCCAACTTAAATAAACAGTATTTTCAAAAACTTAATTTTTATAGCATCTTCCCATTTTCCTGTTGCCAACTACTTATAAAAGATTCATGTCACGATTAATTCCTTACTAGATACAATGCTTGGAAATGGGTGACTATAATTTAATCTTTATGAACCGCTTAGAAGAAAAAGGGAATAATCTGTCATAATTATGTCATTGAAGATGCCATTGTAGCCTTGTTTTCCTTTCAGACCCGCGACCCCAACTACAACCCCCACAAATACACCATCTTCAAAGCCCTGTCGTTACGGTGACCACTGTTCGAGACCAGGATGTCGATTCAGACACAGTTTTGATAATACTCCCCCACCTGTCCCAGTTAATAATCCTTACTGCAGTAACAACTGGCTCCCCCACAGGATAAGGATGACTTTGACTGACTCGAAGTTGAAGATCGTAAAAATACCCATGTCGCGGGAAGAGGTAAGTTGCAAGAGAGTGACAGCACTGGTCTAAATTCACTTCCCTTAGATTGCGTTTGACGTTTTGGGGGATTTCCTTGCACGGCTAATATCATCAGATCATGCAAATAAAAACTTCAGTCTAAACACAAAAAAAAACAAAAGTAATAATAATAATAATGGTACTAAAAACTATATATACAAAGTGGGGCTATCGGAACCCAAGATAATTTATGAGAGAAGAATACTTTAAGCATTACTTAGACACTTGTCATGACAGTTCATAAGTTCCAAGGTAGCATTTCGCAAAACCTGCTCGGACGGCAGGAGAGCCCCTTCCTTAGGACGAAAAGTTTAAAGTAGTTTTTACCTCGCGCTAAGAGGAAGAAAAGTATTTCGAATTATATTTATTTAATTCCTATAACAGAAAACAAAGGTTTCTGCGTCTGAATCTACACAGAAGGTGTGGTAACTCGGCTGAAATTATTAAGATTAGTTTTAGACGAAAATTTAAATTGGAAATGTCATATCCAGTATATTATAAACTGGATATCTCCTTTGTTATCTGTTTTGTACAGAGCTAGATATTTCATTCCTTTGAAATACTTAAAAAATACATATTTTTTATTAATATATTCAAAATTACAATACTTAGCTTCTGCATGGGGATCTGCTTGTTTAACTGAAACTGAAAACCATTACAAAAATTGCAAAATAAAGTTATTAAATGTATACACAAATTACCGCATTTATAACCAACTGTTAATCTATATAGACCGAAGAGGTATTTACACGTTCAAAACATTTATAAATTAAAAATTTGTATTGTAATAGTTCTAATTCACTCTATTATTTTAAAAGAAAAAAATCAAACATAACACTTCACGGGAATAAGGCATTACATGATCATAACACCAGACGTTGTATAAATTATCAAACTATACCAGTAAAAAGTAATTTCGGAAAAAAATCGCTTTTATATGACGGAATAATAAAATATAACAATCTTCCGAAAAATATCAGGAAAATTAAAAAATTGGCAACTTTTAAAAAACAATTAAATATATATTTACTAAATTAAATTATTTATACTATTTTTTTTAATTGATTTTATTAATCAATTAAATTGGATTAACTTCCACTTTTTTTATTGTTATTTTTTTTTTAATTGTTATAATTTTCTATATTATGTTATCACTTTCCATGTAATGAACTTTTTCCACTACTAACCTATAACATCGCCATTATTGACCGATTAATTAACGCCAGAAATCGTTTTTCTCCCCCTTCTCAGTTGCTATTGACAACGGTCAATAATAAAGCATTGAAATCCATTATTGACCGATCTATTTAAAACCAGGTAACTTGATTTGTTAATTCCTCAACAAATAACATGAAAGGTGATATGTCAACAAAGCCAACTGACAAGAAACCAAATTATCTTGCCAATATGCCAAAGCAGGTAACTTGATTAAAATATATATTTATACCTACCTAATATTTTTTATAATTTATTAATACTGTACAAAATAAAAGTGTTAGTAGTGGAAAAAAAATTATATTAACCACGGTTTAGACAGCCTATAGCCCTCGCGCCCTAAATCCCTCGTCGCTTCGCTCCTCGTGATTTAAACTTGACGCTCGGGCAATAATGATGGCTGTCTAAACCTTGGTTAATAATATACTATTAAAAATTAGTTTGGAATAAAGACATTTTGATAGTTAAAAATTAGGAAATATCCCAATTTTGACACGGAATTAAAAAAATTGTATGGGAATATAAGCAGTCTTTTGTTTTAGGGATCAGTTAAGTGGCTTAATGGGGCGCAAACTTTTTTATTTTTAGGAAAATTAGATTTGGCAAAAATCACAATCCTTCAACTAGAGAGAAGCATTTTTCAAAGCAAGCAAGTGAAATTTGTTGTTTACCTTTATTGTGAAATGCCTCAGTCCTATCATCATTAGTATTTCAACTTTCTTAACTTTCAAAATGCCTCTATTTCAAACTAACTTTTACAGTTCATTACATGGAAAATGACAAGAAAATAATAACCATTAAAAAAAACAATAAAAATGGAAGTTTATCCAATTTAATTCATTAATAAAATCAGTTAAAAAAAATAGTATAAACAATTTAATTTAGTAAATATCTCTTTAATTGTTGTTTAAAAGTTGCCAATTTTTCTGATATTTTTTGGGAGGTTGTTACATTTTATTATTCCGTCATATAAAAGCGATTTTTTGCCGAAATTAATTTTTACTGGTATAGTTTGATAATTTGTACAATGTCTGGTGTTATGATCATGTAATGTATTATTTTCCTGAAGTGTTATGTTTGATTTTTTAAAAATAATAGGGTGAATTAGAACACTAATTTTTAATTTATAAATGTTTTGAACGTGTAAATATCCCTACGGTCTATATAGATTAACAGTTGGTTTTTAATGTGGTAATTTGTGTATGCATTTAATAACTTTAGTTTTGCAATTTTTGTAATGGTTTTAAGTTTGATAAACAAGCAGATCCCCATACAGAAGCTAAGTATTATAATTTTGAATATATTAATGAAAAATATATATTTTTAAGTATTTCAAAGGAATGTATATACAGTGTGTCCACGGATGGACCTAACTATACTTGTAAAAAACTATATTTTCAATTTTTCGAAAAAAAGTCATTCTTCATCATTTCTTTTGCTTATTAAATAAAAATAATTCACGTAAGAAAATTTCCATTTTATTATACAGGGTGCACAAAAAATGTAAAAATGTAGATTTGCAAAATTAAAAATTTTTGATCCAACTTTTTTGAATGATCAAAATAAAAGAGATTGAAAAGATAATTCGAAAAGCCGAATAAAGTTTTGAGATATGACCTGTGGTAACTACGATATTTTATATTAAAGTTAAATAAATTATTGATATTTTCCTTCAGATTAATGTTTTAATATAAAATATCGTAGTTACCACAGGTCATATCTCAAAACTTTATTCGGCTTTTCGAATTATCTTTCCAATCTCTTTTATTTTGATCATTCAAAAAAGTTGGATCAAAAATTTTTAATTTTGCAAATCTACATTTTTACATTTTTTGTGCACCCTGTATAAAAAAATGGAAATTTTCTTACGTGAATTATATTTATTTAATAAGCAAAATAAATGATGAAGAATGACTTTTTTTCGAAAAATCGAAAATAAAGTTTTTTACAAGTATAGTTAGGTCCATCCGTGGACACACTGTATATCTAGCTCTGTACAAAACAGATACCAAAGGAGATAGCGAGTTGATAATATACTGGATATGACCTTTTCAATTTAAATTTTCGTCTAAAACTAATCCTAAAAATGTTGTCGTTTTTGAATATTGAATATTTTCATTATTAAATGTTAATTATTGAAATTTAATGAGCGACGTACAGCTTCTAAAACAACGAATTATTGAAGCTGTTTAAACAATTTCCATTGAAGAAATTCGAAGAGGTTTTGACCACATTCGTTTACAGCTGGAAAAATGTGTTGAATATGGAGGGGAAGTGTTTGAATAGCAAATTATGAAATTATTATTTGTTGTTATTTTAAGATTTTTTTGTGTTATTTCCGGGGTCATTTCATGTTTGAAATTAAAAATACATATTTCTGGTAACACCAAAAATCAGTTTTTGAAACTTTTTGATACCCCTCTGTCATTGATAATGTATGTATTTCGACCGCCAATGCTGCTATCCAAAAAAAAAAAATCTTTTACCTCTAAAAATTAAAAAAACTTAAAAAATCGAAGATTTATTTTAAATCTCGGATTTAAATTACAAACGTTATTCTAAAAAGTTTTCTAATTAGCATTTTGGTTAAAAATGAAAAGTAAAGGTAGTTTACTCTTGGAGAAAAATCATGTTTTCGAATTTTTGCGGACCCTGTATAAAAAATCAAAATTTTCTCTTCGGGAATTGAATTTTTTTTACAAGCCAAACTTTTTATCAGGAATTACTTTTTCCCGAAAAATGAAATTTATCATCCATTTGTGCTACTGTAAACCCTATCCGCGGACAGTCTGTATACTAGTCTATACCGTAAAAGCTGGTGCTACTTCTAGGTCTCAGAAGTTAAAGATGATTAGGGATTAGATTAAATTATTTCTGGTCTAATAGGTGTGGTTGTTATGTAATGATTCATATTTTGTTTAGCATAATGCATTGCTAGACATTGACATAAGTTAGAGTCATTAGATTGCCCTCAGGATATAAAAGTTCAGTATTTTGACTATATTTCTATTCTAAAGTATGGATAATCGCGAGCAGGTCGACGTGGTGTATACGGACTTCAGTAGGGCGTTCGACAAAATTAGTCATTCTATACTGATGAGCGTCTTGCTGATGTCGGTGTGCATAATAGTTTGTTCAAATGGATCTGGTTCTATCTCAGCGATAGACGACAGATGGTTTCTGTTGGGGGATTTTATTTTGAGCCTTTTATAGTGCCGTCTGGTGTGCCGCAGGGTAGTCACCTTGGCCCCCTGTTTTTTATTATATATATTAACAACATACAACAATGCTTTAATTTTTCTAGATTTCTGCTGTACGCAGATGACCTAAAATTTTTTAGAATAATCAGGGGGCCAAGGGACTGCGAGAGATTGCAAGATGATCTTAATACTTTGGTAGGATTCTGCGAAAGTCGGAGTTTATTTCTTAATCTAGATAAGTGTGTGTCGATTACGTTCACCAGAAATAGGAATGTGCATAATTTTCGTTATTCAATTAATAATAGTGATCTTAAGTCGGTAAGTGAAATACGTGATTTGGGTGTTATAATGGACACTAAGTTAATTTTTAGCTCTCACATTGAGCAGGTTGTTAATAAGTGTAACCGATTCTTGGGATTTATTATAAGAAATAGTTTAAATTTTCAAAATCCTCAAACAGCTCTAAATTTGTACTATGCGTTTATATTTAGTAAACTTAATTTTGCATCAGTTGTTTGGAGTCCTCAGTACGCGATTTATATACGGAGGTTGGAAAGTATTCAAAATAAATTTTTACGGTTCTTATCACGTAAGACGGATGTACTCATAGTAAATAGTAATTATAAACCCATTATGGAAAAGTTTTCAGTAGTAACGCTTGCTAGAAGACGGACAATTTCTGATCTTGTTATGATTTATAAGCTAGTCAATAGTCTTATTGATTCGCCAATACTTAGATCAAAGTTGAGCTCTAATATACCGGTTAGGGACATAAGGTTTCAAAATATATTTAATATTCCATTTCGAAATACTAATTCAGGTCAAAATTCTATTATCTGTAGAGCGACACGTACCTATAATGGTCTTTCCTTAAGTATGGAAGTGTTCGATATGTCTATAGTTAGATTTAGGAAACACATCAGATCATTGCTGTAGAAAAAATTTTTTTTTTGTTTTTAATCTTAATTTTTGTAAGGTTTTATATTACATTTTTGTTTGTATAATTAAAACATTTAATTCCCACTAGCTAATACCACAACGTGGATGCTTTATTGGACTTAGTGTCTGTTGTATCCCTACTTGTTAATAAATAAATAAATAAAGTCAAAATTTGGCCATTATTAGTATGCGGCTACTAACTAATTGTATCTTTTTCAAACAAATCCCATAAAAACCTTTAGAAATAAAACATAATTTTTCTAGTTGGTTTAGTTTTAATAGTGGCGACATTTTAATTTTCGAACAGAAATATCGTCAAAAAACTTCTGTCCTGTCCTGCTAACCCAAATATTTTTGTAACATTTTCTTAGTATATAATATGTCCAAAGACAAAACCTGTTGTAAGATATATTGATAAACAGTTTAATAGGTATTGTCATGTAGTGTACTTTAATTTTCTTGCTAGAAAAATGGAACCGAAGATGAAAAACTCGACGAAGATAGAGAAAAAGACGATGACAAAACTGACGGTAATGTTCAAGAGTCAAAAGAATACGAGCTGTCAGCAGTTGTGTGTTACGTTAATGATCTATACTCACCCGATAAGAAAAATCTCGTAGCCCTGATCAAAGTTCCGGATTCGTATTTAAAAAACAAAGACGTAACTGAGCACAAGTGGTATTTATTCAACGATTTTAGGTAAGATTTCAAAAAGCATTAGTTAATAATTTGGTTTAAAAAAGGGTATTGCTGCAAATGTATTGACATATTTTCAAATGTTGTTATTTGTTTATTTTTTATTTTATTTATTTAAAAAGACAAAAAACGATACAGGTGCAATATTTAAACCTACATAATAAACATTGTGTGCACAAATGAACCTATTATTAGTTATTAATGGATTTTTTTTATTAATAATAGTATATACCGGGTCCGTTACATTAGCCCCCCCTGTTACCCATAACTGCGTAAAATTTTAGCACCATATAGACCATACCTAGCACTACCTAGCACCCAATTTATAGAGCTAGCACCATAGACGTTACTGAGTTATTAAGCCCTTTTACCGGGGGGGGGGGGGGGCTAATGTAACGCTAGCCCCCCCCGGTGCCCATAACTGCTTAACATTTTAGCACCATATAGACCATACCCAGCACTACCTAGCACCCAAATTATAGAGCTAGCACCATAGTCGTTACGGAGTTATTAAGCACTTTTACCGGGGGGGGCTAATGTAACGCTAGCCCCCCCCGGTGCCCATAACTGCGTAAAATTTTAGCACCATATAAATCATACCTAGCACTATCAAGCACCCAAATTATAGAGCTAGCACCATAGTCGTTACGGAGTTATCAACCTAATTTAAAAATGACATCAACAACGTTGCCGCCTCAGACCAATTACCAGAGACAAAGCTATTTACAGTTGGCCATAAAAGCACTTTTATATTTACAGTACAAGAATTTACGTACTGTAGTAGTAGTATGGCTGTGATCTTACCGCGATGTTGCCGACCTGCACTAAATTATATGAAAATTATTATTTTTATCTATAAAACAGTAAACATATACAACACCTTTTTTTAACCAGTTGGTTAATATAGTAAATATTTTAAATAGTCTCGCAAGATGGAGGCTAAGTCACGTGACAACAATTTTGGTCTATTTAAATTTGATAGGTTGGTATGAATTCCAGCAGACTTGAAAATTTTGTATATATTTTAAAAATTTTATTTTGTAAATAGTATAATATTTTAAGTAATAATAAACATAAGTTTTTATGGTTAGACGATAAAGCCTCAAAACAGAGTTAAAAACTACTAATAAATAAAACACACAACCTTACTTCTTTGTTTTTATTTATACGAAAATATAAAATACAAGTACCTAGGTACTTCATCAACACTTTTATGCTAGGAAAGGTTAGTGGCGCATTCACCTTTTTATATTTTGATCACAGGATATAATATTAAATCAATATTAGAAAAAATTTCTCTGGTTATCTAAATTACAGTTATTATATTTATGTTACAGGTACTAGCTGGTACCAGGAACACATTTGCTTACTTTTAGCATTCCATATTATGTATCCTTAAAACTTCATTCTCAACAAATCGTCCGTCTGTCATATGGAAATATTAGATCCAAAACTATAATGGTTAAAAAGATTAAATTTGGCATGCTTATAAAGAGCTATGCTCCTGATAAAAAAAAAAACTTACTTTGTGTAAAAACATCTTATTAGCTTGTCCAGCACTTTTGCCCAATCAAAACCGAAATGAAGGCTACATATTACCTTACTTAATAGACAGCAAATTTTTTTTATATTAAATCTGTAGAAATGTTATACTATTAATATTGTTAGATAAAACATAGGAACAAATAGATTTTAGTACTATTATTAAAACTAACGAGTAGAGTACATATTGTATATTTAATTGTTGATTTACAAGCACAGATGCATCATGATTTAAGGTCTGAGAAAAGAATAATAAAATTATAGCCTACAAATTTTTTGTTTGGTGAATTGTACTTACATGGGCTTTACCGTAAACACAGAAGTTAATAAATGTCGATTAAACTCAAAATAAAATCCACTAAAACCACTAAACATTTTTAAAAAGTAATAAAAAGCAACAAATACACAATTCCGAACGTGACAGGCTAATTACGGCTCACTATGAATTTGGGAAGTTTTGATTTCCATATGTCCGCTGATCGATGACAAATAACTGCTGTCATCTGTTTTAAAACGAGAAAATTCGTGCCGTTTACTATACAAGAAGTTATTCTAAAAGTATTTACTGTCATCCTTATGGCAAAAAAACTATTATTTTCTACCCTACTCAACGTGACAACGTCGCATTTGGTACGTTGGCGATATTCCGGTTGCGCACGCATCTCATGCTATCTGAAGGTCTTCCAATTCATTCTCAAATTGCTTAGCGGCAACCTCAGACTATGAGGCGGCAACGTTATCGATGCCATTCTTTAATTAGGTTAATAACTCCGTAACGACTATAGTGCTAGCTCTATAATTTGGGTGCTAGGTAGTGCTAGGTATAGTCTATATGGTGCTAAAATTTTACGCAGTTATGGGCACCGGGGGGCTAGCGTTACATTAGCCCCCCCCCCCCCGGTAAAAATGGTTAATAACTCCGTAACGGCTATGGTGCTAGCTCTATAATTTGGGTGCTAGGTAGTGCTAGGTATGGTCTATATGGTGCTAAAATTTTACGCAGTTATGGGCACCGGGGGGGGGGGGGGGGGCTAGCGTTACATTAGTAACAATGTAACGATGTTATTTTTTGAAAATGTATGTCAAGCTTTCGGTAAAAAAATATCGACTTTGGCTTAGGACGCGATTATTGCGGCAGAATGTTTGACAGTGACAATATTATAACTTGTTGTGTGTCAATATGGTATTAACTCCAGCAGACGTGGGTAGAATTGTTGCGTTAATAGAGGATGGCCGTAGCAAAAGTTATGTCGCCCGTACTCTAAGAATTCCGCGGTCTACAGTTCGTGATGCCTGGAATAGGTATTTACAGACGGAAATGTTTACTAGGCGGCAAGGCTCTGGCAGAAGGAGAATGACTACTGCAGCTGATGATCACTTTGTCACCATTAGTTCTTTAAGAGATCGAAGATCTAGTGCTGTGTGTTTAAAAAATGACTTACAAATGATTCGACGAGTAAATGTAAGTGAAAGAACGATACGTAGAAGATTGGCAGAAGATGGGCTTTGTTCACGAAGGCCAACAATATGTCCACGATTACTTCCACGGCATCGACAACACCGACTGAGGTTTGCAAGATCGCATTCTGACTGGACTCTAGAACAGTGGGAAAACGTACTATTCACGGATGAATCCAGGGTTTGTTTAAGGTCACCGGATGGTCGTGAGCGAGTATACCGACGTAGAAATGAAAGATATGCTGACTGCACCATATCAGAACGAATCTCATATCATGGAGGTTCTGTCATGATTTGGGCGGGTATTTCTACCGAAGCACACACCAATCTTGTATTTGTTGAAAATGGAGCTCTAACCGCCCACCGTTACATTGAGGAAATCCTCCAAGAAGTTGTTGTTCCATTTGCTCCTTTTATTGGGAACCAATTTACATTAATGCATGATAATGCTAGACCTCACGTTGCACATGTAGTGAGCGAATATCTGGATGAAGTTGGACTTCCAAGATTGGAATGGCCTGCATGTAGCCCGGATCTCAACCCAATCGAACATCTTTGGGATCAACTTAAAAGAGCCGTTCGTCGTCGTCCTGTACAACCACAAACCTTGCAAAACTTAAGACTGGCGCTGACCGAAGAATATCAAGCTATTCCTTAAGAAAGAAGAAGTGACCTTATTCATTCGATGCCACGAAGACTGCAAGCTGTCATTGCTGCGAGAGGAGGAAACACACGTTATTAAATTGTTTTTGTTAATTAACTTTATGATATACCTAGTGTTTGGTTTTCTTAATAAAAGTAGGCTTCAAATCAGCGTTTCATTTAAAATTTTGCAGCTCTCAGCGCAAATGAGATAATGGAATGAATTAAAAAAAGAAATGTTTAGAATACATCAGAGATTACAAGAAACAGTATGTAAACAAAGTTATCCACCTCAATTTTGCTACAGGGTGTTTTAAAATTACGACAAAAAACTATATTTTGATTTTCTCCTGTATAATATAGCCTAATCGAAAAATTTTCTTTATAAAATAATTAAAGAAGAACAGAATAAATTAATCTACAAACTGATAAGAAAATCACTAAAAGTGGATAAAAAATAAATAAGTTATAAAACATCAAACTTGGCCAAAATTTCAGGGTGGCGGAATTTTGTGCCGGTGAGTGTATATATTTTATTTATATTCCTTTTTTTTCGGCAAACTGTTGTTCCTTTATATAAAATTGATCTTTGGCCAAAAGTACTCTTTACCATAGGTGTTTGAATATGATGGTTTTGTCTCGTGATGTGAATAATGTTGGTCGAAGGAAATATTATATTCGATTGTTTTTCTTTAATAATAATAGAGTGTATTAGAAAGCATTGTTTTAATTTATAAAGCTTTTCTAAATTTAAATATCCGTTTGGTTCATACAAATTTATAGTTGGATCTAAAACAGGAAGTTTATGTATGCATTTAATTATTTTGTTTTTTAGTTTTTTTAATGGCTGAATTGTAGTTAAATTCGCTAATCCCCAAATTAAAATCATATACTGTAATATTGTATAAACCAAAGAATAATATATATTTTTTTTAAAATATTTCAATGATTTATAATTTTTAGCTTTAAACAAAATTCCAATTATTGGTGAGATATAACTTCTTAAATATTCAATATGTTCTTTTCAACTTAAATTTTCATCAATATATAAACCTAAAAATTGACAATTAGTATATTTAATTATATGATTTTTGCAAGAAATATTATTATTTTTTAATTTTGATTTACTTATAAACATAAAAGAAGATTTATTAAAAGTTAATGATAATTTATTAATTTAAAGCCATTTACATATTATATTTAGGTCGTGGTTAATGTTACTATGAATTTGAGCATAGTATTCCATTAAATTTTAATTTGGACCCTCCGCATAGAACAACAAAAATAAAATTTTCTACTGGTTCAGTTCACTTAGAAAATAATAACTCTCCGCGATAAAAATACACTAAAACCTAATAAATCGCAATAGCTGCATTGGTATTAAAAACACGCAAAAAAGTTATACACTGGTTACTGTTACTCGTTATTTTAATGCTCAAAATATGCTACCGGGATAATGTTTTATTAATTTCTAAAAATTTAAAACTTCACGGCTGCTGGTTTTTAAACACAAAATGTCAAAGTAATAAAATTGTCAACAGTAATTACTTGAAAGCCAATGAATAAAAACTAAAGTAATACCTAATTGCTTTTGCGTCCAGCAATTGCTTAAAAGTGCAGGAATTGCTTCTAGTCCATGCTTTTTCTTAAAAAATAGAAGCGATTGCTATCGTTTGCTTAAAATGTGATAAATAAATTAAGGAATTGCTTTTTCTAGTGTAGCGATCGCTTTCAACTTTTTAAGGTAGGTCGACTCCTGCATCATTTGCTTGGTAGCAGTCAACTTTAGTTCTCCGCGGCATACACGTGCGTTGCTCTTAATTTGTGTCTTTAATTATGGCTGAATATAGGAACGTCAGTAAAAGAAAAATCTACAGTGTACGTAAAAATTGCAGATATGATGATTTCAGAAAGTTATATCGATTTTACTGCAAGAATGTTAAGTGGTTGGCAAATTATTTTTTGACTGACACTGGTAAAAGGCGAGGGGGTGCACTGTCGCCTTTAAATAAGATTAAAGTCTTTCTGCGGAAATTGTCGGATCCGGGCTTTAAAATTCTGTAGGTGAAGAACTCGGTGTTCACCAAACTACTGTCTGTAAGACATACTACACTTCTGTAATGGATGCAGTTTTGGAGAAGGCCAATATTTTTATTACATTTCCTACAAGTGCTGAAGCTGTTGTGGAAGCTAAACGGTTGTGGTCAGAAAGATTTATTTATGTTCCTTCAATTTGTGAATGAACATCAATTGCTTGTCTTTAATTTCTTCATCACTAGTATCACTTTCCTCATTTTCACTGAAATATGCTATATTATCACAAATATAAGTTTCCTATTTTCCACAAAAACGTAACAGATTACTATTGTACTAAATAAGTAGACCAAGATTGTTGTATTTACGTCAACTCTTTTGCAAATTAGGCACCACACTGAACATGAAATCTATAATCTGAACAAGTTATAAGACACGTCTGAACTTGTGTTGAATAAGCATTTGCTACAGTGGTGTAAGAAAAACAGCAATTGCTTCAAAATTTTATTCATATCCAGATCTAGCGATTGCTTATACTTATAGCATTTGCTAGTCAAGCAATTGCTTTTACTAAAAAGTAACTGCTTCAAGTAATTGCTTAATTTTTATTCATTAGGCTCAAGGAGTGCTAGAATTAGGCCATCGATGCAGTTAATACGCTATTATCACATATACGCGACCAAAACTGATGGCAGTGACGCATTTGCGTTTATCAACTGCGCTATATATTAGCCACTGCCATCAGTTTTTGTCCTGTGTTATAGTACTATAAATAAAGAGGTAATAAATGAAACGTGTGTCATTTTAGCATATGCCCTGTTCCTGCGCAAGAAGCAGTATGGTTTAGTCTCGATTGGAAAATCCCCTGTGTTTTATATTATTCTTCTGTGGAGTTAGCAGATACCAAAACTGACATTTACCATCCGTTGTCAAGAGTAAGTCGACTTTTTTAATCTAACTTTCAAAAATACCTTTATTCCAAACTAACTTATACAGTTCATGACATGGAAAATGAGAATATAATATGGAAAATAATAACCATCAAAAAAAAATAACAATAAAAAAATGGAAGTTTATCCAATTTAATTCATTAATAAAATCAATTAAAAAAAAATAGTATAAATAATTTAACAAATAAAACATTCATTTAAAAATTCTGTTTAAATTATTTTCTTTTAAACAATTGATGGAGTTACCTCTACCTTTTTATACAATTTTATTCATTATGACTTCTTTAAAGTTTTTGTACCACCTTTCTGTTTTCTATTATTCGTCATTTTGTGTATAGTAACTACGTTTTTATCTGAGATGTCCCTCACCACTTTGTGTCCATGTGTCAAATGTCAGTCAGGTGTTGTTTATAATTTGAAACCTTTACCAAGAAAATTTGTTAAGAAATTTTCAAAAATTTCTTTTTAGTATGTTTCTTGTCTCCTGGTCATAATTTGACGAGTAAGTATTCTCACGTAGTTTGTTACTGCTGTTTTTTACTCTTATATGTGTTTTTCTTTTAGAACCTAAGCCCTGATGATGGCCCCATAATGGGCCGAAAGCGCTAGGCAATAGTAATAATTAAATTACGCTTAATAGAAAAATAATGTTTTATTTGTTAAAATACGGCGTACAACCGACTCCTTTTCATATATAAATAATTTAATTTAGTAAATATTTCTTTTATTGTTTTGAAAAAGTATTTAATTTTTCTGATATTTTTTGGAAGATTATTATATTTTATTGTTCCGTCATATAAAAGCGATTTTTTTCCAAAATTACTTTTTATTGGTATAGTTTGATATTTTATACAATGTCTGGTGTTATGATCATTCATTCATTCATTCGGTTGCTCGTCAATGTCGATGATTGACGTGCTGTGTAATGTCTTATTCTTCTGAAGTGTTATGTTTGATTTTTTTTTCTTTTAAAATAATAGAGTGAATTAGAATACATATTTTTAATTTATAAATGTTTTTAACGAGTAAATACCCCTTTGGTCTATATAGATTAACAGTTGGTTCTAAATGTGGTGATGTAATGTGTGTATGCATTTAATAACTTTATTTTGCAATTTTTGTAAAAGTTTGATTGATTGATTGATAAAGAAGCAGATCCCCATACAGAAACAAGTATTGTAATTTTAAATATATTAATCAAAAATATATATTTTTTAAGTATTTCAAAGGAATGTAATATCTAGCTCTGTACAAAACAGATACCAAAGGAGGTATTGAGTTTAGAATATACTGGATATGGTCTTTCCAATTTAAATCTTCGTCTAAAACTAATTCAAAATTTTTGTCGTTTTTGAATATTGAATATTTTCATTATTAAATGTTAAGGGGTTAATGATAGAATTTATTTTATTTTTAGTTATAAACATAAAAGAAGATTTTGTAAAATTTAATGTAAGTACTTCAAGCCCTGAAACACCTAGGGTGTCCTAGAGGGAAACTGTTCTTAACTCGCCGATAATTCTGTCGAATGTCATCAATTTTTGTGTCGCGCAGTTATACCTGCACGAGTTTTAGTTTTAATTAAATTTGGTTTTTGTGTAGGATCCTAAAAGAACAAACTCGCAGTTGTTGAGAACGTTTTCAATGCCCCCGGTGCGTTTAGTCTCAAACTTTTCATGGACAAGTCAACATATTGAACTGTTTATATAACTACTTTATTTTAGGAAGTATTTACCGAAGATAACTGCATAGCCAGGTCGGGGGGTACAAGAGGCATAACGTTTACTCCTCTTCACGACAACGAAGTATTACAAGCCGGTGATTTAGTCGCGATGGACGCGGAGTTCGTGACACTAAATCAAGAAGAGGCGGAACTTCGTAGTGACGGTAAAATGTCAACTGTCAAACCTTCTCAGATGTCTGTAGCAAGAATTACTTGTATTAGAGGGTAGGTTTCCTTTATAACTGAAATAAACTTGCACAGGAATGACTTCGAATAATGGCATATATGCAGGGTACCTAGGTATATTCACATTTATCATTCTCATAGTAATGGCAATGCGGCGCGACATGAATTACATTAGATACTACGGAAGTCTGCAAAAAGTTATAACAAAATTCTATTTTTGTTAAACAGTAATTACAATACAAATCTTGTATTTTTCTTTCTTGTAATGTTATTATCACTTATAATCTCCCTAGCAGCAGAAATATTGGGAATTAATTCTGCTGCGTGGGAGATTCGGTAAGAAAATTTCATAAATTGGAGTTTGTTGTATTATGTATAGCATAATGCTCTTACTATCACAAGTATTATGCTCCTATTAATAACTAGTTGTAGATAAAGAAATTAACTTTGCATGGTTATACACTACAGGGTGTCTGGTAAGTATGGGGCAAACTCTTAAGAGCGTGTATGGCCGTTAAAATAAGTAGTGTTTCGTATACATTTTTTTCTATAGTGCCCCCTGACCGAGATATCTGGTCTCAAAGGGGGACCAAGCGATTTACTATTTTCTTATTAATTTAAACTACCTCGTATAACTTCATACAATTTTGGTAAGATTTATTGTATCATATTTCAAAAATTAAATGTATGGTTATGGGTAATACTTTAAATTGTCAAAATATAGTGGTTCTAATCGATGGTGAAAAATTGGAATTAGAAACAGTTTTAAATATTTAGGGATAATCATTGATTCAAATTAAAAAAAATTTAATTATTTTGAAAGTATCATATCAAAGATTGCCGGAAAAGTAGGTTATTTTAAAAGAATTAGTTCTAATTTAAGTTTGTTTTCTAAAAAAAACTGTATTTAATACTATTATATTACCACATTTTCTTTATTGTTCTTCCATTTTATATTGTGCTAGTGAGGAAATATTTGATAAATTACAAATTTTACAAAATAGGGCAATGCGGATTATTGTAAAGTGTGACAAATATACAAAAATTAATTTTATGTTAAAAAAATTAGATTGGTTGAATGTCAGAAATTTAACTTTTTATTTAGTATTTGGGTGATTCTACAGAAATTGGATAAATCAGAGTAACCCAATAAAATAACACAAACCGCAAAAAAATATTAAACTTTTATTACAAATATTTAAAGGGTGTGTTCTAATTCAAATCGGCAGTTAGTAAAATTATTAAGTTTTTAATATTAATTACATTTAATTATAATATTAAGAACTATATTATTAGTACCCTGGAGTGTAACTGGGATAGGTCTCACGTCAAATATTGGTTTATCTGGGTCGTAAATTTTTATATTTGATATTTTCATAGTGCATATAAAGTAACTGTAATAAGATTTCTCATGGTAATGAGTAATTAAATTTTTTATTATTGATTTAGGAAAAAATAAACATTTAACTTTGTAACTCGTATAAAGCATCAGTCCCCTGGCACTCTATTAAATTTAAAAAAGCGCGCCGATAAAGTAACCAATAAAATTCAAACTAAGCAGATGCCGACGTTCATTGGTTGTGAGCGGAGTGGTAGTTGATTAGTCGGTTCCTGATGTTTTATTTAGTCTGATATGAGCCGTTACTGTGCGAGCACGTATGCGGACCAGTCGACGGGTCAGTCCACTGGTAAGTGTTTTAATTATTATATTTCAATGTTTTTTCTTTTATTTTTATTTGAATGTTCGTGTTTTGATATACTATAACAGTTGACAGTTAAATACTCGTATCAAACTGTAACTTAAAAGGAATACATTTATTATTTATAAATTTAATCAGTCCCCTGTCGCCAGTCCCCTGACTAATTTAGATCCAGGGGACTGACGTTTTTACAGAGGACTGACTATAATCCTTTCTACAACATTTTCTTGGGTTTTTCATTGTATTTTTTTCTGTTTTAGAAACAGGAATGCCTTTAACTTTAAAAGACAAGCAATCAAAAGATGAGCGCTTAAAAAAGAAAAGGGAAGCTAAAAAAGCATATGAAAAATTTGACAACTCGGTGAACATTAAATTTGTTCAGTGGATAAGTAGACTATGTTGATCCTAAAACTAAAAAAAACAAATTTGTAAATAAATACAGACAAGTATTTGAGTTACCACCTTGTGAGGTAATTTTAAAATTGGACAACGCTTCTTTAAATTTGATTGTTAGACTGACATTAACATACCACAGTTTAAATGCTATTATATCTATATTTTATACAAGAATATTTCGTTTGTATTTTCCCTACCTAGGTAGGTTAGCTTTTAATTAATTTGTTTTTGTTTTGTTAGTAGCTCTGTAATACCTACACAAGTTTTTAAGAAAACATGTTTTGTTAAGTAATAATTATAAAATAAATAGTACATGTTATTTTTCAGTCCCCTGGTATTTTAATCAGTTTCCTGTCAGTCTTGCTCTATAACCTTAAAACTATTTCTATACCATACAAAATTTCTAAAAAAATTTAAAAATATGTATTTGTTTCGTTTGGGCAACTTACCTAAAGCAAAAAATGGAAAATTGTCTGCCTATATTATGACAACGATTTTTTTATTCAGTCCCCTGATGCATTTTTTTTTAAAGTAGCCAAAATCTCTAAATAGTAAATAATTTTACTGGCCCTTCTGGGAACTGAATCTATACATGGTCCTTGGTTGTTTAACAGTTATTTTAATGAAATTTAAAAAGAAAAATGTGTAACACACTTATGAATGTAATATGACCTTACTTTCATAGAATTACCCATGTATCTTTATACATAAAATTAAAACTAGTTTATTGCCTGCTTGCTTAAAAAAAAATTGTTCTTTTAATTATGACCATCATAATTATAAAACAAGAACCAATTTAATCAACATTTTTATGTGGATAGAGTGTCTAAAACATTAGCTTATAAGTCAATGTTTCATAAAGGTTTGATAGAATATAATAATTTGAAAAATTCTATTAAATCTCAAATATTATTAAAACTATTTAAAAAAACTTTAAAATTACATTTAATTAAAAAACAAAATGATACGTAATATTTAATACAAGTTGAAAAATGTTTAACTTTTCTGTCTATTTTTGTTAAAAGAAGGTTCCGTTTTAAAAATTAAAAATAAATAGAAAAATGTGTTAAAAAAATGTATTAAAAAATATTTAATTATAGCTTTTTGCTAAAAAAAACATGTTACTACTACTATTAAAGTCGGAAGCGGACTTGCCCCAATACACACAAGTCAAGCACCTGCCAAAATTTTTGACTTGTGTGTATTAGGGCCAGATCGTTTCTATTGTATTAAAGTATAAAAGGTGGTTTAAAGATTAATACGAACAAGATAAATCGCTTGGTCCCCCTTTGGGGCCCAATGTCGCGGTCAAGGGGCACTATAGCAAAAAAGTATCAAACGCTAAACTTATTCTAACATTCCTTACACGCTTCCGTTAGTTTGCCTCATACTTACCAGTATTAAAATAATAATAATATGAACATTGCAATTTCTACATTGTTAATCTGACACTGATATGTCATATCTTATCCTTTTTTATTTTTAGACAAGGAATCGGCGAAGGAACTCCTTTTATAGACGATTATATTTCTACTCAAGAACAAGTCGTGGATTACCTGACAAAATTTTCGGGAATCAAACCTGGAGATCTGGATGCCAACTTTAGCTCGAAACATTTAACGACATTGAAATCGACATATGTTAAGTTAAGATTTTTGCAAGACAGTGGGGTTGTGTTCGTTGGACACGGGTTGAAAAATGATTTTAGGTAACTACTGATTTTTTACTTGACCCCAAAACTTGATACACTTTTATTCGTTTTCCAAATAGAAAAAAATAAATAAAAAATAGAAATAGGTTTCCAGATAGAGAATAATAACATTTTTAGTTACGTTGGTGTTTGAGTCCATCATACAAGTAGGTACCTTAAAAAAAATGTAGTACAATTTCCATGTAAAATTAATAGGATAGCTCATATTTAACTTTCAAATTGTCTTTATTCCAGACTAACTTTTACAGTTTATTACATGGAAAGTGACAACATTATATAGAAAATAATAACCATTAACACATTCGCTGCCATAGCGGACACCGGTGTCTGATCAGCTATGATTTTACCACGCCACGTCAGACACCCGTGTCCGCTACAGTTATTCAACGACACTGCCCAGCGGACACACTTTTCTATAAAAGTTTTCATATGAGGTGTCTGTATTGGCGCTGCGGCATAGTCCACTTATCTTGGTTTTTTAATTGGACACTGTAAATGGATTTTATAACACGTGTCTGCTATTGTGTCCGCTATGGCGAGCAGACTTAATTTTTTTAATTAATTTCCATACACGCCAGGACAGACACCCAATATTTCAATGAAAATTTAAAGCGCGTTTTGTATTTATTTATTTTCTTTTAAGAAAGGTAATCAAAATAATAACACATTATATCAGGTGTTGTATTATAATAAACAGATATAAAGAAATCACTCCCTGGTTCTTCATTGGTCACAAAATACATAATTCTTCCGGTTCTGTTATTCATTTTTGCACAAAAATAGAATGTAATAAAATAAATCACGTAAATCGGCCTAAATTTGCAACGGAGAACTAACAGTAGACACAACGTTATCTTACTTCCAACTGAAGTCTCCTTACAGTAGGGCTATAGCTCTATACGATGGGCGGATTTGATGTGTCCGCTATCTACGTCGTGTCCGCTAAGGTGTCCGCTGTGGCGTAACCATGTAAGAAAAATGTCTTCTCAGAGTGTCTTCTGTGGCGCGTTATGGGAAAATGGTTTCACCACGCCACGTCAGACACCGGTGTCTGTTTAGGTTTTATTTAAAAAAAACACGCAAAAAACACAGCAAAAAAAACTGCTATACCCAATAGTCTTAGAATTGCCGTATCTTATAGGATTCAACCTTGGCCTGGGAGGCCATCTTTACAAATTTGGCTTGGCAGCGAATGTGTTAAAAAAATAACAATAAAAAAATGGAAGTTTATCCAATTTAATTCATTAATAAAATCAATTTAAAAAAAAAATAGTATAAATAATTTAATAAATATCTCTTTCATTGTTTTTTAAAAGTTGCCAATTTTTTAATTTTTCTGATATTTTTTAGAAGATTGTTATATTTTATTATTCCGTCATATAAAAGCGATTTTTTTCCGAAATTGCTTTTTACTGGTATAGTTTGATAATTTATACGTCTGGTGTTATGATCATGTAATGTCTTATTCTCCGGAAGTGTTATGTTTGATTTTTTTCCTTTTTAAATAATAGAGTGAATTAGAAAACAAATTTTTGATTTATAAATGTTTTGAACGTGTAAATACACCTTTGGTCTATATAGATTAACAGTTGGTTCTAAATGTGGTAATTTGTGTATAAATTTAATACCTTTATTTTGCAAATTTTTGTAATGGTTTTAAGTTTGATGAACAAGCAGATCCCCATGCAGAAGCTAAGTATTGTAATTTTGAATATATTAATGAAAAATATATATTTTCTAAGGATTTTAAAGGAATGAAATATCTAGCTCTGTACAAAACAAATACCAAAGGAGAATCGAGTTGATAATATACTGGATATGGCATTTCCAATTTAAATTTTCGTCTAAAACTAATCCTAAAAATTTTGCCGTTTTTGAACATTGAATATTTTCATTATTACCTAAATGTTAAGGGGTTAATGATGTAATTTATTTTATTTTTAGTTATAAACATAAAAGAAGATTTTGTAAGATTTAACTTAAGTTTATTGATTGAAGCCAAGAAAGAAGTATTTTTACATCATTATTAATATCAAAATACATTTCTGCAAGAGTTTCAGCAAAATAAATAATTGTTGTATCATCTGCAAATAGCTTTATATTGCCCTTTAAGTTCAATTTGGAAACGGAATTAATGTAAATTAAGAATAATAACGGACCTAATATTGATCCTTGTGGAACTCCACATTATTTCTTTTTCCGAACTTTTTCTTTCCCCATTTTGAACAAATTGTTTACGATAGCTTAAATAACTTTGAAGTAGTTTGTGTGTATTTCCCCTTATCCCAATATACTTTTCTTAATAAAATATCATAGTTTATGGTGTCAAAAGCCTTACACAGATCTAAGGATAGTAAACAGCATTTTTTACTGCTGAAGGTAGCAAAATTTATATGGGATTTTCCTTGGCCAGTCTGGCGGTGCAAATGATTTGGTAAAGAAAAGAAAAACCAACACTTTACTATTTCTTCATAAACGCCCATTCTAGCTGTGGTAGTGACCTATTATTATTTTCAGGGTAATTAATTTGGTTGTTCCATCCGATCAAGTAGTAGACACTGTACAGTTATTCCATTTAAGGCATCATCGAATGGTCTCCCTGAGGTTCCTAGCATGGCACTTTTTAGGTAACTTATATTTTTAGATTTTTATTTTATCTATCCAGCAAGTCTGAACTGAATATATCAGAGACAGCTCAGCTAATATACAGGTTGTTCCTTAATGGCGTGCTAATATTTTAGGGTGTGATTCCTAAGTCATTTTATAAAGAAAAGTTCATATAAACATTATGTCCTAAACGGCTTAAATTTATTGCTACAGGGTGCTGAATTTTTTCTTTTTTAATGCGTTTTTGAAATATCTCCGGTAGTACTTTAGATAATATTTTTAATTTTGGCATGTTGAAATACTTCATAAAACCACATGTTTTAGTTATAAAAGTTATTTTTTTGCCCCACCAGCCCCTGCAAACATGTCCTCTGAAATTTTTTAGAAAAAAAGTGGTACGCTACTGACATTTTTCCATGTGGATATTATTTCTGATTAGCCTGGTCAATTCTACATAAAAACTGTCTCTTGAGTTTTTCTCCTCAGGCACACCGTTCTTAATCAAAATAATTAAATTAAATTATCTCTATTATTTATTATTATTAACATTAATAATGCAAAATTTTGTTTTATAATAATTGTTGGAAATGACCACCTTCACTTAATAGGCATGCTTTCGCCCGTCTTTGCATCGAATAGTGCACTTGTTAAAATATTCCAGGCGAATTCCGTATTGTTTCACAGAAGGCAATTATTTGCTCCCTTAAATTTTCTAAAGTGTTAATGGGAGTTTTATACACTAGACTTTTAAGATGATCCACAAGAAAAAATCCAAACTATTTAGATCAGGGGATCTTGCTGGCCATTGTTGAGCTCCTTCGCGACCTATCCAACGATTCGGATGAACTACATCTAAATGGTCGCGAACGATTACACTGAAATGAGCAGGAGCTCCATCATGCATGTACCACATTAGATTCCTTAGCGCATATGGTACATCTTCAAGTAACACAGTTAGTTCTTCTTGGAGGAAATGCAGATAAGACTGCCGTTAAGGCGTTAATTACAGTGGCGGCTCGTGCTCTATTTATGCGGGTAGGCGACGGGTACGATAGAGGCGGAAAGCCCGGCCGAAAAAAATTTTGGACCACGCCCAAATTTGGTCAATAATTTAATGTTAATATTATTACTTTATCACTTATAAAAGAAAAAAAATTACCGCAATGAAGCAATAATATACACTACGCATTAAATTATAATTAAATTAATATTTGCTCTTATTCCAAAGTCCAAGTTTTTTAACTTAATTCACTTGATTGAATTAAAACCAATAATCAATATAAATTTCACGAAGAAAAACCGCGCAAATCGGCAACGTGAGGCAAATACAGAACTGCCGCACGGTAAAATTAAAACATGGCGTTGAACTACTGGAAATATACTTCATACGTATGTTTGGTTGCCTATTTTGCTGCCTTTTTTCGGCGGCCAGCCAATAATAGTTCGTCATCTGTGAGAAGACCTGCTACTATTATTTTCGGCCGTAGACATTGTTTAATATAGAGGTGACCGACCGGAAATAGAGTTAATACATTCTTAAATTGAAGCAAACAGTTAAATTAAAAAATTTATTGAACCATTAGTTTAAACAAATAGTTAAAATACAGAATTTTTTACTTATGGAAATGGGAATGTCTATTTTCTGAATTCTGCTGGGTCGGCATTTGCTGGGTCGGCACTGCCGACCCTGACGACCCGCCACTGGTTAATTATGTTTTTAAGAACGTCACCGTCCCAGGATAACTAGATTTATTTGATCAAAAATTATTCGTCAATACTGCAAAACGAAGCTAATTTAATTTAATTATTTTAATTAAGAAAACTGTACCTGAGGAGAAAAACGCAAGAGACCATTTTTATGTAGAATTGATCAGACTAATCAGAAATAATATCCACATGGAAAAATATCAGTGGCGTAACACTTTTTCTAAAAAATATCAGGACATGTTTGCAGGGACGCCACTGGTGGGACAAAAAAATTACTTTTATAACTAAAACATGTGGTTTTATGTCCTATTAGCACATGCCAAAATTGAAAATATTATCTAAAGTACTTTCGGAGATATTACAAAAAACTCATTAAAAAAGAAAAAAGCAAAAAATTTAAGCCGTTTACGACATATTATGTTTATATGAACTTTTCTTCTTAAAATGACTTGAGGAATCACACCCTAAAATATTAGCACGTCATTAAGGAACACCCTGTATAAATATTGTAAAGTGGCTTTTTATTTTCGGTGCGGACGGAAATATCACCTTTCTAACGGTATCTCGGGCGCCACCCCCTTGGATTATTGTGGTAAGGGGCCCACGTGCACCGGGAGCTTGTTACAGTGGAGAAAAATTGTAATAATTTTTTATCTATGCTCCACCGATATTTAAAGAAAGATACCTATGCCAAAACATATCGCGCATAATCGATTTTAACTAAAGTTTTCTAGACTTTTGTTTACGATATGTTCCGCGGTTTACCGTTGACATTTTTCATTTAATTTTAGGTATAAAAATACAATCAGAAACTCACGATTCAATAGAAGACGCTAGGGCGGCGCTTCAGCTCTATAAAAAGTACAAAGAACTAGAGAACAACAATAAGGTAGGAGAAGCGTTAGCCGACTTATACGAAATTGGCGAACAACTTAAGTGGAAAGTTCCGGAAGACTAAAAAAGAAAAGAAAGACAAGTACAAAAAAAGAAAAATATTTATTTAAAAAATGACGAAAAAAGAGTTACAAAACGATAGAACTTTTTATGTATTTTTAATATGCAATTTTGTTCTACATTTTTTAAATTAGAGGCTCAGTATAGCTTTTTATTTTACGAGACTCAATATTATTGCGATTAAAGTGTATCCACGAGCTTCAAAATTCAGGCCGTAAAAATAAATGTAACTCTCCAGAGCATTCTGGTTATTAGAACACCCTGCTTAAGTTATTGAGGCTGCGTTTTTATTTATCTAATTGTTTTTTGTTACTATTGTTGTTCGTTTTTTGTTGTACTAAAAATTTGTCTGTCATATATTTTACCTTTAAAACATTTTTAATCAAAATTACAAATTTTATAATTAAAAATGTTCTTGCGCATTGTAACTTTTTCTTTCGTCAGTCATATAAAAAATTAAAAATAGTAAAATAATAAAAATAATAAAACTTCGATCAAAAATATGTTTAAACCTAGTATTTTTGAGTATTTAAAGTTTCATAGAGAGATTAAAGATTTGCTTCGTTTAAAAGACACCCATACAGATTTTATTTTTTAGGAGAAAGAGGATATTTTTTGTGTATGCTTAGTTAATTTATACATGACTTTGCTTTGCAGTAAAATTACTAAATGGTTAAAAGTCTCATTAACAAAAAGTCAGCAGTCAATTTTTGTCAAGTTTTATTTTGACTTTGGGGATAGGTGGGTGATACACGGGCCCTATATACGGTCACTAGAAATGTATACTTTGTAACAGAAACAATTTGTAAACTTTGGATGATCCTTTTTGTCAACGTAGTTTCCCCTAACTTCAATGCACTTGCACCCCCTGTTCTCCAACGACTTTATTCCGTACGAGAAAATTCTTCCTGTTGGCTTGTCCATAGAGATGTGTTTTTTTTTCTGCACGGTCATCGACAAAAAAAACATCCTGGTTTCCATGACAATAGTTATTTGTTTTACTAGGCTGCAAAGTAGTAGATTGACTGCCGCGGCTGATAGTTCAGCCAAGGCAGTTAATCTACTTTGCTGCCGAGTTGAACATATAATTTTTTTCGAACAAACCCGATAGACAGCAAATATTAATTTAGCAGACGCATATCAATCGGCAAAGTATTACTTTTCCTGCCTAGGCAGCCAAATAATTATTCTCAATGGAAATAAAACATTTGACATTTTTTGACAAAAAAAAAACATTTATTAACAATTACATAATACTTTTAACAAGAATTTAAAAAACATACTTTTTTGTTATTAACATTGACAGTATAATTACTACAATTTTGAATATATAGGCCACCTTTTCTTTCCTCAGATATCGTTCTCTTTAGGTTCACTATATTACCAATTTGATTAGCCTCATAAGTAGTTCCTACGTTTGTCAAAATTTGTTCACAAATACTGGTTTTACTTGCCATTGAATCCTCATTGAACCCTTCTGCTATAGTTGAGGACTTCCACCCGCCATGTCTGTTCAACATTGTTATGTCACCTCCTGAATTTACAAGTAAAGTGGCAGAACTTCTGCGGAGGCAGTGTCCCGTATATTCTTTAGCATTCGGCAACTTTAAATAGACAGCTATTTCTTGAGGTATTTTACCAAATTTATGGATACCAACAAATTGCTTTATGTATTTAACAAAAATCTTGTGTCTTTGAATTCAGCAGGCCGAATAGCTAAATATTTTCTAACATCTAAATTTTCATTATTACGAAAGACCTCGAATTCTTCGTCTTCGTGTTTAATAGGGATACCAATAGTTTATTGTTTATATATTCAATATTTTTTCACTTTAAATTCAATAGTTCGTCGCAGAAACATGCACCCAAATTCCAAAAATCAATACAACCTAAAAGAAATTCACTTTATCGTATAAATAGCTTATTTAAAACTTACTTTTGCTAATAAATATTCATCATCTGGAGCATCCAGTATAGATTTTGTAATATATTGTTTTTCGAAAACTAGGGACTTCTTTGCCTGGTAGCCTTCGGATGCTCGTTTTAAATATGCCCGCCACTTCAAATATCTTCCTCTATCTACGCCATTTTCAACATTCTTAGTTGCCTTCAACATGGAATATACAGACCAAAGTGTAGAACTCTTCATTGTTTTAGATAATCCAGCAAAATAAGCAAGTAATACATTCTCCGAAAAAGTTTAGTCTATACATTTCCATAGCAACCAACCGTTCCAGCAATTGCAAGTTGTATCAAAGTTTGTTTTAATTTATCACTACAGGAAAAATAAAAAGATTGTGGGAATTTTATTATATCATTATAAACAATCGGAGAATAAAATGTTTTCCTTCACGACTATGCACGAGTTCCCAAATTAGCCAAAGTGCACCCAATCCTCAGCGAGTTCGCTTCATCTGATTTTGTTTTATTTATAAATTTGCAAAATCGCCTCCATGGATGTAATTTGGAAGGTGAAATAAAGTCATTTCAGCACAGGTGGCGCGAGTGCTGTTTAAGAAAGATTATGTTGAAAAATAATAATTATCAAAAATATCTGTTTTCTCTTTCATTGTTTGCATTTGTTGCAATTTTTCGACAATCGACGATCGTTTTGAATACAAAATTGTTGGGCTTTTTATGATTGATGCGGAAGTTATAGAAACCCTTTAAATTACCTACTAATTAAAAATACTTTGTTGTGGACAATTTATTTTTCCTATTACCTTAATACAATTTAAACAATAAAGTAAACTTTTTTTGAATACCAAAATTTAGAAATTAATAGTTTTTATTAGTGTACTTTGTACATTGTGTTAGCTAAAAACGATTATAAACAACACCTATTGGGGAAACTACGATGCTGGGTGCGTATTTCTTAAAAATAAGATGAAAATGGAAAGATAAAAATGGAAAAACGACCAATAAAAAGTTATCCAATCTTGAGGCCCCTAAAACACTCACAAGAAAGTGACAGTTAGCCCAGTATAGCTGTGGAACAATGAAATCGACAAAAAAAAACACAGTGTGACCAGTAAAGTCCGCATCATATGGGATTTTTTTTATTAATAGCTTTATTCGAAATTTGACTTTGGCATCAACTTCTGCTTCGATCGAGATGAAAATTAGGCAAAAAAAAATAAATAGTAGTCACGTGATTTGCATTAGGTATCTGTCAAATTTTAATTTTTTTTTTAAATAATTCAAAAGTGGGGTTATTTCTGAAAATATCGAAAAAAGTTATTAGAAAAAGTTTTTTTTAATGCCGTTTCTAGCCCACATGCAAAATTTCAACTGCATAAGATAATTTTGATTTTTTACCCACCACTAAAATTTATTTTCCCCTTAATGAACACTTTACTGATGACACTGTGTTCTTTTTTGTCTTACTATTAAGGTGTATTACTTTCAGATACAAACTACGTTTTCAAAAATACTTATTTTATGAAGTTACCTTTTACAGGGTCAAAAACAAATAAACTGCATCACATGCGACCAAATTTTAATAGCCCAATTTTGATTTTGTAGAAAAACACACATTTAATATGGCGCTACTTTAAAGAAAATGTATCTGAAATAAAGCATTGTCAAAACTAAGAAGTTTTATGGAGGTTGCGTTGAGTCTTATTTTGCAAAAGTGGTGCAATTTACAAAATATGGGTAAAAAATTAAAATTATCTTTTGCAGCTGAAATTTTGCATGTGGGCTAGAAACTGCATTTAAAAAAAACTTTTTTTAATAACTTTTTTCGATACTTTCAGAAATAACCCCACTTTTGAATTCTTTTTTGGAAAAAATTAAAATTTGACAGATAATGCGAATCGCGTGACTACTTTTTTTTGCTTAATTTTCATCTCGCCATCCCATATGATGCGGACTTTACTGGTCACACTATACATTTTCTTGCTTTCAGGCATGTAAATTTATAACGGTTGTTTATGTTAATTATGCTCTGGTTTAATTTTGCTTTCAATAAGTTAACAATTATTCAACTTCTGTTATCTTTTAACTATTTTGAACAATCAAGTAATGACCTAACCAAGTATCCAAAAATATATATTTAGAGAAAGAAAAAATAAAATTTTCTGCTGCTGTTCTTGTCTATTTAGTCTATCAAAACAAAGATAGCAATATAATCCGTGGAAGCGGACAAACAAACGAATTGCGCGGATAATGGGATGACGTAATAAGGTTTTGATCTCATGTTTTCAAACATTCTGCTTTCGCGGCGTCTTTTTAATTATCTCTAGGATAGGTTTGTCACCCTCTAGGAAGATTTTTATTAGTGGGATGTATTTTCAATAGGTTAATGCTGAATATGATGAATTCAATCATAGTGAAAAGTCCCATTGTAATTTATAAAATAACTAGCGTGTATCCGGCATGCGTTGCAACCCGCTGGTATAAATACAAACCCGATATATTAGTACCCGGCATGCCACTTTCTGAAATTGCACCCGTGCGGGGTCGCTAGTTATACATAAAAACCCTCCTCTTGAATTACTCTATCTATTAAAAAAAACCGCTTCAAAATCCGTTGCGTAGTTTTAAAGATTTAAGCATATATAGGTAGGGACGGACAGACAGCGACAGCGACTTTGTTTTATACTATGTTAAGAAGATGTTGATTGTGTAGCAGATAGCTTTGCAAATATTTTTACAACCTTTTATTAGTAACGCGCCTGCTAACATAACAATTTTTTTTGTGCTCGAATTTTGAGCATTGTATGGCGCAGTTAGTCGATGACATGTTACCAGCCTTAAAGTTACTCTTGTCGATACGTAATATGAATGTCCTCTTTAATGTTTTACTGTTGTCGATGTACAATTTTATTTATACCTTATCTCAGTGCATTTACTATTTCTGAATCCTAAAACAAAAAATGTGGCAGTTAGCGACAAAATAGCAGCTTTACGAAGTTTAAAAAGTAAAATATACATTTTCCCTATCGACGGCATTTTTTTCCGTAGCTTACGAATATCACGCTGGTTCAAAATGTAGCCTGCGTTTAATAGCTGCTATTTTCAATTATGCTTTTTAATTGTTTTGAATCAAATAAAAAAGCCAAATTTTCAAACTTTTGGTTAATCTTAAAACGTTTTATTTTGTGTTTTTTCCGAAATGCATGTGAATAATTCGTGTTTTAGTTGCGTTTTATCTACTTAAATAAATTTAAAATTTAACTTTTATGCATGAATCAAACACTTATACCAGAAATAACCATTATATTATATTGTTTATCTACAATTAAATCTTTAGCGTATGTTAAATAAATTTTTTGACAGTACTAGCTAAAATTAGTGTTGGCTATGCGTGGCTGCTGCTGCTGCTGCTGCTGCTGCTCGAATTATACTGATTACTATAGCTTGACGGCTTTGCTTGTAAATTTCTGACACGCATTAAAATATTTTTCAATTAGCCTATTCAATACCCTTAATGAAAAGCGATTAATAAGAGTACTTATGATTTGCCTCATATGGGTAAAAATGTATGACACACTACAAGAAAACTATTGGATATAATTTGTTAACATTCGTGACTTTCAAAATAAATGTTTTTTTTCCACAACAAATCAACATAAAAAATAAAAAAAAAAAGTGCGACTAAGGCCTTTTGCACACACTCACGGCGACCGTCCTAACGACACCGTTTATACGGTTAAGGGATTAGGCAGCATATGTGACCTTTCACACGCACCGGCACCGTATACACGGTTCCGTTCCACCGCGATGTCACCGTGAGGCCGTGAGCCCCCACGTTAATTCACGGCAACCGTTACCGTACTGACGGAAAGACATGCGCAGTAGAGTTTAAGATTTAATTGGTGCTTGCATATGTACCGCGCTTACGATATTTTCTTGGTTCATTGGCGGGAACATTATTTTATTTAGTATATTTTATCCTAATCATTTTTTTCGTAATGGCAGTAGATATAGATATGAATATTATGCTTACATCTTTGGTGGAAGCAAGGCCGGTAATTTGGGACAAAACAAGTTCTATATATATATAAGGACAGAACTGCACAAGAAGTGCCTGGAAGAAAATATTTTTGGATGTAACAGCCAACATTTCCATAGGCTATATGCACTTTCTCATAAATGTATCTTGACGGTGAAGCGATTTTTTTAATCGTTCGTGTAGGTCATCAAAGCTGGATATGGACATCCTAAAATAGTTGAAAAAGTTCTTTTTTTCGTCTTCCCTCAACTGACCAAATAGTACAAAGAATGCACCGAATTGTTTCCCTCCCATATTGATGGGATGAACCAATGATCTGCTAGCTATAGATGAAGCAATAACAAACGAAGCTATTGCCAAAATCGTATTCCCCAATGAAAAAAAAAACAGATATTTTAAGGATAACAGGATTTATTTACAACGTACACAAGAAAATACTATTCTAGTAAGTTTGTCCTTATTTTTTTGTAAATGCTGACTTTCTTTCGTTTATATTCTTGATCGCTTTCTCTCATAAGAAACCAAGAATAATCCCCCATCATTGCTGCATCCCATCTACCTTAGTACCAACCACTTAGTACCAAAGTATATCACAAAATTTCAGTTAGAAGAAATATTTGTGAGTCCTCAAAAAATAAAATACGGCTTGCAGTAAAAAACTCGCAAAACCTTTTAGTATTTCCTAATCAAATATCTACATAAGATTTTTGCAAAACGCGTCCCTTTATTACTTTATATCGTCGCGTGTCAGTCAAAGTTTTCATTGATTTTTTCAACTCTGTTTTTAATAATAATATATATCTTTATTCTCAACCAACTTAAAAACGTTTATTACAAGGAATATAACACCAAATATGTTTAGTAACTATTAATAACTCCATCGAAATTATTCAAAAAAAAAATATATATATTAACCATTTATAAAAAAAAATATTAATATAATAATATAATACGTTAAAGTTAGGTCAGTTTTAAAATAGCTATTTATACAATAAATTGCGAAATGAGTGTCTTTTAGGCACGCGACGTGAAATTGTCCAATGAGGCAAAGCCGAGTTGGACAACACGTCAAAGTGACTAAAAGACATTGTTTCGTAACGAATTGTATACAATATTTTTTCTACTAAGGTTTTATGATAAAAAAACTTAATTTTACTAACATTTTATTACCTATGTTTCATTGACACTTGCCAAAAAATATTAAATTATACCTAGTCTGTGGTTACGTTTTAATTGTAAATAATTACCTGCGTTACTTTTAAGCACGTTGCTCCTGGTAACGTGCTTAAAAGTTTTTTAAGCACGCTGCGCTTAAAAGGAGGTAATTAAAAAACCATAATGACAATCGAAAAGAGGTTATTATAAAACGTCAGTAGAAAAAATATTTTTTCAGTGTTTTTTTAAAAGTCCATAATTTTGATATTTCTTAAATTTTTTTCGGCAAACTGTTATTCCTTTATATATTATTGATTTTTGGCCAAAAGTACTCTTTACCATTGGTGTTTGAATATGATGATTTTGTCTCATGATGTGAATAATGTTGCTCGAAGGAAATATTATATTCGATTGTTTTTCTTTAATAATAATAGAGTGTATTAGAATGCATAGTTTTAATTTATAAAGCTTTTCTAAATTTAAATATCCGTTTGGTTCATATAAATTTATAGTTGGTTCTAAAAAAGGTAATTTATGTATGCATTTAATTATTTTGTTTTGTAGTTTTTTTAATGGCTGAATTGTAGTTAAATTCGCTGATCCCCAGATTGAAATCATATACTGTAATTTTGAATAAACCAAAGAATAATATATATTTTTTAAATATTTTAACGATATATAATTTTTAGCTTTAAACAAAATGCCAATTATTGGTGAGATGTAACTTCTTAAATATTCAATATGCTTTTTCCAACTTAAATTTTTATCAATATATAAACCTAAAAATTTAATTGTATTAGTATATTTAATTAAATGATTATTGAAAGACAGTGAAGAAATATTATTATTTTTTAATTTTGATTTACTTATAAATATAAAAGATGATTTATTAAAATTTAATGATAATTTATTAGTTTCAAGCCATTTACATATTATATTTAGGTCGTGGTTAATGTTATTATGAATTTGAGCATAGTCTTCATGAAAATATACAATAGTAGTATCATCGGCTAATAATTTTATTTTACCTTTTAAATTTAATTTTGCTATAGAATTTATGTAGATTAAAAAAACAGTAGGTCCTAAGGTTGATCCTTGCGGAACACCACAAGTTATGTTTTTTTGTGAACTTTTAATATTTTCAATTTGAACAAACTGCTTTCTATTAATTAAGTAATTTTTTAACAATAAATAAATATTTCCCCGAATTCCAATATTGTATAGGCATTTAAGTAAAATATTGTGATTGACTGTGTGAAATGCTTTACATAAATCTAGGGACAGTTGGCAGCATTTTTGGTTGCTATCAACGTTTTGTTGAATATCTTTGATAATATCTGCAGCTGCAACTTCTGTATCTCTAAATTTACGAAAACCATATTGAAATGGAGAGAGTAATTTTTTTTCTTCTAAAAAATTTACTATTCTATTATTTAGAATTTTTTCAAAAATCTTTGAAAATGCGGGTAAAACAGAAATTGGGCGATAGTTACTACTAAAATATTTTTCTGCATTTTTAAAAACTGGTGATACTTTTGCTATTTTTAATTTATCTAGAAATAACCCGGTTTTAAAAGAAATTGTGATTAAATGATGTAATATAGGAATTATATTATATTTTAGAATTTTAATAATTTTGATGGAAATATTATATTGGAAGGTGCATTTCAGGAAAAAGATTTGTAGATGTGTAGTAGTTAATAATTTGTTTCAGAAAGAAAAATAGTTTAGGTATTCAAAATTACGCATTTTTTTATGTCATTTAAAACAATGAAATATATTAATTATTGAGGTCTACTTTTTTGATCCAGGGTTATATTCGTAATAAATATAATATGGAAAAATTGCTGTGGGAATCAAATTTTACCACGAGTTCTCTACTCGCATACTAAATAATTATATCCTAACGAAATAGGAATATAGCAGCTAGATCTATTAAAATAGAAAAAATTATATAAACGGAATTAGGACCTATCCAATTATTACCTAACAGTGACGTAACCATTAAAATTAAAACTTTCAAGAAAGAATCAAAAATAGTCGCTTCTGTCCTTTATCGTTTCAAAACAGCGTAATCTTTGTAATAGTTTCATTCCATAAAATTACATAATATTTAATATGGATTCAATTTTTTATAGGCTCATAAATAAATATTTTCATTAAAGCCACCCTTAATTAAAACCTTACATTTACTTTTGATTTTCACCAATCCAACAAACAAAATATCCTATTTTCTAAAAAGAATAGCTTTTAATTACGTTATATATATGTTGATAAAATTGCATGTGTTTTAGAAGATTTTCTATCGATATACCGGGTGTCTTGGATAAGAATGCACTCTACAGGGATCTCGTGCACCGTAGAAGATACAGAGATGGTTAAATGTTTTCAAATTTAAAAAAGTCCGTATCCTTCCGGGATATTTCCCATTCCCATTGACATTTTTTCTCCTTTTTAATATGGTGTAATTAGATTTTCAATCCGACGTATCGTTTTGTAACAACCGCCATCAACTTTGTTTTTTAAATAATCGAAAAAATTTTATTTTAATATTTTTAAATTCCACTCCTCGTTCCAAATTCAACGACGTATTACTTCGTGTATTAATTGAGTGGAAAAATAAAAACGAAATCGCGAAAATTCGGTTTTGCCTAAATATCTTCGGAAGAATTCGGATTTTTTTCTAATTTAACCGTCTCTGTATCTTCTACGATTTACAAGATATCTGTAGAGTGCATTCTTATCAGGGACACCCGGTATACTATTTAAGATTTCATCCATGTTTTACTATTTTGTCGTACAATACTATACTTACACATTTAGGTATAAAATTGTTTTAATTTCGTAATAGGTACCTGAAAAAGACAGTTTATATTGCTGAGATATTTTTGTGAATCTTCAGATAATAAATTTTTTATGGTACAACTTTTGCTTTTTATTTTACCTTCGAGCGAGAGTACATTGGAATTTACGAGACGTCTTAAAGCACTCTGTTGTTTCTTGACTTGAAGGCGTCTTTAAGAGGCCGAATATTTAAGAAAATATGTTTTTACTGATGGATGACGTTAAGTTGCAAGTATTTTGTCTTATGTATTCTTGGGGATGTCTTAAAACCTGTTTCAAATGCACTTATTGCGTCCAAAGACATAAGCCAAAAAAGGCATACTTTGAGCTGCAAGTGCTTTGTCCTATTATATCCCAGTCAATATCCTGCAGGATCATCCTGGCCTAGAGGAGCTGCGTCTATAGCTATCTATATAGAGTTAAGCAGCCTTAAAGGCAATTTGTTCCAGCAGTATTAAATTAAAATTAGTAAGGCGCTGTCTCGCAACTGGTGCTCAGCATCGAATCACCTTGTGTGTAGCAATATATGACAACGAGACTGCTGATGCGCTCGCCAGGGAGGGCGCAAGCATGTCTGTCGAACTAGCAAAGAATACTGTGGCTAGACCACTGGGATCAGTCAAAGAGGTAGATCGGATAGCTAAACAACTTGCGCAAAGCATACGCACAGGGCTGACAACCTGTAGCATCTCCAGACAATAGGGAACTTTCCAATTTTTTTTTCAATAATATGATTTAGTTAGGCCTGAAAAAAGTATTCCCCAATTATTACTCCTTAAAAATCAAAAATAACTTGGTAAAAATTCTTTAAAGTTTCGCGCGTGTCGAAAGCATTTCAAACGATCTCTAAAGCGCACGAAGCCCGATGACGTCAGGGGGTATATGACTTTTGGTCATCTGACTTGTGCCGAGCGACCCAATTTGCATTTGGATTGCCGTGTGTTATTGTTATTGTATTGTTGTTTTAAGGTCGTGTCGCTTGACGCGTGGATGTCAAATCTGACAAATCATCAAATTTATTAGGGAATCCAAACCACGTGACTTTAAATGACAGTGGAGGGCAACTAGGGATGCGCCATACGATACGATATTTTCGAGTATCGATATTTTACCTTCCGATATTTTGTATCGATATTTTTTATTCGATATATAATGAGTATCGAAATATTTTACTCAGTATCGTTCAGATAGTATCGATAGATTCCAAAACCCACGCGTCGTTCGTGCTGCATTTGCTGCTCTTCTCCCTCAATCCGCGCGCACACAAAGCTTTGCATGGCTATCCTTTCTTGGTATACAGAATGCCAGTATTGCCTATATTCTATATACCTATATATATTTGTATCGATCTGAAACGATACAAAAGATCGATACTTTCAGCGTATCGGAACTTCCCTAAGGGCAAAAAGCATTAAGCCATACTTGCACCAATTATAAAGCAATATTTGCCAACCACTGTCATGTTTGACACATCGTTGGATTGCCTTATTGAAAACCTATTTCGTGGATGTCACACACAAATCTGACAAATGATACCCCTTGACGTCACGACTACTAGCAGCGCGTTTTTACCCGCTTGGAATAATTTGAATTTTGGGGCATTTTTAAATCTTTCTAGCGGTCTTTTGGTACGAAATGTGTTGTTTTTTTTGCTGCCATATGTTTTATGACAATATGTACTTATGATTTATAGAATTTTTTCCCCATTTAAAATTTTTGTCAAGTTTCCTATTGTGGCCCCTTCTTGATGGCAGGAAAACCGCAACGTTATTACTGCACCGGACATGCTATATACCTTTAAGGCCCGTTGCACCCTTACACGGCCACCGTCCTAACGGCACCGTTTATACGGTAAAGGGATTAGGCAGCATATGTGACTTTTCATACGCAGCGGCACCGTGTACACGATTCCGTTCCACCGCGATGTCACCGTGAGCCCCCACTACAATTCACGGCGACCATTACCGTGTTGACGGAAAGACATGCCCAGTAGATTTTAAGATTTAATTGATGCTTGCACATGTACCGCGCTTACGAGATTTTCTTGGTTCATTGGCGGGAACATTATTTTATTTAGTATATTTTATCATAATCATATGTTTCGCATATCGATATGCTTATATCTTTGGTGGAAGCAAGGCCGGGTATTTGGGACAAAACAAGTTCTATATAAGGACAGAAACTGCACAAGAAGTGCCTAGAATGAAATATGTTTGGAGGTCAATCCTGATTGTAACAGCCAACATTTCCATAGGCTGTATGCACTCTCATATGTATCTTGACGTTGAAGCGAATTTTTTAATCGTTCGTGTAGGTCATCAAAGCTGGATATGGACATCCTAAAATAGTTAAAAAAGTATTTTTCGTTTTCCCTTAACTGACCAAATAGTACAAAGAATGCAAGGAATTATTTCCTTCCCATATTGATGGGATGAACCCACAAAATTGTGTTTCGTGCCTTTCTTCGTTTTTTGATACGCCTGTAAGACTTTAAAATCGCCACAGCAGGTCTATATTATTATGATCCATACTCAAATCAAATAAGCGGCATGTGTGCAAGGATAACACGAACGCGGTGCCGTTAGGACGGTCGCCGTGTAAGTTTGCAATAAGCCTTTTACAGTGTGAAGATTTTTGAGAAAATCGCATTTTTTGGCTACTCACTGTGGTTACGCCCCTAGCGGCAAACCTAGCAACTTTAAAACAATTTTCACCCATTCTCTTAGTCATGTTTGTAGTAAATATTTTTTCCGCAAGCTGTACGGTAAGCGCTAGTTATACACCGGGGAAATAATGAAATGTTTAAGATATTTTTAGGTTACTCGGTTCTGCACCTCCTCAATGACCCTTCTGGAGGACAGCTATAACTTCGTTATATTGTAATGTATTTTAAGTATCTTCACTTATATTTTTTAGTATATTTTCGGGTCTCGTCCGAATCTTTTGATCATTCATGCGGGTTCCTGGACATGCGCCCAATATAGAAACTGGTACTGTCAACTCTTTAGCTTGGCCATTGAATATTAAACTATAAGAAGGCCATATAAGCAGATTTCCTAAATCTGCTACGTCAAATTCATAGATGGCACAATGAGTTCAGCAACAAAAAGCGTGTTGATGCAGCCACCAACGACAAGCCTTTTCACTGCTAAATTAAAACATTGTTGCCGCCTGTCTGTTTGACTTGCTGCATGATCCTCTCCTCACTACCATACCGTCACGCGCACCGGTGCGGTGCCTGGATTGCCTTGCACTGGCATAATATATTATATTGCATATTTATTTTTGATTGAAAAAGGATCAGGCTGAGTGACGCGATACGTCTGGCAACAAGGGTGCTTATTTTCAATGTGGGAAGTCGTCTCGCACCTTCCCAGGATTAAGCTTATTTTGTTTTTCGGTAGAAGAATCTGCCTCTCGATGCAATGAATCGTAAATATTGGTATGCAATTATGCGGTCTATTAGCAGGACAAAAATAAATAAATATGGAATTTTCATTTTAATACCTTTTTCTGTGTCCGGTGTATTTGTTTTTATATTTATCTACAGGGTAGGAAACATTTAAAATTAAAGTTTGTTATATAAAAAATTTAGATCAAATACGACGTGAACAAAAAAAAGTTAGTACCTTTATTGATTTAAAAAAAAACGACGTTATAGGCTTATTTTAACGATAATGGAAAATTTTTGCAAATTAACAAGTCGATTTTTTAAAAGAAAATTACCCTAAATAATTGTCTAAAGTACTTACATATTATTATCAAAAACATACATTCGGCTGGAATTGAAAACCTATTTTATTGTGTGTTAAAAATGCTTGAATCCTAAAAAATTCCATTGAAATACGACATGCAGCAACACCACGACATCACATCAGTGAATTTGAGACATCTGCTGCCGAGGCGACCAAACCATCTCCAATAGGGGAGAGTAAGGCAAAATGACATACTTTCTAAATATCGCCTATAAACTTACTTTAGATTCCATTAACAAAACTGCTTTGGGTTTTTCTAATGCTTTATTTATTTGGTTAACAAAGTAAACATTTTAACTTACAAAAAAATAGTGTATTTAAATAAAACAAATTTTACAAAAAAAAACTCCAAATATGTCGTTTTGCCTAACACGGTGGGCAAAATGACACACTCATTTTATTTATTTTATTTGTTGAGAGACTAGTCCCGGCACGCTTTACAAATGAACTGACGTTTTGTTACACCACGGGCATAAATATTTTTCCCTTGGGCGCGTCTCCGCAATGTCGCCTGAGGAACATTAAACGTAACAGATGCTTTTTTCCATCCCATCCTCTTATCAATCACCGCTTCCATTGCCTTCTGCATGTCCACTCGACCAGGATTGTCGATTCGATTTTTTCTTGTAATTACACCATCTGAAGCAAAAGGGTATGAAGTTCACGTACCCTAGGCTAGACAACATGCTCCGTATTGATGTAAGGCAAAATGACACACCTCATGTGTCATTTTGCCCAAACGCGTTGCAGACAGGATACTGTCAATTTGTAGGTTTGAATGTTTAACCAGGTGGTTGTATGTAATGGCAATTGAAAGGTATACAATAACAGATGTTGCACACAACAAAGAAATAACTTGCTAGAACAGTTAATATGAAATTTATGGTGGCAATTTTCAACTTACCTTGATCTTGAAACGTATTTTTTTAATACATTAATGTAGCAACAACGGAAATCACTTCCAACGTCTTTAGCGTAACTCATGGCACGGAGAATACTACAGTCGCAGTGTTGCCATGTACAGAAAATATATTCCTCGAGAAAGCGCCGAGAAACTGTCGGTATGTCGTTTTGCCTTCTATGTCATTTTGCCTTACTTTCCCCTACAGTCTGAAACAGGGTTGTCAAGTTTTCTCGAAGATCCGCTATTCTTATAGTTTGATATTCAATGGCTTAGCTAACGAAAGAAAAACGACTTATAAATGATTATTTACGTTTATTATGTAAATCTTCAATAAACTTACAAAAAAACCATTGGTTTTACTCAATAAAATAAAGTGCTTACAAACTAACAATTAACTAAAGATCAATACAAAAAATTATTAATATTACCATAAATATAATGAATTATATGACACCTTCTAACCTACTGGCAGTATGAATATGAAATCGTGGCTTAATATCGCGTGATCTTAATGCTAAATTGGTTTTTAACTTAAAAGTAACAAAATTATACTACTAAAAATTGCATTTGTTTCCCAAAGCGTCCGATCACATCGCGTGTCCAGCATTTTGTCAGTTTCCAAAACTGCTTCGATCGACTGGCACATTGGCAACAAGGCGAGTTTGGTTTTATAACTTATTTAAACATTTACCCTTGTATATTTACGTAAGATTACACAGTGTGGTTTGCTTAATGAATAAACTTTAATCGAGCTTTATATGACGTCTGGTTTTTTGACCCCCGACCTTAAAATAGCGAAAACAGTCATATTGCGAAAGTGCCAATCTTAACTACAAGTTAAGATAAAATATTTTTTTAATTTCATTTATATTTCACACCTCGTTGGTGACCACCTAGCTTGCTAGCTAGCTTTTTTGCCATTCTTCCACGACCAACTATTTTAAGATCGGGTGAAACCTTTAAAATTTAATAAGAAACCTAAATTACCAATGTGCATAGCTCAACACCTAAGGTGAGCATAGCCTTTTAAAGCTAAAACACCAAAAAAGGAAATTTACATTTATTATCTCACCTCCCTGTAATACTTAGAATATACCTTTTTAGATTTCGATAATAGTTTACTCATGTCACGCACAATGAGTATGTTGATTATCTATATCCAAAAAGATGTTTTTCTAGGCCCATTTTTATGCAATTTTTAAAAAGAGAAAACATATCACAAAAAACTATCACAAATAAAAAGTAAAGGGTTATTTCCTTAAAAATACACTAAAACTAGAAATAAAATTAACTAAGGAATTGCGTCTATGATTCTTCAAACACAAATATGAATGTTATATATAGTTATAAAATTTGATTCACATAGCAAAATTTAAAAAAAGTACAATTTTTACTAAAACTTTTGACATTTCTCAGATTTTATGGCTTTAATTTCCTTCTATAGTAAAATTTCTCTAAGAACAAGTCGCATCGTGGCTAAGTCACTTGTCATTTATGACAGGCTGTTAAAGTCTGGTCTATTTAACGTTAAGATGTTGGCGACAGGACCGGGCTAAGTTCTTTAACCATCGCGTTCACCATATTTTAAACTTGTACGGGGGTCTTAATGGTTTATTAGCATAATGGTTTGCAAAAATACAACGTTAATTTTATTTACAATTGAAACATCGAACTCAACGTGCCCATAGATTAAAAATTATGGCGTTATTCATTGGAAAACATAGAAATGCATTTGACATGCAATAAACTTACCAATGGAAACAGCTATGAACAACCCTGATAACATACAATAGTTTCGCTGCTCAAATATTGTAGAAGAGCAAGTGGTGCGCCTGCGCATGTTTCGCGTTCAATGCTGCGTTGCCATTATAATTTACTTTCGCGGCGTAGTACAAAATGTCATGTGTTGTTAAATGCAAACAGCTGGATTAGTTTTCAGTGAGCGCAAGGTACCTTAATTAAAATGGATAAACTAATAATATTATATTTATATAATAGCAAATGATGATAAATGAAATGTTTATTATTGGAAATAGGAGAGTTAATTAACCTAATTTGGTTTACTCTACTTTAACTTAAATAATAAACATCAAGAAAATTATCTGAAACCCAACGCGTGAGCATGCCACGGTCCACTTTTGAACTGGGAACTTTAAGGAAAAACCCAGTATCAGCTGTTAATGTCACATGTGGGTGTCAACTGTCGAAACGCTGTGTTTTTAGAAAAAGTTGACTCTACAAGAAGTTTTCGTCAAAGCATTTATTTAAAGATTAGCAACACAACACAGTTTAAACTGCCTTTAAATTACTTGACAGCATATTTCATAGTCATTTTATTGATGAAACATTTCAAGGTCTCTAAAGGCCAATGCACACTACCGGTTACGATCCGATCCCGATTCACGGTTACGATTGCACGTTCGTGAACTCACACTACAGTGACAATCGTCACGGTTCGTTTCACGATTGCACTAAATATAACCTATAAAATTACAGAGGCCTGCCTCGTACCTCGTGTATAAATGCTAATTCCGCATCAATAGTCCAGTTTTTGGACTTGGGTGGCATTTATGGTGCTGCTTTATTATTATTATACACGCAACTGCACACGACTTTTTGACTGAAAACTGAAATGTTATGATTCGAACCACAGAAAAATAAAGGGTTTAATTCGAACATGAAGATGAGGAGCAGCAACAGGTGATCGCGTGATTGCACGCGGCATTGCTATTGGCTACGGTTGCCTACGATACGATTGAAAATATAACTCAACCTAAACGTCCCAACCGAATCGTAATCGTGGACTGGTTCGCTCTGATTGGTCGATGGGTCCAACAGAATCGCAATCGTGAACCGTAATCGGATCGTAACCGGTAGTGTGCACTGGCCATGACACATTGTCAAAACGTTGTCAATTAATTTATACAGTTTTTCAACTATTTTAGTGTTAATCACTAAATAAACACCAAAATTTTAGGTGATGTAGGAGAAATTACAGTAATAAAATTGGTAAAAATATCAATATATTCAGGATTGCATTTTCAAAAAAATGCACTTAGCCGCCTTCTTTCTAATTGAATAATTACTGTTACACCAGGCCAATGAAATTGTCCATTTCTGGATTGATTCGCGCCGTATTTAAAATATACCGATTTAAGGTGGGAGTATCAACATGCTTGCCAACCTATAACCTATTTCGCGTAAATTTATTTATTTTTCTAACTTTTACACAAAATTTAAATAAAATCAGTATCGACTTGATATTCTATAGGTAATAATTGACATATTTAATAAATATCAAGGAATTTCATAACTTATTTAAGGAGAATTGTATAGCGAAAAATATCGGGTAAGATTTTTTTTAACATTATTATGTCATTGTTCTTTCACTATACAATTCTCTCAAAATTAGCAAGGAAATAAATAGATATTTTTGTAATATATCAGATATTACCTAAGTAATGTGCCGACAATACTGATTTTATTTAAATGTTAGTCAATAAAATAATAAACTTGAAAAAATAACGCGAAATAGGTTATAGGTTGGTAATGGATTAAATGACGTTGAGAATGCCACCTTAAAAAGAATTTAAAGGTGCATTCCTATTATGTCGGCGACATTGACTCTGGTTTGAGTCAACATTAATTTTAAAGGCACCTTTTGTCAAATTGTCAATAATGTATGATTACTACAGATAAGCCGCTTTCCAGCATTAAATTGAAAAATACGACATGAAATTATAATTTCACTAAATGAATTAAATTTACAGTTTTGTTTGCACATAATAGACTATGTTTTGAAAAATTAAAGACACAATATTAGAAAACAGTCAATACATTAAAATTGCCTAAATAACATTGGGTCATTACAATGCAATGGCTACATTAGTATTATCGATTACTGTTAAGATTACTTGTTACGTTAAATACAAAAATATTCAAATATGCGATTACAGAGCATATTTTAAGTATAGTATATTTTTCAAAGTGTTTAAAACCCTTTATCGTTAATTGCAAAACAAGGTTTGACTAATAGGGACAACCCAAGAGATCATTTTTAATAAAGAAATTCAATGCAACTTTTAGAACAGGTACCTTTTCTAAGTATTGTATTTTTAACGATTTACTTGTGGTATTGTAATTTGTAATCACTTACGTACTTTAACGTTTATAGGAATTTTTTAACCAGGACTACAGAAAAATTTTCATTACTAATTTCATACCAGGGAAACTTTTTAATCAAGAAATAATATTAAATGAATATATTATAATTATATAACATTATACAGGGTGTTTCAATAAAAACTGTCAGGCCAATTATTTCGAAAACTAAAAGTTACATGTAAATTCGGTAAACGCCAGTTTTTAGCCTCTATGATTGGCTTCACAACTGTGTAAAAAATGTGTTTGAATAATACAAGATGTAGGTGGCGCCACGGTGCAAAGAATTTTTTCTATGACAGGAACTTTTAAATGTTGTCGTTCTTAAAGATAATTATTTTTGATCAAATTATGTCGCATAACATTTTTTAATAAATCCAACATGAACGGAGATATTTGGGGTAAAATTTTTTAAAATAATTTTAACGAATATTTTAATTCTAAATATTTTTAATATGCTTTAGCCGATTTTAATTTAATTTTGGTAATGAAAATTTTAGTAGTAAAACGCTCGTGTAGCGCTAAATTATTACGTCCAGTGACGTCAGAACAAATAATATTGGCAAAAAATAAGACGCCACTGAGTTTTCGGTAATTTTTATATTTTTTTCGGATTAAGCAACTAAAAATATCCTTTACTTGTCTGTTAAATTATTTTTATATCTTGCTTCGTTTTCGAGAAATAGTTAGTTTTTGGTATTGTTCCAATTTTCATTATAAATTCTAAAATTGTTTTTATTTTTATTTCTCGAAATCGAAGCAAGATATGAAAACAATTTAACAGACAAGAAAAGGATATTTTTACTTGCTTAATCCGAAAAAAATATAAAAATTACCAAAAACTCAGTGGCGTCTTATTTTTTGCCAATATTATTTGTTAGGGCGCCCCCTGAGTAGTGATGGGCCGTGGGTATTTACCCGATGGGTAAATTCATAAATACCCGGTAAATACCGGGTATTTACCCGAAAGATATTTACCCGTGGGAAGATTGGGTTGTTTCCTTAAAATAACATCATAAGGACTTCATAAAAAACTAAAAAACATAATAAACAGCTATTGATGAAAAAAATCCCATCATGATGTATAAAATTTTAAAGGTGGCAACACTGGAAGCGACGGAGAATCTCCAGTGGCGCGCAGGCTTGCCAGATGTGGCGATAAATCGCCATTTTGGCGTTTTCTATAGGGAAATTGGCGCGTACTTTTCCTATTTGGCTATTGGCTCCAATATTTGGCGGTACAAAAATTGTTCTTGTTTATTTTTGGCGATATCACTAGCTCAATTATTAACAATGTTATGTTTTTATTATTTTTTATTGATGTGTTGTTTTATTTGATTTTAAATACGACTTAAAGAATTTTACTAATTTACATTTCCAATAAAATATATAAAAAACCTTAAATCTATTTATATATCCATTAAGGGTCCGGGTAAATATCTGGGTAAATACCCGGGTATTTACCCAAAATATATTTACCGGGTATTTGCCCATCACTACCCCTGAGACGTCACTGGATGTAATGTGTTTTATCACTATAAGTATCATTACCAAAATTAAATTAAAATCCGCTAAAGGATATTAAAAATATTTATAATTAAAATACTCGTCAAAATTATTAAAAAAAAAACTTTACCCCAAATATCCTCGTTCCTGTTGGATTTATCAAAAACTTTTATGGGACATAATTTGATAAAAATTAATTATCTTTAAGAACCACAACATTTAAAAATTCCTGTCATCAAAAAAATTCTTTGCACCGTGGCGCCACCTACATTTTGTATTATTCAAACACATTTTTTACACAGTTGTGAAGCCAATCATAGAGGCTAAAAACTGGCGTTTACAGAATTTACATGTCACTTTTAGTTTTTGAAATAATTGGTCAGGGAGTTTTTATTGAAACACCCTGTACCTATATTCAATATAAGTAACAATGCGGTTATGTTGCTGTCGCAATTTTTTAGTTAGTTAGTTTACGTCCAAACTAATCCGCTCATCGCTTAGTGTATTGCCACATTTTACTGCATAAAATATAAAAAGAAATTCCAAATGCAACAGCAACTTAATTAAAAAATATATTTATAATTATATATTTTTAATGACATTTTAATTGACATCTTATTCAGCGACCGGCAGAAAGTGAGCAGCATATGGGAAAGTTTTTTATCTTTAAGTTTAGAAAATTAATTTTATTTTAGATAGGTTCTGCATGTTCTCAAACCAAAATAACACCCATTAAATCCGGTAAAAGTCTTATAGTATACGAGGTAGGATCAAAAATTTGAAATTCTGCTAAGAGTAAAGTACCTCCATCTTTCATTTTAGAATATTTTTTTACTAAAAATTATTGTTTTAATTTCAAAGTTATACCCAAATTCCAAATCTCGCTTATTTTGGACAAAAAAATTGATTTACACGTGTTTTCTGAATAACCCTGTATAAAAAATAAATGGCAACCGAACAGTACAAAAATAAGATTTTCTGCAGACTTTGTTAGAGATAACCGTCGATCATAAGTCCGATTAGTTTGTTTTCATAATATGGCTTTTTAAAATAAAACCATAAAAATATTAAATATTTTTGCTGCACACCGTATTTTATTTTCTGAGGGATTAAGTTAATTTCTTCTAACTGATATTTTTTATTTTACATTGACTTAAAGCATCTCCTAAATAGTTTTTTTATACATTGAAGTATGCATAGAAAGTTTCCATTTGATTTATAAAGAAAAATTAAATTAAAAATATCTAGACTGGGGTTACGTAAAAAACCAGGTGTATAAGTATCGGCCTTTTAGAAATTTGGACCATCTGGAAAATGTTATAGGACAGTGCATCGCTAGAATCAATTCGGCTTTTTTAAGGAACGTAGCCACAGAATTTAACAAAAGAACTATAAAATGTATAGAACATGGAGGAGGAGATGTGGAAAAATGTTATAATAATTATTGTTAATGTAAATAGTCTTAATTAGCATTTTTTGTTTCCTATTCTTGAGTTAAAAAATGTATAACCTATATATTAGTTGGATTATCCTAAAAGTGTATTTGATAAATGAAAATAACCTATATTGATCCTTATTTTCGTGACGAATAAAATCCGTTCAAAATATATTGTTAGTTTAATTTTTTTTCGTTAAAGATCAAAAGGAAACATTCTATGCAAACTTTAATGTATAAAAAACTATTTAGGAGATGCTTTAAGTCAATGTAAATCAAAAAATATCAGTTAGATGAAATTAACTTGTTCCCTCAGAAAATAAAATACGGTGTGCAGCAAAAATATTTAATATTTTTATGGTTTTTTTTTAAAAAGCCATAATATTATGAAAACAAACTAATCGGACTTATGATCGACGGTTATCTCTAACAAAGTCTGCAATAAATCTTATTTTTGTACTGTTCGGTTGCCATTTATTTTTTATACAGGGTTATTCAGAAAACACGAGTAAATCCATTTTTTTGTCCAAAATAAGCGAAATTTGGAATTTGGGTATAACTTTAAAATTAAAACAATAATTTTTAGTAAAAAAATATTCTAAAATGAAAGATGGAGGTACTTTACTCTTAGCGGAATTTCAAATTTTTGATCCTACCTCGTATACCATAAGACTTTTGCCGGATTTAATGGGTGTTATTTTGGTTTGAGAACATGCAGAACCTATCTAAAATAAGATTAATTTTCTAAACTTAAAGATAAAAAAACTTTCCCATATGCTGCGCACTTTCTGCCGGTCACTGTATAACACGTGAACGTCAATATAGCAAATGACAATTCTAATATAAATATAATTATTGTTGTAATGAAGTATTATAAACAGAATGCTTTTTAAATAAGTACCTACATAACATTTTAAAATTTGCAAACTGACTAAGTAAATTTTTATTAATCGTAATTAAAAAATGTTATTAAATTCAGACAGGGAGTGTAGGACATAAAATTTTAGTATGCTCGCTAGGCTTTACTAAAAACGTAATTTACTATGGTACATTAAAATGCTAAAACAAAAAAAAAAATATATAAATATAATTTTTAGTATACACTATAGGTACAGTGTGTCCACGGATAGTTTGGAAGAGGAAAACTTTTTTATTAGTAGGTATAGAAGAAAAAGTCGTCCTTTATAAAAACGTCTGCTTATGCTAACAATACAATTTCGAATATCAGACTTGCGATTACTATACAGAGTTCGTCACAAACAACATTTTTACTTTTTAGGATTTTTTTCAATTCCTTATTAAATGAATTTTGCTTGCCCTGAAACTACAATTTCAAATATCACATTTTGCGATTACTATACACTATTGTTGCTTACTTACTTCAAATATGATTTTATACCTATCTGGCCAAGTAACGATTTTGTGGTGAGAAAACCATTTTTTATTTGGCTACTTTTGAAGTATTTTTATTATTACATGTAATTTTTCTTCAATTGATTCAATCATAAATTATAAAAGTTTTATTCAAACGTGGTATTACCCGATAACAGTTTCTAACTTGCTGTATTGGGATATTTGCAATAACTACTCTTATTTTTTTTTCAAGAGGTCTAAGTTATTATTGAAAATGGTTTTATACACATGTGGCTTCAGATATCTCCATAAATGAAAATCGATAATTGTGAAATCGGGATTCCTACGTGCCAACTGATTTAGACCATTTGTTTCCAAAGTGATGATTTAGTCAATCATTACAGAATTGAAAAATAGAAGGAAAAAGAATCCAAAAAACAAAAACTGTTGTTTTTGACGAACCCTGTATAGTAATCGCAAAGTTAAAATTGTAGTTTCATCACTAGCAAAATTTATTTAATAAATGAAGGAATTGAAAAAAAAAAGATCCAAATAACTAAAAATATTGTTTGTGACGAACCCTGAATAGTTATCGCAAATCTGATATTCGAAATTGTAGTTTCAGCACAAGCAGACGTTTTTATAAAGAAATACTTTTTCTTCTATACCTACTAATGAAAAAAATTTTCCTCTTTCAAACTCTATCCGTGGACACACTGTATAAGAGCTGTCATAAATACTTTTTGTAATAATAGTTTATTGGGGGAAATATTGGTATACACTTTTTTTAAATTTACAACTGGCTATGTTTCTAAATTTCTTTAAACGTTAAATAGTAGGTATGTATGAGATGCTTATCGAAATTAAAGTTAGTTGCATGAAAACCAAAAAAAAAAAGATTCAAACCCAAATATTAAACCCAGCTTGGTGACTAGGTATATATCGTTTAATTCTAATCGGTTCCAATCAATCGATTATATGTTTTCGGGTTTCTCGTCAATTTGAATTTGTCTACAACTTGACGACATACACATAATCGACATAATCGTAAACTATATTATTTTTGATACAGAAATAGGCATAACGACGAAACATCAGAGCGAACGCGCTAAAATCTACATCGGAGCACAATTCACAACCCATCCCAAACATTTATATTATTATTTTTTATAAATTTAAAATCATATTATCTACGTCAAGCAAATATATTTTAGAATAAGCAGGTCAAGGGGCACATAATCTTTCAATTCTGGTCAACATATTCAAAAGCCTTTATTACAGTAGGAACTGGCATTTGAAACGAAACTAAAAATCAAATTCTAAAATGCTTGCTCTATAATTAAATAAAGAATGCTGCCAACAAAATCATTTACCGTAAAATGTGGTGAATAGGATCAATTTTCCACTTTGAAAGCTTGTAACTTGAAAACTATGCCTGAATAAATTTCCAAACAGCTTAAAACATGAGCTAAGGTTGGTACTTTTAAATGGTGGTATAAGTTTTTATACCGGGTGTACCCTGTTGTATATATATTTTTTTGTGCACAAATCCTATTCACCCCGCAGGCTCATAGGATCATTGATTGATTTATTGACTGTATCGCATTTAAACAACCGCGGGGTGTATAGAATGTTGCACACAAATTTATCTTAAGTAATATAAAAAAGTACTAAAAATAATAGTACCTAAATTTTACAAGTGCTGCGGAGTTGTAGAGATATGAAGTTTGTAAGACAAAAGCAAAGATAATATGACAACAGTTTAACCGCTAAATTTGACGTTTTAGGTTATGGTATTCAGCCTGCGATGTGGCCAAGTTATTTTAAGTTTAATGTCATAAAAATTACTTTTAACAACCAATTACTTAAAATTTGTACATTGAAATGACCTACACTTTAAAATTACAATTATTACAGATTTTTGAAATTTGAAGGTAACTTTCAATCCTATTTACCCCGCTGATCCTATTCACCCCATTTTACGGTACTTCTAGGGTGTATGCTGGTATTCTTAAGTATAGTTCCGCTAATATTTGTAGGGTAGGAAGAAGATCAAAAACCAGTTGCTATTATAATCATTACTGTATCTAATTCAATAGAAGAAAAAAAGGAAATCTTCAAGTCACACGCGATGCTACTTTTGTAAGTTTACTATATTAAGCTGACAAAATTCTTAGTACATTTACTTAACAAAATTGACTGCCCACACTGATCTATAGCAATCACCAAGTAATAAAAATTAGACAATAATATGTTTGATATTGTCCATTTTTATGACCTTTACTTTACCAATTCATTTTACTTTACAACATCAACATAATATAAACATTATTACACCTCGAACTGTTTCATATCTTTAACACATTAACAAATCTATAAACATACGCTACAAAATAATGGTTTGATTTAAATTCCACTGTTGTTTCGTTTATTTTGTTGTTTAAAATGTTGAAATATGGATATTTTGAAAAGTGCGACAAGCTAAAAATTCTAGACCGATAAAAAGTTATGAGGGGTTTATTTCGGAGTCAGCAAGGATTTTGTACAAACATTTTTCAGACCAAAATGATACATTTTTCTCTAGTTTGGTTGTGTTAATTTCCAAAAATATTTTTAATTGAAAATAATGGCGATTAGGGTAAAACCTACAGTTTCTTTCACGAACTGGTTATGTTTTGAGATCATCATGCCATCTTTTGATAAGACTTGGGACCTATACGGGGTAGAAACCGGTAGGTAAAGAGAGAAGTTTGGTTTTAAACAAACATAAATTATTTAGTTTTTATCGCCCTGGTACCAAAAACTGTTTCTAACATTCACCGTAGCGATATCCTGAAATTTCTTTATCTCATTTTAACTAACTAAAAAATCTTGAAACATTTCATTATACCAGAAAGGCAATATCCCATATTTCATAGCGTATATTTTCTAACCATCAATTTTATTAAAGCATTATATTCAGATTCTTTCATTTGTACCACAGACATTAACACAGACAATATTATTTCTAACACAGAGTGCTTCCAGAGCCCAAATATTGTAATCTTCCTTTTTCTTACATCTATTTTTTTACAATCCGAAAAAGTTTATTTGACCGAAAGTAGCATGCCTAAAAATATTCTTAAATAATAATGGTGAGCGTAGGTACACCGCCAAAAATGCAATAGGGCAAATTGGTTAATTGGTTATTTAAATTTATTGTAGGAAGACACTTATTTTGCTGAAGAGCTAGGGCGCGCATTCGATATTTCATTTTTGATCAATATTTTGTTTTTTAATTTTATTTAAGGAGTGGCCAAATATAGGTCTTTGGGTAGGGCATGACTGATTACCTCCAATTTTAAATTTAAAAAATTTTCATTGATAAGTTAATAAAAGCAAAAATTAAATTTTGTAAATTTTACCCATATTGCTTTTTGTGCTTTTATAAATCCAAAATTTTTACGTAAAACTGTAAATTGTCCTGCAAAGTTGAATAATTATTAATAAATTAACTTTTAGATATAACGAAAGTTACGAAACTTTTTAGCTTTTGGACCGATTTTGATGAAAGTTTTTTGCAAATTAAAAGCACATTCGTTAAGTTTTCTTACTGTATTTCAGTTGTAAAATAACAATCCCTTTGTTATTGTATAATGGAGAACAAAAGTTAAATTTAATTAACACATTTTTTATAGGAATGACGCCAAATAAAACAAACCCAAAACAATTATCTTAGTAAAGGCGTCATTGGCTTTACAATTCTGTCAAATAAACCTTTTTTGGTTTTCAAGAGACATCACATAGTAGTAGAATAGTATGTTTTAGTTTAATAGAAAAATAGATAAGAGTTAATTTTGAGCATATTAATTTATGATAATGTTATTTTGGAAAGAAAATTAAACCAATTCATTTAAAAGAGTATGCGGCAAATATATTCTGTATCGGTTGAAAAGTTTGGCAATACAACCATTTTTTATTTTTCCTTATTTTAATTACCTAGAGACACAAATCAAGGGTTAGTTTAAAAGCGTAGGTGCATTAGTGCCTCAGTTGTCTCGTTAAGCAGTGGCGGTTGCTCTATAAGGCCGCGCGCCCCTCCTAGGAATTTTAACATAACACACAAATTAAATGTTTATTTAAATATTTATTATTACTATTCATTTTAATACTAATATTATTATTATTATTATTCATATAGGTAGTTAAAATTTCTAAATTTTAAAAAACCATAGCAACTCACCAATTCTGAACTCAGCTCTAATTGTCCGTTTTCGTTGACCAACGATAAGCACGCGTGCTCGTGTGAATTTTAGATAATTGAATTCCGTCGTTGAAAACTTAAACTTAAAATTAAAGAACTGGGGAGGCCGTTGCCAGATATAAAGTTATCACAAACTTGTGAACGACGGGCCGAAAACCGATCTTTTACGCGTCGGTTTTCAAAAGACATTTATAAATGTATGTATTAATTTACCTAAAAATTTTTTTATAAATAGATACTTTTTCGAGCAATTTGGTAATATGTAATTTGATATTGGATTTCTATATTCTATAACCCCACGACACGCCACTGTCGTTAAGTATTTGTTTCTTGTTAAGGGTTATGTTATCACCTAGGGACGTAAACATTTAATTTCTTGAGAATGTTTCTTTGAGAAAGTTTTTTTTTAAATCAATCCCTGCGGTACCTACTAGTTTCCAATTTTCCAGAAAAATTTTAATATTCACATTACATTTCTAGGGACTTTAAAATATTGTTCCCCTCTCCAAAGCTGAACAAATAGTACTAAGATTGATGACGGCCATCTATTAAATTTGTATTTTCAACAAAAAAATCGATAAAATATACAGGAGGAGATAATAAACATCTTAAATTTGAAAGTCAAAGCCTGGAGGGATCGTAAATAAATAATGCCCTATTCCTATCTTAAACCGTTTTCGAAATATTAACACTTTAATGTTGGTATGCACCATCGATATGTTTCTCGTCTCAGCAATAACGTCCCAAACTTAAGTCAAAATCTTGAAGGCATTGCATTAACAACGATAATTTGCTATTTAAGTTAGAGACTAAGTCTAAAAATGTCAGGGAATTATTAATCAAATTTAAATTTGGATTATCTTGGGTTGTGGTGATAAAAGTGAAAGTCATAGGGCACTCTGTGATATGGTATGTGTAATCGGACCATTTTGCTTTGATGATAACCTTACTGAAGAAATATGTCTTAATTTCCTTAGAAATAGTCTGAATCCAGCTCTTGCCACTCTATTTCTGGATGATAATGATCCTGATTTACCTTACGGTTTCAACAGGATGGTGCCCCCAACACAATGCTGCTCAAAAAGGGAGTACTTAAATATAATTTTTCTGGGGCAGTGGATAGGTAGACGAAACCTAACGATAAAATGTTAGTTATATCTAAACAAATTTCGTACGTAGAGTAATAAGCTACCTAATGTAAAGCCACTTTGTTTACTTTTACTCAACATTAGACAAAAACAAAGACGTATTCTACGAAATATTTTCCTACCAAAACTCATGTTAACAAAGTCTAAAAATATCAAAACTGTTTGTAAATCCACTAAACTAGTGAATGAAAACATTTTGAAAATAATCTAAAATTAGATTTGGCACAAAATGATAAAATTCAAATTAAAAAACCGTGCGCTTCGCTTTTTATTTTACGTGATGTTTCAGTTATTAAATATTTTATTTATAACGGATATTTGCTGTTGATTGAGAATTCTGCCAGCAAAAATAAATAAAATACACGAAACCTATATCTGGTTTGAAGGCTTGCCTTTCAGCGATTAAGTCTTTCAAATTACTGCCCTATCAAGCTACGAGCGGATTTTTTTTTGTGGTAAAAACATTTTCATTTGGAAAATTGTAGACGTCAGCCGGGCTGAAACGTAGATATCCTATAAAATTCCTTTATTTCAAACTGACTGTTACAGTTTATTAATATGGAAGTAGACAGAATAATATAGAAAATAATAACCTTACGAAAAATAAAAAATAAACATTTAGAAAGGAAATTAATCCTAAATTTAATTTAGTGTACATCTCATTAATTGTGTTTTAAATTTAACTAAAATTTGAATTCTGATATTTTCTGAAAGATTGTTTTTCGAAATTCTTTTAAACTGGTATAGTTTTATATTAATACATTGTCAGGACGGTGTTATTCATGGTTATTGTCTTATGCTTTTTAAGTGTTATATTTGATTTTTTTTTACAATACAGATTTTTATTTTTTTGTTAACTGATTTTATTAATGAATTAAATTGGATTAACTTCCATTTTTTAATGTTTTTTTTTAATGGTTATTATTTTCTATATTATGTTGCCACTTTCCATGTAATAAACTGTAAAAGTTAGTTTGAAATAAAGGCATTTTGAAAGATAAGGTAATTCATTATCTTTATATTCTAATGGCTTTAAGTTTGATAAACAAGCAAATCTCCATGCAGAAGCCAAATATTGTACTTTTGAGTATATCGATCAATATTTACTTTTTGAGTAGGAAACGATGTAAGTAATAAGTTTCAAAACAGATAGGATGTGAGCAAGTGTGAAAACGCGCATACCCAGGGAGATATCGTGTTTATAATATACTTGGTATGACTTTTCCAATTTAAATTTTCGCCTAAAACTAATCCTAAAACCCTCTAGTAACATATATTTTCACGAAATACATAAAGATTTCGAATAAACACGCAATCACAGCTGGTCAGTATTACCGCTTGACACGTTACACAGTATGTATAGTTATTTTATTAGCAACCTTGTAAATTCCTTTGAACAAAACAGAGTATTTTTATATGCGTTTTACTTTTACAATTCAGTTACCTTTATTTTAATTTACTAGACTTTTTTAATTTAAAGTGGGGAATATCACCAAAGTACAGATCTACCTACATAATAGTTTGTTTTAGGGATTGATTAAAAACATTAACGTTTTTAATATAAAAAATTTTCGCATCTTATTTGGTATTTAAAAGTATTTAATTTTTAAAGGTTAATTTATACCCCAATGCTCCAAAGAAATTTTAAATTTATTTTCCTCCTCCTGTGTTGTTGACTTACGCCACGTTTGCTAGGAATATGCAATATGTATTGAAATTGCGACCAAATAAGAGAACACAAGGAAAATTAATATCGACCGGGTAAGTAAAGCACGGCGGAAAGACCTTACTGTTATTTATAAATGAAACTACACGAAGCTGAAGTTTGGCACAGTGCTATACTCAAGTCAGCGCACACATAAACGTACCTCTTTATATGTTCCCACCACTCCGTCACAACATTGTCTTGGGACTTCCTATTAAGGTAATAACTTTACATATTTGTTCGACACAACTAATAGGTATTGAAGCATCTATACAGGTGTATCATCCAAATGGAATAAATTCGATAATAAATATATGGGGGCGCGTCCGAAAAAACGCTCGGACACGTCGATTGGTATTTCTAGTTACGCATATTTTTCAATAAAACCTTTTTATACAGGGTGTGTCATGTAACAGTGGCCAATACCAACTTTCTTATTTTAAATGTATATTATCCAATTTTTGGATTCTTCAAGAAAATTTTAGACATATTTCATGTTCAATATCCTATTCCTATCTTCAACTGTTTCGGAAATATTAAGTGTTTTCAGGGATAAAAAGGGATAAAAAGGTATAAATAGTTTTGTTTACTTTTGTTTAAAACTCCTGGGGGATACAATAAAATGATACCTAGGTACTCATGAGCTCATGGAAGACGATTTTGATAGGAGAACGTATTTTTGTGAACAAATGGTGGCAATGTTAGATAACAATGTGATCCAATTAGAACATGTTTTGTTTTCTGATGAGTGCATGCACTTCACGGTCATGCTAATCGTCAGAAATGCCGCTATTGGTCTAGGGAAAATCCTCCCTGGATTAGAGAAGAACATACGCAATATCCTAAAAAGGTTAATGTTTAGGCAGGAATAGTTGGAAATCATATCATAGGTCCCTTTTTCATTAATGGCAATTTAACTGGCAATAGTTATTTAGCACTGCTCCAAAATAATGTCTTGCCAACTTTGACAAACGTATATCATGATCCAGCAAACCTACAACTTCCAGCGAATATGATATGGTTTCAGCAACATGGAGCATCGCCCCATTTCCAAATCAATGTCCGGCAGTGCCTCAACCGAATATTTCCAAATCGGTGAATAGGGAGGCGTAGATCGATGGAATGGCCAGCACGATCCCCTGATCTGACGCCATTAGACTTCTTCTTATGGGGTTATGTAAAAAATATTATATACAAAACTAAACCTCTCGACTTAGCTGACTGAGATTTTTGAGTATATTGTTAATTTTTGCAATAAATCTGAAAACACTTAATATTTCCGAAAGAATTGAAGATAGATATATAATATTGTATAGGAAATATGTCTAAAACTTTCTGAAGAATCCAAAAAATGAATAATATACAGGGTGTTGCATTTAAAATAAGAAAGTTGGTATTGGCCACTGTTACATGACACACCCTGTATAAAAAGTTTTTATTAAAAAAAAATGCTCAACTAGAAATACCAATCGACGTGTCCGTCCGTTTTTTCGGACACGCCCCCATGTATTTATTATCGAATTTATTCCATTTGGCTGATACACAGTGTATAAGTTGAATAACATTACGGATAAAAATGTAGGTACAACTAACGTTTAATTGTTGCTCTTTTAGTGATTATTTCTTTGAAAACATGAAATCGTTTCTTAGGAAACTGAACACTTTAAGAACATTTTATGCAAACTTGCCAAGCAGAAAAAAAGGTACTCCTGAATAATTTTCTTTCCAAAAATGTTTGTGTATAATTAAAATTAATTTTTGTGATGTGTCTCAATTCCTGCGTCTACTATAACACACATACATACGCATTCATCACACATTTTTGTTCCCATTCTTTAAAAAATAGTGGATAAGACAGAAGATAGAAGAGTTTTGACGGTAAAACATTTTGACGCGTGATTGTGTACGTTGTAATTTTTGAAGACATGGTTACCTATTGAAAAGCATTAGTGCCGATTTCTTCACAATGTCATTTTTTTGGCGATTGTTCCACTTAGCATACTTTGTCATTATTATTAGGATTAGAACAAATCGCCAATAATTCTCTGAAAATTTCGGCACAACCCAATATTTTTCTTTCTTCATTAAAAATAACAAAGTTAAACACAAGAATTTAATAATCATTTTTAGAAAAACTTTCCCAAAACTTTGTAAAAAGTTGTAACCATGCCATAATAAACAGGAAAAATTGGTGTATAAGTGCCATTTCTACACAAGCTGAACATTTATGGTATATTATTGTAAGCATTCTTTAACTTAGATCTTCTCATTCCTAATAAACCGGATAAGTATATTAATAATTATATTACGGATGATGACACAAATATTTGACAATATAAAAATGTATTCTTTGGGCCGAATACATGGAGCCTAAAAATGTTAATTCATATCAAATCATCAAGAGATCTTCAATCTTACAGCTTTCAAATTTCGAAAATACATAAACATGTATATTTTTATATTGCCATCACATATTGTTCTAAATCAGGACGATTAAAAATAATTATAAAAAAACCTGTAGGTTATACTGCCCTGACAACCATCCCTAATACATATTTAGATTAATCGGTAATGACAATTAACTTACCCAGTATATGTATATGTAGTTACAAACTAAAAAGCAAACAAACTAAACAAATTTTCAATAAATTGAACAAAAAACGAGTGAGAAGAACAAGTAAATACTTGTTTAAGAACATTTACTTTTAAATTTCTATTGTTTTAACTCGGTGTGAAAAACATTAAAATTTAACGCTCGTACGTTACCCAAAGTCAAAACAAAATTGTCGGTAGTAAAATTTACTTTAAAACTGACGTTTTCAATGCAATAAATTTAATACTTCACTCTTTTCAAGTTAATTTGTTTTAAATAGAGCTTACATACAGGCAATAATATAGCATTATTTTACATACCGGCAAAAATTTACAAACGGTTGTACATATTGTGTATCCCAAATCTTTAAATACATCTAAAATTTTAAAAGAAATCGGCCGTGTCTTGTGCCCAAAGTTTTGCTGGCAATAACCTGATAGTTTGGACTCATTGACATTTACCTTTAGATACGTAGGTACAGCTTATCTCCTGCGCAAACAAAAGCAACGTTTTATGGGTGAAAAAATAGGTCCGAGCGAACGGCTCGCCGGTCAGCTGCCTTCCCTCTGAGCAGCATTGGGCATGCGCACAAGCCTCCTGTTATCGGCCTGTCCATCTTTAGCGACATGCTCAAAATACACTCCAGAACCTGCCCGGCGCCATTTTTGTTGTTGTGTTTTAAGTTTTCTCTGTGGATTCCTTGTTGTTTATTGTGGGTGTTTAATATTTACGGATTTCTAGTTTTTGTGTAGTTTAGTGAATTGTGTTTGTGCTTTTAGCGTCTCGGATACTCGGATTGGAATATAAACAATGACTAGTAAACACCGCTGTATGATTTATTATGCCCAAATAAGGGTCAAATATCCGGTATTTCGTATTTTAAGTAAGTATGGAGTAGTGGTGTATCTAATACCTATTATCTGTAAATACCTAGGTATGTTTATATTAATCCACGGGTGAAAGCATTCCACAGATTAAGTTCTCGGGCAAAAACTTATTCAATTCTTAATTAAGAAATTGAACTTGAAAATGTTTTACACGTACTTACCCAAGTTTTTGCCAAATTGTAAAAATCAATACAAGTTATATAGTGCGTTTTTCTTAACGGGATTTACATCGTAAATCTTTAAGTCTATGTTAGGCACATTTCTATTGAGAACTACAAATTGAAATTTTACACAAATATTTCTTGTGGTCTCATATCCAATTTAGGACCATGTTTGTATTACTTTACTAATGCAAAATATTGAAAAATACCATTTTAAGTTATAATATTACGCTGTTTTGCCCAGCCCTGTACAGGGCCTTTAGTGGGGCAAAGTACAATAGCTCCGTTACTATTTCAAATACATTAAAAATATTAATACAAAAGTTGAAGGGCAGTAAGTGACTTATAACGTAAAATTATTTTTAACTCTATAGGGTGGCTCAAAAAAGCGGAACAATAAAAAACGTACTTTTTTTAAATGGAACACCCTGTATATTTTTTCATTTTTAAATTCCACATTAAATTATAATTATTTTTTATTAAATACATTATTAGTCTATACTTTATAGTTTCCGAGATATTGACTCTTGAAAAGTGACATTTTTGAACTTTGACAGCTTCTAGCTTTCTAACAGTACGTCTTAGAGCAAAACGGCTTACATGTCCCTATCTTTAATTTTTATTATCTTCCCAAAAAAATCAACTTCCGGTTAAACCGGATGTTACTCGAAAGCAGGAAATATAGTTGTTCCGGTTTAACTGGAAGTTGATTTTTTTGGGAAGATAATAAAAATTGAAGATAGGGACATGTAAGCCGTTTTGCTCTAAGACGTACTGTTAGAAAGTTAGAAGCTGTCAAAGTTCAAAAATGTCACTTTTCAAGAGTCAATATCTCGGAAACTATAAAGTATAGACTAATAATGTATTTAATAAAAAATAATTATAATTCTATGTAGAATTTAAAAATGAAAAAATATACAGGGTGTTCCATTTGAAAAAAGTACATTTTTTCTTGTTCCGCTTTTTTAAGCCACCCTATAGAGTTAAAAATAATTTTACGTTATAAGTCACTTACTGCCCTTCAACTTTTGTATTAATATTTTTAATGTATTTGAAATAGTAACGGAGGTATTGTACTTTGCCACACTAAAGGGCCACCCTGTATTAGGTTTACCTAGGTATATTTGACATAAACTGGTATGTGACATTTTTATAATATTTGGAAAGTTGTACCGAAATTATACAATGTTGATGATTATTTAGTTTGTATTAAATATGTTTTATTTTGAGTGGTTTAAAATGTATTAATTTTCTTAATAATTCTAAAACAGAATAACTTTTATTTCAATAAAGTTTAATAATTTAAACTAATTTCATGAAAGTCAGGAAAATACTGACAGCCGAGTCAATATTTTTCTTTATCTAAGGTAGTTAATTACATAAATTACAAGGGGGTAAAAAAGTGTAATTTTAAAAAAATAAAAAGAGCTTTTTTGGGTATCTCTTGGAGATTTTTTGCACAGACTGTATGTAACCTTCTTCCTCCCATCTCATATTTTATCTATTCTTAAGTTTTAATATTATTTGTTTCATATAAATGTGCCTAACATAGGCTTAAGGTAGGAGTATCAACATGCTTGCCAACCTATAACCTATTTCGCGTAGATTTATTTATGTTTTCTAGCTTTTATACAAAATTTAAAGAAAATCAGTATCGACTTGGTATTCTATAGGTAATAATTGACATATTTAATAAATATCAAGGAATTTTATAACTTGTTTTAGGAGAATTGTATAGCGAAAAATATCGGATAAGATTATTATGTCATTGTCACTCAATGTTCTTTCACTATACAATTCTCCCAAAATTAGCAATGAAATAAATTGTTATTTTTGTAATATATCAGATACTACCTAAATAATGTACCGACGATATTGATTTTCTTTAAATGTTAGTTATTAAAATAATAAACTTAAAAAATCAACGCGAAATAGGTTATAGGTTGGCAATAGATGGAATGACGTTGAGAATTTAACCTTAAAGATTTACCATGTAAATCCCTATGGCCCGCGTTAAAAAAAAACGCAGTATATAATACCAACTAATATTTGACTTGAGATTACTATGGAGAACTAGAGGGTAGGAGGCCGATCGACAATGGCAGCATTTTCAAATTCTGTCCTGGTTTTTTGGTTAGTTCGCTATTGGCCGATAGATGGCTCTCGCGTCCGAAGTGGGCTGATGTTGTCTTCTTCTTCTTCTTCGTTTTTAATATGGAAAACTAGATCCTCCATGGTTTTTAAATTTTACTTTTGACAATTGACATTTTATTTTTCGAAATAACAAATAACGTTTGAAGGCAAGATAAGACAAATAACGTTGTATTGTAATTAATTTCCATATTTATAATGAATAATGGTACAATTTATAAAAGTAGAGTTTGCTTTGCGTCGGGGTGTAAGACAGGATCTTCTTCAGAGATAAAACGCAGCCAAATAAGTCTCTTTCTAGCTCCAAAGGTAAAACCCTCTAGCTAGAATGTTCCTGTATTTTAAAAACGAAGCATCGTTGGAACTTTATACAGGCCGAGTTTACTAATAAGTATAACAAAGTAAGTGTAAATTCATATAAAAGTCCTTATTTGTTCCTTAAAGAACTAATTTAAATAAAAATAGTTATCGCGTCCATAAGAAACCATTTATTTGATAGCCCACTTCGAACACGAGCGCCATCGTACGGCGACTCGTAAAGCTGAATTACCGATGCTAATTTGGGACCGAATCCAATGCATTGCGTTCGACCTCCTACCTCAAGTCCTCCATAGAGATTACTTACGCGATAACATCAAAGATTGGTTATTTTGCTGGTTTTGTTTGTTTTTTTATATTCGATTTTATAAGTTTTATAGTTTAATTGACTTGTTTTCGTCCTTTTTAAACTAAAAACACGAAGACGAATCATTTTTAAACAAATTTGAGAAACAAACCCTTAAAAACAATTTTCTATTCTCAAAATCTGATAGGTTAGCAACTACTAAAAATTCCAGAAATAACTAGGTAGGTACCTTATTTCCCAACTTGACCAAAAATTGAGAAGAAATTCCAATTTTTTGGCAAATTTTAGCTGTTTACACGTAAAAATAAATTGAAGGTCCACTTTTACAATTCCTTGAGCAAGAACTTAAATTTTAAAGCCCGCACCTGTCTATTTTCCAATTCGTCAAACGATAATGTTGCAGTGCGCATGTCCAATAGTGTGTAGCTCTGTTTACATGCGCCAGCCATAAATTTGCCACTTTCGTGATTATTGTTTGCTTATCTAAAGGTAAATATCTATAGACTACTTTATATCAGGGACGCATCTTTTATGGTAGCCCAAGGAAAAGTCATCTTGAACCCTTTGTTAGGAACTAAAGCTTAGTCACCGTCACACACAAAACTGAACAAAGTAAAAAAATTGCCGGTATCTATATTTAGTTACCGAGTCAAGTAAATTGTATTACCATACAATTTTTTTTCGTACTCCTAGAAACACAAAGTGCACTCCGTTTTACGTCATCCACTTTCACGTGAAGTGTCTTTATTGGTGCGTCCGCACAAGTCTTTTTATTCTCACTTATAGTTAGGATCGTTGATTTAGCTGGTTTAAATTCCAGTTCATAAAACAACGCTTTGGAAAAAATGTTGGTTTTGCTATTTAGCAGTCAACTTTTGAATTTAAAAATTATATTATTTGTAAACCTAAACACATACAAATCCGTTTGTTTGCGTATTTTATCTAAAGTATAGCCAATTAATTATTTATTTTGCCGATTTAAGACGATAGCTTTTTTCAACAACTTTAAGGCAACAAATTAGAGAGATTCCTATTAATGATATCCCTATTTAAGAAAAACATTTGATCACCTAATTAATTTATGTAAAAAGTCAGTCATCCATCTCTTATGATATTTTTAGCCCATTTCTCAATTTATCATTAAGTCAGTTTTATCCAATCTTCCTTAAATTGTAAATTTTTATTTCTTTTTTAAAATTTGTAAAAAATAAAACGAAGTTATTGGTTTTTATAGCAATGAATTAAAACTTAAAATTTAAGATAACTTGGCTGAGTTGATGTCCGTTCCTTATTTTAAAATGTATTTACAATAAAATGGAGTTTTGTAGGTTCCCAGATATGACTTTATTAAAAAACTGTCACTGTGTACCTTTGCTTTGAAGCCCCAATTATGTAACTATATCGGTATAATCTTTATAAGAAACCTATGAAACTCAATATTATTGAGTGTATATTTTAAAAATTCAGTACAGTCACAAGTTTAAAAAATCCAGGGTTTTTCTTCCTTGGCATGAACGTCACCTGACAGAAATCACCCAAACAAAGCCATATCATATATAGCAGTAACAGTGAAGGTTCCTGCATCAGACGTATCCTGTATTAACTAAAATATTAATACCAAACATTTTTTCCAATTTTACATTGTAAACTCACAAAGTAATCACAATAACGGACCCAAATATTAGGTCCAATCCAAGAAACAAAAATTATTATTTAATGTGAGTCTATAGGTTGTAGCTTGTTTGTTCCTTAAGAACATCATAGACGGGCCAACCAAAACAGAATTTCGATCCGTACCTTTGCTCACTGACGAACCACTATTTGTACTGTCAGTCCCATCCGTTCTCTTTGATCATATGAGCTAGTTCGATTATGAATTTGCCCTCTTTGTATTTCTGGCTTGATTCGAAGGCATGTTCCTAAAAATTAAAAATATATTTACACATCCGGTCACGACACACAGACACAGTATAAAGTGTGACCAGTAAAGTCCGCATCATATGGGATTTTTTTTTATTAATAGCTTTATTCGAAATTTGACTTTGGCATCAAGTTGTGCTTCGATCGAGATGAAAATTAAGCAAAAAAATAGTAGTCACGTGATTCGCATTATCTGTCAAATTTTAATTTTTTTCAAAAAATAATTCAAGTGGGGTTATTTCTGAAATTATCGAAAAAAGTTATTAGAAAAAGTTTTTTTAAATGAAGTTTCTAGCCCACGTACAAAATTTGAGCTGAATAAGATAATTTTGATTTTTTACCTATATTTTGTAAATTGCATCACTTTTGCAAAATAAGACTCAACGCAACCTACATAAAACTTCTTAGTTTTGATAATGCCTAATTTCAGATACATTTTCTTTAAAGTAGCACTATATTAATTGTGTGTTTTTCTACAAAATCAAAATTGGGCTATTAAAATTTGGTCGCATGTGATGCAAAGTTTATTTGTTTTTGACCCTGTTTTTGAATAATTTTTTTTGAAAACGTAGTTTGTGTCTAAAAGTAATACACCTTAATATTAAGACAAAAAATAACACAGTATTTAATAAAGTAATAACTTTTTTCGATATTTTCAAAAAAAAAAACACTTTTGAATTATTTTTTGGAAAAAATTAAAATTTTACAGATAATGCGAATCACGTGACTACTATTTTTTTTGCTTAATTTTCATCTCGATCGAAGCAGAACTTGATGCCCATATGATGCGGACTTTACTGGTGACACTGTATATAATTTCTGTTTTTTCTTTTCAATTTTCTATTATAATTTCTCACTTATTTATAATTTTTCCTTTTTTTTGGGTTAAATATTTTTGAATTACTTACTTATATATTTAAATATATTTATGACGTGATTAAAATTAATAGTATAAATGGGTGTATATTTTTTTATTGCAAAATCGGACAGATTTGTTAATCTATGGTTATGATGCTTTCATTGGATTTATTTTTATTTAAAAAAAATATATTATTGATTATTAATATTATTATAAAGAACCATGCAAATAAATAAATAAATCCACCTTTGTTCGGATATATAAAACTGTTCAATTACAGTCTTTATTACTATTATTTTTTAAATCTTGTTATAGGGTAAAGTGTATAATATGATCTTAGTTGAGACAGATAAAAAAACTAAAAAAAATTTGATGACAGACTTGTCAGGTCCACGTGGACTATATCTTCGAACATCTGTATAGGGAGCGATCAATACAAATTTTGTTATATTTGTATTGTAGTTTCAATGTGTGAAGCAGTAAATTGATCGTACCCCCAATATTTACGTTGTCTCAACTGACTTCGTATGAAGTATACCTATGTTCTGTTAACTCGCGCGGCCTTTTTCACTTAAACACAAAGTAGGCGTGGGTTGACTATTTGTAGCATAAATGCGTGATGGATGAACCTGACTAAAATAACAAAAATGAACAAAAAAATAATTTAAAAAAAATTTTTTAAATAAAAAAATTGCACCTAATGCAAATTTTCTTCATTCAAATGTATAATTATTTTATAATAGTACTACAACTAAATGCTTTTTTAATTGCTAAAAGGTGTTATAATTAGAAAGTATGCCAGCAATCAAGCGTACGTTTCCTACCCATCTGCTGTGACTCTAAACTAGAGATTAAGTAAGTCTAAGCATTTCTGTAGTATAAATTTTAGTCCATAAAGCCTAAGTGAATTGTTTTATTTAAATAACTTTTAAAATAATTTTAATTGACATCACAACCACTCTTGTACAAACTACTATTACACACGAGAAATGCTCATTAAATATTTGTTATTGAAGTTTATTTCTCAGGTTGTTCGGAAAAGTTTCTATAATAAATATAACATCAGACAGCGAGAACTTTGCCAATCCTAATTTAAAAGTTTAAACCGGGGCATGTTTAGATCTATACCAAGATAAATACCAAGATCGCCAAATCGAAATTCAAAGCCTCTAGCATATCAAAACTACGATTATACCAATTGAAATTGGAGTTACAGGGCTAATAGCTGTTGCTACCCGCGAAGCAATAAATGAAATCCCTGGGAAGGACAACCTCATCGGTATGCAGAAGGCAGTAGTGCTAAGTATTGCACATATAGTATGCAAAGTACTATGACACAAATAAAACCATCCAAAAGCAAGAAACACCCGGTGTTTCAAATACTTAACAAAATGTAACAATAATAATAATTTTGAAGAAGGAGTCCATACTCAAAGTGGAGTTGAAAGATATAGGGAAACGAAAAGCATAAAGTCTTTCTCCACAATTTTTAATTCAATACCTAGGCGAACCTAGGGTAGAATCGACATATTTAGAGTGTAGAAACACTCATCATCAGGAAATTGAAGCAAATATAGTTAACAGCTGATGTTGTTAGCAATAGAGAAAATAATAAGTGGAACTAATCCATAATGGAGCTTTCAATGGGACGCATGGGGGGTGAAAAAACTTTTGTAGTCAAACGACAGAAAACATATAAGCACGCTGAAAGGTCAAGGACCAGTGAAAAGCCACTGAGGGTGGGAAATGAAGAGAAAAATTAGGAAGTATCAAATAAGGGACTTTGTAGAGAACATTTTAAGTGTACGTGATAAAAAACATTTTAGTTTGATTCAACTATGTCGAAGAAGTGTGAAAGGCGCCAAGTATGAGGGAGAGAAAGAAAAAATATGTTTTTTATTAAAGTCGTGTAGATGCTTTCTGAAAAAGATAAAAAAGAGGGATGTAATGAATGAAATGTAATAAAATAAGTTAGATTAGCTTACTATTTAGCTTGAAATAAAATGCCGTCGTATTTCAAGCTAAATGGTAAGCTAATCTAACTTATTTTATTACATTTCATTCATTATATCCCTCTTTTTTATCTTTTACAGAAAGCATCTACACGGCTTTAATAAAAAACATATTTTTTCTTTCTCTCTCCCTCATACTTGACGCCTTTTAAACTTCTTCGACATAGTTGAATCAAACTAAAATGTTTTTTATCACGTACACTTAAAATGTTCTCTACAAATTCCTTTATTTGATACTTCCTAATTTTTCTCTTCATTTCCCACCCACAGTGGCTTTTCACTGGTCCTTGATCTTTCAGCGTGCTGATATGTTTTCTGTCGTTTGACTACAAAAGTTTTTTCACCCCCCATGCGTGCCATTGAAAGCTCCATTATGGATTAGTTCCACTTTTTATTTTCTCTATTGCTAACAACATCAGCTGTTAACTATATTTGCTTCAATTTCCTGATGATGAGTGTTTCTACACTCGAAACATGTCGATTCTACCCTAGGTTCGCCTAGTTATTGAATTAAAAATTGTGGAGAAAGACTTTATGCTTTTCTTTTCCCTATAAATAATAATATTAATAATACTAATACCGTGCGAGCAAAAATTATTTGCATCAAAGAGGGCCTTGCATCTAAGGACGTAATGCTTAGCCGTAGAGCTTAATTCCTGACTACAAGTGACACGGCAATACTTACGTATTTCCACCCGAGGGTAGTTTTACAGCATTCACAGTATATGTCGGCAACGGCATGAAGACCTGTCAAGAGGACTCTTTCTTCTGCTGGACCACATCCAACATTAACTCTGTCAAATAAAACAGAAACAAGTGTCAATTTTTAAATAAAATAATTTAAAATATTAACCATAAAAAGTATCAAATAAAAGATAGATAATATTTTAGGAATAAATAAATTTTAATTTATAAGAATTAACTCACTTACAATAAGTTTATTTATTTGGTAAGTATTATATTACAAAAATTTGTAGCACGTCATGATGAAACTACGCCGAACCCCTCTCCCCCCCCCCCCATCCCCTCTTAAGGTGGAATTCTCAGCGTGGGCTGTTTTTTTTAGTTTATTATTTTATTTTATAAAACAAATTAAATTCCTTTTACTTTAACCCTGAATAACCTACCACGAAATATGAATAGTATTCCAATAAATGAAGACATTCAAATTTTTAAAGTTAATAAAATAAAATATTAAGGAATTATTTTTGATAGTAAATTAAATTGGAATTTTCACTTAGAATACCTACTTACTTAATAAAAAATTAAGAAGTTTACTACCAATTTTTAAAAACATTAAATTTTAAATGTAAGACATAATGGAAATATTATATTACGCGTTAGTTAAAACTCATTTAAATTACTGAATTTTAGGTTGGGGAGAAATAAATAGAACTTTAGTTAAAAAATTAGAAATATTACAAAACAGGTTTCTAAAAATTATATTCAATAAAGATTATCTTTATACTTCAAAATAATTATATTATTCACACATTGAACATAAGACAACTTTGAATTTATAACATCTTAATATATATTATATTATTTTAAAATAAAAACCTTATACAATTTAAAAACCATAATCATAATACACGTCATAAAAATGAAATGACCATAAAACCTAAAATAAATAAGTCCATAGGAAAAAAAAATATGTATGTTTTTATTTAAACGATTATTTACCAACAAAAATTAAAAAATTGAATTCATTAAAAAAAATTTAAGTCGAAATAAAAACTGTGATATTAAAAACAGACAATTTGAAAATATTTTTAGAAATGCTTTAATTAATTAATTAATTAATACCTATCGTTCTGAAAAATTTATATAAGTAAGTACCAAATATTTTTTACTTAAAAATTATAAATTAATAATTTTATGATAGGTAATATATTTCTTCAAAAGAAACTGAGTCTATACTATAAATTAACATTTTTACTTTAAAACTTAATTTTTAATACATATTTATGATTTATTATTTTACATACTTATACTAACACAAATAATAAGATTATACATACCTATACTAACACACATAATAAGATTTGCCCCTAACAAGCTCAGCTTCAGGGGATTGAAGAATAAGTTTATAGAAGACAACATAAACATATTTTTTTTTATAAAATTTTTTAAAATTTTAAATTTACTAACATTTAAATAAAATTAATATCGTCTGCACATTATTTAGGTAATATCTGACATATTACAAAATTACCAATTGATTTCATTGCTAATTTTGGGAGAATTGTATAGTGAAAGAACAATGACATAATAATATTTTAAAAAATCTTACCCGATATTTTTCCCTATACAATTCTCCTAAAGTAATTTATGAAATTCCTTGATATTTACTTAATATGTCAATTATTACCTATAGAATATGCAGTCGATATTGATTTTGTTTTAATTTTGTGTAAAAGCTAGAAGAAATAAATAAATCTAGGCGAAATAGGTTATAGAGTAAACTTTTTCTAAAAACCAAGTTTTTCGACAGTCACACCCACGTGTGACATCAACAGCTGATACGGGTTTCTCCCTAAAAGTTCTCAGTTCAGCGGTGGGCCGTAGGAAGCTCATGCGTCAGGTTATGTCATATTATTTTCATCTAATTTTGGTGTTTTTTAAGTGTTTCTGTTTAACTTTTGCCATCAAGCGAAATGAGTTTTCCCGACCTCAAACTCACAATAGATACCTTTACATTAAAAAAAAGTTGGGGGTGTTAATTCGGTTTCCAGTCATCTAAGAGCACTAATGATGCCATGTTTAATCTATTAGAGTGTTTATTTGGGATTGAATGAGGGTGACGTTGCTGCGGCGGCCTTCTGTGATTTTTTCGAAAGCTTTTGATTGTGTGAATCATGGGGTTCTGCTGCGGAAACTTTACCGGTATGGCTTCAGGGGAGTTGCGTATGATTGGTTCTCCTCCTATTTAATGGGTAGAAAGCAGGTTGTACACTATGGTGGACAGAAGTCCTTTTTGGCTAATGTTGAACATGGAGTTCCTCAGGGATCGGTTCTTGGACCGATTATTTCTTTATTGTACATAAATGACCTCCCCAAAATCGACATTCGAGGTCGTTTTACTATATTTTCAGACGACACTACCATCCTGTGGGTGGGCAATGATCCAATTTTATTGAAGGGAATAATTTCAGAGGATCTTCAGCGTTTGAAGAGGTGGTGCGATGCAAATCGCCTCTGTTTTAATATTGATAAGACTAGCATAATATCTTTTAAATTTATGATGCATGTTAACATAAATTCTAGTTTTTGTGTTTTGAATAAGAGCTGCACTAGGTTCTTAGGTTTGCATATAGATTCACATTTAAAATTTAAAGAACATGTGGCTTATCTGAGCAAGAAGCTGGCGTCTGGTTGTTATGCTGTTCGAGTGGTAAGTAATGAATTAGGAATGATTATGGCCAAATCTACGTATTATTCCCTTATTGAGGTACGGGGTGGCTTTTTGGGGCTTCTGTTGTAAGTATCTTTTTAATTCTGTGTTTGTTTTACAAAAGAGGGCGCTTAGGTACTTGTGCAGGGTTAAGTCTAGATATCATTGTTGGCCCCTATTTTTGCGGGAGGGTATTCTGACGCTGCCTTGCATTTTTATTTTGGAGACTGTTTCCTTGGTCCCTGGTTCGAACAGATGTCCATAGCTTGCCTCTGCGCAGAAAGCATCTTCTTACCATTCCCCGCCATCGCAAAGAAAGTTTTAAAAAGTCCTTCACGTATAACATCACCTTTACCGTTAACGCCATTGATTGTTTTAATACAGATAAGTCTACATTATCATTTAAAAACAAAGTAAAAGAACGCCTATTACGATCACAGTAGTGAGTGCCTTTATTTTATGCATTGATATCATATTATCAGTTTATACCCCTTCCCATGCCTTTTCCCTTTGAACAAGCAATAGTTCACTTATATAATATTAATTAAACTATTAGCGCTTCTCAAATTTAAATTATTTTACTACTTTTAGTTAGATATTCAATTATTTAATATAAATTAGGGCCTGAACAGTATCTGGATTTAATCTAGATGGCTGCCATACTAAGGCCTATTGTTGTCCACTCAATTTGCAATATTTCCTACATATTGTAATAATGTAATATTGTTAAAGAATGGATTATAACAATAAATGTATATTATCCTAGCATGCAATGTATTTATGTGCTTCAATTACATACTCCTATGGGGTATGTTTTATATGTGAATACTTACATTGCGGAAAAGTTATTCCAATGAAAAATACCATAATAGCTCGCCAAAGAGATTATTTGCCAATTCGCTTGAATGCTGGCTAAACGACTTAATTTTAGAAACTCTAAATGCAACGACTCTGCATTTAGGATCCGAATAAATTCTGTTGGCAAAATAGCCTAATCTAAATTCCGCCACTTTAAACTACTTTTAAAATGTCCAGTCATCGAAACCGAGAAGGCGGATTAAATTTACGCGATAAGAAATGGAATATCATCGGAATATGGAATAAGCAATTTGGACGTTGTCCCTACTCGGATCAATACGAAAATAGTTAAATAGCGAACAAACCCTATAGGCAGTTTTCAAAAATATTCACTTATAATCTCCCTAGCAGCAGAATTATTACCGATTTTTTTTTCTGAAAATTTTCCCGAGTCGAAGAAAACAAAACCATGAGTGAAACCGAGAAAAAAATTATCGGGCATTAATTCTGCTGCGTGGGAGATTCGGTAAGAAAATTTCATAAATTGGAGTTTCTTTTAATGTTCCTGAAATTTTAGTAATAAACCTTAGTTACTAACAAGTAAAATCAACTTCTATTGTAAAAATACAGTGCGTCATATTAAACTAAACTCATCGGCATGTGTATCGGCATCGTAAATGTGTGAAATTACATATTTGAACGTGGATTTTAGTTCTGATCAACTTTTTTCATAACACTTTTCGATATTGTCAAAAATAAAGGTACTTTGCTCTTGGGCAAAATTCATATTTTTTGACAAACCTCGTATACGCTTAAAATAATTTAATATCTGATAGTTGCATTTTAGGTTTTAGACCATGCAGAACTTTTTATTAATAATAACTTTTTTTCGTAAAATTATTAATAAAAAAGTTTTCCATATGGTTCCAACTTATGGATACATACTGTATAATATCTTATATGGTTAAAGAGAACAGGGTTATCCACGTAAATATTTACTTTATAAAATTGGTGGTGATTTGATGTTAAGCGGATATAAATCAAATTTGGTGTAGTTATGTTTTTAAGGGCAAGAAGGAGGATTCCATAATGAGTTTTAAGATACCTCCTAAAGAACGCTAGCTACACAACATGAGTTTGATCAATACTCGCATATATTTTTTGTCTCTCACATTTCTGACCACTTTACCTCAAATTATGCATGTACATTTTCAATAAAAAAATACCGGTGAAAATCATTGACCCCAATTTTAGACGCAAGGCACTTTTTAGTAAATAGTACAGCAATAAATTAAAATAATTGATGTAACAACTGAACCATTTAGCACACAATAATCATAATCCATAATCATCTAAACTCAAAAATATTATTGATAATAGATGAGTTAACCAAAATGGTGTTTGTACTCATCATTAAACTTAAATAATAAACACCAAGGAAATCTGTGTATGAAATAGGTATATAAAACCCAAAAGTAAAATGTTTAAAACACACTTTACACAATAAACAGCCACAGAAACACCAAAATCGGAAGAAAATAATAAGACGCAACCGGACGCGTGAGCTTGCTACGGCTCTGGGAACTTGAACGGCGAAACCAGATCAGCTGTTAATGTCAAATGTCGTTGTCTTCTATCAAAATGCTTTGTTTTAAGAAAAAGTTAACTCTATATCGTTTCCAGCTTTTCTTATTCCTCCAAAATTAATACTTTATTGGTAATAAATTTTATTTCAATTGTGGACAAGTGGAAGTCTGACAAAGCCCAATCTGATGAATAGAGCGAATGAGTAAGTAAGAATGTTCAAAATATACCGTTGGCTTTTACTGCCATAAATTAACTACCTGATTGAACCCCATTGTGTCGGTACCGACATCTTTAAACTACAATGAATGGGCGCAGGGGTGGAATTTGTTTTTATGGGTATACATATTCTCTTATTTCAAAATTATTTATTTATGTTAATATACATACACAGCACTTACATACGCCAAAAATCCAATAAAACAAATACAATCATATAAGTCTAAAATACATATAAAATACACAAGAAAATACATTATAAAACAATACTACATTCAATAAATTATTTATAAAGGAGACAAATAAAATTATTGGAAAATCAAAAAATATAATTATTTTATTTATACTTAATTCTATACAAATAATATTTTACCTATTCTATATTCAGTTCTGTCTCACTATCACTATTATCTTCATCGTCTATACTTCTTAATTTGTCAACGTCGTTTCGTTGTTTTCTTGTTGCTAAAGCAGCATATTTATTCAAACCTCTTCTTAGTAAAGATGAATATACATTTTTGACTATTTCTTTCGCATCGGGTGATAAATGCTTTCTTTTTAAAGAGACACTAAGTTGCACCATCAGTATGAGTCCATGGACGCCACATTGTACTTAAAAAATTGTTTAACTAAGCAAACTAAATAGTTAAAATAAAAAGACAAAATTAGCACACAACTCGCACGTGAGACAGGAAAGCTAAAAAGGTGACTGAAAGTGCCTTAATAAAATATCATTATATATTATTAATATTACAATTAGTCGAGGGGTGTATCACTAATCAAAATTTGTACACCTACTGCCAAATTTGGCAGGACTTGTCGTTTTGGCCCTTGTCCTGCCACGGTCCTGCTTGTCCTGCCACGGTTCTGTTACTGTCCTACCACGGATACACAACTTCTAAATATTTATCTTCTTTCTTAACAAAGAAATAAACAATATATTTTATCAATAACTTGCATGAACAAAATAAATGAGACTGCAAACTCGACTAGTCGACTGTTGTGATTGACCGATGTTTGCAACATAACTCAAACAGGAATATTATGCGGCGACGCGCGCCGAGAACTTTAAAAACTGCGACGTCTGTTACGCCCACTTCGATTTTACTTTCAATTAATAAACAAAAGCAAACAAAAATATTTTTTGCTTCCCGCTATTTATCCCCACTCCTAAAGTTATTGAAGAAATCTGATTGGATCTGAAAGGTACTGCCTGTCCTGCTTCGATTCTGCCACAGTCCTGCCACGTCCTGCCACATTCCTGCCAGGTCCTTCTATAGCCCTGCCTGGTCCTTCTACAGTCCTGCCTCGTCCTTCTACAGTCCTGTCAGTCCTGCCACAGTCCTGTCAGTCCTGCCACGGTCCTGCTAAGTCCTGCCTTACCATTTGTACACCTACTGCCACAGTGAGACACCCCTCGCAATTAGTTATTTATATTAAGTGCTTAAGTTACAGGTAATTTTAAACATTTTTTCCCAAAATGAATTGGAAAATAATAATCTTAACAATTGGTATAATTCATGTCGCAGGTAAAATATTAAGGACCAGCCCTGTCTGAGAAGGATGGACATTTATGAGCTTTTATGGCCTAAGACATCATTAAGGATTTATTGCAGCCAAAAAGTCAATGGTATATTTTGAACCCTACTTTACTTTAAAATTTAATTTTGCTAATTTGGATTGAGGCCTGATCAAATCAAACTAATTTCTCTGCCATTGGCGTTTTCAATGAATTGTTGCTTTTAATATTTGCGAAACTACTGCATATTATTTGTTACGGATTTTCCTTTTCTAGGTTTCTAGTTTTATGCCATTTGCGTTTCAAAAAACCAATGCCATAGAGTAGAGTATAATATAACAAGTGTGGCTTTTGAAATTATTCTTAGATATACTTACACAGAATTGAATAAATACGCTCGACCTTGGGAACCTTGGAATGACTGAAACAAAAAAAACATTATTAGTCTTGTTAATATTGAATTATTGAAAGGAAAATTCACCCTTTACGTGGAAAAGCCTAACAATGCTTAAATAAATTGTGTAGAGGATAATTCTATGAATAGCCAAACACCCGATGCCTTTCTGTTAAGTTGGTAGTGACTCATTTGACGTGTAATTTTTTAATTAAAATTTCGTTACCTTTTCGTTTCATCTAAAAAGCGACCAAATACTGATCATTGGAACCTAATTATTTGTCTAAATGCATGCATGTACGATATATAGTATTATGGGATACAGTAAAACAAAGTTGAACTTGTAAATTTCCACTATATTAACTATAAAAATTACATGTTTCGCTAACAATGTAGCTTTGTCAGATGACAATGATTTATTAAGGTAAAAAATAAAAATTGGGGTGCAAAAAAATAAAATTATTGAAGATGTAAATAAAACAGTGGAAGGGTTACAATAGCGGGAAAATCCAACAGAGGGTTTAAAGATTAAATTAAATTAGGTACAATATGGGTAATTTACAAAATCTTAAGTATATGGTCAACAGAATAAATTTAATTAACAGGTCCGTATTTTTAAGTTTATTTATTTCCATAGATTCAAATTTAGTTTTAAGCCTTTGTTTTCTGTATGTAAGATTTTAAAGGAAGGATTGAAATTATGTTGATAACACTGGCCGACAAGATTTTTCTAACACAGGTCAGCTCATAATTTTTATAATGGAAATACCCTTCTAATAATAGAAAAAATATTCGGAAAGCCCCAATACGTACCATTTTTCAATAGCTTAATAAGACCATTTTACATTAGCAGGTAGTCAATTTAATTAGGGGACGGTTACAATGGATGCATTTTATAACAGAAAAATTACCTGAACTGTATTATTTAGAATATTATACATAAAATTAACATCAAACATTAGTCTTCTGTTGAGTTTCGAAGTGAGTGGTTCTCTGTGTATAGATAAAAAAGTTTTTTTAAGAAAGAAAATGTCGAATCAAACACGCCGGAGTTGCAAAATTTCTCCTGACAGATTTTGTTACATTTGTGGAGCATTTATGGTGAAATCACAAGCCAGGCCATTTCCTGAAAATGTTAAAAAAGCCTACTTCAAATATTTTGGTGTTTTAATTGGAGATCAAGACAAGCAGTGGGCTCCCCATGTGTGTTGTGTTAGTTGTAGCGTGTCATTGGTGGAGTGGATGCAGGGAAAGAGAAAAAGCATGCCTTTTGCAGTTCCAATGGTATGGCGAGAACCCACTAATCATTTTGACAATTGCTATTTTTGCCTGACAAAGACTGAAGGTTATTCCAAAACGGGAAAGCACAAGATTGACTATCCAAATTTGCAGTCTGCCATACGGCCTGTTCCTCATAATGCAGATTTACCAGTGCCCATTGCGCCTTTAAATCCGCAAAATATTGTTTTGGAAGATATTGGAGACAACGCATCATCAGGTTGCTCCGAGGAACAGCGTACCGACCCTGATTTTACTCCAGGGCCCAGTTCCGGCGAGCCACATTTCATTGTTCAAAGTGAGTTAAATGATTTAGCACGTGATTTGGGGTTATCAAAGCAACAGTCAGAACTTCTTGGTTCCCGTCTTCAGGAATGGAATTTGTTAGCCAAAGAAACCTAAATTACAACTTTCAGGAAAAGAAATGCTACGTTTTCTGCATTCTACAGTATGGAAAATCCGTTGTGTGCGTGTACTGATATCGATGGTTTAATGCAGGAACTTGATATTGAGCATTCTCCCTGTGAGTGGCGCTTATTTATAGACTCGTCTAAATACAGTTTAAAAGCTGTGTTATTGCATAATGGAAATTTAAAACCCTCTATACCAGTTGCCCATTCAGTGACGATGAAAGAAAATTATGAAAATATGCGCACACTTTTGAATAAAGTAAACTACGACAGGTATAAATGGCAGATATGTGGGGACCTAAAAGTTATAGGAATTTTAGTAGGACTTCAGGGAGGATTGTAATAAAAGATTGGCCACAAAGAAGTGAATTTCAGGGGGATCTCAAAATGTTAAGTTTGCACCTCTTGTAGACCCCAAAAAGTCCTTCTGCCTCCTCTTCACATTAAACTTGAGCTGATGAAAAACTTTGTGAAAGCTATGAATAAAGACGGTGATGGATTCAAATATCTAAGACAAGTATTTCCCCAGTTAAGTGATGCCAAATTAAAGTAAGGCATTTTTATTGGGCCATAAATCAGAAAATTGCTGGACGATGTCAACTTTACAGAGAAGCTTACCAGGCAGGAACTCAGAGCATGGAACTCATTTGTTAGTATAGTAAGGGGATTTTTGGGCAACAATATGGATGCAAACTATCAACAGTTAGTTGATGAACTTTTAGACTCCTACAAATCGCTTGGTGCCCGAATGTCATTAAAAATTCACTTCCTCTATTCCCATCTGCCATTTTTTCCTGAAAATTTGGGAGCTGTCAGTGACGAGCAGGGTGAAAGGTTCCACCAGGATATCAGGACAATGGAAATTCGCTATCAAGGACGATGGGATCCAGCCATGATGGGTGATTACTGTTGGTTTTTGAAAAGAGAATATATGACCCCTCATAAAAGGGAAAAATAAAATTTAATTAGTGTGTTTAGTTAATATTTGTAATGTTTGTGTTTTTCTTAGATGTAAGGTATGTTTTGTAGGTATAAAAATTTAAATATAGTCGATATACACAGTTAGAAAATTCTTAAATTATTTTTTCAATAGATATTAAATATTGTAACATTAAATGTGGTACTATAAATGTAACAAGAAAACGTTACGTGTAACAACTTTTTTTTTCTCATTCTCGTATTTGGATAGGTCCATTCTACCACAAGATGCTATTTAGCTTTGTGTTATAACAAAAAAAAAATTTTGTCGGCTAGTGTAATCGAGTAAATGGTTAGCATAGTTTGAGTCTGTTCTATTTTTTAGGAAACCGTTATAATGTTCCTGTATTCTTTTGTCAAAATGTCTACCCGTTTGGCCAATGTATATTTTAGGACAATCTTTGCATTTTAATTTATAGACGCCTGATTTTTGTTTTTATCGGTTTTAGTTTTATTGTTTTTGATAAATTTACCTAAAGGGTTATTAGTTTTGTAACACAAATTTATATCAAGTTTGTTAGAAAAATTGCCAATTACTTTGCTAGGTTGTCCAAAGAAAGTGACAAGTTTAAATTGGTCAGAGTTTTTGCTTCTAGGAAAAAACTATAGCCTTTTTGTAAATTTTCTTTTTTAGGATTTGGTCAATTAGATTTGAGTTATATCCGTTATTAACTGCAATTTGTTTAATAATGTTTAGTTCTTTTTGAAAATTGATTTTATTTAAAGAAAAGCTTATTTTCCCTTGGACATAATATACAGGAAAAGCAAACATTTCGTTTATTCCATAATTTATAATAAATATTCGCTTTATCCACAAGACTATTTTAAAGAAACTTTAATGGAATTATCGATTAGCATCATTTGAAAAACAAATAGCTTTAAAGTTTTGGAATGAGTCCATGTCTTTAATGTATGAACAAGAAAAATTATTTTCCGTCGTTGTGCTTGGATTTAAAATTTTGTAGCAAAAATTAATGATAAACCATGGCAAATGATTTTCTAATATTTATAAAAGAAATATGTTCACACGCAGCTTTGCCTGGTTGAAAGATCTACGTAATAATACTTAAATGTAAACTAAAGAAAATACTACTTTCTCTTGTGGCATTAAAACTTGATTATTTTTTTAAATTTCTATAACTTGACTAATTTTAAGTTTTTTTGTTTTTGTTAAAAATATTTTCAAACAATTGGACATTTGTAAACAAAATATGTTTTATATCCCAAACTTCAGAAAACATCTTCATTAAATTTTTTTTCATAATAATTCAATGTGTTGCTTAATGTGGAAAATATTGCAAAATTTATAACACAACATTCTTAATAAAGTAAAAAAATTAAAAACAGCTTTGAGCTTTAAGGTAATTTTTAAATACTGTGTTAGTTTAAATAAATTTTAAAATTTAATTAAGTACCTATAATTTTTCAACTATACAGGGTGACTCGGATCTAAATGTACCGGGTGGTCAACTAAGAATGGCCGCCGGCTATATCTCAGAAACTACTAAACATAGAAACTTGGGGGAAAAAAAATTATGATTAAAGCGATCATGAGAAAATTCTGGAAATTACTTTTAAGTTCCTCATTTCGCCGCAAGGGGGCACAAAAAAATCTTTTTTTTAATTTTAAATTTCTTCGAAAATCCCCATATTAAGGTATAACTCTGATTACATCATTGGAAAGCTTAGACAATTCTGCATCATTTTGGTTTAAGGCTCGTTGACGTACCGACCTTGTGGGGGAAGCTATTGAATATGTAAACATTAAAATCGCCGTAACTTCTAAACGCCCTATCCGATTTTACTAAATTTAAGCTTGTTTGAAAGGGAAAGGTAAGTACCTTCAGTCGTCGTATCCAATGATACACGATAGTTTCTAATAAAATTGCTAGAGGGCGCAATTTGTAATAATAACAGTTTTTTTGATTTTATCCCGAAAATTCAAATCATACGGTATACTTATGACATCATAATCGGAAAGTAGATAAAATTTACAAGAAAAGACGTGAAAACTGCAGTTCGATATCTTTGTTCGTTTCAGAGTTATTGCCAAAACAATAATTTTTAATACAAATTGCGCCCTCTAGCAATTTTATTAGAAACGATTGTGTACCATTGGATATGACAATTAAAGGTACTTACCTTTATCTTCCAAACAAGCTTAAATTTAGTAAAATCGGATGAGGCGTTTAGAAGTTACAGCGATTTTAATGTTTACACGTTCACTTGATAAGAGTGGGAGAAGCCTATTGAATGTGTAAACATTAAAATCACTGTAACTTCTAAACGACATCCGATTTTCCTAAATTTAAGCTTGTTTGGGAGAAAAATATAAGTACCTTTAATTGTCATAGCCAATGGTACACAATCGTTTCTAATAAAATTGCTAGAGGGCGCAATTTGTATTAAAAATTATTGTTTTGGCAATAACTCTGAAACGAACAAAGATATCAAACTGGGGTTTTCACATATTTTCTTGTAAATTTCATCTACTTTCCAATTATGATGTCATAAGTATACTGTATGATTTGAATTTTCGGGATAAAATAAAAAAAAAACTGTAATTATTACAAATTGCGCCCTCTAGCAATTTTATTAGAAACTATTATGTATCATTGGATACGACGATTGAAGATACTTAGCTTTCCCTTCCAAACAAGCTTAAATTTAGTAAAATCGGATAAGTCGTTTAGAAGTTACAGCGATTTTAATGTTTACACTTTTAATAGCTTCCCCCACTCTTATCAAGATCGGTACGTCAACAAGCCTTAAACCAAAATGATGCAGAATTGTCTAAGCTTTCCAATGATGCAATCAGAGTTATACCTTAATATGGGAATTTTCATAGAAATTTAAAATTAAAAAAAAATATTTTCAATTGTGCCCCCCTGCGGCGAAATGAGGAACTTGAAAGTAATTTCCAGAATTTTCTCATGTCCGCTTTAATAATAATTTTTTTTTCCCAAGTTTCTATGTTTAGTAGTTTCTGAGATATAGCCGGCGGCCATTCTTAGTTGACCACCCGGTACATACGTCACCAGGAGATAGTGGACACCTTGGGGGTTCTTATTAATTTACTTTTAGTAGGTATGTATATCATCACTTGTTAGTTGGATACAGGGTGTTTTATAAAATTTGGCTCCTTTTTGTTTTGTCATATTCTTTTACCATCTGGTATAAAATGTTCATACTCGGTGAAAATATTTTGTATTCTGATCGTATTAAAATGCCATATGAAAAGTTTTGAAAATCAGGTCTGGACTTAAAAAAAGGTGGCGATTTCTAGTTTTTTAAATTCAACACATTGTATGTCATACCTTTGAAAATTTTATTTTTTACTTAAAAACACCATAAAAAACTGATACTAATGACATACTTAACACAGTTGCCACACTCACCGCTCAACCATAATAAATAGCTGATCTTTAGATATTGAAAAACATACAAAAAAAAATTATTTTTATGACGACAATAATACCAATAATAACAACAGCAATAATATTTATTTATTTATAGCGGCTTATAAAAATTTGTAAAAAAATCAATTTAATTAGTTTAATAAATTGGTAGGTATCAGAAAGGGTCAAATGACAATACCGCATGGTTTTTGAATATTAGTTTTTTACTTCTTTTGACGTCATAATAATTCAAAATAATATTGATCAGTCGGTGAGAAACCAGTTTAAAAAGAAGAAGACATTTTAAATTTGGTTCAAGAAAATTCAAAAACATCCACAAGGACAATTGCTACACGCCTGCATATTACGCAAAAAAGAACGCATTTAACAATACAAAAGGAAAGCTAACATCCGTATCATATCCAAGAGGTACAAAGATTAGAACCACGTGATTATGCTAACAGGTTGATCTTTTGTCAATGGATTAGAAGGCAACAAAGAGATCCTCACCGGACTGTGTGGACCGATGAATCTCAGTTTACCAGAAATGGTGTCAATAATTCGAGAAATTGTACCTAGAAAATCCAAATGCTATTAGGCAGTCGCACTTGCAACATAGTCATAGATTTTCAGCTCGATTTTCAGTAAATGTTTGGGCAGGTATAATTAATAGTAAATTAACTGGTCCACACTTCTTTCACGGAAGGTTAAATGGAAACACTTTACACAAATCTTCTCCAAAATGAGAATGTTGATTTAAAAGGAATTTATTTCCAGCACGATGAAGCTCCTGAAGAGCTGTTTCAGAATTTTTAAACAACGCTTTCTTGTCCATCTAGGTCCCCGGACTTTAATCCATTGGAATTCTTTTTTTGGGGGCATATGAAAAATTTAGTTTATAAGGAAGAACATAATACACGGGACCAGCTCTTGCGACGCATTATTACTTCATTCCAGAAAATACAAAAAAATACCAGATGTAATTAGGAGTGCATTTTCAAGTTTAGAGGAAGAAAATGTAAAAAAGTTAATGGACAGCATTTTGAAAATATTCTGAAATAATTATTATATAATATATAAAGGAGCCAATCTTATAAAACACGTGACGTATGTACATTTAGATCCGAGTCATCCTGTATAATTAAATTGTTCCCATAATCTATGAAACATATTTTTTGTGCAAATAATTATCCTATAGCCAGTTTTCCAAAATTACAACACATCAAGCGTAAATCTTATTGAAATTGCTCCATATTCCTTAAAAATTACACTTTGATTTTAAATAAAGTAGGTATAGGTATATAATTTATATGTGGTGTAGGAAATTGTGTAATATGTTAAATAAAAATAATACTATACCGCTAAAAATGTATTTTCATTATATCAGTTTATGGACTCTTACAGGCTAAGAAACTTAATTAATTAATTAAGCCGATAAGCAAGAGGAAATTAAAAATGAACGCAAGGTTTCGCCTTTTAATTAAATTCAAATTAAGCAACAATTGGAACAACTTTTTTTTTCAGTAGAACGATCAAACTTTGGCGATGTTTTGTAGTTGACTGGGGGTGATTTGATTTTAATTAAAATTTATCAGTAAAGTAGGACACCGTAATGGAGATCGGCTAAAACTAATTAAAAATCCAAAATAGATATTTTTAAACCGTACTCCACCACGAACGATACGACAAGTGCTGTCTATTAAGAGTAAATATGAAACTTACAATCATAGGAATTATTTGACAAAGCTTTGAAATTTTGTTTATCATAAACTAATGCACAAAGATTTTAATTAAATAATTAACTAATCCCACAACTTTAACTGTGACTATTTCAATATAGAGTGTTTTGTACTGGCAAAATATCATAGCAAAGTGGCAAAACTCTTAATTATATACACCTGGACAAAATCAACAAGATGGTTTCACAGCGGAAAAATTTTGATAGATGCCAGGTAAAAACTATTGTTAGTCTGAAAAATGTCATCCTGGTTTGAAAAAGACAAAATGAGCAATTTAAACGAAAATGCAAGATTTGGGTTCCAATCTATCCAAGAAATAAAAAAATCGATAGCTGAAAATATTCCACTAAACACACAGAAATTCAAGAACTCAATTTGGGCACAGTTCTCAGAGTTTCTCATGTGAAGAAATTATAAACTGGAAAAATGTACTACTGTGATGGAACTGGCGAAAATCCTCGAAGATTACGCCTTTAATATGAAGAAGGGTAATGGCGAAGACTATAAAGAATCTTCTGTAAAGGCTATATGGAACACTACAGTAAAAATGATTCAAGAAATGTATTTTACAGAATACGAAATAAAGATTGGGTCAATCTTTACGGATATTTTCTTTAAAAATGCGCGAATGGCAAGAGACGCAAAGACAAAGCAGCTCCAAAGTTAGCAGGAAAAGAGGAAAGTAAGTTCAAAAGCATTATCTAACAATAATGCAAAGCTACAATGAAGAAAACCCCGATGAAGCAGAAAAGAAGTTTTTTCATCTCTGCTCATTTGAACTAGCTTGATTGACTCCTTTCGTTGTTTATTTGTGTTTTCTTCTTAATTAATGTTATATCATACACGGAAATAATCATTAGTTTGTAATACACGTATTATGTTTTAATATTTTTGATTCCTTGTTTCAGATTTTTTATTGCTCGAATAAAAATTGCAATTTTAATGGATGCTAATTGGCCTGCCTTACAATTTTTTTATTCGTTTTGTTGTCTATTCTGCTTCTATTCCTTCTAAACGTTCATAAATACCTGTATAATAAAATTGTATAACTTGTTGTTCTATCTTTTGTTGAATGCTGTTTCCAAGTCTATAAATCTAATGCTGGGTATGATTTTATTGTAATATTTTTTTTGTATTAAAATTCCTTTATAATATTGCTAATATTATTGATGAACTGACATTAAATTAATATATCAATAAAATTTTAACGAAATAATTTATTTTCTTCTTTGCCATCTTTAGATTTGTTATTTGGGTCTACGTTAATTGAATAACAGTCAATTAACCAGGGTCAATAAGCTGAAAGTCCATTGGTCGAATATGTCAATTAGTCGAATATATAAATTTAGGGATTTGCCACCATAAACTTACCCGAAACCGAGCCCGGAACATAGAATAATAGACTGCCTATTTCAAGTGCACCACATAATTAATTGCTCGTCCTATATAACAATATTTAATATATATCTAAGTCTGTTCAATGACCGCTGACCGGTACGTCACGAAGTGCTTATCTTTCTAACATTCGTGAACTAGGTGAGATAGTAAATTTGCGTCAATAATGAATGTCCGAGTGAATGTCGTATAATTTTACTAGTCAAAAAAGTTTTATTCGAGGGGTGTCTCACTAGGTAAAATTTGTACACTGACTGCCGATTTTGGCAGTCAACTGCCCGTGATTGCCGATGACTGCCCGTGATTGCCGATGACTGCCAGTGATTGCCGATGACTGCCGGTGATTGCTGATGACTTCCAGTGATTGCCGATAACTGCCAGGGATTGCCGATGACTGCCAGTGATTGCCGATAACTGCCAGTAATTTTTTCAAATTTCATTCATCCATCATTACGATACGCCGAAAAATATGCGTTCTTATATTGGTCAGATCAAAATTAATTCCGATAAATGCCGAGGTCGATTGCCGAAGACTGCCAGTGATTGCCGATGACTGCCTGTGATTGCCGATGACTGCCAGTGATTTCCAATGACTGCCAGTGATTTCCGATGACTGCCAGTGATTGCCGATGACTGCCCGTGATTACCAATGACTGCCAGTGATTGCCGATGACTGCCAGTGATTGCCGATGACTGCCAGTGATTGCCGATGACTGCCAGTGATTGCCGATGACTGCCAGTAATTTTTTCAAACTCTATTTATCCATCATTACGAAACGCCGAAAAATATGCGTTTTTATTGGTCAGATCAAAATTCATTCGGATAAATGCCGAGGGCGATTGCCGAAGACTGCCGAGTGACTGCCGATGACTGCCTCTAATTGCCGATGACTGCCAGTGATTGCCGATGACTGCCACTGATTGCCGATGACTGCCAGTGATTGCCGATGACTGCCTAGACATTTGTACACCGACTGCCGTAGTGAGACACCCCTCGGTTTTATTATAATTTTTGACAGTTACATTTTTAATCAATATTATTTCAAAAATGTCACGGTATTGTGAAAAAGAACAAGCGTTAATTTTAAAATGATTTGATTATTTTTATAGAGAAAGTGATGCCGGAAAGATTCTTTTACCTTTTAACGCAGTTTACGAGGTAAGTAGACATAAGAAAGAAGAAATTGTAAAAACATAAATAATAAACATGAAAAATGTATGGCAATGTTCTTATAGACAATTTTTATTATCTTCCCAAAAAATCAACTTCCGGTTAAACCGGATGTAACTCGAAAGCAGGAAATATAGTTGTTCCGGTTTAACTTGAAGTTGATTTTTTTGGGAAGATAATAAAAATTGAAGATAGGGACATGTAAGCCGTTTTGTTCTAAGAGGTACTGTTAGAAAGTTATAAGCTGTCAAAGTTCAAAAATGTCACTTTTCGAGAGTCAATATCTCGGAAACTATGAAGTATAGACTAATAATGCATTTAATAAAAAATAATTATAATTTCATGAGGAATTTTAAAATGTAAAAATATACTGGGTGTTATATTTAAAAATATAAAATTCGTTCGAATTCCAGACAAACTAAAAAGCTGGCAACAACGCCAATATCGTCATTCGGTGCGTTAGATCCTCTTACACAAATGTACCAAATTTGGTTTAAATCGGCCAGTAAATTGTGATGTTATTAAGCCGTTTCCAGACTTTATACACACACTGTATATACAGTGCCAGCTTTTTAGTTTGTCTGGAATTCGAACGAATTTTATATTTTTAAATATAACACCCAGTATATTTTTACATTTTAAAATTCCTCATGAAATTATAATTATTTTTTATTAAATGCATTATTAGTCTATACTTCATAGTTTCCGAGATATTGACTCTCGAAAAGTGACATTTTTGAACTTTGACAGCTTATAACTTTCTAACAGTACGTCTTAGAGTAAAACGGCTTACATGTCCCTATCTTCAATTTTTATTATCTTCCCAAAAAAAATCAACTTCCGGTTAAACCGGATGTAACTCGAAAGCAGGAAATATAGTTGTTCCGGTTTACCTGGAAGTTGATTTTTTGGGAAGATAATAAAAATTGAAGATAGGGACATGTAAGCCGTTTTGCTCTAAGACGTACTGTTAGAAAGTTATAAGCTGTCAAAGTTCAAAAATGTCACTTTTCGAGAGTCAATATCTCGGAAACTATAAAGTATAGACTAATAATGCATTTAATAAAAAATAATTATAATTTCATGAGGAATTTTAAAATGTAAAAATATACTGGGTGTTATATTAAAAAATATAAAATTCGTTCGAATTCCAGACAAACTAAAAAGCTGGCAACAACGCCAATATCGTCATTCGGTGCGTTAGATCCTCTTACACAACTGTACCAAATTTGGTTTAAATCGGCCAGTAAATTGTGATGTTATTAAGCCGTGTCCAGACTTTATACACACACTGTATATATATATTAGGTATATATAAGATTTATTAGATCATCAATTGGATAATTTTGTTTTTTATTATTGTATTGTAGTATGTAATATATTCTTTAGTGTTAGCTTCTTAAATTTTAGGTCAAACTGTTATCGCCAGGCTAAAATTCCAGTAAAATAATTTTTGCTTTTTACTAGAATTTGATATTGTCAAATAAATAAAAGGAAAAAAGGTATAAAGCATCTACAATTCTTATTTGAGGCCCATTCTATCACACCATTTTAAGATTATTACCTCCCAAAATTTTAATCCCAGCTTTGTACTTTGGTAAAATTGGATCCCAGGCTGTATTAGCTTCCAATATGTTCCTATGAGAAGTATATTGTAATCAAAAAAACTCTATCAGTGATTTAGTGCTACCAAATTTTGACGCCTTATTGTATGGGTCACAATCGCACAAATAGAGGATGGGTGCTAGGTTTTTATTTTTTGATCGCATAATTTTGATTCTTCCTTTTTAGCTACCCTTTTTATTCGCTGACAATTGCAATTCGTTCGTACCGTCAGTGGCGTAACTAAGGACATGTGCGGCCCCCGCAAAATTTTGAAAGCGCCCTGCTATTTTGCACCTGTCATACCATAGTAAAAAATATTGTCATTTGTAAGCGTTGTTTAATATACAGTGACCGGCAGAAAGTGCGCAGCATATGGGAAAGTTTTTTACCTTTAAGTTTAGAAAATTAATTTTATTATAGATAGGTTTTGCATGTTCTCAAACCAAAATAACACCAATTAAATCCGGTAAAAGTCTTATGGTATACGAGGTAGGATCAAAAATTTGAAATTCCGCTAAGAGTAAAGTACCACCATCATTTATTTTAGAATATTTTTTTACAAAGACGTATTGTTTCAATTTCAAAGTTATACCCAAATTCCAAATTTGGCTTATTTTGGACAATAAAAATGGATTTAATCGTGTTTTCTCAATAACTCAGTATAAAAAATAAATGGCAACCGAACAGTACGAAAATAAGATTTTCTGCAGACTTTGTTAGAGATTACCGTCAATCATAAGTCCGAGTAGTTTGTTTTCATAATATAATGCCTTTTTAAAATAAAAACATAAAAATATTAAATATTTTTGCTGCACACCGTATTTTATTTTTCATTCAACTAATATTTTTTAATTTACATTGACTTAAAGCATCTTCTAAATAGTTTTTTATACATTGAAGTATGCATAGAAAGTTTTCTTTTGATTTATAAAGAAAAAAATTTAAATTAAAAATATATTTTGAACGGATTTTATTCGTCACGCAAAATAAGGAAACTTTCTATGCATACTTCAATGTATAAAAAACTATTTAGGAGATGATTTAAGTCAATGTAAATCAAAAAATATCAGTTTGATGAAATTAACTTGTTCCCTCAGAAAATAAAATACGGTGTGCAACAAAAATATTTAATATTTTTTTGTTTTTATTTTAAAAAGCCATAATAATATGAAAACAAACTAATCGGACTTATGATCAACGCTAATCTCTAACAAAGTCTGCAAATAATCTTATTTTCGTACTGTTCGGTTGCCATTTATTTTTTATACAGGGTTATTGAGAAAACACGATTAAATCAATTTTTTTGTCTAAAATAAGCGAAATTTAGAATTTGGGTATAACTTTGAAATTAAAACAATAATTCTTAGTAAAAAAATATTCTAAAATGAAATATTGTGGTACTTTACTCTTAGTGGAATTTCAAATTTTTGATCCTACCTCGTATACCATAAGACTTTTACGGGATTTAATGGGTGTTATTTTGGTTTGAGAACATGCAGAACCCATCTAAAATAAAATTAATTTTCTAAACTTAAAGGTAAAAAACTTTCCCATATGCTGCGCACTTTCTGCCGGTCACTGTAGAAAAATCTCGAGAAAGATATAGAACATTGTAGAGAACAATTTTTGTTGTAAAAATAATGTACTACTACGAATTTCAGCTTATTGCTGCGCGCCAAAATATGAATTTTGGTGCGCAGCGAGTTCTCTAGATTAGTAAGGTGCTCTAATTCTCTAGATTAGATTAGTAAGGTGCTTAAGGTGGCCAGATCCGTCTCCTGGCGGGTTTTCAACAAATGCTGTGTGTGATTGTAGCGGCGCCCACGCGGGGTTTCCGGCGCGGATATTTGTACGAACCTTGATACTGTTATTGGGGTAAAATTGTTAATTATGATTTACGTTACCCCTATTTTATATAGGGGACTCATATTAGTCATATTTCATTGTTTCCCATTCATTATTGTTAATTTTTAACTTTAATATTGTGATAATGAAACAATTATTTTATTATTTCTTGATTTTTTTTATATATAACGTCGCTTTTCATTTGTTTTATTTTTTCATCAAGGAACTTGTGGGCGCCCCTGGCTTTGCTGCGCCCCCCGCAATGCGGGATCTGCGGGGGCGTTAGTTACGCCACTGCGTACCGTGCAAACACTATTGTGCAAGAAGGCAAATACTTACCTTCGATATAAGCTCATCGTGATTGGCTAGATGCGCCCTGCAGTGTATGCACGAGTACGTGCGATGGCACTGTGGCAAGTAGGCCTGGAACGTCTTGACCATTGCGGGCGGGGCGGAAGCGCAAGGCGCGGGTGGTCTGCGGTCGGGCGACACCGCGGGCCATGCGGAGCCGTCACACCTGTAACAAATTTAACATTAAGGGCACAGTTCTCAAGGTCAATCGTGTTATAAAAGACCTATAAATGGCTTGAATCACAGAATATTACAGCAAACCAGAAGCGACAATACCTGTCGGTACCTTTGATATCGACTGGTCGTTTTTCAGTGACCTTCACACAACGATAACGGTCGATCCACAACTTAATACTCTGAGAAAACTTGCTTATTTTCTACACTGAGCGACCTTACTTTTTAGTACAGGTGCAAATGTAACAGAACAGAACGAAAACAAAATAATATCACAATTAGCTAGGCGCAACGTCAGCTCGCGGACTAAACACAACTTGGATGAGCAGTTTTTTGAAACCACTAAAATTGCCACAATTTACCTTAAAATCGTTGAAAGTAATACGTCGATTTTCAGAACTGAAGTGAAAACAACAATTTTTACTGGTAACACGATATTTTCTAGTGTATCTGGATGTCATCTATCCTAAGAATTCTAGAGAATATGTGTTTGTTTTAACAGGAAAGGTTCCGTAATTGCACAATTGCACATTAAACCCCCGAATCCCCCCCCTTGGATATGGCCCTTGTGGCAGCAACTACTTTCTATGTTGCTATATCGTTGAAATGTGTTTTTATCCTTTACAGCGAAGGGAATGGGAAGCAGTGGCGGCTCGTTAATGAAGGGCGCTGGGGCGCCGCCCTCCCTGCAATTATTTCAAACAGAATCCAAAAATACTTTACTTAAAAAACCAATAAAGCAATGTATGTAAGCAATTCATTAAAATAATTCAAACCAAACATAGCCCTATTCCAGCGGGTAGGTTATACTAAGCGCGGGCATAATTCAAACCAAACATAGCCCTATTCCAACGGGCAGGTTATACTAATAGACAAGCGTGTTGCGCGCTCTCAAGGTTATACTATGCGCGGGCGACAGATTATTCGTCCCGATTCAACGCGACTTCTCGATGAGTTGCCATGACGACGGAGGCGTGACGTCACCTACACATCGCACAACGAGCGGCCACGGATGAGCTCCAATTTTCCGCGCCCAACCGGCCCAACAGCTGTTCGCGAATCGCGATGCCACGGTAGAATAATCGATATATTATGTACTCTGACGAGGCGACCTGTCGATGCCGCTGATGTTTTGTTTATTTGTTTTGATTTGATTTATTAGTTACGTTATAAAGTTGGAAAATTTCGTGTAATATGAAGGTCAGTGATTTACAGAAGCTTGTGTTTAGTTCTCTGAGCTTAAGTGAAAAACTTGATTTAAAAAATGCAGGGGGGCCACTACCAATATTGAACATAGTACAAGTGCAATCAAAATGTAAAGGTAAGGCACAGTTTACGCGTAAGTTTGACAAAGAAATATATATTAAAAATCCTGGATATGCGGTTGTGAAGACAAAAATTCTTTTTTTTTGTTTCGTGTGCCTTCTTTTTGACGGGGATGATAATTGGACTATAAATGGGGTGCAGGACTTAAAACATCTTTTAGAGAAAATAAAAAAACATGAAAATAGTGCAAAACATCGTCATAATGTGGTAAGTTTTGAGATGTTAGGACAAACTTATATTTTAACTTGTTTAAGTAGTGCTTATGCTGATGAAATTAAAATTCACAACGAGATAGTTAGAAAAAACAGACAAGTACTTTCGAAAACAATAGACATTTTTAATTTTTTTTATTTAAAGCCAGCGCCCCCCTGACTCGCTAGTCACGAGCCGCCACTGATGGGAAGGTACTTTAGCATTTCCAATTTTAGTGTCGAAAGTTAGGAAATATTACAATAATTCGTAGAGGTCGAATTAGCCATCAATTCAAAAAAAATTAATCACCTCATATTATCATAATATATGTGTACATATTATGCTCATATAAATCATGAATATTTTTAGGTTACTTATATTAGGTAAACTGCCGCACACTCGATGGAAAGGTAAAGGTGGCGGTAGCTATGAAACGTTAAAAATTTGATACCAACGTTCACGGCTTTCATTACAATACGCAAATGCAATACGGTCATTTTTCCCCACTGGTGCGGAAAACTTTTTCGGCATGATTATGTCAAAATCAATAATCGCGGTAATTGATATTGCTTGTATTAACAAAAACTAAAGCTGCCCAATAATGCATTTCTTTTTTCTTACAGTGACTTTATACAAGACAGTGGTGACAATAGAGCCTAAATTTATACGAAGTTTTTAGTTGTATTAAAAATAAAACTATAAAACAAAGGTAACAAAATGCTCCAAATTTAGTTAATAATGGTTATAATTGTCACTTTTCGGTTACCTACCATGTTAATTTTAATAAAGAAAAATTTTTTTTAACAGTTTTCTATAACTTAATGTAGTTATTAGTTTTTTTCTCAGAATTAGTTACTGTTACATAATATGTAGGTATATGATTGTTATAGTTAATTAAAAATTATTAAATTTCTTTGAAATATGTGTTAGGTCCTTATTTCCACACCTATGTAGAAAAATTATTGTACCTGGACACGAGCGGAAAATGTTTTCCCTACACTCGGCTTCTTCACCGAACTCCGCTACGCGTCGTCCGCTGAACGACAGACTCGTGCGGAAAAATTCATTTTCCGCACTTGTTAGGTAAATAGCTATTTTGTTATTTCGAATAGAATACCCTGTATATTCTAGCTTTTTTGGATACCTACTTTATTAAAACCTAAGTAACTTTTGTTAATAATAATTAAATATAATAAAATAATAATAATATATACCTACCTAATAAATATAATTAAAAGTTAAAAGTTGAAGAAGTAGTCCATACTTTAAGTGGAGTAAAAGATTGAAAGGGAAAAGAAAAACTGTAAGTCTTCCTCCACTGATATATTTAAAATAACTTTAGTTAAAAGCTAACTCTACATGTTTCGAACATAGAAATGTTCATATTCAGGAGAATTAAGATGATATAAAAGAAAAATAACTATTGTTAACGTTTTAGACTATAGGCTTTAAGATAGTGAAAGGGACATATTAACATTTTTACTCGCATTTTTATGACTTAGAATGTTAATATGTCCCTCTCATTATCTTAAAGTCTATAGTCTAAAACGTTAACACTAGTTATTTTTTTTTTATAACATCTTAATTCTCCTGAAGATGAACATTTCTATGTTCGAAACATGTAGAGTTAGCTTTTAACTAAAGTTATTTTGAATATAGCTATCAGTGGAGGAAGACTTAGAGTTTTTCTTTTTCCTTTCAAAAGTTAAAAGGTTGTTCACGTCCACGTGTTGGGACAAAAGTGAATCTCATTCTCTCATTTACTTTAAAAATGTGCAACTTTTTAATTGGTTTTATTGGTTTTAAATTAACCGCTCGCGGGGTTACTGAGCTTTAATCCTCAGTACCCCACAAAAATACTTTTTATAATGTAATTTTATTGTGATATCTTCAATTTTATCCTCATAATGTCTTAGACATAAATATGTTTGTGAAAAGTTTTAAAAAACAAAATTTTAATCTTCGACACCTTCTTAGAAATGTTTTTTCCTCTTTCCCAGTTTATTTGGTTGGTTTAGACCCCCATTAATAACTTTTTCTCATACTCAGTTAAGTTTAACCTTCATCAATTTTCTTCATATCGTGTCTCTTCTACACTTCAATTTTCTAAGTCCATAAAAGCTCCATTAAGGTTCTACATCATTTTCTCTTTTGCTAACACCATCAGCATTAAATAAATTTTTCTGTCTCCTGATGATGAACGTTACTACGTTCGAAACATGTAGAGACCCCTAGAGAATTTTTATTCTATTAAACTTTGTGGAGGAAGACTTTTAGTTTTTCTTTCTTTCCCATATTATTTAATTTTTGTATGGGTGATTATTCAAACATACATGCAGGCAGCTTGATGGTATCAACCAAGGGCGTCGACAGAGGGGGGCAGCTGCCCCCCCCCCCCTAGTGGTTCTAAAAATACGGCTTACTGATACCGTTGGGACCATCAAGGATATAATAACATTTTTTCGAGAATCGGTTCTAAGACGGAAATTAATACCCAATATTTTCCGGTTATGCGAAACAAGGTGGAGCGAAAAACACAAAAGCATCAGAGTTTTTAAAGAGAATTTTTTTGTGCTATAATGGAGGCTTTAGAAATATTGTCTCGAGATGGCAATAATGCGACAAGGAAACATGCGTATCAGCTCTCCATGCGGCAGCTTCCAAAGCTTCATTTATTTTTAGCCTCGTATTGATATCCAAATATTCCGGTATTATAGAACCCAGAGTAAACGTGCTCCAATCAGTATCCTTGGACACGGTTCAGGCATCCCAGCATATTAGTCGCATTTTACAACTGATCAAAGACCACCGTAACGATCCCGAAAAAGTTACAGAAGATATTATCAAAGATGCTACTGATATTGCGGAAAAAATTGGACTGACGGAAGATATGAAATCCATACCCCGTACTGTTGAAAGACAACAACACCGCAGCAACCACCCGGCAAAAAGCCATTCAGAATTCTGGCGGAGGTCTATGACAATTCCTTATTTGGACTCAATTATAAATTCCCTCAAAATAAGGTTCTCTGAAGAAAATAGACCATCCTTTGCCCTAACAAAACTACACCCTGCGCAAATGAAAAACATATCTTTGAAAGACCTTAAAGAAGCATGCGAGGAATTCAGAAACTTTTACGGTATTTTGGATATCAAGAGTGAGATAGAACTTTGGAAAAAAATATGGGAGGAAAAACCAGAATCGACCAAACTAAGTGTTGTGGAAATCCTTGAGGATTCTTATTGCTTTACCTTGTACCACTTGTACAGTTGAAAAGTCATTCAGTCGCTTGAGGAGAATCAAAACCTGGTTGAGGAGCACGATTACTGGAACTCGCCTCAATGGCCTCGCCATGATGAGTGTACACAGGCAACATATTTTCAAGAACTTGGACGATTTTATAAACAAAATAACCAACAAATTCGCTAGCAACTCTAGACGATTATGTTTAAATTGATTTTGTATGTAAATAATTTATTCGTTTTCTATTTTTTTTTTTAATTAAAACCTTTCTATCTTAATGTTTTCTTCAGTTCTTTTATGCTGCCCCTCCCTAGCTCATTGGCTGGCGACGCCCTTGGTATCAACATTATTATAATGCTGGCCTCTTATTGGAAAGAACTTTGCAGTTTCGTTGTTACTCAATTAAATTATAAAGGTAATTGGTTACGTTACAATTTTTATTTGCACACAAGTTGTAGTTAGTGAGCAACAGCTATAGCTACTAGTTTTTTATAAACATTAATACATTTTAGTTTAAATTTTGAATTGTTATTTATTTGCCGTTTATTACCCTTTGTTACATATGTCCTTGAGAGTTCAAGAAACTAAATAAGTGTTTCTTCCGATTTATTTAACATTACTACCAATTATCTCTGCACCGGTTAAAGACCTCTCTTAACAAGTCTAAAGACAACAGATCATATTAAAGTGCACCTAACAATGAAGATAAAGAACTGTATAAACAACGGGTATTTTTAAACATCAACTCAAGTTCTTGCAGGACAGTATTATTTGCAAGGGTATAATTTTTCATAAAACCAAACTATATATACTTACACTATGCATACAAACAGAGATCAAAGTTACTAGGAATATAGTACAGTGTACAGCGCAAACAAACCCGAACAAAAAATAAGGAAAAACCATGCAAAATTTACGAATTTTGAGTTAGATATCGATTTGTGATCTAGTCTAGTTTAGTTGTAAGTATTTATCCGCTATGTTATCCATATTCACCCTGAATAGAAGAAATAAATGGACCAATGACCTGCGATCCCTCCAACAAGGCAATGTCGTAGTAGCGATTGAAGATAATTAATATTCCACAATTTAAATGGCAGAATTGTTGGTGTTCAAAACATTTATCTTAATTTATTGGCGATTTACACCAGTGAAGTTACAAAAAAGTCGCAGTGGAATATATCAAACTATTTAGAATATTATAGGTTCATCAACATTTTTTGTCATGCAAGATTGGTCTTGTTCTTAACTATAGTGTTGCGATTTTGTAATCAATTTATTCGTTTACCTAATTTTTAGTCCGTGCGAACAAAAATTATTGCATCAAAGAGGGCTTGGATTAAAAAACATAGGGCTTGTTTTAGATCACAATCATTTATGGGGACGATATATCTAGTATCGTTTTACACAGTAGCAAATTTGACGATAAATTTAAGCAGTAATTTGTTTACAACCAAATTTTAACGTGTAATACACACTTTACAAATTTTATTAGAAAAATATTATAATATTTTACGAAAATATAGAAACATTTCTTTCTATACTTTATCAAAAAAATTAATAAAAGTGCGTCCAAAATATGCGCAGTAATTTAAAATAACACTTGTCAAAATCTTTTAAGAAAAGCTGAAAAAGAAAGATTACGTTTGATTAAAATTAGCATTTGGAGGTTTTATTCGCTATTTCCTAAATTACTTTATTTTTATTTACCGAAAAGCTGGGTTAGATATAATTTGACATTGACATTTAACAATGCGTCACTGGTCTTTAGTAGGTACGCCTAATTTCTTGCAAAAATTGCATCCAAATTTGTTACTGTGTCATACACATTAAAATTCCATTTAATTTTGTACCTATTTTTGTTATACATTTTTACGAATAAAATGTATCATAAATTTTAGCACAAAATGTGTGTTAAAATTACGTCTTATCTGTGTAAAATGGCAATAACCAAATCTAGGTTTAAATTTTGTCAAATTTATATTATGACATGATATGTCAAACTAATGAGTAATAAAATAAGTAGACAAATACAATAGGATATTAACGTACACGTTTTATAAAGCATCATTTTATAGCACGCGTCCATGTTAAAAAACGAGCCGCTTGCACGCGTCCATTTTAAAAAACGAGCCGCTTGCGGCGAGTTTTATAACGGGACAAGTGCTTAAAACTGCTTTATATAACACGTACGATATACTATTTTTTCTAATTTGTAGTTTTTCAATAAAAACACATATTTAAAAAGAAAATAAATCCTTCAAATTTTGTAAATTTTTATGTCTAAATTTTATGTTGGTAATACTATTTTTTATCATAGTAGCCTCTGGACAACAAAAATTATTTTGCGAACTGTCATTTTTTGATTTATCGACACATTTTCACCAAGAGATTCTAAAGTTATTTTAGCGATATAAGATTTGAAATTGGACGGAATACGTTGTGTGATCCTTGTACATTCGGTACATATACAGAGCGTTCGGAAATTCGGGCGATTTTGCTACTTTTTTTTGAATTTTAAAAGACGTGATTTTACGTCACGGCATTGCAATTTAGTATAGGGAAGATGGAAAATTCAAATAAAGTTGAAGTTAAAATCGACATTGGAAGGTTAGTAGATTGAATTTTGGATAGGATTTGGCAGAAAATGATAGCTTGAAGCATCAACAAAAGACTGATTTATAGATTTATGCAACCTACATACTTACATGACTGTTATCCACACAGAAAATGCGCATCGTAATAGACTTGTTATGATATCAAATTAGAAAAATTTATTTTTGTTGTTTACAAAATTAACAAAGTAAGAATATACAGAAAGAAAAATAATTACATAAATTGCTCCAAGCATAAATTTACATGTCTCTTCATATTTTCGAAAGTGTCAGGTCTAATAAATCATTTATTTCCAATAAATTTTGGGTAAACCATTGAGAGTAATTTCGTGTCTTTTAAAATCTGCAATACTTATAAGGAAATAAATTTGACTGCTTCTTAAGAATAGTCCTGCATGTTCCATAAGACCTTCCCACTTCTTGGGACAGGCGTCTTATACAATTTGTTGGCGTATTTTGCATTATTTCACGAACGTTTGCAACAAGTTCTTCTGTTCTTACAGATGGTCTTCCTGCTCCTTTTTTGTGTTGTATAGAACCTGTTTCCCTAAACACAGCCACGGTTCTTTTCAGGCAATGATAAAAATCCCCATCAGCAATAAAAGCAACGTTAGGAAAATGTTCGTGAAAATCGTCTATGCACAAACCCGGATTGTATTGCTACTAACCATTTAATCTAACCCCGTTTCGAAAATACGCTTCAACCATGAATGTTTTGTGCTGTTCCGTAAAGCCCATTGTGTGAATTGTCCAAGAAATTAGAAAAATTAGCGATGAATCAAATTACTTGTAACGACTGTTAAAGATGGCGGAATAACTGATTCATTGTTAATTCAGGTAGTTACTGACACCCAACAGGTATTAAGCTCTACGGCTAAGCATTGCGTCCTTAGATGCAAGGCCCTCTTTGATGCAAATAATTTTTGCTCGCACGGTAGCAGGATAACTGCAAACTCCAATTAAGTTTTTACATTTTGAATAGTTGCACAAATAGAAACCTTTTGATTTATACTAAACCATAATATACAAACTGTTTAAGCACCTATCGCAGGCGAATTCTTTACACATGTAAATAATTAAAACGCAAACTCCTGGTAACCTAACGAAAGCTATGATTAGGTTTTCTACTAAAAGTTTATTTGTGTTAAAAATACGCATTATTTTTATTAGCTATATTATTAATATAGTCAGATCTGGTCTTAACGTGCGGGTCCAAAGGTCACTGATCATATGCGTCAAATCAGACAACACAGAGGCTATCAAAATGTTGTGAGATTATTTACAAATATACCGAAGGAAGGAAAAATAGTTTCATTATTTTAGCTATCGCGAAGATATCCACATATACCTAATATTATTAGTTTTGTAAAAATTATGTACAGGGGAGTTGGAAAAGTTACAAAAAAATTATATAATCGTTAATTATATACCTACTGTACCCTTTAATTAAAAACGACAATAATAAACAGTGCAATTTATTTTAACAATTTTACTACTAAAACCTAAAAATACAATGGCATTTAGTCTGATAAACTATTTCGATAATGAAAGAAAAAGTGGAAATTCGCAAACCAATATGCAGGAAACCGTAATGAAAACACTGGGAATTAGTTTAAGGACTATGCAGAATAATGTGCATGAAAAAAAAAGCATAATATAATACCCAAGAATACTAAAAAATGTAAACGAAAAAGTCCTCGTCGTCTGAGTCGTCTTCGAATGAAGCAATTATCATTGGCGCTACTTCGACATCTAGTACTTGTTCTCGATCCCACCAATCCCTTATTAATATTTCTGTATGTTCCACCGATTTCTTCCAGTACTCTTGTGTAATATGATCTAACGAATCTTGCCAAACTATTTGTACTTGGTCGGATTTAAGACCATCACCTACATGTTTTTCATAATATGACTTTGCACCAGCCCATATTAATTCTATTGCGTTAAACTGGCAATGATATGGCGGCAGTCGTAGAACCTCATGACCATATTCACGCAGTATTTTATCTACCGCGTATATTTTGGGTTTTTTAAGAGACTTTGCTATTGATAGGAGTTCCGATTTAAGCATATTTGGTAAAGGATTTTGGTTGTGTTTTTCTAGCCACTCATAAATATCACTTTTCCTTCAAGATGAAGTAGGCTGTTTATTTAATATTCTTGAATGATATGATGCATTATCTAATACAATTAAGACGGAGCATCCAAATTTGGGATCAATTGAACTTTTATCCATTTTTTAAACATTTCGCAATTCATATTATCATGATAGTCAGCACTTATTGATGTTGAAGAAAAAATTAAACTCGCACCTGCAACATATCCTGTTGCAGAACCGGCATGCAAAATAATAAAACGCTTTCCCGTACCGCACCCCTTTTTCCTTTTAACACTTTTTACAGACTCATCTTGCCAAGATTTTGAACCACTTTCATTCGAAAATATCCACGTTTCGTGTAAAAATACCACTTTTCTAAATTTCGATTTATAATTTTATTGTCCGTATATTTTTTTTAAAACTGATCACGCTAACTCACAATCTGTGGCTGCTCACATAAAAATCTTCGGTTACAGTCTTTTTTATAGCGAAAACCTAAATTTTTTATTAATTTTGATAACGCTTCAAGTCCAATTTCCAAAACACCCCGAATTTTAAATGTTTTTTGTAAAACTGGAAGAGTTACATTGGTTTTTGATTTGTATAAATCGTAAATCACATTTCGAACTCCCATTTTAATATTTTCGCTTAAATCCTCAGTCTTTGACTTTCTTCGTTTACACTACTTTTTAGTATTCTTGGGTATTATGTTATGTTTTGTTTCATGCACAATTTTCTGCACAGTCCTTAAACTAATTCCCAGTGCTTTGGCTACTGTTTCCTGAATATTGGTTGGCGAATTTCCACTTTTTCTTTCATTTTCAAAATAGTTTATCAGATTAAGTACCATTTTTTTTTTGATTGGGGATGCAAAAACCCAGAAAATTGTTTCACTTTGTCACAAACTGTCAAAGTCACAAAACTGGCATATTTAAAATAAAACGTAGCTGGTGCTATGATAAGCTTTTTTAGAATCGCTGGAAAGTGAATACATATCCTTTTTTTTCATGTCAAAATGGAATAAGTCTGTCTCATTTATCTTACGTATTTTATTTAGAGGGTAAAATTAAACGCAAGTAAAGAAAACAAAAACTGAGAGTATGTCTTTCTTGAATCGTATGACCCGCACGATAAGACCAGATCCAACTATATAAAGCATATCTATTAAAGTCAATCAGGTTTTGAAAGTTATGGCGCCTGCCATTTTTAGGTCAGTACTTGTATTTAAAAAAATGCTAATGAACCTGACTTCACAGTATTGTAATGTTATTAAACGTTTCTTCTAATCGGAAATTCAATTTAAATGAAATATATATTTTATGATACATGTTTCCATAAAATTTGGCGCATTACGTAGTTATACACTATGTCCGGCGATGTGGTAGACAAGAGGGCAAACGCACCAAAAATGTCATTTTTCGAGGAAAAGTCATTCTTTATCAAAATTTTTGCAAGCTGAAAAATACGATTGTCGATAAAAAAAATCATGTAAAAATTAAATTTTTTTACAAGAGTAAAGTACCCATAAAACATAACAATTATGGTGATTGTTCGTGTGAGTTATTGTCATTGTATTAAAGGCTTTATTTTTTTATATTTACTGACAAAATGGCAAAATTTCTTTTTTCTATTTGACGTTCATAATAACTTCATTATGAACTTGAAATGAAGTTCATAATGAAGCTATTTCGATACGCGTTTTTTCTTTATTTGATGTTGGTAACATTGAAATTGAAAAATTGACGTAAAATCACGTCTTTTGAAATTCAAAAAAAATTAGCAAAATCGCCCGAATTTCCGAACGCTCTGTATGGGTACCGAATGTACAAGGATCACACAACGTATTCCGTCCAATTTCAAATCTCATATCGCTTAAATAACTTTAGAATCTCATGGTGAAAATGGGTCAATAAATCAAAAAAGGACTTCGCAAAATAATTTTTGTTGTCCAGAGGTTACTATGATAAAAAATAGTATTACCAACATAAAGTTTAGACAAAAAAATTTAAAGGATTTATTTTCTTTTTAAATATGTATTTTTTATTGAAAAAACTAAAAATAGAAAAAATAGTATAAAGCACGTGGTTCATAAGGCGTTTTAGCGCACGTGTCAATTAAAAAACTCGCCACTTCGTGGCTCGATTTTTAAATTAGACGCGTGCGCTAAAACCGCTTCTTATGAAAAGTGTACTTTAATATACTATTTACCAGTCCTGTCCTGCCGTAAATGCATTTCTGCATTTTTTTTACCAAATATGCATGCAATATTTCTTAATTTATTATAGTAAAATGAGGTAAATAAACAAATTGGGTTCTAAAAAATATGTTTAGTTTTAAAAAAATTGCAAAAAAAAACAAAGAAAAATAAAAGTAAAAAATTTTTTAACCTAAAATTGTATAAAAGGCATTTATTACTAAATATTTTTTTAAATTTTTAACTAAAAAGGGTCGTCTTCTATTAGTAAAAATATGTTTATACAAAGAGAAGCTTCTTTCAACATCTACTGATATAATCGGACAATACTGCAACTTAGGTAGCAAAATAATAGGCCAAGGTACAACTTGGTTGGATGGTTTACCCTCAAAAATGCTTTTTACTGCAGTTAAGTATTTAAATCCTTATTTTTTTTTTTACAGTTCCATCCAATTTGTTCCTTACTTGACCTCCTACTTTATCGGGAATTGTGTTACATTTAGCGGAAAAAGTTTCAACAAAACTAATTGAGTCTCTTAAACTTAAATTTCTACTCTCCAACGAGGATATTATGTCCGGTATAAAACTGAAATAAAAACAAGATCTTTAACAACACTTGCACTTTTTGATAACAATATTTTTAGCTACGCTTGCACTTTTTAACAACTATTTACTTTGCACAACACACTGCGAATCGTCGTCTAAATCCAAAATTATTTCTTTAATAGCTTCGGAATGCTCTGCGTAGAATATAGCGGCCTTAATCCATGTTCCCCACCGGTTAATTACAGGTTCTGGAGGTAAACTAACTCTTGGTAATCCCTCCTTATACAACTGCACTCTTAGAGATGCTTTTAGAAACACTTTTTTTACATTTGAAATTAATTTATTTTAATTTAAATACAGTTTGTTAAGCAGGTAGATAATACCGCATTATTAAGTGACATAAACAACCCCTAACAATGTACCTGCAAACCCCGGAACCCCCAATAAATACTTTGTGTATAACCAAAATGTAGATAAAATTATTATAATCTTCAGATTGGAAAATTCCTGAAATAAGTACCAAACTGGACATTAAACCTTTAACGTTTTAAATTTTTTGATAAAGCCGAAAACATAAAAATATGCTCTTAAAATAATAATTTATGAAACATATTCATTTTATTATAAAATTGACAAAATATGCAAAAAATGCATATATATGCATTTTTCATATATTCCGCCCTGTAGTCATCACAAATTCATAATACAACATCTTAACATAGTATAAAACAAAGTCGCTATCGCCCGTCCTGTCCCTATATGTGCTTAAATCTTTAAAACTACGCAACGGATTTTGAAGCGGTTTTTTTTAATAGATACAGTGATTCAAGAGGAAGGTTTTAATGTATAATACATGCATAATATTATAGAGAAACACTGATAAATTAGAGTAGGGAGAACGAACGACCCAACCTAACCGGTCCCCGGCCCGTTCAACGATCGATCCGAAGCACCGAAGCCGGAATAGACGAAGACAGACTATGTTTTGGGCATGGATGTGAATTGTGGCAAACGGTTGAGTTTGAGGTTTGTTCGCCTTATTATCTCACGTCGTATAATGCCGGGCTGCAACGCAGGCCGGGTACACGCTAGAATAATATAATGTTGAGAGCAAATTGTTAAAACCAAAATAAAATGCTACGATATTTTGACCGAAATTGACCGGTCAAATAGCTAGTGGTCAATTGACCAAGACCCGCTGATAGGGATTTACATTAGTTTTAACCTAGTTTTTAACAAACGTGCTGATCGGGACACACATAAATCAGGCAAAAACCCAATACTTTCGATAAAGCTACATTTAGATAATAATAATAAAAGTTTATTCAAATATTTTTTGACATTTAATGCTAATATATATATACCTTTTTTTTTGTATAAACTATCAATTCCGAACTCAGAAGTAAAATATTTGTTTTGAGTTAAATAATATAATATTTTTGTCAAGAATATATTTTATAATAATTCAGGCACAACTAGATTATAATATAAAAGGAATATTATGACAATATTTTATTGGTATATTTTATATCACTATAGTATACGAAGATACAATACGTTATGTATATAATATATATATTTATTTATTTTATTCATTATTCATTAATGACGTTCTTGAATATATCTCTTGGATTAGATAATATCCAATTTTTAATTTTATTTTTATAATTATTTAACGATTTAATTATTGTAATTGACTGTGGTAGCATATCAAAAATATATGGCTTGATGTTTAAAAAATGTTTGTGTGCTATTGTTTTGTTTACTCTATTTTTATATGTAATAGTATATTTATGACGAGTTTCATGTGTGTGATTAATATAATTTATTATATTTTTATGTTTAAAAATATATACATATTAACATGTTGTAAGACAATATTTGTTTAATATCCATTTTTTTCGCTATCTTTAAATAGTAAATCAGAAGAATATTGGTGGTCTATGTCGTAAATAATTTTTAAAATGTATTTTTGAATAGTTTCAATATTATTAGGATAATTCTTATTTATGCCTCCCCATCCTAGTATTCCATAATTTAAATGGGTTTGTACTGAAGAATAATAAAGTATTTCTAATTCTTTTATATTTAAAAAATGTTTAAGATGTTTAAATTTTGGTATAAGAATTCTTAGTTTTTTTTATAATGTAATCACTATGTAAATCCCATTTTCAATGTTTATCAAAAATTATTCCTAGATATTTAATTATTTATATTTTATTATTTATTTAAGATGCAATCTTTAAAATACCCCCCCCCCCCCCCCCCCGTTATTTAATTTAGAAACCTTAAAATGTTATATTTTGAAAGACACTATGTTACTAAACAAATAAGAACTGTATTGCCCCCAATGAAGCTACGAGCATAAAGTATACCTACATAATATATTTTTGAAATAAAAATTTTAGGTTGGCCGCCATCCAACTTTTATAGTATTTCGTTTGGGTTAATCGGCATCTCTTGGAGGTTTTCTGCTACGCTTGCATGTTAGATATTTCGTGAAATTACAGAGTCAGACATTATACGGCCACCAATATAAACCTAGAAAATAAATAGTAGTTGATCTAGTTTCAGTCTGTGTAAACATATTTGAATATTCGGCTGTAAAAACCAAACCACCAAATTTTAATAGCCCAATTATGATTTTGTAGAAAAACACACATTTAATATGGCGCTACTTTAAAGAAAATGTATCTGAAATAAAGCATTGTCAAAACTAAGAAGTTTTATGTAGGTTGCGTTGAGTCTTATTTTGCAAAAGTGGTGCAATTTACAAAATATAGGTAAAAAATCAAAATTATCTTATGCAGCTGAAATTTTGCATGTGGGCTACAAACTGCATTTAAAAAAACTTTTTCTAATAACTTTTTTCGATATTTTCAAAAATAACCCCACTTTTGAATTATTTTTTGGAAAAAATTAAAATTTGACAGATAATGCGAATCACGTGACTACTATTTTGTTGCTTAATTTTCATCTCGATCGAAGCAGAACTTGATGTCAAAGTCAAATTTTGAATAAACCTATTAATAAAAAAAATCCCATATGATGCGGACTTTACTGGTGACACTGTATATGCAATTTTTTTTTTGCATATTTTGTCAATTTTATAAAAAAATGCATATTTTTCATAAATTATTATTTAAAGAGCATATTTTTATGTTTTCGGCTTAATCAAAAAATTTAAAACATTAAAGGTTTAATATGTCCAGTTTGGTACTTATTTCAGGGATTTTCCAATCTAAAGATTATAATAATTATATTTACATTTTGGTTATACACAAGGTATTTATTATGGGTTTCCGGGGTTTGCATGTATATTGTTAGGGGTTGATTATTGTCACTTAATAATGCGTTATTATTACCTGCTTAATAAACTGTATTTATATCGGTTTGTAATACATAATTCCCTATGTTTTAGTTTGTCAAAAGATTTCAGTATTTTCAGTATGAAACTAGTAATTCCAAATTTGTGTTCAGAATGTCTAAGGTGGCGAAAACGTCTTCGTGGATTAAAAATTTCTAGCGTTTAGCGGAGAAAAAGTCTTCTGTAAAGCTTGTACAAAAAATATTGTTTGTGAAAAGAAGTACCAAAAAATGAACTCTGAGCCACTTCAGCTGAGTGTAACAAACGCGAAATTTTTCAAGAAGACTTATGCAAGGCTTTGGTCGCAGCAAACATACCTTTAAAAAAAATGCAAAATCCACAATTTAGAGGATGTTTGCAAAAATTTTGTAAACAAACCATTCCTGAATTATGAATTAATAATTTTATTATACAGTGTATGTATAAAGTCTGGAAACGGCTTAATAACATCACAATTTACTGGCCGATTTAAACCAAATTTGGTACAGTTCTGTAAGAGGATCTAACGCACCGAATGACGATATTGGCGTTGTTGCCAGCTTTTTAGTTTGTCTGGAATTCGAACGAATTTTATATTTTTAAATATAACACCCAGTATATTTTTACATTTTTAAATTCCACATAAAATTATAATTATTTTTTATTAAATGCATTATTAGTCTATACTTCATAGTTTCCGAGATATTGACTCTCGAAAAGTGACATTTTTGAACTTTGACAGCTTATAACTTTCTAACAGTACGTCTTAGAGCAAACCGGCTTACATGTCCCTATCTTCAATTTTTATTATCTTCCCAAAAAAATCAACTTCCGGTTAAACCGGATGTAACTCGAAAGCAGGAAATACAGTTGTTCCGGTTTAACTGGAAGTTGATTTTTTGGGAAGATAATAAAAATTGAAGATAGGGACATGTAAGCCGTTTTGCTCTAAGACGTACTGTTAGAAAGTTATAAGCTGTCAAAGTTCAAAAATGTCACTTTTCGAGAGTCAATACCTCGGAAACTATGAAGTATAGACTAATAATGCATTTAATAAAAAATAATTATAATTTTATGTGGAATTTAAAAATGTAAAAATATACTGGGTGTTATATTTAAAAATATAAAATTCGTTCGAATTCGAGACAAACTAAAAAGCTGGCAACAACGCCAATATCGTCATTCGGTGCGTTAGATCCTCTTACACAACTGTACCAAATTTGGTTTAAATCGGCCAGTAAATTGTGATGTTATTAAGCCATTTCCAGACTTTATACACACTGGGTATAAAAAAACTGCGTTTATACTATAAATTAACATTTTTAAAACTTAATTCTTAAGGTAGGAGTATCAACATGCTTGCCAATCTATAACCTATTTCGCGTAGATTTATTTATGTTTTCTAGCTTTTATACAAAATTTAAAGAAAATCAGTATCGACTTGATATTCTATAGGTAATAATTGACATATTTAATAAATATCAAGGAATTTCATAACTTATTTTAGGAGAACTGTATAGCGAAAAATATCGGTTAAGATTTTTTTTAACATTATTATGTCATTGTCACTCATTGTTCTTTTACTATACAATTCTCCCAAAATTAGCAATGAAATAAATTGATATTTTTGTTATATATCAGATACTACCTAAATAATGTACAGAAGATATTGATTTTCTTTAAATGTTAGTTATTAAAATAATAAACTCAAAAAATCAACGCGAAATAGGTTATAGGTTGGCAATAGATTGAATGACGTTGAGAATTCAACCTTAATGCATATATTTTATGATTTATGATTTTACATACTAAAACAAAAAAATAAGATTTGCCCCTAACAAGCTCAGCTTCAGAGGATTGAAGAATTAAGTTTATATAAGACAACATAAACATATTTATTATATTATTAAGTTTTAAATAAACTTATAATTATTATTATTATGTCGGTTGTATAAATTGACAGGTCTAAAATATAAGGAGACATTACAACTATTACCCCATAATAAAAAAATGTTTTGTTCTTTTTTTAGCTAAATGAAATTTGTAAGTCCTGCGAGTCAACAGCATGACTTTTACTGATATTTATTGGGTACCTATATTTTAAAAGTCAACAAGTTTACGTACCATATTAAAAATATTCTAAACTCAATAACAAATATTCTAAACAGTTAAACATGACTACATCAGACACCTGGATACGTATTTTTTGTTTCACTGCCAATATTATAAACGTGCCTTCCAATGTTCTAATTTGTATCGAATATATTTTGACATTGACACTGAGTGTTGAGAATAACCTATATTTATATTTAGTTCTATTTGTTTACATAAAGCATTGAATATCAAACTATAAGGCTGGATCCACATACATCTGTGATACGCATCCGTTCTGTACCACATGATTAATATGAACCAATGAAATTTTATTCCCTAAAATTTCATATTAATCATCTGGTACAGAACGGATGGGTATCACGGATGTATGTGGATCCAGGCTAACAATGGCGGATGTCCGAGAAAAGTTGACAACCCAGTTTTAGACGTATTGGAGGTGGTTTGGCCGCCATTGTGGAGTCGATCGTAACTATGGAGGACTTGAGGTAGGAGGCCGATCGCAATGCATTGGATACGGTCCCAAATTAGCATCGGTAATTCAGCTTTACGAGTCGCTGTAAGATGGCGCGCGTGTTCGAAGTGGGCTATCAAATAATGGTTTCTTATGGACGCAATAACTATTTTTATTTAAATTAGTTCTTTAAGGAACAAATAACGACTTTTATATGAATTTACACTTACTTTGTTATACTTATTAGTAAACTCGGCCTGTATAAAGTTCCAACGATGCTTGGTTTTTAAAATACAGGGTATTAAACATTCTAGCTATACCTTTGGAGCTAGAAAGAGACTTATTTGGCTGCGTTTTCTCTCTGAAAAAGATCCTGTCTTACACCCCGGCACAAAGCAAACTCTACTTTTATAAATTGTACCATTATTAATTATAAATATGGAAATTAATTACAATACAACGTTATTTGTCTTGTCTTGCCTTCAAACATTATTTGTTATTTCAAAACATAAAATGTCAATTGTCAAAAGTAAAAGCACAGAAAAGTAAAGGGTTTAAGTAAAAGTTAAAAACTATGGAGGATCTAGTTTTCCATATTAAAAACGAAGAAGAAGAAGACAACATCAGCCCACTTCGGACGCGAGAGCCATCTATCGGCCAATAGCGAACTAACCAAAAAACCGGGACAGAATTTGAAAATGCTGCCATTGTCGATCGACCTCCTACCCTATAGTTCTCCATAATCGTAACTCTAATCATAACTCTGTTGTTATAATGCAGCGCCTCGGCAACAGATGTCTCAAATTCACTGATGTGATGTCGTGGTGTTGCCGCATATCGTATTTTATTGGAATTTTTATTGATATAAGAATTTTTAACAGACAATAAAATAGGAGGTTCTCTACTCCAGCCGAATATGTATGTTTTTGATAATAATATGTACGCTGATTACTCTGGGGTAATTGGACCGATTTTCACAATGATTTTACCGTTGCATTAGGTGTTAAATGTCAAACAAATCAAAGTAGATAAAAAGCGACAGCAAGTATAACTAAAATAGGTTTTATTTCGTCGAAAAATAGCAAAATACGTAATACACTAATACAAACAAACTGGATGCTTCTTAAGTAAGAAAGTAAAACCTACTTATTTTAACCATTTTGAAAAGTAGTAATAATTGCAAATAAAAACCAAGTTATACAAACCGCACATCATTCATATTTTACCCAACATATACGTTGTAGCCTAGGTATGTATTGAATAGTGAGAGTCGTTATTTAATTCTGTTAGGAATAGAAAACATGGCAGTCAATATGTGTTCATGTATTTAACGTTGGAACGTCAAAAGGTTGAAAATATTATATTCTACTAAGCAATTAAAAATAGGGGCCTTTCTAGGTCCAGACTCTAGACTCTAGACTATACTGTAGGCAGGAAAATAAAGGTATACTACTTAAATCTAGGATAGGTGTAGATACTTATGTGAAATAAGGTTTCACGATAAGCTATAAAAATAAATTTAAAAAACTCATGCAACAAGTCAAACAGACAGGCGGCAACAATGTTTTAATTTAGCAGTGAAAAGGCTTGTCGTTAGTGACTGCATCATTGGTGCCATCTATGAATTTAACGTAGCAGATTTAGAAAATCTGCTTATATGGCCTTCTTATAGTTTGATATTCAGTGCATAAAGTCAAACCAAATATCAAAAGCACTTGGATTGCCGAGAAGCGAAGTGATTTAGACGAATACTTGCGTTCGGTAAATGCATATAGAGTTAACTTATTCTTAAACCAAATCGTTTCGACAGAAGATAACGACATTGGACATTAACAGCTGATCTGGTTTCGTCGTTAAAGTTCCTAGATCAGCAGTGGACCGTAGCAAGCCCACGCGTCATATAATTATCTTCCGATTTTGGTGTTTTTTAAGTGTTTCTGTGGCTGTTTTTTTATGTAGTGTGTGTTTTTAACATTTTTTTTACTTTTGGATTTTATATATTTCAGAAACACATTTTCTTGGTGTTTACTATTTAAGTTTAATAGTGAGTACAAACACCATTTTAGTTACCTCATCTATTACGAAATTAATAAAGTGCCTAGTAAACCATTTACTTATCGTTATATACAGGATGTCTAATAACTAATGGACAAATACAACAAGAGGAGATAGTAGACTTGCAAATATGTCATTTATGCTTAAGAACGCACGGTTAATTTTCAATAACTATGCTTAGTTATGAGAGGTGTTTATTTAAATGTTTCTTGCCATCTAGCATTAAAACGCAATTATCTCAAAAAGTAATTGAAATATCGGGATTAACAAAGTAGGGGAAGTTTACCTAAAACGGGATACTGTGGTAAAACGGGATACTCTAATTATTTTGTATTACATGCAGCGCCATCTGTTGTGCAATTGACATAATACTTCCTGTTAGTGTATAAGTAATCCTCAGCAGTTTAACCAAAATCGTGACTGGTGCAGCGTCACTAGGTGAGTTTTTAGGTTTTTAACATATTTTTTGTAATAATTTAAATATACAAACATAAGCTTTTTGTCTTCATGGCGAATCAGATGACGGCGATAATTTTTTTACCAGTTTCTAGGACATAAACGACCACTTAACGTATAAAATTTTAAGGTTATATTTTTATATTGAAAACTTGCAGGCATTGTTTGTTTACATGTCGATGTGTTGTAAAATGGGACGCGACGAGGGCTTCTAAAACGGGATATCCCATTTTAGAAACACAGTGCTCGTTTTCTGTTTTAATTTGAATACGATTGCGGTGGACATTGCTGTTTTTTTTTAATTGCAGATTCAAGTTACTATTAGCAAATATGGCACCTCGGAAAACAACTCGTCAGTCTTGGTCCGAGGAAAGAATGGCGGAAGCAATTGGATCGGTTTCGAGTGGCAAATATGGTTATTTAAAAGCGGCAACAGTTTTTTCTGTACCAAAGACCACCCTTGAGCGGAGAGTGAAAAACTTAAACAAAAACATTACCGGGCATGAAAAAGGCTTGGGAAGTCGACAACGAACTTTTTCGCGCCAAATGGAAGAACAACTAGTTGACTACGTAAAAACTATGGAGAGCATGCTTTTTGGGTTAACGTGTACAGATGTGCGTAGGCTGGCGTTTCAGTTCGCGGAAAGGAACAATTTAAAACATTATTTTAATGAAAATAAAAAAATGGCTGGTTGGGTTTGGCTCCGATCATTTATAAAAAGAAATCACCTTTCCCTAAGGAAACCTGAAGCAACATCGGCAGCTCGCGCTAGGGGCTTCAATAGAACTGCCGTGGGAAAATTCTTTGATTTGCTGGAGCCCCTGCAAGATAGATACGCGTATGCACCATCTAGAATATTCAACGTCGATGAGACGGGCTTAACAACTGTACAGGGGCGTCCATCTAAGGTGATTGCTATGAAAGGTAGGAAGCAAGTAGGAACGTTAACCTCAGCAGAACGGGGGACACTATGCACTGCGGTAATATGCATGAGTGCTGCAGGGACATATGTTCCACCCATGGTCATTTTTCCCAGAGTTCGCGCCAAGGAAGAATTTTCGACTGGGCTACCCCCTGAATCCATAGTTGCCTACCATCCTACTGGTTGGATGCAATTGAATCTCTTCGAAAAGTGGTTTAACCATTTTTTACAATCTACCAATGCCTCAAAAGAAAATCCTTCGTTACTTATAATGGACGGTCATAAAACTCATACTCAAAACATAGCTGTAATAGAGAAAGCCAGGGATCACGGTGTTACAATGTTGTGCTTACCGCCACATTGTAGTCACCGCATGCAACCGCTAGACGTTTCTTTTATGGCTCCTCTATCGACATTCTACAGCCAAGAGGTAGAAACATTTCTAAGGAATAATCCAGGTAAAGTCGTCACAATTTACCACATAGGCAAATTATTTGGAAAGGCCTTCTTAAGGGCAGCGACACCCAATAATGCAATTCATGGTTTTGAAAAAACTGGCTTATTTCCCGTTAATCGCCACGTTTTCACTGATGACATGTTTATAGCTGCTGATCCCACTGATCAGCCAGAAAATGAATTAACTTCAACAGAAGAGGGTTCACCAGAAAGAGAACCATCATTTGCAATCAGGCACCAAACACCACCTCCATCAACTTCATATTCTGCCCACACACTGCCAAAATCAAAATCAACTTGTCCTCATGAGTCAGATGACAGCTTCTTCAGTGATGATGATAAACCTCTGAGCAATATTCTTAAAGATTATGTTTCACCAGAAAGCGAACCACCATTTGCAATCAGGCACCAAACACCACCTCCATTAACTTCATATTCTGCCCACACACTGCCAAAATCAAAATCAACTCGTCCTCATGAGTCAGATGACAGCTTCTCCAGTGATGATGATAAACCTCTGAGCAAAATTCTTAAAGATTATGTTTCACCAGAAATGATTCAACCATACCCAAAAGCAGCATTAAGAAGGCCTGTGAAAACTGCAAGGAGAGGTAAAACTGCTATCTTAACGAGCACACCTTATAAGAATGAACTGAATGCCAGTTTAGAGGCGAAACGACGTAACGTGCCAACCAGTAAATTGCCATCTTTGAAAGGAAAGGGACTTTTAACGGGAAAATCGGTAAAGAAAACCTCCAAACCACAGAAAAATAGTTCGACCGAAGAAAAGCCCGGTGAAGCAACAAATAAAACTAGGGACCAAGAAGATGTGAATGGGAAAAACAAGACCAAGGACAAAAATACCAAAAAAATATGCATAACCAAAGAAAACAGTGACGATTAAGAAAATCCTGTGTGCTTTTATTGTGAAGTAGATTTTCTAAGTAGCAAACCTGGTGACCCGTGGATTCGGTGTACTTCCTGCCAGAGATGGGTCCACGAAGCTTGCGGTGTATCAAAAAACGAAGCCAGTTATTTTATATGTGATCTGTGCTTGGAAATATAATCCCATTTTAGAAACACTACTGATCCCGTTTTAGATATATATGTTCCTAAAATGGGCAATTTGTATTGCGCAAGAATTTTTTTTTTTTTGGTTTTATGTTTAATACTTTTATATGTTACGTAAATTTTTTGAATAAAGTTAGGTTTGGTATATCCATCATGAGTGTTGTCCATGACTTTGTACTTCAACTTTTTTTTTTAATTAAATCCAAAGCTTAAGTATCCCACTTTAGATAGACTTCCCCTACAACTTTTTTACGTATAAAAGATCTCTCTTCCATAATTTTAGGTAAAGCGGTCAGAAATGTGAGAAACAAAAAATATATGCGAGAATTTATCAAACTCATATTGTGTAGCTAGCGGTCTCTAGGAGATATGTTAAAACTCATTATGGAATCTTCCTTCTTGCCCTCAAAAACATAACTACACCCAATTTGATTCATTCCGCTTAACAAAGTAAATATTTACTTGGATCACCCTGTATTTCTTTAACCGTATAAGAAATTAAATTAAATGACATATTTTCAAGTCCACTAGCTCCTGTTGCTGTATAGCCCCTTTGTTACGGGACACCCTATCCAGATATAAAATTCCCACAAAAGCTTACACCTCGCAAAAAAAGTATTACTTTTTCCCTTTTATAATAAATACATTGATACCTATTTTGCTTTTTATAAATATATAGTATAAGAAATAAATGTTGTTTTCCTTTAGTTTAATAATGTTTTCACATTCTTATTTTGGTAGGTACGGGTCTGTCAATATTTTATTTTATAAATAATAAAATTAGTATGTACGCTATCTCTTTACCAAATATTGAGACTCCCTTACAAAATTTAACAGATTGCAAAGGCGAAGGTAAAATAACTTAGTCCGGTACTGTTTATGTAGCCAACCGCTTAACGTAAAATATACCAGACTTCAACAGGGTGCCATTAATGACAGGTAATGCGGCGAGTTCTTAGATTAATTTGCGGCTCCTTGTCAAAGGGTACAAGAAGATTAGGGCCCGGAATTGTATTTCTAAATTCGAATTTTTTGTTAGTTAAAAAATTCGACTATTCAAATATTCAACTATTCGAAATTCGAATATTTGACTATTCGAATATTCGACTATTTAAATATTCGACTATTCAAATATTCGACTATTCGAAATTCGGATATTTGACTATTCGAATATTCGACTATTTAAGTATCTATTCGACTATTTGAATATTCGACCATTCGAATATTTAACTATTTGACTTTGTTCGGATATTTATATGTTCGACTATTCGTGTTTTCTGTGAAACTGTAAATTTTAACGTAAAAAAGAAGAACAAAAATAAAATTATATAGTCAGCGAGCAGTTAAACCACTTTTACCGTGATTAAACGACTGTATTTCGATATTTAAATAGACGACTATTCGAATATTCGACTATTTAAATATTCGACTATCTAAATATTCGACTATTCAAATATTCGACTATTCGAAATTCGCATATTTGACTATTCGACTATTCAAGTATCTATTCGACTATTCGAATTATTCGACTATTCGAATTATTCGACTATTCGAATTATTCGACTATTCGAATTATTCAACTATTCGAATTATTCGACTATTCGAATTATTCGACTATATTCGACTATTCGAATTATTCGACTATTCGAATAACATTCCAAACGACTATTCGAATACTTATATTTTAAAAATTCCGAGCTCTAAAGAAGATACGTGTCAGAAATCTGTGATTAAATTTGTGAAACATAACAAGTAGTTATTATTTTTTCTTCCTGTGCAATGGAACAACAGTTTTACCAAGCATGTAGCCCAACACAAATTAATTATAAAAATTATTATATTTAATAATTGAACCGTTAATATTTATTCGAAATGTGCAAGTTTATTAGACAGTTGCATGCTTGATACCTTAAATTTAAATATTCGGAGAAAAATGGATCTTATACTTCGTTTCCTTAAATACGAAAGTTACAATAAAAGCCAATTACGCAAACCCCTATAGAAATTGAAAAAATTCTGAAAAAACATACTGAGTTTTCTTCTACAAGATCCTATTCGCCAAAAATATTGTCACATAAAAACAGCCAGCGATTAATTTTGGAGCAATAATGTACGTCATATTTTCTCCACATGTATCACCATAATAAATAGATAACTAAAAACAATTACTTTAGGTATTGTACATAATAATGGTTATTTCCTTGTTTGTCAGAAATTATTATTCAAATTGTATCTGTTTATAAAACAAAAGCAAAAACAACCAGTGATCAACAAAACTTTTACTATTAGTGAGTAATAAAACTTTTTGGCTAGAATCGGGGTCATTAACCTCCGCTAAATAGATTTATTTCGGCGAACGTTTACTTTTCGGCCCGTTATTTTCATCAAAAAATATGAATAAGAAAGAATATTTAGGAAAATTAGGTATACAGTGAGTCCCAGAAGTAATGTCTAAATTCATTTAAAATTCAGCGGTAAGTTTTTTGAAATAACGCTTGTACCCGTCGATTTTTATTTCGAGGGGGACATATTTTACGTATATTGTCAATCTTGTTACTTCAAGCCCCTTGGAGGGAGGGGGGATAAGATCTAAATCTTAAACGGATACCCCTGTTTTATATATTTTTTTTGGATTCTGCATAAAATTCTGAACATTTTTTAATAAAAGCATTATTAGTCTATACTAAACAGTTTCCGAGATATTGACTCTTGAAAAATGAGATTTTTGAAATTTGACAGCGTCTAGCTTTCTAACTGTACGTCTTAGAGTAAAACGGCTTACCTGTCCCTATCTTCGACTTTTATTATCTTTCCAATAGTGTCAACTTCCGGTTAAACTGGAAGTACTATATTTCTTACAACCGGTTTAACCGGAAGTTGACACTATTGGAAAGATAATAAAAATCGAAGATAGGGACATGTAAGCCGTTTTACTCTAAGACGTACAGTTAGAAAGCTAGACGCTGTCAAAGTTCAAAAATCTCATTTTTCAAGAGTCAATATGTCGGAAACTGTTTAGTATAGACTAATAATGCTTTTATTAAAAAATGTTCAGAATTTTATGCAGAATCCAAAAAAATTATATAAAATAGGGATATCCATTTAAGATTTAGATTTTACCCCCCCCCCCCCTCTCTCCTAGGGGCTTGAAGTAACAAGATTGACAATATACGTAAAATATGTCCCCCTCGAAATAAAAATCGACGGGTACGAGCGTTTTTTCAAAAAACCTACCGCTGAATTTTAAATGAATTTAGACATTACTTCTGGGACTCACTGTATACATAATATATTATAATGGTATTATTTATACAACAGGGCGTCACAAAAAAAGTTCAAAGACAAGGTTTGTGATAGCCGTAAATCCCCACACTGATAAAAAAAAAAGCCTTCTATTCCGTATAAGAATTCACATACTCTTTATGTACAACTGTTTAATACTGTAGATATGTGACAGCAACGCGCTTTCCTGCTGCAAGACAACGGAAATTGCATGAACTTTGTGTAGTGATAATATTACGGTAATTTAGCCAATAGGAAATAGGAGTTATTGCTACCATAGAATGGTTTATAGCCATTATTGCTCCGAATACTACAGTAATTATCAAGTTCTATAGGGGGTGTAATCTGGTTTTATCACGAATTCCTCTAATTTTTCCTTTAACTTAACTGTATGGCCGACCGAAACAGAAGCAAAAACATTGTCATTATGTAAAAGAACAGCTTTAAAGCTCCTTTTTGAAGTCGATAAAAAGTCTCCAGTCGGAAGGTGTGTAGCACCACAGAAAATCATTTTTTATTCATCAATCATTTAGAATTTGAAGTACTACATTTATTTTAAAATGTATTAAAACGCCTATTATAGGTTTTTTTTATATTTTTTCTTTTTTTTTGCAAAAAAAAATCTGTGGGTGATAGAGACCAATTGTATTTTAATTAGTTACTTATTTCTATATAAAAACTAAGCTCAACAAACAAAAATCACGTGATCACAAATTTCATGCAGGCCTGTGTAATCAATTTTCGAAAAAATGTTATAGGAAGACATAGCATTTATTTTCGGTCTAGAATTATCCCCTAAATTTTTTGCTCAGCATTTCCGGACACCCTGTATATGAAGCCAAGTTTTGGGAAGAGAGCGATCATTTAATTTCAATCAATAAAAACTACTTAAAAATCGTTTAAATCTATTTAAAGCAAGTCGAAATGTGATGCTAATTTATTGATTTGACATTTGACAAGGTTCTTGAGCATATTTGAAAAAAGACAATTCAACGGTCAAAATAAAATGTTTACCGGGTAAATGGGTAGATATCTCGTTATAGCAGTGGGATTGTGGACAAGATACTTTGATTTATTAGAGAAAGGTATTAAATTAACACTAAACTTAAGGTGTATATTAAATTGCCAAAGGTATTAAATCTTAAAAATCAATTCGCTCAAGGCATAATCCATTAAAATTGCCAGCTGGTGGCAATGACTTCCAAGTTCTTTGTCAGCCGGATTTAACATTCAAGTGGAAACAACGTGCATTGTCTACATTTTAATTTATTAACTGTGGCATTTTGTTGAATTAAAAATTTTAATTTAGTGGTATAAATATAAAAAATTAACGAGAAATGTAAACATATCCTCGTTCTACTCATGTAAGGGCCTATCTCACTTTTGCTGATTTTAAAAAGGGTTCATAAAAAACTTATAGGTAGTTATACTTAGTTACAACTGAAAAAAAATTGATAACACTTAATATTGTACAAAAGATCTAAAAAAAAAACGTTTATGTTCATCCCGAGTTCATCTTGCCTAATACCTAAATGGTTTACCAAATCCCGAGCCAAATCCTAATACTTTTCTTTGTCTATTTTGTTTAGTTCCATATTAAATATTTTTAATTATTCATATTGTTTGATAGCTAGTTGATTTCGTTTTAGTAACAAAGATTCGTATGACTTCCTTGTGGCTCACTTTATAAAACAAGCGACATGGATCTTCTTTTTTTTCCATTCACTTCTACGGTCACCCACAGTCCATTCTACATTATATCCTGAATCACTGGATCTTATTATAGATAAAATTCATTTGACAACTGTTTGAAATCACGAAAGTCTTCGATGTGAAAACTTTTAACGATATAGGTAGGTATAGTGTTTCTTAGGTCAATTTAATGACATAAAACATTATGAAACTCCTAACAATAGGCGTCCCAAACAAATAATTATAATGCGTATACACACTTATAAGTTTGTTTAACATTAGGTGTTTGTACAAACTACACTTTATAAACCCACTGTATATATAATAATATTATATTAAAATAATAAATATAAGGTAACTCAAAGATTCTATACACAAAACTAAAACCAGAAAAATAAACCTGACACGGCACGACACTGCTTTAATTTTTTTACCAGAACTCCATTCTCGGACTATTTCCCGGCCCGTCCATAAGTTCGAAATCACGTATATTTTATCTTCGTCTCTTCCACGCCATCCGCGGTGACTTGCCTATCTCTGTCTGGTAGAATCGATCGTTGAACGGGCTGGGGACCGCTACTAATATACCAGCTGCAGGTAGCTGGCGCTTATCACCCCTAACAACGTGCATAAATTGTAAACGGTTGCCAGTTCTACCAAATTTTCTGGTTTGTTAATATATTATGTATAAGTATACGAGAAACAAGGGTTTGTTAATTAGTTGTTTTTAAACACTGAAACACTTTTTGTCTTGATTTCAGTTATATTGTTTCTTAAGGACTAAAGAATGTATTATTATAACAATAAATGGCTTGTTATTTTTTTCTGTCACACTCAAAACTCCTCGGTTTAAAGTATATTTGCAAACTAGCTTTCAAAGAAAGTTACTGACTAACAATTGAATACTGATATAAATGAAACATCTTTAATAAAAAAAAACTTAAAGAATTGAAGAAGAAAGATCTGACAACCCTGGTTGTGAGGTCGATCTCTTTGAGACTGTTTACCACCGTATGGAATGATTGGAATGTCCTCAAACTGAGTTTGGATAAATTATACCGTTGTCTTGTCTGGATGTTGCTTAACAAAATACGTTATATTAAGTTGTAAGATATTTCCAGATCTTATAATGACAGAACTTATAGTACTATTCGCCAAATCCTCTTTGTTCTGCATATGAAACGTTTCAAAAAGACCTTAAACATATCTCACATATCCGATGTACCTACTTAGTAATAATAGTAAATAATAGAGAGCCTGAATTTAGTAGGTATAATGCTCGGTATAATGTGAAGAAATTCAGAAAAGTGAAATGGGAAAAAAAAGAAGCTCGAAGAAAAGTTAGAAAAAAAGGGTATTGAATTTTTTTGTATACGACCTAGTCTAATTAATTTGGATCTCCTTTTCACAAACAATAACTCTTTGAAATTTTTAATCCACGAAGAAGTTTTCGTCACCTTAGACGTTCTGAACACAAACTTAAAATTTCTAGTTTCACATTGACAATACTGGAATCTTTCGACAAACTAAAACAGAAGTATGTATTACAAATCGATATAAATACAGTTTGTTAAGCAGGTAATAATAACGCATTATTAAGTGGCAATAAACAACCCCTAATAATATACCTGCAAACCCCCAATAAATACCTTGTGTATAACCAAAATGTTAATATAATAATTATTATAATCTTCAGAATCGAAAATCCCTGAAATAAGTACCGAACCGAACTGGACATTAAATCTTTAACGTTTTAAATTTTTTGATTAAGCGAAAATATAAAAATATTTTTTTCAAATAATGATTTATGAAAAATATGCATTTTCAGTATTTCATAATGTCTTCTTTAGTTTTAGTGTCGAAAATGGTTTGAAAAAGCCACCCTCACCCTGGAGAACTAAGTAAGGTGAAACAATGTGCGAGAAAAAATTGGCGGTAATAACAACAACATAAGTATTATTTTACCATATTATATTTAAAATCGTGTTATTTTATTTACATACGTCAAATCTTTCTCGTGTTTATACAACATTATGGTGACAATGAACTAATCAGCCAGCTGATTTTTATTTTTAAACGTTCAACGTGAGTGCGTGTTCTATTGGAGGTTGGACCAATCATTGTTATCAAACAATATTAAAGTATGTATTATTAGATATAAATATTTAAGTAGATATGAAAACTTACAGAAAACAGTTGTTGTTCTGCAACTGTTGTACCTACAATGAATTATAATCCAAGGCGTAATTTCACAGAATATCACCAGTAATCACCACAACAAAAACTGTTTTAAGAAAAGTGTTATTCACTGGTTAAAATTATTACAGATTGTAGATACACCCCTACGTATTCTATCAAACAATCAAAAGAACTCGAAATCGTTGCCCAAAATTCACAAATTATTGTTTCTAGTACGATTTCACTGTTTTGCGTTAACTTTTACCAACCAAAACACCGTCTGTTTTGAACGCACGCGAGCTAACCACGACAGGAAAGAAAATACTGACTGAACCGAGCGACCAAGGCCGCCTTTATTTTATTTACATTTTATTTTATCTCGGGTTTGTTGGATCGACAAAAATATTGTATTGTTTGTAAGTGACGTTTTAATCGTTTAATTACAATCTAATATTTACACATTTCAAAATATTTATATAATGATAAAATGTCTCGTTTTTTTTTGGTATTGTGACAATGGGGCAAACTTTTTTGTGTTGGGTTGTAACGTAGTTTCCGTTATTTTTCAGTTTTCTGGCAATAAGTCGCGAAATAGTTATTTATGCAATAAGGACCATAATAACCATGCACACGCCATGTTATCAGACTCGCCTAGCGCCTAGTCTGATAATTAAAAGGCGGAAATATGCAAAATGTATAGGTATACAGTGTGACCAGTAAAGTCCGCATCATATCGGATTTTTTATTAATAGTTTTATTTGAAATTTGACTTTGGCATTAAGTTCTGCTTCGATCGAGATGAAAATTAATCAAAAAAATAGTAGTCACGTGATTCGCATTATCTGTCAAATTTTAATTTTTTTCAAAAAATAATTCAAAAGTGCACTGAAAAAAAAGTCTGTTTCATCCCAAATAAATGATGTATTTGCTTTATTTTTGTTAGTCACAAATAATCTTTATTTAGCTCAAACAAATATTGTTTGCAACAAATAAATTGAATTATTTGACTTTTATTTCATATTTGTTTGGTTTTTGTTTATTTATGTGAAATAAAACTTATTCGCGCCAAACAAAAAATTGTTTGCTACTCCTCTGCCTTTAAACGTCTACATTTCAAACAAAATATTATTTGCTGCAAATAACTTTTTATTTCGCCACTGCTTTTTGAGATCTAGGCAGGTACCAGGTAGAGACTGGATAGTTTAGTCGTTTAGTGAGCGTCTTTCGAGAAGGTTATATATAATTTTGTGTGGCAATGGACGTTCGCGATTGGCTAGTTGGCCATAACATGGGACATCTGTGGCCCTCCTTCGAAGGTAAGATTTTAATTTTAATGTTTATTACTTAAAAAAAGACAGATAAAACATATTATACAAAATAATAATTACTAAATCATGCATGCCATGGAGAAATGCCCATTTAAAAACGTTTCAATTATTTTTGTATATATAAGAAAAAGTTAACAAATTTGTCTTTGCCATATTATTATATTATTTTATAAACATGCATATCGTTATTGTTTTGATTTCTGTTTTCAATATAATTATTAATATTCATATATCAAGATGGCCGCGAAAGCGTCTCTTGCAGCCCTTTTGTGTAAAATTATTTATTTGCCTTAAATATTTATTTGCGTGAAATAAATAAAATTTAAAGCAAATAAATATTTATTTGCTTTAAATAAATAAATATTTCGGGGAAACAATTATTTATTTAAATTGAAGAAATAGTCCATACTTCAAGTGGAGTAAAAGATTGAAAGGGAAAGAAAAACTTTAAGTTTATTAGTGGAGGAAGACTTAGAGTTTTTCTTTCCCTTTCAATTATTTATTTATAACTATTTTTGATTGTTTGTGATAAATTTAATTTATTTCCCTCAAACAAGATGTTATTTTACAGGAACATTTAGTTATTGCAGTAAATATGGATGTTTAAGGAGAATAAGGCTCTCGTAGGCGCAGACCGAGTTTAATAACTGTCATGTTAATTACAGTTTTGTTTTCTTTTCTTATATAGTTATGTTATTTTTGGTAACAATAAACAGAACATATATAAAAACTGTGGTATGATTTATTTCTTTTTGCAGCTCCTCTTCTAAATAGTTTGGGAGATTATACCCTATTTTAATTATTTAATTTAAATACCTTATTGTTTATTACAAATATAGTTTTTACCAAAAAATATTTAATAATAATTATATTATATATTATTATGTTCAATAGTTAATAATTATTTATTTATAGGAAACAATAAGTTATTTAAATTAAATGCCAAATAGCACACATCCTAATTTCGAAATTATTTGAACAGAATAAATATTTATTTAATAGAAATAAATATAAAGTATAATAAACAATTCATGATTTGGATTAAATAAATGTGTTGCTGATTTAAATAAATTATTATTTGGACAGAATAAATATTTATTTAATAGAAATAAATATAAAGGATAATAAACAATTCGTGATTTGGATTAAATAAATGATTATTTGAACAGAATAAATATTTATTTAATAGAAATAAATACATATTTGTTGGTTACCTATATTGCTTCGTGCTAAATAACGGAATTATTTTAATTAAATAATATTTATTTGAATATCATATATTTCCCTCTCAAAAGTCAAATAATTTTGGACAAAATTTCAAATAATTTTTTTTTCAGGCCATAGGGAACAAATATTTGTTTCGGCGAACTCCATTTTTGTTTAGATCAAATAAATTATTTTTTCAGTGTGGGGTTATTTTAGAAAATATCGAAAAAAGTTATTAGAAAAAGTTTTATTAAATGCAGTTTCTAGCCCACATGCAAAATTTCAGCTACATAAGATAATTTTGATTTTTTACCCATATTTTGTATATTGCACCACTTTTGCAAAATAAGACTCGACGCAACCTACATAAAACTTCTTAGTTTTGACAATGCTTTATTTCAGATACATGTTCTTGCATGTGATGCAAAGTTGATTTGTTTTTGACTTCATAAAATAAGTATTTTTGAAAACGTAGTTTGTGTCTGAAAGTAATACACCTTAATATTTAGACAAAAAAGACCACAGTGTCATCATCAGTAAAGTGTTCATTAAGTGGAAAATAGTTTTTAGTGGTGGGTAAAAAATCAAAATTATCTTATGCAGCTGAAATTTTGCATGTGGGCTAGATACTGCATTTAATAAAACTTTTTCTAATAACTTTTTTCGATATTTTCGGAAATAACCCCACTTTTGAATTATTTTTTGAAAAAAATTAAAATTTGACAGATAATGCAAATCACGTGACTACTATTTTTTTGATTAATTTTCATCTCGATCGAAGCAGAACTTGATGTCAAAGTCAAATTTTGAATAAAGCTATTAATAAAAAAAAATCCCATATGATGCGGACTTTACTGGTGACACTGTATATGCAATTTTTTTTTTTGCATATTTTGTCAATTTTATAAAAAAATGCATATTTTTCATAAATTATTATTTAAAGAGCATATTTTTATGTTTTCGGCTTAATCAAAAAATTTAAAACATTAAAGGTTTAATATGTCCAGTTCGGTACTTATTTCAGGGATTTTCCAATCTAAAGATTATAATAATTATATTTACATTTTTGTTATACACAAGGTATTTATTGGGGGTTTCCGGGGTTTGCAGGTATATTGTTACGGGTTGTTTATTGTCACTTAATAATGCGTTATTATTACCTGCTTAAGAAACTGTTTTTATATCGATTTGTAATACATATGTGTGTGATTTAAGTATTTTCAATGTGAAACTAGAAATTTCAAATGTGTTCACAACCTCTAAGGTGACGAAAATTTCTTCGTGGATTAAAAATTTCAAAGAGTTATCGTTTGTGAAACAAAGTTCCAAATCGATTAACATTTGAAAACACCGCTGCATAAGTCAAAGTTACAAAAAATAAAATCTGAGCCACTTCAGCTGAGTGTAACAAACGCATTATATATTTTTTAGAACCCAATGTGTTTTTTTACCTCATTTTACTAGAATAAATTAAGAAATATTGCATACCAGTAAGTATGCATATTTGGTAAAAAAATGCAAATAACTGCATATTTTAAACTCAAACAAGGCATATATATGCGCATATTTTGGCTGAATTTAAGTGCATATAATCCGCCCTTTACTAATAACATTCACGGTTAGTACCATAATGATCGTTTATAATCCGAATTACATACAAAATTTTATCTTCTGGCTTTAAAAAATGTAAAATTAATTTCGATTACGTTAGAACCTCAACTGATGTGCAAGTAGTTGTTCTGACGCGTCCAAGTTACTAAGATATTGTTTATATTCATGTCATAATTTTTGTTAAAGTTTTCTTATGCGTTTCTAAAAATACTAAATAATTTAGGGTTTATCCTCGGAGATTGAAGAACTGGTTAAAAATGCAATTGCTACCCTTCTTCCTGACGAAAAATCTAAAAGCTAAAAAGTTATGACCAGTAAAAAAGTTGGTGTAATCAGAAGAAGAATAACGTTAAAGGCATTGATAGCTTATTTTAAAGAACTAAGTATATCAGGTAATAAAAAATAGTCAACCTTATGGAGCCATTATTCGATGATTCGACGATTCGATTAGAAAAATTTCGATATCAGTAAATCGCAAAGCTTTCACAGGTGGCAGACAATGAAAAATGTCGCCTAGTAAAAGTAGTAATGGTAATTGGCATACCTGAGTGTTGCTTGTAGAAGGCAAGGGCAGAAGATGTAGTACAGGGTCTTCCAACGAGGACTGAATAGGGGCTCATTTTTGAGCTTCCTTGTATTTAAAGAAAAATCCAAAATAGCCAATCGATGTACTTTTTCCTGCAGAATTCAAAAAATGACACAAAAAATTTATTTGAACCAGAGACAAAAGAGTTACGATATGGATAAGGTGTTTTTTAAATGGAACATAGCTTTTTTTATACGATTTTTGGAACGAGTGATTATTTTTTTGTCCGTTCTGATTAAAATATTTAATATTGTGACAGCTATTTTTATTAAATTTTAATGTTTTATCCAGTATAATTTAACTTTAACCTGTTTGAAACATACACTAGGTAATAATTAAAGGTATAATCACCTTTGAATCCTTCAAAGTCATTTCGGCAATATTATAGTAAATTTGTCAAATTTTTTGACTTTGAAGGATTCAAAGGTGATTATACCTTTATTACCTAGTGTATGTTTCAAACAGGTTAAAGTTAAATTATACTGGATAAAACATTAAAATTTAATAAAAATAGCTGTCACAATATTAAATATTTTAATCAGAACGGACCAAAAAAAAATCACTCGTTCCAAAAATCGTATAAAAAAAGCTATGTTCCATTTAAAAAACACCTTATCCATAGCGTAACTCTTTTGTTTCTGGTTCAAATAAATTTTTGGTTTCATTTTTGAATTCTGCAGGAAAAAGTACATCGATTGGCTATTTTGGATTTTTCTTTAAATACAAGGAAGCTCAAAAATGAGCCCCCGTTCAGTCCTCGTTGGAAGACCCTGTACATGACGAAGTGTCGGTATTTATAGTCTATTTCAGAAAGGTGTAGAGTAATAAAATGAGAAATTCCGTCCAGTTCGGCTCAATTTCGGTGTCGGCCATAGGCGCAGGTAAACTTTGTGCATTAAATTATTTATGATAACTAACCAAAATTTTCAGAGAAAAAATAGTATTGTTTGTAAAATTAAAATTTCAAGTAATTGCGTAAGAGGATTAGAAATGGTATATTTTCTGGCCTGAAGTGTCAAAATCGAAATATTGTGTAGGGATTAGTTAATTAGTAGATTATAAAGTTACGTTTTGCGTTTAACAGGTACCATTTAACAGGTACCGAGTTTGGCTTTGGCCTCATTGGCTGATCATATAAATAGGTGGTAATTTGGAATAAACTGCATATATCGTGTGTGTGTATGACCTTAATAGTATATTTGTTTAGTTTAACGCATCAGTATTTGCTGTTAATCCGTATATAGTGTTCACAGTATTATAAGATTAGTAATCAATCGGCGACATTCACACCAAGAAAAAGATGTTCCAATAATTCTCCACTATCAGTAAGTGAAAAAGTTATTATTTTAAATGTACATGATTGCATAAAATATGATTACCCGACTTTTACTGTACAAGAAACTGTCGACCGATGTTTCCGAATGACTGGAGTTGGAAAGTCCACCATCTTTAAATTATTGCGGGAGAGAAAGACAGCAGGTCAAGTAGAACCTCCCAAGAAAAGTCCAGGCAGACCAGAAAAAGTCCTTGATGAAGAAATCAAAGGTGTAGTTCAAAGGAAAGTTCACTCTTTTTATTTTGAAAAAGAAATGCCCACACTAGATAAGATGCTAATGGAACTTGGCCAGGATGACAGTATTCCGTTGATAACAAGAAAACTTTTATGGACCACTTTAAAAACTATGGATTTTGTCAGGGAAAAGCATACCCTTAAATCACTTTTACTGGAAAGCGATGAAATTGTTTGCTGGCGACGAAAATACTTAAGAAGTATAAAGCAGTTCAGAAGAGAGCAGAAGAAAATCTTTTATCTTGATGAGAAGTGGATTAATGAAGGCTATATAGTTCCAAAATTGTGGCAAGACAAAAATATAACCAGTGCTCGCCAAGCTTTCATGTCAACGGGTATTAAGGTGCCTTCAGGTAAAGGGAAGAGACTAATAATCATCCATATTGGAAGCAAAGAGGGATTTTTAAAAGAAGGTTTGCTAACCTTTCAGTCGATCAATACGGGAGATTATCACGAGGACATGAATTCGAATGTTTTTGAGGGCTGTTCTGGTGAAATGATAACATATCTTCCAGCTGATTTAGTAGTAGTTATGGATAACGCAACCTATCATTCACGACGCACAGAGAAGACTCCAACTTTATCTTGGAGAAAACAATAAATTATCGACTGGTTAACCATCAAAAGTATTGAGTTTGAAGATAATTTGATAAAGAAGGAACTATTAGCTATAGCATATTTACAGAAACATCGTTTTATGAAATATGCCGTGGAAGATATAGCAGAAAAACATGGTGTAACTGTGCTGCGCATACCGCCATATCATTGCGAACTAAATCCTATAGACCTTATATGGGCGCAAGTAAAAGGATTTGTAGCAAGACACAACACGACATTCAAAATGAAAGACGTTAAGCTACTATTTGAGCAAGCCATTAAGGAAGTGACACCAGAGAACTGGCGAAAAGCAGTCCAATATGTCATTAAAGAAGAGGAGAAAATGTGGGATCTTGACCACCTGATCGATCGGACCGTCGACCTGTTAATTATAACGCCAAGAGGAGATGACAGTTCCTCAGATGACAAAGAATATTATGATTTTTTATAATTTAATTTCTGTATAATGTATTTTTTTGTATTTTGTATTTTTTTATGTTTAATAAAAAATAAGTGTAGCTAATACTATGTACATAATGCCTCATTTTTATTCTGTTAAAATAAAATTATTTCCTTTTTACGAATATCCTACCGGCACGCCTTTATCACACCATTTTCAGTGCTTGTGATTGGGCAACAATAGGCAAAACCCATAAATTCACCCAAACCCGGGTGGTACTACCTGCAGTTGATGAAAATAAGGAATTTTGCAATGAAATCAATGCCAAATTATGAGAGTGGCTTAAATATTCGTTGGGTCACTCTGTAGTCCCTTTGCATACCTAATGAGCTTTTATTACTCTACACCTTTCTGAAATAGACTATAGAATAACTGTTATACCCAATACAAAAACCTGGGGATATTATGAAACTAAATACGGTTCAACTTATTTGAAATAATCTTCTATCTACATTTGTTATTTTTTATCAATTAGAAATAACAAATGAACCTACTAAGCAGCCAAAAGGTATTCATACTATTGGAAATATGCTTTTTTAAAACTGCCTCATCCTGAAGATTATAAAGGTCATTGTTTGATAAGGTCTTCGGCCTCTTTGCTAACGGATTCTGGTGTAGATACTCTGACTGTCAAACGCCATGAAGGATGAAAAATAAATCTTATTGCAAAGTAAGAACTCCCAAGAAAATAAAAATGTTTTTAAATGCCAAAGCAAAAAAAAATGTCATCATCATTATTCATTTGACAACATGTCGGGATAAGGACAATGGCCTGAGCAGATGCTGAAATTGTTCATAATAAGTGAGAAAAGTAGGTGTATACAGGGTGTCCCGAAATTAGCTGACAATATTTTAAGGAGATAAAGTACATCCAAAAATAAGACTAATACCCTCTATTAATATACCTTCAAAAGCGCTTCGTTATGGGGCTAGAGCCCCCCGAATTGGAGCTATGATAAGCAGTTTTTTCACAATATCTCAAAAACCGATTAGGATATCGAAACAAAATTTGATACATGTTTTACCCATGATAAGAGGCAATAAACGATTTAATTAGTTTAACTTTATTTCTTCCAGTGGCGTCCCACTGGGTAGGTAGTTGGGAGAATATTGCCCTAAGTTTTTTATTTTTAGGATTTTTTAACTTCAGGTGCAATTTTTAGAAGCCTTGAAGTCTTTTGTTGAAAAAAGGTACTCTTGTTTCATTGCGGTAGAATTCACCATTTTCCAGTAAAATCGATTTTAAAATTTTCGGTTTTTTGAAATCCTGTGAAACGGCTAAGGTTTTTTTTGCATATCTCAGCAAACACTTAATATTAAAACATGAAATTTATTAGAAGTTCTACTAGCGACAAGGCATATGTATTAAAGGATGCAACTTTAAAATATTTTTCCAGTGATGTCGCACGGGGTGGAGCCTTAAGTAAATATTACTATTATTATTTTTTTTAATTTCATAGTTTAAATGTAATTTTTTTTAATTTTAAATTTTTTGTTAATAAAACCTTTTATTATTATAATTTGACAGAATGTAACGTTTTTAAATTAAACATATTTTTAGATTCCCTTGTTTTTTAAATGTTTATTTTCATGGAGATTTTAAGAGAGTTTTAAAATAAAACAAAAAAGAATAACAAATTGCAAATCAAATTTGATTGTGTACCACACGGGAAACTAATTCTTAAGCAAGTACCAGTCATGTGTCCCCAAAAATAATAATCAAGGAGATTTAAATCAAATGATTTTGGTGGCCAGGCTATGGCTACCAATCCACCTGGTAATTTTCTTCAAGCCACTTTCTCACTTGACGTCCTTAGTGAGCTGGTGCCCCATCATGTTGAGAGAAGTGCCCTAAACGTAAATCCAGTGGCACATTATCTAATAAATCCCCAAGTTGATTCTGTATTATTTTTATTTGTCGCTAGTAGAACTTCTATTAAATTTCATGTTTTAATATTAAGTGTTTGCTGAGATATGCAAAAAAAACCTTGGCCTTTTCACCGGATTTCAAAAAAGCGAAAATTTTAAAATCGATTTTACTGGAAAATGGTGAATCCTACCGTAATGAAACAAGAGTACCTTTTTTCAACAAAATACTTCAGGGCTTCTAAAAATTTCACCTAAAGTTAAAAAATCCTACAAATAAAAAACTTAGGGCAATATTCTTCCAAATACCTACCCAGTGGGACGCCACTGGAAGAAATGCAGTTAAGCTAATTAAACCATTTATTGCGTCTAGCTATGGGTAAAACATGTATCAAATTTTGATTCGATACCCTAATCGGTTTCTGAGATATTGTAAAAAAACGACTTGTCATAGCTCCAATTCGGGGGGCTCTAGCCCCATAGCGAAGCGTTTTTGAAGGTATATTAATAGAGGATTTTAGTCTTATTTTTGAATGTACTTTATCCCCTTAAAATATTGTCAGCTAATTTCGGGACACCCTGTATACAGTAAGTCCACGGATTGAATTAACAGGACTTCTTTTTCGACTAAAAATTATCTCTGATAAAAAATTTGATCGTGGTAAAAATAAGATTGGGTATAGAGAAACCATGTCACTTTCAATGTACCCGGCGTTAAAAAAATCTGTAAATGATAGTACCACTATTTTATTTCAAGGAAAAGTCAACATTTAAAAATTATAAAACGATGGTCCAAAACTGGATTTCAGTTTCGTTATTTAGTTCCTTATCTATCTTTGACACAGACATATAAGCATCTTCAGCACGATATTTATATTATTACATTGATCAGGGAAACAGGGACCAATATTTTTTTTACGGATTTTGAAAAGAAGAATCTTCCTTTAAAATATACGTACGGAATTCCCGGACACCCTGTATAGTGAAAAAAAAGTAGCCAGTAAACATTCGTTTCATTTTCCTTTGGGAAACTTGCATCTATTTTGTTAGGGAAATAACATCGCTAAAATAAAATTAAAATAAGTAATACAAAGCAATAAATGAATGACTCAAAACTTTTTGATAAACAATTTGCTGGAAATACGCAATGTTTGTTTGCATTGCTTCCTTTACAATGAAATTATCATCAATTATTTCCAGAACACAATAAATATAAATAAATGTACTTTTAGCTCGACTTTTAGGCTATTTAATCATTGAGGGGAGCAACCAGCAACCAGAGGGCCGAAGGAGCGGCTTCTCCAACCAATCCTCTTTAAGGTAAAAATAATCGTCTGATGGTGAACAGACGTATTAATATAATCCATTTATTCTTTCTTCGGGGGGCTAAAGAAGTCCCCCATTATTGGCAAATTTTAAAGCGAATAATGCCAAAAAGATCGATTGCACAGGAAGAAAAAATAATAACTACTTGTTATGTTTCACAAATTTAATCAGTTTCCTGACACGTGTTTCGGTCCATTGTCAAAGAAGTGCAAGAAGATACTAAATTCTACGTGACATTACAAAGGTATTTATATCATATTATGGTAACTATAAATAAATAAATAAATAAATATAGTCTTTATTTCCAGCAGGTTACACCCACTTAAAGGAAAATCTAGATAAAACATATGAAATATATAATAGAACAAAATAAAATAAAATAAAATGAAATTATATAATAATTAGTAAATACAATGTACTGTGAATACTCATTGGAACGCAGCACAGTATCTACTATCCTTGTAACAGGATCCGCATTAATGTCACAAAGCCCTACAGACACGATTGCAGACATTGCACATAAAATAAAGAGGACACTGCCTTAAAATATTAGACCTAGCTGTGCTGAGATGAAAGGTCAGAGTACACCTTGACTCCGGTCGGGGAACACGAAAGCATATATCCCCCAGGAGAGAAGCACAATCAATCTTGGAATTCAGCAACCTGACGGACTGAACCTCTCTCCTAGCAGAAAGTGCTGACTCACCAAAACGAGCCAGTAGCGACTATAAACATGTCATAAAATTAAAATTAGGAATAGAAGATTGAATGGTCAACTGTGGGTTTTCCTAATTTTTAAAGGTATATACAGATACATATTTAGTCCTAAATAAGTATGCTATTAAGAATTGGGGAAGCACCTGAATGTATTTCGGTTTGATTATTAACAACATTACATTTGTTTTTTATTGCTTTTTTGATAGCTATTGTTTCTAGTAGATTTAGTTTTCTGCTTTCATTGTGTATGTATATGGGTTTTATGTTGTTAGAGATTGAGTGATTGTCTTTAATGCAGTGATCAGCTAACGCTGTTTTATTTTGTTTTTAAAATACTTAGATGTTCTGTGTTCTTTAAGATTTATGCCCGTTTCGTCGATTTCCGTTTCGTCGACTGGCCGTTGCAGGTATAAATCGGTGTTATTAATAATTCCCGTTTCGTCGATTCAATAAACGATTTTTTCGGAAGTGGATAATATGTATATCTATTAATGGTAGGTACCTATTAATTATTCCTTAAATTTTATTCTTTGCATAAGTCGGTACGCAAGTCTTTTCTTCACACTTTATACACACTTGGGACTGTCAAAGGAACAGATTATGAATATGCTGTTTGTTAAAAATTCACAAGCTGTTACTTTGGTGTGTTTAAAAGTTCCAGTGCCACAGTTTTGCTTCGTCATAATAATTTGTTAATATAATATACATAATATATGTACAAAAAGTCAATCTAAATACAGATTTTGTCAAATTCGAGCTGGTGCAGCTTAGTCAAAATTAACTATGTACATTAATCTCCCAAGAGTTTCCACTACTGTTGCACGATCATCCAAAAGATCTTGGAGGATTTGGAATAACCTTTGATCCAAATCTCGATATATTTTTTGTCGTTTCGGCATTGGCATTTGTTGGTTAATCTGCTGTACAACTATTTTGTAATAATATTTGGCCTCTTCACAGTGGCGGCTCGTGCCATTTTAGTGAAGTAGGGCCAGGTAAACCCTTAGCGCCGCAGGCAAAAAAATTTTGGGTGCCACGCCCTTTTTTGTTAATAATTCTTGCTTTTAAAGTAGGAAAAATAAGCAAAAAGGCACCTAATTTAATTTATGAATTTACAATCATATCTTGAATATACCTAAACACGATAACAAGTTGAAACACACAAGCAATGTCAGTGGTTTCATCTGCGATAACAGCGATAAACGGAGAGTCCTTTATTTCTTTTATGACTTCATCATGATACACATCTAACATACAGTCCAGAAGTTAATTTTGTAGGGGTTTTGATGTTTCTTTAAATACTTTCGATTTTTCAATATGATCTTTAAGAGTTTTGTCTAATTCTGAGCTGAAATTTATTAATTCACGAAATATGCCCCTATTTTCCGACGTCTCTTTTTCGTCATGACCTCTCAAAGCCAACTCAAATGCACCACAAAACCGAACGCAGTTTATAATTTGGTTTAATATGTATCTGTTTTTATCAATTTGTTCGTTTTTCTTCATTATTTCATTGTGATATGCAGAATTTAATTGTTTTAATGTTAATTTTACCAAGCATACTGAAATTAAATATATTGTTTAAATGTACCTTCGATTTTTCATGTGTCTTCATTTTGTCCCAGAAATGGACCAAATCATCTGTACCTTTTTGGGACCAAGTTTGCTTCCCACCAAATAAAACACACATAAAACAAAATAGTCTATTAGATTCATCACAACCGCACACCCAAGTATTGTTTCCATAAAGTTTCCTTTAAAAATCTAATAGTATTCATTACTTATGTATTTCTAAAATAAAAAGTTCGTTAACCCTACATTAAATCAGCCGCCGGCCAAACGAAAACAAATCGAGACGCGACGCGAACATCAGCTGTTTGAAACATCTAACATCAAACGGTCAAACGAAGAGAGCCTGGCTACGTCGTCGAGATTTTTGCCTGCTTGCATTCAAGGTCATTTTCCAACGTTTTTTTTATTGAGGTGATGGCGTTTCGTCACCTCCCGTGTGCCTCGTCGCGCTTGGCGCGGAAGCTACGTTACCGTTTTACGCATAATCGCTTCCTTTTAGATGGAAATTTGCACCCGACTGTGTTCCATTTTTAAATTATTTTGCTAATTGCTTTAAAAACGAGAATATTAATTTTAATAGGTTTTGGTAATTTGTAAAGGGCAGGACGCTAGACAGGAGGGCAGGTAGTGCCATGGCACTGTGGCTCTACCCCACGAGCCGCCACTGCCTCTTCATGCAGAGCAGTAAATAATTCGTAAAAATTAGGATGGCACTTTCCAATTTTCCTGTTCAAGCGATTATGCCAGCTATCGACAGTGTTAGTAGTTCTATGTCGTTCATTATAGCAAACCCAAATGTGATCGCTTTCAAGCCACTGACTCAACAAAATAATCGTTAAATTTGACTATGGCTTCGATTGAGGGTTCCATGATATATAAAAATCCATCTTCGACGTATTTCGGTGGTAATTCAATTCCACATTCAAAAAAACAGTTTTTAGTGCGTTGATTGCTGCCGTTTCAAAATCAATGTGGAACTTTTGAGGGTTAAATTTGTGGCATTTTTCTTTTAATAATCTACCTGTTGCTGGTGACCTGCAATTTAATCCCTTGAATTGGCTAGTCGACGAAACGGGAAGGGTTCAAAATGATTTAAGCCTCAATCGACGAAACGGTAACAAAACAGGTAAAATTGTCCAGTGGACGAAACTGTCAATCGACGAAACGGGAATTTACCGTACTTTAAGCCTAGTGTCAAAATTTCTACCTGTTTGTCCAATGTGGATAGCATCGCAGTTGTCACATTCTATTTGGTAGACCCCACTTTGTAAAAGTTTGTTTTTAGTTTCTATTGGATATGTCGCACCTTTAAAATCAAAGTGACACAATCCAAAAAATAGAGTTTTGCAGAAAACAGGAAAAACTGTAAAATATATTGGACCCCTCTAACTCTTTTGTCTCCTAAACCCAAGTAATAAATTAAATTAAATGGTAAATTTGGGGAGACATTAGCTAAATGGTTTTACTAGAAAACAATTATTTAAATTTGATATTAAAACCTACCCTTAATAGTAAAAAAAATAAAATTAAAAAATAAAACACAAGTTAGGTCTTTTTACTGCCAAAGTTTTTTTAACAACGAACGAATTATTTGGAGTTATGCCATTTTAAATTTAAAATTATCGTTGTACTCAGCGAGTCATTTTAGAATATGTCCTTTTTTTATTAAATACCAGTTACTTTTTTGTAAAATGTTTAGAATCAAGTCAGTTTAGACTTAAAGCAGTGTCAATTTTCCGTCGCATGCGACAACATACTGAAATGATACTCTTTAGTATTAAAAAGAGGCGCGAATACCGTTAATATGAGAAAGGCATAAATAGGTTCCTCTAATTGGGGAGAAGCGATTTGGTATTAGGTCCAGTGGCAGCTGATAGAGGGCGGTATTTAGTGCCATTTTATGATTAAACCTAGAAATATACAATTTTCGAGTTGTGTCACTTTACTTTTAAAGGTGCGATGTGTTTGTGTAAGTTGTTTTTATTGACTTGTATAGGAACGATATCAAGGTTTTAAGCCTAGCAACACAAGCCAAAAAATCTCCAAAAAACTTATACCTAAATCTTATTATCATTCAAGTGGGGTCTACCAAATAGAATGTGACAACTGCGATTATATCTACATTGGACAAACAGGTAGAAATTTTGATCCAGGCTTAAAGAACACAAAACATCCATTAAAAAAAAACAATAGCTATCAAAAAAGCCATAAAAAATAAATGTAATGTTGTTAATAATCAAACCGAAATACCTTCAGGTGCTTCCCGAAATCTTAATAGCACACTTATTTAGGACTAAATATGTATCTGTACCTTTAAAAATTAGGAAAATACACAGTTGACCATTCAATCTTCTAATTCTAATTTTAATTTTATGACATGTTTATAATTACCCTATGATATAAATACCTTTGTAATGTCAATGTCACGTAGAATTTAGTATCTTCATGTACTCCTTTGACAATGGCCCGCAAGGGCCGAAACACGTGTCAGGAAACTGACTGAATTTGTGAAACATAACAAGTAGCTATTATTTTTTCTTCCTGTGCAACGGAACAACAGTTTCACCAAGCATGTAGCCCAACACAAATTAATTATATGACAAAAAGATCTGTTTAACTAGAAAACTTTAATATATTTACAATCATATTATTGCCTCAAGTGGTATGTTGATTAACAGGTATCGCTATTGCCTTTTTAAGTACGTTTTCCCATTTACTTTATCGCCTTTTAAGATGACTATAAATAAGGTCAATGCCTTAAACTGCTTCATTTATGTCCCCTGCTTCCACTCATGTAGAGATTCCCTCAATCCAATAACATAAAATTATGTTACGTTCTTATATGTGTCCGGCAACATAAGGGTATTTTATGAAATTGGCCGCACTAACCGCCCTTTATGACAAACAATAAACAACAGGCTGTTGCATGTTGTTTTTTTATTCATCGTTTTACTACCGCTTGTCTAGGTATGTTATGTCCTCGCCAAAGGTTTCTTCGGGTTGAAACAATATTCTTGCCGTTTTAATTATGTTTATGTCCCAATAAGATTATATCCATCAAACAATTTTTGAACACAACATATTGACGAAATAAATTTCGCGCAGTTTCGCCAAATCATTATTTTTATTAAGACACAACCGACAATAACAACATTAATTTATTTGACTGATAAGAAAAGTTTTATAGATACCGACACTAATAATAATAATATTATAATTGATATTTTTTAAAAGTTATTTTAATCATTAAGTATTCGTTAAAGGTACCTTATTTGTCTGAGGAAGATACTTGGATTATTAAGTAATAATTAGAAGATAATAATATAGTGTTCGCGAAAATAATTAAAAAGTGAATATTGTGGCATATCGGACAAGTGTGTAACTGTTTTTATATTGGAATACACAGGGATCTAAGCACAATGGATAGCCTGGGGCGGGTAGACCACGACGGCCGTTTCGTCCCTGTTAGGATTCGGTGAAAACGCAAATAGCGTTCCCTATATATACTAGATTGTGATGCACTTCGTTGTTTATGTAGTTGTCTACCTTTCGATATAACCAGTGTGATTGTCTTTTATACTGGAGTTAATTCCGCTGGGATGGCGCTACGGTGTGTTGATGGCCGCTTTGATTTTGCAAAGAGGCTTTTAATACATCTTACCGCCGTTGTCGGGATTGCTTGTATTATGGCTGCCCGTAGATTCCTAACAAGCACGAAATGGCCGTCGTGGTCTACCCGCCCCAGGGTATCCATTGTACTTGGATCCCTGTGTATTCCAATATAAAAAACAGTTAAGTACACACTTGTCCGATATGCCACAATATTCAGTTTTTAATTACCTAAGTAATAATTACTAAGAAGGAAAAGTCGTCTTTTTTACGTATAGAAAAATATAACTATTCTTTAAATATAAGAGTTCGATAATAATTTATAACAAATGTTATGTTACGAGATTGTGATCCTGATAAAGAACTAAAGCGGGATACAGAGTTTGCGCAGTAAATATCATTTTATGGATCATGTAAACACTGAACAGGGTCGGTTTAAAATGTATTTAATTTTTTTTGGTGCTAAATTTTTAAGTTTCTTTTATGAGATAGCATTATATAGATATTTAAGGTACCTTTATCAGAGATACAAATTAAAAGGCAGTCTACAACTATAAACTAGGCAACACAAAGACCAGAAGACATGAAATGAAAATAATGAGTGGTTATGTTCACATCGAAGCAACAGCTGATTGACATTTGTTGTTTATACGATACAGGGTGACCGGAAAAAGGAAGTCAATCCGTTAACCGTATATTCCTGAAGCAAAAATAATATGACTTTTATAAAGCCATTTTTCGTTTTTGACCATCATGTTCCTTATACAGGACGTCAAAGTTTAAAATTAAAAACTGTTTTTTTTTTATAATTTAAGTAGTAGGGATATTTAAAACGATAGGAAGCAAGTGTTCATAAGCCATTAAATTTAAGAATATTAAAAGTAATATACATCGTTTTTGACTATTCAAGGAAGAAAACGGAAACGCTGGTTGCCTGCAGAATCACGTGGTGGAACAGAATGCACGCAAGTGCAAAAATAGTTCAGTTACAGACGTCAGACTTCTAAAAACAAATGCCTGTTTTGTTGATGTTTTTTTTTTGGTTAAAAAATGTGTGTAATATGTTTTGAATATAGTGTAAATTATAGTTTTACTGGATAATTAATAAACGTTTCGTTGTGTGTTTTCTTCTGTAAACCATTATCGATTAGTGCTCGTTGTAATATTCGTTTCGTATGTGTGTGTGTAATAACCTAACAGCAAAAACAATGTCGAATGTCGGTGTTATAATATTGTAGTTCGTGATAATATTATTGTATTGTTTCGATTGAGAACGGCATTATTTTAAAATAATAATGTCGAAAACAAAACTTGCAGTGTTTCAGGGTGCAAATCAAATTATCTTAGCTCCTTAAAACAAGAAAAAAAACTTTTTCTATTTGACGTTCATAATAAGTTCATTATAAACTTGAAATGAAGTTCATAATGAAGCTATTTCGATACGCGTTTTTTCTTTATTTGATGTTGGTAACATTGAAATTGAAAAATTGACGTAAAATCACGTCTTTTGAAATTAAAAAAAAAATTAGCAAAATCGCCCGAATTTCCGAACGCTCTGTATATGTACCGAATGTACAAGGATCACACAACGTATTTCGTCCAATTTCAAATCTCATATCGCTAAAATAACTTTAGAATCTCGTGGTGAAAATGGGTCAATAAATCAAAAAATGACACTTCGCAAAATAATTTTTGTTGTCCAGAGGTTACTATGATAAAAAATAGTATTACCAACATAAAATTTAGACATAAAAATTTAAAGGATTTATTTTCTTTTTAAATATGTATTTTTTATTGAAAAAACTACAAATAGAAAAAATAGTATAAAGCACGTGGTTCATAAGGCGTTTTAGCGCACGTGTCAATTAAAAAACTCGCCACTTCGTGGCTCGTTTTTTAAAATAGACGCGTGCGCTAAAACCGCTTCTTATGAAACGTGTACTTTAATATACTATTATATACTTTTAAATTTCCGGCCAGTTATGATTTATAAAAAAAAAAGGTTAAAAGCGATTCCCAAAGACAAATGGACACCATCAAAATAGTATGTAGTTTACTCCCTTCATTTTTCTGAAACTAACATAATAAATATACTTAATTTGTGACAACGATTATCGTTTATGAAATGGTTCTCTGTATCAAAAATGTCGACAAAAATAATAGACGTTATACCGTGCGAGCAAAAATTATTTGCATCAAAGAGGGCTTGGATTAAAAAACGTAGGGCTTGGTTTAGATCACAATGATATGGGGACGATATATCTAACCAAATCTAGGTTAAAAGTTTGTCAAATTCATATTATGACATGATATGCCAAACTAATGAGTAATAAAATAAGTAGACAAATACAAATTTATTTTTGTTGTTTACAAAATTAACAAAGTAAGAATAAACAGAAAGAAAAAGAAAAATAATTACATAAATTGCTGAAATTGGCCACCGCCATGCTCCAAGCATAAATTCACACGTCTCTTCATATTTTCGAAAGTGTTGACCAGCATCTCTGGAGAAATATTACCACATTCTTGGATAATTCTTTCTTGTAATTGTTCTAAATTTGCAACTGGTGTTTTAAAAATAGTGTTCTTTAAATGAGGAAAAATGAAGTAATCCATAACCGTTAAACAAGGTGATCTAGGTGGGAATTCAATGTCTGATCGAAAACTGATCAATCTGTCGTCGAAAAAATTGCGTAAGAAGTTAATAGTTACGGCGGCTGTATGGGCGGTTGCACCGTCCTGTTGAAAATATCCAAAACGTAGTTTGTCGTCAAGTAATTGCTACACAAATGGATTCAAAATATTGTCTCTATACCGCTGTGCTGTAACTGGGTCATGGAAAAAATAGGACACACAGCTAACCAGACACCAATTTTTTGAGGGTGCAATGTAGACTCTACAAAAAAATGGGGATTTTCACTACTCCACATGCGTATATTCTGAGAGTTCACATAATCGGAGAGGTGGAACTAGGCTTCATTGGAAAAAAATGTCAGGTCTAATAAATCATTTCTTTCCAATAAATTTTGGGTAAACCATTGAGAGTAATTCCTGCGTCATTCAAAATCTGCGGCTTGTGTTTCTTGGAATACTTGCACTTTATAAGGAAATAAATTTAGCTGCTTCTTAAGAATAGTCCTGCATGTTCCATAAGATCTTCCCACTTCTTGGGACAGGCGTCTTGTACAATTTGTTGGCGTTTTTTGCATTATTTCACGAACGTTTGCAACAAGTTCTTCTGTTCTTACAGATGGTCTTCCTGCTCCTTTTTTGTGTTGTATAGAACCTGTTTCCCTAAACACAGCCACGGTTCTTTTCAGGCAATGATAAAAATCCCCAGCAATAAAAGCAACGTTAGGAAAATGGTCGTGAAAATCGTCCATGAACAAACCCGGATTGTATTGCCACTCACCATTTACTCTAAACCCGTTTCGAAAATACGCTTCAACCATGAATGTTTTGTGCTGTTCCGTAAAGCCCTTTGTGTGAATTGTTCAAGAAATTAAAAAAATTAGCGATAAATCAAATTACTTGTAACGACTGTCAAAGATGACGGAATAACTCGTCCCCAAATTCACGAAGTGGCGTATATGAGTTTGCCTCGGTTTTCAGGAAACGCGTTTAAAGTTTGGGGTGATCTATGAACTATCGTATTTCGTAATATAATTAAGCTATAGGTTTAAAATTTGGGATAGGTATTAAAGAGTTGGAACATTCCAAGAATCTTATAAAAAAAATAGTTTTTTTCTTATAGTATATTCAAAAAACAACATACGCCTTTTTGAGAGCTGAAACTTATTAACAATTTAACATATGCCTTAGAACATAGGCCCTTTTAAGAGCTTAAGGTTATTAACAACTTAGCACAATATGCCTTAGATAAATTATACATAATATTACCACAATCTTATTTTTTTAAATTAACAGAAAATTATCAACTAAGCGATAGAATATTAATGGGGTAATTTTTTATAAGATTCTTGATATTCTTGAACTCTTATTATGGGTGCAGATCCCTCACAGAGAGACCTTAAAGAATTATATTTTTTTTCTGGTACTTTTTGTGGACCTCTATTTAGTTTGTACAGTTTGGCGTTTGAAAGTTCAAAATTTCGTGGAAATGTTATTAAGCTAAAGGTATCACTAAAATGGCTTGTTTTTATGTATATTGTGTTCAACTTTTGTTTTTCTACCATTATACATAAAGTTTTAGTCCAAGTCCAGTCCTTGTATTTCATTTTTACCTTAACACCTACACCAATTATGTAATTTTCATTTACACTCACAATGTCTTTTACATCCACAACATTTTTTGAACCATCTCGCCACACTACAAGAACATTAATTTCCTAAAACTAGTTTTAATCTCGCAAAAATACAACAATAACTAGCATTTAATAGGTTATAAAATTTGGCGGTATATTTTATTTTGAGATTAAAGCAGTAGGCGACTGAGATTACAAACCGGCGAATATCATGCATTCGCCATATACTCCGCCCTTGGTTTAGGTTTACAAAGGGGCGAATATCAAATTCGCCAGTTTGCGATAATTCAAAATAACCTGTTTGTAGATCTGCCCAAACAAAAAATAGCAATATCTATTTATCGATAATAAACACAAATTCGCCACTTTGATAACTCATTTGTCATTCTTTTCCCGTTATGTTGCGCATAAAATTCAAAAATCGATTTTTTTCATATACGCCACTTTGTGAATTTGGGGACGAACTGATTGATTGTTAATTCAGGTAGTTACTGATACTCAGCAGGTATTAAGCTCTACGGCTAAGCATTACGTCCTTAGATGCAAGGCCGTCTTTGATGCAAATTTTGCTCGCACGGTATAAAAAATTTATATTGTCTTTTGGTTCTTGGTGTCCCGATTTTTCCCTGGCCACCTTGCAATGTCGGTAATAAAGATAGTTTTTTTTTCGAGCGATACTAACGGGATTCTTTTTAAAGTTTATCGCAAATTCTACTTAAAATCTTAAGATTTTGCGAGACTTCTCGTTCTCGCATATTTTTGTCTTATCTCACGAGATTCTTGTAGAAAAATCTCTCGTCCCGTCTCACAGGAGACCGGACCACACTCGTCTCGTACTCGTCTCGTCCCGCGCGAATGAGACGAGACGAGAAAAGGCGAGACGAGAGTGAAACACTAATTTAAATTGTACCCTCGCCCTTTTTAACACGCTTTTATTAGCTTTACCCGTATATTTGTTTGTATGTATGTTTGTTTGTTACCGACTTCTTTGAACCCGATTTTGACCCACTTTAAACGGCCAGATTTAATTTAAATTTTGTAGACTTATTAATTTGATAAGTTTATCTCATTATCCTGCTCAGGATCGCCGGAATTAAATCATTACCTTACAGATCCTCTGTATGAGAGTGAGAGAGATAGAGCTCACCGTATGCGCATATCTACCTACTTTTCGGCTCGAGCACTCGGCTTAATAGTGTTGGTACATTCTATCGCTATCAGTTGGTCCGTTGGCCGAACAGCGGGTTTGTTCGACAATAACTCAAACTAAAAAATAAAAAATAAATATAGTTTAAAAAAACTAAAAAAACACGCTTTAATAAATTAATCAAACTTAAAAGCGGAAAATAAATATAGTTTAAAATAATTCTTGAAATTCTTAATAATATAGGCAGAAAATAATAGTGAACGATAAACATCAGTATTATTGTGAAAAAAGCGTGGGGCGCTTTGTGCTATATTTTTCGTATATCGAGCACCCCACGCTTTTTTCACAATAATACTAATGGTTATCGTGCATTATTATTTTCTGCCAATATTAAGAATTCCAAGAATTATTTTAAACTATATTTATTTTCTTCTTTGTATTTTGGTTAATTATTAAACTGCGTTTTTTAGTTTTTTTAAACTATATTTATTAATCATGCGTTTAGAAATTAATTTATAGCGATTAATACTAATATTCGTATTTAAGTGGTACGCAATTATAATATTACTTTCGCATCCTCGTAAAGTAAATTAAAATTTGCTCTATTTTTATTCCTATATTTGCTAATGTATTAAAAATGCCCATTATAATTATTCCTGTATCAGACACGTGGTATAAACCGTATAAATATATAATGCCCTTATATGATGTATTATCTTACCCAATAATTTTGGTTATAGACATTTCTAGTGCTTTCATTTAAATTATGTTTGTATTACCTACTTTTTTTTAATACAAATTTTCATATCTCCAATTTTTTTCCGTAAAAGTTGATTGGATAGTCTACACTTTACATTATTAAAAATTAAGTCAATATGTTTTTAAGTGGGCTCTTGGTTACGTAAATAATTATCACTTATAATCTCCCTAGCAGCAGAATTATTACCGAATATTTCCCTCATATGTTAAAGTTCCCATAAGAGAAATGCAATTTTCGCAAAATTACAGCGAATATTTCCCTCATATGTTAAAGTTCCCATTCCCATAAGAGTAATGCAATTTTCGCAAAATTACAGCGAAAACAGCACTGCCAAAAATCGAAAATTGCATCGCAAGTTTATATTGTTGACGAAACGTCAAAGCGGGATTTTATTGTTAACAAACGTCAAAAAATGTAATATTCTGACAATTAACGTCATCTTATTGAGTGACAGCAGACAAAAAAGTCAATGTCAACGAATGTTTTCCTTTCATTTTGTTTAATAAAATATTTATTTATAATATTATGTTTGTTAAATAAAATATTTAAATTTACTTGATTCGAGTTCTTAATTAATTTGGGAAATATTCAAATAAATTACACTCGTGCATAAAAATAACCAGATAATTTTTTTATTCAATGTGTTTTTTTACAAATTGCGATCGTTTGTTTTCATATTTTACGAAAATGCCCTCCTCCTGCGGAGTCGGGCTTTTTCGCGAAAATATGAAAACAAACTCGTGCAATTATAAAAAAACACATTTCATTCAAAAATTATCGGTAATTTTGATGCACTTGTGCACTTACCCCCGAAAACAGCACTGCCAGAAATCGAAAATTGCATCGCAAGTTTATATTGTTGACGAAACGTCAAAGCGGGATTTTATTGTTAACAAATGTCAAAAAATGTAATATTCTGACAATTAACGTCATCTTATTTATTATTATACGAGCAACCGCCGTACCAAAACTTGCCAAAAAAGGTATTGGAGAACAACAGTTAATTAAACTAAGTGGACACTCAAATACCAAGTCACTGACGCCTTACATTCAGATGGATGAGAAGCACCATATTATGCTTTTGATTGAAAAAATGCGGGACAATGACCAACCATCAAGCTCAAGAGAGTCCCCCGCCGAAATAAGCTCTCGCTCGTTGACTGCATCAACCACCATGTCTACGAATTCAAAGCAAAATATTGTTAATTACAATAATTTTACTTTTCATTGCAATTCTTGTAATTTTTAAGCATTTTAATTTTATTGTTAGTATTTTCTGTTAAATAAAATATTTAAATTTACTTGATTCGAGTTCTTAATTAATTTGGGAAATATTCAAATAAATTACACTCGTGCATAAAAATAACCAGATAATTTTTTTATTCAATGTGTTTTTTTTACAAATTGCAATCCTTTGTTTTCATATTTTACGAAAATGCCCTCCTCCTGCGGAGTCGGGCTTTTTCGCGAAAATATGAAAACAAACTCTTGCAATTATAAAAAAACACATTTCATTCAAAAATTATCGGTAATTTTGATGCACTTGTGCACTTACCCCCGATAATTTTTTTCAAGGTGTTTTTGTTGCTAGAAAGTTATCCCGAGTCGAAGACGAGGGAATTTTTCAATCAACAAAAACATGAGTGAAACCGAGAAAAAAGTTATAGGGAATTAATTCTGCTGCGTGGGAGATTCGGTAAGAAAATTTCATAAATTGGAGTTTTTTCTTATTGTAATTTTTTTGCTAAAATGCTACAAAAACATATTTCCGGCGGCTTTAGTTAATTGTAACTAATTAGAGTTTTAGAAATGAAGTTCATTTCAGCCGTTAGTAACTCATTTTTATAACTAAAATGTGAGAAACATTAAATAACAAATTTGTTATCTGAAATCTAATGTCTTTATAGTTTTAAATTCAAATAAAACTTTAAAAAACATATTTCCGATGAGTTTAGTTTAATATGACGTACTGTATTCTTACAATAGAAGTTGATTTTACCTGTTAGTAACTAAGGTTTATTACTATAATTTCAGGAACATTAAAAACATTAATTCGTTTTCAACCATAACATCTGAAATTACATGTCTACATTGTTTCAAATGAAACTTAAAAAACATATTTCCGATGAGTTTAGTTAACTTTTTGATGTGTCTCTTTTAGCCCCGGTGTTCGACGCAACACTTTCTGGGATAGTAATTTGAAGGGTCTTACCTGGTATACATCATATTTATGAAAAAAAAAATTGAAATATACCTGTTGGTTTAATAATTATGTGTCAAAAACTTAATTCCATGGGAGCTCTTTGGGAGATATCTTCGAAGAGGAGGCCGATACGATAGAAGTTTATATAAACTTGTAGTATTTTTTTCACGTGCTTTTCTCATATCCGGGAAATTTTCCACATTTTCCCGGACACCCAGTATATTAAGTACTTTATATACTTGTAAGAGAATAGCAATAATAGCAGCTCGATATTTTAATTGAACACAAATTATTATGAAATCAAACTTTCAAATTTACGAAGTTAAACGCAATTTCCCGAGCAATTTCCTATGTAAGCCTTACTTTTAATTGTTTGAGTGTGAATCAATAATACACTTTTCTTTTTTACGGGTTGGCCTTCACTTAACTTATCGATATTGTTTTATAGTTCACCAATAGAATCGCTTAACACTGAACTTTGCCCTTTTTAAAAGCTCGCTTTATGGCACAAAATTGCATAATCTTTATACGTGTTGTACAATCATTTATATTTCTAGTTTGCCATTAGGTTTTTTTTTACTACATGTTGAAATGAGTTTCGTTATTGAAGCTAATTATTGTACAATTCGTACTATATGGGTGGTTTTCAGTAACTTTTAAGATATCATGTCCCTGAGGTCTTAAAACTCAATCCTTTTTATTAGCCATAATTTTTTTTTATATTTGACTAGACACGCATAATTTTATCGATTTATTAATACTAAAAGTATTTCTTCTTCTTATGAATTTTTATTTTAATTTGGGGTTTGAAACTCCTATTTCACATGACCGTCGTATGTCCCTGGAGCAAAATTCAATACTTGCGAACTTCAAAACAAAAGATATACAGTGTCCGCAAGAAAGTCCGCATCAAATGGGATTTTTTTTTATTATTAGGTAAAGGTAAAAATTGAAAAGGCAGTTAGTTTTTGCTCACCTAAAAACCAAAAATGACGTATACTGAAGCAGCTGCACGACTTGCGTTACCTGTCAAATTTTACATATTTTATTAAAAATGGTTCTAAAATGCCCTTATTTACCAAAATATCGAAAAACTTTATTCGAAAAAGTTGTTTATTTAGGCATTTTTAGTCTCTGTACGAAATTTTGACAGTCTAATACAGTTTTTATTTTTGCCAGGTTCTTGAAAATTTTGATCAACCCTCGTAGATTAACTTTTATACATCGATGTAAAACCATTTGCCTTTACTTCATTTGTAATCTTAATGCAATTTTGTGTAAAATTTTTGTTTCCTATTATTTGTTTTGCTTCAAAAACTGAAATTGTTATTGATTAGTATGTAATGTTTGATGCAAAGTTTATCTAATTACATCAGTTTTGCCAAAACCGACGTTTCTTATTTTTCTTAAGTTAGTAAACAGATGTACAAAAAGAAAATATTAGGAAGCTTTCGTTGAAATTTTACTGACTGATAATTTCAGGAACATTAAAAACATTAATTCGTTTTCAACCATAACATCTGAAATTACATGTCTACATTGTTTCAAATGAAACTTAAAAAACATATTTCCGATGAGTTTAGTTAACTTTTTGATGTGTCTCTTTTAGCCCCGGTGTTCGACGCAACACTTTCTGGGATAGTAATTTGAAGGGTCTTACCTGGTATACATCATATTTATGAAAAAAAAAATTGAAATATACCTGTTGGTTTAATAATTATGTGTCAAAAACTTAATTCCATGGGAGCTCTTTGGGAGATATCTTCGAAGAGGAGGCCGATACGATAGAAGTTTATATAAACTTGTAGTATTTTTTTCACGTGTTTTTCTCATATCCGGGAAATTTTCCACATTTTCCCGGACACCCAGTATATTAAGTACTTTATATACTTGTAAGAGAATAGCAATAATAGCAGCTCGATATTTTAATTGAACACAAATTATTATGAAATCAAACTTTCAAATTTACGAAGTTAAACGCAATTTCCCGAGCAATTTCCTATGTAAGCCTTACTTTTAATTGTTTGAGTGTGAATCAATAATACACTTTTCTTTTTTACGGGTTGGCCTTCACTTAACTTATCGATATTGTTTTATAGTTCACCAATAGAATCGCTTAACACTGAACTTTGCCCTTTTTAAAAGCTCGCTTTATGGCACAAAATTGCATAATCTTTATACGTGTTGTACAATCATTTATATTTCTAGTTTGCCATTAGGTTTTTTTTTACTACATGTTGAAATGAGTTTCGTTATTGAAGCTAATTATTGTACAATTCGTACTATATGGGTGGTTTTCAGTAACTTTTAAGATATCATGTCCCTGAGGTCTTAAAACTCAATCCTTTTTATTAGCCATAATTTTTTTTTATATTTGACTAGACACGCATAATTTTATCGATTTATTAATACTAAAAGTATTTCTTCTTCTTATGAATTTTTATTTTAATTTGGGGTTTGAAACTCCTATTTCACATGACCGTCGTATGTCCCTGGAGCAAAATTCAATACTTGCGAACTTCAAAACAAAAGATATACAGTGTCCGCAAGAAAGTCCGCATCAAATGGGATTTTTTTTTATTATTAGGTAAAGGTAAAAATTGAAAAGGCAGTTAGTTTTTGCTCACCTAAAAACCAAAAATGACGTATACTGAAGCAGCTGCACGACTTGCGTTACCTGTCAAATTTTACATATTTTATTAAAAATGGTTCTAAAATGCCCTTATTTACCAAAATATCGAAAAACTTTATTCGAAAAAGTTGTTTATTTAGGCATTTTTAGTCTCTGTACGAAATTTTGACAGTCTAATACAGTTTTTATTTTTGCCAGGTTCTTGAAAATTTTGATCAACCCTCGTAGATTAACTTTTATACATCGATGTAAAACCATTTGCCTTTACTTCATTTGTAATCTTAATGCAATTTTGTGTAAAATTTTTGTTTCCTATTATTTGTTTTGCTTCAAAAACTGAAATTGTTATTGATTAGTATGTAATGTTTGATGCAAAGTTTATCTAATTACATCAGTTTTGCCAAAACCGACGTTTCTTATTTTTCTTAAGTTAGTAAACAGATGTACAAAAAGAAAATATTAGGAAGCTTTCGTTGAAATTTTACTTAATTATTATTGGATTAAAAAGAATAAATATTAATCGCTCGAAACATTTTATTCAACAAAAATATAGTTTAATATAATTAATTTAATTTAATATTAATTAAGTAAAATTTCAACGAAAGCTTCCAATATTTTCTTTTTGTACATCTGTTTACTAAATTAAGAAAAATGAGAAACGTCGGTTTTGGCAAAACTGATGTAATTAGATAAACTTTGCATCAAACATTACATACTGATCAATAACAATTTCAGTTTTTGAAGCAAAATAAATAATAGGAAACCAAAATTTTACACAAAATTGCATTAAGATTACAAATGAAGTAAAAGCAAATGGTTTTACATCGATGTAAAAAAGTTAATCTACGAGGGTTGATCAAAATTTTCAAGAACCTGGCAAAAAATAAAAATTGTATTAGACTGTCAAAATTTTGTACAGAGACTAAAAATACCTAAATAAACAACTTTCTCAAATAAAGTTTTTCGATATTTTGATAAATAATGGCATTTTTGAACCTATTTTATTAAAAATGTCAAATTTGACAGCTAACGCAAGTCGTGCAGCTGCTTCAGTATACGTCATTTTTGGTTTTTAGGTAAGCAAAAACTAACTGCTTTTTCAATTTTTACCTATACCTAATAATAAAAAAAAATCCCATTTAATGCGAACTTTCTTGCGGACACTGTATATTTCAACTGTTATGTTGCTAAAGTATAACGTAATAAAAGTTTTTGAGCTTCACTATTTATTTCATTTAATAAATTTATACTGACCTTATTTGCAGCGATAATTTACTAATTATATTTTTAAATATTTAGTAATGCATGCAAACGTAATAAAAACGTCTCCATGGTATATCCATGGTCTCCAATAATAGAATTAACAATGTAACGGTTTTATTAGTTCCACATTACACTTTCCTTTTAATCGACTATGGAGCATATTTAATGAGTTAACTGGAAATTATGGATACCCGTTATTTCACTTCATGGAAAAGATAATGATTTATATACTGTATTTAGTATATCGACTGATACATCCAGGTTATAAATAATAATCTAATATTTTCATTTAAACGTAATAATTACAGATGTTGGCTGTTATAGTTTAGTAACAATAGCTATTTAATACCGGCATAGCTGTGCGTATTATAAGGGATCCTTTGTATTTTTGCAGTGTTATTGAGCCTAATGAATAAAAATGTAGCAATTGCTTTTTCTTATAAAATCGAAGTAATTTCTTGAAAGCCAATAAATAAAAACTAAAGTAATTGCTTTTGCGTCCAGCAATTGCTTAAAAGTGCAGGAATTGCTCCCAGTCAATGCTCTTTCTTAAAAAATAGAAGCAATCGCTATCGTTTGCTTAAAATGTGATGAATAAATTACGGAATTGCTTTTTCTAGTGTAGCAATAATTGCTTTAAACTTTTTAAGGTAGGTCGACCCCTGCATCATTTGCTTGGTAGCAGTCAACTTTAGTTCTCCGCAGCATACACATGCGTTGCTCTTAATTTAGGTCTTCATCAATTATGGCTGAATATATGAACGTCTGTAAAAGAAAAATCTATAGTGTACGTAAAAATTGCAGATATATGATGATTTCAGAAAGTTATATCCATTTGACTGCGAAAATGTTGAGTGGTTGGCAAATTTTTTTTGACTGATACTGGTAAAAGGCGAGGGGGTGCACTGCTTTAAATAAGATTAAAGTATTTCTGCGGAAATTGTCGGATCCGGGATTTCAAAATTCTGTAGGTGAAGAGCTCGATGTTCACCAAACTACTGCCTGTAAGACATACACGTCTGTAATGGCTGCAGTTTTGGAGAAGGCCTATATTTTTATTAACTTTCCTAGTGCTGAAGCTGTTGTGGAAGCTAAACGGTTGTGATCAGAGAGATTTATTTATGTTCCTTCAATTTGTGAACGAATATCAATTGCTTGTCTTTAATTTCTTCATTACTACTATCGCTTTCCTCATTTTTACTGAAATCTGCCATATCATATAAGTTTCCTATTTTCCACAAAAACCTAACAGATTACTATTGTACTAAATAAATAGACCAACGTTGTTGTATAACTCTTTTGCAAATTAGGCACCAACTGAACATGAAATCTATAATCTGAACAAGTAGATAAGCCACGTGTGAACTTGTGTTGAATAAGCATTTATTTTCCTACAGAGGTGTAAGAAAAACAGCAATCGCTTCAAAATTTTATTCATATCCAGATCTAGCAATTGCTTTTACTAAAAAGTAATTGCTTCAAGTAATTGCGTAATTTTTATTCATTAGGCTCAATATTGATACTTTCGTCGATTTTAACGTAAAATTATGCTGAAACATCTACTAAAACAAAATATTCGGTTCGCGATCAAACTCCTACAGAGGTGTAAGAAAAACAGCAATCGCTTCAAAATTTTATTCATATCCAGATCTAGCAATTGCTTTTACAAAAAAGTAATTGCTTCAAGTAATTGCGTAATTTTTATTCATTAGGCTCAATATTGATACTTTCGTCGATTTTAACGTAAAATTATGCTGAAACATCTACTAAAACAAAATATTCGGTTCGCGATCAAACTCCTACAGAGGTGTAAGAAAAACAGCAATCGCTTCAAAATTTTATTCATATCCAGATCTAGCAATTGCTTTTACTAAAAAGTAATTGCTTCAAGTAATTGCGTAATTTTTATTCATTAGGCTCAATATTGATACTTTCGTCGATTTTAACGTAAAATTATGCTGAAACATCTACTAAAACAAAATATTCGGTTCGCGATCAAACTCCTACAGAGGTGTAAGAAAAACAGCAATCGCTTCAAAATTTTATTCATATCCAGATCTAGCAATTGCTTTTACTAAAAAGTAATTGCTTCAAGTAATTGCGTAATTTTTATTCATTAGGCTCAATATTGATACTTTCGTCGATTTTAACGTAAAATTATGCTGAAACATCTACTAAAACAAAATATTCGGTTCGCGATCAAAAATTGTGTGTGCTTAAGACCACACGACAGAAGTGAAAACTTCAACAAGGTGAAATTAACAATATCAAATACACGACTGTCTAGACAACGCACACTGACTGTTTCCACGTCGATACGTCGATACTGAATGCGACCGATGGCGGCATGCTCTTTTATATAACGTTCATTCGGGTCAGGGTCAGTTCGGATTGAATATAGCAGTTGAATTCGAGCGTAGCACACCCGAGTCTGACGCCTGACGCGTGACGGCGACGCGTGACGGCTCAGTTTAATTCAGTGCCCACAAAAAGTGCTAAACGCGCCTAAGGAAGTTTTCACTTCAAAAATATTGTTTATTCTTGAATTTGAAAAATTAACTTTTTTGCAAACACTGAAAAAGTATTAGATAATAAATATGTATATTATAATATACCTATTATGTCTGCGTCACGCGTCACCCCAATAAGAAAATTAGAATTGTTTGTAACTACAGGATCTCAGATATTAATTATTATGTTTAATTTTTAGAGTAACCTATAAAACTATAATAAAATATCTATCCTGTTAGTCATAAATATTAGCTTTTAAGTATCGACATTTTATGGGCTTTAGGCTTAAGAATGTGGTACAGACGGTGACACATATATTGGGAGATTTGTTTTGTAAGGAACACTTACTTATACCCTGGCATTTCGAATGCAATGCACTCTAGGTTAAATTTTATTAAGAATATAGATTTTTAATAATTATTAAGATACTTATAGTGGAGTCAATCTACGGAAAAATGAGGTGATGTCCGTAAAAATTTGATAGAGGTTGGGGACGCAGAAAAAATTGTTTCTTGTGATAACAGTAAAGATATTCCAAAATTTCGACAAAAAATATTGATCGGAACCATCCCAAAAATCCAAAAAACTGGTTTTTTGGGTTTTTTTAGGTCATTTTTGAAGTTATTTTTTTTTGGACCCCTTAGACTTCTAACTAAGATTTGGGAGTTGAACCCTTTTATTGTCAATGTTCAAGGAAGCTTTAGTTCAAATTTGGAATCTTTGCGATCATTACTTCCCCTAAAAGATATATATATATATATATATATATACGTTTTTCGGACTAAAACTTGAAATTAGGCTATATTGGTTAAATCTTCACCAAATTGGATGAAATTTGGTGTAAAGGTGGGTCATGGTGACCATAATAACTGATCCAAAGATGATGTCAAAATAAGAAATATTTTCCATAAAAATGCAAAATTTTGAGTTTTTTCCCAAATTTTGAAACTGACCCCCATCCTGTCAAATAAATCGCAGAGTACTCTACTTAGGCTCAAATTAAAGGCTATGTTATATAGTTTAACGTGGTATAACTTGTTTTTCAAGATTCGCTCATTTGTTGGCCATTTACGCCATATATACATATATGCGCGCGCTGATTTCCCACTTTTATTGTATTATAATGGTATTTTTTTTACTATAATATTGTATTTAGCGTTTTATATATAAATATTATTATGTTATATTATATTATTGTATTATATGTTCATTATATATGTGTTTGCTCAATAATAATATCAAATATACACTAGAGTATAATGCAATCACACGATTTCAATACGATTTTGTACAAATAATAAAAAACTAAGCATGCCATGAACGTCAAGTCCCAGCGCTGGTTACCGTGGCAACAACATGATATCTTGATTTTATCTCTGACAATTGCCCTTCGGTTATTGAGTTTTAATAACAGTCACCATTAAATGCTTGATATATAATATATTATTATTTGAATTATAAGTGGTTAATAATCATGAAAAGTAACATTTGTGTAATATGTTCTGACGAACTGAAACCATTGGATGAAATCATCAATGTTAAAGAAGATGGTTTAAAAAAAATGCGTCATTCCAGTCGGCATCAGCGGTGTGATAACATATATAGATCATTGATCAATATGAAAGAAAAATAATTACATTCTAAATGCTATAAAATATACATGACTGCTAACAGCATTGCTGCAGCAGTTATAAAATTCGAAGGAAAAAATAAACATAAGATACACAATTTTTTTACCTGTCATTGATTTAAAAATAATTTTTATCTCATAATATTAGTAGGCATCATGAGAAGAAAATTTTTGTCCCGTCTTGAATTAGAAAAACCGCAAATGATTTTTTTTTAAAATTAAAAAAAAAAGTTGTATATAGTATACCAAGTATATAATATACCATAATAACGGACGTGTAGTAAAAAAAAATATTATTTTGTCACGAACGAACCCCAAATAAATAATGTATAAGTTTTCTTACATATATAATTATGTAAGAAAAAGCATATACGCTAAATACAATATTATAGTAAAAAAATACCATTATAATACAATAAAAGTGGGAAATCAGCGCGCGCATATATGTATATATGGCATAAATGGCCAACAAATGAGCGAATCTTGGAAAACAAGTTATACCACGTTAAACTGTATAAAATAGCCTTTAATTTTAGCCTAAGTAGAGTACTCTGCGATTTATTTGACAGGATGGGGGTCAGTTTCAAAATTTGGGAAAAACTCAAAATTTTGGATTTTTATTGAAAATATTTCTTATTTTGACTTCATCTTTGGATCACTTATTGTGGTCACCATGACCCACCTTTACACCAAATTTCATCCAATTTGGTGAAGATTTAACCAATATAGCCTAATTTCAAGTTTTAGTCCGAAAAACGTATATATATATATATATATCTTTTAGGGGAAGTAATGATCGCAAAGATTCCAAATTTGAACTAAAGCTTCCTTGAACATTGACAATAAAAGGGTTCAACTCCCAAATCTTAGTTAGAAGTCTAAGGGGTCCAAAAAAAAATTAAACTTCAAAAATGACCTAAAAAAAACCCAAAAAACCAGTTTTTTGGATTTTTGGGATAGTTCCGATCATCAATATTTTTTGTCGAAATTTTGGAATATCTTTACTCTTATCACAAGAAACAACATTTTCCACGTCCCCAACCTCTATCAAATTTTTACGGACCTCACCTCATTTTTCCGTAGATTGACTCCACTATTATGTTATTATACCACCGATATATCGTCGGTCTTCATACGTAAGGGTGTAAATTGAGATATGCCTCCTAAAACATGGAAGCATCAGCAAGCAAACTATACAATGTTGGGCTTAAAGGAAAAATTAATTCGTGTGTAATTTTCGTAAGCTTTTTGACCACTCATCCTTAATATGACTTCTTGTTTTAAGATATCCTTAATGTCAGTGATAATGTATAGTCGGCTAAACAAGAAGGAAAATATAAATAAGAATATAGTAATAAAATGGTATAGATCGAAATAAATACATCATTAATATTTTCATCATCCATAAACAACATTTAACTTTCAAAATATCTTTATTCCAAACTAACTTTTACAGTTCATTACATGGAAAGTGACAACATAATATAGAAAATAATAACCAAACAATAAAAAAAAAATGGAAGTTAATCCAATTTAATTCATTAATAATATAAATTTTAAATAAATAATAGTATAATATTAATTACTTAAGTAAACATCTCTTTAACTGTTTCTTAAAAGTTGCCAATTTTTTAATTTTTCTGATATTTTTTGGAAGATTGTTATATTTTATTATTCCGTCATATAAAAGCGATTTTTTTCCGAAATTACTTTTTATTGGTATAGTTTGATAATTAATTTATACAACGTCTGGTGTTATGATCATGTAATCTCTTATTCTCCTGAAGAGTTATGTTTGATTTTTTTTCTTTTAAAATAATAGAGTGAATTAGAATAAAAAATTTTAATTTATAAATAATATGAACGTGTAAGTGTAAATACCCTTTCGGTCTACTTATATAGATTAACAGTTGGTTCTAAATGTGGTAATTTGTGTATACATTTAATAACTTTATTTTGCAATTTTCGTAATGGTTTTAAGTTTGATAAACAAGCAGATCCCCATGCAGGGGCTAAGTATTGTAATTTTGAATATACTAATGAAAAATATATATTTTTTAAGTATTTCAAAGGAATGAAATATCTAGCTATGTACAAAACAAATACCAAAGGAGATATCGAGTTGATAATATACTGGATATTGCATTTCCAATTTAAATTTTCGTCTAAAACTAATCCTAAAAATGTTGTCGTTTTTGAATATTGAATATTTTCATGTTAAGGGGTTAATGATGGAATTTATTTTATTTTTAGTTATAAACATAAAAGAAGATTTTGTAAAATTTAACATAAGTTTATTTGATTGAAGCCAAGAAAGAAGTATTTTTAAATCATTATTAATATCAAAATACATTTCTGCAAGAGTTTAAGCAAAATAAATAATTGTTGTATCATCTGCAAATAGCTTTATATTGCCCTTTAAGTTCAATTTGAAAACGGAATTAATGTAAATTAAGGATAATAACGGACCTAATATTGATCCTTGCGAAACACCAAATATTATTTCTTTTTCCCAACTTTTTCTTTTTGAACAAATTGTTTACGATAGCTTAAATAACTTTGAAGAGATTGAAGGAGTTTGTGTGTATCTCCCCTTATCCCAATACTGTATAATTTTCTTAATAAAATATAATGGTTTATGGTGTCAAAAGCCTTACACATATCTAAGGATAGTATACAGCGTTTAGGTGATTTAAGAATTTGGAGACGAAACTAAACCATAAACAATTGGAATAACATGACTTACATGACAAATATGTATTTCAGTTCCAAACAGAACAGTATGTACAATAAGCCTTTTTCTATAATCGAATTCATCATAGTCAGCATTAACATCCTGATTTAGAACCTATTGAAAACACATCTCAATAATAAAAATCTTCCTCGAGTCACAAACCTTTCCTAGAGACAATTAAAAAGACGCCACGAAAGTAGGACGTTTGAGAACATGAGATCAAAACCTTATTACGTCATCCCATTATCCGCGCAATTATTTTATTCGTCAGCCTCGACGGATTATATTGCTATCTTTGTTTTTATAAACTAAATAGACGAGCAACAGCTTAAAAATAAAAAACAACCCGCTCGATATTCAGGTAGATGCGGCGTTCGACCTTCAGCTGAATAACTCTGTCCCATGGGAGACAGATGTGACGTTAAGTTTATTTATTTTCTCAGTAAATAATTGAAACCGTAGAAAATTTTATTTTTTCTTTCTCAATGCGATAGGATAAAAATCAAACTTTAGTGAAAAAGCCCATTCAAAGAGTTGCTAGCACAATTGAGCCTAATGAATAAAAATTAAGCAATTACTTGAAGCAATTCCTTTATAGTAAAAGCAATTTCTTGACTAGCAAATGCTATAAGTAAAAGCAATTGCTAGATCTGGATATGAATAAAATTTTGAAGCAATTGCTACTTTTCTTACACCTCTGTAGCAAATGCTTATTCAACGCAAGTTGTATGAAGCACAACGCAGGCAATTATCGTGGATGGAATTTTTTCTAATTTATTTCTAATTTTATTCTGAAGGACAGGAAACCTTGCTTTTAACTGCCTAAAACATCGTTCAATTATTACACGTTCAAGGCAGAAAACGTTATTATAATTTTGCTGCTCTTGGGTTGCAGGAGTTCTCTAGGGAGTCATAACCCATGCAAGGCGATATAGAGTAGCCATCGTCTTTTAATAATATGCATTCTTCTGTGCTGTTTTTAAGAATGTTGTAGATATTAGAATTTTTGAAAATTCTGCTATCGTGCACCGAGCCTGGCCATTGGCAGTCTACACTGTAAAAATTTATTGTGTATTACAAGTTGCCTGCACGTTGATGCTGGGGTACCCTTTTCGGTTTATATATATTATTCATCTCCGAATTATTGAAACTTTGGAATCCAGGACGTCTATTCTCGAAATAGGTGAATGATAATTTCAAGAGAAGTGATTAGTTTTTCTCTTAATAATGATTAAACTGTATTCTTGAAACTTAAAATGACTATTCATTTCCATCGAAACTTCACTTATCTTAAATTGGAGAATAGACGTTCTGACGTGTGTAGGTACAGTCTATCACGCCGATGGCATTTGGAAACCGGTATCTCTCTGACCACAACCGTTTAGCTTCCACAACAGCTTCGATATAACTTTCTGAAATCATCATATCTGCAATTTTTACGTACACTGTAGATTTTTCTTTTACGGACGTTCATATTTTATTCAGCCATAATAAAATTTAAGACACAAATTAAGAGCAACGCACGTGTGTGACGCGGAGAACTAAAGTTGACTGCTACCATGCAAATGATTCAGTGGTCGACCTACCTTAAAAAGTTGAAAGCAATTGCTACACTAGAAAAAGCAATTCCTTAATTTATTCATCACATTTTAAGCAAACGATAGCAATTGCTTCTATTTTTTAAGAAAACGCATTGACTAGAAGCAATTTCTGCACTTTTAAGCAATTGCTGGAAGCAAAAGTAATTACTTTAGGTTTTATTCATTGGCTTTCAGGAAATTACTTCGATTTTATAAGAAAAAGCAATTACTACATTTTTATTCATTAGGCTCAATGCTCAATAAGTACTGTTAAATTTAAATATTGCAAACACCATTATTGGTAAGTAGAAAAAATATGTGGGACTTTCCGACAATACATAAATTATTGTTACTTTTTTGGTCGCCACAATAGATCGTTTATATGAAATACAGTTATTTTTGTTAAATTAAGGTACGTTGTATAAAATAATGATACAGTTGTAAGAATATAATGATGGTAAACATGTCACGCTCTTTCCGTGTCTAAAAGGTAAGGTTAAAAACAATAAAATTACTCTTTTAACGGTAGTTGATCATTAGTTTTAACTTTACAAACACAACAGAACGCCTTTGGATTGTACATTTTTGTGGTGAGCGACCTTTTATAAGTTCTCATCAGGAGAGAAAGAATAAATACGGTGGATGTTTAGTACAGTGTGACCAGTAAAGTCCGCATCATATGGGATTTTTTTTATCAATAGCTTTACTCGAATTTTGATGTTGGCATCAAGTTCTGCTTCGATCGAAATGAAAATTAAGCAAAAAAATAGTAGTCACGTGATTCGCATTATCTGTCAAATTTAAATTTTTTCCAAAAAATAATTTAAAAGTGGGGTTATTTCTGAAAGTATCGAGAAAAGTTATTAAAAAAAGTTTTTTTAAATGCAGTTTCTACCCCACATGCAAAATTTTAGCTGCATAAAATAATTTTAATTTTTTATCCTTATTTTGTAAATTGCACCACTTTGACAAAATAAGACTCAACGCAACCTACATAAAACTGTTAGTTTTGACAATACTTTATTTCAGATAAATTTTCTTTAAAGTGGCGCCATATTAAATGTGTGTTTTTCTACAAAATCAAAATTGGGCCATTAAAATTTGATCGCATGTGATGCAAAGTTTATTTGTTTTTGACCCCGTATAAGGTAACTTCATAAAATAAGTATTTTTGAAGACGTAGTTTGTGTCTGAAAGTAATACACCTTAATATTAGGACAAAAAAGAACACAGTGTCATCAGTAAAGTGTTCATTAAGTGGAAAATAAATTTTAGTGGTGGGTAAAAAATCAAAATTATCTTATGCAGCTGAAATTTTGCGTGTGGACTAGAAACTGCATTTAAAAAACTTTTTCTAATAACATTTTTCGATATTTTCAGAAATAACCCCACTTTTGAATTATTTCTTGGAAAAAATTAAAGTTTGACAGATAATGCGAATCACGTGACTACTATTTTTTGCTTAATTTTTATCTCGATCGAAGCAGAACTTGATGCCACAGTCAAATTTCGAATAAAGCTATTAATAAAAAAACGCCCCCCCCCAAAGATACCTTAAACATCAAAAGTTGGGAAAACTTGGGTAGACAAAAATGTGTGCAGCTTATTTAACTTCCATTAGTTGCCCCGGTAAGATTGACTGTAATATATAGATAGACACTTATGGCATTTTCAGTAATTTAAAGAGTGTCGTGTATCGTACACAACCTGAGTCTTTGGAGGACCTTAAAAACAGTATTTTAGATGCTGTGCATGTTATTTCTCGTAAACATTTGCAAAACGTGCTTTCCCAATTTCCCGAGAGGATTGGACACTGTCAGGTGTTTGAAGGACGACATTTTTAACATTTAATTAAATAACTTTTTTTTTTATATTACTGTTCATTTAAAAATTATTACCAATTTTGTTTAAATAATCAAATGTACTACATTCATTTGCCCGTAATTCCGAAACAGTTGAATTTAGTCATATGGTATACAAAAAATATTTTAAAGTTATTGAAAATTTAGAATATCTGATAATATACAGGGTGTTCCATTTTAGTCCTATACCGGGTGTCTACGGAAGATGGTTCGCCCCTCTAACTTTTTTGTTTTTCAAGATAATGAAATAAAATTTGGGGGATTGTATATGACATAAAACTGAATTTTTTAAAGTTGACTCAACATTATGAAACTTCCAGTCTAACCGGAAGTGATGTACATTTTCGATTTTTAAATGGGACACCTGGTATATTTTTCCTTTACTTGGCAGAAGCTGTCGCCATGTAAATTTTCTTCAAGGCATGATTTTGTTTTAACAGTTTGGCTGGTCACAGACTACTTGATGCATTTAAAACTAAATTTATTCTCAAAAGATGCTTCATTTTAGGAAAGTTTCAAGTTAACTTTTTAAAGTTTTTTCATGGCAGCTTTTCTAAAACCTAATAGTGTGTGGTATCAAAATAATTGTATTAAAATCCTCTGTTTTCTTAACCCGGCGAGCCACCATGTTGCCGTTTAAAAAAAATGAGTTATACAACTTTAAAGATGAAATTGTACACAGCACATAGCATTGGACCAAAAATAGTAAAATTGTATTTTTCCTAAGATTAAAGAACTGAAATAAGTGATTTTAAGGTATTCCATAGCCCTATAGATAAAACAATAAATTTGGAAAAAAAAATTCTTGGTAACAAAAAGTGTGACACATCGTTATATTAAGAATGTCATATGGAGTCAGATAAACGAGAAATATACCAGGTGTCCCATTTAAAAATCGAAAGTTTATGTCACTTTCAGTTAAACCGGAAGTTTCATACTGTTGAGTCAACTATTAAAAAATGCAGTTTTATGTCATATACAAATCCCCCAAATTTTATTCCATTATCTTGAAAAACAAAAAAGTTAGAGGGGCGAACCACCTTCCGTGGACACCCGGTAGATTGCCCAAAACCCGGATCCGATATCACTTTTAGTTCGCCTGTAATTAAGCCGTTCCGGAACATTTGCCCAACCCTGTATATGTTTTTTATACAGTTTATTTGATAATTATGGGTAGCTCTGAAATAAATAGTTTTTGAATTGTGTTATTTTTTTTATATTTTATAAAGTTGGAAAATTTAGGAATTTCACCCCTCCCAAACCAGAGGCCTTCGCTACGTCCCTGAGTTTCAAATAATGTGAAAAGGAAGGTTAGTAGACATAATGTACCTAATAGTATCGATAACGATATTAACAACAAACAACTACTAACAATAACATAGCTAGTAAAAATTACTTACATAATATTATCGGTTTCATAATCAAATTAATGTAGTGTACTTCAAACTCCCAATTTATAAAATGGCAATGGCTTGTGACACCTCATTTGAAACGTCTTTTTATTCTCTAATCGAAAATTCTGTGGTTTAAAATTTTATTTTACAGTCTTTTTTTTTTTACTCGAAGGGAATTGAATTTGGGGATAAAATTTTTACGCTGCACGATTTCGGAATCTGCAAAACTGACGCGCCTTGAGATTTTTTTTAAACACAAGCACGATAAGTCAAACAAATAAAACCAAAATGCTTACCAACTAAAAACATTTCTTTATACAAAAACTAATTATTTTTTTTAATTAAAATTTTTTATGGTTGGCAATATCGCCATAGCTTTAGTGCACATTTTTTCCTTAACCTATCTTTCATTAAAGAAAAAAAGGTTTAAACTAGTTTTTGTTGCCAGTCGTAACCATAAAAGTACCCTAAATATCAAGTCAACATAATCTGTTCTTAATATTTAATAGATAATAATACTCTACGCGAAAATAATTAAGTAGTGAATATTGCGGCATATCGGACAAGTGTGTAACTGTTTTTTATATTGGAATACACAGGGATCCAAGCACAATGGATACCCTGGGGCGGGTAAACCACGAGGGCCATTTCGTGCTTGTAAGGAATTTATGGGCAGCCATAATACAAGGAATCCCGACAACGGCGGTAACATGTATTAAAAGCCTCCTGGCAAAATCAAATCGGCCATCAATACGTACACCGTAGCGCCATCCCAGCGGAATTGGTTATGGCTGCCCGTAGAGTCCTAACAAGGACGAAACGGCCGTCGGTCGTGGTCTACCAGCCCCAGGGTATCCATTGTGCTTGGATCCCTGTGTATTCCAATATAAAAAAAATAGTTACACACTTGTCCGGTATGCCATAATATTCACTTTTAACGGCATATGTTCCGATGAAAACGCAAATAGCTTTCCCTATACTGGATTGTGATGCACTTCGTGGTTTATTTAGTAATCTACCTTTCGATATTACCAGTGCGACTGCCTTTTATATTGGAGTTAATTCCGCTGGGATGGCGCTACGGTGTATTGATGGCCGCTTTGATTTTGCAAGGAGGCTTTTAATACATTTTACCGCGGTTGTGGAATTGCTTGGGTTATGGCTACCCGTAGAGTCCTAACAAGGACGAAACGGCCGTCGTGGTCTACCCGTCCCAGAGTATCCATTGTGCTTGGATCCCTGTGTATTCCACTATAAAAAACAGTTACACACTTGTCCGATATGCCACAATGTTTACTTTTTAATTGATATTTAATAACGAAGCACAAATTTATCATATTTTTAATCAAATACACCACGGCACTGAAGTATATTTACAGATTGCACCAAATCTTTCGGGAAAATACGTGTTGACAAGACAGAACACAACCATAGGCCCTATGTGTCATTTTGATGTGTCGTTTTTCCTTCGGCAGCTCAAAATCGGTAACGCAAACTTAATATGTATTTCTTTTGTTTTATATACCGGGTGTTTCTCAAAAGACGTTCACCCCTATACCTTTTTATATTTATAGATTTTAAAATTAAATTTTGAGATTTTGCATAAGAGATGAGTCTGCATTTATTGGCATAATTTTCAATGTTTGCACTTCCGGTTTGACCGGAAGTGAGCTTGACTTTGATATTTTAATTGGGACATCTTGTATATTTTTATTTATTTGGGTTCGACATAACATTATGAGTGAAATGACACCTCACTCGTCATTTTTTGACTTGTTATAAAATTTTTATGTTTATTTTTTATTTTCAATCTAGAGTGCTACAAACTAATTAAATCTGTTAATTTATAGTCAAGTAGTATGTATATGAAAATTAAAATTATAACATAACAATTGAAGTTCCACAAGCATTTAAAAAATGAAATTTGGTTTTCTTGACGTTTACTCCATTTTTTCAAATGGAACGATGGTGGTTCACTAGGATATTTAAAACGAGCATTTTTTTTTTAACACTTTGATACCATACACTCCTCTGCTATTTTAAAATTGACACTAAAACATTTGCCTTAAATCCCAATTGCAAATTTAAAAGCAATAAAGGCAGACTCATCTCTTATGAATAAACTCAAAATTTCGTTTTAATATCTATAAATATAAAAAAGTTATAGGGGTGAACGTCTTTTGAGAAACAGCCTGTATTGCCGTAAAAAAATAAAAACCAAAATTGATTTTTTCGAAAATCTCCGAAAGGAATTTTTTAAATTTCTTTTAACCAAATTTGTTTGGTTGGCTGAATAATTATTCAGCATTAAAATATAAAACTTTGCCTTCATTTAACCAATCTACCTCAGACCGTTTGCGTAAGCGCTTCATTTTATTAACACTACAAAATAAACAAACGAAATTGTAGAAAAATAACTATACTTGCAACTCAGACTGTTTTGTGTTTTGTATGATTTATAAATTTTATTCTAAATGAATAAACCCAACCAGATAAAAATAGCTGATATTGTAAAAACGTGCCCGTGCATCAAATAGAAGGAACATTGGAAAGAATAGCAAATAGCTTTCCAGTTCTTTGCTTTTTAACACTATAAACGTTAGGCCACGAGGGAAAATTTCCAGTTGATAAATTTAGAAAATAATTTTATTATGTAGGTATTGATTGACGAGAGAAAGCTTGAACTTTAGGAAATTAAACTTTAGAACACACAGTATTTAAAAAAAAGCACGGGTAATGATCGTTACAAGCTATACTATAAGTCCAAAATTTCTGTCAGCGATTCATCGCTTTCATATAGCGAGCAGAGGGTTGTGCGAAATCCGAAAAAAAAATCCATGAAATTTAATTTAATATTATAATTTATAAATAATAATAATATTAATAATTATTTAATATTCTACTCTAAGAATTGGAATTTTAAATATACACGCCACTGGAATAGTGAAATCGAACAATAAGTATTAATAATGCCACTCTGTTTAGTGCATAATTATTTTAATAGTGAGAAAAGTGCCGCAGAGGATGGATATCTCCAAGAAGATATCCATAATATGTCATGTCATATTTAACAATTGAACTAAACTCATCGGAAATATGTTTTTTTAAGTTTCATTTGAAACTATGTAGACATGTAATATCAGTTGTTATGGTTGAAAACGAATTAATGTTTTTAATGTTCCTGAAATTTTAGTAATAAACCTTAGTTACTAACAAGTAAAATCAACTTCTATAAATACAGTGCGTCATATTAAACGAAACTCATCGGAAATATGTTTTTTAAAGTTTTATTTGAATTTAAAACTATAAAGACATTGGATTTCAGATAACAAATTTGTTATTTAATGTTTCTCACATTTTAGTAATAAAAATTAGTTACTAATGACTAAAATAAACTTTATTTCTAAAACTCTAATTAGTTACAATTAACTAAAGCCGCCGGAAATATGTTTTTGTAGCATTTTAGCAAAAAAATTACAATAAGAAAAAACTCCAATTTATGAAATTTTCTTACCGAATCTCCCACGCAGCAGAATTAATTCCCGATAATTCTGCTGCTAGGGAGATTATAAGTGAAAATTAAATTAGAAAAGAAATTTAAAGTATAACAATCAAGGCATTATTCAACACAATAAAGTAAATTTAATGCCAAAATAAAGTTTTAGTTTCAAAGTAAAATTCTTCACTGCCTCGCCTAATTCCTGTAATGCCTACTAATTCTTTTAGTAATGCCACTAATTCCAAAATTCTGGTGTACAAATCTTGGGAATTAGTGGCATTACTAAAGGAATTAGTAGGCATTACAGGAATTAGACGAGGCATTGGAGGAATTCGTAGAGGCATTAGAGGAATTAGTTGAGGCATTGGAGGAATTTGTAGAGGCATTAGAGGAATTATTCGAGATATTAGAGGAATTAGTCGAGGCATTGGGGGTATTAGTCGAGGCATTAGAGAAATTAACCACGGTGTTAGAGGTATTACTTTGAAAATAAAACTTTATTTTGGCATTAAATTTACATTATTGTGTTGAATAATGCCTTGATTGTTATACTTAAAGTTTCTTTTCTAAAGTAATTTTCGAGGTAATTTTTTTATTAAGCTGAATAGTTTTGGGAAAAACTTCGCCCAATGAATATTTAGTTAAGTTGTCAACATTGCATGTATCTGCAAGTTGTCTGCAATGTTGCCATATCTAGTTTTTACGGAAGATCTACCGTTTCGATGTATGAACTGCTGTTCTACCGCTGAGGTATATTATACCAATAACATAATATACCATAACTATACCAATTACCAATTTCTACCGCTAAACATTACAATCGATTTAATTTGCGCTTTTAAAATAATTATGTTAATAAACATTAAATATTTTCTTTTAAATTAATTCCGAATTTAAAATACAACAAAATGCATGGCGATATTGCAGCGACATTATATTGCCGGTAGGCAAAATTTATACATGAGGCCATTATTTGCAAAACTCACTCTTTGCTTTGCTATTTGGTTTACTTTTCAGGAGCAACAAAAAACTTTCTAGCTTGAACGCAAATTATTTTTTCGGTTCAATTTATTTTTTTTCCAGTACATTAATAGGCATGACTAATAAATATGATAATCGTAAATACGAATCTCCTCTCTAGTTTTTCAGAAAAAAAATATTTTTTTGCAAATAGAGAAGTTTGTAAAGAAAAAGGTAAACACAGTCAAATTAAACGTTAATTAAATTTATTAACCAACTTGTAACATTAAAAAGATTTCTTAAAAACAAAAAAACTTAATTTGAAGAAATTAATAGTCCATGCTTAAAATGGAGTTAAAAATATGGAAAAGAAAGAAAAAACTAAAATTTTCCCTCCACAAAATTTAATAGAATAAATAGTATATTAATGTACACGTTTCATAAAAAGCGGTTTTAGCGCACGCGTCTATTTTAAAAAACGAGCCACAAAGTGGCGAGTTTTTTTATTGACACGTGTGCTAAAACGCCTTATGAAACATGTGCTTTATACATTTTTTTCTATTTCACCTTTTATAATCAAGAGAAATACATTTAAAAAAAAAATAAATCCTTCAAATTTTGTAAATTTTTATGTCTAAATTTTATGTTGGTAATACTATTTTTTATCATAGCAGCCTCTGGACAACAAAAATTATTTTGCAAACTGTAATTTTTTGTTTTGAAGAAGTAGTCCATACTCAAAGTGGAGTTAAAAGATACAGAAAAAGAAAAGCACGAAGTCTTTCTCCACAATCTTTATTAATCGAAAAACTAGGCGAACCTAGTATCACATCGACATGTTTCGAGTGTAGAAACACTCATCATCAGGAAACAAAGTGAAAATTAAAATGCTGATGTTTTTAGCAAGAGAAAATAATGGTGAGATTGAGCCGTAATGGAGCTTTTAATGGTGTACAAGAGATGTAAAATTAAATAATCAGAAGGTCAAAAATCAAGACTCCAGCATACTGAAGAGTCGAGGGTTAAGTGTAGAAGCACACTGTCGTGCAGAAAAAGATAGGGTAGTAAAAATTAGGGAGTTTTGAAAAACATATCTGTTAAAAGTATTAATAAATTACTGAAACATCCTGAGTTTTATTGAGCCCAGTCAGAAACATTTGAAAATGTTGGGGTGAGATGTAAAGAAAAGAAGAGAAAAAGAAAAAATTGTTTTTTTTTTGTCAAAGCATCTTTTAATGTAAAAGTAAAAACATCCTACACGTGTTGGCTACAGTAGCACCTCTATAACGGGAACACAATAATTTTTTTTTTTCTAAAAACTTTTTCCACACAATGTGTCTGCTTTGACTCTGGCGGGGTAACTGGGCCGTAAAAAGCCTGGTACCCCAACTGTTTTTACTTTTACATTAAAAGATGCTTTGACAAAAAAAAAACAATTTTTTCTTTTTCTCTTCTTTTCTTTACATCTCACCCCAACATTTTCAAATGTTTCTGACTGGGCTCAATAAAACTCAGGATGTTTCAGTAATTTATTAATACTTTTAACAGATATGTTTTTCAAAACTCCCTAATTTTTACTACCCTATCTTTTTCTGCACGACAGTGTGCTTCTACACTTAACCCTCGACTCTTCAGTATGCTGGAGTCTTGATTTTTGACCTGATTTTTCAATTTTACATCTCTTGTACACCATTAAAAGCTCCATTACGGCTCAATCTCACCATTATTTTCTCTTGCTAAAAACATCAGCATTTTAATTTTCACTTTGTTTCCTGATGATGAGTGTTTCTACACTCGAAACATGTCGATGTGATACTAGGTTCGCCTAGTTTTTCGATTAATAAAGATTGTGGAGAAAGACTTCGTGCTTTTCTTTTTCTGTGTAATTTTTTGATTTATTGACCCATTTTCACCACGAGATTCTAAAGTTATTTTAGCGACATGAGATTTGAAATTGGACGGAATACGTTGTGTGATCCTTGTACATTCGGTACATATACAGAGCGTTCGGAAATTCTGGATATTTTGCTACTTTTTTTCGAATTTCAAAAGACGTGATTTTACGTCACAAAATTGCAATTTAGTATAGGGAAGATGGAAAATTCAAATAAAGTTGAAGTTAAAATCGACATTGGAAGGTTAGTAGATTGAATTTTGGATAGGATTTGGCAGAAAATGATAGCTTAAAGCATCTACAAAAGATTGATTTATAGATTTATGCAACCAACATACATGACTGTTATCCACACAGAATAAAAAAGTAAGTTATCAAGCTATTTTTCCTCTGCGAAAAATGGGTTTTCTCGTAAATCACAAAGGCCGCGCAAGTCAATGAAATAAAACATTTAAATGTTACCAACATCAAATAAAGAAAAAACGCGTATCGAAATAGCTTCATTACGATACGCAAATGCGTATCGTTTTGAGCTTATTATGAACGTGAAATAGAAAAAATTCTCTAGGGGTCTCTATATGTTTCGAACGTAGAAACGTTCATCATCAGGAGACAGAAAATTTATTTAATGCTGATGGTTTTAGCAGAAGAGAAAATGGTGTAGAACCATAATGGAGCTTCTACACATTAATTTATTAATTCCATAAAAGCTCCATTAAAGTTCTACACCATTTTATCTTCTGCTAAAACCATCAGCATTAAATAAATTTTCTGTCTCCTGATGATGAACGTTTCTACGTTCGAAACATGTAGAGAACCCTTAAGAATTTTTATTCTATTAAATTTTGTGGAGGAAGACTTTTAGTTTTTCCTTTTTTTTTCGAAAAAACTTAAATTATTTCAGATGTAAATAAACACCGGTTAGTCACGTAGGCTGAAGCAGAGAATTCCTATTGGCTGGCGAGCAAATAGGCAGTTTTGTAAAAATACCGTTAGGTACTGTAAAGAAAGAGTTTTGCAAATAACCGATAACTCTTTAACCGATTTTATATAGCAAGGAAGAAATGTTTGGTTTTTTTAAAGGCGGCAATACATTCCCTATCAAAAATCGAATGAATTTAGCAAAAAAAGTGAATTTTGATTATTTTGTCGATTAGAGACTTTTGCAAATAATGGCCTCACATTATTGACTACTGGTTGAAGTGTAAAAAAAACAGACCGCGGCTTTGCTAGCTACTTTGCTCGGCGAACAAAATGGCGTACGCGAGACTGCAGTAATGTTCACCAGTTTAACCGAAAACTACGTTATTATGAAAACAATATATTTTATGTGCAGTGGCGGCCGCATAACCATAAGAAAATAAAACGACTCTTTTCTAAAGAAGGGGTGATTCATTTAGACCTTTTTTTTTATTTTAAATAAAACATATAAAATGGAATTGAATGGTGGAATCGTTATTATGGGCTGAAAGAACAACCTTTGACATTTATTTTTTGAAAATAATTTCATTTAAATGATGGCCGCGACTACGCCGTACGTGGTCCATTCGGAAGGTCCAATTTTCGATCACGCTTTCTAGCATTGCGACCGGTATCTGCCGAATTACGCGAGTAATGCTGGCTTCTAAGTCCTGAATCGTAGCTGGCTTATCGACGAAGACTTTGGATTTGACATAAGCCGAAAGAAAAAAGTCCAAGGGTGTGATTACACACGATCTAGGCGGCCAGTTGACAGGTCCAAAACCAGAAATTATCTGCTCACCAAACTGATTTTTTCAATAAAGCTATTGTTTCGCGCGCTGTGTGTACCGCGTGATGTCAGCGACATTTGGTTTTAGCATGACGGAGCTATACGGCACACACAGCGCGCTAAACAATAGCTTTATTGAAGAAACCAGTTTGGTGAGCAGATAATTTCTCGTTTTGGACCTGTCAACTGGCCGCCTAGATCGTGTGATATCACACCCTTGGACTTTTTTCTTTTGGCTTATGTCAAATCAAAAGTCTTCGTCGATAAGCCAGCTACGATTCAGGACTTAGAAGCTAGCATTACTCGCGTAATTCGGCAGATACTGGTCGCAATGCTAGAAAGCGTGATCGAAAATTGGACCATCCGAATGGACCACGTACGACGTAGTCGCGGCCATCATTTAAATGAAATTATTTTCAAAAAATAAATGTCAAAGATTGCTCTTTCAGCTTATAATAAAGATTCCACCATTCAATTCCATTTTATATGTTTTATTTAGAATTTAAAAAAAAAAAGGTCTAAATGAATCACCCTTTATATTTTTATAAATATATGAATTTACTTATTTATAGTACCTACATATTTACATTTAAGTAGGTATTTAATTAGACACTCGGTCATTGGCTTTTATTCAAATATTAGGTAAGTTGTCAAATAAATTTCCATTTTTTAAATTTACAGACTTTGAGATACAAAGATACATTTTATTATTTATTTAAAGTGAAATTTACCATTGGCATTAGACAACTTAGTGGGCATTTATAAAGAAATTAAGGGTATTAGTTAATTAAAATAAGGAATTGGAGGTATTAGTAGGCATTAGTGTACAAGAATTTTGACCGCGGGTAAACCCTCGGATATCTCTTTCAACAGGTAATGCATTTCAATAGGTGCATTGTTTATAAAGATATTATTACTAGCTAATTTTTCTTGACTTGTCACAAACCCAAATAACATAACCCTGGATTTTCATAGTTGGCGGGCGGCGATCGCTACGAAGTTGCTGCCAATTTAAATTAGTGGATGGCAACCTATAAAAACCAAATCCGGATATTATAGCGTGCCATTTATACAGCGTATCCATTCTACTTTTTTTGCCTGTGTTTAAAACGCGTCCACTTTTACCTATTACTCCTTTGTGCAACGGCAGAGAGTACTAAACATTTTGAATACTCTCGCAAGATGGAGGCAAAGTCACGTGACAATCTGTCAATTTTGGTATATTTAATTTTGATTGGTTGGTATGAATTCCAGGACCGGACTTGAAAATTATACATGTGATACCTTTTAAAATAATTGATGCAATAGTCTCATCGGTCTTACCGCTTTAATATTGTCAAATAATAATAATAATAATAACTTCTTTTGAAAGTTTTGTTTCATAAATATTATAATTTAAGGCAGGTAATAATAAACATGACTTTTTATATGGTTTAAAGATAAAGTGCCAAAATAGATTTAAAAACTATATAATATTATAATTATCCAAACCTTGAAAATACTAAATGAACTGAAACGCAACTTTAAATAGGACTCATATTTATAACAGATTTTTTTTTGTTCTGTTTATTCATATTATACCTATAGGTAAAATACTATACCTCCTACAGTTCAATATTAGACAGTTTTCGTTGTCTTTTAAAAGCGATTCCGATAGCCGCTATTTGACAACTTTGACACTTGATCTGTCATTTATCGTTATCGTTACGGATAAGTGGCGGGAGCTAACGGACGGAAGACAAAGCCATAGCGAAAACGGAACGCATGCGCAATGACCATTTTCAATGACCAAATCGGAAATAAAGTTTGCATTCAGCATTATTATAGTTTTCTAAATTGAAATTTCCATACAACTGTGCTCGATACTGAATGTCCTGGCGATCAAGCACCTCCAAGAGAAGGGCATCATATCCAAATCCGAATCACCGGATGAGTCCAATAAAAGTAACCTTTCGTCTATCATGATGTATTAGAATTTTGGGTACTAGGAAATTAAAACCAAGCAAAAAAGATAGCACAAAACGTATATGAAAATATGATCACAAACCATTAAAGATAGGTTATGTTATATTTGTTATGTTTACTGTCGAATTCGACTTAACGTTAAAAGAATTAAACGAAAACTATTTTTACGATCTGTCAAATAGCAGCTTCGTATTCGTATTCGTTATGGTTAACCGTTTGAATTTGCCAATACAACGAAAACTCTCTATTTACTAATTGAAATCAGTCAGATATAACATTTACCGTCAAGAAAATACCCATATTTATATGACTTACATAAGGTACGTATAGACCCAAATATGGTTTTTATAGCTATGATAAGGTTACATTTTCTAAACTTCTATGTGGGCTAACATAAAGTTAAAAGCTTCAATATAGCCAGGGATTTAATTTTTCTCTCACCTTATACTTTAACAGTTTTTGACTTACGTAAGGTACGTAGGCCTAAATGTGGTTTTTATTTTTTTAGACTAAGCGGTAGTCCAGGGGTGTACATAGGGAAGAGTTGGACCAAATCGGGTATCAGTCCGATAGATGGCAACAGAAATTTGGCAGAACTAGGCGGTGCCCGGTTTTGTCAACCTACCCGGTTTTGTCCGACTCTCACCTACCTAAGTCAGAAAAATAATTTCTACGTATTTTTCTTGAAACAGAAAAGGATACATAGATAATGCAAAAATTATACATTAGAAAGCTAACCTTTACGGACAAACATTTTAAGAACAAAAATTTCACAAACTAACTTTTCGACCAAAACAGCGTTTAGATGAAATAAAACTTATTACTTATCGGGGGTAAGTGCACAAGTGCATCAAAAATACCGATAATTTTTGAATGAAATGTGTTTTTTTATAATTGCAAGAGTTTGTTTCCATATTTTCGCGAAAAAGCCCGACTCCGCAGGAGGAGGGCATTTTCGTAGAATATGAAAACAAAAGATTGCAATTTGTAAAAAAAAACACATTGAATAAAAAAATTATCTGGTTATTTTTATGCACGAGTGTAATTTATTTGAATATTTCCCAAATTAATTAGGAACTCGAATCAAGTAAATTTAAAAAAGAGATAGTTATTAACAATTCTTGACAAAATGAAAGGAAAACATTCGTTGACATTGACTTTTTTGTCTGCTGTCACTCATTAAGATGACGTTAATTGCCAGAATATTACATTTTTTGACGTTTGTTAACAATAAAATCCCGCTTTGACGTTTCGTCAACAATATAAACTTGCGATGCAATTTTCGATTTCTGGCAGTGCTGTTTTCGCTGTAATTTTGCGAAAATTGCATTTCTCTTATGGGAACTTTAACATATGAGGGAAATATTCGATGAAATCACCTAACGAGCAAGGCACACTATAATAATTATGATCCCTAATGAAAAAGAATTCAAAAATTTGAACCTGTAAATTTTTGGTCAAATGAATAATAATTGTATGAACTTACCGACCATACAAAAGTAATTAAAATTCAATGAAAGTAAAAATAAAAGGCACCATAACCACTAAATATTTTGAAAACGTAATTAAATGTAAAAAAAAGCACAAAGACGCAATTCATAACTCGGCGTTGGGGCTCATTACGGTCCAGTACTAATCTGAGGATATTATTCTGTCCCAATATCAGCTGATCGATAACAAATTTCTGCTGTCATCTGTTATAAAACGATGAACAGGGGTAGACAAAAGACACGCTGCGCAGTAAAGATGTATTTTTTACACACGTCTACTAGGGATTAAACCCACGACCTCTTGCTTTTCGGTCAAACGCGCTAACCCGCTAACCAACATGTCAGTTTACAACAGCACATTTTGTAATATCAACAACGCGCTAAAAACCTAAAAAAAATCCCGCTTTTAATTCAGATTTTACCACCTGGGCACGGATTAAAGAAAATAAATATTTGGAAGATTAGAACCATTTAACTAAGCCTTGGCGCATTAGAAACATCAGGAGTAAAGTTAGGAAAATAAATAATTGTAGCAAATTTATGCCAAAGCACTGGCCGGGTAGACTCAGTCATGAACTCGCATGAATTTATAATGCGAATCCTGTTTTTGTTTACCTACTAATTATTAATGGACGGACCCGACGCGACGGCGATAAATAAACGCAAATTGCAAATACGAAAGCAAACAAAATCAGTCCAACGCAAATATCTCCGATTTGTGGGCGAAATAAAATTGTAAAAAAAAATTGAACGCGCAAACTTGATGTGCGAAAAGTTTGGGATAGTTTAACGTGCAAGATTACGAAATAATGTAAAAAGATAATTAAATTTTTGTAAGCGGCCCAGCAAAATACGTAATGGCATAATTTCGATATTAATTGAAGGAAAAACTTCTAAAAAATTTTTATTTTTATTTTTTTGTGCATTTTTTACATACCGGTTGAGGCAACGATTGCGCAGAGTAATTTTATGCCTTGAAGATAAGATTTGTCGATAATAAGCTTCTGTATTAAGGTATATATGGTTGGATATCTGGAACATTTTAAAACTATTTTGAATTATACAGGGTGCGCCCAAAAGTAGGGTGTTATAACGTTACATTTTTTTAAACGGGACACCCTATATTTGAATAGATTTATTAATTTAACGTGTTATTTTATAAATTTTTATTTATGGTTTAATATACGAAAAAGTTCTAGTTTTTAGGATAATTCGACTTATAATGAAAATTTTGCATTTGCAAGCATCTTGTTGTTGTGAAAATGCTACTTAAATTTTGACTCTATAAAAGCAATTCATATTTTTTATACTTACTAAACAAAGTCAAAAATACATATTCACTATGAAATATTTGACGTCTCATTTACAGGGTGATTACTTTCTCGGACCAACGTCAGAAAACTTCTAATTGAAAAATATCACTTTTATTAAATGGAACACCCTATATATTTTTCTGTCATGTTAGAGCTCGTCATAAACTCTTCAACTTTCGTAAAGAACGTCCTATCCCTATCTCTAACTGTTTTTGAAATATTTTGATATTTCGAGATTTAATGTCCTCGTTATAAGGTAAGTCGGGGCAAGTGTAAAAGTGGGGTAAGTGCAAAATCGCAGAAATTAAATAAACCAAAGGAATAGGTGATGTGTTATGTAACATAGGCAACCCACCATACACCCGTGCATGCTCTATGGTATTCAGGAACACGCTTGCTGCGCTACCTTTGACTTATTAGCTGATCAAAACTTCCTGTATCATAAGGCTTCAGTTATGAGCCACATGCGTTAAAGTTAATACCAAATTTGAAGTATTAATTTGGGTAAGTAAATGAAAATATTGCTACCGTAGTGTTAGAAACACTTGAATTACTGTTTTTTTTACTCAAAGTTTTAGTTTCAGTTGTGATTACTCAAATAAATCTAGATTTGCACATGCCTCCATTTTTCTATGGTTGGGGCAAATGTGCGATTTTGCACATGCCCCAAATTCAAGTGTTTTTTAAAATATAAGCAAAAAAAAATAAGCAAAAAATATCATTAAAGGAAAGCAGAAGAAAATTGAAGAACTTTCCAGTGACAGTTCAGATGACGAAAAAGTATCTTATAGACAGGGTTGGTTAAATTCGTCCAAGTGGACATAATTGGACGATTTTGTCCAATTATGTCCGTCCGGACAAAATCAATTGTTCTGGACAAAATGGACAAAATTGTACAAAATCAAATTAAACACATATAAAATTAAAAAAACTTTATTATATTAGGATTAGGGTGTCAAAAAAACTTAAACAACAATAACGGGATACCGTCGGATCATCGTGCCGTCGGATGACGGACGCATGAAAATTTACCTTAAGGCCCCACAATGAAATAACAAATAGACATTTTCTGGAATTTTTAATTTGGTATTTATTGTTTATATAATACACAATACAAACGTGTATTTTGGGTTGCCTAAATCAACAAATTTAATAAAATGTAATAAAATTTGATTTTGTCCAATATTGTCCGATTTTGTCCGTTTTTGTCCAATTTTGTCCATGTCCTGGACAAAATCAAAAAAAGTGGACAAAATCACAACCCTGCTTATAGAGAGTCAGATGATTCTATAAACGAACTTCAAAATGAAGATATAGAAAACATTGAAATACAAATTTCCTCTTGAGTATTGGTAAAGTATCCCACGAAGAAAACGGTTAAATTCTTTATTGGGCAAGTAACAGATATCAACGATGATTTACTCACAATAAAATTTTTAATTAAAAAAAATGACCTTTTTTTTTGGCCCAACAAAGATGATGTTGATAATATATCTAAAGAAGACATTGTACAAATATTACCAGAGCCAGTATTAGACAGAAGAGGAGGGGCACTTATTATTTTTTTTTTTTTATTTATTTTAATTTCCCAACCAACTTTACAAAAGTTTATTACAGGGAAATTTCTAAGTAAAAAAAAAATTCATGTATGTATGTACCTTCATTTTTAATTTTAGATTTTTATTATCAACAATTTAATTTCAAAGATATACCCAAATACCAAATTTCGCTGATTTGAGACAAAAAGAAAATTGATAATAATTTTTTTCTGAATTACCCTGTATAAAAGTAAATCGCAACAATACGATCTGTAAATGATATGTCATACTAATGAATAAATAAGATCGGCCATGTAAGGTTAATGTTAGCTGTGAAAGGGTAATTCAAGCTAGCCAAAAACCTTAGTTAAATTTCCGGCTACTTTTTGAAGAAATTAAATAATATGTTACATAGAATTTAAAAATAAACTTGTTGTTTTAAAACTATAGAGTAAAATTCTAAAGTTTTTAAATTTGAAAATTGTTGGTGACTACAGTTTTTTAATTTTACTGGTACTGGGTTCCATCATGTTATTATTTTACCTTTCATTTGCCTATTTAACATCCCTATAAAATTTACGTCCAGCACAACCATGCTATTAGAATACACCAGTCACTTCAGGTTGGTTGCAGAATGGACCTTTTCACTATATTCGAATTTATCATATTTAGCATTAACATCCTGATTTAGAACCTATTGAAAATACATCCCAATAATAAAAATCTTCCTAGAGGGTCACAAACCTTTCCTAGAGACAATTAAAAAGGCGCCGCGAAAGCAGAAGGTTTGAAAACATAACCTTTACCCGCGCAATTCTTTTATTTGTCAGCCCCGAAGGATTATATTGCTATCTTTGTTTTAATAAACTAAGACTAATAGACAAGAGCAGCTTAAATATAGAAAACAACCCGCCCGATATTCAGGTAGACGCAGCATTCGACCTTTAGCTGAATAATTGGGACCCATAGGGCAAGGCATATGTGACGTCAATGAGTTTATTCCCGTGTTTTTATTAAAGAACGTATCTTGTATTATACAGTAGACTCCCGATTATCCGAAATGATGTGGACCGGACCGATTTTAGATAATCGAAATTTCGGATAATGCGGAGATTGAGGAAAATCATTAACTATAGGAAAAGTAACAATATCTATGTACTTTTATAGATGTACATACATACATAATAAATTCTTATACTTATGTATGTACATTAGTATGTATTCATATTCATAAATTCAAGAAAGACGTAGGTAATTGGTACTTGTTTTAATTTTAAAGTCTGTCGATTTTTGACCGCAACAACAAAACCAACAAAACATTTCTTAGAAATTTCGGATAATGCGGAGGAATGGAAGAATCATTTCGGATAACCCGGTTCGTGGGTCGTTTCGGATAATGCGGATTTCGCATAATCGGGTTTCGGATAATCGAGAGTCTACTGTATTTATTTTCTCAGTAAATAATTTAAAATTTTAAAAACTGAAATCGTGGAAAATTTTTCTTTTGTCTATGCGATAGGGTAAAAATCAAAATTTAGTAAAAGCCCCTTGGGATTTTATTAAAACTACGACGACGAATGAAAATAATAATGTATTAATTAAACAAAAATTCACAGATCTTGAATCTTACGCAAGTATCATAGGCGTATTGAAAATACCTACCACATACAGTGGCGAGAAGGAAACCATTATGTCACAGCACATATTACTCCTATCTGTGAGTATGTAACGTGCCGCTATCACGCGTTATTATGACGGCATGGATGCTCCGATTTAGTTTGAAATAATAATTAAATTATTATACTTAGAAATGTGTAAATTATACTTAGAAATGCGTAAATTATACTTAGAAATGTGTAAGTTTGACTGTTTTGTTAAAATAAAAAATATAGGATAATCTGTATATTAGTACATATTGAAGAGAGCTCAAAACCACGTTTTCGAAAATAGCGACAAAATTATTTCTTTAGCTATACACAGCCATTTACCTGCTTGTCCTTGTACTCTTTGTTCATGAAATGTCTAAATCTTAAGTCGGCTATGAACTGTTTTGGATTGGTATATCCATTCTCCCCCGACTTTCTGTGTAATACGCCAAGACCGCCGCGCTATTTCGCTTTGTTTCAGCGACATTCACTGTTTATTTTTTTCCAATTTTATCGAAATTGAAACAATCAAAAATGCGGTTACCATGATATCGACTAATATGGACACCTGAAAATTTTAAAAATTACGAAAACGTTATCTGATATCAATGAAATTTAGACGAATAAAATCTATTTGCACTGTCGTAGATTAAATTTTGAATGATACACGTTCGATACGAACTTTGTTAATGAAACTTGTGCAATTAAACCACTCGGCTGGCGCCTCGTTGTTTAACGTTGCACACGTTTCATTATAGTGTTTATCGAACTAGTATCATTAATAACTATCTACTAACTGTTCTCTCTCCCGGCCATATTATCTTAATATCAACAATTATAATAATAAATGCCGAAACCCAAAACAAAACAATATTAATACTCAGCAGATGATATCATTGATCCTGTGCTGCTCGGATGTTTGTTTAGACTTCACCGCCGTGTTATTTATGTGCATGTCGCGTTCATTTTTCATGAAATAGACCCGTATATACGCACCCAGTAGTATTTTCAATACTAATAAAAAATGATTAGGTTTATGAACCTTTTCCGTGACAAACAATTTAAAATACACAACAATAAACTTTAGCCTGATTACCTTTAATAAAGTTCCTTAAAATAGTTTCTACGATTTAATAAATTTGAACTTTTTAAAAATAGAACTGCTGTCCAATTCCGACTATTCCGAGGAACTGCTCGGTTGAATTGTATTCCCATTATGTTTTAAAATAATGTAATATTTAATTTATGCTTTAATTTAGAAATGTAATATTAATACATACCTAAAGCAATTCAGCATGCAGTAATTATGTCCCGGTTCATCTGCAATAATTTGAAATAATATTACATTTCTGATGGGGAAATAAAATACATATTATTATTTAAATATGTTGTTGAACCAAAAAAAAACCTTATAATTTAACATGTAATGGATGTTACGTTTTGCTAATAAAGTCATAATTGCAAGTCATATATAATCGTAAAAGTATGACGTAAAGGAAAATCGGACTACCACCCAGTGTTAGGTCGAATACTAAAAAATGGTATTCCAATACGAATACTGAATATCGTAATCAAAAATGGATTACAATATAGAGGATTAAATTACAAGTTTAAAAATGTATTCGAATACAGAGTATTTTTATTCGTGTATTTGTCTTGAGTAATTACAGCCACTAAGGAAAAATATAGAAGAAATATAGAAGAAAAAATACAGATAGCTTTATTAAAACGCCTCCTTATGATATTTTTATCGCGCACAAAAGTTGAAAAAAAAAACAGGATGGTAGTAGTAGTAACATGTTTTATTTAGCAAAAAGCTACAGTTAAATATTTTTTAATTCATTAACACATTTTTATAGATTTATTTTTAAATGTTAAAACGCAACCATATTTTAACAAAAACAGACAGAAAAGTTAAACATTTTGCAAATCGTATCATTTTGTTTTTTAATTAAATGTAATTTAAAAGTTTTTTTAAATAGTTTTAATGCTATTTGAGATTTAATAGAATTTTCCAAATTATTATATTTTATCAAACCTTTATGAAAAATAGACTTATAAGTTATAAGCTAATGTTTTAGACACATAAAAATTTTGATTGGTTCTTATTTTATAATAATTATGATGGTCATAATTAAAAGAACAAATTTTTTTTGAACAATCAGGCAATAAATTATTTTTAATTTTATGTATAAAGATACATACTAAATAAAAAATTGAATTTCTGACATTCAACCAATCTAAATTTTTAATTTTTTAACATAACGTTTATTTTTGTATATTTGTCACAATTTAAAATGATCCGCATTGCCTTATTTTGTAAAGTTTGTAATTTATCAAACATTTCCTCACAAGCACAATATAAAATAGAAGAAGAAAATGTGATAATATAATAGTATTAAATACAGTTTTTTTTAGAAAACAAACTTAAATTAGAACTGATTCTTTTAAAATAACCTATTTTCCGGCAATCTTCGATATGATACTTTCAAAATAATTTAAAAAAATTAATTTTGAATCAATAATTATCCCTAAATATTTAAAATTGTTTACTAATTCCAATCTAAAAAAGTAAAATGCGATAAGGTTAAAAGGTAAAATTATTAATTATTAGGTGTGTAACCCAGTTTGGTTTTAATAAGACCAACAACTTAAATAGCTCGTCACTAAGTTGCTGTCGCTTAGGTGAATTATTTGGGAAATAAAACAAACTTTCAACTGGTGCTGATGATGCATGGTAAAATTGTGTTATACCGCATATACAGTATGTCTCTGTAAGTTTGCATCATATGAAAAACTTTTTTATTATTCATTTTACGAAAAAAAGTTATTCTTCATAAAAAGCTCTGCATGGTCTAAAACCTAAAATGCAACCATCAAATATCGAAATTTTCCAGTCATATACGAGGTTTGTCAAAAAATGTGAATTTTTCCCAAGAATGTAAATTTTTCCCAAGAGTAAAGTACCTTTATTTTTGACATTATCAAAAATTGTTATTAAAAAAAGTTGATCAGAACTAGAAACCACGTCTAAATATGCAATAACACGCATTAAATTAATTAAATAATAAAAAAATTAAATAACTAATAATAAATTAATAAAATAATTTTTCAACATAAATGCGTATGATTGCATATTTAGACGTGGTTTTTAGTTCTGATCAACTTTTTTTTATAACAATTTTTGATAATGTCAAAAATAAAGGTACTTTACTCTTGGGAAAAATTTGCATTCTTGGGAAAAATTCATATTTTTTGACAAACCTCGTATATGATTGGAAAATTTCGATATTTGATGGTTGCATTTTAAGTTTTAGACCATGCAGAGCTTTTTATGAAGAATAACTTTTTTTTGTAAAATGAATAATAAAAAAGTTTTCCATATGATGCAAACTTACGGAGACATACTGTATATCATTTTAATTGCTGGGTAATCGTTTAACATATGTAATAACGAATAGTATTCGAATACCGCGAAAAGTAGCTTGAACAGAATTCAGATTACCTTCTAATCGAATACTACCCAACTCTGCTACCACCTAAGTATTTCCGACTGTATCTACTAATAATAATTATTAAAATGTGGATTAAGTTACTAACCCTATGATGATTTGATAAATACTTTGAAGGTATATTTTATTTAGTGTTTTTCTTTTGTGTAAGATTGTTTTTGGTCTATAATATTTTTTAAAATTTTTGCGAACAAAGTTTTGGGGAAGATTTTTTAGAAATATTATTTTTTAGTCAAAATATTTTATTTTCATATTTATATAAATAGTTTTTGTAAGTTTCATTATATTTATTTTTATTAACACTTTTGATTATTTTCGTAACTTGTATGCTGTAAAATAGAGGAATCAGTAAAATCGCTGTTTGGTTATTTATTTTATTGATCAATTAAATATTTTTTAAATACTATATATATATTGGGATGGTGTCCCACAACTAAGGGGGCATACAACTTCAGTTCGTAGAATATACCAAAACACTGATTAAGTGTGGCACTTTACCACTATAACGCCAAGATACAAACTTTTACAACTTAGACAACTCTGCATCAGGCTTAATTTTATTGGCGTACAGACCTTGATAAGAGTGAGGGAAGCTATTGAAAGTGTCATCATTTAAACCGTTGTAACTTCTAAACGACTTATCCGATTTTACTAAATTTAGGCTTGTTTGGAAGAGAAAGGTAAGTACTTTTAATTGTCGTATCCACTGGTACATGATAGTTTCTAATAGGCTTGAGTTTTTTGATTTTATCCCAAAAATTCAAATCATATGGTATAACTATGACATCGTAATCGGAAAGTAGATTGAATTTGCAAAGAAAAAATGTGAAGGCAGTTAGAATTTTAAAAATTAATTTTCAATTGTGCCCCCTTGCGGCAAAATGCGGGACTTAAATCACAAATTTTTTCCGTACGTTTGTATGCTTAGTTGTTTCCGAGATATGGTCAGTGGCCACTCTTAATGAAACGCCTTGTACAGTGCATAGGATTGTTAACGATTTCTTCTACCGTGCGAGCAAAAATTATTTGCATCAAAGAGGGCCTTGCATCTAAGGACGTAATGCTTAGCCGTAGAGTTTAATACCTGCTGGGTGTCAGTATCTACCTGAACTAACAATAAATTAGTTATTCCGTCATCTTTGACAGTCGTTACAAGTAATTTGATTCATCGCTAATTTTTCCAATTTCTTAAACAATTCACACAATGGATGGGCTTTACGGAACAGCACAAAACATTCATGGTTGAAGCGTATTTTCGAAACGGGGTTAGAGTAAATGGTGAGTGGCAATACAATCCTGGTTTGTGCATGGACGATTTTCACGAACATTTTCCTAACGCTGCTTTTATTGCTGGGGATTTTTATCATTGCCTGAAAAGAACCGTGGCTGTGTTTAGGGAAACAGGTTCTATACAACACAAAAAAGGCGCAGGAAGACCATCTGTAAGAACAGAAGAACTTGTTGCAAACGTTCGTGAAATAATGCAAAATACGCCAACACATTGTATAAGACGCCTGTCCCAAGAAGTGGTAAGATCTTATGGAACATGCAGGACTATTCTTAAGAAGCAGCTAATTTTATTTCCTTATAAAGTGCAAGTATTCCAAGAAATACAAGCCGCAGATTTTGAAAGACGCAGGAATTACTCTCAATGGTTTACCCAAAATTTATTGGAAATAAATGAATTATTAGACCTGACATTTTTTTCGGATGAAGCCTTGTTAATTTTGTAAACAATAAAAATAAATTTGTATTTGTCTACTTATTTTATTACTCATTAGTTTGGCATATTATCATGTCATAATATGAATTTGACAAAATTTTAACCTAGATTTGGTTAGATATATCGTCCTCATATCATTGTGGCCTGAACCAAGCCCTACGTTTTTTAATCCAAGCCCTCTTTGATGCAAATAATTGTTGCCCGCACGGTAATTAATTCTGAAAGGCAAAAGTTGTAAAAATTTTCTTTTGAAAATAATTTCAATTGTAGAAAACGATTTTGCCAAAATCAAAGTTGTAAAAACTTTGTAATATCTCCTTAAGAAAAGTGTTTGCTGATTATTCATTTAACTTTAAAATGTCTTTATTCCAAACTAACTTCTACAGTTCATTACATGGAAAGTGACAATATAATATAGAAAATAATAACCATAAAAAAAAATAACAATAAAAAAAAAATGGAAGTTAATCCAATTTAATTCATTATTAAAATCAATTTAAAAAAAAATAGTATAAATAATTTAATTTAGTAAATATCTCTTTATTGTTTTTTAAAAATTGCCAATTTTTTAATTTTTCTGATATTTTTTGGAAGATTATTATATTTTATTATTCCGTCATATAAAAGCGATTTTTTTCCAAAATTACTTTTTACTGGTATAGTTTGATAATTTATACAATGTCTTGTGTTATGATCATGTAATGTTTTATTTTCCTGAAGTGTTATGTTTGATTTTTTTTCTTTTAAAATAATAGAGTGAATTAGAATACAAATTTTTAATTTATAAATGTTTTGAAGGTGTAAATACCCTTTCGGTCTGTATAGATTAACAGTTGGTTCTAAATGTGGTAATTTGTGTATACATTTAATAACTTTATTTTGCAATTTTTGTAATGGTTTTAAGTTTGATAAACAAGCAGATCCCTATGCAGAAGCTAAGTATTGTAATTTTGAATATATTAATGAAAAATATATATTTTTTAAATATTTCAAAGGAATAAAATATCTAGCTCTGTACAAAACAGATACCAAAGGAGATATCAAGTTGATAATATACTGGATATGGCATTTCCAATTTAAATTTTCATCTAAAACTAATCCTAAAAATTTTGTCGTTTTTGAATATTGAATATTTTCATTATTAAATGTTAAGGGGTTAATGATGGAATTTATTTTATTTTTAGTTATAAACATAAAAGAAGATTTTTAAAATTTAACGTAAGTTTATTTGATTGAAGCCAAGAAAGAAGTATTTTTAAATCATTATTAATATCAAAATACATTTCTGCAAGAGTTTCAGCAAAATAAATAATTGTCGTATCATCTGCAAATAGCTTTATATTGCCCTTTAAGTTCAATTTGGAAACGGAATTAATGTAAATTAAGAATAATAACGGACCTAATATTGATCCTTGTGGAACTCCACATATTATTTCTTTTTCCGAACTTTTTATTTCCCCAATTTGAACAAATTGTTTACGATAGCTTAAATAACTTTGAAGTAGTTTGTGTGTATTTCCCCTTATCCCAATACTGTATAATTTTCTTAATAAAATATTGTGGTTTACGGTGTCAAAAGCCTTACACAGATCTAAGGATAGTAAACAGCATTTTTTACTGCTGTCAACATTAGCTTGAATATTTGTTATGATATCTTCTACAGCTATTTCTGTATCCTTAGATTTGCGAAAACCATACTGGTTAGCAAAAAGTAAATTTTGGCTTTCTAGAAAGTCGCATAATTTATTATTTATTATTTTTTCTCATATTTTTGAAAATATTGGTAAAACAGATATTGGGCAATAATTGCTGCATTTATATCTTTTGTCAGTTTTAAATACTGGAGTTACTTTAGCAATTTTCATTTTTTCCGGAAAAATACCTGTTTCTAGAGATAATTTAGTTAAATGAAATAAAATTGGAGTAATTTCATTTTTTAAACACTCTACAATTTTAACCGATATGTTGTCAAATTCATTTGCTTTTTTTGTCTCAAGGTCGTCAATAATTTGTTCTATTTCGTTTTGGGATATTTCCTCGGGATTTATAAAAAATGATTTTTCTTCTGTCTCCTCGATACATTTTTGGACTTGCGGAATTTTCTTAGCCAGTACTTGTCCTACGTTTACAAAATGATTGTTGATTTCTTCACATATAATTTGCTGATCTTCAACTTTATTTCCATTAATTTCAAGGTAATTAATCAATGGCTTGGCTTTCTTATGTCGATTTGTTAAAATTAAACTTAAATTTTCCCAGATTCTTTTTTGATTACTAGTGGAAAATTGTTCCTTGTAATAATTTTGTTTGGTTATCCCAATTTTTTTTTTTACGAATTTATTATAATTATCATAAATTTCTTTATAATATAATATACGTTAGGATTCTTCTTTTTCTTGGCATAATGTTTATCACGAGTTTTAATAAGTTTAGCTATTTCTTGTGTAAACCATTGTTCTGAATCTTCTTTTATTTTGATTGATTGCGTAAATGAACACTTTTCAAAAGTTTTTAAAAATAAATTAACCTCATTTCAAGCTTCCCTTATAACACCGGTTAACACACGTTAAGACTGGAGGGCATTAGCACTACTTCCTCTACTCACTTATTTAATTTATTTTCATTCCTGCTATTTAGCGACTCTCGATGATTAAGGTTCGCAGAAAGCAAAGCAGGCAAGTTCCTGTCGGAAACATTGGCCGTCTCGTGGCTTCTGTCTGGTTGCAAAAGAAAAAGTCCGTCCTTCCCATGTCTCGCCGGATTCCTGAACTTTATTTGTTCAGGACTATTTTTTAAGTCTGTAGGAACGATTATCAGTATCGCATTAGACCAGGTATAATAATATGTGTCATTATTGACGTAGTGAATAACTTATTGTCTGTTGGTTTAAATTTAAATATTATTACAGTGTACAATATTATGGACAATATTAAGCGCTTAACAAAGAAATAATATCCCTCAAGCCACAGAAGCAATAAATAAAAAATTATTATTAAAAAACAAAGAACAAACGAAAAATTTCTGAAAATACGGTAACTAACTCGTCCCCAAATTCACGAAGTGGCGTATATGAGTTTGCCTCGGTTTTCAGGAAACGCGTTTAAAGTTTGGAGTGATCTATGAACTATCGTATTTCGTAACATAATTAAGCCATAGGTTTGAAATTTGGGATAGGTATTAAAGAGTTGGAACATTCCAAGAATCTTATAAAAAAAATAGTTTTTTTCTTATAGTATATTCAAAAAACAACATACGCCTTTTTGAAAGCTGAAACTTATTAACAATTTAACATATGCCTTAGAACATAGGCCCTTTTAAGAGCTTAAGGTTATTAACAACTTAACATAATATGCCTTAGATAAATAAATATACATAATATTACCACAATCTTATTTTTTTAAATTAACAGAAAATTATCAACTAAGCGATAGAATATTAATGGGGTCATTTTTTATAATATTCTTGATATTCTTGAACTCTTATTATAGGTGCAGATCCCTCACAGAGAGACCTTAAAGAATTATATTTTTTTCTGGCACTTTTTGTGGTCCTCTATTTAGTATGTACAGTTTGGCGTTTGAAAGTTCAAAATTTCGTGGAAATGTAATTGAGCTAAAGGTATCGCTAATATTACCTCTATAAACCTAGCAGAACAAGGTGCTCAAAATTGAAAATTTTTGTATGGAAAATTAGGTGCTAGTTAGGTGTTAATTAAGTGCCAACTTTAAAATTTCGGTGCGCCTATGGTTTTTGAGAAAATTATATTTTTGTGTTGTTCTGCTAGATTAACGTTAAGCTAGCAGAACATTACTGTAAATAAGCTAATCAAGAACAAAATGTAGTACCAAAATACCGCCATGTTCTGCTAATTTTAAGAGAAACAAATTTCGTCTAAAAGGTATATCGGCAACCGGTTTGTTCGTTGTTACCCAGAGCATTTTTTTTGTATTTAAATTTTATAAAATAATATTAGTTGAAAAAATTGAATTAAAAAAAATGCTCTGGTAACAACGAACAAACCGGTTGTCGATATACCTTTTAGACGGAATTTATTCCTCTTAAAATTAGCAGAACATGGCGGTATTTTTTAAAAACCTTAACTAATTAAATTTTTTTTATATATTCAATAAGCACCTAAAAAGCACCTAATTTTGGTACTACATTTTGTTCTTGATTAGCTTATTTGACAGTAATGTTCTGCTAGCTTAACGTTAATCTAGCAGAACAACACAAAAATATAATTTTCTCAAAAACCATAGGAGCACTTAAATTTTAAAGTTGGCCTAATTAGCACCTAACTAGCACCTAATTTTCCATACAAAAATTTTCAATTTTGAGCACCTTGTTCTGCTAGGTTTATAGAGGTGCTAAAATGGCTTCTTTTTATGTATATTGTGTTCAAGTTTTGTTTCTCTACCATTATAGGTACATAAAATTTTAGTCCAAGTCCAGTCCTTGTATTTTATCTTTACCTTAACACCTACACCAATTATGTCATTTTCATTTACACTCACAATGTCTTTTACATCTACAACATTTTTTGAACCATCTTGCCACACTACAAGAACATCCATTTCCTAAAACTAGTTTTAATCTCGCAAAAATACAACAATAACTAGCATTTAATAGGTTATAAAATTTGGCGGTATATTTTATTTTGAGGTTAAAACAGTAGGCGACTGAGATTAGAAACCGGCGAATATCATGCATTTGCCATATACACCGCCCTTGGTTTAGGTTTACAAAGGGGCGAATATCAAATTCGCCAGTTTGCGATAATTCAAAATAACCTGTTTGTAGATCTGCCCAAACAAAAAGTAGCAATATCTATTTACCGATAATAAACACAAATTCGCCACTTTGATAACTCATTTGTCATTCCTTTCCCGTTATATTGCGCATAAAATCCAAAAATCGATTTTTTTCATATACGCCACTTGGGGACGGAATTTGGGGACGAACTATAAACCCATATTACGTCGTGTTTTTTTCTTTTGTTTTACAGTTAACTATAAGAACTTTACTGTGTCTGATAGCGGCTATCCTGTATTTTTACAATTTATATCATTTACTATATTTTGGCCAATGGACATGGAGACGAAGCCCAATTTTGGCAAAAAAAAAGAGACCGAGTCAATTAAACTAGTCGTATAAAATCAAATATTAATTCTTACAATTTGGAAAAACTTGGGTACATGTAAAATATTTTCAAGCCCAATTTCTTGTTCAAGAATTTGAAAATTTTTGCCTGAGAAGTTGACCCGTGGAATACTTTCACCCTTGGATTAATATAAACATATCTAGGTATCTACTTTTTTCTTTTATATAATATAAGATAAGATAGGGAAAAGTGTATTTTAAACTTTTTGAAGCCATATATTGCCCGAAAAATAGGCGTACCTAATTAGATTGCAGGGCTGCAAATAAAATATTTCCATTACACCCTCAAAAAATTGGTGTCTGGTTAGCTGTTTCCCGAAGAAGAATTATTGGTCCTATTTTTTTCCGTGACACAGTTACAGCACAGCGGTATAGAGACAATATTTTGAATCCATTTGTGGAGCAATTACTTGAAGACGAACTACGTTTTGGATATTTACAACAGGACGGTGCAACCGCCCATAGAGCCGCCGAAACTATTAATACTTACGCAATTTTTTCGACGACAGATTGATCAGTTTTCGATCAGACATTGAATTCCCACCTAGATCACCTTGTTTAACGGTTATGGATTACTTCGTTTTTCCTCATTTAAAGAAAACTATTTTTAAAATACCAGTTGCAAATTTAGAACAATTAGAAGACAGGATTATCCAAGAATGTGGTAACATTTCTCCAGAGATGCTAGTCAACACTTTCGAAAATATGAAGAGACGTGTGAATTTATGCATGGAGCATGGCATGGCCAATTTCAGCAATTTATGTAATTATTTTTCTTTATGTATATTCTTACTTTGTCAATTTTGTAAACAACAAAAATAAATTTGTATTTGTCTACTTATTTTATTACTCATTAGTTTGGCATATCATGTCATAATATGAATTTGACAAAATTTTAACCTAGATTTGGTTAGATATATCGTCCCCATAATATCATTGTGATCTAAACCAAGCCCTACGTTTTTTAATCCAAGCCCTCTTTGATGCAAATAATTTATGCTCGCACGGTTCTTACTTCATAAATACACACCGAACCATGCATGCGCTTAAAATATCGTTACCGTAGAAATAAAGTTATAAAATAAAACGTCACATAAGTATTTGACAGTTAGTAAAAAGTGAATTCGTGGCAAAGCTTCTTTGTTAGTTTAATTATAATAGACCCCCCTAATGGAGGACACAAAGTCTCTAGTCACAATATTTCTCCAAAAGATATTTCACGATCGCCAACATGTCATTGATAATACGTACAAACTTATATACGACTACAACAGTGGCGACAGAAAAAAAACCGATTACGAGAAAACGTTAAAAAGTATCTGCAACCAGCTGGGTAAGGAAATTCCTAATCAGGTTTTAGTGTACTTGTTAACTTTAGTTGATATGCCATTAGATTTAGCGGAGTGTGATGACACCCAGCTAAAACCAGTTATAGAAAAAATAAAAACTTTGGAAGAAATTCAAAAGACGCAAACTTGCTTGACAGATACCATAAGACCACATTTAACAGACTGCGGACCTAACAAAAATAATGAAAAAGTCGAAGCACATTTTTTTGGTAACCCTGAACCAAATAAAAAGGATGTCGACAATGAAAACACCAAAAGAGTCGAAGAGAAGGAAAAAGAAATTGAAAAAAAAGTAGCTAATATGCAGCCGCCGAAATCAGCGATCTATGACGTAAAACAGCAAGAAATCCCCGTTTCAAAGACTCAAAAAAACAGACGCAAAATTTTGGATAAAACTGAAGATGGACGCTTGACTAAAAGTTCCAGTATTCAAAGCCTCCTTGACTTAACGGCAGTGTCTGTTATAAAGAACCAGAAAAGATTAAAAAGGAATTACCAAAGAAAGTTTGACAAAGCTTGGAAATTAATTAATTCCAACCAGTTAAGTGGAAAGTCTTTAGAGCAATGTTACGAAACGTTAAGGGATCTTAATAAAAAACGAAAACTGCTCAGAGAAATCGAAAATGATAATATTACTGATGAGGTTGTCGCAGAACTCTATCAGGACACTGATATTTTTCTTAAAGAAAAGCATATGTTTGAAGCTGTCAATATGGATGTTTTTGAATTTGTTACGAAACACTTTAGATTTAAATAATTGTCGCGAGTGTTCTCGATGTTAGATTTATAGTTATAAAATGTTACCACTTTTTCATTATTATTTCTAGTAGATAATTAAAAAAGTTTTATGTAGAATAATTTTTCATTTCAAATATTAAGTACAGGGTGATCGCGTATAATGTTACCCCCGTTTAACTTCTTTGTTTCGCAATTAGGAAAAAACTGTTGAATACAAAAGTTGTAGGATTTAATGTAAACTTCTTGCAAAATATATTTTCGTAGATACAGGGTGTTGCATAAAAGCGTGACAGATCAAAGTTATATTTTTTTAAAATGGAATACCCTGTATATTGTTGCATAATTGGATTCTACGGACAATTCTAAACATAATTTTTATATACCACTATACAGTGACCGGCAAAGAGTTCGCAACATAAGGGAAAAATTTTTATTAGCGGAATATTGAAAAATCTTTTTTTGGGGGATTGGAGGATGTGCATGTCCCATAACCTTAAAATCGATTTTGACATACGTCACGTGACCAATGGTATGGCGGGAAAGTTGGAAAAACCAATATGAAATCATCATAAATCAGATAAGTTGATGAGATATCGAAAAAATTCCAAGAATAAAAAGTGTTTAGAATTCCATTAGAACCTTAAAAACAATGTTTGGGATATCTACTTAAAAAAATATAAAATCGAATATTTTTGTAAATATTTTTTTACCAAATTAAAAATTTCCATATATTTCCTTTCTTAAAGCTTCATTAAAGTAAAACTGAAATCTGGTGACCACAACTAGAAATATTCTTTTGTTTTTCTGACAATTTGGAGCAATAATTCAAAAAATTCGTTTACACTTGGATACCAGCTGTTGCAATAGTCTATTTCTAATAACCTTATCGATATTTTTTATATCGAAATATTCTATTATGTTAAGAAATCCTTAAATTCATTAATCCAAGGCAAATTTTATTTATAACCGTAAAAAATAATTTAAACTTTTATTAATTTTTAGATTTTTTTAAAGATTTCTGCGAAATTCAAAATTATTTTTTACGGTTATAAATATAATTTTCTTTGGATTAATGAATTTAAGGATTTCTTAACATAATAGAATATTTCGATATAAAAAATATCGATAGGGTTATTAGAAATAGACTATTGCAACAGCTGGTATCCAAGTGTAAACGATTTTTTTGAATTATTGCTCCAAATTGTCAGAAAAACAAAAGAATATTTCTAGTTGTGGTCACCAGATGTCAGTTTTACTTTAATGATGCTTTAAGAAAGGAAAAATATGGAAATTTTTAATTCGGTAAAAAAATATTTACAAAAATATTCGATTTAATGTTTTTTTAAGTAGATATCCCAAACATTGTATTTAAGGTTCTAATGGAATTCTAAACACTTTCTATTCTTGAAATTTTTTCGATATCTCATCAACTTATCTGATTTATGATGATTTCATATTGGTTTTTCCAACTTTCCCGCCATACCATTGGTCACGTGACGTATGTCAAAATCGATTTTAAGGTTATGGGACATGCACATCCAATCCCCCAAAAAAGATTTTTCAATATTCTGCTAATAAAAATTTTTCCCATATGTTGCAAACTCTTTGCCGGTCACTGTATATCATCATATATCATCCTGTTATCCATGGAAACGATACATCTTGACTTGAATGACCTTATTTTCTTATATAATATATAGTAATTTTCAATCATCAATAAATCGAAAACGGTTCAATTTAGATGGTGGTTTATATAAATTAGGTTTAGAATTGTCCGTAGAATCCAATTATGCAACAATATACAATGTATTCCATTTAAAAAAATATAACTTTGATCTGTCACGCTTTTATGCAACTATCTACGAAAATATATTTTGCAAGAAGTTTACATTAAATCCTACAACTTTTGTATTCAACAGTTTTTTCTTAATTGCGAAACAAAGAAGCTAAAGGGGGGTAACATTATACGCGATCACCCTGTACAGTTGACGACATATAAATTTGTACACTCCATGCACCCATACTTAACTCAATTACAACAAAATGTTTTTTACCTTGCTGCTTATACCTGGATAGAACACCAGCTATATAAATAGCTGTAAATTGTTGTATGTACGATTTTTTACCATAAGTAATAATGGTTATTTCTAAATATTGTTGTGTTTAAATTACAGCCGCGCAATAAGAAAATTATAAAATAATACCAGGAAAACTACAAACGTATAAAGCCAAAAAGGGTAAATTTATTAACAAACAACAAACAAAATACTAATATTTAATTGCTGCGCCACTGGATTCTAACACTAATCGTAATTTTCTTGGCATTGCCAAAATAATACTTCTGGTGTAATCCGGAGTTAGCCCTTCCCAAATTTCTTCTATTTTATCAAATAACTCTATTTCTCTCTGTGGTTTATAATTTATTTTGTACATTTTTTTTATCATCAATCCCCAAACATTTTCAATTGGATTTAAATCAGGACTTTTTGAACACCAAGGCAGACATGTTACATTGTTTTGTCTAAACCATTTTCCTATATTTCTTGCAGTATGTACAGGGCAGTTATCCTGCTGAAATATAAAGTTATTTCCTTCCAAAACTATCGCGGCAGAAGGAAGAAACACATTTTCAAACATCTGAAGATATAATATATTACTGTTTAGTTTTCCACCAATATTTCAGCATACACCTGCACGGTAAGCACTTATCCATGCCCACACATTAACGGAGAAACGTTCATTTAAATAAAATAAGCCTAACAAGAAAAATAAAATTAAAAAATAAATTATTTTCTGTCTCTTTAAAGCTACTAAATGGAAGAAATTTGTGCTTTTTTCCATAAACCCAATACAGCGCAATAAGTTTAGTAATTTTGTCCGAAAAGTTAATTTTTAATAATTAAGCCTAACGAGAAATAAATCATTTAAAAAATATATTTTTAGGGATTTTAACGTAACTAAACTAACTGGAGGAAATTTATTTAGTTACGAAAGCTACTACGCAGAAACGTTCATTATCTAGAGACAGAAAAATATATTGCTGATGATTTTAGTAGAAGAGAAAATGATAAATAGTATAAAACCTTAATGAAGCCTTTATGCAATCAAATTTGGTGTATCAAAATAACATAATGTGAAGAAAAAGCAGTTTCGCCAGCTTGAACATGTAAAGCAGATAAAAAAAAGTTGCTGCCAATGCAACAAGTGATGATACCAAATTAGATATACCTACTGCTTGAATTTGAGGAAAACCCACATATGTACTACATACTAGTCGAAAAACAGCCCCAATGTTCGATGTGAGCCATTCATCGATTATTCAAACATTACAAGAAAATAAAATGTATCCCCTATAAAACGATACCTACTTATGAACGTATTTTTGTGAACAAATTATGGCAATGTTAGATAACAATGTGATCCAATTAGAACATGTTTTGTTTTCTGATGAGTGCACCTTTACACTTCACGGTCATGCTAATCGTCAGAATTGCCGCTATTGGTCTAGGGAAAATCCTTCCTGGATTAGAGAAGAACATACGTAATATCCTGAAAAGGTTAATGTTTGGGCAGGAGTATGAATAGTTGAAGATCATATCATGCATAGGTCACTTTTTCATTAATGGCAATTTAAATAGCGATAATTATTTAGCACTGCTCCAAAATAATGTCTTGCCAACTTTAACAAACTTATATCCTGATCCAGCAAAACCCACAACTTTCCGCGAATATAATATGGTTACAGCAAGGTGGAGCACCGCCCCATTACCAAATCAATGTCCAGCAGTACCTCAAATGAGTATTTGCAAATCGGTGGATAGGGAGGCGTGGATCAATGAAATGGCCAGCACGATCCAATGATCTGACGCCATTAGACTTCTGTTTATGGGGTTATGTCAAAAATATTGTTTACAAAACTAAACCTCTCGACTTAGCTGACTTAAGAAGACGAATACCGCTTGCGATTAGATCGGTCACGCCTGAGATGTTCAGTAACATTAGACGAAATTTCTATTTAAGATTAGGATGTTGCCAAGACGTTCGCGGCGAGCATTTTCAACATCTCCTACATTAACGGCTCGAAGACAAATCACTTGTCAGGATCGATTATGGACGGGACTTATAGAACCTGGTGCGACATCTTGCATCCCAGTACGGTACCTTAGAAAAGGTCAGTCGTAAAGGGGTTATTCTGTAAAGACAGAAATTTTTTTGCAAGTGCGCTCTCAAAACCGGTACAAGTGCCGGATCACATATATTTATTCAAGAAAGTTTTGTCTGTTTCCTTCCGCCAAACTCATCCCCAGACGCGTTTCGCCGTTTACGGCTCATCAGTGAGGCTCAGAGTTTGGCGGAAGGAAACAGACAAAACTTTCTTGAATAAATATGTGTGATCCGGCACTTGTACCGGTTTTGAGAGCGCACTTGCAAAAAATGTTCTGTCTTTACAGAATAACCCCTTTACGACTGACCTTTTCTAAGGTACCGTACTGGGACGCAAGATGTCGCACTGGGTTCTATAATTCCCGTCGATAATCGATCCTGACAAGTGATTTGTCTTCGAGCCCTGTTAGTGCTGGGAAGTTTAGTTCACTTTGCCGATTTCAATCTTTCGATCTCGTTCAATAAAGTGAATAGTTCAAAAGACTAGTTCGTTTAGTTCGGTAGGTAGGTCGGTCAGGTGACAAAACCTATAATCTCGGTCGTCTTGCTCTCGCTTGCGTAGTACATTCCGTTTAGACTTTAGTTCGCCTTGTTTCGATCTTTTAGTAATTACTGATTGAATCTTTTAGTTCAGTTGCCAGATTCGATCTTTTGAACTAGTTCGTTCGCGAACTACACAACTCTAAGCCCTGTTTCCTTCTGCCAAACTGAGCCTTACTGATGAGCCGTAAACGGCGAAACGCGTCTGGGGATGAGTTTGGCGGAAGGAAACAGACAAAACTTTCTTGAATAAGTATTAATTATTAGTTTTCGATTGTGTTGTTAATTTTTGCAATAAATCTGAAAACACTTAATATTTCCGAAACAGTTAAAGATAGGTATAGGATATTGTACATGAAATACATCTAAAAAATTTTGAAAATTCCAAAAGTTGAATAATACACAGGGTGTTGCATTTTAAAATAAGAAAATTGGTATTGGTCACTGTTACATGACACACTCTGTATAAAAAGTTTTTATTTAGGAAAATGCGCAACAGGAAATACCAATCGACGTGTCCGAGCATTTTTTCGGACTCACCCCCATGCATGTATTTATTATAGAATTTATTCCATTCGGCTGATACACACTGTTCATAATACCCGACATAATATTATGAGGTAACGAACGGTCTAGTGCGTACAAATGGCAAAACAATTTAAAAAACAGTTGATATCCGGTTTATTTGCCGGTTTTAAATTATAAATGTACTGTGTAAGATCGTGCTTTTCTAATTTCTATTTTAGTTATTAACTTATTTTAAAAACATCACATCGATTTTGTGTATAAAGTTTCTTCCATTTCCATACTTATCTCTGCTGACTACTTATTACGAAAATAGGTACCTACCCATGCTTAAACAATTTTTGCCTCTTAGAAGCTGTGAAGCTGACAGCCGTAATCAAACAAGTGTAAACCGTAAATGTTACGTCAAAGTACTTAGATCCGAAATTAGTATAGTCTTTAAAATAAAAACATGGATATTTTTGCTGTACCTACTCCTTATTATATTCCGATACAAATTGGGACAACTTAAATAATAAAATTAAAAAATATTTTAAAATTATAAAAAATAGGTTTGATAACAATTTGATAACAATTAATTTTAATAAAACAAATTAAGTATTATTCTTTTACTTTAAACCCAAATAACCTACCACGAAATATGAATAGTATTCAAATAAATGAAGACATTCAAATTTTTAAAGTTAATAAAATAAAATATTTAGGAATTATTTTTGACAGTAAATTAAATTGCAATTTTCAATTAGAATACTTAATTAAAACATTAAGAAGTTTACTACCGATTTTTAAAAACATAAAAACATTTTTAAATGTAAGACCTATCGAAATATTATATTACGCGTTAGTTAAAACTCATTTAAATTATGGAATTTTAGTTTGGGGAGGAATTAATAGAACTTCAGTTAAAAAACTAGAAATATTACAAAAAAGGTTTCTAAAAATTATATTTAATAAATATTAACTTTATCCTTCAAAAGAATTATATTCAGCAACAAAAAAGTTGAACATAAGACAAATTTACATTGATAACATCTTAATATAATATATATTTAAAAATAAAAACCTTATAATTTAAAAACCATAATCATATACCATAGACAATTTACCTTTAGATACCTACAGCTTATCTCCTGCGCAAACAAAAGTTACGTTTTATGGGTGAAAAAATACGTCCGAGCGCATGACTCGTCGGTCAGCTGTCTTCATTCGGGGAACCTTCGTGCATGCGCACAAACCTCGTGTTATCGGCCGTCCTACTTTATCGACAATAATCGACGCGCTCAAAAATACTCTCCAGAACCGGCTCGGCCGCCATTTTTGTTGTTGTGTTTTAAGGTTTCTCTTCTCTGCGGATTCCTTGTAGTTTTCTAAAGTTTTCAGCTATCGGATCGGCTATCGTGGATTGTGGGACTGGTGTTTAATATTTATGGATTTCTGGTTTTTGTGTAGTTTAGTTAGTAAATTGTGTTTGTGCTTTTAGTGACTCGGATTGTAATATAAACAATAACTAGTACTAGTTGCAGCCGTTGTATAATTGTATTATGCCCAAATAGGGGTAAAATAAACCCTCTATGGTGGCATATGAGCAAGAATTTAAATTTTAAAGCCCGGACCTGTCTATTTTCCCATTCGTCAAACGATAATGTTGCAGTGCGCATGTCTAATAGTTCCTAGTTTTGTTTACATGCGCGAGGCCATAAAACTGCCACATTCGTGATTATTGTTTGTTTATCTAAAGGTAAATTGTCTATGTCATATACGCATAAAAATTAAATAACCATAAAACCTAAAATAAATAAATAAATTTCTTGAATTAAAATAAATAAGTTCATAGGACAAAAAAATTTCAAATAAGTATTTAAGTTTTTATTGTTAAATTAAAAAATTGATTTCATTAAAAAAATTTAAACCCGAAATAAAACATGGATATTAAAAACAGACAATTTGAAAATATTTTTAGAAATGCTTTAATTAATTAATATTGTTCTGAATAATTTATATAAGTAATATTTTTTACTTAAAAATTTTAATTAAATAGTTTTATTATAGGTTATAAGTATATTTCTTCAAAAAAAACTGCGTTAAACTATAAATTAGCATTTTTACTTTAAAACTTGATTTTTAATGTATATTTATGATTTTACATACTAAAACAAAAAAACAAGATTTTCCCCTAACAAGCTCAGCTTCAGGGGATTGAAGAATAAGTTTATATAAGACAACATAAACATATTTATTATATTATTAAATTTTAAATAAACCTATTATTATTATTATTAATATTTTGTGGAATCAATTTTTTTTTAACTATCTGAAATTTTGTGATTTTATGGGTACCTACTTATTAAGAATTGAATGAAGAGTCGTGAGAGAGTGCCGATTAATTCTAGAATTATAATTGGTGGCGATTTTAATATAAATTATGAGGATGGGGAATCTACAGGGTGTTTCAGAATAAGATGCTGATCCTTAACGGTGTGAATCCTTAGGTGATTTTAAGAAGAAAAGTTCAAATTAATATATATCCTTAACCTATCAACTTTCGAACTACAGGGCGTTAAAGTTTTAAGAAAAAAATCATTTCATCATAACTTTAAAAACTTTCTAGCTATTTTTATGAATTTTTCACACATGCCCTCTAAGCATCAATAGCCATTTTTTGGTGTAGAAAAATTTTAAAATTTTTTAACCAGTGGCCCGGAAGGGTTTGGACTAGACATTTTGGAAAAATATTATGCATGCCACTGCTTTTTCTCAAGATAAAAATTATTTTTAAAAAATTCATTCATTTTAGGCCAAATTTAATATCTTACCTTTTATCGTTCGACAAACAGTTTCCGACAAAAAAAATAAAAACATTAAATTCGCATTCGCTATGTGCCTATGGTTTGTTTTGACACTATCAGGAATTCTCCAGGAATTTTTCAAATGGTACGAGACTCAATGAGGAGAAGAGCTGAAGCATGCATTCTTGCAAGTGGTGGCCACTTTCAACAGCTAATCTAAATTATTTTCGTTTTTGTTCACACGTTATTTAATGTTAGCTGTTTTAATTTATTGTTAAAAAATAAACCCATAGGCACATCATAGCGAATGCGCATTTAATGCTTTTTATTTTTTTTGTCGGAAACTGTTTGTCAGACGATAAAAAGGCAAGATATTAAATTTGGCCTAAAATGAATTAGTATTTTAAAAATAATTTTTATCTTGAGAAAAAGCAGTGGCGTACATAATATTTTCCAAAATATCTAGTCCAAACCCTTTCAGGACGCCACTGGTTAAAAAATTTTAAAATTTTTCTACACTAAAGAATGGCTATTGATGCTTAGAGGGCATGTGTGAAAAATTCATAAAAATAGCTAGAAAGTTTTTAAAGTTATGATAGAAAAACGATTTTTTTCTTAAAACTTTAACGCCCTGTAGTTCGAAAGTTGATAGGTTAAGGATATATATTAATATGAACTTTTCTTCTTAAAATCACCTAAGGATTCGCACCGTTAAGGATCAGCATCTTATTCTGAAACACCCTGTATAGATACTAAAAACTTAAAAAAATTGTTAGCCTCTTTTAACCTACAGATGCTCATAGAACAGCCTACCCGTGTCTCAAGGTACTCAAGTACAACTATAGATTATATTTGTTCAAATTTTTCTGATATTATTGACAGTAACACTGTGGTTGTATCATCGGGTCTTTCCGATCACGAAGCTATCACAGTGTTGCCAGGTCAAAAAAAAAATTATCCCTAAATAATTTCTTAAAAATTCCCCAGATTTTCCCCAGATCTTTTAATTTAAAAACGAAGAAAAAAGATACTTGAAAACAAAACATATCCCTATTTATTAATAAATTTTTTTCTATAAATAAGCCACTTATGGTTAATTTTTTATTCAAAATAATACATTTTTTATTCAACAGTAAACAATAATACATTTAATATAAAATAAATAGGTACCTACATAGAAAATAAACTGGTCAAAGCTATTACTTATTTGAATTACTAAAATTAACGCAGAAAATTGAAAAAATGCGTGGTGCCTTTTGTGTGATTCCCCTTAACCGAGTTTCTTGTTGTATATCTTGAGAGTAAGGTTTATAGCGAGGTTTATAGTAAATTCGACCTGCTTCAGATTCTGAGTTGCTAATAGTAAATTGGACTTAGAAAAGATAGCGTTTTTGCCATAAGTCAATCGATTTCTAAAAATTTTTTAAGTGATTGCTTAATATATTTTTTACAAATATCACAAAATCAAAGAAAAATAAAAATTCCCTAAATTATAGAAAATTTACCTTTTTCCCTACTGATTGCAGATTTTCCCCAGATTTAGGGAAATTTCCCCAGCAATGGCAACCCTGAGCTATTATCTCATCTTTCTCCATTAATAAAAAAAGAGTATCGAAATAAATTTAGGTACGGAAGACTTTATAGTTCTAAGAATTTTAGAAATTTTAAGAATCAAGCTGCAAGGGTAGATTTTACTTCGGTGTTGAAGTCGGAGGATCCACTAGTCGAATTTAATGATCTCATTACTAAGGCTTTTAATGATAGTTTTCCTATTTGTAAAATAAAGGAGAAATCAAGAAAACCGTGGATAACTAAGGGAATAAAATATTCTTCAATAAATTTGAGATGCTTACATAGATTGAGGAAGTTTACTACATGCCAACACTTTTTAAATTATTTTAATAAATATGGAGCAGTATATAAACGTGTCGTTAGGGCAGCCAAGAGCAAATATTACAAGAACAGAATTGATGGGGCACGCTGTAAGGCCAAGGAAAGCTGGAGTATAGTTAACTCCTTACGTGGAAAGAGTAGATCGTCCGAAGGTCCAGTTAACATTAATGCTAACGAATTAAATTCATTTTACAGTACTGTTGCTGCAAAAGTAACATCTGGGTTACCCGCCAATGTAGATCCTTTGTCGTATCTTAGAAATGTGCATATTGCCGATACATTTTTCATGAGTCATACTGATGTTGATGAAATCAGGACTGTCTTTAAGGAATTAAAAAACAAAAACTCTTCTGGTATTGATGAGCTCTCCTTAAAAATTTTTGAAGCCCTGCCCGAGCGATCCCTCTTAATTCTTGTAAGAGCAATAAATTCTTCTTTTGATCTTGGAAAATTCCCATCGAGTCTCAAAACGGCTATTGTGATTCCTTTATTTAAGGGAGGGGATCCTGAGTGCTCTGCTAACTTTCGCCCAATTTCAATGCTTCCAACCCTTTCAAAGATTATTGAAAAGCTTGTGAAGAGGATGATCGCTTTTATGACCAAACATGATATCTTGGTCAATTGTCAATTCGGTTTCCAGTCATCTAAGAGCACTAATGACGCCATGTTTCATCTATTAGAGAGTGTTTATTTGGGATTGAATGAGGGTGACGTTGCTGCGGCGGCCTTCTGCGATTTTTCGAAGGCTTTTGATTGTGTGAATCATGGGGTTCTCCTGCGGAAACTTTACCGGTATGGCTTCAGAGGAGTTGCGTATGATTGGTTCTCCTCCTATTTAATGGGTAGAAAGCAGGTTGTGCATTATGGTGAACAGAAGTCCTTTTTGGCTAATGTCGAACATGGAGTTCCTCAGGGATCGGTTCTTGGACCGATTCTTTTTTTATTGTACATAGATGACCTCCCCACAATCGACATTCGAGGTCGTTTTACTATATTTGCAGATGACACTGCCATCCTGTGGGTGGGCAATGATCCAATTTTATTGGAGGGAATCATTTCAGAGGATCTTCAGCGTTTGAAGAGGTGGTGCGATGCAAATCGCCTCTGTTTTAATATTGATAAGACTAGCATAATATCTTTTAAATTTATGATGCATGTTAACATGAATTCTAGTTTGTGTGTTTTGAATAAGAGCTGCACTAGGTTCTTAGGTTTGCATATGAAGGGCTCACGGGAAAAAGGGGATATGTCAATTTTTACTGCTTTGAGATAAATGAACTTTTATCTTTTAATCTAAGCTACTTTAAAAGATATTTGGCATGTGGTAATAAGATTTTTTGTGTATTTGTCGATACATTGGTATTTCCGATTGTTATGTTGTAACCTGTTTTTATTTATATTTCAGGTGTTTAAAAAAATATAAATAAAAATAAATACAAATTTTGTTAGGCAAAAAGGGGGAATGTCAAAAGTTAGGTATGTCGGAATTATTTATGTAACTATTTTTATTTACTTATAAAAGGCACAACATTGCATGGTGAAGTAATGGAAAAAAAATAAACAAAGTATTCAAACATACTAACGTATGTACTAAATGTACTAACGCGATATGCGCGAAACGTTTCCACTACGAACCCTAAAATGTGATACAGCGAAGACATTCCCCCTTCTTTCGCTGTTTCGCTGTGACGGTCCCCCTTTTACCGTTGTACGGTGTTTATTAGAACCTCAACAAAATCTTGACCATTCGCCTTATTGCAATTTATCGTAGATATAGCAAAAAAGATCGCATTGAAAAGAACATGCTGCGTTGCCAAACTTAAAACTATCAAAAATTGACATTCCCCCTTTTTCCCGTGAGCCCTTCATATAGATGCACATTTAAAATTTAAAGAACATGTAGCTTGTCTGAGCAAGAAGCTGGCGTCTGGTTGTTATGCTGTTCGAGTGGTAAGTAATGAATTAGGAATGATTATGGCCAAATCTACGTATTATTCCCTTAATGAGTCACACTTGAGGTACGGGAAGGCTTTTTGGGGCTTCTGTTGTAAGTATCTTTTTAATTCTGCTTTTGTTTTACAAAAGAGGGCGCTTAGGTACTTGTGCAAGGTTAGGTCTAGAGAGCATTGTAGGCCTCTATTTTTGCGGGAGGGTATTCTGACGCTGCCTTGCATTTTTATTTTGGAGGCTGTTTCCTTGGTTCACAAAAAATTTAAAAATGTTATATCCAACAATTCTTATAACACACGCCATGGAAACAGTTTACCATTACCTATCCCAAAAATTACAGTTACAAAAAACTCGATCATTTATGAGAGCATAAATCTCTATAATCATTTACCTACTCATATTAAAGCCTATCATAATATTAATATGTTTAGAAAGGTAGTAAAGATCCTTCTTAAATCAAAAGCATATTATAGTTTAGAAGAGTTCTATAATGACGAGTTTTGAGGTATGTATGTGGATGGTTAGTACTTAATTTAGTTTATACTTATTTATTTATTTTAAATTTAATGTATGACTTTTAGTGTTTCTTTTGTTTTGTTTTTTTTACTAATTTGTATATGTATGTATGTTTTATTCTTTATATGACGTAATTTTATGTTTATATTTATGTTATTTTGATAAGCTTTATAAATGAGAATCTACATTCTTTCTTTGCAATAAAGCATTTTTTGATTTGATTTGATTTGATTTGAGAGTCAAGTGAATCCTTTAACTTCCTTAGAAGCTGATAGCCGTACAAATAAGTGGCAACCAAGTTGGCACCAAAAAAAAATATATACCTAAATAATAATTTTGAAGAAGTAGACTTCCCTACTCAAAGTGGAGTTAAGTAAATGATATAGAAGAAAGAAAAGCACAACGAGCAAAGCAACAGACGAAACACAATATTTTCTTTTTTCTTTCCCTCTTATTTTACCACTTTCACATGTCTCCGACATAGTTGAATTAAACTAAAGATTTTTCATTACTTAGGTACACTTAAAAATGATTTTTACAAAGTTTTTTTAAAACTCCCTAATTTTTCTTTTTCTCTTCATTTCCCACCCAAAACAGTGGCTTTGCACTAGTCCTTGACTCTTCAATATGCTGAAATCTTTTCTGTCTTTTGACTAGGTATTCAAATTTTTTTACTCTTCGTATGTACCATTGAAAGCTTCATTACGGCTTAGTCTCACTTATTATTTTCTCTACTGCTAACAACATCAGCATTGTACCATTTACTTCGTTTTCCTGATGATGAGTGTTTCTACACTCGAAACATGTCGATTTAATTTATTATGAATCATTCTAGGTTCGCCTAGTTATTCGAATAAAAAATGGTGGAGGAAGACTTTGAGCTTTTCTTTTTTCTATAAATAATAATGTTTTACCCTATTTCTGGTTAACAAAAGGTTAATTTTTTAAACATTGACCTAGCGCTGCGCCATTAATTATTTGGTGGGTTGGCCTTAAACAGCGGGTCCGGTAACCTTGAACTTGGTTTTCGAATAAAAAAGGATCGGAGGCGGACGAGAGCTTTTCGTCCTCGGAGCGATGACCGATATGTCAGTGATCCCAGTGAACGAACGACTTCCCTGTTTTTTTGCTAAATAATTAATACTTATCTAAAAATAATAATAATAATAATATAGAGTCATGAGCGCCGTGCCGCCGCCGGCAGAAAGTTATAAACCGACGCATGTCAGTGCAGCCCAAACAAAACTTCCCAGGAAGTCGGAGAACAATTAACAAAGCAGGAAACTATTGCAATAATAGCTAATTTGTGATAACGGTTAGTCCTTGTACAGTGTACACCATTTCAATAAACTTTGAATTTAAACAGACATTTTACCTGCGTACCAATATACCGTGCGAGCAAAAATTGTTTGCATGAAAGAGGGTCTTGCATCTAAGAACGTAATGCTTAGCCGTAGAGCTTAATACCTGTTGGGTGTCAGTAACTACCTGAATTAACAATCAATCAGTTATTCCGTCATCTTTGACAGTCGTTACAAGTAATTTGATTCATCGCTAATTTTTCCAATTTCTTGAACAATTCACACAATGGGCTTTACGGAACACCACAAAACATTCATGGTTGAAGCGTACTTTCGAAACGGGGTTAGAGTAAATGGTGAGTGGCAATTGCACAATCTGGGTTTGTTCATGGACGATTTTCAGGAACATTTTTCTAGCGTTGCTTTTATTGCTGGGGATTTTTATCATTGCCTGAAAAGAACCGTGGCTGTGTTTGGGGAAACAGGTTCTATACAACACAAAAAAGGAGCAGGAAGACAATCTGTAAGAACAGAAGAACTTGTTGCAAACGTTCGTGAAATAATGCAAAATACGCCAACAAATTGTATAAGACGCCTGTCCCAAGAAGTAGGACGATCTTATGGAACAAGCAGGACTATTCTTAAGAAGCAGCTAAATTTATTTCCTTATAAACTGCAAGTATTCCAAGAAATACAAGCCGCAGATTTTGAAAGACGCAGGAATTTCTCTCAATGGTTTACCCAAAATTTATTGGAAAGAAATCATTTATTAGACCTGACATTTTTTTTGGATTAAGCCTGGTTCCACCTCATCGGTTATGTGAATTCTCAGAATACACGCCTGTGGAGTAGTAAAAATACCAATTTTTTTGTAGAGTCCACATTGCACCCTCAAACAATTGGTGTCTGGTTAGCTGTTTCCCGAAGAAGAATTATTGTTGGTCCTATTTTTTTCCATGACACAGTTACAGCACAGCGGTATAGAAACAATATTTTAAATCCATTTGTGGAGCAATTACTTGACGACGAACTACGTTTTGGATATTTTAAACAGGGCGGTGCAACTGCCCATACAGCCGCCGATTAACTACTAACGCAATTTTTTCGACGACAGATTGATCAATTTTCGATCAGACATTGAATTCCCACCTAGATCACCTTGTTTAACGGTTATGGATTACTTTGTTTTTCCTCATTTAAAGAACACTATTTGTAAAACACCAGCTGCAAATTTAAAACAATTACAAGAAAGGATTATCCAAGATTGTGGAAACATTTCTCCAGAGATGGTGGTCAACGCTTTCGAAAATATGAAGAGACGTGTGAATTTATGCTTGGAGCATGGCGGTGGCCAATTTCAGCAATTTATGTAATTTTTTTTTTCTTTCTGTACTTTTTTTTTGTAAACAACAAAAATAAATTTGTAGTTATTTTATTACTCATTAGTTTGGCATATCATGTCCTAATATGAATTTGACAAAATTTTAACCTAGATTTGGTTAGATATATATCGTCCCCATATTGTTGTGATCTAAACCAAGCCCTACGATTTTTAATCCAAGCCCTCTTTGATGCAAATAATTTTTGCTCGCACGGTAGTTAGGCGAGTAGGTAGTCTGTTCAATGACCGCTGACCGTTACGTCACGACCTAGTGTTTATCTTTCTAACATTCGTGAACTAGGTAAGATAGTAAATTTGCGTCAATAATGAATGTCGTATAATTTTACCAGTCAATAAAGTTTTATTGTTATTTTTGAAGGTGACATTTTTAATCAAAAATATTTGAAAAATGTCACGGTATTGTGAAAAAGAACAAACATTAATTTTAAAATTATTTGATTATTTTAAAAGAGAAAGTGATGCCGGAAAGACTCCCTTACCCTTTAACGCAGTTTACGAGGTAAGTACCTATAGATATCTATAATAAAGCAGGAATTGTGAAAACATAAATAATAAACATGAAAAATATATGGCAATGTTTATAGAAATACCTATCTGTTTGAGAGAGTATCGGATGCTCTGGGAGTTTCGTGTTCAACAATCCAACGAATTAAGGCAAAGGGGATAGAGAAGGATGTAGATTTTAAGAATCGTAATAATGTAGCTATTTTGTCGTCCCGTGGTCGACAACTTCACGAAATTCATGATCATGCCATAAGAGGGAAGTAAACCTTAAAAGCCTTGATGGTGTTGAAATATCTACTGGTTCATTGGCGGATTGTTTAAAAAAAATTAAAATTTAAATGGTGTTAACTGTATCAAACGGGCGTTTTTAAATAGAGTAGGTAACCGCATTTACCCCAAAAACGAATAGACTGCTTAAGAAAATTTAAGAATAACGGCAACTCTCAATTTCCCTTAAAACCTGTTTTTCTGGATGAAACCTGGATGAGATGATACTCTGCATACAGTTTATAAAAAACCGTCAGAGGGTGTACGGTATATTATTCTACATGCTGGTTTCGAAAATTGATTTGTGAATAATGCAAGTTTGATGTTCAAGTCTGGACTGAAATCTGGTGATTATCATAATTCGATGAATAGTGAAAACTTTGAGAAATGGTTTGAAGAAAAATTGTCACCAAACTTGGAAGAACCGTCGCTTATGGAGAACGCCACCTATTATTTTCGACTAATTGAAAACATTCCAAATACAAGTTGGTCAAAAAGATTACTACTTATTGCATGGTTAGAACAAAGACAAATTCCGGTTTCACCATTTTTAATGAAGATCTCGATGATAGTGCATATCCCACCCAAACTTTACAGGTAGGTAATCTGGAAAGCGTTATTTATTTAATTTTTTAATTATATTAATTTTATTTTAATAGGTTGGATGAACTAGCATGGCAACATGGACATCGTCGAGTTTTAAGACTTCCTCCATACCATTGCCATTTTCATCCTATGGAAATGGTTTGATCGGAATATAGGTAAGCGCTATTATGGCTATTATGATGCAAAAATTCGAAAGAGTAAATTAATCCCCATTCAGGTTACATTTTTTTTTTAAATAAAGGCTATTTTTATTTAACTTTCAAAACGTCTTTATTCCAAACTAACTTTTACAGTTCATTATATGGAAAGTGACAACATAATATAGAAATTATAACCATTAAAAAAAAAAAAAAAAAAAAAAAAAAAAAAAAAAGTTAATCCAATTTAAATCTTTAATAAAATCAATTTAAAAAAAAATAATATAAATAATTTAATTTAGTAAATATCCCTTTAATTGTTTTTTTAAAGTTTTTCTGATATTTTTTTGAAGATTGTTATATTTTATTATTCCGTCATATAAAAGCGATTTTTTTCCGAAATTACTTTTACTGGTTCAGTTTGATAATTTATACAATGTCTGGTGTTATGATCATGTAATGTCTTATTCTCCTGAAGTGTTATGTTTGATTTTTTTTCTTTTAAAATAATAGAATGAATTAGAATACTTATAATAGTTATATATATTATATAATACCTAGTTCATAGTGATACCCAGAAAATTTTGCTTACTTTAGACCAAAAATAAGAATATTTTTTTTTGTGAATCAACCTCTAACCTGTAGGTACTATAAAAAGTTGCTGTTGTTAGATACAGTATGCAAATCAAATTTTCTGTACAAGTAAATTGGAGATAACAGTAAATCTTATGTCAAGTCCATAGATCCAAAATTAGTACCTATAGGTATGTTAAGTATAGTCTTTAAAATAAAAACATGAATATTTTTAGCAGGTTTAAAAAATTTAGTCCACTGCACAGTCAAAAGACACAACATTACAAGTCAAACGGCACTAATTTTATTAAACAAAACAAAATGGCTACTTTATACCTCAATTAAATTAAACTAAACTTAATAAATTAAACTAAGAAATTAAGGCAATGGTTTATACCTCCACATTAAGTCACTTAATAAATCTACGAGATCAAAATATCAAAAATATAATTCTAAAATTAAACAAGAATTTAGGGTTATGTGTACAAATTCTTCTTTATTACATTCACCGAAATGACAAATGACATGACGGGAATCACGGATTATGCCGATCGCCCAACGAATTATGTCGAATCAACTAAATTAAACTAAGAAGTTAAAAGTTGGCCTTCTTAGTTTAGTTTAATTCCTTAATTCCTTAATTGTAGGTATAAATGGTTACGTTTGAATGTAGTATTTTAACTTCCTAATTATCTTAATTTATTAAGTTTAGTTTAATTTAATTGAGGTATAAATAAGAAATAAGTATAGCCATAAACAGTAATTCGAAAAGACAATGATGCCGTACCAGATATAATTTTGGTAGGTACCTATACCTACTTATATTATTTTGGTTAAAACCGAGGTTAAAACCATAAAAATAACAATTTCTCCCATATTATCATGCTGCTTTCTGGAAGTCGCTGAATAATGCACAAACGTGTAGCACGTACAAAGAATGTCGAAATAAGGGGGGGGGGGGCAAAAATATTTATAGTTACTCCTCTGCCAAGTACATAAGTATTTGGTTTTTACATGATATCATAAGGACTCGCTAAATTTCCAAAATAAGGCATTTACCCATTTTCTTTTCAATCTAGCTTTCTCTCAAAGTCCGGACTTATAATAGACATGCGGTTCAGACCATTCAAATGGACAAAATTCATTTCAATCCTTTAGAGAGAAAGAGCTTAAAACAGGTAAGAAAAAGAAGATAAGATGTTGACGTAGGCCACGCCGTACAGCGAAATAGTAACAGCTGACTTCAATAACAAAGGCTTTTATTTTTCAATGAAATATTGCAACAAACCCGATCGATGGCAACACTTATATATTTTTTATGGTACGAAATAGGATGTTATCCAACTTTCTAGTAGAAAAACCTACCTAAAAAAACTGTTCGATAAAAATTTTACTAAAGTGGTGTCAAAACAATCAAGTTGTCAGCGTCCCATTGTAAAAATCGAACATGGGATTGATATGACATGACCCTATGTTTTTGTTTTGATTTTGTCATTTCCTGGGTAACCCAATTAAATACAGACAGTTAACGTTATTAATACAAATAAATTAAAGAGTAAATATACTTGCCATAAAGACTAGGCAAGGGGTAAAATGGCAGACAAACTACGTATGAAATTTTAACAAAGGAAAATAAAGCACCAAATCAACTGCACTTACTTTTAAAATCATGCAGTCTTCAGCCCGAGTTTGTGATGATTCCAGCCACTACTTTAACACGAGTCAATGACGAAACCACGACAAAAACACGAAAATTTAACACAATATTTTAGGATACACCATAAGGCAAATGCACTTTATGCAGGCAATACAATAACATGAAAACAGTGTGAATGAGAATAGGTATCCCTAATCGGAGGAGGCGCTTTCGCTTACAGCCGTTTGCGGAGCGATGGCAGCACCTGTTTGGGCCTACTATGCTGACCATTGATAAATTTGCAGTCACTACTCTCGTCAGTTTTCATGTTTGTGGACATACAATACAAAGATCCATATTTTAGCAAGATCTTCAATTTGCCACAAATCTTATTAAATTAATATAAAATTATTGATCCACAGATATCTGAACCTGCTATTGAAAAAATTAAAAATCACCTGTGGCACTTGTCTTCTGAGATTTGCGCAGTATCGTTCTTGGATAACGAAATCCCTGTTGAATATAAATGAAATATGATAAAGGCTCTAGGAAAAAAGGACCCATTAGGAGGTGAAAAACGAGTTAAATTAGGTAATATACACGAAATAGAACATAAAGAACTTTGGGAATTTATATGTAAAAATACTCTTAAATTTTTTGAAAGGTTAGGCCGGGTTATCCACAATTTTTTTAAAAGAAAATCCAGAAAACTGGGAAAGGAATAATGAGTAAGTACATAGGTACATTAATAATTTTATTGTAGTGAGAAAGCTAAAGTAGTGAATGATAAGAATATAATAAAATATTAACAAAAGATGAAGAACAACGTCAATGTAGTAGGTATACCTAAGACAAAATTGTAGAAAAAAAATTATTTAAAGATGTCAGCAAGACGACAGTTGCAAAAACTTTTTAAAAGTGATGTTAAAATAAATTAAAATTAACTATTTGTGTAAATACATAATAGGGTTAGTTATTCTTAGGTACAAATTATTAATATAATATACGAATATTAATACCTATATACCTAATATGCTCTGTTTCTGTGTATAGTCAGGCCAGTGGTACATACCGGGTGTCCACGGAAGGTGGCTCGCCCCTCTAACTTTTTGTTTTTCAAGATAATGAAATAAAATTCAGGGGATTTGTATACGACATAAAACTGCATTTTTTGACAGGTGACTCAACATTATGGAACTTCCGGTTTATCCGAAAGTGACATAAACTTTCGATTTTTAAATGGGACACCTGGTATATTTTTACTTTTTTTGACTCCATATGACATTCTAAATACAACGATGTGTCACTTGTCACTTTTTGTCTCCAAGAAAATATTTTTTTTCCAAATTTATTGTTTTATCTAGAGGGCTATGAATAACTTAAAATGACTTATTTCAGTTCTTTTATCTTGGAAAAAATACAATTTTACTATTTTTGGTCGAATGTTATGTGCTATGTAAAATTTAATCTTTAAAGTTGTATAACTCATTTTTTTTAAATGGCAACATGGTGCATGGCTCGTCGGGTGAAGAAAAAAGAGGATTTTATTGCGATTATTTTGATACCATACACTATTAGGTTTTAGAAAAGCTGCCATTAAAAAACTTTAAAAAGTTAACTTAGAACTTTCCCAAAATGAAGCATCTTTATTTGAGGATAAATTTAGATTTAAATATGCATCAAGAGCCTGTGACCAGCAAAACTAATAAAACAACATCACGCCTTGAAGAAAATTGACATGTCGACAGCTTCTGCCAAAGTAAATTAGGTTCTTGTTTAAAAAGCATGGAAAAGAATAGTTTTACAAGGAGTGAAAAAGTTGATATGTTATTAGTGTTTGGAGAATGTAGAAATAATTCAACCGATGCTGCACGACTTTACGCACAAAGATATTTTAATCGGCGTCATCCAACCCGGCACTATTAGGTACCCAAAACTGGTTCCGAAAATGCAAAATGAGCCTGACAATAATAACATATCAACTTTTTTACTCCTTGTAAAACTATTATTTTCCATGTTTTTTAAACAACAAACTAATTTACTTTGGCAGAAGCTGTTGGCATTTCAATTTTCTTCTAGGCATGATTTTGTTTTATCAGTTTTGCTGGTCACAGGCTACTTAATGCATTTAAATCTAAATTTATTCTCAAAAGATATGCTTCATTTTAGGAAAGTTCTAAGTTAACTTTTTACAGTTTTTTAATGGCAGCTTTTCTAAAACCTAATAGTGTATGGTATCAAAATAATCGTAATAAAATCCTCCTTTTTCTTAACCCGACGAGCCACCATGTTGCCATTTAAAAAAAATGAGTTATACAACTTTAAAGATTAAATTTTACCTAGCACATAACATTGGACCAAAAATAGTAAAATTGTATTTTTTCCAAGATTAAAGAACTGAAATAAGTGATTTTAAGGTATTCATAGCCCTCTAGATAAAACAATAAATTTGGAAAAAAAATATTTTCTTGGTGACAAAAAGTGACAAGTGACACATTGTTGTATTTAGAATGTCATATGGAGTCAGAAAAAGTAAAAATATACCAGGGGTCCCATTTAAAAATCGAAAGTTTATGTCACTTTCGGATAAACCGGAAGTTCCATAATGTTGAGTCACCTATCAAAAAATGCAGTTTTATGTCGTATACAAAACCCCCGATTTTTATTTTATTATCTTAAAAAACAAAAAAGTTAGACGGGCGAGCCACCTTCCGTGGACACCCGGTATATAGTTATGATAATAAAAGTTTTAAAATTTTTAAAACATTTGTATTTTATTCCATCGGCGGCACCATTTTGGATTCATTAAATAAATGGACTGTAGGGTAAAGTCGGGTAATGGCGGACAAGCGGCTAAATCCGGACAAGTTATATTTTGGCTGTAGTAACTCTCTAATGTTCAAGTTATTGCCGCTTTCAAGTAGAGTAGTGTAACGCTAATAAATTTTATAAGGTAAAAGTGGTTTACTGAGTGTTCGTTATAACAAACTGTGTTTTTAAAGGTATATGCAAATTTTGTAATAATGAAATATTTATCTCTTCGGTTCAGGTATTTAAGTTTGATCCCTTAGTAACTAATTGAACACAATATGTTTTCATTAAGTCCTTGTGAAATCGCCATTATTACCTAACATTTTCAACCATGCGTTTCGTCTAATGCCGGAAACGTGATGCGGACAAGCGGGTAATGGCAGACTGGCCCCTTTAAATTCATTTATCTCGTGCTATCAATCACTTATTTCGTAGTTTTATGAATTATATGTTTGTTTTCTAAATGGGAAAATACAAACGTAAAACAAACAAAGCTTCAGGGAGTGCTGCGAATATGCAACGGGCCGTGGAAGAATAATTGCTAATGGTGCATCAATTCGAGGCGTGTCCAAGAGATTCCAAATTCCTAGATCAACTTTGCATAATAGAGTTCTAGATCGAAAAGAAATTTATTGTTCTTTGGGCAGAAAACCAGTTTTTTTCATAAAATGCTGAAAATTAAAGAGCTTGCAAATCAGATTGTTAAGTTGTCAAAACTTTATTATTATTAAAAGAAAAGTGTGCCTTTGATTATGCTCAAGAAGAAAAAAATCGGAAAAAAGTTGACTCCTCAATAAAATGCTGCGAAAAGAAAAATTGTGGAAGAAAAGCAACCTTTGAAGCGGGAAAACTGTAAGAGAAAAAAAGATAAAGTGAACTATGCGGAAGAAAAAGACCAGGAAGAAAATTCCTCGGACAGTAAACAAGACAAAGAAGTCAATGACGATATTTGCTTGGTTTGCGGAGAATTCGGCAAGAATAGAGAGGTGTGCATTAAATGCACATTATGTGCGCTTTAGGCTCATAAACCGGAAGTACTATATTTCTTACATCCGGTTTAACCGAAAGTTCACACTATTGGAAAGATAATAAAAATCGAAGATAGGGACATGTAAGCCGTTTTGCTCTAAGACGTATAGTTAGAAAGCTAGACGCTGTCAAAGTTCAAAAATGTCATTTTTCAAGAGTAAATATCTCGGAAACTGTTAAGTATAGACTAATAATGCTTTTATTAAAAAATGTTCAGAATTGTATGCAGAATCCAAAAAAATGATATAAAATAGGGGTATCCATTTAAGTTTTAGATCTTACCCCCCCCCCCCCCCTCCCTCCTAATGGCTTTAAGTAACAAGATTGGCAATATACGCAAAAGGTGTCCCCCTCGAAATAAAAATCGACGGGTCCGAGCGATTTTCCACATTTTCATTTTAAAGCAGGAAAATCGAGGTGGGAAGTTTTTCAATGAACACCCTGTATAATAACAAACACTCTAATAATAAAGTCTATGCACCTTAAAACTTTAAAGGATAAAATTGTTAGCAATGATCTAATCGTTACTAAAGCAGATGTATAAAGGCTCTTCTTGTCTGGTGATCATGAGGAGAACTGTCTATATTGATAAGTTGATGAGTTTCCTGAGCTCTGGGGAGTTTCAGAATATCAACCTACCCAGTAAACACAAACTCGTCCCTAGGATGTCCTAGGGATCATTTTTATGGGATATTTCAACGTCCCTGGGATGTCCCGTATTTACCCAGGGATGTCCCTTGGATGTCCCGTTTAGGTCAGTTTGGGTCGGTTTCTTACATCGCTAGGATGTCCCATCAATGTCATCAGAGGACAAGATTGGGACGTTAATGGGACTGTGTTTATAAATAAAAAGTAGGCTATATTTAAAAAAAACTTTTATTTAAAATGTTTGTACAAACTTAAATTAAGTAAAAAAATATCCTGAATCTGAAAAGAAAGTTTTTAAAATTTTAATAATCGTTTTAGTTCTAAAGATTCGCCATTCTTAAATTGTGTCGTAAAGATAGATAAAATCAAAGCTTTTTAAAAACAGTACTTTGTTTCATGAAATTAAATTTAAAAAAGCACTACGCTAGATAGTTATAATTATACCTGTTGAAACCACTTTAAACACTAGTCCTCTGACGCTTCACTTTCCCAAGCGCATGGCGCAGCCAACTTTTTATCTTATTTTCTATATATTTTTCATTAGCACCTTCCTTTGGTAGTATTGCTTCTAAAAAACGCGTAAAATAAATAAAAATTAATTGCATTAATAAATACCTGTAAAACCTAAGTAGCTACTTTCCGCTTAAAAGTAGCGTTACTACGTGCAAATGGTATTTCTTTGGGCATGCTTGAAATATTAACGTAATTAGTAAATTATTGCTTGTACTTACCACATACTTTTTTCGAAAATAACGATAACACGAACAAACAAATAATCAAAAACCCGAATTCGGGATTCACGCGTTGAAAAAAAAGCTTTGTAAAAAGTAAAAGTGGGGTTAGTGACAGATTTGGGCTACAGAGAAGGAATTAAAGAATTATTTGGTTAGGACACAGAAAAGAACTAAGTCTTCGATGTCTTGTAAATTATTGTTGTCATTTTGAAATATGCTTATTAAATTTAATATTAATATACTTTGTCTTTTTCGGTTACACACACAAAAACAGAAAAATTAATAAATTATGTAGAATATTAAGAATTTTTGTACGTGTATACAATATTATATTAATACCTGTAAGTTTGGCGAATTATGAATATAAAATAAAATTAACATTGTTTTCGCCGAAATTTTCATTTTTATCTCTTTCCTACTAATGTCCGAAATAGGTCTTACATGCGACATCTTTAGGACATTCATTTACTTAAAAGGTCCAGGTTGGACGTCCCTCGGACGTATTATAAAGACGTCCCTGAGACGTGTAAGTGTGGATATATTTAGGACGTTCCATTGATCCCAAGGACGTCTCTGGGATATCCCATTTGTGGGACGTTCGGATCTATATGAGACGTCTCAGGGACCTTGTGTGTTTACTGGGTAATGCCTATACTAACGCCTTTTCCACAAAGGTCAAAAATGTTTTACAACTTTAGAATGCTTTATTAATACGGAAGATTATTTTAAACATCCCTTTTCTACGGTTTGCCAATGTTAGCCTTTTGGCCCACCCCCCTCGTTTCACGAAGAGTTCCACTATGGTTCCAGCAGGCTCTCCGGTCACGCATTGCCTATCTACAGCTACCATATCACGCACAAGGAAAGTACCCCTATTAGACCTGTCATTTCTTTTGTAAACCCTCCATGTTACAACCTTTCATCCTGGCTTAATATAATGAGGGATACAACAGGTTTCATATGCTCTTATTCTGTCGAGAACTCTGGGGACTTCGCTGCCTATTTAAAGACCATATTAATATTTCAGAAGATGCTATTTTAGTTTCGCTTGATATTAAAAATGGTTTCCCAGCATTCCCCCTACGGAATGTGTCGACTTAAGGGGTTTACTGATGGAGACAGTGGCGGATTTACAAATTGGCCGCTAGTAGGCTATTCAATTTTTACCGCCCCTCAATGACGGCTCGTGAGTTGTGAAACAGGTGAAGTGTTCGGGAAAGAAAAAGCCCGCTGCAGGCGAAATGCGCCGCAGGCGAAATTTTTTTAAGACCACGCCCAAAGTTGGTCAATAATTTTTAGTAAATATTTTAAAAATTTATGATTACCTACTTATTTTATTGAAAATGGAAATTTCTTTCTGCAAAGCCAGTAAAGTTCCAACTACCTTTTTTTATCCCCATTAACAGACACGGCCAACAATAAAGTTTATTTAAAAAAATACTACCCGTCGACCATGAATAAAGATTGTACCATTTATTTCTGTAAGATAAAAAAAAAATTTTGGGCCAAATTTGCCGCCCCCTAAAATCTGCCGCCCTAGGCTCCAGCCTACTTAGCCTAATGGTAAATCCAGCAACGACTGGAGAGAAAAAGCCTGCCTAGACTTCTAATTATTGAAAATTTCTTTTCACACTAGACCAACCCTTTTTCAATTTAATAACCATTTTTTAAACATAGTTCCGGTTTGGATGGTATCGTGTCTTTCCCCTTTCTTGAGCGAGGTATTTTTGAATAACTTATTGGAAGATAAATAAAACTAATTTAGCATTTCACTTAATTATGGATAATATTTGCATAGTGTGAAGTGACAACGAGGCAAGGTTGAATTGGGTGAGTTTTTGAGTGATTTAGATGTTTTACATTTTTCGGTAATATCCTTACAACTAGCAATTTTTTTTTAAACTTTAGTATTTCATTGCGTTAACAGTTAACACTTTAAAACATCACTTATAGTTAAAATTAAGGACAAAACAGAATATCACATTTGTCCAAATCTGGTGTTTATGCCTTGAATTGTGATGATTGCCCAGCAGTTTAGGTCGGTCAGTCGAATGGAAGGATTTCTACTAGGGTGCAAGAACATCTTAGCCTTTTCAGTATGTGTAAACATTCTGGTATCACCGAGACTAAGTCTGCTTTTGCAAATCATCTGTTTACTTCTGGCGACCACTTTATTTCTTCTCCTACAAATATTAAAATTTTTCGCGAATGTCCTAAAAGTAAAAAGTTAGATCTATTGGAAAAATGGAAATTACTAAAGCTAAAACGAGTCCTATACTTACTTGTGTTAATGATATATTTAATTTCGAACCCAATTATTTGATCTTAAATAAAATTAATAAATAATTTAGTGTTTGCTTTTTCTATTTATATCTTGATTTTCTAATGTCACTTCGTAACAATTAGAGGCACATATATTATAACTTAACTGTTGAGCTCTGTTGAGCTATTCTTTTCTATCGTATTTTTAAGATATGCAACCAAACAAACAGAATTTTATTGGCAAATTCGTTTTATTCTTTTTCTTGACCTGTTCTGACCTAACTGATCTCTCTTTTCTCTAACATTTTGTTATTGTAGGTATCCAAAATGTAGAGTGGATGTATTTTTAAAATTTTAATTTTAGAACCGCAAGGTATGAAATGCTAATTGTTTTGTTTAATAATGTATATACGTTAGTTAGATTTCTCATTATAGGTCTGATGATGCCCGAAAGGGTGAAACACGTATAACCGTTTTTTGTTATTAATACACAATTTTAATGAGACCGAGAATTTGTGTATTTTCCAATTTTTCATAATAAACACAAAAGTATCTATGACTGGGAATTATATAGTTAACATTCCGAGATTAAAGGGGCGAAATAACTATATATAGCGATTGGGCATTTGCCAGTTGCAAAGGTTCTCATTTTGGAAGTTTTATCCAAAAGTAATTTAGAAGTAGTTCAAGCATTTGATGCCAATGCTGAAGCGAAGCTAATTTTAACCATTAATACTTCTTTATATGTTTACATAAAATAGGCGACCCCAACGATAGACCTTTGACCTTTGGAAGAAGGTAAAGTTATAATATGTCAATTCATTCACAGTACCTATCGAGACTGGTCAAAAATTGAGAGTAACTGGTTTTAACATTGATGATGAATGGATTGGGTAATAATTGCAAATTAAATATCAAAATAAGAAGGCCATATATAAGCAGATTTCCTAAATCTACTACGTTAAATTAAATGCATAGATGGCATGCACAAAGAGTTCACCAACAATAAAGCGTGCTGATGCAGCCACTAACGACAAGCCTTTTCACTGCTAAATTAAAACATTGTTGCCGCCTGTCTGTTTGACTTGCTGCATGAGTTTTTTAAATTTATTTTTATAGCTTATCGTACAACTTGATTTCACATAAGTATCTACACCTATCCTAGATTTAAGTAGTTTACCTTTATTTTCCTACCTATGGTATAGTCTAGAGTCTAGACCTAAAAATGTCTCTATTTTTAATTGCTTAGTAGAATATAATATTTTCAACCTTTTGACGTTCCAACGTTAATTACATGAAAACATATTGGCTGGTATGTTTTCTATTTCTTACAGAATTAAATGACGACTCTCACTATTCAATACATACCTAGGCTACAACGTATATGTTGGGTAAAATATGAATGATGTGCGGTTTGTATAACTTGGTTTTTATTTGCAATTATTACTACTTTTCAAAATGGTTAAAATAAGAAGGTTTTACTTTCTTACTTAAGAAACATCCAGTTTGTTTGTATTAGTGTATTACGAATTTTGCTATTTTTCGACGAAATAAAACCTATTTTAGTTATACTTGCTGTCGCTTTTTATCTATTTTTATTTGTTTGACATTTAACACCTAATGCAACGGTAAAATCATTGTGAAAATCGGTCCAATTACCCCGGAGTAATCAGCGTACATATTATTATCAAAAACATACATTCGGCTATAATTGAGAATCTCCTATTTTATTGTTTGTTAAACATGCTTATATCATTAAAAATTCCAATAAAATACGATATGCGGCAACACCACGACATCAGATCAGTGAATTTGAGCCATCTGTTGCCGAGGCGCTGCATTATAACGACAGATTTAAGGTTAGAGTTACGATCAACTCCACAATGGCGGCCAAACCACCTCCAATACATCTTAAACTGGGTTGTCAACTTTTCTCGGACATCCGCCATTCTTTATAGTTTGATATTCAATGGTAATTGTTATTAGCGGGATTAGCAGAAACATAATATGCCCCAATGATGATGGCAATTGAACACTTGTATTGCTATAACAAAAAATGCAATTGAAGTCGCTCGACTTGGAAGCTGGCGAAATATATTTTAAAATATTTACAAAACACTAAATATTACGGTTTACGATTTCATAAAGATAAGTTCGATTTAATAAGTTTTGTTCGTAGATGCCGATAGGGCTCGGCTAGCAAGGCAACTGATGGGAAATCATTTGCAGTACACAGCTAGGGCTTTGCCATTTTTTGGGAATGCAGAAAATAAAACACAGTTGCGTTATCTAGTGCTGCAGCCGACACGACGCCATTTTTCAGTCAGAGATCACAAAAACGTTCTGTAAATCCGATGTTTCATAAGAAATCAAAACACAGACGTACGATTTTATTTTATTACAGATTAGCAAAGCAATTGCTAAAAACTTAGTCAACGTTGAATACTTATTACAGATAGTTGAAATGCCCACCGACGTTTTAACAAAAGGTTTAAGTTATGTTCTTATACATTATATTATAAGTGGTCAAATGATTTAGGTACCTCTATATAATATAAAATGTTGGAAGTAATATCACTGTTGCTTATCTAAGCCGGATATTGTTTATGTTAGCAGTTAAAGATTTGGTTTGTGTTGTAAAATTCCACCATGTTTTACTTGAACAGCACCTGGCGACTTCTACCTAGGTACCACCAGAACTGTTTTGTGTACTCCTAATTATTCTTGACAAAATGGCGAAACATATAAGAGTGATGTGTGATATTGATGGCTATATATACATATATTTTTCAATACATTTTTCTAGGATCAGTTACGAAAACATTTATTATGGCACAATGACATGTTGTATAGCTAAATGCTGATGAGCTAAGGACTAAATGGATAACAAATGTACAACAAAATATCATAGTTTTACGCAATTACCAGCATATATCGCACCCGTTACAGAACAGTGTCATAACAAAATTTTTGAAAAGTGTGTTTTTAGAGTACCTACCTATTCTTACTGTTCGCATTGTGATCTGTTAAAGTGACATATTTCTAACTAGCGTACGTCTCCGTGTGACGCGCTGATGTCACTTAGTATTTTGCCGCCTTTCAGCACATCTTGCATAGGAAGAGTGTCTTAAGCACTCCGGTGAAAGTGTAAAATAGCCATCGTCCATCACAAGGTCATTTCTATCTCAAGCCACAGCAGCTGGCCACCAGAGGCGCTGTCGCCGCTGCTTGATTCTCCAGCTAGCCGAGGGCCGGGTTATGTCGCATATTAGTGACGTATAGAAGAGGACAGTTATACTCTGACCTACACTATAACGCTCCGTATTCATAAACAGGAATATATTTATATGAAAAAAAATGGCGTTTTATCTCTATCTTTTACAGACAAATCATTGAATATCAAAAACTATAAGCAAAGAGAAAACTTCACAACCCTCTTTTAGACTGTATTGGAGATGGTTTGGCCGCCATTGTGGCGTTGAACGTAAATCTATAGCTATAAATGCAGCGCCTCGGCAACAGATGTCTCTAATTCACTGCGTGTGATGTCGTGATGTTGCCGCTTATCGTATTTTATTGGAATTTTAAAGTATTTAAATATTTTTAACAGACAATAAAATAGGAGGTTCTCAATTGCAGCGCAATGTATGTTTTTAATAATAATATGTACGCTGATTACTCCGGGGTAATTGGACCGATTTTCATAATGATTTTACCGTTGCATTAGTTCATTAAACAGGTCACGTCGTATTTGATCTAAATTTCTTATATAACAAACTTTAATTTTAAATGTTTCCTACAAAAGGAAGGTATGATTAAATTTTTAGCCTTATCAGTTTCACATTCCTTTTTTTTTATTCCGAATTTTTTTCTATATGTGGTTTCTAGTACATGGGTTTTGAAGGAGCAGTGTGATCGGAATTGCCGGTGATCGTGTTAGTAATCGTTGTTTGCAAGTGTTATAATGCCCAGAGTACGAAGAAATGCAAATTATCGCCAATTAAGCGAGTTTGATAGGGAACGAATAGTTGGATTAAGGGAGGCTGGACTGTCTTACCGGGATATTACCGCTAGAGTACAAAGAAGTTTAGATACTGTGGTGAGATGCTGTCAGGCATGGATTCAAGAAGGCCGAACACAAAGAACTAGGGGCAACGGACGAGTTCGCAAAACAACAGAGCTTCAAGATCGTCGCCTAAGATTGCTAGCTTTGCGAGATCGTTTCTCTACCACCAGGGCAATTGCAAACCAGTGGTTTGCAGAACATGGAAGGCGTATTGGAATGCGAACCGTTTATCGTCGAATAAGGTCCCTCGGTCTTTTTTCATTCCGTCCTCAATGGGTCCTAACCTTAACTCGAGAGCATCGAAACAATTGACTTGAGTGGTGTAGAGAACGACTAGCGTGGGACCAGCAATGGAACACAGTGGTCTTTTGCGACGAATCCGGATTTTGTTTAGCCATGCATGATGGTCGGCAACGGGTAAGAAGGCGACGTGATGAACAGCGTGATCCACAATTTTTTGTTGAGAGGCATATTCATCGCACTGTTGGGATTATGGTGTGGGGTTCCATTGCTTACGGCCCTAGGTCACCTTTAGTGTTTATTAGAGGCAACATGAATGCGCAGCGTTACATTCAAGAAATAGTGGAACCACATTTAATCCCATACCTTAGGACTCTCCAAAACTCAACTTTTCAGCAAGATAATGCCCGACCACATGTAGCAAGAGTAACGTTGGATTACTTTGAATATGCTCAAATTAATTTGCTGCCATGGCCACCACGATCTCCTAATTTGTCTCCCATTGAACACGTGTTAGACATGATGGGTAGGAGATTAAACAATTTACAACAGCCTCCTCAAACTGTGGCTGCTCTCCAACACCAGGTTGAGGTGGCCTGGAATGAGATGCCCCAGGAGGATATTAATCACCTAATTAGAGGTATGCCTAGACGCATTAATGAATGTTTCAGGCACCATGGTACATCAACACATTATTGAAGGTAAACCCGAATAAACTTAGTCTGTCTTTAAAGATTGGATTAAAATTTTAATCATTTAATTACTATGACCCTCCGGATGTTTATGTAAAATATTATTGAAGTAAAATAATTTTTACTGGGTGTTCGGGTTTCTATGTCACTTAGTATATATACATTAGTGATGAGAAATTATGAGGTAATTGCGAAAAGACTGGCAGGTGAAAAGGGCGCGGAGATACTTAACCACTCACAAACACCACCAATAAGTGAAGAGGTGGAATGAGTCTTATACAAACCAAAATACAGTAGCCTTTTTCCTTATTATTTGTTACCAATTAGGTATGGGTACCTACTTTTTTTGCAGATGCAGAAGTGAGTGAGAATAAAATGCAGAACAACACAGAATAAAAAGAGGCTGGGTAGAATAATCTAAATAATACCGAACCAGAGACTGTGAATAATAACTCGGAAAAAACTGATGCAGAAAGTAATGAGAATTACCTAAACAAGACTGAACCAGAAAAGTTTATGAACTTTAGCCTAAATAGGACGGCATCTAAAGAGGTTAAGAATATCCCCAAAGACGGTGAAGCTATCCAGCAGAACCCAGATGAAATTATAGCAAAAGAAGGGACAATGAATAAGGATTCGGACGGTATTAAAAAAGAAGAGCATGATTTTAGCAGTGATGATAGTGTTCTTGATCCAAATTAAGAGCCAGAATCGGAAGCCCCTGCACATATATATACATATTCACATGTATACATATTCCCATTAAAAGGTCTTCTCCAAAGATAGGAGGCAAGGAACGGAAGAAAGGTGTTTTAAAATATATTTCCAAAATGAAAAGGAACCTTGGTCAAGAATACCTAAGCCCGAAGACAAAAAAAAACTAATGTCAGAAGAAAAAAAAGCTAAAAGGAAGAAGCTGTTTGATCAATATTGGGTATTAGGTGACCTTACACGTCAACGAGGGTTAATTGCCAGAAACTCCAAAGTTCTAAAGCCATCCTACCGTTTCACAAAAAAACATCAGCCAAGAAATTACATCTCATCGTTTTTCTTTGTTGTTGACTACGCAGAAGTCAAAGTAAGTAAGTTACAGACAGTAAAACGGAAGCTAAAACGGAAGCTAGATGACAATGGATGGAAGGCGAAAAAACGATAACCACCAAACGCTCGAGAGACATAGAAAAGAAGCAGTAAAATAATTCATAAATAAAATACCAAGGACTTAAAGCCACTATCTGAGGGCTCATACGTCTAGCGAATATACAGGGTGATCCTTAAGTACATCAAGAAAATCTAGGATATGATTCCTGGCATCAATTTAAGTTGAAAAGTTTATATGGACTTATGCCCTAAAATGCTTACCCTCTAAAATACAGAGGGTGTTAAAATATTTTTAAAAAATATTTATTTTAGTTAAATTTCGAAAATCCTTAAAGATACGGTATTGAAAATTCGTGCTTATCTATTTTGGATCAAACTACACCTTTTCATTGAAAAAGGTTTTGCTTCCTTCCACCAGTGGCGTGCGTACTAGATACCATCAATATTGTTTTGGTGAAAATATTTGATACGCCACTGATTTTTTTAATTCCGATGCATTTTTATACATTATTGATACAAGCTGAACAAGACTTGTCTCTATTATGTTTTTGAATAAAAGAAGTAGATTTAAAGATAACTCTGATGCCGTATGGGACAAAATTAATTTACTTACTAAATAAGTACAAAACATGTTATGAATTATTTATGCCACAAGTAATTTAACAAGTTACTTAACGAGTAATTTAACATACTGGTTTTAAAGAAACTGTTGAAAGTGGCCACCATCTGCTAAAATACAAGCATCTAGCATCTATAGCCGCCTTCTCATGGAAGTTCTAAGCTATGACAAAGTTGTTTTTTTTATTTCTTCCATTTTTCTTTAAGTCTACTGCTTTTTTCAAAAACATAGTAGAGAACACTCGTATTCAGCTTGTATCAATAATGCATAAAAATGCATCGGAGTCAAAAAAATCAGTGGCGTATCAAATATTTTCACCAAAACAATATTGATGGTATCTGGTACGCACGCCACTGGTGGAAGGAAGCAAAACCTTTTTTAATTAAAATATGTAGTTTGATCCAAAATAGATAAGCACGAATTTTCAATACCGTATCTTTAAGGATTTTCGAAATTTAACTAAAATAAATATTTTTTAAAAATAATTTAACATCCTGTATCTTAGAGGGTAAGCATTTTAGGGCATAAGTCCATATAAACTTTGCAACTTAAATTGATGCCAGGAATCATATCCTAGATTTTCTTGATGTACCTAAGGATCACCCTGTATAGATGGAACTATAAGTTTGTCGCAAATTTTTAGAAATTATGAAACTGAGGAAAAAATAATGGGGGGCTATTCCAGTTTCCGAGACTTCATTTAAAAGAATTTTTTACATTGACTTTAATATTTCATAATTCACTTCAAAAATAGATCAGTGCAGTTTGTGCGAATCAGTTAAAAATGCTATATGGTCGATAGTAATAAGATGAAAGACAACTAGGATAAACATCTTTTTCAAAAAAAACTGAGGCGGATTTCCAAAGAAATTGACAAAATGGAAGAGAGACAGAATGTGAGCAATGTACTTGTAACTTACAAACGGTGTTACCATACCCAATAGGTAATAATAAGACCTTCGTTCTTCGTTTTATCCTTAAGAGCAGTAACCCCCTTTACCACAATGAAAATTGCCGAACGTTTTGCTGGTCAAACGAAAAGAAAAAATAAAAATTGATATTTAGAAAATAAATTGTACTTTAAATACCCCATCCAGAAAAGTAAATGACGATCGAAAATATTCCCAAAATTTTTTTTAGAAATTTTTTTTATTTCTAGTAATTTTGTAACATCTTAAACAATTCTTTATTGGTCAAAAGCAAAATGACTTTCCCGGGTGTAGAATGTTGTACCAAACAATTTTTCTTAAAGCCATTTTTCAATATCGGCCTTACTTTTTTCTCAAAAACTTTGGGCGCGTAAACCCACTTTACACGCTTAAATTCACTTTACGCGCCCAAAGTTTTTGAGAAAAAAGTAAGGCCAATATTAAAAAATGGTTTTAAGAAAAATTGTTTGGTACAACATTCTACACCCAGGAAAGTAATTTTGCTTTTGACCAATAAAGAATTGTTTAAAATAATAATATTACAAAATTACTAAAAATAAAAAAAATTTCTAAAAAAAATTTTGGGAATATTTTCGATCGTCATTTACTTTTCTGGATGGGGTATTTAAAGTAGAATTTATTTACTAAATACAAATTTTTATTTTTTCTTTTCGCTTGACCAGCAAAACGTTCGGCAATTTTCATTGTGGTAAAGGGGTTACTTCCTCTTAAGGTTAAATTATCAACGTCATTCAATCTATTGCCAACCTATAACCTATTTCGCGTTGATTTTTTGAGTTTATTATTTTAATAACTAACATTTAAAGAAAATCAATATCGTCGGTACATTATTTAGGTAGTATCTGATAGGTACATTACAAAAATATCAATTTATTTCATTGTTAATTTTTGGAGAATTGTATAGTGAAAGAACAATGAGTGACAATGACATAATAATATAAAAAAAAATCTTACCCGATATTTTTCGCTATACAATTCTACTAAAATAAGTTATGAAATTCCTTGATATTTATTAAATATGTCATTTATTACCTATAGAATATCAAGTCGATACTGATTTTCTTTAAATTTTGTATAGAAGCTAGAAAACATAAATAAATCTACGCGAAATAGGTTATAGGTTGGCAAGCATGTTGATACTCCCACCTTAAGAGTATTAATTGTGTATATGATGACGTTATATTGACATTGTGACAGCGGTACAAAATAGGAATCCTGCTGAAATGGCTTGATTAATCTTTGAATATCAATATTCAAAGGTTAAATAAATAATATTTATAATCTATTTACGAATGTTTCAAATCCAATCCACAATCTTAAAAGGTCAAAAGTTAGGTCAGCTGATTTTTTATATTTAGGTACTGCATGGTACTACGTATCGTTCTTAGTTTTAAAATTGTCTCTGCCAGAATAAATACTTATTTAAACATTACCTTAGAAATAATTATATTATAATAATATTTATATTATTTGGGATTTCCAATATAAAAAAATGAATCATTTTATTTTTGGACTATTATTAGTGGCATTAATTTTAACAGTCACGAGTGGTAAGTTTTCTATTTTAGTTTGAAGACAGTACGTCCATTATTTTTTTTGTTAATATTTGTAATTAGTTTTAATTTATATAGGTAAGTATATGAGAATATTAAGTTCTGTATAACTTTCACTGAATCCTTGCTGTTTTTTAGATTCATTTGAGTTTTATAAAACAATAGTATAGGACTTCATCTTATTTAAGTTTCCAAATTTACCTTACCTTTCACCCCATAAAACATTTAATATACAATTATTATTCTACAACAAGTCCACTTTGGTGATCCACTATTATAATAAGCTCCAGCAGTTATTGTAGAATAAAAGTAAAAATTATAAACTAAAACAATATAGCGCAACGAGCCATATTGCTACAGAATTTATTTAAATACAGTAAACATGGGCAATTAAAACTTTTAAGGTTCATATATTCATTACTGTATTAAACTGAACCAATTTTTACGATGGTTATTATATTTATTGTTTTTTTTAATTATATTTTTATATACCTACGTTATATATTAATCACATTGAATGGGTTGTAGAATTTAATATAGTCAGATCTGTTCTTAACGTGCGGGTCCAAAGGTCACTGATCATATGCGTCAAATCAGAGAACACAGAGGCTATCAAAATGTTGTGAGATTATTTACAAATATACCGAAGGAAGGAAAAATAGTTTCATTATTTTAGCTATCGCGAAGATAGCCACATATACCTAATATTATTAGTTTTGTAAAAATTATGTACAGGGGAACTGAAAAAGTTACAAAAAAATTATATAATCGTTAATTATATACCTACTGTACCCTTTAATTAAAAACGACAATAATAAACAGTGCAATTTATTTTAACAATTTTACTACTAAAACCTAAAAATACAATGGCATTTAGTCTGATAAACTATTTCGATAATGAAAGAAAAAGTGGAAATTCGCAAACCAATATGCAGGAAACCGTAATGAAAGCACTGGGAATTCGTTTAAGGACTATGCAGAATAATGTGCATGAAAAAAAAGCATAATATAATACCCAAGAATACTAAAAAATGTAAACGAAAAACACCGTTTATAATTATAGCCTAAAAACTCTCATCGTCACTTATAAAATCTGAAAAGTCCTCGTCGTCTGAGTCGTCTTCGAATGGAGCAATTATCATTGGCGCAACTTCGACATCTAGTACTTGTTCTCGATCCCACCAATCCCTTATTAATATTTCTGTATGTTCCACCGATTTCTTCCAGTACTCTTGTGTAATATGATCTAATGAATCTTGCCAGACTATTTGTACTTGGTCGGATTTAAGACCATCACCTACATGTTTTTCATAATAAGACTTTGCACCAGCCCATATTAATTCTATTACGTTAAACTGGCAATGATATGGCGGCAGTCGTAGAACCTCATGACCATATTCACGCAGTATTTTATCTACCGCGTATATTTTGGGTTTTTTAAGCGACTTTGCTATTGATAGGAGTTTCGATTTAAGCATATTTGGTAAAGGATTTTGGTTGTGTTTTTCCAGCTACTCATAAATATCACTTTTCCTCCAAGATGAAGTAGGCTGTTTATTTAAAATTCTTGAATGATATGATGCATTATCTAATAACATTAAAGGCGGATCATCCAAATTTGGTATCAATTGAACTTCTAACCATTTTTCAGACATGTCGCAATTCATATTATCATGATAGTCAGCACTTTTTGATGTTGAAGAAAAAATTAAACTCGCACCTGCAACATATCCTGTTGCAGAACCGACATGCAAAATAATAAAACGCTTTCCCGTACCGCACCCCTTTTTCCTTTTAACACTTTTTACAGACTCATCTTGCCAAGATTTTGAACCACTTCCATTCGAAAATATCCACGTTTCGTCTAAAAATACCACTTTTCTAAGTTTCGATTTGTAATTGTCCGTATATTTTTTTAAAAACTGAACACGCTGACTCACTATCTGTGGCTGCTCACATAAAAATCTTCGGTTACAGTATTTTTTATAGCGAAAACCTAAATTTTTTATTAATTTTGATAACGCTTCAAGTCCAATTTCCAAAACACCCCGAATTTTTAATGTTTTTTGTAAAACTGGAAGAGTTACATTGGTTTTTGATTTGTATAAATCGTAAATCACATTTCGAACTCCTATTTTAATATTTTCGCTTAAATCCTCAGTCTTTGGCTTTCTTCGTTTACACTTTTTACTATTATTGGGTATTATGTTATGTTTTGTTTCATGCACAATTTTCTGCACAGTCCTTAAACTAATTCCCAGTGCTTTGGCTACTGTTTCCTGAATATTGGTTGGCGAATTTCTACTTTTACTTTCATTTTCGAACTAGTTTATCAGATTAAGTACCATTTTTTTTGATTGGGGATGCAAAAACCCAGAAAATTGTTTCATTTTGTCACAAACTGTCAAAGTCACAAAACTGGCATATTTAAAATAAAACGTAGCTGGTGCTATTATAAGCTTTTTTAGAATCGCTGGAAAGTAAATACATATCCTTGTTTTACATGTCAAAATGGAATAAGTCTGTCTCATTTATCTTACGTATTTTATTTAGAGGGTAAAATTAAACTCAAGTAAAGAAAACAAAAACTGAGAGTATGTCTTTCTTGAATCGTATGACCCGCACGATAAGACCAGATCCGACTATAACAGGAACTCGGAGGATAAACTGTAGGTATTATCTTTTTTTGTACATTTAATTCCTATTCTAAAATATTGTACGAATAGTAAAATTATTATTAAACATTTAAAATACAACTTTCAAAATAATACCAAATCACACAGAGGTCTAGAGGTTAATAAATTTATTTGTTAGTAGCGAGTTCAAAAAAGTCATTCTTGTCAGCTTTTAGATAAACTGGACTGAGTTAGGCAATCAAACAATGTGTTAATAATGGCGGCTGTGTGCAAATTATAGCTTTCTGATTATTGCCACAAGCGATTTACTTAAATGCGCTGTTTTCGGTCACTCATTGGTTTAAATCGACTAATATGGGTTGGAATATTAAAACTCTGTCACAGAAAATTAAAAAAAATATTTTATTAAATTTGTTCCGTCGCCCAGAGGTCCACGAGTAGACCATTCTTTTTCCCGACCGTTTGCTGCAAAATATAAATCTTTTTTTTAACAAACTAAAAAAGAGGTTCACAATTGGTTTGGTATATACAGGGTGTTTCAATAAATTATTTCGAAAACTAAAAGTGACATGTAAATTCTGTAAACGCCAGTTATTAGCCTCTATGATTGGCTTCACAACTGTGTAAAAAATGTGTTTGAATAATACAAGATGTAGGTGGCGCCACGGTGCAAAGAAATCTTTCGATGACAGGAACTTTTAAATGTTGTCGTTCTTAAAGATAATTAATTTTTGGTCAAATTATGTCCCATAAAAAATTTTGATACATCCAACATGAAAGGAGATATTTGGGGTTAAGTTTTTTTTTTAAATAATTTTAACGAGTAGGTATTTCAATTATAAATATTTTTAATATCATTTAGCAGATTTTCATTTAATTTTGGTAATGATAATTTTAGTGATAAAACGCTCGTGTAGCGCTAAATTATTACGTCCAGTGACGTTTCAGGGGCGCCTTAACAAATAATATTGGCAAAAAATAAGACGCCACTGAGTTTTTGGGAATTTTTATATTTTTTTCGGATTAAGCAACTTAAAATATCCTTTTCTTGTCTGTTAAATTGTTTTTAAATCTTGCTTCGTTTTCGAAAAATAAAAACAATTTTATTGCATGTCTCTGGAAAACAAAAATCATTAAATAATTAATACGTTGTATTTTTTGTTGTTTAAAAGCATTAAAACATTATAGCATAATAAAATTAAATTAAAAGATGTTTTAAATTATATGAAAGAACTGATGAGAAATTAGAAATTATACAAAATTATTAATGAAAATTAGAACAATACCAAAAACTAACTAATGGGGTCGAATGAGGTGTTCAAAATTATTGCCGTTTTTATACACACACATAGCAAATCGATATAATAATTCGGTACTGCAAACTCTCAACAGTGTATTTCGATTAATGCCACAACCAAAATTGCTCTGGTTAGCTAGTTAGTTATGGTTTAAAAAAGCTCATCAAACTTTTTAACGCTTTAGTAGTAGTAGTAGTAGTAACATGTTTTATTTAGCAAAAAGCTACAATTAAATATTTTTTAATAATATATTTTTTTAATTTTTATAGATTTATTTTTAAATTCTAAAACGCAACCTTCTTTCACCAAAAACAGACAGAAAAGTTAAACATTTTGCAAATTGTATCAAGTATTAAGTATCATTTTGTTTTTTAATTAAATTTAATTTTAAAGTTTTTTTTTTTAAGTTTTAATGATATTTTAGATTTAATAGAATTTTCCCAAATTATTATATTCTATTAATAGGTACTTTATGAAAAATAGACTTATAAGCTTATGTTTTAGAAACTCTATCCACATAAAAATTTTGATTAGTTCTTGTTTTATAATTAAAAGAACAAATTTTTTTAAACAATCAGGCAATTAATTAGTTTTAATTTTATGTATAAGTATAAAGGTACATACTAAATAAAAAAATTAATTTCTGACATTCAACCAATCTAAATTTTTTAACATAAAATTTATTTTTGTATATTAGTCACAATTTAAAATAATCCGCATTGCCTTATTTTGTAAAATTTGTAATTTATCAAATATTTCCTCACTAGCACAATATAAAATGGAAAAACAATAAAGAAAATGAGGTAATATAATAGTATTAAATAAAGTTTTTTTTAGAAAACAAATTAAAATTAGAACTGATTTTTTTTTAAATAATCTACTTTGCCGGCAATCTTCGATATGATACTATCAAAATAATTAAAATTTTTTAAAATTTTCAATCAATAATAAAATTATCCCCAAATATTTAAAAATGTTCACTAATTCAAATTTTTCACCATCAATCACAACATTCCTATTTTGACAATTTAAATTATTACACGTAACCATAAATTTAGTTTCTGAAATATTTAATTTTAATTTATTTACTTTTTAATACATATTTATATTTATCTCAGAATTTAGACCATCCAAAATTCTTAAAACATTGATGTAAATTAAGGTGTCATTAGCAAACATTTTTAAATTACAAATTTTAAAAACTAAAAGCATATCGTTGATGTATAAAATAAATAATATTGGACCTAGTATACTTCCTTGAGGAACTTCTACAGTGTCCGCAAGAAAGTCCGCATCAAATGGGATTTTTTTTATTATTAGGTATAGGTAAAAATTGAAAAAGCAGTTAGTTTTTGCTTACCTAAAAACCAAAAACGACGTATACTGAAGCAGCTGCACGACTTGCGTTACCTGTCAAATTTGACATTATTAATAAAATAGGTTCAAAAATGCCCTTATTTATCAAAATACCAAAAAACTTTATTCGAGAAAGTTGTTTATTTAGGCATTTTTAGCCTCTGTACGAAATTTTGACACTCTAATACAATTTTTATTTTTTGTCAGATTCTCGAAAATTTAGATCAACCCTCGTAGATTAACTTTTATACATCGATGTAAAACCATTTGCCTTTACTTCATTTGTAATCTTAATGCAATTTTGTGTAAAATTTTTGTTTCCAATTATTTATTTTGCTTCAAAAACTGAAACTGTTATTGATCAGTATGTAATGTTTGATGCAAAGTTTATCTAATTACATCAGTTTTGCCAAAACCGACGTTTCTCATTTTTCTTAAGTTAATAAACAGATGTACAAAAGGAAATAATTAGGAAGCTTTTGTTGAAATTTTACTTAATTAATATTAAATTAAATTAATTATATTAAACTATAAATAAACTAATTAATTTAATTTAATATTAATTAAGTAAAATTTCAACGAAAGCTTCCTAATTATTTCCTTTTGTACATCTGTTTACTAACTTAAGAAAAATGAGAAACGTCGGTTTTGGCAAAACTGATGTAATTAGATAAACTTTGCATCAAACATTACATACTGATCAATAACAATTTCAGTTTTTAAAGCAAAATAAATAATTGGAAACAAAAATTTTATACAAAATTGCATTAAGATTAAAAATGAGGTAAAGGCAAATGGTTTTACATCGATGTATAGAAGTTAATCTACGAGGGTTGATCAAAATTTTCGAGAATCTGGCAAAAAATAAAAATTGTATTAGACTGTCAAAATTTCGTACAGAGGCTAAAAATGCCCAAATTAACAACTTTCTCAAATAAAGTTTTTCGATATTTTGATAAATAATGGCATTTTTGAACCTATTTTATTAAAAATGTCAAATTTGACAGGTAACGCAAGTCGTGCAGCTGCTTCAGTATACGTCATTTTTGGTTTTTAGGTAAGCAAAAACTAACTGCTTTTTCAATTTTTACCTATACCTAATAATAAAAAAAAATCCCATTTGATGCGAACTTTCTTGCGGACACTGTATATTATTTATTTTTTTATTTGAATATGTTTTTGATATCTTTGTTTTCTGTGATCTGTTACTTAAATAATTTTTAAACCATTTATAATCGTTTCCGCGAATACTGATACAATTTACTCACTAATCTAGCCTTGTCAATTGTTTCGAATGCCAGTTTAAAATCCAAAAACACAGCTATAACATTTTCCGCTTGATCAATGATTCTATTAATTCTTTTTTTAAGACCGACCCGAAAATATACACTTTCTGAACAATTTTTCGTCCAGAAAATAACGTTTTATCGATCAACACCGGAAAATGGACGTGACGGACCGGCAAAAGATTTTTCCGATCACTGTTTGCTCATTTTTCCAATCGCTATTTGATAATACAATCTACCTTGATTTCGTTACTATGATAACAACATTTCGATGTATTGTCGGGTGACAGTTCTTTGATTTTTAATTTGTTGTTTATGTCAAACTTGTTTCGCGAGGGCGCCAATTTAAAAATATGAATTCAGATTTTGAATTATCAAACACGGAAAGGAAATTCCAGAAGAAATTTTAAAAGCAGCAAGGAAAGCGACTTACGATATATTGCCAGTAAAATCAAAACCCCGTTACGAGAAGTCATACGACGCATTTAAAAATTGGTGTCAAGAAAAAAGTGAAAAATGTAAAAGAAGTCCTTTTGGCATATTTTGCTTGAAAAGTCCCAAAAACGGGCTTCTTCAACATTATGGAGCTTTATTCTTTTATCTGGTTTTATTTAGTATTGCATGGTAATTACCAGTGGCGGCTCGTGACTAGTGAGTCAGGGGGGGGGGGGGGGGAGCTGGCTTTAAATTAAAAAAAAAAATTAAAATGTCTATTATTTTCGAAAGTACGTGTCTGTTTTTTCTAACTTTCTCGTTGTGAATTTTAATTTCATCAGCATAAGCACTACTTAAACAAGTTAAAATATTAGTTTGTCCTAACATCTCAAAACTTACCACATTATAACGATCTTTTGCACTAATTTCATGTTTTTTATTTTCTCTGAAAGATGTTTTAAGTCCTGCACCCCATTTATAGTCCAATAATTATCATCCCCGTCAAAAAGAAGACACACGAAATAAAAAAAAAGAATTTTTGTCCTCACAACCGCATATTCAATATTGGTAGTGGCCGCCCTGTATTTTTTAAATCAAGTTTTTCACTTAGGTAAGCTCAGAGAACTACTAAACACAAGCTTCTGTAAATCAAGGACCTTCATATTAGACGAAATTTTCCAACTTTATAATGTAGGACTAATAAATAAATCAAAACAAATAAACAAAACGTGAGCGCCATCGACATGTCGAATCGCGAACAGCTGTTGGGCGGAAAATTTTGAGCTCCTCGTTGTGCGATATGTAGGTGACGTCACGTTTCCGTAGTCATAACGAGAAGTCGCGTTGAATCGGGACGAATAATCGGTCGCCCGCGGGGCCGCGCTTTTAGTATAATCTTGAGAGCGCGCAACTCGCTTGTCTATGAGTATAGCCTGCCCGCTGGAATAGAGCTGTTTGGTTTGAATTATGCCCGCGCTTAGTATAACCTACCTGCTGGAATAGGGCTATGTTTGGTTTGAATTATTTTAATGGATTGCTTACATACAATTGCTTTATTGGTTTTTTAAGTAAAGTATTTTTGGATTCTGTTTGAAATAATTGCAGGGAGGGCGGCGCCCCAGAGCCCTTCATTAACGAGCCGCCACTGGTAATCACTTTGGTATATAAAATTAAATTAAATAAAGAATTAAATTTAGGTATATCGACGTGTCGGCCGTAAAAAAAATATTGTACGTCAGGCAACCGAAAATGAGTGTTTTGCAGGTCTCTCCAAACTTCCAGGACTCGCCTACGGCTCGCCCTGGAAATGCTTATCTCTGCCTGGAACACACTACTTTCCGGTCTTATAACGTAAATACCTATTAGGTACCTGAATAATAATGCAACTATAATAAAAGCACAGTTTTGTTTAACGAGAGCTGCCTGTTCTATGTAGGTACGGATTCTTAATTCAAAAAATTATGTCTTCTTGCTTATTAAAATAAATAGCAGTTCTTTTTTTAATTCCCAATTTAATTTCATAAAAAGATTGTTAATTGCTTTTTTTCATTTATTACAGTGTTTTAAATATAACAATTCTGTTTCAATCAATGTTTCAGTATCCGATGCAAAGCCACAACACGATCCTGGTTCTGCAATAAGGGCACATAAACGTTCAGGTAGGTTATATTATATACAAGGTGTGTTAAAAATACCTATACAACGTTTGAAGCCAGACTTTTGAAGTCAAAATCGATTGATTTAATTATTTATATTCAAAATTTCCTCGTGTAGCCGGTAGATATCGTTAAAAATTAGGATTTTTTTAGTTTTTCCCAAATTTCTTAAAAACGTGCTAATTGATTTTAATGATTTTTGGTGTATAGTCCAATATAAAATGGCGTTTAGTAGTATTATATGTAACAGATTTAAATAAGGGAAAGTGTTAAAAAGGCAGTTTACATTCCATTATGATTTTTTTATGTCATCAAAATCTGGAAGCTTTTTATCTCCTAATAAATTTCGTTGGATGGGCAGGTTCGGTCAAAAAAATGTCCATCTAATTTAAAGTCTTAGTTTTTTTTAAGCGATTTAACTTTGAAAACGCCTTTATTCCAAACTAACTTTTACAGTTCATTCCATGGAAAATGACAATAATATAAAAAATAATAACCATTAAAACAAAATAACAATAAAAAATGGAACTTAACCCAATTTAATTCATTAGTAAAATCAATTACAAAAAAATAGTATAAATAATTTAATTTAGTAAGTATATATCTTTAACTAATTGTTTTTAAATGTTGCCAATTTTTTAATTTTTCTGATATTTTTTGGAAGATTGTACAGGGTGGCCAACTATAAGAATGCGAGGTGCTGTATCTGGGAAACTATCCATCGTAGAGGCTTGCGGCAAAGAAAATTGTTACTAAAACGGCCAAGAGAAAAACCTGGAAAATATTTTCAACTTTCTGAAATGGCCACTAGGGGGCGTAAATCCAAAATTTTCCATTTTTTTAAGGGTACACCCTGTAAATTTTTAAATTTTCAAATTCCACATAAAATTATAATTATTTTTTATTAAATGCATTTTTAGCCTATACTTCATAGTTTCCGAGATATTGACTCTCAAAAAGTGACATTTTTGAACTTTGACAGCCTTTCTAACAGTACGTCTTAGAGCAAAACGGCTAACATATCCCTATCTTCAATTTTTATTATCTTCCGAAAAAAATCAACTTCCGGTTAAACCGGATGTAACTCGAACGCAGGAAATATAGTTGTTCCGGTTTAACTAGAAGTTGATTTTTTGGAAAGATAATAAAAATTGAAGATAGGGACATGTAAGTCGTTTTGCTCTAAGACGTACTGTTAGAAAGTTAGAAGCTGTCAAAGTTCAAAAATGTCACTTTTCGAGAGTCAATATCTCGGAAACTATGAAGTATAGACCAAAAATGCATTTAATAAAAAATAATTATAATTTTATGTGGAATTAGAAAATTCAAAAATTTACAGGGTTTACCCTTCAAAAAATGGAATATATTTTTCCTCTAGCGGTGGATTTAGAAACTTAAAAATATTTTCCAGGTTTTTCTCTTGGCCGTTTTAGTGATAATTCTTTTTGCCGTAAGCCTCTACGATGGATATTTTCCCACCTACCTCGCATTCTTAGTTGGCCACCCTGTACACGTACTTAATTATTCCGTCATATAAAAGCGATGTTTTTCAAAAATTTCTTTTTATTGGTATAGTTTTATAATTTATACAATGTCTGGTGTTATGATCATGTAATGTCTTATTCTCCTAAAGTGTTATGTTTGATTTTTTTTTTTAATAATACAGTGAATTAGAATACAAATTTTTAATTTATAAATTTTTTGATCGTGTAAAAACAACTTCAGTCTCTATAGATTAACAGTTGGTTCTAAATGTGATAATTTGTGTATGCATTTAATAACTTTATTTTGCAATTTTTGTAATGGTTTTAAGTTTGATAAAGAAGCAGATCCCCATACAGAAAATTTTTAAATATACCTACGACTAAAAAACATATATTTTTTAAGTATTTCAAAGGAATGTAGGTAATATCTAGCTCTGTATAAAACACATACAAAAGAAGATATCGAGTTTATAATATACTGGATATGACCTTTCCAATTTAAATTTTTGTCTAAAACTAATCCTAAAATTTTTATCGTTTTTAAATATTGACTCGTCGTTTCAAAGAGATTCGATTATTTTTTTAATTCGCCAATTTAGAAACGATAAATAATTACCTCCTGGTCCACGGTGCTATTTTGATTGCGTTCAAGACATAATTCCTAATTCTTTGGTAATTTTTTAATTCAGAAATCATGGACTAATTCACTTGTTTGGTTCAAATCAACACGTCACTAACAATATAAAATTTTAAGAAATGGTAGTTTTTAATATCTGTATTAAATATAAATGAAAAATGTTAATCGACGTGCAGACAAGGTTTTTAAAATTGAAAAAGTTTTTCACCTCCGCCGGGATTCGAACCCAGAACCTCTCGATTACTAGTCGAACGCTTTAACCAATTGAGCTACCGAGGTGAAAAACTTTTTTCAATTTTAAAAACGTTGTCTGTACGCCGATGAACATTTTTCATTAATAATATTTTAATTTTACTTACCACATGGTAATTTCTTTAGTCCAAAAACAATGCGTCCCAAAAACAACCAAAAAAGGGAGCTGTGGTAACAATTGTTGGTGTACTGAAACTGGAATATGGGCTTGTACACTAATGGGCTGTTATGAAGGACCCGAAATCCCGAAATACCTGTAAGTACGGGAGAGGAATTACTGTAGTTGCATCTATGATAGTCAAGTGCAAAAAGAAGATTATTTCTTGTGTTCCTAGGTGGAACTCGAAAGTTTACTCGATGTAAAAGATCTGGGCATTCAATTAATCCAATTACTAATTTAAATAAAATATAATATATCAAGTTGATTCTATGTTCAGAAAGGCACCCTAAATTTGAATAAAATAAATCTAAAAATATTTTTTCTACCTTTTCGATATTTTGAATATGTATTAAACATGACGGTGATCGCACACAAGGAAGGTATTTCAAACATGACCTAACAAAAGTTTTGTAAATCGTTTTCAAGCTGTCAGTATTTTGGAAATCTCTACGACTATTTCTACACATAATTCCTAATAGCTTTAATGATTTGTTGACAATGTATTCATAGTGAATATGGAAATCTAATTTGACATCTAACTGAACACCTAATAAGTCACACAGTGGTAACTCTTTCCAAAATGCACTCATTCAATTTATAGTCATAGTTAAGCATCATCGAAGCATCATAAATTGACTTAACTATACAGGGTGATTCACGATGGATGGAACGTTAGACGTTTCTGACGAACCAGTAAAGGAATTATTCTGAAAATTTGGTCGCGTACATAAACGGACATGCTCTACCAACCTAAAATATTTTTAACAATACAGTGTTACCGCTTCCACACAAAAATAATAGTCACTTCGATTTTTTAAATGCAACACCATATATTTTATTTTATTTTCGAATCCCCCATTACTTTTCTTACAATTAATATTAACTCTACTCTATACTTATCTCTTACCGTTTCTAAGATATAAATTAATTTCCATTTTTTTTGTCCGAAATCGTCACTTTTAAAAATGCTGATAATTTTTAACTCTAAAACAGTGAAATCGTGCAATTTGGTAAATAGTTAACTAATACCATAGGGCTCATTGCCATAGTCCCAAATCTTAGTTGCAATATACAGGGTGGTTGAAAAATACACTTATTCTGGTAACTTGAAAAAGTGACCATTAGTCCTTTTTTTCAAATGTAACACCCTGTATATTATTACGGATTTGAAAAGCTGCTAAAATTTCACTTCATTCTTGTACATCATACCTATACCTAACTAACTAGTTTAACCATTTTTTTGACGTATTAAGCATGATTTGTAAAATTTTCTATACAATTCAATTTTTATTCGGTTATTAGTAAGTTAGCCATGACAAAAACAAATGTTTACGTATGTTACTATGGTTATCGTTTTGACATTTCATTAAGTTTAGATACAAGATAAAAATACAGTTTAAAGTCATGGAAGAAAACTATACAAATGCAGTTTTTATGAATTTATTTATTTTATTTGGACAATGTGATAGAATTATCGCCAGGACATATATAAAGTTTAACGAAATGTACTCTAATTTACCGCCAATGAATCTTAGAAATTCATAAGGATCCACAACAATTTTATTAAATGTTAACTAGGTAGGTAGTCAAATAATAAAAGACTACTAAAATTATAACTAATAAAATGCTATTTTAACAGATGTTCAAAACGCTGGCCGTTTACATCCAAACACTTTAATATGCGGGTGTTGACTGCATGGATTTTAAGAAAAATTTAGTTTTAATGTTTTTTGCATGTTAATGCCAACACACATTGTCCAAATAAAATAAATAAATTCATAAGAACTGCATTTGTATTTGTATACAGTGTGTACATAAAGTAAGGAACAAATTCATTATTTAATAATCTAAAAACATTTCGTAAAAATCCTCGGACACGTATGTAATAATTTTTGATTGCGCATAATTTGACATATACGCGTATTATACAGGGTAGCTCATGTAGTAGATATGACATTATCGACGATTTTTTTAAACGAAAACCCCTATATTTTAGTTCAGATTTGTAATCTCCAAGAATAGCTGATTTCAAGAACATAACATACTTAGGGTCTAAAGTTGATAGTTTCGTAGCTACAGGGTGGAACAAATAATTTTATTTAAGATATTTTTTTTTAAGGTAGGCTTATTTGCTGTTATGTAACTATGGTTATTTAGATAATGATGATGTTATGCTGTCATTACAGTGAATTTTGCTATTAAGATTAGTAGAAGTAAAAAATTAATTTTAATATTTGTTAATATGCGTTTATCTAATACACAAAGAATAGAAATTCTAATGATGATTGGATATGGTGATAGGATTCGTACTCAGCAAGAAGTGTGCATTTTGTTCAACGCTAAGTACCCAGAAAGACCAATCACTAGATCAACTGTAAGTAAACTTGAAACAAAATTTTGAGAAACGGGTTCTGTGGAAGATATTCCCAGGAACGGCCGTGCAACTATTCCGGATGATAAAAAATTAAATATTTTATTGGCTATAGAAGAAAATCCCCATAACAGCGTCCGCCAGATTGGCATGGATCATGAGGCAGCTGCTATGACCGTACGTAACCTATTAACAGTAGAAAAATGGCATCCGTTTAAAATCCGACTGGTTCATGAGTTGAATGAAGATGATCCAGATCGTAGGATGGAGTTTTGTCAAATATTAATGGAAAGATGTAACGTAGATCCTTTGTTTGTTGAAAATATCCTATTTTCGGATGAATCTACTTTTAAATTAAATGGTGAAGTAAACCGGCAAAACTGTAGATATTGGGCAAAAGAAAATCCCAGGTGGATGAGTGAGCATCATACTCAATATCCCCAAAAAATTAATGTTTGGGCGGGTATAGTGAAGAACAAAATTATTGGGCCATATTTCTTTGACAATAATGTAAACGGGCTAAATTACCTTCAGTTTCTTCAAGAATTTCTTATCCCTACGCTAGTTAACTTATATCCGAGTAGAAATAATCCTGGAATTCTAGATGAAAATTTATGGTACCAACAAGACGGCGCACCTCCACATTATGCAGCAGTAGTGCGCCATTATGTCGATCAAGTTTTTCCGAACAGGTGGATTGGAAGACGTGGGTCTATTGAATGGCCGCCTAGGTCTCCAGACCTTACACCACTGGACTTCTTCTTGTGGGGTCACCTGAAAAATGTCGTTTATAAAATAAGACCTGCCAATATTGAAGATTTAAAAAATCGAATCACAACAGAATGCAGGAATATTTCAGAAGAAACCATAATAAAAGTCCAACAAGAGTTTATTAATACGTCAAAAAAATGGTTAAACCAGTTTGTTAGGTACATGATATACAAGAATATAGTGAAATTTAAGCAGCTTTTCAAATCCGTAATAATATACAGGGTGTTACATTTGAAAAAAAGGACTTCTGGTCACTTTTTTAAGTTAACAGAATAAGTGTATTTTTCAACCACCCTGTATATTGCAACTAAGATTTGGAACTAGGGCAAAGAGCCCTTTGGTATTAGTTAACTATTTACCAAATTTCAGGGTTTCAGTGTTTTAGAGTTCAAAATTATCAGCATTTTTAAAAGTGACGTTTTCGGACAAAAAAAACGGAAATTAATTTATATCTTAGAAACGGTAAGAGATAAGTATAGAGTAGAGTTTATAAAAGTTGTAAGGAAAGTAATGGGGGATTCGAAAATAAAATAAAATATATGGTGTTGCATTTAAAAAATCGAAGTTACTATTATTTTTGTGTGGAAGCGGCAATACTGTATTGTTAAAAATATTTTAGATTGGTAGAGCATGTCCGTTTATGTACGGGACCAAATTTTCAGAACGATTCCCTTACTGGTTCGTCAGAAACGTCTAACGTTCCATCCACCGTGAATCACCCTGTATATATCAAACAATACATTAGCAAAGAACAAACGCTGTGAAAATAGGATTTTCCACTTTAAATCGTTAATACATATCCATTTTTAGATAGTAGGTAGGTATAGATATAGATTCGAGTGTTTGTTTGAAGGTTGTAGACAATGATGTATCTTGTATCTATTACCCAATATAGATGCGAGCAGTTTTGTAAATAGAAAAGTGCTCTTAACCTCTTACGTAAAGTTAATTTTATAATTCTTCCATTCTAGTCTAAATCTCTAAAAAAATTAATCAACAATTAAAAATAAATATTTACGTTGGTGGACCCCTAATCACATTACATAATTAACAATGTTTTATCAATTATTGAACAATCATGTTAAGCGCAAGCTAAAAGCCATATTAAAAATAGCAATTTTTCCAACAAGTGAGAAAAATATACTTTTCGCACGTGTTGAATACTATTATGTTCTTTCTATGAGCGCGTGAAAATACAATTAATAATGAAAACATATTTTCATTTATTATTAACATTATTATTAATTAAAAAGTGAATATTGTGGCATATCGGACAAGTGTGTAACTGTTTTTTATATTGGAATACACAGGGATCCAAGCACAATGGATACCCTGGGGCGGGTAGACCACGACGGCCGTTTCGTCCTTGTTAGGACTATACGGGCAGCCATAACCCAAGCAATCTCGACAACGGCGGTAAGATGTATTAAAAGCCTTTTTGCAAAATCAAAGCGATTATCAATACACCGTAGGGCCATCCCGGCGGAATCGAAAGGTAGAGAACTGAATAAACCACGAAGTGCATCACAATCCAGAATAGTAAATAGTGATGCAATCCACTGGGATGGCGCTAATGTGTATTGATGGCCGCTTTGATTTTGCAAAAAGGTGTTTAATACATCCCCAGATAGCATACCTCGTCCAAAGGACGTACATTTTATGTCCATTTTACGTTTTTACGTCCTGTGGCGTATTTTGGACGTACAGTGTACGTTCAACGCGTACGTTCAAAGAACCTACATTTTTGTTCGTACATTTTACGTTCATTTTATGTCCTTTTTTATGGGACATATGTCGGACGTCCTTTGTGCTTAATAAATGGAACGTATTTTGGACGTAAAACCCAACACGGTCCAACTTTCTTGATTATCTTATTTAAAAAGAAAATATCATTTGTGATCAACATAATCCAATATCCAATATTGAAATGAACGGCCCAAATCATGAATAAACAGTAATAAAGCGGTTGAATAGTCCATGTGGGACATACACAACCTCACTTTTCTAAGTATTTTGAAATTTTCGTCCTTTGTTATCACTCCAGGGGGGTGGGGGTGTCACTAATATAGATAGGAGGCCAAGACAACAGACGACTTACCCGGCACACCAGCAGGATCGACGAAGCGGGGCAGGGGTGCATACGTATCAACTAGGGACTTGTGTTTTACACTAAAAGTTTAGTTTTATTAATAATTCTCGTTGTTTATGCAAATTTTTGTAAAATTATTATTATTCACGTTATTAGAAATTATAATTAATTCTTTTTAGCGAATTTGCAAGATTTCTGTTGTAAATTTTATTAAAATCTCAACTTCTTAGTGACAAAGGTGTTGGTTGGTGACACTGTTTTTAGCATCGCCTTGCCAATGCCATTCAGCCATTTTGTTAGTTTGTTTATGGTGTGTTTATGGCCGCTGATCGCTTTTTCTCATCGCGGAATTTTCAAGTTTTGTTGGAATAAGTAGACTGTTTGAAATGGAAGGAAGTGTTATGTTTTTACGTAAGTTAAGCTGACAATTTTTTTAAAATTACTTTTTGGTAATTGAAGTTTATCTGTTGTAGTTCAATCTGTTAAATGTTTAATGCCATCTTTATGGGAGACGCTACGCCACGCCATCCTGGGTCTAGTTTTTGGTAGTTTGGATATTTTCTTTTATACAGGTAATGTAAGTATATATACCTTGTATTTATTAATTTTTAAGGGTTTTTTTCACTAATCTTCCACAAAATGGCTTATTAAACCTTCAAGGTCAGTGGGTCAAAATTTCAAAATACATAACAGGTATACCTCTACTTCCGGGCTATGTTAACTTACATTTTGCATAAGAGGCACACAAATCTAAAATCAAAAAAGTTTTAAAATTATGGCGAAGGTAGGTAGAGCCAGGTATTCGTGCAAATTCCCAAATTGTCTGAGTAATTATTTAAGTTATTGTCCAATTTTTATTGAAAACTACGTTCATAAACATTTTTTTTTCCTTAAAAAAATAAACACCTGTGTAAAGCCTGGAAAGATATCTGTAAAATTAATTATGATGGAAACTGTGCAAATTTTTATGTTTGCGAATACCACTTTTTGCCATCTGATTTTTACAGCTCGATCAGAATAGATACTGCTTTTGTTGCCCCTTTTTTTCAGGATACTTCCACTGCCTTGAGTGTCGCTGCTGCTGGCCAGGGGACCGTCTGGTGGCTGTTGCAGTCAACAGAACTGCATGATTTTGCATACTTACATAATTTTTGATCTCAGATTAGACTTTACGAATGGAATTTATAATAATATTGTACATAGTAGTTGTTTTGAAAATTTTAATAAATGTTTTTTCTATATAATCATTGTGCCGTTTAGAATGTTTCTAAATATATTTAAGTAATTTATAGTAATAATAATGGGTAAAATAGTTTTGTTTGTAATATCTTAATTATTGCATTTTAGAAAATATTTCTTCAAGTAATTGTTTCAAAATAAGAAATAGGCACGCCTATACGTGTTTTAAAGAAGAAAAAAATTATAATAACATTTAATTTTGCGGCGTGCCTATTTCTTATTTTGAAACAATTACCTACTTAAAGAAATATTTTTCAAAATGCAATAATTATGATATTACAAACTAACCTTTTTAAATATTCCCGCCAGTATCATTCGATAAAAAAGCTATCTATTTTACCGATACTGTCACCTGCTATGTTCACAGTATGTTCACTTTTTGTCCAATACCATACATGCATAGTACGTACATAATTTGCGTCCATTTTATGTCCATTGTACGTACTTTATGTTCACACTATGTTCACTTTTCGTTCAATACCGTACATCCATAGTACGTACATATTTTCCGTCCATTTTATGTCCATTGTACGTACTTTTGGACCTAAAATGGACGTACATCGGACGTCCACCTGGTCGGACGGTGGACGTCCTTTTTACGTCCTTCGTTCCTAAAATGGATTTTATGTACGTCCCATGGACGTACATACGTCCGGAGAGTTTGGTACGAAAAACGTCCATAGGACGTACTTTTGCTATCTGGGTCTTACCGCCGTTGTCGGGATTGCTTGAGTTATGGCTGTCCGTAGAGTCCTAACAAGGACTTTGTACTTGGATCCCGGTGTATTCCAATATAAAAAACAGTTACACACTAATTTTCCGATATAGGTACCACAATATTCACTTTTCAATTATTTTCGCGGACACTATATTATCTTCTAATTATATTATTAATAAAAGAACAGTTACTTGCATTTGTTAAATTTATGGCCTAAGCTAACTGGTTTCTTTGTGGTATAGAGAGATTTGTTGCCAATCCGGAATTATTTATAGCTTATGTATGTTCGACATGAGAGTTAATTGCGATTTGATTTTGAAAATAATAGCCGATTCCGCGCTGTGCCTTTTGTTTTGTCAATGTTACAAAGTCTAATAACATCGCATGTCTTCTGAATGTAAAGTGTATAATTAAATATATATATATTTTTTTAGCCTATAACAACTGAAGCCTAGTTCTACTTTGACATCAATAGAAGCAAGGAAAAACTGATACATAAAACTAGCATATTAATACATAAAACAATTAGAATTTAGTGAATTTTTGTTAAGTACGGAAAATTAAAAAAACCGTTAATTTAAAACTGTTTTATTTAATTTTTTCTATTCTGTACCGAAATTGTCTTCGTATTTTTATTTTGAACGAATAAAGCATACCAGTAGTTATTTGGTCTTAAGAGGACGAAAAAAGAAAGAGCGATAACCCTCCTTGGCGTAAAAATATGCGGGGAACCTTTCACCTTAAAATTAATAAGTTGAATTTACTCCGACAAAATCTTTAAAAAATCTTTGAAACCAAGTCGTTATACAACATTGTAATTAACAGTTAAGAACAGGAAACATATAGTTGGAGAGGGATAGAAAAGAAAAAGAAACAATATGACCAAGTAAATTTGAAAACAAAAATCTATAGTGCCTAGATTAAATTTATATAAATACTTTACGAAAACCAATAAAAAGCCCTTATTTTATTTCTAGATCATATTAGATTACATCAGTTTGAAAAGTGGAATAAGCCCACAGACAAGCATTGACCGAAACTTTAATTTATGCCGATAAAATTATTTAAAAAGACGCCAAGCAAAGTATTGGATATATGAAAAAAAATGGCGTTTTATCTCTATCTTTTTGTAGAGATAAATTAATTAGGTGACGTCATCGGCTTAATAGAGATAATAAATGGGAACCACTTTTTTTTTGGCTTGAGCTGTGCAGCTATTCAGCCAGTCGCATATAGATATATTCTTCAACCAAACTATCTTTAAAGCAAATTAAGTATAGCTCCTAACCTAACAAACAAAATTTTAAAAACGAAGGGGATTAGACAGGGTTACACACTCTTCTCGTTCTGGGCCGATCAGAACATTGTACAACAAACAGGTAGGCCAATGGGGTTTTAAAACATTAGGATCACAATAGGAACTCAATCTAACTAGACCCTTTTTTAGCGTAAACCTATAGTGGCTTGTAAGCCGAAAGAAGGCATGGAACAACTTAATATTATTCTTAAGCAAATAACTCATAATCATGAATATAGCTTCTTTATTTTGTGTAGTTAGTACGTACAATACATTTATCGGTGCATCGATTTTGTCCAAGTACTGGAGAGTCGTGTAGAGACAGTTGGTGTATTTTCTACATTTAAAGAAAATGTGATCTAAATCGGCAACTTCATTGCAATGTTCACACAAGGCGGTTAGTAAAACCTTGATTTTTTGAAGATGAGAGGGATAACACGCATGACCAAATCTAAATCTAGATATAGATGTTATAAATTTTCTTGAAACATTAAAGCGGTCATGCCATAGTGCTGTGGGAATTTGAGGGATTATCTGAAACCATCTGGTGTTGGTCGCTTGACCATAATTGAGCCAACGTTGTGCCATTTTTTCCTTAGTTTATTTTTAGTGATATTAAAAGTGTCAATTATTGGTATGGGATAGTTGACGTTGCTGCTTAATAATGTAGCTTGTTTTGCCAATTTATCCCCATGTTCATTGTGTGTAAGTCCTGTGTGAGCCTTTATCCACATGTAAATGATTTTCTGTTGATTCAGTTGCTTTCGTGTAATGTTTTTAATTTCAAGTAAAATGGGAGACGTTGTGTATCTCCAGCCGCTAAGTTTTTTCAAAGCCCTAAGTACAGATAATGGGTCAGATAAAATTACAATATTTCCAATGTTCTGCGTATAAATCCACTCTAGAGCCTCTAATATTGCTAAGCTCTCACATGTAAAAATTGAGAAGTTGGTGTTTAGGCTGATTTTGGTTTGGATTTCTAGTTTTGGAATAAAATAGGCAGCTCCACATCCAGTTAGTGTCTTGGAGGCATCTGTGTATACTTGTGTATAGTTATTAATTTTTTTTAATTGTTCATCTAACAATTGTTTATTAATATTGGAGCATGAAGTATAGTTTGGATTTATTGGCACGACTTGGTTTTTAAGGCCAAAATATTCTAGCTCAAGAACTGGTAGGGGTCTTAGATTGCAAAGTTCTGTGTTGTATTCTCTGTAAGCAATGCAAATAGGCGGAGAATTTTTGTGGATCCAGTATTTGTTGGTTAGGTCAAAGGTATTTAGGTCCTGTATATTTGATAGAAGCTCTGAGTCAAAAATTTGATGGTTATAGTTGAATTTACACAAAGCATTAATAATAATAAACATTGAATTATAGGTAATTTCCTATGCGAAAGACTATACTTTATTATGCACTGTGATGAGAAATTATGAGGCCATTGCGGACAGACTGACAGGTGAAAAAGGGCGCGGAGCTCTTTGCTTGCGTCTTAGATTCCAAAAGCAAGACAATATTACGGGCAATTATTGCATACTTAACCACTCACAAACACCACCAATAAGTGAAGAGGTGGAAAAAGATGAATATAAAGGACCTGGATACATAAAAATCTTTACCAAAAAGCGGACCTTACACGTCAACGAGAGTTAATTGCCAGAAACTCCAAAGTTCTAAAGCCATCCTACCGTTTCACAAAAAAACATCAGCCAAGAAATTGCAACTCATCGTTTTTCTTTGTTGTTGACAATACGCAGAAGTCAAAGTAAGTAAGTTACAGACAGTAAAACGGAAGCTAGATGACAATGGATTCTTAGAAGGCGAAAAAGGGGAAAACACGATAACCCTCAAACACTCAAGAGACATAGAAAAGAAGCAGTAAAATACTTCATAAACAAAATACCAAGGACTGAAAGCCAATATATCTGAGGGCTCATACTTCTAGCGAATATATGGATGGAACTAGAATTTTGTCGCAAATTTTCAGAAATTATGATGAAACTGAGGAAAAAATAACGGGGGGCTATCCCAGTTTCCGAGGCAAAATTTAAAAGAATTTTTTACATTGACTTTAATATTTCATAATTCACTTCAAAAATAGATCAGTGCACTTTGTGCGAATCAGTCGAAAATGCTATGGTAGATAGTAATGAGATGAAAGACAACTTACTAGGATGAACATCTTTTTCAAAAAAAACCAAGCCGGATTTCCAAAGAAATTGACAAAATGGAAGCGAAACAGAATGTGAGCAATATACTTGTGCATGACTTACAAACGGTATTACCATACCCAATAGGTACCTAACACCTTCGTTTTATCCTAACGAGTATTGTGTAGGTATATGATGACGTTATTGACATTGTGACAGCGGTACAAAATAGGATTCCTGCTGCAATGGCTTGAATAATCTTCGAATATCAATATTCAAAGGTTAAATAAATATTACTTAATTATAATCTATTGACGAATGTTCCAAATCCAATCCACAATCTTAAAAGGTCAAAAGTTAAGTCAGCTAATTTAATATATTTACTACGTATCGTTCTTAGTTTTAAAATTGTCTCTGCCAGAATAAATACTTATTTAAACATTACCTTAGAAATAAAACTATTTATTTTTATTATTTGGGATTTCTAATATAAAAAAAATGAATCATTTTACTTTTGGACTATTATTAGTGGCATTAATTTTAACAGTCACGAGTGGTAAGTTTTCTATTTTAGTTTAAAGACAGTACGTCCATTATTTTTTTTTTGTTAATATTTGTGATTCGTTTTAATTTATATAGGTAAGTATATGAGGATATTAAGTTCTGTATAACTTTCACTCAATCCTTGCTGTTTTTTAGATTCATTTGAGTTTTATAAAACAATAGTAGGACTTCATCCTGTTTAAATTTCCAAATTTACCTTACCTTCCACCCCATAAATATTAAATATACAATTATTCTACAACAAGTCCACTTTGTTGATCCACTATTATAATAAGCTCCAGCAGTTATCGTAGAATAAAAGTAAAAATTATAAACTAAAACATTATTTAAATACAGTAAACATGGGCAATTAAAAATTTTAAGGTTCATATATTTATTACTGTATTAAACTGAACCAACATTTTTACGATGGTTATTATGTTTTATTGTTTTTTTTTTTAATTATATTTTTATATAGGGGAAAGTGTTCCACAATAAGACAAAAATTACGTTTCGGTAAGTTGCCAGAGGTTATGATTAAATTTTGTTGTTTTATGCACATAGATTGACATATTCCTCGTCATTTAACGCAATAAGTTTATTAATATATCGATTTAGAAAATAAATAGGGATTTTTTTTTAAATCGTGATTTTTGTCTCAGTGACCGGCAGAAAGTGCGCAGCATATGGGGGAAAGTTTTTTTATCTTTAAGTTTAGAAAATTAATTTTATTTTAGATAGGTTCTGCATGTTCTCAAACCAAAATAACACCCATTAAATCCGGTAAAAGACTTATGGTATACGAGGTAGGAGCAAAAATTTTAAATTCCGCTAAGAGTAAAGTAACCCCCATCTTTCATTTTAGAATATTTTTTTACCAAGAATAATTGTTTTAATTTCAAAGTTATACCCAAATTCCAAATTTCGCTTATCTTTAACAAAAAAATGGATTTAATCGTATTTTCTGAATAACCCTGTATAAAAAATAAATGGCAACCGAATAGTACGAAAATAAGATTTTCTGCAGGCTTTGTTAGAGATAACCGTCTATCATAAGTCCGATTAGTTTGTTTTCATAATATTATGGCATTTTAAAATAAAAACATAAAAATATTAAATATTTTTGATGCACACCGTATTTTATTTTCTGAGGGAACAAGTTAATTTCATCTTACTGATATTTTTTGATTTACATTGACTTAAAGCATTTCCTAAATAGTTTTTTATACATTGAAGTATGCATAGAAAGTTTCCTCTTGATTTATAAAGAAAGAAATTTAAATTAAAAATATATTTTGAACGGATTTTATTCGTCACGCAAAATAAGGAGGAAAAAATATTTTTAATTTAAATTTTTTTCTTTATAAATTAAAAGGAAACTTTCTATGCATACTTCAACGTATAAAAAACTATTTAGGAGATGCTTTAAGTCAATGTAAATCAAAAAATATCAGTTAGATGAAATTAACTTGTTCCCTCAGAAAATAAAATACTTAATATTTAATATTTTTATGTTTTTATTTTAAAAAGCCATAATATTATGAAAACAACTAATCGGACTTATGATCGTCTGCAGAAAATCTTATTTTCGTACTATTCGGCTGCCATTTATTTTTTATACAGGGTTATTCAGAAAATACGATTAAATCTATTTTTTTTTTCAAAATAAGCGAAATTTGGAATTTGGGTATAACTTTAAAATTAAAACAATAATTCTTTGTAAAAAAATATTCTAAAATGAAAGATTTTACTCTTAGCGGAATTTTACATTTTTGATCCTACCTCGTATACTATAAGACTTTTACCGGATTTAATGGGTGTTATTTTGGTTTGAGAACATGCAGAATCTATCTAAAATAAAATTAATTTTCTAAACTTAAAGATAAAAAAACTTTCCCATATGCAGCGCACTTTCTACCGGTTACTGTATGTGTGTTCACCAATATCTCGAAACCACTGGACCGATTTCGATATTTTTTCGTTTTTTGGTGTATATTCCTGTGGTGGTCCTGTTGTAAAAAGTTTTATCTATTATTCATAGTGGAATCAAGATACGCAAGCATACGTGCGATTTTATTTTGAACGCAACGCATTTTGTTCTATCCGTGGGCGCCGCAAAGGAAGGAATTAAAAAAAAAATAATTCGTGTTTATGGTCTATTTCTTTATTGTTGTATTTTTGTAGACTCCTTGAAGCTGCAAACTATATAGACAATTTTGATTTTAAGTAAATCATTTTTGTCAATGTCATTGATGCCACAACCAAAATTGCTTTGGTTAGCTAGTTAGTTATGGTTTAAAAAAGCTCATCAAACTTTTTAACGCTTTAGTAGTAGTAGTAACATGTTTTATTTAGCAAAAAGCTACAATTAAATATTTTTTAATAGATTTTTTTAACAAATTTTTATAGATTTATTTTGAAATTTTAAAACGCAACCTTTCACCAAAAACAGACAGAAAAGTTACACATTTTGCAAATTGTATCAAATATTAAGTATTATTTTGTTTTTTAATTAAATGTGATTTTAAAGTTTTTTTAAATAGTTTTAATGATATTTTAGATTTAATAGAATTTTCCAGTTTATTATATTCTATTAAATCTTTATGAAAAATAGACTAAAGACATAAGCTAATGTTTTAGATACTCTTAAAATTTTGACTAGTTCTTGTTTTATAATTCTGATGGTCATAATTAAAAGAACACAATTTTTTTAAACACTCAGGCAATAAATCATTTTTAATTTTATGTATAAAGGTAAATACTAAATAAAAAATTAAATTTCTGACATTCAACCAATCTAAATTTACATATTTTTTAATTATTATTTATTATTTTTTAACATAAAATTTATTTTTGTATATTTGTCACAATTTAAAATAATCCGCATTTCCTTATTTTGTAAAGCTTGTCATTTTTCAAATTTTTTAGAAAACAAATTTAAATTAGAACTGATTCTTTTAAAATAACCTACTTTTCGGCAATCTTCGATATGATACTTTCAAAACAATTAAAATTTTTTTAAATTTTGAATCAAAAATTATCCCCAAATATTTAAAACTGTTTACTAATACCAATTTTTCACCATCAATCACAACATTAATATTTTGACAATTTAAATTATTACCCATAACCATACATTTAGTTTTTGTAATATTTAATTTATTTACTTTTAGCCAATTTAATAATATATTTATCTCAGAATTTAGAGTATTTAGACCATCAAAAATATTTAAAACATTGATGCAAATTAAGGTGTCATCAACAAACATTTGTAACCAACACATTTTTAAAACTAATGGCATATCGTTATTGATGTATAAAATAAATAATATTGGACCTAGTATACTTCCTTGAGGAACTTCTATATTATTTATTTTTTTATTTGAATATATTTTTGATATCGTTGTTTTTTGTGACCTGTTACTTAAATAATTTTTAAACCATGTATAAACGTTTCCGCGAATACCATACTGATACAATTTACTCAATAATTTAGCCCTGAAATACAGCTATAACATTTTCCTGTTGATCAATAATTCTTTTACCTGAATATTAATGCAGCTGTAATAAAAGCAGTTTTGTTTAACGAGAGCTGCCTGTTCTATGTAGGAAGGTACGGCTTCTTAATTCAAAAAATTTGCTTCTTCTTGCTTACTAAAATAAATAGCAGTTATTTTTTAAAAAATCCCCAATTTAATTTCATATAAAAATTGTTAATTGCTTTTTCTACTAATGTATAGATAAGTTAACTTTCAGGCCCTAGCAACACGACAGATAACGAAAGTAAACATTCGAGTTACCTAAATATTATACGTTGTTAGCTATGTAAAGTAGCGTTGCTAGGCTATGTTAAGTATTACTTTCGGTGCCAGGACAAAAAAAATCGAACTGACAGACTCTGCAGTACTTAAATAACTAGTTGTCATGGATTATTTTACAGGTGGAAAAAACTTATTTTATCATTTTAATTTGAATAAAATCAAAGTTCATTACTTAATAATATATTGATCAGAGAACAGTAGTAGAAAATTATTATATTACACGACGCGAAAGCCTTTTTTGGTGGTCGGAGATATTAAATCACCTCGGCTTTGCCTCGGCAATTCAAAAACCTCCTCACACCAAAAAATTTACTTTCGCATCTAGTAATGTAAATAACTATTTTTTTATTTATTACAGTGTTTTAAATATAACAATTCTGTTTCAATCTGTGTTTCAGTATCCGATGCAAAGCCACAATACGAACCTGGTTCTGTAATAAGAGCACATAAACGTTCAGGTAGGTTATATTATATACAAGAAGGTGTGTGAAAATAGTATATTAAAGTACACGTTTCATAAGAAGCGGTTTTAGCGCACGCGTCTATTTTAAAAAATGAGCCACAAAGTGGGGACTTTTTTTATTGACACGTGCGCTAAAACGCCGTATGAAACATGTGCTTTATACATTTTTTCTATTTCACCTTTTATAATCAAGAAAAATACATTTTAAAAAGAAAATAAATCCTTCAAATTTTGTAAATTTTTATGTCCAAATTTTATGTTGGTAATACTATTTTTTATCATAGTAACCTCTGGACAACAAATATTATTTTGCAAAAACTGTCATTTTTTGATTTATTGACCCATTTTCACCACGAGATTCTAAAGTTATTTTAGCGATATGAGATTTGAAATTGGACGGAATACGTTGTGTGATCCTTGATTCGGTACATATACAGAGCGTTCGGAGATTCGGAAGATTTTGCTACTTTTTTTTGAATTTCAAAAGACGTGATTTTACGTCACGGCATTGCAATTTAGTATAGGGAAGATGGAAAATTCAAATAAAGTTGAAGTTAAAATCGACTTTGGAAGGTTAGTAGATTGAATTTTGGATAGGATTTGGCAGAGAATGATAGCTTGAAGCATCTACAAAAGATTGATTTATAGATTTATGCAACCAACATACATGACTGTTATCCACACAGAATAAAAAAGTAAGTTATCAAGCTATTTTTCCTCTGCGAAAAATGGGTTTTCTCGTAAATCACAAAGGCCGCGTAAGTCAATGAAATAAAACATTTAAATGTTACCAACATCAAATAAAGAAAAAACGCGTATCGAAATAGCTTCATTACGATACGCAAATGCGTATCGTACTGAGCTTATTATGAACGTGAAATAGAAAAATACCTACCTATACAACGTTTGAAGCCAGACTCTTGAAGTCAAAATCGATTGATTTAATTATTTATATTCTAAATTTCCTCGTGTAACTGGTAGATATCGTTAAAGATTAGGATTTTTTAGTTTTTCCCAAATTTCTTGAAATCGTGCTAATTGACTTTAATGATTTTTGGTGTATAGTCTAATATAAAATGGCGTTTATTAGTATATGTATCAGATTTAAATAAGGGAAAGTGTTAAAGTTAGTTTAAATTTTCCATTATAATTTTTTATGTCATTATTTCCTAATACATTTTGTTGGATGAGCTGGTTCGGTCAAAGAAATGTCCATCTAATTTAAAGTCTTACGTTTTTATAAGCGATTTAACTTTCAAAACGCCTTTATTCGAAACAAACTTTTACAGTTCATTACATGGAAAATGACAATTATATAGAAAATAATAACCATTAAAACAAAATAATAATAAAAAATGGAACTTAACCCAATTTAATTCATTAATAAAATCAATTAAAAAAAATAGTATAACTAATTTAATTTAGTAAGTATTATATCTTTAATCGTTTTTTAAAAGTTGTTTGGTTCAAATCAACACGTCACTAACAATATAAAATTTTAAGAAATGGTAGTTTTTAATGTCTGTATAATATATAAATGAAAAATGTTAATCGACGTGCAGACAACGTTTTTAAAATTGAAAAAAGTTTTTCACCTCCGCCGGGATTCGAACCCAGAACCTCTCGATTACCAGTCCAACGCTCTAACCAATTGAGCTACCGAGGTGAAAAACTTTTTTCAATTTTAAAAACTTTGTCTGTACGCCGATTAACATGTTTCATTTCTAAAATTTTAATTTTACTTACCACATGGTAATTTTTTTAGTTCAAAAAGAATGCGTCCCAAAAACAACCAAAAAAGAGAGCTGTAACTCTTGTTGGTGCACTGAAACTGGATTATGGGTTTGTACTAAAATAGGCTGCAATCAAGGATCCAAAATACCTGTAAGTACGGGAGAGGAATTGCCGTAGTTGCATCAATGATAGTCAAGTGCAAAAAGGAGATGATTTCTTGTGTTCCTAGATGGAACTCGAAAGTTTACCCGGTGTAAAAGATCTGGGCATTCAATTATTCCATTCCCTAATTTAAATAAAATATATATCAAATTGATTCTATGTTCAGAAAGGCACTCTAAATTTGAATAAAATAAATCTAAAAATGTTTTTTCTACCTTTTCGATATTTTTAATATGTATTAAACATGACGGTGATCACACACAAGAAAGGTATTCCAAACATGACCTAACAAAAGTTTTGTAAATCATTTTCAAGCTGTCAGTATTTTGAAAATCTCTACTATTTCTACATATTATATATCCCAATAGCTTTAATGATTTGTTGACAATGTATTCATAGTGAATATGGAAATCAAATTTGACATCTACGTGAACACCTAAGTCACACAGTGGTAACTCTGTCCAAAACGCAATCATTCAATTTATAGCCATAGTTAAGCATCATCAACTGACTTAATAATAACAATACATTAGCAAAGAACAAACGCTGTGAAAATAGGATTTCCAAATTTAAATCGTTAATACATATCCATTTTTAGATAGTATAGGTACCGTGCGAGCAAAAATTATTTGCATCAAAGAGGGCCTTGCATCTAAGGACGTAATGCTTAACGGTAGAGCTTAATACCTGTTGGGTGTCAGTAACTACCTGAATTAACAATCAATCAGTTATTCCGTCTTTATTCAATACAATCCGGGTTTGTGCATGGACGATTTTCACGAACATTTTCCAAACTTTGCTTTTATTGCTGGGGATTTGTATCATTGCCTGAAAAGAACCTGGGCTGTATTTAGGGAAACAGGTTCTATACAACACAAAAAAGAAGCAGGCAGGAAGACCATCTGTAAAAGAACTTGTTGCAAACGTTCGTGAAATAATGCAAAATACGCCAACAAATTGTATAAGACGCCTGTCCCATTTTCATTTATTTTATTTAATTTTTATTTGTCTTTCTCTATATTCTTACTTTATTAATTTTGTAAACAACAAAAATAAATTTGTATTTGTCTACTTATTTTATTACTCATTAGTTTGGCATATCATAATATATGAATTTGACAAAATTTTAACCTAGATTTGGTTAGATATATCGTCCCCATATCATTGTGATCTACACCAAGCATGCAAATAATTTTTGCTCGCACGGTATGACACATAGATTCGACCAGTTTTGTAAATAGAAAAGTGCTTTTAACCTCTTAAGTAAAGTTAATTTTATAATTCTTCCAGTGAGGAAAATATACTTTTCGGACGTGTTGAATACTATACAGGGTGTTCATTTGAAAACTTCCCACCACGGATTTATCGAAAACCACTGATTAAAAGAAAAAACGCCGAGACACGTCAAAAGATTTGCCAAAGGGGACAACTTTTTAACCAACAACTACGTCACCCCCTTTTACCCTCTGCCCCCCGGGGTCATCCCCTTAAAAAATTTAAATGACAAGGGGTATCAAGTAATAGCTTGTTTGAAAGGTATTTCAAAGTGCCTTATTTTGACGTTTGATTTTTTAAAAATCGGTCGATTCGTTTTCGCGAAAATTTAAAAAATCTTTATTTATCTTAATTTGTTCAGATAGAAAAAAAAACACAAGAAAATATCACTTTTTCTTTCAATAAGTGTTCAAAAACCAACATAAACAGCAATTCGGACGTTTAGACTGGCAGCAACCAAATAACAACTCGAATTTTTTTCCGCCTTCTTTTTATTAACACAGATAACATGTATTTATTCTTATACCTGTTTAGTTTTTTATAGTTGCTTGGGATAGTGAAAAGTAATTTATTGATTCAGATTTGACTTCCAATGAAGCTTTGATGAAGATTTGACTTCCATGAAGCCGCTCAAGTTAAAGTTTTGGGTCATTTTGGCATAAATCCTAATACTTTATTACGCAAAATTGTTGATGCGACTGGTATTTCATTAGGCTCTGTACACACAGTTACTAAATTGCATAAATTTCATCCATTCAAAATGAAAATATTGCAAGAGTTAACCGAAGATGATTTCGATAGGCGAGTTGAGTTTTGTGAACAAATGACTGCAGCGATTAATGATAATACCATTCATGTAAAGAATATCTGCTTCAGTGATGAATGCACATTTTATCTAAATGGATTTGTTAATAAGCATAACTGCAGGTATTGGAGCAATGAAAATCCTCATGCTTTTGTAGAAGGGCATACTCAATACCCCCAAAAAATTAATGTATGGGCAGGCCTTTTAGGAAACAAAGTGATTGGGCCATTGTTTATTAATGGGAATTTAAATGGAGGCATTTATTTAGATATGTTGGAAAATACCATCAATCCGCTTATCACTGAAACCATTGAAAACCAAATCGAAGACGATGGAAACCCTATACTTGATGAGGCTGAAATATATTTCCAGCAAGACGGCGCTCCTCCTCACTATGTTCTTCCGGTTCGGCAATGGCTAGACGACGAGTTTCCAGATAAATGGATAGGGCGAAGAGGGCCTTTAGAATGGCCTGCTAGATCTCCTTACTTGACGCCATTAGACTTTTTTCTATGGGGCCATTTGAAGTCTATTGTGCTCACTCCCCAACCTGAAAGTTTGGAAGAACTTTGTCAACGCATCATCGAAAGCTGCCATGATCTCCCACAACATGTTTTTGAAAATGTCCGTCAGGAATTTGAACATCGCCTATATCATTGTTTGGCCAATAACGGGCAACATTTTGAACACTTATTAAAATAAAAAGTGATATTTTCGTGTTTTTTTTTCTATCTGAACAAATTAAGATAAATAAATATTTTTCTAATTTTCTCGAAAACGAATCGACCGATTTAAAAAAATCAAACGTAAAAATAAAGCACTTTGAAAGACCTTTCAAACAAGCTATTACTTGATACCCCTTGTCATTTAAAATTTTTAAGGGGATGACCCCGGGAGCAGAGGGTAAAAGGGGGTGAAGTAGTTTTTGGTTAAAAAGTTGTCCCCTTTGGCAAATCTTTTGACGTGTCTCGGCGTTTTTTCTTTTAATCAGTGGTTTTCGATAAATCCGTGGTGGGAAGTTTTCAAATGAACACCCTGTATGTTCTTTCTATGAGCGCGTGAAAATACAATTAATAATGAGAAGTACTATTTTCATTTATTATTAACATTATTATTAATTAAAAAGTGAATATTGTGGCATATCGGACAAGTGTGTAACTGCTTTTTATATTGGAATACACAGGGATCCAAGCACAATGGATACCCTGGGGGCGGGTACACCACGACGGCTTTTTCGTCCTTGTTAGGACTCGACGGGCAGCCATATAATCCAAGCAATCCCGACAACGGCGGTAAGATGTATTCAAAGCCTTTTTGCAAAATCAAAGCGGTTATCAATACACCGTAGCGCCATCCCAGCGGAATTAACTCCAATATAAAAGGCAGTCACACTGGTAATAATCGAAGGTAGCCAACTAAATAAACCACGAAGTGCATCACAATCCATTATAGTGATGCACTCCGCTGGGATAGCGCTACGGTGTATTGATGGCCGCTTTGATTTTGCAAGGAGGCTTTTAATACATTTTACCGCGGTTGTGGAATTGCTTGGGTTATGGCTGCCCGTAGAGTCCTAACAAGGACGAAACGGCCGTCTTGGTATACCCGCCCCGGGTTTTCATTGTGCTTGGATCCCTGTGTATTCCAATATAAAAAACAGTTACACACTTGTCCGATATACCACAATATTCACTTTTTAATTATTTTCGCGGACACTACATTATTATCTTCTAATTATTATTAATAAGAGAACAGTTACTTGAATTGGTTAAATTTATGGCCTAAGCTAACTGGTTTTTATGTGGTGTAGAGAGATTTCTTGCTAATCTGGAATTATTTATATCTTGTGTGTATTCAACATGAGGGTAATTGCGATTTGATTTTGAAAATGATAGCCGATTCCGCGCTGAGCATTTTGTTTTGTCAATGTTACAAAGTCTTATAACATTGCTTGTCTTCTGACTGTAAAGTGTATAATTAAATATATATTTTTTTTAGCTTTAACAATTGAAACCTATTTCTACTTTGATATCAATGGAAGTAAGGAAAAACTACTACTTACATAAAACTAGCAGATTAATACATAAAACAATTAGAATTTAGTGAATTTTTGTAGTATGGAAAATTAAAAAAAAAACCGTTAGGTAATTCAAAACTGTTTTATTTAATTTTTTCTATTCTGTAACGAAATTGTCTTCGTATTTTTATTTTGAACGAATAAAGCGTACAAGTAGTTATTTAGTTTAGTCTTAAGAGGGCGAAGAAAAAAGAAAGAGCGATAGCCCTCTTTGGCGTAAAAACCTGCGGGGAACCTCTTTCACCTTAAAATTAATAAGTTGAATTTACCCCGAAAAAATCTTGAATACTTTACCAAGTCGTACAATGTTAGTTAGCAGTTAAGAACAGGAAATATATAGTTGGAGAGGAATAGAAAAGAAAAATAAACAATATGACCAAGTAAATTTAAAAACAAAAATTTGTAGTGCCTAGATTAAATTAATATAAATACTTTACGAAAGCCAATAAAAAAAGTCCTTATTTTATTTCTAGATCATATTAGATTACATCACTTTGAAAAGTTGAACAAGCCCACAGACTAGCATTAACCGAAACTTTAATTTATGTCGATAAAATTATTTAAAAAGACGCCAAGCATAGATAGAAAACTTCATACCTGGTCAATGAGAATTCCCATTTCTGGTGTAGTTTCGGTCCTCCTGTACTTGCAAGTGGTGTTGAAAACTCTGTAGTTCTGTTAAACGATTCTTCTGAGGCTATAAGATATTTTTGCAGAAAAACTTTCATCTAAGTATAACAATATTTAAAATATATAGGAAACTATAATTTGCTCAACAGATGTTTTATTAAAACTTTTTTGATATTTCTAGGGATAGTACACTGTAAACAACACATATCTATGGTAACTGCAACTACCAATTCACTTGTTATAATTACCTAAAACACTAAAATTAACATATTATTTGTGTGCTAAAACTATCTTTGGAATAATTGACTAGAAGACGGAAGAAATTCTAACATAACAGAATCGGTAAAATGAGGTGAAACCGTCAGAGTTATAAGGGTTGTTGACGCAGTCGCCATTTCATTTCTTAATCACTTATTTTCATCCAAAAGGGGGCTTAATTAGGGTTAACAAAAATATACCTGATTTATAAGAGCAGAAAATTTGTTTTTAAAAATGTCATTTTTTTTTGCTGTTTTTGCTTAGATACTTTAAAAAGTTGGTCTCAAAGATCTGCATTCATTGAAGACAACCCTTATGTCTATTATTGCTATATTTTAAATGCGCGTAGGTAAGTAAATAACAATACGGTTAAGCTTTAAGAAGATTACAATGTCAATACGTTAATTCTTTTATGTCATACCAGTATATTATTGTGTTTTTATACCTTAGATACCATCTACATAATGGTTTACTTTATGCCCGTGCGGACATAAAATACACATTATGGCCCGCGCGGGCATTAAGTGTTGCGTTAAGTGTGCATCTTGTTCCATTTTTGATTTTGGCACATTAAACACTTTAATAATGTCAAGGTAATGTCGCAGGTAAAAATAAAAAAATGGTAAATTAAATTAACACGTTCGCGGACAAAGCGGCTTGTGCTGGGACAATGCGGAATATGCCGCCGAAGTTTATACCGTCCATAAACGCAAAGCGTCAAACGCCGCGCATTTTTATGTATAAAGTAATATGCGTTTACTCATGCTGTCCCAGCAGATATCAAAACATTTTGTGAATTGTCCCAACTAAAAACTATTCTTATGGACAGGAGAATATATTTTGTCGGTGTGATTTTACGAACATATCTGATGAAGCAACTGTCAGCGAACGTGTTAAATTTAAAAAAATATATTTATTATTCAAAACGAACTGGTATGACATAAAATTTTGTATGCACCACGGGTACTACTCGGGCGACTTACGAACCCTCGGCCCAGAGGCCCTCGGCTTTGTAAGACTGTCGCCCTCAGGGCATATAATCATCTACTTAGTACCCTTGATACATAAATAACTATTGTGTCCTACTTCAGATAATTCCAAGTTAAATTAAAAGAAAATTCAAAATCACGAAAGGTTCTTTACCTATAATGTTGCTAAATAAGCAAAGGTAATAAGTTTTCATTGTTGTGCTGTGTCAAACTCAAAACTGAAATTCATATAAAATAATGGATTTTCCGTTGATTCCGGATAGAATTGCTGTGAATGCTGCCAAAACTTTGAATAATCTTGTCTCAAAGAAGTCTAAAGACGCCTATGATAAGGAATATCAAAGGTTTGGGGATTGGATGAAATAATAATGTAAAAATTATCAACGAGACGGTGCTACTAGGAGCTTTCCAGGAATTGGTATATTAAAATTGAAGTTGTAAATTATATTAAAATATAAATTATGTATATCGATTATAGTCTGGAACATTCACTCCCAATTTCCTATGGACGAAATATTCAATGTTAAAGAAGATACTAATAGTTAATAAAAATATAGACTAAAGCAAGCATCCAAAGGATATGAAGCGAAGAAATCGAAAATTTTGACTCGAGAAGATGTGCTGAAATTCATCCGTAAAGCTCCCAATGAAACTTTTTTGATTTTCGAAGTGGTTCTGTTATTTGGTGTATGTGGTGGGTCCGCCGCCAAGAGCTAGTTAATATGTTGGTAGAACATATAGACTAATATAGAGAATAGAGGATCCGTAGTAATAGTTAATATTCCCGATACAAAGACCGATAAAAAGCGTGTCTTCACAATTATTGATGAGAAGGATGGGTTGTTTAAAGCTACTGAGAACTTATTGGCCTTTACGCCCGACGAACTGCAACAGCAATAGATTATTTTTGTGTTACCGTAACGGTCGCTGTTTTTCACAGCCAGTTGGGAAGAACACCATAGGCAAGATTCCTTCCATTATTGCAAAATACCTGGGCGGACAAATATCCTGGTCATTGTTTGCGCAGAACCTCTGCAACTTTGTTGGCGGACGCGGGGGCAAACATGACCACATTGAAAAGATATGGCGGTTAGAAAAGTTCAGCTGTAGTTGAGCGATATTTGGAAAACAGTAGGTCTATGTCTTCTAAAAACAAAATTTCGAAATTAATAGCTGGAGTAAAATCGACGAGACCATCAACATCAAAAAACGTCCAATCATCGTCAATTTCTGTTAGTGAAAATCACGAAATAATAGAAAACATTGACTTATCAAAAGCCGTTAAATTCGTTTTTACTGGGTCTTTTCATAACTGCTCATTTAATATAAATAATAAATAAGTTTTTTTGCTAATAAAAAGTTGTTACTTTGATTTTTCCTATTTATTTCTCTTAATGCTCCAGGGCATTAGAAACTTCCTTAATGCCTAGGGTAGTATATACCATTTAAAGTGTCTGGTAACTATGGTATTATGAAACAATAATATTTGAGTAGGACATAAATTACCTATATTAGACTGCTGTTATGCACAATTTTATAAAATTTAAAACCGTAGTATCTTTTTGTTAATTCAGACATTTTTCCTGTAAATCATAAATATGGCTTTATAAACACTAGTTAAATAATAAGAATTCAGTAAATGAAAAAGTGTATATTCAAAATTAAAAAATAAAACAAAAACATGTTTCTATTTTTGCTCGATTGCACCCATATCCCGTTTTCCTAATTCAGTATTGTGTTTGTGCTAGTAGGGGAGCCCACGATGCTAAATGGGGATTTACTCGAGCGTCGTGGGGACCTATTGGATCTTGAAGATTGGATGGTAGAAAGGAAAAAAATGTCATATCATGTGTACCCTTTCACCGGTGGGGGGAGTTACGACAGGCTTTCAAAAATGTAAAAAAAAAACAGTCACATGGATATACTCGAGCGCGTCAGATATTAATAGTGTATATGCCCCACGTGACTCTCATGACGGAGGTACATTAATCTGCCGGTTTTGATGGTGGGGGCGGCGGTACGGAAGGGTTAAAAATGGAGAAAAAAAGAATTTACTCGAGCGTGTCAGATATTCAGAGGGGATGTTAAGGGACCCCTAAGGAAGCTTCCATTCAATAGACTGACGATTCGGATGTGACGCAAGCTCGTGGCGACTTTTCGAAAATGCAAAAAAAAAACACGCTATTTTGACATACTCGAGCGCGTCAGATTTTCATACAGACGGTTCAGCTTGGTGTCCTGGTCGTGCTGATTCATAATCTGACGATTATTTTGAGGGATTTTGTTAATCTGACCGTTTAAAAAAAAATTTCATGATCAAAAATATTTCGATACAAAATTCGGAACGAGTAATAACAATAAGAGTGACAGACTGTGATATAAATAAAGACAAAATCCATAGCAACAAAACTGTTTCATAACTATCTTGATGCTTTTTAACAATATTATTTTTACATATTTTTGATGGAATTAAGAGAAGAATGCATAAGTGTGTTATATTTTTGAAATCGGAAGACAAGGAACCATCTAATGCGCTTCTAATATACAGTGTCTTATTTAAAAAAAATTAAATGTTTGGTTTTAAATGTGACATGTGACACCTACTGTCATTTTTGACAAAACCCATAAATACTTGGCCAAAATTTCTACATCCTACTTTTTGAGCGAACGCGCTAACTCAAAAAACAAAAAATTACAGGCTTTTAAAAGTGGGACAAACTAAAATGTAAAATAATAACACTGTACATATAATCCCACGAATGCTGTGATCAGCCTGTGATGGCGTGATGGCTGAGTAGTGTGGGGACGGTGCGAGAGAGTGAGTGATAAAGAAAGAGACATTGAGGCGTGGCTTCACTGCACGCGCTAATAAACTTTATTGACGATTTTTGTTACTTCGGCTTGTGGTAATCGGCAGATTATATTTTTCCCGTTATCCTTAAATTATTTCCTTCAAAATAAAAAAAAGTTGACCACGCTCGAGAATGTCCATGTGACTTTTTTTTTGCAAGTTTGTGACCCTCCCACTCCCTTAGGTCACGCTCAAATCATCAGATTATTGAAATGCAGACTCTTTAGCATGTAATTAACCCACCACATCTTAATCTGACGCGCTCGAGTAAATCCAGCTATCGATTTTTTTTTACTATTCTGATCAGCTGCCGTACACGCGCGGCACTATATAGAGGGCTTAGACAGGGCAGAGGTACTCAACAGGGTGCAAGGTATCCCCTATATGTTAATCTGCCGCGCTTGAGTAAATCCCAAAATCCCCTGTTGGGCTCCCCTACTATGCCTATAGTAACTCGGATACAATGACTAGTAAAGACCATTGTATGATTTTATTATGCCCAAATAGGGGTAAAATATCGGGTATTTCGTATGGTATGAAGTAGTGATAGTTCTTGATACTTAATTTTATTTTATTATGATTAATTTAAACACATCTAACTAGACCTAGGCCACACAAACAAGATGTTAAAGCCCGGACCTGTCTATTTTCCCATTCGTTACCTGATAAGTTTGCACTGCGCATGCCTATTCCTGTGTGGCATTGTTTACATGCGCGAGGCCATAAATTTACCACTTTCGTGATTATTGTTTGCTTATCTAAAGGTTAATGTCTACGGTTCCACCTCGTTTTACAGAAATAAACGTATACATATTTAACAGGACTTAAGAACTACTAATACTAATAGAAATGGATTAAAACTTAGATTACAATTTAGTCGTCACAATTTTTGTGTATCAAGCCATCTTAATAGGCAAAACATTACCATGTACTGGGTGGTCAAATAAGCGAGGACGTCGGCTTTATCTCGGAAACCATTAATCGTACAACTTTCGGAAAGATTTTTTTATGAGTAAAGTGATCAAGAGAAATTGCTGGAAATTACTTTTAAGTTCCTCATTTCGCCGCAAGGGGGCACAATTAAAAATTGTTTTTTTAAATTCTAAATTTTTCCGAAAATTCCCATATTAAGGTATAACTCTGAATCATAGGCCTCTTCTCTGAATACATCATTGAAAAGCTTAGACAATTCTGCGTCATTTTGGTTTAAGGCTCATTGGCGTACCGACCTTGATAAGAGTGGGGAAAGCTATTGAATGTGTAAACATTATAATCGTTTTAACTTCTAAACGACTTATCCGATTTTACTAAATTTAAGCTTGTTTGGAAGGGAAATGTAAGTATCTTCAATCGCCGTATCCAGCAGTACACGATAGTGTTTAATAAAATTGCTAGAGGGCACAATTTGTAATAATAACAGTTTTTTCGATTTTATCCCGAAAATTCAAACCATACGGTATAACTATGACATCATAATTGAAAAGTAGATAAAATTTGCAAGAAAAGATGTGAAGACCGCAGTTTGATATCTTTGTTCGTTTCAGAGTTATTGCCAAAACAATAATTTTTAATACATATTGCGCCCTCTAACAATTTTATTAGAAACTATCTTGTACCATTGGATACGACAATATAGAAGGTTTCTTCCAAACAAGCTTAAATTTAGTAAAATCGGTTAAGTCGTTTAGAAGTTACAGCGATTTTAATGTTTACACTTTCACTTGATAAGAGTGGGAGAAGCTATTGAAAGTGTAAACATTAAAATCGCTGTAACTTCTAAACGACTTATCCGATTTTACTAAATTTAAGCTTGTTTGGAAGTACCTTCAATGGTCGTATCTAATGGGTAATAAACACAATAGTTTCTAATAAAATTGCTAGCGGGCGCAATTTGTATTAAAAATTATTGTTTTGGCAATAACTCTAAAACGAACAAAGATATCGAACTGCGGTGAGGACACGGCGATTAAAGATACTTACGGTTCCCTTCCAAACAAGCTTAAATTTAGTAAAATCGGATAAGTCGTTTAGAAGTTACAGCGATTATAATGTTTACACATTCAATAGCTTCCCCCACTCTTATCAAGGTCGGTACGCCAATGAGCCTTAAACCAAAATGATGCAGAATTGTCTAAGCTTTCCAATGATGTAATCATGATGTAACCTTAATATGGGAATTTTGGGAGAAATTTAGAATTTAAAAAAACAATTTTTAATTGTGCCCCCTTGCGGCGAAATGAGGAACTTAAAAGTAATTTCCAGCAATTTCTCTTGACCACTTTACTCATAAAAAAATCTTTCCGAAAGTTGTACGATTAATGGTTTCCGAGATAAAGCCGACGTTCTCGCTTATTTGACCACCCGGTACATTAATAATGTTCTTTTTAAAGTCAATATTATTTTCTTTTCGTGCATTAGAAATATGTGTGTAAAAGTTTATATTTTTTCAACAAAATTAAAAAAAAATTATATGACGACAAACAGTAATCTTAATCACAGTACCAAAAAATGGAAGATTAAAAGATATTTGAACGTATACATAACTGCGGGTATAAAAACCCCGGTATGCTCTTTGTAAGCGCGCATTTGGTTCAAAACAAACCAAGATACAAAAAAAATAATGTATTGGGTAAGTCGACGGTTGCGCGGAGCAAATCTGTGCCTTGAAGATAAGATTTGCCGATGCTAAACTTTGTTATAATATGATTGGATTTAAAAATATTATTTATTTTATTGTATTCTTATACATACAGGATGCTCAAAAAATGGGACATCCTATAATAGTGATAGTGATATTAGTGACTTTTTGAATACTATGTGCCATTTCATTCCTTTTTCACTATTGGTTGCAATACCAATATACGAAAAAGTTATAGATTTCAAGATAAATCGATTTAATTTTTATCCTAAATGAAAATCAAAATAACATCCACTGAAATACTTGACCTATCATTCATAGAGACCATAGAGTGCTTTCATTCTATGTCAAAAGACAGAAAACATCTAATTATATAGAAAAAGAAAAGCACGAAGTCTTTCTCCACAATATTTATTAATCGAAAAACTAGGCGAACCTAGGATCACATCGACGACATGTTTCGAGTGTAGAAACACTCATCATCAGGAAACAAAGTGAAAAGTAAAATGCTGATGTTTTTAGCAAAAGAGAAAATAATGGTGAGATTGAGCCGTAATGGAGCTTTTAATGGTGTACAAGAGGTGTAAAATTGAATAGTCAGAAGGTCGACAATCAATACTCCAGCATACTGAAGAGTCGAGGGTTAAGTGCAGAAGCACACTGTGCCGTGCAGAAAAATGTAGGGTAGTAAAAATTAGGGAGTTTTGGAAAACTTATCTGTAAAAAGCATTATTAAATTACTGAAACATCTTGAGTTTTATTAAGCCTAGTCAGAAACATGTAAAAATGTTGGGGTGGGGTGTAAAGAAAAGAAAAAAGTTGTTTTTTTAGGAGTCAACGCATCTTTTGGTTAAAAAGTAAAAACTGTTGGGGTACCAGGCTTTTTACGGCCCAGTTACCCCGCCGGAGTCAAAGCAGACACATTTGGTGCAAAAAAGTTTTTAAGAAATTAAAAAAAAATTAATTTAGTGTTCCCGTTAGAGAAGCTCTACTGTAGCCAACACGTGTAGGAGTCTTGATTGTCGACCTTCTGACTATTCAATTTTATACCTCTTGTACACCATTAAAAGCTCCATTATGGCTCAATCTCACCATTATTTTCTCTTTTGCTAAAAACATCAGCATTTTACTTTTTACTTTGTTTCCTGATGATGAGTGTTTCTACACTCGAAACATGTCGTCGATGTGATCCTAGGTTCGCCTAGTTTTTCGATTAATAAATATTGTGGAGAAAGACTTCGTGCTTTTCTTTTTCTGTATCATTTTACTCCACTTTGAGTATGGACTACTTCTTCAAAATCTAATTATATATTTATGCCATATCTTATAGTCAGTCAAAAACTCTTCAATTTTTGTAAAAAAAAGGTTCTATCTCAATATTTAATAGTTTTTGAAATATTTTGATTTTTCGTGATGTTCTGTTCTCGTAATAGCATATTATGTTGTCTATATATTATACTATAACGAGAACAGAAAGTACCAATAAATCATATAATTTCAAAAAATACCGCGATCATATACAGTGTGACCAGTGAAGTCCGCGTCATATCGGATTTTTTTTTATTAATAGGTTTATTCGAAATTTGCATTTGGCATCAAGTTCTGCTTCGATAGAGATGAAAATTAAGCAAAAAAATAGTAGTCACGTGATTCACATTATCTGTCAAATTTAAATTTTTTCCAAAAAATAATTCAAAAGTAGGGTTATTTCTGAAAAAAACAAAAAGGGTTATTGGAAAGTTTTTGTAATGCAGTTTCTAGCCCACATGCAAAATTTTAGCTGCATAAGATAATTTTGATTTTTTACCCATATTTTGTAAATTGCACCACTTTTGCAAAATAGGACTCAACGCAACCTACATAAAACTTCTTACTTATGACAATGCTTTATTTCAGATACATTTTCTTTAAAGTTTTATTAAATGTGTGTTTTTCTAAAAAATCAAAATTGGGCTAATGGTCGCATGTGATGCAAAAGTTTATTTGTTTTTGAACCTGTATAAGGTAACTTCATAAAATAGGTATTTTTGAAAACGTAGTTTGTGTCTAAAAAAAGTAATACGCCTTAATATTAAGACAAAAAAGAATACAGTGTCATCAGTAAAGTGTTCATTAAGTGGAAAATAAATTTTAGAGGTGGGTACAAAATCAAAATTATCTTATGCAGCTCAAATTTTGCATGTGGGCTAGAAACTGCATTTAAAAAAACTTTTCCTAATAACTTCTTTCGATATTTTCAGAAATAACCCCACTTTTAAATTATTTTTTGGAAATAATTAGAATTTGACAGATAATGCGAATCACGTTACTAATATTTTTTTGCTTAATTTTCATCTCGATCGAAGCAGAACTTGATGCCAAAGTCAAATTTCAAATAAAGCTATTAATTTTAAAAAAAATCCCATATGATGCGGAATTTACTGGTCACACTGTATAAACATCGGTTTATTAAATCAAAAAAATGAATAAAAGAAAAGGTTTAACAATAATTTGTATCGGAAAAGTGCTTTTTTTTCCTGAATATTATACTATTCACGTGATCGATCACCTTGGGAAATCACCATTTTTAATAAAGTTTTTTGGAAAAATAAAGAATACGGCGCCTAAAGTTCTTAAGTTAAACCATTACCCGAGCCATTACCCTTGTAAATTAGCTAGGGACAGCAGTCTGCAGAGTCCCAACAACAAATAAGAAAAATAAAACATAACCTAAATATTTTAAACCTGACATAAAACCGCTAAAATTCTAATTTGGTACTTTTCAGATAATAATTGTAAAATAAAAACTACTCTTGAGTTGGGTAAATACCACAATTTTGCGGTGACAACTTTGACATTTAACAACATATTTTTAAATTGTCTAAAATATCCAACCACAGTATAACACAACAATAACCATCTTCAAGGCATAAAATTACTCCATGCAATACTTGACTTACCCGGTACATACCACCCAAAAAAACATACCAAAATATGTTAACAATGTAAAAGTATACTTAAGATTAATAACAGATAAGTATAGGTATAACAGGTAATAAAATATTACACGAAAGGACTAGAAGAAATGTAACTATTTTTGGAATTTATGTCTATCTCTCACCAATATAAAAGTATCGTTATTACGCAAGAGATCATTTTTGTTGTTGTTCGTATGTTCGTTACTATCAATATAAATCTAAAAATATTGTTAACACGGAATGGAGACTTCAGAGCAGTAGCTAGTCAGTGGCCGCTAAAACTAGTAACTATAACCAAAAATCCGTTTAATATAGCTATTATAGATAATTATTTTTTGCTGAGTTCTTAAATATGGATAGATCAAAATTAATTTATCCATTTAGTTTATAATATAGTCACCCAGAAATGCTTGTCATATCAAGACAAGCAAGTGTTTGCTAAAGTGATTTCTAAATGGAATTACACTAATTTTATAAGACGAAGGTATGAATTAGTCTCCTTTCAAAATAAAATCAGGCGACACATAGCGTCACCTTTATTTTTCTAATGGGGTTATTATGATCTTAATAGTCCAACGCATTTTTATCTTCTTAGGCTTAATATCACAAGCGAAGAAAAACAATGATAAGTTTTACTGACAAGGCTAAATGGTCCTACTAAAAACTACAGAACTAGGATAACAAGATACAAAACAATAACAGTACCAATTGTAACATAATATGAAACAGAATGTTGGCCTCTGAAATAAACTGCTTTTTAAATTCGCATGAAATATTCGACTGAGGGTATTGGAAGCAGTCTGTCAAATTGGACGATTCCGATGTGCGGGCACATCATTTGCCGAAAAAAAACTACCCTTGAACCCCCAAAAACGACTACCGCTCTCAGCGGGCACATCTAAACTTCGATTCGTGACATGGTGTTGATGAGTATGTAAGAAAGATAGGTGCAGAGAACGGGCAGAGGGATTTGATCAATATACTACATTTAAACTGGAATATGGCAACAAAATATGTCAAGTTTACACTCTATGGCACCATAAAATAGAGTTAACATAATATCTAAATGGGAGATAATTATTGTGTCCGCGAACACAATTGGAAGCAACAAAGGAATGGCATATCGGACAATTGCATCATGGCTTTTGTCGGACTGTGGTACTGGACTGGAAGGTAATGAGACTGCCGACAAGCTCGCCAAGAGAGGTGCAGCACTAAAATTTACAGGACCCGAGCCGGTAATAAGTATATCTCATGCTACGGCCAGAAAAACAATACTAGCTGAAGCAAAAAGCAAATGGGAAAGAAACTGGTTAAAATAAATTGACCAGGTCTAACATACTCAAAAGCATTTATAAACAGCCATATAAACAAACAGATAACTGACAAACACTAGTGCTTAACAGGTCATGCCTTAAAGCACTAGTGGGATTGTACACCGGCAACTGCAGACTGCGACACCATATGCATAAAATTGGAATAGCCCCAACTGATGAGTGCCGGCTTTGCATGGAAGATGCAGAAACAGCAGAACACAATGTGCACTTGCCCCGCAGCAGGAAGAATCAGATTCGCCCTATTCGGCGAGGTGACTCTGCTGCCGGATGACATGAAAAATGTCTCCCCCAATACCATCATTAACTTCATCAAAAGGTTAGACCTATTGGGGGAAATATAAACAAGGTGTGAGACACAATAGACCGCATGGTCGCAGTGGAGGGTTCGCTGTAACCCACTCACTTTTAACCTATCACCTAATAAAGACGAAACGGCCGTCGTGGTCTACCCGCTCCAGGGTACCCATTATGCTTGGATCACTGTGTATTTCAATACAAAAGACAATTGTCCGATATGCCACATTGTTGCTTTTAATAATATCTAAATATTATTTTGTGAGAAATAAGATAACAAAAATTATTGATATCACATTTCAGCTATGCTAGAATTATTAAAACTAAATTACGACATTAATTAAACGAAGTGTACCTAGGAATCAAAGTCAATCAACACTTCTTATGTCACCAGGATTGTATGGCTACTAGGGTATTACCAATTTGTTCCTAACTACAAAGATCCGGCAAAAGGTAAGAGATAAAGAGACGATTCGGGAGGGAAGAAGATTGCATAATTCAGCCAGAATCTAAAAAGAATTACCGTCCGACTATTGTATTTCTCTAATAGGCGTTGATATTTTTAGTTTGGTGAAATATGACTAGAAACCTTTAATACAATTATTATTATTACTTAGTTATTAGTTTATAATGTACAATTCCCCAACCTACTTACTAAATTTAATGTAAATAAATTCACAAGCGTAAAACCTCAAGTTTCAAGCCCCAAAACTTACTGATGATTTAGAAAAACGTTTCAATAAGAACCAGTTTGTCAATTTGCTGTTCAATTAACCTTAATTCCATAACAGAAGCTTGAACCGTTTATATGAAGTAATCGGACTTTTGACATAAATTATGGTCGAATCAGCTTATTCTTGATTTGAATTAATCTATTTCTGTTGGGATAAAATTTACAAAACGCACCAAAGGTAACAGTGGAAAATAATCTGTGTAGGTAGAATAATATACTTTCTACGAGCATTCTTAGTTACAGCAAAAAGCAGATGTGCGTAAAGAGTTTTATTAAAAAGATTGACCTTATTTTTGACAGTGTTTTCTTAATGGGTATTTCATGGCATTTAACACAATTTTACTTTCAATGTTATTATGTTTTAGGGCTGGTAACTATGAGGCAAATCGATAATTTGTCTAACAATAAGACAATGCGCGCTTACATTTCTCAAACGCTTTTAGGGTTTGCTTTTGCGCAAATAATTAATTGGCTCGAATTAAGATAAGGAAATAGAGTTTTGCATGAATTCAAAGTGAAAAAGTTGGATGTGACAGCAGTAGAAGAAAATTGTTACATGAGTAATTAGCGAATCGACTTTCGCCTTTTATCTATCATTATCCTCGGCGCCACCTCTTTTCTAAGTAGGTGAGGGCGCGATACGTCTTTATTACGCTTTGATTCGCCTCTGTGCGTGCGTTGAAATTTGGAAGACTACGACGTAAGTCATTCGAGATCATTGGTTTGACCTTTTGTAAGTATTTTTCACCCTAAATGGTATCGACTTATTGACTGCAATAAAACTACCGGTTTAACCCCATTGTTATACACAATCAACAAACAAATACACTACAGGGTAGGACTTTAGATATAAACACTTCCTAAGAAACACAAAGACTGAAAGATGTTATCGCAAGCACAAGATAGTGAAATATTACCTGCTATAATTACAAATTATAATCCGACCCTGACCGACAGTTTATTTGCATTTTTATGGCCGAGCTCTTTCAAAACGCCCCAGGTAGTTAAACGGAGTCAACCATTTATTGTGGAAAATACTTTATCGTTAGTTACATGTTATAATTTAGAGGTAACATTAAGTGGCCTAAAGTTATTATTTATGTTGTTTACTATTGTTTGTGCGACACCTTCCATCGGCTTTAAGGTTATTGATGCAGTCAACATTTAATTTTTTGATAAAGATTTTGTTACCTTATTCTTTTATCCAATAAGCAATCAAATCTATGAGAGTTAATGGCTCGATTAACTACATTTTAAAGTAGGCAAAATTTTGATTCCTTAATAATAGCAAAAATTACATTTTGTTAAATTTAGGTTAATAACATTAATAGTTACGTTTCTAAAACTTTAAAATGTAGGTTATTGTGCCCAGAAAAAGCTATTTGGCTAAATCAGAAGAGAAACGAAGTATTTAGAGAAAAAAGGAGAAATGGCGAACAGTTCATTAGCCAGAGCCTGGTCCCTAACCACGTTTGGCAAATATAGCGCAATAAATTTATTAAAATGAGCTTATTCTGTCGCCAATTTTACGAAATGACGTAACTTAACATTTCAATCATAAAAGTTTACCATAAAATCAAAGGACAAACATGATTTGCGATCATTTCCCAATATTGACGATTTGTCAGTTTATAGGTGCTCATGACAAAAACCTGATGTAAATAATATCATAAGGAACAAAGATGCGAATGTAGCTAGATTGTCAGTTCAATAGTTTACATTTTTATATATCACTAAAAATTGACATAATTTAAATTGAATTACCAATTATTGTTTATTATTCTTATTAACCAAGAGTATTTTATTTCCTTATATGACTCTTTAACTCGATATCATCGTTTTATTAACTATATTAATGTCTATACAGGGTGGCCGGAAAAAGGCGGTTAATCAGTTAACCATATTATATTCCTTGAGCGAAAATAATATGACTTTTATAATACAATTTTTCATTTTTGATTTTTTTGAATAATTCGTGTATTTAATAAGATATAAATTTCAAATTTGATCCATGGCTTCACCCTAAGGAAATGCATCTTTTGAGAAAAACAAAATAAAAACATTTTTCAAAAATTCAAAATAGCGGGGGGGGGGGTTAAGTACACGATAACCCCCCTATATTTTTTAGTACGTGCGCCAGTGACTTCCAAACTATACTTTTTCAGGTAATCGTTTGTTTTTGATTATTTTCTGACTCTTATAAAATTTCCATAAAATAATCAGTTTTGGAAATAATTTGAAAAGTATGCCAACGTGGCTACGCTAATCTCATAATTTTCATATTATGCTAAATAAGGTCAGCCGTTATGGCATTACCATGGATACAAGATATTAAGTAAAACTTTGCAATAGGTGACAATACCGAAAGCAAAGGACTAGAGAAAAATAATGTACCTAATTGTCAAAAAAATTAATGTAAAAATAATGTAATGTCAAAAAAGTATTTTTGACAGTGACATTTTTAAAATCATTGATGGTGTTGAAATATCCACTGTTTTATTAGCGGAAAATTTAAATGGCGGAAATGTACTATATCAAACAGGCGTTTTTTAATAGCAACCTCATACAGGGTGTTACAAATTCGACATACCAGCATTGGAATCTCGGAAACCATAGGAGTTAGAGAAACGGTTAAATGGGGGGCAAAGTTGTGCAATTCGGTGCTGATTATAATGCCGCTTTAAAAGTTTTCAAATTCCGAATACTTCCGATTTTATTCGAAAAAAACCGAAATTTTGCAAAATCGTTTTTATTTTTCCCTGACCTTATTTGACTAGCTATTTAAAAATAAATGACACTTTGTCATTGCCACTTTTTCTCCTCTACAAAATGACGTTACTAAACTAAGGATCCGCCGTTTCGTCTCCGAGCGGCCATCACAAACTTTACTTTTTTAAATACGGACCTGGATTTTTTTAAACCGATTTTTAAACCCTCCTACCCTCAAAATGTAATGGCGATATTAGTTTCTTATAATGATGAATTCTCCTTGCTTATTTTTTTATATTCATATTTTTTACACTTCATGTCAGCCCGGTTCTGGCAACGAATCACAATATTCCTTAAAAACTTTATTTTATTTAAAACATTCATACATAAATAATATAATGTATTTTAAAAGCATTTTCTAATAATTCTAAATTCACTAATTTAAATCCTAATTTTCTAAATGTTCAAATAGTCAAAAGTCTTTTTGGGTATAATGTATTAAGTAGGTACTTAAATACCTAACATGAACTTTAGACAAACTTTTTCATGAAACTTATTTGTAAAGGTTTTAAATGAAATAAAGTTTTTAATTAATATTGTGATTCGTTGCCAGGACCGGGCTGACAAGAAGTATAAAAAATATTAATTTAAAAAAATAAGCAAGGACAATAATTATTCATCATTATGAGAAAGTAATATCGTCATTACATTTTGAGGGTAGGAGGGTTTAAAAATCGGTTAAAAAAAATCCAGGTCCGTATTTAAAAAAATTAAGTTGGCGATGGCCGCTCGGAGACGAAACGGCGGATCTTTAGTTTAGTAACGTCATTTTGTAACGGAGAAAAAGTGGCAATGACAAAGTGTAATTTATTTTTAAATAGCTAGTCAAATGAGCTCAGGAAAAAATAAAAACAATTTGAAAAATTTCGGTTTTTTCGAATAAAATCGGAAGTATTCGGAATTTGAAAACTTTTAAAGCGGCATTATAATCAGCACCGAATTGCACAACTTTGCCCCCATTTAACCGTTTCTCTAACTCCTATGGTTTCCGAGATTCCAATGCTGGTATGTCGAATTTGTAACACCCTGTATAGCCCAAAAATAAGTAGAATTTTTAAGAGCATTTAAGAACGGCAACTCAATTTCCCTTAAAACCTGTTTTTTCTGAATGAAACCTGGATATACAGTAAAGGGGCTTTTAGGCGAAGTTGGCAAGATAATACTCTTCATACACATAAAAAAAAGTATTTTGTTGTGTTGTCATTTTTTATTATATTTTCTTCTTTATGCTTTTATAAATAGGATAAAAATATTTAAAACAAAATTTATAGACTGATGCGCTAGAGATGCACTAGACAAAAAATATATGATTCAATTTTAAAAATAAGTTTCATTTGTTTTTCAGTAAATTAAAATTAATTAAAAATTTTATATTGATTTTCAAAAAGAAAATGTGTCATCCCATGATACCTTTTACCCTAAATAAACTACTTATTTCTGACTTCATTAACGGTTTAAAAATAATAATTAAAAATTTGAAAAAACGCGCTTGTATTTTACTCCTTCACATTCATCCGTCTTTATGTAGATCAAGCCTAAGAAAAATCATAACCTTTACCACCAGTAATTCAAACAGACTGAATTAATTTACGACGTATTGCAAATATGGAAAATATGACGTAACGGTCAGCGATCTTCAGACTTTAACTGCCTTGTAAATTTGAAAGATCACGTCTAAGTATTTTTTGTACTTAAAATATAATTATTTCTGTTCTTTTAGTACCCGTTAAATCTGGCCAGGTGCAGGGTAATATCGGATACCAGTAAATAAAATAAAGCAATTTTTTTATATCTCTTAAACAAAGATCAAAAACTGATCTGAAATGAAAAAATTAAAAAAAGTATGGCATACACCTCGGCATACACTATACGCACAGTGTAAACATAAAATAACATGTCGATAATGTCACGTTTAACATGGATAATCACACTTTGCTTTTAATATATGCATTAAAAGCAGTAAAGAAATTCAATTTAATTTATGCCAAATAGACTAGAAATAGAAAGATAAAAGGAGATTATACAAGAAACAAAAAAGAGCTCACCAACCATAATTTTTATTGCACAGGAAGAAAAAATAATAACTACTTGTTATGAAGATACTCTCGAGTATCTTCCTGTACTCCTTTGGTACCCTTGCGGGCCATAACACGTGTTAGGAAACTGATAAAATTTGTGAAACATAACAAATAGTTATTACTTTTTCTTCTTGTGCAAGGAAACAATAGTTTCACCAAGCATGTAGCCCAACACAAATTAATTATATGATTTTTATTATTTAAAAGAGATTTCTTTAATAAACTTTTAACCACAGTTATTTAGAGCTTGATCCTAAAACAAATATTTAAAAACTCAAAGAAAGCTTTTAAGAACATTTTTTTAAAAAAAGGGGGTCTAAGCCACATTAAGTTTTCCAATAAAAAAATCACAAATCAGTAGGCACAACAAATTGACAACTTCCTCTTTAGAATAAACTTAAGAGAAGTTGGTGAGTTCTTTTTTAAAAGAAAGAGATGTCTAAAGATGTTTTTAAAACCTTATACCTACTAAGGGTTATGTTTGTGCGACATCAAATCGCTTTTTTCGCGAAAACTCTTACTGCAAATATGACAGGAATAAAGATGGCCTCCTATATTGTGCTGTCGCTTTTTGTGCTGAGTCAGTCCATGCTTAGCGCCGAACTTCCGAAAGCAGATATCACAGAAGAATTTTTTATTTTTGTTCGTTTTGGTATTCAATCTCGGTTTCGTTACCATTTTGGGACCTGGTTTTTCTCGGCATAAATGAACTACTGATTGATGGGAATTTAGAGCCTGTTCATCTTGAAACTGATCCCCACAAAGACGGCATGTGGATTTGCTTTCGTGTGATCTAAAATATAAATAATTGGACACATTTGTTAATGGAACGTAAAGTTTGTTTAATGACCGCTGACCGTTACGTCACGACCATTGCTTATCTTTCTACCATTCGTGATGGTCAATTTGCGTCAATAATGAATGTCATATAATTTTACCAATCAAAAACGTTTTATTGTCATTTTTGGCAGTGGTATTTTTAATCAACATTCTTTTAAAAATGTCACGGTATTGTGAAAAAGAACAAGCGTTAACTTTAAAATTATTTGATTATTTTTAAAGAGAACGTGAGAAGAAAGACTCGTTTACCCTTTAACGCAGTTTACGAGGTTAATAGATATAATAAAGCAGGAATTGTGAAAACATAAATAATAAACATGAAAAATGTATGGCAATATTTTTATAAAAACCTATCTGTTTTAGAGAGTTTTTGATGCTTTGGGATTTTCGTGTTCAACAATCCAACCAATTAAGGCAAAGGGGATAGAGAAGGATGTAGATTTTAAGAATCGCAACAATGTAGCTATTTTGTCATCCCGTAGTCGACAACTTCACGAATTTGATGAACATACCATAAGAGAGCGTATTTATGGGATGTATGGAGCAGGTGAACAAGTTACCATTTGTTCAATAAAATTAAACAGTAATAGCATTGATGGTGTTGAAATATCCACTAGTTCATTAGCGGACTATTTAAAAAAAAATTAATTTAAATGGCGTAAATGTACTGTACCGAACAGGCGTTTTTTTAATAGAGCAACCTAGAATATAATTTTTAAAAGAATTTAAGAATAACTCTCAAGTTCCCTTAAAACCAGTGTTTCTGGATGAAACCTGGATATACAGTATGTCTCCGTAAGTTTGCACCATATGGAAAACTTTTTTATTATTCATTTTACCAAAAAAAAGAATCTTCATAAAAAGCTCTGCATGGTCTAAAACCTTAAATGCAACCATCAAATATCGAAATGTTCCAGTCATATACGAGGTTTGTCAAAAAATGTGAATTCTTCCCAAGAATGTGAATTTTTCCCAAGAGACACTATCAAAAATTGTTATTAAAAAAATTTGATCAGAACTAAAAACCACGTCTAAATATGCAATAACACGCATTAAATTAATTAAATAATTAATAATAAATTAATAAAATAATTTTTCAACATAAATGCGTATAATTGCATATTTAGACGTGGTTTTTAGTTCTGATCAACTTTTTTTAATAACAATTTTTGATAATGTCACAAATAAAGGTACTTTACTCTTGGGAATAATTCACATTCTAGGGAAAAATTCACATTTTTTGACAAACCTCGTATATGACTTTAAAATTTCGATATTTGATGGATGCATTTTGGGTTTTAGACCATGCAGAGCTTTTTATGAAGAATAACTTTTTTTCGTAAAATAAATAATAAAAAAGTTTTCCTTATGGTACAAACTTACGGAGACATACCCCAAGTAGCACAACATATTGGCTGATCAATGGTTCCATATTGGCACAATATTGATTCATTTGTATCGGCAAAACAATATATTACCAATATTAGTCCAATATTGCATTTCGTGAAATATTACAATACTATAGCTGAGAAACAAAATGAGGGGCATCAGTCAGATGCATAGCGATAGTGTTTAATGTTAATATAATTTTTAATTTAAAAATAAATACAGTTAATAATACTAACTATAATTATTGCCATGCTAATTAATTATTTAATAATTTAAGTAACAATTTTTCAAACTTTTTAGATCAATCACAATATTTCAAGAATTGCCAATATTTTACTTAATTTTCCATTAATTTTTAGTGTCCACATAAGAATATACCTTAATAATTTTATGAAAAAAAATAATTAAAAAAGGCAACATTTTTTATTGGGCCAATATATGAACGATATTGGGTCAATACAGTAAAAAAACCGTCGCTTATTATCATGGATACAGCCACCTATCATTCTGGGCTACCTAATTGAAAAAATTCCAAATACAAGTTTTGCATGGTTAGAACAAAGACAAATTCCGGTTTCACCATTTGCAATGAAGGATCAGATCTGGATAATAGTGAAACAGCATATCCCACCGAAACGTTACAAGTAATCTGGAAAGCGCTATTTATTTTATTTTTAAATTATTTTTATTTTCAACTTGAAGAAATAGTCCGTATTTTAAGTGGAGTGTATGTTTAAAAGGGAAAGAAATAAGGCCCTTTAAGTCTTCCTCCACTAGTATATTAAGATAAATTTTAAGTTTTATTGAAGGGTAAATTCTCTACCTGTTTCGAATGTATATATATTCATCATTAGGAGAATAGAATAAGGAATATAAGAAATACAATAGGTGCAAACAGTCCAAACGGAGCTACAAGATGATGGAAATAACAAGTAAAGTATTCGGAAAAACGTTACGTTGAAAGCGAAACATAAGTCCTTTAAAAAAGTAGAACTTTACTTTGCGTTTATATTTCTAACCCATAATATTATTATTAGTTATGGAATTCCACCACCAGCTGATTCAAATATTAAGCACTTACTTTATATGTGCTAACAGGGTCCTTTTCTGTAAAAATTCTTTTTGACAGGTTGGACAAACCAATGGTTCCTTTCCGTGAAGTCTTTCATGATTGTCTAGTTCGAATTTTCTTGTAAAAGTAGCACCACACTCTCCACACACAAAAGAAGTTAGGGATCCGTGAAATCGTAGATGCATCACCTAAGTAAAAATAAAAATAATGATTTTTATAATAATAATAATAATAAGTTTATTTAAAATTTAATAATATAATAAATATGTTTATGTTGTCTTCTATAAACTTATGTTCCAATCCCCTGAAGCTGAGCTTGTTAGGGGCAAATATTATTTTTTGTAGTATGTACAATCATACATCATAAATATGCATTAAAAATTAAGTTTTAAAGTAAAAATGGTAATTTATAGTATAAACGCAGTTTTTTTGAAGAAATATATTACCTATAATAGGTAAAATTATTAATTTATAATTTTTAAGTAAAAAATATTAGGTATTTATATAAATTATTCAGAACAATATTAATTAATTTAAGCATTTCTAAAAATATTTTCAAATTGTCTGTTTTTAATATCCATGTTTTTATTTCGACTTTAAGTTTTTTTAATGAAATCAATTTTTTAATTTTTGTTGGTAAATAATCGTTTAAATAAAAACACAAATATTTGAAATTTTTCTGTCCTATGGACTTATTTATTTTAGGTTTTATGGTAATTTTATTTTTATGACATGTATTATGAATATTATGATTATGGTTTTTAAATTGTATAAGGTTTTTATTTTTAAATATACATATATTAAGATGTTATAAATGTAAAGTTGTCTTATGTTCAACTTTTTTGTTTCTAAATATAATTCTTTTGAAGGATAAAGATAATCTTTATTGAATATAATTTTTAGAAACCTTTTTTGTAATATTTCTAATTTTTTAATTATGAAAAGTAATTTCGGAAAAAAATTGCTTATATATGACAATCTGCAAAAAAATATCAGAAAAATTAAAAAATTGGCAACTTTTAAAAAACAATTCAAGAGATATTTACTAACAAATTATTTACCATTTTTTTTAATTGATTTTATTAATGAATTAAATTGGATTAACTTCCATTTTTTTTAATTATTATTTTTTTTATTTTTATTTACTTAAGTATTTATATTTTATTTTTTATTAATGGTTATTATTTTCTACATTATGATGTCATTTTCCATGTCATGAACTGTAAAAGTAAGTTTGGAATAAAGGCATTTTAAAAGTAAAAAAAAATCTTAGTAGGTACCTTTAGTACCAATTTTGGTAGGCAAAAAGCATCGCCGTTGGTCTACTTGCTTGCCAGGTTTCGGAACCTCCGCTCAATTACTACTACTACTACTACTAGTACCAATTTTTAGCAATATAGTTTATAATCACTGCCAGTTATAGGTACCCTCCTCAGAACAGGCTACACACCTGTTTTTAATCCCTTAACAATATTTTGACTAGGGTAAAGAATTAAAAGGGCTTAATATTGGCAGATTATTTTAATATTTTTCCAAAAATTATATCGATTGATGATTGTAGGTAATGGTGCTTGTAGAATTTTGGACAAATTACACACAATTAAATTATTCTAATACATCCGCGGCCGGCCAATGTGTAAAGTATAAACAAACACTTTTTATTATTTAATTTGTAAAAATTAAGTACATACCTCGGTACCTACATACTTAAGTAATAAATTTATTTTTGCACCACTTAAAAACCAAAAACTTTAAGCAATAATATATTTAGTATCGATCGAGTGCCACCCATCATATTATCATATAAATTAAAATTGAACTCTACTCAGCAAATAAAAGAAAACTATTCTATTCTTACCAAGTGATTTTCTTGAGCAAAGGTATCACCACATTCTTTACAAACGAAAGGCCTTTCACCCCTGTGAAATTTCTCATGAGTTATCAGTTGCTTTTTAAGGGGAAAACTTTTACCACATTCTCCACAATGAAACGGTTTATCTCTTTTATGAACCTAAAAAAAAATTTGATAAGTTTTTAGAAGTTTATTCTCAAGCTTAATGAAATGATAATTTAACTGGCAGTTAGTGACTTTCCTTACTTAATATTGAAAAGAGTTTTGTTATCCACTGTTATTGTTTTGACCTATGAACATCCTAAAAAGTCTATTTGACATATATTTTCTGCACTCCATAGAAGCTATTTTAGTATGTTTAGGGACTAGTGTGTTTTTTAATTTCAACTTTGAATCCCTCTACCGTGCTTTACCAGAATGGTAAGTATTTTTAATCTCTCTCTAGGATCAAAAAAACTATCCAAAGATAATGTAGGAAAACAATACTTATTTATACCTACCTCGATTAAAACATTGACGACCTATTTAAAATATTAAAAGTTACTTAACGTCCCTGATGAAACCTAGCGCTGGGTGAATATCACCTCACTGATTTTTTGGATGGATGAAAGAGCAATTTAGTTATCAGTTATTATACATGATAATGCAATAGGGCATCAGGCTTCCATAGCTCCTATACGAATTGAGTTAGGAATTTCATTCATATGCTGACTTATATTCTAACACAGGATGTATTTCAGGATAATATTTTAATAATTAATACAATTATTTGTTTTGTAATAAATGTAGGATTTCTAATAAAATAATTACCCATGCACTTATTTATTATACCTACCTAGGTACTTAATTTAAATTCAAATTAAACAAATATTGACTTCATTTAATTTTAGGTAGGTAAGTACATATTGCAAACATGTAAGTACCTATAAAGTTATTAATTTAAAATAAGTAAAGTATTAGGTTCTCCCGGTATTACTATTATTAATAATGTAAATCCGAGTGTAAATCATAAAAAATGCAATAAACAGAGATAACTTACATTCTTATGGCTCATCAAGTGGTGCTTAAGGGTAAATCTTTTATTACACTCTGGGCATTGATGAGGTCTTTCATTAGTATGCAACAATAAATGAGTATTTAAGCAATATTTGTGCGTAAAACTTTTCCCGCAGTGAGCACAAACATGAGGCCTTTCGCCTGTATGTGTTTTCTCATGCGTTGTTAGATGGTGTTTAAGAAGAAATGTTTTGTTACAATCGGGCTTCAGACACTTATATGGCCTTTCCTCGGGTTTAAATCGACTAGGATCTCTAATTAGCATTTGTGAAGGTAGGGGGTTCTTCTGAGTTTCTAACTCTACCTCTATAGATCCACTAGTATGCACAAATTTTAAAAAACGTTCATCTTGAGTAGGACCGAAGTTATCAGGTTCTGTGCAATCGCACGAACTCGTATCACTTGCATTGGCTTTTCCGAAAATTGGTGGGTCTTGTTTTGGATTTATAAGACACATTGCCGACTGGTAAAATAATTTGGTTTTATCTTCTATAACATCCTGATCTGGGCCCAGGTAATGTGAATCGAGGGCCCAGTAGCTGAATGACGAAAGGTTTACGTTCATTTTCGTAAAATATCTAACACCATTAATCAATATTTAAGCTGGAGAATACCACACAAATGTTTTATAACATTTTAATCGATTGTATTCTAAAAAAAATGTAGCTAAACGTTTCATGTTTCATTTTTAGGAGTTTTAAAAAATTGATTTGTTGTTATTTTGACAGATTGTACCTTACACTTACACAGCACAGCTGATTTTTAATAAATCAATAGAATAGGCAACAAGCACTACACTCTAGTGTACTAGCGGCTGCCCAAGCAGCAAATGAAATCGAGAAGTAGAAAGTACATAAATGGATCGAGACTTTTTATATCAATACGTCAGTGTGGCAAATAAAATTGACATGTTGATCAGTTTAGGCCCGTCCAAGCGCAAGGTGGGTGGTTTAATAGTTATTTTCCTAACAAGTGCGCAAAGTGATACTTTTCCGCACGCAAGTACAGTTGGACGAACGACGCGAAGCGGAGTTCGGATAAGTTCTTGCGTGCGGAAAAGCACTTTGCGCACTTGTTAGGAACAACATTTTTCCTACGAGCTTCATATCAGATAACAACAAAAATAAAAATATGATAATTTATTTAATAATTTTTAATTCGACTTTAAAGAAAGAACTATAATATACTTACAATGAATTTTGTTTGTAGATTCTTGTGGACATAGAAACTGAGGAAAAATCTGACATCATGTGTCAAAATCGACATGTACATTTATTGTTGCTTGGCAATATTATAATCATTTATCACTATACGAGGTACTTAAAAAATACAGTTTTTTTCGTTTTAAGCTGAAATACAAATATCGGGAATTACGATTAAAAGATAAAAGAGAATACTCTTGCAACGGCTTCTCACATTGCCATAAAATAGTTTACAGCTACTAAAATAAATATAAATATTCCCTACCAAGGAGATTTTTGAATAGTTTTACTTTTCCGCACCCAGTGCGGATAAAAGTCTTATCCGCACTAGTGCGGAAAAGTGTAACTTTGCACACAAAAATGCGTGCGCAAAGTACTACTTTGCGCACGCTCGTAGGAAAACCTTTTATTTTTCTGTGGTTTAAACAAAAAGTAGAGCCTATTACTACAAATAGTCCAAGCGAGGATTGGTATTATTACATTTAATGTAAAACTACGTCACCGGTTCAACCGTGCCTTGGGTATTTACAATCGACAGGCGTGTGCAGCTTATATCGTGCTCCAACAAAACTTAATTTTTATGGGTGAAAAAGTACGTTTGTATATACGCACGATCCGCTGGTCAGATCCCTTGGCGCCCAACAGGGATGGGAATGCGCATAACCCTCTTGTTTATTATGTTTTCCTTCTTTATAGTGCAGTGGCGGCTCGTGGGGTAGAGCCACAGTGCCATGGCACTACCTGCCCTCCTGTCCAGCGTCCTGCCCTTTACAAATTACCAAAACCTATTAAAATTAATATTCTCCTTTTTAAAGCAATTAGCAAAATAATTTAAAAATGGAACACAGTCGGGTGCAAATTTCCATCTATTGAGGAAGCGATTATGCGTAAAACGGTAACGTAGCTTTAGCGCCAAAGCGACGAGGCACACGGGAGGCCCGAAGTTATGACGTAATTGCCATAACATACCAATTAAAAACATAGGAAAATGACCTTGAATGCGAGCAGGAAAACATCTCCGTGTAGCGCCAGGCTCTTTGACCCCGTTTGACGTTAGACGTTTCAAATTCAAACAGTTGTTTGTCCGCGTCGTGTCGTGTAAGGTTGTTTGTAAACTAAATAATTTTCGTTCGGCCTGCTGATGTAATAGAAATATTTATGGAAAAAATACTTGGGTGTGCGGTTGTGATAAATCTAATAGACTATTTTGTTTTATGTGTGTTTTATTTGATGGGGGAGCAAACTTGGTCCCAAAAAGGTACAGATGATTTGGTCCATATCTGGGAAAAAATGAAGATACATGAAAAATCGAAGGTACATTTAAACAATATATTTAATTTCAGTATGCTTGGTAAAATTAACATTAAATCTCAATTAAATTCTGCATATCACAATGAAATAATGAAGAAAAACGAACAAATTGATAAAAACAGATACATTAAACCAAATTATAAACTGCGTTCGGTTTGTGGTTCTTTATTCGGTTTATATAGTACACTCTACCTACAGTATTTTTTTAAAATTCAAGATATGATTGTAAATTCATAAATTAAATTAGGTGCCTTTTTGCTTATTTTTCCTACTTCAAAAGCAAGAACTATTAACAAAAAAAGGCGTGGCACCCAAAATTTTTTTGCCTGCGGCGCTAAGGGTTTACCTGGCCCTACTTCACTAAAATGGCACGAGCCGCCACTGTTATAGTGCATGACCTCATATAGATACACTACAGAACCGGATCGGCGCCATTTTTATTGTTACATTTTCTTTGTGGATTTCTTGAATCGACTCTATGATAGGTACTTTCCTTTTGCTTCTGTGTTAAGCAAAGTAATAAATATCTGCTTAGATAAGTTGTTAAAAGAACGCTTCCCGAACAACTTTGTATTGTCTGGATGTTTAATATTTCGGATTTCTAGTTTTTGTGTACTTCTGTATAGTGTGTAGTTTAAGTGAATTATCTATGTTTGTGCTATGAAAACTTTTTCAAATTCTTGATCAAGAAATTGTGCTCGAAAATTTATTGTTTTAAAAGTACCCAAGTGTTTGGCAAATTGTTAAATGTGTTACCAAATTACCACGTTTTCATGAAGAATTCAAATCGATCCGAATCCGCTTTGCAAATTGAAAATTGCGTGAAAACGGGCTTCGAGTTTTATTTGAATCTCAAGTATTATGTTTTACAATGTCTTTTGGACAATTTTAAAACATTTTTGACATCTTCTGTTAAAAGGTTTTTACTTCCGTTCCATTTGGTTGGTTCGGACTTTTTTAAACAAATATTTTACCTACTCGGTATGTTTTAATTTATTTCAGTTTTTCTTCACCATTCATATTATGTTATATCAACACACCACTTTTGATTCCATAAAAGCTCCATTAGGGTTTTATACCTTTTATCATTTTCTCTTCTGTTCAAACCATCTGCAAATATTTCTGTCTCCTAATGATGAACGTTTCTACGTTCAAAACATGTAGGGACCCCTTAATACTTTTATTCTAATAAGCTTTGTGGAGGAAGACTTTTTGTTTTTCTTTCTTTTCCAAATATAATAATGTATCGTCGTCACCTCCAGCGTTGTTGTCAAATTTTTGAGGCGTTCTAGTACTCTGAATGTATGGAGGTGGGTAATACACCCTATATACATATTCGTCGAAAATACTGGCGCCACCTGGTGACCATAACACTGAACTATAATGTATGATTTCATAATAATATGTACTTATATATAGGCCATTATGGCCTCCAGACAAAAATTTATCAAAGTTCATATAAAGTTCAATGAGACTTATATTGCAAAATAACATGGTAAATGCTTTCGCCTCCGAAATCGGAGGCGAACTCGTAAAAGTGGATAATGGAGATCCTATTCATTTATAGCGTTCGGAGGCGCATGAGTGCGGCTTCCTATAATGAGACACCTGTGTAGCCCAAGCAACTGAAGACACCTACGTCAATCAGCATTGACCATCGAGCAATCGAAATAGTCAATCAACTTAAGAAGTGTCACAAGGAATTAGTAGGACTATAATAGGACACAAAACGTACGTACTGGTACTTCCATAACTGGTCCATGGATATCATGAGCCTCTATGGCTTTAAAATAAACGTCCATTATATATTGTGTGGTTTGGGGCATACGAAGATGACAGCAGTTGATTGCCGTATGATTATGTTGGTTAACGTTTACGTTAAGTCATTTATAGCAAGTCACATTAAGGTTATTGACTAAAGGTCAAAAGCTGACGTCGCGAAGACGTAATCAGTTGACGTCATTTTACCTGTGACATAGACGTCCTTATATACGTAATTCGCAAGATCATCTTGATAATAAATATTCGCAAAAAACAACAAATTAATGTCAGTTTGCTACATGTATACCTACTTGCGTTCTCCTCGGTCTTAGAAACCCAAGTCAGTTTTATTTTCGACGGTCTGTACTATGAGCTCAATAAAAACAAAACCTTTATTCACCAATTTTTTATTTTGTATCTTAAATATATAGAAAATAACGCAGCAATAGCGCTTCCAGTTAAAATAATTTTAGGTCTTCTGTACCACTTTTGATAAGTATGACTGGAAACATTTATCCGGATGTCGTTTCTGGTTGCAAGAGTTTTTGTTGATGCTGATAATTGATCAAGCAGGTTATTTAATCTCTTCACTTGTTCTTTTAAAAACATATTTTCCTTTTCTAAATTCATAATATGGTGGTCCTTTTCTTTAAGAATTCCTTGTATATGTTCGATCTTCAAATTTGAGGCTAGGTCTGAAAGCAGAAAAAATATAGTTTGTTAAATAATAACAAATAAGTTTAGCTAAAATATCCAAGCGAACACGTCAGCAACTGGTCCTTTTAAAGTAAAAGAACGGAAGTAACTACACCCACGCGGTGAGCAATAGATTGAAAGAAAAACAGCGCTAAAAAATGGTATTTTTAAACATTTTTTGTGACTGGCTTAAATGATATCTTCTTCTTACTTGTTTTTATTGTGCTAGTGCCGTTGGGCAATCTAACACACTTTTGAAAATATGAAATTAAAAAGACAAAGTTGTCCTTTTGGTGGACGTTAGTGATTTTGTAGTGGGGGATTTCCGAAAATATTTTTTTTTTTCCAAGAAAAACTTTTTTTCTAAAATTTTCACTTTTTTGGAAATTAACCAAATTGATTCAGTAATCAAACAACTTGTCATACAATCAAGCTTTGCTTGATGATTAAGATGTTATTTTTGTGGTTTTTGTTAATGGGTGATAGGAGCATTAATGCTCCTATGTCGTACTCTGTGCAGATTTGGGGCGGGATTTTTGGGGAAAGAATTTTGTATTAGTTGATTAGGGTAAAACTGTTTTTTCCTAAAAAACTCAGCGTGCCTTTTGTTTAGGAATTCATGTATGGTTTCTACCTTAAGGTCGCGGTGGATCGCCGCTCCCCTAATGTCGTAGGGCAATTTGTGATGGCCCTAAGAATTTTATTTTGTAATGTTTGTAGGAGTCTTCTGCGTGTTTTAGGAGCTTGGCTCCATGCTATACTTCCGTATAGTATGGAGGGGCGCACTACTTGTTTGTATAGTAGCGTCTTGTTTTTAAGTGACAGTTTGCTTTTGCGGCCTAGGAGAGGGTAAAGTGCCCCAAATGCTTGCTTTCCGGTTTTTATTTTGTTGTCGAAATGGGGGGCCCAGGTGAGCTTTTTGTCGAGTGACGCCGAGGTATTTTAGGGTGTCACGCTCCATGGTATTTCGGTGTTGTCTAGGTCAAGATTTGGGATATTGATGTTATTGTTTTTCTTGTTGGAGATGAGAATGGCTTGTGTTTTTTCAGCGTTAACTCTTATTTTCCATTTTTGAAAATAGTCAATAAGCGTATTTAGCTGAATTTGCAAACATCTATGTATATGTGCTAGGTTTTTGTTGGTGCACGTCATGGCCGTATCGTCAGCAAAAATGTAAAGCTCGACGAATGGCGTTTTTGGCATGTCCGCAGTGTACAGAATGTATGCAGCTGGGCTTAAATGATCAACGATACTTAACGTAAGAACCCAAAGATATAATGTCCTTTCCTTTCACTTTCTTTTAAATTGCAAAGAAAAATCCTTGCCTAGCTAAATTGCTAAAGGGCTTCGCAAGCAACTTCGTCTAATTATATGAGAAATATAATCAAGGGACATAGGGCTTCTTAGTTATGCCGATGACGAAAGAGATACGCATAATCCACAACGAAACTTCAGTATTTTCCAGCAATGTCCGCCTTCCTTCTTTCTTTTTTGACCAATTTATCTTGGTCACTAATCCTTCTTCTAGTACCTATTTTTTCATCGACGTTCATCAGATGTAAGATTGGATTAAACAGGGTGTCCGGAAAAAGAATGTCAATCCATTAACCATATTATTATATTCCTTGAGCAAAAATAACACTACTTTAATAAATACCACTTTACAGAGATACATCTTTTGAAAAAAAAACTAATTGTCAAATATTCAAAATCAAGAGGGGGTCCAGTACCCGCTGACCCTGCCTATTTTTTATTACGTGCGCCAGTGACGAACTATATTTGTTTAGGTAATCATTTGGTTTTGATTATTTTTTGTTTCCTATAAAATTTCGATAAAATGATGCATTTTGGAGATAATTTAAAAAGTATGGGTCCTTAACTGATGCCAACGGTAATATTATAATTTTCAAATGCTAAACCAAGTCAGCCGTTATGGCATTACCATGGATACAAGATATAATTAGGTTAAACTTTGCAATAGACAATACCGAAAGCAATGGACTATCCAAAATAATTTAAAGACAGTGTAGTACACATAAAAACCCTGGGACTATTCAGTATGATTCCCATTTTGAGCGAGAATCATTTAATAGAAAAAATTCTTTAAGCTGCCGACCAGTTCAGGTTGCCACCTATTGCAAAGTTTTACTTAATTATATCTTGTATCCATGGTAATGCCATAACGGCTGACTTGGTTTAGCATTTGAAAATTATGAATTACCGTTGCCATAAGTCTGTTAAGGACCTATACTTTTCAAATTATCTCCAAAACGCATCATTTTATCGAAATTTTATAGGCGTGTCAGCGGGTACTGCCCCCTGTTACGAATATTTGACAATTGTTTTTTTCTCAGAAGATGTAACTCTTTATGTTAAAGCAATTTACCACATTTATCTTATATACTCGAATTATTAAAAAAAAATCAGTTTTTAATTTCAATCTTTGATCTTGTATATCGAACATTAGGGTCAATAATGAAGAATAGCATTATGAAAGTCATAATGGTTTTGCTCAAGGAATATATGGTTAACGGCTTGACCTCCTTTTTCCGGACACCCTGTATAATAACTATGTATTATTTAAGTTGCTCCAGAATACCTATATAGCGGTATAGCGTTTTTTTTAAAGCAAGCCATGGGATTTTGGTTATTACATGTTAAATGTTTGATTATATGTCAGGCGCTGTCAAGGGGTGGATTTAGAAACTTGCTGACTGATAGGAGGGGGCACCGAGGCTCACATGACTAATGACCGTATGCACCATTTTACCCATTAGGCATGATTAGGTGATCGTGATTAACCAGGTAACCGTGATTAAATAAAACAGCCTATGCACCAACTAAAAGGATATGTGGGTTTTGTAATCAGGGTAAAGTTAAAACCTCGATTAGGCAACATAGCTCAGATGCAAAAATTCGTGCCATCAACCAGAAAAATAAACCCTTTATTTTTCTGTGACCAGAAACACCAAGCAGATTGACAGTTGTGGTTATGTTTTCTTTTTGTTGTTTTTTCAACTTTTCTGAGAACTTTTTCCAGTTTGGCTGTTTTCGCATTAAACCCCCAATTTCACACTTCGGCATCTAGAGTCATGGAGTTTGACTCACAGAAAAAAAAAGGGTTTGACTGGTGAGGAAGAAAATAATATATTAGATGCGAAAAAGAAATGAACTGTTAGCTGAAAAAACCCTATTTATCTATCAAATCAAAATAATTTTGTCTCCGAGGTTTTTCTAGCTCTCGGAAAGCCATCATTAAAAATATCCATTACATTAAAATCATCATCGAAGATGATTTTGTCTCCCATTTTAATTTTATTATTGAAAATTCGAGACAAATTTTAAAACAAAACAGGAAAATAACCTTTTAATCATGATTAAATATATAACCCACCAAGATTGGCTGGTTAACTTTAATCTTGATTAAGTTCCTGAGCAGTGCTGGCGCATTGGAAATTTTCTTAATTGAGATATTTAATCATGATTATAACCTAATCATGATTAACTGGCCTTGGTGCATACGGTCATAAGGGTTACCCGTTACCCTACGTACGGCATACAACTTATGGATAACGATATCGATTTGCAAGGAACATCTCTAATTTTAATATTTCATAATACAACTAACCTTCAAATTTTTCTTACTTACCTCGAATATTAATATAACTTATATTTTCATCCTTATTTACAGTTACTCTTGAATCAACAAGGAAATGCTTATCACAACACTGAACCACATCTTCGGGATCGATAAAACTAATGTCTAAGGGTTCTTCAACTTGCACCAAACTCATTTATAGCGAATTAATTAGCGATCAAACTTTTTTAACCACAGAAAAATAAAGGGTTAATTTTTTTATTTTTTTCACGTTACTGCTGATGCACAGAAAAAAAATGAGTTTGTCGGGTTGTTGATGTGGTAATAAATATAGATGGTCACGTGGGTGTGGGAATATTTTATTGGATACATTAAATGACCGTATGCACCAAGGCCAGTTAATTATGATTAGCTTATAATCATGATTAAATATCTCAATTAAGAAAATTTCCAATGCGCCAGCACTGCTCAGGAACTTAATCAAGATTAAAGTTAACCAGCCAATCTTGATGGGTTATATATTTAATCATGATTAAAAGGTTATTTTCCTGTCTTGTTTTGAAATTTGTCTCAAATTTTCAATAATAAAATTAAAATGGGAGACGAAATCATCTTCGATGATGATTTTAATGTAATGGATATTTTTAATGATGGCTTTCCGAGAGCTAGAAAGACCTCGGAGACAAAATTATTTTGATTTGATAGATAAATAGGGTTTGTTCAGCTAACAGTTCTTTTCTTTTTCGCATCTAATATATTATTTTCTTCCTCACCAGTCAAGCCCTTTTTTTTCTGTGAGTTAAACTCCATGACTCTAGATGCCGAAGTGTAAAATTGGGGGTTTAATGCGCAAAACAGCCAAACTGGAAAAATGTCTCAAAAAAGTTGAAAAAACAACAAAAAGAAAACAATCACAACTGTCAATCTGCTTGGTGTTTCTGGTCACAGAAAAATAAAGGGTTTATTTTTCTGGTTGATGGCACGAATTTTTGCATCTGAGCTATGTTGCCAAATCGAGGTTTTAACTTTACCCTGATTACAAAACCCACATATCCTTTTAGTTGGTGCATGGGCTGTTTTATTTAATCACGGTTACCTGGTTAATCACGATCACCTAATCATGCCTAATGGGTAAAATGGTGCATACAGTCATTATACACGTCTGGATATACTTGCAGTTCAGTGGCGGATTTACAAATTTGCCGCTAGTAGGCTATTCAATTTTTGCCGCCCCTATACCAGTGACGGCTCGTGAGTTGTGAAACAGGTAAAGTTTTCGGGAAAGAAAAAGCCCGCTGCAGGCAAAATGCGCCGCAGGCGAAATTTTTTTAAGACCACACCCAAATTTGGTCAATAATTTTTAGTAAATATTTTAAAAATTTATGATTACCTATTATTTTATTGAAATGAAATTTCTTTCTGCAAAGCCAGTAAAGTTCCAACTACCTTTTTTTATCCCCATTAACAGACACGAGATACGGCCAACAATACAGTTTATTTAAAAAATACTACCCGCCGACCATGAATAAAGATTGTACCATTTATTTCTGTAAGACAAAAAAAAATTGTTGGGCCAAATTTGCCGCCCCCTAAAACCTGCCGCCCTAGGCTTCAGCCTACTCAGCCTAATGGTAAATCCAGCACTGTTGCAGTTGGAGCGCTGGCAGATCCAAAAAATAGTGCTCTATAAAAAGTAACTGATGTATATTTTCCATGAACTCAACCATACGGTGGTCAAAGAAAAACTACCGCAAATTTTGGGAACCTATTTGTAAATTACTTTTTAAATACGGAAACTGCAGTTATATGCGTTTCTGTTTTTTTGTGACCAAAAAGTTATTTTTATAGTTTTTGCATAAAGGTGTAGAATTCGGACTATAAAAGGAAAAGCCATTTCAACCCCTTTATCCAATCTACTTTCTAGTCCCGCGAATCAAGTTTTAGTCTCGATAACCAAAATAACCAAAACAAAAAAATGACATGCAATTTGAATTTTAAGTTCCTCCAAAAATGTACAGTCATTTATTTAAACTCCCTATTGATCGTATAGTATCAAAAGAAGTAAACGTTTGCCCTTATATACAGGGTGGCCCTTTAGTGTGGCAAAGTACAATAGCTCCTTTACTATTTCAAATACATTAAAAATAATAATACAAAAGTTGAAGGGCAGTAAGTGACTTATAACGTAAAATTATTTTTAACTCTATAGGGTGGCTCAAAAAAGCGGAACAATAAAAAATGTACTTTTTTCAAACGGAACACCCTGTATATTTTTTCATTTTTAAATTCCACATAAAATTATAATTATTTTTTATTAAATGCACTGTTAGTCTATACTTTATAGTTTCCGAGATATTGACTCTCGAAAAGTGACATTTTTGAACTTTGACAGCTTCTAACTTTCTAACAGTACGTCTTAGAGCAAAACGGTTTACATGTCCCTATCTTCAATTTTTATTATCTTCCCATAAAAATCAACTTCCGGTTAAACCGGATGTTACTCGAAAGAAGGAAATATAGTTGTTCCGGTTTAACTGGAAGTTGATTTTTTTGGGAAGATAATAAAAATTGAAGATAGGGACATGTAAGCCGTTTTGCTCTAAGACGTACTGTTAGAAAGTTAGAAGCTGTCAAAGTTCAAAAATGTTACTTTTCGAGAGTCAATATCTCGGAAACTATAAAGTATAGACTAATAATGTATTTAATAAAAAATAATTGTAATTTTATGTGGAATTTAAAAATGTAAAAATATACAGGGTGTTCCATTTGAAAAAAGTACATTTTTTCTTGTTCCGCTTTTTTGAGCCACCCAATAGAGTTAAAAATAATTTTACGTTATAAGTCACTTACTGCCCTTCAACTTTTGTATTAATATTTTTAATGTATTTGAAATAGTAACGGAGCTATTGTACCTACTTTGCCACACTAAAGGGCCACCCTGTAGGTATAATGTACGTGAAAGGACACTTTATTATCATGTTTTAAACGAAATAATAAGAAAAACTATTGTATATATGGCATTTATTGTTTGCTTATAATTTCAGCGATTTCTTAAAAAATATTTGTTGTAATAACATTCATTAACAACTTATCTTAGTTTTACTAATTAAAAAAGCTTCTTAAAGGTTTTATTTCTCCATCGAATCCGAACCTGCATTAATTTATCTCCAATAATATGTTTAAAAGATTGCCCCCCTTAAATCATCTACTAGAAAAATGATCGCACAATATTCCATCAGCATCCATCGTTAGATTGCATTGCCTATAGTCTAAATCTCATTCGGCACTAAAGAAAACAGCGTGCACACAGTCATGACTAAAGAGCGGAATACTTATCTATATAATACATTATTTGCATATTTTGTCAATTTTATAATAAAATGCATATTTTTCATAAATTATTATTTTAAGAGCATATTTTAATGTTTTCGGCTTTATTAAAAAATTTAAAGCGTTAAAGGTTTAACGTCCAATTCGGTATTTATTTCGGGGATTTTCCAATCTGAAGACTATAATAATTATATTTACATTTTGGTTATACACAATATTTATTGAGGGTTTCCTGGGTTTGCAGGTATATTGTTAGGGGTTGTTTATTTTCACTTAATAATGCGTTATTATTAACTGCTTAACAAACTTATATCGATTTGTAAATAGGTAGCTATACATACTTCTGTTTTAGATTGTCGAAAGATGTCAGTATTTTCAGTGTGAAACTAGTAATTTCAAATTTGTGTTCAGAATGTCTAAGGTGGCGAAAACGGCTTTGTGGATTCAAAATTTCCCAGAGTTAGAGTTTAAAAATGTCTTCTGTAAAGCTTGTACAAAAATTATTGTTTGTGAAAAGCCAAATCGATCAACATTTGAAAACACCGCTGAATAAGTCAAAGTTATAAAAAATTAAATCTGAGCCACTTCAACTGAGTGTAACAAACGCATTTCAGATTGTTGGAGAAAAATCGAAATCTATAAAAAGAAACTTTTTCAAGAAGACTTAGGTATGCAAGAGGCTTTGGTCGCCGCAAACATATACCTTTAAAAATCCGCAATTCAAAGGATTTTTGCAAAAATTTTGCATACCAGTATATATATTGGGTAAAAAAATGCAAATAACTGCATATTTTAAAGGCAAACGAGGCATATACGGGGTGTTCATTTGAAAACTTCTCACCTCGATTTTCCTGCTTTAAATTGAAAATGTGGAAAATCGCTCGGACCCGTCGATTTTTATTTCGAGGGGGACATCTTTTGCGTATATTGTCAATCTTGTTACTTCAAGCCCCTAGGAGGGAGGGGGGGGGGGGTAAGATCTAAATCTTAAATGGATACCCCTATTTTATATAATTTTTTTGGATTCTGCATAAAATTCTGAATATTTTTTAATAAAAGCATTATTAGTCTATACTTAACAGTTTCCTAGATATTTACTCTTGAGAAATTATATTTTCGAACTTTGACAGCGCGCGTCTAGCTTTCTAACTATACGTCTTAGAGCAAAACGGCTTACCTATCTTCGATTTTTATTATCTTTCCAATGGTGTGAACTTTTGGTTAAACCGGATGTAAGAAATATATTACTTTCGGTTTGACCGGAAGTTGACACTATTGGAAGGATAATAAAAATCGAAGATAGGGACATGTAAGCCGTTTTGCTCTAAGACGTACAGTTAGAAAGCAAGACGCTGTCAAAGTTCAAAAATGTCATTTTTCAAGAGTCAATATCTCGGAAACTGTTAAGTATAGACTAATAATGCGTTTATTAAAAAATATTCAGAATTTTATGCAGAACCCAAAAAAATTATATAAAATAGGGGTAGTCATTTAAGATTTAGATCTAACCCCCCCCCCCCTTCCTCCTAGGGGCTTGAAGTAACAAGAATGACAATATACGCAAAATATGTCCCCCTCGAAATAAAAATCGACGGGTCCGAGCGATTTTCCACATTTTCATTTTAAAGCAGGAAAATCGAGGTGGGAAGTTTTCAAATGAACACCCTGTATATGGGCATATTTTGGCTGAATTTAAGTACTTACATACATTCCGCCCTTTAGTCATGTCTAAATAAGGGACCCACACATACCGGAAATCCTCAGAGAAAAAACTGCACAGGCCTGGCCTTAAGGATTACCGGAGCGTATGTGTGGAGCCGGGTGTATTCAGGCCAATATCAGTAAAATCCTCAAGGAAACACTGTGCAGTTTTTTCTCTGAGGATTTCCGGAGTGTGAGCGGACTGAGCGGGCACCTTTTTAGGGACTGTAAAGCAAAGATATTCGGCTGAGTATAAAAAGAGGAAACTGACGAATGAGATACCAACTGCAATAATAAATATATTTAATCCGCCCAGAAAAATTGTAAAACATACGATGAATGATAAAAGATTTTAACAATTGTTTTTTAAAATTCGTGAGAAAAAAATTTATCAGAGATAATCCCTAATAAAATTTAATCAAACCAGTTGATAATTTTAAGATATTTTTAGCTAATTTTAATGTAGGTATAATAAAAAAACCATCCCTAGCAACCTTTCGGATTTTAAAAACTAATACCTTACATATATTATCACATTCTCATGTTATCTTACAGCTTTTCAAATTTGTTTAAATACAATTATTTAGACAATACCTATTATATACCTATAGGGTGTTATTTAAGTATGTGGACAAACTCCAAGGGGTGCTTCTTTAAGTGATTTTAAGAAGAAAAGTTTATATAAGCATGAGTCCGAAAATGCATAGTTTTTACGATACAGGGTGGCAAACTTAAAAAAAAAATCGAATGTTCGTAAATATCTCAATATCTACTCTTTTATTCGATTTTGTTAAAACTTGGCAGTTCTATTTGTAATAATAAGAGGATAATTTACCCTCAATTAGATTAAAATTATTAAATCCAGTGGCGTCCCGGAAGACAGTCTAACTAATATTTTTGACAAAAAAATTGCGCGCCACTGACTTTTTTAAAAATTATGTTTTCTTTTCGAATTAAGCAACTGCAAATACAACTATTTTATTTTTTAAGTTTTTTTCATATATTGCTTTGTTTCCGAGAAAAAAAATAAAAACCACTTTATTGCATGTCCCCGGGACAATAAGAGTAAAAAATTTAAACTACTTACCAAACTATTAAGCAATTAAAATTACACGAAAGTCCTCTTTTGAATTTTTTCGCACAGATTAACACTGTTTTCGATAAAAGAAATTAACATAAAATAAAAGAAAAAGAGTGCTATAAAGTGGTTTTTAATTTTTTTTTCGAAAACAAAGCAAGATATGAAAAAAACTCAAAAGATAAAATAGTTGTATTTGTAGTTGCTTAATTCGAAAAAATATATAATTTTAATAAAAGTCAGTGGCGCGCAATTTTTTTGTCAAAAATATTACTTAGACTTCTTCCAGGACGCCACTGGATTTAATAATTTTAATCTAATTAAGGCTAAATTATCCTCTTGTTATTACAAACATAACTGCCAAATTTCAACAAAATCGAATAAAAGAGTATTGCCCCTGTATCGTAAAAACTATGTATTTTCGGACCCATGTTTATATGAACTTTTCTTCTTAAAATCACTTAAAGAAGAAACCCTTGGAGTTTGGCCACATACTTAAACAACACCCACTATACATGGTGTTTTTTTAAGGTCGACGAGCGGCCATATCTCGGAAACTACTGGACATAGAAACTCAGGAATAGAAAGATGATAATTAAAGTGGCCATGAGAAAATTCTGGAAATAATTTTTAAGTTCCGCATTTTCCCGCAAGAGGGCGGAATTGAAAAGTAAATTTTAAAATTTTACATAACTCCGAAAATTCTACATTAAGGTATATGTTTGATAACACCATTTTAAAGCTTGGACAATTATGCATCATTTAGGTCTTATGCGCATTGGCGTACCGACTTTAATAAGAGTGGGGGAAGCTGTTAAAAGTGTAATAATTTAAATCGCTGTAACTTATAAACGACTTATCCGATTTTAGCAAACTAAAGACTGTTTGGAAGAGAAATGTATGCACTTTCACCAATCGTATTTAGTTGTCCATAATAGTTCTCAAAAAAAAATGGTAGAGGGCGCAATTTGCAATAACAAAACATTTTTTGATTTTACTCCGAAAAAATAAATCATACGGTATAATTATGATACCATAATCGAAAAGTAGATGAAATTTTCTAGAAAAAATAATAAAACCGCAGTTCGATATCTTTGTTCGTTTCAGAGTTATTGCCAAAACAATAATTTTTAATACAAATTGCGCCCTCTAGCAAATTTATTAGAAACTATCATGTACCATTAGATTCGACAATTGAAGGTTCTTCCAAACAAGCTTAAATTTAGTAAAATCGGACAAGTCGTTTAGAAGTTACAGCGATTTTAATGTTTACACTTTCAAAAGCTTCTCCCACTCTTATCAAGTGAAAGTGTAAACATTAAAATCGCTGTAACTTCTAAACGACTTATCCGATTTCACTAAATTTAAGCTTGTTTGAAAGAGAAAGGTAAGTACCTTCAATTGTACAAGATAGTGTCTAATAAAATTGCTAGAGGGCGCAATTTGTATAAAAAATTATTGTTTTGGCAATAACTCTGAAACGAACAAAGATATCGAACTGCGGTCTTCACATCTTTTCTTGCAAATTTCATCTACTTTTCGATTATGGTATCCTAATTATACCGTATGATTTATTTTTTCGGAGTAAAATCCAAAAATGTATTGTTATTGCAAATTGCGCCCTCTAGCATTTTTTTTTAGAACTATTATGGACAACTAAATACGATTGGTGAAAGTGCATACATTTCTCTTCCAAACAGTCTTTAGTTTGCTAAAATCGGATAAGTCGTTTATAAGTTACAGCGATTTAAATTATTACACTTTCAACAGCTTCCCCCACTCCTATTAAAGTCGGTACGCCAATGAGCGTAAGACCAAAATGATGCATAATTGTCCAAGCTTTAAAATGGTGTTATCAAACATATACCTTAATGTGGAATTTTCGGAGTTATGTAAAATTTTAAAATTTACTTTTCAATTCCGCCCTCTTGCGGCAAAATGCGGAACTTAAAAATTATTTTCAGAATTTTTTCATGGCCACTTTAATTGTCATTTTTCTTTTCCTGAGTTTCTAAGCCCAGTAGTTTCCGAGATAGGGCCGCTCGTCGAACTTAAAAAAACACCCTGTATACCTCAATCGTATACATGTATGCATTATAGAGTTTTGTCGCTTTTTCTTTGCTTAAGCGCTGGGCGCTTGTATTCTCCTGAGGGTACTATGCACAGCACCCGGTGTTTCCGTTAGTCCCGGATGGGGTTTAAAAACAGCGGAATGCCACTACTTAACGCTGGCTGCTCCAGTGTATGATTCACCAGAAATAAATTAATCCTGTTCTCCGTAAAATAATGCATAGTAACTTTGAGTACAAAGACGATTGGATTTTCGTTTGAGCACTTCTGGATGCTTATAATATCGTTTTGTCAGTTCGCTATCCACATATTCCAGACAAGAAGATGATATGCTGGAAACACACACCGGAATGTTTGGTCCATTACACTCTGGATCGTCACTATTTGATTTGGGCTTTGCGCCTGTCAAGTCCAACCAGAAATTGATTATATTTAAACACTGACACTTCCAGGGATTTCCCTCTAAATACAACTTTTCGGTAGTAAGTTTTTTTAGGACTTTACTTGGAATAAAATTAAATTCATTTCCGCTTATATCCAGCGTCTCAATTTTGATATTATTAGGAAAAATTGTTTCTGAAATAGTTGTAAGGCGATTATTGGCTAAACCCAATATAAATAAAAACTTGACTCCTTTAAATGCATCTCTGTGAATAGTCGTTATTTGATTGTCATCAAAATGAACGTTTTGTATTATTTGGAAGTCAGCAAAAGCAAATGGTGGTATTGATCGAAGCTGGTTCTTTACAAATTTGACAGTTACTACTGATGTGGTGTTGATAAACCATTCTCTCTTCCAGTATTCCATTTCATTCCCGTTTAGATTTAAGTGACGCAATTTCGGCATGTTTGCAAATGCTTGGTCATCAATATTATAAATTTTATTTCCTCGAATATCCAGTACTTCTAAATTTGGGAGAACATTGAATATTCCTCTTCGTATTTCAGTCATAACTCCGTATGAAAATTCAAATTCTGTTATACTTGATACATTTTCAAATGCGCCTGGTTCGATAAGATCAATTTTGCAGTAAATGCAATAAATAGCAACCAGCCAAGGCATATTTCTCACCGCATTCTTTCTTAAGATACCAATGGTTGAATTGCTCATTCCTAGCTCTGTGCTATTGTATAAGTTGTCTCCCTCGCCACTTGTGCATGATTGTGTGTTTGTTGGACTGTCGAGCACACCTTCTGTATCCTTTTTACCTCGAATTACATCTTTAATATAGTCACATGATACAGAGTGCACATTTTTAGATGTTAACACTACACAAAATAATACTAGACATGCTCTAATTAGCATAATATTATACATACTTGACCGTACTGAACTTAATTATTTACTGAATAACAGCGATAATATAGTTTGTCTTTATAAGATTTAATTAAAAACAAGTTTATAATAAGGATCGTTACTTCCAGGGTCATGGTCACAATATAAACGTATTCTACACAGGATTATCGCACTAGGTATAATAAATAATATATATTATCATTTTAAATTCTAGACAAAGTTTGCCAGTAAAGGTCCAAAGTTTTGCTATTAAAACAGGAATTGTGGTACTTTTTGTGTATAGGTAACTTAGATCTGCCTTTAGGATTTGTCCATCATGAAAGGTTTGAGATCTATTTTATTAGATATTTGTGGTATAGAACATTTAGGTATTACTTTTCTAGGTAGAAAAACATTACTATTAATTGCGAAAAATAACCTACTATTTTCGTCGTTTTGTCGCTATGTCTAAAGCTTAAAAATTAATAATTATCGGGGAAGAACGTTTATTATAATAATATACAGTGTCACCAGTAAAGTCCGCATCATATGGGATTTTTTTTTATTAATAGCTTTATTCAAAATTTGACTTTTGCATCAAGTTCTGCTTTGATCGAGTTGAAAATTAAGCAAAAAAATAGTAGTCACGTGATTCGCATTATCTGTCAAATTTTAATTTTTTCAAAAAAATAATTCAAAAGTGGGGTTATTTCTGAAAATATCGAAAAAAGTTATTGGAAAAAGTTTTTTTAAATGCAGTTTCTAGCCCACATGCAAAATTTCAGCTGGATAAGATAATTTTGATTTTTTACCTATATTTTGTATATTGCACCACTTTTGCAAAATAAGACTCAATGCAATCTACATAAAACTTCTTAGTTTTGACAATGCTTTATTTCAGATACATTTTCTTTAAAGTAGCGCCATATTAAATGTGTGTTTTTCTACAAAATCAAAATTGAGCTATTAAAATTTGGTCGCATATGTGATGCAAAGTTCATTTGTTTTTGACCCTGTATAAGGTAACTTCATAAAATAAGTATTTTTAAAAACGTAGTTTGTGTCTGAAAGTAATTCACCTTAATATTAAGACAAAAAAGAACACAGTGTCATCAGTGAAGTGTTCATTAAGTGGAAAATAAATTTTAGTTTAACTTAACGTAAAGTTTATCTATTTTCAACGATTTAATTTAAAACCCCTTTATTTTATTTTTTATTTTTTTACTTTCAGACACAAACTACGTTTTCAAAAATACTTATTTTATGAAGTTACCGTACACAGGGTCAAAAACAAATGAACTTTGCATCACATGCGACCAAATTTTAATAGCCCAATTTTGATTTTGTAGAAAAACACACATTTAATATGGCGCTACTTTAAAGAAAATGTATCTGAAATAAAGCATTGTCAAAACTAAAAAGTTTTATGTAGATTGCGTTGAGTCTTATTTTGCAAAAGTGGTGCAATTTACAAAATATAGGTAAAAAATCAAAATTGTCTTATCCAGCTGAAATTTTGCATGTGGGCTAGAAACTGCATTTAAAATAACTTTTTCTAATAACTTTTTTCGATATTTTCAGAAATAACCCCACTTTTGAATTATTTTTTTGAAAAAATTAAAATTTGACAGATAATGCGAATCACGTGACTACTATTTTTTTGCTTAATTTTCATCTTGATCGAAGCAGAACTTGATGCAAAAGTCAAATTTTGAATAAAGCTATTAATAAAAAAAAATACCATATGATGCGGACTTTACTGGTGACACTGTATGTAAAGTCTGTTCAATGACCGCTGACGTCTTATTCTTCATATTTGCGGTACGTCGTAAATTAATTCAGTCAGTTTGACTTACCGGTGGTAAAAGGTTATGATTTTTCTTATATAGGCTTGATCCATATAAAGACGGATGCATGTAAACAACTAAAATACAAGCATGTTTTTAAAAAAAAAATGTTTATTGATACCCTATTTCGCCTATTTAAAGTACGCCTCAGCGTGTTTATAAGGTGGGAGTATCAACATGCTTGCCAACCTATAACCTATTTCGCGTAGATTTATTTATGTTTCCTAGCTTTTATACAAAATTTAAAGAAAATCAGTATCGACTTGATATTTTATAGTTCTATAGGTAATAATTGACATTATTAATAAATATCAAGGAATTTCATAACTTATTTTAGGAGAATTGTGTAGCGAAAAATATCGGTTAAGATTTTTTATTACATTATTATGTCATTGTCACTCATTGTTCCTTCACTATACAATTCTCCCAAAATTAGCAATGAAATAAATTGATATTTGTGTAATATATCAGATGCTACCTAAATAATGTGCCTACGATATTGATTTTCTTAAAATGTTAGTTATTAATATAATAAACTCAAAAAATCAACGCGAAATAAGTTATAGGTTGGCAATAGATTGAATGACGTTGAGAATTTAACCATAAATCCCACTTTCAAAAACGCGCGTGTTTTAAAGTTACCATGGCAACATCAACAACCCGTGAAACGTGAAGTCTAAATATGTCAACTTTTTAATTATTGATTTGACACAATTACCTTTTAACGTCAAATAAAATGTTTTTTAAGCAATACACAACCAATGTCAACTGTGACAACAATGAATCTTATGTGACAGATTGGAAGTTATTTTTTGTTCTCCTCATTTTCATGACAACGACAGGTACATCACATCACGAATTCGACCATGTCACTTACTTACTAAGTTATTATTTCTATTTTTTGTAATATAAATACCAATAAGTGTACCAATAAAAAAAAATAATGGAAAGTATTCGTGAATAACTGGTCTTTAAAATATTTGCTCTATTTCAAGCACTCCGGCTGCGCCGTCGTGCTTGCAAAATCGCGCGTGTTTTAAATATACCTTAATATCCACCTATACTATAATATACTATTTTATTATTATTTTTATACTCTTAATGAAGTCAAAAATAAGTAGTTTATTTAGGGTAAAAGGTAGGTATCGTGATGAAACATTTTGTTTTTGAAAATCAATATAAAATTTTTAACTAATTTAAATTTACTGAAAAATAAATAAAACTCATTTACAAAATTTAAAGCTGAATCATATATTTTTTTGTCTAGTGCATCAGTTTATAAATTTTGTTTCAAATATTTTCATCTTATTTATAAAATCTTCAAGAAGAAAATATAATAAAAAATTTACAACACAACACAACAAAATCCAGTTTTTTAATAATTAAAATAAATCATCTCCGCAAGGATCATCATCAGATTCGTCCAAGTTAATAATAAGGGGAAGAGTATCTGAAGCATCGATAAATCTTTCCCGTTCCCACACATCATTTATAATTTTATTAGTGTGTGTTACATAATTTTCCATTTTTCCACTGTTACATTTTCTTTATTCCACAGATCCAAAACTACGTCGTTTGTTACAGGATGCATAGAACTTATTTTTGCATCATAATAGCGCTTACATTCCGACCACACCATTTCAATATAGGATTAAACTGGCAATTAAAGAAAGTCCTAAAACTCGATGTCCATATTGCATTGCGAGTTCGTCCAACCTATTAAAATAAAATAAAAATAACCAATAGCGTTATTAAAAAACGCCTGTTTGATACAGCACATTTACGCCATTTAAATTTTAATTTTTTAAACAGTCCGCTAATGAACCAGTGGATATTTTAACACCATCAATGATTTTAAGGTCTAGTTGTATTGAGTGAATGGTAACGTGATCACCTGTTCTATTATACAGGGAGGACCAGAAGTCCTGCATAAATTCGATAAAAAATTGGGGATGCATTTGTCGGAAAAATGCTTGAACACGTACATTTTTATTTTTTAATTCTAATAAACATTCTAAACATATCTAATATAGCATATCCTACGCCTAAAGCGAAAGATTATCGAGAAATTTTCGATTGAATAAAAAATACAAGTTATAAAAATATTTATTATAAAGTGGGTATCAAGGATAAAAATATTAAAAACTACTGTACCTAATTATTAATCTCGTAAATATTTGAACTATTCTCCATTGACTTCCTGGCAGCAAGCAAGCCGCAATTCAAACTCTTAAAAAATGTTACCTATATGTATTATTTCACAGGTTATATTAATTGAATTTCATACCTGATATTATTTTTTAATTCGTCGATACTGTTAGGTTTGTTCGTATACACTTTATGTTTAAGATAGCCCCATATAGAAAAGTCCATTGGAGTTAGGTGCGGCGACCTAGCAGGCCATTCTATTTGTCCCCTTTCCAACGACCCGAAAATACGGCATTTAAATATTCGCGCACTGCCCTACTAAAGTATGGAGGCGCGCCATCTTGTTGAAACCAAACAAAATCTCCAGGAATATTGGCGTTGTTTGCATTTGGAAACAAACGGCATAAGGCGAGGATCAATTCCTTTCTTAAAAATACCAAGTAACGTTCACCTGTTAGCGTAGCATCGAAGAAATACGATCCTATGACTCTGTCGCCCTCAATACCCGCCCAACCAGTGGCGTAGATATGGGGGGGGGTCCAGGGGGTCTGGACCCCCCCCAGAGATAGTAAGACAATATCACGATACGTAAGTTAAACAATTAACAATCAACATATTCAAAGCCACAAAGAAAAAGGATTGTTGAAAAAAAGAAAATTATCTCCTTTTAATTCCATTAGTGCTTATCAAAATAAAAACGCCAAAACGCTCGCGTTACGTTATACAGTGTCCGCAAGAAAGTTCGAATCAAATGGGATTTTTTTTTATTATTAGGTATAGGTAAAAATTGAAAAAGCAGTTAGTTTTTGATTACCTAAAAACCAAAAATGACGTATACTGAAGCAGCTGCACGACTTGCGTTACCTGTCAAATATGACATTTTTAATAAAATAGGTTCAAAAATGCCATTATTTATCAAAATATCGAAAAACTTTATTTGAGAAAGTTGTTTATTTAGGCATTTTTAGTCTCTGTACGAAATTTTGACAGTCTAATACAATTTTTATTTTTTGCCAGGTTCTTGAAAATTTTGATCAACCCTCGTAGATTAACTTTTATACATCGAAGTAAAACCATTTGCCTTTACTTAATTTGTAATCTTAATGCAATTTTGTGTAAAGTTTTTGTTTCCTATTATTTGTTTTGCTTCAAAAACTGAAATTGTTATTGATTAGTATGTAATGTTTGCTTGATGCAAAGTTTATCTAATTACATCAGTTTTGCCAAAACAGACGTTTCTCATTTTTCTTAAGTTAGTAAACAGATGTAGAAAAAGAAAATATTGGAAGCTTTCGTTGAAATTTTACTTAATGCCTAAATAATCAACTTTTTCGAATAAAGTTTTTCGATATTTTGTTAAATCAGGGCATTTTTGAACCTATTTTATTAAAAATGTAAAATTTGACCGGTAACGCAAGTCGTGCAGCTGCTTCAGTATACGTCATTTTTGGTTTTTAGGTAAGCAAAAACGAACTGCCTTTTCAATTTTTACCTATACCTAATAATAAAAAAAATCCCATTTGATGCGGACTTTCTTGCGGACACTGTATAAGAAATGGGTATATTTTTTAAAAAATCTATCCATTTCAAAATAACAGGGAAAACTTTGTTGAATTGATACTTTAAAGCTACATTTTTGAGAGCTCAAAACAAAATTTTAGGGCGTGGCACCCCAAAAATTTTTCGCCTCCGGCGGTGCGCCTCCAGCGGGGGAGTAGCCCGAGACCCCCCCCAGAATGAAAAGCTATCTACGCCACTGCGCCCAACCATTAACAGACTGTTTATACTGATGGGTGTGAGCTTCAACAGCTCAGTGTGGATTAGTTGAAGACCAGTAGCGACAGTTTTGTCTGTTTTTCACCCCATTCAGACAAAAAGTCGACTCGTCAGAAAATATAATTCTACGTGAAAAACAATGATCATTATTGCAAATATTCATTAGAGTTTCGCAAAACTTTAAGCGACGATCTGGATCATCTTCGTTAGTAGTAGTAGTAATTGAGGGGAGGTTCTGAAAACCTGGCAAGTAGACCAACCGCGATCCCTTTTGCCTACCCCAGAGTCTTCCCCTAGTCACACTAACCACCTTGGCCCCCGCCAAAGCGTCCCGACCTCTTTATGAAGTTAAGTATGTCGCTCCGGGCTAGGGCCGTGATTTCTTCCTTTAAGAGAGCCGCCGATCCCAGGACCTGGTGCCTGAGTCTTTTCAGGGCCTCGCAGGTGCCCAGTAATGCAGCGGGGTCTCTTCCCCCTCCAGGCATCCGGCACAGATTGGGTCATCTTCGTTAAGTTCGTGGAGTAATTTTATTTTATATGGATATTTCCGAGGATATTTCTTTATTTTTAAAATTTTTTTACAGATGATTTTCCAATTTCGTTATCCAATGCTAGCTCTTGAGTGGGTTTATGTAAATTTTCTTCAATGGATAGATTGATGTTTAATTTTTTATCTTCTGAAATTGAAGGCTGACCGGACCTAGGAAGATCCTGTCCCGTTTCTCTAAATTTCTTCTCGATTCTGCTAACGTTGGACTGAGATATCTGAATGTCTTGATATGTTATATTAAATAGTTCACAAACTTCCCTTTGAGTCCTAATACGATCACCACATCCTATCATAATTAAGACATCTATTCTCTGAGTTTCAGTCAATTTAACCATTTTCTTTTGTTAATTTTTAATTTTATTTAGTTAAGTAGTACGAAATGCTGCATGAGACAAGATTAAATGTTACTTGATAGCTGTCAGCTATAAATTGACAACTAATAAAAACAAATTTGAAGGACTGCTTTATACCAATTTAAATAATAAAACCCTAGGTGACTTTAAAAATACTACTATTCAGTCGAAAAGTTCTCGATAATCTTTAACTTTAGGCGTAGGATATGCTATATTAGAGATGTTTAGAATGTTTATTAGAATTAAAAAATCTAAAAATATACGGGGTGTTCCATAAGAAAAAATACCAAATTATGTCATATCTTTAACATGTGTCACCCTGCATACTAAACTTGCACATAAGAAGATGCGTAAATGAAAATAAAAATTTACGTGTTCAAGCATTGTTCCGAAAAATGAATACCTAATTTTTTATCGAATTTATGCAGGACTTCTGGTCCTCACTGTACATCTCATAAATTTGCTCTCTTATGGTATGTTCATGTTTTTTTCAACAACCGAATGCAAATAGTCTTTACAAGTAGGTAACTATGTTGATAAATTATTTTTACACGTTGCCAGTCACCAAGGCACTATTCCAGATATGAAGGTACTTTTGTACATGTAGAATGTAGGTACATGGCGCACAATAATAAATTATGGTGTTTGTTATATAGATCATGATCTATTTTTGTCTAGATTTTTGCTATTTAAAAATCCAGGAGTATTAACAAAAAACTAGAAAAGAACCGGATTTTTGATTAAATATAAAATAGAAATTTTGCCGCCAAAAGTAACCCTAGCTATGTCATCCCGCCTGCGCCTGGGGCTTAAAAGGCCTCCAAAATTGGACGGCTAACTTCGCCACTGTGTATTGTATGATTTGTTATGATCCATCCTAGGATTTAATTATTGGTTAATATTGTTTTGTCATTTATTTATGTTTTAAATAAACCGGCATTTTTATCATTAATATTTGAAAAGATAATACGATTAGGAGATGTTTTCATATAATTCTTTTATCTAAATAATAATTATACATTAGTACATAAATGCTTGCCAAATAATAAAAATTAAAATATTTAACGGTAGGCAGTTTTAACCAATCTATCGGATTGTGAGGTGTTATTTTAGAAGTGTTCATTCAGGTTGGTATTATTTTACGATAAAACATTTTCCTTTTCTTTGACCGTTCATTATACGGGTCTTTATTTATTTACCTCACCGGCGAATTATTGGAGGCACTTCCCCCCCCCCCCTCCCCATTGAGCAATATATACAGCGTGATCAGTTAAGGGAAAAATACTATTAATAAATTCGGCCAAAAGAATTCGATTAAAAATATTCTTAAGTTCCTACCTTTACTGCTAGGGGGCGCATTTGCTGTCATGTAACTAAAAGTGGCTAATTTGCCCATATATTTCATATACAATGTTAGTCTGAAACATGAAACACTCTCTGTTCAATACTCTAAACATTTTATTTAAACATTTTTTCTTTAATTTGAAGAAATAGTCCATACTTAAAGTGGAGTTGAAAGTATGAAAAGGAAAGAAACACACAAAGTCTTCCTCCACAAAATTTAATAGAATAAAATTCTTAGTTTAAGGGTCTCTACATGTTTCGAACGCAGAAACGTTCATCCTCAGGAGACAGAAAATTTTTTATTTTATGCTGATGGTGTTAGCAAAAGAGAAAATTGAAAATTAGAACCTTAATGGAGCTTTTATGGACTTAAAACTGAAGTGTAGAAGAAACATGATGTAAAAAAAATTGATAACGGTTAAACCATACTGAGTATTTGAAAATGTTATTAAAGGAGGTGTAAACCAACCAAATAAAATGGGGAAGAAAAACCTTTCTAAGAAGGTGTCGAAGATTATTTAAAATTATTTAAAAAGTTTATCGAACATACAGTGTGTCCAAAATTCAAGTCTCTATATGGCTATCTCGCTTAATAGATGAGATAGAAAGTTGGTTAAATGGGGAATATTTTAGAGAATTTAATGCCGATCTCGAATCCTTTTTCAAAATTACAAAAAGTTTTGTAGTTTTTCACTTATTAAACAAAAACTAAAAATGGCGCATTTCGTTTGTTTTAAATAGGGGCTTAACGGTTAATTTGACATATCCCAAAGTGTTACATTGTTAAGCAGTGGCGCACCCAGGGGGGGGCCAAGGGGGCCTTGGCCCCCTCCAAAACCTTCAATGAAATGAAAAATTATGAAAGTGGATAAGTATTTTAAAAAGTCAATTTTCTTAGATTTACCTCACGGGCCTCGTTTGAGGGGGGCCAGGTGGGGCATTTGCCCCCTCTTCCCCTGGAAGTTGACTTATTGACAAAAGTTGACTTATTGAGGTTAAATATGGTTTGATTGAATGTATGAATTTATTATTTCGAGTTTTCCTTTATATTTTTGTTATTATTTTGGGGTAGTAAAGACTTATTTTAATAAAAATAAACAGTTTTGATGCCAAAACGACTACGAATGTTTGAGAAACAATTTTAGCTCATTAAGTATTGAGCAAAAAATTGAAATTAAAATTAAGGAAGACCTAAACTCTCGAAATTAACTTGATACCACAAAGTGTAAATCTAGGGACTTTATTGTTATTGATAAGTTTGCTGCAAATAAAAACAGATGAATGAACTTTACTTTTAAACAATGTACCCACTAATGAAAAATAAATTAGCCTTTTTATTTTTTATCTTATTTTATTTTCAATAGAATAAGAAGGTAATCATAAATTTTTAAAATATTTACTATAATAATTATTGACCAAATTTAGGCGTGGTCTTAAAAAAATTTCGCCTGCGGCGCATATCGCCTACAGTAGGCTTTTAGTACACCCCCAAGTTAACAAGTCACAAGCCGCCAATGCCCCCCCCCCCCTCTAAGAAACCGTTTAACGACTTCCATGACTAGGCTATTGCGATCTTCCCTGCAAGAGTACCTGTTAAAAAAGCTCCAAAGGTCTAGAAAAATGCGTAACTTAAAAGTTTATTAAAAAATTTGCTTCCAGCACTGGTTGGCGGGCCCCCCCTAACATAAAATCCTGGGTGCGCCGCTGTTGTTAAGACACTTTTTAGGGAAGAACATTTCTGTACAAAAAGAGAATGCAGATTGTCTTTTGTTTGTGAGTTACCCACAGTAACTTTGTTATTTCTTATGGCGACCATCTTGGATTTGTACATAAAATTATTTCTCTTTGAATTACTTTTTAAACGATGTGTCACATGCTACCAAAATTTTGGAGAAATACTCTTAAATTATTAAAAACCAGTTTTATCGTTAACTTGGCAACAGCGCATGCATCTAACATAGCAGATAGTAATTAAACCATTTCAAGCACCTCTTAAACTTTTATTTTTTTAGAATACAGTTTCTTACAAGATCCTTAAATTCTAAACCTGACCTAACCTAACCAAAACCAAGTAGAATAACTTAAATTAAATTAAATTAATTTCCTGTAATAGGTTTTATGCGGTTGATGTCTTTCTGGATACAATTCCAAATATCTAGAAGTTAGTTCAGCATTTCGGTGTGATTGCAAATAAAGTGCCAACATATCAAATTTTTCTTCATTTAAAATTTGTGCCATTTTCAAAATAAGATAAGATGTAGGTAATATCATACAATTTAAACCACTTTTTAGAATCTTGAATGACAAATAAATAGGCACTTCATTTTTTCTAATATTGCATATCATGGCCTACCATGTAAAAATATCATGGCCTTTTTTTACCATGCAAAAATATCACGGAATACCATGTAACAATAATCCTTCCGTTATTATAATAATTTGATTATACCAAATAATTTTAATGTAATAAAACTTAGGTTTGGCAAAATTAAAAAAGGTTTGCATTTTTTTTGTTTGAAAGTATTTATTCTGATATATTTTTTCTAATATTTTAACTAAATGTAATTGCAAACAAAAAAAGACGCGATTTGTAGTTGAAAGCCCTATTTTTTCTAATTGGATTTTTTTTCGTTTCATTTCGATTAAGATTTTTTTTATCGCGGCGTTGCCAAACCTATTTAAGACCGTAGACAAAAAATGCGTTAATTATTTTATTGGCTAGAAAACAATGATTATTTGGGGCAGAAAATGTTTTTGTTATTTAACTAATACCCTTGGATGTACCCACATGCTATGTTAGATGCATGCGCTGTTGCCAAGTTAACGATAAAACTGTTTTTTTAATAATTCAAGAGTATATCTCAAAAATTTTGGTAGCATGTGGCACATCGTTTAAAAGGTAAATTAAAGAGAAATAATTTTATTTACAAATCCAAGATGGCCGCCATAAGAAATAACAAAGTTACTGTGGGTAACTCACAAACAAAAGACAATCTGCATTTTCTTTTTGTACAGAAATGTTCTTCCCTAAAAAGTGTCTTAAGAATGTAACACTTTGGGATATGTCAAATTAACCGTTAAGCCCCTATTTAAAAAAAACGAAATGTGCCATTTTTAGTTTTTGTTTATTAAGTGAAAACTACAAAACTTTTAATAATATTGAAAAAGGATTCGAGATCGGCATTAAATTCTCTAAAATATTCCCCATTTAACCAACTTTCTATCTCATCTATTAAGCGAGATACCCATATAGAGACTTGAATTTCGGACACACTGTATATGTCTGTAAGACATTATACCTCTCCCGGGGTTACTGAAGTTTAATCCTCAGTACCCTAAAAATACTATTTACTACGGAATAATATTATTGTGATTCAACAATTTTACCCTCATAATTTCTTACAGACATATGTTCGATAAGTTTTTTTTAATAATTTTAAATAATCTTCGACACCTTCTTAGAAAGGTTTTTCTTCCCCATTTTATTTGGTTGGTTTACACCTCCTTTAATAACGTTTTCAAATACTCAGTATGGTTTAACCATTATCAATTTTCTTTACATCATGTTTCTTCTACACTTCAGTTTTAAGTCCATAAAAGGTCCATTAAGGTTCTAATTTTTAATTTTCTCTTTTGCTAACACCATCAGCATAAAATAAAAAAATGTAGGTATGTCTCCTGAGGATGAAAGTTTCTGCGTTCGAAACGTGTAGAGACCCTTAAACTAAGAATTTTATTCTATTAAATTTTGTGGAGGAAGACTTTGTGTTTTTCTTTCCTTTTCATTTTTTCTTCAATTACCATGACAACGGCCGGGTGAAGTGTAACAATTTTAAGATTTTTAAATGCTATAATTTGGGTTTGCCTTTACCGATTTTAACCAGCGATAGCTCAATTTAAAGGTATTTTTAATGGGATTAAATTTTATTTTAACCAATGCTAAGGTTAATTTGTTTGCTTAACAATAGGGGGCGCTAATTAAAAAGAGCATCAGATTTTAGTCATTTACACAAGTAATTTAAATACAACCATATTAATTTTTTTACTGTTGTTTATAGACTATTAGTTAAGTAAAAGAGATCAGAAAACCCGAGGTTGTTATCTCTTTTCGTTTAAAAATTATAAAAAAAATAGTTAATATGGAGTATTTTTTAATTTTCTATAAAACATTAACTTGCTATAGATTGATAAAACTAACATACATCAAACAAAATAACCTAAACTATAACTACTTAACACATTCACCTCAAAAATGCCTAAACTGTCGTCCATTAATTTAAATGCAGTGATTAATCCTGCGATTAGAAAATATAACCGCTTCAATTTCCGCTTTAGGTATTTTCCTAATAGCAAGTTGAATTCGACCCATCATATCTTCCCGGGTTGTTGGTCGAGTTTTGTACACGCGGCCAGCTTCTCGCCTGTGGCGCCATTTTTTACTTATTATCACCATAATGTGGTACCCTTATAAAAATAATCTACGTTGTTAAGGTGGAATTATCAACGTCATTCAATTTATTGCCAACCTATAACCAATTTCTCCTTATTTTTCTTAGTTTATTATTTTATTGACTAAGATTTAAATAAAATCAATATCGTTGGCACATTATTTAGGTAATATCTGATATATGTATTACAAAAATATCAATTTATTTCATTGCTTATTTTGGGAGAATTGTATAGTGAAAGAACAATGACATAATAATGTTAAAAAAATCTTAACCGATATTTTTCGATATACAATTCTCCTTAAATAACTTATGAAATTCCTTGATTTTTATTTAACATGTTAATTATTACCTTTAGAATATAAAGACGATATTGATTTTATTTAAATTTTGTCTAAAAGTTAGAAAAAATAAATAAATCTACGCGAAATAGGTTATAGGTTGGCAAACATGTTGATACTCCCACCTTAATACTTAGGTTTTTATCATTATTGTGCCAGGGTGTAATTATTTTTGTTAAAGAAAATAAATTTGACAATGCATTGGAAAATTTGGGGGTCCCAAGACTTCGACTGTCTATTCGGCCCCCACGATATTTAATTCGGTACTGGTATAATTTAACAGACAATTTTTATGAGCGTCTGCTATAAATACTTGATTTGCAATCAAAATATATTGCATTTTTCCATCATCTGGTTTCTATATAAGATGTATAGGGGAGAATAGAGTAATTCAGAAAATTGTTGGTACATTATTGTCTCTGTCTTTTTTTGCATTTAAAATATTTCTGTTTAAACACGGTGTCGGAAAATTTTAAATTTTGATAAATTTTGTGTCCTCCTTGTTTGTTGATGCATTAATCTACGTTATTGAGACTTTGAGTAAAAAGTAATTTTATATCGAAAATATTATATTTCCAAAAACATTAAACTATATAAGTTACAAACGTTCTATTTGTTATAGTCAATATAAACGTCATAAATCTGGTTTCTTTGTTTTTATTTTCACATGCATCTTTCATTTCTAGGAAGATCCAATAATGATCATTCATTTTAGGACATAATGTATAGCTATTGCGTAGCTATTTATTCTGTGGTTTTAGGTTTACTTCTCTCTACCAAATTTTAAGGAAATTCATTTGATGTTACCATAACTATATTTTTAAAAAAAATCTAGAATTTCAATTTTTTTATTTTTCATGGGGATCTATAACAGAAACAAACGTCGTACACGTGTTTTGTAGTATCATAAATTCATAATAAAAGCCCTACAGTGTGTTTCGAATTTAAAGATTTTGAAGAAATAGTTCTTCATCTCCATTTCACTAGTGCTTAACCGTGCGAGCAAAAATTGTTTGCATCAAAGAGGGCCTTGCATCTAAGGACGTAATGCTTAGCCGTAGAGCTTAATACCTGTTGGGTGTCAGTAACTACCTGAATTAACAATCAATCAGTTATTCCGTCATCTTTGACAGTCGTTAAAAGTAATTTAATTCATCGCTAATTTTTCCAATTTCTTGAACAATTTACACAATGGGCTTTACGGAACAGCACAAAACATTCATGGTTGAAGCATATTTTCGAAACGTGGTTAGAGTAAATGGTGAGTGGCAATACAATCCGGGTTTGTGAATGGACGATTTTCACAAACATTTTCCTAAAGTTGCTTTTATTGCGGGGGATTTTTATCATTGCCTGAAAAAAACCGTGGCTGTATTTAGGGAAACAGGTTCTATACAACACAAAAAAGGAGCAGGAATACCATCTGTAACAACAGAAGAACTTGTTGCAAACGTTCGTGAAATAATGCAAAATACGCCAACAAATTGTATGAGATGCTTGTCCCAAGAAATGGGAAGATCCTATGGAACATGCAGGACTATTCTAAAGAAGCAGCTAAATTCATTTCCTTATAAAGTGCAAGTATTCCAAGAAATACAAGCCGAAGATTTTGAAAGACGAAGGAATTACTCTCAATGGTTTACCCAAAATTTATTGGAAAGAAATGATTTTTTAGAACTGACATTTTTCCGGTTATGTGAAATCTCAGAATACACGCATGTGGAGTAGTGAAAATCTCCATTATTTTGTAGAGTCCTCATTGCACCCTCAAAAAATTGGTGTCTGGTTAGCTGTTTGTCGAAGAAGAATTGTTGGTCCTATTTTTTTCCATTACACAGTTTACAGCACATCGGTATAGAGACAATATTTTGAATCCATTTGTGGAGCAATTACTTGATGACGAACTACGTTTTGGATATTTTCAACAGGACGGTGCAACCGCCCATACAGCCGCCAAAACTATTAACTACTTACGCAATTTTTTCGACGACAGATTGATCAGCTTTCGATCAGACATTGAATTTCCACCTAGATCACCTTGTTTAACGGTTATGGATTATTTCGTGTTTCCTCATTTAAAGAACACTATTTTTTAAACACCAGTTCCAAATTTAGAACAATTACAAGAAAGGATTATCCAAGAATGTGGTAACATTTCTTCGGGGATGCTGGTCGACACTTTCGAAAATATGAAGAGACGTGTGAATTTATGCTTGGAGCATGGCGGTGGCCAATTTCAGCAATTTACGTAATTATTTTTGTTTTTCTTTCTGTATTTATATTCTTACTTTGTTAATTGTAAACAACAAAAATAAACTTTTATTTGTCTACTTTTTTTATTACTCATTAGTTTGGCATATCAAGTCATAATATGAATTTGGCAAAATCTTAACCTAGATTTGGTTATCATTGTGATCTAAACCAAGCCCTACGTTTTTTAATCCAAGACACTCTTTGATGCACGGTATATTTTTGTTGTGTGCTTTAATAGGGATAAAATATTTCCCAAATGTGGCGTAGTGTGCAAAAATGTGACAACAGGGGGCAAAAATAGGTTTATTGTACAAAAGGTACTGTTACCACACTTTTAAATCTCTTATTATGTTCGGGTTTGTTCGACAATGTTATCGCGACCCAAGACGAATATAATCTATACTAGGTATAGGTACGGTGTACCCCACAATCCCCGGACCATGTTCTATTTTGATGCCTGATGTTGTGATTTTCAATCATTTTTAATTTTGTGTTTGACTGGTAGGCGTAAGTTAAATGTTATTGTTATTGTGTTTTGTGCACGCAGTCTCTCACGAATGACTATTAATGAAAGCAAATTGTTAAATTTCGTTTAATATTAAATCGTTTCAATTAGTAATTTTTTTTAGCAATGACCGGGATATACATAGCCCTCATAGGTGGAGTTTTATTAGCTTTTCTGGTGTGGTATTTTTTAATCAGACCTATTAGTCACTGGAAAAAACTAGGTGTGAAGCAGAGCAAACCATGGATACTTTTAGGAGATACTGGAAAGTCTTTGCTTGGAAAGGGAAGCTTTAATGATTCTATAGACCTAATATACAACATGCACCCAGAAACCAGGTAGCTATAAGATATTTTGAATTTGTACCGGGTGGTCAAATAAGCGAGGACGTCGGCTTTATCTCGGAAACCATTAATCGTACAACTTTCGGAAAGCTTTTTTTATGAGTAAAGTGGTCAAGAGAAATTGCTGGAAATTACTTTTAAGTTCCTTATTTCGCCGCAAGGGGGCACAATTAAAAATTGTTTTTTAAATTCTAAATTTTCCCGAAAATTCCCATATTAAGGTATAACTCTGAATACATCATTGGAAAGCTTAGACAATTCTGCATCATTTTGGTTTAAGGCTCATTGGCGTACCGACCTTGATAAGAGTGGGAGAAGCTATTGAAAGTGTAAACATTAAAATCGCTGTAACTTCTAAACGACTTATTCGATTTTACTAAATTTACGCTTGTTTGTATCTTCTTGTAAGTATCTTCAATTGCCGTATCCAACAGTACACGAAAGTGGTTAATAAAATTGCTAGAGGGCGCAATTTGTAATAATAACAGTTTTTTCGATTTTATCCCGAAAATTCAAATAATACGGTATAACTATGACATCATAATCGAAAAGTAGATAAAATTTGCAAGAAAAGATGTGAAGACCGCAGTTCGATATTATTGTTCGTTTCAGAGTTATTGCCAAAAACAATAATTTTTAATATACAAATTGCGCCCTCTAGCAATTTTATTAGAAACTATCGTGTACCATTAGATACAACAATTGAAGGTGCTTCCTAACAAGCTTAAATTTAGTAAAATCGGATAAGTCGTTTAGAAGTTGCAGCGATTTTAATGTTTACACTTTCAATAGCTTCTCCCACTCTTATCAAGTGAAAGTGTAAACATTAAAATCGTTGTAACTTCTAAACGACTTAACCGATTTTACTAAATTTAAGCTTGTTTGAAAGAAAAAGGTAATTGTCGTATCCAATGGTACAAGATAGTTTCTAATAAAATTGCTAGAGGACGCAATTTGTATTTAAAATTATTGTTTTGGCAATAACTATGAAACGAACAAAGATATCGAACTGCGGTCTTTAAATCTTTTCTTGCAAATTTCATCTACTTTTCGATTATGATGTCATAGTTATACCGTATGATTTGAATTTTCGGGATAAAATCGAAAAAACTGTTATTATTACAAATTGCGCCCTCTAGCAATTTTATTAAACACTATCGTGTACTGTTGGATACGGCGATTGAAGATAGGTACTTAACTTTCCCTTCCAAACAAGCTTAAATTTAGTAAAATCGGATAAGTCGTTTAGAATTTACAGCGATTTTAATGTTTACACTTTCAATAGCTTCTCCCACTCTTATCAAGGTCGGTACGCCAATGAGCCTTAAACCAAAATGATGCAGAATTGTCTAAGCTTTCCAATGATGTATTCAGAGTTATACCTTAATATGGGAATTTTCGGAGAAATTTAGAATTTAAAAAAACAATTTTTAATTGTGCCCCCTTGCGGCGAAATGAGAAACTTAAAAGTATTTTTTTTTAATTTATTTATTTTACGTCGGCCTTTTTCCGCAACGAGGCCAATCACCGACGCCAGGGAATTTGTCACACACTATCTGGTAGTTTTGCCGAATCTCTCTTTGTCGAGGGTAGGGTACTTTAACGTGCCAACATCCATGACACGGGGCCCACAGTTTAACGTCTCTTCCGAAAGACGGCGCACCTCTTAAACCAAATTCCAAATTTAACATCGACGTTGCCGGCACTGGGAATGGAACCCGGGCCTACGATCTGTAAGGCCGCTGCGCTGGCCATAGACCACAACGCCGATAACTTAAAAGTAATTTCCAGCAATTTCTTTTGACCACTTTACTCATAAAAAATCTTTCCGAAAGTTGTACGATAAATGGTTTCCGAGATAAAGCCGACGTCCTCGCTTATTTGACCACCCGGTACAAATACAAAGCAACACTATAATAGTAGATATTACAGGGTGTTATTTAAGTATATGGCCAAACTTCAAAGGATGCTTCATTAAAAGTGATTTTAAGAAGAAAAGTTCATATAAACATGGGTCCGAAAATGCATAGTTTTTACGATACAGGGTGTCAAACTTTAAAAAAAAATCGGATGTTCGTAAATATCTTAATACTCTTTTATTCGATTTTGTTGAAATTTGGTAATTCTGTTTGTACTAATAAGAGGATAATTTAGCCTCAATTAGATTAAAATTATTAAGTCCAGGGGCGTCCCGGAAGACAGTCCAACTATGATTTTTGACAAGAAAATTGCGCGCCACTGACTTTTTTTAAATTATGTATTTTTTTTCAAATTAAGCAACTACAAATAGAACTATTTTATCTCCTGAGTTTTTTCATATCTTGCATCGTTTTCGAGAAAAAAACACTTTATTGCATATCCCCCGGACAATATTATAAGAGTTAGTTGTTACTTTTAAAACATGGAGTTAAAAATTGTTACTTTATGCGATTATTTTATGTTAATTTTTTTTATCGAAAACAGTTTTGATCTGTGCGAAAAAATTCAAAAGAGGTATTTAGTGTAATTTGCTTAATAGTTTGGTAAAAGTAGTTTACATTTTTTACTCTTATTGTCCCGGGGACATGCAATAAAGTATTTTTTTTTCTCGAAAACAAAGCAAGATATGAAAAAAACTCAAGAAATAAAATAGTTGTATTTGTAGTTGCTTAATTAGAAAAAAATTAATAATTTTAAAAAAGTCAGTGGCGCGCCATTTTTTGTTAAAAATATTTGTTGTACGGTCTTCCGGGACACCACTGGACTTAATAATTTTAATCTAATTGAGGCTAAATTATCCTCTTGTTATTACAAATAGAATTCCTAAATTTCAACAAAATCGAATAAAAAAGTATTGAGATATTTACGAACATTCGATTTTTTTTTTAAGTTTGACACCCTGTATCGTATAAACTATGCATTTTTGGACCCATGTTTATATGACTTTTCTTCTTAAAATCACTTAAAGAAGTATCCCTTGGAGTTTTGTCACATACTTAAATAACACCCTGTTTAAAGTATGTTCCGTGTAAACATATTTTCCTAAATAAATAATTACAGGAAAAAACGACTTATTATAGGTACTAGTTGAAAGTTCGTTTTTTCCAGATCACCAATGTAGGTACAGTTTGGCGAGGACATTCGTTTGCAGTAACATGATATACTGACGTTAGTGCGAGTTTATTTATTAAGTGTTTAATGAATGGTCTAAGGAAACTCATATTAAGCGAGTGTACCTATAATAGCTCAAATAATTTGAAACGGTCTTTTAACAGGTAAAATCGCTTCTAATGAATTCATTATGATAATAGACAACCAATTTTTGAGACTTTTCAAAACTACTTATAGAGGTTAAAGATTTCTAAATTTAAATGATGGTAAAACCATTATTCTGAAAAAAAAACTTTCAAGGCTATATTTAGGGGTCCAACTCGAAATTTCAGAATTGCCTACCTAAAGCAAATTTTCTCCTACTACTGGTTGAAAAATTTATTAGGAAATTTAATATACCCGGTCCTGCAATAGTGCGTCAAGCTTCCTCTAGCTACTATACGAATTAAGTTAGGCATTTCATTTTTGTGCTTTCATAGGGTGTCTTCTTCTTGTTCTGGTGCGTATCCATTAATGGATGTTCGCGATAACATTTTCCATTGCTCCTATTTCATGCGGTAGGTAGCGACTGAACATCGTGTATCTATGTCCATTGCCTGATTTTTCTCAGCCAAGACATTTTCATAGGGTGTATTTCAGGACAATATTTTTCCATATACAGGGTGACCCAAAAATGTGTGACAACATATACTTGTATTTTTTTATATGGAACACCCTGTATTTTTTTATATTTTCAGGTTCATATTAGTGCCCTTTTGTTTGAAATTATAAAAAAATTGTTTTCTTGAAGGTGGTAGACAATGAAGTTATATCAAAAAAATTACCTTGTCGGACTTCCATTGTTTTTATTTTGTTACTTAACACAACATGCAGTTAGTTAGTAACTCTAACCGTTTTCAAGTGTAAACTAAATTATAATTCTAAGGTACTGTCTTAACCCTTGAGCGCCCAGCCTACTAAAAGCAACGTAAATGCCCAACCGGGGTCCCCAAGGGACCCCATAGTAAATAAACATATGGATATGCATTAAAGTGTATTTTAATTATCAAACACAAGCTTAAGGTTATAGTGTTCAAAATATTTAAAAATTAACTTACAACACCTTCTGAAGAATATTAACAAAAGCAAAACAAATACTAATATGTAGGTATTATACTATTATCTCTGAGGGACCCCACCTACCTAATAGCGTTATAACCTGGCACTGTCGCGGCGTCGGCGGCTCAAACCAAACTAACACGTGCTAACACTATTTTCAAGCACATACCTAAAGGCGCAGTTGCCAGATTTTTTTTATTCCAGAAATACTAAGGAAAATACTGTACTGGGGTCCCGCAAGGACCCCGCTTAGGCATTCAAGGGTTAAATACTATCTATGTGCAATGAAGCTGGATGACTCCGCCTACGTGCTTATTGGAGTGTGAAGTTTGAGCTGTTGGTTTTGGACAAGAAGAGGTTTCCAGATATTGAGGATATCTATATACTTGGTTTACTAAATATATAAGTGCTGTTCCTTGTCCAAAACCTTGGCTTCTGACCACTGTATATTATGTTGGTTGGTACATACATCTTTCGCTATACCTAATCTCGAAGTTTCACCTCTTTGAGTTTGTTTAAGATGTTCTTTAACTCGTGCTTTCATGAATCAAAATACCCATATATTTTGTAAACCAAGTATAGATATCCCCAATAATATCTGAAAATTTCTTCTTGTCCAAAACCAACAGCTCAAACATTATACTCCAATGAGCACGTAGGCGGAGTCATCAAGCTTCATTGCACATAGATAGTATTTAAGACATTAGCCTTAGAATTATAATTTATGTATGTGTATATTATTTTTCTATTTGATGAATTTCAAAACAAAAAACATTTGTATTTAAAATTTACTTAAAATTCCAAACCGTTTTCATAATTTAACAAAAAACATAAATTTCTCTATCTCTAATGACGTTTGACAAACAAAATAGCTATGCGGCCATGAAAAAATAATCAGAATGAACATTCTGACTTTATTTGTCAGAAATAAGTACCTAGACGGATAATTTTTTGTTCAAAAAGTTTTTTTTTTAAAAGAAAGTAATTTTCAACCAGAGCCTGGTGCAATTGAATGTGGCACACATTGTCTTTGGACTGACTTCCAACCTAGCCTAACTTATTGTGCCACAGATGCTTTAATAATATTTGGCTTTTTAATAATTTATTGTCAATAAAATTGCTAAACTGATTTTCTCCATTTAGTGCTGTCTTTGTTCTTTCTTCTTTCTTGATTTAACAAAGCGCTGAAGACATCCACTAAAAAACTTTTGGATGTCGCCTTTCAGAAAACCGAGTCGCATTAATTTTACTGTTAAGAAAACACGGCTTCTCACTCTTATCCATACAAAAACCATCTAAATGAGCTTTGTTTTAAAAAATAAGTTTTTAAACAAAAAATTTATAAAGTTTTAGTACCCTTAAATACTGAATTTAATTGTTAAATTTGGTTGTTTTTCCATAGCTGCTTAGCTATTTTATTTATAAAACTTTTTTATCAATATTTATGTTTTTTGATAAATATTATGAAAACGGTTGTGAATTAAAAAAAAATTGCAAGTACAAAAATTGTTTGTTCTAAAATTTTTTAATCAAGTAGTACAATAATATATAGGGTGCCCCATTTGAAAAACTTGAGAATTATTAGTTTAAATTTTGAGACTTTGAGAAGCTATTTAATTTATAGTTTTACTTGACCCCTTGTTATTAATCTCACACAATGCCGTAAATTAAAAAAAAATGCTTTCAGATTGTTTATTTGATGTTTTTCGCGGAGCTGCAAAACTTTTTTTTTTTAGTTTTTAATTTTTTACTCCTAAAGTACTAAAGCAATTTCAATAAAATTATAACTAGTTATACAGGACACCAGTACAAACCCAAAATCATAAAAAATAGAGGGGTCCCATTTAAAAAAAATATAACTATATGCTTTCACACTTTTTTTGGCCACCCTGTATATGCGGGGAGTTTCCCATGGTCCCTTATTTAAGATATTTATACTTCTCGTCAGTGCGTAATATACTTTTTATAATAGGTACAGCGGCATCTACAACTTTATGACACCAGTTCTCGTTGTAAGAGATCCAGAACTTATTAAGCAAATAACCGTGAAAGATTTTGAACATTTTACCGATCATCCTCAGGTTGTTGATCCAGATGCAGATCCTTTATGGAGCAATTCTGTAGTGGCCCTAAAAGGTTTGTAAAAATATGTAATATTTAATTGTTTAGAAAATAAGGGTAATTAGTGTGTGGTACCTACTTATATCATCATATATATATATGACAAGGGATAACAAGGTTCTTGTATCAAATTTGGCTATCAACACTGGATAAGATATACATATTATATGGTTTTTGGCACAAGGATTTCGTTCCCCTGTCACCATTCATTTCTTGAAATTATTATTTTTGAAACTTTAAGATAGACGTGATATGTACTTTATTTTGATCAGCTTTTGACACCCCAATTGATTGGTAACGAATAGAAAATAATATCTGGATGTTCCATTCGTGCAGTCCAACCATGAGATTGTTGCTCGTAATTTTCAAGTTTAAAGTTTCCTTGATGTACCATTCTAAGACTAAAAATTAAACAAAGAATACATGACATCCTACTATTATTAAGTATTTCTATCTTTTTCTCTAAAAATTAAGCTCAAATATAATACACTCACGTGGCAAAAAAAACGGGCATCATAAAATTTGGATTAAGTTTAGGGTTTTAGTTTTTCTCCGATTTAAGTGATTTTTTAAAGAACTCTCGATGCATTTAATAGTTTTTCTACTCCTTACTCGGTAAGTACTTCATTTTAATACTGATTTGAGGGAGGTAAGTACGTTTTACCTCCCTAGGGAAGTACGAAGTACGCCAGGGTCCTAATTCTCGAGCGAAAGAGGACGTGAACGATCACATCACGCAAAGGAGCATTCCCTTCCGCGGCAGTTCTCCTATGTTCATAAGTTAGTAAAATTTGGTATTTTCGAACGCAGACGATATGTTCCGTTCGGGGAGGTGATAAGACAGTGTTGCCAACCATTTTCAAGGCAAGGGCCGCCACTTTTTACGAAAATTTTAAAGAAATCTAAAGGTAAATTGAGGTGGAGATTGTTAGTGCGGGTTTTTCTTTATTGTAAAAGGTAAGATTATGAAACTTGTCAATGACAAATATTATTACGACGTAAATATAATACTGGGGTTAGAATTGCATGGGATCGGTCGTTCCCACAAAAATAGTAGGAGAAGCGAGTTCTCCCGTAAATCGGTGATGTGAATGGTCCCATGTGATCAAGAATACCGTTTCATGCGTTGCGTGAGAACTCCGCCCACATTTCTCCTGAGAACAGTGTTCCCCAGTTTCAAGAATTAGGACCCTGCATAGAATTCTCGGTGACTCTTTCATCACTTGCATTAATACTGCACCAATCCTTGGTCCTTGTAACACCGATTGTACCGTTCCTTCGATTTCTGAGGTAATAGAGCAGCGCAAGCTGCATTCGCAACTGCATCGATATCCATTTTTTCGATTTCTTAAAAAAACTGACACTGACAGAACGTTTGTTTGATTATGAACATTATGAATTCTATATAGCAATCAACGTGTCAACACTAGGAAACCTGTCATACATACAGGGTATTTCAGTTGGATAGCTCAAATTATAAAATTAAAAAACATTTTTTTTTAAATTTGAGGGAACTGTTGTAGAAAAAATATAATACAACACTCGGGAGGCAGTAATCTTGACCAGTCTCGGACTATTTTGCAAGCCCTCGCTATCGCTCGGGCGCAAACTATGTCCTCGACTGGTAAGTATCACCTGCCTCCCTTGTAATGTAAATAACTATTATTTCTGACAGGGATATTATAAGTTTATATCATCATGGTTACGCTATCAATAAAGAGGGTTATAACTCCCTTGGTATATTAAAGATTCTCTAATTCCCTGTGGTTTTTACAGGTAAAATAAAACAATAAATGCTAAAATAACTATTTTTTATTCATGCCATTACAACGTCAATGTCATTATTGACGGCACCTGATTCAAATATACCGAAAAGGTAATAAATTTACACCGGTTTAAAACAACAAAACATTTATTCCGGTTTAAAAATGAACAAAAATTTAAATCGGTCAGAAATAAAATTATCTATGTACCACGGGAATTATAAGAGTCTCAATTACCTCGGTCAATTGCTATCCCTCGGGCCAAAGGGCCTCGGTAATTAAGATCCTTATAATTCTCTTGATACATAAATAACTACTATTTCTGACCGGGATATTATAAGTTTATATCATCATGGTTACGCTATCAATAAAAAGGGATATTAAAGATTCTCTAATTCCCTCTACCTTTTACAGGTAAAATAAAACAAGAAATGCTAAAATAACTATTTTTTATTCATGTCATTACAACGTCAATGTTATTATTGACGGCACCTGATTCAAATATATCAAAGGTAATAAATTGAAACATTTATTCCGGTTGAAAAATGAACAAAAATTTAAATCGGTCAGAAATAAAATTATCTATGTATCACGGGAATTATAAGAGTCTCAATTACCTCGGTCAATTGCTGTCCCTCGGGCCAAAGGCCCTCGAGAAGTAAACTTTGCCCTTGGTGATTAGTAGTAGTAGTAGTAATTGAGGGGAGGTTCCGAAAAACCTGGCAAGTAGACCAATCGCGATCCTTTTTGCCTACCCCAGAGTCTTCCCCCAATCACGCTAACTACCTTGGCCCCCGCCAAAGCGTCCCGACCTCTTTATGAAGTTGAGTATGTCGCTCCAGGCCAGGGCCGTGATTTCTTCCTTCTGGAGAGCCGCTGATCCCAGGACCTGGTGCCTGAGTCTTCCCAGGGCCTCGCAGGTACCCAGAAAATGCAGCGGGGTCTCTTCCTCCTCCAGGCATCCGGCACAGATTGGGTCGTCTTCGACACCAATCAGTGATAGGTGCTTTCTCAGCTTGCAGTGTCCTGTCAGTATCCCAATCAAGGGACTTAGGACACATCGTCTTCTATTTGGAATCCAATCTAGCTTAGCCTTGCTCGGCCAAGCTATAAAGTCCTTAGCTTGTCGGCACCCTTGGATCGTCCGCCATTGCTCCTTAGAGCGGCGTTCAGCCCACTCGTTGAGTGCGGATCCTACCTGCTTTTTTGTTATTCCTATAGCCGGTTCTGGTCCAAGGAATGGGGTCTCAGCTCCACCTCTGGCAAGTTCGTCTGCCAGCTCGTTACCCTGAACCCCTTGGTGTCCGGGGACCCAGACCAGGTTTACCTCTTTCCTCCTCGAGAGTCTCTCCAGGGCATCGACGCATTCGCTGACGAGGCTGGTTGTGACTCTTAGTTTACAGATGGCTTTTAGGGCAGCTTGGCTGTCGGAGCATACATATACCGCACGCTCTTCGTAGTCCCTGACCTCTGCCATGCTGGCCGTCATTAAGATGGCAAACACCTCTGCTTGAAAGACTGTTGCGAGCCGTCCTAGTGGGTAGCTGTCTCGGGTGTCAGTCTTTTCAATATATACTCCGGCTCCTGAGGATTCCGTTCTGGCCATGCGCGACCCATCGGTGTAGCATACCAGGGCATCCTCTGGAAATAGAACCTCTTTTCTCTACCATTGTTCCTTGGTAGGGATCGTGAGGGAGTACCCTCGGTGATTAAGACCCTTATAATTCCCTTGATACATGTGTCAAAATACCGTATGGAATAATTAAGAAGCAAAATTACTTCAAAATATCAGTTTCTATTAAGCCGCAACTATTCTTTGCCTTTTGGTTCATGTCAATACTTGCATTTGGTCTCACACAAATGCAAAATGATCTTGATGATGTAAATAATTTAGGGAACCCAAAACTAAAGCTATTGATGACCGATTTCTTGTACTTAAAACTCTTCGGAATCGTCGTTTGACGTTAGTACAGGCGAAAAACCAACTTCGAGAGGTTTGAAATCAACATGTCGACGTGAGCAACAATTTAACCTTTATCTTTTTAAAAATGTTTGATTTGTTAATTCATTTCATTATATTCAAATTAACCGCTTGCGGGGTTACTGGGATTTAACCCTCAGTACCGCACAAATCACCTGTTAGACAGTTTTTTTATTGTGATATCTTCACATTACTTCCACCAATGGCTCATTTTATCTATATAATGTCTTACAGACATACTTAAAAAGTTTTATAAAAAATTCTAAATAACCCTCAACACCTTTTTAGAAGAGTTTTTTCTTCTTTCCCAGTTTATTTGGTTGGTTTAGACCTCCTTTACTGACTTTTTCACATACTTAGTATGTTTCAACTTTTCTCAATTTTCTTCATATTATGCCACTTCTACACATCAATTTTTTATTTCCATAAAAGCTCCATTAAGGTTCTACACCATTTTCTCTTCTGCTAAAACCATCAGCATTAAATTAATTTTTTGTCTCTCGATGATGAACGTTTCTACGTTTGAAACATGTAGAAACCACTAAAGAATTTTTATTCTATTAAATTTAGTAGAGGAAGACTTCTGGTTTTTTCTTTCTTTCCTAATTATTAGAGGTTTTTTTTACCGAGGTAAAGAGTCATAATCGAACAAGCCGAGTCGAAATATTTTGTTAGTGGAATTGTGACTGCAGTTAGTTGTCATAATATGCTATAAAAAGTAAAAATTATCTTCCAGGTGAACGATGGAAGGAAATGAGAAATACTCTTTCACCTACCTTTACCAGTAGTAAAATTAAAAGCATCTCAATCTTAATGTTGGAAACAGCAGAAAACTTTGTAAAACACTTCTTGGAGAAAGAAGACAATAACATTGAGTTTGAATTGAAAGACGCATTTAGCAGGTAAGGAATTTACAATGCTGTAATATTACAAACCAAAAACATGAAATTGCCGTAAAGAAACAACATTATTGCAAAAAAAAAACTTAAAATACGATAAATTTTCCAATCTGTGTCCTTATCATGCTCTATGGAATTAGCAATATTGTCAAAAGTGTTTCGATTACATTTTTTTGCATATTATATTTGAGCAGAAAACATTTGGTTTCCTCCAAAAGCAAAAATATTTTACAATCAATTTAACAGTTACAGTAAATCATTATTAAAAAAAATCTTTGGTGGTTTGTGGTATGAGAGTAGGGTTGGGATTTTGACCGCCAAAACCTTTTGTGGTCTGTTGACCAGTCAATTGGCTGACCGGTCAATTGACTAAGCCCCGGTCAAATTCCTCAGTTTTGTCAAAGGAAATGAAGCCATGAGTAATTACATAGTCGGTGTATTTATTAAAAAACAGCTAACAAAAAATAAAGAAACTATTCTGAGGTACAAAAAACACAAAAATGACACATACATATTACGTACAATATTAATCTAACAATACTAAATTACTAATGAAGAAATGAGTGAGTGACTGATTGGTGATGAAATGAAAGACTGCTAGCAGTGCTGGCCTTGGTAGATAGCTTAGATAAAGGTACATCATCTTTGTCACTGAACTCACCCCCGGCATTGCCTTTATGTTCTTCAGAATCTGAATCACTCGTTTCATCCTAACTACTGAAATTTAGCACTTGTTCCTCCGAATTTCCATTTTTTTTTATTTCCACTGCCATTTAACAGCTTTAAGTTGTACTTTATATAAACAAGCTTTCCTGAGCGAGTGGTTTTCAATCGGTTGCGAAGCTTGCTATGGACAATGGTCCATGAGGACCAATTTCTCTCACAAAAGGCTGAAAAAGTTTTTGACGAAATTTGATCCGGTCAAAATCTCTCCGGTCAAAATCGGTCAAAATCTCAGTTAATTGATCAGGCAAAACCCTATATGAGAGTATTGTTCTTTTTTACCAATGCCCATACTGTTAGATCCAGATTATTTCCTAGCCATTCCTGAACTTGCCAATGGAACCTTTGCAAATGGACTAATAAATGCAATAATTATCGTTCTAGATTCTAGATTCTAGATGGTCAAAGTAAAGTTATTACTGCCTCTTGGTTCACCGAGAAAGAGAAATTCCACAACCGGAATTTTGAGTTTCCTTCGTTTCTCTTTGCATTCTGATAATTTGACAATCTGTTAAAGGCATAAACATGTTCTTTTGGATAAGTAACGAATAATCACGAAATAAGTGACAAATTTATGGCCTTACGCATGTACTTAAACAAAGCCATACAGGAATAGGCATGCGCACTGCACAATTCTTATTTAACTAATGGTAAAACAGACTAGCAGACTGTATAACCGGAAGTCGCATATGGTTGTTGTTAATTCAGTTGAAGAAAGCGTCTTTGAAAACTCCATTGTGCACATTTACATGTTTCAAATCACGTTCCAAAACATTCTAATAATATACCTTGTATAAAACAGTAGAGCTTCAATATTTTTTTTAGATTTACTAATGACATTATTGCTACAACAGCGTTTGGAGTTGAAGTAAATTCCTTAAAAGACCAAAAGAATTCCTTTTACGAAATGGGTACAAAATTAACATCGTTTAAAGGTGTACTGGTCATAGCGAAACTTTTGGGACATCAGGCTTTCCCCAAATTGTTTAAGGTAAGTTTATTATTAACTTTCTGTTTAGCAAATATTTGTCATATCAACCTAAGTCAGTGTCTCCAATTTTAAGAGGTCCTTGATTATATTATATGCATATATATGAATAGTTATTTGTATAACACAGTTTAACACGTGTTAGTGCGTGTTAACATCATGTTAATAATGTCTTGTGTTCGTAGCTTAATTTATAACAATTTCCTGACAGTAATAAAAATAAAAATAGTGTTAAAATGTTTTTTAACGTTTTTGCTACTTAAGAAGATTTATCCATATAAGCACTTAAAAATGGCGATTTCTTTTAGTTTTTAGGCTTAACGTTCTTTGATAAAGTTGCCTCAAAATATTTTTATGGTGTAATAGATGATACAATAAAAGTAAGGGAAGAACAGAATATTGTTCGGCCTGATCTAATTCATCTCATGTTGGAGGCTAGAAGGGATAACAAGGCACAAAAATCTACTGATACAGGTAGGAATATTGATCAGATAAAATAAATAGAATTTATCTACTGCATGTTCTGAAAACTTTTCTGCTGAAAATTTTAACAAATATTATCATACAGGGTGTTTCATTAAGGTCGAAGAGCGGCCATATCTCGGAAACTACTGGGCATAGAAACTCAGGAAAAGAAAAATGATAATAAAAGTGGCCATGAGAAAATTCTGGAAACAATTTTCAAGTTCCGTATTTTGCCGCAAGAGGGCGTAAATAAAAAGTAAATTTTTAAATTTTACATAACTCCGAAAATTCCACATTAAGGTATATGTTTGATAACACCATTTTAAAGCTTGGACAATTATGCATCATTTTGGTCTTGTGCTCATTGACGTACCGACTTTAATAGGAGTGGGGGAAGCTGTTGAAAGTGTAATCATTTAAATCGCTGTAACGTATAAACGACTTATCCGATTTTAGCCAACTAAAGACTGTTTGGAAAAGAAATGTATGCACTTTGACCAATCGTATTTAGTTGTCCATAATAGTTCTCAAAAAAAATGCTAGAGGGCGCAATTTGCAATAACAATACATTTTTTGATTTTCCTCCGAAAAAATAAATCATACGGTATAATTATGGTACCATAACCGAGAAGGAGATGAAATTTGCTAGAAAAAATATTAAAACTGCAGCTCGATATCTCCGTTCGTTTCAGAGTTATTGCCAAAACAATAATTTTTAACACAAATTGCGCCCTCTAGCAATTTTATTAGAAACTATCTTGTACATTGGATACGACAATTAAAGGTACTTACCTTTCTCTTCCAAACAAGCTTAAATTTAGTAAAATTGGTTAAGTCATTTAGAAGTTACAGCGATTTTAATGTTTACAGTTTCACTTGATAAGAGTGGGAGAAGCTATTGAAAGTTTAAACATTAAAATCGCTGTAACTTCTAAACGACTTATCCGATTTTACTAAATTTAAGCTTGTTTGGAAGAACCTTCAATTGTCGTATCTAATGGTATAAGATAGTTTCTAATAAAATTGCTAGAGGGCGCAATTTGTGTTAAAAATTATTGTTTTGGCAATAACTCAGAAACGAACGGAGATATCGAGCTGCGGTTTTAATATTTTTTCTAGCAAATTTCATCTCCTTCTCGATTATTATTATAATTATACCGTATGATTTATTTTTTCGAAGGAAAATCAACAAATGTATTGTTATTGCCAATTGCGCCTCTAGCATTTTTTTTTGAAAACTATTATGGACAACTAAATACGATTGGTCAAAGTGCATACATTTCTCTTCCAAACAGTCTTTAGTTTGCTAAAATCGGATAAGTCGTTTATAAGTTACAGCGATTTAAATTATTACAATTTCAACAGCTTCCCCCACTCTTATTAAAGTCGGTACGCCAATGAGCATAAGACCAAAATGATGCATAATTATCCAGGCTTTAAAATGGTTTTATCAAACATATACCTTAATGTGGAATTTTCGGAGTTATGTAAAATTTAAAAATTTACTTTTCAATTACGCCCTCTTGCGGCAAAATGCGGAACTTGAAAATTACTTCCAGAATTTTCTCATGGCCACTTTAATATCATTTTTCTTTTCCTGAGTTTCTATGCCCAGTAGTTTCCGAGATATGGCCGCTCTTCGACCTTTATGAAACACCCTGTATGTAAAGGGTGTTTCAATAAAAACTCCCAGGCCAATTATTTCGAAAACTAAAAGTGACAGATAAATTCTGTAAACGCCAGTTTTTAGCCTGTATGATTGGCTTCACAACTGTGTCACAAAAATGTGTTTAAATAATACAAGATGTAGGTGGCACCACGATGCAAAGAATTTTTTCGATGACAGGAACTTTTAAATGTAGTGGTTATTAAAGATAATTAATTTTTAATCAAATTAGGTATGTCCCATAAAAATATTTGATAAATCCAACATGAACGGAGATATTTGGGGTTAAGTATTTTTTTTTTAATAATTTTTAACGAGTATTTTAATTATAAATATTTTTAATACCCTTTAGCAGATTTTAATTAAATTTTGGCAATGATAATTTTAGTGATAAAACGCTCGTGTAGAGCTAAATTATTACGTCCAGTGACGTCTCAGGGGACACCTTAACAAATAATATTGGCAAAAAATAAGACGCCACTTTGGTAATTTTTATATTTTTTTCGGATTAAGCAACTAAAAATGTCTTTTCTTGCCTGTTAAATTGTTTTCTTGCTTCGTTTTCAGGAAATAAAAATAAAAACAATTATATTGCATATCCCTGGAAAACAAAAATCATTAAATAATTAATACCTACGTTGTATTAATATTAATTTACTGACACTGAGTATTAAGAATGTTAATTATTTAATGATTTCTGTTTTCTAGAAATATACAATAAAATTGTATTTATTTTTATTTCTCGTAAATGAAGCAAGATATGAAAATAATTTAACAAACAAAAAAAGAATAAAAATATTCTTTGCTTAATCCGAAAAAAATACAAAAATTACCAAAAACTCAATGGCGTCTTATTTTTGCCAATATTATTTGTTAAGGCGCCCCCTGAGACGTCACTGGACGTAATAATTTAGCGCTACATGAGCGTTTTATCACTAAAATTATCATTACCAAAATTAAATTTAAATCTGCTAAAGGATATTAAAAATATTTATAATTAAAATACTCGTTAAAATTATTTTTAAAAAAACTTAACCCCAAATATCTCCTTTCATGTTGGATTTATCAACATTTTTTATGGTACATAATTTGCCAAAAATTAATTATCTTTACGAACGACAACATTTAAAAGTTCCTGTTATCGAAAAATTTCTTTGCACCGTGGCGCCACCTACATCTTGTATTATTCAAACACATTTTTTATACAGTTGTGAAGCCAATCATAGAGGCTAATAACTGGCGTTTACAGAATTTACATGTCGCTTTTAGTTTTCGAAATAATTGGCCTGGACCCTGTATATCATCACACAAAAAAAAGTCATAATAATATTTGATTATTTTTAAGAATGAATAATTATCTTTATTATTAGTATAATATATTATCAAAAAATACTTTAGCTGAGTATAAATAAATATTTGTGGCTTTTATTTTGTTTTTATTTATTTAGGTACTTCTTACATTCGGAGGACAATTATTTGCAATTGTTGCATTTGATTTTCTCTCCAAAAAAATATTGAGCAATGAGATGGAAATTGTGAAAAGTGTTATATCCCAAATAGTATCGCTTTTGCTACTACTACCACTAAGGCAGTTTCAAATTTACTTACAATTTTATTTAGAGGACAAATAGCTTCCCCTCACCACCAACATTTCTAGTCCGAATAGATTCATTGCAGAGATTTTGAGCCCTTGTATTGGGATTTCCTAGTGGTATCAGTAAGAAGGATTTTCAGGGATATCCACTAACATACCTACAAATATTGCAAAATTGCATAATAATGTTATGCTTTTCTTGCAAGCAGACTCTAACAATTTTTCCGTGACTTGTTTGCCCTTTTTAAAACAAAAGCAAAATTTATTGGTACACTTATCACAATACATCTAGAAGGATGCCTGTGTCGAAATCCCATCTTCTCAAAACAGTTTGGCCTCCTAAAAATCCTCTGTGAAAATCCAAAATCGATTATATCTAAGTTGTTGTTAACGTCTTCCAGCATAATGTCATCTTATAGTTCCATCAAAGTGATTCACAGCGTTACCCTTCCGTGAAATTCAAAAATTGCCCTCCTTGTGTGAAATGGAAAAAAAAAATTCTAAAAAACAGACCTTGACAGTAGCTATATCGGAAAACAATTATTGTTTTCTAGTGGAAATTTGTTGTTTTTTTTTCTTTTCCATCCAGTATCGACTAATTCAATTATTATATGTGTGATTAAAAAATTATACCCTTCTTCCCCAGACAAAAAATATAAACATTTTTATCGGTTCGCAGTCACTTTGAAGAAATACTGTTTTATCTACATTTCAGCCAAATTGTTCTGTTATTTTTACAGACTAAAAATCATTTACAATTAGAGTTAAAGAAAATTTGCTGCTTTAATATTTAATTTGCTCAAGGATGTAAAATAGTTTTCTCTCTATCTAGCCCTTATACCTATAATTTAAATACGCTAACAATAAATATGTTTTAAAGGAAAGTCCAAAGGTTGCATCCAGATATCCAATGATGACATAACTTCCCAAGCAATGATCTTCTTTTTTGCTGGATTTGACACTGTTTCGACTGCTATGTGTTTAACCTCGTACGAACTTGCTTTAAACAAAGACATTCAAGATCGACTCAGGATAGAAATCAATGAAACTCAAAAAGATGGTAAAGTCAATTACGATGATCTGATGCAAATGAAATATTTGGATATGGTTGTCTCAGGTATTGCATAAGAGATTTAAATTTACACACAAATATATTTTCACTTTATTTTAGATACAATACGCTTCATATTAACTTTAACAAGATCAAAGGAAGAACCATCTGCAACATTATAACATTTGCGCAGAGGACCTTAAATTAAATGTTTTGTAGTCATAAAAAATTTTAAGGTCTGGAGTAACGTTTTCTAATTATTTTTGTGAAAAAGTATTTTATGATCCTACTGCAGGATAACCATTTGTTTGAAAATCAAACAATAAACTAAGTCAATGAATGGCAAAATATTTTAAATAGATAACTTTAAAATCATCACATTGCCTTCCAAGACTAAAGCTGTAATGCATCTCTATGAGTGGAGATGTTTTTTTTTTATAACACTGTAAGCTAAAACCTGAAAAAAATTAAAAGAAGATGCTGTCGAATTATTATATTAAAATATTTGTTTCGTAATGGAAATTAATCTAAAACTGAACGAATTTTTTATTGGTCAAGTTGATAATATTATTGGGTATAAGAATATAACTTTAACTTGTTAAGAAAAGTTGGAAATAAGTTTTTATTCTTTAATGTTTAAGATGAAGCAACAGTAAAAATCGATGATAATACAGCCACATTAAAATACTGGTGGTTCTTCCAAATTGCAAACAACCGATAAATATTGCGTATTGTATATATATTATGAATCACTACTTCTATACATAACGACTATTTTCTCTTATTTGCAGAAGCTCTTAGAAAATGGCCTCCGTTTCCTCAGACGGATAGAGTTTGCACTAAACCATATACGATTGAGCCTGTAAACGAAAATGAAACACCTCTTGCATTACCTGTTAATCAGGAAATTTGGATACCAGTCTTTGGAATCCACAGAGATCCCAAATACTATTCAAATCCAGAAAAGTTTGATCCAGAACGATTCTCCGATGAAAATAAAAGTAATATTTTACCATACACATATATGCCGTTTGGATTGGGTCCCAGGATTTGTATAGGCAACAGATTTGCACTGGTCGAAATAAAAGCTTTATTATTTAACTTGTTGCTATATTTTGAGATTGTACCTACAAAGAATACTCAGATACCCTTAGTTCTATCAAAAGGGTTTTCGCTTATTCCCGATGAAGGAATTTGCTTAGGGCTTAAACGTATTAAACCTTTATAAAGTAGTATTTACTTATTTTAAATACCTGCAAGTTTATTAACCTAAACTCTTAATAAGAGTAGACGCCAACTTTATATGTTAAATAAAATGTTAATTGTTTGAATATATTATGTATGTTCGCTGCTTCGATAACATCGCTTGTCCAGACATAAAATGCAACTAATTAAAAAGATTTTCCATCTAAATGGATTTTTTATTGACTACTAGGTAGGGTAGGTATAATAAGACAAAACCGAAACCTAGGTACACCGGCACTAGGCGTGCAAAGAGGAAATACTAATCGAGTGGTCTGAAGGTTTATACGCCTAAGGCGCGGAAACCGCAGGAACACGGATAGTTTAGTCGGTACGCAGCCCCATCAGGGTTGAATCCGACTCTACTCAACTTCACAGGGTGCCAGTCTTTAGAAGATTCTCCTCGAAAGAAAAAAGGGTAGGTATCAATAAACTATGCATTAATTATTAATTTGCTACTGAACCAGCTTCTAATGTAATTTCCGATGGTGTTCCCTTAATCTTAATATCGGTGTCACTCAAGTTATTGAGTATCAACTGTTAAGGTGGGAGTATCAACATGCTTGCCAACCTATAACCTATTTCGCGTAGATTTATTTATGTTTTCTAGCTTGTATACAAAATTTAAAGAAAATCAGTATCGACTTGATATTCTATAGGTAATAATTGACATATTTAATAAATATCAAGGAATTTCATAACTTATTTTAGGAGAATTGTATAGCGAAAAATATCGGGTAAGATTTTTTTTTAACATTATTATGTCATTGTCACTCATTGTACTTTCACTATACAATTCTCCCAAAATTAGCAATGAAATAAATTGATATTTTTGTAATATATCAGATACTACCTAAATAATGTACCGACGATATTGATTTTCTTTAAATGTTAGTTATTAAAATAATAAACTCAAAAAATCAACGCGAAATAGGTTATAGGTTGGCAATAGATTGAATGACGTTGAGAATTCAACCTTAAAGGTGATGACTTAAGCTGCAATCCACAATATTGTTTGTGGTGCGATATTATTTAAGTTGCAGTGTTAGGATGCAGTGCTATGAAACTTAAACTGTTTTTTGAATTGTAGTTAATATTATGTTTAAACATATTAAGGTGTTTCGATAGGGCGCTCTGGATGCGGTCTACAGTCGCTTTTGTGTAATATGATTCTGTTTAATAATAATTAATGGTCTTGTCGTCTGACCAATGCAGATTTTGTTACACTTCCAACAAGGGATACCTACTGTACACTACATCCGAGTGATGCTTAAGGGAAAGCAGTACATGTAATGTAATTAAAAAAATTACCTTGTCGGACTTCCATTGTGTTTATATTTTGTTACTTAACACAACGTTTCGGTTAGTTAGTATCTCTAACCGTTCTCAAGTGTAAACTGTAATGTGTAAATGTAATGTACCTACCTAATTGTTTTTGACAGTAATCAACAAATTTCTGCTGATTGCCCTAGATCTACCGCCTGTGTTTGAAAACGAAGATAATATTAATAATTATATTAGACACGTTTGTGATGTGCACCTATTAGGTAAAAGTAATATACTAAATATTTGTGTGTTTTAAATTTTCTACTGTCAAATTATTTATAATTTCCTTAGAATATTGAATTATAATGTTTTAGAGAATTCGCTAATCCTTGGCAAATTTCAAAATTAAAATGAAATGAATAATATTTTAAATTAAATTAGCTAAGACATTTCTAATTTAATTATTTTGCTACCTCTAATAAAAATCGGTACCTCAATAGTGAGCATGCATTTTGGGATCATCAATCAAGCCCTTTCATTGCGCCCAATATTGAGCATAGGCCTCCCTTCCTCTCCTCCAGTTCTCTCGTCCATCCAAGTCCTGCCACTCGTTTTATGTCGTCATAATTGGTCTTCCTTTTCCTCTCCCTCCTTCCCATGGTCTCCAGCGTATTATTCGGCTATTCCATCTATCGTCTGTAAGGCGGGCTATATGTCCTGCAAAATTCCACTTCAGGCTTGTGACTATCTCCACTATATCTACGACCTTTGTTCTCTGTCTAATCCATTCGTTTCTCTTTCTGTCTCTTAGTGTTACGCCTATCATAACTCTTTCCATGGCTCTTTGTGTTGTCCTTAATTTATTAACCATTGTCTTTGTGAGAGTCCAGGTCTGTGCTCCATGTTATCACCGGCACTACACACTGTTTAAATATTCTTGTCCTAAGGTATTGTGGTATCCTTCTATTTTTAAGTATACTTATGACTTAGTTTGCCAAATGCCGCCCATCCTAGTCTCCTTCTCTTCTCAATCTCTATCTCTTTGTTACCCTTTCCTATCTCTATTTGCTGTCCCAGCTATAAATATTCTTACCGATACCGATTTTTGAAGACTCTCTGTCTAGTTCGGAAAGCGTTCTTTCAAGATCTGTTGTATTGTCGGCGAATAGAACAATATCGTCTGCAAATCTTAAGTGTGATATTTTGGCTCCATTCATGTTAATTCCCATATTTCCCCATTTGATTTTTTTGAAAATTCCTTCCAGGGCTAAGGTAAAGAGTTTTGGGTATATTGTATCTCCTTGTCTGATACCTCTTTTGATTTCAATGTTGTCTGTTTCTTCGTGTAGCCTGATTTTTGCCTTTGCTCTTTGATATATGTTTTTAAGAAGGTTCTTCTACCGATGGTCTATTTGCGCTTTGTCTAGTTCTTCAAATATTGCTACGGAGTCGAATGCCTTCTCGTAGTCCACGAATGCCATGTGTATTGGAAAGTTATATTCGGTCGACTTTTCTATTAAGATCTTTACTGTAAGTAAGTGGTCATTATTAGTGCTATATCCTTTGCGGAATGCGGCTTGTTCTACCGGTTGGTAGGCATCCAGGTTATTTGTAATTCTGTTGGTTATGATTCGGGTAAAAAGCCCATACACCTGTGACAGCAGGCTATTTTGGGATACGCTATAATAATTTATTATATTATTATAATGATTAATCGGTTAAAAAAATTATCTCATAGTCTCAAACGAATTCCGAAATATGACTTTAGTACCTATTATAAAATTACGCAAAATACATAAAAATAGTACGTCAGTGATGTATGTACGTATATCTATTTTTTGTCATAGGTGCTTCAATTCAAATAAATAGTCCGATAAAAATGCTCTTCAAATTGTGAGTAATATCGTAAACATAAAAGCCGTATAAATATTAATTTTTTTTAAGTATCATTGACATTTCCACTAGGAAAACACTAGACAAACTCACCTCTTCTAATCTAAATGGGCCTGGGCGATATTGTAATGCAGTCCCGGCCATTACAAACATCAACGTGAAGTTTGCCAAATTTTCCTTTAGTTTTACAGCTCTAGTACCTACGAGCATAAAAATCGGAGTAGAAACCTCAATGTATAAAAGTACTCTCTGCTATAAGAATCATTAAAAAAAACAAAATTAAGGGCAATCCGAGGGGCAATCTATCACCCTTATATGCCCTCGGGGTAAGTGGCAGAAAACTTCGTTTTGTTTTGGGGATATTTTTGATCTAAAATAAAAATTTTAAATTCGACCACCATCAATTTTTGTGGGTACCTTCTATTTGCCCATCTTTATAAAAAGAACAACTTTTTATTCAAGCCCCCCTAGAAAAAATATGGGTTTAGAATTAAGAAATTCCCATAATTTTTTCATTTATTTATAATGAAGACAATATTACCTACTGTGTTTTATCTAACTTTGGCTTCTGACCACTGTATATTATTATGTTGGTTGGTCCATATACAGTGAGGACCTAAAGTCCGTCCCCCCCTCTAACTTCTAAACCGTTCGGTATATTTTAATGAAATTTTGAACGATAATATTTGAGCAAGTCTTGCACTTTTTGACATACCAATGACAGCTTTAAATGTCAAGATGACAGCTGGGTCCGATTTTAAAATATTTTTTTAAATGGAAAGAGGGTTCCAATGGTACCTCATTTTGAAGGTATTTTAATGCTTAAAACATTCTCCAATTTAAAAAACATTTGGTTCAGTATGAAATGAAATTTATTAATTATATGTATTTTAAACAAAAGATAAAGGGACACATCTACAAAACAGTGGTTACTTCAACAATTCTTGAAAATGACCGCCATGGACCTCTTGGCAAATAAATATTCTATTAGTAAATTCCTCTCGGACATTGTGAAGCACCTGTGTCGTTATCCTTGAACAAACATCTGTAATTCGTTGCCTAAGTTCTTCTAATGAGCCTGGAGCCGTTTTATAAACCTCAGTTTTAACGTATCCCCAAAGAAAAAAATCTAGAGGCGTTAGGTCTGGCGATCTAGCTGGCCATTCTGTCGGACCTCGACGACCAATCCACCTATTTTCATAGGATTCGTCTAGGTAATTTCTGACTTGCATAAAATACTATCTCGACACCCTTCTACCTCCTTCCTTTTAAAGTCACTAAAATTTATAAGAAATAAGGTTCCTGCTAAAGTAAAGCTCCGATCAATCTCTAAAATAAAAATTTTATTTAAAAGAAAATATGTGCCTCGTTCCTTAAAAAACCCTTTTTTTAAGGTCTGGGCCTTCCGAATCTACCTCCTTGAGTGCCACTTAATAGGTTTGATAGGTACCTGGAATGTGATGCGTGCTGCGTTAAGTGGTTTTTGGAATGCTTAAATAATAATCTAAGTGTTGTCTATGTGACTAATTAATATACTTCAGGTTGGTTTCTAATTTCTAAAATTAAATTTCCAAAGACTCAGTCCCCTCCTCTTCAAATTTGAGCCCAGAAAGACGGCAGTAAAGTCAGCATTATCAGCTCCAAAAGTAAAATCCATTCAATTGCCTTGCGTTAGAGAAAACCATTTCAAGCTATTAGTAAAATGATATTATTTAAATAATACAGAAAAAGAAAAGCACGAAGTCTTTCTCCACAATCTTTATTAATCGAAAAACTAGGCGAACCTAGTATCACATCGACATGTTTCGAGTGTAGAAACACTCATCATCAGGAAACAAAGTGAAAATTAAAATGCTGATGTTTTTAGCAAGAGAAAATAATGGTGAGATTGAGCCGTAATGGAGCTTTTAATGGTGTACAAGAGATGTAAAATTGAAAAATCAGAAGGTCAAAAATCAAGACTCCAGCATACTGAAGAGTCGAGGGTTAAGTGTAGAAGCACACTGTCGTGCAGAAAAAGATAGGGTAGTAAAAATTAGGGAGTTTTGAAAAACATATCTGTTAAAAGTATTAATAAATTACTGAAACATCCTGAGTTTTATTGAGCCCAGTCAGAAACATTTGAAAATGTTGGGGTGAGATGTAAAGAAAAGAAGAGAAAAAGAAAAAATTGTTTTTTGGTCAAAGCATCTGTAAAAAAAATAGAAAGGGAAATGTAGTAAATGAAATTTAAGAAGTGTAGTAGATTAGCTTACCTTTTAATGTAAAAGTAAAAACAGTTGGGGTACCAGGCTTTTTACGGCCCAGTTACCCCGCCAGAGTCAAAGCAGACACATTGTGTGGAAAGTTTTTAAAAAATTTTTTTTAGAAAAAAAAAAAAAATTATTGTGTTCCCGTTATAGAGGTGCTACTGTAGCCAACACGTGTAGGATGGGAAATGAATCTAAACTTGACATTGTAAAAGAGGGGAACAAATGACAAGCGTTTTGGCGGTCAAAATGAAGAATCCTCAAGTATGCCAGGAGTTTATAAGAATTTTGTAAAAGTTATAAAGGAGAAAAGCTCAATTAGGGTTCAAAATTGCTTAAAATACTAAAAATCACTTAAAATACAAGATACAATCAATACAATCCCTATAAAATAGAAAGAAAATTACATTTAGAAATATGTTGATGAGGTTTGAAAATAGGCATCATAAGTATTTGTGTGACGACCTCTGTTGGTAGGTTTATAATATTAGAAAAGTGTAACTCAGTATTTCGACAAAGTAAAAAGTGACTATCACAGTGCCATCTATGAGCAAGAGGTAATTAATATAAGACCTTTTGGTTTGTCGGTAAAGTAAATTAGATAACATAGAGATGTTAAAATTGGTGCTGAAAATCAATTAGTCGCGGATAAAAGCAGACCAATTTACGATCACCCAAATTGTGTTAGCGAGTGGCCCTTACCGTAGCCAACGCCATAAAGAAGTGAAGAAGAGTTAGTCACAGATGGCCCTGAAAATAGGTTATGTTATAATTATTGAAAATCAATTGAAATCGAAAAGATAATGCCTGCTTTATACCTCCCATTTAACATTTAATTTAATTTAAGATTTAAACTAAACTAAGAATTTAAAAGTTGAAAGTTAATTTTCTTATGCATGCGTTTATACCTCTCATTTAAACTAATTTATCATTTAATTTAATTTAAGAGTTGACCAACTTTCAACTTAAGGTAAAAGATCGTGCCAGATCGTGCTAAATCGCGTTAGATCGTTCTCCACAACTGTCCGTGATTGGCCAGGAAGAAAGATGAATATTTTGATGGGTGACAATAACCTAAAATTACACTTGGAATTTTTATTTTTATCAACAAATAAAGTGCTTTTTCTCTATTTATTTCGACTGCTTGTGATTTGTAATGGAAGACTACGATTTGTTTTTTACTACTTGCTTTTTGTTGTAACAACAGCTGGAAAAATCTTCTTTTTTTTGCACTTCATTTAATTTAATTTAGTGGCACGTTTTCGAGGTATAAATTAACAAAATTATTTCTTAGCTTAGTTTAAATGATAAATTAAATCTTAAATTAACTTAAATCTTAAATGAGAGGTATAAAGCAAGCACAAAGCAGAAAAAGGGGGGCAAAAGGATTCAGAGAAGGGTCAGTTGAGTCATGAAAAGTTGAGGGAATTAAAAAAGTTTGTGGAACTATGTTGAATTTGGTCATTTAGACAGATGATATTTAAATTATTTAAAGTTTTATTGATTTCTAGAATCTCCAAGAGATCGAGTTTGTTACCCTTAGTGCAAAAGTGTAGATATTTCGTGTGAGAGTCTGGTATAAAGTTGTGTTTATTTGAATGAATGTGTCTAGAAAAGTTGGATTTAATTTTAGAGGGTGAGAGGTCCTGATTCTGAGCTCTTTCTAATTCCCTGCAGTGCTCACGTATTCTTGTGGAGAACTTACGACCTGTTTGGCCGACATAAATCGCAGAACAGCCTTCTGTTGAACACGAAATGCTGTACACGCCTGACCTATCAGAAATGGGGACATGGTCTTTCGAACTTCTCTCTGGTCTTTTTCTGCACGACAGTGTGCTTCTACACTTAACCCTCGACTCTTCAGTATGCTGGAGTCTTGATTTTTGACCTTCTGATTTTTCAATTTTACATCTCTTGTACACCATTAAAAGCTCCATTACGGCTCAATCCCACCATTATTTTCTCTTGCTAAAAACATCAGCATTTTAATTTTCACTTTGTTTGCTGATGATGAGTGTTTCTACACTCGAAACATGTCGATGTGATACTAGGTTCGCCTAGTTTTTCGATTAATAAAGATTGTGGAGAAATACTTCGTGCTTTTCTTTTTCTGTATCATTTAACTCCACTTTGAGTATGGACTACTTCTTCAAAATTTAAATAATAATTTAAACTAATTGTTTTATATAAGTACCTAAATTATTTCGAAATATTTTTTAATTTAAAATTTATAAAAAAGTCTTGTTTTTTCTTTAAATTATACAGAGTGGAATTTTTAACTGGGCTAAATTCAGTATAAGAAAGCATCTTTATTTGCTGAAAAAATGCAGCACTACGTTTATTTTTAGTTTGGCATACTTTTTTCGTGTCTACATGAAATTTACCTTTCGTTTTGGGTTTGAAACCGCCTAAAACTTTTTTTTTAATGTAAAGGTGTGTATATGCTCGTTGGAACGGGCATAAAATGGGAATACGATCCACTATTTACTTTTGCATTTCGGTAATGTGGACGCAAATTGTTTTATTGTAAAAAGTGTTGAAAATGCCCATTTTTTTTTTGACAAATCCCTAATCTAAAATTAATTTTTTTCTTGACATTATATACCATATCCGGGGTTATTTGGCGAATTCCAATTATATTTCGTTGCCTAAGTTCCTCTAAAGTTTCTGGTTGTGTTACGTAAACTGTGGTTTTTAGGTGACCCCAATGGAGAGAGGATTAAGATCCGGCGATCATGGCGGCCATTTACTGGTACCCCTTCTTCCTATACAGGGGTATGTAAAAACGTCACTTAAATATTGTGGAGCAATTATGACGTAATGAGGCGCAGCACCATCCTGCTGTAACCATATTCGATCATTATAAAGATCTGCTTCTGCATAGTGAAGAAATAAAGCAGTCAAAGCTGAAATAAGTTCTCCTTGTAAGAAATCCAGATATGTATGGCCTTTTAAGTTACCTTTAAGGAATATTGGCTTAATGACGCGGTCGCCAATTATGCCTGTCCATACATTAAGTTTTTGCGGAAGCTGGGTGTGTATTTCTCGCCTCCAGTGAGGATTTCCTGCGGATCAATATAAATAATTCTGTTTATTGATTTCACATTTTGTACAAAAGTACACTCATCTGTAAAAAAGATCCAGTACATATCTACTAAATGCTTAGTAAGTGCATTCATCATCACACAAAAAGGATCATCTTCCAGTAACTATTGTACCATTAAAATTTTATAAGGACGCATTTTACATGACTTCACTAACTTGAATGCAGACGTATGGCTTATGTTATCGTCTCTTGCAAGTTGCCGAACTGGAGTAATAGGATTTTTTTGAAGAACAAGTATAACATTTAATTGTGCGTCTTCATCTACTACTCCAGGTTACCTTATTCTTGGTTTATCCCTGACGTGGCTCACTTTACTATAACGTCTATTAGTTTTGCTTGGGAAATTGGTGGTAGATCGGGGTGTGCTTCGTGAAATGAAGCTAATACTTCTGCTTTAGTACGTGATCTGTCGCCAAAGCCAATTATCATTCAAATTTCGATTTCTTTCTTACTATAAAGTAACGGTTTAATCAGCATAAAATACTACAACAGATAAGTATTTACTTCTTCTAAACCGAAAATAAAGTGAATATTGGAATGTGGCATCTAAACAAACAACCTAATCAATTGCTTGTTGTTTCCTTTTTTTAAACAGTCTGCGCTGGCAAAACCCAAATTGTAGTGATGAAAGAGTTTTGGACTTCCATTGTCTTTATTTGTTTTAAATAACAACGTTTCAACTGGTAAGTACCTCCAGTCGTCTTCAGGTGAATACTAAATAAGTAAAGTAACTACAAGACTATTTATACTAGCTAGGTGCACTAAAGCATAACTGAGGTGGGTGTAGTCATGCGTACAGTTGGCATGCGATTTCTATCCTAAGATAACACCTATCTAACAAAGGTTTCCAGATATTTCTTATGTCTAATGATGGTTTACTAAAGCAGCCTGGGTTCTGGTGAATAGCAGCAGCTTCTTTGAACTTTCTTTTCCTCCAGTGTGGTTCCTTATGTAGGATTTCAGCTTCTCACCACATGATATGGTGACCATGTTTCCAGGCATGGTCAGCTGCACCTGACTTTTCGGTCTCTCCTTTTAACGTATTGTTTTTGTGTTCTTTAATCCTTGTTTCTAATGGTCTTAATGTCTCACCTATATAAGATTGGCCGCATTCGCAGGGGATCTGGTAGACGCAATTTTTCCTATCTTTTTGACTTGTAGGCTTTGTCTTTGTCAGGTGGCTTCTTAGGGTGTCCCTCGAGTTGAATACGGTGTTGATGTTATATCGTTGTCCTAGCCTTTTTATTTTCTCAGATACTGCTTTGACATGCGGAATATTGAGTGTTGGTTGTGCTTCTCTGTTTGCTTCTTGCGCGTTGGGTCGATTCTTACGATTTTCCAATATTGTATCAACTAATCTTGTGGTGTGGCCATTTTTGTTAAGGTCGGTCTTGATGTGGTGAGTTTCTTTTTTAAGTGCTTCTTCCGAGTTACAGATTGTAATTGCTCTATCCACGAGGGTTTTAACTATGCCATGTTTCGTACTGTTTGAGTGATTTGATGTAAAATTGAGATACTGACCTGTATGCGTAGGTTTTCTGTATACTGAAATTTGGATGCTGTTGCCATTTTTCTTCACGTTGACATCTAGGAACGGTAATTGGTTGTTTTCTTCTTTTTCCATGGTGAATTTGATTGTTGGTGTTAAGCTATTGAGGTGATTTGGAAAATCTCCTAGTTCGTCGTCGGTTCCATTCCAAATAATGAAGGTGTCATCCACATATCTCAGCCACATTTTTGGTTTCTTCTTTGCCTGTTCCATTGCTTTGGATTCAAACCATTCCATGTAAATGTTGGCGACACCAAATTGTAGTACCTATCAATTTTTGCAAAAATGGCCAGTTCTTTTCTGGCTTTCTAGATTACCAAAATGCAAAAGTAAATAGTGAGTTGAATTCCCTTTTTTATGCCCGTTCCAATGAGCTATCACAACACATACCTTTACATTTGAAGAGAAAAAGTTGTGGGCGATTTATACCCCAAAAAAAAGGGTGAAAAAGTATGCCAAACTTAAAAACCAAAACGCTCTCTGCAACTCTTCACGAGTTTAATCATTAGTTCTAAAAAAAATCCTGAAGGCTTAAAAGACATTGAAAAAAATAATACCTTCAATTGGAAGTTGTTTTTACACACCAGGTAAATGATTAATTAATCTGATTGCTGATAAAAATTTCTAAATATATTATAAACAAACGATGCTTATTGATTCTTACTCAAGCGTTGAAAGCCACGAGTAGGTACATTAATCCAATGTGTTTTTTTTTGGTTTACTAACTGATACCTAAATTTTCGTATACATAATAATACATCTGACAATTAAGGTAAGTTTGTTTATATTCTTTCTAGAGATAATTGACATAAACCAAGAAACGTTTATATAGCCTTTACGTCGGTATTGGTAACTGATTTAGATAACCTTTTCCTGGCTATAAAGTTTGCTTATATTTGATTTGCCCTAGATGTAAATTGCCCGATTTACTAACTTTTTAATTGGGTTTGGAAATGTAGTAGTAAGTTAGTTTTTGCTTGTTCTAACAGATATTTTCATTGGTTATAGAAACGTTAATATGAAAATTTTTTATTTTCGACGACTTATTAATTGCCTTTCTACTTTATAAATCTTTTCTCCGGAGGCATAAGACACTATGTCCAATTTAAAAAAAAATTAGGTAACTATGTAGTTTTATTCAGAAAATTAAACTCTTTTGTGGAGCATACAACACCAAGTCCAATTAGTTATGGTAGCTGAGAAACAGGGTAGACTTTTAACACTATGTGCATTTTTATTCAGAGGCCTAAGACACCAAGGTAATAATATCTGTATGCCTCGGATTTTTAGTAATATCTTTAGCAACACATTTAGCAGCATAGAACACTATATATAATCACTTGGTGTTATATGCCTCTAACTAGATCTAATAGTAGGTGGGAATTACACATAATGTTAAACGCCAGCTGACTATCGGCATTTAGGCGGCAATAAGTTTTTATTTGGTCTATTATTACTTTTCCTTTTACCAAAATGATTACCATTTCCATTTAATATACTCATATTTTGTAAAAATTGGACATAGTGTCGTATGCCTAACGTGACCATACGTCCCGTTTTGAACGGGAGAGTCCCGATATTTGACACTCAGCCCCGTTGTCCCTAATAAAAGCTTCGGGACGCCAAAATGTCCCGTTTTCGGAAAGTGGGCGAAGTTTCTTCCACACTCCGTTCGCAATTTATGGGTACAACTTCAACAAAGCGGCTCCATGTGCATTGAAGAATATGTGAAAAATACGGCTTTAGAATTTTATAAAACAAGTCTTTAGTACTTGGAGCAGTGGACGTTGTTCAATAAAGATTTAGAGATATTTAATTGGGCCAGCTTGAATAAAATACCGACTTGGGAAGAAGTGCAAAAATTAGTAGATTCACTGATTGAAAAGGGATATATTAGCTGTAGAAGTATTTGACGAATATTCACTTATTTTAAACTATATAACACCGGAAAAATTGACTGAATGGAATAATGCAAGTGCGCCAACTGAAAATCGATGGGTTGAATTATTCAAACACTTCCGAGACAACAGTCTCAATCATAAATACTTTTAAAAAATCATCGAGTACATTTTATGCTTGCCTGGTTCTAATGCACCGGTAGAGCGAACATTTTCACTCATGAACAAATTATGGACTTCGGATAAAACTAAATTGCAAGTATCAGTCCTTAAAGCGATGTTGATTATGAAGGTGAATGTGAATAAAACCTGTCAAGAATACCATTCTTTTCTAAATTCGTCACCTAATATATTAAAAAAAATTTCTTCATCTGAGAAATACCAAATTTAATTAAGCCGCCTTTTATAATGATTCTTAAAAATAAATTTTTCAATTGTTGTGCTTTACTTTAACAAACCAAACTGATTTTGCAGGGTCCCGTTTTGAGGAGAAAAATAAATGGTCACGTTATGCCTCCCGAGTAGAGTATTATGGCTTACAATTTATTACAATAATTATAGAACACTATGTCCATCAAAATACAAATAATTTGTACTATTGTAATTATTATAATTAAAATAAAAAAAAAATTATTCACACAGAAACACTAAATAATTAATTCTTTGTGTAGTGAAACTAAGATAATACATTCATAAATCCACAATAACCTCAAAATTATGTTAAACTTAATTGTTTTTACTAAATATCCACAAATCAAGCTGATGGCACATAGTGTCGTATGCCTCCCGAGTACAGAAATCTAGTATTGAAATATTATAATTATCAATTATCATTGTTATTATAAAAATATCATATCTTTGTATTTTTAGTATTTACCATGCTACAAATAATTATACCTATAACAGCGGTTCTACCCATTACAATATGGTATTTCTTTATAAGACCTCTGCAGTTTTGGACCAAACTAGGGGTAAAACAAACTAAACCATGGCTAGTTTTTGGAGATTCATGGACTACTCTGTTCAGAAAAGAAAGCTTTAGTGAATTCGTGGAAAGAATTTATAATATGCATCCAGGAACAAGGTAGGTAATGCTAGTTATTGCAATACTTACCATACATACCGATACCTTTTTTTAAATTTTTATAGAGGTCCTAATTAGTTTTATTATTTACTTGTACGTATTCTGACTATATTACAAAAAAAATACACTGCGTCCATTATTTGTTTGAAGGTGGTAGACAATGAAGTAATATCAAAAAAATTACCTTGTCGGACTTCCATTGTCTTTATTTTGTTACTTAACACAACGTTTCGGTTAGTTAGTATCTCTAACCGTTTTCAAGTGTAAACAAAATTATAATTCTAAGGCTACTGTCTTAAATACTATCCATGTGCAATGAAGCTTGATGACTCCGCCTACGTGCTTATTGGAGTATGAAGTTTGCGCTGTTGGTTTTGGACAAGAAGAGGCTTCCAGATATTGGGGATAACTATACTTGGTTTACTGAATATATGTGTATTTTGATTCATGAAAGCTGCTTCCTTGAATTTTCGTTTTTTCCAGTGCTGTTCCGTGTCCAAAACCTTGGCTTCTGACCACTGTATATTATGTTGGTTAGTTCATACATGTTCTGCTATACCTGATCTCGAAGTTTCACCCCTCTGAGTATGTTTCAGATGTTCTTTAACTCGTACGGGAAGAGGTCTTTTTGTTTCTCCAGTGTACGATTCGCCACACTCGCAAGGATTTGATAGATACAATTTTTTGTGTTTTCATTACTGGGTGGTTTTACTTTTGTAAGAAAGCTTCTAAGCGTATTTCCGGATTTAAAGACTGTTTTGATATTATATTTTTTGGTTATTCTTCTAATCTTTTCAGAAATCCCCTTGACATAAGGTATTGTAAGAAATGTTTGCTCCTCTCTAGCTTCTGTATTAGTTTTTACTTCGCGATTTTTAAGTTTTGAGATGGTATTAGTTACAAAAGTTTCAGGGTAACCATTTTGTTTTAAATCTCTTTTGATGTTTGAAATTTCAATATTTAGGTCTTTCGGATTGTTGCAAACGTTTGATGCTCTGTGATAAAGAGTTTGAATTATGTCCTGTTTTATGGAGTTTGAATGATTCGATCCATGATTAAGGTATTGCCCGGTGTAAGTGGGTTTCCTGTATACTGAAGTTTTTATGTTATCAGCACTTCGTTTGACAAGAACATCGAGAAAAGGTAGAGTGGAATGTTTTTCTGTTTCCATGGTAAATTTAATGTAGGCGGAATCATCAAGCTTCATTGCACATGGATAGTATTTAAGACAGTAGCCTTAGAATTATAATTTAGTTTACACCTGAAAACGGTTAGAGATACTAACTAACCGAAACGTTGTGTTAAGTAACAAAATAAAGACAATGGAAGTCCGACAATGTAATTTTTTTGATACTGCGTCCATTAATTATGGAATAGGTAAAAAACTACTCAAATTTTAAACATCCATATCTCGATCAAAATTATATCATTCACTAAATTTTTGGTTAATCAGGTATGCCGTCCCTTGAACTACTTAGCACAATGTGTTTGACCTTCCTTTATACCTTTTTTATACAGGATGATGGCTAAGATACCAAGCCGTGTAAAATGTGCTGATTTTAAAATTAATGTTTGGAAAATACGAAGCAATGAAAATTGAATTTTATTAGTGTACCGGTTACAGCTTTATCTTAGGTACTTACTGTACAACTTATAGCGCAAAGCTGGTCGTGTCAATTAAAAAAAAAATAAAAAAATCCTAATATAACACTAACTTAACAATAATAGTAGGTAATAACAATTTAAAGAAACAATTTAATTATAAGAATAAAAATTAATAACGCGTATTTCCTCCACGGGCAATAATGACAGCTTGACAACGATTTGGCATACTGAGAATAAGATTTCTTATAAAAACCTGATCCATATTTTCCCATATTCCTTGTAGCGTCAATCTCAGCTGAGCCAAAGTTTCTGGTGGGTTAGCTTTTGGACGAACCTCTCTACCCATTCAAGCACACAAATGCTCCATAGGGTTAAGATCTGGGCTTCGAGTTTTCCAATTCATTACCGCAATTCCCGTTTCTGCTAGATATTATGTTACTATTCTCGCCGTATGTGGACGTGACTTATCTTGCATAAAAATGAAGTTTTCTACAATAAAGAAAGCAAAAGGCACAAGAATGAAGAATTTCCGTAATGTACCTGTCACAATTTAATCGCTCTACAAATACCAATTCCGTTTTTGCCTCTAGAAGAAACAATAATTGATCTACCGCCATAACTAACCCGCTCTTTAGAATTACACTGAGCATAGCATTCACCAGGTCTTTGAAACACTTTTAAAAGTCTATCATTACTGTTTAGACGAAAACGGGATTCGTCACTAAATAAAACATTAGCCCATTCATCTTCACCCCATGGCAAATGCTCTTGAGCAAACTGCAATCGTTCACGTCGGTGGTGCGGTTCCAGCTTTGGTCCAATCGCTGCTTCGCACGGTTTCAGTTGGACCTCTTTTAAGCGATTAAGTAGTGTTTGCTTACATAGTCGAACATTGTGAACGTTTGACAACCGTGCTTGTAGCTTGGTACTTGTTGTAAATCGCTCCCGAACACATTGCATTGTTAAAAATCGATCCTGATTAGCAGTTGTTTTCCTTGGTCGGCCTGGCCCTGCTCTTCTTTTATTCGATCCATCTTCTCGATACCGTTTTAAAATTTTTGATATGACCCCTTGCCTTTTATTCATGATTCTGGCAATATCAGACTGAGACCGGCCCTGCTCAAACAGTCCTCTTGCATAGGCACATTTTTCTGGAGATATAAATCGGATATTGGCATTCATTTAAAAAAATAAACTAAACAAAAGGCCTTGTCAAGAACTAGCAACAAATTTATAATCTTGATAAATTGACAAGGGCAATTGGCTGACTAGCAACGTACATCCAAATAAAAGTAAAACGTTTTCAGTCAATATAATTTGCAATATATAGATTTTTTTTTATTGACACGAATGGCATTGAACTGTAATTTGTGCAGTAAGTACCTAACATACAGCTATAACCAGTACACTAATAAAATCAATTTTCATTGCTTTGTATTTTCCAAACATTAATTTTAGAATAAGCTCATTTTACACGGCTTGGTATCTTAGCCATCATCCTGTATAAAAAAGTCAAAAAGTAAGGTCAAACACATTGTGCTAAGTAGTCCAAGGGACTTTTTTACCTATTCCACAATTAATGGACGCAGCGTATCTGTCAAAAGGTACTTTATTATTTTTGACAGAATTACAGGAATATAAACTAAATTAACAATAAAAAATATTATAAATAGCGATACAGTAAAATACATGTCAGCATCTGCCGTCCATACATAAATGCTGTTATATGTATGAATAGTTACCTAAGTAACTATACCTAATGACTAACGATTTATATCGAACACTTTTTTTTTGGTTAAATCTTCGCAAAACTTAGTACTGCTACTTTAATATTATTAAGAATACTTTAACTAATGCGTCTTTAAAATACTAATGCCAAATTTTAATTTCGCATCATTAAAAAAATATTAGGCTTCATTTTAATAAAGCATAATAATAAATAAAGGTGCCAGTACTTTTCTTAGAAAAACCTGCCTCTAATGAACTAATATTTTACTTTTCTTCTTCCAATTTTGCCGATCTAATAGGTACCTAAAGACGAAGATAACTATCAAACTTCCACAGTATCTAGTCAATTTACCGAATTACGTTGTGAAATATAATCAGTACTATATTATAGACATTCAACAATTTTACTAAGGTTTTACATTTATTATTTTGTTTAAATTTTAGGTACTGTGGATTTTATACCTTTAATATCCCGGTAATTGTTCTACGAGATCCAGAACTTATCAAACAAATAACAGTGAAAGACTTTGAACACTTTACCGACCATCGTCCTTTCGTTGATCCAGAGGCTGATCCTTTGTTGAGCCATTCGTTGTTCTCCCTAAGAGGTTCGTAAAAACGCTGTATACAATGTGAAAAAATAATGTTTTTGTTATTTAATGATTTTTTTACGGAAAATCGGTTATAATATCTTTTAAATATTCCTCCAAGTTTAGGTTTGGTTAATATTGTATTGTTTTATTAAATTTCTTAATTGACATCAACACTACTCTCACATGTCCGATTGAGTTCTTACAAGAATTTTTTACACATATAAGGGACAAGAACTACATTTTACAAAATTTTAACCTTTGATGACTGTGAAAGCAGTTTTCGCACAAGAGTCGTCGCTAAGTTTTATTTGCCAGAAAGCATGTTTTAAATCTATGGATGTCAGAAATTGTGCATCCCTAACCTTGTCAAGGGTTCTAGAAAAGTAAGGAAGAGGGTATGACTCTTTGATGGATACGGCATTAAGCGGACGTCCATCATAACAAAGGCGTAAATAGAAGTCATGTGATTATTACCCCTTTCGTAAATTTTATAACTGTGTTTCACAAAAAAAGTGTTTATTCAGTCCTTGCATAATAAAATTGATTAAGCCCTGTCGTGCTAATTGAATATTGATATCTACATCATGAATTAAAAGTACTTACATTCTAAAACTTTTATATCCATACGAAAGGCCATAATATATTAAATACTTCCTCATCCCAATTAAGCTTGTGAAAAATAGATTTTCTTATAATGTTCTCGGTTTGAAGTTAATTCAAATATTATATTATAATATACAGGGTGATCCACGACTGGTGGCGATCGGCTGTATCTACAAAACCATACATACTACGATTTTGGGGTAAAAGTTTCATTATGAATTATGAGCAAAAAAAAACCACTGGAAATAATTTGTAAGTTCCTAATTTTACCGCTAGGGTGCGTAGTCGCTATGCTATAATACAGTCCTTAATTTCCACTAATAACTGCAATACAATGCAGGTCAGAAATTCAGTTCTTATATGCCCTATAAATTTTCTAATAATAATTTTTTTGTAGTTACCATCGTAACAGCGTAGAGAAGGGTAACGACTAAAAGTACTTTAAAGTTAGGCTGTAACGTTTTATTCTGAATAAACGTTGATATAAGTATTATTAAAATTAATGCGTAAGGTTGATGACAGAGGGCACTTTTAAAAAAAAATATTTCTATCTTCGATTTCTTAAAAAAATTGAATGCAATTATCCAGCCATTTTAATTCTATTCTATAGCTAACTAGTTAGTAAAAAGAACTGCAAAATCGGCAAGTTGTTTGCTGTTCTCTCTTAAAAGTTATCGCAAAAATAGTGGAAAAGTGTAATTCTATTTCGGCTTTTAGCAGAGTTTTGCAATTTTCCTTTTATTAAAACGGTTAAAGATAAGTTAAGGATGATGTTATACTGTATGGAAGGTAACTTATAAGAGTATTCGTTAAGAAAATTAAATACAGGGTGTTCCATTTAAAATAGTTGTGTTTCTTGCATTTATTTTTATTACGACGATAACGTTTTTTTAAGACACTTTATGTAATGATATTGTAATAATTCATTTAAATTCCAAAATGGCCATATATTAGGAACCTTCTGTAGAAATTTTAACTTTCTGGGGACCTTGCTTACAAAAATATTTGCCTTTCTAATAAATATGTTTTGGTCTTAAAATGATACTTACAAATTATTATCTCAAAAACTATCAAAGATGGGCATAGGATAGTATACCTACATAAAATATCTTCATATTGTTAAGCAGAATCGAATAGTAAAATAATATACAGGGTGTCTCATTTAAAATTCCTAAGTTGCTATGACTTTCAGGATGATCTGGAAACACTGCGCCTTTTTTCAAATATTTTAAAACGATAGAATATCAGTTCTTATAACCACATCCAAATTTTCATAAAAATGTCTTTTGTCGTTTTCAAAATATTTGGTATCAAATTGAAGAAAATATAAACTTTTTTTAACGAAACGGGTGTTCTATTCAAAAAAATATGAAAACTGACATAGAAAATATCTAAGTTTCGATCAAAATTTTGAACACCCATTATAACTTATGTTAATTTTATCAAAAATTTAGCAAATTTTTGTAAAAAAAGCTTTAAATATTATTAACAATCTAGACTTTTTAATATCAACTTTTTTTCCCCAAAAAATATCTTAAACGATCATATCTTGGCAATGTCGCATTTGTTAAGAGAAGACATAGTTAGGTGCTTTAATACCATAAAAAAATACATGAGGATACATTTAAAAAAAAATCATGTGTGGTTGACCCTGCATGTTTGAGACGCTCTGTATGTTTGAAATTATCTTCAAAATGTGCACAGCCAGATCCTACAACTTTTGTTTTTACAGTCGACCGTTAACGAGATATCGTCCACCGGCACCGGCACACTAAATGGACACCTCGTATACAGTGTGACCAGTATAAAGTCCGCATCGTATAGGATTTTTTTTATTAATAACTTTATTCGAAATTTTACTTTGGCATCAAGTTCTGCTTCGATCGAGAACATGATTCGCATTATCTGTCAAATTTTAATTTTTTCAAAAAATAATTCAAAAGTGGGGTTATTTCTGAAAACATTGAAAAAAGTTATTGGAAAAAGTTTTTTTAAATGCAGCTTCTAGCCCACAGTCAAAATTTCAGCTGCATAAGATAATTTTGATTTTTCACCCACCACTAAAATTTATTTTCCACTTAATGAACACTTTACTGATGACACTGTGTTCTTTTTTGTCTTAATATTAAGGTGCATTACTTTTAGACACAAACTACTTTTTGAAAAATACTTATTTTATGAAGTTACCTTATACAGGGTCAAAAACAAATAAAGTTTTCATCATATGGGACCAAATTTTAATAGCCCAATTTTGATTTTGTAGAAAAACATACATTTAATATGGCGCTACTTTTAAAAAAGAAAATGTATCTGATATAAAGCCTTGTCAAAACTGAGAAGTTTTATGTAGGTTGCGTTGAGTCTTATTTTGCGAAAGTGGTGCAATTTACAAAATATGTATAGGTAAAAAATGAAAATTATCTTATGCAGCTGAAAAATGCATGTTGGCTAGAAACTGCATTAAAAAAATCTTTTTATAATAACTTTTTTTGATATTTTCAGAAATAACCCCACTTTTGAATAATTTTTTGGAAAAAATTAAAATTTGACAGATAATGCGAATCAGGTGACTACTATATTTTTGCTAAATTTTTATATCGATCGAAGCAGAACTTGATGCCAAAGTCAAATTTCGAATAAAGTTATTAATAAAAAAAAATCCCGTATGATGCGGACTTTACTGGTCACACACTGTATTATAATATTTTATCTATTGTATAAAAAATTAAACAAGCCAACAATGTTTATTTTAGGGGCGAGATGGAGGGAAATGAGAAACACACTCTCACCAACTTTTACTAGCAGCAAAATTAAAAGCATGTACATGTTAATGGTGGACATATCCAAAAATTTCGTGGAACATTTTTTGGAAATGGACGATGAAATTATTGAATTTGATGTAAAAGATGCTTTTTCGAGGTAAATTAAGAAGTAAAACAGGATATTTAATACGAAAACTTCTTGTATACGGAAATAGGAGATTTCGTGCGGAATCTACAGGAACAATGAAAATTTCTTTATAAATAAGCTTTATATAATAGCTACTGCCGTTCCTGGTCCATTTTTTTACGCCCTATATGGACAACGTTTTTTACATACCTTTAACTATTGACTAAAAAGTAAGTAACAAGTACATTCATGTCGCTAATCCTAACCGTTTATGGAAAAACGTCATTTTATTATATCATGTATTTAGCGTATTTCGATAAAAGATACATCCTTGTCAAAAAATAAAAATTTAAACTTTACCTGCTTAGTTAAAAACTTCGTAAGTTGGTTCAACATGGGCTCCGTAAAGTTTTTTTTATCATAAGGTTGAAGGTTGATAATTTAATAGAAACAAAGATGTATCTTTTATCGAAATACGCTAAATACATGATGTAAATAAAATGACGTTTTTTCGAAAACGGTTAGGATTAGCGACATGTACTTAATTTTTAGTCAATAGTTAAAGGTATGTAAAAAACGTTGTCCAAAGTTTTTATGATACAGGGTGTAAAAAAATTGGCACATTAGTGTCACAGCTAGTCCATCCCTGCAGCTGTGAGTAATTCGCAACCCTTTCTGGGATAGTAATTTAAAGGGTCTTCCCTGGTATACATCATATAAAAAAAAATTAATAATAATTATGTGTCAAAAACTTAATTCCATCGGAGCTCTTTGGGAGCCCATCTCTCCGAAGAGGAGGCCGATACGAAAGAAGTTTATATGAACTTGTAGTATTATTTTCACGTGTTTTTTTCATATCCGGGATATTTCCCACATTTTCCCGGACACCCTGTATAGTAGTTATTTAGTTCGGACAAAACATGTATTAATCAGTTAAAAAATAAATTTAATATTCTATGGACTGTTTATAAGGTTTAATGTTTATTTTTCTTAAAGCTAACCCATGTATGTCCTGTTTCTACTTCCCTATAATAGAACAAACTTGGCTCCTTATAAAACAAAATAAATGAGTGGTTGCTAAGAATTCTATATATTTTAGCCAAATTTTTACAATCATTTCTTATTTATTTTCAGATTTACAAACGATATTATAGCTACAACAGCTTTTGGCGTTCAGGTGAATTCTTTAACAGAAAAGACTAATATATTCTTTACAATGGGTAAACAATTGACTTCATTTAGAGGTATAAAAACCGTTCTAAAATTCTTTGGCCACAGTGTATGTCCTAAATTGCTTAAGGTAGGAAATTAAAATATACCTAGGTACATTATACTAATCACAGATTAGTGGTAAGTTTTATAAGTGAGGTTAAAACAATTTTTTCGTATAAAGTGTATAAAAGGTGGAAGAAAGAAATCTAAACTCTAGTGAATTTATTGGTGCATACGTCAATTATATTTTCAAGCATCGACGTTAAAATTTCAAATAATTTGATGCCTTAGAATTGTTATAATTTCATTTTAAAAGTTGCTTCTTTTTAATGTGAAATTCAATGGTTTATTTCTATCCTTCCCATGCTTAGGACACGCGACAAATATGATATTATCACTAAATTATTTGCATGATTCAGTATTCAATGAGTTAAAATTATTAGAAATGCGACAACTAGGAAAATCCTCTTCAGGTGAGACTATCAACATGCTTGCCAACCTACAACCTATTTCGCGTAGATTTATATATTTTTTCAAACTTTTACACAAAAATCAGGTAATAATTAACATGTTAAATAAATATAAAGGAATTTCATAAGTTATTTAAGGAGAATTGTATATCGAAAAATATCGGTTAAGATTTTTTTAGCATTATTATGTCATTGTTCTCTCATTATAAAATTCTCCCAAAATAAGCAATGAAATAAATTGATATTTTTGTATTAAGTATATCAGATATTACCTAAGTAATGTGCCGAGGATATTAATTTTATTTAAATCTTAGTCAATAAAATAATAAACTAAGAAAAATAAGGCGAAATAGGTTATAGATTGGCAATAAATTGAATGACGTTGATAATTCCACCTTAAAGAAGGATTTAACCGGTCGAGTATACTTTTTCGATATGTAAAAAATAAACAATAAACTGGTAAAAAATAGAATACAAAATGGCGGCTAATGATTATCACAAAAGTTTACGTGCAAAACCAAAGTTTGTGTCTGTGCCGCCTAAAGAGTTTCTACCTCTATCCAAATATCTTTTGCATGATTATGTTTGAAAAATAGTTTTTATGCATAATAATTTTAAAATAATTTTAAGAAATTAATTAAGTAAATTATTGTTCATTTAACCATTTTCCAAGCAAAGTAATGCTTAAAATATGTTAGATAAAGTAATTGAGTAAATTTATAGGTCTTTTGAAATTCAAATTATGTACTTAAATATTTCTTGATGTCAGATTCCCAAAAATATATTTTTAATTAAGCTCAATATTTACTTATCTTTGTCACATTTAAATACATTTTATATCTCATTAAGTGAAAACAATATTTCTATGAAATATATGCATAAAATTAATAAATTATAATATTATTATTAGCCAACCTTAAGTTTACCACTTGGATTTTACTTAGGTAAAGTCTGTTCAATGGCCGATGACCGTTACGTCATATTCTCCATATTTGAGGTACGTAGTAAATTAATTCAGTCAGTTTGGCTTACCGGTGGTAAAGGTTATGATTTTTCTTAGGCTTGATCTACATAAAGACGGATGTATGTGAAAAACTAAATTACAAGCGCGTTTTTTCAAATTTTTAATTATTATTTTTATACTGCTAATGAAGTGAGATATGAGTAGTTTATTTGAGGTAAAAGGTATCATGGGATGAAACATTTTGTTTTTGAATATTAAATTAATAATTTAAATTTACTGAAAAAAAAAATAAAACTCATTTATAAAATTTAAAATTGAATAACATATTTTTTGTCTAGTGCACCAGTCTATAAATTTTGTTTTAAATATTTTTATCTTCAAAGTTATAAAGAAGAAAATATAATAAAAATTACAACACAACAAAATATAGCTTTTCAATAATTAAAATAAATCATCTCCGCAAGGATCATCATCATTAGATTCCTCCAAGTTAATAATAAGGGGAAGACACCACCAATGATTTTAAGCTTTAATTCTATTGAGCGAATGGTAACATGTTCACCTGCTCTATACATCCCATAAATACGCCCTCTTATGGTATGTTCATCAATTTTGTGAAGTTGCCGACCACGGGATGACAAAATAGCTACATTACTGCGATTCTTAAAATCTACACCCCTCTCTACCCCCTTTGCCTTATTTCGTTTGATTGTTGAACACGAAAGTCCCAAAGCATCAGAAACTCTCTAAATTAGACAGGTATTTATAAAAACGTTGCCATATATGCATGCATGCATGTTTTCACAATTCCTGCTTTATTATATCTACTTACCTCTACGTTAAAGAGTAAAGGAGAGTCTTTCCTGCATCACTACCTCTTTAAAAATAATCAAATAACTTTAAAATTATTGCTTGTTCTCTTTCACAATACCCTGACATTTTTGAAATAACGTTGATTAAAAATGTCACTGTCAAAAATGACAATAACACTTTTTGGACTGGTAAAATTATACGATATTCATTATTGGCGCAAATTTACTATCTCACCTAGTTCATGAATGTTAGAAAGATAAGCACTAGTCGTGACGTAACGGTCAGCGCTCATTGAACAGACTTTACTTAGGCATATTAAAATGAAACTTATGCTGTTAACTCCATATTTTCGCATTAATAATTTGCGTGAAAACACCTTGTTAATGGACGTCTGGATTTTATCTTCTATTAATTCTCGAATATTTTAGAAGCAAAACTTTTCGAAAATCCACCCACATGAAATTTGATCCGATAAAATTCAAATCTACGGCGATTTAAACTTTTATTAGAATAACATAAACAATGCTGGGTGCCAAAACGGCAGCATCAATGTCGAAGTTTCTAGTATTTCTATTTTTTTAGTATTTAGACATTCCATTTCTGGATAAAAATGCTTCAAAGTACTTTTCCGCTGCCATTTATGACACTATTAGAACACGAGAGGAAAAAAAAATTCACAGGCCTGATATGATAGACCTTATGTTGGAAGCCAGAAAAGAAAATATCGTTGAATCCAGAGAATTAAGTAACACAGGTATGAAATATATAATTTAGGATACTTTCAAATGGGATTTAAAATTCTAGTTTTGCACCAAACAACTTAGGTGGTCAGACTTAACAAATAAACATGTTTTTTGTGGGTTGATTAGGCTTATTTCTTGTGTTTACGTAAAACAAAAATATGAGGATCATTTAAGCCGTATTTGTTTCTTACTGACGTCAGCTGGAAGTGCTTTGATTGCAAACAATAAGAAGTTAATGCGGGAGTATCAACATGCTTGCCTAAAATCTATTTCGCGTAGATTTTTTAAAATCTGTCCTAAAACTAAACTCAAAATATTATAGTACCTATTTATGTATTAAGGGCATTATGATGATGTTTATGCCTCCGAACGAGAGATTCTCGTCTCGTCTGGCCCTCTCTCGACGAGACGAGAGAGATATTTTCTCTCGAATAAAGCTCCGAGACGAGACGAGAGAAGTACCCTCTCTCGCCGAGAAATTCTCGTCTCTCTCGATCTCCCTCGAGCAAAAAACGTTACTTTTTGGAGCTTTTTTAAATCTTCTTAAATTCCTCTTTGCAAAAATATATATAATGTCTATATTTGGACCAGCGGTTTTCGAGTAATTTAACTGCAAATAGTTTCATCTAGTTAGCCGTGCCTGGCCATTCAGAATAACATATTATTATGACGTTTTATCGCTGGATAAAATTATTTGCAGTCAAATAACTCGAAAACCGTCGGTCCAAATATGGTCATTATATATTTTTGATAAGAGGAATTTAAGAAGATTTTAAAAATCTCACAATAGACACAAATATTTTTTAAATTTGCTGATTATGTGACACTCACTGTGACAGACATACAGTTTTAAAATTAGCACAATAAAAATGTTTGTGTAAAGCCCGAAAAACTTTTATATTAACTTTTTTGCTGTATCTCGTGAAATAAAATCTGTAAAGGGGTGGCAAATTATAAGGAAAAACCCAGTACGATACACCATTTTAAATTAATATTTAATAGAAATTATATATATAGGTATCTAAAGAGATTTTACGTAGATGAAATATGTTTTTCATTTACATATTTTTGTTCAAATTCAAGCATACCTATTTGTAAAATTAACTATTGCTCTTTTCAATGTAACTGCGCAGGTATATATTTGCGATTATTTTAGTAGGATTTCATGTTTGACGATTAATTTGTACCGGGTGTCCCACTAAGAATAGCTCTCGGCCGTATCTCAGAAAGGGTCAGTCGTATTGCTTGCGGAAAAAAAATTTTTTGCCGCAAGAGGGCACAATTAAAATTTTTTTTTAATTCTAAATTTCTCCGAAAATTCCCATATTAAGGTATAACTCTGATTACATCATCGAAAAGCTTAGACAATTCTGCATCATTTTGGTTTAAGGCTCGTTGGCGTACCGACCTTGATAAGAGTGGGGGAAGCTATTAAATGTGTAAACATTAAAATCGCTGTTACTTCTAAACGACTTATCCGATTTTACTTAATTTAAGCTTGTTTGGAAGAGAAAGGTAAGTATCTTCAATCGCTGTATCTAACAGTACACGATATTGTTTAATAAAATTGCTAGAGGGCGCAATTTGTAATAATAACAGTTTTGTCGGTTTTTTCCCTAAAATTCAAGTCATACGGTATAACTATGACATCATAATCGGAAAGTAAATGAAATTTGCAAGAAAATATGTGAAGACCGCAGTTCGATATCCTTGATTGTTTCAGAGTTATCGCCAAAATAATAATTATTAATACAAATAGCGCTCTCTAGCAATTTTATTGGAAACTATCGTGTACCATTGGATACGACAATTAAAGGTACTTCCAAATAAGCTTAAATTTAGTAAAATCGGATAAGTCGTTTAGAAGTTACAGCGATTTTAATGTTTACACTTTCAATAGCTTCTCCCACTCTTATCAAGTGAAAGTGTAAACATTAAAATCGCTGTAACTTCTAAACGACTTATCCGATTTTACGAAATTTAAGCTTGTTTGGAAGAGAAAGGTAAGTAACTTCAATTTTTGTATCCCATGGTACACGATAGTTTCTAATAAAATTGCTAGATTGAGCAATTTCTATTAAAAATTATTGTTTTGACAATAACTCTGAAACTAACAAGGATATCGAACTGCGGTCTTCATGTCTTTTCTTGCAAATTTCATCTACTTTCCGATTATGATGTCATAGTTGTACCGTATGATTTGAGTTTTCGGGAAAAAACCGAAAAACTGTTATTATTACAAATTGCGCCCTCTAACAATTTTATTAAACACTATCATGTACTGTTGGATACGGCGATTGAAGATACGTACCTTTCCTTTCCAAACAAGCTTAAATTTAGTAAAATCGGATAAGTCGTTTAGAAGTTACAGCGATTTTAATGTATACACATTCAATAGCTTCCCCCACTCTTATCAAGGTCGGTACGCCAACGAGCCTTAAACCAAAATGATGCAGAATTGTCTAAGCTTTTCGACGATGTAATCAGAGTTATACCTTAATATGGGAATTTTCGGAGAAATTAAGAATTTAAAAAAAAAATTTAATTGTTCCCTCTTGCGGCGAAATAGGAAACTTAAAAATAAGTTCCAGCAACTTCTCATAGCCACTTTTACTAAAAAAATTTTTTTCCGCGAGCCATACGACTAACCCTTTCTGAGATACGGCCGAGAGCTATTCTTAGTGGGACACCCGGTACAGTTTTTTAATAAACATTTAAAATAAACATTTTGCACTTTAAACGAGAGTTTTTTAATTTGCATATTGTCATTACTAATGCTTTATCTTGTTAAAAATAATTTTTAGAATATTATTTTAAAGTTAGTTTAGGGAAGCAGGTTCTATACAACACAAAAAAGGAGCAGGAAGACCATCTGTAAGAACAGAAGAACTTGTTGCAAGCGTTCGTGAAATAATGCAAAATACGCTAACAAATTGTATGAGATTACTGTCCCAAGAAGTGGGAAGATCTTATGGAACATGCAGGACTATTCTTAAGGAGCAGCTAAATTTATTTCCTTATAAAGTGCAAGTATTCCAAAAAATACAAGCCGCAGATTTTGAAAGACGCAGGAATTACTGTCAATGGTTTACCCAAAATTTATTGGAAAGAAATGACTTATTAGATCTGACATTTTTTTTGGATGAAGCCTGGTTCCACCTCTCCGGTTATGTGAATTCTCAGAATACACGCATGTGGAGTAGTGAAAATCCCCATTTTTTTGTAGACTCCACATTGCACCCTCAAAAAATTGGTGTCTGGTTAGCTGTTTCTTGAAGAAGAATTGTTGGTCCTATTTTTTCCATGACACAGTTACAGCACAGCGGTATAGAGACAATATTTTGAATCCATTTGTGGAGCAGTTACTTCACGACGAACTACGTTTTGGATATTTTCAACAGGACGCTGCCAACCGCCCATACAGCCGCCGAAAGTTTTCGATCAGACATTGAATTCAATGTTTAACGGTTATGGATTACTTCGTTTTTTTCTCATTTAAAGAACACTATTTTCAAAACACCTGTTGCAAATTTAGAATAATTACAAGAAAGGATTATCCAAGAATGTGGTAACATTTCTCTAGAGATGCTGGTCAACACTTTCGAAAATATGAAGAGACGTGTGAATTTATGCTTGGTGGCCAATTTCAGCAATTTATGTAATTATTTTTCTTTTTCTTTCTGTATATTCTTACTTTGTTAATTTTGTAAACAACAAAAATAAATTTGTATTTGTCTACTTATTGTATTACTCATTTGTTTGGCATATTATGTCATAATATGAATTTGACAAAATTCTAACCTAGATTTGGTTAGATATATCGTCCCCATATCATTGTGATCTAAACCAAGCCCCACGTTTTCTAATCCAAGCCCTCTTTGATGCAAATAATTTTTCCTCGCACGGTATTTATTATTTATTGGCATTTCTAGGAAAATCGAAAAGAACGGTAAAGATTACCGATGCAGAGATGGCTTCCCATTCAATGATATTCTTTTTTGCTGGTTTTGATACTGTTTCAACAGCAATATGCTTTGCATCATACGAACTGGCTACAAATAGAGACATTCAAGATCGACTAAGGAAAGAAATAAATGAAACTCAAAAAGATGGTGCAGTCACTTACGATGATTTAATGCAAATGAAATATATGGACATGGTCGTTTCCGGTAGGTACTAATTCTCTAATTGGAACAATATAGTAGAATCGCCTGTTTAAGTCTTGCAAATTCAATCCTAGGTTGATTTAAAGTTTATAGGTTTTTAAAAACATGTTTTTAAGCCCAGAAGAGACAACAGTTTTTTAGGAGTGAGAAAGAGCCTTATTTCGTGTTTCAGAACTGTTTTATTTAATAGTTAACAAACCGGACATTTTTGACTGATTGATTTTGCCACTGTCCCAATTTAGGTACCTAATAATTATGTGTGGGCGAAAAATTTAATAAAAACTATTTTAAATCAACGGTCAGAATAAAGATATCTATTCAGTGTGTATGAGCCAAATGGAATAAATTCGATAATAAATACAGGGTGTTTCATTAAGGTCGAAGAGCGGCCATATATCGGAAACTACTGGGCATAGAAACTCAGGAAAAGAAAAATGATAATAAAAGTGGCCATGAGAAAATTCTGAAAATAATTTTCAAGTTCCGCATTTTGCCGCAAGAGGGCGTAATTGAAAAGTAAATTTTTAAATTTTACATAACTCCGAAAATTCCACATTAAGGTATATGTTTGATAACACCATTTTAAAGCTTGGACAATTATGCATCATTTTGGTCTTATGCTCATTGGCGTACCGATTTTAATAAGAGTGGGGGAAGCTGTTGAAAGTGTAATCATTTAAATCGCTGTAACTTATAAACGACTTATCCGATTTTAGCAAACTAAAGACTGTTTGGAAGAGAAATGTATGCACTTTGACCAATCGTATTTAGTTGTCCATAATAGTTTTCAAAAAAAAAATGCTAGAGGGCGCAATTTGCAATAACAATACATTTTTTGATTTTCCTCCGAAAAAATAAATAATACGGTATAATTATGATACCATAGTCGAAAAGTAGATGAAATTTGCTAGAAAAAATATTAAAACCGCAGCTCGATATCTCCGTTCGTTTCTGAGTTATTGCCAAAACAATAACTTTTAACACAAATTGCGCCCTCTAGCAATTTTATTAGATACTATCTTGTACCATTAGATACGACAATTGAAGGTTCTTCCAAACAAGCTTAAATTTAGTAAAATCGGATCAGTCGTTTAGAAGTTACAGCGATTTTAATGTTTAAACTTTCAATAGCTTCTCCCACTCTTATCAAGTGAAACTGTAAACATTAAAATCGCTGTGACTTCTAAACGACAACCAATTTTACTAAATTTAAGCTTGTTTGGAAGAGAAAGGTAAGTACCTTTAATTGTCGTATCCAATATACAAGATAGTTTCTAATAAAATTGCTAGAGGGCGCAATTTGTCTTAAAAATTATTGTTTTGGCAATAACTCTGAAACGAACGGAGATATCGAGCTGCGGTTTTAATATTTTTTCTAGCAAATTTTATCTCCTTCTCGATTATGGTATCATAATTATTCCGTATGGTTTATTTTTTCGGAGTAAAATCAAAAAATGTATTGTTATTGGAAATTGCGCCCTCTAGCATTTTTTTTGAAAACTATTATGGACAACTAAATACGATTGGTCAAAGTGCATACATTTCTCTTCCAAACAGTCTTTAGTTTGCTAAAATCGGATAAGTCGTTTATAAGTTACAGCGATTTAAATGATTACACTTTCAACAGCTTCCCCCACTCTTATTAAAGTCGGTACGCCAATGAGCATAAGACCAAAATTATGCATAATTGTCCAAGCTTTAAAATGGTGTTATCAAACATATACCTTAATGTGGAATTTTCGGAGTTATGTAAAATTTAAAAATTTACTTTTCAATTGCGGCAAAATGCGGAACTTAAAAATTATTTCCAGAATTTTCTCATGGCCACTTTTATTATCATTTTTTTTTTCCTGAGTTTCTATGCCCAGTAGTTTCCGAGATATGGCCGCTCTTCGACCTTAATGAAACATCCTGTACATAGGGGCGTGCCAAAAAAAGCTCGGACATGTCGATTGGTATTTATAGTTGCACATTTTTCAAATAAAAACTTTTTATATAGGGTGTGTCATGTAACAGTGGCCAATACCAACTTTCTTATTTTGATTGCAACACCCTGTATATTATTCAATTTTTAGATTATTCAGAAAATTTCAGACATATTTTGTGTACAACACCCTATACCTATCTTCAACTGTTTTCAGATTTATTGCAAAAATTAACAACACACTGAAAAACTCATAAATAATAAGTACTATTAATTTCTTGATAATGTAAAAAACAAAAAAAAAACAATAATGTAGGAGATATTAAATATGCTTGCCGCGAACGTCTTGGCAACATCCTAATCTTAAATAGAAATTTCTTTTAATGTATCTGAACGAATATCTCAGACGTGACCGATCTAATCGCACGCGTTATTCGCCTTCTTAAGTCAGCTAAGTCGAGGGGTTTAGTTTTGTATACAATATTTTTGACGAACAAACCCCATAAGAAGAAGTCTAATGGCGTCAGATCAGGGGATCGTGCTGGTCATTTCATCGATCCACGCCACCGATTTGGAAATACTCGGTTGAGGTACTGCCGGACATTGATTGGGTAATGGGGCGGTGCTCTGTCTTGCTGAAACCATATCATATTCTCTGGAAGTTGTGGGTTTGCTGGATCAGGATATAAGTTTTTCAAAGTTGGCAAGATATTATTTTGGAGTAGTGCTAAATAATCATCGCCATTTAAATTGCCATTAATGAAAAAGGGACCTATGATATGATCTCCAACTATTCCTGCCCAAACATCAACATTTTCAAGATATAGCGTAAATTCTTCTCTAATCCAGTGAGGATTTTCCCTAGACCAACAGCGGCAATTCTGACGATTAGCCTGACCATGGAGTTTAAAGGTGCACTTATCAGAAAACAAAACATGTTCTAATTGGATCACATTGTTATCTAACATTGCCATCATTTGTTTACAAAAATACGTTCTCCCATCAAAATCTGATTTATACAAAATAGTTATTTATACAAAAAAGTAGCATCAGCTTTGATATTTTAAATGTATGTATAATAATACCCTATATATTATTGCCTTTTCCACTACGCTAGTACTTTCTGATTATTTTTGTATAATACTTTACCTATCTTTACCTATCTTTAGCGGTTTTCGAAAAATTAATTAATTTCCATATTTTTTTTTCAAAACATAGCTCCAATAAAATGTTTATTACTGCGGTATTTGGACTCCTAGAAAGCTCAAATTTAGAATGTAATTATTTATCAATGTCTTGTGTATTAGTTATGTGTAAGGGAATTTGTTCTGTGTTATACAGGGTCTTTCAAAATTCTTCATTTTACCGCTTGATATAGAAATGGTGAAAAGTGATTTTTTTTTAATGGAACACCCTCTATATTATTAAATATCCTGAAAGAAAATTAAAGTCCCTTTCAAATGATTTATTATGTAACTATACCTAAATAGTTAGGTTTTCGAAATAAAACCAATTTCTGTAAAAATCGGATTATTTGAGCATGTATTTGTCTTAAATAGCCATGAAATACAAAAAAGAAACATGTCATGAAAATTTAACAATTGGTACATGAATAATAAAAAATACGCGCGTTTTTAAAGTTTATTAGAAAAAGTGACCTGAAAATAATTAAAATTAAAGGAGGTAACTATTCATCTGAAGTTTTAATGAAATTGTTTATTCTTCATGGACAATGTACTCAAATTATAGCAAGAACATACAATCATCATCAATGAATTGTTTCCCGATCAACAACCAATCAACAAAAGAAAGTTTGTACGATTACAAAATAATTTTATTAATAATAAAAAATACAATGAACCCAATGAAGTTGCACATAACAAAGACATATTATAAAACGGTTCAAGATTTTTTAAATAATTGTTAAAAATGAGGACCGTTGACTTCCAAACATTTTTGAATCCGTATACACTGAGATTCAGTTGTGGCCTTCCTTCTTTCACTGGCATCAAGCTGCTCAATGCAAGTGATCACTTGTTGGCGGAGGTCTTGTTTGCTCTGTACTGGTGTCCTATATACTTTTCTTTTCAAATCACCCTACAAGTAATAATCAAGTGGCGTGAAATCGGGTGGTCTAGCAGGCCAATCCCACGGTCCCAAACGTCTTAGCCAACGATCGTCGAAATTGTGAAATAACTCTCTCATTACTGCCCCAGTACAATGGGCTGTTGCCCCATTCAGTTGAAACTAACAAGTTCGATACTCTTTTAATGATAGATTTTCTAAAAACTCGTTTACAACTGACCTCAAAATTTGAACGTATCTTTCAGAATCTAGCGATTCCTCGTAAATGTAATACTTCATTTTGTCGTCAAATGACGTTAAAACTGAACCTTTCCTGAAATCCCATTTCCTTGACAAAATGTGGATTCTCATTAGCCCGATAATACTCGTTTCTCCTATTAAAAATGCCCTCCCTGCAGAATTTAGCTTCATCCGTCCAAATTATTTTCTTTAGAAAGTTAGGATCTTCTTGGATGCGGATAAGAATCGTTTCACAAAACTGTACTCTGGGTTGGTTAATCTTCCGGTTTCATGGCTTGAACTTTTGCGAACTTGTATGGGTGCATATCATAATTATTAAAGATACGTCGAACAGTGGCACGAGTTATGCCCAAATCATGTTCTGCACTTCTAGTGGAAGCTTGGGGAAAGCGTGAAAATAGGCTAAAACATTTATAATGTTGTCTTCATCAGAAATTACAGGCTTCGGTAAATGCCTTTCCGATTTTAGTTTTAACCAATGATGATAATAAAATTCTCTTGTTGATTGGTTGTTGATCGGGAAACAATTCATTGAACCATTTAGGTATAGTTACATAATATATCATTTGGAACGGACTTTAATTTTCTTTCAGGATATTTAATAATTTACAGGGTGTTCCATTCAAAAAAAAATTATTTTTCACCATTTTTATATCAAGCGGTAAAATGATGAATTTTGAAAGACCCTGTATAACACAGAAGAAATTCCCTTACACACAAACTAATACACAAGACATTGATAAATTACATTTTAAATTTCAGCTTTCTAGGAGTCCAAATACCGCAATAATAAACATTTTATTGGACCTATGTTTTGAACAAAAAATATGGAAATTAATTTATTTTTCGAAAACCGCTAAAGATAGGTAAAGTATTATACAAAAATAATCAGATAGTACTTGCGTAGTGGAAAAGGCAATAATATATAGGGTATTATTATACATACATTTAAAATATCAAAGCTGATGCTACTTTTTTGTATAAGCGGCAACGTTGCGTTGTTGAAAATATTTGGCGATAGAGCAAGGCCAATTACCCATGTAGCCAAATTTTCAGAAAATTCCTATGTCCCGTTTTCCGTAAACGTCTAAGGTACCATCGACCGTGAGACACCCTGTATACACGTAGGGAAAATGTTTGTCCGCCCATCTCTTAGTAATAAGTTAGAATAGTATAAATATGAAGTATCGCAAAGCAAACAGAGGTAGGTAGATTATGTTTCCCCCGCTCCATCGTATTGCATCTCGCTCATGGCACTCGCTGGTGGCACGCCGCGCCGCCGCTTCGATTCTATTAATATCAAATAACCGAAGCAGGATCAAGCAAAACGCATCGAGCCAGCCAGATCCGATGCGATGGAGTGGGGGAAACATAATCTAAGTTCTGTTTACTTTGCGATACTTCATATTTGTGCTATTCTAACTTATTACTAAGAGATGGGCGGACAAACATTTTCCCTACGTGTATATTAGGGATATACCTACCTATTTTTTAATAAGTATTTAAATGTTACTGGGGGTAGTTATCTAGTTATCCCCCTACTTGACACCGCCTTTGCCAACATTTTAAAATACATAATAACCATATAGAACAAATTCTAGCTGATTATAATACATATTATTATATACATAACCTAATATTTATTTTTTCCCCAGTGGCGTGAAGCGTGTATCCCTGTTTATATGTTTCGAATAATAATGTTCTTCTTTTTTTACTTTGCGACTGACTGCATGGCTAATTAGCCAAATTAATGCCATTTAAACAAAAAAAAATCCTAATATTTATCCAATGTTATTTTAATGATTTGCAGAAACTCTTAGAAAATGGCCACCATTTCCCAATCATGATCGGGTTTGCACAAAGCCATACATAATTGAACCAGTTAACAAAGACGAAAAACCTATACCAATTGCAGTAAATCAACAGGTTTGGATACCAATCTATGGAATTCAAAGAGACCCAAAATATTTCCCAAATCCAGAAAAGTTTGATCCAGAAAGATTTTCCGATGAAAATAAAGACAACATAGTACCGTACACATATGGCCCCTTTGGCATAGGTCCTAGAATTTGTATTGGGAATAGATTTGCTTTAGTGGAGATAAAAGCTTTGCTCTTTAACTTGTTGTTACATTATGAGATTGTCACCACGAAAAAGACTACAATTCCTTTAGTTTTAGCAAAAGATTTTTCTCAGATTCCTGAGGATGGATTATGGTTGGGATTAAAACGTATCAAAAAATAAAAAAGAATAATTATTGTATATAATATTGTACTAGATCATATTACATATAAGTAGCTACTGATAATAAATACATGTACACATAATTTTTTTCTGTTTGTTTGTCACCCCACTCAATAAAAACTGCTTGGTCTATATTCACAACACGAAAAGTTTTAAGATAAAAAGCGTTTTAAATTTTTACGTTCATTATGAATGTTTATTAATAATAATATTGATAATAGTTATTTATGTACCAAGGCAGTAAAGTGATTCTTTATCGGACGAGTCTGAAACTATGAGATGAGCGAGCGAGGCGAATAACAGGCGAGTCGATAAAGACACTTTACTGACGTGGTGCATACAACATTTTATCGCCAACCGTTCAGAATATAAAATATTGAGGTATAACTCATCGCAATAAATCGCAAGAAAACTATTATCGAGTTGTCATAGGAAAAGGCGCGACAGTGACAGACGATTTTGAATTAATAAATGTCAAAGTCACTAATTTGCGGAGGGTAATAGTTATTTATGTACCAAGGCAGTAAAGTGATTCTTTATAGGACGAGTTTGAAATTATGAGATGAGCGAGCGAGGCGAATAACAGGCGAGTCGATAAAAAAAACTTTACTGACGTGGTGCACACAAAATTTTATCGCCAACCGTTCAGAATTAATAATATAAAAAATTTAGGTATAACTCATCGCAATAAATCGCGAGAAAACTATTATCGAGATGTAATAGGGAAAGGCGTAACAGACGATTTTTGATTAATTAAATGTCAAAGTCACTAATTTGCGGAGGGTAAAGTATTTATCTGCCGCATTTGCGGCAGGTAAAGTATTTTATTTTACAATAAAATAAAGTGTTTGTTTACTTCCGGAAATCACTTTGATAATGTACGGCTTTACTGACGGTTGACGATAAAAGTATTTATCTGCCGCATTTGCGGCAGGTAAAGTATGTTATTTTACAATAAAATAAAGTGTTCGTTTACTTCCGGAAATCACTTTGATAATGTACGGCTTTACTGACGGTTGACGATAATAGTTATTTATGTACCAAGGCAGTAAAGTGATTCTTTATTGGACGAGTCTGAAATTATGAGATGAGCGAGCGAAGCGAGGCGAATAACAGGCGAGTCGATAAAGACACTTTACTGACGTGGTGCATACAAAATTTTATCGCCAACCGTTCAGAATTTATAATATAAAAAATTGAGGTATAACTCATCGCAATAAATTGTAAGAAAACTATTATCGAGCTGTCATAGGGAAAGGCGTGACAGTGACAGACGATTTTTGATTAATAAATGTCAAAGTCCTAATTTGCGGAAGGTAAAAGTATTTATCTGCCGCATTTGTGGCAGGTAAAGTAATTTATTTTACAATAAAATAAAGTGTTCGTTTACTTCCGGAAATCACTCTGATAATAGACAGCTTTCGTTGTATTTTAAAAGCCATTCCGATAGACGCTATTTGACAACTTTTGACATTTGAGCTGTCATTTATCGTTATCGTTACGGATAAGTGGCGGGAGCTAACGGACGGAAGACAAAGCCATAGCGAAAACGGAACGCATGCGTAATGACCATTTTTTTGAAAGATCTTTTTTTACGAAATGCATTTGCATTTGCATACATCCTTAGCCTTAAATCGGAAAGTAAGTGTCCAAAATTGTCATAGGTATATATGGTTGTTCATGAAGTCAATGATTTTTAAGAGAGCTGAAGCTGACCGTCCAAAAAAGACATCCAAATCAACTAGGGTAGCTTAATCTTCTTAACAAAATGCAAAGCCCTTCCACGCCAGAAACATTATGGTTGCTTTGTGTTATTACATTATTGGGAAACCTAAGTGCTTCAGCCAGTCTTTTTAAGTGATTTTTTCAAATCGGAAATAAAGTTTGCATTTAGCATTATTATAGTTTTCTAAATTGAAATTTCCATACAACTGTGCTCGATACTGAATGTCCTGGCAATCAAGCACCGCCAAGAGAAGGGCATCATCCAAATCCGAATCACTGGATGAGTCCAATAAAACCAACATTTCGTCTATCATGATGTTTTAGAAGTTTGGGTACTAGGAAATTAAAACCAAGCAAAAAAGATAGCACAAAACGTATATGAAAATATGAACACAAACCATTAAAGATAGGTTATGTTATATTTGTTATGTATTGTTTACTGCCGAATTCGACTTAACGTTAACGTTAAGCGAATTGAACGAAAACTATTTTTACGATCTGTCAAATAGCGGCTTTGTATTCGTATTCGTTATGGTTAACCGTTTGAATTTGCCAATACAACGAAAACTCTCTAATGTACGGCTTTGCTGACGGTTGACGATAAAGTCGTCTGTCACTGTCACGACTTTCCCTATGACAGCTCGATAATAGTTTTCTCGCGATTTATTGCGATGAGTTATACCTCAATTTTTTATATTATAAATTCTGAACGGTTGGCGATAAAATTTTGTATGCACCACGTCAGTAAAGTGTCTTTATCGACTCGCCTGTATTCGCCTCGCTCGCTTCGCTCGCTCATCTCATAATTTCAGACTCGTCCGATAAAGAATCACTTTACTGCCTTGGTACATAAATAACTATTATTTGTGCCAAAATATAAAAATTATAAAATATAACAGGATTAAAACAATTAATTAGTTATAGTGAAAAAACCCACAGTCGTCTCCACAAATATATTAAAAGGTTAAATTAATGGGGATTACATGTTTCGGTACTAGAAAGTACCATCATCAGCACCGAAGAGCTATAATAAGTTAAGAATAGAAAAGGAAGGACCAAGCAGATTAACGTACTGTGAAAAATATTCACAGCTTTAGTTGGCTTACCAGATTTTGACAAATTTAAACACGCTAAATGAGGTTTGTTTGTTTTATTTTATTAAGTTAATAAAAAATCAAGTTGTTCTGAATTCCGCTGCCACAGTCTTTTTCTCAAAAATTTTAAATGAATTCAACGATAAATATTATTTTTTAAGCCAGGTTTATGGAGAAGATAATATTAAAATGAGCTCCATAAGAACAAATTGACATTTTAATATGTGGATTTTTTTAGATGGCTTTCAATTTTATAGATCTAACTAGTTCCAGTGGAATGAGTGTTTTTATTTAATTTTAGTTTTTCACACAATTCACAAAATTGCAAAATATCTATTGGAAAATAATATAGACTGTACAGTACAGGGTGATCGCGTATAATGTTACCCCTCTTTAACTTCTTCGCAATTAAGAAAAAACTGTTAAATACAAAAGTTGTAGGATTTAATGTAAACTTCTTGCAAAATATATCTTTGTAGATACAGGGTGTTGAAAGCATGACAGATCAAAGTTATATTTTTTTTAATGGAATCTGTCTATTGTTGCATTATTGGATTCTACGGACAATTCTAAACATAATTTACATATACCACTATACAGTGTGTGTATAAAGTCTGGAAACAGCTTAATAACATCACAATTTACTGGCCGATTTAAACCAAATTTGGTACAGTTGTGTAAGAGGATCTAACGCACCGAATGACGATATTGGCGTTGTTGCCAGCTTTTTAGTTTGTCTGGACCTCGAACGAATTTTATATTTTTAAAAATAACACCCAGTATATTTTTACATTTTTAAATTCCACATAAAATTATAATTATTTTTTATTAAATGCACTAATAGTCTATACTTTATATTTTCCGAGATATTGACTCTCGAAAAGTGACATTTTTGAACTTTGACAGCTTATAACTTTCTAACAGTACGTGTTAGAGCAAGACGGCTGAGATGTCCCTATCTTCAATTTTTATTATCTACCCAAAAAAATCAACTTCCGGTTAAACCGGATGTAACTCGAAAGCAGGAAATATAGTTGTTCCGGTTTAACTGGAAGTTGATTTTTTTGGGAAGATAATAAAAATTGAAGATAGGGACATGTATATAGGTATTCCAGGGTTGTTCGACCGAACCTCCATTAACTACAATGCACTTTATTAAGGTTTTTTGAAATTTACCAAGTTACCATTGCCACTACCTCATACAAGTTAGGTTAAGTGCCTGGAGTAGCTACTGTAGCTTAACGTTATTTTTTCTGACCGTCGCCTAAAAAGGTACAAGAGGGCGCCTACGTGTCCCTGATAAAAATGTTTTTCTAATTACGATTACGAATGATTGGTCTGATTATTGATAAAAATGTATAAATATGTTATACTTAAAACGTAAAAAATATGTATTAGTATTAGAGTATAAACTCAAACATTTCAAACGAAGAGTATTAAAATAATATATATTGTGTACTTATACTATTTGTGAGTCAGTTATAATAGTTGAATAGCTAATTTTAAAGAAAGTTTTTTATAAACCAATACTTTACCTTAACATATTTACTACCTAATAAAAAGATATATCAAATAAAAATAATTTAGTACCCCATTAATCCACACAACAATTGTAAGTAGGTACCTATATTTATCGAGATATTTATTAAAAAATAGTAATTTTTTAAAGTTAGTTTAATTTTCTACAAGATATATCAAAATGTTCTCTAGAATTTGAAGTTTTAATTTAAAAAAATAGAAGAAGTATATAAAAACTTGTAAAGTTATAATAAAGTTAAAGGAAAACATTCATACCTATTCATTCTTGTCCTGGTTTTAGGACCTTTTAAATTATAGTAAGCCTAGTTTGTAGGTATAATGATTTTATTGCAAATAGCTCCTATCTGAATAAATATTTAAAATTAAAAAAAAAACACATATCTTGCATCCTACGCAAGTATCATAGGCGTATTGAAAATACCTATGTAGCTATTGTTCTTAGTTCCAGAGATATTTACTTTTGAGTTTTTTCTGCTTTTTTAACATATTCTCCCCAGACTTTCTCTGTAATACGCCAAGACCGCCGCGCTATTTCGCTTTGTTTCAGCGACATTCACTGTTTAGTTTTTTTTAATTTTTTCAATTCTTTACCCCCTACTTCCTTTGTAATATTTCAAGACCGCCGCGCTATTGTTCTTAGTTCCAGAGATATGCATTTTTTTGTTTTTCCTCCTTTTTTGCAATCTTCGCCCCCGACTTTCTTTGTAATACGTGAAGACCGCCGCGCTATTTCGCTTTGTTTCAGAAATATTCACTTTTGAGTTTTTTCTGCTTTCTTGAAATTTTCACCCTCGACTTTCTGTGTAATACGCCAACACCGCCGCGCTATATCGCTTTGTTTCAGAGACATTCACGGTTTAGTTTTTTCCACTTTTTTTAATTCTTTACCCCCAACTTCCTTTGTAATATTTCAAGACCACCGCGCTATTTTTCTTAGATCCGGGGATATCCACTTTTGACCACCGGTCTAAGTGACCCTTATGTCTAACTGACCTGTCAGTGTGACCTTTCGTTAACGCTAATCACAATAAATTATTTATTTCGGGATTTACATGTAGTAGTAGTAGTAGTAGTAGTAGTAACAGAATTTATTTAGCAATGTGCTACAATTTAACAAATTTTATAAAATATTTAAACTAATTTAACAATATCATCTTTAAAGTATTAAAAAAAAAAATAAAAATTTTTTTAAAAATTTTATCAGTCACTATTTTGTTTTTTAAATAAATAATTTTTCAATGATTTTTTAAAATTTTTCAAAGAGCTTTGTGATTTAATTGAAATATTCAAATTATTATATTCACTTAATCCTTTATAGAAAACCGATTTATATGTCAAATGTTTTGATACCCTACCTAGACAAAAATCTTTATTATACCTGGTTGAATAGTTATGATTTTCAAAATTTTGAGTTACAAAATCTTTCAAATGAAGAGGCAGTAAGTTATGTTGTATTTTAAAAATAAAAGTACAAATCAAAAGGAATATTAAATTTTTAACATTTAACCACTGAAGTTTCTCTAACATTAAATTTATTTTCGTATATTTATCCACATTTAAAATTATACGCATAGCTTTATTTTGCAAAACTTGGAGTCTATTAAAGACTCCATCATTTGCTGTGTATAAAATATAGGAACAATATAAAAAATGAGGTTAAATTATAGTGTTATAAATTGTTTTTCGTGAAAATAAACTTAAATTTTGACTAATTATTTTTAAATAATTAGTTCTTTTTCCAATTTTAGATATCAGCTTTTCAAAATGTAATTCAAATTTTAACTTAGAATCTAAAATTACTCCCAGATATTTAAAAGAGTGTATAATTTCCAATTTTTCATCATCAACAAAAATATTTATATCTGTATTAATTACGTTATTTCCAATAACCATAAATTTTGTTTTAGAAACATTTAACTTTAATTTATTTACCTTTAACCAGTTTGATATAGTTTTTAGTTCAAAATTTAAAATTTCTATACAATCAAGAATATTTTTACCCTTTATATATAATAAGGTATCATCAGCAAACATTTAAATAAAACTTTGTTTTAAGACATTTGGCATATCATTTATTTTATTTGTATAAAGAATAAATAATAATGGACCTAAAATGCTACCTTGTGGTACCCCAATATTATTATATTCCTTTTTAGAAAAAATATTATCAATTTTTGTTTTTTGCTGCCTATTACTTAAATAATTTTGAAACCATTTATAAACAACTCAACAATTGTTTCGAATGCACGTTTAAAATCCAAAAATACTGCCAATACAACTTCATTTTTGTCAACGCTTCGCTTCCAATTTTCAATTACAGACTGGATTGCCGTTTCTGTTGAATAAATATAATATTTAGAGTGCAAACCGTCTAATTCCACTTTTTTATGAAAATGTCGATTTTTGTGCAAATAGTTAGCTTAATGTTAGATCTATGGATACCCAAACCAGATTACTTCAAATAATTACGGTTTTCTTTAAAAACCACCACACGTAAACCGTCTAACTCCATGACCTACAATTATGAATACGGCTGCATACGGCAAAACATCTAACTCCAGCATTTCGCGCCATTTTACACGTGAAATAAAAATGGAGTTAGCTGTTTTTCAGTTATATATTATGCATTTTATAGAAGTCAGAATCGTTTTTTGCCCTCCTGTAAAATTTCTATTTTTGGAGTTAAGCCGGAGTCCCATGCATACGATTTCCGACGTCCGATATCCGAAAATAATCTGGTTTTCGTACGAAAATGTTTTGCATATCCCATGGACACGACTTTTGGATCCGAATTTCTGTAAACAGTACGTTAAAAAGAAGATGAAGAAGTCTGACATTTAAACATAACCTTCAAACATTAAGCAGTACGATATTGGCAGTACAAATGTATTTTCTACGTTGTTTGGTTGTTTAATCATTATTATGTTAAATATCCAAAAAGCACCGAAACCACAGACCGAAACCAAATAAAAGTCAAATATGTAGTAAAGTGAGGTTAAAAAACTTCCGACATCGGACAAAAGTTAAACTAAATTCAACTCGTACGACGCGTCGTAAATTGTTAAAATTATTCGGATAAAATTTGACGCCAAAATTTTCAACCAATGACAGCGCCGACGTATCATCGTATCGTCGGAAATCGTATGCATGGGACTCCGGCTTTAGACAGTTTGCACTCTAAGCCATCGATATGTGATACAATCTTGACTAATTATTCTTAATTGATTTATTGGTTTATTTTTTTTAATTCCTACAATTTATCAGAGCTCCCGATCAATAAGAATTACTCTAGCCGGTTCAACGTTTGGCTTATTACAGATCCGCCGTGTTATGTATGTCCTTAATTTTGGCCTATGCAACCTTGACCTACCCACACCGCCAAGCCGACGCGGTCGACTAATCTCTAGCGTGACGCTTGCTGATGTCATTCATTTTTCATCAAATGGACCCGTATATACGCGACCAGTAGTATTTTCAATAATAAAAAGTTTAGGCCCTGTTGTGTTGTTATCTCATGCTGAATTGAAAAGTTAATATTAAAATAATTAAAATTTTAAAAATAATTCAGTTTTTACATCGGCAATATGGAATATATTAGACTGTATGAAATAAAAGATATTCATTTTGTGATGGTTGGTTGCCAAAAGATTAAGAAAAAATAATTTAATCAAGAATTAGGCTAAAATGGCTCGATTTATTCAATATTTTCTAATGTATACAAAGGATGTTAATATTTTTTAGTATAAAACCTACAATGCTAGAAATTGTAGCAATAATAGCGGTTATAATAGCCATACTATGGTATCTTTCCGTAAGACGCTTGAGTTATTGGACAAGACTTGGAGTGAAACAATCCAAACCAACCTTAATTTTTGGAGATGCGTTACCCACTCTTTTAAGAAAGGAAGGATTAAGTGAGTTCAGTGAAAGAATCTACAAGATGCATCCAGACGCTAGGTAGGTAAGGTGTGCCATCTTTCAATTTATTCTAACTCATCCTACTAGGTTTAAACATTTTTTTTTGTATTTTAACTATATTTTATATAATATGTGGTTTTTATTTTAGGTATAGTGGATTTTATACCATTGATAAGCCAATACTTTTGCTGAGAGATCCGGAGCTAATCAAGCAAATAACAGTAAAGGACTTTGAACATTTTACCGATCATCGTCCTTTTGTTGATCCAGATGCTGATCCTTTGTGGAGTAATGCTTTATTGTCCCTAAAAGGTTGGTACAATACCATGCCAGTATTACTATTTATTTTGTTTATGCATTTCTAGGTTATTCCAAGCTAAAATAATAAATCTATTGCTATATAAAAGGGTGAAAATTAGGAAAACTAAATAAATCCATGGCAGTTTATACAAATATAAAATATTACTCTTCCTGTCCCCCCATCAGTCACTACCGCAAAAGTTTTAAATTACAACTTGTCTTTACACTATATTCATGGCGCAATTTTTTTTTTCAAAAAATACTGCTTTTATCTATACTGTTATTTTAAATCAGTAGCGTGAGCTGACTGTGTCGTATTTAATAAAAATTAATAAAAAAGTTCTTAATTTATTTTTATTATTGGAGTAAAAGAACTCATTCTCAACAGTCCATTGTAAGTCCAATATTAACAAAGTTTCTAGCTATAATAAAATCATAGCCGCAATGCACTGCAAGAAGTAGTCCATTATCTATTATTTCAAAGTGGAGCTGTTGAGATATAGGGAAAAAACCCATCTCTCCATAAATATATTAAAAGTTAAATTGATGGGGTGTACATGTTTCGGTACTAGAAAGTACCATCATCAGCACTGAAGGGCCCAAGTGCCACTTATACTAAGGAATGTAAAAAATTGTTAAAAATTAAAAACCATGCATGAATGGGACAAGGACATTTTGTGTGCTTAGACGAATACAGATTCATCGACTGGATCGAAATATCCGAAGAATTTTTCTTTATAAAATAATAAGTGTATTGTTAACCATTAGGGAGATATTTTTTTAAAATTAGTTTTGTTTAATATTGAAATGCTTCGTTATTTTTAACATGGTACCAAACCTTTAGGATCATATTTGTTTATTAAATTAGTCACAGACTATAATTTATATTTATGTACAGTATTGCCTTTCGGCGGATCTTGAATGAAGTGGTTGACTGCTGAATAATTATTTCATTTTAGTTGAGGTAGTGGGCAGAGGGCATCGGGAAAGTAATTACTTCTAATTTATTGAGCAGCCGTGGCTGGAATGAGCCAGTCTCTCGGTAGTCTGTACGGTTTTTGTGGGCTGGAGTGTATGTGTGATTGCGTTATGAGTGGGTTCATGGATACGTCTGTACGTTTGTAATAGTTGATAATAAGTTTGTCTATATGTTTCGTGATTGTTGGTATCTGTAAGTCATTGTGCAACGTATGAACCATCGTAAATCGTGGAGCATTTGTTATTATTCTTAAAACTTTATTTTGAAAAATTTGAATTTTTTTCATCGTTGACTTATTTACTGTGCACCAGGAGGCGATACCATAAGTAAGTACGGGTCTAACAATTGTCTTGTAAAGTAAAGTCTTTGTGCGTTAGTCTAGTCTACTTCTACTGTTGATAAGTGAGTAGATGGCGCTGAGTTGACCATTTGCTTTTCTTAAGCGTTGGTTAGCGTTGTCAGTCCAAGCCAGCCGTTTGTCAAAGCTCAGACCCAGGTATTTTACTTTTTCGCACCAGTTTAATCTGGAGTTTTTGACTTGCAATCTGGTCAGTGGAAATTTACATGTGGACCTTGAAAAATAGATGGCTTGTGTTTTAGCGTCATTAAGACGAATTTTCCACTTATCTAACCACGCCTCGATAAGCTTTATATGACGTTGTAGCTTTGAGACGATCAACCTGGGCTGTTTTGCAGTGGCGGTCATGGCGGTATCATCAGCAAACAGATATAGTTGAGTTTGACCAAATTTAGGAATATCGCTAGTATAGATATTGTACAGAGTCGGCGCAAGGGGGGAACCCTGCGGAACTCCTGCTCTAACATGTCGCACCGTCGATATCGCATTTTCTGACGATACCGCGAAAATCCTGTCTGTCAGGTATGAATGAATTACCTTTATTAAATAGTTCGGCATGCCTGCCCTTATTAACTTTAGAATGAGTCCGTTGTGCCAGACCTTATCAAATGCCTTGCTGACGTCGAAGAAGACCGATCCTGTACTGAAACGTTTATTAAAACCATTTCGTATATTAGAAGCAAGTCTAGTGGTTTGCCTTACCGTGCAATGAGAGGATCGAAAGCCGAACTGCTCTGGTGGTAAAATGTTGTTGTTAAATACAAAATCATTAATCCGATGAAGAATAAGTTTCTCAACAACCTTGCCAAGACACGACAATAGGCTGATGGGCCTATAGCTGGTAACTAAAGATTGATCCTGCCCAGACTTTGGAATCAGAACCACTTTAGCTTTTTTCCACACTTGGGGGAAATGTCCTACTACGATAATAGCTTGGGCTATGTTTGCTATATCCGTAATCACGTTATCAGGCAAGTTCTTTAGTGCTTTATTTTTTATACCGTCGAAGCCCGGAGCCTTTTTTGGTTTAATGGATTTAATAACGTTTTTTACTTCATCCATATTAATATTCCGGATATTTTGAATGGGGTGCTCTATAGACTTATAAATACGTATCGTCCTGGAGATCTGAGCGTCCCTTACTGGATCAGATGTCGGGTTTTCGTTGAACTGTTCATAGAGACTATCCGCGAACATTTCGACTTTTTCCCTAGGATCTGAAACAATGTTGTTGGTTGTAGTATTTCTTATAAATGACATTGGCTTTATGCAGCCCCTTGTTAGCGATTTGGTCATTTTAAATATGCTATTGTCTTCGATATTAAGATCAGCTACTCTATTTTCCCATAAAGAGAATTCTTGAACTTTGAGGAGATTACGTATGAGTTGAACAGCTCTGTTCGCCTCTGCCTTTATACGCGGATCACCAGTGCGATACGCCCGGTTCATAAGTCTATTTTTTATTCTAATTTGCTCTTTGATATTATTTGATAAGACTCCGTACTTAGAGAATCTGGATATTTTTGTGGCGGAGGCTTTGGCTACAGCAGTATTGATGGCATCGGTAATATGAATCACCGCCGCATCTATATCTGCATCTGTCTGAATTGGTGGAAATGGTTCCTTTGATTCTAACAGACGCCTAAACACGGGCCAATTGGTAGACGTAATTGAAATAGACCCCTGTCCTTTGTCTTGGGGGTTGCCGTACTCTATTACGACTGGAAGATGATCAGATGTCAAGTCGTAAAGAGCAACGGGTTGGGATAAAAGGTCAGTGTTTTTTGTCACAAAAATATCCAGAATCTCCGGGAGACCATTCGGTGACGAATGAGTGTGCTCCCTCGGTGGCATAATGTGATAATTATAGTCTAGAGACTTATGGAACAAGATGCAAAACCTTTAGGTGGTTCACAATAATTTATTACTAAAAAAAAAAAAAAAAAAAAAAAAAAAAAAATACCTAACTGATTAAAAAAGAAACACTCTAAAATAAAGGCCAACATTTAAAAAATATACTTACTTTATTATTTTTTATAGTTAGCGTTTTATACAGTGTCACCAGTAAAGTTCTGATTCGATCGAGATGAAAATTAAACAAAAACATAGTAGTCAAGTAATTCGCATTATCTGTCAAATTTTAATTTTTTCCAAAAAATTATTAAAAAGTTTTTCTTTTTTTTTCTAAAAATATCGAAAAAAATTATTAGAAAAAGTTTTTTTAAATGCAGTTTCTAGCCCACATGCTGATATTATTATGATGATAATTTTGATTTTTTACCCATATTTTGTAAATTGCACCACTTTTGCAAAATCAGGCTGAACGCAACCTACATAAAACTTCTTATTTTTGACAATGCTTTAATTCAGATACATTTTTTTTTAAAGTAGCGCCATATTAAATGTGTGTTTTTCTAAAAAATCAAAATTGGGCTATTAAAATTTGGTCGCATGTGATGCAAAGTTTATTTGTTTTCTACCCTGTATAAGGTAACTTCATAAAATAAGTATTTTTGAAAACGTAGTTTGTGCCTGAAAGTATAAAAATAAAGTAAAGGGGTTTTAAATTAAATTGTTGAATATAGATAAACTTTACGTTAAGTTAAACTAAAATTTATTTTCCACTTAATGAACACTTTACTGATGACAATGTGTCCTTTTTTGTCTTAATATTAAGGTGTAATACTTTCAGACACAAACTACGTTTTCAAAAATACTTATTTTATGAAGTTGCCTTATACAGGGTCAAAAACAAATAAACTTTGCATCACATGCTACCAAATTTTAATAGCCCAATTTTGATTTTGTAGAAAAACACACATTTAATATGGCGCTACTTTAAAGAAAATGTATCTGAAATAAACATTGTTAAAACTAAGAAGTTTTATGTAGGTTGCGTTAAGTCTTATTTTCCAAAAGTGGTGCAATTAACAAAATATGGGTGAAAAATCAAAATTATATTATGCAGCTGAAATTTTGCAAGTGGGCTAGAAACTGCATTTAAAAAAACTTTTTCTAATAACTTTTTTTCGATATTTTTGGAAATAACCCCACTTTTGAAAAATTTTTTGGAAAAAATTAAAATTTGACAGATAATGCGAATCACGTGACTACTAATTTTTTGCTTAATTTTCATCTCGATCGAAGCCGAACTTGATGCCAAAGTCAAATTTTAAATAAAGCTATTAATAAAAAAATTCCATATGATGCGGACTTTACCTGTTGAAACTGTATGTAGGTGGTTAAAATTATTTAAAAGTGCAAAGCTGCATGCATTTGAAATGCGGTAAAAAAATGTATTATTTAAATGGGCAACTGTGTTCGTGTTATGTAAACACACATCATTTTACAGCGATTACAAACGATTTTACCGTGATCATATCTTTTCTAACTACTTAACTAATTTTGTTATTATTAAAAAGGCAAATAACAATATACAGCTATACGTACTTATTCTTGTGATTAGACCTACGAATGCTATATATATATTATGTATACCGGTTGTCCACGGAAGGTGGCTCGCCCCTCTAATTTTTTTGTTTTTAAGATAATAAAATAAAATTCTGGGGATTCGTATACGACATGAAACTGCATTATTTGACAGGTGACTCAACATTATGGAACTTTCGGTTTAACCGGAAGTGACATAAACTTTCGATTTTTAAATGGGACACCTGGTATATTTTTCCTTTTTTTGACTCCATATGATATTCTAAATACAACGATGTGTCACTTTTTGTCACAAAGAAAATATTTTTTTTTCCAAATTTATTGTTTTATCTAGAGGGCTATGAATACCTTAAAATCACTTATTTCAGTTCATTAATTTTGGAAAAAATACAATTTTACTATTTTTGGTCCAATGCTATGTGTTATGTAAAATTTAATCTTTAAAGTTGTAAAACTCATTTTTTTTTAATGGCAACATGGTGGCTCGTCGGGTTAAGAAAAAAGAGGATTTTATTACGATTATTTTGATACCATACACTATTAGGTTTTAGAAAAGCTGCCATTAAAGAACTCATAGAACTTTCCTAAAATGAAGCATCGTTTGAGAATAAATTTAGATTTAAATGCATCAAGTAGCCTGTCCCGTAAAACTGATAAAACAAAATCAAGCCTTGAAGAAAATTGAAATGCCAACAGCTTCTGCCAAAGTAGGTAAATTAGTTTGTTGTTTAAAAAACATGGAAAATACAAGTTTTACAAGGAGTGAAAAAGTTGATATGTTAGATATTATTGTCAGGCTTTCGCATTTTCGGAACCAGTTTTGGGCACCTAATAGTGCTGGGTTGGATGACGCCGATTAAAATATCTTTGTGTGTAAAGTCGTGCAGCAGCAGCATCGGTTGAATTATTTCTACATTCTATTAACACTAATAACATATCAACTTTTTCACTCCTTGTAAAACTATTATTTTCCATGTTTTTTAAACAACAAACTAATTTACTCTGACAGAAGCTGTTGGCATTTCAATTTTCTTCAAGGCATGATTTTGTTCATTTATCAGTTTTGCTGGTCACAGGCTACTTGATGCATTTAAATCTAAATTTATTCTCAAAAGATGCTTCATTTTAGGAAAGTTCTAAGTTAACTTTTTAAAGGTCCTTTAATGGCAGCTTTTCTAAAACCTAATAGTGTATGGTATCAAAATAATCGCAATAAAATCCTCTTTTTCCTTAACCCGACGAGCCACCATGTTGCCATTTAAAAAAAAATGAGTTATACAATATTAAAGATTAAATTTTAAATAGCACATAGCATTGGACCAAAAATAGTAAAATTGTATTATTCCCAAGATTAAAGTACTGAAATAAGTGATTTGTTGGTATTCATAGCCCTTTAGATAAAACAATAAATTTGGGAACATTATATTTTCTTGGTGACAAAAAGTGACAAGTGACACATCGTTATATTAAGAATGTTATATGGAGTCAAAAAAAGTAAAAATATACCAGGTGTCCTATTTAAAAATCGAAAGTTTATGTCACTTCCGGTTAAACCGGAAGTTCCATAATGTTGAGTCACCTGTCAAATAATGCAGTTTTATGTCGTATACAAATCCCCCGAATTTTATTTCATTATCTTGAAAAACAAAAAAGTTAGAGGGGCGAGCCACCTTCCGTGGACACCCGGTATATATATTTTATAATTGATGTGAGTATTTTGTGGCATAGAAAAAAATCTGCAAAGAATTAAAATTTATATTTATTTTCAGGAGAAAGATGGAAGGAAATGAGAAATACACTTTCACCCACTTTTACAAGTAGTAAAATTAAAAGCTTATATGTATTAATGTTAGAAACAGCAAATAATTTTGTGACACACTTTTTGGAAAAAGAGGATGAAATTATCGACGTTGACATAAAGGATGCTTATTCAAGGTAAACTAATATACAAAATAAAGGGAATTGATACAGTGTCTCTTGTATTGGTAAATTCTTTGCTACCTATACAGCCCCAATCTGTGTCAAATAAAATTTATAGGCTCTAGACTTCTAGACTTGACTATTTTTAAAAACCTTGCACACCATTTGAGGTACGTTTTTGAAGTTAACGTAAAGCATTAGCGTTAGAAACAACCAGTGATCGGTACCTATAGATGGCACATGTCATTCATAAACACTATTCAAATATATTGACAACATTGTTTGTAGGAGATATAGGAGGTGAAGAACTGGGTGAGGCAGGTAGTGGGGATTCCACCGGACTTACCTTTGAAGGTGACCTTGCTACTATAGAAGAAACCTAACCTATAAATAACCCAATTTTCTATTTACGCACCCAGAATTATTATTTTTCGAATTCTCGCATACTTGGTACATACTTGCGACACATCTTAATTAGCCTTCAGAAAATATCACAAAACGATAAAAACACAGCAATTATTACAGAAAATGGATAAACTGAAAAAAAAATTAAAATCGCTTTCAAAGAAATCACAAAAAACACCAAACGGAACTGGGAATGTTCGATATACATCGATGCATCAAAAACATCGATATTTTCAATGCGATGATTCGTTTTTAAGCGATCCATCGAGGCCATGTAAAAGTTGTCGATGCAACGACGTATTTTAATCGATGAATTAGGCCTTAATTTTATTCGTAAATTAATTATTCTGCCGTTGCCTCTCGATCTTGATTGTGGGTGAGATTACAAAAGGTCTACATCTGACGTTTGCAGCTGATATAGTTACTTTTCCTATAGTTAATGATTTTCCTCAATCTTCGCATTATCCGAAATCGGTCAGGTCCACATTATTTCGGATAATCGGGAGGTTACTGTATTTCATTTGCTGGTAATAACGTTAGCGGTAAAAGAATAGCTAAACTGCCCCTTTTTGCATAAAAGATGCCTAATACTTTATGTATACTCGTAGAAAAAAAATAGTGTTTTTAAAATCCTTTATAAAAAGAAAACTAACTAAGTTTTACCAATAAGTATAATTAATATTTCAGATTTACAAATGATATCATAGCCACAACAGCTTTTGGTGTTCAGGTAAACTCGTTAACAGATAAATCGAATATGTTCTTCACAATGGGTAAAAAATTGACTTCGTTTAGAGGTATAATGAGACTCATTAAATTCGTTGGCCACAGTGTATGTCCTAAACTACTTAAGGTAAGAGATTTAGAAATAATTTAAAATTGTTTTGTTAATTTCGTGATAGCCTGTGCGATAAACTCCAAAAGGAATATGGTTGTTTTCGGAGGGATAGTAAATGTGTTGTCCGACAAACTTACCCTAATGGAAAAATCCGTCACTTTCCTCGATAATATACAGAGCACTGCAATGGTGCGTCAGGCTTCCAAAGCTCCTATACGAACTGAGTTAGGGATTCATTTCATATGTTGACTTATACTGTCACACAGGATGTATTTAAGGAAAATATTTTCGAATATACAGGGTGGCCCAAAAAGTGTGATATCATAGGTTTTTTTTTAATGGGACACCGTGTATTTTTTTGTGTTTTTATGTTTGTATTGGTGTCCTTTATAACTAATTATAATTTTATTGAGTTTGCTTTAGTAGTTAAGGAGTAATAAATTAAAAACTACAAAAAAAAGTTTTGCGGCTGCGAAAAAAAAATAAACAATCTGAAAGCATTTTTTGTTTTACGGAATTATGTGAGATTAATGACAAGGGGTGAAGAGATACTATAAATTATAAAATATATTTTATACAGGGTGTTTAAAATAAGGTCTCAAAAATGACATAATTTAAACTAATTTTAAGTTTTTCAAATGGGACGCCCTGTATATTATTATACTATTTGATAAAGAATTTTAAAACAAACAAATTTTTGTACTTGCAATTTATTAAAAATTTTAAACCGTTTTCTTTGATTTCTTGATCAAAAAACATAAACCTCGCTAATAATGATAAAGTTTTAAAAACAAACTAGATAGCTACTTAGGCGGCTACGGAAAAACAACCAAATTTAACAATTAAATGCATTTTGACATTATTTGTCAGAAATAAGTACCTGAGAGTACCTAAACGGATAATTTTTTTGTTCAAAAACTATTTTTTTTTGTATTGGGCGAGAGGGAGAAACAGTCTTTTTCTACGGATGCTATAAAATGTTCCACTTTTCTCATCGCTTCCATACGTTCAAAACCGAGAATTTCTCACGCAGTGAAAAATATCCGCCATTATTATATAGTGAGAAATAATTTCTCACTTGTTATTATGATAACCCGAGTCAGCCATAACGACGCAACGCCGACGATTAGCGCGCAATATCTACTTAGGCATGAAACCATTTGCCGGTGTTTCTATAACAACACGATTAAAACACTGAACAATTATTTCTGTCACCTTGCCAAACGGGAATAGTTTTATTGTTGTTTTTTATACTAAAACAGTTCAGATTTGTTAAATATTGATTATAATGGAATACGAAGATTTAGAGTTTGAAAATACACCTCCTCATATTGTTCAAAAAGCATCCGATGTTTGTAATAATTTGCTACCAAGCACATCAAGACAAAAATATGAAATCGCTTAGTCACTTTATGGACTGGAGAATGCAAGCCAAGGTAAATTCCTTTTTTGGAGATACTTTGTTAGTTTATTTTGAAGAGTTATCAATAAAATTAAAACCATCAAGATTATGGTCCCAGTACTCGATGCTGAGGAGTAAAATAATTATTAAAAATTGTGTTGATATATCAAAATACGCACAACTACGCGCATTTTTAAAACGAAAATCGGAAAAATACCCCATGCATCAACTTCAACTTCGACTTCGGCTAATATTTCAATTACCGAAAATGTGCGAAACGACCTACCAGGAATTACTTTTTAAAATTGTTCAAATATAACTGTTAATTACAATTTTAAGTAAAATATAAAAATGAGTTAATGTAATATGTATTATGTATTTTAATTCTGAACCTCGTTTTGAACACATAATAATATATAGACACAACGCATCCGTAGAAAAGTACAGTGTACGAAACGTGAGATTATCACATATTTATTCCACACTTGATTTTGACAACAAACTTCTGCGCTCGGGAGAAATATGTGATTTTTCTCACTTGTACAATATACTATTTCTCACTACTAGTAGAATTATTGCGACTCGGTTTCCTGAAAGCTGACATCCAGAAGCAGTAGATGTCTTCAGCGCTCTGTTAAATCAAAAAAGAAGAAAGAACAAAGACGGCACTAAATGAAGAAAATCAGTTCAGCAATTTTATTGACAATTATTATTAAAAGCCCTATATTAATAAAGCATGTGTAGCACAAGAAGTTGAAATAAGTGGGAATAATTTTGAAAAACAATATTCTTATGCGTGCCACATTTAATTGTACCAGGCTCTGGATAAAAATTAATTTCTTTTAAAAAAACATTTTTTGTCCGTCTAGCAATTTTGTTTGTGAAACGTTATTAGAGATAGGTAGGTAGGTAGCTACATATATTATATTTTATGTTTTTTGATAAATTATGAAAACGGTTTGAAATTTTTAATAAATTCCAAATAAGTGCAAACATTTTTGTTATGAAATTCTTCATCAAATAAAAAAATAATATACAGGGTCCATTTGAATAACTTGAGAAAAATTAGTCTAAAGTGTGTGATTTTTGAAACTTTTTTCGAACACCCTGTCACTCCTTATGATATCTCTTAAGCCCTTGCCATTAATCGCACACAATTGCCGTAATTGAAAACGTGTTTTTGGATTATTTATTTGCTTATTTTTTTCAGGGCTGCAAAACTTTTTTGAGTAAAAACTAAAAATATAAATAAATTAAAATATTTATTACTCCCAAACTACTAAATCAAATTTAATATAATTATAAACAATTATAAACGGCACTAGTACGAACCTAAAAATATAAAAAAATACTGGGTGTCCCTTTTAAAAAAATTCAAATTTATGTTATCACACATTTTTGTGCCACCCTGTATATAGGCAAATATTTTCCTGAAATACACACTGTGAAACAGTATAAGTTAGTATAAGAATGAAGTTCCTAACTTAATTCGGATAGGAGCTGTGGAAGCCCGACGCGCTATTATTGCAGGACCCTGTATATTAGGGTGGATCGACAGTATAGGAAGATTTTTTTTGTCCCATCTCGTCTCTCATAACCACAAACTATAGCAGATGCCTCAGTCACCATTTTGACGGCTCTTTCCACAGCCTGTGTGTGGCAAGGGTAATCTTTTATATATGAAATCGCTGAATGTTCTGGGTCCTATGATTTCTCGTAGCTGGACTTCCGGTAACTTAGTTGTTATTGGTGGTTCGGTCCAAAATAAATTTTGGCAGTCTACTAGCTCGTAGTAATCGTGGGTTTTAAAATTAAAGATCGGAACGGTAAAATTTCGAAGTTTTAGTTGATTAAGATCGGTTTTAGCCCTAGCCTTTAAAATTATCCAATAGGCCTTAAATACCTGCGGTCATCCAACAACATAGACAATATATTATTTTTCGGGTGTCCAAAAAAACCATTTCTATTTATCGCTTTGTAAACGATATGTTTTTAATCATCTGACAAATAATTGCATAGCTCAATAGTTTTGAAAATATGTTTTGCGCCATAAATAAATACATGAAGGCATTTTTTTAATGGAAAACCACATAGGGCAAAAAACTTTAATTATAATAAATGTTACTAACGTAATTAAATTTTGAGTTGGATTGGCAGTGCTAATATATAAACGTAATAGTCTGTTTGCAGTAGTTAACCACCGGGAATGGACCAGTCGTCCTGGGTCACGTTTTGAGAGAGCTTCGGTGCAGTAACCGTTTTTAATTGCTAAACACATTTCGTAAAGATATTTTTGATCTGTACTTAATTCGAAGTTAGTATCAATGTCAGGTAATTCACACCCTATTATAGAAAATTCTACGATTGGCAGCTTTTCGCAATTGGATAAGAGGTTTCCAATAAACCCACGAAATGCTCGAGGACCACTTGTTTCACCGTCGAGGTGTGGAAGTAAATGTCGCAGAGGAAGCTCATTCGCATGCAACTGGCAGATAAACCATTGCAGGGGTCGCTCCCTTGGCTCCTACATTACTGTTTGTTCCGTCGCAACCAACCACTTCTAAACTGTCAAACGACATTGAAGAGCTGTCTAAAAATTCAGTTAAAGAACCCAAAATACTTGAGGCAGTTCCAGAAACAGGGGACAGATAACCAATATACTTGAACCTGGTTGTTCTAATAAAGTTATATGTTTTTAGACTGTTGTACTTTTTCTATTATCAGTAAATGTCAATGTATTGTCTTTACGGACATCGAAGTACAAACCACGCAACAAGGATACCTTTGAAGACTGTTGTTGTTGTTGTAGTTGCTGTATTTTTTTCTGCCTTGCACGTCTGACCTGACAAAGAGCAGCTAATTTAGAGGCAAGTGGCCGATTAGTGAGGTCTCATGCCGTGTGCCAAATGATGTTGGATATTATTTTTTTTTTTTAACAAATGCTGGCGGTCTAAAAGATTTATTACAATATTAAAAATACTTTTTTTTTAATAAACAAAAATTATTATATTAGTCTTTCCATCTGGCCATATTCGAGGAAATAGAATAAAAGTGGTGGGGCGGTGGAAGGACTTGAGCTAAAAAAAAATTATTTTTTTGGGAAATTACTTATTTTTGCCTTACACAACTTTCTATTTGTCAGGCGTGCCAATTTTCAGAAAAAAAAATTATCGCTCCACCCTACTGTATATCTACATTTTTAGTGGTTCACCCTGTATCGAATGGACATAGATTTTTCAAATATAAAGGATGAAGCAAAAACTTAATATACAAACCCAAACAAACCTAAGAAAACATTTTAAAGCCTAATTTTAATCAATTTATAAAATATATTAATATATTTTTTTTAAAATTGGCCGCTTTGCATATTATCTGTTTCAGTTTAGTTGTTAGTGTTATGTTTTACCAAAAATTATAAACTTGCTTTCATCCCTAAAATTTAAAAATGTTAAAATATAAAATGTGTACCACCTATTTAAAAAAGTAATATTAATTTATTTTTTAATCTCGCTTTAGACATGTTTTAATACATATAATAACATCCACTTTTATCTGCACTTGTTAAATATATGGGTACTATGAAAGGTTAAGTGTTTACTCTTGCCATACCTACTTTATAGCAACGCTGGGTTTTAGGATAGCGAATTGATAACATTTAAATTGCGCGACAGAAGCTAGTATCTGATATAATTAACTGGCTAGTTTTTATGAAAATATAAGAATATCGCTTTGCATGACTAAAGCGTTGAACACATATACGCGATCGCGACCACGACCGCGATGGCGACTGCATGCGATGGCGATAAAACGCGTCCCCTGTAAACAAATTCAGCCGCACACACTTGTTGCGACCTGTCTGCGAAACGGGCGACCTGTGCAGCGTTTGATCGCAGAGTGGTCGGCGATATTACAGTGTTGGCGATCAAACGCAGCAGGTTACGTTGATCGCGGATCGCGTGAATTAAATAGTGAAAAAAGGCAGATTTATTAACGGAAACATTAATTGAGAATGTTAAGAAAAGAAACACAATATTTTGTTTGATTTGTCACATCCTGACTACAAGAATGTGGTATTAAAAATAAAATATGGGATGAAATTGCTTCGCGTTTCTTTATTATGGTCTTCTTCGTCCAATAATATTGCAAAAAGCAGTGCCTCTTCTTCTATTAAGTTACACTGCATTGTTGATTCTTTGCTGCGACTGTATCGTTCGCTCGCGTATGTGTGTTCACTTTCTTTCTTTGGTCGCAATCGCCATCGCAATCGCCATCGTGGTCGTGGTCGCGATCGCGTATATGTGTTCAACGCTTTAAATTTGAACACTTGCCCAAGTTACGCAATACTTCCACATATTATCATATATCATATAAATTTAGATCATGGAGAGAAAATTAAATAAGATTGATATCGGAAATCCGAATATTCTAATGGATTAGGAAGTGTAAAACCTTTTATGTAATATTTTTTTAGAATAAGTTATCCAACCTAGTATCTGCACATTTCTACTTTTAGAAGCAACAGCAATAATTCAAATCAATATTTTTATTTGGTTATAGTAGGTACATAAAAAATACTTGAGTTCGTTATTGTATTACTAGTATTATTCTCTAAAAGCACTTATATAAAATAATATAATATCCTTTTTTAAAACATGTTAAGTCCAACAGTAATCGGCCACCATTTTTGCGTCCCAGCACCTTGCTCTTCACTCACGTCCCCAAGATTATCCGGGAAATTGTCAAAATGGGAATGTAAAAAGTGAATTTATATGCTCATATTGAAAATAGTTAAGGTTGGTTTTGACCTGAGGTTGATGATACTTTGGGGAGTATACCGGGTGTCCACGGAAGGTGGTTTGCCCCTCTAACTTTTTTGTTTTTCAAGATAATGGAATAAAATTTGGGGAATTTGTATACGACATAAAACTACATTTTTTGATAGGTGACTCAACATTATAGAACTTCCGGTTTAACCGGAAGTGACATAAACTTTCGATTTTCAAATGGGACACCTGGTATATTTTTCCTTTTTTGGACTCCATATGACATTCTAAATATAACGATGTGTCACTTGTCACTTTTTGTCACCAATAAAATATTTTTTTTTCTTATTTATTGTTTTATCTAGATGCCTATAAATACCTTAAAATCACTTATTTCAGTTCTTTAATCTTGGGAAAAATACAATTTTACAATTTTTGGTCTAATACCACGTGCTGTGTAAAATTTAATTTTTAAAGTTGTATAACTCATTTTTTTTAAATGGCAACATGGTGGTTCGTCGGGTTAATAAAAAAGAGGATTTTATAACGATTATTTTGATACCACACAACTTCAAATTTTAGAAAAGCTGCCATTAAAAAACTTTAAAAAGTTAAGTTGGAACTTTCCTCAAATGAAGCATCTTTTGAGAATAAATTTAGATTTAAATGCATCAAGGAGTGAAAAAGTTGATTATTATTGTCAGGCTCATTTCGCATTTTCGGAACCAGTTTTGGGTACCTAATAGTGCCGGGTTGGATGACGCCGATTAAAATATCTTTGTGCGTAAAGTCGTGCAGCATCGGTTGAATTATTTCTACATACTCCAAACACTAATAACATATCAACTTTCTCACTCCTTGTAAAACTATTATTTTCCATGTTTTTTAAACAACAAACTACTTTACTTTGACAGAAGCTGTTGGCATTTCAATTTTCTCCAAGGCATGATTTTGTTTTATCAGTTTTGCTGGTCACAGGCTACTTGATGCATTTAAATCTAAATTTATTCTCAAAAGATGCTTCATTTTAGGAAAGTTCTAAGTTAACTTTTTAAAGTTTTTTAATGGCAGCTTTTCTAAAACCTAATAGTGTATGGTATCAAAATAATCGTAATAAAATCCTCTTTTTCCTTAACCCGACGAGCCACCATGTTTTCATTAAAAAGAATGAGTTATACAACTTTAAAAATTAAATTTTACATAAAATTGTATTTTTCTAAAGATTAAAGAACTGAAATAAGTGATTTTAAGGTATTCATAGCCCTCTAGATAAAACAATAAATTTGGAAAAAAAATATTTTCTTGGTGACAAAAAGTGACAAGTGACACATTGTTGTATTTAGAATGTCATATGGAGTCCAAAAAAGTAAAAATATACCAGGTGTCCCATTTAAAAATAGAAAGTTTATGTTACTTCCGGTTAAACCGGAAGTTCCATAATGTTGAGTCACCTATCAAAAAATGCAGTTTTATGTCGTATACAAATTTTCAAAATTTTATTTCATTATCTTGAAAAACAAAAAAGTTAGAGGGGCGAGCCACCTTCCGTGGACACCCGGTAGGTACATTCTTCACTGTGAGGAACTGGTATGAACGTTGAGTTAATATTGTTTGGGTACAAAATATGTTTCAAAGTTTTTCTATTATGCCCCTTGCCCTTAGTATCACAAAGACAAAAGTAATCAATATAATGATTTTGCTGTTCTTTCCAAACCACTGATTGGAAGGCTTTTTCTATTCCCTTTGGCCCAATATCTTAAACCTTCTTCACATATCTTGCAAACAACTTGCGGTGTTATCTTTATCTTGATCTTCTAATTTGATTTTCAAATGTCATTTTCAATTTCACGACGAAATATCCACAAATATAATAAAAATCATCTGGCTTGTTTTTGCAAAACCGGCTAGACACAAATTTCAAGCAGGCCTGTACTATTAATCGAATACATCAACTGGTCGAAAGGCAAAAGGTATTTTCGAACATTGACCAAATAATTTGACTCAGTCCATACAGCTCGGTTTATTTAGGTGTGATACATTTTAATGTTTATTTAGATTATAGCATTTTGTGTAGAATTTCATTCCTATTTTCTTTTTATCATATCAATGTCGTTATAGTAACAAATGCATTTTTCTAGTTTTTGGGCGTTCGATTTCTCGACAAAGATGCTGCAAAGTACTTCTATTCTGTAATGGATGACACTATCAGAGCACGGGAGGAAAGAAACATTATCAGGACAGATATGATTCAACTTATGTTGGAAGCTAGAAAAGATAAAATAGGTGAAACCAATGGCCACACAGGTATGAAACGTAATATAGGAATCTCTGAGCGGGATAATCTTTTTATTCTTTTGAATTTATAAACGCGCGCACATGTATGAAGGTGTGGAGACAAAAGTTTGTTTTTTTCAAGGATTTCGTCAGTGTCGGGTTAGTTTTGTTGTTGTAGTTTGATTTGAACATGGAGTGTTGTATAACTATCTTCATCCATGCGAAGATATGTTCGCCAAACGTCAGGTTCTTATAGTAGCTGTTCAAGTAGATTAATATGAGTATATTCAGTCCGCTTCAAAAACCTTTTTTTCATCCATTTTCTTCGTGGCTGAAGCCTTTTATTTAATTGTTGTTGTTTTTTTTTATAACACACATGCCAGCCAGTTCATCGTCACTCGACATGCTGACACCGCAACGCCTAGAAGACTGACCTACAAGTACCTGTGTCTGTAGAGAAATGTGATCCACACACATTAACGTGCGTTGCATGTGTGAATAATTGGCCTGGGAGCTTTTATTGAAACACAGTGTATTACATAAGATTTTTTTTCTAAAAGTGTTTTTTAATTCTATTTTTTTTTGATTTTAAGGAAAATCCAAAGGCACACTAAAGATTACCAACGCCGAGATTACTTCCCAATCAATGATATTCTTTTTTGCTGGTTTTGATACTGTTTCGACAGCAATGTCCTTCGGTTCGTACGAGCTGGCTTTAAACAAAGATATTCAAGATCGACTCAGGAAAGAAATAATTAAAACTCAAAAAGATGGTACTGTCACTTATGATGATTTATCGCAAATGAAATATATGGACATGGTTATTTCAGGTAAATAGAAATAATATAATTAGCTGTTAATGTCATATTATGTCAATGCCTTCTGTTGAAAAACAGCTTGTTTTAAGAAAAGTCAACTCTACTTTTGTCCAGTTTCTTAAGCACGAATACTTCCATGTAAGACATTGATATACCGTGTTTATCAGCCAAATGGAAATAATTCGATAATAAATACATGGGGGCGTGTCCGAAAAAACGCTCGGACACGTCGACTGGTATTTCTAGTTGAGCATTTTTTCTTAATTAAAACTTGTTATGCAGGTTGCCCTGTATATTATTCAATTTTTCAGAAAATTTTAGACATATTTCATGTACAATATCCTATAGGTACCTATCTTTAACCGTTTCGGAAATATCAGGTGTTTTCAGATTTATTGCATTTCAGCGTTTCTTTTTACTGATATGAAATAAAAAAAAGGTATAAATATTTTTGTTTACTTTTGTTTAAAATTCCTGACCAAATTATTGTCAGTCTACATAACAATAGTTGTCAGCGTTATAGTCTTATGAATTTCTTTGTATATTAGAAAAACGGTTTATTTAACAAAAATGCACAAAACAACAATTCTACAAATAATTGGTTATGGAGATAAAACCAGGACACAAATGGAATTTGCTCGCTTAATTCATGAAAAATTTGCCGCCTATAACTCAAGGGGAAATTAATAAAATAGAAAAGCAGTTTCGCTAGCTTAGACATGTAAAGCAGATAAAAAAAAGTAGCTTTTAAAAAGCTGCCAATGCAATAAGTAATAATACCAAATTAGATAGTATGCTTGAGTGTGAGGAAAACCCACATACTTCTAGTCGAAAAACAGCTCCAATGTTCGATGTTAGCCATTCATCGATTATTCGAACATTACAAGAAAATAAAATGTATCCCTATAAAATGATACATACTCATGTTAGATAACTATGTGATCCAATTAGAACATGTTTTGTTTTCTGATTGGTGCACCTTTAAACATTTCACGGTCATGCTAATCGTCATAATTGCCGCTATTGGTCTAGGGAAAATCCTCACTGGATTAGAGAAGAACATACGCAATATCCTGAAAAGGTTAATGATTGGGCAGGAATAGTTGGAGATCATATCATAGGTCCCTTTTTCATTAATGGCAATTTAAATGATGATAATTATGCTGCTACAAAATAATATCTTGCCAACTTTGACAAAGTTATATCCTAATCCAGCAAATCCACAACTTCCAGCGAAAATGATATGATTTCAGCAAGATGGAGTACCGCCCCATTACCAAATCAATGTCCGGCAGTACCTCAACCGAGTATTTCCAAATCGGTGGATAAGGAGGCGTGGTTCAATGGAATGGCCAGCACGATCCCCTGATCTGACCCCAATAGACTTCTTGTTATGAGGTTATATTCTAAAATATTGTATACAAAACTAAACCCCTCGAATTAGCGGACTTAAGAAGACGAATAACGCTTGCGATTAGATCGGTCACGCCTGAGATGTTCAGTAACATTAGAAGAAATTTCTATTTAAGATTAGGATGTTGCCAAGACGTTCGCGGCGAGCATTTTCAACATCTTTTACATTAATGTTTTTTTTTGTTTTTACATTATCAAGAAATAAACAGTACCTACTTATTAGTTTTTGAGTGTGTTATAAAAATATGTCTAAAATTTTCTGAAAAATCCAAAAATTTAATAATTTGCAGGGTGTTGCGTTTAAAATAAGAAAGTTGGTATTAGCCACATGACACATCTTGTATAAAAAGTTTTTGTTGAAAAAAATGCGCTACTAGAAATACCAATCGACGTGTCCGAGCGTTTTTTCGGACACGCCCTCGTGTATTTATTATCGAATTTATTCCATTTGGCTGATACACACTGTGTATATGCACCTCGTTTAAACCTGTAGTCTGTGGGCTACTATGCTACTGGTACCTATATTATAAAGTACTCTGCATCTTTTATGTTTGAGTGGATTGTTTGTCAAGCAGCTCACCCAGCAAAGCCGCAATCTGTGGAGGTTACCTTGTACTGCTATGACTTTTTTTTTCGAAACTAGCTTTAGAGTAGTTATGATTTGTAGACAAAATATGTTTAATAACACAAGACAAATGGTTTGAAAAATTCTGAAATCCTGATTATCTTATTTATATTTCTTCATTGATTTTCAGAAATTCTTAGAAAATGGCCACCATTTCCGAATTTAGATAGGATTTGCACCAAACCGTATGTTATTGAACCTGTTAACAAAGATGAAAAACCTGTACCAATTGGACTACATCAACAAGTTTGGATATCGACGTATGGAATTCAAAGAGACCCTAAATATTTTCCAAATCCAGAAAAGTTTGACCCTGAAAGATTTTCAGATGAAAATAAAGATAGCATAGTACCGTATACGTTTAACTCGTTTGGCGTAGGTCCAAGGATTTGTATTGGTAACAGATTTGCTCTTGTAGAAATAAAAGCTCTATTCTTTAATCTGTTGTTACATTATGAGATTGTGCCCACAAAGAAGACTGCTATTCCATTTGTATTAACAAAAGATTTCTCACAGATTCCTGAGGATGGATTATGGTTGGGACTGAAACGTATCAGAACCTAAAAAACATTTCTGAAAATTATAAAAAGGCGTCATCTAAACTGATAATAAATATATAAGTAACAAAAAGGTTTCATTTGTGTTCGTTCTTATATGCAATGTTAGCGGTCAATCTTAATACATGAAACCAATATTTTAAGTAAAAAATGTTTAAAAAATTATTTAGTTATGATAATGTCAAAAAAACCTTTGTGTTACTAACAATAAGGTATTATGACAATTTAATCATAACTCTTGGTAATATGTAAAAACAAACATTGAGTTTAATGATTTAGATGTGTTTTTATTTTTTTTTAATTTTTTGACCAATTACTCGTATATAAGTCTGTTCAATGACCGCTGACCATTACGTCTTAAGGTGGATTTTCATGCGTACGAAATACGATGGTCCGGCGATCCGAATCCGAAAGTGTTTCTGTTGATTGAATTGTTTCCGCGCCAATATTTATCCGAATCATTTCAACTCTCATCCGACCATCGGATGAGTTAAAATATTTTTAACTCTGTGCGACAATCGTGTATATTTATAACCTCACTATTGAAGTTTTTAGTACCTATTGTTTTGATTTTAATATTTTAACACAAAATGAATGATAACGAAATAAATCAGCCTCATTCTATTTGGAAAACCAGTAATATATTAATTTTGTAGTATCTGGTTATATTGAAATTAAAAAATAAACACAAAAAGCAAAGAAAACAATTTTGGGTGAGAGATATTTTTAAAAATAGAAAAGAACAATGCGCTTATCGCAATCAATGGGTAATCAGTTCAGTTTACATATTTGCAATAAAAATGATAAAAAAAATTAAAACAAACAAAATTACTATTTATTAACCTATAAATGAAGTCAAATGTTTGTCTATTGACCAAATTCGGAACGAAGCCATGAAAATTGGCAAATATTTCGGACGAAATGAAATGTCATTTCGGATCGTCGGACCATCGTATTTCGTACGCATGAAAATCCACCTTTATTCTCCACATTTGCGGTACTTCGTAAATTAATTCAGTCAGTTTGACTTACCAGTGGTAAAGGTTATGATTTTAGCAACGTTTATTACCTCCAGCAAAACTTTTAAGACACTTACAATGTTACATGTTTAGTGGGTACCGGCATTAATAAAAAAATTATTGACAACAATTTAGTTATATCAAAAGCTGACAAGGACAACTGCTAGGTAATTTTGGAGAGACCACAATATATTGAAAAGGTTAATAATTTCCTCTCTTCCGATGATTTTTCTTTAATTCCCAATAATCCATTAGATAAATTTTTTCAATTGTTCAAAACCACTTTAAAACAAACCAATGACACTCTTATTCATTTTAAAACTAATAAATACAAGCTCACACCTATAAACCCTTCAACCCCTCTGCTTTATGGTCTCCCCAAGATTCACAAGCAGAGTATACCTGTTCGCCCTGTTGTGTTTTACTGTAGCTCACCTTGTTACAAACTCAGTATTTGGCTTAATCAGACTCTACTTAACCTAACTAAATTTAAAAGTTCTTTCTCAGTTAAAAATTCTTCAGATCTTGCTAAGGACCTTACAAACATACATATTCCGGATTCTTCTTTACTAGTATCTTTCGATGTTACAAACTTATTTCCTAGTATACCCCCTAATGAATGTCTAAACCTAATTAAAACACTTCTCACGGATAACACATATTTGGAACACGAATATGTAAATAATATTTGTATCCTAGTAGACTTAGTTCTCAAACAAAACTTTTTTCAATTTAACAACCAATTTTATAAACAAATATCCGGGCTAGCCATGGGCCCAGCCTTATCCCCCCTGCTCGCAAAATTTTTTATGTCTTTCATTGAATCCAAAATAAAAACTCATCCTCTTTTTAAACATATACTCTTCATAAGAAGATACGTGGATGATATTTTTGCAATATTTACCGGTACTGAGCAAGACCTTCAGTCTTTCATCACTTTTCTGAATTCTATACATCCTGCCATAAAATTCACGTCTGAAGTGGGAGTAGACAATTCTATTGCTTTCTTAGATCTGAAATTAACCAAAAAGAACAATAAAATTTCATTTTCTATCTATCACAAACCTACTAGTACAGATTCGATCATCCCATACCACTCTAATCATCCACACAATCAAAAGTTTGCCTCGTTCCACTCATTCTTTTCCAGACTTTTTGCTATCCCCCTTGGAGATAACGAATTTAAAACAGAACTGAGTCTTATCAGACAAATAGGTACTAATAACGGCTTTCCTCTGAACGTGATCAATAAAATATATTATAAACACTTAAATAAATTTCTAAACAAAAATCTTTTGTCTAAAGACACAACCTCAAAAATATATTATTCATTGCCGTTCTGGGGCCCCATCTCGTACAAACTTTAAAAAATCATTTGATATCGACATTGCATTCAAAACACAACACTCTTTAAAAAGGTTCCTAGGTAGTTCGAAAGACCATATCCCCATTTCTGATAGTTCAGGCGTGTACAGCATTTCGTGTTCAACGGAAGGCTGTTCTGCGATTTATGTCGGTCAAACAGGTCGTAAGTTCTCTACAAGAATAAGGGAGCACTGCAGGGAATTAGAAAAGGCTCAGAATCAGGACCTCTCTCCCTCTAAAATTAAATCCAACTTTTCTAGACACATTCATTCGAATAAACACAACTTTACACCAGACTCTCACACTAAATGTCTACACTTTTGCACTAAGGGTAACAAACTCGATCTCTTGGAGATTCTGGAAATCAATAAAACTTTAAAAAATTTAAATATTATCTGTCTAAATGACCAAATTCAACATAGTTCCACAAGCTTTTTTAATTCCCTCAACTTTTCATGACTCAACTGACCCTTCTCTGAATCCTTTTGCTCCCCTTTTTCTGCTTTATCTTTTCCATTTCTATTTTAATTGATTTTCAATAATTATAACATAACCCATTTTCCCACGTATATCCAGACACGTGGAAAACAGCGATTGTAATACTGATTGCAAAACCTAATCAAAATCGCGCTTTCCCCGAAAATTGGAGACCCATAAGCCTCATCTCGTCCATAGCAAAAATCTCAGAAAAAAAATTTCTATCCAGACTATGGGACATTCTTAATGAACTTCACATCATTCAAGATGAGCAGTTTGGCTTTCGCCACGGTCATTCGACCGAAGACCAACTTGCTAGACTAATCGACACAGCCACAGATGGTCTGCAGCACCAGGCCTCCACAGGCATGGTAGCTCTAGACATTTCCAAAGCTTTCGACAAAGTTTGGCACGACGGCCTCGCATACAAACTCCATTATGTTTATAATATAAACATAAATTTCACAAAATTCATTATTTCATACCTTAAAGATAGAAAATTCCAAACCCGTGTAAACGGCATTTTGTCAGACGTACGCGATATTGAAGCGAGCGTTCCCCAAGGTTCCCCAATTGCCCCAGTTTCATACATTGTGTATACTGCGGACATGCCAAAAACGCCTTTTGTCGAGCAATACATCTTTGCTGACAATACGGCCATTACGTGCACCCATAAAAACCTTGCACACATTAAAAAATGTTTACAAAATCAGATTAACACGCTTATTGACTATTTTCAAAAATGGAAAATAAAATTTAACGCTGAAAAAACTCAAGCCATTCTCATTTCTAACAAGAGAATAAACAACATCAATATCCAAAATCTTGAACTAGACAATACTGAAATACCTTGGAGCAACACCCTAAAATACCTCGGTGTCACTCTTGACAAAAAGCTCTCATGGGCCCCCCATTTTGACAATAAAATCAAAAGCGGAAAGCAAGCACTTGGCCGCCTATATCCTCTCCTGGGTCGCAAAAGCAAACTGTCACTTAAAAACAAGACGCTACTATACAAACAAGTAGTGCGCCCCTCCATACTATGCGGAAGCATAGCATGGTGTCAAGCACCTAAAACACGAAGAAAACGTCTTCAAACACTTTAAAATAAAATTCTTAGGGCCATCACAAACGCGCCCTACTACATTAGGGGAGCGGCGATCCACCGCGACCTTAAAGTAGAAACAATTCAAGAATTCCTAAACAAAAGACATACTGAGTTTTTTAGGAAAAAACAGTTTCACCCAAATCAATTAATTCAAAATTCATTTCCCATAAGTCCCGCCCCAAATCTGCTTAAAATCCGCAATAGGAGCCTAAATGCTCCTATTATACAACAACATAAAAAACACAAAAACAACATCCTAATCGTCAAGCCATGCTTGATTGTATGACAACAAAAATTGATCAAACCCAAAAAATTTGATCAATTTAAAAAAAAAAAGTAAAAAAATTTTTTGAAAATAAAAAATTTCAAAAAATTACACTCTAGAGAAACACTAACGTCCCCCCCAAAGGACAATTTGTCCTTTAATTTTCAGAAAACCCAAAGTGTGTAAAAGTGCTCAACGGCACTAACACGTTAAAACCCAAGAAAGAAGAAGTATAAGGGCCATCTGTGACTAACTCTTCGTCACTTCTTTATGGCGTCGGCTACGGTAAGGGCCACTCGCCAGCAAAATTTGGGTGATCGTAAATTGGTCTGCTTTTATCCGCGACTAATTAATTTTTAGCAACAATTTTAACATCTCTACGTTATCTAATTTACTTTACCGACAAACCAAAAGGTCTTATATTAATTACCTCTTACTCATAGATGGCACTGTGATAGTCACTTTTTACTTTGTCGAAATACTGAGTTACACTTTTACCAATATTATAAACCTACCAACAGAGGTCGTCACACAAATACTTATGATGCCTATTTTCAAACCTTTTAGCAACATATTTCTAAATGTAATTTTCTTTCTATTTTATACGGATTGTATTGATTTTATCTTGTATTTTAAGCAATTTTGAACCTTAATTGAGCTTTTCTCCTTTATAACTTTTACAAAATTTTTATAAACTCATGGCATACTCTATAACGGGAACACAAATTTTTTAAAAACATTTCTTAAAACTTTTTTGCACCAAATGTGTCTGCTCTGACTCCGGCGGGGTAACTGGGCCGTAAAAAGCCTGGTACCCCAACTGTTTTTACTTTTTAACTAAAAGGTAAGCTAATCTACCACACTTCTTAAATTTTCATTTACTACATTCCCCTTTCTATTTTTTACAGATGCTTTGACCCAAAAAACAACTTTTTTCTTTTTCTTTTCTTTACATCTCACCCCAACATTTTCACATGTCACAACTCAGGATGTTTCAGTAATTTAATAATGCTTTTACAGATATGTTTTTCAAAACTCCCTAATTTTTACTACAATATAATTTTCTGCACGGCACAGTGTGCTTCTACACTTAACCCTCGACTCTTCAGTATGCTGGAGTCTTGATTGTTGACCTTCTGATTTTTCAATTTTACATCTCTTGTACCTACACCATTAAAAGGTCCATTACGGCTCAATCTCACCATTATTTTCTCTTTTGCTAAAAACATCAGCATTTTACTTTTCACTTTGTTTCCTGATGATGAGTGTTTATACACTCGAAACATGTCGATGTGATACTACGTTCGCCTAGTTTTTCGATGAATAAAGATTGTGGAGAAAGACTTCGTGCTTTTATTTTTCTGTATTATTTAACTCCACTTTGAGTATGGACTACTTCTTCAAAATTAATAAAAAAGCATGTAAAGCCTCATTTCAAGTAAGTTACCGCATAGCTAAGGTAGGAAAAGCGCATATAATTGCCGAAACTCTTATTAAACCGTGTTTAATAGATGTTGTCGAAACCATGATTGGTGAAAAGTTTAGTAATAGTGCAAATGCTGCAAATTTCAAACGATACTGTTCATAGGAGAATTTATGAAATAAGTAACGAAATAGAAAATACAGTTATTCAATGGATAAAAGGTAGTGGTTGCTACGCATTACAACTTGATGAAATAACAGACTTGCAGAATTGCTTGTTATTGTGCGGTACATAGACAACAACTCTGCAGAAGAAGAAATGTTCTTTTGCAAACCTTTGAAGACCCATACAACCGGCGAGAAAATTTTTAAGATGATCGATTTTTATATTACTGAAAAAGAACTTAATTGGAATAAGTGCATTAATATCTGCACCGACGGTGCAAAAGCAATGCCTGGTAAATATTCTGGATTTATTGCACGTGCGACTGATTTATTTCGTTGGTTCCCAAGATAAGAAAAAATGTAAAATCTGCATAATATAATCTATAAAAGCCCTACAACCCATAAAAAATAAAAAAAAATTGTTATTACCCTCCGCTTTCAATGGTTTCTCAGGAAGTTCCGTATTTTGACCGTCGGTCGTCAATGTGTTAATTACATAGTCCGACTAAACAAAGGTTAAGTGGAAACACTTGTTACTAGCAAGGGACAAACTTATTCGCCCTTTCAGATATCATTAAATAGGACGTATATTATTTTCTTTCTTCTTTTTCAAATGTTTGCTGCAATGTTTATCTGAATAAAGATTGTTTATTATTATTATTATTATTATTATTATTATTATTATTATTATTATTATTATTATTATTATTATTATTATTATTATTATAATTATTATTATTATTATTATTATTATTATTATTATTATTATTATTATTATTATTATTATTATTATTAATATTATTATTATTATTAATATTAATATTATTATTATTATTATTATTTAACGGTATCACACTTATTAGTGGTATTACAGGATTCATCGGTCAGAAGTGACAAGATGATCCTATTGTAGGCCAACAACCCTCCTCACTATGCTGCATGTATCCAGTAGTATTGATTTTTGTAAATGTTTGTATAATTTCCATTCTAGGCCAAGCACTGATATGTTTTGTTTTAACTTTTTTGGTATTTCACCCAGGGTCCCGATCACAATTGGTACGATCGTCACAGACTCCATATGCCACATCTCAGTTATTTCATCCCGTAGCGGTAAGTATTTGTTGATTTTTTCCGCATAAGTTTTTGAGAGATTTGTGGCTAAGGGAACGGCAAAATCCACAATGAAGGTTTTCCTTTCCTTTTTAAACGTGAGCACTAGATCAGGTATATTATTGGGGATCGTTCTATCCGTCTGTATTTTTCTATTCCAGTAATATAATTATTATTATTATTATTATTATTATTATTATTATTATTATTATTATTATTATTATTATTATTATTAATATTATTATTATTATTATAAAAAAAGGTAAAAATGGATTATTTCGGACCAAAAATAAAGGAAAATTAATTTATATTTTTATTTTAAAGATGGTCTACCATTTTACGTTTCGAAAAAATTACCTGTTTTTAAATAGCATGCCTTGATATAAAATATAGTATCAGCTGATATTTAAAACAAAAAATTTCAAAATCAAGCAAAAATTGGTGTTTTCTCAATTAACATTCGAGGTACTGTATAAGTGGATGGTTGCAGATAAAGCATAATATCTTTCAAACTTTTGGAAGGCATATTTTTTGTCATGTCTAAATTGCACAACTTAACTTCAATTTAACCGTCGCTGTACCTCTACCGTTTACGAGATCGAACACTGCTTTCTAAGTGGGAACGTAATATTAAGCACAAAAAAATTTAGAGATCTTACAACTTAAATATAAAATAATATGCAACACTTAAAAATTGTGATGTTATGAAACTTAGTAGGGCTATCTATTTTTATCATATAACACTTAAAATTATAAGCTGATGAAACATATCTTCAAATTATGAATAATATCGTAAACCTGCACATTATAGACAAACTAATTTTACTTTTATTAATATTCTTATAGCGCGAATAATGTATAGGCACAATTAAATATATAAAATGTGTTTATAAGGCTTGGGTAGAAAAGGGGGAAAGGAGGAGATTTAATAATAATTATTCTTAAAGAAAAAGAAAAGCACAAAGTCTTTTCCACAAGTTTATTAGAATAACTAGGCGAACCTAGAATAATTCATAATAATTCGACATGTTTCGAGTGTAGAAACCTAATCATCAGGAAAACAAAGTAAATAATACAATGCTATTGTTGTTAGCAATAAAAAAAAATAATAAGTGGGATTGAGCCGTAATGGAGCTTTCAAAAGTGTACACGAGGTGTAAAAAATGAATAGTCCGAAAACCGACAAGACTTCAGCATACTGGAAAGTCAACGGCTAGTGCAAAGGCCCTGTCTTGGGCAGAAAAATGAAGAGAGCAAAAGAAAAATTAGAGAGTTTTAACAGATTTTGTGAAAGTCATTTAGGTATAAGTAGTGAAAAATCTTAAGTTTCATTAAACTTTGTCGGAGACATGTAAAAGTAGTGAAATGAGAGGAAAAGAAGAAAGAATAAATTTTGTTTTAGTAAAAGTCAAATCATCTGTAAAAGGAAATGTAGCAAATGAAATTTAATAAAATTAGGTAGATTCGCTTACCATTTATCTTGAAGTAAAATGCTGTTGGGGTACCAGGCTTGTTACGGCCCAGTTACCCCGGCAGGAGTCAAAATTATAGATTTAAAAGATATTTAAAAAAATTTTTTAGTTTTACTAAAACATCTTAGAAAATTAAGCTTTTCATTGTTAAACTCATTGCAAAATTTTTCTTTTGAATGTCTGTTAAAACTTTCTAATTTTTCTTTTGCTCTCTTAATTTTTCTGCCCACGACAGGGCCTTTGCACTAGCCTTCGACTTTCCAGTATGCTGAAGTCTTGTCGGTCTTGTGACTATTCATTTTTTACACCTCGTGTACACCATTGAAAGCTCCATTACGGTTCAATCCTACTTATTATTTTCTTTATTGCTAACAACATCAGCATTGTACCATCTACTTTGTTTTCCTAGTGATGAGTGTTTCTACACTCGAAACATGTCGAATTATTATGAATTATTCTAGGTTCTCCTAGTTATTCTAATAATCTTGTGGAGAAAGACTTTGTGCTTTTCTTTTTTCTATACATTTAAGTCCACTTTGAGTATGAACTACTTCTTCAAAATTATTCTTAAGTTTTTTTTTGGTCGTGTACCTACAAATATGAAATAATTGTTATGCTCAGGCCTATCGAGACGAGGTTGATTTCTCGGGCCCGATGTCTCAAGGATCCAGGGTTTTTTGTATTTCATCCAGACTGCACCGCTATCCAATACTTTTTGGAAAAACAAAATATTAATATTATTTGAAGTGTATTTACTAAAAAATGGGACATTATTGTAAAATATCATTAACCTTTTTGCAGGAATAAGAAGAATAATGGGTTTTATAAGTAATTTTTTGAAACTTCAAGTTTGCTGTTTTTTTAAATAAAAATTTTGAATAAGTACTTAAAATATTATTATAAATAGACGTAGGTAATTTTCTGATAAATATCTATTAAACCACATCAAAATTAATTATTTTTTCAAAAATGATGAATTTTAGGGCGTTGATCACGAATCTGGAAAAGATTTTTACCGGAAACGCTTTGTTTTTGAGATATTCCTTATTAACCCATTAACGCCCAAATTATTTTTTTCTTTCCAAATTCGAAAATATTCTTAGAGGTAACTCGTATGGTATTGTAGTTAAGGTCTAAGTGGTTATATAATTTTTTTTTACCCAGTTTTGGTTTTAAGGGCCATCCTCGTATGAGGACGCTGGGCGTAGTATGATAAATCTGGTAAACTAAAGAAAAACATTTTTTATGATATTAATAGCATAAAAAATACTTTATTACGAAAAACAGATGTAAAAATTTTAAAATAAAACGAAAAATGTCAAAATTAGGGATAGAAAGATTTGTTGCGGAATTTTGGAAAACATGGAATGCACACGGTCGCATCACATTTTGTGCAAGAAGTACGCGGTTTTCCTTTACATGAAAGGAACTGGCATCGACGTTGTCTCTTTTACCCATAATAGGATTCATCTCATCAAACCTTCCCTTTCAATTTTTGTGTTTTTTTCTTCGTTTTCGAGCGAATTCTTCTTTTTTGTTGTCTTATAAATGCGAGAACTTTTGCTGATGGGACGTTGCCGGTGCGTGTGCTTGACAAAATTTGATAACGGAACGTTATCATCAGAGTCGTCGTCGGACGATAAACTTATTTCCATTCGTTCACCAACAGGTACATCTGGGTCCTCATCATTGACATTCTCTTTACATGTAATTTTCCTATCGCCCAAGGAATTCGACTGCAGTTGATGCGAAAGTGACGGTGCTCGCCTGGCACAGCTTGATAAGGGAATGTCATCATCATCGGATGGCAAGTCTATTTCCAATTGTCCTGCAACATCTAATACAACTGGTACATCCAGATCCTCATCATTAATAACCTCTTTATCTGTTAGATCATCAACTTCATGTGGTAAAGCTACTAGATCAGCTTCGATTTGTTCCGAATACAAGTAATCAACAGCCTATTTAAGCGTTTTAAAAACTTGTCTTGATGTACTCATATTGGCTAATACTGAAAAATAAAATATGACAATTAGCCCAGCGTCCTCATTTGAGGACGCTATAATTTTTCAATGGTTTTTTAAAATTTTAAAGCAAATTATAAAAGCGCAATATAATACTACAAAAGATATGTGTTTTCAGTTTATAATGAAAAAAAAATTATCGCTTACCTCCAAATATTGTATTAGATATGACCACCAACTTCACTTATAGACAAAACAGTAAACATAAAAGATTTTCGAAAAATAAAATGACTGACTTGTATAGAACTTACGGCGTAACTAAACCTATTTAGGCAAAGCTAAATTGATGCACTTGCACTTAGGCTAAAAATAGACAAATAATTTTAGGTGTCCTCAAACGATGACGCTGGGCGTTAATGTGTTAAAGTAATTACCTATACCTGTTATTTAAAGTTAGGTTTCTGACGCATAACTGACATTTATATCCTTTGCTAACACAAAAATTGAGTTAAAAGGGGTCATCAAATAACTAAAAACAAATGAGTAAACGGCCTTTTAAATGCCAAAATATAAAAAAAAAATTTAATAAACATTTTTTTGAAAATAAATATTTCACTTTTTTTTTCGGGTATTAGTGGGGTAGAGGACTTTAATAAAAACACTTTCTACTTATCCACAACGTTTCGGTTTACTTTTTGAAGGGCTAAAATAACGACAGAATTATTAGTAGGTATCTATTCTACAGACACACGTAAGATTGAAAACAACTAGTTAGTTACTTATCGTTCTAAACAATACATAAATTCAGTTCTTACTTGAGGATAATTATTATAGAAAGTGTGGAAATTTAATAAACAAACATAGCATTTTGCATTTTCTGCCTTAATACTTTTCTACTTTTCTCCAAATTATAATTTAAATTAACAACACATGGTTAAAATTGAAACCTATTACATCTCAAAAACTACGCATTTCCGGCAAAAATCGTTTTAGATTCGTAATCTACTCCCCAAAATTTATTATTTCTGAGAAATCATCAATTTTAGCATGGTGAGCGTATAATATACTTCTACCATTTTTTTTAACCCGTTAACCCGACGATTGAGCCAAGTCAACACCTACTCAACACCCCCCCGGCATCCTCATTAAAAAGCTGTGACCACCACTCACACTTATTAATGTTTCTTAAATTTTAATTCTACTTAACAATGTCCAGAACAAAGATTTTGAATTACCATTATTATTACTCATAAACAAGGATGTCTCCATGACATATAAAAAACGGAAAAAACTTTTTTAATTTAAATACTCTTCCCTCCTCAAACTTAAGTTGCTAATTCACTCTTATGTGACTATTCAGCTACTCCTCAATTTTGAATTAAAATAATTCTTACGACTTCAACTATTCCAATTTCAAACATTCCTCTCTCCTCACACTTACGTCACTGGTTCACCAAAATGTGACCTTTTCAGTTACTCCTCATCTGTTTATAAAACTTCTTACAACATTTACCACTCCAATTTTAAATTTTCTTCTCTCCTCACACTCATGGTGCGATATCACTAATTTGACACTTAGCTTACTGCTATGTTAGCCTAATATCTTGGTTTTTGCCAATTTTCCACGAATGACCTCTTGCTAGGTATACCATTCCGGTGGACGTTTTTCCAATTACTTTTTTTGTCCTTTCCATAATCTTTTAGCTCCATTTGGACTGTTTGCACCTGTTGTATTTCTTATTTTCCTTATTCGATTCTCCTGATGATGAATTTCGAAACATGTAGAGAATTTACCCTTAATTAAAACTTAACATTTTCTTAATATACCAGTGGAGGAAGACTTAAATTGTCTTATTTCTTTCCCTTTTAAATTTAAGTTTGTTTTCTAAAAAAACTGTATTTAATATTATAATATTACCACATTTTCTTTATTGTTTTTCTATTTTATATTTTGCGAGTGAGGAAATATTTGATAAATTACAAATTTTACAAAATAAGGTAATGCGGATTATTTTAAACTGTGACAAATATAGAAAAATAAATTTTATGTTAAATAACACAGACATTTTTTAACACTTTGAAAGTTGATTTAAAAATTTTAACTGTTTTCTAGTAATTGGGTAGCGCTGATTGCTTTCAGTTTTTTTATATCATGTAAGGTTATTTTTCAAACCGGTAAAATCCAAAAATATAGAAAAAACACTATTTATTTCATTTATAAGCTAGTTTTTTAATATATTAAGGAAAAAAATACAAAAATATACAAAATATACACATATAAACTATTATAAATGGTTATTTATTTGTTACTCTTCTTCAAAAATCGTTTTATTTCTCAGAAAAGCTTCTTTTGGTTGTTTTTCTGTTTCAGCTAAAGGAAGATCTCTTCTCAATGTCCAACAGAAATCGGCCATCATTTTTGTGTCCCAGCGCCCCTGGTATCTTTTTTCCATCGCTTTAATATATTGATGACATCTTTCACCTTGCTCTTCACCCACGTCCCCAAGATTTTCTGGGAATTAGTCCAAATGGGAATGTAAAAAGTGAATTTTTTCTTAGGTTTTGTTGTATGAGCCCATCATATACTCGTATTTACTGTAACCTATTCAAGGCTCTAAACTACTAGGAAACGAGTAGTTCACTCGTCCTGAATGTCAATTTACTATAAACTGCTCCTATTTATAGCAAATTACCTATTCAAGACTCTAAACCACTAGGAAACTAGTACCTAGTTATGCTCATATTCTGAAATTCCTGAAATTTTCCCGCATATTTTCAACGATCTCAACATAGTAGTAATTTATGTTCAACTTCTTTAAAAGCATTACATGCATGTTTTTCCTTATCTTCCATTACCTTTTCAAATTCTGTATCTTTCATCAAGCTGCTAATCTGCGGCCCTACAAGATTTTCTCCTTTAACTTTTCCTCTGACAGAACCGGAAATGTTTTACACAAATATTTAAAACAGTTTTCTTCTTTGTTTAATGCCTTAACAAATTGTTTCATTATTTCAAATTTTTAGATCTTCACACACTTCCCAGTTGTGATTTTCATATCGTATTCTTAAAAGTAATTCCTCTAAAGTTTCATAGTTTTCCTTTAACTTAACTGTATGGCCGACCTAAACAGAAGCAAAAACATTGTCATTATGTAAAAGAACAGCTTTAAAGCTCCTTTTTGAAGTCGATAAAAAGTCTCCAGTCGGAAGGTGTGTAGCACCACAGAAAATCATTTTTTATTCATCAATCATTTAGAATTTGAAGTACTACATTAATTTTAAAATGTATTAAAACGCCTATTATAAGTTTTTTAATATTTTTTCTTTTTTTTTTGCAAAAAAAAATCTGTGGGTGATAGAGACCAATTGTATTTTAATTAGTTATTTCTATATAAAAACTGAGCTCAACAAACAAAAATCACGTCATCACAAATTTCATGCAGGCCTGTGTAATTTAGATTGTTTGAATGTCATAAATTTAACTATTTACTTGTTTTAAAAATTTGTTGTTGTTTTAATTATGACCATCATAATTATAAAAGAAGAACGAGTGCTAAGACAATAACCTACACATCTGTTTTTCATAAAGGTTTGATAGAATATAATAATTTGGAAAATTCTATTAAATCTCAAATACCACTAAAACTATTTAAAAAAACTTTAAAATTACTTTTAATTAAAAAAAAATGTCACGTAATATTTGATACAATTTGTGAAATGTTTAACTTTTCTGTCTGTTTTTGTTAAAAGAAGGTTGCGTTTTAAAATTTAAAAATAAATCTACTAGGAAGTCCAACGTAATGAAACATTTTTTTTAAGTCTGTCCCTAAAGGAATGAAAAGGGGGTTAAAACTTTTTATATTGGGAAACATGTTTTTTTACGGACTTTCTATTACTATTTATAGTATTTCAATATTTCAATAAGGTTCATGAAAAGGTTCTCTAAGCGTCATTAATAACCTGTAATGGAATATATCTATTTTTTAATAATTATGATGAATCTATATTTTTGGTATTATTTTCATGAACAATTAAACAAATCCGGAAGATAAATGTTATTTTTATCGAAAGAGAAAAAAAAATGTCAAAAGCAAAAAAAAAATTATTTTTAAAATTAATGTGGGCACCTATTAAAGGTTCCATTGGGTAGTCTGTATGGTACCTGCTGCTTTGTTTCGATTTCATAACAATTGAATTGCATGAGTGAAGGCACGGGTACCAGCTGGTTTCTAATTACAATAATTTTAAATTGAACGTATTTTCCCCACGCAATTTAAACCTTGAAAATATATTTTTATGTCACATTGGAGCCTATCGTTAAGGCAGGATTGCCTATCGTTAAGGCAGGATTGCTGTTGTGCTTAAAAAAATAACACGATCTTATCTTACCTTTACGTAAAACCAGTTATTTTTTGTGGCCAATTTACTGTTCACTGTATGAGTAGGTTTATGAAAAATCGTTCTTACATTAGTGCTAATAAGGCTGACTATATATTTTTTGAACCTAAGACAAGGATGAGTTAATATAGCTCATGTCCAAAAGTTAAAGGATACAATGAATTACAACGGATGTGATTAACGAATTTTATTATTAATTTCAGTAATACGCATACATTGTTTTTCAAACACGGATATACAGGGTGTCCATTTAGTGTGCCGGTGGTCGATATATCGTAAACGGTCGACTTAAGGAATAAAACTTTTATACAAAGGTTGTACAGGTTAACGTCGCGCTCGTTTTAAAAATAATTTTAAATATACAGGTTGGACCAAAAATCCAGGGTAGGCCAGACATAACTTTTTTTTTAAATGGAACACCATATATTTTTTTTCATTATATTGAAGCCTTTAGTAGTCCTCTATTCTTCCTTAAACATTTTTGATCATCAAATGCGACGTTTTCAAGATATGATTTTTTCAATGGATTTTTGGCTAAAAATGAGTTTACATCAAAATCGTTGAATTTTAACCTCGATTTTAACTATCTTTACATTTTTTTTTTACTTAAACTTAACTTATAAAAACTAATTATATTCGTGTATAATTAAAATTCATTTGGCCAATTATTACCGTAGACAGAGCCACCATAAAACTTCAAATAATTGATGATTATTATGTCTGTCATTATTTGCAGAAAAGTTAAATTTGATAGAAATGCATGGCCAACTAGTTATTAAATTTAAGAGAATTAAAGAAAATTAAAATATCTTTTCGAAAAAATTTAAAATACTGGGTGTCATATAAAAACATAACAAAATCTTGGTTTAAAAAATTCATTAAGTTTGGACCAAGATGTTGAACACTCTGTAGTACTTATACCAATTCTAATAACCGTGTGGTGATTTAACCTGTTATAACTTCTTTTTCCTAAATTTAATTAAAAAAAATTCTAAAGATAGTGAAAATTCAACGATTTTGATGTAAACTCATTTTTAGCCAAAAATCCATAGAAAAAATCATATCTTGACAACGTCGCATTTGATGATAAAAAATTTTTAAAGAAGAGTAGAGGACTACTAAATGCTTTAATATAATGAAAAAAATATATGGTATTCCATTTAAAAAAAGTTATGTCTGGCCTACCCTGGATTTTTTGTCCAACCTGTATATTTAAAATTATTTTTAAAAGGTGCGCGACGTTAACCTGTATAACCTTTGTATAAAAGTTTTATTCCTTAAGTCGACCGTTTACGATATATCGTCCACCGGCACACTAAATGGACACCCTGTATATATATTTATAAAAGTATAGAGACGCTATTTGGAATTAAATTGTGTAATATTGTTGAACTTGTCATTGCTTATATCTGTATAGGCAGAATCAGTTTAAAATAATTGTGTTAAGAGAAGCATATCATTTACAATAATTAAAGGATAAAATATAAGTTGTGAGTACCTAATATATATTTATCTGAACAGTCAACTTGCAATAAAAACTGCTTTTTATTTATGTAAAATGAAAACGAATATATTATATACTTTGTTATTTGTCACTATAATTAAAAAGTTTTGACGTTACGGCCGTTTCGTAGTACAACTACATCTGACGCTAACATAGATTATTAACTAAACTAAGGGTATATATTCGTATACAGAGTAATAAACAGTTTTATGCTAAATTTAAATAAGTAGGTAAGATTATTGTTGTTTTTGGTATACATCAATGGTATTTTGTGTTATAAGAGGCGGTTCATGTTCATAAAATCTAAGGGTAAACAGATGGAGTTTTTAATAATTTTAATAATGGGGAACTTTCGAAATCTAATTGTATGTTTAAGAGGTTCACATTGTGGTCATTTTTATGTTTGTAAATTTCGATGTTTTCCAATATATCTAGTTTATGACCTTTTCGTTCAGCATGTAAGATTTGTAAGTTGTTAATGTCTGGAAAACTATGGTTTGTATCTAAAAAATGATTCGCAAAATTGAATGATCTTTTGTTTAGCCTAAAGCATGCATTATGTTCCTTAAATCTGGTTTCTGGTTTTCGTTTAAGATTTTATTAAAATTCTGAAATATAAAGATTCCTACGGACTCTACCTCTCTCAAAAATTCTGGCTGAGAAGGTAGTAATGCAAGTTATAAATTTTTACTCTTATTTAAGTGTAGTGAATTTATCTTACAAAAATATTTGTTATTTGGAGCTTCTATTAAGAAGTTATTCACGCTATTTCTTGTAAAATCCGCACATTTTCTCTTGATACTGTTTATTGTTCTAAAAAAACAATAAATGCTTCTTCTCTTAAATGTTCAATTTTGCATATTTAAAAAGCTCGTACTCTTTTAGATATATTTGCCGGGATTTTTCTCTCAGCCAGGTTTCAGCTGGATTGTCACTTACACTCTTACTCATTTTACCTTGTTAATGTAGTTATTTATTTATTTAGCGTATGGCTACATCACAGGTAAGTATATAATAAAAATAACACTAAGATTACAAATTGATGTTGTCATCTTTGGTTGTTGTTGCGCCTGTGATTCTCTTGCCAGGAGATCCAAAGATACTCTAAAGTTTGGCGCTTCTTTGTATTAGTTCATTTAGCGTTACCCAGGGTGCACCACGTGGAGGCGAACTAACTCTACACCCCTTGTAATGTAGTTATTGAGCCTAATGAATAAAAATTAAACAATTCCTTGACTAGCAAATGCTATAAGTAAAAGCAATTGCTAGATCTGGATATGAATAAAATTTTGAAGCAATTGCTGTTTTTCTTACACCTCTCTGTAGCAAATGCTTATTCAACACAAGTTCAGACGTGGCTTATCCACTTGTTCAGATTACAGATTTCATGTTCAGTTTGGTGCCTAATTTGCAAAAGAGTTGACATAAATACAACAACGTTGGTCTATTTATTTAGTTCAATAGTAATATGTTACGTTTTTGTGGAAAATGGGAAACTTAGGTATATTTGTGATATGGCAGATTTCAGTGAAAATGAGGAAAGTGATAGTAGTGATGAAGAAATTAAAGACAATAAATTTATATTCGTTCACACATTGAAGCAACATAAATAAATCTCTCTTACCACAACCGTTTAGCTTCCACAACAGCTTCAGCACTTGTTGGAAATTTAATAAAAATATTGGCCTTCTCCAAAACTACATCCATTACAAAAGTGTATGCAGTAGACAGTAGTTTGGTGAACACCAAGTTCTTCACCTACAGAATTTTGAAAGCCCGGATCCGACAATTTTCGCAGAAAGACTTTAATCTTATTTAAATGCGACAGTGCACCCCTTCGCCTTTTACCAGTATCAGTCAAAAAATAATTTGCCAACCACTTAACATTTTCGCAGTCAAATCGATATAACTTTCTGAAATCATCATATCTGCAATTTTTACGTACACTGTAGATTTTTCTTTTACGCACGTTCATAATATATTCAGCCATAATTGAAGACACAAATTAAGAGCGACGCACGTGTATGCCGCGTTGACTGCTACCAAGCAAATGATGCTGGGATCGACCTACCTTAAAAAGTTTAAAGTAATTGGTACACTAGAAAAAGCAATTCCTTAATTTATTTATCACATTTCAAGCAAAATATAGCAATCGCTTCTATTTTTTAAGAAAAAGCATTGACTAGAAGCAATTCCTGTACTTTTAAGCAATTGCTGGACGCAATTACTTTAGTTTTTATACATTGGCTTTCAAGAAATTACTTCATTTTTATAAGAAAAGACAATTGCTACATTTTTATTCATTAAGCTCATTATCTATTAAAATTGTTTATTTTAATTTTTAGTTAATATCAAGGAATTTCATAATTTATTTTAGGAGAATTGTATAGCGAAATATATCGGGTAAGATTTTTTTTAACATTATTATGTCATTGTCACTAATTGTTCTTTCACTATACAATTCTCCTAAAATTAGCAATGAAATAAATTGATTTTTTTGTAATATATCAGATACTACCTATATAATGTACCGACGATATTGATTTTCTTTAAATGTTAGTTATTAAAATAATAAACTCAAAAAATCAACGCGAAATAGGTTATAGGTTGGCAATAGATTGAATTCAACCTTAAATGACTAAAAGCCTGTTTACATTAGGTGCAGTCAATGCAATTGCAATAAAAAATTGCCTCAAGGCATGCGCTTTGGTGACTTTCTGATCAGCTGATGCAATTTTATTTGCATCGCACGAAATTAGGAATTGTTCTAATTTGATTGCAAATAGCATGCAATTTTAGTGGCTTTTCTAGTATTATTTTCAATACCAACCTGAGAACAAAAGTAAACATAACTCTACAAAAGTATTTGTTTGTATTGTGAAGCGTTGGGTGTAGGTTTTTATGATTTTCTTTAATAATATAATATATTTTTGTACGTACAATATGTTTTAATTAACAAAAAACACAACAAAATATTACAGAAACACTTACAGGAAAATCAACAGAACACATAACCTCTTATTTAATCAGCAGTTTGGGTTGGTAATATCTGTTGTCAAGATACTTGCTTGAAATTATTTGCTTCATAATGTAAACGGTCATGCAATGCAATTAATTGCCTCGCTATAAACTGCATGCAGCGATTGCACCTAATGTAAACAGGCTATAAGAGAAGCGGAAAGATTGTAAATAAACTGCCTAGCAACGCTCTCTCTTTTTTTGTTTCTTGAGTAAGTAACTTAAAAGCTAATTGTGTCTGTCTTCATAATAAATATGTCAATAAAAACGACCTTACAGAAAATAAGGCAAAAAAAATTATATCTACTTTAATTACACTAAAACGTTACAAGAGGATGCCTACGTGTCCCTGATAAAAATGTTTTTCTAAGAATGGATTACGAATGATTGGTCTGATTATTGATAAAAATGTATAAATATATTATACCTACAACGTTAATATTATGTATTAGTATTAGAGTATACACTTAAGCATTTCATATGAAGAGTAGTGCTATAGATATTGTGTACCTACTCATACTATTTGTGACTCAGTTATAATAGTTGATTAGCAAAATTTGTTTTGTAACTGACCAGTAAAGTAAGTTTTTTATAAAGCCAATACTTAACTTAAAATATTTACTACCTACCTAATAAAAAGATATATCAAATAAAAATAATTTAGTACCCCATTTATCCAAACGTCAATTGTAAGTGGGTACGTAGGTATATTTATCGAGATATTTATTAAAAAATAGTAACTTTTCAAAGTGTTATTTAAATTTCAGAAATATTTTCGTAATTTACCATTTTATTCGACAAGTATTATCTTTACGGCAAAAATTTATTAATAATAACCTTGTACTTTAACGAGATCTTCCTTAGTTTTTGTGATATTAATTATTAATGTTTGCTAATATCTCAAAACTGAATAAATTTAGAAAATAAAATTTTTTTTCTACAAGATACCTATATTAAAATGTTCTCTAGGAAGTCTTAATTTGAAAAAATAGAAGAAGTATAATAAAAAAATTGTAAAGTTATAATAAAGTTTAAGGGAAACATTTTTTTACCTATTCATTCTTGTCCCGATTTTAGGATATTTTAAATTATGGTAAGCCTAGTTAGTTAGTAGGTATAATGATTCTATTGGAAATAGCTCCTATCAAAATAAATATTTAAAATAAAATTTTTTTTTTCTCCAAATGACATTAAAAGCGGTCTTTTAATGACACCTGACGGGCTCAAAAGGTGTATTTTTTCTGCCTAGTCAGAAAAAGTGGACTTTTTATGCCTAGGCATTAAAAATTAAAATTTAAAATGACAAGTAAACACAACAATTCAATAAATGTCATAAATAACATACATAAATATAAAAAATACGATTTTGCGTGAAATTGGAACAAATTTGGAAAAAAAATTATATGTTTTACTAGGCAGAAAAGCAGATTTAATGCCGCGGCTGGTGTTTCATAGACGAGGCGCAGCCGAGGCTAGGAAACACCAGCCGCGGCATTAAATCTTGTGCTTTTCTGCCTAGTGAAACAAATTAACTATTTTAGGCACTGTTGTGTTGTTATCTCATGCTGAATTGAAATAATATTAAAATATTTAAAATTTTAAAAATAATTCAGTTTTTACATCGGCAATATAGAATATATTAGACTGTATGAAATAAAAGATATTTGTGATGTTTGGTTGCCAAAATGGCTCGAATTATTCAATATTTTCTAATGTATACAGAGGATGTTTATATTTTTTAGTATAAAACCTACAATGCTAGAAATTGTAGCAATAATAGCGGTTATAATAGCCATATTATGGTATCTTTCCGTAAGACGCTTGAGTTATTGGACAAGACTGGGAGTGAAACAATCCAAACCAACCTTAATTTTTGGAGATTCGTTACCCACTCTTTTAAGAAAGGAAGGATTTAGTGAGTTCAATGAAAGAGTCTACAAGATGCATCCAGAAGCTAGGTAGGTAAGGTGTGCCATCTTTCAATTTATTCTAACTCATCCTACTAGGTTTAAACATTTTTTATATTTTAACTATATTTTATATAATATGTTGTTTTTATTTTAGGTATAGTGGAATTTATACCATTGATAAGCCAATACTTGTTCTGAGAGATCCGGAGCTAATCAAGCAAATAGCAGTAAAGGACTTTGAGCATTTTACCGATCATCGACCTTTTGTTGATCCAGATGCTGATCCTTTATGGAGTAATGCTTTATTTTCCCTAAGAGGTTGGTACAATACAATGCTACAACATGCCAGTATAACTATTTATTTTGTTTCATTCATTTCTGGGTTATTCGAAGTAAAAATAATAAATCTATAATATACAGGGTGTTTCATTAAGGTCGAAGAGCGGCCATATCTCGGAAACTACTGGGCATGGAAACTCAGGAAAAGAAAAATGATAATAAAAGTGGCCATGAGAAAATTCTGGAAATAATTTTCAAGTTCCGCATTTTGCCGCAAGAGGGCGTAATTGAAAATAAATTTTTAAATTTTACATAACTCCGAAAATTCCACATTAAGGTATATGTTTGATAACACCATTTTATTGCTTGGACAATTATGCATCATTTTGGTCTTATGCTCATTGGCGTACCGACTTTAATAAGAGTGGGGGAAGCTGTTGAAAGTGTAATCATTTAAATCGCTGTAACTTATAAACGACTTATCCGATTTTACTAAATTTAAGCTTGTTTGGAAGAACCTTCAATTGTCGTATCTAATGGTACAAGATAGTTTCTAATAAAATTGCTAGAGGGCGCAATTTGTGTTAAAAATTATTGTTTTGGCAATAACTCAGAAACGAACGGAGATATCGAGCTGCGGTTTTAATATTTTTTCTAGCAAATTTCATCTCCTTCTCGATTATGGTATCATAATTATACCGTATGATTTATTTTTTCGGAGGAAAATCAAAAAATGTATTGTTATTGCAAATTGCGCCCTCTAGCATTTTTTTGAGAACTATTATGGACAAATAAATACGATTGGTCAAAGTGCATACATTTCTCTTCCAAACAGTCTTTAGTTTGCTAAAATCGGATAAGTCGTTTATAAGTTACAGCGATTTAAATGATTACACTTTCAACAGCTTCCCCCACTCTTATTAAAGTCGGTACGCCAATGAGCATAAGACCAAAATGATGCATAATTGTCCAAGCTTTAAAATGGTGTTATCAAACATATACCCTAATGTGGAATTTTCGGAGTTATGTAAAATTTAAAAATTTACTTTTCAATTACGCCCTCTTGCGGCAAAATGCGGAACTTGAAAATTATTTCCAGAATTTTCTCATGGCCACTTTTATTATCATTTTTCTTTTCCTGAGTTTCTATGCCCAGTAGTTTCCGAGATATGGCCGCTCTTCGACCTTAATGAAACACCCTGTATTGAAAAGTGAAAATTAAGAAAACGTTCTAAATAAATCCATGACAATTTATACAAATATTAAATATTACCCAACCAGTCACTAGCGCAAGCGCAAAAGTTTTAGGTTACAGCCTGTCTTTACACTATTTTCATGGCGTAATTTTTTTTTCAAAAAATAATGCTTTTATCTATACTGTTATTTTAAACCAGTAGCGGGAGCTGACTGTGTCGTATTTAATAAAAATTAATAAAAAGGTTCTATATTTATTTTTACAAGTGGAGTAAAGAAACAATCGTTCTCAACAGTCCACTTTAAGTCCAATAGTACCTAACAGTTTCTAACTATAATATAATCATATTCGAAGAAGTAGTTCATGCTTAAAGTGGAGTTGAAAGTATAGGAAAAAAAGAAAAAACTGAAAGTCTTCCTTCACAAAATTTAATAGAACATAGAAATTCTTTTGGGGGTCTCTACATGTTTTAAACGTCGAAACGTTCATCATCAGGAGACATAAATTTATGTAGTGCTGATGGCATTAGCAGAATAGAAAATGGTATAGAACTTTAATGGAGCTTTTATAACATTGAACTGGGCTTTAAACCCACAGTACCCCAAAAATCTACGTTTCCTCTTTTTTTAACATTACGAATTCCACAAATGTCAACTCTTATTTTTACTCTGTCTTAAAGACATATAGCTAATTTATAAAAAGTTTTATACAAAAGTAATTAAAACACTCTTGATACCTTGTCGTTAGAAGGCCTTTTCCTCTTCTTCATTTTGTTTGGTTGTCTAAACATCCTTTAACACATGCTTAGCATGTTTTAATTTTTCTCAACTTTTTTAAACATGTCATTTCTACTTTACAATTTTTCAATGCCATAAAAGGTCCATTATGGTTCTATAACATTTTCTCTTCTGCTAATACCATCAGCACTACATAAATTTCGGTCTCCTGATGATGAACCTTTCTACGTTCGAAGCATGTAGAGCCCCTAAAAGAATTTCTATGTTCTATTAAATTGTGTGGAGGAAGACTTTTAGTTTTTTCTTTCTTTCCAATAATCATATTCGATTATGTGTCTCTAAATTACCCTCTGATCGGCGTTGTGGTCTAGTGGTCAGCGCAGCGGCCTCACAGATCATAGGCCCGGGTTCCATTCCCGGTGCCGGCAACGTCGATGTTAAATTTGGAATTTGGTTTAAGAGGTGCGCCGTCTTTCGGAAGAGACGTTAAACTGTGGGCCCCGTGTCATGGATGTTGGCACGTTAAAGAACCCTACCCTCGACAAAGAGGGATTCGCCAAAAAATACCAGATAGTGTGTGACAAATTCCCTGGCGTCGGTGATTGGATTCGTTGCGGAAAAAGGCCGACGTAAAATAAATAATTAAAAAAAAAAAAAAAAAAAATTACCCTCTGTGAATTTAGTAAATGTATTGAGCTTGGACGTATACAAAAAATAATTCCATAACTAGAAATCGGCTTTTAACCGTTTATGAGTCATAAGTCATAATAAAATAAAGTAAAGGAGTACACGCATTGAATCGACTCGGACCGGTCGACTCGGAAAAGAGCAATCGGAAATTTTTGATATTCATGTAATTAAATTAGACCCCGCGCACTGCGTCGGACCGGTCGACTCGGATCGGTCGACTCAGATCGGCCGACTCGACCCCATGATGTTTAATATTCCGACTGCTCTTTTCCGAGTCGACCGGTCCGAGTCGATACAATGCGCGTCGTCCTTTAGTCATAAAAAAAATGTATTTCTTTGGAAATGCCAATTAGCTGTCAAAAACTCTACAATACCACAAATTTTACAATAATAATAATATTAATAATAATAATGATAATAATAATTATAATGATAATAATATTAATTATAATAATAATAATAATAATAATAACATGGTGCGGAGATCGCCACTCTCCCATCCAGCCCGTTCCCGGGTGGCGGATGGGGAAATGCTGTCCATATATGGATGGTACTAGTAAAATAAAATAGCTGGAGCAAACTAAAATTAAGAAGAGCCCCAAGCCCACAGTGTAGTAGCATCGCGCCAGAGACTACATGGCACAGGGGTAATAGTGTGTTGGAAGCGATGCCCAAAAGACAAGGCAAATCGAAGGAAAAATACAGCCCCAGTATGGTTTGGGCGCACTGCTGTACCGGACAGTTGTTATTATCGTCCTAACTCGTGGCAACAAATTGGACAAAAAAAAAGAAACAGAACCAAAGTAGTGGAAAGAGATAACCTCGCACTAACTGTGTACAGAAATACTAAAGAAAGCATACGTAAATAGTATTACAGATGCACCAATGGGAGAAGCAACAGTGTTATACTGGAGAAATAAGAACATATTGAAAAAGGAAACATTGCACAGCGACTAGAAGGTACCTCACAGCAATCCTTAAAGACGACGGTAACAGAAGAGAATAAAGAAAATGTGAATAAATACACCAAAGAGAATGAAGGAACTGCGGAGGTTAAGGAAGTCCAGCAAAGAGCAACAACCTGTGCAAGGACCTAAGTGGGGATATAAGAGGCGATGGACACAAAATTGTCATTAAAGGACTAAACGGTTTGGCGCAGCTCTACGAATTGTCAGCCAGACAAAACAAAGAAAAGGTGAGAGAGCTGTTTTCGCTTCCCAGAAATAAAACAGAATACAGAGGAGAATAGACTGGCAGGGCGCCAGGTTTTTACTTTACAGGGACTGAAGGATGGCTTAGCCCGGATGAAAACAGGAAAAGCCCCAGGATTAGATGGAGAAGCTATTATACAAACTGGAAAGACACCAGAGAACTGAAAGTTTGGAGTGCTTAACGAGCTCCTTAAAACCCAAAGTTTTTCTAGAAACTGTAAAACAGCACAAGTCACAATACTCATATCAAAATACGCCCGAAAAATCAAGCTTATTTAGAACACTCTACCTGCTTAGAATACTAAGTCAGTAATATATCAGGAACTGATACATTGGAAATTGGAAATAACGTAAAAAGGGGAAATGGTAAAGCACTAATATGGATTTATAAAACGGCGATCAACAGTACAGGCGATGCAATTTATTAAATACATAACTTAACACGTTGACTGCCACGTGAATTAAATATAATTCATACGGCCTTGTTCCACACAAGCCGCGTGAGTTAAATATAATTCCAAGACCACCGTATCTTTCAGGCTCCGTGAATACTATTTAACTTACGGCGCTACAGTAAGCTTATAAGAAGTGTTTTAGGATGGCCCTAGGGTAAAATATTATTATATGCAGTTAGCCAACTGTTTATACTCTACGTTTTCAGTAAATGATAATATATATTATGTAGTATAAAATTATAATCAAATTTTGCTAAATATCTTTATATTTTAGAACCAAAATGAATTATTCTGAAAAGGTAAAAATAATACAAATATTTACCTAAACTAAAAAAAACACAAATAACTAAAAAATAGTATTATAAAAAGTGGAAAAAAATATAATTCATGTGGCCCTGTAATACAATTTTTTTCCCAGGGCTGCGTGAATTATAGGTGATTCACGGGGGTAGTTGCTACCCTTACCAGAAAAAAATCGAATTCCTCCATAATATGTGTTTTATTGCTCAGTAAAACCTCAAATTTATTAAAAAAACAGATGGCCCAGGGAACATTTTTTTTTTGGTAAGTGCGGCAGTCAACGTGTTAATATGAAAAAATTTAACGGAAGTAGTCCATTATCTCGAAGTGGAGCTGTTAAGATATAGAGAATAAAACCCACAGTCGTCTCCACAAATATATTAGAAGTCAAATTAATGGGGTGTACATGTTTCGGTACTAGAAAGTACCATCATCAGCACCAAAGGGCCCAAGTGCCACTTATACTAAGGAATATAAAAAATTGTTAAAACTTAAAAATCATGAATGGGACATTTTGTGTGCTTAGGCGAATACAGATTCATTGAATTGCTTCCACATGCGTTAAACTCAGCTAACTGGAATTTAATAATACAAGACTAAAAAAGAGGAATGAGTCGAAATGTCCGAAGAATTTTTGTCTATAAAATAATAGCTGTATGGTTAACCATTAGGGAGATATTTTTTAAAATTAGTTTTGTTCAATATTGAAATGCTTCGTTATTTTTAACATAGTACCAAACCTTTAGGTGCTTCACAATAATTTATTACTAAAAAAAATGCAATTAATGGACATTATTTTGTATTAAATTTTTACCATAATGTCTTGCTTAACCTTGTATAACTTTAAATTAAAAAATACTTAACTGATTAAACAAGAAACACTCTAAAATAAAGGCCAAAATTTAAAAAATATATCTACCTATTTTATTATTTTTTATAGTTACCGTTTTATATATGTAGTTAAAATTATTTAAAAGTGTACTGAGGTGCATGCATTTGAAATGCGGTATAAAAATATTTTTACTTAAATGGGCAACTGTTTTCTATTCGTGTTATGTAAACACACATAATTTTACAGCGATTACAACATATTTTACCATGATCATATCTTTTCTAACTACTTAACTAATTTTATTAATAAAAAGGCAGATAACAATATAAGTACAGCTATACGTATTTATTCTTGTGATTAGACCTACGAATGCTATATATAATATATAGATTTTATAATTAATTTGAATAATTTAAATATATATATAGGTATTTTGTGGCATAGAAAAAAATCTACAAAAAATTAAAATCTATATTTATTTTCAGGAGAAAGATGGAAGGAAATGAGAAATACACTTTCACCCACTTTTACAAGCAGTAAAATTAAAAGTTTATATGTATTAATGTTAGAAACAGCAAATAATTTTGTGAAACACTTTTTGGAAAAAGAGGATGACATTATCGACGTTGACATAAAGGATGCTTATTCGAGGTAAACTAATATACAAAATAAAGGGAATTGATACAGTGTCTCTTGTATTGGCAAATTCTTTGCTACCCATACAGCCCCAATCTGTGTCAAATAAAATTTATAGGGTCTAGACTTCTAGACTTGACTATTTAAAAACCTGGCCCACCATTTAAGGTTCGTTTTTAACGTTAACGTAAAGCATTAGCGTTAGAAACAACCAATGATCGGTACCTATAGATGGCACATGTTATTCATAAATGCTATTAAAATTTATTGACAACATTGTTTGTAGGAGAGAGAAGGTAAAAAGCTGGGAGGGGCAGGTAGTGGGGATTACGACGGACTTACCTTTGAAGGTGACCTTGCTAATATAGAAAAAACCTAACCTACAAATAACCCAACTTTCTATTCACTCACCCATGAAAAGTAACTGCAGAATTAATATTTTCCGAATTCTCGCATATTTGGTACTTGCGACTCATCTTAATTAGCATTCAGAAAATATCACAAAACACTAAAAACACAGCAATTATAATGGATAAACTAAAAAAAATTAAAACCGCTGTCAAAGAAACCACAAAGAAACACCAAACGAAAATAGGGATGTTCGATATACATCGATGTATTTTAATCGATGTATTTTAATCGATGTGTTAGGCCTTAATTTTATTCGTAAATTAATTATTCTGTCGATTGTGGGTGAGATTACAGAAGCTCTGCATCTGACGTATGCAGCTGCAAGTAGCAGTTTGCAGATACAAATGACAAAATTGGAATTCCAGAAAACGTTCATCATACTTTGCGTCTGCAACTTTGCAGAAAGTTGGAAGGTCCCGCAAATTTGCAGAATGTATAAAATTTGTTAAAAACTAACCTTTATTTTGGAGATTTGACGGACGATGGTATTGGTGGTTATTTAGAATTTGTATCCGCTTTCTACCTAAAAAGAAACAGGGGAACTTTAAGAGTTAAGTTCATTCATTCATTATTGTCATGGATTTGGGCATATTTGACGTATTTGGCAGTCGATATCAATAAACCAGAAATAGTGAAACGGTTTAACTAGGGTAAAAATGGTGGATTTGCAAATAATTTTAAGGATTTCAAATTTACATTTTCTGTAATCTATTAAAATGTTTTTTTCGATGCATCGTAAACTAAATGGAGATTAATGAAACCACGTCATTATGACCCCATTTTGGGGGAGGATTTCTTACTGCTGCGTTGCCATACTGCATACTTTTCATAGGGTTTTAGAAAAATATTAAAATTTCCCACATCATAATAATACTTTTAACAGCGCAAGTTTGGCAAACAATGTCATCATCATCAATCAGCCCTTTGCATCCACTGCTGGATATAGGCCTCCCCCTTTTCTGCCCACTGCCCTCTATTTTGAGCGCTCTGCACCCAGTTTGTGGTTATTCTTTTAATATCGTCCGTCCATCGCGTGGGAGGTCTTCCCCTGTTTCTCTTGTCAGCCCTTGGTCTCCACTCGAGCAGCCTTTTTGTCCATCGTTCATCTGTCATGCGGGCCACATGTCCAGCCCAGTTCCACTTGAGCTTTGCCACCTGGTAGATAACATCCATGACTCCTGTTCTCGCCCGTAAGTCCTCATTTCTAACGTGGTCACGAAGTGACACACCGAGCATCGATCTTTCCATCTTGCGTTGTGTTATTCTAAGCTTCTTAGCAGATGTGACTGTCAGAGTTAAAGTTTCGGCTCCGTAGGTCATAACCGGTAGAATGCACTGATTAAAAACCTTTCGCTTCAGATAAATTGGGAGATTACTCCTAAACACGTCCCCAAGTTTGCCATACGCAGCCCAAGAGAGCGTAATTCTTCTTTTTAATTTGCATGTTGGATTGTCTCTCGAGATTCTCACTTCATGACCAAGATATGTGTACTTATCCACCATCTCTTCCTCACAGTCTCCAATAGTAATATTTCCGCTAGGGACCAGGTTCGTCATAAATTTTGTTTTTGATATATTAATTCTTAGCTCTACCTGAGCACACACTTCCTGAAGATCTTCCAGCATTTTCCTGATATCTTGTAGGTTGTCAGACAACAAAGCTATATCATCCGCGGTTTAGGTTTAAGCCATATATATTCAGACACTTTCCGCTCCATTCAAGCATTCCGAAGGCGTATTGCAGAACGGTGATAAACAGTTTGGGTGACATAGTATCACCCTGTCGTACTCCTCTACCGATTTTTATGGGGTTGATGTTTTCGTGCAGTTTAACCATCATGGTAGCATTTTTATATATGTTATATATTAGTTTGGTGTAACGATAGTCGACACGACATTTTTGTAAGGAGTCTAAAACTGCACTCAACTCAACAGTGTCAAAGGCCTTGTGGAAGTCCACAAAGGCAATGACAAGCGGTCTATTGTATTCGATTGATTTTTCGATCAAGGTTTTGATGCTTTAAAGATGGTCATTGGTTCCAAGAATGTGGAGAAGCGCAATTCGGATCGTGATTTAATGCAAAATAGAATACGATTTTGACAATAGCTTTATTTGTTATTGTTTCATCTATAGGGACCCGATGATTGGAAATAACATTTCTTCTACTAACGCTAACGTGAAGAAACAAAGATACAAAATATAGATATAATTTTTTATTTATATTTGGTAATATTTCACTTGCTGATAATAACGGTAATCGTAAAAGAATAGTTTACTACCTAAGTGTGTATCTTCTATAAATCTCGAGAAATTTACTCATCTGGAATAGTGCGGAAGCTGCCTCTTTCTGCACAAAAGATGGCTGCATAAAAGAAAAACTAAGTTTTACCAACTACTTACTAACTATAATTAATGTTTCAGATTTACAAATGATATCATAGCGACAACAGCTTTTGGTGTTCAGGTAAACTCTTTAACAGATAAATCGAATATGTTCTTCACAATGGGTAAAAAATTAACTTCGTTTAGAGGTATAATGAGCATCATTAAATTCGTTGGCCACAGTGTATGTCCAAAACTACTTAAGGTAAGAGATTTAGAAATAATTTAAATTGTTTTATTAATTTAGTAATCACCCAGCTGGGCGTTAAGGATAGCGAATTGTTAACATTTAAATTGCTCGAGAGAAGCCGGTGGTACCTGGTATCTAATATATTCAACTGGTTAGTTTTTGGAAAAACAGTAAATATCTTTGTACGAGTTAAATTTGAACACTTAAACCAGTTATGCAAAACTTCCAAATATTATCAGATCCCATATCATACAAATTTAGATCATGAAGAGAAGATTAAATAGGATTTAAAATCGAAATCCGAATATTATAATAGATTAGGTAGTGCCAAACCTTTCATCACCTTTATAATAAGTTATCCAGTCAAGTATCTGTACATTTCTACTTTTAGAAGCCATAGCAATAATTTAAATAAATATTTTTATTTGGTTATACCTAGTACATTAAAAAAAACTTGAGTTAGTTTTTTTATTATTAGTATTATTCTCTAAAAGCAGTTGTTTATGGTTTGTCATATTTTGACTTTTTTCATGTATTATTATTTTATTTTTTTGGAAAATCCCTAAGTTTACAAAAAAATGTATTCCTAACAATTTAAAATATTGTCTTTTTTAAACATGTTTAGATCAGTTATACCAATAAACGTTAACATAATTTTATCCTAAAAGCAAAAAGAAACTTATAATTTAAATACTTTAAAAAAGTACAAATAGGTACATTCTACTTAAACGAAAAGAAAATTAATTAACGACAAAGGACACAACAATATTCATCATGGCTTTTAACGAATTCGCGCCAATTAATTGCCCAAAACCATTTACTGCAGTCAACTAAACAGGCCTGCATTTTTTAACACTTTAAAAGTTAGTTTAAAAATTTTAACTGTTTTTAAGTAATTGGATAGCGCTAATTCCATATCTGCTTTTTGTTTTTTTTGTAACACGTAAGGTTATTTTTCAAACCAGTAAAATTCAAAAATATAGAAAAAACACGATTTATTTTATTTATAAGCTAGTTTTATAAAATAATAAAGAAAAAAAATACAAAAATATACCTAATATACACATAGAAACTATTAAAAATAATTACTTATTCTTTATGCTTCTTAAAAAAAAAAGTTTTCTTTTTCAGAAAAGCTGCTTTTGGTTGTTTTTCTGTAATATTCGGCTAAAGAAAGACCTCTTCTTAATATCCAACACTAAACGGCCATCATTTTTGTGTCCCAGCGCCCCTGGTATTTTTTTTACATCTCTTTTATTATTTTCATGAAATATTTTACCTTCCTCTTCAATCCCGTCTACAAGATTTTACGGGAAATAGTCCAAATGAGAATGTAAAAAGTGAATTTTTATGCTCATTTTGAAAATAGTTGAGGTTGGTTTTGACCTGACGTTTATGATTCAAAATCACTATCCATAGCTTGTAGGGAGCCAGAAGTTAAAGAGTTTTCCGTATGTTCTTTTAGTACTTTGGGGGGTATAAGTACATAATCACTGTAAGGAACTGGTCTGAACGCTGAGTTAATATTGTTTGGGTACAAAATATGTTTCAAAGTTTTTCTATTATGCCCCTTATTATCACAAAGACAAAACTAATCATCATGACAAGGTTCCCTCCAAACTATCGGTATTCCAAAAGGAAAGCTTTTTCTATCTCCTTTGGCCCAATATCTTAAACCCTCTTCACATACCTTGCAAACAACGTGCAGTGCCCAACCTTTATCTTGATCTCCTAATTTGATTTTGAAATGTCGTTTTCAATTTCAAGACGAAATATCCACAAATATAACAAAAATCATCTGGTTTGTTTTTGCAACACCGGCTAGACACAAATTTTATGCAGGCCTCTGCTATTAATCGAATAGATCAACTGATCGAAAGACAATTGGCAATTAGATATTTTCAAATATTGACTAAATATTTTAACTCAGTTAATACAGCTCGGTTTATTAAGGTGTGATAAATTTTCATGTTTATTTAGATTATAGCATTTTGTGTGGAATTTTATTCCTATTTTCTTTTTATCATATCAATATCGCTATAGTAACAAATACATTTTTCTAGTTTTTGGGAGTTCCATTTCTCGATAAAGATGCTGCAAAGTACTTCTATTCTGTAATGGATGACACTATCAGAGCACGGGAGGAAAGAAACATTATCAGGACAGATATGATTCAACTTATGTTGGAAGCTAGAAAAGATAAAATAGGTGAAACCAATGGACACACAGGTATGAAACGTACTATAGGAATCTCTGAACGGGATAGTCTTTTTATTTTAAACGAATAAATAAATTAATGGATAAAAAACCAAATCTGGATTATATCTAATTTAATGGTTAGTTAGAAATTTTTAAATGATTAGTAACACAGTGAGAGGGGTATACTTAGCCGTATCCTAGTTTATTTCATAAATAAACTTATGGTTAAGAGAAAAGCTATTTTAAACGACATTAATTTTCCAAAAAAAAATAAATACTATCGTAAATAATTATTGTAATAAAGAACCTTATGCGCGGCAAAATAATAATGCGACTATTCGAAACTACTAAAGTTTTATACATATTTGCACAGTTGTATTGTTATTTAAAAGGACCGTGTATTAGTTGCTTTATTCATACATAATAATATTACATAATATTTTTTTTTTCTCAAAGTGTTTTTAATTCTATTTTTTTTTTTGATTTTAAGGAAAATCCAAAGGCACACTAAAGATTACCAACGCCGAGATTACTTCCCAATCAATGATATTCTTTTTTGCTGGTTTTGATACTGTTTCGACGGCAATGTCCTTCGGTTCGTACGAGCTGGCTATAAACAAAAATATTCAAGATCGACTCAGGGAAGAAATAATTAAAACTCAAAAAGATGGTACTGTCACTTATGATGATTTATCGCAAATGAAATATATGGACATGGTTATTTCAGGTAAATAGAAATCATATAATCAGCTGTTATATTATGTCAATGCCTTGTGTTGAAAAACGATTTGTTTTAAGAAAAAGTCAACTCTACTTTTGTCCAGTTTCTTAAGCACGAATACTTCCATGTAAGACATTGATATACCGTGTGTATCAGCCAAATGCAATAAATTCGATAATTAATACATGGGGGCGTGTCCGAAAAAACGCTCCGACACGTCGATTGGTATTTCTGGTTGCGCATTTTTTTCAACAAAAACTTTTTATGGGAAAGAAAGAAAAACTCAAAGTCTTCCGCCACAAAATTTAATAGAATAAGAATTATCAAGGGTCACTACATGTTTTGAACGTAGAAACGTTCATCATCAGGAGACAGAAAAAATATTTGGTGCTAAAACCATCAGTTATGGAGATAAAATACGGACACAAATGGAAGTTGCTCGCTTATTTCATGAAAAATTTCCAAATTTGCCGCCTATAATTCAAGGGGAAATTAGTAAAATAGAAAAGCAGTTTTGCCAGCTAAGACATGTGAAGCAGATAAAAAAAGCTGCCAATGCAATAAGTGATGATACCAAATGAGATATTATGCTTGAGTGTGAGGAAAACTTACATACTTCTAGTCGAAAATCAGCTTCAATGTTCGATGTTAACCATTCATCGATTATTCGAACATTACAAGAAAATAAAATGTATCCCTATAAAATGATACCTACTTATGAGCTCATGAAAGACGATTTTGATAGAAGAAAGTATTTTTGAGAACAAAGGACGGCAATGTTGGATAACAATGTGATCCAATTAGAACATGTTTTGTTTTCTGATTGGTGCACCTTTACACTTCATGCAAATCGTCAGAATTGCCGTTATTGGTCTAGGGAAAATCCTCACTGGATTAGAGAATAACATACGCAATATCCTGAAAAGGTTAATGTTTGGGCAGGAATAGTTGGAGATCATATCATAGGTCCCTTTTTTATTCATGGCAATTTTAATGGCGATAATTATTTAGCACTGTTTCAAAATAATGTCTTGCCAACTTTAAGAAACTTATATCCTGATCCAGCAACCCCACAAGTTCCAGCGAATATGATATGGTTTCAGCAAGATGGTGCACCGCCCCATTACCAAATCAATGTCCGGCAGTACCTTAACCGAATATTTCCAAATCGGTGAATAGGGAGGCGTTGACACTTAATTTATCGATGGAATGGCCAGCACGATCCCCTGATCTGACCCCAATAGACTTCTTGTTATGGGGTTATGTCAAAAACATTGTATACAAAACTAAACCCCTCAATTTAGCTGACGCCTGAGATGTTTAGTAACATTAGAAGAAATTTCTATTTAAGATTAGGATGTTGCCAAGACGTTCGCGGCCAGCATTTTCAACATCTCTTGCATTAATGTTTTTTTTTGTTTTTTACATTATCAAGAAATAAACAGTACCTATAAGTTTTTGAGTGTGTTAATATAAAAATATGTCTAAAATTTTCTGAAAAATCAAAAAAATTTAATAATTTACAGGGTGTTGCATTTAAAATAAGAAAAATGGTATTGGCCACTGTTACATTACACATCCTGTATAAAAAGTTTTTATTGAAAAAAATGCTCAACTAGAGATACTAATTGACGTGTCCGAGCGTTTTTTCGGACACGCCCCCATGTATTTATCAAATTTATTCCATTTGGCTGATACACACTGTATATATGCACCTCGTTTAAACCTGCAGTCTGTGGGCTACTATGCTACTGCTACCTATATTATAAAGTACTCTGCGTCTTTTATGTTCGAGTGGATTGTTTGTGGAGCAACTCATCCGGCAAAGCCGCAATCTGTGGAGGTTACCCATAGACAATTTACCTTTAGATAAACAAACAATAATCACGAATGAGGCAGTTTTATGGCCTCGCGCATGTAAACAAAACTGGGAACTATTAGACATGCGCACTGCCAGACAGGTCCGGGCTTTAAAATTTAAATTCTTGCTCATATGCCACCATAGAGGGTTTATTTTACCCCTATTTGGGCATAATACAATTATACAACGGCTGCAACTAGTACTAGTCATTGTTTATATTACAATCCGAGTCACTAAACTACACAAAAACCAAAAATCCATAAATATTAAACACCAGTCCCACAATCCACGATAGCCGATCCGATAGCTGAAAACTTTAGAAAACTACAAGGAATCCGCAGAGAAGAGAAACCTTAAAACACAACAACAAAAATGGCGGCCGAGCCGGTTCTGGAGAGTATTTTTGAGCGCGTCGATTATTGTCGATAAAGTAGGACGGCCGATAACACGAGGTTTGTGCGCATGCACGAAGGTTCCTCGAATGAAGACAGCTGACCGACGAGTCATGCGCTCGGACGTATTTTTTCACCCATAAAACGTAACTTTTGTTTGCGCAGGAGATAAGCTGTAGGTATCTAAAGGTAAATTGTCTATGAGGTTACCTTGTACTGTTATGACTTTTTTTTTCGAAACTAGCTCTAGAGTAGTTATTTGTAGACAAAATATGTTAAATAACACAAGACAAATGGTTTGAAAAATCCTGAAATCCTGATTATCTTATTTATATTTCTTCATTGATTTTCAGAAATTCTTAGAAAATGGCCACCATTTCCGAATTTAGATAGGATTTGCACCAAACCGTATGTTATTGAACCTGTTAACAAAGATGAAAAACCTGTACCAATTGGACTGGATCAACAAGTTTGGATACCGATCTATGGAATTCAAAGAGACCCTAAATATTTTCCAAATCCAGAAAAGTTTGACCCTGAAAGATTTTCAGATGAAAATAAAGATAGCATAGTACCGTATACATTTAGCTCGTTTGGCGTAGGTCCAAGGACTTGTATTGGTAACAGATTTGCTCTTATAGAAATAAAAGCTTTATTATTTAACCTGTTGTTAAATTATGAAATTGTGCCCACAAAGAAGACTGCAATTCCATTGGTATTAACAAAAGATTTCTCGCAGATTCCTGAGGATGGATTATGGTTGGGACTGAAACGTATCAGAACCTGAAAAACATTTCTGAAATCTAAACTGATAATATTATATAAGGAACAAAAAGGTTTAATTTCTGTTTGTTCTTATATGCAATTGACCGCTAGGTCAATCTTAATACATGAAACCAATATTTTAAGTAAGAAATGTTAAAAAAATTATTTAGGTATGATAATGTCAAAAAACCCTGTGTGTTACTAAAAATAAGGTATTATGACAATTGAATCATAACTCTAGGTAATATGTAAAAACAAACATTGGGTTTAATATTTTAGATGTGTTTTTATTATTTTTTTATTTTTTGGGTAATCACTCGTGTATAAGTCTGTTTAATGACCGCTGACCGTTACGTATTATCCTCCATATTTGCGTTACGTCGTAAATTAATTCAGTCAGATTGACTTACCGTTGATAAAGGTTATGATTTTTCTTAGGCTTGATCTACATAAAGGCGGATGCATGTGAACAAGTAAAATACAAGCGCGTTTTTTCAAATTTTTAATTATTATTTTTATACTGTTATTGAAGTCAGAAATTTATTTAGGGTAAAAGGTATCATGGGATGAAACATTTTGTTTTTGAAAATCAGTATAAAATTTTTAATTAACTTAAATTTACTGATAAATAAATAAAACTCATTTATACAATTTAAAATTTAATCATGTATTTTTTTTGTTTAGTGCATTCGTCTATAAATTTTGTTTAAAATATTTTGCTTATTTATAAAATCATAAAGTAGAAAATATAATAAAAAATTACAACATAACAAAATACAGTTTTTTTTTAAATTAAATAAATCATCTTCGCAAGGATCATCATCATCAGATTTGTCCAGGTAAATAATAAGGAGAAGAGTATCTGAGGAATCGATAAATCTTGCCTGTCCTCACATCATTTATTATAATAATTGTATTAGTATGTGTTACATAATTTTTTAATTTTGTCGCTCTTACATTTTCTATGGCTTTATTCCACACACACAAAACTACGTCGTTTGTTACAGGATGCATAGAACTTATTTTTGCATCATAATAGCGTTTACATTCCGACCAAACCATCTCAATAGGATTAAAGTGGCAATGATATGGAGGAAGCCTTAACACTCGATGTCCATGTAGCAATGCTAGTGTGTCCAACCTATTAAAATAAAATAAGAATAATTTAAAAATAAAATAAAAAGAGCCTTCTAGATTATCTACTTGAAACGTTTCGGTGGAATATGCTGCTTCACTATTATCCAGATCTAATCCTTCATTGCAAATGGTGAAACTGGAATTTGTCTTTGTTCTAACCATGCAGTGTCTGACCCTATCAAATGTTTTTCGATGCGGTAAACGCCGATTTAGAAATTGATCAGAATAAATTTTTATTGCCTCCACACAATTAGCGAGTGCTTGTCCTTAAGTAAAATGCATATTGTAAGCATTAATGAGATATAATAATGTATTTAATTATTTTAATGTAGTAGTATTAATCTTAAAGTTATTTTGAAGACATAGTCCATGCTTATAGTTAAGGAGCTAGCGTGCAAAAAACGCCATAGTTGGCTGCCCGTCAGTCGAGTTTGAGAAAACGTTGCCATTACTCTACTGAACACCCTTGTGCTTGAAGTTTTGCTTTTACCCATCAACTTTAAGATTTATTGGCAATAATGACATAGGGCGATTGGCCATAGTGAGGAGCCCGTCAGTCAGGTTGAAAATTAGGTTCTGTAGGTTTCCAAGATCATGTATCTAAAATTTCGTTGCGATCTAACCACTAGATCGTAAATTAGGCCAAATGGAAGATTATAATTTGTTTTTTGACCGCCATTTTGTTGGCCATAGTAAGGAGCCCCTCCAAAACTTGTTTCTATCTCTTCGTTTGGATAAAATGACAGCAAAAATGCACTTGACTAACAAATCGAATCACGACGTTCTTCCCTGGGTGACCTACAAAATCTCGAAAAATCCAATTTTTCAGTCTTTAGCATGGCTTTTTCAGAAATTCAACCAAAATCATCAGTCAATCATTTTTCCTGATTTTTAGACATCCAATTAAGTAGAGATCACAAACGACTGACATTTTTCTCGAATATTTTCAATTTGGCCATACTTTGAAAATTTTCTGATTTTGGACTTTTTTATAATGGCTTAATAATGCTGTTCCAAATGGACTTAAAAGTAAAACAATGTATGACGATGATGTTTGATGACCTAAAAAACGTTTCAATACATAACTATCACCTATTTACCCCTTCCTCCACCCCTCTGCTACTTTCACTACCTTCCATTTGGAACAGCATTATTGAGCCATTATAAAAAAGTCCAAAATCAGAAAATTTTCAAAGTATGGCCAAATTGAAAATATTCGAGGAAAATGTCAGTCGTTTGTGATTTCTACTTAATTGGATGTCTAAAAATCAGGAAAAATGATTGACTGATGATTTTGGTTGAATTTCTGAAAAAGCCATGCTAAAGACTAAAAAATTGGATTTTTCGAGATTTTGTAGGTCACCCAGGGAAGAACGTCGTGATTCGATTTGTCAGTCACGTGCATTTTTGCTGTCATTTTATCCAAACGAAGAGGTAGAAACAAATTTTGGAGGGGCTCCTTACTATGGCCAACAAAATGGCGGTCAAAAAACAAATTATAATCTTCCATTTGGCCTAATTCACGATCTAGTGGTTAGATCGCAATGAAATTTTAGATACATGATCTTGGCAACCTACAGAACCTAATTTTCAACCTGACTGACGGGCTCCTCACTATGGCCAATCGCCCTATGTCATTATTGCCAATAAATCTTAAAGTTGATGGGTAAAAGCAAAACTTCAGGCACCAGGGTGTTCAGTGGAGTAATGGCAACGTTTTTTCAAACTCGACTGACGGGCAGCCAACTATGGCGTTTTTTGCACGCTAGCTCCTTAACTATTAAAGTAGAGTTGAATGTATGGGAAAGAAAGAAAAACCTAAAGTCCTCCTCCGCAAAATTTATTAAAACAAAAATTCTCTAGCGGTCTTTACATGTTTCGAACGTAGAAACGTTCATCATCAGGAGACAAGAAAATTTATTTAGTGTTGATGGTTTTAGCAGAAGAGAAAATGGTGTAGAACCTTAATGGAACTTTTATGGAATTAAAAAATTGATGTGTAGAAGAGACATAATATGAAGAAAATTGATAAAGGTTAAACCATACTGAGTATGTTAAAAAAGTTATTAAAGGGGGTCTAAGCCAATCAAATAAACTGGGGAAGAAGAAAAACCTTCCTAAAAAGAAGGTGTCGAAGATTATTTAAATTTTTTTATAAAACTTTTCAAGTGTATGTCAGTAAGACATTATAAGGATAAAATTGTCATAATTATGAAGATATCACAATCTGTAAAAAATAGAAATTGAAATTAAAATCAAAGAGTGACGGAGTAAAAAAACATTCCAAAAATTTTAAAATATAGTTATACGGTTTTGTCTGATTGATTTTGCTACTGTTCCAATTTAGGTACTTAATAATTATGTGTGACCGAAAAATTTAATAAAAACAACTATATGTAATCAACGGTCAGAATAAAGATATCTATACAGTATGTATCAGACAAATGAAATAAATTCGATAATAAAAACATGGGGGCGTGTCCGAAAAAACGCTCGGACACGTCGATAGGTATACATAACATTTAATCAAATAAATTCGATCTTCTTTGGTCAACATTTTGTAAAACGTAAGGTGGTACTTGGGAAATGACAATGAAATGACACATTGACATTTGCCAATTTAATATTATCGACAGATCAGCACTCTTAGGTTTTCATTTTGAATGTTCATCAATTCTATTGTAAAAAATAAAAAACAAAAATTATAATTCAGATTTGAAATTTTGTATTTACACTTTATTTTGGATTATAAACAACTTTTTTTCATAAACACTTTGTCTAAAATAATGAATAATGGCACTTCCCTCTTAAAGAATTTTTATGTTTTCTTAATTTATCAGTAGATCTGATCTAAAATTTTTATATGGTAAATTTATTTTCTCGACAAGCAGAATTTTTTATAAAGAACAACGTTTCATCGTAAAATCAATAATAAAGATCATTTTCCTCTTGTCAACTCCATCCGGGGATACATTGTATAATATTCAATTTTTGTATTCTTCAGAAAATTTTAGACATAAATTATGTTTAATATCCTATACCTATCTTCAACTGCTTCGGATATATTAAGTGTTTTCAAATTTATTGCAAAAATTAACAATACACTGAAAAACTAATAAGTAATACTGTTTATTTCTTGACAATGTAAAAAACAAAAAACATTAATGTAGGAGATGTCGAAAATGCTCGCCGCGAACGTCTTGGCAACATCATAATATTAAATAGAAATTTCTTCTAATATTACTGAACATTTCAGGCGTGACCGATATAATCGCAAGCGTTGTTAGTCTTCTTAAGTCAGCTAAGTCTAGGGGTTTAGTTTTGTATACAATATTTTTGACATAATCCCATAAGAAGCAGTCTAATGGCGTCAGATCAGGGGATCGTGCTGGCCATCCATCGATTCACGCCTCCCTAACCACCGATTTGGAAATACTAGGTTGAGGTACTGCCGGACATTGATTTGGCAATGCGGCGGTGCTCCATCTTGCTGAAACCCTATCATATTCGCTGGAAGTTGTGGGTTTGCTGGATCATGATATAAGTTTCAGGATATAAGTTTGTCAAAGTTGGCAAGACATTATTTTGGAGCAGTGCTAAGTCATTATTAGCGCCATTTAAAGTGTCATTAATGAAAAAGGGACCTATATTATGATATTCAACTATTCTTGCCCAAATATTAACCTTTTCAGGATCTTGCGTATATTCTTCTCTAATCCAGTGAGGATTTCCCTAGACCAATTGCGGCAATTCTGACGATTAACATGACCGTGAAGTGTAAAGGTGCACTTATCAGAAAACAAAGCATGTTCTACTTGGATCATATTGTTATCTAACATTGCCGTAATTTCTTTACAAAAATACGTTTTCCAATCAAAATCGTCTTCCATCAGCTCATGAGTAGGTATCATTTTATAGGGATACATTTTATTTTCTTGTGACGTTCGAATAATCGACGAATGGCTAACATCGAACATTTTTTACTGGAAGTATGTAGGTTTTCCTCTAACTCAAGCATAACATCTAATTTGGTATCATCACTTATTGCATTGGCAGCTGTTTTTTTTTATCTGGTTTACATGTCCAAGCTGGCGAAACTGCTTTTCTATTTTGCTTTTTCTATATTAGTTGTTCTGAATTCCGCTGCCACAGCCAAAAGGCGCTATTTCGCAAAATCAACAACGTCCAGTCTTTTTCTCAAAAGTTTTAAATTAATGCAACGATAAATATTTTTTTAACCGGGTTTATGGAGAAGATAATATTAAAAAGAGATCCTTAAGAACAATCTGACGTTTTAATATGGTATTGTAGACTAGAAATTACAATTTGGAGCCTTGAATAGGCAATTTGCTATAAATATCCCTAGTTTATAGTGAATTGACATTCAGGACAAATGAACTACTAGTTTCCTAGTGGTTTGGAGCCTTGAATAGACAATTTGCTATAAATAGCCCCAGTTTATAGTGAATTGACATTCAGGACAAATGAACTACTAGTTTCCTAGTGGTTTGGAGCCTTGAATAGGCAATTTGCTATAAATAGCCCCAGTTTATAGTGAATTGACATTCAGGACAAATGAACTACTAGTTTCCATAATAATACCATCAGTTCTTTAAATTATTGTTCGTAAACTGTCCTTATTAACAAGAAAAAAATTAGAGGATACGGTTGCTTTATTGGAACCAATTTGAATATTTGTCCCATTATGAGTGTAAGTAAAAGTAAAGAGCAAGGTTTAAAGGTTTTTGCGTGTAAAACAGAACTAGAATAAATGACACAAAATACATAATTAAATTCCTTTAAAAAAACTAAAAAGTATTTTAAATTTGGATTTTTGCCATTGGTAAAACCTAGAAGCTTAACTTGAAAATCGGTATTCTTATCATAAATTTTGCACTTGACGAAAGAGGCAATTAAAATGAATTACCTATGTTCGTGTTTTTTCCCACAAGATTTTATTGTTTTGTATTTAGAATTTATCAGTTTTGAGAACAATTATTGGAAATATAAAGTTATAATTAGGAAAAAATGTATAAGAGATGAAAATAATAAAACTAAAAAATAAACTGTATAAACGGTGGTTTATTAAAATATAACTTATCAATTGAATAAGTATATTTTCTTATTATTGGGAGGACAGGAATTACAGCGTGTTATTAAAAAATTCTGTTCCCACTTGGAAGCATTGCTCTACCTACATTTCGGCGAAAACAAGCGCGTTTCCTGGAACCTTCTTCGCAGACGAAGAAAACCATTTTAAAAATATCAGGGGGAGCAATTTCTTGTGTTGTGCTTAAGGAGCAACATTCTTGATGAAAGTAATGAGGAAAGAAGAGACACCGCAAGTTAAAGAAATATCAACAGCCATGCAGAATCTTCAGAGTATATGAGTTCAAAGCAAGCACAGGATAAATAGCCCCGTTTGATAATACAGTCACGTAACGTATGTCCTAAAAGTTTTTTCACAAAATTCATTGGCTTTAATTTTAACAAAAACAAAATAATATCAAGTTGCCTTTGGAAACAGAAATTTGTTAACATTGTGTACTGTCAGTTGAGATTTATTTATTTTGAAGTTTTCGCTTTAAGATGTCGTATAAATTAGAAATAAGAAAAAGTATCTATAAGTTGGTTGAGCGGGTACCCAAAGCTGAAATCTGTCGAATATTCCAGAATGAAAACATTTCAAGCAGAACCATTTATAGAACAATAGCAGAGTGCGAGCAGGGAATACCATGTCTGAATCTCCCAAAAAGTGGAAGACCACGTACATTTACTGCACAGAGGTTAGAGAGATTGGTGAGAAGAGCTAAAAACCAGGTTGGAATGTCAACGAGGAGACTGGCTCGTCAATTCAGATCTTCCAAGAGTGCGATATCGTTAGAATTAAGGAGGAATGCACTTAAATATCGAAAGAGACGTAAGTGCCCCAAATACTCTCAAGCGCAACTCCTTCGTATACCAAGATGCTGTCGTCACCTGAGGCGGGTACACTTTGCCAATGAAAAAATCATTATTTTAGATGATGAAAAGTATTTTACTTTGAGTAATTCTAAAATGAAGGGATACGATGGATTTTATACGGACAACGTAGAGGAATGCCCTGACAATGTTAGATATAAACATAAAGCGAAATTTGCAGATAAAATCCTTGTCTAGTGCGCAATTTCTAACAGAGGTGTATCCCGACCTTTTGTGGGAAGAGTGAGGGGTGAAGCTTTGAATAGTCAGAGCTATATTGATAATTGCCTGTCCAAATTGCTTCAGTTTGTCCACGAACATCATGCTAATGACGATATTATGTATTCGCCAGACCTAGCATCATGCCATTACTCAAGAGATATACAAAACTGGCTTCGACAACACCAAATAACTTTTGTTCCCAAAAACGATAATTTTCCAAACTTGCCGCAGGCTCGCCCAATAGAGGATTTTTGGGCTTTACCATCTAGGAAGGTTTATCATGGAGGCTGGGAAGCCCAAGATGAAGAATAATTAAGACGGCTAATTTACGAAAAACTAAGAGAAATTGATCTGAATTCCGTCCAGGGCTTCATGAGAGACATTCGAAGAAATTTGCGTCTGGTAGAGCAGAATGGGCCACTTCACATAATTCGATAGTAAAGTTTAGTTAAGTATTAAGTTGTAATTTATGATAACTAGTTAGTGTTCAAATAAATTTCTTCATTAAAAAAAATCCGATAAATATTTTGTGCCAAAACTTTTAGGACATACGTTATAAGCAATTGTGCACTAATACAGTTTAATCCTTCAAAACTAGAAGAAATTGTGTAATCGCCAAGGGAGAAACTTTCAGTTCAGAAGCTACCCTTGATAGGGACCATTAGCGCTGTTAGTAAAATATCTACTCCCAAAGATTCACCACGACTTACTAGTTCTCATCTTCAGGAGATTTCACCCATTCCCAGAATGAAAACTGTACTAAATAATTTGTCAAAAATTATTAGAGTATCTTAACTTTTCAGAGAAAGTCCTTATAAAAATGATCTAGGATGGAAAATTGATAATAAGAAGAAAAATCAACTAAATGGAACTAAACAAAGAAACCAAAGGAAAAGTTGGATGCTCCAAGAGAAATTAATCATTGAAGCAGTCACAACGAAGAAAAAGAAAGCCTCAGAAAGCAGCGACAATGAAAAATGGCACTGCGTAATATGCAATAAAAATATAAATGAAAGCATGATTCAGTGCACAGTTTGCAGCTTCTGGATCAGTCGATTATTATCTATGCGACAATTATTGTAATAGTTAAAGCCTTAAAGTACAATTTAGGCATACATACCAAAAGTACAAATTAAGTGAAACAATCCTATGTCGTACCTTTTTTTTTTCTTTTTTTATTCAAGAATTCTAAGTTGTTATTGTTCATAAATGCTCTTTTAGTAATTAACAATATGTTAAGTATCGATTTATGGTCTTGTTGTTCCCTTTTTAGTATTACTGTTCCCCCCTGTGCAACGAAAACATATTAGGGTATAAAATTTAGGCATATTTATTGCATTATTCTGCATTATACAACAAGTGAAAATTGCATTACTCATAAAACAATAACTATAATTTTAAATAAAGAATACGAAATCATCTCAATTGGAATTATTAAAATTATTGCTCTTAGTTGTCCATTTCTCATTACATATATCTGTCATATATAGTAAATTGTTGTATAACTCCATCTATCTTTCCTTCTTCCTGGAAGGTATCACATGTTGTTCCTCTTCCTAAGGTTGACGAGGTCCTGGAGCACAAAGACTTGACACCGATAAGTATTCTGACAGTTATATCAAAAATTTTAGAAAGGTGTATAAAAAACAACTGGTAGAGGACACAGGCTTTCGACAGGGTCATAACTGCTATGTTGAATGTTACCGGTCACATTTTTCGGGCCACTGATTCCGGTAAGTTAAGTCGCTTGGACACTTTTTTTTTAGATTAACCTAAGGCGTTTGATAGGTTCAAAATTATTGTTTAAAATTTGTTTATTGTATCAGGATCAGCAAGCGTCATTTTGTCAGGCATAAGTTGAGAGATGCTAGGTGGTTACCTACAAGTACCGTGCGAGCAAAAATTATTTGCATCAAAGAGGACCTTGCATCTAAGGACGTAATGCTTAGCCGTAGAGCTTAATACCTGTTGGGTATCAGTAACTACCTGAATTAACAATCAATCAGTTTTCCGTCATCATCTTTGACAGTCGTTACAAGTAATTTGATTCATCGCTAATTTTTCCAATTTCTTGAACAATTCACACAATGGGCTTTACGGAACAGCACAAAACATTCGTGGTTGAAGCGTATTTTTGAAACGGGGTTATAGTAAATGGTGAGTGGCAATACAATCCGGGTTTGTGCATGGACGATTTTCACGAACATTTTCCTAACGTTGCTTTTATTGCTGGGGATTTTTATCATTGCCTGAAAAGAACCGTGGCTGTGTTTAGGGAAACAGGTTCTATACACTCAAAAAAGGAGTAGGAAGACCATCTGTAAGAACATAAGAACTTGTTACAAACGTTTGTGAAATATTTTTATATTCTATATATTTTATATTTTGCTGGTTAACACTTTCGAAAATATGAAGAGACGTGTGAATTTATGCTTGAAGCATGGCGGGGCCAATTTTAACAATTTATGTAATTATTTTTCTTGTTCTTTTTGTATATTCTTACTTTGTTAATTTTGTAAACAACAAAAATAAATTTGTATTTGTCTGCTTATTTTATTATTCATTAGTTTGGCATATCATGTCATATTATTATGAATTTGACCAAATTTTAACCTAGATTTGGTTAGATATATCGTCCCCATATCATTGTGATCTAAACCAAGACACACGTTTTTTTAATCCAAGCCCTCTTTGATGCAAATAATTTTTGCTTGCACGGTATAAAACAACGAATACAGTTTCATTCGGCTGTCCTATTTTAAAAAATAATATTGCTTAAATCCGTCATATGTACAAAAAAAATAATTTTCCGTACAGATATACACAATCGTAATATTAGATTTAAGGGCACCATTATATCCATAAAACTGCTCTCTGTTTGAACGTAGTTTTTCTTACAATGTATCCGCTGTCTATAATTATATTGGTCTATACTTTAAAACTAAATCTATTTTAACTTTAAAAAAAATAAATAAAAGTACGTTATTGGGTGTTTAAGGTTTTCTGCTTTCGGGTCGTGCTTTTCTTTCTTTCCTTCATCCGTCTCCTGCACTACTATCTTTACTTATTAAAATTTAATATAATCCTATTACACTATCTTTACTTTGTTATTTAATTTGGCATGCATTTTAAGGGTGTACCTATACACATTTTATTTTTTATTGTTTTCCTCTGATTAAGTTAGTCATTTAATTACATAGTCCGACTGAACAAAGGTTAAGTGGAAACACTTGTTACTAAGTGGAAACACTTGTTACTAACAAGGGATGAACTTCGCCCTTTCAGATATCATTGAGTAGGAAGTTTATTATTTTCTTTCTTGTTTTTCAAATGTTTACTGCAATGTACACTGAGAAAATCAAACAACCCTGGGAATTGGGTTTAACAAAATTGGTTGTAGTAACTGATATTGTGGTTTCAACCACTTGAATTAACGGCTAATGAAACCTATTTCTTTTTCTTGTCATATCGAAGTTGACACAACCCTAAGATTTGCTGCAGGGACTAAAAATATGGGTTCTCGGTCAATATTTGACCAAATTTTATAGTTGTCATAAAGGGACTTCAAGGTTGATAACTGAAAGTTGCCCCGAACCAATCTTAGGTTATGACAACCGATCCGTCTGTTGGTACAACCGAGTGATCGGTCGCCCTAACCAAAACCGGAAACGCCCTGTTGATAAAAGGAAGAACCGCCATTTTATTAGTGGCCACAGTCGTGTTCGAACGAAGTTAATGCATTTTTTACTGTTTTGTGTTGAAAATTCAAATCAAAATGTTTAAAGTTTTGTTGTTAGAGTGGGCTTTGGCAGACTACGTGGAATCATTTGAAAATAAGTACCTACTTTTTAATTAATAGTTAACATTTAAATATTAATCAGAATCAAACACACTTTTCACAAGACATGATACTACCTATAACAACATAAGAAGTTTTTTATGGTAAATGCATTTTAGACCATAGATTTTGGTACCTTTTTACTTAACCTGCAACAAAGTTGCTGTGTGTGCTCTTCTAATTTTATAGCATAGACAATAATTGGACTCGCATTGCAGTTTATTGCTGAAAAAGACCATTATCCTTCAAAAATGTTGTAACTCCAAATAAAGCCATTGAACTGTGTTTTAGAAGTGTAGGTATACTAAGTATAGGAAATGTATTTAAGGTACTATTAAGAGGGGTTTATATCAAGGTCAATAACATGTCAGAAAATCAGTGTTTTTGTTTGTCGGCACTAAAGTCCTTAAATGTCTCATAAGGTGGCTCGCCCACTTTTTATGTTTATCTAGATTCTAAATTATAAATGCCCTTAATAGCTTCTTCCTTAAGATACAAGGTATTACATTTATATAACAGACACACAACAAAATTGTGACGAACATTTTGTGATAAACCATTACGTAGCCAAGAAGGTTCTCTTTTACTACGATAGTAAATATAACTTAAAATCTTGGTAGCAAAATTATTTGTTTTAAAGAAAATACACTGATCGGGCATAAATACCCGTTACCCTGATGGCCATTAATTACTATTATATGTACTTCAGTACAATACAGATATTACAACAACTTTTGGGATGTTGGGTGACATTGATTTTGTGGGGTTTTCAGTTTGTTTAAGATGACCCCTTTGCCATTGTGATAACTGACAATCAGCATATCACAAATTTGTAGGTCTCATTTCAAAAAATTTAATGTCTGAAAGGGTTGTTTCTATTAAAATATGTTAATAGTGTTAAAAATAAATAGTACTTTAGTGAAATCCTGATCCTGTTTTTATACTATCTACATTTTTCCGTTTTCAGTAGACCACTGCATGGAATAAAAAGAATAAACCATTCACTCCTGGCGAATGGCGAATGCGCGCAAATTAAAATATTATGGTGAATGCGAGTTCGACCCACACAATATGGTGAAGGCGAGGCCAACCCAAAATAGGCGCTGCAGCAATCCCCATTGTTTGTTTCTGTAACCCAAGTTTCCAGTTGTCCTAAATAAAATATATAGTTACAAGAACTCCATGAATTATTACTCCAACTGATTTTCTAGTTGTACCTACTAAAAAGAACCAAAATATTTAGTTATAACAACCATCGCATTTGGTTGCGACAGCTAAACAATTAGTTACCACGACTTGGTTGTGGGAACCAGAAGGTTTAGTAGCAGCAACTAGGATCACATGGCTTAAGGGTCAACTAATTTAAATAGGTTGTTACAATCCGAATCTCTAGCTGTCCCCTATTTAATACATATTTTTTGTCGCCACAACCCGGATTTTAATTGCGGCAGCCTAAATTTTCTCTCAGTGTATATCTGAATAAAGATTGTTTATTATTATTTATTATTATCTTTTTTTTCTCACATAATTTTGGTTTTATTTTGGACTGACGGGCTATGCCAAGTCAGTGCATATTCTATTATTACTATTCTGAATTGAGGCATGATCTAACAATAGGGCATGTTTTTAGAATGACTAATTTCTGAAAGTTTCGATGTATGTTTGTGTTGATTCCTAGTTGTTTCAGGTGTGATTTGAATGTTCCTGGTGTGAGGCCTGTCACTGACATAATAAGAAATTTTTGCCAGTGCTTGGTGAACTACTTTTGCTGCTGCGTTGTGTCCTGCTGTGTATTCTTGGCCAGCAAGAATCTTACATCCACTTGTAATATGGTCAATTGTTTCCTTCTGGAGGTGGCATTTTCTGCATGTGTCGTCTGGTATAGCCGGGTCTTTGATTATATATTTTTGATAATTCCTTGTTGCTATAACTTTATCTTGAATAGCGAGTAAGAACCCTTCTGTTTTGGGAAAGAGCTGACCATCTTTTAACCATGTATATGATGATCCTTTGTCGATGTAATCTTGTTTCACGTGGTATCTATGCTGTCCACGGAGGATTTTCTCTGACCAGGTATTGATTTTATCTTGTTGTAATTGTGTATCATTGTATATGTCTGCTGGATGGTTTGTTTGGGATAGGTTGAGGGGCGTATAGTTTTTATCTGCATTGCTTATCGCTGTGTGGAGACTGGTATGTTTAGTATGAAAGAGTTTTTGGATTTGCCTTGTGTGCAGGGATGTTACGTCTATAATTCCTCTTCCTGCTACATTTCTTTTGATTGTTAGCCTTTCTTTACATGAATTGGGGTGTAGCTTTCTGTGTTTAGTAAGTTCAGAGCGTATGAGAATGTTAATATTTTCCAAGTCTGTTTGGGACCACTTGATAATACCGAATGAATGTGTGAGAGTAGGTATAGCATACGTATTTATTTCCTTAGTAAGGTTCTTGGAATTTAACTTAGTTTTTATCTGTTTGGTAAGTCTATTTTTGAATTCACTTATAAGCTCTGTTTTAATGTGGGTATGGTTTAGTTTGGTGCTTTGATGGAATCCTAGGTATTTGTATGTTTCGTCTCTGAGCATGTTGTCTAGTGTTTTATTATTGACTGCTTGAACCTCATGATTTTCTTTCCACTGGCCTTTGTTTACGTGGAGTACTCTGCATTTACTCATTCCAAACTCCATGCAGACGTCTGAGGTGGATGTTTCCGTGATTTTGAGAAGACCCTTTAACTGGGTTTCCGTGGCTGCGTAGAGTTTAATGTCGTCCATATATAATAAGTGGTTTATTTGTTGTTGGTTTTCTTTATTGTGCCTGAGATGAAAGCCATGCTTTGTATTATTAAGTATGTTTGAGAGTGGATTAAGACAGAGACAGAGCCACAGGGCGCTAAGTGAGTCCCCCTGGAAAATACCACGCCTGATATGGAGTTCGTCTGTTTGGATATACTCGGTTTCTGTGTTTAATCGGATATTCGTTCTCCAGGTTTTCATGGTTTGAATAAGGGATTCTCTGATATTCTTGTTGATTTTGTAGATTTCAAGGACCTTTATTAACCAGCTATGGGGTACGGAGTCAAAGGCCTTTTTATAATCTATATACCCGATGTGGAGGTTTCTATGTTCTTTTCCAGTTTGTCCCATGATGACATTATCTATAACCAGTTGTTCCTTACAGCCCTGGCTGTTTTTTCTGCATCCTTTTTATTCCTCTGTAAGTATGTTGTTGATCGTTAGATGTTGTTCTATTTTATTGCAGATTGTGGCTGTGATGATCTTATATAAGGTTGGTAGGCAGGTGATCGGTTGATAGTTTGAGGGGTTTTTAGTGACCGAGTTTTTGGGTTTTATGTAGGTTATTTTTTGAGTCAGGAAGCTGGGAAGCGCGAGGTTGCTGCATAATTTTGTTAATTTGGCGTGTAATTGCTTGGTGTGTAGTAGTAAACTGTTTATACCAGAAGTTTTGAATGTTATCTATGCCAGGGCACTTCCAGTTTTGTGTATATTTGATTGTGTCTGTGATTTCTTCTGTTTTAAGTATGATATCTTCTTGTTCTGTTATGTGTTTGTGTCTATCTTCTTCGGCTTTAATCCAAGTGTTGTTATTGTGTTGTTTTGATTCCGACCATATGCTTTTTTAATAATTGGTTAGTTCTTGTTTGTCTGGTGGTTCTGTTATTCTTATTTCCTGGTTGGCCATGGTTTTTTGGTAGAATTGCTTTTCATTTCTAAGGAAGAGGTTGTTGGTATCTTTTCTTTCGTTTTACTCTTTGTATCTTCGAAGTCTTGAAGTGTATACTGCTAGTTTTTGCTTAAGAGTATCAAGGATCTCTGACATTGTTTGGGTGGGATATTTGGATTTTATTTTTTCTGCTGTCTGTGTTACATGTTTTGAGGTATTCCCTTTGGTGAACTTGGTGAGGTATCCTAGACTTTTCCTGATTTCGTTAATTCTGTTTTCTAATCTTATCTGTCATTTGAATTTAGGTTTTGTTTTGTTGAGATTTCCTTGTCGTTGTGGTAGTTTTTGATCATTCTGTACGATTGAGGTGAGAGCTGCTGCGTAGATTATTGTATGGATACTTCGATTGTACTTAGGTTTGTTATGTATTGTGGTATTATATCTTTGTTAATTGTATCAAGGATTTGTTGTGTGTTTTGCTTAAAGATCAGCCGAGGAATTGGGTTTCTCAGTGTAGGATCAGAGAGATTGGGTTAGGTATTCATCCATTTTCGTTTTAAGTCTTTGTAAAAGAGGTGATTTGGGAGGATGTTGTGTGAATGTGGTTAGGTGTGAAGATTGGTTTATTGGTGTGTCTATGATGTTTTGTAGCTATGTTCTCGCTTTCTGTGTGTGAATGTTGGGGGTTGTGCTTTCATTGGAAAATGATTGCATTGATGCTTCTTGTGTTTTATTCGGCAGGGTGTGTTCTGGATGTTCGTTAGTGTTTCTAATGTGGGGCTGATCTCTGTTAAGTTCGACAGCTACTGTATCTTTGAGCATTTGTAATTCAAATGGCGTGAGGCGATTGTTCTTGGTGATGGTTCTTTTTTGATCTATTACTCTCTGTTCTGTGACATGTTGTTGGAGGTATGGATATTGAGCTAAAAAAAGTCTTCGTAATTCATGCCTGTAGCCTGATTTTATTGTTTCAAGTTTTGTGGCAGTGTAGTAACAGCGCATTACTGTTTTATTCTATGAATGCCGAACGTTATTTACAATTTTTGCAAAATCATATTAGTGACTCCATGGACGAACTACCTTAACAAGAACGTCAATGTATTTGGTTCCGACAAGACGGTGCAACATGCCACAGTACATTAAATGTTAGGGTATATCTTGATCTAGATCATTTGTTCAATGGAAAAGTCATGCACAGATATTCAGATATTTAAGGAATGATAAGGAAAGTATTAAGAAAATTTGCAAATAGAACGATGATAGTTTTTACGTTGCAAGGCCGGTAGGTGACTTATTACAGTATCTACGAGTTGGTTTACGGACGAGGCGACGTAGGAGCCGAGTCTGGAATATAAACGAGTGCTGTAATAACGGACGTGTATCCTATGATATTTTATTTCATTTCGTCATTATAATCCTTTTTAAAAAGATTTAATAAAAACGTTTATTACAAATTTTAAAATATTATTGGCAATATTAATTGGTATCACTGGATATAATTTAAATAAAATAAAAATTATTAACTTTAGTTAAGCAAAATATTTAAAAAATTGTAAAAGAGGGTCTATTCTGTAGTTGCGTAATATTTTTCATTTACTAAAGTTGGTAGAAAAAATAATTTTACAAGTTAAAGCATCTACACAAAGTTATTTGGTATCGATAGATATATATTCAAAACAAAATAAAAATTACTAACTTTAGTTAAGCAAACTATTTAAAAAATTGTAAAAGATAGCCTATTCTGTAGTTGCGTAACATTTTTCATTTACTAAAGTTGGTAGAAAAAAGTATAATATTTATAGTAAGACATGCTGCCAAAATAGCGATTTTCCAAATACTAGTCCGGGCGTGGAACGCATTTTTATAGTCGGCCATGATTGCCTTTATTTTGTTTTGAATTATGACAGTTACTGTTATTATAAGTTTTAAAAACCTATATAGGTATTATTATATTCCAAGTTTAATTTAGTTTAATGTATATGTCGTAGGCTGATAGTGAAATCCGTCATTTCATGAAACGCCTAGTCATATCATGAAGCGTGGCTAAAAGGTATATTGCAACTGGTTTGTTCGTTGTTCCACAGAGCATTTTTTTCAATTTTTTTTTAATTTAATTTACATTTTATTTTTATAAAATAATATTAGTTGAAAAAATTGAAAAAAATGCTCTGGGGAACAATGAACAAACCAGTTGCAAATATACCTTTTAGCATGCAACATGATATGACTAGGCTTTTCATGAAATGACGGATTTCACTATCAGCCTACGACATATATATGATGAATTAAATAATTAATGTTCAATATGTGTACTTAAACATTTTGTTTCCTATAATTTTAAGTGACACCTTGTAAACTCCAAAGTAAAAGTCATTATTTCTAAAAACAAAAGATGGTTGCTAGGCAATACTTTACAGTATCTGATACTGTAATGTTCCACTTACCGGCCGCAAATGAGTACATGGTAAGTTGATTTACCGGACAAAATGAAATAAAATATATTGAACGACGAGAGGGTAGATTTTCTTCAGTGAGTAACTTAAAAGCTAATTGAGTCTGTCAGCTTAGCAGGATATCATCATAATAAATTAGAGTTGTGTAGTTCGCGAACGAACTAGTTCAAAAGATCGAATCTGACAACTGAACTAAAAGATTCAATCAGTAATTACTGAGAGATTGAAACAAGGCGAACTAAAGTCTTAACGGAATGTACTACGCAAGCGAGAGCGAGACGACCGAGATTATAGGTTTTGTCACCTGACCGACCGATGCATGCCGCGATGATTTCGGACTATTTCGGTATTGAAATGAATAAAAAACATTGTCGGTGTCTACTGTATTTTTTGTTAATTTAATATAAAATTATAATTTAAATTTTAAAATATTTTTTTTACTTCACTATGCCATTATAAATCAGTGAACTAAATGAACTAAACGAACTAGTCTTTTGAACTATTCACTTTATTGAACGAGAACGAAAGATTGAAATCGGCAAAGTGAACTAAACTTCCCAGCACTATAATAAATGTGTCAATAAAAACGATCTTACAGAAAATAAGGCAAAAAAAATTATACTTATGTACTTTAATTACACTAAAACGTTATTTTTTTCTGACAGTCACCTAAAAAGTTACAAGGGGACGCTCTGATAAAAATGTTTTTTCATTAATGGATTACGAATAATTGGCTTGATTATTGATAAAAATGTATATAAATATATTATACCTGAAACGTTAATAATATGTATTAGTATTAGAGTATACACTTAAGCATTTCATACGAAGAGTAGTGATATAGATATTGTGTACTTATACTTTTTGTGACTCAGTTATAATAGTTGATTAGCTAAATTTGTTTTGTAAATGACCAGTAAAGTAAGTTTTTTATAAAGCCAATACTTAACATATTTACTACTAAAAGAGATATCAAATAAAAATAATTTAGTACCCCATTTATCCAAACGTCAATTGTAAGTGGGTACCTACCTATATTTATCAAGATATTTATTAAAAAATAGTATTTTTTTAAAGTTTTATTTAGGTAAATTTCAGAAATATTTTCGTAATTTACCATTTTATTAGACAAGTATTATTTTTACGGCAAAAATTTATTAATATTAAAGTTGTACTTTAACGAGATCTTCCACAGTTTTTGTGATATTTATTGAGAAATAATGTTTGCTAGTATCTCAAAGCTAAATAAATTTAGAAAATAAAAGGTAATTTTCTACAGGATATATTAAAATGTTCTCTAGAATTTGAAGTTTTAATAAGTATAAAAAAAATAAAAAAAAGAATATAAAAAATTGTAAAGTTATAATAAAGTTAAAGGGAAACATTTTTTTACCTAAGTAATTATTCTTGTCCCGGTTTTAGGATCTTTTAAATTATGGTAAGCCTAGTTAGTTGGTATAATGATTTTATTGCAAATAGCTCCTATCTAAATAAATATTTAAAATTAAAAAAACTTATAGGCCCTGTTGTGTTGTTATCTCATGCTAAATTGAAATAATATTAAAATATTTCAAATTTTAAAAATAATTCAGTTTTTACATCGGCAATACAGAATATATTAGACTGTATGAAATAAAAGATATTTGTGATGTTTGATTGCCCAAAGATTAAAAAAAAAAATTTTATCAAGAATTAGGCTCAAATGGCTCGAATTATTCAATATATTCTAATGAGATGGAGGATAAGAGGATGTTTATATTTTTTAGTATAAAACCTACAATGCTAGAAATTGTAGCAATAATAGCGGTTATAATAGCCATATTATGGTATCTTTCCGTAAGACGCTTGAGTTATTGGACAAGACTTGGAGTGAAACAATCCAAACCAACCTTATTTTTTGGAGATTTGTTACCCACTCTTTTAAGAAAGGAAGGATTTCGTGACTTGAATGAAAGAGTCTATAAGATGCATCCAGAAGCTAGGTAGGTAAGATGTGCCATCTTTCGATTTATTCTAACTCATCCTACTAGCTTTAAACAATTTTTTTTTGTATTTCAAATATATTTTATATCGTTCCCCGACACTCCATCACTTGACGGTTCATCACACGACATCTCATCACGGACACTTCATCACGGCGACATCGTATCACAACGACACCTCATCACGGCGACATCTTATCACAACGACACTTCATCACATCCCATTTCAACACTACGCCAATTCACCACATCGTATTAAAGAAGCAACGTTGTCAAATGTTTTCACAGTTTATGCATTAATAGGGACTTAATAGGGACTTGACCAATGATCTGCTACCTAGCTAGCAGATGATTGGACTTGACATACTATCGAATTGGTTCTAAAAGGTGTATTGGCAATCGGTTTGTTCGTTGTTACTCTGAGCATTTTTTTAAAAATTTCATTGTGGGTGGTGAATTGGTGTAGCGATGAAATGTGATGTGATGAAGTGTCGTAGTGATAGGATGTCGCCGTGATGAAGTGTCGTAGCGATGGGATGTCGCCGTGATGAAGTGCCCGTAATGAGATGTCGTGTGGTGAACAGTCGAGTGATGAAGTGTCGTGGATTCATTTTATATAATATGTTGTTTTTATTTTAGGTATAGTGGATTTTATACCATTGATAAGCCAATACTTGTTTTGAGAGATCCGGAACTAATCAAGCAAATAGCAGTAAAGGACTTTGAGCATTTTACCGACCATCGTCCTTTTGTTGATCCAGATGCTGATCCTTTGTGGAGTAATGCTTTATTTTCCCTAAAAGGTTGGTACAATACCATGCCAGTATTACTATTTATTTCGTTTTATGTATTTCTAAGTTATTTCAAGCTAAAATAATAAATCTGTTGCTATATTGAAGAGTGAAAATTAAGAAAGCGTTCTAAATAAATTCATGGCAATTTATACAAATATAAAATATTACCCATCCTGTCTCCCATCAGTCACTACCGTAATAGTTTTAGATTACAACTTGCCTTTACACTATTTTCATGGCGTAATTTTTTTTTCAAAAAATACTGCTTTTATCTATACTGTTATTTTAAATCAGTAGCGGGAGCTGACTGTGTCGCATTTACTAAAAATTAATAAAAAAGTTCTTAAAGTTTAAATATATAGATATTTTGTGGCATAGAAAAAAATCTGCAAAAAATTAAAATCTATATTTATTTTCAGGAGAAAGATGGAAGGAAATGAGAAATACACTTTCACCCACTTTTACAAGCAGTAAAATTAAAACTTTATATGTATTAATGTTAGAAACAGCAAATAATTTTGTGAAACACTTTTTGGAAAAAGAAGATGACATTATCGACGTTGACATAAAGGATGCTTATTCGAGGTAAACTAATATACAAAATAAAAGAAATTGATACAGCGTCTCTTGTAATGGCAAATTTTTTGCTACCCATACAGCCCCAATCTGTGTCAAATAAAATTTATAAGCTCTAGACATCTAGACATTGCCCACCATTTAAGGTTCGTTTTTAAAGGTAACGTAAAGCATTACTTTCTGCAGCGTAAAGGAGTACACGCATTAAATCGACTAGGACCGGTCGACTCGGAAAAGAGCAGTCGGAAATTTTTGATGTTCATGTAATTAAATTAGACCCCGCGCACTGCGTCGGACCGGTCGACTCGGATCGGTCGACTCGACGCCATGATGTTTGATATTCCGACTGCTCTTTTCCGAGTCGACCGGTCCGAGACGATTCAATGCGCGTCGTCCTTTAGGAGCAACCAATGATCTGGTACCTAAAGTTTAGATGACACATGTCATTCATAAACGCTATTAAAATGTGTTGACAACATTGTTTGGAGGAGATAGGAGGTGAAGAGCTGGGTAGGGCAAGTAGTGGGGATTATGCCGGAGTAACCTTTGAAGGTGACCTTACTACTATAGAAGAAACCTAACCAACAAATAACCAAACTTTCTATTTACTAAACCATAAAAAGTAACTGCAGAATTATAGCGAATTCTCTCTTGACCGATCCTATGACCTGATATGAACTTATTCGAGCGACTGGATAAGGTTCTGACCAACTGTTCTGACAACACCAGAATTTTTATGTGAATTTACTACTTATTCACAGTAATTACCACCCTGTAATCTCTCTTTAATGTTAAATGCGTCAGAGCAATTTATTTAAGGCAACTATTATTTACTAAAGCTTTCCTTTTTAATCAAAGAAATTAAACACACAAATTTCAGTTCACATGCACAACTCTATTTATCTTCTTCAAGTTTTACATTAATCCTTTAACAACCCTTTTTATAAACACATAATTAAATTCGATACCATTGGAGCCACCCAGTATTACACACCTTTACAATTCTTATCAGGAGGCAATAAATTCACTAATTTATTTTTATTCCTGACAAAACACTACTTTCTTTTAGTAACACATATATATTTCTGTCATCAACACTCACTTCTTCTCGTAACAACCGTAACTTTTCAAAACTACCGACTACCGAATTTATTTACTTTTTCTTAACTTTTCGCGACAGGTTCGTATTCAAGTAAACGCGTATAATGCTGGAAAATGACTAACTCATCTAGGTCCGTGTCCGTCTTTTATACCCAATTTTCCTTATTAATTTCCAGCACCTGTTTGCTATCTGACAGTTTTATTACCCTATAAATCTTTCTGACATTCCCAGAAGCATGTGTACAAAAACTAATTTATGACTGTATAAGGTTCATTTTCCCTTAAATGTAACCATATAAGGTAACGGAAAAACAAGAACAAGTGAATCCAATCAATTAACGAGCGCTTGACCTTTCAAAACTCATAATTCATACAAGGGTTGAATAATCCCCCCTTCGTAGGTTTTAGCTGCAGGTGTCCACTGAATTCTAGAATTAACCGGTTAAATGGGGTCACCGGGCCACTACGTGTCATAGGGGAAACAATTTATTACCGTCTATATTTAGATCAAGAAGACGCTTCCCCGAAAAACGCAGGTGGAGTTGCGGAGTGGGGCAACATCTTCCTGTTTAGTTACCCCAAAGGCGCGTTTTAGTTTTCTGTGTTTCGCGCTCTTATCCAGTTGTCTCCAAGAAATATTTTAAAAAGTTTTTAAAATGTTTTTGAATTTATGTGATACTACTTGTGGCATGAATCTCTGGATTTATTTATCCTTCATGAGCAGTGAGTTTTGGTTATTTTAATTTAATTCTTTCTTTCTTTTACCCTCTCAATAAATTCCATACTAGACTTTAAAAATTGAAATTTTTCCGAATTAAAATTAATTAAAAATTTTTTTGTTAAAAAAATAAATTTAATTTTATTCAAATTATTTAGAATTTCTTTGAATTAAATTTTAAAATTTATTTTTCTTAAAAATATTTTCCAAATTCTTTAATTAAATAAAATTAATTTTATTCGAATTTATTTTTCTTACTTTGATGTAAATACTGTTACAACTTATTTTTTGGGTATTTTTCAAAAACATTTTACGGTTATTTATTCCAACGAATTATTTTCTCCTAAAAAAAAATGATTTTGCCAATTTTTGCTTTAAATAAATTCCAATCATCAAAAATGAATTTAAAAATTATTTATTTTTCCCATTAAGGTGAACCAATTTTTTGGGTTCATCACAGAATTATTATTTTCCGAATTCTCTCGTACTACTTGCAACTCATTTTAATTAGCCTTTAGAAAATATCACAGAACACTAAGAACACAGCAATTATTATACAAAATGAATAAACTGAAAAAAATTTAAAACCGCTGTCAAAGAAACCACAAAGAAACACCAAACGAAAATAGGGATGTTCGATATACATCGATATTTTCAATGCGATGTATCGTTTTTAAGCGATGCATCAAGGCCATTTAAAATTTGTCAATGTATCGATGTATTTTAATCGATGTATTAGGCCCTAATTTTATTCGTAAAATGATTATTTTGCTGATGTCTCTCGATCTTGATTGAGATTACAGAAGCTCTGCATCGGAGGTCTGCAGCTGCAAGTAGCAGTTTGCAGATGCAAATGACAAAATTGGAACTCCAGAAAACGGTCATCATACTTTGCGTCTGCAAATTTGCAGAAGGTTCAAAGGCCCCGCAAATTTGCAGAATGTATATAATTTGTTAAAATATTTTGGGGATTTGACGGACGATGGTATTGATGGTAATTTAGAATTTGTATCCGATTCTTACATAAAAGGAAACAAGGAAACTTAAAAATTTAAGTTCGTTAATTCATTATTATTGTCATGGATTTGGGCATATTTTACGTATTTGGTAGTCGATATCAATAAACCAGAAATAGTAAAACGGTTTAACTAGGGCAAAAATGGCGGATTTGAAAATTTGTTTTGGTACCTTTGGTTTCAGTTAGGGTGTGAGCTTAGAATAATTAGATTTGTGATTTATTTTATATTTCTAATTCTATTAAAATGTTTTTTTCGATGCATCGCAAAAATTTTTCCGCGATACATTTTCTGTAGACATCCGTAAACGGAAATGAATGAAACAACGTCATCATAGCCCCATCTTTGAGGTCGGATTTCTTACAGCTGCGTTGCCATACTGCACACTTTTTATAGGGTTTTAGACAAATATTAAAATTTCCCACATGATAGTAAATTTAACAGCGTAAGTTTGGCAAACAACGCGGATGGGCGCAATTCGGATCTTGATTTACTGCAAAATGGAATACGATTTTGACAATAGCTTTATTTGTTATTGTTTCATCTATAGGGACCAGATCATTGGAAATAAAGTTTCTTCTACTAACGCTAACGCGAAGAAACAAATATACCAAATATAGATACAATATTTTATTTACATTTGATAATATTTCATTTGCTGATAACAACGTTAACCGTAAAAGAATAGTTTACTGCCTAAGTGTGTATCTTATCTTCTATAGGTTTTGAGAAATTTACTCTTCTGAAATAGTGCGGGAACTGCCCCTTTTTGCATAAATGATGGCTAATACTTTATGTATACTCGTAGAAAAAAATGATGTTTTTAAAATCCTTTACAAAAAGAAAATTAACTAAGTTTTACCATTAAGTATAACTAATATTTCAGATTTACAAATGATATCATAGCGACAACAGCTTTTGGTGTTCAGGTAAACTCTTTAACAGATAAATCGAATATGTTCTTTACAATGGGTAAAAAATTGACTTCGTTTAGAGGTATAATGAGCGTCATTAAATTCATCGGCCACAATGTATTTCCTAAACTACTTAAGGTAAGTAAGAGATTTAGAAATAATTTAAAATTGTTTTTATAATTTAGTGATAGTATGTGCAGGTTTCATGTTTATTTGGATTATTGTATTTTGTGTAAAATTTAATTCCATTTTATTTTTATCATATCAATGTCGTTATAGTTACAAATACATTTTTCTAGTTTTTGGGAGTTCCATTGCTCGATAAAGATGCTTCAAAGTACTTCTATTCTGTAATGGATGACACTATCAGAGCACGGGAGGAAAGAAACATTATTAGGACAGACATGATTCAACTTATGTTGGAAGCTAGAAAAGATAAAATAGGTGAAACCAATGGACACAAAGGTATGAAACGTACTATAGGAATCTCTGAACGGGATAGTCTTTTTATTTTAAACGAGTAAATAAATTAATGGATAAAAAACCAAATCTGTACCATATCTAACTTTACGATTGGTTAGAAAGTTTTAAATGATTAGTAACACCGTGAAATCACCATGTATAATAATTGGGATCGGTATAAATCTTTTAAATTAAAAACCCACTTTTAAGTAAAATTTTCTATTAAAAAACTACAAAAAATAATGGAAATAAAAAAACAATGTGCAGGGTCTTCAATTATTTTTATTGTTATTAACCATAAAAACTGTTTCGACAAGTAAATAATATCTTTGCTGAGCTAAGCTGTTAAAGGAACGCTTCGCGAACAACTTCGTATAGTCCGCATGGGAAATACAGAGGGGCACACTTAGCCGTATCCAGGCGCCTATTTAGAGGAGGGGGTAATGGGGGTAGTTGCCCCCCTCCCATGAGCTATTTTTTTAGCTTAAATTTTTTTTAAATTGGAGAGGTGGAAATCGAGAGCAATAAATCTGTAAACATTTGATTAGATTGACTTCAGTCAGTGCAGTTCTATGAACTAATTGGCGTCTTTTTTTTTACTCAAAAATACAACGATCATTTGCAAGAAATAAGACTTACCGCAACCCACATTACACGCTAGTCAACATGCAGCCCACAGACCGAGATCTGAGACAGCTCTTTGATGTAGAGATGAGTGATGATTTTTCAAATTAATTTAAGCAACCGCTGCTTTTTCCAAATAGCTCTCAATTTCAAATTGTTGCATTATCAGCTTCGTAATACCAGTCTTATCTTATAAAAATATCAATGGATTCAGCCCTATTATAGCGTGTAATATATATTAAATATAATAAAACAAGGCAAAACCGATTTCCCGGTTTTTATTATTGTAGTAAAATATATTTTTTTAAATAAATATTTTCGATATTCTTGTAAAAAAAAACGGTATTATTAAAAAAAAAATCATAACCCCCTACCAGAATCATTACCCCCAAAGATCAACTCCAGATACGCGCCTAGCCGTATCCGTAGTTTATGTAATAAATAAACTTATGGTTAAAAGAAAAGCTATTTTAAACGAATTAAGTAATTTAAAAGAAAAATTTCCTTTTTAAAAACTTTTATTTTTAACAAACAGAAATGTCTAAACTCGAATGAGAATTAGAGAATGGATTTTACAATAATTATAATCATAGAATTTATAACGTCGGTGTTATCTCTTGGCTAGCGTGCTTTCTTGATCATTTCTAGTACTCGTCAGCTTGATGCTTCACATAACTCCTCCCATCAAAGACGGAAACAACCGGGTTGAAAGGTTGTTTTCGAGGTCCACTTCCATTGGAATAGGGTTGTTTCGGGTTCTTGGCTTCGGACGTCGTAGATTGGCTAAACGCTTGGCGTAAACTTTCCAAACTATGAACAAAATGATCATTATAATTAATAATATTGCGAATGAACTAATAAACAAACCCGAACAAACCCGAACAAACCCGAATGAACTGGTAAAGCTCCAGATTACAGAATGAATTCCAGGATCGGCTTCGGGAATGTTCATTGCATTTGCTTGTTCTTGAAGAAATTTGATTTTGTCGATGTCAATCGAATGTAATTGGATTGGCTTTACATTGGCTTCGTCTGGTTTGAAGTTGTCAAACTTGATCGAAGGTAGTGGTAGGGGGTTGCCTTTCACAATCTCTTCTGTGTTCCAAAACTGGGTATTTTGGGTTTTTATACCACACTTTTTAGGAATATTAATTATACTTGGTTCTTCAACGAAGACGATTTCTTTGGTGTCGCATATTTTGTGCACTTTTAGTTTTTCACCATTTGGTATGGCAAGGAATGCCTGTTGGTAACTTCATGTAATATTGGGGTTGAGACTTCGACTTTGGTTACAGGGTAATTTTAATTTTCAGCTTTCTTGATAAGGGCTGTTACACAGTCATCAGTTTGCGGTTTTAATTGGTTTTGGCAAACGGAGAGCTCTTCTATCATCCTACCGACTGCGCCAATTAAGTACTTTAAAAGAAAAAATTCCTTTTTAAAAACTTTTATTTTTAACAAACAGAAACGTTTAAACTCGAATGAGAATAAGAGAATGGATTTTACAATTATAATTAAGAATTTATGACGTCGGTGTTATCTCTTGGCTAGCGTGCTTTCTTGATAATTTCTAGTACTCATTAGCTTGATGCTTCACGTAACTAACGACATTAAATTTCCACGAACAAAATAAATACCATCGTAAATATTTGTAATAAAGCACCTTATAACAATGCGACTATTCGAAACTACTAAAGTTTTATACATATTTGCACAGTTGAATTGTTATTTAAAATGACCGTGCTTCATTCATGCATATTATATTAGATAAGATATTTTTTTTCCAAAATCTGTTTTTTAATTCTTTTTTTTTTCTATTTTAAGGAAAATCCAAAGGCACACTAAAGATTACCAACGCCGAGATTACTTCCCAATCAATGATATTCTTTTTTGCTGGTTTTGATACTGTTTCGACGGCAATGTGCTTCGGTTCGTACGAGCTGGCTATAAACAAGGATATTCAAGATCGACTCAGGGAAGAAATAATTAAAACTCAAAAAGATGGTACTGTCACTTATGATGATTTATCGCAAATGAAATATATGGACATGGTTATTTCAGGTAAATAGAAATCATATAATTAGCTGTTTTCAGAAAATTTTAGACATATTTCATGTACCTACAATATCATACCTATCTTCAACTGTTTTGGGAATATTACGTGTTCTCAGATTTATTGCATTTTAGCGTCTCTTTTTATTGATATGAAATTAAAAAAAAGGTATAAATAGTTTTGTTTACTTTTGTTTAAAACTCCTGACCTTAGCAAATTATTGCCTGTCTGCATGACAGTAGTTGTCAGTGTTATAGTCGTACGAATTTCGTTAACTGCATATTGACGGTAACATTTCAATATGTCGTAACTCCGAATTCATGCAAAATGAGATTTCTCGCTTAAACTGTTAATGTAAGCATAACACGTGGCTATGAAAATTCTTATTGTCTTTCGTTTATCAGAAAGGACCAATAAGAGACAAAAAACAATATGTCGTAAATCTAACGGGGTTGCAATTTGTCGTAAGTCGTTAAGTGCAGACACGATTGTCAATGGTGTTTTAACAGCAGGTGTGATATTATTATAGTTTTGGTAAGTAAATACCAACTAATGCATGTATTTTTTATAATTGTATTGATAAAAATATAACTAAGTGATTTATTTTTGGTTTTTAGTTAATTAGGTATACATATTAAGTTAATTTTCATTAATAAAAACATGGTCTGCTATGAACGTTGAGTTAGGTATTATTGAACCCACCTTACTAAGTTGTGATATACGACATATTTATTTTACAGTTTTTATCGTTTCCTGAAAAGTAGGAGATTTTGAGTTACGACATATTGAATTGTTACCGTCGATATTAGAAAAACGGTTTATTTAACAAAAATGCACAAACCAACAATTCTACAGATGATTGGTTATGGAGATAAAACACGGACACAAATGAAAGTGGCTTGCTTATTTCATGAAAAATTTCCAAATTTGCCGCCTATAACTCAAGGGGAAATTAGTAAAATAGAAAAGCAGTTTTGCCAGCTTGGATATGTAAAGCAGATAAAAAAGCTGCCAATGCAATAAGTGATGATACCAAATTAGATATTATGCTTGAGTATGAGGATAACCCACATAATTCTAGTCGAAAAACAGCTCCAATGTGCCAATGTTCGATGTTAGCCATTCATCGATATTCGAACATTACAAGAAAATCCCTATAAAATGATACCTACTATGAGCTCATGGAAGACGATTTTGATAGGAGAAAGTATTTTGGTGAACAAATGAGGCCAATGTTAGATAACAATGTGATCCAGTTAGAACATGTTTTGCTTTCTGATGAGTGCACCTTTACACTTAATGTTAATCGTCAGAATTGTCGCTATTGGTCTAGGGAAAATCCTCACTGGATTAGAGAAGAACATACGCAATATCCTGAAAAGGTTAATGTTTGGGCAGGAATAGTTAAATAGGACCCTTTTTCATTAAGGCAATTTAAATGGCGCACTGCTCCAAAATAATATCTTGCCAACTTTGACAAAGTTATATCCTAATCCAGCAAATCCTATGATATGATTTCAGCAAGATGGAGCACCGCCCCATTACCAAATCAATGTCCGGCAGTACCTCAACCGAGTATTTCCAAATCAATGGAATGACCAGCACGATCCCCTGATCTGACCCCCAATAGACTTCTTGTTATGGGGTTATGTCAAAAACATTATATAATACAAAACTAAACCCCTTGACTTAGCTAACCTAAGAAGACGAATAACGCTTGCAATTAAATCGGTCACGCCTGAGATGTTCTAACATTAGAAGAAATTTCTATTTGAGATTAGGATGTTGCCAAGAAGTTCGCGGCGAGCATTTTCAACATCTCTTACATTTTTGTTTTTTTTTGTTTTGTACATTATCAAGAAATAAACAGTAGGACTTATTAGTTTTTAAGTGTGTTAATATAAAAATATGTGTAAAATTTTCTGAAAAATCCAAAAATTTAATAATTTACAGGTTACAGGGTGTTGCATTTAAAATAAGAAAGTTAGTATTGGCCACTACTACATAACACATCCTGTATAAAATGTTTTTATTGAAAAAAATGCGCAACTGGAAATATCAATCGAAGTGTCCGAGCGTTTTTTTCGGACACGCCCACATGTATTTATCGATTTTATTCCATTTGGCTGGTACACACTGTATATAAACAGGGTGGTCCTTAAGTACATCAAGAATATCTAGGATATGATTCCTGGCATCAATTTAAGTTGAAAAGTTCATATGGACTTATGCCCTAAAATGCTTACCCTCTAAGATACAGGGTGTTAAAATATTTTCCATTTTCCTTTAAAACTACCATTTTTTCCAAAAACATAGTAGAGACAACTTTTGTTCCGCTTATATCAGTAATGCATAAAAATGCATCAGAGTTTAAAAAAACAGTGGCGTATCACATATTTTCACAAAAAAAATATTGATGGTATCTTTATGCACGCCACTGGTGGAAGTAGGCAACCCCTTTTTTAACCAAAAAGTGCAGTTTAATACGAAATCAATCGACATCAATTTTCAATACCGTATCTTCAACGAGTTTCGAAATTTTAAAAAAACAATTATTTTTTAAAAATATTTTAACACCCTGTATCTTAGAGGGTAAGCATTTTAGGGCATAAGTCCATATAAACTTTTCAACTTAAATTGATGCCAGGAATCATATCCTAGATTTTCTTGATGTACTTAAGGACCACCCTGTATATATGCACCTCGTTTAAACCTGCAGTCTGTGAGCTACTATGCTACTGCTACCTATATTATAAAGTACTCTGCGTCTTTTATGTTCGAGTGGATTGTTTGTCGAGCAGCTCGTCCAGCAAAGCCGCAATCTGTGGAGGTTACTGTTATGACTTTTTTTTTGAAACTAGCTCTAGAGTCGTTATTTGTAGACAAAATATGTTTAATAACACAAGGCAAATGGTTTGAAAAATCCTGAAATCCTGATTATCTTATTTATATTTCTTTATTGATTTTCAGAAATCCTTAGAAAATGGCCACCATTTCCGAATTTAGATAGGGTTTGCACCAAACCGTATGTTATTGAACCTGTTAACAAAGATGAAAAACCTGTACCAATTGGACTACATCAACGAATTTGGATACCCACGTATGGAATTCAAAGAGACCCTAAATATTTTCCAAATCCAGAAAAGTTTGACCCTGAAAGATTTTCAGATGAAAATAAAAATAGCATAGTACCGTATACATTCAACACGTTTGGCGTAGGTCCAAGGACTTGTATTGGTAACAGATTTGCTCTTATAGAAATAAAAGCTTTATTATTTAACTTGTTGTTACATTACGAGATTGTGCCCACTAAGAAGACTGCAATTCCATTGATATTAACAAAAGATTTCTCGCCGATTCCGGAGGATGGATTATGGTTGGGACTGAAACGTATCAGAACCTAAAAAACATTTCTGAAATCTAAACTGATATTATATAAGGAACAAAAAGATTTCATTTGTGTTTGTTCTTATATGCAATGTTAGCGGTCAATCTTAATACATGAAACCAATATTTTAAGTAAGATAAGTTAAAAAAATTATTTAGGTATGATAATGTCAAAAAAAACTGTGTGTTACCAAAAATAAGGTGTTATGACAATTTAATAATAACTCTAGGTAATATGTAAAAACAATCATTGAGTTTAATAATTTAGATGTGTTTTAATTTTTTTTTTAATTGTTTGGACAATGACTTGTGTATAAGTCTGTTTAATGACCGCTGACCGTTACGTCTTATCCGCCATGTACGTCGTTAATTAATTCAGTCTGTAAATTTGGCTTACCGGTACTAAAGGTTATGATTTTCCTTAGGCTTGATCTACATAAAGTCGAATGGATGTGAACAAGTAAAATACAAGCGCATTTTTTCAAATTTTTTATTATTGTTTTTATACTGTTAATGAAGTCAGAAATAAGTAGTTTATTTCGGGTAAAAGGTATCATGGGATGAAACATTTTGTTTTTGAAAATCAGTATGAATTTTTTAATTAACTTAAATTTACTGAAAAATAAATAAAACTCATTTATAAAATTTAAAATTGAATCATGTATATTTTTGTCGAGTGCATTAGTCTATAAATTTTGTTTCAAATATTTTGATCTTATTTTTTTATAAAATCATAAAGTAGAAAATATAATAAAAAATGGCATAACAAAATACAGTTTTTTAATAACTAAAATAAATCATCTTCGCAAGGATCATCATCATCATCATCATCATCATCAGATTTGTCCAGGTTATTAATAAGGGAAAGAGTATCTGAAGCATCGATAAATCTTACCCGTCCCCACACGTCATTTATAGTTATTGTATTAGTGCGTGTTACTTACTTTTTTCATTTTTCTACTATTACATTTTCTATTGCTTCATTCCACAAACCCAAAACAACGTCACTTGTGGACCCAAAACAACGTCGTTTGTGGAATGTGTGCATAGAACTTATTTTTGCATATGAAGGAAGTTTCAAAACTCGATGTTTATGTTGCAATGATAGTGCGTCCAACTTATTAAAATAAAATTTAAAAAATTCAAAAATAAAATAAATAGCGCTTTCCAGATTACTTGTAGTTTGGGTGGGATATGCTGCTTTGCCATTATACAGGGTGTTTTTTTAAGGTCGACGAGCGGCCATATCTCAGAAACTACTGGACATAGAAACTCAGGAAAAGAAAAATGATAATTAAAGTGGCCGTGAGAAAATTCTGGAAATAATTTGTAAGTTCCGCATTTTGCCGCAAGAGGGCGAAATTGAAAAGTAAATTTTAAAATTTTACATAACTCCGAAAATTTCACATTAAGATATATGTTTGATAACACCATTTTAAAGCTTGGACAATTATGCATCATTTTGGTCTTATGCTCATTGGCGTACCGACTTTAATAAGAGTGGGGGAAGCTGTTGAAAGTGTTATCATTTAAATCGCTGTAACTTATAAACGACTTATCCGATTTTAGCAAACTAAAGACTGTTTGGAAGAGAAATGTATGCACTTTCACCAATTTTAGTTGTCCATAATAGTTCTAAAAAAAAATGCTAGAGGGCGCAATTTGCAATAAGAATACATTTTTTGATTTTACTCCGATAAAATAAATCATATGGTATAATTATGATACCATAATCGAAAAGTAGATGAAATTTGCTGGAAAAAATATTAAAACCGCAGCTTGATATCTCCGTTCGTTTCAGCGTTATCACCAATAGAATAATTTTTAAAACAACTTGCGCCCTCTAGCAATTTTATTAGAAACTATCTTGCACCATTGGATACGACAATTGAAGGTACTTACCTTTCTCTTCCAAACAAACTTAAATTTAGTAAAATCGGTTAAGTCGTTTAGAAGTTACAGCGATTTTAATGTTTACCCTTTCACTTGATAAGACTATTGAAAGTGTAAATATTAAAATCGCTGTAGCTTCTAAACGACTTATCCGATTTTACTAAATTTAAGCTTGTTTGAAAGAACCTTGTATTGTCGTATCTAATGGTACACGATAGTTTCTAATAAAGTTGCTAGAGGGCGCAAGTTGTTTTAAAATTTATTTTGTTGGCGATAAGTTTGAAACGAACAAAGATATCGAACTGCGGTCTTCACATTTTTTCTTGCAAATTTCATCTCCTTTTTGATTATGGTATCATAATTATACCATATGATTTATTTTTTCGGAGTAAAATCAAAAAATTTATTGTTATTGCAAATTGCGCCCTCTAGCATTTTTTTTGAGAACTATTATGGACAACTAAATACGATTGGTGAAAGTACATACATTTCTCTTCCAAACAGTCTTGAGTTTGCTAAAAATCGGATAAGTCGTTTATAAGTTACAGCGATTTAAATGATTACACTTTCAACAGCTTCCCCCACTCTTATTAAAGTCGGTACGCCAATGAGCATAAGACCAAAATGATGCATAATTGTCCAAGCTTGAAATGGTGTTATCAAACATATATCTTAATGTGGAATTTTCGGAGTTATGTAAAATTTTTAAATTTACTTTTCTATTTCGCCCTCTTGCGGCAAAATGCGGAACTTAAAAATTATTTCCAGAATTTTCTCATGGCCACTTTAATTATAATTTTTCTTTTCCTGAGTTTCTATACCCAGTAGTTTCCGAGATATGGCCGCTCGTCGACCTTAAAAAAACACCCTGTATAGATCTGATTCCTCATTGCAAATGGTGAAACCGGAATTTATCTTTGTTCTAACAATGCATTATCTGACCCTTTCAAAAGTTTTTCGATGCGGTAAACGCCGATGTAGAATCGTATCAGAATAAATTCTTCTTGCCTCCACACAATTACCGAGTGCTTGTCGTTAAGTTAAATGCATGTGAGCATTAATGAGATGTAATAATGTATTTAATTATTTTAGTGCGTAGTATTAATCTTAAAGTATTTGATTAGTTATTGTTTTCAAATAGCTGATGTTAATAAACTTGATTATTAAATAAATTTCGATTAAATGCTTATAAACGTGATATACAAAAACCTTATTTTTTTCGAAAACCGCTAATTCATCGAGGTAAATGTAGAGTACCTTTTTTAAATAAAAACCAATAAAATGTTTAAAAAATTAGTTTTTAGCTCTGTAAAATGACACCTGTCAAAATTTTGGCCCAACGAGTGTGGTGGCAAGTCCGTCCTGACTTCCCTGACGATGCAAAATATCTATTGTAGTACGGTTTTATGAGTCTCTATGGCCTACACAAAATACTTAAATTTCATTAAATTATACGTGTCGGTTCAAAGGTTAGAGCAGAAAAGGTATTAAGATAAGGCTGGGCACCTCTTTGGGGCCCTATATCTCCGTTAAGAAGCACTTTAGGTTATTTTTTTTATATGACAAAGTAGAGTTATTTTCACCTCCCCTATACGCTTCCGAGAGTATGCCATATACTTACGGGACACCCTGTATAGTTGTATAGCAAAAAAAAATATTTACAACTTTGGTTTAGCTTATCAGAATTTGACAAATTTAAATTCGCTAAACAGCGTTTCTTTTTTTTTTATTAAGTTAATAAGAAAACCAAGTGTTTTGGAGAAGCTAAACATCATAAATATAATTACAACTATGTAAAGATTGGGCAAATTATAAAGTCACGCTACGTAGCAAAATTTTCTAAAAACACGCTGCATCGTGGCTACGTCACCTGTCGTTTATGGCACACTGTCTATTTTACGTTAAAATGTTGGCGACAGAGACTGTTAACTAAAAGTATTCTTTTTTAATTTTAGTTTAATAAGTTAAATTTTGATTTATTTTCTCAAAATTTGTGCTGCATCAAAATGCCGACCTCAAACGAAGAGGTCTAAGAAACCTTAAATAATTACCTAATTGAATTTACAAATTTAAACGTTTTACCACTGGGAATTTACAATTAATATTTTAAATAAATATATAAGAGTATTGAAAATTTCTTTTATTTCATTTCATCTTTCATTAAATTATGAAGTTCCAAAATATGAAATTTCAAAAATTCTGTAATGAAGATTCGTATTATGTACGCACACTAACTTGTACCGGGTGAGTCAACGATTGCACGGAGTAAATTTATGCCTTGAAGATAAGATTTGTCGATAAAGAGCTTTTGTATAAAGGTATGGTTGGATATCTGGCACGTTTTAAATATATTTTAAATTACACTGACAAAAAATGCTATAGCGAGGACAATAAATCTCAAAATATTAAAATATTTCAAAAACAATTAGAGATAAGGATCGGACTTTCTTTACGAAAGTTGAAGAGTTTATGACGAGCTATAAGATGACACAAAAATGTATAGGGTGTTCCATTTAATAAAAGTGATATTTTTCAAGTTTTCTGACTTTGGTCCTAGAAAGTAAACACCCTGTATATGAGACGTCAAACCAAATATTTTATAGTGAATATGTATTTTTAGTAAGTACAACAATTATGAATCGCTTAGTGTCAAAATTTAAGTAGCATTTTCACAACAACGAGATGCTTGCAAATGCAAAATTTTCATTATAAGTCGAATTATTTTAAAAACTATAACTTTTTCGTATATTAAACCATAAATAAAAATTTATGAAATAACACGTAGAATTAATTAATGTATTCAAATATCGGGTGTCCCATTTAAAAAAATGTAACTTTATGAAACTCTACTTTTTGGGCGCACCCTGTATAATTCAAAATATTTTTAGAATGTGCCAGATATCCAACCATACCTTATCACAAAAGCTTATTATCGACAAATCGTATCTTCAAGGCATAATATTACTCCGCGCAATCGTTGACTCACCCGGTATAGCATCCTGTACAACAGAATAATTCTAATTTGTCTGTGCCAGCGAGTTTCTGTATACTTATCTTGTTTGTTTTTAAAATCATTAAGTGTCGAGATAAAAATGTATAAATAAATAAAAAACCAAAACAATGACAGTGTTTAAACTTTGTCATATTCAGAATTACGAGTAAACGCGGTTATTTTTATTAGTGGCTAAGTAATAATAAATAATTATTGTACCAGGTCATTCAGGTGAGTCCGGTAGTTTACTCAAATAATAAGTTGTTTGACATAAATTATAGTCATTTAATTTATACCTACATCAGATCAGTGTTTTCTATTAATTCTATTGATTATTGGTGCAATTCCTTCACATGATCTCTTAAGCGGGGTTTTCACTTGTCGATTTTATTGATCAATATCATTGAATCTATGCCATTAAAGCAAAATAGTCTAATGTGAACATTTGTTCAATGATATTGCTCAATCATTTTGTGTTTCAATCAAATTGGAAGGCCGTTCTACTTTTCATGGATCAACGGAACTGATTCAATTAAATTGAACGGTGTTTGACCGTGAGAACGAGCATGTTGAGCCGCATTGAAAGGCCAGTGTTTGTGTTTTGACAGTTTTGAGGTTAAATTTTTCGTGACAACCGAACCGGTAGTTTCATTTATTAAGTTTTTAGTTGTTTTCTGCGTTTAAAAATGTCAAATTTTAAATTAAGAGATCAAAACTACTTGTAGTTTGAGTCTTGATGGAAGAGCGTCCCTTAATGGAGTATTTTTTTTCTGTATCAAGGGTGACACTTTTTGTAGAAGTTGTTCAAATTTCTTTTCGGTCATTCTTAAGTGGTTTGGTATTATACGCATCCAGGTAACCTGTTCCCCATTCTTTTAACAGCTTTACTGAAGCATCTTCATATGCACGTTGTAAAATCCACGGTCTAACCCACCAACGACAAGGTTTTATCTTTTTCCGGTTATTTATCAAGGTTTTTAAATATTCACAGATAATACGAACACCGGTACGGAGAATTTTTTTCTTTGCAGCCATTTTAAAAACATACTAATATTCAATGTTCTTGATAAAGTGTGAACACATTTTTCATTCTATTCTATGTTCAATGGTATAGATTCGATGAAATTGATCAATAAAATCGACTAATGAGAACTCGCCTTTAGGAAAAACTTATCGTCGTCTATGCTTCCAGCATATTTAATAATTATTACAATGTTTATACCTTGCGAGCAAAAATTATTTGCATCAAAGAGGGCCTTGCATTTAACGACGTAATGCTTAGCCGTAGAGCTTAATACCTGTTGGGTGTCAGTAACTACCTGAATTAACAATCAATCAGTTATTCCGTCATCTTTGACAGTCGTTATAAGTAATTTGATTCATCGCTAATTTTTCCAAGTTCTTGAACAATTCACACAATGGGCTTTACGGAACCGCACAAAACAGTCATGGTTGAAACGTATTTTTGAAACGGGGTTAGAGTAAATGGTGAGTGGCAATACAATCCGGGATTGTGCATGGACGCGTTTCACGAACATTTTCCTAACGTTGCTTTTATTCCTGGGGATTTTTATCATTGCCTGAAAAGAACCGTGGCTATGTTTAGGGAAACAGGTTCTATACAACACAAAAAAGGAGCAAGAAGACCATCTGTAAGAACAGAAGAACTTGTTGCAAACGTTCGTGAAATAATGCATAATACGCCAACAAATTGTTTAAGACGCCTATCCCAAGAAGTGGGAAGATCTTATGGAACATGCAGGACTAGTAGATTCTTAAGAAGCAGCTACATTTATTTCCTTATAAAGTGCAAGTATTCCACGAAATACAAGCCGCAGATTTTGAAAGACGCAGGAATTACTCTCAATGGTTTACCCAATATTTATTGGAAAGAAATGATTTATTGGACCTGACATTTTTTTCGGATGAAGCCTGGTTCCACCTCTACGGTTATGTGAATTCTCAGAATACACGCATGTGAAGTAGTGAAAATTCCCATTTTTTTTGTAGAGCCACATTGCACCCTCAAAAAATTGGTGTCTGGTTAGCTGTTTCCCGAAGAAGAATTGTTGGTCCTATTTTTTTCCATGACACAGTTACAGCACAGCGGTATAGAGACAATATTTTGAATTCATTTGTGGAGCAATTACTTGACGAACTACGTTTTGGATATTTTCAACAGGACGGTGCAACCGCCTATACAGCCGCCGAAACTATTATTACTACTTACGCAATTTTTTCGACGACAGATTGATCAGTTTTTGATCAGACATTAAATTCCCACCTAGATCACCTTGTTTAATGGTTATGGATTACTTCGTTTTTCCTAGTTTAAAGAACACTATTTTTGAAGCACTAGTTGCAAATTTAGAACAATTAGAAGAAAGGATTATCCAAGAATGTGGTAACATTTCTCCAAAGATGCTGGTCAACACTTTCGAAAATATAAAGAGACGTGTGAATTTATGCTTGGAGCATGGCGGTGGCCAATTTCAGCAATTTATGTAATTATTTTTCTTTTTCTTTTTGTATATTCTTATTTTGTTAATTTTGTAAACAACAAAAATAAATTTGTATTTGTCTACTTATTTTATTACTCATTAGTTTGGCATATGTAATAATATGAATTTGACAGAATGTTTACCTAGATTTGGTTAGATATATCGTTCCCATATCATTGTGATCTAAACCTAGCCCTTCGTTTTTTAATCCAAGCCCTCTTTGATGGAAATAATTTTTGCTCGCACGGTACAACCGTTTTACGTTTTTATATCATACATTTTATTTGCTAAATAAAATGTTTTCAGTCTCTCAGTAATTGATCTACTCAGTAGTGTTTCCTATTGATCCCTAGTATATGTAATGATAATATACAGCATTTATCATGATAACATAATTCTATATCCACTAAGGATACTACTTGTCACTATAAGAACCTCTATCAATATTTAGGTATTGTATTAACTACATACCTATTTATTTTAATGCTACGAAATAAAGGAAATAATAAGAATTTCGCCTTCTCTGTACAAAAATAGTTATAAATGGTTTATATAACTTTTAATAAATACCATCACCCTGAAACAAAAAATTTTAAATAGAAAAAAAATATTTGTCAGATTTTTTTATTTTCTCCTTATATCAGCCAAATGGAATAAATTCGATAATAAATACATGGGAGCGTTTCCGAAAAAATGCTCGGATATGGGTATTCCTAGTTGCGCATTTTTTTCAATAAAAACTTTTTATACAGGGTGTGTCATGTAACAGTGGTCAATCCCAACTGTCTTATTTTAAATGCAGTCTGTATATTATTCAATTTTTGGATTTTTCAGAAAATTTTGGACCTATTTCATATACAATATTCTATACTAATCGTCAACTGTTTCGGAAATATTAAGTTTTCAGATTTATTTCAAAAATTAACAACACACTCAAAAACTAATAAGTAATCCTGTTTATTTTTTGATAATGTAAAAAAACAAAAAAAAAACTTTAATGTAGGATTTGTTGAAAATGCTCGCCGTGAACGTCTTGGCAACATCCTAATCTTAAATAGAAATTTCTTCTAATGTTACTGAACATTTCAGGCGTGACGGATCTAATCGCAAGCGTTAGGGGATAGCAAGGCAATATGACATACTATCTTTTGAAAATCAATTTTTACTAAACCAAAAGGTATATTAGGTTTAATTATTTTTTTTTAATATGGCCTCTTAACGTTTTAAGTGAATTAAAATATTTTACTTGTAAGAATTGCAACACTTAGGAAAAATTTCAAAAAATAACAAGCATTACGAAAACCATTTAACCTTATAGGGTAAGGCAAATTGACATACCAAATTTTTCCCTTAAAGGCATAATGACATGGTTGTATGAAATTAACTGTCCAGTGAGTAAAAAAAAATAACAATGTAAGTGTAAAATGTAGTTTCTGTTTTTTATATTTTATGTTTGCTGTACATTAACGAAATTAAAAAAAAATATTGAAACAAAATATGAATAAATTAAGAACGACATACTGCTATACAGGCAAAACGACACACTGCTATGTCATTTTGCCCAATGTGCAATATAAAGAATAAATATATTTTCTAGGTTATAATTTTATTCAATCATTTAAATGTTAGTGTAATATTAAAACTAGATGGCTAATAGTTGTGGGTTAACACTAAAACATTGGCAGCGACCTTATATATTTTAACCAAAAATATTTCAACAATCACTTACCTTGATATTTTACATAGGAAAATACACAAACTCTCTAGAAAACAACAAACGATCGACTATGCTATTTTATTACGACTGACGATCTTAGTGGTATTAAGATGTGTTTTGTAGTAGAGAACTCAACACGAATGTAATCGAACTGGGCCGAAAACAGGTAATATGTCAATTTGCCTGCTATGCCATTATGCCTTGCTCTCCCCTATTCGTTTTCCTAAGTCAGCTAAGTCGAGGGGTTTAGTTTTGTATACAATGTTTTTGACATAACCCCATAAGGAGAAGTCTAATGGCGTCAGATCAGGGGGATTGTGCTGGCCATTCCATTAATTGGATATTGGGACTGTTTTTCGACTAGAAGTATGTGGGTTTTCCTCAAACTCAAGCATAATATCTAATTTGTTATCACTTATTGCATTGGCAGCTACTTTTTTTTATCTACTTTACATGTTCATGCTGGCAAAACTGCTTCTCTCTTTTACTAATTTTCCCTTTTTTATGAAATAAGCGAGCAACTTTCATTAGCGTCCTTGTTTTATCTTCATAAATCATCTATAGAATTGTGATTTTGTGCATTTCTATTAAATAAACTATTTTTCTGATATGCAGTTAACGAAATTCAAACGACTATAACACTGACAACTACTGTCATGCAGACAGACATTAATTTGCTAAGGTCAGGAGTTTTAAACAAAAGTAAACAAAACTATTTAGGTATGCCTTTTTTTTTCATATCTGTAAAAAGAAACGTTGAAATGCAATAAATTTGAATTGAAAACATTTAACATTTCCGAAACAGTTGAAGATAGGTACAGGATATTGTACATAAAATATGTCTAAAATTTTCTGAAGAATCTAAAAATTGAATAATATACAGGGTGTTGCATTCAAAATAAGAAAGTTGGTATTGACCACTGTTACATGACATATGTATATACAGTGTGTGTATAAAGTCTGGAAACGGCTTAATAACATCACAATTTACTAGCCGATTTAAACCAAATTTGGTACAGTTGTGTAAGAGGATCTAACGCACCGAATGACGATATTGGCGTTGTTGCCAGCTTTTTAGTTTGTCTGGAATTCGAACGAATTTTATATTTTTAAATATAACACCCAGTATATTTTTACATTTTTAAATTCCACATAAAATTATAATTATTTTTTATTAAATGCATTATTAGTCTATACTTCATAGTTTCCGAGATATTGACTCTCGAAAAGTGACATTTTTGAACTTTGACAGCTTATAACTTTCTAACAGTACGTCTTAGAGCAAAACAGCTTACATGTCCCTATCTTCAATTTTTATTATCTTTCCAAAGAAATCAACTTCCAGTTAAACCTACACTATATTTCCTGCTTTCGAGTTACATCCGGTTTAACCGGAAGTTGATTTTTTTGGGGAGATAATAAAAATTGTAATGTAAGCCGTTTTGCTTTAAGACATACTGTTAGAAAGTTATAAGCTGTCAAAGTTCAAAAATGTCACTTTTTGAGAGTCAATATCTCGGAAACTATGAAGTATAGACTAATAATGCATTTAATAAAAAATAATTATAATTTTATGTGGAATTTAAAAATGTAAAAATATACTGGGTGTTATATTTAAAAATATAAAATTCGTTCGAATTCCAGACAAACTAAAAAGCTGGCAACAACGCCAATATCGTCATTCGGTGCGTTAGATCCTCTTACACAACTGTACCAAATTTGGTTTAAATCGGCCAGTAAATTGTGATGTTATTAAGCCGTTTCCAGACTTTATACACACACTGTATGTATATAAAAATTTTATTAAGAAGAATGCACAACTAGAAATACCAATCGACGACGTGTCCGAGCGTTTTTTCGGACACGCCCCCCTGTATTTATAATCGAATTTAGTCCATTTTGCTAATACACACTGTATAGTGGATTCGCTGACCCCTGAAAATTATACTATTAATTACGTAATGCATTCATATTATATACAAAAAAATCGAATCTAAAATCTTTTTGCCTTCAAATTGACCTTTGCGCTGAGTGTAGTTTAATTTGGAAAATAATAATTTATAAATTAATATTTATCTTTTTCAGTATTATACCAACCAACAATGCTACCAATTATAGCTACATATATAGCAGTAGCTGTTGCCGTTATAATATGGTATTTCTTCATAATACCTTTGAGTTACTGGACAAAATTGGGGGTTAAACAAAGCAAACCATGGATATTTTTTGGAGATTCGTTTGCTTCCCTTCTAAGAGTAGAAAGCGTTAATGATTTTTTATATAGATTGTACAATATGCATCCAGGAGCAAGGTGAGTAATATCGTCGATGCCAATGAATTTGGAATTAGACTAAATTTAGTATTAGACGATTTTTTTTTAATATGGCCAAAACGGAAATACAACTGTCCTTCCTTGTTCAAAAAGTCGAGAATTTATATAAAAGCCCAAGCTATTATTTATATAAATAAACTAATTTAGTTTTCAATAAAAAGTAGAGTACAAAATAAAAGAAATAACCCGATAATTTTCTCAAAAAAAGAGCCTTCTTGTCCACTTCCGCACCTGTCCTACGTAGCAACTGCTAAATTGGATACAATTTAATTGTTTGATCAAAATACAATTATAATAAAAACAATATATCATAGATTTGGTTATTCTTTCTACTAAAATATTCAATGACATAACCGAGATAACCCGCAATAGTCTTTGCACTATTAGCTTTCTAGGACTGTCACCCCGGAAAAATGTCCATTCCGCACCTACGAAAGCCGCACATTAAGACAGCGTCAGGTTGGCATCAGTGCGTTTTTTATCATTTCTGGTTTTGTTATAGTGTTGTGCGCCGCTTAAAGATATTGGTAAGTAGATACCCGTTTTTTGATATATATTGGCAAAACAGTTAATTAAAAAAAGAGAGTAAAAAATGCTTACTTTCTTGCGTGTCCTCTCTGCACCGCAGTTTCCGTTTACGTTACGTATTTCTTTTAGAAAAATAGATTATAGTATGGTGCATTTTTAGGCCGGCAAAACATAACCTAAGCATAATTCGAATCAGCGTTGCCAGATTTTGTGAATAAATTAAAAAGTCAAAAAATGTCCATTCGGCACCGTCCGTTCCGTGCCTGTTTTACGTTGGTGCGGGATGTCCAATCCGCACCTTAAGTGTCAAGTCCGCACCTTTTGTAAAACCGGTTAAAAAAAAAGTTGAGGCACCCAATTAATATTTTTAGTCTATTTTTTATAAAGACTCGAAACCTTCTTTAATTTTAATTTCCTTAAAATATTCTATGGGCATTTACCGATGAAAAATATATCCCAAAATATAATTTTTATATTTGGGTCAATAGATTTTTCTCTTAGTTTTTTTCAAGATAGTATTTTATTCACACAAGATATATTTTTTGAAGATCTGTTGTAATTTAAGTTTTGTTAATATATAATGCATAATTTATTCTTACTTTTTAGCATAAAAAATTGCCTTGATTTTTAAGGTGCGGAATGGACCAAATTATCGACCTTTTTTTTTTATCAAAATAGCGTTTTGAGACCTTATTTTACAAAAAGTTGTTGATTTTATTCCCGAATATCTCTGCCCTCATAAGTAAGAACGCGGTATGTTAAAAAATTCGGATTTTCAGTTTTTGATGAAAAAGTACTTAAAATATACATATTAAGATGTATACTAAGTAAAATAGCTGTATCTTTTATTCATCAATGATATTTAGCATAGTTCCCCATGCCGTATGTTAAGAATATACCCTAATCATAACGAAGAGCGCGATATCTTCGGCATAATACAAAAGAACGCGGTATAAACGGTATTCGCGCTAAAAAATACCCCGGTCTTCTTTAGTGAGACCTCGATACCGCGTGTTTCGGCATTATCATCTAGATTTTCTGCCAGTATACGACGTTTGCAACGCAAGAAGGGACTATTTCTGTTTGTATTAAAAAATTATTTGAATGATGAAAGAGTTTTGAACTTCCATTGTCTTTATTTGTTTTGAATCACAACGTTTCAACTGGTATCTCCAGTCGTCTTCAGGTGAATACTAAATAAGTAAAGTGACTACAAGACTATTTATACTAGCTATTTGCACCGAAGCATAATTGAGGTGGGTGCAGTCATGCGTTCAGTTGGCACGCGATCTTATCCTAAGATTACATATATCTAACAAAGGTTTCCAGATATTTTTTATAGCTAATGATGGTTTACTAAAGCAGCCTGGATTCTGGTGAATAGCAGCAGCTTCCTTAAACTTTATTTTCCTCCAGTGTGGTTCCTTATGTAGGATTTCAGTTTCTGACCACATGATATGGTGACCATGTTTTCAGGCATGGTCAGCTGCACCTGACTTTTCGGTCTCTCCTTTTAACGTATTGTTTTTGTGTTCTTTAATCCTTGTCTCAAGTGGTCTTAATGTTTCACCTATATAAGATTGGCCGCACTCGCAGGGGATCTGGTAGACACAGTTTTTCCTATCTTTTTGACTTATAGGCTTTGTCTTCATCAGGTAGCTTCTTAGGGTGTCCCTCGAGTTGAATACGGTGTTGATGTTATATCGTTGTCCTAGTCTTCTTGTTTTCTCAGATACTCCCTTGACATAAGGAATATTGAGTGTTGGTTGTGCCTCTCTGTCGGTTTCTTGCGCGTTGGGTCGATTCTTACGATTTTCCAATATTGTGTCAACTAATCTTGTGAGGTAGCCATTTTTGTTGAGGTCGGTCTTGATGTGGTGAGCTTCCTTTATAAGTGCTTCTTCCGAGTTACAGATTGTAACTGCTCTATCCACGAGGGTTTTAACTATGCCATGTTTCGTGTTGTTTGAGTGATTTGATGTAAAATTGAGATACTGACCAGTACGTATGCGTAGGTTTTCTGTGTACTGAAGTTTGGATGCTGTTGCCATTTTTCTTCACGTTGACATCTAGAAACGGTAATTGGTTGTTTTCAACTTTCTCCATGGTGAATGTGATTGTTGGTGCTAAGCTATTGAGATGATCTAGAAAATATCTTAGTTCGTAGTATTTTTCATTGGTTTAAATTACTGATGTATAAAACTTACATTTAAATTAAAAGTATTTTGATAGTGTTTCTTATATACCGCCATTATTACTTTGTTCATTTAAGTAGGTGTTATTCTATTGATAAACGCGGTATGTTAAGAAATTAAAAGTTGCCGCGTTTTTTGTTAGGATATGAATAGCAAATAATAGGAATATTTGCGGTATGCCATTTCTTATAGCTTAGGATTGTATTTTTTAAAAGTTAACTTGATCAGTAATAAACTACAAGATAATGGAAAAATAATGTAGATAAAAATATTTCATTAGATACATACAACTCAAAGGCTAATCAACAAACTTTAACCTTCTATTTCTAATTTTGTGGTTACAGTAACATAACGCGTTCTTCTTTATGAGGGCAGATCTATCCTCACACCTTTGTTAAGTAAGGCAAATTACAAAAATATTAATATCTAAACTTTAAAAATTAGAGTATAAAAAATGGTTTTGGCCATATTAAAAAAAAATCGTCATTAGTTGATTTTGTTTTCGTCATGACGCAGCTGTCTTCTTACACTGTAATTAAAAAAAAACCTAATAGTCAAGCTACAATCGGTTTAAATTAAAAACTGTTTTGTGAATAATTCTTCTGAAAAAAGTTTAGTGGTATTTTTAAACTTAGAAAACCTTGCTTATAACAAATTCAACTCCGACGACTACATGCTTGACTCGCAAAGTTATTTTAATAAATAAATCCTAGAAACAGTTTCGGGTTTGAGAAAATACAGTTTGAGCAAACATAGTAACCAAATCCTCAAGGGTAAATATCCGAACTTTGTAAAAACAACATTCAGGAGAATGCATCTTCTTTTCAGTGAAGCGAAAACCTAATTTCAGAGAAATTTACGTTTGCTGAATCGATGAAAGTGTTTTGTCTATTATTAAAAAAGGAACTAAACCAACGTTTTGATTTCATAGTGTTTGTAGTTTCTTGTTGACATGAACGGTCGGCTCTGGGACCGTGGTGAGATTATTCTAACCCTATTTATTGAGACCGAGATTGTGTCTTTTTCAATTTTTTAAAATAACTATACTATGTCTCTTTGAAAATCGTGGACGGTATCTTCAATTTAAAAAAATAATTGTTATACAGGGTGAGGATTTTAAAGTGTTACAACGCAATATCTGAAAAACGGCTAAAAATATTTTAGTCAAATTTTGGGACGTGGATAGAGAGGTTGGGGGACAAATTTTAAAATATTTTTGACATTTACCCCCTCTCCAGATTTTATGTGGGTAGTGACAAATTTGAAATGTCAAATGGAAAGGTATTTATTTTTTTCGATAATTCGATTCCTCGTCAATAATTACGTAAGTGAGCAGAAAATTGTTACATTTACTCTGCTGGTTGCTTAGTTACGAATTTTTCAATAAATAAAATTGGAATACTTAAAACTATGATAATTCCTTAAATTTAACGACGATCATGCTTCAAAAGGTGTTCGAAATGACCCCCATCCATTTCTAAACATTTTGCAATTCTTTTTTGACATGAGTTGCGCACGCGAGTTAACATTTGAGGAGTTACTAAATTACATGCTTGTTGAATACGATCTTTCATGTTGTCTGGTGTGGTCGGTGGTGTGGCCATAACTTTATCTTTTATAAATCCCCACAAGAAAAAATCTAATGGGGTTAAATCTGGTGACCTTTGCAGGCCAATTTACAGGACCACCACGACCAATCCATCTGTTTCCAAACATTTCATTTAGTGTATCTCGAGCTTGTCGGGCAAAATGTGGCGGAGCACCATCTTGCTGAAACCATAGTCCTTGTTGATTTCCATTATTATTCAGAAGTTGTGGCAAATCGGTTTGTAAAAAATTATTATACATTTCTCCATTTAGGTGACGGTCAAAAAAATGTGGTGCAATAACTCTATCTCCGACTATGCCACACCAGGTATTAACCGACCAAGGATGTTGGTTTGGCAGAAATCTCATCCAGTGAGGATTTTGAGGTGCCCAATAGTGTAAATTGTGCCGGTTGACCTTAAATTAAAAAAAGCAAAATTGATGGAATTAGTACAAAATTAAAAATAAATCTAAATGTATGAGAATATTCTCTAAACACCCGTTAACGGGTGTTTAGATATGTATTTATCTATGTGCACCTATCAAGTACTGGATTACTTATTTTTGATTATTAAAAGTTACATTAATCCATATTAATTTAAATAATTACCTGACCACAATTGGTAAATGTAGCTTCGTCAGAAAATACTATCTTTCTTAAAAATGCATTGTTTTCGTGAATTAAAGTTTGTAACCACGTACAAAATGTAATCCTATTTTGAAAGTCTTGGCCATACAATTCCTGATGAAGAGTTATGTGGTAAGGGTGAAAATTGTGCTTGTGTAAAATAGCCAGTACCGATTTTTGGCACATTCCTGAATCACGAGCAAGTTCCCTTGAACCAACATGAGGATTTACAGCTATTACACCCAACACTTCAACGGCCATATCGTCATTAGTTTTTGTTTGTCTTCTAACTCTGTTCTTATTTTTAAGGATTCCCGTGCTGCGACCTCGATCTTCTAATCGCTTAAATGCCATATGAGATTTTTGAATGGCGGGAAACCTAACAGTCCACAATTGCGCCGCTTCCCGGTAGTTTTTTCTACATTCTCCCAGAATTAACAACATGTCTATTTCAATGTCATAAGATTGTTCCATAATTGCACTGAATAATAAACTTTATCAACAGAAAATACGTTTGAATCAGAATCAGATTATTACTACTTGTCAAAGTCAAAAGTGGTTTCCTAGGATACAACATAATTAAAGGTTTGGATAAACAATAATCATAGGAGGTAGGTGTCATGATTTAAAATGTGTAGTTTTAAGTATTCCAATTTTATTTATTGAAAAATTCGTAACTAAGCAACCAGTAGAGTAAATGTAACAATTTTCTGCTCACTTACGTAATTATTGACGAGGAATCGAATTATCGAAAAAAATAAATACCTTTCCATTTGACATTTCAAATTTGTCACTAGCCACATAAAATCTGGAGGGGGGGGGGGTAAATGTCAAAAATATTTTAAAATTTGTCCCCCAACCTCTCTATCCCCGTCCCAAAATTTGACTAAAATATTTCTAGCCGTTTTTCAGATATTGCGTTGTAACACTTTAAAATCCTCACCCTGTATTGTTGCATTGATAAATTTTTTAGGTATAGCGGATTTTATAACATGAGTAGCCCAGTACTGCTTCTGAGAGATCCAGAACTAATAAAGCAAATAACAGTGAAAGATTTTGAACATTTTACCGATCACCGTCCTTTTATTGATCCAGATGCTGATCCTTTATGGAGTAATGCTTTACTTTCTCTTAAAGGTTGGTAAAAAAATTTAGTATAAATTAATAATAACACCAATAATATTAATTTATAATATTTATCAAAGGCAGTGCCATTCGAAAAAGAAATTAGGAAAAGGTCATCTTAAAAAGAAATGTGGACAATGTCTGCAGAAAATGCAGTTTCCCTAAAACATATTACAGCAGGTTGTGGTGCTTTGGCATCCAACGCTTATCTAGGGAGGCATAATCAAATCATATTGCAAAGATCATTCACAAAGAACTGGTCTATAAATTAGACTCGAACCAGATCTTGAATCTCTCCGATATCTCTTATACTGGGACTGGCCAATAATAACGGATAAAACAGTATATCACAAACGTCCGGATATTCTTCCATTTGAAAAGAACAACAAAGAAGCTTTTATAACCAATATAGGTTGCCCACTAACTCACAGTCTCTTTTAAAACCGAAACCCAGAAAGAAAACATTTGGTCATAGAGATTAAAAATATATGGAAGCTTGAAAATATAGAAATAATTCGAATAATAAACTTCAAGCCCAACTTACCAAAATTAGACCGTTTAGGTTATTTGTACCAACAAATTCAGAAAGGCGTCATTCTCCAAATCTGCCCCATAGTAAGAAATTTTTAAAACAGCAGAGGTTAGAATGAAGTTTTAAAATGTTGAATCATTTACTGAGAACATAAATAAACAAGATACGCTCCTTGATAAGATCACTGGAATAAATTCACTGACGTTACATATGCCTCGACCTATGAGTCCTAGTGATTCAGTTGAAAAACGAACGCCGCATCTACCTGAATATCGAGCGGGTTGTTTTCTATTTTAAAGCTGCTCTTGTCTATTTAATTTATCAAAACAAAGATAGCAATATAATCCGTCTAGGTTAACTTAAAATAATTAATAGTTTATTGGTCAGCTCCGCAAAATATATTTCTAGGTTTTAAAAACGACACACAAAAAAAAATCCCAAATTAATTCTAAAAAATATTTTTCAGGGGAACGATGGAAGGAAATGAGGAACACACTATCACCAACTTTCACAAGTAGTAAAATTAAGAGTATTTACCTGTTAATGTTGGAAACAGCAAACAACTTTGTAAAACATTTTTTGGAAAAAAACGATGAAATAATTGAATTTGAAATGAAAGATTCATATTCAAGGTAGTAGTAGTGGTAGTAGTAGTAGTAATAGTAGTAGTAGAAGTAATTGAGGGGATGTTCCGAAACCTGGCAAGTTAACCAACGGCAATCCTTTTTGCCTACGCCACGGTCTTCTCCCAACCACTCTTACCACCTTGGCCCTCGTCAAATCGTCCCGACCTCCTTATGAAGGTAAATATGTCTCTTTAGACCAGGGCCGTGATTTCTTCCTTTTGGAGAACCTTCAGTCCCAGCACCTGGTGTCTGAGTAAACCAACGGAAATCATTTTTGCCTACGCCACGGTCTTCTCCCAACCACTCTTACCACCTTGGTCCTCGTCAAATCGTCCCGACCTCCTTATGAAGGTAAATATGTCTCTTTAGACCAGGGCCGTGATTTATTCCTTTTGGAGAACCGTCAGTCCCAGCACCTGGTGTCTCTGAGTAAACCAACGGCAATCCTTTTTGCCTACGCCACGGTCTTTTCCCAAACCACTCTTACCACCTTGGCCATCGTCAAATCGTCCCGATCTCCTTATGAAGGTAAATATGTCTCTTTAGACCAGGGTCGTGATTTCTTCCTTTTGGAGAACCGTCAGTCCCAGCACCTGGTGTCTGAGTCTTCCTAGGGTCTCACAGGTACCCACGAAATGTAGTGGGGTTTCTTCTTTCTCCAGGCATTTAGCGCATATTGGGACTTCTTCAACACCGATCATAGCTAGATGCTTCTTTAGCTTGTAGTGTCCGCTCAGTATCCCAATTAAGGGGATGAGACACATCGTCCTTTATTTAAAATCCACTCTAGCTCTAGCTTAGCCTTGTTTGGCCTGGCTATGAAGTCCTTTTCTTGTCTGCACTGCTGGCCGTCATTATGATGGCAAATACCTCTGCTAGGAAGATTGTTGTGAGCCGTCCTAATGTATAACTCTCACTAGTATCAGTCTTTTAAATGTATACTTTGTTTAATTTATGCGCGATCCATCAGTGTAGCATACCAGGGAATGAAACCTCGTTTTTCTCCCATTGTTCCTTGTCCAGTCTTAATCAATCCTCTATCAGGGTCGCTGCGAGGTTCAATGTCGGAACCTCTGTTTTCGCTAGGCGAGCTATCCTATGTGTGTGTCTTCAACACCTTTCCAACAGTCGGTACTCTTTATTCTCATATAGGTTGCCATTGCCTATTTCTATATCCTTATTGGGAGACTAGGCAGTACAAGCAGAACTTCAAGTGCGATTGTGGGGGTGGTCCTCAGTGTCCTCATGGCTTTGGTTATGCCGAGGCATATTCAAGGTAAATAATAAAAGTGACAAAAAAATTGATTACTAGGGCCAAAAAAATCATGTTTCTTTTGTGGCTTCTTCAAACTACTATAACCTTTAATTGTAATAATCTAGCCCGATCCAAATGTTTCTAATAATTGGCTTCCATGACGGCTTGGTCTCCCAAAGTGATGCAGAAGGGTTTGATGATCTGGTTTTTTACTTTAGATCTGCTAGAAAGACCCCAGTCCCAAGAGTCACTGTTTGCTTAGTCACTTGAACTCCAATTGCTGTTAGCTGAATTTCTACACAACTGATCAAGCCGATTTCGTTGATATTGATATTTTTGACTATATTATGCCTGATTGTCTGGAGGAATTACTTGCATCTTAATCAATGATTGTACGACCTTTAATATTGAGATAGAACTAATTTGCCAAATGTATTTCAGACACGAGACACTCAATACTTAAACTCAAAACACACCTAAAAGTAAACTGTAAATTTTAATTTAAAAGGGAAAGGAAAGAAAATAAAAACGCACAAAATAATCGAATTTCCACTCTTACTTGGACTGATAAGCCGTGTTATTATAAATGGTCCTCTTACTTTCTTTTTTGGTTTTATACATTTTCCAGGATAAGCACTTTCACTAATTATCTTATAATAGTACTAAAAAGTATTCAATTCATCATCATTTTATCCCGAACTCTATTTTTATGTATGTGCTGATGTTTCCTGTTGTCGTATTGAGAAATTTTATTTGTATTGATGTAACTTGGTAGATGTCAAATGTGATACTGTGAATAGATTTCGTTTTTAAGTGGTAATCCCCATTTTGTTACGTTAAGCTTTGTTGATACAGTTAGGCATTTTCAGAACCATAGTGCGCTGAATGAGTCTCCTTGAAGGATTATTATTATTTTTTTTATCAATATTGACAATAACTACTCTTTTAGATTTACAAATGACGTAATAGCAACAACAGCTTTTGGAGTGCAAGTAAATTCTTTAAAAGAGAGAAAAAATACTTTTTATGAAATGGGGAAAAAATTAACGACCTTTAGAGGGTTAATAACAACTTTAAATACATTAAGCCATGTAGCATTTCCTAAATTATCCAAGGTAGGTAAATGATCTATAGATAGTGGTCTACCCAACCACCGCGGCTGCAGTGTAAAAATCAGATAATAATTTTAATCAAAATTAATAAATACTTTCTAATTATAAAGCTTTATTTCATAATAAAAATATCATTTCGATAAATTGTATTCTGTTTTCACAAAGTCTATTTTAATTTTTTCTAATTTTTTACTTGCCTCTTGTAGTAACCATTGCATTCATAACTACATAGATCATATTGATGCACTTTCCTATTCGACCGGTATAGTTACGTCATACTACCCAATATCAATTTTATACCCATATTATACAGTGAGTCCCAGAAGTAATGTCTAAATTCATTTAAAATTCAGCGGTAAGTTTTTTGAAAAAACGCTCGTACCCGTCGATTTTTATTTCGAGGGGGACATATTTTACGTATATTGTCAATCTTGTTACTTCAAGCCCCTAGGAGGGAGGGGGGTAAGATCTAAATCTTAAATGGATACCCCTATTTTATATAATTTTTTTGGATTCTGCATAAAATTATGAACATTTTTTAATAAAAACATTATTAGTCTATACTAAACAGTTTCCGAGATATTGACTCTTGAAAAATGAGATTTTTGAAATTTGACAGCGTCTAGCTTTCTAACTGTACGTCTTAGAGTAAAACGGCTTACATGTCCCTATCTTCGATTTTTATTATCTTTCTAATATTGTCAACTTCCGGTTAAACCGGAAGTACTATATTTCTTACAGCCGGTTTAACCGGAAGTTGACACTATTGGAAAGATAATAAAAATCGAAGATAGGGACATGTAAGCCGTTTTACTCTAAGACGTACAGTTAGAAAGCTAGACGCTGTCAAAGTTCAAAAATCTCATTTTTCAAGAGTCAATATCTCGGAAACTGTTTAATATAGACTAATAATGCTTTTATTAAAAAATGTTCAGAATTTTATGCAGAATCCAAAAAAATTATATAAAATAGGGGTATCCATTTAAGATTTAGATCTTACCCCCCTTCCCTCCTAGGGGCTTAAAGTAACAATATTGACAATATACGTAAAATATGTCCCCCTCGAAATAAAAATCGACGGGTACGAGCGTTTTTTCAAAAAACTAACCGCTGAATTTTAAATGAATTTAGACATTACTTCTGGGACTCACTGTATAATATAGCCCATACCCATACCCTACCGCCCCGCAAGCCGCGCCTGTCCAACATAAAGTTCGTCATTTTGTCAAGAAATATATTTCCTATTTATTAATATTCTAACTAGTTTCAGCGCTAATTTAAATAAAAATTTTCAAGATTTTTTCCATTAATAGTGATGTCTAGACTTGCGAAAAATTTCATTTTCCTACCTAATCTGAAAGTACCTAGCTGTTTTTTTCTGGACAAACATAGAAACTATGTAACTGTTACATTCAGCATTAAGCATTAATTTTTTCCAAAAAATAATTCAAAAGTAGGGTTTTTTCTGAAAATATCGGAAAAAGTTATTAGAAAAAGTTTTTTAAATGCAGTTTCTAGCACACATGCAAAAATTTCAGCTGCATAAGATAATTTTGATTTTTTACCCACCACTAAAATTTATTTTCCACTTAATGAACACTTTACTGGTGACACTGTGTTCTTTTTGTCTTAAAATTAAGGTGTATTACTTTCAGACACAAACTACGTTTTCAAAAATACTTATTTTATGAAGCTACCTTATACAGGGTAGAAAACAAATAAACTTTGCATCACATGCGACCAAATTTTAATAGCCCAATTTTGATTTTGTAGAAAAATACACATTTAATATCGGGCTACTTTAAAGAAAATGTATCTGAATTAAAGCATTGTAAAAAGTAAGAAGTTTTTGTAGGTTGCGTTGAGTCATATTTTGCAAAAGTGGTGTAATTTCCAAAATATGGGTAAAAAATCAAAATTATCTTATGCAGCTAAAATTTTGCATGTGGGCTAGAAAGTGCATTAAAAAAAACTTTTTTTTAATAAGTTTTTTCGATATATAATAACCCCACTTTTGAATAAAATAATTTTTTGGAAAAAATTAAAATTTCACAGATAATGCGAATCACGTGACTACTATTTTTTTTTGCTTAATTTTCATCTCGATCGAAGCAGAACTTGATGCCAAAGTCAATTTTCGAATAAAGTTATTAATAAAAAAAATCCCATATGATGCGGACTTTACTGGTCACACTGTATAGGTAAATAGAAATAGTATAATATATGTCCAAAAAGTGAGTGTCGGGAAAACAGGCGTTCCAATCAACTGAGAAGTTACCGTACCAGATTAATGGAAAGAAGAATTGAAAACCTAAATAACTCCCATATTATAGTTTCTTTGATTTTTTTTTTAAATAATACTAGTGCCTTTTTCGGGGATGACTTAGGTTCTCAATTTTTCATTCCAAACTTATTAATCTAGTACTATACCTTCTTAGTTGATCGGTACGCAAGTACGCGTTTTCACGATAAAAACGTAGTTTTAACGGTTCGATGGGGAGCGCTTAAGTAAGCATGTATATTTTTTTAGTACATAGGCATTCCATTTCTTAATAGAGAAGCATCGAAATATTTTTACGCTGTAATGGATGAGACTATTAGGGCACGAGACGAACAGAACGTAGTTAGAAATGATATGATTCAGCTTATGTTGGAAGCCAGGAAAGTTGAGTCTAATGGATTAAATAAAACAGGTATGAAATTCGATAGAACTTGTTCCAGAACATATTTATTAGAATCTGTTTTCTCTTCCTAGTTTACTTAATAAGAACCTTGCAAAAAACTATATTTTAATAATATTTACATAATTTTAAAGATCTTAAAATTATCTTAGTGTAAGAGTTTATAGCAAGACTAAAAACTGTTTATAATTTAAGGCAAATCGAAAGGAAATATCAAGATCTCCAACGCTGAGATTACATCTCAGGCAATGATATTCTTCTTTGCTGGTTTCGATACTGTTTCAACAGCAATGTGCTTTGGTTCCTACGAATTGGCCTTAAACAAAGACATTCAAGATCGACTAAGGGATGAAATTAGAGAAGTGCAAAAAGATGGAAAAGTGTCCTACGAGGATCTTATGCAAATGAAATATATGGATATGGTTGTCTCAGGTAAGTAAATAAAAAAAGAATACTAGTGATAGAACATGGTTATATAGTCAATATTAACTATTGGGAACATCACTATAGTTTGGCAAATTTGCAACATCATGCAGTGAAAGTCCTTATTGGAATATATAATAATTTAGTTTGTTCTTTATTATACTGTAATCACGTGACGTTGTAAAACCCCAATCTGATTGTCCATATCTAATTATTTTATTATAATTTGCAGAAACTCTTAGAAAATGGCCCCCATTTCCAAATTTAGATAGGATTTGCACTAAGCCGTTTATAATTCAACCTGTTTACAAAGACGAAAAACCTATACCTATTTCAGTAAATCAACAAGTTTGGATACCGATCTATGGAATTCAAAGAGATCCAAAATATTTTCCAAATCCAGAAAAGTTTGATCCCGAGCGATTTTCAGATAAAAATAAAGACAGCATAGTACCGTATACATTCAACACGTTTGGCGTAGGTCCAAGAATTTGTATTGGTAACAGATTTGCTCTTGTGGAGATTAAAGCTCTACTTTTTAACCTGTTAATACATTATGAGATTGTGCCAACAAAGAAAACTGCTATTCCGTTAGTATTATCAAAAGAATTTTCCCAGATTCCTAAAGATGGATTGTGGTTGGGACTAAAACGTATTACAACTTAAGAAACATACTTACTTGTGTAAATTGCTAAAGCTTAATATTTACTATTATTTACTGTCAATTATCTTAGGTTGTTTGTTTACTACGTTCCATAAAAAACTGCTTGAACATACCATCCACATCTAACGAGAGCGAGGAAGAGCTTTCAGAATCAGCGGCAGGTGAAAGCGATGATGAAGAAGATTAGTTGGATATTTTTAAAACAGTTTGCTATTTTTTATTTATTTTATATTTTAGTTGTTGTTTGCTCCTTAATATTGTGTTATAATATGTGCTTTTTGTCAGAAATAAAAAAAAATATGAAAGTAGCTTTAAATAATTATTTATTCATGAAGTGATTAAATATGTAGGAAAATAAAAAGGTAAAACTCATTAAGTACAAAAACCTAAGTTTTCCGACTTTGTAGTAATTTTATTTTACTGCCCTTTATACTGAGTATTACTGAGTAAATCCTATTTCGTACTCTTCATTAAAGATTCTTGTCATAAAGATAGTCCTTTTTTTTCCGGAGCTTTCTTTACTAAATAATTGTTATCTTAAAAACAAGAAAATCGTACTTAATGACTATACTAAAATTACTAAATAAAGCTAACGCAATCGAAATTTCATACTTAGGCCACTTTTCTTCCATTGGCGTAGAAATTTTAAATGTGCAATTATTAACAAACCGAAGTTCTACGCATATGGATTGACATTACTCATAATTTCGATATGGATTTTTAGTCGCATAAAATTATTCAACATAATATCATAAAAGCGTATAAGCCGTTTGAAAAATATAATAAATGATTTCAAAATTCTAATTTCCGGGTCTTATAAAGACCAAACTAAGCAACTAAAGTAAGTTTAACTAAATTGACTTATTTTTGTCTAAGGAATATGTGGTATATATTGGTAAAGATCTTTTACAAACACCCTGTATAGTGTATAACGGATATAATAAACATGTTAGTTTTTCAAAAAAGCAAGAAAAGTTGCTTGTTTTTAACAGGGCCAAAAATTTGCAACTGCATTAAAAATGACATAAGGGATATCGCTTCAACAAATATATGTACAATAAAAGATAAGTTGGATAAATATATGCTAGTACTTCGTAGGATTTGATGATAACTAAGAACTAGTAATACGCGCTATTTAATACTTAATATGCAACGACGATTAGGTGGTAGTTTATAAAAAAATACCAAAGGCCTTTACCTTACACGAAGAAATTGGCATCTTAAATTAAATTGTCCGTCTCCTATAACCACATTCCTTATGAGTAAATGGCGGATTATGCACTTTAATTTAACCAAAAGATGCGCATATATATGCTTTGTTTGTCTTTAAAATATGCGGTTATTTGCATTTGTTTTCCAAATATGCATACTGGTATGAGATATTTCTTAATTTATTATAGTAAACTGAGGCAATGGTTATTTAAAAAAAATATGCAAAAAAACAAAGAAAAAAAAAAGTAGGTATACAATTTTTTAACCTAAAATTGTATAAAGGGCATTTATTACCAAATATTTTTCAAAATTCAAAAAAAGGATTTTCTTCTATTGGTAAAAATAAAGAGAAGCTTCTTTCAACATCGACTGATGTAATCGGACGATACTACAATTATTTAGGTACCTAACAAAAATATAAGGCCACTTTGAAGTGCGTTTGTTACACTCAGCTAAAGTGGCTCAGATTTCATTTTTTGTAACTTTGACTAATGCAGCGTTGTTTTTACATTTATAAGTTCTTTTCAAAAACAATCATTTTTGTACAAGCTTTACAGAAGACTTTTTCTCCACTAAACTCTAACTCTGGGAAACTTTTAATCCACTAAGACGTTTTCGCCATCTTAGACATTCTGAACACAAATTTTAAATTACTAGTTTCACACTGAAAATACTAAAAAAATGTTCGACAAACTGAAACAGAAGTATGTACAAATCGTTATAAAAACAGTTTGCTACGCAAGTAATAGTAACGCATTATTAGGTGACAATAACAAGCCCTAACAATATATCTGGAATCCTCGGAAACCCCCAATAAATACCTTGTATATAACCAAAATGTACATATAATTATTATAATCTTCAGATTGGAAAATCCCAGCAATAGGTACCGAACTGAATCTTAAACCTTTAACGTCTTAATTTTTTTGATAAAGCCGAACACATAAAAATATGGTCTTAAAATAATAATTTAGGAAAAATATGCATTTTATTGAAAAATTGACACAATATGCAAAAAAATCATATATAGTATATATAAATATAGGTGCATGCGTATCTCTATATTATATATTGCTCGCGGACTATTAGTAAATTATAATAAAATATATTTTAAAAAGATTATAAAAGTGTGATTAGCTGTAATCTTTTTATGGACATCACCTTAAATAAAAATAGTTTTAGTACCACAACAAAGTGCTTATCGTGAGGGAGTCAACAATTTCTAATATTTGGTAAGTAATATTTAATAACTATTCTATCTTATAAGTAAAGGGCGGATTATATGCATTTAAATTCAGCCAAAATATGCGCGCTTTGTTTGCCATTAAAATAATATGCAGTTATTTGCAATTTTTAACCAATTATGCATATTGGTATGCAATATTTCTTAATTTATTATTATTTTAAAAAAATATGTTTATTTTTAAAAAATTGCCAAAAAAATAAAAAAAAATAAAAGTAAACAATTTTTTAAGCTAAAATTGAATGATTTGTTTACAACAATTTTGCAAGAAATCTCTAAATAGCGGATTTTGCAATTTTTTTAAAGGTATGTTTTTGCGACCAAAGCCTTGCATAAGTCTTCTTGAAAAATTTCCTTTTGAGATTTCAATTTTTCTCCAACATTTTGAAATGCATTTGTTACACTCAGCTGAAGTGGCTCAGATTTAATTTTTGGTAACATTGACTTATGCAGCGGTGTTTTCAAATGTTGATCGATTTGGAACTTCTTTTCACAAACAATAATTTTTGTACAAGCTTTACAGAAGCTTTACACTAAACTCTAACTCTTAATCCACGAAGACGTTTTCGCTAGCTTAGATATTCTGAACACAAATTTGAAATTACTAGTATCACACTGAAAATACTGCTTTAAGAACTTGCTACTGCTAACCTTTTTTTACATAACAGCAATTTTATCAAAAAGTTTGACTGGTCATTCATTTTCCTATTTCTTCAAATCACACTGCTCAATTTACTTGATGCTTTGTCTCTATTATAGTGGTAAGACAAAATATTTGGTTTCAACTAGACGGTGCTCCCACGCATTTTGCTACAAATGTAAGGAACTATTTAGAATTTACACCAAATCTTTTCTAATCGGTGGAATGATCGGAGCCAAGATGCTCCTGTTAAATGGCCGCCCCGTTCACCAGACCTTACTTCCTTGGACTATTTAGTCTGGGGGTGTATGAAAGACTTTTTGCATATTATTTCGAGCGCGATTCATTTAATAGAAAGAATTTTTACAAGCTGGAGACGAGTTCAGGTTAAAACCACATTTTTTTCAAAGGTTAAAATTTTCTTTAATAAAGAGAGCTCGCATGTGAATTAAAAAAAATGGAGGTGATATCGAGCAATTTCTTTAGATAATTTTTTTTATTTTTTTTTTGTTACTAACGGATTCATAATTTTATGGAAATAATGGTTTGAATATATATTATCTCTAGTAGATTATTGTCTTAAGAACGAGTGTTAACATTGGCATTTTACTGTTATGTAAAGAGATTAGTAATAGTGTCACGATACGAAATTTGGTAATTTATTTATTTGATAAATTTTGTGTAATTAATAACTGTAAATTACCAAATTTCGTATCGCGACAACAGTACGTTTTTAATAGTGCAATAAAATTATTTCATTTAACTGGTTTAATACCTACTACAGGTTTTTATCTGTACGCCACTGTCTTTACATTATTTTTGTCTAGTCCTTTGATTTCGGTATTGTCACCTATTGCAAAGTTTTACTTAAATATAACTTCTATCCATGGTAATACTACAATGACTAAATTGATTTAGCATTTGAAAATTATGAGATTACCGTTGACATCAGTAAAGCACCCATAGTTTTCAAATTATCTCCAAAACTCATCATTTTATCGAATTTTTATAGGATACATTTTTTTATAATTTAGCAGTATGTACAGCGTTATCAATTTAGTTTGTCCTACTTTTAAGAGCCTGTAACTTTTTGTATTTTGAGTTAGCGCGCTCATTCAAAAAGCAAGATGTACCATTTTTAGCCAAGTTTTTATGAGTGTTGTCAAAACTGACAGTAGGCGTCACATGTCACATTTAAAGGCAAAAATTTAATTTTTTTAAATGGGACACCCTGTATATTAGAGGCGCATTAGATGGTCCCTTTTCTTTCTATTTCAAAAATATAACACACATATGCATTCTTTTCTTTATTCCATCAAATATTGACAAAAATATGAAAATATATTATTGTTAAAAAACATCAAGATAGCTATGCAACTGTTTTGGTTGTAAGCTTATATGATCCATGAAACACGACACATTGAAACGAATAAAAAATTTTATTATATTAACTAGAAAATAAGAATCGTTTCTACTGAACCATACGATATAGGCAGTTCTCGTAGTATATCGGGTATAGATTTGTAGGGAAATGCTCGAAAATGGGCTAATACATTCATTTCCATTTCTTCCGTAATAATTGTTTTCCGCCTAATTACTCGTTTTTTCTTTATACCTCCAGTCTCGAAAAATTTCTTCTTCAGCCGATAAAATATGTTTTTGGAAGGAACCCGTCTATTGGGAAACTGAAGCCTATACCTCCTAAAAGTGCTAAGGTTGCACTGTCCGTCTGACGAAAAATATCAAACATAAAACACCTTTCCTCCACTGAATAATAATATCTCATGTTAGTTAATTTGTGCATACAAAATAACTTTTCTACAATATTCGAAACGATTAATAATGCTAAGATTGACCGACTGAAATATAAATGAAGATAAAATCCATAGCAACCAAAACAGTTGCATATATGTTGATGTTTTCTAACAATAATATATTTTTTCATATTTTTGTCAATGTTTGATGGAATGAAGAAAATAAGGCATATGTGTGTTATATTTTTGAAATCGGAAGAAAAGGGACCATCTAATGCGCCTCTAATATACAGGGTGTCCCATTTAAAAAAAAAATTTTTTGCTTTTAAATGTGACATGTGACACCTACTGTCATTTTTGACAACACTCATAAAAACTTGGCTAAAAATGATACATCTTGTTTTTTGAATGAGCTCGCTAACTCAAAATACAAAAAAGTTACAGGCTCTTAAAAGTGGGACAAACTAAATTGATAACACTGTACAGGCTGTACTCTATGGAATAAAAATGCCTGGCCTATAAAAATAAATATAATAACTTAATATAAAAAAACTGAAATACATTTTTTTTTTGTGACATTAACAACTCATCAGATAAGACATATTTATTTATGATTATTTTGGTAATTTTGTAGTATAACATATTCATCCATATTGTGGTCTATCTTTTATTATCGATAAATTAAAAATTATTATTTATTATGCTTCGTATAGATTTCGTTTTTTGAACGGTGTGACATTTCTGCTATGTGCGTCCAAAAAACGACACAAAAAAAAATATTTTAATATTTTCCATATTTTAATGTGAAAATATGGAAAATATTTTAAAGGTATAGTTTATAATTATTTCAAATTTTTATCGAACATCCCTAATTTTTTTTTTAATTCATATGCGAGCTCTCTTTATTAAAGAAAATTTTAACCTTTAAAAAAAATGTGGTTTCAACCTGAACTCGTCTCCAGCTTGTAGGATTCTTTTTATTAAATGAATCGCGGTAAAAATCGGAGTCATATTCAAAAAGTCTTTTATACACCCCCAGACTGAATAGTCCAAGGACGTAAGGTCTGGGGAACGGCCATTTAACAGAAACATTTTGGCTCCGATCATTCCACAGATTAGAAAAGATTTGGTTTAAATAGTTCCTAACATGTCTAGCAAAATAAGGAGCACCGTCTAGTTGAAACCAAATATTTTGTCTTACCACTATAAAGACAAAGCATCAAGTAAGTTGAGCAGTCTGATTTGAAGAAATAGGAAAATGAATGACCATCAGTCAAACTTTCTGATAAAATTGCTGTTATGTGAAAAGGTTGGCAATAGCAAGTTCTTAGAGCAGTATTTTCAATGTGATACTAGGAATTTCAAATTTGTGTTCAGAATATCTAAGGTGGCGAAAACGTCTTCGTGGTTTAACAGTTAGACTTTAGTGGTCAAAAGTCTTCTGTAAAGCTTGTACAAAAATTATTGTTTGTGAAAAAAGTTCCAAATCAATCAACATTTGAAAACACTCAATGAAAGACAATAATTTATTTTGTCAAATTTCCACTTTTATTGAAAAACTTTTTCTTTACAACACGCGTTTCGCTACATTGTAGCTTCTTCGGGTTTGTTCGGGTCCTAACTAATTTTGTTTCAGTACAATAAGAAAATGGTCTAGATACTTAATTTCTCAATTCAGGTATACACATTACAAGCTTAATTATTTAATTATTATACAGGTTTTTTTTAAGGTCGACAAGCGGCCATATCTCGGAAACTACTGGGCATAGAAACTCAGGAAAAGAAAAAAGAAAATTAAAGTGGCCATGAGAAAATTCTGGAAATAATTTTTAAGTTCCGCATTTTGCCGCAAGAGGGCGTAATTGAAAAGTAAATTTTAAAATTTTACATAACTTCGAAAATTCCACATTAAGGTATATTTTTGATAACACCGTTTTAAAGCCTGGACAATTGTGCATCATTTTGGTCTTATGCTCATTGGCGTACCGACTTTAATAAGAGTGGGGGAAGCTGTTGAAAGTGTAATCATTTAAATCGCTGTAACTTTTAAACGACTTATCCGATTTTAGCAAACTAAAGACTGTTTGGAAGAGAATTGTATGCACTTTCACCAATCATATTTAGTTGTCCATAATAGTTCTCAAAAAAAATGCTAGAGGGCGCAATTTGCAATAACAATACATTTTTTGATTTTACTCCGAAAAAATAAATCATACGGTATATACCATATACCATAATCGAATGTGAAGACCGCAGTTCGATATCTTTGTTCGTTTCAGAGTTATTGCCAAAATAAAAAATTTTACTACAAATTGCGCCCTCTAGCAATTTTATTAGAAACTATCTTGTACAATTGGATACGACAATTAAAGGTACTTCCAAACAAGCTTAAATTTAGTAAAATCGTCGTTTCGAAGTTACAGCGATTTTAATGTTTACACTTTCACTTGATAAGAGTGGGAGAAGCTATTGAAAGTGTAAACATTAAAATCGCTGTAACTTCTAAACGATTTATTCGATTTTACTAAATTTAAGCTTGTTTGAAAGTACCTCCAATTGTCGTATCTAATGGTACACGATAGTTTCTAATAAAATTGCTAGAGGGCAAAATTTGTCTTAAAAATTATTGTTTTGGCAATAACTCTGAAACGAACAAAGATATCGAACTGCGGTATTCACATCTTTTCTTGCAAATTTCATCTACTTTTCGATTATGGTATCATAATTATACCCCGTATGACTTATTTTTTGGGAGTAAAATCAAAAATGTATTGTTATTGCAAATTGCGCCCTCTAGCATTTTTTTTTTAGAGCTATTATGGACAACTAAACACGATTGGTGAAAGTGCATACATTTCTCTTCCAAACAGTCTTTAGTTTGCTAAAATCGGATAAGTCGTTTAGAAGTTACAGCGATTTAAATGATTACACTTTCAACAGCTTCCCTCACTCTTATTAAAGTCGGTACGCCAATGAGCATAAGACCAAAATAATGCATAATTATCCAAGCTTTAAAATGGTGTTATCAAAAATATACCTTAATATAAAATTTTCGGAGTTATGTAAAATTTTAAAATTTACTTTTCAATTACGCCCTCTTCCGGCAAAATGCGGAACTTAAAAATTATTTCCAGAATTTTCTCATGGCCACTTTAATTATCATTTTTCTTTTCCTGAGTTTCTATGCCCAATAGTTTCCGAGATATGGCCGCTCCTCGACCTTAAAAAAACACCCTGTATGTTCTTAACACTGTTTAGGTATTGCAAACTTAAATATTATTGTCGGTATAATATATTTTAATCTTATGGGAAATCTAAAGAACCATATTTAGATCATTGATACAAGTTTAGCAAAGAGGAACTATTTAGTTCTTATTGGTCGTTTAATAATGCACCGAAATTTTTCAATCGATTTATTTCTAAACTTTCCAAAAGATTAAGTTTTTGACCCTTGATTTCAATATGTAAAATTTTAAATTTGTTATCAAAATTATGTTGTTCCTGTAAAAGATGATTAGAATAAGGTTAGTCGGATTTTTGACTGAGAAAACTTCTTCTATGTTCCAAAATTCTCGTTTTAAATGATCGACCTGTTTGGACTACATAAATTTTGGGACAAGAGCCACAATTTAATTGGTAAACCTCCGATTTATTATCCTTGTTGCTTTTTGATTCATAGTTTTTTTAAAATTTTCCCAAATAGTTGTTGGTTTTATAAGCGACGTTGATAATGATTTGATTAAGGTGTTTTTTAATTTTATCCGATCCAAAATAAGTGTTAGTTTTAAAGAGGCCAGGTTTTTTCTTTATAAGAGGGTAGGTTTCAGAAATAGCCTTCTTTTTTAGTTTTTCGATATTATATGGTATCAATCATAGATGATGAATAGCCGTTTGTTTAATTAAATTTAATTCGTGGTTAAAGTTGTTAGCACATAAAGAGCACTAGTCAATATATGAATTTAGTAAAAAGAAAAACAAAAAAAAAAGTTTTTCAATAAAAGTGGAAATTTGAAAAAATAAAATGTCTTTCATTGAGTTATTATGAATTTCCATCAAGTAAAGGCCTTAACGATCAAAATTTAAAAACACCGCTGCATAGGTTAAGTTACAAAAAATGCAATCTGAGCCACTTCAGCTGAGTGTAATAAACGCATTTTAAAATGCTGGACAAAAATCGAAATCTTAAAAGGAAATTTTTCAAGAAGACTTATGCAAGGCTTTGGTCGCAGCAAATATACCTTTAAAAAAATTTCAAAATCCGCAATTTAGAGGACTTTTGCAAAAATTTTGTAAAGAAATCATTCCTGAATGTCCATTCAATTTTAGGTTAAAAAATTGTTGCTTTTATTTTTCTTTGTTTTTTTGGCATTTTTTTTAAAATAAACATATTTTTTGAACCCAATGTGCTTCTTTACCTCATTTTACTATAAAAAATTAAGAAATATTGCATACCATAAAATACAAATTTAACAAAATTAGATAAAACAAAGTACAATATAATAAATTCATTATCTTGATTATTGCGCTTATTTTTTTGCGATAACTTTTAAGAGGGAAGACGAAACGACTTACGGTTTTTGCAGTTCTCTTTACTAACTAGTTACCTATAGAATAGAATTAGAATGGTTGGATGGTTGCATTCAAATTTTTTAAGAAATCGTAGCTAGAAATATATTTTTTCAAAAGTCCCCTCAATTATCAACCTCACGCATTAATTTTAATAATATTTATATCAGCGTTCAATCATGATAAAACGTTCTTTAAAATAAGACATAGCTTATAGATAAAATACTAAATAAAAAATTATACAAAAAAGCTATAAACTTAGTTTTTCCAGCAGCACAACAACAACAATAAAAATTATTATAAAGTTATTTCTTATATAGGTCATATTATCACTAAAATAAAATCTTTTAAAAAACTTGAATATTAATATTGCTTTCCAAACTAACAATACTCTAGGCAAACACTTTAAAAGTAAATTGAGCAAAGGAAATAAATCTGGTGTTTACAAATTAAAATGTAATGGTTGCTCTAAAAATTATATCGGTCAAACAGGCCGAAACTTCGAAAAACGGATAAATGAACATCATACTAGTTTTATAAAAAACAAAACAGATTCTAACTTTTCTCACCATCTGTTAGAAGTCAATCATACATTTAATCATGACTACGATATCTTACATATTGAAAACAAAAGTAGTACAAAATTAAATTTGCTTGAATCCATAGAAATAAATAGGCTTAAAAATAACAACATTCTTCTTAATGATCAATTGGATTTAAACGGATCACCTCTTTTGAATCTCTTTAATTAGTCTGTAAACATTCTTATTATGGTTTTCCAATAATTTAAACAACCTGAAAATTACCTGCAATTTTATTGTTACACCTAAGTTCTGTTATACCTTTTAAAATACCGTTTTTAAGTACTCCTTTGAAGAAGCAACTGTGTTGCGAAACACGTCGAGTAAAAATAATAATCTGTGGAAAGCGTAAAATTATAATTGAAGAGCTTGGTGCAAGAACCGGGCAAGTCCATAATTTCCACGAATTCCGTTTTCGATGGCATCCTCTTAAATTCAACAAGACGCATATTTTGGTGCAAGAATCGGGCAAATCCGTCTACCCATATCGAAGTTATTAAAGTAATGGACTTGCCCGTATTTTTATTTGGGGCAAGAATCGGGCAAATCCGGGAGTTGCCCGGTTTTTGCACCAAATTATTTGTGATGGTGTATGGACTTGCCGGAAGGGATTTGATGAAGGAGGGACTAGATACATTTTATACAATTAAGAAACTTCCAAATAAAACAGAACACTTTAAAGAAATATACAAGAAAACCATAACAGGTGCAAACAAAGTGAAGTTTGCCATTTCGACCTATAGGATTTTTAAATACAACAACAACACAAGTTTCATTGAGTGTTCAGTTACCACCAACATGACAGTTTTTTCGACGTTTTTCATAAAAAAGGAAGTGCAGCTAATTTCATTACCAATGATACCTGCATATAATAACCCCATACCCCTAAATCCGAAGAAAATAATTGACTGTAGAAGCCTAGTTTTAAAATATGTCCCCATGGCTTACCAAGAATATTATAAAACAGCCTTTGGTGATTTACAAGCTGATCAAATCCCTGAGGTGGAAGGAGATCAAGAAGACAACCAGGGAAATGAAACAGATTCATCATTTCTTTAATAAAAATGTTTAATTTGCATTATTTAATAATTGTATTTCAAGTAAATGCGTCGTTTTTAATTTGTTTTTAATTATTTGGGGCAAGAAGCGGGCAAGTCCATTTTTCAAAATTAATTTTTCCCCCACTTTAAAGCAATTTTGTCTAAAAATCGTCCAAAGCCTGTTACTTTGATTACAATAAACATATATTTCCTGTTTTTTCGTGAATAGTTTATATTACATAGAAATGAAAAGTTTTTTTCGTCTCCTGAAAAATTTTAAAAAGTGGACTTGCCCGGTTCTTGCACCAAGCTCTTCAATTTAAAATTTTTTTTTTACCATTATTTATTTAACACAATTAGGACATAGTTTGTTAAATTCGGTTAACGCAGACCGCAGTTATAGCCTTTTAAGTACTTTTAGTCGTTACCCTTCTCCACGCTGTTACCATGGTAACTACAAAAAAAATTATTATCGCAAAATATACAGGGTGTTACTTAATGATGTAACGTAATTTTAAAGGAGTATTCCTGAACCAAATTTAAATAGAAAAGTTTATATAAACATGTGTCCTGAAGAGTCTGGTTTTCAAGATACAGGGTGTCAAAGTTTAAAAAAAATTGGTTTTTTAATATTTAAATGATCCTTTTCCCGATTTTGTTGTAATCTGGCCGGGTTATTCATTGTAATAAGACGCTAAGTTGGAAGTAACTAAAAAAAAATTATAAGTTCCAGTGGCGTCTCGGGGGGCAGTGTCACGAATAATATTGACAAACAAAATGTACGCTACTGAGTGTTTTGAAAAATTTAAATTTTTTTCAGATTGGGCATCTACAAATACAACTTTTTTTGTTTCTTAATATCTTTTCGTATATTACTTCCTTTTCGAGGAAAAAAATAAAAACGACTTCATTGTATGTCGGAAAATTGTTAAAATAAAATCAAGTTAACTTTGATCGTTGCTAGGAAATGTTGTTTTGTTATTATGAACATAATAGTTTTAACGTTCGGTAACAGTTTGTTATTATTTTTCCTCTGGTCAAAAGGTTAAGAATTGTGCTATTTAAAATATGGCAAATAATTATTCTAATTTGGACATGACACAAATGCATTTCCTTTATGGTCTTGCCAATGGTAATTAGGCGGAGGCGGCGGCTCTATCAAGAAAGGTATCCTGACCGTGTCCTTCCATGTAGACAAATATTCACAAAGATTCATCGTCGTCTGACTGAATCTGGCAGTTTTAAACGTAATACCTCAGAGGGAAGACCTCGTACAACTCGAACTCCCGTAGTTGAGGAGGCTGTCCTACATGCGGTCGAAGAGAATCCTGCAACTAGTACCCGAAAAATAGGTAGGGAATTAAATATTTGGTATAAAATGGCATGGGAAATTTAAAGAGATTCCCTGTTGTATCCTTATCACGTACAAAGAGTTCAGGCACTTCTGCCAAGAGATTTTAAACCGCGTACGCAATTTTGTAGATGGTATCATCAAAAACTTGCAGAAAATCCTCACTTTGATTCCATCATTATGATTACGGACGAAGCCCATTTTTCCAGAAATGCAATAATTAATTTCCATAATAATTATAATTGGGCCCAAGAAAATCCTCATGCTATTACAGAGTCAAATTTTCAGGAACAATTTTCTGTCAACGTTTGGATCGGTATCTTAGATGAATATTTGATTGGACCATTTTTTTTACCACGACGTTTTAACGGACAATCTTACAGTCATTTTCTACAAAATGATTTGCCTCTGCTTCTTGAAAATGTTCCTTTATATTTACGTCAACAACATTGGTTCATGCATGACGGTGCTCCTGCCCACTTTAGCATGTTGGCTCGTGAGTATTTGAATGGAGCTTACCAAAATCGTTGGATAGGTCGTGGAGGACCACAATTCTGGCCACCTAGATCGCCTGACTTAAACAGCCTAGATTTCTATTTGTGGGGGCACCTAAAAGCATTAGTTTATGTTACACCACTCAAGACAGAAGAACAACTAAGGAATAGAATTATTGACGGGTGTGAAACCATTCGTAACACTAATGGAATTTTCAAAAGAGTTCGTCGCTCGATGAGAAGGAGAGCAGCCTGCATAGAAGCGGGAGGTAGTAATTTCCAACATTTTTTGTAAATAGTCATTACTTTTCGTTTGTTAGATTTTTAAAAAATGGCTTAGAAATAAATATACTGAACGATCAACGTTAACTTGATTTTATTTTAACAATTTTTCGACATGCCGTTTTTATTTTTTTCCTCGAAAAGGAAGTAATATACGAAAGAATATTAAGAGACAAAAAAGTTGTATTTGTAAATGCTCAATCTGAAAAAAATTTTAATTTTTCAAAAACTCAGTAGCGTACATTTTTTTGTCAATATTATTCGTGACACTGCCCCCCGAGACGCCACTGGAACTTATAATTTTCTTTTAGTTAGTGCCAACTTAGCGTCTTATTACAATGAATAACCCTGCCAGATTTCAACAAAATCGGTAAAAGGATCATTTAGATATTAATAAAAAAACAATTTTTTTTTAAAACTTTGATACCCTGTATCTTGAAAACCAGACTCTTCAGGACACATGTTTATATAAAATTAAAAATTAGTAGAAACTAATAACTTTGTATCATTGCATAGCTACTACATATCTTAGAGGTAAAATTAGGAACAAATTATTTCCATTAATTTTTTTGCTCATATTTCATAATAAAATTTTTGCCCCAAAGTCGTAGCATGTATGGTTTTGCAGAATACAGCCGATCGCCAATCATCGTAGATCACCCTGTATAATGAGAAATAATATATCATTATCCTTCTGTGACTTGTTCCTATTCCTTTTATTTTTTTTAAGAATAATCACGGATGTTTTGGGTCATAGCCATAGCGGCAACTGCCGCTGCATTTTGGTACTTTCTTATACGACCCCATAGCTATTGGACACGCTTAGGCGTGAAACAGAGCAAGCCATTGATATTTATGGGAGATTCTTGGTATACTCTACTAAGGGCAGTAAGTTTTAATGATTTTGTGTCCAAGGTTTATAATATGCACCCAGGAACAAGGTAAGTAGATATATTAAAGATAAAAAAAAAATCTTTTTCAGAAATATGAAACTTTAACTACGAATAAATACACAATACATACATATTGTTAAATATGGATTTTAATCAATGGCGATAAAGCAAAGACAGACACATTATTTTATTTATAAACGTACTTGTAGGCCGAGTCGACATCTCACTGTTTATAGAGGACATTCTATCACATCATCATCATCATTATCAACTAGCCTTTCTGCGTCCACTGCTGAACATAGGCCTCCCCTTTCACTGCCCACTCTTTTCTGTCCTGAGCGGTCTGGATCCAGTTGGTCATGATTCTCTTTATATCATCCGTCCAGCGCGTTGGGGTCTTCCCCTGCTTCGTTTGTCAGCTCGAGGTCTCCACTCTAGCAGCCTCTTTGTCCATCTTCCGTCCGTCGTTCGAGCCAGGTGTCCACCCCAGTTCCATTTGAGTCTGGCACAACGTGCAGCAACGTCAGTGACGCCAGTTCTTCGGCGTATGTCTTCATTTCTGACATGGTCTCTCAGCGACACGCCAAGCCTTGATCTTTCCATTTTGCGCTGTGCTGTTTTAAGTCTTTTGGTAGATGCTGTGGTTAGGGCTAGTGTTTCGGCTTCATAGGTCATGATAACATGCATTGAATAAAAACCTTTCTTTTTAGATATATTGGTAGGTCGTCTTTAAATATGTCTCTGAGTTTTCCAAATGATGCCCATGCCAAGTTTATTCTTCTCTTTAGCTCGCATGTTTGATCGTCTCTGGAAATTCGAATTTCGTTGCCTAGGTATCTATACTTGTCTACCAGATTTGTCATAAATTTTGTTTTTGAGATATTGATATTTAGACCGACTCCAGCGCACACCTGTTTGAGTTCCTGTAGCATCGCCCTAATGCTCCCTAGATTATCGGCCGCCAGCACTATGTCATCCGCAAAACGCACGTTTGTTATTCTCCTGCCGTCTATGTTAATGCCTTTTCGTTCCAATTGAGCTTCTTGAATGCGTGTTGCAGCATTACCGTGAATAGTTTTGGCGACATCGTGTCTCCCTGCCTTACCACTCTACCAATTGGGATACGTTTCGTATTCTCGTTCAGCTTTACTACCATGGTCGCGTTTTTGTAGATATTGCACAGATTAATTTTGTGTAACGATAATCTATGCGACATTCTTGTAATGTTTCCAAAACAGCGTATAGCTTAACCGTATCGAATGCTTTATGTAAGTCTACAAAAACCAGAGCTAGCGGTCTATTGTACTCTATAGACTTCTTAATCAGTACCCTCACGGCTTGCAGATGATCATTGGTCCCAAAACCAGTACGGAAGCCGGCCTGTTCCAATGGCTGCCAGAAGTCTAGTTTATTCTTTAGTTGTTATTATTTTTGTAAAGAGTTTATATAGGTAATTTAAAATGCTTATTGGTCTGTAGTTTCTAGCGCAGTTATATCCCTTTTTTGTGTAGTAGTATCACAGTAACGTTGTACCATTTAGCCGGTATTGTACTGTTGTTTAAACAGAGGTTAAATATAACCCTTATCTTTCTCAGCAAGCAGTTGCCTCCGATCTTAATGGCATCTGCGACTACAGAGTCCTCTCCAGGTGCTTTGTTATTTTTCGTCCTCCTCAAAGCAAATTTGATTTATTTTAAGGAGATTTCGGGTAGTTTCTTGGAGCCTTGATTTACAATGCAAATTACAATATCATATGACACTTTGTAAAGTAAAAATCCTGTTACTAAACCAGTTACTTTACAGGCCTGGTATACTGTCTCATAACATTGTTTTTCTACTGACGTATTATAATAACCTCTTTTCGATTGTCATTATGGTTTTTTAATAACCTCCTTTTAAGCGCAGCGTGCTTAAAAAACTTTTAAGCACGTTACCAGGAGCAACGTGCTTAAAAGTAACGCAGGTAATTATTTATAATTAAAACGTAACCACAGACTAGGTATAATTTAATATTTTTTGGCAAGTGTTAATGAAACATAGGTAATAAAATGTTAGTAAAATTAAGTTTTTTATTATTATAATTATATAAAACCTCAGTAGAAAAAATATTGTATACAATTCGTTACGAAACAATGTCTTTTAGTCACTTTGACGTGTTGTCCAACGAGGCAAAGCCGAGTCGAATTTTACGTCGCGTGCCTAAAAGACACTCATTTCGCAACTTATTGTATAAATAGCTATTTTCTATTTCACGTTCATAATAAGCTCAGTACGATACGCATTTAAGTATCGTAATGAAGCTATTTCGTTACGCGTTTTTTCTTTATTTGATGTTGGTAACATTTAAATGTTTTATTTTATTGACTTGCGCGGCCTTTGTGATTTACGAGAAAACCCATTTTTCGCAGAGGAAAAATAGCTTGATAACTAACTTTTTTATTCTGTGTGAATAACAGTCATGTTTGTTGGTTGCATAAATCTATAAATCAATCTTTTGTAGATGCTTCAAGCTATAATTTTCTGCCAAATCCTATCCAAAATTCAATCTACTAACCTTCCAATGTCGATTTTAACTTCAACTTTATTTGAATTTTCCATCTTCCCTATACTAAATTTGAATACCGTGACGTAAAATCACGTCTTTTGAAATTCGAAAAAACGTAGCAAAATCCCCCGAATTTCCGAACGCTCTGTATATGCACCAAATGTACAAGGATCACACAACGTATTATTGCCAATTTCAAATCTCATATCGCTAAAATAACTTTAGAATCTCGTGGTGAAAATGAGTCAATAAATCAAAAAATTACAGTTTGCAAAATAATTTTTGTTGTCCAGAGGCTACTATGATAAAAAATAGTATTACCAACATAAAATTTAGACATTAAAATTTACAAAATTTGAAGGATTTATTTTCTTTGTAAAATGTATTTTTCTTGATTATAAAAGGTGAAATAGAAAAAAATGTATAAATCACATGTTTCATAAGGCGTTTTAGCGCATGTCTCAATAAAAAAACTCCACACTTTGTGGCTCGTTTTTTAAAATAGACGCGTGCGCTAAAACCGCTTCTTATGAAACGTGTACTTTAATATACTATTTTCTAATTTTGTATCATAACAAATCTATTACGATACGCATTTGCGTATCGTAATGAAGCTATTTCGATACGCGTTTTTTTATTATTTGATGTTGGTAACATTTAAATATTTTATTTCATTGACTTGCGCGGCCTTTGTGATTTACGAGAAAACCCATTTTTCGCAGAGGAAAAATAGCTTGAAAACCTACTTTTTTATTCTGTGTGGATAACAGTCATGTATGTTGGTTGCATAAATCTATAAATCAATCTTTTGTAGATGCTTCAAGCTATCATTTTCTGTCAAATCTTATCCACAATTTAATCTACTAACCTTCCAATGTCGATTTTAACTTCCAACTTTATTTGAATTTTCCATCTTCCCTATACTAAATTGCAATTCCGTGACGTAAAATCAAATCTTTTGAAATTCGAAAAAAAGTATCAAAATCGTCCGAATTTCCGAACGCTCTGTATATGTACCGAATGTACAAGGATCACACAACGTATTCCGTCCACTTTCAAATCTCATATCGCTAAAATAACTTTAGAATCTCGTGGTGAAAATGGGTCAATAAATCAAAAAATTACAGTTTGCAAAATAATTTTTGTTGTCCAGAGGCTACTATGATAAAAAATAGTATTACCAACATAAAATTTAGACATTAAAATTTACAAAATTTGAAGGATTTATTTTCTTTGTAAAATGTATTTTTCTTGATTATAAAAGGTGAAATAGAAAAAAATGTATAAATCACATGTTTCATAAGGCGTTTTAGCGCATGTCTCAATAAAAAAACTCCACATTTTGTGGCTCGTTTTTTAAAATAGACGCGTGCGCTAAAACCGCTTCTTATGAAACGTGTACTTTAATATACTATTTTCTAATTTTGTATCATAACAAATCTATTACGATACGCATTTGCGTATCGTAATGAAGCTATTTCGATACGCGTTTTTTCATTATTTGATGTTGGTAACATTTAAATATTTTATTTCATTGACTTGCGCGGCCTTTGTGATTTACGAGAAAACCCATTTTTCGCAGAGGAAAAATAGCTTGAAAACCTACTTTTTTATTCTGTGTGGATAACAGTCATGTATGTTGGTTGCATAAATCTATAAATCAATCTTTTGTAGATGCTTCAAGCTATCATTTTCTGTCAAATCTTATCCACAATTTAATCTACTAACCTTCCAATGTCGATTTTAACTTCCAACTTTATTTGAATTTTCCATCTTCCCTATACTAAATTGCAATTCCGTGACGTAAAATCAAATCTTTTGAAATTCGAAAAAAAGTAGCAAAATCGTCCGAATTTCCGAACGCTCTGTATATGTACCGAATGTACAAGGATCACACAACGTATTCCGTCCAATTTCAAATCTCATATCGCTAAAATAACTTTAGAATATCGTGGTGAAAATGGGTCAATAAATCAAAAAATGACAGTTCGCAAAATAATTTTTATTGTCCAGAGGCTACTATCATAAAAAATAGTATTACCAACATAAAATTTAGACATAAAAATTTACAAAATTTGAAGAATTTATTTTCTTTTTAAATATGTGTTTTTTATTAAAAAAAACTACAAATTAGAAAAAATAGTATAACGTACGTGTTATATAAAGCAGTTTTAAACACTTGTCCCGTTATAAAACTCGCCGCAAGCGGCTCGTTTTTTAACATGGACGCGTGCTATAAAATGATGCTTTATAAAACGTGTACGTTAATATAGTATTTATTATAATGTTTAAATTTAATTACCATTTTCACAACAACCTAATTTTTCTAATCAAAATTCTAAAATTGACATATTTCATCTTATTATTTTCACTTGCCACCGCTAGGGGACAGACGTTGCCGCGTTTTGCCGACTCTACACCAGTGTGAGTCATGTGTGATATACTGTGAGATATTAAGAATAATACACCTGAAGTCTGTTCCATTACCGCTGACCGTTACGTCGTAGATAGTAAATTTGCGTCAATAATGATTGTCGTATAATTTTACGAGTTAAAAAAGTTTTATTGCCATTTTTGACAATGACATTTTTAAAGGTTGTTCACGTCCACGTGTGTTCTCTAACTTTTTAAAAAATGTGCAACTTATTAATTAATTTTATTGGTTTTAAATTAACCGCTTACTTGCTGAGCTTTAATCCTCAGTATCCCACAAAACACTTTTGGCAATGTAATTTTATTGTGACATCTTCATAATTATGACAATTTTATCCTTATAATGTCTTACAGACATACACTTAAAAAGTTTTATAAAAAATTTTAAATAATCTTCGACGCCTTCTTTTTGGGAAGGTTTTTTCTTCTTCCCTAGTTTATTTGGTTGGTTTAGACCCACTTTAACAACTTTCTCAGTATGGTTTAACCTTTATCAATTGTCTCCATATTATGTCTCTTCTACACATCAATTTTTTAATTCCAGAAAAGCTCCATTAAGGTTCTACACCATTTTCTCTTTTGCTAAAACCACAGCACTAAATAAATTTGCTGTCTATTGATGATGAATGTTTCTGCGTTCGAAACATGTAGAGACCCCTAGATAATTTTTATTCTATTAAATTTTGTGGAGGAAAACTTTGTTTTTTTCTTTCTTTCCCAAATATTTTTTTGTTGTTGGGTTTTGATGAGTAAACATTATTTGGGTTACATATATTTTTAAATATTTGTTACTGACGATACTATAAAATATAAAAATGTTCATTAATGAAAATTGTAAAATAATGTAATAACGGTACGGTTTTACTGCCGTCAAGTAGATGCCACAATTACCTGAAGATGCTACAGGTTGTCAGCCCTGTCCATCTGCTTTATGTAAGTTGTTTAGCTATCCGATCTATCCCCTCTTTGACTGGTCCCAGTGGTCTAGCCATAATATTCTCTACTAGTTTGACAGACATGCTTGCGGCCTCCCTGGCGAGCGCATCAGCAGTCTTGTTGCCACATATATTGCTGTGGTCAGGAACCCAGCATAAGGGGACTCGATGCTGAGCACCAAGTGCGCAGAGATTGTTGCTACAGCGCCTTAGTCATTTTGATTTAGTACTGCTAGAACGCCTTTATGGCTGCTTGACATAGATAGCTATAGACGCAGCTTCTCTCAGGCCAGGGTGATCCCACAGGATATTGACTGCTGAACCAGCTATTAATTGTAGTTATCAAATAAAAACAAATTATTCTCCAACAATCAATTTAATTGGTATCACAACAACATGGAATTTTTGTTAAAGAATTTGATCTCTAATCCTGGTCCTTGTTTTTTAGATATAGCGGAATGTACAATTTTAATACCCCGGTGCTTTTGTTGAGAGATCCGGAACTGATCAAGCAGATCACAGTAAAAGATTTTGAACATTTTACCGATCATCCTCCTTTTGTTGATCCAGATGCGGATCCGTTGTGGAGTAATGCTTTACTGTCATTAAAGGGTGAGTAAAAAATTATTGATTTAACTAATATGTGTTGGGCTACATGTTTGGTGAAACTGTTGTTGAAGTAGGTTAGGTTAGGTTAAGTTAGGTTTGAGTGGCATTGTCCAAACAGTCACACGTAGTCCTATAAGGACCGTTGTAATTCCACACACATGTTTCGCGGAACCTATTTGCATCAGCTTCCTGATGGCTAACGCGATCGTAGAAGATTCTTTACAGCTCATTCAAACCAGCCACTGCTGTTAATACACTTAGTAAGTCGACCCAGTTGCCGGCTGCTCACTTCCTCCAGATCATTAATGAATGGTTCGCCCAGTACATTGACCTTCTTCTCGCGAGGCCGGAGCATTAACACAAGAAATGCTGAATACTTTCCTCCTCTTCTTCATCTCTGCAACTTCTACAGAAGGAGTTATTTGGTATTTGCATACGTTCAGCGTGTCTACCGAACAGGCAATGTCCGGTGACTACGGCAGTGATGTTTCTTAGGTCTTTCCAAGTGTTCTGTAATAGCGCTATGGTTTTTCTGTCATCAAGTAGGGGCCACAATTGCCTGGAGATGCTACAAGATGTTAAGCCCTGTCCATCTGCTTTGCGCAAGTTGTTTAGCTATTCGATGTATGTTGTTGAAGTAAAAACAACTACTTATTTTTCACAAAGTTATTCAGTTCCTTGACATGTGTTTCGGCCCTTGCGAGGCATTTTCAATGGAGGGTATCTTTTTGTACTCCATTACCACATTGGAAGTGAAGAAAGGGGTATAAAAGACGCCTTGTTGCCGGCTCGTGCCTCGTCTAATAATATGCACGGTTAGTTCCATAAAGAACGTTTTGATGATACTAATTACATAAAAACTGTTACAGGTCTCAATAATAACATAACATTTATGCCGTAAGGGTTTAATACTCAAACTAAACTTTAAATTCCCTTAGCGAATAAAAGGTCGCCCCCCTACCCACACATAAAATAAGTGGGCAAAGGAAAGTAACGAAGTCATATATTTTTTTAGGAGAACGATGGAGGGAAATGAGAAATACCGTCTCGCCTACTTTCACAACGGCAAAGATTAAGAGCCTTTACGTTTTGATGCTGGAAACAGCAGAGAACTTTGTAAAACACTTTTTGGAAAAAGATGACGAAATTATTGAAATTGAAATGAAAGACGTTTACTCAAGGTACCTTTTAAAATCCTAGTCGGCTTTTAGAGATTACCTATATATATATATATATATATCTTTTATATTAAAGATTTTGTTTTGGATATATTTTAAAAATATAATGTATTCAACATTTTAAATAGATACATAATAAATATAGTTTAAAAAAACTATAAAACACGCTTTAATAATTAATCAAACTAAAAAGCGGAAAATAAATATAGTTTCAAATAATTCTTGAAATTCTTAATATAGGCAGAAAAATAATGAAGGATAAACATTAAAGTATTATTGTGAAAAAGCTTGGGGTGCTCGATATACGAAAAATATAGCACAAAGCGCCTCACGCTTTTTTTTCACTATAATACTAATGTTTATCGTGCATTATTATTTTCTGTGTATATTAAAAATTTCAAGAATTATTTTAAACTATATTTGTTTTCCGCTTTTTAGTTTGATTAATTATTAAAGCGTGGTTTTTTAGTTTTTTTAAACTACCTATATTTATTTTTCCTTTTTTAGTTTGAGTTATTGTTAAGACATTTTTTTTTGAGTAGATCGAGGTAGATTAGTAGATTATTGTATTGTCAGCGGTTCTTGATAAGTCTACAAAATTTAAATTAAATCTGACCGTTTAAAGTGGATCAAAATCGGGTTCAAAGAAGTCGGTTACAAACAAACATACATACAAACCCGAACAAAAGACAAAAATTTTCAAGTTAAAATTTTATTTTGATGGGTAGAATTTTTTTTAAATTTTTTTCTATTCTTAGCGACAATATCTATACGACCCCACGTTTGTTTCGTTACTATCGCCAAATGCTTCTTCATGTTTTTTACTAAATGGAAAAAACAACCTAGCAGCTCTGCATTTGGAAAAGCTTCTTTGAATGCATTTATGGCACCTAGTTCTAAGTCGCACGAAATTTTTTCCGGGCTTGCACCTGGCTGGAGATCTTTGACCAAACCAATCATTCTGGCATATGTAGCTTGCTGTTTGTTGGGCAGGAGGGCATAAATAACAGGATGAACTCCCCCAAATTGTTTAGCCATTATAACGTAGGTCTGATAGAAAATTGAGGAAGTTGGTTTAAATGTTCCATCAACAAACCAATGTTTTGAGTCCTTCAAAATCTGTAAAGAAAACAACATATAATTCCCATGAAAATTGAAATTGTTTTAGCAAACATAATATAATACGAATTTTTCTAAAATTAAATTTTTGAAAAATATTTTTTTTTCGAAAAAATAATTTTCGAAGATAAATAACCTATTATTGTTGTAATACTTACTTTCAGGTTCTGTTTGCGCCCAAAAAGTAAAATTCTGTTCGGATCCGGTCCACTGTCACTCAAGAGAAACTGTTCCTCAACATTGTTTGCACTTGCATAAACTTTATATTTTTCTGGTATGACGAGTTCTTCACGACTAACTGGGGTAGGTGGTGCAAGGTCGATTTGGTTTCTCTTCCTTCTAATCATTTTCTTCATGGCGGTGTGATTCGGCAATGCAGCTTTTGCACCTAAAGAGATTCCTGATGCACAGTGATTTATTATTGTAGCCGTGGATTCCATCGTTTCTTCACACCTTCTCTTTATTGATGTTTTGATAACTGCAGCCTCCACATGTGCAGCGGAACTTCGGTGGCAATGCTCGTTAATTTTTTTAATAACCACGTCGTCCTGGGTATGAATCCTGGCCTTGCAGCGTTGTTGTCCTTCAATGGTATGGTCACATCTCCAAAACTTTTTTGAATTGCATGAACTTGTTTTATCAAAAACGTACAAAAAACCACCGTCTGAGAATTTACGTCTTCCCCTTTTGCTTGTAGTTTCCATGTTGTAGAAAATAAAATTAAGTAAAATAGAACAAATCAGGACACAATGATTAAGAACAAGAACTTGTTTTATACTGAGGATATGAAAAGAAAAATTAGTCTTTATACCCTTGATATGGGTTAATTAACTACCTACCTGAACTAGATTACCATTTCTTAATCCCAAATTCTTATTAATATGTGGTATTTAAATGATGATTTTCCAGAATGAGATTAACATAATTTAATTCTTTATATCTTTTCATAGAAATTTGATGATAATGATAACATTAACAGTTAGGGATTATGGAAATATTAATGAGTTACCTACCTCAAAAATAACAATAAAATCCTAAATAAAATGTAAAAAAATTAAAATTATTAAAAATTATCCTTGGCGTCAAAACGACTCGGCGTCAAAATGACCGGCGTCGAAACGTCCTCGCGTCGAAACGGCCGCGTCGGACCGGCCGCGTCAAACCGGCTGCGTTAAAACGTCCCATTCCGTATCGACATGTATCAAATTTTGACAAGAGAATTTTTTGTGTATTTTTTTCAACTTTCCACCGTCAATATACATACGACCTTATAGTTTTTTCATTAATATTATTTTTTTTTAACGATTTGACATATTGACAGCTGTCAAATTTTGACAGGAGAATTTTTTGCTTATTTTTCCCGAAGTCTTCGCATCGAATACTATACGGCCCCATAATTTGTTTCGTTAAAATCGCTTCTTCGTTTTATAGGGGATAGTGGTCCACAGTGAGACGTTTTTTGGTTACTCTAGATTTTTTAAAAACTGGTTAAACATTTAATAAAGGAAACAGGTTTATAATGTAAAGTAACCTTTATTTTCCTAAAAAGCATAAAGAAAATAAACAAAAACTTAAAAACTTAAATTCTAGAAACATTTATTATTGACATTGCAAATAGTCTCACTGTGCCCCATGGTAGTCTACAGTGAGACTTAACGTGGTCCACAGGAAGACAACCCTTTATTGGACATCTTGCTGACCAAAATTAACTTCAAATTGGACACATTGATTTTGTCTTTTTGTTTTACCAAATAATGCTGGAAATTGCAAAATCATTACGATGTCTTCAAACAAAACAGTAGCAACTTCTGGAACATTTTTGGGTAGACGAATTTGTTTGATCTATTCTTTCTTTGCAAATAACTTATATCATATTCAGATTCATGGGAGATATTGTTTAAAATTTTTCCAATAAAATATTTGGTTGATTATTTTTTCCCCGAAAAATTTACTAGGACGTAGGTAGTCGTTAATGACAACAATTCTATCTAGTTCCTCATTCATTCAATTGGGGCCTGCCTTTTCATTAAAAGTATTGTGTACTTTCCCAAAGCTTAGTTATAGAGGCTCTAAAACTCATTTTAGATAAATCCTGTTGACATTCTTATTGGCCATCCTGTAAATATCTTCAATGTAATTCCAGACTCTTTCCAATCACAATTTACCTTGCTATAAGGTCTAATGTGACACTTCTTTTAGTTCGGCTGCCTTTCTCAATGAAAATCCTTCATCCATAACCAGTTTTAAGGCACTTTTCATCTGGTTTTCTGAAAAGGACCTTATGGTAGTTTTTCCTTTTCTATTTCTTGCCATTCTCTAAAAAAATTGTTTAAAAGATATGTACTCCAACCTTCTTGCGCATGGTGGGACACGGTGAGATACGTCTCAGTGTGCCCCACCTAGTGTTGTCTCAGTGTTCCCCACAAGCACCATATTTAAAAATCATGTAATATTTTATAATGAACCCGAAATAAAAATAATATCGCAACGTAAATGAACATACAAATACCTAAACTTTACTTATCACCAATCTTAAAGTTGTAATTAAAAGCACGTCAAATAAACACCAATTAAAACAGCTTTTCGAAAAATTACTTTTGCGGTCAAAATTTGCATAAACGCCGCTCTACAGATAAAAATAAACTGAACTGAAACAAGAACTCGTTGGTGGATCTGGCGTGTAAAAACAAGCTTGCGCATGGCGTGACGTAAAAAGCAGGGTTTCCAGAGCCTCAGATATTGTACTGTCTTACTGTGGAACATGTCTCACTGTGGACCACTCTCCCCTACTTAACAGCTGTCAAAATTTGACAGGAGAATTTTTTGCGTGTAGATTATTGTATTGTCAGCGGTTCTTGATAAGTCTACAAAATTTAAATTAAATATGATCGTCTAGAGTGGGTCAAAATGGTTTTCTAAGAAGTCGGTTACAAACATACATACAATCAAACATACAGGTGAAGATAATAACAGCGTGTTAAAAACTTACTCAATTGGTCAAGAATTTTTTTAACTGATCGTACACAAAAGGTGATCCTAAATGCAAAATTTGCATTCTTATTTAATAAGAAAAGCGACTTCTCCGATTTTATGGTCATAACTAATGGAGTTCCACAAGATAGTTTAATGGGTCCACTTTTATTTATAATATACTAGCTATAACCTGCGCGCGTTGCTACGCTACTTATCAAAATACCCGGCATGCGTTAACAATAACTCACTAAATTTTCATCGTAATCGATACCCTGCGCGCGTTGCTACGCTATTTACTAAGATACCCGGCATACGTTGCGCCACTTTTTTTTATGCCGAAACCTTCCTCGGTCTGCATACAACAACGCACCAAATTTTCATCGTAATCGGATAAATGGTATAGGAACGCATACGGGACATAGGTACAGACAGACAGACAGACATTCATTTTTATTTAAAAATAATATATTAAATTAATTTTTTTCTAATAATAGCTCCGATAAAAAAAAAGTTAGATGCAAAATCGATAGAGCAAAAGCATGTTGCCAAATACCACCAAAAGGAATTTTTCTGTGCTCGAAGCTCAGTTGGTCTCAGCGATCATATTTAAAATAAAATTTCATATCACTGTTGGCACTATGGCAACAAGGGAAAAGGGTAGATCATTATATTATGTTAATACTTTATTATTATTCTTATTCATGTCTTAATTAAGTTATTTTAGCCTGGGGGAATTGCACAAGAGCTGGGGAAATACTTTAACAACAAAAAAATAATCACCCCTTTTAAGCTTGGAGAAACCCCATGCAAAAATCTATTTATTCCATTAAATATTCTAATATTTTCATGTTTTTTATATTGAATTGGTTTGGTAAAGTCAAATTTTCATAATTTCTGAGTTGCTAGAGATAACAACGATCATTACATGCCTCTTCATAGATTAAGCTCTGTCCACTCGTCTTATCAATTAAATTGTTTAGTAAATTACCACTTAATGTTAAACATCTATATACAGTGTGTGTATAAAGTCTGGAAACGGCTTAATAACATCACAATTTACTGGCCGATTTAAACCAAATTTGGTACAGTTGTGTAAGAGGATCTAACGCACCGAATGACGATATTGGCGTTGTTGCCAGCTTTTTAGTTTGTCTGGAATTCGAACGAATTTTATATTTTTAAATATAACACCTAGTATATTTTTACATTTTTAAATTCCACATAAAATTATAATTATTTTTTATTAAATGCATTATTAGTCTATACTTCATAGTTTCCGAGATATTGACTCTCGAATAGTGACATTTTTGAACTTTGACAGCTTATAACTTTCTAACAGTACGTCTTAGAGCAAAACGGCTTACATGTCCCTATCTTCAATTTTTATTATCTTCTCAAAAAAAGTAACTTCCGGTTAAACCGGATGTAGTATGTGTTAAACTCGAAAGCAGGAAATATAGTTGTTCCGGTTTAACTGAAAGGGACATGTAAGCCGTTTTGCTCTAAGACGTACTGTTAGAAAGTTATAAGCTGTCAAAGTTCAAAAATGTCACTTTTCGAAAGTCAATATCTAGGAAACTATGAAGTATAGACTAATAATGCATTTAATAAAAAATAATTATAATTTTATGTGGAATTTAAGAATGTAAAAATTAACTGGGTGTTATATTTAATGATATAAAATTCGTTCGAATTCCAGAGAAACTAAAAAGCTGGCAACAACGCCAATATCGTCATTCGGTGCGTTAGGTCCTCTTACACAACTGTACCAAATTTGGTTTAAATCGGCCAGTAAATTGTGATGTTATTAAGCCGTTTCCAGACTTTATACACACACTGTATAAATATAATACAGTGGTTTTATGTAGGTGTGAGCAAAATTGCGATTGTCATATCAAAATGCGAATTCATATTCAGTTCGCACAATTATTATATATGCTGAGTTAAGATGACAATAACTCATGCGTTTGTATTTTAGATTTAACCATTTTATTTACTAGTCAATGACTGCTGGCAGATAAATTTGTTTATTTTAAATATTATAGACATATTAAATATTTTTTTGTTATTGGGTTTTGATCAGTAAACATTGGGGTTACATATATTTTTAATTATTTGTTACTGACGATACTACCGTGCGAGCAAAAATTATTTGCATTAAAGAGGGCTTGGATTAAAAAACGTAGGGCTTGGTTTAGATCACAATGATATGGGGACGATATATCTAACTAAATCTAGGTTAAAGTTTTGTCGAATTCATATTATGACATGATATGCCAAACTAATGAGTAATAAAATAAGTAGACAAATACAAATTTATTTTTGTTGTTTACAAAATTAACAAAGGAAAAATATACAGAAATAAAAAGAAAAATAATTACTTAAATTGCTGAAATTGGCCACCGCCATGCTCCAAGCATAAATTCACACGCCTCTTCATATTTTTGAAAGTGTTAACCACCATCTCTGGAGAAATGTTACCACATTCTTAGATAATCCTTTCTTTTTCCTTCTTAAGAATAGTCCGGCATGTTCCATAAGATCTTTCCACTTCTTAGGAGAGGCGTCTTACACAATTTGTTGGCGTATTTTGCATTATTTCTCAAACGTTTGCAACAAGTTCTTCTGTTCTTACAGATGGTCTTCCTGCTCCTTTGTTGTGTTGTATAGAACCTGTTTCCCTAAACACAGCCACGGTTCTTTTCAGGCAATGATAAAAATCCCCAGCAATAAAAGCAATGTTAGGAAAATGTTCGTGAAAATCGTCCATGCTCAAACCCGGATTGTATTGCCACTCACCATTTAATCTAACCCCGTTTCGAAAATACGCTTCAACCATGAATGTTTTGTGCTGTTCCGTAAAGCCCATTGTGTGAATTGTTCAAGAACTTGGAAAAATTAGCTATGAATCAAATTACTTGTAACGACAGTCAAAGATGACGGAATAACTGATTGATTGTTAGTTCAGGTAGATACTGACTCTCAACAGGTTTTAAGCTCTATGACTAAGCATTAGGTCCTTAGATGCAGGGCCCTCTTTGATGTAAATAATTTTTGCTCGCACAGTATATCTGACAATATCCCATGCTTACATTATAAGTAGGGTGACCATAATTTTTAAACAAAAAAAAATACATTTAGGATTTTTAAGAAAAATCACTGCTGATAATATAATTCGAGCGGATTTTTTTTGTTCAAATCTTACCAGTTTTTAGTAAAACAAAATAAAGGTGTATTTTAATTATTATTTACACAGATGTAGCAGCAAGAGAACAAAGTATTTTTATACACTCTATACTTAGGTAATATTAAATATGAAAATATAATATAACAAATTCAAAAGGTAATTATCCTTCGACGATCCAGCTTGTTGACCATCCAGATTAATTTGGTATCAGTCATACTTTTGGGAACTAAGGATTGCCTTCAAAATTTGTGGTTGCCTCTTCAAGAACTGGAACATTTCGCTGCAAGTATCATTGAAGTTTGTGTGGATTTGCATTGTGCCTTCCAGAGTAGATAACTTCATCTGTGATTTTTCGGAACTCCAATAGTTATTTATATTTGAGAACAATCTTTCAAGCGACGCACTGGTCCCAGACAGACAAAAAATAAACTTTTAACATTTTTGGATTCGTTTTCTATTTGGAAAATTTCGAGCCATCGATGTTCAGTACAAATATTTCTAGAATTCCAATCAACAATTTTATCTTCTGTAATGTTGATTCTTATTTGACTAACTTCATCAAACAGTTCATCTTGATTTAATACCGTACCTTGTAGTCCTTAAAAGCCTCACATGAAGACAACATTTCAGCCCAAGAAACTTGTTTCCTCAAGTTAACCCATCCAAAGAGCTTGAGTTCACTTAAATTTGAACTTCAGTTCTGCAAATAAGATACACAATTTAAATAGAAATGCTTAACATGCATGAGGAAGCTGTTCCGATAGTTTACTAGTTCCATATTTTCAAGTTTTAAAAGTGACCCTCTCACTTTAAGCGGCAAAAATAGTTCACTGAAGCGATATCAAAGCTTACTTGTAAGTTTGAAATATTCCAAAGCTGCTTCGGTTGAAATAATTTAACTTAAATACTCCTTTCATATATACCTTACCAATAATTAATTATAGCTATTAATATAACGAGATTATTATACGATTTATAATAGTCGAGGACATTGCTAGGTGACGAGGCGACAGCCGAGTCACCCGCAATGTCCGTGGTTGATCCCGAAGATGCAACAGGTGTGGACTTTACGTTTTTACAACAATGGCCCTAATAATGAGACTTTGACTTTGACAGATTGAGAATGGCTGTCAGAATTTTAGTAATTACAGTCCATTAAAAAGTAGTAAATTAGTGTTTTTTATCGAATACATTAAGAGAAAATACGGTTGAACGTGGTCAGCCAATCAAATGGTCCTTCGAGCCGGATAGGTGGTGAAGGTACTTAAGAAGAAAAGAGAACTTCGCAGGGCTGGCGGCAGGTGCTTCGGTAGGTCTCCGTCCTGGTGGTGAGTTGGTCTTACTTAGTATATTTAGTACCTCGATCTGTTGCATAGTACAATATCATGTCGTTTGTTAGTTAGTGTTAGTATGTTGAATGTTTTGTAGGATTCGTGTGCTGACAAACAATTAGTGCTTAGATGTGGTGATCTTGTAGGATTACTGATTAGTAGTTTCGTATCGTTTGTCGGTTTGGATCTTGTAAATTCGGGCTCAAATAGGGAGAGAAAGTGTATCCATCGACATAGTAAAGTATAGAAAAGTAGATTTAGAATTTTCAACGAAAGGAATAACCATCGATATAGTAACGGTAGAGAAATAGATTTAGTATAGTGAGCAGAATAGGTAGATTGATTTTAGTAAAAACTAGTAATTAGCATTCTTTACTCTTTAAAGTCAATTATTGTTTAAATTAAACATGGGTAAAAAGAATGCCACCGACAAAGTTGTTGAATCGGAAGTAGAACTGACAAAATTGGTTGTTAGACGGGAACGTATTAAAGATCAATTAAAGCGATTTTCTGATTTTTTATCAAATATAAATTCGAGTCAAATCAGTGAGCTTAAGGTACGTACTCAAAGAATCGAATCGTTTTTGGACCAATTTAATGAAATTCAGTTAGAGATCGATATGCTTAGGCCATCAGAAGACGGTTTTGATGAATGTAATGATTTTGAACAGCAATTCTACCTAGTATTGGCTAGTGCTAAACAAATGATTACTGACAGTCAAATTAGTGCGGATCAAAATGTTGGACAAAACGCGTCTAATAATAATCATAAAAGTAGTAGCCTTAATAGTCCGTTCTTGTTAGGTGGTGCTAGGTTGCCAAATTTAGGTTTACCTAAATTTAGGGGTGATTTCGAAAAATGGACGCAGTTTTTCGAAACTTTTCAAACTTTAGTTCATAACAATCCGTGTTTAGACGACATACAAAAGTTTTATTACTTATTAGATTGTCTCGATGGCGATGCTAGAAGAATTTTGGATTGTTTAGAGATAACTCGCAATAATTATGTCGTAGCATTAAGTTTACTAGAAAAACGGTTTCAAAATAAACCCGTTATTATTCAAAAACACATAAAGTCACTTGTAGATATGCCTTTGGTAAATAAGGAGTGCGCTCATTTATTAAGGAATTTAAATGATTCATTGGAAAAACACATAAGGGCGTTAAAAGCATTAGGGGAACCCGTGGAAACATGGGACAGGTTACTTATATTTTTGGTAAGTAGGAAATTAGACATCGACACAAAAATGGAATGGGAAGGTAAGACAATATCAGATTTTAATGGCGATCCAAAAATGTCAGATTTTAACAATTTTCTTTCAAATAAATGTCGCATTTTGGAAACAGTAGAAACGAACATAAAAGGGCCGAGAGTTCAGAACAAATCTAATTTCGGGAATAGTAATTCGCACGGAGTGCATATAGCCATAGAGGGAAATAAAGTTAAATGTGAAATGTGCAAGGGCTCGCATTTCATATACTTTTGTAATAAGTTGTTAGCACTTACGATTTCACAGCGGGCAGTTGAAATTAGAAAGCTTAAGTTATGTTATAACTGTTTGCGTTCTAGTCATCTAGCAAGCGAGTGTAGATCAGACGGTTGTAGACGATGCCGAGGTCGTCACAACACGTTATTGCACCCTGAAAAAGTAGGTAACAGGGCAGTACAATCAACTTCGTACACTGAGCAATCAAACAATCAAATTCAGGCACAGGAAGGTGTACACGCGTGTGTAAAAATAGACTCTATTGTTGACGATCAGTTAATTGTTGCAGCCTGTACTACTACGAGTCAGGTACTTTTGTCAACTGCGGTAATTTATATAAAAAATAGTAGCAACCACTTTGTTAAATGTAGGGCTTTATTAGACAGTGGATCGCAGGTAAATCTTATATCGGATGATTTGGTGAAAAAGTTGGACTTGAAACTCAATAAAATAAATATTCCTATGTCTGGGGTTAATGACATGTTAACGAATATCAAATACCAAGCACATACTTCTATTAAATCATGCTATAACAATTTTAATGCAGATCTATCGGTTTTAGTAGTAAAAGATGTTACGTCTAACATTCCTGTGCGTTCATTTGACGCATCTAGTATTAGCATACCTCCTAATTTAAATCTGGCAGATCTAGAATTTAATATCTCAGCAACAGTCGAAATTTTGATCGGAGCTAGGTTGTTTTTTAATTTGTTATGCATTGGTCAAATTAAGTTCGGCAAAAACCAGCCCTGTTTACAAAAGAGTGTCTTTGGGTGGTTAATATCAGGCCATTGTGTTGAAAATCAAAATAGTAGCGTTATTACTCCGCAAGTTTCGTGCCATTTGGTAGCTCAGCAAGACATACAGGATCAGTTAGAGAAATTTTGGGCTATTGAGGAGGTAAATAAGAAGACCCATTTATCAATAGAAGAAGTGGAGTGTGAACAAAACTTTGTAGATACAGTTAGTAGGGACAGTTTGGGCAGGTTTTCTGTTAGATTACCAGTAAAAGATAGTATAAATAGTTTAAGTGATTCGTTAAGAATTGCAACAAATAGGTTTTACTCGTTAGAAAGGAAACTATCAAACAATATAAGACTAAAAGAAAAATATTCATCTTTTATTGAAGAATACATTAGTTTAGGTCGCATGAGCAAAGTTCAATTGGAAGATATCGAAAGGTTTGATAGTATTTGCTATGTACCTCATCACGGAGTGGTTAATGAGAATAGCACTACTACAAAACTACGCGTAGTGTTCGATACTAGTGCAAAAACATCCAGTGGCGTATCGTTAAATGACGTTTTAAAAGTAGGACCGTGTATTCAAGATGAGTTATTTGACAAATTAATTAGAATCACAGCTTTATGCTTAAGGTTTGTTAATAATTCAAAAATTATACGCGATGAAAGAAAGGTTGGTAATATCTATGTTCAAGAATTTGACAATTCGTTGAAAGTACTGATCAAGGTTATGCAGAACGAAGTGTTCAAGCATGAAATCAATCTTCTTAAAGGTTCTCAGCCTTTATCGAAGGAAAGTTTGATAAGGTGTCTCGACCCCTTTATAGATAGTAATGGTGTTCTACGCGTGGGTGGGAGAATTCGAAACTCGAGTGAAAAATATGATACAAAGTTTCCCATTATTTTACCACAAAGGCACCACTTAACAAGATTAATAATTAGTGATCAACATCATGAACAATTGCATGCTGGCCCACAAGCTATTTTAGCATCATTACGCCAATGTTATTGGCCAATTAATGGTAGAAGTGCTGTTAGAAGCGTTTTATCTAAATGCGTCACTTGTTTTAGGGTCAAGCCTTGCAGTCTTCTTCAAAAAATGGGTGATTTGCCTAAAGACAGGGTAACACCTAATCGACCGTTCTTAATTTCTGGTGTCGATTTTGCTGGCCCCTTTAGTTTAAAAGACGGTAAATTAAGAAATCGCGCAGTTGTAAAAGGATATATGTTTGTTTGTATGCTTTGCAACAAAAGCAGTTCATATAGAATTGGCGGGAGACCTAAGCACAAATTCATTTCTTAATTGTTTAAAAAGATTTGTCTCACGTCGGGGATTATGTGCTCGAGTTTATTCAGATAATGGAACAAATTTTGTCGGGGGTAACAACGAACTTAAGAAAATAGGGGATTTTCTCGATGAATTAAAAAAGGATAACAAGTTTCACAATTATTGTTTACAATCTCGAATCGAGTGGCATTATATTCCCCCTCGATCACCGCATCACGGTGGTCTCTGGGAGTCAGCAATCAAATCCTCAAAGCATTTAATGACTCGAATCATAGGAAATAAAATCCTTACTTTCGAAGACATGAACACTGTTGTTGCACAGGTAGAGGCAGTACTGAATTCTCGTCCGTTGACCCCACTGTCCTCTGATCCAAGAGACCTTCTTGCTCTCACACCAGGACATTTCCTAATTGGAGACGCTTTAAAGGCACTTCCACAACGAGATGTAGCGGATCAGTTGTCCAATCGCTTGGATCAGTACCATCTACTTCAAAAACTGAGTCAGGAGTTTTGGTTACGATGGTCAGCAGAATATTTGTCACTTCTACAGCAGCGTATAAAGTGGCAAGACTCCTGTGACAACATTAAACTAGGCGCCATGGTAGTAGTCAAGAATGAAAATATGGCCCCGCTTTGTTGGAAACTTGGACGTATAGTCGCCCTTCATCCAGGCAAGGATGAACTAATACGTGTTGTCAGTGTACGTACTAGTACTGGAACTATTAAACGTTCAGTGCAAAAGGTGTGCGTTCTACCGGTAGAAACATTTAATAACTCTTTGGAACCGGGAAAAAATACACTTTAAATAAAAGTTATTCCGTTTGTTCAAGTTTTATATAGTTAGTTAAAACTTGTTGTCGTTAAGTATAGTTATTTCAAAATACTGTTAATTTGTTACAAAGTAATTTATTGAAAGGTAGGACTTTCAAGGCCGGCGGTTATGGTTGATCCCGAAGATGCAACAGGTGTGGACTTTACGTTTTTACAACAATGGCCCTAATAATGAGACTTTGACTTTGACAGATTGAGAATGGTTGTCAGAATTTTAGTAATTACAGTCCATTAAAAAGTAGTAAATTAGTGTTTTTTATCGAATACATTAAGAGAAAATACGGTTGAACGTGGTCAGCCAATCAGTCCGAGACGGTGTTAAATCGCTAATAATCGAGTTATATTCAAAGCTTTATCGTATCATTGACAACGGCGATGCGAAAATAAAAACAAGGTATTTGACATTTCATTTTGGCATTTCAAAAAGTCATCATTAAAATCATGCAAGATTTTGATATTCCTGACGATATATTAGCTGCAGCCAACATTATAAGGTTGAACTTGCTTCCGGACAAATCTAAAATCCATTATGAAAAAGAATATCGGCAGTTTTGTGAGTGGCGAAACAAAGTACATGTTCAAGGTGCAGAAGAAACGGTATTGCTGGCGTATTTCTCAAAACTCTCTGAGGAATACTCTGCTTCGTCCTTATGGCCGAAATATTCCATGTTACGAGCGACTTTAGAACTGAAGGAAAGAGTGGAAATCGACAAATACGGCGCCTTAATACGTTTCATCAAGAAGAAAAATGTTGGATATAGAGCAAAAAAATCGAAAGTATTTACAAGAGAACAAGTCAACGAATTTGTGTGTTCTGCCTCAGACGAGAAGTTTTTAATGATGAAAGTGGCTTTTTTAATTGGAATTGGAGGAGCCTGTCGAACTAATGAATTAGCGAAGATGACCACGGAAGATGTTGACGTTTTAGAGGACAAGCTGATTGTTACTATTCCCGACTCAAAAACCCACAAGAAACGTATTTTCGCTGTGATATTTGACGGCGAAGTCAATCCTGTGCTTTTATTTAAAAAGTACGCAATGTTAAGGCCAGACCATGTCACTCACCAAAGATTGTTTGTATCATATAGAAAAGGGAAATGTACGGTACAGCCCTGCGGCATTCATTTCTTCTCTAAAATACCTCAAAAAATAGCTGAGTATCTCTCACTTGAAAATCCTAATTTGTATACTGGTCACTGCGTTAGAAGATCTTCGGCAAATTTTCTTGTTAATGTTGGAGGAGATATATTAGAACTACAAGAACTTGGTGGATGGGAATCGTCGAAGGTTGCTAGAGGGTATTTAGAAGAAAGTGTGACCAGGAAAGTTTCCATTGCTCGCAAAATTCAAATCGGCGATGTTTCCGGCAGTGGATTAGGTACTGGGGAACCGCACGAAATCGAAAGGAGTGCTTTCTCGGTCATTAATCAGACTTCAGAGGGCATACCTAAGATCGTGGACGTTAAAGACAAAGGTGTATCCATCAAATTTGAAAACTGTCAAAATATTGTTTTAAATGTTCATGAAAAATAGTTCTAATATTATTTGGTATCTAACGTATTATGCTTTCGTAACTAACATATTAAATTATGGTAACTAATGTATTATGAGTAACATACGATAAAATAAATAAAGTTTCCTTATTTACACAAACAGTAGGACATACTTTTGTGTATTGTTTAAAAAAAGTACATTTAGGTGTACTTGATAAACTGTTAAAGACAGTAGGGCAGTGTTCAAAACATCCTCTAGTAGTCCTTGTAACTCATGTTGTAAAAAATGTAGGTAGTTGTCTCCTGATGTGAGGCGATTCTTCAAAATGAAAGAGCCAATTAAATAGCTATCGAGCATACCACACCACACGTTAACCGAAAACTTATGTTGAAAATTACTTTCAACTGTTGCGTGGAAATTTTCGATTGACCATACATGAGAGTTACGAGTATTATTAATATCGTCACGGGTGAATGTTTCTTCATCTGTAAAAAGTATACGCGATACAACACGATGATTATTTTTATCCACCGACAAAATTTAATTCGTTTAGCATAATCTTCCGGTTTTAGGTGCTGTACTCTCTGTACATGGTATTGATATAAGCCTTGCTCGTGGAGTGTGTTTAGTACTGTTTTTTGTGTAATGCCCAATTGAGTATCAATTCTTCGTGAGCTGGTCGTTGCATTTTCTTCTACTAAATCCAGAATATTTTGTACTCCTAAACCTTGTCGAGTAGCTCGTTCAGATGTAATATTGGCACTGGGAAGCTTACCATTCTTGCACAAATTGTTAAAAACTCTGATAAACACGTTTCTAGTCGGATGTCTGTGATGTGGATACCGTTGACGATATTCTTCAACAGAAGCTATAGCACTTTCATTACAGAAACCATAAATAAACATCATATTTGCATATTCTAAATTTGAATAAGTATTTGGCATTTTGTAACACTTTAATCAACTGGAAAATAAACGTTTAATTACTGCCACAATACATAGACACATTGTCAAGACAACATAGATATCAAATATGTTAGAGTCTTGAGCATGGCATACTCTAATTACGTGAAAATTTTGATAAAGGTGAAACGTAGAAAAAAATTTGATATTGCGCTATAACTTGAAAACAAATGAATATCGGATAAGAGCATAATATGGGTTTTTTACATTGTTTTCGCGTGTATAATACACTCCTGAAATTTGGTCCGTTCCTCCCGACTCACCACGTATATAAAAAACGTAACCATGTTACAATTGAGTAAATTACCATAATGTATAATATGAAATAGCTGCCGGCTTGATAAAATAATTGTTTGAAATTCTTATATACGAAATGTCTGTAACATATTAATATAATTAATAATAAATATAATTTTTTAATTTAAGATTTACGAACGATATAATAGCTACGACCGCTTTTGGAGTTCAAGTAAATTCATTAAAAGACAAAACGAATATGTTTTATAAAATGGGTAAAAAGTTAACGCAGTTTAAAGGAATATTGGTGGTTATACAATTTCTTGGACATCAAGCATTTCCCAAATTATTCAAGGTAAGTTATTTGTTCTCACTATAACCGGGTGTTTCAGGAGGTACGCGCTCGCCCCTATAACTTTTTTGTTGTTTAAATTACAGATTTAAAATTTTGTGTGTTTATATGTGATATTCTTTTGCTTTTGATGACATAGCGGATGCCATTTTATCACTTCCGGTTTAACCGGAAATTATCTCAACCTTAGATTTTTAAATGGGACACCCTGTATATTTTTGGCTATATCGATTCAGAACACCATTCCAAATTCAACGACATCCCATACGTTACTTTTTGATACTTTAAATTATTTTTAATTTTATTTTTATTTTTTCGTCTAGATTGCTATGAACTCTCTAAAATTGTTTACTTCTAAACCAAAATCTTGATAAAAATGCAATTTTCAAGTTTTATTGGGTTTTAAATTTTTTACATACTTTTTAACTTTTTAAAAAGGCCTTTTCCAAGAGAACTCAATTTTTCCAAATGGAAACATATTGGCTCACTCGAGCAAAAAGATAGAGCACTTTTTTTCCAACAATTTTATATCACACATCCTAATGTCAAGTTAAAAGAGCAGCGATAATTTATAAAAAATAACATTTTATAAGAAAAAATACAAAACGAAGCGCAAACGGCTTGGCATTTATCTAGGTACCCATAACGCCATAATGCTCATAAGCAAATGAACATAATTACAAATTTAAAATCCGCCATCATTAAAATTAGTATGTACGAAATGTTGTAAGAAAAACAATTCAAAACATTCGCGCTTGTCATGAAAAACAAGGAAGGCATTTTGAACAACTGGACTAACTAGACTGTTCCTATTGTTTCAATGATTATATTTAATTTGTAATTATTTTCATTTGTTTATGAGCATTATGGCGTCATGTGTACCTAGATAAATGCAAAGCCGTTTGCGCTTCGTGTATTTTTTCTTATTAAATGTTATTTTTTATAAATTATCGCTGCTCTTTTAACTTGACATTGGGATGTGTGATATAAAATTGTTGGAAAAAAAGTGCTCTATCTTTTTGCTCGAGTGAGCCAATATGTTTCGATTTGAAAAAATTGAGTTCTCTTGGAAAAAGCCTTTTTAAAAAGTTAAAAAGTATGTAAAAGATTTAAAACCCAATAAAACTTGAAAATTGCATTTTTATCAAGATTTTGGTTTAGAAGTAAACAATTTTAGAGAGTTCATAGCAATCTAGACGAAAAAATAAAAATAAAATTAAAAATAATTTAAAGTATCAAAAAGTAACGTATGGGATGTCGTTGAATTTGGAATGGTGTTCTGAATCGATATAGCTAAAAATATACAGGGTGTCCCATTTAAAAATCTAAGGTTAAGATAATTTCCGGTTAACCCGGAAGTGATAAAATGGCATCCGCTATGTCATCAAAAGGAAAAGAATATCACATATAAACACACAAAATTTTAAATCTGTAATTTTAACAACAAAAAAGTTATAGGGGCGAGCGTACCTCCTGAAACACCCGGTATACATCCATCCATAGGCACAGACCTCTTTTTTTACAAATTGTGCATTTAACTATTTTCTAAGCACAACCATGCAAAAAATATTTGGATAGTTTAATCCATTTAAATTTATAGGTCGAGTGGTATAATAGGGCTAGATTATTTCCTGAATAACTTAGATTAAAGCCAATAACAAAGATTTTATTAATAATAAAATTTGACATGTTCTAACAATTATCCTAATCCAAATTCTAAATGGGTTAGGTTAGGTTAGGTCAGGTTAAAAATGAGTGGGTTACAGTTAACCCTTCACTGCGACCATGCGATCTATTGTGGCTCACACCTTGTTTATATTTCCCCCAATAGGTCTAACTTTTTAATGAAGTTTATGATGATATTGGGAGAGACATTTTTCATGTCATCCGGCAGCAGAGTCACCTCGCCGAATAGGACGAATCTGATTCTTCCTGCTGCGGGGCAAGCGCACATTACGTGTTCGCTGTTTCTGCATCTTCCATGCAGAGCCGGCATTCATCAGTTGGGGGGCTATTCCAATTTTATACATATAGTGTCGCAATCTGCAGTGGCCGGTGCACAATCCCACTAGTGCTTTAAGGCATGACATGTTGAGTACTAGTAGTTTGTCAGTTAGTTGTTGGTTTATATGGCTGTTTACAAATGCTTTTGAGTGTCTTAGACCTGGTAGATTTAACCAGTGTCTTTCCCATTATTTGCTTTTTGCTTCGGCTAGTATTATTTTCCTGGCCGTAGCATGAGATATACCTATTACCGGCTCGGGTCCTGTGAATTTTAGTGCTGCACCTCTCTTAGCGAGCTTGTCGGCCGCCTCATTATCCTCCAGGCCCATGTGTCCCGGTATCCATATTAGGGTTATTTTGTTGTTCAGACTTAGTTCGGATAGTGTTTCTTGACAGCTCCACACCGTTTTTGAGGTGCACCCTCTCGATTCAAGAGCTTTTAGTGCAGCTTGTCTGTCAAAGAATATCTTGATTGACCTATGTCTATCAGCAGTCTTGCACACATTTCAATTGCATGAACCTCTGCTTGAAATATGGTTCTCATGGTTCCCAGGCTGATAGTTAATTCTATTTTTGGGTTTTTGCCATATATTCCGGCTCCAATACCTTCTTTAGTTTTGGAGCCGTCTGTAAATATTCCAAATTCCGCCTTTAGCAGGTCAGCACTGTTATTGACCCATTCCTCCCTTCTTGGGTCGGTGGGTGGGTGGGTGGTTTCTAAATGGGTTAAACGGGATTTAATCACTTTTCAATTCTTTTTAGCAAAAATCTATTGCATCTAATATATAATATATCATCTAATCAGGTCCAATAAAAGTAAGTAAGTAAATATGTCTTTAACTTTATTATAATTTGATTCGTTTTCAGTATTTACGTATACCATTTCTTGATAAAGAGGCTTCTCGGTATTTTACTTCTGTAATGGATGAAACTATCAAAGCACGAGAGGAACAGAACATTGTTCGGCCTGACATGATACATCTTATGTTGGAAGCCAGAAAAGATATTAAAAGTGAATTTACTGGACCTGGCGATACAGGTGAGATAGGAAGTAGTTACCTAGTATAAATTTATATTTCTAAAATTACATCAAATACTTTAAATCTAAACCCAACTCGATAGATACCCTTAAGGAGTCCATTCGACGTGTAATACGAGAAACTTCTCCACAACTAGTACAAAATGTACAACAGGATTTTGTAGATCGACTGATCTACTGCAGAACAACATGCAGTTTGTGGAGGACCTTTTCAATATGTTATAAAATCGTACCTTTTCATACTTTGTCGTCTGTCTATTTTGTTTTAAAAGTTAATATTTTGTAAATGGTTGAAGTTATGGCTATAAGAAATGATTTATGAAAAATTTCCAGAATTGATTATACAGTGTGTATCAGCCAAATACAACACCCTGTATTTTATTCAATTTTTGGACTCTTCAGGAAATTTTAGATTAATATCCTATTCCAACTTCAACTGTTTAAGATATATTAAGTGTTTTCAGATTTATTGCATTTCAGCGTTTCTTTTTACTGATATGCATGACAGTAGTTGTCAGTGGTATAGTCGTTTAAATATCGTTAACTGCGTATCAGAAAAATGGGTTATTTAACAGAAATGCACAGAGTAACAATTCGACAGATGATAGGTTATGGAGATAAAACACGGACGCAAATGGAAGTTGCTCGCTTATTTCATGAAAAATTTCCAAATTTGCCGCCTATAACTCAAATTAATAAAACAGAAAAACAGTTTCGCCAGCTTGGACATGTAAAGCAGATAAAAAAAAATAGCCGCCAATGCAATAAGTGATGATAGCAAATTAGATATTATGCTACTCTGAGGAAAATTCTCATACTTCTAGTCGAAAAACAGCCCCAATGTTCGATATTAGCCTTTCATCGACTATTCGAACACATATGGCTGCCCGTCGAGTCCTAACAAGGACGAAACGGCCGTCGTGGTCTACCCGCCCCAGGGTATCCATTGAACTTGGATCCCTGTGTATTCCAATATAAAAAATAGTTACACACTTGTCCGATATGCCACTATATTTTCTTTTTAGTGGGGTGAATAAACGTAACAAATTTGTTTATAAAAACAATGCACTAAAAAGAAACTATTAAATAATTCTTTCTTCTTTTTGCTGTTCTACAAAAAAAAAGTAAATATTCAAAATAGGTAAAAAACAAAGAAATAAATTAAGTAGCTTTTATTTGTTTTCAGCTTAATTTTTTAAAAATAAATAATTAATTAAAACCTATTTATTTTTAAACAACTTACTGGAACATATTTTATAGTTACGTACATAATATTTTTATAAATACTTTTTTTAAGGAAAATCCAAGACCGTTAAGATCTCGAATTTAGAGATAACCTCACAAGCAATGATATTTTTCTTTGCTGGATTTGATACTGTTTCTACAGCCATGTGCTTTGGTTCATATGAAATGGCCTTAAACAAAGAAATTCAGGATCGACTAAGAAAGGAAATTAATGATACTCAAAAAAATGGAAAAGTTACTTACGAGAAATTGATGAGCATGAAATATATGGATATGGTTGTTTCAGGTAAATAATCTATGGATTATAGAATTAAATGCAACATTATTCGATTATTTTTAGGAATTTACGAAAAATCGTATCTGCTTTTTAAAATACTCGTAGCCTTCTTTTCTAATACATAGTAATATTGTCTTATTACATTATGTATAATATGTATATACCGTCAACTGGGGCTTCTTTAATCAATAAAATTTTAATTTTTGATTGAAGTTAACTAATCAGTTGTGATATTTGGAAACAAAAAAAACATAAATATTTGCGTTTACACGTTTAATCTAAAAACTCTGTAGGCATTCAGTAAAGTTTAACAGAAATCAAAAAAAAAAGATCTGATCAAAGTTTTACTTCATTTGGGGCAACTTTGATCGTGCCTTATTTTGGCTCTTAAAATCAATGAAGCCCCGTTCAATATTAATTTCAAAAAAAAAATTTAATTCTGTAATAGTTAGTTTCAAAAATAACAGGTTTGTGTAAAAAAAAACAACCAAAAATTAAGAAATATGCTTTTATTTTAATGATTTATATTTTCCATAACAAAAATGTAAAAAATATTATACGAAATATACCTAAACTAGCAAAAACCAAACCTGTTTTTGCTATGTACGAGAAAGAAAAGAGGAGGAAACTCCTTTCGGTTTTTTAAAATCGATTTTTAATTTTTTAACACTTTTTAAATATTTTAACTTTGTTTTCGTCCAATTATACAACATGTTCTTGTCCTTTTCATGTTTTTAAAATTTGTTTACATTCATTCGTTTAAGTGACACTTGGGCCCTTCGGTGCTGATGATGGCACTTTCTAGTGCCGAAACATGTCCACCTGTATAAACTCACTTCTTATAAATTATTTGTGAAGAAGACTGTGTGTTTGTTCCCCATATCTTCACGGCTCCACTCTGAGATAATGGACTACTTCCGTAAAATCTAAAAAAGTTATTTACATCTTAGATATGTAAGATTTTATATAAAACAATACAAATTGACCCATGATAAAACACTGAGGCTGTGTACTAGAAATTTCTGAAGCTTTATAAAATCTATAAACGTAAAAAGTAAACATTCTTATATACCTTGTAGTACGAGAACCGCGGCAAAACTCACCACCAAGTGTCCACTATCATGAACGTGTGATAATTAAAAAATATATGATGTGTTCAAACGCGCCAAGAAATTTGCGCTTGCGCAGTAATTCAAGAAAGTAAAAGTTCAGACATACCTTATCAAAGTTACCCGCAATTATCAAAAAAGCCCCAGTACGGTATGTTTATACTTATATTTTTAATAAGCAGCTGCTTTATAGTGGGCTAAATGCTTAATTATGCAATACATTTATTGCTTAAATGGAAGCAAGGATTGATCTGAAATAGAGTAAGTTTGATAAAAAAATTTCATCGCTAGTTTTTTCTATAAAGAGTCTCTAAGACATGACAAGCAAACATGAAAGCTATCGGGCTTAAGTTCTTCTGGATAAAATTGGAGATTTCATGTTCTCCTAAGTATTTTGACTATAGGGGAGAGTGGTCCACAGTTAGACGTTTTTTGGTTACTCTAGATTTTTTAAAAACTGGTTAAACATGTATTAAAGAAAACAGGTTTATAATGTAAAGTAACCTTTATTTTCCTAAAAAGCATAAAGAAAATAAACAAAAACTTAAAAACTTAAATTCTAGAAATATTTATTATTGACATTGCAAATAGTCTCACTGTGCCCCATGGTGGTCTACAGTGAGACTTAACGTGGTCCACAGGAAGACAACCCTTTTTTGGACATCTAGCTGATCAAAATTAACTTCAAATTGGACACATTGATTTTGTCTGATTGTTTTACCAAATAATGCTGGAAATAGCAAAATCATTACGATGTCTTCAAACAAAACAGTAGCAACTTCTGGAACATTTGGGTAGACGAATTTGTTTGATCTATTTTTTCTTTGCAAATAACTTATATCATATTCAGATTCATGGGAGATATTGTTTAAAATTTATCCAATGAAATATTTGGTTGATTATTTTTTTCCCGAAAATTTTACTAGGACGTAGTCGTTAATGACAACAATTCTATCTAGCTCCTCATTCATTCAATTGGGGCCTGCCTTTTCATTAAAAGTCTTGTGTGCTTTCCCAAAGCTTAGTTATAGAGGCTCTAAAACTCATTTTAGATAAATCCGGTCGGCAGTCTTATTGGCCATCCTGTAAATATCTTCAATGTAATTCCAGACTCTTTCGAATCATGCACAATTTACCTTGCTAAGGTCTGATGTGACACTCCTTTTAGTTCGGCTGCCTTTTTCAATGAAAATCCTTTATCCATAAGCAGTATTACAGCACTTTTCATTTGGTTTTCTGAAAAGGACCCTATGGTAGTTTTTCCTTTTCTATTTCTTGCCATTCTCTAAAAAAAATTAGTTTAAAAGATAGGTACTCCAACCTTCTTGCGCATGGTGGGACACGGTGAGACACGTCTCAGTGTGCCCCACCTAGTGTTGTCTCAGTGTTCCCCACAAGCACCATATTTAAAAACCATGTAATATTTTGTAACAAACCCGAACAAACCCGAAATAAAAATAATATCGCAACGTAAATGAACACACAAATACATAAACTTTACTTACCACCAATCTTAAAGTTCTAATTAAAAGCACGTCAAATAAACACCAATCAAAACAGCTTTTCGAAAAATTACTTTTGCGGTCAAAATTTGCATAAACGCCGCTCTACAGATAAAAACAAACTGAACTGAAACAAGAACTCGTTGGTGGATCTGGCGTGTAAAAACAAGCTTGCGCATGGCGTGACGTAAAAAGCGGGGTTTCCAGAGCCTCAGAAATTGTACTGTCTTACTGTGGAACATGTCTCACTGTGGACCACTCTCCCCTACTTATTTATAGTGTCAAAAATAAAAGGAATATTAGTAGTGATAAGCGATCTACGTATATTGTGCAATTTTTGTCGAATTTATTGAAAGACAGAGAGGTAGCTGCGAAGAGAATTCAAGAAATTTAGGAATTGTTATTTTTATAGACCTTGCTCGAGCTGGGTACGACCTCTTGGTCACACCTAAGAAAATGCATAAAATAAACCCTTGATCGGCTGGCAGCAAGATATAAAATACTGCGAATTGTTAATTTAGTGTACGAGTGGTATCTCATTCACCGGTTCTAAAGTAAAATTTGCTTCGAATAAAAATGTAAATTGTTTATAAACTTTTTTATTCTTTTATCCAATAGTTAACGAAATAATATGTGTAGGTAAATCCAATATTAATCTTCTAAAAATGGATAATATCGTTTTCCCAATGTTCAACAACTATAGTTTAACTTAAATAATCATTGGACCCACTAGAGTTTGTAGAACGTCCAGTACATTGCTTCACCAAATTTTTATTAGCGATAGCACTTATGTTAGTAATTCTTGAACAGTGTCTTTGGAAAATGTTTTAGATCATAGTCTAAGTAACTGTTGCTTAAATAGTAAGAAAGCTCACGTAGAACAAAAATTATTTCTTAGAGAAATTTCAATAATTTCAATCTTAATTTATTTTTTCATGATCTCCAAGCTCTTTAATGGAATAATATACTTCATGCACATAATATAGAAAATAAAATAAGCTTATTTATTGATTTTCTTTTGTCACTTTTTGATTGTCATGCTCCATTTAAGGATTTAAAAATTACCAAGCCCAGGGCACCTAGGCTTATCTACTCCAAAACTTAACATTTTTACTAGCTTTACAAGAATTTAAAAAAAAAACAGCGCATTGAACATCTGGGAGAATTATAAACGTTAAAGAACTTAAATTTTCTTTTAAGCTTCCCATTGGTATAAAATTTTTAATATCCTTTCTTAGTTTATAAAAGTTATTTTATTTACAGAAACTGTCAGAAAATGGCCTCCGTTTCCTTCTCTTGATCGACTTTGCACCAAACCATATACAATTGAACCTGTTAACAAAGACGAGTTACCCGTTCCAATAGCAGTAAATGATGAAGTTTGGATTCCGATCTATGGAATTCAAAGAGACCCCAAATATTTCCCTGATCCAGAAAAATTTGATCCAGAAAGATTCTCCGATGAAAATAAAAACAATATATTACCCTACACATACATGCCGTTTGGCGTTGGTCCGAGAATTTGCATTGGAAACAGATTTGCTCTACTAGAAGTCAAAGCTTTGTTGTTTAATTTGTTGCTAAATTATGAAATTGTAACCACAAAAAATACACCGATTCCATTGGTTTTATCAAAAGATTTTTCGCAGATGCCTGACAAAGGATTCTTGGTTGGCCTTAAACGCATTAAAAGTCAAAAAACCTAAAAATTGTAAAAATTGTATTATTATTTATTTGGGACACAGTATATTTAAAAAAAAATTAAACGGCATATTAGCATATAAATACATAAAATAAAGTAAAAGTAGAGGCCTTTGTTTCTTTTCACCACCTGGTTGCCCATCAGTGTTTTGGCATTAAGCAGTTACATTATATTGTTCAATATTGTATACTCTTACAAAAATAGCAGTTTTCTATTCCAGATTTAAAGCTGAAAATAAAACAAAGTTTGTAATAGCTATTTACCTAACAAGCACGAAAAATGAATTTTTCCGCAGGAGTGAAGCAGCCGAGTGCAGGGAAAACATTTTCCGCACGTGTCAGGTACAATAGTTTTTCTACAGACGTGCGGAAATAAGTAACACATATTTCAAAGAAATTTAATAATTTTTAATTAACTGTAACAATCACATACATATATGTAACAGTAACTAATTCTGAGAAAAAAGTAATAACTACATTAAGTTATAGGAAACTGTTAAAAAAACTTATTCTTTGTTAAAATTAACATGGTAGGTAACCGAAAAGTGACAATTATAAGCATTATAAACTAAATTTGGAGCATTTTGTTGGTTGGATTCCTTGGTGTTGGCAATAATATTGACACTTTCTTTTCTTGAATTGTCATACTGGTGCGGGTTCGCTGGTTCACTGCTATCAGGAATATTAATAATTTCATCATACGCAAAACTTCTAGAAGGCAACAGTGAAGGTAGAGGCGATTTTTTTTCTTTAGAGTGTAGAATGTGCAGTGGCGGCTCGTGCCATTTTAGTGAAGTAGGGCCAGGTAAACCCTTAGTGGGTGCCACGCCCTTTTTTGTTAATAGTTCTTGCTTTTGAAGTAGGAAAAATAAGCAAAAAGGCACCTAATTTAATTTATGAATTTACAATCATATCTTGAATTTTAAAAAAATACTGTAGGTAGAGTGTACTATATAGACCGAAAGAACCACAAACCGAACGCAGTTTATAATTTGGTTTAATATGTATCAGTTTTTATCAATTTGTTCGTTTTTCTTCATTATTTCATTGTGATATGCAGAATTTAATTGAGTTTTAATGTTAATTTTACCAAGCATACTGAAATTAAATATATTGTTTAAATGTACCTTCGATTTTTCATGTGTCTTCATTTTTTCCCAGATATGGACCAAATCATCTGTACCTTTTTGGGACCAATTTAAGTTTGCTCCCCCATCAAATAAAACACACATAAAACAAAATAGTCTATTAGATTTATCACAACCGCACACCCAAGTATTTTTTCCATAAATATTTCTATTACATCAGCAGGCCGAACGAAAATTATTTAGTTTACAAACAACCTTACACGACACGACGCGGACAAACAACTGTTTGAATTTGAAACGTCTAACGTCAAACGGTCAAACGGGGTCAAAGAGCCTGGCGCTGCACGGAGATGTTTTCCTGCTCGCATTCAAGGTCATTTTCCTATGTTTATTATTGGTGTGTTATGGCAATTACGTCATAACTTCGGGCCTCCTGTGTGCCTCGTCGCTTTGGCGCTAAAGCTACGTTACCGTTTTACGCATAATCGCTTCCTCAATAGATGGAAATTTGCACCCGACTGTGTTCCATTTTTAAATTATTTTGCTTATTGCTTTAAAAAGGAGAATATTAATTTTAATAGGTTTTGGTAATTTGTAAAGGGCAGGACGCTGGACAGGAGGGCAGGTAGTGCCATGGCACTGTGGCTCTACCCCACGAGCCGCAACTGAGAATGTGGTTGACTAAACGTTTTTTGTTCCCCATGGACTCGTCCACATATGATTCTGCAACTTTTGTCGATTGCCATCCCCGTTAAATTAACTCACAAATAACTAATATTAATAATAATGTCAAAATGTCAGTTTGATGATTTCTAATTATTACTGTAAGCTTTCTTATTAACCAGAAGGCGAACCACGAACAATCGCTTTTATATCGATCGACAAGGAGAAGTCGATCGCCTTCTTGTCGAAGCGATCGAGATTTCGTACCACGGTTAATCTATTTATCGAAATCGTCTTCTGTTCGGGCGTTTCCGTTTTGTCGATAAAGACTTATTATCCATTTTAAAAATATTTCCCATAATTCCCCGTTTATGATTAAAAGCCAGTAATTACCAATAAAAAGAAGAAGAATATAGGTTATATTTTTAAATTGTTTTGGTATTTGTGTTTGTTTACTGTTTAGTGTAGTCTCTAAATTTTAAGTTTTTAATCATTTTTCTTGTATATTATCTAATAAAATGTTTTTATTTCCGCCACCTTCATTTTTGTTTTATATTTTCAGTTTTGCACAGCAAGCTTTCATTTATCAGGGTTTTTTCCCCTAGGCCCAACGCATTTTATTTTGTGGCTGCATCCTTCCACAACTCCAGAGATTTTTGTTTAGCATTTTGGCACACAAATTTGCCTGTAATCATTTCAGGATGCCCCTCTAAGATATCTAGGAGTAAATCCCAATGCCTGGAATTTACTCTCATTCTTTTTACTGCAGACTCCATTGTCTAAACACAGAAAACTTCATGTAGGTACATACTTACTGTGTTTTTCGCTTTCTCCGAAAAACCTATAAATTTGTATGAACTAAACGGATATTTAATTTTAGAAAGCTTTATAAATTAAAACTATGTATTCTAATACTACTAATACACTCTATTATTATTAAAGAAAAACAATCGAATATAATATTTCCTTCGACCAACATTATTTACATCACGAGACAAAAACAATAATATTTATACACCTATGGTAAAGAGTACTTTTAGCCAATGATCAGTATTATATAAAGGAATAACAATTTGCAACAGTTTACCGAAAAAAATTTAAGAAATATCGAAATTATGGATTTTTAAACAAAAACTAAAAATACCAAAAATTTTTAAAACTAAACTAACTTTAACGTATTATTATTATTATTATTATTATTATTTCGTAAATGGTTATTATATATATATATTTTTTAAATAATTTCGATGGAGTTATTAACAGTTAGGTACTAAACATGATTATTTGTGATTTTATATTATATATTTGGTGTTATATTCTCTGTAATAAACGTTTTAAGTTGGTTGAGAATAAAGATATATAATAATATTAGTATTATAATTGTAAAGATATATTAAACCACCCAAATGCGAAAAACCATTTAAAACTCAAAACAAAGTAAACAAACACGATTTCTGAGGTTAGGTTGTTTGTCGATAAGCTTTAGCGGCGTCCACTTGTCAGTCGACTTCTTTCGATGCGATAAAATCGTTAAGTTGGGTAAAGCGATTGTCTGTGGTGGCTATTTATGTAGATTGACCTTGAGCCAAGGCGAGACGGAGAAAGACGTAAGGGGAAATTGTCGATTACGATTGTCTGTGGTTCCACTTCTGGTAGCTTAAAAAAACTACAGTGGCTTTATACAAGACAGTGGCGACAATAGTGGCCCAAGCCGCCATGTTGCGGGAAATAATTTTGTTACTTTTATTTTATATTTTTATTTTTAATACAACTAAAAACTTCGTATAAATTTACGAGCGTCTCGCCGCATATGTCCTCTTGGCATTTGGCTGCCTTCCTTATGGGCAAAAAGGTATAAAAAGGTATATCGACAATCGGTTTGTTCATTGTTAGCCGAGCATTTTTTTTAAATCCAATTCATTTCATAATATTTCATAAAATGTTAATTAAAATTTAAAAAAATGATCTGGGTTACAACGAACAAACCGATTGCCCATAAGGAAGACAGCCAAATACCAAGAGGACTTATGCGGCGAGACGCTCGTATAAATTTAGGCTCTATTGTCGCCACTGTCTTGTATAAAGTCACTGTAAGAAAAACGAAATGCATTATTGGGCAGCTATAGTTTTTGTTAATACAAACAATATGAATTACCGCGATTATTGATATATTATTGATTTTGACACAATCTTGCCAAAAAATTTTTCCGCACTAGTTTGGAAAAATCAATTTTTCGCACTGATATCCGTGCGGAAAATTGGGTTTTCCACAAGTCTGTAAAAAAAAATATTTCCCGTGTAATTATATAGAAATATATACGTAGGGAAAATGTTTGTCCGCCCATCTCTTAGTAACAAGTTAGAATAGTACAAATTTGAAGTATCGCAAAGTAAACAGAAATAGGTAGATTATGTTTCCCCCACTCCATCACATCGGATCTGGCTGGCTCGATGCGTTTTGCTTGATCCTGCTTCGGTTGAATTTTAAATTTTATTTCTGTTCTGTTTCCCCCCTATAAACCTTTATCTATGGTTCTGTTTCGCTGAAGCGGCGCGGCGTGCCATGAGCGAGATGCAATACGATGGAGAGGAGGAAACATAATCTACATACCTCTGTTTGCTTTGCGATACTTCATATTTGTACTATTCTAACTTATTACTAAGAGATGGGCGGACAAACATTTTCCCTACGTGTATAGTATGTCACATTTAGTTTGTTTATATTCGTAAATCCATGATGTCGAATGGGAAACTCCTATAAACTCCATTTATTAATATAATTAGTGATGAGAGTTGTTTTCATTGTGGCAGCCAGAAAAAATCTATGCCGGAAAATATTAAGGAAAGTGAGAATTGAGGTATATAGAAGATTTTGATGTTGATTTCGGTAGCTCGAGAATTCGGTTGATGCCACTCTGGCACCCTTGAGTATTTTGAAATATTTAACATACCGGCCAATTAAAGATTTGATAAATAGAAAACATTACAATAAACCAAACATCAGCATATCATTTTAGGGGTATCTGGGTGTTTCAAATTTCTATTTAGAAATATTTTTAGGGTTAGCACATACGGGTGGGGGATAATATTGTGATTGAAATCTCGAAATATAAACATGAGTATAATATGACATATCAACTTAGGGTTCTTTGGATTATCTAAATCAATTTTTTTGGTAAATTCTTATTGGGGGTAGTCTAAAAGAGGGGCAGATAATTTAGAAAGGGTGTAGAAAAATAAAATACCAACAAGTAAAATATGCACACTTTGTCAAGTCGCAAGGATTTACATGGTTCCTTGGATTTAGAGGAGCATTTCGCTTAGTCCAAAATTGTTTTGGGAGAAATTTGTATAGTTCTTGGCATTGGCAGCAATAGCCTTCATCAGTGAAATCACCAGCTCCAGGGATTCTTCTACAACGTATTATCAAAATTTCTTCTTATGATAATTAAACCATTGCAGGGTAAGTCATTTTCTTAAGTTCAGAAATCTGAAAACTTTGCAAAAAGGTACTCGTATTCTGAAAACTCAACCAAAGAACCAAAGACACATTTGTTAGTTTCGACGTAGAGAGCTGATACACTAATCACTGCATATCATCAAGCAAAAGTTACAAGAAGGCTCAACCCTTTCAGAACGCACTAGTTTGTCGCTAGATAGGGTGATGGAACTATGAAAGTGTTGGAGATACAGCAACGAAGAGCTGATTATGGAACATTTTAATAATATAAGACAATCCATTAGAATTACCATGGAAACAGAACAACGCAGTGGCGCAACCAGGGGGGGGGGCTGCCGGGCTGCAGCCCCCCCCCCCCGAGCTTAGAAACTTAGTCTATTCATTTAATTGCAAACCAATTTTTCATGTCACGCGAACTATTTTCGCATGTTTTTTGCGATCTCAATGTTTTTTGGATTTGTAATTTTTTTGTTTATCAACGTAACATGGAATCTTACGTTTTTTGAGTAATTAAAGTACAAATTTTAATAAATAGCTCAAAATTGTACATAATGATTAAAAAAAAATTTCGGATTCGAGTTTTTTCCGTTTTTTTGCATTTTTTGAGAACATTTACCATAGTAATGTATATATTTTTTTACACCATCAGAAAGTGGAGATTTCGATAAACAAAAAGCTCACCGACTTTTTTAAAACAGCAGATATTTTGACGTGAGAATTTTCGATTGAAAATAAGGGTGCTTTTTCGATATTAAGTCAAAATAAGGTGAAAAAATAAATATTTTAAATCAAAATAATTACAGTGTGTTTGGGACATAAAAAGGTAAGTTATCACCAAATTTCGTGAAAACATAATTTTTTTTGTAAAAGATAAAAATAAAAAAACAAAAACTTGGTTATTTGAATTTTTTACATAAATTTTGAGGTAATGTGATAAAAGTGTTAATAAAAAAGTTGTGGATCTTTTTATTACCTATAACTTTGTCATTTAACGTTTTTCCATAGGACTTGTAGTTTTCCCGGAAATCGAGATAAATCGTTTTCTAGCCTTAAAAACTCACCCCTTTCCACTTCCCGACCTCGGATCGCCCGTAAATTATTTTTTCTTTCATTTTTGTTATATTCTCTTTTTTTTTCCAATGGGTTTCATCCTACTATTATTTTTTTTATTTCAAAAATTATCGGAACTGGTCTACCTATTTATGCGAACCACGATATTGATATTACCGTGGAAGAAATTCTGGACGAAATGGCAAAAACAAAACGAAGAATTTTACTTTAATATTAGTATTATTAGTGATTACTTACAACTTATTGTATAAGGTTTTTGTTTTGTTTTAGTATAAGTATGCTTAATATATGCATTACTTATTTTAAATACATTTTTAATACTTAATTAAAATAAAATCTCTAATTTTTTTTTTCATAAATATTTCGTTAAGGCTAGCGGCGTATTATTGCAGAAGTTTTAGGGGGCTGTCGCTCTCGTCAATCATACGTATTTTACCCAAAAAAGGGCGTGGCACCCAAAAAAAATTTTCGCCTGCGGCGCAAAAGATAAAGCCCCCCCCCCGAACAAAATTTCTAGTTGCGCCACTGGAACAACGTCTACCTTTTCTTGATGTTTTCGTTGAAAGAAGTGCTAAAAATATGAAAACTTCAGTGTTCAGGAAACCCACTCACACGGGGTACTACCTTATTCACGGATCGAATCATTTAAACTCCATAAAACAGGGCAGAACTGAAACTATTTATTATTATAGAGCATCTAATATTTTTAACAGTCCAGTTCAGGTGTATATTAATCGATTAATTAAGTATCTAGACCATTTTGTTATTGTACTGAAATAAAATTAGTTAGCACCATACACCCGAAGAAGCTACAATGTAGCGAAACGCGTCGTGTAAAGAAAAAGTTTTTCAATAAAAGTGGAAATTTGACAAAATAAATTGTCGTTCATTTAGTTTTTTTATTGACCCATATTTTTACTAGGAGGAACAATCAATTTTTTAACCAAAGATTGCCAACTAGTAGCGGCAGAGATTGTTGGTGGCCAATTTTTTTTATTTTTGAACATAATATCATCATAACCTGAATTTTTAAGTCATGAGGGCATTTAATTGCTTAAGTAAGAATATGCTTTTGATTTGACCGGCCGATTTAACGATGCTCTAGGATCTAGTATAGAAAAAATGTTAATAATAACACAAAACTAAAATTATTTTTATTGTTTACGAATTTACGAAAAATATTTCGACATGTTGCGTTGTATTATTAATTTTATTATTTTATTCGGGCAGTTAATAGGAGAAAATAAACACCGTTTACAGTACTGTGCAAAATTGTGCAAACCTGTGTAAAGTTATGCAAACCTGTGTTAAATATGCAAAATTGCACGTAATTGTGAGGAACTTATACAATGGAATGGGGGGGGGGGTGTTATAAATCGCTTTAATTTGTCGAGTGGGCTATTCTTAAGCGCAAATAACAAAATCATTGGTAATAACATTTAGTTTTTCAAGTTTTATACTTCAGTTATACAGAGGGGATCTACTTATTAATTATTTGATTAAATTTGTAAAACAATTTAAAAAAATATTGAAATGATAGATAGATAGATAAGGATTCTTAAATATCTTATATTATAAATTTTTTAATTTTTCTAAACATTGGGATCTCGTAAACGGTTACGCAATTTCAAGAGGACGAAAATGTCATCAAAAATCTAAAAAAAAATATGAGTACTTTCGAAGATATTCGGAATAAACCGAAAATTTTAGTTTCTGTTTTTATTCTTTCCTTGCTTTATTTACAAAGATGGCGAAAAGTTAATTTTAAATTTTAATACCGCTTGTTATTTCCTAGAAAGTGTTGTTATCAAATATCGATTCCAACGTTTCGTCTTTTAGGTACCATCATCAATGTTTTTAAAATACGAACCTGTCTTTTGTAATGCTATAATACCGTGCGAGCAAAAATTATTTGCATCAAAGAGGGCTTGGATTAAAAAACTTAGGGGCTTGGTTTAGATCACAATGATATGGGGACGATATATCTAACCAAATCTAGGTTAAAATTTTGTCAAATTCATATTATAACATAATATGCCAAACTAATGAGTAATAAAATAAGTAGACAAATACAAACTTATTTTTGTTGTTTACAAAATTAACAAAGTAAGAATATACAGCAAGAAAAAGAAAAATAATTACATAAATTGCTGAAATTGGCCACCGCCATGCTCCAAGCATACATTCACACGTCTCTTCATATTTTCGAAAGTGTTGACCAGCACGGACCACCGGTTAAGATCCACTGGTTTAGACCAATCTAACAGAATATTTAAACCAATTTACATTAATAATTTGCTATTTATATGTGGCCGTCTCAACCTGACAATAATAATAACAATAAATCTTTCACCCTTAACTGCTACTGCTATCGAGATGAGAGAATAATCATTATGTAGTCACAGCATAGTTATGTTACTGACTCTTGTAAGTAGTTATTGCTTTAATTAGTAGACTACTTACAAGGATATCATAATTTTAAATATTATTTAAATTAATTAGCATATTTATCATTTCAACAAATGATTTAATCAAAGATAGTTTTGTATTTAATAAAAAATTTAAATGGCAAATCTCTTCTATATTTTAATCTTTTTTACATTTAAATATTTAAGTAATTAAATCTTTTTAGGAAATTAAATATTTCCTTTAAAAAATGTTTAAATCATTGTTCTTTTACTAGAATATTTAAGTAGAATACAAAAAAAAATTGCAGGGCTAGTGTTGGTTTATAACTTTCGAAGTGAGACAAGACAACTTTCCTTATATTATGTAAATACATGTTTAAACCATCACCATAAATAAGTAAATTTTGTTAAAATACTTATTTTAAAGATAAAATTTGATTAGATTTACAGCAGGCCTATAAATACACTCAGCAAATAAAAAAATTGGTATCATTACCAAGTGTTTATTGTTAAGCAGTTTAATAATAATAATAATAATAATAATATCAATTGTTACTCCTAGTGTGTGATTACAATAATTAACAACTTATTATTTTGACAGGTAATATTTTACTATAGGTACTTGTACTGTTTCATGGTTATTATTAATATTTGCAAAAATTGCCTGTGAAGAAATTATATTTGTAGATTCACACAAAATGTCTATTTATTTCATATTATAGATAATTGAATAGAAACTTAAAAAGCCGGATAGTGATAAGAAGATTTAAAGGCTATTTAAAATTTTTGGAAAAAAAAAAAAACTAAACTAAATAATTTTTAGAATTTTACTTTTGAAAAACAACAAATCTTTGTGAGTGCACTGGCTAAAATGATCTACTTTAACAGGTTTGCTAAGAGATAGTTTGTATTGATAGCTTTGTTATTAACCCATATTAAATAAATTGCTAGTGTATCAAACCCGCTTTAGTGTTATATCAATTCCAGATTTGCTAGAAAAGTGGATTTGTTGGTAGTAATTAGTTCCATTAGGACAACAGTCCTGTTGAATAATGAACCACTTTTAATACAGCAATTTTGTTAAGAAATAAACTGTATTATCTCAACACTGAGAGAAAACTCTATTAGCCGTAGCTAGAAATCCATTCGCAGTAGCAAGAAATCTGCATTAAATAGACGCCGAAAAGACAACTCGGTTGTCGCTACAAGGTTCTTTTTTTTGAAATGACTTTTTAACCTCAACATGGTCGTTTTTTAAATATTATTCGTTTGCTGTTAAAAGACAACTCTATTGCCATAAAAAATATATGATGCAGTGGTAAACAAAAATGATTTTGCGATTAATTGAGGTCGTGTAGTTAGAAAAGTATCGGTTTTTACTCCTAAAAATAATCAGCCAGCTATAAAATAATTTTATTTTTATTGTAGCTAGTCCACCTAGCTACTACTAAATTCCTTTTTTTAGCTTTTTCGCCAAAATGGCTGTGGTTGGTGGATTAGTTTATAGTGGATGTTTTTGGCTATTGATTTGATAAAATTTTTATATTTTAGTAATTCTATATAGGGTGGTGTACTTTTAGTGCAACGTTATACAATAAGTGTTGTGGCGGTGTGTCTCCAAATTCAATTATTTTACCAATAATTATATTTATTACTTATATTTTTTAAATCATTCCGATCATGGCCGCCATTAAGTTTCCGTTCTGCACTTATTAGGGCAGTATTTTTGATAAAAATTGTATGTTAAACTTTGTTTAATAACAGGGGGATCTGACTGATCCGAAAGTAACAAACTGTTAGGACATGACCCTTTTTAGCCATTTTTTTTATTAATAGGTATATATCAGAAAACCTAACAAATGCGATTTTGCATTGCAAAATTTAGAACGGGGAAGAAATATCTCAAAAAGTCAGATTGTTTTCCGATTCTATCCCCTAAATTTGTATTGTATTTCTGAAAAAATTAATTTCTCGCCTAACAAAATTTAAAGACTCACCTAAGTCAACGATTTTTTGTAGGTACCTAAGTTGACTAATGTGATAAACATGAGTTACTTATTAAGTAATAAATATAATTATTGGTAAAATAATTGTACCTACCTGAATTTGGGGACACACCGCCACAACACCTATTATATAACGTTGCTCTAAAAGTACACCACCCTATATGAAATTATTAAAATATAAAAAATTTAACAAATCAATGGCCATCAAACATCACTATAGACTATAATCCACCAACCACTAAACAAACTAACAACACTGCAAATGGCAATAAAATGAACCAAAACGATTTCACCATGTTTTAAAAAAGCTGCTGTTTAGTTCATAAAAGGTATATTTTAGATAAGTATAAAAGATTGGTTAGTTTTTATTTTTATTTTTGTGGTAATAAGATAACCTTATAGGAATTAAAAACATACTTTTTAAAAACACTTTATTGGATACATATTGTTATGGTTATATGATATTCTGTTACCATAAAAAAGCATTGAGCACACGTAACAATATTGTTGTCAAAAAAACGTCCTTGATTGCGACTAAACGAAATATTTTAGGGATAAATGGATTTTTTCTTGTGATAATACACATATATTCAAAAAAATACTTGTATTGAGTGATTTTCCTCAGTGAATGCGACGCATTTAGTTCCCAGTAAAGCGCTTTCTCTACAATTAAGAAAGCAGAACAGCATCCCCAAAAACGAATTGTATCCGTTAGAACCTATAATCCACAATACGTTGGTGGGGGTTTATAGCGATCGGCAATCGCCGCTTGCCATAGTATTAGTTTTAACGTATTTGTTGCGCAGGACACATCGTTGTTCGAAGTCTTCTAGCTATCCTGTCTGAATTTGAATTTTATTGATCGTACCAATACCTGTTTTAATTAATTTATGTTTACTGTGTATAAGGGGTTCTTAAACTTTGCTTGTCCGATAAAGCAATAGAATATTCTTATTTCGCACAACCCGTCATTAGCATTTTACTTTATAATCTATGGACGAATTTTGCCATTTCAGTAAACCATGTTGCATTGATACAACAATTAAAAGTACTTACCTTTCTCTTCTAAACAAGCTTAAATTTAGTAAAATCGGATAAGTCATTTAGAAGTTACAGCGATTTTAATGATTACACTTACAATAGCTTCCCCCACTCTTATCAAGATCAGTACGCCAATGAGCCTTAAACCAAAATGATGCAGAATTGTCTAGTCTTTCTAATGATGTAACCAAAGGTACCTATACCATAATGTAGGAATTTTCGGAAAAATTTAGAATTTTAAAAATTACTTTTCAATTGTGCCCCCTTGTGGCGAAATGAGGGAACTTAAAAATAATTTCCAGAATTTTCTCATGACCACTTTAATAATTTTTTTCAATACTTAGTAGTTTGCGAGATATGGCCGGCGTTCACCCTTAATGAAACGCCCTGTATACAGGGTGTAACAAATTCGTTTATCACTACAGGGATCTCGTAAACCGTAAGAGATACGAAGATGGTTAAATGTGGGCAAAGTTGCACAATTTGATGCCTAATCATAATCCAAAAAGAAATTATTTAGATTCCGAGTACTTCCGGAGATATTCGAAAGAAACCGAAAAACTGTCAATAAGATTTTTTTTGTTTTGCGCCCTTAATGTAGCAGATAAAAGAAAACCAATCACACCTTTTTATGGCCACTTTATATCCTTTCTTAGAATATGTAATTAGTTTTGCCATACAACGTTTCGTTTTTCTGAAACCATCATTAATTTCACTATTTTAAATACGGACCTGGATTTTTTCCATTTTTCAATAAAACACCTAGGACATCTTTATTCAAAGCCTAGGCTAAATATTAATTTTAAAAAAGAATTAACGCTCTAATGTAGATTTTATTAAGATTTTTCTAATCCGACCCTGTGTTACAATACCCATTCGTTTTATTATCCACGTCATCTTTTGTGTAACAATTTAAACTAGGTAAAATAGCTCCTTAAAAGAATACTATAAAATTCGTAAAATTGACAATAATCGTAATTCAAATTCTTGCTAATGATATTAGATTTTATTTAATTAACAATATTTTATAATATTAATAAAATGAATTAAAACTTTACGAAAAACATTATAAGCAATATTAGCAAAATGAAAAAAAATACTCCTGAATAAAAGAAGTTGCCATATAAAAATTAATTATTAATTACGTGTTCAAAAATGTTTCCCTGGACAGCGATACATTTTCCTGTCGTTATTAAAACGAAATGGTATTGTGTAACACAGGGTCGGATTAGAAAAATCTTAATAAAATCTACAGTAGAGCGTTATTTATTTTTTAAAATTAATATTTAGCCTAGGCTTTGAATAAAGATGTCCTAGGTCTATTATTGAAAAATGGAAAAAATCCAGGTCCGTATTTAAAATAGTGAAATTAATGATGGTTTCAGGAAAATGAAACGTTGTATGGCAAAACTAATTACATATTCTAAGAAAGGATTAAAAGTGGCCCTGAAAAGGTAGGATTGGTTTTCTTTTATCTCCTACATAAAGGGCACAAAACAAAAAAATGTTATTGATAGTTTTTCGGTTTTTTTCGAATATCTCCGGAAGTACTCGGAATCTAAATAATTTCTTTTTGGATTGTGATTAGGCATCAAATTGTGCAACTTTGCCCCCATTTAACCATCTTCGTATCTCTTACGGTTTACGAGATCCCTGTAGTGATAAACGAATTTGTTACACCCTGTATAGAGGGCTTTTGTAGCTCCTCAGCACATTATGTCCCTCATAGAACAATTTTTTTGCTTATTCTTATTGTTATTTTATTTTTTAGAGATGTTCTGGTACATATTCATAGCGGCAGCTGCAGCCATATCATGGTACTTTCTTGTAAGACCTTTAGGCTATTGGAGACGTTTGGGAGTAAAACAGAGTAAACCATTAATAATTTTAGGAGATTCTTGGTATACTTTATGCAAGGTGATGAGCTTCAATGATTTTATCGATAAACTTTACAAGATGCACCCAGGCACAAGGTTATTATTTTTTAAATATGTATTAGGCAAAATAGTGTTTTCTGATCTTAAAATCGTCAAAACATCAATTTTTGGAGAACACTTACGCATGCCCCAATAAACTTATAATAGAATTGATTCTCCGATTAAACTAAATTATGATCGTTCTTTAGTTATGTCAACATTTTCATTTTTTTTAACAGTGCGGCTCAAATTAAAGGAGTACACTTTTTAATCGTGAATATTTTTTTTTTATTTTGCGCTCATTTTATTTATTTTTGGAGTAATGATAAACTAAAATCGTCTCAGTAAAGTGTGTAATTTATATCAAAATATTTTCAACAGGGCCGGATTTACAGATTTTTTTAAATGCGCGTGCGCTTATATTCGTTGCAATCGGACACAGTTTTATTTTAATTTGAGATGATACGTTTTTTGGTAGTCTAACATATCGGAAATACTCCAGTGTAGGCCTCATTTTGAAAAATTTTAAATGTCAAGAAATACAACTTTTTTTTGTTTAATGATGTACTAAAATAATGCAGTTATCATTTGAAAATTTGAGCTTATTTAAAATATGATCGCAGTATCCATGACCGTTATTAAATATCAGAGGACTGTTAATAAAATAATTAACAATGTATTTTTTGACGTTTTTTACGCTTCGTGACAGCTAATCAGTACACAATAGCGGTCTTAAGTAAAGAGGATCGAATTCTTATTAAATATTTTCGCCAAAAACACAATTACGGTGCAAGAAAAATTGTAAAGGAGTTTCCTAAAAATAACACTGGCCGACAAAAAAATTTTTTTTTTTGTAACACAAAGCTAAATAGCATATTGTGGTAGAATGGACCTATCCAAATACGAAAATGAGAACAAAAAAGTTGTAACACGTAACGTTTTCTTGTTACATTAATAGTACCACATTTTTACAATATTATTTTAATATCTATTGAAATAATAATTTAAGAATTTTCTAACTGTGTATATCGACTATATTTAAATTTTTACACCTACTAAACATACCTTACATCTAAGAAAAACACAAACATTAAAAATATTAACTGAACACACTAATTAAATTTTCTTTTTTCTTTTTATGAGGGGTCATATCTTCTCTTTTCATGATACATCTTATGTTGGAAGCCCGAAAAGAAAATGAAGGTGAAAATAGATCAGGTCATACAGGTAAGATAAGAATTAGGTTAGTAGTTAGTAGGTAATTTTTCTGTTATAAAATGCATGCATTTTAACCCCCCTAATTAAATTGACTACCAGCTAATGTAAAATGGTCTTATTAAGCTATTGAAAAATGGTATGTATTGGGGCTTTCCGAATATTTTTTCTATTATTAGAAGGGTATTTCCATTTTAAAAATAAAGAGCTGACCTGTGTTAGAAAAATCGTGTCGGCCAGTGAATTGGCATGTTGGAACAATTGAAAAGTTTTTAAGACATCTTAGAGAAAATAATGAGTCCATAGAAATACAATTTGGGAGGGGAAGAAAAATAATTTCAAGAACTTAAGAAAATATTGCCATGGTAAGAAATATCATAGAACATGTGAGACCTGAAGATTCTGTAGGTACCAGAAAATCAAATATGATTGCCAACTTAAAGTCTTTAAAAAAGTTTACTGTCAAAAACTGAATGCTAATGTAAAGGAGAAACGATTAGAAAGATGTACTTAATATGTTGCTACGAAGATTCTGTTCTCGCGAAAATATCGCAAAAATATGGTTTTCAGATGAGAAAATGTTTTATTTGAGGCCGCCAAAGAATACACAAAATAATAGAATATACTCAAATGCTCGAGTGAAGGGGGAAATCCCTTTCGAAAATATTTTAATCGAGAGAAGTAACTTTTCAGCTGGCGTAATGGTCTCTGTGGCAGTTTCCCAATTGGGAATGTCAAGGCTCATTTTTGTCGATGCCGGAGTAAAACTCAATTCGGAGGCGTATCAACAACAAATTTTACATCACTTGCTTCGTGAAATTGAAGCAATCTGCGACGATTACGTGTTCCAACAAGGCGGTGCCCCTTCCCACACCTCTCGAAGTAGAATAATGTTTTTGTTTGAGCAATGTCCCTATTGCATCGAACCGGAGATGTGGCCATCCAATAGTCCAGACCTTAACTCTGTTGACTATTCCATATGGGGAATTTTGGAGGCAAATGTTCACAATGGTCAGGTTTAATACCATCGAAGAGCTAAAGGAAAGGTTACAGTTCTGTTGGAATAATTTTAACCAATACATAATCAATAGCGCTATTAACGTATGGAGAAGGCGACTGCAATCGGTGATAGAAAATCATGGTGGTAATATTCATAATGTTATCCTGTGAATGTCTAGATGATTTACCCAAGTTTTGATGGCAATAATTGTTAATGTTAGTTAGTAGTTACATATCGCGCGAACACGCGATATGTTATTCGTCGCCTTCACGCGGAATCACGGCAACCCCGACTGCTTCCCGAAAATTTTGCACTATATCGTCTGCTTCATTTGAAATATGTGCGTATGTTGTCCGTGTCGGCGGCGTCGGCGGCGTCGGCGGCGTCGTCAGTTTCGACATTTTCACATTTGCGATTTTTTTTCTCGGAAACGGTTAATGTGGGACAATTGAAACTTTTTGGGTTTACAAAGGAATAGTGGGGGTACGTTGTGTGAAAATTTCGAATATACAGGGTGTGCCGGAAAAAAGTTATTAATTTTTAAAGTCGAGAAATATCGGGATCTCGTTGGCATTCGATACAGGCAACAAAAATTAGTTTTTTCGATTTAAACTTTTTCGACGCGTAGACGACCGTGGGCTACAGAACCCTATTGTTTGTGAGCTGGATCGAAAGTTTGGAAGTAATTTTTTTGATTTTTTCAAAGTCAAAATTTGGTCGAAAATGGTACCTCTTGGATCGCGAATAAGTCGAATTGGGTGCATCCAATCGACTTGCGGTTTGGATAATCGGTTAGGCCATCTCAAAATCTACCTTTTTTCAATATATCGTTCTATACCTAAGTGGAATGGAAATTGCCGAAAATTGTAAGAAAGTGGAAATCATAAAGTTAGGCCTGATTTTTTCACGGTTTTTATTTTTTTTCGTACTGAAAACGACTTTTGATCGAAACGTTGTAAACTTTAGCGGATAGAGCTCGTCAAATTGTATTTAAGAGATATTTTTTCGTTTCTTTATCTTTAATACGGAAAAAACGGCAGCTTTTTTTTTACTATATCGACTGTAGCTTATTCAATTTTTAACAAAACCGTTTTATTTTTTTCTCAAAAAATGCGCTGATTACTTCTTAACACCTCTACATATCCAAAATTATTAAAATATATTCGTAAGTTTAAGAAAAATCAAGTTTTTGCGGGCGGAAACAGGCCAAATTTATAAATTCTAATACCATTCGGTTAAGGAAAGTTGGCCATGATTTTACCACGTGAGTTTTCCTGAACTTTAACTTTTATACCATCTGTCAAAAATAGGTGAAAAATGCGATTTCCAAATTGATTTTTTAGAGGAATAAGACCATTTAGACCACGTCTTTTGTGGGAAATACCTACCTTGAACCTTTATCTTTTTCGTTTGACCAAAAATAAGGGGGAAAATATCGCATTTATACGCGTACTTGTAATAATAAAAATGGCTTGCAGGAGGCATATTAACTTCAATTTTTATACTTTTTATAATATTCGGAGAGTATTTAATGTATGAAATACCTGTCTTGGACCTTTTTCTTTGCGGTTGACCAAAAATAATTGAAAAAAGTGTATTATTTGTGTGTATCTTCAATACTCAACGTTCTATGTAATATCGAATACGTCATTAATATCCTATTTACCACAAATCACTCTCAAAGCTTCGATAGCGTAGTAGTAGAGGCTGTTGATTTTGGAGACGAAGGTCGTGGGTTCAAACCCCAGTGTTTTTTTTTCTTTTTTTTTTTAATGTCGTTATTTAGGTACGGAAAATTTTTTAAATTTTGGATTCTTACAGCTATAATAATCTATACGAAAAAAGCTCAAAAAATTGACACTTACCTGTCAAAATCTGACAGCTAGCGTATAGAACTTTGTTATTTACTAACTGAAAATTTTTTAAATTTAGGATTCTTACAGCTGTAACTCTCGCTACGAAAAAGCTAAAAAAAATTACACTTACCTGTCAAAATCTGACAGCTGTAGTATAGAACTTTCTTATTTAGGTACTGACATTTTTTTAAATTTCGGATTCTTACAGCTATAATCCTAGATACAAGAAAAGCTTAAAAAAAACTTGACATTTACCTGTCAAAATGACAGCTGTCGTATAGAACTTTGTTATTTAGAAACTGAGAAATTTTTTAATTTAGGATTCTTACAGCTATAACCCTCGTTACAAAAACTCTAAAAAAAAATTGACACTTACCTGTCACAATTTGACAGCTGTCGTATAAAACTGTGTTATTTAGGTATTGACAAATTTTTAAATTTAGGATTCTTACAGCTATAACCCTTGTTACAAAAAATCTAAAAAAAAAATTGACACTTACCTGTCAAAATTTGACAGCTATCGTATAGAACTTTGTTATTTAGGGACCTGATAATTTTATAATTTCGGACTCTTACAACTATAACTCTCGCTACGAAAAAGCTAAAAAAAATTGACACTTAACTGTCAAAATTTGACAGCTATCGTATAGAACTTTGTTATTTGAGTACTGAAAATTTTTTCAATTTAGGATTCTTACAGCTATAACCCTCGCTACGAAAAAAGTTTAAAAAAATATATACCTACCTGTCAGAATTTGACAGCTGTCGTATAGAACTTTGTTATTTAGGTACTGAAAAATGTTTCAATTTGGGATTCTTACAACTATAATCCTCGTTACGAAAAAACTTTAAAAAAATTGACACTTGCCTGTCAAAATTTGACAGTTGTCGTATGGAACTTTGTTATTTAATCACTGAAAAAATTTTAAATTTCGGAATCCTACAGCTATAATCCTCTATATGAAAAAAGCTTTAAAACATTTATACCCGCCTGTCACAATTTGACAGCTGTCGTATAGAACTTTGTTATTTTGGTACTGAAAATTTTTTAAATTTAGGATTATTACAGCTTTAACCCTCGCTACGAAAAAAGTTTAAATAAATGGACACTTACCTGTCAAAATTTGACAGCTGTCGTATAAAAGTTTGTTATTTAGGTACTAAAAAATTTTTAAATTTCGGATTCGTATAGCTATAATCCTCTATATGAAAAAGCTTAAAAAAATTTACACCCGCCTGTCATAATTTGACAGCTGTAGTATAGAACTTTGTTATTTAGATAGGTATTAAATTTTTTTTTAATTTCAGATTCTTACAGCTATAACCCTTGCTACGAAAAAGCTAAAAAAAAATTACACTTACCTGTCAAAATTTGACAGCTGTCGTATAAAACTTTCTTATTTAGGTACCTGAAAATTTTTTAATTTCGAATTCTTACAGCTATAACCCTCGCTACGAAAAAGCTAAAAAAAATGACACTTACCTGTCAAAGTGACAGCTCTCGTATAATTAAACGAACGAACTAGAACAGTGCCGTGCCCGAAGGGCTCGGCACAATAATATTTCTACAAATTTATTAGCTGATAATTGATAGCTTCCATGTAAGAATAATTTTTTCCTTATGTTTTAATCGATTGAATACTTACATATTTTTATAGAGCAAATATGGAAAGTATATCCCACATTGCACAAAGGTGTGCGAGTTTAAAGAGCACCTATACGGCGCCGTCTAAGAAAACTACCTATCTATACGAGAAAACGGAAATTTTGCACCATTTTGTAGTTTTGGTCAGTTGTTATAATGACAATTTGGCGATATGTTTTCCCTTCACGTTCCGCAGGAAGGTGAGGCAAAAAAAGCAATAGTAAATAGAAAAAAAGAAAAGAAAAGTATTTTCTTATTGTAAATTTTTGTAAATCTTTTTAGTACTAATATTAGATGCACTCTCGGCTGACGATTAGCGATATGTACCCAGTCTAGTTCTATTTCTTGACCTTTAAAATCTTTCAAAATTAGGCCTACACTGGAGTATTACCGATAGTTAAACAACCAAAAAAACGTCTTTGCTCGATTTGACATTCAATCAATGTGTGATTGATATAGTAGATATACATATACCTATTTTTTTTATAGATATACTGGAATTTACAATTTTGGAAACCCGCTGCTTGTTCTAAAAGACCCAGAGCTAATCAAGCAGATAACAGTGAAAGACTTTGATTTTTTTACTGATCATGCCCCTTTCGTGGATCCAGATACGGAGCCTTTATGGAGCAATTCTTTACTGTCTTTAAGAGGTTTGTAAAAATTTTCTGATTACAGGGACGCCATGCACAGATACCTTACAAAAAGGTAGTATGCTCCTTCTAATTAAACATGTTTACGTCCTTGGATCCAAAAATGATTTGATTGTTCGAAGATGGCTATATTTCCAAACTTTTGTTTCGCTGTATCTCGGAACCCAATAATTTTTGGACATAGTACCCGTACACCGTTTAAATAAGGCCGACACAAGTTACACATTTTCATTTGGTACTGAAACTATAAAGTAGTAAAATAGAAAATTGGTTTTTATCGTTCATATTGTCACATTAAATTAATTGTCAAAGTCACAAAACTGACATCTTTACATCAAGACGAAGGTGGCAGGTACAAACTTTTGTGAATCGCTGAAAATAAAATACACATCTTTTTCTTTCATATTTGTCTTAAGGATTTTATTTGGATAGTAGGATTAAACGCAATAAAAGAAATGAAAAATTAAAAGTATGTCTTTGTTAAATCATAAGACCCGCACGATTAGACCTGATCCGACTATATAATGAAACTTTGTTTGTAAACTAGCTTCTTTCTTTCAAGTTTAATATGTCCCATCTAGAGAAAATTCTTCTGCGCTGGCATGTTTCCTTAAATGGATTTATATATTGGGCATCTTTTGATGAACAGCTTGACCATTCTCTAGAAACTACTTCTTAATACTATTTGTTTTTTAAATTTCGAACAAACTAAATTAACAAAAAATACCCTTTTTTAGGAGAACGTTGGAAAGAAATGAGAAATACCCTTTCGCCAACTTTCACAAGCGCTAAAATTAAAAGCCTTTACGGTTTGATATTGGAAACATCTGACAACTTTGTAAAACACTTTGTAGAAAAAAAAGATAAAATTATAGAAATCGAAATGAAAGACGCCTACACAAGGTAAGTAACAAATTTATAATGTAATTGAAATTTTGACATATTAACCTTAAGAGCGGGCGGCATTTTTATTTACTTGCGTCACTTCAGCAAGCCTCACATTTCATTGAGGTCCAATTTACCAGTCAAAATATATCGATATTTTTCGATACCCATCTCGATGTATCCAAATTTAATTTTTCAAATACCCACCTATAATTTTTTGTTAATTTATTGTACAAATAACTTTTTTATTTTAGGTTTACTAATGATATGATAGCTTCAACCGCCTTTGGAGTAGAAGTAAATTCTTTAAAAGATAAAGAGAATACTTTTTATCAAATGGGTAAAAGAATGACAGAGTTTAGTGGATTATTGGTGCTTATACAATTCCTGGCACATCAAGCATTTCCCAAATTAGCTAAGGTAACTTTTTGACTCCTACTAATATGTCATATGTTTTCATAGTATATAATTTAAAGTGTGGCTCTCATTTGGGGCACTATTCAACTCCATCGATATGGTTTATATTTTATAAATAAAACTAACATACTAAACACATTTCTAGATTTGTATGATCGAAAGGTTTTCCTTTAAGCACAATTTATGGTTTAGGCAACCGCGCATGCAAGCTATATTAAAAAGTTAAGGCACGATCATTACATAATATAATATATTGGATAATTGAAATAAAATTAGTCTTCACTCACAAAATTTATTTTAATGCTTAACCGGTTTCGAACCCAATAATATGTTGTTTATCAGAACCTCTACAAAAAATTTGAAGAAATAGTCCATGCTTAAAGTGGAGTTGAAAGTATGCCAAAGAAAGAAAAAACTAAAAGTCTTCCTTCACAAAATTTAATAGAACAAAAATTCTCTAGGGGTCTCTACATGTTTCGAACGTAGGAACGTTCATCGTCAGGAGACAGAAAAATGTATTGCTGATGGCTTTAGCAGAAGGAAAAATGGTATAAAACCTTAATGGAGCTTTTATGGAATTAAAAAATTGAAGTGCAGAAGTGACATCATGTGAAGAAAATTGAGAAAAGCTAAAACATACTGAGTATGTGAAAAAGTCAGTAAAGGAGGTCTAAACCAACCAAATAAACTGGGAAAAAAGAAAAAATACGTTCCAAAAAGGTGTCGCGGGTTTTTTTTAATTTTTTTTAAATATGTCTAAGACAATCATGAAAATATTGTTTAGTATCTCGGTACCCCATAAACCATTTTTTAACAATATTTTCATTATGATATCTTCGCAATACCTTACTTACATAAATGACAAATTTTATCTGTATATTGTCTTACAGACAATTGCAATTGAATTTTTTTTTTTAAATCCTCGACATCTTCTTTTTAGAAGGCCTTTTTTCTTCTTCACCAGTTTATTTGGTTGGTTTAGGACTTCTTTACTGACTTTTTCACATACTCGGTATGTTTTAACTTTTCTCAATTTTCTTTATTATTATGTCACTTCTAAACTTCAATTTTTTGATTCCATTAAGGCTCCATTAAGGTTTTATACCATCTTCTCTTCTGCTAAAACCATCAGCATTAAATAAATTTTCTATCTCCTGATGATGAACGTTTCTACGTTCGAAACATGTAGAGACCATAAGGAATTTTCTTATTCTATTAAATTTTGTGGAGGAAGACTCCACTCCTAACATCTAGTAAATAATTCAAAGTATACCTACAAATTTATTTTAAAACATTTAATAAATTAAACGTATAAAAATTGAAGCGTTGAAATATTTTTTATTTTTTTAAAATATTCTTTTATAAAAGTTTTTTTTTTTTGATTAATTACAGAATATTGGAAAGTAACAATATTTTTATTTATTGTAAATGTTGTAGATTTTTTTCTTAATCCGTTAATTAACCAGTAAATAGAACTCTCGTTTTGAAGGTGTATGGAGTCCTCCAGTGAAATTATTTAATATTTTTCAGTATTTAGGAGTACCGTTTCTTGATAAAAAAGCTTCACAGTACTTTACTTCTGTAATTGATGAAACTATAAAAGTACGAGAGGAAAAGAACATTGTTCGTCCTGACATGATACATCTTATGTTGGAAGCCCGAAAAGAAAATAAAGGTGAAAATAGATCAGGTCATACAGGTAAGATAAGAATTAGGTTAGTAGGTTGTGCACATAGTACATATGATATTACTAATATCTCCCTTATACAGGGTGTCCCAAAAGTAATGGGACACAGAGCAACAGCAGACTCATTAAGGCGAAATTATGGGGTTTATTTAAACTTGCCCTATACCAAAATTGAAGACCTCGGGGGAAGAAGGGGATATGCTGAAAAAATTAGTTTTGAGAAAAATGGATTTGAAATATTCAATCAAATCCTGAAATCACGTTTTCATAGGTACCAATTAATATTACTCTGTAAAATATTCATCAAGACATCTTATATTAAATGTAATAATAATAAAAACATAAACCTAAAAAACTCTTCTAATTTATTATTTTTTTGAAAAAAAGTGGCTTATCTTCTTTTTTCTCTAACCCTCACTTAACTTATTTTTTGGTCAAAAATGGAACTTAAAAAAAATACAAAAAACATTAAATAATAAAATTGGGTAAAAGTGCGATTAAAAGTTGTCCAACATCCATTCTACATCTTCATTTTCTTCTTCGTCTTCACTACAAGTGCTGGTGGTACATTATTATTCTCCCCCTGTAAGAACAAATATGCAATGTTTTTCAGCAAAAAGGGGATAAGCCACAAAAATATTATTGAGCCAAAAACGGGATAAGCCGAAATTGTTATTTTTTGCGTGCTAATATATTAATATAAGGCCATATTTTTTGCACGTTGTGAAACGATATTCTTGTGATATTACAACAACATGCTAATTTCGGGTCTATAAAGACTAACAATCAAAAAAAAATCTAAAAATAAGCCACAAAAATTATGCTAAAAATGGGACAAGCCACATTTTTCTTTTCTTACCTCATCCGACAAATACTGTGACAAATTATCACTACTTTCACTTTCCACATAATCTTTGTCTTTATTACTATCATCTGACTCCATTAAATCGCGATCTTCACTATCGGAACTATCATAATAAAACAATTTTCGCTTGATCGCATGTTCACGTGGCTCCGCCATGTTGAATAATGCGTGGCATGTCACCTTAGTGCTTAGAAAATACTCTAATATATTTTCCGTGGAAGAACAAGATTTGCAAATTGTTGCGCCATCTATGATCCGATCATTATAATATTTTGTCAGGTCACAGATATCAAATTTTAGAGTGGCGCGTTCAGTTTAGTTTCGTTTTCGCCAAAACGTGGCTTATTCCCTTCTTCCCCCAAGGTCTTCAATTGATAACAACGAAGATACAGGGTGTCAATATTTTAATTTTGTTTTCGTTTCTTTGCGATTATTTCTTAACGAAACGACATAGCAGCACAAAATTAAGGATTTTGGGGTTTTTTGAGGTGAGGAATTCAAAATTATTTCTAGTTTTTCTGTAACAAGTAACAAGTAGAGGGCGCTGCCTTCAATATGGCCCACTCCTTTTAGCTGGCATAACTTTGTTTTGGCTTCTTATATCGATCTGACTATTAAAAAATAAGTTACTTTACTTCTTTTACATCAAAAACGTATAACTTATTGAAGTCGCTAGGAGCAACAATTTTCGAGATAATCGCATTCGATATTTTTAATGCAAGAATGCTAAAAATTTAAAATAATTGTGTATTCGTATTAGTATTATTTATCACAACTGGTCTTAATTAGAAACAACCACGTTTCTAAGGGAACAACATGTTACACAAAGTATCATCTGTCAAAGTTATTAATTTTCTACGTACAATACGTAGATATTATAAATTATTAGTAATGCCTCGACATAATATATTTTCCAATGCGGAAATGTGCGAAATTATCTAAATGATCAGTTCCCTGAACGTTGGATAGGCCGTGGTGGCCCATTGCCTTGGCCGGCGCGAAGTCCGGATTTTAATCCAATAAACTTCTGCATTTAGGGTTATTTGAAAACCAATGTTTAAAACGAGTTATAAAGAGTTAAATCAAAACATTATAAATTCTCCCAACCACCACACCTTATATCATCGTTGAATTTCCATTTTTACACCCTTTATAAAATTCTATTTGGTAAATATTCTTGCTTGTAGCGCTACTTTCTTTCCACTTCCTAAATGAATTGTATTTTTTGTTCTTTTAAGATGTACTTGTGCCTTTCCCCAGAGGAATTTTATGGCTGAACAACTAGTTTTACAACCTTTAAAAAATTGCGAAAGAAATTTTCATAACAGTTTATTTCAGGAAAATCAAAGACCGTAAAGATTTCCAATTTAGAGATAACATCACAAGCAATAATATTTTTCTTTGCTGGTTTTGACACTGTCTCGACGGCCATGTGCTTTGGCTCATATGAATTAGCCTTAAAGAAAGAGGTTCAAGATAGACTGAGAAAGGAAATTAACGAAACTCAAAAAGATGGTAAACTCACTTATGATAAATTGATGAATATGAAGTATATGGATATGGTTGTATCAGGTAAATATAGCTTTTATAAAAATAATGGTTCTCAGTATGCCCTGTTAGTGGTAATAGCAACAAAAAATCCCTAAAAATAAATAGGGAACATGCACTTATTTATTTTATTATTAAAAATCGCGGTTTTATGATTTAAAAAAAAATGTAGAATTATATTTATAAAATATACTAATTCTACATAAGGACGGGTTTTTACGAAATTATATTAATATATCCCTTCGTTTTCAAATTATAGATTTAAGTGATAAACCCCGAATATTTATTTTAAAGTCGAGAAAACACTTCGTCGACAAAAATGTATTTTTTTGGATGATAAAGTACATTAATGATAATGTTGATGATATTAAAAAATAATGAAAGGGTGGCAGCAAAATAAATAAAATTAAAGTTTTCAAGAATCCATTCTTTATTACCGTGCGAGCAAAAATAATTTGCATCAAAGAGGGCTTGGATTAAAAAACGTAGGGCTTGGTTTAGATCACAATGATATGGGGACGATATATTTAACCAAATCTAGGTTAAAATTTTGTCAAGTTCATATTATGACATGATAATATCTAATGAGTAATAAAATAAGTAGACAAATACAAATTTATTTTTGTTATTTACAAAATTAATAAAGTAAGAATATACAGAAAAAAAAGAAAAATAATTATCTAAATTGCTGAAATTGGCCACCGCCATGCTCCAGGCATAAATTCACACGTCTCTTCATATTTTTGAAAGTGTTGACCAGCATCTCTGGAGAAATGTTACCACATTCTTGGATAATCCTTTCTTGTAATTGTTCTAAATTTGCAACTGGTGTTTTAAAAATAGTGTTCTTTAAATGAGGAAAAACGAAGTAACCCATAACCGTTAAACAAGGTGATCTAGGTGAATTCAATGTCTGATCGAAAACTGATCAATCTGTCGTCGAAAAAATTGCGCACGTAGTTACTAGTTTCAGCGGCTGTACGGGCGATTGCACCGTCCTGTTGAAAATATCCAAAACGTAGTTCGTCGTCAAGTAATTGCTCCACAAATGGATTCAAAATATTGTCTCCGTACCGCTGTGCTGTAACTGTGTCATGGAAAAAAATAGGACCAACAATTTTTCTTCAGGAAACAGCTAACCAGACACCAATTTTTTGAGGGTGCAATGTGGACAATGGGGATTTTCACATAACCGGAGAGGTTGAACCAGGCTTCATCCGAAAAAATTTCAGGTCTAATAAATCATTTCTTTCCAATAAATTTTGGGTAAACCATTGAGAGTAATTCCTGCGTCTTTCAAAATCTGCGGCTTGTATTTCTTGGAATACTTGCCGTACTTGCACTTTATAAGGAAATAAATTTAGCTGCTTCTTAAGAATAGTCCTGAATGTTCCATAAGATCTTCCCACTTCTTGGGACAGGCGTCTTATACAATTTGTTGGCGCATTTTGCATTATTTGACGAACGTTTGCAACAAGTTTTTCTGTTCTTACAGATGATCTTCCTGCTCCTTTTTTGTGTTGTATAGAATCTGTTTCCCTAAGCACAGCCACGGTTCTTTTCAGGCATTGACAAAATCCCCAGCAATAAAAGCAACGTTAGGAAATTGTTCGTGAAAATCGTCCGTGCACAAACCCCGATTGTATTGCCACTTACCATTTACTCTAACCCCGTTTCGAAAATACGCTTCAACTATGAATGTTTTGTGCTGTTCCGTAAAGCCCATTGTGTGAATTGTTCAAGAAATTGAAAAAATTAGCGATGAATCAAATTACTTGTGACGACTGTCAAAGATGACGGAATAACTGATTGATTGTTAATTCAGGAAGTTACTGACACTCAACAGGTATTAAGCTCTACGGCTAAGCACTACGTACTTAGATGTAAGGCCCTCTTTGATGCAAATAATTTTTGCTCGCACGGTATAAGATATACATGGAATTGGTAAATTATGTCTATATTATGTTAGTTGAGTCTAAATTGCACTGCTTGGTTTAAGTATATCAATTTAAAATGTGCTTAAACTTACATATACGGGATCACAATGGTAAACCTCAAATTTGTGACACTCCCTTTTTCCACCCAAGTTCCACACTATTTTTTTATTTACAGAGACTGTAAGAAAATGGCCACCATTCCCTTCTCTTGATAGAATTTGCACAAAGCCGTATACCATTGAACCAGTTAACGATGACGAGAAACCAGTACCAATTACAGTTGACCAAGAAGTGTGGATACCGATCTATGGACTTCAGAGGGATCCTAAATATTTCCCGAATCCAGAAGAGTTTGATCCCGAAAGATTTTCCGACGAAAATAAACACAATATAGTACCGTATACATACATGCCGTTTGGTGTTGGTCCCAGATCTTGTATTGGTAACAGATTTGCGCTTCTAGAAATTAAGGCTTTGTTGTTTAATTTATTGTTAAATTATGAAATTGTGCCGATAAAGAAGACTCCGATTCCATTGGTCTTATCGAAAGATATTACACAGTTACCTAAAAATGGATTCTGGATTGGGCTTAAACGCATTGAAGCTTAGGTATAATAACTCACAACATCGAGCGATTTGAATAGTTTATTTACCTGAAGCTTTTTTTTTTTAAATATAACCAACAAACACATCTAGACTAGATAATAATGAATGTACATCCGTAAACTAGTCAATGTCATCTTTATTTAAATTTTAAAAAATCTCTTTAAATGGCCTTAACCAGCTGATATCCAACAATTAAGGCTTGTTATTCGCTAGCAACGTGCGTTCTGCACTGATTCGCCATAAGAAAACACGGCGTCACGGCTTCATGAAGTTTTGTTTTTCTGCCAGAGTACGACAAAATGCAACTTTTCACACCCACGTTTACAAGAATGTTTTATAATTTTCCAACATGTTGTAAAAGTGCATTACGTTTTTTTTTACGCGCTGGTGCATGCAATAGTGTTATTTTATGAGACTTAGTTTATACCGGTGACGTATACTGACATAATGTTAATATTTTCCTAAAATAATTGTTTTAAATAAATGGTTTTGTAATACTGCTTCTTTTATTTTTGGCTATAAAAGGTATGGAGTATAATTGAGGAATAAAAACACTCAGTTCCAAAAAAAGTGACGCACCTAATTTTTGATGCAACTTTGTAGCTTTGTCATTTCTGAACGAATGGACCGATTTTAATTTTTTTTCCATTTATTGGTAGGTAATTCCTTCACCTTTAAAAAAATATAAACTGGTAGAAATTTTTTCAAAGCCCCCTGAATGATAGTGCAAAAACTCAAGCCATGTTATTTTCTTAATTTTTGACTCACCCTGTGTGATAATCAAGTAAATGTATAGAAAGCGCCTACACTCTATATGAAAGTCGCTTCTTTTACGAGCATTTTGATTTTTTGTTCATTAATTTATCTCTAAAGTTGTCTAAATTACAGCTTTTATGCTGAAATCTTACATATTACCAACTTTATGAATTTACCGAGGAACAGTTTTTAACAGATACGAATTTTAAAAACCTTTTTATTAAACACAAAATTATAATCTAGGGTGACCCCTAGCACCCCTACCAACTCTAAGAGCTTCTAATCTACGCGGCATACTAGAAATTAGGTTTCTTATCGTTTCCATTGGTATACGATTCCATTCTTTCACTAATGCATATGCTAATTCTGCGAGATTTTCAGCAGGCCTCTGGCGAGAACGTACCCTTTTCCTTGGTCATCCCACAAATGTTCTATTGGGTTCATACCGGGGCTTCTGGCAGGTCACTCTAATGTGGTGATATCCGTAGCAGCAAAAAAGCTGTAATTTGGACAATTTTAGAGATAAATTAATGAACAAAAAATGAAAATGCTCGTAAAAGAAGCGACTTTCATATAGAATGTAGGCGCTTTCTATACATTTACTTGATTTACGCACAGGGTGAGTCAAAAAGGAAGAAAATAACATAACTTGAGTTTTTCCACTATCATCCAGGGTGCTTTAAAAAATTTCTACCAGTTTACTTTTTTCTTAAAGGTAAAGGAATTACCTACCAATAAATGGAAAGAAAATAAAAATCGTTCAGAAATGACAAAGCTGCAAAGTTGCAACAAAAATTAGGTGCGTCACTTTTTTTTGGAACTGAGTATAGATTGGTGAAATATAAGATCAGAACTTTCTACACAATTTTAACTTATTTTGACTTGTCTGTCCTACAATGGGGGAAACAGACATGGGTTTTGCTAAATATTATCAAAACCTGGAAGAGCTGACGATTCTGTTATTAATATTAATTAAATTATATTATTAAAATTAATTAAATTATATATGTCCCCATACAATTTTCCCCAATTACATAAAGACCGATTCAACGTTTTCCATAAAATTAAAATAAGTCAAATAAGTAACTAATGGTAATATCAATTCGATTGTGGCATACGCAATATGGCATATCGCTGGTTATCTTCTTTTACATCTCAGAAAGAACGCAGACTTTAATGATTGACGGAATCTGCTCTGCCCCATCAAAGGTGGCGTTTGGGGTGTCTCAAGGTTCAGTGCTAGGTCCGGTATTGTTATTGTTGTATATTAATGATATTGCGGGTCTGGACATTCAGGGTATGTTCATCATTTTTGTCCACTATTCACGCTATTATACCACTCGAAATACATCGAGTTATTAGGGGTTATCATGCAAATAAAGTAATATTCTTATTTTAGGTTTAACATTCAATGATCTTTTAAATAATCAACCCATTGAAAATAAATCTGTAACTAAATTTCTTGGTTTTTATATTGATTCAAAGCTGAAATTCGATAAACACATCTCCGAGTTAAAAAACCAATTGTCATCATGTTTTGTTATTAGGGTGGCATCAGTGGAGCTGGGCTGTGATGACTAAAACAGTGTATTGTTATTCCAAAGTCAGTGTGATGACATTCCATACGGCGGTAAACAGTCTCAAAGAGACCGACGTTTACCGCCGTATGGAATGATTGGAATGTCATCACACTGACATTGGATAAATTATACCACTCTATATTTTAATCCCATCTGAGATATTGCATAGCAATTTGGGGATTTTGTAGTCAATACCTACTGACTTCTGTATTGGTAATTCAAAAAAGGCAGGCTAGGTTTCGGGATGACTTTAAATTATTATTTATTTGATTTAAGATCTTGACTGTCTTTAGTTTGGTTATTTTGCAAATCGTTTGTTTATTACATCGAAAATATTTCAAAAATAATTGGGATAATCCTTTAAAATAATACAAAACATAACATCCGGTTTCCTATTCCTAAATTGGTCCGTACTAAACACTCTACAATGTATGAAAGTATAAAAATGTACACTAAGTATCAATTGTAAATCCCTACCATATTCTTTTAAAAGGGCATATTAGTGTGCCTGTTTTTAAATTTTGTATTGACTTTGTTGTGTAGATTTTGTATACGTTCAATTTTGGCTCCATTTTTAACTCTAACTAACTTTTATTTTTACTTTTTTCACCTATTGTATCGAATGCCTGTGTCGCTATTTAAGTTTTTTTAATTGCAATATAAGTTTAGCATTCGTTTGTTCTAGTAAGCTTTGTCAGTAAAATAATAGTTCTTGGACAATACAGCACGTTAAAAGAAAGTAGTAAGAAAACTTGTTTTATAGTTCGTTTTAAAAATAATGGATTTGCCCAAACCTTATTGTAGTGAATAATTGTAAGACTAAAGCCTTTTTTAACAGCAGGGTAATATTTATTTAAAAATAAATGATGTAAGTATTATGGCACCTGCCATAAAAAAATTTCAACGAGGCCAGGATTTGTCAGGATTCTGTTATATTATTTTTATTTGCTTTTATCTCAACAAAACCTGTAATGGAGTACACGGCAGACAAAGAAAATATATTGCCTGCTATTATAACCATATGTTCAATTATATTGACACATATAGGTATGGACAAATTTACGTACACAAATTAATCTAAATGAGTTTGAAATAAACCATTATCAATTTATGGTTGTTATAAACCACCACTTTTTTACGATTAAAATATTCAGTTACTATGCCGCTTCATCAGTACATAATTTGGCAGATATGAATCCGAATATTAGTAACAATAATCCTAGCCAAAATTCATTATTTGGGCCAAATTTGCAATTACTGCAACTGTTCGGAATTGTTCCCAATTTTGATTTTAAAACTAATCGATTAAGAGGTACAAAATGCAGTTTATTTTATGTATGCGTTCTTTTAACACTTAGTGCCATGATGGAAGTCTTTATATGGATTCACAAGTATTATAAAGAATATTCAGCTGATTATTTACCTATTATAGTGAGAGTTATGTGTGAAACTTCGGGCTTTGTAATGTTTACTACTGTAGTAATAAGGTCATACTCCAAAAGAAAATTATGGGAAAAACTGTTTCAACAAATTGTCTTTGTTCACAATGAACAAATTGTTAAAGATACTTATGAAAAGAAGAGAGTAGTCTTACGAAAAGCCAATTTGTATTTTGTTGTTGCCACATTTCTTATCCTGGTCTTATATTGTCTTGATATTTGTTTTTGGCAAATTAAAAATAATTTAGATACATTTGTTTTATCTTATGTGTACTTTTACTACTCTTTTCTTTTATCAAATCTTATTGGGTATGTTGCTTTGGAAGTGACAACTCAGTATAAATATATGAAAAACGCATTGATTGTGTGTGAATATACCAACTTGGAAGAGTTTAAAAAAATTGTACAGCAAGTAAAGTGGCTTTATTTTGAAATGCATAAGGTCATACACACTTTTAATAAACTTTTTGGACATTTGCTATTACTAATGGCGGTTCAATGTTCCTTGCAAGTATTGGACTTTGGAGTATTTTTAGTTGAGCAAGTATTGCCGAAGCTAAAGATTGAAGTCGATACATTTATCATTTACGTCGTTTTTATTATTTTAAATCTGGTGAGTATTTTTATTTTAATTTAATATTTTACTATTAGCTATGTGTTTTATTTCTTGTGCCATTTTGTTTTTATTAATTCTGAGCAATTCATCATTTTGTCCTTCCTCTTCCCACACGCTTTTATTAGCCTCACCTGTATGTTTGCTTGTTTGTTTGCATGTTTGTTTGTCGGTAACCGACTTCTTTGAACCCGACTTTGACCCACTTTAAACGGTCAGATTTAATTTAAATTTTGTAGACTTATTAAGAACCGTTGACAATATAATAATCTACACGCGAAAAATTCTCCTGTCATGTTTTGACAGCTGTCAGGTATAAAACGAAGAAGCGATTTTGACGAAACAAATTATGGGGTCGTATAGTATTCGATGCGGAGACTTCGGGAAGAATAAGCAAAAAAATCTCCTGTCAAAATTTGACAGCTGTCAATATGTCAAATCGTTTAAAAAAATTATATTAATGGAAAAACTATAAGGTCGTATGTATATTGACGGTGGAAAGTTGAAAAAAATACGCAAAAAATTCTCTTGTCAAAATTTGACACCTGTCAATATGTCAGAATTATTACAATAACCGATAGTAATGAAACAAACGTGGGGTCTTATAGATATTGTCGCTAAGAATAAAAAACTTTTTCAAAAAATTCTACCATTCAAAATAAAAATTTTTTTTTTAATTTTGAAAATTTTCATCGGTTGTTCGGGTTTGTATGTATGTTTGTTTGTAACCGACTTCTTTAAACCCAATTTTGACCCACTTTAAACGGTCAGATTTAATTTAAATTTTGTAGACTTATCAAGAACCGCCGACAATACAATAATCTACTAATATATAATAATATACTCAATCTACTCAAAAAAACTTTTTTTTCTTTACAATAACTTAAACTAAAAAAACTAAAAAACACGCTTTAATAATTAATAATGAAACTAAAAAGCGGAAAATAAATATAGTTTAAAATGATTCTTAAAATTCTTAATATAGGCAGAAAATAATGAACGATAAACATTAGTATTATTATGAAAAAAGCGTGGGGTGCTCGATATACGAAAAATATAGCACAAAGCGACCCATGCTTTTTTCACAATAAATCTAATGTTTATCGTTCATTATTATTTTCTGCCTATATTAAGAATTTCAAGAATTATTTTAAACTATATTTATTTTTCGCTTTTTAGTTTGATCAATTATTAAAGCATGTTTTTTAGTTTTTTTAAACTATATTTATAATTTGCTCATTATGTTATAATATAATGGGTCTCTTTGGACATGGTAGATGTTACTTTTATTGCTGAAAAAAAGGTTTCACTTTATGTCCTTACTAAAAAAGTGAAATAAAAAATAAATTAATGTAATAATTATCATCATTTTAGGAATTCAAGGAAGGCACACCTTAATATGCCACTGTTTAGCCCCTCCACTATCGCTTCGCTGTCGGCGTTCGCAGCCGACAATCCTTTGGCCATGTTGTTAAAAAAATATATTATATTATATAACAAATTTTGTTTGCAAATAAGTCTTAATGCGTTAGAAATTGGGATTGAGTAGTAATTAGGGAAAATATTTGGTTTTTAATTCCGAATCGAACGAAATATGTACAGTGGTTTCAATTTAATATAAGAAAAATAAATTTTAGAAAAAATAAAAGCACAAATTCTTTATCCCCACATTTTTTAAAATTTTGGAGAAAGTTTGTGCTTTTCTTTTTTCTATATCATTTAACTCCACTTTGAGTATGGACTACTTCTTCAAAAAAAAAAAATAGTTTTAAATTTGCTCATTTTGACTACTCTCTACAATTAACAAGACTATTAGACCTTATTTAATAAGTAACTGTATATTTTTAGACGAGGCATTATTATTTATTATTTTTTTAATCAGTGGAACCAAACTGATTTTTTTTTCTTGCTTACCTATATTACTGAATCGATTTTAATAAAATTTCAGAGGTAAGTAGAAAATGTAAGAGGCATGAATCGTATCTTTTTTGGGACACCCTGTATAAACAAAAATATGTTAGAAGATATATCAAACCAATTTTACTCACAAGTAAAGGGCGGATGATATGCACTTACTCTGCCAAAATGTGCGCATATATATGCATTGTTTGCCTTTAAAATATGCAGTTATTTGCATTTTTTTACCAAATAGGGAAATACTGGTATGCAATATTTCTTAATTTATTATAGTGAAATGAGGTAAAGAAACACATTGGGTTCTAAAAAATATGTTTATTATAAAAAAAATGCAAAAAAACAAAGAAAAATAAAAGGCATTTATTACTAAATTTTTATCAAAATTTTCAACTAAAAAGAATTGTCTTCAATTAGTAAAAATATGTTTATACAAAGAGAAGCTTCTTTCAACATCTAGTGATGTACTCGGACAATACTGTAATACTGCAACTTAGGTAGCAAAATCTAAGTCCAAGATACAACTTCGTTGGATGGTTTACCTTCATAAATGCGTTTTACAGCAGTTAAGTATTTAAATCCTTCATTCTTTTTTACAGTTACATCCAATTTGTTCCTTTACTTGGAAATATTGTTACATGTTAATGTTTTAACAATACTAATTGAGTCTCTAAACTTAAATTTCTACAGAAGTATGTATTACAAATCGATATAATCCAGTTTGTTAAGCAGGTAATAATAACACATTATTAAGTGACAATAAACAACCCCTAACAATATACCTGCAAACCCCGGAAACCTTGTGTAGAACCAAAATGTAAATAAAATTATTATAATCTTCAGATTGGAAAATCCCTGAAATAAGTACCGAACTGGACATTAAACCTTTATCGTTTTAAATTTTTTGATAAATCCGAAAAATTAAAAATATGCTCTTAAAATAATAATTTATAAAAAATATTCATTTTATTATAAAAATGACAAAATATGCAAATGCATATATATACATTTATTCCGCCCTTTACTAATAAGTGAGCTATAGAAGACAGGAAGTGAGTATACCTACTACTAGCAGGTCCCATCTTAACATAGTATAAAACAAAGTCGCTGTCGCCCGTCTGTGCCCTTTCATATGTCAATCTTTAAAACTACGCAACGGATTTTGAAGCGGTTTTTTTTAATAGATAGAGTGATTCAAGAGGAAGGGTTTTATGTATAATACATGCATAATATTGTAGAGAAACACTGATAAATTTAGAGGTTTGTTCGGGTTTGTATTTATAAATCTTGACGTGATGGTGAACTCGCCTTATTATCTCAGAGAAAGCGCTGCAACGCAGGCCGGGTACACGCTAGTATAATAATATACTGTTTAACTGTACTTTAAAAAATAAGTATAAAAATAAGTATAATGTATAATTTTTTAGACATGGTTTTCAATCACCCAGTTTCGCTGCGACATGGCTAAACAAGAATCTCTAAAACTTCTATCAGTCTGCTACAATTTGCTGGAGAATCAATCTACTTCGCCGGAATTACATCAAGAATTAAGAAGCTTGTTTAATCAAATCAAAAACAGACCAGTGAAATTTACTGCTGCCAATTTTTTTGAGATTAAAAAGTCCACAACATTTTCCATCGTGGGAGCGACTGCAACCTATTTTATTGTATATGTAGAACTTCGTAACAATGATAGTTCCTGGGGCGGCATTAATATAACTTTGTAACTTTATATTTTTTTTACTTTTTACCTACTAATCAAAGGCGGCTAGTCAATAAACGCTACCGCTACCTAATATTATACCGTGCGAGCAAAAATTATTTGCATCAAATAGGGCTTGGATTAAAAAACGTAGGGCTTGGTTTAGATCACAATGATATGGGGACGACATATTTAACCAAATCTAGGTTAAAATTTTGTCAAATTCATATTATGACATGATATGCCAAACTAATGAGTAATAAAATAAGTAGACAAATACAAATTTATTTTTGTTCTTTACAAAATTAACAAAGTAAGAATATACAGAAAGAAAAAGAAAAATAATTACATAAATTGCTCACACGTCTCTTCATATTTTCGAAAATGTTACCACATTCTTGGATAATCCTTGCTTGTAATTGTTTTAACTTTGCAACTGGTGTTTTAAAAATAGTGTTCTTTAAATGAGAAAAAACGAAGTAATCCATAACCGTTAAACAAGGTGATCTAGGTGGGAATTCAATGTCTGATTGAAAACTGATCAATCTTTCGTCGAAAAAATTGCGCAAGTAGTCAATAGTTTCGGCGGCTGTATGGGCGGTTACACCGTCCTGTTGAAAATATCCAAAACATAGTTTGTAGTCAATTGCTCCACAAATGGATTCAAAATATTTTTTCCATACCGTCGTGCTGTAACTGTATTATGAAAAAAATAGGACCAACAATTCTTCTTCGGGAAACAACTAACCAGACACCAATTTTTTGAGGGTGCAATGTGGACTCCACAAAAAAATGGGGATTTTCATTACTCCACATGCGTGTATTCTGAGAATTCACATAACCGGAGAGGTGGAACCAGGCTTCATTCGAAAAAAATGTCAGGTCTAATAAATCATTTCTTTCCAATAAATTTTGGGTAAACCATTGAGAGTAATTCCTTCGTCTTTCAAAATCTGCGGCTTGTATTTCTTGGAATACTTGCACTTTATAAGGAAATAAATTTAGCTGCTTCTTAAGAATAGTCCTGCATGGTCCATAAGATCTTCCCACTTCTTGGGACAGGCGTTCTATACAATTTGTTGCGTATTTTGCATTATTTCACGAACGTTTGCAACAGGTTCTTCTGTTCTTACAGATGGTCTACCTGCTCCTTTTTTGTGTTGTATAGGACCTGTTTCCTTAAAGACAGCCACGGTTCTTTTCAGGCAATGATAAAAATCCCCAACAATAAAAGCAACGTTAGGAAAATGTTCGTGAAAATCGTCCATGCACAAACTCGGATTGTATTGCCACTCACCATTTACTCTAACTCCGTTTTAAAAATACGCTTCAACCATGAATGTTTTGTGCTGTTCCGTAAAGCCCATTGTGTGAATTGTTCAAGAAAATGGAAAAATTAGCGATGAATCAAATTACTTGTAACGACTGTCAAAGATGACGAAATAACTGATTGATTGTTAATTCAGGTAGTTACTGACACCCAACAGGTATTAAGCTCTACGGCTAAGCATTACGTCCTTAGATGCAAGGCCCTCTTTGATGCAAATAATTTTTGCTCGCACGGTACAAAAAAGGAAAACAACAAACTAAACAAAAGAAATTAATTATTCCAGAACATCTGACTTTTGCTGGAGGGCACGCATATCGACTTGAAATAAATAGTTTACAGGTGAGATTACAGAGGCTTACCAGTAGCAGTTTGCGCAGATGCAAATAACAAAATTGGAATTCCAGGAAACGTTTATCACACTTTGCGTCTGCAAATTTGCAGAAAACTAACCTATATTTTGAGGATTTGACGGACAATGGTATTGGTGGTTATTTACAATTTGTATCCGATTTTTATATAAAAAAAACAAGGGAAAGTTAAGAGTTAAGTTCATTAGCCCCCCATACACCAACATATAAGTTGGACCGATTTGATCCGTTCGGATTTGGTCTGCGAGCTATGCTCGGCACGTACCAAAACTCTCGTCATTTTTGGGCAGCCGAATTTGGCTCGTCGACTTTATAAAATGACTTTCCGACATTTGTTAAGTATAGTTATATGCCTTATTTTTCAAATTTTTGTTCATTTTGCATTTTACTTGCCACAAACATGGATAACTTTGGTAAATGTTAATAAATTCCGTTATAATAATAATAAGTTTATTTAAAAATTTAATAATGTAATAAATATGTTTATGTTATCTTCGATAAACTTATTCTTCAATCCCCTGAAGCTGAGCTTGTTAGGGGCAAATCTTATTTTTTGTTTTAGTATGTAAAATCATAAATCATAAATATGCATTAAAAACCAATTTTTTTAAAGTAAAAATGTTAATGTATAGTATAAACGCAGCTTTTTTGAAGAAATATATTACCTATAATAAAATTATTAATTTATAATTTTTAAGTAAAAAATATTACTCATATAAATTATTCAGAACAATATTAATTAATTAAAGCATTTCTAAAAATATTTTCAAATTATATTTATAAATTCTTTTGATAAGTAACGGGAATCGGCAGACATTATTTGTTATTATTAATATTTTAATTTAACCTCAAACCAAGTTGGAAGACTTGACATGCGTCCCAAATTAACCTAGCAAATCTACTGACAACTCGGCTCGCCACATACACGTAAAGTTTTATCGGCGTATTTGGCTTGTGCCATTTTAAATTCGTTATTATCCGCTAGTGTATGGGGGGCTATTAATTCATTATTCCCATGGATTTGGTCATATTTCACGTATTTGGCAGTCAATATCAATAAACCAGAAGTAGTAAAACGGTTTAACTACGGTAAAAATGGTAGATTTGTAAATAGCTTTTTTTTTATTTACCTATAATTTTTTTTATTAAACTGCTTTATTACATTTAAAAGCATGTAATCAAGTGCGACTACTGACGACTGTGTGCCTTATAGCAACCTTTGCCGACCTGTCAATGACGTCATTACGGATTAGTTCTTACGGCCGGTGTAATAAGTCAAATTTAAAATAAATTTTTTAAACTTTGAAGTTTAAACTAGCCTAGACTAAATTCTAAACTTATATTGGAAAATATGTGTTTTATAATTCGTTGTGCACCTAGCTTCAGTGCAATTGAAATGTCACTCTCAAAATACTTTACAGGTTATATAATGCAGCTTTTTCTTTAGTTTTCTGTGCCGAGAATCTGTTTCTGTTTTGAATTATTTTGACTAAAAATGTACAATAAATTTGAAAAAAGAGCTGAAAATTTTTCGCAACATGAGATCAAGGCGCTTTTAGGACTGGTAAAAAAGTATAAATCGTATAAAAGTATAAACACTACCCTTCGACAGTCGAAATCTGCATACGTTCTTGGTTATTCGAATTATTTAAATGATCTGGCCTTTCTCTAAACATTCGTGGTCGTCTAGGGGCCTCTTCCTCTACTATTACAACAAAATCATTTAATTCTTCATCATCAAATATAATGTCTTGAATCACTTGAATTATTTCTTCCATTTCTCAAACACTTTAATTAAAAGGTTACATAGGTTGAGCTGACCAATAATAATAATTAGTATAGGTACTCTACACTCTGCTATACATACGATGGGGACTTCAAAACACAAGACAACAAAATAAATAAAATCCATAAACTTCTCACAAATAATAAAATCCAAGATTTGCTGGTTATTATATATTTTGTTTCATATACCAAAATGTCTCTTATGGCTGGTATTATAGGTTAGGTTTAAACTCATTGCAGTGTTTAAACTCAAATCGAGGCGTTTCTTCCGTTTTATAAATACCTTCTGGTTACCTACAATATTTTAAGTTTAAGCTAACGGACAGATTGGGTATGGTTTAAAATGGTTTAACTCGATTTTAAGAGACATTTTGGTGTATGAAACTAAACATAACCTGCAAATCTTTGATTTTATTATTTGTGAGAAGTCTATGGATTTTATTTATTTCGTTGTCTTATGTTTTGAAGTCACCATCGTATGTATAGCAGACTGTAGAGTATACTAATAATTATTATTGGTCAGCTCAAAATATGTAACCTTAAAGTGTTTGAGAAATGGAAAAAATAATTGAAGTGATTCAAGACATTATATCCGATGATGAAGAATTAAATGATTTTGTTGTAATAGTAGAGGGAGAGGCCCCTAGACGACCACGAATATTTAGAGAAAGGCCAGATCATCTAAATAATTGGAATAACCAAGAATGTATGCAGATTTCGACTGTCGAAGGGTAGTGTTTATACTTTTATACGATTTATACTTTTTTACCAGTCCTAAAAGAGCCTTGATCTCATGTTGCGGAAAATTTTCAGCTCTTTTTTCAAATTTATTGTACAGGGTCATCCAACCAGGACTGAACAGGGGCCTATTTTTTAAGTTTCCCTGTATTTTTATTTAAACCAATATAGCCATTTAGTTTATGCTTTGCCGTAGAATCTAAAATTACCATTTAAAAAGTGATCTGACTTAGAACAAAGGAACTGTAGCGTAAAGTTGTTGTTTTTTCAATGGAACACCCTGTATATTATTTATTTTTATGAAACTCCCTTCTTTCCTGATTCCATAAATATATAGTTTGTCCATATTAGCTCAAACCGTTTTTAAGATATCAGCAATCAAACATTTAAAAAGCTGTATTCATTTGAGCTTAATACGTCTAGAATGTCTTGGAAAAGAAAATCCCCGTAAGGGCGATGCATTAAAATAACATCATAGGAGGTATTGGAAAATAAAGTTTGTGTTTCAGAGGGTATTGCTAGAATGCATTGAGAAACAAAACCATGCAAATAATAATGATTTGTCAAGTTTTTATCAGTTAAAATGAAATATTCCCTGGAAGAACGATTTCAGATTATCACACTTTTTTATAAAAACGAGGAAAATGCAAGAGAAACTCAGCAGAGATATTTCGCTGAAGTTAATAGAATCATATCAGTTAATACAATTTTGAACTTAAAACGTTTATTTGAGGAGACAAAATCATGACACGACCGCAAGCGAAGAGATGGAAGAAGCGTGATTCGAGAACGTGTAATACTAAATTATTTTAGTATTAATCCAATGAATTGCATAGAGGAAGCAGTAAGGGATATCTTGTATGGTCCAAGAAGAAACAGAGTTAGTTTTGCCACCGTTTAAAGAACTTTAAATCGGCACAAATTAATTCCGTTTCCACACCTGACGGCAAATCAAAAGGAACTTCGGTTTCAATATGTTGCACAAATGATTATAGAGAACAAGACATGGATCCTGACCTATTTGAAATGGTCCTGTGGACAGACGAAGCAACATTCTCAACATTAGGAATGTATAATCGACGCAACGTGCACTATTGGTCTCAAGTAAATCCAAGAAAATACCAAAATAATAAATATCAAGGTAGAACGTCTGTTAATGTATGGTGTGGTATAATTAACAATAGAATAATTGGGCCAATTTTTTTTAATGGATCATTAACTGGTCAACGATATCTCCAGTTTCTTCAAAATTAAGTTGAAGATCTCATTGACGAATTACCTCTAATGGTATCCCAAAATATTATTTGGCAACAAGATGGAGCACCACCTCATGCAATTCGTGATGTTGTGAATTTTTTGAATCAGCGATACAACGAATGGATTGGTCGCAATGGCACTATAAGGTGGCCACCAAATAGCCCTGATATGACAATAATGGACACATTTATATGGGGACATTTAAAAAATTTTGTTTACCGCCATAGAAGCCAAAATATTGAGGAATTAAAGATTAAAATTGCCAATGAAATTGGCAAATTGGGAATTAATGTTGAAAATCATATTTCAACAGCAACTCTCGACCGACTGAAAAGGGGCTACCGAGCCTGCTTTGAAAATAATGGGGGCCACATTGAACATTTAAATTATTAATTATTACTAATTTTATAAACTGCAGTTATAAATTATTATTGTATATAATAATTATTTATCATTATTATATACATATTATAAAAAATCTAGACTTTTACATAATAATTGTTATTGGTTATACATGGTTTTGTTTCTCCATGCATTCTAGACATATTAAAACTTTATTTTCCAGTACCTCCTATGATGTTAGTTTAATGCATCGCCATTACGGGGATTTTCTTTTCCAAGGCATTCTAGACGTATTAAGCTCAAATAAATACGGCTTTTTAAATGTTTGATTGCTGATATCTTAAAAACGGTTTGAGCTAATATGGACAAACTATATATTTATGGAATCAGGAAAGAAGGGCGTTTCATAAAAATAAATAATATACAGGGTGTTCCATTGAAAAAACAACAACTTTACGCCACAGTTCCTTTGTTTTAAGTCAGATCGCTTTTTAAATGGTAATTTTAGATTCTACGGCAAAGCATAAACTAAATGGCTATATTGGTTTAAATAAAAATACATGGACACTCAAAAAATAGGCCCCTGTTCAGTCCTGGTTGGATGACCCTGTACATTTTTAGTCAAAATAATTTAAAACAGAAACAGATTCTCGGCACAGAAAACTAAAGAAAAAGCTGCATTACCTAACCTGTAAAGTATTTTGAGAGTGACATTTCAATTGCACTAAAGCTAAGTGCAGAACGAATTATAAATCACACGTTTTCCAATACCTATAAGTTTAGAATTTAGTTTAGGCTAGTTTAAACTTCAAAGTTTAAAAAATCTATTTTAAACTTGACCTATAATACCGGCCGCTAAAATCGAGTTAAACCATTTTAAACCATGCCCAATCTGTCCGTTAGCTTAAACTTAGAATATTGTAGTTAACCAAAAGGTATAAAATGGACGAAACGCCTCCATTTGAGTTTAAACTCTGCAGTGAGTTTAAACCTAACCTATAATACCGGCCATTTTAGACAATTATATTTCATAACCTCAATAATTATGGATAGAGAGAGATAGAGGTGTTAAATATCGATAGCTTGTTAGTTATGAAAGTCTTACATTTAATTTGTTTTGAAGAATGCTCATATTATTATTAAAATACATGTATTATCATAAAACACGTTTACTTACCACTTACCCTTGAATAATTGAATTAATTTTCGTCATCAGTTTTTTCTACACACGTAGAATTGAAAAAAAAACACTCGTGTGGCATCAACTACTTTCTAGCCAAGCAAACCATGTTTTTATGGGTGGTATAGAAGGAACTACAATCTTTTTGACGATGAATGAACTCCGCTATGTTATATTACACCAAAGACTCATGTGACAGAGTAGCGCTTTGCGCACTTGTTACATACAAAATAAAGAAAAAATTTTATTTATAATTTATTTTATTAGTACACCTATTTTGAACAATTCTTTACGTAATAGTAATTATTGATGAAGCAATGACAAAAATAGAATAATTTAGTTTTCATTACCGGACCAACTTCCATACAACCTAAAGTTGCCATAGATTCGCACTGTTAAAAAATAAATGATTTCCATCAACGATAAAATTGAGAAGCCTGTGAAGAGCCCCAGGAGACCTCCGAAATTACCTAGAAAATCTGTCGGTCCGTACAACTCGTGTCTCTTGGATGTCACGAACTGGGAATTCTTAAAGTAAATTATCAATCTAGATACTGATATGCTAGAATTGGAGAAAACAAAAATGGTAATTTAATTTGTACAATGGTGGACACATACAAACATGCAAAAGCTAAAGGATGAAAGTGGCCTTAAATGCAGAGAGAGATCACTTTTTAAATAGGACACTATGTATTTTATAGAATTTTAAAATTCTGGAGATCAAACCAAGTAAAGCTGCCATAATGTTGGGCCTTATGGAACAAATTGCACAGACTTTTATTAAAAAATGCAAACTTCTAATTTACTTAACTGTTTAAATCGTAAAGCCGGGATTTTTGGATTTTGCTGGTAAACCCGTTGGCAGTTTTGAATAAAGTTTTTGAGGAAAAAACAAAGGCACAAAGTCTTTCTCCACAATTTTTATTATTAGAATAACTGGGCGAACCTCGAGTAATTCATAATAATTAAATTCGACATGTTTCGAGTGTAGAACTACACACTCATCATCAGGAAAACAAAGTGAAAGGTACAATGCTGATGTTGTTAGCAATAGAGAAAATAATAGTGGGATTGAGCCGTAATGGAGCTTTCAATGGCGTACAAGAGGTGTAAAAATTTAATAGTCAAAAGATCGACAATCAAGACTTTAGCATACTGCAAAATCAAAGGTTAGTGCCTGGGCCCTATCTAGGACAGGAAAATAAAGAGAGCAAAAGAAAAATTAAAGAGTTTTAATAGACTTTGTGAAAATCATTTATTAAGTAGCGAAAAATCTGGGGTACCAGGCCAGTACCTACCAGGGGGCCCAACAATATTTTACTTAAAGCTAAATGGTAAGCTAATCTACCTCATTTTATTAAATTTCATTTGCTACATTCCCCTTTTTTTATCTTTTACAGATGCTTTGACTTTTATGAAAACCAATTTTTTCTTTTTCTTTCCCTCATATTTCAATATTTTTACATGTCTCTGACAAAGTTGAATAAAACTTAAGATTTTTCACTACTTAATAAATGATTTTCACAAAGTCCCTAATTTTTCTTTTGCTCTCTTTATTTTTCTGCCCAAGATAGGGCCTTGGCACTAACCCTTGATTTTGCAGTAGGTTGAAGTCTTGATTGTCGGTCTTTTGACTATTCAATTTTTGCACCTTTTGTACGCAATTAAAAGCTCCATTACGGCTCAATCCCACTATTATTTTCTCTTTGCTAACAACATCAGCATTGTACCTTTCACTTTGTTTTCCTGATGATGAGTGTTTCTACACTCTTAATATGTCGAATTTAATTATTATAAATCAATCTAGGTTCGCCTAGTTATTCTAATAATAAAAGTTGTGGAGAAAGAATTTGTGCTTTTTTTTCTATACATTTAACTCCACTTTGAGCATGGACTACTTCTTTAAAATTAAAGTTTTTAAAGCTAAGAAAAAAGGACAAAGCGGTTTTTTCTTATTTTAGTTGTACCATTCTGACTTGTGGCCTGTCAAAGTTTGAAAAATTTAATTTTAATATCCTATTTAAAAAAGTATATTTTTTTCCCGAAGAGATATTAATTTTGCATAAATGCCTTATTTTGAGAACGATATTTTAAGGAAACATAGAAAATTTATATAAAAAAATTCCCATTAAACCATCAATTCAATATCCTCTTTTATGATAAAGAAAGAAAATATCAAATATACAGGGTGTCCGTTAATTAATGGTACATAGAAGAAATACAGACTCCCTACGTAAAAATATTAGGATTTAATCGTACTTACCTATATCCGAAAGTCGATATTAACTGAGGTACAGGGTGTTAAAGTTAAAAGTTTATTTTTGTTTTTCTCTAATGACTTTGAGAAAAACCGAAATTTTTTCACAAAATTTGGCAGTTGAGTTTTTTCTAGGATGAGAAATTGATTTTTTTATGAAATTTTAATGTGCAAAGTAGAGGGCGCTGTCTGCGGTTTTTTTGCATATTTACTAGGTCATAACTTTTTTCTGCCTCAGTGTATTTAAGTTTTTAATGAAAATAATAATGTTTAGATATTTATTACATAAAAAAGATATACTAAGTTTAGGTCGCCCAGAATTGCCGTTTCGGAGATATTTGTATTTAAATTATTCAAATTATAAAAAATTATTATTAATTATTATTATTATTATTATTATTATTATTATTAAAAAAATTAAATAAAAAGTTATTAGAAAAAAACAAAAATGAACTTTTAACTTTAACACCCTGTATCTCAGTTAATATCAACTTTCGGATATAGGTAAGTACGATTAAATCCTAATATTTTTAAGTTGGGAGTCTCTAGTTTTTCTATGTACCATTAATTAGCGGACACCGTGTATAATATAATATAAAATATAAAATATAAATATATAGTCGATACAGTTGAGAAGATTAGCCAAAAAAAGATATTTTTTTCAGTTTGTACATTCCCAATAGGAAGAACTTAAGTAATACATTTTATGAGTTGTTATTATAAGCTCAAAAATATATGGTGCTTGCTGTGAAAATTAATGCAATATTAAAACTTTAAATTATTAACTAGATTTTCCTAAATAAAAGAAATTCTTTCTACACTCGAAACATGTCGAATTGAATTATGAAATATTCTAGGTTCGCCTAGTTTTGCTAATTAAATCTTGTGGAGAACAACTTTGTGCTTTTATTTTTTTTCTATACATTTAACTCCACTTTGAGTATGGACTACTTCTTCAAAATTAAAGAAATTCTGATCCAAGTTAAGTGCTATTTACGCTTTTATGTTTTGTAGACAAAAGAGGTAAACTTTATTATCTATACGTACTCATTTATATCTTCATCAACTGGTATAGAATTATTAAGGGCTTTAAAAACATTTCTCCAATCCCATTTTGAAGAAGACGTTTCAGCATTATAGCTTAGATCGGTACAAAGAGGCAAGCAGTTACAGTCATCAGGTACCTAAAACACATTAAATTACTTACCTACCTTATAATATAGCAAAAAAATCTAATCTTCATATAATATGCTCTGTATCGACTAATAATATTATTCATATTTATGTATTTGACACTTTTAGAAATTTAATATTAACAAGACAATAAGACAATTGAATACAATTAATTATTGTTAGAAAAACAATAGTAATTCGACAATTTTTTCGAAATCTAAACTTTATATAATAATAGGTGGTTCAGTTTTAAAAAAAGTGAATAATATTTTTGATAGCAAAAACTATTTTTTATTTACTACTAACATGAGAAAACCCTATTAATTACCTCATTTGTTCAATGAGAAAGAGTTTATTATCAACCTAGGTTAATAATGAAGATTTTTTATTTTTGAAAGAAATTGACTAAAACTTTATTGATTTAACGAAGTGAACATGAAAAATAAACTCTAGAAGATGTCCTAAGATAATGAAAATTATCAAAAACTATGAAAATCATTTAAAATAATACTTGATTGTACAGTTATTACAAGTCATGTGAACTGCCGCATTTCCACTATTAATAGAATTACCATTATTTATTATCGGTAAATTTACTTCAGAATTATAAATAGGTATTTTCGATAATTTGTGAATGCTTATATTAACACTTCGCTCACCGGCGACAATAGTGGCACATCTCAAAAAAATACAAAACACATTAAAACACGTGAAACAATCTAAAATTTGATGATGTTTCATCCATCAATACTGGCATAAAATTAGTTCAGATGGCCTCTTCGAGATGGCGCTTGTGCCACTACGGACTCCCGCGTGCCGAGCTCCTTAAGTCGCATCAACACTGGCATATTTTGAGAGTGCCGTTGACTGCGTGCTTAGTTATGCTTCGTGTTTGAGCAATAGTGACCCATCTAAGAAATATTAACGATTTGTTTCTGCATTAGTGGCACATTTAGAGTATATTTTTTATTGCAGTTTCCATAAGTTTTAATCAAAGCCGTGTCAATTGATTTCAACAATAGTGGCACATCTAACAAATATCACCTTTTTAAAAAACAAAAAAATAACTTAGCAGTACCCAATAACTTGGCACATAAAACCCCACCAATAATCACAGCCAAGTTCATTAATGATATTGAAGTGACATTACAAGATGAAAAATTAAAATACCGCAAACTTTAAATGCATTTTTCTCTATAACGTTAAATTTTGAGTTGTGTCACTATGGTCGCCGGTGAGCGACTTGGTAGGTACTAAATCATCAGTCCCTAAGTTTTCTGCCAGACCACCTTGACGTGCGAAAGAAGTGGGGGGGGGGGGGATATACTTAAATTTTCATTGGATAAGATGGGTTTTTGTACTAGTTTGGCTATTCTCTTCTTGTCCGCTATCGATTCCTCAATATATTCTTCAATTACTATCGCCGACTTCCATCCACCGTGCCTTTTTAGGCTCAGTAGGTCTCCTCCATTTTCTGCTAAAAGTGTTGCCGAGCTGCGCCGTAGAGAATGACCAGTGTAACACTCAGGATGTTGTAATTTCAGAACTTGAGCCATAACATAATATGGTACTTTACTAATAGTATTGTGTCCAATATTTTCTCTATGATGTTTACTTTTGCGATATAAAATATATATTTTTTTTATGTCAGTCTGCCGGTTAGGCAAATATTTTTTACGACTTTAATCAATTGCGGTTCGAAAGTAACAAATCAACTGGATGATCCATTTTTTGAGTTAGGAATACTTATAACAATAATCCCATCTCGAATGTCCACGTCATTAAAAACCATATTGCAAAGTTCGTCTGTTCTGCAAGTATGTTAATTATCATAATAGCCTAGAATTTAGAGTAGAGACCGACCGAAGGTTCGGTTTCGGTTTCGGCTAGTTTCGGCCAAAAAATCTAGTTTCGGTGACAGTTCGGCTAACACTTTGGGTGGGTTCGTAGGCAGTGTTGTCTATATAAATAATAGTTTTTTCTGTCGACCTTTTTTTTTTGTAGTGGGAAGAAGACCAAGGCAGAAGATTCGGTTTCGGCTGAAAATCTTGATTCGGTCGGAAACTAATTTAGAGCTTATTAAATGACAAAAAATGAGTATAATATTAAAATCCATACCTTTTTTGATAAAAATTCATCATTATTTAAAAATGTATCAATTTCTTCCTTCGAGAATACACGTGATTTTTTAGGGTTATAGGTAACATTTTTCCTTTTCAAAAATGTTACAACTTTAAAATACTTCGAAATATCGATATTTTCTTTCAGTGAAAGAGTTGATTTCAACATTGAGTTGCTTGTTGCTTGCCCATAACGTTGATACCTTATATTATATTGTGTTCCGATTTTTCCTTAAAATAGGCCAGCATGACAATTTCAGTGATTTAAACGACTTTTTTTTCTTCACACCACTTCTTTAATTAAGTATACCAGACCTACCTATGCCTTCACATAAAGTCGCTTTGATTCTTTAGGCAACACATCACTGCTCGTACTAGTCGCTGCCTTTCGGAGCTCAGGCGAGGTACAATTTTCCGTTTCTAAATCACTGTCGCTTTGGGCGCTAAGATTCTCAGCCATATTTTATTATTTTATTGTAAAACCTTTTCTTAAAACCCTCAAAAGGTAGTCACAATTATTTTAGAATAATGACGTTTATTAAAACCCATCAGCTTCAATTGTTTTATTCGTTGGCTTGACAACTGAGCCTTAAGGTACTTGATATTTCGATATGTTTGAATAATAGGAGAAATGGATAATTTTAAAATCAAAATGAGGTAATTTGGTATTAGTTCGGCTGTTAGTAGTAAAAAAATTCTATATATACCTCGGTTGAGAAGACCATTATTGATAATGGCTCACTTCTCACCCTAGGTATATAATATACTATTACCATGCCGATTTCCTCAAGATATGACTCTGTAAAATTTTTCCTTTTGCGCTTTTTACCCAGTATTTTACTTAAATGGCCTTGTTCAAGAATTTTTTCCGCATCATCCATACATTCTTTGTTTAAGGATCCGCATATATCTGTCCCATTTTCTCCTAAAATTAAAAGTAATTAATAATAATAATAATAATAATAATAATAATAATAATAATAATAATAATAATAATAATAATAATAATAATAATAATAATGATGATGTCTTTATTTCTGATTCAAGCAGTAAAAATAATAACATTACAATTCAGAACTAAAGTAAATAATGGTTGCAGCTTAATATCAGAAACGGCGAAGTCCAGATGAGCATAACACTTATGTTATCCACCCTGATCGACTTAACCTCAAAATCAACAAATATAATAATAAAAAAAACCTTAAGAGTAGGTACGCGCTCAATATGTTATAACCATATAAACATGCATTTAAAGAAGAGACAAAAATATTTTGTGCCTTTTTATCTTGCAGCTTGCTTGGCGAAGAGATATTTAAATATATTTTGTCTAAATTTGTTTGGAGTAAGAGTCTTAAAGAAGTCAGGAAGTGAGTTGTACAACAGCTTAGTTAAAAGTAAAACACCGTTCAAACATGGAGGATTTATGTAGAGGTTTATCATACCCCAAGATCGAATATTTACGTCATGTACATGGGATCTAAAAACCACTTTGGTATATAGATATGGGGGACTATGGTAGGATAAAATTTTATGATAGAAACAGGTCTTATGTAACCTTCTCCTGTTCTCCATATTCAACCATTTTGCTCTCCATATTCAACCATTTTGCATCAGTTAGCTTGAGAGATACCTCGTCTATCTTATATCAATTGATTTCCTGATGATATCAACATCATTTTTTTTCTACCAAAGACCATTACTTTTAAGTTGAGGTATAACGAATGTTCTAAAGAAACTGTTTGAAGATTTTTAGGACCCCTAGTGATATCTTGACAGCCCTTCGCAACGTACTCCATTCTACACGATAAATACAACTGGGTGTCGTCTGCATAGAAATGTTTTTTACATTTTTTGATAGCCTGTCGCAAGCATGACGGGTATATAGCATACAAATACATTATTTATATAACTATTTTATTAATTATAGTTATTATAGCAAGAATATAATTACAGTTAAGGACAATAATATGCCAATGTTAAAATAAAAGCGAATATTATTGGCAACTTTCCCGTTTGAATGGTACCTATATTTATCGGAAAATTTTGTTAGGTAATAATCCGACCAAAAATAATGAATTAAATCATTCTGTCGGCCCCGGTCATAACTCATAATCAATTTCCAAAATATCTTTATGACTTTTTTTATGCATTTAATTAATTAAAGGATACAAATATAATTGCAAGGCTTCTTTCAATCAAAATAATAAAAACCCTACTCTCCTATTGCAGGGACCACAAACAATTATTGCTTCCATTAAGATTTTTCGAAAAACGCCCTAAAGACCGTCGGAAAAACGGCCGTAAAAAATAACGCGGTATCGTAGTCGGTTCTAGTGTGCGCAGATAGATAGCTTAAAGATCATTTTATGGTAGGGGAGCCCACGATGCTAAATGGGGATTTACTCGAGCGTCGTGGGGACCTATAGGATCTCGAAGATTAGATGGTAGAAAGGAAAAAATGTCATATCATGTGTATCCTTTCACCGGTGGGGGGGAGTTACTACAGGCTTTCAAAAATGTAAAAAAAAACAGTCACATGGATATACTCGAGCGCGTCAGATAATAATAGTGTATATGCCCCACGTGACTCTCATGACGGAGGTACATTAATCTGCCGGTTTTGATGGTGGGGGCGGCGGTACAGAAGGGTTAAAAATGGGGGAAAAAAAATTTACTCGAGCGTGTCAGATATTCAGAGGGGATGTTAAGGGATCCCTAAGGAAGCTCCCATTCAATAGACTGACGATTCGGATGTGATACAAGCTCGTGGCGACTTTTCGAAAATGTAAAAAAAAACGCTATTTTGACATACTCGAGCGCGTCAGATATTTATACAGACGGTTCAGCTTGGTGTCCTGCTCGTGCTGATTCTTAATCGGACGATTATTTTGAGGGATTTTGTTAATCTGACCGTTTAAAAAAAAAATTTCATGAATTTTTTTTCTTACAAAAATATTTCGGTACAAAATTCGGAACGAGTAATAACAATAAGAGTGACAGACTGCGATATAAATAAAGACAAAATTCATAGCAACAAAACGGTTTCATATTTATCTTGATGCTTTTTAATAATATTATTTTTACATATTTTTGATGGAATTAAGAGAAGAATGCATAAGTGTGTTATATTTTTGAAATCGGAAGAAAAGGAACCATCTAATGCGCTTCTAATATACAGAGTGTCTCATTTAAAAAAATGAAATGTTTTGTTTTAAAGTGACATGTGACACCTACTGTCATTTTTGACAAAACCCATAAATACTTGGCCAAAAGTTCTACATCCTACTTTTTGAGTGAACGCGCTAACTCAAAAAATAGAAAAGTTACAGGCTTTTAAAAGTGGGACAAACTAAAATGTAAAATAATAACCCTGTACATATAATCCCACGAATGCTGTCATCAGCCTGTGATGGTGTGATGGCTGACGGACAGTAGTGTGGGGACGGTGCGAGAGAGTGAGTGATAAAGAAAGTGACATTGAGGCGCGGAGTGCTTCACTGCAGCTGCACGCGCTAATAAACTTTATTGACGATTTTTGTTACTTCGGCTTGTGGTAATCGGCAGATTATGTTTTTCCCGTTATCCTTGAATTATTTCCTTTAAAATAAAAAAAAAATTGACCGCGCTCAAATCGTCAGATTATTGAAATGCAGACTCTTTAGCATGTAATTAACCCACCACACGTTAATCTGACGCGCTCGAGTAAATCCACCTATCGATTTTTTTTTACTATTCTGATCAGCTGCCGTACACGCGCGGCACTATATAGAGGGCTTAGACATGGCAGAGGTACTAAACAGGGTGCAAGGTATCCCCCATATGTTAATTTGCCGCGCTTGAGTAAATCCCAAAATCCCCTGTTGGGCTCCCCTACGATTATAACATATTCCAAATTCACATTGATGCCTCTACAGAAAAATTTACGACATTTTTGTTATATTTTTTCAAAATTTTCGTGTAAAACATTTTCCAAAACAGTCATTCCCCTATTAATTGGAGTGTGAAAAGAACGAAAAAAACATTTATTTTCTATTTTGATCGCAGTGATTGGGAAATATTTTTTTAGAAAAAATTTAAACGCTCTAAAGAATTTCGGGAAAACGGCCGATAAAAAAATGCGTAGCCAGTTCCAGTTTGCGCAGATAGATAGAGACAGCATAATATAAACGGGTATTGAAAGTATTTATTGAGCTATATTAAGATCAAAGACTCATATTAAAACAATTAATTGATTGTTTGAAGGTGGTAGACACCGAAGTAATATAAAAAAAATTACCTTGTCGGACTTCAATTGTATTTATTTTGTTACTTAACACAACGTTTCGGTTAGTTAGCATCTCTAACCGTTTTCAAGTGTAAACTAAATTATAATTCATGTGCAATTAAGCTTGAAGACTCCGCCTACGTGCTTATTGGAGTGTGAAGTTTGATCTGTTAGTTTTCGACAAGAAGGGGATTCTAGATATTGGAGATATCTATACTTGTTTTACTAAATATATGGGTATTTTGATTCATGAAAGATGCTTCTTTAAATTTTCGTTTTCTTCAGTGCTGTTCCTTGTCCAATACTTTGGCTTTTGACCACTGTATATTATGTTTGGTTGGTCCATAAATGTTCCGCTATACCCGATCTCGAAGTTTCACCTCATTGAGTATATTCCAGATGTTCCTTAACTCGAATGGGAAGAGGTTTTTTTGTTTCTCCAATGTACGATTCGCCATATTCGCAAAGGATTTGATAGATACAATTTTTTGTGTTTTCATTACTGGGGGGTTCTACTTTTATAAGAAAGCTTCTAAGCGTATTTCCAGATTTGAAGGCTGTTTTGATATTATGGTTTTTGATTAACCTTTTAAACATTGTGTTAAGTAACAATATAAAGACAATGGAAGTCCGACAAGGTAAGATAATTATTATTAATGTTAAACACACAGTTACCTACTATAAAAAATAGATGGCTGTACGTTTGACAGAAAAACTATCGCTGTAATCACACCCAGGGTACCTAGGAGGAAAAAACTTCTGGAAAGTTTTGTGGTTGTTATAGTAACGAGCTGAAATGAAAGAATCTTATTGGATAAAAATTATAGGTGTGAAATTTTCTATAAAATCTTTCAATACGTTTTAATGCAAACAAAAAAAAATTAAAAAAAGTGTAAAATTAATATGCTTGTTTAGGTTTTTTGGTTAAAATACCGCATATACACTTGACAAGTACTTACTTGGCATAAAAAAATTAACACACTCACACCAGTAGATAGTAAAATTAGTCAAGCATTCTAGGTTACAATTCCTCTGACTGTATCTTCTAAAAAACTTAAGGGGTTTTTCGGTTTGAAAGTAGCATTCTCTTTTTTGTGGTTTAAAAACTTTGACAGTTTCGGATGTTGTAATCATGACTGGTTGAACTTCAGTTAGAACGACTTCGTTTAGTGGTACTCTGTAGTAGTGTTGACTTGGCCTTGGAATTCGCATTGGAGTATGTAAAGAAACCTAAGCATAATATATTATAACATACACAACGATCTGATAAAGTTGCTTACAAATCTTAATTTTTTTATTTTTAATTATAAGGGACCATATACAAATATACATTAACCTTTAGATAAGCAAACAATAATCGCAAAAGTGGGAAATTTATGGCCACCGCATGTAGACAAAGCTACACTGGATTAGGCATGCGCACTGCAACATTATCATTTGACGAATGGGAAAATAGACAGGTCCGGGCTTTAAAATTTAAGTTATTGCTAAAGAAATTGTAAAAGTTGACCTTTAATTTATTTTTACATGTAAACAACTAAAATTTGCCCCAAATTCTTGCCAAAAAATTGGAATTTCTTCTTAATTTTTGAAGTTAGGAAATAAGGTAGTGATTTCTGGCATTTTTGGTAGTTGCAAACCTATCAGATTTTAAGGATAGAAAATGGTTTTCAAGAGTTTGTTTCTAAAATTTGTTTAAAAATCATTCGTCGTCGTGTTTTTAGGTCGAAAAGGAAGAGAACAAGTCAATTAAACTATAGAACTTATAAAATCGAACATAAGAAACAAACAAAACCAGTAAAATAACCAATCTTCAACGTTATCGCATACCGAACCTCAACTCAAATATTAGTTTGGTAAATAACTTGTATTGATTTTTACAATTTGGCAATAAGTTGGATTCGTATAAAACATTTTCAAGCACAATTTCTTGTTCAAGAATTTGAAAAAGTTTTTGCCCGAGAACTTGACCCGTAGAATACTTTCACCCTTGGATTATTATAAACATACCTATGTATTTACTTTTTCTTTTATATAATATAAGTATTGAGAAAAGTGTCTTAAACTTTTTAAAGCACTATATTGCCCGAAAAATAGGCGTACCCAATTAGATTGCAGGGCTGCAAATAAAATATACCAAAACATGCGGACAATCTGTATTTGTATGTGTTTCTCTTTGTTTTCATACCTTGTTTGTATACCCTAGGCCTAGTTAGATGTGTTTAAATGTATCATAATAAAATAATGTTATATATCAAGATACATCATTACTGAAAATACGAAATATCCGGATTTTACCCCTATTTGAGCATAATAAAATCCTACAACGATTTTTGTTTGTATTCCAATCGAAGTCACTAAAAGTACAAACACAATTCACTAAACTACACAAAACTAGAAATCCGTAAATATTAAACATGCACAATCCACAATAGCAAAGAAAACAACAACGAATCCACAGAGAAATCTTAAAACACAACAACAAAAATGTAAATATATTTTGAGCATGTCGCTAAAGAAGGACAGGCCGATAACAAGATCAAGCGCAATCCTGCCGTGAGAGAAGTAGTTCAAGAGGCAGTGAATTTTTTTTGTACTTATTTTCCCAGTCGGTGAATATCAAATAGTCTGCTCGGATGGTGACACAAAACGACAATTTGTGAGTCTGGCTTAAATTTTCGGATGGGTTCACGAGATAAAAAAAAAGTCAAGTCCACTTATTTTCCCATTCATAAATATTTGACATTAATTAAAGTGAGTCATTTTATTAATGGAAATAACAGTCGGGCACATCCCAAGTGGAGAAAAGTCTGTCTGGCTGAAAATTTACGGATGCAAAAATTTGACCGATTTTTGGAATCCGTAACCCTTATTTTCCCATGCTTGAAATTTATCGTATCATTTGGTACGATCGTCAAATATAATCAAAAGTAAGTCTGGCTGATTTACGAAATTGGCAAATGAGTCTGGCGGCATCTTGAAAATCGTGAAAATTACAATATTTTTGCTCTTATTTTCCCAGATTTGAAAATTTGTCACATGATAAATAATACTATAATTTCATAGAAAATACACGTCTGGCTGTCATTTACAATTACTAAAGCCCCGCCACTGTCAATTACTCGCATTTACAGATCGTAGTTATGGCTTATAACTACGTGGCTACAGGGGCGTGCGGTGAGTTATGTAAATGGGGAAGCACCGCTGCCGGCAGGCCCGCCGGAGGCAAAGCGCCGCAGGCGAAATTTTTTTTTGAGGACCACGCCCAAATATTGGCAAGAATTTTGTTTTCGAGAGGTAGAAAAGGTTTTTCAACGTTTACAGGTAGAATACTGTGATTTATTTACTATAAAAAAATGTGAGGTTATGTACCTACCTATGATTTTTCCGAGACTTTTTAATATTCCTTCTATTTTGTAAATGGCTACACCTATGTTTTTTATTAATTTTTACGTAATTTGCCTGTTAAAACCCAATTTTTTACTGACCCAACGCTGCCTTAAGAGTCTTTAAAAACAAGTTAACAAAGTTTCATAATAGAAACTCTCGTAGAAACTAATACCCAAAAATATACATTTTTACCTTGAATTCACAGTTTGATTTAATTTTAAACAGATACTGGGTGTGTAAATATTATGTGATGTGGTTAATTTACATTGTTCCTGAAGAAAGAGACTGGAAACCTTTTTATAAATTTTGAATTTACAATATATTTATATTACTACTTCGCCTGATAGATGGTATAATTTTAGAGCTTATATTTTGGATATCAACGACGTGGTCTTTAGGTGTTTCAAGTAAAAAAGGGAGATAGGCACCGCAAGAATTGTTTTTTAGTTTGACGTGAAATAAAAATATAAAAAAGAAACCACGTAGGTACATACCTTTTTCATCAATCCAAGAAACAAAGTCAATAATAAACTATAAACCGCAAAACAGATAAGAGAGTTCTATAAACTACACAATTTTCATAAACTGTCACAATTATTTATCATACACATTAACGTCGGACGCGAGCCACGTGCGAGAATCTGCGCGAGGGCGAGACACCACACAATTTTAATAAGACTGTCACAGTCACAATCATTTACCCCCACACATAAACGTCGGGCCACGTGCGAGATGCTCTTCCGAGCGGAGTGCCTTACCAGCAAAAAAACTCGAGGCAAATACGCTCGCGCCCGAAAATTCCCGACTTAAAACGCATGGAAAAATTAAATCATTGACAAGTTTCTTTGTCGCGGGTGCAAACTTTGGCTGCTGCTCGTATTATTTAGCGATGGATTTCCCGAAATATAACGATTGCTGTCAGCCGATTGAGCCGATGTATTAAGCGGCATGCTGCGATTGGGGGCCGGATTTGGTTTGGAAATTAGAAATATATACTTGGATATTTCGATTGTATATAGATTAAATTATTTTAATATAATATTTGTTTTATCTTACGAGAGCGGTAGGGGAAGCAGTGCTTCCATCGCTTCCATGGACCGCACGCCCCTGCGTGGCTACCTTCTCGGCAGTGTTGCCAACTGCCGTGTAATTAAACGTTTTCCGTGTAATCTAGAGTGATGCTGTGTAAATCCCGCGTAATAGAAATTACCGTGCAAAACCGTGTAATTTTGCAGTATTATTTTTAATTTTTTACAATCCAGATTTTTGCATGTATATTTTTTAAAGTTCGATGTTGAATAAAAACTTTTTCTGCGATTTTCATAGAAGTTCAAGATTTCGCAAATAAATATTTTTCAATCTGCCCAATAAAAATTCTGTACTTCAATAAAAATTCTGTACTTCAATAAAAATTCTGTACTTCAATAAAAATTCTGTACTTCAATAAAAATTCTGTACTTCAATAAAAATTCTGTACTTCAATAAAAATTCTGTACTTCAATAAAAATTCTGTACTTCAATAAAAATTCTGTACTTCAATAAAAATTCTGTACTTCAATAAAAATTCTGTACTTCAATAAAAATTCTGTACTTCAATAAAAATTCTGTACTTCAATAAAAATTCTGTACTTCAATAAAAATTCTGTACTTCAATAAAAATTCTGTACTTCAATAAAAATTCTGTACTTCAATAAAAATTCTGTACTTCAATAAAAATTCTGTACTTCAATAAAAATTCTGTACTTCAATTAAAATTCTGTACTTCAATAAAAATTCTGTACTTCAATAAAAATTCTGTACTTCAATAAAAATTCTGTACTTCAATAAAAATTCTGTACTTCAATAAAAATTCTGTACTTCAATAAAAATTCTGTACTTATAAACCCACTACAGTGAATTTGCTTATCTTGATTTTTTAAACAGCCAAAAGTGATATTTCTCGTGTTTTAGCGAAATGTCTACCTGCTCGTTCATCCGTCATTAATATTTTTGTTGGAAATTTACTTCTCTACAATATTGCTTCTTAGTCTTGTTCGTTTAATTTATACAGTGTGTGTATAAAGTCTGGAAACGGCTTAATAACATCACAATTTACTGGCCGATTTAAACCAAATTTGGTACAGTTGTGTAAGAGGATCTAACGCACCGAATGACGATATTGGCGTTGTTGGCTTTTTAGTTTGTCTGGAATTCGAACGAATTTTATATTTTTAAATATAACACCCAGTATATTTTTACATTTTTAAATTCCACATAAAATTATAATTATTTTTTATTAAATGCATTATTAGTCTATACTTCATAGTTTCCGTGATATTGACTCTCAAAAAGTGACATTTTTGAACTTTGACAGCTTATAACTTTCTAACAGTACGTCTTAGAGCAAAACGGCTTACATGTCCCTATCTTCAATTTTTATTATCTTCCCAAAAAAATCAACTTCCAGTTAAACCGGAACAACTATATTTCCTGATTTCGAGTTACATCCGGTTTAACCGGAAGTTGATTTTTTTTTAGGAAGATAATAAAAATTTAAGATAGGGACATGTAAGCCGTTTTGCTCTAAGACGTACTGTTAGAAAGTTATAAGCTGTCAAAGTTCAAAAATGTCACTTTTTGAAAGTCAATATCTCGGAAACTATGAAGTAAAGACTAATAATGCATTTAATAAAAAATAATTATAATTTTATGTGGAATTTAAAAATGTAAAAATATACTGGGTGTTATATTTAAAAATATAAAATTCGTTCGAATTCCAGACAAACTAAAAAGCTGGCAATAACGCCAATATCGTCATTCGGTGCGTTAGATCCTCTAACACAACTGTACTAAATTTGGTTTAAATCGGCCAGTATATTGTGATGTTATTAAGTTGTTTCCAGACTTTATACATACACTGTATAATTCCAGAGATAGTCGCGTCTGAATGTAAGAATTATTCGCAATTTTTTATATCTTGACTATATCTCAAAAACTAAACAAGATACACAAAAATGTTAAAATATCTTTTTTGTAGAGAATTAAATTCCCTACAAAAAACAATTGCACAATTTTCTCGTATCTCTGATAGTTACAAAGTTATTCGCGAATAAAGTTTTTTGATGACGGACGGACGGACTGACATTTTGCTAAAACCATATTTTTTGTATTTCTGGGGTCTCAAAACGTTGAGAAAAATGTTTTTTAGCCATAGTAGAATTTTGCCCAAAACCAATACTTTTCTTAGCAGAAATTATGAAAGGTAAAAACATGTAGAGATGACAACAATCGCCTGTATAATTGAACATGCCGAATTTAGCGCGCCTGTCGAGCGTTGGACGAGTCTGGCAAAGGCTGTCGGGGTGTTCCACATTAGCCAGACTATAATTTCAGCTGTTATTATAATATAAACTATCATCACTCAAATTTTTAGGACTGCGAAAATAAGGGCAATGGTTTCGCTAAATTTTTTCCAATTTTCCACCTGCCAGACATATTATCCATCCTCACAGATTAACCAGACTATTTTTTTTCTTAAATTTACTGTATCTCTCACTAATAGAACTATTTTTATCACTGGAAAAAAAAGTGCAGTACGTTTGTACTTTCTAACGCATTTTCCGCCTCAACCCATCGGAACCCCCCCCCCCCCTACATATATATGAATTTTGCTTAGAATAACAAACCCAATAATTCTATCCATGTTTGCTGACTGGGAAAATAAGTACCAAAAATCGTCACTGCCTCCTGGACTAAAGACATCTGACCGGCGAGCCGTGCACTCAGACGTATTTTTCACCCATAAAACTTAATGTCTATGTAAGGAACAGGCTGGTCGTTATTCATAAAATCTAAGTGTGAAAGTGTCCGATGAACTTAAGCATAATTGTAATAATCGTAAATTTTCGAAATTAATTTGCGTCTTTGACAGATTGACATTATGGTTTTTTTTATGTTTGTAAATTTTAGGGTATGGTCCGAAAGTAACTAGTGTCGTGGTTTAGCGTTCCGTATTTAACCAAATGATAGCGGTAACCAAAAAATAGGTTTATTTTGGAACACGGTTTTCGGATATGACGTCACCCAAATGTCAAAATGCTCACCGGCTTTAAACGCCGGTTACAAGTGGTTTCTCCTGTCACTTGTCATTATAAAATATTGTTATGAATTTAATTTCAAAATATTTGGCCGATGGTTGGTAATTTATTAAGAGAATGAATCTCAATGAAATTATAAGTAAGTGTATTTAGCATTTCTGTAAATTATCAGTCTGTCGTGAACTTTTCAAAATTAAAGGTTATGATTTTAACGAACATGGTGATTTTTCGTCCCGAATATAACCGGATTTTTATGGTTGATCTGTCATTTGTCGAAGTTAACCGTGGTTACTGGTGGTAATATTCGGACCATACCCTTAATGTTTTCTGGTATATTATCTAATTTATGAATTTTTTGTTCCGTATGTAGGATTTGTAGATCCGGGTCGATAATTTTTGAAACCAAAAAAAATAATAGTAGAATGAAACCCATTGGAAAAGGAAGAGAATATAACAAAAATGAAAGGAAAAATAATTTACGGGCGATCCGAGGTCGGGAAGTGGAAGGGGGTGAGTTTTTAAGGGTAGAAAACGATTTATCTTGATTTTCGGCAAAACTACAAGTCCTAAGGAAAAACGTTTTGTATTTACACTTTTTTCACATAACCTCAAAATGTATGTGAAAAATTCAAATAACAAAGTTTTTGGTTTTTTATTTTTATCTTTACAAAAAAATTTTTTTTTAACGAAATTTTGGTAAAAACTTACTTTTTTATGTCCCAAACACACTAAAATGTTTTTGATTTAAAATATTTATTTTTTCACCTTATTTTGACTTAATATCGAAAAAGCACCATAATTTTCAATCGAAAATTCTCACGTCAAAATATCTGCTTTTTTAAAAATGTCGGTGGTCTTTTTATTTGTTAAAATCTCTACTTTCTGATGGTGTAAAAAAATTTACATTGCCATGGTAAATGTTCTCAAAAATGCAAAGAAACGAAAAAAACTCGAATCCGAATTTTTTTTTTAATCATTATATGTACAATTTTGAGCTACTTACTAAAATTTATACTTTATTTACTTGAAAAACATAAGACTCCATGTAACATTGATAAACAAAAAAATTATAAATTCATTAAACATAGATAACATAAACATAAATAGCTCAAAATTGTACATAATGATTTTAAAAAAAAATTCGCATTCGAGTTTTTTTCGTTTCTTTGCATTTTTTGAAAACATTTACCATAGTAATGTATATTTTTTTACACCATTAGAAAGTAGAGATTTCGACGAACAAAAAGCCCACCGACTCTTTTAAAAAAGCAGATATTTTGACGTGAGAATTTTCGATTGAAAATTAGGGTGCTTTTTCGATATTAAGTCAAAATAAGGTGAAAAAATAAATATTTTCAATTCATCAAAAAAATTACAGTGTATTTGGGACATAAAAAAGTTTCACCAAATTTCGTGATTTTTTTTTTTTGTAAAAGGTAAAAATAAAAACCAAAAACCTGGTTATTTGAATTTTTCACATAAATTTGGAGGTTATGTGAAAAAGTGTAAATATAAAAGTTGTAGATATTTTTATAACCTACAACTTTGCTTTTTAACGTTTTTCCATAGGACTTTGCCGGAAATCGAGATAAATCGTTTTCTGCCCTTAAAAACTCACCCCTTTTTACTTCCCGACCTCGGATCACCCGTAAATTGTTTTTCCTATTATTTTCGTTATATTCTCTTTCTTTTCCAATGGGTTTTCTCCTACTATTATTTTTTTTTTCACTTTTTACTATTTTCAAAGGCCCTGGTCTATTGTAAGTTGCTAATTTTTTTACTTTTATTTAGCAAAAGTCTACCACCCTGATCTACAAAGTAATATTTTTCTTACCTTGAAGCCTTGAATTGAGAGTTTACAAGTATGGTCAGTATGTTCATTAACATCTCGCAAATACAAATCCAGGGCGTTTTTCGCTCCAGAGAAAAGTGCCCTTTTTGGGTAAGTGTCGATATCTTCGTGTTCCATATATCCATCATCAAGGGCCCAAGTTACATTCTCAGCAATTTTTGGATTATCCTTTAAAGGTATATTTAGAAGTTGTCTAAAAAATAAAAATTTACTTATTTAAAGAAAATTACAGATTTATGGAAAAAAAAATCTTACGATTTAGTTATATTTACACTAGTTAATAAATACAATAAAAATTGCGAGTGATGTAATAATGACTGTATACGGGGGAGAAAGCATCCTAATTGAGCATTCAATAACCAAAATTTTCCACCACGTATAGATTTTGAGTTATCGACTATATATTAGTTATTTTTATTTTATACTAACTTTTTTATATAAATTTATACACAAGTTTAAACCAAGGAAAAAAAAAACAATATATGTTATGTATAACAGGATTTTTTTTACACAAATACACATGAAAATACAATAACTGTACATTATTATATAATATAGTAATTTTCTGTATATGCAACTTTCTTGCAAATGCTGACTTTCGTTTATATTCCTGATCGCTTTCTCTCATAAGAAACCTACAATAATCCTCCATCATTGCTGAATTCCATCTGCCTTGGTAGCATTACTTCATTGTTACTATGTCTTGGTGGAATCTTTCTCCATGTTCGTCAATAGGTTAGGTTAGGTTAAAATTGAGTGGGTTACAGCTAACCCTCCACTGTGACCATGCGATCTATTGTGGCTCAGACCTTATTTATATTTCCCCCAATAGGTCTAACTTTTTGATGAAGTTAATGATGGTATTGGGAGAGACATTTTTTATGTCATCCGGCAGCAGAGTCATCTCGCCGAATAGGGCGAATCTGATTCTTTCTGCTGCGGGGCAGGCGCACATTACGTGTTCTGCTGTTTGTGCATCTTCCATGCAGAGCCGGCATTCATCAGTTGAGGCTAATCCAATTTTATACATATTATGGTGTCGCAATCTGCAGTGGCCTGTGTACAATCCCACTAGTGCTTTAAGGCATGATCTGTTGAGCACAAGTAGTTTGTCAGTTAGTTGTTTGTTTATATGGCTGTATATAAATGCTTTTGAGTGTGTTAGACCTGGTAGATTTAACCAGTGTATTTTCCATTTGCTTTTTGCTTCGGCTAGTATTGTTTTCCTGACCGTAGCATGAGATATACCTATAACCGGCTCGGGTCCTGTAAATTTTAGTGCTGCACCTCTCTTAGCGAGTTTGTCGGCAGCCTTATTACCCTCCAGGCTCATGTGTCCCGGTATTCATACTAGGGTTATTCTGTTGTTCAGACTTAGTTCGGATAGTGTTTCGTGACAGCTCCACACTGTTTTTGAGGTACACCATCTCGATTCAAGAGCTTTTAATGTAGCTTGACTGTCGGAGAATATCTTGATTGGTCTGTGTGCATACCGTCGGTCTATCAGCAGTTTTGCACACATTTCAATTGCATGGACCTCTGCTTAAAATATGGTTGTCATAGTTCCCAGACTGATAGTTATTTCTATTTTTGGGTTTTGCCATATATTCCGGCTCCAATACCTTCTTTAGTTTTGGAGCCGTCTGTAAATATTCCAAATTCCGCCTTTAGCAAATCAGCACTGTTCTTGACCCATTCCTCCCTTCTTGGGTGGATGATTTTATAAGGCGGTTTGTTAATGGATTTTCTTATCATTATGTCAGAGGGCATATTTAACATGCCACAGGCTAGCGTGCCTTTCAACATGCTGGTTCCTCCATGATGCATGACTGCGATTTATTAGTAGCTGCTTGGTATAGTCTATAGAGAAAATGTAAATTGGAGTAAAATAAGTGTATTTTAGGAGACATAGGACAGCCTATTTTGCAGTTACTTTCAAGTAGTTCTTCTACAAGTTTTTCGTCGTTTTCTGCTTTTTTGTTTCCTAAAAACTCCGAAACAATTATTTTAAAACAACTCTACGCAGCTAATCACTTAATTTTGGATCAAACTGTTGATCCTTTAGTAGTTTTCTAATTTGTGTGGTCCAACAAATATTCCTTCCTTAAGCTTAGCATCAAAAAGTTTAAGTTATTTAAATGCATCTCCTTCTTTATATAAAGCTTTAACGAAATGTTTCATTAATCCCAGTTTAATGTGTAATGTGTAATGGAGGTAACAGATATTTTTTGCCGTTAGCACAGGTTGTATCTGTAGCTTTATTATAACTATAATAAAACTATTATAAAATTTATAGACTTCTCTTATATTTATGTCAACTCATAATGTAAATAATAAGTAATAATAGTTTTTATTACATTTTTGGATTTAATTTAAATAAATCATATTTTGTTCATTACGCCATAAGTCTAAACTGGATCTGAATAATATTTAAGATACGGGCATTTAATTATATAAAACTTGTTTTTAAATTTTAACCTTATATTAGTAAAAACTGCTTAACACATGGATGTGATAACTCTGTCTGTATAATTAAAACTCAACGTTAAGTTGAATTAAGTCTGAAATGAGTCATTCCAATAACACTTCAAAAGACAAAGAATGAGGAAACTTTGTATTAAGTGTTGTAATAAAGTTACCTAAGTTCTGATTTGCTTGGATCGGATGCAAGGGGCGCGGTATCAGTTACAAAAATATATTATTTTATATAAAAAATTAAAATTTTACTTCCTGCATAAATGGTAGCAACAGGAACGTAAAAATACTATTCAGCAAAGAGATAAGCATTTTAGCGAAACATTTTGATGAATTTATCACTGTCAATCACCCTATACACTATACAGTTTATCTGAAACTGCAACAGTATTTAAACAAACTTAAAAATATGTGATATCTGAAACTGCTAACATACAGATGTGTAAAAAAAATATTACCTAAACAAAAAGATATAATAGGTATACCAACCCATAAACGGTAAGTCAGATAATTTTTTTTTACCGCAGGGCTATTTATACCTCCCCTCCCTCCATATACTTACAATGCAAACTTGCACAGTATCTACATAACTAATATTTTAAACTTACACATTATCCTTATATATTTCTGTGAGGTTTAAAATATTAAAAGTAAAGCATATTCCTTCATCGGTCATTATAGGCTGGAAATGGTCTTTACATGAAATGTCCATATTCATCCATCTGCATTGCATAAACAATTGGGATATAGGTATGTATGGTGTCACCTTAAAACAAGAAATTAAATATTCCACTTAACATTATTTGCCTATACAGTGTGACCAGTAAAGTCCGCATCATATGGGATTTTTTTTTATTAATAGCTTTATTCAAAATTTGACGTTGGCATCAAGTTCTGCTTCGACCGAGATGAAAATTAAGCAAAAAAAAATAGTAGTCACGTGATTCGCATTATTTGTCAAATTTTAATTATTTTCAAAAAATAATTCAAAAGTGGGATTATTTCTGAAAATATCGAAAAAAGTTATAAAAAAAAGTTTTTTTAAATGCATTTTCTAGCCCACGTGCAAAATTTCAGCTGCATAAGATAATTTTGATTTTTTACCCACCACTAAAATTTATTTTCCACTTAATGAACACTTTACTGAGGACACTGTGTTCTTTTTTATCTTAATATTAAGGTGTATTACTTTCAAACACAAACTACATTTTCAAAAATACTTATTTTATGAAGTTACCTTATACAGGATCAAAAACAAATAAACTTTGCATCACATGCGACCAAATTTTAATAGCCCAATTTTGATTTTGTAGAACTTTTTTAAATTTATTATGGCGCTATTTTAAAGAAAATGTATTGTATCTAAAATAAAGCATTGTCAAAACTTAGAAGTTTTATGTAGGTTGCGTTGAGTCTTATTTTGCAAAAGTAGTGCAATTTACAAAATATGGGTAAAAAATTAAAATTATCTTAGGCAGCTAAAATTTTGCATGTGGGCTAGAAAAGCATTTAAAAAACTTTTTTTAATAACCTTTTTCGATACTTTCAAAAATAACCCAACTTTTGAATTATTTTTTGGAAAAAATGAGAATTGGACAAATAATGCGAATCACTTGGCTACTATTTTTTTTGCTTAATTTTCATCTCGATCGAAGCAGAACTTGATGCCAAAGTCAAATTTGAAATAAAGCTATTAATTAAAAAAAATCCCATATGATGCGGACTTTACTGGTCACACTGTATAAGTTTGTGCTTTAGAAGTATGCAACACTAGCGCTGAGCGCTACATCCTTTTGGCGGTGTTCCCGTGTACTGAATTAAGTTGAACTTCGCGTTTCCTTTCTTTGGTCGGATCTTAGCTTCATTTATAAGTTATGATATGGTGGAATGCGTCGGAAAAACTCTTGTTAAGCCTTAGTTAATTTTCGATCCATTAAACCGACAACCTACGGGCTTTAAACGCTACCTAGCGGAACTTCTGTAATTGTGACGTGTCCTTAAGAAGGGTGATGTCCTGTTAACATTTTTTCTTATTGATATAAGTCTTTTGGAGGTTCTGGTATGCTTCAGAAATATCCAGCATCGACATTAGATGACGGTTAATGCTACATCCTTTTGACAGTATCTTCGTGTACTGGTTGAAGTTTGCTTTTCCTTTGGGCGGATCCTAGCTTCAATGATAAACCATGATGTGATTGAACGCGTCTTGTTCAAAATAATTAAATAGTTAATATGTATACTATACACTGCATCCATTAGCCCCCCCTCCCCCAGGTTACTGGGAAAATTTTACTTTTGAACTTTTTTTTTAAATATGTTTTCATATTGAATAACAAAACAAAATTTTTTTGCTCAAAAGTAAATTTTAAACTTATCATTTACACCCACCAAATATATTATAACTCAAGCTAATTGTCAATTGTCATTCACTTTTGTTACAGCACGTGCTTTGTAAGGCTATAGGGCCGTTGAAATCATTTGCAAAGGTTTCTATTAAAATTTTTAAAATGTTTGTTGATTTTATAAAATTAAGGTCTTGTGTTCATTACGATTGAATTTTTTAAAATGTTAATATCCTTTTTTATTTTTCTTTCAGATCTCAACAATGATTCTCCTTTCTAAATAATAAAAATGTATGTATAATAAGTTTTATGTTTTACCCTGTCTTATAGATAATTTTGACGTCTTCTTTTAGAAGTGCTTTTTACTTTCCCTTCCATTTGGTTGGTTCAGACTTTTTTAAATAAATGTTTCACATACTCAGTATGTTTTCATTTATTGCATTTTTTTTTCACCATTCAAATGTTATTCCAACACACCACTATCAATTCCATAAAAGCGTCATTAAGGTTTTGTACCTCTTACCATTTTCTCTTCTGCTAAAACCATTACTAAATTTCTCCTAATGATTAACGTTTCTACGTTCGACACATGTAGAGACCCCTGGTGGAATACTTTTATTCAAATAAATTTTGTTGAGGTAGCCTTTTAGTTTTTCTTTCGTTATAATATATAATATTATAAATATTATTTTATACAGCCAGTACAATATATTTTGTACATAGAAATAAATATAAATGGATTCTAGAAATTACCGAATATACTTACATTGTAAAGAAAATCAAAGAATTCATTGTTTTCATAATAATAGTTATCAAATGACGAATTCATATCATTCTTTTCGTATGCAGTTAATAGATAAGGTGCTACATTAAGGTCACATAATAGATTCATGTATGAAGCTTGCTGATACCTTAAAAAAAGTATTCATTATATTTTTCCTCTTTTCTTAGACCTGGTACTAGCTTCCATTAACACAGTGATGTCCGAAAAGACCATTTTAAATTTTTAAATAAAATTTGACAAATTTATTACATTGTGATTTTACACTGAGATTTACTTAAAATTTCAACAATGTTTTAAATATCAGGCTATACATCTTAAAACTTTTTTTGAGAAATACTGACATTATTTTAAAAGTTTTAAGTATTTGAATCGTGTATCTTAAAAGAAAAAATACCTTGCCCAATACTTAGATTTTCGGATTTCCATTTAAACTGAAAGGTATAATTTTGTAAATAAAATACCTAGATAAAAAACAAGATGTGTTTCTTTAAGATGCATCTTTTGGTTGGTAAAGCTTGTCAATGTGTATTAAACTTAAACTTATTTTAGACATACCCGTTGTAAATAGTATATTAAAGTACACGTTTCATAAGAAGCGGTTTTAGCGCACGCGTCTATTTTAAAAAACGAGCCACAAAGTGGCGAATTTTTTTATTGACAAGTGCGCTAAAACGCCTTATGAAACATGTGCTTTATAATTTTTTTTCTATTTCACCTTTTATAATCAAGAAAAATACATTTTAAAATAAAAATAAATCCTTCAAATTTTGTAAATTTTTATGTCTAAATTTTATGTTGGTAATACTATTTTTTATCATAGTAGCCTCTGGACAACAAAAAATATTTTGCAAACTGTCATTTTTTGATTTATTGACCCATTTTCACCACGAGATTCTAAAGTTATTTTAGCGATATGAGATTTGAAATTGGACGGAATACGTTGTGTTATTCTTGTACATTCGGTACATATACAGAGCGTTCGGAAATTCGGGAGATTTTGCTACTTTTTTTAGAATTTCAAAAGACGTGATTTTACGTCACGGCATTGCAATTTAGTATAGGGAAGATGGAAAATTCAAATAAAGTTAAACTTAAAATCGATATTGGAAGGTTAGTAGATTGAATTTTGGATAGGATTTGGCAGAAAATGATAGTATAGATTTATGCAACCAACATACATGACTGTTATCCACACAGAATAAAAAAGTAGTTTATCAACCTCCCCACCCCACCCACCCAGAATAAAAAAGTAAGTTATCAAGCTATTTTTCCTCTGCGAAAAATGGGTTTTCTCGTAAATCACAAAGGCCGCGCAAGTCAATGAAATGAAACATTTAAATGTTACCAACATCAAATAAAGAAAAAACGCGTATCGAAATAGCTTCATTACGATACGCAAATGCATATCGTACTGAGCTTATTATAAACGTGAAATAGAAAAAGATTGTTTAAATTCTTGAGTTAGTATATTAGTTACGTTCCCTTAAGATATGATATTATCGTTATAGATGCATATCCACGTCACTTGAAAATACTATTATGTAATCGAGGTAAACGAGGCATTCTTAATAAGTAAATTTTCTTTAAAATGTCGTTCATTATTCTACTCCAGGTAGCAGGTGCATTGTTTAATCCCATGACCATAAACGGAAAAGAATAGTGGTTTTTGGGAGTTGAAAATAAAAATTTTTTCTGATCGTCGAGATGTAGGGTACTTGAAAATACCCATCCTAGGTTTCAATTTAATAAAAATGTAAGTTGATTATAACCGTTGGTATAACTGGAATAGGCCTAAACGTTAAAATATATTTACTCAAAAAGTCAGTGTTAAATGGGTTTAGTGAGATATTACAGGTTTACATAGTAAATCATCCTATATTTTTTTTTTATTGTAAAAATAAATATCGTTACTTACTCCTCCAGTGTCAATGTTTCATTGTTTATCAGTTTCCTAACCATGTCTGAATGACTGTACATTTTTTTATTGGCTTTCGTTTCAGGACAGATTGTAACTGCGGGGAACGGTATTTTGTAAATTGGCGTCTCTTTCGTTGAAAAACTGACTATCACTGGACTATTTTCCCATTTCATGTAAACCAGCGATATGAAATAAGCACATCCAGATAAACATAATACAAATACCATAAACCACCAACCCCTAAAAACATAGAATGATGTAACGACGATAAAAAATTTCGCGCATGGTTTGAAAAGTGTTCTTTGAAGCGTCAAGTCCCATTGTCTCCTTTTTTGGCACCGAAATCCAAATATTAACAAACAATTTATTTTTTGAACCTAAAAGAGATGGGTAAGACACGATTTATTTTTAAAATGTTAAAAAGTTTGGAGTTATACAGGTTAAAACCAATTTTACTTTTAAAATTTATAGTCTACATAGTGGTACCTACTCAATATTATTGATAATTTTCTTTGTATTACTATTATCTCTTGATCCTTCTAAGAATAAAAAGTAAAATATGTTTTTCGAACCATATTAAATTTCATATGGAAAATATTAAGCAACATTTTTTTATATGTAAATAATCCCTACAAATCCAACTTTTTTTACAGAAAAACCGTAAACTCTGTGTTATTTAGGGATATGTAACATTTTTTACAAAATTTCATCTAGATCCATTAGGCCTTACCACAACCACCTTGAAAAGAAGCCATGAAGTGACATCGGGCAACGCCGCATCAGCTAGGAGTTGCGGATCCACAAGCAATTATTATCACGCGCGCCAACGGGCGAGTTTTTTATTCTTTCTGATATTTTTTGTGTTTTTTTGGCTCTGTTGCCACTCTATTAATATTGAAAAATGTACAAAAAAGTAATAAATAGTTTTGGATAACAAAAAAAACTTACCTAATTATTAAATAATAGTAATATTGCGTTGAGAAGCTGTTTTTGTTTCATTGCTAGTAGATTTATTTGGGCGATCAAAAGTAATATTCTATTATACACATTATTATCTTATGCGTTTAAATTACAGGATTGACTATCGACTTCTGAAGTCTCAAAATTTAGTAAGCTTAGGGCTTTGTTTAAGAAATCTACGCTTTTCTTAAGAAAGTCACCTACTATCTAGGTAACGTCGTTACAATAAGTTTTCAAGCTGAGACCACCTGCTTAGTTTCATTTCAAAAGGTAAAATCCATTTCAAATCATTGTAAGCCAATTCATTACCTTTTAGAAAACCCTTTACCTTCATATCAATGTCCACTGAAACCTGATTAACCATATTTATACAGTCATTGGTCAAATCTAAACTATAAAAATATATTACACTTTCTTCACCTGCTTTAAAAATACTTTTATAGTTAGAGTTACACCCAGGAATACAGCAGGGGCCTGGCATGTTGATAAATTAACAAACTAAAAGAAAAAAAGTAGTACTTACCTAAGTACCTAGGTATCTAAAGGTATCCTACCTACTTATGAACTATCTCTACTAGTGATATTTTTAAACTAATTCACATATACCTTTAAGTTAAATAAACACTTCAATATTTAATAAATCAACTGTAGCCCCAAAACAATAAAGTTTATCCCAAAGAGCTAACTGGAATACAAAAAACACAACTTTTAAATTAAAACAAAAAGTAAACGTAGTTTAAGGTTGAATTCTCAACGTCATTCAATCTATTGCCAACCTATAACCTATTTCGCGTTGATTTTTTGAGTTTATTGTTTTAATAACTAACATTTAAAGAAAATCAACATCGTCGGTACATTATTTAGGTAGTATCTGATATATTACAAAAATATCAATTTATTTCATTGCTTATTTTGGGAGAATTGTATAGTGAAAGAACAATGAGTGACAATGACATAATAATGTTAAAAAAAATCTTACCCGATATTTTTCGCTATACAATTCTCCTAAAATAAGTTATGAAATTCCTTGATATTTATTAAATATGTCAATTATTGCCTATAGAATATCAAGTCAATACTGATTTTCTTTAAATTTTGTATAAAAGCCAGAAAACATAAATAAATCTACGCGAAATAGGTTATAGGTTGGCAAGCATGTTGATACTCCCACCTTAATATGTATGTGACATATGGGTGGCAACACCGCGTTTGTTTATGTGTTGTGTTTGCTACAAAAAGTGAAGTTTTGGTGAAATTTAATTAGTAAGCAATGTACAGACTGAGTAATTTAGTGCATTTTCTTTAACTGCATGTAAGAGTTTATTCTAATAAGCATTTTTATTCATATATATTGTCATTTGCATGTACCTTTTTGTGCTCGACTGTCACAAATTCGCGCCAAAATACTGGGCGTTGTTGCCAAGACATTCATCAATTTCTTGAAATTTGTATGTATGAACTGAATCCTGGCAGGGGAAGGTTGGTTCTGACAGACTGGTTTTGGTTACTTACTGCTAATCGTTTTTGGATCTGCCCAAATAATGACAGATAAATGTGATATAAGCAACAACACCCAGCTAGAAGAAATAAAGAAATTGCTGGCCACCAACACTGATAACCTTAAAGGTCTGATAGAGGGTTTATCCTTGGAACTTGCTAAGAAAAACGATCAATTGTCAAGGGAGTTGGAGAGTGTAAAACTGAAAAATACCCAGCTTGAGGAGAAGGTCGATAAATTGGAGAGACGATCCAGAAAGAACAATATTATTGTTTTTGGTCTCAAGGAATCTAATAACAAGCATAATTTAGCCGATTGGAGCGTGTCACTACTTAATAAGTTGCTGGGTGTGACCTTAACATCGCATGACATAAATAATGTATATTTCATGGGAAACGATGTGAATCAAAAACGCCCTTTGTTGATAGAGCTAACGTCCTACTTAATAAAAAATATCATTTTCAAAAACGTCTACAAACTTAAGAATAAAGGCCTTTTTATTTCAAACGATCTCTGTCAGAAGGATCGTGAAATAAACAAAGTGCTGGTATCGCATTTGAAGGAGGCAAGAGAAAGGAAATTGACTGCTCACATAAAACACAACAAATTATATATCGGCGATGAAATATACACTTATGAGCAGTTAGTGGGAAAAAGGAAGGAACCAGGTCATACTGCCGCAACGGAAACTGAAGATGACGTCTTTGGTCCACCGCCGCTAAGGCTATCTACTAGTGCTCCAGGTACCCCTACATTTGATTTTACTGATATCTTATCGCAGCCGGCCAACCAGATCACTTCCCCAAATACTGGGCATCAAACTATTACAGCAGTGAAGGGAGGGGCGACGAATCCTGCTGGGCCTACTGATAATCCATCATCGCCAAAATCTAAGGTATCGCACATTCAACCCCAGCATACCAAGACTGTACGTTCAAGAGTGGACACAATTAAGAATAAATCCAGCGGAACTAGTACCGGCAGCACTCCTAAAGGCGGAGCTAATAAAACCGGTGATAGACTAATCACACGCTCACAAAATAAATAACTCAGTTTTCTCTTTTTGGGACAATTGCGATTGATGCGGAATATTTTGCACTGGACTACTGAGCGCATAGATGTGTTTATTGTTTTTTAGATTTTTACTTTAGTATTTTTTCAGGCTTTATTCGGAGTCTATAGACAATATATTTTAAACCTATTGTCACTCGTTCGTGGTTAGAATATTAATACAAATGGACTAAACCAGAGTGATTATTATTAGTATTCTTTTTGCAAATCTAACATTTTTGTTATTTTCGTAATTTTATATATTTAAATCATATAAATTATATCAGGACATTAAAACAAATAATTTAAGTGCATATTAAGATAGATTCCTTGCTTTAGCGTAACATTAAAATTTTTATTTTTTTTTTTTGTTCTCAGAGTGATTGCAATAGTGTTGATATAGTTTTAAATTTGGGTGGTTATATCAATAATCTCCACTACTATGAAAAACGGCTTAAGAGTTGGTCACCTAAATGTCAGGTCGCTTTATACAGGGTTCAACAAGTTAGTCAATTTAATTGAAAAACAAAAGCTTGATGTACTTGCAGTCTCTGAGACCTGGCTCTCTCATGAGACGGGTGATGATGCTTTTCTTATTAATGGATATAGGCTCTTTCGAAGGGATCGTCTGACAAGGGGTGGAGGAGTCGCCGTTTATGTTAGTACAAATTTAAAGTCTAAGATTATTCATGCAGACTGCGCGCAGAGCGACATTGAGCAATTATGGGTGCAATTTAGGGTGAATGGTAAGAATTTCGCTGTCTCTGTGTTTTATAGGCCACCAACGTCTAATGTTAAGTCTGGCCTGGACCAGCTTGATAGTGTGTTATCTCTTGTGATTCCGTCTGTGGATTGTGTTGTTTGTTTGGGTGATATTAATGTCAATCTTCTAAACATTGATAATCCTGTCACACATTGCTTCGAAACCTATGACTTTTCCCAGGTGGTTGATGAGCCAACGAGAATATCGGGTAGTACCGCAACACTTTTAGATCCTATATTTGTTTCTGATCGGGAGCTCGTAAAAAGTTCACAGGTTCTTGATGCGGATGGCATATCAGATCACAGAATGGTCACTTGTGAGCTCAATGTTAAATTGGTTAAATTCAAACCTAAAATTGTTACATATAGGGATTTTAAGAATTTTAATAATGAATTGTTTTATGAGGAACTGGCTTTACTACCATTTAATAACATGTTATATATGCCTAACATAGAGCAAAAGATTCAGTATTTTAATGAACTAATAACACATATTTTCGATCGACATGCTCCGCTGAGAACAGTTCGCGTTACAAGACCCAAGGCTCCTTGGTTGACTGAGGACATTGGTATATTAATGAGAAGTCGAGATAATGCGCTGACTACTTATAAAAGAACTAAATCAAAAGAGGACTGGGATCAATATAAGGTATTGCGAAATTCGACACTAAGTCTTATTCGCCGGCGCAAAAAGGCTTTTATTGGTATTGTGGCTGATGGGGGTGATGCCCGAAAAACGTGGAAAACGCTAGCGGATCTTAATGTTAAAAATTCCAACAAACAAGATATACCTCGACATTTAGCGGATGTAAATACAATAAATCAATATTTTGCTTCGGTTTTCAAAGAAGGTAGATGCGATGAAATGATGCAAAGATATCAGAGCTTGGAACAGTTTTCTGATAATAGATTTAACTTTGCCCCCGCGACTATTGATGAAATTAACCGGGCTTTACAAAGCATCAAGTCAAATGCATTTGGATCTGATCGCATAACACGGTCAATGCTTCATTATTGCTCGCCATTTATTACTCCCTACGTCACTCACATAGTCAATGTTTGCCTGGAACGCGGTTACTTTCCAGAAGCATGGAAAACATCGATCATACAGCCTATACCAAAGGTAACCAATCCCGATTCCTGTGCGGACTTGCGCCCGGTTAGCCTGCTACCGGTTCTGTCCAAGATTCTTGAGAAAATAGCATATACTCAAATGAATAAATTTGTTAATGCAAATAAAATTATCCCTGACTCTCAGTCTGGTTTTCGAAAGAACTACAGTACAGCTACTGCGCTTTCAAGAGTCTTGGACGGGACTGTGGGGGATTTGGACGCGGGCGGGGTGTCTGCATTGGTGTTGCTCGATTTCTCGAAGGCCTTTGATACCATCAACCATGACCTTCTGTGTTTGAAACTTAAATATTATGGATTTGAACAGTCATCTGTAGACTTTATATCATCCTATTTGAGGAATAGATATCAAATGGTCGTTTTAAATGGCGAAACTTCATTGTTGCTGCCTGTGGTGTCGGGTGTACCTCAGGGCTCAATCTTGGGACCCCTGTTGTTTATAATATATACGGCGGATATAATAAATAATATAAAGGACTGTTCGCACCAGATTTATGCTGATGATATTCAACTAAGCTATGGTTTTCTCCCCAATGAGCACCATGTGGGTGAATTTGTGATTAACAGAGAGCTCAACAGCATTTCTGAGTACTCAAGAAAGCACAACTTGATTCTAAATCCGAGCAAATCGGTGGTTGTGTTTTTCGGAGATCGAAAGATACCTGGCATCGACAAGGTGGTACAGTTGCAAATAGATGGCATTCCATTGCCAGTGCGTACCGTGACAAAGTCCCTAGGCATTTTGGTTGACTCTAATTTAAAGTTTGTTGATCAGGTCAATAAGACTGTTCAAAGAGCATTCCATAGGTTGAGGGTATTATACGCTAACAGACATATGTTGTCAAAAAGTCTTCGACGTTTGTTGTGCGAGTCATTAGTATTGTCATATTTTAATTATTGTTCCTTTGTTTATGGCCCTTTTCTTACGTGTCTTGAGAAAAGAAAAATTCAGAGAGTGCAAAATTCATGTTGTCGCTTTGTCTGTTCGCTTCGAAGGTACGATCGAATATCAGATTCCCTTCTTGAGCTTAAATGGCTAAACATGAACAATAGAAGGCACCTTCACTTTGCTGTTTTTGTTCACAAGATAGTAATTACGGGATCTCCTTCTTACCTCAATGACAGATTGATCCCAAGAACTCGAATACATCAGCGAGACACCCGTTTTAAATCACTTTTTGGTATTCCAAAGCATTCAACAGCATCATTTCAGAGGTCTTTCAGTTACCAAGCGCCACACTTTTATAATAAATTGGATGACGACCTAAAGATGTTGAAACCTATAGCATTTAAAGTTCATTACAAACGAATACTGTTGGCGTCACAGTAGTTGCCTAGCATATTGTAATCAAAATCCTTCTTATCTTTTTTAAAGTTTTGTTTTATGTTTTATGTCAAGTATAGGTGCCTGTCTAGTTTTAATTTGTATTATATATAATGTTTTCCTTCTTTTACCCGTTGTTACCATGGTTATGGATATGTTAAATTTATTTATTTAGTTACTTATCCTTTTTACTGTACACAGACACACGGGGTTAGGTGCAAGAATAGCTACCGCAGCTAAATCTCGCCCTGTGATGGCTGTATATTTTGTTTATAGATAAAAAAAAAACTGTAATCAATAATGAATAAAAGACGTTTATTATTATTATTATTATTATATAGTTAGGAATAGTAGTATACTGTATGTATCTTCTTTTCACGGTCTTTATGTAGAATAAAATTTTCGTATCAGGCGTGTTGTATAAGAATATTTACCTACCTTTCAATATAAGATCTTCTTTCTCCAAAGTATCTAAAGCCATGTATACTAGTGGAATTACAATATTCTCTAAAGTAATATCTTATATTTTTACAGATATTTGAACATCGTCCTTTCATGGTTGTTTTATCGGAAATACTTTTTGCATTAACAAAACATTTTATTTTAATAACTGTTTTACATTATGTAAAGTAGTAATTAAAGGATGTGGCGCCAAGGATAAAATGATAACTAGGGGACTTCGTGTTTATATTTTACAGTTCCTGCGAATACATCTAAAAGCAGGCATACCTATAATTTAATTTAGAAATAGAATTGACTTATAAGTTGCTAAATATAAGTATAGGACGAAAGCACTACCTTTAGTAAATGAGATTTAATATTACTTAGGGGCTGAAACAGGGTAGTGGGAAAAATATAGTCTACTTGCCCGGTTGCTGAGCCTCTTCTCAACTACTACCTACTAGAGGCCTAACCAACCTGCATCTCTGTATAGAAGCAGTTAAATAAACTATTCCGTTCATGGTCTAGACGAGACTCTTGCAGGGTGGATAGAACACAGTTGACTTTGAAAATCAACTATAATATTATTAACCATAGTAGTTGACAAATGTTTAGTGGAAAGAATCGCAACTATGCTCATGTAACCACATTTTGTGAGTTAGAGCAAAATGTGTTAAATCAAAGTTGTACCATACCGTATATTTCAAAGAATAAAACCCCTAATTTTTTTATTTAGCATATCGGTAGCCTAGTTATAATATGGTGTATCCCTTAAAATGTAAATTTTACAGTAGAGAAATAAAACTGTTTGTCTTTGAATAAATTCTAATTTGTCGTAACTTACATAATTGGTAATAAGATCTAATAAGATGTATCCCTTATAATTTTAAATTAACTCTTTTCGGTATTTAACACCATTATAATATATAATTAACAAATCAATATGAAAAATAAAGTTTTTATATATTAGTACTTACCTTAAAATACGTTCTCAATAAATGTGCTTACTACTAAGCACACAATTCACAAACTGCATGGCATTGTGCGCGGCCAAAAGACCGTTGCAGACTGAGGGATACGCCAAATTCGAACTAAAAATATCAGGTGACTCTGATACGACATGTTAGAACAAGCCGAAAAAAAATATTAATATATAAATGTGGTCTACGACATATTGTCACAAGATAGAAAATGGGGTTATATATTGATATTAATCAAAAAGTCAATTTCATAAATTTTGTGGGTTACGTCGTATTAGAACTAGGCTGTCGATATTATCGATAAAAAAAACCGATATTCTTCTTAGCCATTGGTTGAACGCCCTCTAGCGGTAAATATAGGAAATAATTTCCAGCAATTTTTCTGGGTACATTTTAAATTAACATTTTTAATTTCAGAACTCTGAAACGGACGGTTTCTGAGATATGGCAGGTGTCCATTCTTATTTGGCTACACGGTATATACAGGGTTAGTTGAAATAACCGGAACGGCTAATTTTCTTCAAAACTACCAAGGCTAAATTAATGAATTTTGGTAACTTAAAAAATTGAATTGAAAATTGGCAATTGCGACGTTGCCAGATTTTTAGTTTTTTCTGTAACTCAAGGAATGTTTTTTTTTCAAATGTAACACTACTCTTTTTTTATTGAATTCGATTCCTCCCATCAACATTGCCATTTCCTGATAGTATCAAATAGTTCTATGGGAAAAAAAGGTAATTAGTTACACCTCTAACTCTAAAAAAATCCAATCTATTTCCATTTAAAAGCGTTTCAAATAATGTAAAAAGGAAGGTACTTCAACAAACAACACCATGGCTAGTAAAAATTACCTACATATACTATATTTATTTGATTATGAAACCGATAATATGAAAGTAATTTTTACTAGCTATGTTATTGTTAGTAGTTGTTAGTTGTTATTATCGTTATCGATACTATTGGGTACGTTACGTCTACCAACCTTCCTTTTTACATTATTTGAAACGTTTTTAAATGGAAATAGATTGGATTTTTTTAGAATTAGAGTTGTAATTAATTAACTTTTTTCCCATAGAACTATTTGAGATAAAAATTTGATACTATCAGGAAATGGTAATGTTGATGGAAGGAATCGAATTCAATAAAAAAAGAGTAATGTTACATTTAAAAAAAAAACATTCCTTGAGTTACAGAAAAAACTAAAAATCTGGCAACGTCGCAATTGTCAATTTTCAATTCAATTTTTTAAATTATTATCCACCTGTACCAAAATTCATTAAGTTGGCCTTTGGTAGTTTCCAAAAAAATTAGCCGTTCCGGTTATTTCAACTAACCCTGTATATAAATTTATTAGCAATAAAAACTGTATCATTAGAAATTATTTTTTAAAACTCGAAATTGTATATTATATTATTGTTTTCATGTCCTACGCCTGTGGAAAAGTGGGTAATGCAATTTCCACAGGTATAACCAGTGACGTAATAGATACTCTAATCAATTTATTACCGAGAGAAAATGTTAATTACAATAATTTATATTGGGTGTAAGCGCATGAAAAAGTCATTTGACTCTATATTCATTTAGGAATATAAATGAAGACAGAATGTAAATAATGGTTACACGCAATTATGTGGTCATCCAAGTACTCTGATGATAAATATATTCATGTTTTGTTTAGCCTGCCCATTTTATTATCTTTTATAAGCAAATCAATATACGTAATTTGTTTTCATTTTTTATTGTTAATTCTTCGTTAACTGGAAATCCATCATCCATCCATCTGTTCTTAGAATAGTTATTAAGATTTTTGAATAGTTTGAAAGTAACAGACAGAATCACAAATTAAAGAAAAATGATTAAAAATTGTATTATTTTAACCGTATATATGCACGATGTACTGAAATTTGCTTAGGATACTATGTTATTAACTTTTACATGGTTCTAGGTTAAAGGGAGGATTATATGCACTTAAATACAATTAAAATATGCGGATATATATGCCTTTAAAATATGCAGTAACTCGCATATTTTTTTACCGAATATGCAAACCAGTATGCAATATTTCTTAACTTATTATGGTGTACAACGTGGTAAAGAAACACATTGGGTTCTAAACAATATAGTTATTTAAAAAAAATGCAAAAAAAACAAAGAAAAATAAAAGTAAACAATTTTTTTACCTAGAATTGTATGAAAGGCATTGATTACTAAATATTTTTCAAAATTTTCAACTTTAGAAGATAGTCTTCTAGTAGTAAAAATATGTTTATACAAAGAGAAGCTTCTTTAACATCTACTGATGTAATCGGAACTTAGGTAGCAAAATATAGGGCCAAGATACAACTTCGTTGGATGGTTTACCCTTATAAATGCTTTTTACTGCAGGTAAGTATTTAAATCCTTCATTATGTTTTACAGTTACATCCAATTTGTTTCTTACTTGACCACCTACTTTACCGGGCTTGTTGTTACATTTGGCGGTAAAAGTTTCAACAATACCTACTAATTGAGTCTCTTAAACTTAAATTTCAAATCGATATAAATACAGTTTATTAAGCAGGTAATAACGTATTATTAAGTGAAAATATTCAACCCCTAACAACATATTTTAATATAATAATTTCGATGGACCGTAGCAAATTTTCTACGGCTAGGTATTCTTCTATGCGGAAATCGCCTCCTGTACTCTATTACAGCGGCAGTAGAACTACCATTACAGAATCCATACACAAAATGAATATCTGTGAGTTCTCTGTTGCCCCCTTTTGAGAGGCTCTAGTCCCCTAAAGGAGCATTTCTGAGGGTATGTTTACAGAACATTTTTGTAATATTTTTGGATGTACTTTACGTCCTAGGAATATTGCACGCTAACTTTCGGATTTACCGGAACTCATATGGACTAACCTTTCTTTTGAAAAATGCGTTTTATTTTAAAATTAATTTTACTTGAAAACGGTGCCTCCTATCGAAATAAAACAAGGGGTACTTTTTTAAAGAAAAACCTCGAGATTTTTAAAATATTGTACTTAAAATTAAAAAATCCTAGAAATAAAAAATATAGGGTAATATATACCCTCAGCCCCACTCCGTGCGACGCCACTGGAAGAAATATTTTCATTCTAAACTAACTGTTATGTACAGTAGGTACATAGGTACAGGAGGACACCAACTTGTTGGGCGGCATGTTAACCTGCGACATGTTGAATATGCCCTCAGACATAATGACAAGAAAATCCAACAACGAACCGCCTTACAAAATTATCCACCCAAAAAGGGATGAATGGGTCAGTAACAGCGCCGACCTGTTAAAGGCAGAATTTGGAATATTCACAGACGGCTCCAAAACTAAAGAAGGTATTGGAGCCGGAATTTATGGCGAAAACCCAAAAATAGAACTAACTATCAGCCTGGGAACTATGACAACCATATTTCAAGCAGAGGTTTATGCAATTGAAATGTGTGCAAGACTGCTGACAGACCGACGGTATGCACATAAAACAATCAAGATATTTTCCGACAGTCAAGCTGCATTAAAAGCTCTTGAATCGAGATGGTGTACCTCAAAAACGGTGTGGAGCTGTCACGAGGCACTATCCGAACTAGGTTTGAACAACAAAATAACCTTAATATGGATACCGGGACACATGGGTCTGGAGGGTAATGAAGCTGCCGACAAGCTCGCTAAGAGAGGTGCAGCTCAAAAATTCACAGGACCCGAGCCGGTAATAAGTATATCTCATGCTACGGCCAAAAAGACAATACTAGCTGAAGCAGAAAGCAAATGGGAAAGACACTGGTTGAATTTACCAGGTCTAACACACTCAAAAGCATTTATAAACAACCATATAAACCGACAGTTAACTGACAAACTACTAGAGCTCAACAGGTCATGCCTTAAAGCACTAGTGGGATTGTATACCGACCACTGCAGACTGCGACACCACATGTATAAAATTGGAATAGCCCCAACTGATGAATGCCGGCTTTGCATGGAAGATGCAAAAACAGCAGAACACGTAATGTGCGCTTGCCCCGCAGCAGGAAGAATCAGATTCGCCCTATTTGGCGAGATGACTCTGCTGCCGGATGACATGAAAAATGTCTCCCCCAATATCCTCATTACCCTAATTAAAAGGTTGGACTTATTGGGGGAAATATAAATAAGGTGTGAGCCACAATAGACCGCATGGTCGCGGTGGAGGGTTGGCTGTAACTCACTCACTTTCAACCTAACCTAACCTAACCTATGTACAGTTTATCGATTGGAAGGCACGTACCAATTTTTATGTCATTATCTTTAAGGGTTTCCATACTATTATAAAAAAAGACTTCCTTCCAGCTCTAGCCCTCTAAAGGAGCATTTCTCGGGGTATGTTTATAGGACATTTTTGTCGTATTTTTGGATATAGTTTACGCCCTAGAAATATTGCACGCTAATTTCGGGACACCCTGTATAATGGAAAAGTCAGGAAATTACAATGGAATTTAAAAGTTTATGCAATGTTAAGAAAAAACCATTAAATTGAAAAAATATTTATCTAATAAATATTTTCTAGAATTCAATTGTACATTAAGTATTAAAGAACAAAAGGATTGAGAAAAATGGTTAAATTATAAAAAAGGTGTCATACATTTTGCAATATTTTTTAAAAATAAGCAACTTACTTAAATAATTAAAATTAATTAAAATTATTAATTTTTTTTTATTTAAAGGTTTTTTTTTGAAAAAGGAAATTACTTTTAAACTTTACTCTTTCCGATATTTGGGAAATGGTTTGGTCGAAATATAAACGCTATTATCATGCAAAAATAAGTTCTATGCGTCCTGTAACAAATCACGTAGTTTTGGGTCTGTGGAATGAAGTAATTGAAAATGTAACAGTGGAAAAATTATGTACACACTAATAAAATTATAAATGATGTGTGTTAACGGGAAAGATTTATCGATACCTTAAATATTCTTCCCCTTATTAGTAACTTGGACGAATCTGATGATGATGATCCTTGCGGTGATGATTCTTTTTAAGTATTAAAAAACTGTAATTTGTTCTGTTGTCATTCTTTATTATATTTTCTGCTTTATGATTTTATCAATAAGATGAAAATTTTTAAAACAAAATTTATAGACTGATGCACTAGAGATGCACCAGATAAAAAAATATATGATTCAACTTTAAGTTTTAAAAATGAGTTTTATTTATTTATCAGTAAATTTAAATTAATTATAAATTTCATAATGATTTTCAAAAACAAAATGTTTCATCCCATGGTACCTTTTACCCTAAATAAACAACTTATTTCTGACTTCCTTAACAGTATAATAATAATAATTAAAACTTTGAAAAAACGCGCTTGTATTTTACTTGTTTGCCTGAATCCGTCTTTATGTAGATCAAGCCTAAGGAAAATCACAACTTTTACCACCGGTAAGTTAAACTGACTGAATTAATTTATGACGTACCGCAAATTAATATGACGTAACGGGCAGCGGTCATTGAACAGACCTTAGTTCCAATATGTCATTTAGTAATATAACGGAATTTTTCAATCGATTTATTTTTAAAATATTTACATAACCGTTAATGATGTGTTCTTTTTGTAAAGTGTGATTGGTACAGGTTAAATTAGTTAAGTCACTGCAATGCAAATTTCTGTTATATTCTGAAATTCTTGTTTTAAGTGATCTACCACTTTGGTCTATATGTCGTAGGCTGATAGTGAAATCCGTCATTTCATGAAAAGCCTAGTCACTTCATGAAGCGTCGGCAGATTGTGTAAAAACATGAAATTACACGATTTGCCGCGTCACTTCATGAAGAGACCTTGACGTTTCGGCGTATTATGTATAACACAATCTGCCTAATTTTAAATATCGTCACTTCATGAAATACCACAAAAACAAGGCATATTGTGTAATTCCGTCTAAAAGGTATATTGGCAACTGGTTTGTTCGGGTTTGTCAGAGCATTTTTTTTATTTTTATAAAATAATATTAGTTGAAAAAATGTAATTAAAAAAAAAATGCTCTGGGGAACAACGAACAAACCAGTTGCCAATATACCTTTTAGACGGAATTACACAATCTGCCGACTGACATGACATCGTTAGGTACTACATGAAGTGACTATATTTAAAATTAGGCAGATTGTGTTATACATAATACGCCGAAACGTCAAGGTATCTTCATGAAGTGACGCGGCAGATCGTGTAATTTCATGTTTTTACACAATCTGCCGACGCTTCATAAAGTGACTAGGCTTTTCATGAAATGACGGATTTCACTATCAGCCTACGACATATACAAACTGTCCGCGGATAGGGTTTACAATAGCGCAAATTGATAAAAAAATTCATTTTTCGGGAAAAAGTCATTCTTGATAAAAAGTTTTGCTTATTAAAAAAATGTAACTCGCGAAGAGAAAATTTTGATTTTTTATACAGGGTTCGCAAAAACTTCAAAAACATGATTTTACTCCAAGAGTAAACTACCTTAATTTTTCATTTTTGACCGAAATGCCAATTAAAAAACTTATTTAGAATAACGTTTGTAATTTAAATCCGAGATTTAAAATAAATCTTCGATTTTTTTAGTTTTTTTTTTAATTTTTAGAGGTAAAAGAATTTTTTTGTGGATAGCAGCATTAGCGGTCGAAACACATACATTACCAATGACAGAGGGGTATCAAAAAGTTTCAAAAACTGATTTTTGGTGTTACCAGAAATATATGTATTTTTAATTTCACAAACGAAAGGACCTCGGAAATAACACAAAAAAATTTTAAAATAACAACAAATAATAATTTCATAATTTGCTATTCGTACACTCCCCCTCCATATTCAACACATTTTTCCAGCTGGAAACGAATGTGGTCAAAACTTCTTCGAATTTCTTAAATGGAAATTGTTTGAACAGCTTCAACAATTCGCTGTTTTAGAAGCTGTAGGTACGTCGTTCTCAATTGGACGGGAGTACACTAATAACACTGGCCGACAAAAAATTTTTTTTTGTTATAACACAAAGCTAAATAGCATCTTGTGGTAGAATGGACCTATCCAAATACGAAAATGAGAAAAAAAAAGTTGTAACACGTAACGTTTTCTTGTTACATTTATAGTACCTACCACATTTAATGTTACAATATTTAATAAGTATCTATTGAAAAAATAATTTAAGATTTTCTAACTGGTGTATATCGACTATATTTAAATTTTTACACCTACTAACCATACCTTACATCTAAGAAAAACACAATCATTACAAATGTTAACTGAACACACTAACTACATTTTATTTTGTCCTTTTATGAGGGGTCATATCTACTCTTTTCAAAAACCAACAGTAATCACCCATCATGGCTGGAACCCATCGTCCTTGATAGCGAATTTCCATTGTCCTGATATCCTGGTGGCACCTTTTACCCTGCTCGTCACTGACAGCTCCCAAATTTTCAGGAAAAAATGACAGATGGGAATGGAGGAAGTGAATTTTTAATGACATTCGGGCACCAAGCGATTTGTAGGAATCTAAAAGTTCATCAACTAACTGTTGATAGTTTGCATCCATATTGTTGCCCAAAAATCCCCTTACTATACTAACCAATGAGTTCCATGCTCTGAGTTCCCGCCTGGTAAGCTTCTCTGTAAAGTTGACATCGTCCAGCAATTTTCTGATTTGTGGCCCAATAAAAATGCCTTCCTTTAATTTAGCATCACTTAACTGGGGAAAGACTTGTCTTAGGTATTTGAATCCATCACCGTCTTTATTCATAGCTTTTACAAATTTTTTCATCAGCCCAAGTTTAATGTGAAGAGAAGGCAGAAGGACTTTTTTGGGGTCTACAAGAGGTGCAAACTTAACATTTTGAGATCCCGGCTGAAATTCACTTCTTTGTGGCCAATCTTTTATTACATAATGCTGATCTAGGTACTGCACGACTGTCCCACAAACAAAGAAAACAGCAATATTTTGTAAATCCTTCCTGAAGTCCTACTAAAATTCCTACAGTTCAGGTAATTTTTCTGTTATAAAATGCTTCCATTTTAACCGTCCCCTAATTAAATTGACTACCTGTTAATGTAAAACGGTCTTATTAAGCTATTGAAAAATGGTATGTATTGGGGCTTTCCGAATATTTTTTCTATTATTAGAAGGGTATTTCCATTTTAAAAATAAAGAGCTGACCTGTGTTACAAAAATCTTGTCGGCCAGTGAATTGTTTGAGGCGCCCCCAAAGATAGGCATCTGAAATAGTTAAATCGAGACTTCTTGGGGGCCACAGAACCGTACCATTCCGATCAATCCATCTGTGGCCAAATGTATTATTAAGCCATTCCCTCACTTCAATTGCGAAATGCGCGGGCATCCACCTTGTTGAAAGTACATTTCGTTCCTAAATTGGAGAGGCAATTCTTCTAGGTTGTCAGAAAGGAATGTTTCCAACATTTCAAGGTAAATCCTACGTGTTTTCAAAAAAGTATGGGCCAATAATGCCCAGTGGCGTAGCGTGGTTGAAGGGGCGGAGGGGGCGGAGGGGGCGAAAGGTAAGGGCGTGGATATGGTTTTTTATAGGGGGGGGGGTAAAAGAGGTCGCGGCGCCAAAAGAAATAGTGCCACAGGCGAAAATTTTTTGGGTGCCACGCCCTTTTTTCAATGATGTCTGATTTTTAAGTATATAGGAAAAATATAATATTCCTTATATATCTTATATATAATCCTTAAGAAAATCACAAAAAAATTGATCAAGTAAAAAAGTGTTTCGTTTTTATGGCTCATTATGGGTCCTGGGGGGGTGGGTAATTACCCCCTTATCTACGCCCGTGTTTAAAGGGCGCCTCACTGCTAATGTATAATTTCGTTTATTTAGTAAATTTTGGCAAGAGAAATAAAGTTTTTGTTTCGTCATTTCTAAAATGGCCACATGAAAACAAAATATGAACCAGCAAGGGGAATTTTGTTAAAACTCTCAGGTATATACTCTAGTAAATTAGAGATTTCAAGCAATTTTTAATTGTTAAAGCAAAATAACTGAAAGAATACAAATTATTGGTCGTGGCAAAATATTTTGATTATAAAGTAAATCAAGTAGTGAAAATAAAATAGAATCTCGAAATAGGTAACAGGTTTATTTTATTTATTTCTATACTCGAAAAGTTATAAACAAATTACAACCTAATTATAACCTGGAACTGGGAGAGTGGGAAGGGGGCGCCGTTTAGGAAAGGACTCAAAGGGCGGGGGGGGGCGATCGCCCCCCTGGCCCCCTGCACGCTACGCCACTGATAATGCCATAATAAGAAATCGCACACCAGACATTTACTTTTTTGTAATATTGTCATCTTGCAGGGATTCTAAAACGGGGATTATTTTCGCTCCAGTATCTATAATGCGCCCATTTTTGTGACATAAACGTTAGGGTATCTTTTATTAAATTTCTCTATCACAAAGTTGTAAGAACTTTCGCCCACACCGTAACATTAAACTAAATAAACCCTTTGTTCTAAGGTCAATATTTTCAAAACACATCAAATTCTATTTGAAACTTCAAATTCGCCCCATACGTAAAGCAAAGTAATAAAAAGGTAAAAAAAATCCTTGTTTTTACAAAAGATGGTAGGAATACTTTTAAAATTTTATAATAAGATACACTCCACCCATTATGAAAATAGAGTCTAATAAAATTTTATATTAATATTTTTATTGAGCAGCAAAATTTCCATTGACCTCTAAAAATTAAAAGATTTATTTTAAATCTCGGATTTAAATTACAAACGTTATTCTAAATAAGTTTTCTAGTTGGCATTTTGGCAAAAATAAAAAATAATAGTAGTTTACCCTTGGAGAAAAATCATGTTTTTGAAGTTTTTGCGAACCCTGTATAAAAAATCAAAATTTTCTCTTCGTGAATTGCATTTTTTTTACAAGCAAAACTTTCTCCCGAAAAATGAAAATTTTCATCCATTTGTGCTATAGTAAACCCTATCCGCGGACAGTCTGTATATTATGTTTCAGGACAGCATGTTAATTGGCAAAAATAGTTTTGAAGTTAGTAGCGCAATTAAATAAACAACGCTTTTTTTAAGTACTTTAAAATATACAGACCTTTCGAAGCAGGTCCTCTTCTCACCGAAATATCTAAACCCATGTATGCTAGTACATTTACAGTATTCCGTAAAATATTTTCTTAGTCTCCTAATTATCCGCGCTGTTTTATTTTCCATTCTGCTATTTTGATATAAGAAATTTTACTCTTTAATCCTGAAATTGTTAGATATTAAAATTGCCCGTTTACATCAAGGTAAGTACTGATCTAAATTTCGCAGTTAAAAGTTAATGCATACAGTGAGGACGTAAAGTCTGGAATAAATTCATTATTTAGGAAACGCTGAATGTTTTTAAAAATCGCTCGGACACGTCGATTTTGTTTTTTTAATACGAATTTTTTTCAATATTTTTTATTATACCGAAAGCACTCTGCTAGGACCAACTTTAGTTTTTTAAATGGAAACCCCCCATTTTTTTTTTAATTTTAGGATTTTGTGCATAAGTGTGAACATTTTTTATCTAACATGTCATTATGATTTATCGACAGTTAAAGTTCGAAAATAAATACAACAATTAATTATTTATCATTTTCATAAATGTTGAAAATGTTGCCCAAAGGTTAATTGGCAGTAACCTAGACGATCGAAAAATTATTTCTGCACATTTCTGACAACTTCCGGACTGATTGACCGTATTTCTTGAACAATAATTCGATTCTTTAAGTCCTCCATGTCCATTGGCTTAGTTTGGAAAACTTTACCTTTAAGGTAACCCCACAGAAAAAGTCAAGGGGGGTTAAATCGGGAGACCTCGGCGGCCATTCAATAGCTCCCCTTCATCCAATCCATCTATTTTCAAAAATAGTATTAAGATAAGCGCGAACTTCTGCTGAATAATGAGACGGGACACCATCTTGTTGGAACCAAATATTCTGATGTGGTAAATCGGGATTTTCTTCATCAGGAAAAATCGTCGAAAGAGCTGGAGTAAGATCATCTTGTAGAAAACTTAAATATCGTTGACCGTTTAGATTCTCATTAAAAAAAAACGGTCCTATCACGATATCACCCACAATGCCTGCCCACACATTTATTTTTTGTCTAAACTAAGTATGTCCCTCCCTCATCCAATTTTGGTTTATATCCGACCAATACCTATAATTTTGTGTATTGACCTCACCATTCAAGCAAAATGTGGATTCATCAGAAAAAACAATGTTTTTAACAAAATTGGGATTCCTAATGCACATTTCTTGTAAAATTTCACAAAATTCAAGCCGCCTGTCAAAATCCTCTTCATAAAGTTCTTGAAGGACTTTCATCTTAAAAGGATGGTATATACCTACTTATTTTCATGCAATACTCTTAAAACCGTTGTTTTCGAAATATTTAAGTTTGTAGCCATGTTCCTAGAGTTAAATATGGTTATTTTCTTGAACACTTAATAATACGTCCATCTTTTTGTCATCATTCAATGCTTTCCTACCACTTCTTGGGGCATCTCAAACGTGACGAAGCTGAAGAAATTTATGCTCGATCTTACTTACAGCTGATTGTGAAATTGGCGGACGATTATGAGATTTTTCATTAAATAACTGACACACTTCTTGTTGGGTTCTTACCCTGTCTCCATATCCTATCATCATTAGAATTTCTATCCTCTGTGCTTCATTAAGTTTCATTTTTGTTAAAAAGAAATTTCACAATAACTATTACTTAATAAACTTCAAAAATTAGAAAAACGTTAGAGTAAAAATAATCTATCTTGAAAATAATGACACAATATTACGATATTTTGACACGAAGCATAAAACTGTCTAATTTGACCAAATGTAACAATGTGACAAGTAATAATTTTTTACTGAGTTATGCTGATACTGATTTAATTGTTGTATTTATTTTCGAACTTTAACTGTCGATAAATCATAATGACATGTTAGATAAAAAAATGTTCACAATTATGCATAGAATCCTAAAATTTAAAAAAAATGGGGGTTCCCATTTAAAAAATTTAAGTTGGTCCAAGCAGAGTGCTTTCGGATAATAAAAAAAATCGTATTAAAAAACAAAATCGACGTGTCCGAGCGATTTTTAAAAACATTCAGCGTTTCCTAAATAATGAATTTATTCCAGACTTTACATCCTCACTGTATAATTAAAACCCATCCCAGAATCAACCTATAATTATTTTATACATTATAAAAATAATTATTATAATTTATGTGTTTTAAAATAATATTTTTACGATTTACTTACGTATATATGTTCATATGTTCTAAATGTTAGCAATATTGTTTCATCTCAACCAGTAAAAGTGTACAGTAGTATGCAGTAGTATTACACATCAGCTGTAGCCTAAATTGCTTTACGAACTTTTTAAAAATAGAACCAGTTTATTATTTTTGTTATTATTAAACGATGCTTACACAATTCCTTTTAGTTTAAATCAAAAAAAGTAAAACCAACTAACTTTATAGTATCACACTATGCCGGAGGACTACTGATTGACGAAAAACGATTACTGTTTCAAGTAATTTTATGGTTAATAGAAAATAGAAATTCATTTGCCCAACAAACATGTGTTATGATATTATTATGTCTTATTTATCCTCTACTTAAAAAGTTATTTCAATCGTGTAATTGGTAACGGAGTATAATTTTGTTCAGCATCATAATTTGCTACGCACTTTAAGATGAAATTTGGCATGGAATTAAAGAAAATGTTTTTGTCAAAAGCAAAGTTAGTTGTACTTGAGATGATAAATTTACCTACTCAATTTAACTGACACATCTCACGTCCAGTTGAAGGAAAATACATTCGTATGGACTATTGCTTCATATAAATGCAACTCCTTACGCCTTTGACATTGAACAATTATTTTGACTCGTCACTTGAATAAAAGTACCTCAATTTCAGAATATATTACAAAAACAATTTAAGCTAAATGATACAGAGATTGAAAGGATCCACTAATTCATGATTTAATAATATATATAATAATATTATTACCTGTGTTATCAAAAAAGCGGACCCAGCTAAAAGCAATGAATAGGCAACTACGCAGAAAGAGTGTTATTTATTTAAGCACTTAGATCTTACAGGTTTCACCCCATTTATAAGACGTACGTAATCAAAATCAAAAAGTACAAGTTGTTGAATTATTATTTATACAGTGTCACCAGTCAAGTCCGCATCATATGGGATTTTTTTTTATTAATAGCTTTATTCAAAATTTGACTTTGGCATCAAGTTCTGCTTCGATCGAGATAATAATTAAGCAAAAAAATAGTAGTCACGTGATTTGCATTATCTGTCAAATTTAAATTTTTTCCAAAAAATAATTCAAAAGTGGGGTTATTTCTAAAAATATCGAAAAAAAGTTATAAGAAAAAGTTTTTTTAAATGCAGTTTCTAGCCCACATGCAAAATTTCAGCTGCATAAGATAATTTTGATTTTTTACCTATATTTTGTAAATTGCACAACTTTTGCAAAATAAGGCTCAACGCAACCTACATAAAACTTCTCAGTTTTAACAGGGCTTTATTTCAGATACATATTCTTTAAAGTAGCGCCATATTAAATGTGTGTTTTTCTACAAAATCAAAATTGGGCTATTAAAATTTGGTCGCATGTGATGCAAAGTTTATTTGTTTTTGACCCTGTAGGTATAAGGTAACTTCATCAAATAAGTATTTTTGAAAACGTAGTTTGTGTAAAACAAACTCGAACAAACAATAATAATAGTAATATCTAATAATAATTTCACTTATGTAAGGTAAGTAGACCCAGAAAATAGAATTATATATTAATTTGTTCGTTATCCTATTATATATTAATATGGTTACCTTTTACAACTACGTATAGGCTAACATAATGTTAATTAGTTTATTTCAACCTTACTATTGCCAAATAATAATAATAATATCAATAATAAAAATAGTGTCTGAAATCAACTAGCTGATTTTTAAAGGTTAATAATATTAAAAGCTGTTTTGCCCAGTGGCGGCTGGTTAATGAAGGGCTCTGGGGCGCCGCCATTCCTGCAATTATTTCAAACATAATCCAAAAATACTTTATTTAAAAAACCAATAACGCAATGTATGTAAGCAATCAATTAAAATAATTCAAACCAAACATAGCCCTATTCCAGCGGGTAGGTTATATTAAGCGCGGGCATAATAATTCAAACCAAACATAGCCCTATTCCAACGGGCAGGCTATACTCATAGACAAGCGAGTTGCGCGCTCTCAAGGTTACTAAGCACGGGCTATCGATTATCCCGTCCCGATTCAACGCGACTACGGAGGCCTGACGTCACCTACACATCGCACTACGAGCGGCCACGGACGAGCTCCAATTTTCCGCGCCCAACAGCTGTTCGCGAATCGCGATGCGACCTGTCGATGCCGTTGACGTTTTGTTTATTTGTTTTGAGTTACCTATTTATTAGTTACATTATAAAGTTGGAAAATTTCGTCTAATATGAAGGTCATTGATTTACAGAAGCTTGTGTTTAGTAGTTCTCTGAGCTTAATTGAAAAACTTGATTTAAAAAATACAGGGCGGCCACTCCACTACCAATATTGAACACCTATAGTACCTACAAGTGCAATCAAAATGTAAAAGTAAGGCACAGTTTACGCGTAAGTTTGACAAATAAATATATAATAAAAAATCCTGGATATGAGGTTGTGAGGACAAAAATTCTTTTTTTTTTTGTTTCGTGTGTCTTCTTTTTGACGGGGATGATAATTGGACTATAAATGGGGTGCAGGAATTAAAACATCTTTCAGAGAAAATAAAAAACATGAAAATAGTGCAAAACATCGTTATAATGTGATAAGTTTTGAGATGTTAGGACAAAGTAATATTTTAACTTGTTTAAGTAGTGCTCATGTTGATGAAATTAAAATTCACAACGAGAAAGTTAGAAAAAACAGACACGTACTTTCGAAAGTAATAGACATGTTAATTTTTTTTAATTTAAAGCCAGCGCCCCCCCCTGACTCACTAGTCACGAGCCGCCACTGGTTTTGCCATTTGGTATAACTTGGCGGTACCCGGTTTTATCAACCTACCCGATTTTGTCCAACTCTTCCCTACCTACCTAAGTCAGAGAAAAAATGTCTACTTATTTTTCTTGAAACAGAAAAGGATACCTAGATAATGCAAAATGCAAAAATTATACATTAGAAACCTAACCTTTACGAACAAGCATTTTAGGAACAAAAATTTCACAAAGTAACTTTTAGACAAAAACGGCGTTCAGATGAAATGAATCTTATTACTTACCGATGAAATCAACTACCGAGCAAGGCACACATTAATAATAAAATTATGATACCTAATGAAAAAGAATTAAAAATTTTAACCTGTTTTTGGTCAAATGAATAATAATTGTAAGTAAATACTTACCGGCTACACAAAAGTAATTAAAATTTAATGAAAGTAAAAATAAAAGGCACCATAAGGACAAAATATTTTGAAAACGTAATTAAATGTAACAAAAAGCTCAAAAACGCAATTCATAACTCGGTGTTTGGGCTCATTAAGGTCCAGAACTAACCTGGGGATATTATTATGCCCCAATATCAGCTGATCGATGACAAATTTCTGCTGTCATCTGTTTTAAAACAAGAGAATTCGTGCCTTTTTCTATATAAGGAGGAGTTGGCTTTAAGGCGTCTGGCCTGCCTTACCGATGACATCTCTTGATTTATAATTTACCCAATCTTTAGTAATAAAGATATTTACAATAATTCGAATTTTAATTAGTTCGACAACATATACAGTAGTAATTTACGTTACAAGGTAGGAAAGTACCATTTAACAAAAAACAGCAGCAAGCCATTTCCAAGGCGAGCCCCTAAGCGAGTTCCGAAAGCCTGCGAGCAATATAAAATCCAACAAACCCGAACAAACCCGAACAAACCCCAGTGCAATTTTAAATTTACCTATGTATAAATTGCAACAATTTATGACATGAAATGCCTTATAACAACAACCACATAATCAAATACAAAATTTGACTGGATTTATTTAAGTGACAATACAGTGTGACCAGTAAAGTCCGCATCATATGGGATTTTTTTTACAGCTTTATTCGAAATTTGATTTTAGCATCAAGTTCTGCTTTAATCGAGATGAAAATTAAGCAAAAAATAGTAGTCACGTGATTCGCATTATCTGTCAAATTAATTGTAATTTTTTTCCAAAACATTATTCAAAAGTTGGGTTATTTCTGAAGATATCGAAAAACGTTATTGGAAAAAGTTTTTTAAATGCAGTTTCTAGCCCACATGCAAAATTTCAGTTTTTCTACAAAATCAAAATTAGGCTATTAAAATTTGGTCGCATGTGATGCATAGTTTATTTGTTTTTGACCCTGTATAAGGTAACTTTATAAAATAAGTATTTTTGAAAACGTAGTTTGTGTCTGAAAGTAATACACCTTAATATTAAGACAAAAAAGAACACAGTGTCATCAGTAAAGTGTTCATTAAATTTTAGTTTAACTTAACGTAAAGTTTATCTATTTTCAACGATTTGATTTAAAACCCCTTTATTTTATTTTATTTTTTTTACTTTCAGACACAAACTACGTTTTCAAAAGCATCACATGCGACCAAATTTTAATAGCCCAATTTTGAGTTTGTAGAAAAACACACATTTAATAAGGCGCTACTTTAAAGAAAATGTATCTGAAATAAAGCATTGTCAAAACTAAGAAGTTTTATGTAGGTTGGTTGAGTCTTATTTAGCAAAAGTGGTGCAATTTATAAAGTATGGGTAAAAAATCAAAATTATCTTATGCAGCTGAAATTTTGCATCTGGGCTAGAAACTGCATTTAAAAAAACCTTTTTTAATAACTTTTTTCGATATCTTTAGAACCACTTTTGATTTATTTTTTGGAAATATTTAAAATTTGACAAATAATGCGAATCACGTGACTACTATTTTTTGCTTAATTTTCATCTCGATTAAAGCAGAACTTGATGCTAAAGTCAAATTTCGAATAAAGCTGTTAATAAAAAAAAATCCCATATGATGCGAACTTTACTGGTCATACTGTATAAATTACATATATTTATATCTATTTTGTAGAGGCTCCGCGACGTTTCAACCACATGTCATGGGTCACAAGTCAAGCGAGATCAGTTACGTTATAAAATTATTAGTTATCGCTAATAAATAATAATAAATAGGGTGGAATACTAGTACACATCTTGTCCCAGAAATTTATTAAATAATATCTTGCATTGCTTTTTTTTAATCCGGTTGCAATTTATTATTGTTATGCAATATGTAAGGGTCGCATTGACGTATTTGCTTAGCGCTAAGCCTCCCCACATCTACTAATACTATACAATATTATGTAAAAGTTTAATTTGGTTTTTACAACTTTATCTTTACGTTTAAAACAAACCACTTTTTTTGCAATCACTCACTGGAAGTTTCTTTAAATTAGGACACGCGACGAACTTCACACATACAGGTCAAGCAATCATTAGGAGGATATCGAGATGGCATAAATATCACTTTTGTGGCCATGCGAACTAGGCGATGAATTCTTTGCCATTATTGCCGATTATGCTGGCGGCACAATAGTAATTTACGTTACAAGACCGGAAAGTAGTGTTTTTTAGGTCGAGACAAGCATTTCCAGGGCGAGCCGTAGGCGAGTCCTGGAAGCTTGGAGAGACCTGGAACACACTAATTTTCGGTTGCGTGACGGTACAATCTTTTTTTTAAGACCGACACTTCGATATACTTACATTAAATTATTTTATATTATTTTTAAATGCGTCGTATGACTTCTCGTAACGGGCTTTTGATTTTACTGGCAACATATCGTAAGTCGCTTTCCTTGCTGCTTCCAAAATTTCTTCTGAAATCTCATTTTCTGTGTCGGATAATTCAAAATCTGAGTTCATATTGTTAAATTTGCAAACTCGCGAAACAAGTTTGACATAAACGACAAATTAAAAATCAACGAACTGTCACTCGACAATACATCGAAATATTGTTGTCATAGTAACGAAATCAAGGTAGCTTGTAATATCAAAGAGCGATTGGAAAAACAAAAAACAGGGACCGGAAAAATCTTTTCCGGTCTCTAATGTCACTTTTCCGGTCTTGCGATCGGAAAAAGGTTATTTTCTAGACGAAAAATTGTCCAGAAAGTGTATATTTTCTGGTCAGTTTTAAAAAAAATTATTTCTATACACTCCCGATTTTGGAAGTTTTGGTGTCCCTTAACTGACCAGGCCCCCTAAGGCCTTTACACTGATTGTACCGTGCGAGCAAAAATTATTTGCATCAAAGAGAGCCTTGCATCTAAGGACGTAATGCTTAGCCGTAGAGCTTAATACCTGTTGGGTGTCAGTAACTACCTGAATTAACAATTAATCAGTTATTCCGTCATCTTTGACAGTCGTTACAAGTAATTTGATTCATCGCTAATTTTTCCAATTTCTTGAACAATTCACACAATGAGCTTTACGGAACAGCACAAAACATTCATGCTTGAAGCGTATTTTCGAAACGGGGTTAGAGTAAATGGTGAGTGGCAATACAATCCGGGCTTGTGCATGGACGATTTTCACGAACATTTTCCTAACGTTGCTTTTATTGCTGGGGATTTTTATCATTGCCTGAGAAGAACCGTGGCTGTCCCAAGGAGTGGGAAGATCTTGTGGAGAATGCAGGGCTATTTTTAAGAAGCAGATAAATTTATTTCCTTATAAAGTGCAAGTAGGTATTCCAAGAAATACAAGCCGCAGATCAGATTTTGAAAGACGCAGGAATTACTGTCAATGGTTTACCCAAAATTTATTGAAAAAAGATGATTTATTAGACCTGACATTTTTTAGGATAAAGCCTGGTTCCACCTCTCCGGTTATGTGAATTCTCAGAATACATGTAATTATTTTTCTTTTTCTTTCTGTATATTCTTACTTTGTTAATTTTGTAAACAACAAAAATAAATTTGCGTTAATGAGGTCCAAACTTCTTCAAAATATAAAAATCACCTATTTTATATGGAAGTAATCAAATACCCACCTAAAGATAATATCGTTTTCATGTCACTTACTCTAATTAATTGAATGTTGTTGCTAATTAATATATGTGATATGTGTGCCCTACCCAAAATTCAAACCCTAAATTAGGTATAAGTTATGACTATGTTTTTTCACCATTATCATAAAAGAATTTGGAAGGTGTGGTTATTATTACGGTAAAGTGGTTGAGGCAAAAGAGGGTAAGTTTTTATTACAACAAAAATATTAAGTTTTAGGTTTTAACTGTAATTCAGCATAACAACTGATGTTTCAATACACATTAATGTTCTAAAATAATTTTTATTTCGGGCACAATTGGCACATGGGTGGGAAAAGGGGTATAAGTCGAAAATTGAGTAAATAGAGTTAAGTCGACCCCCAGCTTCTTCTGGTAATTATTTATCTTTGTGAAAAGGGATATAACTGAAAATTGCGCATAATTTATTTATGAAAAGAGGTATATCTGCAAAACATCCTAAGTTGGTAGTGTAAAGGGGTGTATGTCTCGTTAAGTTTACTTGCAAACACAATCCAGATTATTTTAAGTGTGAAAAGGGGTATAATAGCACTTGTGCTTTTTGGTATGTTGTCAATAATAAGCAAATGGATATAGGTTGACATAGTCCCATATTCACGTTAAAAAATATTTAGATGACTAGAAGAAGCAGAAATATGTATATTTTTCACCCTTTACACAAATAATAATAATAATAATAATAATAATAATAATAATAATAATAATAATAATAATAAATAAATAAATTTTATTTTAAGAGACCAAAATTTACATTGGTATAGAAAAAGTCAAAAACGACACATAGAGAACTGTGGAGAAGCGACTATTACTTATAAGTACAAAATATATATACCTACTAAATTACAGTTAGGATGACAAATCACAATCCATAAATTCACGAATATTGTAAAAAACATGAGAAACCAATATACTACAAACAGTTTTTTTAAAAATGGCTTTGCTTGGTATATTTTTGATCTCCCTAGGTAACTTATTATACAGTCTGGTTCCCATGTAAAATGGACTCCTTTCAAATAATGTCATGTTGTGCGCCGGTACAACAAAGTTCATATTGTTACGCGTTTCATAATTATGAACGTTTTCCATGGATAAGAAACTATGTAGGTTGTTTTTTACGTACATAAGAACCTCTAAAATGTATAAACTTGGCAAAGTGAGCAATTTAAGTGATCTAAATAGCCCTCGACATGAATGACGACAAGACACTCCCATCATACTTCTAACAGCCTTTTTCTGGATTAAAAACACTCTATTTAAATTTGATGGAGAGGAACCCCAGAATAAAATTCCACTTTTCACTCGAGAAACAAATTGGGCATAGTAATAAGATAAAAGAATATTCCTACTGACCACACCAAGTAGGCGATAGAGAGCATAATATATCGGAGAAATGCTAGAACTTAGTTTAGTGCAGTAAAAGCTCCAAGATAGGGCATTATCAATATGTATACCTAGTACTTTTGTTTGGGCAACCTGTGCAATCGATCCACCATTCGCCCTGACAAGCAGGCTCTCATTAATAGTTGACCTACCCGGAGTGAAGTTGATAAACACCGTTTTAGTTGTATTCAAACATAACCCATTGCTGGCAAACCATGCGTTAAATCTTGCAAGCATATCACGCAATAATGCAATCGAACTCTCGGCGGCACTGTTACAGCTCAAATAGGAATTATCATCAGCAAACATAACAAGTTCTTTTTCATTATGAACCACGTCTGGAAGATCATTCGCAAAAATTAGAAATAGTAAGGGGCCCAGAATGGATCCCTGAGGTACACCAATGCTTATATTACGTTTATCAGATCGAATACTTTGAAGATCCACAACCTGATCACGCCCAATCAAATATGACTGCAGCCATTTATCAACCATACCTCTCATGCCGTATTCATGTAATTTCGCCGCTAGTAAGACGTGGTCAACAAGGTCGAAGGCCTTACTGAGGTCCATAAAAAGACCGAAGCATTTCTTATTACCATCAAGTGCACTATGAAGCTCGCCAATAAAGCTTAAGATCGCCGAATTTACACTCTTTCCTTTACGAAAACCATGTTGACAATTTGTAATAATATTAAAAGTTGATAGGAACATCGAGATTTGGTTAAAAACAATTCGTTATAATAATATACAGTAAAATCCTGTGAAAGGAGGTATAAGGGTTATAAATCTTTGTACACAACTAACGCAAATGCACTTGCTGACTGCCGAGTTGACAGTAGATACTCTGCCATCCTACAACATATCTACTACCACGCAACAGCAAGTGTAAGAGTATATGAAAAGACCGATAAGTTTAAGATACAACGTGGAGTTCGACAGGGAGATACAATCTCGCCCAAGCTGTTTACCACGCTTCTGGAATACATGTTCAAAGATATTGAGCTGGAGGGTCTAGGTATAAATATCGACGGAAAAGATCTTAATCACCTCCGATTCGCCGACAACATTGTATTGATATCAGATTGCTTAGGTAAAGCAGAAAAAATGCTGTCAAAACTGACATCTGCCTCACACAAAGTTGGTCTCAAAATCAACGCAACAAAAACGGAATTCATGTCGAACCTGGTCCCCAGCCAAAACCTTCTGGTACAGGGAAAAGAGATCTTCCAAGTGACATCCTAAAAATATCTGGGGCATGAGATCAGAATTGGTAGAGATAATCAAACATGCGAAATCGAGCGGCGACTTGGACTAACATGGGCAGCTTATGGTAAACTTAAACATATATTTAAGTCAGATATTCCGTTGTGCCTCAAACGCAAGATTTTTGATCAATGCATTCTGCCTGTCATGACTTACGGTTCAGAAACTTCAACGTTAACGAAGAAATCAGTAAATAAAGTGAGAGTTGCGCAACGCGCCATGGAACGTTCTCTGCTGGGAATTACAATAAGAGACAGAGTTCCTAATGAAATAATACGACAGAGAACCAGGGTTACAGATGCGGTGGAGCGAATGGCCTGCTTGAAATGGAGTTGGGCTGGACATGTAGCAAGAATGCCGCATGAAAAATGGACAAAGAGAATTATAGAATGGCGACCCAGAGAACAAGCCTTCAGAAACCAGGGACGACCACCGACCAGATGGACAGATGATGTAAAACGCATCTCGACAAACCGGATTCATGCTGCTCAGGACCGGAAAAATTGGGGATTATTGAGAGAGGCCTATGTTCAGCAGTGGACGAGACAGGCTGCATGATGATGATGATGATGATGACCCTTATAATAGCACTCAGTGCCATAATAACATCCAAATGTTAAGATACAAAAACAAAAAAAAAGTCGGTGCAAACTATTTATCTGTTATTATTACTTAGAAAAACGGATGGCATTTATTTATTGTAAACATCCGAAGGGACACTTTCGGATTCAGAATCTCCCATATTTAAATTATTTTTGGCCAACACTTTGCATACAATAGAAAATTAGACGGCAATAATGACGTTGTCAATATCGAAATTGAAACAATCAAAAATGCGGTTACCATGATAATATGGACACCTGAAAATTTCAAAAATTACGAAAACGTTTTCTGATATAGCCGATTTACTCAGTAAACCTGCATGATGGTCGACATGTCATCTGACAAAAGTCATTGAAAATGCAAAAATTCATTTTATTTAGCTGGAATATGACTTTTGTCATATGACATGTCGGCCATTATGCAGGTTTACTGGGTGAATCGACTATATCAATGAAATTTAGACGAATATAGCTATTTACCTAACAAGTGCGGAAAATGAATTTTTCCGCATGAGTCTGCCGTTCACCGAACGACGCGTAGCGGAGTTTGGTGAAGCAGCCGAGTGCAGGGAAAAAATTTTCCGCACGTGTCAGGTACAATAGTTTTTCTACAGACGTGTGGAAAGAAGTAACACATATTATTTCAAAGAAATTTAATAATATTTAATTAACTATAACAATCACATACATATGTAACAGTAACTAATTCTGAGAAAAAAAGTAATAACTACAAGTTATAATTGATATATTATTGATTTTGACATAATCGTGCCGAAAAAATTTTCCGCACTAGTGTGGAAAAACCAATTTTCCGCACGGATTTTTGACATAATCGTGCCGAAAAATTTTTCCGCACTAGTGTGGAAAAACCAATTTTCCGCACGGATATCAGTGCGGAAAAATGATTTTTCCACACGTCTGTAGGAAAAAATCTATTTGCGCTGTCGTAGATTAAATTTTGAATGATACACGTTCGATATGAACTTTGTTAATGAAACTTGTGCAATTGCACACGTTTCATTCGAGTGTTCATATCGAACTAGTATCATTAATAACTATAAGGTGATTGAGATGGAAAGAAAGGATTTTTTTTTTACTTTTCGGCACTACATAAAACTTACTTTATAAACAAAAAGACGAAGCGGGCGACCAGGTATTATAGAGGAAAATATTGTGAGAAAGTTTTAAGCGTATTTCCGAATTTGAAGGCTATTTTAATATTATAGTTTTCGCTTTCGTTTCTGTACTAGTTTTGACTTCGCGATTTTTAACTTTTGGGATGGTATTAGTTACAAAGATTTCAGGGTAACCATGTTGTTTTGAATATTTTCTGATATTTGAAGTTTTAATGTAAAGATCTTCCGAATTATTGCAAATGTTAGATGTTTTATGATAAAGCGTTTGAATTATGCCTTAAGTTTGAATAATTCGATCAGTGATTAAGCTATTGCACCGTGTGAGTGGGTTTTTTGTATACTGAAGTTTTTTATGTTTTCGGCACTTCGTTTTTACAAAAACATCGAGAAAACATAGAGTAGAATGTTGTTCTGTTTCCTTGGTGAATTTAATGGATTGTCTTATACTATTAATATGTTCCGAAAACCGCATTAGCTCTTCGTTGCTGTCTGTCCAGATAATAAAGGAATGATTAACATATCTAAGCCAAAGTTTAGGTTTAATCTTGGCAGTGTTAATAGCATGTGACTCAAACCATTCCATATACAGGTTAGCCACCACCGGAGAGAGAGATGAACCCATTGGATGACCGTCATCTTGGGCATAGAATCTATTTTTTACCTGAAAGTAGAAACTACGTTAACAACACTCCAAAAGTCCCATCACCCCGCCCAACGGTAAACTTATGTGTTCTGAAAGGGTTAAGTCTTCTTGTAACTTTTGGTTGATATGCAGTGCTTCCCCTATCGGGAGCTCTCTGTGTCGAGACTGACAAATAATGTGTATTGTGGTTCTAAATTGACATTTTTTAGCATATTTACACAGTGGTTAGACTTCTGAACAAAATAACTGGGATATAGGCTGACCATTTTTTAACGTTATGTATATCCTTCCCTCGATAATAGTTAAGGCAAATTATTATACAGGGTGGCGCACCGAAAACTTTCCACCCAGGTTTATTTTCTTGTTAATAAATAACTCAAAATTCGCTCGGACACGAGAACCTTAATTCTCAGGAGGACATATTTTTTTTGCTATTTTTACCCCCCCCCCCCCTGCTGGACTCCCTACGGCTTGGTGATTTCCACCCTTAAATTCTTAAATGGAAAGGGGGGTCGGGAAATACCTTATTGTCGCCTCTTGTATTTTTTCTGCCCTTCGCCAATGTTCGGAAATATACAGAAGAGGCCCCACGATAGACCCCTGGGATACCCTACAAAAATTATTTAATTTAGAGATTTTCTTATCTTACCTTACCATACAGTTGTTTTCTTACGTCCAAAGATAACGACCAGTATCCGCAGATATTGATGGTGGCCGAATCGTAAAGTTCCATGTCAGTATAGAAGTATTGTCAAAATACTTAGTTTTTACGCCCTGAAGGCATGTAGGTGATAAAATGCTTTAAAAAATAACAACGAAGGAAATCGACACGTCTCTCTCAATTTTAACGATTGGTATGCGAGTAGAACATGAAAAACTAAACTTGTTTGAACAAATATTTGTATTCTGGGAGTTCGTAATGTCGCTACTCCGTATCTACTCAGAGTGTGTTGACAGTACTACTCAATTTGGGTTAACTAACATATTTGTTATTGACCACGTTTTTAAGCTAGTCTATTTTACTTAGAGTTATTAAGAACTCTAAACAAGAGTGCCAGATTTGGAGATTTACAATAGTGGGATACGCTTTCCAAGTAGGTACCAACTTGTGAACGAGAACAGCTCTCTTAAAATCTTTTAGTCCAATTAGAAAATTATAGATGTAAAAACATACCAAACATGATAATGATTGGTAAATAACTAAAAATAATTTTTTTAGAGGCAGCCAGTTCTACAGATAATATGGTAATGGTGACATCCAATCAGGAAGAAATCGATGATAATAAAGAATCACCGGTGTTTTGCAAAAGCATACGATATTATTTTAGAGAGTATTGCAATTGTAGCAGTATACATGGATTTCGATATTTTGGTGAAAAACGAACATATTTTGAACGGTATTTACAATTCCCACATACATTCCTACAAACCCTGTTCATTTAATCTTGAAAAACATGATAAAAACCCATTTTACACAGATCACATTTTTCAGGTCATTTTATGACATTATAGACTCCCGTGCAAAAAAAATACTGGCATCATAAAATTTGGATTAAGTTAAGGTTGAATTCTCAACGTCGTTCAATTTATTGCCAACCTATAACCTATTTCGCTTTGTTTTTTCAAGTTTATTATTTTTTAAACTAATATTTAAATAAAATCAGTATCGTTGGCACATTACTTAGGTAATATCTGATATATTACAAAAATATCAATTTATTTCAGTGCCCATTTTGGGAAATTTGTATAGTGAAAGAACAATGAGTGACAATGACATAATAATGTTAAAAAAAATCTTACCCGATATTTTTCGCTATACAATTCTCCTAAAATAAGTTATGAAATTCCTTGATATTTATTAAATATGTCAATTATTACCTATAGAATATCAAGTCGATACTGATTTTCTTTAAATTTTGTATAAAAGCTAGAAAACATAAATAAATCTACGCGAAATAGGTTATAGGTTGGCCAGCATGTTGATACTCCCACCTTAAGGGCTTTATAACTTTTTTATTTTTACTCCGATTTAAGTGATTTTTTGGAGAGCTCTAGAAACATTTATTAGTTTTAACATGCCTATACAAATTTTAAGAGAAATTGGGTTTTCGACATATTATACAAGGATAATCGAAAAGTTGTTTTTTGCCTAGTGTTAAAACACCCTGGGGAATAATTAAAAAGCAAAATTACTTCGATTAAGCCGCAAATATTCTTTGCATTTTGGTTTTTGGTTCATGTCAATACGTGCATTTGTTCTCACCCGAATGCAAAATGATCCTGATGATGTCAATAATTTAGGAAACGCAAAACTAAAGCTATTGATGACCGACATTATGTCATTGTTGTTTCACTATACAATTCTCCCGAAATTAGCAATGAAATAAATTGATATTTTTGTAGTATATCAGATATTACCTAAATAATGTGCAGACGATATTGATTTTATTTAAATCTTAGTCAATAAAATAATAAACTAAGAAAAACAAGGCGAAATAGATTATAGGTTGGCAGTAAATTGAATAACGTTGATAATTCCACCTTAAAACTCTTCGGAATCGTCGTTTGACGTCAGTATAGGCGAAAAACAACTTTGAGAGGTTCGAATTAAAAATGTCAGTTCTTGGACAGTTGGTTGAAGATTACACGAAGGTAATTTAAACTCACGCGGACAAGCAACTGGACCTACATTACTACCGCGTCATAAGATTCAAGAATGGAGGAATATTACCTATATAATATATAGGATGATATTCGCGGGCTAATTGATGGCATGAACTGACGTGTACAGGCAGTAGTAAGGGCTAGAGGAGGCAGTAAAAATAATATGATCTGTTTAAGTGAAAAAGTTGTTGTTGGTACCTGTTAAGTTTGTTTTGCGAAAAAGTTATTTCTTAAATCGTAGGTAAATTCCGTAAATTTATTTATTTATTACATCTTGATTATTACAATAACATTTGTTTGTGTGTATAATAATCAGACAATTTTTGATTTTATGTGAATATTGTCTGTGAATATCATTTATGTTACCCTCAAAGTTACCTGGTTAGTAAAATATTGTTTAAAAGCTTTTTGCTATCTAACATTAAGATTTAATTAAATTCACTATATTTTGTAATAATTGGTTTATTAATAGTTTAATCAGATGGCAAAGTTAATTACATCCCATTTATTTTATAATTTTTAGAGTATGGTGGTTTATAGTTTTTGGTATCGTAGTGGCAACCTGTGCTTACCAAATCCGAGAAGTTTATCTGAAATGGGAACGAACTCCCGTCATAGTGAGTTTTGCAACCAGCGAAACACCAATATATAGCATTCCATTTCCAGCAGTAACTATTTGCCCTGAGTCTAAGAATCGACAGTCTCGGTATAATCACACAGATATATTAGTCAAACTATTAAGTAAACCAACAATTCCTCTAAATCAGACTGAGTAAGTATTAGTTGGTTGTAGTTGTAGTACCAACAAGTTATATCCGTAATTAATGTGAAAAAATTTTGTTCTGTTTGTGAGGCAGTGTAGAGTTTTTTGGTTGTGTTTTTCAAGCCACTCATAAATATCACTTCTTCGCCAAGATGAACTATAGGTTGTTTATTTAAAATTCTTGAAAGATATGATGCATGGTCTAATACAATTAAAGACGGCTCATCTAAATTTGGGATTAATTAAGCTTTTAGCCATTCTTTAAATATTTTGCAATTCATATTGTCATGATAGTCAGAACTTTTTGATGCAGAAGAAAAAATTAAGCTTTCACCTGAAACATATCCTGTTACAGAACCGGCATGTAAAATAATGAACCGCTTTCCCGTGCCACATCCCTTTTTTTTACGCTTTTCACAGAATAATCTTACCAAGATTTTGAACCACTTCCATTTGAAAATATCCATGTTTCGTCTAAAAATACTACCTTTCTAAATTTTGATTTGTAATTTTTCGTATATTTATTTAATAACTGAACACGCTGACTAACTATCTGTGGTTGCTTACATAAAAATCTCCGGTTACAGTCTTTCTTATAGCGAAAACCCAACTTTTTTAATAATTTTAATAACGATTAAAGTCCGATTTCCAAAACACCTCGAATTTTCAAATTTTCTTTTAAAACTGAAAGAGTTACATTGGTTTTTGATCTGTATAAATCATAAATCACGTTCCGAACTCCCATTTTAATATTTTCGCTCAAATCTTCAGTCTTTGGCTCGTTTACATTTTTAGTATTCTTCGGTATAATATTATGCTTTCTTTAATGCACAATTTTTTGCACAGTCCTTAAACTAATTCCAAGTGCTTTTGCCACGGTTTCCTGCATATTGGTTGGTGAATTTTCAGTTTTTTTTTCATTCTCGAAATAGTTTAACAAATTAAGCACTATTTTTTTGCTTGGGGATGCAAAAAAAATAGAAAATTGCTTTTTATCCTTCATATTGTCACATTAAATTAATTGTCAAAGTCACAAAACTGACATCTTTAAATCAAGACGAAGGTGGCAGGTACAAACTTTTGTGAATCGCTGAAAATTAAATACATAATTATCCTTTTCTTTCATGTCAATATTGCATAAGTCTATCATATTATTTGTCTTACGGATTTTATTTCGATAGTATGATTTAACGCAATAAAAGAAAAGAAAAATTGAAAGTATGTCTTTGTTAAATCGTAAGACCCGCACGATAAGACGGCATCTGACTTTATGCAACTTTTTTTAAAATAATTCAATATTCAATAATTTTAAAAATGTCTTCATGCGTTTAAAAGGTAGGTGACCATAAAAATTATCCAAAAATTCCAAAATAAAGTTCCATTGGTGGCTTGCCCAGTTTCGTTATTTATGTAACTATATGATCTTCGAATGGATCATGAGAGATACCTAACCTGGCTAAGACGGGTAATAATTATTTTTTAATTGATCACTTTTTAATCTTCTTTCATTCACCGTCTTTGCAGAGAACGAAATGCCCTTTATATGAGCCTAATTTGCGACTTCACCGTATTGAAAACAAGAAATAAAGAAGATAGAACGTTTTCCAATGACTTTTTTAAGTTTTTAGATGAGGTAAGTAAAAAAGGCCATTATTATTTATTAAAAAAACAAAACAATTTGTTCATGACGACCGAATTATCCACACTGGCACTGGCATATAATAAATTTTTAGATATAATTTTTGTTTTTGAACTATAAATAAATAATTTATGGGTATAGTATTTGTAGAATTATTATGGTTGATCTTTTGACTGCAATAAACCCTCATTATCCCTTTAACCATAAAATAAATAATGAAATCCCAAATTTTAAAACCTTTTCGAGCAGAGCCGGACCAGGTACAAATTCCATTTATACCTATGCCTGATTCATATATAAATACAAACTGATTTTTAATAATTTTAGTCTTTAGTGGTTTTCCGGCGAGTAATTTTTAGTCAGGCTTATTAGTGGTAGAATGTGGCGTCCTTAGAATTGTGCTGATAGGGGGGCATCTTCAAGTGTCATTTTTAAAAGAAAGCATTTACCTACCGATGCCAAACTAATAATTAAAAATGTGTACCAATCTTTGTTGAGTAGAAACTTTAATTCGATGAATTCTTTAGCAGACACGTCAACTTTGACAAAAACTCCTTTATCTTCGGTGAGAGACATAGTACTTAAACCTGTTAATCCTGGAAAAAATCGGAGTGTACCCACCTTGATTTCCCTCAAAGAGCGGCTGATTAAAGAGGAAACAAATATCTCTTGTTGCCTTTCAAGTCTTAGGAAAATATTAAGTAAAATGGGTTTTTAATACCGAAGCATTAATAAAAGACAAACATTAATGGAATCTCAACGTTTACGGGAATGAAGACTTAAATATTTAACAGCTAGTAAACAATGTAGAGAAGAAAATCGTCCAATTATTTACCTTGACGAAACATGGTTCGATACCCACGACACTCCAAGAAAAGGTTGGGATGACTCTTCCAAAAAACAACTTCCAAGGCACCATCAAATAAAGGCAAAATAATTACAATATTACATGCTGGTTCAGAGAACGGGTTTGTTCCAAATTGTCTGTTGCTTTCAGCTAAAAGCATAGCAGATTCTTCTTTAGATTACCATCAAGATACTGACGCACAACTTTTTGAAGATTGGTTTAAACATAAACTCCTTACAAATATACCTGAAAATAGCGTAATTGTAATGGACAATGCTAGTTATCATAGTCGGCAAGCAAAAATCATTCCCAATTCTAATAATACAATAGCAAAAATTCAAAATTTTATGATTGAAAATGATTTATATTTTGAAGAAACTTACAAAAAACGATAACTGCTAGAAGTATTAAAAGCTTTTAAAATAAATAAGGAATACGAGTGTGACAAACTTGCAGCAGAAAATGGACATACAGTGTTGCGTCATCCTCCATACTATTGTATATTCAATCCTATTAAGCTAATATGGCACCAATTAAAATCCAATATTAGGAGAAATAATATTTCTCCTACATTAAATGCATCTGTAGTAGAATTTATTAAAAAGGAAGTAAGAAACATTTCTGCAGACAGCTGGAAAAACTGTGTACAGCATGTACTTAAGGTGGAAAATTCTTACAATTGTATAATTACAAATGTTCAACCCTTAATTATTATAAGTTTAGGCTTAGATTAAAATATTGATAGTGATACAGAGTTAAATTTTAAATAAATTATCAATCGTTTTTTAGAATTTAATTAAATTTTATTTTACTTGTTATCCAAATAGTTATACTTTTAAATTATATATTGTTTTCAATTATCATCATTTTTTTACATTATTTTACATTTATTATAGGTACTTACCTAAAACTAAAAATACCTATCTATTTATTTTAAATTATAAAAATAAATCATGTGGTGTAGGTACATTTTCAAGCTGACCCTGATCCCATTTAATCCCTTTGAAGAGGTTGAGGCGTATACAATAGGCTTTAATCAGGTAGTTTATTTTTGGCAGTAAGAGTCAACGGTATAATTCTGCAAATACTATATAGTCAAATTCATTCCATTTAACTAGGCAAGTTATGAATTTACCAAAGACAAACTACTATAATGTTATTTTGCTTAAGATAAAGGTTTGAACAGCATATCTGTAACATAAACGCAATAAACTTATCGGTCATTTATGAATCGGAGAGGGATGCACATATCATTTCTAGTGGTTATAAAATAAACTACCCCTTCCAATCCAGTATCTAACATTTAAAAAAATATTTTTTGGCAATAACTCTGAAACAAACAAAGATATCGAACAGCGGTATTGACATTTTTCTTGCAAATCTAATCTGCTTACCGATTATGATATCATAGTTGTATCTATGATTTGAATTTTCGGGATAAAATCAAAAAAACTGTTATTATTACAAATTGCGCACTCTAGCAAGTTTATTAGAAACTATCATGTACCAGTGGATACGACAATTGAAAGTACTTACCTTTCTCTTCCAAACAAACTTACATTTAGTAAAATCGGATAAGATGTTTGGAAGTTACAACGATTTAAATTATTACACGTTCAATGGCTTTCCCCATTCTTATCAAGGTCGGTACGCCAATAAGCCGTGAACAAAAATGATGCAGAGTTGTCTAAGGTTTCTGATCATGTAACCAAAGGTATACCTTAAAACGGAAATTTTAAATTATTTTTAATTGTGCCTTCTTGCGGCGAAATCTAGAACTTAAAATTAATTTCCAGAATTTTCTCATGGCTACATTAATCATAATTTTTTTTTCCCAAGTTTCTATACTTAGTAGATTCCGCGATATGGTTATACACAAGGTATTTATTGGAGGTTTCCGGGGATTGCAGGTATATTGTTAGGGGTTATTTATTGTCACTTAATAATGCGTTATTAATTACTTGCTTAACAAACTGTATTTATATCGATTTGTAATACATACTTCTATAGAAATATAAGTTTAAGAGACTCAATTAGTATTGTTGAAACTTTTTCGCCTAAACGTAACAACATTCCCGGTAAAGTAGGGTAACTGTAAAAAAGAATAAAGGATTTAAATACTTAACTGCAGTAAAAAGCATTTATGAGGGGAAATCATCCAACAAAGTTGTATCTTGGCCTTATATTTTGCTACCTAAGTTGCAGTATTTTCCGATTACATCAGTAGATGTTGAAAGAAGCTTCTCTTTGTATAAACATATTTTTACTAATAGAAGATAATCCTTTTTAATTTGAAAAAGTAGTCCATGCTTAAAGTGGAGTTATAGTATAGGAAAGAAAGAAAAACTAAAAGTCTCCCTCCACAAAGTTTAATTGAATGAAACTATCAAAGGTCTCTACATGTTTCGAACGTAGAAACTTCATCATCAGGAGACAGAAAATAACATTAAAAAGTGCTGATGGTTTTAGCAAAAGAGAAAATGGTGAAGGACCTTAATGGAGCTTTCGTGAAAATAAAAATTGATGTGCAAAGCCACATAATATGGAGAAAATATTAAACTTTAAAACATACTAGGTATGTAAGAAGTCGGTAAAAGGAGTCTAGATCAACCCTATAAACTGGGAAAGAAGAAAATAAAACCTTTCCATAAAGAAAGTGTTAAAAATTAAAATTTGTTTAAATAAAACATTTTGGATAAATGTCAGAGACATAGAAAAAGTAAATTGGTAGTAATTAACATACTTAGTGCAATCTGTAAAAGATAGAAATTGAAATTAAAATCAAAGAATAAAGTAGAAAACTTTTTGAAATATATTTTCTTGGATAAAAGTTAGTAGGTACTTACGAAAATTACGTTTTAAAGTGTCCTGTGGGGTACTGAGGTTTAAGGCTCAGTAACCCCGCAAGAGGTTAATTTAAGTTCTATTAAATAAAATCGAAAGTTGAACATTATATTTTAAAAATTTATCAAGAGGTTATTCACTCTTCCACGTGTTGGGACCAAAGTGGATAAAATGAATTGATTGACAGCTATACTGACATACACACCGCCATACTACCTGTCAGTATAGCTGTTGATCAATTCATTTTATCCACTTTGGTCCCAACACGTGGAAGAATGAATAACCTCTTGATAAATTTTCAAAATATAATGTTCAACTTTCGATTTTATTTAATAGAACTTAAATTAACCTCTTGCGGGGTTACTGAGCCTTAAACCTCAGTACCCCACAGGACACTTCAAAACGTAATTTTCGTAAGTACCTACTAACTTTTATCCAAGAAAATATGTTTCAAAAAGTTTTCTACTATATTCTTTGATTTTAATTTCAATTTCTATCTTTTACAGATTGCACTAAGTATGTTAATTACTACCAATTTACTTTTTCTATGTCTCTGACATTTATCCAAAATGTTTTATTTAAACAAATTTTAATTTTTAACACTTTCTTTATAGAAAGGTTTTATTTTCTTCTTTCCCAGTTTATAGGGTTGGTCTAGACCCCTTTAACCGACTTCTTACATACCTAGTATGTTTTAAAGTTTAATATTTTCTCCATATTATGTGGCTTTGCACATCAATTTTTATTTTCACGAAAGCTCCATTAAGGTCCTTCACCATTCTCTCTTTTGCTAAAACCATCAGCACTTTTTAATGTTATTTTCTGTCTCCTGATGATGAACGTTTCTACGTTCGAAACATATAGAGACCTTTGATTGTTTCATTCAATTAAACTTTGTGGAGGAAGACTTTTAGTTTTTCTTTCTTTCCTAATCCTTTTTAGTTAAAAATTTTGAAAAATATTTAGTAACAATTTTTTTTTGCATTTATTTAAAAATAAACATATTTTTTAGAACCCAATGTGTTTTTTAACCTCTTCTTACTATAATAAATTAAGAAATATTGAATACCAGTATGCATTTGGTAAAAAATGCAAATAACTGCATATTTAAAAGGCAAACAAGGCATTTATAGACGCATATTTTGGCTGAATTTAAGTTCATATAATCCGCCCTTTAAATGTGATTAATTTAGATAATTATTCTTTCATGCTTTAAAATGTAACTTAGGTACTGTCCAACAATAATTACACAGGCCTGCATGAAATTTGTGATGACGTGATTTTTGTTTGTTGAGCTCAGTTTTTATATAGAAATAACTAATTAAAATACAATTGGTCTCTGTCACCCACAGATTTTTTGTTTGCAAAAAAAAAAAAGAAAAAATATAAAAAAAAACTTAAAATAGGCGTTTTAATACATTTTAAAACGAATGTAGTACTTCAAATTCTAAATGATTGATGAATAAAAAATGATTTTCTGTGGTGCTACACACCTTCCGACTGGAGACTTTTTATCGACTTCAAAAAGAAGCTTTAAAGCTGTTCTTTTACATAATGACAATGTTTTTGCTTCTGTTTCGGTCGGCCATACAGTTAAGTTAAAGGAAAACTATGAAAATTTAGAGGAATTACTTTTAAGAATACAATATGAAAATCACAACTGGGAGGTGTGTGAAGATCTAAAAATTTGAAACAATGAAACAATTTGTTAAGGCATTAAACAAAGATGGAAATTGTTTTAAATATTTGTGTAAAACATTTCAGGCTCTGTCAGAGGCAAAATTAAAGGAGGAAATCTTTGTAGGGCCGCAGATTAGCAGCTTGATGAAAGATACAGAATTTGAAAAGGTAATGGAAGATAAGGAAAGATATGCATGGAATGCTTTTAAAGAAGTTGAACATAAATTACTACTATGTTGAGATCGTTGAAAATATGCTGGAAAATTTCAGGAATTTCAGAATATGAGCATAACTACTAGTTTCCTAGTGGTTTAGAGCCTTGAATAGGTAATTTGCTATAAATAGGAGCAGTTTATAGTGAATTGACATTCAGGACTAGTGAACTACTCGTTTCCTAGTGGTTTAGAGCCTTGAATAGGTAACAGTAAATATGTGATGGGCTCATAAAACAAAACCTAAGAAAAAATTCACTTTTTACATTTCCATTTGGACTAATTCCTAGAAAATCTTGGGGACGTGGGTGAAGAGCAAGGTGAAAGATTTCATCAATATTATAAAGAGATGGAAAAAGATACCAGGGGCGTTGGGACACAAAAATGATGGCCGATTTCTGTTGGACATTGAGAAGAGATCTTCCTTTAGCAAAAACACAAAAACAACCAAAAGAAGCTTTTCTGAAACAAGAAAACGTTTTTTGAAGAAGAGTAACGAATAAATAACCATTTATAATAGTTTATATGTGTATATTTTGTATATTTTTGTATTTTTTTCTTTAATATATTAAAAAAAAACTAGCTTATAAATGAAATAAATCGTGTTTTTTCTATATTTGTGGATTTTATCGGTTTGAAAAATAACCTTACGTGATATAAAAAAACTGAAAGCAGATTTGAAATCAGCGCTACCCAATTACTAGAAAACAGTTAAAATTTTTAAATCAACTTTCAAAGTGTTAAAAAATGCAGGCCTGTGTTATTATATTTCACACCTTTTGTTGCTGCTGATATTAGTTTGATTTCTTGAAATTTATTCTCTTTTTTATGATTATAATAAAAATTATGATTTTTTTAGTCAAGAAGGGAAACATTTCTTACTGATTGTACCTGGATGGGAGAATCTGTGAAATGTAGTGATATTTTTGTCCCAATTATTACAGACGAAGGAATATGTCAAACTTTTAACATGTTGGATAGAACAGATATATATAGGGAAAATGTGTAAGTGACATTGTCCCTTCGTCTCTTATATTATGTAAATTTTTGGTCTACATTTTATCGTGCCATTCCACATATATTTATACCGTGCGAGCAAAAATTATTTGCATCAAAGAGGGCCTTAGAGGAATTAATGCTTAGCCGTAGAGTTTAATACCTGTTGCGTGTCAGTAACTACCTGAATTAAAAATCAATCAGTTATTCCGTCATCTTTGACAGTCGTTACAAGTAATTTGATTCATCGCTAATTTTTCCAATCTTGAACAATTCACACAATGGGCTTTACGGAACAGCACAAAACATTCATGGTTGAAACGTATTTTCGAAACGAAGTTAGAGTAAATGGTGAGTGGCAATACAATCCGAGTTTCTGCATGGGCTATTTTCACGAGCATTTTCCTAATGTTGCTTTTATTCCTGGGGATTTTTATCATTGCCTGAAAAAACCCGTGGCTGCGTTTAGAGAAACAGGTTCTATACAACACAAAAAAGAAGCAGAAAGACCATCTGTAAGAATAGAAGAGCTTGTTGCAAACGTTCATAAAATAATGCAAAATACGCCAACAAATTGTATAAGACGCCTGTCCCAAGAAGTGGGAAGATCTTATGAAACATGTGAGACTATTCTTAAGAAGCAGATACATTTATTTCCTTATAAAGTGCAAGTATTCCAAGAAATACAAGCCGCAGATTTTGAAAGACGCAGGAATTACTCTCAATCGTTTACCCAAAATGTATTGGAAAGAAATGATTTATTAGACCTGACATTTTTTTCGGATGAAGCCTGGTTTCACCTCTCCGGTTATGTGAATTCTCAGAATAGAAGCATGTGGAGTAGTGAAAATCCCCATTTTTTTGTAGAGTCCACATTGCACCCTCAAAAAATTGGTGTCTGGTTAGCTGTTTCCCGAAGAAGAATTGTTTGTCCTATTTTTTTTTCATGACACAGTTACAGCACAGCGGTATAGAGACAATATTTTAAATTCATTTGTGGAGCAATTACTTGATGACGAACTACGTTTTAGATATTTTCAACAGGACGGTGCAACCGCCCATACAGCCAAACTATTTACTACTTACGCAATTTTTTTCGACGATAGATTGATCAGTTTGCGATTAGACATTGAATTCCCACCTAGATCACCTTGTTTTACGGTTATGTGGTTATGGTTAACATTTAAAAAACACTATTATTAAAACACCAGTTGCAAATTTAGAACAATTACAAGAAAGGATTATCCAAGAATGTGGTAACATTTCTTCAGAGATGCTGGTCAACACTTTCGAAAATATGAAGAGATGTGTGAATTTATGCTTGGAGCATGGCGGTGGCTAATTTCAGCAATTTATGTAATTATTTTTCTTTTTCTTTCTGTATATTCTTACTTTGTTAATTTTGTAAACAACAAAAATAAATTTATATTTGTCTACTTATTTTATTACTCATTAGTTTGGCATATCATGTCATAATATGAATTTGACAAAATTTTAACCTATATTTGGTTAGATATATCGTCCCCATATCATTGTGATCTAAACCATGCCATACGTTTTTTAATCCAAGCCCTCTTTGATTCAAATAATAATAACTCGCACGGTAGTAAATTTTTAGGTTCTATAGAATGCAGGCTTTTTTTAAATACAGATCGAAATTTTTAAAAACAGGTTTGAATACTCTTAAGCCTTAGGAATAGTAAGTGATAAATTAACTTTTTGAAATATCAATGATTTGTTATTGTACTCCATCATCAATATTTTCAATGGACACTATTTTTAGGAAAAACTTCTAAATTATATTAAGTAGGTACATACATCCTGGTTAGATAATAATTCTAGAAGATATGTTAAGCATATTTTATAGAACACATCCTAAACCGATATTCAACTGTTTTCGAGATATTTAAAAAGAACTATGAATGAAGTCATAACTTATGTATACTAAGTATATTATGTCAAAACAAAAATGCTGAATTCAAAATTAAAATTGAAATGCCTCAGTATTTTTAACCGATTTTTTTTTCAATTAATATCCAACTTATGCCGGACTTTATGCAGTCACTGTATGTTCGCCAAACTGTAAAAATACAATAAATTAAAATATCTCAAACGTAATATTTTTTTTACTTCTTTTTGACCCCCTTATTATCTAGGTATTAAATTTAAATTTCTTTGTTCATTGTTAACACAATTAACACACTTTTTATAAATTTGTAGAGAACAATATAGCAATTTTCTTCAAAATCCAGATAGTACAAATTTAACTTGGAATTTAGATGATGGTTACTCTGAAGATGATAAATTAAATACCTATCCACGAAGAGCTTTATTTGCGGGAGTCAAAAATGCCCTCGGAGTAACTTTATCAGCTCATAAGGAAGATATTGATCACACATGTAAAAATTCATTACAAGGTTTTAGAGTTAGTATGATATTAGCATTTCTTATTTTATGCCTTGATAGTCATTGTAAAGTCTGTTCAATGACCGCTGACCGCAACGTCATATTCTCTATATTTTCGGTACGTCGTAAATTAATTCAGTCAGTTTGACTACCGGTGGTAAAAGTAGAAAATTAAATAAGACTCATTTATAAAATTGAGTCATATATTTTTTTGTCTAGTACCTACATCTCTAGTGCATCAGTATATCAATTTTGTTTCAAATATTGTCATCTTATTTGTAAAATCATAAAGAAGAAAATGTAATAAAAAATTACATACATAATTTATAATTTTAATTAGCGTGTGTTACATTTTATTTTTCCATTTTTTCACTGTTACATGTTCTATGGCTTTATTCCACAGACCCAAAACTACCTTCTTACTTAAAAGAAAATAAATAGCGCTTTCCAGATTACTTGTAACGTTTGGGTGGGATAATAATATGCTGTTTCACTATTATCCAGATCTGATCCTTGATTGCAAATGGTGAAACCGGAATTTGTCTTTGTTCTAACCATGCAATAAGTAATATTTTTGACAAACTTGTATTTGAATTTTTTTAATTGGTCCAGCATGATAGGTGACGTTATCCATGATAATAAGCGACGGTTTTTCCAAGTTTGGTAACAATTTCATCGAATCATGATAATTACCAGATTTTAGGCCAGACAGAATATCAAACTTGCATTCTTGACAAATCCATTTTCTGAACCGGCATGTAATAGTATTTTACGTTACAAGGCCTGTAGGTGACTTATTACAGTACGAGTCGGTTTACGGACGAGGCGACGTAGGAGCCGAGTCTGGAATATAAACGAGTGCTGTAATAACACCTAACGGACGTGTATCGTATGATATTTTATTTCATTTTGTCATTATAATCCTTTTTAAAAAGATTTAATAAAAATGTTTATTACAAATTTTAAAATATTATTGGCAATATTAATTGGTATCACTGGATATAGTTTAAATTAAATAAAAATTACTAACTTTAGTTAAGCAAAATATTTTAAAAAATTGTAAAAGAGAATCTATTCTGTAGTTGCGTAATATTTTTCATTTACTAAAGTTGGTACAAAAAATAATTTTACAAGTTAAAGCATCTAAACAGAGTTACTTGGGATCGATAAATATATAGTCAAAACAAAATAAAAATTACTAACTTTAGTTAAGCAAAATATTTAAAAAATTGTAAAAGAGAGTATATTCTGTAGTTGCGTAATTTTTTTATTTACTAAAGTTGGTAGAAAAAATACTTTTACAAGTTAAAGCATCTACACAAAGTTATTTGGCATCGATAGATATTTATTTAAAACAAAATAAAATTTACTAACTTTAGTTAAGCAAACTATTTAAAAAATTGTAAAAGAGAGCCTATTTTGTAGTTGCGTAACATTTTTCATTTACTAAAGTTGGTAGAGAAAAGTATATTATTTATAGTAAGACATGCTGCCAAAATAGGGATTTTCCAATAAATACTAGTCGGGGCGTGGAACGCATTTTTATAGTCGGCCATGATTGCCTTTATTTTGTTGTGAATTATGACAGTTACTGCTATTATAAGTTTTAAAAACTTATATAGGTATTATTATATTCCAAGTTTAATTTAGTTTAATGTATATACTCGTATATGATGAATTAAATAATTAAAGCTCAATATGTATACTTGAACATTTTGTTTCCTATAATTTTAAGTGACAACTTGTAAAAAATCCAAAGCAAAAAGTCATTATTTCTATAAACAAAAGATGGTTGCTAGGCAATACTTTACAGTACCTGATACTGTAATGTTCCACTTACCGGCCGCAAATGAGTAATGGTAAGTTGATTTGCCGGACAAAATGAAATAAAATAATATACCGTACACCCTCTGACGATTTTTTTCGATACGAACTGTATGAGGAGTATCATCTTGCCAACTTCGCTTAAAAACCCCTTTACTGTATATCCAGGTTTCATCCAGAAATACAGGCTTTAAGGAAAATTGAAAGTTGCCGTTTTTCTTAAATTTTCTTAAAAATTCTACTCGTTTTTGGGCTATATGGGGTTGCTATATTAAATAAACGCCTGTTTGATACAGTACATTTACGCCATTTAATTTTTAATTTTCTAAGGAGTCCGCTAATGAACCAGAGGATATTTCAACACTATCAATGATTTTAAGGTTTAGTTGTATTGAGCAAATGGTAACGTGTTCACCTGCTCTATACATTTCATAAATACGCTATGGTATGTTCATGAATTTCGTAAAGTTGTCGACCACGGGATGACAAAATAGCTAAATTATTGCAATTCTTAAAAACTACATTCTTCTCTATCCCCTTTGCATTAATTCGTTGGATTGTTGAACACGAAACTCCCAAAGTATCAGAAACTCTCCTTAACAGATAGGTATTTATACAACATTGCTATATATTTTTTATGTTTAATATTTATGTGTTTACAATTCCTGCTTTATTATATCTACTTACCTCGTAAACTGCTTTAAACGGTAAAATAGCCGTTTCGGCATCACTTTCTCTTTAAAAATAATCAAATAATTTTAAAATTAATGCTTGTTCTTTTTCATAATACCGTGACATTTTTGAAATAATGTTTATTTAAAATGTCACTGTCAAAAATGACAATGAAACTTTTTTGACTTGTAATATTATACGACATCCATTATTGATGCAAATTTACTATCTCATCTAGTTCACGAATGTTAGAAAAATAAGCACTAGTCGTGCCGTAACAGTCAGCGGTCATTAAACAGACTTTTAGTAAGTGTTTTTGTCGATTAAAAATGAGCCTACATAAAAAGTAGATACAATTATGCAAATATTTACAAGGAAAATTTTAAAGTGCCAAAATCTATTATTTGTAAGAAAATAGAATTGTTAAATATAAAACTCTTTTTCCGCGTCACTCTGTAAATTCATTATTTTTTTCTTGCAATCCGAAGAATCGAATAGTGTCAAACAAATAAAGCGAACAATGTACAAAGTATTTTGCACACTTTGCCGTAAAAACATAAATAAATATTTGCATTGAAGGCAAGTAACTCTGGATTTTAATGGCAACAAGCTTTGTAATTTTTTAAAAAGTAGAAAAACACTTTTAGGTAATTTTGCATACACCAATGAGAATACCAAGACCAAGTAATCAGTACTTTAGAGTACCTTTAAATGAAGTTGTTCTGGGATCGGTACAACCAGTGATGATAACAACTTCAGATACCGTAAAGGTGTACAATCCAAAGCGAAGAGAGTGCTATTTTCCATCAGAAAGACATCTTAAATATGTGAAAATTTACACACAACAAAATTGCCAATTGGAATGTTTAACCAATTTCACACTGAGTTTGTGTAATTGTGTAAATTTTTATATGCCACGTAAGTGTTTTAAATAATATACTTTTAGTTATATCATTGATAATAATTAGTAGAGGGCCTTTGGAACTTATCAAACTACCATATTAAGTAATCCCGCATGGCTTAATTTACTGAATTAGAATAACGTGGCACTAAGATACAAAATCCTTAATTTCTTCTAATAACTGGTATACAATGTAGGTCAAAAATTAGGTTTTAATATGTTCTGTAATATTCTTTATAAATTTTGTACCAACAATTTTTTTGTAGTTACGAAGGGAAATGACTAAAAGTACTTAAAGGCTGTAACTGCGGTCTGCGTTAACCGAATTTAATAAACTATGGCTTATTTTAAAGAACGTTTTATCGTGTTTGAATGTTTGTATAAAATTTATTAATAATAATTCGCTCGGTTAATAATAGAGGGCACTTGTAAAAAAAATATGTTTCTAGCTTCGATTTTTTTTTACATTTAATTGCAACCATCCAACCATAATTATCCGTAATTGTCCACGGCTGTCTTAACAACAAATGTAACATTTGGATTATCATTGCATTTTTTTAATGAATAACTAAAATTAATAACAAAATATCATAATCAATTTTTTTAAAACGCCTTAGATTAATAAATATAGCCAAAAAGCTATTCCTGTAGGATTTCAATATTAAAAAAAAAGAAAATTGCTAAAAGTCCAAATCGTATTACACTTTTCCACTATTTTAATAGACAAGGAGAAACGACTTGCGGTTTTTGCTGTTGTTCTCTGTACTAACTAGTTAGCTATAGAATCGAATTAAAATGATTGGATGGTTGCATTTAAATTTATTAAGAAATCTAAAAATAATAAGTACAAACAAATTAGAAAAAAGAAAAGCAAAAAGTCGTTCTCCACAAGTTTATTAGAAAACTAGGCGAACCTAAAGTAATTCATAATAATTCAACATGTTTTGAGTGTAGAAACACTCACCATCAGGAAAACAAAGTAAATAGTACAATGCTGATGTTGTTAGCAATAGAGAAAATAATAAGTGGAATTGAGCCGTAATGGAGCTTTCAATGGTGTACACGAGATGTAAAAAATTAATACTCAGAAGACCGACAAGAATTCAGCATACTGGAAAGTCAAAGGGGAGTGAAAAGGCCCTGTCTTGGGCAGAACAATGAAGAGAGCAAAATAAAATTAGAGAGTTTTAAAAGACTTTGTGAAAATCATTTAGGTAAAAGTTGTGAAAAATCTTAAGTTACATTCAACTTTGTCGGAAATATGTAAAAGTGGTGAAATGGGAGGGAAAGAAAAAATTGTTGTTGTATCGTAAAAGTCTAAGCATCTGTAAAAGATAAGAAAAGGGGAATGTAGCAAATGAGGTAGATTGGCTTACCATTTAGCTAGAAGTAAAATGCTGTTGGGGTACCAGGCAGGCTTGTTACGGCCCAGTTACCCCGGCAGGAGTCAAAACATACACATTGTTTAGTTTTACTAGAACATTTTTTAAAAATATTTTAAATCTATTAATTTTGCACACAATGTGTATGTTTTGACTCCTGCCGGGGTAACTGGGCCGTAACAAGCCTGGTACCCCAACAGCATTTTACTTCAAGCTAAATGGTAAGTTAATCTACCTCATTTTATTTAATTTCATTTGCTACGTTCCCCTTTTTTATCTTTTACAGATTCTTTGACTTTTACGAAAAACATTTTTTTTAAAACTGACCAGAAAATATACACTTTCTGGAATTTTTCGTCTAGAAAATAACCTTTTTCCGATCGCAAGACCGGAAAGTGACGTTAGAGACCGAAAAAGATTTTTTCGGTCCCTCCTTTTTTTTTTCCAATCGCTCTTTGATAATACAAGCTACCTTGATTTCGTTACTATGACAACAAAATTTCGATGTATTGTCGAGTGACAGTTCGTTGATTTTTAATTTGTTGTTTATGTCAAACTTGTGTCGCGAGTTCGCAAATTCAACAATATGAATTCAGATTTTGAATTATCCGACACGGAAAATGAGAATTCAGAAGAAATTTTGGAAGCAGCAAGGAAAGCGACTTACGATATATTGCCAGTAAAATCAAAAGCCCGTTACGAGAAGTCATACGACGCATTTAAAAATAATATAAAATAATTTAATGTAAGTATATCGAATTGTCGGTCTTAAAAAAAATATTGTACGTCACGCAACCGAAAATTAGTGTTTTCCAGGTCTCTCCAAGCTTCCAGGACTCGCCTACGGCTCGCCCTGGAAGTGCTTGTCTCGACCTGAAAAACTCTACTTTCCGGTCTTGTAACGTAAATTACTATTTTTCTTTCCCTCCCATTTCACCACTTTTACATGTCTCCGACAAAGTTGAATGTAACTTAAGATTTTTCACTACTTTTACCTAAATGATTTTCACAAAGTCTGTTAAAACTCCCTAATTTTTCTTTTACTCTCTTCAATTTTCTGCCCAATACAGGGCCTTTGCACTAGCCCTTGATCTTCTGACTATTAATTTTTTACACCTTGTGTTCACCATTGAAAGCTCCATTACGGCTTAATCCCACTTATTATTTTCTCTATTGCTAACAACATCAGCATTGTACTATTTACTTTGTTTTCCTGATGATGAATGTTTCTACACTCAAAACATGTTGAATTATTATGAATTTCTCTAGGTTCGTCTAGTTTTCCAATAAACTTGTGGAGAAAGACTTTGTGTTTTTCATTTTTCTATACATTTAACTCCACTTTGAGTATGGACTACTTCTTCAAAATACAAAAAAATTGTTATTACAAAATTTTTTATAGAGGATATTACAAAGCATATAAAAATTTATTAAGGACTTTGTATCATAGCATAGCGACTACGCACCCTAGCGGTAAAATTAGGGACTTAAAAATAATTATTTTTAGTGATTTTTTTTGCTCATATTTCATAATAAATTTTTTACCCTAAAGTCGTAGCATGAATCATTTTGGGGATACAGCCGCTCAGCACCCGTCGTGGATCACCCTGTATATAAATAGTAGGCTTTTAGATTAGGATAGTCAGTCTAAAATTATATTGTTATAATTATTGTTAAGGGGTTAAAATTAAAGGACATTTTCTAGTCTCTAGACGACTTCCTAAAATGTATGTATTATAAACAATTTAGTATTACAAAAATATTAATGTTATTATTAAGAATACCAGCTCATAATAAATTTAAACAAGGAAACAAATTATTAAAAAGACGATATGTTAAAGCAATGATCTGTGTTTAATTAAAATTTAATTATTATTAGTGTGCAATCAATATCTATATCTCTCTATTATAAACTACCGTGCAAGCAAAAATTATTTGCATCAAAGAGGGCCTTGCATCTAAGAACGTAATGCTTAGCCGTAGAGCTTAATACCTGTTGGGTGTCAGTAACTACCTGAATTAACAATTATTCAGTTATTCCGTCATCTTTGACAGTCGTTACAAGTAATTTGATTCATCGCTAATTTTTCCAATTTCTTGAACAATTCACACAATGGGCTTTACGGAACAGCACAAAACATTCATGGTTGAAGCGTATTTTCGAAACGGGGTTAGAGTAAATGGTGAGTGGCAATAAAATCCTGGTTTATAAATGGACGATTTTCACGAACATTTTCCTAACGTCGCTTTTGTTGCTGGGGATTTTTATCATTGCCTGAAAAGAACCGTGGCTGCGTTTAGGGAAACAGGTTCTATACATTATAAAAAAGGAGCAGGAAGACCATCTGTAAGAACAGAAGAACTTGTTGCAAACGTTCGTGAAATAATGCAAAATACGCCAACAAATTGTATAAGACGCCTGTCCCAAGAAGTGGGAAGATCTTATAGAACATGCACGACTATTCCTAAGAAGCAGCTAAATATATTTCCTTATAAAGTGCAAGTAATCCAAGAAATGTGGTAACATTTCTCCAGCGATGCTGGTCAACACTTTCGAAAATATGAAGAGACGTGTAAATTTATGCTTGGAGCATGGCGGTGGCTAATTTCAGCAATTTATGTAATTATTTTTCTTTTTCTTTCTGTATATTCTTACTTTGTTAATTTTGTAAACAACAAAAATAAATTTGTATTTGTCTACTTATTTTATTACTCATTAGTTTGGCATATTATCATGTCATATGAATTTGACAAAATTTTAACCTAGATTTGGTTAGACATATCGTCCCCATATCATTGTGATCTAAACCAAGCCCTACATTTTTTAATCCAAGCCCTCTTTGATGCAAATAATTTTTGCTCGCACGGTATGAATTGGGAAATCTAAAAATCGTTGCTATATTTATATTTAGGCGAAAATGGAACTAATATTTGTGGTGCTGCAAAAAGATATTGCATGAATCTGGCAGAGAAATGGCTACAAACCAAGGGTCTGGTAACTAAGTTGGACGAGTTACGACAAAAATCCACAAATGAAACTGATGAAAATGACAATATTCAGGTAGACTAATATATTATACAGTACCTATTTTTATTTAAATAAATAGTTAGTTAGTAGACAACCCTTTAGTTTAAGCAATAAAATCCTTCCGCTCGTGAATTATTTTTCTCAAATGACCTATTAGTTTCTTAAGATTTATATTCTCAGCCAATAAGCCTAATGAATACAAATGTAGCAATTGCTTTTTCTTATAAAATCGAAGTTATGTCTTGAAAGCCAATGAATAAAAACTAAAGTAATTGCTTTTGCGTCCAGCAATTGTATAAAAATGCAGGAATTGCTTCTAGTCAATGCTTTTTCTTAAAAAATAGAAGCAATTATTACTATCGTTTGCTTAGTGTGATGAATAAATTAAGGAATAGGTTTTTCTAATGTAGCAACTGCTTTCAACTTTTTAAGGTAGGTCGACCCCTGCATCATTTGCTTGGTAGCAGTCAACTTTAGTTCTCCGCGGCATACACGTGCATTGCTCTTAATTTCTTTAATTATGGCTGAAGATATATGAACGTCCGTAAAAGAAAAATCTACAGTGTACGTAAAAATCGCACATATGATGATTTTAGAAAGTTATATCGATTTGACTGCGAAAATGTTGAGTGGTTGCCAAATTATGTCTGTCGCCTTTAAATAAGATTAAAGTCTTTCTGCGAAAATTGTCGGATCCGGGCTTTCAAAATTCTGTAGGTGAAGAAGTCGGTGTTCACTAAACTACTGTCTGTAAGACATACACTTCTGTAATGGATGCAGTTTTGGAGAAGGCCAATATTTTTATTAAATTTCCTACAAGTGCTGAAGCTGTTGTGGAAGCTAAACGGTTGTGGTCAGAGAGATTTATTTATGTTCCTTCAATTTGTGAACGAATATCAATTGCTTGTCTTTAATTTCTTTATCACTACTATCACTTTCCTCATTTTCACTGAAATCTGCCATATCACAAATAATATAGGTTTCCCATTTTCCACAAAAACGTAACAGATTACTATTGTACCAAATAAATAGACCACGTTGTTGTATTTACGTCAAGTCTTTTGCAAATTAGGACCAAACTGGACATGAAATCTATAATCTGAACAAGTGGATAAGCTACGTCTGAACTTGTGTTAAGTAAGCATTTGCTACAGAGGTGTAGGAAAAACAGCAATTGGTTCAAAATTTTATTCATATCCAGATCCTAGCGATCGCTTTCAGGGCCGTATCTGAACCAAAATTTTGGGGGGGGTTAGACCAGTGGCAAAAAATACTAGTTATACTTTAAACATACATTTAAACATACACACATACAAACATATAAGGATTTTATTGTTTTCGGGGGGGGTTTGAACCCCTAAAACCCCCCCTCAGATACGGCCCTGATCGCTTTTATTTATAGCATTTGCTAGTCAAGCAATTGCCTTTACTAAAAAGTAATTGCTCCAAGTAATTGAGACAAGTCGCTGGGAATTAACTTATGCTCATTGAAACTTGCACCGAATTTGTTAACATATCCTCCTCTACGTATGATTAAAAGCTCATTGAGGGCTTAATTAACTCCAAAACTGCACCTTTTAACAAATCACTATTCGAAAAAGCGCGTAAAAGTAGGTTTTTTGTAAATTATCAGATTTGCTTTTTCGACTTTTTATTTAGTTCCGCAATTAAAAGTGACTTATCATTTGCCTCCGTGTTGCCTACTACCACTAAATTAAAAATATCTCAACAAATTCTCAGCATTTTTCAAAAGTTCAGCATGTGATTTTGGTCCAACATACAGTGTCACCAGGAAAGTCCGCATCATATAAGATTTTTTTTTATTAATAGCTTTATTCAAAATTTGACTTTGGCATCAAGTTCTGTTTCGATCGAGATGAAAATTAAGCAAAAAAATAGTAGTCACGTGATTCGCATTATCTGTCAAATTTTAATTTTTTTCCAAAAAATAATTCAAAAGTTGGGTTATTTCTGAAAATATCGGAAATAGTTATTAAAAAAAGTTTTTTTTTAAATGCAGTTTCTAGCCCACATGCAAAATTTCATCGGCTGTATAAGATAATTTTAATTTTTTACCTATATTTTGTAAATTGCACCAATTTTGCAAAATAAGACTCGATGCAACCTACATAAAACTTCTTAGTTTTGACAATGCTTTATTTCAGATACATTCTTTTTAAAGTAGCGCCATATTAATTGTGTGTTTTTCAACAAATTTTCAATCAAACATCAAAATCAAAATTGGGCTATTAAAATTTGGTCGTATGTGATGCAAAGTTTATTTGTTTTTGACTCTGTATAAGTGTATAAGGTAACTTTATAAAATAAGTATTTTTGAAAACGTAATTTGTGTCAGTGTAGAAAAACACACATTTAATATGGCGCTATTTTAAAGAAAATGTATCTGAAATAAAGCCTTGTCAAAACTGAGAAGTTTTATGTAGGTTGCGCTGAGTCTTATTTTGCAAAAGTGGTGCAATTTACAAAAAATAGGTAAAAAATTAAAATTATCTTATGCAGCTGAAATTTTGCATGCGGGCTAGAAACTGCATTTTTTCGATATTTCCCCCACTTTTGAATTATTTTTTGGAAAAAATGAAAATTTGACAGATAATGCGAATCACATGACTACTATTTTTTTGCTTTATTTTCATCTCGATCGAAGCAGAACTTGATGCCAAAGTCAAATTTTGAATAAAGGTATTAATAAAAAAAATCCCATATGATGCGGACTTTCCTGGTGACACTGTATAAATGGATTTATTTTTAAAAATATTAAATTGTCTTATTGGAACAGGTCTTAGTGAACCGTTACATTACATTTAAGTAAATTACCAAATATGGCAGCCACATATAAAATGAAGCTGAAATTATCTACAATAGTACATTCGAATACCTAGTTTAAATTTCTGCATTTATCTCAATTTATAGAAAATCCACTTGAATCCCTTGGATATTTTTAAACGAAATTTCAATATTGTTCCTAATTATTAAAAAGCAAATAATCGTGCATGTCTTGCTTTGGTAAAATACCTTGAATGAATACCCTACGTTGGTTTGTTATAGCAGTTTAAGTTATTTTATGTATATTTCTGTCTGCCCAACAAGCAAAATAGAATAGCTATTTATATTTCAAATTAAAAACCTTGTTACGCTTAGTTTGAGGATAATACAACAAAATTTAATCATTGTTCCGGGATCTTCAAAAAAAAAAAATGGTTAGTATCAAGGAGCAAAATAAATAATATTTTCCTAAAGCCTGACAGCACAGCTAAGGGTCATAAGTCGTAAAGCCTCAATAAACCATAAGCATAACAATAACAGGTACCTGATATTAAGTAATTGAATTATCTATTATTGCATAGGTATATAGATAGGTAGGTGGCCTATGTCATAGAATATTTCCAACTTCAAGTAAGGTAGTTTAGTTTTATTTTTAACGTGTTATCGAAATCTTGTGTGTATATTATAAAAATAAAACAAAAATGGCAAATAATCATTCCCCCAGTGTTTTGTAAATGTGTGCTTGACCTAAAAGCAAAGACAATAATTTTAAATGTACACGATGCACTTGTGCACCAAACACCATCTAGTACTGTCAGAAACTTAGTATCAGCATGTGCTAATATAGCAGGAGTTAGTGAATCAATAATCTATAGGCTTCTTAGGGAAAGAAAATCTGGAACTGTAGCCCCTCCTAAACAGTCGCCAGGAAGGACACCTATACAAATTGATGGGGATGTGAAAAGTATCATCAGAAGAAAAGTGCATCATTCCAAAGCAATATATTGCTAGACAGAGATGGCAAAATAATCCCAGACACTGAAGGGAAACTAGCAAGATGGAATGAGTATAGCCAAGAACTATTCGACGATGACAGACAACAAGAAATATTGGAAGAGTACACAGAAGGAGAGTTGGGCCCAACAATAATAAAGGAAGAGGTAATGCACGTAGTAAAAATGGAAAATCTAATAAATCCCCAGGACCCCACGAAATTCCAACAGAAATAATTAAACTAATCACAGAAGATCAGAGAGGCATATTGGTGAAACTATAAAACACAATATACAACACAGGAATCATTTCCCGTGAATGGCTTAGATCGTCCTTCATTACATTACCAAAAAAGGTTAACGCAAAAGAATGTAGCGACCATCGAACTATCAGTCTAATGAGTCACGCTCTCAAAATATTCCTAGAGATAATACATCAGAAAATTTTTAGGAAAGTAGAACACAAGATATTTTAGCGAAACCCAATTTGGTTTTAGAAATGCAATGGGAACAAGCCTTGTTTGCTTTTAATGTGTTGACTCAAAGATGCATGGACATCAATCAACCGATGTATGTCTGTTTTCTTGACTACAACAAACCATTCGAAAAAGTTCGCCATAACCACCTTATTCAATTGCTTAAAAGTAAAAATATAGACATAAAGGATATTAGAATAATAAATAATCTATATTACAATCAGACGGCTAATATCAAAGTGGATAATGAACTCTCAGAAAAAGTAAAAATACAACGTCGTGTAAGGCAAGGATGTGTACTATCGCCGCTATTGTTTAATCTTTATTCGGAAGAAATCATTCAGCGAGCACTGGACGAAACAACAACAGGAGTAAAGGATAATGGAATACCCATTAACAATATCTGGTATGCAGACGATGCCATACTTATTGCCGAAACAAAAGAAGATTTATAGGGCTTGGTTGATCAAGTAGTGACGAGCAGTAAGGAGAGCGGACTTACCTCAAATACCAAAAAGACATAATTTATTACCATTACAAAATGAGTTTAACAGCAAGAAAACCTATGGATCAACGGAAAGCTGGTGGAGAAAGTCAATAAGTACAAATACTTAGGAACAACTGTTAATGAGGGTAATGGGTACACTGAAGAAATTAAATCAAGAATTAGACAAGCCAGAACCATATTTAACAGAATGATAAATGTGCTATGCGTTATGCAATAGAGATCTTAACTTACACCTCAGAGTCAGAATATTGAGATGCTATGTTTTCTCGGTGTTACTGTATGGATTGAGTCCTGGATGTTAAAAAATTATATCGGTGATCGACTGAAAGCATTTGAGATATGGTCATATATTCAATATGTTAATGCCATCTTAGTTTCCTATCAAGAACCATACCTAGGTACTTTAATTCTGTATTAACCTTAATTTGGTGATTTTGAAGGACTACGTGTAAGGGGTTTGGTTTATGGTGTCGAGTGAAGAGACACATCACGGTTTTTTCTGCCGATAGCTAAAAACCATTAACGTTTAGCCATTTTATTATTTTCGAGAAGGTAGAAGCAATAAGGTTTAAGAATGGAAAAATGTGAAAAAGGTTTAAATTTTTTAAGAGCTGTATCAGCTGTAACAAAGACATGCAACGACATGCTGCGACGTCAAAACATCCCTTTTTTTTATAAATCCTACATCAGATCTATTTTGGACTATGGATGTGTATTGTACGGGCCTGCCTGTAAAACGTTGCAAGATAAAATCAATCGCCTACAATTTAAAGCACTGAGAATATACCTTAGTGCCATGAGATCTACACCTACTGAAGCTCTCTTCGTTGAAGCCATAGAACCCCCGTTAACCATAAGAAGAGAAATGTTATCTAGTAAACTTATATTCAAGCATAAATACCTGGACACCAATCTTGTCAATAAAATTTCTGTTTTGAATATCCATGATCTAACAGATAAATACTGGATACATAAAAACTCTCCTCCCCTTTGCCTAGCATTTAGAAATTTTCAGCAAGAAGTAGATAACCTTAAACCCCTCTCCCAATTCGAGATAGAGTAGTTTGGTTTTCCTAATAAGTCTTTCTTACCTGCTTTCACGGATCACCATGGCATAAACGCGTGTATTCTCAATACCAGCCTAAAAACGTATTTAGACTCCCTTCACATCTATACAGATGCATCAAAATCTGAGCAGGGATGTGGCGGGGCCTTTTATATCCCCAAAATCAAAATTGAATACAAATTTAGATTAAATGGCAGTTTCTCCGTTTTTACTTGCGAAGCCATCGCTATCCTAGAATCTCTAAACTACTGCACTTAACTGGACCATAACAAGTTTTTGATCCTGTCGGACTCCTTGTCGGTTTTAAAAGCCATTAAAAATTTGGATTGCTGGAGCTATAGTGTGTGTCCAATACTTTTTAAGATCAAACAATCCCTTAAAAAGCAACGCGGTACGAAGGTTGCTTCGCCGATCCGTTTTTTTTTGTTTTTTTTTTATAATAAACGCAAAATGCGTTAATTGAACATTTTCTTTTTGAGTTTTAACGATTAAGCCGTGAAAGTGCACGTGAGTTAAGAGAACCACAAAGGAAGTAAGAGGGCCCTCTACGCCGCCACGGCTTCTCAGTCCCAGGTAAGAGCCTCAACACGTTTATCTTGTGCGAATCTTTTCTGTTTCCCTTTTAAACAACAATTTCCTATAATACAGTCCACTTTTACATGCGTTACCGCATCACTCAGTCAATATAATAAATCAGTGGTGTTTATGTAGATAAAAACACATACAGGGCTTGTTTATAATGAAGCTGTAGATCAACTAGCCAAAGACGCTATTATTAGTGGCTCACCAATGAACTACTTTATTGGTATACCAGATTCTTATCTTATTTGCAAATCTAGAACATTAGAACAATGGCAACATAGATGGAGTAGATACAAAAGAGTCAATAAAACAAGATTTTCACAGATCCACCCGGACATTCCTATAAAATACTGGCACTCCACTCTTAACGTTTCGAGGAGATACATAACCACTTTAATTAGGCTTAAATTTGGACATGCAAGTTATCCTGCTCACCTTAAAAAAATTAATGTTGTTGAATCAGAACTTTGTGAGACTTGCGCCGTTCCATGTGATTTGGATCATATATTTTTCGAATGCCGAAAATACTCCAACAACATATATACCTAATATTCTAATAACGAAATGTCATATTATGGCTCCCCTAAACTTACTCCACGTCTTGTCGGAGGTAAACAATGTAAAGGCGCAGAAGGCTATCATGTCCTTCTTACATAAAAATAACATTAAACTGTAATCATTAGTTATAATCGTAATTTTATATCGGAATCCTTAAGAAATGTAGATATCCTAAATTCCTATTGTTATGTGTTTTCCCAGGGCCCTCCTGTTTGTTTATAAAATGCTCTGATCGGTCCAGAGCGAGAAGCGAGTAACCCTGTCTCTTTCCTTTTAGGTTTATTCCTTTTCTTTTTTTTTTCTTTTTCTTATGATTTGACGTATTATTTGTAACCCTTAAAAACTAAGCGGCTTGCTGAATGGCAGATCTGCCAAAGCCAAAAAAAATATATAAGGTCATATAGAAGGATCTTGAGAATAAGTTGGGTAGACATGGTAACAAATAAGGAGGTACTGGGAAAAATGAGAATGGAAAAAGAAATATTGAACACAATTAAAATAAGGAAGCTGCAATATCTGGGCTACGTGGTGAGGGGAGAGAAATATGTATTGTTGCAGAATATTATGCAGGGAAAGATACAGGGAAAAAGAAGTAGAGGAAGAAGACGCATTTCCTGGTTAAATAACCTGAGAAAATGGTACAACTGTAGTTCCGTTGAGTTGTTTAGAGCTGCAGCATCGAAAGTGAGAATAGCTATGATGATGATAGCCAACCTTCTACGAGGAGATTGCACTTGAAGAAGAAGCGACAGAAATATTAGACTTATATAGACGTATAGTTGTTACTTTGTTGACCAAAACGGACGGCAGGCGTATTCAATCTGCGTAGATAAAAAAGATTATGTCTAGTAAACATCTCGAAAAATAGAACTTAGTTTTTTAAAACTTTATTTAAGACAAAGTACAATACAATAGAACTGAGCTTTGTCTGGCTCTTACATGTATTTATAATATTGATTCAGCATAAGAAACAGATATAGGAAATCTATAGAATAAAGATAAGAATTCTACTATTTTGCAGATTAGAGTGTTTTTATGGGAACGTAATTCCCTCGCCAGATGTACGGTATACGGTGCCCTCTACAGCAGAAATTTAAAGCGACTAAAGTTAACATTGTTACTAATAAAGGCTTTCAATTTCCACCGACAGAACATAAAAATAATTAAGAATGTTAACAGAAGCCCTCTTAAAAGCGAATAAACCAATCATATGTTAGTTTCTGACATTTATTTTCTTTTATTAAATTATCCAAATAAACATGTTGATATTTATTTAAGTACTGTTTATTAGGTACCACGGTGCGACTGTATGCCAATATGTACTGACTTAAGTTATGACGTTGAGACATCCCAGGCAAACTGGAACTGGCAGGAAAAATGGAGAGTATTGCATCAGGAAAAACGCTTTCGAGACAATGAGTAAGAGTTTAAAAAAACATATTTGATTTAAATACTCTTTTAAGTTAATTGCTCTTGGATAGTCTAGAACAGTGGTTCCCAAATTTCGCAAAATCCCGGACCCCCGAAATCGGATTATAGTAACATGCGGACCCCCATGGCCAGTTAATGTTTAAAAATGCTAAAACAACCGTTTTGTAACTTATTTAAACAACATTTTATTTATCAATAAAACGTGTTTTCCTTAAAAACAATAATAACCTTAAAACACAAGGATTATCTCTATTCTAGTGCCAATTTTTGGATGCAAAGTAAATTTTAAACACACTTAAAAAATATGAAACAAAATAAACATTAGGCATATTGAAGTAACTAATTTTAAAATTCAATGGGAAGAATGAAATATTATTTTTAAATTTATAATTTTTTCCAAATCTGGTCTAATATTCAATATTTTTAACCTTAAATCGGGACCAACATTAAGCCGATTTCTTTGCTTTGATTTTAACTGAACATACACGTAGGGAAAATATTTGTCCGCCCATCTCTTAGGAATAAGTTAGAATAGTACAAATATGAAGTATCGCAAAGTAAACAGAAATAGGTAGATTATGTTTCCCCCACTCCATCGCATCGGATCTGGCTGGCTGGCTCCATGCGTTTTGCTTGATCCTGCTTCGGTTAAATTTTAAATTTTAATTCTGTTTCGCTGTTGTGGGGAACGTACGAAAGAATGAATATTTATTTGATATTAATAGAATCGAAGCGGCGCGGCGCAGCGTGCCACCAGCGAGTGCCATGAGCGAGATGCAATACGATGGAGCGGGGGAAACATAATCTACCTACCTCTGTTTGCTTTGCGATACTTCATATTTGTACTATTCTAACTTATTACTAAGAGATGGGCGGACAAACATTTTCCCTACGTGTAGACAGAAAAAGCTTGTGTACACAAATACGTTATGCAAAAAGGAATCGAATGTATCATAGCCCTTTTCAAAAATAATTTAATTGTTTTATTATTAGGTGAGTTATTTGGTTATTTTTGTTTTATTTTTCCTTTGTGCTCCGTGGGTTCGCGGACCCCCAAAAAATACGCCGCGGACCCAAAAGGGTCCGCGGACCACCATTTGGGAACCACTGGTCTAGAATATACTTTACGAAATTTGCGTGTCCGTTTTTCGATATCAAGTGTTTTTTCTTGGATTTGTACGATCTTGATTTTTACAGAAAAAGTATGTTCAATGACCGCTGACCGTTACGTCATATTCTTCATATTTGCGGTACGTCGTAAATTAATTCAGCCAGTTCGACTCACCGGTGGTAAAGGTTATGATTTTGCTTAGCCTTAATCTACATAAAGACGGATGAATGTGAACAAGTAAAATACAAGCGCGTTTTTTCACATTTTTTAATTATTATTTTTATACTATTAATGAAGTCAGAAATAAGTAGGTAGTTTATTTAGGGTAAAAGGTATCATGGGATGAAACATTTTGTTTTGAAAATCAGTATCAAATTTTTAATTAATTTAAATTTACTGAAAAATAAATAAAACTCATTTATAAAATGTAAAGTTGAATTATATATTTTTTCTTTAGTGCATCTCTAGTGCATCAGTCTATAAATTTTGTTTCAAATATTTTCATCTTATTTATAAAACCATAAAGAAGAAAATATAATAAAAAATTACAACACAACAACTTACAGTTTTTTAATAATTATAATAAATCATCTCCGCACGGATCATCATCATCAGATTCGTCCAAGTTAATAATAAGGGGAAGAGTATCTGAAGCATCGATAAATTTTTCCCGTTCCCACACATCATTTATAATTGCATTAGTGTGTGTTATACAATTTTCCCATTTGTTCACTGTTACATTTTCTATGGCTTCATTCCACAGATCCAAAACTACGTCATTTGTTACAGGATGCATAGATCTTATTTTTGCATTATACAGATCTGATCCTTCCTTGCAAATGGTGAAACCGGAATTTGTCTTTGTTCTAACCGTGCAATAAGTAATCTTTTTGAGCAACTTGTATTTGAATTTTTTTCAAACTTCCAAAGCATCAGAAATTCTTTTAAACAGATAGGTATTTCTAAAAACATTGCAACATATTTTTCATGTTTATTATTTATGTTTTCACAATTCCTGCTTTATTATATCTACTTACCTCGCAAACTGCGTTAAAAGGTACAAGAGTCTTTCCGGCATTACTTTCTCTTTGAAAATAATCAAATAATTTTAAAATTAATGCTTGTCACAATACCGTGACATTTTTGAAATAATGTTGATTAAAAATACCACTATCAAAAATGACAATAAAACTGTATTGCCTAAAATTATACGACATTCATTACTGACGCAAATTTACTATCTCACCTATAGTTTACGAATGTTAAAAAAATAAGCACTAGTCGTGACGTAACGGTCAGCGGTCATTGAACAGACTTTGGATAAGTTTGATTGTAAGTAAATAAGTTTTGCCAATGCCAAATTAATGGGTTATGTACGAAAACGAAAAGCAATGTTTAAATGCGCTGCGGTGTTATCGGTGGAGTTGCTTCGGGTTATGGCATTCTGATGAGTTCCTAATAAGGACGAAACAGCTGTCAAACTCGGCCCCAAAAAGTCCATTGTTTTTGCCATCGCTGTGTACTTCAATGCAAAATGCAGTTCTTTTTACACTTTAAAATCCGCTAGCCGAGATTATTTTTCGCTGATATAAATCATACGGACGCGATTATTCTACTTTCTTAGTATTTAAATATTTTATGTACAAGCGTGCGGTAAGTAACTACTTACCGCCCTGATTTAAGTGTGGTACGTATCCATTTACCGCACTAGTGCTGTAAGTAATTACCTACATACTATAAAAACAAGTTTTTATATTATTCAAGTGTATTTTAATTTTTAAAAGAAACTCTATTAAACATTAAGTATATGTATAACAAATATATACCTACTTACATATTTAAATTTCTAAACTAACTAAAACTTATAAATTAAGATATATTAATATTAATTGTAGAATTTGTAACAGTTTCAAACAATATCGATGAAGGAAGTGTTTTACTATCCGATGAGACACAAAGTTACAGATTTTATTAAAACAGGAGGTTCTCTCTGCATATTCCTCTACACCATTTATTTGCTTTGCAATTCCTATTTTATTTTGCACCGAATTTTCAATATAGCCCTCCGCAATACTGGAGGACTTCCATCCACCATGTCTTTTAAAACTCATGATATCCCCGCCAGCATCTACTAATAATGTAGCTGACGTCCTTCGATATCAATGTCCCGTATATTCTTTGGGACTGGACAAGTTTAAATATGATGCAATTTGAGAAGGTATTTTTCCAAAAGTATTTATACCCAGTGGTTGGATAGTGCATCTTCCTTTTTTATATATAATAAATAACCGTGTATGGGCAGTATGATCGGGTCTAAGGGCTCTATACTTTTTGAAAATTGAAATATTATTAATTTCTGATGAAAATCCTTCCACGTAAACCACGAACTGTCGATCTACATGTGTCTTTGTATCCGGGACAGTTACAACAAGGTGGGTTTCAAATTCCTTAATATCGTCAATTTTCATTTTACATAACTCCACTCGGCGACATGCCCCAGCGATGCCCACAATGAGTACCACCTGAAACAAGCAAATAAGTTGTTACTTAAAAGTAGATTTTAAAAAAAAATCGCAATTAAGTACCTTCATTAATAAAATTTCCTCATCTGGTGCCGTAACAAGGAATTTTACAACCTCATTCTTGGAGAATGCCTTTGATTTCTTAGTTTTGTATCACACAGACTTCCTTTTTAAATATGCCATCAGTTTTGCATACCTGCTTATGTCGACATTATTTTTTATACTTATAGTAGATCTGAGCATTGAGTAATAATTCCATAAAAAGGATGATTTACTGTCCTTAAATTTATCCACAAAATAGGCAAGCATCAAATATTCACTAATTGCTTTAACTTCCTTTGATGAACACCAGTCCATGAAGAGCCTATATTCCTTCTCATATCTATGCCGTAATTTATCCGGCAATAAATTAAGGGTATATAGATGCTTTAGCGATGTCCATAACTTCCTTCGGAATTTCATCATCACTGCTGCTACTGATTCCATTTAAGGGACGTAAAACACGCTTTCACGAAATTGTTTCGTTTATTCGGTTGTCAAGTTTTACATCTGTCATATAAAAGCCAACTATTAAATTTCTATAATTTATTTCCCTATAGCAACCTGATATTAAAGCATTGTTGATAACGACTTACGAGGCACCTACGGGGTAAATTAAAACAGTGCTCTTTTAGTTTTTAATATTGGTGCCCTAAAACATGCTCGTAGATAAAATATCGTACAATACACTTACGGTAGGTGTCTTTACCGTATTTGCGTGATTTACCAAACTCGCCTTCGGCTCGTTTTAATAAACATCACGCGCATGCGGTAAAGACGTACCTACCGTACTTGTATTGTAATATACTATCATTTGCAAAGGTAACTTCGGAAAATGTTTAATGAAATCCAACTAATTAATACTTCACTTTTACAATAATTAAAAATGTGACTTTTTAGGCATATGTCAAAGTTAACTCTCTATTTCAAGACGTCGCAATTTGTGACTTCAAAGAGACATGAGTTGTATGGACCGACTGATTTTCTTGCGAATTTTGGAGGTTTATTGGGTCTTTTTACTGGATTTTCTGTTTTATCCGTAATGGAAATAATTTATTTTTTAACTGTTAGATTATGTTGTAATGTTAGAATGTTTGGTGCTTGGTATGGACCAGATGCTTATAAATAATTAACTTAACTACAAAATGTTAATGTGCTTCGATTTGAAAAAAAATTCTAAAATAGCTAACCTTCTACATCTTGTTTCATACTTGTAATTGCACTAAAAAGTATTACCAAATAAAATTTCTTAAAAACATCAAATGCTTGTTATTTCTCATCTTTTTCCGATCCGAATGTATTATGGTTCATTATACGCCAGTCAAATTATCACTTACAATCTCCGTAGCAGCAGAATTATTATTACCGATCATTTTTTTCTCGGTTTCACTCATGTTTTTGTTGATAGAAAATTATCCCGAATCGAAGACGAGGGAAATATTCTATCAACAAAAACATAAGTGACACCGGGAAAAAAATTATCGGGAATTATTTCTGCTGCGTGGGAGATTCGGTAAGAAAATTTCATAAATTGTAGTTTTTTCTTATTATAATTTTTTTGCTAAAATGCTACAAAAACATATTTCCGGCGGCTTTAGTTAATTGTAACTAATTAGAGTTTTAGAAATAAAGTTCATTTTAGCCGTTAGTAACTCATTTTTATTACTAAAATGTGAGAAACATTAAATAACAAATTTGTTATCTGAAATCCAATGTCTTTATAGTTTTAAATTCAAATGAAACTTAAAAAAACATATATCCGATGAGTTTAGATTAATATGACGCACTGTATTTTTACAATAGAAGTAGATTTTACTTGTTAGTAACTAAGGTTTATTACTAAAATTTCAGGAACATAAAACTACGTCTAAATATGCAATAACACGCATTAAATTAATTAAATAATTAAAAAATTAAATAATTAATAATAAATCAATAAAATAGTTTTTCAACATAAATGCGTATAATTGCACATTTAGCCGTAGTTTTTAGTTCTGATTCACTTTTTTTAATAACAATTTTTGATAATGTCAAAAATAAAGGTACTTTACTCTTGGGAAAAATTCACATTCTTGGGAAAAATTCACGTTTTTGACAAACTCGTATATGACTAGAAAATTTCGATATTTGATGGTTGCATTTTAAGTTTTGGACCATGCAAAACTTTTTATGAGGAATAACTTTTTTTCGTAAAATTAATAATAAAAAATTTTCCCATATGCCGCCAACTTACGTAGACACACTGTATATACTTTACAATACAGTTTAAAATAATTAAGGAAGCCAATATTTGACAACCTTAAATTTTTGCTGGGATTACTTATGTTGCGCCAGACGAAGCACCATAGGTTGTTGCTTGTACCTTACAAAACTATTGTTTATCGTCTTATACCTGTCTGGTAAACTGTCAACTTTTCTTAGAAACAATGTCATTTTTATGACCTGTCACCGTAACGTCCAAATTTTTTTGTGTTTAAAAAAATAAAATAAATCATCAAAAATGGGTGAATCAGCAGAAGATTTAAACTATGACTGTAACTACAATATGTTTTTGGCTAAGACTATGCTCCCAAATTTAAACAAAACGGATGGTAAACCGACATTTTTTATATATTTAATTAAGAGACACGGGATATAATTTACCTGTTTTAGATAGACAAAAAGCAGTTCGTTGGATGAAGAAGCTAGCCACGTGTAACAGGACCATTGACGAAATGAAGCTAAGAAATGATTTTATGTATTATTTAGTTGTTAATATTCAACAAGGCGAATTGCAACCGCCATTTACCGAACCACCCCCCGCTAGTCCTTTGCCTGATATAGCTCATCTACTGGTAGGTACCTACTTAATAAATATACTATATTATTATATTAAAAGTATATCAAGCAAAGTTTAAAAAAAATGACTAACACGTTAATGAATACATATTTGCTATATAGGTGTAAGTTTCTTGATCTAGAAATTGAAATATTTCAAATTTTGCATAATGGAGTTTTATGTAACGTTTTACTATTAACTTTTAAAAAACGTAACCGTTAGTTGTTAAAGGAACATTTCGCGAACAACTTCGTACGAGACATATAGAGATGCGCGAGAAGGGAGAGGAAAAATCGTTGCTGTGCCTCGTTAAATTTTTGAAAAGAACGATCATTTCAGTCATTGGCCTTGCTAAGTAACGAAAAGAAAGTCGGCTGATATGTATATTAGTTTTAATCGATCGACTGTTTAAGGTGGGAGTATCAACATGCTTGTCAACCTATAACCTATTTCGCGTAGATTCATTTATGTTTTCTAGCTTTTATACAAAATTTAAAGAAAATCAGTATCGACTTGATATTCTATAGGTAATAATTGACATATTTAATAAATATCAAGGAATTTCATAACTTATTTTAGGAGAATTGTATAGCGAAAAATATCAGGTAAGATTTTTTTAACATTATTATGTCATTGTCACTCATTGTTCTTTCCATATACAATTCTCCCAAAATTAGCAATGAAATAAATTGATATTCTTGTAATATATCAGATATTACCTAAGTAATGTGCCAACGATACTGATTTTATTTAAATGTTAGTTTAAAAAATAATAAACTTGAAAAAACAAAGCGAAATAGGTTATAGGTTGGCAATAAATTGAACGACGTTGAGAATTCAACCTTAACTTTAAGACCTTTGAAAATGGTAAAAAGTGAAAAAAAATAATAGTAGGATGAAACCCATTGGAAAAGAAAGAGAATATAACAAAAATGAAAGAAAAAATAATTTACGGGCGATCCGAGGTCGGGAAGTGGAAAGGGGTGAGTTTTTAAGGGTAGAAAACGATTTATCTCGATTTCCGGCAAAGCTACCAGTCCTATGGAAAACAATACAATTTTGGAGATCCGAACTATTCTTTCATATGCGCTATATTTATATAAATCGAATGACATAAAATTTTTAATTTCACCCAAATGTGGAGTTACGCATTTTGCGAATTAAGCCGACGCATAGTAATGTATATTTTTTTACACCATAAAAAAGTAGAGATTTCAACGAACAAAAAGCTCACCGACTTTTTTAAAAAAGCAGATATTTTGACGTGGGAATTTTCGATTGAAAATTAGGGTGCTTTTTTGATATTAAGTCAAAATAAGGTAAAAAAATAAATATTTTAAATCAAAAACAATTACAGTGTGTTTGAGACATAAAAAGGTAAGTTTTAAAATTTTTTTTTTGTAAAAGATAAAAATAAAAAACCAAAAACTTGGTTATTTGAATTTTTCACATAAATTTTGAGGTTATATGAAAAAAAGTGTAAATACAAAAGTTTTAGATCTTTTCATTACCTACAACTTTGCCATTTAACGTTTTTCCATAAGACTTGTAGTTTTGCCGGAAATCGAGATATATCGTTTTCTTCCTTTTCCAATGGGTTTCATCTTACTATTATTTTTTTTTGTTTCAAAAATTATCGACCCTGGTCTATTAGGCATGAGTTGTTAATTGCCAAATAAAACTTAAATTTTTCCAATAGTTTTTGTTATATTATAATTAATGTCGGGTGTAGAAACATTTTAAATAATAGTAAACTAACCAGGCAACATTGACTTTGACATGAACAACATTGTTGGTAGTTTAGTGAGTGTCCTTGTTACCTTAATTTTCGATTTACTAATCAGACAACTTTGATTTTGGTAAATAATAGCTTCGATCGTACAAGCAATTAATTTAATGTGACAATATGAACGATATAAAAGCAATTTTCTAGTTTTTTGCATCCCCAAGCAAAAAAAAATGGTGCTTAATTTGTTAATTTATTTCGAGAATGAAACAAAAAGTGAAAATTCGCCAACCAATATGCAGGAAACCTTAGCAAAAGCACTGGGAATTAGTTTAAGGACTGTGCAGAAAATTGTGCATGAAAGAAAGCATAATATAATACCGAAAAATACTAAAAAATGTATACAAAGAAAACCAAAGACTGAAGATTTGAGCGAAAATATTAAAATGGGAGTTCGGAACGTGATTTATGATTTATACAGATCAAAAACCAATGTAACTCTTCCAGTTTTAAAAGAAAATTTAAAAATTCGAGGTGTTTTGAAAATCGGACTTGAATCGTTATCAAAATTAATAAAAAAAACTTGGGTTTTCGCTATAAAAAAGACTGTAACCGGAGATTTTTATGTGAGCAGCCACAGATAATGGGTCAGCATGTTCAGTTTAAAAAAAAATACTTATACGAATTTTACGAAAATTTAAAAAAGTAGAATTTTTAGACGAAACATGGATATTTTCAAATGGAAGTGGTTTAAAATCTTGGCAAGATGATTCTGTGAAAAGCGTAAAAAGAAAAAAGGGATGTTGCACGGTAAAGCGGTTCATTATTTTACATGCCGGTTCTCTAACCGGATAATATACCTATGTTCCAGGTGCAAGCTTAATTTTTTCTTACACATCAAAACCTTCTGACTATCATGACAATAAGAATGCGAAATTTTTAAAAAATGGGTTAAAGCTCAATTGATCCCAAATTTAGATGAGCCGTCTTTAATTGTATTAGACAATGCATTATATCATTCAAGAATTTTAAATAAACCACCTAGTTCATCTTGACGAAAAATTGATATTTTTGAATGGCCTGAAAAACACAACCAAAATCCTTTTCCAAATATGTTAAAATCCGGACTCCTATTGATAGCAAAGTCTCTCAAATCATCCAACATATACGCTGCAGCGTATATATGTAGATTAAATATTGCGTGAATATGGCCATGAAGTTCTACGACTGCCGCCATATCATTGCCAGTTTAATGCGATAGAATTAATATGGGCTGGGGTAAAATCTTTTTATGCAAAACATGTAGGTGATGGTATTAAATCCTCGCAAGTAGAGATAATTTGGCAAGATTCGTTGGATCATATTACGCAGGAGTATTGGAAGAAATCCGTGGAACATACAGAAAAATTAATAAGGAATTGGTGGGATCGAGAACAAGTATTATAGATGTCGAAGTAGCGCCGATGATCATTGCTCCATTCGAGGACGACGCAGATGACGAGGACTTTTCAGAATCTCTAAGTGATGATGACAGTTTTTAAGTATTTAGTCTATAATTATAAACGGTTTTCTTTGTTTACATTTTTTAGTATTCTTCGGTATTATATTATGCTTTCTTTCATGGATAATTTTTTGTAAAATCCTTAAATTGATTAACAGTGCTTTTGCTACTGTTTTCTACTTATTGGTTGGCAAATTACCATTTTTTCTTTTTATTTCCTAATGAAATAGTTAATCGGATTAAAAACGCCGGGTTTTCTGGTAGCGGTTTGAGATTCATCGTGTGCAAATGCTTTTAAATACATGCGTATGTTTGCTGACGATTTCTGCCCACTGTAGGAACAGCCCACTGTAGGAACAGGAACGAAGCCAATATCTGCTAATTATTTCATTATTGTGTAAATTTTTTATACAATATCTGTTTTGCCTTTAACGTAAAGTACGTCCATGTGTCTTTACGAGAATATATAAAACAAATCAAAAAGATTTCTGTATTTTTTAAGTTCTGTGTGTTGCTTTTAACAACAATAATACTGGTATCAAATATATTAAAAAAGTTGTATACTGTTACATTCTAAAAAATAACTGGTTTATTTTAGCCTGGTGGGGTAACAGAAGTGAATCTTGAGGAATGGGGGGATGGGAAAGGTACCCATCAAGGTGGATCGAAAAAACCAATGTTATATCAAAATTCTCCCGATGGTGGGGCCTTTTTAGCAGCTCAGCCAGTGCCCAGATGTGGTGCGTTTTGTTACCTTGCCGTAGTAGCACGAGAACCAAAGAAAGAATAATGATTTTCTTACATTTCTGTCCATGATCATAAATTGTTATACGCAGCATGCCCATGTAAATTATTGTTGAAATGAGGTCAAATAAACAATGCGCTTGACTGTATCAAATATATATTTAGATATGTATATTTGTGTAAAGCCTTTTTTTTAAATTTAAGTACCGTGTGAGTCAACAATTGCGCGGAGTAAATTTATGCCTTCAAGATAAGATTCTTCGATAATGAGCTATTGTATGAAGGTATGGTTGCATATCTGGCACATTTTAAAAATATTTTGAATTATACAGGGTGCGCCCAAAAAGTTGGGTGTCATAAAGTTACATTTTTTTTAAATGGAACACCCTATATTTGAATACATTTATTAATTCTACGTGTTATTTCATACATTTTTATTACTGGTTTAATAAAGGGTGTCCGGAAATGACGATGAAAAATTTTAAGGTATGATTCTACATAAAAAGATATGAAAAAAGTTCATATTAACATAGGTCCGGAAATGCTTTCAGAGGGAGCTACAGGCCCTTGAAGATGGTGTCATAAAAGTGGTTTTTATTTAATTTATTAGGATCTACTTACTATACAGGAATTAACTTCTACGTATAAGTTAGAGTGATTGGAGGTCACTCTTTGAAAATGTCAGGTGACCTATAATTGCAACCAGTGGCGTGGGAACAAAGAGGTGGTTAGTTATTTAGGATTATATTTTTTCGCCGAGTGTATTTTCGCTATCTTTTAAATAAATTATGATTCTTTGAACATTTCTACGTAAAAAAGGTTCCCTTGGTATAAAGTCGTATAGTCGACCGTTTTCGAGATAAACGGACTTTAATGCTCAGATTTTTTTTTGAATAATAATTTTATGAATAAAAATACCAACAAATCAATAACAAAATAATAAACAACGTTGTCCCTAAGTTTTTAAATCCTTTTCAATGTTATTATAAATTTCATAATAAGTGTTGAAAATGATTTCCGTTCATTTCAATGCATCCTCGAACTCGTTTTCTCATAGATCTTCTAACTTTTCTAAAAATACCAGGTTTATTTCTTTCTTCATTTTAAAATAGTGGTCAAGCATCTTCTTATTTTTATTACATAGCCTGTTTACTGTATTTACGCAGTGCAGTCGTCCTTTTAAGTCCGTTTATCTTGAAAACGGTCGACTATACGACTTTATACCAAGGGAACCTTTTTTACGTAAAAATGTTCAAATAATCATAATTTATTTAAAAAATAGCGAAAATACACTCGGCGAAAAAATATAACCCTAAATAACTAACCACCCCTTTGTTCCCACGCCACTGGTTGCAATTATGGGTCACCTGATATTTTCAAAGAGTGACCTCCAATCACTCTAACTTATACGTAGAAGTTAATTCCTGTATTGTAAGTAGATCCTAATACTAATACTACTCAATGTTCTTTATTAAAATGTAAGTTAAAATACACAATTCAAAACATACAGCTTAAATGGCCATAGACCGGGGTCCTTCCCAGTAAACACACGCACGTTGATTCAACGTTGAAAAAAACTCTAACCCAACATTGCAATGTCGCGCGGAACAACGTTACGTGCAACGTTGAAAACTAGTTTAAATCTACGATATAAAACAACCATATCAGATTAAAATCAACGTTGATTTAAGATGAAAAAACTGGCCATATCTTTTTAAAATGATCTAAAATCCGTTACATAAGGTGCAAATTTTTAATGTTTTATTTTATTTTAATTTTACAGCCAAATAAAATGTATATGTAAAAAATAATAAAAAATCAACTTTAATTAGACGTTGTATATTTATATTGTAATATTCGTTACAAAAACCATTGAAAGTTAGTAATATTTTAACCTCAATTTAGACATGTGTCAAATAGAGTTGAATAAAACCAAAAATCAACGTGCTTCAAAACTGGCTAATTTTTTTTAAATGATCCAAAAGCAGTTATGCTAAATGGTGCAAACAATTAATATTTTATATGGGATAATTTTAAAGTTAAATATAATTTCTAATTAAAAATCAACTTTAATTAAACGTTTTTCAAATTGTATTAAAATATTCGTTATAAAAACCGTTGACAGTTAGTACTATTTCAACCTTAATTTAGACAGTTGCATGATAAGGTTGATTAAAACGTAAAATCAACGTGCTTTAAAACTGGCTAAATCTCTCTTAAATGGTCTAAAAGTAAGTATTAATTAATATTTTATCTATTAAGTAAAATCATAGAGCTAAATTATAAGTAGGTAAGTAGGACACGTTTAAAAAACGTTGTTGTTAATCGGTCAGGAATACAACCAAAATTCAACGTCGTTAAAATCAACGAAAACGTAATAACAACGACTGAAACGTTGATTCAACGTTGAAAAAACGTATGTGTGTTTACTGGGTTCAGCCAGATCCTAATAAATTAAATAAAAACCACTTTTATGACACCATCTTCAAGGGCCTGTAGCTTCCTCTGGAAGCATTTCCGGGCCTATGTTAATATGAACTTTTTTTCATATTTAGGTAAGTATAGCGCCCTTACAAGTAGATTCAAATAAGTACAGCGGGAATAAGGGCAGGCAATGAAATGACACAATTGTATTTCTCCCAACGTTTCGTTTTATATAAAAACTTTTTCAATGGTCAATAAAAAGGTCTTTAGGCCTAAAGTATATTCATTCATTCATGAAACGTTGGAAGAAATACAATTGTGTCATTTTATTGCCTGCCCTCATTCCCGCTATACTTATTTGAATTTTTTTCATATCTTTTTATGTAGAATCATACCTTAAATTTTTTCATCGTCATTTCCGGACACCCTGTATACGAAAAAGTTATAGTTTTTTAGATAATTCGACTTATAATGAAAATTTTGCATTTGCAAGCATCTCGTTGTTGTGAAAATGCTACTTAAATTTTGACGCTAAGAGATTCATAATTTTTATACTTACTAAGTAAAGTCAAAAATACATATTCACTAAAAAATATTTGACATCTCATTTACAGGATGTTTACTTTCTAGGACCAAAGTCAGAAAACTTCTAATTGAAAAATATCACTTTTTTTTAAAATGGAACACCCTAGGGGAGAGTGGTCCACATTCGGCCATAGGGAGGGAACATTCGGCTACTCACAATAAGTCCAAATTGCGTTTAAATTTGGCGCCTTATTTCAATTCACGCAGTCAGAAAAGATAGTGACTGGCCTTGGCAGCGTGTGAGCAGTAAAGATTTAGAGTCGTAATATATTTTTTTAGTAACGTGATTTTTAGTGTAATTTAAGGTGGGAGTATCAACATGCTTGCCAACCTATAACCTATTTCGCGTAGATTTATTTGTGTTTTCTAGCTTTTATACAAAATTTAAAGAAAATCAGTATCGACTTGATATTCTATACCTAATAATTGACATATTTAATAAATATCAAGAAATTTCATAACTTAGTTTAGGAGAATTGTATAGCGAAAAATATCGGGTAAGATTTGTTTTAACATTATTATGTCATTGTCACTCATTGTTCTTTCACTATACAATTCTCCCAAAATTAGCAATGAAATAAATTGATATTTTTGTAATATATCAGATACTACCTAAATAATGTACCGACGATATTGATTTTCTTTAAATGTTAGTTATTAAAATAATAAACTCAAAAAATCAACGCGAAATAGGTTATAGGTTGGAAATAGATTGAATGACGTTGAGAATTCAACCTTAAGGTAAGTTTTTGTGTTTTATATTTTGTTTGGTATACAACTCTATTTTTTATAAAATAAATTCTAATCACGATGTATCTGATAAGGAATTATTTACCTTTTAATGTGCAGTCAAAACATAACCTTCAAAGAGTGCATACTGTTCGAATTTTGTTTACTAATATTTTCAGAGCACGTGGGGAAGTTTCGGCTGACTCTTATGGTGAAGATTCGGCTAGTAGCCGAATGTTCCCCATGTTGACTTTTAATATACAATGATTCATTTCCTCTCTAAGAAAATAATAATTATTTTTAAATAATTTGTTCTTTCCAAATGAAGAATATGAAATTACTTTTCCACGCCGTAAAAACATCACAAATATTTTTTCGTTTCATACTGTCGAAGATATTTCAGTTATAGAGAAACACGACATTGTAGCTGTCTTGCCATTCTCTCCCACTCACGGAACTGCAAGAACATCAAGTGTTTTTAAATTTAATGTTAACTTTTCTGATTTAAATGTAAGATAAGATAATTAAAATTGACATTTTTAATATAGTTTTTGTGTTTTATTTACTGTTATTAGATATTTTTATTTATAGCCGAATGTTCCTCCTCATATAGCCGAAATAACCCCCCCGTGAGGTACCTTCGGTCGGCCATTTGTGAAAAAAAATAATTAAATAAAAATCGTTAACCTACTCTATTAAAAAATTTTTTAACCCTTAACAAGTTCCGAATAAGTTATAGTTTAATTAGTTATTATTTATTTATGAGAAATATGACCAAGTTTCTCAGATTTGGCTCCTAAAGGCTAATATGCCGAATGTGGACCACTTTCCCCTATATATTTTTCTGTCATCTTATAGCTCGTAATAAACTCTTTAACTTTCGTTAAGAACGTCCTATCCCTATCTCGAATAGTTTTTGAAATATTTTGATATTTCTAGATTTAATGTCATCGTTATAGCATTTTTCGTCAATGGATATTGACATATACAGTGTGTGTATAAAGTCTGGAAACGGCTTAATAACATCACAATTTACTGGCCGATTTAAATCAAATTTGGTACAGTTGTGTAAGAGGATCTAACGCACCGAATGACGATATTGGCGTTGTTGTCAGCTTTTTAGTTTGTCTGGAATTCAAATGAATTTTATATTTTTAAATATAACACCCAGTATATTTTTACATTTTTAAATTCCACATAAAATTATAATTATTTTTTATTAAATGCATTATTAGTCTATACTTCATAGTTTCCGAGATATTGACTCTCGAAAAGTGACATTTTTGAATTTTGACAGCTTATAACTTTCTAACAGTACGTCTTAGAGCAAAACGGCTTACATGTCCCTATCTTCAATTTTTATTATCTTCCCAAAAAAATCAACTTCCAGTTAAACCGGAACAACTATATTTCCTGCTTTCGAGTTACATCCGGTTTAACCAAAAGTTGATTTTTTGGGACGATAATAAAAATTTAAGATAGGAACATGTAAGCCGTTTTGCTCTAAGACGTACTGTTAGAAAGTTAGAAGCTGTCAAAGTTCAAAAATGTCACTTTTCGAGAGTCAATATCTCGGAAACTATGAAGTATAGACTAATAATGCATTTAATAAAAAATAATTATAATTTTATGTGGAATTTAAAAATGTAAAAATATACTGGGTGTTATATTTAAAAATATAAAATTCGTTCGAATTCCAGACAAACTAAAAAGCTGGCAACAACGCCAATATCGTCATTCGGTGCGTTAGATCCTCTTACATAACTGTACCAAATTTGGTTTAAATCGGCCAGTAAATTGTGATGTTATTAAGCCGTTTCCAGACTTTATACACACACTGTATAACGGTTTTCACTATAAAAAAATACTGTAACTGGACTATCATGATAATATGAATTGCGAAATGTTTGAAAAATGGCTAAAAGCTCCATTAATCCCAAATTTAGATGAGCCGTCTTTAATTGTAATAGACAATGCAAGAATTTTAAATTAACAACATAGTTCATCTTGGCGAAAAAGTGATATTTATGAGTTGCTTGAAAAACTCAACCAAAATCCATTACCAAATATGTTAAAGCCGAATTTCTATCAATGGCAAAGTCTCTCAAATCACCAAAAATATACGCTGTAGATGAAATATTACATAAACTTCTTCGACTGCCGCCATATCATTTTTTATCTTTTTATGAAAAACATATAGGTGATGGTCTTCAATCCTCGCAAGTAGAGATAGTTTGGCATGATTCGTTGGATCATATTGCGCAGGAGTACTGGAAGAAATCGGTGGAACATGAAGAAAAATTAATAGGGAATTGGTGGGATCGAGCACAAGTATTAGATGTCGAAGTAGCGCCGATGATCATTGCTCCATTCGAGGACGGCTCAGACGACGAGGACTTTTCAGAGTTTCTAAGTAATGATGACAGTTTTTAAGTTTTTAGTCTATAATTATAAACGGTTTTCTTTGTTTACATTTTTTTGGAATTCTTCGGTATTATATTACCTATGCTTTTTTTCATGGACAATTTTCTGTACAATCCTTAAATTGATTACCAGTGCTTTTGCTACTGTTTTCTACTTATTAGTTGGCAAATTACTATTTTTTCTTTTTATTTCTTAAAATAGTTAATCGGATTAAATTCCATTGTAGTTTTAGGTTAGGTAATTTTATAAAATGAAAAATGTTAATCGGCGTGCAGACGAAGTTTTTTAAAATTGAAAAAAGTTTTTCACCTCCGCTGGGATTCGAACCCAGAACCTCTCGATTACTGAGATTCTCTCACCAACTTCGATAATATAACTTAATTCAATTTTAATGTTAGTATATACGGTTTGAAATACCCTGTGATTTCAAACCGGGGAGGGGGTTATTAAGGGAAAGGAACTCATTCACGACCACTGATCAATAAGATCTATTTTCATCCTTCATCCCGTGTCATCGACATGTAGCGATTTTGGCAGGAATCCGATATTAGACCCCTGAACAGTGATATCTAGAAAAGCCGTAATAATTTTAAAAATGGTAGTATTAAAAATTATTGTTTTGGCATTAACTCTGAAACGAACAAAGATATCGATCTGCGGTCTTCACATCTTTTCTTGCAAATTTCATCTACTTTTCGATTATGATGTCATAGGTATACCGTATGATTTGAATTTTCGGGATAAAATCGAAAAAACTGTTATTATTACAAATTGCGCCCTCTAGCAATTTTATTAGAAACTATCTTGTACCATTGGATACAATTGAAGGCACTTACCTTTTTCTTCCAAACAAGCTTAAATTTAGTAAAATCGGATAAGTCGTTTAGAAGTTACAGCGATTTTAATGTTTACACTTTCAATAGCTTCTCCCACTCTTATCAAGGTCGGTACGCCAATGAGCCTTAAACCAAAATGATGCAGAATTGTCTAAGCTTTCCAATGATGTAATCAGAGTTATACCTTTAATATAGGAATTTTCGGAGAATTAATTGTGCCCCCTTGCGGCGAAATGAGGACCTTAAAAGTAATTTTCAGCAATTTCTCTTGACCACTTTACTTATAAAAAAATCTTTCCGAAAGTTGTACGCTTAATGGTTTCCGAGATAATGCCAACGTCCTCTCTTATTTGACCACCCGGTACATTAATCAAAACTACTGTTTACTGTTTCGTTTTTTATTTAAAATATAATTTAATCCTTTGCTTTAAAAATCTGATACTGCTGTAAAATATATTATTGATCTTCCGTGTTTTGAAAAGCAGATACTACATAGTAGAGTAATGGAATTTTTGCAGTTTTTGCATCATCCAAGACACCAAGCTTTGTTGTCAAAAAATCTCGACTTATTCGTTCTTCATTCTGTCCAGATTCTAAAAATTTAAATTCATATATAATAAATTTGTTTATGTTGTCTTCGATAAACTTATTCTTCAATCCCCTGAAGCTTAGCTTGTTAGGGGCAAATCTTATTTTTTGTTTTAGTATATAAAATCATAAATCATAAATATGCATTAAAAATCAAGTATTTTAAAGTAAAAATGTTAATTTATAGTATAAACGCAGCTTTTTTGAAGAAATATATTACCTATAATAAAATTATTAATTTATAATTTTTAAGTAAAAAATATTACTTATATAAATTATTCAGAACAACATTAATTAATTAAAGCATTTGTAAAAATATTTTCAAATTGTCTGTTTTTAATATCCATTTTTTTATTTCGACTTTAAATTTTTTTAATGAAATCAATTTTTTTGTTGGTAAATAATCGTTTAAATAAAAACATAAATATTTAAAAAAATTTTGTCCTATGGACTTATTTATTTTAGGATTTATGGTTATTTCATTTTTATGACGTGTATTATGATTATGGTTTTTAAATTGTATAAGGTTTTTATTATAATTTTAAATATATACATACAGTGAGGACCTAAAGTCCGCCCCTCCCCCTCTAACTTCTAAACCGTTCGGTATATTTTAATGAAATTTTGAACGATAATATTTGAGCAAGTCTTGCACTTTTTGACATACCAATGACAGCTTTAAATGTCAAGATGACAGCTGGGTCCGCTTTTGGAATATTTTTTTAAATGGAACACCCTGTATATTTTTACATTTTTAAATTCCACATAAAATTATAATTATTTTTTATTAGTCTATACTTCATAGTTTCCGAGATATTGACTCTCGAAAAGCGACATTTTTGAACTTTGACAGCTTATAACCTTCTAACAGTACGTCTTAGAGCAAAACGGCTTACATGTCCCTATCTTCAATTTTTATTATCTTCCCAAAAAAATTAACTTCCGGTTAAACCGGATGTAACTCGAAAGCAGGAAATATAGTTGTTCCGGTTTAACTGGAAGTTGTAAGGTAATAAGGTAGGGACATGTAAGCCGTTTTGCTCTAAGACGTACTGTTAGAAGGTTATAAGCTGTCAAAGTTCAAAAATGTCACTTTTCGAGAGTCAATATCTCGGAAACTATGAAGTATAGACTAATAATGCATTTAATAAAAAATAATTATAATTTTATGTGGAATTTAAAAATGTAAAAATATACAGGGTGTTCCATTTAAAAAAATATTCCAAAAGCGGACCCAGCTGTCATCTTGACATTTAAAGCTGTCATTGGTATGTCAAAAAGTGCAAGACTTGCTCAAATATTATCATTCAAAATTTCATTAAAATATACCGAACGGTTTAGAAGTTAGAGGGGGGGGGACGGACTTTAGGTCCTCACTGTATATTAAGATGTTTTAAATGTAAAGTTGTCTTATGTTCAACTTTTTTGTTTTTGAATATAATTCTTTTGAAGGATAAAGATAATCTTTATTGTATATAATTTTTAGAAACCTCTTTTGTAATATTTATAATTTTTTAACTAAAGTTCTATTTATTCCTCCCCAACCTAAAATTCCGTAATTTAAATGAGTTTTAACTAACGCGTAATATAATATTTCCATATGTCTTACATTTAAAATTTTTTTAATGTTTTTAAAAATCGATAGTAAACTTCTTACTTTTTTAATTAAGTATTCTATGTGAAAATTCCAATTTAATTTACTGTCAAAAATAATTCCTAAATATTTTATTTTATTAACTTTAAAAATTTGAATGTCGTCATTTATTTGAATACTATTCATATTTTGTGGTAGGTTATTTAGGTTTAAAGTAAAAGGAATATAATTTGTTTTATTAAAATTAATTGTTAACAAATTGTTATCAAACCAATATTTTATAATTTTAAAATCTTTTTTAATTTTAATATTTAGGTTTTCCCAATTTGTATCGGTATAAAAAATTGTAGTATCATCTGCAAAACTATGAATTTATCCATCGCAATTTATACTAATATAAATATTAAAAAATAATGGCCCTAAAATTGTTCCTTGAGGAACACCATACTTAAATACCTTTGGATAGCTTTTTTCTTTATCTATTTGAACATAAGTGGGTCTATTTTTCAGATAATTTTTAATTAATTCTAATTGATTTCCTCTGAATCCAATATTGTCAAACTTTTTTAACAGTAAATTATGGCTAACTGTATCAAAGGCTTTTGCTAAATCTAGAAAAATACTAATACAAGGTTTTTTATTATCTAGTGCATCATATATTTGTTCTGTTAGATAGCAAATAGCATTTTGTGTTGATTTATTTTTTTGAAACCCAAACTGTTTATTAGAAATAAAATTTATTTTTTCCAAATAATTTTCGATCTTAATTTTAAAACTTTTTCGAATACTTTTGCTATCGAAGATATTAATGTTATTGGTCTACAGGGTATTCCCTACTCGATGGTACATTAGAAGTATCTGGAGAACAAAAAGAAAAATAATTTTGAAATTTTCACTACGGCCATAGGAGACTGCGCTCTAGCTTTTAAAAATAATTTCGCGGTTGCAGTGTTGCCAGATCTATTGATTACTGACATCAACTTTGGAATTTTAAATGAGACACCTTGTATATTTTTACATTTTTAAATTCCACATAAAATTATAATTATTTTTTATTAAATGCACTATTAGTCTATACTTCATAGTTTCCGAGATATTGACTCTCGAAACGTGACATTTTTGAACTTTGACAGCTTATAACTTTCTAACAGTACGTCTTAGAGCAAAACGGCTTACATGTCCCTATCTTCAATTTTTATTATCTTCCCAAAAAAATTTACTTCCAGTTAAACCGGAACAACTATATTTCCTGCTTTCGAGTTACATCCGGTTTAACCGGAAGTTAGTTTTTTTGGGAAGATAATAAAAATTGAAGATAGGGACATGTAAGCCGTTTTGCTCTAAGACGTACTGTTAGAAAGTTATAAGCTATCAAAGTTCAAAAATGTCACTTTTCGAGAGTCAATATCTCGGAAACTATGAAGTATAGACTAATAGTGCATTTAATAAAAAATAATTATAATTTTATGTGGAATTTAAAAATGTAAAAATATACAGGGTGTCTCATTTAAAATTCCAAAGTTGATGTCAGTAATCGATAGATCTGGCAACACTGCAACCGCGAAATTATTTTTAAAAGCTAGAGCGCAGTCTCCTATGGCCGTAGTGAAAATTTCAAAATTATTTTTTTTTTCGTTCTCCAGATACTTCTAATGTACCATCGAGTAGGGAATACCCTGTATAATTACTAGTTTTACTAGAATCTCCATTTTTAAAAATAGGTTTTATTATACCAATTTTGAAAGCTTCTGGATATAATATACTGGTTTTAAAAATATTATTTATAAGAAATGTTAGTGGTCTAGAAATAGAAGTTTTAATAGTTTTTAATATTTCTGTTGTTATTCCGTCGGCACCAGGAGATTTCTTTAATTTTAAACTATCAATAACATTTTCAACTTCTTTATGATTAGTTTCTTCTAAATAAAATGAATTTATATTGTTTATTTTTTTATTTGAAAATGTGTTATTACCTTTATTGATTTTGTTTGCTAGCTTTTCTCCCACTTCAGAAAAATAGTCAATAAAACAAAAACGTAGTATGTATCATAAGAGTCAAAAAGGAAGAAATAGAAGCGCATAAACGATTTCTGCGTTTAAATTGACACTTTTTAGCACAAGCTTAATTTTGAAATGTCTTGCCCTTTGCAAAGTTACTACAAGTAAAATTCTTGCCGCATATCAGGGTTAGGAACATTTAAAACTGTTGCACTGAGGAAAATCACTCAATACAAGTATTTTTTTGAATATATGTGTATTACCACAAGAAAAAATCCATTTATCCCTAAAATATTTCGTTTAGTCGCAATCAAGGACGTTTTTTTGACAACAATATTGTTACGTGTGCTCAATGCTTTTTTATGGTAACAGAATATCATATAACCATAACAATATGTATCCAATAAAGTGTTTTTAAAAAGTATTTTTTTAATTCCTATAAGGTTCTCTTATTAGCACAAAAATAAAAACTAACCAATCTTTTATACGTATCTAAAATATACCTTTTAGGAACTAAACAGTTGCTTTTTTAAAACAAGGTGAAATCGTTTTGGTTCATTTTAATGCCATTTGCAGTGTTGTTAGTTTGTTTAGTGGTTGGTGGATTATAGTTTATAGTGGATGTTTGATGGCCATTGATTTGATAAATTTTTTATATTCTAATAATTTCATATAGGGTGGTGTACTTTTAGTGGAACGTTATATAATAGGTGTTGTGGCGGTGTGTCCCCAAATTCAGGTAGGTACAATTATTTTACCAAATTTATTACTTAATAAGTAACTCATGTTTATCACATTACTCTACTTAGGTACCTACAAAAAATCGTTGACTTAGGTGAGTCTTTAAATTTTGTTAGGCGAGAAATTAATTTTTTCAGAAATACAATACAAATTTAGGGCATAGAATCGGAAAACAATCTGTGTTTTTTAAGATATTTCTTCCCCGTTCTAAATTTTGCAATGCAAAATCGCATTTGTTAGGTTTTCTGATACCTATTAATTAAAGAAATGGCTAAAAAGGGTCATGTTCCCAGCAGTTTGATACTTTCAGATCAGTCAGATCCCCCCGTTATTAAACAAAGTTTAACATACAATTTTTATCAAAAATACTGCCCTAATAAGTGCAGAACGGAAACTTAATGGCGGCCATGATCGGAATGAATTAAAAAATATAAGTAATAAATATAATTATTGGTAAAATAATTGTACCTACCTACCTGAATTTGGAGACACACCGCCACAACACTTATTGTATAACGTTGCACTAAAAGTACACCACCATATATAGAATTATTAAAATATAAAAATTTTATCAAATCAATAGCCAAAAACATCCACTATAAACTAATCCACCAACCACAGCCATTTTGACGAAGGAGCTAAAAAAGGAATTTAGTAGTAGCTAGGTGGACTAGCTACAATAAAAATAAAATTATTTTATAGCTGGCTGATTATTTTTAGGAGTAGAAACCGATACTTTTCTAACTACACGACCTCAATTAATCGCAAAATCAATTTTATTTCCCACTGCATTATATATTTTTTATGGCAATAGAGTTGTCTTTTAACAGCAAAAGAATAATATTTAAAAAACGACCATGTTGAGGTTAAAAAGTCATTTCAAAAAAATGAACCTTGTAGCGACAACAGAGTTGTTTTTTCGGCGCCTATTTAATGCAGATTTCTTGCTACTGCGAATGGATTTCTAGCTACGGCTAATAGAGTTTTCTCTCAGTGTGGTTGTTAGAATTTCATTCAGGATTTTTGTAATAATAATACTAATGACTTATTAATGATAAGAAAATCTCACCCGATATTTCTCGCTATACAATTTTTCTAAAATAACGTGATATTTATTTAATAAAATGTTAATTATTATTACCTATAAAATATGCAGTGCAGTCGACAAGGATTTTATTTAAATTTTGCGTAAAAAGTTGAAAAAAATCTACGCGAAAGAGGTTAGAGCTTGGCAAGCATGTTAATACTCCCTTCTAGGAGCCGATCCGCACCTATGCATTTTCACCCTGCATCATAGTTGCAACAGCTGATTTTATGATTTTTTTATTTTATGTATCAAAGTCCTGATACCTATGTCCACATTAATGATTTTTTTTAATTTGAAATTTGGTTGTTGGTAATTTTTTGTTTTAATATTGGTGCAATTTGACAGAATACAAAATCGGTTGATTTTGATAGTTTTATAAGTGCAATGACTGAGTCCTTGCTCCAGATAAGTCATCTCCTTTTTGCAGCCATAGAAATTGCCAAACCCCAAGAGCTGCAAAAAAATACCGGGTCTTGTTTATTTTTTTTTGTCAAATGAGCGAAGTTATATTGATGAATCAATTCCATCAACAGACATTTCTAGGGAATTTTGCGAATGTTGGTGTGCTAATAATTAGAATTTGTTCTATTTCAAATGTCAGAAACGCTGCAACTTTCACTCTTGCTGAAATGCATAAACGTGAGTTCCAAATTGCATGCAATTTTTATGCAGGATTTAAAATACACGGTGAAAATGCAAAGGTACGGATCTACCTTTCAATCCATATTTTTTAGTGTTCCCTACCTGCAGCTAGTATCTGCTCTGTGTAAAGATATCCGTTCCATGTAAGATACTCTCGAACTAATCCATTTATTAGTCTTGTTTCTTCTGGAAGTTGCGGGGGCTCCCCATTTTCTGTATTTTTATTTAAAACGCTCATAACAGCTGTTCTTATTTCTCCCTTAATTCTACTTAAGGTACCGTCTTTTTGTAAAGATTCCTTTATTGCTAAAAAAAGTGTAATTTTCAAGAAATTAGAAATTTTATAAATCTAAAATTCTCACAAATCGTATTTACTAAAGTTAAAACCGTCCCAATTTAATAATTGTGGTTTTAAAATAACAAGTATGTATTGTAATAAAACATGTTCCTTAGTATTAGTAGATATTATAAATGCTGTATTTTTAATACCTAAATTCCTTTAATTTTAAAAATTATATCTGTTTATATTTTAACTAACCAAATTAGGGGCTGACGATGGCTTCTAAAACCTAACTCCCGCCATCACAATTTTTTTAAATCACCGGTTGTTTTTATGGTCTAAGATCTAACGAGATACCTAATACTTTTTCGGATACATTTTATAACAAATATAATTTTTGGACAAATAATTTATGTGTCCTATCCTGTAGAGAATTAACTGAAACATACAGATTTGATTGCCGGCATTATATCTGTTAGAAAGAAAGACGATACAATGGAGGTTCCGTTCTAATAGGAACACTAAACCGGCAATTTGTATATTCCAAAGGCACTTTTTGTAAAATTGTGTAATATTTGAACAAATTTATTATATATTTACAATTCTTTAAAAATAATTTCCACTTTTAAAACCCACCTTCTAAAAGATCAGCTTCGCCAGGTTCACTCATCACAGAATTATACTATAAATATTACCTATTTTTTAAATTTATATGACTTATAGAAACGTCCACGTGAAGTATAACTTGTCTTTCAAAGTGTTAACGTTTGTTTGTATTGTTAGGTTCTGTTTCCATGCCAACTCTACCCTTTATTTGGCAGGTGCGTTGGGCGTCGTACCTGTTTCGCTTCACTGATTGCATACCCATCGCATTTGAGTCTTCGAGCAACTCGGTGGTGTATTAGGCGGAGGCGCAGGGAGTGCAGGCACTCTATTTACTATGAAAATAAATAGACATGCACTGCTTAAAAACTGCGTGAAAAAAGAACGTTTTCTCTAAAGACGGTCTTACATTGAGGCACCTATTGCAATCAGTTGCTTGCCGCAAGCAACTATATTGCTACCTCAGATATTTTAAGTCGCATGCTGCGAACAGACAGATGTTGGCGCTGCATGCGTCTAACTTATTTACATACGCGCAACTAGTTGCTTGAATTTTGTCAGTTTGTTCGAAAATGTCGGTGGAAATACTTGCGGCCGCGGCGTACCTCGTCTTGCTAAAAGCTAAAAAGAAGCGTAAACAGAAAAATTTGGTGTAGACAGCTTTTTTTAAAAGTGAGATCCCTCGTGATGATTTTTTTCCATATATTTTCCCAGACTTTTAGTTTTTTTCTATTATCTTTATAGTTTGGGTCCCGCAGATCCCACAAAATACGGTTCTCACGGTAGTTTTCTATTAATAACATTGTTTCTTCCGTGGACCAAGCCATCGCGCCGCATGCGACTTTACGAACTGAACCCATCGATGATGGAAACGCTTGCGACTTGTAGCAACCGGCAAATTCTCGCCGCACGCCGCATGCGGCCTGTTGCCGCTGTCCTATTGCGAGCAATTTTATCGCATGCGATCGTACCGCATGCGATTAAATTTACCGTGATTGCCTCAATGTAAGACCGCCTTTATATAGAGTGTGCCGGAAAATATTTTATCTTAATATATATAAATTACTTGTCACATGATTGTTCGCGATGGACTCCTAAACTACTTAACCGTTTTTAATCAAATTTGCACACCGTGTGCAGTTTGATCCAACTTGAAAGATAGGATACCTTACATCCTCAATGTCTATCTGTCTGTCTGTATGTCCCGTATGCGTTCCTATACTAATTATCCGATTACGATGAAAATTTGGTGAGTTGTTGTGTGCAGGCCGAGGAAAATTTCGACATAAAAAAAAAGTGCCGCAACGGATGCCGGGATGCCGGAATGCCGGGATGCCGGGATGTTACGATAAAAATTTGGTGAGTTGTTGTGTGCCGGCCGAGGACGGCTTCGGCATAAAAAAAAATGGCGCAACGGATGCCGGGATGTTACAATGAAAATTTGGTGAGTTGTTGTGTGCAGGCCGTGGAAGGTTTCGGCATAAAAAAAAGTGGCGCAACGAATGCCGGGATGTTACGATAAAAATTTGGTGAGTTGATGTGTGCAGGCCGAGGATCTTAATATATATAAATTACGTGTCACATGTTTGTTCGCGATGGACTCCTAAACTACTTAACCGTTTTTAATCAAATTTGCACACCGTGTGCAGTTTGATCCAACTTGAAAGATAGGATAGCTTACATCCTCAATGTCTGTCTGTATGTCCCGTATGCGTTCCTATACTAATTATCCGATTACGATGAAAATTTGGTGAGTTGTTGTGTGCAGGCCGAGGAAAATTTCGGCATAAAAAAAAGTGGCGCAACGGATGCCGGAATGCCGGGATGCCGGGATGTTACGATAAAAATTTGGTGAGTTGTTGTGTGCAGGCCGAGGAAGGTTTCGGCATAAAAAAAATGACGCAACGGATTCCGGGATGTTACGATAAAAATTTGGTGAGTTGTGTGCAGGCCGAGGAAGGTTTCGGCATAAAAAAAGTGGCGCAACGGATGCCGGGATGCCGGAATGCCGGGATGCCGGGATGTTACGATAAAAATTTGGTGAGTTGTTGTGTGCAGGCCGAGGAAGGTTTCGGCATAAAAAAAAGTGGCGCAACGGATGCCGGAATGCCGGGATGCCGGGATGTTACGATAAAAATTTGGTGAGTTGTTGTGTGCAGGCCGAGGAAGGTTTCGGCATAAAAAAAAATGGCGCAACGGATTCCGGGATGTTACGATAAAAATTTGGTGAGTTGTGTGCAGGCCGAGGAAGGTTTCGGCATAAAAAAAGTGGCGCAACGGATGCCGGGATGCCGGAATGCCGGGATGCCGGGATGTTACGATAAAAATTTGGTGAGTTGTTGTGTGCAGGCCGAGAAAGGTTTCGGCATAAAAAAAGGGGCGCAACGGATGCCGGGATGTTTTGGTGAGTTGTTGTGTGCAGGCCGAGGAAGGTTTCGGTATAAGAAAAAGTGGCGCAACGGATGCCGGATATTTGTGTAATGTCTTTCCTTTAAATTTATTTTAGTAAGTCGCTGTCGCTGTCTGTGTGCTTAAATCTTTACAACTATGCAACGGATTTTGAAGCGTTTTTTTTTTAAATAGAATGATTCAAGAGGAAGGTTTTTATGTATAATTAGCGACACGCCCCGGCTTCGCACGGGTGCAATGCTGATACTAATCTATATTATATGTCCGATTGCGATAAAAATTTGCTGAGTTGCTGTGTGCAGCCCGAGGAAGGTTTTGGCATAAAAAAAAGTGGCATTTTAACAACGCATGCCGGGTACTTAGAATAACTCGGTTTTTTTTTGGTTTGGTCGGGTTTGTTCGACCAAGACGTATACCAGGGCGTATACCGGGGCGAGGGCGAATGCCGGGCATTGCAACGCATGCCGGGTACACGCTAGTATAATATAAATCAAAGTACATACACTTCACTTTCTTGTTTATAAGTTTATTGTTTATACAGTACAGGAATATTCGGAGTTTATTATGTTTCCCCTTGCTCTACTGGCCTATGTGCAAGCAGCTAATAGGTCCATAAGATAATAACGTTAAAATTATGGTTTGACTTTTTTAGCTATACCTAGATATAGACCAAGGGGAAGCCTTTGAAAATGGTAAAAAGGTAAAAAAAATATTAGTAGGATGAAACCCATTGGAAAAGGAAGATAATATAACAAAAATGAAAGGAAAAATAATTTACGGGCGATCCGAGGTCGGGAAGTGGAAAGTTAGTGGAAACTTAGTAATGTTTATTTTTTTTACACCATCAGAAAGTAAAGATTTAAACGAACAAAAAGCCCACCGACTTTTTTAAAAAAGCAGATATTTTGACGTAAGAATTTTTGATTGAAAATTAAGGTGCTTTTTCGATATTAAGTCAAAATAAGGTGAAAAAATAAATATTTTAAATCAAAAAAATTACAGTGTATTTGGGACATAAAAATGTAAGTTTTTACCAAATTTTGTCGAAAAAAAAGTTTTTTTGTAAAAGAAAAAGAAACAAAATCTTGGTTATTTGAATTTTTCACATAAATTTTGGGGTTATGTGAAAAAAGTGTGAATACAAAAGTTGTAGATCTTTTTATTAACTACAACTTTGCTATTTAACGTTTTTCCATAGGACTTGCAGTATTGCCGGAAATCGAGATAAATCGTTTTCTACCCTGAAAAACTCACCCCCTTCCACTTCCCGACCTCGGATCGCCCGTAAATTATTTCTCCTTTCATTTTTGTTATATTCTCTTCCTTTTCCAATGGATTTCATCCTACTATTATTTTTTTTTGTTTCAAAAATTATCGAACCTGGTCTAATAAGGGTGAACTTCAGATCATTTTTTTTGCATAGTACTAGCAGTCATTTTCAGGTAGGTATCTAAGAACAATTTTATTATAGAAACTAAATTTTACTGGTGCTTGAATGTAATAAACAAAATTGTTTGTCAGTGTCAAAATTTTTAGTAAAAAAATTATCTTTAATTATGCTAGTATGCGTACTTAACACCCTTATTGTGGCTACCTGGATGAATTTAGTGTTGACTTTATCCACATTATTTTGTTCAAATTAAAAGAAAATGAATATTACACTCGTTGCGTGTTTAGCTACTGCAATATTGGTTTCTACACTTTGTTGCGCCCTGAAAAGAATTGCTCCCTGTCTTTGAAATTATATTGGTAAGAATTTTTTTGATTATAGCTAAATGCTTTTTGGAATGTAGGTACTCAAAGTAGGTCCCTCAAAAGGCCTGTACAGACTGACGTAGATGACTTAATGCATGTACGTGCATGCTTCAACGAGTATTCGATAACGTTAGTGTGTATGCTGAATAACGTAAAGTTGTTGATTGTGCACTGAAAAAAAAATACTAGGGCGCGAGGCGACTGCCGATGGCTACGAACCCCCACCAATGTCTTGTGGATTATAGGTTCTAATGGATACAATTCGTTTTTGAGGACGCTTTTCTGCTTTCCTAGTTGTAGAGAAAGCGCTTTCCTAAGAACAAAATGCATCGCATTGAGTAGATACAACTTATATCTTAACAAAATTGCTGTATTAAAAGTAGTTCTTTATTCAACAAGAATGTGCTGTTAATGGGACTGATTACTACCAATAAAAACACTGTTCTAGCAAATCTGGAATTGATACAACACTAATGGGGTTTGATACACTATAGCAATTTATTTAATATGGGTTAATATGGTTAATACAAAATAAGCTATCAATACAAACTATGTCTTGGCAAACCTGTTGTATTAGATCATTTTCCTTAGTGTATAGTCAACATTACTACATAAATTAAATATACTTACCTTTCAGTGCAGAAAGGCTTAAAGTGTTTCATGTATTTCCTTTCAAATGCATTTGAGTTTATTGGTGATTTGCCCAGGTAAAGCTTCTTCCGTCGCAAATTAATAAAAATTGGCAAAGATAACTTTTATGGCCTGTTGGAAATCATATGTGTCCTGCCCAAAGATTATTGCCTCACAATTTCGTAAAATCACGCCTTCTGTTTTTGACAGAAGCTTTACTCAACTTAATGTTTCTTTCACAAACTTGATAATTCTAATTTCTTATTAGATTCCCATTTATCATAAACAATTTACGCTAAACTATAACTTAAAGGTGCGAATCCACAATGAGAATATCTCATGAGATTTTTGTCTCATGAAATAAAAATCTCAGGCAAACTTTCATTTCATTGTCGAAATAGGTCTTAGACACGTGATATACTAGCGATAATCTCGTAAAACAATGTGACATGAGAGTTTTATTTCTTGAACAAGTTTCAAGGTGGAAACACGATTTATTGCACTCGCTGCACGTGAGTTTCGCTAGTGTGTCGTGAAACAAATATTTGTTTTTTCCAAAAATGAGTTATTCAAGTGAAAAGGGGTTTGGAAAGAAAAGATTGTTCTTTTAACTGAACAAGAAGCATATATTGCAATTAATCGAAGTATATGAATCATATCCTTTTTGTGGGACTGCTCGTCCGAAAACTATAAAAACCGAAATCTTTGGAAATCAGCTATGGACGAAATTTCCAACAAGTTTGGAATTCCGACTCAAGAAGTAACGGATAAAATACATACCTAACCTTCGTTGCCAATTCCAGGGCATCAACAGAAAACGAAAATCAGCAGCGGACATTCGAAGAAAGTTCTTGTAACGTTCCTGATCTTCCCGTTCTAGTTCTTTTAATAATGTTTCCATTATATTCTTGTTTTATCTCCTTTTAATCCAATCTCTCACCCAATATCTGTGACACATTTTCTTTTGTGTACTACGGGACTTAAGCTGCCAGCCCTTCGTCTAGCCCTTCTTGTTGATATTTTTTTATAAGATCACTTCACAACACAAAGCTTTGTTTCTTTCTGCTTGAAATATAACTTGATTGTGGAAACAGCGCATTCAGAAAATTCATCAAATCGAGTGTTTCATAGAAATTTCTCATATTCTGTGGAAACACATCTGAGATAAATTTCTCGTGAAATAAAAATCTCAAGAGATTTTAGTCTCCTTGTGGACACCTACCTTCATGGGTACAAACTATTTTCTTAAATGTAATTGACCACTTTTATTTCTCAGACATTATTAATTTTAGAGAATAATAAAAGCAGCATAAGTCAAAATGTCGAAAATTGCAAAATTATCCAGTACTGGTATTGGAACCTCCAAGACTCGCACTGACCAATCAAAAACATCCCAATCTAAAATTAGGCAACCTTCATCTACCAAAGCCGGTGATGCCAAGCAGACTACCGCCAAACCAAAGGCTAAGATTCCGGATAAGAAAGTTATCGAGTTTCAATTGCCACCATTGAGTATTATAGGAAAGAAGAGAGGTATGGTTTCATTTCACCTTAGACATAAATAATCATATCTATAAAAGAAAATATAGCGGTACACAGGTAACAATAATTCATACATTACACTACATCAATTTGATTTAGTAAAAACACTTGTAAATGGTTTGCAAATTATTTATTAAATATATCTCAAATTACAAGAATTTTAAACGAATTTCTTTATAATGTTTCAAATTGGATTGCTATATAGGTGATAGAACTAGTGAGTAGTATCAGACTCACCAGATCCAAAACAATGCTGTTAAGAATCAGCTTCACAATGCTAGAGAAAACTATGAAACTTATTAACCCAGTCCAGTAAACAATTTTTTAAATATATAACAAGATCTCCAAATTCTAGTACAAACTCTTTTGCTGTTAGAGACTCTGATTATGATCATATCATCGTAGATACGCAACAAGTAGCCAACGTATTTGCCAAAGAATTTCAAAATGCATTTTTACATTGCAAAACCTCACCAACTTACCACAAATGTCAAACGAGACTAGGTCGCAGCAGGAGATAATAATAATAATAATAATAAATATTATTATTATTATTATTAATATTATTATATTTTTATATTATATTATTATTATTATTATTATTATTATTATTATTATTATTATTATTATTATTATTATTATTCCTATTTCATTGTTTTATCAAAACGACAGATATTCATGGGTTTTTAAATAGTTGAAGCAGTGTGGTGTGTTGTTCATTTCTAGCGATTTTCTACCCAAAATATTTTATATTCCGTAATCTTACGTCAGTAAAAGAATTTATTTTAATTTGGATAATAATCGATTTTACAGAACTTGACTTCGAAGAGATAAGAAAAAAAATAATTAGAAGAAATAATCCAGAAGGAGAGGACAAAAAAGAACTTGCTAGTATTTTAAAACACTTGAGAGAGAGTAAGGCAAAAATTAAAGTACACGAATTTGTTAGCTTGGTCGCCAAGTTTACTACTGATAATGGTGAGTAGATATTTAATAAAATAAAATATTTAGGAATTATTTTTGACAGTAAATTAAATTAGAATGTTCACATAGAATACTTAATTAAAAAATTAAGAAGTTTACTACCGATTTTTAAAATCATTAAAAAAATTTTAAATGTAAGACATATTAAAATACTATAATACGCGTTAGTTAAAACTCATTTAAATTACGGAATTTTAGGTTGGGGAGGAATAATAGAACATTAGTTAAAAAATTAGATATATTACAAAAAAGGTTTCTAAAAATTATATCCAATAAAGATTATCTTTATCCATCAAAAAAATAATATTCAGAAACAAAAAAATTGAACATAAGACAACTTTACATTTATAACATCTTAATATATTATATTTTATATTTAAAAATAAAAACCTTATACAATTTAAAAACCATAATCATGATACACGTCATAAAAATGAAAAAAACCTAAAATAATAATATAATAAAGCCATAGGACAAAATTTTTTTAAATATTTGTGATTTTATTTAAGCGATTATTTACCAACAAAAATTTAAAAAATTAAAGTCGAAATAAAAACATGGATATTAAAAACAGACAATTTGAAAATATTTTTGGAAATGTTTTAATTAATTAATATTGTTCTGAATAATTTATATAAGTAATAGTTTTTATTTAAAAGTTGTAAATTCATAATTTTATTATAGGTAATATATTTCTTCAAAAAAGCTGCGTTTATACTATAAATTAGCAACTTGATTTTTAATGCATATGATTTATGAATTTACATACTAAAACAAAAAATAAGATTTGCCCCTAACCAGCTCAGCTTCAGGGGATTCAAGAATAGGTTCATAGAAGACAACATAAGGGCCTTTCTCCACTAACTGGAAACTCGTCCATACAAAACTGTCCCAACCAGGTTTTTTTTGAAATTTAGGAAATATGTATTTTCATCAGAATGTAGTAATAAGTTAATTACTTATCTACGAAAAGCAATAACAATTTCCTCTTATTTTGTGAGTTATAGACGATTTGGTGGAACTTTTCGACAGAGGACTGTTTTATCATCCTGTTCCTTTATTTCTCCTTTTGTTTTAGTGTTCTTTTTGATTGGCAATATGGAGTCAATATCTACGAGAAAGAAAATCTTATTCAGAATCCCAAAATCTATTAAAATAACTGTAAACGGCTAACAATTTCCTCTTATTTTGTGAGTTATAGACGATTTTGTGAAACTTTTCGACAGAGGACTGTTTTACCACCCTGTTCCTTTATTTTTTCTTTTGTTTTACCTAATGTTCTTTTTGCGTGGCATTGTGGAGTCAATATCTACAGAATCCCAAAATCTAATAAAATAACATATAAAAATAACTGTAACGGCTATTGTCGGTAAATAAAACAGTCCTCTGTAGCAGAGAACAGTCCTCTGTGCAATAAAATGACAGAGGACTGTTTTACAGAGGACTGTTATTCTAACTTAAAAAGTGTCATAGTATAAAATCCTTTAAACTTTTGTTAAATATTATAGTAAGAAATGATAATGTCCGCATTAAGTAATTGTTATATAAAATTAAAATAATTTAATCATTTAAAATACTAAAAAATCAACTTACCAGAGGAATGTTAGGACAAGCGGCCCAGACACGTATATTGCCTACACACACAGAGTTGAGACTGAATAAAATGACCGCCGCTCGTTTGGTCTTGTTTCCGAGCGAACTTTTCATTGGTTGCGTTCCGTTTTACGCTATACAAAATCTCAGTAGTGCGTTGTATGCTTTTGGCGCACTATTTAAATTGTATGCAGAGGACTGTTCAAAAATTGTGCGGACAACATTTGAGTGCATGTTGTTAGTATTAAAAATATAATTGGAATTATTATTGTGTTTTGTAAACGTGCTATCTATATTCTATTATAGCTTATATATATTACAATTCGCCTATTTTAGTAAAGAAAATAAATATTTATCGTAAGACTTGTCATTCTGGAAATGGGACATGATAGAGGACTGTACTTTAAGGTATTTAGAAATAATTTATTAGATTATTACAATGTGTTATTGTCGAATGATGTGGATCCCGCTAAGAATAGGTCGTATATTATCGTTATTGATATACAAAACTTAGTATTAATATCGTCAAATAGGTAAAATGTGCCTGGGACAACGAATTTCCCGTTAGTGGAGAAAGACCCATAAACATATTTAATATATTATTAAATTTTAAATAAACTTATTAATATTATTATTATTATTATTATTATTATTATTATTATTATTTAAATCTTTAAATTTATAACAAAATTTTTTTAAACGCAACCTAAGAAATCATTAAGGGCTGTCTGTGTGGTGTTAGGTTTCAAGACATTTACATTGCAATATTTTATTTGATAAGATGCTGCGTTGACATTACTATATAGTAATTTACGTTACAAGACCGGAAAGTAGTGTTTTTCAGGTTGAAACGAGCATTTCCAGGGCGAGCCATAGGCGAGTCCTGGAAGCTTAGAGAGACCTGGAAAACACTAATTTTCGGTTGCGTGACGTACAATATTTTTTTTAAGACCGACACTTCGATATATTTTATAATCTACGCGAAACAAGTTTGACATAAAGAACAAAATTAAAAATCAACGAACTGTCACTCGACAATACATCGAAATGTTGTTGTCATAATAACGAAATCAAGGTATCTTGTATTATCAAAGAGCGATTGAAAAAACAAAGAACAGGGTGACAGTGACATTAGAGACCGGAAAAGTGACATTAGAGTCCGGAAAAGATTTTTCCAGTGGCGGCTCGTTCGTTCAGTTCCTTTGCACTTACCCTTGACTTTTCACTATGCTAAAGTCTTGTTTGTCGGTCTTTTGACTATTCAATTTTACACTTCTTGTACACCATTAAAAGCTCCATTAAGGCTCAATCCCACTATTATTTTCTCTATTGCTAACAACATCAGCATTTTCTTCAGCATACCTTCCACTTTGTTTTCCTGATGATGAGTGTTTCTACACTCGAAACATGTCGATTTGAATTATGAATTATTCTGGTTCGAATAGTTATTCTTTTTAAAAATTTGTGGAGAAAGACTTTGTGCTTTTCTTTTTTCTAAATATTGTTTTATTAGGTGACGTAATGCGAAAAGTAATGGAGGACGACTTAGCATCATTTAGAAAAACGGTAACCAAAGTATACGAAACTATGACGCAGGATGTTAGTGACGTTTTGGTAAATGAACAAATACAAACATCAAATTATTATCAAGAAAAATATAACATATTTAATGAAAAAATGCTGTGGATGATTAGTGAAATATTTCAAATGATGCCTGACTTTGACTTCGAGGTATATGCCAAGGCGAGAGAGGATCATTTAAATCAATTATGCCCACTTCCGACTTTGGTAAGTACATTAGCTGGGACATTGAATATCAAACTATAAGAATGGCGGATGTCCGAGAAAAGTTGACAACCCAGTTTTAGACGTATTGGAGGTGGTTTGGCCGCCATTTTGGAGTTGATCGTAACTATGGAGGACTTGAGGTAGGAGGCCGATCACAATGCATTGGATTCGGTCCCAAATTAGCATCGGTAATTCAGCTTTACGAGTCGCCGTAAGATGGCGCTCGTCTTCGAAGTGGGCTATCAAATAAATGGTTTCTTATGGACGCGATAACTATTTTTATTTAAATTAGTTCTTTAAGGAACAAATAAGGACTTTTATATAAATTTACACTTACTTTGTTATACTTATTAGTAAACTCTTCCTGTATAAAGTTCCAACGATGCTTGGTTTTTAAAATACAGGGTATTAAACATTCTAGCTAAGTGAGCATGCAACTAAACAACTATTATAATCTTATTTTATTATTAGAATATGAATATATAAAAAAACACATAGCTAGTATTCATTAAAATAGGTTCTAGGGGTTCAACTTCAACCGAAGTAACAGTACTTGTATCTGGTAAAGACATATATTTCTTTCGTTTTATGTTGGGCATCTCAGTTTGCTCACATGGTGGTTTTTGCCTTTTTTAGGATTTGACAAATATGAAGCCGTATCAGGAAATATACTTGGTACTGACCCATTCTTTAATTTTGGTTTCCCTCTTTTAATTCTATTGCTGATGGTAATCAGCCAGTTCAAGTTCATAAAAGTCCAAAATATCTTCTGCCGGAAAGTGTAAATGCACAAACAACTCTGTCTGTCTTACACCCTGACACAAAGCAAACTCTACTTTTATAAATTTACCATTATTTATTAGAAATAATATGGAAATCAATTACAATACAACGTTATTTGTCTTGTCTTGTCTTCAAACCTTCAAACGTTATTTGTTATTTCGAAAAATGAAATGTCAATTATTGTCAAAAGTAAAAGTCCAAAACGAAGAAGAAGGAGACAACATCAGCCCACTTGCGAAGCGAGAGCATCTATCGGCCAACTAAAGAACCAACCAAGAAAACCGGGACAGAAATTGAAAATGCTGCCATTGTCGATCGGCCTCCTACCCTCTAGTTCACCATAATCGTAACTCTAACCTTAAATCTGTCGTTATAATGCAGCGCCTCGGCAACAGATGTCTCAAATTCACTGATGTGATGTCGTGGTGTTGCCGCATGTCGTATTTTATTGGAATTTTTAATGATATAAGCATTTTTAACAGAGAATAAAATAGGAGGTTCTCAATTCCAGCCGAATGTATGTTTTTGATAATAATATCGAACAAATAAAAGTAGATAAAAACCGACAGCAAGTATAACTAAAATAGGTTTTATTTCGTCGAAAAATAGCAAAATACGTAATACACTAATACAAACAAACTGGATGTTTCTTAAGTAAGAAAGTAAAACCTATTTATTTTAACCATTTTGAAAAGTAGTAATAATTGCAAACAAAAATCCAGTTATACAAACCGCACATCATTTATATTTTACCCAACATATACGTTGTAGCCTATGTATGTATTGAATAGTGAGAGTCGTCATTTAATTCTGTTAGAAATAGTTAATATATTTTTATGTAATTAACGTTGGAACGTCAAAAGGTTGAAAATATTATATTCTACTAAGCAATTAAAAATAGGGACATTTTTAGGTCTAGACTCTAGACTCTAGACTATACTATAGGTAGAAAAACAAAGGTAAACTACTTAAATCGAGGATAAATGTAGATACTTATGTGAAATCAAATTTTACGATAAGCTATAAAAATAAATTTAAAAAACTCATGCGGCAAGTCAAACAGACAGGCGGCAACAATGTTTGAATTTAGCAGTGAAAAGGCTTGTCGTTAGTGGCTGCATCAACACGCTTTATTTTTGATGACTCATTGGTGCCATCTATGAATTTAACGTAGCAGATTTAGGAAAACTGCTTATATGGCCTTCTTATAGTTTGATATTCAATGGCTGGGATCAGTAATACGTGCATAGAAAACCGTGTTTTAAATGAGATTAAAATCTACATTTGCTTACATGTTAGGGTTGACTTTCTGTGCTCGATTGACGTTACAATCCCAGTCATTTGTCAGTATGTTAGAAGCCTTTGACAATGAAGTTAAATCCAAAAGCCGAGTTTGAGTATTATACAACAAATAGTTGGGTGAAACCTGACGATATCGGCGCCGAGCGACCTCTACGGTTCCGGACTTTAGCTCATAGCTGGATATTCTGTTAATTGAGTTATATTATTACAAATAGGTATTACCACAAAGAATTTTAATAGGAATATTATCAAGGAATAAGTCATTGGGGGTTGATAGTAGGTCAATAGTTTTCAAGTAAAGTCCATCTAAAGTTTTTTAAAATGACCAAAATATAACGAAAAAACACAAAAATACACTTTTGCAGATGTTAGTTTGTCCCTAGGCTTGGGTTTATTTTTATTATGCGGTACATGTGAACATGTTTTGTGCAATACTATTCAGTAGTGCCACCTTGTAAAATTAATAATCTGCTATATAAGGTAAAGAAATCTAAGGGTGAAAGAATTGAATTTTGCTTAGAATTAGAAATGAAAGAAACTGTTGTAAATTATTATTCTCATATATAACATTGATGTTTGGCCAAAAGTACTATTTACGGTAGGTGCTTGAATATGATGGTTTTGTCTCGTTATGTGAATAATGTTAGTCGGATGAAATATTATATTCGATTATTTTTCTTTAATAATAATAGAGTGTATTAGAATGCATAGTTTTAATTTATAAAGCTTTTCTAAATTTAAATATCCGTTTGGTTTATAAAAATTTATACTTACTTCAAAAAAAGGGAGTTTATGTAGGTATGCATTTAATTATTTTGTTTTGTAGTTTTTTTGATGACTGAATTGTAGGTAAATTCGCATATACTGTAATTTTGATCAAACCAAAGAATAATATATATTTTTTAAACATTTTAATGATATATAATTTTTAGCTTTAAACAAAATGCCAATTATTGGTGAGATGTAACTTCTTAAATATTCGATATGTTTTTCCCAACTTAAATTTTTAATCAATATATAGGTAATCCTAAAAATTTAATTGTATTAGTATATTTAATTATATGAATATTGAAAGATAGTGAAGAAATATTATTATTTTTTAATTTTGATTTACTTATTATGTTTATAACTAAAGTAATGATGATTTAGTAAAATTTATTAATAATTTATTAAATAATTAAAATATATTAAAATAATATACGTCAAATTTAATATCAGCGGGATTAACACTTCCAAAAAGTAAAAAAAGCACGATAACTTTGAAATGTGAATTAAATTTAATTTCTAAATTTAATTCTATACTACTGTATAAATAAGTTAACTTTCGGGCCCAGCAACACGACAGATAACGAAAGTAAACATTCGAGTTACCTGAATATTATACGTTGCTAGCTATGTAAAGTAGCGTTGCTAGCTATGTTAAGTATTACTTTCGGTGCCAGGACAAAAAAATCGAACTGACAGACTCTGACAGTACTCAGATAATAACTAGTTGTCAACAATACTCAAATAACTAGTTGTCATGGATTATTTTACAGGTGGAAAAAAACTTATTTTATCATTTTTATCGTATCATTGAAGATTAAGTCATTTTTATATGATATCTTTATTAATAATTATTAACATCATAAACATACTAAAACCTACATAAAACCTTAGTTACTCATAATACATTAGTTACCATAATTTAATATGTTAGTTACGAAACCATAATACGTTAGATACCAAATAATATTAGAACTATTTTTCATGAACATTTAAAACAATATTTTGACAGTTTTCAAATTTGATGGATACACCTTTGTCTTTAACGTCCACGATCTTAGGTATGCCCTCTGAAGACTGATTAATGACCGAGAAAGCACTTCTTTCGATTTCGTGAGGTTCCCCAGTACCTAATCCACTGCCGGAAACATCGCCGATTTGAATTTTGCGAGCAATGGAAACTTTCTTGGTCACACTTTCTTCTAAATACCCTCTAGCAACCTTCGACGATTCCCATCCACCAAGTTCTTGTAGTTCTAATATATCTCCTCCAGCATTAACAAGAAAATTTGCCGAAGATCTTCTAACGCAGTGACCAGTATACAAATTAGGATTTTCAAGTGAGAGATACTCAGCTATTTTTTGAGGTATTTTAGAGAAGAAATGAATGCCGCAGGGCTGTACCGTACATTTCCCTTTTCTATATTATACAAACAGTGAGTGACACGGTCTGGCCTTAACATTGCGTACTTTTTAAATAAAAGCACAGGATTGACTTCGCCGTCAAATATCACAGCGAAAATACGTTTCTTGTGGGTTTTTGAGTCGGGAATAGTAACAATCAGGTTGTCTTCTAAAACGTCAACATCTTCCGTGGTCATCTTCGCTAATTCATTAGTTCGACAGGCTCCTCCAATTCCAATTAAAAAAGCCACTTTCATCATTAAAAACTTCTCGTCTGAGGCAGAACACACAAATTCGATGGCTTGTTCTCTTATAAATACTTTCGATTTTTTTGCTCTATCTATATCCAACATTTTTCTTCTTGATGAAACGTATTAAGGCGCCGTGTTTGTCGATTTCCACTCTTTCCTTCAGTTCTAAAGTCGCTCGTAACATGGAATATTTCGGCCATAAGGACGAAGCAGAGTATTCCTCAGAGAGTTTTGAGAAATACGCCAGCTATACCGTTTCTTCTGTACCTTGAACATGTACTTTGTTTCGCCACTCACAAAACTGCCGATATTCTTTTTCATAATGGATTTTAGATTTGTCCGGAAGCAAGTTTAACCTTATAATGTTGGCTGCAGCTAATATATCGTCAGGAATATCAAAATCTTGAATGATTTTAATGATGACTTTTTGAAATGCCAAAATGAAATGTCAAAAACCTTGTTTTTATTTTCGCATCGCCGTTGTCAATGATACGATAAAGCTTTGAATATAACTCGATTATTAGCGATTTAACACCGTCTCGGGCTATAATTTGAATAAAATCAAAGTTCATTACTTAATAATATATTGATCAGAGAACAGTAGTAGAAAAAAATTATTATATTACACGACGCAAAAGCCTTTTTTGGTGGTCGAAGATATTAAATCACCTCGGCTTTGCCTCGGCAATTCAAAAACCTCCTCATACCAAAAAATTTACTTTCGCATCTAGTAATGTAAATAACTATTATTGTCGATTGACTACAACCAAAAAAAAAATTGCGTTGTCTGGAGGCATTATTTAAAGTAAGTATGTCAACGTGACGTTTCCCTTTATATCATATTTTCGCCATAACAAAGTGGATTATCTTTCTTTACCAGAATACCGCCGTATATTGTTATATTGCTGATAATAAGTAAAATATTACACTAACATGAATAATATTGTTTTTAGGTTTTACGTGAACCTGGAGAGGTAGATATTCAACGAAGACAAGAGGCCTTTCATAGATTACAATGGCTCAAATTTGAAGGCGGTCGTCTAGCTGAAGAGAATAAGAGGTAATGATAAAGTTTGTGGTTTTTAAAAGTTGTTAACAGTGAATTAGTGGGGAAAAACTAGTTTATCGCGCTGGAAATTGTTATACCCAATACCTACTTTTTACCATCAACGGTAAGATACATATTACCATTCTTAACATATTTATCTATTTTGTGTTCTGTGTGATAGATCTTAATTTAAGATCTTTAGTTTTGAAATTATTGAAAGCATTTTTTAAAAACAAGTTTATTAAAATAAAAGATGTTTTAACTTTAAAACAAAACTTACCAAAAGAAATAGGTAAGTATACAGGGCTATCCCGGTATTCTTAAAAACTCTATTATAACCCCTGTATTCAAGGCCGGTGATAGACAGAAAGTGGAAAATTTTCGACCTATTGCCATAACTAGTACGATAAATAAATTGTTTGAAAAGTGTATTAAAATTAACTGGAAGAACATCTAGAAAATATTAAATTTTTGTCAGATAACCAATTTGGTTTCCGAAGTAAGAAAAGCACAGAGGATGCCATACAACTATTAACAGAAAAGATAATAAACAACTTTGATCAAGGCTACAAAACCATAGGCATTTTTATCGATCTAGCGAGGGCTTTCGATACTGTGGCTCATCATATTGTTACAAATACTAAGTGAAATAGGCATAAGAGGAACTGAGCTAGCACTATTCCGGTCATATCTTAGTCATCGAACACAACAAGTAAAAATTAAAAACCTTATTGGAAAAAAAGGAAATGTGGCATGTGGTGTGCCGCAAGGTACAGTACTTGGACCTCTATTATTTGTAATATATATTAATAATCTCACAAGAATTTTACCAGAAATGGATGGCTCTGTTATTTGCTATGCTGATGACTCAGTAATTTTAGTAAGGGCCAAAACATGGTCGGAAGCGCGTATGCTTTCTGAGAGATATATCACCTTGGTTAAGTTATGGATGGATCAGCATCTCTTAACCCTAAATAATAGTAAAACGCATTTTATAAATTTTTCTTTGTACAATATGAATCAGGATGAACCTTCCAAATTAACAATTCATAATTATGTCTGCTTTACAGAGGGAATGGTAAATTATAAATGTAATACCACAATTTCATCCGTCACTTGTTTGAAGTATCTGGGAGTTTATATTGATAAGAATTTGAAGTACAATGAGCATATTGATTACATAAGTAAAAAAATTAGGAAAACAATTTATGAGTTTTATCAACTTCGCGAATTCATGCCTCGTGAACTTCTAAGAGTAGTCTATCAAGCTCTGGTAGAATCTGTTTTAAGCTATGGTAACAGAATCTGGGGTAGTGCATGCAGCACAAATCTATCTAACCTGGTGATTAGACAAAAGTTTATTCTAAAAATAATAAATAAAAAACCAAAGAGATACCCTTCCATCAATTTGTTTTCTGAGAGTGGTGCCTTAACAATAAGAGAACTCTACCTGAGAAACGTACGGAATTACATGCAAAAAAACAATACTTATAAAATTCTACCAGTGCGTCTCCATAACACAAGATCTGTAACACATGAACTTGTTTACCCGAACAAAGTAGACTTCACAGCCTGCCAACGCCATATTTCATTTGTAGGATCGAGGATTTTTAATCTTTTGTCATTCCATTATAAGACCATTAAACGTAAAAAGGTGTTTACTTCAGCCATAGTTGAGTGGATAGGGAAGAATCGTGAGCCACTGATTTTGTTCATATAGGGAAAATCAGAAACCCCGGCGCCCGAGGTAGCCTTTAAACAGTTGGAGACAGAGTTCTACTAGCGCATAATATAGATCTTAGTCGTTTACGTCTCTAAGTTTTCGGGAAATAAAACACACCTATGTCGGAATAAAATAAAAAAGCTTTATTTTTTTTTACAAATGAGAAAAATACACAGGTTATTATAATATCACACAAATAGGGTAGGTGGGAGTAAAGCTCCGCACGGGGCAAAGCCACGCGCCGTCTTTTTTAATAGCCCGCGAATAATCACAGAATCGGCCACCAGGCGGCAGTTCGGTCTTGATAAGGTTTAGTGCGCCATAAAAATTTAGAGCGATAGGCAGTTTGTAAACCGATAAAATGAGTTAAGTTCATTTTTTGTAATTTTGATGTAAAAATTATATTAATTTACTTTAAAACTATGTGCATGTGGTTACAGTTTTTTTTAAAATCGAATCCTCAGTTGATAGTATGAGCTTTAAGCTTTATTTCTGTGTGCTTTAATTTTGCTTCACTTAGTTTACAGTAGGTTTTAGGAATGATTTACTTTACACAATAGGAATGGGGTAAATCCCCGCAGCCTTCTAGAGGCAAAGTCCCGCATCTACTGAGATGAACTCTGCTAGGTTTCACAACGTGATCACTTTTACAGAGGACTTGACTAATTTTACAATGTACTAATGAACTTTCTATTACGTTCTTACATTTCAACTTGTTTTTTTGTTTGTATTTCTTTTTCTGCCTTAGAATTTACTTAGCTCGTCAATTTTAGATTTTTCAGGAAAAAAAAGTTAGCTTTTCTCTCTTCCTCTGAGAATAGAATATATTAATAAATAATTTTTGAAAGTGTGTTTTTGTGTTTTTATAATGTTTTCTTAATCACCTTGCCACTTTGAGCACTATTGGGGAAAAGCCTAGCACTGCGGGGACTTGGCCCATTTGGTGGGGCAAAGCCCTGCAAAAATTATTTTTTGAAAATGTGTAATGTTTAGGCACCTAATAGTCAGACACCACAAGGTTGTAGCGATGTTAGCGATCAGATCCATACCTAACACTTCCACCTAAAATAAACAAAAAATACACTTCCCACTTGAAGCAATCCTCTTATAACTAGAAATTGCGGGGCTTTACCCCCACCTACCCTACTATTCTATAAATCAAAAAAAAAAACTCAAATTTCTACGTAAATTACGGGGACCAACTCTCTACTAAGCGGGTGACAAAGCAGGTATTTTTGGGAAACGCTATGTGGGTATTTTTAAAGGTATTTTAGCGGCAATATACAAGTAAGCTTTTCGGCAGAACAAATTATTAAGCAAGCGGTGTTGTTGTCTTTCAGGCGGCGGTGTTAAATAAGAGAAAGTCCGGTAATAATTTTAAAAACGGAAAACTTATAAGCGGTCGGTATGAAAATGGTTATAAGGCGGCGGTACTAACTATTACTGAATTCGGTGGAAAATATCGAGCTACTACAATCTCACATACAGGCAAATGGAAATGGTTAAAATGTGGCGGTATTAGGTAAAAGCAAATTCGGTGAAATATCGAACAAATATAATCCTAAATACAGGCAAATGAAAATAGTTTTAAGGCGGCAGAAAAATTTAGCAGCAATCAACTATCAAATTAAAAAAAAAACTGTTGCTTACCACAGGTAGTAACGGTGTACGATGGCGGAAAAGAATAAAAATCAAAAACGGTCCACTAGTCACAACTTGGGCACTTTAGAAAAAAATCGCACAGGTCGGCTGCAAAGCTGGATCGAAAAAGGGGCCGTATTTTTGGTTCGATCTCGGATTTCAACTTTTTTATCTCCCACCACGGAAATGGTCAAAGGTCTGGGGATTTTAAAAACGGCTCACGTTCGCTATCTTTTCGAATCGGTACAGGAGATAACGCCGAATTGCTTGTATCGGAATGCCGTATATTGGTTTGCCAATTAAGACGGTTTTTGTTATAGAGGAAATTAATTAATTTTCCTCATTAAATTTAAAAACTTTTGTTATAATTTATCCAAACTCAGTGTGATGACATTCCATACGGCGGTAAACAGTATCAAAGGGTTACCGCCGTTTGTATGCGTATGGAATGATTGGAATGTCATCACACTGAGTTTGGATACCAGCGGTTAGAAAAATATTCACTAAATCGGTTGCATGAAAGAAACGGAAAAATTAATTGAAAAATTTCGGAGATTATACAACTCAATGTACATAATTCCCATATAGCTCGAGAGGCTTAATAAGTGATAAGCCTTTGGGATTATCGCTGTTGGTGGAACGATTGTTATTGTCATGGTAACACATAATCAAATATTTAATTGTGACATAATTTTAAAAAAAAATGTCAAACCAAACGAGATTTGGAAGTGTTTCGTTGTCCGAAGTGGATGAAAATATAAAAACTTTGAAGCCAAAAAATACAGAAAAATTGCACTGGAGTAAATAATATTTATTATAATAATTGTAACTTTTGTTATCAATAATAATAAAAATGAATAATTATTCAAATAATTGTTCGTTTTATAATCTTTTGAATACCACTCGATGTTTTGAGATTACCTTATACTTTTACCTGGCACTCAACGAGTTACCATCAGCAACACCACTCCTTCTTCGGAGTCGTGGTGTTGCTGGGTAACACGTTTCGTGTCAGGTAACACTTTTCGTGTCAGGTAACACGTTTCGTGTCAGGTAACACGTTTCGTGTCAGGTAACACGTTTCGTGTCAGGTAACACGTTTCGTGTCAGGTAAAAGTATTATTTGGTAATCCCGAAACATCTTGTGGTATTACATTCGATAATTACTTTCTAGTAATTCGGTGTTAACTACTTGTCGTTAATTCGGTAAAATTTTGGTAACTTCGTTACAAACCTATAATATGAAAGTAATTTTTCCTAGCTATGTTATTGTTAGTAGTTGTTTGTTAGTTGTTATTATCGTTATCGATACTATTAGGTACATTATGTCTACCAACCTTCCTTTTTACATTATTTACAAGGTTTCACCTTGTTAATTTTGTAAACAACAAAAAAAATGTTTATTTGTCTTTTTATTATATTACTTATTAGTTTGGCATATCATGTCATAATATTAATTTGACAAAATTTTAACCTAGATTCCCATATCATTGTGATCTAAACCAAGCCCTACGTTTTTTAATTCAAGCCATCTGCAAATAATTTTTGCTCGCACGGTAGTTAAATTCGCTAATCCCCAAATTGAAATCATATATTGTAATTTTAAATAAACTAAAGAATAATATATATTTTAATGATATCTATATAATAATAATAATATAATAATAATAATAAGTTTATTTAAAATTTAATAATATAATAAATATGTTTATGTTGTCTTCGATAAACTTATTCTTCAATCCCCTGAAGCTGAGCTTGTTAGGGGCAAATCTTATTTTTTGTTTTAGTATATAAAATCATAAATCATAAATATGCATTAAAAATCTTTTTAAAGTAAAAATGTTAATTTATAGTATAAACGCAGCTTTTTTAAAGAAATATATTACCTATTATAAAATTATTAATTTATAATTTTTAAGTAAAAAATATTAGGTACTTATATAAATTATTCAGTACAATATTAATTAATTAAAGCTTTAAACAAAATGCCAATTATTGATGAGACGTAACTTCTTAAATATGCAATATGTTTTTTTCAACTTAAATTTTCATCAATATATAAAAAAAAATAAAGGTTTGAAGTGGTCAGGGCAATTTTGCAGTGTAAATTAAACCGTAACATTTTTGTTGTAGATAATTCGGTAACGTTAAATTTTTTTTTTAATTTCCCAATATTTTCGCACAAAATTCTGGTTTAATTTTATAGCATTTTTATTTTTAGGCTTGAACAAAGATTAAGTGCTCTTATGACCGAGAACAGTAGAAATCAAACTAAAGCAAATCTTAAAGCCAAAATTATGCAAGAAAGGAAGGCAGGTCTTGAACAACAGGAACATGAGAAGCAAGAACAGTAAGTTACCAATATATGCCAATATATATTGAGTCCCTCTAAAAACATATATTTAACGATAATAATATGACTAGTTTTATCCTTGTAATGTCTTACAGACTTACTTACAAAGTTTTATAAAAAACTTTAAATAACCCTCGACACCTTCTTTATCACCAGTTTATTTGATTGGTTTAGGCCCCCTTTTACTGACTTTCACATACTCAGTATATTTTAACTTTTCCCAATTTTCTTCATATTATGTCACTGTGTGTTCTACACATCAATTTATTAATTCCATTAGAGCTCCATTAAGGTTCTACACCATTTTCTCTTTTGCTAAAACCATGAGCATTAAATAAATTTTCTATCTCCTGATGATGAACGTGTCTACGTTCGAAACACGTAGAGACCCCTAAAATTTTTTTATTATATTAGATTTTATGGGGGAAAACTTTTAGTTTTTTCTTTCTTTCCCAATTATTTTCTTGTTTCCTTGTCTAGGCGTTTCACCATTTTTTTTTTGTTTTCTTTTAGCCTCTTTTTTAATATCAATAAACTGTTACATAGTTTTCCACACTAGTGCCGAAAAATTTTTCGGCACGATTATGTCAAAATCAATAATATATCAATTATAACTTGTAGTTATTACTTTTTTTCTCAGAATTAGTTACTGTTACATATGTACAGGGTGTCCCAAATTCGAGCCTCATCATAGGGATCTCGGAAACTATAAGAGATACTACATCTGTCAAATTGTGGCAAAGTTGCGCAATTTCGTACTGAGCAATATCGCAAAAAAATATCTGAGCTATCTTTTTTAGTTTTTGAAATTTTTGCAAAAAACTAAAATTTTGAGTTTTTGTTTTTTTAAACTGCTTGACTTATTTTATCCGCCACAGAAAAACAAGCACAACATTGTTAAGGCAACTTTTTACGCTCCATATTGTGACGTTTTTAGAATTTCGTTACAACGTTTCGTTTTTATAAAACTATTATCAACTTTAATTTTTTAAATACGGACCTGCATTTTTTATTTCATTTTTTGATAGCCCTTTAAGCCCTGAAATAAACCATGTACCACACTTAATTATATTTAGACGTTTTGATGTCATTATTACATCTTCAGGAATGTGATAATTATTTTTAAATACGGCCCTGGTGTTAGTTACTTATTCTTTTTACCACATACAACATGTAAATGGATCCGGAATTTTATACAAATAATTTACTATATTTAAGTTTTTATATGAATTGTAACAAAGTAAAAATAAAACCAAACAAAACAAAGGTTGCTATGACAAGAACTTTTACTTGATTGTTTGGCTTAAGGTGGAATTCTCAACGTCATTCCATCTATTGCCAACCTATAACCTCTTTCGCGTTGGTTTTTTTAGTTTATTATTTGATTAACTAACATTTAAATAAAATTAATATCGTCGGTACAATATTTAGGTAACAGCTGACATATTACAAAAATATAAATTTATTTCATTGCTAATTTTGGGAGAATTGTATAGTGAAAGAAGAATGACATACTAATGTTAAAAAAAATCTTACCCGACATTTTTTGCTATAAAATTCTCCTAAAATATTTAATGAAATTCCTTGATATTTATTTAATATGTCAATTATTACCTATAAAATATGAAGACGATAATGATTTTATTTAAATTTTGTGTAAAAGCTAGAAAAATTAAATAAATATACGCGAAATAGGTTATAGGTTGGCAAGCATGTTGATACTTCCACCTTAATTATCTTGACAACTGCAGTCACCATTTATACTGAATATTTCAGCAAAATTATGTTTTCTGCTTTAGAAAAGCGCGACATGTTACGAGTTTATTATTCTTCCAATAGGAATTCACAAATTTCTTGTGACCGTTATTTACAGGACTATCCTGAACGCTTGCAGCCTCATTATAGTTATTTTGCTATGCTTGATACTAATTTAACCCAGTATGGTAGTTTTAATAAACCAAGAGTCAAATATACACCAGGGCCGTATTTAAAAATAATTATCACATTCCTGAAGATGTAATAATGACATCAAAACGTCTAAATATAATTAAGTGTGGTACATGTTTGAATTCAGGGCTTAAAGGGCTATCAAAAAATAAAATAAAAAATGCAGGTCCGTATTTAAAAAATTAAAGTTGATAATAGGTCCACAAAAACGAAACGTTGTAACGAAATTCTAAAAACGTCACAATATGGAGCGTAAAAAGTTGCCTTAACAATGTTGTGCTTGTTTTTCTGTAGCGGATAAAATAAGTCGAGCAATTTAAAAAAACAAAAACTCAAAATTTTAGTTTTTTGCAAAAATTTCAGAAACTAAAAAAGATAGCTCAGATATTTTTTTGCGATATTGCTCAGTACGAAATTGCGCAACTTTGCCACAATTTAACCGATGCTGTATCTCTTATAGTTTCCGAGATCCCCATGATGAGGCTCGAATTTGGGACACCCTGTACAGGGTCATTCCCTATATATTGACCCATATGCTAGCCGCTTTATTAATAGAGATATGAAAAAAGTAAAATGAAGAAAGTTGTAGATCTTGATCTCAACTTTCTTAAAAAATAATTAGAAAAAACAAAAGACTGTTGGAACTTTAAAATTTTAGCACAAATTTTTTTTTTAATGGGACACCCTGTATATTATTACATAATTGGATAGAGCTTTTTTTCCCGATTTCAAAAATATATTGCTTGACACATTTCTGACAAGCCGTTTAGGAAATATTTAAATTAAGTTTTGCTTTAAAAATTTATATTAAAATCGGGGTAGCTATGTATGAATTAAACGATGAATCGAAAGTATATTATAATTCATTAATTAATTTAACCATTGGGAATAACATCTACAAAATAAAATAATTACAATTGCTGAATATGACCGCCATTTCTATCTATACAATCATCTCTTCCAATTCGTTAATAGCATTTGAAATGTATTCTGGGTAGTCGTTGTTTAATGTTTTGATTTCATGATTTCTGTCTCAATTGCTGCAAGTTTGTGCTTCTCTCGGCATATACCTGATTTTTTAGATAACCCCATAGGAAAGCATCTAATGGAGTAAGATCGGGGCTGTTGGGTGGCCATTGAATGGTGCCGTGTCTTCCTAACCAGTCGTCATAGCGGTTGTTTAAATATTCTGTCACAGGGACCATGTTATGTGGCGGAGCTCCATCTTGATGCCAGATTATCTGATAGTACTCATTGACTGGCAAATCCTCTAAACGAGCTTCTATTTCGTTGTGAAGAAATGCCGGATATATTTGTCTAGAAAGGGAGTCCTCATAAAATATAGGGCCAATAATTTTATTTTTAACTATACCGCACCAAACATGCAAGCTTTTCCTACCTTAGAATTTTATTTCTGCTATACTATGGGGATTAGTTGTAGCCCATATGTGATTTTAATATAAATTTTTAAAGCAAAACTTAATTTAAATATTTCCTAAACGGCTTGTCAGAAATGTATCAAACTATATATTTTTGAAATCGGGAAAAAAAGCTCTATCCAAATATGTAATAATATACAGGGTGTCCCATTAAAATAAAAATTTGTGCTAAAATTTTAAAGTTCCAACAATCTTTTGTTTTTTCTAATAATTTAAAAAAAAAGTTAAGATCAAGATCTACAGCTTTCTTCCTTTTAGTTTTTTGATATCTCTATTAATAAAGCGGCTAGCATATGGGTCAATATATAGGGAATGACCCTGTATGTGATATAGTTAATTAAAAATTATTAAATTTCTTTGAAATATGTGTTACTTATTTCCACACGTCTGTAGTATAACTATTGTACCTGACACGTGCGGAAAATGTTTTCCCTGCACTCGGCTGCTTCACCGGCAGACTCGTGCGGAAAAATGCATTTTCCGCACTTGTTAGGTAAATAGCTATTTCATATCTGTTTACCTTTTTTCTTTGGTAATATTATCACTTTCTTGGCCTTTGCATCCTTTCCATCTTCGGTTTCTTCCCCGTCTTATCTTTTATTTTCTTTGGCTTTTTATCGTGACTTTTATACTCCATACGTTTGTGGACCTGTGTAATATTTGGTTTATTTAATGCAATATTTATTTTTTAGACTTCGTGAGTTGGAAGGGGTTTTAGCTAAATCTGCCGTAAGAGCCGAGGCTTACGTTCGGCTAGAAGAAGATGAACGCGTCAGATTGACCAAACCTCCTGTAACAAAAGAACTTGCGACTGCGAAGAAGGGTTAGTATCTGCAAGCATGGAAAAATTATAAAATAAAGCTACTAAATACATAAATTAATGCCACTAGAAAAAACTGTTAGTCTTTAATGATATACGCACACTTAAAACTTATTTACATCATTCCACAATTTACAACATACATGTAAATGTATAAGTAAATATCAATCGACAACAGTAAAAATCATTTTGGACAATAAATGTAATGAGTAATGTAGTACTTATCCCCTACTCCCCTGTGAAAGCAAATAATTAAAATACAGTCTACAAAAATAAAAATTTTCGAACCACCTGTCTGGGTAAGAGCAAATAAACAATAAAGAGTATTTTTTATTTACACTAACAAAAAGATTACAATCCTTTATGCAGGCCTTTTCTCTGCAGATAAATTAAAATTATAATACAGATACAGAACTAAAATATATAACGCTTTACAACACTAATAATACACTGGCCGACAAAAAAATGTTTTTTTGTTGTAACACAAAGCTAAATAGCATCTTGTGGTAGAATGGACCTATCCAAATACGAAAATGAGAAAAAAAAAGTTGTAACACGTAACGTTTTCTTGTTACATTTATAGTACCACATTTAATGTTACAATATTTAATATATATTGAAAAAATAATTTAAGAATTGTCTAACTGTGTATATCGACTATATTTAAATTTTTACACCTACTAAACATACCTTACATCTAAGAAAAATACAAACATTACAACTATTAACTGAACACACTAATTAAATTTTATTTTTTCCTTTTATGAGGGGTCATATCTGCTCTTTTCAAAAACCAACAGTAATCACCCATCATGGCTGGATCCCATCGTCCTTGATAGCGAATTTTCATTGTCCTGATATCCTGGTGGAACTTTTCACCCTGCTCGTCACTGACAGCTCCCAAATTGTCAGGAAAAAATTACAGATGGGAATGGAGGAAGTGAATTTTTAATGACGACCTTCGGGCACCAAGCGATTTGTAGGAATCTAAAAGTTCATCAACTAACTGTTGATAGTTTGCATCCATATTGTTGCCCAAATATCCCCTTACTATACTAACAAATAAGTTCCATGCTCTGAGTTCCTGCTTGGTAAGCTTCTCTGTAAAGTTGACATCGTCCAGCAATTTTCTGATTTGTGGCCCAATAAAACTGCCTTCCTTTAATTTGGCATCACTTAACTGGGGAAAGACTTGTCTTAGGTATTTGAATCCATCACCGTCTTTATTCATAGCTTTCACAAAGTTTTTCATCAGCCCAAGTTTAATGTGAAGAGGAGGCAGAAGGACTTTTTTGGGGTCTACAAGAGGTGCAAACTTAACATTTTGAGATCCCGGCTGAAATTTACTTTTTTGTGGCCAATCTTTTATTACATACTACTGATCTACTGCACGACTGTCCCACAAACAAAGAAAACGTCAATATTTTGTAAATCCTCCCTGAAGTCCTACTAAAGTTCCTACAGTTCAGGTAATTTTTCTGTTATAAAATGCATCCATTTTAACCGTCCCCTAATTAAATTGACTACCTGCTAATGTAAAATGGTCTTATTAAGCTATTGAAAAATGGTATGTATTGGGGCTTTCCGAATATTTTTTCTATTATTAGAAGGGTATTTCCATTTTAAAAATAAAGAGCTGACCTGTGTTAGAAAAATCGTGTCGGCCAGTGATAATTATTAAAATAGACTAAAAGTAAATAACACTTTACAATACTTAATCAGTGCAGACTCAGAGCAAACAATACTTTAGTTTGCTACTTTAAATCAAGCAAAAGCATATACTGATTTTCAAGGATTATAATAGCCAGTATGTAGGTCGAAACTAAAAAATATTATTCAATAGTTGCTTATTATTTGACCACTTGTCTTGGCTGAGCTGACCTAAACTGACTACCTTGCCGTTTTATTTGACCAAGTAAGTCAGATTATCTCAGTCAAATTTCCTCCCCCCTTACCTACGCTAAGGTTACCGGATTTGTGACTGAGATCGTTCCTTTTGGCTGATTTATGTGTCAACACTGTCAACTTGTCAATGGTTGTTTTATTTGCAATGTAGTCAAGAAATTTCTTTTAGTTAGCTCAGCCAAGATAACTGGTCAAATAATAAGCAACTATTGAATGGGTCATCCCCACAGATGAACAAACACTAATCACAAAAGTGGCAAATTTATGGCCTCGCGCATGCAAACAAAGCTAGACACTATTACACATGCGCACTGCAACATTATCATTTGACGAATGGGAAAAAAGGTCCAGGTCCGGGCTTTGAAATTTTAGTTCTTGCTCAAGAAATTGTAAAATTTGACCATCAATTTATTTTTACATGTAAACAGCTAAAATTTGCCCGAAATTCTTGCCAGAAAATTGGAATTTCTTTCTTATTTTGGATCAAATTGGAAAATAAGGTAGTAATTTCTGGCATTTTTAGTAGTTCAAGAATTTGAAAAACTTTTTGCCCTTGAAATATTTTCACCCTCGGATTAATATAAACATACCTAGATATTTTCTTTTTTCTTTTATATAATATAAATATAGAGAAAAGTGTCTTTTAAACTTTTTGAAGCAAAATATTGCCCAAAAAATAGGCGTACCTAATTAGACTGCAGGGCTGCAAATAAAATGTACCAAAACATGCATCGGGATATTAATCTGTCTTGGTTTTTGGGTACTTTGTTTGTGTAGCCCAGGCCTAGTTTGATGTAAGGGAAATAATACACACAGTCTGCTCCACTAGTTTTAATCAAAGGAAATCAAAAAATCCTTAGACCGTACATGTTTCGAAGGCAAAAACCTTTATCATCAGCGGTATATAATAATTGGTTACATGAAGATAAACCCTGACATTGTTGGTGGTTGAGAAAAAACTAAAAGAAAAATATTTTTGAGAAGATAATTTGAGTGATTGTACTTTGATAATTTATTTTTATTTTTTTTATATTACCACATTTACTTTTTTCTCTTTAAATTCTCCCATTTTGTTCTAGAAACTGCTCTAGCACGTTTCATAATAAAATCAACATATTTCCAAAAAATGCTTTTGAAAGCACGAATCAAAAAATAAAAGTTTATTTTATTTTTCACTACATTTAATTATTTTTTAAAAATATGATTTAAAAATTTTCTTTTTCGCCCTACAGGTAAGAAATGTTTTCACACACATTTAAGTTCACTCATTTTCTCCTTTATAAATTATCAAAGTACAATCACTCAAATTATCTTCTCAAAAATATTTTTTCTTTTCTTTTAGTTTTTTCTCAACCACCAACAATGTCAGGGTTTATCTTCATGTAACCAGTTATTATATACCGCTGATAATGAAGGTTTTTGCCTTCGAAACATGTACGGTCTAAGGATTTTTTGATTTCCTTTGATTAAAACTAGTGGAGCAGACTGTGTGTATTATTTCCCTTATAATATCACTTCACTAAGAGATGGACTACTTCCACAAAACTAGTTTGATGTACTTAAATTGATCATAATAAAATAAAGTTATACATCACTACTCCATACTTATTGAAAATACGAAACATTCAGTAATTTACCCCTATTTGGATATAACAAAATCATACAACGGCTGTTAGTAGTCATTGTTTATATTCCAATCCAAGTCACTAAAGGCACAAACACAATTCACTAAACTACACAAAAACTAGAAATCCGTAAATATTAAACATCCACAATAAACCACAAGGAATCCACAGAGAAAACTTAAAACAGAACAACAGAAATGGCGCCGAGCCGGTTCTAGAGTTTATTTTGGGCATGTCGCTAAAGAAGGACAGGCCGTTAACAAGAGGTTTGTGCGCATGCCCGATGCTGCTGGGAGAGAAGGCAGCTAACCGGCGAGTCGTGGGCTCGGACGTATTTTGTATTGGCCATAAAAATTTAATTTAAAACTTTCTCCACAGGGGACACTGTGTATATAATTCAGTTAACATTAGGTTCTATGTCAATTTCACTGGAAAAAGTATTTAAACCAAATAGTAAAGTTTGAAACGGACTAATCGGCAAATAAAGACAGAGGTATTTACCACCGAAGTCATACAGCTGTCACAGTACAGGAATTTACGCTACATGGAGGAGTAAATAGTTTGTGACCGCATACCGCATCATCGCCCTTCCTACGGTATAAATTAATGACAAAGTGTAAGAGCGGTAACACAACATTACTCATAGAACTATGTATCACTGTTTGAAAGTACACGAATTCGGCCACTCTCACTTATGACAAATGGTCTTCCTTTATCTCACCCGGACTCTATATTCTTCTCGTCTTTGCCTCTTTGCATAAACAACTGTGTCATTCTTCGCATGAGTGAGAGAGTTACGTGTTTCGGCAATGTGCTGGGAGAGACTCAAATATTGTGCTGGGACTAGTTGCGCATTGGCCATTTCATTTTTGATCATCTTTTGTTTATTTTTCTCTTTATTCAACAAAAAGCCAAGCCCCTATATTGGGGTAGCAATTATCTACAGTTTTATGATCATAATTACCTTTTTATCTGAAGATAAACTGATGTAATTTATATATACTTACTTAATAATCCATTAGTTATCAAGCGATGAAATTGTGACCTGAACTTAATCAAACAAAACAGCCTGATTATAATATAATGGCGGATTATTATGTTTTTATTTTAATGTAATTCGGTTATAAATTATTTTAGTTAAAAAGACGAAACTTAAAAAACCTGAGTGGTCCTCTGTAACTGCAGCCGATCTTGAAGCCGCTGCAGCCAAGGATATGGTTGAAGCGGAAGGTGCAGCGCTAGATGAGAAAAAGCGACAAAAAAGAAAATCCAAAGAACAAACCTATGGTCCAAATACTACCATGGCATCAAGACAGGTAAAAAACACTGTATAATCTTATTTACTTCGGAGAAGGTGTTGCAAAATTAAATTTTATTGTAAAAATCTTAAAACAGAAGCGACATAGGTTCCTGATGTATACAATACCCCTAGTCGCCAGCACATTGCATGATATAGTGGTAATATTTTCACTATGTTAAAGTTTCAAACTTTTTATATATCATGCAGTAATAACTAGGTCCAAGAACCAAGAACTTTCTTATAGCAGAACTTGGATCGGGTAATTTCACCAATACGATTACCAATTTATTCCAGATATTTCGTGGTTTTTCTACAGGTCCTTTAAATTACTTATTTAAAAATCCAAATTTTTTAGCCTATTCCTAATGTATTGAATGGAATTTTAAATGAACATTAAATTTTTTTTTGAAGAAATAGTCCATGCTTAAAGTGGAGTTGAAAGTATGAGAACGAAAGAAAACACTAAAAGTCTTCCTTCACAAAATTCAATAGAATAAGAAAATTCTTTATGGTCTCTACAGTCTACATGTTTCAAACGTAGAAACGTTCATCATCAGGAGACAAAAAATTTATGTAATGCTGATGGTTTTAGCAGAAGAGAAAATGGTGTAGAATCTTAATGGAGCTTTTATGGAATTAAAAAATTGATGTGTGGAAGTGACATAATAAATATAACCCTCAGTACCCCACAAAACACTTAATAGTATTTTATTGTGATATCTTCGTAATACTATGACTATTTATCCTTATAATGTTACTACAGACATACTTAAAAATAATATTTTATTACAATTTTAAATAACTCTCGACACCTTTCATTTTAGAAGGGTTTTTTCTTCTTTCCAAGTTTATTTGGTTGGTTTAGACCCCTTTTATTAACTGTTTCACATACATTAGGTTTTAACTTTTCACAATTTTCTTCATATTATGTCACACACATCAATTTTTTAATTCCATTAAAGCTCCATTAAGGTTCTACACCATTTTCTCTTCTGCTAAAACCATCAGCATTAAATTAATTTTTTATCTCCTGATGATGAACGTTTCTACGTTCGAAACATGTAAAGACCCATAAAAAAAAATTATTTTATTAAATTTTGTGGAGGAAGACTTTTAATTTTTTCTTTCTTTCCCATTAAATTCCCTAACACCGGGAAGTGTTTTTAACCGTTGAGAAATATTGGTAGAAGTGACAAATAATAATTGTTGTTGTTAAATTTTCTTGTATAAGTAAATAATAAAATAATAAATAATAATTTTTACAGGGTGACCCAGAATATTCCGGTTTATCATCAGTAACTAAAATGCAAGAGAAGAACATTCAACAAACCACCACGACAGTCCAGGAACGAAGGCAACCTCCACGTAGTGGAAGGTATCAAGCTCCAAGGGATACCTGGGGAGGTTTTTAAATATAATATGATTGTAGTAATTTTTGTTTATTTTATTTATTAGTACACAAATAAAATATCCCTAAAATGTATTATTAAGGTTGAATTCCTAACGCCATTCAATCTATTGCCAACCTATTAACGTATTTCGCGTTGATTTTTTGAGTTTAATATTTTAATAACTAACATTTAAAGAAAATCAATATCGTCGGTACATTATTTAGGTAGTATCTGATATATTACAAAAAATATCAACTTATTTCATTGCTAATTTTGGGAGAATTGTATAGAGAAAGAACAATGAGTGACAAAGACAAATTAATGTTAAAAAAAAATCTTACCCGATATTTTTCGCTATACAATTCTCCTAAAATAAGTTATGAAATTCCTTGATATTTATTAAATATGTCAATTATTACCTATAGAATATCAAGTCGATACTGATTTTCTTTAAAGTTTGTATAAAAGCTAGAAAACATAAATAAATCTACGCGAAATGGATTATAGGTTGGCAAGCATGTTGATACTCCCACCTTAAATGATAATTGCTATCAGCTAAAATAAAATTGTCTTTTGTGTACAGGGTGTCCCAAATTCGAGCCTCATCATGGGGATCTCGGAAACTATAAGAGATACAGCATCGGTCAAATTGTGGCAAAGTTGCTCAATTTCGTACTGAGCAATATCGCAAAAAAATATCTGAGCTATCTTTTTTAGTTTTTGAAATTTTTGCAAAAAACTAAAATTTTGAGTTTTTGTTTTTTTAAATTGCTTGACTTATTTTATCCGCTACAGAAAAACAAGCACAACTTTTTACGCTCCATATTGTGACATTTTTAGAATTTCGTTTCAACGTTTCGTTTTTGTGGAACTATTATCAACTTTAATTTTTTAAATACGGACATGCATTTTTTATTTTATTTTTTGATAGCCCTTTAAGCACTGAATTCAACCATGTACCACACTTAATTATATTTAGACGTTTTGATGTCATTATTACAACTTCAGGGATGTGATAATTATTTTTAAATACGGCCCTGGTGTTAGTTGTTAGATTGAAATATCGTTTAGCGGGATTTTAGTGGGTTACAGAATCTAAAATATTTTGTTGTTCTTCCGGCTCCATTCGTGTACCATATTTGACTCTTGGTTTATTAAAACTACCATACTGGGCTAAATTAGTATCAAGCGTAGCAAAATAACTATAATGAGGCTGCAAGCGTTCAGGATAGTCCTGTAAATAACGGTCACAAGAAATTTGTGAATTCCTATTGAAAGAATAATAAACTAGTAACATGTCGCGCTTTTCTAAAGCAGAAAACATAATTTTGCTGAAATATTCAGTATAAATGGTGACTGCAGTTGTCAAGATAATTAAGCCAAACAATCAAGTAAAAGTTCTTGTCATAGCCACCTTCGCTTTGTTTGGTTTTATTTTTACTTTGTTACAATTTATATAAAAACATAAATATAGTAAATTATTTGTATAAAATTCCGGATCCATTTACATGTTGTATGTGGTAAAAAGATTAAGTAACTAACAACAGGGCCGTATTTAAAAATAATTATCACATTCCTGAAGATGTAATAATGACATCAAAACGTCTAAATTTAATTAGGTGTGGTACATGGTTGAATTCAGGGCTTAAAGGGCTATCAAAAAATAAAATAAAAAATGCAGGTCCGTATTTAAAAAATTAAAGTTGATAATAGTTCCACAAAAACGAAACGTTGTAACGAAATTCTAAAAATGTCACAATATGGAGCGTAAAAAGTTGCCTTAACAATGTTGTGCTTGTTTTTCTGTAGCGGATAAAATAAGTCGAGCAATTTAAAAAAACAAAAACTCAAAATTTTAGTTTTTTGCAAAAATTTCAAAAACTAAAAAAGATAGCTCAGATATTTTTTTGCGATATTGTTCAGTACGAAATTGCGCAACTTTGCCACGATTTGACCGATGCTGTATCTCTTATAGTTTCCGAGATCCCCATGATGAGGCTCGAATTTGGGACACCCTGTGCAGGGAGATTCACGACGGGTGAAGAGTGGCTGTATATATCTCCAAAACCATACATGCTATGACGTTGGGGTATTTTTAAGTTCCTAATTTTACCGCTGGGGTGCGTAGTCGCTAGGCTATGATGCAAAGTCCTTAATGTTTACTAATAACAGCAATGCAATGCAGGTTAGAAATTAAGTTTTTATATGCTCTGCGTTATCCTCTATACATTTTCTAATTACAATTTTTTTGTAGTTACCATGGTAACAGCATGGAGAAAGGTAACATCTAAAAGTACTTAAAAGGCTGTAACTTCGGTCTGCGTTAACGGAATTTGACAAACTATGATTTATTTTAAAGCAGGTTTTATTATGTTTGAAAGTTTGTATAAATAACACGTGTTTTCAAAAAAGTATGGGCCAATAATGCCATAATAAGAAATCGCACACCACCACACCAGACATTTACTTTTTTGTAATATTGTCTTCTTGCAGGAATTCTAAAACCAGGATTATTATCGCTCCAGTATCTAATATGCGCAGAAGACACTTTCCCGTTTGTTAAAAGTGTCGATTTATCGAAAAACATGATAAATTTATGAAAATTTCTGTTTTCACTTACAATTTTGTGTCCGACCCAAAGACAAAAATCTAAATGTTTGGCTTCGTCTCCTTCTTCCAGCGTTTGATTTAAAGTTGGCTAAAATGGTAATATTTTGTTTGCCTTTAAAATATACTAATATGAGTTTTTTTTACTACAATAAGTTCTTGAGCTCGGTTTCTTAATGAAAGGGTAGGATTGTCAGCAACAGACTGCAATACGATTAGGGAAGCTGCGTCATTCTGATCATAGTTTTTTTTTAATTGGAAGCTGAACCAGTTCGCTGAAATTTTCTTAATAATTTATGAAGTCCCATTTTTAAGACGTAAACGTTAGGGTATCTTTGATTACATTTCTCTATCACAAAGTTTTAAGAACTTTCGCCCGCACCGTAACATTGAACTGAATAAACCTTTTGTTCTTAGGTCAACATTTTCAAAACTCATCAAATTTTGACAACTTAAAATTTGCCCCATACGTAAAGCAAAGTTATAAAAAGGTAAAAAAAATTCTTATTTTTACAACCCATTAGTCCTAAAATTTCTTAAAATACAAATGTTTGCTGATGATACTCTTATCTATATAAGCGGTAAAAATCTTTTGGAAATTTTGGAAATTTTAAATTCAGATTCTATTGTCAAACTGGTTAAAAGTTAACAAATTAAAAGTTTCTAAAACAAAATGTATGGTTATGGGTGTACATTTAAATAATTATACAAATATAAATATTTTAATTGATGGTGATAAACTAGAAATAGTCAATTCTTTTAAATATTTAGGTATATTGATTGATTCAAAACTAAAATTTAATAACCAATTCGAAAATTTAATTTACAAAATTGCGGGAAAAATTAGTTATTTTAAAAGAATAAGTTTAAATTTAAAATTTTATTCAAAAAAAATTGTATACAATACTTTAATTTTACCACATTTTCTTTATTGTTCTACAATTTTGTTTATGGCGGATGAAGGTGTAATAAATAGATTACAAATTTTACAAAATAAAGCAATGCGAATTTTACTTAATATGGATAGATATACAAAAATTAATGTGATGTTAAAAAAATTAGAATGGTTAAATGTAAAAAAATTAGTATTATTTTTGGTTCTAATATTTATTTTTAAAATTCAAAATGATTTGTTACCGCCACATTTAAAGCAATTGACTGTTCTAAATAGTGATCAACATAATTATTTAACACGAAATAACAATAATTTTTTTCTTAATAATTTTTCAAAAAATATTGCATATAAATCAGTTTTTCATAAGGGTCTTATTGAATTTAATAAATTAAACAAGTCAATTAAAAATCAAAAAAGTTTAAAATCTTTTAAAAAAAGTTTAAAATCTTTCTTATTAACTCAACAGGACAAATAAAGTTTCAAAAGGTCATTTAATTCAAAAAATAAATAAAAAAAAGGGTATAAACTTGTTAAAATGTATCATGTAGCCACGTGCTAAATAAATCTTTTTACTACTACTACTACTATTACCCATTACCCATTATGAAAATAGAGTCTTATAAAATTTTATATTAATATTTTTATTGAGCAGCAAAACTTCCATTTACCTCTAAAAATTAAAAAAACCAAAAAAATCGAAGATTTATTTTAAATCTCGGATTTAAATTACAAACGTTATTCTAAATAAGTTTTCTAATTGGCATTTTGGTCAAAAATAAAAAATAAAGGTAGTTTACTATTGGAGAAAACTCGTGTTTTTGAGGTTTTTGCGAACCCTGTATAAAAAATCAAAATTTTCTCTTCGTGAATTGCATTTTTTTTACAAGCAAACCTTTTTATTATGGAATTTTTCATCCATTTGTGCTATTGTAAACCCTATCCGCGGACAGTCTGTATATTATTATATTTTTTTGATAATACATATTATATGAGTGCGATATGAAACAGATTTTGTGTACAAATATTATTTAGATACACTATAAGTTTAGTTTTAAAAAGATTTAAAATAAAAATACATACAGGGTGGCCTATTAGTGCGAGGAAGTCCAATATATCAGTTGTCAACAGAAATAGCAACAAATATTAGACATGAAAGCTATATGATGCGTAGAGACGCATATTTTTAAAAAATTTTGAGATATACAGGGTGACCTAAAAAAGCAGAGCGGCAAAAAGGTAAGTTTTTTTAAATGGCAACCCCCATTTTTTTTTAGGGAATTAAATTCAGCATGAAATTTAGCATATATAAGAGTATCCTAATTTGGTGTACGTTGCGGCGTTGCCAAGCTATATATAATTTACTAAAAAATCCAAGAAAAACCACCTAATCAAAACTCCTATCAAAAAAATGAACCGATTTGATTTTTTAATACGTGGTTACGGTTTTGGATACCTGAGGGACGGTAGATTAATCTTATTAAGGAAATCTGACCATAATTTATACAGGGTATTTTTTACAAATGTGCCAATATTGCTATATTTAAAGTATCAAATCTTCATTTTTTTAAATGGGACACTTTGTATAATAATGGGTCATGTTGTTAAGTATTTTATGCCCTATAAATTTGCAACTATAACTCATATCCTAAAATCTACCGTTTTGTCACAATTTTGAATTTTATTTGAAAATGCAAAAATAGCATAATTTTTTTTCTTGGTAGGCCATGATTTAAACAAAAGTGGATTTTACCACATGTCAAAATAATGCTTTAAAAATACCGTGGTTAATATTAAGTTTCTAATTTGTAATATTGACGCGTTATTAAGAAATTATAATGTATTTTTTTACGTTTATTAGCGACTAGGCCGGGGACTAGGCTTTATTATGAGCTTTAAAAGTAGGAAATGACAATATAACTACCATTTCAAATCATTTATTAACATTATAACAACATAACATAACAAAGAACAAAAAAAACAGAAATAAAAAGTTAGGAACACAATAACAAATTAACACACGCGTGTGTGTCTGTAAATATTTTAAAGTATAATACTATAATAAATGTTCGAAATGTCCGCCATTGTTATTTAAACATGCTTCTATACGTTCTTCAAAAGATCGACTGACTTCGTTTAGCATTGTTGTCAATGTTTATAAAAACTTCCGTTATACGATGTTTCATATCTTCCTTAGTCGTCGGAGCAATTTTATATACTTTTTCTTTCACATAACCCCATAAGAAGAAGTCCATTTTAGTCATATCTGGAGATCAAGGGGGCCACTGAAATGGTCCACTTCTTCCTACCCACCTATTAGGAAAAGCGTTGTTTAGATGCTCATGGATTACTGCTGTATGATGAACTGGAGCTCCATCATGTAAATACCACATTCTTTCTTTAATGTAATTTGGTAAAGCATTGGTTAGACGTGGTAACTCATTTTGAAGGAACTGCAGATATACTTGACCAGTTACTCTCTCCTCAAAAAAGTAGGGCCCAATAACGTAAGTTCCAACGATACCAACCCACACATTTAAAGACTAAAATGTGGATTTATTGATGAATAGTAATGAAAATTGTGACGATTAACATTTCCATTTTTGTGAAAAGTGGCTTCATCAGTAAATAACACATAATTAAAAAATAATCTTTCCTGTTGAATTTTTCGTTGGGCCCATTCGCAAAAAACTACTCTTGCACCAAAATCCTGGTCATTTAACTCCTGCATAAGCTAAATGTGATACGGGTGAATTTTTTGATCATGTTAAACTCTCTGAATTGTTTGCCGTGTTATATTAGTTTCATTTGCAATGACCAGATGGGAAGTATGCGGATTTTCTGTAACTTTAAGCAAAACGGTTAATTGATTTTCTTCTGTATTGGCCGTTTTGCTTCTCTCAGTATTTTCGTAATCCACTTTCCCGGTCCGAATAAAACGTTCCAACAATTTTTCAAACGCTTCTTTTCTTGGTTGTCTTCTTTCTGGAAAGGACTCATAATAAAGCCTAGTGGCTAATAAACAGTTCTTGTTACTGGCGCCTAATATAAAAACCATATTAACAAGTTCTTCTTTTAAAAAATTCATTATAATTTCTTGATAACGCGTCAATATTACAAATTAGAAACTTAATATGAACCACGGTATTTTTAAAGCATTATTTTGACATGTGGTAATATCCACTTTTGTTTGAATCATGGCCTACCAAGAAAAAAAATGATGCTATTTTTGCATTTTCAAATAAAATTCAAAATTGTGACAAAACGGTAGATTTTAGGACATGAGTTATAGTTGCAAATTTATACAGCATGAAATACTTAACAACATGACCCATTATTATACAAAGTGTCCCATTTAAAAAAATGAAGATTTGATACTTTAAATATAGCAATATTGGCACAACTGTAAAAAATACCCTGTATAAATTATGGTCAGATTTTCTTAATAAGATCAATCTACCGTCCCTCAGGTATCCAAAACCGTAACCACGTATTAAAAAATCAAATCGATTCATTTTTTTTTAAAGGAGTTTTGATTAGGTGGTTTTTCTTGGATTTTTTAGTAAATTATATATAGCTTGGCAACGCCGCAACGTACACCAATTTAGGATACTCTAATATATGCTAAATTTCATGCTGAATTTAATTCCCTAAAAAAATGGGGTTTGCCATTTAAAAAACCTTACCTTTTTGCCGCTCTGCTTTTTTGGGTCACCCTGTATATATCAAAATATTTTTAAAATATGCGTCTCTACGCATCATATAGCTTTCATGTCTAATATTTGTTGCTATTTCTGTTAACATATTGGACTTCCTCGCACTAATGGGCCACCCTGTATATACGATACATTGTACCTACCTAAATAAATATATATTAATTACTTAAGCGTTGGGTGTTACGGTATATTTATACATTTTTAACTAGTTCCTGAGAACCAGACCAATTATGTCTACCATATTTCTTCAAGTTGCACAACAATCGTAAAGACAGAAAGTAGATAATTTCAACGAGTGACAAAAATGAAAAACCTGTAAATAGTCCTAATAGACCTCCACAACTGGCCAAAAAGTCAGTGCGCCCGTATAATTCATTTCGTTCGGCCGTAATAAATTGGTGTTCCTTGAAGAATATGTTTACTCTAGTTAGAATAAGACCGTCCGTTTGACCGGTTAAATTATCTCTTAAACTATTATCCAGTTTGTCCCAATTGAAGTCGGCTTGCGATGTTTCTGTGTTGTAAATTAACGAAGTGCACCCTGGTAGACAGTCACATCCAGTAGGTTTATTGCCGTCTGATTCTTCGTTGTCAATTCCCAATTGTACTTCTTTTGTGACTAACTCATCTGAAAAGGGTTATTTAAGATAAGCAATCTCAAGGAAATTTTACACGATCAGTATTACTGACGATATTACTAATGTCAATCCTAAAATTACTAAAATAATAACAATTCGTTAAGCTTGCATGGTGACGAAAACATTGTCCATTTCGTGTTTCAACATTTTCTAAATATTTTCATTAGAAGGAATTTTTAAAGTTATTTAATGCCTGCACTATCAGTCAGTCCCTTAATTAGGTTCCTTTATGAGAATGTAAAATAATCTTCGATGGTTCTTATGTGACCAGATGTTTTGGACTTCTACATTGGGGAAAATGATCTAATTCAACAGACTTGCTAAAATTTCTATTGACAGTTAATTTTTTTATTAACCAATCTTTAATAAATTGCTAGTGCATCAAAACCGCTTTAGTGTTATATCAATTCTAGATTTGCTAGAACAGTATTTTTATTGATAGTAATCAGTTCCATTAGCAGCACAGACTTGTTAAATAATGAACTATTTTTAATACAGTCATTTTGTTAGGAAATAAATTGTATCTTCTCAATGCGACGCATTTTGTTTCCAGTAAAGCGCTTTCTCAACAATTAAGAAAGCAGAACAGCAACCTCATTTTTTTCCCCCAAGTTTCTATGCTTAGTAGTTTCTGAGATATTGCCGGTAACCACCCTTAATGTTACACCCTGTATGTCTTCCTCTCGCATAAGTTATTATTGGGTGGGGTCACCTTGTCATAATCTTTGTGCCTTCTCCTTGATGTTCAGAATACTTTATATACATTTCCTGCCAAAGTGGCCCTTTATAATACCATTTCCACTTTCAAATGATAGTTCCTTGCGAATAAAAAACAAAAACAAGATACGCAGAAAAGGCCTAGAACACATTAACACTTACTTCGTGCGTTAATCACGCATCTTGTATTTCCGGATCCACAAATAGGGGTTCCTTTTTCATCTGAAATAAAATAATTTAACATCACTACGGAGCAATAGTTTTCGTATTTGCAATATTTTGATTACCGCAATGTGCTTCGTCTATAACGTAGATGGGTTATAATTTATAACCAAAGAACTAATAAAAAAAATGGAACGCTAAATAATTTGTATTAATGCCATAATAGAGTAAGGGGTTTTTATAGGTTGTCATAAGCTAATTTAAGTTGACAGCATCATTCCAACTGATTTAAACTTCATAGAGATTGATGCGTGTCAACTTTAAGATTCTTCGGCGAGATATTATGGAGTCCGAAATTTTTCTTGCAAGGAAAAGTTAATGTCACAAAAATACCAACGAATTTTTTAAGAAAATGAATAAACACCACAAACACGCGAACAAGTTAATAATAATAATATGGAAATTAATCAACCATTTCCAATTGACATATTGTGGTTGGAGTTATGGAGTTAATATAATTTCAAATCGTTGGCAACTTTTTCCTTTCCTTTACTTAGGGGAGACAGGACCAATGGGTTCACCCTAAAGAAAATTACTAACATAAAAATTACGTACGCGGCATATGATGGGAGACACATCCACATTTAGCTCTAGTAAAGTTGGCGAGACATTCAAGCTCACAGCTTTGCTGAGTATAGCTTTGGAAAAATGCTAAATATCGTTCTTCGGCAAAATAGCATTGTCTTCTATGCGCATCGTAGTTTTTTAGACTACTTGAGGTAGTTATCATTTCGGGTTTGACAGCTAATATTACTTCCTGCAGGTGAGGTGCTCGAAAGAACTGCGTTCCTATTTTTGGTGTTTCAGCTGGATTATGGAGCAGAATCTTAAAAATCCAGAAGAAAGTTTATAACATTACTATAGAAGTCTGTTAAATAGCAAACACAAAAGTAAACACCTAAGAAACTTACAGTGTGTCTGAAATGAATTGAAGCCTCTCTATTGGAATCTTGGTTATAATACGAGTGATAGCAACGATGGTAAAACAATAGTGGTGGGTTGTACAAAGGCTTTTAATAATAATTAACTTACCAGCAACTTTGACGATGACATAAGTGACATTGCCAGGCATTATTTATCTTTAAGTTAATTAATATACCGTGCGAGCAAAAATTATTTGCATCAAAGAGGGCCTTGCATATAAGGACGTAATGCTTAGCTGTAGAGCTTAATACCTGTTGGGTGTCAGTAACTACCTGAATTAAAAATCAATCAGTTATTTTGTAATCTTTGACAGTCGTTACAAGTACTTTGATTCGTCGCTAATTTTTCCAATTTCTGGAACAATTTACACAATCGGCTTTACGGAACAGCACAAAACATTCATTGTTGAAGCATATCTTCAAAACGGGGTTAGAGTAAATGGTGAGTGGAAATACAATCCGAGTTTGTGTATGGACGATTTTCACGAACATTTTCCTAACGTTGATTTTATTGCTGGGGATTTTTATCATTACCTGAAAAGAACCGCGGCTGTGTTAAGGGGAAACAGGTTCTATACAACACAAAAAAGGAGCAGAAAGACCATCCGTAAGAACAGAAGAACTTGTTGCAAACGTTCGTCAAATAATGCAAAATACGCCAACAAATTGTATAAGACGCCTGTCCCAAGAAAAGTGGGAAGATCTTATGGAATATGCAGGACTATTCTTAAGAAGCAGCTAAATTGATTTCCTTATAAAGTGCAAGTATTCCAAGAAATACAAGCCGCAGATTTTGAAAGACGCAAGAATTACTCTCAATAGTTTACCCAAAATTTATTGGAAGAAGAATTGTTGATCCTATTTTTTTCCATGACACAGTTACAGCACAATGGTATAGAGACAATATTTTGATTCTATTTGTGAAGCAATTACTTGACGACGAACTACGTTTGAAGACTTGAAATAAAAACCGGGCCAAGTGCCAAAATTGTAGTTTTGAGATAATCGATGTTTTCTATTTAATTCGGCGTGCTGGACTTACACAGCGCGCCATCTTTCAACGAATAGAAAAAATATTTACGATAATCCTAGCACATAGCACTTTTTATAGGTTGTTGGCGATGGCATTTAGCACTGTTTTTAAGTTCTAACACAATTTTTGAATTTTTGGCACTTAGCCCGGTTTTTATTTCAAGTCTTCGTTTTATATATTTTCAACAGGACGGTACAACCGTCCATACATCCGCCGAAACTTTTAACTACTTACGCAATTTTTTCGACGACAAATTGAGCAGTTTTCGATCAAATATTGACTTCCCACCTAGATGACCTTGTTTAACGGTTATGGATTACTTCGTTTTTCCTCATTTAAAAAACACTACTTTTAAAACGCCAGTTAAAAATTTAGAACAATTACAAGAAAGGATTATCTAAGAATGTGGTAACATTTCTTCAGAGATGCTGGGCAATACTTTCGAAAATATGAAGAGACGTGTGAATTTATGTTTGGAGCATGGCGGTGGCCAATTTTAGCAATTTATGTAATTATTTTTATTTTTCTTTCTGTATATTCTTACCAATGATCTTAGATAGCAGGTCATTGATTCATGCTTTGTTAATTTTGTAAACAACAAAGATAAATTTGTATTTGTCTACTTATTTTATTACTCATTAGTTTGACATATCATGTCATAATATGAATTTGACTAAATTTTAGCCTAAATTTGGTTAGATATATCGACCCATATCATTGTGATCGCAACCAAGCCCCACGTTTTTTAATCCAAGCCCTCTTTGATGCAAATAATTTTTGCTCGCACGGTACTTACTTACTTAAAACTTTAACCAAAAACAAGGGACTATTTTCTAAATGTTAAAGAATAATATTTAAATTAAAAATATAAGTATTTAAATTGACATTTATTATGCTCTGACTGGCTGTTACTAAAGCAAATAGAGTCGCCATTAAATTAAAAGTCGCCTACTACAATATCTATAGATTTATTAATGGACTATAATTTAATAGTATATTAAAGTACACGTTTCATAAGAAGCGGTTTTAGCGCACGCGTCTATTTTAAAAAACGAGCCACAAAGTGGCGAGTTTTTTAATTGACACGTGCGCTAAAACGCCTTATGAACCACGTGCTTTATCCATTTTTTTCTATTTCACCTTTTATAATAATTAAGAAAAATACATTTTAAAAAGAAAATAAATCCTTTAAATTTTGTAAATTTTTATTTCTAAATTTTATGTTGGTAATACTATTTTTTATCATAGTAACCTCTGGAAAACAAAAATTATTTTGCGAATTGTCATTTTTTGATTTATTGACCCATTTTCACCACGAGATTCTAAAGTTATTTTAGCGATATGAGATTTGAAATTGGACGGAATACGTTGTGTGATCCTTGTACATTCGGTACATATACAGAGCGTTCGGAAATTCGGGCGATTTTGCTAATTTTTTTTGAATTTCAAAAGACGTGATTTTACGTCAATTTTTCAATTTTTCAATTTCAATGATACCAACATCAAATAAAGAAAAAACGCGTATCGAAATAGCTTCATTATGAACTTTATTTCAAGTTCATAATGAACTTATTATGAACGTGAAATAGAAAAAGCATTTTATGAACCAAGAAAAATTTAAATTATTACCTTGAATCCCTGTACTGGTCCCTTACAAACATAATCCAAATCTTGCTCCAAAGCCCTAAGCATAATTATGAATCGAGATTGAAATCCAACCGATAGGGCTCTTCTTGGATAAGTACGTATTGGTTCATTTCTTGGATATCCGGTTTCTAAGGTCCAACCATTGGACGCTGTTGTTTTTGGTATGAAATCGCTAAACATATACCTAGAATTTAGTCACGAGTGTAAGCGTTCATTTTTACCCATATCGATGGTTGAAAGGCAAAAGGTCATAAGCAACAGTTTAATAACTTCGCAGTAGAACGATTTAAAGTTTTTTTTTATTGATACCCTATTTCGCTTCTTTAAAGTTACGCCTCAGCGTGTTTAAGGTTGAATTCTCAACGTCATTCAATCTATTGCCAACCTATAACCTATTTCGCGTTGATTTTTTGAATTTATTATTTTAATAACTAACATTTAAGGAAAATCAATATCGTCGGTACATTATTTAGGTAGTATCTGATATATTACGAAAATATCAATTTATTTCATTGCTAATTTTGGGAGAATTGTATAGTGAACAAACAATGAGTGACAATGACATAATAATGTTAAAAAAAATCTTACCCGATATTTTTCGCTATACAATTCTCCTGAAATAAGTTATGAAATTCCTTGATATTTATTAAATATGTCAATTATTACCTATAGAAAATCAAGTCGATACTGATTTTATTTAAATTTTGTATAAAAGCTAGAAAACATGAATAAATCTACGCGAAATAGGTTATAGCTTGGCAAGCATGTTGATACTCCCACCCTAAATCCCACTTTCAAAAACGCGCGTGTTTTAAAGTTACCATGGCAACATCAACAACCCGTGAAACGTGAAGCCTAAATATGTCAACTTTTTAATTATTGATTTGACAGAATTACCTTTTAACATCAAATAAAATATTTTTTAAGCAATACACAACCAATATCAACGGTGACAACAATGAATCTTATGTGACAGATTGGAAGTTATTTTTTGTTCTCCTCATTTGCATGACAACGACAGGTATATTACGAATTCGACCATTTCACTTACTTACTAAGTTATTATTTCCATTTTTTGTAATATAAATACCAATAAGTGTACCAATAAAAAAAAATAATGTAAAGTATTCGTGGATAACTGGTCTTTAAAACACTTGCTCTATTTCAAGCACTCCGGCTGCTCCGTCGTGCTTGCAAAGTCGCGCGTGTTTTAAAGACCTTAATATCCACTTATACTTTAATATACTATTTTTTAACGGTAAATTATTTATATTTTTATTTTCAGGCGCATTTTTTCAATTTCAAAATTGCTACAATAAAATCTAAGACGTTTTTGTTGTAATGACTATAAATACACAACAACATAGCCTTATATAACAAAATTGCTGTTCCTTAATCAATTTAGTGACTAAATTACATTTGGGTAAGAGGTCTTAACAAACCATACATTAAATGTTAGCATTTTGGTAAAACGTTTTAACCTCGTTAGATTTATATAAATGATTTAGTAAAACGTTTTAACCACCTTACTTTTAAATACAAATAATTAGGTTAAACGTTTTAATCACCTTACTTTTAAATACAAATGATTAGTTTAAACGTTTTAACCACCTAATTAGTAAATATAGGCTAATAGGTTTAAATGTTTTCACATTCTCGTAAAAGAGCTCAAGCGACAATACTTGCTTGTTTTCTTTTGTAGCAAAACAGGATAACCAATATTAAAAATAAATTGAATAGCAAATTGGTTCAAATAAGATTTAATTGTCTTCCCAAATTATCTAAACGACAGTTGTTTGAAATTATCCTTTATTTTGGCGCTTGGTAGGAAAAAGTGGCTTGCAATTTATTATTTTTCGGTTGACTCAAGCGACAAAAATATCATAGTAGGAAGCTAAAACTTCGCTCATTCAACGCGGAAAAACAAAAAAACTTAAGTGACGTTTAAATATAAATTTCACCTTTTGCCTTTCAACCATCGATATGTTTGTTTACTAAACGAATCATTTACAGTATGACCAGTAAAGTCCGCATCACGTGAGATTTTTTTTTAGTAATAGCTTTATTCGAAATTTGACTTTAGCATCAAGTTTTGCTTCGATCAAGATGAAATATAAGCAAAAAAATATCGAAAAAAGTTACTAGAAAACGTTTTTTTTTTTAATTCAGTTTCTAGCCCACATGCAAAATTTCAGCTTTATAAGATAATTTTGATTTTTTACCCACCACTAAAATTTATTTTCCACTTAATAAACACTTAACTGATGACACTGTGTTCTTTTTTATCTTAATATTAGGGTATATTACTTTTAGACACAAACTACGTTTTTAAAAATACTTATTTTATGAAGTTACCTTATACAGGGTCAAAAACAAATAAACTTTGCATCACATGCGACCAAATTTTGCCCAATTTTGATTTTGTAGAAAAAGACACATTTAATATGGCGCTACTTTAAAGAAAATGTATCTGAAATAAAGCATTTTCAAAACTAAAAAGTTTTATGCAGGCTGCGTTGAGTCTTATTTTGCAAAAGTGGTGCAATTTACAAAATATGGGTAAAAAATAAAAATTATCTTAATGCAGCTGAAATCTTGCATGTGGCCTAGAAACTGAATTTAAAAATACTTTCAAAAATAACCCCACTTTTGAAAATTTTTTGGAAAAAATTAAAATTTGACAGAAAATGCGAATTACGTTACTATTTTTTTTGCTTAATTTTCATCTCGATCGAAGCAGAACTTGACGCCAAAGTCAAATTTCGAATAAAGCTATTAATAAAAAAAAATCCCATATGATGCGGACTTTACTGGTCACACTATGTGGGTGGATTGGATAGGTTCCTATAAACTAAACTTAAATAGAAGTAGAAATTTTATGTAGTACGTAGTAGGCAATTATTGTACTAGCAAATTTCAGGCAGACTATTAGCTTCTAAATATCATTCATTAAAATATATCGAGCTACCGCAATAATATTTTTCATAAGCTGGGAGAAATTTTATAATGTATTTGTTGATTTTAAAATATTTAGGATTTAATAAAATAACTTAATAAAAAAATAACTAAAAAAAATAAGGGGGAGGTAACTCTATTTGTGCAAAAACATAATGCGCACTGTACAGGTGCAAGACACATAGGACGACGTCGAGTGATAGTCAAATCTTTCTAAGAACAAGCCACATCGTGGCTAAGTCACCTGTCATTTATGGCACTCTGTTGAAGTCCTGTCTATTTTAATGAAATTTTAATGCCTACTAGGTAAAGATACTGAAATGATTTTGGATATTTAAAAATAGAAGTATTTATAAGTTGGACGACATCTCCATTTCCTAAATTTAATTAACAAAAATATTCAACCGGTTGCTTAGTCCTATAGGAGAGTTACAATTCCATTAGAGACATAAGTGGAAAAGTTTTACAAGATCTATTAGATGGAGATATTATAGAAGCCATCTAGCCTTCAAAGTGGGTATCTCTTATTGTGCCCATTCTAAAAGAAAATTAAGAAGTCCGAATCTGTATCGATAAGCGACATAAAAATCATCTTTTACCAACCATGGAAGTTCTAAAGTTTAACAAATCTTAAATCGAATTAATTTTTTTCCCATTTAATAACCATGCATCTCTTACCTTTTTCCACTTAGAAATACCAATATCACCTACAGTAGATAGCCTTTACGTTAGTTATGGGTTAACCTAGTAATAACAAAAACTTACACATTACTCCTGAACACTTGACTTCTGTCAAGCATATTGAAAGTAAAACATAAACCCTCTTCGGTTAGAATAGGTGTAAAAAGATCCCCGCATGTAAATTTTAAGTTGTAAGCGGGGTACTGACACATCCATAGAACATCGCCACGTTGTGGGGCAACCTACAATGTGGATACAATGTAGGATATAATGGGGAAAATAAAACATATGAAGGGCGCAGGCAAAGAAGGAGGAATGTCAAAAAATGTAAATTTTCAAGAAAGCAACTATTTTTGTTACTTTGTAACATAAGCACTACTTGTTTGCACCTGTCCACAAACTCAAATAAACAACAGATACGCAGACAAAAAGACTACCGCCAAGCCAGGTCGTAATTTTATTCGCACTGATTTTGCGACATTCCACCTTCTTAGTGTAATCAGCGCGGACATTCCCCCTTTTTTGCCTTTATGGCAAGACTTTAAGTCACGATATCTTTTGACTCTTCTTCTTTTTCGGCTTTATGATGTTACTACTCGATAGATTTTCTTATTTGCTATCGGATGGTTTGATTAGTTTAAAATAAGGACATATTGACATTTCCCTTCTTTGCCTGCACCCTTCATAATATGTAACCATAAAAGTCTGAATACGAAAATGAAAATACTTATACATATAAAAGGTGTTTGGAAACTGGAAAATTGGGTGTAATTGGAAACTTGAAGAAGTTATTCTACGAACATAATAAAGTTACAGAAAAGTTGTGCAAGAAAAAAATTAAATCTCACTATTTAGGTTACTGCAACTGCAAAGTTTAATTTTGTTTCTAATTTTTAATATACGGCAATTATTTAAGGCATCAAAGGATCTAGTGACCATGCTTTATATTTAAATAAATCAGAGAACGACCTAAGTTGAATGATATGATAGTTGAAAAGTAAATAATAAGTAATAATACCTACACTTAATACCAATTCAATAATGTCAGTTTCGGTAGTTAAATTACCATACGGGTAAACGTTAGTGTCACAAACTAATGCCAAACCACAAAAATATTTGTACCTACAATTTAAATTATTTAAAGTTATGGATAAAATAGTATAGAACATAGACTTCATAAGAGCACATTATTTTATTTTATTGCAAGAAAGTTCGCATGTACAGGGTTATCCAACCAAGACTAGACAAGGCGATTTTTTGACTTTTCCTGTACTTTTATAAAAAAAACTGAAATAGCCATCTTAAGTCATTTTCTCCCGCGAATTCGAATATTTTAAGCAAAAAACAATTGAACATCAAACAAAAGTACTAGGGGTCACTTTGATATTTTTTTAAATGGGACACCCTGTATATTTTTACATTTTTAAATTCCATTTAAATTATAATTATTTTTTATTAAATGCACCATTAGTCTATACTTCATAGTTTCCGAGATATTGACTCTCGAAAAGTGACATTTTTGAACTTTGACAGCTTATAACTTTCTAACAGTACGTCTTAGAGCAAAACGGCTTACATGTCCCTATCTTCAATTTTTATTATCTTCCCAAAAAAATCAACTTCCAGTTAAACCGGAACAACTATATTTTCTTCTTTCGAGTTACATCCGGTTTAACCGGAAGTTGATTTTTTTGGGAAGATAATAAAAATTGAAGATAGGGATATGTAAGCCGTTTTGCTCTAAGACGTACTGTTAGAAAGTTATAAGCTGTCAAAGTTCAAAAATGTCACTTTTCGAGAGTCAATATCTCGGAAACTATGAAGTATAGACTAATAGTGCATTTAATAAAAAATAATTATAATTTTATGTGGAATTTAAAAATGTAAAAATATACAGGGTGTTCCATTTAAAAAAATATCAAAGTGACCCCTAGTACTTTTGTTTGATGTTCAATTGTTTTTTGCTGAAGATATTCGAATTCGCGGGAGAAAATGACTTAAGATGGCTATTTCAGTTTTGTTATAAAAGTACAGAAAAAGTCAAAAAATCGCCTTGTCTAGTCTTGGTTGGATAACCCTGTACTTAAACTAAAATAGCGTTGATTACAATTATTGCATTAAATTATCCAGAGTGGAACATCGAAACCTTTCCATCCAGTCTTATTTTCTTATAAATAAATTAAAATACGCTTGAACACGTAACGTTAGTTCTGTTAGTTCTCATAGGCACATATTTTTTGATATATTTACCCCCCTCCCCCTCCTCGTCCCTTGCTTGAATTCCAACGACGCCTTAAAATCTTAACAGGAAAAGAGGTCGTGTGATACCTAATGATGATACCTGAATAATTCCAAACGATATTTATTAGGTTTATTTATTCCATTAAAATAATGGTAGTAATAGTATAATTTCTCTTGTTGTCCTCTTTATTGTTTTTGTCTCTCTCTTTTTCCTCTTCTTCCTTCCTTTTCATAGTTGTTTTATTTTCCATTTGTTGTACGTTTGTAACATATACTGGATGATATTTCTCGCTTCTAGTTGTTCACCACTTTCGTTTGTTATCTCCTGTCTTTCCCTGTGCCATCTTGGACATTGGAATATTGTGTGTTCTGGACTGTCTATTTCCTCGCAATACGGACAGGTTTCTCCTTGCGTTTTGCCAATCTTTTTTGAGTAAGTTCTTCCCGTCAAAAATTAAGTAAGGTAATATTCTATGTTTCGATGCTTGCACTCTATCCGTGATTTGATGTTGGAAATCAGTTGTCTTGTCCATGGTGCTTTTTCTGTTGTTTCATTCCATCTTTTCTGCCATTTGATGTAGGTTTCCTCCGTGGTTTCTTGTCTTATTTCAGCTAGATGCCCGTTTTCTGTTGCATCCAGGTGTTTCCTTTCTTTTATGAGCAGGTCTATAGGAATTGTGCCTGTGACAGTTTGCAGGGCTATGGTCGATATTGTCTTATAACCTCTTGCTATGCGCAGCATAATTTTTCTTTGAGGTCTTTCCAGTAGGATATTTCTTTATATGTACAATATTGTGCCATAATTTAAGAACATTCTCTTTTTCCAGCTTGGACCGCCTATGTTAGGTAGATTTAGTGCAAAGGTAGCAGCTCTTTTTTCCGCTTACTTAACTGTTTCTGTGATGTGCTTCCCGAATGTTAAGTTGCTATCTATTATTATCCCTAGATATTTTAGTGATGTTTTAGGAATTAGTATGTGGTCTCTGATGTTAAATTCAATTCCAGTTCTATCTCGTCTGCCTGAGAGGATTATCGCTTCAGGGTGGGTCATAGTTTTGTATCGGCGATGTCCTTATAATTGGATTGTTGTTGGCGTATGTAATCCGAATACGTTTTATTTCTTCGTTCCTCAGTTTACGATTTGTTGTTGGATCTTTAGACTTTTTGTAGTAATCTTGACATTTCTGGTAGTACGTCTTATGCGTTCTCCCAGTTTTCTGGTTGTACTTGACTACATCGTCGTCGGCGGATGAATGATCAATTATTCTATCTCTTAAGATGCCAGAGGTACCCTTATTTCTTGACATTTGTCTTGAATCTTTTTTTTTCTTTCCAAAGGGGTAAAAAATCTTCAAAAGACACCCTCAAGCCAAGGTGTTCTGGTGGCTGGGTAGTGTCGGATTCGGTCTGCTATGCAGCCGCCTGTCGACTAAAAAAATTCCCCTTGTCTACGCTCGCCACACCGGAATCCGCTTTCGCATTGCTTCCAGGTGTGTAGCTGCTTATTTTCGTGCTTGATGTTTGGTGTTTAGCCACTGCTCGCTCTCTTTTTTTGGTTTCTAACATATTTCTAACTGCATTGTAAGTTTTTTTCCATGTTTCTTCTCCTTCCACTAGGATATTCATCATATTCCCTGCAGTAAAGTTTATTCCGATTTCATGTAGAAAGGTTGTTCTTCTTCCTGCACATCTGGGGCATATAAATAGCGTATGCTCTGCATCATCTTCTTGATTGCAGTAAAAGCAATTGCTTGTTTTGGATCTTTTCCTATCGTAAATGTATTTCTGAAAACAGCCATGTCCCAAAAGAGCTTGAGTTAGAAAACAATCAACCTCACCGAAAGGCCTATTTTTCCACGGCTGAATATCGGGAATCAATCTATGGGTCCATCTGCCGTGAATTCCGTTATCCCATTTGTTCTGCCATGTATTTAATAAATTTGTAGTCGCTACGTCTTTTGGTATTCCCATGTATGTTTCTCTTCTTTCCCTTATTAGTAGTTCAATGGGAGCTACTCCGGCGATGACTGCTGCTCCTTCTGCAGACACTGTCTTGTAAGCACTGCAATTCTAAGGGACATACTTCTTTGTATTATGTAAAGTTTTTGTAACCGTGTTTTACTTTCTATTACTGAATACCAGGCTGGCGAGCCATAAAGCAATTGTTTTGTTGACATGTACATCAAAGGTCAGCTTCGTATCTAGCCACACAGCAAGATATTTAACGGCCTTACTGAGATTGACCATCGTGTCTTGTATACGGAATTTTATAGGTCCGATTTTTCTTTTTGTAATTAGAAGTAGAGCCTCGGTTTTTTCTGGTGCCAGTTTAAGCTTTCGGTTTTTCATCCAGTTTGCCACTCGCTGCAGTCCTACATTTGCGTTGCTCATGAGAAGTTCATCTGTTTTTGCTATACCAATCATAGCCACATCGTAAGCAAACCACACCAGCGTTATTCTCCTTGGCATATCAATATGGAGCAGTCCATCGTACAAAATGTTCCATAATATGGGGCCAAGCACTGACCCCTGCGGGACACCACTATTGATTTTTAAGTTTTTGCAGTTCTCATCTGCTAGAAAAAGTCTTGCAGCGCATTTATAATATAGCTTTTGTTAAACCGTACGTAACGTTAATTGTATTCTTTTATCGTTATAAACATATAGCGTGTAAATTTCGTTACTAAATAAGTTTTCGAATAAAAAAACTATTTTCGGTCTGAGGCCCAAGGATAATACTTACTCATTCTCTGTGATAGTTGTAGGGTTATCTTGGACCTTGTGATAACTCTTCGTAAAATTGTAAGTAGTTGCTCTTGTCTTAGATTCAGAGCAAATAGTAACGGCTAAAAATAAAGAAAAATAACTAGGTAGATTGAGTTATATTTTTAAACACTTGTGTAGTGTGTCTCAAATTAGAACTTTCCATTGAAAACTTGGGGAATTAATATAATATTACGGATGTATTAGGAAAGTTAATTCTTACTTATCGACAGTTTTATTAGCTTGTTACCATATTAGATTTTATGAGAATGAGATGTTTTTTTTTTAAAGATCGAGTAATGAAGCATAGCTTTGATGTTATTAAAAAATGCGTAAAAAATCTATTATTTCCGAAGTATCAGTTAATTATGATTACCAAGATTGCTGTAAAATGCCATAATAATTCATATTTCACGATATAGTTGTAGAAAAAAGTATTTATTAGACGACCTACGGTATTACCGGATAAATGAATCTTTAACTCCATAGAAACTTACCTGGAAAAGGTATTTTCCATATTGGAGTGGGACTTCTGGCAAAACTTAATAGGACTGGAGTGCTTTCCCATTTAACGTATGTTTGAATAATTAAATTGACACAGAAATAGAGGGATATACAAAAGAAAATAAGCCAAGCTAACCTGAAATTAAAATAGAACTAAAAAATTATTACCTTAAGTCGCCACAGTGGATCTTTGCCCGTGCGTCATCAATCAACGATCAGGACTCAACGTGGTTAATAACTCTGCATCCTTGTTTATTACAGTAACAAGTTTGAATAAAAGCATAAAAGAACGTCTCCAAGATTCCGCAATAATATAATGTGCTAGACAAGAATAAAACTATAAACGTCAATTAATTACTTTTTTTATTTGCTTAGTTGACAACCGTTGTTTTTTAGAACGTCATTGTCAACCTTATTTTGATCTGCCAATCTAATTCGTATTTTGTAAATCTGTGTGCCTTAAAACTGTTCCTTTTTCTAAAAATAGTTCTTTTTAGAGCTAATTATACCCACCATCTGTTTTGGTGGTAAGTATTTATGGATTTTTATAATACCTAATTTATTTATTTTAAATATTCTAACCGTGAAAGTTCTTTGAAAAGTTTACGGCAGTGGCTAAATTCTAAAGGAATGTTAAAAATTTGACTTTTGCGATTTTAATAGTCAATAAAACACCAAACTTTTCTAGATTTTAAGCTTTAAAAATAGTATTAAATGTATTAACATTTGTTTGTCAATTTCTTTTAGATAATAGAGAATGCCGGGCAAAACTTAAAATAAATATTAATTTTTCGGGATATTATGTAGGTACGTCAAACGGTAGGCAGGCACGTCCATTTTATGAACTTAACTTAAAGTCGCCACAGTGGTTCTTTTCCCGTGCGTCATCACTTTCACGTCATCAAAATCGTATGAATCAAATCAAAATTACGAGACGAAAAAAGTCAAAACTAAGTCTAAGTTCATAAAATGGACGTGCCTGCCTACCGTTTGACGTACCTACATAATATCCCGAAAAATTATTATTTATTTTAAGTTTTGCCCGGCATTCTCTATTATCTAAAAGAAATTGACAAACAAATGTTAATAAATTTAATACTATTTTTAAAGCTTAAAATCTAGAAAAGTTTGGTGTTTTATTGACTATTAAAATCGCAAAAGTCAAATTTTTGACATCCTTTCATTTAAGGGAATTTAGCCACTGCCGTAAACTTTTCAGAGAACTTTCACGGTTAGAATATTTAAAACAAATAAATTGGGTATTATAAAAATCCATAAATACTTACCGCCAAAACAGATGGTGGGTATAATTAGCTCTAAAAAGAACTATTTTTAGAAAAACGAACAGTTTTAAGGCACACAAATTTACGAAATACGAATTAGATTGGCAGATCAAAATAAGGTTGACAATGACGTTCTAAAATACAACGGTAGTCAACTAAACAAATAAAAAAAGTAATTAATTGACGTTTATAGTTTTATTCTTGTCTAGCACGTTATATTATTGCGGAATCTTGGAGACGTTCTTTTATGCTTTTATTCAAACTTGTTACTGTAATAAATAAGGATGCAGAGTTATTAACCACGTTGAGTCCTGATCGTTGATTGATGACGCACGGGCAAAGATCTACTGTGGCGACTTTAGTTTTGACTTTTTCGTCTGGTAATTTTGATTTGATTCATACGATTTTGATGATGTAAAAGTGATGACGCACGGAAAAAGAACCACTGTGGCGACTTTAAGTAAAATTGTTATTTTTCGATTAAAATTTTTTTTTGTTTAATTGGCATTTGGCTAATTAGCCATGCAGCCAGTCGCAAAGTAAAAAAGAAGAACAGTATTATACGAAACATATAAACAGGGATACACGCTTCACGCCACTGGGGTCTGTCAGGGCGACTTTATTTAAAGACACACAGGGAATGAAGACCACTAAAAAAAAGGGGTTTACATATAAGGAAAAAATAGGGCAGGTTTGTTTTTTAAATAATTAAAAGTTACAATTTTAAATTGACCTTATATTAAATATATTACAAGTACATTAAATATTTTTATATTTCCTAGTGACAAAAGGTATAGGATATTAAAAGGGCACTCGACTTTACATTCTTGAATCAATTGCTTGAAGAGGCTATTAATTTCATTTTCATACTTTGTACACTCCAAGAATAGATGGTCCAAATCACATCTGACATTGCACAAATCACATTTGTCCGAAGGGAAAATACCTATTTTATTTAGGTGGGCTGGATAAGAAGCATGGCCCAATTTCAGTCGTATAATGGTTTAATAAACCGTCTTGGAACTATTATCTACTTATGCCAGTGCTTATTAGGAATGTTTTTTACAAGAAGTGAATATCTAGTGCGAGAAGTGGTACAATAGGTTTTCCATCTTAAGTTCCATTTATCTAATATTTCTGATTTTAGAAGAGCATCTGCCTCGCTAAGGTTGAGACTAGAACTAATGGGTGTTCCATTACAAATACTATCCTTTGCTAGAGTATCCACATACTCGTTACCTGTTATACCAGTGTGTGCTTTAACCCAAATAAATGTTATGTGCTTTTTTCTTAACGTAATATATCGTGATAGTTTTCGAATGCGCCATAATAAAGGATTTGTTTTGTAGAACCAAGGTTTAATATTGGTTAGTGCTTTTAGAACGGACAAAGAATCAGACAGAATAACAAAATATTGATTGTCATATTCAAGAGCAAAATTAAGTGCTTTAAAAATAGCTAAGACCTCTGTAGTAAAAATACTACAATTTTTTTCAACTTTAAACTTAAATTCATTGTTGATTTGGGGTATATAATATATAGCTGCTCCATTGCCTTCATCTGTTTTAGACGCATCAGTGTAAATAAAGATACATTCAAATTTGAAAACATAATATTTTATAAGATGATATAATGTCCGCGAAAATAATTAAAGAAAGAAATTATTGTGGCATATCGGACAAGTGTGTAACTATTCTTTATATTGGAATACACAGGGATCCAAGTTCAATGGATACCCTGGGGCGGGTAGACCACGACGGCCGTTTCGTCCTTGTTAGGACTCGACGGGCAGCCATAACCCAAGCAATTCCAAGAACGACGGAAAAATGTACTAAAAGCCTACTTGTAGAATCAAGGCGGCCCTCAATACACCTTAGCGCCATCCCACGGAACCAACTCCAATATAAAAGATAGTTACACTGGTAATAACGAAAGGTAGACAACTAAATAAACTACAAAGTACATCACAATCCAGTATAGGGAACGCTATTTGCGTTTTCACCGAAAACATCTGCCATTTTGCAGACCAGAAAACAGATCAACGCTGGCACCCACCAGAATGCGCGCAATCCGCTTGAGTTTTGAGCCATAAAAATGTTTAGAAGATGATATAATGTCCGAGAAAATAATTAAAGAAAGAAAATATTGTGGCATATCGGACAAGTGTGTAACTATTTTTTATATTGGAATACACAGGGATCCATATTCAATGTATACCCTGGGGCGGGTAGACCACGACGGCCGTTTCGTCCTTGTTAGGACTCGACGGGCAGCCATAACCCAAGCAATTCCAAGAACGACGGAAAAATGTACTAAAAGCCTACTTGTAGAATCAAGGCGGCCCTCAATACACCTTAGCGCCATCCCACGGAACCAACTCCAATATAAAAGATAGTTACCCTGGTAATAGCGAAAGGTAGACAACTAAATAAACTACGAAGTGCGTCACAATCCGTGTCCGCGTTTTCACCGTCGTTCTTGGAATTGCTTGGGTTATGGCTGCCCGTCGAGTCCTAACAAGGACAAAACGGCCTTCGTGGTCTACCCGCCCCAGGGTATCCATTGAACTTGGATCACTATGTATTCCAATATAAAGAATAGTTACACACTTGTCCGATATGCCACAATATTTTATTTTTATAATATTTTATATTGATATATACAGGGTGTCCGTTGGAATATATTTCAAAAAGTAATTCAATTCGATTCCTGCCAAATTTAGATAGCGGAGTTTTCGGAGACGTTCTCTTTAAATAAAATAACGGCGACCATAATATGCGACTTTCGGACTTACCGGAAGTTGTCTTAAACCTGCATATTTTAAATGGAGCACCCTATATAATAGTTTTTTTTTACGGTCCTTTTGTCATTTATAATAACGTTTATTAAATTTTTTGTAGAGTCTGTTCAATGATCGCTGACATCATATTCTCCATTATTTGCGGCACAACGTAAATTAATTCAGTCAGTTTGACTTTCCGGTAGTAAAGGTTATGATTTTTCTTAGGCTTGATCTACATAAAGACGGATACATGTGAACCAGTAAAATAAAAGCGGGTTTGATCAAAATTTTAATTATCATTTTTATTCTGTTAATGAAGTCAGAAATAAATAGTTTATTTAGGGTAAAAGGTATCATGAGATACATCATTTAGTTTTTAAAAATCAGTATGAAATTTTTAATTAATTTAAATTTACTAAAAATAATTTTTTTTTTATGATCGAGCACAAGCAATATAGGAAAAATCCTTTAAGGCGCTCTGGGAGCGGTGCGTGTGCGAAGAAGGCGATTCACATTTTTCTTGAATCGTTGAAGGTTATATTCGGTTGGAAACACGGTCTCAGAAAGGCCGTTCCAGAAAGATGACGTCCTCCAAATGAAAGAGTTCTGATACAATGATATTCGGGGTGTACTAAGTTGAACCACATAGGGATGGGCGGCAGTGGTTCGTCGTGTGGTTCTGCTATGCATTACTCTAGGTGGAATCGAGCGGGCAATATCTGTCGAACACTTGCCATGGAAATATCTGTAGAAGAGAGTCAAATCACCAACCTGTCTTCGATGTTCTAAGCTGTCGAGGTTCTTAGTCAGCTCGTGGTCGCCTATTAGACGAACGGCTCTCCTTTGGATGGAATCCAACAACCGAAGGGTATGCTTCGGTGCAGAACTCTAGATATGAGAGCAGTATTCCAGTGATGGTCAAATCTGGGCCTTATAGAGTGTCAAAAGTTATTGAGGTGTATACAACTTTTTGGTACGGAAAAGTATACCGCGCTTCTGAGAAGCTGCCCTGGCGATTGCCACAACGTGATTATGCCAAGACATATTTCCTCCCAAGTTAACACCCAGCAAATTAATAGACGAAGTCAATGGAATTGCGTGTCCTGTCATAACGATATCGGGTTCTGCAATGTTGACCTTCTTAGAGAAAACTGCTGCCTGGGTTTTTTGAGCGTTAAATTCGATTTGGTTACTGTCACCCCAAGACAAAATTTCTTCCAGGTCTTTATTGAGGCGTGATACCTCATATTGTCTGCGAAGATGTGCGTCAGCAGCCGATGTTTGAGATTTCAAAGTAAAAGATGAGATAAGTGTGCTGTCGTCAGCAAAGCTATATATTGGATTTTCTGTTTTCGCTAGAAGGTCGTTAATGTATAGTAAGAAGAGAGTGGGGGATAATATGGACCCTTGAGGAACACCAGCATTGATGGTGAAGGTGTCTGAGAGAAACCCGTCAATCGCCACTTGCAGAGAACGGTCCTTGAGGAAGCTAGACAACCATGAACAAAATCGACCGGGCATACCATAAGAACGTCCTGGAGCTTCCATCATGCTTTTTCTTCCCACTCTATAAACCGGAAACATCGGCACAGCGACGAAACGTTGACTCAAAGAATAACTCAAGAGCAACTTCACGCCGCCTAAGCCGATGCAATGGTATCTCACCGGGCGATGCCGGGTGGGCCAGCATCTACCATTTATAACTCATTTATAAAATTTAAAATTTAATCATATATTTTTGTCTACTGCATCTCTAGTGCATCAGTCTATAAATTTTGTTTCAAATATTTTTATCTTATTTATAAAATCATAAAGAAGAAAATATAATAAAAAATTACGACAGAACAAAATACACTTTTTTAATAATTAAAAAAATCATCTTTCCAAGGATCATCATCATCAGATTCTTCCAAGGAGGACACCATCAATGATTTTGAGGTTTAGTTTGTATTGAGCGAATCGTAGGTAACCTTTTTCACCTGCACTGTACATTAAATAAATACGCTCTCTTATGGTATGTTCATAAATTTCGTGAAGTTGTCGACCACGGGATGACAAAATAGCTACATTATTGCGATTCTTAAAATCTACATTCTTCTCTATACCCTTTGCCTTAATTCGTTGAATTGTTGAACACAAAACTCCCAAAGCATCAGAAACTCTCTAAAACAGATAGGTATTTATAAAAACATTACCATAGATTTTTTATGTTCATTGTTTATGTTTTCACAATTCCTGCTTTATTATATCTGCTTACTTCGTAAACTGCGTTAAAGGGTAAAAGGGTCTTTCCGGCATCACTTCTCTTTGAAAATAATTAAATCATTTTAAAATTAATGCTTATTCTTTTTCACAATACCGTGGCATTTTATAAATAATGTTGATTAAAAATGTCACTGTCAAAAATTACAATAAAATTTTTTTACTGGTAAAATTATACGACATTCGTTATTGGCGCAAATTTACTATCCCCCTAGTTCATGAATGTTAGAAAGATAAGCACTAGTCGTGACGTTACGGTCAGCGACCATTGAACAGACTTTACCTATTATTGTGGAAATAGTATTTTTATCATAAAACTAAATACCTATATAGAAAGTACAGGTCACTTTGTACCACAACTGTAAGGTTTCCCTCTTTACTGTCCTAGCGGGTTCCTTTCCGTTGGTCTGACTGACTCAAAAGTTAAAAATTACTTGACGAGGAATGACGAAGTTTTTTATGTGGATTAAGTGTTCAGCAGGCTTAATGCTATAGTTAGGGGATGAGTATCATAAAAACTTTTTTTAGTTGTATCTGGCAGACAATGTAAAATCAAAACGGTGATTTTGTTAGTTTGGTTACAATTAAATCCATCCACACAATTACAAATTATTATCATTTCTCCATATACCAGCAATTAATGTTATTACACTGAGCCTAATGAATAAAAATTAAGCAATTACTTGCTAGTAAAAGCAATTGCTTGACTAGCAAATGCTAGAAGTAAAAGCAATTGCTAGATCTGGATATGAATAAAATTTTGAAGCAATCGCGATTTTTCTTACATCTCTGTAGAAAATGCTTATTCAACACTAGTTCAGACATGGCTTAACCACTTGTTCAGATTATAGGTTTTATGTTCAGCTTGGTGCCTAATTTGCAAAAAAAATTGACGTAAATACAACAACGTTGGTCTATTTATTGAGTACAATAGTAATTTGTAACATTTTTGTGGAAAATAGGAAACTTATATTTGTGGCAGATTTCAGTAAAAATGAGAAAAGTGATAGTAGTGATGAAGAAATTAAAGACAAGCAATTATTGATATTCGTTCACAAATTAAAGAAACATAAACAAATCTCTCTAACCACAACCGTTTAGCTTCCACAGCAGCTTCAGCACTTGTAGGAAATTTAATAAAAATATTGGCCTTCTCCAAAACTGCATCCATTACAGAAGTGTATGTCTTACAGATAGTAGTTTGATGAACACAGAGTTCTTCACCTACAGAATTTGAAAGATCTGATCCGACAATTTTCGCAGAAAGACTTTAATCTTTTTTAAAGGCGACAGTGCACCCCATCGCCTTTTTCAGTCAAAAAATAATTTGCCGACCACTCAACATTTTCGCAGTCAAATCGATATAACTTTCTGAAATCATCATATCTGCAGTTTTTACGTACACTGTAGATTTTTCTTTTACGGACGTTCATATATTAAGCCATAATTGGAGACACAAATTAAAAGCAACGCACATGTATGCCGCGGAGCTGCTACCAAGCAAATGATGCAGTGGTCGACCTACCTTAAAAAGTTGAAAGCGATTGCTACACTAGAAAAAGCAATTCCCTAATTTATTAATCACATTTTAAGCAAACGATAGCAATTGCTTCTATTTTTTAAGAAAAATCTTTGACTAGAAGCAATTCCTGCACTTTTAAGCAATTGCTGGACGCAAAAGCAATTACTTTAGTTTTTATTCATTGGCTTTCAAGAAATTACTTCCATTTTATAAGAAAATGCAATCGCTACATTTTATTCATTAGGCTCTCTATGTGTCTATATACACACCCACCTTTCAAAAGCAGGTCTTGTTTTTTCACCCATATACTTAATTCCCTGAATACTGCTATTATTTGAATATTCAATCCAATATTCATAGACGTTGGCCCTAAATACTGGGAATGGTAATTTTGATTTTGTAACATGTTTATTGTCGCTTTCGGTTTTCATTTTTATTTCTCCAATGCTTGTACTTCGTCCTATTTCAGCCATTTCAACGGGGTCTAGTGGTAAATCATTCATTTTAAAACTAAAAAATGTAATAGTGATTTCGATTTATTTTGAAAATTGAAAAATGTACCTATTCGTTACAACAATTTGTTTTCTTGTCACAGTTGCAGGAACAGGTATTTTGGAACATTTTTGAATGTTAATACTTCCATGCCGTTCAGTGCTTCTATTGTTACTTGAACTTTCCATTTTAATTTAAACAATTTTGTGCCTGCGTTAATCCTAAATCAAATCAAATCAAAATTATGCTTTATTGTTTTGAAGGACAATCAGTATTACTAACAAAGCTAAAAAGAAATACATGTAATATACTACGAATATATAAATTAAAAGAAATAAAAATAATTATTTTCTTCTTATGGTATACATCGTCAAAATTATATATGTAAATAGGAAAACTACAAACATAGTAAACAGGAGAAAGACAAACTCAACAAAACAAGGTGACGAAATGCTTGCCGGAAATACTCAGTTAAAATGCGTTGTTGTAATACTCGACCACCTCGTAATAGGCTCTTTCCATCATGCAGTAGTTCCTTTATAGTTCTTTTAAAAGAATATATCAATAAGGGCAGAGGACGGTATGAGCAGGTACAGGTTTTTTGATAGTCTAGTATCTAAATAATATATTTATTATTATTGAATTTAAAAATAATATTAAATTATAGTATACAAGTACGTTTAGTGTGCAATAACAATATACGAAATATATAAAATTTATATAGCACCCATTAAAGTTACAAAAATTATGAAACTTATTTTACAGACAAATTAACTTAGATTAAGAAAGATTAGATTGGAAATGTCAGCAAGAAGAATTATTTAGTAAGCAATATTTTACGAACAGGTAATTCGGCTAGGTTTTATAGTATCAGTAATATATAAATAAAATATTAGTAAAATAAAAATTCTAAAGGTATAAATAATTTATATGGTATTGCTTCTATAATATACCTAAAAAATGTATCTGTTTAAAACTTAAAGGCAATAATGTAACTTGAATGATAGATCATTCTAAAAACAGTAACATTACAAGAAGTATTTTCAAAAATTCAATTAAGTTTTGTTATCGTTAGGAATGGAACCAATAATCTCTTTTATAACTTCACCTTTTAAGGTGGTGACAGTGCAGTTTGAAATCTTAAGCGATTTTAAATTGGAAAGAGTTTTAATAACTAAAAAAAAACACTTTTCCACTCCTAACCATTGATCGGTAAGATCCTTGGATCTTGGATCCAATTGATTTTATAACTACATATTATATGCATCGTCGGCATATAGAGACGTTAGGCGGAATCAGATATAAATTAAATCTAGTAATAATAATTTACAAAGTTAATTCTCATTGTCTGTTGTAATTATAAGTAAAAGGCTTGCCTGAATGCCTTTAACATTTTTAATCAAAAATTTAATTAATATTTTTATGGTAAAATTTTTTTTTTAAATACTAGCTTAAAATAAAGAAAATTAGATAGGCGGCCGCCAAACTGAGGCCAAATAAAGCACTAATTTTTTCGCATTTAAACGTATTTGAATACAAATTTTTGACCAAGATTCTAAATAGCTGTTTTTAACACGTAAGTTCGAATTCAAATCAAATTTAGAAGTAACGGCGACAATTCGGCAAATGTGTTGTAGCCTACCTGTAAAAGAAAAATGGAGTCTACAAATAACGTAGGTTATTTTAATAAATTTTTGTGACGTTTTGTCTATTATATTCACAGTGATATAAATCATAGGTATTATATCAAACAACAGGTTGATGTCGGTATATCGAAAATTGTGTAGGTCAAAAATAAATATTTTTCCCAATATTTTTACCACTATTGTCGTTATAATGCTCATATGGCCATGAATAAACCGAGTCTAATAGATTTTTCTAAATTATAAAATGTCTATTGCTATAATAAATATATTTACAGTGTAGACTTAAAAGTCTTAACATTTTTTTTTGACTTGAAATGCTAGGGCGCCTTTAACTAGGGCTTTTGTTATGAGACGTTGCCTACTACTCGTAGATACTGATTAATTATTGTAAACTTTGTAATTTTCATATTTTATCAATAAATTTTCCAATAAATTTACCTAGTTCCATAATAAGATTTAAAAATTATTTTTTGCACAATTAACTACACTTTATTCAATTTTTAAAAATGTCATAAAAAAAGCACAACAAATGTAAAAACGTTGCCAATATCCTTTTTACTTTACTTTTTAAAATAGGTATAAATATGGAGGATCTTTAAAAACGAATTTTGCGACTTATCTCGTTATCCGATATTTTTGAAAAAAATATATACAGTGTCCGCAAGAAAGTCCGCATCAAATGGGATTTTTTTTTATTATTAGGTTTAGGTAAAAATTGTAAAAGCAGTTAGTTTTTGCTTACCTAAAAACCAAAAATGACGTATACTGAAGCAGCTGCACGACTTGCGTTACCGGTCAAATTTGACATTTTTAATAAAATAGGTTCAAAAATGCCATTATTTATCAAAATATCGAAAAACTTTATTCGAGAAAGTTGTTTATTTAGGCATTTTTTAGCTTCTGTATGAAATTTTGACAGTCTAATACAATTTTTATTTTTTGCCAGATTCTTAAAAATTTTGATCAACCCTCGTAGATTAACTTTTATACATCGATGTAAAACCATTTGCCATTACTTCATTTGTAATCTTAATGCAATTTTGTGTAAAATTTTTGTTTCCAATTATTTATTTTGCTTCAAAAACTGAAATTGTTAATGATCAGTATGTAATGTTTGATGCAAAGTTTATCTTATTACATCAGTTTTGCCAAAACTGACGTTTCTCATTTTTCTTAAGTTAGTAAACAGATGTACAAAGGGAAAATATTAGGAAGCTTTCGTTAAAATTTTACTTAATTAATATTGGATCAAAAAGAATATTTTTAATCGCTCGAAACATATTATTATTCACCAAAAATGTAGTTTAATATAACTAATTAATTTAATTTAATATTAATTAAGTAAAATTTCAACGAAAGCTTCCTAATATTTTCTTTTTGTACATCTGTTTACTAACTTAAGAAAAATGAGAAACGTCGGTTTTGGCAAAACTGATGTAATTAGATAAACTTTGCATCAAACATTACATACTGATCATTAACAATTTCAGTTTTTGAAGCAAAATATATAATTGGAAACAAAAATTTTACACAAAATTGCATTAAGATTACAAATGAAGTAAAGACAAATGGTTTTACATCGACGTATAAAAGTTAATCTACGAGGGTTGATCAAAAGTTTCAAGAATCTGGCAAAAAATAAAAATTGTATTAGACTGTCAAAATTTCGTACAGAAGCTAAAAATGCGTAAATAAACAACTTTCTCGAATAAAGTTTTTCGATATTTTGATAAATAATGGCATTTTTGAACCTATTTTATTAAAATTGTCAAATTTGACAGGTAATGCAAGTCGTGCAGCTGCTTCAGTATACGACATTTTTGGTATTTAGGTAAGCAAAAACTAACTGCTTTTTCAATTTTTACCTATACCTAATAATAAAAAAAAATCTCATTTGATGCGAACTTTCTTGCGGACACTGTATTGTATAAATAATTCAAGCTTATAGAGCGCTTCATCCATAATTATCAAAATGTCAATAGGAGGCTTAATAAAAAATTTAAACCAACTTAAAAAAATAATAACGACTATTTTACTAAAGTATTTTATACTGGCAAAATATCATAGCAACGGCTTGTTTTCTAGTGGAAAAACTGTTAATTATATACACCTGGACAAAATCAACAAGATGTTTTTTCAGCGGCATATTTTGAAAGATGTCAGGTAAAAACTATTGTTAGTCTGACAAATGTCATCTTGGTTTGAAAAAGACAAAATGAGCAATTTAAACGAAAATGCAAGATTTGGCTGCCAATCTATCCAGGAAACAAAAAAATCGATAGTGAAAATATTTCACTTAACACACAGAAATCCAAGAACCCAATTTGGGCACAGTTGTCAAAGTTTCTCATGGTAAGAAATTATAAACTGGAAAAATGTATTACTGTGATGGAACTGGGAAAATCCTCGAAGATTACGCCTTTAATATGAAGAAGGGTAGATAGATAGATAGATATGTAATCGGGTGGCGTTCTTCACCTCATCCACTGCGACCTTTTCAGATCTATTGTGGTTCCCTTTTTACGCTTAGAGGACTTGCTCTAGCTTTATCCTCTTGATTGTTCCTAGGATCCTTGTTAGCGGGTGCTTTACGTAGCTTTCCGCCTCGGGATATTCTAGTCCTGTTTGTGTGAATCTTGTCCTTACTAGTCCTTCACATTCACACAGGATATGCATGGGGGTTTCCTCTTTCTCCTGGCAGAACCGGCAAAGAGCGTCTTCTGCCAGACCCATGTTTGTCATATGTTTTCTAAGCTTACAGTGTCCGGTTAGCATGCCCACCAATGTTCTTACGGACTTCCTGTCCCTGCTTAGTAGGTCTTCTGTAAGCTTTGGCGATGGTTCTTTTATGAACTGTTTCGCCTGTCTCTGTCCTGGTGATTCTTTCCATGCCCTTATGAATTCCTCTGTAATCCATTGTTTATTGGCTTGCTTAACTGTTGCTTTAGCTATGCCACAGGACGGTTCTGGGCCAATGAATGCCATAGTCGATCCTCGTCTAGCAAGTTCGTCGGCTTTTTCGTTACCCGGGTGTCCGCTATGTCCTGGAACCCAGATCAGGGTTACCTTTCTTTGCTTGCTCAGATCATTCAGAGCCTGTGCGCAGTCCCATACTAGCCTGGAGTTTACCTGCATGGAATCTAGCGCTTTTAGCGTCGCTTGGCTATCGGAGAAAATGGCAATGGAGCGCGCTGCCTCGTTTTGAAGAAGGGTAATGGCGAAGACTATAAAGAATCTTCTGTAAAGGCTATATGGAACACTACAGCAAAAATGATTCAAGAAAATAATGTATTTTACATGATACGAAATAAAGATTGACCCTTTTACGGATATTTCCTTTAAAAATGCACGAATATCAAGAGGCGCAAAGAGCAGCTCCGATGTTTTCAGGAAAAGAGGAAAGTAAGTTCAAAAGCATTATCAACCAAATATTTACTAACAATATTGCAAAGCTACAATAAAGAAAGCCCCGATGAAGCATAAAAAAGTTTTTTCATCTCTGCTCATTTGAACTAGCTTGGAGAGACAATAAGGCCGTAAATTGCAAATCAATATTTTCCAAAGAAGTTTGATACCATGGGAGAATTTACCGGACGAATTGAATATAATAGCATATACACTTATACAGCTCAAGGTGGGTCAAAAGTATTGGCAAACAGCAAATGCTTGGTAAAAAATTCATCAAACAAAGGCTTATGCCCTGTAAGATTATTTTTAAAATAATTGGAAAAAAGAGAACCAAACATTTCCACAGACAGGCTATTTCTCTCCATTCATCCAAACTGGCAGAAGGGATGTTGGTTTAAAAATACTCCACTAGGAATAAATACAGTATCTAAGTGGACCAAAACTTCAGCGGAAGAATTGGAATAGATACGAAGAAGCATAAAATAACAAATCATTCTCATCGATCTTCCGCTGTGTCTGCCCTATTTAAACAAGGTGTTGGGAAACAAGAGTTGATTAAGTTTACAGGCCACTTAAATGCAAATTCCCTGAAATTATATCCACAGCTAGATCCTAGCCATCATCTGAAGCTCATCGAAAATCTTAGAACAACAAGTAAAGCATGTGGACCTTTAACTTCTCAAATGCAAGTCAAGCATACCCAAAACCATGCTTTGATAGAAAAGAATGGACAAACTATTACTTATAACAACTGTACGTTTAATATTAGTAATAAATAAATAAAGTTTCTAGTTTGCTAAATAAACAGTGTGTTTTTATTGTTTTCTCGTAAAATAGTCTTGTCGAATATCATTCGAGAGAAAATTTTGTACCGACAAAATTTTCTCTTGGTTTTATTAAATTTTTTTGCTTTTTGGTCATTTTGCTCATGAAGTTTTTGACAAAATAAAATCACGAGCTGTTAGACAAAATTGCCAAGCAACAAACTTTCATACCAGTTCTCTCATGATATTATACAAAAATATGTTTACAAATTCTCAAAAAATTAAGGAAAAAACTCTTTTTTTCTCAGGGTTGTAATGTACCTACTGTTAAAATTTGAAATAATTTGATGCGCTAAAACTGCCACATTTCATTTTTATTATTCAAGCATTTACGCGTCTATCCTTCACATGCTTTCTCTCTTGGCGACAACGCGGTGGCGGCACGCCATACAGATATTACAGCAAGAAATTCGCCAACCAAGCTTTGCATAATTTAATAATAAATAAGAATTAATTATTATAGTATCATTTCATACTTACAGTCTACTATGTCGTTTATGGGGTTTCTTCTAGTATGATAACAATAGAATTATATACTATTTTAAAACAAATAATATTTACGAACTGAACATGAACTTCTTTCATGATCTAGCGTGCAGACTAAATATTTTATTTATTGTTCCGTGCTTTAAGGAAATAAACAGAAACTTTTTTTTAATTGTGTTCATTTGCAAAGACAACATAAACTTTTTTCTCTAAAGAAAATACTAAGTTAAGAGTCAAAGCTCTCGCCGCTCATTTTTTACATGGTGGCTCATCTACAACACAGGATTACATTACAGCGATCATAATATTTTAAAATTTATGTTTATGTCCTGTTGCCTAAGAAAAATTTTACAATAGTAATAGTACTAACGTTTTATTTAGCAAAAAGCTACAAATAAAAAAATTTTAATACTTTTTTAACACATTTTTATAGATTTATTTTTAAATTTCAAAACGCAAAGTTTTTTTAAATAGTTTTAATGATACTTAAGATTTAATAGAATTTTTTAAATTATTATATTCTATCAAACCTTTATGAAAAATAGACTTATAGGATAATGTTGTAAACACTCTATCCACATAAAAAATTTGATTAGTTTTTGTTCTAAAATTATGATGGTCATAATTAAAAGAACAAATATTTTTTAAACAATCAGGTCATAAATTATTTTTAATTTTATGTATAAAGATACATACTAAATAAACAATTAAATTGCTGACATTCAACCAATCTAAATTTTTTAACATAAAATTTATTTTTGTATATTTGTCACCATTTAAAATAATCCGCATTGCCTTATTTTGTAAAATTTGTAATTTATCAAATATTTCCTCACTAGCACAATATAAAATGGAAGAACAATAAACAAAATGTGGTAGTATAATAGTATTAAATACAGCTTTTTAAGAAAACAAACCTTAATTAGAACTGATTCTTTTAAAATAACCTACTTTTCTGGCAATCTTCGATATGATACTTTCAAAATAATTGGAAAAATTTTAATTTTGAATCAATAAATTATCCCTAAATATTTAAAACGGTTTACTAATTCCAATTTTTCACCATCAATTACAACATTTATATTTTGACAATTAAATTATTACCCATAACCATACATTTAGTTTTTGAAATATTTAATTTTAATTTATTTACTTTAAGCCGATTTAATATTATATTTATCTCCAAATTTAAAGACCGTCAAAAATATTTAAAACATTATTGTAAATTAAGGTGTCATCAGCAAACATTTGTAATTTGCACATTTTAAACCCATCGTTAATGTATAAGATAAATAATATTGGACCTAGTATACTTCCTTGAGGAACTCCTATATTATTTATTTTTTTATTTGAATATGTTTTTAAATAAAGTAATTATATTCTTACAAAAATTAAGAGCGACAGATAAAATATTCGTTTAATTATGGATTTATATTATATTTCGTTCAAAAGCTAAATATTTAAATTCTATTTGGTTTTGGAGTAAAACTTTAATTATGTCTAGAGTTTCAAGTTTTGTGGGTACTATATATTTATACATTTTTTTTAATAAATAATTAAAAAATTTTAGTATTAGACTATTATATAATTTTATATTATTATATTACTATTATTAATTTGCAACTCAATAAAATTTGTAAAACATTGACATTTGTAATATTAAAATTTAAAAAAGTTTCATTGTTTAAACAGCAACTTACTAAAATGATTTTATTGTTTAATACGTATAATTAAAATTAACATGCGGCGACATACTTACGACTACTAATATCAGCCGTATAATTACCGTACTTCATAAACAGGGTTTAAACAAATACGACTCAAATTAAGGTTAACGTTTCAACAGAACTTTGATAATACATATTTAATCCATGTGCTTTTTTTAATACAACCAAATGAGAATATAGATTAGTTACTGAAATACAATTCTAAATAATAAAAAAGCTGGTCGTTCAATGGTCCTTTGTTTAAATACAGGGTGATTCACGGTGGATGGAACGTTAGACGTTTCTGACGAACCAGTAGCCGCGTTCGGCAATTACATCTGAGATGCGATGGATATTTTGTCACGTGACCTCGGATCGGTCGGAGAATTTTGTGATAAACGATCGGTACCTAACAGCTGACCTCTGTCAAAGTCAAAAATGTAATATTTTTGTTTTGATCTAAGAAACCTAACCTTTTTTTCCTTTTTGTAAAGTTACTAAAAATGAGTATTCCTAGCGTTGTATTGGCCTTAATTGAAGGAGGTTATATCAACTAATGTTTGAAAACAATAATGAGGAATACTTCAAGATTTTGGAAAAGGTATTAGACGGTTTTGCCGAAGAAACGGTACCCCGATTTGCACATCACCAGTTCAGACAGCACTTTAGATTGTCCCCAACTACCTTTGAAGACTTGCTTTATTAAGCTATCAATCTTCCCTCTGAAACTGCATTTAATTTATTAATTACATGCAGTTTCAGAGGGAAGATTGATAGCTGTAGGTGCTGGCCATCCGGAAATGTTATTGGATAAACAGACCATTATAGCAATCTGGTGTTTATCAAATATGGAAAGTTTTAGGTAAAACCCACCAGAGTTTATGCCTTCCTTAGCCTTGCCTAATGTGTATTTTCAATTTAGATCAGTCACTGATCGATTTGGAATAGCCAAGTCAACCTGCTGGGACGTCTTATATAGAACATGTAAAATATTTCTGTGTATTTATGGTCAAATAAACATGGTATAGCGTTTTTGTTCTTCCACATCATATAGTTTCACTTCCTGCATATTATTTTCAGTCAAATCACAGAAAAATTAAGGCTTTGTTCAATTAAACTACCAAAATTTTAAACCTAAATATAAACATCAAACTTAACCTCACAAATTCAGCTGAGATTAATCGCTTTCCTCGGTCAAAATACTCCGAGTAAAAAGATTATCCTCGGAGCGCTCCGATTTTAATTGCCGAACTGTTGAGATTTATTTCCCCTTCATTTAGATGCCATAAACGAACGATTTAGATCAATCCAAGCGGTCTGAGGTAATTGCCGAACGCGGCTAGTAAAGGAATCGTTCTGAAAATTTGGTCGCGTACATAAACGGAAATGCTCTACCAACCTCAAATATTTTTAGCAATACAGTGTTGCCGCTTTTACACAAAAATAATAGTTACTTCGATTTTTTAAATACAACACCATATATTTTTTTTTTTCGAATCCCCCATTACTTTCCCTACAATTTTTATTAACTCTACTCTATACTTGTCTCTTACCGTTTCTCAGATATACATTAATTTCCGTTTTTTTTTTTGTCCAAAAACGTCACTTTTAAAAATGCTAATAATTTTGAATTCTAAAACACTGACACCCTGAAATTTGGTAAATAATTAACTAATACCATAGGGCTCTTTGCCCTAGTCCCATATCTTAGTTGCAATATACAGGGTGGTTGAAAAATACACTTATTCTGGTAACTTGAAAAAGTGACCATAAGTATTTTTTTTCAAATGTAACACCCTGTATATTATTACGGATTTGAAAAGCTGCTAAATTTTCACTTAATTCTTGTATATCATACCTATACCTAACTAACTAGTTTAACCATTTTTTTGACGTATTAAGCATGATTTGTAAAATTTGCTATACAATTCAATTTTTATAGTAAGTTAGCCATGACAAAAACTGATGTTTACGTATGTTACTATGGTTATCGTTTTGACATTTCATTAAGTTTAGATTTAAGATAGCAATACAGTTTAAAGCAATGGAAGAAAACTATACAAATGCAGTTTTTATGAATTTATTTATTTTATTTCTACAAAGTACCCCTATTTCAGAAAATTATCGGAAGGACATGTATAAAGTTTAACGAAATGTTCTCTAATTTACCGCCAATGAATCTTAGAAAATTTATAAGGATCCAGAACCATTTTATTAAATGTTAACTAGTCAAATAATAAAATACTTCTAAAATTATACCTAATAAAATGCTATTTTAACAGATGTTAAAAACGCTGGCCGTTTTACATCCAAACACTTTAATATGCGGGTGCTGAATGCATGAATTTCAAGAAAAATTTAGTTTTAATGTTTTTTGCATGTTAATGCAAACACACATTGTCCAAATGAAATAAATAAATTAATAAGAACTGCATTTGTATAGTTTTCTTCCATGACTTTAAATTGTATTTCTATCTTGTATCTAAACTTAATGAAATGTCAAAACGATAACCATAAAAACATACTTAAACATCAGTTTTTGTCATGGCTAACTTACTAATAACCGAATAAAAATTGAATTGTATGGAAAATTTTCCAAATCATGCTTAATACGTCAAAAAAATGGTTAAACTAGTTAGTTAGGCACAGGTATGATATACAAGAATTAAGTGAAATTTTAGCAGCTTTTCAAATCCGTAATAATATACAGGATGTTACATTTGAAAAAAAGGACTTACGGTCACTTTTCAAGTTACCAGAATAAGTGTATTTTTCAACCACCCTGTACATTGCAACTAAGATATGGGACTAGGGAAAAGAGCCCTATGGTATTAGTTAACAATTTACCAAATTTCAGGGTGTCAGTGTTTTAGAATTCAAAATTATCAGCATTTTTAAAAGTGACGTTTTTGGACAAAAAAAAATGAAATTAATGTATATCTTAGAAACGGTAAGAGACAAGTATAGAGCAGAGTTAATAAAAATTGTAAGGAAAGTAATGGGGGTTTCGAAAATAAAATAAAATATATGGTGTTGCGTTTAAAAAATCGAAGTTACTATTATTTCTGTGTGGAAGCGGCAACACTGTATTGCTAAAAATATTTTAGGTGGGTAGATCATGTCCTTTTATGTACGCGACCAAATTTTCAGAACGATTCCTTTACTGGTTCGCCAGAAACGTCTAACGTTCCATCCACCGTAAATCACCCTGTATACTTACGTATATTAATATAAAAAACGGTTCGTTTTAAATAAAATCATAATTATTGTTACCTTTTAAATATTAAGGACTACAGGATTATTCACAAAAAGTAGGAGAAAGTTATATTCTCAAAAAATATTAGTCTGACAAAAAAACACCTTCTCGGAAAACAGGTACTTTAACTTTTGGTTTATTATTTTTGTAGTGTTTCTTTCTCATCTTATTAGTTTCTACCACAAATAGGTATTTCCATTGGCCCGGTGTCATTTAATTTTAATTAGAATAAAAGCGGCTTGGTACCTTTTTAAAAAGAACTCGGAAATAAACAAAAAAAAATATTAAAATTAAATATGTTTTCCATATAAATATGAATAAAAACCTTAATATTCACACAAAATTTCTTCCAAAAACGAATCAACTGTTTGACTACCTAACTGTTTAGTAGACTACCCACTTGACCGAACTAGACACATTTTTTTTTAATGATACTGTTATACTGAAAAATCGTAGTATTGCCAAACAATGGCTGGAAGACAGGTGGACAAGGCGGACAAGGCGGAACCGTTTACGTGCGTCTCTATGTTTTTTTAAACAATACCTTTATTTTATTACCTATACGCGACCCTTCAAACTCTTTTAAAAGTATTTTTTCTGCACAACCATATTTATTAAAAGATGTTTTATTAACTTGAATATAAAAAAAATTCACAGATTTCGCAATGCTTGCAACCAGCGGAGACATTGGAAATGATTGAATCATATATAAAACATAATTTTATTATTATTCTCAACAACTAACTAATAAGGTTATATGTAAATAACATAAAAATATTGATTTTTTAGCTTTTTATTTGTAAACGACTTAAAACTAACTAATAAATAACTAACTCATAAATAGCTAAAACAATTATTTTTTTAAAATACCATAATTCTTTTATTTTCCAACATTTTCTGAGGAAATTGAATTAAATGAATACTACATCTTATGCAACCACATACTACCAATGGAATGCATTTGGCGCGATGATGCCGCTTGCGGATGATTTCTTTAAAAAAAATATAATATTTACCTTTCATAAATTATTAGCCAGAATTAAAAAAATCCATTATTAAATAAAATTTTAAAAAAATATCTTAAAATATGCAGGTACTTTTTCTAAATTGTGATGCATCTCTTTTTAGAAAATATGTACATTTTCCCATCCCAATCAGCAACACCCAAAAAAAAAATCCTACAAAACCAACATACAGCAACAAGGCGCGCGACATAAATTGTCTTTTGACTTTGAACGAAAAACTCGTAACTGGGTCCCCATATACGAACATAAACATTTCCAATGTAAAATACTTAACATTAAGTTTTCTTTTTGACAAAGGACAAGAATAATGAAATCGATTATCTATCCGAATCTCTTATAGCATGTAATTGTTTCCTAGTGTGTATAATTGGTTTATGTATGATAAATATCTAAATGGCACAATCTTATAACATATGATAGGACATTGTTTGTATGGTACACAATTTTGTTATATATGACTCCTGTAATTGTGATAATTATTTTATCAAGTTCATAGTAAAGGCGATGGTGTGCTTTAAAGGTATCCATCGATACCATTAGATGTCGCTGCCGGCTACGTCCATTTACGCTTTTTACTACGAATAGTAGTACAACACGTTTCTTTCCATTGCATTTTTAATGACTTTTGTCATATGACAAGTCGGCCATCTTGCAGGTTTACTGAGTGACTTTACCAATAATCGTTGTGTATTGTGTAAAATAAATGTTCGTTTATTAAAACTGATAAATTAAAATAAATTTAAATAAATTTAAATTTCGTGACTAATAAGCAATGCTCAAAGCTAAAAGACAATAAATAAAACGAGAAAAAAAATTATATTACTATAATGTATTTATACGCCTAGGAGTATAGGTACTTATAATTCTAGTCATATAAATGGCATTTAATGTCATTAAGAAACGTCACATAAGTTATCAATGGTTTACCCAAAATTTATTGGAAAGAAATGATTTATTAGACCTAACATTTTTTTTCAGATGAAGCCTGGTTCCACCTCTACGGTTATGTGAATGCTCAGACCACACGCATGCGGAGTAGTAAAAATCCCCATTTTTTTGTAGAGTCCACATTGCACCCTCAAAAAATTGGTGTCTGGTTAGCTGTTTTCCGAAGAAGAATTGTTGGTCATATTTTTTTCCATGACACAGTTAGGTATAGCACAGCGGTAACATTTCTCCAGAGATGCTGGTCGACACTTTCGAAAATAAAAAATAAAAAATCTGAAGAGACGTGTGAATTTATGCTTGGAGCATGGCGGTGGCCAATTTCAGCAATTTATGTAATTATTTTTCTTTTTCTTTCTGTATATTCTTTCTTTGTTAATTTTGTAAACAACAAAAATAAATTTGTATTTGTCTACTTATTTTATTACTCATTAGTTTGGCATATAGTGTCATAATATGAATTTGACAAAATTTTAACCTAGATTTGGTTAGATATATCGTCCCCATATCGTTGTGATCTAAACCAAGCCCTACGTTTTTAAATTCAAGCCTTCTTTGATGCAAATAATTTTTGCTCGCACGATACAAATATTTATTTTAGCAGGTCAAATGTAAAAATTCAGTGTCTCTCAATAAAAGAAAACTAATTATGAAATACATTAGCCTATTTTTATTCATTACCGAGTAAACGCAATACATGCAAAACGCAAGTGAAAACCACTCAGGGGCGATAATGGACGAAAAACATATTTTTGAAATAAATAATCTTTTTGAATGTCAATTATTTCCAAATAACTAATATAAAAACTCAACTTTGGGTTAATCAATTCTATAATTAGGTATCAATTAAAATAACTGTAACTCTGTCCTCTAGAATATAAACTCAGTAATAGCAATAGTCTTTATTTCTACATAATATTTCTAGCTAAGTAGTTCCTGAGAACCAGACCAAAAATGTCTGCCATAATTCTTTATATTGGACAGTAATCTAACAGACAGAAAATATAAAATTTCTATGACAGACCAAAACGAGAAACCAGTAAATAATCCTAATAGACTGCCACAAGTAGCAATAAAATCAGATTGACCAAATAATTCATTTCTCTCAGCTGTAATAAACTGTGGTTCTTTAAAATATATATTTATTCTGGTCGCCTGCATACCAACATATTCGCTCATGTTTAATCTAAAACCTAACCCTAATTTGTCAAAATTGTAATTTGCATGTGATATTTCAGCGTTGTAAATTAAGGACGTACATCCTGGTAAACAGTCACACTCCGTAGGTCCATTGATATCTAATTCTTCTTGATCGATGCTTGACTTCACTTTTCTATCGACTAGCTCACCTGTAACGATGAATATATTAACTAATAATATGATTAGCTGCATTAACCAATTGTTTTTTATTTAACAATGTTATGTCCTCGCAGAGATATAAATAAGGATTCATTAATTCGTGCATTTTTTAAATAATTTCCTACAATAAGTGATTCATGATGGTTTAATATTAATAATCAAAGGTTTATATTTAAAGGACGAAATATAATATGCAAAATGCATATTAGACTGTCCGCGGATAGGGTTTGTTCGGATAGCACAAATTACCAATGAATGAAAAATTTCGGAAAAAAGTCATTCTTGATAAAAAGTTTTGCTTGTAAAAAAAAATGCAATTCACGAAGAGAAAATTTTGATTTTTTATACTTATTATAGGTTCGCAAAAACTTCAAAAACATGATTTTTCTCCAAGAGTACCCTACCTTTATTTTTCATTTTTGACCAAAATGTCAATTAAAAAACGTATTTAAAATAACGTTTGTAATTTAAATCCGGGATTTAAAATAAATCTTCGATTTTTTTTAGTTTTTTTAATTTTTAGAGGTAAAAGAATTTTTTTTTGGATAGTAGCATTAGCGGTCGAAATACATACATTATCAATGACAGAGGGGTATTAAAAAGTTTCAAAAACGGATTTTTTGTGTTACCATAAATATGTATTATTAATTTCACAAATGCGTGTATGATTTTATGACAAACACATTTAAAAAACCATAAAATAAACTTATTATTAAAAATATATTTAACTTACTTCTTGCCTCATATATGCAGCCTACACTTCCTGAACCACAAATGGGAGTTCCTTTTTTATCTAAAACAAACCATTATAATAATAAATTATTATTATTATGATTATTATTATTATTATTATTATTATTATTATTATTATTATTATTATTATTATTGTATTTTCCTTTTTTACACAAATAAATTACAGGGATAATTTCACACCTGTACTTTTTAACCAATAAGATACCTTAATTATGACTAGTTACCATGGCAACTAAAATAATTTTCGGAAATTTTTTCGAGGCGCCACGATATTTAAGTGGACATTTTTTGACAGTTAGAAAGGTAAACATATTATGATCTACAACCATTAAATAATGTACATGTACCTGTGAATAATGCAAAATATCTGAATTATGTAACATTATTATTTATTATTCGCTATAACGTTTCATTAAACAGAAAACACAAATTTGTTTAATTATTATGCATTAACAATTTATATTTCAACAAACGTCGGATGTACAAACATAAGATTTAAATGTTGCTTGAATTCTAACCCATTTTCTCTTCTTAATGGTGAATAGGAAGGTGACGAATTAATTAGATGTCTATATCTCCCCTCTGGTTCACTAAGGGCGGATGTCACAATTTTGAGAAAATAGCATTAATATAATTTTCCACTAAACCGAAGTCGCTCTATACAATGGACTAAAGCTCTATGTCCTTAAGTTAATAGTTTTTAAGATAGTAATTATATTAAGCCAGTTGTCCACTTCTGCTTTGGAGTACTAACGGCCTATGTGACAAAGTTTGGACAACCGTCTTTATCGCCCAGCACCCGTTAGACCGAAGTCGCACATACGTCTTTTGTAAAAGCTGCCAACATTGGACATGTGGCTTCTGTCAGTCAACAGTGTACTGTAAAACCTGTAAAATTTCAACAAACTGTGATTAATTTACTTGTGTTGACACTGTTTTTGCCATTTTAATACAAAAATGGAGGGTAAAAATAAAAAAAATTGTTTCGTCAATATCGCACTTCAAGTATAAACTTGACAGCTGTCAAAATTTGACAGGAGGATTTTTTGCGTATTTTTTCCGTATTCCTTGGGTCTGGTACTACCCTCTATTTTTTTTGACAAATATAGAAAATTCCCAAATTTGACATTTTGACAGGTATTCTATATACAGCTTGTCAATAAGATTTTGACATATCTGAGATATACGTTTTGTAGTATACCGCTACCGTAGCCACCATACCGAATTTCGTCAAAATCAGATAAACTATAAGGAAGCTAGAGCGAAAGAAAATTTTGACAAATAGTTTATACACGAGCTGCAGCTGGCACGGTACATACGATTGTTACGAAACTTTTTTTCCCATTTATCGTTTCAAAACAAAGCTCTGTACGTCGTCCGATTTAAACATTTTTTTTTTTTAAATTTGACATTGACAGGTGTCAAATTTTGACAGGGCAATTTTTTGCTTATTTTTTCCGAAATCTCCGCACTAGAAGGAATACACCTATAATTTTTTGAATTTTTTTTAAGACCACTTTTTTGCCCGTTTCAGCTCGCTCGCGTCATTTTTATGGTAATTTTTTATTTAAAAAATTTATTTTCGTTTAATTTAGGTAGGTACGTTCACAAAATTTAGAGCTTGCAATATGTTCAATGGACTATATTTGAAAATGTAATAATTCTAAAATAATTATAATAACAGCAAAATCTAAAAACAAAGTAAAATTATTAACGTTCTTAGCTCTCCTGTAAAATACCTTTTTTTGACATCCGCCCTTAGTGAACCAAAGGGGAGATATAACCTATACCTAATAATTAAATTTATTTCGTTATTATTTTGCTTATTAGCGGATATCATTAGAGATTTGCCAATGAAGATATTGGTTCAACATGAAATAAATTCTAAAATATATATACATAATAGGTATATCCATCATATTTCGTTAAATATAAAAAAATTACCAACTTTAGTTACACCAAATGCTAAAACCCAGATGGGTATTAGTTCAGTCTATCGCCCTTTCATAATTTTAGGTTACTAAAGGTGGTAGAAATGTATTTTTTGATAAAGTATATTAGGTCACCATAAAATAAATTCCAAAATAATGATATAGGTATATCCACTATATTTCGTTAAATAAAAAAAAATACCAACTTTAGTTACACCAAATGCTAAAACTCAGATGGGCATTAGTTTAATCTATCGCCCTTTCATAATTTTAGGTTACTAAAGGTGGTAGAAATGTATTTTTTGTTAAAGTATATTAGTTCACCATGAAATAAATTCTAAAAAATCATATAGGTATGCTCCATATTTCGTTAAATAAAAAAAAATACCAACTTTAGTTACACCAAATGCTATAACACAGATGGGTATTAGTTCAGTCTATCGCCCTTTCATAATTTTAGGTTACTAAAGGTGGTAGAAATGTATTTTTTATTATTAAACTCAACACTCAACGTACAGACGTTTAAAACTATATACCTAGTAATTATTAAGCTTTGTGACAGAACCGGTTAAACAAAAATGACAATTCAACATAGTATGTCAAAATACCCTGGCCAACTTGACGAGCAGTGAAATTAGTTTAAAATGTCAAGTTTGATTAATATTTTTTTTCCAAATTATGGTGTGAAGTGGTGTGAAATTTTCTTACCGAATCCCACGCGAGCTTAAATTATTCCTGGAAATTTTTAAGCTCTTGTGATATTATAAGTGAAAATTTTAAAAAGAGAGAATATACCCTAATAACTCTTGTTCTTGAAAGTTCTTCATAGACATCGTACGAACGTACCATTTACAGTGAATCACCCTGTATATACTGTTTTTTCTTTATATTTTTCTCTTTATTTTTTGCTTTATTTATACGTATACTAAATTATTAATTAATTTCTTAATATTATATTAATTATTCTTGGCTATTATCATAAATTCTAAGTTTTAATTTAAGCCTCAAAGTATTTATAAGTTAAATAATTTTTTAACTTAAGGTGGGAGTATCTACATGCTTGCCAACCTATAACCTATTTCGCGTAGATTTATTTATGTTTTCTAGCTTTTATACAAAATTTAAAGAAAATCAGTATAGAGTTGATATTCTATACTTAGGTAATAATTGACATATTTAATAAATATCAAGGACTTTCATAACTTATTTCAGGAGAATTGTATAGCGAAAAATATCGGGTAAGATTTTTTTTTAACATTATCATGTCATTGTCACTCATTGTTCTTTCACTATACAATTCTCCCAAAATTAGCAATAAAATAAATTGATATTTTTGTAATATATCAGATATTACCAAAGTAATGTGCCGACAATACTGATTTTATTTAAATGTTAGTTTAAAAAAATAATAAACTTAAAAAAACAAAGCGAAATAAGTTATAGGTTGGCAATAAATTGAACTACGTTGAGAATTCAACCTTAACCTAATCAGTATTTGGTATTAAAATACCAGTTTTGTATATAGGCCTTTTGAACCATTGGGTACCTATTTCTTATTACAATAAAGCAGTTTTACTTGTTTTTAATGTTGGTTAAAAATAAAATGTTAATTCAACTATAAAATTACTATCATCGTCAAACAATGGGTTTTCATCAAGGGGACATTCTGCTGAAAAAGGCAATATAATAATATAAAAGACATTTTCAATTTTATAATCAGTAAATTACTTACGCGGCATATGAAATTCAATACATCCGCATTTAGTCCGAGTGAAATTGGTAAGACATTCTAACTCGCAGTTTTCTTGGCTATAGCTTCGGAAAAATGCCAAATAGCGTTCATGAGGGAAATAACATTGTCTTCGATGTGGATCATAATTTCTTAGGTTGTCTGAAGTTGTCATCATATCGGGTTTCACTGCCAAAAGAACTTCTTTCATTAGAGGCGCCCGAAAATAATTCATTCCTACTCTTGGTATTTCAGCAGGATTATGCAGAAGAATCTTAAAAAGAGAATTTTGATTTTTTACCTATATTTTGTAAATTGCACCACTTTTGCAAAATAAGACTCAACGCAACCTACATATAAAATTTCTTAGTTTTGACAATGCTTTATTTCAGATAAATTTTCTTTAATGTAGCGCCATATTAAATGTATGTTTTTCTACAAAATCTTAATTGGGCTATTAAAATTTGGTCGCATGTGATGCAAAGTTTATTTGTTTTTGACCCTGTATAAGGTAACTTCATAAAATAAGTATTTTTGAAAACGTAGTTTGTGTTTGAAAGTAATACACCTTAATATGAAGACAAAAAAGAACACAGTGTCATCAGTAAAGTGTTCATTAAGTGGAAAATAAATCTTAGTTTAATTTAACGTAAAGTTATCTATTTTCAACGATTTAATTTAAAACCCCTTTATTTTATTTTTTATTTTTTTACTATCAGACACAAACTAGGTTTTCAAAAATACTTATTTTATAAAGAAGATATATAATATATAAATATATATAAAATAAGAAATACAGGGTCAAAAACCAATAAACTTTGCATCACATGCGATCAAATTTTAATAGCCCAATTTTGATTTTGTAGAAAAACATACATTTCATATGGCGCTACTTTAAAGAAAATGTATTTGAAATAAAGTATTGTCAAAACTAAGAAGTTTTAGGTTGCGAGTCCTATTTTGAAAAAGTGGTGCAATTTACAAAATATAGGTAAAAAATCAAAATTTTCTTATGCAGCTGAAATTTGGCATGTGGGCTAGAAAATGCATTTGAAAACACTTTTTCCAATAACTTTTTTCGATATTTTCAAAAATAACCCCACTTTTGAATTATTTTTTGAAAAAAATTAAAATTTGACAGATAATGCGAGTCACGTGACTACTATTTTTTTGCTTAATTTTTATCTCGATCGAAGCAGAACTTGATGCCAAAGTCAAATTTTGAACAAAGCTATTAATAAAAAAAAATCCCATATGATGCGGACTTTACTGGTGACACTGTTTATTATCATATTATAACAAGATCTCCTATTTTCTTGTACATTTTTTCATTGGTAACGTTTATTCTACTTTTAATAATCTTTACGTAGGCATACCCAAATTTAAATAATTAACTCTGTTGAAAACATAAAAGTGTGGTTACTGATGATGGTGATGGTCTAGTTATATTTTCAAATATCAATACGTAATGGTGTAGTAGACAAAAAATGGTTCGCCGATAAAGTCGAAAAGTCTAATTGAGTAATCTTGCATCTGGATAGTGAAGAGGATATTTTTATTTTATGAAGACAATTTTTATGTTAGTGCAATGACATATTAAAGTCAAATTACATACCTATGGCTACCGGGGTTCCACAGGGGTCTATTTTAGGACCGTTGTTATTTTCTTTGTATGTCGCGAATATGTTTCACATTTTAAAATTAACAAAACTTCAACAATATGCTGATGACTCACAGGTTTATCTAGCCTTTTTATTTGAAAACTTACAGGTTGCTCTAGAGCATTTTAATACCGATTTAGAAATTATTAATTCTTATTCTCAAGACCATAACTTAAAGCTAAATGCTGATAAATCATATGTGCTACTTTTTAGTAGCAACAAAGGTATCCTTCCTATTGTCTGTGATAATTTTAAAGTAAACATTAACAGTACTCCTGCCCCAGTGGTTAAGGAGGCAAAAAACTTGGGTATTTATCTTGACGTAGGCCTAACATTCGAAACGCACATAAAAAATAAACTTAAAATCGCCTATATGCGTTTAAAAAAACTTTACCATCTAAAAAAATGTTTACCCGCTAAAACTAAATACCACTTATGTAACAGCCTCGTCTTGTCTTTGTTTGATTATGGAGACGTAGTACCTATATAGTGATTGTTTAAAAGCTACGCTTTCTTATTTTATTTAAAAGATCCAAAATTCCTGTATGCGTTACTCATTTAACATTCCCTTCAGGAACCAAGTAACTCCGTATTTGAATAATAATAATATTTTAAATATGAAGAATCGCAGAAAATATCATATGTACTCTTTTGTGTATAAAGTACTGAATATCGGGGAACCTCAGCATTTAAGAGTAAATTTTCAATCTTATGCGCATTCTCGTCTTACAAGAAATCTAAATTATTTCAAACTACCTCAACATCGTACATCTACTTTTCAAAAGTCATTCAGTTTCACAGCCGTTCAAATGTTGAATAATTTACCTAATAATGTTAAGGAATTTTCAATTAACAAATTTAAGCGATTTTTTTTTAAATATGCAAAGGGGGGAAGTTTAGTATATCTGTATTTGGTCTTATTATTTCATTCTCCTTTCTTTTTTAGCCATAATTGCGCTATCTGCATTGGTTGGTTTTGAGCTGGAAACTGCTCGAACTTTCTTTATTTTTTTCTGTCGTTTTTAAGTTTTGTTTACCTGTCCTCTCTGCCCTTCTCTCTTTTGCGCCTGGGTCGGTCGTTACCTTGCTGAATCTTTGATTGAGTTAAATATAGGTTATAGTAATTCACATATTTTAGTTTTTTTAGTTATTAATATAATTTTGAGCTATACCACACAGACACAATTTATTTGTGTTCTGTGATATCGGTTCTATATAATCGCGGTATAGTCCAATGTATCTATAATTAAAAATCACATGTATTATTTTTATTGTATTTTCTCGATGAATAAATAATGTTTGAATTTGAATTTGAATTTGAATATTAGGCGAAACACCGCACAACGCCAAAGGCAGATTTATCTACGCTAGAAATTAGGATTGAAATTTCTAGGGAGCTTAATGTTGTATAATAGGTACAACTAGTGACCATAAACTGTTCCAATATTTCTAAAGTAGCTTTCAACCACAAACGATTTCTGCAGTGGAGTATAACCTATTATTAAATTTTAAAGAAATAGTCCATACTCAAAGTGGAGTTAAATGATATAGAAAAAAGAAAACCACAAAGTCTTACTTCACAATTTTTATTAGAATAACTAAGCAAACCTAGAATAATTCATAATAATTCAAATCGACATGTTTCGAGTGTAGAAACACTCATCATCAGGAAAACAAAGTGAAAGGTACAATGCTGATGTTGTTAGTGATAGAGAACATAATAGTGGGATTGAGCCGTAATGGAGGTTTTAATGGTGTACAAGAGGTGTAAAACTGAATAGGCGAAAGGCCGACAATCAAGACTTCAGCATACTGAAAAGCCAAGGGTTAGTGCAAAGGTACTGTCCTGGGCAGAAAAATGAGGAGAACAAAAGAAAAATTAGGGAGTTATAAAATACTTATCTGTGAAAATCATTATTAAGTAGTGAAAAATCTGGAGTTTTATTCAGCTTTGTCAGAGACATGTGAAAGTATTGAGGTAAGATGAAAAAAAAAGAAAAAAAAAAGTTGTTTTTCATAAAAGTCGAAGCATCTGTAAAAAATAGAAAGGGGAATGTAGCAAATGAAATTTAATAAAATAAGGTACTTAAATTAGCTTACCAATGCTTAAAGTAAAATACTGTTGGGGTACCAGGCTTTTTATGGCCCAGTTATCCCGGCAGGAGTCAAAACATACACATTTAGTGCAAAATTAATATTTTTAAAAAGTTTTTAAAAGTTTTTTTGTTTTACTAGAACATCTTTGTTGGAGAAGTTCCACTGCAACCAGCACGTGTCAGATCGGAAATGAACTTGAACTTGACATGGAAAAAGGGGAAACAAATGACAAGTGTTTTGGCGGTCAAATTGAATAATCTTTAAGTATGCTAAATTTTTTTAAAATTGTTATAGGGGAGAAAAGCTCAATTAAGGTTCAAAATTGCTTAAAAATCTAAAAATCACTAGAAATACAAGATAAAATCAATACAATCCCTACAAAATAGAAAGAAATTACATTTAGAAATATATTGCTCAAAGCGTTAAAAATAGGTGTCCCAAATATTTGTGTGGCGACCTCTGTTAACTTTTTAGTGTGCTGAATCTTGATTGTCGGTCTTTTGACTATTTAATTTTACACCTCTTGTACACCAATAAAAGCTCCATTATCCCACTATTATTTTCTCTCTTGCTAACAACATTAGCATTGTACCTTTCACTTTGTTTTCCTGATGATGAGTGTTTCTACACTCGAAACATGTCGATTTGAATTTTTATGAATAATTCTAGGTTCGCCTAGTTATTCTAATAAAAATTGTGGAGAAAGACTTTGTGCTTTTTTTTTTTCTATTATTAAATGTTCTCAGTTAGTCAAATATTTGAAATTATTGCCCCAAATAGATTTTGATATACAGGGTGTCCGGAAAATACGTGTAAAACGTTTGACGACCGACTCCTGACGTCAAAATAGGTCGATCTAAGCCGACTTAGTTATATCCAAAATTGTCTCGTTTAGCCGGTAGAGGGCGTCAAAAATTTGTAAAAATATTGGTTTTTTCTAAATTACGTGAAAACCTGCCAATCGATTTTAATGATTTTTAGTATGTAGACTAATACTATAAAATTACATTTTCTAGTAGTATAGTCACCGGCTGTAAATAAGTGGAAGTGTTATAAAAGTGATAAAATACGTCAACATTTCTCCCCATTTTTTATATGAACGACGTTATGACAACCCAGATATTTTTGTAGAGTGACTGGATGTATTTGGAAGCTATTTTACCTCTTTAATATTTTTCGTTGAATGAGCTGTTTTGCCAGAAGAAAATATTTACAATATTTAGTATTATTAGTAATAATATTAAAATCAAATTACCTGTAACAATAATTTTTTAAGTGACCTTGTTGCTATGGCATTTAATAATTTGACAATTATTGACAAAATTAAAATAATTAATAATTAATTATTAAATAATTAATTATTAAAACAGAAGTTTACAAGACTCCCGTAAACACACGCGAATATTTATTGCAGCTTATTTTAAATGCAGGCAACCATTTTAATAACCCCGAGACATTAGATAGGGTCCAATATCATTTTTAAGGAGTGTTAATAAGTGTATTCAGCAAGATGGCGGTCATTTTACACATTTGCTTAAGTAATGTTTTTGTTTTAATTAGTTTCTTACAATACATACTTTCAACTTTGTTGTACTTTGTTTTATTTTTATTGTTAATAATTGATGTATGCAGGTAATTGTAAATATTTTCTTCTGGCAAAACAGCTCATTCACCGAAAAATATTAAAGGGGTAAAATATCTTCCAAATACATACAGTCACTCTACAAAAATATCTGGGTTGTCATCCGCTCATATAAAAAATGAGGAGAAATGTTGACGTATTATATCACTTTTATAACACTTCCACTTATTTACAGTCGGTGACTATACTGCTAGAAAACGTCATTTTATAGTATTAGTCTACATACTAATAATCATTAAAATCGATTAGCAGGTTTTCACGTAATTTAGGAAAAACCAATATTTTTAACAAATTTTTGACGCCCTCTACCGGCTAATCGAGACAATTTTGGATATAACTAAGTCGGCTTAGATCGACCTATTTTGACGTCAGGAGTCTGTCGTCAAACGTTGTACACGTATTTTCCGGACACCCTGTATTTTAAATTAATTTTTTTTACTATTATCTTTTATTACCATTTTTTTACTCTTGCGGATAAATAATCAAAGAGATGCGAAGTATTTTTAGAGCATACTACGGGTTTTTTTTTATCTTACATTTCCATTTTTGCATTAAGTAGCTTGTAATAATTCATGTAGATGCCTATTCGACTAATTAACCTTAGCCGATTAACTTCTGATTATATAACGTAGATCCGAAATTAAATCGTTTAAATCATGTTTTAACCTTACCCTAAAACCCTGTACTGGCCCTTTACAAATGTAATCAAGGTCCCACTGATAAGCTGTAACTACAATTACAAAACGAAAATGAAACCCCGCAGAAAATCCTCTTCTCGGATAGCTATCTATTGGGAGATATTTTGGATAGCCACTTCCTAAAGTCCATCCGTGAGATTTTTTTCCATCTGATACAAAAGGTTCATGTGAATATCTAAAATGAAGATAGAGGTCATACGTCTGGTATTTTACTCAGTTTAAAATTAACAATAAGACAATTAGATGAATTAGAAAAAAATGATAGTTCAGACTTCCATTTTAAGAATACACTATTATTGAAAACGAAACAGTTCTAATAGAAAAAGATTCTAAATATCGCCCGAGCAAAAATTATTTGCATCAAAGAGGGCTTGGATTAAAAAACGTGGGGCTTGGTTTAGATCACAATGATATGGGGACGATATATCTAACCAAATCTAGGTTAAAATTTTGTCAAATTCATATTATGACATGATATGCCAAACTAATGAGTAATAAAATAAGTGGACAAATACAAATTTATTTTTGTTGTTTACAAAATTAACAAAATAAGAATATACAGAAAGAAAAAGAAAAATAATCACATAAATTGCTGAAATTGGCCACCGCCATGCTCCTAGCATAAATTCACATAAATTTTTGGTAAACCATTGAAAGTAATTCCTGCGTCTTTTAAAATCTGCGGTTTGAATTTCTTGGAATACTTGCACTTTATAACGAAATAAATTTAGCTGCCTCTTAAGAATAGTCCTGCATGTTCCATAAGATCTTCCCACTTCTTGGGACAGGCGTCTTATACAATTTGTTGGCATATTTTGTATTATTTCACAAACGTTTGCAACAAGTTCTTCTATTCTTACAGTTGGTCTTCCTACTTCTTTTTTGTTTTGTATAGAACTTGTTTCCCTAAACACAGCCACGATTCTTTTCAGGCAATGATAAAAATCCCCAGCAATAAAAGCAACGTTAGGAAAATGTTCGTGAAAATCCTCCATGCACAAACCCGGATTGTATTGCCACTCACCATTTACTCTAACCCTGTCTCGAAAATACGCTTCAACCATGAATGTTTTGTGCTGTTCCGTAAAGCCCATTGTGTGAATTGTTCAAGAAATTGGAAAAATTAGCGATGAATCAAATTACTTGTAACGACTGTCAAAGATGACGGAATAACTGATTGATTGTTAATTCAGGTAGTAACTGACACCCAACAGGTGGCTCTACGGCTAAGCATCACGACCTTTGATGAAAATAATTTTTGCTCGCACGGTAGCATTAACCACAGGCTGAATTTCCACTTGTCGAACACCGATATCTTTGTTAAATACTATTCTGTGGGCCTTTTAGTGACTTGGGAAACTGTTAGTCTACTGCACTTTTGCACATAACTAAACCTCTACAAAACATGTGGTAGGCTATGAATTTTATTTAAAAAAATAATTAATGCTTCCCATATCCCAGTATAACATGCTAAACTTAAAAACTTACACGATATCCCTATACACTTCACTCTTGTCCAGCATGTTAAAAGTAAAACATAAACCTTCATCGGTTAAAATAGGTTCAAACAGATTATTGCATGTTGACGTATAAAAAGGGGGATAATGACAAAACCATAGCAAGTCATCCATTTGGGGTGCAATCTATAAAACAATAAGACAATAATACAGTTTTATGAAAAAAGTTTATAATTCATGTTTTTGTCAACAGTAATTTACTAATTGTTTAATGTAAATTTTTACCATACATACATATAGAGATTTTCAAAACTTTGACAAAGATATGTTTAATGCAGATCTTGAAAATGTTCCTTTTTATAGAATTTATCAATTGCATGACATTAATGACAAAGTAAAATTATTTAATCAACTTATTCTAGATATTTTTAGTGTCCATGCCCCCACGCGAACTGCTCGAATCACCAAAAGAAAAACACCCTGGATCACACAAAATGTAAAATACCTTATATCCCTTAGAAATAAAGCTCTCTCAAAGTACAAAAAAAATAAAAATAACCAAAATTGGGAATCTTACAGACAATTGCGTAATTTTGTCACTGCGTCAGTGGACAGGGAGAAGAAGGCATTTCTGGAAGACAGAATTCGAAGAAATGACTCTAGGGATAACTGGAAATTATTAAAAGAACTCAAGGTATACGGTAAGGAGGGGTCGGCGGTTCCCGACGCGCTGGGAACTGCTGATGAGATTAATGACTATTTCGTCAGCATTCCTCAGACTGATCCGAGCCCAGAGACGTTAAATTTTTACAATAGTGGTCAACTCGAAAATGTTGTGGGATTTGACTTTAAAATGGCGACGGTTCAAAAAATAAACGACGCGTTATTTTCAATAAAATCAAGGGCCGTGGGCCCCGACGGAATAGGTATTAATGTTGTGTTAATGTTATTGCTCTGTTGTCCACTTGTCGTGCCGGTCATAACGCACCTGGTAAATTACTGCATAGAGACATCTACTTTTCCGGATGCCTGGAGAGAGTCCTATGTGATTCCTTATCCGAAAGTTAATACGCCTAGTGACTTAAAAGACTTACGACCAGTTAGCATCTTGCCAGCGTTGTCTAAGGTAATTGAAAAGATACTAAATGGACAAATTAAAGGATACGTGGATCAGTGCAGTGTTTTGCCGGGGGTGCAATCTGGTTTTCGGAAGAATTTTAGTTGTAGTACGGCTTTGCTAAAGGTTACAGATGACATCTTAGCGGCAACGGAGCGCGGTCAACTTACAATATTGGTCCTTTTGGATTACTCGAAAGCTTTCGACAAACTTAATCATGCACTTTTACTGCTCATTTTGGGATATCTCGGCTTCCGTGAGAATTCGTGTGCTCTTCTTAAGGAATATTTAAGTAATAGAAGTCAAAGGGTAAAGGTAAATGGAAAATTATCAAATTCAAGAGGATTAAAACACGGTGTACCGCAGGGATCCATTTTGGGACCGCTGCTTTTTTCTCTGTACACGTCGCAGTTGATAAAGTTCGTAAAACACTGTAAAGTCCACTACTATGCTGACGATACCCAAATCTACCTATCTTTCAAACCCAGTGAAATTATAAATAGTAACGACATGATTAACTCCGATTTGAATGCTATTTTAAAAGCCTCCAGGGCTCATTGTCTTAGTATCAACCCTGGTAAGTCCCAAGTTCTTCTGTTTGGAAGACCACAAGCACGAAATCTTTATTCCGGCAATGTTTCTATTAAGGGTAATGATGTAACCCTAGAACTTGTTAACAAAGCAAGGAATTTGGGACTTATGATTGATACAGATCTAAGATACACCGAACATGTTAACATGTGCATCAGGAGGGCATTTGCCAACCTTAAACTAATTTATGGCCAAAAAGGTATCCTAAATGAAAATCTTAGAAAAAAGCTTTGCGACTCCATTGTTTTGTCACATTTTAACTTTGCCGATCCCGTCTATGGGCCTTGTCTACTGGCTGCTGACGCATACCGAATTCAACTCATTCAAAACTGTTGTGTTCGTTTGATTGGAGGCATAAGAGGCAGAGAGAGAGGTGTGTCTGCTAAACTTAGAGAGATTAAATGGCTTAGAATGGATGAAAGGCGAATGTTGCACTCCATTGTTCTATATAATAAAATTCTTCTTGACCACCGCCCTCAATATTTACATCAAAAAATTAAATTTCGTAACGAGGTGCACAATCTGGATATTCGACATAAATTTACCATTACCACCCCAGCACATTTCACAGCCCATTACGAGCGGTCTTTCAGTTTTAATTTTGCTAAATGCTACAATAAGATTCCTAATAATATAAAATTTTTAACAGGTTTAAGGTTTAAACTGGCCATCAAGAAAATTATAACAAACTTTTTTTGATTTTATTAACTTACCCGAAGGTATCTGCGCGTGTCAGGCTGAATATTGGGATAGATAATCGATATGTTTGATTTGGAGCTAAATGACATACAGTACCTATATATTGTAGTCTATTAATGTGTGCAAACAGTAGTTGTAGAAAATAATTAATAATTCATTAATATTGTATGTATGTACTATATATAGTGGTTAAGTGAGGAAGCTTGCTTCAACTTCGCCCTTTGTAATTTTTTCTGTATTACAATAAAGTCATTTATTATTATTATTATTATTATTATTATTATTATTAAATTCAGAGCTGTGGCAATTACTCTTATAAAGTAATTCAATTACAATTACCCTCAGAAAGAGGCATCAATTACAATTACCAATAATTACTGACAGTATGATAACAATATTTAAATTACCAATTACCCACTAAAATTAATAGATTCCTTGATCAATTACCGCATTCGAATTAATGAGTTTAATTTAATTACTTTTATACTAATTCAATTACTTTATAGTAATGCAACTACCCTAAAAGTAATTGAATTACTCTGATGAATCTATAAATTATAGGCACTTTTTTGGCAAATAAATTACTTTGAGTAATTTAATTACATTTTGGTAAGTAAGTAATGGAAATACAGTTTGGTAATTGAATTACATTTTTAAAATTGAATTAGTATATGAGCCATGGAATTACTTTTTTTACATTTTACAAAAAAAGAGTTGTATAGGTAAGGTATTATTTTTTTAATAGCAGTAGGTCCTACTATCATACTTTATTAAAGAAAGAAATTTAAAAAATTTCGAAATTTATAGTTAAACTTGATCTCCTAATTTTGGTAAGTACCAAATATTTCATCGAATCGCCGTGGCGGTAAAGCATCAAAACGCGGCCGCCGAGTTCAAAGACAAAGCGGCTCCCTGTGCCCTTAGTCGCGATTTAACCAAACAATATTTTTTTTTCTAGAGTAAAGGAATTATGAAAATTTATTGAATTCTTTTGGAGTAATTCTATTACTTTTAATCTAATTGAATTATTCGGGAGTAATTCAATTACTTTTTAAAATAATTGAATTACTTTTAAGTAATTCAATTATCTCAGATTTCTTAAAACCAATTACCAATTACCATTACTTTATCATAATAATTGGAAAATCAATTACAATTACTATTATAAAGATACATAATATGAAGTTCTCCTAAATTAATTATTAAATTATTCTATTTAATAATAATGAGAGCCTTACGAAGTATACCTATGTAATGTGATACGTGAATTGGAATTACAATAAAAAGGGTTTAGTTTTTAATTTACAATAAAATTAAAAATTGGATCTTAATTCAAAGTGGTTGAAAGGGTGGTGAGTAGAGGGAGAATGGGCATTCAACGCCAGATTCCCGAGGTCCCCACAGTGCATGCGCCAGCAGTACGCAGGTATAAAGTAGTTCATTAGCTATTCAAAGCTGTTCCTAAGTCGTTCAAACCTGTTCATTAGCTGTTCAAAGCTGTTTAAAAGCCGTTCATTGGCTGTTTAAAACTGTTTATTGCAGTAAAAATAAATTATGACCTGGGCAAAATTGCAACACAAATGATTCTTTTTGCATTTTACTAAGAAAAGTAACATACTCAAAATCAGAAATCAGTCAATTTCCAAGATGGCGGCTGAATTTTGTATTTTTAATTACAAAATTTACAACTTTGTTTTTATAAGTTGTAACTTGGCAAAAATGTTTAAAATACAAAGATAAAAGTATAAAGTAGGTATTGAATAGGTAAGATAGGTATTGAATCACTCAAATTGCCTATTGTACATTAGAGAAGCCTTTATTACACGTTAGACTTACAAGGAAAAAAAAATATTATTTGAATGAACAAAAATTAAAATGATTTGGCTGTTTTTTCACAATTCACAATCTTTATCTGTACTTTCCATTTCTTTATCTTCTATTCGCTGCGGACTATTTCCACAATTTGTTTCTTGACACTGACCACATAAACTGGTCTGTTGGGTTTAAGCCTTCTTGCATTTGTTTCCATATACAAATTTGCAAATATGCACGGAAGCTATGGTACTTGACAGCCGATTCCGTTGGCGTTGGGGGAAGGTTCTGTGGCTGAACGAAACATTTTGCCTTCGATACTTTATCAATAATAGTTCTATACCTAAGTGTATTTAGTGTATCATCTTGATTTCTTTAACAACACGTTTTAAAACTGATTGCTTTCCAATATGGAATATTCTGGAGGGGCTGTCACATCCTGTATATGAATGTATAAAGAATAAACTTTCGCTAAGTCATTTGCGAGCGAATATCTAATGGCATTGATATCATGTTATTTTCTTTGAAAGATTTTTTATTACTTCTGAAAAACGACTTGTGGTATATGCTTGATTACACCAATAAGTCAGCAATACCAATAGGTCAGTGTCTTCTCCTATCACTGTTGTATTTTTAATTTTTGAAGATTCCAATGCAGTTTTAACAGTATCAACATCAGCATCATCAACTGAATGAATTACTGAACAACCATGTTGTCGTTTTTCTTCAGCGATTATATTAATTATTTTCTGCTTGTTTTCCTTATTAGTAAGAAACATTTCCTTACTTATTCCTAAACAGTTAATATTTCATTACTTCCGCAAGATCAATTGCACTGGAAGAAGATGACATAACGATTGGTATGATGGTAATACGTAATACGTAATTATTTAAATGGCCACCGTTTTGAAAAAAAAAGTAAAGTCGAATCTTTGTATTTTAAACATTTTTGCCAAGTTACACCTTTTAAATACAAAGTTATAAATTTTGTAATTAAAAATACAAAATTCAGCCGCCATCTTGAATTTTGACTGATTTCCGGGGATCAATGGGGATTTTGAATATGTTAAAATAGACACTTTACACAATAGAATGCGAAAAGAATCATTTGTGTTGCAATTTTGCCCAGGTCAAGGTAATTTTTACACCATATTGACTGCACTAGTTCATTAGCTGTTCAAAGCTGTCCATAAGGCGTTCAAACGGGAATGGGGACCTCCCTCTACTGTGGTGGATGATCGCTAAGACCTTCTTGCAGCTATGGAGATAAAATAGGGGATTTTATATTAACTTCATTTTTATTAATTGATAATACAACATTTATAGCTACTTTATATTTAATATTAACGTCTACAATACTTCAATACTTACGGTAACAAGAAATTTAAGTGAGTCATATCCTGCAATTAAATTACCTTTACGGTAAATATTATTGTCACAAATTAATGCCATGTTCGAAATTTGGTTTATTCTAAAAAAAATTATTTGGTCTAAATCTTGTTTTTGTAAAATTTTTTCTAGATTACCTAAAGCATTCTCCATTTTAAACTCAATAAAATTAGATTCAAAATTTGGCGTTTAAATCAATCAATTAATTAATATTTTAGTTATTCCAGCTTCAAAAAAATATTTATGTTAAAAGAACATAAAGGAAGGAATATTATTTGCACTTGGAGCTTTAGGCGAGTGTTTATTTATTCTTTCCATCCTAAAACTTTCTTTTGCAGGACGCTCAAACAGAACAACATGTAGTAGCATTATTGCGTACTGGTTTATTTTTCTTCAGTGTCACAACCTTCCGGTATATGTTATCTCTTTCCACATAAATTCAAGTTTTGGTTTTGGCCCGATATACTGTTGGAAAAATAACGTTTCATCGCCGTGCGTAATAATATTATTTACTAATTGTCCACCCAAGTAAACATTGATATACTTACTCTTTCTGTGTCATATTTTCTGGATCATTTTTCATTCTCTGAAAGCCCTGGGAGAAGTTGTACAAAGCTGTCCTCGTTTTAGTTTCGGAACAAACAGTTACAGCTATAAATACATTGGTTATAAAGGGACAATATTCCCTAATGGAAGAGTATAATGCCTGCCAAGCAAAAGAAGTATTATTCAAATCAACAACAGTTAATAACTGTTTGGGGATGCCAATATAAACTATGTATCCCAGTTCTTGTATGATTTTTTGAAAACCATTAAGAATGTTGGCGAAAATAATTTAACTTACTTATTTATACAGGATCTTCAATTATTTGCCTTGTTCGAAAAACCGTTTATATTTGACAACATTTATATTTAATTCCAATTTTAAATTTAAAAATGATGAAGTTACCGATCTCTGATAGAAGTGCTTATTTTTTGTTAAATATATTTTTAAAGGTATTACAATATTTTGAATGTAAAAAGTTGTAAAAACGTATTAATTTTTTTTTAATGAAACTTTTAATGAAATTTTCTAAAATTCTTATAAACCAATCAATAATAATTAAGGATACTCTTAAAAATGATCTGTTTTGTTGCATTATTAAAGAATTAAATTTAAACTCTGTCATTAAACATTTTTTAAGTCGATCAAAGTTGGTTTGTACTTAAAAACAATTATTGTATAATATGCTAATTTTCTTTTAGGAATTTAAGAATTTTTTTCCCAGAGTATTTACAATATCCTTAATTTTTTTCGATTAGTTTATTTTTGGTTTTTGGTAAATAATGGTTATTAGATACTTATTAGCTTGGAAAAGGTTGGGGAGTTTTGGAATTTGGCAGGAATGCAAACTTAGAGGACCTTTTCATGCATGTAAGTTTGTGAAATGTTGAAAAGTATCCCTAATTTACCTGGAAATGGTATCTTCCATATTGGAGTGGGACTCCGGGCGAAACTTACAAGTACAGGCGAATTATTCCATTTATTATAAATCTGAATGCTTAGATTTACACAGAAATATAGCGAGAGGCAGAGGAGGGCAAGCCACGTTAACCTAAAATATAGTTTGTATAATACTCTATAAATGTTATAGGTATTGAAATAAATTCATATAACAGTAAACTGTATTACAATGGAGGACCTCAAAACGTAATCTGTTTCTAAAGAGCTCGTTAGGCTGTATGCGCACTGGTTTGCATTGTTGCTTCAGAAATGCGACTAAAATTTATGTATAAAAACAGTTTATACATACCTTTCGAAAAGAGGTCTTGTTTTTTCGCTTATGTACTTAATTCCCTGAATACTGCTATTATTTGCATATTCAGCCCAGTATTCCAAGACATTTTTTTTAAAGCCCGGTAGGGATTGTTTTAACTCTGTAAACTGTTTATTTTTTTTCTCGTCTTCTATTATATTTATTGGATCAGAACTGATATTTGTTTCTACCTCAGCAATTTTTATTTCTGGGTAAATATTTGCTGTACAGCTGAAAAAAGTTTCTTAAATTTTTTTCCGTAGTTTGAAAGTGATTACTTTTTGAAGGGATATTATAATAATATGTTTAAAATTTCCACTACGCCAACTAACCAGTAGGGGAGAGCCACCAACAGTGGCCATCCTTTTTTTATTTCCACGTATTTCAAAAACGTTTAAGAAATGTATGCTTTTTTATTATTTTTGACTACATATACGATAAGGCTGTACAAATATGACTCTATTTAATTTTAAAAAGTATAGGATCTTTTCCTCAATATTTTTTTAAAAACATATCACTATGGCCACTGTACCGAACCACATAGTGGTACAGTGGTTTCACTGAAAAGCCTACTAAAGACTGTTTTTAAGTTGGTAATAAGTAATAAGACTTCATACAAAATCCTTTAATTAGGAAATTTATAAGTATACACATCGAAAAACAAAAGAAACATGTATCATATAAATGCAAAAATTTTTATTCAAATAATGTAAGGAACAGTGGCCACCCCTTTATAATATATGAGAGTAGTGGCCAATGTACCCTCCGTTAAGGTGGCCACTATAAGAAAGGGAACATAAAAAATAAAACCTAACCTAACAGAAAAACAATGCAGATCCTTTAGCCTTTTACCACTGAACTTCGTACTGCAATAGCACATCTTTAAGGAGCATGCAATAAAGTGACTGAAACACTTACCAGCTTTGAATGATTAAAACGAAAAGTCACTCTAATAAAGAACTTTCCACACCGAATTTCAATGTCGCACTTATTACGACGAAGCCGGCCATTTAACTGAAAGTATTCGGCGCGCCACGTGCTGGAAACATACTTAAGCACGGATACAAGAGAGGGCGCTAACGGTGTACGTTTTGTAAGAGAATATTCACTGGCGGCCACTGTACCAGCCATGGCCACTGTTGGTGGCTCTCCCCTACTTTCTTCACTAGCGCGGACCAGGGATTGTGAGCAAATGGATTTAAGTAGAAAAACATAACTCGTTCCGATAAGATATTTGAATTTAAAGATTTCTGTAAATAATAAATTCCAAAATATTGTCACCTTGTCACGCATCATAGAAAAAAATTTCATAATATTCGGACTGTGATTGTTATTAAAATCGTATAGAGAGAATGTAATATAGATAAATTTAATTGAAGTAAAAGAATCCGCAATAATAATAAAATTTAACCTAGATTCTTTCAAGGTAAATAAATCCTTTTTGCTAAATTTCTACAGTGTGTATCAGTCACATGAAAGAAATTCGATAATAAATACATGGAGGCGTATCCGAAAAAACGCTCGGACACGTTGATTGGTATTTCTAGTTGCGCATTTTTTTCAATAAAAACTTTTTATACATGGTGTGTCATGTAACAGTAGCCAATACCAACTTTCTTATTTTAAATATAATACCCTAGGTATATATTATTTAATTTTTGGATTCTTCAGAAAATTTTAGACTATTTTGAGTGCACCTTTACCATGCTAATCGTCAGAATTGCCGCTATTGGTCTAGGGAAAATCCTCATTGGATTAGAGAAGAACATGGTTAGGTTAGGTTAGGTTGAAAGTGAGTGGGTTACAGCTAACCGTCCACTGCGACCATGCGATCTATTGTGGCTCACACCTTATTTATATTTCCCCCAATAGGTCTAACTTTTTGATCAAGTTAATGATTGTATTGGGAAAGACATTTTTCATGTCATCCAGCAGCAGAGTCATCTCGCCGAATAGAACGAATCTGATCCTTTCTGCTGTGGGGCAGGCGCACATTACGTGTTCTTATGTTTCTGCATCTTCCATATAGAGCCGGCATTCATCAGTTGGGGCTAATCCAATTTTATGCATGAGTGGTGTCGCAATCTGAATTGGCCGGTGTACAATCCCACTTGTGCTTTAACGAATGATCTGTTGATCACAAGTAGTTTGTCAGTTAGTTGTTGGTTGATATGGCTGTATATAAATGCTTTTGAGTGTGTTTGACCTGGTAGATTTAACCAGTGTCTTTCCCATTTGCTTTTTGCCTCGGCTAGTGTTGTTTTCCTGGCCGTAGCATGAGATATACCTATAACCGGCTTGGGTCCTGTAAATTTTAGTGCTGCACCTCTCTTAGCGAGCTTGTCGGTAGCCTCATTACCCTCCAGGCCCATGTGTTCCCATACCATACTGTTGTTCAGACTTAGTTCGGATAGTGTTTCGTGACAGCTCCACACCGTTTACACAATCTCGATTCAAGAGCTTTTAATGCAGCTTGACTGGCGAAGAATATCTTGATTGATCTCTGTGCATACCGTCGGTCTATCAGCAGTCTTTCACACATTTCAATTGCATAAACCTCTACTTGAAATATGGTTGTCATAGTTCCCAGGCTGACAGTTATTTATATTTTTGGGCTTTTGCCATATATTCCGGCTCCAATACCTTCTTTAGTTTTGGAGCCGTCTGTAAATATTCCAAATTCCGCCTTTAGCAAGTCAGCACTGTTCTTGACCCATTCCTCCCTTCTTGGGTGGATAATCTTCTTGTCATTATGTCAGAGGGCATATTTAACATATCACAGGCTAGCGTGCCTTTCAACATGCTGGTGACCTCCATGATGCGTGACTGCGGTTTATTAGTAGCTGCTTGATATAGTCTATAGGAGGCCCATTTAGCCTCCTTCTCCAGATATATATAAAGTGGTATAAGTCCTAACAGGGCCTCCATGGATGCCGTTGGTGTGGTGCGAATATCTCCAGTATCGCAAGGCATGTTTGCCTTTGCAGTCCGGATAGTTTCGCTTGGGCCTGTCGTGGCTGGCCCTTCTTCCACCAGACGACAGAGCCGTACGTGATCATTGGTCTAATGACCGTCACTAAAGAAGAACATACGCAATATCCTGAAAAGGTTAATGTTTGAGCAGGAATAGTTGGAGATCATATCATAGGTCCCTTTTTCATTAGTGGAAATTTAAATGGCGATAGTTATTTAGCACTGCTCCAAAATAATGTCTTGTTAACTTTGCCAGACTTATATCCTGATCCAGCAAACCCACAACTTCCAGCTGGAGCACCGCCCCATTACCAAATCAATGTCCGGCAGTACCTCAACCGACTATTTCCAAATTGGTAGATAGGGAGGGGTGGATCGACGAAATGGCCAGCATGATCCCCTGATCTGACTTTATAAGACTTCTCCTTATAGGGTTATTTCAAAAATATTGCACACAAAACTAAACCCCTCGACTAAGCTAACTTAAGAAGACGAATAACGCTTGCGATTAGATCGGTCATGCTTGAGATGTTCAGTATCATTAGAAGAAGTGTCTGTTTAAGATTGGGATGTTGCCAAGACGTTCGCGGCGAGCATTTTCCACATCTCCTAAATTTTTTTTTGTTGTTTTTTACATTATCAAAAAATAAACAGTATTACTTATTAGTTTTTGAGTGTGTTGTTAATTTTTGCAATAAATCTGAAAACACTTAATATTTCCGATACAGTTGAAGATGGGTGTAGGATATTGTACACGAAATATGTCTTAAATATTCTAAAGATCCAAAAATTGAATAATATTGTTGTATTTAAAATAAGAAAGTTGGTTTTGGCCACTGTTACATGACACATCCTGAATAAAAAGTTTTTATTGAAAAAAATGCGCAACTAGAAATACCAATCGACGTGTGTTTTTTTGGAAATACCTCCATGTATTTATTATCGAATTTATCCCATTTAGCTGATACACACTGTATATTATTATCTACATCTGTAACAAAAATGATACTTGGACCCATTTGCTTTTAACTCCTTATATTATTATACCTATTAATTATAAATAACGGACGATTATCTGTCATATCAGAAGGATAAAGCTTGATAGGTATTCTGGAACATTTTTTATTGTTGTTAATTTTTTGTTGTCTAGTTTTACTTATGCTATCCATCTTTGTGCACGCCGGTTGGTCGACGTTGGTCGTTATCTAAATTCTTAATTGCTTCTTACCTAAAAACTAAACTAAGTATTGATTTCTCAACAGTGCGATAAAATATTTAAAAACCTGATTCTGGACAGAGCTACAAGAAATTGTATAGGATTCTTTACAAGAATGAAATTATTTTTAAATACGGGTATATGCATCGTATCCAAAATTTCATACAGCCTGAATACCCTTTTTTGAGGAGTTTTTATTTTAATATCAGCTAATAAATGCAGAGCTGGCAAAATTTTTACTCATGGTCTTTTAGCAAGCATCATGTTATGCTTGAATATTTTAATAATAATAATAACAGCACTTTTATTTTCATAACAAACATTCATAAGTGAAATTGGCAATATGTTACCTTACTGACTTTATTAGTAGAGGCCACGCTGATTGAGTCACGTGACTACAGGTTGATGTATAAATGTTTACAAGAATGATGCCAGACATTTTGCTCAATCTTAAACATCTGTCATATATAACTTATAGCAACAGACCTATTATTTTTCTATAAAATACCTATATCGTGATGACTCGTTGGAAATCTAATGAAAAACTAAATTCAATGAGCGCAAACACGCCAAACAATATTAAGTTTAAAGATATGTTAGTCAGATTAAGTTTAGCATTCCCTTAGAGCTAATCAATCATTTAATCTATGTTTATATTTTTTTAAATAATTGTTCCGAGTAAACCTAAAATTTCTCATTAGAGACACTACAAACAACACCCCAAAACATGGGCGTCCGTCAGGATAAAATTTTAGCGAAAGTATAGTTTTTTATTTTTAACTGCTGTTTAATGATAAATTAGAATAAGTCAGTGTCGCAACCAGAAATTACTTTTGAGAAACAACCGATTTTAAAAAAAAATTGTACTGCTACCGCGAAACATCACTGTAGAGAAGAAAACAATTTAAATAATGCGCAAGAGCTACCAAAGTACCTACTATTGATATTTGCGTTGTACAATAATTATTATTGTCCATCACAATTATCTATTTTATTAAAATGTAAGTAACTTTATCATTTTACACGACTACGCTAACCCTGAGGACGACACAAAACCATGTCGAAACGTATGCCTTTAGTTAGACAAAACAAATACTTTTGTTCTGCTCTGCCTCAACTTTGCCCTTTGTAACTCTTGTTTATAATAAAGTATTTTTATTATTATTATTTTGTCTTAATGAGCTACATGTTTCGTTTCATATAGTTTAAGTATAATATACAGGGTGTTTCAATAAAAACTCCCAGGCCAATTATTTTGAAAACTAAAAGTGACATGTTAGCCTCTATGATTGGCTTCACAACTGTGTAAAAAATGTGTTTGAATAATACAAGATGTAGCTGGCGCCTCGGTGCAAAGAAATTTTTCGATGACAGGAACTTTTAAATGTTGTCGTTCTTAAAAAATAATTAATTTCTGAAAATATGGATAAATCCACAGACCAAGCACTTGGCACTTGACACAAGTGCTTGGTCTGAGGATAAATCCAATATGAAAGGAATTATTTGGGCTTAAGCTTTTTTTGAAAATAATTTTAACGAGTATTTTAATTATAAATATTTTTAATATCCTTTAGCAGATTTTAATTTAATGTTGGTAATGATAATTTTAGTGATGAAACGCTCGTGTAGCGCTAAATTATTACGTCCAGTGACGTCTCAAGGGGCGCCTTAACAAATAATATTGAAAAAAAATAAGACGCCACTGAATTTTTGGCAATTTTTATATTTTTTTCGGGTTGAGCAATTAAAAATATCCTTTTCTTGTCTGTTAAATTGTTTTCATATCTTGCTTCGTTTTCCAGAAATAAAAATAAAAACAATTTTATTGCATATCTTTTTTGTTGTTTAAAAGCATTAAAACATTAAAGCATTATAAAATAAAATTAAAATATATTTTAAATTTTATGAAAGAACTGATGAGAAATTATACAAAATTATTAATGAAAATTAGGACAATACCAAAAACTATTTAATGGGGTCGAATGAGGTGTTAAAAATTATTGCCGTTTTCATATACACACATCATTATCATCATCTTCGCTTTCCTCTTGGCAGAAGAGTCGTGATCAAGCTTCGGATTACTTCGTTGCTCGCTTTACAATTTCTCGCCACCTTCTTCGGTTGCAGACGCTGAGTGCTGCTTGGTTGACCGTTAAGTCAGTGGATGTCCTTATCTGATCAGTCCAGCGTATTGGGGACCTACTTGAATGTGCCCGGAGTATCTAAGGATTCGAGCTTGCACTATTTTGGATAATCTTTGGGGTTCGTTTACTTCTTGGATGATGGACGCATTAGTTCTTCTTGCTGTCCATGGAACTCGTAGGATTCTTCTCCAGTACCATAGTTCAAACGCGTCAATCTTCCTGCGATCGACAGCCTTCATCGACCATGTTTCTGCTCCGTATAGAAGTACCGGGAATATCAGAGTTTTAATGATAGTTTTACACACATAGCAAATCAATATAATAATTCGGTTCTGCAATCTCTCTGAATAGTGTATTTCGATTAATAGCAAAAAATACAAAGTATTAATTATTTAATGATTTTTGTTTTCCAGAGATATGCAATAAAATTGTTTTTATTTTTATTTCTCGAAAACGAAGCAAGATGTGAAAACAATTTAACAGACAAGAAAGGTTGTGTTTAGTTGCTTAATTAAAAAAAAATATAAAAATTACCAAAAACTCAGTGGCGTCTTATTTTTTGCCAATATTATTTGTTAAGGCGCCCCCTGAGACGTCACTGGACGTAATAATGTAGCGCTACACGAGCGTTTCATTACTAAAATTATCATTACCAAAATTAAGTTTAAATCTGCTAAAGGATATTAAAAATATTTTTAATTAAAATACTCGTTAAAATTATTTAAAAAAAAACTTAACCTCAAATATCTCCGTTCATGTTGAATTTATCAAAACTTTTTATGGGACATAATTTGACCAAAAATTAATAATCTTTAGGAACGACAACATTTAAAAGTTCCTGTCATCGAAAAATTTCTTTGCACCGTGGCGCCACCTACCTCTTGAATTATTCAAACACATTCTTTACACAGTTGTGAAGCCAATCATAGAGGCTAAAAACTACCGTTTACAGAATTTACATGTCGCTTTTAGTTTTCGAAATAATTGGCCTGGGAGTTTTTATTGAAACACCCTGTATATTATGATTTTAAAAAATCCCCGGATTTTTCTTCACCCGACTAAAGAGTAACTAATTTCTAATGTAATATCATATAAAGCCATAGTTGTCGATCTAAAGCAATATCAAATGATACGCGGGTTGTGTGGAATGAAAAATTCTTCATTTACTGATTACTATATTTTTATTCTACATTTTTATTGTATTGATCATAAATATAATTATTCGTTAATTTCTGAGAACCTGGCCGTATTTCTTTACATTGCACAATAATGTTATAGATAGAAAGTAAAGAATATCTTCAAGCGACAAAGAAGAAAAGCCAGTAAATAATCCTGTAACGCCTCCACAATAATTGACAAGGAAATCAGTATTACACCAGTCAAGTTATCAAAATTTTAGTGCAAAATGGAAAAAATTGATATTCAAAATTTTATTGCTGGAAACTGTTTATGGGGTAAGTATAAACGTAAAAAACCAAAAATAGACAACTGGATCGGTCATCCCTCCCCGTGGGGGGTCGAAAGGGGGTGAAAAATGGTGTTTCGTGATTTATGGTAAAAGGAGACGTCCTAGAAAAAAATGTTTCATACAAAACTTGTAGATCATGTAAAAATCTACTACTTTTGTGAAAAGCACTTTTTCACATAACCTCAAATTTTTTTAGATAAGTGCGAAAAACCGGTTTTTGTGTTTTTTAATTTTTATTTGAAAACGTGTCAACTAATATTTATGAAATTTTAGGGAGAAATAGCTTTTCTTATGACAAATAAGGAAACATTTTTTTGTTTTTATTTCATGGGCTGTTTTGAAGATATTTGCTTTTTTTTTTTTTTTGTAGTTTTTTCAAATAAAATTTGTCCTTCGAAAAATCAATTTAAAAACTTTTGGTTGTGCTCATTTTTTTCGTTTTTAGTTGCACTTTAACATGAAAAAAAAAATAAGACAGGGCGCAAAAACATCCTTTAAAATGCACAAGAAGCCAAAAGTGAGTTATACGAAAACGAATATTTCAGTATAAGTTCATAATTCGTTCAAAATTACGAACATTTTTTAAAATCAAGTACTTATGTGTATTCTATGGGAAAAAATACTAAAAAAATTATTAAGAAATTTAGGTTAATTAAAATTTAAATTAGCAAGAATTTTAAAATACGAATTTTTGTAATTGATCGAAAAAAGTATAATTGCGTAAGCGAGTCACAAAAAAAATAATTTTAGGTAATTTTAAAGTACTCTGGTTCTTTTTAACTAATAAAAATAGACTTAAACTAGATTCAAATAACAAGTATATATTTTAACGAAATATAAATTATTAATTCAAAAAATTTCTTTATGTTAACATAAAGCATGGTAATGATGGTAACATTGAAAAAAAGTGATATACAAAACCTGTTTGGTCTAGTAGATACTTAACCTATAACTCACGAAAAAACCCAAGAATTGCAAAATTATTACATTATTATATTTTAAATAAATATTTAATATAAGTACTAAACCAATCTACGTTTTTTTGGTACACTTTCATCATTTAAATTATAAGATTCTGATTTAGAATTTATTTTTTCCGCTAAAACGTTTTCTTCAACTTCATTGCCGTCTTCATCCTCACTACTAATGTGAAAAATATCTTCAAATATATGTTTTTCAGCATTTAAGCAAAGGGTTGGTTCTTCGTTTGCAGCTAAAATATCTTCTACATCAATAAAGCCATCCAAATTTTCTCGCTTTTCAAAATTAGTACAATTACCAGCACTCTGACATTTTGCACATAAGTCAGTGCATTGCAGACCATGCTTTCGGCATCCGCACTTAGTACTACAGCCTTTTTCACAGCTACAAGAAATTGATTTAAGTAATGTGTCCGGAATAACTGGATCGTCTGTGAAATGAGGTAACAGCACGTCTTTCTTATTAGCTGTTATTTTATTCCAGCCCCATTTAGTAGCAAGTAAAGTATTGTTTCCAAGCCACTTTTGAACCTGGAAATAGCATCTGTAAGAGTGTTGCGTAGCTGCCCCAACAGTTGGTGGTATTTTTTCTAATTTGAAACCTATTCTAGTCGATAGTTTTTTATACTGGCTGAACCTCAATTCATCAAGTGATTCTTTGGATTTTTCACATTTGTAGATTGATTTTATTAAAGTACAGCCGTTAGCAGAAATGATCGTGGGGTCTACATTTTCTTTATAAAAAGGTTGGGTTTTTCGTGAGTTATAGGTTAAGTATCCACTAGACCAAACAGGTTTTGTATACCACTTTTTTCAATGTTACCATCATTACCATGCTTTATGTTAACATAAAGAAATTTTTTGAATTAATAATTTATATTTCGTTAAAATATATACTTGTTATTTGAATCTAGTTTAAGTTTATTTTTATTAGTTAAAAAGAACCAGAGTACTTCAAAATTACCTAAAATTATTTTTTTTGTGACTCGCTTACGCAATTATACTTTTTTCGATCAATTACAAAAATTCGTATTTTAAAATTCTTGCTAATTTAAATTTTAATTAACGTAAATTTCTTAATAATTTTTTTAGTATTTTTTCCCATAGAATACAAATAAGTACTTGATTTTAAAAAATGTTCGTAATTTTAAACGAATTATGAACTTATACTGAAATATTCGTTTTCGTATAACTCACTTTTGGCTTCTTGTGCATTTTAAAGGATGTTTTTGCGCCCTGACTTATTTTTTTTTTCATGTTAAAGTGCAACTAAAAACGAAAAAAATTAGCACAACCAAAAGTTTTTAAATTGATTTTTCGAAGGACAAATTTTATTTGAAAAAAATACAAAAAAAAAAAAAAAGCAAATATCTTCAAAACAGCCCATGAAATAAAAACAAAAAAATGTTTCCTTATTTGTCATAAGAAAAGCTATTTCTCTCTAAAATTTCATTAATATTAGTTTCACGTTTTCAAATGAAAATTAAAAAACACCAAAACCGGTTTTTCGCACTTATCTAAAAAAATTTGAGGTTATGTGAAAAAGTGCTTTTCACAAAAGTAGTAGATTTTTACATGATCTACAAGTTTTGTATAAAACATTTTTTTCTAGGACGTCTCCTTTTACCATAAATCACGAAACACCATTTTTCACCCCCTTTCGACCCCCCACGGGAAGGGATGACCGATCCAGTTGTCTATTTTTGGTTTTTTACGTTTATACTTACCCCATAAACAGTTTTCAGCAATAAAATTTTGGATATCAATTTTTTCCTAACATTTTCCAGTTTGACTGGTGTATATGTCCAAATAATTAATTTCTCTTAGCTGTAATAAATTGTGGTTCTTTAAAAATATGTTTATTCTGTTGCACAGGATGAAAAAATAATAACTACTTGTTATGTTTCACAAATTTAATCAGTTTTCTGACACGTATTTCGGCCCTTGCCATTGCCGGCCATTGTCAAAGGAGTACGAGAAGATACCAAATTCTATGTGACATTACAAAGGTATTTATATTATGGTAACTCTACTAAACATGTCATAAAATTAAAATTAGGATTAGAAAATTGAATGGTTTTCCTAATTTTTAAAAATTAGTAAAACCCACAGTTGACCATTTTTAAAATGGTCATCCTCTGGGGAGTGTGAGGCCACAAGCATTACTTATTGCTGCATCGCATCAGTATACTACTTTTTACCGAAGCATTTAAGAAATATCTATCTCCTAGTTTATTTTACGCAAGCATCTACAAAAAACAATACCACAGTTTTTATTTAATCTTTATTTCTATGGTTCTACATATTATTCTAGCTAAGTAGTTCCTGAGAACCAGACCAAAAATGTCTTCCATAATTTTTTATATTACATAATAATCTAAAAGACAAAAAATATAGAATTTCTATTAGCGACAAAAAAGAAAAACCAGTAAATAATCCCAATAGACCGCCACAAGTAGCGATAAAATCAGATTGACCAAATAATTCATTTCTTTCAGCTGTAATAAAATGTGGTTCTTTAAAATATATATTTATTCTGGTCGCCTGCATACCAACGTATTTGCTCATGTTTAATTTCATACCTAAGCCCAATTTGTCAAAATTGTAATTTGCATGTGACGTTTCAGCGTTGTAAATTAAGGACGTACACCCTGGTAAACAGTCGCACTCCGTAGGTCCATTGATATATAATTCTTCTTGATCGATGCTTGACTTCACTTTTCTATCGACTAGCTCACCTGTAACGATGAATGTATGATAAGTGTTAATTTAATTAGCGGCATTGAGCAATTATTCTGTATAACTGAACAATGTTATGTCTTCGCAGAGATACCGTGCTAGCAAAAAGTATTTGCATCAAAGAGGGCTTGGATTAAAAAACCCGGGGCTTGGTTTAGATCACAATGATATGAGGACGATATATCTAACCAAATCTAGGTTAAAATTTTGTCAAATTCATATTATGGCATGATATGCCAAACTAATGAGTAATAAAATAAGTAGACAAATACAAATTTATTTTTGCTGTTTACAAAATTACCAAAGTAAGAATATACAGAAAGAAAAAGAAAAATAATTACATAAATTGCTGAAATTGGCCACCGCCATGCTCCAAGCATAAATTCACACGTCTCTTCATATTTTCGAAAGTATTGACCAGCATATCTGGAGAAGTGGAATCCTTTCTTGTAATTGTTCTAAATTTGCAACTGGTGTTTTAAAAATAGTGTTCTTTAAATGAGGAAAAACGGAGTAATCCATAACCGTTAAACAAGGTGATCTAGGTAGAAATTCAATGTCTGATCGAAAACTGATCAATCTGTCGTAGAAAAAATTGCGTAAGAAGTTAATAGTTTCGGCGGCTGTATGAGCGGTTGCATCGTCCTGTTGAAAATATCCAAAACGTAGTTCGTCGTCAAGTAATTGCTCCACAAATGGATTCAAAATATTGTCTCTATACCGCTGTGCTATAACTGTGTCATGGAAAAAAATAGGACCAACAATTCTTCTTTGGGAAACAGCTAACCAGAGACCAATTTTTTGAGGGTGCAATGTGGACTGGGATTTTCACTACTCCACATGCGTGTATTCTGAGAATTCACATAACTGGAGAGGTGGAACCAGGCTTCATCGGAAAAAATGTCAGGTCTAATAAATCATTTATTTCCAATACATTTTGGGTAAATCATTGAGAGTTATTCCTGCGTCTTTCAAAATCTGCGGTTTGTATTATTTGGAATACTTGCACTTTATAAGGAAATAAATTTAGCTGCTTCTTAAGAATAGTCCTGCATGTTCGATAAGATCTTCCCACTTCTTGGGACAGGCGTCTTATATAATTTGTCGGCGTATTTTGCACTATTTCACGAACGTTTGCAACAAGTTCTTCTGTTCTTTCAGATGATCTCCCTGCTTCTTTTTTGTGTGGTATTGAACTTGTTTGTATTGCCAATCAAAGGCCGACGTAAAATAAATAAATTTTAAAAAAAGAAAAGCCAATCACCATTTACTTTAACCCTGATTCAAAAATACGCTTCAACCATGAATGTTTTGTGCTGTTCCGTTAAGTCCATTGTGTGAATTGTTCAAGAAATTGGAAAAATTAGCGATGAATCAATTTACTTGTAACGACTGTCAAAGATTACGGAATAACTGAATGATTGGTAATTCAGGTAGTTACTGACATCCAACAGGTATTAAGATACGGCTAAGCATTACGTCCTTAGATGCAAGGCCCACTTTGATTCAAATAATTTTTGCTCGCACGGTATAAATGGGGATTTATCAATTTCTTAATTTTTTAAATAATATTTCATACCAATACCTAAAAAAAGTAAGTTTATATGGTTTAATATTTAAGGTTTAAATCTATTCGGTCTTGTCTGAGGAGATTAAGTGTATTTATTCAATCAATCAGCATAGAATATTTGGAAACAAAATAAAAACTTATGAGAACAGTTTTTGTTTTTTTTCGTTTCGACATCCATAATAAATAAGAAACAAGAGAATAATGACTAATCAAATAAATGCAAAAACTGAGAATGTATCTTGCCATCTATCCGTTTATAATTTTACGATGAAACCCCATTTAAAAAAACAATGAAATAAACCTATTAGTAAAAATCTATTTAACTTACTTCTTGCCTCAATTATACAGCCTACACTTCCTGAACCACAAATAGGAGTTCCTTTTTCATCTAAAACAAGCCATTATTAGTATTATTATTATAAATATTATTATTATTATTATTATTATTATTATTATTATTATTATTATTATTATTATTATTATTATTATTATTATTATTATTATTATTCTCAGCTTAAAGCTGGTATGATTTACCTATCCCGGATACTAAGTATCAAAAGGATTAGGCTCAATTTACATCATAAACTTGCGTACTGTATGGCAGGTATTCAATATAACAGCCTTCTGAATGTCAGAGAAGGTGTTCCTGGGTAGTCCCATCTTGGCGATGCTGTCGTGCAAGGTATTAGGCACTATGCCGGTTGCTGATATAATAACTGGTACTATTTCCACTTTTTCGCAGTGCCACATCTGTTTAATCTCAATGGCAAGATCTGCGTACTTGGCCATTTTTTCATGATGTTTGTTGAGAACGTTGTGGGTGTTCGGTACGGCTACGTCGACGAGAAGGACTGAGTTGACTCTTCTATCCACCACCACTATGTCAGGCCTGTTATTCGTCACCAGTCTATCGGTGATAATGGACCTATCGTAGTAGAGTCTAAAATTGTCATTTTTCATTATTATTATTATTATTATTATTATTATTATTATTATTATTATTATTATTATTATTATTATTATTATTATTATTATTATTATTATTATTATTATTATTATTCTCAGCTTAAAGCTGGTATGATTTACCTATCCCGGATACTAAGTATCAAAAGGATTAGGCTCAATTTACATCATAAACTTGCGTACTGTATGGCAGGTATTCAATATAACAGCCTTCTGAATGTCAGAGAAGGTGTTCCTGGGTAGTCCCATCTTGGCGATGCTGTCGTGCAAGGTATTAGGCACTATGCCGGTTGCTGATATAATAACTGGTACTATTTCCACTTTTTCGCAGTGCCACATCTGTTTAATCTCAATGGCAAGATCTGCGTACTTGGCCATTTTTTCATGATGTTTGTTGAGAACGTTGTGGGTGTTCGGTACGGCTACGTCGACGAGAAGGACTGAGTTGACTCTTCTATCCACCACCACTATGTCAGGCCTGTTATTCGTCACCAGTCTATCGGTGATAATGGACCTATCGTAGTAGAGTCTAAAATTGTCATTTTTCATTATTATTATTATTATTATTATTATTATTATTATTATTATTATTATTTTTATTATTATTATTATTATTATTATTATTAATATTATTATTATTATTATTATTATTATTAACAGAAGATATAATACAGTGTCCGCGAAAATAATTAAAAGCGAATATCATGGGATATAGGACAAGTGTGTAACTGTTTTTTTATATTCAAATACACAGTGATCCAAGCACAATGGTTACCCTGGGGGGGGGGGGGGGGGGGTAGACCACGACGGCCGTTTCGTCCTTGTTTGTTTATAATACCAGTTTTGTATATAGGCCTTTTGTACCATTGGGTACATATTTCTTATTACTGTAAAACATTTTTTTTTTGTTTCTAATGTTACCTTTCGTGAACAATAAAATGTTTACTATACTATAACATTACAATCATCTTCAAACAATGGTTTTACATCCAGGGGACATTCTGTTGAAGAAGGCAATATTTATAATATAATAATATAAAAGACGTTTTTAATATCATAATCAGTGAATTACTTACGCGGCATATGAAATTCAATACATCCGCATTTAGCCCAAGTGAAATTGGTAAGACATTCTAATTCGCAGTTTTCTTGGCTATAGCTTCGGAAAAATGCCAAATATCGTTCATGGGGGAAATAGCATTGTCTTCGATGTGGATCATAATTTCTTAGGCTGTCTGAAGTTGTCATCATATCGGGTTTCACTGCCAAAAGAACTTCTTTCATTAGAGGCGCCCGAAAATAATTCATTCCTACTCTTGGTATTTCATCAGGATTATGCAGAAGAATCTTAAAAAGAAAAAGTAAATAGGGATAATTTGCTTCGTTTCAGGTAACTTTTTTTAACAGGTGCCCGATTAATTAAATTGTTTTTACACTTTTATCAACGGCATCAAACTGATTAATAATTTTTATAAAGTTATTTTTTGTTAGGTGATAATATTTATACCGTGCGAGCAAAAATTATTTGCATCAAAGAGGGCCTTGCATCTAAGGACGTAATGCTTAGCCGTAGAGCCTAATACCTGTTGGATATCAGTAACTACCTGAATTAACAATCAATCAGTTATTCCGTCATCTTTGACAGTCGTTACAAGTAATTTGATTCATTGCTAATTTTTCCAATTTCTTGAACAATTCACACAATGGGCTTTACGGAACAGCACAAAACATTCATGGTTGAAGCGCATTTTTGAAACGAGTTTAGAGTAAATGGTGAGTGGCAATACAATCCGGGTTTGTGCATGGACGATTTTCACGAAGATTTTCCTAACGTTGCTTTTATTGCTGGGGATTTTTATCATTGCCCGAAAAGAACCTTGGCTGTGTTTAGGGAAACAGGTTCTATACAATACAAAAAAGGAGCAGGAAGACCATCTGTAAGAACAGAAGAACTTGTTGCAAACGTTCGTGAAATAATGCAAAATGCGCCAACAAATTATATAAGACGCCTGTCCCAAGAAGTGGGAAGATCTTATGGAACATGCAGGACTATTCTTAAGAAGCAGCTAAATTTATTTCCTTATAAAGTGCAAGTATTCCAAGAAATACAAGCCGTAGATTTTGAAAGACGCAGGAATGTTTTACCCAAAATTTATTGGAAAGAAATGATTTATTAGACCTGACATTTTTTTCGGATGAAGCCCAGTTCCACCTCTCCGGTTATGTGAATTCTCAGAATACACGCATGTGGAGTAGTGTGCAATTTATGTAATTATTTTTCTTTTTCTTTCTGTATATTCTTACGTTGTTAATTTTGTAAACAACAAAAATTAATTTGTATTTGTCTACTTATTTTATTACTCATTAGTTTGGCATATCATGTCATAATATGAATTTGACAAAATTTTAACCTAGATTTGGTTAGATATATCGTCCCCATACCATTGTGATCTAAACCAAGCCCTATACGTTTTTTAATCCAAGCCCTCTTTGATGCAAATATTTTTTTGCTCGCACGGTATATGGTGTATTATAACAAGAGCACTCAATTTATTGAAAAAAATCTAAAAATATCGGTCCAACAAGCCTTTTTTCCCGTCTAAGCGCCAACTCTTGCTTAAAACTTTGATAAGCATGAAGTCAGAATTTAAAATTATTGTATTGTAATTTCATTTATGGATTTTCTTGTACCAAGATATTTTTTGTTGATACGTCCAGACTTCTTAAAGGGAATCACATAAGTCTACAATACGAGATGACATGGTTTTTATCTACCAGTAACACTAGAAATTCAGTTTTGAAATTTCTAGGGAGCTTCTTGTAGTTATAAATAGGTAGAACTAGTAACTATAAACTGTTTCACCATTTTTAAAGTAGCGATGTCTGCTGTGAAGTAGGGTAAACCACCCAATGATTGGCACTTTAGGGACATTTATAGTTTATTTTGCTTTATCTAATATTTCAAAAACGAAAAATCAACTTGCGCATGTTTATGGGAAACACTGATTGGTGTAATTTTAAAATCGATAGATATTTTAACTATATTTTTAAGAATTTAAACGATGAATTGATTAAAAGCTCTAATTCTTCTTTTCCCTATGATTGGTAGTTTGGTATCCAATTGTTGGCATTTTATTACCCTATTATTGGCACCCACAAATAAACTGAACTTGCTGATTAATAATAAGTAGGGACCAAGAAAAGGAAGAAAATGCTTTTTTTTTGGCATAATAATTCACATATATCTACCCGACCTATATAATTATATATTATATACCTATAATATATAATTATTAAATACATTTTTAGTATTGCTTGGTACCTACCCATGCAGGCGATGAAAAACTCTAGCTTTAGTTTTTGATAAAATTACCAATAATAAAAAGATAGGGAAGTAATATTAATATTAATAATCATTTTTATTATTGGCACTTAGAGCCAATAATGGGGAATCCTTCAAATAAGTATTCCTAATATTGGAACTACCAAAATTTTAACAATATAATAAATTGAAATCTATTTAAACATATTTATTGGTAAGGTAAAGTGCTTATTTCGTCAATACAACTAACAAATTTAATATATTATTTTGAAAAAAAGCTAGTTTTTGAAAAAAATGCATTTAAAAAAAAGAAAATTTGATCAAATACATCATTTTTAAGAATGGCATTTTAGGTTTATTAATCGCTAAATTTAGATTTTTCTTAATAGTTAGATATATTTTACCTTTTTAGAGACATTGTGTATAAAACAAATTAAAATATTGGCAAAAAAGATCCAATAATAATGAAAATAATGAACTGCCAATAATGGGACTCTCAAAAATTTACCTTGTCCGTAACATTGGTACCTGATGCCAAAATTAGGAATACCAGCACAATATGTATCCTAATATTAACACTGAGAAAATTGTAGCAATATTAGCTAAAAACTTGTATTAAAACACATATTTACTAAGTTACAATGGGAAGGAATCAAGTCCTTAACCTAAAATCTAAAATACAACTTTTTTTCCTAAAATAATAAGCACCTAAATTTGAGTGTCTCTTTAAAAAAATGGTTGCATATTATGTACCGTTTTCAGGAGCTTCCAACACTAACCAGTTAATAGTTCGATTTTCACTGAACTGTTATTGTGAGGGTAGAAATAAAAAAAAGGGGAATGTGCAGGATCCAAAAAAAAATCCCAAACTGTAGTCAATAACCAGATAATATTCTAAAAAAAACCTAAATTAACAATAAGATGCCAATCATTAGCGCAGTGCAAATATTTGGGTAGTTAACCCTATAACCGATTATTATTTTTTTTTGTTAAACCGAATATTTCCCTCATAATATGTTAAAGTTCCCATAAGAGAAATGCAATTTTCGCAAAATTACAGCGAATATTTCAAATGTCAAAAATAATTTGATATTTAATTTTTATTTATTTTATTACCTTTTTCAGATTATCTTTTCTTATTTTTATTAGATTTACTACTACGGATAAATAAATCAAAGAAATATGAAATAATATTTGTATAATACGTTGTTTTTTTAACATTTTAACATCGACGAAAATAAAATTGGCCGCTTGACTTCTGGTGAAATAACGTAGACCCGAAATGAATCGTTTAATGTTTTAACCTTACCCTAAAACCCTGTACTGGCCCTTTACAAATGTAGTCAAGGTCCCAGTGGAAAGATCTAAGTACAATTACAAAACGAAAATGAAACCCCGCAGAAAATCCTCTTCTTGGATAGCTATCTATAGGGACATATTTTGGATATCCACTTCCTAAAGTCCAACCATGAGAATTTTTTCCATCTGATATGGCAGTTTCATGTAAATATCTAAAATGAAGATGGATGGCAAGAGTTTGGTATTTTACCCAGTTTTTAAAAGTATATTAAATAACAAATTATTAGATGAATTTAAAAAATAGTTTAGACATTTATTCCATGGACTTAGAAAGCAAACAGTAGTAATAGACAAAGATGCTAGACATTATTGACAACATGCTAGATTTCCCGTAACCGATATCTTTGTTTAATATACTTACTGTTCTGCGGGCCTTGTAGTAACTTGATAAATGGTTTTAAAAATTATTTAAGTAATAGGTCACAAAAAACAAAAATATCAAAAACATATTCAAATAAAAAAAATAAATAATAGAGGAGTTCCTCAAGGAAGTATACAAGGTCCAATATTATTTATTTTATACATCAGCGATATGCCTTTAGTTTTAAAAATGTGTAGGTTACAAATGTTTGCTAATGACAACTTACTTTACATTAATGTTTTAAATATTTTTGATGGTCTAAATACTCTAAATTCTGAGATTAGTATATTATTAAATTGGCTAAAAGTAAATAAATTAAAATTAAATATTTCAAAAACTAAATGTATGGTTATGGGTAGTAATAATTTAAATTGTCAAAATATAAATGTTGTTATTGATGGTGAAAAATTGGAATTAGTAAACAGTTTTAAATATTTAGGGATAATTATTAATTCAAAATAATTATTTTAAAAGTATCATAGCGAAGATTGCAGGAAAAATGGGTTATTTTAAAAGAATCAGTTCTAAATGTAAGTTTGTTTTCTAAAAAAAACTGTATTGAATAATATTATATTAGCAAATTTTCTTCATTACTTTTTCATTTTATATTATGCTAGTGAGCAAATATTTGATAAATTACAAATTTTACAAAATAAGGCAATGCGAATTATTTTAAATTGTGACAAATATACAAAAATAAATTTAATGTTAAAAATTTAGATTGGTTGAATGTAAGAAATTAAATTTTTTATTTAGTATGTATCTTTATACATAAAATTAAAAATAATTTATTGCCTGATTGATTAAAAAAGGTGTGTTCTTTTCATTATTATGGCCGTCATAATTCTAAAACAAGAACTAATTACAATTTTTATGTGTATAGAGTGTCTAAAACATTAGCTTATAATAAGTCAATTTTTATTAAAGGTTTGATAGAATATAATAATTTTAAAAATTCTATTAAATCTCAAATATCATTAAAAATATTTAAAAAGACATTAAAATTACATTTATTTAAAAAACACAATGATACGTAATATTTGATACAATTTGCAAAATGTTTAGCTTTTTTGTCTGTTTTTGTTAAAAGAAGGCTGCGTTTTAAAATTTAAAAATAAATCTATAAAAATGTGTTAAAAAAATGTACTTATTAAAAAATATTTAATTGTAGCTTTTTGCTAAATAAAACATGTTACTACTACTACTTGAGAAATTGGTAGTCTACTGCACTTATTGCACATAACTAAAATTCTACAAAACATGTGACAAACTATGATTTTATAAAAAAATTATTAATGACTCCCAGTACGACACTACCATCTACGTACATAAAGTGTTACACTTAAAAACTTACACGTTATCCCTATACACTTCAATCCTGTCTAGCATGTTAAAAGTAAAACATAAACCTTCATCGGTTAAAATAGGTTCAAATAGATACCTGCACGTTGACGAATAAAAAGGAGGATAATGACAAAACCATAGCAAGTCATCCATTTGGGGTGCAATCTATAAAATAATAAGACGATAATACAGTTTTGTAAAAAAAGTTTATTATAAGGGTGGTAATTTTAATAACGTCAGCACGTTTTAGGAAACCATTTATTTTTCCCTAAATTACCATGCGTATGCGCAAACCTTATGTAATCTGATTTCAGTAATTTTTTTATATGTTTTATTTTTCGATCTCCTAATCTAAAGTTCTCATGGGCGCAATTTGATAATTAATTGAAATATTGAGCGATTCCAGATATACAGTATAGGTAAGCCTCCGGAGTTAAAATTGGAGTGTTCTATTTTACATGCTATTAAGTTAACTAGAACACGCATCTGGCTCCTTTTGTCGTGTAGTTTATCGATAACTCATTAGAAATAACCTTTGAAAATCATTACAAACAGTATTTTTTTCCAAAACTTAAATCACATATTATACATAGGACAAACAGTCAGAACTATAAATATTAGATTTGACAAACACTAAACATATTTTTTGTTAAATAAGAAAATTCTAATTTTGCTAAAGATTGGTTTATTTAGTTGGCTACCGTTCGATTATTACCAGTGTGAGTGCCTTTTATATTGGAGTTAATTCCGTTGGGATGGCGCTACGATGTATTGATGGCCGCTTTGCTTTTGCAAAAATACTTTTAATATATCGTACCACTGTTGTCGGAATTGCTTGGGTTATGGCTGCCTGTAGAGTCCTAACAAGGACGAGTCGGTCATCGTGATCTACCCACCCCAGCGTATCTATTGTGCTTGGATCTCTGTGTATTCTAATAGAAAAAACAGTTACACATTTATGCCACAATATTCGCTTTTAATAAATAATAATAATTATATAAGCCTTCTGAAATATACTTATGCAAGGTGATAGTCCAAGAGCTCGTAAACCCTCCGAATAACGGTCGTCCTGTAAGGCTAGTAATTTTTTTAGTAGTGGGTCATAGCATACTAAGTACGATAACCACGACCTGGCAGGCATCAGCCCTGCACGTCATTAGCCCTTATATTTTTTAAAGTGTGAATAAAATTTAAAAAAAAACTTGTCGCTGTAAACTTCAACTTTTAATATGATTTAGTTCATTGACTGTAAAGTATAAAAAAAAAATGACAGGCGATTTCGGTCAGCACAAGTAGCTGACAGGTGAATCGAAAGGTGGGCAGTATATGATTGAAAATAAACTTATAACGTGTTCGGTTTCCATTCGGCACACTGTTTACTTAAATAATAAGATAATGTATAACAGTGCACAACGAAAACTGCACAATTAATATAAATTTAAATTTTACACTTTGAAATAATGCACAAAATAAAATCACATACACAATAATATTTTGGTAATATAGTAGAACAAGACTTCACGAGGATAAATCCTTATCACGACTGAAATTATTTTTTCAAATCTTTGTACGAAAGCAGGTATATGACCTTTCAATTTGTCCATTACTTAAACATATATACATTACAGAACAAAGTTTATTTTCAATCATATACTGCACACCTTTCGATTCACCTTTCAGGTATTTGTGCTTGCTGAAATCGCCTGTCAATTATTTTTTATACTTCACAGTAAATGAACTAAATCATATTAAAATTTTAAGTTTACAGCGACAAGTTTTTTTTCTAATTTTATTCACACTTTCAAAAATATAAGGGCTGATGCCTGCCAGGTAGGGGTTATCGTACTTAGTATGCTACGACTAGCTACTTAAAAAATTACTAGCCTTACAGGACGACCGTTACTCGGAGGGTTCACGAGCTCTCCATCTATGATATGTAAATCGGAATTAAAATAAAAAGGATTTAATTTTTAATTTACTTATTAATTAAGAATTTGATCTAAATTCAAAGTGGTTGGAAAGTGTTGACTTCATTTTTATTAATTAATAATACAATATTTTTTGCCATTTTATATTGGATAATAACTTCGTTAAGTTTATCACATTATTCTTATACGAATTCTATGAAAATAATGTTACTACAATTTGCGATAAGCCATTAGCGATAATTATATTTTAAATGTCGGCATACCTACACGACCTGGCAGCCAGAAACAATTTAACAGGGTTGAACTCCTATGGGTTCCTGGTCATTCAAGGATAAAAGGCAACGAAAAAGCAGATGAACTGGCAAGAACCGGATCTGCTCAAAATTTCAGGGGCCCAGAACCCGCCCTTGGAATATCAAAAAAGGTAACCAAAACAACATTAGAGAGATGGGCGCAAAAGCAACATCTATCTCGATGGAAGGCCCTCGAAGAAGCTATCAGCTGGAATGCTGCTCTTGACGCGCACTCAGTTAAAACAAGTGACCGGCCTACTAACAGGCCATTGTCACTTAAGAAGGCACCTTCAACGAATGGGAGTCTATAATGGACCCATTGAATGTAGACTTTGCGGTGAAGAGGACGAAACCGCCTCCCATATCATGTACAGCTGCGAAGCGCTAAACCGTAAAAGATTCAAAATCTTCGGAAACATTCGACGTGGCGATAACCTCCCGTACGACAAACTTGGAAGAAAACTACTAGACCTCGTAGAAGGAACAAACCTTTTCTAACAAGACTGGGGCGCACAATAAGCCAGAAGGCTACAGTGTAAGAAGCTTGGGTCACACGTCGAAACCGACCTCCGCCTTTAACCAACCAACCAACCAACCATACCTACAGACAAAATCTAATTAATAACTTCAATACTTACGGTAACAAGGAATTTAAGTGAGTCATATCCTGTTGTTGAATTACCTTTTTGGTAAATATTATTGTCACAAATTAATGCCATGTCCGAAATTTGGTTTATTCTAAAAAAAAATTAAATCATCCAAATGTCAATTATTTGAAGAACTTTTTTCTAGAATGGCTTAAGCATTTTTCATTTAAACTGTTCTAACCCAATAAAGGAAGATTCAAGGTTTAATAATTAAATAAGTCCATTTAGTTATTTCGGCTTCTAAAAAGATATTTATGTCCCAAGAACATAAAGGATAATAATTGGCACTTGGTGCTCGAGGCAAGCGCGGTTTCTCTACTCATTAAAGTATTACTTGAATTAATAGTATATTAACGTATACGTTTTATAAAGCATCATTTTATAGCACGCGTCCATGTTAAAAAACGAGCCGCTTGCGGCGAGTTTTATAACGGGACAAGTGCTTAAAACTGCTTTATATAACACGTACGTTATACTATTTTTTCTAATTTGTAGTTTTTTCAATAAAAAACACATATTTAAAAAGAAAATAAATTCTTCAAATTTTGTAAATTTTTATGTCTAAATTTTATGTTGGTAATACTATTTTTTATCATAGTAGCCTCTGGACAACAAAAATTATTTTGCGAACTGTCATTTTTTGATTTATTGACCCATTTTCACCACGAGATTCTAAAGTTATTTTAGCGATATGAGATTTGAAATTGGACGGAATAAGTTGTGTGATCCTTGTACATTCGGTACATAAACAGAGCGTTCGAAAATTCGGGCGATTTTGCTACTTTTTTTCGAATTTCAAAAGACGTGATTTTACGTCACGGCATTGCAATTTAGTATAGGGAAGATGAAAAATTCAAATAAATTTGAAGTTAAAATCGACCTTGGAAAGTTAGTAGATTGAATTTTGGATAGGATTTGGCAAAAAATGATAGCTTGAACCATCTACAAAAGATTGATTTATAGATTTATGCAACCAACATACATGACTGTTATCCACACAGAATAGAAAAGTAGGTTATCAAGCTATTTTTCCTCTGCGAAAAATGGGTTTTCTCGTAAATCACAAAGGCCGCGCAATAAAACATTTAAATGTTAGCAACATCAAATTAAAAAAAAAACGCGTATCGAAATAGCTTCATTACGATACGCAAATGCGTATCGTAATAGATTTGTTATGATACAAAATTAAAAAAATTATTTTATGTCTCCTAACATATTCTTTCCGTAATCCTAAAAACGAAATATACAGTAGGGACACGTTGTCTCTTTCCACATTACCTACTTCAAATTTTGGCACCCGATATATACTGTTGGAAAAGTAACTTTGCATGATAGATACGCAATTGCTGTGCGTAACAATATTATTTATTAATTGCCCACACAAGTAAGCATTGATACTTACTCTTTCTGTGTCATATTTTCCGGATTATTTTTCATTCTCTGAAAGCTCTGGGAGAAATTGTACAAAGCTGTCCTCGTTTTAGTTTCGGAACAGACAGTTACAGCTATAAATATATGAGTTATTCAAATGACAATATTTGCTAATGGAAGACTATATTGCCTTTCAAACAAAGAAAGTTGTTAAGTATTATTTAAATTAACCACATTTGACAACTTTTTTGTTTGAACTTCAGTACATAACTATACATATATCCTAGTCCATGCTTGATTTTTAAAAATTATTATGGATTTTGGCGAAAATAATTTTACTAACTTAATTTGAAGAAATTTTCCATGCTTAAAGTGGAGTTGAAAGTATGGAAAAGAAAGAAAAAACTAAAAGTCTTCCTCCACAAAATTTAATAGAATAAAAATTCTCTAGGGGTCTCTACAATGTTTCGAACGTAGAAACGTTCATCATCAGGAGACAGAAAATTTATTTAGTGCTGATGGTTTTACCAGAAGAGAAAATGTGTAGAACCCTAATGGAGGTTTTATGGAATTAAAGTATTGATGCGTAGAAGAGACATGATAATATGAAGAAAATTGATAAAGGTTAAACCATACTGAGTATGTTAAAAAAGTTATTAAGGGGGGTATAAACCAACCAAATAAACTGAGGAAGAAGAAAAACCTTCCTAAGAAGAAGGTGTCGAAGATTATTTAAAATTTTTTATAAAACTTTTCAAGTGTATGTCAGTAAGACGTTATAATAATAAAATTGTGATATTACGAAGATATAATAAAATTACATTGCAAAAAGTGTTTTGTGGGGTACTGAGGATTAAAGCTCAGTAACCCCGCAAGCGGTTAATTTAAAGCCAATACAAATTAATTAATAAGTTGCACATTTTTTAAAAATTAAAGGACTTTTGTCCAAACACGTGGACGTAAACAACCTTTTGACCTCTAATTTTTTTTTAATTAATTTTATTGGTTTTAAATTAATCGCTTGCCGGCCTACTATTGTGAGCCAATGCACAACGTAGATTTAAAAAAAAAACTGGTAAAAACTTTTTTTTAAATTCAGTTTTGAAATAAGGAATTTTAAATAAATTTAATTTTGAAAAATATCCTTAATTTACCTGGAAATGGTATCTTCCATATTGGAGTGGGACTCCGAGCGAAACTTACAAGTACAGGTGAATTATTCCATTTATTATAAATCTGAATGCTAAGATTTACACAAAAATATAGCGAGAGGCAGAAGAGGGCAAGCCACGTTAACCTAAAAGATAGTTTGTATTATACTTTTTAAATGTTATAGGTATTTAAATAAATTTACATAATAGTAAACTCTATTACAATGGGCCTCAAAACATAATCTGTTTCTAAAGAGCTCGTTAGGCCGTATGCGCAATTAATTGCATTGTCGCTGCAGAAATGCGACTAAAATTTATGTCTAAAACAGTTTATACATACCTTTCAAAAATAGGTCTCGTTTTTTCGCCTATGTACTTAATTCCCTGAATACTGCTGTTATTTGCATATTCAACCCAGTATTCCAAGACATTTTTATTAAAGCCAGGTACTGATTGTTTTAACTTTGTAAACTCTTTATTTCTTGTCTTGTCTTTCTCGTTTTCTTTTATATTTATTGGATCAGAAATGATATTTGTTTCTTCCTCAGCAATTATTATTTCTGGGTAACTATTAGCCTTATAACTGAAAAACGTAAGTTTTTTCCGTATTTAAAAAGTGATTACTAAAGCGCGTAGTATATATGCAAAATGCATACATATGCATTTTTTGCATACTTTGTCAATTTTATAATAAAATGCATATTTTTCATAAATTATTATTGTAAGAGCATATTTTTATGTTTTCGGCTTTATCAAAAAATTTAAAACGTTTAAGGTTTAATGTCCAGTTCGGTACTTATTTTAGGGATTTTCCAATCTGAAGATTATAATAATTATATTTACATTTTGGTTATACCCAAGGTATATTTTTAGGGGTTGTTTATTATTATTACTTAATAATGCGTTACTATTACCTGCTTAACAAACTGTATTTATATCGATTTGTAATAGATATTTATGTTTTAGTTTGTCGAGAGATTTTCAATGTGAAACTAGTAATTTCAAATTTGTGTTCAGAATGTCTGAGATGGCGAATCCGATTACATCAGTAGATATTAAGAAAAGCTTCTCTTTGTATAAACATATTTTTACTAATAGAAAACAATCCTTTTTAGTTGAAAATTTAAAAAAATATTTAGTAATATCTGTCTTTTATACAATTTTAGGTTAAAAAATTGTTTACTTTTACTTTTCTTCGTTTTTTTTTGCATTTTTTAAAAAAATAAACATATTTTTAGAATCCAATGTATCTCTTTACCTCTTTTTACTATAATAAATTAAGAAATATTGCATATCAGTATGCAAATTTATTTATTTTAAAATGCAAATAATTGCATATTTTAAAGGCAAACAAGGCATGTATGCGCATATTTTGACTGAATTTTAGTGCATATAATCCGACCTTTAGTAATTACTCTCTAGGGGAATATAATTAAAAACAGTAAGTAGCTGACACCCAGGTTTTACAGTAGTATAGACACACTAATAACACAAATCAATGGAACGAGTTTAATATTTCCATTACGCAAACCAACCTTATTTTACTAGCGCGGAAAACTCATAATCTCAGCACCTCTATAAAAACAATAAATTAACAATACAAAAACTTTTTTACAGTAGTAAAGTACTAAAGAAGCTGACTTTCATCATATTTATAATATAATTTAGGGAGTTGGAAGTAAATGGATTCAAGTATAAAAACATAACTTGTTCTGATAAGATATTGAAACATGTTTTTTAATAATAAATTCCAAAATATGTTACCCCTTGCCAAGTAACGCAGAATATTTTTTTATAAAATTCGGATTGTGATTGTTATTAAAATCGCATAGAGAGAACCTAATATACAGGGTGTCCGGGAAAATGTGGGAAATCTCCCGGATATGTAAAAAACACGTGAAAAGAATACTACAAGTTCATATAAACTTCTTACGTATCGGCCTCTCTTCGGAGATATGGGCTCCCAAAGAGCTCCCATGGAATTAGGTTTTTGACAAATAATTATTAAACCAACAGGTATATTTCAATTTTTTTTTCATATGATCTATACCAGGTAAGACCCTTTAAATTACTATCTCAGAAAGTGTTGCGAATTACTCACAGCTGCAGGGACGGACTAGCTGTGACACTAATGTGCCTACTTTTTTTACGCCCTGTATGATAAAAACTTTGGACAACGTTTTTTACATACCTTTAACCACAGAAAATATAGCTACGCAACAGAACGCTGATGAGAATAGGAAGACAGGCGACAAACGAAAACGGCCGCGAATGGTTACTCGAAAGGTTCGAGGTGGCGCTGCGAGTAACAGTACAAGCATTTATCGTATTTCGCCGATTTCGCGCTGTTCTGAGAAAGAATTTATTTGGTGATGTTGCCGTTCAGATATACTCTTGCAATTCGATTTACACTTACTTGGATTTTCGCAAGTTTATTTATTATTTTATATCATAATGCGGTTTATTGAATGACAGACCTATCAAAATAAAAATAAAAATGTACTTACATATAATATAACAGAAAGGGTGACATAATATAATAATAATAATAATAATAATAATAATAATAATAATAATAATAATAATAATAATAATAATAATAATAATAATAATAATAATAATAATAATAATAATAATAATAATAATAAAGGTCGCAAATTTTTTTTTACATTATGAGATGTCGATGTTTTGGGGGTCCCTATAGATGACGGAGAATGATAAAATTTTGTATATGGATTAAGTATTAACACTGCTTCAAACCTGTTATAAGTAATTTGATTGTGCTATACCAGCGCGTTATATGGGTATTATTCTGTGATCAGAGTCTAGTAGATTCAGGGTAAACAACTAAAAATGTATATCGACTATCGAGCGACAAATAAAGTGCTGGGCAAAGGTGGGTATTTGGCAATTTTTTAAATTGGAATAACTTTTTTATTTTATTTTTGTTATTCTAATAGACTAAAAACCGATCAAAGTTTTGTTTTTTACACTTTTCGTTTTAACTATCTTTAAAAAATAATCGACATCGATTTATTAGCGACCCTGTTGAAATATAAAAGTAACGCTGACTAAGAGCTTATTCTGTTTATGGTTTATCTGAATGTCGAACCGATTTGTTTATGTTTCGACGATGGCGGTTCCATTTTCCATTTTCATGGCGTAATTCGAGACGTAATATTTGTCAAGGGTTCTTTCTGTTTGTTTTAAGAAAGAACAGTAAGTTAGAGTTCAATTATTGTCTATCACAATAATTCACAAGCCCGGTCTTTGTAACCATTCGTTTTTGTTCGTAATAAAGTATTTTACATTTTACCTGAGTTTCATAATTATTTCTCTTAGTACCACCACTTAATCTCAACAGACCCTGTATATTGTAAAAAGTTATGTTAACCAACATAAAATATTTTGTAGAAGTTCTTTTTTAATTACGAAAAACAGTGGTTTATTTGAAAGATTTTAATGACGAGTTTTCTAATTTATGAATTTAGTTATTTAAAATCACAGCATTTTATTTTGTCCCTGTAAAAATAAATAATTTTTTATATTTTGGCTAGTGTCCGACCGAAACAAGATTTTCAGCCCAAACCGAAACCGAACCTTCAGCCTTGGTCTCAGTTTCGGCTGAAACCGAAACTTTTATACATGTTAAAAATTTTATTGTATACTAAAATCTAATTTATTTTATATAGGACGAGATCGATCTTGGGAACGGATTGAACTCTTCCCACCTAAAAAAAAAGGTCAACAGCGAAAAAACATTATTTATATAGACAACACTGCCTACGAACTCACCCAAATTTAGGCGAACGGTTCGCGACAATTCACGAACACTGAGTTTCGGCGCGGCCGAAGGTTCGGCCGATTTTTGACCGAAACCGAAACTGTCACAGATTTTTTGGCCGAAACTAGCCGAAACCGAACCTTCGATTGGTCTCTTATTTTGGCATTGCTACATAATGAGAGTTTAAAACCTTGCCGCTAATAATGTCGGAGAGACTTCAAACGTTTTCCCGGAATGCCGCTTCCTATCGGCGTTTTTTCCGGCGGCTAAAGTGGTAGATCAGAGAGGTTTACCTTTTACCCTCTTTTAGACAAACCAAGGTTCGCCCCCGCTACAACAAAAACATACATTTTATGCGAAAGCCACCATAAATTAAAATCAACCAAATCAATTAAGGCTCCTTGATCTTACAGACTGCGAAATTACCTACTACCAAAAATTATTAAGTTATTATTATATACGGGGTGTCCGCTAATTAATGGTACATAGAAAAACCACATACTCCTTAAGTAAAAATATTAGGATTTATTCATACATACATATATCCGAAAGTTGATTTTAACTGAGGTAGGTTAAAGAAAACTTTATTTTCGTTTTTCTCCAATAACTTTAAGAAAAACTGACGTTTTTTCAAAAATTTTGCATTAAGGGTTTTTTTAGGTCGAGAAATTATTTTTTTTATGAAATTTTAATGTACAATGTTGCTCTCTGCGGTATTTTTCGCACATTTATTAGGTCATAACTTTTTTGTGTCTCAGTGTATTTAAGTTTTTAATGAAGATAATAAAAACATTATATTTTACTTGCCTGAGCTAGTACACTGAATAATTTAAATGCAAATATCTCTGAAACGGTAACTCTAAAGTATTATTTTCGTTAAAAACTTAAATACACTGAGGCACAAAAAAGTTATGACCTAATAAATGTGCGAAAAATACCGCAAACAGCGCCACCTACTTTGTACATTAAAATTTCACACTCAAATAAACTTCTCGTTCTAAAAAAAACTTAATTGCAAAATTTTGTGAAAAAACGTTTTTCTCAAAGCTATTGGACACAAACAAAAATTAAGTTTTAACTTGTAACCCTGTATCTCAGTCAATATCAACTTTCGGATGTAGATAATTAAGTATGATTAAATGATAATATTTTTTACGTAATGAGTCTGTGGTTTTTCGATATACCATTAATTAGCGGACACTGTATATCTATAACATAGATAAATACCCAGAAATAAAATATCACCAGCACTTTTTATGCGTTCGGATTCGCAATTCAAGTACAGCGGTAACTAAGACTTAAAAACTAAGATTTAAAAAATCTTAATTTTAAACCTGCAATCTCTAAAATAAATTGTTATTTTTTAAGGGCAAAGAGACATTATACCTAGATAAGATTTTTAAAATAGTCAGTTAAACTGTAAATAACTACCTTTCAAAATACCCATAACATGTATTTATTTTAAACTTGGAGGAATATTCAATTTAAGGCTTTCCTAATGTCATTATTAAAATACCACAAATTCAAAGGAGATCCGTAATGAGAAATATTTTGGCTCTTGAAATTAGGTGGCCTTATACTGTTACATTAATGTCCGACATTTTTTCACTAACGTGGCAACTTTAAGGATTGTAATTATAAGAGATTGGATCTATTTAGTGAACATTGAAATAATTCAGTCAGCTTTATACCTATATAAAATATTAAAATTCCCACAAATGCAACGTTCAATCGTTATCGGTGAAAAGTCTAAAATTTATATAATAGTTTGACACAAACAAACTTTCCGTTTTATCCAGTTCCAGTAGGTTTTTTATTTTATATTTACTTTCAATGAACATTAATTTTCCAAAATAATGAACTTGCTTGTTCTAGAACGCAACTTTAAATTGTAGTTTAATTATTTTACTGATTATACATTATACAACTCAATGTACCAGGTGGTGAAATAAGCGAGGACGTAGGCTTTATCTCGGAAACCATTATTCGCACAACTTTCGGAAATATTTTTTATAAGTCAAGAGAAATTGCTGGAAATTACTTTTAAGTTCCTCATTTCGCCGCAAGGGGGCACAATTAAAAATTGTTTTTTTAAATTCTAAATTTCTCCGAAAATTCCCATATTACGGTATAACTCTGATTACATCTTTGGAAAGCTTAGACAATTCTGCATCATTTTGGTTTAAGGCTCATTGGCGTATCGACCTTGATAAGAGTGGGAGAAGCTATTGAAAGTGTAAACATTTAAATCGCTGTAACTTCTAAACGACTTATCCGATTTTACTAGATTTAAGCTTGTTTGGAAGGGGAAAACAAGTATCTTCAATTGTCGTATCCAACAGTACACGATAGTGTTTAATAAAATTGCTAGAGGGCGCAATTTGTAATAATAACAGTTTTTTCGATTTTATCCCGAAAATTCAAATCATACGGTATAACTATTACATCATAATCGAAAAGTAGATGAAATTTGCAACCAAAGATGTAAAGACCGCAGTTCGATATCTTTGTTCGTTTCAGAGTTATTGCCAAAACAATAATTTTCAATACAAATTGCGCCCTCTAGCAATTTTATTAGAAACTATCTTGTACCATTCGATACGACAATTAAAGATACTTACATTTTTCTTCCAAACAAGCTTAAATTTACTAAAATCTGTTTAGTCGTTTAGAAGTTACAGCGATTTTACTGTTTACAATTTTACTTGATAAGAGTGGGAGAAGCTATTGAAAGTGTAAAGATTAAAATCGCGGTAACTTCTAAACGACTTATTCGATTTTACTAAATTTAAGCTTGTTTGGAAGTACCTTCAATTGCCGTATCTAATGGTACACGATAGTTTCTAATAAAATTGTTATAGGGCGCAATTTGTATTAAACATTATTGTTTTGGCAATAACTCTGAAACGAATAAAGATATCGAACTGCGGTCTTCACATCTTTTGTTGCAAATTTCATCTACTTTTCGATTATGATGTCATAGTTATACCGTATGATTTGAATTTTCGGGATAAAATCGAAAAAACTGTTATTATTACAAATTGCGCCCTCTAGCAATTTTATAGAAGAATATATAGAATATTGTACTATTGGATACGGCAATTGAAGATACTTATTTTCCCCTTCCAAACAAGCTTAAATTTAGTAAAATCGGATAAGTCGTTTAGAAGTTACAGCGATTTTAATGTTTACACTTTCAATAGCTTCTCCCACTCTTATCAAGGTCGGTACGCCAATGAGCCTTAAACCAAAATGATGCAGAATTGTCTAGGCTTTCGAATGATGTAATCAGAGTTATACCTTAATACAGGAATTTTCGAAGAAAAGTAGAATTTAAAAAAACAATTTTTGATTGTGCCCCCTTGCGGCGAAATGAGGAACTTAAAAGTAATTTTCAGCAATTTCTCTTGACCACTTTACTCATAAAAAATCTTTCCGAAAGTGGTACGATTAATGGTTTCCGAGATAAAGCTGACGTCCTTGCTTATTTGACCACCCGGTACATAATTCCCATATAGCTCGAGAGGCTTATGATAAGTGATAAGCCTTTGGGATTATCGCTTTTGGTGGAACGATTGTTACTGTCATGGTAACACATTATCAAATATTTAATTGTGACATAATTTTTAAAAAAATGTCAAACCAAACGAGATTTGGAAGTGTTTCGTTGTCCGAAGTGAATTTGAGGCCAAAAAATACAGAAAAATCGCACTGGAGTAAATAATATTTATTATAATAATTGTAACTTTGTTATCAATAATAATAAAAATGAATAATAATTCAAATTATGGTTCGTTATATAATCTTTTGAATACCACTCGATGTTTTGGGATTACCTAATACTTTTACCTGGCACTCAACGAGTTACCATCAGCAACACCACTCCTCCAAAAGTATTATTCGGTAATCCCGAAACATCTTGTGGTAGATATTACATTCGATAATTACTGAGTATACAAAAATATGGCTTTTAAATATTTTGTTACTTCCAAAGGTTTAAGGGTATTTTCGTAAGCTCCTCCCGATGCAGTTATTCCGTAGCTTAACAGAGACTGAACTAAAGCAAAATATACTGTTCGCATACAACTTATGTCAGATATTTTTTTGATATGTTTGAACAGATAAAATAAGGACCGAAGTTTCTTAGTAAGTTGCTATATATGATTGTTCCATTTTAAATGATTATCAAATAATATTCCTAAATAATTAACAGAGTCAGATTTTTCTAAGTTCCAAATCTAAATGGTAAATCGACATTTATTTGCTCATTTTGCGGAAGGTCTGAGATATTACTTGCAAAGGGTAAATACTTAGTTTTACTTAAATTGATGGTCAACAAATTATCATCCAACCACCGCACAATTTTTTGTAAATTACAATTAATTTTTTGTTCGACTCCTTTCCATGTGTTACTTTCAACAAACAAAACTGTGTCATCCGCAAAAGATATTACTTCACCAGTATAATTCTGAATTAACAAATTATTTATATAAATGTTGAACAGTATTGGACCCAATACTGTCCCTTTTGCTGTACACCATACTTAATTTTCTGTAAACTACCAAATTCTTGTTTTACTTCAACTTTTTGTCTACGATTTAAAAGATAGCTGCTTAGTAGGGAAAGTGCCGGATCGCGAATTCGAAAATCATATTATAAGTAAAAAGTAAATGTAGAAACTGCATAATTTTATCCTGTACACAATTTAGGCACTAACAAATCGATGTTTATGTAATTCAATTTGGTAGGAAATTCTGCAAAAAATTTGCTTGCTTTTACAAACTTAAAATTGTCAGTAAGTTTGACGTTAAAAGCATAAAAATTAGCATAATAATCCTAAAGTACACCTACCTATATACTTATATTTCAACAAAACTGACAAAAGTTATATGTAAGTATATACATTTAACGTAGAAATAAAAAAGTTGACTTTACTTACCTATCGTTAATGATCTAAATAATTCCATTGGAACATCCCCATCCTTTAACTGGCCCTGTACCTACTTACATTTTCGATATATTTTTAAAAACAAACATTTTGGAAGTACTATATTATAATATATTTGTTTTGTTTCACTTATAATTGGTAAACTTAGTGAACCAAGAAATTCGTTTTCATCACAACCAACCCCTCCAAAGACTTATTAAAAAATTAATCTTAATAGTTATTATTGAAGTAGGTACCCATTAATAATAGACAAACACATATGTCGCCTACACCGCATTGCCTGCGGTACACCTACTTTATATAATAAGAACATTTTTTGTGGTAAAAACCCCCCCCCTAGGTGGAATTTCTCGCTGCGCCACTACTTAGTCTGTGTTGGCATTAATTATCGCCTAAATCTTTTCCATGATAATAAAATATGTTGTATCAAGGCTTTAATGTTGGTAATACATAAATTTATTACACTCTTTAAAATCAGCCCTTTAAATTTTATATTTCTACATTTTCTATAAGATGTACTACATACTTTGATTTATTAAAATACTTTTCCTCACATTTAAATACACAACGGTACGTTTGGCAACGTGGGACTTGCACGCACGACATCTCTTAGGAAATCTTCCCATAGAAACCGCCTGAATCTTGTAGGGAAGCCCGCTGCCGGCAGCCGGCTTCTTTTTTCGGGGGCGATTTGTTGCCACGTCTCCATCGTTCTGTTGCGTAGCTATATTTTCTGTGCTTTAACTAAGACAAAAAATTAAGTACTCTTCATTCATGTCGCTAATCCTAACCGTTTTCGGAAAAACGTCATTTTATTGCGATCATGTATTAATATTAAGAAGTTAAAAGTGAACATTTATAATTTATAGCAACAAAGATGTATCTTTTATTGAAATACGCTATATGTATACAGGGTCCTGCAATAGTGCGTCAGGCTTCCATAGCTCCTATACGAATGGGGTTACGAATTTTATTAATATGCCGACTTAAACCGCATAGTACGGGATACTTCCGGAAAATATTTTCTCATATACAGGGTGGCCCAAAAAAGTGTGGTCACATAAAGTTGTGATTTTTTAAATGGAATACCCTGTATATTATTAAATTTTCCCATTCAACATAAAATTATAATAATTTTTTTATAAATGCATGACTGGTCTATACTTAATAGTTTCCGAGATATCGATATTTGAAAAATGACGTTTTTGAATTTTGACAGCTTCTAGCTTTCTAACTGTACGTCTTAGAGCAAAACGGCTTACATGTTCCTATCTTCGATTTTTGTTATCTTTCCAAAAATTTTAACTTCCGGTCAAACCGGAAGTACTATATTTCCTGCTTTCGAGTTACATCCGGTTTGACCGGAAGTTGACACTATTGGAAAGATAATAAAAATCGAAGATAGGAACATGTAAGCCGTTTTGCTCTAAGACGTACAGTTAGAAAGCTAAAAGCTGTCAAAGTTCAAAAACGTCATTTTTCAAATATCGATATCTCGGAAACTATTAAATATAGACCAGTAATGCATTTATAAAAAAATTATTATAATTTTATGTAGAATGTAAAAATTTAATAATATACAGGGTATTCCATTTAAAAAATCACAACTTTATGTGACCACACTGTTTTGGGCCACCCTGTATATGAGAAAATATTTTCCGGAAGTACCCCGTACTATGCGGTTTGAGTCGGCATGTTAATAAAATGCCTAACCCCATTCGTATAGGAGCTATGGAAGCCTGACGCACTATTGCAGGAGTCTGTATACTACATGATGTAAATGTGTTAAAAATTACGTTTCTCCGAAAACGGTTAGGATTAGCGACATGAATGAAGAGTACTTAATTTTTAGTCAATAGTTAAAGGTATGTAAAAAACGTTGTCCAGAGTTTTTATCATACAGGGCGTAAAAAAAATGGGCACATTAGATTCACAGCTAGTCCGTCCCTGCAGGTGTGAGTAATTCTCAACACTTTCTGGGATAGTAATTTAAAGGGTCTTACCTGGTATAGATCATATGAAAAAAAAATTGAAATATATCTTTTGGTTTAATAATTATGTGTCAAAAACTATATATAATCATATGAAAAAAAAATTGAAATATATCTTTTGGTTTAATAATTATGTGTCAAAAACTTAATTCCATGGGAGCTCTTTGGGAGCCCATATCTCCGAAGAGGAGGCCGATACGAAACAAGTTTATATGAACTTGTAGTATTCTTTTCACGTGTTTTTTTTATATCCGGGAGATTTCCCACATTTTCCCAGACACCCTGTAGATACATTTAATTGAAGTAAAAGAATCTTAAGCAGGGACATTAAATTTAAAACTGTTTACAGAGTATATAATAATAAAATGCAATCTAGATTATTTCAAGATAAATGAATTTTTGTATCTATGTTCAATTTCTATATTTATCTACATCTGTAACAAAAATGATACTTGAACCCTTTTGCTTTTAACTCCTTATGTTATTATACCTATTTATTATAAATAACGGACGTTTGTCTGTCATATCAGAAGGATAAAGCTTGATAGGTATTCTTGAACATTTTTTATTATTGTTCATTTTTTGTTGTCTAGTTTGACTTGTACTCTCCATGTTATTTGATTTTCTATCTGCTGGCTGGTCGACGTTGGTTGTTATCTAAATTTGTAATTGCTTCTTAACTAAAAACTAAACTAAGTATTAATTGATTTCTCAACAGCGCGACAAGCAATTGTACGGGATCCTATATACGATTGAAATTAATATTATTAAATACGGATATAATATGCATCATATCCAAAATTACGCACAGCCTAAATACCCATTTTTGAGGAATTTTTAATTCCATATCACCTAATAAATGAAGAGCTGCCAAAAATTTTAAGCACGCTCTCATGTCATGTTGAGATATTTTAATAATAATTGCGTTAAACTCAAGCATCAAATTCAATATTAATGATATTACAAAAAAATCAGCAAATGAATAAAATGCATAATCAATTAAAAACATGTTATTATCAAATAAAAAAAGGTGACGCTTAAATAATTTACTGCTCATTACCTACTTGGTGAAGAATTATACTCTTTAATTCATCTACCAGAGGACACTTATGAAATAAAGATGTTCTGAAAACAGGTATAACCAAATCTACCCGTAGTATAAACATTATTAGAAACATCTCTTTTTTGTAACAAAAATACAAAAGTTAGACTTGGAAGAATAATTAGACGTAAGGACAGCATATCTATATATAAAACGAGATGGTAGTCATAAGATTTAACTGTCTAGATTTTTCCTCTACAAGAATCTCGGGAATGCATCCCCAACATAATCCTAACTATTTTTAGTGCATTACCAAAACTCTAATACCTCTATGTGCTACTATTGAAGGGCAATACCAGAACATAATACTGTATGTAATCACAGATTCCTGACAGGTCATATAGAATATGCTTACAAAATTTAAACTAACCTGGCAAAAAAAACAATGGCATATGTTACCTTAAGGCCAAAACACAATTAAAAAATAGGCATTAGGTCAATTTTTTCAACTATTCTTATTCAAAAATACTTTATGTAAATACCCTTTAAGTCTTAAGTCCTTACCAGACAATGATGTCCACACTAAAGTGACTTACGTACCTACATTTTATTAATATTAAAGCACAAATATTTTTGATCGACGTTTCCTTCTTAACCAACGAGAAGAAGAAACTCAGAGCTTATACAATGCAAGTGTAGGTTAGATGTATTGCTATCTTTATCAAGATATAATCAATTATTTTAAGAGATGTATAATAATAAAATAAGAGTGTATGACAAATTATTAGTTAAGTCACGTGCGACAATATGAAAACATAGTAAAAACTCTGATAAGAAGGCAAAATGTATGTGGACAATCTGTTAAGAAAGAAATGTAGTAAAATTAGACTTAGAGAGAAATCCCGATATTATCGCCTGGGAGTCTAATCAACATTTTATTGTCATTTCTTCCCAAACTTCTTAATAGTTTAATTAATGTACCTTTTAATTGGGATATAATAAGAAACGAAAATTCCATGTTTTTAACTCCCGCAACACCAGAAAAAAATTGTGACTTAGGTAAGAAGATAAATAGCAAACATAGTTCTAGTATTAATAAGATTCCAGTTAGCATTGTAAAAGTATCCGTTTCTGAATTGAGAAATGTACTTTCCTATTTAGTAGATAATTATTCATTTGAGTTTGGTATTCCAGATAATTTAAAAATAGCACTTATTAAACCATTGTATACAAAAGGAGCCCCTGAAAAGCTAGACAATTATAGATTTATTAGCTTATTACCACATTTTTCAAAAGTATTTGAATTAGCCATGAGCAAAAAATTAGTCAGTTTTATGAAAGATCGTAATTTATTTAATAAATGTCAACATGGTTTTATAGAAGGCAGGAAGGCAGATAAACGCAAACTGTTATTTTTCAATTTTTTTCGGGCCATTATAGATCACCTTGAAAGGGGCGAGTTAGCACTTGAAATGTTTTTTGATCTATCTAAAGCCTATAATTGTCTAGACAGCGAAATACTTATTAGAAAACTTGAAATGTATGGAATTAGAGGAAATGTAAAAAAAAATCTTGTCTCATATATTAACGATCAAAGACAAACCGTTACTATTACTAAGGGAGATAAAACTTGTAAGTCAGAAATATTAAATAATATTGTAGGCATAGCACAAGGTAACATTTTGGGCCCTCTTCTTTTCATACTATTTATCAATCACTTAGCTTTCATAACAGAAGATGAAAACCAGTAATAAATAATTATGCAAATGATACTAATATAATTATGGGAAAAGTCTTTAGATGCCTATCGCCTTCAACTATTTTTGAAATCTTTGCGTTATAAGTAGCACAATCAAATGAACAAAAAGAATTTAGTATTTCTTTTAAAATTAATTTTTGTTGAAACAAAATCAGTCGTTTTTGTGTTTATTAATTGTTATAAATGCAATGCGCCAAGGGAAAATATCCACCAGCCTTTGAAAAATCCTTAAAATTTTGACTTTAAACTTGAAATCTCGGCCATAAATTATTTGAATTTTTTATGTTTTTATATTTTTACTGTAATACTGCAATGTCTAGAAATTATTTTAAATGACCCAATGACAAACACATATAAAGTGGAAAGACCAGTTGCTTATATTTTTGCTATGGCCGTTTTTTGTGTAGATTTCTCGGATGTTTTTAAATTTTATTGCTAATATTTTTTACCTTACCTTATACCATTATACAAACCTACGTATTATTTTTCTATAAAATGCCTATATCGTGATGACTTGTTGGAAATTTAATGAAAAACTAAATTTAATGCGCGTAAACCCGCTAAACAATATTAAGTTTAAAGATAATAGTCAGATTAAGTTTAACGTTCCCTTAGGTCTTGTAATCAGTCATTTAATCTATATTTATATTTTTTTTTTAATAATTGTTCCGAGTAAACCTAAAAGTCCTAATTAGAGGCACTACAAACAATACCTTAAAACATGGGCGTCCGTCAGAATGAAATTTTAGCAAAAGTATAGTTTTTTTATTTTTAACTGCTGTTTAATGATAAATTAGTGTCAGTGTCGCAACCAGAAATTAGTTTTGAGAAATATCCGATTTTTTAAAATTTTACAGCTACCGCCGAACAACACTATACAGGGTATTCCCTACTCGATGGTACATTAGAAGTATCTGGAGAACGAAAAGAAAAATAATTTTGAAATTTTCACTACGGCCATAGGAGACTGCGCTCTAGCTTTTAAAAATAATTTCGCGGTTGCAGTGTTGCCAGATCTATTGATTACTGACATCAACTTTGGAATTTTAAATGAGACACCCTGTAGTTTATTTTATTTTTAGACTCCACGAGGCACTCTAGGTTTTTTTTGTGTAGGAAATTTTTCCATTGCTCAAACCGTTACTGAAATATTAATTAATTTTTGTGTTTTTTTTTACGGAAACGATGTGAATTAAAACTTCAATATTTTCGTCTCCAGATGTCAAATCAACCTAAAATTTGAACATCATTTATTCAACATGTGGTACTTTAATTATGCCAACATAGGATCGCCGACTTCTATACAGAGTGTCCTAAAAATTAATTGCAATTCAGATTTTATAAATTTAATCAAAAGTCACTTTTCTTAAATGGAACACCCTGTATATTATTAAAGTATTGAATAGAGTGGCCCAATTGAATTTTTTTCATATAGGGTGTTCCTATACCTATTTTGAACCGCTTTCGATTTATAAGCCAATTTATGAATAAAATTACTATTCATATTCGAGAACTAGAGATAAGATCTAAACCGATAAGTAGTGTGCCATGATCAAAACAACCGCAATACATAACGATGGTGACATGACATGTCTGACTTTTTAGTTTGGGTTTGCTTATGTCAGATTAAAATAGCAAAAATGGAGAATAATAGTTATTCTAATGCGGATATTTTAAATTTATTTTATATTCACGGCGAGTGTCAAAGAATTGTATCAAGAACCTGCAGAAAATTTAACGCTCTTTTTCCGAATTTGCCGCCCATGAACCAACGGAAATTTCTCAGATTTGAAGGTAATTTTTTAAATTTCGGAAATGTACAGGCTCCAAGATATCAATTTCACCCTGTTACTGAAAATGAAGAGAATGAAATTAACGTTTTGGCGTATTTTCACGCCTATCCTCAGGCTTCAATAACAAGTGCCAAAAATGATTTAGGAATAAATCGAACTTCAATATGGAGAATTTTAGATAAACATAATATGCATGGCTACTAACTAATTACACTACAGGCTTTACAAGCAGGTGATCCTCCAAAACGTGTAGATCTTTGCGAAATGTTATTAATTCGAACACAGGAGGATCCAGATTTTCTGAAAAGAATTATTTGGACTGATGAAGCAAAATTTTCACGCGAAGGAGTCTTTAACCGTCAAAATAATCACTATTGGGCTGCAGAAAATCCACACGTTATAAGAGAAAGAGGTTACCAACAACGGTTTAGTTTCAATGTATTTTGTTTGTTGATGGATGGGAAATTATCAATTTATATTTATGATGAAAATTTAAATTCTGCCAAATATCTGGAAATTCTAAGAACGACTGTATCTGACTTTTTGGATAATCTACCGCTTATCGATTTAAGAAATTGTTGGTATCAATTAGATGGAGCTCCTGCTCATTGTACCCATGAAGTTTCCGCGGAACTGTATAACATGTTTGAAGATAGGTGGATAAGACGTCTAGGACCATGGAGTTGGCCACCGCGATCTCCAGATCTTACTCCTTTAGACTTTTTCCTGTGGGGTAGGATTAAAGAAGTGGTTTATAAAACCAGTAAATTCAAAAGAAGATCTAGAAAATCGGGTAAGGCGCGCTTTTGAAGAACTTGATCCATTAGAAATTCAAAGAGCTACTACCAGTCATGTGATGACACGTATTACCGATTGCTTACATGAAAATGGTCAGCATTTTAAACATCTGACGTATTAGCTGAGAATTCCAAACATTTAATTTACTGACAAAATCGGTTCTTTTCAGAACCACAATTTATTATAAAAGGAAATTTGTTTTGATCATGGCACACTACTTATCGGTTTAGATCTTATCTCTAGTTCTCGAATATGAATAGTAATTTTATTCATAAATTGGCTTATAAATCGAAAGCGGTTCAAAATAGGTATAGGAACACCCTATATGAAAAAAATTCAATTGGGCCACTCTAGTCAATACTTTAATAATATACAGGGTGTTCCATTTAAGAAAAGTGACTTTTGATTAAATTTATAAAATCTGTATTGCAATTAATTTTTAGGACACTCTGTATAGAAGTCGGCGATCCTATGTTGGCATAATTAAAGCACCACATGTTGACTAAATGATGTTCAAATTTTAGGTTGATTTGACATCTGGAGACGAAAATATTGAAGTTTTAATTCACATCGTTTCCGTAAAAAAACACAAAAATTAATTAATATTTCAGTAACGGTAAGAGCAATGGAAAAATATCCTATACAAAAAAAACCCAGAGTGCTTCGTGGAGTCTAAAAATAAAATAAACTACAGGGTGTCTCATTTAAAATTCCAAAGTTGATGTCAGTAATCAATAGATCTGGCAACACTGCAACCGCGAAATTATTTTTAAAAGCTAGAGCGCAGTCTCCTATGGCCGCAGTGAAAATTTCAAAATTATTTTTCTTTTCGTTCTCCAGATACTTCTAATGTACCATCGAGTAGGGAATACCCTGTGGAGGAGAAAACAATTCAAATAATGCGCAAGCTGTATTTAGTACCAAAGTAATCATAATTATCTATTTTATTAGAATGTGCGTAACTTTATTATTTTACATGACTACGCTGACTCTAAGGATGACACAAAATCATATCGAATCGTACGCCTTTAATTAGATAACAATACATATTTTTATCTTAATGAGCTCCATGTTTCGTTTCATATAGTTGAGAGAAAATTTACATTTTAATATATATTTTTTACATTTCAAGGTACCTATTATATAACGGTTTAAAAAGTACCGGGAATATTCTTCAGGTGATTAACACGTTCACTGCCTTAATGGAGAATAAATGGTTCCAACTTTAAAAACGCGGCCTATTAGACCATGATGCAATTTGTCGCACGCGCCAACTAGGTCCATTGGACCGATTTTAGTTCCGCTGGACGTCTATTCTCCAATTTAGGAGAAGTGAATGCTCTCTCGCGAGAAGGGATAATTCACATCATATGCTCACATCGTCTGAACTTTCGATGTATAAATAGTCATTTTAAGTTTCAAGAATACAGTTTAAACATTTTAAGAGAAAAAGTAATCACTTCTCTTGAAATGATCATTTGCCTATTTCGATAATAGACGTCCAGGGCCAATGGTCTGTTCTCATCGGGGAATATTCGCTGTGATAGACCGAGCTGGCGCATGGGACAAGTTTGCAGTTTGCACACTCAGTCAGAAATTCCTAGTCCGCAAATCGATTTTTTTTTAATTGACGCCAGAGCCCATTTCATTTGTCCTACTTTATGCAATGTCACAAGCGGCCTCTCGGACTTTTTTTTTGGCATGAAGTCATGATTAAAAAAGCGAATATGGCTTCGGTTCTCAACGTGTTAAAGAGTTGCCAATTTTTAATGTAATATCAAGGAAAGCCATAGTTGTCGATCTGAAATAATGAAACTACTATAAATATTATATTTTTATTCTACATTTTTATTGTTATGATCATAAATATAATTATTCATTAACTCCTGAGAACCCGACCAATAATATCTACCATATTTCTTTATATTGCAAAATAATCTTATAGAGAGAAAGTAGAAAATTTCTACAAGCGACAAAAAAGAAAAACCAGTAAATAATCCTAAAAGGCCTCCACAACTGGCAAGAAAATCGGTATGTCCGAATAATTCATTTCTCTCAGCTGTAATAAATTGTGGTTCTTTAAAAAATATATTTATTCTGGTTGGTCGAACACCTTCATGTTCACTTAAGTTGGCCCTGTAACCTCTTGCAAGTTTGTACCAATTGAAATCTGCCTGGGATATCTCAGCGTTATAGACTAAGGAAGTGCATCCTGGCAGACAGTCACACCCGGTAGGTTCATTATTATCTAATACTTGTTTGTCGATGCCTGATTTCACTTCTCTGCGGATTAACTCAACTAAAACAATAAATATGAAATGAGATTTTTTTTTCAAGGAGAATCTTCTAAAGACTCTCACCGTGTAAAGCAGAGTAGTGTCGGATTCAGCCCTGATGGGGCTGCATACCGACTAAATTCCCGTGTTGCTGCGGTTTCCCCGCCTTAAGGCTTAGTATTTCCGCTTTGCACGCCTAGTGCGTGTTTGTGTAGGTGAAAGGATTTTGGTGCAGTGTAGGTACGTGTTAGTTCTTCAGAAGAGATAACACATGCCCATGCTTCACGGCTATGAGGACCCCACTATTTCAGGGAGAGTACTTGCAGTGCTGATCTGTAGCAGTCGTAAACTGTTGCGGAAGTGGTAGTTGTGTTTGTTATTAGCTACTTACTATGATAGTGTTTGTGTAGGTGTCTGATTTGGTGCAGTGTAGGTGTTTGTGCTTCAGAAGAGGTAGGGGAGACCGGGGCTAGTTGGCTACAGGGGCAAGTTGACACGGTTCCTCTATATTCGAATAGTGTGCATGTGTAAATGCAAATACCATTGAAATAGATGATCGACAACTCGCGGCAACCTTGTAAAACGTCGCGCGCCAAAAGTCAGGCGTTAAACAGTTGTTAGTTGTGTTTGTTTGTTTTAAATACCGGTAAGTACATTTTTGTCCTCTTCGAAATTTATGAATAACCTGTTTAAATTAACGTATTTAATTTGATTTTTTTTACACAATTTGTTGCTAGACGGCTAGTTGACATACTATGCCAGGCAAAGCTATCCAATAATTGTTTGTTTTTTGTAAAAAAATATATTTTGTTGTAAAACCTCTGTCGGGGCAGGTTGGCACATAGTTTCGGGGTACGATGACACAGTGCCAAACTGCCACTGCGCGGCGAAAAGGGAGGTCGACAGCTATTCTTACGGATACCCCAATCAAAGATACGTTGAAAGAAGAGCAGAATGCTTCTAAAAAGAAAAAAGAAGCTGCAGCTGAAAAGGCAAAGAAGAAAGTATTTGGAAAAAAGAAAAAAGAAAAAAGAAAGCCAAAAAATATAACCAGGTCCGTAACACATGTTTGTGCAGAATATTCAACTTCTGATGAAGAGGAGGAGACATTTTCTGCTTGGTCTGCATGGACAGTATTGCGAACAGCGAACCAGGGGAAAAGTGGGTTCGATGTGTGGCATGCCATATGTGGTCTCATGAGGCATATACAAACAAAGAGCCACGATACATATTATGTTCGAATTGTGACTCGGATGATTCTGACTAACCATTAATTTTAATTTTTGATGTTTATATAACTGTAAGCTTCTTTTCTACTTTCTGTTTTAGCTTTTCGACGTTTTTTATTCTTTTTTATATTGTATCCTTTTAGTAGCTAATAAACGTTTAAAACTATAAAAATACTTGTTTTCGTCTATATAACTTACATAACTAACCCCAAATAGTGCCCCCGAGTTGGGGTAAATTGGCACACTAACACTGATGTTTTTAAAAAATTGTAACTATTTAACTTTTTTTTATACCTTTTTAAATACCTCAAAGTGTAGGGAAACTGTGCAAATCTGTTCTGCATATTTTGTAATTCGGTTTAATTGTTTGTAGTAATATTTAAAAAATAAATCCTAAAATGTGTGCCAACTAGCCCCGGTCTCCCCTACACGTGCGCATGCTTCATAGCTATGATGACCCCACTGTTTCAAGGAGAGAAGATGAGATAAGAATCACCTAACTTCGTTGAAATAAATTTGACCAAATTATTATATTTCGCAAATTAAAATGGCCAAAAAAGAGGCACGGCTTTGTGAGTCAACTTCCTAGTATATTAGTATATATTTTCTAAACAGACACACACGATCTTTAATAATGACGTATTGACTAATGAGACTAACAATGATCATAAAGATGCAACCATTGTGCCACAAAATATCATCTCGGAAGTTTGCCACTTGCTTAAACCCCAAATGATTTATGGATATGTCGTAGGCTGATAGTGAAATCCGTCATTTCATGAAAAGCCTAGTCACTTCATGAATCGTCGGCAGATTGTGTAAAAACACGAAATTACACGATCTGCCGCGTCACTTCATGAAGAGACCTTGACGTTTTGGCGTATTATGTATAACACAATCTGCCTAATTTTAAATATCGTCACTTCATGTAGTACCTAACGATGTCATGTCAGTCGGCAGATTGTGTAATTCCGTCTAAAAGGTATATAGGCAACTGGTTTGTTCGTTGTTCCCCAGAGCATTTTTTTTTAATTAAATTTTTTTAACTAATAATATTTTATAAAAATTAAAAAAATGCTCTGACAAACCCGAACAAATCAGTTGCCAATATACCTTTTAGACGAAATTACACAATATGCCTTGTTTTTGTGGCATTTCATGAAGTGACGATATTTAAAATTAGGCAGATTGTGTTATACATAATACGCCGAAACGTCAAGGTCTCTTCATGAAGTGACGCGGCAGATCGTGTAATTTCATGTTTTTACACAATCTGCCGACGCTTCATGAAATGACTAGGCTTTTCATGAAATGACGGATTTCACTATCAGCCTACGACAGATACAAAGGCAAGACTGTATATGACTAATATTAAAATTGAATAACTTGTATAGCCGACATTGATGAGAGAATTTAAAGCCTATGTAGCACAATTGGTAGAGTGCTCGACTGGTATTCGAGTGGTTCTGGGTTCGATTACCAGCGCAGACATAAAATGTTCCTTAATTTTAAAAAAATGGCTTTACGCCGCTGAACATTTTTAAGTTAACAATTTTAAATATTTGGAAATGATTCACGGATTGACAATGACAAAAATAAATTATTGTCAAGATACAAGTCGCAACCGCTAAGTGATTAGCAATAGCAATTCATGTGAACTGGTAAGCCATGGACACCGGCCATAACTCGCTAACCCTTAATCATATAACTTGGGGGAAAAAAAATTATTAGCTAAATGCACTAAGAGAAATCGCTGGAAAATATTTTGAAGTTTCTAAATCCACCGCTAGAGGGCGTAAATCCAAAATTTTCCATTTTTTGAAGGGTACACCCTGTATATTTTTAAATTTTCAAATTCCACATAAAGGTATAATTATTTTTTATTAAATGCATTATTAGTCTATACTTTATAGTTTCCGAGATATTCAATTTCGAAAAGTGACATTTTTGAACTTTGATAGCTTCTAACTTTCTAACAGTAGGGGAGACCGGGGAACATTGGTACGCGGGGCACATTGGTACGATTTTAATTTTCCCGCCAGTTGTCAACACAGATTGGTTAAACCATCCTAATATAGATGTCACTACCGTTGCTGTTATCTCCAGTAATTTTTAACTGGCTTCTATCAAGAATAGAATAGGTAAAGATAATTTGTGATTTGAGAGGTGTTAAAATAAATTTTTGGTGACTGCATATTGTGAATAAATCTCATATTAAATTTAAAGGTAAGTTGTTTGAATAATTGCCCATTTATTGTGGTAGTTTTACTGACATTTTCACCTGAAAATGTCGTGGAAAATCCTAACCTCTTTGACGCAAATTGAAGTTTTGTTTTCTGTTTCTATCTGGGGCACTTTGGTACATATAGATTCAGGGTACATTGGTACACCGTACCAATGTTCCCCGTATTGATTTTATTCATTTTTCCATTTTTTTATTTTTATTTCAGCACTATAAAAATGGTACGAAATCGCAAAAAAAAACGGAGAGACATCTCATCTCGGAAGAAAACATAGCCAAGGCCAAGGTGTTAAGCAAAAAATTGTCATATAGAACTGCAGCCATTCAAGGGCTAAAAAAGGAAAATTTATATATCCTCAAGCACCAGATATTTCTTCAGTTGACCTTGACGATATTGTTATGAAATTGCCGTTCCCAAAGAAATTTGAAGGCACTGCCAGCTTGCAAGCTTCCCTAACTTTTTCAGTTAATCTAACTGAGTATATTCAATAATATGCCAAAAATGTAACTAAGTATTATGACTTTCTAAAAAATCTGATTTTCTGTATTTCAATAAAAATTTGTAAAACATATACTCTGTTATTATTCCCTGAAATTAATTTAAAACTGGCTAGAACACATAATTATAAAGAGTGTACAATTAATGTACCCCAGAGATGTACCAATGTGCCCCGCTACCGGGGCACATTGGTACAAAAATTAAAAAAACAATAAAGCTTAATATTTTTAAAATGTTTCATTATTTGGCATAAGTTAAGCCACAAGGTAATTTAAAAAATGCTTACATAGTAATTTCTTCATAAGGCATATTTTAATATTCATTACGTTGAAACTAATAACCAAAAATATAAAAAGCGTACCAATGTTCCCCGGTCTCCCCTACGTCTTAGAGCAAAACGGCTTACATGTCCCTATGTTCAATTTTTATTATCTTCCCAAAAAAATCAACTTCCAGTTAAACCGGAACAACTATATTTCCTGCTTTCGAGTTACAGTCGGTTTAACCGGAAGTTGATTTTCTCGGTCGGTTAAACCGACTGTAACTCGAAAGCAGGAAATATAGTTGTTCCGGTTTAACTGGAAGTTGATTTTTTTGGGAAGATAATAAAAATTGAACATAGGGACATGTAAGCCGTTTTGCTCTAAGACGTACTGTTAGCAAGTTAGAAGCTGTCAAATTTCAAAAATGTCACTTTTCGAAATTGAATATCTCGGAAACTATAAAGTATAGACTAATAATGCATTAAATAAAAAAATAATTATAATTTTATGTGGAATTTGAAAATTTAAAAATATACAGGGTGTACCCTTCAAAAAATGGAAAATTTTGGATTTACGCCCTCTATAGCAGTGGATTTAGAAACTTCAAAATATTTTCAAGCGATTACTCTTAGTGCATTTAGCTAAAAAAAATTTTTCCCCCCAAGTTATATGATTAACGGTTAGCGAGTTATAGCGGGTATATGCATTTTAAACCAATTCGCGGTCACGTTCCATTATTTATGGTTGCTCAACCATTCGAAAATTTAACAAAACAGTAAAGATTTAATCAAAGAATAACAAGTTTAAAAACAACGACTGATTGGATAGCTATTTAATGTTGGTCTTGAAACAAAATAAGAAATACCTATCTGATAATTGTTGGAAAAGTTATAACAAAGTGATAAAAATTAATAAGACATCAGTTTTGGAAACAAAGTATATGTATCTTTTTTCCTCTTCAAACGATGCTCTCTTATTTACTTAATGGTGAATGTAAACGTATACTCAAGCTAATGTAGCATATTAAGTGTCATTATTTTTAGTTTCTGTATACAAAAGTTAACTTACTTCTTGCTTCAGTCATGCAATCTATATTTCCCGAGCCACAAATAGACGTTTCTTCTTCATCTAAAACAATCCATTATTATTGGTACTATTTCTAGTAGGTGTTTTACGAATCACGTGCCTTTAGGCATAAAAATATTTTTTAACGATAATGTTAGTAAATAAAAAACATATATTATACCTATAAAAAATATTTTATTTAAGAATAGTCCGTCCTTCTTTAGGGACATGCTCAAAATACACTCCAGAACCGGCTCAAAGCCATTTTTGTTGATTCCTTGTTGGTTTATTGTGGGTGTTTAATATTTACGGATTTCTAGTTTTTGTGTAGTTTCGTAAATTGTGTTTGTGCTTTTAGTGACTCGGATTGGAATCTAAACAATGACTACTAACAGCCGTTGTATGATTTTATTATACGCAAATAGGGGTAAAATACCGGATATTTCGTACTTTCAATAAGTATGCAGTAGTGATGTTTCTTAATATATAACTTTATTTTATTATAATCAATTTAAACAAGACAGATTATCCCGATCCATGTTTTGGTATTATTTTATTTGCAGTCCTGCATTCTAATTAGGTAGGTGGGCCTATTTTTCGGGCAATATCTTCACAAGTTTTAAAATATGGTTTTCTCTATACTTATATTTTATAAAAGAAAAAAGCAAATACCTATATATAGGTATGTTTATATTAATCCAAGGGTAAAAGTATTTCACGGGTCAAGCTCTCGGGCAAAACTAATATTTGACTTGAGGTTAGGTACATCGAGGATTGGTTAATTTGCTGCACTGAGGAAACTAATTTGTAGCCATTACTAAAAATTTAGTTACCACAGCAAAATTTTTCATTAAAATAGGGGACAGCCAGGTGGATGACTTATAACAACTAAATCAAGTTTGCTGGAATAGATTAGTAGCTACAACTATAGGATTTAGTAGATAACGAACCTATGTTGTTGGGTTTACTAAATGGTTTTAGTTACAGTTACTAAAAACACTGAGTTAGCACAGCTAATATATATATTCGTTACAAGTAGGTGGTTTGTTAAAGCTATTATATCATTTAGTTGCAGGAACTAAGCGTAGATGTTAACGTTACTAATAAATTATATAATAGTAACTAAATTATGTAGTTAACCCAAATTGGGTATTTAGTGAATACAAATAAAAATATTAGTTAAAAAGTCACTACAAAGTTTTTTTTTATTTGGCAACGATTGCACGCACCTTCAGTCCCCTAAGGCCTTATTATATAAGGGCATCTTAACAGTAGCTCAAGTGAACCTTTAACTTGAACCTTCCCATAAAAATCACATTGTCGTCAAATACGGTTTTTTGTTTGGAACTGGCAGCAACGAAAAGCTTACTCTAGTCACCACAGCAAAAAGCATTTCGCTGTCCCCTATTTAACAAGAGTTCTATGCTGCATTAGAAAAATATTTGTTACGGCTGCACATACAACATGTAGATAAAATCCACTGTAATTGCATGTGTGTATCGCAACCGAAAAGCTCGGTATACAGCAGAAAAAACTCTAAGCAGCAAAGCGTAATTTGCTGGAGCTTTTCTGTAACCACCAATAAAACCATTTTACTGATGTTGAAGCTTTTCGTCTAAAATATGTTGCTGCCAGTTTCAAACAGAAACAATATTTAATTTAACTGCAATGTGATTTTTATAAAAAACCAAATACCAAATAAAACACTTTAACTTGGCTGTTTAACTAGTTGATCAAAATTTGTCTTTGTTTCTGGGAGTAACTTATTCAATATATCTACACGTCAGAATATTTAAATTCAACTATCCCACGATGCTACAAAAGTTTGTTTTCTCTTTAACTTAAAATACAAAAAATAATTTTTTCAGCTTTTAAAAATTTTAATTAAATAAATAACATGGATAAATCCTATAACCCAACACAACCTTACCTTCAAATGCATCTAGATGGGTTTGAAGCCCCCATTCTAACAATAAAAGTCTGTAATACATCACTATACACTAGAATAAATAAACAACACTAATAGATACACAACACACACACCCTCCCTGGCACATATCGAAGCACGGAGACGAAATGATTGTTAACGCGTGGATGAACAATGATCGCGTGCGCGATCGGGTAAATTAACTAAATATTTAGTAATGGCTACCATATTTTTCGTTACGACAACTTAAGGCATTATTTAAAATATATTTTTTTTTAGTTGTCACAAGTATAACAAAATCTTACGCCCTTGTTAGTTATCACAACAAAGGATGTATTTACCGCAAGTCTACCAAATAAATTTTCGGCGTACAGCCTACTAAATCGATTAGTAATTGTAAGTGGAGGGCAATAAATATATTTGTTAGTCCCTGTAAATAGCTTTGCGGTATTATGGTTACTAAGTCTGCGGACATTTTTAGTAGCTACAACTAAAAAAAAATCAATAACTAAGTAATTTAGTTGGCGGTTTTTTCTCAGTGTGGTTTTGTTTGTTTTCTATCCTCAAAATCTGATAGGTTTGCTAAAAATGCCAGAAATCACTACCTTATTTCGCAACTTGATTAAAAATTGAGTAGAAATTCCAATTTTTTGGCAAGAATTTGTGGCCAATAGCTGTTTACACGTGAAAATAAATTAAAGGTCAACTTTTACAATTTTTTGAGCAAGAACTTAAATTTTATAGCCCGGGCCTGTCTATTTTCCCATTTGTCAAATGATAATGTTGCAGTGCGCATATCCAATTATTGTGTATAGCTTTGTTTACATGCGCGAGGCTATAAATTTTCCACTTTTGTGATTATAGTTTGCTTAACAAAGGAAATATTTATGGTAGCGACCTATTTCTTTCTGTTAGCGTAATTATAGCACCATAAATGGGCATATGATCCTATAAGCGATAAGGTTCAAAAGCCTCTAAATCTCTTAAAGTGACTTTCCCTTCCATCCATGCAGGTTTGGACAAGCCAACATTGCTTCTACAGCTTCTTCTACTGTGTTGTATAAGTTTCAATCTTCGATTATTAAATTTGTCGGTTTCAAGGCATTAACGAATGAGATGGTTTTTCAACTGTAACCGCCAGTGTAACGGTTTACTTACGCGGCATTTGGTGTCCAACACATCCACATTTAGCTTTAGTGAGGTTAGTAAGGCATTCCACTTCACAGCTCTGCTGGCTGTAGCTTCGAAAAAATGCTAAATATCGTTCGTCTGGAAAATAGCATTGTCTTTGATGGGGATCGTAATTTCGAAGGCCGTTTGACGTAGTCATCATATCGGGTTTAATTGCTAAAATCACTTCTTGCATTTGAGGTGCTCGAAAATAGTTCATTCCCATTCTTGGTATTTCAGATGGGTTATGCAGAAGAATCTAAAAAAAAAATTAAGGACTTTTAGAGCAGCACTATTAAAGCTAAACATTAAAATACGAATCATAATAATGTACTGATGACAATTAAATAATTATTTCTTAAAAATAGGAACCTAGTTGTATTTATTACAGGTTTTTAAGAAGGTTGATACTATAGACATTTACCTTTAGATACGTACAGACGTAGACGTAGACGTACTGCGCAAACAAAAGTTACGTTTTATGGGTGAAGAAATACTTCCGACCGCACGACTCGCCGGTCAGCTGCCTTCTTTCTAAGCAGCATCGGGCATGCGCACAAACCTCGTGTTATCGGCCTTTTATTTTTTAGCCCCATGCACAAAATACACTCCAGAACCGGTTTGGCCGCCATTTTTGTTGTTGTGTTTTAAGGTTTCTCGATGGATTCCTTGTGGTTTTCTTTGCTATTGTGGATTGTGGGTGCTTAATATTTACAGATTTCTAGTTTTTGTGTAGATTAGTGAATTGTGTTTGTGCTTTTAGTAACTCGGATTGGAATATAGGTAAACAATGACTAGTAGCAGCCATTGTATGATTTTATTATGCCCAAATAAGGGTAATATAACTGTTAATTCGTATTTTCAGTAAGTATGAAGTAGTGATGTATCTTGATATATAACTTTATTTTATTATAATCAATTTACACATATCAAACTAGGCCTAGGCCTAACAAACAAGATATAAAAATAAAAGAGAAACCCACACCAAGACAGATTATCCCGATGCATGTCTTGGTATATTTTATTTGCAGCCCTGCAATCTTTATACAATTATTTATACAATAAATTTAAATACCTAGGTATGTTTATATTAATCCACAGGTCAAATTCACGGGCGAAAACTTTTTCAAATTCTTGAACAAGAAATTTTGCTTGAAAATGTTTTACACGTATCTACCCAAGTTTTCGCCAAATTGTAAAAATCTTTATAAGTTATATACCAACTAATATTTGACTTGAGGTTAGGTACGCGATAACATCGAACATTGCTGGTTTTGTTTGTTTTTTATATTAGATTTTATAAGTTTTATAGTTTAATTGACTTGTTCTCTTCCTGTTCGAACTAAAAACACGACCACGAATCATTTTTTAAATAAATCTTAGAATCAAAACCTTACAAAACAATTTTCTATCCTCAAAATCTGATAGGTTTGCAACTACTAAAAATGCCAGAAATCACTAACTTAATTTCTAACCTGATCAAAAAAATTGAGAAGAAATTCCAATTTTTGGGCAAGAATTTAAATTTTAAAGCCCGGACCTGTCTATTTTTCCATTCGTCAAATGATAATGTTGCAGTGCGCATATCTAATCGTCTGTAGCTTTGTTAATATGCGCGTGGATATAAATTTGCAAATTTCGTAATTATTGTTTGCTTATCTAAAGGTTAATATCTATGGTTGATACGGTTTATGATCTACAAAAATTGCTTTTTCAATAATGGGATAGCAAAGAAGGGTATAAAAAATATGAGCATATATAGATCCCTCTTATGAAGTAAGTGTGTGAAGGCTGTATTGACAAATTAAAAACGAATCAAGCTAAACAAGGGAAGCAAAACATATTCTGTTTAATAAATCTTTCTTAGTCTTAATTTATATCACAACAGTTAGACAGTCAAACCTTACGATTAAAAAGCTCAGTAATAACTCTCGCAGTGCTCTGCGTACTTGGTTCTCATTTTTAGTAAAAAATATAGGATTGTGAAACATCCAACTTACCCTAAAACCTTGTACTGCACCTTTACAAACATAATCAAAGTCTTGCTCTAAGGCCCGAAGCACAATTACAAAGCGAGATTGAAATCCTGCAGAAAGAGCTCTTCTCGGATAAGTATCGATTGGTGCGATATTTTGGTACCCTGTTCCCAAAGTCCAGCCATGAGATTTTTGTTGTGATTTAAAGTCATCAAAGAAAAACCTTAAATAAAATTAGGATGGGTACACAGAGAAAAGGTATGTTAATACCAATAATAACCATTTTATTGGTTGCTCTAAAATTGTTTCAATAAAATAAGATTACCTATAACAATAAATTACCTTTAAAACAATAATATTAAAATATTTTAAGTAATTATACCTTTAATATTGAACTGTTTAAGCAAATTATATTTAATCAAATAAGAATTTTATTTATATTAAAAACCAATTAAATCTAAGACTTCGCGTCATACAAAAAAAATACTGTAAAAAAATAGTAGATATCCATGTGCAATGAAGTTTGATGACTCCGCCTACGGCGCCTACGTGTTAATTGGAGTGTGAAGTTTGGGCTGTTGATTTTGGACAAGAAGAGGCTTCCAGATATTGGGGATATCTACACTGGGTTTACTAAATATATCGGTATTTTCATGAAAGCTGCTTCTTTGAATTTTCGTTTTCTCCAGTGCTGTTCCGTGTCCAAAACCTTGGCTTCTGACCACTGTATATTATGTTGGTTGGTCCATACATGTTCCGCTATACCTGATCTCGAAGTTTCACCACTTTGAGTATGTTTCAGATGTTCTTTAACTCGTACCGAGAGAGGTCTTTTTATTTCTCCACACTGAGAGAAAACTCTATTAGCCGTAGCTAGAAATCCATTCGCAGTAGCAAGAAATCTGCATTAAATAGGCGCCGAAAAAACAACTCTGTTGTCGCTACAATGTTCTTTTTTTTTTTAAATGACTTTTGAACCTCAACATGGTCGTTTTTTAAATATTATTCTTTTGCTGTTAAAAGACAACTCTATTGCCATAAAAAATATATAATGCAGTGGTAAACAAAAATGATTTTGTGATTAATTGAGGTCGTGTAGTTAGAAAAGTATCGGTTTTTACTCCTAAAAATAATCAGCCAGCTATAAAATAATTTTATTTTTATTGTAGCTAGTCCACCTAGCTACTACTAAATTCCTTTTTTTAGCTCCTTCGCCAAAATGGCTGTTGGTGGTGGATTAGTTTATAGTGGATGTTTTTGGCTATTGATTTGATAAAATGTTTATATTTTAATAATTCTATATATGGTGGTGTACTTTTAGTGCAACGTTATACAATAAGTGTTGTGGCGGTGTGTCTTCAAATTCAGGTAGGTAGGTACAATTATTTTACCAATAATTATATTTATTACTTATATTTTTTAATTCATTCCGATCATGGCCGCCATTAAGTTTCCGTTCTGCACTTATTAGGGCAGTATTTTTGATAAAAATTGTATGTTAAACTTTGTTTAATAACGGGGGGATCTGACTGATCTGAAAGTATCAAACTGCTAGGAACATGACCCTTTTTAGCAATTTTTTTAATTAATAGGTATCAGAAAACCTAACAAATGCGATTTTGCATTGCAAAATTTAGAACGGGGAAGAAATATCTCAAAAACTCAGATTGTTTTCCGATTCTATCCCCTAAATTTGTATTGTATTTCTGAAAAAATTAATTTCTCGCCTAACAAAATTTAAAGACTCACCTAAGTCAACGATTTTTTGTAGGTACCTAAGTAGAGTAATGTGATAAACATGAGTAACTTATTAAGTAATAAATTTGGTAAAATAATTGTACCTACCTGAATTTGGGGACACACCGCCACAACACCTATTATATAACGTTCCACTAAAAGTACACCACCCTATATGAAATTATTAGAATATAAAAAATTTATCAAATCAATGGCCATCAAACATCCACTATAAACTATAATCCACCAACCACTAAACAAACTAACAACACTGCAAATGGCATTAAAATGAACCAAAACGATTTCACCATGTTTTAAAAAAGCAACTGTTTAGTTCCTAAAAGGTATATTTTAGATAGGTATAAAAGATTGGTTAGTTTTTATTTTTATTTTTGTGGTAATAAGAGAACCTTATAGGAATTAAAAAAATACTATTTAAAAACACTTTATTGGATACATATTGTTATGGTTATATGATATTCTGTTACCATAAAAAAGCATTGAGCACACGTAACAATATTGTTGTCAAAAAAACGTCCTTGATTGCGACTAAACGAAATATTTTAGGGATAAATGAATGTTTTCTTGTGGTAACACACATATATTCAAAAAAATACTTGTATTGAGTGATTTTCCTCAGTGCAATGTACGATTCGCTACACTCGCAAGGGCTTTAATAGATACAATTGTTTGTGTTTTCATTACGGGGGGAGGGGGTTTACTTTTGTAAGATAGCTTCTAAGCGTATTTTCGGATGTGAATGCTGTTTTGATATTATAGTTTTTGGTTATCCTTCTAATCTTTTTAGAAATCCCCTTAACATAAGGTATTGTTACATACGACAATTATATTGTATGAGTATAAGAGTTATTCAATTCTCTCTTCGACAAAGAATGTTTAAATCTCTGTGTGTGACTCACCCAGTTCAAACCAGAGCTGTCACCAATGTAAAGTATTGAAACTGACCGACCCCCGGTGTGTTCATCACCTGCGGAGATCCGTCACTCTAGCGGTGATCGTCAAATCTTGTGGTACGACCCTGTCTACGTTGTGTTTACACTTAGGTTCTTTTAAAGTTTGGTACAACGGTAAAAGTTTGTCAGATTTAAGATTTTTTAGCTTTAATCTTATTCTGACTGTTTCCCTATGATGCGGTATATTTCACTGCCAGTAAATGAAAATTTAAAGCGGTTTTTAAAAACAATTTATTGAATCGGTATATGCATAAAGGGCACATGTCAAAATATGACATTTTTGGCAAATCGAAAAAAACAGTTTTTTGACCAATTGGGATTGGATTTTTTTTTTTAATTTAGGTTTTTGTTTTCTAATGTGTATGTAATTGAAACCTAATAATGAATTGGGCTCCTAAAGTCAATTTTGAGTTAAACAGGCACTTTTGAAAATAATGACATGTGCCCTTTATGCAAATTAAAGATACAAAATAACTTTCAAAAAATTTATTACATGAAATAAAATAAACAACTTAAACAAATTAATCCTCATAAATATTGTATGTGGCATTAGTAGTTGGCCACTTAAGTATAGATTCAAAGAAAGGTTTATGTTCCTCTTCAACAAAGGCACTGCATTTTTTTTATATGGTCCATTTTTTTGGATTTAATGGGAACCTTGCCGAGAGGATAGGCTACACTGGTTGGAAGCTTTGGTCCAGAGCTAGAGTTAGATGTACATGGTTGTAACAACTTGAATGTATGTGATATCAAACCGTCAATAAACGGATAAGCTTGAACAGTACCTTTAAATTTAGAGGTATATTTAAAGCACGAAAAGGTACTTATGTTGAATTGAACTTTTTCCTTGCGCGGAAGAGTTTTTGATTCTTCGGAAACACAGTTTTTTTTATAAATTTTGCTCCACCAATTTTTATAATCCATTATATCCAGTGTTTCTACTTCTTTGACTGAAAACTTTTTAATTTTGTTGCTTGTAATAATGATCTCGGTTATCTGATGTACTGTACATATTCTGTCGTATTTTCTCAAGTTTTTTTTAACCACCGCAAAATCTCTATCACAAGGGAGAAAAGAATGCCCTCTAACAGGGAAAAAATGAAGAATTGTGGAAAATTTGCACGAATCCGTAAGCGCCAGAAGCATTCGAATCATTGTATGGTTTTTATTTTGACCCCAGCAGTTATCACTGAAGAGGTGCAGTTCTGTATGATCCTTTTTGAATTCATTGATGTAATCCATAACAAGCGTGCAAATCTCGTTTGCTGTTTTCTTTGCCTGCCCTTCGTGGTACACATACATCCTAGATTTTTTTTCTTTCAGGTTGTGGATGCAAAATACAGACACAGTCAGCTGCTGATAATAAAATATCTCATTTACAGGCGACGTTGGCAGTTGAATATTTTGCATAAAGTCAAATGCCAAAGACAAAACTTCTGCTCTATTTTCTTCTTCTTCGACGTCTTTTGTTAATTTTGCGTAGAATTTTTTGCTTTTTCGTTTATGAACTATTAATTCAGCAACTGCCGTTCTCTTAGCTATTTCGTTTAGATTTTTGTCTTTAATTTTATTATTCAAAAGTTCACAAGTAGAACATACATCTTCTTGGGGTCTACCAAACGTCAGATTGAAATTGTCTCGAAAGAATGCCCGGTAGAAGGAAAAACTTACTTTAAGGTTTGTATATTTTTCTTGGAACAGCTGATGCATTTTTTTAATATTCAGTTGGCAACTTAAATATTGCTTTTCAGTTCCTGAGTAATGGCTAAGTTTTACAGGAAATGATTGTATATGCTCTCTGACACATTGCCTGATTTCTTCAGAAAATGCATTAGCGCTTGAACTTTTTCCGCGTAAGTCTTTGGGTGACTTACCTTGCTCGGACAAGTTGTTTATCCTCCTAATCCGCTTATAAGTTATGTCATATAAGAACATAAAAGCTTTAACACATATTTGTATCTTGGAAACTCCTTTAAATGAATAATATTTAACAGTATGTGATTTAGTTTTTTTTATTTTCAACAGGCCGAGGACGCCGCTGTTTAACGTTTAGGACCTCTACAAAACCCTGTAGAAAGATATCTTGTTCATTTTTTGTCTGTAGGGAGTAAAACCGTTAAAAAGTATTTAATTTATCTTCGTAAGTAAACTTCTCAGAACATTTTAACCTACAACTAAAATAATAAAATCAGATGATCAGAAGTAAAAACACAATCGTTGTTAAATTACCTGCAAAGGACTCCCTGTATCTTCTTTGCAGAGACAGTTTTTCCTCTATAATCCTTATACGATTTTCCTTCTACTTTCGCTTTTTTCTTTGTATTTCTCTCATACTGGGAAGGGTCAGCTTTTTGCCTTCGTTTAGGCGTTTCATTGCCTTCTTCCATTCTATTACCACAAGCACTGAACGTTATGTTAGTTAATATGACGAACAACAAGCAAGTAATATTGAAACCGCGTGAACCCCCGAAATTCATCCGGCAGGCGGCGGTGTATTCTCCCAAGCAAAATATTTTCATTACGCAGAAAGGGAACATGTCACTGACGTGTGACCTTTATGCATAACGCCGAGTAAATGTACCGACGCGTTCTAACATATTACAAAGCAGACATGTGTCTTTTTTGCACGATGCGATGCGTGAATATAAAGATAACCCATTTTTGATTAAAAGCTTTTTTTTTTAATTTTGACATGTGCCCTTTATGCATATACCGATTCTATTATAAAAGCATTTTGGCAATGTACAATTTATGAACAATTTAATCAGATATCCCTTAAATAAAATACAGAATAAAAACCCTAATTATTACATGTCATAAAACTTAGTGTAAGATGGTTTGTCTCCCATTATTTAGCCCATTTGTACCAACATCTGTCATCTTGCAACAGAATGGTGGTACCTCTCAGATATTACCTATTAATATGTCTGCGACAATAATAAGTAATGTTTTACCTTTTGTTACCAATTACGTCTGCAACTGTAATGGTGACACTTTACCTCCCAAAAATACCCACTTTCTTTTATGATTACCTTTGGTCTGCGACCACTCTGTTTTAATTGGTTCCCCGTTAATCTGCAATTTAGTTTGTTATATATCGCCCCATTTTCGTGTACGTAGGTATTATTATTAACCTTATTTGTCATTTCAGTTACCTAGTATTGTAGATTGACGTACACGTTTTTGGTATAAAGGTACTACCTAGTTTAGTGAAAAGCCGACCGACTGAGGGCCTTCAGTAGGGGACATACAAGTAATTCCTACTGGCGGACATTTCTAACATATAATTTATAAAAGTGTAATAAAAGTTAGGAGCCCGCCCACTTTCCGCATGTGTCACTTTTCTTCTCAAGTGGGCGTTGTTTTTCATATTGTCGCCTTAAGAATACCAATTCTGACCGACAATATTACCAGAAAGCCGAACGCCTGAAGGACTACCCCAACAAACAATTATAGTCTAAAAAAGGTGACTTACCTAATATTTTAACTATAAAGCTCGACGGACCGCTTTACATAGTCAGAAGTTAGTAATTTATACCACTTTATCACCTAGTGGGGAATAAAACCAAGGTAATAAAGTGGTAAGAAACACCTGTCATTAGGAGAATTGTTCTTCATAGACGAGGCCAAGTAGTCTTCTCCGTGGTAGTAAAGAGGTGTTTTTTACCCGTATTTTACCTATGTGGGCCTATGTTGGGCCTGTTATGGGCTATGAAGTTTATAGAAAATCATAACCACAATTTTAGAAAAAGATAAAAATAGTATTTTGTTTTTATTTGTATCAAAGTACAGGAGGCAGGAGGGTTCTTAAATCAGAACATGTCATGTCAGCCGCTATTGATTTTTAAAATGGAGTGGTAGTATATAGATAGGTATGTACTTATAAAAATCATTATTTCATCGATGTGAAGTGAAAAAATGGGTGCGCGTAAAAATTTTTTGTATAGATTTCAATTTTACCTAGAAAAACTAACCGCGCCCCAAAAAAAAGGCATTTAATTAAAAAAAACAAGGTAAATTAAAATTGAAAATACCAAAAATTTAAAATGTAGCCAATATTTAGTGCTTGGACGAGTAAGTTAGCTCGTTTCTGTGCTCGGTTTTTGTAATATATTTGTTGTTGCTTTAGTGTTACAAGTAATCTAACAAAATTAATTGAAAATAATACACCATGTTGAAAAAAATATGGCGTCAGTAAAATATTTTTCCTGAAGGTCGTGATTTCCTGTGGTTTGGGCCTTAAAAAAAATTGGACCTATAAGTCAACCCGTATTAGGTTACGCTAGGAGAAAATTTCCTATTTTGTATCTTCTGTCTTGATAGGTCTAAATTGGGAGAAATATTCGTTTATATGGCATAACTTTATAATAAGTGTTTATGAAGCCTAATTTTTGGTTTTTAAGAATTCTGCAGGCCCTATGTACGGCTAATTACTCCATAAAATGTTTCTATCGGGGTTGCTGAATTAATGCCTCGCAACGGATTAATAGCCACTATTATAATGTAACTAACCTTACTTTTTGGAATAGTTCGAATATAAACGTACAACGTTTTTTTTCTTTGTTCCGGCGTTTTGTATAGCTCCTACGCGACCCCTTTTATTTCGCCGAAAAAATAGAAACTGATTATTTTAAAATGGAGAGGGTCAAGCTCCTCCTTGGATTATTCTTATGTTCCCCACAAGTGGGAAGATTACCACAGTGCAATAAACTTTACAATCATCATTCAAGTTTTCTAAGCCAGAATCTCTTTAAAGACATAATTTTTGGAAGATACGGCTTTATATCCGGTAAAAATCACTTTGAGGACAAAATATTGGGCTATAAAGAAATTATTTAAATCATAACTATAACCTATTTTATACTTTAAAGCCTTCTGGGCTTTAAGTACAAAATGTAAGACTAATATAGGGTATACATCACCTCAGAAAGTGTTCACATTATAACCTGACCATGAAGATATATTAAAGACAAAACGAAGTAATTTGTTCTTCATTTATGGGCCTAAAAGATTATTGGGCTCTAAGGCCCAATCTAAGGTAAAAAATAACCTGGTTGGGCGTTTATTACTGACTTTCCTTAGACCTAACTATCAAGTCGATTTACAAGGTAATTATCTACTCTTTTGGACCATCTCTTGGGCCTCTTATATTTTCCCACTTTGAACACGTATTAATAAGTTCGAATTACTTTGTTTTCACCAAACAGTTAGTCTCTTTGGCCGTTTCGTCTAAAAAGCCGATTTGGAGGTAAAAAATAGACTATTTTTTACTTAAATAGGTCATTTTCTCCAAATGAGAGGTCGCCAAGGCTTTAAATGTTTGTTGGGACAACATTGGCCACACAAGACTTACATGCTGCCGGACATTATTTTTTAGGTAAAACCCATCACACCGTTTTATGTACACTAATTATAAATTAACGTTCTACAGGCAACATCATACACTGAGAAAAAAGTTTATTAGATCTAGGTGAAAATATACTTACTTTAAATAAAAAGTTCACCACATATAGTGACTAGTGAAGGGTTCACTTGGCCTAAGTAAATGGAAAATGCTGAAATAGTTTACCTAGAACTAGTAAACATAAATAAACAGGTGTACTTAGAAATTCGTTATCTGATCTAAATGAACTGTTTACTTGGAATAAGTAGCCCATTTATTAAATTATGTACGTTTAACCAATAAACCATTTATTTAAAATAGACAAATTGTTTAGTTAGAATTAGTGAAAGGGATAAGGATAAGGGATACCCTGAAAAGCAGAAATATGATCTTCTAAATTCCAATTTATTAACAAATACTCCATATTAGAACACTCCATAATATTATAGTACACCGCGATGTCCAATACGGCAACACAAATATCACAGCAACAGAGCACCAAACAATCCGACCGACTTCGCCTAGGACGAAAAGAAAATGATAAATCGTATTGCGTGCGACGCCACGAGTTTCGAGTTTCATCCTGCCGAAGTTAAGCGGGAGCGGCTAAAAGCGAACCGAACGTTGACGAAAGGCCAAACAAGTGAACTGGACACTTTATTTAAGCAACCAAGTTTACTTAGGAGAATATTTTGGTTTACTTATTTAAAGTAAACTTTTTTACATGTCTTAATTTATCCAAAACAAGTGAACACAAGTTTAAATTAGGTGTACAGTATACTTAAAAATTATATGTTTACTAAAAACAAATAAACATTGTTTACTATTCAAACTTTCAGTACAATGATTTTTTGCTTGATCTTCAAAATATTAACTGGCATTATATATATTCCTTAACCGATATCGACGCAATGGTGGACTTCCTTAATAACAATGTTATAAATATTTTTAACCTACATGCTCCTCTTAAAACTTCAAAAATTACTAAAGCCCCAGCGCCTTGGATTACACCCACTTTGAAATTTATGATGAAGCTCAGGGACAGGGCATTTTCTAAGTACAAAAAACTTAAAACTGACGCTACTTGGACATATTATAAAAGCTTACGCAATCAAGTAAACATTGCAGTTAGAGCCGAAAAAAAAGCTTATTTACAACATACCTTTAGAAGAGACCCTAAAAACTTCTGGCGCACTATAGGTTATTTAAATTTAAGTTCTAACTCTCAATCATCTAATTCATTATTAAAGGTGGGTGACTCTAATGATTTTAATAATTTTTTCACTAATTCACTACCTACCGTCGGTCCTGCTGATCGTAACTTTATCGAACAAAACTACGTAAATAAAAGGTTTAACCAGTGTGATGATTTTAAATTTAATGCGGTTACTGATGTAGATATTGACAAAATTATTACCAGTTTGAAGAGCAACGCGGTTGGAAATGATGGTATAAATTTAAAAATGCTGCATTATATAACTCCTTATTTATCAGACGTTATCTGCTTCATAATCAATAGATGCCTTTTGACAGGCTATTTTCCGAATGCCTGGAAGACCGCTAATATTGTGCCGGTTCCTAAAGTTACAAGTCCTAAACAGCTATCGGATTATAGGCCCATCAGTATCCTACCTACTTTATCTAAAATCCTAGAAAGAGTTGTGGCTGACCAATTAACTTCTTTTTTGAATACGAATAACATTCTTCCACCGACTCAGTCAGGGTTCCGTAGAAACCACAGTACAACCACGGCCTTGTTAAATATAACTGACGACATTTTGGGGGATTGGGATAACAATAACTGTAGCTGCCTTATTTTACTTGATTATAGCAAGACCTTTGATACAATTGGGCATGATATACTACTTACTAAACTTAAATTTTTTGGCCTGGGTGATGTAGCATTACAATTTTTTGAGTCATATTTTTCTAACAGATCCCAGCGGGTAATAATTAATGGTAGTCCTTCCCAGATGCATTTCATTAGTAGAGGTGTGGCTCAGGGCAGCATTTTAGGTCCTCTTTTATTCTCAATTTATACTTCTGATTTTTCAAAATTTCTTAAGCATTGTGAGTCCCATCAGTTTGCGGATGATACACAGTTGTACTTGTCCTTTTTACCCCCTGATGTCGCTACTGCCGTAACAAAAATTAACGAAGATCTTAAACTACTTTCGGATATCTCTAAATCCCACAACTTAATTCTAAACGAGAAGAAAACTCAGCTCGTAGTATTTGGTAAGTGCAAGTCCCTTATAATTGAAAATCCTGTGTTTCAAATCTTTATTAACGGCACTGTGATAGAGCCTATAAATACATGTAAAAACCTAGGACTGCATATTGATTCTGAGTTTAGATATTCAGATCATATTTCTTCATTGATTCAAAAAACATTCGCTAAATTAAAACTTCTATACATGCATCGAGATATTTTTGATACGGATACTAAATTACGTCTAACTGATTCTTTAATTTTATCCCATCTAGGTTATTGTGACGTTGTCTACTGGCCTGCATTGCTTCAAAAAGACAAAAATAGCTTACAGAAACTGCAGAACGCGTGTCTTAGATTTAGTTTTAATGTCCGCAAATTCGATCATATCTCCCCTTATTTGATCGAATCAGGATGGCTTACTATCAAAGAGCGTTATGTACTTCATATCCTACATCTGGTTTACAAAATTAGACTAACTGACCTTCCTTCTTACCTCTTTAATAAACTTACTAAGGGTTCTGATGTGCATAGTGTTCTTACTCGCCACAGGGATTTGTATAGTGTTCCCAAGCACAACCATGCTTTTTTTCAGCGTTCATTCCGCTATACGGCCGTTACCACTTTCAATTCTTTGCCATACTGTATCAGGATGGCTCCCAGCTCTGCTGCCTTTTGTAGGGGTGTTAAAGAGCATCTGCTGGCGGGTCGCAGTCCGCGCTAGCGTTTGCGCAGCATGTAACTTTTCTATTTTTTTTTTTCTATTTTTGTTTCAACTTATTTCACTTTTACATTGCTTTTAGTTTTCAACTTTTTTGTTTATTATTTTACTTTTTACTAATATTCTTTTAAGTTTACATTAGGCATACTCTTTTTTTTCCTTTTATATTCAAAAACATATATTTTCCATGTTAGAACTTCTGCTTTTGTTTTTTTATATTTTTGTTTTTTCCTTGGATTTCTATTTTATTTATTTTTATGAATTAGGTGGTTGTATGAGCAGCTGTAGTTGAATACCGCCACCTTTATTAATATTTTTTTTTGTATTAATATTTGTGTATGAAATAAAAGGCATTATTATTATTATTATTATTATTATTATTATTATTATTATTATTATTATTAGATCCAACTAAACCGATTGTAGCTAATTTGTTTTACTTGCTTTAAATAAACTAAATTTCTATAATAAATGAAATATTAGCTGGTGTAAGTAAACTTTTCCCAGCTACCACAGTTTACTTGGAGCTATTTTCTCAGTGTACCAAATAATTATAACCCTTCTGATCACTTCACTTGTATATTGTCAATTAAATATTTCCCTCAATCCTCCCCCATTTCCTTACCTTTTATTGCAGATTATTATTTACTTTTATACGATAGCATTATTACTGCATAATAAGGTCCACCGCGTTCTTAAAACCACAAAATAAAAACACCCGGGAGACAATCAACATCTGTTACAAGTTACCTAAACAAAAAGGTCCGTGTCAACGCACTTGACCATATTTCACTACCCTTAGAAAGCAAAAGTGTATTGATTTTTTGTTACAGTTATAAATAGTACCGTTATGCTTTGGCCCCCTTTTTATTTTTAAAACAATTAAAGCCAATTTTGTCTGCGACAGTTTAGATGGCTTGATTTGTAATTTAAACCACCCATTTATTTATATCTTGAATATTTTCTAATTAGAACTGTGAGAGGAATAATTGTAAGAATGAAATTGAAGTAATAAAATATTTAGAGATTTTTTTATATGTGCCGCGAATACACCCGCACCAAACCGAACAATTCGAACCCGAACTACGCGAACAAAACCTGGCAGCGAAATCACCTTAACTTGTGCTTGGGAAAATACCGAATCTGCTCTGTGCGTCCCCTTTTCTCCCTTTTATAACCTCGTCTCCGACTTTCAGTACTGGGGGCGCGTAGCTTGGCCACCTGTTTTTTCTAGAATTTTTAAGAATTCTACCTCTCCTGAACCGTTTTTCGTTAAGCGGGTAAAATTTTACAGTTTTTGTGGCTTTAAAGCTCTTTTAAAATGAGGGTTCCTATGCACATATTATTAGTCCCAAAAATATTAGTTATTTTATTTTACCCTTAAGAAATTTTATGGAAATTTTTACTCGAAAAACAGCCCCGAGTCTGTGGCGTTTCATTATTGTACTTCCATTCAGCATTTTTTCTCTACACAAAAAACATTCCGTAAAAAATCATTAAATAAATCAAATAAAACAAAATAAAAGATTGGGTAAAACAAAATTACAAAACTATAATGGGTATAATAGTCTGGTCGCACACAAATTTCCTAAATTCATCGTGTCTCTAGTTCACACCATTATTTTATTGTATTTTTTTAAAATTTTATTGTAATATTATGTAATTTGTTTACTGCTAAATACCAATACCAACCTATATATGATATGTTGTCATATGGTAACAAGTACTCCATGTCTAAAGCTTACATTTTTTTTTAACTTACACATTATCCCTAAACACTTCACTCCTGTCAAGCATGTTAAAAGTGAAACATAAACCTTCTTCGGTAAGAATAGGTGTAAAGAGATCCTGGCATGAGGATGTATTGGCAGGAGGATATTGACAAAGCCATAGTAATTCATCATATTGGGGTGCAATCTACAAAAAGGGTATTTTATGTGGGTAAGAGCAATTTACGGATTCTTGTAAATTTAAGCAAAATCGTACTCCGTCTATCCTAGAGGAGCGATCGAAGCTTATTTGTTTACACCTTTGGTTACGGACTATTTACCTGCGGATAAATGGCAGAATACCGCAAAACTGGTAAAATTAATTTATTCTTATTTTTTTTTTTTTATTATTTCAAATAATTCCTACGGGCATTGAATATCAAACTATAAGAATAGCGGATCTTCGAGAAAACTTGACAACCCTGTTTTAGACTGTATTGGAGACGGTTTGGCTGCCATTGTGGAGTTGATCGTAAATCTATAGTTATAAATGCAGCGCCTTGGCAACAGATGTCTCAAATTCACTGATGTGATGTCGTGGTGTTGCCGCATATCGTATTTTGTTGGAATTTTTAAGGACTGAAGCATTTTTAACAGACAATAAAATAGGAGGTTCTCAATTTCACCCGAATGTATGTTTCTAATAATATTATCGCTGATTACTCCGGGATAATTGAACCGATTTTCATAATGATTTTACCGTTGCATTAGGTGTTAAATGTTATACAAATAAAAGTAGATAAAAAGCGACAGCAAGTATAACTAAAACCGGTTTTATTTCGTCGAAAAATAGCAAAATTCGTAATACACTAATACAAACAAACTGGATGTTTCTTAAGTAAGAAAGTAAATCCTACTAATTTTAACCATTTTGAAAAGAAGTAATAATTGCAAATAAAAACCAAGTTATACAAACCGCACATCATTCATAGTTTACCCATCATATACGTTGTAGCCTAGGGATGTATTGAATAGCGAGAGTTGTCATTTAATTCTGTTAGAAATAGAATGTGTTTTCATGTAATTAACGCTGGAACATCAAAAGGTTGAAAATATTATATGCTACAAAGCAATTAAAAATATGGACATTTTTAGGTCAATACTATACTATAGGTAGGAAAATAAATGTAAGCTACTTAAATCCAGGATAGGTGTAGGTACTTATGTGAAATCAAGTTTTACGATAAGCTATAAAAATAAATTTTAAAAACTCAACGACTTAGGGTCCAATTAAAAGTTATGATTGTGCAAACAGACAGGCGGCAACAATGTGTTAATTTAGCAGTGAAAAGGCTTGTCGTTAGTGGCTGCATCAACACGCTTTATTGTTGGTGACTCATTGTGCCATCTATGAATTTAACGTAGCAGATTTAGGAAATCTGCTTATATGGCCTTCTTATAGTTTGATATTCAATGCTACGGGCTACGAGAAGGACTAAATTGTCCGTTTATCTTCTTGTCTGTCAAGATACCCTGTATTACTGCTTGAGATCCGTTGACGCAAAAGCCATTTATTTAGTTTGATACTGATATAAGCCAACATTTCCGAATAAAAATGGTTAATCTATAGTCTATTTCGGAAAGGTGTAGAGTTATAAAAGCTCATTAGGTATGCAAAGGGACTACAGAGTGACCCAACGAATATTTAAGCCACTTTCATAATTTGGCATTGATTTCATTGCAAAATTGTTTCTTTTCATCAAGTGCAGATAGTACCACCCGGGTTTGGGTCAATTTATGGGTTTTGCCTATTGTTGTCCATTCACAAACACTGAAAATGGTGTGATAAAGGCGTGTGGGTAGGATATTTGTAAAAGGGAAATAATTTTATTTTAACAGAATAAAAATGAGGCATTATGTACATAGAATTAGCTACACTTTTTTTTAATGGCTTGCTCAAATAGTAGCTTAACGTCTTTCATTTTGAATGTCGTAATACAAATCCTTTTACTTGCGCTCATATAAGTTCTATAGGATTTAGTTCGCAATGATATGGCGGTATGCGCAGCACAGTTACACCATGTTTTTTTGCTATATCTCCCACGATGTTTGTGTAAATTTGCTATAGCTAATAGTTCCTTCTTTATCAAATTATCTTCAAACTCAATACTTTTGATGGTTAACCAGTCGATAATTTCTTGTTTTCTCCAATATGAAGTTGGAGTCATCTCTGTGCGTCGTGAATGATAGGTTGCATTATCCATAACTACTACTGAATCAACTGGAAGATATGTTATCATTTCACCAAAATAGTCCTCAAAAACATTCGAATTCATGTCCTCGTGATAATCTCCCGTATTGATCGACTGAAAGGTTAGCAAACCTTCTTTTAAAAATCCTTCTTCGCTTCCAATATGGACGATTATTAGTCTCTTCCCTTTACCTGAAGGCACCCTAATACCCATTGACAGGCCATCCATGAAAGCTTGGCGAGCACTGGTTATATTTTTGTCTTGCCACAATTTTGGAACTATATAGCCTTCATTAATCCACGTCTCATCAAGATAAAAGATTTTCTTCTGCTCTGTTCTGTACTGCTTTATACATCTTAAGTATTTTCGTCGCCAGCAAACAATTTCATCGCTTTCCAGTAAAAGCGATTTGCGGTTATGCTTTTCCCAGACAAAATCCATATTTTTTAAAGTGGTCCATAAAAGTTTTCTTGTTATCAACGGAATACTGTCATCCTGGCCAAGCTCCATTAAAATCTTATCTAGGGTGGGTATTTCTTTTTTAAAATAAAAAATATGTAAATAAAAAGCCAAACTAGGTACCTGTTAAACGCAAAACGTAACTTTATAATCTACTAATTAACTAATCCCTACACAATATTCCGATTTTGACATTTCAGGCCAGAAAATATACCTTTTCTAATCCTCTTACGCAATTACTTGAAATTTTAATTTTACATACAAAACTATTTTTTCTCTGAAATTTTTGGTCAGTTATCATAAATAATTTAATGCACAAAGTTTACCTGCACCTATGGCCGACACCGAAATTAAGCCGAACTGGACGGAATTTCCCATTTTATTACTCTACACCTTTCTGAAATAGACCATAGTTATGTTTATGTATAAAATCTTACAATACTTACACTAATAAGAAATTTAATGGAATCATATCCTGTAGTCAAATTCCCTTCATGGTAAATGGTATTATCGCAAATTAATGCCATATCAGCAAATTTTTTTATCCTACAAATTTCATGTTTCATAATAGTTTTACCTAACTTTTATATGATATTAAAAGGTTAAGTAAAAGGCTAGTTCATAGTCGAGCCAACAAACATTTTAGAAGGTCTTTTGGCTGTGATCTACCTAAACGATATTATTCATGCAAAGCTGCTTGAGCCGTTTTAAATTTTGTATCCCTTTCAGCTAGTTACAAGATCCGGCCAGGACAACTACCTATTCGTGCTGATTAACTAGTAACAAGGAAACAAATTTATTTGACACATTTGCGACAGCTTAATTGTTAGTTGGACCACCTAGCCAATTTAATAAAACCTAAAAATAATAAAGATACAAAGGAAAAGTATACCAATTTTTTAAGTTAAAATTAAATACTTAGATGACTTTCTGATTTTCAACATGGCTTCTTTTTGAGATTTATTGAAAATAAAAACAAAAACTAATATATTCATATATATTGGCGGCCACTTAAGTGTACCTCTTCTGCCAATCCACCGGTTTGGATAATTTTGGCCCAACCACTCTCTCTCGCCACAGCATTATAGTATATAGGGTACATCATCTTGCTGGAAGTGTAGAAATTCTCTTTCGAAAATTGGTTTAGGCCCATATTTTGGATGGATACATGGACTTACGATAAAAAAATACTTACTCATCATTTGTCATATTTGCAGGATTATCGGCCATTCTATGAAAGTTTTGAGTAAAGTTATAAAGAGATTGCTTTGTCTTAGTTTCTGAACAGATAGTCACAGCTAGAAATAAAAAAGCTATGACAACGGAAACCTTCAACTGTATAGTGTACCTATATCTTATAACAATTTAAATCAATAGCAAATAATATAAGGCTACCTACGTGAAAATTGTAACAATTTGCAAATACAATATACATAATATATATCATTATAAACAATCGGCGAAAAAATTATATATAGGGAAAAGAAACCCACAGTCGTCTCCACATTCCATAAATATATTAAAAAAAGGTCAAATCAATGTGGTGTACATGTTTCGGTACTAGAAAGTACCATCATATCATCAGCACCGAAGGGCTAAAATAAATTAAGAATAGAAAAGGAAGGACAAATCAGATTAATGTAGTTTAACAGCCAAAAATATTCTAAATAAATTCAACATTTCTATTGCATTCCAATCTAACCACAATATTGGTCAATTTTTGATCAATTCCAAAGATAAAACTTCTCTACTAGATAAGTCAGGTGTTTATAAACTTTCTTGTGGTACTCTGAACTGTAATGTCTGTTATGTTGGCCAAACAGGGCGTAAACTTTCAACCCGAGTCAAGGAACACTGTAAAGAAATAGATAAATTCCGAAACACTGATTTCTCTAACCACAATTTCAAATCTAGTTTTGCCTCTCATATCCTCTGCAACAATCACTCTTTCGACCTCTTAAATAACACTAAACTCCTTCATTCCTGTAACAAAGGCGGTTTCTGGAAATGATGGAAAATCATAGGGCTCTTCTTAATAAAAAGCTCAACTGTGTTAACGATCAAATCATTTTCTTCTGCCTCCCCTATTTTGAATCCCTTAATTTTTGCCTGTTATTACTCCAATTTTAACCCTTAATTACTCCACTTTTAGCCCTTACTCTTTCTCCATCTACCATGATTACCATAAAGCTTTTAATTTTTACTAACGCACGAACTTCTCTAATAACCGTTACCTTCCTTCTCTCTGATTTCTAATTTGGACACTAGCTACTAGATGGCCACATTAATTCATACTCTCCCCCTACTCCCTCTATTGTCGAATGTTGAAATTACTAGATTGTTTCTGACTTCACTTGTTCTAGATGATGGCCCCGCCCATCCATCTTGCGGTTTTCAGCCTTACCTTTGTCCCGGCAGGTTACTTGCCTTCTTGTCGAAACTGTATTTGTTCCTTTTTCTTATGACCACTAGATGTCAGTTTCTTGCCATAAGAACCACGTTTTCACGCCAGTTCCAATTCATATTGGGTACTTTCTGCTTTTGCGTGACTTTGTCAGATGTTACTACTTTTATCCTCCATTTTAACTTGTCATCGTCGACTAATCAAGTTGTTTACTATGTACGACAAGGAAAGGAGGAAACTTCTTTCGATTTTTAATTTTTAACATTTTTTAACTTTGTTTTCGTCCAAGTATACAATATGTTCTTGTCCTTTTCATGTTTTTAATATTTGTTTACATTCCTTCGTGTTGGTGGCACTTGAGTTAGTACATTAATCTGATTTCTCCTTCCTTTTCTATTCTAAGTTTATTTTAGCTCTTCGGTGCTGATGATGGTACTTTATAGTACCGAAACATGTACACCACATTGATTTGACCTTTCTTTTTTTAATATATTTGTGGAGACGACTGTGGGTTTCTTTTCCCTATATCTCAACAGCTCCACTTTAAAATAATGGACTACTTCCGTAAAATTAAAAAAATATATGTTCAACTCGGCAGCAAAGTAGATTGACTGCCCTGGCTGAGTTCATAGCCAAGCGTAGCGATCCGCGGCAGTCAATCTACTACTTTGCTGCCTGTAAAACAAATAACTATTATCGGTTAAACTCTTTTGAAACTTGAGTCATATGGCATATTTAAACAATGACACGGTAAAAACACCAATGGGAGACAAGTTCTAAATATTTTGAAGGGTGGACTAAATTTAAACCCTATTGGTGAACGACACGGTAATTATCTTACTTACGGTAATATTACCTGGAAATGGTACTTTCCATACTGGGGTGGGACTTCTGGCAAAGCTAACAAGTACTGGTGATGTGTCCCATTTAACGTATATTTGTATAATTAAATTGATGCAGAAATAGAGGGACAGACAAAAAAAAATAAGCCAAGTTAACCTAAAATAAAAAAAAATAATTTTTTCAAATTAATTGATTTTGCCGAAGTAATGGCATGAATTTATAAAAATTAGCGGTAGCATTGAACGATAGATGATGGTCTAAAAACTGCATAAGTATATTTTTACGTCTCGATTATTACCAGTGTGGACTGCCTTTTATAGTGGAGTTAATTCCGCTGGGATGGCGCGACGATGTATTCACGGCCGATTTGCTTTTGCAAAAAGCATTGAATACATCTTACCGCTGTTATCGGAATTGGTTGAATTATGGCTGCCCGTAGAGTACTAACAAGAACGAAATGGCCGTCGTGGTCTACCCGCCCCACGGCATCCATTGTGCTTGGATCCCTGCGTATTCCAATATAAAAAACAGTTACACACTTGTCCGATATGCCACAAGTATTCGCTTGTAATTATCTTCTAAAGTTTAAAATTTTTATGAAATTACTTAGAAAATACCAAATTGTACATGTGCATCTTAGAAAAATCTTACTCGCAGTCTAGGTCAGACTATTATATGCACCTTACCTTTCAAAAACAGATCTTGCTTGTGCGCCCATATACTTAATTCCTTGAATACTGGTATTATTCGCATACTCCACGCAATATTCAAATAAATTTTTCGTAAAGCCAGGAAATGGTTGTTTAGTTTTTGTAAAAAAATGATTGCTTCTATTTTTCCTCCTTCCTTCTTGTATGTTAATTAGGTCGCAATTTGTTTCTGTTTTAGTTTCAGCAATAATTTGTGGGAAATGATTGGTTTTATAACTAAAAAGTAAAAGTTTTCACCAAGGAGATGATGGCCTATAACATACCTTTTTGAAAAAAATGGGTTATTTAAAACTCGCAAATTATCATTTTACATTGATAATTTTACACTCGAACCATCAACAAACATTACGCTTTATTATAAAGTTTTCTAACTTATCTTATTCTGAAAATTTTCGTTATAATTAGACATTAATTCAGCGTTGTCGCCAGCTCTGAGGTGCGCAAAACTTATTACACGCTTGCAGAAAAAACACTATACCTATTTATAACAAATAGGTTATGTTTCCTTGTTATATTTGAAGGATTAATCTTTATAGGTATTTTTGAACATCTTTGATTGTCATTCATTTTTAGTTCACCAGTTGCCCAACGTTTACTTGAACTGTCCATTTTGCCAAAAAAAAAAAGTGTTTACTATGGTATTTTCTTATTTGCTTCCTTCTAAAAACTGATTAATGAACAAAAGGTTAAATTAATAAATGCGATAAGGCACAATATGGTTAATTACAAGTTAAGTGATGCAACGATTTTGTGCATTTTTACGATTGATCTGCGATTTTAAAATTTTAATGTTTGTAATCGTAACCGGAATTAACTCCAATATAAACGCTGGGATGGCGCTACCGTGTATTAATAGCCGCTTTGCTTTTTTAAAAAGGCTTTTAATAAATCTTACCGCTGTGTCGGGATTGCTTGGGTTATGGCTGCCCGTAGAGTCCTAACAAGGACGAAACGGGCCGTCGTGGTCTACCCGACCCAGGGTATCTATTAAACTTGGAACCCTGTGTATTCCAATATAAAAAAATATTTACACACTTGTTCGATATGCCACAATATTCTCTTTTAATTATTTTCGCGGACACTATATCATCTTCTAAATTGTATTAATATATTTTTTCTAAACCTGACATTTTCAAATTAATATTTGCTCCAAAAACAATACTATATATATGTCGTAGGCTGATAGTGAAATCCGTCATTTCATGAAAAGCCTAGTCACTTCATGAAGCGTCGGCAGATTGTGTAAAAACATGAAATTACACGATCTGCCGCGTCACTTCATGAAGAGACCTTGACGTTTCGGCGTATTATGTATAACACAATCTGCCTAATTTTAAATATCGTCACTTCATGAAATGCCACAAAAACAAGGCATATTGTGTAATTCCGTCTAAAAGGTATATTGGCAACTGGTTTGTTCGGGTTTGTCAGAGCATTTTTTTTATTTTTATAAAATAATATTAGTTGAAAAAATTTAATTAAAAAAAATGATCTGGGGAACAACGAACAAACCAGTTGCCAATATACCTTTTAGACGGAATTACACAATCTGCCGACTAACATGACATCGTTAGGTACTACATGAAGTGACGATATTTAAAATTAGGCAGATTGTGTTATACATAATACGCCGAAACGTCAAGGTCTCTTCATGAAGTGACGCGGCAGATCGCGTAATTTCATGTTTTTTACACAATCTGCCGACGCTTCATGAAGTGCCTAGGCTTTTCATGAAATGACGGATTTCACTATCAGCCTACGACATATATATAGTTACCTATTTGGTTTCAACCAATACTAAAAACCTACCAGATTAGGCACATATCCAAAATTGTAAATCTTATTTTAGTAAATAAATCGTTGGCAATATATGTTCTAATCTACGTATAATTTTTCTGTAATCGCCTTGTTTGAGCTGTATTGCATCTTTTTGCGATTTTTCTATGAAAAGGAATTGAGGAAGTTCAACCTAGATGTTGTTGCAGAAATAATATTATTATTATTATTAAAAGCGAATGTTGTGGCATATCAGACAAGTGTGTAACTGTTTTTTTTTTATATTAGAATACATATAGATTCAAGCACAATGGATACCCTGGGGCGGGTAGACCACGACGGTCGTTTCGTCATTGTTAAAACTCTACGGGCAGCCATAACCCAACGAATTTCGACAACAGCGGTAAGATGTGTTAAAAGCCTTTTTACAAAAGCAAAGCGGTCATCAATACACTGTAGCGCCATCCCAGCGGAATTAACTTCAATATAAAGGGCAGTCACAATGGTAATAATCGAAAGGTAAACAACTAAATAAACTACGAAGTGCATCACAAATCCAGTATAATAGGGAACGCTCTTTGCGTTTTCACCGGAACATCTGCCATTTTGCAGACTAGAAACAGATCCACGCTGTCACCAACTAGAATGCGCGCAATCTATTTAAGAAAAGTCATAAAAATATTTAGACGATAATAATATATTATTATAATTAATTATTTTCGCGGACACTATATTATCTTATAATTTATGATTAGATTTAATATTCTACTATACCTAGATATTATAATAAGTATGCATACTAAAATAAACCCGAACTTTTAGCAACACCGCCTATTTTTTTTTTATAAAAATAATCTTGTTACAACAGCTCATTGGAAAGCTAGTCAAACCTAAAATTAAAGTTATCATTAACACACTAAATCAACAATATCATGTTTTGAAAAATATCAGGCAAATTAAGGATAAAGTTTCCCCAGAACTTTGTAGGTATATTTGTAATCGAGCATTTAATCAAATTATGTTTTTTCTTTTAATACGATAGTAGACAGCGATTAGACTCATTAATTGCCATAAGCAAACCAAAAACAAAACTAATGCAATGGCTGTTTTTTGTTTACACGCGTGGCACAAGTGGACTTTTGCGTGTAAAAAAATAAATCATAGTAACATTCATTACGCTCTCGACAAGGACATAAGAACAATTTATCCTTTTTATTTTTATTTTAAACAAAGTAAAGCCCACAACACTGTTCCACAAATACTAAAAAAATGCGGATTTAAAACATAGGACATTGTTGTATTGTTGCTTTTTTGTATAGGGGAGAGGGAGGCAAGAGTAAACAGGTGGGAAAGAGTAGACAATGTAATAACATTTCTAATTAATAATTTTTTCGCTGCCAATGGTCACAGTAGTGCAAACCATGTGCTTTCAGTTCCCTGTGCAAATTTGGTTTGAATTTACTAAGAAATAACCCGAAAATAAGGTAATTAAATTTATTTTTAACAGTATACCATGTAACAATTATTTGATAATTTAGTTCGTTTAATCGCTTGTGGTAGTTCATTTTTACTTCCTACCATTTTTTTATGAAATCTTTAAAACCTAACCTATAAATTCATATTGGTGTATAACGTCGCTAAAGGCGCGTTGTTAAAAGGGCTGGCTTATTAAAAACATTTGTTTTTTGGGGCAAAAGCGAACACCTGTGTATCGGATATAAAAACAAAAAATAGAATGGTTAACAAACAAATAATAAGTGATACAAAGGATGAAATAAATGTATGTAATGGAAAAGTAGCTGGTGTATCTGGTATAAAAACAAAAAAGAAAGTAGTAAAGAAAATAAAAATCACTGATAAAGAGGATTATTCCGAATGTATTTATTGTAGCGGCAAATATAGTCAGTCAAATGAGAATTGGATTCGGTGTGTCACCTGTGGTTTATGGTCTCATGAAGACTGTACAGACGTTGAACCTTTTGATGACGTTTTTACTTGTGATTTTTGTCGTCCTACCTAGGATTTTCTTGTTGTTTGCTCTTGCCTCATACCAGAGGGACAAGAGTAAACTTTTGCAGTTTTCCAAATAATTTTGTATTATTACTTTTTTATAGTTTAAAGCATTTATACATATATTTTTGTGTTACTGGTTTACCAAAGATTGTTCTATGCTAAGCAAGTTTATTTCAAGTTATGCCTTATAATAAAAAAAAAATCAAAGCTTAAGTGTTCACTCTTGCCTCCCTCTCCCCTAATTGAATACAACTAGAAGTAGTAGTAGTAACATGTTTATTTAGCAAAAAGTTACAATTAAATATTTTTTAATACATTTTTTTAACACATTTTTATAGATTTATTTTTAAATTTTGAAACGCAACCTTCTTTTAACAAAAACAGACAGAAAAGTTAAACATTTTGTAAATTGTATCAAATATTAGGTATCATTTTGTTTTTTAATTAAATGTAATTTTAAAGTTCTTTTAAACAGTTTTACTGATTTTTGAGATTTAGTAGAATTTTCTAAATTATTAGATACATTCTATGAAACCTTTATAAAAAATAGATTTATAAGCTAATATTTTAGACACTCTATCCACATAAAAATTTTGATTAGTTCTTGTTTTATAATTATGATGGTCATAATTAAAAGAACAAAAATTTTTTAAACAATCAGGCAATAAATTATTTTTAATTTTATGTATAAAGATACATACTAAATAAAAAATTTAATTTCTGACATTCAACCAATCTAAATTTTTCAACATAAAATTAATTTTTTTATATTTGTCATAATGTAAAATAATCCGCATTGCCTTATTTTGTAAAATATGTAATTTATCAAATATTTCCTCACTAGCACAATATAAAATGGAAGAACAATAAAGAAAATGTGGTAATATAATAGTATTAAATACTGTTTTTTAGAAAACAAACTTAAATTAGAACTGATTCTTTTAAAATAGCCTACTTTTCCGACAATCTTCGATATAATACTTTCAAAATAATAAACAAAAATTTTAATTTTAAATCATTGATTATCCCTAAATATTTAAAACTGTTTACTAATTCCAATTTTTCACCATCAATTACAACATTTATATTTTGACAATTTAAATTATTACCCATAACCATACATTTAGTTTTTGAAATATTTAATTTTAATTTATTTACTTTTAGCCAATTTAATAAGTAGGTAATATATTTATCTCAGAATTTAGAGTATTTAGACCATCAAAAATATTTAAAACATTAATGTAAATTAAGGTGTCGTCAGCAAACATTTGTAACTTACACATTTTTAAAACTAAAGGCATATCGTTGATGTATAAAATAAATAATATTGGACCTAGTATACTTTCTTGAGGAACTCCTATATTATTTATTTTTTTATTTGAATATGTTTTTGATATTTTTGTTTTTTGTGACCTGTTATTTAAATAATTTTTAAACCATTTATAAATGTTTCTGCGAATACCATACTGATACAATTTACTCACTAATCTAGCCCTGTCAACTGTTTCGAATGCCCGTTTAAAATACAAAAATACAGCTATAACATTTTCCCCTTGATCAATGGTTTTCTTCCACGTCTCAATACACATTGAATGGCTGTCTCTGTCGAGTACCCGTTTCGAAAACCAGCTTGAAACTAAAATTTTGTTGGCATCAATGAATTCTAATAACTGTTTATATACGACTTCTTCCAATAATTTCTTAATATCCCATAAAACATTTACTGGCCTCATCTCATCCCATCTTTTTGTGTTTTTTACTTTTGGTTCTGGTGTAATGTAAGAACATTTTAATTCATCAGGCATATTTTCATATTTTAAACAAGAATTTATTAAATTTAATAATGGGTAACCAATGCTGCAAAATGTTTCTTTTAACGCCCTTTTATTCAATATTTTCCCATTATTTGAATTTAATTTTGAAATGACTAGTTTTAATTTATTTAATGATATTTCATTGAATTCTTCAAAAAAATTATTACTTCTATTTACTATTTGGCATAGTTCTTCATTTTCTGAATTTATTGACTGCACAATTTCGTTATTGCTATGAATATAAGAAGAATTTAATTTTTCAGCAATAATAAAATGGTTCCGTTTCATTTTATCTTTAAAAATTATTTCTTCAATGTTATTTCTAACTATAGGTTTAACTAATTTTTTTAAGGATCTCCACATTTTTTTACCATCTCCCTTGTTATTATCTATTTGTTTATCATAATATAAAGTATTTTCTCTTTTTAAAACTGATATACATTTATTTCTAAGTTTTTTATATTCTTCCCAATCTTCATTGATTTTAGTTATTGAAAATTTTTGGTACTTACTATCACGGTCTTTTTTGCATTTAAAATTTTTCTGTTGAACCACGGCGTCGGATTATTTTGATTTTGATAAATTTTGTTTCCTGTACTTTATTTATGCATTGATCTACGTTATTGTGAATTTGCGTAAAAAGTACATTTATATCCAAAATGTTATAATTCCAAAAACATAAAATAAGTTCCAAACGTAATTTGTTATTGTCAATAAAGGTCACAGTTCTAGTTTCTTTGTAATCTTCACATACATTTTCTATTTCAACGAAGATCCAATTATGATCACTAATTTTAGGATTACTTTCAACTCCGACATTTAGAGAAAATTCATTTGTTATTACCATATCTATAACAGTTTTTGATTTATCCGTATATTATTCCATATAATCCAATAATTTGTTTAAATTTCCTTACATAATATCATTAATAAAATTTATGTTAAAATCACCCATATGTATACTTATATTATTTTGATACCATAACATTTCGCATTTTTTCAACTGAACGTCAATTTCCTATTTTGCAATATGTTTGCCGAGTGAAATTGGAGAATGTGCCAAAAATAACCGTTGCCTGTATTGTGCTTCATAACGTGGCAAAAACTTTGAAAAAAATCGATTTTGAAGCACCTGAAGAAGAAGTGCCAGAAGAAGATGACAATGATAATGACGAATTTGATCTACCTCTTCACCAGCAAGTCAGAAGAAATGTAAGCATTGTAATAAACAACTTTGATACTTAAATGTAGGTATAAAACTGTATAAAATAAAAGTTCAAATTTAATTTAGTTTTATTATACAGTGAGTCCCAGAAGTAATGTCGAAATTCATTTAAAATTCAGCGGTAAGTTTTTTGAAAAAACGCTCGTACCCGTGGATTTTAATTTTTTAATATGTTTTTTTTGTGGTAATTTCATGTATGCAGGGTAGCTCAAAAATAAGTTACAACCATCAACTTCATTTTTTCAAATAAAAACATATATTTTTTATTTAATTTTTGAATTTTGCATTGAATTCTAAGCATGTTTCATGTACCATGTCCTATACATAAACTCAACAGTTATTGAAAAAATTAGGATTGAACATATCTATAAGTAAGACCTGTTTATTAAAAAAAAACAAAATCAAATTAAATGTTGAAAATGTGCGCCATTTACGGCTTGACAATATCCAAGACGATCAATAAACTCTCTTTGCGCGTTTCCAACCATTTCCGGAGTTATGACACGCACTTCTCTTCGGATCCTCTTTTTCAACTCCTGCATATTGTTTGGCCTGTTAACAAATACTTTGGATTTGAGAAATCCCCACAAAAAAAAAGTCCAGCGGAGTTAGGTCTGGCGACCTAGCAGGCCATTCGATAGGTCCTCTCCCAATCGGTGGATAGGAAATCCACCGATTGGGAAAGGTTTCATCCGAAAATGTGCGCACAGTGGCAGCATAGTGCGGAGGGGCACCATCTTGTTGGAATATCAGTTCTTCGTCAGGGGAGTCTGGATCTAATGGATTCGGAAATAAAGCCACTAATGCTGGAATTAATTCAAGTTGGAGAAATTCGAGATATACTTGTCCAGTTAAAGAGTGTTCAAAGAAAAATGGACCAATTACTCTTTCGCGTACGATTCCACACCAAACATTTATTTTTTTAGGGTACTGGCTGTGAACCTCTATCATCCAATGCGGATTTTCTGTTGCTCAATATCGACAATTTTGTCTGTTCACATTACCATTCAAATAAAACGTAGCTTCATCCGAAAAAATAATATTTTTTACTAAATTATTATCTAGATTGCACATATTTTGCATGCGTTCGCAAAACTCATTTCGCCTATCGAAATCATCTTCAAATAACTCATGCACTGGAATAACTTTGTATGGGTGATATTTGTGCTTTTGAGCTACTCGATGAACAACAGATTTCGGCATGTGTAAATCGGCCCCAATGTGCGACAGGGGAGTACATGGATTTTCTTCCAAGGAAAGCAAAACGTCAAGTTGTTTATTTTCATCTTGAGTAGGACGACCAGATTTAGGCAAATCTCTAACATTACCAAATTCTCTAAACTTAGCCTCTATTCTACTCACCATCTTTTGACATATGGGAGGACGATCAGGATGGATTTCATTAAATAATTGGGCTGTTTCTATTTGAGTACGTGTTTTATCACCAAATCCAACCATGCATAGAATTTTAATTTTTTCCCGTTCCGTTAGCACCATTATTGTGAAAACCGCAACTTTGAAACTACGCTTGACAATAATTAAATACTTATTTGAAATAAAATTGTCATACATGTTTCTATGGAAATAAACGGTGACAGTGACAGACAGTACACTTTTACTTATTAGGGAGCCCAAAATGCCATATTGCCAAAAGATTTGATAGATAGTTGGATCCCTAAATGATATGTTCAATCCTAATTTTTTCAATAACTGCTGAGTTTATGTATAGGGTATGTTACAGGAAACATGCTTAGAATTCAATGCATAATTCAAAAATGAAATAAAAAATATATGTTTTCATTTGAAAAAATGAATTAACTTCCCAGTCCGCAGAAGCACGTCAAGATGACGTCAATATCTGGTGACTACTAGTCAATAGACGTCAGTCGACCAAAAATCGACGACATTTTGACGTTAGTTAATTGTCGAATTTCTGACGTCATTTAATTCACGTCATATTGTCGACTTTACTTGGTGATATCTGGTATAACATATTTTTCATTATTTCCACCCAAAAAACTATAATAACTTACATGACAAACCCGAACAAACCATCTTTTTGTGGGTGCCGCAAAAAAATAGAATAATCGCCTCATAGTCGTGCATTGGCAGCACGCGCAGTCCCTCCTGCCATATGCAACGAGAGTGAACAGGGTTGCCAGTTTATTAGGAACTCCCTAAACGCCTATCCACGCCATGACGCCATGTTTAATAGTTTTACTTTTATTGATAAATATTCAGTCGTTAGGTAAAAGCAAAAACAATTATAACTTTACACTGTGCTGACTATATTATTAATGTATATAGTGAAAACTGAAAATGCCATTTTATGTTTGCCAGGAATACAGAACAGTTTTGCCAATAATTTTGTATTAACCTGTTGGCAACCTTGCAGACGATCGTCGGCTCCCTGCTCGAGCACGGGCTGTTAGCTTCCGCCATTTTTTCACTGTGTCATTTCAAGTAGGTATTTATTATTTATTTAATAGTGTTGTGTTTGTACGTTTATTAGTGTTGGTGTTTGTTGTTTACATACTTCAACCAACGAAACCAAAGCAAAGGTAAGTACTGTTGTTGGTGTTCGTTGTTAAATAGCAAGGTCTCTATAAATAGTACCTACTATTTGCAGGTTATTGCTGCTACATGACAGGATTTATTGATTTCTAGGATTATTTTACTTAGGTTAGCGAAGTTTTAAAGATGAAATCTCTAATTTTTAGTCTATTTTGTGCCTAACTTTCTAGTAAAATGTATCTTTTGTCCTATCGCCATGCTGGATTTATAAATTACTTAAAATTTTATATTCATTTTATTTGCCAATATAAAGGTAACGCACTTATTTAGGACAATTTTATGCCGGGTTTATGCAAAAATTCCTTGACTTTAACTTTAGAAATAACGACATATTTTGCCGTAAAAAGTGTTTGAATTAAGTTATTTCATATAAGAGAACATACAAAAAACCTTTCCATAACTATAATTTTATATAAATAAATAAAGATATATACTTTTTTAACTTTTGTGAAATTTATTGTTAATTTTTGTTATAGGTGCGGTACAGATTAAACCCCTGTTGCTACTCAAAGTGATATTGAACATGGAATAAAAATTAGGCAAAAACACGCGAAGCAGCGAATGCAGAAGACGCCTGTTGCCCCTGTCAAACGTGATAATTATTACAGTGGTGGTGGTGACATGGTTTAGTAGTATGTACCTACTTACCCATAATAAATGCTTACACAATGTATTAAGTAGTTTTAGTTTAAATTGGATTACTGATGAATACAAAATATTTTAAGACGTAAATTTCACGTCATAAAATGACGCGAAAGTCACGTCAAGAAATGGCGCGAAAGTCACGTCATTTCAAGACGTAAAAATGACGTCAGATATTGACGTCATCGGTCTGTGACATTAGGAGGTCATTTTCACGTCATATTGTCGTCATATAGTCACGTCATATATGGTCATAAGTCACCAGAATATGACGTCATTTTGACGTGCTCCTGCGGACTGGGTTATTGTTGAGCTACCCTGTATACATGAAATTACCACAAAAAAAACACATTAAAAAATAAAAATCGACGGGTACGAGCGTTTTTTCAAAAAACTTACCGCTGAATTTTAAATGAATTTAGACATTACTTCTGGAACTCACTGTATACGCCATAATAATATCAAATCATTTTGGTTTTTAAAAAACAAAATTCGAATAATTATAATAAGTTTATTCACATACCTTTTACTTATTCTTGAAGGATATCCTTGCAAGTATAAGGTAATCTTTATGAATACGAAAAAAAGGAAATGATTATAGACCTTTTTCTTCAACTCAAAATCTTATACTTCTACCTTATACTTACAAGGATATCCTTCAGTTTTATGAATACGGCTCAATGTATTTACGATTTTTATGTACACATTTACAAATAAACAAACGAGTCGATCAATTATTGGATACAGGATACATTGCTTTTCCTCTATTATAATTTGTAGTAATAATAAAATGCTGTTTAGTATTAATCTAGATTTTTATTTGTATGATCATACATGTCATTATTAATTAACTCCTTAGAACCAGACCAATATTGTCTGCCATATCTCTTGATATTGCCCATTAATCTCAATGACAAAAAGTAGAGAATTTCAACAAGCGACAAAAAGGAGAAACCAGTAAATAGTCCTAGAAGACCACCACAATTGGCAAGAAAATCAGTATAACCATACAATTCATTTCTCTCTGCTGTTATAAACTGCTGTTCTGTAAAAAATATGTTGACTCTAGTTATTCGAACATCACGAGATTCATCCGGGTTTCCTCCAAAGCCCCTAAAAAGTTTGTCCAAATTGATATCTGCCTGGGAAGTTTCAGCATTATAGACTAAAGAAGTACACCCTGGCAGGCAATTGCATTCATTATATTCGGTAACATATGATCCTTCATTATCAATGCTCAATCGTACCTCTCTACGAAGTAGCTCTTCTGAAATATTATACAAACAAAAAATAAGATATCGTCCATTTAATGCAAACATAGTCAAATTTCAATTAGGAATGGGTTGTTTACTAAGTTTTGTTTTTCACTCAATCACAAAGAGCAAAAATAGTATATTAAAGTATAAGTGGATATTAAGGTCTTTAAAACACGCGCGATTTTGCAAGCACGACGACGCAGCCGGAGTGCTTGAAATAGAGCAAGTTTTTTAAATACCAGTTATCCACGAATACTTTACATTATTTTTTTTTTATTGGTACACTTATTGGTATTTATATTACAAAAAATGGAAATAATAACTTGGTAAGTAAGTGAAATGGTCGAATTCGTGATGTGATATACCTGTCGTTGTCATGAAAATGAGGAGAACAAAAAATAACTTCCAATCTGTCACATAAGATTCATTGTTGTCACCGTTGAAATTGGTTGTGTATATGGAGGACTTGAGGTAGGAGGCCGATCGCAATGCATGCATTGGATTCGGTCCCAAATTAGCATGGGTAATTCAGCTTTACGAGTTGCCCTAAGATGGCGCTCGTGTTCGAAGTGGGCTATCAAATAAATGGTTTCTTATGGACGCGATAACTATTTTTATTAAAATTAGTTCTTTAAGGAACAAATAAGGACTTTTATATGAATTTACACTTACTTTGTTATACTTATTAGTAAACTCGGCCTGTATAAAGTTCCAACGATGCTTCGTTTTTAAAATACAGGAACATTCTAGCTAGAGGGTTTTACCTTTGGAGCTAGAAAGAGACTTATTTGGCTGCGTTTCCTCTCTGAAGAAGATCCTGTCTTACACCCAGACACAAAGCAAACTCTACTTTTATAAATTGTACCATTATCCATTATAAATATGGAAATTAATTACAATACAACGTTATTTGTCTTGTCTTGCCTTCAAACGTTATTTGTTATTTCAAGAAATAAAATGTCAATTGTCAAAAGTAAAATTTAAAAACTATGGAGGATCTAGTTTTCCATATTAAAAACGAAGAAGAAGAAGACAACATCAGCCCACTTCGGACGCGAGAGCCATCTATCGGCCAATAGCGAACTAACCAAAAAACCGGGACAGAATTTGAAAATGCTCCCATTGTCGATCGGCCTCCTACCCTCTAGTTCTCCATGGTTGTGTATTGTTTAAAAAAATATTTTATTTGACGTTAAAAGGTAATTATGTCAAATCAATAATTAAAAAGTTGACATATTTAGACTTCACGTTTTACGGGTTGTTGATGTTGCCATGGTAACTTTAAAACACGCGCGTTTTTGAAAGTGGGATTTAAACACGCTAAGGGGAACTTTAAATAAGCGAAATAGGGTATCAATAAAAAAAAATTAATTTCCTAACGTTTCTGTTTTTTAAATTTTAAATTTTTTACTGAGAGAATAATTAAATGCCAAATGCCGAAAACCTATACCCTCGTCATAACAGCTGAAGCCAGCCAACAGTATTACACCCGACAAATTCCCACCTCGACTCTTGTTTTTAGTTTCTAAGCTATTATCTTCTACCTTCGCGGCTGGCGGAACGACATAAAGTTTATCTCAAAGTATTATATCGACTTGGCTTTTGCTATAGTGTTTTTCAGGTTAATATAATGATATAAAAAAGTAATAAACTCTTAACCATAGGCGTCGCCAACCAAATAATTTAAATGCGTGCGTAGGGTATTGTTTTAATTTATTAATATGATAATAATATTATAAATATAAAGAAAGAAAATATTGTGGCATATCGGACAACTGTGTAACTATCTTTTATATTGGAATACACAGAGATCCAAGTTCAATGGATACCCTGGGGCGGGTAGACCACGATGGCCGTTTCGTCCTTGTTAGGACTCGACGGGCAGCCATAACCCAAGCAATTCCAAGAACGACGAAAAAATGTACTAAAAGCCTCCCTGAAGAATCAAGGCGACCCTCAATACACCTTAGCCCACGGAACCAACTCCAATATAAAAGATAGTTAGACTGGTAATAATGAAAGGTAGACAACTAAATAAACTACGAAGTGCATCACAATCCAGTATAGGGAACGCTATTTGCGTTTTCACCGAAAACATCTGCCATTTTGCAGACCAGAAAACAGATCAACGCTGGCACCCACCAGAATGCGCGCAATCCGCTTGAGTTTTAAGCCATAAAAATGTTTAGAAGATATAATGTGCGCGAAAATAATTAAAGAAAGAAAATATTGTGGTATATCGGACAAGTGTGTAACTATCTTTTATATTGGAATACACAGGGATCCAAGTTCAATGGATACCCTGGGGCGGGTAGACCACGACGGCCGTTTCGTTGGAGTTGGTTCCGTGGGATGGCGCTAAGGTGTATTGAGGGCCGCCTTGATTCTACAGGGAGGCTTTTAGTACATTTTTTCGTCGTTCTTGGAATTGCTTGGGTTATGGCTGCCCGTCGTCAATACACTCAATAAAATATATTAAGTAAAAAAATATTAGGTAAAAAAAAAACGTTACGCACAGTACACAGTTATAAACCAAAATTAAATACGTAAATTACAGCAAATATGTTAAATCACCCACTCCATTGTCCTAAACTATTAAATAACTAAGGCGACAGTGATGATGGCTTAATTATCTTTTAGCAGGTAGATAAAAATATCTTCATTCGCTAAAAATATTCCTCCTTTCTTATCTAGGACATATAAATTTGCAATTACGTTTGTCTTAGTATTATTCACAGACTGCTCGAGACAGCGCCATTAACGCTAGTCTCAATGGCAACGTGCATAAATTATGTGCGCTTGCCAGTTCTTCCAAATTTTCGGGTTTGTAAATACAATATATAAGTATAGGTGAAACAAGGGTTTGTTAATTGGTTGTTTTCTAAGACTGAAAACACTTTTGATTTTGATTTCAGTTATATTGTTTCTTAAGGACTAAAGAATGTATTACTATAACAATGAATGGCGTGTTTTTTTTTTCTGCCACACTCAAAACTCCTCGGTTTAAAGTATATTCGCAAACTAGCTTTCAAAGAGAGTTACTGACTAATAATTAAATACTGATATAAAGGAACATTTTTAATAAAAAAACTTAAAGAATTGAAGAATAATGATCTGACAACCCTGGTGGTGAGGTCGGTCTCTTTCAAGCCCGTTCGTCGCTTTTTTATGTCATCAAACTGAGTTTGGATAAATTATACCTGTCATTTATTTTAATAAAACCTCATTCTTGTACCTATAACTGAAATGTCTACTAATGGCACTTGTGTACCGTTATTTTTCATAGAAATGTCGTCTTGTTATCAAGAGCAGGTAGGTCCACCCCGTTTATGGCATCTGCAATTGTTATTTAGTTAAGACACCCTTGTTAATTTACCCCAGTGCCGGGTAATTAGTGTGTATAATCGAACCGAAATCCTATATTGTGCGTTTAAGAAATCTGTGGTGCGTACAAATATCTCAACAAGTTTTTTTATTATGTGGCGCTCGTGGGAAAATTGAAAATTAATAAAAAATATATTTGTCAATAGCTTGATTATAATGGATAACGCAAGTTATCACAGTCATTTATTATATAAAGTGCCAGACAAAGAATATACAATAACAATAGTATGAGAAGTAAGTTTAATTCAGGTATCTTTTTAAAAGCAATTCTTAAACTTTATTAATCATCAATTAAGATGTTTTTTTAGTATATTTTTTTTTAAACTATATCAAAGGAGTTTGTGGGTAAAAAGGTTTAACTTACTTCTTGCGTCAATTATGCACTTTTTACTTCCAGATCCACAAACAGGTGTTTCTTTTTCATCTAAAACAAATTATTGTTACCTATTATGCCAGCTAGTATGTCATTATATTTTATTTGTATATGTGATCATGGTCTAGAAGTTTTCATATCGTAAATACTTAATATTTTTGTTATAAACTTTTTTTTTAAATATAGCCACGAGTTAAAAACAATTTAACGGTGAAGCAAGTAACCCACTCCAAACATTTGTATCACGTAACTTTTTCATATCATCAACGGGATTTATAAAACCCAGTGCGACATCTTGCGTCCCAGTACGGTACCTTAGAAAAGGTCAGTCGTAAAGGGTTATTCTGTAAAAACAGAAAATTATGCAAGATGCCCTCAAAACCGGTATAAGTGCCGGACCACAGATATTAATTCGAAAAAGGAAGGAAACAGAAAAACCTTTTTCGAATTAATATCTGTGGTCCGGCACTTATACCGGTTTTGAGGGCATCTTGCATAATTTTCTGTTTTTACAGAATAACCCTTTACGACTGACCTTTTCTAAGGTACCGTACTGGGACGCAAGATGTCGCACTGGGTTTTATAAATCCCGTTGATGATCGATCCTGACAAGTGATTTGTCTTTGAGTCCTGTTTCCTTCTGCCAAACCGAGCCTCACTGATGAGCCGTAATAACGGCGAAACGCGTCTGGGGATGGGTTTGGCGGAAGGAAACAGAAAAACCTTTTTCGAATTAATATCTGTGGTCCGGCACTTATACCGGTTTTGAGGGCATCTTGCATAATTTTCTGTTTTTACAGAATAACCCTTTACGACTGACCTTTTCTAAGGTACCGTACTGAGACGCAAGATGTCGCACTGGGTTTTATAAATCCCGTTGATGATCGATCCTGACAAGTGATTTGTCTTTGAGTCCTGTTTCCTTCTGCCAAACCGAGCCTCACTGATGAGCCGTAATAACGGCGAAACGCGTCTGGGGATGGGTTTGGCAGAAGGAAACAGAAAAACCTTTTTCGAATTTTTCATATCAGTTGAGGAGAGAGAGCGAGAGAGAGAGAGATATGGGGCAAAGTCAATTGAAAAAAAAAGAATACCATTGTTTAAAAAAATTCTTACTTAGATAATTGAATACACTTTTAAGCTCGTCCAAAACTAGGAATCTATCAAAATATCTAAAATCCGACAACAAGTAATTTTCTAGGAGCAGGAGACAGAATCTAATGTGGATTGGGTGCATTTATTGTAAATTAGACCGAAGTGCGTTTATAATGAACAAAGGTTTTCGGAAACTACAATTTGAATGAACTACATTATTGGCTGGCTATTTTTATTTTTTTCTCTATATATAAACTGTGACAAAAAAAAACAAGTACTTAAGAGCGGAAACGCGATCGATGGGATCGCAGTTTTCGAAAATAACTTTATCTCCTCCAGAAATATTAGAAGTTGCCTGGACCCTATTCTGAGATATTTGCGTTGCCTTTATATAATAATATATAATAAAAAAAGCTTCGATGTTTTTCTAGGTCAATTACTTACGAGGCATATGAATGGCGACACATCCACATTTAGCTCTGGTGAAGTTTGTAAGACATTCTACTTCACAGCTTTGCTGACTGTAGCTTCGGAAAAATGTCAAATATCGTTCTTCTGGAAAATAACATTGTCTTTTGTGTGGATTGTAATTCCTTAGGCCGTCTGACGTCATCATCATATCAGGTTTAATTGCCAAATTTAGTTCTTGCAAAACAGGGGCTAAGAAAAAATGCGTTCCTAATATTGGTGTTTCAGCTGGATTATGTAGAAATATCTTAAATATAAAATTGTTGTTAACAATAGCAATTGTTTAGAAGATAATATAGTGTCCGCGAAAATAATTAAAAGAAAATATTGTGGCATATCGGACAAGTGTGTAACTATTTTTTATATTGGAATCACATTGATACAAGTTTAATGGAGACCCTGGGGTGGGTTGACAACGATGGCCGTTTCGTCCTTGTTAGGACTCTACGGGCAGCCATAACCCAAGCAAATCCAAGAACGGCGAAAAAATTTACTAAAAGGCTCTTTGCAAAATCAGCGCGGCCATCAATACACCGTAGCGCCATCCCAGCGGAATTAACTACAATATAAAAGGCAGTCACACTGGTAATAATCGAAAGGTAGACAACTAAATTAACCACAATGTGCATCACAATCCTGTATAGGGAACGCTATTTGCGTTTTCACCGAAAACATCTGCAATTTTGCAGACCAGGAAACAGATCAACGCTGGCACCCACTAGAATGCGCGCAATCCGTTTAAGTTTTGAGCCATAAAAATTTTTAGAAGATTAAAAGAAAATATTGTGGTTTATCGGACAAGTGTGTAACAATTTTTTTATATTGGAATATACAGGGATCTAAGCACAATGGATATCCTGGGGCGGGTAGACCACGACGGCCGTTTCGTCCTTGTTTGGACTCTACGGGCAGCCATAACCCAAGCAATTCTAAGAACGACGGAAAAATGTACTAAATGTCTCTTTGCAAAATGAATTGAAAACGCAAATAGCGTTCCCTACACTGGATTGTGATGCAGTTCGTGGTTTATTTAGTTGTCTACCTTTCGATTATTACCAGTGTGACTGGTTATTATATTGGAGTTAATTCCGCTGGGATGGCGCTACGGTGTATTGATGACCGCTTTGATTTTGCAAAGATGCTTTTGGTACATTTTTCCGTCTTTCTTGGAATTGCTTGGGTTATGGCTGCCAGTAGAGTCCTAACAAGGACGAAACGGCCGTCTTGGTCCACCTGCTCGAGGGTATAAATTAAACTTGGATCTCTGTGTACTCCAATATAAAAAATAGTTACATACTTGTCCGATATGCCACAATATTTTCTTTTAATAGCAATAATTGTTTTAATTAAAATAAAATTTAGCCAACTTTAAAAACTCCTGATCGGTTGAAATAATATTTTTTCTAGGGATATTATTGGATTGGGTTGGGTTGGGTTGGGTTGTTTATGCCTTGAAGATAATATTTATCATAATAAGCTTTTGTACTAAAGTATGGTTGGATATTCTGCATAATGAAATATTTATGGTGGGCTTTTTAGATATTTTAAAATATAAAACTTTCGCACTGATGTCAAATTTCCGATATTATTTCTGCACCCTGCTCGTCAGCATGCAGCATTGAGGTACGGCAATGCTTAGATGGTAAATAAAAATACTGAATTGTATTACAAATCCAGGTTTGTAGTGTTCGATTTATTTAATTAATATAAAATAAATATGCTTTGCCATAATGTCAATATTGTCGCCTATTGCCGAACATGGTGTGATCAAATCCTAATTTTTTACTTTAAGAAATTATTACCTTGTAACCTTGTGCTGGTCCCCTACAAATATAATCAAAGTCTTGTTCGTTGCTTTTAAGTACCATTACAAATCGAGATGCAAATCCAGCAGAAAGTACTCTTCTTGGATAAGTGTCTATTGGTGCATTTTTTGGGTAACCCTTTTCCAAGGTCCAACCCTCGGACTCTGTTCCATTTGACATAAAGTTACCGTATATAAACCTACAGTCACAAGAATAATTGTTATTTATTTGTGTGCTACGATGAAGCAAGTTAATCGAATTTATGCTACTGCTGTAAGAAAATTCAACATTCAAGTCAATTATCTCCCAAATTATTAATGTAAAGTATTAGTATCGCATTTGAACCCTTTTTTCGATGACATTTTCAAAGGAAAGGCTGTTCAAAAATTAATTAGCGTTAAATTTTGTACAAAATAAATGGGATTGATATTTGACATTTTTAAGCGCAGTAAATATTTTTACTAATATTAATATATTTAGGGTCGTTGGTAAGTATATGAATGAGGAAACAGTTAGGATAATGTATCATGCTAGTTTTGAATCGTTAATAAAGTATGGAGTTATATTTTGGGGAAGACACAACACGACACAAGACATTTTTGTGGCTCAAAAGCGGATATTGAGAATTATGGATAAGATGGATTATAAGCAAAGTTGTAGGGGCGTTTTTAAAAATAAGCGTATAATGACATTTTACGGGATATATATTTATGAATGTTTAATGTTTTTCTCTAAGGATCAGGAACTTTTTAATTTTAAACAATCACATTCTTACCCCACAAGAACAATGAATGTTAACTACCCAATACATCGATTGACACTTACAGAAAGATCTCCACATTATATGTGTTTAAAATTATTTAATGCCTTATCAAATAGAATTAAAAAAGTAGATTCGCAAAAATTGTACAAAAGAGAAATTAAAAAACTACTTATCGATTTAGAACCTTATAGTCTAGGTGAATTTTTCGCTTAAAAGTTTAAGGAAAACAATGTACTTTTCTTTAGCTGGTGACGTCATTTTATTTTATGTTTTTTGTATTCATGATTTGAAATAAAGAAGTTTATTATTATTATTATTATTATTATTATTATTATTATTATTATTATTATTATTATTATTATTATTATTATTATTATTATTATTATTATTATTATTATTATTATTATTATTATTATTATTATTATTATTATTATTATTATTATTATTATTATTATTATTATTATTATTATTATTATTATTATTAATATTATTATTATTATTTATTTGGCTAGGAGGAGGCTAAAGAAAATTTCAACAATCCTAAAGAATACTATTTAACATTTAGATCTGTAATTATGTTATCTAAGGAAATAGGACTTAATTTCTGTAAAGTTTGACTTAAATAAATCAATATTATACCTATCAATTAATCGATTACATTGTTCTAACATATGATTAATTGGTGAACAATCCATTGGATTTGTATAAAACAACCTTATATTTCTAATTCTCAAATTAATTTTAGGTACCTACCAATATATTTATACTGTTGATTAAACATAAATCTTTGTAAATAAGAATATTAATGGTATAAAAGACAAATAATACAGCCTGCATAGACCTTCTACTTTCTAAAATTACAAAATTTAAAAAATCAAGCATGCTTTTATACGATATCATATTATATGTGTATTCATTATTTTTTCTGACATACAAATAACGCAAGAATCTTTTTTGTACTCTTTCAATGAGATCTATATTTGTCTTGGCTTGAGGCGCCCAAATGATAAATGCGTATTCTAAATGAGATCTTACCAAGGCGTTATACAGTTTTATAATAGAATCTATATGTCTAAAAAAATTTGTATTTCTAATTACAAAGCCAAATAGCCTATATGCCTTATTAACGATACAATTATAGTGGGTATTAAATTTTAAGTCCGATTGCACATGAACTCCCAGATCCCTAAACTGATCCCTACAAGTCAACTCTGAATTATCAAGAAAATATTGATTATGAAATTTAAATTCCTAGTACATTTACCAATATTGAGAGATATTCCATTCTCCCTAAGCCATTTAGTAACTGAGTCTAAGTCAAGCTGTAATTTGTAAGAATTCTACACTAAAGTGAATAATATACTTAATATAGGTATCTACTTACATAATATCTACTTAAGTTCAAATCATATGAAAAAATTTTCTATTATTAATTTTAAGAAAAAAATTATTTTTCCAAAAAGATTTGCATTGTCTAAAACCTAATATAAAATAGTCAGACATCAATTTTTTGCAGTCATATAGAAGGTTGGTCAAAAAATATAAATTTTGCCCAAGATTAAATCTTTATTTTTGACAATACCGAAAATTATTATCAAAAAAGGGTGATCTGAATTGAAAACTACAGTCAAATGTAAAGTTATATTAATTTTCGTTTAAAAAGGGGTTTTTTATTTTATATTTTCAAATAGATGTAATAAAATTTGTAAAAAAAATATCAAAACCTGAGTGTTCATGGTAGATGAATATGATTTTAAATTTCAATTAGGTTTATAATTCTGATTAGCTTTTCTAATAACAATTTTTGATACTGTCAAAAATAAATTTACTTTACTATTGAGCAAAATTCATATTTCTTGACAGATCTCGTTTACGACTGCAAAAATTTAATTATTTAATTTTAACTTTATGCCCATTTATAAGCAATAGGTTGGGTTATATTAGAGTGGCAGATTTCTGGGCCATCGATATATAAGAAGTGCCCGTGTCTTGTGGGATTAACAATTTAATACGAAAAGTACCGTAAAATGGGGTTACTTTGGCACCCGGAGTAACCTTGACCTTTTCTTCTTCTAGTTGCTTCGTTTGTTTTTTAAATTTCATTATGGGAAAGAGCAGATACAGAATCAGATGCATTAGGACAAGAGTACACACCGGGAAACACAGGGACACAGGAAACATAGGAAAAAAAATACAATTGAACCACAACCAGGATCATCTGGCATAAACCGTCCAAGTAGAATCGCAACGAAAAAAACAGAACGTTGTTCCATTTACTTAAAACACTGGTCTGATTATTCAGGGCCTGAATGGATTGCCTGTGTTAAATGCATTCGTTGGGTTTGTAGGTTTTGTAACAATGAAAGCGACAGTGATGATAGGTAGTACCTACCTATCAAAGATAACCATTTTTTGCCTTAAGAAAAAAAAGTTTCTTTTTAAGGTTAAAAATCTGTATTTGTAAGACCAAACTTTCCTACATTTAGAGTTTCTTTCTGTTTAGGTTTATTTTTCTATGAGGATTTTGTTTTATTTTTATAGTGGCGAGTTGTTACACATACATGTTTGTGATTAACTATGTTCATTTGAAGAGCCCATTTTATTATTTTATAAATAAAAAAATAACATAGCTAGTTTCTTTGTTTTTGATTAGAAATTACATTTGGAAGATTCAAAAAAATGTATGGAAGAAACTGGACCCGATTTTTAGTAGTTTAGGTGCCAAAAAAGGCACAAGACGCTATCTACTTTAATTTTTTACGCCATAATAATCACCCGCCAAAGTAACCTCATCATCTGCCTATTTGGCTCCCCAAAAATTAATTTTCTTCTCGGTTATCTTTTAATATTATTTAATCAATTTTGGACCAAGTAACCCCGTTTTACGGTAATTGGAAAGCGCCATATCTTGGTAGAAAATAATCTGTATTCCAGCAGAGTTAATAGATTAAAAACTGCGGTGGATAAATAAGGGTTAAATGTATTTACGAACAAGTCTCCCAATGAAGTGTTAGTTTATCCTAAAAAATTAATTTTAAATTTTCTGAAATAATATTTTTGAAATTTTTTGCAAGAAAATTTAATTTATTAACACAATTTTATTTTTCGAATTAAAATAACCCATATTATTATTTTAAAATTTCGGCGGTAAAACATGCATGTGCCATAAAACACTTTGGGGCCAATCAGTCCCGGGTTATGGTTATACGAAAGCTCATGGAAAGTTTTTTACACCAGACTTTATCAGCTTCTAATATTAAACGTAAATCCAAAGATACTTACACGTTATCCCTAAATATTTCATTTCTATCAAGCATGTTAAAAGTATAACATATACCTTCTTCAGTTAAAGTTGTGAAAAAACCCTGGCATTCTGACGAGTTTGAAGAAGGATCGTCACAAACCCAAAACATTTCTTCAGATTTTGGCGCAATCTACAAAATAAATATCTATAAGCAGATGAAAATATTAATCATCTCCGAAAAAATATGTACTTCAGATATTTGGAATAAGCATAGTGAGTATTTATGAGGCATCTATATTCTTTAACCGATTAGTCAGTAGTCGAATTGCATTAAAAATAGAAATATTTGGTAAATATTTTTTTATTTCGTTACACTGTCGACTGGGGGATTCTACTTTATTTCTGGGGGTTTTAACAAAAAATAAAAACTTTCCTATTTTTTTATTAATTATTCACGTTTTTTCAACTAATGCAAAGTTAATGGGCGTTGATGACTTCCTAAATACAGGATGAAACATACACTGACCAAAATGCTTTTGTGTTATATCAATTCCAGATTTGCTAGAACAGTATTTTTATTGGTAGTAATCAGTTCCACTAGTAGCAGTCTTGTTGAATAATGAACTACTTTTAATAAGGTAAGGTGGGGTAAGTGTGTAGCAAAATTTGAATAGTTCATGTTTAGGTGGATATAAAAAAAGAAGTATTAGTTATTTTAAATTAAAATGTTATCCACCTATATCTATAGCCAATAGCTTTAGGTGACTTGCATTAAAAGTTTTTATAGCAATTGGTTCCGAAGATATATTTTTTTTTAAATCAATGTTCATAATACACACTTTCCCCGTAGAACGGGGTAAGTGTGTAGGCGGCCAACATTGTTTAAATACATTCAGTAATTGCAATTTTGGGGGCAAGTGTGTAAAAGTATAGAATCATAGCTATCGATTGCTGGTTGAACGGTTTATTTAAGTTGAAAACGAAATGAGCTACAAATTTTTAAGTTACTTAAAAGTGTTTTAACATTCTTTAAAACAAAAACTAAAAAATTATATTTTTGACACAACTTTCAAATTAAAAGTGTTTTAACATTCTTTAAGATAAAAACTAAAAAGTTATATTCTTGACACAAAAAGATTAAAAAAAGTAGGAGGTTACTGAATATTATAAGTGGCAAACGAAATCCTGAAACGATCTAAACCTCGTTTAGGAAGTGGCCCTTTTGCTTTTTCGGACGTAGTTTCTAACCATTTTAAACACATAGACACTTCAGAAATCCTAAAATAGAAATATTCCTTACAAGCAGTTCTTATTTGGGTGAAGTATGTACTACATACATACTTACCCTCTCAAAATAGTACACACTTTCCTGGTGACATATTAGAGGGCAAGTGTGTACTAGCCCAAAATAAATACTAAAAAACTATCTGGAAACAAAATAACAGTAATAGGTCAAAACTACAGTATTTCTTACCTTATAAGTTAAAAAAAAATGGGTTAAATTCAATGTACTTTTACCGAGGAATATAGATTGAAAAAAGAGCAACGAACTAGGTGTCTTTACCAAACAAACATGATAACCGAAAACACGCATTTTTATCCTAACCGCAGGTTTATATCTTAGTTCGACAGATTATATATGTGTCTTCAGTAATTCATAGATGGCGGGACCAGTATTAATACCACTTAAAAAATATTTTTAGCTTACACACTTACCCCGCAAACACACTTACCCCACCTCACCTTACAGCAATTTCGTTAAGAAATAAATTGGATCTTCTCAATGCGACGTAGTTTGTTCCCAGTAAAGCGCTTTCTCTACAAGTAAGAAAGCAGAACAGCGTCCCCAAAACCGAATTCTATCCGTTAGAACCTATATAATCCACAAGACGTTGGTGGGGGTTCGTAGCGATCGGGGATCGCGCGCGCCGTAGTATTAGTTTCAACGTATTTGTTGGGAATGTCACATCGTTGTTCGGAGTCTTCTAGCTATCCTGTCTGAATTTGAACTTTATTAATCGTACCAATACCTGTTTCAACTAATTTATTTTTACTTTGTATTTAAATTTTTTTAAACTTTGCATGTCGGATAAAGCAATAGAAGATTCTTATTTCGCACAACCCATCATTAGTATTGGACTTTATAATCTATCGACGAATCTAACTATCTCAGTAAACCATGTTGCATAATAGATAATCATAATATGCAATACTAAACAACAAGAACAATATCACATTAGAAGCTATTTAAAATTTTGGAGAACTACAGTACTGATTTTTAGTGGTAAGTATATGCCTTTTTAACCGTAGCAACCAATACAAGCATGATTAATGTCAAGTTTCATTACAACTGCCAGTCGGAACTAATACAGTATATAAAACCAGATTACACCCCCAATAGAGCTAAGCGTCCCAAACAAATAATTAAAATGCGTATACACACTTATAAGTTTGTTTAACATTAGGTGTTTGTACATACTACACTTTATAAACCCACTGTATATATAATAGTATTATATTAAAATAATAAATATAAGGTAACTCAAAGATTCTATACACAAAACTAAAACCAGAAAAATAAACCTGACACGGCACGACACTGCTTAGAAAATGCATTAATTTTTTTACCAGAACTCCATTCTGAGACTATTCCCCGGCCCGTCTATAAGTTCCAAATCACGTATATTTTATCTCTTCCACGCTATCGGCGGTCACTGGCCTATCTCTGTCTGACAGAATCGATCGTTGAACGGGCTGGAAACCGCTTCAGCTTATACCAGCCGCTTTAACTGGCGCTTATTACCTGACAACGTGCATAAATTGTGAACGGTTGCCAGTTCTACCAAATTTTCTGGTTTGTTAATATATTATGTATAAGTATACGAGAAACAAGGGTTTGTTAATTAGTTGTTTTTAAACACTGAAAACACTTTTTGTCTTGATTTCAGTTATATGGTTTCTTAAGGACTAAAGAATGTATTATTATAACAATGAATGGCTTGTTATTTTTTTCTGTCACACTCAAAACTCCTCGGTTTAAAGTATATTTGCAAACTAGCTTTCAAAGAAAGTTACTGACTAACAATCGAATACTAATATAAAGGAAACATCTTTAATAAAAAAAAACTTAAAGAATTGAAGAAGAAAGATCTGACAACCTGGTTGTGAAGTCGGTCTCTTTGAGACTGTTTACCGCCGTATGGAATTATTGGAATGTCCTCAAACTGAGTTTGAATAAATTATAGCCATAACTCCTATTTACTATTGGCTAAATTACCCTGATATAATCACTACACAACAATCTAGCAATTTTCGTTGTCTTACAGTAGGAGAGCGCGTTGCTGTCACATATAGTATCAAACAGTTGTATAAAAGAGTATGTGAATTCTTATGAGGAATAGAAAGCCTTTTTCTCAGTGTAGTTAGCTATTTTGTATTATGGCCACTTAACTGTAGGTAAAAAATAAATAAAAAGTTTTCGAATCCAGCCCTTTTTTCAGAGTACGTAGGGCAAAGTAGTAACGCCAAAGAAATAAATCGGTAAGGATATATCAAAAACAGCACATCATTTTTATCAAAGTTCCGTTGATTCCACTCTATGGTATTTCCATCTATAATAGATCGGAGATAAAGTTTTCAGATATGGTAATGCGTCGTGTTTGATACCATAAGCTGCTGATACATTCATATTTGTTATAAAATTGCCCTTTGACTATAGACATCTTCAAAAAAATTACCTTGTCTTTGCCTTTATTTTGTTACTTAACACTTACTTTACACTTGAAAACGGTTAAAGATACTAACTAACCGAAACGTTGTAATAAGTAACAAAATAAAGACAATGGAAGTTTGATAAGGTAATTATTTTGGTAATACCTCATTGTCTACTACCTTCAAACAAAAATCTTGCTGACCGAATTGCCTATTGAATAGATAGGTTTTTAACTTATAAAAGATGATAGACAATATTGGTTTTAAAAAAATTGTTACTCGTTATGCAGCCTTGCCCTCGGGATTGAGATAGTTATTATAGCTACTTTATTCTTATGATATATTATAATATTCTGTTATAACTCACTTTCATAAGAAAATCAATTGTATCATACCCTGTGGTTAAATTACCCTGCTGATAATGGGTACCATCGCAAAGTAATGCCACATCACCAAATTGCTTGATCCTACATAAAAAAAAATTTATATAATATATAATATTTTATAGCAATGTCCAATATGTATGAATTTCCGCAACACGCTGATGTATTTCTGAAATTACTGAACCAATAGCAAAACCATTAATTAAAAAAAAAACACTTTATTTATTATAACAGAGTAAAAATGTTTAAAAGCTGAATACCCAAGAGAACATGTTGCCTCATTCATAATTACTAGTTTATAAAATATGCGGAAAAAATGCTAACACAATTTCTGATGCTTAAATATTACTATCTAAAGGCCGGCCGTGCACAGCCGGAATGTCTATCTGAATTCAGAAGCGGAATTAAGAATCTGAATTCAGGAACGTACGGAATTGTATATATTTTTATTATACAGCACACATTCCGATTTTTTCAGATTATGAATTTTTCAAATTTTCAATGGGCCGGAATTCAGATTCTGGATTTCGTTTCTGAATTCAGATAAACATTCCGGCTGTGTACGGCCAGCCTAACCCAAATTACTTCAGTTCAAAGGTGGATAATTTCGCAGATACAGAGTGTCAAAAGTTCAATTGGGTTTTAGTTTTTCATAAATAATTTTTTTAATATTTTTATATATACATAGTCGTAGCTGCAGCGACATCTAATATCGTTATTGTACACTTCTAAAGCATACCGTGACGAATGTGTTAAAGGATGATTCTCTCTGAACATTTTACTTATTTATATAATTGTTTAAAGGTGCTGGTATGACTTAGAAGTGTCCAAAAATGACACAACATGCCGCTGCATGCTACATCCTTCTATTATAGTCAGAGAGTTATTTATAGGTTTACAATCTTAAAAATGTATACTCACTCTTCCTCTGTCATATTTGTAGGATCATATGTACTTCTGTGGTAATTTTTCGTAAAGTTGTAAACAGTTTGCCGGGCTTTTGTCTCAGAGCACACAGTTATAGCTGGAAATTACCTTTTTTAAATTTTATATGTTAAAATTATTTTAAGAGAATTGTTATCGATTCCTTTATAATTGGCAATGTCTTTGCGATTACTTCCTTTAGGAGACTTTATATTTATTTATACAGGGATGCCCAAAAGTCCGGAATAAAATTAATATAGCCTTACCCTGTAACTTTTGGGGAAAACGCTCTGACACGTCAATTTAGTTTTATATAATATGCTCAAATTTTGACGTTATTCGTCTTTTTTTTTATAGACATTTGTCAAAGATATGACGACCTCGACCTTTTTTTTAAATGGAAACATATAGCTTGTAATACAGCATTTGAAAGCTAATATCTCGTACCGTATGCTCATAAATTTTGGCGCGATTCTGTCAAGCTATTTCAAAATGGCGACTGTTAAAATTCTATTTAAATAATGAGAAATGATAAATCATTGATTTTTTTTTTTACCTTTAAAGGTAACAAATCTTCATTGTTTCACGTTCTGACATGTTGTGACATTGTGAACTTGTAAAATTAATTTAGGTATTTCCGAAGTAATATTTTACAATTTTCTAAACAAAAATGGTTTTGTCGGAAAGACAGAATATGAAGTCTTGATATTGTTAGGATGTGGAGATAAAATAAGAAGTCAAAGTGAAGTGTGCACTTTATTTAATGCTAAATATCCGGATAATAAAATTTCACAGGGTACTGTTAGTAAAATATTTCACAAATTTGATAAACATGGCACAGTAAATCACTTTCCTAGGAATGGACGGCCACGTGTTTTAGGCGACGATTGGAAGATTTTTGAAAGCAGAAAAATACCACCCTTATAAAGTATATCTTGTAACTATGACAGGCGTTTGCAATTTTGCGAAGAAATGATGAGACGGTGTGACAAGAATAATAGGTTTCGACAGGACATATTATTTTCGGATGAAGCTGCTTTCTATTTAAACCAGGTGATTGACAGACATAATTATCATTTCTGGAGTCAAGAAAATCAGCGCATACTCAGCAGACCCAGAAAGTAAATGTATGGGCAGGTATCATTAATAACCGAATTCTGATGGATCCATTCTTTTTTGAAGGAAACCTCATAGCTGAACGGTACCTGGATTTCTTAATCTTCGAGTTGATGCCTGCGCTAGCTGTAATTTTTTCCCAACAAAGTAGATCCAGATATACCTAATGAAACAATTTGGTTTCAGTAAGATGTTGCTCCCCCGCATTTTGGTGTCAATGTGAGAAGATATTTAGATGAGATATTTCCAGGTCGCTGAATTGGACGACATGGTACAATTGAATGGCCACCGAAGACCCAGACTTAACGCCTTTAGACTATTTTCTTTGGGGATATTTCAAAGAAAAAGTTTAACAAAATAAGCCGAATAATATTGAAGATTTGAAATACAAAATTAGATTGAAAACACATAACATACCGGCTGAAGCCATTCGGAATTCCGTCGACGGCTTGTACCATCGTCTGGGAGCATACCAAGTTGAGGGTGGAGGACATTTCTACCATTTGCCACGTTAAATCACCCTTTTGTTGTGTTTTGTTTTGCTTCGTTACATTTTTATTTTTTTTTTACAAAATAAATAACAAATAAACCATAACTATTGTTAAGTCACAAAATGTCAGAACGTAAAACAATAAAGATTTCTTACCTTGAAAGGTAAAAAAAAATCAATGAAAAACAAGTCAAAATGTGAGCATATACAGTGTGTCCACGGATGGACCTAACTATACTTGTAAAAAACTTTATTTTTAATTTTTCGAAAAAAAGTCATTCTTCATCATTTCTTTTGCTTATTAAATAAATATAATTCACGTAAGAAAATTTCCATTTTTTTATACAGGGTGCACAAAAAATGTAAAAATGTAGATTTGCAAAATAAAAAATTTTTGATCCAACTTTTTTGAATGATCAAAATAAAAGAGATTGGATAGAGAATTCGAAAAGCCGAATAAAGTTTTGAGATATGACATGTAGTAACTACGATATTTTATATTAAAGTTAAATAAATTATTGATATTTTCCTTCAGATTAAAGTTTTAATATAAAATATCGTAGTTACCACAGGTCATATCTCAAAACTTTATTCGGCTTTTCGAATTCTCTCTCCAATCTCTTTTATTTTGATCATTCAGAAAAGTTGGATCAAAAATTTTTAATTTTGCAAATCTACATTTTTACATTTTTTGTGCACCCTGTATAAAAAAATGGAAATTTTCTTATTTGAATTATATTTATTTAATAAGCAAAAGAAATGATAAAGAATGACTTTTTTTCAAAAAATTGAAAATGAAATTTTTTACAAGTATAGTTAGGTCTTGCCTGCTAAGGTAAAAAAAACAGCATTATGTGAAAAAAGGTAGTTTTGAGAAAATTAACTTTCTTTGAATATTTGTTGCCGTTTTGTAATTTTCCAAGACATATTAATTATATTTGGTACACCAAAGTCAGTAAACGTTGAGAACAAGATTATGAAGGAAAAAAATGTATTCCTGCATTAGTTCATTTAAAATATCGCTTATACTGTTTTACCTTAGTGTAACAAATGGTTGAAATATAATAATAGTATAGAGAAACAGTATAATATGTAAAATATATACTATTTAGCCATAGGAAATAAACATAAGGTTTTATAAAAAGTTAAATTTTAACACCATTTGGCTGTCTTAAAGGGCTAACTATTAAAAATGAAAGTTAAAAACTAAATAAAGTAGGTAATCGAGGCCTAAACAGCAAAGACATTTAAATATTTTTTTTTGTAAAAACATAACCTCAAACAAATTTTAAAGTGTAATTTATTATTAATTAACAACTTACCACGAGTTTTTATTTGCTATAGTATTCTTAGAGTTCTAGAGGACATGTTCCCCTAACACTCTAGCAAGTTTTATTTAAAATAACTTCTTATTATCCACAAAATAACAAACACAAAGCCGGCAAGTCTTTTCGGTAAACATATGAATTTACCGGTTGTACTAAGGTAAAAGAGTATATAACAATATGTGCTGTTTAACCATTCCTAAATTCATAATATTAACTTATTTTGAACGTGTTAAAAAGGATATAAGCTTTGTTTTGGTTTTAAAATAAGGATTTATTCCAAACAGTTCGAGAACTGCGCAGAACTCAATGTGCAATAAAATAAATCCCGGAACTGTTTTAGAATCGCTTCGCAGTCGAAGAAACCAAAACAGCTTATTATAAAAGAAAGAAGAGGAAATTAACCATAACCTCAAAATTTTAAAAATACATGTTAAAGATTTTTTGACCGTTTTGACTGTTTTGAGCTTAGACGAGGTAAAGGCATCATAAACAGCGATTGTGACCAGAATTTACTGTTTGGCACCAAGAAAATGGCGGTTTGCAAAAATATATTATTACCTGTGAAGCCTATTCCTGGCTCCTTTCGATAGCTACGACTTTTGCACCCGTAAGATGAACAAACTACCATTTTATTCAACGATAAATACTACTATGTTTTATTCACTTTGCAATCAAAAACACAAAAACCCGCTTGGTGACAATAGGATGTTTGGCACCAGAATAATCGAATTTTTGGTCACACTTTGCTTCTGTCGCGGTAGATGCGCATGCCGCGTCCCCTCCTTTACCTCGTCTAAGGTTTTGAGTAACTTGCACAGTACCAGACAGCAAAAATGGATAAAGATTAGTTTTAAAATTTATTTTTATTTAATCTAATATTATTTCTATTAGATAGATAGCCAAACAAGCAAACAGGAAACAGGGATCTTGACCACAGAAGAAAAAGTTAGTTGACGCCTATTTTCATTAGAAAAATTCAACTGCGCATGCGTCAACTAAAAATCCCGAATCGGTTCTATCAAAAAGCTCGAACTGCAATGATAGTTCGAGAACGGTTACGAACCGGTTCGAAATATAACCAAAACACTTGAATGTCAGTTCGGAATCGATTCTAAACTCAACCAAAACATAAATAAGTCAGTGCGCATGTGCGGACTGTTCTAGAACGGTTCTAAGCTAGAACCAAAACAAATCTATTGATAGTTTATCACATTTTACCATTGAAGCTAATATAATACCATAAAATATCAACCACTGCAAAATACGATATAAAACTATATGGATTTATGACATGATTTTAATGAAGATTTTTTTGTCAACATTTTATATAGACGCGATTTATACTATTTTACCATGATATACCTTGTCGGTTATCATGTTTTACCATAACAGAAATTTTGAAACAGGCTTACATGTACTGTTTTACCATGTGCTTATTGGCGTTTCCAAATAAGATATAAGAAAAGTAAATATTGCATTAGAAAGAGCAGGACAAAAGGCGTAGGTTGATAGAGAAAACAATAAATCGTTTTTTTACACATATGATGTTTTACCTTAGCAGGCAAGAGGTCCATCCGTGGACACCCTGTATAAAACTAAATTGACTTGTCCGAGCGTTTTCCCCAAAAGTTACAGGTTAATAAGGCTATATTTTATTCCGGACTTCTGGCAAACCCTGTATAATAAGTGTAAAGAAGGGGGGGGGGGGGGGGGGGGGAGAGGGATAATTATTTGTTCAAGACAAGACGAATACGTTTTTGAAAAATGTATTTGCATCCATTCAATTTTTCGTTCCCATACTTTCAACTCAACTTTGTTGCATGGACCATTTCTTCAAATTAAAAAAATAATGTTAAGAAGCCAACAATGTTAAAATAGTGCAGCTTAGGGAAGAATATATTCCAAATATTAATTCCTTTTTAACAAAATAATAATTTTGGTAGGAATAAAAGTATATTTACCTGGAAAAGGTATTTTCCATACTGGAGTAGGGCTTCTGGCAAAACTTACAAGCACTGGTGAGGTATCCCATTTAATATATGTTTGAATAATTAAATTGATGCAGAAATAAAGAGATATACAGAAAAAAAACAGCCACGCTAACCTAAAATTTTCGGATCACAATGATTTTTTTTGATTTTTCCTTAAAATATCAATATAAACCTCCTTATGATATATGAGAACTCATCAAATTTATTTGCAATATTGATACTTTTTTTGGTTTAACATTACTCTAAAATATTTCGCGCAAAGAGAATTACAACTACGAGTATTACGTATAACGTTCTCTCTCTCGGCCTTGGCTCAAGGTTCTCACCAGACAAGGTGGAGTTGCTGTTATTGACAGTTTTGACATTTCCTAATGTCATGTTTGCTTCGATCAATTAACACACATGTTTGTGTGTAAGAATCTGTTAGATATATTCTTTTCTCCAATCAGGCAATCCCACGAAGTAACAATAATAGCGGCTGAGGGCAAATACTGTTGTGTAATTGGTATATCTGACCACGCAATGCTTTTTGCCCTCAGTCATCATTAAACGTCACGTGGTTTGGATTCCCTAAAGGTCCATCCGCACCTATGCATTTTCACCCTGCATTTTTGATTCATGGTTGCAACAGCTGATTTTATGATGTTTTTAACGCATATGCATCCAAGTCCTGATATGTCCACATTTTATAATTATTTTAATTTGATTTTTGCTAATTTTTTGTTTTAATATTGGTGCAATTTGACAGAATACAAAATCGGTTGATTCTGTCAAAGTTCTATAAGGACAATGATGAAGTCTTTGTTCCAACTTAGTCGTCCCCAAACTTGAAAAGCAGCAGAAAAAGGCGGTTAAAACCGCATATGGTTAAAACTAAAAACTGACACATATTGTTTATTTTTTGTCAAATAAGTTATACAGCGTGTCCAGAGAAGTTCTAGAGACATATGGGAATTTTCTTTATTGTTAATTTTACGAAAAAAAGTTATTCTTTATAAAAACTTCTGCTTGATGGGCAAATATTATTGACATATCAAATCTTAATATATCATGTACAGGGCAGCGAAAAATATAAAAACACAGAACTACGTTAAGAGGAAAGTACTCTCAGTTTTTATTTTAAAGCAAATTGTTATAAGAAAATGTTACTAAGGAATACTAAACGCGGTCAGATACAATTTTTCGTTGAAATATTTTAATTTACAGGGTACCATTAAAAAATATTTTTTTATTTTATTTCTTTAATTTTTACCTGCAACAATTTCGCAAGAACTATGTGCAATACTATAGTAACGAATATTGACATGTTAGTCAAAAATCATTTAATATTTTTCGACTTATTAACAAGACATTTTCTTTAGTTTAATCATGGTTGTAAAGTTAACGCTTCAGGAAAAAATAGAAATTGTACATATCGTCGGAGATCACTATAAACCTATTAGGGAAGCCGCACACATATTTAATAATAGACACCCTGACGAAATGGTATGTAGTGCCACTAAGGGAGAGTTAGGGAATGGTGCGCAGTGGGTAATCGTGCACACCACGATATTTCAAATTTCGCGGTTTTTTCGGAGAACGCAACCAGTGCTACACAATGCAACGCGGTGCATAAGTTATTGGCGCCATCATTCGCAACCGTTAGTTTACACGCGAACTTGGTTTGGTCCGTTTGGAGGTTTGTTGACAGATTTTTATAACTTTTCAGCTCCAGAAAATAAGGCGGTAAGTCCACAATTTTTATCCAATCGTTACGAATAAGTTATTTTTTAAAATGTAGAATTTAGTGAACGTTTTAGAATATTTTAATGATATTTAAGTAAGCGTTTTTTTGTCGTGCAATGAATTATAAAAAACCACAGACAACGGGGGAATCGTGCGCACAACTGTGCACGATTACTCGTCATGTATTTAAATAGGTACTAAGTATATTCCTAGTCTACATTTTCATTATTTTTATCCAGATGCCTAGAGATTACATGCGAAAGACTTTAATCCTCTCATACACAGCCGACAATCTAATAAACACTCTAGATGCGATAAGGAACGATGGTAGGAACATTGGGGAAGCAGTGGTACCGCTGTGTTTTGTGTTCTTCATGGAACCATGCGGAGTGTACAGTAGTAGACACACCTGTATATTATAAATGTGACTTTTGCTTACAGTAAACTTTAGTTGATTAGCCAATAAATATTTTTTTTATACCTTTTATCAGTATTTTTTTATTCCAGATTTACTGCGCACCATTACCTAACCCATGCGCATCATTGCCCGCAAGGGTGGGTAATTGTGCGCAAAAGCAATTTTTCACTTTTTTAAAATGGTATGCATTTATGGAAACATTTTTTTCAAATGTTATTTTATGTTTGTAAAGTCGAATATGTAACGTTTCCTAAAACGTTCTTGAACTTAAGTACACTATCATAGTTTCAACACAAACACAGTTTCCGCTTAAGTGCGCCCCATTCCCCAACTCTCCCTTATAGCAAACGTAATGAATAAATTTAAAGCTACAGGTTCCGTTGAAAATATATTTAAGAAACAACACAACAAATGGTCCACAACAGAAGAAAATCAATTCAATGTAGTTCAAGCGGTTATCGAAAACCCGAAAATTTCTTTAAGAAAATTGTCACAAACTATTCCAGTCGACGTCAAAAAGTCTACTGCTGGTAATATTTTAAAAATAAATAAATGTTATCCATATAAACCGAAGTACATTCACACGCTTCTTCCCAGAGATTTTGAATCCAGTTTCCTATTTTGCGCGTGGTTCCAAGGCGAGTGTGAAGATGATCATTTTTTTGCAAGAAAAATATTATTTACAGACGAAGCTATATTTACTTCCAACGGCGTGGTAAGCTCACAAAATTGTCAGTGGTGGAGTGACAACAATCCAATTTTTTTAATCGAATGCCGTAGTCAATATTCATTTAAAACCAATGTTTGGTGTGGCATTTTAAATGATCGTATCGTTGGACCATACTTTTTCCGACAAAATATAAATGCTTCCATTAACCTGGACTTCTTAATGAACCACTTGTCTCAATTTATTGACGAACTGCTACTAACTATAAGACGTAATTTGGATCAACATGATGGAGCCCCATGCCATAGTACCAACACAGTAACTGGATATTTAAATGAAGTATTTCCGCAACGTTGGATAGGCAAATGTTCAAATATTCCTTGGCCAGCCAGGTCGCCTGACATCACACCCCTGGACTTCTTTTTATGGGGTTGATTAAAAGAAATGGTGTATGAGCATAGACCTTTTTATGGATATTGACCATATTGAAGCAGTAATAAAAAACTGTGTCCAAGAAATCACTCCCAATATGATACGGGCGACTGTAGTAGAAATTACAAGGCGTACTATAGTTTGCATGGAAAAAGAAGGGGGATATGTGGAGACATAATTTATCACTTCAAACTACTTTTTTTTAGATCACTTTTATCATATAATTGCTAAAATATTGTTTATTATTCATATTCACAATTTAATTTTGCTCTAAGCAAATTAAATGTTTTTAATATTCCTGATAAGTTGATAGGTTGATGTTAGAACATGAAATAATCTCGCATTATTTTTTTACGTAATTGCTTTGCAACAAGAGGTAATGAATACTCAACGTGTTTTTGATGGTACCCTGTAAATTAAAATATTTCAACGAAAAATTGTATATGACCGCGTTTTGTAGTCCTTAGTAAAGTTTTCTTATAATAATTTGTTCTAAAAGAAAAATCGAGGGTACCTACTTCCCTCTTAACGTAATTCTGTGTTTCTATATTTTTTTGCCGCCCTGTACAGGGTGATCGCGTATAATGTTACCCCCCTTTAACTTCTTTGTTTCGCAATTAAGAAAAAACTGTTAAATACAAAAGTTGTAGGATTTAATGTAAACTTCTTGCAAAATATATTTTCGTAGATACAGGGTGTTGCATAAAAACGTGACAGATCAAAGTTATATTTTGTTAAATGGAATACCCTGTATATTGTTGCATAATTGGATTTTACGGACAATTCTAAACATAATTTATATAGGTATACCACTATATATCTAAATTGAACCGTTTTCGATTTATTGATGTTTGAAAATTACTATATGTATATTATATAAGAAAATAAGGTCATTCATGTCAAGATGTATCGTTTCCATGGATAACAATATTAACAATGGTAACTTTATTCAGTTCACTATCGTCATCCTGTTATCCATGGAAAGGATACATCTTGACTTGAATGACCTTATTTTCTTATACATATGTATAATAGAGTAATTTTCAATCATCAATAAATCGAAAACGGTTCAATTTAGATATATAGTGGTATATATAAATTATGTTTAGAATCATCCGTAGAATCCAATAATGCAACAATATACAGGGTATGCCATTAAAAAAAAACTCTGATCTGTCACGCTTTTATGCAACACCCTGTATCTACGAAAACATATTTTGCAGGAAGTTTACATTAAATCCTACAACTTTTGTATTCAACAGTTTTTTCCTAATTGCCAAACAAAGAAGTTAAAGGGGGGTAACATTATACGAAAACACCCTGTACATAATATCTTAAGTTTTGATATGTCAATATTAGTTGCGCATCAAGCAGAACTTTTTATAAAGAATAACTTTTTTTCGTAAAATGAACAATAAAAAAAATTCCCATATGTCTAGAACTTTTCTGGACACGCTGTATATAAATCAATTCCACCAACAGAAATTTCTGACAAAATCGCTTGGGGGTGTGCTAATAATTAGAACTTTTTCTATTTCAAGGGTGAAAAACGCTGCATTTTTCACTCACGCTGAAATTTATAAATGTGAACCCCCAATTACATGTAATTTTTATACATGGTTTGAAAAGCAGGGTAAAAATGCATAGGTACGGATCAGGGATCAGCCTGACACTATTTTTTTTTTTATCAAATTATGCCTTATTAATATAAAGGTACCTACACTGGTAGCTGGAACTGACTATATACAAAATATGATTAATAATTTTACAGACATACATACCTTTCAAAAATAGGTCTTTGTCCACCTATATATTTAATTCCCTGAATACTAGTACTGCTTGAATATTCAGCGCAGTATTTGAAGAGATTTTTTCTGAAGCCTGGGAATGGTAGTTTTGATTTTTTTATGTGTTTATTCCCCTGTTCAGTTATCATTTCTTTTTCCATAGTTTCTCCATTTGTTTCTGTTTTAGCTAGTTCGTCTGGAGTTTTTTGAGGAATGTGATTAAGTTGATAACTAAAAATAGATTGATAGTTGTTTTGTCATTTTTTTACGAAATGAAAATTTTATTCAATGACAGCACAAGATACCATACTGCTATAGGTACCAGAAATTTTATTAATAATAAAAAAATTTAATTAGCTCAGATAGTATCTGCATCAAGAAACCAAAATACATATAAAAGGAAAAGGTAGGGGAAAATATTTGCTTTTCATTCAAGAGGTAAGTTACTTTATTTCCAAAAATGCGCAAAAATGTTACTGAGAAAAGGTGTTAAGAAGTAATTTCTATGCCTAAATATGGATCATGTATGATGCAAATTGGCACAAGCTTACTACGCTATACTAAATTTAAGATACACAGTACCTGTCCCTACTTAAATAACATCTTACAAGGCATTAGCCTATCCTCATCTCAGCTATAATATTTTACTGTGGGGACAAGCAGTAAAGATGAACCGAGTATTTCAAGCACAGAAACGTCTAATAAGGCTCATCTTTTGATTGAAACCAACACAAACATGCAGAGCAATATACAAAAAACACAAAATCCTTACAGTCACTTCAATCTACATCCTTAAGTACTCCACATAGTATGTATATGTCGTAGTCTTATAGTGAAATCCGTCATTTCATGAAAAGCCTAGTCATATCATGAAGCGTGGCTAAAAAGTATATTGGCAACTGGTTTGTTCGTTGTTCCCCAGAGCATTTTTTTAAAAAAATTTAATTTAAATTTTATTTTTAGGTGCTGTTTGGCTCACTTGCTGAAAGTTAATAATTATTTGGTTTTTGAACTTTTCTTTTAATATGCTAAACCTAAGAATTCGGGATTACTACTATTTTTATTCCTAAGAATTTTGGAGATTAACCTAAGACTCACTTATGACGACCCAATTTTGAATCTTAACGCTATCTTTTCTCTTAATTTTACTGTTCATTCATTACTTCTTCCTCACACTTGATCACTTTTTCTTTCCTTTTCTTCAGCATGTTTAAACCCAAATTTTACTTTTTTCTACGGCTGTACTAATCATTTCGCTTCACATATGGGCCTTGCTTCCTTTAATTTTACTTTTATTACCCTATCTGGCAAATTTAACACTTCGGTACTTTGTTCTTTGGTGCTTTTATGACGTAGAATGTTAATATGCCCTTCTCACTATCTTAAAGCCTAGCTTAGAACGTTAGCACTAGTTATTTTTCTTTTTATAACATCTTATTTCTCCTGAAGATGAACATTTCTATGTTCGAAACATGTAGAGATATCTTTAAATAGAGTTTTTTGAATATATTAGTGGAGGAAGACTTAGAGTTTTTCTTTCCCTTTCAAAATAATATTAGTTGAAAAAAATGCTCTGGGGAACAACGAACAAACCAGTTGCAAAATACCTTTTAGCGACGCTTCATGATATGACTAGGCTTTTTATGAAATGACGGATTTCACTATCAGCCTACGACATATACAAGAACAAGAACGAATTCCGAGAAAACAGAAACAATCACAATTATCCTACAAGAAACGCAAATGGCCTTTGCCCTAGACACACTTCAACACGATATGAAAAATATTCTCACTGTGTCTGCATCAAAATTTTTAATAAACTACCTACCAGAAGAAATCAAACAATCCATTCCAAGAGGTATATTTGGAAGAAAACTAAAGGACTTTCTTATAAAAATGCATTTTGTGCCTAAAAAATTATGTCATATTTGCATAAAAGGTTTTGACCTTCTAGATTTTTCTCGTACCTACATTATTTAATGTTAGTAGACCGAAATTTAAGGTAAACTTCCTCCTAAGTTAGTTAATTTTCAGTTTTATATGGCGAACCTCAAATCATAATGTATAATCCTTAGTAGAATAATTTTTTTTGAATTTGAATTTGAGCTATCGAGGCTCGTAGCCAATACTCCTTTAAAACGAATATGTGGTGTAGTGGCTAGTAGGGTTACAAGTGAGGGGACCGTTGCTTTTTTAGAGGAAATTTAAATTCTGAGATATATCCTGACTTCGACGAAAACGAAAGGGTCGTTTCATTGCTATTCGGAGAGTGTGTCAACGGATAAATTAACTATACTTGTACAGCCATATTCGCTAAAGGAGTCTAAACTTAAAGCCATCTTAAATTGACAGTTCCTAAAATGACAAGTGTCAAAATAACTTAACGAATTCTTGCATTGCAAATATTTAATTGGTTATTCTGGAAAATCATAAAGAATACTAATTTATGTTACAAGACCGGAAACAAAACACTACTTACCGATTGCGTGACGTACAATATTTTTTTTAAGACCGACACTTCGATATACATTTCATTCTTTATTTTATTTTAATTTATTTTATATAACCAAGTGATTAACAATACTACCGTGCAAGCAAAAATTATTTGCATCAAAGAGGGCTTAAAAAACGTAGGGCTTGGTTAAGGTTGAATTCTCAACGTCATTCAATCTATTGCCAACCTATAACCTATTTCGCGTTGATTTTTTGAGTTTATTATTTTAATAACTAACATTTAAAGAAAATCAATATCGTCGGTACATTATTTAGGTAATATCTGATATATTACAAAAATATCCATTTATTTCATTGCTAATTTTGGGAGAATTGTATAGTGAAAGAACAATGAGTTACAGTGACATAATAATGTTAAAAAAAATCTTAACCGATAATTTTCGATATACAATTCTCCTTAAATAACTTATGAAATTCCTTGATATTTATTAAATATGTCAATTATTACCTATAGAATATCAAGTCGATACTGATTTTCTTTAAATTTTGTATAAAAGCTAGAAAACATAAATAAATCTACGCGAAATAGGTTATAGGTTGGCAAGCATGTTGATACTCCTACCTTAAGATCCCAATGATAAATATTGGGACGATATATTATCTAACCAAATCTAGGTTAAAATTTTGTCAAATTAATATTATGACATGATATGCCAAACTAATGAGTAATAAAATAAGTAGGTAGACAAATACAGATTTATTTTTGTTGTTTACAAAATTAACAAAGTAAGAATATACAGAAAGAAAAAGAAAAATAATTACATAAATTGCTGAAATTGGCCACCGCCATGCTCCAAGCATAAATTCACAAGTCTCTTCATATTTCTATCTAAATTTGCAACTGGTGCTTTAAAAATAGTATTCTTTAAATGAGGAAAAACGAAATAATCCATAATCGTTATACAAGGTGATCTAGGTGGGAATTCAAGGTCTGATCGAAAACTGATCAATCTGTCGTCGAAAAAATTGCGGAACTAGTTAATAGTTTCGGCGGCTGTATGGGCGGTTGCACCGTCCTGTTGAAAATATCCAAAACGTAGTTCGTCATCAAGTAATTGCTCCACAAATGGATTCAAAATATTGTCTCTAGGTATACCGCTGTGCTGAAACTGTGTCATGGAAAAAACAACCAATCAAGCCACCAATTTTTGAGGGTGCAATGTGGACTCTACAAAAAAATGGGGATTTTCACTACTCAATAAAAGCAACGTTAGGAAAATCGTCCATGCCTAAACCCGGATTGTATTGCCACTTACCATTTACTCTAACCCCGTTTCGAAAATACGCTTCAACCAGGAATGTTTTATGCTGTTCCGTAAAGCCTATTGTGTGAATTGTTCAAGAAATTGCAAAAATTAGCGATGAATCAAATTACATGTAACGATTGTCAAAGATGACGAAATAACTGATTGATTGTTAATTCAGGTAGTTACTGACACCCAACCGGTATTAAGCTCTACGGCTAAGCATTACGTCCCTAGATGCAAGGACCTCTTTGATGCAAATAATTTTTGCTCGCACGGTATAACCTGTCCCCCATGACCAAAGAGCTAAATCCGCCCTTAGCTTAGCGACGATTCAATAAAAGTAAATTTTAAAAAAACGCATTACACTATTTCTCAGCAAGTTTATTAATTTAAAGTGAAAAGTGAATATTGAAATTATTTTTATTTTAAGGTATAGTTTTTTTAGATGTCATTATTAGGTACCTGTTCATCTCTAATTATATTTATTAGATATACCATTATGAAAAGCACGGTATACTATTACTTACCTTCCTTCCATGTGATACTTTATTTGCACGTATACACAATATTTAAAGATACATATATTTAATTTGGTAGTAGTGTTGTTTAAACTAATTTAAATTTAAAACTTTTCAGGAAGTGCAACCTTTATTTCTTAGCTTATGTATGAGGCAAGGAAACACTAAAGGTGAATTAATTTCAAACAAGTAAATTTGTATACCGGATCAGTAAGAATATTTAGATAATAGTAACTTTCAACCTTTTTTAAATAAACCGGTCTATACCTACTTCTATTACATAATAGCGGGTATCCGCGTCTTCGCTTGCCCAGTTTAATTGTTATAAATTTGCAATGGGACCGAAGCAACGGATACCATACATAGGTAGTACCCAATAGAACATTTAACAGGTACCTACTCTAGATTCTGGATTTGGTGCTTTCTACATTATTTCTTTCTTTTAAATAAAAATATAATTTATCTATATTATTTGTTCATAAAAATAATACCAAATATATTGATTTTTCACTGATAATAAAATTTTAAATTAGAAAAAAAAATACATACAGTGTGACCAGTAAAGTCCGCATCATATGGAATTTTTTTTTATTAATAGCTTTATTCAAAATTTGACTTTAGCATCAAGTTCTGCTTCGATTGAGATAAAAATTAAGCAAAAAAACAGTAGTCACGTGATTCGCATTATCTGTCAAATTTTAATTTTTACCAAAAAATAAGTCAAAAGTGGGGTTATTTCTGAAAATATCGAAAAAAGTTATTAAAAAAAGTTTTTTTAAATGCAGTTTCTAGCCCACATGCAAACTTTCAGCTGCATAAGGTAATTTTGATTTTTTACCCACCACTAAAATTTATTTTCCACTTAATAAACACTTTACTAATGACACTGTGTTCTTTTTGTCTTAATATTAAGGTATAATACTTTCAGACACAAACAACGTTTTCAAAAATATTTATTTTATGAAGTTACCTTATACAGGGTCAAAAACTAATAAACTTTGCATCACATGCGACCAAATTTTAATAGCTCAATTTTGATTTTGTAGAAAACCACACGTTTAATATGGCGCTTCTTAAAAAAAATGTATGCATTGTCAAAACTAAGAAGTTTTATGTAGGTTGCGTTAACTCTTATTTTGCAAAAGTGTTGCAATTTACAAATTATGGGTAAAAAATCAAAATTATCTTATGCAGCTAAAATTTTGCATGTGAGCTAGAAACTGTATTTTAAAAAACCTTTTCCAATAACTTTTTTCGATACTTTCAGAAATAACCCTACTTTTGAATTATTTTTTGGAAAAAATTAAAATTTAACATGTACCTAATGCTTAATTTTCATCTCGATCGAAGCAGAACTTGATGCCAAAGTCAAATTTCGAATAAAGCTATTAAAAAAAAATCTGTGGTCTTTACTGGTCCCACTGTATACGAGCCTTGTCTCAGTGAAGTTGGCGAAACTATCAAAACAACGTTTTTTTTTATGAAATTTGTCATATTAGCGAAAACGTATTAAAAACTAAAATGTATTTCTGATGACATACGATATTTTTATTTAATATTTATTAGCCTAAAATATTAAATTTTTTTGTAACAGAGATAAAAATATCTTACAAATCCAAAAAAAACTGTGGATTAAATAAAAATCAACGAAACCAAATAGCAGCAAATCACTACTGCGTTACATCGCCTTTTCGACTGATTACTGCTTCGATACGTCTTGGCATAGTGTCAACTAATGTTTGGCAGTCATCTGATGTAAAACTGTTCCAAATTTCTTAGAGACGGGTTCGCAATTCTGGAACGGTTCCTGCGGGATTCGTTCGGAGCTTTTTCTTCATGATATGCCACAAGGTTTCAATCGGCGATTGATCTGGAGTACTCGAAGTCCATTTTAAAACTGGAATATTGTTTTCTAACATTCAATCTTTTACTTTTTTAGCCATATAGCAAGGGGCACCATCTTGTTGGAAGATACATTCAATATTGTTTAAACGCATTTGTTCAATTTGGGGTGTTAAGTTATTTTGAAGCACATTAATGTACTTATCAGCATTCATAATACCTTCCACAAAGTGTAAGTTTCGGACTCCACTTGCTGAAATGGATCCCCAAATCATAACAGAAGCCGGAAACTTAACTTTTTCTTTAAGACAGTCATTCTGAAATACTTCTTCTTTAGTTCTTATGACACGACTCCTACTATCACCAAAGCATACTTCAAATCTGGTTTTGTCACTCCAAATAATGGAGTTTGATTGGTTCGGAGACCATAATGTGTGTTCTTTGGCCCACGCTAGTCTGTTTTTCTTCTGAATCTTTGTCAGTAAGGGCTTCTCTTTTCACTAGAATTACGGAATTAAAAACGAATAATACAAAAATAATTTAGGCCTACCTTGTAAGTTTTAAATCCCAGTTTCTGGGCAGCTCTGTGACAAGTTGATCTTGAAAACTTTTTTGTAGTTAATTCAAAAGAGTTTTGTCTGTTTCCTTCTGCCAAACCCATCCCATTGTAGTTGCCTGATTCCATAATATTTTTAATTCGTTATAATTAGCACGCCGATTTTCCTTGATAATCCATTTTGAGGCTCTTAAGTTGGTAAGTATTGGAAGAACGCGGGAGACTGGTTGGAATGTAAGCGCTATTATGATGCAAAAATAATTTCTATTCATCCTAAAACAAATGACGTAGTTTTAGGCCTGTAGAATGAAGCCATAGAAATAGAAAATGTAACAGTGGAAAAATGGAAATATTATGAAACACACAGAACGGGAAAGATTCATCGATGCTTCAGATACTCTTTCCCTTATTATTAACTTGGACCAATCTGATGACGATGATGATCCTTGCAAACACGATTTATTTTAATTATTAAAAAACTGTATTTTGTTGTGTTGTCATTTTTTATTATATTTTCTTCTTTATGAATTTATAAATAAGATGAAAATATTTGAAACAAAATTTATAGACTGATGCACTAGACACTAGACAATAAAATATATGATTTAATTTTAAATTTTATAAATGAGATTTATTTATTTTTCAGTAAATTTAAATTAATTTAAAATTTCATACTGATTTTCAAAAACAAAATGTTTCATCCCATGGTACATTTTACCCTAAATTAACTACTTATTTCTGACTTCATTAACAGTATAAAAATAATAATTAAAAATTTGAACAATCGCGCTTCTTTTCTTCACATGCATCCGGCTTTATGTCGATCAAGCCTAAGAAAAATTATAACCTTTACCACCGGTAAGTTAAACTGACTGAAATAATTTACGACGTACAACATACAGACTTTACCTATAAAATATTATCCCAATACAACTAAAATAAAAAAAAAAGCAAAAAGACTGACAATCAAGTCAGATTAAAAACCTTTATCACAGAAGAAAAATGGTTTAATTATTATTCCGTAGATGTTGTCACGACAACAAAATAATTTTTTGTCGTTATCGTCGTGAAAATGAAATCAGCTGATACTTCATCTATTCTATTTCCTGATCTATGTAAAAAACCGACTAGCCAAGTAGTTTTACTATTTTTTTTTAAATATTAATATAAGTATTGTCCTCACTCCCAAAATAACCTAAATAATAATATCAAATAAAGTAGGCGGATCTACCAGAAATAGTTGCCTTATCATCTTTATGTTAGACATTTAATTATACAAAAAGTGGAAAATAGTAACAATGGATAAAAACAAAAAACCGGTAAATCCTAAAAGAACATAATTAGTTATGACTCGTATTTATTCGATGTAATAAATTGTTGCTTGTTCTCTAAAAAATATCCCGATTAACGGACATTTGAAAATTCGCTAAAAAGTTCTTTCATACATTAAATCAGCATAAAGATATTTCAGCCCACTAAAAAAAGGAAATTACTAAATAATTTTGGGGGTAAGAAATAATTGACAGTAACTTTTTTAGATTATCGAACTTAAAGATTCACAATAATATACGATATTTCGTTTAAAAAGCATAATAATTAAATTACAATAATTAAGTATAGGAAAACTTATACATACAAATCTTAAAATACATTTAATATGTGCACGTTAAGATCTTGTTCGTTATAAACTCTACTAAAGAGTAATTATGCCGGGTGGCCAAATAAGAATGGACGCCGGCAATATCTGAGGAACCATTTGTCACAAAGTTTTGAAATAAAAAAATGTATTACAAAACCGATCAAGAGAAATTGCTGGAAATTATTGTACAGGGTGAGTAAGAAGGAACGGACCAAACTTCAGAAGCGTAATATACACGCAAAAACAATTTGAAAAAACCCATATGTTTTTATTCGATAATAATTTTTTTTCAAGCTATAGCGTAATACCAAATAAAGAAAAGTTCATATATTAACGGTTTCTACGACTTCTAAACGTTTTCTGCTTCGTCTACGAAGATGACCCGTTGCTCTTCTAATTGCTGCATGTCATTCTTCTTTACAATTGGCTGCAGTATTTCTAATACGTATAATTAGAGCATCCCGAGTGTCCACTTTTACTTTGTACACTTTATTTTTAAACCAGCCCCATAAACAATAATCTAGTGCTGTGAGGTCTGGAGATCTTGGAGGCCAATTTTTTTTTAAAAAACGATATCTTTATTCAAAATAATTACATATCAACACACATCTTTCTTAAGACCTAAACAGTGTTTAGAACCCTGGTATCGATCTTTGTATTTTTTTTTTCAACAGTGTACCTAACTATCACATTTTATACAAAACAAAAAACTTTCAATACTAAAAGAAAAAATAAATAAATAAATAAACTCCAATCCACATGCCTAGCTGTGTTATTTTTAAATTCCCAATTGCACCTTAACTAATCTTACAAAATGCTTATGTTGCACTATGCTCTTTAGTTCTATTGGCAAATTGTCATACGCAATGGCTGCCCGATACGTTGGGCTCATAATTCCCTTATTTGTTCGAACATTTCTCAGATAAACATTATCCTGCGTCCTAGTATAGTGTAAGTGCACGTTATAGTTAAAAAGTATGTCAGTGTTAGATTTCTGTTCCTTATTTATAATTTTATGCATAAGTTTGCACTGTTCTAATTCCAAAATTTTACTAAGCTGACATAATCCCAGTTCCCTATATAAATCATCCGTATATGTTAGATAGTCGTAATTAAAAAGTATCTTAAGAACTCTATTCGGAAGAATTTGTATTGTGTTAAAATTTACTATACCACAGTTGCCCCAGACAGGCAATAAATATCTGAAATGGGATAAAAAATAAGCATTATATATACTAATTTTATTTTTGTGGGACAGATAATGTCTAGTCTTATACAAGGCACAAACCATTGGCATGACTTTGCCCGCCAGATAACTAATATGCTCACTCTAGTCCAGCTTATCGTCTATAATAAGTCCCAGATATTTTATTTTTTTTACCCTATCAATAGCCTCGTTATTTTTTTTTATCACAGGATTTTCAATTGTTTTATTTTTTTGCTTAAAAATCATATATTTAGTCTTTTCAATGTTTATTTTAAGTCGGTTACACAATAGCCAATCTGTATATTTTTTAAGGTCAGAATTCACAATTTCTTCAGAGTTACTTGTATCGTCTATGCTATACACTAACACAGTATCGTCTGCAAAGGTAAAATATCTAGCCTGCAATCCCGAGTTCTGTAAACTAAGTACAAAGAGCGAATACAATAAAGGCCCCAGTACCGAACCCTGCAGCACTCCACATTCAGTTTGTTTGTTTGCACTAGCATGGTTTTCTATTGTTACGTATTGTTTGCCACCTAACAAGTATGTTTTAAGTAAATTGTACATAGTACCCCTGAATCCCAACTTATACAATTTATCTAGCAAGATATCAAAGCTTACAACATCGAATGCTTTTTTCAGATCAACAAAAACGGCCACTACAATTTTCTTTCTATCTAACTCGGTTGAGACGAAATTTATAAGATCAACAGTTACACTCAAGGTGTTGCTTTTTTTAATGAACCCATATTGATACTTATTTGTACTAATATACTTATCTATAAAAGTAAGCATTCTTTTTTTTTAATATAGTCTCTATTATTTTTGAGAAGGTAGTGATAACACTAATTGGACGGTAATTGTCCATGCAGTCTTTTGGTCCCGATTTATACACAGGGGTAACCTTACTTATTCTTAATTCTTTGGGAAAGACGCCAGAGGCAAATGCATTATTTATCAGTCGAGTTATTATATATACGTCATTCTTTAAATTAATTAGATCTCTAATTGTTACTTTATCATGTCCGGGGGCTAAATTTTTTTTTTTTCCTTGTATTGTTTCCCTAACTTCATTTTCACAAGCATTTGTTACATACATAGTGTTTGCACATCTAACTTCAGGAAATTTGAGATCATTGTTCGGGTCCTAAATTCAATATTTCGTTGTTTAGTTCAGTCACAATATTTACCCCTACGTTGGTGAAATGATTATTAAGTTCGTTTACTATGTCCTTAGGATTCGTAATTATATTGTCATTTAGCTTCACCGAATCAATGTGAATATGCTTGTCTTTCTCTCCCTTTACCAGAATGTTAATGAACTGCCACTGCTTTCTAGTATCTCCTCGTGTTTGGTCCCATTTGTCTCTGAAATATTTATTTTTTACCATTTTTATTTTATTGTTGATTTCATTTTTCAGCTTTTTGAAGTCGATAATTAGTTGTGCATTGTCTCTATTCTTAATTTTCTCCTTATATAATTTATTTCTTTGTTCTATCATATCCAGCAGCTCATTGGTTATCCAGGTGTTACTTTCGTGGCATTTAATTATTTTCATATGTTCACTTTCACTCTTGCAGTGCAAATTACATTGATAAGCTCTTGAAATTAATTAATAGGATCACCATGACCAATCCAACGCCCTGGAAATGTTTCGTCTAAATGTTGCTTGACCTGACGAGCAAAATGTGCAGGAGCTCCATCGTGCTGGTAAATACAGGAACATCCACCAGTAGTCCTTGTAACTCATGTTGTAAAAAATTTAGGAAGTTGTCTCCTGTGAGGCCATTCTCCAAAATGAAAGGGCCAATTAAATAGCTATCGAGCATACCACACCACACGTTTTTAACCGAAAACTTATGTTGAAAATTACTTTCAACTGTTGCGTGGGGATTTTTGATTGACCATACATGAGAGTTACGAGAATTATTACTACCGTCACAAGTGAATGTTGCTTCATCAGTAAAAAGTATACGCGATACAACACGATGATTATTTATCCACCGACAAAATTCAATACGTTTAACATAATCTTCCGGTTTTAGGTTCTGTACTCTCTGTACATGGTATGGATATAAGCCTTGCTCGTGGAGTGTGTTTAAAACTTTTTTTTTGTGGAATACCCAATAGAGTACCCATTCTTCTTCAGCTGGTCGTTGCATTTTCTTCTAATAAATCCAGAATATTTTCTACTTCTCCTCAACCTTGTCGAGTTGCTCGTTCAGATGTAATGTTGGCACTGGGAAGCTTACCATTTTCGCGCAAAATGTTAAAAACTCTGAAAAACACGTTTCTAATCGGATGTCTGTGATGTAGATACCGTTGACTATATTCTTCAACAGCAGCTGTAGCACTTCCATTACAGAAACCATAAATAAACACCATATTTGCATATTCTAAATTTGAATAAGTATTTGGCATTTTGTAACACTTTAATCACTCAAACTTGAAAATAAACGTTTAATTACTGCCACAATACACAGCCACATTGCCAAGGCAACATAGATGTCAAATAGTTTAGAGTCTTGAGCATGACATACTCTAATTACGTGAAAATTTTGATAAAAGTGAAACGTAGAAAAAAATTTGAGATTGCGCTATAACTTGAAAACAAATGAATATCGGATAAGAACATATGGGTTTTTTTATATTGTTTTCGCGTGTATAATACACTCCTGAAATTTGGTCCGTTCCTCCCGACTCACCCTGTATATTATAGGTAAATTTAGGAACATGAAAATGATTTCCAGCAATTTCTCTTGGTCGATATTGTTGTAAATTTTTTAAATTCATAACTTTGTGACAAACGGTTGTTGAGATATTACCGGAGTCCATTATTATTTGGCATCCCGGTATATTTTGTAGGATTATTAGGACAATACGTTTGTTTTGCTTATTGATAATTGCCGAAAAGAAAAGACGTCACAGATAGGTAGAATTTTATTTTACAGTCCATATATTATGTAAAAATTTACATTTAGATAATATGTCAAGCAAATTAAAGCTACTAAAAAAAGCACAGAAGATATCTAGAAGATTGCTTTTACTTGTGTTTATATTATAAGATTGTCCATTTTCTAAAATTCATAACTTACTGCCTAAGACAAGAAAGCAGTGAATAGTGTAATAAAATAAAGTTTGACTGACTGACTATAGAAAGCTCTCTATAGCTTTAAAACTTTTTCTGTTACCAAAAGTGTTTATCCTCTATAAAATGTGTAAGTAGATAGCTAGATGTCGCCACATGCTGCATCTACCTGACCACTTAATCGATTTACTATTTATAAATCAGCCGCTTTTAGTTTATTTTTCAATACTTTTTGTTTTATTTTAATAGGTTTGACGAACTAGCATTGCAACATGGACATCGAGTTTTAAGACTTCCTCCATATCATTGCCACCTTAATCCTATTGGAATGATTTGGTCGGAATGTAAGCGCTATTATGATGCAAAAATAAGTTTTATGCATCCTGTAATAAATGACGTAGTTTTGGGTCTGTGGAATGAAGCCATAGAAAATGTAACAGTGGAAAAATTATGTCACAATAATAAAATTATAGATGCATGTGTGGGAACTGGAATTATTTATTGATGCTTCAGATACGCTTTCCGTTATTATTATCTTGGACCAATCCGATGATGATCCATCATCATCAGATACAAACTACGTTTTCAAAAATACTTATTTTATAAAGTTACCTTATACAGGGTCAAAAACAAATAAACTTTGCATCATATGCAACCAAATTTTAATAGCCCAATTTTGATTTTGTATAGAAAAACACACATTTATTATGGCGCTACTTTAAAGAAAATGTATCTGAAATAAAGCCTTGCCAAAACTGAGAAGTTTTATGTAGGTTGCGTTGAGTCTTATTTTGCAAAAGTGGTGCAATTTACAAAATATGGGTAAAAAATCAAAATTATCTTATGAAGCTGAAATTTTGCATGTGGGCTAGAAACTGCATTTAAAAAAACTTTTTCTAATAACTTTTTCGATATTTTCAGAAATAACCACTTTCGAATTTTTTTTTGGAAAAAATTTAAATTTGACAGATAATGCGAATCACGTGACTACTATTTTTTTGCTTAATTTTCATCTCGATCGAAGCAGAACTTGATGTCAAAGTCAAATTTTGAATAAAGCTAAAAAAATCCCATATGATGCGGACTTTACTGGTGACATTGTAGATTCGTGCACCTACAAATAAACAATTTTTGGCCTATTAAATTTTCCGTAGATAATTTCCCTTTAAGTAAAATTTTTACATCATGTCATCCTCCAGACAACCCTAAATTTATATTACTTTGTATTATCTAACAAACTTTTTTTTATTACCTATGTAACTCCAGTGCATAGCGTGTTAAAAATGTTTTCTAATAATGGTGTATCTAAAACATTTTATTTTTTATGAATATACATATCATTATTAACTAAATCAGGAGAACCAGACCAGTAATGTCGACCGTATCGCTTTACGTTACACATCAATCTCAAAGACAAAAAGTAGATAATTTCAACAATGGACAAAAACGAGAAACCAGTGAATAATCCTAGAAGACCGCCACAGTTGGCAAGAAAATCGACTGGACCATAAAGCTCATTTCTCTCCGAAGTGATAAATTGTTGTTCTTTGAAAAATATGTTTATCCTAGTCAACCTGGCACCTGGAAATTCACTAAGGTTGGCTTTGTAAGCGTGAAAAAGTTCTTCCCACATGAAGTCAGCTTGAGATGTTTCAGCATTGTAGACTAATGAGGTGCAACCTGGTAGGCAGTCGCACTCGGAAGTACCGTTAACTACTGTCTCTTCTCTGTTTAGGCCTAGCTGTACTTCTTTTTGAAGTAACTCATCTAAAACAAAATTATTATTGATTAATTGCCTGGGTTTAATCAGTACATTGGAAAGAAAATAGTGAAAGTTGCTTTATTACTGACTAGAAGCATTGAATATCAAACTATAAGAAGGCCATATGAGCCGATTTCCTAAATCTGCTACGTTAAATTCATAGATGGCACAATGAGTCACCAACAATAAAGCGTGTTAATGCAGCCACTAACGACAAGCCTTTTCACTGTTAAATTAAAATATTGTTGCCGCCTGTCTGTTTGACTTGCTGCATGATCCTCTCCCCAATACCATAACCAAACCATCACGCGCATCGCGGTGCCTGGATTGCCTTGCACTGGCATAATAATATCGTCGACTTGGTGCAAAAATTCATTAAGTCAAAACTGACAGTTTTGAGTAAAACCCAGTTTTAAGAAATGGCGGAGTTTAAAGGGATTTATTAAAAAAATGTGCAATAATGCCTACGAAGTTGTCATGTGCATATGTACAAACTTTTTTCAATATATTTTTACAAAATAGTATTTATTATATACTCAACTCTTAAATGATTTTGTGAGTTTTCGACTCAACTACAAATAGCTAAAATGACTTAGTTTGATTTTTATACTGCTATTTTTCGACGAAATAAAACCTATTTTAGTTATACTTGCTGTCGCTTTTTATCTACTTTTATTTCTTTAACATTTAACACCTAATGCAACGGTAAAATAATTGTGAAAATCGGTCCAATTACCCCGGAGTAATCAGCTTACATATTGTTATCAAATACATACGTTCGGCTGGAATTGAGAATCTCCTATTTTATTGTCTGTTAAAAATGCATAAATCCCTAAAAATTCCAATAAAATACTATATGCGGCAACACCACGACATCACATTAGTGAATTTGAGACATCTGTTGCCGAGGCGATGCATTTATAACTATAGATTTACGATCAACTTCACAATGGCGGCCAAAACGTCTCCAATACAGTCTAAAACAGGGTTGTCAAGTTTTCTCGAAGATCCGTCAAAAGGTTGAAAATATTATATGCTACAAAGCAATTAAAAATAGGGACATTTTTAGGTCTAGACTATACTATAGGTAGGAAAATAAATCTAAGCTACTTAAATCTAGAATAGGTGTAGGTACTTATGTGAAATCAAGTTTTACGATAGGTAAGCTATAAAAATAAATTTAAAAAACTCAACGACTTAGGGTCCAATTAAAAATTATATTTGTGCAAACAGACAGGCGGCAATAATGTTTTAATTTAGCAGTGAAAAGGCTTGTCGTTAGTGGCTGCATCAACACGCTTTATTGTTGGTGACTCATTGTGACATCTGTGAATTTAACGTTGCAGATTTAGGAAATCTGCCTATATGGTCTTCTTAATGGCATCGTCTAGTCTCCATGTAGCGCGTGACCTTCCGGAATAAACTGGATTTCTTTTATTCGATGTTGATTTTGCATTTGCACGGATTTTCTTTTATGCATATTAAATAACAGTGCATCTCCTAGTTTCTCAAGTTTTATAGTGAAAATTCCATATTGTTGTTGCGTTCCTGGATGCAAGTCCAACTATAAAAGCCGGTCAAAATAATTATGTTTTAACTTTCGAAAAAACAAGTATAATACTTATATAAATTACAGAAATGTAGGCAGGTATTCTAAGAAATAATTTGAATGTCCGTAAATACATGGTTTAAATGGGTTAAGAAGCCTTTAAAGAGAGAACCTACACAAGATAAAAAAAAATACTCGATAGGATTCATTATACGTTTTCTGTTTTGGGGTGTTATTTATATGAAGCTATATTAAGACATTATATTACCTATATTATTGGATCATCCAAAAGAAAAGGGTTGTGGCAACCAGTACAGTTTATTTCTACATTAGCTTATTTCCGGGCCTTTTAACAAAATACTTTGACTGAATAATTCACAAATGAGCTCCTTTATCACCATTTTTTCAAAGTTCAAAAAGTATCAACATCGATAAAAAAAAAATTGCCCATGAAAAGGTACTACAAGTTATCTTTTCGTTACTTCGGAATAAATAGATCGTAACTATTTTTAAAAATTGGTGACTTGGCAGAATAAACTAATTTTTTTTCTGTGACACAAATATCAAAATACAACTGCCATTTTGGTTTGCTTCTCAACTATACAGTTTGGTTTGTATTTTTGCTCCACGACTTAAACGTCAAAATTAATTTTTCATAGTATTTTAAATGTTTTTAACTTACTTTGTGCATTAAACATACACACAATATTTCCCGATCCACATATAGGTGTATCTTCTTCACCTGAAAGTTAAAACAATTATTATCAAAATGTATATATTGCATATAAAGTCTGTTCAATGACCGCTGACCGTTACGTCATATTCTCCATATTTGTGGTACGTCGTTAATTATTTTAGTCGGTTCGACTTACCGGTGGTACTGTTAATGAAGTCAGAAAACATTTTGTTTTTGAAAGTCAGTATGAAATTTTTAATTAATTTTAAATTTACTAAAAAATAAATAAAACAATTTTATTAAATTTAAAATTGAATCATATATTTTTGTTTAGTGCATCAGTCTATAAATTTTGTTTCAAATATTTTTATCTTATTTATAAAATCATAAAGAAGAAAATATAATAAAAAATGACAACACAACAAATTAGACTTTTTTAATAATTAAAATAAATCATCTCCGCAAGGATCATTATCATCAGGTTCGTCCAAGTTCATAATAGGGGAAGAGTATCTGAAACATCCATAAATCTTTCCCGTCTCCACACATCATTTATAATTTTATTAGTGTGTGTTTCATAATTTTTTCACTGTTACATTTTCGATGGCTTCATTCCACAGACCCAAAACTACGTCAATTGTTACAGGATGCACAAAATGTATTTTTCCATCATAATAGCGGTTACATTCCGATCAAACCATTTTAATAGGATTAAACTGGCAATGATATGGAGGGAGTCCTAAAACTCGATGTCCATTTTACAATGCTAGTTCGTCTAACCTATTGAAATAAAATTCAAATAATTAAAAAATAAAATAAATAGCGCTTTCCAAATTACTTGTAACATTTGGGTGGGATATGCTGCTTTATTATTATCCAGATCTGTTCCTTCATTGCAATAGGTGAAACCGGAATTTGTCTTTGTTCTAACCATACAATAAGTAATATTTGTGATTGTAGGTATTTGGAATTTTTTTAATTAGTCCAGTATGATATAGGTAACGTTATCCATGATTATAAGCGACGGTTCTTCCAAGTTTGGTAACACGTTCAATGAATCATGAGACTCACCAGATTTCAGGCCAGACTTGAATATCAAACTTGCTTTATTGATAAATCCATTTTCTGAACCGGCATGTAATATACCGTAGGGGAGAGTGGGGGAATACCGGCCTGTGGGGGAATACCGGCCGCCAAGTTTCTTCCACCCCGATAGAAAATTTGAAGCGGTTTACGTCTTCCGATCACGCCTGTCAGCAAATCTAACGGTTAGTATCTTTTAGGCAGTGCTAGCGGAAGCTTTATAGTTGTTATAGCGAATATTATAGAAAAGCACTTGTTACTGTAAGACAGGTGTTTTTTTGAGGCTGTATATTTCCATAACGGTAAGTTGTAAAAATAGTTTTTAGATATGCAAATCAATTAAATTATGTTTTCTTTCACTTAGTTTGTTTAAAAACGACGTAAGTTTAGGCATGTCTAAATAGTGTGTTTCGGTTTTGTTAATTGTTTTAGGGGTAATTGCGGCCATCCTTGTGCGTGTAATATTGGCATGGCCGGTATTACCCCATAGAATTTAGTAGTCAATTTTCGTTTATTTTCAGATGTCGCGGACCTATAAACGTAAAACTACAAGAGCTTCTTGGATTGCCGAGACTCTTCAAGCAGCTCTTGCAGCAATAAAGCCCCTGGCCGATCTTACCTCCAACCTGCGGGGTAATATCGGCCACTCATATATTTTTTAAAAATTTGGTAATATTTGTTTAACAGTATTGTTCAATTCCAATTAAAATATATTTTGTTCCCGAAAGTCCTACCTTTCATTTAAAGCTTCCAGTTTCTAATTAAATCATAAAATCTGCGAGATATTCGAGTATTTCCTTAAGGGGCCGATATTCCCCCACTCTCCCCTACACCCTCTGACGATTTTTTCGATACGAACTGTATGAAGAATATCATCTTGCCAACTTCGGTTAAAATAAGCCCCTTTACTGTATATCCAGGTTTTATACAGAAAAACAGATTTTAAGGGAAATTGAGAGTTGCCGTTTTTCGTAAATTCTCTTAAAAATTCTACTCGTTTTGCGGTTGCTCTATGTTTGATATAGTATATTTATGCCATTTAAATTTAATTTTTTTTAACAGTCCGATAATAAACCAGTGGATATTTTATCACCATCAATGATTTTAAGTTTTAGTTATTTTGATTTTGAGCGAATGTCAACGTGTTCACCTGCTCTATACATCCCTTAAATAAGCTCTCTTATGGTATGTTCATGAATTTCGTGAAGTTGTCGACCACGAAAAGACAAAATAGCTACATTATTGCAATTCTTAAAATCTATATCCTTCTCTATCCTTTTTGCCTTAATTCCTTGGATTGTTGAATACGAAACTCCCAAAGCGTCAGAAACTGTCTAAAACAGATGGGTATTTATAAAAACATTTTCATGTAATATTTTTAATGATTATTATTTATGTTTTTACAATTCCTGCTTTATTATATCTATACATACCTAAACGGCGTTAAAGGGTAAGAGTCTTTCCGGCATCACTTTCTCTTTGAAAATAATCAAATATTATTTCAAAATTAATGCTTGTTCTTTTTTACAAGACCGTGACATTTTTGAAATATTATTGATTAAAAATGTCACTGTCAAAAATGACAATAAAACTTTTTTGACTGGTAAAATTATACCACATTCATTATTGACGCAAATTTATATCTCACCTATTATAAGCCGCGTTCGGCAATTACATCTGCGATGCGATGGATATTTTGTCACGTGACCTCAGATCGGTCGGAGAATTTTGTGATAAACGAACGGTACCTATAACAGATGACCTCTGTCAAAGCCAAAAACGTAATATTTGTTTTGTTTTGATCTAAGAAACCTAACCTGTTTTCCCTTTTTGTAAAGTTACTAAAAATGAGTATTCCTAGCGTTGTATTGGCCTTAATTGAAGGAGGCTATCAACTAATGTTTGAAGACGATAATGAGGAAGACGTCAAGATTTTGGAATGGGGTAGACGGTTTTGCCGAAGAAACGGTACCCCGATTTGCACATCACCAGTTCAGACAGCACTTTAGATTGTCCCCAACTACCTTTGAAGACTTGCTTAATAAATTAAATGCAATTTCGGAGGGAAAATTGATAGCTGTAGGTGCTGGCCATCCGGAAATGTTATTGGATAAACAGACCATGATAGCAATCTGGTGTTTATCAAATATGGAAAGTTTTAGGTAAAACCCCCCAGAGTTTATGCCTTCCTTAGCCTTGCCTAATGTGTATTTTCAATTTAGATCAGTCGCTGATCGATTTGGAATAACCAAGTCAACCGGCTGGGATGTCTTATATAGAACATGTAGAATATTTCTGTGTATTTATGGTCAAATAAACATGGTATAGCGTTTTTGTTCTTCCACATCATATAGTTCCACTTCCTGCATATTATTTTCAGTCAAATCACAGAAAAATAAAGGCTTTGTTCAATCAAACTACCAAAACTTTAAACCTAAATATAAACATCAAACTTAACCTCACAAATTCAGCTGAGATTAATCGCTTTTCTCGGTCAAAATACTCCGAGCAAAAAGATTATCCTCGGAGCGCTCCGATTTTAATTGCCGAACTGTTGAGATTTATTTTCCCTCCATTTAGATGTCATAAACGAACGATTTAGATTAATCCAAGCGGTCTGAGGTAATTGCCGAACGCGGCTCTTGTTCACGAATGTTAAAAAGACAAGCACTAGTCGTGACGCAGCGGTCGGCGGCCATTGAACAGACTGTATAAAAGCTATTTTAATTAAACCAAGGCCTAAATCCCTTAGTTTTACATTGGCTATTTACGAATATACATACATATAAATCCAGTATCAATAAAATTACAGCGTAGGCTGACAAATAAAGAATAAGAAATGAATGTCCCAGGTAAGTTTTTCAAGACGTGCCTTAAAGATGTAGCTTGCTTAAATTTTTTTTTAAATCTTAATGCCCAAAACATCATGTTTTAAGTACAGAAGATATTGGAAATACTTGATCAGTTTGGTTCATGAAATTTCAAAATACTTACCCTAAAAAAAATGTAATTAATATGGGTGACAAAATGCGTCCGAGCGCACGGCTTACCGGTCGCAGCAGAATTTGGCATGCGCACAAACCTCTTGTTATCGGCCTATCCTTCTCTATCGTCAAGCTCAAAATACAATCCAGAACCGGCCTGACGCCATTTTTGTTGTTGTGTTTTAAGTTTTCTCTTAGGATTCCTTGTTGTTTATTGTGGGTGTTTAATATTTACGGATTTTTAGTTTTTGTATAGTTTAATGAATTGTGTTTGTGCTTTTAGTTACTCCGATTGGAATATAAACAATGATTAGTAACAGCAGTTGTATTTTTTTGTTATGCCCAAATAGGGGTAAAATACCGGGTATTTCGTATTTTCAGTAAGTAAGGAGTATAGTGTTGTATCTTGATATATAACATTACTTTATTATGATCAATTTAAACACATCTAACTAGGCCTAAAGGCTACAGAAATAAGGTATAAAAATAAAGAGAAACACACACCAAGACAGATCCCGATGCATGTTCTGGTCAGTGGCGGATTTAGAAATTTGCCGCTAGTAGGCTATTCAATTTTTGCCGCCCCTATACCAGTGACGGCTTGTAAGTTGTGAAACAGGTGAAGTGTTCGGGAAAGAAAAAGCCCACGCCCAAATTTGGTCAATAATTTTTAGTAAATATTTTAAAAATTTAGGTATGATTACCTACTTATTTTATTGAAAATGAAATTTCTTTCTGCAAAGCCAGTAAAGTTCCAACTACCTTTTTTTATCCCCATTAACAGACACGGCCAACAATAAAGTTTATTTGAAAAAATACTACCCGTCGACCATGAATAAAGATTGTACCATTTATTTCTGTAAGACAAAAAAAATTTTGGGCCAAATTGGCCGCCCCCTAAAACCTGCCGCCCTAGGCTCCAGCCTACTCAGCCTAATGGTAAATCCAGCACTGGTTCTGGTATATTTTATTTGCATCCTTACAATTTAATTAGGTACGCCTATTTTTGGCCAATATAATGCTTCAAAAAGTTTAAAAGACACTCGTCTCTATATTTATTATTATTTATATTATATAAAAGAAAAAAGTAAATACCTAGGTATGTTTATATTAATCCAAGGGTGAAAGTATTCCACGGGTCACGTTCTCGGGCATAAACTCTTTCAAATTCTTGAACAAAAAATTGTACTTGAAAATGTTTTACACGTACTTACCCAAGTTTTTCCCAAATTGTAAAAATCAACATAATTTTATTAGGTTATATAGGTACCAACTAATATTTGACTTGAGATTAGGTACACGATAACATCGAAGATTGGTTATTTTGCTGGTTTTGTTTGTTTTTTATATTCGATTTTATAAGTTTTATTGACTTGTTCTCTTTCTTTTTAAACTAAAAACATGACGGCGAATCATTTTTAAACAAATTTACAAACGAACCCTTAAAACAATGTTCTGTGGTCAAAATCTGATAGGTTTGCAATTACTAAAAATGCCAGAAATAACTACCTTATTTCCCAACTCGATCAAAAATTGAGAAGAAATTCCAATTTTTTGGCAAGAATTTGGGGTAAATTTAAGCTGTTCACACATATAAATTGAAAGTCAAATTGTACAATTTCTTAAGCAAACTTAAATTTTAAAACTGCGACCTGTCCATTTTCCCATTCGTCAAATGATAATGTTGCAATATGTCTAATCGTGAACGATGAAAGAGTTTTGGACTTCCATTGTCTTTATTTGTTTTAAATCACAATGTTTCAACTGGTAAGTATCTCCAGTCGTCTTCAGGTGAATACTAAATGAGTAAAGTAACTACAAGACTATTTATACTAGCTAGGTGCACCGAAGCATAACTGAGGTGGGTGCAGTCATGCGTTCAGTGGGCACGCGATCTTATCCTAAGATTACATATATCTAACAAAGGTTTCCAGATATTTCTTAAGTCTAATGATGGTTTACTAAAGCAGCCTGGATTCTGGTGAATAGCAGCAGCTTTCTTAAACTTTCTTTTCCTCCAGTGTGATTCCTTATGTAGGATTTCAGCTTCTGACCACATGATATGGTGACCATGTTTCCAGGCATGGTCAGCTGCACCTGACTTTTCGGTCTCTCCTTTTAAAGTATTGTGTTTATGTTCTTTAATCCTTGTATCGAGTGGTCTTAATGTCTCACCTATATAAGATAGGCCGCACTCGCAGGGGATCTGATAGACGCAGTTTTTCCTATCTTTTTGACTTGTGGGCTTTGTCTTCGTCCCTCGAGTTGAATACGGTATTGATGTTATATCGTTGTCCTAGTCTTATTTTCTCAGATACTCCCTTGACATACGGAATATTGAGTGTTGTTTGTGCCTCTCTGTCTGCTACTTGCGCGTTGGGTCGATTCTCGACGATTTTTCAATATTGTGTCGACTAATCTTGTGGGGTAGCCATTTTTGTTGAGGTCGGTCTACTATTCACTAGAATCTAGACTGCTTTAGTAAACCATCATTAGACTTAAGAAATATCTGAAAACCTTTGTTAAATAGATGTAATGTTAGGATTAAATCGCGTGCCAACTGAACGCATGACTGCACCCACCTCAGTTAGGTGCACCTAGCTAGTATAAATATTCTTGTAGTTACTTTATTTATTTAGTATTCACCTGAAGACGACTGGAGATACTTACCAGTTGAAACGTTGTGATTAAAAACAAATAAAGGCAATGGAACTCCAAAACTCTTTCATCGTTCGAGAAACATCATTGTCTCCAACCTTCAAACATGTCTAATCGTGTGTAGCTCTGTTTACACGCACAAAACCATAAATTTGCATGATTATTGTTTGCTTATCTAAAGGTAAATATCTATGGTTCTCGCCCATTTAGGTGAAATATCTAGGTTAATTTTTAATGAACGGTACTCACGAGGCATATGGTACGCAACGCATCCGCACTTATTCCTTGTAAAATTGGTAAGACATTCCACGTCGCAGTTTTGCTGAGTGTAGCTTTGGAAAAATGCCAAATGTCGTTCTTGTGGAAAATAGCACTGCCTTCTATGGGGATCGTAACCTTTTAGACCGTCTGACGTAGTCATCATATCAGGTTTGACAGCAACGACAACCTCTTGATTTAGAGGGGCTCGAAAGTATTGCATTCCAACTCTCGGTGTTTCGGCGGGATTGTGAAGGAGAATCTGCAAATAAACCGATATAAATGATAACAAAGATACAAGTATAACATTTTAATGATATTAAAACAGCGTCAAGTACGCAAATTTCATTTTCTTAGTAACACTTGATGACATTCCTAGTGAAGTGGAAAAATTTATGAACCAAACGGATATTTAAATTTTAGAAAAGTTTTATATTTTAAAACTATGCATTCTAATACACTCTATTTTATTATTAAAGAAAAACAATCGAATATAATCTTTCCTTCGACCAGCATTATTCACAACACGAGACAAAACCATCATATTTAAATAGCTATGGTAAAGAGTACTTTTGGCCAAACATCAATATTATATTAAGAAATAAGAATTTCAACAGTTTGCCGAAAAAAATTAAAGAAATATCAAAATTACGAACTTAAAAAATTTTTTTTTTAAAACTAAACTAACTTTAATATATTATATTTTATTATTTTTTTTTGCATAATATGGTTATTATACAGTGTGACCAGTAAAGTCCGCATCATATGAGATTTTTTTTTATTAATGGCGTTATTCAAAATTTGACTTTGGCATCAAGTTCTGCTTCGATCGAGATGAAAATTAAGCAAAACAATATTAGTCACTTGATTCGCATTATCGGTCAAAAAATGTTAATTTTTTCCAAAAAATAATTCAAAAGTGGGGTTATTCCTGAAAGTATCAAAAAAAGTTATAAAAAAAGTTTTTTTTAAATGCAGTTTCTAGCCCACATGCAAAATTTTAGCTGCATAAGATAATTTTGATTTTTTACCCATATTTTGTAAATTTTACCACCACTTTTGCAAAATAAGAGTCAACGCAACCTACGTAAAACTTTTTTGTTTTGACAATGCTTTATTTCAGATACATTTTCTTTAAAGTAGCGCCATATTAAATATGTGTTTTTCTACAAAATCAAAATTGGGCCATTAAAATTTGGTCGCGTGATGCAAAGTTTATTTGTTTTTAACCCTTTATAAGGTAGTTACCGTATACAGGGTACCCATACACATAAAATAAGTATTTTAAAAACGTAGTTTGTGTCTGAAAGTAATACACCTTAATATTAAGACAAAGAATAACACAGTGTCATCAGTAAAGCGTTCATATTAAGTGAAAAATTAATTTTAGTGGTGATGCGAATCATGTGACTACTATTTTTTTTCTTACTTTTCATCTCGATAGAAGTAGAACTTGATGCCAAAGTCAAATTTCGAATAAAGCTATTGATAAAAAAATCCCATATGATGCGGACTTTACTGGTCACAATGTATATAATTTTTTTTTATAATTTCGATGGAGTTATTAATAGTTACTAAACATGATTTTTTATTATTTGTGAATTTATATATTGTATATTTGGTGTTATATTCTCTGTAATGAACTTTTTAAGTTGGTTGATAATAAAGATACCTATACTTATATTATTATTACCATTATTAAATTAATTTTGCATATTATAATATTACTTGCTATTTTTAGTTGTCATGCAATATTGGATGCATATTGCATATCTTTTTTAAGTTGTTATATTTTCAAGTTTTAATTATTTTTTTTATTTCAGAAATGTTTTCACAAAACTGTACAAATTTTATGAATTCCATAAATTACCTATATATTCAAAAAACATAACTTTAAGGCCAAAATATTTTATAAAACAATAAAGGTGTATATTAATTAAAATATAAGATTCACAAAATAACTAACATGAATTTCTCGTACAGTTTTTCAGATATTGACTTACATGTAGTTTATATATTTTTGCAAATATCTCGAAACTTATTGACTTGAAATAATAAAAAAGGTAATATTGAATTTTGTTCTCACTAAGAAATATATTGGTGAAAATATAAAAAAGGAACAAAAATTATAATATTTACGGCGAAAATGTGTAGAACAGCAACTTTGTATATAAATAAGATGAAATATGTTTTGTATACTTTTGCTAATAATATCTCGAAAAATATTAAATTGGCAAAGAAAAGTTTTGCAATAATAAAATTGTATTTTTGAAGGCTGTATTATTCAATTTGGCTTTAGAGGTTGAAATAACGGAGATATTTGCAAAAATATACCAATTTTCTTCAGCTCCCATCAAGTAGTTTTTAAGCTTTCGAGTCAAAAGACATAGAATAGACAGACAAGAAGACATGTTTTTTGTGATGTAGGAACCCTAAAACTTAAAAAAAAATTTCTGGGATTACAATATCTTCTCTACAAGAACAGACAATTTTATTATTGCAAAAATTCTTCTTACTATAAAGTAACGGTTCAAACCAGACGCGTATTCAGCTGTCAATTTTGGGGGGGGGGGGGGGTAAAGAAAAAAAAAGTAGCGCCGCAGGCGAAATTTTTTTTCAAGGATGTGACGTGGTTTTGAAGTAGAAAAAAGGACTAGTAGCGCCGCAGGCGAAATTTTTTTAGTGTTACGCCTCTTTTTACTGATTTGTCAGTGTTAATTTTTTGGGATGGGGGGGGGGGGGTAACTACCCCCATTACCCCCCCCCTCAAAAACGCGCCTGGTTCAAACAGAACAAAATACTACAACAGACAATTATGTAACCGAAAATAAAGTGACCATTGGAATGCGGTATTAAGTAAACAAACAACCTTATCAATAAGATGTTTCTTTGTTTTTAAACAGTCTGCGCTGGCAAAACTCAAATTGTAGTATCAATTGTTGCTAAAGTGGCAAATTCCTCTTTTCTGGCTTTTTAGATTATCGAAATGCAGAAGTAAATATAAGGTCGTACCTATTCCCTTTTTCATGCCCTTTACAACGAGCTATCACAATGCATACCTTACATTTGAAAAAAAAGTTAGGGGCAGTTTCTACCCCAAAAAGAGAGGTAAATTTTATGAAGACACGAAAAAAATATGCCAAACTAAAAATAAACGCAGCAGTAGTTCTGAATTTTTTCAGCAATTTATTGCAGTTAAAAATTCCACATAGATAGGGGAAAGTGGGGCAAAATGGTTCCCTTAACAGGAAAGTGGGCCAAAAATTATCAAAAACCAAAATAATTGATTACAGTTTATTGCAACAACATAAAGGCTATATTGAGACATATTTCATAAAAAAAATTTTCTGCAAGAAAAATATAACAAAAAAGAAAATATTATTTAAAAAAAAAACCTGCAAAGGGGTCATTTTACCGCACACTTGGGGTAAAATGGACTCCGTACGTGGGTAAAATGATCCCAACTTTAAAAACAAACGTTGAATTATTGTCACTTGCAAAAATCGCAAATGTACACTTTCTGCATCCCTGTAGCAGATGCGCACAGTAAATGACACCATTTTTGGCATAAAGCGCATTAGATCCAGACCACTTTCGACCGAAATTCACTGAACAGTTCTGCACAAAACATTTTGGGTAGTTTACTAGGAACCGTCTGGATACCGGACTCATTGATATTGTACATTCTTGGTGGATTAATATTATTTTTGGTTGTTACTTCTTCCAAAATTGCAAAAAAAACTTTCATACTGCTTCTTTATTAAAACCTCTGGCTCTGGCAGCTGAAGTGGCCTCAGGAGTTCTGAATGAGATTTCAGGATTTCTCCGCAAGAAATCTCTAAACCAAGCCGTTCCTGCTGCTTTCTTTTCTTTCGAAAACCTGTGGCTAATGCCGTTCCTTTCCGCAAGCTCGTGAGCCATGGCACAAATATTTTTCTTTGTTAAGCCAAAGGGTCGGTCTTCCATCTCTAAAACATACTCCTTCAGATAAGTCTCCAATTCTTGAGGCAATGTTGTGGTGAATCTGCCTAGACATTTTTTATGTCCCGTTGCCTAAAAAACCAAAAAGATTAGTTGCTTGTCATTTCCAAATAAGGATTTGCTTAAGATACGCTGATAAAATCCTTTAAATTGTTTTCTTACCATATTTTGCTTTTTTGCTCATCTTTTCAAAGTGCGTAGTGACAAATTATAAATCCTAGCAGCTCTTTTGTAAGCCCTGCCATTAGAAATTTCTTGGAGCGCGAGCCGCATTAAATCTGCATCCCACTGCTGCCTTATGGTTGTCCGTACGTAATTCCTAACCATTCTGTAAAAAGGAAACTATAAAATTAGATCACCATGATAAATAAGAGATCTTAATTCGACACCAATATGATAAAAGTAATAACAGACTTTCGTTGAAGGTTTTATTTTTTTTTGTTTTGTAAAATTGAGGTAAAATGGATCCTGGGATCATTTTACCTCAACCAAGAGGGACCATTTTACCCCAAACAGCAACAAAATTTCAAATAATTTTTTTTTTTAAATCCCCATTATTAAAGGCAATACCAACACAATAAAAATATGCAGAAAATGATCAGCTTTGAAGACAATACAAACATTTTATTCTTACCTTAATTTAAACAGCCTATTCGCAGTATTTGGTAACACGCAAAAGTTAAAACAAACCACGCTGTTTTATAGGTTATGATGCACTACCTGTTGCGCCCGCCTCACACTTTTACAACTTATTTAATAGATGGCAGTAGCCGTACTGAATGTATTTTTATATGCAGAATTGAGGATTTGTATCAGGCACGTGAAAAATATACGGGGTTCATTTGACCCGGGGGGACCGTTTAACCAACTCTCCCATATGACCCAAAATTTTCCTTATAATGGATTCATTATAGCCCATTATATTGGCGTGTCCATTTCGTATTATTATTAGACACACCTTAAATCCTTGCACAGGACCCCTACAAATGAAATCCAAATCCTGCTGGTACGCTCTGAGTAATAGTAAAAATCCAGATGAAAATCCTGCCGACATGGCTCTTCTTGGATAGGTACTTATTGGGGCAGTTCTTGGATATCCCGTTTCTAAGGACCAGCCTTCAGATTTTTTTCCATGATTCATATATTCATCAGGAAGAAAACTAGAATAAAATACTTTTTTTAACGAGTACCTTCTTATTTAGCGCAAATAAAAAGACGAATGGAAATCAGAAAAGTAATGACAATAGACATAAAAATAATCACTTAAATAAATGCCATCGATATAAAGAAGGTGAGAGGAAGATTATAGTATTTTCTCTAACGCAGCAATGAACTTTTAGCCATAAAGCAGCTTGCTGGGTCAGGTGGCGACCATTGCCATATCACTAGTAAGACATATTGCATACAGGGTGTTCCAGAATATGTGGGCAATCTCCCAAATTCGGATAGAGTATGAAAAAATAATATGACAAGTTCCCATAAAAAAAATTCCTACAGGTCCTCCCTCCTGAGATATAAGCCCCTAAAGGACGCCCTGTGGAAATCGGTGTATCTTGAATAATTCTTAAAGTACTTGGTTTAATTGATTAATTTTTCAGTATGATGGTTGCTAGGTAAGTCTCCTCAAAATGAACCATTTTAATTTTATTCGGCTTATTTAGTTTTCCAGGGACGGACTAGCTTTAACAGAATCATGCTTATTTTTTTACACCCTGTATGATAGAGGCATATCAATAATACTATTAAACAGCTGAAACCTTAAAATAAAAAAAAGGTACTCTTCATCGACATCGATAAAATAAATCGTTTACGAGAAAAAAAATTTAGTTCCATATGCCTTTTTATATAAAATATTCGATAAATAGGTACCTTATTTTGTTGATATGGTTTAGTTGATATGTACCAGTTAAAATAAACAATAATTACTGAAGTGTCAGTTGGAAATTGAGTGTGTTGAAGTTTTTGATCTTATTTCTTCTGCTTCTTTTTGGTATGGAATTTACGTTTGAGGAATATGCCGACATGCATTTAATGTATGGGCTTGCATCATGTAATGCCTTAGAAGCCCAAAGGCTTTATGAAGAACGATTTCCAAACAGAAGTATTCCTGACAGAAAAACCTTTGAAAGAGTAGATCGTCGTTTAAGAGAGACAGGTAAAAACTAAGTTGTTTTATTTTTAATTTGTACTTATCGGATGATAAAGATTTGATTTAAAGTATTTAGGTCGTAAATAATTTTAGGAAAGTTTGACAAAGCCAGTCACAATTGTGGAAATCAAAACCATCGCGTTGATGGTCTTGAAGAAAACATCCTTAATGCCGTAGAAGTAGATCCTGCTGCAAGTGTTCGAAAATTGGCTGCCGAATTTGATTGTTCAAAATCAATGGTCTTTAGAATCCTTAGAGAGCAACAGTTACATCCATACCACCTTCAAAAAGTCCACGCGCTTCTTCCTGAAGACTTTCCGCGAAGGATGGAATTTTGTAACTTTTAGATCGGCACGATGCAAATTTCATTGGTTCAGTTCTCTTCACGGACGAAGCTGGGTTTTCCAAAAACAGCATCATAAATTCTCATAATTTACATTTATGGGCAGAGGAAAATCCCCATGCTTCTATTGTAACGCATCATCAGCACCAATTTGAACCCATCAACGTGTGGGCCGCAATTATCAGACAACACTTAATTGGACCATTTGTATTGCCAAGAAGGTTAAATGGAGAAAGGTATTTGGAATTTCTTTAAAACAATCTGCCAGAACTTTTAGAAGATCTACCTCTTCAACTACGACATAATATGTGGTTCATGCATGATGGGGCTCCGCCTCATTTTAGTCTAGTAGTTCGAGAACACCTAAACAGGGTCTTTAAAAATCAATGGATAGGAAGGGGAGGACCAGTGGCTTGGCCTCCTCGATCACCAGACCTAAATCCATTAGATTTTTTTTGTGGGGCTATCTAAAATGTTTAGTATACGCCAATCCAATACAAAATCGGGAACACCTATTGGAACTGATTAACTTCCATTGTCGCGAAATAAGGAATAATGTTGGCGCATTGTGGAGGATCCAACAATCTACAATTAAAAGATGTAGGGAATGCATTGCAGTAGAAGGAGCTCATGTTGAACCGACGTACAAAATGAATCAGTAAAAATATGGTATTTATCGAATATTTTATAAAAAAAAGGCATATGAAACAAAAAATTTTTTTTCGTAAACGGTTTACTTTATCGATGTCGATGAAGAGTACCTTTTTTTTAGTTTAAGGTTTCAGCTGTTCAATAGTATTATTGATATGCCTCTATCATGCAGGGTGTAAAAAAATAAGCATTATTCTGTTAAAGCTAGTCCGTCCCTGGAAAACTAAATAAGCCGAATAAAATTAAAATGGTTCATTTTGAGGAGACTTACCTAGCAACCATCATACTAAAAAATTATTAAATTACACCAAGTACATTAAGAATTATTCAAGATAAACTGATTTCCAGAGGCGTCCTTCAGGGGCCTATATCTCAGTAGGGAGGGCCTGTAGCAAATTTTTTTATGGGAACTTGTCATATTATTTTTTCATATTCTATCCGAATCCGGGAGATTGTCCACATATTCTGGGACACCCTCTATAATATGATCATTAAACAATTAACTTTCACCGCTAAAACGTATTTAAGTTTTTGATACTTACACATTATTCCTAAGAAGCTCACTTCTATCAAGCATATTAAAAGTATAACATAGTCCTTCCTCGGTTAGAATGGGCGTAAAGAAATTTTGGCACGTATCGTTAAGAAGAGTATATTTACACGTCCAAAGCATTTCGTCGAATTGTGGGGCAATCTACAAAATACGTCAACTAATAATAATTAATCCATTTAGAAAATTTGATTATAATATATGTATTATAAAAACAGTGTGTATCAGCCAATTAGGATAAATTCGATAAGCAATACATAAAGGAGTATGCGAAAAAACGCTCGGACACGTCGATTAATATTTCTAGTTGCGCATATTTCTCAATAAAAAGTTTTTATACAGGGTGTGTCATGTAACAGTGGCCAATACCAACTTTCTTATTTTAAATGCAACACCATGTATATTATTCAATTTTTGGATTCTTCAAAAAATTTTAGACATATCTTATGTACAATATCCTATACCTATCTTCAACTATTTCGAAAATATTAAATGTTTTCAGATTTATTGCATTTCAGCGTTTCTTTTTACTGATATGAAATTAAAAAAAAAGTATAAATAGTTTTGTTTCCTTTTGTTTAAAACTCATGACCTTAGCAAATTGTTGTCACTTATAATCTCCCTGGTGCTCGAATTATTTCCGGACATTTTTCCGAAGGAACGCATTTTTTGAAAATTTTCTAGAAAAATGCGTGACTGAGGAAGAATTTTCGGATATTAATTCAAGGACGCGGGGGATTCGGTAAGAAAATTTCACACCTAAAATTTATTTGAATTGTTTTATTGAAATTATCCATAATTATGGGAATACTTAAACTTTCAAAAAAAAGTTTCCTCACCGTTTGGTTAAACGAAATGCAAAAAATATAAGTGAAAATTATCCTTTTTATTTATTTTTACTACATTTAATTTGCTAAAACAAAGGGAAAGCATAGTATAGTCTAGTTTAGGCTAGTTGTGCCAGATAAAACAATTTTTAAAATCTATAGGTAGATAATAGATACCACAGTCAAGTAGGCTTAGGCTTGTGATGTCAAAATCGTCTCTGCTATACGTCACGTCGACAGTTATTTCTTAAACGTGCTTCTTTAGTTCATAATAATTAAATCATGGCAGTAAACAATCAAGAAACTAATTTTAAGCCCTACGGTGTTTGTAAATCTTGCTCTGAAATAGGGGACATTAATATGTCTCATAAAAATTTAAAGTATTTGCAATATTTAATGGAAAAAACTGAATTAAATCCCCATCAAGAAAACCTTTTCTCAGCTATCCAGAAGATTTTGGAGGAAGATCATCCTTTTTAAGAAAAACCAGAATTCAGCAGAACAAAATTGCATCCAAATATTACATCTATTATATTAAACATAGACATCTGATAGAAGTGGAAAGGGAAGATAACCATTATCCTTGTTATTCTCCATTACGAAGAGAAGAGTTCGAACCAGAATTCCAAAAATATTTAGCCTTAATGAAAGAAATATTTGGTAAATAAATATTTTTATTTATTTAGTATTATAAAATGAATAAAAACATTAAATACCAAAATTTGATCCTGAATACTGATTTTCGGATCATATGATAGCTGTCAAGAAAAAATTTCCACTTATTAATTTTGTTCGCCTAGCTTGGCAGGAGGAGACAAATTTCCGAAAAATTTGAAGGTTGTCATTGGTAACTGTCGAAATGAAAGTGTGTGATTGGCTTAGAATGACAGGTGTGAAATTTTCAGTGTCATAGTCGTTTGAATTTCGTTAACTGCATATCAGAAAAATGGTTTATTTAACAGAAATTCACAAAATAACAGTTCTACAGATGATTGGCTATAGGGACAAAACACGGAAACAAATGGAAGTTGCGCGCCTATTTCATGTAAAATTTACAAATTTGCCGCCTATATTTCAAGGATAGAAGAATAGAAAAGCAGTTTTGCCAGCTTGGACATGCAAAGCAGATAAAAAAAAAGTAGCTACCAATGCAATTAGTGATGATACCAAATTAGATAGTATGCTTGAGTTTGAGGAAAATCCACATACTTCTAGTCAAAAAACAGTCCCAATGTTCGATTTTAGCCTTTCATCTATGATTCGAACATTACAACAAAATAAAATGTATCCCTATAAAATGATACCTACTCATGAGCTCATGGAAGACGATTTTGATAGGAGAAAGTATTTTTGTGAACAAATGATGGCAATGTTAGATAACAATGTGATCCAATTAGAACATGTTTTGTTGTCTAATGAGTGCACCTTTACACTTCACGGTCATGCTAATCGTCAGAATTGCCGCTCCTTGATAGCACGAAATATGTTATAAATATTCTATAAATATTTATATCTTTGCTAAATATTTGTTAGCAAAACAAATATTTAACACATATTTTAAAAAATATATTTATTTCCATATACAGTGTCCGCAAGAAAGTCCGCATCAAATGGGATTTTTTTTTATTATTAGGTATAGGTAAAAATTGAAAAAGCGGTTAGTTTTTGCTTACCTAAAAACCAAAAATGACGTATACTGAAGCAGCTGCACGACTTGCGTTACCTGTCAAATTTGAAATTTTTAATAAAATACGTTCAAAAATGCCCTTATTTATAAAAATATCGAAAAACTTTATTCGAAAAAGTTGTTTATTTAGGCATTTTTAGCCTCTCTACGAAATTTTGACAGTCTAATACAATTTTTATTTTTTGCCAGATTCTTGATGATTCAGTTTTGTCAAAACCGACGTTTCTTATTTTTCTTAAGTTAGCAAACAGATAAACAAAAAGAAAATATTAGGAAGCTTTCGTTGAAATTTTACTTAATTATTATTATTAAATTAAATTAATTTTCTATTAAACTATAATATTTTTGTTAAATAAAATGTTTCGAGCGATTAATATTTATTCTTTTTGATCCAATATTAATTAAGTAAAATTTCAACGAAAGCTTCCTAATATTTTCTTTTTGTACATCTTTTCCTAACTTAAGAAAAATGAGAAACGTCGGTTTTGACAAAACTGATGTAATTAGATAAACTTTGCATCAAACATTACATACTGATCAATAACAATTTCAGTTTTTGAAGCAAAATAAATAATTGGAAACAAAAATTTAACACAAAATTCCACTAAGATTACAAATGAAGTAAAAGCAAATGGTTTTACATCGATGTATAAAAGTTAATCTACGAGGATTGATCAAAATTTTCAAGAATCTGGCAAAAAATAAAAACTGTATTAGACTATCAAAATTTCGTAGAGAGGCTAAAAATACCTAAATAAACAACTTTCTCGAATAAAGTTTTTTGATATTTTTATAAATAAGGGCATTTTTGAACCTATTTTAATAAAAATGTCAAATTTGACAGGTAACGCAAGTCGTGCAGCTGCTTCAGTATACGTCATTTTTGGTTTTTAGGTAAGCAAAAACTAACTGCTTTTTCAATTTTTACCTATACGTAATAATAAAAAAAAATCCCATTTGATGCGGACTTTCTTGCGGACACTGTATTGTATAAATATTTCATAAAAATTTAATTTCTTCTTAACTATTTGTTAACCAAAACAAATATTTAGCAAATATTAGTTAAAACACATTTAGCTTCAAATATTTTATAGATATTGTATAAATATTTATTATTTTCTTTGATCATTTCTAAAAATTATTTTTTTCAAGTAACTATTATGTACTGGAGTACTGGAATATTACTTAACTCTACTCTATAATCTTTAATCGAATTTAATTTAAACACAAATTAAATTTAAATAAAAACACAACTTTGAAGGTTAGAGTTGAATTGGGCAGCCGACATCTGTCATTTTAGTGGTGGGGGGTGCAATCACAACGCTTCTATGGCGCCAACGCCGCCAGCTGCAACGATTATTTTGTGCTACGGTCTCTTTTTTTATGTGTGCAACGACCAACTACGTGAATTGACGAGGACACAAGGACAACGGCGTATTCATTTGTTATTAAAATAATATTAATAATTATTATTTTATAAATTGTCTCGAAAACAGTTGGTAAACAGTGCCGCCGCGCCGGTTCGTTTTTTTTTGTCGTAATTCGAGGTTATGTTATGATATAATTTGTGATAGACTTGGTCTGAGGTGGAAGAAAAAGTACAAGTGCCTAATAGTTAATACTGGTGATAAAAAAGTTAGTTAGTCGATTAATCACATTAAAAATGAATACAAATTTTTAAAATTCCCCTTATTATGCAAAATATCGTTTAAAAAAAGTGTGGCATTGTTTTAAGCATCAGCCAAGTCAAGACTGCCAAGAAATGAAAATCAAAGGTTGGTCACCTTATCTTGGTATGGTAACATGGTCTATATATTGGTCTAGGGAAAATCCTCACTGGATTAGAGGAAAACATACGCAATATCCTAAAAAGGTTAATGTTTGGGCAGGAATTGTTGGAGATCATATCATGATTCCCTTGTACTGCTCCAAAATAATGTCTTGCCAACTTTGACAAGCTTATGATCCAGAAAACCCACAACTTCCAGCGAATATGATATGGTTTCAGCAAGATGGAGCACCTCCCCATTACCAAATCAATGTCCGGCAGTAGCTTAAACCAGTATTTCCAAATCGGTGGATCGATAGGCGTGGATCGATGGAATGGCCAGCACGATCCCCTGATCTGACGCCATCAGACTTCTTCTTATGGGGTTATGTCAAAAATATTATTGTTAATTTTTCCAATAAATCTGAATATACTTAATATTTCCGAAACAGTTGAAGATAGGGATAGGATGTTGTACATGAAATATGTCTAAAAGTTTCTGAAAAATCCAAAAATTGAATAATATACAGGGTGTTGCATTTAAAATAAGAAAGTTGGTATTGGCCACTGTTACATGACACACCCTGTATAAAACCCTTTTTTTTAATCGACGTGTCCGAGCGTTTTTTCGTACATGCCCCCTATAAAGAAAAAACCGTTTTAATAAATATTTACAGACATACCTTAAATAAACGATACTAATAATTGAAGGTTTTTTTAGTAAAAAAAACATGAAGTACTACCAGATCAAGAGATATTTTGCCCTTTAACTTGAATAAATTACCTATTATCTTTTTGGAAATTCAATTTTTTTCAGATAACTAAAGAAAGTGCCTCTTAGGATAATTTTATTGTGTTTATACTTACACTCATAAGAAATTCAATTGTGTCAAATCCTGTTGTTAAATTACCTTCGTGGTAAATATGATTTTCACACACCAATGACAAGTCAGAAAATTTCTTTTTTCTAAAAAAATAAATAAACAGTCAAAGTATGAGAATCGATTTAACAACGGGATCAAAACTGTAATTTAATATATTTTTATTCAACTAGAAATAATGTTTTTACAGTCCTCCTACTAATTGTTATAATATTACAAGTTATATAAAGCCGAATTAGATTAATCGTTACAAGTTTCGTGCTTCCACTAAGTGAGACACCGCGAGTTAGTAAGTAGGTACCTTTAAAACCAAAAACCAACAAAAAAAACATTTTTTTGTTGTTCGCTAGAACGAGACAAGACGAGAAAAAGCAAGAAGAGAGTGAAAAACTAATTTTGATTGCTTTTCAGTAACTTTGGACGGAGTATTTAGAAGGGGTATCTGTCTGTAGAATTCAGGTTTTGTTGCATCTTTTTCTGGTTCAATCATTCGGTTTTTGAAAGTTTTTTAAAGTATGGGACTTCTAGTCTCTTCGAGTTTAATTCAAAAATATTTTTGATCTATATTTGTGCATCCATTTATTTAAAAAAATAAATTACCCTAACTAAATTTATTTTCAACTGTTATAATTAGATAAACTTTGCAGTAATACGACCAAACGTCTTAAAATCGGTAAATTTAGCAAAAAATATGAGTTGAGAAAATTGACAAATTATGTTAATTTTGCTTAAAATTTGGAGTTTAATACAAATACTAAAAACTTTCCCAATTCCTGCAAGTAATCCTACTATAGTATTCCACGTTACAAGGCCGGTAGGTGACTCGTTTATATTCCAGACTCGGCTCCTACGTCGCCTCGTCCGTAAACCAACTCGTACTGTAATAACACCTAACGGACGTGTATCGTATGATGTTTTATTTCATTTTGTCATTATAATCCTTTTTAAAAAGATTTAATATAAATGTTGATTACAAATTTTAAAATATTATTTTCAATATTAATTGGTAGGTATCACTGGATATAGTTTAAATAAAATAAAAATTACTAACTTTAGTTAAGCAAAATATTTTAAAAAATTGTAAAAGAAAGTATATTCTGTAGTTGCGTAATATTTTTCATTTGCTAAAGTTGGTAGAAAAAACAATTTGACAAGTTAAAGCATCTAAACAGAGTTACTTGGGATCGATAAATATATAGTCAAAAGAAAATAAAAATTAATACTTTTAGTTAAGCAAAATATTAAAAAAATTGTAAAAGAGAGTCTATTCTGTAGTTGCGTAATAATTTTTATTTACTAAATTTGGTAGAAAAAATACTTTTACGAGTTAAAGCTTCTACACAAAGTTATTTGGTATCGATAGATATATATTCAAAACAAAATAAAAATTACTTAACTTTAGTTAAGCAAACTATTTAAAAAATTGTAAAAGAGAGCCTATTCTGTAGTTGCGTAACATTTTTCATTTACTAAAGTTGGTAGAAACAAGTATATTATTTATAGTAAGACATGCTGCCAAAATAGCGATTTTCCAATAAATACTAGTCGGGGCGTGGAACGCATTTTTATAGTCGGCCATGATTGCCTGTATTTTGTTTTAAATTATGACAGTTTTATAAGTTTTAAAAACTTATATAGGTATTATTATATTCCAAGTTTAATTTAGTTTAATGTATATTATGATGAATTAAATAATTAATGCTCAATATGTGTAGGTACTTGAACATTTGGTTTCCTATAATTTTAAGTGACAACTTGTCAAAAATCCAAAGTAAAAAGTCATTATTTCTAAAAACAAAAAATGGTTGCTAGGCAATACATATTACAGTACCTGATACTGTAATGTTCCACTTACCGGCCGCAAATGAGTACATGGTAAGTTTATTTACCGGACCAAATGAAATAAAATTTTTAACAGGTACTTACTGCAAGTCACGTAACTATATGTTTACACGTCCTGTGTCATTTTTTATTCTTTGACAGGCAAAAACTGACGTCAAATATTACGTAAACCACCAATTAAAAAAATATAATGCCGACTTTTTGCGCACACTGTTAACACTTGTATTTGACACTGTGAATTCTACTAACATGAAAAACTAACACCAAGTCTTTGGAACTTTTAATTGATGACTGTCTGAGGTTTGAATCGCATATCTGAGGACTTGTTAGCAAAGTGGCTTCGCGATGCTACGCAGTGCGATTAACATGGATGAAGATTGAAACCACTTTATCAAATAGGGTCTACAACTCACTGGTGGAATCTCACGTGCGATATGGAATAATGTTCTGGGAAAATGCATGTAACTACCTGCTGAACTCACTGTTTATTCCGCAGAAGTTTGCCGTAAGATATCTTTGTGGTGTGTATGGCAGAGTCATGTAGGCCATTATTTATATCTAAGAAAATTTTAACTTTGCTATATGCCTGTTTATTCTTGAAACTGTCTGCCTGATATACAAGCATAGGGATACATTGCCAGCGCCTGACCACTCTCATGATACTAGAAGAACAAAAAACCTATATCTGCCCATACCGTCTTCTGCCCTTATTAGAAACTCTATAATTTACGAAAGCCGTAAATTGTTTAACGATCTTCCTGAGCAAATAAGATACATAAATACCCTTATAAGATTTAAAAGAATTATAAAGGAACTACTGGTGGGAAGAGTCTATTAGGAGGTATTAGGTATATTATATTACCTACATGGAAGAGTGAGCTCTGTGTGTATGCAAATACACCTTTGCTTAAATGTAGTCCTTTTTTTTCAACTAACAGTAAGTTCATTCATGTGTTTTCTTTAAATTTATATGTTCATCCTTATAGATGCTGTTTTGTTGAAAATAAATAAATAAATATATTTTTCACCTCAATTATTTTTATTTCTTTTAATTTGTATATTGGTAAATCTACTCAAGTAGGGAAAAACGAAATTCTAATTTAATATATTTTTTTTGTTGTTGTTTTGATTAATTTTTTTTTATGTAAATTCTATTACCTACTATTATTAATACAAGGTGAAGGGCTATACATTAAAACGATTATTTAAAAAAAAAAAAAAAAAGTGTTTCACGGATTTGAGACATGTAGAAACGGTACTGAGATATTTAAACAATAGTTATATTGTTTGAAGGTTGGAGACAATGATGTTTCTTGAATGATGAAAGAGTTTTGGACTTCCATTTTCTTTGTTTGTTTCCATTGTCTTTGTTTGTTTCGTAACTACGAGAAAGTCAAGATAAAATTAACAAAGGAGGAAACACACATCCAGTTTTCACTACAGGCAAGGGACCAAGGAATTATTCCAGATGGATTAAGGATCAAGTCACCAATCCCAGGATATCAAGCCATAAAGATTCTAAATAATGCCAGCAAAGCCCTCATACGCTCCCAGATCAACTACCACCGATTTAAGAAAGCTGCTCTACTCGCGGATATCCAACAGAGATTCGAGGAAATCAAAGAATACACATGAGAAGAGGATCATGGACCTATTTTTCGGAAGATTGACGCCACCTGTGACAAAGTAAAAACAACTAAACAAAATAATCATAAGAGGAAATTGGGAAAACATGTTAGTCAAGAAACACCAATAACGCAGAATCAAAGGACCATTGTTAACATTTCATCCAAAGAATTAACAAGCAATGAAGAAAACTTATTGGCCAAGGGTTTAAACTTTACTATCGCTCTAAAAGAGCTGTATAATATATATATAATATGTAATACTGGACATTATTAGCGCCGTCGACTCAACAACCATAGGAGAGACACAAGGGGAGGAATTTAGATGGAAAGTTAGGGAAGTTCTAGAAAAATCGAAGCCTCCAAAACAAAAAATCAGTAAGGAAGAAAAAATCGCCCTTGCAAACCTTCGCAAAGACTCCACTATCAAGATTCTACCAGCCGACAAGGGAAAATCGACCGTCATTATGGATGTTTAGACCTACGATCAGAAAATCGAAGAAGTCCTGCAGAAAGGTAACTACTCTCTTACTGCCAAGGATCCGACCTCTACCATCGAGAGAAGAATCTATCGAATACTTAAGAAATATGAACGATATATACCAGAAAAGACACGGACACGCCTGACACCACACCACAGTAAGCCTCCACATCTCTATGGTCTGCCAAAAATACACAAACACAACATGCCTCTAAGACCCATTACGAGCTCCCGTAATTCTCCAACATACGAGCTAGCTAGATTTCTACTCCCTCTACTTAAACCTCTTCAAGGAAATAGCACATCATTTGTTAAGAACTCGCAACACTTCGTACAAATAATAGGAGGAAAGGAAGTACAGCCAGGAGATCAGCTGGTGAGCTTTGACGTCGAAAGTCTTTACACCAACGTTCCCGTAAAAGACGCCCTAAAGGTTATCAAAAAAAAACTTGAGGAAGACCATACTCTACAAGAAAGAACAACGCTCCCCATTAATGCCATCTTGGAACTATTGGAATGCTGCCTCAACAATTCCTACTTTCAAGAAAAGAATAGATTCTTCAACCAAGTAGACGGACTACCGATGGGCTCATCTCTCTCGCCAATAATCGCCAATATTTACATGGAATGGTTTGAATCCAAAGCAATGGAACAGGCAAAGAAGAAACCAAAAATGTGGCTGAGATATGTGGATGACACCTTCATTATTTGGAATGGAACCGATGACGAACTAAGAGATTTTCTAAATCACCTCAATAGCTTAACACCAATAATCAAATTCACCATGGAGAAAGAAGAAAACAACCAATTACCGTTCCTAGATGTCAACGTGAAGAAAAATGGCAACATCATCCAAACTTCAGTATACAGAAAACCTACGCATACAGGTCAGTATCTCAATTTCACATCAAATCACTCAAACAGGACGAAACATGGCATAGTTAAAACCCTTGTGGATAGAGCAATTACAATCTGTAACTCGGAAGAAGCACTTAAAAAAGAAACTCATAACATCAAGACCAACCTCAACAAAAATGGCTACCCCACAAGATTAGTTGACACAATATTGGAAAATCGTAAGAATCGACCCAACCCGCAAGAAGCAAACAGAGAGGCACAACCAACACTCAATATTCCATATGTCAAAGGAGTATCTAAGAAAATAAGAAGACTAGGACAACGATTCAAATCAACACCGTATTTAACTCGAAGGACACCATAAGAAACCAACTGACGAAGACAAAGCCCACAAGTCAAAAAGATAGGAAAAACTGCGTCTACCAGATTCCCTGCGAATGCGGCCAATAGGTGAGACATTAAGACCATTAGAAACAAGGATTAAAGAACACAAAAACAGTACGTTAAAAGGAGAGACCGAAAAGTCAGGTGCAGCTGACCATGCCTGGAAACATGGTCACCATATCATGTGGTCAGAAGCTGAAATCCTACATAAGGAACCACACTGGAGGAAAAGAAAGTTCAAGGAAGCTGCTGCTATTCATCAGAACCCAGGCTGCTTTAGTAAACCATCCCTAGACATAAGAAATATCTGGAAACCTTTGTTAGATAGATGTAATCTTAGGATAAGATCGCGTGCCAACTGAACGCATGACTGCACCCACCTCGGGTATGCTTCAGTGCACCTAGCTAGTGTAAATAGTCCTGTAGTTACTTTACTTATTTAGTATTCACCTGAAGACGACTGGAGATACTTACCAGTTGAAACGTTGTGATTTAAAACAAATAAAGACAATGGAAGTCCAAAACTCTTTCATCATTCAATAGTTATATTGTCTAACAATTTTATTAACCATTTATATTAAAGTAAAAAATACAGAGTAGTAAGAAGAAAGAAATACAACGGTTTATAATGTAACAAATAGATAAGCATAGTATAGGGCTTCGTAAGGGTATTAAAAACATTTCAGTTTATATTTGTAATGTTGGGTAACACAAAGAAATATTGACCACGTCTATTTTTAAGTGGGTAATTTAATACCGATGAAATATCACCATTGTTAATGACGGATGTATCATCAATGACAGGAAATGTAAAATAATATTCTTTTGGGCTTAGTACTGACAATACTTCGGCTATATAAATGTTTCTATTTTTTTTTGTTAATAACTGAACTACAACAAAATAATGCATATTAAGGGACTGGGAGTTATTAACCAAGTCGCTTAAAGGAAGATCGTCTTCATCGCTGTCAGAATAAACGTCTTGGTAGCGAAGCCTATGATTTATTCCTATTTGTATTTCCATCTATAAGAAAATAATTAATTAAAATTATGTTCCAAACAAATCAAATAAATTAGTTACCATTTGGTGAGAAGACCATATTGCTCGTTCTAGTTTGTTGCTCCATGGATAAGTCTAGGTAAAGCGTTAAGAAGTGACATATTCGTTCTGTTACATTAATTGAACCATGCATGGTATTGTCTTACGTCATGGTTTGTTTTACGTTTTTCATGACCTCTCATTTGCGTGAATACAATCTCAGCTCCGTTACATTAGTATGGTTACGGAGCTGAGACGACGGAGATGAGGATTTTTAACCTTTTTACACGATATTTTGATTAGTTATTATTAAAACTTGAAGATATTGTTTAGAATATTGTTTGGAAAATTACGTGTAAAAACAGTTACAATATTATAAAAATTAAGCCAAAAAAATGCATTAACGGAGAAGAGAAAAATGAATAACGAACTTACCGCCATCTTAGAAACAATGCCACAACAACGAACAAATACGCCTTTTATCGTGCACGTGCTAGAAGCCAATATCGGCTGAATCTCCAAACTCGTACGATATAGTGCCGCGGTGTCTTCTATCGGATTTCATAGAAGATAGAAATCATATTCACGGAGCTGAGAAATATATGGGGGACATAGAGTTTTAGTAAAATAATAACGCTGTTTTAATATTGTTTTTAAAAATTCCTTGTATGAGTATTGATCTTACCTTTGTTGTTAAGTTGATCAAAAAATATTGACAAAGTTGGTTCGAATTATACAGCATTTCACAATAAAGCACGTAAATAATGGCGGGGGACATGCCACAGAGCTGACAAATTTACGGTTTGAAGCTGAAATACTAAAGTATTTTAAAAAAATTATGAATTCTATGATTTAAAAACATAAAGACCTCAAAAAGTACCTATTGTTACTACACTTTGTTTACAGAAATTATTTCAGATTATTGGGATATTTAACGGGGACCATGAATATCCCGGTTTAAATAGAATTACTTATATCCGTAGTATATTAATTATTATAATAAAAAGTTTATTTTGATTTGATTTTATAATTAATTGGTATTTATTTACTTACTATATTATTTCATCAGTACCTACCAATATTTTTTGACTTGAGGCCGTATTACACCAACAATTTTTATGTCAAATAAGTTCACGAAGTGACTTCATGAAGAAATTTGATATATGCCCACCAAGCAAAATGTTGTTGCAGCAACGTTGTAGTAACTTTTCAAAGAGAGCTGCAATGTTGCTCTTTTTCTTGCGGCGTGAGGTTGGGGACATCCCTGCAAGCCTTAATCGGCCGTTCGGGAACGTTTCAGTTGCAATATTGACAAATATATCGCTTCGGCAACATTCTAGCGATATTGATATTTAAATTACAGCAACGTTTCACGCAATTAATCGCAGCAACCTTGGCACAAAAACATTACAGCAACCTTGGCACAAAAACATTACAGCAACCTAATTTTTTGAAATTCTATAGTAACATTACACTAGAAATGTGACGGCGATTGAAAAATATCTAGGTTGTTGCAATAGTTGCATGCCAGGTTCCAGCAACATTATAAAACACATGTTAACTTCGCTTGGACAATGTTTCTTAAAATATAACATTTAAAACACAAACAAAACAAGATAAAATACAGCTATATAAAAGAGAAACACAACTAAATGATAATAAACATTTTCTTCCCCTATTTAAAAAATTGATCCATTTAACCAATTTTTGTTTTAAAGAAATATTCTCAATCAAGTATAGGAGCGGATTTAGGCTCGATTTAGTACAGAGTATAAGGTATGTTTGCAGGACTTGTTACTAGCCATTTTAAGCGTGTTTGGCAGGCCCTTTTCTGGGCCTCTATAGAAATAAGAGTTCAGTTTATTCATTAATTATTCGTTTATTCATTATTCATGTTATAAAAAAAAACAAATGTATTTATTTTGCTATATATAATATTATTATAGGTATAACATATATACGGGGTGATTCACGGTGGATGGTACGTTAGACGTTTATGGAGAACAGGCGATACGTTTTATTTGAAAATTTGGTCGTCCAAATAAACGACCATGGTATATCGTTCTAAAATATTTTCAGCATTGCGGCGTTGCCGCTTCTGCCCAAAACAGGTGGCAACATCGGTATTGTAAATGAAACCCCCCATATATTTTTAAATTTTTAGATTCTACGTAAAATTCAAATAATTTTTTTAATACAATATTCATTGTTATACGTTACGTTATATATACTTAATAGTTTTCGAGATATTGGCTCTTGAAAAATGATAATTTTAACCTTTAACAGCTTCTAGCATTCTAACTGTATGTCTTAGAGCAAAACGGCTGGTGTTCCTTCCTTCAATTTTTATTATCTTCCCAAAAAATCAACCAAATCAATCAATCAAAATAATTAATTTCCTGCTTTCGAGTTCCATCCTGTTTAACCGAAAGTTGACAATTTTGGGAACATAATAAAATCAAGGACATCAGGAACATGTGAGCCGTTTTGCTCTAAGAGACATATATAGTTAGAATGCTAGAAGCTGTCAAAGTTGAAAAATGCCATTTTTCAAGAGTCAATATCTCGAAAACTATTAAGTATAGACTAGTAAGGAATATATTAAAAAATAATTTGAATGTTACGTAGAATCTAAAAATATAAAAATATATAGGCTGTTTTATTTAAAATAACGATGTTGCCACCTGTTTTGGGCAGAAGCGGCAACGCCGCAATGCTGAAAATATTTTAGAACGATAGACCATGCGTTTATCTAGACAAACAAATTTTCAAATAAAACGTATCTCCCGTTCTCCGATTCATGTGAATTACCCTGTATATATATTAAGTATACACTTTTCTTATATTTAATTCCTTCAAAGTTTGGTTTCCTTAACCCCTAATCTGTTTTAATTACTTCGTTCAAAACGTGTCTTAGCATGCTGAAACCAGTTTTTGTAAAAATTTTCAAAATCTTGATCTGTAAGTTCTTTAAAATTAGTTCGGACAGCATCTAAAATAAAAAAAAATGACAATCACTAATAGATACAGTGATTAAATTATTACCGGAAATTTTTCTGAAGACTTGAATATTCATGATCGAGGAAAAATTTACCGTTTATTAATTTAAGCACGTGGGATTTCGGTTAGAAAATTTTAAACTCATTTATTAAAGAACCTACGTACAAATTAATTTTTTTATTAGAAATGACATATATTCTAGAAATGTCTTTGAAATGGCGTTTCAGGAAAATTTTCATTTATTAATTTTACCACAAACGTCAAAAATTTCCGGTTATTCTGTGGGTTTTAATGGTAACCGAAGAAAAATCAAGCTTCTGATTGGTTGTAATTAAGAGTGTAAAATTTTCATTAAAATTTTTAATTTGATTAAATACAAATCTGATGTATTTAATATAATATAGTATTCCCAAAGAAAAATTAAAATCTACCTGTTATAAGTGAAGTGAGTTTTAAAGTTTTTTTTTTTGAAGAAGTAGTCCATACTTACTTAAAGTTTTTGTTTTGTAGTTCCCCTTGGCACCAGTCCAACTTAAAAACTGCCCCACATAATTGAAGACCTTTTCCAAACATCTGTACACTGCATCTTTCAAATTTCTTCCTCCAGTTAGTCTCAAAAAATGTATCTAAAATTTCAAAACACTGCTATTCTCACTTATGATTTGTGTGCAATTTCTCATAATAATTTTCTTTTTAAAAATAGCAAAAAATGGACAAAGGTCCCCAACTATAGGGTATCGGAATTGGCTTGTGACATACATTCTCATTCTACTGATTTGGAACCCGTAACTATATAAAATTTACTCGTGTATAGGTTATACGAATGAAAAATTTCTGTGTAGGTTTCGCAAACACATTTTTTACTAGTAACCTATTGCTAGTACTAGATGCCTACAAATTCAACTTCAATTAACTTTAGGGAGTACACTATCTTAAGTTGTCTATTGAATTAACTTGCAAAAATTGTGTCTGCAAGCCTATCCAGTGAAAACTTTGGAATATCTGCCGTTATAATACCGTATGCATGCGCTTTTTGCTTTAATTTTGGTAATTTTTTTGGAAGGGGTTCTTTCAGTTTAGTCTACAGTGACGTGTAGTACCACACACAAGACACACCAATACAAATTAAATAATAAAATACCTAGGTTATGTTTTGTGTTTAACAGCACGACCTTCATTTCCAAAAATTACCTACCTAACAGAGAACAACTTGTTCTCTGCTAAAAAGTACCTAAGCATGCATAAACTTTTATTAAATTTAATGTAACCTACCTTATTTCTTAATAAAACACTGTCCTTCACTCTTTAAAAGAAATGCCAAGCCAAAATAAAAATGGCCGATCCGATCTGACTCTGAGACCGAAAACATAACCCCCCCGACCGACGCGTGGCGTACCTATTTGAAGCAATGATTGGGCAGCACAATTGCAATTATAAAAAGACATTCATAAACCAACATTGCTGCTAAGTTGCTATGTAATTTGCCTGAAACTTTCTAAACTGAAGATTGCTAAAATATTGGACGTTACAGGTTGCCCTTGAAACATTTCTCTAAATTTATATATCGAACATAGCATAGAGAATCCGAAAGCTAAGTTGTAACAATATTTAATATGAAAGGTTTCAAAAGTCAACGTTGCGGGAATTAACTAAATAGAAAAGTTGTTTTAGAGAGTTCCACGGTGTTTACCTACAAGCTTTCAAATACAATATTGCTCTTGCAAGAATTTTGAAGGAAGATTGCAATGTTGCGAATGCGAGTGCGAGGTTTTTTGCTTGGTGGGTGTAAAGCCCAAATTTGACATCAAATAACTGATTGACTCAAAATAACGAAAAACTCAAGCTTCACAAATAACATAACCTTAAAAGTACAGTTTAAATTGTTATGTTGGTATAACTGTTAAATGACAGTAAAAATTGGCTGAAACTTCGTGAATTTATTTGATCAGTGTAAAGCGCAAAACTTCATCAAAGAAGTTCATGAATAAATTCATAAATTAATTTGCGAAGAAATTGTTGGTGTAAAACGGCCATTGCCAGTTGTATTTTAACCTTGAAATACCTAAACTTACAAATTACACTTACTCTTCCTCTGTCATATTTCCACCATTGATTTTATGGAAGTTTTCTGTAAAATTGTAAACAGTCTGTCGTGCCTTGGTCTCAGAACAAACAGTTACAGCTAAAAACAAAGGACTATTTATTGACACGACAATCCCCATGCAAATGACAATTTTCGAAAAATAACATTACAAGAGACGTATAAATTTGCAGGTTTGGTCAACCCCTACATTAAAAAATAACAGAATCGTAAATAGACACACATTGGTTCCGCATATGAATAACCAAAATCGCTAGTCAGTTATGGTCTAAAAATATTAGGGCATTACATTAGTGGGACGTATTTTATTAAGAATGTTTGACGGGACAAATTAATTTGAATTTTCTGCATCAAGATCTACCAAATTTACCTTAAGATATAGAAAGAGATGAGACAGTTAGGCTGTTTTTAAATTAGGGCTAATATAATTAGTGGATTGTACGTGGTGGCGTTATTGCTTGATGGCCACCTAGGTCCCATGATCTAACACCACTTGATTCCTACCTCTGGGGATATGTTAAAGAACTAGTATATACCATGGCTCTTATGAACCGAGACGATATGGTACTGTAACCGTAAATTTTAGAATGTTTCGGAACGGGTAAACGTTAACCGCTAGATTTTCTAAAAAATATCAAAAATGTAGAGTTTTAAAAGTTAATATCCAAACAATTAAAATACGATAAACTCTGGAGAAATCAAATACCATATTACTATTAGATATCTAAGTAAAAAATGTCTTCACTATTCCATCCCAACTGTAAATTTATAAAAGTTAAAATATTTACAAATTATCGGTTTCGGCTATAGTCTGTCTCTTCCGCGCCAAAAATCTATTGCAACACCACTAATTGTATTGGGTGAAGGTATTACCTGGGAATGGTACTTGCCACACTGGTGTAGGACTCCTGGCAAAACTGACAAGTACAGGTGTAGTATCCCATTTATTGTAGGTTTGAATGATCAGATCAATACAGATGTAGAGGGATATAGAGAAGAGAACCAACCACCATAGCCTATAATATGTTAGTTTAACTTGAAATTAATAGCTTTTTGCGTTCTGTAACAAAATTGCAAATTATAACAGTTTTTTTCACAGCGATTTCAGTGAGCAAGACAATGCTGATTTTTTTTTTCTTTCTCTGGTTTAGTACAACAGGTTTTTATCTGTATGCCACTGCCTTTACATTATTTTTGGTAAGTCCTTTGCTTTCGGTATTGTCACCTATTGCAAAATTTTACTGAATTACATCTTGTATCCATGGTAATGCCACAATGGCTCAATAATTGATTATTTAGCATTTGAAAATTATTGAGATTACCGTAAGCCGCGTTGGCATCAGTTAAAAACCCATTCTTTTAAAATTATCTCCAAAACACATTATTTTATCCGAAATTCTATGGGAGTCGAAATATCTAAAGAATAGGGGGGAGGGGGTCAGAGGGTACTGGACTTCCTCCATTTGGAATATTTAATAATTGTTTTTTGATTTTTTTTTTCAAAAGATGTAACTCTTTATGTACCTACCAAATTTGAAATTTATATCTAACTAAATACTCGAATTATTCAAAAAACTCAGTTTTTAATTTCAAACTTTGACACCCTGCGTATATCGAACACAAGGGTCAGAAATGAAAAATGGCATTTTAAAAGTCCGGACACCCTGTATAGTGTAATATACCTTTGTTTTGGAATTTTAAAAATAACTTAAATATAGAGTAATATACCGGATGTTCTGTTTTTAACTTTTTTTTCATGCTATCCTACGTTATTTTTCTTTATTCTAATAGACTTTTTTTAAAACCCCTAAAACTTTTGTGTTGAACATGTTTCGCTAAATATCTTACTTCAAAAGATAATCGAAAGTTTCCATATAATAATATATCAGAGACCCTCTATATATACCTACATACAAAAATAATTTTATTTGCTTAATGAACAGTGTGTCGGCAATAAACCCGAAAAAACTCAAACAGAAAATGTTAATTTTTAATAATATAGCAACTAGATAGGTACTCTTAATTATCAGTATTCTTCGCTCGTCGTCGTCAATAATTACACCCTTAGTACCTATCGGTACTAAGTTTAAAGATAAAATAATTATGTACGCTGGCTTCGGATTTGTTATTTCGTTATTTGTACAGGGTCTTCCAACGAGGACTGAACAGGGGCTCATTTTTGAGCTTCCTTGTATTTAAAGAAAAATCCAAAATAGCCAATCGATGTGCTTTTTCCTGCAGAATTCAAAACTAAAAATTTATTTGAACCAGAAACAAAAGAGTTACGCTATGGATAAGGTGTTTTTTAAATGGAACATAGCTTTTTTTATACGATTTTTGGAACGAGTGATTTTTTTTTGTCCGTTCTGATTAAAATATTTGACTTTGAAGGATTCAAAGGTGATTATACCTTTATTACCTAGTGTATGTTTCAAACAGGTTAAAGTTAAATTATACTGGATAAAACATTAAAATTTAATAAAAATAGCTGTCACAATATTAAATATTTTAATCAGAACGGACAAAAAAAAATCACTCGTTCCAAAAATCGTATAAAAAAAGGCTATGTTCCATTTAAAAAACACCTTATCCATAGCGTAACTCTTTTGTTTCTGGTTCAAATAAATTTTTGGTTTCATTTTTAAATTCTGCAGGAAAAAGTACATCGATTGGCTATTTGGATTTTTCTTTAAATACAAGGAAGCTCAAAAATGAGCCCCTGTTCAGTCCTCGTTGGAAGACCCTGTACTATGGAGGGCTTTAGGAAGGAGTCCGATCGAAAATGGCTGTTCTTTAAATTTACGTCCCTGTTTAGTAGTTAGTTCGCTGTTTCCCGGTCGCGGCGCAGTGATCGTCAAGTGTTTGACTTTTTACAGGTTTTGATAGACGTCAGCGGTATTTTTATCCAATAATTAATAAAATAAGCTTTATTAAATATAATATATACATATCTCAGCCTGTAGAGGGTTTTAGTTGACTAAATTCAATAAAACAGTTGATTATCCCATAAGAACCCATGCCTCTATCAGATTTAAAGGAACACATGCGCCCCTGACGGCCATTTTTAAAGCTGCTTTACCGATCCAAAACTTTGCCCGAAACCAATGTATTGCGATCGGACTCCTAACCTAAAGCCCTCCATACCCTGTACCTATATCGGGACAACACAATTTTTGTAGTCTACATAATAAGATTCAATAGAGGTAACTATAATAATTATTGTATGTGAAAAAAAAATGACAAAGCGCCGCAATACCCCGTGTGAAGAAGGAGAAGAAGAAGAAAATAAATGGCCAGTAAGAAACAGTGGTTTAGAACAGCAATTCTGAGATGTTTAAGCTATTGGATAATGACCCAGCACAACATACAACTCCAGCATGACCTATACACGAGCAGGTGGGCAAACTATATTAAAATTTTATTCAAAGGGGTAGGTATACTGTATACTAATACAGAAAAAAGAAGAAATTTTAGAGAAATATCCAATCTATGAACACTATCCCCTCCTGACATTACCCATGTTGAATGCGAAGGTGTTACCTGCCTAGACAGCAAGAGCGTAAGGCAAATGTATAGAAAGCCTGCAGGAACAAGCAGGCCATGGGTTGGCTGCGCTATGTCCTAAAATAAACAAAATATTTTCTACACAGCACAGGAGTTATTAACAACCCTAGGTGATGGGGTGAAGCTTTTGTGTAACATGCACCATGCCATCTCTACAAACCGAAAATATACTACATTGCCTTTTTTTTTTCTTCCAGAAAAATGGTTGAAAATAGGATAACCGATGAGTGCCTTTTCGACTTTTTTGAAGAGCAAATGCCGCTATGAAAAAAGTCGCAAAGAAACGGAAAGCCCCTCCTAAAGTTTAACTCCAATAAGCAGATAACTCAAAGTTCAAACGATAAACATAAAACTATAAATCTCTGGCCCCCAAGAATAAACAGATAAGTCGACTTTATAAAAATGTTTAGGAGAGACAAAACACAAAACAATATTAATTTAGTTGAGGTAAATTGCCTAAAAGATATTATGGGAATCTTTTACTGATTTTTACAACTAAATTAGGTAATGTATACCTAAGTTAGAATATTGTTATATGCAAGAAAACGATCTTAAGTGTATTTTCAGCGACTAATCCGGATATTCATAATTATAGTTTAAGCTACATTTTAGGATAACTCGAAATATCTTAACTGTGTCTTTTAAAATACATACTTAAGAAGACTTATTCAATATTATAATAATAAATTATTATTTATCATTATTTATTTTGCAATAGTAAAAACCTATTATGTACAACAACACGACCAAAAAAAATAATACTAATAATATTGGGCTACTATTGCTCGTAGGGATCGATCTCCACTAGAAAAATGGTAGAAAATCTATCTTCTGGATCTGTGTCAGAAACGTCAGCTACCAATAAACCTTCATAAAAAGGTCGAAACTCTATGTTAATAAGGGGCAAAACTTTCATAAGGTTATTTTGCTTGTCTTTGGTAATTGCAACGGGTCCATTATGTAGCTTTGACAGTCTGAGTGCTGTTGCTTGTTTTCCTCCCAATTTTAAATAATAATACAACAACTCGTCGATATAATATTCTATCTACTGGATAATTATTATAACCTCAAAAACAACCACCTACTGAGAGAACAAACAGATAACTTAACAAGTTTTTAGCGTGGCGAAGGTATTTCTCCGTGCACCAGGAAATAACTCTATATTTGAACATAATCATAACACCGCCGCCGCGTGAACAACAAGATAAGTTTACTTATCTGCTTATTACTAAAAACTTATATTAGCAATAAGTAGAATAACTTAATTTATCATATTTAAAGCATACATTTTTGTTATATTCGAAAAATCACATGTTCACAGAATATGTAAGATGGGTGATATTCGACTTATTTGCTTATTCACAAAAAAGGTAATGGTTTGTTCTACAATCATATGTAAATATCTGATTTTTGCAAATTTGGTGACTTTTTTGCCAGAGAAATTACGCGAGTACCGGACACACGTATCTGAATTATTGATTCCTATTGCCATACGGATGCCCAATTTTGGAGATACAGGAAGAATGCTTTCACGGGCCCGACGCCGACAGTGCATTGTTTTTAATGTTCTTATGTGTTTAGTCAGCTCTACAATCAAAAGTAACTATACCTTGCCTAACATATTATAGATTACCTTTCAAATATTGTTCTTTCTTTTTCTCCCATGTATTTAAAACCATGAATACCAGTATTATTTGAATATTCAGAAAAATACTCGTAGAAATTTCTTCTGAATCCAGGATACGGTCTAGTCGGTTTTTTGGGGTACCCATCTTCTTTTCCTGTTTGTTTCTCTTTTTTCGGGCTTCGTGGATCAATATCTGTAGCAGCGACAGTGTCTCCACAGTTTTTTTGTGGCGACCGCTTCATTAGACTAAAAATACAAAATCGGCGGATGGAAGGTAAAAAAATAGTTTAAACACCATTGATCACGTAATTAAAACACCCATAAGTGCGTTTAGATAAAACATCATTGAACGAATGTCTATTGTGGTTTATCAGTTCTATTTTACTTGTTTAGAATGCTTGAATGATGTGGGTTTTAACACAGTTATAATATAGAAAACAGAAAAGCACAAAGTCTTTCTCATCAATTTTTAATTAGAATAACTAGGCGAACCTCATAATTCAAATCGACATGTTTCGAGTGTAGAAACGCTCATCATCAGGAAAACAAAGTGAAAGGTAAAATGCTGATGTTTTTAGCAATAGAGAAAATAAGAAAGGGATTGAGCCCTTATGGAGCTTTTAATGGTGTACAAGAGGTATAAAATTGAATAGTCAAAAGACCGACAAACGAAACTTCAGCATAGTGAAAAGTCAAGGGTAAGTGCAAAGGCGCAGCCCTAGGGAAAAAAAATGAGGAGAGCAAAAGAAAAATTAGGGATTTTTAAAAAACTTATTTGTGAAAATCATTATTAATAAGTAGTGAAAAATCTTGAGTTTTATTCAGCTTTATCAGAGACATGTGAAAGTATTGAAGTAGGATGGAAAGAATACTTTCACATGTCTCTGACAAAGCTGAATAAAACTGAAGGTTTTTCACTACTTATTAATAATGATTTTCACAAATAAGTTTTTTAAAACTCCCTAATTTTTCTTTTGCTCTCCTCATTTTTCTGCCCAGGACAGTGCCTTTGCACTTACCCTTGACTTTTCCCTCTGCTGAACTCTTGTTTGTCGGTCTTTTGACTATTCAATTTTACACCTCTTGTACACCATTAAAAGCTCCATAAGGGCTCAATCCCTTTCTTATTTTCTCTATTGCTAAAAACATCAGCATTTTACCTTTCACTTTGTTTTCCTGATGATGAGTGTTTCTACATTCGAAACATGTCGATTTGAATTATGAATTATTCTAGGTTCGCCTAGTTATTCTAATTAAATATTGTGGAGAAAGACTTTTGCTTTCCTTTTTTCTAAGTATATCATTTAACTCCACTTTAAGTATGGACTACTTCTTCAAAAATAGTTATAATAATTATATTGTTAGGCGCAACCCTAACCAACTTTTGACTCCACTTACGGCACCTTTTTGAAAAGCTTATTGAAAAGGGAATTTGTCTATATTTTTTTTTACATCTGTCAAACCATGTTTCGGAAATTTAATAAAATAGTTATTTTCCTAACAAATGCGGAAAGTGATACTTTTCCGCACGCGACTGCAGTTGACGCGAACGATGCGGAGCGGAGTTCGGGCAAGCGATCAAGGGCGGGAAATACACTTTACGCATGAGTTAGGAACATCATTTTTTCTACGACCGTATAGATACCTATAAAAAAAAGTATACATACTTATTTTCCAAAAATTATTTTTATTTCAACATATTATAATATACAGGGTGTTCATTTGAAAACTTCCCACCTCGATTTTCCTGCTTTAAAATGAAAATGTGGAAAATCGCTCGGATCCGTCGATTTTTATTTCGAGGGGGACATCTTTTTCGTATATTGTCAATCTTGTTAGTTCAAGCCTCTAGGAGGGGGGTAAGATCCAAATCTTAAATGGATACCCCTATTTTATATAATTTTTTTGGATTCCGTATAAAATTCTGAACATTTTTTAATAAAAGCATTATTAGTCTATACTTAACAGTTTTCGAGATATTGACTCTTGAAAAATGACATTTTTGAACTTTGACAGCGTCTAGCTTTCTAACTGTACGTCTTAGAGCAAAACGGCTTACATGTCCCTATCTTCGATTTTTATTATCTTTTCAATAGTGTCAACTTCCGGTCAAACCGGAAGTACTATATTTCTTACATCCGGTTTAACCGACGGATGTTTTCTTGTTGTACTGTAAACAACATTCCAGGGTTATCTCGAATTTCATTGCAATGATATTCTTTCTATCAGGTCTTCCCTGGCGTCGAATATGCAAGCCTCGTTAAATTTCCACACAAAAAAAAAATTAATGGAGTCATGTCGGGCGACCTTGGTGGCCATAAATTAGGCCCACCTCGACTTATTCATCGATAACCAAAAGTATTTGATAAAAAATGCTGACGAACTAAAATGCTATAATGGGTCGGTGCATTGTCGTGCATAAACCACATCTGATTTCTAATTTGTAAGGGAACATTTTCTAACAAACCATTTAAGTTTTGTTACATGGCACCATTTAATATATTTTCGTAAAAGAATGGTCCAATGAGGTGATTTCTAATAATATCATTTACACATTGACAACTGCTGACTGATGGTGTTATATTGTAGTATACGATGGAATAAAACTTCTTGAAGATGGTTGGTAGACAGAAGTGTTTTTATTAAATAGATAAGAATCTGTACAACGGTAGTTTTAATAAAAACTATGGTAACTTTAAATGTCCGAAAAGATGAATGTAGGTCCTCTTGTCTTGTCCCATTTGACTATTTATACTAAATCATATCATTATTTTATGTGCGTAAATTCGCAAGAAAAATAGAAGATAATATTCAATTAAACAGAATTGGTATTCAACCGAAACGAAAAAACTATAAAATGTAAAATTTTGGCAAACAGATTAAGAGGTTAAAATAATTTAGATAGATGAGGTCAAATAACACTTGACAAGAGAGTATTTTGTTACAAAGAAAAAGCATGAAAATAGGTATTTTAATTTATACATGATAAAATTATAACCAATGATCTTCAGATCATTGGATATATAACAGTAGTAGGTACCTATGTTATTATTTTCTTAACGTGATATACAAAAACCTTAATTTTTTTGAAAACTGGTAATTCTATCGAGATAAATGTCCCAAATGAATACCTTTTTAAATAAAAATAACTAAAGTATTTAAAAAATTAGTTTTTAGCTCTTTAAAATGACACCTGTCAAAATTTTGGCCCGACGAGTGTGGTGGCAAGTCCGTTCCTAACTTCCTGACCATGTAAAACATCTAATGTGTTTCGGTTTTATGAGTCGCTGGGTACCTCTTTGGGGTATCTAAGGGGCACTTTAGGTTTTCTTGTTAAATGATAAAATAGAGTTATTTTGACCTCCCCTATACGCTTCCGAGAGTATGCCATATACTTACCGGACACTCTGTATTTGAAGCAATAAAGCAGGTACAGGTCAAAATTAAACAATTTTCTTTTTCTTTTTAAGAAATGCAACTAAGAACTATAATTTTAAAGAACGTGATTGGAAGTAATTGTTTTAGTGCAGTAATTAATAATATTTTACATTAAAAATTAAGTACCTTATGAGTACAGTAGACTCCCGATTATCCGAAATGATGTGGACCGGACCGATTTCGGATAATGCGGAGATTGAGGAAAATCATTAACTATAGGAAAAGTAATCTATATGTACTTTTATAGATATACATACATACATAATAAATTCTAATACTTATTATTTAGTAAGTATGTAAATGTTTTCATATTCATAAATTTAAGAAAGAGGTAATTGGTACTTGTTTTAATTTTAAAGTCTGTCGATTTTTGGCCGCAACAACAAAACCAACAAAACATTTCTTAGAAATATCGGATAATGCGGAGGAAAAACAAGAATCATTTCGGATAATCCGGTTCATGGGTCGTTTCGGATAATGCGGAGTTCGCATAATCGGGTTTCAGATAACGGGAGTCTACTGTATTGAAAATTTTTTAATTTGGTACCGTAAAGTGACCTAACTTTGACCGAATTTAAACTTCAAATATGAACATCTTTGCCCGGGCTTTACTTTATTTATTTGTTTAGTGACCCACTTGGGGGCTCACTGTAACCCTTTTAATTGCACTACTAAATTTCTTATTTACAAATTGCATGAGCAATTTAAAAAAAAAGCTTGGTGGTCAAAGTTGGGAACGATGGACGTAACTTTGACCGGCCCCTTAAAATAAAAGTTATATTAAAGTTAAAGGCTCTGTTTTATAACATTGACCAGCAAATTAGCTTTTAAAATATATTAAAATAGTTTTCGCTCATTTTTAGGCAAAAAAATGTCAAAGAATCAAAAATAAACCATTTTATTCGTATACGTTCTGAGGGTAGGTACCAAAACAGTCAAATCTTATTAAAAACAAATACAAAAAATACACGAACAATTCAAAACTTTAAAAATGTAAAAAATTCTGAACAAAAATTAACCTTGACAAAAATTGACAGTAAAGAAAAAATAATCACTTCAATTTTAGTTGTAGGTTGTCAATATCTTTGAATAATAACCCGCGTTGACCGGCGGTCAAAGTTATCGACACAAGCTGTGATTTTTAAGTCATGTTGAAATTTTTTGAAAAATATGAAAAAATAAGCTCCAGATTTGGTTTAAAGTTATTATAATCATTTAACAAAACTATAAGTCACTTACCGGCGTAATATTGCTGAATAAAAGCTGCTAGTTTTTGAGCACCGATAGGAAGTTTACAAGCTTTAAATTCGCGGCACTTTTCCTGCAGAGCGGTCAAAGTTTCTACTGGGACTGTACCTTAAGGCGCGTATAAAAGTGCCTTGCAGAGCCATCTATGATACACTGGCCCACTTACCACCATAAAAATCGCGCAGGTTGCTATTGTTGCTACTTCATAAATTCGGTTAATATAGTTTTTTGAATTTGTGGTCAATGTTACATTCCGGGTCATACTTAGGTCACCTTACGGTATTTATTATTTTTTATTCATGTGTTTTTAAAACTTGTGTAAATCTTTATAATTTACTTCTAAACAACATTTCTTAATAAAAAAAATCATATCTTTTTATTGAAGGTAATGTTTGCTGTTTAACTTTTGGGATTTCCGATGAAGCAGAAACAATAATTATTGCCAACGTCTATATTAGTTGAAATTTAAAAATCAAAATTTTTCCCATATACGCTGAGTAAATTCTGCCCATCACTGGTATATATATTTATGATTGTAATTATTTTTTATCTGGTTTGAATGAAAAAGTATATGCTATTAAATAGAAAGACAAATATTTTAAAATACATTTTTAAATTAGGTAGGTACCCAGAAATACATCACTGTAAATAGTTTCAAAGAAAGTAAATTAGTAAAAAATATTTTCGCAAAAACATTAATAAATTACTTACTGGTGGGATGAAAAGAATGCCCAGTCAGCTACAATCGGTCTTCTCAACGCAAAAGGTGAATTATGAATGACATTAAATTTTTATTCTGTTCTCGTAATGGTTATTTTGCACATGATGAAAAATTGGGAGTTTATCAACACCAAAACTAATTAACTATAGCGGTAAAAGTATTTTAGATAAAAAGGAGCTATACGTCGTAACTGGTGGTTACGCCCTGGAAAAGTGATAATTTCTGTTAGCTTTTTCCATGAATATACAGGGTGAGTCGGGAGCAACTGACCAAATTTCAGGAGTGTATTATACACGCGAAAACAATGTAAAAAAAACCACATGTTCAAATCCGATATTCGTTTGTTTTCAAGTTATAGCGCAATATCAAGTTTTTTCTACGTTCCACTTTTATCAAAATTTTCACGTGATTAGAGTATGCCATGCTCAAGACTCTAAACTATTTGACATCTATGTTGTCTTGACAATGTGTCTGTGTATTGTGGCAGTATAACGTTTATCTTTAATTTGAAGAAATAGTCCATACTTAAAGTGGAGTTGAAAGTATTAAAAGGAAAGAAAAACACAAAGTCATCCTCCACAAAGTTTAATAGAAAAATTAATAAATCATGGGTCTCTACATGTTTCGAACGTAGAAACGTTCATCCTCAGGAGACAGAAAAAAATTTTATATAGTGCTGTTGTTGTTAGCAAAAGAGAAACTTAAAAATAGAACCTTAATTGAGCTTTTATGGACTTAAAATTGAAGTTAAGAAGAAACGCGATATGAAGAAAATTGGTGATGGTAACACCTACTTAGCTAGGTTTTCTTTTTCCCCATGTCACTTGGTTTGTTTAACCGCCTACTTTAATAATGTTTTAAATACTTAGTATGGTTTTACCATCACCAATTTTCTTCATATCGCGTTTCTTCTTAACTTCAATTTTGAGTCCATAAAAGCTCAATTAAGGTTCTATTTTTAAGTTTCTCTTTTGCTAACAACAACAGCACTATATAAAAAAAATTTCTGTCTCCTGAGGATGAACGTTTCTACGTTCGAAACATGTAGAGACCCATGATTTATTAATTTTTCTATTAAACTTTGTGGAGGATGACTTTGTGTTTTTCTTTCCTTTTAAGTTTATCTTTAAGTTTGAATGATTAAAGTGTTACAAAATGCCAAATACTTAATCAAATTTAGAATATGCAAATATTGTGTTTATTGATGGTTTCTGAAATGGAAGTGCTACAGCTGCTGTTGAAGAATATCGTCAACGGTATCCACATCACATACATCCGACTAGAAACGCGTTTATCAAAATTTTTAACAATTTGTGCGAGACTGGTAAGCTTCCCAGTGCCAACATTACATCTGAACGAGCTACTCAACAAGATTTACGAGAAGTAGAAAAGATTCTGGATTTAGTAGAAGAAAATGCAATGATCAGCTCACGAAGAATTGGTACTCAATTGGGCACTCCACAAAAAATAGTATTAAACACACTCCACGAGCAAGGCTTATATCCATATACCATGTAGGCACAGAGAGTACAGCACCTAAAACCGGAAGATTATGCTAAACGTATTGAATTTTGTCGGTGGATAAATAATCATCGTATATCGAGTATACTTTTTACAGATGAAGCAACATTCACCTGTGACGGTATTAATAATACTCGTAACTCTCATGTATGGTCAATCGAAAATCCCCACGCAACAGTTGAAAGTCATTTTCAACAAAAGTTTTCGGTTAAAGTGTGGTGTGGTATGGTCGATAGCTATTTAATTGGCCCTTTCATTTTGGAGAATCGCCTCACAGGAGACAACTTACTAAATTTTTTACAACATGAGTTACAAGGACTACTGGTGGATGTTCCTGTATTACCAGCATGATGGAGCTCCTGCACATTTTGCTCGTCAGGTCAAGCAACATTTAGACAAAACATTTCCAGGGCGTTGGATTGGCCGCGGTGGTCCTATTAATTGGCCTCCAAGATCTCCAGACCTCACAGCACTAGATTATTGTTTATGGGGCAGGTTTAAAAATGAAGTGTACAAAGTAAAAGTAGACACTCGGGATGCACTAGCTAATTCGACGTATTAGAAATACTGCAGCCAATGTTAAAGAAGAAAGGCATAAAGCAATTAGAAGAGCAACCCATCTTCGTAGACGAAGCAGAAAATGTTTAGAAGTCAATGGCGGTATTTTTGAACATTTATTAAAATAACGCTATGATTAGGAAACCGTTAATATATGAACTTTTCTTTATTTGGTAGTTATTGCGCTATAACTTGAAAACAAATGATTATCGAATAAGAACATAGGGTTTTTTTTTATTGTTTTTGCGTATATATTACGCTCCTGAAATCTCACTCGGTATACAAGGTGTGTGTGGAAAAAGGAGGTCGATCCATTGACCATATATTTCTAAAGCAATAATAATATGACTTTTATATTGCCATTTTTTATTTTTGACCTTCATGTTCGATATACAGGGCGTCAAATTTTGAAATTAAAAACTCCTTTTTTTGAACAATTCGAGTATTTAATAAGATGTAAATTTCAAATTTAGTACATTGCTTCAACATAAGGAGTTACATCTTTTGACAAAAACAAAACAATTGTCAAACATTCAAAATAGCTTAATACCCTCCAACCCCCCATATTTTTTAGTACGTGCGCCAATGACTTCCGAACTGTATATCTTCACCTAATCATTTGTTTTTAATTATTTTGTATCTTCTATAAAATTTCAATAAAATGATGCGTTTTGGACCTAATTTGCATAGGCGTAGTTAGGGGGGTACTTGGGGGTGCTAAGCACCCCCAAAATCTAAATTATCACCTCCAAAAAAATGTACAATATATAGGCTAGAACCAACCTATTTTTATAATATACATTATCTTATATGTAATGAATTTTTCATATTAATATTTCAAGCATTCGAATTCTGGTACAAATTCAAGTATATTTAGGTAGTTGCCGATTCTGTTCAAAATTTCTCTCCGTGTACCGTGTAGTTCACGCCCAGTTTACTTGTCAGAGCGGGTCTATGATCATAAAAATCTCGTAAAATACGAGAGCGGCATAATAGCTTGTGTATGTCATGTTCTGCTATTCTGCATTAATTTGATAATTTAAATTTAACCAGTCGTGTTCGTTCAAATTCGCGGAAATTTTTAGCCGGTATTTTGACTATTTTTTTTGTTTATTAAGGTTTAATATGGTTTCATTGAATTCAGTTAAAGTTTAAAGTTAAATAAACAAGAAAAAACAATGAGTGCGTCGCCGGATATAAAATACACCGTGGAATTTTTGAAAAAATCTTTTAGCAAGTTACCGTTGGAGGAGATTTATTATTTTTGGCTAGTCCTTTGCTTTCCGTATTGTCACCTATTGCAAAGTTTTAATGAATTATATCTTGTATCCATGGTAATGGCTGCAGATAAGCACCCATCCACCGAACATATTTTCTGGTGGCACAACTGCGTGTCCAGTTAACTTAAAAAGAAGGTTAGAAGTGGGAAAATCGTACTCTAGTCAAGGACACCTTTATCAGATACGCCATATTCACATCACGTATGTCCATTACTAATTTTCTCAGGAAAAGCTAAAGCTGATATAAAAACATAATTTTTCTTTCTACCTATGTCACCCAAGATTTGGTAAAAAATCCATTGGTGCTGACAAGCTTACACTTACTATTCCATGTATAATTACGGACAATAATATTTTTAAAAGTGCATGTTCACAAATTTTCTATTAAATAAATTCGCCGATGGTAATTACACGCCCTACCCCAAGGGAGGTTCAAAATATTCTGTTAATTTATATATATGTACACCTACATGTATTTTTATTAATTACATGTAATGTGAACGTTTGTAATAATGGGATTGGCAGGAGCAATACCGCTCCCTGTATTTACGATAATAGAATTTTGAATGATTGAATGTATAAAGTATATCGTTACCGTATAATGTTCGATAAAATCATCTGCTGAAATAAATTTGACAGAGTATCGGGATTTAGCTACACTCTCAGACGTTATTATCAAATTTGTACGAAATCAATTTTCTCTCCTGCTAAATATAGGGAGAGTGGTCCACAGTAAGACGTTTTTTGGTTACTTTAGATTTTTTAAAAACTGGTTAAACATTTATTAAAGAAAACAGGTTTATAATGTAAAGTAACCTTTATTTTCCTAAAAAGCATAAAAAAAAATAAACAAAAACTTAAAAACTTAAATTCTAGAAATATTTATTATTGACATTGCAAATAGTCTCACTGTCCCCATGGTGGTCTACAGTGAGACTTAACGTGGTCCACAGGAACACAACCCTTTATTAGACATCTAGCTGACCAAAAATTGGACACAATTAAAAACTTGATATAAATCAAACCTAATATGAAGAAATTAATGAAATTTAAAAACATATTGAGTATGTGAGAAGTCAGTTAGTAAGGTCTAAACCAATCAAATAGACGGGGGGGGGGGGGGGGGGAAGAAAAATGTTTTTTCTAAAAAGGTGTCGAGGAATATTTAAAAATTTTTTAAAACATTATTGTAGGAAATTGTCATTGTGAGGACAAAATTAGAATTACATGTAGGTTATGAATGTTTCATTCAAGAAAATTTGTTTAGTGGGGTACTGAGGTTGCAACAAATTTTCTTGAATGAAACATTCATAACCTACATGTAATTCTAATTTTGTCCTCACAATGACAATTTCCTACTTAATAATGTTTTTTTAAAAAATTTTAAATGTTCTTCGACACCTTTTTAGAATTTTTTTTTTCTTTCCCCCCCAGTTTATTTGGTTGGTTTAGACCTTACTACCTGACTTCTCACATACTCAGTATGTTTTTAAATTTCATCAATTTCTTCATATTAGGTTTGATTTACATATGAAATTTTTAATTCCATAAAAGCTCCAAGCTGCTAAAACCATCAGCAATAAGTTTTATTTTCTGTCTCCTGATGATGAACGTCACTACGTTCGAAATATGTAGAGACTTTTGCTAAATAGTTTTATTATTAAACTTTGTGGAGGAAGACTTTGAGTTTTTTCTTTCGTTCCTATACTTTCAACTCCACCTTAAGCATGGACTATTTTTTGAAATTTATTATCTTGTTATGACGTATCAAATTTATTTAATAAGTAATAGTCTTAGAAACGACCGATAACAAATGGAGTTTTAGGTTTTGTCATGTGAAGAAGATTAGCGATAATAAGTTGTTATTGGGGCAAACAATTATTTTATTTAACTAACATGGTTTAGTACAACAGGTTTTTATTATCTGTACGCCACTGTCTTTATATTATTTTTCGTAAGTCCTTTGCTTTCCGTATTGTCATCCTATTTCAAAGTTTTAATTAATTATATATCTTGTATACATAATGCCACAAGCCACAATAGTACGGCTAAATTATTGATTTAGCATTTGAAAATTATTAGATTACCGTAACCCGCGTTGGCATAGTTATAGCCCGGGAGGCAGCGTTGCATTTTTGATGGTGATTTCAGGTCGCTTGATTTTGTGTGTATTCGATAGTCTAGATATAGCTCAGTGGCGCACCCAGGGGGGGGGTGCCAAGGGGGCCTTGGCCCCCCCAAAACCCCCAATGAAATTGACAACTATACCCATTAACCCACTAAAAAAAAAACTTTAATTTCCAATTATTTTGCTATTTAACTGTTTATTGCCCCGTCCCAATAAACAAGTAGAAAATTTGCAAAGCTTTCTCAGCCTTCATTTTTTTAATGAAAATTATTAATTTTTTGAAAATTTTTATAATGAAAGCATTCTAATATGCGAATTTAAATTATGGAACGACAAGTTTACAGATAGCAAAGAAACACCCTCCGATAAGTTTAAGATATATATTTAATGTCATGGTATATTTCCCAATATAAAAAAACTTTTGCAAATTTTTGTTACCCTTCCCATCACCACAAGTACCTCTGAAATGTAATTTTCCACATTAAAGTACCTAAAATCGTACTTAAGAAATTCCACCGGGCAAGTAAGACTTAATGGATTGGCAAATTTATTTATTCATAAGAATGTTCCTGTTTCTTGTGAAAAAATTTTAAATAAACTTTCTAAGGGTCGAAGAAAATTAGATTTACATATTAATAACAAATGCAAAGGTGTTATGAAAAAGTTTTAGTTTCTATTATTTATAAAATATTGTCTATTGTTGTGCTTTGTACTAATTTATATTTTTAAATAAATATATGTGTTATGGATATGTCGTCATTCATTACATACTATTACCTATATTTTATTTGGTAAAAAGAGTGGTATGTTTTGTCCGGAATAATTTAAAGTGGATAATTTAAAAAGTCGATTTTTTTAGATATTTACCTCGATTGAACTAGGCTATTGCGATCTTCCAAGAGTACCTGTTAAAAAAGCTCCAAAATTCTAGAAAAATGCGTAACCTAAAAGTTTATTAAAAAATTTGCTTCCGGCACTGGTTGGCGGGCCCCCCCTAACATAAAATCCTGGGTGCGCCGCTGATATAGCTAGCAATCGAAACAAGCGTCAGCTGTCAGAGTCGTGGTGTCCTATAAGAGAATGTCAATTATACCAAAAAAAAATATCGAAAAACAATTTCAGGTCGTTTGAAAAGTTGTATAGCAAATAAATGTTTATAGGATGACAATAAATTTTTAAAAAAGTCAGCTGCAAAGATATATAATAATGGGGGGATTATGCGTCAGCTGCTTATTCACGGTCCCCCGCCTTCTATATATAGCTCACTTATTAATTGAGTTAAAATTTTGATATTTTGCAGACTTAAATGTACCTGTACATTGGGGCGCATTTTAGGAAAATAGTTTTTTTTCATACAGGGTACGTACATGCCGTATATTTCTACTTATTTGGGTGCCTCTTATAGTTATCTACATTCACCTAAAATTTTAATAAAGTCGATTCAGTAATATAGGCGAAAAAAAAAATAAAAACTAAAAAATATCAGTTTTGCACCACTGGTTTTAAAAATTAATAAAAAATAGAAACAATGCCTCGTTAATAAATTGACACAAAGGTACTTATTAAATAAAGTCTAACAGTCTCATACCAAGTTTAATTATTACGAATTGTACCGGGTGTTCCACCTAAGGAGGTAATCGGCTATATCTCAGAAAGTAATAACACTAGGACTTTGGGAAAAAATATGTATCGATAAAAGCGGACAAAAGAAATTGCTGGATCATATTTTCAAGTTCGAAAAATGACCGCTAAGAGAACTTTCAAAATGGAAATGCCGATTTTCTCTTGATTTTTCTTAATAAAAATATGTTAAAGATATAAGCATTGTTTTCTTTATAAAATTATGCAACTTTGTGTTAGGAATCGTTTTTTTCTATTTTAAATGATAAAGTGGTGGGAGAAGGTCAAACCTTTTTTTTCTTTCAAAGGCTGATATCTCTGCTTTGGATAAACCGATTTTATTCAACTTGATCTTGAAAAAAAGCCCTTCTTTTCCTCTATACGTAGATCTATTAACTATACCATATTGATTCTGATGGTGGCCACTAGATGGCGTTTTTCCGTAATTCCTCAATGAATAAGGATTTTCTCAAAAAAATCAAATGTTATGATATGACTTTTTATCATATTTTATTTTAGGCTTATAAGGGCTATTAAATAGTGGAATAAAAAATCCAGGTCCGTATTTAAAATAAAAAATTTGATGATGATCGCTCGAATCCGAAACGTCGGATTAAAAAACTAACCCCATCAACTTGTAGAGGAGGAAAAGTTACTATAAGGAACTGAAAACCGCAACGTGATATCTTTTGTTAAACGAGAGAAATTAGGATAATAATAATTAATATGGAAAAATAGGCAATATAGTGATTTAATTGAATAATGAATGTTTTAAAAAATGGCCTAATTTTCCATATTAATTATGAGATTATCCCTAATTTCTCTAGTTTAACAAAATATATCACGTTGCGGTTTTCAGTTCCTAATAGTAACGACTTTTCCTCCTCTACGAGCCGATGGGGTTAGTTTTTAATCCGACGTTTCGGATTCGAGCGACCATCATCAACTTTTTTATTTTAAATACGGACCTGGATTTTTCATTCCACTATTTAATAGCCTTTATAAGCCTAAAATAAAATATGATGAAAAAGTCATATCATAACATTTGATTTTTTTGAGAAAATCCTTATTCATTAAGGAATTACGGAAAAACGCCATCTAGTGGCCACCATCAGAATAAACATGATATAGGTAATAGATCTGCGTGTAGAGGAAAAGAAGGGCCTTTTTTCAAGACCAAGTTGAATAAAATCGGTTTATCCAAAGCAGAGATATCAGCGTTTGAAAGAAAAAAGGTTTGACCTTCTCCCACCACTTTATTATTGATAAAAGAAAAAAACGATTCCTAACATAAAGTTGCATAATTTTATGAAGAATACAATGCTTATATTTTTAACATATTTTTATTAAGAAAAATCAAGAGAAAATCGACATTTCTATTTTGAAAGTTCTCTTACGCCCCCTAGCGGTCATTTTTCGAACTTAAAAATAATTTCCAGCAATTTCTCTTGGTCGCTTTTATCGATATATATTTTTTCCCAAAGTCCTAGTGTTATTACTTTCTGAGATATAGCCGATTACCTCCTTAGGTGGAACACCCGGTACAGGGTGTCCAAAGTTTAGTGTCAAACTTTGCAAACTTTAAAGCAATTTATTTTTCTTATTTCAATTAGAAACACCTGCACATTTTTATGTCATTCGATGCAGAATTAAAAATCAAACATTTGTCCTAATTATAGACCCTAAGTATTTGAAATAAGAAAAATAAATTGCTTTAAAGTTTGCAAAGTTTGACACTCATCTTTGGACACCCTGTACAATTTGTATTAATGAAATTCGGTTAACGAGACTGTTACTTTATTTAATAAGTAACTTTGTAAATTTATTAACGAGGCATTATATTTAGTTTTTAATTATTTTTAAAACCGGTGGTGCAAAACTGATATTTTTTTTCGCCCATAATACTGAATCGACTTTAATAAAATTTTGGGGGTATGTAGGGGTTAGGGGTAAAATAAGTAAGAAAATATATAGCATGTAATCTAAAAAAATACACCCTTATGACGTCACACTTTTTTGGAACACCCTGTATGAAAAAAAATATTTTCTTAAAATGCGCCCCAAGATACACTAGAAGGTCTGCAAAATATGAAAATTTTAACTGAATTAATAGGTGAGTTTTAAAAGACGGGGGGTGAGGTGCAGGACCCTGCATAAATAAGCAGCTGACGCAGAATCCCCCATTATCTTTGCAGTTGACTTTTTATTTATTGTCATCATATAAACATTTGCTGTACAAATTTTCAAGCGACCTCTGAAATCATTTTTAGATTTTTTTTTTACACACCTACCTAATTGACATTCTCTCACGACTATAGTCCACCGCTTTGAGCAGCTGACGCTCAGATCATTAAATGACTAACCCAACCAATATACCTGGTATAATAATATATAGACTTATATTATATACTGTTTTACTTTACAAATTTATGAAAAAATCCTGCCACCCAGTAAACACACAAGGTCCCTGGGACGTCCCATATAAATCCGAATGTCCCACAAATGGGATATCCCATCGAGTACCTCCCAGAGACGTCCTTGGGATCAATGGAACGTCCTAAATATATCCACACTTACACGTCCCAGGGACGTCTTTATAATACGTCCGAGGGACGTCCAACCTGGACCTTTTAAGTAAATGAATGTCCTAAAGATGTCGCATGTAAGACCTATTTCGGACATTAGTAGGAAAGAGATAAAAATGAAAATTTCGGCGAAAACAATATTAATTTTATTTTATATTTATAATTCGCCAAACTTACAGGTATTATAATATTGTATACACGTACAAAATTCTTAATATTCTACATAATTTATTAATTTTTCTGTTTTTGTGTGTGTAACCGAAAAAGACATAGTATAATAATATTAAATTTAATAAGCATAATTATTTCAAAATGACAACAATAATTTACAAGACATCGAAGACTTAGTTCTTTTCTGTGTCCAAACCAAATAATCCTTTAATTCCTTTTCTGTGGCCCAAATCTGTCGCTAACCCCACTTTTACTTTTTACAAAGCTTTTTTTCAACGCGTGAATCCCGAATTCGGGTTTTTGATTATTTGTTTGTTCGTGTTCGTGTTATCGTTATTTTCGAAAAAAGTATGTGGTAAGTACAAGCAATAATTTATTAATTACGTTAATATTTTAAGCATGCCTAAAGAAATACCATTTGCACGTAGTAAAGCTACTTTTAAGTGGAAAGTAGCTACGTAGGTTTTACAGGTTAATAATGCAATTAATTTTTATTTATTTTACGCGTTTTTTAGAAGCAATACTACCAAAGGAAGGTGCTAATGAAAAATATATAGAAAATTAGATAAAAAGTTGACTGCGTCAGAGGACTAGTGTTTAAAGTGGTTTCAACAGCTACTATCACTAGCACTACTATATCTAGCGTAGTGCTTTTTTAAATTTGATTTCATTAAACAAATAAGTACTGTTTTTAAAAAGCTTTCTATCTATCTTTACGACACAATTTAAGAATGGCGAATCTTCAAAACTAAAACGATTATTAAAATTTTAAAAACTTTCTTTTCAGATTCAGGATATTTTTTACTTAATTTAAGTTTGTATAAACATTTTAAATAAAAGTATTTTTTTAAATATAGCCTACTTTTTATTTATAAACACAGTCCCATTAACGTCCCAATCTTGTCCTCTGATGACATTGATGGGACATCCTATCGATGTAAGAAACCGACCCAAACTGACCTAAACGGGACATCCCTGGGTAAATACGGGACATCCCAGGGACGTTGAAATATCCCATAAAAATGGACATCCTAGGGACGAGTTTGTGTTTACTGGGGCACAGGCTTGATTAACTGAGCCACCTCATCCAAAATATGTATGGTTAATAAAGCCACTTATTGGTGCTATCAAACCTAGCATAGCCTCATGCATACTAGGTAGTACTTTACTCTTGTAATTTTTTTTTAATCTTGCCGCACAGGCTAGATAAATTGAGCCATATCCACAATAACGCTATACTAGATTTTTGAGGTCGATGGTACCAACAAGTGGTTTTATGGACCCTTATTATCCGTATATATTTGTGGATAAGCTGGCTCGTTATCTAGCGTGTTGCACGGTTTTTCAAAAATTTACAAGAAAAGTACAAGACACCCGAACAAACCCTTTTTTTCTGTGATTACGATCGGCCAAATTGTCCGCGCTTATTATCGCAGCTGACGCCAAAAAGAAGAAGACCAACTTAACCTCACAAACTGTTTTAAAAAAAAAGAAAAATAAAGAAAGAAGTAAAATAATGTTTTTAACAAACTTAATTTTAGAAAACTGTCATGGATTTCTTCTAAATAAACCTATTGTTATTAGTTAACCAAAATAATTATTGTGTAAATACCACAGTATTTTTAGAAGTGCACAATGCCGGTGCCCCAGAACGCAGGTGTGAAACTACAAGGCCGTTAGTTGTTTCATTTAAACTTAAAATCAATTTTCAAGCAAAGGAACAAGATAATTATCTCTATTTTCCTTTGTAGTAATATGGATTAATTTATAGGCGAGAGATGTCTATGGACTAGTCCCAGTAATGATTCACTTCTGCTTTTGACAATAATATAACGCACAGCTAGTATATAGAAATTCTTAAAATGCTTCAAAGTTTAAGCCCAGAAGATGAGTACAGTACTAAGATTGAAAAAATTATTGGAGAAAACACAGATTTAACCAGGGATTTAGAAAATTGGATGTCTAAACTTCCACCAAGCCTTAGATCTCTTCCATTAATTTATTTAGCCATCCCAGGTTAGTTTTTAAAATATTCGCACCACTGGCTAATTATTATTTACTTACCTACCTACCACCTCTACTGAGTATTAACACAATGGTTGAATCTTTTAGGTACCTATATCATATTTTTTTAGAATCAGTACCTACCTACAAACCTTAGTACTTACTTACCTACCTATCTTATACTAAAATTTGTTTGTCTATTCCAGCTTTCTATCATAATCGCAGTATTTATTACTCTGTAAATAACTACATATTATTATACCTATTATATACCTAATGTATTTATTAATTAAATGGGTATAATGCTCAGTTTCCTTTAATCAAACTAAAAGTAATTAAAAATGTATAATGTAATAATTAAATTATTGTACTTAGTTAAATTAACACTTTTTATCTGACACCTCTATTAAATAAAACGAGTTTGTAGAAACATACCAACATATTAAAAACGGTTTGTAATTGGCTGAATTGATATTATAAAAAGGTAAATAAATACCTACTTACTTAAATATAAATAAATTACTTTGAAAAAAAATTGCTTACTAGGTATTTCTAAATCCTAATAATTAAAAAATAATCACTTGATAGTCAAATTTTTGTCACCGTGTGGTTTTAATAGTTGATTAGGCACTACTTACTTTTACTTTTACCTACCCCAACTCATATACTTAAATAAAAATTGCCAATCAATATTTTAGGATCTCATGATAGTTTTACTTCAAACATAACTAGTACTTCTGATGTGTCTCCCGATTCAGAGAAAATTCTTCAGGATTTAAGATGGATTGTGTGTATTAAAGTAATTATGGCAAATTGGACGAAAACTCAAAATTTTGTTATAAATGACCAACTGAAAGCTGGGATTAGGTAAAATTTTATATTTTCTTACCCTATTCTAAATTAGGGTTGAAAAAAAACATGTTTTTTTTATATTTAAACAAAACATGTGTTTTTTATTGTTTAAAATAGTTTTTTTTTGTTTTAAACATGTTTTTTATTAGGCAATTAAAAACATGTTTTAAACAAAACAAACCCATGTTTAAAACACGTTTTAAAAAGATAAATTCAACTTTGACGACTTGTATCTCATGGACAATTTTATATTTAACTGTCTGACAAAAGTTTAAGCAAAAATAAAATAATTTTTAATGTAAACTACGAATTTACAGCGTGGCCTTCAGTGGCTAATTGATTGTTAGAAGTTTTTAATTATGTTCACGTTAAGTGAAGAAATCTATATGAAAATAGAACAAATTTAAAACTGTTAGTTTCTCTGTTTCTTTTAAGATCTACACTAATATTTAAGCTTACTTTGCATTATTTGTTTGAATCCATCAGTATTAGTCCTGTTAAATGTTAACTGCTCAACTTTAGGTTAATAATAATATATCCATATGTATGTTCCAATTATTTTTGTTTTGTTTTTTTCAATTTTTTTGGGTGATATGAGACAAAAAAAGTGATATTTGACATCTACTACATTGGAAAAAAAAGGAAAAAACAGTATATTTTATTAAATGTTTTAAACATGTTTTAAACACTGTTTTAAACACTGTTTAAAACACCTAATTAAACATCAGGTCGTGTTTAAAACATGTTTTAAACATAACAACCCTGTTCTAAATACAATTTCTAAATACAATTATTGGTTAGGAAGGTACCACGCTCGGTACCATGGTATAGATAGGTTTTTGAAATAAATTAATATTTTTGAAATTTTATAATAATAAATATACTTGCCTACCTATGTTTTTTATTGAATATACATTGTCAGTAATGGGCTCTTGACATTAAATAATGTACTAAGATTAGTTAAATTAATTTAAAATTCAGAGGGTATTAAGTAACCCCCCCTCCTCCATTAAGTATTAAGGGTAGGATTTAGTACTAGTAAATTTCAAAACGTGCGTCTCTAATTTCAAGTTTCTTGATTACTTCGAATAGAAATTTCAAAAACTAAGTACAGATGCATGCAATAGTGACATCAAATAGACAGAATTTGACGTACAATTCGTTTAGAATCAAAACCTGAAATTTGCATTTACCTACAATAAATATTTTATTTTATTTATTTATTACAAATAATATATTTACAGAAACATATTGTATTATATTAGCTTTCTATATCCATAAGTAATCCTAACTATTATTAGTTTGGTACCTAAGTAACAGGGTTACTTGTATGTACCAGGATCTTACACATTTTATGATTCCCTATATTTTAGATTTTTAACCCGAGCTCTGACATAAAAATAGTCACTTCGTGATGTGAATGAATAATCGATATTATTTTGTTATTTATTTAAAAAGATTTTCAAATTTTTTAAATTCTGATAATATGTATTTTCTACATTCGTCCTTAAATCTATGTAGGTTTGTTATGCTTTTAAATCTAACTGGCATCATGTTGTAAATTTTGGGCCCTAGGTAGCAAACACTCTTTAAATTGATATTGTTATAATTTACTGAAATAATCATATCCCAACAGTGGCTAATAGTATTTTCAGCGGATTTGGTTTTATGAATAAATGTTGATATAGTTATGATATAAAGAGTCCGAACATTACAAATAACATCAGAAAACAGCAATTTTGTGGGATACAATTTATTTCTTTTAAAGATAACTTTCATCAATATATATTTTTGAGTGATATTCAATCTGTAAAGAGCACTGTCATATAGACCTCCCCAGACCAGAATTCCGTACCTGTTCAATGATTCAACTAGGCTCTTATATATTAGTATAAGTAGTTTTGTATTTAAAATGTCTCTTAAAATGTAGAATTTATGAATCAAAGTTATAATTTTATTAGATAAATATTCAATATGTGGGTACCATTTTAAAAATCGGTCTACTATTATTCCAAGATATTTTGTTTGCGTTACTTCATTAACTAGTCGATCATTAACCATGACACTTGTGAAGTCGGGTCTGTTGGCACCTGTTAAAGAGAATGCAATATAATTCGTTTTTGATAAGTTAAGTGACAATTTAAAGCTTTCTAACCATTTTTTTGTTAGTTTTAAACCATATATTATTTTCTCCCTAACCTCTTGCCAAGTATCACCATCGAAAATCAGTACTGTATCATCAGCGTAAGGGCCAAGGACCGTACCCTGTGGTACCCCAATTCTTACAACCTGCTCGCCACTCAAAATATTATTAATCCTCAAGACCTGACATCTTCCTTGAAGATAGCTTTAAAACAATTTCAACACTGTTCCCCTGATTCCATAGTGCTCTACAACACTAAGAAGTTTATCATGGGGAACAGTGTCGAACGCCTTTGCCAGGTCCATAAAGACTGCAGCACATTGTCGTCCTGTATTTAAGTTATAGGTAATTTCTGATGTTAATCGATACAGGGCATCTTCCGTACTACAACCCGGCAAAAAGCTGTACTGACCTTCTGATAGGATGTTATTTTTTTTAAAAAATGCAAACAGCCTTTCTTTTACACATTTCTCAAATAACTTCGAGAAATTGCTTATTAGACTTATAGGTCGATAATTGCCCTTTAATGTCGTAGTACCATTCTTATGAATCGGAGTGATAACTGACATTTTAAAATGAGAAGGTACAATCCCTGTTAGAAAAATTCTGTTTATTATATGTGTTAATGGTTTTAATATAACTCTATGAGTCTGTTTTATTAATTGAGATGTAATCCCGTCCAGGCCTGGCGAGCCACCGGTCTTCAAGGAAGAAATGTGTCTAATCAACTCATTTTCATCAACAGGGGATAAGAACATGGAATTTTGTATGGAAAAATCAATATTTATTGGATTGATATGTACTGGGATTGTATCAGCCATTCTGGTTCCGACACTCGCAAAATAACGGTTACAATGGTCGGCCATATCTACATCATTTCTGAAATCGCCTTTCTGGTCGTTTTTTATTTTTAACTTATTTGTTTTAATTTTACTTTCATAAGTAGCGTTTTTAATTATCTCGTAAATTTTTTTCATATTACCTTTATTGCTGTTTATCTGATTTTTATAAAATTCATGTTTTCTTTTCTCGATTATTTTATTTAAGTTATTTCGATATTTTTTATAGGTATTTTCTAATTCTACGTTATATTTTTGTAACAACCGTTTTTTCATTTTGTCTCTTATGTTTAATAGACGTTACAATGCCGTTAGTAATCCATTCCTTGATCTTTCTATGTTGTCTAATTTTGACTAGGTATTCCGTGGTAGCTTTTGGTTATGACTGTTGTGAGACTCAGGACCAGGCTCATTCATGACGTGCGTCCAATCCTGGACGTTCAATGAAGCGATAAATTTGTTAAGGTTAAGCCTTTTATTTTTGAGATCTGTATTACTTTCTATCTTATCTTTTTGGGTATTATTATTTAAGACAATATTAAGCATAGTTGGCCCATGATCTGTCATGTGTGCATCCAAAATAAACGATTCCAGGCCCACACCATCAGTCTTCAGCTTCCTATTGACAAAAATGTGATCAAGGCATGTATCACTGTCAAATCTAGTCACTGAATTCACAAATGATTGAAATCCCAATTGTGACATCATTGCCAGATAGGTATGAGTATCATTGTCCAAGTCCAATATATTAATATTTATGTCACCCACAAAAAGTTTAATAGTGTTTTTATCACTTTTTATTACATTGTCGAGGTATATATTAATGTCGTTAATAAAATCAATTTTTGATATAGGGGGTGGCTTATAAACTGCCGTTATGCCTATTTTAATATTGTTTACAGTACAGTTAATTCTGCCTACGGTAGCTAGGGATATGGGTAATTTTTTGCTAGAAAAATCAACATTAAGACTATCTTTCACCAAAATTATAACACCATCATTCCTGTTGTAGTCAGCATGATTATAAAATAGTTGATAATTAGGTATATTGCACTGATTAGTTGAATTCAGTTTAAACGTTTCACATAGTACTATTATATCGTTAAAATATTAATTAAAAGTTTCTATAAGTAGTATTAAATTGTCAATATTCTTAACCATACTTCTAACATTTACATGCAAAAGATTAAAAACAATGTTGGAGTATTTTACTTTATCTTGCAACAAGTCACTATCTACTAACAGAGTTTTTTGATTATTTTCATTTACCATTGTCTCAAGTATGTCATCTTGTTCTAATCGTACCATTAGGTTCCATAATTAGTTCTGCTTCTCAAGAGGTCTATATGGTACTTGCTGGATGGGCAGTCAAGGTCTGATGCTGCGTGGTTCGTACTGTATTTCATTTTGTATTTCTCATTTGCTACTACGCTGTTTTTACATTTTTTTGTTTGTCTTGAGCATGTAGAACTTTTATGGTTTTCTGCACAGTATTCACAGGTTACTTGATTTTTGCATTCGCCGCTCCTATGGTAATATTCTTGACATTTAAAGCATCTGTTTATGCTTAAATTTTCGTACACACTGTATCTTTCCCACCCTATACATAATTTCTTTGCATTTATCATTTTCCAGTAGAGTTCAGAAGAGCACTCGAAGAATATGATGGAGGTTTCTTTATTTTTAATTTTTTTAATATAGGTTATATCTATTTTGTCTGTTTCTTGTATCCATGTATTTTGTTGTCTGACAACGCTTTCTAGTTCTTGTGATTCTAGTGTACCTCTATAGCCAATTATTTTCATTCTCGGTAAATTTAACTTAAGTGTTTCTACACTATAGTTTGCACTAAGCATAAGCATAAGCTCTTTATTTCAAATCATCATACAAATATGTATCTGAAATGAAATAACGTCATTAAAGAAATCACATTATTACTATAAACCTGGACAGAAATCACGTAGACAATATGGCTCTAAATTTATCAATAATTTCTTAATCTCTAGGTACCTTAAATTTATTTTCTGACGTAATACCTTTTAACTATTTTGGTATATTATTAAATAGCTTCACACACATGTAATGTGGTGATTTTTCAGTTAAAGCTAGCCTATGTGGTAAGTATTTAAAATCAAGTGTTCTTATAGTTATTTTCTGATTTTGTCTCAAACATGTTTTTGTTGCGGAAAAAGAACATTAGGCTTTCATAAATGTATATGGCATATACTGTCATAACTCCCATATTCCTAAAAACTGACCTGCAGCTATGAAGGTAGCCCATTTTTAAAATTATTCTTACTGTACTTTTTTTTACAACAAAAACACTCTGCAACATTCGGTTCCTTCCCCAGAATATTATCCCATATTTAAGAACGGATTCAAAGTTAGCAAAATATAATGTGCTGTAGCGTGTTTTGAAATAAAATTCAAATTAATAAGTCATCTCAAAGAACGTTATTGAACATCAATGCAGAACAGTGTTCTTAACATTATTTTCAATCAGCTAGGTAATCATATTGTCAAGCTAAAAACAATAAACTCTTCTATTAACACAAAAACAATATGGCAAGTATTTAATCTAGGTCGAGTAAAAAAAGATAACATCAAACGTTCATGACAGCAACATAACTAATCCCAAAAAAAATAGCATTCACTTTGGCTCATGTTTTTGTATCCAGTTATAAAAAATTAATTAATCCGACTTATCCCGATTTGCACCAAGCTAATGATTGCACCATTGCTGATGTATATTTAAACTCAATGTAAATGGGAGCAATTGGCACAGATATTTCATCTGAAATTAATTCTAATACATATTTCTATTACTACAGATATTTTTCCTGATTCTCTCAAACTTGATGAAACAATTATACTTTTCAATAAGGGGGTCCAGAGTATATTGATCATTTTCGGGCTATAACCGGCCTAACTTCTTTTTTAAACCTTTTTGAGAAATTTGTTTTGACTAGAGAGGTTGACACTACATGGCTTTCGGAAAAAATTGCTCTACAAGCACAGCTGCTTGAATAAACTAATTCTATACGCGGATGATAGAACAGTGATTATATTATCTGCTTGCACAATATTATATATACTTAAGTACTGATTAAAATAGCTAACCATATTTTTCTTACATTTTCTTTATGGTGCACGAAAATCGCTTAATTATCAACAAAACAATATAGGTACTTATATAATTATAAATATCGTTACAAATATTCTAGAAAGCTTAGTAAAATACCTACCTTGCATATTTTGCTAGTTACCTACCAATAGGAATGTCTACTCAAAAACCAAAATAATTTTATTGGTCGTATTGGCAGCTACATAACATATGTTTTTAGATATTTTGATCTAAGAATTTGTACAAAAAGAGGTGAGGATAATTTATATTTCTGCCATGGACTATATTCGTGCAAGGTTGAAGGTGTTTTAAGGGAACTTGCTAATTATTTGGAGACACATACTCAAGAAGTAAGTATTTATTAACGATAAGTGCGTATTTATAAATTGCAGGGTCCAGCTCCAAATTTATAGGTACCTGTTTGCTACAAGATATTGCCTACGGCATATTATGTTTGTTCCACTTTAAAATTACAACCCTCTTCCCCTCACGGTGACTGGAAGTACGACACTATACAGCTAATTAAGGTACACAAACCGTAATTTGCCATCCCAAACAATCCAGCTCATAGTTCCCTGGAACAGTTTAATGCAAAATTGTACTCCGTTGTTAGTCCATAATTAATATATATTTACCAAATATATTAAGAGTGTCCCGACTAGGAACGAGGTAATGGACCAACAAGATCGATACTTAACACTTAGGTACCATGGCCAAACGCTCAACCTACAGCTAGGTTGAGCGCTAAGCATATGTCCAGCAGCAGCCTTTTAAATGGGTGTGGTACTAAGATACACGTGGCAACGCCTTATGTATTTTGCTACATCGCCTTTCATTTTTGGCCAATAATATCTTTAAGAAATTCGAGAGTGTTTTTAAAAAGCCAAGATGTCCACAGATAGGAGGATCGTGAGTTCCTTAATTATAGAAAGTTTATTGTTGGCTATCCATCACAATAGATATTTAAAAGGATGTTGTTGAACTTTCTTGAGCATTCCCTGATAATTTGTCGTGTGAAAGTATGCCGAACTTAAATTCAACCAGAAATTTTACGATATTATGATTCACTCGATTCCATTTTAAAAATCAAATTATTAAATTTAATAATGTTATACTCTTCTCGCCTTAAATTAATGCACTACAATGGAATTCATGACCTACACTAACCTAACTCCTACTTACTACTTCGCACCTTATCTGGGAGTATGTTTCAGATAACACACTTTTTTTGTTACATTTAGCTTTACCTACCTATATTGTAGAAATGGATATATAGATACATAAAAGGCAATGTTTTCGCACTTGGGTTGCATAAAGGGTTTTAACGATACTAAACTAACTAGGCAAGTTTAACTGTGACATTAATAAATTGGCAAACATAGTTTTATTCACAATCAAAGTTGCCTGATTAGCTAATGAAGAAATAATCTAACCGGGCCACTCCGAGTTTGTGGTTAGTTAATTATTGTTTATTAAATCTTTGTGCACGACTTAGAAAGAGTTAAAATTTGGTATGGTATTACAACCCTAAAGTAGGGAACACTCGAAAATCGGTAAATTTTTAATCCTGCAAAGAGTAGTAAAATAGATTAATAAAATAAAAGTAAAAAGAAGCATATTTACAGTAGACTCCCGATTATCCGAAATGATGTGGACCGGACCGATTTCGGATAATGCGGAGATTGAGGAAAATCATTAACTCTAGGAAAAGTAACTATATCTATGTACTTTTACAGATGTACATACATACATAATAAATTCCAATACTTATGTATGTACATTAGTATGTATTCATATTCATAAATTCAAGGAAGAGGTAATTGGTACTTGTTTTAATTTTAAAGTCTGTCGATTTTTGGCCGCAACAACAAAACATTTCTTAGAAATTTCGGATAATGCGGAGAAATAGCAAGAATCATTTCGGATAATCCGGTTCATGGGTCGTTCCGATAATGCGGAGTTCGCATAATCGGGTTTCGGATAATCGGGAGTCTACTGTACTTGGAAAAACACTGAATTAGAAAGCTAAATTATTTAAATATTTTCGTTTTTATATTAATTTCTTTGCTACACTTACATTTAAATTGATAAAATGATGAAACAAATATCTAGTTGTAATTTATTAGATACACGTTGCAGTGAGGGTATGTTTTTAAACTCGTGTAAAATTTGCTAAAAGTAAACAGTTTTATTTAATTTGCTATTAGTAAAATTATTAAATAAAATTAGAAAATTCAAAAAAGCGTAGAAATATATACTTAATAAAAAACTGTAATTTTGTACAATAAAAACACTTCGTCTTTTAAGATTTTTTAAAAATAAAATATTGATTCGTTACGTAATTTTTTGTTTTATCGAAAAAGAACACCGCTCTTTGGGCCCAATTACCCACAGCTTTAAATTAAAAAAAAACGAAAATTAATATTATATAATATTAAGTATTTAATTTATATTATTTAGTTTTTTGCTTTTATAAATTTTTAAACCAAAACTGGGTATTGCATCGGGTTGCACAAAGATTTTAAAGAATAATAATTTTCTTACAGTCAAAGCCCGGCCCTTATTTCTTGGATTACTAATCAGGCAACTTCGATTGTGAGAAAATGATATTTGCCATTTTGCCACAGTCAAAGATCTAAATATAAAACTTTGTAGTAAATGTTGGTGTATATTGTGTATTAGAACCTTAGCAATCAAATTTTAAAAAGCAATTCAACAACTACGGGAACCATGTAAAATGTTAACGGGGTTGTTAATAATCATTAATTTTTGTTATTTTAGTTATTTTCTTAATTTCTTTAGCTATGTACAGGGTCATCCAACCCGGACTGAACAGGGGCCTATTTTTTGAGTTTCCCTGTATTTTTATTTAAACCAATATAGCCATTTAGTTTATGCTTTGCCATAGAATCTAAAATAACCATTTAAAAAGCGATCTGACTTAAAACAAAGGAACTGTGGCGTAAAGTTGTTGTTTTTTCAATGGAACACCCTGTATATTATTTATTTTTATGAAACGCCCTTCTTTCCTGATTCCATAAATATATAATGTGTCCATATTAGCTCAAACCGTTTTTAAGATATGAGCAATCAAACATTTAAAAAGCTGTATTTTAATGAATCGCTATTAAGGGGATTTTCTTTTCCAAGGCATTCTAGACGTATTAAGCTCAAATGAATACAGCTTTTTAAATGTTTGATTGCTCATATCTTAAAAACGGTTTGAGCTAATATGGGCAAACTATATATTTATGGAATCAGGAAAGAAGGGTGTTTCATAAAAATAAATAATATACAGGGTGATCCATTGAGAAAACAACAACTTTACGCCACAGTTCCTTTGTTTTAAGTCAGATCGCTTTTTAAATGGTAATTTTAGATTCTAAGGCAAAGCATAAACTAAATGGCTATATTGGTTTAAATAAAAATACAGGGAAACTAAAAAAAAAGCCCCCTGTTCAGTCCTGGTTGGATGGCCCTGTACTTAAAAAGTAATATACATTAGGCAAACATAATTTCAGTAAAGGTTTATATTTTGTGTTTTATAACTTTACATAAAATTACTTTCTTGTACTTGGAGTTAAAATAAACACATACAGGTTTTCTCGGGTTTTCCACACCTAGGTGTACCTAACGTAGAATACCATAGATAGGTGCTATGTTCTAAACTTTTAAATACACTATGTTTTCTTACATTAATAAAAGAACAGTAGGTATACATCGCAACTCTTTATTTTCGTGTTTAAATCCCATAATAATATGATATCAGATTTTAAGTTCATATTTCATCTCTCTAGTGACATACTTACATAATTATATAAGAAATGTTTTTAAATACATTTTTACAATTTCATAAACCTTATATCTGAAAGAGATTCTAATGCAACACATCAATCAATATTAAAATATTTAATTCAAAAAGATTACAGCATTAAGTTCTCTGCACAATAGGCCTTTTCACTCTAACATTTTGAATTAGAACCTATTGTAAATATATTCCAATAACAACCTTCCTAGTGGCACTGGCACAAAACTTTTCTAGAAACAACTCGTAAGTAGGTAAAAGTATAAAGTTTCAGCACAAACAATCCTGCGTCTTCCCATTAAGGACCCTCAATTATTTTATTTGTCTTTGTTTCTTAACTGGTATAGAAAAGAACAGCTTCGAAACAGAAAAGCCAATTGGAAGTTAACTTAGATGCTGTAAAAAATCTTGGAAAACATTCAGTAGGTACCTACCTCAATGATCTGCTAGCTAGCAGATCATTGACCTACCTTCATATATATGTTACCAATTGAAACACTAATGGTGCTATTCTGTAACCAACTTTACAGTGCTAGTTTCATTTACAATAAATATAATTATTAGTAGAAGAATTTAAGCTAGTAAGCATATTATGTGACTATAAACTTATAGCTCTGTAAATTTTGTTATAGATTTGACCCAATTTTGTTACAGAATTGACCCATTGTCCTTGCATTGGTAAGTTTACATGCATTTTAAGACAAGTAAGTAGGTACAACTTTCATGCTATTCCGTTAAAATTATCAGATTTGTTAATTTTAACATTTTTTCTTTATTAATAAATAACCCATCCTCATCCTATAGGTATTATAAACTCTTGATATGAGGAAGTGAAAGGACCTTAAACCAGAGTCAACACGAGAACTCATTGGGAAATTTTTTTATAATTAATGAACTAAAATTTTACAGACAATTGGTAGGTACCACAATGTGCATACATACATACATAGGAAAATAAGGTAAGGCCCAGGAAGCTGAAATTTTGCAGACATTTAGCCCTTTTCTAAAAGGACCAAATTTAGTACAGGGGCGGCCGTCATTGTCTGTATGCACTACTAATAAATATAATTTCCGTCTTTAATGACATTAAATAACATTTTCCAATGAGTCCACATACCCACTCTGCATTAAAGGTCCTTACACTACCTGATATTCATACTTTAATTACATATCACATCGATTAGAGAAACAAAACATTATTGTTTCTACTTAAAAGTACCTACACAAACTAATTAGGTCATTAGGTACCTACACCTACCTAAGTAAATCAATGAGAAAATCATCCAATTCAGGAAGTTCTAGTGAACATGATGTATTGTTTTGCGAGTTAGATTCAAATTTCAAGTTAAAATCAATTTCTTCCGACTCTTGATATGGAACTTTCCCGGAAACTTCATTTTTTATTTCAATTTCACTGGAACAGTGATAATCACTTTGTTCATTTAAAATCTCTTCTAATTCTAAAATCAAACTCCTTTCTGTAAAATTGTTGGTTGTTTCCGACACATTTTTGGGTGGTTCTTTTTTGTATGCTTCCATCAAATCTACAATCTTGTTAATATTTTCTATGCTTCTTTTCACAATTATGCAGTCTCCATTAACTGGATATGGACATTTTACGTCCATACAAATAAATATCGCCATAGAAAAATTAATTTGTGTCAGTTGTAATTGCTTTCCGCATAAGGGGCAGTTGTTCAGATCCTGACACTGAATTAAAAAAAAATAGTTAATAGTTAATCTGATATGGTAAATTAAATTCTTACCTCCATTTACTACTCAAATTAAAATTTGTTAAGTAAGAAGCTTCGTTGTAAATCGCAATCAACAAACAGAAAGTTTGGTTAGGTTAGCTTTGGAGTTTTTGACGTTTGCGTGCTGGCGAGTGGCGCCAACCGCAGCCGACTTAAGAAGAATAAAAAATTACATCACAGAGAAGAAAAAGGGGATAGATTAACCACGGTATCCGATGACGACGAGCTGAAAATGATTTTTAGTGTCGCTGTGCCAGGCGCGTATCTGGAGTTGATCTTTGGGGCACGATATTCCTTTAATTTATTATTTTCCCCTTAAATTTGCTTCACTTCCCACTCGGGAAAACCTTGGCATTTGCAAGCATCTCGTTGTTGTGAAAATGCTGCTTAAATTTTGACTCTAGCGATTCATAATTTTTATATATACTCACTATAAATAAAGTCAAAAATACATATTATTCACTATGAAATATTTTAGATCTCGTTTACAGGGTGTTTTAGTTTCTAGGACCAAAGTCAGAAAACTTCTGATTGAAAAATATCACTTTTATTAAATGGAACATCCTATATAATATGTTTTTCTGTCATCTTTATAGCATTATCGTTTATCACATAGCTCGTCATACTTTAACTTTTATGAATAACGTCCTTTTCCTATCTCTAATAGTTTTTGAAATATTTTGATATTTCGAGATTTAATATGTCCTCGTTTATATAGCGTCTTTTGACAATGGATCACACTATATAGCCATGGAAAATAATGAAAATATTAAATAATGGCAGTGGATGACATTAAGAATTAGATCAATGTAAAAATTAAGTCTTTTTACTGTAAAGTTTATTTTCCAGTCACATTTATTTTCCATGGCTATTTTGATCCTTGACAAAATAAGATGCACGAGGACATTAAATCTCGAAATATCAAAATATTTCAAAAACTATTAGAGATAGGGAAAGGACGTTCTTCACGAAAGTTAAAGTATGACGAGCTATATGTCAGAAAAACATATAGGGTGTTCCATTTAATAAGTGAAGTTTTCTGACTTATTTGGTCCTAGAAAGTAAACACTCTGTAAATGAGATGGCAAATATTTCATAGTGAATATGTATTTTTGACTTTATTTTTTATAAGTATAAAAATTGTGAATCGCTTAAAGTCAAAATTTAAGTAGCATTGTCACAACAACGACGAGATGCTTCCAAATGCAAAATTTTTATTATAAGTCGAATTATCTTAGAAACCATAACATTTTCGTATATTAAACCATTAATAAAAATGTATGAAATAAAACCTACAATTAATAAATGTATTGAAATATGAGGTGCCAGATATCCAACCCTATCTTAATACAAAAGCTTATTATAATATCGACAAATCTGATCTTCAAGGCATAAAGATCTCCAAATCGTCGCTTACCAAACCATAAAACATTCGCGGCAGTTGAAAGAAATATTCGTAAAACGGGTAGGTATGTGCCTGTTTCTATTAATTATGGTCGTGCACGTTCGGTAATAACTCCAGAGGTTAAAGAAGATATTTTAAATCGGATTGAAGAAAATCCTAAAGTCAGCAGCAGACGATTGGGCTTAGAGCTAGGGGTATGCAAAGATAGGTACTGTTAATAGGGGGACCAGAGAACAACTGCACCCATTTCATGTTCAACGGGTACAAGATCTTTTACCCCATGATTCTGAACCACGCCTAGCTTTCTGCCGTTTTATCCAAGAACGCTGAAATCAAAATAGGAGCTTAACCCAAAGAATTTTATTCACAGATGAAGCCTGTTTCACGCTGCGATGGAATAACTAATTTGAAAAATGAACATGTCTATACTGAAGAACCATAGACACTTTAATAATTGGTCTTGTCATTTAACCTCCTCTACTAATTGAAAAATCTGCGAAACGAATTATCAAACCTATTAAATTCCCTGCCCTTGGAACGTCGAAGAAGAGCGTGGTTCATCTCATCATTTTTCGTTAAATGTAGGTACGTAATAAATTATAAAGAAACAGTATCCAAATAGATAAAATAGCAGAGGCAATGATGCACCCGCAAAAAGGCCAGCTCGATTCCCCGCGATATACCACCCCGCTGGATTACTTTTTATCGACCCTTGTGTATTCTAGGCCAGTAGATGCAGAATATGAATTAGGAGACGATTGAGAAATGATGACGAAATGCTCCAAAGAGTATACCTATAGTAAAATTATTTTAAAGACGATCTTATCAAATCGAGGGCAATCAAATTTTAATACTTCTTTTTTGGGAACTGAAATTGATCAGTATTCGTAACCGTATTTCTGAACGTCAAGAAGTATTTAATATTGATGTGTTTTACAGGTTGTGATATTAGACTGTCAACATTTTTACGGATTTAAGCAAGAAACTCATGGGAAATTGATGCAAATGATAATCAAGACATTTGGAACTAAATTGTTGCCTTACTCCGATCATATGGACCACTTATCATTGGACTATATGACCAACCAGTTTAGATACCAGGTAATTTTGGTATTGTCGTATATATTTACTAGTTTAAAATTTCGAGTGAGAGCAGTTTACATTGAGCATTATTTTAGGTAATTGTGATATACAGGTCAGACGCAGCACGGTTTGGTCAGCCGTTATTGTGGCCCTCGTCTAGTTTTCCAAATCCGTGGGCCGATACTATGGATCCAAATACTTTATTTAATTCTTTGGATGATTATATTAAAAGTAGACCAGAACGCGTGGGATTTATTACACAGTCTATTTTAACGCCAAGTATTACCGACATTTTAGGGAACATGTTTAGTAAGTACGTTATTAGGTATTTATACTAGGGCTGGGCAAAAATTCTATATATCAATATTTTTATCGATATATCGAATCACGATATTTAAAAAATAAAATATCGAATAACGATATTTAAAAAATAAAATATCGATCATATCGATATATCGACTATATCGATATTTGATTGGAATTTCAATATCGTCCAGCCCTACTTATAACACATTTAAGGACTAATATATAATTAAATCTTTTTTCTTCCTGTTTCCATAATTACAGTCTCCCCTTGAAATGAAGGTACGGAGTTTTACAGGGCACATAAGAAAATATTGATAGTTTTAAAATATAATATTTTTATGTTTTATCAATAATATATATTATCGATATATCGAATAACGATATTTAAAAAATAAAATATCGATACCTATATCGATATATCGATATTATCCATATTTATCGATATTATCGATATTATCCATATTATCGATATTTATCGATATATCCATATTATCGATATTATTGATATGTATCAATATTATCGATATTTATCGATATTATCGATATATCGACTATATCGATATATTTTTAATATCGATATTTGATATTGGAATTTCAATATCGCCCAGCCCTAATTTATATAACGAAAATTTTAATTTTTTTTCCAAACCCAATAACACCCATGTTAACAAGAATTTTCTAAATTTAATATACCTACACCTACATGTATTTTCATTCGGTTTTCTGGGTAGGTAACTTATCTTTCAAAAAAAATCCCCTAACATTTTTAATATTTTTACCAAATTTTATAATATTGATGTTACCTATTTAACGGAACTTTTTTCTTTTTTTTATACTTTTTTAAGACCTTTACTTTCCATAATAATGTAATGTGTTTGTTTTGCTTGTCTGGTTCTTTATGTGTTAATTTTTCATTTATAACTCTAGTAGCGGGTACCCGCAGCTTCACTCGCGTAATTCCATATTACCCAATAGATGAACCTTTAATAGGAACCCATATTATTTATAAGAGGAAGTTTCGTTGGTGCTTTCTTACATTATTTCCTTCTCTTTTAATAAAACTGTTACTTATCTTCTAGCTTTGTTCCTGAATAGGAATTATGATGGTCATTAAAAGAACAACATTTTTTTTTTGAACAATCAGGCAATAAATTATTTTTAGTTTTATGTATCGAAGCATAGGTACTAATAAAAAAATTAAATTTCTGACATTCAACCAATCGTAATTTTTTAACATAAAATTTATTTATGTATATTTGTCACAATTTTAAATAATCTGTCTTGCCTTATTTTGTAAAATTTGTAATTTATCAAAATATTTCTTCACTAGCACAAAATAAAATAGAAGAACAATAAAATAAATGTGGTAATATATCAGTATTAAATAGAGTTTTTTTAGAAAACAAACTTAAATTAGAACTGATTTAAAATAACCTACTTTTCCGGCAATTTTCGATATGATACTTTCAAAATAATTTAAAAACTTTAATTTTGAATCAATATAGTTATCCCTAAATATTTGAAACTATTTACCAATTCCAATTTTTCACCATCAATCACAACATTTATATTTTGACAATGTAATAATACCCATAACCATACATTTAGTTTTTGAAATACATAAGTTTATTTAATTTTAATTTATTTACTCTTAGCCAATTTAATAATATATTTATCTCAGAATTTAGAGTATTATTTAGACCATCAAAACCATTTAAAACATAACTGTTAATTAAGGTGTCATCAAAAAACATTATTTGTAACTTACACAGTTTTAAAACTAAAGGCATATCGTTATAAGATTGTACCGTGCGAGCAACAATTATTTGCATCAAATAGGGCCTTGCATCTAAGGACGTAATGCTTAGCCGTAGAGCTTAATACCTGTTGGGTGTCAGTAACTACCTGAATTAACAATCAATCAGTTATTCCGTCATCTTTGACAGTCGTTACAAGTAATTTGATTCATCGCTAATTTTTTCCAAATTCTTGAACAATTCACACAATGGGCTTTACGGAACAGCACGAAACATTCATGGTTAAAGCGTATTTTCGAAACGGGGTTAGAGTAAATGGCGAGTGGCAATACAATCCGGGTTTGTGCATGGACGATTTTCACGAACATTTTCCTAACGTTGCTTTTATTGCTGGGGATTTTTATCATTGCCTGAAAAGAACCGTGGCTGTGTTTAGGGAAACAGGTTCTATACAACACAAAAAAGGAGCAGGAAGACCATCTGTAAGAAGAAGAAACCCAAACGTTCGTGAAATAATGCAAAATACGCCAACAAATTGTATATGACGCCTATCCCAAGAAGTGGGAAGATCTTATGGAACATGCATGACTATTCTTAAGACGCAGCTAAAAAAAAATTCCTTACAAAGTGCAAGTATTCCAAGAAATACAAGCCGCAGATTTTGAAAGACGCAGGAATTACTCTCAATGGTTTACCCAAAATTTATTGGAAATAAATGATTTATTAGACCTGACATTTTTTTCGGATGAAGCCTGCTTCCACCTCTCCGGTTATGTGAATTCTCAGAATACATGTCGATGCTTAAAAGGCAAAAGGTCTTAAGAGACACATTTCGTGAAATTTATATTTAAACGTCACTAAAGTTTTTTTGTTTTTCCGCGTTGAATAAGCGAAGTTTTAGCTTCCTACTATGATATTTTTGTCGCTTGAGTCAACCGAAAAATAATAAATTGCAAGCCACTTTTTCCTACCAAACGCCAAAATAAAGGATAATTTGAAACAACTGTCGTTTAGATTATTTGGGAAAACAATTTAATCTTATTTGAACCAATTTGCTATTCAATTTATTTTTAATATTGGTCGTTATCCTGTTTTGCTACAAAAGAAAACAAGCAAGTATTGTCGCTTGAGCTGTTTTACGAGAATGTTCCCTATTATAAACCTATTAGCCTATATTTACTAATCAGGTGGTTAAAACGTTTTAACTAATCATTTGTATTTAAAAGTAAGGTGATTAAAACGTTTTCCTAATTATTTGTATTTAAAAGTAAGGTGGTTAAAACGTTTTAGTAAATCATTTGTATTTAAAAGTAAGGTGATTAAAACGTTTTCCTAATTATTTGTATTTAAAAGTAAGGTGGTTAAAACGTTTTAGTAAATCATTTATATAAATCTAACGAGGTTAAAACGTTTTACCAAAATGCTAAAATTTAATGTAGGTATGGTTTGTTAAGACCTTTTACCCAAATGTAATTTGGTCACTAAATTGATTAAGCGACAGCAATTTTGTTATATAGGGCTATGTTGTTGTGTATTTATAGTCATTACAACAAAAATGTCTTAAATTTTATTGTAGCAATTTTGAAATTAAAAAAATGCGCCTGAAAATAAAAATAAATAATTTAAAGGTAAAAAAAACTTTAAATCGTTCTACTGCGAACTTATTAAACTGTCGCTTATGACCTTTTGCCTTTTAACCATCGATGTAATTACTTTTCTCTTTCTTTCTGTATATTCTTACTTTGTTAATTTGGTAAGCAACAAAAATAAGTTTGTATTTGTCTACTTATTTTATTACTCATTAGTTTGGCATATCATGTCATAATATGAATTTGACAAAATGTTAACCTAGATTTGATTAGATATATCGTCCTTATATCATTGTGATCTAAACCAAGCTCTACGTTTTTTAATCCAAGCCCTCTTTGATGCAAATAATTTTTGCTCGCACGTACGGTATAATAAATAATATTGGTATATCTAGCAGGTACCTACTTCCTTGAGGAAACATCTGATATTTTTCTAACAGATAATACATTTTCCTATAGAATCTTATCCTATGCATTTAACATTTTAGCAACTCTAAAGAAAAAACTTGCCATAGATTTCGAAGATACAAGAACTGGATGGATATCCAAACAAATACCAGGCCGAGGAGGAGTGAATATCATTATTGGGGACTTTATCAACTTGTCTGACAATTTATTTACCAAATCTGTGATCAACCTTAATTTAAAATTACTAAGTGACCTTCCCAGACCTTTATACACTGTTATTGGAGTAAATGGGCTCAAGCGATATTAAGTATAAATAAATTGATCATACAGAGGGATACAAACAAAACTTTATTACTTATACTGTAGGTGCCGATTTTTTTTATAGAAAAAAACAACTACCTATGCTATGAATGATATTAGTTTATGGATAATATAAAATTAATTAGGTACTATAATACATATTATATACATTTATACTAGTTTTTTAGCTTAAAATTTGTTACTTGATATACACTAGAATGATATTGCTTAACGCCGACATCAAAAGGCTTAGTGTAAGAAACTCTTAAGTTAAAAGTGTAATCTATAATATTATTTATAAAATAAGATTATATAGTGGATTTCACTTTAGTTTTTAATGCTTTGACGTCTCTCTTGTCAAACATATTAGCCAACACGTGATTTAAAAATCCCTGATTCTATAAACGGCTTTCAGGCACGGGCATTGGCTAGATTAACAAGAGATGGATATATAACTGATACGGTCATGTACATGACGAAGATGCACACTACACAGTTCAATACGTTGCCCTTCAATGAGCTCAAACTCGTCAAAAGCACAGCATCGCTCGTATATGCCGTTAGTATGTGCATCTTTGTCTTACGCATTTGCTCTCGCATATCTCTTTTCGTACTTCATTAATTCGATTGTCTCGTCGCGTTCTTTAAATATTACAGAGCCGCATTGGGACTTGCGACACACCGCGCACCGCGTGCATTCTGCTGTTAATTCTTAGAGTCTTTAATTCTTGATCGTTCGTGTTATTGTTTTTGGTATTTTTCAGACAGCATTTATTTGCTTATATTTTGTGCGTATTAGACTTTTTGGTTTTAAACTGACGGACTGTGTGTATCTGCTGTGACGTGTTTCTTTTTATGCAAAAGTAAGTAAATAAATATTAATGTCTCGGACGGTGACGACGACATCGACAGCTTGTCAGATGAAGACCAAAAATAATAGGGAACTTGCAACAAAATTAAATTTGAAAACCACACTGAACCATTATGCTAAAATAAGTTTTACATACAGTTGTATTGAATAGTGATTGAGGTATCTGTTCTGCAAACGCATGGACAAAAATCTTTTTTTGTAGTATCTACTTACATTATTTTTTCTTTATTCATTAAAAAAAAATACCTAATTCGATAACATTACAAACTTTTATTGTTTTATTATAAACCAACGAAAAGTTAGACCTATTGTAAACTTCAAACTCTTTAGAATCTAGTCTAAAGAAAAAAATATCTACCCGTGAATAAGAAAATAAAAAAGTAAACAATAAGCTATTAAATATAACATATAGATTTTTTCAACTTAACACTGCATGGTCTAAAATCAAATTAAAAAACAAAATAATTCTTTAATAAAAAACGTAGTTAATTATTGATGATACTAGATTCACGACTGCCCCTTGTATATTTTTTATCGTACTAAATTAAGAGTGTGTTTTTACCAAAATAACAGCACTTTATTATATTATGAATAAAAATTAAATGAAATTGTTTTTCTGATATTCTATCCTATTTCCATTCCCCTTCAGTATTTTTTTTTGAAATATCTTAAAAATTGCTTAGGTAATTCTCGTTTCCATCCATAATTACAACTACAAATAAATTGACCCATGTTCACACATAATTTTTAAGTCCGGCCCTGGCCAATCCTTAAGTTCTGTAAAAAGAAATGTTATAAATGACATGTGTCAGCGGCGGCCATTAAAAACTAAGGTGAAATCCGCTATACATGCAATTCTGTTAAAATATTTTTTTTTAAAACAGTTTTCTTATTGGTTCAAATTTGTAATTATAAATAAATTTGAAAATTAGATTTATAGTAGGCATGGTAAAAAGGTACCATATGCATTTTAAAAATATTTCATTTACTTCATTTACACTGAGAAAAAAGTTTATTAGATCTAGGTCAAAATACACTAAGTACCTACACTAGTATATTTTTAATTTTTATGAAAGGTATTTTTTTCCTAATTCCATAAATATATCGTTTGTCTCTATTAGCTCAAACTGTTCTTAAGATATGAGCTTCTGACCACATGGTATGATGGCTTAGTTCACTTAAAACACGTAAACACAAATTTATAATAGGTTTACTGTATATACCCCAAGAATATATTTTTACTAAATATATAAACTTATTCAATAATTTAATAAATCTAAATAAACCGAATGAAGCAAATTCGTTTTACTTGTTTTAAATGAACTAAATTACTAGAATAAATGAAATATTAGCGAGTGGAAGTCAACTTTTTCCAGCTACCACAGTTTACTTGAACCTGTTTTCTCAGTGTATACTTTACGTTTTTTAACATCTGCTGGATAACATTATTTTTTCGCGGGTATTTGGACTTTATCTTTGTTTAAACAAGATTACTTTACATTTAAACTTATGGTTCGTCGAACAATGTTTCTTGATAACCTTATACAATACCTGACAGTCGTTTTCCTATACATTAGCGTATGTATTGGTATTTTCTACGGTTAATAGTGGAAAGTACTATGTACTAATAGGAGTACTGATTATACCTTTAAATAGTAACTAATCTGAAGCCATAAATGTTTTTATGTTATATTATGATGTGTTGTTATTAGGTTTAACATAATGAATTTTTTTTAGTGTACCATATTTTAAGCTGTGATAATTTGTTTCTTGATTAAGATATTTTTTTTAATAATCGGTACTTTCATTAAGATAAAGATGCTTAAGAGTTAGGTTCAGTGACTCGATCGACATTTCGAGTTTTGATATACAGTATGTCTCCGTAAGTTTGCACCATATTAGGGAAAACTTTTTTATTATTAATTTTACGAAAAAAAGTTATTCTTCATAAAAAGCTCTGCATGGTCTAAAACCTAAAATGCAACCATCAAATATCGAAATTTTCCAGTCATCTACGAGGTTTGTCAAAAAATGTGAATTTTTCCCAAGAGTAAAGTACCTTTATTTTTGACATTATCAAAAATTGTTATTAAAAAAAGTTGATCAGAACTAAAAACCACGTCTAAATATGCAATAACACGCATTAAAATTATTAAATAATTAAAAAATTAAATAATTAATAATAAATTAATAAAATCATTTTTGAACATAAATGCGTATATTTGCATATTTAGACGTGGTTTTTCGTTCTGATCAACTTTTTTTAATAACAATTTTTGATAATGTCAAAAATAAAGGTAGGTACTTTACTCTTGGAAAAAATTCACATTCTTGGGAAAATTTCACATTTTTTGACAAACCTCGTATATATGACTGGAAAATTTCGATATTTGATGGTTGCATTTTAGGTTTTAGACCATGCAGAGCTTTTTATGAAGAATAACTTTTTTCGTAAAATTAATAATAAAAAAGTTTTCCATATGGTGCAAACTTACAGACATAACTGTATAAAAGAGGAAAAAAACTTATGGTTTTAATCTTAAAACGATATTTGGACCACAAGGCCGGTGTTGGATAAACCGAAAAGTGACGAAATATTGCTCAAATAATAAAACTAACTCAACTCTTAAGATTCGTAATTATATAATATACCACAACAGGTCATGCAAACACCGGATATTTGGTCCTACAATGATGTTAGCGGAACCATCAGTAACCAAAGCATATTCGTACCTAAAACCATTTTCAGATTTTTGACAGATATAATTTTTGTATAAAGCCTTTATATTTATTTGGCTACATATTTCTGGCAGCTTTGGGCAGTACAATTAAAGAGAAGAACAATCATATTTATGGTGCAAATAAAATTAAAAAGACTGGCATAATATCTTTGTTTTACATTTTTTACCTAAAAATGGTTTTTTCATATCTACCTAGGCGGAGCTGAGATATCTTGTTAGATATAGGTACACACCAAATAATTATTGTTAATGCATTTTTAAAAACAATATTAATATGTATGTATTAAGATAGAAAATATTAAATTATTCTATTGCATAAACTTGTTTGATATCACCAGTTTCCTGTCTTGTAAAGCCCCGTTCTTGTTTAATTTTTCATATGTCATTTAGATGCTATATAGTGAGACTTTGCAACGGCGCGAACCGCGAAGGGTACCGTAGTCTTTTGAATTCGGTTCCATCAGAGTTACTGATGCGTATTTGTTAGATGATATAGGTATAGTATTTAGTATAGTATATATTATAGTATTTTGGTCTTAAAAAAATTTCGCCTGCAGCGGGCTTTTTCTTTCCCGAACACTTCACCTGTTTCACAACTCACGAGCCGTCACTGGTATAGGGGCGGCAAAAATTGAATACCCTACTAGCGGCAAATTTGTAAATCCGCCACTGCTTTCAGCTAAAAACATAGCAGATTCTTCTTTAGATTACCATCAAGATACCGATGCACAACTTTTTAAAGTTTGGTTTAAACATAAACTCCTTAAAAATATACCTGAAAATAGCGTCATTGTAATTGACAATGCTAGTTACTATAGTCGGCAAGCAAAAATCATTCCCAATTCTAATAATACAAAAGCAGAAATTCAAAATTTTATGATTAAAAATGATTTATATTTTGAAGAAACTTACAGAAAACAAGAACTGCTAGAAGTATTAAAAGCTTTTAAAATAAATAAGGAATACGAGTGTGACAAACTTGCAGCAGAAAATGGACATACAGTGTTGCGTCTTCCTTCATATACTATTGCATATTCAATCCTATTGAGCTAATATGGCACCAATTAAAATCAAATATTAGGAGAAATAATATTCTCCTACATTAAATGCGTATGTATAGTAGAATTAAGTAAAAACTAAGTAAGAAAAATTTCTGTCAGACAGCGGGAAAAACTGTGTACAGCATGTATACTGACGGTGGAAAATTCTTACAATATTGTATGATTACAAATGTTCAACCCTTAACTATAAGTTTAGGCTTAGATGAAGATAGTGATAGTGATACAGAGTTAAATTTTGAATAAATTATCAATAGTTTTTTAGAATTTAATTAATTTTTATTGTACTTGTTATCCTAATAGTTATACTTTTAAATTATATTATTTTCAATTATCATTAATTGTTATCATTATTTTACATTTATTATAGTTACCTACCTAAAACTAAAAATACCTTTCTATTTATTTTAAATTATAAAAATAAATCATGTGGTGTAGGTACATTTTCAAGCCGACCCTGATCCCATTTAATCCCCTTTGAAGAGGTTGAGACGTATACAATAGTGTTTAATCAGGTAGTTTATTTTTGGCAGTAAGAGTCAACGGTATAATTCTGCAAATACTATACTATTATTTTGGTCATGTGTGAATTGAGTGTTAGCAACACTGTGCCAAAACTGACAGATTTTAACTACAGAAACACTTTGGAAATTTTTTCAGAAAGATGCAATTACAAATACTCACATGGTAATGGTCATAATAAAAACCTGTATGTAGTTGGAGCCTTTGAAAATTTTTTTTATGACGTCATATTGCGAGAACGAGAAATTACGATACTCTCGCGAGACGAGACGAAACGAGAATACATCTTGCGAGATATTAGCGAGGCGAGATTTGAAAAAAATCTCGTCTCGATTTGTGAGACGAGATTGTGCTGATATGAATATTTAATATTATAATATAATAAAAACGGGCGTTCATTTAAATATTTATACACTCCGCACATCCACACGTTATTTTTAAACTCTGGAACATTACAATAAATTTTACAAATTAATAAAAAAGAAACTAAAAAATTTACAAAAACATCTTTTAAATAAATTAGTTTTAAAATTCAGACCAAGCTCTAGTGGCGCATTCGCCATTTCGTGTTTTATAAATATTTGGTTACTTCTTCGTCTTATACAGGGTGTCCGGAAATGATGAGCAAAAAATTTAGCGGATAATTGGGTGTTTCTTCCAAAAGCGTACCTATTTCCTATCAACAATTTTAGAAAATTCAAATTTGAAAATTTTATTTTATATATGTATTTTCTCCTTCAGTTTTATTTACTTGTTAATAAAAACCTAGTGGTCATAAATCTAGGCTACGATTTAAGAAAAAAAACAGCAATTTTTAAGAAGCGACTTCACGGAGGTGAGAGGTTTTAAACGGTAAAGAGGATTCTAGGGACACTACCTAAAAATCACTTTCGTTTTTTAGTATTACGTTTACTAAATCTGAAAACAAGTTGTAAGACGTAAGAAAAACCTTAATTTACCAGATGAAAAACAACCAAATCTAGAATAAACCTATTTTATTATTTATGCTCACAAAATATATTATATAGGAAAGGAAAACTTGTGATTATATTTTAAATAGAAACCGTTTTAATTAATAATAATTATCAACTATAATAATTTAACATAAATTTTCTACCCTGGGAATTTTAAAAACATGTTAACCACGTTTAATTTCTGGATCCTGAAGTACAGCTACTTATATGATTATTTAAAATACTGGACTCATCCGACACGTAAAATTTGTGTATCTTTTTTCTAATCTCTGTGGAAAGTGATTTTGGATGAGTTCTAGGTTGTTTTCTAAAAAGCCTATAAGAAGACAGTGACTGTACTTGTTTCTGAAATTTATAATTTTTTATTAAATGGCCCGAAATAGCACCTACTAGCTTCTCTTTCCCTTAGATGTTTTCTGATTGCGAATATTTTCTTTAATTTGATCCGCTAGCACTTCTCCAAAAAGTAGTTTTCTTTTAACATTTACAGCCATATTAGGGGATCTCAGAACATTTGTAATTCGAGTGTTAGGCGACTGTTGATCTTAGCTTTATTTCTTATGCGCTGTAATCTCTTTTTATATTTTTCTTTCTTTATTTGTTCTTTTCGTAGCTGGTTCTTAAGTTTCCATATTTGGTTTTTAAGTTTTTGTCTATTTCTTCTTGCTTTTCGCTTTCCTGCAATGTTTCTTCCGGATGGACGCGGGGTTTCATCGGCATTTACAGTAGTAGGTGTGATCGCAGCAATATAATTAAACTGTGTGGGTGATGATGGGGGTGTATCTGCAAGAAACCTTTGCACATTTCTATGTAATTTATTTTTTTTTATCATAACTTTTCTTGCTTCGTATTCTCCATTGTTTTCTTACTTTCCTTTGTTCTCGCTCGTTAAGGTCGGATATTAACTTAATTTTTCCCCCAGCCTTTCGTCTTTGGTATCTTTCTCTCTCTCTCTTTCTTTGTACGCCTCATGTTTTTCTGGGTCATTTTTAATTTTTTCCCTTAATCTTTGCATAGTATCTTTTTTCTTTTCATTTCGTAATTTACGCTCCTTTTCGCTAAGTTTATTTACTTTCTGTTTTTTTTTTCTCAATTCTGGACTTTCCATTTTGCCCTTGAAAAAATAATTTACTGTATTGTGGCTAATTTACTGTGTGTACTGTAATTTGACATTCCTAAGCTAAATTATCACTTCTGTGGTAAGTACCTCACAGCCGTGAATAATGTATAGTAGGTAACGGTCGTGAGACCACGGAAGTGAGAATTTTATAGGTTTAATGGCGGTAAATAATTTACTAACAATTTAAAATTGGCGGGTTTGTAGAATTTATAACGTTAATAATAAAGCAAAAGATTAACATAATTAGTTATTATTTTTTTCTTCAATTATCATTTTAAAATAGTACAACGGTAATGAGAAAATTGAACTTATTACCTCACACCACTAAAAGCACTTTTTTAACTAAAATTTTCCAGATGCTACCAATCACGTGCTGTCACCTTGACTGTCGAACGTAGACTGAACATGGACTGAACGGCAGGCTTGCCAGATTTTCAGAGTTCAGTAACGCCAATATTGTTATTTGAAATCGCCAAAATCGCCAGAAATTCTGCATATTATTATGATATGACTTAAATACTTAATATATTGGCAATAGGAGATAGGTATGCAAGAGTTTTTTATTTATTTTTACAAAAAACGAAAAATTTTCCGGCATTGTAACATATATGGTACTATGGTATTATTATGGTTTGGTAATTGGTATTATTGGTAACATTGCTTTTTGGAATTTCGGGGAAATAATTCTATCGCCATCAAATCAATATATTCTAATCAATCAATCATCTATCTCCTCTCATTCTCGCATCATTATACCAATCATTAGATAATATTTTATCTCTTTCTAATTTCTTGTACATCCGTTATTCGTTTAAGTGTGTCGTGTGTATGGAGAACTATAGGGTAGGAGGCCGATCGACAATGGCAGCATTTTCAAATTCTGTCCCGGTTTTTTGGTTAGTTCGCTATTGGCCGATAGATGGCTCTCGCGTCCGAAGTGGGCTGATGTTGTCTTCTTCTTCTTCGTTTTTAATGTGGAAAACTAGATCCTCCATAGTTTTTAGCTTTTACGTAAACCCTTTATTTTTCTGTGCTTTTACTTTTGACAATTGACATTTTATTTTTCGAAATAACAAATCATGTTTGAAGGCAAGACAAGACAAATAACGTATTGTAATTAATTATCATATTTATAATGAATAATGGTACAATTTATAAAAGTAGAGTTTGCTTTGTGTCGGGGTGTAAGACAGGATCTTCTTCAGAGATGAAACGCACCCAAATAAGTCTTTTTCTAGCTCCAAAGGTAAAACCCTCTAGCTAGAATGTTCCTGTATTTTAAAAACGAAGCATCGTTGGAACTTTATACAGGCCGAGTTTACTAATAAGTATAACAAAGTAAGTGTAAATTCATATAAAAGTCCTTATTTGTTCCTTAAAGAACTAATTTAAATAAAAATAGTTATCGCGTCCATAAGAAACCATTTATTTGATAGCCCACTTCGAACACGAGCGCCATCTTATAGCAACTCGTAAAGCTGAATTACCGATGCTAATTTGGGACCGAATCCAATGCATTGCGATCGGCCTCCTACCTCAAGTCCTCCATAGTCGTGTGTATGGAGAACTATGGTAGGAGGCCGATCGACAATGGCAGCATTTTCAATTTCTGTCCCGGTTTTTTGGTTAGTTCGCTATTGGCCGATAGATGGCTCTCGCGTCCGAAGTGGGCTGATGTTGTCTTCTTCTTCTTCGTTTTTAATATGGAAAACTAGATCCTCCATAGTTTTTAACTTTTACTTAAACCCTTTATTTTTCTGTGCTTTTACTTTTGACAATTGACATTTTATTTTTCGAAATAACAAATAACGTTTGAAGGCAAGACAAGACAAATAACGTTGTATTGTAATTATTTTCCATATTTATAATGAATAATGATACAATTTATAAAAGTAGAGTTTGCTTTGTTTCGGGGTGTAAGACAGGATATTTTTCAGAGAGGAAACGCAGCCAAATAAGTCTCTTTCTAGCTCCAAAGGTATAGCTAGAATGTTTAATACCCTGTATTTTAAAAACCAAGCATCGTTGGAACTTTATACAGGCCGAGTTTACTAATAAGTATAACAAAGTAAGTGTAAATTCATATAAAAGTCCTTATTTGTTCCTTAAAGAACTAATTTAAATAAAAATAGTTATCGCGTCCATAAGAAACCATTTATTTGATAGCCCACTTCGAACACGAGCGCCATCTTATGGCAACTCGTAAAGCTGAATTACCGATTCTAATTTGGGACCGAATCCAATGCATTGCGATCGGCCTCCTACCTCAAGTCCTCCATAGTCGTGTGTCATAGTGTTTGTTGTACTCGTTGCAAACTTCATAAAGTTCGTATTCATCGTAGGCAACATACATTACACCCGTGAAATAAGGGTTATCGAAATATTAGTAAATAAAAGTCATTGGTGTAGAATTAATAATTGAGCTAGTGATATCGCCAAAAATAAACAAGGACAATTTTTGTACCGCCAAATATTGGAGCCAATAGCCAAATAGGAAAAGTACGCGCCAATTGCCCTATAGAAAACGCCAAAATGGCGATTTATCGCCACATCTGGCAAGCCTGCTGAACGGTTGAACAGTTTAAGCAAGCATAAACACCATTCGCGCCACCTTACAATTTTTATTGGCACTTTAATTTGCATTCACGGTAGTGATAAAAAAATATGGGGACAACACCATTTATAGTAAAAATCGGTTATTGGGGTTATTATTTGAAAGAATAATACACTAAATTAAAAATATTTTGAGTTTATGTATACAAACTATAAAATATATTAAAATTTAATTGATAATCAGACTTGCCAGAAACGATGGAACTGTTCAACCTACAGTAGGGGACATGGTACGGTAGTGAGAATTGGGCTGTTGAGATAAAAAAAATAAAAAGGGAAATTAATTATTCTCATACTTATATGTGGCCTAATTGTATATCCGTGGTCCCGGGGAAGAAGGAGATAAGTCCAAATTTAGCCATAATGGGATATCATGGGGTATACGTTATAAATAGTTACATCTACCTTCGTACCAAATGAGATAAGTTAATTCATGTCAATAAGAGTAATAAAGCTATGTTCCTTTGGAGGTATGTTGTAAGTTGGCCCCGCAAAGTACTTAAAGGAATAAGTTTTCGCACAAATATAAATTCGTAATTAAAAATTGTTCATAAAGAAATAAGTTTACATAGGGGAGGGGTGGGCAAGTTGACATACCTAAGGTTTAAACAAAAATATCTTAGAAAAAACCAAGACTTATTTTTAATAAATGTAAGCAAAATAAAACAGTTGTTATATGTCTTTAACCTACATATATAACGAAACGAAATATGAACTCCTTGTACAAACAATACCACTTTAACAAAAATAATACAAAAATCCATCTTGCCCTACCCTATAGGGCAAGTTGACATACGAAAATAAGTAGGTACAAATATAAAATATTAGTTAATATAAATCACAAATAAATTGTTTTGATTTTTTGGATAGGCCGGCACACTCAGCGTGAGCCCATTGGCGACACTTCTAGTCTAAGATATTTTCAGTGCGGGCAAGATGACATACTCGGTATGAAGGTATGCCATCCTGCCCGACAATGAACGTAAATTTAAAAAAAATTAAAAAATGGGTTTTAAAATAAAATCTAAAAAAGATTGATCGCGAAATGAATAGTTGAAAACTAAATTTATTAAACAAAATTAAAAAATATAAGAAAAACAGTCAAGTAATTTTTTTATAATCTTTATCATAGTATACTTACATTAAAACGAAATCGTAAATTACTTAAAATCGTTAATATTTCTAACACCGCGAAAAACTTCCACCCACAAACACCTCTAAGTGGACACTGCCAACGAGCGAACTTGTTTAAGCATGCTAAATGCTCGGATGACGGTGGAGTTTCCATGGAAGGGCTACTGTGTCATCTTGCCCACCTATGTCAACTTGCCCATCTCTCCCCTACTTACCCCCTTAAATCCCTAACTTTATTTTTATTTACTTATACATATCCCTAATTGTACCAACTAGGTTGTACTTTTTACTCCTTAGAAGTAAATTTAAATTAATAAATACCAATTTCTAAGAAGAAAAAGGATAACCTAATGCAATTTTTCTTCCTTATATTTCGAATATATTTTGAGATTTTTACCAAAACCTTCCGCCTCTAGAGGATGCTAAGGAGACACATCCTGACTTGGTTTCGTCAGATGAAGAATATTAGTTTTCAACTTCATTTATTACGCCTAATTATTTATATTTCTTATTAGAATATTAAAGTTTTAGTTTTGACTGGCTATTTTTATTTTTGCAATAGTAAATAAAATGTTACAAATGAGATAAGTATATTTTTTCTTAGTTCATAAAGGGATAAGTGCATCTAACTTCTCAAATAACACAAAACCATAACTTTGTTCTAGATATTATTAAATACAAGGTAGCAATAATTCTAGTACAAAAATTTCAATTTTCTAAACCCTGATTGGCACTACTGAGCTGAACTTTAACTCAATCTACTGAACAACTATAAAAATGAACTTATCTCCTTCTTCCCCGGGACCACGGATATACTCTTGAAGCTTTATTTAAGCCGTAAAATGTTTTATTTTTCCTGTTAATAATTCAGATTCCAAGCGGGGACTAAAAGAGGTACGTTTTTGGGAGAAACACCCAATTCTAGACCGAAAATAAATGCTATCTCTTCTTATAACATTTTCACGCAAATTAATTATTCACAGAGTTACAGTTAAATTTTATTTGCAGTTTAAAATACATAAGTTACTAGAATAATAAATTAAACATTCAAATCAAAAATTCCGACGAAACTCCATGGAATATCCCTCCCTTTGCTATGCTATGTTTATAAGGTTGAAAATAAATTAAAATAATTTCGTATTGATCACATGCAAGCAATGTTATTTTAAAGTTTTTTTCGAAAACGGTTAGATTTATCGAAATAAAAGGTTAGGAGAATAAAAATATTCAGTCAAAATGCGCATACAGCGTAGGACAAAAAAGTTGGGACCATTTAAATTAAAGTATAGGCTCCTATGTGGCGCCCTCTACTAAATGCGAAAAAACGGTGGGTAAATTTGTATCCCTCAACCCGAGAAACCCCCATATACTAGATTTCGTCAAAATATTATGGGCGTGGCAAAAGGTATTGCAAAAAAACTGCAAATAAAATTTAACTTTAACACCCTGTAACTCTGTGAATAATCAATTTTCGTGAAAATGTTATAAGAAGAGATAGCATTTATTTTCGGTCTAGAATTATCCCCTAAATTTTTTTTCTCATCATTTTCGGACACCCTGTATAAAAATCGTATTGGAGAAAATGAAATATTGAAAGCGTCACTATAGTGGTCGCTCAACAGGTAAAAGCGGTTTTTTTAAGTTTTGCTTGTATAAAGGTTTACTTTTTGATATACTTACAGGGTCCTGCAATATTGCGTCAGGCTTTCATAACTTCTATAAGAATTAAGTTAGGATCGAACTTCATTCTTATGCTGACTTATACTGTTTGATAGGGAGGTGTGTGTGATAACATAAAGTTGTATTTTTTTTTTAATAGGACACCATGTATTACTTTATATTTATAGGTTTGTATGAGTGCCCTTTATAATTATTGTTTGTAATAAAATTATAATAAATTTGATTTACTAGTTTAGGAGTAGGTAATAAATTAAAAACTAAAAAAAAAAATTTTGCAGACCTGGAAAAAATAATCTAAAAGCATGTTTTTAATTACGGCATTATGTGCGATTAATGGCAAAATTAAGGGGTCAAGAGATATTATAAATTAAATAAATTGTATCTATTTTATACAGGGTGTTCAAAATAAGGTTATAAAAATTACACACTAAGCTAATTTTTCTTAAGTTTTTCAAATGAAACACCCTGTATATTTATGTGTTACATGGTTTCGTTTTTGACACTTTAAAATTACTAAAAGAAAACAAAGAGAACCCCTCTCTACCCAATAATGTCGCATATAGAGAACCAGCTCCCATCAATGAAAAGGAAATGGCCGATATTAAAAAGAGTACCTGTGTCCTATGTTACTGACTGAATTATTTGTAGTGTAATGTCAAATATATTTTATTTACAAACTAGCATTCTTATCGACCGGACTATTAACGCTCCACACCGTTTGTAGACGCATAGAGTTGAAATTTTGCTAATTTTTGAGGTTTCCTTACTTTACTTTAGAAGATATTAGTCAAAAACCGAAACATTTGCAAAATTCTTGCTGTTTTTTTGGCATTATCCAACTCTTCTACAGGGCTTTCAAATAAGCAGCAAACTCGGCTTCTTACAATTGGCATAGGTATCCTATACCATCATATATAAGAAACATGCCCTTTTGCAAGGTCTATTTTTAAAGTGCATGAACATTTTTGAATTGATGAAAAATCGCACTTGGTATCATTCTATACCCTCGATAGTATCAAATCCGTCAGCTCTGGGACCCAATAAAATTTTTAAAATTTATGAAATAAGAACTAATAACAATAAAATTTTACCATTTGGAAAACAAAGCGTTTTACCATATAAATTTAATATAAAAATTTATTTTGTAACCTATTTTTTTTCATTGTTTTAAATATTGCTTGTTATAATACTAGTATATTCACACGCAATGTTAGGTGATAAAACGGTTCTATTATATATTTTATTAAGTGCTAATGTGAATTTAATATGTGCAACCCAATCTGATGATGATCAAAACCTATACGTCGATTTCACAGGAGATTTAGCAAATTGGATGGATAAATTACCCCCGAGACTTAAAAAAGTTCCTATTAAGGATTTGGCAATTCCAGGTGACAATAAAAAATAGCAAATCAATCGGGGGTCACTCAAAATAAAACATTTTAATAAATTTGAATTAATGAATTTCACTTTGTAGGGATGCAGTAATAATTCAAGGACTAAATTCGTAGCCCTGCAAAAGGATTTTTTAATGTGTGTGGCACCTTTGGGTTCGCCGTCATCTTGTAAAAACGTGTTTTCAATATTTGGTCTCCAGTAGGTGCTAGCGTAAAAATGCTATTTTCAATTAAAAAAAAAAACATAATTTTTAACAACTTTTCTTAATAATTTTTTTCATATCTGGACCATCTATTGAATGAAGATTGTATGTGCGCGAAACACATAAAGGGAATGTTTTAAGATTGATATAGTGGTGGACTGTATAATAAAGAAAATTACATAAATTTATTTTCAACCAATTAGAAGGTTCCTTTTTGTTTGCGTTGCTTATAGCAACGGGAGATTATCGCGATAATTTTGTTAGTTTCTATTAACTTAATGATATTAATAAGTGATAATTTTTTTTGTCAAAATTGAAGTGCTTTATTATATCTATTGGCAAAAGTAACTCAGATAAAATCAAAATGCATTTTAATAATAATAATAATAATAATAATAATAAACGTCTTTTATTAGGATGAACAAAAAAAAAATAATTACAAAGACTAACAATAATAGGCAGACAAGCAAAAGCGGGGCGCAGTCTAGCCACAAAGGCTACTCTACTGGACCCTACACTGCTTGCTAAAATAATATAAAAAAAATATATATACAAAGAATTACGAATTTACAGATATTATATAAATATCGTAGAGAGAAGAAACAAAAAATAAAAAATTGGTTTAAATAGTTAACACAGAAAAAACAAAAGTAGGTACGTTACATTCTGATCTGATGGAGAAGACGACAACATAATTTGAAGAATGACCTGCAAAACATTGATAAATATAATAATTTAACAAGAATAATTAACGAAGTTGTTTATTTTGAATACTGAGTAGATATTTTTTATATTACAATTTAAATTTGTTACTGTAAAGGAAAACCATTTCATTAGGTAAGGAGTTGTACAATTTAACAGAGTTGTAGGTGAATGATCTCTGAAACATGGCACTCTAAAGTTGAGGCACTGTCAACCTATTAGGAAATCTTATGTCACGGGAATGTATATTTTCACGAAATACAAACTGACTTTTTAAAGACAGAGGCAGAGCCGGATTATTTAGAGTTTTAACCAAAAAATTCCCCAAATGTAAAGTTCTACGGTTGTTCATTACTAGCCACTTAAGATTGTTAAACGTATGAGAAATATGATCAAATTTTCCAAAAGTCCAAAAATAAGGCGGGAGTATGTATTCTGCACCTTTTGTATCCTATTCCTCCCTTTGAGATATTAAACAAAAACTGAAATTTTGGATTTTTGAGTTTATTTTTCTTTGAAGGTATTATAGATACCCAATTATTTTGAATGTTAAATTATTTGACTATATTATTAATAGTTATATTCTTGAAAATTAAAAAATTTGGCGGTATTTTAGTCTATTCAGAGGAATCTGCCGTATAATTGATAGTCTTATTTAAAGCAAAGCTGACAAAACTTTCTCACAGCAACTTGTTATGAACTTACAGATTACAACACAATTTTTTTATACGACGTGTTGTTTTCAAGCAATCACCATCAACTTTATTATTTCTAATACTGCCCTGATTTTCTACTATCAAATCCATCGTTTAATTGCGTTTCGAGCCTTTTTAACTATACTTATGAAATTTTTAGGGTACGGACCGGGATCCTAGAGTGTTGCATATGCTTTTTCAGCTTTTTTAATTTAAAAAATGAAAGTGATCGATGTAGAAAGTAACAACGTAATATTTTTAATTTCTTAAGTTTCATTATGGCTTTTTTAAAAAATAATAAAATTACGTATAGGTAATACATTTTTAATTATTTATTTGATATAAAATATTGATTCAGAAACCATAATTTGAGTTATTAAAATTAAACTTTAATTAATTAAAATAAAACTAATATTAACTAAATAGAAATTAATCCAGGTTCGTACCCTGAATATTTCATAAAGATGGTTAAAAAAGCTCGAAACGTAATTAAACGATAGTGTCTGGTACATCATTGAATTAATAATAAGAGATGCTCTTAAAGTTTGACAATAAAAAATCAGGGCCGTATTTGAAAAAATAAAGTTGATGGTGATTGCTTGGAAACGAAACGTCGTATAGAAAAAATTGTGATGCAGTCTTTAAGTTCATAACAAGTTGCTGTAAGAAAGTTTTGTCAGCTTTGCTCTAAGAAAAATAAAATCAAAAATCCAAAATTTCAGTTTTTGTTTATCTAATATCTTAAAACTTAAAAATCTTACTAAACCTTTTTTGATGCCACATTATTAGTCCTTAGATAGAACAACTTTTTTCCCATTTAATCAAAGTTGGATAGAGGCCCACCCTATCTTGCATGGGCCTACCTATTCGATCTGCCATAAATAGCCTACTTATAACATATCAAATTTTTGTTTCAACTTCTGTTGATAGGGGTACCTATACGATATGGTAACAACAGGGAGTAAACTAAAGCATGTTCAACATAAGAGATTTCTTCTATGTCAGCGCCACTAATACACTACGCCCATTAATTTATCGAATATTATAAAAAGCACGTCCAAATAAATACGCTGTTATTTCGTAAATAATGAGCCAATTTTAAATTTTTTTATATAAATGATAGATATAAGATTCTAGGGTTTACGGCAGAGTAGTTTGCGTCCTGATGTACGGGGTAGCGCAAAAACTCTAGTTGCATGTAAATTTCCTTAAATAATTCAAAATTGACATATCTTACATAAAAATGTAATTTAATTTATTTTCTAAACAAAACCAATTAGACATCTATCTACGCTAGAAACTGGCCAAAAAGTTTTGCCATGCCACTAGAGGCAAAGAAAAAATTACCATTTCATGAAAATAAGCTATGTTGCCGAAAGAATGTTTCGTAAACAATCAATGCGTCATTTTATTAATTTTGGCTTTTACTAAATTTAGAATAAAATGTCAACAAATAAAGTCTATAATACAGAGTGCAGCGCAAATAAATATCCATTTAATTAATTTACTTAAAATTAAATTTTTGGACACCCATTTGACCCCCTAAAAATAAATTTAATAAAAAAAGAAAAAAGCCAAGCGCCTCTAAATAGGTCTTTCTTTGATACACAAGTAAACTTTTTATGAAAATTTATTTGCTGTCGGCTGAATCGTTTTTATAAGTTTTTCAACACCTATCTGACCACCCAAAAATAATTATTTTTAAAAATAAAAAAAATCAAGCGCCTCTAAATAGGTTCTTCTTTGATGTACAAATAATATTTTTCTGAAAATTTATTTGGTGCAGGCTGAATCGTTTTTATAAGTTTTTGGACACCCATTTGACCCCCCAAAAATAAATTTAATAAAAAATGCAAAAAAAACCAAGCGCCTCTAAATAGGTCTTTCTTTGATGCACAAATAAACTTTTTATGAAAATTAATTTGGTTAAGGCTGAAGTTTTTCGACACCTATCTGACCCCCCAAAAATAAATTTATTAAAAAATTAAAAAATCAAGCGCTTCTAAATGCGTCTTTCTTTGATGCACAAGTAAACTTTTTATGAAAATTTATTTGCTGTCGGCTAAATCGTTTTTATAAGTTTTTCGACACCTATCTGACCCCCCAAAAATAAATTTAATAAAAAATGAAAAAAATCAAGCGCCTCTAAATAGGTATTTTTTTGATGCACAAATAAACTTTTTATGAAAATTTATTTAGTTTAGACTGAATCGTTTTTATAAGTTTCTAGACACCTATCTGACCCCCCAAAAATAAATTTATTAAAAAATTTTAAAAATCAAGGGATTCTAAATACGTCTTTCTTTAATGCACAAGTAAACTTTTTATGGAAATTTATTTGCTGTCGGCTGAATCGTTTTTATAAGCTTTTCAACACCTATCTAACCCCCCAAAAATAAATTTATTAAAAAATGAAAAAATTCAAGCGCCTCTAAATAGGTCTTCTACCAAATTAATATAAGGTATTTTATTCGTCGTATGCTAAAAATAGATTGAAGGCCAAGTTCGGCTCGGTAGACGAGTTCACAATTTGGCAACATCTTCGGTGACTACGGTGACTAGTATGATCGATTGATTTATATTGATATATATAGCGGGGAAGTGATATGGCCATCTTGTATTTGGAGGTCTGTTACGTTTAAGACTTTCCAAATAATTTTTTGCGTTTTGGCTTACCCCTCTAATGGCGGCCATATTTGTGCTAAATTATCGAGTCAAAAAGTGAAAAATACACATACATAAACACCTCCGTTCTGGTGGAGGCCTGGGTGCCTGTCCTGTAGGTGGAGGTGAAATAGATACGCATGCACATATTATATATATATATATAGGTATCGTCTGTGAAGTACTAATACCTCGTAAGCCCAAAAATTAAATTGTTCAGGAGAAGTAAAAAACATTTTCCTATTAAAGTGTCATACTAAGAGTATCTTATTCTTCAGGATTAAAACGATTCTAAAAGTAAATGTTTACACAAAATTACGGTTTTGTATTGATTTTTGTGTTTTTTTTTTCATTTTCGGTGTGGCTTTTCGAGTGGGATACGCACTTTTTTAACGCAACTGAAGTGGCATACGCGGTATTGTAATAAATATAATAAGGGTTATTTGTCGGATACGATATAATATATTATAAATAATGCTGGAGGGAAGGCAGCTGACCGGCGAGCCGTGCGCTCGGACGTATTTTTTCGCCCATAAAACGTAACTTTTGTTTGCGCAGGAGATAAGCTGTACGTATCTAAAAGTAAATGTCTATGGAACAGACCGGACGACTCAGCAAAAGCAATGAGCTTATTCCGTATGGATATAAGTATACGGAATCCTAAAAATTACATTTTTCAGGTAGCCATGACAGTTTTACCTCGGGCATATCAAAAAAATCAGGCGTGTCGCCGGACAATCAGGATATTCCGACGATATTAGGAAAACTTCCAAGTGCTCTAGTAATATCAAGATGGGCCAGATGCCAAGAGTTCGATGTTACTCGTCAACTGAATGCAGGCATAAGGTAGGTATATGGTTAGGTACTGGTTAATTATGTTGAGGCAAAACGGAGAAAAACATTCTTATCATTCTATCTTTTCAATTTTATTTTTACAAACACTCTTCTTGATTTCTTGAAAGACGTACTTACCTAGAGTCACTGTAACCATTCATTTTTACTATTCCTTCAGGTTTTTGAGCATGAGGTGGGATAGGCCAATGATCTAAGTCTAGTGGATTGTTTCTTGCTGACTTCGGCAATCCAATGATTCTACCGGTGACATAGAGGTAGATTTTTTTTATCGAATGGAACACTTATTATAGCTTGAAGTTATTCGTTTTTTTTTAGCTTGACCAGTTTTGGAAGCTATAATATACTCTTATTTGCTTATGACGGTTTAGAGCTGCAGCTTGGATAGATGATTGCGCCCCTCTATTCAAAGTTATTTCGGTTCCAAGATAGTTTAACATATTCAGCTGAATATTGGCATGGGGGTATTGGCGTGTTCTGTTGGGTCTTGAAAAATATTGTCGATGTTCGTATGAGATTCTAGGGATTCTTCAGTTTTCGTGTTATTTTATTATGTTAATTTTCTCCCGTTATTTTTTTGTATTCTATCGAGCCTGGACTTGATCCGATCTAGGTATTTTCTGGGAATTTACTAAATTATTGTTAAAGGATATTGAACTTTCATTGGCCGGTTTTTTTTTATTCCTTGTTCTCAGTTGGAAAATAGCCTCTGAAGCATTTTCTACTCTATTGTCCCTTTTTGTGGTCTAGATTTATCGGTGCCGTACATGCTCAACGCAGTTTTTGGTGAATCTCGCCGTGTAAGATATTCTTAATGCTTATACTATTTAGTGAGTTAACTGAATTGAATGATATGAAATTTCTGGTGGTTCTACATTTTTCCTGTCTTTAAAATTTTTATTGAGTAACGTCGAGACTCTTCGCATGTTTAAAGCCAAACTAAAAAAATCGTCTGCTCGCAATGACGATGTTGCTGTTCGGGCTGTTCCTTTATGTTAAAAATAGGTGCCGCTAGTTAAGCCACTTGTTTATATAGATCTTTATCTGGTAGATTTCACAGTTTCCCTAAAACCGATAATATTGCTCCACTCTTTAAAAAGGAAAGCCTCAATTGATCGAAAATTATAGGTCAGTAGGTATGTATGTTTTCTTCATTTTCAAATATGATTTTTGGAAATATTTTTACCGTTATTGGCAGGCATTAAAATTATAGTAGATAAACAACATGGTTTCTTAGAAGAAAGGACTACAAACATTGCAATTTACCCTTTTTATAAAAATAAGTAGGAGAGAGTTAGACGCGTCGCGTTTGATTGCAACACATTATTTAAAGACGGCATCAGGGCAGCATCTTAAGGTGGATCGAGTCATTACTGATAAAGCGTCCACAGTATGAGAGTGTTGAACATAATGATGCATTAAAATCAGATGCATATTGGGTCCCATGCTGTTAATATTATGTCAACGATCTAGTCATTGTCGATCCAAATATTGATTTGACAATATGCGCAGATAACACTTTCATTGTTCTGACCAGCACATCCTTGCATGTTTTGCATTTATAATAGGACATGAAAATTTTAAGAAATATTAGTAATGTACTCTAGACACATTCTTGTAGAAACATTGTAAGGGCATATAATCTTAAATGAGTGGTAAATATGTGCTTGTCTTTGAAATGTGTCTTTTTAAACAAGCCTAAATTAAAGAATAATAATTTGACTACGAGACATAAATAAGATTTTAATGGACAGGGTGTCCCATTTTCGATACTTTAAGGGGTTATTAGAAAAGATAGAGATTTGCGGTTTTCGCGTCACTGTGCTACTTTTTAACGAAACGAATTATTCCGGTGTCAAATATGTCATGGCATTCTTAGATTTTAATCTACAAGGTGATTTTGAAAAACTTTCCTTTTTAGGCACATCTCGTAATTCCGTTATGCGTCAACTTGTTAAAAAAGTAAAAACTGATATTCAGTTTTTTTTTAATGTTAGTTTTCCAGATATTAACCCAACCTATGTTTTTTTTTTAATAGGATACCTTATATAATATTTTTTTATATTGATTAAGTATCATTTGGGCTTTTTAAAAATGTATAGAAGTTTATATTTATTTTAAAAAATAAGCTCAAAATTTGATGTTTTTAATTATTTACTTTATTAGTAGGCCATGGCCACACGCAACAGTAATTAACATGATATAATAATAAAATTAACACATAATAACATTAATTAAACATATAAATCTCAGATGGAAACTGTATTACAAAGAAACAAACACAACATTAATAGATACATAAAAGAACCAATAATAGAAAATACAATAAAATAAAAAATAACGACCCAGGGTTTTTTAAAGATTTTCAAAAGGCCGCCCGATTTCTTAAATGCAATATTGGCACATTTTTGGTATTCTTCCAATTGCATTAAAAAGAATAATAGATCTATTCTGAAGAGTTTGAATGGCCAACTCAATTGCCTCACGAAGTTCCGCTAGAGCTTCATGTCGTGTCTTATATAAGGTAAACGACCCAAATTCAGACACTTTAAGCATACTATGTACTGTTTTTAAGTAGAATTGTACCTAAATCACTTTTTGGAGTTACTTTGGTATATTTCCGAAAAAGTTTGATCCTTTTAAAATTTATTTTCATAAAATTTTTTAACCAAACATAAAAAAGAAATCACAAAAATAATTATTTTATCTTTTTGTTCATCTGAACATAAATTCGACATTGCAAAAAAGAAATTGTCCATAAATCTGACATTGTCATGACCGTTGTTCAGACAGTGGCTTTAAATCCGTCATTTTAAGAACAATAATCTGACACATGAATAAAAGCATGTACTTACTTACTCACCTAAGTACCAAGTACGTACCTATATTTACTTAGTTACTTATATACTTAAAAATCTAAAAATACATTTTTAAATAAAACTAAAATTACATGTTATTATTTTTATTAGGTTAAATATGAAACAAAAAACCACATTACTCATGAAACATTAAAATATATTTTGGATTCTTATAAAAAAATGTTCAATATAAAAAAACAGACTCCTCAAATGGTGTAGTCGGCTATCTTATTATTAATAATTTCTAGATATAATTCATTCTCAAAGTTGACAATAACATAATTAGTGTGTGTACTAATATCATTGGTAGTATCATTTTTCTTAAAATTGTTAATACTTTCATCTTCTTTGGATATTTTCTTGCGTCCTTTTTTGGTATCGTCTTGATCTTGTTTGATTTTTTCTTACGTCATTTTTGAGCTAGTCCGTTGTGACGTAAAGCTTTAATTTCTTCTCTCTTCTTTTTCGATGTTCTTTTGTTTCTTCTATTTTTTTTGTCCTTCTTTTTTATTAATGAAATATTCTTTCCAAGCTTCTGATGTTCCTACAGAAGGGGGCTTTTATTAGTCTTTTAATTTTAGTAGTATTTTTGTTTGTCGATGGTTCAGGCCAAAATAGCGAATTTTTAAAACGAGTAGGAATAGTTACCCCTGGAAGAATACTGGAAAAACTGTCTTCTTGTGTTTCATCTGGTTCAGTTAATGATTTTTTTTGTTCGCATTTTCGCATTCTTCATCCTCTTTATTTTTTTCTATTAGTTTATTTATTGGGTTTTCTTTGTTTTCCTTCTGATTTTTTGTTGTTTTAACATTCGTGTTTTTCAAAGTATTTTGTTTGTTCTGGTATTACTTCCTTTTTTTTGTTGATTCTTTGATGGATTATTGTTAATTTTTTTCTGGTGTCATTTCGTTTTCATACTGACTTTTTAGAGTTAAAATATTTTTTGTTTTAGTATTTGGTAATGTAAAAATTTTTAGTTAATTATAATTAATTAAAATAAATATAAATTATAATCTCATTTGTACTTTCTTATGATTAGATTAGGTAACAATTTAAGTAAGCTCTGCTTAACCTAATTTCGACACTTTGTGTACATAAATCCGACACCCCTGTCGGACTTATAGCAAGTGAATAAACACGCACTATCAAATGCAATGAAGGATAGAGCATACATTATTATTAAAAATTAAAGAGAAAAAATATATATTTTGCCTATTGAACATTGTACATAATTTCGACACCTATGTCTGAATTAGGAAACTATTGTTTGAGTGTACCTAAATCCGACACCCTAAAAATATTTAAATCTCTTTAAAATTTTAACTCATCTTCATTTTAAATCATATATTTAAATCCTATTAGGTTAGGTTAGGTAAGAGTGGCAGACCCTTGGTTCTGACCAAACGGTCTCACGTAGTCCTGATTAGGTCCGTTGTGATACCACACGTGTTCCGTAGAACCCACCTTCATCAGATCACTGATGGTTTATGCGACGTAACCGCGGAAGGATTTTAACAACTCATTCAAACCAGCCACTACTGTTCAGAAATCTGCTCAGCCGTCCAAGTTGTAAGTTGTTTAGTTCCTCCAGGCTATCGAAAGATGATTCACCCAGAGTAGTGAACCTCATTCTTGCGAGGCCAGGGCATTCACACAGAAAATGTTGAATACTTTCTTCCTCTTCCTCATCTCTGCAGCTTCTGCAGAAGTCGTTAGTGGGTATTTGCATAAGTTCGGCATGTCTACCGAAGAGGCAATGTCCGGTAACAACCGCAGTAATATTTCTCACGTCTTTTCGACTGTGTCTCAATTGCGGTTCTCTTTTTTTCGAATGTGGGCCACAGTTGCCTGGATGTACTACAGGTTGTCAACCCTGTCCATCTGTTCTGTGCAAGCTGCTTGGCCGTGTAGTCAATCTCCTCTTTGACCAATCCCAGTGGTTTGTTCACTGTATTGTCTGCTATAGTAAAAATCTTGAATACTCTCGCAAGATGGGGGCAAAGTCACGTGACACTCTGTCAATTTTGGTCTATTAAATTTTTATAAGTTGGCATGAATTACAGGACCGGACTTGAAAATTATACATGTGATACCTTCTAAAACAATTTATGCAATAGCCTCCTCGGTTCTACCGCTTTAATATTGCCAAATAATAAGTAATAGGTACCTAATAATTTCTTTTGAAAGTTTTGTTTTATAAATATTATAATTTAAGGTAGGTAATAATAAGCATGAATTTCTATATGGTTTAAAGATAAAGTGTCAAAATAGATTTAAAAAGTTTATAATATTATAAATATCCAAACCTTAAAAATACTAAACTAACTGAAACACAACTTAAAATAGGATTCTGTCACTCATATTTAGAACAGATTTTCTTTTGTTTTATTTGTTCAGATTATACATACAGGGTGGCCTTTTAGTGTGGCAAAGTACAATAGCTCCGTTACTATTTCAAATACATTAAAAATATTAATACAAAAGTTGAAGGGCAGTAAGTGACTTATAACGTAAAATTATTTTTAACTCTATAGGGTGGCTCAAAAAAGCGGAACAATAAAAAATGTACTTTTTTTAAATGGAACACCCTGTATATTTTTTCATTTTTAAATTCTAGATAAAATTATAATTATTTTTTATTAAATACATTATTAGTCTATACTTTATAGTTTCCGAGATATTGACTCTTGAAAAGTGACATTTTTGAACTTTGACAGCTTCTAACTTTCTAACAGTACGTCTTAGAGCAAAACGGCTTACATGTCCCTATCTTCAATTTTTATTATCTTCCCAAAAAAATCAACTTCCGGTTAAACCGGATGTTACTCGAAAGCAGGAAATATAGTTGTTCCGGTTTAACTGGAAGTTGATTTTTTTGGGAAGATAATAAAAATTGAAGATAGGGACATGTAAGCCGTTTTGCTCTAAGACGTAGTGTTAGAAAGTTAGAAGCTGTCAAAGTTCAAAAATGTCACTTTTCAAGAGTCAATATCTCGGAAACTATAAAGTATAGACTAATAATGTATTTGATAAAAAATAATTGTAATTTTATGTGGAATTTAAAAATGTAAAAATATACAGGGTGTTCCATTTGAAAAAAGTACATTTTTTCTTGTTCCGCTTTTTTGAGCCACCCTATAGAGTTAAAAATAATTTTACGTTATAAGTCACTTACTGCCCTTCAACTTTTGTATTAATATTTTTAATGTATTTGAAATAGTAACGGAGCTATTGTACTTTGCCACACTAAAGGGCCACCCTGTATAGGTAAAATACCTACAGTTTAACATAAACTAATTGAATTCAAGTTATTACATTCACTGTCAAGAAAATCCCCATATATGACTTACGTAAGGTACGTAGACACAAATATGGTTTTTATAGAATTTGTTGGCTAGCACGGTTACATTTCTAAACTTGTATGTGGGCTAACATAAAGTTAAAAGTTTTAATATAGCCAAGGATTTAATTTTTCTGGTGGAAACCCTACTTGAGTTTTTGACTTACATAAGGTACGTAGACCCAAAAGTGGTTTTTAGGGAATTTGTTGGTTATGATACAATTACATTATTTCTAAACTTGTATGTGGGCTAACATAAAGTTAAAAGCTTCAATATAGCTAGGGATTTAATTTTTCTGTCAATGGAAACCCTAATTTAACAGTTTTTGACTTAACGTAAGGTACGAAGACCCAAATACAGTTTTTATAGAATTTGTTGGTTATGATACAGTTACATTCCTAAACTTGTATGTAGGCTAACATAAAGTTAAAAGCTTTAGTTTACCCAGGGATTAAATTTTTCTGTCAGTGGAAACCCTACTTTAACAGTTTTTGACTTACGTAAGGTACGTAGACCCAAAAGTGGTTTTTATGGAATTTGTTTGTTAAACTGCAATTTATTGATACAGTTACATTTATAAACTTGTATGTAGGCTAACTTTATGGTAAAAACTTTATTTTATTGTCATACAAACAATAATAATAGTAATATCAAATAATAATTTCACTTATGTAAGGTACGTAGACACAGAAAATAGAATTATATATTTGTTCGCTATCCTATTACATACTAATATGGTTAGCTATTTTAACTATTATAGTAACATAATTTTACTTACTATTACCTTACTATTGCCAAACAATAATAATATTTACTAATAACAACAATAAAAATAATTCCTTCAAAATCAAATAGCTGCTTTTTAAAGGTTAATAATATGGAAAGCTGTTTTGGCATTTGGTAGAACTAGGCGATACCCGGTTTTATCAACCTACCCGGTTTTGTCCAACTCTCCGCTACCTACCTAAGTCAGGGAAATACTTAATTTCTACTTATTTTTCTTGAAACAGAAAAGGATATCTAGATAATGTAAAATGCAAAAATTATACATTAGAAACCTAACCTTAACGAACAAACATTTTAAGAACAAAAATTTTACAAACTAACTTTTCGACAAAAACGGCGTTCAGATGAAATAAAACTTATTACTTATCGATGAAATCAACTAACGAGCAAGGCACACATTAACAATTATGATCCCTAATGAAAAAGAATTTTAAAATTTTAACCTGTATCTAAATTTTTGGTCAAATAAATAATAATTGTAGGTACTTACAATTAAATGTAACAAAAACGCAATTTATAACTCGGTGTTTGGGCTCATTACGGTCCGCTACAAATCTAGGGATATTATTATGTCCCAATATCAGCTGATCGATGACAAATATAAGCGCTGTCATCTGTTTTAAAACGAGACTATTCGTGATATTTAGTATAGATCAGCTGGCATGCCTGCGCCCTCTCTTGCGAGCGCATCGGCAGCTTCGTTGCCATCTATTTTGGAGTGTCCAGGAACCCAGCACAGAATAACCCGATGTTGGTTGCCAAGTGTGCATAGATTGTTGCGGCATCGCTTTACGAGCTTTGATTTGACGCTGCTGGAACAGATTGCCTTAATCGCCGCCTGACTATCACTGAAGATGGTGATTGACGAGGCTACTCCCAAGCCAAGGTGTTCCTGCAGGATATTGACCGCCTTCTCTACTGCCAGTACTTCCGCTTGAAAAATACTACAATAGTTGGGGAGTCTATACGATTTCTGTATTTGTAAACTTTCGGAAAAGACCCCGGCTCCCACACCAACGTCCATCTTTGAACCGTCTGTGAAGATTGCGTGATCTGTTTTCGTTATGTTCTGATTGCTTTCCCAATCTTCCCTACTCGGAATGAGTATAGAATACCTTCTATCGAAGCATGTTATTGGGACAGAGTAATCAGTCGGGTCTCGTAGATTATTCCCCGGGTGAATCTTTAGTATACTGCTGTGCCCGTAGTTAGTTTCCTTCCAGAATTTCGACTCTTTTAGTCGCAGGGCACTTTTTGCAGCTATACTTTTTCCATAGATATCCAAGGGGGGTATATATAACATGACCTCTAGCGCCGCTGTCGGGGTTGACTTAAGGGCTCCGGTTATTCCTAAACAAGCTGCCCTTTGTATCTTTGTTATTGACTTAGTGTGCACTGCCTTTTCCAAAGCGGTCCACCAAACCAGGACCCCGTATATTAATATAGGTCTTATAATAGCTGTATAGATCCAGTGTACTATGTGGGGTTTTAGTCCCCATTTTTTTTCCAATTGCTTTTTTGCAGGCATATAATGCTACCGACGCTTTTTTAACTCGTTCTTGCAAGTTTATGCCCCAGTTTAGCTTGGAGTCAAGTACCAATCCTAAATACTTTGCTTTTTCCTTAAGCACTAAAGCATTATTGTCGAGTACTGGGAGTCTAAAGTTCTCGATCACCCTTCTGCGTGTGAATAGAACTACCTCCGTTTTTTCGGGGTTGATTTTTAACCCGCATTTCATGGCCCACTGTTGTAGTATTCGTAGCGCCATTCCTGTTAGGTCGCTGATTGTGTTTACAAATTTACCTGACACTAGTATAACTATATCGTCAGCGTATGCAATCACTTTTATTCCAGCCTTCTCCAACCAGTGGCGTAGATATGGGGGGGGTCCAGGGGGTCTGGACCCCCCCCAGAGATAGTAAGACAATATCACGATACGTAAGTTAAACAATTACAATCAACATATTCAAAGCCACAAGGAAAAAGGATTGTTGAAAAAAAGAAAATTATCTCCTTTTAATTCCATTAGCGCTTATCAAAATAAAAACGTCAAAACGTTCGCGTTACGTTATACAGTGTCACCAGTAAAGTCCGCATCATATGGGATTTTCTTTTATTAATAGCTTTATTCGAAATTTGACTTCGGCATCAAGTTCTGCTTCGATGGAGATGAAAATTAAGCAAAAAAATAGTAGTCACGTGGTTCGCATTATCTGTCAAATTTTAATTTTTTCCAAAAAATAATTCAAAAGTGGGGTTATTTCTGAAAGTATCGAAAAAAGTTATAAGAAAAAGTTTTTTAAAATGCAGTTTCTAGCCCACATGCAAAATTTCAGCTGGATAAGATAATTTTGATTTTTTACCTATAGTTTGTAAGTTGCACCACTTTTGCAAAATAAGACTTAACGCAACCTACATAAAACTTCTTAGTTTTGACAATGCTTTATTTCAGATATATTTTCTTTAAAGTAGCGCCATATTAAATGTGTGTTTTTCTACAAAATCAAAATTGGGCCATTAAATTTTGGTCGCATGTGATGCAAAGTTCATTTGTTTTTGACCCTGTATTAGGTAACTTCATAAAATAAGTATTTTTGAAAACGTAGTTTGTGTCTGAAAGTAAGAAAATAAAAAATGAAATAAAGGGGTTTTAAATTAAATCGTTAAAAATAGATAAACTTTACGTTAAGTTAAACTAAAATTAATTTTCCTCTTAATGAACACTTTACTGATGACACTGTGTTCTTTTCTTGTCTTAATATTAAGGTGTATCACTCTCAGACAAATTTTAATTATTTTTTGGAAAAAATTAAAATTTTACAGATAATGCGAATCACGTGACTACTATTTTTTTGCTTAATTTTCATCTCTATCGAAGCAGAACTTGATGCCAAAGTCAAATTTCGAATAAAGATATTAATTTAAAAAAATCCCATATGATGCGGACTTTACTGGTGACACTGTATAAGAAATAGGTATATTTTTTTAAAAAATCTATCCATTTCAAAATAACAGGGAAAACTTTGTTGAATTGATACTTTAAAGCTACATTTTAAGAGCTCAAAACAAAATTTTAGGGCGTGGCACCCCAAAAATGTTTCGCCTTCGGCGGTGCGCCTCCAGCGGGGAAATAGCCCGAGACCCCCCCCAGAATGAAAAGCTATCTACGCCACTGTCTCCAACGCTATGAGAACTTTATTTAAAACTCTCAGCCAGAGTGTTGGTGACAGAACCCCGCCTTGCGGAGTTCCTCTTCCAGCAAATCTGACCATCTCGCTACTTCCCAAACTGGAGCAGATTTGACGGCCTTTCAACATCCTCCTAATCCAACGGCAGATGTAGTTGTCGACCCCTGTTTCTATTAGAGCGTCGCACACTGCCTCGGTCGTGACGTTATTAAAGGCTCCTTCAATATCCAAGAAGGTACCTAGGGTGTACTCTTTATTGTTAAGGGATTTCTCAATATTGCCTACTACTTCGTGTAGCGCCGTTTCCACTGATTTCCCTTTGGTATAAGCGTGTTGAGACGAGCTTAATTCTCGCTCTCTCACCGAGTTCTTGATATGCAGATCCAGTAACCTCTCCAATGTTTTGACAAGGAACGAAGACAGGCTTATTGGTCTGAAGTCTTTGACGGTTACATGACTGCTCTTACCAGCCTTAGGGATGAAGACTATTTTTATCTTATTCCAGTCAGCCGGCATGTAAGTAAAATGCAAGCTGCTTCTGTATATCACCAAGAGCCAAGGGATCAGGATTCTCTTCCCTCTTTGTAGCATGGCGGGCATTATCCCGTCTAATCCTGGCGATTTGTAAGGTTCAAATGAGTCAATCGCCCATTCTAGTTTATCGTAAGTGACTACTGATTTAATGCTATTCAAATCCGGAACGTCTCCTTGATCGATAAGGGGCTCTATGGCCGATGTATTACCAGGAAAGTGGGAATCCATCAGCAGTTCAAGGGTTTCCCCACTACTCTCTGTGTATGTCCCATCATCTTTTTTTAGAAAAGAGGGAGCACTAGGCTCCTTTGATAGAACTTTTCTAAGTCTAGCGGCTTCGTTTGTACTCTCAATCCGCTCGCTGTAATTGTGCCAAGCGCTTCTTTGAGATTTTCTAATCGCTTTCTTGTACGTCTTTAGAGCCTCTCTATAAGAGCTCTCATCTTCAGTACGTTTGCTCTTTGCTTTGTTAAATATCCTTAAATCCTATTAAACGCATAACTTAAATTTTCCACCATTTTTTTTTAAACTAATTAATATAGTACAACTAAATCATAGCAAATGTGGCTTACCTTATAACAAAATCAACAAGTTGTTATATCGACTACGAGTGTACTGACATGTGCTTGTTTTAGGTTATTTTTCACTATTACTATTTTCAGATAAAGAAGAAAACTTTATTCACAAGCACCGGTAACAGTTTCCTCTTTGGGCTAAAATATTAGTTAGTTTATTTTTTTTTTCAGATTTCTTATTTTTAGTAGTTTTTAAAATATATGTCGGAATTATGGACGCTGTCTGAATTTGGGTCATTTACCTTACTTAATTTTTTATAAAACCCCACAAAAAATATTCAAAATGGAAAGATCGGGAGATCTCAGGCCCATTTGTACCTATCCATCTTTGAGGAAAGATATTGTCCAGAAATGGCCTTATTAGCAGAGAGTTGTGACCCGGAGCACCGTCTTGTTGGAGATAGACGGAATTGAAATGGGCCAATGGAATATTTTCCAGCAATTCGGGAATAACTTCCTCCAGGATTTTTAGGTATTTACGACCTGTGAGACCCCCATCATACATCCGGTAAACTATCTGTCGGCCCAAAATAAAATATGATACACCAATCCCGAAGCGCCCTTGTTCTGCCCTTTCGGAAATTAAATGGTAATTTTCTTTAGATTAACGCCTCGTGTTATGACGATTAAAAATTCCTGCACTTGAAAAATAACATTCGTCAGACCAGATGACAAGTCTGCCAAAAGATGCGTTAGTGCGGATTTGTTCTAAATACCATTGGCAAAAAGTTATTCGACGCTCTGCTTCTCCGGGGTGTAAATGTTGCACTATCTTAAATTTATATGGATAGTATTTATATTTTTTCAATATTATTTGAGCATTAGAACTTGTTACCCAATTTCTTCCTCTATTTTTCTACAGGAAGATGAAGTCGTTGCTTCTGCGTAAGATAAAACATTTATTTCTTTTCTCTCCCTGTCTTCTTTGAAGTATGTTTTGGGACGTGGCTGAATAAACGGCCCGTGCTCAACTAGATTGGGTTTCAAAAGAGCAAATATTTCTGAAAATGGTTGCCTTCTTTCTGGATGCCTAATATAAATTAAAACAATCGTCAGATAAGAAAAATTATCATAATTGAAAGCGCTTTAAATACATTACATACCGATTGAAATATAATTCAGAAGCTTCTTGGGAATTTTCATTGCATTGCATAAAACATACCAACATGTCATACTTTTCATAATTTTCATAAACGGCCATTGATAAAAATAAGTTAAATAAAATGACCTACGTATAAAAGTATTTCATAAAACGACAATAATAGTCTGACAAATCTTTCAATTTTTGGTCATTTTTATTTGTTTCTAATAAATTGGCCATGGCCACCACCTGTTACCTACAAACAAAGTAAATAATTAAAAAGCTTGTTTTTTAAAATAAATATAAACATCTATACATTTTTGAAAAGCCCAAATGATACTTATTCAATATAAAAAATAATATACATATTTAAAAAAAAAGCATAGGTTGGGTTAATATCTGGAAAACTAACATTTTTAGAAAAAAAAAACTGATTACGCCACTGGGCTCTACGTAAAATGTTCTACGAGTATCAGTTTTTACTTTTCCAGTAAATTGACGCATAACGGAATTACGAGGGGTGCCTAAAAAGGAAAGTTTTTCAAAATCACCTTGTAGATTAAAATCTGAGAATGCAATGACATATTTGTCACCGGAATAATTCGTTTCGTTAAAAAGTAGCACAGTGACGCGAAAACCGCAAATCTCTATCTTTGATAATAACTCCAATATCCACTAAAAGTATCGAAAATGGAACACCCTGTACAGTATTCTAGTCTGAATATTACCAAAGGCCCTTTAAATTTTCTAGGACCTAAATTTACACTCTTCTTATAGCAATAAAAAAAACTTTAATAATTTAGAAAACAAGTCCAAAAATATAGGTAGTTTCCATAAGCAATTTTAGTGTAAGGTAATTAGTTTTATTAACACAGGGTATCAAAGCACTAACGAGCCAAACTTAACGATTCACCTAAATAGGACAATTAGAGACATTTTATTGCCATTTTAAGTAAAATTTGATATCGTAAGTTTGACTCGCGAATCTAATTAACTTTCTAAATTATTACTTTTAGATTTTTTGACGCAAGATTCTGTAGAAATAAAAAAAAAGAGGAACTATATTTTTGCCATGGAATGTATTCAGACGAGATAACAGGGGTATTTAACGATATGGCATCTTTCCTATCAACCCATCCAAATGAGGTAGATGTACTTTAATAATAAATTTACCGTTCCAGTTTTAAGGACACGTTAAATCAATCGACTTACTTGTAGGATGATTATTCGCAAGTTTCCTTGCTTGCCGCACGATATAATACAGGTAGTTTCCAGTTTTTCTCGCCTCCCAGTACATATTTAAAGATATTAAGTGGTTTGGCTGTATTGCGCGGTTCTCTGTATTAAGTCTATTAGGTATCATCTATTTTAATCAAAAAATAGTATTATAAACTTTTGTCTTAGGCCTCTTTCACACTATCAGGTTCGCCGGTCAGGTTTTAAACCGGACAGAATCCTGAAGTAAAAATAAAAATATCCGGACCCGATCAGGTTTTCCTCAGGTCCGGTATTGTCCTTACTAATAAACTTTAGTCCACGTTTCGATGGTGGATCGTAATGCTGTTATAGCTTTGTGGTATTTGTATGGAAAGCGTAAAAAGCAAAAAAAAAGTTAAAAGGGGACTTTGGGTACACCCTCTACTTCAAACAAGTGACAAGATTGGTGCTTTTCAAATATTGTATAAGGAATTAAGAAGTGACGAAAATTTTTTTTTAATTACTTTAGAATGTCTGTTTCGTCCTTTGAAGAACTATACTAAATTATAGCCAGTTTTACAGCGTCAAAATACAAAAATGAGGGATTGCATCAGTTTAAAAGAAATGCTTAGCTTAACTATCAGGTAAGCGTTCGCACCTTCCTCGCCAGAGTTGAAACAAATAATAAACTACCACAGACTAAACCTGAAGACCATAACCGGACAAGTGTGAACGCGCACATAAGCTGCAATACCCCACCATCACTTCGTCCGGCGTCAGGGAACCGGATGCTCCAGTCGACCCATCCGGCTGCAACCGGTCGCCGAACCTGATCCTGATAGTGTAAAGAGCTATATTTAAACGAATGGTCCATTACTTGTCCGGTTTGCTTTAGGTTTGAAACCGGACCGGTTAAACCTGATAGTGTGAAAGAGGCCTTAGATTATCTATACAGGGTGTCCGCTAATTAATGGTACATAGAAAATCCACAGACTTCCTACGTAAAAATATTAGGATTTAATCGTACTTACCCATATCCGAAAGTTGATATTAACTGAGATACAGGGTGTTAAAGTTAAAAGTTCATTTTTGTTTTCTCTAATAACTTTGAGAAAAACCTACATTTTTTCACAAAATTTGGCAGTTGGTTTTTTTTTAGGATGAGAAATTGATTTTTTTATGAAATTTTAATGTGCAAAGTAGAGGGTGCTGTCTGCGGTTTTTTCGCATATTTACTAGATCATAACTTTTTTCTGCCTCAGTGTATTTAAGTTTTTAATGAAAATAATAATTTTTCGATATTTATTACATAAGAAAGATATACTAAGTTTAGGTCGCCCAGAGTTGCCGTTTCGGAGATATTTGCATTTAAATTATTCAGCGCGCTAGCTCAGGCAAGCAAATAATGTTTTGTTACTTCTTACCAATTAACTTTTACATGATAAATAATGTTCTAGTACTGGTAATTGGGAATAATACATACAAAAATTGGATTGTTCTTTAACTTACTTTATTTAAAATAACTTGCAAAATTGAAAAATAATATTTTATTTTAAAATCATTACAACATGTTACAATAATCAACAAACAAATAACAACATAGAGTTTTCATAGCAACTGCATAATTTAATTTGTTTTCTCATAGCTTACTTTGAAAAAAAAAATAGTTTGCAAATAATTATAATAATTGGGCAGGGTGCACTGAATAATTTAAATGCAAATATCTCCAAAACGGCAACTCTGGGCGACCTAAACTTAGTATATCTTTTTTATGTAATAAATATCTAAAAATTATTATTTTCATTAAAAACGTAAATACACTGACGCAGAAAAAAGTTATGACCTAATAAATATGCGAAAAAACCGCAGACAGCGCCCTCTACTTTGCACATTAAAATTTCACAAAAAAATTAATTTCTCATCCAAAAAAAAACCCAACTGCCAAATTTTGTGAAAAAATGTTGGTTTTTCTCAAAGTTATTAGAAAAAAACAAAAATTAACTTTTAACTTTAACACCCTGTATCTCAGTTAATATAAAACTTTCGGATATAGGTAAGTACGATTAAATCCTAATATTTTTAAGTAGGGAGCCTCTGGTTTTTCTATCTACCATTAATTAGCGGACACCCTGTATAGGTCGAAAGGAAGCACCATCAGTGGAGCGACTGTGGATTCTAATTTTAAATATGCAGTTGGTTTTTTAATTTTATATATTTTTCCGAAACTGGCTTAAGATTTACTTCTATCTTAGCCGTATTCGATTGGGACAGAGATTTGGATGGATCTGATCTTAAAAATCAGTTAAGTGATCCAAGGTGAAACACGGATTTTTATGTCATTTGTTCGTTTGGGTTTCGATTTTGACTTAACCCTTAACTACTATAATCTGGGTCTAAGAGACCCAAGGCATATCCGTTAACCCCACTCTTCCTTACCCAAACGCAGTTGAGTGTTGCGATCCCGTGAATGTTAAAGATGTCCAGCAGACCTTAAAAAGCCGTATAAAGCGTATCGCTTTTTCCATATTTACGCGAGTTACGGACGTATCGGGGTCTGGAGGACCCAGTGACAGTATTAATTAGTGAGCTGTTTAATATGTGATGATAGTAGTTAAGGGTTTTAACCTCGTTTCATGTTCAAAAATTAGTCAGAGAGTAGCGTAGTAGTATTTTATACAGCGGGGGACTAAAGAAAAACAACTTTAACATATTTATAATAATTTATAATTAGTATTATGGGATACAGTAAAACAAAGCTAAACTTGTAAATTTCCACTATATTTACTAGAAAAATTACATGTTTCGCTAACACTGTAGCTTCGTCAGATGACAATGATTTAATAAAGGTGAAAAATTTAAATCTAATTGATTATTAAGTAACTGGTCCGTATTTTTAAGTTTATTTATTTCCACAGATTCTAACAAATTTAGTTTTACGCCTTTGTTTTCTGTACTTATGTAAGATTTTAAAGGAAAGATCGAAATTATGTTGATAATCAAGTAAATGGTTAGCATAGTTTGAGTCTGTTTTATTTTTTAGAAAACTGTTATAATGTTCCTGTATTCTTTTGTCAAAATGTACGTTTTAGGACAATCTTTGCATTTTAATTTATAGACGCCTGATTTTTTGTTTATATCGCTTTTAGTTTTATTGCTTTTTATAAATTTACTTAAAGAGTTATTAGTTTTGTAACACACATTTATATCAAGTTTGTTAAGAAAATTGCCAATTACTTTGCTAGGTTGTCCAAAGAAAGTGACAAGTTTAAATTGGTCAGCGCTAGAAAAAAGTCAAGTAGTCAATAGCCTTTTTGTAAGTGTTCTTTTTTTAGGATTTTCTCAATTAGATTTGAGTTACATCCGTTGTTAACTACAATTTGTTTAATAATGTTTTAGTTTATTTTGAAAATTGATTTTATTTAGAGGGAGAGTAACTAGTCTATGGATCATACTGTGAAAAGACGCTAATTTATGTTGTATAGGGCGGCAAGAAGAGTTGTGTATGACAGTATCAGTATGAGATGGTTTATGGAAAACGGAGAAAACGTGTCTATCATTTTCTCTCTTAATATTTAAATCAAGAAAATTGATAGAATTGTCACTTTCGTTTTCTATTGTAAACTTGATATTTTTGTGTAGGCTGTTAATATATTCTAAAAGGACTTTAATTTGTCTATCAGCAGCGATGGGCGGATCGGATCTGAGCCGGATCGGTGAGTCGGATCTTAAGAAAGATTCATACTGATCCGACTCTCAAAATAAAATAGACGGATCACGGATCTGACGGATCTATTTGATTTGGTTGTCGACCGCTAGGTTCACTGCTACGGCGCACGGCGCCACGAGCTGCGATGCGATGGAGAGCGGCTCGTGGCTCTCGGATCGGATCCGTTAAAAGATTTTTTAAGTCGTTCCGTTCCGATGCCTGACCTGCGGGTCGCAGCGTTGGAAAGCAAACGAAGCGTGGCGATTTATTACTGTTGTGTTTATTGTATTGTGGGTTGCGTCACTTATTTCTTGATGATTTCATAGAGTCTGGAATATAAGTTTTTTCTATGAAACCACCATATTAAAGAATCTTCGTATCTTTTAATAAGCGGTTCATTTAAATGTTTGTCCATTTCTGTAATCACTGGGGGTTCTTATATTTTGAATAATGTTAAATGGCGCTACCGCGTAAGATCGTTTAAAATAATGATCAATGACACGGATCGTGACTCAGAATAACCGAGCCGAGAACCGATAAGATTTTCTTTATAATTTTTGGGACAAGACCCGGGATCCGGCTCATTGAGTCGGATCTTTGTGCTGATTCGGATTTGGTGACCCGAATCCCAAAATAGATCCGTCTTGCCCACCACTATCTATCAGTACCAAGAAAATATGTAAGAAACAATAAAGGAACTTCAACGGGATTTATAAAACCCAGTGCGACATCTTGCGTCCCAGTACGGTACCTTAGAAAAGGTCAGTCGTAAAGGGTTATTCTGTAAAAACAGAAAATTATGCAAGATGCCCTCAAAACCGGTATAAGTGCCGGACCACAGATATTAATTCGAAAAAGGTTTTTCTGTTTCCTTCCGCCAAACCCATCCCCAGACGCGTTTCGCCGTTATTACGGCTCATCAGTGAGGCTCGGTTTGGCAGAAGGAAACAGGACTCAAAGACAAATCACTTGTCAGGATCGATCATCAACGGGATTTATAAAACCCAGTGCGACATCTTGCGTCCCAGTACGGTACCTTAGAAAAGGTCAGTCGTAAAGGGTTATTCTGTAAAAACAGAAAATTATGCAAGATGCCCTCAAAACCGGTATAAGTGCCGGACCACAGATATTAATTCGAAAAAGGTTTTTCTGTTTCCTTCCGCCAAACCCATCCCCAGACGCGTTTCGCCGTTATTACGGCTCATCAGTGAGGCTCGGTTTGGCAGAAGGAAACAGGACTCAAAGACAAATCACTTGTCAGGATCGATCATCAACGGGATTTATAAAACCCAGTGCGACATCTTGCGTCCCAGTACGGTACCTTAGAAAAGGTCAGTCGTAAAGGGTTATTCTGTAAAAACAGAAAATTATGCAAGATGCCCTCAAAACCGGTATAAGTGCCGGACCACAGATATTAATTCGAAAAAGGTTTTTCTGTTTCCTTCCGCCAAACCCATCCCCAGACGCGTTTCGCCGTTATTACGGCTCATCAGTGAGGCTCGGTTTGGCAGAAGGAAACAGGACTCAAAGACAAATCACTTGTCAGGATCGATCATCAACGGGATTTATAAAACCCAGTGCGACATCTTGCGTCCCAGTACGGTACCTTAGAAAAGGTCAGTCGTAAAGGGTTATTCTGTAAAAACAGAAAATTATGCAAGATGCCCTCAAAACCGGTATAAGTGCCGGACCACAGATATTAATTCGAAAAAGGTTTTTCTGTTTCCTTCCGCCAAACCCATCCCCAGACGCGTTTCGCCGTTATTACGGCTCATCAGTGAGGCTCGGTTTGGCAGAAGGAAACAGGACTCAAAGACAAATCACTTGTCAGGATCGATCATCAACGGGATTTATAAAACCCAGTGCGACATCTTGCGTCCCAGTACGGTACCTTAGAAAAGGTCAGTCGTAAAGGGTTATTCTGTAAAAACAGAAAATTTTCTGTTTTTACAGAATAACCCTTTACGACTGACCTTTTCTAAGGTACCGTACTGGGACGCAAGATGTCGCACTGGGTTTTATAAATCCCGTTGATGATCGATCCTGACAAGTGATTTGTCTTTGAGTCCTGTTTCCTTCTGCCAAACCGAGCCTCACTGATGAGCCGTAATAACGGCGAAACGCGTCTGGGGATGGGTTTGGCGGAAGGAAACAGAAAAACCTTTTTCGAATTAATATCTGTGGTCCGGCACTTATACCGGTTTTGAGGGCATCTTGCATAATTTTCTGTTTTTACAGAATAACCCTTTACGACTGACCTTTTCTAAGGTACCGTACTGGGACGCAAGATGTCGCACTAGGTTTTATAAATCCCGTTGATGATCGATCCTGACAAGTGATTTGTCTTTGAGTCCTGTTTCCTTCTGCCAAACCGAGCCTCACTGATGAGCCGTAATAACGGCGAAACGCGTCTGGGGATGGGTTTGGCGGAAGGAAACAGAAAAACCTTTTTCGAATTAATATCTGTGGTCCGGCACTTATACCGGTTTTGAGGGCATCTTGCATAATTTTCTGTTTTTACAGAATAACCCTTTACGACTGACCTTTTCTAAGGTACCGTACTGGGACGCAAGATGTCGCACTGGGTTTTATAAATCCCGTTGATGATCGATCCTGACAAGTGATTTGTCTTTGAGTCCTGTTTCCTTCTGCCAAACCGAGCCTCACTGATGAGCCGTAATAACGGCGAAACGCGTCTGGGGATGGGTTTGGCGGAAGGAAACAGAAAAACCTTTTTCGAATTAATATCTGTGGTCCGGCACTTATACCGGTTTTGAGGGCATCTTGCATAATTTTCTGTTTTTACAGAATAACCCTTTACGACTGACCTTTTCTAAGGTACCGTACTGGGACGCAAGATGTCGCACTGGGTTTTATAAATCCCGTTGATGATCGATCCTGACAAGTGATTTGTCTTTGAGTCCTGTTTCCTTCTGCCAAACCGAGCCTCACTGATGAGCCGTAATAACGGCGAAACGCGTCTGGGGATGGGTTTGGCGGAAGGAAACAGAAAAACCTTTTTCGAATTAATATCTGTGGTCCGGCACTTATACCGGTTTTGAGGGCATCTTGCATAATTTTCTGTTTTTACAGAATAACCCTTTACGACTGACCTTTTCTAAGGTACCGTACTGGGACGCAAGATGTCGCACTGGGTTTTATAAATCCCGTTGATGATCGATCCTGACAAGTGATTTGTCTTTGAGTCCTGTTTCCTTCTGCCAAACCGAGCCTCACTGATGAGCCGTAATAACGGCGAAACGCGTCTGGGGATGGGTTTGGCGGAAGGAAACAGAAAAACCTTTTTCGAATTAATATCTGTGGTCCGGCACTTATACCGGTTTTGAGGGCATCTTGCATAATTTTCTGTTTTTACAGAATAACCCTTTACGACTGACCTTTTCTAAGGTACCGTACTGGGACGCAAGATGTCGCACTGGGTTTTATAAATCCCGTTGATGATCGATCCTGACAAGTGATTTGTCTTTGAGTCCTGTTTCCTTCTGCCAAACCGAGCCTCACTGATGAGCCGTAATAACGGCGAAACGCGTCTGGGGATGGGTTTGGCGGAAGGAAACAGAAAAACCTTTTTCGAATTAATATCTGTGGTCCGGCACTTATACCGGTTTTGAGGGCATCTTGCATAATTTTCTGTTTTTACAGAATAACCCTTTACGACTGACCTTTTCTAAGGTACCGTACTGGGACGCAAGATGTCGCACTGGGTTTTATAAATCCCGTTGATGATCGATCCTGACAAGTGATTTGTCTTTGAGTCCTGTTTCCTTCTGCCAAACCGAGCCTCACTGATGAGCCGTAATAACGGCGAAACGCGTCTGGGGATGGGTTTGGCGGAAGGAAACAGAAAAACCTTTTTCGAATTAATAAAGGAACTGTTTAAAAAGAGGATGGTTGCTTATTTTATCTTCTAAAAATCCATAAATATTTCAGCCAATAAAGGACTAATAGGGTTACCCATAATAAGACCATTTTTGCTAGTGTATATTTTGTCGTTGAACTCAAAATAATTTTGTTCAAAGCATACTGTAAAAGAATTGGTAATTTCTTGTTTTTTGATCAGATTTACATTTTTTAAGGTAAGAAGTTGATTGACGAAAATAATCGTTTCATCGATAATTTCAATCCTTCCTTTAAAATCATACATAGCTACAGAAAATAAAGGCGTAAAACTAAATTTGTTGAATCTATGGAAATAAATCAACTTAAAAATACGTGTAGTACTACAAAATGAACAAAAAAATTGCTTTCATGGGTTCATGTATCATTAATTTTTTTCCATTCTCTCCGAAAAGCATTTCTGATATTTTGTATTTTAGTTTTAACATCTTTAACATCATTATTATTTTTGCTTTTTAAAATTTTTTTTAACTCTTCATTATGCTTCTCTTTTTAAATACTTATTTACATAATTTGGATCTTCAATTTTCCACAAACATGGTCGTTCTCTATATAATTCTAGAAACTCGGTTACTCTTTCTTTTGTCCACTCCATTACACAACAAAATTTAAAAAAGATAAAACGACGCGCTCAACGACTGGCACTTTACGTTAGTTGTACCTAAGTACGAATTTGACTTGCAGCGACTTGATTCTTCACCGACGACGTATTTCACCGACCGGGTCCGTCGTTCAGCTTCAGCACTAACGTGCGTTCCAAATATGCAAAATTAGACAGACCCTATCTCCGAATTGTCGCTTCGTCTGTGGGCACCTAATAAAATTTAGACGAATAAAATCTATTTGCACTATCGTAGATTAAATTTTGAATGATAACGTTCGATATGAACTTTGTTAATGAAACTTGTGCAATTAACGTTGCCCACGTTTCATTATAGTGTTCATATCGAACTAGTATCATTAATAACTATAAGAAAAAATAATTAAATAATTTTATACATAATTAAATATTTTAATTTTTTTTATTGAATATTAACATTTTAGGTATTATTTTGACTTACCTTGTATTTTAATTAGTTCTATTTAACAATTACATTTTTAGATCTTGTTATTAGTAGAGTATCCCTCATGAACTGATGTTTTTGGGATTTTATTTGGAATAAATAAATAAATAAATAATCAGTTAAATCGATCCGGATCGATCTAAACCAGCGAATCGAACAAGCCTCAGGAGAGCCGCCCAACGCAGCCGAAGCACTTTTATATTTTTAACTTTACCGGTAGACAAGCGACGAAAAATATAAATGTAGGTAACAGAAAAACAGAGTCAACGGAACTGACTAAATATTTACTAGCATGATAATTTTACTCATATGGAAGATTATACACCTAACTGCATTAACGAGTTAGGTATATACAGGGTGACAATTTAAAAACTTGAAATGGCCATATCTTAGGAACGAAAAACTGAAGAAAAAAATACTCAAAAAACAGTTTCTATAAAACGAAGGGGAAACAAAAACAAGCGTATTATCCCACCCTTATCTGCCACCTCTTGGACAGGGTGATATACACCCCTAAAATCTTAAATAGAAAGGGGGGTCGAGTGATACATCGTTTTGAAGCTCTTGAAAAATGCTTTCCAATGGTACCATAGAAAGCTACATTTCAGGAAATTCTTCTCTGTTTATTTAGGAAAACAATAAATGAAAACACAATTTTGAAATTTTTTATTATTATTTAGTTAAATGTTCAAAATGATTTCCGTTGTTTTGAAGACAATAATAAAGCCTACTTTCAAATTCTTCACGTACATTTGCAAATGTTTCTCTGGATATAGCACGACATTCCTGAACTATTCTATGCTGAAGTTGCTCTAGTGACTCAGGTTGCGTTTTAAAAACCACAGATTTTAGGTGACCCCACAAAAAGAAGTCAAGAGGTGTTAGGTCCGGGGATCTAGGTGGCCATTCAACAGGACCTCTTCTTCCAATCCACTGGTTAGGATAATTATCATCCAACCACTGCCTAACGGGAACTACATAATGCGGAGGTGCTTCATCCTGTTGGAAATATAGTAAGCGTTCTTCTAAAGATAAATTTCCGAGTATGTTCCTCTGATTTTCTAATTCTCGCACTATTAGTGGTTCGATATACCTCTGTAGCATTTCAGCATACCTGTCGCCATTTAAATTTCCTTGTATAAATATTGGGCCGATAATACCATCTCCCAATATACCAGCCCAAACATTAATTTTCTGGGGGTTCTGGGTAAGCCTTTCTCTAAATAGGGATTTTCGTCATTCCAGTAACGAAAGTTTTGCTTATTAACACGCCCATTTAAATAAAAGGTACACTCATTACTGAAGCAAATATTTTTAACTAGTCGAGGTTCTGCCGTAATTCTATCTGTCATTATTTCACAAAACTGAATTCTTCTGTCCGGGTCGTCGTCACCAAGTTCTTGCAGCATGTGCAGTTTATAGGGATAAAACTTATGAAATTTAAGTACCTTTCTTATTGATTTACGAGATAATCCAGTTGCTACAGGTAGTACAGGTGCTTGAGGAGTTGATAAAGTTGAATTCATTGCAAACTGCCCTAGAATTTCAATTTGCGCTGCTTCGTCGGCTAGTCTCTGTTGATTTCTCTTTTTATTCGCGACAGAACCAGTTTCTTCAAATTTGGCTACTAGTTGACGAACATACTCCGCGCTTACATTTTGACCTGGATGCCTTTCGTTAAAACGTTGAGCTGTCCTTAAGAAACATTGATCCTGGGAACCATAAATGAGAATAACTTCTACACGTTCAGCTGTGCTGTATACCATTGTTAAAGATAAGAAGTGCTGCTTTTCGTTTAAACTGAACCGAAAGTCAACTGTTCTTAAAATAATAATACTAGTACAAGTTACTTTTAAAGTAAATTATGTGATAATAAAATGCGAATATTTATAAACAAATTTTTTTTTCGACAAAAAAACCATAGCAAATAAACCAAAACAAAATACCTAGGCTTAAAATGTTTAGAATTCTTAAGAGATATCTCTTAATATGCCAGGATATTGGTAGCAATCATTTTGAACATTTAATTAAATAATAATAACAAATTTCAAAATTGTTTTCATTTATTGTTTTCCTTAATAAACAGAAAAGAATTTCCTGAAATGTAGCTTTCTATGGTACCATTGGAAAGCATTTTTCAAGAGCTTCAAAATGATGTATCACTCGACCCCCCCTCCCTTTCTATTTAAGATTTTAGGGGTGTATCTCACCCTGTCCAAGGGGTTGCAGATAAGGGTGGGACAATACGCTTGTTTTTGTTCCCCCTTCGTTTTATAGAAACTGTTTTTTGCGTTTTTTTCTTCAGTTTTTCGTTCCTAAGATATGGCCATTTCAAGTTTTTAAATTGTCACCCTGTATAAGTGTTATATTGTCATCTGTAGATCAGTTTGTAAAGAAAAATTTGGTGTCTATGATGTAAAAAAGTGTAGTGTCTGCAAATCAGGGTATCGGAGTAATTAACCAATTACTGTTATAATAATGTTTAAAATAACGGACTAGATTTGCAGAATAAAAGTAAAATGTTTATGTAGTCTTTGCAACTTTCATCTAAATATGTCGAAAGAACTAACTAATGCAGAGTAATATACTAAATTATTTGCCGCGATCAGGGATTCAGTTATTCAAACCGAGTTGAGAGTTGCCAAAAAGCTGACATTGCAGCTGAAAACATAATATTAATAAATAAAATTGATGAACAAAATAGTAAACTAAAAGCAATAAATAGTAGATTGATGTTATAACATGAAATATAGACAATTGGAGTTCGAAAGGCGCTTTATTTCTTGCAATTCCTTTATAACTTTTTTCTCACCCGCGTCAAAGTGCAAGTTAAAGAAACAGTGATGTTAATGACTCAATCAATCAAAAATTGTTACTCCAATTTAAAGAGGCTTGATTGGCTCATCGTGGTTTGGCAAGACACTTGCATTTTACATTAAAGATAAACAATCAATTTTTAAAACGAAATTGTGGCAGTTCTATCATATTATTATCAAGTTGTTTCAAACTTAAACAGTACATTAAAAACATGTGAAAAAGAATCCCCTTACTTTACTTTTTGATAATTTGTAAAAATGTAAGCGTAATTATTTTTTGAAGTTGAGCGGGATTTGGCTAACTTTAAATCTGCCTATTAATTTTTTGAAAATTCTGGATGAAATTAATAACATCGGATAACTAGATCAGTCACGATTCGTTTTTAAAAATCCTTCAAATTTATCCCTATTTTTGAACGTCAAAATTCCCTTAAAGGCAATTAGATTTTTTTAATGCTAAGTTTTGATTACATTTTTGAGTTTCATCATATTTAAATTTGATATAATACGTGTTTTCTTAGTATCGAAATTTTCTTTAGGTTGTTATAATGGATTGTCAGCATTTTTATGAATTTCATGATGACATACATGAGAAATTGATTAAGCAGATGCTTGAAATATTTGGAACTAAATTGGTGCCGTTTGAAAACCATATGGATAAGCTTACTTTGGATTATTTGAATTCTAAAAATCAACAGGTTGGTTAAACCAGGGAAAGGACGGGTAATTGCGAACACCCAAGCCATCTGGATTTATCTAAACCATAACTATAAAACTACTTTTTACCAATTTTCATAATTCCTTCTGCGTGTGGTAGCATCAAGATGGTCCCAGTCAGTGCAAGGAATTAAAAGAAAATAGGGGATGGGTCAAAACGAATTAAAAATTTATCGGAAAAAAATGTTTACACAAATTTTCAGGTCATTTTTTTATAGTTATGGAGTGAAGGAAAAAGAAATATAATAATATCTACTGCCCAGTTGTTAAGGTCAATAATCCCAATTTTGATCGTATCGGTATATTTTCTTTTAAAGTTGACGGCTGGGGCAAGGAGAACAAATAATAGATTTGCAAAAACATTGAATGATTTGAAATGTTTAGACTAGTAGGTCAAGAAAACCAAAGTTAAATAATATATACAGTATCACCAGTAAAGTCCGCATCATATGGGATTTTTTTTATTAATAGCTTTATTCAAAATTTGACTTTGGCATCAAGTTCTACTTCGATCGAGATAAAAATTAAGCAAAAAAATAGTAGTCACGTGATTCGCATTATCTGTCAAATTTTAATTTTTTCCAAAAAATAATTCAAAAGTGGGGTTATTTCTAAAAATATCGAAAAAAGTTATTAGAAAAGGGTTTTTTAAATGCAGCTTCTAGCCCACGTGCAAAATTTCAACTGCATAAGATAATTTTTATTTTTCACTTATATTTTGTAAATTGCACCACTTTTGCAAAATAAGACTCAACGCAACCTACATAAAACTTCTTAGTTTTGACAATGCTTTATTTCAGATACATTTTCTTTAAAGTAGCGCTATATTAAATGTGCGTTTTTCTACAAAATCAAAATTGGGCTATTAAAATTTGGTCGCATGTGATGAAAGTTTATTTGTTTTTGACCCTGTATAAGGTAACTTCATAAAATAAGTATTTTTGAAAACGTAGTTTTGTGTCTGAAAGTAAAAAAATAAAAACTAAAGTAAAGGGGTTTTAAATAAAATCGTTGAAAATAGTTAAACTTTACGTTAAGTTAAACTAAAATTTAATTTTCACTTAATGAACACTTTAATGATGACACTGTGTTCTTTTTTGTCTTAATATTTTTAATTAAAAGTGGTGCAATTTACAAAATATAGGTAAAAAATCAAAATTATCTTATGCAGCTTAAATTTTACATGTGGGCTAGAAACTGCATTTAAAAAAACTTTTTCTAATAACTTTTTTCGATACTTTTAGAAATAACCCCACTTTTGAATTCTTTTTTGGAAAATATTAAAATTTGACAGATAATGCGAATCACGTGACTACTATTTTTTTGCTCTTTTCATCTCGATCGAAGCAGAACTTGATGCCAAAGTCAAATTTTGAATAAAGCTATTAATAAAAAAAATCCCATATGATGCGGACTTTACTGGTAACACTGTATGTCAAAAAAACTAAAGACCGTGAGGTGAAAAGGGAATAAAATAATCTTCTTGTTAAAGATATCGAGCGGCATTTTTTTACGGATTTTTAATATCAGAGAAACTAATTTTGTGTAGTGTTTGGGCGCACAATATATATTGCGCCGCTATATATATTCTGTGGTTTGGGTGAATTAAGAATTTCAAGAATAAGTTTTGTGGTGTTCTAAAATTCTGTTTTGCCCAATAGTTGTAAGAAAGTTAAGGAGAAGCGGGTATGCCCAATACATATATATTTTTAAATGCTATACCATTTTACCAAATATTATTTATTTTTTATAACGAAAATTTCACACCTGCATTATGTAGGTAGCTATTCAAATTCTGTTAGTATTCTAGAAGTTGACCATGACAACAACAAAATTTCCATAGTATTTCTAATTATTTGATTGAAAGTTCATTAATCTATGTTTCATTTAACTGCCTTAAATTACTTGTAGACTAATACTTCTTTCATTCTTTTAGTGCAGTGGTTCCCAAACTTATTTTGTCTACTGCCTACTTTGGGAATAAATTATTTTTTAGCGCCCCCATTTTTTCACCTACTTAAAAACCACTATAACTTTAAATTACATTAATTAATTATTGTGAGCTATATTAGCGGAGATTAAACATTCATTCTAAACGAGACTTTTACTATAACCCGCAAGAGTTACGCGCGAAACCGCAAATGAAAATAAAATAAATATTACGTTGTTTACATAGGATTGCATAAGCAGCACGCACCGACAGGAGTAAGCCAAACATGCATAAACTCGTTTATCTCATTCGACGGTCAATCGTACTCAACAAGTAAGAACAAGTACTATGAACCCCAGCCGATTGATACAGGAATGCACAAATCGGGTTATTTAACAAAAACTTGTTAAAACATGATTGCCTGCGGTCTATTATCTACGAATACTAAAACTAGTAAAATGCGAAAGTGTGTCTGTTGCCTTTTTATTTGTTTGTTTGTGTCTACTTTCATTTCGAAACGGAGCGACCGATTGACATGATTTTTATTTTATTTATTCAATAAAACAGGACAGATATATATGAACTACGCGGAGAGAAAAATCGAACCGAGTTTGATCAATCTCTTAATTAATATTAGTTGATGTTCACAAGTTGTAGACGAGTGTCGAGAGCTCACGGTGTCTAAGAGTCTTCCTAGCTAGATGAAATTACAAATCGCCCCCCAAGCCTCTACACAACCAGTGGCGTAGCGTGCAGGGGGCCAGAGGGGGCGACCGCCCCCCCCCCGCCCTTTGAACTATTTCCCAAACGGCGCCCCTTCCCACTCTCCCAGTTCAATTTCACTTCACATGATAATAATTGATAAAATTGTATAAATAATATTTATATACCAAAGCCCTCATCTTATTATTATTTTATTTTCACTACTTGATTTAATTTATAATTAAAATATTATTTGCCACGATCAATAATTTGTATTCTTTCAGTTATTTTGCTTTAACAATTAAAAATTGCTTGAAATCTCTAATTTACTAGAGACTAAATTTTAACTTTTTAAAAGTAGTGTGTTATTGTCGCCAATGAGAATAATATGCTTATATTATTATGTATGCTTATATTATTATGTAATATGCATAAAATATTTTATAGAGTTTTAACAAAATTCCCCTTGTCGTAAACATATTCTGTTTTCATGTGACCATTTTAGACAGGACGAAACAAAAACTTTATTTCTCAGGCCAAAATTTACTAATAAATGAAATTATACATTGTGAGACGCCCTCTGAATAAGGGCGCAGATAAGGGGGTAAATACCCCCCCCCCCCCCCCAGGACATAATGAGCTATGAAAACGAACCACTTTTTTTTAATTGATCAATAAGAATCTTGTGTATTTTATATTTTTCCTACTTGAAAATCAGGCAACATCATCGAAAAATGGGCGTGGCACCCAAAATTTTTCGCCTGCGGCGCTATTTCCGCCCCCCCCCCTTCCCATAAAAAATGTCTACGCCCTTACCTTTGAAGCTTCCGCCCCCTCCGCCCCTTCAACCACGCTACGCCACTGTACACAACGCCCCCATTTTTTTTTCTGGGTCTCTTACCGCCCCCCTTTAGGCCTGCAGCGCCCACAAGGGGGCGTTATCGCCCACTTTGGGAACCACTGCTTTAGTGAAATACAATTGGTAAATAATGATAAAAAGCACTGCACTGCAGAAAAATATGTTTCTACATTTCCGTGACATTAATTCAAAATGTTAAGTTTGATTGTAATTTTAAGTTGGATGTGAAATTTTCTTACCGAAAAGGTACCACAACGGCTTAAACAATTTCTGGAAATTTATTTTTGGTCACGAGTAGGTATTATTTTTGGTCACGAGTAGGTATTCGAGGTCATTTCTTCACAACAAGAAGACAAAAAGAAATGTAAAAATTGTTTGACCATTTAAATGTATGCTTGAATAATTGTTTTTTAATTTGAAGAAATAGTTCATGCTTAAAGTGGAGTTGAAAGTATGGGAAAGAAAGAAAAAACTCAAAGTCTTAATCCACAAAGTTTAATAAAATAGGAATATTCAATAATTGTCTCTACATGTTTCGAACGTAGAAACGTTCATCATCAGGAGACAGAAAAAATATTTATATAGTACTGATGGTTTTAGCAAAAGAGAAAATGGTGAAGGACCTTAATGGAGCTTTCATGGAATTAAAAAATGATGTGTAAAAGAGACATAATATGGAGAAATTAATAAAAGTAAAAGTTAAAACATACTCAGTAGGTATGTGATAAGTCAGTAAATGGGGTCTAAACCAACCAAATAAACTGGGGAAGAAGAAAAAATCTTTCTAAAAGAAAGTGTCAAAGATTATTTAAATTTTTAAAAACATTTAGGTTTTAGGTTTTTAAAAATTTAAATTTTCTTTAACACTTTCTTTTAGAACGATTTTTTCTTCTTCCCCAGTTTATATGGTTGGTTTAGACCCCACATACGGAGTATGTTTTAACTTTTACTTTTATTAACTTCTCCATATTATGTCTCTTTTACACATTATTTTTTAATTCCATGAAAGCTCCATTAAGGTCCTTCACCATTTTCTCTTTTGCTTAAACCATCAGCACTATATAAATATTTTTTCTGTCTCCTGATGATGAACGTTTCTACGTTCGAAACATGTAGAGACTCTTATTGAATATTCTTATTCTATTAAACTTTGTGGAGGAAGACTTTGAGTTTTTCTTTCTTTCCCAATTGTTTTTTAGATTCGAACAGTCAGTTTTTAGTGACAGTTATTTTAATTTAACACCTTCGCTTTAAATTCGGTTCAATTATTACAATAATTTAGACCTTTATAGCCATACACGAAGTGAATTTTTTAAATCCAAATATCTCAAAAATGGCTGCTCAAATCAAATATTACCCGGTATACCTTGTTTAGATAAAATACGTTAGGAAATAAGTATGCTTATTTAAAAGTTCAATACAGAGTGGCTCAAAAAAAATATTTCGTTTTAAATGTGTACAGGGTGGCCAACTAAGAATGCGAGGTACTGTATCTGGGAAAATATCCATCGTAGAGGCTTGCGGCAAAAAAATTATAACTTAAACGGCCAAGAGACAAACCTGGAAAATATTTTTAAGTTTCTAAATCCACCGCTAGAGGGCGTAAATCCAAAATTTTCCATTTTTTGAAGGGTAAACCCAGTAAATTTTTGAATTTTTAAATTCCACATAAAATTATAATTATTTTTTATTAAATGCATTATTAGTCTATACTTCATAGTTTCCGAGATATTGACTCTCGAAAAGTGACATTTTTGAACTTTGACAGCTTCTAACTTTCTAACAGTACGTCTTAGAGCAAAACGGCTTTTACATGTCCCTATCTTCAATTTTTATTATCTTCCCAAAAAAATCAACTTCCAGTTAAACCGGAACAACTATATTTCCTGCTTTCGAGTTACATCCGGTTTAACCGGAAGTTGATTTTTTCGAATTTTCGAAATATAATAAAAATTGAAGATAGGGATATGTAAGCCGTTTTGCTCTAAGACGTACTGTTAGAAAGTTAGAAGCTGTCAAAGTTCAAAAATGTCACTTTTCGAGAGTCAATATCTCGGAAACTATGAAGTATAGACTAGTAATGCATTTAATAAAAAATAATTATAATTTTATGTGGAATTTGAAAATTCAAAAATTTACAGGGTTTACCCTTCAAAAAATGGAAAATTTTGGATTTACGCCCCCTAGTGGCCATTTCAGAAAGTTGAAGATATTTTCCAGGTTTTTCTCTTGGCCGTTTTAGTAATAATTTTTTTTGCCGCAAGCCTCTACGATGGATAGTTTCCCAGATACAGTACCTCGCATTCTTAGTTGGCCACCCTGTACAATGTGTTGGTTAATAGGTATCAAAAAATCAAAGTAGATAACAGACTTTCACATAATAGAGAAAGTAAATGGGGTATACCTCAAGGAAGTGTTTTAGGTCCTCTTTTGTTTATTATTTACGTTAATGATATTTATATAATTTTAAAAAGGTCATTTATTAACTTATTTGCAAATGACACTCTTATATGTGTTTAAGGTGACAATTTTAGAGAAACAGCTAATATTTTGAATGCGGAACTTGAAATTTTATATAACTGGCTTTGTCAAAATAAATTGAAGCAAAATGCTTTAAAAACAAAGTGTATGGTCATAGGTTCCAAAACAAATTGTAAAAAATATTTAGACTTACAGTTAAAATTAATGACAGTGTAATTAACAATGTCTCAGATATAAAATATCTAGGCATGTTTTTGGATCCTCAGCTAACCTTTTCAAATCACATAGACTATCTTTGTAAAAAATTGGGTAAAAAGGTTGGATTTTTTTGTCGCGTCTCAAATTGACTGTCACAATGGGCGAAAATATTGGTTTATAATACTATTATTCAACCGCATTTTAATTACTGTTCTTCATTATTAATATCGTGCACTCAAGAAAATATATATATATTGCAAATACAACAAAATAAAGCTATGCGTATAATTCTTAATTAAATTGAACGTGGTCAACTTTCAGCATATTTAGGTGATTTTCTTGAAAAGAGATCCAATTTTTTTTTAATATAAAATTCGATCCAGACAAAATTTTAATATTCAGTTTGTAAATAAGTCTTCAAGCCTACAAAAATCGTTGTTTTATGAGGGTGTTCGCCTCTATAATGCTCTTCCCGATGCGTTAAGGAGTGCAACTAGTCTAGCAACCTTTAGTAAAAATGTTTCCAAGTATTTGCAAAGTGTATAAGAATGTAACTAGCAGTGGTAATCTGTATTGATATGTATCTTTTTGTATTTGTATCTACTATCTAAGTGCTAAATAAAACACTTATTATTATTATTACAAGGTACCGCAAGTAACGCCCTCTAAATTTAACGATAAAAATTAGAGATTTTAAATTTTCACCCTACAAAACCACCCCTAGCCGAATATTGTGACAATGCACCAATTATTAAAAAAATTATTTATGAAAAACTAAAACCACATTGAACTTTTGACACTCTGTATTTCTGAAATCATCCACTTTTGGACTGAGGTAAGTTGGGTTAGATCGTCATATTTAAGCCTTAGGAATTTGTGGTAGCATTTTTCCACACCTTTTAGAGACACACCCTGTATAATAAGACCGAGTTTTTTAGATTATAATTGTGTACAGATACGCCATGGCGCGTAAGGAACAACAGCTCTGGCCCCAACAAACTCTTCTATCCAAATGGTATAATACTATGGATCCTAAAACACTATTCATTGGTTTAAACAGTGGTATCCTGAATAGACCGAAGAATAATATATTCGTTAGTCAGTGTGTTTTGACTCCAAGTGGAAAAGATATTGCTAAGGGTGTATTTAGTAAGTATATATGAATTTAAGTGTGGTAATAGGTGGCAAATTAAAAAATTTTAAGTAACGTAACAGTATTTTGATTGGTAGTAATCAGTTCCATTATAAGCACAGTCTTGTTGAATAATGAACTACTTTTAATATAATAGTAATGTTGTTAAGGAATAAATTGTATCTTGTCAATGTGATGCATTTTGTTCCCAGTAAAGCGCATTCTCTACAATTAAGAAAGCAGAAACAGCGTCCCCAAAAAAAAATTGTATCCGTTAGAACCTATAATCCACAAGACGTTGGTGGGGGTTCGTAGCGATCGGCAATCGCGCGCGCGCCATTGTATAAGTTTTAACATATTTGTTGCGCAGGTCACATCGTTGTTCGGAGTCTTCTAGCTGTCCTGTCTGAATTTCAATTTTATTGGTCGTACCAATACCTACCTGTTTCAATTAATTTATTTTTACATGGTATTTAGGTTTTTTAAACTTTGCATGTCAGATTAAACAATAGAAGATTCTTATTTCGCACACCCAATCATTAGTATTGGACTTTTTAATCTATGGGCCAATTTTACGATCTCAGTAAACCATGTTGAACAATAGACAATCATAATAATAATATGCAATGTTAAACGACAAGAATAATATCACACTAAAAGCTATTTAAATTTTTGAGAACTACTGTAATGATTTTTGTGGTAAGTATATGCTATATTAACCATAGCAAGCAGATATTATTATAATTAATGTCAAGTCTTATTTCCTACCTATATACCCCAGGTAGCAGGATGACGTCTTTATGACGTCGAATATTGGGGCTTTTTAGTCACTTGACGTCTTTTGGTCGCAAGATGACGTCAAAATAACGTAGTTTTTAACGTGTATTATACGTCATAATTTTACGTAATAAAAACGTCCATTTTTAGTCATTTTATTGAATTATACGTATCATTAAAAAGTATCTAAGTGACCAAGTTTTTTGAATATATAGTGGGACAGACTTTTATATAAGTAAAACGCCTGAGAATAGCTTTTTATTATAGTTAAAGGCACGTACGTATCATAAAACTTTTAAAATATTACCATTTTAAATTAACCATTTATGTATGTAAAATTTGCAAAAGCGAATATTTTGTCATTAAAAGTCTGCGAATATCAAATTTAAATTACCCGCGCTCCGTTTTATGACATTGGCAGTCTGACTTCCCAGACAGCACAAAGACATCTTAAAGATATCCAAAAGATGTCAACAATAGACATTGTCTGACAGAACGCATTGGTATTATGTTGTTTGCTAGCAGTCAGGCAGTCGACAGTTCGGCAAAAGTGAAAGTGAAAAGTTTATGGTGATTTTGATTTAGTTTCTATCATGGTTTCTATATATTTTGTGTTATAAACGAATATAAATGTACCAGGTTATCGAGTTCGAGGCAATTGACGGCTGGGGAGTAGCCGTTGTGCACTCAAACTGGGTGACGCCCCTAAAAAAAGAAGTATTTTAGCCGCCATTAAAGGATTCCTTAGCATTTTTCCAATTCTGCATACACATGAAAGTTGTAATAGTTAATTTATTATCATTAAAAGGATTTTTTACATAAAATATTTATATGTATTTTTTTACCCCTATTATCTATTATTTTAGGAAGTTTTTAGTAAATGTTCGTTTTTCGTAAATTATGACGTTTATTGACGTTTTCTACACCTAAAAAGACGTCCTAAGATGACGTATTTTTTACGCCAAAAAAGACGTTATTGGTCTGTGACTTAAGCACGTCTTTTTAACGTTTTATACGTCACCTTGCTACCTGGGACAGTGTCACCAGTAAAGTCAGTATCATATGGGATTTTTTTTTATTAATAGCTTTATTCGAAATTTGACTTTGGCATCAAGTTCTGCTTCGATCGAGAAGAAAATTAAGCAAAAAAATAGTAGTCACGTGATTCGCCTGATCTGTTAAATTTAAATTTTTTCCAAAAAATTATTCAAAAGTGGGGTTATTTCTGAAAATATCGAAAAAAGTCGTTAGAAAAAGTTTTTTAAAATGCCGTTTCTAGCCCACATGCACATTTTCAGCTGCATAAGATAATTTTGATTTTTGGCCCATATTTTGTAAATTGCACCACTTTTGCAAAATAAGACTCAACGCAACCTACATAAGACTTCTCAGTTATGACAAGGCTTTATTTCAGATACATTTTCTTTAAAGTAGCGCCATATTAAATGTGTGTTTTTCTACAAAATCAAAATTGGGCTATTAATATTTGGTCGCATGGGATGCAAAGTTTATTTGTTTTCGACCCTTTATAAGGTAACTTCATAAAATAAGTATTTTTGAACACGTAGTTTGTATCTGAAAGTAATACACCTTAATAGTAAGACAAAAAAGAACACAGTGTCATCAGTAAAGTGTTCATTAAATCGTTGAAAATAGATATAAACTTTACGTTGTTAAACTAAAATTTATTTTCCACTTAAAAACACTTTACTGATGACACTGTGTTCTTTTTTGTCTTAATATTAAGGTGTATTACTTTCAGACCTAAACTACGTTTTCAAAAATACTTATTTTATGAAGTTACCTTATACAGGGTCAAAAACAAATTAACTTTGCATCACATGCGACCAAATTTTAATAGCCCATTTTTGATTTCGTAGAAAAACACACATTTAATATGGCGCTACTTTAAAGAAAATGTATCTGAAATAAAGCCTTGTCAAAACTGAAAAGTTTTATGTAGGTTGCGTTGAGTCTTATTTTGCAAAAGTGGTGCAATTTACAAAATATGGGCCAAAAATCAAAATTATCTTATGCAGCTGAAAATGTGCATGTGGGCTAGAAACGGCATTTTAAAAAACTTTTTCTAACGACTTTTTTCGATATTTTCAGAAATAACCCCACTTTTGAATAATTTTTTGGAAAAAATTAAAAATTGATAGATAATGCGTGACACGTGACGCGTGATAACACGTGACAACACTTTTTTTGCTTAATTTTCATCTCGATCAAAGCAGAACTTGATGCCAAAGTCAAATTTTAAATAAAGCTATTAATAAAAAAAAATCCTATATGATGCGGACTTTATACTGGTGACACTGTACATAAATACTAATTTTTATTGTTTGTTTTTTATGTTTTTTTTAATAATAATCTAAAATTTATAAATACGTCAGCTTGATAGACGGAGTGGGGCCCCCATGAAGCAGAGGGCCCCCCGCGTTGCGGGGCTTGCAGGGGCCTTATATTTTCAGAAATAACCCCACTTTTGAATTATTTTTTGGAAAAAAATAAAATTTGACCGATAATGCGAACCACGTGACTACTATTTTTTTGCTTAATTTTTATCTCGATCGAAGCAGAACTTGATGCCAAAGTCAAATTTCGAGTAAATATATTAATAAAAATCCCATATGATGCGGACTTTACTGGTGACACTGTAGGATATATATTATTATACTTATACAGATTGTTCCTTAATGACGTGCTAATATTTTAGGGTGTATTTCCTTAAGTCATTTTATAAAGAAAAGTTCATATAAACATATGTCCTAAACGGCTTAAATTTTTTTTGCTGGAAGGTGAGGAAGGTGTTAAATTTTTTTTGAATGCGTTTTTTGTAATATCTCCGAAAGTACTTTAGATAATATTTTCAATTTTGACATGTGCTAATAGGACATTAAACCACATGTTTTAGTTATAAGTTATTTTTTGTCCCACCAGTGGCGTCCCTGCAAACATGTCCATATTTTTTAGAAAAAAAGGGGTACGCCACTGAATCTCCATGTGGATATTATTTCTAATTAGCCTGGTCAATTCTACATAAAATGATCTCTTGTGTTTTTCTCCTCAGGCACACCGTTCTTAGTTAAAATAATTAAATTAAATTAGCTCTACTATTTATTATTATCAACATTGATAAAGCAAAATTTTGTTTCATAAAAATTGTTGGAAATGATTCCTTAGCGCATATGGTACATCTTCAATTAACAAAGGTAGTTCTTCTTGGAGGAAATGCAGATAAGACTGCCCGTTAAGACGTCCTCGCAGAAGATTATTATTAAGAATTCCTGCCCATACGTTAACCGAAAATTGCTCTTGAAAACGGGTTTCGGTTATGGCATGGGGGTTTTCGTCCGCTCACATATGATTATTGTAGAAATTTTGAATAGCATTCCTAGAAAAATTTGCCTAGTCTGTGAACATAATTTGTGATTGAAACTGCGGATTTAGTGTAACGTTTTGAAGGTACCACTGGCAGAAGTTCACACGCTGTGGAAAATCCCTGATGGGAAGTAATGCCTGTACTCTTAAAATATGGTACGGGTATAACAAATAATCAAATAAAATTCGCCAAATAATTTGATGACAATTATTTAGAATTCTTGCGATCTTCCTCGTACTTGTCTCAGGATGCTCGTTAACTTCCCGTAGCACCACTTCCTCAAGTTCGGGTGTTCTGACAGTTCGAGGCCTACATTCCGATTTACCACTAAGACGGCGATGAATATTTGAAAAGGTTCGTAAGGTATCTGGTAAGCCAGTGGCGGCAATAAGGCCCCTGCAAGCCCCGCAACGCGGGGGGCCCTCTGCTTCATGGGGGCCCCACTCCGTCTATCAAGCTGACGTATTTATAAATTTTAGATTATTATTAAAAAAAACATAAAAAACAAACAATAAAAATTAGTATTTATGTACAGTGTCACCAGTATAAAGTCCGCATCATATAGGATTTTTTTTTATTAATAGCTTTATTTAAAATTTGACTTTGGCATCAAGTTCTGCTTTGATCGAGATGAAAATTAAGCAAAAAAAGTGTTGTCACGTGTTATCACGCGTCACGTGTCACGCATTATCTATCAAATTTTAATTTTTTCCAAAAAATAATTCAAAAGTGGGGTTATTTATAAAAATATCGAAAAAAGTTATTAGAAAAAGTTTTTTTAAATGCTGTTTCTAGCCCACATGCAAAATTTCAGCTGCATAAGATAATTTAGATTTTTACCTATATTTTGTAAATTGCACCACTTTTGCAAAATAAGACTCAACGCAACCTACATAAAACTTCATAGTTTTGACAATGCTTTATTTCAGATACATTTTCTTTAAAGTGGCGCCATATTACATGATGTGTGTTTTTCTACAAAATCAAAATTGGGCTATTAAAATTTGATCCTATGTGATGCAAAGTTTATTTGTTTTTGACCCTGTATAAGGTAACCTCAAAAAATAAGTATTTTTGAAAACGTAGTTTGTGTCTGAAAGTAAAAAAATTAAAAATAAAGAAAAGGGGTTTTGAATTAAATCGTTGAAAATAGTTAAACTTTACGTTAAGTTAAACTAAAATATATTTTCCACTTAATGAACACTTTACTGATGATACTGTGTTCTTTTTTGTCTGAATATTTTTAATTAAAAGTGGTGCAATTTACAAAATATGGATAAAAAATCAAAATTATCTTATGCAGCTGAAATTTTGCATGAGGGCTAGAAACTGCATTTAAAAAAACTTTATCTAATAACTTTTTTCGATATTTTCAGAAATAACCCCACTCTTGTATTATTTTTTGGAAAAAAATAAAATTTGACAGATAATGCGAATCACGTGAATAGGTACTATTTTTTTTCTTAATTTTCATCTCGATCGAAGCAGAACTTGATGCCAAAGTCAAGTTTCGAATAGTTATTAATAAAAAAAAATCTAATAGGATGCGGACTTTACTGGTCACACTGTACCTATACGTATATCTTTACTGTTTTCGAAATCCCATACGCACGCCTCGACGCGCCCGAATTGGTAGCACCCTGTATATAAGGATATTTATATTAATATTATTTTGCCTATACGGGGTGCGATTGATTCCAAGACCCAATTCAATTTGGCTCATAGTGTCAGCGATATTGGTTATTTTTCAGAAGCTTGTAGATAAACAAATATTTAACTAAAAAGTATCCCAATCCATTTTATGTCACGTCAAGTACTTTAATAATTTTTCTGTTTCAGGTTCTTTAAAGAAGAAAGCTGCAGTGGACTTTGAAACTAAAAGAATTGCTTGGATAGTAAAGCAAACACCAGGACGAAGGGGCGTAAATATTATTATAGGCGATTTTGTTAACCTGTCCGATAATAAATTTTCTAAAACTGTAATTAATTTAAACAGAGAATTAGCAGACACAGAGTATGAAAACGGAGTTAACGAGAGTGTTACATGGTTTCAACGTAAAGAAGCTGGTTTTACTTTTACATGGGTACAATAAATCAATATACTGAGATAACTTGATATTGGTTTTATTACAAATTTTTGCCAAACTAATGACGCACTATTATACATTTTGAAACGAAAAGTTATTTTGTGTTTTCTTGAAAATAATATTCCTTTATTTAACAACTGGCTAATACACAAAAATAATAATTTCAGTAAAGATTTACAAACGATAAATATCAAGATTTAAAATAACAAATAAAATAAAATAAAATACATACGAACAACACATTGTCAAAAAATACAATAGGTACATTAAAATAAAACCGTCAATGTGTTTACCTACGACCACTACTGTAAATACTTAAAAACACACCGTCTCCGATCAATGAAAGATTCCTATTACGCACGGAAAAAAAAATCGCACAGCTTGGTAAAAAAATCGTACAGTTTTCCTAGCAACCGCTTAGCAACGGTCAATACAAACAAACTTATTCAAAAACTGACATAATCTTAGATCAAATTTGTATGTCAGTAATATTATAAAGTGAAATTAGTTTGATTACATAAAAAATGTCGAGTGACAGTGAAATAGAAAATTGAACTCCACCCAATATTAGTGAAATTGCAGAAGCTGCTAAAAACAACTTGTTACCAGCGACATCTGAATATCCATACAAATTTACTTACCAAAGATTTATGAAATGGAGATTAAAAAAACGACGTTAAATCATTTTCCGAGAATGTAACAAACGATATACCTTTTGTCTTCAATAATTGTTCTGTAACCATAAATAATTATCATAATGAGAATAAATAAGATAATAAAAAATAACATTTGTAAATATAAATAATCATACTGTAGAATTATTACAATATATACATTCTCGTTGATGTTATCACGTTCTTAAATTATTAATATTGTTACCAGTTCAGATGGAAAACTAAAACTAAATGATGTTGTGTGAATAAATAGGTCGTAGGTAAAGTATGGTACGTAATACGTGTTGTAATGCAATTACGCACTCATAGAATTACGCACTGTAACTTTTCCATTCGTGCGTAAAATGCTTTTTACGACACTTATTACGTAATATACTATTACATACGTGCGCGTGTCTTCGGAAGTTCTTACCAAATGGGAAACTTTTTTATTATTAATTTTACGAAAAAAAATATTCTTTATAAAAAGCTCTGCATGGTCTAAAACCTAAAATGCAATCATCAAATATCGAAATTTTCCTGTCATATACGAGGTTTGTCAAAAAATGTGAATTTTTCCCAAGAATGTGAATTATTCCCAAGAGTAAAGCACCTTTATTTTTGACAATATTATCAAAAATTGTTATTAAAAAAAGTTGACCAGAACTAAAAACTACGGCTAAATGTGCAATTATACGCATTTATGTTGAAAAATTATTTTATTGATTTATTATTAATTATTTAATTTTTTAATTATTTAATTAATTTAATGCGTGTTATTGCATATTTAGACGTGGTTTTTAGTTCTGATCAACTTTTTTTAATAACAATTTTTGATAATGTCAAAAATAAAGTTCCTTTACTCTTGGGAAAAATTCACATTCTTATTGGGAAAAATTCACATTTTTTGACAAACCTCGTATATGATTGAAAAAATTTAATATTTGATGGTTGCATTTTAGGTTTTAGACCATGCAGAGCTTTTTATGAAGAATAACTTTTTTTCGTAAAATGAATAATAAAAAAGTTTCCCATTTAGTAAGAACTTCCGAATACACGCTGTATTTATTTGTCATCATAACACGAATAAAACAATCATGATTATTAAATTATTATCCCTTTAAGTGTTTCCTTAATTTATTTTTAAATATATTAAGGTTTCTAGCATTCTTAATGCCATGTGGCAGGGAATTGAAACTAATTAAGCCTTTATGATAAACTGAATTTTCCGAGCTACTTTTATTCTTTGTTTTAATGTAAAAGTTCGTTTTGTTTCTGTCGGGGGGTATGAATGAACTGATTCGTTAGTCAGTAACCGTTCGGTTAAGTATCCTGGTGTCAACCCATTTTTTGTTTTAAATATAAGAACCAGTGTCCAAAATTTAAGAAAATCTTCAATAGGCCTATTTAGTTTATTTAACATATCTCTTACAGGTGTGTCTCTTCTTTCCCCCAAAATTATCCGCATCGCCCTATTTTGCAGTTTTTGTAACCTATTAATCTCATTTTTGTTAGCCAAATACAGTACAGATGAACTAAAAATAAGGTGCGGCAAAACCAAAGTATTAAAAACAGTAATTTTTATCCACTGGGATAAAGATGCAGCGACCCTAGATAAAAATTTAACATTCCTTGTTACATTGTTTATAATGTGTAAAATATGTTCTTTAAAATTAAGATAGCTGTTAATAAAAAATCCAAGATATTTGATTTTTTCCACCACTTCAATAGAATTACCGCCTATTTCTACTACACTTAGCTTCCTCTGCTTAAATTCGCTTTGATACTTACCACTACCAATCAACATGGACTTTGTTTTTTTTTATGTTCAGTTTAAGTGAATGTATATTGAACCATTTATGAAGATGTCCCAATTCCAAATTAATAGTACGAATGAGATGATCTATAGATCCTTTGAAAAGAAGTATATCAATGTATCATCTGCAAACAAATGTATAGAACAGATGTGCACTACTGAAGTTATATCATTAATATTGTCAACTAAAACTCACAGTGGTCCGGTATATTTTGGATACTCGACCACTGTACGTTGTTGAGGTCGCGACACACTGTACGCCAATCGGGGTCAAGTGCGTCGCAACCTCATCATTTATTTGGCTATATAAACTGGGCCAGCTTTAGCTGCAGCCATTAGTGTCTATCGCCCGGTCAATCAACAACAAGTGACAAGCCTTGGCCTTCGCCAAGTGACGCATCTGCTCATCCAGTTATCAACAGGTGACAAGCCTTGGCCTTCGCCAAGTGACGCATCTGCTCATCCAGTTATCAACAGGTGACAAGCCTTGATTTAGATCAAGTGACGCACCTGTCAATAAGATAACCCCCTACACGGAAATACGACGGACATGCTGGTTTACCTATTAGGCTAAAGAAGAATTCAATAGACGACCTTTTTGTAACTCCAGAGTTTCATACCCCTCATCTACGTCCCCGACACACGAAGAGAAATTCGTGACATGGTAGAGGCGCCGGGCAATTTTCAATCCTGGTGCTGCTGGCGATGGGTATGGCTTGGCTGACGGATTTGCTCCTGCTCCTTAGTTCGTATTCTGACATGAATTACTGAAATATAAAATACACTTTAGTTTTTTTGGCGTCTAATGTGATGATTAGACGACTCGGGATGTTGACGACGGCGTCTGCACCATGTCACGAATTTCTCTTCGTGTGTCGATGTGATGATATGAACAATGGGTCGTCTGAGTCGCATCACCCCAGTGATGCAAACAAGGCGGCCACACAGGCTCCCCATCCATACAAAGACGTGCCCCCTTGGAGCAACGGGAGGCCACTTATGGGAATCGGCACGTAGTACATACACATCGAATGTAAACCCCTACAAAAAATGATAAGGAGGAATAAAAAAAGGAAGGGAAAAAGAGAAAAAAGAAACCAATTATCCTCGAATACCAAACTTACCCTCGGTAGGTCGGGGAAATGACGGCGCACTACATACCGCACCTTTCCCAGCATCCGTTTCTCGTTACTGAAGGGATCTACAAACAGGCAAGAATGACAAAAAGAACCAGTCCACAAACACAAATCAGCACTTACACAACTTCGACAAACCCATGGCGAATTTTTTCTCTTCTTGTCTCCTTACGAATAGCAAAAGAACAAAAAAAATTTTTTCGCATTTTGAATAAACACAAAAAACCAAACTGCTGACTAACGAAAAATAGAAAACCATGACAACAGCGGAAATTAACTATAGGCCAAGAAGTAGCTGACAACCAAGGTGGAACAACCTTTCAGAAAATGCCACAGGCCCGGACTCCAGCCATTCAGCACGAGAAGCCAAGCGGTCCATATACAGGGGAATTACGAAATATTTATTATATTAAGTTAGTGTAAAATAATTAAGTTGAATCTCATTATCAATGTACTATTAAATTGTAGAAAATGGGAAACTAGCATATCTAAGCATTGGGGGCCAATGCTTATCGTAGGGGGGGGGGGGGCGCATGTCAACTAAAACTCACAGTGGTCCGGTATATTTTGGATACTCGACCACTGTACGTTGTTGAGGTCGCGACCCACTGTACGCCAATCGGGGTCAAGTGCGTCGCAACCTCATAATTTATTTGGCTATATAAACTGGGCCAGCTTTAGCTGCAGCCATCGGTGTCTATCGCTCGATCAATCAACAACAGGTGACAAACCTTGGCCTTCCCCAAGTGACGCATCTGCTCATCCAGTTATCAACAGGTGACAAGCCTTGGCCTTCGCCAAGTGATGCATCTGCTCATCCAGTTATCAACAGGTGACAAGCCTTGATTTAGATCAAGTGACACACCTGTCAATACGATAACCCCCTACACGGAAATACGGCGGACATGCTGCATGCGGTACCTATTAGGGTAAAGAATAATTCAATAGACGACCTTTTTGTAACACCTCCCCACCCAGTACCTTTCGATTACCAGTGGAACGAGTTTTTCTTGTTGTATTTTGAGAGAAAAAAAAAGAAAATAACTCATCCCAAAGTAATAATATTGATATTTCTCCACTACTACCTACCTATTAACCAAATACCTCTTATAGGTGTATAAAAGAGAAAATAACTCATCCCAAAGTAATAATATTGATATTTCTCCACTACTACCTACCTATTAACCAAATACCTCTTATAGGTGTATAAAAGGTTTATTTGCTGCTAACATACATTTGATAAGATAAAATATGACAAATTGGTTTATTTAATAATAATAAGTTTATTTAACATTTAATAATATAATAAATATGTTTATGTTGTCTTCTATAAACTTATTCTTCAATCCCCTGAAGCTGCGCTTGTTAGGAGCAAATCTTATTTTTTGATTTAGTATGTAAAATCATAAATCATAAATAATATGCATTAAAAATCAAATTTTAAAGTAAAAATATTAATTTATAGTATAAACGCAGTTTTTATTTGAAGAAATATATTACCAGTAATAAAATAATTCATTTATAATTTTGAAGTAAAAAATATTTTCAAACTGTCTGTTTTTAATATCCATATTTTTATTTCGACTTAAAAATTTTTTAATGAAATCAATTTTTTAATTTTTGTTGGCAAATAATCGTTTAAATAAAAACATAAATATTTAAAAAAAAATTTGTCCTATGTACTTATTTATTTTTGGTTTTATGGTTATTTTATTTTTATGACCTGTATTATGATTATGGTTTTTAAATTGTATAAGGTTATTTTTAAATATATACAGTGTCACCAGTAAAGTCCGCATCATATGGGATTTTTTTTTTATTAATAGCTTTATTCGAAATTTAACTTTTGCATCAAGCTCTGCTTCGATCGAGATGAAAATTAAGCAAAAAAATAGTAGGCACGTGATTCGCATTATATGTAAAATTTTAATTTTTTCAAAAAAATAATTGAAAAGTGGGATTATTTCTGAAAATATCGAAAAAAGTTATTGGAAAAAGTTTTTCTAAATGCAGTTTCTACTACACATGCAAAATTTCAGCCGCATAAGATGATTTAAATTTTTTACCTATATTTTGTAAATTGCACCACTTTTGCAAAATAAGACTCAACGCAACTTACATAAAACTTCTTAGTTTTGACAATGCTTTATTTCAGATATTTCAGCATTTTCTTTAAAGTAGCACCATATTAAATGTGTGTTTTCCAACAAAATCAAAATTGGGCTATTAAAATTTGGTCGTATGTGATGCAAAGTTTATTTGTTTTAGACCCTGTATAAGGTAACTCCATAAAATAAGTATTTTTAAAAGGGTAGTTTGTGTCTAAAAGTAATACACCTTAACATTAAGACAAAAAAGAATACAATGTCTTCAGTAAAGTGTTATTTAAGTGGAAAATAAATTTTAGTTTAACAACGTAAAGTTTATCAATTTTCAACGATTTAATTTAAAACCCCTATATTATAATTTATTATTAAGCTATGTCATAATAACGTTAACGTGTATTACTTTCAACCACAAACTACGTTTTCAAAAATACTTATTTTATGAAGTTACCTTATACAGGGTCCAAAACAAATAAACTTTGCATCCCATACGACCAAATTATAATAGCCCAATTTTGATTTTGTAGAAAAACATACATTTAATGTGGCGCTTCTTTAAAGAAAATGTATCTGAAATAAAGCATTGTCAAAAGTAAGAAGTTTTATGTAAGTTGCGTTGAGTCTTATTTTGCAAAAGTGGTGCAATTTACAAAATATAGGTAAAAAATTAAAATTATCTTATGCGGCTGAAATGCATTTGGGCTAGAAACTGCATTTAAAAAAACTTTTTCTAATAACTTTTTTCAATATTTTTAAAAATAACCCCACTTTTAAATTATTTTTTTGAAAAAAATTAATTTGACATAATTCTTAATGCGAATCACGTGACTACTATTTTTTTGCTTAATTTTCATCTCGATCGAGCGGAGCTTGATGCCAAAGTCAAATTTCAAATAAAGCTATTAATAAAAAAAAATCCCATATGATGCGGACTTTACTAGTGACACTGTAGAGTAAGTTCGGGTGATATAGCCTATGCGGCTAATATGGCACATCAACATCTATCTGATACAACTCGTTTCAGTGCATCCAATCTTCCGTTAGTCTGTTTCTATTACTCCTCTAGCTACCTCAGTCCAGCGTTGCCAACGCTACCCCGAACGGGGTATATCTACCCCTTTTCAGAGAAATCTCGCTCCCCTCACGCAAATCTACCCCGATTACAGTATCAAATCAACAAAATTTGTTTAAGTAATAAAAATACTTACAAATAATATAAAACGCAATTAAAATGAGCAAGATTTATCGTTAAAAAAAAATATGAATCATTCATTGCTGAGAGTTGCCTCATTCATTCATACTTTTACTATCGCTCTGCCATCTACCAACTTCATAGATAATTATGCTCTACGAAACCAGATGTATTACAAAATTAATTCTTTTTTGACACCAGCGCCATCTAGTTGCTCATATTAAAATCATAATTGAAATTTCATTTAATTTTACACTTTGTTTATGTGTCTCGTTGAATTCGGTTTCACAAAATATTTGTCGTTACGCAAAAAAAATATGTCGAATTGTTAAGTTTCAAATTTTAACTAAGCTACCCCGAACCGACCCAGTTCTACCCCTCTCTCTGGCTGTAGTCTACCCCAATAAAAAAGAAGCCAGCGGCAACACTGCCTTAGTCACATGTTACCGCGCATGGAGTACGAATGTGTTCGTGAGAAGCAAACATTAATTTTAACGGTTTCTGATCTAATTTCTCGGTAAGTTTTTTATTTTTATATTAATTTTCAACATTCACATATTTAAATTTTACCGTTAAAAGTTAACTTATATATTGTTAGATCAATCTTTGGCCATACGGTTTAGCCTGTATTAATTTTAATTTATTTACTTTTAGCCAATATAATATTATATTTATCTCGGAATTTAGAATATTTAGACCATCAAAAATATTTAAAACAATATTATTGTAAATTAAGATGTCATCAGCAAACATTTGTAACTTTACACATTTTTAAAACTAAAGGCATATCGTTAATGTATAAAATAAATAATATTGGATCTAGTATACTTTCTTGAGGAAGCATCTGATATTTCTAGCAGATAATACCTTTTCCCCTGTAAAATATTGTCCAATGTACCGTCAACCGGGGCTAAGAGAACCACAGCTGGTAAAGTGGTCCGAAGGGGCATTAAAAATAATAAAAATGTGTATCTGCCAAAAATACAACCGGTAACAACGGTTTCGCATGCACGTGTGTCTAGGAATACCTAGCGCAAGGTCGAGCGCGTTACACTTCTTTAGTTCCAGTTAGTAAGCGGAAATAAACACATGCAAATTCTTATTGTTTTTTATTTTCCGGAAAACCTCCATTGGAATACGTTCACTCGTTCACAGGTAAGTTTTTTGAGTTTCAACTTATGTTAGGCACTTGTACGTTAAGTTTTGAAAAATAATTTAGTTTAAAAAACATTTTTAATTATTTGTGTTAGCAGTGGGGTAGTTAAATATAAAAAATCTCCAAAACTCTGGGAAAAGTGGACCGTGGAATATAAAAAAAACTAGATATATTTAAGATAAAAAATCTTCACAGGCAGCTTACTAAAGTATGGTAGATTTTATATTAAAATCCTTAAACCAAAATATTTATTATTTTTCCAAAAATCTGCAAAAAAACGAAAATATTGGACCACTTAGCCCCGGTTGACGGTACCTTCTCGTATGTTTCTTTCCAAATGCTTTTCCGAATGCAAATACTTTTTTAAAGTTTTAATGTGGACCTCTTTCCCATCACAATGATTAAATGGGACCCTAAAGCGTAAATTAATGGAAAACGGGCAAGTGGTCCCCTTTACCACAAAGTGTGGGGTAAGTGGACCACCTACAGCAAAAAAATATAAAAAAAACTAGATATATTTAAGATAAAAAAAAGTTCACAGGCAGCTTACTAAAGTATGGTAGATTTTATATTAAAATCCTTAAACCAAAATATTTATTAGTTTTCCAAAAATCTGCAAAAAACCGAAAATATTAGACCACTTAGCCCCGGTTGACGGTACCTTCTCGTATGTTTCATTCCAAATGCTTTTTCGAATGCAAATACTTTTTTAAAAATTTTAATGTGGACCACTTTCCCATCACACTGATTAAATGGGACCCTAAAGCATAAATTAGTAGAAAACGGGCAAGTGGTCCCCTTTACCACAAAGTGTGGGGTAAGTGGACCACCTACAGAAAAAAAAAATATAAAAAAAACTAGATATATTTAAGATAAAAAATTTTCACAGGCAGCTTACTAAAGTATGGTAGATTTTATATTAAAATCCTTAAACCAAAATATTTATTAGTTTTCCAAAAATCTGCAAAAAACCGAAAATATTGGACTACTTAGCCCCGGTTGATATTTAACAATTTAGCAACTTTAAAGAAAAAACTTGCCATAGATTTCGAAGATACAAGAACTGGATGGATATCCAAACAAATACCAGGCCGACGAAGAGTAAATATCATTATTAGGGACTTTATCAACTTGTCTGACAATTTATTTACCAAATCTGTGATCAACCTTAATTTGAAATTACTAAGTGACCTTCTCAGGCCTTTATACACTGTTATTGGAGTAAATGGGCAAAAGCGATATTAAGTATAAATAAATTGATCATACAGGAATACAAATAGGCTACTATTTCTACTACACTAGTATATTTTTAATTTTTATGGAAGGTATTTTTTTCCTGAATCGATAAATATATAGTTTGCCTCTATTAGCTCAAATTGTTCTTAAGATACGAGCTTCTGACCACATGGTATGATGGCTTAGTTCACTTAAAACAAGTAAACACAAATTTATAATAGGTTTAGGTACTGCATACTTAAAGAATATATGTTTACTAAATATAGATATAGGGCAAACATACCAGTTATTGGACAGTTAAGCTTTTTTTTAATTTCATGTCGCTGCCACTGGAGTATTTTTCAATAGACATTATTCTGCTTATGCCAGATCCTAGTACATATATCCTATTTTAACTGAACGGGTTTTAAATATTCCTAATGTTACAGTTCTTTTAAAAAATTTGAAAAAAATTGGAATGGTTCCAAAAAGTTAGTTATTGGACAAAAAAATTCAATTACTGGACACAACATTTTCAGTTAATGGGCACTGGCGAAGTTATGACTAAATGCAAATAAAAAATTAAAATCAGTGTTCAAAAACTTTTATTAACTTAAAACTATATTCACTTATATTTTTTCATTTCATTTTGGTACATGCTAAATAGTTCTTCGACGTCCAGGTCGTCATTTGCATTATTTTCTGATATCTGGTCCAGTTTTGTTCCATAGTCTTCAAAACCTTTGTCACTTCCCATTTTTGGTTCCTCACAAATTTTGCTATCAGTTTTCAATTGATCGTCTGTATCGATTCCTTCTTCCCTTTCTATTTTTCCCGGCGAGTTTTCACAAATTGGGCTGTTGGTTTCATCTTGGTCATCTACTTCATAACATTAGCTACTTTCTAATTTTTTCGATTCATCGCACAATTTGCTGTCATTTTTTTTCTGTACGTTTAGCCAGCTCTTCTATCCACCTGCAAAAATTTTAAAAAAATATTCAACAGTTTAATATCCAACCAACTAAACTAACTTTACCTTACAAGATTAGACTCTTCCCTTGCTGAAAGAATTGGATTTGGGCCGCATGTGTCCTTATGACCAGGATTTTTTATTTTAAATTCCAGTGTTGATTTGGGTACACGGTATTTCTGTGCCGCATTTCTATATGACGTTTTGTTATTTTTGACTTCATTTATCGCAGCTTCCATCGATTTTGAATTATATTCATTTTTCTTGAGCATGACTGAAAACTAACATTATAAAAAAACTCATGTTTTAGTTATAGGACAGATTGTAACCAGTTATTGGACGGGCGTCCAATAACTGGCTACACTGTGAATAGTGACCCAAAATCGGATGTGCCGGAAACAGAGAAGACGCACTAACATTTCACACAAAAACTGTACGAGCCTTGCAAAATGCAGTTATTGGACAGGTGTTCAACAACTGAAAATAATCATATTTTAGGTCAGTTATTGGACACACTTGTAAGACATAACCTAATTTAAATATATTGATTTAAACCTTAAAAATAATTAGCTTTACTACACCAGTACCCTGTACATTTATACGGAGCATTTGGAACAATTTCACCACTAATTATGACACTAAAATTTACCTAAGACTTCTTAATATAAATTTAAGAAAATCTTATTTCTTGTGCATGACCAAAGAATGTCACATTTTGCGCCAAAGCAAAAACATCAATCAAATGTAATTTATGTCAGTATTGATACTAATAGTACAATGGCGACATCCCAACAAAACTTAGCGAACTACTGAATACAGAATTCTTGTTTTATGCTGATATAATGGGGTGTCCAATAGCTCGCATGGGTCCAATAACTGGTATGTTTACCCTACTAATTCAATAACTTAAGAAATCTAAATAAACCGATTGGGGCAAATTCGTTTTACTTGTATTAAATGACCTAAATTACTAAAATGAATTAAATATTAGCGAGTGGAAGTGAACTTTTTCCAGCTACCACAGTTTACTTGAACCTGATTCCTCAGTGTATATACTTTATGTTTTTTAACATCTGCTGGACAACATTATTTTTTCGCGGGTAGGTATTTGGACTTTATCTTTGTTTAAACAAGATTACTGTACATTTAAATTAATGGTTCGTCGAACAAACGTTATAAAATATCTTACAGTTGTTTCCCTAATATTAGCGTGTGTATTGGTATTTTCTACTGTAAATAATGGAAAGTACTAAATGTACTAATAGAAGTACTGATTATACCTTTGAATAGTAACTAATCTGAAGCCACAAATGTTTTTATGTTATGTTATGATGTGTTAAATTGTTATTAGATTAAACATAACACACAAACAAACAAACCACTAAGATTCGAAAAAAATACTAATTACATAACCCAAAAATACTACTCACCAACAACCAAACTATACAAATTACTAAACAACAGGTCGCCACTATTACCAACAAACAAACTACTAAATTACAAACAATGCATACGACCAGTACTAACCTACGCAGGACCAGTCTGGTGCAGCATGGCAAACTGCAATTTCAAAAAATTACAAAGACTACAAAATAAAATCTTAAGACAAGTATTATCAGCCCCAAGAAATACACCTATAAGACATCTGCATCAGGCAACCAACATACCCTATATAATGGACTACATACAAACAAACGCAACAACATTCTACGAAACGCAACCAAAAAACTCTAGACTCACAGAAAACATAACTGCAACTAGACATGACGATTACATAATATATTACCCATTACATTCTAGATTTCCAATATTTCATCAAGACCCATAAAATAAAATGTCCAATTTCCACTATAAACCCACGTGTACTTAGCGATACTCCCAACAAGACCACTACATAAAAAGTTTAAGCCAAAAATGCGCTACCGTACCTGATAGAAAATATTTCAAACTGTTTTTTTCTAACGCTTTTCCAGTGAAACCCTAAGCCAAACCAAAACATTTAAAATAGTTAAAATCTGATGAATCTCAAGCAAAAACAAAACATATCCCAAATAGCAGTAAAAGATCACGGGAACTGTCTGAACAACTAAATTCCGAGCAGTGATTAGTTTACCAAAGGCTAACATCAGCCACCCAGCGTTGCCTGGTGCGTGCCGTGCGTATCCTTGATTATATAATCAAGTGCATTAAATCATGTAAACTAACACGACATGTAAATTATTATGCACAATAAAGATGTTTTTAAATGAAAATGACCATATAAATTGAATATAAAAAATTATTTTCTAACGTATTTTTTTCCATTGTTTTAAATATTGCTTGTTATAATACTAGTATATTCACACGCAATGTTAGGTGATAAAACGGTTCTATTATATATTTTATTAAGTGTTAATGTGAATTTAATATGTACAACCGAATCTGATGATGATCAAAACCTATACGTCGATTTCACAAGAGATTTAGAAAATTGGATGGATAAATTACCCCCGAGACTTAAAAAAGTTCCTATTAAGGATTTGGCAATTCCAGGTGACAACAAAAATTAGCAAATCACTCAAAATAAAACATTTTAATAAATTTGAATGAATGAATTTCACTTTGTAGGAATGCAGTAATAATTCAATATCAAGGTAGGACTAAATTCGTAGCCCTACAAAAGGATTTTTTAATGTGTGTGGCACCTTTGGGTTCGCCGTCATCTTGTAAAAACGGGTTTTCAATATTTTTTATCCAGTAGGTGCTAGCGTAAAAATGCTATTTTCAATTTTAAAAAAAACATAATTTTTAACAACTTTTCTTAATAATTTTTTTCATATCTGGACTATTGAAGATTGTATGTGCGCGAAACACATAAAGGGAAAGTTTTAAGATTGATATAGTGGTGGACTGTATAATAAAGAAAATTACATAAATTTATTTTCAACCAATTAGAAGGTTCCTTTCTATTTACGTTGCTTATAGCAACGGGAGATTATCGCGATAATTTTGTTACTTTCTATTAACTTAATGATATTAATAAGTGATAATTTTTTTGTCAAAAATGAAGTGCTTTATATCTATTGGCAAGAGTCACTCAGAATAAAATCAAAGTACATTTTGTTTCTAACTTATAATTTTTATTGATACTAACCAATTTGCTTTACATATCGAACACCGGGGCTAAAAAGGACACATCAAAAATTTAACTAAACTCATCGGAAATATGTTTTTTTAAGTTTCATTTGAAACTATCTAGACATGTAATTTCAGATGTTATGGTTGAAAACAAATTAATGTTTTTAATGTGTGTGTGTAACAAGTAAAATCAACTTCTATTGTAAAAATACAGTGCGTCATATTAAACTATAAACTCATCGGAAATATATTTTTTAAAGTTTTATTTGAATTTAAAACTATATAAAGACATTGGATTTCAGATAACAAATTTGTTAGGTATTTAATGTTTCTCACATTTTAGTAATAAAAATGAGTTACTAACTGCTAGAATGAACTTCATTTCTAAAACTCTAATTAGTTACAATAATTAACTAAAGCCGCCGGAAATATGTTTTTGTAGCATTTTAGCAAAAAAATACAATAAGAAAAAACTCTAATTTATAAAATTTTCTTACCCAATCTCCCACTCAGCAAAATTAATTCCCGATAATTCTGCTGCTAGTGAGAATATAAGTGATAATTTAGCTCAATATTTTTACTATATACACTTTTATTTACATAGGATACAACTTTTACACTTTTTACATAGGTACAGGTTGTGTGTAGATGGATGGTACGATACCAGAGCTTACTAAGATGCCAAAAATAAGGCAGTAGGAACTAGTTTTGAACTATTAAAGTAAATTATTTCTAGAAAACAATTATTACAATATTAAAATATTGAGCACGTGTTCACACCATCTTGCGAATGAGAGTACTGTTCTAGTACTGCCAATACAAGTTTGACACGTGACGCATAAAAAATATAGTGGCAATTCTGCAGTATTGCCACCCTAAAAACATAGTCTAAAAAATGTGTTGGATAGTTTCCAACACTTTGTACAGCAATATAAGTAGTAATATAGTACGAAAAAATTTAACAGCACTGCAATAAAAAAAAATCGGCCGTGAGTTTGACAAATTTTAAGTAAGCGTTGCGTTGGTATGAAATTTCTCCTTGATTGTTCAGCGAGAGCAGAATGCTCGAACCCCAACGACACACCGTCACAAAAAAAATTTATAGATTCGAGTTGGAAATGTTAACTCAATGTTAAACAATCGCAACAAAGTGGAGAGAGAAAGAAGATAGAGGGGTGTTAGGGTGCCTGCTGGCCACCAGTGGCGCAATGGCGGAAAATTTGAACGGTAGTTTTAGAACTTTTGAATTTTATTAATTAACCTTGAACGAGTTTTTATTGAGGTAATTTGTGATTCAATATAAATATTATTTAATCACAAATTTAATCAATAAAAAGACGCACAAAAGTTTTTGTTTTATGGAATAAAAGCTAATTTTTCTATTAACCAAGATTTGGAAAATAAATTCCTAAGGAAACACTTTATTGTAAATACTTTTTTCCATGTTTATTTATAAATAAAAACTGCATGGACAACCATAAAAAAACTGTTTAGAACAAACTTATGTCCTTTGGTTACGTCTCACAGGTCTCACTCATCAGGTTTTGTCTCAAATCATATAATACATCACAAATACTGTATAAAACACAAGCACTAGGCTGCACCGAGACAATACTAAACATCCATAAGCTATCAGGTGATTTTTACAGCATTCTCTGGAACATAAACAGTATTGGGTTGACATTAAATTTTTATGTATAATAGGGCCAGTGCCGCCAGTAGCCAAGTAGGTATGTACTCATCGACTTAGCTTAAACTATTATCCTTGTACCATCATTTTGCTCGATGTTCAATATTCCTTAAAACAAACAAATTAGTCTTAAGTAATATAAAATATATTTCTAATCTACTCAGTAAAACGAAATGTTAAAATTATCATTTCAACAACGTAACCTATCAGTTCGTACAAAGCCACACTGGATTAGGCAAGCGCACGGCAACATTATCATTTGACGAATGGGAAAATAGACAGGTCCGGGCTTTTAAATTTAAGTTCTTGCTCAAGAAGTTATTAAAGTTGACCTTCAATTTATTTTTACGTGTAAACAGCTGAAATTTGCCCGAAATTCTTGCCAAAAAATTGGAATATCTTCTAAATTTTTGATCAAGTTGGGAAATAAGATAGTCATTTCTGGCATTTATGAAAAGCTATCAGATTTTGAGGATATAGAAAATTGATTTTAAGGGTGTATTTCTAAAATTTGTTTAAAAATTATTCGTCATTATATTTTTAGTTCAAGAAGGAAGAGAACAAGACAATTAAACTATAAAACTTATAAAATCGAATGTAAAAAACTAACAACAGCAAAATAACCAATCTTCGATGTTATCGCGTAAGTAACCTCAAGCCACATATTAGTTGGTAAATATGGGGTAGGCAAAGGGACCTGTGTTGGCCCTGCGCCTGTGTCGGTCCTGTTAACTTATTTCCTCTCATATAGGTCTAGTTGCCCATTTTGTTTACTGAAAGTCTACGATATTGGACGGTTAATGTACAAACAAATTTTGTAGTTAAACCTGCGGTTAATGTGTTTGGTATAACAAAAAAATGGATCCGGTAAGTAACCGATGTAAAAAATTACTATTTTAAAATGCATGTTGCGTTCGTATCTACAGGTATAAATGGATACAATTTGGAGGGAGATATTTTAGTACGATGTTCGTTACATATTCGGTAGTAGTTTTAAGGTTATGTTTTTATATGAAAAGTTTTTAGTGTTTATGCATCACAGTACATTTTGCCTATGATGGCCCGAGGCCAGTAATCCTATGATGGCCCGGGGGCCATCATAGGAATAGATGTTTTAAAAATAATTTAATTTTAGAATAAGTAAAAAAAAGGCAGCAGTGGGATGATATAAAACGTGGAAAGACGGGTGTTATTAACAGCACGCCAGATAAAGAAGCATTAAAAAAAGAGAAAAGAAAAGCAGCAAAAGCTGCCACAAGAAAAATTGTAAGACAAACAAAAAAATATAGTGATGAGGAAGTTGTGTATGAACAGAGCGATAATGCATGATAGGTCAGATGTAGCATGCATGCCTGTACTGCAATGAGCTCTTTTCTCGTTTTCGTTCTAATGAATTATGGCTGAAAGTGCCAGAATTGCGACGGTTGGTGTTCCCAAGTCAACAAAGACTTTTATTTGTAACTTTTGTCAACCATAAAAGCGTTTTTAACATTTAGATTTTAAAAAATTGAATTTTTATTAAAAACTTTATGTTTAATTTTTTTAGTTTTGATATTTAAAATGTTTTTTAACGTATGAATTTTTTTTAATTATATATTAAATATATTTTCTTAATAAAAGGTTTTTAAGTTTTAACTGTATTTTAATAAAAAAATACTAAGACATTTTCTTTATAAAAATCGACTTTTCACGATTTTTATAGTAGGGGCCATCATTAGATGACATATGCCTATTATGGCCCTATGATTTTTTTAAATATTTTAATGTTTTACTCCAAACTGGATGTAAATAAATAAGTTTATTATGTAGAAATGACCACAAGATATTATACCATAGTTTTTCACCAAAGCTTGTTTCCATATTTCAATTAGTTTTAAAGCTATAACAAAACAGAATAAGGGGGGCCATCACAGGTCACCTTCCCCTACGTAAAAAACATTTTCAAGCACAATTTCTTGTTCAAGAATTTGAAAATGTTTTGGCTTTTAGAACTTGACCCGTGGAATACTTCCCAGATAACACATTTGGTACATTGCTAATGCAAAGAATATTCCCTCTTCATTCTTATTCGCATATTCGTTTAATAATATTCTTTTCATGTGTCTGGAATCTACCAGTAAAAACAAGCATAAAAGGTAAATGAAATGAATGTATTTAGCATATTCCAAAAAGTAACTCGATTCCAGAAGGTGATATGTATATTACATTCATGTGCTGTATCCTACTTATTTTTAGGACTATTGAGGAACATTCCTTGAACGTTCTATTCTGGTTCCAAATGTGAGCGCGGTTTCAGTACGTGTAAAGAAAGTGATATTCTCGTACCTGCCTGTCCGATATGTAAGAAGACAAATAGAAAAAAAAAAAGAATAAAATATAATCAGTTATTTAACCTATAAAATTTGGTCGCGCAAAGTGCAAAATTCGTTAGCATCTGAGAACGAAAGTTATCTCGTCGGTTCTCTTGATTCTTTATTGTGTTCTGTAAAAAAATAACGGGAACTATTTAGATTAAAGGACTTCAAACTTTTACTTTGGGTGGCAATCATTTTATGAGAGCGACCCTAAAGAAACATGTGCGACCCAACTGTACTTTTAGTACCTACGTGTAAAAATCTTCCTGACCTGCAATAACTATACAAAGGAAGGAGCTTTTGGGAAAAGACAGTACCGAACATCGTATGTATCGACTCTAGGTTTTTATTTCACCATATATTTCAGTTTAATTATTTAACTCCTGAACTTTTGCGGATCGGGTGTTTAATTTTTAACGTCGAGTCTTTTGCATATATTTAGTGAGGTTTGTTGTAGTGCTGATCAGAAAATAAAATAAAGTAAGTAGGTATAGTGTAATTTATTTACCCTCTAGCATTCACAAATAATTCATTCCATAGTGATCAACAAGTGTTTTTACTTACCTATATACCTTATAAAACTTGATTTTTTTGTAAACTTAAGTAAACATATTTTGGCATAATTATGTACCTAAGTATTATGAATATCTATTTACAGATGGTATAATATGTTACGGATACAATCTGCATGTTCCTAATATTTGTTCTTGATTTGTGTTTCTGGGCCCGTTTGTGGTTTTGGTTAATTTTAATTAGATATAGAAAGCATTCAACTATTACTTGGAAAATGCCAACAGTACGCATATACGTACACTTTCAGAGCTAACACTAGTGACGCCTCCGCCATTTCGTCTTTTGATCAATATTTCGGTCCTTTTATCGTTTTATCCAAAATTCGGCCAAATACCCCTCTTAGGAGAACAATTACCTATTTTTTACGTTAAAAAAGGTTGGATTTATAAATTAATAAAAGCAAAAAAAGAAATATGGGCAAATTTTACAAACTTTCGTTTTATGCTTATATTAATTTTTCAATTATACTTTTTTTAACTTAAAACTGTCGGTAATTGTACTCCAAAGATGGGTATTTGGTCGACTTTTGGATGAAACGAAGAAGTTACGAAATATTGTTCAGAAAACGAAATGGCGAAGGCGTCACTAGCGTTTGCTCTTAAATGCAATCACTAATGGTAAATACCAAGTAGACAGGTTTTAAAAATAAATTGCATAACAATAACTTAAAAAAGGTAATACTAAAATTATTTTAATTTTTATTTCTATCTTCAAAATTACGGACAATAAGTGATAATTGATTGTAAAATCCCCTGTCAATATTTTCAAAGATAATTAGGGTTGGGTGTAAAAATTTGCATTTTATTGTTTTATTAAGTTGTTATAAACATAAATAAGATTGTCTGTATCAGCTCTAAAATTAAGGGTATTTTTGTTTTTTTTAATGTAAATCATTTCTTTCATACTCGTTTTTTATAATTAATTTCGTAATCAAGAATCGATCTGAACGTTGTTAAAGTTGAAATTATGAGTTTTGTCAAAATAAACCGAAATGTAAACAAATAAAAAGAATTTCTATTAACAATTGACCTAAAACCCAGGAAAAAGTTACTATACATTACAAATATGTTTTTGACGCTGATCATTTTTTATAGCTGACACTTTTTTATAGCTTTTTTGAAAACTCTCGTGGAAGAAATGTCGCTATTGCATTTAAAAATTGATGCCGTTATGGACAAATTATCGGCAATACCTAAAATTTTATCTTTACAATCAGCCAGTATTCCATCAATTAATGATCAAACTATTAAAAGTTTATATGAACATATTCCTGTACATACAGAGGAAGGCCTTTCATTATTGGAAAATTGGTTAGACACTAAGAACAATTACAAAGTAATGGTAAGTAATGATATTTTTTTATAACCAACCAAATTAATTTTTAATAAATAATATTCAAATTCTAAGAAGTATGTAAACCAATTAATTAATTCTGGTGTACTTTAGGTTTAGTTGCCTGTACATATTTGGATAAATATAAAATCTTTGGGTTGCTCTGTTTTTTAAATCCAACTAAGAAAATGAATATTTAAGATTAAATTATGTTGAATAATAGTTGTATTGATTTTTGAAAAAAAAATATTATGTCGGTTCCAGGCTATTTAGCAACAACATTATTGTATTTTGGGATAAAACTAAAATATACAAAATTTCACTCAACTTCTTATTTACAGTTAGAATTTATGCTATAGGTACCTAATCTGAAATTGTAGCTCCCAAATTAATGTAAACTTTACTATACTATAAAATTATATTACTTTTACTAAGTTTCGTATATTACTTTTACTAAGTTTCGTGTATGTAAGCGTGATGGCAAAATACGATTTTTAAATTTGAAAAGATAACTTTTGGTGTGTCCTTTCAGCCTATATACATATTCTGGGGGACACGCATATACCCCAAGTGTATTGTCAAATTTTATTTTTAGATATTGGAATTGAATCACAGTCATGTCACAGTCCATAAGAAAAAAATTATATAAAGTGCTTTCTAATGAAGTGGCTCAACATTATTCCTGGGATGGCGCAAAACAAAAGAGAAGTTTTAAAAAGCTGAAACTGTCAAATTCTATTCTAGGTACTTACTTTTTACCTATATACATACATACCTAGCCAATAAGTTGAAATAAAAATCATCATTTAAATTTTCTAATATAAGTTCATTGTTTTAGATGCGGTGAAGATTCAGTTTAGAGAGGCTACAGAAACCGAAGTCATAAATGTTATTAAGATTTGGTTTGTTAAAGCCAAAGAAAGAATAAAGAATAATAAGGAGGTTAGATTTTGAGATAACTTTGTAGACATCTATTAACACTTTTGTGATTCTGCCCATACGGTAGTTAATACTTTTTTAAATATTTTTATAATAAAGATATAATTAATTCTGATTTAGAATTCGAAGTTGCTTTTATATTAAAGTAATTAATTTGTTTCAGATGCCCGCAGAAAATACAAAAGAAGATGATATTTTATAAACAAATTCCATAATAATATCATGATTTTAAATAATTGGTTAAATAAAAAAGAAAATTAATAAGAACCATATTTTGCTATACTGCTGCATTTGCTGGAAAAGCAAACAGCTTTAATAACAATTAATAAAATATTACAAAAAAATAAGAAAACTTCTTTCAGTTTAGATGACACCAACCAGAATTTAGGCGTGACTGATGATCTGTATCTATCTGTAAAAATGTCAAACTATCGAAAAGTGTTTTAAGTTACGTGTTAAGTTATTACGTTTCAGATTTTGGAAAATATAGATTTTGCAGCTGCAAGCAACTTTCTAAAATAGCCTGTTTACGTTAGGTGCAATGATGCAACTTCATGCGATGCAATTAAATAGTCGTTTTTAAATGGATAAATTGAAACTGATTGAAAAGTCATCAAAGCGCATGCTTACAGGCAATTTTACTTGCAATTGCACCTGATGTAAACAGACTTTTTTAAAAGTGACCTGTTGATGCTGTTTTCATATTCAATTATCTAAAGAATAAGAGATATACTCGAACTACAGCCGGGGGCGGATCCAGAATAAGTATGTAAACGAAGCGAGGGGGGGGGGGGAAGTCGATATAGCTAAAAAAGTACAAAATCATATAAAATTTAAATAGTAAGCATAAGCTTTTTAAACAACTTTTGAGGCTCTGGGGCGGGGGGGGCAACGAGCCCCCCCCTAGATCTTTCACCGCTTACATCTGACATGTAAAGAATATGCTAGGAATATTATGCATGTTCATAATATATGAAAGGAATATCATGCTAAAAATTTACCTTGTCCTAGAACATGCTAAGAAGGTGCTAAGCATGTCTTTGCTTTAGGCACGTTTTTCGCATGTGATTAGAATATCTTTAATGACGTGAATATCACTTCTTCAGCACATGAAGAGGGTGGAACGTAATCTATTCCTAGAACATTCCTGACACGTGCGCAATGAAAAAAAATGATATTCCTGTCATGTGCCGTGTACCTTAAATTATATTCATAGTACATGATAAGAATGTAAAAATGTTATCTGGGTTTCACCCTTGAATTAATATAAACGTACCTAGGTAAGTATTTACTTTTCCTTTTATGAAATAAAAGTATAGAAAAAAGTGTATTTTACACTTTTTGAAGCAATATATATTACCCGAAAAATTGGCGTACCTAATTAGATTACAGGGCTGCAAATAAAATATACTAAAACATGCATCGGGATAATTTGTCTTGGTGTGTGTTTCTCTTTATTTTCATACCTTGTTTGTATAGCCTAGGCCTAGTTTGATGTGTTTAAATTAATCATAATAAAATAAAGTTATAACATTATATATATACAGGGTGGTCCAACAAGCGCGCGCCTGTCAATAGTTGCTAATCCGTAACCTAAACTAAACTTATGGGAAATTTTTCTTAATAAGACTTTTAACGTTTGATCTCGGCTACAACCCAACATTATTTTTAAGTATAGATCTTGCATCTGAATGCCTTCTATCAGGAAACCTCTCGCTGTACATTCGGGATGCCAGAAGACAATTATTTAAGCATTCTCCAAGGATATAAATTATATCAATTGATTCCTGGTTTGTATACTTTATTTTTATTACAAAAAAAAATATTTTTAAAGCAAAATAATACACAAAGTGTCACCAAAGGTCACAAAATTACACAAATAATTACTAACACTGACAGACATGCCATTGAGTAGCAATTGTTTCGATTTCTTGAGCCATGCCGCCAACGATTTTTCCCATTTTCTGTGTAAAGTTACGGAAAAACCTTAATATCTCAAAATGATAATGAGAAACATACGGCAAACATACTATTTTCTGAAGAAGCATACTTTGGGCTCTTTAACGGCATAATAATATACAGGGTGTTGTATTCAATATAAGAAATTAAAACCGAATTGAAAATAGAGATTTCAACAAATATTTTGGACATACTGTATCATTAATTCAAAAAGTGAAGATATGTTCCGATAAATTAGGTCAACTATAAGTTACGTGTAAATTTGTCAGGGAAGGTAATAAACAGTGGCGGAGATATAACAGTTTAAAAAAGTATGTTTTGACTAAATTTTTTTTAAAAAACTCATAACTTGGCAACGCTGCTTTCGACCAACAAACAAATTTGCAATTGAATACAGAACCTAAAGAGGCATTATACGCCACATAAAAATGTAAGGCATTCCATTTAAGAAAAACATAATTTTTGGAATTTCTCTTTCTTGAGACACCCTGTATACTTAAAAATAATTTTGGATTGTAGCAGAGATCAAACGTTAAAAGTCTTATTAAAAAAAATGTCCCATAAGTTTAACGGATTAGCAACTATTGACCGACGCGCGCTTGTTGGACCACCCTGTGAAGTACTAATACTTCGTAAGCCCAAAAATTAAATTGTTCAGGAGAAGTAAAAAACATTTTCTTATTAAAGTGTCATACTAAGAGAATCTTATTCTTCAGGAAAACGATTCTAAAGGTAAATGTTTACAAAAAGTTACGGTTATTGATTTTTGTGTTTTTTCATTTTCGGTGTGGCTTTTCGAGTGTTCGGGCGTATTTTTTCGCCCATAAAACGTAACTTTTGTTTGCGCAGGAGATAAGCTGTACGTATCTAAAAGTAAATGTCTATGGAACAGACCCGGATGACTCAGCGAAAGCAATGAGCTTATTCCGTATGGATATAAGTATACGGAATCCTAAAAATTACATTTTTTAGGTAGCCATGACAGTTTTACCTCGGGCATATCAGAAAATTCAGGCGTGTCGCCGGGAACTCAGGATATTCCGAAGATATTAGGAAAGCTTCCAAGTGCTCTAGTAATATCAAGATGGGCCAGATGCCAAGAGTTCGATGTTACTCGTCAACTGAATGCAGGAATAAGGTATATGGTTAATTATGTTGAGGCAAAACGGAGAAAAACATTCTTATCATTCTATCTTTTCTATTTTATTTTTACAAACAGTCTTCTTGATTTCTTGAAAGACATACATACCTAGTATAGAGTCACTGTAACCATTCATTTTTACTATTCCTTCAGGTTTTTGAGCATGAGGTGGGATAGTCCAATGATCTAAGTCTAGTGTATTGTTTCTTGCTGACTTGGGTAATCCAATCTACCGGTGACATAGAGTTAGATTTTTTTTATCGGATGGAACACTTATTACAGCTTGAAGTCATTCGTTTTTTTCTTCAACTGGACCAGTTTTGGAAGCTAAAATATACTCTTATTTGCTTATGACGGTTTAGAGCTGCTGTTTGGATAGATTATTGCGCCCCTCTATTCAAAGTTATTTCGGTTCCAAGATCGTTTAACATAATATTTAGCTGAATATTGGTATTGGCATATTGGCATATTCTGTTGGGTCATGAAAAATATTGTCGATGTTCGTATGAGATTCTAGAGGTTCTTCAGTTTTAGTGTTCAAGTTATTTTATTATGTTAATTTTCTCCCGTTATTTTTTTGTGTTCTATCGAGCCTGGACTTGATCCGATCTAGGTATTTTCTGGGAATTTACTAAATTATTGTTAAAGGATATTGAACTTTCATAGGCCGGGGTTTTTTTAATCGATGTTCTCAGTTGGAAAATAGCCTTTGTAGCATTTTCTACTCTATTGTTCCTTTTTGTGGCGTAGGTTTATCGGTGCCGTACATGCTCAACGCAGTTTTTGGTGAATCTCGCCGTATAAGATATTCTTAATGCTTATAAGTACTATTTAGTGAGTCAACTGAAAAAATTTCTGGTGGTTCTACATTTTTCCTGTCTCTTAAATTTTTCTTGATTAACGTCGAGACTCTTCGCATGTTTAAAGCCAAACTAAAAAAATCGTCTGCTCGCGATGACGATTTTGCTGTTCGGGCTGTTCCTTTATGTTAAAAATAGGTGCCGCTGGTTAAGCCACTTGTTTATATAGTTCTTTATCTGGTAGATTTCCCTGTTTCCCTAAAACCGATAATATTTCTCCACTCTTTAAAAAGGAAAGCCTCAATTGATTGAAAATTATAGGTCAGTATGTCAAATATGATTTTTTGGAAATCTTTTTACCGTTATTGGCAGGCATTAAAATTATTGCAGATAAACAACATGGTTTCTTAGAAGAAAGGACTACAAACATTGCAATTTACCCTTTTTATAAAAATAAGTAGGAGAGAAATAGACGCGTCGCGTTTGATTGCAACACATTATTTAAAGACGGCATCAGGGCACCATCTTAAGGTGGATCGAGTCATTACTGACAAAGCGTCCACATTATGAGAGTGTTGAACATAATGATGCGTTGAAATCAGATGCATATTGGATCCCATGCTGTTAATATTATGTCAACGATCTAGTCATTGTCGATCCAAATATTGATTTGACAATATACGCAGATGACATTTTCATTGTTCTGACCAGCACATCCTTGCATGTTTTGCATTTATAATAGGACATGAAAATTTTAAGAAATATTAGTAATGTAGGGGAGAGGCGTCAAAGATAGCGAAGAGGGAAAGATGACGCATCCCAATAACTTGTCTGTTTAAAGGTTTAAAAAATTCATTTACATTTTATTCGAATACTATGTCTTAACATAGATAGCTGGCAACATTGTATGACGCGAGCGCCATGTTTAGTTCGGCAAAGAACCACAAACGTGTTTTTCGTTGTGCCGATCTTATTTTTTCTTGTGAAAAATTAAGCGGTAAGTATTTTATTTTTCTTAATAAGAAAAATGTCTCACTACATGCCTAATTATATATTAGTTACTTATGTTGTAATGTAATGTTTTTATATGAAAAATAATAATAAGAAAAATAAATTGAGGTTATAAACTTCAACTCAAATGCGGCTACGTAATATAGAAAACAATGCTGTAAACGAACGTGAGAGTGCTACAAAAAATTACATTCCTTGAACCACATTCACCTCAACCATCATGTAGCCTCCAGCAAAAAAATCATCTTCAACACATGTTAACGTTGAAGTGGTTTTACCAGTGCCAGCACGACAGAAGAACCAGTGCCAGCACCACAAAAGAAAAGTGTTCAGCTGAACAAAATAATAGTCATGAGTAGTATAGAAGAGGGTTTTCACGCCCTCCATTTCCTCCATTTCCTCCATTCCCTTCTGCGCATGCCCGGGCAGTTCGCAGACGTGGGCGAGTGTATTTTTTATGGTATGCAGATGTTCTATTACAAACCCAAACAAATCCACAGGGCGAGGTGTGCTAAAGGTATATGCATTTTGATAATGTTGCCTTGGTCACACACACACGTGGGCGAGTGTATTTTTTATGGTATGCAGATGTTCTATTACAAACCCGAACAAACCCTGTTGCGCTGCAGTTGTTTGAATAAACATTATTGATTATGTTTTTATTTTTGCATCCACAGTCCTAAATTCTCTGCAAATACAAAATACAATACACAACACATAATATTATGTATTCCTACCACTCTGTCAAGTATTATTTTAACAGGATATTTTGCCATAGTTTTATCGCAACTAAAACGCACACACGCACGCTAATAAACTCAGTGAATAAGTGAAAAATTGTTTTGTGTGTGAAGCAATTTTAATGTACGATAATAATTAATCCGACATTCTTCAAAAAACTACATAATATTTTATTAGACCCAATACTATACCATACACTACAAAATAAATATATATACCTACCTACCTACCACTAGCAATTATTATTAATATTAGTAAATAATAGGTACTATAGTCTATGCATGCACTGTCCGACGCCGCGCCGCCTTGTCTAGCCGTGATTATTCCATGCGTTCAGTGTAAAGAATATAGAAAATGTGTCATCACAAAATATATCCACAAACCCCGCTGCTCATAGGATCCCGCTGTTCATACATGCATGCATGCATGCTACCGGAAATAGTCGAGCGCGCCCGAAGCCGATTGGAGTTACTGGAGTGAAGATTTTCTACTGTTATACGAAATGTATTTTACATCGTTCTTTCTTATCGCCTTCCATCCGTCCGACGACCGCTCTTCATAAGATTGCGTAAGTGCAAGCGAGAGAGTGAGACCATGCACCCATTCGCACTATTACTAAAGCATGCACCGTGGTTTCTGGCGGGTTAACGCTGGCGCCATCTGTCAGATCGTCGCTGGTCATTTATGGAACTACCAAAGTACCAAATACCATTATTTGCTTTACCATCGATCGGGGTTCTCGCGCCTCTGTCAGGCGCTTTACCGATATTTTGAGATTGTATTACGGAGAGTTTCCTGTCTTTGCAAAATGAATAGCTTGCTTCTTGCGGTAAACTGTGAGAAATCAATATTATGTATGCAAAAACATATTATACAATTATTTTGTTAAGTACGTTTCAAGTTTAAATGCAAAATTTGGTACGAAGCATGATTTTAAAGGTGGGGCATGCATCTGTTCTTTGTATGACTATTCTTTGATAATCTAGCCTACCTGCAGTGCTGTACCTTTTTTCGATCAGTAGGTAAAAATTACTTAAATTTGTATGGGGAGCTTTTTAGTTAATGGAGTTGAATTTTGAGTTAATTTATCTGACTATATCTGTTTGGCATCCGAAATATAATAAATAAAATTTTACAATTTACAAAGTTATACCTACTAGGTGAAAATTAGATTTAAAGCATAAGTTGTCGAATATTGTATAAACAACCATATTTACAATCATGTAGGGGTATGTTTAAGTCAAAAAACATATTTACTGTTTATGCATTATACATTTACGAAACGATATTATTTTTTTGCTTGTTATACATATAATATACGAACAAAAGACATTAATTATCCAATACATAAGTTAGCAGTGTTAGCACTATCAGAAAGAAATCATTATTATATGTGTGCATTAGAATGTATAACAGACTGAACGATAAATTAAAGAAACTCCAAATGGCTGTTTGTTTAAAAAAGACTAAACAAATTTCTTGTAGATCTAGAACCATATACCATTAATGATTATTTAGAGACGCTAAGAATTTGTAAATACATATAGGTTATAAGTACTAACTTTCTTTTGTGACGACGACATTTCTTTTTTGCTTTGTTAATTCAATGTAATTTTGAAATAAAATAAAAAAATTGCGGTATATTCTTTGATAATCTAGTTTACCCGTGGTGTTGTACATTGTTTTGATCGGCAGATAAAAAATTACTTAAATTTGTAAGGTATACAGTAATGCAGTTAAATGAGTACAGATGTTTTTTGCATGATGTCATATGATCTTAATCAAGTACGTGAACAGATATTTATTTATAACCTTGTGTTGGTTCGGGATGCAGGTGGTTTTTAATAATGTTACCTTTACCATTATTTTTTCCCCAAAAGTTAGTTTTGTAATATATTTTGTGTTTTGTTATACCTACATGTTCTTGATGGAGTCGTTAGAGGCTCACCTAAATTTTCCGTAGTCGCACTCGTAAGCGCGAACGTGGTAGAAATACAATCACTTCAAATAACGACAGCGTCATCTCACCGATCGTCGCTAGTCATTTGTGAAACTAAATTTTATGTTGTCGGTAGCGTATTTATTATTTTTTGCATACCTACTTAGCTATGATGGAAAAATACAGGTATGAACATTTTTTAATAATAATTATTGTTATTATATTGTTGAGGAAAGAGGATACCTACATACTTGTTTTTCGATGAACGCAGCTGCATGGAATAACCTCTTCAGACCCTCTTGTTTGGTTCCGTTGTTACGCATGCGTAAATTCTTATGAAAAGACCATATGGGGTATTATTTTTACATTAGGTTTTATTGAACTATATAATGTTTAATTTTGTAGAAAATACAACGTTTCGTAAATTTTCTTGTCTACCATTAATGCGAGGACACTACCTATACCTATCAGAGAAGCGTAATCCATGTTTTTTTATAAACAAAAGACAAAAATCAACAAATCTCGCTCATCATGAGGTTGTGTGTGAGTGCAAGCAAGACAGCGCTAGCATTGCAATTACATCTGCAGTCAGAAACTCTCCCACAACATTGCAAAATACAATACACAACACATAATATTATGTATTCCTACCACTCTGTCAAGTATTATTTTAACAGGATATTTTGCCATAGTTTTATCGCAACTAAAACGCACACACGCACGCTAATAAACTCAGTGAATAAGTGAAAAATTGTTTTGTGTGTGAAGCAATTTTAATGTACGATAATAATTAATCCGACATTCTTCAAAAAACTACATAATATTTTATTAGACCCAATACTATACCATACACTACAAAATAAATATATATACCTACCTACCTACCACTAGCAATTATTATTAATATTAGTAAATAATAGGTACTATAGTCTATGCATGCACTGTCCGACGCCGCCGCCGCCTTGTCTAGCCGTAATTAATTATTCCGTGCGTTCAGTGTAGAGAGTATAGAAAATGCATCCCAAACCCCGCTGCTCATACATACATACATGCATGCTACCGGAAATAGTCGAGCGCGCCCGATGCCACAAGCCAAGATCCGAACAGATGGAAGGCGATAAGAAAGAACGATGTAAAATAAATTTCGTATAGGTAACAGTAGAAAATCTTCACTCCATTAACTCCAATCGGCTTCGGGCGCGCTCGACTATTTCCGACGACCGCTCTTCATAAGATTGCGTAAGTGCAAGCGAGAGAGTGAGACCATGCACCCATTCGCACTATTACTAAAGCATGCACCGTGGTTTCTGGCGCCATCTGTCAGATCGTCGCTGGTCATTTATGGAACTACCAAAGTACCAAATACCATTATTTGCTTTACCATCGATCGGGGTTCTCGCGCCTCTGTCAGGCGCTTTACCGATATTTTGAGATTGTATTACGGAGAGTTTCCTGTCTTTGCAAAATGAATAGCTTGCTTCTTGCGGTAAACTTTTTAACATTGCCATTTAGCTCATTTTGCTTATCATATTATTTAATCATTAGCTGAATATGTAATTTAATAATGAAATGCAACACACACACACACACACACACCCACCCTCACACACACACACATGTAAGGAAACACATACGCAATCATTTGAAATATTTTCTATTTAAGATGTCGTGTAACGAAGATGCGATTAGACTCTCCCAAGATTCGTATATTAAGGAATTATCATATACATTACGTGATATGAGTCGAGAAGCCCTTGAAGCAACCAGTGACGAGTCCGGTTTTGGTTTGGGTTTTAATCCAAGTCAATACAAAAATAACATGATGGATTCAATGCATTTTACAGTTGGAGCTCATCTTTGTCAAAAATTCATATATGGTTCCATTGGTTTAGATGAATTTTGTTCCGGTATGTTTAATGAACAACTGGAAAAGTTTCTTATTGACATTCCACATATTTCAAAAGAAACATTGTTAAATTATGGTAAGATCGAGGATGATGGTAATCACAACAACGATGAAACTGATACCAGTAACTTGGGGATTAAAGAAAGCAAAGAAGAATTGAATAAAGAAGAAAAAGAAGTAGAAGCGGAAGAAGAAAAATGCAATTCCTTTTATGTGTGTTGCGGCGACAGTATTGGAGAAGCAATTAATGATTGGTGTAGCGACTGTATTAATATAATTTATTATAACCAAAAATTGTAAATAAATTGTGTGTCTGTGTGTGCGTGTGTAAAACAATGTTTTATTTTCCCTAGTACATAAATAAGCATATATAAGCAAATGTAATATTAAAAACAGATTAGTTGTAAAGAAAAAAATGGGGCGTGTTAACAACACAATTGATAAATTTGGACGTCATTGGGTCAATCAACAACAACAAGTACAATTAGTTCGTGCTTTACCTGGTATAGGTTTTAAACTAACCTCTGATGGTCAATATGACATTGAAGGAAAGACTTTATCAAATGTTGCGAACCCAAATAAAGATAATGATGCAGCAACTCGAATATATGTTTTTAATGAAATTCATGCTTTACGCAAACAACTATCTGAAGCAATGAATAAGGATTACTCCTCTCATTTCGATGAAATACTAAAATGGTTTGAGGAAAAAACTAATAAAAGAATCTTGGATCTTGAGAAACGAATTATGGATCTTGGCTACATAGTTATAAATAAGGATCATTTAGGACATAATGATGTCAAGTGAAAGTCATAATATGTTGTGTAAAAAATCCTTTAGCGTTAAATAAACAGAATGTTATCTGTTATGTATAAATACACATGCACCCAAATAGTGACTACTCATTCTGTATACCTATATCTCATACGTATCTGTCTAGTGTTCATCTCGAAATTAAAAAAATAAAATATCATCTGAACGTCAAACTGCATTGGTTTACCCATTCTCCAAAAAATGGTTGTCAAAATGTGCGTCAATTGTGAACATTGGGAAATCATAGGAGGGAGGCAAGATGTTTCTGCGATTGGTGTGAAAAAGAGTTTCCGATGAAGATGATGAAGAACAAAAAAAAATCCAATCAACGCTGCAAAGAAGATAAAACCAAAAGCAATGTCGAGATTTTCGTTTAGACACCACAATAAGACAAATATATTGATATAATGTAATAGCTGTTTGTAACACATATTTATTAAATAAAATACGTATTTGTAAAAAATAATATATTTTTTATTTCTCCAGTTAGAAAATATACAATAACATGCTACATGAAATATATTTATACAATATTAGACTTATCTATCTACGAGTTGGTACAATCAATCATTAGCTATTAACAAATCGTTCTCTATATTTTTTTTTCTATAATCCCAATCCAAAACGCCTGTCAAAGCTATTTCCATTTGGTTTCTTCTTCTTTAAAACGATGTCTATCAGCCGCAATTTGTTGAAAGTTGCTTTTTCGAGCCTGTCTATATGCAAATGTCCAAACAAATGTTAGGTGTAATGTATTTATTTCTTCATTAAATGTTACTTTCTTCATGATGAATATTATGAAAATAATGGATTTATACAATATTAGACTTATTTATCCAAGAGTTGGCTTGGTTTGGAAATCCCAACCATTTTACAAACAATTGATCAGTATGATTCTTCTTACGTTTTCTTAGAATTTTTTCCACTAAATAAACACCTGGACTGTTTGTTTTCTGCAACTCTGGTTCGTAAAAACATCCTTTAATCGGTTGGCCTTCTTCCAACGATTCCAATAGGTATGTAGACGGGTTGGTTATATTAACTTTTGATATTTTAAACAGTTCCGTTGACCAAGAAGGCATATATCCTTTGTCAAATATGCTCTTATATTTGCTAATGCGGACAACATCGCCCAAACGATATTTTCTTTTTCTCGGAAATATTTTCAAATATTCATAGGCATTAATTTGCGTATCTTCTTTTACATCTTTCGGTTTCATTCCAATAGTTCGATGTTTGGTGTTGTTATAAGCTTTCGTTATAGATGGTAATATTTGCAACCATCTGTACGACCCCCTAGCTGAGAATTGCTTATACAAATTATTTTTCAGAGTTCGTATAACACGTTCAACAATAGCAGCTTTCTTCGTACTATAGGTGGAATAATGGTTTATGTTATATTTTTTCATAAGAGCTTGAAAGCTGCTATTATAAAATTCTTTCCCTTGATCACTATTCAAATTGGTTGGTGCATACGAGGCCTCTTCAATTATGCTCTTCATCGCATCAGTAACTTCAACACCGGTCTTGTTTTTAACAGCTCTAGTATAAACAAATTTCGAGTAACAGTTTATACAGACGACAATGTAGCGGAAACCATCATTTTCATCAGCATATTGTTGCATTTCAGCCAAATCAATTTGCCACAAATCTTTATATCCCTTTATTATGGTATGTCTTCTATTAAAATTTTTTCTTGCATTTCTATGTAGTTCATTTACAATTTTAAGTTTTTCGGGGCTAGGATCCATAGTATGTATCTTGTCTAAACGCTTGCTCAACACTAATTTATGCAACTAATTGTAATACTTAATATATTATTCCTTCTTCTCGAAGTTCCTCAATAATTGACATAATTTCATTATCATGCCCCGTATGGCCGGCTAGTTTTGAACTCCACAATAAGCGTAATCGATCCACCAACTCACTGGGTTTATTCCAATAGACATACTGAGATTTCTTCGATGATAATGTCTTCTTTACTGGCAACCGAATTTTAACTGCCTTCTTTTGCCGCACTACTCCAGCTCCAAGTTTAGTTTCCTCCATTAATGGTTTTATGATTTGCCTATATTTTAGCCATCTAGTTTCTTTTAAACCATTATTTTTGTCATACTTGACGTATGCAGCATTTGTTATATTCAAAATATCTTTGTAAGCTTGAAGAGCGTCTTTATTCAATTCATCTTCGTTGCCCAGGATTTGTGGTGATCTTAGGAAAATCAGATCATAAAGATCGATATTACCATTAAATCTAGCAATATTTCTTTCGTTTTTATATAATGCAACTTGCCCATTAGTAAAACGCACCTCTAAGTTACCGATATAGGTTTTTTTTTTATTAGTTTTTCCTAAACCATAATGAACACCGTAAACGGTATCGTAGTGAGATGGATTCTTTTGTAGCCCTAATAAATAGGTATGAATACGTTTAGAAGGCGATGTATATGCACTAGATGTATTTGATGTTTGTTCCGACTGGTTTGATGGAGAGGGCGTTGCAAAAACCGATTCGTAATGACTATGCTTTGGTGTAGATGTTTCAAATGATTCCATCGGCAATTCATCAGATTTTTCTTCATCCGATGTATTAATTGTTATATTTGATAAGTCTCTAGTTTTGCTTAAAGTGCGACGACTTGTTGGTTTAGTTTTAGTGCTTGATTTTTGAGTTGATATTGGTTGCGGTGGAGACTGTTGTTGTTGTTGTTGCTGCTGCTGCCGTTGTTTCACTACATTAGATATGGATGATAGCGGTTTAGTAATCGGCTCGTAAAACTTTTCTAAATTGGCATGACTTTGCTCTTTAACTGCTTTAATTTGCTTAAATTTTTTTCTCACCGCATTGGTAGTTTCCAATAGCTTACGCTTTAAATCGATTTCTTCATTCATGATGTTTTCAAGTTAACGGTCAATGGTGTAATGAACCTCTAGGACTGCATCTATAAATATATATAGCTATCAAATCCCTTACGATATCTTCCCGCATTTACTTCACTATCCTTATCGATAACTAAAAAACCATACTTATTATCCCAACATTTGGCACACATCTTTTGAAATTGTGGAAACATTAGATCGGGTGAAACATGGTCGGAAAATATGTGTCGCATATTCATCTCATCCTGTTTAAACATTATAATAAAGTTGGCATTATCTCGCACTAGTTGCTTTGGAACACGTGAATATGTTTGGGCTAAGTAAAAGGCATCCACGTTTTTGTGTCGTCCCATACTAAAGTAAGATCTTATGACATCCTGCTTCTCACACATAACATCATCAAAAATGAATACAGAGTTTGGTTTCGCATCTGACGGTTCTACTATATTATTTCCATCGCTAAAAGTGTAGTATCCAAGACCTTTAATCGGTGTTAGAATTTTTCTCAAATATTCATATTTCGGTTGGTATAGCGACTTTGAGTAAATGTAAATATTTTCAAAACGCAAACCCAATGGGTGGGTTAACAGCGATATCATAACGTTGGTTTTTCCACAATTCGACGGTCCAATTAGCAATCCGCGAATAGATGATGGAAGCAGCGACCCATGCCTTCTTAATACTTTCTGATCGTGTCCAGATCCGACCTTTTCATCAAGATTATCGACTTGCAGTTTCTGTTTAAGCTCTACAATTTTCATTTTTTACTATATCTACCTATTGTTTTCACGTAGACAATCATTCAGATGTCATCCGTCAAGCGAAGTAGACGGTCTCGTGTATCAAGTAAGACTGGAGGCGGTATTGTTAATTCACTTATTAATAAGTTACCAGTTGAGTTGCATATCCCCGGTTATCAATATTGCGGACCAAAGTAGTAAAACGTGTTAAACGTGGTGATCTGGGAATAAATCCATTGGATGCTGCATGTAAAAAACACGATTTAGCCTATTTGCATAACAGTGAAGATTTAAGTGCGCGACACAAAGCTGATTACGAACTCGAGCAAAGTGCTTGGAAAAGAGTAAAATCGAAGGAGGCTAGTGTAAAAGAAAAGGCGGCAGCTTGGTTAGTAACAAATATTATGAAATCAAAACAACGTTTCGGTATGGGTATGCCATCGAGCAGTCGAAATAAACAACAGCGATCGCGACGAAGACGTCAACAACCCAAGAAAGCTTTTGGATCTGCTTTGAGACAACCAATTCGATCTAAGTTACTGAAAGCTGTTGCAGGACAAAAAAAGGTTCTTGAAAAAAATCTAATGCAAGCATCGAAAATAGCTGTAACAGCAGCACGTAAATCTTTAAAGGCAGCAGGTGGTAAACGGAAAATTCATACTCCCAGAGTTATACCAATCCCTAAAGTTGGTGGTTTATTACCGCTAATACCGATATTCGCAGGATTGTCAGCATTAGGATCGCTAGCAGGAGGGGCAGCAGGAATTGTGCGCGCTTTAAAGACAGTAAAAAATGCAAGTGTTGAAAAAACGGGTGCCACTTTGCGTCTGTGTTCAAAAGGAAATGGACTATTCCTTAAACCATATCGCAACGGCATGGGCTTGTATCTAAATAACAACGGTGGAAATTCAAAAAACTAATTGAAACCCTACCTCGAAGACCGCTATCCAATATCGATCTAGAAAAGTATGCATCACAAATGAAAATACCACATTTTCGAGGGGTGTATATGAGAGACGCGCTGCCTCTGCGAGGACCGAAACGTTACGAAGCCGCAATTATTAATTTGGATAGTATATCGGGAGGTGGGACTCATTGGGTAGCATATAGAAAAAACCGATTAAATGTAACATATTATGATAGCTTTGGGGATTTGCCCCCACCCATCGAATTGGTGCATTATTTGCAAAGAGGATCTGAAACATCAAAGAAAATTTACTATACATATGAACGTCAACAAGATTTCGGAACAGTATGGTGCGGGCATTTGTGTTTGAAGTTTCTCTCTGAAAATTAAAACAATGGATTGCGATAACTACACCAAAATGTTGTTATCACTAAAAGCATACAAGCAAGTCGGCGGATTGAGCAACATGTCGACAAAACAGTTGGAATACATGCCAAAGGAAGTGATGATAGCGTTAGCCCCAAATGAAATCGCATGGGTTTGGAATAAGTTACCGGAACATTTAAAAAATGATAGCGACATGTTAAAATATCAGCACTGTAACGAGCATTACAACGACAGCAGCAGCAGCAGCGGCAGCAGTATCGGAAATAATTTGGGTAGTGGTGGTGGTGGTGATGAAGGAGACGGACCAGCGCCTAAAAAGCTATTTTGTTGTTATTGTAAAATCAGTGATGTCAAAATAAAAGCTGAAAGCCTGAAACGAAGCCCTAGCTTAAGCCCTTTAAACTATTGTAAGCAACAATAAAATACCCACATAATATATTTCATCATCAGTCATGTCTTACACATTCACCCTAACAGGACACTCGAGTGTTTTAAGTGCGGATTTTTACCCGCCAATTGAATTAAATTCATCTCATAAGTATGGGCTTGCATTGTTGGGATTTTACACGTATAATTCAATTTTCAACGTCGATGAAAGTAATTGTTGGTTTGCATACAGGAAAAACGATAGTGAAAAGTCGATCGATATAAGGATTCCACCAGGAGCTTATGAAATAAATGAAATTGCCAAAGTCATGTACACAAGCTTAGAAAAGTCCTGCAAACAAGAAAAGTGTGACGGATTATTGTCATTAGTGGCCAACAATAATACATTAAAATGTGAACTCAAGTCGTTATATAAGATCGATTTTAGTGGAAAAAACAGTATCGGTAGATTATTAGGCTACGAACCGGTTGTTTTAGAAAGCGGAAAACTACATGAGTCCACTAGTAACGTAGACATAATGAAAGTGCGTATTATAAGGGTGGATTGTAACATTATTTCGGGGGCATATCTAAACTCTAAAGAAAGTCACACCTTATTCGAATTTGACATCGATGTTGAACCCGGTTACAAAATCTCCAAAGAACCTCAAAATAATATTTATATGTCGATAATGCCAGAAGGACGTCATTCAATAGACAACATTACTCTACGCATCTTGGACGATAACGGTGATTTGATAAATTTTCGAGGTGAAAAAATTATTGTTAAATTGGAATTGAAAAGACTATCATAAAATATGGGTTTCTGCTATAATCGTCAACTGAATAAGTTGTCAAACAATAAAAATTCTAGGAGCATTAAACATATAAGTCAGCATACAACACATGCCAGGTTCATTCACAATCAAGACGTTACAGTGGAAAGACGTAAACAATTGTCGGCGAAAGATTGCAAATTTCTACAATCGATTGGTTTAAAAGTACGAAAATAAAAAAAATGACTAGCACCAGTGAGAAAATTGAAGTTTTTAGCGAACCCATTTTCGATAAGTCCATCATCAGTTTACAGGAACACACATACAAACCATATGGTTCTCCGTCGTTTAACAACTCTGACGAAATTCGCATTCCAGTACACTTTCAGGATATTATTTTGGATATATCAGACAGTTACATTTACATCGAAGGAAAATTCAAAAGTAAAGATGCTACTAAAAAATGTTATCTATCAAATAATGCAATCGCTTTTCTGTTCGATGAAATCCGCTATGAAATGGGTGGTGAACAAGTTGCCGTCGTTCGCAAACCCGGCATTACTTCAACATTGAAAACTTTGACGTCGTTGGGTGCATCCCAAAAAAGAGCTCTTACGGCATGCGGATGGGGTTTGAACGATGAAAAACAGTGTATTTTTGATTCCACAAGCAATGTGTTTTCGGGAAAGTTGCCTCTAAAATATCTGATGGGCTTTGCTGAGGATTATACAAAGGGAATATTTAACATTAAACAAGAGCTAATTTTTATTATCGCCCGTACTTTTACCAATTGTTACATCGGTGAAGTAGATGCGGACATTACAATCGAAAAAATAGAATGGAAAATTCGTCACATTATTCCCGACGATCAACAAAAATTAAAAATTTTGTCTCGCATTAATAAAGGTGGAAATAATGCAACCATTCCAATGGCATATCGTAAATGGGATCTTTACGAACTACCCACTTTGCGACAAACATCATCAGATGTGTGGGCTTTAAGAACAAGTACGAATCTCGAGAAACCAAGATATTTGATTATTGGGTTCCAGCCAATCTCCGCTTCGGACAATAGAGAAAAGGATGCTACTCAATTTATAGCAGCCGATATCAGCGATATTAGGCTTTATCTTAACTCTACGGTATTTCCTTATGAAAAATGGAATTTGAATTTTGCGAAGAAACTGTATGCACCAGCATATTACAACTATGAGAATTTTCAAGTAAGCTACTATCAACGAGAAATGAACGATCCCATGATGGGTTTTGCCGAGTATTTGGATAACCCCATATTCGTAATCGATTGCAGTCATCAGCCAGAAGCGATTAAATCATCTACTGTGGACGTAAAATTAGAGTTTGAAACACGCAAGGGCAAATTTCCAAGAGACACTAAAGTATACGCACTAATAATTCACGATGCATTCTTTAGCTACAATATATTAAACGGTTCTGTTACTAATAAATCAATGTATTAATTTTAAGCTAATATTATTATTATTCATGTAATGTAGAACTAAGCCCATTAAATAGCTGATATTTCATGTTTTATTTTATGTAGTATTAGGAATGTTTATATCTTGTATGATTATATTTATAGTTTTTACCTAAATAAAGATTTAAAAAATACATCTTGTGTGTCATTTCGTTATATAATAAGTACACCCCTAGTAGAATTTAGTAATTTAGTCTCGAAGTAATGACAAAGACAGTCGATTTAAGAGCTAAACTCCGAGTTAGGCTCGAAGAGCATTTGCAAAAAATACGTAAACTAAAAAAAGATATAAAGCTCTACGAGGATAGAAAGTTTATAGTTAGCAAACTATCAAAACTTACTCTTTAACAGCTAAACAATGGCATCCTCTGTCTGGGATAGGGTTTTTGAATCCCCCTCAACGTGTTCAGATGCTCCACAGCCGCTATCTAAGGTTAAGCCTAACACAGTATACGAGATCGATGATTACATCACCGTTATATTTAGCACTATAGAAGAAGAACGTAAACAAGTTATAGTGGATACTATTGGCTATGACAAGATTTATTTCTCTAGTAATGAATTTGAAGAATTTCTAAGTACGTTTGATTCTTTCAACACTTACTGGGTAGACATCTTTATAATTATTGGTCAGTACACTTTAGTGTTTCATCGTAATGACGAGAAGCGAGGTCTCAAGTTTGAAGATGCCATGACAGACAAGTATCTGTTTCGATGGACTGACAAGCTGATACGATTATTTGCAAGACATGTGCACCATTTGTATAAGCTAAACACTGAATATTATACAATTACCTAATAAAATTTATTATTATTGATATTTACTGGTTTTCTTTATTTTAGGGAAAAGGATGGGTAAAAGAAAAATTTATTTAAATACAAACAATCTTTTTTTTTTTATTAAACAGCGATATATGTGTAATAATATTAATGAGGTAATGCAGTAATAATAATAATGAGGTAATGCAGTAATAATAATAATAATAATAGTAATAATAATAATAATAATAATAATAATAATAATAATAATAATAATAATAATAATATAATATAATAATATAATAAATACCTAACCTAATTCACAGCCCTCTAAAGGCAACAGTTATCAAAAGGGAATTAGCGCAAAGATAGCTGCCCTAGTCAGTCTTGGCGCATGGAATTTCCAATGATTCCTCATACTTTTCTATATCTCTATGACCCCAAGCAAGCGTGTTCTCTAAATCACCGGGTATAAGGTAACGCTTGTCGTCCGCGTATGACAGCGCTACCTTATTTTTAAGCTCGACAAACATATCATGCTGATGTGAGAGAAATGTATTCATCTGACGATGAATAAGGGTTCCTTCTACGTTGACTGCTTGTCGATAATCATCTATACTAAGTTCTTTTTTAGTGACATAGTCAGGAACCCCCTTTGCTTTTTTCGTACATTTCCCTTCAACATCGACACAATATGCCTTCGCCCCGGTGCCAACGAATTCCCAAATAATTTTTCCTGCATACTCATCCTTCATTTTTCCTAGTATGGATTTGTTTACAGGAACATTATGTGGGTTATCGTGGGAGTAATTGGACGTATCGAATCTATCTAAATTTGCCGTCATGTCATCATAAAAATTTGGTGTTGTTACTTTTAGAATTAAGGAGTCGGTGTCAGTGTATAACAGAACCGCGTTGTTGCCATATTTTGGCTTAATGTACCCGTACAAAAAGTCGTACATAATAGTTTTGGATATCTCCAAGATTGAAAAACCTACGTAAATAGGTTTATTATATACGACTTTTTGTTTTTTCATCTGGACTGCTACCAGGTTCTCGCTATAAATGGTTCGATTTTTAAAATGTGGTTTCGCGATTAACGCTCCTGCGCCCAACCTTCTACCAATATTTTCCCAGTGGGAAACAAGTCTGACGTCTATCCGTTTCTCCACGTTTTCCATTGTTTTGCCAAACACTGCGTTGTTCATCAATTTAAAAAAGTCCTTTTCGAACTTATTTTTAGCCTGATTTCGCAACGCTGTGTTTAGGTCGATGTATTTTTTTAGCCACGGAGATTGCTCGAAAGATATAACGCGATGAATTTTGGCTAACTTGAGCCCATAGTCTAAAGCTTGACGCAAATTTTGATAGTGAATAATATATTTTTCTTTTTTTATGAAATTTGGAATTAATTTTGTAATTTTTGGAAATTTTGATCCGGGTGGCGCAATGGATTGTGGGCAAAAGGGTAGTTCGTTGTGTAAATAATGCAAGTTTTCCGGATATTCCAAATCAACTTCTAATATATAACCCGTGTTTGAATCTATTGCGATATTTAAGTAATCTAAATTTTGAATTTCGATTTCATCTAACCACTTAAAGCTTCCCGTTGGTAAATATTGAGACATGGCTGCACCATATAAATTGGTGGCATCCAGGTACATGATGTAAGAGTTGGGTTTAGAAGCGTCATAATTAGGTGCAAATTTATTGTTCGCTAAAGCTTTTCTAACACTGCATTGAGTGACCCCTCCGCGAATCCCGTGTTTAAAGAAATGTATCATGTCTAGATCGGTCAATAGTTCTAATTGGATAGAGGTGGCTTTAAGTGCCGCATCCATCGAAAGACCCGGCGCAGTAAAATATTGCGCAGGATCGAGACCATAAGTAGCCAGACACACGTCTCTAAAACTTTCAAATACATCTGTTAAAATTAATACGTCGGATTTTAAATAAATGTCAGAATATTCGCCTAAACTTTTGCATTCAAATAGATTCCACACCTTCCAAGCACGCTTGTAATCATCTGCGCTGATGTCTTCCTTTTTAAGTTGGTTGTAAAAGTCTTTATGTGATGGTAGCTTTGTATCGTCCAATTTTGAAAAACTATCCACGTAATTATACGGGAAGACACCCTTCTGTCGAATAAGTTCAAATTCAGCATCATCCGCAAAATATTTTCGAACTTCCCTGCATTGCTCCGGTTTTAAATTTTGGCTAAGTTCATCTAGCCTAGTGGCCATGAATCTTACACTGTCTAGGAAGCGTAATTTTAAAAATATCTGTTGTTGTTTACCTTTTTTCATTTTGATGGTATCCACCAAGACGTGTTTCGTAAAGGAAATATATTTTTCCTTATTTTGGGGGATAACATCAAGCTTTTCCTCATCGCAAGCTAACTCCTTGACAAAAAGGTGGGAATCAAAATTCGACATGTTGTGGAAAAATATTGGTATAAATAGAGGGATTTTATAATTTAGGTTGCATACAGAGTGAGCCGGACCCCTATATAACCCAGTTAAATGATCATGATCATGTACTCTATCGCTTGCCTCTACATCAAATGGTTTTTCGCAAATGTGGCAGTTTGGTGCTTGCCGATGCACATTCTCTTGTTCCGCTGTCATAGGTAACATGGGTACCACTTCCTTCATAAAACAATGATAGATTGACATGCAGTCAGCCTCTAATCGTTTTATAAATTCTTTGTGTGCATCCTGTCCTCTATAACTTTGGTACTTTGAATGTGCATCGTTAAAGTCACATTTAATGTAGTATGCAAATGAGTAGGGTACATGTTTATGCGTTCTGACAGTATATGATGTATCGCGGTCTAACTCATTTTGATCTGTATCTAAAGGTTCAAGGATTGTCTCGAAGTCAGCGTAAACAACGAAAGGTATCTTTAATTTCTTTTCAATATTTGTGAATTTGAAAATATTCTCAGGAATCTCTTCTCCGTATTTATTTTTTTTTAAATCAGTTGTTGGTACTTTAGCTGTTACATGTCCGCAATCGTGTTCTTGATGAGCTTTTAATTTTTTTTCTGAATAAAAATATGTTAAACATCCATCACATAAATACTTTGGCTCTTTTCGTTTAGATAATTGACTTGAGATTAGTCGAGACATGTTTCTTATTAAGCAGTAATGACTATTTCCATAATCATCGCTAATTAATAATAAATTTACATGTCTCTCCTTGCGAGATGTAGTAAAGTACAAGGGACCAACGACTTCAATACTATTTTTACCATTATCATAGACTTTTTCAATGCTATAGACATTGATAGAAATATTATTGAGTCGTTCAAATTTAGTTATATCACTAAGTTTAATTGGAAATTCCATACCTGTAAAGTCCAGTTCGTTCTCAAAAGACAGATAGTTCGCGACTCTGTTTGCATGTTGAGACCAATGAATTGGATGCAGGGCTGCCAAGACTGACCACATGAAACACTTTTGATCTGAGTTTTGAATATTAAGAACAGCTAATTTTCTTTCAATCTCCTTCGGTAGCTGGATGTAGGATGATGCCTTTAGAGGGTTGATTTTGTTTATGCCTAATTCTAAATGTAGAAGCTGTTGCAGACTCCATCCTGTAACAATAGAAATAGTATATAGAATTATGATTTTAAAAATATTGTTGTTAAATTTTTTTTAAACGTTTGCAATATTACTTACCACTCTCCTTTTCCGAAAACTCTGAATATTTCCGGTCTAGGATGGCTGCAAACTGCTGGAACAGCTCATCTAGGTCCGTCGCTCCATTCACCATCACGTATTTCGTGTTGAAGGACTTGTCCTCTGACGACTCGTTCGTCTGAAGGAGGAAGCGGCCGAAAAGCTCTACACCGACTTTTAGTTGTTCGTATTTTATGACGATGTCTCCCACCAACCTTAAAAATTTGCTTTTTAGATGGTTCAGGAACTCGGTTACGTTGGTGCGATCTTGGCTTGTAGAAAGTCGATATGTAGCAATTCGGCTTCGGAACGATGTTTTTATTAGCTCCACTCCTTCCTCTCGTACAACACAGCAGTTCTCCCGATGACGTAAGGTCCTTAGATGGCTGGACCACCGGGAGATGGGCACATCCATGCTACATGCATTGCAGTGTTGTGCGGTTGAAGTTGATGGTACTGAAATAAATTAGCAATAATTAACACTTATGTATATTTAGTTTTAATATTTCACAGTATGATGCAATATCTAATCTTACACAGTATGATGCAATAACTTACCATCTGACGAAACGAGTCTAGCTCTCTTGACCATGGGTTCTTGTGAAGGCGTCGCTTGTCTTTTGGGGGCTCTATGTTGTTTTTCTTGTTGGTGTTGACGAAGAGCTCCTTCTGACGTAAAACTGCCTCCACAAGTTTGACAGACTCTAGCTGTAAGTCTGCAATCCCCATGGCGTTTGAGGTTGTCCTTTCTGGTGTAGGAGCGATCACAATGCACGCAAACAAACATTTTCTGTAAATGTAATACAGTTTTTTAACACCCTTATAATACTACTACTGTTAATGCAATATATCGGTTATTATAGATATACTCAGGATTCTCTAAATAAACACACACACACGAAAATAGGCATTCTGTATTGGTTTACACAACAACACGTTAGAACCTATATTTAAATTACTTTTAATCAAATAAAATAATGTTTGCTTGCTATATTAAATTAACACTGATATATTATAAGGTACTTACATTTTATTAATTTTTAATCCTTCACTACAATTCACACACACACACACACACTTCCCCCTTCAGCTTCTAACTGTCGACTGATGAAGACGCTAGTCTCTTATGTCTATATATAACAAAGCCTTTCGCTCCCCTACGCCAGACAACATTAAATTTTATTGCTTATTTTATACAGCTGCTGCTGCTGTTGGTCGTTGGTCGTTTGCACATTAATGGGCTACTTAAGGACTCTTGTCCCCTTATGCGCCTAAATCTTTTAAAACTATACAATAGATTTTGAAACGGTTTGTTTAGTAGATAAAGGAAAAGTTTTTTATTGTATAGCCAGCTGCATCTTTAATCGAAAACAATAATCATAATCTTTTCTCAACAATCTTAACATGGAAACAAAGTCGCTGCCACCCATCTGCCTCCTTATGTGTGTGTGTGTGTAAATCTTTAAAACTATGTAACGGATTTTAAAGCGTTTTTTAATAGATAAAGGGAAAGGTTTTATGTTTTATTGTATAACCAGCGACCCGCCCCGGCTTCGCAAGCGTGCAATTTCAGAAAGTAACATGTCGGGTCCTATATTATTATCAGCGGGTTTGTTCGGGTTTGTAATAGAACATCTGCATACCATAAAAAATACACTCGCCCACGTGTGTGTGTGACCAAGGCAACATTATCAAAATGCATATACCTTTAGCACACCTCGCCCTGTGGATTTGTTTGGGTTTGTAATAGAACATCTGCATACCATAAAAAATACACTCGCCCACGTCTGCGAACTGCCCGGGCATGCGCAGAAGGGAATGGAGGAAATGGAGGAAATGGAGGGCGTGAAAACCCTCTTCTATACTACTGTCATGCAAAGCAGCATTCTGAAATATTGACGGCTACTCCTTTAAAAACAATGCTGGAGGAAAAATAATTTAAAAAATCTAAGAAAATTCAAAAAATTTACATAAAGGGTAAAAAAAAAGTTAAAAAACAAGTATTTATAGAAACCGACAGCAAAAGTGAAGAAGACAGTTTGAGTGAACAGGACCTGTGCGATGAGGATGAATTTGACGATGTTGATGATGGAAAAACTAAAAACTGTTGCAATATTTGTGGAGAATTTGGCAAATCTGGGGAAATATGGTATCGATGTGTGTCATTTGGTGATTGGTGTCATAAAGCCTGCGGTGGTCGGTCCACTCCAAAAAATTATATCTGTGACTTTTGTAGACATTAAGCGTATTTTATTATGTGACTTACAAAAGATAATACATACCTATTAAAGTTTTTGAACCTTTAAACCATAATATATTTTTTTTAATTTCCCATGCGACATAATAATTATGCTACTTTATGCGCCATCTTTCCCGACTATATGCGCCATCTTTCCCGCATAAGAGGAAAAGATGACGCAAAGACACATAAATGAAATATTTGCGCTTTTTCTATTTTTTGTAAAGATTCATTAGATTTACATGATTATATCGTTAGTAAACATATAAAGCTACAATTTAACCAAATAAAATTATTGCTTGTAGGTATAATCTACATGTAATACAGTATGCCGCTTAGGTGCGCCATCTTCGACGCCTCTCCCCTACCTAGACAAATTCTTGTAGAAACATTGTAAGGGCATAATATAATCTTAAATGAGTGGTAAATATGTGCTTGTCTTTGAAATGTGTCTTTTTAAACAAGGCTAAATTAAAGAATAATTTGACTACGAGACATAAATAAGATTTTGATGTACAGGGTGTCCCATTTTCGATACTTTAAGGGGTTATTAGAAAAGATAGAGATTTGCGGTTTTCGCGTCACTGTGCTACTTTTTAACGAAACGAATTATTCCGGTGTCAAATATGTCATGGCATTCTTAGATTTTAATCTACAAGGTGATTTTGAAAAACTTTCCTATTTAGGCACCCTTCGTAATTCCGTTATGCGTCAACTTATTAAAAAAGTAATAACTGATATTAGTAGAACGTTTTAAGTAGAGTTCAGTGGCGTAATCAGTTTTTTTTTTAAATGTTAGTTTTCCAGATATTAACCCAACCTATGTTTTTTTTTTTATATGATACCCTATATATTATTTTTTTCTATTGATTAAGTATCATTTGGACTTTTTTTAAATGTATAGATTTTTATATTTATTTTGAAAAATAAGCTCAAAATTTGATGTTTTTAATTATTTACTTTATTAGTAGGCCATGGCCATACGCAACAATAATTAACATGATATAATAATAAAATTAACACATAATAACATTTATTAAACATATAAAACTCAGATGGAAACTGTATTACAAAGAAACAAACACAACATTAATAGATACATAAAAGTACAAATAATAGAAAATATAATAAAATTAAAAATAACGATCCAGAGTTTTTAAAGATTTTCAAAAGGCCGCGCCCGTTTTCTTAAATGCAATATTGGCACACTTTTGGTATTCTTCTGATTGAATTAAAAAGAATAATAGATCTATTCTGAAGAGTTTGAAAGGCCAACTCAATTGCCTCACGAAGTTCCGCTAGAGCTAGCTTCATGTCGTGTCTTATATACTTAATTTTTTATAAAACACCACAAAAAATATTCAAAATGGAAAGATCGGGAGATCGTGCGGGCCACCTCACAGGCCCATTTGTACCTATCCATCTTTGAGGAAAGATATTGTCCAAAAATGGCCTGATTAGCAGAGAGTTGTGACCCGGAGCACCGTCTTGTTGAAGATAGACGGAATTAAAATGGGCCAATGGAATATTTTCCAGCAATTCGGGAATAACTTCCTCCAGGATTTCTAGGTATTTACGACCTGTAAGACCTCATCATACATCCGGTAGACTATATGTCGGCCCAAAATTAAACATGATACACCAATCCCGAAGCGCCCTTGTTGTGCCCCTTCGAAATTAAATGGTGATTTTCTGCAGACCAACGCCTCGTGTTATGACGATTCCTGCACTTGAAAAATAACATTCGTCAGACCAGATGACAAGTCTGCCAAAAGATGCGTTAGTGCGGATTTGTTCTAAATACCATTGGCAAAAAGTTATTCGACGCTCTGCATCTGTGTAAATGTTGCACTATCTTAAATTTATATGGATAGTATTTATATTTTTTCAATCTTATCTGAGCATCCGAACTTGTTACCCAATTTATTCCTCTATTTTTCTACAGGAAGATGAAGTCGTTGCTTCTGCGTAAAATAAAACATTTATTTCTTTTTTCTCCCTGTCTTCTTTGAAGTATGTTTTGGGACGTGGCTGAATAAACGACCAGTGCTCAACTAGATTGGGTTTCAAACGAGCAAATATTTCTGAAAATGGTTGCCTATTTCTGGATGCCTAATATGAATGAAAACAATTGTCAGATAAGAGAAACTATCATAATTGAAAGCGCTTTAAATACATTACATACCTATTGAAATATAATTCAGAAGCTTCTTGGGAATTTTCATTGCATTGCATAAAACATACCAACATGTCATACTTTTCATAATTTTCATAAACGGCCATTGATAAAAATAAGTTAAATAAAATGACCTACGTATAAAAGTATTTCATAAAACGACAATAATAGTCTGACAAATCTTTCAATTTTTGGTCATTTTTATTTGTTTCTAATAAATTGGCCATGGCCACCACCTGTTACCTACAAATAAAGTAAATAATTAAAAACATCAAATTTCAAGCTTGTTTTTCAAAATAAATATAAACATCTATTTTGAAGAAGTAGTCCATACTCAAAGTGGAGTTAAATGATACAGAAAAGAAAAGCACAACACACAAAAGAGAAAGACTTCGTGCTTTTCTTTTTCTGTATAAACATCTATACATTTTTGAAAAGCCCAAATGATACTAATTCAATATAAAAAATAATATACAGGGTATCCTATTTAAAAAAAAAGCATAGGTTGGGTTAATATCTGGAAAACTAACATTTTTAGAAAAAAAACCGATTACGCTACTGGGGTCTACGTAAAATGTTCTACGAATATCAGTTTTTACTTTTCTAGTAAGTTGACGCATAACGGAATTACGAGGGGTGTCTAAAAAGGAAAGTTTTTCAAAATCACCTTGTAGATTAAAATCTGAGAATGCCATGACATATTTGACACCGGAATAATTCGTTTCATTAAAAAGTAGCACAGTGGCGCAAAAACCGCAAATCTCTATCTTTGATAATAACTCCAATATCCACTAAAAGTATCGAAAATGGGACACCCTGTACATTACCAAAGGCCCTTCAAATTTTCTAGGACCTAAATTTACACTCTTCTTATACCAATAAAAAAAAACTTTAATAATTTAGAAAACAAGTCCAAAAATATAGGTAGTTTCCATAAGCAATTTTAGTGTAAGGTAATTAGTTTTAACACAGTGTATCAACGCACTAACCAGTCAAACTTAACGATTCATCTAAATAGGACAATTAGAGACATTTTATTGCCATTTTAAGTAAAATTTGATATCGCAAGTTTGACTCGCGAATCTAATTAACTTTCTAAATTATTACTTTTAGATTTTTCGACGCAAGATTCTGTAGAAATGAAAATAATGAGGAACTATATTTTTGCCATGGAATGTATTCAGACGAGATAACAGGGGTATTTAACGATATGGCATCTTTCCTATCAAGCCATCCAAATGAGGTAACTGTACTTTAATAATAAATTTACCGTTCAAGCTTTAAGGACACGTTAAATCAATCGACTTACTTGTAGGATAATTATTCGTAAGTTTCCTAGCTTGCCGCACGATATAATACAGGTAGTTTCCAGTTTTTCTCGCCTCCCAGTACATATTTAAAGATATTAAGTGGTTTGGCTGTATTGCGCGGTTCTCTGTATTAAGGGCCGTTTGCAAAGGTTCCACTTACATCTTATTCATACGTAAGTGGCACCTAAATCTAAGATGCACCTTTATGTTTATTTAATTTGCTAAGGTTTCACTTACCGAAAGTTTAGCTAAGTTATAGGTAAAAGCGGCAACGTAGGAAAATATAGTAACTAACTAGGGATATTTCAACCTTTATGGTAATTTTTATGTCATAAGTCAAGGGGAATGGAAAATTTGTTTACTTTGTTTTATTATTCTCGATATTAAAGTTTACTAATCATAGGGATGCTCTACTTCGGCTTCAATTTCAAATAAAATTAATAGTGCTGTGTTTTTTGTAACGCGAAATCTTTGAAAAAAAGTACGTTGATCAAAGGAATGAAAATATTCATCCCGATTATATCCTCCTAGGAATTCCAAATATTACTAAATTTATTTCATCAAGCTCATCATCTTCAACTATTAATAAATTCCTTTCAAATAAAGCCATTTTCAGCAGAAAATTCTTTAGAAATGAGAAAATGGGGTTAGAATCAGTTAAGGTGCGGTTTAAGCCGTAAAAATCGTCGGCTTAATATTATGTCTACTTAAGCCCAGCTTATGTGCCGGATGATCGACTGTGCAACGGAAAATAATAGTTTAAGTGACACTTAAAGTTAAGCCCCACCTAAAACGTCTTAAGTGGAACCTTTGCCAATGGCCCTAAGTCTATTAGGTATCATCTATTTTAATCAAAAAATAGTATTATAAACTTTTGTCTTAGGCCTATTATATATATATATATATTTTTATGCTATGTTGTACTATGTTATATATATATCATGATCACTAACATTAATATTGTTAAGTTGCTGTTGCTGTAATGCCATACGATAAATAAATAAATAAAATTAGGCCTCTTTCACACTATCAGGTTCGCCGGTCAGGTTTTAAACCGGACAGAATCCTGAAGTAAAAATAAAAATACCTGGACCCGATCAGGTTTTCCTCAGGTCCGGTATTGTCCTTATTAATAAACTTTAGTCCACGTTTCGATGGTGGATCGTAATGCTGTTATAGCTTTGTGGTATTTGTATGGAAAGCGTAAAAAGCAAAAAAAAAGTTAAAAGGGGACTTTGGGTACACCCTCTACTTCAAACAAGTGACGACATTGGTGCCTTTCAAATTTTGTATAAGGAATTAAGAAGTGACGAAATTTTTTTTTTAATTACTTTAGAATGTCTGTTTCGTCCTTTGAAGAACTACATACTAAATTACAGCCAGTTTTACAGCGTCAAAATACAAAAATGAGGGATTGCATCAGTCTAAAAGAAATGCTTAGCTTAACTATCAGGTAAGCGTTCGCACCTTCCTCGCCAGAGTTGAAACAAATAATAAACTACCACAGACTAAACCTGAAGACCATAACCGGACAAGTGTGAACGCGCACATAAGCTGCAATACCCCACCATCACTTCGTCCGGCGTCAGGGAACCGGATGCTCCAGTCGACCCATCCATCCGGCTGCAACCGGTCGCCGAACCTGAACCTGATAGTGTAAAGAGCTATATTAAACGAATGGTCCATTACTTGCCCGGTTTGCTTTAGGTTTAAAACCGGACCGGTTAAACCTGATAGTGTGAAAGAGGCCTTAGATTATCTATATAGATTGAAAGGAAGCACCATCAGTGGAGCGACTGTGGATTCTAATTTTAAATATGCAGTTGGTTTTTTTAATTTTATATATTTTTCCGAAACTGGCTTAAGATTTACTTCTATCTGAGCCGTATTCGATTGGGACAGAGACGCAGTTGAGTGTTGCGATCCCGTGAATGTTAAAGATGTCCAACAGACCTTAAGAAGCCGTATAGAGCGTATCGCTTTTTCCATATTTACGCGAGTTACGGACGTATCGGGGTCTGGAGGACCCAGTGATAGTATTAGTGAGCTGTTCAACAAAAATATAAAGAAGGTAAATATTTATGAGCAGAGTTTTTTTGCTAAATTTGACAGCTCATACTGTAGTGTGGATTTGTTATAAGTGTTTTCTTTTGTTTTTTTTTAGTCAACATGGATATAATGGAGAATAATGAAACCGAGTTAACGGATGAACAAATCGGTGCAATATTTGTATCTGAAGATTTTTGAAGGTACGATCCAGAAGTGATTGAGCCAAGCACTTCCACAAAATAATTTCGGTGGCTAGCAATGAAGTAGAAGCTGGTATCGAACTGATTAAGATTGAAAATGTTTATGATTCGACTAGCGATATCGAATGGCATTCATCTGATGACGAATTGAACATCCCTAGAATGGTAGAAGAATTTACAATAACAATATTCTTTGACAGAATCGAAATCTTGCAGCGGAAACTCTTTTAATAAAAATTGTTAGTCAGTTGGAACCTCAACAAACCGAAGTACAAAAAAAATAGCAATGTGGAATATCCCCTTCCCCCCAAAAATGATCGAAAAACAAACTGTGCTTGTTCAGCGTATAAAATACCAATATGCTTACAATGTTCAATTCAGATTTGTGCAAGTTGCAAATAAAAATTATTAGGTTTTATTTAGTGTTAGATATGTTTGATATCTTCATTTTTTTGCAAATGCATTTTTTTAACACATAAAAAACTATTTTTTGTGAAAATTAATTCCGGGGTCTCACAGACCCGCTTATAGTAGTAGCAAAAAGAATATGTGATGATAGTAGTTAAGGGTTTTAACCTCGTTTCATGTTCAAAAATTAGTCAGAGAGTAACGTAGTAGTATTTTATACAGCGGGGAAATAAAGAAAAACAACTTTAACATATTTATAATATATTTAGTATTATGGGATACAGTAAAACAAAGTTAAACTTGTAAATTTCCACTATATTTACTAGAAAAATTAAATGTTTTGCTAACACTGTAGCTTCGTCAGATGACAATGATTTAATAAAGGTGAAAAATAAAAATTGGTTACAATAAAATTTTAATTAGTGAAGATGTAAATAAAACAGTGGAAGGGTTAAAATAGCGGGAAAATCCAACAGAGGATTTAAAAATTGAATTAAATTAGGTACAATATGGGTAATTTACAAAATCTTAAGTAGGTATATGGTCAACAGAATAAATTTATCAAAGGGGAACTATTTATATCTAATTGATTATTAAGTAACAGGTCCGTATTTTTAAGTTTATTTATTTCCATAGATTCTAACAAATTTAGTTTTACGCCTTTGTTTTCTGTACCTATGCAAGATTTTAAAGGAAGGATCGAAATTATGTTGATAATCAAGTAAATGGTTAGCATAGTTTGAGTTATTTTTTATAAAACTGATATAATGTTCCTGTATCCTTTTGTCAAAATGTCTACCCGTTTAGCCAATGTATGTTTTAGGACAATCTTTGCATTTTAATTTATAGACGCCTGATTTTTTGTTTTTATCGCTTTTAGTTTTATTGTTTTTTATAAGTTTACTTAAAGAGTTATTAGTTTTGTAACACACATTTATATCAACTTTGTTAAGAAAATTGCCAATTACTTTGCTAGGTTGTCCAAAGAAAGTGACAAGTTTAAATTGGTCAGCGTTTTTGCTTCTAGAAAAAACTAAGTCAATAGCCTTTTTGTAAGTTTTCTTTTTTAGGAATTTGTCAATTAGATTTGAGGTACATCCGTTGATAACTGCAATTTATTTAATAATGTTTAGTTAATTTTGAAAATTGATTTTATTTAGAGGGAGAGTTACTAGTCTATGGATCATACTGTGAAAAGAAGCTAATTTACGTTGTATAGGGTGGCAAGAAGAGTTGTGTATGACAGTATCAGTATGAGATGGTTTATGGAAAACGGAGAAAACGTGTCTATCATTTGACAAATTGACAGAATTGTCACTTTCGTGTTCTATTGTAAACTTGATATTTTTGTGTAGGCTGTTAATATATTCTACAAAGACTTTTAACTGTCTATCAGTACCAAGAAAACATGTTAAGATGTCATCAACATACCTATGCTAATAAAGGAACTGTTTAAAAAGAGGATGATTGCTTATTTTATCTTCTAAGAAATCCATAAATATTTCAGCCAATAAAGGACTAAGAGGGTTTGTTCGGGTTTGTTCGTGGTTGTTGTGGCGTATTTTGGACGTACAGTGTACGTTCAACGCGTACGTTCAAAGAACCTACATTTTTGTTCGTACATTTTACGTTCATTTTATGTCCTTTTTTATGGGACATATGTCGGACGTCCTTTGTGCTTATTAAATGGAACGTATTTTGGACGTAAAACCCAACATGGTCCAACTTTCTTGATTATCTTATTTAAAAAGAAAATATCATTTGTGATCAACATGATCCAATATCCAATATTGAAATGAACGGCCCAAATCATGAATAAACAGTAATAAAGCGGTTGAATAGTCCATGTGGGACATTCACAACCTCACTTTTCTAAGTATTTTGAAATTTTCGTCCTTTGTTATCATATAACTCCAGGGGGGTGGGGGTGTCACTAATATAGATGAGAGGCCTGCACGACAACAGACGACTTACCCGGCACACCAGCAGGATCGACGAAGCGGGGCAGGGGTGCATACGTAACAACTAGGGACTTGTGTTTTACACTAAAAGTTTAGTTTTATTAATAATTCTCGTTGTTTATGCAAATTTTTGTAAAATTATTATTATTCATTATTAGAAATTAGAATTAATTCTTTTTAGCGAATTTACAATTTCTGTTGTAAATTTTATTAAAATCTCAACTTCTTAGTGACAAAGGTGTTGGTTGGTCACACTGTTTTTAGCATCGCCTTGCCAATGCCATTCAGCCATTTTGTTAGTTTGTTTATGGTGTGTTTATAGCCGCTGATCGCTTTTTCTCATCGCGGAATTTTCAAGTTTTGTTGGAATAAGTACTGTTTGAAATGGAAGGAAGTGTTATGTTTTTACGTAAGTTAAGCTGACAATTTTTTTAAAATTACTTTTTGGTAATTGAAGTTTATCTGTTGTAGTTCAATCTGTTAAATGTTTATTGGCATCTTTATGGGAGACGCTACGCCACGCCATCCTGGGTCTAGTTTTTGGTAGTTTGGATATTTTCTTTTATACAGGTAATGTAAGTATACCTTGTATTTATTAATTTTTAAGGGTTTTTTCACTAATCTTCCACAAAATGGCTTATTAAACCTTCAAGGTCAGTGGGTCAAAATTTCAAAATACATAACAGGTATACGGTATACCTCTACTTTCGGGCTATGTTAACTTACATTTTGCATAAGAGGCACACAAATCTAAAATAAAAAAAGTTTTAAAATTATGGCGAAGGTAGGTAGAGCCAGGTATTCGTGCAAATTCCCAAATTGTCTGAGTAATTATTTAAGTTATTGTCCAATTTTTATTGAAAACTACGTTCATAAACATTTTTTTTTCCTGAAAAAAATAAACACCTGTGTAAAGCCTGGAAAGATATCTGTAAAATTAATTATGATGTAAACTGTGCAAAGTTTTATGTTTGCGAATACCACTTTTTGCCATCTGATTTTTACAGCTCGATCAGAATTAATAGATACTGCTTTTGTTGCCCCTTTTTTTCAGGATACTTCCACTGCCCTTAGTGCCGCTGCTGCTGGCCAGGGGACCATTTGGTGTCTGGTGGCTTGCAGTCAACAGAACTGCATGATTTTGCATACTTACATAATTTTTGATCTCAGATTAGACTTTACGAATGGAATTTATAATATTGTACATAGTAGTTGTTTTTAAAATTTTAATAAATGTTTTTTCTATATAATCGTTGTGTCGTTTAGGATGTTTCTAAATATATTTAAGTAATTTATAGTCATAATAATGGGTAAAATAGGTTTTGTTTGTAATATCTTAATTATTGCATTTTAGAAAATATTTCTTCAAGTAGGTAATTGTTTCAAAATAAGAAATAGGCCTATACGTGTTTTAAAGAAGAAAAAAATTAAAATAACATTTAATTTTGCGGCGTGCCTATTTCTTGTTTTGAAACAATTACCTACTTAAAGAAATATTTTTCAAAATGCAATAATTATGATATTACAAACTAACCTTTTTAAATATTCCCACCGGTATCATTCGATAAAAAAGCTATCTTTTTTACCGATACTGTCACCTGCTATGTTCACAGTATGTTCACTTTTTGTTCAATACCATACATGCGTATGCGTACGTACATAATTTGCGTCCATTTTATGTCCATTGTACGTACTTTATGTTCACAGTATGTTCACTGTTCGTTCAATACCGTACATCCATAGTACGTACATATTTTCCGTCCATTTTATGTCCATTGTACGTACTTTTGGACCTAAAATGGACGTACATCGGACGTCCACCTGGTCGGAATTTGGACGTCCTTTTTACGTCCTTCGTTCCTAAAATGGATTTTATGTACGTCCCATGGACGTACATACGTCCGGAGAGTTTGGTACGAGAAACGTCCATAGGACGTACTTTTGCTATCTGGGTAGCGGGGAAGTGATATGGCCATCTTGTATTTGAAGGTCTGTTACGTTTAAGACTTCCCAAATAATTTTTTGCGTTTTGGCTTACCCCTCTAATGGTGGCCATATTTGTGCTAAATTATCGAGTCAAAAAGTGAAAAATACACATACATAAACACCTCCGTTCTGGTGGAGGCCTGGGTGCCTGTCCTGTAGGTGGAGGTGAAATAGATACGCATGCACATATTATATATATAGGTATCGTCTGTGAAGTACTAATACCTCGTTTTGTATTGATTTTTGTGTTTTTTTTTTTTCATTTTCGGTGTGGCTTTTCGAGTGGGATGCGCACTTTTTTAACGCAACTGAAGTGGCATACGCGGTATTGCAATAAATATAATAAGGGTTATTTGTCGGATACGATATAATATATTATAAATAATGCTGATAGTGGGTTGTTAAGAGATATTGCACGAAAACATATTATGGGCATTTACAATACAAGGTATTAGAAATGCCAAATATTCAGGGGAGTAATTTTTTGTGGTATAAAATATATTGGCGACCTTGTAGAATTTGGTTTACGCTACCCAACGCCATCAAAAAAGCAAATTTGTTTTTTTGTGGGTTAAGAGGTATTAGTACTTCACCAACGATATATCAAGATACATCACTACTCCATACTTACTGAAAATACGAAATACCAGGTATTTTACCCTTATTTGAGAATAATAAAATCATACAACGGCTATTACTATAGTCAATGAGTCAAGAGGTTTGTGCGCATGCCCGACGAGCCGTGCGCTCAGACGTATTTTTTCGCCCATAAAACGTAACTTTTGTTTGCGCAGGAGATAAGCTGTACGTATCTAAAAGTAAATGTCTATGGAACAGACCCGGACGACTCAGCGAAAGCAATCAGCTTATTCCGTATGGATATAAGTATACGGAATCCTAAAAATTACATTTTTCAGGTAGCCATGACAGTTTTACCTCGGGCATATCAAAAAAATCAGGCGTGTCGCCGGACAATCAGGATATTCCGACGATATTAGGAAAACTTCCAAGTGCTCTAGTGATATCAAGATGGGCCAGATGCCAAGAGTTCGATGTTACTCGTCAACTGAATGCAGGAATAAGGTAGGTATATGGTTAGGTACTGGTTAATTATGTTGAGGCAAAACGGAGAAAAACATTCTTATCATTCTATCTTTTCAATTTTATTTTTACAAACACTCTTCTTGATTTCTTGAAAGACGTACATACCTAGAGTCACTGTAACCATTCATTTTTACTATTCCTTCAGGTTTTTGAGCATGAGGTGGGATAGTCCAATGATCTAAGTCTAGTGGATTGTTTCTTGCTGACTTCGGCAAGCCAATGATTCTACCGGTGACATAGAGGTAGATTTTTTTTTATCGAATGGAACATTTATTATAGTTTGAAGTCATTCGTTTTTTTTTTAGCTTGACCAGTTTTGGAAGCTATAATATACTCTTATTTGCTTATGACGGTTTAGAGCTGCAGCTTGGATAGATGATTGCGCCCCTCTATTCAAAGTTATTTCGGTTCCAAGATAGTTTAACATATTCAGCTGAATATTGGCATGGGGGTATTGGCGTGTTCTGTTGGGTCTTGAAAAATATTGTCGATGTTCGTATGAGATTCTAGGGGTTCTTCAGTTTTCGTGTTATTTTATTATGTTAATTTTCTCCCGTTATTTTTTTGTATTCTATCGAGCCTGGACTTGATCCGATCTAGGTATTTTCTGGGAATTTACTAAATTATTGTTAAAGGATATTGAACTTTCATAGGCCGGTTTTTTTTTATTCCTTGTTCTCAGTTGGAAAATAGCCTCTGAAGCATTTTTTACTCTATTGTCCCTTTTTGTGGTCTAGGTTTATCGGTGCCGTACATGCTCAACGCAGTTTTTGGTGAATCTCGCCGTGTAAGATATTCTTAATGCTTATACTATTTAGTGAGTTAACTGAATTGAATGATATGAAATTTCTGGTGGTTCTACATTTTTCCTGTCTTTAAAATTTGCATTGAGTAACGTCGAGACTCTTCGCATGTTTAAAGCCAAACTAAAAAAATCGTCTGCTCGCAATGACGATGTTGCTGTTCGGGCTGTTCCTTTATGTTAAAAATAGGTGCCGCTAGTTAAGCCACTTGTTTATATAGATCTTTATCTGGTAGATTTCACAGTTTCCCTAAAACCGATAATATTGCTCCACTCTTTAAAAAGGAAAGCCTCAATTGATTGAAAATTATAGGTCAGTATGTATGTTATCTTCATTTTCAAATATGATTTTTGGAAATCTTTTTACCGTTATTGGCAGGCATTAAAATTATAGCAGATAAACAACATGGTTTCTTAGAAGACGGACTACAAACATTGCAATTTACCCTTTTCATAAAAATAAGTAGGAGAGAGATAGACGCGTCGCGTTTGATTGCAACACATTATTTAAAGACGGCATCAGGGCAGCATCTTAAGGTGGATCGAGTCATTACTGATAAAGCGTCCACAGTATGAGAGTGTTGATCATAATGATGCATTAAAATCAGATGCATATTGGGTCCCATGCTGTTAATATTATGTCAACAATCTAGTCATTGTCGATTGATTTGACAATATACGCAGATGACACTTTCATTGTTCTGACCAGCACATCCTTGCATGTTTTGCATTTATAATAGGACATAAAAATTTTAAGAAATATTAGTAATGTACTCTAGACACATTCTTGTAGAAACATTGTAAGGGCATATAATCTTAAATGAGTGGTAAATATGTGCTTGTCTTTGAAATGTGTCTTTTTAAACAAGGCTAAATTAAAGAATAATTTGACTACGAGACATAAATAAGATTTTAATGGACAGGGTGTCCCATTTTCGATACTTTAAGGGGTTATTAGAAAAGATAGAGATTTGCGGTTTTCGCGTCACTGTGCTACTTTTTAACGAAACGAATTATTCCGGTGTCAAATATGTCATGGCATTCTTAGATTTTAATCTACAAGGTGATTTTGAAAAACTTTCCTAGGCACATCTCGTAATTCCGTTATGCGTCAACTTGTTAAAAAAGTAAAAACTGATATTCAGTTTTTTTTAATGTTAGTTTTCCAGATATTAACCCAACCTATGTTTTTTTTTTAATAGGATACCTTATATATTATTTTTTTATATTGATTAAGTATCATTTGGGCTTTTTAAAAATGTATAGAAGTTTATATTTATTTTAAAAAATAAGCTCAAAATTTGATGTTTTTAATTATTTACTTTATTAGTAGGCCATGGCCACACGCAACAGTAATTAACATGATATAATAATAAAATTAACACATAATAACATTAATTAAACATATAAATCTCAGATGGAAACTGTATTACAAAGAAACAAACACAACATTAATAGATACATAAAAGAACCAATAATAGAAAATACAATAAAATAAAAAATAACGACCCAGGGTTTTTTAAAGATTTTCAAAAGGCAGATTTCTTAAATGCAATATTGGCACATTTTTGGTATTCTTCCAATTGCATTAAAAAGAATAATAGATCTATTCTGAAGAGTTTGAATGGCCAACTCAATTGCCTCACGAAGTTCCGCTAGAGCTTCATGTCGTGTCTTATATAAGGTAAACGACCCAAATTCAGACACTTTAAGCATACTATGTACTGTTTTTAAGTAGAATTGTACCTAAATCACTTTTTGGAGTTACTTGGTATATTTCCGAAAAAGTTTGATCCTTTTAAAATTTATTTTCATAAAATTTTTTAACCAAACATAAAAAAGAAATCACAAAAATAATTATTTTATCTTTTTGTTCATCTGAACATAAATTCGATATTGCAAAAAAGAAATTGTCCATAAATCTGACATTGTCATGACCGTTGTTCAGACAGTGGCTTTAAATCCGTCATTTTAAGAACAATAATCTGACACATGAATAAAAGCATGTACTTACTTACTCACCTAAGTACCAAGTACGTACCTATATTCACTTAGTTACTTATATACTTAAAAATCTAAAAATACATTTTTAAATAAAATTAAAATTACATGTTATTATTTTTATTAGGTTAAATATGAAACAAAAAACCACATTACTCATGAAACATTAAAATATATTTTGGATTCTTATAAAAAAATGTTCAATATAAAAAAACAGACTCCTCAAATGGTGTAGTCGGCTATCTTATTATTAATAATTTCTAGATATAATTCATTCTCAAAGTTGACAATAACATAATTAGTGTGTGTACTAATATCATTGGTAGTATCATTTTTCTTAAAATTGTTAATACTTTCATCTTCTTTGGATATTTTCTTGCGTCCTTTTTTGGTATCGTCTTGATCTTGTTTGATTTTTTCTTACGTCATTTTTGAGCTAGTCCGTTGTGACGTAAAGCTTTAATTTCTTCTCTCTTCTTTTTCGATGTTCTTTTGTTTCTTCTATTTTTTTTTGTCCTTCTTTTTTATTAATGAAATATTCTTTCCAAGCTTCTGATGTTCCTACAGAAGGGGGCTTTTATTACTCTTTTAATTTTAGTAGTATTTTTGTTTGTCGATGGTTCAGGCCAAAATAGCGAATTTTTAAAAGGAGTAGGAATAGTTACCCCTGGAAGAATACTGGAAAAACTGTCTTCTTGTGTTTCATCTGGTTCAGTTAATGATTTTTTTTGTTCGCATTTTCGCATTCTTCATCCTCTTTATTTTTTTCTATTAGTTTATTTATTGGGTTTTCTTTGTTTTCCTTCTGATTTTTTGTTTTTTTAACATTAGTGTTTTTCAAAGTATTTTGTTTGTTCTGGTATTACTTCCTTTTTTTTGTTGATTCTTTGATGGATTATTGTTAATTTTTTTCTGGTGTCATTTCGTTTTCATACTGACTTTTTAGAGTTAAAATATTTTTTGTTTTAGTATTTGGTAATGTAAAAATTTTTAGTTAATTATAATTAATTAAAATAAATATAAATTATAATCTCATTTGTACTTTCTTATGATTAGATTAGGTAACAATTTAAGTAAGCTCTGCTTAACCTAATTTCGACACTTTGTGTACATAAATCCGACACCCCTGTCGGACTTATAGCAAGTGAATAAACACGCACTATCAAATGCAATGAAGGATAGAGCATACATTATTATTAAAAATTAAAGAGAAAAAATATATATTTTGCCTATTGAACATTGTACATAATTTCGACACCTATGTCTGAATTAGGAAACTATTGTTTGAGTGTACCTAAATCCGACACCCTAAAAATATTTAAATCTCTTTAAAATTTTAACTCATCTTCATTTTAAATCATATATTTAAATCCTATTAAACGCATAACTTAAATTTTCCACCATTTTTTTTTAAACTAATTAATATAGTACAACTAAATCATAGCAAATGTGGCTTACCTTATAACAAAATCAACAAGTTCTTATATCGACTACGAGTGTACTGACATGTGCTTGTTTTAGGTTATTTTTCACTATTACTATTTTCAGATAAAGAAGAAAACTTTATTCACAAGCACCGGTAACAGTTTCCTCTTTGGGCTAAAATATTAGTTAGTTTATTTTTTTTTTCAGATTTCTTATTTTTAGTAGTTTTTAAAATATATGTCGGAATTATGGACGCTGTCTGAATTTGGGTCATTTACCTTACTTAATTTTTTATAAAACCCCACAAAAAATATTCAAAATGGAAAGATCGGGAGATCTCAGGCCCATTTGTACCTATCCATCTTTGAGGAAAGATATTGTCCAGAAATGGCCTTATTAGCAGAGAGTTGTGACCCGGAGCACCGTCTTGTTGGAGATAGACGGAATTGAAATGAGCCAATGGAATATTTTCCAGCAATTCGGGAATAACTTCCTCCAGGATTTTTAGGTATTTACGACCTGTGAGACCCCCATCATACATCCGGTAAACTATCTGTCGGCCCAAAATAAAATATGATACACCAATCCCGAAGCGCCCTTGTTCTGCCCTTTCGGAAATTAAATGGTAATTTTCTTTAGATCAACGCCTCGTGTTATGACGATTAAAAATTCCTGCACTTGAAAAATAACATTCGTCAGACCAGATGACAAGTCTGCCAAAAGATGCGTTAGTGCGGATTTGTTCTAAATACCATTGGCAAAAAGTTATTCGACGCTCTGCTTCTCCGGGGTGAAAATGTTGCACTATCTTAAATTTATATGGATAGTATTTATATTTTTTCAATATTATTTGAGCATTAGAACTTGTTACCCAATTTCTTCCTCTATTTTTCTACAGGAAGATGAAGTCGTTGCTTCTGCGTAAGATAAAACATTTATTTCTTTTCTCTCCCTGTCTTCTTTGAAGTATGTTTTGGGACGTGGCTGAATAAACGACCCGTGCTCAACTAGATTGGGTTTCAAAAGAGCAAATAATTCTGAAAATGGTTGCCTTCTTTCTGGATGCCTAATATAAATGAAAACAATCGTCAGATAAGAGAAATTATCATAATTGAAAGCGCTTTAAATACATTACATACCTATTGAAATATAATTCAGAAGCTTCTTGGGAATTTTCGGGTCCGTTACATTAGCCCCCACCGGTACCCATAACTGCGTAAAATTTTAGCACCATATAGACCATACCTAGCACTACCTAGCACCCAATTTATAGAGCTAGCACCATAGACGTTACTGAGTTATTAAGCACTCTTACCGGGGGGGGGGGGGGCTAATTTAACGCTAGCCCCCCCCCGGTGCCCATAACTGCTTAAAATTTTAGCACCATATAGACCATACCTAGCACTACCTAGCACCCAAATTATAGAGCTAGCACCATAGTCGTTACGGAGTTATTAAGCACTTTTACCGGGGGGGCTAATGTAACGCTAGCCCCCCCCCCTGGTGACCATAACTGCGTAAAATTTTAGCACCATATAGATCATACCTAGCACCCAAATTATAGAGCTAGCACCATAGTCGTTACGGAGTTATCAACCTAATTTAAAAATGACATCAACAACGTTGCCGCCTCAGACCAATTACCAGAGACAAAGCAATTTACAGTTGGCCATAAAAACACTTTTATATTTACAGTACAAGAATTTACGCACTGTAGTAGTAGTATGGCTGTGATCTTACCGCGATGTTGCCGACCTGCACTAAATTATATGAAAATTATTATTTTTATCTATAAAACAGTAAACATATACAACACCTTTTTTTAACCAGTTGGTTAATATAGTAAATATTGTAAATAGTCTCGCAAGATGGAGGCAAAGTCACGTGACAACAATTTTGGTCTATTTAATTTTGATAGGTTGGTATGAATTCCAGAACCAGACTTGAAAATTTTGTATATATTTTAAAAATTTTATTTTGTAAATAGTATAATATTTTAAGTAATAATAAACATAAGTTTTTATGGTTAGACGATAAAGCCTCAAAACAGAGCTGTCATCCTTATGGCAAAAAAACTATTATTTTCTACCCTACTCAACGTGACAACGTCGCATTTGGTACGTTGGCGATATTCCGGCTGCGCACGCATCTTATGCTATCTGAAGGTCTTCCAATTCATTCACTAATTGCTTAGCGGCAACCTCAGACCATGAGGCGGCAACGTTATCGATGCCATTCTTAAATTAGGTTAATAACTCCGTAACGACTATGGTGCTAGCTCTATAATTTCGGTGCTAGGTAGTGCTAGATATAGTCTATATGGTGCTAAAATTTTACGCAGTTATGGGCACCGGGGGGGCTAGCGTTACATTAGCCCCCCCCCGGTAAAAATTGTTAATAACTCCGTAACGGCTATGGTGCTAGCTCTATAATTTGGGTGCTAGGTAGTGCTAGGTATGGTCTATATGGTGCTAAAATTTTACGCAGTTATGGGCACCGGGGGGGGCTAATGTAACGGACCCGGAATTTTCATTGCATTGCATAAAACATACCAACATGTCATACTTTTCATAATTTTCATAAACGGCCATTGATAAAAATAAGTTAAATAAAATGACCTACGTATAAAAGTATTTCATAAAACGACAATAATAGTCTGACAAATCTTTCAATTTTTGGTCATTTTTATTTGTTTCTAATAAATTGGCCATGGCCACCACCTGTTACCTACAAATAAAGTAAATAATTAAAAACATCAAATTTCAAGCTTGTTTTTCAAAATAAATATAAACATCTATACATTTTTGAAAAGCCCAAATGATACTTATTCAATATAAAAAATAATATACATATTTAAAAAAAAAGCATAGGTTGGGTTAATATCTGGAAAACTAACATTTATAGAAAAAAAAAACTGATTACGCCACTGGGCTCTACGTAAAATGTTCTACGAGTATCAGTTTTTACTTTTCTAGTAAGTTGACGCATAACGGAATTACGAGGGGTGCCTAAAAAGGAAAGTTTTTCAAAATCACCTTGTAAATTAAAATCTGAGAATGCAATGACATATTTGACACCGGAATAATTCGTTTCGTTAAAAAGTAGCACAGTGACGCGAAAACCGCAAATCTCTATCTTTGATAATAACTCCAATATCCACTAAAAGTATCGAAAATGGGACACCCTGTAAAGTATTCTAGTCTGAACATTACCAAAGGCCCTTCAAATTTTCTAGGACCTAAATTTACACTCTTCTTAGGTATAGCAATAAAAAAAAACTTTAATAATTTAGAAAACAAGTCCAAAAATATAGGTAGTTTCTATAAGCAATTTTAGTGTAAGGTAATTAGTTTTATTAACACAGGGTATCAAAGCACTAACCAGCCAAACTTAACGATTCACCTAAATAGGACAATTAGAGACATTTTATTGCCATTTTAAGTAAAATTTGATATCGTAAGTTTGACTCGCGAATCTTATTAAGGTTGAATTCTCAACGTCATTCAATCTATTGATTTTTTGAGTTTATTATTTTAATAACTAACATTTAAAGAAAATCAATATCGTCGGTACATTATTTAGGTAGGATCTGATATATTACAAAAATATCAATTTATTTCATTGCTAAATTTGGGAGAATTTTATAGTGAAAGAACAATGAGTGACAATGACATAATAATGTTAAAAAAAAACTTACCCGATATTTTTCACTATACAGTTCTCCTAAAATAAGTTATGAAATTTCTTGATATTTATTAAATATGTCAATTATTACCTATAGAATATCAAGTCGATATTGATTTTCTTTAAATTTTGTATAAAAGCTAGAAAACATAAATAAATCTACGCGAAATAGGTTATAGGTTGGCAAGCATGTTGATACTCCCACCTTAACTTTCTAAATTATTACTTTCAGATTTTTCGACGCAAGATTCTGTAGAAATAAAAAAAAAGAGGAACTATATTTTTGCCATGGAATGTATTCAGACGAGATAACAGGGGTATTTAACGATATGGCATCTTTCCTATCAAGCCATCCAAATGAGGTAGCTGTACTTTAATAATAAATTTACCGTTCAAGTTTTGAGGACACGTTAAATCGATCGACTTACTTGTAGGATGATTATTCGCAAGTTTCCTAGCTTGCCGCACGATATAATACAGGTAGTTTCCAGTTTTTCTCGCCTCCCAGTACATATTTAAAGATATTAAGTGGTTTGGCTGTATTGCGCGGTTCTCTGTATTAAGTCTATTAGGTATCATCTATTTTAATCAAAAAATAGTATTATAAACTTTTGTCTTAGGCCTCTTTCACACTATCAGGTTCGCCGGTCAGGTTTTAAACCGGACAGAATCCTGAAGTAAAAATAAAAATATCCGGACCCGATCAGGTTTTCCTCAGGTCCGGTATTGTCCTTATTAATAAACTTTAGTCCACGTTTCGATGGTGGATCGTAATGCTGTTATAGCTTTGTGGTATTTGTATAGAAAGCGTAAAAAGCTAAGAAATGGTAAAAGGGGACTTTGGGTACACCCTCTACTTCAAACAAGTGACAAGATTGGTGCTTTTCAAATTTTGTATAAGGAATTAAGAAGTGACGAAAATTTTTTTTTAATTACTTTAGAATGTCTGTTTCGTCCTTTGAAGAACTATACTAAATTATAGCCAGTTTTACAGCGTCAAAATACAAAAATGAGGGATTGCATCAGTTTAAAAGAAATGCTTAGCTTAACTATCAGGTAAGCGTTCGCACCTTCCTCGCCAGAGTTGAAACAAATAATAAACTACCACAGACTAAACCTGAAGACCATAACCGGACAAGTGTGAACGCGCACATAAGCTGCAATACCCCACCATCACTTCGTCCGGCGTCAGGGAACCGGATGCTCCAGTCGACCCATCCATCCGGCTGCAACCGGTCGCCGAACCTGAACCTGATAGTGTAAAGAGCTATATTAAACGAATGGTCCATTACTTGCCCGGTTTGCTTTAGGTTTAAAACCGGACCGGTTAAACCTGATAGTGTGAAAGAGGCCTTAGATTATCTATATAGATTGAAAGGAAGCACCATCAGTGGAGCGACTGTGGATTCTAATTTTAAATATGCAGTTGGTTTTTTTAATTTTATATATTTTTCCGAAACTGGCTTAAGATTTACTTCTATCTGAGCCGTATTCGATTGGGACAGAGACGCAGTTGAGTGTTGCGATCCCGTGAATGTTAAAGATGTCCAACAGACCCTAAGAAGCCGTATAGAGCGTATCGCTTTTTCCATATTTACGCGAGTTACGGACGTATCGGGGTCTGGAGGACCCAGTGATAGTATTAGTGAGCTGTTCAACAAAAATATAAAGAAGGTAAATATTTATGAGCAGAGTTTTTTTGCTAAATTTGACAGCTCATACTGTAGTGTGGATTTGTTATAAGTGTTTTCTTTTGTTTTTTTTTAGTCAACATGGATATAATGGAGAATAATGAAACCGAGTTAACGGATGAACAAATCGGTGCAATATTTGTATCTGAAGATTTTTGAAGGTACGATCCAGAAGTGATTGAGCCAAGCACTTCCACAAAATAATTTCGGTGGCTAGCAATGAAGTAGAAGCTGGTATCGAACTGATTAAGATTGAAAATGTTTATGATTCGACTAGCGATATCGAATGGCATTCATCTGATGACGAATTGAACATCCCTAGAATGGTAGAAGAATTTACAATAACAATATTCTTTGACAGAATCGAAATCTTGCAGCGGAAACTCTTTTAATAAAAATTGTTAGTCAGTTGGAACCTCAACAAACCGAAGTACAAAAAAAATAGCAATGTGGAATATCCCCTTCCCCCCAAAAATGATCGAAAAACAAACTGTGCTTGTTCAGCGTATAAAATACCAATATGCTTACAATGTTCAATTCAGATTTGTGCAAGTTGCAAATAAAAATTATTAGGTTTTATTTAGTGTTAGATATGTTTGATATCTTCATTTTTTTGCAAATGCATTTTTTTAACACATAAAAAACTATTTTTTGTGAAAATTAATTCCGGGGTCTCACAGACCCGCTTATAGTAGTAGCAAAAAGAATATGTGATGATAGTAGTTAAGGGTTTTAACCTCGTTTCATGTTCAAAAATTAGTCAGAGAGTAACGTAGTAGTATTTTATACAGCGGGGAAATAAAGAAAAACAACTTTAACATATTTATAATATATTTAGTATTATGGGATACAGTAAAACAAAGTTAAACTTGTAAATTTCCACTATATTTACTAGAAAAATTAAATGTTTTGCTAACACTGTAGCTTCGTCAGATGACAATGATTTAATAAAGGTGAAAAATAAAAATTGGTTACAATAAAATTTTAATTAGTGAAGATGTAAATAAAACAGTGGAAGGGTTAAAATAGCGGGAAAATCCAACAGAGGATTTAAAAATTGAATTAAATTAGGTACAATATGGGTAATTTACAAAATCTTAAGTAGGTATATGGTCAACAGAATAAATTTATCAAAGGGGAACTATTTATATCTAATTGATTATTAAGTAACAGGTCCGTATTTTTAAGTTTATTTATTTCCATAGATTCTAACAAATTTAGTTTTACGCCTTTGTTTTCTGTACCTATGCAAGATTTTAAAGGAAGGATCGAAATTATGTTGATAATCAAGTAAATGGTTAGCATAGTTTGAGTTATTTTTTATAAAACTGATATAATGTTCCTGTATCCTTTTGTCAAAATGTCTACCCGTTTAGCCAATGTATGTTTTAGGACAATCTTTGCATTTTAATTTATAGACGCCTGATTTTTTGTTTTTATCGCTTTTAGTTTTATTGTTTTTTATAAGTTTACTTAAAGAGTTATTAGTTTTGTAACACACATTTATATCAACTTTGTTAAGAAAATTGCCAATTACTTTGCTAGGTTGTCCAAAGAAAGTGACAAGTTTAAATTGGTCAGCGTTTTTGCTTCTAGAAAAAACTAAGTCAATAGCCTTTTTGTAAGTTTTCTTTTTTAGGAATTTGTCAATTAGATTTGAGGTACATCCGTTGATAACTGCAATTTATTTAATAATGTTTAGTTAATTTTGAAAATTGATTTTATTTAGAGGGAGAGTTACTAGTCTATGGATCATACTGTGAAAAGAAGCTAATTTACGTTGTATAGGGTGGCAAGAAGAGTTGTGTATGACAGTATCAGTATGAGATGGTTTATGGAAAACGGAGAAAACGTGTCTATCATTTGACAAATTGACAGAATTGTCACTTTCGTGTTCTATTGTAAACTTGATATTTTTGTGTAGGCTGTTAATATATTCTACAAAGACTTTTAACTGTCTATCAGTACCAAGAAAACATGTTAAGATGTCATCAACATACCTATGCTAATAAAGGAACTGTTTAAAAAGAGGATGATTGCTTATTTTATCTTCTAAGAAATCCATAAATATTTCAGCCAATAAAGGACTAAGAGGGTTACCCATAATAAGACCATTTTTGCTAGTGTATATTTTGTCGTTGAACTCAAAATAATTTTGTTCAAGGCATACTGTAAGAAAATTGATAATTTCTTGTTTTTTGATCAGATTTACATTTTTTAAGGTAAGAAGTTGGTTGACGAAAGTAATCGTTTCATCGATAATTTCGATCCTTCCTTTAAAATCTTACCTACAGAAAACAAAGGCGTAAAACTAAATTTGTTGAATCTATGAAAATAAATAAACTTAAAAATACGGACCTGTTACTTAATGATCAACTAGATTTAAATAATTTACCTTGTTAAATTTATTCTGTTGCCCATATACCTACTTAAGATTTTGTAAATTACGTGATTTAATTTAATTTTTAAACCCTCTGTTGGATTTCCCGCTATTGTAACCCTTCTACTGTTTTATTTACATCTTCAATAATTAAAATTTTATTGTACCTTACTTTTATTTTTCACCTTTGTTACATCATTGTCAACTGACGAAGCTACAGTGTTAGCAAAACATGTAATTTTTCTAGTAAATATAGTGGAAATTTACAATTTACATTTGTTTTACTGTATCCCATAATACTATAATTATGGATTTCCACCAAGTATCGGCTGAATCAATTAATTTATTTTAACATATTTTATTTCCACTCTTCTTATTCACGTATCACGTACAGGAACTATTATTTACCTAGATGATGTTGAAATGTTAATTGCTTCTATTCAACATTCAATTCACATAATTGTAATTACGGATACATGGATACTAGGAAATGAAAGAAAATATTATAATATATACAGGGTGGCCCTTTAGTGTGGCAAAGTACAATAGCTCCGTTACTATTTCAAATACATTAAAAATATTAATACAAAAGTTGAAGGGCAGTAAGTGATTTATAACGTAAAATTATTTTTAACTCTATAGGGTGGCTCAAAAAAGCGGAACAAGAAAAAATGTACTTTTTTCAAATGGAACACCCTGTATATTTTTACATTTTTAAATTCCACATAAAATTACAATTATTTTTTATCAAATACATTATTAGTCTATACTTTATAGTTTCCGAGATATTGACTCTTGAAAAGTGACATTTTTGAACTTTGACAGCTTCTAACTTTCTAACACTACGTCTTAGAGCAAAACGGCTTACATGTCCCTATCTTCAATTTTTATTATCTTCCCAAAAAAATCAACTTCCAGTTAAACCGGAACAACTATATTTCCTGCTTTCGAGTAACATCCGGTTTAACCGGAAGTTGATTTTTTTGGGAAGATAATAAAAATTGAAGATAGGGACATGTAAGCCGTTTTGCTCTAAGACGTACTGTTAGAAAGTTAGAAGCTGTCAAAGTTCAAAAATGTCACTTTTCAAGAGTCAATATCTCGGAAACTATAAAGTATAGACTAATAATGTATTTAATAAAAAATAATTATAATTTTATGTGGAATTTAAAAATGAAAAAATATACAGGGTGTTCCATTTAAAAAAAGTACATTTTTTATTGTTCCGCTTTTTTGAGCCACCCTATAGAGTTAAAAATAATTTTACGTTATAAGTCACTTACTGCCCTTCAACTTTTGTATTAATATTTTTAATGTATTTGAAATAGTAAAGGAGCTATTGTACTTTGCCACACTAAAAGGCCACCCTGTATACCTAACTATTCCGCTGTGTACGCTTGCAGAACCAAAATGGGAGGTGGAAGTGCAATACCTATTTATTGCAAATAACATTAACTTTGAAACTATTAAAATCAAAAGTGAACAAAATATATTACATAATATTATGTATTGATTGAAATTCAAGATATAAAAAAAAAATTGCAGCAATTTATAATCCACCATATAATATTATTCAACCTTGTATTGATTTTCTGGGAAGTGAGCTTAAAAATTTAGCTGGAAAAAAAGCATGGATTATAGGAGATTTAAATATAAATATTATCAATAAGACAAAAGACAATACTGTGTACCTCGATAATTATTGTGTCAATCCAATGGTTTTCGAATTTGCAACAAATTAAAATCTACCCGAAATTCAAGTAATTCCAATACATTACTGGTCCACATTATAACTAAGGACGACGATGGTTATATAAATTTATCTATTATTGGTAATTCACTAAGTGACCACGATAATATACAAATGTTAAAACTTCCGAAAAATCCTAAACAATTAGACTATCAAAAGTATTATTTTAAAAAGCAAGTTGATATTGAGTTAAGTTTATTATTAAATGAAATATATATTTTATTTTTTATTAAAATAAGGATATTTTATTTTTATTATATTTATTGAAAACATAAATTAAATTTTTAGGATCAAATCCACATTCGAAAGAGCTATTTTTTTTCGATCTGAGAATGTCTTTTTAAGTATAAAACAAGATTTATTGCTACTAAATTTAAGCTATTCGAAAAAGAACAGTGTATTAAAAAATTATGATATGATAATAGACTGCTTTCAGAAAAATACCTACTTACCTACAATTCAAAAACAGATTTCGAAAAAATTCAAAGCCATGGTTTAATAGCGAAATATCAAATGAAATCAAATCCAGAGACTATTACTACAAAAAATTAAAAACTTATCCAGGTATTAAATATGCATCAAATATGTGTTAAGCAAGTTAAAAGAAAAATTAAAGAAGCAACACAGAAATTTTACAAAAAGAAATTTAGAGAAATTAATGGTAACCTTAAAAAAACGTGGAAATTGGTTAATTCACTAATAAATAATAGTGAACAAAAGAAAGCTAAAGTAACATCAATAATGCTTGACAATATAAAAATTACTTGTGAAGAAAAATGAGCAACTGTTTTAATCAATATTTTTTTTTTCAGTTGGTGAAAAATTAATAAAATTATCTAGAAAAATAAAGGATATCCCATTATTGATTTGTCCATTATTCACTCTCATTTACAATGTTTAACTTTAATATGGGGATCAACTTTTCAAAATTTGCTTAACCCTTTACAAGTTTTACAAAATAAAGCAATTAAAAATATATATTGCTTGGATAGACAATATTCAACTAAACTTTTGTATACAAATTATTATATTATGTCAATTAAGGATATTCACTTAATGCAAAATATTATTTTTGTTCACCACATTTAAATATAAAGTTCAATTACAGACGGACGTACATGATCATTTAACTAGAACTGTTTTATGAATATTGATTTACCTTTAATACACACTAGGGCAGGTCAGAACTCCATTTATTATCAAGGTATGAAATTTTACAACGATATACCCCAAGAATTATTTTTTTTAAATATAAACCAAATGATAACTAAGAAAATACTTAAAAAAGGGGAAGCTAAATTTTAATCTAAAAAATATTTAAACGTGCACTTAATTTATTATTAATTATTGTTTTCAAAATTATTTATAAATGATATCTAAACGATATTATTAGTTATATTATTTTTTAATTTATAATAACAAGCCTCAGGAGAGCCACCCAACGCAGCCGAAGCACTTTTATATTTTTAAATATGTACCGAGAAGTATGAAAAACTGGAAACTACATGTGAATTATACCGGTAGGCAAGCGACGAAAAATATAAATGTAGGTAACAGAAATAGAATCAACGGAACTGACTAAATATTTACTAGCATGATAATTTTACTTATGGAAGATTATACACGTACCATTTTTCCAAACTCAGTTTGATGGCATAAAAAATCGTTTAACAGGCTTCAAAGAGACCGACCCCATAACCAAGGTTGTCAGATATGTTTTTTTAAATTCTTTAAGTTCATTTTATTAAAAATATTCTTTTTATATCAGCTGTCGGATTATAGGCCCATCAGTATCCTACCTACTTTATCTAAAATCCTAGAAAGAGTTGTGGCTGACCAATTATCTTCTTTTTTGAATACGAATAACATTCTTTCACCGACTCAGTCAGGGTTCAGTAGAAACCACAGTACAACCACGGCCTTGTTAAATATAACTGACGACATTTTGGGGGATTGGGATAACAATAACTGTAGCTGCCTTATTTTACTTGATTATAGCAAGGCCTTTGATACAATTGGGCATGATATACTTACTAAACTTAAATTTTTTGACCTGGGTGATGTAGCATTACAATTTTTTGAGTCATATTTTTCTAACAGATCCCAGCGAGTAATAATTAATAGTAGTCCTTCCCAGATGCATTTCATTAGTAGAGGTGTGGCTCAGGGCAGCATTTTGGGTCCTCTTTTATTCTCAATTTATACTTCTGATTTTTCAAAATTTCTTATGCATTGTGAGTCCCATCAGTTTGCGGATGATACACAGTTGTACTTGTCCTTTTTACCCCCTGATGTCGCTACTGCCGTAATAAAAATTAACGAAGATCTTAAACTACTTTCGGATATCTCTAAATCCCACAACTTAATTCTAAACGAGAAGAAAACTCAGCTCGTAGTATTTGGTAAAATTTTCCGAAAAATTAAAAAAATCCCGAAATTCGGAACGAGTAACAACAATAAAAGTGACAGACTGCGATATAAATAAAGACAAAATCCATAGCAACAAAACGGTTTCATAACTATCTTGATGCTTTTTAATAATATTATTTTTACATATTTTTGATGGAATTAAGAGAAGAATGCATATATTTGTTATATTTTTGAAATCGGAAGAAAAGGAACCATCTAATGCACTTCTAATATACAGAGTGTCTCATTTAAAAAAATTAAATGTTTGGTTTTAAATGTGACATGTGACACCTACTGTGATTTTTGACAAAACCCATAAATACTTGGCCAAAAGTTCTACATCCAACTTTTTGAGTGAACGCGCTAACTCAACAAACAAAAAAGTTACAGGCTTTTAAAAGTGGGACAAACTAAAATGTAAAATAATAACCCGGTACATATAAACCTACGAATGCTGTGATCAGCCTGTGATGGCGTGATGACTGACGGAAAGTAGTGTGGGGTCGGTGTGAGAGAGTGAGTGATAAAGAAAGAGACATTGACGCGCAGAGTGCTTCACTGCAGCTGCACGCGCTTATAAACTTTATTGACGATTTTTGTTACTTCGGCTTGTGGTAATCGGCAGATTATATTTTTCCCGTTATCCTTGAATTATTTCCTTCAAAATAAAAAAAAATTGACCGCGCTTAAGAATGTCCATGTGACGTTTTTTTTTGCAAGTTTGTGACCCTCCCACTCCCTTATGTCACGCTCAAATCGTCAGATTATTGAAATGCAGACTCTTTAGCATGTAATTAATCCACCACACCTTAATCTAACGCGCTCGAGTAAATCCAGCTATCGATTTTTTTTTACTATTCTGATCAGCTGCCGTACACGCGCGGCACTATATGTATAGAGGGCTTAGACATGGCAGAGGTACTTAACAGGGTGCAAGGTATCCCCCATTTGTTAATCTTCCGCGCTTGAGTAAATCCCAAAATCCCCTGTTGGGCTCCCCTACTATTAAAGAGGCTTGATTGGCTCGCCGTGGTTTGGCAAGACACTTGCATTTTACATCAAAGATAAAATACAACCAATTTTTAAAACGAAATTGTGGCAGTTCTATCATATTATTATCAAGTTGTTTCAAACTTAAATAGTACATTAAAAACATGTGAAAAAGAGTCCCCTTACTTTACTTTTTGATAATTTGTAAAAATGTAAGCGTAATTATTTTTTGAAGTTGAGCGGGATTTGGCTAACTTTAAATCTGCCTATTAATTTTTTGAAAATTCTGGATGAAATTAATAACATCGGATAACTAGATCAGTCACGATTCCTTTTTAAAAATCCTTCAAATTTGTCCCTATTTTTGAATGTCAGAATTCCCTTAAAGGCAATTAGATTTTTTAATGCTAATTCTTGATTACATTTTTGAGTTTCATCATATTTAAATTTGACATAATACGTGTTTTCTTAGTATCGAAATTTTCTTTAGGTTGTTATAATGGATTGTCAGCATTTTTTTGAATTTCATGATGCCATACATGAGAAATTGATTAAGCAGATGCTTGAAATATTTGGAACTAAATTGGTACCGTTTGAAAGCCGTATGGATAAGCTTACTTTGGAATATTTGAATTCTAAAAATCAACAGGTTGGTTAAACCAGGGAAAGGGAGGGTAATTGCGAACACCCAAGCCATCTGAATTTATCTAAATCATAACTATAAAACTACTTTTTACCAATTTTCATAATTCCTTCTGCGTGTGGTAGCATCATGATGGTCCCAGTCAGTGCAAGGAATTAAAAGAAAATGTGGGCCAAACCGAATTAAAAATTTATCGGAAAAAAAATGTTTACACAAATTTTCAGGTAATTTTTTTTAAGTTATGGGGTGAAGGAAAAAGAAATATAATAATATCTACTGCCCAGTTGTTAAGGTCAATAATTCCAATTTTGATCGCATCGGTATATTATTTTTTTAAAGTTGACGGTTGGGGCAAGGAGAACAAATAATAGATTTGCAAAAATGTTGAATGATTTGAAATGTTTAGACTAGAAGGTCAAGAAAATCAAACTTAATTAATATATACAATGTCACCAGTAAAGTCCGCATCATATGGGATTTTATTTTATTAATAACTTTATTCGAAATTTGACTTTGGCATCAAGTTCTGCCTCGATCGAGATGAAAATTAAGCAAAAAAATAGTAGTCACGTGATTCGCATTATCTGTCAAATTTTAATTTTTTCCAAAAAATAATTCAAAAGTGGGGTTATTTCTGAAAATATCAAAAAAAAGTTATCAAAAAAAGCTTTTTTAAATGCAGTTTCTAGCACACATGCAAAATTTCAGCTGCATAAGATAATTTTTATTTTTACCTATATTTTGTAAAACAAACTTAATTTCCTGCTTTTGAGTTACATCAGGTTTAACCGATTTTTTTCGGAACATAATAAAAATTGAAGATAGGGATATGTAAGCCGTTTTGCTCTAAGACGTTCTGTTAGAAAGTTAGAAGCTGTCAAAGTTCAAAAATGTCACTTTTCGAGAGTCAATATCTCGGAAAATATGAAGTATAGACTAATAATGCATTTAAAAAAAAAATAATTATATTTTTATGTGAAATTTGAAAATTCAAAAATTTGCAGGGTTTACCCTTCAAAAAATGGAAAATTTTGGATTTAAGCCCCCTAGTGGCCATTTCAGAAAGTTGAAAATATTTTTCAGGTTTTTCTCTTGGCCGTTTTAGTAATAATTTTTTTTGCCGCAAGCCTCTACGATGGTAGTTTCCCAGATACAGTACCTCGCATTCTTAGTTGGCCACCCTGTACAATGTGTTGGTTAATAGGTATCAAAAAACCAAAGTAGATAACAGACTTTCACATAACAGAGAAAGTAAATGGGGTATACCTCAAGGAAGTGTTTTAGGTCCTCTTTTGTTTATTATTTACGTTAATGATATTTATACAATTTTAAAAAGGTAATTTATTAACTTATTTGCAGATGACACTCTTATATTATGTGGTTAAGGTGACAATTTTAGAGAAACAGCTAATATTTTGAATGCGGAACTTGAAATTTTATATAACTGGCTTTGCCAAAATAAATTGAACCTAAATGCTTTAAAAACAAAGTGTATGGTCATAGGTTCCAAAACAAATTGTAAAAAATATTTAGACTTAGGGTTAACAGTTAAAATTAATGACAGTGGAATTAACAATGTCTCAGAAATAAAATATGTAGGCATTTTTTTGGATCCTCAGCTAACCTTTTCAAATCACATAGACTATCTTTGTAAAAAATTGGGTAAAAAGGTTGGATTTTTTTGTCGCGTCTCAAATTGACTGTCACAATGGGCGAAAATATTGGTTTATAATGCTATTATTCAACCGCATTTTAATTACTGTTCTTCATTATTAATATCGTGCACTCAAGAAAATATATATAGATTGCAAATACAACAAAATAAAGCTATGCGAATAATTCTTAATTGTAGTAAGTATACCCCAATAAAAACAATGCTGCGCACCTTGAATTGGTTGTCTGTTGAAGAGGGTATTAAGAAGGCGAACCTTATTCTAATATATAAAATTGAACGTGGTCAACTTCCAGCGTATTTAGGTGATTTTCTTGAAAAGAGATCCAATTTTTTTGAATATAATATTCGATTTAGACAAAATTTCAATATTCAATTTGTAAAGTCTTCAAGCCTACAAAAATCGTTGTTTTATGAGGGTGTTCGCCTCTATAATGCTCTTCCCGATGCGCTAAAGAGTGCAACTAGTCTAGCAACCTTTAGTAAAAATGTTTCCAAGTATTTGCAAAGTGTATAAGAATGTAACTAGCAGAAGTAATCTGTATTGATATTATGTATCTTTTTATATTTGTATCTACTAGCCAAGTGCTAAATAAAACACTTATTATTATTATTACAAGGTACCGCAAGCATAGATATTTACCTTTAGATAAGCAAACAATAATCACAAAAGTGGCAGATTTATGGCCTCGCGCATGTAAACAAAGCTATACACTATTAGTCATGCGCACTGCAACATTATCGTTTGACGAATGGGAAAATACAGGTCCGGGCTTTAAAATTTAAATTCTTGCCAAAAAATTGGAATTACTTCTCAATTTTTGATCAAGTTGGGAAAAAAGGTAGTGATTTCTGGCATTTTGAGTAGTAGCAAACAAATCAGATTTTAAGTATAGAAAATTGTTTTGAAGGTTTTGTTTTTAAAATTTGTTTAAAAATGATTCGTCGTCGTGTTTTTAGTTCGAAAAGGAAGAGAACAAGAACGGGTAAATTAAACTAGTCTTATGAAATCGAATATAAAAACAAACAAAACCAGGAAAATAACCAATCTACGGTGTTATCGCGTCAAGTCAACCTCAAGTCAAATATTAGTTGGTATATAACTTGTATTAATTTTTCCCATTTGGCAAAAACTTGTTTTGTTCAAGAATTTGAAAAAGTGTTTGCCCGAGAACTTGACTCATGGAATACTTTCACCATTGGATTAATATAAACATACCTAGGTAGTAGGTATTTACTTTTTTCTTTGCATGCATCGGGATAATCTGTCTTGGTGTGTGTTTCTCATTATTTTCATACCTTATTTGTGTAGCCTAGGCCTAGTTAGATGTGTTTAAATTGATCATAATAAAATAAAGTTATGTATATCAAGATACATCTCTACTCCATACTTACTAAAAATATGAAATACCCGATATTTTACCCCTATTTCGGCATAACAAAATAATACTGTCACGAATTTCTCTTGGTGGTCCGGGGACGTAGATAGATGAATGAAAGTCTGAAGTTACAAAAAGGCGTCTATTGGATTCTTCTAAGTTTCTATCCTAGAAGGCGAACCAGCATGTCTTGTCTGATGACGCGTATGTCGGTTAGGGTAATGGGCAGAGACGTCACTTGGCCAAACCCAAGGCTTGGCCAAACCCAAGGCTTGGCCAATTGTTAGTAGATGTAATTTGACCGGGCAATGATCACCGATGGCTGCAGCTAAAGCTGGCCCAGTTTATATAGCCGAATAAACGCTGAGGTTGCGACGCACTTGACCCCGATTGGCGTACAGTGGATTGCGACCTCAACAACGCACAGTGGTCGAGTATCCAAAATGTACCGGACCACTGTGTGTTTTAGTTGATAATACAACGGCTGTTACTGTCATTGTTTATATTCCAATTGGAGTCACTAAAAGCACAAACATAATTCACTAAACGACACAAAAACTAGAAATCCGTAAATGTTAAACACGATACCTATAGCTATAAGCTATGCGTTTGCCACGATAGCTATAAGAAAACTACAAGGAATCCACAGAGAAACCTTAAAACACAACAACAAAAATGGCGGCCGAGCCGGTTCTGGAGAGTATCTTGAGCATGTCGATTATTGTCGATAAAGTAGGACATGCCGATAACACGAGGTTTGTGTGCATGCACAAAGGTGTCCAGAAGGAAGGCAGCTGACCGGCGAGTCATGCGCTCGGACGTATTTTTTCACCCATAAAACGTAACTTTTGTTTGCGCAGGAGATAAGCTGTACGTATCTAAAGGTAAATTGTCTATGACCGCAAGTGACGCGCTCTAAATTTAATGATAAAAATTACAGATTTTAAATTTTCACCCCACAAAACCATCCCTAGCCAAATATTGTGACAATACACCAATTATTAAAAAAAAAATTTTTGAAAAACTAAAACCAAATTGAACTTTTGACACTCTATTTCTGAAATCATCCACTTTTGGACTGATGTAAGTTGGGTTAGATCGTCATATTTAAGCCTTAGGAATTTGTGGTAGCATTTTTTCCGCACCTTTTAGAAACACCCTGTATAATAAGACCGATTTTTTTAGATTATAATTGTGTACAGACACTCCATGGGGCGCAAGGAACAACAGCTCTGGCCCCAACAAACTCTTCTATCCAAATGGTATAATACTATGGATCCTAAAACACTATTCATTGGTTTAAACAGTGGTATCCGGAATAGACCGGAGAATACTATATTTGTTAGTCAGTGTGTTTTGACTCCAAGTGCAAAAGATATTGCTGAGGGTATATTTAGTAAGTATATAGAATTTAAGTGTGGTTAGTGGCAAATTAAAAAAAATTAAGTAGGTAACGTAACAGTGTTTTTATTGGTAGTAATCAGTTCCATTAGCAGCACAGTTTTGTTAAATAATGAACTACTTTTAATATTGTAATGTTGTTAAGGAATAAATTGTATCTTGTCAATGTGATGCATTTTGTTTCCAGAAAAGCGCTTTCTCTACAATTAAGAAAGCAGAAACAGCGTCCCCAAAAACAAATTGTATCCGTTAGAACATATAATCCACAAGACGTTGGTGGGGGTTCGTAGCGATCGGCAATCGCCGCACGCCGTTGTATTAGTTTTAACGTATATGTTGCGCAGGTCACATCGTTGTTCGGAGTCTTCTAGCTGTCCTGTCTGAATTTGAATTTTATTGATCGTACCAATACCTACCTGTTTCAAATAATTTATTTTTACATTGTATTTAGGTTTTTTTTAACTTTGCATGTCAGATTAAACAATAGAAGATTCTTATTTCGCACACCCCATCATTATTATTAGATTTTTTAATCTATGTGCCAATTTTACGATCTCAGTAAACCATGTTGAACAATAGACAATCATAATAATAATATGCAATGTTAAACGACAAGAATAATATCACACTAAAAGCTATTTAAATTTTTGAGAACTACAGTAATGATTTTTGTGGTAAGTATATGCTTTATTAACCATAGCAACCAGATATTATTATAATTAATGTCAAGTCTTATTTCCTACCTATATACAGTGTCACCAGTAAAGTCCGTATCATATGGGATTTTTTTTTATTGATAGCTTTATTCGAAATTTGACTTTGGCATTAAGTTCTGCTTCGATCGAGAAGAAAATTAAGCAAAAAAATAGTAGTCACGTGATTTGCCTTATCTGTTAAATTTAAATTTTCCAAAAAATTATTCAAAAGTGGGGTTATTTCTGAAAATATCGAAAAAAGTCATTAGAAAAAGTTTTTTAAAATGCCGTTTCTAGCCCACATGCACATTTTCAGCTGCATAAGATAATTTTGATTTTTGGCCCATATTTTGTAAATTGCACCACTTTTGCAAAATAAGACTCAACGCAACCTACATAAAACTTCTCAGTTATGACAAGGCTTTATTTCAGATACATTTTCTTTAAAGTAGCGCCATATTAAATGTGTGTTTTTCTACAAAATCAAAATTGGGCTATTAAAATTTGGTCGCATGTGATGCAAAGTTTATTTGTTTTTGACCCTGTATAAGGTAACTTCATAAAATAAGTATTTTTGAAAACGTAGTTTGTGTTTGAAAGTAATACACCTTAATATTAAGACAAAAAAGAACACAGTGTCATCAGTAAAGTGTTCATTAAATCGTTGAAAATAGATAAACTTTACGTTGTTAAACTAAAATTTATTTCCCACTTAAAAACACTTTACTGATGACACTGTGTTCTTTTTTGTCTTAATATTAAGGTGTATTACTTTCAGACATAAATACGTTTTCAAAAATATTAATATTAACCGACAGGTTAATATGGCAAAATGGTAGAGTGTTTGAATATCTTATAAAGTAATTATGTTGATTTTCGGTTGCTTAGTAGGTAACGGACAGATTATTTTAAAATTTAGCGGACATAAGGTAATACTGTATTGTACTAGTAGAATAAAATAGCTTTATTTTACTACTTCTAATATTAAAATTAAAAAGATTATGTACTTATAACTTAAATATGTTCAATTATTTATGTAACGGTTATTAATCTTTTGTTTTGAATAATTTTATTAAACCTAAATAAGATAGTTTCCGATAAACTAGGTTAACCATAAGTTACGTGTAAATTTGTCAGGGAAGGTTATAAACAGTTGCGGAGTTTAAAAAAAAGTATGATTTTGACTAAATAAAAAAAAAAATCATAACTTGGCAACGCTGCATTCGACCAACAAACAAATTTACACTTGAATACAGAACACCTATAGAGGCATTATACGCTACATAAAAATGTAGGGTAGGTATTCCATTTAAAGAAAAACATAATTTTTGGAATTTCACCCTGTATACTTAAATAATTTTTGGTTGTAGCACGTTAAAAGTCTTATTAAGAAAAATGTCCCATAAGTTTAACGGATTAGCAACTATTGACCGACGCGCGCTTGTTAGACCACCGCTTGTAACTCCACTTTTGAATTATTTTTTGGAAAAAAATTAAAATTTGACAGATAATGCGAATCACGTGACTACTATTTTTTTGTGCTTAATTTTCATCTCGATCGAAGCAGAACTTGATGCCAAAGTAAAATTTCGAATAAAGTTATTAATAAAAAAAATCCAATATGATGCGGACTTTAATTACTGGTCACACTGTATATATCTTTACAATTTTCGAAATCCCATACGCACGCCTCGACGCGCCCGAATTTGTAGCACCCTGTATATAAGGATCTTTATATTAATATTATTTTGCCTATACGGGGTTTGATTGATTCTAAGACCCAATTCAATTTGGCTCATAGTGTCAGCGATATTGGTTGTTTTTCAGAAGCTTGTAGATAAACAAATATTTAAGTAAAAAGTATCCATTTTATGTCACTTCAAGTACTTTAATAATTTTTCTGTTTCAGGTTCTTTAAAGAAGAAAGCTGCAGTGGACTTTGAATCTAAAAGAACCGCTTGGATAGTAAAGCAAACACCAGGACGAAGGGGCGTAAACATTATTATAAACGATTTTGTTAACCTGTCCGATAATAAATTTTCTAAAACTGTAATTAATTTAAACAGAAAATTAGCAGACACAGAGTATGAAAACGGCGTTAACGAGACTGTTACATGGTTTTAACGTAAAGAAGCTGGTTTTACTTTTACATGGGTACAATAAATCAATATACTGAGATAACTTGATATTGGTTTTATTACAAATTTTTGTCAAACTAATGACGCACTATTATAAATTTTGAAACGAAAAGTTATTTTGTGTTTTCTTGAAAATGCTAGTGCTAAATAAGAATAAGTTTTACTTTTACCCGCGGATATCCTAGATATAATAATAAGCAGTTCCGATGTCAGATTTCCTATCAAAAATATAGCGAAACCCTTGCACAGTGAGAACAAAAGTTCACGTTCAACTAATTTTTAAGCTGCTGCGGATATAGCTACAAACATTTCAAACTGGCTATAGAAAGATTATTTCTTATGACAAAAAACTTATGTTACTGAATTAACGTTGTAGTAGCAGAAAAGTTACGTTAGAACGAGCTTGATTGCTGTTATGGAAAACTAACATTGCTATTACCGTAAAGAGCGTTTTGTTGTTATGGATGATAATTTTTTTAGGCCAATTAATTTTTTTGCAGAAGAACTCTTTGCCGGTTTACTAAAATAGTTTTGCAAATAGTGAACTTTTTTTTTAATTCTATGAAAGGTCTGGCATATTGCAAATAAAATTATTTATTACACCAGCAGGAATAGTATTTCACTAGCACTAAAGAGTATCTTCTTGTTACCACAGTAATAATTATAATAATATAAATTGAAAAAAAATTTACACCTCCCCTGGGATTCGAACCCAGAACCTTTCGATTACCAGTGGATCGTTGTATTTTGAGAAAAAAAAAAAACCAAATATATCCCAAGGTAATAATATTGATATTTCTCCACTACTACCTACCTATTAACCAAATACCTTTTATACAGTGTCACCAGTAAAGTCCGCATCATATGGGATTTTTTTTTATTGATAGCTTTATTCGAAATTTGACTTTGGCATCAAGCTCTGCTTCGATCGAGATGAAAATTAAGCAAAAAAATATTAGTCACGTGATTCGCATTATCTGTCAAATTTTAATTTTTTCAAAAAAATAATTCAAAAGTGGGGTTATTTCTTAAAATTTTAAAAAAAAGTTATTAGAAAAAGTTTTTTTAACTGCAGTTTCTAGCCCACATGCAAAATTTCAGCCGCATAAGATAATTTTCATTTTTTACCTATATTTTGTAAATTGAACCACTTTTGCAAAATAAGACTCAACGCAACTTACATAAAACTTCTTAGTTTTGACTATGCTTTATTTCAGATACATTTTCTTTAAAGTAGCGCCATATTAAATGTGTGTTTTTCTACAAAATCAAAATTGGGCTATTAAAATTGGGTCGCATGTGATGCAAAGTTCATTTGTTTTTGACCCTATATAAGGTAACTTCATAAAATATGTATTTTTAAAAAGGTTGTTCGTGTCTAAAAGTAATACACCTTAATGTTAAGACAAAAAAGAAAACAGTGTCTTTAGTAAAATGTTTTTAAGTGGAAAATAAATTTTAGTTTAACTTAACGTAAAGTTTATCTATTTTCAACGATTTAATTTAAAACTCCTTTACTTTATTTTTTATTTTTCTTTTTTTTACTTTCAGGCACAAACTACGTTTTGAAAAATACTTATTTTATGAAGTTACCTTATACAGGGTCAAAAACAAATAAACTTTGCATCACATGCGACCAAATTTTAATAGCCCAATTTTGATTTTGTAGAAAAACACACTTTTAATATGGCGCTACTTTAAAGAAAATGTATCTGAAATAAAGCATTGTCAAAACTAAGAAGTTTTATGTAGGTTGCGTTGAGTCCTATTTTGCAAAATTGGTTCAATTTACAAAATATAGGTAAAAAATTAAAATTATCTTATGCGGCTGAAATTTTGCATGTGGGCTAGAAACTGCATTTAAAAAAACTTTTTCTAATAACTTTTTTCGATATTTTAAGAAATAACCCCACTTTTGAATTATTTTTTTGAAAAAATTAAAATTTGACAGATAATGCGAATCACGTGACTACTATTTTTTTGCTTAATTTTTATCTCGATGGAAGCAGAGCTTGATGCCAAAGTCAAATTTCGAATAAAACTATTAATAAAAAAAAATCCCATATTATGCGGACTTTACTGGTGACACTGTAGGTCTATAAAAGGTTTATTTGCTGCTAACATACATTTGATAAGATAAAATATGACAAATTTGTTTATTTAATAATAATAATAATAATAATAATAATAATAATAATAATAATAATAATAATAATAATAATAAGTTTATTTAAAATTTAATAATATAATAAATATGTTTATATTGTCTTCTATAAACTTATTCTTTAATCCCTTGAAGCTGAGCTTGTTAGGGGCAATTCTAATTTTTTGTTTTAGTAAATCAAATCATAAATCATAAATAATAATATGCATTAAAAATTAAGTTTTAAACTAAAAATATTAATTTATAGTATAAACGAATTTTTTTTGAAGAAAAATATTACCTATGATAAAATTATTAATTTATAATTTTTAATTACTTATATAAATTATTCGGAACACTAGTAATTAATTAAAGCATTTCTAAAAATATTTTCAAATTGTCTGTTTTTAATATCCATGTTTTTATTTCGACTTTTTGGTTTCTGAATATAATTCTTTTGAAGGATAAAGATAATCTTTATTGAATATAATTTTTAGAAATCTTTTCTGTAATATTTCTAATCTTCAAACTAAAGTTCTATTTATGCCTCCCCAACCTAAAATTCCGTAATTTAAATGAGTTTTAACTAACGCCTAATAATATTTCCATATGTCTTACATTTAAATTTTTTTTAACGTTTTTAAAAATCGGTAGTAAACTTCTTAATTTTTTAATTATAAGTATTCTAAGTGAAAATTCCAATTTAATGTCAATAATAATTTCTAAATATTTTATTTTATTAACTTCATATTTCGTGGTAGGTTATTAATTTAGGTTTAAATTTAAATTTAAGGGTTGGGAATGAAAGCCCCCGCCCCATCTTCCTTCTTAAATTTAATTAAAATGAAATTAGTGCCTATGCGTTTCGGCGGCCATCATCAGGACTGCTGTAAGAAACATGAATCAAATTAAACAATATAAAAAATAATTCAAACTAAAACAGGTCACATGCAGGGACCAAGTAGGACGAACCTACTTTGTAATAATTTAACACAATACACAGGTGGTACATTTTAAAAGGACTGTAAACAATCAAAGCACAGCATCATGTCATCAGAGTAAACCACTACTAACAAATTATTTATTTTTAATTAAATATTTAGTGCAAATAACTACATAAACTGCTTGTATCGAACATCGAGACAAAAAAAGAATGCATGTATCCCCGTGAAAAACATTAAAACTAAAGGATGATTTAGATTTAATTAATGTACATAAAAATTATTTTTAATTAAAAGAGAATATTGTGGCATATCGGACAAGTGTGTAACTATTTTTTATATTGGAATACACAGTGATCCAAGTGTAATTGATACCCTGGAGTTAATTCCGCCGGGATGGTGCTACGGTGTATTGATGGCCGCTTTGATTTTGCAAAAAATTACTGTGTTCATTGAGTTTTTGTAGAGAGCGAGATTGGGATAGAGCGATTTCCATATTCTCTAATACGTCCAGTTTTAGTCCCTTGTTTAGGTGGTGTAAAACTGTATTTTTCATCTATTTCGAAAGAGTGGTTTGATGAGATGAGTTCCAAAAGGTGATTTATTGTCATGCTGTAGTCTACTACTAGATCTAAGATGCTGGACATTTTACATTGTTTAACTTGTTTCATGTTTCTTGCAGCAGTCCTGATGATGGCCTATTTAGCCGAAATGTGTAGGCACTAATTTTATTTTAAATAAATTTAAGAAGGAAGATAGCGCTTTCTTTCAAAACCCTTAAATTACAATGTACCTTCTGGAGAGTAGTTACGACTTCGTTAGGACAAAGTTGGTAGAGAAAATATGACAGCAAAATCAATGTTTAACCAAAACATAATCAATTGTATTATTACTACCTCCCCCCCTCCCTCCACGGAACCATTTTGTAGTGACGCCACTCACCTTTCGACTGCATTGTTTGTTAAAAAATAGCACTTACACGATGTTAGCGATCTTTTGTACTTGATAGACAATAATTTTAATATTAATAATAATTATTTCAAGTGTTTTTTATATAAATAAGTAAACCATTATTAAAAATTCAAAGATTAAAATTATTATCATACATTTTATAATTAGCCTGATTAACTTCGCATTTTTAATTTCTCTATTAGCGAGAAGTGCGTTTTTTATTGTTTCCATATTGGCGCATCATGAAGGGCGGAAACTTGTACGTTTACTTTTTATTATGTGTTACTTTTAATTTAATAGCTGGAGTCCCCTTTAAACATTCTCAAATGGATGATACAAATGAGTATAATGATTTAACTACGGATTTAGAAAATTGGATGACTAAACTACCCAACAATCTTAAAAGTATTCCGATTAAGAATTTAGCAATTCCAGGTAAGTTGTATCTAGATTCTATGAATAAGAGCTTTATGCTCTAGGAAATTTTCTTCTCTGATTTTAAACCTTACTTTTGATCCTTCAACATAATAGCTATTTGTGTATTAAGAGCGGAAATATTTTTACCACACAAATCTTATGTCAATCCGATTTTAATAAAAATCGCTGATTTGTATATAGGGTTACCAATATAATAAAACTTCATATTAATAACAATACTCTTTATAAATTGAACTATAATATTTGTTAGAATGTCTAACGTATGTTTTTTTTTAAATAAGAATTCTTGAAACCATTGCATGTGCCATCTCACCCTTATACGTATGGATGAGGTGGCATATCCCAATTTAGCAGCATATGTCACAACTAAAAGCCTTGGCTCGACTAGGCAAACCAGCACATTCACAGTGTGACCATTTGTGACAAGTTTGATACCTCATCCATTTTTCTCTGGAACGAGATAATGAAAATAATTCATTGCAATATAAGCATGCAGCATCATCTTCATCATCCATTTCTATCTGCATATTTTCCACTTCTGACTCTTCATCGGGTTTAATCACACGTTTTTTTTACAGCGCGGGCAGACTTTCTTAGCATTTGTGCTTCCTTCTCAGCGACCATTTGTTTTGCTAAGTAGATTTCTGGAGTTGTATTAATAATATCATATTTCCATTGTGTGAGATGGCATACTATGCCATCTTAGCCGGGCAGCATGGTATGCCATCTCAGCCAAGATCAAGACACAAAATGTTTTTATAACCTAAATATTTAAAACAAAACTTCTATTGGATTAACATAGAGCCGTAGGTAGCCAAAAAACAAACAAATATTATAGTCACTACAAGCTTATACCTTAAGTATTATATTTTTCCACTAACAATGTGATCTTAAAAGTTAAAGTAAAATATTTCGTGTACACTTGTTGAACGTTACTCAGCCTACTATCCACAAACTGAATGTGACTGTGATATTGTTTTAACAGGTTTGCCATTCGGGCGCGTACGGAACGGCATGGGGTAACATATACAATAGTAATAGGAGTAATGGCTACTATGCCGTCTCATCCATACACAGACACATCTCCCCTAATATTCTATTTGATATAAACCCACCAGGTCAACTAAAATTACGGCAGCCGACAGTGCGCTTCCATCTATATGGGGGAGTTTTTGCATAACTTACACTTTGGAACTTTTGCATTTTTGAAAGGATAATCATTTTTGTTTGTTTTTAAAAATAAATTAATTAGGTGAGTCATTGGCCAAATAATCTAATGGACAAGCTACGCCTGCGCAGTACCACAGAATATACATCTTGGTGGCTATTTACTCTGTGACAGTACTTTGTTGCAAAACTTAAATCACCAGTGTGTACCAAAATGGTAAAATATAAGTGCAAATTAATAACAAAGGGTTAATTTTATTATATCTGCTAGTTTTCCTATGGAGTATTTTATATAAAAAGACCCAGGTACTAATATTTCTAGAATACAGTTTGCCTGTTTTTATGATGTGTGTCTTAAAATTGTAACATACACTCGCTGGCACAAAATTCCCCCACCCTGAAATTTTGGCCAAGTTTGATGTTTTATAATTTATTTATTTTTTATCCGATTTTTATGATTCTGTTATCAGTTTGTAAATGCATTTATTCTGTTTTTCATTAATTATTGTATAAAGTATCATTTTTCGATTAGGCTATTCAAAACATTCGTAGGGAAATTGAGGTAGATAATTTTGTTTACATACTGTTTCTTGTAATCTCTAATGTACTACTCTAAACATGTATTGTTTTGATTCTTTCCATTATCTCATTTGTCCTGAGAGCTGCAAAATGTTAAATGAAACAATGTTATTTTTGAAAATGTATGTCAAGCTTTCGGTTTATCGATGTTGGCTAAGGACGCGATTATTGTGGCAGAATGTTTGACAGTGACAATAATATAATTTGTTGTGTGTCAATATGGTATTAACTCCAGCAGACGTGGGTAGAATTGTTGCGTTAATAGAGGATCGTCGTAGCAAAAGTTATGTCGCCCGTACCTACTCTGAGAATTCCGCGGTCTACAGTTCGAGATGCCTGGAATAGGCATTTACAGACGGGGATTTTTACTAGACGGCAAGGCTCTGGCAGAAGGAGAATGACCACTGCAGCTGATGATCACTTTGTCACCATTAGTTCTTCAAGAGATCGAAGATCTACTGCTGTGTGTCTAAAAAATGACCTGCAAATGATTCGTCGAGTAAATGTAAGTGAAAGAACGATACGTAGAAGATTGGCAGAAGATAGGCTTCATTCGCGAAGGCCAACAATAGGCCTACGATTAATTTCTTGGCATCGACAACACCGACTGAGGTTTGCAATATCGCATTCTGACTGGACTCTAGAACAGTGGGGAAACGTACTATTCACAGATGAATCCAGGGTTTGTTTAAGGTCGCCGGATGGTCGTGAGCGGGTATACAGACGCAGAAAAGAAAGATATGCTGACTGCACCATATCAGAACGAATCTCATATCATGGCAATTCAGTCATGATTTGGACGGGTATTTCTACCGAAGCACGCACCAATCTCGTATTTGTTGAAAATGGAGCTCTAACCGCCCACCGTTACATTGAGAAAATCCTCCAAGAAGTTGTTATTCCATTTGCTCCTCTTATTGGGAACCAATTTACATTAATGCATGATAATGCTAGTCCTCGCGTTGCACATATTATAGTAAGCGAATATCTGGATGAAGTTGGACATCCAAGATTGGAATGGCCTGCATGTAGCCTGGATCTCAACCCAATCGAACATCTTTGGAATCAACTTAAAAGAGCCGTTCGTCGTCGTCCTGTACAACCACAAACCTTGCAAAACTTATACGACTGGCGCTGACCGAAGAATATCAAGCTATTGAGCTATTCTTCAAGAAAGAATAAGTGACCTTATTCATTCGATGCCACGAAGATTGAATGCTGTCATTGCTGCGAGAGGAGGAAATACACGTTAATAAATTGTTTTTGTTAATTTACTTTATGATATACCTAGTGCTTAATAAAAATAGGCTTCAAATCACTGTTTCATTTAAAATTTTGCAGCTCTCAGCACAAATGATGAGATAGTGGAATGAATAAAAAAAAATATTTAGAATACATCAGAGATTACAAGAAATAGTATGTAAACAAAACCTCAATTTCCTTACAGGATGTTTTGAAATTACGACAAAAAAAAATACTTTGATTTCCTCCTGTATATTATAGCCTAATCTAAAAATGATACTTTATGAAATAATTAAAGAAAATCAGAATAAATGGATCTACAAACTGATGACAAATTCATGCAAATCGGATAAAAAATAAATAAGTTATAAAACATCAAACTTGGCCAAAATTTCAGGGTGGCGGAATTTTGTGCCGGCGAGTGTGTGTATTTTTTATACGTCTCAAAACTTGCCGTAACATTCGTTTTGGAGTTTGCCTACTAAATCGATAAAACATTATCCTATTTCCATGTTCCAGGATCCCATGACAGTTTTACCTCAGACATAACAAGTCAATCTGATGTGTCGCCTGATGGTGAAGATATTTTACAGATTTTAGGAAAACTTAAAACGGCAAAACTTGTGATCTCAAACTGGTCCAAAACTCAAGGGTTAAATGTACTTGGGCAATTGCAAGCAGGAATAAGGTATGTTTTGCTGTTATACTACCACTATCACAATGGTTTGAGTTGAAGTGTGCATTTCCGCATAACCTTTAAATTAACTTAACTATGGAGCTGCTGAAATAGATACCTATATTTGATGAAATTTATGTTTGGTAATGTATAATAACGGTGATCAGCGATACGGAATACCCTTGCTGATCATAGAGGGTGTTTTCACAATTAACGATCACAATAGCTTCGATACAGACACCACAACGGTGGCAGCATCTCCCAGTACAAAAGTGGCAGCAATTAAAAAATTATATTGGAAATTGGTTGTTAATAAATGGCACAAAAGATTAGATATTAAAATATTTCTGGCCATCTTAGTATTTTTATTTTATCGTTTTTAGTAGTTGGGAATTTAAAACAGTCTAATGCTAAGGTATTATGTTACCAGTCACCAATTTATAATGACCCCTTCCCATCCAATCAAAGTAAATAAAAAAATATTTATTTAAAAAATATATATATACCTAGCTTTATAATAAAGATACAGTGTAATTTATTAAGAAACATTGTTAGTTTAGAGGTTTCAACACTTAATCTATAGATAAAATTTCTTTTTACAATTTTGTTTATTTTAGATTTTTTGACCTAAGATTTTGCAGAAATAGCAACAATGAAAAACTGTATTTTTGTCATGCAATGTATTCATCTGAGATAGAAGGTGTAATAAACGATATTTCTTCTTATCTATCAAATCATCCTCAAGAGGTAAGATGTATTTAAGAATTTATCACCGCATAAGGTAAACCAATCTTTTGCCCACCGCTGTCACAGAATTTCCTTAAATTGGTGATGAATACGATTTATTCATACCGTGTAATTTTCATTGGTTGAAAATGTTTAGCAATATACAGGACTTTTTAACTTTCCATTTTTTTTCATCGAATTGTTTGAAAAGTTTACCATTTCTAAAGACTTTCATGTCGGAGTAAGTACAGTTAGGTTTTACCTAAAAACCAGCAGTTCAGGTAATTAGATTCTAATAATAAATCCAGTTGCATTTAAAAATTAGGAGAACACATTTTGGTATAATATAATATATAAGAGGCAAGCTTCTTAGTCTAATCAATGACTTTCTCACCAACCGCTTCTATCAAGTAAGGGTCAATGGTATATTATCTAATAAACATCCAGTTATAAGTGGGGTCCCTCAAGGATCTGTTTTAGGACCATTACTGTTTCTGGTTTACATTAGCGATTTGTCATGGAATATTGGAACAATCATCATTTTTTTTCCTGACGACAACAAGTTATTCTGTAATCCATTGTTGCGAAAGCAATGCTTAGACAGAGATCTGAGCCGTATTAAGTCATGGACAAACCAGTAGTGCATGAAGCTTAATGTATCAAAATGTGCAGTATTGCATATTGGCCCAAATAACCCTTGTGAAACATATTTGCTAAATAATCTTTAACGTATTAGTGTTACAGAACAAACAGATCTGAGGTTAATAATTTCTTCTAATTTAAAATGGGAAGCACAAATTAATAAAATGGTAAAGAAAGCCAATAGTTTTATTTTCATGGTGCAAAAGACTTTCAAAGATCACTCTCTACAGATTGTAAAGAAATTGTACACTTCCTATTATATAGACCAAAAATTGAATATGTATACAATATTTGGAACCTCGACTACTCTCTACTACATCAAAGATATTGATATTTTGGAAAGGGTCCAAAGGCGGGTTACCAGAATTCCATTTAAGAACTAGTGGTGATATAATAGAAACTTTTAAAATACTACAGACTACTATTCTTTTAACTTGAGAAATGTGTTTCATTTAAAACAGAATCCACAGCTTTGGGGACATTCAAAAAAATTAAGCAAAGAAAAATCCGCGACATTTCCAAGAAAAAACTTCCTCATCAATCGGGTAGTGTACCTACAATTACATATGGAACTCGCTTGAAGAAAATACAGTCTGCGCAAATAGTGTAAACTCCTTTAAAACCCAAGTTGATCGTAATTTTAAGCAGTTAATTCAAAACCTAATGCATTACGGTGCTTGATGATATTCGTTTTTAAATATTTAATGATATTTGTGCGTCCAAAATACTTACCTACCCATGTTTAAATAACTTTCGCGTAAGAATTTACGAGTAATTTAAACTAGCCAACGGACTTTTAGTCATTTTAAATCACGATGAACAATTTAAGAAAAAAGCAAATCAAAGAGACTAAAACAATAGCTTCATCGGAATTTCCGCTTGCTATTGATAAAACAATAATAATAATAATAATAAATTATAAAATAAAAAGGGGAACAGTGATAATTGTATTACTTATAACCTCATCAAAGCAAAAATGAACAAGTTCACTGGAGTTGCGGGTTTCAGTTTTATAATTAGCACTATGTACGATTTATTAAAAAATAGTTTAAAAAAGTAAGTTCCATTTACCCACCGCAAATGGGTACTTACCTGAACTAATTAAAGAAACCCCCGTTTGATGCACTTTTCTGGTGTCACTACACGGGCCTAAAAATTCATTGTGCAGCTCCTTCATTTTCAAAATCGGTTAAAATAAGATTTCTAAAAAATCTTTTTGTAGGTCGTTATACTTGACTGTCAACATTTTTATGATTTCAACACTGATACCCATAGCAAAGTGATTCAACTGTTGAAGGACACCTTTGGAAATAAATTGGCAGCATATCAATCAAATATGGATTCGCTGACGTTGGAGTATTTAGCTTCCCAAAACAAGCAGGTATCAACATTTTTATGAAATTAGTTAGATAGCATATTGAAGAAATATCATTAATTTCTATACTTTGGATATAATTAATTTGTGTTGGGCTACATGCTTGGTGAAACTGTTGTTCTATTGCACAGGAAAAAAATAATAACTACCTACTTGTTATGTTTCACAAATTTAATCAGTTTCCTGACACGTGTTTCGGCCCTTGCGGGCCATTGTCAAAGGTGTATGTACAAGAAGATACTAAATTCTACGCGACATTACAAAGGGATTTATATCATATTATGGTAACTATAAACATGTCATAAAATTAAAATATAGAAGATCCAATGGTCAACTCTGGGTTTTCCTAACTTTTCTTTTAAAGGTACAGATACATATATTTAGTCCTAAATTAGTGTGCTATTAAGAATTAGGGAAGCGCCTGAAGTTATTTCGCTTTGATTATTAACAACAATACATTTGTTTTTATGGCTTTTTTGATAGCTATTGTTTCTAGTAAATTTAGTTTTCTGCTTTTATTGTGTATGTATATGGGTTTTAGGTTGTTAGAGATGGAGTGATTGTGTAATATGCAGTGATCAGCTAAACCTGTTTTATTTGTTTTTTTTTTAAATAGATGTTCTGTGTTCTTTAAGTCTGGTGTCAACATTTCTACCTGTTTGTCGAATGTAGATAGCCTCGCAGTAGTCGCAGTTGTCGCATTCTATTTGGTAGACCTCACTTTGTGAAAGTTTGTTTTAGTTTCGATTTTAGCATTGGGTACGTGTTTGTGTAAGTTGTTTTTATTGACTTGCATAGGAATGATATTAAGGTTTTTAAGTTTTTGGCGATTTTTTGGCTTGTGTTCCCTGGTATATCTTATTGAGCAGTATTTTTCCTTAATTGGAGTGGGATGTTCTTTGTAGAGAAGTTTTTGTGTGTTTTGTCTTTGTTTTTTCTTTATTATTTGGTGTATGATGACCGTTGTTTGTAGCTATTGTTTTTATAATATCTAATTTTTTTTTGTATTGGATATCTTGGAGAGGAATGTTAACTAGTCGATGTGCCATACTATTGAATGCAGCTAGTTTTGTTTGTTAGGGCTGGTTTGTTAGTTATAACTTTTACCATTTTTAAGTACTCCTTTGAAGAAGCAATTGTGATGCGAAACATGTCGAGTCAAAATAAAAATCTGCGAAAAGTGTAAAATTATAATTTTTGAAAATTTACCATTTATTTAATACAATTCAAAATAGTTTATTTTTTTGTATTGATTGTATATTGTTATATATTATTAAATTATTACGTATTAAAAGAAGTTTTATATTTTCTGTATGATGTATATTGGTATTTCCAAACTATTTTAATTTCTAGTGTTCATGTCGTGGTTAATTCTAAATTGAATTTTTTCATATAAATAATCTGGTTTTCTAGTGAAAATGTTATGAATAAAAAAAAATGAAGTGAATTCTACGTCTAAATTCAAGTTTAATAATATTGTTTATATACATATATGTCTATACATTGGAGTCATATTTTTGAAGGCTAGTTGAAAATCTCATACAAATCTTTTGTAATATTTGTTAATTTTGTTTGTTTCAATAATTTATATTTTCATGATAGATAACATCTCCATAAGTCTATCTAAAATTATATAATTTACAAGCTTTAACTTTATAGCAGTGTTTAAGTAAGGTAAGGTGGGGTAAATGCAACTGGTTTTTTGAATAGTTGACTTTTGGACTTCCAGAAAAAATATGAATGATTCAAATAAAACTTTGCAAAAAGTACCATGGCATGTTCAGTAATTTTGCCATTAATTTATGAAGGAATTTTCGTAAAAGCTCAAACTACATTTTTACAAACATATTTTTTTTTAAATAATATCAACATATTACATTTACCCCAGCAAATGGGGCAAATGTAATAGCTGCCTGTATTTGCAAGAGGTACTCTATATGAGATTCGAAAACGGGGAAAATGTAAAAGGAACGGTTTTTACTACATATGGTTTTTATTTCAACTAAATTCCATTTTAACTGAAGGAGTTACAAACTTTTTAATGAATTATGATTAATGGTATCATTTTCAATAAAATAAGAACTAAAGTAAAACACAAATGTAAATTGTTATTTATTTAAATTGCATTTTTTAAGTAATTTTCATTGTATTTTGGGTCCTGGGATTTTTTGACATATGTTCTGACCATGACGCCTAAAACAAAAAATTATCAGCCATAAGTCTTAAACGAAAACAAATAATGGGGTAAATGTAACAGAGCCTATTACATTTACCCACTACAAACATGTTACATTAACCCCAAAACCGATTTCTCTCGGGGTAAATGTGATGAATGAATGAAATAAATCGGTCGTAAATAATGTATTTATTATAATTTCTGATTTGAATCGATATATTGGCCTGATCTGACCGTGTAAACTCATATTTACCTGCTAATACTTTTCGTAATGTAAAATAGCCGGCACCGAAATTTGTAACACTCATTTGAAAGCTCACTGCAAAATCAGGTGTTTATCTCGCAGCCATAAGCGTCTTACTGAAGTGACAAACATAGATATGCGCATTGCAGAATGGACGAGGACACTTTAACTACGAAATTAATACATGCGGCGCGATCTCACGCTCAAGGGCGTAAAGTATAGGACCAAATAACACATTTACCCCAATCTTGCATTTACCCCACCTTACCTTACATATTAAAATTACCTATATGAAATTTTAGGTTTCTAATCCAATTTTTAAAATAATAAATAATAATAATTACTAAAAGATATCGCATAATCATTAATAATAACTTTAAAATCAGTTTTGTATTATTTTTGAATGAATAGATTATGGACTTTTTAGTCTACCGGTTTATACGGAGGGACGGTTCAAAGAAAAAAAAACTGTTTTAAACTGCACATACACACAGTCCTTTACTCAGAGTAGGTACACAATTCTGTAGAAATATTGGTTGTTCCAAATAGTGATGTAAAAATTACCGTAATTTATTTTTGGTCGGTAATATTCGTTAAATTACGAGAACTTACCGTAATTTATGAGAATTTTAGGAAATTAAATTAAAATTTTTTAACCAGTATACTACACTTAGTGGGTAATTTATTATCCTTGTTCAAGAATATACCGTAAAACGGGGTAAATAGGATCAATTTTCAACTTTGAAAGCTTGTAACTTGAAAACTATCTGCCTGAATACATTTCTCAATAGCTTAAAACATGAGTTAAGGTTGGTACTCAATGGTGGTATACGTTTTTATACAGGGTGTACCCTGTTGTATATATATATTTTTTTTTGTGCAAAAACCCCTTTTCACCCCGCAGGCGGTGTCAATAGGATCATTGATTGATTTATTGACTGTATCGCATTTAAACAACAGCGGGGTGTATAGAATTTGGCACACAAATTTATCTTAAGTAATATAAAAGAGTACTAAAAATAATATTACCTAAATTTTATAAGTGCTGCATAGATATGAAGTTTGTAAGACAAAAGCAAAGATAAAATGACAACAGTTTAACCGCTTAATTTGACGTTTTAGGTTATGGTATTCAGCCTGCGATGTTTTTTTAAGTTTAATGTCATAAAAATTACCTTTAACAACCGTTACTTCAAATCTGTACATAGAAAAGACCTACCCTTTAAAATTAAAATTATTACGGATTTTTGAAATTTGAAGGTAACTTCAATCCTATTCGTCCCGCTGATCCTATCCACCCCGTTTTACGGTACCTACTTTTAAACAAAATTTCAATATTTTATCTTTAAAATTAAGCTCAGAATGAAATATTTTGTAGGTATTAATTTATAATTTACTAAATAATAATGTATGATGTGAAAACATTTTTACCCAAATAACATAATGTATGTTCTTAAGTAACCAACCACCTATAAATAAAAATATTTTAAAAATTAACAGATTATTTAGAAGGAATACTGACGAGTGAAAACTAAACATGAATAACCTAAATATTTTCCAAATCGGAAAAAATCTTCTACTCCAACACTCAAGTTAGTATCGTGAACTGAAAACTCTTCTGCCCTATCTGAGTCAGAAGAACTGTCACTCTTATGTTCAATTTGCTTTTGCCTCTTTATTGTCGGTCTCGCTGACCTCAGACTGCTATTGCCATCAAGTCTATCATTATAGTAGGTAGATTTATTTAATTCAATACGTCCCTCTTCTATACAGGGTGTCCGGAAAATACGTGAACAACGTTTGACTACAGACTATCCTGACGTCAAAATAGGCCGATCTAAGCCGACTTAGTTATATCCAAAATTGTCTCGTTTAGCCGGTAGAGGGCGTCAAAAATTTGTAAAAATATTGGTTTTTTCTAAATTACGTGAAAACCTGCTAATCGATTTTAATGATTTTTAGTATGTAGACTAGCTAATACTATAAAATGACGTTTTCTAGTAGTATAGTCACCGGCTGTAAATAAATGGAAGTGTTATAAAAGTGATATAATACGTCAACATTTCTCCTCATTTTTTATATGGACGGCGTTATGACAACTTGACAACCCAGACATTTTTGTAGAGTGACTGGATGTATTTGGAAGCTATTTTACCTCTTTAATATTTTTCGTTGAATGAGCTGTTTTGCCAGAAGAAAATATTTACAATTACCTGCATACATTAATTATTAACAATAAAAATAAAACAAAGCACAACAAAGTTGAAAGTATATTATTTATTATTATTACTAATAATACTAAATATTGTAAATATTTTCTTCTGGCAAAACAGCTCATTCAACGAAAAATATTAAAGAGGTAAAATAGCTTCCAAATACATTCAGTCACTCTACAAAAATATCTGGGTTGTCATAACGCCGTTCATATAAAAAATGAGGAGAAATGTTGACGTATTATATCACTTTTATAACACTTTCACTTATTTACAGCCGGTGACTATTAGAAAACGTCATTTTATAGTATTAGTCTACATACTAAAAATCATTAAAATCGATTAGCAGGTTTTCACGTAATTTAGGAAAAACCAATATTTTTACAAATTTTTGACGCCCTCTACCGGCTAAACGAGACAATTTTGGATATAACTAAGTCGGCTTAGATCGACCTATTTTGACGTCAGGAGTCTGTCGTCAAACGTTGTACACGTATTTTCCGGACACCCTGTATAATATCTAAAAGTTTTAACTTCAAATTACCTAATAGTTTTAAGTTATGAGCAATAGGTATATAGAAGTTTTCCAGCTCTTTCTATAGTCAACCTATTTCTTTTTTTACAGTGAATAAAAGAATAGGTACTAAACGACCTTTCTGTAGCGTTGATGGTGGTAACCCTAGAATGGCAACAGCTACATTTTTAAGTTTGGTTTTATTACAAATGCCTTTCCACCAAGTAATACAGTCAGACTTTTTGGCACTTTCCCACACAAAATCGATACTTTATAGATCACTCCTGCCTAAAGTAGTTTGTAAGCTCAAGAGTAATAGTTTCTTTGTGTTCTTGAAACCGAGGATGGTTTGAAATTAAATTGTCTATGAACTGCATTGCTGTAATATGCTGTACAATATATAGCTCCAATTCAGATTGATTAAAACAATGGTCCAGTAAATAGGCAGCTAAATGGAGAGGTTTTAAGATAAGCTATTCCCTTTTTGTAAACAGGGAAATAAGTTCCTTTTCTTCGTTGGATTGTATTGGTAACGATTTAATATTATCATTAATAGGTATATCCGTCAATTTCCGTTAGTGCTATAAAAACATGAGAAATTCTTGCTGTTATCCATTTAACTGTAGGCTTCAGAATACCTTTTAGGTTTTCAAGTACATGAGAACCCCGTAGAACCACACAGAATCTAACGCGAATGTATTCTGGTAATATTACCGGGAATGTTCTCGGTAATATAACCGTAATATTTCTGTAGAAAAACCAAAGAAATGTTAGGTTAGAGATGTCAACAAATACCGAACCGCTGACATTTGTAGCGCATGCGTAAAATAAAGAATATTTTCCTCCCTTTAGCTGCTCCTAAACATTGTTGCCGCCTGTCTGTTTGACTTGCTGCATGAGTTTTTTAAATTTATTTTTATAGCTTATCGTAAAACTTGATTTCACATATACGTCTAGACCTAAAAATGTAGGTACCTATTTTTAATTGCTTTGTAGCCAGTGGCGGCGGTAAACATTTGGGGGTCCCCCCGCAAAATTATGTGATATTATACATAAATAGTAATTGTTGTTTGTTTTTTTAATATTAATCTAAAATTTATAAATACGTCAGCTAGGCAGGCGGAGTGGGGCCCCCTCGAAGCCGGGGGCCCCCCCGCGCCGTGGGCTTGCGGGGGCCTTATCGCCGCCACTGTTTGTAGCATATATTTTCAACCTTTTGACGTCCCAGCGTTAATTACATGAAAACATATTGACCGCCATGTATTCTATTTCTAACAGAACTAAATGACGACTCTCACTATTCAATACCTACCTAGGCTACAACGCATATGTTGGGTAAAATATGAATGATGTGCGGTTTGTATAACTTGGTTTTTATTTGCAATTATTACTACTTTTCAAAATGGTTAAAATAAGTAGGTTTTACTTTCTTACTTAAGAAACATTCAGTTTGTTTGTATTAGTGTATTACGTATCTTGCTATTTTTCTACGAAATAAAACCTATTTTAGTTATACTTGCTCTCGCTTTTTATCTACTTTTATTTGTTTAAAATTTAACACCTAATGCAACGGTAAAATCATTTTGACATCAGTGGCGTAACTAGGGGGACAAGGGGGGGCCCGCCCCCCCCAGAATCCGCGAGAAACAAATTTATTCTGCCAAACCACCCAAATTCGAACGATAAGTCAAACGACAAATTGATTAATTGAATTTTTTTTAAATATTATATTTTTCAAGTTAATCTTTAAATTTACTGAAAAAAATATTATGTAGTTCTTTGGAGGAAGGAATCGTGAACCTAAATCTAACCTTATTAAATTATTTGTTTTAATTATCTTAAATTATATGATAAAATTCCTAAAAACATTTTGTTTCAAATATGGCGCGGATCTAATCAGAATAAACATGTCCAAATTCAACTCGAAAAATTTCCAAAAAAAGTTTTCATGACAGCTGAAAAATCTAACCGATAAAAAACGAGGTCTTGTGATACTACTGTTGATTATTGACCAAATTTGTTAAAATTTGGGAGTGGTCCGGCGGCTCTCCACCTCTACGCGAGCCGCCGCTTCAAATAACAATAACAGGGCCACCCCCAGGTCAGAGGGCTAGTTACGCCACTGTATGACATTATTACCCCGGAGTAATCAGCGTACATATTATTATCAAAAACATACATTCAGCTGGAATTGAGAACCTCCTATTTTATTGTGTGTTAAAAATGCTTGAATTCTTAAAAATTCCAATAAAATACGATATGCGGCAACACCACGACATCACATCAGTGAATTTGAGACATCTGTTGCCGAGGCGCTGCATTATAACGACAGACAGGCGACAGATTTAAGGTTAGAGTTACGATCAGCTCCACAATGGCGGCCAAACCAGCTCCAATACGTCAAAAAATGGGTTGTCAACTTTTCTCGGACATCCGTCATTCTTATATAGTTTGATATTTAATGCCGTAAGTTAAGGAATTTATGGGAATATTCGGTTGGTAATATTCGGTCGTCGCATCACTAGTTCCAAAGCCATGATCTGATTGTTAGACGCTATACTATTGTCGGACTAACATTGCGTTCAGTTAGCGTTTGGCGTAAAATTAGTATTTGTATTAAAAGAAAAGACGGAAATTGTCGGCAGATTTGTATAATTATTGGTTTCAAGCAAAAGTAAAGAAAAACTCAAAACTAAAAGAAGTTTTGCATTTTTTCTCCTATGTTCCAGACTTAGTGTCCACCCGATATATCAAGCATATCTTAGAAATAAATGTTCCAAATATGTTTAAAAAATATAATCATTCGTTTTTCTAGGTTATAGTTATATACAGAGATTCAGCAAGTCAACGTGAACAAAACTTGCTGTGGCCGTCGGAAAGTTTTCCTTCACCCTGGTATGACACTATGGATTCTTCTAAGCTATTGCCCGATTTAAACAATGGTATCAGCAATAGATCACCCAATGTGGCACATATTAGCCAGTGTATTTTAACTCCCCAAGTTAGCGATATCCTCGCCGGACTTTTAAGTATGTTAATATATAAAGGGCGGAATATATTATGCAAAATGTATATATTATATATGGATTTTTTTGAATATTATATCAATTTTATAATAAAATGCATATTTTTCATAAATTATTATTTTAAGAGCATATTTTTGTTTTCGGCTTTATCAAAAAATTAAAAGCGTTAGAGGTTTAATGTCCATTTCGGTATTTATTGGGGGTTTCCGCGGTTTGCAGGTATTTTGTTAGGGGTCGTTTATTGTCACTTAATAAAGCGTTATTATTACCTGCTTAACAAACTGTATTTATATCGATTTGTCATATATATTACCCCATACGGTACATATATATGTGACTTGCTTTTACATGGAATAAACCGAGTCGCAGAAACCGTCAGAACTGAATATCCTTTTGGTAAATAAATTAATTTCAAATGTAAAAAAAGTGTTTCTAAAAGCACCTCTAAAAGTTCAGTTGTATAAGAAGACATTACCAGGAGTTAGTTTACTTCCAGAACCTGTAGTTACCCGGTGGGGAACATGGATTAAGGCGGCAATATTCTACGCAGAGCATTTCGAAACCATTAGAGAACTAATTTTGGATTTAGATGACGATTCGCAGTTTGTTAAATTATTGTTAAAAAGTGCAAGTGTAGCTAACGATATTGTTTTTATTAAGGTTAATTTCAGTTTTATACCGGACATAATATCCTCGTTGGAAAGTAAAGAATTAAGTTTAAGAGACTCAATTAGTATTGTTGAAACTTTTTCCGCTAAATGTAAAAAACATTCCCGGTAAAGTAGGAGGTCAAGTAAGGAACAAATTGGAAGTAACCGTAAAAAGAATGAAGGATTTAACTACTTAACTGCAGTAAAACGCATTTATGAGAGTAAACCATCCAACGAAGTTGTATCTTGGCCTTATATTTTGCTACCTAAGTTGCAGTATTGTCCGATTACATTAGTAGATGTTGAAAGAAGCTTCTCTTTGTATAAACATATTTTTTTCTAATAGAAGACAATCCTTTTTAGTTTAAAATTTTGAAAAATATTTAGTAATAAATGCCTTTTATACAATTTCAGGTTAAAAAATTGTTTACTTTTATTTTTCTTTTTTTTTGCATTTTTTTAAAAACAAACATATTTTTTAGAACCCAATGTGTTTCTTTACCTCATTTTACTATAATAAATTAAGAAATATTGAATACCAGTATGTATTTGGTAAAAAATGCAAATAACTGCATATTTTAAAGGCAAACAAGGCATATATATGCGCATATTTTGGCTGAATTTAAGTGCATATAATCCGCTCTTTATGATATAGATGTTTTGCACTCCGAACATATAGAATTAAAATTAAATTATGATAGCTCTATTATTCCAAAAAAGTTTAAAATTTAAAACATTTCTAAGTTGGCAATAAGGGCAATCTTATCATTTACATGCCCTTAAGGCAAAAAAATATATTGTCGATATTTCTGTTTAAAAATTAACCACTATCAATCTCTGCGGCTATAAGTTGTCTATTCTTGGAATTAAATTTATTTAAATTTTTTAGGTTCTTTAAGGAAAAAATGCGCTGTCGACTTCGAAACCAGTAGAACCAATTGGATATCCAATCAGACACCGGGCCAGAGCGGTGTAAATATTATTATAAATGATTTTGTGGAGTTGTCAGACAATTTGTTTTCTAAAACTGTCATTAATTTAAATACAAAATTGTCAGAGGAGTTAGAATATTATGAATCATCCTTCTCTGGAAAAATCAGAATGTTTTTCCATAAAGTAAACGGTTGGTTTTAAATAGTTGCAATAAAGTTTTTGTTACATTATAACTGCGTTTAGTAGTTTTCATATTTAAGTAAAATTATTCATAGGCTGTGTGTATAGAGGGAACGGTGGTGCAATTGGAAATTGTGATCACATCATCCTGCATAATGAAATCACTGATCACAAATAATTTTCATTGGAAAGATAGGCAACCTTCTAATAGTTATTTATACTACAAGGGATGTAAGTAACATTTACTACTAGTAAATATACTTACATTCCGTGAAGTATATAACGCTTAATCTCCTCCCCGCAGAATTTATTCTTGGATTTTTATTAATTTAATTCGATACTTTTCGTATGAAATTATGGACAGCTTTGACCGGGTTCTATAGCATTGTTATTTTAACAACGTCAAGCTGACAGTTTATTATAAAAAATTGAGAGAAATTAAAATTATTGATTTGTATAAAAGCCAAATGGATATAGTCAGATCTGGTCTTAACGTGCGGGTCCAAAGGTCACTGATCATATGCGTCAAATCAGACAACACAGAGGCTATCAAAATGTTGTGAGATTATTTACAAATATACCGAAGGAAGGAAAAATAGTTTCATTATTTTAGCTATCGCGAAGATAGCCCCATATACCTAATATTATTAGTTTTGTAAAAATTATGTACAGGGGAGTTGAAAAAGTTACAAAAAATATATATAATCGTTAATTATATACCTACTGTACCATTTAATTAAAAACGACAATAATAAACAGTGCAATTTATTTTAACAATTTTACTACTAAAACCTAAAAATACAATGGCATTTAGTCTGATAAACTATTTCGATAATGAAAGAAAAAGTGGAAATTCGCAAACCAATATGCAGGAAACCGTAATGAAAACACTGGGAATTAGTTTAAGGACTATGCAGAATAATGTGCATGAAAAAAAAGCATAATATAATACCCAAGAATACTAAAAAATGTAAACGAAAAACACCGTTTATAATTATAGCCTAAAAACTCTCATCGTCACTTATAAAATCTGAAAAGTCCTCGTCGTCTGAGTTGTCTTCGAATGAAGCAATTATCATTGGCGCTACTTCGACATCTAGTACTTGTTCTCGATCCCACCAATCCCTTATTAATATTTCCGTGTGTTCCACCGATTTCTTCCAGTACCTACTCTTGTGTAATATGATCTAACGAATCTTGCCAAACTATTTGTACTTGGTCGGATTTAAGACCATCACCTACATGTTTTTCATAATAAGACTTTGCACCAGCCAATATTAATTCTATTGCGTTAAACTGGCAATGATATGGCGGCAGTCGTAGAACCTCATGACCATATTCACGCAGTATTTCATCTACCGCGTATATTTTGGGTTTTTTAAGAGACTTTGCTATTGATAGGAGTTCCGATTTAAGCATATTTGGTAAAGGATTTTGGTTGTGTTTTTTCAGCCACTCATAAATATCACTTTTCCTCCAAGATGAAGTAGGCTGTTTATTTAAAATTCTTGAATGATATGATGCATTATGTAATACAATTAAAGACGGAGCATCCAAATTTGGTATCAATTGAACTTTTAACCATTTTTCAACCATTTCGCAATTCATATTATCATGATAGTCAGCACTTTTTGATGTTGAAGAAAAAATTAAACTCGCACCTGCAACATATCCTGTTGCAGAACCGGCATGCAAAATAATAAAACGCTTTCCCGTACCGCACCCCTTTTTTCTTTTAACACTTTTTACAGACTCATCTTGCCAAGATTTTGAACCACTTCCATTCGAAAATATCCACGTTTCGTCTAAAAATACCAGTTTTCTAAATTTCGATTTGTAATTGTCCGTATATTTTTTTAAAAACTGAATACGCTGACTAACTATCCCTGGCTGCTCACATAAAAATCTTCGGTTACAGTCTTTTTTATAGCGAAAACCTAAATTTTTTATTAATTTCGATAACGCTTCAAGTCCAATTTCAAAAACACCCCGAATTTCTAATGTTTTTTGTAAAACTGGAAGAGTTCCATGGGTTTTTGATTTGTATAAATCGTAAATCACATTTCGAACTCCCATTTTAATATTTTCGCTTAAATCCTCAGTCTTTGGCTTTCTTCGTTTACACTTTTTAGTATTCTTGGGTATTATGTTGTGTTTTGTTTCATGCACAATTTTCTGCACAGTCCTTAAACTAATTCCCAGTGCTTTGGCTATTGTTTCCTGAATATTGGTTGGCGAATTTCCACTTTTTCTTTCATTTTCGAAATAGTTTATCAGATTAAGTACCATTTTTTTTGATTGGGGATGCAAAAACCCAGAAAATTGTTTCATTTTGTCACAAACTGTCAAAGTCACAAAACTGGCATATTTAAAATAAAACGTAGCTGGTGCTATTATAAGCTTTTTTAGAATCGAAAGTAAATACATATCCTTTTTTTTCATGTCAAAATGGAATAAGTCTGTCTCATTTATCTTACGTATTTTATTTAGAGGGTAAAATTAAACGCAAGTAAAGAAAACAAAAACTGAGAGAATGTCTTTCTTGAATCGTATGACCCGCACGATAAGACCAGATCCGACTATATAGAAGAATCAGCTAATATCGCTTGTCTGTCGCTGCTGCCAGAAAAACCGAGGAAGAGGTATGAAACAACGTATCAATGCTTCAAGAAATGGTGCCAAACAAAGTCTGCTAGGTACTGCAGTTTCAGAAACCGTGCTTTTAGCGTACTTTCACGAAAAATCTGCTGTATTAAAGTCTCCATCAAGCTTATGGTATGAATATTCCATGCTGAAGTCCACCCTTTTCATAGAGGAAAACATAGATATTTCCAAGTATCCTAAACTTCGAGCATTTTTAAAAAGAAAAATGACGGATATAACCCAAAAAATATATGTGTTTAACAGGGAAGATGTAAATAAATTCCTGTTTGAAGCCCCCGATGATATTTATTTAACGATGAAGGTTGTAATGATAATGGGAATTGCTGGAGCGTGCCGTTCTAGTGAACTCTGTGCAATGAAAATGGACAATGTGGAATTAAGGCATGAAGTCATATTTGTTACTATTCCTGATTCCAAAAATGGAATGGCACGTAAATTTATAGTGACTAAAAGTGACGATGAGAAGGTTTGTTATTTTAAAATAGTTCAATATTACATTGATATAAGATCCCACATGACGAATTTTAATCTTCGCTTCTTCATGCGATATCAAAATGGAAAGTGCTTAAACCAGCCTATCGGGAAAAACTCGATTTTTTCAATTCCAAGTAAAATTGCTAAATTTCTGAACTTTCAGAACTGTAAGGAGTATACTGGACACTTCCTTAGAAGAACGTCGGCCACTTTATTAGCGAATACTGAAGTTGATGTCTTAGCCCTCAAGCGACATGGCGGATGGAAATCTGCAACTATTACGGAAAGTTATGTAGCGGAGAGCGTCAACAATAAAAAAATAAAAAGGAAGTTGCAAATAAAATTTTATACAATATAACGAAGCCAGAAGTCTCCTGCAGTACTTCAAGAGTAACGGAAAAGTTGGTAAGAGATGGAGAAATTATGGAGTCAGAACATTTCATACAAATTGAGAAAAAACGAGAAAACATTAATCCAAATTTTGTGAATAATGTTCATAATAACTGTAATAATTAATTGTACTAATAATATTCATCTCACTTAATATTACCCAATTTTTGTAAATCATTGTTTTTATATGGCATAAATTATTACCACCCAAGGGTGGTAAGTTGTCTTACAACCCGTCGTCAAGGGCAATCGATACCTTTTGGTAATTGTTACTTACGTCCCTCAAAAGTGTCAAAATGCGTTGTTTACAATATAGGGAGGAGAAAAATATTGTTTTTAGTTTATTGTTTCAATGAAATGTTATTTGAAAATTGTATTTTTAAAGCCGTTCTTTAAAATCATACCAAAAATTCTATAGCCTATAAACCGCAAGAATATTTCATGAAAAATAAGAAAACATTGAAAACTAAGAATTAATTTTATTGGTTTTATCTTATTTTTTTACAATTTTTAAAGGTAGAAACCGGAAATAAACTTCAATATTTTATCGTAATATTTAATATATTTACTATTGCAATTCTTGTATTTTGTATTTGTACTTATCAGTACCAATAATTAAAAAAACAAACTTAATGGTAAGTTATACTAAACTTAGTATCGTAAACCATGAGGTCAATAGAAACAACTCTGCCAAAAGACAAGGTTTTTAAAGAACTTTTGCCTGACAATATTATAATTCTCGAAATTAGGACACAGCATGAAAAATCGAGTTAAAGAGCTAACTATGGAGGACTTGAGGTAGGAGGCCGATCGCAATGCATTGGATTCGGTCCCAAATTAGCATCGGTAATTCAGCTTTACGAGTTGCCATAAGATGGCGCTCGTGTTCGAAGTGGGCTATCAAATAAATGGTTTCTTATAAACGCGATAACTATTTTTATTTAAATTAGTTCTTTAAGGAACAAATAAGCACTTTTATATGAATTTACACTTACTTTGTTATACTTATTAGTAAACTCGGCCTGTATAAAGTTCCAACGATGCTTCGTTTTTAAAATACAGGAACATTCTAGCTAGTGTTTTACCATTGGAGCTGGAAAGACTTATTTGGCTGCGTTTCATCTCTAAAGAAGATCCTGTCTTACCACCCCGACGCAAAGCAAACTCTACTTTTATAAATTGTACCATTATTCATTATAAATATGGAAATTAATTACAATAGAACGTTATTTGTCTTGTCTTGCCTTCAAACGTTATTTGTTATTTCGAAAAATAAAATGTCAATTGTCAAAAGTAAAAGCACAGAAAAATAAAGGGTTTAAGTAAAAGTTAAAAAATATGGAGGATCTAGTTTTCCATATTAAAAACGAAGAAGAAGAAGACAACATCAGCCCACTTCGGACGCGAGAGCCATCTATCGGCCAACTAGCGAACTAACCAAAAAACCGGGACAGAATTTAAAAATGCTGCCTTTGTCGATCGGCCTCCTACCCTATAGTTCTCCATAGTTATATCTATGGAGGACTTGAGGTAGGAGGCCGATCGCAATGCATTGGATTCGGTCCCAAATTAGCATCGGTAATTCAGCTTTACGAGTTGCCATAAGATGGCGCTTGTGTTCGAAGTGGGCTATCAAATAAATGGTTTCTTATAAACGCGATAACTATTTTTATTTAAATTAGTTCTTTAAAGAACAAATAAGCACTTTTATATGAATTTACACTTACTTTGTTATACTTATTAGTAAACTCGGCCTGTATAAAGTTCCAACGATGCTTCGTTTTTAAAATACAGGAACATTCTAGCTAGTGTTTTACCTTTGGAGCTGGAAAGAGGCTTATTTGGCTGCGTTTCATCTCTAAAGAAGATCCTGTCTTACCACCCCGACACAAAGCAAACTCTACTTTTATAAATTGTACCATTATTCATTATAAATATGGAAATTAATTACAATAGAACGTTATTTGTCTTGTCTTGCCTTCAAACGTTATTTGTTATTTCGAAAAATAAAATGTCAATTGTCAAAAGTAAAAGCACAGAAAAATAAAGGGTTTAAGTAAAAGTTAAAAAATATGGAGGATCTAATTTTCCATATTAAAAACGAAGAAGAAGAAGACAACATCAGCCCACTTCGGACGCGAGAGCCATCTATCGGCCAATAGCGAACTAACCAAAAAACCGGGACAGAAATTGAAAATGCTGCCATTGTCGATCGGCCTCCTACCCTCTAGTTCTCCATAGAGCTAACAAACCTAATACAACAAATTAAAAAAATTATGGGGAAAAAAGTCACAGTCGTCTCCACAAGTATATTAAGAGTCAATTTAATTGGGGGTGTACATGTTTCAGTACTAGAAAATACCATCATCAACACCAAAGGGCCTAAGTGCCACTACACGAAGGAATGTAAAAAGTATATATTAAAACCATGAAAAGGACAAGAACATGTTGTATACTTGGACAAAACAAAGTTAAAAAACTTAAACTCGCTAATAAAATAAGTACCGAGTTTTAATTTTTTAACTTTGTTTTGTCCAAATATACAAATTATTCTTGTCCTTTTCATGGTTTTAACACATACCTTTTACCTTCCTTCGTGTAGTGGCACTTGGGCCCTTCGGTGCTGATGAAGGTACTTTCTAGTACCGAAACATGTACACCCCCCAATTAAATTGACTTTTAATATATTTGTGGAGACGACTGTGAGTTTTTTCCCCATATCTCAACAGCTCCACTCTGAGATATTGGACTACTTCCGTAAAATTAATTAAAGGTTTTGGACAGTTTGGAGAACCTAATTTTTTGTTATGTGCGACTACCGTTATAATAGAGTTTACGTTTACCTAAACGGTAATTTAAGTGTCCGTTACAGTTTTTAAAACATGGCAAAGTAGTTTCTACATCGATTTTCATCATTGCGTAGTGTTAAAACCAGCAGAACTAAATGTTCGCCTAATTTTTGAAGATCAAAGTTTGTTTTTTTGACGGATCACAATCATTAAGAATTTTTAAAGGAACCTCAACTTTGCATCACCACCACGCCAGACCGATAATGAGAAAATCATTTATGTCACAGTCAAGGATGCTGCAATTTTTTTACACTGAAGTTCTGAATTCCTCTTCTAAAAGCTCTAGGCAACATTTTGGGAAAACAGCATTACTCAGATGTTATTCGTTCCTTTCAATTTTCCAAAAAAATGCTGTCGAGCAATTGCTTCAACGATCTGTGTTTTCTATATTATACTTTGAACATAGTTATATTAAGATGTCTTTTTATTATAGCAATGTATGTATGTGACTTCAATAAATAAATAAAATAACCGGGGCCCTTCGCTTCTTCCGCAGTAACGTGTTAAAAATGATTATAAAATTATTCCACGTGTCAGTTGTGTAAAACACAGCGGTAAAAATTTAGTTATAATTATTATAAATATATTATTTTTTATAATTAAAATTTAGCACTTTGAAGTGGTACCAAACTATTATGTATAACAAAATTAGAAAAAGAGGCATATCAAACATATTTAACAAGTTCACTATTAGTTACACAAAAGCGGCCTTTACCTAAGTTATGAAATGTACAGGGTTATCCAACCAAGACTAGACAAGGCGATTTTTTGACTTTTCCTGTACTTTTATAAAAAAACTGAAATAGCCATCTTAAGTCATTTTCTCCCGCGAATTCGAATATCTTCAGCAAAAAACAATTGAACATAAAACAAAAGTACTAGGGGTCACTTTGATATTTTTTTAAATGGAACACCCTGTATATTTTTACATTTTTAAATTCCACATAAAATTATAATTATTTTTTATTAAATGCACTATTAGTCTATACTTCATAGTTTCCGAGATATTGACTCTCGAAAAGTGACATTTTTGAACTTTGACAGCTTATAACTTTCTAACAGTACGTCTTAAAGCAAAACGGCTTACATATCCCTATCTTCAATTTTTATTATCTTCCCAAAAAAATCAACTTCCGGTTAAACCGGATGTAACTCGAAAGAAGGAAATATAGTTGTTCCGGTTTAACTGGAAGTTGATTTTTTTGGGAAGATAATAAAAATTGAAGATAGGGACATGTAAGCCGTTTTGCTCTAAGACGTACTGTTAGAAAGTTATAAGCTGTCAAAGTTCAAAAATGTCACTTTTCGAGAGTCAATATCTCGGAAACTATGAAGTATAGACTAATAGTGCATTTAATAAAAAATAGTTATAATTTTATGTGGAATTTAAAAATGTAAAAATATACAGGGTGTTCCATTAAAAAAATATCAAAATGACCCCTAGTACTTTTGTTTGATGTTCAATTGTTTTTTGCTGAAGACATTCGAATTCGCGGGAGAAAATGACTTAAGATGGCTATTTCAGTTTTTTTATAAAAGTACAGGAAAAGTCAAAAAATTGCCTTGTCTAGTCTTGGTTGGATAACCCTGTACAGATCTACGCTTTGGTTAAAAGCTACCAAAATTTTAAATGTTTAGCTTTATTTTACTGAACTTTTTTCTCGGTATGTTTTTACAATAAAAAATGTATTTATAATTCATATCAAAAGTTACTTAGATTTTAATAAGGTATCAAAAAAAGTTAAAATATACAGGGTATTCTATTTGAATTAACAAAGTTGGCCATAACTTCCGGTGTAACCGGAATAAATTCAAGCGCGTAAATATATAATATTTTATTAGTTCAAAGTCAATTAAGTAAAGAACCCCGCACGCATATACAGTAACAGCACGCGGGCTAGAAAATCCGACTTTCCGAAGTCCTGGCTAGTAACGACACTCGCGCTAGCAGCAGTTACAGTAATAGCACGCGAGGTATAAAAAGGTATATCGGCAATCGGTTTGTTCGTTGTTAGCAGAGCATTTTTTTTTAAATCCAATTCATTTCATAATATTTCATAAAATATTAATTAAATTTTAAAAAAATGCTCTGCTAACAACAAAAAAACCGATTGCCGATATACCTTTTTATACCTCGCGTGCTATTACTGTAACTGCTGCTAGCGCGAGTGTCGTTACTAGCCACCACTTGAGGAAGTCAGATTTTCTAGCCCGCGTGCTGTTACGCATTCTGCTGTCTAGCACACGTGCCATTACTGATTATTATGAGTTCGGCGATCCGAGGTTAAACGAAGTTTCTAGCCCGCGTGCTGTTACTGTATATGCACCTCGCACTTCTCTTATGGAAAACGGCACTCGGCTAAATTTCCTAAATTTTTAGTATGTTGTAGAGAATGCCATTCTGATCAAACGTATCCATGGCCACAACAAAATCTGCCGACCAGTTTTTGAGTTGCAAAATATTAATTTACACTACATTATATTTTTGTAGTTTATAATATTAATTCGTTTTGTTCTTCTAGATTTTTGTTGACCCTGTCGTACATAGGATAGAATACTATAGAAATAGTTTAATTATCTTATTAAATACAGGGTGAGTGACGAAAATTATTTAATATTTTTTGTTAAATCATTGTATTTTCGACATTAAATTAAATGTTAACAAAGTAATACTCTAAATGACATTACCTTGGAGCAAGCGATCATAATTTATATTTTTTATATTTATACAGGGTAACTCAATAAGTTAATATTTTTTTTTATTAGTTTTTAAAGAAATTTTGTAGATATTTCGTTTAAGTACTACTTGTCGCTTATCGTATGGTTCCAAATATATATAATTATCAAGGTTAAACAGGGTGTTTCCGATGATAAACGATAGAAATATAACATAAAAATGCTTGTATTTATAAATCACCCAGTATATTAAGTAGTACCTAAAGAAATATCTACAAAATTTCTTTAAAAACTAATTAAAAAAATATTAACTTTTTTGAGTTACCCTGTATAAATATAAAAAATATAAATTATGATCGCTTGCTCCAAAGTAATGTCATCTAGGTATTACTTTGTTAACATTTAATTTAATGCCGAAAATACGATTTAACAAAAAATATTAAATAATTTTCGTCACTCCCCGGTATATAATAAGATAATTAGACTATTTCTATAGTATTCTATCCTATCTACGACAGGGTCAACAAAAATCTAGAAGAACAAAACAAATTAATATTATAAACTACAAAAATATAATGTAGTGTAAATTAATATTTTGCAACTTGGACATCCTGTATCTCAAAAACTGGTCGGCAGATTTTGTTGTGGCCATGGATAAGTTTAATCAGAATGGCATTCTCTGCAACATACTAAAAATTTAAGAAATTTAACCGAGGGCCATTTTTCATAAGAGAAGTGCGGGGTTCTTTTGTAAAAAATAACTTCTTTCGTTTCCGAGATCTTTTAATAGGCCACTCACCGTGAATCACCCTGTATATGTCGAAAAAGGGATTTATTTTTTACTTTCATAAATATACTGTGCTACAAATTCGTGGGCGTAGTCGGGGATCTCAAAAACAGTAAGAGATACAAAAATGGTAACATTAAGGCAAAGTTGCGTATATATTGGCTTATTTTAATAATTTGGTAAAAGAAAATAGTGGATAACTTCAGTGACATCTGAAAAACTCAGGTTTGGTTTTTAATTTTTGCACCTTAATTTTTGACTTGGGAAGAAAACAAAAAACACTTTTTCAAGGTCGTTTTTATAGTCTACAAGATGGCGTTATAAGGTTCGTTTAAAAAATAAAATTATCGACGGTGGTACAGTTGACGACAGATAATTTCGTACACTAAACTGTGACACTGTAAATGCAACTTTTTTACCTTTATTACCTTTGTAACGTGTTACTGGTTATCATGATATCTGTCAAAGTATTGTCATTATCTTATTTGATTTAAAAATGCCTCATTTAAGTATTACTGAAAAAGCAAGAATAATATGTTTAGTGGAAATAGGATGGTCTTATGGAAAAATAGCTGATCATTTTAGAGTACCTAGAAGTACTGTTCAAGAAATTGTAAAAAAATGGCGCTATCATCCAACACTTGAAAGGTCTGTTGGGTCTGGTTTAAATAATAGAAAATCATCAAATAATGAAGAAGACCGAAATTTGGTGGAGTATTTAAGGCAAAATCCATTTGAAACTGCAGTATCCGTTATGCACATAACAGGATTCCCTGCTTCATTTAGAACTGCGCAACGCCGAGTAAGACAATGTTCCGAATTAAGAAATCGAGCAGCTGCATCCAAACCATTTTAAAAAATAGTGATAAGGAACAAAGAATTGGATTTGCTATGCAATATTTACCAGAAAATTATTTTTTTTGGCAAAACGTTATCTTTTCCGATGAGAAAACTTTCCAGTCTACATTATAATGGAAGGATTCGAGTATATAGACCACCAAATTCCCGATATGATGAGAAGTATACTCAAAAAAAGCAAACCAGTGGACGTTTGTCCGTTAATGTGTGGGTATGGATAAGTGTTTACGGTGCAGGTGTATGCTGGAATATTGGTGGAACACTAAACAGTAATATATAATAATAATAATAATAATAATAATAATAATAATAATAATAATAATAATAATAAGTTTATTTAAAAATTTAATAATATAATAAATATGTTTATGTTGTCTTCAATAAACTTATTCTTCAATCCCCTGAAGCTGAGCTTGTTAGGGGCAAATCTTATTTTTTGTTTTAGTATGTAAAATCATAAATCATAAATATGCATTAAAAATCAATTTTTTTAAAGTAATAATGTTAATTTATAGTATAAACGCAGCTTTTTTGAAGAAATATATTACCTATAATAAAATTATTAATTTATAATTTTTAAGTAAAAAATATTACTCCTATAAATTATTCAGATTTTTGAAAATGTTTTTTTTTCTTCTGCCGCGATAGTTTTTGAAGGAAATAACTTTATATTTCAGCAGGAGAACTGCCCTGTACATACTGCAAGAAATATAGGAAACTGGTTCAGACAAAACAACGTGATGCTCAAGAAGTCCTGATTTAAATCCAATTGAACATGTTTGGGGGGATTGATGGTAAAAAAAAATGTACAAAATAAATTTTAAACCACAGAATGAAATAGAGTTATTTGACAAAATAGAAGAAATTTGGGAAGGGCTAACTCCGGATTACACCAGAAGTATTATTTTGTCAATGCCAAGCAGAAGATTACAATTAGTGTTAGAATCCATTGGCGCAGCAATTAAATATTAGTATTTTGTTTGTTGTTTGTTAATAAATTTACCCCTTTTCGCATTATACTTTTGTAGTTTTCCTGATATTCTTCTATAATTTTCTTATTTCGCGGCTGTAATTTAAACACAAAAATATTTAGAAATAACCATAAATAAACATACAATAATTTACAGCTATGTATATAGCTGGTGTTCTATCCAGGTATAAGCAGCAAGGTGAGAAACCCGTTTTGCCCAATTTTGTTGTAATTGAGTTATGTATGGGTGGAGTGAATTTATATGTCGTCAACTGTATCTGTAGAACGAAAAGTCGAATTTCGAAACTTATAACGGAATCTTGTAGAACATAAAAAAAGGCTATGGGAAGGTTTTTATTTTCTTCTCAAGTCAAAAAGGAGAAATCACATAGCGTTCGAGTAATTTTTTTGGTAAGTGCCGAAAAGAAAATACTGGAAATTATTGTCAAGTTTGTTCGGGTTGTTTCCCGACATCGAAAATACCTGTATTTTAATGTTTACATACATCTTTTTGTTTTATACAAATTGTCCAATCTAGTAAAATAAAGTGGTGGGGGGAATTCAATTTTTTTTTCCGACAATAAACTATGATTCCTCCGGTTTGGCATAACCGATTTTAACAAACTTCGAGCTTTGTCGTCGCCGCTAAATGGCGTTCGGGTTTGTTAAATTAAACAAATATCAGGATTTTTTGTAAACAAGTTAAATACAGTAATAGGACGGTTTCAATACGGTATAATTTGACTTTGGCATCCAGTTCTGCTTCGATCGAGATGAAAATTAAGCAAAAAAAAAGTAGTAGTCAGATTCGCATTATCTGTCAAATTTTAATTTTTTTCAAAAAATAATTCAAAAGTGGGGTTATTTCTGAAAATATCGAAAAAAGTTATTAGAAAAAGTTTTTTTTAATGCAGTTTTAGCCCACATGCAAAATTTCAGCTGCATAAGATAATTTTGATTTTTTACCCACCACTAAAATTAATTTTCTCCACGACCATTACTGAATGCAATAATTCCAAAATCATTTTTGATAATAGAATGTAAAAATTCTCGCTCTTGAGTTGGAATATTTATTCTGAAACAGTTGCTTCTTATGCGTTTTGCGTGTATTTTCATTCCATAACAAGATACGGAATGAATATTCTGTAATTGATATAAACGACATAGGTTGCCATGAATTTCGAAACTGTCAGTGTCAGATAAAAATGGCGCATTATTTTCAGACAAATTTTAGTCAAAAAATGAGTGAAAAATCGGATGAATCAGATATGGAACTGGATGGTCGTGGAGAAAATATAGTCTGCTACTCGGTTAGAATGAAAATTCGATACTCGTGGTTCCGGAATCTTCCACTCGGATCGAATTTTCATTCCAACCTCGTTACAGAATCTACTATTCCACTTAATGAACACTGTTCTTTTTTGTCTTAATATTAAGGTGTATTACATTCAGACACAAACTACGTTTTCAAAAATACTTATTTTATGAAGTTACCTTATACATGGTCAAAAACAAATAAACTTTGCATCACATGCGACCAAATTTTAATAGCCCAATTTTGATTTTGTTGAAAAACACACATTTAATATGGCGCTACTTTAAAGAAAACGTATCTGAAATAAAGCATTGTCAAAACTAAGAAGTTTTATATGCAGAAACTGCATTTAGAAAAACTTTTTCTAATAACTTTTTTCGATTTTTTAGAATTAACCCCACTTTTGAATTATTTTTTGGAAAAAATTAAAATTTGACAGATAATGCGAATCACGTGACTACTATTTTTTTGCTTAATTTTTATCTCGATCGAAGCAGAACTTGATGCCAAAGTCAAATTTTGAATAAAGTTATTAATAAAAAAAATTCCCATATCACACTGCATATTATAACAGAATCCAGGAACCCCGTAATTTTATCTTTAACATTCTTTAAATGTGAGATCACGTGATAAACCAAATGTGGAATACCAATGCCAAAAATTTAGCGTTAAAGAACTAGGAAACTAAAAAACGAAAAAGAAAACCCGCTTGAGAAAAAAAACAGTCACAACGACGTAAATAGCGTGGAAGAATTATATAATATCCATACAAGTTAACGCAAAAGAAACAACTGCGAATAGAAAAAGCGAAGGTTAGCGCAGTTGGGTAGAACGCAACGGAACCACCATTAAATTATAATTCACAGAGCTTTAACCTTAAGCTGTTTCATTCTAGGAGCCCGTTTTTTGGCCTGTCTTTTTTCCTCCTTAATTTCCCAGCGCCTTTGTTTGTCCGGATCTTCTTCGGCCATTACTCGTTCTTTTTCTTGACGTTTCTTTTCTTCGCGTCGAACGGAGGCTGCTTCCGCGCGGGCCTGATGGGTCGATTTTAGAAAAGCCTCTTCGACTTTTTGACGGTTCTTATCTGCCTTTGCTTTGCCTAAAAAACGGCCGGGTCAGAATAGCGTTTTCCTTTCATTTCGTCGGATCTATTCCCCGTTGCTTACAGTGAGGCTAGGATCCGACAAAAGGAAGGAAATGCACAGCTCTACTGTCCCTAGATTTATGTAAAGTATTTGATACAGTCAAACACAAAATTTTACTTAAATGCCTATACAATATTGGAATTCGGGGAAATATGTATTTATTGTTAAAAAATTTAAAAAATTACTTAAGGTAGGAGTATCAACATGCTTGCCAACCTATAACCTATTTCGCGTAGATTTATTTATGTTTTCTAGCTTTTATACAAAATTTAAAGAAAATCAGTATCGACTTGATATTCTATAGGCAATAATTGACATATTTAATAAATATCAAGGAATTTCATAACTTATTTTAGGAGAATTGTATAGCGAAAATTATCGGATAAGATTTTTTTTAACATTATTATGTCATGGTCACTCATTGTTCTTTCACTATACAATTCTCCCAAAATTAGCAATGAAATAAATTGTTATTTTTGTAATATATCAGATACTACCTAAATAATGTACCGACGATATTGATTTTCTTTAAATGTTAGTTATTAAAATAATAAACTCAAAAAATCAACGCGAAATAGGTTATAAGTTGGCAATAGATTGAATGGCGTTGAGAATTCAACCTTAAGTAATAGAAAGCAGTTTGTTCAAATTGAAAATATTAAAAGTTCACAAAAAAACATAACTTGTGGTGTTCCGCAAGGATCAACCTTAGGAACCACTTTTTTTTTAATCTACGTAAATTCTATAGCAAAATTAAATTTAAAAGGTAAAATATTGTTTGCCGATGATACTACTATTGTATATTTTCATGAAGACTATGCTCAAGTTCATAATAACATTAACGACGACCTAAATATAATATGTAAATGGCTTGAAACTAATAAATTATCATTAAATTTTAATAATTCATCTTTTATGTTTATAAGTAAATCAAAATTAAAAAATAATAATATTTCTTCCCTATCTTTCAATAATCATTTAATTAAATATACTAATACAATTTCATTTTTAGGTTTATACAGGGTGTCCCATAACTTATGGGCCGTAGAGTAACTAGAGATACTAGACATCAAACTAAGCCGATTAAGTCATATAAGTTTTTTCGGATTGTTACTCGTTCTAGAGATACAGGGTGTTGAAAGTAAAAGTTTATTATTATTATTATTATTAATATTATTATTTATTTAGTTAAAAGTTTAATAAAGTGTATTGAGGTCAACGGTGGTCACTTTCAACATTTACTAAAATGAGCTTCTTGTTTTTGTTCCACTGTTTCGAATTTATTGCGTTGTGATAATTAAAATATTAATTTAATTATGTACATGGTTTTTTATGCTTTGGGATGTTTAAAGGGAAATATCTCGAAAACCGTTAAAGATATTAAGATCAATCAGGTATACCTTTTTGACTCAGAAAATGCCCTTCTTTAAGAAACTTTAATTGAAAAACACCTAATATCACAGGTTAGAAAAAAAATCATAGATTTATGAAGTCCAGTGTATGCAACTAGCGCCCTCTAGTGTGAAACTTAAAAATTTCTACAAATTCTTATTTCTTGCTCACAAAAATATAATACTGCCAACTTTCAATTCGATTCATTAAACGGTTTTAAAATTATGGCTTATTTTCGAGAATAAACTTTTACTTTCAACACCCTGTATCTCTAGAACGAGTAACAATCCGAAAAAACTTATATGATTTAATCGGCTTAGTTTGATGTCTATTATCTCCAGTTACTCTACGGCCCATAAGTTATGGGACACCCTGTATATTGATGAAAATTTAAGTTGGAAAAAACATATTGAATATTTAAGAAGTTACATCTCACCAATAATTGGCATTTTATTTAAAGCTAAAAATTATATATCGTTAAAATATTTAAGAAATATATATTATTCTTTGGTGTATTCAAAATTAAAGTATATGATTTCAATTTGGGGATCAGCGAATTTAACTACAATTTAACCATTAAAAAAACTACAAAACAAAATAATTAAATGCATACATAAACTTCCCTTTTTAGAACCAACTATAAATTTGTATGAACCAAATGGATGTATAAATTTAGAAAAGCTTTATAAATTAAAACTATGCATTCTAATACACTCTATTATTATTAATTAAAGAAAAACAATCAAATATAACAGGGCCGTATCCAAGGGGGGGGGGATTAGGGCCCCCCCCCCCCCCGAAATATCTACGACCGTTGCAAAAACCTCGCACTTCACACTAGACCATACGAAAAGTAACAAAATAAAATACAAAAATACGAGTAAAAATAACTAGTTCTTGTTCAAGTACTTGTTCCAGCTTAGATTCTGATAATACATCAACCAAAATAATAACGGATGAAAATGTTAATAAGTTTGATGTTGGACAGTATCTAAATAAAACTGTTATAAAAGAGCAGCTAAAACACAAACTTTTAACAGAACCGTGGATACCAGAGGACGACTTTAATTTTCCTGTCAGCGAAAAGAGAAATTTAAAATTCCAAATAACTTGGGTAAAAAAATGTCCATGGCTTATTTATACACAGTGTAATGGCGGAGGAGCATTATGTAAATTATGCGTACCATTTTAAGCTGAGTATGGTGGAAAAGTCATCAAAAACTCATATCCTTTGTTTCTTCTCCCTTTAAAAATTGGAAAAAAGCTATTCAAAAATTTAGCGAGCATTCACAAAATAAATATCATTTAGAAAATATTGTTAACGCCGATAATTTTTTGCGAATATATAAAAAAGAGTTACCCGACACATTGAATATCAAACTATAAGAAGGCCATATGAGCCGATTTCCTAAATCTGCTACGTCAAATTCATGGATGGCACAATGAGTTCACCAACAAGAAAGCGACTAACCTTTTCACTGCTAAATTAAAACATTGTTGCCGCCTGTCTGTTTGACTTGCCGCATGAGTTTTTTAAATTTATTTTTATAGCTTATCGTAAAACTTGATTTCACATAAGTACCTACACCTATCCACGTCTAGACCTAAAAATGTACCTATTTTTAATTGCTTTGTAGCATATAATATTTTCAATCTTTTGACGTCCCAACGTTAATTACATGGAAACATATTGACCGCCATGTATTCTATTTCTAACAGAACTAAATGACGACTCTCACTATTCAATACCTACCTAGGCTACAACGTATATGTTGGGTAAAATATGAATGATGTGCGGTTTGTATAACTTGGTTTTTATTTGCAATTATTACTACTTTTCAAAATGGTTAAAATAAGTAGGTTTTACTTTCTTACTTAAGAAACATTCAGTTTGTTTGTATTAGTGTATTACGTATTTTGCTATTTTTCGACGAAATAAAACCTATTTTAGTTATACTTGCTGTCGATTTTTATCTACTTTTATTTGTTTAACGTTTAACACCTAATGCAACGGTAAAATCATTATGAAAGTCGGTCCATTTACCCCGGAGTAATCAGCGTACATATTATTATCAAAAACATACATTCGGCTGGAATTGAGAACCTCCCCAAGTAGCACAATAATCTTACTATTTGACTAAATTGTTTTATATCGGATTTATTAGAGCTTTTAAATACACTGAATTATTATTTAATACTTGCCATCAACACTAACTTGCTGTATAACCAAATTTACTTTATAAGTTTGTAATATAGGTGTTTATAACGTTAATTGTTAAAACAGTTTTAAAAGTACAGAAACCAGATTCCTTAGAAACATGTATGTAATAAAACTTATACAACTCTTTTCGCTTAAGATAGATATATTTTATACTTATTTTGTGAGGGTAATTTTAAACAGTTTATAAAGCAACTATAAAAACATTAACTTTCATTTTATAGAAGCTTTATTGTTAGATTATATAGCAGTAGCGGAAACTTATTTATAAAACAATTTGATCTTGACGACAATTAAGCAACTACGGCTACTCTTAAACGACTATTTTATAATGGCTATTTAATAAAACGTAATGAAATAGTTAAAAAGCATTTAAAATATAAAAATGCTTTTGTAAATGCAAAATCATTATTTAGTGAACCTTATATAATATTTATAGCACTTCCCGTACTAACCTAACTTTTTACGTCCACATCAGTTAATATGATCAGTCAGTGTATCTATTTATAATTTGTAAACAATGTCAAGCTTAAGCAGTCGGCCAATTTCCCACTGGAAAAAAATAAGACAAAGTGGAAACTTTAAGAAAAAGGTTAGAGATAACTATCAAATAATTTTAAATGCAAATGTACAACGTGTAAACACAACAGCACAGATAACAGACAGGGTTGATTTGGGTAAAATGCTTTACGATTCTTCATCCGAGCAAGAATATGAGCCCATAGCCCATAGTAAAGAATACAATCAATGTTTAGACTCTGATTATTATTATACCGTAGAATCGAGCGACGATGAAGAAAATTCTTTAGAGTTAACCGAGATCAACAAAAATATTGAAGCTAATAAAAAAATTAAAGTATGGGCTACTAGATTTAATTTCTTAATGAAAAGATTATATAGAACCGGTTACCATAATAGCGTATACGATAATAGTATCGAATAAGATGCCTAAAGTGAGCCTTATAAAACAAAACTATCATATTATCAATTTATTAGTGTCGCCATTATTTGAAATTAATCTACTGTCACGCTACCTTGCGCCACTTACTAACACCACGGCTGAGAATGACTGGCCGGTCATACAGCATTGTCGGAATAAAAATAAAATCTGCAAGTCTTCTTAAAAGTATTCTTAATTTCTTGAAGCAAATATATTAAAATAGGAACATTAAATAGAAAGGACTAGAATGCTTCAACAAATCACTTTTATTTTTCAAGGCACAATTATTTTAATAAAAGTAAGCAATGGTTCTTTAAGGTTACACGCAAAAATTATAAGGAAATATTTGACTTATAGCAAAAAGGTACCCAAAACGATAATAATAATACTAATCATGATAATAATAAAAATAAAGAATGGATTTTACAAAAACATTCAACACAGGCGAATCAGTATACCTATAGCTACAAAAAAATCAATATTCTGCAAAAACATGGCAACATTGCGAGAACCACAATAATTTTACCACGTGATGCTGCGCCGTTTTAAATAATAAAACAATTTTGTCATTTAAAAAGGCATAATATAACAATTTATATAATATATTTGTTTTATAAGTGTGCCTGGAACGATAAAGTGATTTGTTAGAGTTGGCGCCATGTTTTAAAAACTACTTTTAATCGGCCCTGTTGGCGAAATAATATTATTCAAATAAAATATTTAAATATCTCTTAAAGTAGTCATTTTAATAAGAAAAACTTCTGGCCAATAACATTGCAAGAAAAAAGATGTCGATTTTCAACTTTATAAATTATTATTTAACTTTTAAAAATATTTTTAAAATATCTTCAATAACAAAATGTTTAATTAAATGAAAGCCCGTAAAAATTCACTTAAAAATATGGATATCTTATGTCAGTAAAATCAGCCTGGCAGAGAAATTTGGCCGTGGGAAAGCGTTCGACTTGAAAATCTTTTTCGTGCAAACTGCTGTAAGTTTTTATTGTCGCCATGTTTCAAGTCTATGCTATCTCTTGTATAAGTTGACATATTAGGTAAATATATTGAAATTTTATTCGTAATAACTACACGACTAAAATATAAACACAATATAATAAAAATATTTTAATCGGCCCAAAATGGTTATTGTTAAAATATTTTTAAGCCTGTTATAAAACAATTTTATTAATATCTTATTAGTATCTATGAGAGGTTATTTGCTATAGTTACAAAATATTTAATTATTTCTTATAAAATGGATTATATAAACGTTACATAATATACCCAAAAGTGTATTGTAATTATTTTATGTGAGCCTAACAAAACTTCTAATAAATGAAACTGTTTTATAATCTGGGCCTTTTCCGTGTTTCTAAGAGTCATATAATGGTTTACAGAGGACTTTTAAAATATCATAGTTATATTACAAATTGTTATATAGCAATGTATAGAACTGTCTGAAGTATATTTGTGCTACTTGGGTCCTATTCTATTGTCTGTTAAAAATGCTTGAATTCTTAAAAATTCCAATAAAATACGACATGCGGCAACACCACGACATCACATCAGTGAATTTGAGACATCTGTTGCCGAGGCGCTGCATTATAACGACAGACAGGCGACAGATTTAAGGTTAGAGTTACGATCAGCTCCACAAGGCGGCCAAACCAGCTCCAATACGTCAAAAAATGGGTTGTCAACTTTTCTCGGACATCCGTAAGTCTTATATAGTTTGATATTCAATGCCCGACATCAGAAATACTTTGGACATTTCTAGGCAAAAATCCATTGCCGATAATAGAAAGAGATTAGCAGCAGTAATAGATGTTATAAAGCTATGTGGTCGTCAAGAGCTAGCAGTTCGAGGAACTTTTTTTGTTATAATATAGTATTAGAACTTGTTAGTACAACAAATTTTTTTTAACTTTTTTACATTTTTCTTAAGATATTTTTTGTTCTGTACTTCATTTTAAAATAACGATATAAACTTGAGTAAAGACGAAATTTCTTTTTGCGTCCCATACCGCCGCCTTAACTCTCTTTCCATGAATCGACAAGAAACTTAACCTGGCCCTGGAATATAATATTTCCTTCGACCAACATTATTCACATACCGAGACAAGGCTACTAAAATTTACAGACACACAGCATTTTTCTAGGGTACAAATCCTAGCGCTCTTCAATAAATTACCAGAACATTTCTCTCTAAAATTAAAAGGGGGAGCCAATATTCGACACCTTGCATAAGATATCCATATGAAATATGGATATCTCATGCAACACATATTATGTGTCCCGCCAAACGGTGCACACTCCGTATACGTGTTATCACTGTTATCATCTCACTGGATCTAATTAAACTATTTGATTGGACGAAACGACGAATTTAACAGGCGTTGAAAATAATATTTCTTAACAAAAATAAGGGGTCGCCCTTCTATTTTGCATTCTGAACCTACCTTCCTTAGAAAGACGATAACGCTTAACTTTATCGATAGAATAAAATACCATACTCAATAAAGGTTTCAGTCTTGTCACAGCTTCCTCTAAAGGCGCACCCTTAACTTGAATATTGAATCCAAATCTTAGAACCTACAAATAATAATATTAGTAAATAATTCCCGAAAAATGTTTCATGGTAACGAATATATTTAAATAATACATATATTGAAAGTGAAACCACCCACCTAAGAAGTTGTATTTATTCTTTGCGAGAGTCCATTTAGCGTCCTAGATATTACTTTTTACCTTACCTATTTATATACCGGGTGGCCCACTCTCAACGCAGGATTCCATAGCATCTAAACTGTTCAACTTTTTAATATTTTTTAAAAACAGAGTTATAGGGAGGCATTGGGACTACAATTTAAAATGTTTCAAATTATACAGGGTATCTCAAATAGTCAGGGTATATCAAACATACTTTTTTTTAAATGGAACACCCTTTATATTATGATATTTATGGATTGGATGATCAATTCTAAGAATATTCTGTATAACATATAATATGTTTAAATTTAACAGTTTTTGAGTTATTAACGATTTTTCAAAAATTTCGTATTTGCAGCACGTAAAGAATATGCACCTGTCAGTAGTACAGGCTGACAGAAGTAAATGAAATTTGGGTTATGGAATATGATTGTTCAGTAGCGTTTAAAGCATATTTTAAAAAACAAAAATATTTAACGAAGTCTTTTAAAATGCCTTTCTAAATGTAACAATTTTAAAAACATAAAAATTCTTAAAAGTCTGTTATTTTAAATACATACACTATTATTTTTTATGCCTAATCGAAAGACATTTTTAATACAATTCTAATTATACTAGAGTTCCCTATACCTACCTTTCATAGTTTTCTCTGAAATAGCTATTTCTTCCTTTACCATATAAACTCGGTGTTTATTTTCTCATACAGTGCCTTGAATACCGCACCGTGTCCGTACGACGCTCTTTTTCTAGAGTGCCATGGACACCCAACTATTCATTTTATTAGTCTTAAGTCATTTGAAGCGACATTTTTCAGTAAATTAAAAAAATATTTCTATTGTTTCAAGTTTAAGCAATATCATTCATTTTTTCCTTTAAAGAAAAACTTCAAATGACTTAAGATTAATAAAATGAAATAGTTGGGTATTCATGGCACTCTGGAAAAAGAGCGTTATACGGACACGGTGCGGATTCAAGGCACTCTATGAGAAAATAAACACGGAGTTTATATGGTAAAGGAAGAAATAGCTATTTCAGAGAAAACTATAAAAGGTAGGTATAGGGAACCCTAGTATAATTAGAATTGTATTAACGTATCTCCGTTAGTTTTAAAGGTAATTGATTGAAGTTTGGGATATCCCATATACATAATAAGCGGCACTTTTTCACCTACAAATGATTTTTTTCACTTCCGGTTTCGCCGGAAGTGACACCAACTTTCGATTTTTAAATGGAACACCCTGTATATTATTACATTTTTGAATTCTGCATGATTTTCTGAATCCAAAGATACCACAAAAGTGACATTTTAAGCGTAAGAAATATTTATTATTTAATTTTTAATTTTCCATTTAAGTGTGCCATGACGGTTCCGATTTATTCCAATTGATCCAGCCAATGCTAGAAAAATCGAAGTCCCGTCAAAAATACTAAATTGCATTTTTTATAAGCAAATAAAATTCATCGTAATCGTTTTTGGGGTAAAACTCAATTTTTCCAAATGGAACCATATTGGTACCGTGGTATCATTTCTTAGTACTATTAATAAGGAATTTATTCATACCTAGTAATAACATGTGCGATAAATACAATCAAAATTATAGCTGAAAGAAAATACAATTATTTTGTTCTAATTTAATGCTAAGAAGTTACTAAAGTGAACAAAAATAACAACAAATGTAAAGAATTTTCCAATACACAATAAAAACACCGATACACCACCGAATACTTATTTGACAATCTGAATGATTTCATTGTTTTCAAAAAAATCATTTGTAGGTCAAAAAGTGCCACTTATTATGTATATAGGATATCCCAAATTTCAATCAATTACCTTTAAAACTGACGGAACTACGGGGGGTGTACCATGATCCTGTTACACCCGGTATAGGGTGTTCTATTAAAAAAAAAGTATGTTTGATATACCCTGACTATTTGAGGCACACTGTATAATTTGAAATAATTTTAAATTGTAGATCAAATGCCTCCCTATAACTCTGTTTTTAAAAAATATTAAAAAGTTTAACAGTTTAGATGTTATGGAATCTTGCGTTGAGAGTGAGCCAGCCGGTATATATATATTTTAGTGGAGGGAGGAAAGGACATCCTTAGATATAGATATTATAAATTACTTACGCGATCTACATCCGGTTGCTTAACAGTAGTAGTGTCTTCAGTCGGTTTTAGACCAGAGTACTGGTCTGAGAAATGAATATAATCTATAAATTCTGGATACTTGTTCAACATGGCTATTATTTTAGAGTCTAACATGGCTGATGTCGCTTCCCCAATTTCAGACATTACTTGAAAGCTGGTTGGGATATTGTGTTTTTCTCCAGCCTGAAACGGAAACAAATTTGAAAAAATAATTAATAATAAAAAAGCAAAATATTATGTTCCGAGTGCTTTTGAAAGCTCTTTGTTTGTTAACCACATCATATTCATAGCATATATCGTTTTTATTATATTTTTTTGTTGTTTAATTGGCATTTGGCTAATTAGCAATGCAGCCAGATTTCATTCCATTTAAATAAACACAATTTATATTCACTTAAACTATACTACTATACTTCTTTCTGTTTGGGAATGCAAAAATACAAAAAAATTGCTTTTTATCGTCCATATTCTGAAATTCAAAGTCACAAAACGGATATCTTTTGACCAAAACTTTTTAGAACCGCTGAACCTTTTTCCTCATGCCGAAATTGTATACATCTATCTTATTTATCTTACGGATTTTATTAGGATGGTACGATTAGCCCCAAAAAATTGCAACCTTGGCCACTCAAATATAAATAAAAATAAAATAAATAATAACTAGCAAAAATGTAGGTTTTTAAGGTTAATAACCAAATAACTAAAATACGGTAAACTCTATAGGTATCAAATATGGTATCCATAGAAAAAGGCTTTCTGAAAATAAAAAAATAGAGGGTGATCCATTTAAAGAAAGAGAAATTTTTAAATGCACTGATCACAAATATATTTCATAGGAACGATAGGCAGCATTCTAAAATATTATTTTTGGTTTAGTATTTCATCCTCTTCATCTTCATTCAAAATTATGTTGCTATTATCCTCTTTTCTTGGCATATTTTTTGCCTGTGCTTATCAATAATAACCGTTTTTCTTTTAAAAAGCTTGTGCTGTTTCATATAAGTATTGTTTTTCATTAAATCATGGTCAATAAATGTTTTTTTTTGTTTTTGTTTATTTTGTTTGTTTATTTTATTTGTTTGTTTATTTGTTTACAAGTTTACAATATAAGTAGTAACTTATAATTAATATACATTGGTAACTTATGTTTTATCACAAACTGTTTATAATATTTACAAAAACTGCTACAGTATTACCTAAATAAACCTAATTCAGTAATCAATAGGTACATTTGAACAAGATATATCACAGGAATGTTTGTAGTCATAAAGTAAATTATATTAAATTAACCGAATCAGAAGGAAATAATATGCACCTAAGTGAATTAGCACTTGTTTTGTGCCTATAATTTCCCATAAGTAATTGAGAGTACAAAGTACCACCCAATATTACAATACGCCAGCACACAACACGACAGCAAAATACACCAAACCCTAAACTAATCTATTGCAAGTGACTAAATTGTAATTAATTTTATAAAAAGATGATAATGATCACTAATAAATCTTTTATAGTTGTATGAAAATCTTTTATAGCTGCTTATAGTTTTAATTTCACTAGTTAACAAATTATAGCACTTTGGACCTAGAAATGTTACAAACCTTTTTCCACAATTAAAAGTAATCTGAGGACATTGAAGTAGTTCACTCGTGATACTACGGGTCACAGTGTCATGTGAAACATAATTCCTAAGAGCGGGATGCCTATACACGAAGATACACAAAGAATGAAAATAGAGAGATCTGATATTGCATATTCCGTCCTGATATAAGAGTTTTGTAGGGTATAGCTTGTTTTTCTTAAGGATAATCTTTAGAATGTAATTTTGTACTATGTTTAAATTGTTAAGGCTCTTCGCGTATAGTCCACCCCAAACTAATATACCGTACTTCAGCAATGATTCTACTAATGATCGGTAAACCAGAAGTAAGAGACCTTTACTTAATATATCTCTTATTTGATAAAACTTATATATTAATTTTCTAACTCTTTTATTTAAATAAGCAATATGACTATCCCATTTTAGATTCTGATCTATTAGTACACCTAGATATTTTACATAGTTTGTTTCTTGAATTAAATCACTAAAGTTATCAATACTAATGGAGTTGAAATGTGGACGATTAACATTAATTTTTGTAAACGCTATATACTTTGTTTTTTCAATATTTAGAGATAGCTGAAACCTATCCAACCAATTTTTTATCAGATACATATCATTCTTAATAGTCGTTTCAACCTCCGACCAAGTATTTCCCCTAAATACAACGACGGTATCGTCAGCATAAGATACAATCTTACCCGAAATTTTCAATGAAAGCAGAGAATTAATATAAGCCACAAACAAAACCGGACCCAAGACGGTACCCTGCGGAACACCAATCTTTACCTTCATATCCTCACTCACACACCCATTCACCCTAACACACTGCCAACGGTCAGTCAGGTAACTCTCAAAAACGTCCAACACAGTACCACGCACCCCACAACACTCCAGTACATGTAGAAGTTTACCATGATGCACTGTGTCAAACGCCTTTGCCAAGTCTAGAAATATACCAATACATTTTTGTCCAGAATCAAGATTCTGAATAACCTCATTTGTGACCTGAAACATGGCATCAGCAGTACTCTTACCCTCCTGAAATCCAAATTGTCGCTTATTGATGATATTATTAGTACCAAAGAAGTGTACTAGCCGAGTTTTTAAACATTTTTCGAATAATTTTGCAAAGTTGGTAATTACACTACTGTTAGCTTCAAAACCTATGCTTAGCGTAGCTACGTGCATTATGTTGTGTGTATATTTTATTATAGGGTTATTTTTCCTTCAACTGTGCCAATATGTACTGCAGCAAGTGCTGTTTTGCCAGGTTATTTGTAGATGGTCACCAATCTTCTTGACTATTTCCTCTACCATTTCGTTATTTTGGGGGATTTCATGTTTATTTAAAAAATTTAATAATATAATAAATATGTTTCGGTTGTCTTCTATAAACTTATTCTTCAATCCCCTGAAGCTGAGCTTGTTAGGGACAAATCTTATTTTTTGTTTTAGTATGTAAAATCATAAATCATAAATATGCATTAAAAATCAAGTTTTAAAGTAAAATGTTAATTTATAGTATAAACGCAGTTTTTTTGAAGAAATGTATTATCTATAATAAAATTGTTGGTTTATAATTTTTAAGTAAAACGTAATTATTACTTATATAAATTATTCAGAACAATATTAATTAATTAAAGCATTTATTAATGTATTAACGCAATGAGTTTAGTTCTGTTGTTTAGGTATTTCTGCTCCATTTTATTTTGCATTAATATGCATCCTGGATATTACTGCATTTTTAATCCATATCTTCGAGTTGTACAATTATTATGTCAGCGATAGTATACCCTTATGACTGAAATATTCAGTTGGTTGCATCGTTTTTTACTTGGCATCTTTTGCAACACCAGTTTTCACTTGAATTGCTGGTCTTATTGTTTGTTTTCTTGGACATTGTCAAGCCAAATAAATGTTTCCATTTGAGGCACTCCTTTAAGACTCTACCTTTGCCTGTTACTGTTGACTTGTTACTTATAAAAAGGAGGTTATATTTTTTACTTAGTATAACCTTTTTTAATTGAACTTTGTATTTTTTGTAAAATTAGAATATTAAAAGCATTTATTTAAATGTAGCTGATGTCTTTAATGTAAAGGTGACATTATATACAACGCTACAAAAAGTAGATATTCAAAAACATACCTTTCTTTCAGGACAATAAACACTGATGTCCTGCAAGTCTTTGGTAATTTGTAAGGATGTCTTTTTACTTGCTGCCGCAAAAACAAAACTATCCATGTCTTCTTTGTTCATTCTAACTGTTATGTGCACTTGGTCTAAAGTTGGTTTCATCATATTTGCGATTATCGCTACTAAATCTTGACGCTGAAAGATGAATACAAAATAATTAAAAATGTGTGTGTTTTATTTTTTAATAACTTATATTGATTGATAATACTTTGGCACTACCTGCCTGACTTAACTCGAGTCGCCACTGAAAAGTATAGGTATAGTATTTCTCAGGTTAATTTAATGACATAAAAAAGTATTAAACTCCTAACCATAGGCGTCGCCAACCAAATAATTAAAATGCGTAGGGTATTGTTTTAATTTTGTAATATGATAATAATATTATAAATAAAGCAACTTTAATAGGTCACAAGTTTTAAACAAACATTATTGATTTAAAATGCAGTAACAATTTAATTATTGGAATCATCAGAATATTCAGAATTATAATCGTTTCCCGGTAGGATCACTATTGGCGCTATATGCGATAAAGCAGGATATTCCTTTTCTACTTTTATAACATGAGCTTCGCAGTTTTCCATACATCGCTACTCATGTCGCTAATTACCTGCCGAATATTATTAAGGACAGCTGCGCTTAATGTTGGTGACTGATTCTTTTCGTAAACATTTCGATAGGGTTAAAGATACAATAATATGGGGGTAATCGCAAAAGAGTAGGGCTGCGCCTAGTGCAAAGAGTATCAATTACGTATTAATTTTTAAAGTTCCTCCTTTTGATGATTTTAATTATGTAATTCCTTTTTGATTGGAATCCTTTCAGGAATATCCATATTTTTATTTCTCATAAACTTTAGAATATCTTCGTTCTTAGTGCTCATGTTAGGTATTTTATTTAATATTCTCGAATTATATGACGCATTGTCCATAACAATTACCGAAATCGGACGAATATTAGGTGAAAGCTGTTCAGCAAATCATTTTTCAAACAAATCCGCGGCCATATCTTCATGATAATCGGCGGGAGATTGAGTGATATTTTTTGCCGACAAGAGCAACGCATTAGACACAAAGCCATCTTTACCTCCGGCATGAAGAATAATAACATGTTTTCCCCTCGAACAAGGTGTATTTAAAGTACAATTTTTTTAACTGTCCACCCAACCATACTTCACAACATTATGCCTATCGAACCATGTTTCGTCTTATTAAATTATATTTTTCTCTGATTCCCAGTACTCTTTTTTATTTATAAAATACTCCTGTCGTAGTTCCACAATACGCCGAGATTTCATTATAACCATTTGATTGTCTAATTTTCTATGTTTAAAGCCAGAACTCAATAAAATATATTAGGTAAAAAAAAAACGTTACGCACAGTACACAGTTATAAACCAAAATTAAATATGTAAATTACAGCAAATATGTTAAACCACCTTACTCACTGTCCTAAACTATTAACCCTTTCACTGCGGGAAGCCGATATAGACGCAAAAAAAATTCGTGCTGACCGCGCGGGTGACTGATATTTACGCAGGCAAGGAGGTAGGGTTTACTGCGGGAAATGACCGCGGACGCAAATGAAAATCCGTTATTTAGGACCTTAAAAATCGGTTCTTTTCGGCGGCTTTCGTTTAAATACGGTCACTGATATTTACGAAAGCTAGGTAGGGTTTACTGCGGGAAACAACCGCGGACGCAAATAAGCAGATATCCTTATTAGACTTTCAGAGATGTCTTATAAAAGAATTACTCGAAAAACATCACAAGATAAAACCAAGAGCATTTACGAGCCATAGACCTGAAACTGGACATTCACCATTACGATTAATTGAACGACACTTTCCTTCAATTGGTGTATGCTTAGAAAAAAAAATAAACATGTATCCAAAAGACGTATTGTCTGCAAAACGTAAAGTAAGAAAACAAACCAGATACATATGCCAAAACTGTAATGTTCCACTTTGTGTTGTTGGGTGCTTCTAAAGATACCACACGGTCTTAAAGTTTTAGATGTATATATGTATTTTTGACTAATAAATGTTTATTTTTGTTTTATGTTCAGATTACTAACTTAGTTTATAATAAAGTTTATAATAAAGGTGTTGCCAACAGATTGTGTTATTTTAATAATTAAATAAATAAATGAACAAACAATAAATAAAGTTTATTCTGGGTATTCAGTTAGCTGCGGAAAACGCATATATTCAACGCTTTAATATATAATTTAACTGCGGGAAGCGGCCGCAGACGCACGGGTCTCCCGCTTCAGCACAGTGAGCACAACTTTTAAAAACGGGTTCAGCAGTGTAAGGGTTAAATATCTTTTAGCAATATATAGAAATATCTTCATTCGCTAAGAATATTCCGCCTTTTTTGTCTAGGACATATAAATTTGCAATTACGTTTGTCTTAGTATTATTCACAGACTGTCCGAGACAGCGCCATTGGCGCTTGTCTCCATGGCAACGTGAATAAATTATGTGCGCTTGCCAGCTCTTCAACATTTTCGGGTTTGTAAATACAATATATAAGTATAGGTGAAACAAGGGTTTGTTAATTAGTTGTTTTTAACACTGAAAATACTTTTTATTTTGATTTCGGTTATAATGTTTATTAAGGACTAAAGAATGTATTATTATAACAATGAATGGCTTGTTATTTTTTCTGTCACACTCAAAACTCCTCGGTTTAAAGTATATTTGCAAACTAGCTTTCAAAGAGAGTTACTGACTAACAATTGAATACTGATATAAAAGGAACATGTTTAATAAAAAAAACTTAAAGAATTGAAGAATAAAGATCTGACAACCCTGGTTGTGAGGTCGGTCTCTTTGAAGCTTTTATATGTCATCAAACTGAGTTTGGATAAATTATACAGAGCATAGGTTTTCGAGTAACGGCATATCAACAGTATTAAACGCGGGAAAATGCAATGGTGAAGGCGGTGCCACGTTTGATAAAAATATAATTTAAAAATTACCTTGATAAGCCTCAGTTCCACTAACATTCCTTCACAACACGTTCTTCCACTACACCACAATGTGAAGACATTTTCATTCTCTTTTAATAAACTAACATTCTCGCTTCTTTCCTGGCTGCCATCATCTCCAACCATGGCAAAATTGTCCTCTAACAGCTGTTTATGTGTTTGCAACCACGCATTGGCAATTTTGGAATTTTTATTTCTACCTGGAAGTCAAACAAGTTGGAAAATTAAAATTATGCATTTAAAAAAACTTTTTCTAATAACTTTTTTCGATACTTTTAGAAATAACCCTACTTGAATTATTTTTTGGAAAAAATTTAAATTTGACAGATAATGCGAATCACGTGACTACTATTTTTTTTGCTTAATTTTCATCTCGATCGAAGCAGAACTTGATGTCAAAGTCAAATTTCGAATAGTTATTAATAAAAAAAATCCCATATGATTGGTACTGGTACTGGTACTGGTCACACTGTAATATACCTATAATATATTATATAGGTAATAATAATACTAAATATTACAATTTTTCTATTATAATTTCTCCCTTATTTATAATTTTTCCTTTTTTTTTGGGTGAATTATTTTTGAATTACTTACTTATATTTTTAAATATATTTACTTATATGATGGGATTAAAATTAATAATCTAAATGGGTGTTTTTTTTTTATTAGAAAATCGGACAGATTTGTTAATCTATGGTTTTGTAATGATGCTTTCATTGGACTTATTTTTATTAAAAAAAACAATGTTATTGATTTTTAATATTTATATAAAAAAACTGCAAATAAATAAATAAATAATAAAATAAAATAATCATATAAAACGCACTGCATACCTAGAATGAAGTTTACAAAATATGAGAAGAGACCAAGCATCATTAAAATTTCCAAATAATAACTGTCCCAATTGTGCCTTAAATTTAGCGGCACCTTTGCTATGGTTATTTTTGGCTCCGTTAAAGGTTTTTCTTCTTTTTCTTCGATTCCCTCAAACTCATCTGCATCTTGAAAATGTTCAAAGTCGGAATCAACTTCCACATCGACTAAAGCCTGTAAAAACAAAACAAAGTTATGTATGTATGTTACTTACCACAAGTAAGGTCGAATGTAGGTTTAAAATCAATCTACTATTAGATAGATAGATAGAAACGTCTTTATTTTCGACTCGGCGAAGGTCAGCAACAGCTATTAAGGTGTAAAGTTGTATAACAATATGCCAGACCCATTAAAGAAAGTCACTGAGCCTAACTGTTTAAAAAAAATAAAAATATAAGTTTGTAGGTTTGTGCCTACAGCGAATCCCCGACAACTTCATGACAATTTTCAAACCAACTTTACGGCGCAAGTCTGATTTCTGACCGGTTTCAAACTCTTGTAGGAACAGGCGTGTAAAATCAACTAACTTCGGTTCGGTGTTTAAAACTGAAGAAATTTTAAACGATGGACATAACCTCAAAATTGTTTATTATTATTTCGTTAATTAAACTCGTGTGGCTCGGCCTAATAAATAAACTTAAACAAACAAGTAACTTATATTAAATAATATGTTGTAAAAATGTTAATATCTCCTCCAAAGATTGGCACTTTTCAAATCAAAAGTATTAAGAGACTATGGGAAGTTTTAGCTCAAGAAGTAAATAAAATATTAAACACCAACCTAACAGCAGACATTACTGAATCTTCATCAGATGACGCAATGTCGCTCATTTCTCAATTTAATAATAGAAAAAGTCTTATACAAAAGCAAAAACACGTCTAACAAAAATAGGTTATGTCATATGTTATGCTAGCGTTTAACCGCGCATGCTCCGGACATTTTACTGGCAAAAGATTCGCAAACTGCTCTGACAGTTGGCAAACTATCAGAGAAACGTGTAGGAACAGCGACTTTGGGTTTTCAAACTGTACAAAATCTTTGTGGGAACACTTTTATATTACTGCGCCGAATCCTGACTGTCAAGGACTGTTTCTGATCGCTGTAGGAACAAACCTTGTGTCTACTGTGATGTCTAAATTGTCTATAATTTTTTATTGTTAGTAACAGCTGACTTTACTACTACTTTATACAAATGTTTTACCTATGTTATGTTATATACAGACTGTCCGCGGATAGGGTTTACAATAGCACAAATGAATGAAAAATTTCATTTTTCGGGAAAAAGTCATTCTTCATAACAAGTTTTGCTTGTAAAAAAATGCAATTTCGAAGAGAAAATTTTGATTTTTTATACAGGGTTCGCAAAAACTTAAAAAACATGATTTTTCTCCAAGAGTAAAATACCTTTATTTTTCATTTTTGACCAAAATGCCAATTAGAAAACCTTTTTAGAATAACGTTTGTAATTTAAATCCGAGATTTAAAATAAATCATCGATTTTTTTAGTTTTTTTTAATTTTTAGAGGTAATAGTATATTACGTTACAAGACCGGAAAGTACTATTTTACAGGACGAAGCAGGCAATTTCCAGGGCGAGCCGCCAGGCGAGTCCTGGGAGCCTGCGAGTCCTGTTAACGTACTTTTCGGTTGAGTGACGTACAATATTTTTTTTACAATCGACACAAGACACCAGTGGCGTGCGAGAAAACGTTAATAATAGCTTACTATATGGGTATAGTTTTAGCAGAAAACTCTAATAGTTGGGAAAATTATGTTTAATAATAAATACAATTTGGTACAAATGTTCTTAATTCTATTTTATCTATTAATATCTATTTGTTAATTGTTATATTGAAAGTACAATTTTGTGGTGTATTAAATTGTAGACATGACGGGAAATTTTTTGATTCATCTTTATAGGATGTTTGTGAAGTTATATCCACTTTTGATCCTCCGGCTTCCTGAATTCTACTGGCTATATCAATCTTATTTTGTAGAGACTGTTCAATGTAGCCTTCGGCAACTTGGGATGATTTCCAGCCGCCATGTCGTTTTAAATTAAGGATATCGCCTCCACCTTCAACTAACAGTGTCGCCGAAAAAAAAAGTACTTTACCGGTCAATTTTTGTTGCGTTCCGCTCCCAATTTAAAAAAATTAACCAAACTCATTTATAAGTAGGCTTTGACATGTTTATGTTTTCTTGCTTCCATAGTAACGAACTGTCAGGTACGATATTGACTTTGATAAATAAACTTTTGTGGCTTTATAAAATTGTGTGGAAGACTTTAGATATGGAACTTAATTTGGATTGGGAAGAAAATGACGTTCCAGTTGAAATAACAGAGGCAGCTGCTAGAGCTACAGACGATTTGTTGCCGCATAAGTCCAGAGTGCGGTATGAAAAAACGTTTAGCGTCTTTAAAAATTGGTGTAGAGAAAAAAATGTCAGAAATGTTTCTGAGGATGTTTTGTTAGCTTATTTTGCTGAAAAATCCGAAAAATTAAAATCATCTACACTGTGGAGCTTGTACTCAATGATCAAATCTATGTTAAATTTAAAAGAAAACATTGATATAAGCAAATATTATAAACTGATAGCATTCATAAAGAGAAAATCTGTTGGATACATTCCCCAAAAATCGAACGTACTTACCAGAGAAGACATTGACAAATTTTTGCTGGAAGCCCCTGATAATGATTATCTTTTAATCAAAGTAAGTACTTAAATACATAATACGAGTTTTCTTAAAGTTCTTCTTTTCTTATATTGTGTTTAAAAAAAATATATTTAAACTATTTCTTATTTTTTTTAGCTTTTACTAATAATGGGTTCGGCTGGAGCGTGTCGCCGTGAAGAATTGACCAATATGACAATTGACGATGTTAAAGATAACGAATCGATGTTGGCGGTAAAAATTCCAAATACAAAAACATACCAACCCAGGTCATTTATAGTTGTTGGGGAACGAAACCTAAATATATATAGAAAATATATTTCTTTACGTCCGCCTAGTGTTCCACATCGCAGGCTATTTCTTTTCTATAATAAAGGAAAATGCACTATTCAACCAGTAGGTTTGCATTCAGTAGGAAAAGCGCCATCAAAAATAGCATCCTATTTGGGATTACCAAACCCAGAGCAATTTACAGGGCACTGTTTTCGACGTAGTTCGGCGACACTGTTAGTTGAAGGTGGAGGCGATATCCTTAATTTAAAACGACATGGCGGCTGGAAATCATCCCAAGTTGCCGAAGGCTACATTGAACAGTCTCTACAAAATAAGATTGATATAGCCAGTAGAATTCAGGAAGCCGGAGGATCAAAAGTGGATATAACTTCACAAACATCCTATAAAGATGAATCAAAAAATTTCCCGTCATGTCTACAATTTAATACACCACAAAATTGTACTTTCAATATAACAATTAACAAATAGATATTAATAGATAAAATAGAATTAAGAACATTTGTACCAAATTGTATTTATTATTAAACATAATTTTCCCAACTATTAGAGTTTTCTGCTAAAACTATACCCATATAGTAAGCTATTATTAACGTTTTCTCGCACGCCACTGGTGTCTTGTGTCGATTGTAAAAAAAATATTGTACGTCACTCAACCGAAAAGTACGTTAACAGGACTCGCAGGCTCCCAGGACTCGCCTGGCGGCTCGCCCTGGAAATTGCCTGCTTCGTCCTGTAAAATAGTACTTTCCGGTCTTGTAACGTAATATACTATTACCGGTCAATTTTTCATTACTTTCCGGTCTAGACCAGCAAAGTGATATTTTCCGATCAAAAAATTGTCTAGAAAGTGCTTGCTTTCCGGTCGATTGAAAAAAAAAGAATTTTTTTTTTGGATAGCAGCATTAGCCGTCGAAATACATACATTATCAATGACAGAGGGGTATCAAAAAATTTCAAAAACTGATTTTTGGTGTTACCAGAAATACCTAAAAAAAGCGATCCAACAAAAACAAAAATAAGCTTAGGTACTACCGTCTCTGTCAAAAATCTTTAAAGCAGCAATGTGCAATAGAATAGTACATTTTTTTTTGCAACAGATAACCTTTTTAATAGATAGCAACAGGGGTTTCTGAAAGGTAAATGTATTGAATGAGCAATTTTTGAGTTTATACAGTGTAATTATTGATGGTCTGGAAGATAGGAAATGCATATAGGGGGCTTTCTTGAGGCTTATGACTGTATAGTGCATAAGCTTTTGCTAAAAAATTAAATGTTTGTAGAGTTCTCATCGTGCACTACAACGGTTTGAATCATATCTTACAGATAGAAGTCAAAAAGTTAAGATATACCGGGTGTCCACGGAAGGTGGTTCCTCCCTCTAACTTTTTTGTTTTTTAAGATAATGGAATAAAATTTGGGGACTTTTGTATACGACATAAAACTGCATTTTTTGACAGGTGACTAAACATTAAGAAACTTCCGGTTTAACCGGAAGTGACCTAAACTTTCGATTTTTTAATGGGACGCCTGGTATATTTTTTCTTTTTTTGACTCGATATGACATTCTAAATATAACGATGTGTAACTTGTCACTTAGAAAATATTTTTTTTCCAAATTTATTGTTTTATATAGAGGGCTATGAATACCTATAAATCACACACTAACACACAGTTCTTTAATCTTGGGAAAAATACAATTTTACTATTTTTGGTCCAATGCTATGTGCTGTGTTAAATTTAATCTTTAAAGTTGTATAACTCATTTTTTTTTTAACGGCAACGGTGGCTCGTCGGGTTAAGAACAAAGAGGATTTTGTTACGATTATTTTGATACCACACACTATTAAGTTTTAGAAAAGCTGCCAATAAAAAACTTTAAAAAGTTAACTTGGAACTTTCCTAAAATGAAGCATCTTTTGAGAATAAATTTAGATTTAAATGCATCAAGTAGCCTGTGACTAGCAAAACTGATAAAACAAAATCATGCCTTGAAAAAAATTGACATTCCGACAGCTTCTGCCAAAGTAAATTACTTTGTTGTTTAAAAAACATGGAAAATAATAGTTTTACAAGGAGTGAAAATGTTGATATGTTATTAGTGTTTGTAGAATGTAGAAATAATTCAACCGATATGCTGCACGACTTACGCACAAAGATATCCTAATCGGCGTCATCCAACCCGGCACTATTATCCAAAACAGGCTACTTGATGCATTTTAATCTAAATTTATTCCCAAAAGATGCTTCATTTTAGGAAAGTTCCAAGTTAACTTTTTAAGGTTTTTTAATGGCAGCTTTTCTAAAACCTAATAGTGTGTGGTATCAAAATAATCGTAACAAAATCCTCTTTTTTCTTAACCCGACGAGCCACCATTTTGTCGTTTAAAAAAAAATGAGTTATACAACTTTAAATATTAAATTTTACACAGCACATAGCATTAGACCAAAAATAGTAAAATTGTATTTTCCTGAACTGAAATAAGTGATTTAAAGGTATTCATAGCCCTCTATATAAAACAATAAACTAGAAAAAAAATATTTTCTTGGTGACAAAAAGTGACAAGTGACACATCGTTAACCAGAAGTTCCATAATGTAAAGTCACCTGTCAAAAAATGCAGTTTTATGTCGTATACAAATCCCCCAAATTTTATTCCATTATCTTGAAAAACAAAAAAGTTAGAGGGGCGAACCACCTTCCGTGGACACCCGGTATATTGAGGACACTGAGTATTATTACTCGGTGGGAATATGTGCTGAAAGACCGTTTATTATCGAAGTGAGCATTGAGGATCTCAATGGGCACTATGGGCAGGTCGAGCAATAAAACATGTAGAACATGCTTCAAACAACTAAATATACTTACTGTAAGTGCTGTTTATATTTACGAAATGCTATTGTTCCTTTGCAAAGATAAAGAATATTTTGAACCATTTCGTAAAACACACAGTATGATACAAGAACATGTAGGGTCGAGTGGGGTAAAAGTAAACATATTTGACAACTTTTTTTTTAAATAGTTTTAATTGCATTTTAAAATTTGGAGCTTAAGTTTTTTGAAGTGACAACTCTTGCATTATGTTCTATGGTCTATATATTTCACACTTCAATGGTCGAAATAATGAAATTAGTTAGTATTTTTTTTTAATTATATTTTTTGTTTAAGTTAGCAATGTTTACATTTACCCCAACTAGTTTGGGGTAAATGTAAACAGCTGAACACAAGACCATGCATTATTTTGAGTTGAGTGTACGGGGAAATTGTAAACAAATCATATTTCAATTTATTCGGTCCCTCTAAAGCTGTTTAGTATTATGTTTACATTTACCCCAACTAGTTTGGGGTAAATGTAAACAGCTGAACACAAGACCATGCATTATTTTGAGTTGAGTGTACGGGGTAATTGTAAACAAATCATATTTTAATTTATTCGGTCCCTCCAAAGCTGTTTAGTATTATGTTTACATTAACGCCAAAACTGTAGGTACTATAATTTATTTAAAACTAAAAACACATTTACGTCTACGAGTTATATTATAAAAATACAAAATAAACGACTTATACACAAAAGTAGGGACTAAACTGGAAAAGAAAATGTATCTTTTCATAACAGGGACTTTTTTTTCAAAATGGTAATAAATTCTTTGGCCTTTGGTTTTAATTGTAGGAAAAGGCAACTCTCCAATAACTTGATTTGCGGCAACAAAGCTAACATCGCTTGATTGTATGGCAAAGTTTTGCATAGTATCATCTATGCTCTTCAAACCAACTACTTCTACGCCGTCCTGATCAACAACATTTTCAACTGAACACACATACTTGTAAAGTATTGTCTTTCCTTTTCCTTCCCTGAACTCTACAAGTACAAAATTTCCATTAGCCAAGTTTAATATTGGGGTATTTGTTGTTAAAATAAAATCTTCATCTCCAGTGACGTTAAAATCTTCCTCCAATGGACTATCACTGCCACTTAAACAAAGGGATTTTTTACTCTCCTCGTTGGAAGTTCCTTCATTTTTATAGTCTTTTTTTTATTTTCAGTTTTGCAATTTGTAATTTTCTTTTTGGTGCACACTGTCTTTTTTTTACTTCTTTTGGTTTCTTTATCTTTTTTCTTGGGCTTCTTTTAATCGTTCTAGGATGTCTTCAGTAGTTAAAACTTCGACATAACTCTGCTGTCTTACTAGGAATTACGATTTTTTTGAACGAATGAGTCGTTTCTTCTATGGTGGATACATTTTCCTTTTTTTCAGGAGAGTGCTGTGTAATCAGAATGCTGTTTACATTTACCCCATATAGACTTTTTAAAGGGGTAAATGTAAACACAAGTTATAAGCCTTTTTGTTGTTTAAACAGTTTTTACACAAGTGGGAACCAGTAAAGTATTCAACATGTTATAAAAGATAATTCAGTACTTAGCTTAACAAAAAAAAATTAAGCTCACTTTAACACAACACTTATAAACTGAAAATTGCATTTTTTGTAGTGTCTCTAACGAAGTTCGAGAGCAAACTGAAATAGTTCGCCCAGCATCAAAATTCGTTTGTGTGTTGACAGCGGAAGATACAACCGTGACAAATTCGTAGTTTTTGAAAATTTAGCGACAAATTTAAATCGAAAACCAATGATGTTTACAATTGCCCCTGTTTACATTTACCCCACTCGACCCTAACTATAATAACATACCCTCGAACATACCTAATCATAGACTATCTCTCTTCGAGCGCATGTTCCGGGTAATAATTTCTCACGAAAATTTCAACTACAAATTACCAGGCAAACCTTAATAAAACTCCCAATATTCCCAAGGCGGCTGTATTTTTCATAAAAAGGTGGTTTTTAACAAGGGAGAATTTTATAGGTCTTATATTAATATAATGCTCTAGCCTTAAAAATAGGAAACTTTTACAGAAATAAAGATGGAAAAATATACCAATACCAAGAACCTACTTACCTAGTAGGTATATATTTTCAGGGTTATCTTGTATTATGATCATATTTATGGTGTTAACCTCGGTGTTAACATAACAATGAAAATATAGACAATCTTTAAGCAAACAATGGGTAAGTAAGTAAGAATCTTAATACTTATATAAGTACCTATTTATTATAGGAATAACATGCCAGTAATGATGTATTTTGGGGAATATCTTACTATACAGGGTGTCCCAGCCGAGAGTGACCCATTTTAAATGCTTATAACTTTTATACCAGTTGTGCTAGCTACCTACGGTTTACGCAATTCATTTTCTCTTGGCATAAAGTTTTTTCTAGTTGGTACCAAATTTTATCGACAATTATACAGTGGGAGTAAAAAAAAATGCCTTTTTTCGACATCAAAATTTACAACTATTTTTAATGGAACACCCTGTATATTGGAACGCCATAATTAGGAGTCGTGTCCAAGGTATCCACGTACCAATAAAACATCGGACTTGTAACTTGAAGTTTTAGCAGCAAATAATTAAAATAGAAATCTGGGTATTTTAGCAAACGTATTTTTTATTGGCATATTTACAACGCGAATAGGCAGATTTTGATTATTTTTTTCTGACTATACATTAATAAAGATAAATCTAAAAAAACTGCTGTATATGTTGGCCGTTCTGTTCCATGCATTTATGAAGTAGGACCATTAAATGGTTGAATGAATTGTGTAACATATCCTGGGGAATCGCTTCAATTACGTTACGAATATTCCTCTTTAGATCATCCAAACTATGTGGAAGGAGGTTATAGCACCTTTCCTTGACATAACCCCAGAGAAAAAAAGTCTGGAACTGTCAAGTCAGGAGAGTAAGGTGCCCATTCTATAGGACCGGCTCTTCCTATCAATTTTGCTCCAAATGTCATATCTATAGTGATGCTCTTGCTATTAAAGAATAATGAGGTGGAGCACCATCTTGCTGAAAGTAGACCTCATCCAAGATACCATCCTGTATTAACTATGGATAAAAGAAATTTTCTAACATATCAGTATATACAGTTCCTGTTATCGTTGGCTCATTGAAAAAAAAATGGTCCATATATTTTTTCAGCAGAGATTGCGCACCAAACTGTTACCTTTGGAGTATCTCGCTGGAACTTGTTAAATGCTCTTGGATTCTCTGATGCCCAAATCCTACAACTTTGCTTGTTACACCTACCATATATGTGGAAACTAGCCTCATCAGACATAATTAACAGCGTATTTGGGTTAACTCTAAACAAGTCCAAAAGAGTTTCGCAAGTAAACAATCTCTTTTTATAGTCCTCCTGACGAAGCTTTTGAAATGTATGAAGCTTATAAGGGAATAATTTTAAACATTTAACACATCTCTCGCACTCACTTTTAGATAAATTTAATGCAGCCGCCATTTTCCTAAGAGATATTTTCTGAATATTAATTGCAATAATCTCATGGACCACTAAAAGGCTGTCTAAATATTTAGGATTAAACATATTCCTTTTTGGCCTCTTGACCTCCAAGTACCCATGTATTGAAAATTTCTAATGCCATTTTTTAATAACGTTTTTGCTTGGCGGAATTTTTTGGAATCTAGTTCGAAATCTTCTTTGTGTCGTTATTATTGATCGGGTTTCGATATACAAGATTACTGTTTTTGCTTTTTCAACTAACGAATAAATAATTTTCTTTAAAATGTATGTTAACTTTATTTGATATTTTACTCTGACAGTGACAATTATTTACTATGGATACCTAGTACAAAGGTAGATAGGCACCTATACCTATTTTAGTTTTAAAAAATATACCTCGATTTCTATTTTAATTTTTTGCTGCTAAAACTTCAAGTTACAAGTCCGATGTTTATTGGTTCATGAATACCTTGGATACGACTCCTAATTATGGCGTTGCAATATACAGGGTGTTCCATTAAAATTAGTTGTAAATTTTGATGTCGAAAAAAGGCAATTTTTTTACTCCCACTGTATAATTGTCGACAAAATTTGGTTCCAACTAGAAAAAACTTTATGCCAAGAGAAAAGGAATGGCGTAAACCGTAGGTGGCTAGCACAACTGGTATCAAAGTTATAAGCATTTAAAATGGGTCACTTTCGGCTGGGACACCCTGTATTACAAATCGCAAAACGATTTTCTGGGCAAATCCTTAGTTTTTGTCGAGGTTTTTGTAAAATTAAGTAAGTACCTAGGTATGCCTTCTAAAAGTGTCAGTTTTGAAAACTTATACCTACCTATCATAACTACAAAATGTTCTAGAAAATGTCCCATTTTTTTTTCTTTATTTTCTTTATGTAGGTACTTCACCACTTTTTAAAAGTTACCCAATTATACCTAATTTAGATAAACTTCTAGGTACACCTCTTCAAGGAAGAGGTCACAGGAAGGATACCTATACTTGGGTTAAAAATGTCCCATTTTTTAATTGAAATTAATTAAGTACTACCTACCTACCCCCGTACCTACACTACTTTAAAAATTAAAAATTACACAATTATAATTTACGTAAAACTTCCACTCTAGCTTCTATTTTAAGAAACAGAAGAAAGAATGAAATGAAGAGTACCTAGGTATATTTGAGTTAAAATAACCCCAAACAAAAAAGTATGGGAATAAAGTAACGAACTGCTAGGAACTTCACCTGTAGTATTTTTTTTAAATCCTTGTGTCAAAAATTATATTTTACTGTAAAATTTTTTTTTTAAAGTAGACAAAATTTTAAAAAAAATGGCGGAAAAATTACTTCCTCACTATGTCTCTGACCGATTTTTTTTGTAACTTACTTGATTTTTCGTTAATATTTGTTTGTTATTAATTTATTTTATTGCTCATATGGAAACTAATGGCTATAAAAGACCACAAAATTAAGTTTAGAAGACAAAAATTTAGCAAGACATACTAGAATTTGTATTTTAATTCATATCCCAAATAAATTACGTCACTCCCTCACATCATCAAATTTGCCGCCATAAAATTTATAATCTTATGAAATTTTATATTTGACCTGTTGGCAACAGTGTGCGAATCACTTCTTGATTGTTTAGACTTGGTAAATATCCTTAAGCAAGTGTTACTATTTAGCACTATATCATGTCTAGATTTACCGCTAAAAGTCTAACCTCAAATGCCACTGTTTATCAGACAGTGTTGTCAAATATTGTTAATAATCATCACTCCCTCACCACTCACTCCCTCATAATTTTTGAATATGAGCTAGTGACGCATTTGATGAGGGAGTGATTTCTATTTTTTTTTTTTGTTTTTAGAAAATGGCCCGTTCTAAAGAAGAGGCTAAATTGCGCAAGAAGGAGTATGATCGAAGAAGACGTGAAGAAGCGAAAAACGATCCAACCAAACTCGCGGCAATTAGAGAAAAGGAGAAACTAAAATATAAGAAAAAGCGTGAAATGGAACTACTTTCAGCCAAGTTGGTAGGCGATATGAGCGAAAGAGAGCACAGGAAAATAAAAAAAGAATGGAAAAAAAAATCAAAAACCTACAGAGAAAAAAAGAAGATACAAAAACGAGTTGAACAGCTTCTTGTGGATAACTCTCCTCCCCCGTCACCTGCTTCTTTCATCGATGCCAGAGAAGAAATAAACACTCCATCCCGATCTAACAACACACCTAGTTCTACATCAAGAAAACATATTGGGCGCAAACGTGTGAAAAAATCTCGCTTTAAAAGGTATAAAATGATTACATATCTGGAGCGTAAAGTTCGCACGGTCAACAGGTCAGCACAAAAGTATAAAAAAGAGGTACCACAGGCTGAAGAAGAAGTTTGGAGAGAAGAAATGCCCGATAACACCAAACTCAAAAGTTAATCAACTTTTAAAAAATGAGTAAGTTTCTGCAAGCGTAAGAAAAAACTTGTATTTGGTGAGGTGATAGAACGTCAATTAAAAGAAAACTTTCAGACGATATCTGGGCATACAAACAAACGCATAAGTATATAACAGAAATCTTCAGTATAATGTGTTAAAGAAATATCGACTACTGGATATGGCAAATAAAGCGAAAATTCTTAATCCGAAATCGATTAAGGTTTGTCACAAAAAAATTCAACCTAGAGGTCGCCACCTATCTAAACATGTTAGAGAAAGTGTGTTTCAATTTTTTGAAAGGGATGACGTGTCACGGATTACTGCCGGAAAAAAAGAATTCATTACTTTTAAAAAAGATAAAAGACAAAAAAGATATTTACTAGATAACTTGCGTTATTTGCATAAAACTTACTTGTCTACTGCCAAATATCATTTAAGTTATCAGTCATTTTGCAGATTGAAACCCTTTTGGGTATTAAAACCAAAGGTCGAGGACAGAGAAACATGCAGGTGCAGTAGGCACTTGAATTTTGAATACATAGTAGTCCCTCTTTATACTATGAGAGTTATAGAAACCAAGACGTCAAATGATGTTATACGTGCCATGTGCTGTGACCCTTTAAAGGCAAATTGCCTTTTTAGAAATTGTCAAAATTGTAAAGACAAATATTTAAAGATAAATGAGTTTACAAATAAAACGACTACGTATTGTAAATGGACGTCAGTTTCCTCAAAGTGTACTATAAAAGGAATAGAAAAAATCATTCGCAAATCAACCAAAGTCGTAGTTCCAAATACTTTAGTCAACTTGTACTATGAACTAGAAAATTCTTTAGATGATTTCTTTACCCACTGCGGCAATATTCTTCACCAGCACAAAGAAATATCGTTGTTAAAGTCATCGCTAAAATCTCATGAGATATTATTTCATATTGATTTAAGCGAAAACTTCGCATGCAAATATAGCGAGGAAATACAGTCGTTTCATTTTGGTGGATCAAGAACTCAAATTACATAGCATACTGGAGTACTGTACATTAGAAATGACAATAATGAAACTATACCACATTTATTTTGCACTCTATCAGGCTCACTCCGTCACGATTTTGTGGGAATATGCGCACATTTAAAACCAGTGTTCGAGTGGCTTAAAACACTTACTACAAATGAAATAAGTGGTGTCCATTTCCTTAGTTACAATATAAAAATCGATACATGTTTTATGTAATATCAAATGAAATAAAAAATTTTATTCCTACAGTTAAGGAACTTACATGGAATTATTCTGAGGCCGGACATGGAAAGGGTGCCCCAGATGGTATTGGGGGCACCCTTAAAAGAACAGCTGACCAAGCTATTGCAGAAGGCAAAGATATTTCCAATCTTCCTGATCTTATAAATATATTAAAAGAAAGGTGTCCAGGAATTTACATTAAAGAGTTGCTAGATGATGTCTTAAATGAAACAGAGATACTGCTCTCTAATATAAATACAACACCATTTGTAGGCACTAAAAACGTTCTCCAAGTAATTTTTACAGAAAAGGATCCATACCTTTACTTCAACAAATTAAGTTGTTTTAAATGTTTTCGAAGTGAATTACCTTGTCATCAATTTCATTTAGGAAAAGCTTATCCTAGAATTAATTTTTTAACGGAATCTAAGAATAACTATAATAGCTTGATTAATAATTGGGTTGCAGTCGTGTATGATGAAATTTGGATTCCAGGAATAATCAAAAAAGAAAAAGATGATAATATATTTGTCAATTTTATGAAAGGTACTGGTCCAAACCGGTTTATTTGGCCGGATATTGAAGATACAGGCCTGATTAAACGTGATAGTATTTTATGTACTATGAAAGAATTTCCAGAACTAGTATCTCACACTGGACGGTTAATTTATTCTTAACCAGCAAAAGAATTTCATCGTATCACTGACCTGCTATTTAAATTAGAATAAGACATATTATTTTGTAATAATTAAAAATGTTATATTTATAAACATATTTGTTCCGTTCTAAAAAAGTTTTTTTTCTTCCCCCCAATATGTGTCCATTTAATGTTGAGATTAGCTGGGTAATGACGAGAATAAACAATCTCGAAGTTTAACTGTAATATATTTATCATTATTAATATTATATTATTATATAATCAGAATCAGCTATTTAAAATCACTCCCTCATATGATGCATCACTCCCTCATTTCTCGATTTTCAAAAAAATCGCTAAAAAAACCTTAAAACTTTCGAAAACATTTTGATTTTATTGTTACTAAGCTTATTTCAATAAAATAGACCCCCTTGCAAGATATAAAGGCTTTTCTTGATAGTTACTCATTGTGCCACTTCTTCAATCAAAATTGGCACATTTGCAGAGATTTACCCGGGGATTTACCCATTTATCTAATAAAATTATAACTTTGATTCATAAATTCTACATTTTAAGAGACATTTTAAACACAAAACTACTTATACTAATATATAAGAGCCTAGTTAAATTATTGATCAGGTACGGAATTCTGGTCAGGGGAGGTCTATATGACAGTGCTCTTTACAGATTGAATATCACTCAAAAATATATATTGAAAGTTATCTTTAAAAGAAATAAATTGTATCCCACAAAATTGCTGTTTTCTGATGATATTTGTAATGTTCGGACTCTTTATATGGTAACTATATCATTTATTCATAAAACCAAATCCGCTAAAAATACTATTAGCCACTGTTATCACACTCGTGCTAGAATGAATAAGGATATGATTATTCCAGTAAATTACAACAATATCAATTTAAAGAGTGTTTGCTACCTAGGGCCCAAAATTTACAACATGATGCCAGTAAGTTTTAAAAGCATAACAAAGCTACATAGATTTAAGGACGAGTGTAGAAAATACATATTAACAGAATTTAAAAAATTTGAAAATCTTTTTAAATAAATAATAAAATAATATCGATTATTCATTCACATCACAAAGTGATTATATTTAGGTCAGAGCTCGGGTTCAAAATCTAAAATATAGTGAATCATAAGAGGTGTAAGATCCTGGTACATACAAGTAACTCTGTTACTTAGGTACCAAACTAATAATAGTTAGGATTACTTATAAGTATTGAAAGTGAATATAATACAATATGTTTCTGTAAATGTATTATTTGTAATAAATAAATAAATATTTTGTTTAATGTTTGAAATGGGACAATACGGGACCCAACTGAAAAATACAGGACAATACGGGAAGCGTTTTTTAAACGGGACGGTTATAGAAATACGGACCATGTCTCGGCCAATACGGGACGGTTGGTCACCTTAAGGTAAGTTAAAATTGTCTCGACACTATTACACCAAATTAGGTAGGTACTTAAGTATTTTGCCAATAAAAAGTATAAAAATATTGCAAACCTCATCGCTATCGTCATCACCAATATAGGGCTCATCCTGTAGTGTTTCTTTTGACTGGGGAACAAAATTTTTAAACTGGCTCTCTGTTTCAGGAGATCCGTTTTCTTCATCTCCGAAATTTTGCTCACTTTCGTCAAAATCCTCGAACTCTGCAAACTCATTGTCTGATAAATCATCAAAATTGCCTACAGCATAGTGAAATAAGAAAAATATACACACAAAATTAAATAATCGCATGATTTTCAAAATTGTTCGAAAAGTTTCTTTATAATTTAGTTAGGTTAGAAAACTAGAATTTTCTGACAGATAAAAGCGTTTTCCATTTACAAGTTTAATGGCATTTTTGGGACCCTCACCTCAGTGGAATAGACAACAGCATGGCCCTCTACGACGTTTGGAAATAGATAAAAGGTACTGTCGCTCTTTTTACCGTCTAAAGGTCGGTCACTGAAAAGATTTACCCCTGAATTTGTTAGTAAATGCATGTCTGATGACAAAAACGTTTCTTCAAAATTGTCCCCATAATTTTTGCTTCTTCCCCTAATAAAGGTTTCCCCACCAGCTCTTTGATTGATTTTGAATGACGCCGCCAGCTGACGCCTTAATATCACATGCCTTTGATGATCATTAAAAAGGGGAGTTTGCTCCCCTGAAGCTTTTAAAAAATCTAAAGTTTCGAAATCGTCCAAAAATTCATCTTCTGACAGTTCTGACGCCCTACCAGGCAGGCTATTCCTACCGCTAACACTTTCAAGAGTAAACATTTTTAATTGTCCAGGGATGCCAGGCCGCCGGGAGACGACCGAAAAAAACAAACTACTTGACGCTACATAGTCTGTCAGTGAATGTTCCCACCACCTTTTACCCTGATAGCTGGAAATGCTAACAGCCACTCAATGCGCAAAGAAAAGGGGCATTTATTTTCAAAAATAAAATTTTAAGGGATATTTAATTTTCTTTACAAACGGAATCAATTTATTAATGATAAGTAGAAACTTATTTTGTGTTAATAAAACCGTTGAAAAATTTAAAAGTTGGCACGGGCGCGTGTCCAACAGGAATACAATACAATGCAAAATATTTTATTCAATATCACGGAGGGCTTATTAGTCCTTATTGTTTGTCTTGTTTGATTTTAATTTTAATTTTTTTAGGGTAAGTCTGTCCGTTGTAAGTAAGTTCGCCCTAAATGATAAAAAATAGTATTACCAACATAAAATTTAGACATAAAAATTTACAAAATTTGAAGGATATATTTTCTTTTTAAATATGTGTTTTTTCTTGAAAAAGCTACAAATTAGAAAAGTTGGTATAACGTACGTCTTTTATATAAAGCAGTTTTAAGCACTTGTCTCGTTATAAAACTGGCCGCAAGCGGCTCGTTTTTTAACATGGACGCGTGCTATAAAATGATGCTTTATAAAACGTGTACGTTAATATAACATAATATTTTCTTATTATTCCTTTAAAACATAAAGTGTCCTTTAACACATTGCCTATAAGGGCAAGCGCTTTTGTTACTTCTTATGATACTACGAGAATAATATACAAGAGTGGTATATTAAGTGTATCAACATTTAGGAAATGTTGAACAAAACCTTGAATACCTAAAACAAATATATTAAAGCAAGTTTGTAGTTAAGAACTTTGCATATTATTATGTGCTTAGTAAAATTTTTGTTCACCAATGTATAGTCCAAGTTATCATGATCATCATCATTTATCATTTCTTCCAAATATTACCTAAAAAATAGCCCTAAAATTGAAGAAGGTTTTAATAGTCACAACACACATTTTAATTAATAACTCTGAAAACACAAATACCTACTTGATGTAATGTAATATACATTCCTTACCTTTTAAGCATGACAGTAAAAGTTGCAAGTTTTGAAATCAGTTAAACCCAAAACACTTAGCACTTTTATGCACTGGCGCTTATTGTGGATAAACTCTACCCGTCACCCATGTGTACTAACCTGAAACAATAGAAAAAACTTTTAATTAAATACAGTTTAGCGATCCCTAACACTTCCAAAACCCGCGTGTAATAGATTTTTAATTAAGGACGATTTTTAGAAAAAAATGACAAATAGTCAGGAGTGGCGTTTTAATGTTTCTAGATTGAAGTCAGTTACTGATGATTTACTTTTTATACTGCGATATCGGCTAGCACCTATTAACCAGAGGTGGGTAAAATGGTTTTAAAAATGCATTTAAAATGAAAATACAAAATAGATGCCTCAAAAGCCATTTAAGATAAAAAATAGAAAATGATTTTTAAATTTTCATTTAAAATATAAAATGGAAAATAGGTATTTTAAATAAGTTTCTATGGAAAATGCTTTCTCTTTATTAATGTACTTTACATATTATGTAACACCGAAGGTTCTATGTTTCTAAAAACATTGTTAGCTTTAATTATCAATAATAGGCTTGGGCGGACGATTTTTTTAATTTAATTTCAGTTGTTTCTTGCCTCTTTACGGATTTCACAATTTTTCCCTCGCAATTTGACAATTTCTCACAACGTCATCATAACCACAATCCAATTGTCGAATGTCAATCACTTGTCAGCTGATAATCGTTAGAGACGGCGAATCTCGTTCGTTAATTAGGTAAAATCGGGTGTACGAAATTGACCAATCAGAGCATCTATTACCTATAACTATTTTAAATAGAAAATTGTTCATTTATTCTATTTCAAATATAAAATAGAAAATACTTTTTTCGAAAGTATTTAAGATAGAAAATAGAAATGCGATTTTCTATTTTGCATAGCCATTTGAAATATTTTCATTTCAAATAGTTATCCACCTCTGTTATTAAAGCAGTACTTTGAAATTGTAGTATAGAAAGTTTTAAAAATCTTACCTTAGTTAATTTTCGTAGTTTGCTCTAATCCAGCTTGTGTCCCGAACATTTAGCATTTTGGTTTAAGTTTTCATGGTCACACTAAATCGAAGCTCTTCAGACAGATCCAAAAGCCAACTGTATTTTGCAACAACTTGTCCTCAAAGCGACAATTAAACAGATACAGAAACCAATTAAATTAATAATATAATTTTTTTGCTCTCGTCTGTCATCTCGAAAAGAAATGTCCATGGTGTTATTTTCGGATTAAAATTTATTGAGACCCGAACACACAAAATAATTTAAGTAAATTTTGTAACACCACAGGTACTATACCAAAAATATTTTTAATTCTGTAGCGTTTAGCCCTTCATGGCTGCTAATAAATGATGATGTAGAAAAATCAAATGTTTTGTGACGTATCTACTGTTAATCAACAAATTTAAACTACGATCAATCATATCCTTTCTGTACGTTAGACTAAAAAAGATTGGATTGATTTTAATGTGAACTGGGTTCTGTATCTTGCGTTACCCTGAAAACATCGCGACTCGGATTTAACACGTTGCTTTAGATGTTGTTCTGGTTGAACCTGAAACAAGAAAAGGGTGCCTTAAAAGTTGACTATTTTTTGTTTTAAAATATTGGATCGTATATAGTAAGGTCAAAAATATAGTGTCACATATTTAATTGTGTTACAAATACGGTCCAAGTAGTAGGAAAAGAAAATCTTAGAAACAAATTAGTTACCTCCTTGTCCATTTCCATTTGCCCTATGACTTCATCTTTATTCTTCTTTCTTCTTGTTCTTCTCTTCAAGGTGCGAACAAAAAGGGCGTCGAGATACCCTAGAGACAAGCCGACTTGCCATTGACTTTTTCCAGACATTCGATGGTCTTCAAAGGGGCTAACTTTACCGCGCTTCTAAACTGTGCTGATGTTATTTAGACAAACCCTTGAAGAGCAGAACCTTCTTAAATCACTCGCGTGTAACTCGCATGTGACTCGCACTTCTGTTTTAGGGGTCCTGGCGCGTACCCAATATCTAAAATTAAAAAGAAAAAAATATTTTACAAAATAAAATTATCAATTATCGTCGAAATGGGGTTTTAAACTAATAATCGACTACCTCGTATATCCCTAAAATAAAATGTCTATAGAAAAGCTTATTTTATAATTTATTAATGCGCCCGCTAGAAGAAAATACTCTATGAAAATGTCAAAAATTAAATATCGAATACACGTGTCCAAGCAATTTTCCAAAAGAAAAACGGTACTGGATTTACTGAATTTATTCCAAGTTAAAAACTCATACTGTATGATACCTACTAATTGCTTTTTGTCTTAAATTATATTTTAGAAACGTTTATAATTGGCTGAAGACAGCTAATAAAAAGTATAATATTTTATTTCAATTTAATTCAATTCAATTCAATTGATCTTTAATTTTAAAATTAATTGGGTACAAATTATAAACCAGTAAGCTTACCAAATTATTGTTTAAAATGAGCCAGCTCCAGCGATGTTGGTTGACGTTGGTTGGTGATGCAGGTTGCTCTGTCCCATTCCATAAATAATGAAATTTATTAAACATAATATCAATCCACATTAAAAATTTTGAAAGCCCGTTTTCGTCCCGTATCTTCTCCAAGCTCACAGGATTTTTGCCCCGTCTTTAAATTTTCAAAATGCTGCTATACACATCGACCATCGGGGGCGCAAAATCGGTTACGCTCAGTCCTGCATGCCGAATCCAGGATGTAGGCACCTATACTGCACGAAAAGCTTTATTTCGCACGGCGTACAGGTTTGCTGCGGACTCTTAGTCACTTCCGACCACCCATTCAACGACTTTACAGAGCTGCACGCAGGTGGCTTGGAGTCGACCGCGCCTGTTGTTAGTGTGGATTAGGTTTGGTATCGAGTCCGTCTAAAAAAAAGGAAACAATAAGGTTACCACCAATTTTATGTTTTGTTAACGACAAGCACAATTTCTACACTAGGTTTTGCGGTCAACAAGATGACGTTTGCTTATCATGCCAATATATTTTTTTATATTACGGATATGAATATTTTTGTCAACTGCCTAACAGTTACAAAACTGTTTCATATCGCCAACCAACAGAGGGAGACGATAAGCAATGTTACATAACGACCCTCACGTATTTAATTTTAAAATGTTAAAAAATTAATTTTGCCAATAATCTAACCCCACCAGCAACTATGGGCATTATACAATTACATAATTAATAGCTGCCTAAACTCTTGCATGAAGTTAAAGTCATACACACACCATTGCATTGGCCCCTTCTGTACACATCTACCTGTGCAGCATTATAAAATTACGTAATTAATAGGTGGACCCTTGGCGTTTATCCTCTTCCCCCATTGCCAAATAAGTATCTAAACTCTTGCATCAAGATAAGAAAAAAATTATACACACACCAAGGGCCCCCTTCTAAAGTACAAATAAAAATTTAACAAAACATATACCTACCTTTCAAGAAACAGAGCACTGAATTTTATTTGGTTACCCGAAGAATAAAACGCGCACAAAAAGACACCGAAATAAACTTGAATTCAGTGATGAGCTATAGTAAACCCTGGCGAACGAAAACCACCCCGGGGTTGTTTCCAGGCAGCGTGCGCGAAAAGCTCCGTCCCGTACAACCACTCGTATTCAAGTAATTATTTAATTTCATGCTTCTACCTGGGTTAAGATAACAATAAAACCAAAAAAAAACAGAAAAAAAGAATGATTCATTCCAAGCGTTTGTTGACGATTTTTGTATAGATATTTTATTTTCAAATAAAAATAAATTTTAGGAATATTAATATTTTACATCTTGTACATATAGACGCTATTTTCATGTACAGGGTGTTTCATTAAGGGTGACCATCGGCCAGATCTCGGAAACTACTAAGCATAGAAACTTGGGGAAAAAATTATGATTAAAGCGGTCATGAGAAAATTTTGAAAATTATTTTTAAGTTCCTCATTTCGCCGCAAGAGGGCTCAATTGAAAATTATTTTTTTAAATTCTAAATTTCTCCGAAAATTCCCATATTAAGGTATTACTCTAATTACATTATTAGAAAACTTAGACAATTCTGCATCATTTCGGTTTAAGGCTCATTGGCGTACCGACCTTGATAAGAGTGGGGGAAGCTATTGAAAGTGTAAACATTAAAATCGCTGTAACTTCTAAACGACTTATCCGATTTTACTAAATTTAAGCTTGTTTGGAAGAGAAAGGTATAAAGGTAAGTACCTTCACGTGTCCAACGGTGCACGATAGTTTTTGATAAAATTGCTAGAGGGCGCAATTTGTAATAATAGCAGTTTTTTTTTTATTTTATCCCGAAAATTCAAATCATACGGTATAACTATGACATCATAATTGAAAAGTAGTTTAAATTTGCAAGAAAAAATGTGAAGACCGCAGTTCGATATCTTTGTTTATTTAAGGAAATTATTGTTTTTATTGTTCCATAGGTATGTAGTTTGGATTAGTAATAATAGGTTTTCATTTCTCATTTTCCATTTTCCATGCCTTCTGCCACCCTGTATATAAAAAAAATCGGTCAAAAATGACTTATTATATTTAAATGGAATAAACACTTCATACCATCTAGAAAGTTGTATACAGGATGCCCCATCACTAAGGGGCTCTGCAGCAACAGAAGATGAAAATAGGTCATTTATGCCTAATTTTTTATAACCGTTAATTTTCAATAAATTATGTTTTGCTAAGAGAAAAAATGTTTTTGATATCTATCATTTAAACGCAAATATCCCAAAAACTAATTGAAATATCGACATTAATGGCCAGAAATGTGAGAGACAAAAAATATATGCGAAAATTTACGAAACATAATATTGTGCAGCTATATAGCGCTCTCTGGGAGATATATTAAAACTCATCGTGGAATCCTCCTTCTTGCCCTCAAAAACATAACTAACACCCAATTTGTTTCATATCCGCTTAACACCAAATCATCGCTAATTTTATAAAGTAAATATTTACTTGGATTACCCTGTACAGGGTCTTCCAAGGAGGACTGAACAGGGGCTCATTTTTGAGCTTCCTTGTATTTAAAGAAAAATCCAAAATAGCCAATCGATGTACTTTTTCCTGCAGAATTCAAAAATGAAACCAAAAATTTATTTGAACCAGAAACAAAAGAGTTACGATATGGATAAGGTGTTTTTTAAATGGAACATAGCTTTTTTATACGATTTTTGGAACGAGTGATTTTTTTTTGTCCGTTCTGATTAAAATATTTAATATTGTGACAGCTATTTTTATTAAATTTTAATGTTTTATCCAGTATAATTTAACTTTAACCTGTTTGAAACATACACTAGGTAATAAAAGTATAATCACCTTTGAATCCTTCAAAGTCAAAAAATTTGACAAATTTACTATAATATTGCCGAAATGAAATATGCATTAGATGAGAGATTGCAGATTGTTATCTTGTTCTACAAATGCCAAGAAAATGCAAGAGAAGCAAGGAGAAGATTTATTGCAAATTTTCACAGAAATATATCCGTCAATACTATTCTAAGGATAAAGAACCTATTTGAGGAAAATAAAACATTACATGACAGAAAAAGAAATCCAGAAAGGAATAGAAATCGAGACCGTACTATTGTGAATTATTTTCGACTAAATCCAACCAAATCAATTTCGGACGCAGTTCGGGACGTTCAATACGGCGGCGGTGTAAGACGCAGAAGAGTTACCCAAGGAACTGTTCACAGGACTTTAAGAAATCATAAATTTAAGTCTTATCATATCCTTCCACTTCAACATCTAACACCGGCACAAAAAGAACTTCGCTTCCAATTTGTTTCCCAAATTGTGATTCGGAAAGAAAACGAAGACCCTAATTTATTCAGAAATATCTTATGGACTGACGAAGCCACATTCACAACATCGGGGGTTTTCAATAGACATAATAGTCATCACTGGGCCGTTGGAAATCCAAGAAAATTTCAGACAATTAAATTTCAAGGAAGGACTTCAATCCATGTTTGGTGTGGCATAAAAAATAATAGAATTTTGGGACCAATATTTTTTAACGGGACTTTAAATGGACAGAGATACTACGAGTTCTTAGAAAACGAAATTGAGACCTTTTTGGAAGATTTACCATTGGAAGAATATCAAAATTTAATTTGGCAACATGACGGGGCCCCTCCGCATGCCGTGCGTGAGGTTACTCAATATTTAAACGGACGCTATGAAGAATGGATTGGTAGAAATGGAACCTATGCTTGGCCACCCAATAGTCCCGATTTGTCAATATTAGACACATTTCTTTGGGGCCATTTAAAGAACGTGGTATACAAGCAGCGAAACCACGATATTGAAGAGATATATCATGCAGAAAATTGTGAATGAAATAAATCGCCTTAACCAGGAAAATCACAGTATAACAGCAAGTTTGGAAAGGCTACAAAGAGGTTATCGCACTTGTTTCGAGAACAACGGAGGTCACATTGAACAATTAAATTATTATTGTTTTTTTTTAATTAGTAGATATAGAGTTGGATTTCTTTTTCTGTCATGTAATGTTTTATTTTCCTCAAATAGGTTCTTTATCCTTAGAATAGTATTGACGGATATATTTCTGTGAAAATTTGCAATAAATCTTCTCCTTGCTTCTCTTGCATTTTCTTGGCATTTGTAGAACAATATAACAATCTGCAATCTCTCATCTAATGTATATTTCATTTCGGCAATATTAAGTAAATTTGTCAAATTTTTTGACTTTGAAGGATTCATCGGTGATTATACCTTTATTACCTAGTGTATGTTTCAAACAGGTTAAAGTTAAATTATACTGGATAAAATATTAAAATTTAATAAAAATAGCTGTCACAATATTAAATATTTTAATCAGAACGGACAAAAAAAAATCACTCGTTCCAAAAATCGTATAAAAAAGCTATGTTCCATTTAAAAAACACCTTATCCATATCGTAACTCTTTTGTTTCTGGTTCAAATAAATTTTTGGTTTCATTTTTGAATTCTGCAGGAAAAAGTACATCGATTGGCTATTTTGGATTTTTCTTTAAATACAAGGAAGCTCAAAAATGAGCCCCTGTTCAGTCCTCGTTGGAAGACCCTGTACCTCTTTCACCGTATAAGATAAGAAATTAAATGGCATATTTTTAAGTCCACAATCTTCTGTCTCTATGTAGCCCCATATTTACGGGACACCTTATATACAGTGTGTTCACGGATGGACCTAACTATACTTGTAAAAAACAATATTTTTAATTTTTCGAAAAAAAGTCATTCTTCATCATTTCTTCTGCTTGTTATAAAAATAAAATTTGCTTTAAGAAAATTCGATTTTATTGTACAGGGTGTGTAAAAAATGTTAAAATGTAGATTTGCAAAATTAAAAATTTTTGATCCAACTTTTTTCAATGATCAGAATAAAAGAGATTAGAAAGAGAATTCGAGAAGCCGAATAAAGTTTTTAGATATGACCCGTGGTAACTACGATATTTTATATTAAAACTTTAATCTGTAGGAAAATTAATTAGGTTTGGCCTGAATTAAAAAACCTTCATATAAAATTTCGTAGTTACCACAGGTCATATCTAAAAACTTTATTCGGCTTCTCGAATTCTCTTTCAAATCTCTTTTATTCTGATCATTCAAAAAAGTTGCATAAAAAATTTTTAATTTTGCAAATCTACATTTTAACATTTTTTACACACCCTGTAAAATAAAATCGAATTTTCTTAACGCGAATTGTATTTTTATAACAAGCAGAAGAAATGATGAAGAATGACTTTTTTTCGAAAAATTGAATATAATGTTTTTTACAATAAGTATAGTTAGGTCCATCCGTGGACACACTGTATATATCCATATTATTATATAAAATTCCCACAAAAGTAACAATACCAAAAAGTGTATTACTTTTTTCCTTGTATAATAATTAGGTACATAAATAGGTACTTATTTTGCTTTTTATAAAGAAGTACTAAAAGAAATAAATGTTGTTTTCTTCTTTTCCTTTATTTTTATAATTTTTTCAAAAACTTATTTTGGTAGGTACGGGTATGTCAATATTTAAATAATAAAATTAGTATGTACCTACGCCATGTCTTTACAAAATATTAAGACTCCCTTACAAAATTGAACAGGTGGCGATGGCGAAGGTAAAAGAACTTAGCCCGGTTCTGTGTCTGTAGCCAACCCGCTCAACGTAAAATATACCAGACTTTAACAGGGTGCCAAATTTTATTATTTTCTAATAAGCAATTTAAAAATTATTTCGAAAAATATTTCGTTATTTCAGGGGTATGCAATCGAATCCCTGTCTATCAACTTAATAATGTAAGAACTGTATTTTATGGGGATAATCCTTGACAGTAAAGGGAGGACTGTTTGAGCATCTGATCAAAAAAACATTAAGTTTCCATTTAATTTAGTTGTTACCTAGGTATTATTTTTAAAAATTGTTGTTTTTCACTTCTCCTCAAATGTTGAAGTAAATAAAGTTCTTATTATTGTACTTAATTTTAAAACACAAATATTAGGAAAACCAAAGTTAAAACATTTACACCAAAAATATAAAGCGAATCACGTTTAACCCCCAAAACCCTAACTTTTCTGCGCCACTGTTTAACATAGGATTAACTGAACCTTAGTAAAACTATACCTATAAAATATTTTATGAACAAATTTTCGACTGTGACTTTTTAGATCTGTGTAAGGCATTTGACACCCTAAACCATTATATTTTATTAAGAAAATTATACAGTACCTACCTATTGGGATAAGAGGAAATACACACAAACTACTTCAAAGCTATCGTAAACAATTTCTTTAAATTAGGGAAAGAAAAAGTTCGGAAAAAGAAATAATATGTGGAGTTCCACAAGGATCAATATTAGGTCCGTTATTATTCCTAATTTACATTAATTCCGTTTCCAAATTGAACTTAATGGGCAATATAAAGCTATTTGCAGATGATACAACAATTATTTATTTTGCTGAAACTCTTGCAGAAATGTATTTTGACATTAATAATGATTTAAAAATACTTCTTTCTTGGCTTCAATCAAATAAACTTACTTTAAATTTTACAAAATCTTCTTTTATGTTTATAACTAAAAATAAAATAAATTCCATCATCAACCCCTTAACATTTAATAGTGAAAATATTCAATATTCGTAAACTACAAAATTCTTAGGATTAGTTTTAGACGAAAATTTAAATTGGAAATGCCATATCCAGTATATTATCAACTCGATGTCTCCTTTGGTATCTGTTTTGTACAGAGCTAGATATTTCATTCCTTTGAAATACTTAAAAAATATATATTTTTCATTAATATATTCAAAATTACAATACTTAGCTTCTGCATGCGGATCTGCTTGTTTATCAAACTTAAAACACTTAGAAAAATTGCAAAATAAAGTTATTAAATGTATATACACAAATTACCACATTTAGAACCAACTGTTAATCTATATAGACCGAAAGGGTATTTACACGTTCAAAATATTTATAAATTAAAAATTTGCATTCTAATTCACTCTATTATTTTAAAAGAAAAGAAATCAAATATAACACTTCAGGAGAATATAATATATACATTACATGATCATAACACGGTCATTAGATGTTGTATAAATTATCAAACTATACCAGTAAAAAGTAATTTCGGAAAAAATCGCTTTTATATGACGGAATAATAAAATATAACAATCTTCCGAAAAATATTAGAAAAATTAAAAAATTGGCAACTTTTAAAAAACAATTAAAGATATATTTACTAAATTAAATTATTTATACTTACTATTTTTTTAAAATTGATTTTATGAATGAATTAAATTGGATTAACTTCCATTTTTTTATTGTTATTTTTATTAATGGTTATTATTTCTTTCACTTTCCATGTAATATGAACGGTAAAAGTTAGTTTGGAATCAGTAGCGTAACTACAGGGGGGGCAGAGGGGACCGTGGCCCCCGGGCTCAGAGTCTCTTGGGGAACATCCAAAAGTAATTTTAAAGTCGAAAAATATATTGGTACGGTTCTTAAAATATTGTCTCACGAAACCTAATTGTAATCAAGAAAATACGAAAAACAGGAAAAATTTTGTTAGCTGTTGAAGAAATATGGTGGGCGGTTTCCGTAAAATAATTCTTTCCTGGTTGAACGCTTTGTACAAAAAAAGTTCGAAAAGTGACAGGACCTGAGTGAAACTATTTAAAATATGCTGCAACCGGCAACTGCGCTTGCCCAAAGTTCCCAAATTTGCTGACGAATTAAATTCTGATGAAAGATAATCAGATGCAAAATCCTATTTCAAAACGCAAATATTTTATGGAACATTGGATAAGTATAGTTATCCGCCAGTTGGAAGTGCAATTTAGGAGTTTACATGACATTGCAAGACTTTTTACACCGATTTTTTTTCAAAATATTCGGAACCTGTCGGAAAGTGAACTTGAACAGTTCGTTTTAAACTTGGTAAAAAAATATAATGATGATTTATTTTGTCAGTATACCTTGCGAGCCAAATTGTGCAACTGAAGCTATCATTTGGCAATAAGATCATTGAATTGAAAACTGTTAAGGATTTTGCAAAATTCTTAATAGTGGACAATTATTTGCTAGCACAAAATTTTCAGAAGTTTGTACAGCATGTTGTTTTTTACTCTGCCGGTGTCAGTTGCACAAGCAGAACGTTCATTTTCTAAGTTGAAGATATTAAAAACCATTTGCGAAGCTCAGTGATCCAACATCGCTTATCCATTCTTAGTATAATAACTATTGAAATACGAAAAGCTAAGGCCTTGAACATCGACGACATAATTGAATTTTTCGCTAGCGCTAAATCAAGGAGAAAGATGTGAAACATAAACGTCAATTAACTACAGACAGAGTTAATTGGAACTATCTAAGATATTTTAGTTGTTCGTTTTTTAACCAAAATTCAAACTTATAAATTCTTGGCGCCGTGGCATCTTTACCCCTCTACTGCCACAAGTGGCACGTAATATTTGCATCTAAGGTCTAGGCAAGTGTACGAGTATAGGCCTCGCCAAACCACTCTGCCCCCAGGTCTAAAATTTGAAGTTACGCCACTGTTTGGAATAAAGACATTTTGAAAGTTAAATTCAATAATGCTATATTTGGAAAGTGAATAATTGTATATATGCCTTTAATGACTCGGATACAATGACCAGTAAAGACCATTGTATGATTTTAGTATGCCTAACCCAGGTAGCAAGGTGACGTATTTAAGACGTCGATTATTGATCATCAGCGACGTCATAAATTACGTAAATGAAACGTTAAAAAGACGTGCTTAAGTCACAGACCAATAACGTCTTTTTTGACGTAAAAAATACGTCATCTTAGGACGTCTTTTTAGGTGTAGAAAACGTCAATAAACGTCATAATTTACGAAAAACGAACATTTACTAAAAACTTCCTAAAATAATACATAATAGGGGTAAAATACATATAAATATTTTATGTAAAAAAACTTTTTAATGATAATAAATTAACTATTACAACTTTCATGTGTATATGCAGAATTGGACAAATGCTAAGGAATCCTTTAATGGCGGCTAATAATACTTCTTTTTTTCGGGGCGTCACCCAGTTTGAGTGCACAACGGCTACTCCCCCGCCGTCAATTGCCTTGAATTCGATAACCTGGTATATTTATATTTGTTTATAATACAAAATATGTAGACACCATGATAGAAACTAAATCAAAATCACCATAAACTTTTCACTTTCACTTTTGCCGAACTGTCGACTGCCTGACTGCTAGCGCCAACAACAGAATACCAATGCGTTCTGCGTTCTGTCAGACAAGTCAGACTGCCAATGTCATAAAACGGAGCGCGGGTAATTTAAATTTGATATTCGCAGACTTTTAATGAGAAAATATTCACTTTTGCAAATTTTACATACATAAATGGTTAATTTGAAATGGTAATATTTTAAAAGTTTTATGATACGTACGTGCCTTTAACTATAAGAAAAAGCTATTCTCAGGCGTTTTACTTACTTAAAAGTCTGTCCCACTATATTTTCAAAAAACTTGGTCACTTAGATACTTTTTAATGATACGTATAATTCAATAAAATAACTAAAAATGGACGTTTTAATTACGTAAAATTATGACGTATAATACACGTGTTAAAAACTACGTTAATTTGACGTCATCTTGCGACCAAAAGACGTCAAGTGACTAAAAATCCCCAATATTCGACGTCATCAAGACGTCATCCATCTACCTGGGAAATAGGGGTAAAATATCAGTATGAAGTAAAGTGATTTCTTGATATGTAATTTTATTTTATTATGATCAATTTAAACACGTCCAACTAGGCCTAGGCCACACAAACAAGATGTTAAAGCCCGGACCTGTCTTTTTTCCAATTCGTAAAACGATAATTTTGCAGTGCGCATGCCTATTTCTGTGTGGCTTTGTTTACATGCGCACGGCCATAAATTTGCCACTTTCGTGATTATTGTTTGCTAATCTAAAGGTAAATGTCTATGAAGTATACCTTATTAAGAAAAGAAACGTTGCATGCATGCATTCTTCTTTTTTTAATATTCTAAAAAAAACAATTTTTATGCTATTAATATTATATTATTTTTATAACAGACTAGACCAAAATATTATATAAACCTAGGTATTTATAACCCAAACAATTTTAGGTATGTACCGGGTGGTCAACTAAGAATGGCCGCCAGCTATATCTCAGAAACTACTAAACATAGAAACTTGGGAAAAAAAAAATATTTTTAAAGCGGACATGAGAAAATTCTGGAAATTACTTTCAAGTTCCTCATTTCGCCGCAAGAGGGCACAATTGAAAATTATTTTTTAAATTTTTAATTTCTCTGAAAATTCCCATATTAAGGTATAACTCTGATTGCATCATTGGAAAGCTTAGACAATTCTGCATCATTTTGGTTTAAGGCTCGTTGACGTACCGATCTTGATAAGAGTGGGGGAGGTATTGAAAGTGTAAACATTAAAATCGCTGTAACTTCTAAACGACTTATCCGATTTTACTAAATTTAAGCTTGTTTGAAAGAGAAAGGTAAGTATCTTCAATCGTCGTATCCAATGATACACAATAATTTCTAATAAAATTGCTAGAGGGCGCAATTTGTAATAATAACATTTTTTTTATTTTATCCCGAAAATTCAAATCATACAGTATACTTATGACATCATAATCGGAAAGTAGATGAATTTCACAAGAAAATATGTAAAAACCGCAGTTTGATATCTTTGTTCGATTCAGAGTTATTGCCAAAACAATAATTTTTAATACAAATTGCGCCCTCTAGCAATTTTATTAGAAACGATTGTGTACCATGGGCTATGACAATTAAAGGTACTTATATTTTTCTTCCAAACAAGCTTAAATTTAGGAAAATCGGATAAGTCGTTTAGAAGTTACAGCGATTTTAATGTTTACACATTCAATAGGCTTCTCCCACTCTTATCAAGTAAACGTGTAAACATTAAAATCGCTGTAACTTCTAAACGCCTCATCCGCTTTTACTAAATTTAAGCTTGTTTGGAAGATAAAGGTAAGTACCTTTAATTGTCATATCCAATGGTACACAATCGTTTCTAATAAAATTGCTAGCGGGCGCAATTTGTATTAAAAATTATTGTTTTGGCAATAACTCTGAAACGAACAAAGATATCGAACTGCAGTTTTCATGTCTTTTCTTGTAAATTTCATATACTTTCCGATTATGATGTGATAAGTATACCGTATGATTTGAATTTTCGGGATAAAATCAAAAAAACTGTTATTATTACAAATTGCGCCCTCTAGCAGTTTTATTAGAAACTATCGTGTATCATTGGATACGACGACTGAAGGTACTTACCTTTCCCTTCCAAACAAGCTTAAATTTAGTAAAATCGGATAGGGCGTTTAGAAGTTACAGCGATTTTAATGTTTACACATTCAATAGCTTCCCCCACTCTTATCAAGGTCGGTACGTCAACGAGCCTTAAACCAAAATAATGCAGAATTGTCTAAGCTTTCCAATGATGTAATCAGAGTTATACCTTAATATGGGGATTTTCGGAGAAATTTAAAATTAAAAAAAATAATTTTTAATTGTGCCCCCTTGCGGCGAAATGAGGAACTTGAATGTAATTTCCAGAATTTTCTCATGATCGCTTTAATCATATTTTTTTTTCCCAAGTTTCTATGTTTAGTAGTTTCTGAGATATAGCCGGCGGCCATTCTTAGTTGACCACCCGGTACATTGTACATACAGTGTGTCTACGTAAGTTGGCGGCATATGGGAAACTTTTTATTATTAATTTTACGAAAAAAAGTTATTCTTCATAAATAGTTCTGCATGGTCCAAAGCCTAACATGCAACCATCAAATATCGAAAATTTCCAGTCATATACGAGGTTTGTCAAAAAACGTGAATTTTTTCCAAGAATGTGAATTTTTCCCAAGAGTAAAGTACCTTTACTTCTGGCATTATCAAAAATTGTAATTAAAAAAAGTTGATCAGAACTAAAAACTACGGCTAAATGTGCAATTATACGCATTTATGTTGAAAAATTATTTTATTGATTTATTATTAATTATTTAATTTTTTAATTATTTAATTAATTTAATGCGTGTTATTGCATATTTAGACGTGGCTTTTAGTTCTGATCAACTTTTTTTAATAACAATTATTGCTAGTGTCAAAGATAAAGGTACTTTACTCTTGGGAAAAATTTACATTCTATAGGGAAAAATTCACGTTTTTTGACAAATCTCGTATATTACTGGAAAATTTCGATATTTGATGGTTGCATTTTAGGTTTTGGACCATGCAGAACTTTTTATGAAGAATAACTTTTTTTCGTAAAATTAATAATAAAAAAGTTTCCCATATGCCGCCAACTTACGTAGATACACTGTATACCTATGTATACAAAATATAATTTTACATAAAAAAATTGCTAACGTTAAAAGAAAGATAACGCTTATAATATAATATGTTCGTTATATACCGGCGTATGTGTTTATTATTCTATTCTAATCAAACACACCAATACAATGCAACGCGACTTCCAACTATATAGTACCTAATGTTTTGTGTGACAAAGGTAAAATATTACCTACTTTGGTAAAAAATATTGAGAGGAAAAGTTATGGACAGAGAATAGGATATCAAGAAAATGTTTTATTATATATTGTAATCAAAATTCGATAATCACAAATATTGTGACATCGGACGACATCGGTTGTATGTATGTATCTACGTAGTGTTAGCCTGTTTACATTAGGTGCAATCGCTGCATGCAGTTTATAGCGAGGCAATTAATTGCATTGCATGACCGTTTACATCACGTTTACATTATGAAGCAATTAATTTCAAGCAAGTATCTTGACAACAGATATTACCAACCCAAACATCAGCTGATGAGAGGTTATGTGTTATGTTGATTTTCCTGTAAGTGTTTCTGTAATTTTTGGTTGTGATTTTTGTTAATTAAAACATATTGTACTTTCAAAAATATATTATTTAAAAGAAAATCACAAAAACGTACACCCAACGCTTTAAAATACAAACAAATACTTTTGTAGAGGTTATATTTACTTTTGTTATCAGGTTGGTATTGAAAATAATACTAGAAAAATCACTAAAATTGCATGCTATTTGCAATCAAATTAGATCATTTCCTAATTTCGTGCGATGCAAATAAAATTGCATCGGCTGATCAGAAAGTCACCAAAGCGCATGCCTTGAGGCAATTTTTTATTGCAATTGCATTGACTACACCTAATGTAAACAGGCTTTTATAAAGAGTTAAGCAGGAGACGCATTGAATCGACTCGGCACGGTCGGCTCGGTACGTTTCGTTCAGAATGCTAATAGTAAACTCGTAGGGATCTTAACTCGTATTAAATCGACCATCACTTCTAAAAATCTAAAAGTGACTATTGAGGTGCATAGACCTATCAAAACAAGAACGTATATAAAATAAAATGAATAGTTCATCTGATTATTTTTTGGTAAATATAGCTATTATACGCTCAAAATGATGTTTTTTTTCAGGGATGATAAATTTTGGGGAGCAGATTACGAATCTGAAAACGATTCTCGCCGGAAACGCTTAGTTTTTGAGACATTCCTTCTTAAAGTGTATTTTTCAATGGGTTTGTTCGGGTTTGTTCTCCAATTTTCCTTTATTGTTAATAAATCAATATTATATCTATGTTCACAAAATTGTATTTAAACATTTTTGAAAAATATTTGAAACTTTTAGATTACTAAAGTCAAAATGGTCTCTTGTCACTTTAATAAACGTTAATACCAATAAATTGTTATTGAAAGCCACCTTCGATATTTATTCATAATAATGACTGTTGGAATAGTTGATAAAATGAGTCTTGATGCGTTAGAAATTGCGATAGGGTTGTAATTAGGACAAATCTTTGATTTTTAATTCTGCATCGAATGACATTGAATATACAGGGGCTCCTATTTGAAATAAGAAAAATAAATTGCTTTAAAGTTTTTAAAGTCTGACACTAAACTTTGGACACCCTATATAATTCGCAGTAATCAAACTTGTTTAACGAGACTGTTATACTTTATTTAATAAGTTCCTTTGTATAATTTTATTAACGAGGCATTACTTTTATTTTTTATTAATTTTTAAAACCAGTGATGCAAAACTGATATTTATCAGTTTTTATTTTTTTTTTAAGAGAAAAAGTACCAAACTGCATGGAACACGACTCGTTTTACAAATTTTTTCTTAGTTCTGAAACCTATTATCTTTAGGAAAATGCATTTTAAGAAGAAATAGCTCAAAAACAGCGTTTCTGATTAAAATCTTTTTTAGATTCGTAATCTACACACTAAAATTCATCAATTTTGGCGTGGTAGGTATGCGTATAATAGATATTTTCCATTTTTTTTTCGTTACACTTTAGCCCGATATGTTTGTGCCAACCCAACATATACTAAACCGCCCCCTGGAAATAACCCGCGACCGCCACTGGTACATTGGGCGTTTTCTTCACATCCGCCGGCACGGCAAAGACACGGCACCATCACCAATTATTGCCGGTGGACGCAAAATTAATGCTTTCTGCGCACTCATCGAATTATCGGTATCGTGTCGTGTCGTTGCAGGCGCAGACTTGCCGTCAAGGAGCATCCACCTCACTCGTGTCTTGGCCGATTTTTTATAATTTGTGTGGTGTTTGGTTTTATGCGTCAAAACACCAAAGTTAATTAATTTAAATGGCTGCTTATTTTAATCGAACTTGTGTAGGCAAAACCCTGTTTTTGGGAAAAAAACAAATGATTATTATAAAAATTAACTTGGAAGTAGTCTCCTTGAGTCGGCAGCCAACTGGCATTCCGGCCATAGTGAAGAGCTGCTGCCGTTGTCGAGTTTGTTCGACGAACTCTAAGGACACTGATTAGAAAGAAGATGAAAAGTGCCAATGAAAGTGTGAAATTTATTTTACCTTATCTCTAAATAAAACCAGAAAAAAAATCAAATTGGCGATTTTCGGTATTTTACGGATATCTTCAGAAGTCCTCAGAATTTTCCTAATTTCTTCATGGTAAATTGGTCGTCTTGTCGGCTGTGAATTGCTCAACTTTGCACTAATTCAACCTTTGTTGTATCTCATCTATCATTTATGAGATCACAATAACACCCCGTTTTGAGCCAATAACATCGATTTTGCTTGTTGCGTTGTTGATTTCAAACCAGCCAGGTAGATGATGTAATGTCAATAGTGCGAAACAGAAATCTCTTGAATATTCTACAAGTGATTGTACCTACCTATTGTCTGTACAACGTTTAATTTTAATATAACTCCATTTTAACATTTTGTCACTTACAATGTTGTTCGAATGCCACACCTTTCTACAGCCGGACATAGGTGAAGTCAAAGTATCTGTTGCGAGTGTCCTACTTACTTAATGATTTTCTTTAAAGAACGCTAATGGAATGTATAAAAACTATATATTATTTAATTGTTTAAATCTAATGACACGAGCCTTATGTTAACCTAAAAAAATTATACACATGAACAAGCCCTTATAGACTGATGAATTTATTTAAGATTAAAACTATACATTTATAATAATTTAACTAAACATAAAAAGCAGAATATGTCCATAGCTATATTCGCTAATATATACCAGATTCCACAAAGAAAAGCTGTAGATCTATAATTTTCAGTAATAAACTTCAATGTTATTTTACAAAACTATTTGTTGGGATGCACAAAGAATTTAAAAAATATAACTAATGGGACAACTTTATCACGTCACAGTCAACATTTCTGATTAGTTAATTTCTGATAATTGTGTTTATTATATAATCTACGACAGTACCATTATGACGTATTTAGCATTATCATTTAGATGTCATTGTGACCTTCATAATAGCACTCAGTGCCATTATGAATTCATAATAACATCCAAATGTTAAGATACAAAAACAAAAGAAAAGTCGATGCAAACTATTTATTTGTTATTATTAGGTACTTAGAAAAACGGATTGCATTTATTTATTGTAAACATCCGAAGGGACACTTTCTCCCATATTTAAAAAATTTAGAAAATTAGACGGCAATGACGTTGTCAAAATCGAAATTGAAACAATCAAAAATGCAGTTAAGTACCATGATATCGACTAATATGGACACCTGAAAATTTTAAAAATTACGAAAACGTTATCTGATATCAGTGAAATTTAGACGAATAAAATCTATTTGCACTGTCGTAGATTAAATTTTGAATGATACACGTTCGATATGAACTTTGTTAATGAAACGTTTGCAACCTTAAACCACGAGGCGCTAGCCGAGTGGTGTAACGTTGCACACGTTTCATTATAGTGTTCATATCGAACTAGTATCATTAATAAATTAAAGCATTGTGCCCCTACATTGGCCTTGTGAATATTTATCCCTAGGATTTTGGCTATGCGCTACCTTATGCTGTCCTGGGGATAACCGCATTTAAATAACAAAACATATATCCTGGGATAGCATTTTCCTTATATTACAGGGCTATAGTACGCGCCACGGGTTTATTGGATATTGGATATTCATTCTGGACGTATAACGACTAAAATCTACGCTAACCACAGAGCATTCTGCGGATATTAAATAAGGATATATGGACTACAAAATATGCAATCGGATATCCTCCTTATAGCCCAGGACTTACGCTATAAATAGGGTATTGAGCGGATATGCTGATGGGGATAGCATGCATGGGTAGCCAATTATTAGTTTCAGTGTGATAATTGTAAAAGGTGTTGTACAGAAAATTCTGCCCTCTCTTTCTTAAACATGGTAATCTTCTTCGTTTTCTGGAAATGGTACCTGGAATCTTGGACTTCGCGACGTGACTCTGAATTCAGGAGGCATATCATAACATTTGCAGACACAACATGATGGAAATCTAAACCAGTCTGAGAAAATTCCTCTGCATTCATTATTTGGATCATAAGCAAGTAACCTAGAAAAAATATAAACAGTATGATATATATGCAAACTTTTACTACATTTATTGTACAATTTATTTCAAGCAACCAAAAATATGTATTCCTGCTGCCACTGATCAAGGTTTTATTGTATATGTTTGATGGGGAGGTACTGGACGACTGACTGACGTTAGTGTTATTATTTTCGATGGGTTGGATAACGAGCGAAACGTGTGAATCTCCTTTCTCACAAAATAAAATTACACTTTTAAGGCTAACATTAATATTTTCATATACAGTTTGTCCATACGTAGAAAAAAAAGTGTGTCCACGGGTAGAGTTTGGAAGAGAAAAACCCTTTTTTATTAGTAGGTATAAAAGAAAAAGTCATAATTTATAGGTACACATGTGGCTTTAGATATCCCTATAAATAAAAGTCGATAATTGAGAGATCGGGACCCCTACGTGCCAACTGATTTGGACCATAGGTACCTTTCAATCCATTTGTTTCCAAAGTAATGATTTAACCAATCATCAGACAGAATTAAAAAAAAAATTCAAAAAACAAAAACTGTTGTTTCTGACGAACCCTACATAGTAATCGCAAATCTAATAGTTGAAGTTGTAGTTTCAACAGTAACAAAATTTATTTAATAAATCAAGGAATTAAAAAAAAAAGATCCAAAAACTAACAATGTTGTTTGTGATGAATCTTGTATAGTTTTAAAAGCAGACGTTTTTATAAAAAAAAATTTTTCTTGGCCTACCTACCTACTAATAAAAAAGTGTTTCCTCTTTCAAACTCTATCCGTGGACACACTGTATATAATTTATCATTCGTAAATATGTTCTAGATATTATCATGTTTAATAGTTCATATTCAGTGTCCTCGTTCCATACTACCTACTCTTATTGTAGAAATATAATAGTGTATTATTTTGGGACGTTATTTCTATACTGCAATTTTTACCTGTGTAACCTGTATTGCTGTTCGCATCTACAGCCTTCCCTGCAATACATCTGTCTATGCTCAAAGGTGCATTTTTCCCAATGAACATACTGTTCAAAGGGATACATGTTGAGAAGAGCTAGTACTTCGCCACGGGTGTTGTTGGCCCAAAAAGGTGCAACCACCTCTTCTTTAACTGGACACGCATTGCTGAAAAAAATACTTAATATAATATTACGATATTATATTTTTCGCATATTATCTGCTTCTGTCAAAGCTAAGTCACTAATAAGAAGATTAATAATTAGAACTGGTCCAGCTAAATGTTGTTTCAAATTAAATTTATTATTAGGTACGCAATACCTATTTTTTGTAAGTATATGTATACAGAGAGTTCCCGAATAGCGCCGTGTTGATAATAAAGATGCTATTTCTACAAGCGATTTTAGGAGAAAAAATTCTAAAGGCCATATTATATACTATATCGTTTCAATATGAAAATATAGGATGTTGAAATTTAACTTTTTTATTCATAACTATGTACATTTTTTGTGATATTTTATTTTATTTTGGTATACAGTCTACCCTAATTGTAACCCTTCATGAAAATAATAATACAATTTAAAAAAATGATGTGCAGGTATTCTTGTTTTTGGGGCACAATGCCTTTCGGTTCCCCCAATTTTTTTATTGGAACGATGCTGGTTATTCCTGCTTCTCGAATCGTATTTCCCATTTAAATAAATAAATATGGTTTTATTGTAATTTACAGGAGTGTAAAGATAACAAATGGCGGAGTTGAAGCAGCTTCTTATTTATCTCAACCGAAATAATATTCTTTTTCTTCAAACGTCATATAAGTGATAACTTATGTGACGTTTCTCAATGACATCAAATGTCATTTATATGACTAGGAGTAAGTACTTATACTATATGTATAATATTGTATACGTACTTACTTATACTCTTATAGGCGTATAAAAATAATTGTTTTGATAGATGCCAAACAAGTACGTATTCATGATAACGATACCAAAAAGGGAATAAACAGTGAAATAAGTCAAAAATTCAATCTTTTTATCTTCATTTTTATCTTCTTCGTTTGAAGAAAAAAATAGTAGATATATGATATTCGGAGAATGAGATAATTTATGTGCTAAGCGTGGAAAGTTTCGCATGGATTGTCTGACTCACTACGTTCGTTAGACAATCCATGCGATGTCCAAATATTCTTCTAATATCATAATGTACTAATTGTTTTATTATACAATTTAGTAGGTAAGACAACACAGACGCTGGATTATAAAAATGACAGACGTGTCACATACAACTAGGATGAAGTTATATAAAAAAATATATGAAATATTGATCGGGAATATATTATATTTTTTTAATTTGTTTATATCTTATAGTTTAGAAGCTATTTCACCTCACATTTCTTTTTATTAATCCTCGCATGCCTGTCAAAAAAATTAAGATTAATATGTATACATTTTTACTAAGTTTTCTTTATTATTATCATATTTGACAGTACTGTCATAAAGCTTAGTTAGGGTAGCCTGTATACCAAATATTTAAACATAACTCTTTCTGAAATATTAATTATTTTAAAACAATATTATTACACAATTCCAGCAATGAGCTACTACCTATACCAAACAACAAATATACAACACATTGAACATAGACTAACTCAACTAACTAGACAATTCAAAGCCAAACCAGAAAATCTCGAACTCATTGTAGAGCAGTGGCTAACTAAAAATAACCAAGAATCTAGATATCGGTATCCACCAGAACAAACATTATGGGAGATTTTAATAAATAATGCAGAGATAGGAAACTTTAAAACTACTTCAAATAATTGTTGTTTTTTTCTTTCTGACATTTATTATCTTGCTTTTTTCCTTCTTTGTTTTTTTTTTTGGAAAATGCATGTGAACGTTATACATTATCAAATACCATAGATTGTTAATACTAATGTAGGTATATAGGTACAGTGTATCCACGGATAGAGTTCGGAAAAAGAAAAACTTTTTTATTAGTAGGTATAGAAGAAAAAGTCATTCTTTATAAAAACGTCCGCTTGTGCTGAAACTACAATTTCGAATATCAGATTTGCGATTACTATACAGGGTTCATCAAAAACAACATTTTTAGTTTTTTGGATTTTGTTTAAAATAAATTTACGTAAAAACAAACAACTTTTGTTGCTTTCTTACATCGAATATGATTTTATATCTGGCCGAAGTATTTTTAATATTACATGTCATATTTCTTCAATAATTCATTAAATCATAAATTATAAAACTTTTATTCAAACGTGGTACCACCGAGTTAGCGCATAGTTCTTGACTTCTGAATTCCCGATAACAGTTCCTAACTTGTTGTATTGGGATATTTGCAATAACTACTCTTATTTTTTCTTTTAAGAGATCTAATTTAAGTTATTGTTAAAATTAGTTTTATACACATGTGGCTTCAGATATCCCCATTAATAAAAGTCGATAACTGTGAGATCGGGACTCCTACGTGCCAACTGATTTGGACCATACCTTCCAATCCATTTATTCCCAAAGTGATGATTTAGCCAATCATCAAAATGAATTGAACATTAGAATTGAAAAAAAAATCCAAAAAACAAAAACTATTGTTTTAGACGAACCCTGTATAGTAATCGCAAATCTAATAGTGGAAATTGTAGTTTCAGCACAAGCAGACGGTCTTATATGGAATGGCTTTTTCTTCTATACTTACTAATAAAAAAAAAATTCCTCTTCCAAACTCTATCCGTGGACACACTGTATATGTAGTGGTAGTATATGTAATATACTGTGGCTAAAGGACTTCGGTCGATGGCCTTTTGGGAAACCAATAAGAATATTAATAATAATAATAATAATAGTAGTAATAATAATATTAGTAATACGGAATACCAACTAGGTTAATACAATAATTGTTGAAAATAACCCTTTACCATTAGGACCTAGAGTGTATATCTAACCGTTTCAGATCATGCGAATATGCCATTTCTTAATAGTCTACAGTCTACAGTATATCCACTGCAGTGGTGTTACATACATACACTAAGGACTTGATAGTACCGATAGGAAATAATCTAAACTGTTTAATTCAGGTGACCTAAGAGACCGTGGTTGTGGTACTCCACCACTTTAATTAATTTTTTTCTAGACCAAACATTTATTTACGGAGCCACTCCCCTTATACCTATAGGTAGGAACGTGAATGGATTCGAGCTAGATTCAGAAAATGAATTGTTCTATTTTCATGATGTTACTAATTGTTTTTGTCTATGTCATTTCCTATACCTATTTTTGTTAACATAACACAAATACTTACACCCCTTTCATTTTATCAAAGTTTACTGGTATCTTTTTCTTAGACGGTCCTTCAGCCATGTCTTGAAATAAAACTGCTGGAGTATTCCCTGTTCCAACTTGCTTCAGATTACTATCACTATCACTATAAACTTCACTATTTTCGCTAGATTCAACCGTTTGATCGAAAGTTTCATCACTAATTTGATCACTCTTTTTTAAATTTACCGAACTGTCATTGGTATTATTTCGATGACTTTCAAATCTATCACTATCTTGGTTCGATGCTTCAACTGTAATCGAGTCACTTGTATCAATAGCTTCTCCTAACAGATCACTAGCTGGTATTTTTCCGGTTATTGATTTTACTGTTGTAGTTTTTTCTATAAACTGTTTATCTGTCATAACTGTTTCCATGATAAAAGGCTTTTTAGTCGTTAGTAATGTGTTGTTTATTAATCTTTCTGTCGTTCTATCCGTTGTGGTATCTATTGTGGAGTGATCTATGAAATCATCTGAAAAAACCATATTTAATTACCTTTAATTTATTGAAATAATAAAAAATACCCGCCAAGATTCGTAGATATATTTTGTAATTGGCTCCCTTACCAGATATATGCTATATGCCACTTGGGAGAAAATATATCAAAGTAAGGCCTGTGTTCATAACAGCTTTTATATGGGGCGAAATAGTCAAGAAACAGGAGACCAATCATTTGATGTTGTAAATTTTCTGTTTTGTAAAGATTTTGTATTTTGGTTTTAACATTATATTATATTATTTAGGTACTTATGTAACTTAATTTTCACTGATTTCGGAAAAAAATATCTTTATTCCCGAAATAATTTTATTCTTAAAAATAGGCATACATATAGGTCGATGGACGGTTCTATACAACGGCGCACAACACCCCCTCCCCTGTCCCAGTTTTTTATGGCTACGTCCTTGCTTTCCAACTAAATGGATTATATTTTTAGTTATCACCTACGACGGATTTTACATGCATATATACGGATTTTCCAACTGCGGGATTACTTGGTATTTTGATATCGTATACCCCACATTTAGGCGACATTTTTTCATAAAATTATCTGATATATCAACGTAAATATTTGACATAACTATATTTAAATCTATACTCGTATATTATAAAATTGCATAAATTTGTGAACAAACCTGTTGTAGTACTTGGTGTGGTAGCTTGAGTAGATTCCTCTGTACTATCCATGAAAGTAGTTCTTGTCGTTCCCTTTGTATTGGTACCCAGTTTACCAGTAGTTGCCTCCTCATAGCTGTCTACAGTTACACCATAACTAGTTTTAGTTGTGCTAGGTCGTTTTTTTGATTCTGTTGTACTTACAGTAGTTTTCCTGGATGTTGTGCTGATACTTTTCCTGGTGGTGGTGATCTCAGGTGTTTTAGAGGCCGACAATGGTGTTCTACGCGTTGTAAAGGTAGATCTGTGAGTTGCTGGTCTGAAATAAAAGTTAATTTGATAACAAAAATCAAATTTTTCTTGCCAATTAATAGGTGAGAATAAACAACCATAATACCGGGTGTCCACGGAAGGTGGCTCGCCCCTCTAACATTTTTGTTTTTCAAGATAATGAAATAATATTCGGGGGATTTTTATACGACATAAAACTGCATTTTTTGACAGGTGACTCAACATTATGGAACTTCCGGTTTAACCGGAAGTGACTTAAACTTTCGATTTTTAAATGGGACACCTGGTATATTTTTACTTTTTTTGTCTCCATATGACATTTTAAATACAACGATGTATCACTTGTCACTTTTTGTCACCAAGATAATATTTTTTTTCCAAATTTATTTTTTTATCTAGAGGGCTATGAATACCTTAAAATTACTTATTTCAGTTCTCTAATCTTGGGAAAAATACAATTTTACTATTTTTGATCCAATGCTATGTGCTATGTAAAATGTAATCTTTAAAGTTGTATAACTCAATTTTTTTTAAATGGCAACATGGTGGCTCGTCGGGTTAAGAAAAAAGAGGATTTTATTACGATTATTTTGATACCATATACTATTAGGTTTGAGAAAAGCTGTCAATAAAAAACTTTAGAAAGGTAACTTGGAACTTTCCTAAAATCAAGAATCTTTTGAGAATAAATTTAGATTTAAATGCATCAAGTAGCCTTTGACCAGCAAAACTGATAAAACAAAATCATGCCTTGAAGAAAATTTAAATGTCAACAGCTTCTGCCAAAGTAAATTAGTTTGTTGTGTAAAAAACATGGAAAATAATAGTTTTACAAGGAGTGATAAAGTTGATATGTTATTAGTGTTTGGAGAATGTAGAAATAATTCAACCGATGCTGCACGACTTTACGCACAAAGATATTTTAATCGGCGTCATCCAACCCGGCACTATTAGGTACCCAAAACTGGTTCCGAAAATGCGAAACCTTTGAAGTACTTATAAGAAATACTGTGTATTATTTATTATGAATAAACTCTATCTATCTATCAAAAGATGCATCATTTTAGGAAAGTTTCAAGTTACCTTTTTAAAGTTTTTTAATGACAGCTTTTCTAAAACCTAATAGTGTATGGTATCAAAATAATCGTAATAAAATCCTCTTTTTTCTTAACCCGACGAGCCACCATGTTGCCATTTAAAAAAAATGAGTTATACAACTTTAAAGATTAAATTTTACATAGCACATAGCATTGGATCCAAAATAGTAAAATTGTATTTTTCTCAAGATTAGAGAACTGGAATAAGTGATTTTAAGGTATTCATTTATAGCCCTCTAGATAAAACAATAAATTTGGAAAAAAAATATTTTCTTGGTGACAAAAAGTGACAAGTGACACATCGTTGTATTTAGAATGTCATATGGAGTCAAAAAAAGTAAAAATATACCAGGTGTCTCGTTTAAAAATCGAAAGTTTATGTAACTTCTGGTTAAACCGGAAGTTCCATAATGTTGAGTCACCTGTCAAATAATGCAGTTTTATGTCGTATACAAATCCCCCGAATTTTATTCCATTATCTTGAAAAACAAAAAAGTTAGAGGGGCGAGCCACCTTCCGTGGTCACCCGGTATAGACTAAAATGTTTTTATTGAGGCTTCAAATATGATCGAAGGAAATAATATTAAATAGGTACAATCTGGTAAATCTATGATAAGTATACAAAACCAAAAAAATATATATATATAAATTAAAATGCAAAGATTGTCCTAAAACATACATTGGCCAAACGGGTAGACATTTTAAAAATAGAATACAGGAACATTATAACAGTTTTTAAAAAAATAAAATTGACTTAAACTATGCTAACAATTTACTTGATAATCAACCTAATTTCGATCCTTCCCTTAAAATCTCACATACAGAAAACAAAGGCCTAAAACGAAATTTCTTAGAATCTATGGAAATAAATAAACTTATAAATACGGACCTGTTACTTAATGATCAATTGGATTTAAATATTTCACCTTTGTTAAATTTATTCTGTTGACTAGGTATATACTTAAGATTTTGTAAATTACCCATATTGTACCTTATTTAATTTTTTGAACCCTCTGTTGGATTTTCCCGCTATTGTAGCCCTTCCACTGTTTTATTTACATCTTCAATAATTTAATTTAATTGCACCCCAATTTTTATTTTTCACTTTTAATAAATCATTGTTATCTGACGAAGCTACAGTGTTAGCGGAACATGTCATTTTCCTGTTAATATAGTAGATATTTACACGTTCAACTTTGTTTTACTGTATCCCATAATACTATAATTATGGATTTTCACCTCTACTATCGGCTGAATCAATTAATTAATTTACCAAAACCTATAAAAGGGAGAAAAAAGCAAAAATATTTACAAAATTATTTAAATATTAATCTTGCCCCACCCACCCCTTTCGTTGCCCGCTTTCCTTGCCCCTTCCTGTCGTTGTTTTAAAAAGTAGCCCTTCGAAGTCTGGCTTTGAAACGACGATAAAAATAAAATGAAGTTTCCAAAAAACACCTAATTTTCCAGAATGACAGACTATATAACCCCGAAATACGATAAATATTATGGCAGACATAATAAAATATGGTCTACTTTACAATTTTGATTTCGATTATTTGAATGAATAAATGTCACGTTTGACTTTAATAATAATTAAGGTGTGAAAGTTTCTTACCGAATACCAGACGAGCTTAAATTATTCCTGTTTTTTTTGGTAACGAATATTTATTTATTAACGATCTTAGCCAATTTTTCAAAATACAATAAGTAAGTAATAACATACATTAAAATTAACAATAATTTAAGAAAATTATATAATTTTTAAAATATTCGTGAACTCGAAAATAGTGATATTACAAGTAAAAATAGAGCCATAGGAAAAAATTTATTTTAATCAAAATTAGTGAAAACTTGTTTTCAACGCCTTTATATATAGTAAAAGTAACATTTTTATTACGTGTTGTATTTCCTAATATTTTTTTAAAATTTTCTCTCATTTTTTAATTGTAGAGTTTGGCTTGCGAGGTGTCGTGGTTATAATTCTGTAGAGTCACATAATAAAATATACGTTATTAATTTAATTCGACTTTAAATTGATTAAGTATGTAACCATTTTTATTTAATTTTTAGTCTAAAATTGGCGTCTCTAAGATACTTTAGACAGAGAAAAAATAATAATTTAGGATATAGGCTCTTCAAGATGTATCAGTGCTTAATTTGCACTTGGTCTACTGTATCTTAACATAGTATAAAACAAAGTCGCTGTCGCGTCTGTCCCCAGCTATATGTGCTTAAATCTTTAAAACTACTCAACGGATTTTGAAGCAGTTTTTTTTAATAGATAGAGTGATTCAAGAGGAAGGTTTTTATGTATAATGCACGCATAATATTGTAGATATTATTATATTATTAATAATTAAATAAATTTAGAGGTTTGTTCGGGTTTGCATTTATAAATCTTGACGTGATGGTGAACTCGCCTTATTATTATCTCATAGGCGTATAATGCCTGGCGTTGCAACGCAGGCCGGGTACACGCTAGTAAATATTATAAATAGATTTTTTCCAGCATTTAGGGTTTCTTGTAGAATGACAATTTGTAGTTTTCAAGCTCACCTGAAGTGTGCAGCTTTTAATTCCGCTAACTTAATGGCAATCGCGGCTTCTTGCTCCGAAATTACAAACTTAGTATTTAGCACATCTTCATTGGTTAAGTCTCCCCTGAGATATCGTGATTCTCCAGCATAGGGATTATCAAAGTCCAAATCTTCTTCCAGATCATTATCAATTTCGTCATGATGTTGATATCTTCCAAACCTAAGAAAACATTGAAAAATTGTTTTTTTCCGAAAATCTAATTAAAATTATCACCTGTTACAAACAATATCCCTCTACTATAAACATTTTCTATAAAAATGTTGATTTGTTTGTTACAGAGTTAATTTTCTTTACTAGAAAAATGTATGATTTCTATATATTTTGTGCGACAAAATACAATATAGCTTAATTGTTCTTTTAGATACACAAAAGTTAAAGAACCGGCAATGGCATAAAAATGGTTTTTGGTTTATAATTTTATATCCCTTCATGGGTATAGGTTTATTAATACAAGTCGATGTGCGTGGAAAACGTATTTTTTTATCGCATAAACGTTCTTAAAAATGAATACAAGGTTCACATGCTGCTATATCAATGAATGGTTAAGAAGCTTGCATCTCCAACAGTAACGAATTCAATTAGTTTGTGTATACAGGGTGTTATTTAAGTATGTGGCCAAATTCCAAGGGGTTCTTCTTTAAGTGATTTTAAAAAGAAAAGTTCATATAAATATGCATAGTTTTTACGATACAGGGTGTCAAAAAAAAAAAAAAATCGGATGTTAGTAAATATCTCAATACCTACTCTTTTATTCGATTTTGTTGAAATTTGGCAATTCTGTTTATATTAACAAGAGGATAATTTAGCCTAAATTACATTAAAATTATTAAGTCCAGTGGCGTCCCAGAAGACAGTCCAACTAATATTTTCGACAAAAAAATTGCGCGCCACTGACTTTTTTTTTAAATTATGTATGTTTTTCGAATTAAGCAACTACAAATACAACTATTTTATTTCCAAAGTTTTTTCATATCTTGCTTTGTTTTCGAGAAAAAAAAATAAAAACCACTTTATTGCATGTCCCCGGGACAATAAGCGTTATAGTTGTTACTTTTAAAACATTGCAGTAATAACTTATTACGTTATGCGATTATTTTATGTTAATTTCTTTTATCGAAAACAGTTTTAATCTGTGCGAAAAAATTCAAAAGAGGACTTTAGTGTAATTTTAATTGCCTAATAGTTTGTAAGTAGTTTAAATTTTTTACTCTTATTGTCCCGGGGACATGCAATAAAGTGGTTTTTATTTTTTTTCTTGAAAACAAAGCAAGATATGAAAAAAACTCAAAAGATAAAATAGTTATATTTGTAGTTGGTTAATTCAAGAAAATACATAATTTAAAAAAAACTCAGTGGCGCGCAATTTTTTTGTCAAAAATATTAGTTGGACTGTCTTCCGGGACGCCACTGGACCTAATAATTGTATGCTAATTGAGGCAAAATTATCCCCTTAAAAATAATTGTCAAATATTTAAAAAAGTCCAGTATCCGCTGACCTCTCTAACGTACGTGCGCCAGTGACTTCCAAACTAAACAGCAATGCTGCCCTTCGCCGAGTTAAAAAATAAAGACGTTTCTATCTATCTATCTATCTATCTAAACTATATTTTTTCAGGTAATCATTTGTTTTTGATAATTTTTTTAATACTATAGAAATTTGATGAAATGATGCGTTTTGGAAATAATTTGAAAAGTATGGGTCCCTAACTGAGGCCAGCGCGGCGGCTTACTGTAATTTCAAAATTTTTGAATGCTAAATCAATTCAGCCATTGTGGCATTACCTTGGATACAAGAGATAATTAAGTAAAACTTTGCATTAGGTGACAGTACCGAAACCAAAGGACTAGCGAAAAATAATGTAAAGATAGTGGCGTACAGATAAAAACCTGTTGTACTAAACCAGATGAAAAAAGATGAAATTATTTTATTTCTTACGATATCGAACACGAGGGTCAAAAATGAAAAATGGCACTATAAAAGTTATTATTTTTGTTCAAAGAATATATGGTTTACGGATTGACCTCCTTTTTCCAGAAACCCTGTATATCATATTTATTACAAAAACAAGAATAAAATACTAAAAACCATAAAAGTTTTAAATAATGCAGTATACGGGCTTCACGAAATTCGCTTGCCATAATCAAGATAATATTCTACGAATAAGATTTATTATTATTAATACCATATTCAAATAAGTCCCTTTAAAAAATATTTAAACTAATAAAATTTATATATTCTGTGTATAATATTCATTTCTAGATACTCATAAACAATGAAACTCAACATCATCGCTATAAATGTAGGTAACAATTTTAGCATTACCTTATAGGGTCCGGTCTCCACCGCCCGTACCCTCCTTTTTTTTTCTCCTCCTTCTCCCACTCTTCCTCAAACTCATCGCCATCCTCCAATTCCACCCTGAGAACATGTCCATGTCTCTGATCACCATACATCCTCCTCATCAGTCCTTGATTATCCTTTACAAATCTTCTAACAGCTCTCCACGGATACAATTGTCCGGCCTGGCTACAGTACCCTATGCGTTTGAGGTCACAAGGTGGTTGATAGAAACGACCAGCTCTGTAAGGTCGTCCACAGGTAGCCCGGTCGCTCCCTCCTGCGTCGTATCCTATACCTACGATGGTATAGGCATAGAGCTAGAAAGAATTACATTGCATGTAATACAGTGTGGCCAGTAAAGTCCGCATCATATGGGATTTTTTTAATTAATAGCTTTATTCGAAATTTGACTGGCATCAAGTTCTGCTTCGATCGAGAAGAAAATTAAGCAAAAAAAAATAGTAGTCACGTGACTCGCATTATCTGTCAAATTTTATTTTTTTTCAAAAAAGAATTTAAAAGTGGGGTGAGGTTATTTCTAAAAATATCGAATTGGAAAAAGTTTTTTTAAATGTAGTTTCTAGCACACATGCAAAATTTCAGCTGCACAAGATAATTTTGATTTTTAACCCACCACTAAAATTTTCCACTTAATGAACACTTTACTAATGACACTGTGTCCTTTTTTTTTCTTAATATGAAGGTGCATTACTTTCAGACACAAACTACGTTTTCAAAAATACTTATTTTATGAAGTTACGTTATACAGGGTCAAAAACAAATAAACTTTGCATCACATGCGACCAAATTTTAATAGCCCACTTTTGATTTTGTAGAAAAAGACACATTTAATATGGCGCTAGTTTAAAGAAAATATATCTAAAATAAAGCGTTGTCAAAACTAAGAACTTTAATGTAGGTTGCGTTGAGTCTTATTTTGCAAAAGTGGTGCAATTTACAAAATATTGGTAAAAAATCAAAATTATCTTATGCAGCTGAAATTTTGCATGTGGCCTAGAACCCGCATTTAAAAAAACTTGTTCTAATAACTTTTTTCGATACTTTCAGAAATAACCCCACTTTTTATTTTTTTTTTGGAAAAAATTAAAATTTGACAGATAATGCGAATCACGTGACTACTATTTTTTTCTTAATTTTCATCTTGATCGAAGCAGAACTTAATGCCAAAGTCAAATCTCGAATAAAGCTATTAATAAAAAAAATCCCATATGATGCGGACTTTACTGGTCACACTGTATAAATATAATTTGTCTTAAATTAATTTATACAGGGTGGTGATTTAATAACGGATAAATTCAATACAAATTAAATGGGGACGTGTTTGGAGAAACGCTCGAACCCGTCGATTTTGTTTTTAAATTGCGCATGTTTTGACATAAAATGTAGGTATATAGGGTGTACCACAAAAGTGGGGCAGAAAAAAAAATTTTTCTTAAATGGAAACCCCTGTATGTTATTGCATTTTCAGATTGTCCGTAAAAATCTAGCCATGTTTGATGCATAATATCCTAAACATATTTTCAACTGTTTACGAAATATTGAAGTGTAAATATTAAAATAACACTTTATTAAATTGATTTCTAAATTACATTTTTAAAAATCTCAAAAATTACTTTAGCAAATGTTAGGAGTGTCCGCCATTAACAGCTCTGCAGTACCCCAGCCGATCAATAAATTCCTGCTGTACATTTTCTACGGTTTCTGGAGAAATATATTATAAATATATTAAATATATTTCGTGAACAGTTGAAGATATGTTTAGGACATTATGCATCAAACATGGCTAGATTTTTACGGACAATCTGAAAATGCAATAACATACAGGGGTTTCCATTTAAGAAAAAATATTTTTTTCTGCCACACTTTTATGGTACACCCTGTATTCCTACATTTTATGTCAAAACATGCGCAATTTAAAAACAAAATCGACGGGTTCGAGCGTTTCTCCAAACACGTCCCCATTTATTTGTATTGAATTTATCCGTTATTAAATCAATCAATCAATTGTGTCCACGGATAGAGTTTGGAAGGGGAAAACCTTTTTTATTAGTAGGCATAGAAGAAAAAGTCATTCTTTATAAAGAAAAGTCTGCTTGTGCTGAAACTACAATTTCGAATGTCAGATTTGCGATTACTATACCTACAGGGTTCGGCAAAAACAACATTTTTACTTTTTAGGATTCTTTTTTTAATTCCTTGATTTATTAAATGAATTTTGCTTGTTTTGAATCTACAATTTCAAATATCACATTCTTGCAATTAGTATACAGGGTTCGTCAGAAATATAATTACTTAAATTACAATAGCCCACGTCGGCGCTTAATTACAAAAATAATTATTGTTATCTCATCATAGAAAGACAATAAGGTCAAAGCATATTCGGCAATTCGTCCCGTGACACAACAGTTTGGTAAAAAAATACCACTAGAAGTCATCATTAGTTCAAAATTTAGTTTTACCGACGACTACGCCATTTTGTCCATTTTCCTCTCGCATCTATGGCAGCCACTGTTAATAAACGTTTATATTTCCTGTGTAGTTTAAATATTACTTCCAAACAACGCTGTCCAACTTGCTAAAACTTTGTCATAAGACAGGGGATAATTTTTTTACAACCTGAAACCAAATTGTAAATTTTTTCTAAGGAAACATTTTTTCCACTAAAAAATTTTTTCGAATTGCGAATTTTCCAGGCGCGCTTGTTTTTCTCATATATTTTACCTGTATTTATCAAAAGAGTGACAAATGGTGGACGGTGGTGCTTCAAACGCGACGCCAGGTCGGTTGCCGACGTTTTAATGACTTAAAAATGATTGGGCATATTAGTGCAACTAGAGGTTGTAACAAGGTTGTAACTACGTTGGGTGCCGACGTCTGATCGCATAGGCCAACGTCGACCGGTCGTGATATCGCTGCTTGGGACTACTTTAATTTTAAAAAAATTAATACTTGTTTTAAGTATAATTTCAGGTTTTTGTTTGTTCGGGTTTATTTTTTAATATATCCATGTAATCTTTCTTTTATGAGATACATTTCTGGGTGACCCTGTCTCGACGTTTATTTATTTGCACTTTAAATATTCAGGACATAAGATATCGTCAACCTGTACAGACAAACTGCGAAATAAAAGTCAATTTAGCCAGTCGGTCAAAAAACCTTTCAGAAATATGATCTTTATAATATATACCAAATCGAAAAAGGTATTCTATAGTTTCTGTTTATTCCAATTGTAAAGGGAGGTCCAATATACTACGATAATATAAGCATTAGATTACAACATAAGAAAGTCACATTGTCTAAATTTTAGATTCTTATCTGTATGCATATACAGGGTGACGCGGATCTAAATGAACATACTTCAACACAAGACAAAGAATACCTTGGGGGTTCTTAATCACCCATCTTTGATAGTTCAATTGTCGATAGTTAATAAGATACAGGGTCTTTTATGAACTTCAGCAATTTTTTGTTCTTGTCATATTTTTTAATGCACTCCGTATAAAATTTTCATATTGGGTCAACATCTGTAACCTATCTGTCTCTTAAAATTGCAGTATCAGAAAATTTTAAACTCCAGGCCCGTATTAAAAAAAGTTGACATTTTCAATTTTTACATTTTTAACACCCTGTAGATCAATTTTTTCAAAATATTATTTTTTTATTGGAAAGAGCATAAAGAATTGACCCTAACGGCATAATTTTCAAAGTTCCCGCACCCATCACTTGATTAGAATAAATGGTTGTTTTGTAAAAAATTTCAAAATGGTGCATATTTGGAAATTAGAAATTAAGAAAATAACAATAAAAAAGCAAAAACTGCATCCGAAGTAAAAAAATAAATGTACTAAACGTTTAATAGTTTTAACGAGACTAAATTTTAGGGAACAACACAACAACAAATAACAAAGTAATAATAATAATAACAAAACTGCAAGTTAAAATCGACTGCTTAAAATCTAATACATAGAAAAAGTTTTAGCAAGAATTAATTTTAAGAGCACTTTAGCAGAACACTGTTATTTAAGAAGCTGTTCAAGATGCCCTCCATTGGCTTGTTCACATCTTCGTCTTCTGATGTTTAAATTTGACACTGCTTTTCTAATTGCGTCTGGGTTATTTTTTATTTCCTGAAAAGCATTAATAATTCGTTGCAAAAGCTGCTCCCGCGTGTTGATTTCTTCTAAATAAACCAAATTTTTCATATTCACCCAGAAAAAAAAATCCAAAGGATTAAAGTCCGGCGACCTGGCTGGCCATAAATGGGGCCCTCCACGGCCTATCCATCTGTTAGAAAACGTAATATTTAAAAATTCAGATACAACCCTTGCAAAATGTGGTGGGGCCCCATCATGTTGAAAAAAGAGCCCTCTCACGTTAGCATTTTCATTCTGCATAAGTCCTGGCAAAATGTTTTGTAAAAAATTTAAATATTGATTTCCATCTAATCTTTCAGCAAAAAAGTGCGGCCCAATTAATTTATTATTTATTATACCCGCCCAAACGTTTATGGAAAATTTGTGCTGCGAATGCGATTGTCTGATGGCATGTGGATTTTCTAACGACCATACATGGGAATTCCTTGAATTATTTAAACCATTTCTGGTAAATTGTGCTTCATCGGTCCAGAGGATTCGATAAAGACTCCTTTGGTGTCTACTGAGCCACTGGCAAAAGAGTAACCGGTTTGCATAATCGCCAGGTTCCAATCTTTGAACTTCTTGAACATGAAACGGATGCAAGCCTTCCTTTTGCAGTGTTACATTAACTCTTTTTTGCGGGATTCCTAGACGTGTCGCAATTTTTCGAGTAGATGTTTTGGGATTATCTTCAACAAGATTTAAGATATCTTCTTCCTCCTGAACTGGATGTCGTATTGGTTGATCAATATTATTGTCAGTGGGAAAATGTCCATGTTCTCCAGCAAATAAAAATACATTTGCAAATGTTTTGTGATATGGACATCTTCTACCCGGAAATCGCCTACGATATTCCCGAACAGCAGCTCTTCCATTACCGTTACAAAAACCGTATACAAAAATAATGTCGGCATATTCGGCATTTGAAAATTGGTAAGGCATCTTCAACAGAAAATTGCAATAATTGTTAACCGAATACTAACAAAGGTCAGACAACTGTCACATATCTGATAGTGACTTGAATTGTTGCTATGGAACAGTAACTCGATAGTCTTTGGTTTGTTTTTAAATGAGGCAAAGCCTACTTTACAAAGTTTGAAATTTCTGACTGTAATTTACGATTTTTTGTCGATGTCTAAAAAGCAATCATTATCTTGCAGTTTTGTTATTATTATTACTTTGTTATTTGTTGTTGTGTTGTTCCCTAAAATTTAGTCTCGTTAAAACTATTAAACGTTTAGTACATTTATTTTTTTACTTCGGAAGCAGTTTTTGCTTTTTTATTGTTATTTTCTTAATTTCTAATTTCCAAATATGCACCATTTTGAAATTTTTTACAAAACAACCATTTATTCTAATCAAGTGATGGGTGCGGGAACTTTGAAAATTATGCCGTTAGGGTCAATTCTTTATGCTCTTTCCAATAAAAAAATAATATTTTGAAAAAATTGATCTACAGGGTGTTAAAAATGTAAAAATTGAAAATGTCAACTTTTTTTAATACGGGCCTGGAATTTAAAATTTTCTGATACTGCAATTTTAAGCGACAGATAGGTTACAGATGTTGACCCAATATGAAAATTTTATACGGAGTGCATTAAAAAATATGACAAGAACAAAAAATTGCTGAAGTTCATAAAAGACCCTGTATCTTATTAACTATCGACAATTGAACTATCAAAGATGGATGATTAAGAGCCCCCAAGGTATTCTTTGTCTTGTGTTGAAGTATGTTCATTTAGATCCGCGTCACCCTGTATACATAGAATTCAATTTACATAAGAATTTTGAATAATTTAGTTCACATGGTTGGAAAAACGAAAATTACCATCCAAGACTCCAATAGAATTTAGCGGGACCTATGTTTTTGTTCTGTTTTATGTAGCAGTGGTAGTAACATTTTTATTTAGCAAAAAGCTATAAAATTAAATATTTTTTAATACAATTTTTTAACAAATTTTTATAGATTTATTTTTAAATTTTAAAACGCAACCTTCTTTTAACAAAAACAGACAGAAAAGTTAAACAATTCGCAAATTGTTTTTTAATTAAATCTAAGTTTTAATGACAAATTATTATATTCTATCAAACATTTATGAAAAATAGACTTAGAGGCTAATGTTTTAGACACTCTAACCACATAAAAATTTTGATTAGTTTTTGTTTTATAAATTATGATGGTCATAATGTCATAATTAAAATGACAAAAAAATTTTAAGCAATCAGGCAATAAATTATTTTTAATTTTATGTATAAAGATACATAGGAAGTAAAAAATTAAATATCTGACATTCAACCAATTTTTTAACATAAAATTTATTTTTGTATATTTGTCAAAATTTAAAATAATTCGCATTGCCTTATTTTGAAAAATATGTAATTTATCAAATATTTCCTCACTAGCACAATATAAACTAGAAGAACAATAAAGAAAATGTGGTAATATGTACAGGGTGGCCCTTTAGTGTGGCAAAGTACAATAGCTCCGTTACTATTTCAAATACATTAAAAATATTAATACAAAAGTTGAAGGGCAGTAAGTGACTTATAACGTTAAATTATTTTTAACTCTATAGGGTGGCTCAAAAAAGCGGAACAATAAAAAATGTACTTTTTTCAAATGGAACACCCTGTATATTTTTTCATTTTTAAATTCCACATAAAATTATAATTATTTTTTATTAAATACATTATAAGTCTATACTTTATAGTTTCCGAGATATTGACTCTTGAAAAGTGACATTTTTGAACTTTGACAGCTTCTAGCTTTCTAACAGTACGTCTTAGAGCAAAACGGCTTACATGTCCCTATCTTTAATTTTTATTATCTTCCCAAAAAAATCAACTTCCGGTTAAACCGGATGTTACTCGAAAGCAGGAAATATAGTTGTTCCGGTTTAACTGGAAGTTGATTTTTTTGGGAAGATAATAAAAATTGAAGATAGAGACATGTAAGCCGTTTTGCTCTAAGACGTACTGTTAGAAAGTTAGAAGCTGTCAAAGTTCAAAAATGTCACTTTTCAAGAGTCAATATCTCGGAAACTATAAAGTATAGACTTATAATGTATTTAATAAAAAATAATTATAATTCTATGTAGAATTTAAAAATGAAAAAATATACAGGGTGTTCCATTTGAAAAAAGTACATTTTTTCTTGTTCCGCTTTTTTGAGCTACCCTATAGAGTTAAAAATAATTTTACGTTATAAGTCACTTACTGCCCTTCAACTTTTGTATTAATATTTTTAATGTATTTGAAATAGTAACGGAGCTATTGTACTTTGCCACACTAAAGGGCCACCCTGTATATTAGTATTGAATAGAGTTTTTTTAGAAAACAAACTTAAATAATTAGAACTGATTCTTTTAAAATAACCTACTTTTCCAGCAATCTTCAACATGGTACTTTCAAAATAAAAAAAATTTAATTTTGAATTAATAATTATTATTCTTAAATATTTAAAACTGTTGTTTAATGATTCCAATTTTTCACCATCAATCACAACATTTATATTTTGACAATTTCAATTATTACCCATAACCATACATTTAGTTTTTGAAATAGTTAATTTTAAATTATTTACTTTTAGTCAATTTAATAATATATTTATCTCAGAATTTATAGTATTCAGACCATCAAAATATTTAAACCATTAATGTAAATTAAGGTGTCATCAGCAAACATTTGTAACTTACACATTTTTAAAACTAAAGACGTATCGTTAATGTATAAAATAAATAATATTGGACCTAGTTTACTTCCTTGAGGAACTCCTATATTATTTATTTTTTTATTTGACTATGTTTTTGACATCTTTGTTTTTTGTAACCTGTTACTTAAATAATTTTTAAACCATTTATAAACGTTTCCGCGAATACCATACTGATACAGATTACTCAATGGTCTAGCCGTGTCAATTGTTTCGATTGCCCGCTTAAAATTCAAAAATACAGCTATGCTATTTTCCCCTAGATTAATGGTTTTCTTTCATGTCTACATCACACATTGAATGGAGACCGTCTATTGAATGGCTGTCTTTGTAGAGTACCCTTTTCGAAAACCAGCTTAAAAAGAAACTAAAATTTTGTCGACATCAATGAAATCCAATAACTGTTCATATACGACTTCTTTTAATAATTTCTCAACATCCCATAAAACATTTATTGCTCAAAATTATTGTAAAATTAATATCAGAGATAATTTTTCCTCTGCTATACCTCATCGTACGTACAGCCATAGCGTGGTCTGATAGAGAAAATGAAAAAGATAATTGAAATAATAAAAATTCAAAACAATTATACATTTACATATTAAATTATAATTAAGTTTCTATGAAATCTCCGAAATACCGTACGAGCAAAAAATATTTGCATCAAAGAAAGCCTTGCATCTAAGGACGTAATGCTTAGCCATAGAGCTTAATACCTGTTGGGTGTCAGTAACTACTTGAATTAACAATCAATCAGTTATTCCGTCATCTTTGACAGTCGTTACAAGTAATTTAATTTATCGATAATTTTTCCAATTTCTTGAACAATTCACATAATGGGCTTTACGGAACAGCACAAAACATTCATGGTTGAAGCGTATTTTCGAAACGAAGTTAGAGTAAATTGTGAGTGGTAATACAATCCGAGTTTGTGCATGATCGATTTTCACGAACATTTTTCTAACGTTACTTTTATTGCTGGGGATTTTTATCATTGCCTGAAAAGAACCGTGGCTGTGTTTAGGGAAACAGGTTCTATATAACACAAAAAAGGAGCAGGAATCTGTAAGAACAGAAGAACTTGTTGCAAACGTTCGTGAAATAATGCAAAATACGCCAACAAATTGTATAAGACGCCTGTCCCAAGAAGTGTGAAGATCTTACGGAACATGCAGGACTATTCTTAAGAAGCAGCTAAATTTATTTCCTTATAAAGTGCAAGTATTCCAAGAAATACAAGCCGCAGATTTTGAAAGACGCAGGAATTACTCTCAATGGTTTACCCAAAATTTATTGGAAAGAAATGATTTATTAGACCTGACATTTTTTTCGGATGAAGCCTGGTTCCACCTTTCACACCAGTTGCAAATTTAGAACAATTACAAGAAAGGATTATCCAATAATGTGGTAACATTTCTCCAGAGATGCTGGTGAACACTTTCGAAAATATGAAGAGACGTGTGAATTTATGCTTGGAGCATGGCGGTGGCAAATTTCAGCAATCTATGTAATTATTTTTCTTTTTCTTTCTGTATATTCTTACTGTGTTAATTTTGTAAACAACAAAAATAAATTTGTATTTGTCTACTTATTTTATTACTCATTAGTTTGGCATATCATGTTATAATATGAATTTGACAAAATTTTAACCTAGATTTGGTTAGATATATCGTCCCCATATCATTGTGATCTAAACCAAGCCCTACGTTTTTTAATACAAGCCCTCTTTGGTGCAAATAATTTTTGCTCGCACGGTACAAGATTTTTTTTTTAATTAATAAAAATAAGGAAATTGGCGAAGCTGTAAAAAATAGCGAGTTTAGAAAACAATTAACTAATTAAGTAATATAACATCCACAACTCCACAAATTAAAGTTCCTACCTAAACCGATAGGCCGTCTAGTAGACATTTTTTTCCTATGTAGTAAATTAAGAAATTTAGTAGAAATAAAGATGGTAGAAAGGAAATCGACACTTATCGCCGATAAGTTTGTGAAAGCAACAGTGCAGAGCTTGCATACAAAAACATAATATAACCCACTGACACACTTCGAGGATGAGTTTGTTTTATTTGAGCGCTTCAATAGCCGAGGAACAGGTGGTCCCGAGTGCAGGTTCACCAATGATTAGTTTGTGTGCGGTTTACATAATGTTTATTTTTAATATTACTTGCTTTAGCACAATCATAGGCGGCGTTGGGTAGCTTTTATACAGCGACACTAAATATTATACTTGGGCTGAGCATCAAGTGTTTTGAATATAATTTCTTATAACTCCACAATGTCGATCTGTACTGTGTCCTAAATAAGTAGTACCGTGCGAGCAAAAATTATTTGCATCAAGAAGGGCTTGGATTAAAAAACGTAGGGCTTGGTTTAGATCACAATGATATGAGGACGATATATGTAACCAAATCTAGGTTAAAATTTTGTGAAATTCATATTATGACATGATATGCTAAACTAATGAGTAATAAAAAAAGTAGACAAATACAAATTTATTTTTGTTGTTTACAAAATTAACAAAGTAAGAATGTACAGAAAGAAAAAGAAAAATAATTACATAAATTGCTGAAATTGGCCACCGCCATGCGTCAAGCATAAATTCACACAACTCTTCATATTTTCGAAAGTGTTGACCAGCATCTCTGGAGAAATGTTACCACATTCTTGGATAATCCTTTCTTGTAATTGTTCTAAATTTGCAACTGGTGTTTTAAAAATAGTGTTCTTTAAATGAGGAAAAACGAAGTAATCCATAACCGTTAAACAAGGTGATCTATAGGTGGGAATTTAATGTCTGATCGAAAACTGAGCAATCTGTGGTCGAGAAAATTGCGTAAGTAAATAGTTTCGGCGGTTGTATGGGCGGTTGCACCGTCCTGTTGAAAATATCCACAACGTAGTTCGTCGTCAAGTAATTGCTCCACAAAAGGACTCAAAATATTGTCTCTATACCGCTGTGCTATAACTGTGTCATGGAAAAAAATAGGACCAACAATTCTTCGGGAAACAGCTAACCAGACACCAATTTTTTGAGGGTGCAATGTGGACTCTACAAAAAAATGAGAATTTTCACTACTCCACATGAGTGTATTCTGAGAATTCACATAACCGAAGAGGTGGAACCAGGCTTCATCCGAAAAACATGTCGCGTCTAATAAATTATTTCTTTCCAATAAATTTTGGGTAAACCATTGAGAGTAATTCCTGCGTCTTTCAAAATCGGCAGCTTGTATTTCTTGGAATACCTACTTGAACTTTATATGGAAATAAATTTAGCTGCTTCTTAACCCCTGCATGTTCCATTAGATCTTCCCACTTCTTGGGACAGGCGTTTATACAATTTGTTGGCGTATTTTGCATTATTTCACGTACGTTTGCAACAAGTTCTTCTGTTCTTACGTATGGTCTTCCTGCTCCTTTTTTGTGTTGTATAGAACCTGTTTCACTAAACACAGCCACGGTTCTTTCCAGGCAATGATAAAAATCCCCAGCAATAAAAGCAACGTTAGGAAAATATTCGTGAAAATCGTCCCTGCACAAACCAGGATTGTATTGCCACTCACCATTTACTCTAACCCCGTTTCGAAAATACGCTTCAACCATGAATGTTTTGTGCTGTTTCGTAAAGCCCATTGTGTGAATTGTTTAAGAAATTGGAAAAATTAGCGATGAATCAAATTACTTGTAACGACTGTCAAAGATGACAGAATAACTGATTGATTGTTAATTCAGGTAGTTACTGACACCCAACAGGAATTAACCTCTACGCCTAAGCATTACGTTCTTAGATGCAAGGCCCTCTTTGATGCAAATAATTTTTGCTCGCACGGTACTTGAGCTAAGCATCAACTGTTTGAATATAATTTCTTATAACTCCACAAAATGTCCATCTCTCAGTCGACGTCGAAGTTTGCCATTTTATAAGCAAATCAAAAGCATATTTATTAACTCTGTAACTATTTTTAGGGTTGAAAAATGTAAAAGGGAACAAAAATTAGTTTAATTGAAAAATAAAGAACCTTTTATCCATCTTTAATACTTTTTTCTTCTTATTCGTGCTTTCAATTCCTCAACATTTGCCGGTTTCATCTTTGCTTTTTAAGTACTTCCACAAAAAATAGTCCAAAGGAGTGAGGTCTGAAGACCTGGGTGTCCATTCAAAGAAGCGACCCTTTATACTGCATCCAGATATTCACGGACAGGTCTTGCAAAATAGGTGGCGCACCATCTTGTTGAAATCAGATGTTTCTATTAAGTCATATTCGGCAGGATCAGAAACCAGAATAGCCAAATTCACAACTAGTTTTTATTCCAAGAATTCCAGATATCTGACATCAATATTTTCTTAAAAGAAAATTGGTCCTATAACTCCATTGCCTATTCAAACATTGACTTTTTCGGGGCGTTGAGTGGTTAGGTTAGGCCCTACGGTTTTTAATGCAAATAATTTTTGCTCGCACGGTACTTAAAATAATTGAATTTACAACTAGAATAATATATTGATTTATGTAGAATCAGCTAATGCAAGACGAAAATTTTTGTCTAGTAAATGAAGCACGCCTCATAGTTCGTGGTTTTGGACAACATGCCATGGCGCAAACTACTATGACATTTTTAGTCGATTTTACAAGTTCTTTTGCACTTACCGTTCACCAACAAGGGGCTATTTAATGTCAAAATGCATTTTTATATGAGGAATTGGATGAAGGGTTCGAAGTAGAAAACAAAATTTGACTAATTCCACAAACTAAAGTTAATTTGCCCAAGATCGTAATTAAGTATCAGATCTTAAGTTAATAGAAAATCATTCCGAATGCATCAAACACACATTTTTAGGTCTTTTGTGCCGTTATATCCAGGTTATTCCTAGATAAAAATAAATAATCCAACCCAGCAAGCGGAACAATATATAACAAATTGATTATAGGCTATAACCGCCTAAGATAGTATATTTTAAAAGTAACCCTTTGTGTTAATCTGATATTATTATGGGATAATGTGTATCAAATGGTCTTCCAAAAGCAGTAAATATCCCTTTCCAGTAAGACGCCCATCCATTTCAAATGGACCAAACAACTGGTCGTTAAGCATTCTACACCAGACATTAATACTGAATCGATGTTGAAATTTTCGTTCAAATGTAGCATGAGGGTTTTCATCTGACCACCGATGTTCATTGTGGCAATTATTAATTCCATCACAAGTGAACTGAGCTTCATCGCTAAATAAAATATATTGGTGCAGACTTCGATTTTGATGGATCCATTAACAAAATTGTACCCTTAAAGCAGGATCACCATCTAGAAGATGTTGAACGGGTTGAACGTGAAAAGGTTTTAAACCGTTTTTTTTAAGTGACTCCCATACGGCTAGATGTGATGGTATATGAAATTCATTTGCAACCCGTCTCGTACTTATACCTGAGTTCTCTGCGACAATATCGGGAACATTTTCTTCATTTTCCACATCTAGACCCTGCACTCTTTCAGAAACGATTCTCACGCTTGGAAACGTTCCAGTTTTTTGAGCACTTGCAAATACTTTTTGAAAAACTCTTCTATTAGGAACTCTTTGATTTGGAAAACGGCAACGATATCCTTTACTTTTAAAAATGTGTAAGTTACAAATGTTTGCTGATGACACCTTAATTTACATTAATGTTTGCAAAACAAAATTTGACTAATTCCACAAACTAAAGCTACTTTGCCCGAGATCGTAATTACGTATCAGATCTTAAGTTAATAGAAACTCATTCTGAATGCAACAAACACACATTTTTAGGAATTTTGCGCCGTTATATCCACAGTTCCTTTGTTTTAAGTCAGATCGCTTTTTAAATGGTAATTTTAGATTCTTCGGCAAAGCATAAACTAAATGGCTATATTGGTTTAAATATAAATACAGGGAAACTAAAAAAATAGGCCCCTGTTCAGTCCTGGTTGGATGACCCTGTACATGTTAGCAAAATTTTGAGAAAATGTTGCTAATGGATTTTGCAAAATTTAGCAGAAAAATTAGAAAATAAACGTAAATAATGAAAAATGATCAAAGCCTAAATTAAAAAAATTGTAGTGCCACACATCTGTTCATATATAAAGGTGCCCCTATATGTAACTAGAATTTATTTTATTATTTAATTATCTAAACATTGCTTTTTGGCAAGAAGGCCATGATAAACCAACTAATAATGAGCCGTATTCATAAAACTGAAGGATATCCTTATCCTTATATTATTATATAACTTTTATTTTATACAGTTTTATACCTACATTTAATTATCAAAGTTGTCTATTACCATGCTCAAATTTTTTCTGACTTTTTGCCCTTGCTGGCGAAGAGGTAGATAAAATTCGTCATTATCATTGTCATCTTCTTCTGGCTGTTCTTCTTCAGGTGCTTCAAAATCGATGTCGTTCAAAGTTTTTGCCACGTTATGAAACACAATACAGAATACAGGTCACAATTATTTTTGGCACATTCTCCAATTTCACTCGGCAAACATATTGCAAAATAAAAAATCGACGTTTCAGTTGACCAAAACAACGTTCAATTATCGTTCTCTCTTTTTTCAAAAGTTTATTATAATATAGTTCAGGACCTCTAGCGGGATTTCTGAGTGGAGTCATGAGCCACGGCTCTATACCATATCCATCATCAGCAAGTAGCACGACGTTGTTTTTATTCTGTAAATTAACCCTTATTTGTGAATTTCTCCATATTCTTGAATCATGGACAAATCCAGCCCAACTAACGTCCATACTAATTAACATTTCTCTTGCATCACAAGTAGCTTGCACATTCAGTGTAGGACGACCTTTTCGGATGACATACTCATCATCATGGTGATTTGGTTTCAGTATTCCTGTGTGGGTACAGTCAACTACACCAATTGCTGTCGGAATAGCTATTTACCTAACAAGTGCGAAAAATGAATTTTTCCGCACGAGTCTGCCGTTCACCGAACGACGCGTAGCGGAGTTCGGTGAAGCAGCCGAGTGCAGGGAAAACATTTTCTGCACGTGTTAGGTACAATAGATTTTCTACAGACGTGTGGAAATAAGTAACACATAATTCAAAGAAATTAAATAATTTTTAATTAACTATAACAATCACATACATATGTAACAGTAACTAATTCTGGGAAAAAAAGTAAAAACTACAAGTTATAATTGATTTTGACATAATCGTGCCGAAAAATTTTTCCGCACTAGTGGGGAAAAACCAATTTTCCGCACAGATTTTTGACATAATCGTACCGAAGAAAATTTCCGCACTAGTGTGGAAAAACCAATTTTCCGCACGGATATCAGTGCGGAAAATTGATTTTTCCACACGTCTGTAGGAAAACATACTTGCTTTGCCATAACTGTTTCGCATCCATAAGTTCATTGTTAGTAGACGGAAACTTTATGCATTAATTTGATTGCGCAACTATGCTATCAATTACGGCAGTCACTGTACGAGATAATGTAGGTTGACTTACACCCAGTTCTTGACCAATGCTTCTCTGATACCCAGGGTCACTGAGATAGCGTAAGCATATCTTTATTTTTAGGACGGATGATAACGCACCTCCTCGAGTTTCAGCATTTATTCCCAAAAATGTGTTGGCAGGCCATTGCACATTTTCCTCTTCAAACCGGTATAATTCTTTGTAATGACGATCAAGTGTTGATAACTCTGCTTGTAGTATTTAATCTCTTTCAGTTCCACAACATCTGCCATCGCTACAACTAATCACTACACGACTAAGTCTGCTACTGACCACACTCAAAATTATTGAAGGATATCCTTTTTATTTAGAGTAAAAGGTAACGTTTATGAATAACCAAATACTTTTTTGGGAAGGATATGCTCATACTCTATAAGTATAAGGTTTTACTCGGAATATTATGAATGCGAGCTGAAGGATTTCCTTCATATTCTGCAAGTATAAGCATACCCTTTTTTTTATGAACACGGCCCATTATGTATCTACTGACGCGTTTATAAAAATATAATATACATACATATATCTATTTAAAATAAGCAAGTTTGAGACAACTTTCGGCATATTCGAAAGTCGCATATAGTCGTTAGTTAAGAGAGTGTCTCCGAAAACCTATTTATCCAAAATTGCTGGATTCAAATCGCATTATTTCCGAAATATTCTAATGGACGGTCACCGTAAGACACCCTGTATAGTTCTTCATAATACTGGGTAGTAGCGTTAATTTTATATGATTTAATAACCAAACACGCACGTTGTAGACTGTAGATATACTTTACGTGCAATTTGACACTTTAATAAGCCACAACAATCCAAAATGCAATTATTCCTCATTCCTATCAGGGGTGCCTAAACCCCTATATTATTATACAGGTATGTACAAGTAGTACAACTGCAAAAACAAGTAAAGTAGATCCATTAGAAGTCATACGTCTTTAATGTAGGTACAGTTGACGACATATAAATTCGTACACTCCACCCATACATAACTCAATTACAACAAAATTGGGTAAAACGGGTTTGTCACCTTGCTGCCAGGTATAAACCTGGATAGAACACCAGCTATATACGCATAGCTATATATTATTGTATATACGATTTTTTACCATAAGTAATAATGGTTATTTCTAAATATTTTTGTGTTTAAATTACAGCCGCGAAATAAGAAAATTATAAAATAACACCAGGAAAACTAATATAAAGCCAAAAGGGGTAAATTTATTAACAAACAACAAACAAAATACTAGTATTTAATTGCTGCGCCATCACTAATCGTGATCTTCTTGGCATTGACAAAATAATACTTCTGGTGTAATCTGGAATTAGCTCTTCCCAAATTTCTTCTATTTTATCAAATAACTCTATTTCATTTTGTGGTTTAAAATTTATTTTTTACATTTTTTTTACCATCTATCCCCAAACATTTTTTCAGGACTTCTTAAGCACCAAGGCAGACATGTTACGTTATTTTGTCTAAACGAGTTTCCTATATTTCTTGCAGTATGGACAGGGCAGTTATTCTGCTGAAATATAAAGTTATTTCCTTTAAAAACTATCGCGGCAGAAGGAAGAAACACATTTTCAAACATCTGAAGATATATATTACTGTTTAGTGTTCTACCAATATTCGAGCATACACAAGCACCGTAAACACTTATCCATGCCCACACATTAATGGAGAAACGTCCACTGGTTTGCTGTTTTTGAGTATACTTCTCATCATATCGGGAATTTGGTGGTCTATATACTCGAATCCTTCCATTATATGTAGAATAAAAAGTTTTCTCATCGGAAAAGATAACGTTGTGCAAAAAAAAAGCATTTTCTGGTAACTATTACATAGCAAACCCAATTCTTTATTCTTTATCACCATTTTTTAAAAACGGTTTGGATGCAGCTGCTCAATTTCTTAATTCGGAACATTGTCTTACTCGGCGTTGCGCAGTTCTAAATAAAGCAAGGAACCCTGTTATGTGCAAAGCGGATACTGCAGTTTTAAATGGATTTTCCCTTAAATACTCCACCAAATTACGGTCTTCTTCCTTTGATGATTTTCTATTATTTAAACCAGACCCAACAGACCTTTCAAGTGTTTGATGATAGTGCCATTTTTTTACAATTCCTTGAACAGTACTTCTAGGTACTCTAAAATGATCAGCTATTTTTCCATAAGACCACCCTATTTCTACGACTAAACATATTATTCTTGCTTTTTCAATAATATTTAAATGAGGCATTTTTAAATCAAATAAGATAATGACAAAACTTTGACAGATATCATGATAACAATTAACACGTTACAAAGGCAATAAAGGTAAAAAAGTTGCATTTACAGTGTCACAGTTTAGTGTACGCAATTATCTGTCGTCAACTGTACAGAATCTGAAAAATATACTATAAACTAAAATCTATGATGTTTGATAATTGAATCATGATCCCACACACATTACTTGATAACTTTTCATAACTACTCTACCTATTCTCATTATTACTCACCCGTGCAGTAAAACGTCCTCTTTCTCTCTTCAGCATTTTCAAAGTATTAATTTATGCATTCAGGTCGCAACATTTTTAAGTCATGGTTTTATTAACACATCGAGTCGTTTTATCAGCGAGGCAGCTTAAAATGTGCGGGGCGGAATAACTAAATATTTTGCTATACGCAAATGAAAGTGACAGAATCAAGAAGAGAAAGGTAACAAGAAATGTCCTAGCTATCAGGGATCTGCGGAACACACACATATATGCCACTCTAACCTTATGAGCATTTGACTTAAAATTTATCTGTGAATGCCGACAATTTCTAAACTAATTGACAGAAAACCAACAAAGTGGTGTGTGAGTAGATATTGAGCCTAATGAATAAAAATTAAGCAATTACTTGAACCAATTACTTTTTAGTAAAAGCAATTGCTTAACTAGCAAATGCTATAAGTAAAAGCAATTGCTAGATCTGGATATGAATAAAATTTTGAAGCAATTGCTGTTTTTCTTACACCTCTGTAGCAAATAAATGCTTATTCAACACAAGTTCAGACGTGTCTTATCCACTTGTTCAGATTATAGATTTCATGTTCAGTTTTGTGCCTAATTTGCAAAAGAGTTGACGTAAATACAAAAACGTTGGTATACTTATTTAGTACAATAGTAATCTGTTACGTTTTTGTGGAAAATAGGAAACATATATGGCAGATTTTAGTGAAAATGAGGAAAGTGATAGTAGTGATGAAGAAATTAAAGACAAGCAATTGATATTCGTTCACAAATTGAAGGAACATTAATAAATCTCTCTGACCACAACCGCTTAGCTTCCACAACAGCTTCAGCACTTGTGGGAAATTTAATCAAAATATTGACCTTCTCCAAAACTGCATCCATTACAGAAGTGTATGTCTTACAGAAAGTAGTTTGGTGAACACCGAGTTCTTCACCTACAGAATTTTGAAAGCCCGAATCCGACAATTTCCGCAGAAAGACTGTAATCTTATTTAAAGGCGACAGTGCACCCCTCGCCTTTTACCAGTATCAGTCAAAAAATAATTTGCCAACCACTTAAACATTTTCGCAGTGAAATCGATATAACTTTCTGAAATCAGCATATCTGCAATTTTTACGTACACTGTAGATTTTTCTTTTACCGACGTTCATATATTCAACCATAATTGAAGACACAAATTAAGAGCAACGCACGTGTATGCCTCGGAAAACTAAAGTTGCCTGCTACCAAGCAAATGATGCAGTGGCCTACCTTAAAAAGTTGAAAGCAATTGTTACACTAAAAAAAGCAATTCCTTAATTTATTTATCACATTTTAAGCAAACCATAGCAATTGCTTCTATTTTTTAAGAGAAAGCATTGACTAGAAGCAATTCCTGCACTTTTAAGCAATTGCTGTACGTAAAAGCAATTACTTTAGTTTTTATTCATTGGCTTTCAAGAAATTAGTTCGATTTTATAGGAAATGGCAATCGCTAAATTTTTATTCATAAGGCTCAGTGGTAAGTGGAAGGTAACGTATTACTTTACCACAATACTCGGTTTCGTACCTTTCGGTGTAGTGTTTTATGAGACGTATGAGACATTAATTATTTAAATGATGCCGAAGGAACTCCAAATTTAATGGTTTATCAATAACGTCAAGACAGATTAAATGATTTCCAATAATACCAATCCAAATATTTATCAAAAATCGATGTTGATTTTTGGTTTGTTTTATAACATGAGGGCTCTCCTCAGCTCAGTAGTGGAGATTGTGGAAGTTGATAATAGCATCTCTGGACAAACTAGATTGATCACTAAAATGCACTCTGCTTACAAACTTATTATTTTCATGTTGCTTCTGGAGGAACCAATAGCGTATTCTAAAAAGCCGGTCGCTCACGTTCCGGTAGACCTGTGCAGGTGAAACTGTGCAGGTATACCGGAGACTTGAAATGTCCACACACGCTAAGGTTAAATTCTAGATTTTATTTAGTTTGCTGATGATGGCATCGAAAGATGACGACGCATTGGCAGTTCTTGGCCTTTTATTAGTTATAAATAAACGTGCGAAACCCAAAAAAAAAACGGGAAAAATGGTGCAAAGATTGGTTACTAAAGCGAAAAAGTTACAGTCATATTAATTTATTGAACGAGTTGAAATGTACAGCCAAACATTTCCAAAACTATTTACGAATGAACAAGGAAACTTACTTAAAATTGCTTTCTATGGTTGGTCCTTTTATTGCAAAGAATGATACAGTAAAGAGAAATTGCATTTCATCTCATCAGAGATTAAGTGTAACTTTAAGATTCCTAGCCACAGGAAGAAGTTATGAAGACATGAAATACGAACGATGAATGCAATTATTTCACCTCAAACTCTTGGTAAAATAATTTTCGAAACATTCGGCTATTACTCTTCGTCGCTCTTCAGTACTTAACGCCATTTTATCACAAAATCTATGTACTAAGTACCACATGCACTAAATATTTTGATGGATGAAGTGGAATTGCCAGTTTTCCAACACCATTTGTTGATTCGTCTGATACCAAATCCAAAATATTTTCTTCAATTTACAGAGTACGAGCAGTTCTAGGACGATCTACTCCACTATAGGTTTTCGTACCAGACGGCCAAAAATGGGTGTTAAAATTCGACTGGGTTAGATAAAATAAACAAACCTGAAAATCTGAACATAGAGACGGTACTGCTTCTGCAGAGTTACCCAAGACTAACCCGTAAATTAAAGTTACGTTAAAAATACTCTAAGCAAAGCAAAAAATGTTAATCATAATTACCTGAATATGATGAGAGTCAGACACTATTTCTGTGTCGTCGCCTGAGGTCATAATATTAAGAAATTGAATTTACACAGAAATAACTTTTTAAATGCATGCTCCAGAACCTAGAGATGTATCGTTTATTCGCCTCAGTTTACAACGCATAAGTTTCTCATGATTAGGGAAACACTGATCCGCCAAAGACTAAATCATGTAGAGGTTATAAAGCCGAACGACAATAATCCGTAAACTTTGCTAAAATATAGGCCAAGGACTAGAAAAACTTTCACAGAGGACAGAGGTGTCTATTCTAGGCTATCGTTACAGTAATACAGTCCCTGGACTTCTTCGCGGTATAAATAATAAATATAAAAATAATGTAAAACCTCCATTATTTCGTAATCGTTATTTTTTGTGCAAGCTTAAAATCCAGTGAGAAAATCGTTATTGAACGGTAATTTCCAATGGTGCAACTAATTTTCTATTGCAATAATCTATTGTTAAGTTTAAAATGTAATTGACGGGCTGGAAGTGACCGTTCAGGGACGATTCTTGCTGGGTTAGAACATTGCTTATCACGAGAAATAATTAAACAAAAGGATTTTTGTCTGCCAGTTGCTTGTCTGTTAAAACCATAGACATTTGCCGTTAGATTAGCAAACAATAATCACGAAAGTGGCAAATTTATGGCCATACTTACTGAAAATACGAAATATAACCCGGTATTTTACCCCTATTTAGGCATAATAAAATCATACAATGGTCTTTACTAGTCATTGCATCCAAGTCACTAAAGGCACAAACACAATTCACCAAACTAAACAAATACTATAAATCCATAAATATTAAACATACACAATCCACAACTGCAAAGAAAACAACAAGAAATCATATGTGTTATGTGCAACGTTCATGTATCAGGCACCGTTTCTGCAACGGAATTTTTTTTGGGATACCTACGTGTCAATTCCACCTGTAGCGTTTCTGAACTAATTCTAGGGTGAGATTACAGAAACTCTGCATCTGCAGCTGCAAGTAGCAGCTTGCAGAGGCAAACGACAAAATTGGAATTCCAGAAAACGTTTATCATACTTTGCGTCTGCAACTTTGCAGAAGGTTTGAAGCAGTTCCTGCAAACTTGCAGAATGTAAAAAGTTTTTTAGAAACTTACCTATATTTTGGGGATTTAACAGACGTTGGTATTGGTGGTTATTTACAATCTGTTCCTTACCCTACCCCATGGGGTAGGGTGCGTAATTAAATTTTAAACTTAACAATATATCTTTTGCAATAGAAAATTAGTTGCACCATTGGAAATTGCCGTTCAATAACGATTTTCTTACTGGATTTTAAGCTTGCACAAATAATGATTACGAAATAAACTACGTTTTAAATGATTTTTATTTCGCAAAGAATTTTTCCGCTACAAAAAATAACTTTTCTTTGTAATTCCGGATTACTTGATTAAATTCTACACAAATATTTAGAGAATTAAGCCCTATATTGTTTTACTGTAACGATAGCCTATAATAGGGGCACCTCTTTGAAGACTTTTCTAGTCCTTGGTCTATATTATAGCAAGGTTTACTGATTATTGTCGTTCGCCTATAGCCCTATATAGCCTATTATTTCGAAGAGACATTTTGTGAAAACCCTTAGATGTTTTACCCGTCAGTTTCAAACATTTTGTAAAGTTTGAATTGCCTCTACATGGTTTAGTCTTTGGCGGATCAATGTTTTCCTAATCATAAGAAACTCGTGCGTTCTGAACTGAGACGAATAAAAGATACATCTCTAGGTTCTGGGGAATGCATTTAAAAAGTTTTTCTCTGTAAATTCAATTTCTTAATATTATGACTTCAGGCGACGACACAGAAATAGTGTCTGACTCTCATCATATTCACGTAATTATGAATAACATTTTTTGCTTTGCTTAGAGTATTTTTAAGGTAACTTTAATTTACGGGTTAGCTTTGGGTAACTCTGCAGAAGCAGTGCCGTCTCAATGTTCAGATTTTCAGGTTTGTTTATTTTATCTAACCCACTCGAATTTTAACACCTATTTTTGGCCGTCTGGTACCCAAACCTGGTGGAGTAGGTCGTCCTAGAACTGCTCGTACTCTGTAAATTGAAGAAAATATTTTGGATTTGCTATCAGACGACCCAACAAATAGTTTGAAAATTGGCAATACCACTTTTTACATCAAAATATTTAGTGCATGTGGTACTTCAGAAACAATCCCTATACTAACCTATATTTTGGGGATTTGACGGACGATGGTATTGGTGGTTATTTACAATCTGTACCTTACCCTACCCCATGGGGGTAGAATTTCAATCTTCTCCACTAAAAGAATTAAAATTCATTTACAAACGATACTTTTCCAAGTTTTTATTTCTCTTGTAACTTTTGTTCCTCCGGTTTTTTAGAAATTCGTATATATCAAGTAATTTACCCCTTTGGGGTAGTTTACTAAAGACGAAAAATCCAAATGGTAGAATTTTAATCTTCACCATTAAAAAAATTAAAACTCGTTTACAAACGCTACAGGCGGAATTGACACGTACCCCAAAAAAAATCGTTACTGCATAAACATCGCTGTTAAACATGTGATGTGATGTAAGAAATATAGTACTTCCGGTTTGGCCGGAAGTTGACACTGTTGGAAAGATAATAAAAATCGAAGATAGGGACATGTAAGCCGTTTTGCTCTAAGACGTACAGTTAGAAAGCTAGACGCTGTCAAAGTTCAAAAATGTCATTTTTCAAGAGTCAATATCTCGGAAACTGTTAAGTATAGACTAATAATGCTTTTATTAAAAAATATTTAGAATTTTATGCAGAATCCAAAAAAATTATATAAAATAGGGGTATCTATTTAAGATTTAGATCTTACCCCCCCCCCCTTCCCTCCTAGGGGCTTGAAGTAACAAGATTGACAATATACGCAAAATATGTCCCCCTAGAAATAAAAATGGACGGGTCCGAGCGATTTTCCACATTTTCATTTTAAAGCAGGAAAATCGAGGTGGAAAGTTTTCAAATGAGCACCCTGTATATAAAACCTAACTTTTGCTTGCGCACGAGATAAGCTGTACGGATCTAAAGGTAAATGTCTATGAGTGTTTGTTTTCAAGTTTTCATGTTGATTTAAAAAGAATATACATGTCTAGTTTTATCATTATAAGAACCAAGTGGGTCATTTTTGCACATAAATATTGACGAAAATTGTATCACACATCTTTTACAATTAGGCAACTTACAGCCTTTTTTCTATTATATTATATTAAATAACGCTTGGGTCAAAATCCTTAAATGTATCAGAGCGAGAAATGTATTAATTTAAACCTAATTCTAATTTATTTAATTACAGCTAAACTTATTTTATGTGCATTCATAATTATTTGCCTACTCATTTTTGGAACAGTTTTTCTATTGGCTTTGAAATATTTTATTTCCTTGACATTGCGCATTAAAATTTTAAGTCCGAAAAAAAGATGTGGGCAGAAAATTGTATTCCATAAATAGTGGTTATACTTATTTGTATGTATGATATTTTCCAGGAAGTACAGTATTCTTCTGCTACCTCATTTCTTCTTAAAGGCGAAAAACATGGACTTGGAATCGAACGATATCGCTTTATTAATTAAATATCTATGTCTGATAAAATATATATAATATTTAGACATTTTTCCATTTAAAAGTTTAAAACTTGAATAATTTAGATACAAATATTCCTGACAATTCTGAACAAATTTTCTTTCTTCAAATGAAAACCGCAATCTTCTATTAGTTTGGCCAAATATGACATAGTACTATGATCGATCGTAACTTCGGAGAATTTTTGGCATAAATTGCATACAGCATGATTTTCAAAACGATTCATTTTAAAAATAAAAAAAGGATTGTTTGTTTTTGACTGCAAAAAATATTCCGTTTACTACAAAACACGAATTTTTACTGATAGTTTGTACTGTCAAAATATGATGAACATAGCCCCCTATGACCGATATACGTATAAAAAAATTAAAAAAAAAAATACTAAAAAAAGCAATTTTCTTGCAGTACCTGAAAAATGTAGAGTTAAAGAATAAACTATGTTTAGTCTTAAAATTGTATTTCAGTGTAACTACAATAAGTAGAAATCAATATAATGTTATTGCTACCGAAAGCTAATCGAAGCTGCGTAGCAAACGAAATCTCTTCATGTACCTACCCTACCTATATGAAAAAACAATAAAATTTTAATTTTCTACCAACTGTAGTAAAAAAATCTTACATTAAGTATAAATAATAATAAGCTATGTTAAATATTAAAATAATATTTCAGCGCAACTACAGTCGATATTTAAAAAAATATGGCTCTCAATTTTAACTTATTATTATACCGTGCAAGCAAAAATTATTTGCATCAAAAAGGGCCTTGCATCTATAAGGACGTAATGCTTAATACCTGTTGGGTGTCAGTAACTACCTGAATTAACAATTAATCAGTTATTCCGTCATCTTTGACAGTCGTTACAAGTAATTTGATTCATCGCTAATTTTTCCAATTTCTTGAACAATTCGCACAATGGGCTTTACGGAACAACACAGAACATTCATGGTTGAAGCGTATTTTCGAAACGCGGTTAGAATAAATGATGAGTGGCAATACAATCCGGGTTTATGCATGGACGATTTTCACGAACATTTTCCTAACGTTGCTTTTATTGCTGGGGAGTTTAATCATTGCCTGAAAAGAACCGTGGCTGTGTGAAGGGAAACAGGTTCTATACAACACAAAAAAGGAACAGGAAGACCATCTGTAAGAACAGAAAAACTTGTTGCAAACGTTCGTGAAATAATGCAAAATACGCCAACAAATTGTATAAGACGCCTGTCCCAAGAAGTGGGAACATCTTATGGAACATGCAGGATTATTCTTAAGAAGCAGCTAAATTTATTTCCTTATAAAGTGCAAGTATTATAATTTTGTAAACAACAAAAATAAATTTCTATTTGTCTACTTATTTTATTACTCATTAGTTTGGCATATCATGTCATAATATGAATTTGACAAAATTTTAACCTAGATTTCGTTAGATATATATCGTCCCCATATCATTGTGATCTAAGCCAAACCCTACGTTTTTTAATCCAAGCCATCTTTGATGCAAATATTTTTTGTGCGCACGGTATAATAGAAAATTCAACACCAAATTAACACAATTTGGTATTGACTTTTCTTTTAAAACGGGATATTTTTTCTCGCTCTTGAATATTTTTAGAAAATTATCTCTTGTTTTCGACTCTTCGACTGTAGCTTAAAAAGAGGGGAAATGATAAAATAAAAATATAATTCTAGTGCTAGATCTAGTTTTCCAACAGGCGCCATATCAATTATGTCTTATTTTTATAGCTAGTAGACAGCAACAAGGCGGGATTCTCGCGCCAAGTATATAATTTTTATTTATTTGAAAGCAAATCAACTAATTTGCTTGTACATAGCTTACTTAGTAACAAATAATTTTTGGCATACACTTCCTATTACAAAGTGTGATCTAAGTATTTTAAGAGTTAACATAATTATTCTTGTATCAAACACACCCTCATCAGATAGATTTGAGCCATTTTCAAAGGGAAACCAATAAATTCGCATTTATTAAAAATATTTGGTAACTTTTCCTTACTTTAGATATTAGTAAATATTTACCAAATATTACTAAATTTTTTCAATAACAAACTGTATTTTTTTATCGTTTTTATTCTAATGGGCTGCTATGGATGTTTTTTTTACACAAATTATTTAACCCTAATAGACGTTATACAGGGTGTTATGTAAGTATGTGACCAAACTCCAAGGGGTGCTTCTATAAGTGATTTTAAGTAAAAGTTCATATAAACATGGGTCCGAAAATGCTTAGTTTTTATGATACAGGGTGTTAAACTTGGATGTTCGTAACTATCTCAATACTCTTTTATTCGATTTTTTTGAAATTTGGCAATTCTGTTTATAATAACAAGATTATATATTACCCTTAATTAGATTACAATTATTAAATCCAGTGGCGTCCCGGAAGACAGTCTAACTAATATTTTTGACAAAAAAATTGCGCGTCACTGACTATTTTTAAATTATGTATTTTTTTCGAATTAAGCAACTACAAATACAACTATTTAATCTCATGAGTTTTTTTCATATCTTGTTTTGTTTTCGAGAAAAAAAATTAAAACCACTTACCTATCTAATAAATTCAAAAGAGTACTTTCGTATAATTTTAATTGCTTAATAAAGTCGCCACAGTGGATCTTTGCCCGTGCGTCATCAATCAACGATCATGACTCAACGTGGTTAATAACTCTGCATCCTTATTTATTACAGTAACAAGTTTGAATAAAAGCATAAAAGAACGTCTCCAAGATTCCGCAATAATATAACGTGCTAGACAAGAATAAAACTATAAACGTCAATTAATTACTATTTTTATTTGTTTAGTTGACTACCGTTGTATTTTAGAACGTCATTGTCAACCCTATTTTGATCTGCCAATCTAATTCGTATTTTGTAAATTTTTGTGCCTTAAAACTGTTCCTTTTTATAAAAATAGTTCTTTTTAGAGCTAATTATACCCACCATCTGTTTTGGCGGTAAGTATTTATAGATTTTTATAATACCTAATTTATTTATTTTAAATATTCTAACCGTAAAAGTTATTTGAAAAGTTTACGGCAGTGGCTAAATTCCCTTAAATGAAAGGATGTCAAAAATTTGACTTTTGCGATTTTAATAGTCAATAAAACACCAAACTTTTCTAGATTTTAAGCTTTAAAAATAGTATTAAATGTATTAACATTTGTTTGTCAATTTATTTTAGATAATAGAGAATGCCGGGCAAAACTTAAAATAAATAATAATTTTTCCAGTTATTATGTAGGTACGTCAAACGGTAGGCAGGCACGTCCATTTTATGAACTTAGACTTAGTTTTGACTTTTTTCGTCTCGTAATTTTGATTTGATTCATACGATTTTGATGACGTGAAAGTGATGACGCACGGAAAAAGAACCACTGTGGCGACTTTAGTTTGGTTAGTAGTTTAAATTTTTTACTCTTATTGTCCCGGGGACATGCAATAATGTGGTTTTTATTTTTTTCTCGGAAACAAAGCAAGATATGAAAAAAACTCAACAGATAAAATAGATGTATTTGTAGTTGCTTAATTCGAAAAAAAAAGATAATTTAAAAAAAAGTCAGTGGCGCGCAATTTTTTTGTCAAAAATATTAGTTAGACTGTCATTTTCGGGACGCCACTGGACTTGATAATTTTAATCTAATTGAGGCTAAACTATCCTCTTATTATTACAAACAGAATTGCCAAGTTTCAATAAAATCGAATAAAAGAGTATTGATGAGATATTTACGATTTTATTTTAAAAGTTTGACACCCTGTATCGTAAAAACTATGCATTTTCGGAACCATGTTTATATGAACTTTTATTCTTAAAATCACTTAAAGAAGCACTCCTTGGAGTTTGGTTACATACTTAAATAACACCCTGTATGATGTTATTATTATAATAATTTATACTTGATTCTTAATTCCTTGTTTCTTGTATCACCCACTCTAGCCACGCTGCCGGTCCTGGGGCTTAAGGCCCACAAGAATGTTATCGTTATTTATTAAATTGTGTTAGTAATTTAATAACAAATATACTAAAATAAGTGTCCGCCCAATGCCTAGCCTGGCAAATACAATAATAACTATAAATATAGCTCTGTCCCGTTATAATAACTAATAAAATATCTACCACACATTGTTCCACTTTCTGACAACTTTCATTTTTCAAAAAATTACGTCAATATAAAAACCGTTTGCGATAATAAGAAAAACTGCAAAATGAACAATGTTTTATTTTTAAAATTAACTTTCATTTTTGATTTTGTATGGTAAACAGTGGATACAGGTGAAATAAATTTAGTAAACAGATCTGCGGGATCTTTAGATCCTTAGATGAAACTATAAATAAATAAACTTCAACTGTTGCTTGTTGGATAATGTAATTACATTTTTAATTGCTAATATCTTAAAAACTAATAAGTTTAAACATAGGGAAGCAGAAATAAAAAATATTTAGAAAAGTAAGATAATTTAAAAATTTGTGTTAATAGGGGGATTGCCATTAAAATTATAGGAGATATTTTTGTTTGAATGTCAAATTTTGCAGCATTTCCGTTAAACCGGAAGTGAAATAGTTGTGACAATGTTCATATGGACTACCTAAAAAGAAGTAAAAAAATATTACATTTCATTTGTTTTTTATAAAAACAATAAAATGTGTGGCTAACTTGACAATTTCCAATGCCATCTTCTCGGAAACTGTCTTATACCGTGCGAGCAAAAATTATTTGCATCAAAGAAGGCTTGGATTAAAAAACGTAGGGCTTGGTTTAGATCACAGTGATAGGGGGAAGATATATCTAACCAAATCTAGGTTAAAATTTTGTCAAATTCATATTATGACATGACATGCCAAACTAATGAGTACTTATAAAATAAGTAGACAAATACAAATTTATTTTTGTTGTATACAAAATTAACAAGGCTTCATCCAAAAAAAATGTCAGGTCTAATAAATCATTTCTTTCCAATAAATTTTGGGTAAACCATTAGGTGAAAATAATTCCTGCGTCTTTCAAAATCTGCGGCTTGTATTTCTTGGAATACTTGCACTTTATAAGGAAATAAATTTAGCTGCTTCTTAAGAATAGTCCTGCATGTTCCATAACATCTTCCCACTCCTTGGGACAGGCGTCTTATACAATTTGTTGGCGTATTTGCATTATTTAACGAACGTTTGCAACAAGTTCTTCTAGATGTTCTTCCTGTTCCTTTTTTGTGTTGTATAGAACCTGTTTCCCTACACACAGCCACGGTTCTTTTCAGGCAATGATAAAAATCCCCAGCAATAAAAGCAACGTTAGGAAAATGTTCGTGAAAATCGTCCATGAACAAACCCGGATTGTATTGCCACTCACCATTTACTCTAACCCCGTTTCGAAAATACGCTTCAACCATGAATGTTTTGTGCTGTCCCGTAAAGCCCATTGTGTGAATTGTTCAAGAAATTGGAAAAATTAGCGATGAATCAAATTACTTGTAACGACTGTCAAAGGTGACGGAATAACTGATTGATTGTTATTTCAGATCGTTACACCCAACAGGTATTAAGCTCTACGGCTAAGCATTACGTCCTTAGATGCAAGGCCCTCTTTGATGAAAATAATTTTTGCTCGCACGGTATAAGCCGCCATTAAATGTCACATGGTTGAATTGGCTAATGAAGACTATACTATTCAGTGTGGTTTTTTAAGTGTGCAACATATGGGAATTTTTTTTATTACCGATTTCTCAGAAAATTTTATTCTTGATAAAAGTTGGTGCATATTCGATAATCATATTAGGTGCACTTGAAATGGTTGCAAGTCAAACAGCGTACAGGGTAGGCCAAAAAATATAAAACTTGTACAAGAATAAAGTACCCCTATTTCAAAAAACTTAGCAAAATGTTATTAAGAAAAGTTGTTTAGAATTAAAAGTTATGCATAGATTCAAAAACGTGACCTCCTTTTTTAAAAAACATTAATAATTTCTCAAATTTTTTTTTTATATTCACCATAAAGACCTTCATAAATTAATTAAAATCAAATCAACTTAACATATTATTATCTTTGTTCAAATTCAAGCATATTTGTAAAATTTACTTGAATTTTGAATTTATTAAGGAATCACTAACTTCATGTTTGTTGCAAGGGTATTAAACACAATTTTAAAATATCCTAAGAATTCTTTTTAACAAGATAAAACATTAGTAATGATAATATGCTAATTAAAAAACTATCATTTAAAGTGCAAAATTTTTATTTTAAATGTTTATTAAAAAAACTGTACAAATTAGGCGACAACATGAAATCCTACTAAAATAATCGCAGATACCTATGGAAAAAAACAAATAAGGGCTAAAAGTAAACATTATTATATGGTACCAATGGTTTTACCAATTTTTATCGGCTTTTTTATTATAAGTACTTAACAATAAACAAATAAAATACATTTTTTTTGGCAAATTATTAATGTTTAAAAAAAATATTTTTTTTATTTTAGGAGGTCCCGTTTTTGACTCTATGCATAACTTTTTATTCTAAACAACTTTTCTTAATAACATTTTGCTAAATTTTTTTAAATATGGGTACTGTATTCTTGTACAAGTTTTATATTTTTTGGCCTACCCTGTACGCCGTTTGACTTACAACCATTCCAAGTGCACTAAATATGATTATCGAATATGCACCAACTTTTATCAAGAATACAATTTTCTGAGAAATCGGTAATAAAAAAAATTCCCATATGTTGCACACTATATGCCAAAGTAAACTTCAAGCTAACTTAAAAGTAAGAAACGCTATATAAGGTGTTGTTTACTTAGTGTACTAAGTGCTAAGGTAACTTATAAAACAAAAAAAAATATTTTTTGACTTACGGGTACCTGAAAGTTTTTTTCAAGCACTAGTGCGGAAGTGTTACTTTCCGCACGCAAATACAATTTTCCGCACGCTCGTATAAAAATATAATTGCCTGCCAGAAAATTAAATTAATATGTGTCCCGGATAAGAATGCACTCTACAGGAATCTCGTAAACCGTAGAAGATATATACAGGGTGTTATTTAAGTGATTTGAAGAAAAAAAGTTCATATAAACATGGGTCCGTAAATATCTCAATACTCTTTTATTCGATTTTGTTGAAATTTGACGATTTTGTTTGTAATAACAAGAGGATAATTTAGCCTCAATTAGATTAAAATTATTAAGTCCAGTGGCGTCCCGGAAGACAGTCCAACTAATATTTTTGACAAAAAAAATTGCGCTCCACTGACTTTTCCTAAAATTATGTATTTTTTTCGAAATAAGCAACTACAAATACAACACTTTATCTTCTGAGTTTTTTTTTCATATCTTGCTTTGTTTTCCAGAAAAAAAATAAAAACCACTTTATTGCATGTCCGCGGAACAATAAGAGTAAAAATTTAAACTACTTACCAAACTATTAAGCAATTAAAATTACACGAAAGTCCTCTTTTAAATTTTTTCGCACAGATTAAAACTGTTTCCGATAAAAGAAATTAACATAAAATAATCGCATAACGTAATAATTTATTACTGCAATGTTTTAAAAGTAACAACACTATAACTGTTATTGTCCCGGTGACATGTCATAAAGTGGTTTTTATTTTTTTTTCTCGAAAACAAAGCAAGATATGAAAAAAACTCAAAAAATAAAATAGTTGTGTTTGTAGTTGCTTAATTAGAAAAAAATACATAATTTTAAAAAAGTCAGTGGCGCGCTATTTTTTGTCAAAATATTAGTTGGACTGTCTTCTGGGACGCCACTGGACTTAATAATTTTAATCTAATTGGGGCTAAATTATCCTCTTGTTATAACAAATAGAATTGCCAAATTTCAACAAAATCGAATAAAAGAGTATGGAGATATTTACGAACATCCGATTTTTTTTTTAAAGTTTGACCCCCTGGTATCGTAAAAACTATGCATTTTCGGACCCATGTTTATATGAACTTTTTTTCTTAAAATCACTTAAAGAAGCACCCCTTGAAGTTTGGCCACATACTTAAATAACACCCTGTACAGAGATGGTTAAATGAGAAAAAAGTTGCGCCCTACTAAATTCTGCAACGTTGCGGTTTCAATTTTAAGAAATTCCGAATCCTTCCGAAGATATTTTGGCGAAACCGAATTTTCGCGATTTCGTTTTTATTTTTTTCTGACTCTATTTCAAGAGATATGTCAAAATAAAGGTTACATTCTTATTGCCATTTTTTCTCCTTTACGAGTTGACGTAATTAGATTGTCAATCCGACGTTTCGTTTTTTCACAACCACAATCAACTTTATTTTTTTGAATAGTCTGAAAACTTAATTAAATTATATAAAAATAAATAAATACTTACAAGTAATATAAAACAGCGTATCATCTTGCATATCTTACATCCACCCCATCAATACGAATATTTATTTTCACGATGAACACTAAACAAATAGTGGATCTATTTTTTTAATATACACAAATATCGTCTTTCACGAATCGAGTTTTCTTCAATGCACTTAACCATGATAGAACGCGCTACGGAAGAATCAACTAAAGAAACAGCAGGAACAGCTGTTTAATCGACCTACTGAAGACCAGTCTTTGGTCAGTCAGTCAGCAGGGCCGGCACGCACTGAAGACAGAAGAAATGAAGAAAGAAGAAATTGCTCCGTCGGAGAAGAAAGTGGGTCACTAATGAAGAAGCAAGTCTTTGCAAGACTTGTCAATGGGCGAATTACATAGGCGGAGACCCCAAAAGAGCTTTCTTAAAATAATTTTGCAACATAAATAATAGAATAGAATAGAATGGAAAAATATATATTTCAAATTACGTTTATTAGTACAAATGGACAAACAAACATAAATTAAATGGCGTCAACAAAAAAATCAAACACATCAAACAAAAAAAGTTCAAATACCTAATGCAATTCCTGATCTTTTTCCCTTTTTTACATCTCCAAAAAATCACTTATGCATGCTGTATATGGCTCCAAATTTATAAGCAATTCTTTCAATCTTACTCTAAACAACTTCTCTGAGGATGCATTTTTAATACTTAACATTATTTAGTTTATTATACAATTTAACACTCATATAGTAGGGGCTTTTGTCAGATAAAGTCAGTCGGTGAATGGGGTAATTTATATCATTAGTTCGTGTGTTATAATAATGTTGGTAATGCGTACCAAATGCGTTTCTGTTTTTAAAGGAAAACATAGTTGTATCAAAAATGTACAACGCATGAATCGTAAGCATATTTTTTTATTTAAACATACCGCTACATGATTCTAAATTTGCCATTTTATACAAAACTCTTAAGATTAGTTTTTGAACGACAAATTTTTTTTGGATTTTGAGTTTGCTCCCCAAAAAACAATACTAAATCTGACCGTAGATTCAAAATTTGCAAAATACAGTGTTCTGTTGGCAGTGTCGCTTAGATACTTTGTAACGGTATATATAGACAGCAGCAAGTCCTATTTAATTTAGGTACCTACCATTAACATAATCGATTTGATATGACCAGTCGAGAAATGCATCAATAGATACAAGAGGAATTTTGTGTTTTTCTTAAAGAAAAGTGGATTTTATATTTATTGATTCTGGTATTTCTTTTCTGCCGAGCTTCGTACGAAATAGTACCTACTGTACTTGTTTGTGGTTTAGTTAGAATTTTATAAAAATGTACTAAATTTTAATATGCATGTGTTTAAATAAATTATAAAAAATAAAACGTTTTTCTTGTAAAAAAAAAAATCCAAAATAATTATCTAAACATATTCAAAAAAAAATTTCTAAGTATATTACATTACCACAGGACGTAGTACCTATTATTATACCTACCTATATACCTACCTTTAAAAAAAATACAAAAATACCAACAAAAACAAAAATATCAATCATCATCATCATCTTCTGATGAAAAGCTCGACTCGCACTTTACCGATTATTTTGATGTAAAATAATAATTTTCTCCACGATATGTAAAAAATCTCCATAGGTATAAACGCATTTATTTTCAGAATATAGTCCAACAAAACGCGTTACCTACGTAATTGTATAACATACCTATTTCTTATCGTCAAACAAAAAAGGTAAACTTTTTGCCTCGATTTAGTCGATTGTAATATTTCGTTCGTCACTTTATTACCAGTGGTTGAACCGTTCGTTCGGAGCTCTTCTGTAATTTTTGGAAAACCTACCGCGGGGTGGTTTGTTGCGTCAAATTTTTTTAAATCTCCGATTGGGATAAAGTGTCTTACGGTTTCGGGAAACTTTTTGATTTCGCGCATCCAATATAAAGTGTGCTCTGCTTCATTAAAAGGTAAAAGTCATTGTGTACTTTTTTTAAATTATTGTTATTTTATTTATGGGCGGTGGGGTCCTTTTGCAATTAACCTTTGTTCCTTTTGAACAAGCTAACCAGGAGCTAATTACCTGTCATTTTAGCATTTTAATTTTAAGAACAAATAATAATTCGAAATAGGGGCCTTATATAGTTATCTAATTCTTTTTTAACACAATTTGTTTCCCTATCAATGGTTTGGTAACATGTGCTTTTGACCTATTATATAAGGGCTTTGCTAATTTTTTACGTACGCGCGTGTGAACTACTTACGTAACATTTGTTTCCTCTGTCAGGCTCTTTCCGTTAAAAATATTGAATTTGTTATTGAAACTCCTCCCCTCTATCGGGTCGTTTTTGAATTTAAGCCTGTAGCCTGTTTGTTAAACTGACGTTTTCGTCTGTAGGTGGCATATTAAAGTTAAACTGTGCTACAGACTTTGAGCTAAAATAACAATTTAATAAAAAATTGTTTTCATGTTTAATAGTTAAAAAAAATATTTTGAGGCGTGTTTTAATTTGTCTGCAAGGTCAGCAAAGTAAAAACTGTAGCCCATAAATTAGGAAGCGTCATTAAAATACATATGCAAAGGGGGGGGGGGGGCGTTTTTCTAGCGTGAAGATAGGAAATACGAGCCTGGATTTTTTTTATAGAGAACGTTTTACCCCAAACTATGTGTCACTCGACCCAATTTTTTTACGTATCGGCCCATAATCAGGACAATTTTAAAAACACTATATCAGTATCTACTTAGGTGCGGCTAGCTATATATTCTGTTATTCTACTAATAAATTTAATACATTTAGTTCAGAAATTAAGTTCTCAGTAACATCCTCAACTTATAAATTTTGTGTCTTATAACAATTTGTTTGTAGTTCTGTATCTCGGAAGCTAAAACTGGTGGATGTTCAAAAATTCGTATATACGTTCCTTTAATTAAATATAATAATAAACGTATTTTGGCATTTTTCCAAAAAGGGTTGAAAAAAGTAGTGTAGCCTAGTTTGAAAGGGGCACCTACAAACTGTCTATAATTTTAAGCTATACCTACTTATATTTCTAAAAATTGGTTCTATGCTTACTCTGTTAAAATAAGCAAGTACGTGCTTTGAGGTGGCTATAGGGTGGATAATTCGTCAATAAACAAATTTCTGAGGCTTTATATCGACGATAAATTAAAGTTTGAACGTCACATAATTAACCTAAATGCCAGAATATCTAGTGGATGCTATGCTTTAAGAGTTGTATCTCGAGAGTTGGGAGAGTTTATTGCGAGGAATGTGTATTTTGTACTGATAGAGAGCCACTTTCGATACGGGTTGTGTTTCTGGGGATCTTGCTCTCAGCACCTTTTCCGATCGGTATTTGTTTTGCAGAAAAGAGCAATAAGGTGCATTTGTCCTGTGGGTCGCAGAACATCCTGTAGACCTCATTTTATAAATCTAGATTTTAACCTTAGCTTCTCTTTTTATTCTCGATACAGCGTGTCTTATGCGCAAAAAGTTTAAAGTTGAAATTCAAACTCCCTCAGCAACTGCCACAAGAAGCAAGCATACCATAGCTCTACCCATTCCTTCTTCTGCCTTAACAAAGAATTATCTCTTATATAACAGCAAGAAATTATTTAATCATCTGCCCCATCGTATACGCGCGGAATATTATTTGCGGCAAGAAATTTCGGAGAGAGCTAAAAAAGTTGTTAATTGAGAAAGCCTTCTATTCGATGACTGAATATTTTGAGGTAGTAGATGTATATATTCTGTTGTATTTGTACGGTGTTATTAATTTGATTACGTCGACTGTTGTGTGTGTTGTGTGGCGCTGGTTGAAACTAAACGGCCAGCTTCCAGCTGCTATATTGAGGAATTTTAAGTGTAGTTGTGTTCTGACTTTTAAAATGTCTGTACCAAATTAATTTAAGACTTTTTATTTAATTTTACGTTAAATTTAAACAATGTTTTGTCAATGAGAGTATATTCTTGTGATAATAAAGCTGTATTTGACTTTGACTTTGACTTTAATGTTTTGGGAAATTTTGCCTTTAGGGGGTGGAAAAAAGGTTATAAAAGTTTATTGAAAAAAAAAATTTGACTGAGTTTCTTGAAACTCAGCATAAATAATATACAATGGGCCTTTTCACTATTCTTAAATTTGATACATTTGGCATTTGAATTGTTTAGTCGGTGCTATAATAAGTGTTTTTCATCAATAAAATGATTGCTAGGTCATAACATTAATTTATTTCAGCACAGTAAAAACCGGGTAAAATTCAACCAATTTGAAAATCTCAAAACAGGCGCGACTCATGACGTAGATATGTTTAAAGCTTGCTAGAGCGCATGCGTTTAACTTCGCACACGCGTAAATGCTGATCTGTCGAACTGCCATCGGCAAATTAAGCCACTGTTGCCATATGTAGAAAGTTTTACAATCTTAATAATATACTTTCTTCTTAGAACCTTATTTGGATACTTTAAATAAATATAAACATAATACTGGTAAAATAATTCATTCCGCAGCTATTGAATGGAAAACTGGTATATTATAATTACTAATAATTGCTAGTCAATTACCATTACACTGGTACTATAAACTATAATAAATGATTTCTGAGAGTATCGGCAACACTGTCAAGCTGCTGATTTTGTGAATTCTTGATATTTTAAGCCAGCGACTCGGCTATTCCTATCATTCCTCTGTGCATCAATCTTCCGGCGCGATGACGTAGGTATGTTTAAGTCCGTGTTTTTATTCAAGGAGTTTTTTTATTTATTTATTTTCTCAGTTATGTCTTAAAAGTATAGAAAAGTAAAAACACAGAAAATTTTATTTTTTGTTCCTTTATACACTACTACCAAAATCAAAATTTAGTGAAAAGGCCCATTAATAAAACATGTATTTCTTATTTTTTTAAAAATCGGTCCCTAAAGGGGTGTAAAAATGGCATACAAGTTTCTATGGAAAAAATATTTTTTGTTATATTTTCTTGAAATTTAGCAGAAATACTCTACTACAACACAAATAATGCAAAACATATACGTTATTTTTTTAAATCTGATGTCCCTAAAGGGCTAAAACAGGGGTTTAAATAAAGGACTTTTCTTTACGTATTGCAATATTTTAATAAATTTTACCCCCAAGTGGTTTATAAACGCCATGGAAAGGTTCTGTGAGCCATAGGCGCCGACTCCATGGGTGCGCAAGCACCCATACTTAATATATTATGGGTGCGGAGCCAAATTAATATAATTTCGTTTAAGCTAAGGATGAAAAAATCACAACAAATGCTATTATTTAAAACCGCACATATTGCGTGCGTTACTTAGTTGTTTTATCCGCACCAGAATGACAATAATATCTAATAATTGTTGTTGTTATGACTGTCGATGTCATATTTATTATTTGTGTTAAACCCGGCCCTATTAAATCGGAAACGCAACATTTTGCAACCGTTTTTAATTCCCCCGGCCCGCTCATTGCTGTCCGATCAGCGAGTCGGGTGGCTGTTTAATTGGCGAAAATGAGGGCGGGGCGCTGTTCTGTTTCGCGCACTTTGGATTTCGGGGAATCCCAGACTCAGTTCATTTAGTTGTCTATCTATGCTATGTATTGTATGTATGGAGCTTGAAGCCCGTATTTAAACTAAAATCTAAGTTGTGTTAAGTTATCAATAGTGTCAGTCGCATGTCGTGGTCGATTTTTTTGTTGGTTTTATTAATAATAAGGTAAGTGTGTCTGGAGTACCAAATATCATATCTAAAGTTAGCATTACGGAGAATAAAAACTTATAATGGTAGTGCACGTAAACCGAGAAAGAGCGGATGATTTGGAGCTTGATGAAGTCGCTGATATATTTATAAATCGAGCTGTTCGCCAAAATACGTTTGCATTGAAAAACATTTGGTTTCAATAACACCATTTTAAAAAGTTTAATGTTGCATGATATTACACAATACCAACCTATTATAGGTACTACAGTGTATTTGTGTTTTGTGTTGGTAATAAATACTTTAACAATTCATAATGTGTTTCATTTTTAAATTTTTGATGAAATTTATTTAGCAAGTATTTAAAATCTCGTTTTATTTGTGCAAAATTTATTTATTTCCACGTTGTTCGGGTAAAATCAAATTATGTTTTAATAGTCCAAAAAAGGGCGTGGCACCTGAAAAAATTTGCCTGTGGCGCATCTTTTAAGAAACAAATAAGAATGGACATGCTCCAGCACCCATAAACATTTTTAAAAGTCGGCGCCTATGCTGTGAGCTATTACTTAAGTAAACCTATAGGTACATTAATCCACCCCGGTGAAGCTTAAATGGACGATTTCGCAACACAGTAGAAAGAGAGAGAGAGAGGGGTGTTAGTGTGCCCGCCGGCCATCAGGGCAAATTAGCGCTGTTGTCGCCAGCTGGCCGTGTAACCGGGTTCTGTCGCATATTTTTGACGTACAGAAGAGAAGGACAGTTATATTCTAACCTACTATAACGCTTCCCAAACTGCGCCAGGTGCTAATTGAAACAAACCAGCCAGCCCGCCATCCATCCATGTCACAAGTCATAACTGTCAATTTTTCTTGTCCACGTTTTGTTCTGAGGAAATTATTTAATTTTTTATTATCATTTTAATATACAATTCTATTAGTTTCTATTCTAGAAAACTTCGCCGATGTGTGTAATCTTTCAGTTATTATTCCAGCCTACTATGCAGGTAATTATTTTTTATTGTTTATCAAATTGATTTTACACTTCCTTATCTATTTTTTATATAGGAATATAGGAAATGTAAGTTTACAATAAATAAATTAACATGAAATGTTTCACATACATAATAGGTGTTGGTTATATAACAAGCCAATCTTAACAAAATATCACTGGGCAACCTGCAGATAACTGCAACACATTGTGCCCGAGGTAATACCTAACAATCTATCAGTTACGAACAGATAAGTTTAGTCTCTTGAAATGATAATTTTAACATTTTTGTTTTACTGAGTTGATTAAAAATTATAACATAATGGCACAAAGATAATGGTTTGAGCTAACTCGATAAGTAGATACTTGGCCATTGGCCATATTTTACAGAGAAATTTAATGTCTACCCGATACTGTTTCTTTTGTTTCAGAGAACGCTGTAAGAATCACCTGATAGTTTATGGATCTTTTAGTATATGTATCTCAATGCATCCTAGTGCTTGTGTTTATACAGTATTTGTGATAATATTATATGAATTGAGACAATTCCAGATGAGTGAGACCTGTGAGACGTAACCTAAGGACATTAGTTTATTCTAAACAGTTATTTTTTGTTATGGTTGTCAATGCAGTTTTTATTTATAAATAAACGTAGAAAACATTATTTACGATAATCTTTATTTTCCAAATCTTCCCAAGCAACATTTTTACGTTTTAACAACGTTACCCCCGGCGTCTTGACGTTGGCATAGGTCGACGTAATAACGGCTATCCAAACCACTTTTGCACCAAGTTGGTGGATCAAATTAGGGTCGGTACAACGTCGCAAGTAAAAATAAACCACGTTGTTTAACGTTATATGTCGACAACCAATTTCCACACTCTTTGCCAGAAGCCTGAATCTTGTTATGTTTTCGCACCAAACTTACTTCTATATGACCCTCCTTGTCCTTGTTTCGTTACCAAAATAAATACGAAGGTTGTTTGACTTCAATTTAAAAAAATGGAAATCTGTTTTGTTTATATTATTGACAGATAGTAGCAGGTATAGTATTTAGAATAGTTGCAGACGGCCGTCTGGTATTAAAAATTTACAACGCATGCTAGTTCAACGTAAAATATAGATATAGAACTGTGGCCGTGTTTAGGTTTTAAATCCATCTAGAAAGTGTACCAGGCATGACTCTTTAGTTGTATACCGCAACCAATTTTTTAACAAGCCGACCTTTGGTTTTTAACCAGACCACCGCCAAAAGAAATAGGTTATGTTCCATTATTTGTTTATCTTTTTCTTCCTCAGATGGCAGAGGACACATTGCGTCGTTCATAAAACGTTAGGGGAGTACTACATTCTATCCGTTAATAATTTGGCTTGACGATAACGTTTGAACAACGTTAAATAATAACCAGAAAGTGTACCAACGCTGACAGGCGTCTAGTAAACTTATTTAAGACGTTGTTACAACGTTCTTATTTAACTTTAGTTACGAACAACTAACTGGAAACGTTGTTTGGTCTGTTAAAAGTCGTAGGTAAAATCGTGACCAACTTGTACACTCAATACAACGTTAATTTTAGTGAAGATTCAGTCGTTAGTCACAAAATTGCTACTTGGGTGGCTAATATAAAAATGTGCATTATTTATTCCATAAAATAAAAACTTTTGTGCGTCTTTTTATTGATTTAATTTGTGATTTAATAATATTTATATTGAATCACAAATTAAATCAATAAAAACTCGTTCAAAAGTTAATAATTAAATTGAAAAGTCCTAAAACCGCTGTTCAAATTTCCCGCCATTGCGCCTTTGATGGCCGGCGGGCACACTAACACCCCTCTCTCTCTCTCTTCTTTCTCCCTCTACTGTGTTGCGATTTTTTAACAAGGAGTTAACATTTCTAACCCTATAAATTTTCTTTGCATTAATCCCATACCGGGACGAAAGCTAGGCGCAAGGCGACGAAATAAATGCCGAGAAGCGAAGTGACTTTACACGGATTCGCGTTTGCTAAATGTTTGTCACAGGAAACGTTCGGTCCAACTTGTTACAGATTTGTACGTCGTACACAATTATGACCGGTAAAATTGTTTACATTGGATGGTTTCTCTTGTTTTTATTTCTCTATGTGTGAGCGTTATTAACGATCTGTAATTAAATAGATATATTTTTAAAAAATGATGCTGAAATCTAGGGAAAGGTCGCCAATGATGGCACCTTTTTTTTACCACCTAATATATTTTTTAGTTCAAAGGTTTTAACCCATTTAACCATGTTAAAATATTTGTTACTACTTAAATATTCATTATAAAACTTTAAAAATATACAAAAACTATTTTTTTGGTAAAAAGAATAGAAAAGAAAAAACCACCAAGTATGCCATCATAGGCAACTGCGTTGTTAAAAAATTCAAGCACATAAAACTGTTTAAAAATACTTAAAATAATATATTACATTCAAGGGAACATGTTTAAAATTTAAAAGAAAAATTAAAACATTATCAGGAAAGTGCAATCTAAAGATATATATTCAAAAACTTTACAAAGCATATAAGTAGTGTTTAGGGACATAGACACAAAGAAAATAAAAGTAGCGCCGTTTCGAATATGACGCCTATGATGGGATACCTATTTATATGTATTTAGGTATGCCATCATAGGAAACCAATATGTCATCTTAGGAATATGTCACACTTCTAGTATATAAATTATAAAAAATTAAAACCACAACTTAGATTTAAAATAATCATAGCAAAGTAACATATTATATCCTATAGTTATCGGAAAAAAATCGTGCATTCTAATTTAATGCACCTAACATAAAAAAAATTTGGTTTAAAAACTGGCTAATATTACTTCGCCACTTAGCAATTTCTGTTCTATTAAATAACTTTACATAAAAACGTCCGTCACGGCTGAAATTCAACTCACAACTGAACGGTCAATACGCGCGCCCGTCTAACTATGCGGGATGACGCAAACCCGGTTTATTCCAGAGATACCTGTGGTATGCCATTTTGGGAAGTATGCCATCAAGGGCGACCTTCCCCTACAGTGTGTCCACGGATATAGAGTTTGGAAGAGAAAACTATTTTTTATTAGTTAGGTATAGAAGAAAAAGTCATTCTTTATAAAAACGTCTGCTTGTGCTGATAAAACTACAATTTCGAACATCACATTTGCTATTACTATACAGGGTTCGTCAGAAACAACGTTTTAACATTTTAGGATATTTTTTCAATTCCTTGATTTATTAAATGAATTTTTCTGGGGTTGATACTAAAATTTCAAATATTATACATGCAGGGTTCGTCACATACAAAACATTTTTAGTTTTTTGGATTTAGTTTCAGATAAATTTACGTAAAAACAAACAACTATTGTACTTTTTTCCTTCGAATGTGGTTTTATATCTGGCCGAGTAACAATTTTGTTGTAAGAAAACCATTTTTTATTTGCCTATACCGTAAAGTCGTATGACTTGGGACACTTTTTAACTTCTCGAATGCATATCTCAAAATATGGTTGATATATGAGTTTTGTATTTGGTCAAATTTTGAGTCTTGGCCTATAGATCAACTCTACAGGTTTCAAATTAGAACGGAATGGATAATTTTTTTTTTAATTTTTTTTTTCTGTCTGTCCCAAGTCACCACCGAAATCGGGTGACTTGGGACACCCCTATTTTCTTAGCGATGGCTCAAGTTAGAATTGCGCTAGGTTACTTGGGACAAAAAAAATCGTTTTTAAAAACATTTGGGAAAAAATTAAAGTGAAATAAGGATACCAATGTACCTAGCCATGATAACAAAAATAAACGTCAAAATGGCAACAAAAACCAAAAACTTTTTATTTTCCTTAAAATACATATGTAGGAGCTTAACACAAATGCTGAGTAGGAGCCCTAAATTAAAAAAAAAAACACATTTTCTTATGAAACCAAACACACATGGGGTGGGACATGTCCCAAGTCGTCACTGATTTGGCACTTTTTTTAGTTTTTTGAATTTTTTTCAAGATTTGAATTTGTAAAAAACGAGGGGTGTCTCACTGTGGCAGTAGGTGTACAAATGTTAAGGCAGGACCGTGGCAGGACTGACAGGATTGTGGCAGGACCTGGCAGGACTGACAGGATTGTGGCAGGACCTGGCAGGACCGCGGCAAGACCTGGCAGGACCGCGGCAAGACCTGGCAGGACCGCGGCAGGACCTGGCAGGACCGCGGCAGGACCTGGCAGGACCGCGGCAGGACCTGGCAGGACCGCGGCAGGACTGTGGCAGGATCGAAGCAGGACAGGCAGTACCTTTCAGATCCAATCAGATTTCTCCAATAACTTTAGGAGTAGGGGTAAATAGCGGGAAGCAAAAAATATTTTTGTTTGCTTTTGTTTATTAATAATTGAAAGTGAAAAGTGTGTGTATTAAAGAGTTCTGGTAAGTACCTATGAGAATAATTACTGCAAATAAACAACATCTTATCTAGAGCTTGATGGCCAGTGTTAGCGGGTCAGTTGTTTGCTTTTAAATTAAGGGATTGGATTTTATTTGTCCTTAACCTGCTAATAATGGCAAATTTTTAAAAAATATTTCTGGACTCTTTAGATATTGTAAAAATGTAAACAAATTAGTGCTGGGAAGTTTAGTTCACTTTGCCGATTCGTTATCGTTCAATAAAGTGAACAGTTCAAAAGACTAGTTCGTTTGCACTGGGAGACAGTGGACACATATCGGGGAGACTATGGACGTATTAGGGAGACTATGGACGTTTTCTTATTGTCAATGAAAAATAAATATTACCTGGTTTATATAATATTTACAAACGTTTATTGGTACTGTTGGTACAAAACAAATAAAAAATAACATAAGAATGGCATGGTTTTGTTTGAGTCTTAAAGAATAAAAATAAAGATTTATTTGTTAATTTAAACATTATTGGGTGATAATGGACAGTTGGGGAGATAATAGACATTGTCCATTCTCTCCCCGAATTACATTATTATTTTAAATTTGGCGCCATAAATCTAAACTCGTTAATTTATCGCCAAATGTATAAACATAACCTTACTTTATGAATAAAAAGCCTAAATTGTAAGATTCCGGAATCAGAAACAAAATTTGGCCGATATAAAGTCTACAGAACTGTTGGGAAATATTACACTGTACAGGGTGTCCAGTTTTCGACACTTTTGACGGGAATCTCATCAGTTATTAGTACAGATAGAATGATGCGGTTTTCGCAAACCTGTGTCACCTTTTTGTGAAACAAACGATGCCCTTAACGGATTTATCATGGCCATCTTGGTTTTTGAGATACAGGGCGAAATTGAAAACGGTGCATTTTCAGACACTCCTTGTATTTTAGGTATCTTATACCTTATCGAAAATATAAGAACGGGGTGTTATACAGTTTTTTACGTAGAATCCAGTGGCGTAGTTGGTATTTTTCCAAGTGTCCCCATTTTTGAGAAATATACCAAAGTTATGTTTTTTTATATGGAACGCCCTGTATATTTTTCATATTTGCATTCTGCTTACTGAGAGCTTTTGAAAAATATATAATAGTTGGCACTTTGTTTTAACAAAAAGGTTAAAATTCATATTTTATAAATAGCAAGCTTTAAGTTGACAGTAGGCCGTGTATTTTACTTTAATAAAAATAAATTGACGATACACTACACCATCAATATTACTTTATAGTTTAATTTCAAATTTTTAAGTTTTTTAATACTTACAATAGTAAAAAGTAATTTTCTCTTATTGTTACGTAGGTATATTATCGGAATAGACAAATACATCTAGTAGGCCTTGACTTATCCAGGTTATAAAACAAAATTTTTATAATGGCGTTTAGCTTTTGTCAGAATTGTATTTAGGTAGGTATTTAAGGTTGAAGAGTTACTCATAATTTATTTATGATATTGTTCAATTTCAACGATGGCCCAAAAGTATGAAAAATACGATATGCTGGTATGCTTAATACAAACCAGCAACTTTTTAACCTTAAATACCTAAATACAATTCTGACAAAAGCTAAACGCCATTATGAAAATTTTGTTTTATAGTCTGGATAAGTCAAGGCCCACTAGATGTTTTTGTTTATTCCGATAATATACCTACGCAACAATAAGAGAAAATGACTTTTTACTGTTGTAAGTAGGTAAAAAAAAAGTTTGAAATTAAATTATAAAGTAATATTGATGGTGTAGTGTATCGTCAATTTATTTTTATTAAAGTAAAATACAAGGCCTACTGTCAACTTAAAGCTTTTATTTAAAAAATATGAATTTTAACCGTCCTGTTAAAACAAAGTGCCAACTATTATATATATTTTGAAAAGCTCTCAGTAAGCAGAATGCAAATATGAAAAAATATACAGGGTGTTCCATTTAAAAAAACATAACTTTGGTATATTTCTCAAAAACGGGGACACCTGGAAAAATAATAACTACGCCACTGATTCTACGTAAGAAACTGTATAACACCCCTTCTTATATTTTCGATAAGGTGTAAGATAACTAAAATACAAGGGGTGTCTGAAAATGCACTGTTTTCAATTTCGCCCTGTATCTCAAAAACCAAGATGGCCATGATAAATCCGTTAAGGGCATCGTTTGTTTCACAAAAAAGTGACACAGGTTTGCGAAAACCGCATCATTCTATCTGTACTAATAACTGAGAAACCCGTCAAAAGTGTCGAAAACTGGACACCCTGTATACTTACCACAAATTAGAAAAGTATTATTAAACTTTTTTGGCTAAAGTAAAGAAAATTAACTTATGGCACAATGAGCACCTGCATCTTTGAATGTTAACGTCGCACTACCAATCGATTTGAATTATTTCGATACGAAATATGTGATATGTCCATTGTCTCCCGTGTCCATTGTCTAACCAGAATGCAAGAAAATGCCTCGAAAAATGCTGTATTGTATTTAATTGTTTTGGATTTAACAAACCCGAACAAACCTATTTTTGCCGAGATGTGGGTATTTAAGATATAATTTGAACTTTGATTCCTTTTTGGTCCCATTTATTGCTAAAAAATTTTTTTTACGCCCGACTAAATTTAAAAAAATAGTAACCGAATAGGTAACCTAACACTGTGTATTAGTTAAAGAATCGACAATACTATAGGGACCTAGTAAGAAACCTATAGGAAGAAAGGTAAGAGGAAAGGAAAGAAAAGAGGTAAATAATTTTTTCACATGTGGCAGGACCATGGCAGGACAAGCAGGACCGTGGCAGGACAATAACAGGACCGTGGCAGGACAAGCAGGACCCTGGCAGGACGAGCAGGACCGTGGCAGGACAAGCAGTACCGTGGCAGGACAAGCAGGACCGTGGCAGGACAAGCAGGACCGTGGCAGGACAAGCAGGACCGTGGCAGGACAAGGGTAAAAACGACAAGTCCTGCCAAATTTGGCAGTAGGTGTACAAATTTTGACTAGTGAGACACCCCTCGGTAAAAAATAATTTTTTTTCAGAAAAGAATGTCTTAATAAAATACCTACCGTATTAGTCAATCAATATTCCGTTATAAATTACAGTATGGCTGGATGGTTCAAAGTTTTGCATGGAACTTAAACACGTGTTTTTTAATTCTAAATTAAAGTGACCTTCCAGTACAACACTCTTTGCCGAACTGGCTGACAACAACGCAAGCCGGTGTTGTATAAAATGTATTTTTATACTTTTTTAATTTTTAAATTTTTTAATTTTTCAAAATTTTTTAGAAAATAATTTTTATTTCGAAAATTCAAATTTTCGGCAGGAAGATGCTTCGATGCCTTGCATTAACTGAGCTCCGCGAAAATTCGCGCGCGGTTTTGTTCACCAAAAGTGAGGCTCCGCCCTAAAACGGCGTTTGGGCGAATCACGAGCGTCGAAGCAACTTTACTCTTGTAAAATGCGAATTTTACCAATTTTTCACACTTAATTAAGGATTATTAATTAAGTAAGTTAGTTAGGAAAAAACTGAGTACGTACGTCGATGCGTATTTATAAAACACACAATATTCCGTTTACCGAATATTTTTAAGATTAATAATAAACTTTTTATTCCAAAAACAAAATTGAAAATGCAAGCTGCATTTCCGTGTGCAGGGGCCCGCGGAAAAAACGAGCGAAGTCGCGGCGTTTGACGTCAGACTCGCGGCCTATAAATCTGCTGCGGGCAGTATAACATCAACAGAACCTCTTCAGTCGTTGCGTCATATCAACCGCGGATCGCTTTAAAAAGTAATATACACTTGCACATAGTATATGAAATAGGGGTGGGAAAAAGCGTGATTTTCCTGTCACAGCTCCAAGCTGTGACAGCTCCCTGTCTGAACCTGTGACTGAAACCTGTGACTTTGTCACAGCTCCGGACTTGCAATTTGCAGGGATGCTGGCTGCGAAAGCACAAACGAACGGCAGCGTACCAGCGCGGTAGCGGTTTCACACTTATTTATATTCCGCTCTGCCAACAAGCTCCTTCTGCGCTTCGACACAGCACCAGCACGTGATTTATATTTTATAGAAGCGGCGGCGGCGGCGACGCTCAAATGAATTCTCCGAATTACTTTTTGAACGAGTTCCGCGAAATGTTTATTTTTCTTTTATTAAATTGGTATTTTCTATTTTATTATAATATTATACGGATCATAAGTATATTTTTTGTTTGTTGAATGTTTATTGGCTTTTGATTAATATTATTATGCAGCTATGTTTCCTAAATATTAAATCAAAAATGGCATACAAAAATTGCTTTTTTTTAATTAAAATATAAATATTTAAATCAATTTTTCTGGCCTGCCGGTGCAACTGCATTTTACTTTCTGGCGACCTCTCTCCTACCGATTCCCATTCCGGCGTTTCGGCAGGACCTGTTTTTACGCTCGCGTCACTCACTTCCAGTCCAGTCTCTACCGCACCGTTACGTCTTTTTTATGCCGCACCGTCGGGTCCGCAAACCTCATATCCAGCGCGGTCACGTGAGTCACGTCGTCGCAGGTCCTTTAGTCGAAGCGGAAGCCGCAGCGCGCACCGGCCGGTCCGCGAACCTCATATCTAGCGCGGTCACGTCGTCACAGCTCCTTTAGTCGAAGCGGAACTGGTCGTGACTGTGACAGGCCCGGAGCTGTGACAAAATCACAGGTCGTGAAATCACACCACACCCCTAATATGAAATTTGAAGGGATTGCTAGTCTGAGCATTACTCACGTGGGATTCTCACCTCGAAATCCCGAAGGTATGGCTCAGTGAACAAGTATCTGTTTACAAAAAATAAATCTACAGTCGTCACGGGCTAGGGAAGTTTTAATAAAAGTATAAGCTTTATGTGTGTGTCAAAAAAGGTTGAAGCAGTACAGTGTGCATTGAGTACACACTCTAAAAAATTACTCGTTTAAAGAAATTCGATCGTCAGGCCACACATATAAGTTTCGAGTTTACGCAAAAATCGCAGATCTGAAAGGTGATATTCAGTCAATAATAGTATTGCTGGTACACTCAGTAAGGTATAGAATCTTTGCCTTAAAAAACATTAATTTCTTTGAAGTCAAGTAACATTGTTTGCTTTGAAAAAACATTCATCGAAAGTTTGCTTTCTAAAACGCCCGTGATGCTCTAAACTTTTTATTTTCAAAAAGACATTTAAAATTGTTCTCCAACGACGTTCTGTTCATAAAAACATTTAATTTTTCGATTTTCTCAAAAGTGACAATTCTCAAAAAACATTAACTTATAAAGTAAGAAAGACATTTTTCGAAGTGCTTCTGAAGAGTTAATTTTCAAAAAGACATTTTTAAAGTGCAACTTTAAACCAAGTGATAGCTAAACGTTTTATCACAAAAAACATTTAAGCCTTGTTAATTTTAAACAACTTAACGCTTGTAATGCTATTGGAATCGAACAACGAATTTTAACTTTAAAAATAACACTTTCTATGTCAAAAATTCGCAGCCGAGTTATATTCATTAAAAAGTCAATTAATATTTTTTCTAAGTGTTTCACACACAACCGTTAAAGTTCGTAACCTTTCTAAAAGCAAGAGCAAAAAGTTTAAAATTTTAATTTTAAAAAGTCGTTATACTGGGTGCGACATTCACTGTCGAAAAAATATAATCTTTTCAAAAATCAGTAATAAATTTTTTGGACATTAAAAAATGACTGATAACTAAAGGTTCTGTTCAATAAACGCCCGTTAAATAGTATAACGTACTTGTTCATTTTTAGTTTATTATAACTAAATTTTAAGAAAGGTAAAAAGGTTAAAAGAGCTCTAGACTACGGACTTTTCTTAACCCTGTTAAATTGACAGACAATTTTTTGCCCAAGCCCTCCGTGTAAATAATTCTTCTTGCATATTATTTTACCTAGAGTAAAATACCCCGTGCACAAAAATACTTCAGAGTTCGATATTTTGAACCAAAAAACATTTTAAACACATTGTTGTTTAAACTCCCATCTCAAAACAAAATGTCATTAAATAACTTCAATGCAGCGTTTGACATTTCCAGTCAAGCGGTAGAGGAGGTGGGACTGCCCCTGACAAACACAAGTTTGTCTTTTTCAAAAACCCTGATAATGGACATTGACACCCCAGAAATGCAGTGGGATAACATGCATCAATACCGTAATCAAAATCATACTTTATTAAATTATGAAAACTTATCAGAAAATTCACACAGTGTGGAATTTCAAAATTTACCAAGCAAACCGCTTAATTTCGACAAAGACATTGAGTCGGAAGGTTTTTCTGAAGACTTAATCAACTTTGAGGAGGTCACCGATTTACATGTGACTTTAAATAAAAAATTGGAAAAACAGGAAAACCTACCTACGCAATATGGCATCCCTGGTGGGGAACTTGGTTATAAAAATACTACCAATGTATACACCCCATACAATGGGGAAACAAATTTAAAAACCGTGTTAAGTGATTTTCAATCACGAAAAAATAATAATATAAATTGTAAACCGGGTAACAGTCAGCAAACTTTGCCTGTAAATTTAAATTCAAGTCATAAAAATAATCAAGATTCGTTTTGCAAAAACTCGAACCCCCAATTAAATAAACCTTCAAATAATAATTTGGATAGAGAAACGCTTGAACGCGAATCTGCGTTTCATAGGGACACACAACTTTTAACTCAGCTTGAGATAGCTAAAACTTTAAAAAACCTTTCAATAAGTTTGGAAAATCAAACCAAAACGCGTCGCACTCCGTTGCGTTGCAATTTCGCGGGCCTTGCACACGAGGACCCCCTCATTTTTATCGATGAACTGAATCAGTGGTTCGCGCTTAATAAAACCGAAGAATCGGAAAAAGTCTACTTAGCTCGGGAAAGATTAACAGGCGCAGCCTTGAAATGGTACGAACCGTACAAAAATTATATTAGGAATTTTTTCGAGTTCGCATTAAAACTGAAAAACCGTTTCGATAACGTCGAAATCATAACCGAGTTAAAAACGTCACTGTACGGACAAGCGCAAACTAATACTGAGGTTGTCGAAGAATTTATAATTAAAAAGCGAGTATTATACTCACGAGTATGCCCAGAAGGTACCGATACTGAATTTATGCAATTAATAATGACACAAGTCCGCCCGGAAATTCGTTCACGATTACGTGCGGCATATTTTGCTGATGTCGATCAGCTGATTAATTTAACGACACGCGTAGAGCGCGATTTAAAAGAAGAAACGTTGGCTCAAAAAACGAGTCTGGCATCCCTGAACAAAAACCAAAGAAATAATAATTTTTCTTATAATTCAAACAAAGAGACCGCGTTAGTGCCAAAAAGCACCGGCGGCAATAATAACAATAAATTTTCAAACAATAGTCAAAATAATAAATTTTCAAATAATAAAGGTTTTCCAAAAGCCATAGTCATGCGGCCATGCAGACACTGCAGCGGTGACCATATGGATTACAAGTGCCCAAAAAGACCACCTTTCAATAACAAAAATCAAAATTCTCAAAAGCTTTTGCAAATTACAAATACTAATGAAAATACTGAGACTCCGTCCACGAGTGGACAAACCCAAAACCAAAACGCCGCAGGCACTTCAAAAAACTAATACAGGACCGTCAACATTCACAAAAAAATAAATACAGCCCGAATACCATCATTAAAAAATCTAAATTAACACTTGACGGTCCACCAAAAGTTCAAAATTTAATAAGAAATAAGCTAAAACAGCCTATAATTATAGGTCATTACAATAATAAAACTTATAAAGTTTTGTTTGACACCGGGGCTGATTTGAATTTAATATCAGATAAAATAGCACCAGTTAACATTGAACCAACAAGTATAAGTAATTTGCAAATGGCTTGTACCAATAATAATGCCACCGTTTTAGGCACTTGCTTTATTAATTTAACTCTCGGAGAACGTAACTACAGCCTAGAGTGCTGGGTTATAAAAAATTTAGAATCCGATATAATATTAGGAACCCCGTTCTTAACAAACGAAAACGTAATTATCGATTTTCCAAGATCATGCATTTATGTAGGTCAACAAACAAGACACACCCTTTATTGGGATAGGTCGCGGTCTGTCGCCGCAGGCGAGGTCGTGTTACCGAAATTCACTGACGCCATTCCAGAAACTCTCAAACAATTAGTTAATGAGTTTAAACAATTATTTATAGTTGGTCCGATTCAGCCTACTACCAGGGCAACGGAACATAAAATCATTTTAAATCAAGACAAAATTATAAACGAGCGCTGTTTTCCTATGGCTCCGCGAAAAAAGCAGATTCTGTATGACATGATAGATGAAATGCTTGCGGCGGGTGTCATAGAACCTTCAAATTCTCCGTATTCCGTGTCGCCTATCATCGTAGAGCGACCTGACAAAAAACCAAGACTTTGTATGAACTATCAAAAATTAAATTCAATTACCGAAAGCGAATCCGCGGTTCTGCCACGAATACAGGACGCGCTCAAAGATCTTTCGCAAGCAAAAATTTTCTCAGCGCTCGATTTAAAAAGCGGCTATTGGCAAATTCCTATGGAGGCCAATTCAAAAAAATACACGGCTTTTTCTACACCTGACGGGGCTAGTTATCAGTATAATGTAATGCCTTTCGGGGTACGCAATGGCCCAAGTTCTTTCCAAAAATTGATGGTCAACGAGGTACTCGTAGGCTTTATTCAAAAATTTGTAATAGTATATCTTGACGATATAATTATATTTAGCGACTCACAGGAGGAACATTTTGAGCACCTCCGCCTTGTGTTTGAAAGACTCAAAATCCATAATTTAAAAATTGCTGGTGAAAAGTGCCAATTTTTAACTGACAATATTGAATATTTAGGACACCACATTCAAGGTGAACACACCGTGCCTTTAAATAAACATAGAATTCAAATAAAAAATTTCGAAGAGCCCAAAACTAAAAAACAGTTGCAATCTTTCTTAGGCACGTGTAACTGGCTAAGGGAATATATACCTAATCTCGCAGAGATTACAGCCCCTCTTACCGATTTATTAAAGAAAAATATTAAATTTAAATTCTCAGAGGCTCAACATGAATCTTTTGAAAAAACCAAAAAAGCAGTAGACGCATGCGTGCCGCTGCACAGACCAAATTTTTCACATCCTTTTATAGTTCAAACCGATTCTAGCGGGATAGGCATGTCAGCCATTCTGCTACAAGAAATAAATAATAAAAAGCACATAATAGCACACGCTAGCGCTAAATTCTCAAATACAACAAAAAAATATCACATCAATGAACAGGAGTGTTTGGCTGTAGTATGGGCAATAAAAATGTTCCGTGGTTATCTAGAGGACAAACCTTTTATTGTTCGTACGGATAGTAAAGCGCTTACCTGGTTAAGTAAATTCAAAGATTCTAGATCAAAGCTAATGAGATGGGCGTTGTTATTACAGGAGTTTAATTTTAAAGTTGAACATATACCGGGCAAAGACAACGAACTTTGCGACTATTTAAGTCGAAATCCGGCTAACATGTCCTATGATGAACAACTTAATGACGACCGCTTATTAGTGCCAGATTTAGATAGTAACATAAAAGTCAATAATATTACAATGAAAGATCTTAGTACGCTGATCGTGGCAGAGCAGCAAAAAACGCGCTACACCCGCCGCGCAATTCAGACCTTGGCGTACTTGGAAAATGAACGAAGAAACGGGCGTGAACCGCAAAACGCTGCGGCTAAACGTTTAGAAAAAACTTTAACTGTCGTAAACGGCATTTTATACAAAAAGGGCGCAACACATAACAAAGTAGTCGTACCTTATCGATTAATAGATAAAGTAATTTATTTGTTTCACGATGTCGAAGAAAGCGCACATCCGGGCATCGATGAAACTTGGGAAAAAATAAAACAAAAATATTATTGGGGTTACCAGCGAGAACGCATCGTAACTTATGTAAATAAATGCACAACTTGCGCACTTTTAAAAACGCAACAAAAACAAGAACAAGCGCCATTACGGGCTAACTGTCCAAATTATCCATTTCAAATCATTTCAATAGACGTTTTAGGGCCGTACAATCCGGTAGCCACGAAAACCGGCTCTCAGTATGTATTATTATGTACCGATCTTTTCTCAAAATGGGTTGAGGCCAAGGCTTACGTCAAAATCACACCAACAGATTTAGTAAACTTTTTAAAAAATGACATCATAACGCGATATGGCAGCCCACAAATGATCATTTCCGATCAAGGCTCGGTATTTTGCAGTGAAAAACTCAGAGTACTATGTCAAGAAAATAATATAGAACATAAAATGAGCGCTATTTATCATCAACAGGCCAATCCTGTTGAAAGGCGCGTACAGGAATTCAAAAAAGTTATGAAAATTTTTCTTTTTAACAAAAATCAAAACAATTGGGAAATATATCTCAATAAAGTTTTACAAATACTGAGAAGTCGAAAATGTCGTGCTACTGGAAAGTCACCGGCTTCTATAATACTAGGGTACGAACTACCTCGAGCGGGCGAATGGGACGACCTATTCGCAAAAGCGCGGGAAAATAAATCAAAAAATGCGCGCAAACAAGAGAACAAGTTGATCGCTCGAAAACAAAAATTATATCAACAAAAAGAATACGCTAATGAAGCGGAACCTAAAATAGATTTTAAAGTAGGAGACAGAGTTAATACGCGAATGCGATTTCGGCAAAAAGGGCCATTCGTTCCTGCATGGACCGGTCCGCATGAAATCGTAAAAAAGCTTAGCGACACTGTTTTTGAAGTACAAGTTGATGGCAAATTAGCCACCATACATTATAATGACATAAGACGTGCGCCTGAAGGTAACTTAGTACGTTTCGATGATACTGAGGACTCATCTTCAGACTACGATATTTCTGATTACGAATTTTCGGACGATCAAAGTAGAGCGGCCTCTGATTCAGAAGACTCTGATCTTGAATTAACTCGCGAGGTAAGCGAATTGAGGGATGAGCTTGAAAATGATTCTGAAAATATACCAAATAATTTAATTGAAATTGACGAGCATGCGCATATTCAAGATGACCATGCCCAGTTATTAAGAGATTTTGAACAAAGTGTTCGCGTTGTAACGTTAGAGCAAGAAGATATTGTCGATACTTTAGACAATTTAATACGTTTCTATAGTTATAAGAAACCATCAGATTGCGGTATACCAGAATACAAAAATTTAGATTATTTAAACCGAGCAGGCTCTAATTTAATTAATTCGGGTAAAGAATTAGGTGAAGAATTAAGGGCTGGACATTTTGAAGAATCTGAATTTATTCAAAATACCAATATCATTTGTGATTTAGAGGAGCATGAGGATCATGCGTCTTCATTAAATAAATTTGAAAATGTTGACATAATGCCCTTAGAGGATGACGTCACAAACAGTTTATATTTTTATAATCGGCATTTTGACCGATATTATTTATTCAAGAATTAATTTTTAGTTAAAGAATTAATTTTAAGTTCATTACAAAATGTTAATTTGTCCGTTAGCCCGTCTAAAGAGGGGGGTGTTGTATAAAATGTATTTTTATACTTTTTTAATTTTTAAATTTTTTAATTTTTCAAAATTTTTTAGAAAATAATTTTTATTTCGAAAATTCAAATTTTCGGCAGGAAGATGCTTCGATGCCTTGCATTAACTGAGCTCCGCGAAAATTCGCGCGCGGTTTTGTTCACCAAAAGTGAGGCTCCGCCCTAAAACGGCGTTTGGGCGAATCACGAGCGTCGAAGCAACTTTACTCTTGTAAAATGCGAATTTTACCAATTTTTCACACTTAATTAAGGATTATTAATTAAGTAAGTTAGTTAGGAAAAAACTGAGTACGTACGTCGATGCGTATTTATAAAACACACAATATTCCGTTTACCGAATATTTTTAAGATTAATAATAAACTTTTTATTCCAAAAACAAAATTGAAAATGCAAGCTGCATTTCCGTGTGCAGGGGCCCGCGGAAAAAACGAGCGAAGTCGCGGCGTTTGACGTCAGACTCGCGGCCTATAAATCTGCTGCGGGCAGTATAACATCAACAGAACCTCTTCAGTCGTTGCGTCATATCAACCGCGGATCGCTTTAAAAAGTAATATACACTTGCACATAGTATATGAAATTTGAAGGGATTGCTAGTCTGAGCATTACTCACGTGGGATTCTCACCTCGAAATCCCGAAGGTATGGCTCAGTGAACAAGTATCTGTTTACAAAAAATAAATCTACAGTCGTCACGGGCTAGGGAAGTTTTAATAAAAGTATAAGCTTTATGTGTGTGTCAAAAAAGGTTGAAGCAGTACAGTGTGCATTGAGTACACACTCTAAAAAATTACTCGTTTAAAGAAATTCGATCGTCAGGCCACACATATAAGTTTCGAGTTTACGCAAAAATCGCAGATCTGAAAGGTGATATTCAGTCAATAATAGTATTGCTGGTACACTCAGTAAGGTATAGAATCTTTGCCTTAAAAAACATTAATTTCTTTGAAGTCAAGTAACATTGTTTGCTTTGAAAAAACATTCATCGAAAGTTTGCTTTCTAAAACGCCCGTGATGCTCTAAACTTTTTATTTTCAAAAAGACATTTAAAATTGTTCTCCAACGACGTTCTGTTCATAAAAACATTTAATTTTTCGATTTTCTCAAAAGTGACAATTCTCAAAAAACATTAACTTATAAAGTAAGAAAGACATTTTTCGAAGTGCTTCTGAAGAGTTAATTTTCAAAAAGACATTTTTAAAGTGCAACTTTAAACCAAGTGATAGCTAAACGTTTTATCACAAAAAACATTTAAGCCTTGTTAATTTTAAACAACTTAACGCTTGTAATGCTATTGGAATCGAACAACGAATTTTAACTTTAAAAATAACACTTTCTATGTCAAAAATTCGCAGCCGAGTTATATTCATTAAAAAGTCAATTAATATTTTTTCTAAGTGTTTCACACACAACCGTTAAAGTTCGTAACCTTTCTAAAAGCAAGAGCAAAAAGTTTAAAATTTTAATTTTAAAAAGTCGTTATACTGGGTGCGACATTCACTGTCGAAAAAATATAATCTTTTCAAAAATCAGTAATAAATTTTTTGGACATTAAAAAATGACTGATAACTAAAGGTTCTGTTCAATAAACGCCCGTTAAATAGTATAACGTACTTGTTCATTTTTAGTTTATTATAACTAAATTTTAAGAAAGGTAAAAAGGTTAAAAGAGCTCTAGACTACGGACTTTTCTTAACCCTGTTAAATTGACAGACAATTTTTGCCCAAGCCCTCCGTGTAAATAATTCTTCTTGCATATTATTTTACCTAGAGTAAAATACCCCGTGCACAAAAATACTTCAGAGTTCGATATTTTGAACCAAAAAACATTTTAAACACATTGTTGTTTAAACTCCCATCTCAAAACAAAATGTCATTAAATAACTTCAATGCAGCGTTTGACATTTCCAGTCAAGCGGTAGAGGAGGTGGGACTGCCCCTGACAAACACAAGTTTGTCTTTTTCAAAAACCCTGATAATGGACATTGACACCCCAGAAATGCAGTGGGATAACATGCATCAATACCGTAATCAAAATCATACTTTATTAAATTATGAAAACTTATCAGAAAATTCACAGTGTGGAATTTCAAAATTTACCAAGCAAACCGCTTAATTTCGACAAAGACATTGAGTCGGAAGGTTTTTCTGAAGACTTAATCAACTTTGAGGAGGTCACCGATTTACATGTGACTTTAAATAAAAAATTGGAAAAACAGGAAAACCTACCTACGCAATACCGGCTCAGGCAAGCAGGGATGTATGACGCGTCGATCAAAACGCGATAAGCGCCATCTATTACTTATGCAATGTTGCCACGTTGATTTTGAAAAATTAGGGATGTTTTGTCCCAAGGCACCCGACCGTCCCAAGACACACGACTCTACGGTACCTTTGAAGTATTTTTATTATTACACGTCATATTTCTTCAATTCATTTAATCATTATAAAACTTTTATTCAAACGTGGTACCACCGAGTTGGCGCATAAGTGTAACTCGACATCTGAATTCCCGATAACAGTTCCTAACTTGCTGTATTGGGATAGTTGCAATAACTACTCTTATATTTATTCTTTCAAGAGATCTAAATTATTATTGAATTTGGTTTTATACACATGTGGCTTTAGATATCCCCATAAGTGAAGGTCGATAATTGTGAGATCAGGACTCCTATACGTGCCAACTGATTTGGACCATAGGTACCTTCCAATCCATTTGTTTCCAAAGTGATGATTAATTTAGCCGATCATCAAAAGAAATTGAAAAATAGAATTTAAAAAAATCCAAAAAACAAAAATACTACTTATTATAGAGCCCTTCCCCGAGTGTGATATTTTATACTCCGTGGGGGTCTTTCTAAAGCGGTTGACCTCGTCCCGTAACATTCTTTCGGTGGGAGAAAAGAAACCAACCAATCCAAGAGACAATATTAAATAATTCAATAGTAAAATCGGGGAATTTCATGCCTGACGAGCAAAGAGACAGTCGAGTTGACGCGAGACCCGACCCGACGCTAATCCGACCAGTCGCCAATCGGTCAATCCTTTTTTTTTTCTGTGACGCCAATGAAGTCTCGAAAGAAGACATTTTGTGGTTAAGATTCTGTTGTGGTTTGTGGTTATTACTGGTTATGTCAGTATGTTATAAATATTTTAATTTTAAGTTTTTTTAAATAAAAAAAACGTTTTAAAATGAACCATAATCTCAGAATTTCATTTTCAATATATTCATCACTATCATCTAAGTTAAAAACTAGCTATAGGTTTTGTTTCCGGAACATTTCTGCGTCCTTAAATGAAGACGTTAAAATAGTCAAAAAACCGGAGGTAGAATCTAACGTGGAATTCATTAGAAATAAATTATTAAAAGGCCCAAGTTTAAGGGATTTTTTTAAAACCGAACATTTGAAGCAACAGGATCACTTACCGGATGAAGAGGTTCGTAAATTATTTTGTTTTGTTTTTTATTAAAACTAGGTATTTTATATTACAGGAACAGGATAAGTAAGGTAAACAGAACAACCAATCATTGCCACTACCTATAAGAAAGCCAAAAACAATGTAAATTTTTTTCAAAAAATAATTCAAAAGTGGGTTATTTCTGAAAATATCGAAAAAAGTTATTAGCAACAGTTTTTTTAAATGCAGTTTCTAGCCCACATGCAAAATTTCAGCTGCATAAGATAATTTTGATTATTTACCCACCACTAAAATTTATTTTCCACTTAATGAGCACTTTACTGATGACACTGTTTTCTTTTTTGTCTTAATATTAAGGTGTATTAGTTTCAGACACAAACTACGTTTTCAAAAATACTTATTTAATGAAGTTACCTTATACAGGGTCAAAAACAAATAAACTTTGCATCACATGCGACCAAATTTTAATAGCCCAATTTTGATTTTGTAGAAAAACACACATTTAATATGGCGCTACTTTAAAGAAAATGTATCTGAAATAAAGCATTGTCAAAACTAAGATGTTTTATGTAGGTTGCGTTGAGACTTATTTTGCAAAAATGGTGCAATTTACAAAATATGGGTAAAAAATGGAAATTATCTTATGCAGCTGAAATTTTTTATGTGGGCTAGAAACTGCATTTAAAAAAACTTTTTCTAATAACTTTTTTCGATACTTTTAGAAATAACCCCACTTTTGAATTATTTTTTGGAAAAAAATTAAAATTTAACAGATAATGTGAATCACGTGATTACTATTTTTTTGCTTAATTTTCATGTCTATCGAAGCAGAACTTGATGCCAAAGTCAAATTTCGAATAAAGTTATTAATAAAAAAAAATCTCATATGATGCGGACTTTAATGCGGTCACACCGGGGGTCACACTGTATACAGTTTGATACCATTTCATAAACGTGTAAAATTTAGCTTTTATTAATAATGCTTAATATGTGTACAGGGTCATCGAACCAGGACTGAACAGGGGCCTATTTTTTTAGTGTCCCTGTATTTATATTTAAACCAATATAGCCATTTAGTTTATGCTTTGCCGAAGAATCTAAAGTTACCATTTAAAAGGCGATCTGACTTAAAACAAAGGAACTGTGGCGTAAAGTTGTTGTTTTTTCAATGGAACACCCTGTATATTATTTAGTTTTATGAAACGCCCTTCTTTCCTGATTGCATAAATATATAGTTTGTCCATATTAGCTCAAACCGTTTTTAAGATATGAGCAATCAAACATTTAAAAAGCTGTATTTTAATGCATCGCCATTACGGGGATTTTCTTTTCCAAGGCATTCTAGACGTATTAAGCTCAAATGAATACAGCTTTTTAAATGTTTGATTGCTCATATCTTAAAAACGGGTTGAGCTAATATGGACAAACTATATATTTATGGAATCAGGAAAGAAGGGCGTTTCATAAAAATAAATAATATACAGGGTGTTCCATTAAAAAAACAACAACTTTATGCCACAGTTCCTTTGTTTTAAGTCAGATCACTTTTTAAATGGTAATTTTAGATTCTACGGCAAAGCATAAACTAAATGGCTATATTGGTTTAAATAAAAATACAGGGAAACTAAAAAAATAGGCCCCTGTTCAGTCCTGGTTGGATGACCCTGTACAATTGCGCTTTCAATAAATGTTATTTACATAGGTTGTTCCCTACCTTATACAACCCATACCATATGGAGAAAAAAGAAAGGTATTTTTTGATGTTTATGGATGCCAAATGAATGTAAACGACACAGAGATAGTTTGGGCTATTTTGAAAGAAAATAACTATGAAAGGACAGACAGTTTGGTTGATGCTGATGTAGTGCTAATAGGTAGGTAATGTGAAATGTCAAAAGTCAAAAAAAGTAATATTTCCAAAATAAAACTTTCCTAAAATTCCAGTGAGAAAATTGCTACTTGCTAATTAAAAAATCAGAATGAACAATAGTTTTTTCTTTTCATATCAATTAAAAAATGTAAAAATAATATGGAAAGCAAGAGTTTTACTGACAATTTTCCAATTTTTAAAAATAATATACCCATTTACTTAATGTATTCTTTAATTAATGAGAACCCGAGTGAGAACCAGTATATTATATTTATTATTATTTCATCTTTCTAATTTTTATACTTTACTTAAGAGAAAAATTAATTTATAATTTTTTTTATCAAAAAAATCAAAACTTACCTATTTAGTTTGGTTTCCTTATTTGCTACATTGTGTTCTTGTTAGATACTTTATTTAAAATTTGTTTTTCTATGTCATTTTAAATAATAAATTAATTAAAGGTAAGTATAGTTGAAGTTGTCTTAAGACTTAAGAGAATATTTAAATTTTCAAAAATTTACAGGATGTTCTACTTAAAACTTACCTTGCACAATTGTTTATTTATTGTTATCAATCACATAGCATAATAATATAATACATTACTTATATCAGTCCATAAATTATAAGTTTCAACAATTAGTTTTTAAGTAAGAACTATTATGTAAACGGTTTCATCCTTCCTAGCTGTGCTGTTTTTGACTATAATATGGATGTGCCAATTTTCAAAAAATTATAACATTTTTGACACCCTGTATATTGAACCACACCAGTATATCGGGCAGATGCTATCGAACGATTCGAGATTTATTTATTTATTTATTTATTTATTTATTTATTCAAAAAACATTAATAATTACAAAATAGCCTTAAAATGATTTATAAAGTCTTATAAGTACTACGTTTATATATAAGTACCATATATTTTAACTATCAAACGTATATAAGGACCAATGTATAAAAAGACAAGCCGGAAAAAAAAGAACCTAGATGATTGAACATCTGTATGTGCTTAGAAAAACAGGACTTATAAGAAAGAAAAAAAAACATTGTACAAAAATAAACGAAAGAAATTCTATTTGACCTAGGTTAGTTCGAAACAGGAAACCTATTATCTTCTAAAAAAGTGACATAAAGCTTTCCATATTGTCGAAAATAAATGCTCGACATTTTACCTTAAACATTTTAATTCTAGTAATATTTTTTTATATTTAATGGTATAAGATTAAATATTTTTAGCGCCAAATAATTGACAAATCGAACTTATATTAGTGTTGCTACCTATTTGGTATAATAATTCTCCTATTAACCTTGCCTCTAGTATGATACGGGTAAAAAATATAATTTTTTTAGTTTTTGATTTTTACAAACAAATGAACATATTTCAAGAACATACACAGATCGTACATTAAATACTTCCCTTGTGTATAGAAGTTGCGTTGAAAAACGTCTATTTTTTTTATAAAGTACCTTAAGAATCGAGTTAAGAATATAATTTTGTGCCAAATTTAGGGGTCTTAGGGCATTATTGTAAAGACCAACCCATACAACTATGCCATACCTTATTTAAGGGCTCGACAATAGCTTTATAAACTGCAATTAAAGGTTTCTTACTCAATATTTCTCTTAGGATATAAAATTTATAAAGATGGATAAATGTAATCCATATTTAACTCCCATCAATTCAAATCAAGTCATCAAATGTACCCTAAAACTGCATACAACCAAAATGTGCTCAAAACATGCCTTGCAAGGTAACGGTTCTATTACAAAATTTCAGTGTCTTAATTTTTGGAATATTAAAGATTAGACGTGGAAGATGAAGATGTATATATAGACGTATTTTTTAAGAGAAATATTTAAATGAAAAATGCATACTTAGATGTAATTTTTCTCATAGATTTTCTATTTTTTTTTAATGCAATAACATGGATTTGCAATAGCATTTCCAGGATCCTGCAGCATTGAAATGTTTAATTGTCCTATTAATTTGCTCATAGGACAATCTTAAAAAAGTTATTCTGAAATTTGACGGCGAGTTGCAGTACAAATCAATAAATGTTTTTGGTGGTGCAAGGAAAGCCTCTGCCAATAAAAAAGTTGTTAAATGTGTTAATAATACCGTGCGAGCAAAAATTATTTGCATTAAAGAGGGCCTTGCATCTAAGGACGTAATGCTTTGCCGTAGAGCTTAATAACTGTTGGGTGTCAGTAACTACCTGAATTAACAATCAATCAGTTATTCCGTCATCTTTGACAGTCGTTACAAGTAATTTGATTCATCGCTAATTTTTCCAATTTTTTGAACAATTCACACAATGGGCTTTACGGAATAGCCCAAAACATTCATGGTTGAAGCGTATTTTCGAAACGGGGTTAGAGTAAATGGTGAGTGGCAATACAATACGGGTTTGTGCATGGACGATTTTCACGAACATTTTCCTAACGTTGCTTTTATTGCTGGGGATTTTTATCATTGCCTGAAAAGATCCGTGGCTGTGTTTAGGGAAACAGGTTCTATACAACACAAAAAAGGAGCAGGAAGACCATCTGTAAGAACAGAAGAACTTGTTGCTAATGTTCGTGAAATAATGCAAAATACGCCAACAAATTGTATAAGACGCCTGTCCCAAGAAGGGGGAAGATGTTATTGAACATGCAGGACTAGTCTTAAGAAGCAGCTAAATTTATTTCCTTATAAAGTGCAAGTATTATAATTTTTTAAACAACAAAAATAAATGTGTATTTGTCTACTTATTTTATTACTCATTAGTTTGGCATATCATGTCATAATATGAATTTGACAAAATTTTAACCTAGATTTGGTTAAATATATCGTCCCCATATCATTGTGATCTAAACCAAGCCCTCTTTGATGCAAATAATTTTTGCTCACACGGTATTATGGGGTTTAAAGAATAATATAGAGTTACTTGTTTTTGGGGGAATGTTACCTGAAAACAAAAATATATGTTGGTTGTCGATTAATTGTCAAATCAGAAACTTCAACGTTTTTTACTTCTTAGATGTTCTGTCAAATACAACAAAAATTTAATATAAATCGACCAAGATTAGACTAGCATTTTAAGTTTTAATTGGGACCATATAAAATATTTATTTAAATAAACAAATATAGGTAATAAAAACTAAGGAATCTGGTAAAAATCGTAAGTTGATATCTTAATTTAAAACAGAGATGAAGAAAAAATGGTATAAAAAATGACTTCAGTATTTCTCATCAAACAAATATGCATATCTTAAAATAAATCAGAGTTTTAGTATTTAGTAAGCGATATAAATGCAAGGCGCAAATGCAATATATCCAAAAGCGTTAGTGGATCTTTAAATTATTATTTTGTGCTATTCACCATATAATATTAAGCTTTAAAATCATATCCCAATCAGTTACCAATCAGACTGTTAATCTGACACTGGTGAATGTGGCTGTAATTTTCACTCATCAAAAATAATTATTTATTTTATTTAGCGACAGCAATATTACAATATAATTACAACAATACTACAATTTACCATTTTCTTCTTACAGCCATTACTAGGTTGGTTGCACGATGTTATCTGAAGATATCGTGTGTGCATCTATTTCTATTTTCTGTTGTACGTGTGGAGTTTTAATTATTACATTATGTATTTCACTATCATTAAAAATATCAATAACATTGCTAAAAAATACTAATAACATTTGCTAAATTCGGTTTACTTTAATTAAGGTACTTTTTGTACAGACATCCCACTATTACTATTCCAGATACACAAGGGTGAAACCAGTGTCAAGGATCCACCGCGTAATCTGGTGTTTAACTTGGTTATAAGGTTTTATTCTTAAGTACAGAAGTATAGAATTGTAAATTTTTGGGCACAATATATTTGCACAATTGCTTCGATCGGGTTGTTTTGTGAATATAATCTTATTCTTATTTTAGTTACTTGTGCAATAAGGGATAGCGCTGAAGAGAGAATATGGGGTAGACTGGATTATATTCGAGGAATAAAAAATAAAAGACTAAAAGATAGACCTTCCCTTAAAGTAGGAATTTTAGGCTGTATGGCCGAAAGACTTAAAGAGAAAGTACTGGAGAAAGATCGGACTGTTGATATTGTAGCTGGGCCAGATGCCTATCGTGACTTGCCAAGGTTTGTGTGTTCATAGATAGTATGGATTGTACAGGGTTATCCAACCAAGACTAGACAAGGCGATTTTTTGACTTTTCCTGTACTTTTATAAAAAAACTGAAATACCCATCTTAAGTCATTTTCTTATTTGTAATTAATTCGTAAAAAATATATAGAAATTTGACACTTGATTATTTTGTCTAACTGACGGACGCTTTAAAGCAGGTTAAAGGGTGAACAGGTGAAACGGGAATCCTTCTATCAGGTATTAATCGTACGGTAGACGAACATTTTCCGAATTTAAAACTGAAGAAAAAGGGCGTTTTTGAATTAAAAATCCAACATTTTAGATCAAAATTTATATGAGAAATCGGATAAGCTCATTAAAAATATGGCATCCCATTTAAAAAAATATCAAAGTGACCCCTAGTACTTTTGTTTGATGTTCAATTGTTTTTTGCTGAAGATATTCGAATTCGCGGGAGAAAATGACTTAAGATGGCTATTTCAGTTTTTTTATAAAAGTACAGGAAAAGTCAAAAAATCGCCTTGTCTAGTCTTGGTTGGATAACCCTGTACAGGGTTTTAGAAAATCGGTCGTGTGCACGATGAATATCTCTTGTCTTAAAGGGCTAGTATTATTTATCTATTATGTTAATTAAACTACTGGTTCAGTTACCGTCACAGACAACAATAACACTAGGTATGCTACAAATCTTAATGTACCAAAGGTACATCATGACCTAAAATTTAAAATTGCCTTATTAATGTACAAAAATGTAATACTCTGAGGTAACTAATGAAATTTGTTAAAATCTATTCAGTTAAGTTGTCTATATGTAAAATTAATTATTAGTGTTGTAATGTAAAGTGTTATTTTCTTTTAGATTGTGCTAAATTTAAATTATCTGTAGAAGAAGAGCCTGCCTAAAAGATTGTAATTCCTTTGATTCTAATAAAAATATAGTTGCTGTTAAATTATAAATAAAAACCGAATATTTTTTAAATAATAATAATAATAACTAATAACAATAAGTTTATTTAAAATTTAATAATATAATAAATATGTTTATGTTGTCTTCTATAAACTTATTCTTCATTCCCCTAAGGCTAAGCTTGGTAGGGGCAAATATTATTTTTTGTTTTAGTATGTAAAATCATAAATCATAAATATGCATTAAAAATCAAGTTGTAATGTAAAAATGTCAATTTATGGTATAAACGAAGTTTTTTTAAAAAATAGCTATTTACCTAACAAGTGCGGAAAATGAATTTTTCCGCACGAGTCTGCCGTTCACCGAACGACGCGTAGCGGAGTTCGGTGAAGCAGCCGAGTGCAGGGAAAACATTTTCCGCACGTGTCAGGTACAATAGTTTTTCTACAGACGTGTGGAAATAAGTAACAAATATTTCAAAGAAATTTAATAATTTTTAATTAACTATAACAATTACATACATATGTAACAGTAGCTAATTCTGAGAAAAAAAGTAATAACTACAAGTTATAATTGATATATTATTGATTTAGACATAATCGTGCCGAAAAATGTTTCCGCATTAGTGTGGAAAAACCAATTTTCCGCACGGATTTTTGACATAATCGTGCCGAAAAAATTTTCCGCACTAGTGTGGAAAAACTAATTTTCCGCACGGATATCAGTGCGGAAAATTGATTTTTCCACACGTCTGTAGAAAAAATATATTACCTATAATAAGGTTATTAATTTATAATTTTTAAGTAAAAAATATTACTTATATAAATTATTCAGAACAATATTAATTAATTAAAGCATTTCTAAAAATATTTTCAAATTGTCTGTTTTTAATATCCATGTTTTTATTTCGACTTTAAATTTTTTTAATGAAATCGATTTTTTAATTTTTGTTGGTAAATAATCGTTTACATAAAAACATGAATATAATATAATTTTTAGAAACCTTTTTTGTAATATTTCTAATTCTTTAACTAAAGTTCTATTTATTCCTCCCCAACCTAAAATTCCGTAATTTAAATTAGTTTTAACTAACGCGTAATATAATATTTCCATATGTCTTACATTTAAATATTTTTTTTTATGTTTTTATAATCGGTAGTAAACTTTTTAATTTTTTAATTAAGTATTCTAAGTGAAAATTCCAATTTAATCTACTGTCAAAAATAATTCCTAAATATTTTATTTTATTAACTTTAAAAATTTGAATGTCTTCATTTACTTGAATACTATTCATATTTATTGGTAGGTTATTTAGGATTAAAGAAACAGGAATATAATTTGTTTTAATAAAATTAATTGTGAACAAATTGTTATCAAACCAATTTTATATAATTTTAAAATCTTTTTTACTTTTATTATTTAAATTGTCCCAATTTGTATCGGTATAAAAAATTGTAGTATCATCTGCAAAACTATGAATTTGTCCATCGCAATTTATACCAAATAAGTCGTAAATACCTATAGCAGCCATCTTTTATACCAAAAAATATTAATTCTTAGCTACAGCCGGTAAAGTTTTATTATTTTTAATCGTCTTATTGTTGTACAGGCTTTTGGCACTTACGGAAAATAATCAAAAATCTGTTAACGTGTTGTTATCATTTGACGAAACTTATGCTGACATTACTCCAGTGAGGCTCAACGAAAATTCAATATCCGCCTTTGTATCCATAATGAGAGGATGTGATAATATGTGTACTTATTGTATAGTACCTTTTACACGAGGAAGAGAAAGATCTAGACCAATCAGTTCAATAATAAAGGAAATAGAATATCTGTCGGAGCAGGGAATTAGAGAGGTAACTTTATTAGGTTAGTAGATTTTATTAATAAGGTCCATGATTTAGTTTTAGAAGAATTTATTGTTTTTTGAATACATTGTCGGGTTGTTTTAAAAACAACAATAATCCCAGTGTCTACAATAAATGTGTACTTTAAATTTTCCTAAAAGCTTTTTTTTTATTTAAAAAAACAATTTGCAATAACATAATATAGTTGAAATAAATAAAAACCGACTATAAAAACGTAATTCTATCGCTAGCTACATTTTTTTTTATTTATTATTCTCGACCAACTTAAAAAAGTTTATTACAGAGAATATAACACCAAATATAGTCGGATCTGGTCTTATCGTGCGGGTCATGCGATTCAAGAAAGACATACTCTCAGTTTTTGTTTTCTTTACTTGCGTTTAATTTTACCCTCTAAATAAAATACGTAAGATAAATGAGACAGGCTTATTCCATTTTGACATGAAAAAAAAAGGATATGTATTTACTTTCCAGCGATTCTAAAAAAGCTTATAATAGCACCAGCTACGTTTTATTTTAAATATGCCAGTTTTGTGACTTTGACAGTTTGTGACAAAATGAAACAATTTTCTGGGTTTTTGCATCCCCAATCAAAAAAAATGGTACTTAAGGTTGAATTCTCAACGTCATTCATATTGCCAACCTATTTCGCGTTGTTTTTTTGAGTTTATTATTTTAATAACTAACATTTAAAGAAAATCAATATCGTCGGTACATTATTTAAGTATCTGATATATTAGAAAAATATCAATTTATTTCATTGCTAGTTTTGGGAGAATTGTATAGTGAAAGAACAATAAGTGACAATGACATAATAATGTTAAAAAAAATCTTACCCGATATTTTTCGCTATACAATTCTCCTAAAATAAGTTATGAAATTCCGTGATATTTAATAAATATGTCAATTATTACCTATAGAATATCAAGTCGATACGGATTTTCTTTATATCTTGTATAAAAGCTAGAAAACATAAATAAATCTACGCGAAATAGGTTATAGGTTGGCAAGCATGTTGATAATCCCACATTAATCTGATAATTTATTTCGAAACTGAAAGAAAAAGTGGAAATTCGCCAACCAATATTCAGGAAACAGTAGCCAAAGCACTGGGAATTAGTTTAAGGACTGTGCAGAAAATTGTGCATGAAACAAAACATAACATAATACCCAAGAATACTAAAAAGTGTAAACGAAGAAAGCCAAAGACTGAGGATTTAAGCGAAAATAATAAAATGGGAGTTCGAAATGTGATTTACGATTTATACAAGGCAAAAACCAATGTAACTCTTCCAGTTTTACAAAAATCATTAAAAATTCGGGGTGTTTTGGAAATTGGACTTGAAGCGTTATCAAAATTAATAAAAAAAAATTATGTTTTCGCTATAAAAAAGACTGTAACCGAAGATTTTTATGTGAGCAGCCACAGATAGTGAGTCAGCGTGTTCAGTTTTTAAAAAAATATACGAAACGTGGATATTTTCGAATGGAAGTGGTTCAAAATCTTGGCAAGATGAGTCTGTAAAAAGTGTTAAAAGGAAAAAGGGGTGCGGTACGGGAAAGCGTTTTATTATTTTGCATACCGGTTCTGCAACAGGATATGTTGCAGGTGCGAGTTTAATTTTTTTTCAACATCAAAAAGTGCCGACTAAGTACAAATAGTTTGGCAAGATTCGTTAGATCATATTACACAAGAGTACTGGAAGAAATCGGTGGAACATACAGAAATATTAATAAGGGATTGGTGGGATCGAGAACAAGTACTAGATGTTGAAGTAACGCCAATGATAATTGCTCCATTCGAAGACGACGAGGACTTTTCAGATTTTATAAGTGACGATGTTTTTAGGCTATAATTATAAACGGTGTTTTTCGTTTACATTTTTTAGTATTCTTGGGTATTATATTATGCTTTTTTTTCGTGCACATTATTCTGCATAGTCCTTAAACTAATTCCCAGTGTTTTCATTACGGTTTCCTGCATATTGGTTTGCGAATTTCCACTTTTTCTTTCATTATCGAAATAGTTTATCAGACTAAATGCCATTGTATTTTTAGATTTTAGTAGTAAAATTGTTAAAATAAATTGCACTGTTTATTATTGTCGTTTTTAATTAAAGGGTACAGTAGGTATATAATTAACGATTATATAATTTTTTTGTAACTTTTTCAACTCCCCTGTACATAATTTTTACAAAACTAATAATATTAGGTATATGTGGCTATCTTCGCGATAGCTAAAATAATGAAACTATTTTTCCTTCCTTCGGTATATTTGTAAATAATCTCACAACATTTTGATAGCCTCTGTGTTGTCTGATTTGACGCATATGAACCTTTGGACCCGCACGTTAAGACCAGATCTGACTATACACAATACCGGGTGTCCACGGAAGGTGGTTCGCCCCTCTAACTTTTTTGTTTTTCAAGATAATGAAATAAAATTCGGGGGATTTGTATACGACATAAAACTGCATTTTTTAACAGGTGACTCAACATTATGGAACTTCCGGTTTAACCGAAAGTGACAAAAACTTTCGATTTGTAAATGGGACACCTGGTATATTTTTACTTTTTTGACTCCATATGACATTCTAAATACAACGATGTGTCACTTTTTGTCACCAAGAAAATATTTTTTTTCCAAATTTATTGTTTTATCTAGAGGGCTATGAATACCTTTAAATCCCTTATTTCAGTTCTTTAATCTTGGGAAAAATACAATTTTACTATCTTTGGTCCAATCAGGGTCGTTATGTTTAAAACAGAATGTTTATGTTTAAAACAGAATGTTTTAAACCAGATGTTTTAAACATGTTTTAAACACGACCTGATGTTTTATTAGGTGTTTTAAACAGTGTTTTAATCAGGTGTTTAAAACATGTTTAAAACATTTATTAAAATATACTGTTTTTTTTTGTCTTTTTTCTCAATGTAGTAGATGTCAAATATCACTTTTTTTTGTCTCCTCATATCACCCAAAAAAATTGAAAAAAAAAACACGAAAATAATTGGAACATACATATGGATATATTATTATTAACCTAAAGTTGAGCATTTAACATTTAACAGGACTAATACTAATAGCTTCAAACAAATAATGCAAAGTAAGCTTAAATATTAGTGTAGATCTTAAAAGAAACAGAGAAACTAACAGTTTTAAATTTGTTCTATTTTCATAGATTTCTTTTAACGTGAACATAATGAAAAATTTCTAACAATAAATTCTATGAGTTTCCCCATATTTTAACGTAAAATTAGCCACTGAAGGCCACGCTGTAAATTCGTAGTTTACATTCAAAATTATTTTATTTTTGCTTACACTTTTCTCAGACAGTTAAATATAAAATTGCCCATGACAAGTCGTCAAAGTTAAATTTATCTTTTTAAAACGTGTTTTAAACATGGGTATGTTTTGTTTAAAACATGTTTTTAATTGCCTAATAAGAAACATGTTAAAAACAAAAAAAAATTGTTTTAAACAATAAAAAACACATGTTTTGTTTAAATATAAAAAAACATGTTTTTTTTCAACCCTGGGTCCAATGCTATGTGCTATGTAAAATTTAATCTTTAAAGTTGTATAACTCATTTTTTTTAAATGGCAATATGGTGGCTCGTCGGGTTAAGAAAAAAGAAGATTTTATTACGATTATTTTGATACCATACACTATTAGGTTTTAGAAAAGCTGTCCCTAAAAAACTTTAAAAAGTTAACGTAGAACTTTCCTAAAATGAAGCATCTTTTGAGAATAAATTTAGATTTAAATGCATCAAGTAGCCTGTGATCAGCAAAACTGATAAAACAAAATCATGCCTTGAAGAAAATTGAAATGCCAACAGCTTCTGCCAAAGTAAACTAGTTTGTTGTTCAAAAAGCATGAAAAATAATAGTTTTACAAGGAGTGAAAAAGTTGATATGTTATTAGTGTTTGGAGAAATAATTCTACCGATGCTGCACGACTTTACGCACAAAGATATTTTAATCGGCGTCATCCAACCCGGCACCATTAGGTACCCAAAACTGGTTCCGAAAATGCGAAATGAGCCTGACAATAATAACATATCAACTTTTTCACTCCTTGTAAAACTATTATTTTCCATGCTTTTTAAACAACAAACTAATTTACTTTGGCAGAAGCTGTTGGCATTTAAAAAATCTAAATTTGTTCTCAAAAGATGCGTCATTTTAGGAAAGTTCTAAGTTAACTTTTTAAAGTTTTTTAGGGGCAGCTTTTCTAAAACCTAATAGTGTATGGTATCAAAATAATCGTAATAAAATACTCTTTTTTCTTAACCCGACGAGCCACCATGTTGCCATTTAAAAAAAATGAGTTATACAACTTTAAAGATTAAATTTTACATAGCACATAGCATTGGACCAAAAATAGTAAGATTGTATTTTTCCCAAGAATAAAGAACTGAAATAAGTAATTTTAAGATATTCATAGCCCTCTAGATAAAACAATAAATTTGGAAAAAAAAAATTTTCTTGGTGACAAAAAGTGACAAGTGACACATTGTTGTATTTAGAATGTCATGTGGAGTCAAAAAAAGTAAAAATATACCAGGTGTCCCATTTAAAAATCGAAAGTTTATGTCACTTCCGGTTAAACCAGAAGTTCTATAATGTTGAGTCACCTGTCAAAAAATGCAGTTTTATTTCGTATACAAATCCCCCGAATTTTATTTCATTATCTTGAAAAACAAAAAAGTTAGAGGGGCGAGCCACCTTCCGTGGACACCCGGTATATAAATTCACAAAAAATAATAAAAACCATGTTTAGTAACTATTAATAACTCCATCGAAATTATTCAAAAAAAAATATATATAATACCTAACCATTTACAGAAAAAAATATTAATATATAATACGTTAAAGTCTTAAAAAATATTTTTTTAGTGTTTTTTTAAAAATACATAATTTTGATATTTCTTTAATTTTTTTCGGCAAACTGTTGTAAATTGTTATTCCTTTATATAATATTGATTTTTGGCCAAAAGTACTCTTCACCATTGGTGTTTGAATATGATGATTTTGTCTCGTGATGTGAATAATGCTAGTCGAAGGAAATATTATATTCGATTGTTTTTCTTTAATAATAATAGAGTGTATTAGAATGTATAGTTTTAATTTATAAAGCTTTTCTAAATTTAAATATCCATTTGGTTCATACAAATTTATAGTTGGTTCTAAAAAAAGGAAGTTTATGGATGCATTTAATTATTTTGTTTTGTAGTTTTTTTAATGGCTGAATTGTAGTTAACTTCGCTGATCCCCAAATTGAAATCATATACTGTAATTTTGAATTAACCAAAGAATAATGTATATTTTTTAAATATTTTAACGATATACAATTTTTAGATTTAAATAAAATGCCAATTATTGGTGAGATGTAACTTCTTAAATATTCAATATGTTTTTTTCCAACTTAAATGTTCATCAATATATAAACCTAAAAATTTAATTAGAATGCATAGTTTTAATTTCTAAAGCTTTTCTAAATTTAAATATCCGTTTGGTTTATACAAATTTATAGTTGGTTCTAAAAAAGGAAATTTATGTATGCATTTAATTATTGTGTTTTGTAGTTTTGTGATATCTTATTATTTATATTGAGTGAGTAAAATGGTAAAGATAAAGTTATGTTTAAACTGTTTTCCAGGCCAAAATGTTAATAGTTATAGAGACATATCTGAAGAAAGCACATTTAACAATATAACATCATTAGCAAAAGGTTTTAAAACAGTATACAAGCCCAAAAAGGGGGGGCTTAGATTTGCTGATCTGCTTCATACAGTTTCCAACATCAACCCGGAAATGAGAATTAGGTTTACTTCCCCCCATCCAAAGGATTTTCCTGATGAGGTCATACAGGTAAAATTGTCCATCCTTTAATTTTTTAGTCTGAAAAAAATAAATAAGAACCCCAGATTTTTGTCGAATTATTTTATTTGTTTTATGTTTAATAGGGCCCTTGCACAATTTTTTTTTTGTTTATTTAACTGTTTATGGGTTCATATATACATGGGCCCTATACAGTGTCACCAGTAAAGTCCGCATCATATGGGATTTTTTTTATTAATAGCTTTATTCGAAATTTGACTTTGGCAACAAGTTCTGCTTCGATCGAGATGAAACTTAAGCATACAAATGGTAGTCACGTGATTCGCATTATCTGTCAAATTTTAATTTTTTCCAAAAAATTATTCAAAAGTGGGGTTATTTCTGAAAAAATCGAAAAAAGTTATTAGAAAAAGTTTTTTAAATGCAGTTTCTAGCCCACATGCAAAATTTCAGCTGGATAAGATAATTTTGATTTTTTACCACTTTTGCAAAATAAGACTCAACGCAACCTACATTAAACTTCTTAGTTTTGACAATCCTTTATTTCAGATACATTTTCTTTAAAGTAGCGCCATATTAAATGTGTGTTCTTCTTCAAAATCAAAATTGGGCTATTAAAATTTGGTCGCATGTGATGCAAAGTTCATTTGTTTTTAACCCTGTATAAGGTAACTTCATAAAACAGGTATTTTTGAAAACGTAGTTTGTGTCCTAAAGTAAAAAAATAAAAAATAAAATAAAGGGGTTTTAAATTAAATCGTTGAAAATTTTACAAACTTTACGTTAAGTTAAACTAAAATTTATTTTTCACTTAATGAACACTTTACTGATGACACTGTGTTATTTTTGTCTTTATATTAAGGTGTATTACTTTCAGACACAAACTATGTTTTCAAAAATACTTATTTTATGAAGTTACCTTATACAAGGTCCAAAACAAATGAACTTTGCATCACATGCGACCAAATTTTAATAGCCCAATTTTGATTTTGTAGAAAAACACACATTTAATATGGAGCCACTTTAAAGAAAATGTATCTGAAATAAAGCATTGTCAAAACTAAGAAGTTTTATGTAGGTTGCGTTGAGTCTTATTTTGCAAAAGTGGTGCAATTTACAAAATATAGGTAAAAAATCAAAATATATCTTATCTAGCTGAAATTTTGCACGTGGTCTAGAAACTGCATTTAAAAAACTTTTTCTAATAACTTTTTTCGATATTTTCAGAAATAACCCCACTTTTGAATTATTTTTTGAAAAAAATTAAAATTTGACAGTTAATGCGAATCACGTGACTACTATTTTTTTGCTTAATTTTCATCTCGATCGAAGCAGAACTTGATGCCAAAGTCAAATTTCGAACAAAGCTATTAATAAAAAAAATCCCATATGATGCGGACTTTACTGGTGACACTGTATATTCTAAAGGTGCAAACAGTCCTAACGGAGCTCCAAGATCTTGGAGCTTGAACAATCAAGAAATAGTTTTAAATATAAAATATGACAAATTCTAATTGCAAATATATTTTATTCAAATGAAGATTATTTTACGAATTTCTGTCGAAATTCATTGTGTTTAATGTACTGTCGTGTAGTGTTTTCCTTGTAAGATTTTAATTGTATCTTATTTCGGGTTTGTTCGTTTGTTATTATGACATATACTGAGGTACACTATATACAAATTACTATAAATATAAAATAAATAAATTCATTGATTGATTAAACAATAAAACGTAAAGATTTTACACGTTGTCTTCTTTATCAACTACCATCAGCTACCTCAATAGAATAATCCTTACTTAATTAAATTAAATTTTATCTAAAACTGTGTTTGAGTTTCTTCGTTTTGCATTGAATCTTGAATCGCATATTGATTTTAGTTAATACAATCTCAACCAAACATATGCAAAAACCTCCATATGCCGGCCCAATCTGGCAACACCAATGTACTGGAGCGAATGAGAAGAGGTTATACAAGAGAATCATATTTAGAATTAGTTTCTCATATTAGAAACCGAATACCCGATGTAGCACTCAGCTCAGATTTTATATGCGGGTTTTGTGGTGAAACCGACGAAGGTAAGTGTAGAAGACTATACTATACAGTAAATATACGTGCTATTTTTCCTGATAAGTACTTAAAGCAAGTTTAAACGTTGATACGTTAATATTTTATACTTTTTATATTCTTGTCGAAAAATTGTAATTTTCCCTTCAACCAAAATTCGAAAGTTTAAATCTAAGACTGAGTAATGTGCAAGCCGTTTTTCTCTAAGATCATCGATCGCGCTGATTATTTTTATGCCTTGAAGATAAGAATTGTCGATGAAAAGCTTTTGTGTTATAGTATAATTGCATATTCTACACGTTGAAAAAATATTTTGAGTTATACAGGGTTCGCTTAAAAAAGGGTGTCGCAAAGTTTGATTTTTTTAAATGGGACACCCTATTTTTAAGTGGATTTTCTTTCTACTTACCATTTCATAACTTTTTACAATATACTAAAAAGTTAAAGGTTAATTTGACTTATATAACGAAAATTACATACATTTATTTTCAACCAATTAGAAGGCTCCTTTTGTTCACGTTGCTTACAGCAACGGGAGATTATCTGTAGTAATATATTAAGGGACGGGGAAATTATCGAAAATCATTCCGCAGATTTTTTGCCGTGGATTTCCTAATGGCAATTAGGCCATTAGGAAATCGCTCTCGGGCAAGCCCTCGAGCGATTTCCACGGCAAAAATCTTCGGAATGATTTTCTGATTATTTCCCAATCCCGAAATGTATTTTGAAGATTATTTACCAAATAAAAAACTAACGATTTATGTTGCACAATTTAATGTATTGCAATTAAACACACAATTAGTATACTTACTGTATAATAGAATGCTGAGGGGTGGAGTTTGAAGAAACAGAGCCAATTTTCGTTGCTGTGGTCTCTTCACAAATATCCATTCTGGGATGAATAGGTTGAGTACTGATTGGTGCAGCAGGGACCATGTTCTTGTCGTCGTTTCCTCTCATCTTATAAATGATATTCTCATAGTGCTCTTGATCGATTTGCAAGTACGGCCTGATTGATGCAGTCGATGAATGGCCTGTGATTTTTATCAGCTGCTCTTCCTGGACGCCGCTTTTCGCAAGAGCAGACACAGCAGAAGCTCGCAGCGAATGGTTTGTCACTTTTTTCCCTGTAAGTAGGCCAGCTTCCTGTGCGCAAGTTTGTGTCCATTTTGACAGTGTGTTCTTTCCAACGGGAACATTTTTGTACCATGTCTTTTTGGTCGGATTGACACTGACGAAGAACCTTGGATTATCAATACCCTGCCTTTTCGACATATATTTATGATACAGGCGTACAGGACACATATCTGGAGAACCGTTATTTGAAACAAGCCATTTTGATTCGGCACATTTTCTGTCTCCCCCTTGAGCGGTTTTTCGTAAAAATTGGGTTGTATTGGATTCTATTGGTTACGTTCCCACAAAAGTCCTTTTCTACCCTGAAATGACTAACCAGACTTGTGCATGCCTCTCCTCCTCTCCAAGCAAGTTCAAATGAAAAAATGTGAAATAATTTCTTGATCAGACCATCTGGAGTGTTTTCATCAAGAACAGCGATGATTTTTTTGATTTCATTACCAGTCAAAGCATTGGCACTACATTTTCTTTTTTCTGCAATTTTTTGAAGCTCCTTTCTTTTTGCATTTCTGGCATCTCTGGCAGATTTGAAGACTATTTCTTCGAAAGGGTTGATTTTTCGTTGATATTGGTTGAAATATTTTTCCATGAGTAATTTCGCAGTGACATTCCATATCGTTTTCACTGTACCTGAAATCAAGAAATATACATTAAGCATTGGCACAAGAGATTGACGGACGTACAGGCAGAGAGACAATTGCGCGGACACCATACAGGCAGAATTAGAAATTGAAAACGCGCAGCTTACCTTCTTTGTAGTCTGTTTCATCTATTTTCCTCATATTTTCGCCAACATAGCATCAGGCGTCACTGATGTAAAATGGTAATCTCGTGTCTCACAAAAATTCTGGAATTGCTTCTATACGAAGTCTCTTAATCGCTTTGTATTTTCAGATCCATTTTTATCGACATTTTTGGTGATTTCTTCGAGAGAAAAATCTCCAAAACGTTCCATTTTTGTAAAACGTTTAAATGATATCTCGAAATTACACTTTGGCGTTTGTATTTTATTTGTTGTCCATAGTAACAACCAAAAACGCCATTGTTCGTTATCTAGATAATCATCAAACATCACCACGACAATAAAAAACCTGTTGTTACAGACGTGTGATTTTAACTGTCAAGTGCGATTTTCAGTTTTGACGGGTGATATTTTCACTTTTGACAAGTGTGATTTTTACCGGAGAGCGGGAGATTATCGCTGAATAATCAGGTGAAAATCAACCCGCTTTTATAATGGATGAGATAAATAATCGCGATAATTTCGTTAGTTCCTATTAACTTAATGAAATCAATAAGTGATAATTTTACTGTCAAAAATGTAGTGCTTTATATCTATTGGCAAAAGTTACTCAGAATAAAATCAAAATACATTTTGTTGCTAACTTATAATTTTTATTGATACTAACCAATTTGCTTTACATATCGAACACCGGGGCTAAAAGAGACACGTACATCAAAAATTTAACTAAACTTATCGGAAATATGTTTTTTTAAGTTTCATTTGAAACTATGTAGACATGTAATATCAGATGTTATGGTTGAAAACGAATTAATGTTTTTAATGTTCCTGAAATTTTAGTAATAAACCTTAGTTACTAACAAGTAAAATCAACTTTTATTGTAAAAATACAGTGCGTCATATTAAACTAAACTCATCGGAAATGTTTTTTAAAGTTTTATTTGAATTTGAAACTATAAAGACATTGGATTTCAGATAACAAATTTGTTATTTAATGTTTCTCACATTTTAGTAATAAAAATGAGTTACTAACGGCTAAAATGAACTTCATTTCTAACACTTTAAAATTACAATAAGAAAAAACTCCAATTTGTGAAATTTTCTTACCGAATCTCCCACGCAGCAGAATTAGTTCCCAAGAACTCTGCTGCTAGGGAGATGAGAATTTATCATTTGTTGTGAAAATACTACTTAAATTTTGATTCGAAGCAATTCATAATTTTTTCTGAATTTACTAAACCAAAAAAATAAATATTCTCTGGGATATTTGATATCCCACTCATTTTATTTTCTAGAATTTAAAGACACCGTATCGTTAATGGAAGAGGTAAAATACAATACAGCCTATTTGTTTCCATACAGCATGAGGGAAAAAACAACGGCACATCGAAGATTTAAAGACGACGTAACACAAGGGGTGAAAATGCAAAGGTTGCGCAGTATGGTGGAGGTATTTCGGAGAAACGCATTTGCTTTAAATTCATCACAAATTGGTAAATATAATGAACATTTCCAGCTAATTTATTTTAACGTAAATAAGTCATGTCCTTAGTTTATACCCGGCGGACTCCAGACTGTTCTAGTCAGCTAAGCAAAGGAAAGTGTGTGTAGTAGAATTGTCAATACTTCCAAAGTTGTTCGTAATGCAAGACTGTCACAGCCTGTCATCGGATAATCGATCGCCTGAACAAGTCGGCGAATGATGAAACTTGAGATGGTTTGGCGCTTGTCCTACTCCCACTAATGTCTCCGTGATGGTAGCTGTTTATGTCTAGAGCATGTAGTTAAAGTTAATGGTATAACCAAAAAATGTATTTACCATACAAAACTTGTTATTTAAAAACCCAGATCTGCCAATTTAGGACGATTTTTAATTAAAACCCCTTTAATGTGATGAACACTTTTTTAAATCAAATTTCTTTTTAAACACTAGGCGGCCACGCGCAGTTTCTTTATATTTTAACTACTTTAAATGCGTTTTATGGTTCTGTGATAAATTATGGAAAAAATGTAGGTATGTACAGTTCACGACATAAAAATTCGTTCACTCCACCCATACATAACTCAATTACAACAAAATTGGGTAAAACGGGTTGCTCACCTTGTTGCTTATACTTGGAGAGAACACCAGCTATAGTCATAGCTGTAAATTATTGTATGTACGATTTTTTTACCATAAGTAATAATGGTTATTTCTAAATATTTTTGTGTTTAAATTATAGCCGCGAAATAAGAAAATTATAATATAATACCAGGAAAACTACAAAAGTATAAAGCCAAAAAGGGTAAATTTATTAACAAACATAAAAACAAAATACTAATATTTAATTGCTGCGCCATTGGATTCTAACACTTATCGTAATATTCTTGGCATTGACAAAATAATACTTCTGGTGTAATCCGGAGTTAGCCCTTCCCAAATTTCTTCTATTTTATCAAATAACTCTTATTTCATTCTGTGGTTTAAAATTTATTTTGTACATTTTTTTTACCAACAATCCCCAAACATTTTCAATTGGATTTAAATCAGAACTTCTTGAGCACCAAGGCAGACATGTTACGTTGTTTTGTCTAAACCAGTTTCCTGTATTTTTTGCAGTATGCACAAGGTAGTTATCCTGCTGAAATATAAAGTTATTTCCTTCAAAAACTATCGCGGCAGCAAGAAGAAAAACATTTTCAAAAATCTGAAGATATATATTACGGTTTAGTGTTCCACGTCCACTGGTTTGCTTTTTTCGAGTATACTTCTATACTCGAATCCCTCCATTATATAATATGTAGACTGAAAAGTTATCTTATCGAAAAATATAACATTATGCCAAAAAAAACATTTTCTGGTAAATATTGCATAGCAAACCCAATTCTTTGTTCCTTATCACTATTTTTTAAAAACGGTTTGGATGCAGCTGCTTGATTTCTTAATTCGGAACATTGTCTTCGTTGCGCAGTTCTAGATGAAGCAGGGAATCCTGTTATGCGCATAGCGGATACTGCAGTTTTAAATGGATTTTGCCTTAAATATTCCACCAAATTTCTTCATTTGATTATTTTCTATTATTTAAACCAGACCCAACAGACCTTTCAAGTGTTTGATGATAGCGCCATTTTTTTACAATTCCTTGAACAGTACTTCTAGGTACTCTAAAATTATCAGCTATTTTTTTCATAAAACCACCCTATTTTTACTAAACATATTATTCTTGCTTTTTCAATAATACCTAAATGAGGCATTTTTAAATCAAATAAGATAATGACAATACTTTGACACATATACTAAATATCACGAATAGTCTCGTTTTAAAACAGATGACAGCGGTTATTTGTCATCGATCAGCTGATATTGGGACATAATAATATCCCTAGATTTGTAGCGGACCGTAATGAGCCCAAACACCGAGTTATAAATTGCGTTTTTGTTACATTTAATTGTAAGTACCTGCAATTATTATTCATTTGACCAAAAATTTAGATACAGGTTAAAATTTTTTAATTCTTTTTCATTAGGGATCATAATTATTAATGTGTGCCTTGCTCGTTAGTTGATTTCATCGATAAGTAATAAGTTTTATTTCATCTGAACGCCGTTTTTGTCGAAAAGTTAGTTTGTAAAATTTTTGTTCTTAAAATGTTTGTTCGTTAAGGTTAGGTTTCTAATGTATAATTTTTGCATTTTACATTATCTAGATATCCTTTTCTGTTTCAAGAAAAATAAGTAGAAATTAAGTATTTCCCTGACTTAGGTAGGTAGGGGAGTGTTGGACAAAACCGGGTAGGTTGATAAAACCGGGTATCGCCTAGTTTTACCAAATGCCAAAACAGATTTCCATATTATTAACCTTTAAAAAGCAACTATTTGATTTTGAAGGAATTATTTTTATTATTATTAGTAAATATTATTATTGTTTGGCAATAGTAACGTAATAGTAAGTAAAATTATGTTACTATAATAGTTAAGATAGCTAACCATATTAGTATGTAATAGGATAGCGAACAAATATATAATTCTATTTTCTGTGTCTACGTACCTCACATAAATGAAATTAATATTTGATATTACTATTATTATTGTTTGTATGACAATAAAATAAAGTTTTTAACATAGCCTACATACAAGTTTAGAAATGTAACTGTATCAATAAATTGCATTTTAACAAACAAATTCCATAAAAACCACTTTTGGGTCTACGTACCTTACGTAAGTCAAAAACTGTTAAAGTAGGGTTTCCACTGACAGAAAAATTTAATCCCTGGCTAAACTAAAGCTTTTAACTTTATGTTAGCCTACATACAAGTTAAGGAATGTATATAACTGTATCATAACCAACAAATTCTATAAAAACCGTATTTGGGTCTTCGTACCTTACGTTAAGTCAAAAACTGTAGAGTTTCCATTGACAGAAAAATTAAATCCCTAGCTATATTAAAGCTTTTAACTTTATGTTAGTCCACATACAAGTTTAGAAATAATGTAATTGTATCATAACCAACAAATTCCATAAAAACCACTTTTGGGTCTATGTAGTACCTTATGTAAGTCAAAAACTCAAGTACCAGAACCAGAAAAATTAAATCCCTGGCTTGAAACTTTTAACTTTATGTTAGCCCACATACAAGTTTAGAAATGTAACCGTACCATAGCCAACAAAAAAAAAATCTGTTCTAAATATGAGTGACCGAATCCTATTTTAAGTTGTGTTTCAGTTAGTTTAGTATTTTTAAGGTTTGGATATTTATAATATTATAAACTTTTTAAATCTATTTTGACACTTTATCTTTAAACCATATAGAAATTCATGCTTATTATTAGGTACCTACCTTAAATTATAATATTTATAAAACAAAACTTTCAAAATAAATTATTAGGTACAGGGTCATCCAACCAGGACTGAACAGGGGCCTATTTTTTGAGTTTCCCTGTATTTTTATTTAAACCAATATAGCCATTTAGTTTATGCTTTGCCGTAGAATCTGACTTAAAACAAAGGAACTGTGGCGTAAAGTTGTTGTTTTTTCAACGGAACACCCTGTATATTATTTATTTTTATGAAACGCCCTTTTTTCCTGATTCCATAAATATATAGTTTGTCCATATTAGCTCAAACCGTTTTTAAGATATGAGCAATCAAACATTTAAAAAGCTCTATTCATTTGAGCTTAATACGTCTACAATGCCTTGGAAAAAAAAATCCCCGTAATGGCGATGCATTAAAATACAGCTTTTTAAATGTTTGATTGCTCATATCTTAAAAATGGTTTGAACTAATATGGACAAACTATATATTTATGAAATCAGGAAAGAAGGGTGTTTCATAAAAATAAATAATATACAGGGTGTTCCATTGAAAAAACAACAACTTTACGCCACAGTTCCTTTGTTTTTAAGTCAGATCGCTTTTTAAATGGTAATTTTAGATTCTACGGCAAAGCATAAACTAAATGGCTATATTGGTTTAAATAAAAATACAGGAAAACTAAAAAAATAGGCCCCTGTTCAGTCCTGGTTGGATGACCCTGTACCTATTACTTATTATTTGGCAATATTAAAGCGGTAGAACCGATGAGGCTATTGCATAAATTGTTTTAGAAGGTATCACATGTATAATTTTCAAGTCCGGTCCTGTAATTCATGCCAACTTATAAAAATTTAATAGACCAAAATTGACAGAGTGTCACGTGACTTTGCCCCCATCTTGCGAGAGTATTCAAGATTTTTACTATATCATGATAACAATAATTAACACGTTACAAAGGTAATAAAGGTAAAAAAGTTGCATTTACAGTGTCACAGTTTAGTGAAATTATCTGTCATCAACTGTACATACGCATCATAAGTACCCAATATAGCCAGCAATGACGAAACTGAGTCGGTTTTGAAAATGAGTCGTTTTTTGTGTCTTATATCCCTGTAACTTCACCTGTATAAAAAATGTTGATACCCGCTAAACTGTAATGGGGATAATGAATATCGAATTGTAAGGAAAAATTTCTTAAATATATAAATGCTATAAGTTAACAGCTTGACAAATAAAAATATTAATAAACTAAGAAATAAATAACGCTTGGACATACTTTTAAACCAATGATTTGGTACATATAGATGGCACGTGACATTCAAACACGCAATTAAAATGTGTTGACAACATCGTTTGTAGAAGAGAGATGGTGAATAGCAGGGTGGGGCAGGGAGTAGAGATTACGGTGGATTTACCTTTGAATCTGACCTTATTGCTACTATAATTTAAACCTAACCCACAAATAACCCAACTTTCTATTTACTCACCTATGAAAAGTAGCTTTAATATTATTATTTTCCGAATTCTCGCATACTTGGGTACTTACGACTCATCTTAATTAGCCTTCAGAAAATATCACAAAACACTAACTCACAGCAACTATTACACAAAACCGATAAATTGAAATTTTTTTTTATACCGCTGTTAAAGAAACCTGAAAGAAACACCAAACGGAAATAGGGATGTTCGATTTACATCGACAACATCGATATTTTCAATGCGATACATCGTTTTTAAGCGATGCATCGATGCCATTTGATATTTTTCGATACATTGATGTTCTAATCGTCCTTCATTTCATTCGTAAAATAATTATTTTCTCGTTGCCTCTCGATCTTGATTATACCTTTTACCTTTGGTTTCAGTTAAGGTGTGAGCTTAGAATAATTATATTTGTAATTCTAGTTCTATTAAAAAAATGTCAATGCATCGTAAACATCGATGTTTTTCCGCGATACATTTTCTTTGGACATCCCTAAACGGAAATGAATGAAACAACGTCATCATGGCCTAGAACCAATGTCGTGGTTGTCACATCTTTAGGGGCGGATCTCGTTAGTGCTGCGTTGCCATACTGCAGATTTTTTATGAGGTTTTAAACAAGGATTTACATTTTCCACATCGTGTTAACACTTTTAACAGCGTAAATTTAGCAAAGTGGAGGGGCGCAATTTGCATTGGTTTACTTCAGAATGGAATATGATTTTATTGTTTCATCTCATTCAGGTACCAGATCATTATTTTAAACTGTAAAATTCATCTAAATATAGCAAGCAAAAACATACTATTTCGACAAAATTTAAAACCCTAAGGTTGGATTTCTCAATATGTTACTAAGGCTGTATGAACAGAAAGGACACAGAATACATGTTGCCGCTCAACATTTTTACACTTTATCTTCACTCGATAATAATAGTCATCATTGGCATAGTGGAAACTGGCAATGGGTTTGAGTTCTCGATATATTTCCTGACCTGACCTAAGTTTCTTGCTCAAATTTGTACAGCCAATACATTTCAGACGAAAAACTGACCCCGACTAGCATTTTTACGTCGCGCTGTCGTTATGTTTCTCAACCTGACGTCGATCAGACCTCGAGACGACCAACTTGGGGCGTGAACAAAATAAGGGTCGTGAGGACGCCAGTACAGTGACCGGCAGAAAGTACGCACCAAAGGGGATTTTTTTTTTATTTCAAAACTTACCAAATTTTTTTGGCGGTGGAAAAGTTTTGCATGTCCCTAAACAAAAAAGAGCACAGACAAAACAAGTAAATATTGCGCCGTATACGAGGGAGAGGTGAAAACGTTAAATTCACTCAAGAATAAATTGCCCTTATTTTTCACTGTGGAAAATTTTTATATTAGGAAATGTTGTTTGAACCTAAAAGTTATCCATAAATACCAAATTTCAGCTCGGTAGCAAATATAAATATTTTTCATGGCAACTAGATTTAAATTAAAACGAATTTTATTGTAAGGGTTTCAACTTTAATTCATGAACCAATGGGATTAAAAACTTTTAAAAAATTGGGAACGTCAAAACATTGTTAAATGTATGAAGTAAACCCTCATTATAAAGTTATTTTGCTTATCCATAGAATAATGTACGGTGTGCACCAGAAAAGTTGGATTATTTTTGACGTATTTTATAAAACGTTCAGTTCTCGGGTATTTAAACAAATTTAAGTAAGTTATGTGTCTAATTGCCCAAGAGCTGTTAAAAAATTAAATTTATAAGTTGCATAGCTTCTATCGATTCGTTATACGAGGGGGTGTCAAAAAAAAGTAAGAACACTTTTTTTATGCTACCGAGCTGAAATTTGGTATTTACGGATAACTTTTAAGTGCAAACAACATTTCCTAATAAAAAAATTTGCTACAGTGAAAAATAAGGGCACTTTATTCTTGAGTGAGTTTAACGTTTTCACCTCTCCCTCGTATACAGCGTAATATTTACTAGTTTTGTCTATGCTCTTTTTTGTTTAGGGACATGCAGAACTTTTCCACCGCCAAAAAAATTTAGTAAGTTTTGAAATTTAAAAAAATCCTCTTTGGTGCGTACTTTCTGCCGGTCACTGTATAAGACTTCTGCACCAGATAACCCTCCGAAATTTCTCTTTTCCCGTGCACTATTTGAATAAGTCAATGTTTTTATCAGGGGTCTTGTCCTCGGCAACGCCAACCACCTCCCTCAGAATAATTTACATAGAGAAACACTGTGTACCGTTTTATATTTATTAGAGCAGTTACAGACACATTGTATAGGTTTTTGTCTTTCTCTTATATTTTAACGTGTTCTACCTATCATTGTATATTTTAGGTAAGTGTCATCTGGTCCTTATTGAAGGTTGCAGTAAACGTTCAGTAAATTTCCTGCAGGGCCGTAATGATAATAATATTAAAGTCATTCTGCCTGCTAACGATAAAGTGCCTTCGAAGGACGGCCACATGGCAAGAGTGTTAAAACGAGGGGATTATGTGGCAGTGCATATAAATTCGGCAACGTCCCAAGTTTTAAAGGGTAAGTTTTAAAAATTTGATAACTGGCATATACTTTGACATTTGTATTACTTCCGGTTTTACCGGATGTTAGTGTCAACTTTTGTATTTTAAATAGAACACCCTGTATATTTTACCATGTCTGAATACCATATTAAAACTTTGGTTTGTATTTATTTAAAAAGGTGTTTCAAAGCAATAAAAATTATAGAACATTTTATTAGCTTTTGACCGAAACAGATCATTTGATTTCTTAACTTATCTTATTTATATTATATCTCGCCATATATACAGGGTGTTCATTTAAAAACTTCCCACCAAGGATTTATCGAAAACCACTGATTAAAAGAAAAAATGCCGAGACACGTCAAAAGATTTGCCAAAGGGGACAACTTTTTAACCAAAAACTACTTCACCTCCTTTTACCCTCTGCCCCCCGCGGTCATCCCCTTAAAAACTTTTAAATGACAAGGGGTATCAAGTAATAGCTTGTTTGAAAGGTCTTTCAAAGTGCTTTATTTTGACGTTTGATTTTTTAAAATCGGTCGATTCGTTTTCGAGAAAATTAGAAAAATCTTTATTTGTCTTAATTTGTTCAGATAGAAAAGAAAAACAAACGGAAATATTACTTTTTATTTCAATAAGTGTTCAAAAACCAACATAAACAGCAATTCGGAAGATTAGACGTGGCAGCAACCAAATAATAACTCGATTTTTTTTTCGCCTTCTTTTTATCAACACAAATAACATTTATTTATTCTTATACCCGTTTAGTTTTTTATAGTTGCTAAGGAAAAGAAAGAATTTAATTTGCTCTCAGTTACCTTTGTGACAATCTTGGGATAGTGAAAATTAATTTATTGATTCAGATTTTACTTCCAAAATGGTTTACACACTAGCCGAAAGAGTGGAAATGATTCTAATTTATGGTGCCCAAAATCAATGTGCTCGGTAAACTGCCGTCACATTTAACGCCAGACATCCGGAAAAGATAACTTCGCATAGGTATGTTTTGGACCTTGTTACTAAATTTACTCAAACTGGATCTGTTGCAAATAAAAAACGTAATCATCGTAGAGTTTTGGATGAAGCCGCTCAAGTTGAAGTTTTGGGTCATTTTGGCATAGATCCTAATACTTCATTACGCAAAATTGTTGATGCGACTGGTATTTCATTAGGCTCTGTACACACAGTTACTAAATTGCATAAATTTCATCCATTCAAAATGAAAATATTGCAAGAGTTAACCGAAGATGATTTCGATAGGCGAGTTGAGTTTTGTGAACAAATGACTGCAGCGATTAATGATAATACCATTCATGTAAAGAATATCTGCTTCAGTGATGAATGCACATTTTATCTAAATGGATTTGTTAATAAGCATAACTGCAGGTATTGAAGCAATGAAAATCCTCATGCTTTTGTAGAAGGGCATAATCAGTACCCCCAAAAAATTAATGTATGGGCAGCCATTTTAGGAAACAAAGTGATTGGGCCATTGTTTATTAATGGGAATTTAAATTGAGGCATTTATTTAGATATGTTGGAAAATACCATCAATTCGCTTATCACTGAAACCATTGAAAACCAAATCGAAGACGATGAAAACCCTATACTTGATGAGGCTGAAATATATTTCCAGCAAGACAGCCCTCCTCCTCACTATGTTCTTTCGGTTCGGCAATGGCTAGACGACGAGTTTCCAGATAAATGGATAGGGCGAAGAGGGCCTATAGAATGGCCTGCTAGATCTCCTGACTTGACGCCATTAGACTTTTTTCTATGGGGCCATTGTGTTCACTCCCCAACCTGAAAGTTTGGAAGAACTTTGTCAACGCATCATCGAAAGCTGCCATGATCTCCCACAACATGTTTTTGAAAATGTCCGTCAGGAATTTGAACATCGCCTATATCATTCTTTGGCCAATAACGGGCAACACTTTGAACACTTATTGAAATAAAAAGTGATATTTTCGTGTTTTTTTTTCTATCTGAACAAATTAAGATAAATAAAGATTTTTCTAATTTTCTCGAAAACGAATCGACCGATTTAAAAAAATCAAACTTCAAAATAAAGCACTTTGAAAGACCTTTCAAACAAGCTATTAATTACTTGATACCCCTTGTCATTTAAAAATTTTAAGGGTATGACCCCGGGGGGCAGAGGGTAAAAGGGGGTGAAGTAGTTCTTGGTTAAAAAGTTGTCCCCTTTGGCAAATCTTTTGACGTGTCTCGGCGTTTTTTCTTTTAATCAGTGGTTTTCGATAAATCCGTGGTGGGAAGTTTTCAGATGAACACCCTGTATAATTAATAATTTCTATTGTGGCAGGTTATAGCAAATATTTTTAAGTTTGTAGATTCAAATTCAATTTTACGAGTCAAGGCTAGTTGTGTATCGTAAAAAAAAACGGACGAACCATTGATATTTACCTTTAGATAAGCAAACAATAATCACGAAAGTGGCAAATTTATGGCCTCGCGCATGTAAACAAAGCTACACACGATTAGACATGCGCACTGCAACATTATCATTGGACGAATGGAAAAGTAGACAAGTCCGGGCTTTAAAACTTAAGTTCTTGCTCAAGAAATTGTGAAATTTAACCGTCAATTTATTTGAACGTGTAAACAGCTAAAATTTGCCCCAAATTCTTGGCAAAAAATTGAAATTTCTTCTCAATTGATCAAATTGGGAAATAAGGTTGTGATTTCTGGCATTTTTAGTAGTTGCAAACCTATCAGGGTTTGTTTCTTAAATTTGTTGTCGTGTTTTTAGTTCAAAAGGGACGAGAACAATAAGTCAATTAAACTATAAAACTTATAAAATCGAATATAAAAAACAAACAAAACCAGCAAATTATTGCGTACCTAACCCCAAGTCAAATATAGTTGGTATATATACCTAACCTGTATTGATTTTTAGAATTTGGCAAAAACTTGGGTACGTGTAAAACATTTTCACGCATAATTCCTTGTTCAAGAATTTGAAAAAGGTTTTACTCGATAGTCCTCTGAAATACTTTCACCCTTGGATTAATATAAACATATCTAAGTATTTACTTTTTTCTTTTATATAATACTAGCTATACCCTGCGCGCGTTGCTACGCTACTTATTAGTACCCGGCATCCGTTGCGCCACTTTTTTTTTATGCCAAAACCTTCCTCGGCCTGCACACAACTCACCAAATTTTTATCGTAATCGGATAAATGGTATAGGAACGCATACGGGACATAAGTACAGACAGACAGACAAACATTCATTTTTATATATATAGATAGATAGATAAGTATAGAGAAAAGTGTCTTTTAAACTTTTTGAAGCAATATATTGCCCGAAAAATAGGCGTACCTACATGATTAGATTGCAGGGCTGCAAATAAAATATACCAAAACATGCATTGGGATAATCTGTCTTGGTGTGTGTTTCTCTTTATTTTCATACGTTGTTTGTGTCGCCTAGTCCTAGTTTGATGTGTTTAAATAAAATAAAGTTATATAAGTAATATATCAAGATGCATAACTACTCCATACTTACTGAAAATACGAAATACCCGGTATTTTACCCCTTTTGGGCATAATAAAATCATACAACGGCTGTTACTAGTCATTGTTTATATTCCAATCAGAGTCACTAAAAGCACAAACACAATTCACTAAACTACACAAAAACTATAAATCCGTAAATATTAAACACCCACAATAAACAACAAGGAATCCACAGAGAAAACATAAAACACAACAACAAAAATGGCGCCGAGCCGATTCTGGAGTGTATTTTGAGCATGTGGCTAAAGAAGGACAGGCCGATAACAAGATGTTTTTGCGTATGCCCAATTCTGCGGGGAGGGAAGGCATCTGACCGGCGATATTTTTTCACCCATAAAACTTAACTTTTGTTTCTCACGAGAAAAGCTCTACATATCTAAAGGTAAATGTCTATGGACCCAACTTGTAGTAAGTTTAAATTATACAATAATAAACGCAGTTACAAAACAAACTTTTCCCACAATTAAAAAACACTTTTTGTTATTGGTTTAAAACTAAAAAAATTTAGTTTGTTTAAACTAATAATGTAATCCAACTTAAAAGCAGTATAATATGTGAGTTCTGTAGCAAAATATTAGGTAATAAGAAAAAATTAAATGAATTACTAATCCATAATTTGTACTTGGATCTTGTATAAAGTAATACTTATTTTAGGCATTCCTCTTTATCTAACGGGACTGCAAGAATTTTATCAACACAGAAATTGGAATTATGGTGCTCTGAGTGATTGAAAGGAGAGTGTTGTTATTAGTTTAGTAAGTGTTAACAAATAAAAATATTACAGTTAGTTTTTTTTTTTTTGTAATAAAATAATTGCCTGCATGATGATAATCAATATTAATAAGTTCATATCAAATATACATTTAAATTACAAGATACTAAACACTAGAGACCGACCGAAGGTTCGGTTTCGGCCAAAAAATCTAGTTTCGGTTTCGGCCAAAAACCGGCCGAACTATCGGCCATGCCGAAACTCAGTGTTTGTAAATTTTCGCGCACTAAATTTGGGTGGGTTCGTAGGCAGTGTTGTCTATACCGGGTGACAACAATATTACTGACCAGCTTGTCACGTCCATATAAAATGAAATATTATTTCGAAATTTTGGTACGTTCTATAGTTGCACTGTGCGCACATTTTCGGTATTCAAACGCCTGACTGTCACTTCCGGTAGAACCGGAAGTACACTTAACTTTGTTATTTCAAATAGAACACCCTGTATATTTTTAACAGTATGCATTCTACAAGAAATTCTAAGCATAAAACATGTATCATATCCTATACCTATCTATGACAGGTTAAGAGAAAATGGCGTTGGAAAATATAAAATTAGCCACACACTTTATTGTTTTTACAAAAAACAAATGAATATGCACAACATTTTATATTCTTTTTTAACTTCTTTTTAGGTATTCTGTATGAATAAGTCACAAGTATTTCACTTCCGGTTCAACCGGAAGTGCTGCAAAATTTGACTTTCAAACATAGATTTCTCCAATATTTTTAATGGCACGCCCCCTTTTAAATATAATTTTGAAAATTATCTTATTGTTCTAAATATTTTTTATTAATGCTTTCCTAGGTCTAAACTCATTCGTTTTTAAGATATAAGCAATTCAAAATTAAGGTTTATTACGAAACTTTAACTAACTTAAACTAGAATTATAATTAATAAAATACAAACTAATTACAAATAAATTAACCATAAATGAAATTCTCAAAACGATTGCCGTTCTCTTCTCGACACAAATTAATTATTTCTTTGAATTCTTGAATAACATTGTTCATTTGAATTGGTGTAATATTGTTTACTGCTTGAATTATTCGGTCTCTTAGGTCTTGGATGTTCTGAGATTTTGTTCTATACACCTTCTCCTTTATGTGGCCCCAGTAAAAAAAATCAAGTGGTGTTAGGTCAGGGGACCTTGCCGGCCATGCACCTTACTGGGCCATTAGTACCCATCCAACGATTTCCAAAAGTCGCATTTAAATAAGCTGTCACTATTCTAGCATTATGTGCTGAAGCGCCGTCTTGTTGATAACATATTTGTGCGTATTGCCTAACAGGTAAATTTTCTAGAATATTTTCAATGTGGTTCTGAAGAAAAGCCAGGTATTGGACAGCGGTTAAATGTTGTTCAAAAAATATAGGACCTATTATACATGTTCCTATAACGCCTAGCCATACGTTAATGCCAAATCTTTCCTGAAACGCCCCCTCCCTAACTAGAAAATTATTTTCAGTAGCCCAATACCTGGTATTATTTCTGTTGAACATCCCCAAGTTGGTAAAACGGGATTCGTCAAAAAATAAAATGTTTAAGCTTAAAAGTGGCTGTTGCTGCTCCTCTTCAAGATACCAGTTGCAAAATTCCAATCTTCGAATGTAATCGCCCTCATAAAGATGATGATGGATTTGGTATTTGAAGGATTTATAGCCATGTTTTTTCAATATTTTTCTAGCACTTTTCCTATTGATGCCAATATCATTCTCAATTTGCCTCGTCGATGCTGTCGGGTCAGCTTCTACATAAGCCAGTGTATTTGTTTCTGCCTCCTCACTAATAATAAAACCATTTCCGTTTTGATTTTCATTCTCGTGCTTTGTTGTTCTAACCATGGAAAATACGTATCGCTCGGGTGCTCGCGTTCGGGAAATCTTTGCATAATAATATACGGAAATTTTGCCTCTCTGCGGTTTTTTCTAGTCTCTCCGTAGATTAGCAGCATGTCAATTTGTTGTTCACGCGTAAAATAAGGCATATTTTTAACTTTTCTTAGTAATAAGTCACTTGTAATGATAATGAAAGGATGAAATTAAAAAATAACATTTCGATAGCTTCGTAAAACATATGAAATCAGTAAACAGATCTGTGGGATCCATAGCTACCTTAGATGAAACTATGAATAAATTAATGTCAATTTTGCTTGTTGGATAATGTAACTAAACCTTTAATTCCGTATATCTTAAAAACGAATGAGTTTAGACCTAGGAAAGCATTAATAAAAAATATTTAGAACAATAAGATAATTTTGAAAATTATATTTAAAAGGGGGCGTGCCATTAAAAATATTGGAGAAATCTATGTTTGAAAGTCAAATTTTGCAGCACTTCCGGTTGAACCGGAAGTGAAATAATTGTGACTTATTCATAAAGAATACCTAAACAGAAGTTAAAAAAGAATATAAAATTTTGTGCATATTCATTTGTTTTTTGTAAAAACAATAAAGTGTGTGGCTAATTTTATATTTTCCAACGCCATTTTCTCTTAACCTGTCATAGATAGGTATAGGATATGATACATGTTTTATGCTTAGAATTCCTTGTAGAATGCATATTGTTAAAAATATACAGGGTGTTCTATTTGAAATAACAAAGTTAAGTGTACTTCCGGTTCAACCGGAAGTGACAGTCAGGAATTTGAATACCGAAAATGTGCGCACAGTGCAACCATAGAACCCACCAAAATTTCGAAATAATATTTTATTTTATAAGGGCGTGACAAGCTGGTCAGTAATATCGTTGTCACCCGGTATATCAATAATAGATTTTTTTTTCTCTGTCGACCTTTTTTTTTAGTGGGAAGAGTTCAATCCGTTTCCAAGAAGATCGATCTCGGCCTATATAAAATAAATTAAATTTCAGTAATACAATAAAGTTTTTAAGTTTCGGTTGAAAATCTTGTTTCGGTCGGACACTACTAAACACTATTATAAATTGAAAATGTATAGAAACATTTTGGTTTAGCTTTTAATTTTCCAGTTTGTGGAGTTAGTCTTTGTTCGATGGGCTGTTTATTTGTTTTTGGTATAGAAGTTGGTTGATGGGATCGTGAAGTCAATTTTGCGGGATGTCGAATTTTGGTCATGGTTTTTTAGGACAGATGTTTCTGCTACTTTAATGTTTTTGACGATTGGTGGTCTGGCATTGCTCAACAGTAATAATAAATAGCCTTTATTTATATAATTCCGCCAGCTTTATGAGATAAGTCATATTATTGTCTGGTTCTGGCTTGTTTAATTTCAACCGATTTTTTGATCAGCGAATTTAACTACAATTCAGCCTTTAAAAAAACCACAAAACAAAATAATTAAATGCATACATAAACTTCCTTTTTCAGACAACTATAAATTTGTATGAACCAAACGGATATTTAAATTTAGAAAAGCTTTACAAATTAAAACTATGCATTCTAATACACTCTATTATTATTAAAGAAAAACAATCGAATATAATATTTTCTTCGAGCAACATTAATCACATCACGAGACAAAATCATCATATTCAAACACCAATGGTAAAGAGTACTTTTGGCCAAAAATCAATATTATAATATAAAGGAATAACAAGTTTTAACAGTTTGCCGAAAAAAATTAAAGAAATATCAAAATTATGGAATTTTAAAAACACTAAAAAAAATTAATATTTTTTAAAACTGAACTAACTTAAATGTATTAGGTATATAATATTAATAATTTTTTTTTTAATAAATGGTTATTATATATTTTTTTTAATTTCTGACCGGGATATTATAAGTTTATATCATCACGGTTACGCTATCAATAAAGAGGGTTATAACTCCCTTGGGATATTAAAGATTCTCTAATTCCCTCTACCTTTTACAGGTAAAATAAAACAGGAAATGCTAAAATAGTTATTTATGTATCAAGGGAATTATAAGGTTCTTAATTACCGAGGGCAAAGTTTAGAGCAATTGACCGAGGTAATTGAGACTCTTATAATTCCCGTGGTACATAGATAATTTTATTTCTGACCGATTTAAATGTTTGTTCATTTTTAAACCGGAATAAATGTTTCAATTTATTACGTTTCCGGTATATTTGAATCAGGTGCCGTCAATAATGACATTGACGTTGTAATGACATAAATAAAAAATAGTTATTTTAGCATTTCTTGTTTTATTTTACCTGTAAAAGGTAGAGGCAATTAGAGAATCTTTAATATCCCAAGGGAGTTATAACCCTCTTTATTGATAGCGTAACCATGATGATATAAACTTATAATATCCCGGTCAGAAATAATAACTATTTTTTATTCATGTCATTACAACGTCAATGTCATTATTGACGGCACCTGATTCAAATATACCGGAAAGGTAATAAATTGAAACATTTATTCCGGCTTAAAAATGAACAAAAATTTTAATCGGTCAGAAATAAAATTATCTATGTATACCACGGAAATTATAAGAGTCTCAGTTACCTCGGTCAATTGCTGTCCCTCGGGCCAAATGCCCTCGGGAAGTAAACTTTGCCCTCGGTAATTAAGACCCTTATAATTCCCTTGAAACATAAAATAACTATTTTAATAATTTCGATGGAGTTATTAATAGTTACTAAACATATTTGGTGTTAGATTCTCTGTAATAAACTTTTTTAAGTTGGTTGAGAATAAAGATATATATTATTATTATTAAAAAAAAAATGTACGTCCTGATAATTGCTTTATGTCCATTTTTTTTGTTAAGGAGATTGGTGCAATTTTTCTACGTTAGTGAGGATTTTTTGAAAATTCCACACCCAATTTGATTTTAATAATTGAATTTACCGAATACCGCGGGAGGTTATACTTTTTTTTCTAAAAATAGGATAACCTTTTAAAGTTCATGGTAATTTTTTGGCTTTTCTGATAAATGTTTCAAACTGTGATTAGCGTGATATAAAACATTTTGTCCAAATTACTTATACTATATACGGCATATCTAAAAACGTAGCTGATGTCCTTAAAGAAGTAAGTTAAAGAATGTTGGTCCTATTTTAAATGTACCTGAAAATTTTTAGTAAAAAGTGAAAATCAGGATGAAATAAAAATTTAAATCAAATATATAAATACATTTATTTTACTTCTTTTTAAGAAATAAACATGAGAAAAGTATTAAAAGTAATCACAGAAGAAGAGAATAATATACAACCACCTCATTTGTATAGTTAATGTTTTAAAAACTACAATATGAATCCTTCTAAAAAATACAAAACTTAATAATTCTATTTAATTCTCAAATAAAATAATACTTTGATATTTGTAACTAATTTATTAAATTTTTTTTTTTGGCGTTATAGCCATTTTTCAGTACAACTACATCTTCTACTACATTACTGACAGAAAGAACAATCGTGTAGGGTTCGATTTAAATAAAGCAACACTAATACGAGAAGGACGAATGATTAATATCATTCAGGACTGTCAAAATTAGTTATGAAGTTGAAAAAAAAAAAAATTTTTATGGTACAGTGTTTTACTAAAATAAAGTTTCTTAGTCAGTGTTGTACAAAACTGCACATTTTTTTCATCTTCATTGGGGACCAAGTCGATGAACTAGCTTAATAACACCTGTATACACAGTGTGGTTGTTTAAGTGTGCAACATATGGGAATTTTTTTATTACCGATTTCTCAGAAAATTTTATTCTTGATAAAAGTTGGTGCATGTTCGATAATCATATTAGGTGCACTTGGAATGGTTGCAAGTCAAACGGCGTACAGGGTAGGCCAAAAAATATAAAACTTGTACAAGAATAAAGTACCCCTATTTCAGAAAATTCAGCAAAATGTTATTAAGAAAAGTTGTTTAGAATTAAAAGTTATGCATAGATTCAAAAACGTGACCTCCTAAAATTAAAAAAATATATTTTTTTAAAAAACATTAATTACCCAAAAAAAATTTTTTTAGTATTCACCATAAAGACCTTCATAAATTAATCAAAATCAAATCAATTTCACATATCTTTGTTCAAATTCAAGCATATTTGTAAAATTTACTTGAATTTTTAATTTATTAAGGAATCACAACCTTCATGTTTGTTGCAACGATATTAAACACAACTTTAAAATATCCTAAAAATTCTTTTTGACAAGATAAAACATTAGTAATGATAATATGCTAATTAAAAAACTATCATTTTAAATGTTTATTAAAAAACTTTATTCTTGTACAAGTTTTATATTTTTTGGCCTACCCTGTACGCCGTTTGACTTGCAACCATTCCAAGTGCACCTAATATGATTATCGAACATGCACCAACCTTTATCAAGAATAAAATTTTCTGAGAAATCGGTAATAAACAAAATGCCCATATGTTGCACACTTAAACAACCAGACTGTATAATGCGTGTGTTATTAATTTTGGTCCACTTCTTTTAACTAAAATTTGTACTAGTTGAACATACATTTTTGAAACTGACAATGTATATTTAAAGGATAAACATTTAGGTGTTCCTTGTACAAAAGAATATATGACGTCGATTCATTTTAATTTTTTTGCTATAATCATGTACCGAATTATGGTATCGGGATATTTTACTATCAATTTTATACGTAACCTGATTTTAAAAATTAGTACAATTTCGTGCAACACAAACGAACAAACCTTTTGAAAAACTACAGCAACTTCCAAGAAACAATGAATGACTAACGTTGGTGAAAGGAGTAGGAAAGTATAGTGGTAACAATAATTCATATTTATTACGAATAACAAAATTTGTATCTGTACTCTATTAGGTTTTTAGTTACATGCCATACCTAATTATATCATAATAAAAAATCAAAAAAATCATAGTAACTCAATGATTTGCCTTTTATTTCTACTTATTTTATACCTTGAAAATATTTCGACTTAATAATAACATGAAAACATTTCTAGAATTATTATTGGTCATTTTGAGATTCTACACATATTTAAATGTAATGTTTGTATTTTTTAGAAAGAATATAAGATTACTATATATCCGATTCGGTATAAGAATTGGCAGACAGTCAAGGCACTATGTTAAACAATTATTGGTTATTTAAAGCCATGTATAATTGTGGCGATTTTACATTTTCTGCCAAATTTATTTTAGTCAAGTCCATTTGCTTCTGTTCTCGGTGTTATGTCAATTAGTGTAAAGGTATTTTTCACCCTAAATGGTATCGACTTATTGACTACAATAAAACTACAGGTTTAATCCCATTGTTATACACAATCAACAAGCAAATACACTACAGGGTAGGACTTTAGATATTTAATTCGTTATTAATAATATATTAAATGTGAAAAAATAAAGATGTTATCGCAAGCACAAGATAGTTAAATATTACCTGCTATAATTACAAATTATAATCCGACCCTGACCGACAGTTTATTTGCATTTTTATGGCCGAGCTCTTGCAAAACGTCCCAGGTAGTTAAACGGAGTCAACCATTTATTGTGAAAAATACTTTCCTTCTTTATTTCTGCAACAGTTTTAAATCTATATTATGGAAGATAAAGTATGTAAAATTACCATAAATTTTAAGCACATCCAAAGAGCATATCGCTGCTTTCCGACAAGACTGTCACAACTCAAATTCTGTTATTTTTCACTCTTCTATACCATTAGTGGTAAAAAAGTTGTAAAAAGTAACCAGCAAGACCGTCACTAGTAAAGTTTGCGTAGTTTCCGCTAGATGCCACTATAACCATTTGGCACTTCTGAACATCCGCAACCTTTTTCCTGTAAGACTGTCACAAATTGTAAAGTGCTTAAGTTATTAGACATACTATTATATTTTTTCCGGAAAGACCGATCTAAAACAAAAAGTGCCTGTATCTTTTAAACAGACAAGATGGTAGCATTTCGTCTTGTGACGTTCTTTTCCGTAAACTTTAATAATATTGTTTCCAAGAAAGCATACAATCAAAAAGTTGGTATAACAGAATCAAAAAAACTAGCCATACTGGGTCTTGTTGCAAAAAATATTGTGCCCCATTTTTATTACGATTTTTATAATAATCTTTAAGTTGTAGTTATTATTTCAATATAGAATATCAAAATATGTTTTGTTTTTATTGTTTCTTTTCAAGAAAAAACGTCACTTCTATTTTTTTTCCCCAAAATATTAAACTTACAACATTTTTTTCCATTGAATATGTTATTAAGAACGCCCATATGTATGAATAAATACAATTCTTTAGGTTCTTTAACAAGTGGTAGTAGTTACCAGAGCTAATTACTTCTTACAAATTTCACAATCGCTTCTATAGTGATTTCTTAATTGCGACGGTCTTGTCGGAAAGCAGTGATATTATGCGACAAACCAGAAGGCGGCAATTTTTTAAATTTTAGTTGGTCTTAGATTAAAAAAAATACAAAAAAATTACATTTTGTGTCACTGCTCGCGAAGGTAAAACGCCCTTTTTAGTTCAGTCGTAATGTTAAACTTTTAAGTACTTTTAACCTGAAAACCAAAAATATCAAAAACATTTAAAATTTTATAAGTGACTTCCATAAAAATGTGAAGTTATAACGAGTGTAATTTTATAACAACCCAATAATTTATGAGACCAAAGACACACACATTTTTACTAAGAAAAATTAAACGGTATTATCTAAAAAATAGTTATTGTTAATATAATTGATTTTTTGTAAAGATTTTTAAACTGTTGCAGCAATAGAGCTTATAATATATGAGCCGCAGAAATTTTGTAACAAGTATGTTGTGATACGTACAACCAACAAGATGTGTATCATTTTCTGTAAAAATTGTACATTTCTCAGTTTGTTGGGTTTACAAGTACAAACGATAGGTCTTCAATCGGCGCACAGAGGAGTATCGCTAGTTGTCTGATTTCGGAACTATTGTGAATATAAAGTCGCCCATTGTGTAATTCAATAACCATAATGACCTTAATCGGTCAAGACGGAGCAACCCCTTCGATTATCACGCCTCTTCGTCAGTTTAAATCTGGCAATTGTGCTATCTAATAATATAATAAATATGTTGTCTTCTATAAACTTATTCTTCAATCCCCTGAAGCTGAGCTTGTTAGGGGCAAATCTTATTTTTTGTTTTAGTATGTAAAATCATAAATATGCACTAAAAATCAAGTTTTAAAGTAAAAATGTTAATTTATAGTATAAACGCAGTTTTTTTTTTGAAGAAATATATTACCTATAATAAAATTATTAATTTATAATTTTTAAGTAAAAAATATTACTTATATAAATTATTCAGAACAATATTAATTAATTAAAGCATTTCTAAAAATATTTTCAAATTGTCTGTTTTTAATATCCATGTTTTTATTTCGACTTTAAATTTTTTTAATGAAATCAGTTTTTTAATTTTTGTTGGTGAATAATCGTTTAAATAAAAACATAAATCGTTGAAATTTTTTGTCCTATGGAACTTATTTATTGTAGGTTTTATGGTTACTTCAGTTTTATGACGTGTATTATGATTATGGTTTTTAAATTGTATAAGGTTTTTATTTTTAAATATATATATTAAGATCGATGTTATAAATGAAATGTTTGAAGGATAAAGATAATCTTTATTGAATATAATTTTTAGAAACCTTTTTTGTAATATTCCTAATTTTTTAACTAAAGTTCTATTTATTCCTCCCCAACCTAAAATTCCGTAATTTAAAGGAGTTTTAACTAACGCGTAATATAATATTTGTTATATTTATCTGTTAGTATTATGTTTTTAGTGCTCTAGTTTACGTTACGTTTTCTTGATAATTACGGTGGTATTAAGTGAAATGTTGGGAATAACTATAATTGATATTAATGAGGACGATACTTGCTTTATTTCTAATTTAGTGTTATTAAATTTATAGATTATTAGTGGCTGGTTGCCTCTTTTAAAATTTTTTGTTAAAAATAAAAATCGTCTGTAAATTTTTTCAAATTCAAACGGTTAATAGTTATGTTGGGTCTTCGAGCAAAACCTTATACAGGGTGGCCCTTTAGTGTGACAAAGTACAATAGCTCCGTTACTATTTCCAATACATTAAAAATATTAATACAAAAGTTGAAGGGCAGTAAGTGACTTATAACGTAAAATTATTTTTAACTCTATAGGGTGGCTCAAAAAAGCGGAACAAGAAAAAATTTACTTTTTTCAAATGGAACACCCTGTATATTTTTACATTTTTAAATTCCACATAAAATTACAATTATTTTTTATTATATACATTATTAGTTTATACTTTATAGTTTCCGAGATATTGACTCTCGAAAAGTGACATTTTGGAACTTTGACAGCTTCTAACTTTCTAACAGTACGTCTTAGAGCAAAACGGCTTACATGTCCCTATTTTCAATTTTTATTATCTTCCCAAAAAAATCAACTTCCAGTTAAACCGGAACAACTATATTTCCTGCTTTCTAGTAACATCCGGTTTAACCGGAAGTTGATTTTTTTGGGAAGATAATAAAAATTGAAGATAGGGACATGTAAGCCGTTTTGCTCTAAGACGCACTGTTAGAAAGTTAGAAGCTGTCAATGTTCAAAAATGTCACTTTTCGAGAGTCAATATCTCGGAAACTATAAAGTATAGACTAATAATGTATTTAATAAAAAATAATTGTAATTTTATGTGGAATTTAAAAATGTAAAAATATACAGGGTGTTCTATTTGAAAAAAGTACATTTTTTCTTGTTCCGCTTTTTTGAGCCACCCTATAGAGTTAAAAATAATTTTACGTTATAAGTCACTTACTGCCCTTCAACTTTTGTATTAATATTTTTAATGTATTTGAAATAGTAACGGAGCTATTGTACTTTGCCACACTAAAGGGCCACCCTGTATTCCTTACAATGATTTTTTTTATATCTATGTCGTTATTATTTTTTAAAATACACTTTTAAAGAAAAACACTTTTATTTTAATATAATGAATAATAATATTTTGTTTATTTAGGATCCGTTTTGCACAAGACATAAAATTTTTACTCCATTAATTTCTGCGTACACATAGGCCAAAAAAACTTATTTTTATTTTAATAAAAAAAATTACCAAAACTGTGATCCAAATACTTCTCTGTGCGTCGATTAAACAGTCTTGTCGTACGTGTCAACTCAACAAATTGAGGTTTTAATAAAAATACCGACAGTTGAGTATACCTTTACAGATAGATTTGTGTTAAATTTCTAGGAACATAGCTCACGGGCCAACATAAAAGGTATAATCGAAGCGCTTGTGTTCTTTGCGTAGAAGCAGCCTAATTTAGCCCTACGATGCACCATTTTCTGTATAAATACTGTTAAGAAAAATTTTGATTAATTATGTCTGCAAAATTTCCAGTAACATGTCCCAGGAGGTAACGACGAACATTTTCTTAGTGTCCTGTCCCTACTGGCACCCATTGACTTTTCCTATGTTCAGCATCAACGGCAGCTTTCACTTGGGCGCAGACGTGCGCCACATTTGCACCTGCAGATACCACCGCAGTGACCAAATGCCGATATTCTGCTTCTAGTTTATGTCCATGCTCGAACATTTCTTTGGCTGCTTTGCCTGACAGCTTGTCCATACTGTATCTAAGAATTAAATGCATAAACATGTTATTTAAGTCTTAAATAAAGTGGACTTGTACGTAGTATAGGTTTATCAATAAAGGGCAGAATATATGCAAAATAGGTACATACAGGGTGTCCCACTTATAATGGAAACAAGCTTATATTTTCGGTATTTCTGAATCGATTGGTTTGAATTTTGGTGTGGTTACGTATAATCCTAGGGCGCACTTTTCTATTGCTTGCAATTTTAGGTTACCCATTGGCGTACGGATTTATAGAGGTTTCAAAATAATAATTTAAAGAGTAAAGTACCTTTAGCGATTATTTTATTTCCAAACTAATATCAGAAGTCGATTTAGCATCCACTAAATACAAAGTTTCAATAAACTGAAACAACCAGTGGCGTGGGTATGACCAAATTTATGTTTACTTACTTTCAAAAATATTGACATCTAAAATACTCGCGATAAGAAACAAAGTAATTATCAAAAAATGTTGACCGTTTAACGGCTTCATCTAAAAAAATTACATACGGTAAAAGCAGTGGCGTACTGTATTTTCTGCTATAAAATCAAATTTGTAATGTGACCAATTAGAAGGTAATCGAATACCAATAACTTCATTAAAACGGAAGTGACAAAAAAATATAAAAACTTAGTTGCCTATGTAAATAAAACAAAATAATTATGTGAAAACAACAATAACAATCTAATAATTACCAAAATAAAATTAATATGACTTAAACTAAACATGATTGAGTGTACAACTCTGAACTAATTTCTAAATACAGTAAAAGTCAATATCTTCGACCAAACCACCATAATTTCTAATGCATTTTTCATAGATTTTTCTAACCTTAAACAAACTTTTTGACGGGAAATTTCTGCACGCTTGTCTTATAGGGTCTTTTAAAGCTTGTAACGTCGCTGGACGAGTTTTATAAACTTTATTTTTTATAGTACCCCATAGATAAAAATCCAGCGGGGTCAAGTCTGGAACCGTAGACGGCCAAGCGACAAAGGGACTATTGCGACCAATCCATTTATTTTCAAAATTTTCATTAAGATATGCTCTTACAGGTCCAAAATTATGAATTGGATCGCCATCTAACTGAACATACAAATTTTCCCTATATTCTATCGGCACACCGTGAATAGCATCCCAAAAATCATGTTGCATGAACTCCAGAAATCTTACACCATTTAAAGTTGTGAAAAAAAGGTCCAATAATACGATCTTTTAATACACCACACCACACATTTATACGGGCAGAGTATTGACTTTTACAATTAATAGCCCAGTTTGGATTTTCCTCACTCCAAAATCTAATATTTTAAGATGACACGGTCCCGTTTGTGAAAAATGTTGCCTCGTCGGTGAACCAAATTTTTCCAAAAATACCATTGTCTTCATAAAATTTTGCCTGCGATATTAGGCAGTACTCAATTCTTCTTTCGTTATCACCTGGTTGCAACGTGTCCAAAAATCTTGGTTTAAATGGTTTAATACTATTTTTCTTTAAACATCTTGACGCACAACTTTTTCGCCTAACAGCTTTTTAAGCTTGATTTTGGATTTACTCGGAAATGATTTAAAATTCTTTCATCCTGTGGATGTTTTTTTCGACGTTTTACCTTTTCTTGCACTACCCAACCGGGTTGATTGAACATTTGATTCACTTTAGAAACTGTACTAAGCGATTAGGGTGTCTTCGATTGAATTCTCTACAATTTCGCGCATTATCTCCTACTAATCTCACTATTTCTACTTTCTCAGCCAAACTCAAACGCTACTATTTTTCATACAGTACAAATATTAATAATTTAACTTTGATATAACAATGATTTTCACGTTGACATACAAATATTATTTTGTTTACATGGCCAAGTGATTTAAATTTTCTTATTTATGCCTCTTTGATTCTTTTTTAATTTTTTACATTGCAAGAATAAATAATTATTAGATGTCCTATGTATAAAATTAAATTTTATAGCAGAAAATACAGTTCGCCACTGCTTCTACTGTATGTACTTTTTTTAGATGAAGCCGTTAAATGGTCAACATTTTTGATAATTACATTGTTTCTTATTTTAGATGTCAATATTTTTGCAAAGAAATAAACATAAATTTGGTCATACGCACGCCAATGGTCGTTTCAATTAATTAAAACTTTGTATTTGGTCGTTTTGATGGATGCTAAATCGACTTCTGATATTAGTTTTAATATAAAATAATCGCTAAAGGTACTTTACTCTTTAAATGATTATTTTAAAACCCCTATAAATCCGTACGCTAATGGGTTACCTGTTACCTAAAATTTTAGGTAATAGAAAAGTGCGCCCTAGAATCATACGTAACCACACCAAAATTCGAAACAATCAATTCAAAAATACCGAAATTATAAGCTTGTTTCCATTATAAGTGGGACACCCTGTATACAGTGTGTCCAAAAAAGTATGCAACATATGGGAAAGATTTTTATTACCGATTTCTCAGAAAATTTTATTCTTGATAAAAGTTGGTGCATGCCTTATTATAAACGCATATTTTATATTTCACTTGCGGCTAATAGTAAGGGAGCAAAGTATTTTTTTCTAAATTGCTCTAAGACTGGACTTGACCGTACTAGGTGAAAATGACTAATAAATCATTAGTTATTTCCACTCGTATAAATAGTTGGATTCTGTTATAATTTTTATTAGAACCCAAGCTGGCTAACATATGTGTTTAAATGTGCGTGCAACACGCTAATATCTAAACCTACCCGTATCATTGAAAAGTTTTAAAAGGTTTGCAACTACTTAATACATTTTTATAATAAACACATGATTAAGATATTTGATTAATATATTAAAATCGCGTAAATAAAAAATCGACCAGAGGCGTACCGTTTAGGGGAAAATAGATATTAGAAAAAAAATAAAAATTGAGACGCACAACTCAAATTTCGTATTTGGACTAAGTTTTTTATTTCCAAAAACATTTCCATATAAAATTTTGTTGTATTTGTACTAGTTAAGGTACTTTACTCTTAAGGCCATTTCAAAAAAATTGCATTTGCCTTACTATTAGCCGCAGGTGAAATATGAAATATGCATTTTTTATAGTTTTAAGGCATGCACCAACTTTTATCAAGAATTACATTTTCTGAGAAACCGGTTATAAAGAAGTTTCCCTTATGTTGCATACTTTTTTGGACACATTGTAAATGCATTTCTTCGATATTTTGTCAATTTTATAACAAAATGCATATTTTTCATAAGTTATTATTTTAAGATCATATTTTGGGTGTATGCCGTTTCGTCCCCAAGCTGCTAAAGAGGTATATAGATACATAAAGTCCTTCAAGTTTCTATGAAATGCCTCACATGTATTAGTTGTTCGAGTTAAATATGCTGAATTATCTGCCCAAATTTCTGGAGGAAACAATGCATCATCAGAAATATACGTATCTATTAAATAGTCCGCATAATTATGCACTCTTGTGTCATTTGGCATGTCCTCAAACAAATTTAAAGCGAAAAAATCTCCTACATCTTTTGGGTCTAAATATTTTAATGCAAATGTTTTTCTTAACCACAAACCTATGTCGCTTTTTCTTTCGTATTCCTTAACTAAATTATATTTTTGAATCTCTACACCCAATTTCTTATATTCAGCCAAAGTGTTACAATCGCGTTATGTATTGCCTTTTTAAAGTCTACAATAACTTCATGCAAACTAATTTCAACATTATACCGTGAACATTCGGTCAAAATTAGTTAAACAATTTATTGTAAGTCGATTCTCTTTTATTTGGAAGTAAACAAAAAAAAAGGGTTATGTAATGACCATTAAAAAAAACATACATTGTAAATAACTGACAAAAAAATTTTGTACAATAATCAAATTTATTATTTACAACTAACATTTCTTTGCCGCGGTTGCTGGTAATTATTTTGACATCCATGTAATATACTAGTAATAATTAACCACTAATTAAAGTACTTAAACGCAGGTACATAAAAGGGTTGGTGACGAAACGACCGGTGAGATTACCTCACAAATTTTTCTAAAAAGATTAAACTACCTGCCGGGGACGAAACAACCTGTCCCCATATTTTTATGTTTTCGGCTTTATCAAAAAATTTAAAATGTTAAAGGTTTAATGTCCAGTTCGGCGCTTATTTCAGGGATTTTTCAATCGGAAGATTATAATAATTATATTTACATTTTGGTTATACACAATTAAGGTATTTATTGGGGGATTTTCGGGTTTGAAAGTATATTATTAGGGATTGTTTATTGTCACTTAATAATGCGTTACTATTACCTGCTTAATAAACTGTATTTATATCAATTTGTAATACAAACTTGGCCTTACATTTTGCTACCTAAGTCCTAAGTTACAGTATCGCCCGATTACATCAGTAGATGTTGAAAGAACTTTCCATAAACATATTTTTACTAATAGAGGACAATCCTTTTTAGTTGAAAAATATTTGGTAATAAATGCCTTTTATACAATTTTAGGTTAAAAAATTGATTACTTTTATTTGCATTTTTTAAAAAATAAACATATTTTTTAGAACCCAATGTGTTTCTTTACCTCATTTTACTATAACAAATTAAGAAATACTGCATACCAGTATATGCATATTGGGAAAAAAAATGCCAATAACAGCATATTTTAAAGGCAAACAAAGCATACATATGCGCATATTTTGGCTGAATTTAAGTGCATATAATTCGCTTTTTATTGATCAATATATACAAGGTGACCCAGATTAACCGGCACTGTCGCTAATTTGTTTATCATTACAGCTACAACGTCGGTTTGATTAGCAAACTAGTAGCATTTTTCCTCCCATTAAAACGATAAAAATGAATTGAATACCGCGCTATAGAAATTTTCTTAATATTATACAGCGTGCCCTAAAAGGTACGGTCAATAATTTGGGATTGAGTAGATTGGTTAAAGATAAAGCAAGAACTTTATATAAAATGGTGTCCTATGTCCACTAACTACGAAGCTACAGCCCCCTAAAGGGGATACTCTGAAGATGGTTTTTTCTAAATATTTTCGAAACCTTTGTAGATTAAAATTTAAAACTTACATATTTTTGGTAAACTTGATACGCTAAATAAAACTGCCGACTTAAAAATGTCGATAATTAAGAAATGTGGCTAGAGATAGAGGATAGTAGGGTAAAAAGAGACAATTTGTTTTACGCTAACATTTATACTTTTTTATGTCAAATTAGAAAAACATATGACATATTTTACGAAAAGAAAGTACTATTGGCAATTGAATAAAATTTTAGAATTTGTTAATACTACTAGATAGCATAAATTAGCGAATTTTTAAATAACTTTATTTAGAAAACGGTGCATCCAATCATTGATCATAGCTTTGTAGAAGAGACAATGGTATGGCAATATTTTTGCATAGCAATATTTGTCCCCTCCTACCCCCCTTAAACAACAAGATAGAGCAAAAACAGAAGTTATCCAGGATTTTCAGTATATTGAAAAATGCTACCTTTTATACATGTTTACTATGCGGATTTTTGAAAAAATCCCGCTTTTTGTTTAGTCTCTATAGTTAAGCGCCCTAGCGGCCAATCTATAAACTTAATAATAATTTCCAGCAATTTCTCTTCGTTTTTGTAATAAATATTTTTTTTCAGCAAAAGGCAACGGTTCCAAGAAACAGCCGGCGTACCTTTTTAGTTGTATACCCGGTTCATTGACTTGTAAGAAGTTTGCACCTAATTAATCTATAGAATAGAAATACCGTGCGAGCAAAAATTATTTGCATCAATGAGGGCCTTGCATCTAAGGACGTAATGCTGTTGGGTGTCAGTAACTACCTGAATTAACAATCAATCAGTTATTCCGTCATCTTTGACAGTCGTTACAAATAATTTGATTCATCGCTAATTTTTCCAATTTCTTGATCAATTCACACAATGGCCTTTACGGGAAAGCACAAAACATTTGAACGTTAAAGCGTATTTTTGAAACGGGGTTAGAGTAAATGGTGAGTGGCAATACAATCCGGGTTTGTGCATGGACGATTTTCAAGAACATTTTCCTAACGTTGCTTTTATTGCTGGGGATTTTTATCATTGCCTGAAAAGAACCGTGGCTCTGTTTAGGGAAACAGGTTCTATACAACACAAAAAAGGAGTAGGAAGGCCATCTGTAAGAACAGAAGATCTTGTTGCAAACGTTCGTGAAATAATGCAAAATACGCCAACAAATTGTATAAGACCCCTGTCCCAAGAAGTGGGAAGATCTTATGGAACATGCAGGACTATTCTTAAGAATCAGCTAAATTTATTTCCTTATAAAGTGCATGTATTCCAAGAAATACAAGCCGCAGATTTTGAAAGACTCGGAAATTACTCTCAATGGTTTACCCAAAATTTATTGGAAAGAAATGATTTATTAGACCTGACTTTTTTTCGGATGAAGCCTGGTTCCACCTCTCCGGTTATGTGAATTCTCAGAATACACGCATTATTTTTCTTTTTCTTTCTGTAAATTGTCACTTTGTTAATTTTGTAAACAACAAAAATAAATTTGTATTTGTCTACTTATTTTATTACTCATTAGTTTGGCATATGATGTCATAATATGAACTTGACAAAATTTTAACCTAGATTTGGTTAGATATATCGTCCCCACATCATTGTGATCTAAACCAAGCCCTACATTTTTTAATCCAAGCCCTCTTTGATGCAAATAATTTTTCCTAGCACGGTAGAATCTATTGCAAATATATCTCAATAATAAGAATATTTCTTATTATCGCACACAACAATTCTGGAAAACTTAAAAAGAAGCACATAGCACAAATGCTGAAACTCCTATCCGCACTCGAGAACGTCTGTAGAGAAGAAATTAACTCACCGAGCATCCTTCACCTCCTTTATCTGTTTGGTACTCTTAAACTTGATCAGAAGTACCACAGGATTTATCTGCTGTCGTCTTATTCGCTGAACGCTAGCGATGGAACAGTCCAGCATGCAGTGCAGACGGGAGTTGGCGACCGCTTTGACCGCGTGTAAAGTGACGCACTCAAAGCATGAGCCTCGACGACGATATTCGATTATAAGGCCTTCTTCTAGTTCTCTGTAATAAATTTTCGTTTAATTATTGTCGGTTAGCAAACAGCAAGCAAATAATAGGGCTAATAGTTTGGGAGAAAAAAACGATTTATTGAAAGCATTACATACGGTGTCACCAGTAAAGTCCGCATCATATGGGACTTTTTTTTATTAATAACTTTATTCCAAATTTGACTTTGGCATCAAGTTCTGCTTCGATCGAAATTAAAATTAAGCAAAAAAATAGTAGTGACGTGATTCGCATTATCTGTCAAATTTAAAAAATTTTTAAAAATAGTTTAAAAGTGGGGTTTTTTTTCTGAAAATATCGAAAAAAGTTATTAGAAAAAGTTTTTTTAAATGCAGTTTCTAGCCCACATGCAAAATTTCAGCTGCATAAGTTAATTTTGAATTTTTACCCATATTTTGTAAATTGCACCACTTTTGCAAAATAAGACTCAACGCAACCTACATAAAACGTCTTAGTTTTGACAATGCTTTATTTCAGATACATCTTCTTTAAAGCAGCGCCATATTAAATGTGTGTTTTTCTACAAAATCAAAATTTGGTCGCATGTGATGCAAAGTCTATTTGTTTTTGACCCTGTATAAGGTAACTTTATAAAATAAGTATTTTTGAAAACTTAGTTTGTGTTTGAAAGTAATAAAAAAAAAATAATAAAGGAGTTTTAAATTAAATCGTTGAAAATAGATAAACTTGATGTTAAGTTAAACTATTTTTTTTATGGAAGTAGTCCATCTCACAGTGGAGTGAATATTTATTAAGGGTAATAAAATTTATTTGTCTTAATATTAAGGTATATTACTTTCAGACACAAACTACGTTTTCAAAAATACTTATTTTATGAATTTACCTTATACAGGGTCAAAAACAAATAAACTTTGCATCATATGCGACCAAATTTTAATAGCCCAATTTTGATTTTGTAGAAAAACACACATTAAATATAGCGCTACTTTAAAGAAAATGTGTCTGAAATAAAGCATTGTCAAAACTAAGAAGTTTTCTGTAGGTTGCGTTAAGTCTTATTTTGCAAAAGTGGTGCAATTTACAAAATATAGGTAAAAAATCAAAATTATCTTATGCAGCTGAAATTTTGCATGTGGACTACAAACTGCATTTAAACAAACTTTTTCTAATAACTTTTTTGGTTAATTTTCATCTCGATCGAAGCAGAACTTGATGCCAAATTCAAATTTTGTATAAAGCTATTAATAAAAAAAATCCCATATGATGCGGACTTTACTGGTGACACTGTAAACTACTATCGAATTGTGTATAGCGTGTGTATATGTTTTTATATTATGTAATACGTACCCGAACCCGAACAAACCCAAAAGAGGGGTCAATTTTATGAAGACACGAAAAAAGTATATCAAACTAAAAGTAAACGCAGCCGTAGTTCTGCCTTTTTTCAGGAAATAAAGAGGCTTTCTAATACTGAATTTATTCCAGTTAAAGATTTCGCCCTGTATATATGTAGTGTAAATAGTCAAAAAACTATAGGATTCGCTGCCACCGCTTTATTAACTTTACTAATACAAAACCTCACCTATCTAGTTGGTTTTGAGTACATCTTCTAGTGTCTGTCGAAGCTCGTTGGAATTTTTCTGGAAAATCAGTCACTAATTTATCTGCAACGCATTCGGCCAGCGGACCTAGTACCAAGACCGGGCGATATTCGGGATATTGCAGCCTTTCAACGCGCTGATATGACATCTGGGAGAGATCTTCGTGTAAGGAACCTAAAGTAAAGAATTGAAGACAATTTAAGATGTCGATGTCGCTACTTAACCGACCTTTGTCCGGCATTTTTCTCCCTAATTATCCGTTTTAGAGAGACTAAGATTTTTCAACGGGCAGGGGTAAACTCGGCCGCTTAAGATATTTTAATCCCGGTGCACCCGAATTCCGTTAAGATTTTGTTAATCAATTTGAATATGCTGCAGGGATCTTTAATCCCCTAATCGAATTGCGTTACGGTCAAAAAGGGTCGGAGTGGTCGGTATTACCTGTGATTATTCTAGATACTCTCCAATCGGTTCTAAAAGGTGTATTGGCAACCGGTTTGTTCGTTGTTACCCAGAGCATTTTTTTAAAATATTTTTTTTAACCAATATTTGTTTAACTGAACTGGTCCAAAAAAAAGTTCCAATCCTTTAAGAATTTCCTATCAATTTATATTTTATACCAAGTCTGGCAATACATGTAGGTACATATTTTTTTAAAATTATGTCATCCCATCTTTTTTAGGTTCAAATAAAAAATCTATTTGTGTAAATATTATAATACGGTATTTTATTTTTTATTGTTTTACAGTGATAAGATAATAGAATAAGTACGATCTACTTTAATATTGGGGTGCTTATTAATTTAATAACAGAGCAGGTACCAATATTTAACTTGACGGAATTCAGGTGTGACCCTCTGATCCCAAAATGTTCGTAACGGAGTTCGGGCGTCGGATTACCGATACCTCTTAACCGTAACGGAGTTCGAGTGCGCCCTTTAATCCTCTCGGTCAAAATAAGGTCTTAAGCTGTACAGGTAAACTCGGCCTGGTCGCCCAGGTATATAAGTTGTGGCCATTAGCACACGTATCTAAAGCGGCCGAGATTACTTCAACACTGTACTAATTGTGTTAAATAAAAAAGGGTCATTGGCAACCGGTTTGTTCGTTGTTACCCAGAGCATTTTTTTTTAATTTAATTAAAATTTTATTTTTATAAAATAATATTAGGTAGAACCGGTTGCCAATATACCTTTAATATGACTGTTTGAAGGTTGGAGACAATGATATTTCTTGAGTGATGAAAGAGTTTTGGACTTCCATTGTCTTTATTTGTTTTAAATCACGCAGTTGAAACGTCGTGATTTAAAACAAATAAAGACAATGGAAGTCCAAAACTCTTTCATCATACCGAGTTTACCTATGGGATTAGTACATAATCTCTTAATGCAGCCGAGTTTACCATCGCCCTCTTCAACAAATGATGAAAATTAAGTTTTCTTTATTTTTGAAATTCAATCCCTAAACTTAAAACACAAAGCGTAATCCATAGTTTACAATTCTATGACATCGAAATTCACAACTACCTACCGTTTAATTCTTCACATTGTACGACACCGTTGTGGACAAAATCTTTATTACTGGCGTCTGATGGTCATTTCGCAGGTATTTAGTAAATTTAAATTCCATAATGCAATTTTTTGGTAACTAACCGAAAATTAAATGTGGTTATTGCTATAGAGGGAATTAAATGAGCATTAAAATGAGGTGCCATAGGTATACTGATTCGCCTGTGTTGAATGTTTTTGTAAAAGCCATTCTTTATTTTTATTATTATCATGATTAGTATTATTATTATCGTTTTGGGTACCTTTTTGCTATAATTCAAATATTTCCTTATAATTTTGTGCCTTGAAAAATAAAAGTGATTTGGTGAAGCATTCTAGTCCTTTCTATTTAATGTTCCTATTTTAATATATTTGCTTCAAGAAATTCAGAATACTTTTAAGTAGACTTGCAGATTTTATTTTTATTCCGACAATGCTGTATGGCCGGCCAGTCATTCTCGGCCGTGGTGTTAGTAAGTGGCGCAAGGTAGCGTGACAGTAGATTAATTTCAAATAATGGCGACACTAATAAATTGATAATATGATAGTTTTGTTGTATAAGGCTCACTTTAGGCATCTTATTCGATACTATTATCGTATACGCTATTATGGTAACCGGTTCTATATAATCTTTTCATTAAGAAATTAAATCTAGTAGCCCATACTTTAATTTTTTTATTAGCTTCAATATTTTTGTTGATCTCAGTTAACTCTAAAGAATTTTCTTCATTGTCGCTCGATTCTACGGTATAATAATCAGAGTCTTAACATTGATTGTATTCTTTACTATGGGCTCATATTCTTGCTCGGATGAAGAATTGTAAAGCATTTTACCCAAATCAACCCTGTCTGTTATCTGTGCTGTTGTGTTTACACGTTGTACATTTGCATTTAAAATTCTTCGATAGTTATCTCTAACCTTTTTCTTAAAGTTTCCACTTTGTCTTATTTTTTTCCAGTGGGAAATTGGCCGACTGCTTAAGCTTGACATTGTTTACAAATTATAAATAGATACACTGACTGATCATATCAACTGATGTGGACGTAAAAAGTTAGGTTAGTACGGGAAGTGCTATAAATATTATATAAGGTTCACTAAATAATGATTTTGCATTTACAAAAGCATTTTTATATTTTAAATGTTTTTTAACTATTTCATTACGTTTTATTAAATAACCATTATAAAATAGTCGTTTAAGACTAGCCGTAGTTGCTTAATTGTCGTCAAGATCAAATTGTTTTATAAATAAGTTTCCGCTACTGCTATATAATCTAACAATAAAGCTTCTATAAAATTAAAGTGAATGTTTTTATAGTTGCTTTATAAACTGTTTAAAATTACCCTTACAAAATAAGTATAAAATATATCTATCTTAAGCGAAAAGAGTTGTATAAGTTTTGTTACATACATGTTTCTAAGCAATCTGGTTTCTGTACTTTTAAAACTGTTTTAACAATTAACGTTATAAACACCTATATTACAAACTTATAAAGTAATTTTGGTTATACAGCAAGTTAGTGTTGATGGCAAGTGTTAAATAATAATTCAGTGTAAAAGCTCTAATAAATCCGATATAAAACAATTTAGTCAAATAGTAAGATTATTGTGCTACTTGGGCACCCATTCGCGATTTAAAATTTTACAGGTTATTACATATCGCGCTACACCGCGATATGTTATACGGCGCTTCGGTGAAAATAATGTGCGTTTGTTGTCGTCGTCGCCGCCGTCAGTTTCGACATTTTCACATTTGCGATTTTTTTTCTCGGAAACGGTTAATGTGGGACGATTGAAACTTTTTTAGTTTAGAGAGGAATAGTGGGGGTACGTTGTGTGAAAATTTCGAATATACAGGGTGTGCCGGAAAAAAGTTATTAATTTTTAAAGTCGAGAAATATCGGGATCTCGTTGGCATTCGATACAGGCCACAAAAATTAGTTTTTTCGATTTAAACTTTTTCGACGCGTAGACGACCGTGGGCTACAGAACCCTATTGTTTGTGAGCGCGATCGAAAGTTTGGAAGTAATTTTTTTGATTTTTTCAAAGTCAAAATTTGGTCGAAAATGGTACCTCTTGGATCGCTAATAAGTCGAATTGGGTGCATCCAATCGACATTCGGTTTGGATAATCGGTTAGGCCATCTCAAAATCTACCTTTTTCCAATATATCGTTCTATACCTAACTGGAATGGAAATTGCCGAAAATTGTAAGAAAGTGGAAATCATAAAGTTAGGCCTGATTTTTTCACGGTTTTTATTTTTTTTCGTACTGAAAACGACTTTTGATCGAAACGTTGTAAACTTTAGCGGATAGAGCTCGTCAAATTGTATTTAAGAGATATTTTTTCGTTTCTTTATCTTTAATACGGAAAAAACGGCAGCTTTTTTTTTACTATATCGACTGTAGCTTATTCAATTTTTAACAAAAGCGTTTTATTTTTTTCTCAAAAAATGCACTGATTACTTCGCAACACCTCTACATATTCAAAATCATTAAAATATATTCGCAAAATTGAGAAAAGTCGCTTTTTTGGGTGCGGAAACAGGCAATCTTTACAAATTCTAACAGCATTCACTTTTGACTAAGAGTGCCTTGATATTAATGTATCTAAATTAATTATTAGTTCTAAAAATCCGGCTGTCAAAAATGGCGAAAAATTGGTGTTTTCAGAGTGACTTGCTAGAATAATAAGAACATTTCCAGATTTTAAATCGGGTGGAATATCTACCTTGAACCTTCTGCTAATTTTACTTACCAAAATATTTGCCCAAAATGTTTCAGAAATGGTTGTAATCTCGATTTTAAAGATGGCGTTTCGACATTGATAATCCGTCGCCACGTGGTAGAAGGTTATTCGACCTTCCGATATTCGCGAATTTTTTTTTCGGAAACGGTTGGAGCAAAACGATTCAAACTTTCTGGACGTAGAGAGGAATAGTCGGGGCACGTTATGGGAACAATTTCAAATATACAGGGTGTACCGGAAAAAAGTTATTAAAGTGAAAGTTAAAAAATATGTTTTTTTTCGTTGTAGGGCGATACAGGTGGCAAAAATCATTTTAATCGATTTAAACTTTTTCGACATGTAGACGACGTTGGGCTACAAAACACTGTTGTTTGCGAAGGCGATCGAAAGTTGGGAAGTAATTTTTTTGATTTTTTTTAAATCAATGTAGGGTCATATTGGATCGTTAATAAATCGAATTGGGTGCGTCCGATATAATTTTGGTTTGGATATTCGTTTAGGTCATCTCAAATACTACTTTTTTCAAATATATTGTTCTATACCTAAACAGCATAGAAATGGTAGCAAATTATAAAAAATAAGAATTACTATTTAAGTATATATAATTTGACAGCTGTCGTATAGAACTTTGTTATTTTGGTACTGAAATTTTTTTTAATTTAGTTTTATTACAGCTTTAACCCTCGCTTCGAAAAAAGTTAAAATAAATTTACACTTACCTGTCAAAATCTGACAGGTATCGTATAAAACTATGTTATCTAGGTACTGAATTTTTTTTAAATTTGGGATTCTTACAGCTATAACCGTCGCTACGAAAAAGCTAAAAAAAATTGACACTTACCTGTCAAAATCTGACAGCTGTCGTATAGAACTTTGTTATTTAGGTACTGAATTTTTTTTAAATTTCGAATTCTTACAGCTATAATCCTAGATACAAGAAAAGCTTAAAAAAAACTTGCAATTTACCTGTCAAAATGACAGCTGTCGTATATAACTTTGTTATTTGGGAACTGAAAAAATTTTCATTTAGGATTCTTACAGCTATAAATCTCGCTACGAAAAATCTAAAAAAAAATTTTAACTTACCTGTCAAAATTTGACAGCTGTCGTATAGAACTTTGTTATTTAACAACTGAATTTTTTTTTAATTTTGGATTCTTACAGCTTTAATCCTAGATACAAGAAAAGCTTTAAAAAAATTGACATTTACCTGTCAAAATGACAGCTGTCGTATAGAACTTTGTTATTTAGGATCTGAAAAATTTTTCACTTTAGGATTTTTACAGCGATAACCTCGCTACGAAAAGGAAAAAAAAAACTGACTCCTACCTGTCAAAATTTGAGAGCTATCGTATAAAACATTCTTATTTAGATACCTGAAAATTTTTTAATTTCGAATTCTTACAGCTATAACCCTCGCTACGAAAAAGCTAAAAAAAATGACACTTACCTGTCAAAGTGACAGCTCTCGTATAATTAAACGAACGAAGTAGAACAGTGCCGTGCCCGAAGGGCTCGGCACAATAATATTTCTACAAATTTATTAGCTGATAATTGATAGCTTCCATGTAAGAATAATTTTTTGCTTATGTTTTAATCGATTAAATACTTACATATTTTTATAGAGCAAATATGGAAAGTATATCCCACATTGCACAGAGGTGTGCGAGTTTAAAGAGCACCTATACGGCGCCGTCTCAGAAAACTACCTACCTATACGAGAAAACGGAAATTTTGCACCATTGTGTAGTTTTAGTCAGTTGTTATAATGACAATTTGGCGATATGTTTTCCCTTCACGTTCCGCAGGAAGGTGAGGCAAAAAAAGCAATAGTAAATAGAAAAAAAGAAAAGAAAAGTATTTTTTTATTGTAAATTTTTGTAAATCTTTTTAGTACTAATAATAGATGCACTCTCGGCTAACGATTAGCGATATGTACCCAGTCTAGTTTCATTCCCGCCTAGTGAACGGGTTGAAAAGAGCTAATAATAGTAAATAATTAAGTCGTTTCGTTTTTGTTTCAACACCCTGTGTTATTAAAGAATTATAAAGAACACCAATTGGTCATCACTTACCGCTATCTGAATACCATCCTGGAGATAAATTACAAAAACTGGCCAACTCTTTGGAATCACGTGATCCGGCTGAACCCAATCCTGATGAGCCGCTGCCTCCTCTTTGATGCTTTTTTCGTCTAAAAAAACTGCGCCTGGCTGTAGCGGCGGTCCGCCCTTCCAACGCGTCGCCCCCTCCACGCCTTAATAACATCTCTTCTTCAACCTGCCAAATTATAATTTGTTTAGAAAATTGAACCTACAGAATACTACAATATACTTTTGCCCATACCGGTGTCAAGTAACATTTAATGTTTTTGTTATTCAAAAATTTATTTATTTATTTATTTATTTCCTTTCATTTTAAAATAAAAATATTTTTTAACGTTGTTAAGTTTTATATTTTTTAAGGTTTAGAATCTTATAAATTAACGTTAAATTTTAATAAATCTTCATTTATGTACCTACATTGCTAAACAAAGACTATATAATATGGAGAAGCAACCAATAATATTTAATGGGGAAAATATTAATTACAAAGATAACATAAAATTTTTAGGTTTATAAATTCAAATTTAAGCTGGAGCAAACACGTAGAACATATTCAAACTTACATTTCTCTGTTAATTGGGATATTCTTTAAAATTCGTCATTGTATATCTTTAAATTATTTAAAAAATATTTATCATAGATGTAATAGATAGATAGTATATTCAAAAATTCAGTATCTTATTTCTATTTGGGGTTCAGTCAATTCGATAGTACTAAAACCTTTAAAGAAACTACAAAATAAAATTATTAAATGTATTCTTAGACTTCCGCACAACCAACAATAATAATAATAATAATAATAATAAAAAGTTTATTCAACATTTTTTGGTTACATTTAATGTTAATATAAATTTTTTGAATAAACTTAATTCCGAAACTCAGAAGTAAATACTTGTATTGAGTTAAATATAATATAACAATTTATATAAACCGAATAAACACCTAGATATAAATAACTTATATAATTTAAAATTTGCATTTTTAGTCATTCTTTACTTTTAAAACAAAAATTTTCTAACATAACGTTTACAAAAGTTCATGATCTTCACAGACATGATAGTAGAAAAACTACAAACTATTAAAATAAACAGCAACTTTGGAAAACGGCCATTGTTATATGATGGATTAATAATATATAATATTTTACCCGAAAATATTAAAACAATAAAAAAACTACCATTATTTAAATTTAGTTTAAAAAATTATTTCCTAATGTAAATTTTTTTCTTAATGAGTTAATCGAACGTTTATACAAAATTAACATTTTTTTAAATTGTCTTTTCTTTATATACCGTGCGAGCAAAAATTATTTGCATCAAAAAGGACCTTGCATCTAAGGACGTAATGCTTAGCCGTAGAGCTTAATACCTGTTGGGTGTCAGTAACTACCTGAATTAACAATCAATCAGTTATTCCGTCATCTTTGACAGTCGTTACAAGTAATTTGATTCATCGCTAATTTTTCCGATTTCTTGATCAATTCACACAATGGGCTTTACGGAACAGCACAAAACATTTGAACGTTGAAGCATATTTTCGAAACGGGGTTAGAGTAAATTGTGAGTGGCAATACAATCCGGGTTTGTGCATGGACGATTTTCACGAACATTTTCCTAACGTTGCTTTTATTGCTGGGGATGTTCATCATTACCTGAAAAGAACCGTGGCTGTGTTTAGGGAAACAGGTTCTATACAACACAAAAAAGAGTAGGAAGACCATCTGTAAGAACAAAAGAACTTGTTGCAAACGTTCGTGAAATAATGCTAAATACGCCAACAAATTGTATAAGACGCCTGTCCCAAGAAGTGGGAAGATCTTATGGAACATGCAGGACTATTCTTAAGAAGCAACTAAATTTATTTTCTTACAAAGTGCAGGTATTCCAAGAAATACAAAATTTATTGGAAATAAATGATTTATTAGACCTGCCTTTTTTTCGGATGAAGCCTGGTTCCACCTCTCCGGTTATGTGAATTCTCAGAATACACGCATTATTTTTCTTTTTCTTTCTGTAAATTGTCACTTTGTTAATTTTGTAAACAACAAAAATAAATTTGTATTTGTCTACTTATTTTATTACTCATTAGTTTGGCATATCATGTCATAATATGAATTTGACAAAATTTTAACCTAGATTTGGTTAGATATATGGTCCCCATATCATTGTAATCTAAACCAAGCCACACGTTTTTTAATCCAAGCCCTCTTTGATGCAAATAATTTTTGCTCGCACGGTATATATACCTACTAAGTTAGAGTAATAATAATTGTTAGTTATTTTTATATACTTATTTATCCCTGTAATAAACTTGTAAAGTTGGTTGGAAGTAATAAAAAAAAAGGTAAAATAAATTGTATATATCCTTAAATAAATCAACAATTTAACCATATTTCCTTTATTTTTTTAAATACCTTATATTTGCTGGGTATGACCCCACACTGTTGCCTGTGTCCTTCACCGTCCAATCTCCAAGCGCGCCACTGACCCGGTACGCCATTAAACATTGTATTATCCACGTAAAGGACGTCATCCTTATTGAATGACAGTTGTGGTGGTTCTGTCAACTCGTTACCGCTTCGGTCAAATCCACACCGTACATAGAGGCTGTCGCCAGGTTTATCTTTAATATCATTGTATTCTGCAAAAAGTTAAACAACTTATTTAGATACGGAATACGAAAAATTTTTCGTCAAGAAGAAATTTTGATAATTAAACCGTTACAGGGTAAGTCATTTTCTTTTGTTCAGAACTCTAATCATTTTGTAAATATTCTGAAAACCGTCAATTTAGAACCACAAGACACATTTGTCAGTTTCGATGTAGAAAGCTTATATACCAACGTCCCAATAGGGGAATCGCTGCATATCATCAAACAAAAGTTACAAGACGACCCAACCCTTTCAGAACGCACTAGTTTGCCGCTGGATGGAGTGATGGAACTATTGGAGTGCTGTCTACGTAGTTCCTACTTTCAAGTAAAAGATAGGTTCTATGCCCATGATGACGGTCTTCCAATGGGTTCATCTCTCTCTCCGGTGGTGGCTAACCTCTACATGGAATGGTTCGAGTCACACGCTATTAACACTGACCTAAACTTTGTCTTAGATATGTTGATGATACCTTTATTATCTGGACAGACAGCAACGAAGAGCTGATACGGTTTTTGGAACATATTAATATTATTTATTTATTTATTTATTTATTTATTTATTTATTCACGGGCACTTGCCCAATTTCACAAAAATATAAATAATCTTAATCCTAACGCAGAGTTAACATATTTTAATTAATTTTAGAAAAACGTAGTATTCAGCAGTGTGATAAAATTAGAGAGATTTCACATTATAGTATAAAGTTTTCGCATAAAAATAGATCTATTTAAAAAGAAATCAAGTGTGGGATGCTCATTGGCCAGTCTGCCTGACCTTGATATAAAACTATTTTGGCCATAATTAGTTCTATGAGGAACTATCGAAAATGTATTTCTTAGACGTGTTTCCCTTGAAGGTGCATGTAACCCTATTTTTTCCAGCAAAAGAGGGCAGTTAAATTTATTGTGTAATATGTTATATAACATTTTAAGATCTTTTAGATCGCGGCGTTGAGAGAGTGATCTGATCTGAATATTAGATTCCAGCTGAGAATATGTTAGTTGTGGTGCATTAAGTTTAAAAGCTATGTATTTTAAAAATTTATGTTGAACTTTCTCCAACTTCTTAATGTGTACATTATAGCACGGATTCCAGACACAAGAAGAGTATTCAAGATGAGTTCTTATTAATGAGCAATATAGTTGCTTAATAGCTTTAGTAGTCGTGAAGTCAACGGTAACGCGCTTTATAAATCCGAGAAGTTGGAGAGATTTAGAGAGGGTGTTCTGGATGTGAGGAATAAAAGTAAGCTTTGAATCCATAATCAAACCTAAATCTTTTATTTCGGGAACATTCGTAACTATATTATTTTCGATTAAATAAGGCTGTTCAAACGCTGACCTAGTCTTATGAAAGATGATCAAGTGGCACTTAGATGCATTCAGCTCCATACCATTGTTCTTACACCAAGCTACCAATCTGTCCAAGTCGGACTGAAGATTTAAACAGTCATCGAGGGAGGAGATTTTCATGTACAATTTTAAATCATCAGCAAAGAGGAGGAATTGACTGTATTTGAATTGCGACCCCAGGTCGTTAATAAACAAATTAAATAAAAGGGGGCCCAGATGAGACCCCTGGGGAACCCCAGATGGAACTTTTATACTTGTGGATTGGAAATTGTTAAATCGGACTATCTGGGAGCACCCAGTCAAGTAACTACGTATCCAGGACAGCAACTGGCCACCAACACCCAGACCCTCCAGCTTAGATAATAGAACCGCATGATTGACCCTGTCAAACGCCTTGGAGAAGTCGGTGTAGATTGAGTGTACCTGAAAGCCATTCTCCAAGGCTTCCGAAATGAAGTCAACGTAGGTTAGCAAGTTGAGTTCAGTATTCATTCCAGTCCGGAAGCCAAACTGTCTGGAAACAATATAAGGGCTTAATAAGGAGGTCAAATACTTAGTTAAGATATGTTCAAATACTTTTGGAATGGTACTCAGGATGCTAATTGGTCGATAATTCGTTACTAAGTCTTTCTTTCCTGATTTATGGATTGGTGCTAGATAACTTAGTTTCCAAAATTCTGGAAATATTCCCTTAGTTAAAGATAGGTTAAAAATGGTATGTAAGGGCCGGGCCAGAATAAAGCTGCAGTGCTTAAGAAGTAAGGGGGGAATACCGTCAGGACCAGGACCCTTGTTTATATCTAAGGAATTTAAATGTGAGTATACATCGGATATGGAAATGTTGTACTCAGTGACACTAGTGTTGTTGTACTCAGAAAGTGGTTGTTGGTAATCAGGACAGTGTTGACTACTATAAACTTGAGAAAAATAATGGGCAAACATATTGGCAGTTTCTGCTCCGAAAGCACTGCAGTCTCCATTGTATTGAAATTCACTGGGGTGATCGTTACTTCTTTTTTTTGAATTAACGTAGTTCCAGAATTGTTTGGGATTAGTGGTTAAAGAGTTTTCTGTAAAAGCAACAAAAGTATTGTTTGATTCGACTAATAGTCTTTTACAATTTAAACGTAATCTAGAGAATTCACGATAATCGCTCTGAAGTCCCGAGTTTTTGTAGCGTTTGTGAGCCCTTTTTTTTTCTATTATACAATGCTTAAGCGCTGGTGAGAACCATCTGGGAAATTTACCTGTGGAAACACGTTTAAGGGGAACAAATAATTCGATTGCTGAATAAATAGCATTATAAAATACATTTACCATGTCATCCAGACTAGTCTGAGCAAGAAGAGCATCCCAGCACATGCCTCCCAGGTAATCATTAATTAAATTAAAGTTTGCTGATTTGAAATCTCTATAATAACCTTCACATAAAGAAGAATTGTTTGTATTATCGCATTTATAAGGCACTGTAATGTCCAATGGTGGGTGATAGTTATCCTGAGGTACAACACAATCGTCAGCTTCACGAACTTGACAGTTTTCGTCTTGAAAAAGTACCAGATCTAGAACTGAGTTGTGATTGTTCGTAATCGTGTTTAGTTGATGTAAATTGTGGAAAGCGCACATATTGGACACTACTTCCAAGGAATCGACCTCGGCAGGAGCTGCTGGGGGCACTGATCTGACAACGGAGCTTAAATTATTGTTTTCCCACAATGCATGAGGCAAATTAAAATCTCCGAGAATTCCTATTGCTGCCAGGGGGTGTTCTTCGGCCAACGTGTCAACATTTTCACTAAATGAAACGTAGTCGGTGGTGGGGGACCGTGGCGGAAAGTATGCACCAGCTAGAATAAGTGATTTCTTTCCAGTTTCAATCAGGACAAAAAGATCCTCAATATTATCTTCTACGAACAGCATTATAAGACAATCCATTAAATTTACCATGGAAACAGAAAAACATTCCACTCTACCTTTTCTCGATGATCTCGTCAAACGAAGTGCTGATAACATAAAAACTTCAGTATACAGGAAACCCACTCACACCGGGCAATACCTTAATCACGGATCGAACCATTCAAACTCCATAAAACAGGGCATAATTCAAACTCTTTATCACAGAGCATCTAACGTTTGCAACAATCCGGAAGACCTAAATATTGAAATTTCAAACATCAAAAGAGATTTAAAACAAAATGGTTATCCTGAAACTTTTTTAACTAATACCATCTCAAAACTTAAAAATCGCGAAGTAAAAACTAATACAGAAGCTAGAGAGGAGCAAACATTTCTTACAATACCTTATGTCAAGGGGATTTCTGAAAAGATTAGAAGAATAACCAAAAACTATAATATCAAAACAGCCTTTAAATCCGAAAATACGCTTAGAAGCTTTCTTACAAAAGTAAAACCCCCCAGTAATGAAAACACAAAAAATTGTATCTATCAAATCCCTTGCGAGTGTGGCGAATCGTACATTGGAGAAACAAAAAAACCTCTTCCCGTACGAGTTAAAGAACATCTGAAACATACTCAAAGAGGTGAAACTTCGAGATCAGGTATAGCAGAACATGTATGGACTAACCAACAGAATACACAGTGGTCAGAAGCCAAGGTTTTGGACACGGAACAGCACTGGAAAAAACGAAAATTCAAGGAAGCAGCTTTCATGAATCAAAATACACATATATTTAGTAAACCAAGTATAGATATCCCCAATGTCTGGAAGCCTCTTCTTGTCCAAAACCAACAGCTCAAACTTTACACTCCAATAAGCACGTAGGCGGAGTCATCAAGCTTCATTGCACATGGATAGTATTTAAGACAGTAGCCTTAGAATTATAATTTAGTTTACACTTGAAAACGGTTAGAGATACTAACTAACCAAAACGTTGTGTTAAGTAACAAAATAAATACAATGGAAGTCCGACAAGGTAAATTTTTTTTACCAAAAATTTTGTATATTTGTGTTGTGTAGTGTTACCATGGTATGGGTACCAGTGTAACTATCTTTTATATTGGAGTTGGTTCCGTGGGATGGCGCTAAGGTGTATTGAGGGCCGCCTTGATTCTACAAGTAGGCTTTTAGTACATTTTTCCGCCGTTCTTGGAATTGCTTGGGTTATGGCTGCCCGTCGAGTCCTAACAAGGACGAAACGGCCGTCGTGGTCTACCCGCCCCAGGGTATCCATTGAACTTGGATCACTGTGTATTCCAATATAAAAAATAGTTACACACTTATCCGATATGCCACTATATTTTCTTTTTCTTTAAATTATTTTCGCGGACACTATATCATATTATAAAACTTATATTATATCCCATGTTAATGTTTAATGCTAAGCCGAAAATAATTTAACGCTGTCTATGAATTTTTCACTTACTGTCGATCCTATAATGAGCCAATACCGTAACTTTATCCGCAGGTTTAGCTAATTCATAAGCTGCTTCTTCCGCAGTAGCAGATCTCAGGTCACTTCCGTTATATTCCAAAATCTGGTCGCCCGTTCTCAAGCCGGCATGATAGGCCAACGAGTCCGGTTGAACCGAGTGAATGAAAATACCAGCTGCGTTGCCGCCCACCAATGAAATGCCGAGATTGGAAGTTTTTAGAGTTTCGATGCATAGGTAACGGGGTTCTTCCAAGGATCCTCTGCAAAAATAAAACGGCTATTAATGGGCTTATGGATGAAGAAGAGAAAACTTAGTTTTTACTTATCATTTTGCACGAATTAATAAAATTGTTATGTTTGCACAGTGGCGGCTTCTCTATTAGGTCATTAGGTCAATGACCTCCCAATCCCTATTAACCAAATAAAAAATAATCTACAATCTACTTTAAAAACTACTTTTAAAATTAGAATTCACTATATGACTGACTGTACTTCCTAAAAAATTTTGAACGCCCCCTGTAGATCAAGTATGCAGCGAAATTTTAAATCCGGCTAGTCCGTAAAATGACCTCAATGCGTTAATATGCGTACGGATTCAGCCGATCTCTGGCGATATGGCGATTATGAAAAAGCAGCCCTACTGAAGAGAACAGCTGTTGGGTGGGTGTTGGGTCATCAGCCGGGTTTGCAAAGCATTAAATAATACGTATGTTGTCTCATCATTATTGCAATTATTTATTACGCTTGGAAAAGAGATGGCATTCTAGACGTAGGTCGCGCAATATTTTAATTTATTCTATTTTTATTTTAGCCGTTGTTGCGTTGTTATGAATTTATGAAGTAGGTTAGGTACCTATGTTTTGCTAAGTTTTTGAAAGTTCGTAGTGGAAGTCCTAATTACTTCGTTATTTTCTTGTCTATTTTTTAAAGTATAGTTTTGTTTTTATTTTATAAGTTATGTCGGTGTCGGTGGTGCAAAAAGTTAAAGAACTTAAAATTAAAAATGAACTGAATTTCGAGAAACGTTTGGAACTTAAAGAAAGTGGTCGCCCTCTGCCAGATCTGAAAATTAGGCATACTAGTAAGGACAAAAATAAAGACGTTCACCGCAATTTTCGCAGGTCTATGTATGATTTGTCTGACTGGATTTGTGGGTGCGAAGTAAGTAATGCATTTTACTGTTTTGTTTGCCTTATTTTCTCAAATGACTCTTTATGGTGTAAAAACGGTGTCCAAGACTTAAAGCATTTAAAAGACAAAATTAAAAAACATGTTTTATCCGCAGACCACATGAAAAGTGCCATGAGTTATGCTACAATCGGTAGTGTTGATATCCGGTCTCAGTTAGACAATGCTTATAGACAATCCGTAAGAGTTTTTAATGAAAGTGTGTCAAAAAATCGATATATTCTTAATAAAATAATAGACTGTGTAAAGTTTTGTGGGGCATTTGAGCTCGCTTTACGTGGACATGACGAGACAGAATCGTCGGAAAATCCTGGAGTATTTCGTGGACTAATAAACTTCGTTTCAGAGCTGGATCCAATATTTAAAGAATACCTAGATAAGGCTACAGTGTTTAAGGGTACATCTAAATCTATCCAAAACGATTTACTTGATTCAATGTTATTGGTTGCTCAAGAACAAATTAAAGTAGAAATTCAGTCAGCTGATTATATTGCCGTTCAGGTGGATGAAACCACTGACAGCTCCAATAAAACTCAAATGACTTTCATAATACGGTATATATTGTCCGGCATCGTTCACGAAAGGTTTATAAAATTTATAATTCCTCCCGGTACGACAGCCGAACACTTGTCAGAGGTAATTTTTGAAGAATTGGAAATTTTAGAAATAAATAAAACACCGGAAAAATTAATTGGACAAAGTTATGATGGCGCGTCTACTATGAGTGGACGATTAGGTGGAGTGCAAAAAAAAATTAGAGAACGATACCCTGCAGCTAATTTTATTCATTGCTATGCCCACCAATTAAACTTAATATTGCAAAAAGCAGCCGGTCAGAATAAAAGCGTAAAAATTTTTTTTGCCAATTTACATGGGTTTTCTACATTTTTCAGTCGGTCTCCAAAACGTACAGCAGTTCTCGACGAGTTTGTTAAAGTTCGTTTACCTAGAGCTGCTCCGACAAGATGGTCTTTTAACGCACGTTGTGTAGAAACTGTATTTTTATATCAGGTTGACATTATGGCTTCTCTTAAGAAGATAATTCAGAATGAAGAAGATTCTAATACGATTAATCAGGCAATTGGTTTAAAGACATTTTTACAAAGTGTAGATTTTCTGTTTTGGTTAAACTTTTTTCATTTAGTAATGCCCCATTGCGAAGTTCTTTTTAATCAACTTCAAAAACGCGGTATTGATGTTATATCGGTAAAAAATTACATAGTTTCATTTAAAGCTTCAATTCAAAATGTCAGAGATAAAATAGTTAATGAAATATCTTCAGAAAACCCTTCACTTAGTGTAAAAAGACCAAAAAAAAATGAAGATTCTAATCGTCTAGTTTCTTTGCAAGTTTGTGATATAATAATATCTGAAGTTACCCACCGTTTTAGTTTTAGTGATCATTTAGTAATCGCTCAATTATTTTATAGCGACCAGTTTAAACAATACAAAAATAATTTTCCAGAGCATATTTTAAAATCAGTAAAGGAAAAGTTTCCTGGTGTAAATTATATAAAACTTAAAACTGAACTTCAAGTTATTTATGAACGGGATGATTTCGCTAAAAGTTCTGGAGCCGTACCAATGCTCCAATTATTTATTAATAATAATCTTAGTGCTCGTCTTAGTGCAACTTTTTCGGAAACTGTTAAATTGTTAAAAATATTGTGTACTTTACCGATGACAACTGTCGAAAGCGAGCGATGTTTCTCTACATTAAAAAGAATAAAGACATTTTTACGTAATACTATGGGACAAGAAAGACTGTCTGCTTTGGCCATGTTAAGCATAGAAAAACCGTTTATTAACAGTATTGTTAATTTTAATGAACGTGTTATAAATCATTTTGCAAATATTAAAGACCGAAGGGTTGATCTTAAATTTAAAACCGTATAAAAAATGTGTTCATTAAATAAATAAAAACTGCATTAGTTTTTTATTATATATGAAAAAGTGTTTTATTGATATTTTTTATTTTAAAAACCGGCAATAAAGCCAAAATTAGGGCGTGGCACCCAAAAATTTTTCGCCTGCGGCGCTATTTTTTTTTACTTCAATTGACCTCCCAGTTGATAGGACCACGAGCCGCCACTGTGTTTGCATTGCTAGTGTAATTTAGTTCTTTCTCCTGGGCATTGAATATCAAACTATAAGAAGGCCATATAAGCAGATTTCCTAAATCTGCTACGTTAAATTCATAGATGGCACCAATGAGTCATCCAAAATAGAGCGTGTTGATGCAGCCACCAACGACAAGCCTTTTCACTGCTAAATTAAAACATTGTTGCCGCCTGTTTGTTTGACTTGCTACTTGAGTTTTTTAAATTTATTTTTAAAGCTTATCGTAAAACTTGATTTCACATAAGAACCTACACCTATCCTAGATTTAAGTAGCTTGCATTTATTTTCCTACCTATAGTATAGTCTAGACTTAAAAATGTCCCTATTTTTAATTGCTTTGTAGCATATTATATTTTCAACCTTTTGACGTTCCAACGTTAATTGCATGAAAACATATTGACTGCCATGTTTTCTATTTCTAACAGAATTAAATGACGACTCTCACTATTCATTAGATAACATACCTAGGCTACAACGTATATTGAAGAAGTAGTCCATGCTTAAAGTGGAGTTAAAAGTATGGGAAAGAAAGAAAAAACAAAAAGTCTTCCTCCACAACGTATATGTTGGGTAAAATATGAATGATGTGCGGTTTGTATAACTTGGTTTTTATTTGCAATTATTACTACTTTTCAAAATGGTTAAAATAAGTAGGTTTTCACTTTCTTACTTAAAGAAACATCCAGTTTTTTTGTATTAGTGTATTACGTATTTTGCTATTTTTCGACGAAATAAAACCTATTTTAGTTATACTTGCTGTCGCCTTTTATCTACTTTTATTTGTTTAACATTTAACACCTAATGCAACGGTAAAATCACATTTAACACCTAATGCAACGGTAAAATCATTATGAAAGTCGGTCCAATTACCCCGGAGTAATCAGCGTACAGGGTTTTTCCGTATATTTTGGAGCACCCCTGGAGCTTTTATTTGAAGACCTAGAAAAAACTTTAAATTACCAAAGTTGCATGATTTCTCCTGAACTGCCAGAATTTGTTATCTGACAAAACAAATGAACATCGTAAATTTGTTTAATAATGCCAATGTCGATTTTTTTAAATGGAATACCCTGTATATTAATTTTTTTTTTAACTCCTCACTCTTTTCTGATTCCAAATATGTATATATGTTATATGTTTACTTTAGTCGTTTAGGCAAAATTTCATTTCAAAATATTGCGGATTAGAAAATCTAGATTGCCCTGAGAAACAATTTGGTTGTTATTAATCGCTTATGGCAACTGTATTATGTCTCAAAAATAATATTTCATACCTTGAATGGTCTTGTCTTGGTATAATGGGTTACTCTAAAGATGAAAAATTCAATAATTATTAATAAATCGCAATATTTTGAAATGAAATTTTGCCTAAATGACTAAAGTAAACATATAACATATATACATATTTGGTATCAGAAAAGAGTGAGGAGTTAAAAAAAAAATTAATATACAGGGTGTTCCATTTTAAAAAATCGACATTGGCATTATTAAACAAATTTACGATGTTCATTTGTTTTGTCAGATAACAAATTCTGACAGTTCACGAGAAAGCATGCAACTTTGGTAATTTAAAGTTTTTTCTAGGTCTTGAAATAAAAGCTCCAGGGGTGCTCCAAAATATACGGAAAAACCCTGTACATATTATTATCAAAAACATACATTCGGCTGGAATTGAGAACCTCCTATTTTATTGTCTGTTAAAAATGCTTGAATTCTTAAAAATTCCAATAAAATACGATATGCGGCAACACCACGACATCACATCAGTGAATTTGAGAAATCTGTTGCCGAGGCACTGCATTATAACGACAGATTTAAGGTTAGAGTTACGATCAACCCCACAATGGCGGCCAAACCACCTCCAATACGTCTAAAACTGGGTTGTCAACTTTTCTCGGACATCCGCCATTCTTATAGTTTGATATTCAATGTCCTGGGTTATACACACATAGACATTTACGTTTAGATACATACAGCTTATCTCGTGCGCAAACAAAAGCTAAGTTTTATGGGTGAAAAAATACGTCTGAGCGCACGGCTCGCTGGTCAGATGCCTTCCCTCCCAGCAGGATTGGGCATGCGCACAAACCTCTTGTTATCGGCCTGTCCTTCTTTAGCGACATGCTCAAAATACTCACCAGAACCGGCACGGCGCCATTTTTGTTGTTGTGTTTTAAGTTTTCTCTGTGGATTTCTTGTTGTTTATTGTGGGTGTTTAATATTTACGGATTTTTAGTTTTCGTGTAGTTTAGTAAATTGTGTTTGTGCCTTTAGTGACTTGGATTGGAATATAAACAATGACTACTAACAGCCGTTGTATGATTTTATTATGCCCAAATAGGGGTAAAATACCGGGTATTTCGTATTTTCAGTAAGTAGTAGTGATGTATCTAATACACGACTTGAGGTTAGGTACATCGAAGATTGGTTATTTTGATGGTTTTGTTTATTTTTATATTCGATTTTATAAGTTTTATGGTTTAATTGACTCTTCCTTTTTGAACTAAAAACACGAAGACGAATCATTTTTAAATAAAATTTAGAAAGAAACCCTTAAAAACAAATTGTATGTAACTGTAAAAAAGAATAAAGGATTTAAATACTTAACTGCAGTAAAAAGCATTTATGGAGGATAATCCATCCAACGAAGTTGTATCTTGGCCATATATTTTGCTATCTAAGTTGCAGTATTGGCCGATTACATCAGTAGATGTTGAAAGAAGCTTCTCTTTGTATAAACATATTTTTACTAATAGAAGACAATCCTTTTTTACTTGAAAATTTTTTAAAATATTTAGTAATAAATGCCTTTTATACAATTTTAGGTTAAAAAATTATTTTTCTATCTTTTTTTGCATTTTTTTTTTTAAATAAACATATTTTCTAGAAACCAATGTATTTTTTTACCTCATATTGCTATAATAAATTAAGAAATATTACATACCAGTATGCTTGTTATTTGGTAAAAAAATTCAAATCTTAACATAGTATAACACAAAGTTGCTGTCGCCCGTCTGTCCCCTTTCATATGTGCTTAAATCTTTAAAACTGCGCAACGGATTTTGAAGCGGTTTTTTTTAATAGATAGAGTGATTCAAGGGGAAGGTTTTTATGTATAACTAGCGACCCGCCCCGGCTTCGCACGGGTGCAATTTCAGAAAGTGGCATGCCGGGTACTTATATATTGGGTTTGTATTTATATCAGCGGGTCGCAACGCATGCCGGGTACACGCTAGTAACTGCATATGTTAAAGGCAAACATATATATGCGCATATTTTGGCTGAATTTAAGTGCCGCCCTTTAATATTTAATTTCACTTGCAGTGAGCCTATAAGGCGGCGCCGACATTAACTTTGGTGATTAAGTTTTTTTTAAATTATTTCAACTAGCTCCAGCAAAATAATACCTTGTACTGCTTATACTCGGTACTCCACTTTGCCTCTGCATAACCAGTAGCGGCGACGGCTTTATCTGTAACGAAGGGGTTTTTCTCACTTCCTTTGGCGAGTTACAGGGCGTCGCTTCTCCCTCGCCCTCCTCCTCTTCTTCCTCATCGTCATCTTCGTTGGACGATGTCCCAGACAGAGATTCTGCATTACCACTAACCTAAATTTAAAAATATATAATGGTATGGAAATTGCTAGAATGAATCAATTGGCCGAGTAAGGACTATATCAATTATTCAGAACAATATTAATTAATTAAAGCATTTCTAAAAATATTTTTAAATTGTCTGTTTTTACTATCCATGTTTTTGAAAATTTCGACTTAAAATTTTTTTAATGAAATCAATTTTTTAATTTTTGTTGGTAAATAATCGTTTAAATAAAAACATAAATATTTGAAATTCTTTTGTCCCATGGACTTATTTATTTTAGGTTTTATGGTTATTTTATTTTTAAATGTATATATTAAGATGTTATAAATGTAAAGTTGTCTTATGTTCAACTTTTTTGTTTCTGAATATAGTTCTTCTGAAGGATAAAGATAATCTCTATTGAATACAATTTTTAGAAACCCTTTTTGTCGAGCCTTTTGTAATATTTCTAATTTTTTAACTAAAGTTCTATTTATTCCTCCCAACCTAAAATTCCGTAATTTAAATGAGTTTTAACTAACGCGGAATATAATATTTCCATATGTCTTACATTTAAAAATAATGTTTTTAAAAATCGGTAGTAATAAACTTCTTAATTTTTTAATTAAGTATTCTAAGTGAAAATTCCAATTCAATTTAGTATCAAAAATAATTCCTAAATATTTTATTTTATAATCTTTAAAAATTTGAATGTCTTCATTTATTTGAATACTATTCATATTTCGTGTTATTTAGGTTTAAAGTAAAGGAAATATAATTTGCCTTATTAAAATTGATTGTTAACAAATTTTTTATAATTTTATTATTTCAGTTTTCCCAATTATAGTATCATCTGCACAACTATGAATTTGTCCATCGCAATTTATACTAAATGAGTCGTTAATATAAATATTAATAAATAATGGTCCTAAAATTGATCCTGGAGGAACACCATACTTAAATACTTTTGGATAGCTTTTTTCTTTATCTATTTGAACATAAGTTGGTCTATTTTTCAGATAATTTTTAATTAATTCAAATTGCTTTCCTCTGAATCCAATATTTTCAAACCTTTTTAACAGTAAATTATAAATTAATAAAAATAAACGTTGGGTTACAGAAATTTGACTTTTAAAAATGCTATTTTGTCTCATCACCAATAAATATTAAAAAAGTTTTAGACAATAGTTAACTAACCAGACAGATGTCAATGACAGTGGCAGAAATGATATACCCATTTAGGACTTAAGCTAAACATTGACCTTCTTGGCTTCTAACACACTATTATTTTATCATAGTAAAGGGATAAGATAGAAGTAAGTAAGTCAGAAGTAACTGTCCATCATTCGCAATGAGACCTAATAATATGTTTTAAAAATGAAGTGAAAGCGACACAAAGTCTCGGTCCCAAATAGTATTTTTTACATTTTTTTTTTAACAAATTCTTAACAAACTTTAAAAGTCCATTACAAAAAAAAATAAAAAAATACAATTTAGTTTGATTTTTAAATAGTACTAATTTTTTAACGTTTTTATATTTATTTGGTAGGTTATTATAGATCATAATCCCATTGTATAATAATGATCGTTTACCAAAATTACTTCTAATATTTACTGGCAAAAGAGTTTCAGTTTGCCGGGTATGATGATTATGTAAAGTATTAATTTTTTTAAATATGATGTTTGATTTTTTTGATGAATGGTTATTGAATGAATAATAACACATAATAATATAATCTGGCCGTAGTGAGTGCATTTTTCATCTTAATTATAAAACCGCAAGGTCTAATAATGCCGGAAAGGGCAACCACATGTAAGCGTTTTTTGGTTTATTTTTTGTTTTATTAACTATTTGAGACCGAGACTTTGTATCTTTTTCACACCTTGAAGATAAAAGGATATAATTATTTAAAATCATACCTCGTTGTACTTCTCTGGGCTATACTGTACCAACATAGTAATGGAATTTCCACACTGTCTTAGTACATTAGCGGCCAAATTGTAGGTAGCATTGCGCATATTTATGCCGCAAACTTCCAGAAGCTGATCGCCTATTTGTAGACCTACGCGACTTGCCAGACTTCCTTCGGCAACTGTTGATACGAAGATGCCGCCAGTGTCAGCTATTTGGATTCCTAAAGGTTCGTTGGATTTATCTGCAAAAGAAAATTTATATATTTAATTTTATTAATTTATTCCCAAAAAATTATTTAAGTTTAAGATGCGTTGCTCATAAGATGTACCGTGCGAGCAAAAATTATTTGCATCAAAGAGGGCCTTGCATCTAAGGACGTAATGCTTAGCCGTAGAGCTTAATACCTGTTGGGTGTCACTGTGTCAGTAACTACCTGAATTAACAACCAATCAGTTATTCCGTCATCTTTGACAGTCGTTACAAGTAATTTGATTCATTGCTAATTTTTCCAATTTCTTGAACAATTCATACAATGGGCTTTAAGGAACAGCACAAAACATTCATGGTTAAAGCATATTTTCGAAACGGGGTAAGAGTAAATGGTGAGTGGCAATACAATCCGGGTTTGTGCATGGACGATTTTCACGAACATTTTCCTAACGTTGCTTTTATTGCTGGGGATTTTTATCATTGCCAAAGAACCGTGGCTGTGTTAAGGGAAACAGGTTTTATACAACATAAAAAAGGAGCAGGAAGACCATCTGTAAGAACAGAAGAACTTGTTGCAAACGTTCGTGAAATAATGCTAAATACGCCAATAAATTGTATAAGACGCCTGTCCCAAGAAGTAGGAAGATCTTATGTAACATGCAGGACTATCTTTAAGAAACAGCTAAATTTATTTCCTTATAAAGTGCAAGTATTTGAAGAAATACAAGCCGCAGATTTTGAAGACGCAGGAATTACTCTCAATGGTTTATCCAAAATTTATTGGAAATAAATGATTTATTAGACCTGTCATTTTTTTCGGATGAAGCCTGGTTCCACCTTTCCGGTTATGTGAATTCTCAAAATACACGCATGTGGAATAGTGAAAATACCCATTTTTTTTGTAGAGTCGACATTGCACCCTCAAAAAATTGGTCTCTGGTTAGCTGTTTCCCGAAGAAGAATTGGTGGTCCTATTTTTTTCCATGACACAGTTACAGCACAGCGGTATGGAGACAATATTTTGAATCCATTTGTGGAGCAATTACTTAACGAGGAACTAAGTTTTGAATATTTTCAACAGGGCCCATACAGCCGCCGAAACTATTAACTACTTACGCAATTTTTTCGACGACAGATTGATCAGTTTTCGATCAGACATTGAATTCCCACATAGATCATCTTGTTTAACGGTTATGGATTTCTTCGTTTTTCCTCATTTAAAGAACATTATTTTTAAAACACCAGTTGCAAATTTAGAACAATTACAAAAAAGGACTATCCAAGAATTTGGTAACATTTCTCCAGAGATGCTGGTCAACACTTTCGAAAATATGAAAAGACGTGTGAATTTATGCTTAGAGCATGGCGGTGGCCAATAGGGTACTTGCACGAAATTTAAATATTAAAATTTTTTATATTTTTTCATAGTAAATGGATAAATATTGTATACATATTTTTTTTTTTGCCTTAAATCCAAATACTTTTTAAAATATTCAACATTGAAATTTACTAAAATTTTAAATATTCAAAAACGATTTTGATTGGTTTTACGTCACTAATAAGTAAAACGTTGCCAAATATATAACAATAATTGTACAGTTTTGGCGTTGCCAAACGTTTCACATTTTAATTGTACAGTTTCTTTATAAAAGGTATCGTGGTTAAAATAATTATTAATATCAAGTCATACTCGGCCTTATATTGATAGGGTGAATAATTTTTAAAATATAAAAATAACTATAGCAATCATCAATAATTGTTTAGAAATTCTTCATGTCGGGAAGAGAAAAATATTCCCATGTCGATAATTTGATTTGGCAACACTGTAAGTGGTATTGAAGACCGGAATTTCGGCATCTGCGACCACAGAGAAGAAAATGTTTTACGTCCGACAGTTTCAACATATCGACACTTTAAAAACCCGTCAACCAATTTCAATAAATCATGTATTAATAAAGGATAATTTAAGAAGATATGAAAAATAAAACAGCATAGCTAATATTAGCCTTTTTATGAAATAAATAAGTTTTCTTTTAATAGATAATTAAACATAATCACGTTTAAGGATGTACAGATTGCTTTTTCACGATCGGTGTAAGCTAGAGTCATTGCCAAATGAGGTTAGATCAGATCACAGATCCTGTCAAACAAAATCAAAATACATACAATACAATCAAAATACTCTTTTGATATTTAAGTAATTTTTATTCCTAGTCTTCGGTATTAATTTACAAAATTACAACTGAAGCCCGAACAGTTTGCTAAACCTGAAAGCTTTGTGCTAAGAGGTGTGAAAGCCATGTATTTTATAATGCTGCTAAAACTTTTATAAAGACAGATAAGTAGGTATGTGCATTTTTATATTGGGTATATTGTAATTTGTAATATATTATTTTTTACATTTAAGTGTTAATGAAGGGTATATATACCTATAATTCTTGAATTTTTTTAAAGGGAATTAGGCTTACTAAATATTATATTATGAACTGGAACATTAAAGTCATAATAATTGTGTTCGATAAATACTGATAGTGAGTAAAATTGGAATACAAATTAGGTACAATATCAACAATTATTTTTTAGTGATAAAAAACCGTGATTCTACTATTGAATACTGGAAAAGCAAGAGAAAAACATGGATAATAATAAACAATGGAAACATGTGTTCCGAGCATAGGGAGAGCCAAGAAACAGTCAATGAAAGACAGTAGGAAATGAGTGTTTTATCATGATTTTACTGCCCTATCAGTTATTACAGTAATTATTTTTTAAAGTAATTTACTGAAGAAGAATGGATTGTCCCATATTGAATTGTAAATAACTAGTTGATCTACTCTTCTTTCCACATCAGTACATTGCTATTTAGTTTATTTAAAATTAGATGATAAAGGTGCTGTAACTCTGAGGAATACCCAGGTCTAACGAGTAACCATTATAAACTGAGACTCGATGCTACCAGGAATAATATAAATTTGATGTTGTGCTCCTGGAACTTATTACAGCAGAATAATTTTAGTGTCATTATATTTTTTCACGTTATTTGAGTTTAAAATACCATTAAGAGTTTAATTAAGTACGGCCAGTAATAATACATGTAGGTACCTACTTAGTAATATTGGTATAATAGGTATAAAAAATATATTTTATCTGAAAAAATAACCTGTAATGAATCTCTACAAGTGATATCTTAAAAATATTAAAGATTAAATATTTGTAGTTTATCTTTTAATTATTTTTTACAATATTAGTTTCCACCTAGAAATGAAACTGGCAGCAATAATTTAAGAAATCAAACTAAAGTGGGATGGAATAATCTTTTCTTCTGTTTTGTTTCTTACGGTGAAATAAGGTAGAAATGATACAAATGTAAAAAAATATGTTTTATCTTTATTCTTCTAAAGGTATACCTACTTCAGTTTGTTAATACTTAAATTAAGTTAATCAAATTTTTTTTTATTTGATAAGTATGCTAAAGCTTACATTGGCAGTTATAGAAACACAAATTTTTGGGGCAAAAATTTTTCAGGAATTTTACTTTAAACATTAAAAAACACTAGAAACAAACATTATTAATGGTTCGTTTAATTTCTCAGTCATCCAGCATAAAGAATCTTATGTCCAGTGTCCGTTGAAATCTTTTGATTTGTATTAATCTTAGGGTAATGTACTAGCATCCTTAAATATTTTTCTGCCTCTTAAGAAGTGGCTTACCAATCACCAGACCACACAGGGAAAAATATGTTTCAAACGACTGATGCGAAGAACTTCTAAGCTATATATCTTAATTAGTGATCTTCTTAACTATCTTGATAAGTAACTTTAGATTTCATATTCCGTATTATGTCAAAATTGAGAGGCGATACCTCGGTACATCTTTTTAAAAAAAATTTCTTATGTGGCTCATAAATTTCCATATCTTCAGATAACCTAAAACTTTTTTTTTAAATTGAATTAAATTTTTATTATTGTTACTCTACAGCAATACCTATTTGTAAAATATTTCAAAAAATGGAAACAGATTTAATATAAATTAATTTATACTTACAAAATGAAAGAAATTGTGGATAAAAAGCCTGGAAGAACAACTAGCTGCTGACTGTGGGTTTGTCAACAAAACATCTCAGATGGAACTTGAATAAATACGTTTTCCGATAGAAAGACCAGGAATAAGTACTTTTACGTTTTACAGAGAATTTTAAATGCAATAGAAAAAATAAACAATAAAAAGTATGGTTATGAATCACTCCGGTACATTTATTTTATTTAAAATTGTATTGTACAGCGGAATTAAATTGTACCATCGGCGTATTTGGCAACATCGCTATTTACTTATTATTGACGTCACGAAAAAGGAAGCGTTTTGGCGCGTGTTTAAAAAAGAGGAATTTTATTTGACGATATCTGCTAATATTTTGGTTTTTATGAAAAAAGAAAAATAGGGGGCGTAATATGAGCCTATAATGAGTTAAATTAAATTAAAAAAAAATGTGCAAGGACCCTATTTCAGCAATTTATGTAATTATTTTTCTTTCTGTATATTCTTACTTTGTTAATTTTGTAAACAACAAAAATACATTTGTATTTGTCTACTTATTTTATTACTCATTAGTTTGGCATATCATGTCATAATATAAATTTGACAAAATTTTAACCTAGATTTGGTTAGATATATCGTCCCCATATCATTGTGATCTAAACCAAGCCTCGCGTTTTTTAATCCAAGCCCTCTTTGATGCAAATAATGTTTGCTCGCACGGTATAAGAATATTTTAGAACAGCCAATCAAGCGGCAAGCGCTGCGCCAGCGCATGTTTCGGGTTGCCATATTATAATTTACGTCCGCGGCGTAGCACAAAGCCATCAAAATACCTTATGTCTTTAAATACAAACGGCTCGATTAGTTCTCAGTGAGTGCAAGGTTTAGCAACCTATTGTACAGTAATTAAGATGGATAAACTAATACTATTAAATTTATAATAGCAAATAATGATAAATTAAATGTTTGTTATTGGAAATATTAGAGTCATTGAACATAAACTGGTTTATTTCATCCAATGTTGAACTTAAATAATAAACACCAAGAAAATATAGTCTCTGAAAATTGTCGCGTGAGCTTCCTGCTGCCCACTACTGAACTGATACTTTTAGGAAGAAACCAGTATCAGCTGTTAATGTAACATGAGGGTGTCAACTGTCGAAACGCTTGGTTTTTAGAACAAGTTGACCCTACTATTAGTTTTTACACTTTCTTAGTAAAACCAATATGCAAGAATTAAAAAACCGATTTGCTCGTCCTTAAGAGTCCTTGGATGTGCCGCTTTTAAAATTTTTTATTGATTGATTAATATATCTTCATTTGTCAACTTATAGAGTGTGACCAGTGGGATTTTTTTTATTAATAACATTATTCGAAATTTGACTTTGACATCAAGTTCTGCTTCGATCGAGATAAAAATTAAGCAAAAAATAGTAGTCACGTGTTTCGCATTATCTGTAAAATTTTAATTTTTTCCAAAAAATAATTCAAAAGTGGGGTTATTTCTGAAAATATTGAAAAAAGTTTTTTTAAATGCAGTTTCTAGCACACATGCAAAATTACAGTTACCTTACACAGGGTCAAAAACAAATAAACTTTGCATCACATGCGACCAAATTGTAATAGCCTAATTTTGATTTTGTAGAAAAACACACATTTAATATGGCGCTATTTTAAAGAAAATGTATCTGAAAAAAAAAACATTGTCAAAACTAAGAAGTTTTATGTAGGTTGCTTCGAGTCTTATTTTGTAAAAGTGGTGCAATTTACAAAATATGGGTAAAAAATCAAAATTATCTTATACAGCTAAAATTTTGCATGTGGGCTAGAAACTGCATTAAAAAAAAACTTTTTCTAATAACTTTTTTCGATACTTTCGGAAATAACCCCAATTTTGAATTATTTTTTGGAAAAAATTAAAATTTGACAGATAATGCGAATCACGTGACTACTATTTTTTTTGCTTAATTTTCATCTCGATCGAAGCAGAACTTGATGCCAAAGTCAAATTTCGAATAAAGTTATTAATAAAAAAAAATTCCATATGATGCGGACTTTACTGGTCACACTGTATAAAGAATTTTGTAAAAAAAATTGCTCTAGAAGTATTTGTCCCTCTAAGATCTTGTTCCCCCGACACCATAGAAGATATAAACAACTTATAAAATCACTTACCGATGTGGACTCTTCGAAGTTCTCCCGGCAACGGTTTATGACCCCATGGACAGTAATCTTTGTGAGTATTAATTTGAGAAGAATGGTCCCCAGGACTACTTAAAACCTCAACGTGAAAAATCGGCATAGGGCTTCCTCTTTCCGAGCTTCCATGTTCTATGCTGCCTGTGCTCACTTTTGAAGTTACACTAGGGTTGGAGGGGACACGAAATCGCTGCTCCCTAATAAAATAATATTATACTATTGTTTTTTTAACTTTTAGTGAGTTTAGTTGGATTAAGTTGTTTACAAAAAATATTATTCGATATTAATTCCTCAGAAGAATATAGTCAGTAATTTTCTTGTACAGGGTGTCCCACTAAGAATAGCTCTCGGCCGTATCTCAGAAAGGGTTAGTCAGTCGTATGGCTTGCGGAAAAAAAATTTTTAGTAAAAGTGGCCATGAGAAATTGCTGGAAATTATTTTTAAGTTCCTCATTTCGCCGCAAGAGGGCACAATTAAATTTTTTTTTTTAATTCTAAATTTCTCCGAAAATTCCCATATTAAGGTATAACTCTGATTACATCATCGAAAAGCTTAGACAATTCTGCATCATTTTGGTTTAAGGCTCGTTGGCGTACCGACCTTGATAAGAGTGGGGGAAGCTATTGAATGTGTAAACATTAAAATCGCTGTAACTTCTAAACGACTTATCCGATTTTGCTAAATTTAAGCTTGTTTGGAAGGGAAAGGTAAGTAACTTCAATTGCCGTATCCAATGATACACGATAGTTTCTAATAAAATTGCTAGAGGGCGCAATTTGTAATAATAATAGTTTTTTCGATTTTATCCCGAAAATTCAAATCATACGGTATAACTATAATAATCGGAAAGTAGATGAAATATGCAAGAAAAGATGTGAAGCCCGCAGTTCGATACATTTGTTCGTTTCAGAGTTATTGCCAAAACAATAATTTTTAATACAAATTGCGCCCTCTAGCAATTTTATTAGAAACTATCGTGTACCATTGGATACGACAATTGAAGGTACTTCCAAACAAGCTTAAATTTAGTAAAATCGGACAAGTCGTTTAGAAGTTATAGCGATTTTAATATTTACACTTTCACTTGATAAGAGTAGGAGAAGCTATTGAAAGTGTAAACATTAAAATCGCTGTAACTTCTAAACGACTTATCCGATTTTACTAAATTTAAGCTTGTTTGGAAGTACCTCCGATTATCGTATCCAATGGTACACGATAGTTTCTAATAAAATGGCTAGAGGGCGCTATTTGTATTAATAATTATTACTTTGGCGATAACTCTGAAACGAACAAGGATATCGAACAGCGGTCTTCACATTTTTTCTTGCAAATTTCATCTACTTTCCGATTATGATGTCATAGTTATACCGTATGATTTGAATTTTCGGGATAAAATCGAAAAAACTGTTATTATTACAAATTGCGCCCTCTAGCAATTTTATTAAACACTATCGTATACTGTTGGATACGGCGATTGAAGATACTTACCTTTCCCTTCCAAACAAGCTTAAATTTAGTAAAATCGGATAAGTCGCTTAGAAGTTACAGCGATTTAAATGTTTACACATTCAATAGCTTTCCCCACTCTTATCAAGGTCGGTACGCCAATGAGCCTTAAACCAAAATGATGCAGAATTATCTATTATTTCTAATGATGGAACTAGAAGTATACCATAATATGAGAACTTTCGGAGAAATTTAGAATATCAAAAAAAAAATTTTAATTGTGCCCTCTTGCGGCGAAATGAGGAACTTAAAAATAATTTCCAGCAATTTCTCATGGCCACTTTTACTGAAAATTTTTTTTTCCGCAAACCATCCGACTAACCCTTTCTGAGATACGGCCGAGAGCTATTCTTAGTGGGACACCCGGTACAATACGAGTATTGTTGCATTTGAAGGACGTTCTGGATAGTTTTTCGTGCTCGCTATGCACCATCAAAAATATCTGACACAGACATATAAATAAATAAATTTTTGTCAGGAACGTTAAAAAGGCCAAAGATTCATCATTATTTATATTAAGTAAGAATAATGTAAATTTTTAACAAAAGTGAATTTTATACAATATTCGCTCTTCTAAATTTAACTGTGATTAGTTCTAGGTTGAAATGATATTAATGGGAGTGAATTAATCAACTTATATACAAGGGTTTTAAACTCACTTTCAATTGAATTATACAAAATTTTATATATCATGATATGAAAATCATTGAATTATGGATGTGTAGTCATAAATTAACATTAAATTTGGAAAAATCCTCTTTTTTATGTGTAGGAAAGAAACCCAAGTTATACAGAAGTGATTTAAAATTAAAAGTCGGGCATTTAAAACAATCAAATAAAATTAAATTTTTGGGGTTGATAATAGATGAAGCTATTAATTGGAGTGAACACATTGAATATATTAAACAGAAAATAGTTGCACCAGTGGGGATTAAAAAAAAACTCAGTTTTTTTACTCCAAATTATATGTTACGTCCTATTTATTTAGCTATTATTTATTCTCATTTATAATATTTAACTTTAATATGGGGATCAACTTTTCAAAATTTGCTTAACCCTTTACGGGTTTTACAAAATAAAGCAATTAAAAATATTTATTGCTTGGATAGACAATATTCAACTAAACTTTTATATAAATATTTTAATATTAATTATGTCAATTAAGGATATTCATTTAACGCAAAATATTGTTTTTGTTCACCAAATTATATCAAAAAATAAACATTCAAATATAAAGTTCAATTACAGACGTGACGTACATGATCATTTAACTAGAACTGTTTTCAATATTGATTTACCTTCAATACATACTAGGGCAGGTCAGAACTCCATTTATTATCAAGATATGAAATTTTACAACGAAATACCCCAAGAATTTTAATAAAACGTTTTAAAATGATAACTAAGAAAAAATGAGTTATACAACTTTAAAGATTAAATTTTACATAGCACATAGCATTGGACCAAAAATAGTAAAATTGTATTTTTCCCAAGATTAAAGAACTGAAATAAGTGATTTTAGGATATTCATAGCCCTCTAGATAAAACAATAAATTTGGGAAAAAATATTTTCTTGGTGACAAAACGTGACTAGTGACACATCGTTGTATTTAGAATGTCATATGGAGTCAAAAATAGTAAAAATATACGAGGTGTCCCATTTAAAAATCGAAAGTTTATGTCACTTCCGGTTAAACCGGAAGTTCCATAATGTTGAGTCACCTGTCAAAAAATGCAGTTTTATGTCGTATACAAATCCCCCGAATTTTATTTCTTTATCTTAAAAAACAAGAAAGTTAGAGGGGCGAGCCACTTTCCGTGGACACCCGGTATTTAAATATTTTTATTTTTTATTGAATATTAACATTTTAAGTATTATTTTGACTTACCTTGTATTTTAATAAGTTCTATTTAACAATTATATTTTTGATGTTGTTATTACTAGATAATCCCGCATAAACAGATGTTTTTGGGATTTTATTTGGAATAAATAAAAATAAATAATTACAAACCGAAATTAATTTAATTGAAGAAAAATATACAAATTTATTTAAACAACAAAGTCCTTCTTACCTTCTCTTTGGAAATGTCCCCCCAGTTTCCAACAAATCCGGCGGCCGTCTGCTTCCAGCATCCACCGAGGGACTGTGGTTATGTTGATACGGCTCAAAGCTAAAACTTTCCCTCGAGTGGTTATGCGGATGAGGATGGGGGTGATAAGGGTAGTGTATCCTGGGAGGTACAAATAATTGACTGGGGCCACGGGAGTGGGAGGGGCCGATGTCGTGAGACGTTCCTAGGATGCTGTCGCGTTCGGAATCTGAGCCATATTTACTACCCCCTGTAGAATAATCATGGTATAGAATTTTCGGCTAAACATTGACATAATATATAGGCTATTAGTGGACAGATTACATCCGTCAGGATCAAATAAAATATAAAAAATTGAAGTTGAAGATAACCGCTACTGTGGCCGAAACATGTCCCCTACTATAATGTTTTGAATTTCAAAATGTCTTTATTCCAAACTAACTTTTACAGTTCATTACATGGAAAATGACAACATAATATAGAAAATAATAACCATTAAAAAAAATAACAATAAAAAAAAATGGAAGTTATTCCAATTTAATTCATTAATAAAATCAATTTAAAAAAAATAGTATAAATAATTTAATTTAGTAAATATCTCTTGATTGTTTTTTAAAAGTTGCCAAATTTTTAATTTTTTTGGAGGATTGTTATATTTTATTATTCCGTCATATAAAAGCGGTTTTTTTCCGAAATTACTTTTTACTGGTATAGTTTAATTATTTATACAACGTCTGGTGTTATGATCATGTAATATCTTATTCTCCTGAACAGTGTTATGTTTGATTTTTTTTCTTTTACAATAATAGAGTGAATTAGAATACAAATTTTTAATTTATAAATGTTTTGAACGTGTAAATACCCATTCGGTCTATATAGATTAACAGTTGGTTCTAAATGTGGTAATTTGTGTATACATTTAATAACTTTAGTTTGCAATTCTTGTAATGGGTTTGATAAACAAGCAGATCCCCATGCAGAAGCTAAGTATTGTAATTTTAAATATATTAATGAAAAACATATATTTTTTAAGTATTTCAAAGGAATGAAATATCTAGCTCTGTACAAAACAGATGCGAAAGGAGATATCGAGTTGATAATATACTGGAAATGGCATTTCCAATTTAAATTTTCGTCGAAAACTAATCCTAAAAATTTTGTCATTTATGAATATTGAATATTTTCATTATTAAATGTTAAGGGGTTAATAATGGAATTTAGTTTATTTTTAGTTATAAACATAAAAAAAGATTTTGTAAAATTTAACGTAAGTTTATTTGTTTGAAGCCAAGAAAGAAGTATTTTTAAATCAATATTAATATCAAAATACATTTCTGCAAGAGTTTCAGCGAAATAAATAATTGTTGTATCATCTGCAAATAGCTTTATATTGCCCTTTAAGTTCAATTTGGAAACGGAATTAATGTAAATTAAGAATAATAACGGACCTAATATTCATCCTTGAACTTTTTCTTTCCCCAATTTGAACAAACTGTTTACGATAGCTTAAATAACTTTGAAGTTGTGTGTATCCCAATACTGTATAATTTTCTTAATAAAATATCATGGCTTGCGGTGTCAAAAGCCTTACACAGATCTAAGGATAGAAAACAGCATTTTTTACTGCTGTCAACATTAGCTTGAATATTTATTATGATATCTCCTCCAGTTATTTCTGTATCCTTAGATCTGCGAAAACTATACCTACTGGTTAGTAAAAAAATTGAATTAAATAAACTTTGTGCAGTATGTATATATACGACCGAATTTTATTTCATTTACCTAATTGATTATTCTTTTTGTTGTAATAAGGCATCATGTCTTTTTCATACAGCCTTTGCACGGGCATATCAAGGCTGTTATCCGAATTCATATTGACACTATGCCTATTCGAGTTACTGCCACATTTGACAATTTCAAACGAGTCCGTCGGTAGGGTAAAATGATGACTGGCGTCGACGCTTTTATAGACCGAATGCCTATTGACCGAAGGCGGATTCTGGGGGACCAACGACAACGGCACAGGAGTAGAATTCCTATAGTAATCTTGAGTATCTTTGGGTTGAGCTAGGAGACTTAAAGGGGGACGTTCTTTGGTTCGAGTGACTACGGTGCCTCCACCTGAAAATACACACAGTGCACATTTCAATAAACTAAGGCAAACTTTGTAGGGTTAAAGTTAAAAAAAAATTAATATACAGTACGTGCGGAAAAGTGTCTCTTTCTGCACTTGTTAGGATAATTATTTCCTAATACCGTGCGAGCAAAAATTATTTGCATCAAAGCGGGCCTTGCATCGAAGGACGTAATGCTTATATAATACCTGTTAAGTGTCAGTAACTACCTGAATTAAGTAATTTGATTCATCGCTAATTTTTCCAATTTCTTGAACAATTCACACAAAGGCCTTTACGGAACAGCACAAAACATTCATGGTTGAAGCGTATTTTCGAAACGGGGTTAGAGTAAATGGCGAGTGGCAATACAATCCGGGTTTGTGCATGGACGATTTTCACGAACATTTTCCTTCGACACTTTCGAAAATATGAAGAGGTGTGTAAATTTATGCTTGGAGCATGGCGGTGGCCAATTTCAGCAATTTATGTAATTATTTTTCTTTCTGTATATTCTTACTTTGTTAATTTTGTAAACAACAAAAATAAATGTTATTTTATTACTCATTAGTTTGGCATATCATGTCATAATATGAATTTGACAAACTTTTAACCTAGATTTGGTTAGATATATCGTCCCCATATCATTGTGATCTAAACCAAGCCCTACGTTTTTTAATCCAAGCCCTCTTTGATGCAATAGGGGTCTCTACATGTTTCGAACGTAGAAACGTTCATCATCAGGAGAAAATTTATTTAGTGCTGATGGTTTTAGCAGAAGAGAAAATGGTGTAGAACCTTAATGGAGCTTTTATGGAATTAAAAAATTGATGTGTAGAAGAGGCATAATATGAAGAAAATTGATAAAGGTTAAACCATACTGAGTATGTTAAAAAAGTTATTAAAGAAACCAACCAAATAAACTGGGTAAGAAGAAAAAATCTTCCTAAAAACAAGGTGTCGAAAATTTGTTTATAAAACTTGTCAAGTGTATGACATTATAAGGATAAAATAATTAGTCATAATTATGAAGATATCACAATAAAATTATATTCCAAAAAAGTGAGAATTAAAGCTCAGTAACCTCGCAATCGGTTAATTTAAAACCAATAAAATTAATTAACAAGTTACACATTTTTAAAAAATTAGAGGTCAAAAGGTTGTTCACGACGTTTTTGCAATGTAATTTTGTAAGTACTTACTTTTTATTAAAAAAAAAAAATATTTCAAATTTTTTTTTTACTCCTTCACTCTTTGATTTTAATTTCAATTTCTATTTTTTACAGAGAGATATCTTCAGAATATGACAATCTTATCATTATAATGTCTTGCTGACATACACTTGTCAAGTTTATAAAAAAAAATCTTTTATCTTCAACACCTTCTTTTTAGGAAGGTTTTTTCTTCTTCCCCAGTTTATTTGGTTGGTTTAGACCCCCCTTTAATAACTTTTTTAACATGTATGGTTTAACCATTATCAATTTTCTTCATATTATGCCTCGTCTACACATCAATTTTTTTTTTCCATAAAAGCTCCATTAAGGTTCTACACCATTTTCTCTTCTGCTAAAATCAACAGCACTAAATAAATTTTCTGTCTCCTGATGATAAACGTGTCTACGTTCGAAACATGTAGAGACCCGTAGAGAATTTTTATTCAACTAAATTTTGTGGAGGAAGACTTTAGGTTTTTTATTTCTTTCCCATACTTTCAACTCCACTTACATGGACTATTTCTTTAACTTAAAAAAAAATTGTCAAAAAGTTACGAAGTGTGTGTTCAACTAAGAATGACCACTGGCTATCCCAGAAACTAGCCAGCGGACATTCTTAGTTAACCATCTGGTACGTTGTCGTACGTACTGTATAATAATCACAATAAAAAATAACCATTTTATATTTACCTGAAGTTAATACAGCAGTTGCCCTGGCTTTTGGCCAAGTTCCTCCGTTATTTTTCTCTTCCTTTGGTTGAGATAAATGTCTTTTTGCACCACCAGATGATCTTTTGATGGTAGTAGTGTGGTGATAGCTGTCTAAAACTGAATCCAATTCCGCAATGGCCTTAAAAATAATATAATAGATATTATATATTATATTAATAATTATATACGTATTGTTAAATCCATTACGAAATATTAAATATTAGTTTTGTATCGATAACTGTTAACTAGGAGTATCTACATGCTTGCCAACCTACAACCTATTTTGCGTAGATTTATTTATTTTCTCTAGCTTTTACACAAAATTTAAATAAAACTAATATCGACTCCATATTTCTCCATTGTTTCTCAAAAGACGTTCACCCCTATAACTTTCCTGTATTTATGAATATTAAAATGAAAATTTGAGATTATGCATAAGAGATGAGTATGCATTTATTGGCATAATTTTCAATTTGTTAGCACTTCCGGTTTGACCGGAAGTGACCTTGACTTTGGTACCTATTTTAATTGGGACATCTTGTATATTTTTACTTAATTGGGATTCAGCATAACATTCTGAGTAAAATGACACCTCACTTGTCATTTTTGACGTGTTATAACATTTTTATGTTTATTTTTATTTTCAATTTAGAGTGCTACAAATTAATTAAATCTGTTAATTTATAGTCAAGTAGTATATGAAAATTAAAATTATGTCATAATAATTGACTTTCTAAGTGTCACAAGCGTTTAAAAAATGAAATTTTGTTTTCATGACGTTTATTCCATTTTTCCAAATGGAACGATGGTAGTTCCCCAGGATATTTAAAACGAGCATTTTTTTTTTCAAAAATTTGATACCATACACTTCTATGCTATTTTAAAATTGACACGAAAAAATTTGCCTCAAGTCTCAATCGCAAATTTAAAAACGTCATGCATTATTATCGCCTGCCCTGTCTTTTCTAAAGAAATATAAAGGCGGCTTATGGATATGGTTTTAAATTAATATTGAGTTAAAAATGTACGTCCTGTTTGGCTAATATAGGTCGCTGTACAACACTCAGTTGAGCAGCTGATACTGTAAACTCCAGATCTATCAGAAATAGGCACAGAGTCTTTAAAGTTATCCAAAAATGTTTTTAGAGAATGCTGAGTTTTAAAAACACTATCAATATTATAAGGTTTAAAAATATTTTTAAGTTTATATTAGATAGGGCCCCAAAATAGTATTTTTTTGAAGGTTTGTCATATATTTCAATGTTTTAACTTGAAGCGCCAACGCGAACGCAGAGGAGGTAGTGTTGCTGCTAGACTTCCACACATATAGACATTTTTAAAATATTCATAAACATTTATAAGACATACAATATACATATTTAAGCCCAATTTTTTAGTAAGTCCAACATCCAACAACTTTAGACAATTTGTTTAATTACGACTTCGAATCAAAAAGAACTATTTTTCAAAAATTCTTAAAAGAATAAAAAGTGTACAACTAACTATACATCGAATTAGTTTATGTCAATCTAATTTTTCCCACAACCAAAAATCTTCACAAAAAATAACTTTTCGTCGAAAATAATAAAGTTTTTGTTTTCAATTCAAACCGTATATTACACGGGTTTTAATTTAAGAAATCGTATGAATAAAATAAAAATGTTTATGTTGATTCACCCTGTGTAAATAAAAGTAGAAATATGTAAGCATAAAAGTGGGAAAATCCCATTTTGCCTTTGGCCCTGCTACAGCGTTTGATTCGATAGTGAAATGTGAAAAATAAGTACCCTGTGAACTAAAATAAATTTGTAAATGACTACCTGTTCATGGCCAAAGTCTATTGGATTTGGTGAACTATTTCTATATTTCTTTTTATCTTCCTTAGAGTGTCGCCATGGGCCTCTCATCAGCTCAAATTTCTCTTTTAACCAAGCGCTGCTGTTCTTTTCTTGGTTACTGTACTTATAATCGCTTTGACTAAGCCAGTCTTCAGTCTACAATAAATTATGAATTTTTATATATTTTATCTATATTACCTATAATTCCAAGTGATCTTCTACCAGCCGGACCAGACGCCTTATTACTACTTGTTAACTATTGTTTTAGCTTCATCTCTCACGTTGAGAATTTTAGTTAAAACAAGTGTATTTATAAATCAAATTTAAAAAAAGGGTGAGTTAGGATCCCACGGTGGTAAACTTCAAAAGGTTAACGGTGTTCTCATAATAATCAATGGGGCCGTATTCATACAAAAAAGTTATGCTTATACTTGCAGAATATGAAGGAAATCCTTCATAATATTCCGAGTAAAACCTTATACTTATAGAGTATGAGCATATCCTTCCCAAAAGAGTATTTGGTTATTCATAAACGTTACCTTTTACTCTAAATAAAAAGGCTATCCTTCAATGATTTTGAGTGTGGTCAGTAGCAGACTCAGTCGTGTACTGATCAGTTGTAGCGATGGCAGAAGTTGTGGAACTGAGAGAGATTAAACACTACAAGTAGCGTTTATCAACACTTGTTCGTGATTACAAAGAATTATACCGGTTTGAAGAGGAAAATGTGCAATGGCTTGCCAACACATTTTTGGGAATAAATGCTGAAACTTGAGAAGATGCGTTATCATCCGTCCTAAAAATGATGATATGATTACGCTATCTCAAGTGACCCTGGGTATCAGAAAGGCATTGGTCAAGAACTGGGTGTAAGTCAACCTACAGTATCTCGTACAGTGACTGCCGTAATTGACAGCATAGTTGCGCTATCAAATTACTGGTGTAGTCGACTATATCCACATAGTAATACTGAAACCAAATCGCCATGGTGATAATTATGTCAACCGAAAAGGTCATCCTCACTGAATGTGCAAGCCACTTGTGATGCAAATTATAATAAACTTTTGAAAAAAGAGAGAGTGATAATTGAACGTTGTTTTCGTCAACTGAAACGTAGATTTCTTATTTTGCAATATGTTTGCCGAGTGAAATAGTAGAATGTGCCAAAAATAATTGTGGCCTGTATTGTGCTTCGTAACGTGGCAAAAACGTTGAAAAACATCGATTTTGAAGCACTGAAGAAGAAGTGCCAGAAGAAGATGACAATGATAATGACGAATTTGATCTACCTCTTCGCCAGCAAGGACAAGAAGTCAGAAGAAATTTGAGCATTGTAATAAATAACTTTGATAATTAAATGTAGGTATAAAACTCTATAACAAATAACAAAAGTTCAAATTTAATTTACTTTTATTATTTACGCCATAATAATATCAAATCATTTTGGTTTTTAAAAAACAAAATCGAATAATACTAAATAAGTTTATTAACATACCCTTTACTTATTCTTGGAGGATATACTTGCAAGTATAAGGTAATCATTATGAATACGAAAAAAAGGAAATGCTTATACTCCTACCTTTTTCTTCAACTCAAAACCTTATACTTCTACCTTATACTTAGAAGGATATCCTTCAGTTTTATGAATACGGCCCACTGTATTTCAGGGTACCGACTAGCTCCTCTACGTCGGAGAGTGGTCTGGGTAAAAATACTAAAGCGCCACCTGTTTTGGGGCCCTTACGGTTAAGACAGTGATTGATCACAAAGAAAAACAGGATACTCCCAAGAAAACCACTTAGTCAAAACAACTAATTTAATCACCACCAATAAATAAGTTGGACACTACAAAATGGAGACTAAATAGAGAACTATCGTATTATAGCTATGAAACAGCCTGAACCTTAAGGCCAGTGCACACTAGCGGTTACGATCCGATCCCGGTTCACGATTGCGATTCTGTTGGACCCATCGACCAATCAGAACGAACCAGTCCACGATTCCGATTCGGTTAGGACGTTTAGGTTGAGTTCTATTTTCAACCGGATTGTAGACAACCGCAGCCAATAGCAAAGCCGCGTGCAATCACGTGATCACACGATCATCTGCTGCTCATCTTCATGTTCGAATCATAACATTTCACTGTCACAAAGTCGCGTGTGTTATTCAGTTTAAATAAATAATAAAGAAGCACCAAAAAAATAACAGAATGCCACCAAAGTCCAAAAGTTGGATTATTGATTCCGAATGGAAGACGTTGGTGCAAGAACCGGACAAGTCCACTTTTGGTCGAAATAACGATTTCCGTTCAAATGTATTTATTAAAATATCGCCGATCGATTGGTATAAGAATCAGCCAAGTCCAAAGGAATGCAACGTTAATATATATCTTTAGGACTTGGCCGCTGGCATTCTTGGGTGCAAGAAACAGCTAAGTCCAGGACTTGTCGTTATTTTCACCAACAGCTTGTCCGGTATTTTCACCAACAGCTTCACAAAGCGTAGGGACTTGGCTGGGTGGGGGAATATGCGGAACAGTCAGGGTCTCGCTGGCAAAAGGTTTATTTATTCAGTAACTGCTGTGATTTATTGAGAGTTTTCAGTTTTTGAAATAAAGCTCTTCAAAGTTATCATTTACGTTGTTACTTATTTTTTATAGTATTTTTGGTGCAAAAATCGGACAAGTCCAAATTTTCAAAAAATTCTAGCTCTTATGTTTTTTTTATAATATCGTTTTTTAATGTTTCCATATCAATTTTATTCTATATACCTACAAAAAAAACATGTATGCTATCTAATTGTTATAAATATCCAAAATAGAAAGTTTTTTCAATTTCCCAAAACTTATAAAATATGGACTTGTCCGGTTCTTGCACCAAGGTCTTCAATTGGTATTCATTCACGAGGTACGAAGCAGGCCTCTATTGTGGGACGTCGGCGAAATGATTTGAAAAAGGTGCACTGGGAAGAAATCGCAAAGAAAATTGGTTCATCTTTTACAAGTCGGCTACTTTTAAGAAATAATAACGAAACTTGAACATCGTATGAAAGTGAAGATTACTGCCACATTTCCGTCAATACCGTTACTGTTGCCTCACAGCTGTCAAAGCCAAATCGCTAATTTTACAGGTTAGTTATATAAGCGCAATCGTGAAACAAACCGTAGCGACTGCCACTGTAGTACGAGTTCACAAACGTGCAATCGTAACCGTGATCGTGAACCGGAATCGGATCGTAACCGCTAGTGTGCACTGGTCTTTAGACAGCATAAAAACCGTAAAAGCACTGAGGTGACAATGAGCCTAATGAATAAAAATGTAGCAATTGCTTTTTCTTATAAAATCGAAGTAATTTCTTGAAAGCCAATTGCTTTTGCGTCCAGCAATTATTGCTTATAAGTGCAGAAATTGCTTCTAGTCAATGCTTTTTCTTAAAAAATAGAAGCAATTGCTATAGTTTGCCTAAAATGTGATGAATAAATTAAGGAATTGCTTTTTCTAGTGTAGCAATCGCTTTCAACTTTTTAAGGTAGCTCGACCCCTACATAATTTGCTTGGTAGAAGTCAACTTTAGTTCTCCGCGGCATACACGTGCGTTGCTCTTAATTTGTGTCTTTAATTATGGCTGAATATATGAACGTCCGTAAAAGAAAAATCTACAATGTACGTAAAAATTGCAGATATGATGATTTTTTAAAGTTATATCGATTTGACTGCGAAAATGTTGAGTGGTTGGCAAATTATTATTTGATTGATACTGGTAAAAGGTGGACTGGAGGGGGTGCACTGTCGCCTTTAAATAAAAGATTAAAGTCTTTCTGCGGAAATTGTCGGATCTGGGCTTTCAAAATTCTGTAGGTGAAAAACTCGGTGTTCACCAAACTACTGTCTGTAAGGCATACACTTCTGTAATGGATGCAGGTTTTGGAGAAGGCCGATATTTTTATTAAATTTCCTACAAGTGCTGAGGCTGTTGTGGAGGCTAAAAGGTTGTGGTCAGAGAGATTTATCACAAATATAAGGTTCCTATTTTCCACAAAAACGTAACAGATTACTATTGTACTAAATAAATAGACCAACGTTGTTGTATTTACGACAACTCTTTTGCAAATTAGGCACCAAACTGAACATGAAATCTATAATCTGAACAATTGGATAAGCCACGTCTGAACTTGTATTGAATAAGGATTTGCTAAAGAGGTGTAAGAAAAACAGCAATTGCTTCAAAATGTTATTCATATCCAGATCTAGCAATCGCTTTTACTTATAGCATTTGCTAGTTAAGCAATTGCTTTTACTAAAAAGTAATTGCTTCAAGTAATTGCTTAATTTTTATTGATTAGGCTCATTGGCTGAGCCGCAAAGTGGGACCACCCTTACGTGACCTTCTCTATGGAGTCAGACTTTTCAAAAGTAAGGGCCGTCAGGTGCCAGCTGTTTTTAAAAGCCGAAAAATAATTAATTTAAAAAACAAAGAGCTTATGTGTTCTTGTTCCCATTAAAACGCGGTCAAAGTATCGATAAAGTGAGCTTTAACGAATAAATTAATGTATTGGTGGTTACTATACAATGTGGTTGTTTAAGTGTGCAACATATGGCATTTTTTTTATTACCGATTTCTCATAAAATTTTATTCTTGATAAAAGTTGGTGCATGTTCGATAATCATAGTAGGTGCACTTGGAATGGTTGCAAGTCAAACGGCGTACAGGGTAGGCCAAAAAATATAAAACTCGTACAAGAATAAAGTTTTTTAATTAGCATATTATCATTACTAATGTTTTATCTCGTTAAAAAGAATTTTTAGGATATTTTAAAGTTGTGTTTAATATCGTTGCAACAAACATGAAGTTTGTGATTCCTTAATAAATTAAAAATGTAAGTAAATTTTACAAATATGCTTGAATTTAAACAAAGGCATGTGAAATTGATTTGATTTTGATTAATTTATGAAGGTCTTTATGGTGAATATAAAGAAACATTTTTTTTTTGGAAATTATTGTTTTAAAAAAATATTTTTTTTTTATTTTAGGAGGTCACGTTTTTGAATCTATGCATAACTTTTAATTCTAAACAACTTTTCTTAATAACATTTTGCTGAATTTTCTGAAATAGGGGTACTTTATTCTTGTACAAGTTTTACATTTTTTGGCCTACCCTGTACGCCGTTTGACTTGCAACCATTCCAAGTGCACCTAATTTAATTATCGAACATGCACCAACTTTTATCAAGAATAAAATTTTATGAGAAATCGATAATAAAAAAAATGCCCATATGTTGCACACTTAAACAACCACACTGTATATACTACACAACATATTATCTTTACTGCAAATGCATTTGATCCAACGCAAATAATAGGCCTACTTACTCCGGTTTACATTGCATGCACACAGGACAGGTTACTTATTTAGTCATAACGTTATTTTATCAATAACATATAATTAGCGCTGCAACATATACGTGAAATATACTATAAAAGTAAATTAAAATATATACGGTATAAATGTAACGGTAGTATATCAACCTAAAAAGTTGACCGAGGCCTTAACGTAAAGCGTCTCTTAAAACTGGGATTATCAGTAATAGAACGTTACAAACACACAAAAAATACTTCAAGGCTTCTTGGAGACAGCAAGTCAGATGGAACATCTCAGGCTTCAAAGACTGTAAAAGGCAGCGTTTGCTGACCATAGAACTAAGGTTGCTTTCTACGTAGGAGTGATCAACAGCTCGACTAGGACCGGAGCATATAGGGCCAAATGTCTGAAGACAGAGGGAGACGACTATGGAGGTTGGAGTCAAGAAAAAGACGTGAATGAACCATCAAGGACAGTAACTGAAACCGTAACAGAAAAGGAAGGGCCTGTAACGAACATAATAACAAATGCAGGAGTCGAAATGTTATTTTAATGGCTTATTTACTAATATTGTCTTATTTAAATAGATAATACAAAGATGGGACTTACCGAGAATGGTGGATGGACTAAGGATTTTTACTTGATAACCAAATAACTTAAAGTAAGTAAGGTACAGTAGTTTGCAGAGAAAGGTTCTGCTATCAACTTAACCAAAATGTTTACGTTGCCTTATCGATAAACAGTTTCCTAATTTTAGGGCTCGAAAATAGCATAACGGTACCAAGTGAACCGTTACATACCATACTATTATCTTTGTATACAGTCGAGCGACTGTACGCGAGCGGCGAGATTTATCGCAAAGTATGGCTTAGAATAATTTTATTCCTAAAAATAACATTTTCCCCACCTGAGAACTCCTATTTTCTTTCTTATGCCTCCTAACAGGTGTAAAAACATTTGGACATTCCGGATAACTCATTTTTAGTGTGGTAATATTGATGACATCGGTGCTTTCATCGTTCAAAACTTGCATGGCCTCTCGGACACTTTCAATATCGTCCATGGACTTGTCGTTAATTCGGAGCACTCTATCTCCGACGGTGAGACTCTTGTCTCTCGCTGCGAGACTACCGTCGCTGATGCGATTGATATAGACACCCATTTTCAGAGATAGGCCGTGGCAACCTGAAAAGAAATATAATGATTAAAAATCATGACACTTTACCGAGTGTGTTAAGGACGGTTCAAAAATGGACGTCGGGGTGGGAGCTGGCATCTTCTCCGAGAGCATGCTAATACAGAGGTCATACAGACTCCCTGACTACTGCAGCATTTTCCAGGAAGAAATTTTTGCAGTGGATAAAGCAGTCATTACCCTGCGGGATCACCCTGGCTTGAGAGGACCTGCGTCTATAGCTATCTATATAGACAGTCAAGCAGCAATAAAGGCAATTTGCTCCAGCAGCACTAAGTCAAAATTAGTAAGGCGCTGTTGCAACAATCTCTGCACACTTGGTGCTCAACATCGAATCACCTTGTGTTGGGTTCCTGGACACAGCAATATATATGGCAACGAGACTGTTAATGCGCTCGCCACGGAGGGCGCAAGCATGTCTGTCGAACTAGCAGAGAATACTGTGGCAAGACCACTGGGATCACTCAAAGAGGAGATAGATCGGATAGCTAAACAACTTGCGCAAAGCAGATCGACAGGGCTTACAACTTGTAGCATCTCCAGGCAATTGTGGCCCCTACTTGATAACAGAAAAACCGCAGCGCTATTACAGCACAGTCGGAAGGACCTAAGAAACATCACTGCCGTAATCACCGGACATTGCTTGTTCGGTAGACATGGTGAACGTATGCAAATACCAACTAACGACTTCTGCAGAGTTGCAGAGATGAGGAAGATCAGTATTTCTTGTGTGAATGTCCCGGCCACGCGAGAAGAAGGTTCAATGCACTGGGCGAACCATTTTTTAATGATCTGGAGGAAGTGAGCAGCCTGCAACTGGGTCGACTTACTAAGTTTATTAACAGCAGTGGCTGGTTTGAGTGAGCTGTCAAAATTCTTCTACGATCGTGTTAACCATCAGGAAGCTGATGCAATAGGTTCCGCGGAACATGTGTGGTACCACAACGGTCCTACAGGACTACGTGTGACTGTTTGGTCAATTCCAGAGGTCTGCCACTCTAACCTAACCTAAGGAACTTAACATTCTTTGGTGTAAGGGGTGCGTGAATGTAAGTTCTGTCTTCATTCCATAATTTATATAATATTGTGGTTTTAAAATGGTTATGTCGAGGTAAATTATAAAAACAATATTTAATCATACAAGAAAGTAAATATGGGTTATTTAGTATAGGGGAATTCATAAATTATAGTAATTTTAGCCTGGGTTTCCGGTCAAATGTTAATTGAATTTTTTTTCAATTTGTTAACGTTCGGTTTATTTTAAAACCATCTTCCTAACTACAAAGACTAATGTCAGTTTAATTTAACTTATAAACAGAATTTGAAGAAATAGTCCATGCTTAAAGTGGGGTTAAAAGTATGGGAAAGAAAGAAAAAACTAAAAGTCTTCCTCCACAAAATTTATTAGAATAAAAATTCTTTGTTAAAGGTCTCTACATGTTTCGAACGTAGAAACGTTCATCATCAGGAGACAGAAAATGTATTTAATGCTGATGGTTTTAGCAGAAGAGAAAATGGTGTAGAACCTTAATGAAGTTGTTATGGAATTAAAAAAATTGATGTGTAGAAGTGACATAGTATGAAGAAAATTGAGAAAAGTTAAAACATACTGAGTATGTTAAAGTCAGTAAAGAAGGGCTAAACCAACCAAATAAACTGGAAGAAGAAGAAGTTGTCCTATGGACTTATTTATTTTAGGTTTTATGGTTATTTAATTTTTATGACGTGTATTATGATTAGGGTTTTTAAATTGTATAAGAATTTGCTTTTTAAATTAATAATATTATATTAAGATGTTATAATAATGTAAAGTTGTCTTCTGTTCAACTTTTTTTTTCTGAATATAATTCTTCGAAGGATAAAGATAATCTTTATCGAATATAATTTTTAGAAACCTTTTTTATAATATTTCTAATTTTTTAACTAAAGATCTATTTATTCCTCCCCAACAAAAATTCCGTAATTTAATTGAGTTTTAACTAACGCATAATATAATATTTCCATATGTCTTACATTTAAAAATTTTCTAATATTTTTAAAAATCGGTAGTAAACTTCTTAATTTTTTAATTAAGTATTCTATGTGAAAATTCCAATTTAATTTACTGTCAAAAATAATTTCTAAATATTTTATTTTATTAACTTTAAAAATTTGAATACCTTCATTTATTTGAATACTATTCATATTTCGTGGTAGGTTATTTAGGTTTAAACTAAAAGGAATATAATTTGTTTTATTAAAATTAATTGTTAACAAATTGTTATCAAACCAATTTTTTATAATTTTAAAATATTTTTAATTTTATTTTTTAAGTTGTCCCAATTTGTATCGGTATAAAAAATTGTAGTATCATCTGCAAAACTATGGATTTTTCCATGGCAATTTATACTAAATAAGTCGTTAATATAAATATTAAAAAATAATGGTCCTTAATTTGTTCCTTGAGGAACACCATACTTAAATACCTTTGGGTAGTTCTGAAATCACTCACAATTTTTGTCAAAAGTATTTAGTGGTATATCGTTTTCAGCCAGTAAATAAGATAGAGCATTTTATTTTTATACGCGTATTAGAAAAATCAATATGCCCTTCTCCCAACGAAATCGGCTTTCTCCTGACACATGTATAAGGCGTATAATTAATTTAGGGTTGGTAACATTGGTATTGTCTCATGGTCTTCAGAAAAATATATCTGCTTACCTGGTGCCAGCCGAGCAGTATGAATCCATTTTGTAACCTGTTCACCTGTCGCTCTAATTTCGTTCCTTGCGCATCTAGTTCGGCGCACTAAAACGTGCGCGGCAGGCATGCTCGAACGAATAGCCTCGGTGACCATTCTAAGGGATGCCTGACTGCAATCGACGTCATTAACGCGTAGGATGCGATCGTGCGGAAAGAATTTCCCAATGGCCGACGATCCTGGCGCAACGGACGCAACGTATACGGATCCATCGCCCGGAAACTCTCTGCCACCTGGAACAGAAAAAAATATAGTTACTTATTTATACAACAGTTATTGCTCATGAAGGCGCAATTCGAGACTTAAAATATAGTTGTCTTGAATTATCTCAGTACACCCCTGTGTAAGTAGATTACTATGCATTTCAGGATTGTATTATATCCAATTTCAAGAAAGCTGTGTTTCAAAGAATTGATTGACTCGTCCGTTTTTATTTAAAAAATTAGGGACAAATAATAACAAAGTATATTTTTCGTTTTATTTTACAGAGTTAAAGCTGTGTTTATTGTACTATACTTGCATCTTTTTATAAAAAAATGTATTTTAATATTCTTAAATGTATAATTCTAAATAAATAAGATTCGCATTGAAAACAATAACATAAATTAATATCTTGATTATATTATAAATATTTGAAATAAACTTATTATTAATTTCAATTTGGGGATCAGCGGATTTAACTACAATTCATCCATTAAAAAAACTACAAAACAAAATAATTAAATGCATACATAAACTTCCTTTTTTAGAACAACTATAAATTTGTATGAACCAAACGGATATTGATCATATTATGTGCTGATGGAACATTTTTGTATTACACGAAATTTTTAAACAATTATTTACTCTACACGGGTACAAAAATGGACATTCCGTTCCGTTGCTTTTTTTTTGCCCTATAAAGATAAAAAATGATCCCTTGCGAAAAATGAATTAGGTCTATTGTAAACATTTATCATATAAATAACCCGAGGGGTGTCTCACTGTGGCAGTAGGTGTACAAATGTTAAGGCAGGACTTAGCAGGACCGTGGCAGGACTGACAGGACTGTGGCAGGACCTGGCAAGACTATAGAAGGACCTGGCAGGACTGACAGGACTGTGGCAGGACCTGGCAGGACCGTGGCAGGACTGTGGCAGGATCAAAGCAGGACAGGCAGTACCTTTCAGATCCAATCAGATTTATCCAATAACTTTAGGAGTAGGGATAAATAGCGGGAAGCAAAAAATATTTTTGTTTCCTTTTGTTTATTAATTGAAAGTGAAATTGAAGTGCGTGTAACAGACGTCGCAGTTTGTAAAGTTTTCGGCGCGCGTCGCCGCATAATATTCCTGTTTGAGGTCTGTTGTAAACACCGGTGAATCACACCAGTCGACTAGTCGAGTTTGCAGTCTCATTTATTATGTTCATGCAAGTTATTGATAAAATCTATTGTTTATTTCCGAGTTTAATTCTTTGTTAAGAAAGAATATAAATATTTAGAAGTTGCGTATCCGTGGTAGGACAGTAACAGGACCGTGGCAGGACAAGCAGGACCCTGGCAGGACAAGCAGGACCGTGGCAGGACAAGGGCAAAAACGACAAGTCCTGCCAAATTTGGCAGTAGGTGTACAAATTTTGACTAGTGAGACACCCCTCGAAATAACCAAGTATTTAAACCTCAACAAATAGTTATAGGTTTTAAGCACATTCAGCTGTAGTTAATATATGGCCTAATATTGAAATTGTAGACTGACGCTTTCATGTAAGTCAAGCTTATGAACATTGAATATCAAACTATCAGAATAGCGGATCTTCGAGAAAACTTGACAACCCTGTTTTAGACTGTATTGGAGACGGTTTGGCCGCCATTGTGAAGTTGATCGTAAATCTATAGTTATAAATGCAGCGCCTCGGCAACAGATGTCTCAAATTCACTGATGTGATGTCGTGGTGTTGCCGCATATCGTATTTTATTGGAATTTTTAAGGATTTAAGCATTTTTAACAGACAATAAAATAGGAGGTTCTCAAGTCCAGCCGAATGTATAGTGCATAGAATAAATACTATTTTGTACGTTTAAAAAAATTACGCACACATAAAAAGTATGGTAGTATTAATAAAATTTTACTGATTGCTTACCAGCAAATTCCAATGCCTCTCCGTCAGAATTAGTCAGATCTAACTGAATGACTTCAGTGTGCCCGCAAGCGTGCTGTTCTTCTATATTCGATTGGGACATTCGACCCTCCCGCTCGATTTGAGCTTCCAATGCTTCTCTTAATGCCTAAAAGCAAGAGTGATGTTTCTTTACAATTTTAATTTATTGGAGAAGACTGCAATTGGTAGGCTTTTTCAAATTTTCAAATCGGATCTTGTACTTTATTTTTTTTTTCAATGGTTATTATTTTCTATATTATGTTGTCACTTTCCATGTAATGAATTGTAAAAGTTAGTTTGGAATAAAGACATTTTGAAAATTAATATGTTTTTAAGGAAGCCTAAAGCACTTCCATTTGTTTTTGATAGGCATAACTAGTAGCTGATTAAATTTTAGCGTTGAAACCCAAAAATAAAAACAGGAAATTCTCGACGAGTTCAATACGTAACCTTTTACGTTAACATATTTAAAAACGGTTTTTACAAAATGCTTTAAAATAATCTACCTTGTTTTCTTTCAATAGCTCATTTCTTTGCTTTTTAATTGCATCCGATTCCCTTAGAGATTCTGCTAATTCCGAGACTGCTCTGTCCCTTTCCTTTCTCATATTATCACATAAAGTTCTAATGCTTTCTCTTTCCAATACTATTTTGTCTCTTTCAGAAAATGCCCAATCTCGTCTTCCTTTTGAAACCTCTGCTTCTTGAACCTACAACATTGTGTATAGCTGTAAAATACTCACCAAAGAATCGACAATAAAAAATTATTTTTATCAATACGACAAAATCACTCGGAAAGCCTATTGAGGACAGAGGCAGATTCTCTCTTTTCTCAATTCTCCACAAAGTTCTGCCTAAAGTTTGTACAAGATGACATATCTTTAAAATCAATAATTGTTTTTAAAATATTGACGTTTAAAACGTCATTGTAACTCTTTGATAGGCTGTACCATTAAATCGCGGCGTCGCGCAAGTGAGCGGTGTTCAGGAGAGGAGAAGATCCAAAATATTAATTAATCGTTACCTTTTGCGACTTGTGATAATAATAATAATAATAATAATGTCTTTATTTCCACATTACAAAAGTTTTAATGTTAACATTTATTATATTGTATTAAGTGTAAGTGTAATGTAAAAAAAGGCGAAGTTCAGTAATAGACTGTCCCTTAAGGCTAGCCTATTCTGCTCTACTCAACCCTAGCAGAACTTTAGTAAATGTTTTACTTCATTTGGCGCAACAAGCTCTAAAAATTTTTGAAATAAAACTAGTTTTATTATAGGTAAACACTAGGGTGGAGTGAAGTTCTACGTGTCAAAAAAAAATTCGTTTTTCAAATCGGAATAGCTGCAAAAACATGCTCTACTACTTAACTAAGAGCTATGCGAAAGATGGTTTCTCTAAAATTATGTTTTGAGGTGCCCCAAGAATTTTTAAAATAAAAAAAAATCGATGAAAAAAAAATATTAGTTTTTAAAACGGAATGGCTGCTAAAACCTGCTTCACTAATTAACTATATAAGTGCTATGCGAAAGATAATTTTTCTAACATTATATTTCGAGGTGCCCCAAGCCTTTTTAAATTAGAAAATTTTCGCGAAAATTGAACACTAATTATTTTATGCAACTAATGCTTATTTTAAATTATCATTTCTGGTTTAGTTTGTATACTTTTTTTGCCAAAGAGTTTGTTTTCTTTTTAACTTGATTATTTTATTAAAGGAATATTATATATTATAACTAAATATATATAATTTAAATAAAAATCTTTTTTTTTTTTAAATATAAGACCTTTGGGACACCTCGAAATATAATGTTAAAAAAATTATCTTTCGCATAGCACTTATTTAAGTAGTGAAGCAGGTTTTTGCAGCTATTCCGTTTTGAAAAACTAATATTTTTTTTCATGATCAACGATTTTTTTTATTTTAAAAATTCTTGGGGCACCTCAAAACATAATTTTAGAGAAACCATCTTTCGCATAGCTCTTAGTTAAGTAGTAGAGCATGTTTTTGCAGCAATTCCGATTTGAAAAACGAATTTTTTTTCGACACGTATAACTTCATTCCACCCTAGTAAACGCACAACCAACATATTGTATTATTATCTTTAGGTAGCTTTGAATTGTTAAAAACATTTACGATAAGTTTCTAATTTTCATGTGTTAGTTTGTTTATTGAAAAAGTATTCAAAAATATGGTGATGAAATTTTTTAGGCTCCATTGATTTGAAGATATTTGGAAGGGGATTATACATATTTGCTATGCTATACGTAAAGCTTCTCTCAAAATACGTGGTTCTATGAAGAGGTAGCGTTGTGAGACGTCCGAAACGAACGTTAATATTATGTACACTGTAACGAAATATAATATAATTTTTTTATACAAATAGGCGGGAGTTTTAGAAGCAATAATTCTGTGATAGAAACAAACTGAGTGGACCTTCCTCCTGCTCTCCATGTTCAACCACTTTGCCTCATTCAATTTATAATAGATTCTTTCAAATTTGTAGACGTCGATGGTAGGTTAACTGTACGTTGTGTTTGTTTACTATTGTTATGTACCAGACAAATTGAGTAACTAACTGTAGTTATAAAATATTTCATTTTCTTTAAAAAACAGTTATTTTTATTTTAGGATTATAAAAAAATATGTTTTGTTTTATTTGAAAGTTTATTTTTTGCTGTAATTTTTTAATGTCACTTTCTCGTTAGCGGTAGGTTTTAGGTATTATTTAGGTGACCAGTAAAGTCCGCATCATATGGGATTTTTTTTATTAATAACTTTATTCGAAATTAGACATTGGCATTAAGTTCTGCTTCGATCGAGATGAAAATTAAGCAAAAAAATAGTAGTCACGTGATTCGCATTATATGTCAAATTTTAATTTTTTCCAAAAAATATTTCAAAAGTTGGGTTATTTCTGAAAGGATTGAAAAAAGTTATTAGAAAATTTTTTTTAAAGGCAGTTTCTAGCCCACATGCAAAATTTTAGCTGCATAAGATAATTTTGATTTTTTACCCATATTTTGTAAATTGCACCACTTTTGCAAAATAAGACTCGACGCAACCTACATAAAACTTCTTAGTTTTGACAATGCTTTATTTCAAATACATTTTCTTTAAAGTAGCGTCATATTAAATGTGTGTTTTACTAAAAAATCAAAATTGGGCTATTAAAATTTGGTCGCATGTGATGCAAAGTTTATTTGTTTTTGACCCTGTACTTATACAGGGTAACTTCATAAAATAAGTATTTTTGAAAACGTAGATTATGTCTGACAGTAATAAACCTTTATATTAAGACAAAAAAGAACACAGTGTCATCAGTAAAATGTTCATTAAGTGGAAAATAAATTTTAGTGGTGGGTAAAAAATCAACATTACCTTATATGCAGCTAAAATTTTGCGTGTGGGCTAGAAACTGCATTTAAAAAAAACTTATTCTAATAACTTTTTTCGATATTTTCAGAAATAATCCTACTTTTAAATTATTTTTTGGAAAAAATTAAAATTTGACAGATAATGCGAATCACGTGACTACTATTTTTTGCTTAATTTTCATCTCGATCGAAACAGAACTTGATGCCAAAGTCAAATTTCGAATAAAGCTATTAATAAAAAAAATCCCAAATGATGCGGACTTTACTGGTCACACTGTATAAAACATTATAACAACTTTAGTGGGTTTGATCCCCAGAATTCGAAATGTTAATTTACTTAAATATTCTCCAATCATACTTACAGCTTCAGCTAATTCAGTTTGTGCCTTATCGAGACTCTTTCTTAGAGATTCTAATTCCTGATTGGCCTGGTCCAAATTGTCTAACCTTTGTCTATGGCCAATAGAACGAGAGTCATCCCGCAGGTGTTCCTTTCTACCGCCTCCCTCCCCCAGGGTTCCGAGGCTGTCGATCAGACGGCCCCTGCTCTTTTTCATTTGATCACCTAATAGGAGACGGCCATCCTCAGATGCTGCTCCTAGCTCGCCAAATTTCTCACGAAGATCGTTGCATTCTTTGAGTGCCTGGAATTTTTTTAAAGGAATATAAGCAACCCTTAACGTTATAGACCAAACAGTTGGTTAAATATTAAAAGGCTGTATTTCCAAAATTAAAATATAGTATTTATACAGTGAGGATCAGAAGTCCTGAATAAATTCGATAAAAATTGGGGATGCATTTTTCGAAAAAATGCTTGAACATGTAAATTTTTATTTTCATTTACCCATCTTTTGACGTGAAAGTTTAGTATACAGGCTGACACATGTTAAGGATATGACATAATTCGGTATTTTCTCTTATGGAACACCCCGTATATTTTTCGATTTTTTAAATTCTAATAAACATATCTGGTATAGCATACCCTACGCCTAAAGTGAAAGATTATCGAGAAATTTTCGATTGAAGAAAAAATACTAAGTTACAAGAATATTTATTATAACTATAATATCAGATCAAGAGTTTCCTTTAAATCAGTATCAAAGATAAAAATATTAAAAACTACTCTAATCATTAATCTAGTAAATGTTCAAACTGTGCTCCATTGACTTCCTGGCAGCAAGCAAGCCGCAATTCAAACTCGTCAAAAATGTTATGTATCATTTCACGGATTATTAATTGAATTTCATATCTGATATAATTTTTTAATTCTTCGAAACTGTTGGGTTTGTTCATATACACTTTATGTTTAAGATAGCCTCATATAGAAAAGTCCATTGGAGTTAGGTCCGGCGACCTAGCAGGCCACTCTATTTGCCCCCTTCGTCCTATCCAACGACCCGGAAATACGTCATTTAAATATTCGCGCACTGACCTACTAAAGTCTGGAGGCGCGCCATCTTGTTGAAACCAAACAGAATGGATTTTCTTCAATGGATAGATAGATGTTTAATTTTTTATCTTCTGAAATTGAAGGCCGACCGGACCTAGAAAGATCTCGTACATGTCCCGTTTCTCTAAATCTCTTCTCGATTCTGCGTACGTTGGACTGAGATATCTAAATGTCTTGATATTTTATATTAAATAGTTCACAAACGTCCCTTTAAGTCCTAATACGATCACCACATCATGTCATAATTAAGACATCTATTCTCTGAGTTTTTGTCAATTTAACAATTTTCTTTTGTTAATTTTCAATATTATTTAGTTAAGTAGTACGAAATGCCGCATGACCCAAGATTAAATGTTACTTGATAGCTGTCAGCTATAAACTGACAACTAATGACAACAAATTTGAAGGACTGCTTTATACCTATTTAAATAATTAAACCCAAGGTGATTTTAAAAAGACTACTATTCAATCGAAAATATCTCCATAATCTTTCACTTTAGGCGTAGGATATGCTATATCAGATCAGATGTTTATTAGAATTAAAAAATCAAAAAATATACATAGGTACTCGTGTAATAATATATAAAATATATGTTCCATAAGAAAAAATACCGAAATATGTTATATTTTTAACATGTGTCACCCTGTATACTAAAGTTTCACGTCAAAAGATGCGTAAATGAAAATAAAAATTTACGTATTCAAGCATTTTTCCAAAAAATGCATCCCTAATTTTTTCTCGAATTTATGCAGGACTTCTGGTCCTCACTGTATATACAGTGTGTCCACGGATATAGTTTGAAAGAGGAAAAACTTTTTTATTAGTAGGTATAGAAGAAAAAGTCATTCTTTATAAAAACGTCTGCTTGTGCTGAAACTACAATTTTGAATATCAGATTTGCGATTATTATACAGTGTTCGTCACAAAGAACATTTTTAGTTTTTTGGATTTTTTTTTTTCAATTCCTTGATTTATAAAATCTAAAATACTAGTAGGTGAAAATAAGTTCTAAGACCTTTTGGTCCAGCGGGATTTACTTTTTATTCGGTGTGATCTGCTGTCAATTTGTTTTCTGTTTTTTTTATAGTCAGGTAAAAAAGGTAGTTTTTTTCTTTACACATAGTAAATCTTTTAACTAAAAAAAAAACACGGTTTTTTTATTTAACAGTTTTTTTGCATTTCCGGAAATTTTACCCTCTATCCAGAAATGGAAAGAGTTTCCTTTAAATTTCTTATTTAACTGAATCGCAAACAATAATCGAAATATTAATGATGATATGAACAACCTAGGCAGGAAAATAAATAAAATACTATTTTTTACTCACCTTATCTCTTTCATGCAAAGCACTTGCAATTTCCCGTCTAAGAGATTCAAGCTGATAATTCAATCCTCTTTTTTCTTCTTGAAGTTCCTTGTTATCTGCATCCAGCATTTTCAGTTTTTTCATTGCCTGAGAGAGATCATCGCTAAGTTTTTCCATTTCTTTATGGACTGTATCTCTATAAAAAATAACAAAAACTGTTAGAATTTTTAATAGCCGATTCCAGACTGGCCGAGTAGCTTACGGAGGCATCGTTGGTTCGCTCGGAGCGAACATGCCTAAGAGACTGCCGCTGTAGTTTTAGTAAAATAAATGTTCAGCAAGCCCAGCATTTTTCCAAAAAAAAAACTTTACTGGATTTATTGAATTCATTTCCAGTTAGAAACTCACGCTATATACAGGGTGTCCGGGAAAATGTGGGAAATCTCCCGGATATGAAAAAAACACGTGAAAAGAATATTACAAGTTCATATAAACTTCTTTCGTATCGGCCTCCTCTTCGAAGATGTGGGCTCCCAAAGAGCTCCCATGAAATTAAGTTTTTGACACATAATTATTAAACCAACAGGTATATTTTAATTTTTTTTTCATATGATGTATACCAGGTAAGACCCTTCAAATTACTATCCCAGAAAGTGTTGCGAATTATTCACAGCTGCAGGGACCAGGGTTGGTTGAATTCGTCCAAGTGGACATAATTGGACGATTTTGTCCAATTATGTCCGTCCGGACAAAATTAATTGTTCTGGACAAAATTGTACAAAATCAAATTAAACACATATAAAATTAAAAAAACTTTATTATATTAGGATTAGGGTGTCAAACAAAACTTAAACAACAATAACGGGATACCGTCGGATCATCGTGCCGTCGGATGACGGACGCATGAAAATTTACCTTAAGGCCCCATAATGAAATAACAAATAGCCATTTTCTGGAATTTTTAATTTGGTATTTATTGTTTATATAATACACAATACAAACGTGTATTTTGGGTTGCCTAAATCAACAAATTTAATAAAATGTAATGAAATTTGATTTTGTCCAATATTGTCCGATTTTGTCCGTTTTTGTCCAATTTTGTCCATGTCCTGGACAAAATCAAAAAAAGTGGACAAAATCACAACCCTGGCAGGGACGGACTAGCTGTGACACTAATGTGCCCATTTTTTTTACGCCCTGTATGATAAAAACTTTGGACAACGTTTTGTACATACCTCTAACTATATTGACTAAAAATTAAGTACTCTTCATTCATGTCGCTAATCCTAACCGTTTTCGGAAAAACGTCATTTTATTGCGATCATGTTTAATATTAAGCAGTTAAAAGTGAACATTTATAATTTATAGGAACAGATGTATCTTTTATTGAAATACGCTAAATATACATGATGTACAATGTTAAAAATTACGTTTTTCCGAAAACGGTTAGGATTAGCGACATGAATGAAGAGTACTTAATTTTTAGTCAATAGTTAAAGGTATGTAAAAAACGTAATTTTTAGTCAATAGTTAAAGGTATGTAAATACGCTAAATATACATGATGTAAATATGTTAAAAATGACGTTTTTCCGAAAACGGTTAGGATTAGCGACATGAATGAAGCGTACTTAATTTTTAGTCAATAGTTAAAGGTATGTAAAAACGTTGTCCAAAGTTTTTATCATACAGGGCGTAAAAAAATGGGCACATTAATGTCACAGCTAGTCCGTCCCTGCAGCTGTGAGTAATTCGCAACACTTTCTGGGATAGTAATTTGAAGGGTATTACCTGGTATGCATCATATGAAAAAAAAATTGAAATATACCTGTTCGTTTAATAATTATGTGTCAAAAACTTAATTCCATGGGAGCTCTTTGGGAGCCCATATCTCCGAAGAGGAGGCCGATACGAAAGAAGTTTATATGAACTTGTAGTATTCTTTTCACGTGTTTTTTTCATATCCGGGAGATTTCCCGCATTTTCCCGGATACCCTGTATAGACCATTATACATAGGTATATCTAATTATATTATAAAATTAATTTTAAGAAATAATAATAATAAATAAGTAGTAAATTTTAACATATACAGTATAGTCACAAATTCGAGAAATAAAATAGAATTTCTTACCCGACAGTGTGATTTAAAGTGTATTTTCTATTAGGCATCATTAAAATTTTTATTAAACACATAAATTTTTAGTTCCCTTTTGGTTCTGGAAAAATGTATCTCAAAAACTATAAACATAATGCAAATTTTCTATCGGTGTTCACGGCCAGTTAATTAACGAAATAATATGAACAAATACAACCGAAAACAAACATGTTTTATGTGTTCTTGCTAATAATAAAATAAATATTGTGTTTTGGATAGCAAGCGGATAAAAATATACTAAAAGGTGTAAAATCAAAATACAATTTACAATCTTGGCATCGCCATAAAAAAATTAATTTTGTAAAAAATCGACATGCCTGCACACTTGGATACAGATATATACAGGTCAAGAAAGATAAACTTGAACTAGATAATAAATTAATTCAAAAAACTAATAGAAATAGAACCTGTATAAAATTTATGAAAATGTGGCGTTTTTACATGTTTTAGATTTATTCCAGCTCTTGTCATAAATATACTTTAGTAAATTGTCTATATACAGGGTGAGTCGGGAGGAACGGACCAATAGCGAAAGAAAAGTTCATATTATATTAACGGTTTCCTAATCATTGCGTTCTTTTAATAAATGTTCAAAAATACCGCCATTGACTTCTAAACATTTTCTGCTTCGTCTAATTGCTTTATGTCTTTCTTCTTTAAAATTGACTGCAGTATTCTAATACGTCGAATTAGTGCATCCGGAGTGTCCACTTTTACTTTGTACACTTCATTTTTAAACCAGCCCCATAAACAATAATCTAGTGCTGTGAGGTCTGGAGATCTTGGATGCCAACTAATAGGACCACCGCTAAATGTTGCTTGACCTGACGAGCAAAATGTGCAAGAGCTCCATCGTGCTGGTAATACATTTGCCTTCTGATATTTACAGGAACATCCTCTAGTAGTCCTTGTATCTCATGTTGTAAAAAATTTAGGTAGTTGTCTCCTGTGAGGCGATTCTCTAAAATGAAAGGGCCATTAAATAGCTATCGAGCATACCACACCACACGTTAACCGAATGTTGAAAATTACTTTCAACTGTTGCGTGGGGATTTTCGATTGACCATACATGAGAGTTATGAGTATTATTAATACCGTCACAGGTGAATGTTTTATCTGTAAAAAGTATACGCGATACAACACGATGATTATTTATCCACCGACAAAATTCAATACGTTTAGCATAATCGTCCGATTTTAGGTGCTGTACTCTCTGTACATGGTATGGATATAAGCCTTGCTCGTAGAGTGTGTTTAATACTCTTTTTTGTGGAATACCCAATTGGTCCGATTGGTCGCCATTGGTTGTTGCATTTTCTTCTACTAAATTCAGAATATTTTCTACTTCTCCTAAACCTTGTCGAGTAGCTCGTTCAGGTGTAATGTTGGCACTGGGAAGCTTACCATTCTCGCACAAATTGTTAAAAACTCTAATAAACACGTTTCTAGTCGGATATCTGTGATGTGGATTTGGCATTTTGTAAAACTTTAATCACTCAAACTTGACAATAAACGTTTAATTACTGCCACAATACACAGACACATTGTTAAGACAACATAGATGTCAAGTAGTTTAAAGTCTTGAGCATGGCATACTCTAATTACGGGAAAATGTTGATAAAAGTGGAACGTAGAAAAAAATTTGATATTGCGCTATAACTTGAAAACAAATGAATATCGGATAAGAACATACGGTTTTTTTACATTGTTTTCGCGTGTATAATACACTCCTGATATTTGGTCCGTTCCTCCCGACTCACCCTATAGATAATTCGAAAAATTTAATGTTAAAGCCGGAAAATTACAATGAAGGTTAAAAAGTATAATATTCAGCAGTAACTATGAAATAAAAACAATAATCTATAAATAATTTGTATAATTGAATTAAAAAAATTAAATTAAAGTAGAAATGTCAAATGTGCTAAAGTACATTTTTTGACAGACTATTGTCTTATTTCCGCCTGCACTTTTAAATATTTTCTGGAAAATTGACGTCTGCTATTAATTTTTCCTGGAGCCAATTGTCTTTTTTTAAGGTTAAATTATTTTATTACTCCCAACCAACAAAAAGTTTATTACAGGGAATATAAGAAAACTACACATTTATAGTAAATATTTAAAAAAGGTATAGATACCAAAAAAAATTACTTAAAAGTAAATTTTTTAGGAATTATTTACTTCTTCTTAAATACAGGCAGAGCAGGGCTAGAGGAGCCAATAGAACTAATAGAGATGTATTTAAGTGAAAAAGTTGTTGTTGGTACCTGTGAAGTTTCTTTTGCGAATGTTATTTTTTAAATCTTAGGTATACGCATCTTTTTCCGCAAATTTATTTGTTTATTAAATCTTGATTATCACAATAACATTTGTTTTCTTGCATTTTAATATTCTATTTTATTTTTAATGCAATGACAATGAGAAAACTATGGAAAAATTTAAATTATTTACATCATCAAGATCATTTTGCATTTTGGTGAGAACGAATGCACGTATTGACATGAACCAAAGGCCAAAATGTAAAGAATATTTGCCGCTTAATGAAAACGATAAGTAGTAGTAATTTTGCTGTCTAATTATTACACAGGGTATTTTGACACTAGGAAAAAAACAACTTTTTGTTTATCCTTGTATAATATGTAAAAAAAACAATTTCTCTTAAAATTTGTATAGGCATGTAAAAACTAATAAATGTAGGTATCTAGAGCTCTCTAAAAAATCGCTTAAATCGGAGTAAAAATAAAAAATTTATAAAACCCAATTTACAAATTTTATTATGCCCGTTTTTATAGGGCATGTGCACAACCTGACAGATGACAGTCGCCCTAAGGAAAAACATATTAAGGTTAGTTTTATGACGTTGACATCGGTATATTTTCAGGTTAGTTTGTTTGTCAAATCATGACAAGACGTTATAATAACAAAAAATCAACTCTCACTGACACTGTCACTTCTTTAAAATTAATAAGGCCAGGTATCGTTTTTTTTTTATTACAGCCAGTTTGGATAAATAGCGTTCTTGAACTTCTGTTGGAAGGGTATTATAGTAGTTGCTTTTGTCCATGTTGTAGGTTAAAATACTTTGTACAACCTTATAAGTAATGTAGTAAATGTAGCAACTTAAAACCAAAGCGAATATTCTTTATAAAACAAAATCCAAAAATATGATACTGGCTACAATAATTATACTTATTGTTCGCACAGAAAAACTACCAAAAAAACACTAAAGAACAGCCAAACATCAAAAATACCTGTAAACTAACGGTAAAAACAGGTTTTGCTTTTCCTCAGGGCGTCTGTCAAATTTGACTAATGACGTCACGTGCATATGCCCTATTGCACGGAAGTGTATATTAGTGAGGTTAGCATTGACAGTAGATAGTCAATTTGTCATAGGAAAATAAATTTTGCAAAAAAAGTATTTAGAAGAAATATTACACGCACTACATTAATACCTTTCCATAAATGTACCGGGTGGTCAAATAAGCGAGGACGTCGACTTTATCTCGGAAACCATTAATCGTACAACTTTCGGAAATATTTTTTTATGAGTAAAGTGGTCAAGAGAAATTGCTGGAAATTACTTTTAAGTTCCTCATTTCGCCGCAAGGGGGCACAATTAAAAATTGTTTTTTCAAATTCTAAATTTCTCCGAAAATTCCTATATTAAGGTATAACTCTGATTACATCATTGGAAAGCTTAGACAATTCTGCATCATTATGGTTTAATGCTCATTGGCGTACCGACCTTGATAAAAGTGGGAGAAGCTATTGAAAGTGTAAACATTAAAATCGGTGTAACTTCTAAACGACTTATCCGATTTTACTAAATTTAAGCTTGTTTGGAACTACCTTCAATCAACTGTCGTATCCGATGGTGCAAGATAGTTTCTAATAAAATTGCTAGAGGGCGCAATTTGTATTAAAAATTATTGTTTTGGCAATAACTCTGAAACGAACAAAGATATCGAACTGCGGTTTTTACATCTTTTCTTGCAAATTTCATCTACTTTTCGATTATGATGTCATAGTTATACCGTATGATTTGAATTTTCGGGATAAAATCGAAAAAACTGTTATTATTAAAAATTGCGCCCTCTAGCAATTTTATTAAACACTATCGTGTACTGTTGGATACGGCGATTAAAGATACTTACCTTTCCCTTCCAAACAAGCTTAAATTTAGTAAAATCGGATAAGTCGTTTAGAAGTTACAGCGATTTTAATGTTTACACTTTCAATAGCTTCTCCCACTCTTATCAAGGTCGGTACGCCAATGAGCCTTAAACCAAAATGATGCAGAATTGTCTAAGCTTTCCAATGATGTAATCAGAGTTATACCTTAATACGGGAATTTTCGGAGAAATTTAGAATTTAAAAAAACAATTTTTAATTGTGCCCCCTTGCGGCGAAATGAGGAACTTAAAAGTAATTTCCAGCAATTTCTCTTGACCACTTTACTCATAAAAAAATCTTTCCGAAAGTTGTACGGTTAATGGTTTCCGAGATAAAGCCGACGTCCTCGCTTATTTGACCACCCGGTACAGATTAAAAACCATTTTGTCACCCGGACTTAAACCATTGTAGCTTACCTCTCACTCATAATGAGCGTGTACTCAGCCATCGTGGCATTTCTTTCATCGGTCAACCTCTTAATGTCCTTGTTGCCCTTAATCGTGGCGTTGACAGCTTCTTCGTATTGCTGTTGGAGTTTTTGATGTGCCTCCCTGTACTTTGCGTAATCTTTGCACAGTTTTACCAATTGTTGCTTAAGTCCTTGAACGTCCCGTTGAGCTGCGCCACGTTCTTGGACTGAGAAAAAATGCGTGTGGTAAGCTTAGTATTTGTATTTCGGACGCACACTATCGTATTTGTCCTTATCTGGTGCAATTTTAACGAAAAACTACTAAACTAATAGAGGTATTTTGAATCAAAATTATAACCGAACGCAATCAAATATTTTTGCATATTAGGTCCAAAAACAAATGAACAACCGGCATTCTAAGTACTTATATGTTTCGTCCTATTTATTTTGCAATTATTCACTCTCATTTAGAATGTTTAACTTTACTACGGGAATCAACTTTTAAAAATTTACTTAACCCTTTAAATATTTTACAAGATAAAGCAATTAAAAATATATATTCCTTGGATAGACAATATTCAACTAAACTTATGTATAAAAATTTTGTTATGTCAATTAAGGATACTCACTTAACCCAAAGTATTGTTCTTGTTCACCAAATTATATGAAAAAATAAACATTCAAATATACATCTCAGTTCCAGATGTGACGTGCATAATCATTTAACTAGAATGTTTTGAATATTGACTTACCCTTAATACAAACTAGGGCATGTCAGAACTCCATTTATTATCGAGGTATGAAATTTTAGAACGAAATACCCCAAGAATTAAAATTTTTAAATACAAAGGGAAAGCCAAAATGTAAACTGAAAAATATTTAAATATGTAATTCTTTTATTTCTACTTCTTCTTTTTCAGAATAATTTAAAATTGAATCTAAACAATATTTATTAGGTTTATTTATTACGTTAAAATAAATAATTGCGTTAACCATATACGTATTTAAATATTTCAATTTTTTTATTGGATAATAAAATAACATTGTAAGTATTATTTTAGTTTTAAATATTTATTTTTATTGATTTACCTTATTGTATTTTTAATTAATTATATTTTACCACTTACGTCATTTCTTAAATTAGAGAATCCCTCATAAACTAATGTTTTTGGTAGTAGTAGTAGTAGTAGTGGTAACAAGATTTATTTAGCAATATGCTACAATTTAACAAGTTTTATAAAATATTAAAACAAAAATAATCAAAAGAAATATTAAATTTTTAACATTTAATCACTGAAGTTTTTCTAAAACAATTTTTTTTTTCGTATATTTATCCACATTTAAAATTATACGCATCGCTTTATTTTGCAAAACTTACAATCTATTAAATACCCCGTCATTTGCTATATATAAAATAGTTGAACAATATACAAAATTAAGTAAAATTATTGTGTTATAGATTGTTTTTCGTGAAAATAAACTTAAATTTTGACTAATTCTTTTTAAATAATTAATTTTTTTCAATTTTAGAATCAAGATTTTCGAAATGTAATTCAAATTTTAATTTAGAATCTAAAATTACTCCCAAATATTTAAAAGAGTGTATAATTTCTAATTTTTCATCATCAACAAAAATATTTATATCTGTATTATTAACGTTATTTCCAATAACCATAAATTTTGTTTTAGAAAGATTTAATTTTAATTTAATTATGCTATTTAAAATTGCTATACAAACAAGAATATTTTTACCCTTTAAGTATACATATATGTAAAGTATCATTAGCAAACATTTGAATAAAACTTTGTTTCAACACATTTGGCATGTCATTTATATAAAGAATAAATTTTAATGGGCCTAAAATGCTACCTCGTGGTACCCCAATATTACGAGCAATATTATTAAATTCCTTTTTGGAAAAAATTTTGAAACCATTTCATTTATAAACAACTCCCCTTAATCCATACTGATAATTTTTTTTTTTAATTTATCCCATTATTATCCCATATACAGTGTGGTTGTTTAAGTGTGGGAATTTTTTTTATTACCGATTTCTCAGAAAATTTTATTCTTAATAAAAGTTGGTGCATGTTCAATAATCATATTAGATGCACTTGGAATGGTTGCAAGTCAAACGGCGTACAGGGTAGGCCAAAAAATATAAAACTTGTACAAGAATAAAGTTTTTTAATAAACATTTAAAATAACAATTTTGCGCTTTAAATGATAGTTTTTTAATCAGCATATTATTATTACTAATGTTTTATCTTGTTAAGAAGAATTTTTAGGATATTTTAAAGTTGTGTTTAATATCGTTGCAACAAACATGAAGTTTGTGATTCCTTAATAAATTAAAAGTTCAAGTAAATTTTACAAATATGCTTGAATTTGAACAAAGATATGTGAAAGTGATTTGATTTTGAATAATTTATGAAGGTCTTTATGGTGATAGAAAAAATTTTTTTGGGAAATTATTAATGTTTTTTAAAAAAATATATTTTTTTTATTTTAGGAAGTCACGTTTGTAAATCTATGCATAACTTTTAATTCTAAACAACTTTTCTTAATAACATTTTGCTGAATTTTCTGAAATAGGGGTACTTTATTCCTATACAATTTTTATAGTTTTTGGCCTACCCTGTACGCCGTTTGACTTGCAACCATTCCGAGTGCACCTAAAATGATTATCGAACATGCACCAACTTTTATCAAGAATAAAATTTTCTGAGAAATCGGTAATAAAAAAAAGTCCCATATGTTGCACACTTAAACAACGACACTGTATAGCCACATTTCAAACTTATAATTTACACAGATATAAAATAATATCCTGCCAACCTTGTCCATTTCCCTGGTTTAATGCCACTGTTACTTATAGAAATTGAAATTAAATCATACCTAAAACTTCGCACTGTTTAAGCAACCTAGCGTTCTCGTCTTGCGCAACTTCCAACTTCGAAAGCGCCTGCGTATGCGACATGAAAAGGGCTTCTGAAGCGTTACCATTGTGCTCGGTCAGCTCTTTAAGTAGCCGTTGATTATCATCCCTCAGCTGTTTGTTCTCAGCTACCAGCTCAGTATATTTGTTACGTAACGAAGCGGAATCTTGACTGGACACCTCAAGTTGGTTCATCACGGCTCGGTGTTGTTCTCGGTAATAATCCAGGTCCTAAAGAAAACTTTTATTAATTTCAATTAGAAAGAAAAACAAGCTTAGCTTTAATTACCAACCTATGTGTTTTTTCAGAGTATGCCTCTCAGGCAATTGCACACAAAAAGCAGCTTGATTTCATATATAGTGTCACCAGTAAAGTCCGCATCGAGGGGGAAATCACTGGGGTATTTTAGTGTACAAAGTAAAAAATTGCAGGGGCATTTCGAGGAATTTAGAGGTATTTCGTCGAATTTCAAGGTATTTCGGGGAATTTCGGGGAAATTTCAAGGTATTTCGGGGTATTTCGAGGTACAAACGTATTTTTCATAATATTTAATAATATCTTCTACAATTTGGCAACGTTGTTGTAAATGTAATCGGCCGAATTTTGCTGGGAATTTTAAGAGCGCTTTGGGGAATTGCAGGGAATTTGGGGAAATTGCGGGGAATTTCGGGGAACTTTTGGAGAATTGCAGAAAAATTAAAGGAATTTCCAAGGTATTAAAATTTAGGGTATTTCGGGGAATTTCAAAAAATTTTGGGTAATATCGGGGAATTTTTTCTGAAAGGGGAATTTCAGTGTACGGGTAAATATCATGAAAATGAGACATTCCATGTCTTTTGCTCTAAAAAAATAGAAAAATAGATTTTTGAGTAAAAATGCAATAATAAATCGTTCTTAAAATATATTCTATTCTATAATACTACAAAACAATTTTCTTGCATTATCTTATTTTGTAATAATAAATAAAAATATGATAAAAATATCAGTCCCGTGGCAGGTCTCTGTACAAAGTTACGTTGTAAATTATTTAAAATCTCTACTCATGGATGTTATTTTAACTTTATTTTAAACACATCAATAAATTAATTAGGCATTACACATATTCTACCTACCGGATTCAAAATAAATTATTTTGTTTTCCCATATTACCATATAAAATTCCGTCTCATAAAAAATAATCAGTCCCGTGCTCTATACCACGCAAGCTCGAAATAAATAGTGGGAAATTTTTAGGAACTGGTTCATCATGTATATCAAATGTAGCGTCCCGCCATTTCGCTCTTAACCGTCTCAGTGTTAAAGTTAGTTTAACAGTTTATGTGTTCTGTGCAGATTTTGTGTGTTTGGATCATTTGTAACCGACCAGTAGCCAATCCCGTGGTAAGAAAAATATGATTGTTTCTTTAGTAATTATTATTTTTTATTTTTGTATAAATTATTGTTACACTATACTTGTTTGGAAATTACACAGTATGGCAAGATATTTAATTCATAGGATGTTTTATCAAATTAAATGTGTAAAATAGTCAGGCCCGTGCCAGTCAGGCCCGTGCCAGTTCAGCAACACGAGACTGAGAAAGTTACACGGGACTTACCAAATAATACGTAATTTTAATAAAACATTAGTTTTTACGTTTTTAGGTACTTTGGAATAAGATGGCAAGGCCGTGCGTAAGTGAGGAAGAAAGAAAACGGCGTAAACGAGAAAAGGAGCGAGAACGTAGAAGAAAGATACGCAATGATCCAATTAAAAAAAACATAACAACGAGCTTGTGCATACCATAAGAAGTTAAGTTTTATTTCAGTTTTTTGCATCATAAGCATAGAAACGTTTTTTTAATTTATATTTTTGTAATAAATCACCAGTTTCTTTGAATTTATTTTTGTTTTAATCAGTCCCGTGGTAACACGTCAGTCCCGTGCAGACAATCTCCAAAAAGCTCAAAAACTTTATAAATGTCGTAAAGTATGAATTTTGACAAATATTAGGTACCTATTAACCATAGTTTATAATTTTACCGTAGTATAATTGTGATGTTACATTAATTTTTTGTGGCCGAAATCTACTTTGGAATTACTCACTTTCGTGATATTTACCCGTACAAATTTTTTAGTGATTTCCCCCTCGGTCCGCATCATATGGTTTTTTTTTTAATTAATAGCTTTATTCAAAATTTGACTTTGGCATCAAGTTCTGCTTCGATCGAGATGAAAATTAAGCAAAAAAAGTCACGTGATTCGCATTATCTGTCAAATTTTAATTTTTTCCAAAAAATAATTCAAAAGTGGGCTTATTTCTGAAAATATCGAAAAAAGTTATTAGAAAAAGTTTTTTTAAATGCAGTTTCTAGACCACATGCAAAATTTGAGCTGCATAAGATAATTTTGATTTTTTACCCATATTTTGCAAATTGCACCACTTTTGCAAAATAAGACTTTACGTAACCTACATAAAACTTCTCAGGTTTGAAAAGGCTTCATTTCAGACACATTTTCTTTAAAGTAGTGCCATATTAAATGTGTGTTTTTCTACAAAATCAAAATTGGGCTATTCAAATTTGGTCGCATGTGATGCAAAGTTTATTTGTTTTTGACCATGTATAACGTAACTTCATAAAATAAGTATTTTTGAAAACGTAGTTTGTGTCTGAAGGTAATACACGTTAACGTTATTGTGACATAGCTTAATGATAAATTATAATATAGGGGTTTTAAATTAAATCGTTGAAAATAGAATAACTTTACGTTGTTAAAATAAAATTTATTTTCCACTGAAAAAACACTTTACTGAAGACTATGTGTTCTTTTTTGTCTCAATATTAAGGTGTATTACTTTCAGACACAAACTGCGTTTTGAAAAATACTTATTTTATAAAGTTACCTTATACAGGGTCAAAAACAAATAAACTTTGCATCACATGCGACCAAATCTTAATAGCCCAATTTTGATTTTGTAGAAAAACACACATTTAATATGGCGCTACTTTAAAGAAAATGTATTTGAAATAAAGCCTTGTCAAAACTGAGAAGTTTTATGTAGGTTGCGTTGAGTCTTATTTTGCAAAAGTGGTGCACTTTACAAAATATAGGTAAAAAATCAAAATTATCTTATGCAGCTGAAATTTTGCATGGGGGCTGGAAACTGCATTTAAAAAAAAACTTTTTCTAATAACTTTTTCGATATTTTCAGAAATAACCCCACTTTTAAATTATTTTTTGGAAAAAATTAAAATTTGACATATAATGCGAATCACGTGACTACTATTTTTTTGCTTAATTTTCATCTGGATCAAAGCAGAACTTGACGCCAAAGTCAAATTTTGGAAAAAGCTATTAATAAAAAAAAAATTCCATATGATGCGGACTTTACTGGTGACACTGGTATACAGACTGTGAAAAGGCTTTCGACAAGGTCGATCATAGAATACTGTTTGGTTGATCATGGATGTACTCAACAAGCGTAAAATTTTCTAAAATCTTATCTATCACAGCGAATACTAGTAGTGAAAGTTGGTAAAACGTATTCTAAAGAGTTTGCGGCCACTTCTGGTGTCCCACAAGGAACTAATCTAGGCCCACTATTATTGATTGTATTCATTGATCCGCTACCTCAGTGCATCACATAATCAATCGGCCTTCTGTTTGCAGATGATTTTAAATTGTTTAAGATAAACTATACCAAAGAAGAGTGAACGCATGACTTAAATAGAGTTTCTGATTGGTTTGTAGGTAACCAAATGCATTTAAATGTTAAAAAGTGTTTTGTGATGTCGTTGAAGCGAAAATCAATTTATTTATTTATTTATTTAATCTCTTACAAATACAAAAAAGGAGTATTAACAAGTAAGAGAGCCTAAAACTATGGACTGGAAGGAGACTAAAGAAAATGTCAACAATTTTAAAGAACTTTATTATCTAACATTTAGATCTGTAATTATTTTATCTAAAGAAACAAGACTTAATTTCTGTAGCGTTTGTCTTAAATAAATCTATACTAGATCTATCAATTAATCGATTATATCTGATTAAGTGGTGACGAACAATCCATTGGATTTGTATGAAACAACCTCATACTTCTAATTCTCAAATTAATTTTAGGTACTTATACTGTTGATTAAACACAAATCTTTGTACGTAAGATTATTAATGATAGAAAATACAAATAATAAAACAGCCTGCATAGATCTTTTACTTTCTAAAGTTACAAAATTATAAGAATCAAGCATACTTCTATACGATATCATATATGGATATTTATTATTTTTTCTGACATACAAATAACGCAATAATCTTTTTTTTTACTCTTTCAATGAGATCTATATTTATCTTGGCTTGAGGCGCCCAAATGATACATACGTATTCTAAATGAGGTCTTGCCAAGGCATTATACTGTTTTATAATAGAATCTATATGTTTAAAATTTTCTGTATTTCTAATTACAAAGCCAAGCAGCGTATAGGCCTTATTAACGATACTATTATAGTAGGTTTTACATTTTAAGTCCGATTGCACATGAACTCACAGATCGTTAAACTCATTCTCATTATATTATCGATGACTATTATGTAAGTGAAATAAAGCTTGACCGGAAAAATGAAGTTAAGGACCTTGGAGTAATTTTACAGATAAATATGAAATTTAACAATTATTATATGCATATTACAAATAAGGCTTATAAGTGTTCGGGTTTTGTCGTACGAAATAGCAAAAGTTATAGGATAGCCACAATTATCAAATTGTACAATGCTTTGGTGAGACCATCTCTGGAATATGCAAGCCAAATTTGGATACCCACTGCTTCAACTTTCACTAACCATATTAAAAAAGTACAGAAGCGTTTTCTAAGATTTCTATATGTCAGAAAAAATAATGCATATCCATACGTGGTTTCATACAGGGCAATGTTGAATAGTTTTCAATTTACAACTTTATTGCATAGAAGAAACAACATAGCTGTCATGTTTATATACTATATTGTCAATCATACCAAATACAAATACTGTGGTTTAATTAATTACATAGGCAATAAAGTACCAAAGATTAACCTTAGAATTACAAACAAAGATTTATTTAATATTAGTGAAAATATATCCCCATTAAGTCATTACGGTGCAATAAATTAAAGATAGGGAAACCTTTTGATATATTTCTTATTAGTGTTGAGCAACTTAAAAAAATATTTAACAATAATGCAGAGATTTAAAATATTGTTTTATTATTTTGTTATTTTATTTTATTTTATTTTAGTTAGCAGTAGCCTTTACCTGTAAGTACATATAGGAAGTATCCTAAGTGTGTTTGTTAGGTGAACAATAAATAATTTAATTAGATAAATTTTATTTTGGGGTCTTGGCATGGTAGGGTATTCTGCCTAAAGCAGCGACACATATCAGAAGCGGGAAGGAGACCATTTTAATATAGCTATAAACCAATTAAATACGTTGTATAACAAGCACAATAAAAAACTTTATGCCTTGGAAAAAAGGGGCTGAGCGTCCACCCTGAAGAGGCCGCTATTAAATAATGTTTCGCCAGTGGAACAATTAATGAAAATTTATTTGCGATTTTTACACTTACATTTAGCGCATGATCACATCGTCTCCTGGAACTATTCAATTCGTTGTTGGGTTTTTCAAATTGTTGTTTATAAGGATCATAGTCTCTAGTAGCAAAGTTCCTTGACAGGGTATCTAAAATAAACAGAGGCACCTCTATTTACTAGATACATTGATTGTTAAATTCTGTTAGAGTAAACACAAGAGACACAGTAAACCTTTTTGAAAAAGTAAATATAAAATAAGTAGGTTCAAATTAAATCGGATTTTACGATATATAAATTAATAAATTTTCAATAAAACGTTAAAAATATATAACAGATAAATGATTAGCGGCATACAGACAGTTTTATAAAATTGAAAAAGTTTTATGCCTCCGCTGGAACTTAAACCCAGAATCTCTCGAAAAAGCGGAAAGTCCGATAAGGCTATTGTTTTAGTCTCTTTGATTTTTTTTTTGTTCATCGTGATTTAAAATCTTTAAAAGTCCATTGGCTAGTTTAAATTACTTGTTAAATTCTTACGCGAAAGTTATTTAAACATGGGTAGGTCAAGTATTTTGGACGCACACATATTATTAGATATTAAAAAACGAATATCATCAAGCACCGTCATGCACAAAGTTTTGAGTTAATTGCTCAAAATTACCATCAACTTTGGTTTTAAAGGAGTTTACACTATTTGCGCAGAATGTACTTTTTTCAAGCGAGTTCCATATGTACACTACCCGATTGATGAGGCTTTGTTGGAAATGTCGCGGATTTTTCTTTGCTTAATTTTTTTTGAGTTCCCGAAGCTGTTGATTTTGATTTAAATGAAACAAATTTCTCAAGTTACAAAAATAGTAGTCCGTTAGTATTTTAAAAGTTTCTATTATATCACCCCTAGTTCTTCTTTGCTTCAGAGCTGTTAGCCCAAATCTTTTAAGTCTTTTGGGATGAGGTAGTCATTTTAATTCAAATATAATTCTGGTAACCCGCCTTTGAACCCTTTCCAAAATTTCAAAATCTTTGATGTAGTAGGGGTACCAAATATTGTATCCGTATTCAATTTTCGGTCTGATATAGGAAGTGTACAATTATTTCTTTACAATCTGTAGAGTGATTTTTGAGAGTGTTTTGCACCATGACAATAAAACTATTGGCTTCCTTTACCATTTTAATAATATGTGCTTCCCATTTTAAATTAGAATAAATTAGTAACCCCCAGATCTGTTTGTTCTGTAACGCTAATAAGTTGAAGATTATTTAGCAAATAATATGTTTCACAAGGGTTTTTTGGGCCAATATGCAATACTGTACATTTTGATACATTAAGCTTCATGCACCACTGGCTTGTCCATGACTCAATACGTCTCAGATCCCTGTCTAAGCATTTCTTTGCAACAATGGATTACAGAACAACTTGGTATCGTTAGCAAAGAAAATGATGATTGTCTCAATATCCCATGACAAATCGCTAATGTAAACCAAAAACAGTAATGGTCCTATAACAGATCCTCGGTCTCGAGCAGCGTTAATGCCGAATCTAGATTATTGTCCTTTCCTGTCATGCAGTTTTTGAGCATTAGAGCGGCTTTATATTCTAGTGCTATAAAACGTCAGGATCTGATAAGATATTTCGCGATTAATAGTAATTTACGTTACAAGTCCGGAAAAAACTGTTTTCGGACGTGTTGTGTACACTATTTTTTTGGCAACCGTGTAGAATAACAAATCAATGAGACACATTTCTTTATTATATTTCTTTGTAGAACAAAATTTCGAACATTTTAATTCTTATTTGTATTAAATATTGAAATTCGAACAGAAGATAGGTACTAACAAAAACATTCTAATTCTTATTTAAGTATATTAATATTTACTTATATTAAAATTCGAGCAATTGCTAATATTGATGTGATAAAAAAAATTTTCGGATTCGATTTTTTTTCGTTCCTTTGTATTTTTTGAGAATATTTACCATAGTAACGTATATTTTTTTTACACCATCAGAAAGTAGAGATTTCAACGAACAAAAAGCCCACCGACTTTTTTAAAAAAGCAGATATTTTGACGTGAGAATTTTCGATTGAAAATTATAGGGTGCTTTTTCGATATTAAGTCAAAATAAGGTTAAAAAATAAATATTTTAAATCAAAAAAATTACAGTGTGTTTGGGACATAAAAAAGTAAGTTTTGACCAAATTTCGTGTATAAAAAAATTTTTTCGTAAAAGATAAAAATAAAAAACCAAAAACTTGGTTATTTGAATTTTTCACATAAATTTTGAGGTTATGTGAAAAAGTGCAAATACAAAAGTTGTAGATCTTTTTATTACCTATAACTTTGCTATTTAATGTTTTTCCATAGGACTTGTAGTTTTGCCGAAAATCGAGATAAATCGTTTTCTAACCTTAAAAACTCACCGCCCCCCACTTCCCGACCTCGGATCGCCCGTAATTTATTTTTCCTTTCATTTTTGTTATATTCTCTTCCTTTTCCAATGGGTTTCATCCTACTATTATTTTTTTTGGTTTTAAAAATTATCAACCCTGGTCTACTTGCACTACGCAGAGTTGTAGTTAAATATGTTATTAATCATACGAAAAACACTTACTGCTACTTCCAGCTCCTGCGTCACTATTCGCTGCCATTTTGTATAAAGTTTAAGTAAAGCATTTACTTAAAATTACCTGAAACAAACATACAACAAAATGTAGAATAGATCAAATTATCAAAACTGGCAAACATAATCCATTTTACATAACTCAATTTTATACCGATTTTGTTAATAGTAACAACCACACTGGTATAATAAAAGCATTTTTTTGAAAGTTTCAATGAAGCAATTTTTATAAATTAGACAGTAAAAAGTGTGTGTAAGACAGAGAAAGAACGGTAAGGTACAATGGATGGTGTGTGGGTATGTGTGAATGCAGGAGAAATAAATATAGTTTAAAAAAACTAAAAAACACGCTTTAATAATTAATCAAACTAAAAAGCGGAAAATAAATATAGTTTAAAATATTTCTTGAAATTCTTAATATAGGCAGAAAATAATAATGAACGATAAACATTAGTATTATTGTGAAAAAAGCGTGGGGTGCTCGATATACGAAAAATATAGCACAAAGCGCCCCATGCTTTTTTTTCACTATAATACTAATGTTTATCGTTCATTATTATTTTCTGCCTATATTAAGAATTTCAAGAATTATTTTAAACTATATTTATTTTCCGGTTTTTAGTTTGAATAATTAAAGCGTGTTTTTTAGTTTTTTAAACTATGTTTATTTTTCATTTTTTAGTTTGAGTTATTGTTAAGAAAAAAAATTTTTTGAGTAGATTGAGCTAGATTAGTAGATTATTGTATTGTCGCGGTTCTTGATAAGTCTACAAAATTTAAATTAAATCTGACCGTTTAAAGTGGGTAAAAATCGGGTTCAACGAAGTCGGTTACAAACAAACATGCATACAAACCCGAACAAACGACCAAAATCAAAAAAACAATTTGTCAAAGTTTTATTTGGACGGATAAATTTTTTTTTAATTTTTCTCTATTCTTAGCGACAATATCTATACGACCCCACGTTTGTTTCATTACTATCGTTTATTGTAATAATTCTGACATATTGACAGGTGTCAAATTTTGACAAGACAATTTTTTGCGTATTTTTTTTCAACTTTCCACCGTCAATACGACCTCATAGTTTTTTCATTAGTATCATTTTTTTTTAAACGATTTGACATATTGACAGCTGTCAAATTTTGACAGGAGAATTTTTTGCTTATTTTTCCCAAAGTCTCCGCATCGAATACTATACGACCCCATAATTTGTTTCGTCAAAATCGCTTCTTCGTTTTGTACCTGACAGCTGTCAAAAGCCGCAATTACCTCAGACCGCTTGGATTGATCTAAATCGTTCGTTTATGACATCTAAATGGAGGGGAAATAAATCTCAACAGTTCGGCAATTAAAATCGGAGCGCTCCGAGGATAATCTTTTTGCTCGGAGTATTTTGACCGAGGAAAGTGATTAATCTCAGCTGAATTTGTGAGGTTAAGTTTAATGTTTATATTTAGGTTTAAAATTTTGGTAGTTTGATTGAACAAAGCCTTTATTTTTCTGTGATTTGACTGAAAATAATATGCAGGAAGTGGAACTATATTATGTGGAAGAACAAAAACGCTATACCATGTTTATTTGACCATAAATACACAGAAATATTCTACATGTTCTATATAAGACGTCCCAGCAGGTTGACTTGGTTATTCCAAATCGATCAGTGACTGATCTAAATTGAAAATACACATTAGGCAAGGCTAAGGAAGGCATAAACTCTGGTGGGTTTTACGTAAAACTTTCCATATTTGATAAACACCAGATTGCTATCATGGTCTGTTTATCCAATAACATTTCCGGATGGCCAGCATCTACAGCTATCAATCTTCCCTCTGAAACTGCATTTAATTAATAAAGCAAGTCTTCAAAGGTAGTTGGGGACAATCTAAAGTGCTGTCTGAACTGGTGATGTGCAAATCGGGGTACGTACCGTTTCTTCGGCAAAACCGTCTAATACCTTTTCCAAAATCTTGAAGTATTCCTCATTATCGTCTTCAAACATTAGTTGATATAGCCTCCTTCAATTAAGGCCAATACAACGCTAGGAATACTAATTTTTAGTAACTTTACAAAAAGGAAAAAAAGGTTAGGTTTCTTAGATCAAAACAAAAATATTACATTTTTGACTTTGACAGAGGTCAGCTGTTAGGTACCGTTCGTTTATCACAAAATTCTCGGACCGATCCGAGGCCACGTGACAAAATATCCATCGCATCTCAGATGTAATTGCCGAACGCGGCTAAAATTTGACAGGAGAATTTTTCGCGCGTAGATTTTTGTATTTTCAGCGGTTCCTGATAAGTCTACAAAATTTAAATTAAATCTGACCGTTTAAAGTGGGTCAAAATCGGATTCAAAGAAGTCGGTTACAAACATACAAATACAGGTGAAGCTAATAAGTGTGTTGATAAAAAAAGGTAAATCCCGGTTGTAGTAAGTACGAACAAGACAGAAACAATGGGTTAAAAGGCCTGCAGTCCGATCTCGCATAGGTGTAAGACTGTAAAATAGATAAACAAACTATATCAACTTATGGGATTTAGGCTCGGATTTAGGTGACCAAAAAGTTGCATTGGAGTGTTTTAGCTAGAAACTTATTTATTTATTTATTCTATCAACAGCAACAGCCGTTAACAAATACAATTAAAGTCTCAGTTATACTATAACTAGATAGTATACAATCAAGATACTTATTATAGGTATTATTTAACAGTTAACATGCTGTCCAATAATTTCCGGATATAATGGATGAATGTAAACAGGCCACTGCACTGTTTAGGTGGTATGAACAATGAGATTGACTAAACCTAGAAAAGGGACTTGGTTCTTCAGTGCCAAGAAAAGGCATTATATTAATGACATGATGTGTGAAATGGTAATGCCACTGTGAAACTACCTGAAATGACAATACAATAGGGAATTATTGGAAACGCTATAAGGTGAAGGCCTTATTATGGTCGTTCTTAAAATGACAGCTAAGCATGCGCACTAAAAAATATTTAATATGGGAACCATAATAAAATACTGCCGTCCCCTATTTACGACTAGTTACCGTAAGTAAAATAACGTTTCCTTATTTCCCTTATTCGGCAAACCGAACCTCAAAAAACAGATGGTTGCATTATAACAGATTAAGGTTTACCTAATGACGATTTGGCCCTTATAAGAGAATTTGTGGGACAAAATCTCTTATCAAATCCTGAAGGATGGGAGGTCATTAGACATTAGGTTATAAATAACGCTGTCGTAAAAAGGAAAGCGTTCCAATAGGTCTTTATTTTTTAGAGAAATAAGGTTAAGACCTTATTAAAATAGGGCATTCCCTTATTAGTGCTGACGTAAAAATTTCCTTTTCAATAATTCCCTAATGAAACTAAAATTGTGACACAAATTAGTTTCTACCCAAGCAGGGCTGAACCTCAGAAGATGAAGTTTCAACCCAAAAAATTTCAGTCTTTTCATCTATTCATGCGTCGCTCCAGGGACACACTGAATATTGTAATATTATTTCAACAGCCATTAACAGATACAATTAAAGTCTTTACAGTTTTATTGTTACTAAATATATCGTGGGAGCAAAAATTATTTACATCAAAGAGGGCTTGGATTAAAAACCGTAGAGCTTGGTTTAGATCACAATGATATGGGGACGATATATATCTAACCAAATCTAGGTTAAAATTTTGTCAAATTCATATTATGTTATGATATGCCAAACTAATGAGTAATAAAATAAGTAGACAAATACAAATTTATTTTTGTTGTTTACAAAATTAACAAACCTATGAATATACAAAAAGAAAAATAATTACATAAATTGCTGAAATTGGCCACCGCAAAAAATGGGGATTTTCACTACTCCACATGCGTGTATTCTGAGAATTCACATAACCGGAGAGGTGGAACCAGGCTTAATCCGAAAAAAATGTCAGGTCTAATAAATCATTTCTTTCCAATAAAATATGGGTAAAGCATCGAGAGTAATTCCTGTGTCTTTCAAAATCTGCGGCTTGTATCTTTTGGAATACTTGCACTTTATAAGGAAATAAATTTAGCTGCTTCTTAAGAATAGTCCTGCATGTTCCATAAGATCTTCCCACTTCTTGGGACAGGCGTCTTATACAATTTGTTGGCGTATTTTGCATTATTTCACGAACGTTTGCAACACGTTCTTCTGTTCTTACAGATGGTCTTCCTGCTCCTTTTTTGTGTTGTATAGAACCTGTTTTCCTAAACACAGCCACGGTTCTTTTCAGGCAATGATAAAAATCCCCAGCAATAAAAGCAACGTTATGAAAATGTTCGTGAAAATCGTCCATGCACAAAGTCGGATTGTATTGCCACTTACCATTTACTCTAACCCCGTTTCGAAAATACGCCTTAACCATGAATGTGTTGTGCTGTTCCGTAAAGCCCATTGTGTGAACTGATCAAGAAATCGGAAAAATTAGCAATGAATCAAATTACTTGTAACGACTGTCGAAGCTGACGGAATAACTGATTGATTGTTAATTCAGGTCGTTACTGACACCCAACAGGTATTAAGCTCTATGGCTAAGCATTACGTCCTTAGATGCAAGGCCCTCTTTGATGCAAATAATTTTTGCTTGCACGGTACAACCAAGACATACTATTTCACAGTTAACCTGCAGTCCAATAAATTCTTACATTGATTTAAACTGTTAGTATCTATGTCAATGTTAGACACATACTCATGATTAGGAAATTAATTTTTTTCCCTAGAAAAAAGTTGACAACCATTTGAAATGATATTAACGCCAATCTAAACACGAATCTTGCCAAACCACAGTGAATCATTCAGGCCTATTGTTATTAACTTGTTCATGTGTTTATTGTGGTATTCAATCATTTTGTTGAATAAATTGTTGTTATTTTTGGGTCATATAAACTTTTAAAACAATACCACAAATAATAGGTATAACAATTCCTCTGTGTTTAGTGCATAATTGTTTTATTATTGAGAAAGAGGTAATGAATCTCTATAGGTGCATTGTTTTATTAAGACATATTATAAATTATCATACCTATACATTTTAAAAATTGTTAATGATAAACTCGGGGATAAATTGTTGTGCTGCCTGATGTCCAGATATTACCTATATTATTTTTTTTACTTTTCAACAAACCCAAATAACATAACTCAGTATTTTCAAAGTCAGCACACGTCGATCACTACGAAGTTACAGTAAGTTGAAATGATGCTGCCAACTCAAATTAGTGGACGGCAACCTATAAAAACCAAATCCCCATTAGTACAGCGATATGATAGTGTCATATTTATACAACCTAATAAGCATTCTACTTTTTTTTTTATTGGCCAGTGTGTTGCCTCGATTTATTGAAGGACGCTGACTTAACAACTCAGGATTGTCAATCTTTCCCTTTATTAACATGAATAAGTAGTGTGAACTCATTAAGTTACAAATTAGTTTAATTAGTAGTCATAATCTTTGATGGACCTATTATTTATTAAAACCTATTTCAGAAATATTTAAAATTGAAAACACTTCTAAATATGTGTTCCCCTGGTTAGTGTATTTAGGTTATTGACGTGTTCTATATCCACTCTTTGAAACAAAAAGAACACTATGTATCTATCTCACTATGTATCTATCTCAGTAGTGCTTGGAAAACTGACAATTTTAATCATTGTGTACTTGGTACTTGACTGATTTCAATAATCAAGTGACCACTCAAGTTTAAACAACAAAAATAACATAATAACTACTTTGCTTACATTATTGCTATGTATGAGGCACAATTGATTCCTTTTAATTTTCGCTATTTAGGTATTGTAAAGTAGGTAGTCAATTTTTCACTTGAATTATTGACTCCAAGTACTCAAGTTATGTTGATTATTTTACTTATTGAGTATCCAAGTGACTTTTCACTCGAGTGATCCCATCACTAGTTTTTAGAATGACAATGTTATTATACAAAAATAGGTTCACTGGGTTATTCAAAAACTCAATAATATAATTTATGGCATAATGCCACCACATTTGTAACAAAGTAGATTCTAATTATTATTTAGTTCAGTGTCTGTTACGCATACTTAGCTTTGCACAATCACCAACTAAGCAGTTTACCTACCAGTTTCCAAGCAAATTAAGCTATCAAAATTATATTTAGATCATTAGTAATCCTCCTAACAATACAGATCTAAAGCCCTTATCTTTTTACCTTTTTGATGGACTTTTTGGTGTAGTAAAATCATGTTATTCTATAAAAGCACACAACACATTTACTGAACTTTCTTTTTACCAAGAATGCAACAATCAGCCATTGTAAATATTTTTCTTTTTTAACACAAGATTACGAAAATTAACACTTGCTTGAAGTTAGCCTCTTCTCTTCTTCTTTTTCTGGCGTCGGCCATTAGCCATCAGCACAGAGGCTTGCTAGTTGATATTCGTGGCTTGCAATGGCCTCTAGCCTTTCATCTTCCGGCCTCAACCCATTTTTCCTTTTATTTTCTAGGGTCGTGCCTTAAAGTTAACCCTTTTTGATTAATTGCATCGAGATAGTTTCCTGTTTATCAACCTATTGGTTAAAATGATACATGGTATACTTATTATTTTATTTTATTTTATTTATTTACACAATTTAAGTAGCTAGACAAGTTCCCGCTCCCTCTAATAGAGGATCACCTCAAATTTTTAAGAAAAGAAATATCTGATGAGGGCATGCATTCTGGTACACTGCATATCTAACAAAGTTAACACGCACTAACGAACCGTTTTTCTGGACACAAGAACAAGATACCGCTAAAAAATATTATTAATTATTTGATATCAAAATAAAATTTACAACACGACGTTTTTCGCGAAGCGTTCCTTTAAAAACTTTTAGCTAAGTAAATATATTATAGGTACTTTCCGTTTGTTTTATTTTAAAAAGCAAAGCAAAGTAAAAATCTTCCTTAGCTTAGTTCTTAAAGGAACGCTTTGCGAACAACCTCGTATATTCGCATGATTAGTGGACGTTCGTGGTAGCGGAGCATACTTTAACGCGGCAAGGGGGGAGGAAAAATTCTTGCTGTGCTAAGTTTAATTTTTAAAAGGAATGCTCAACTTAGCTTTAGCTTTGCCTGTTTAAAAGTAACTAAAAGACACTCAGCCATTTAAAAGAAGCAAAAGGAAAGTATTTGTCATATACATTGAGGTGTTTTCTATCTCAATGGTCATATATAATAAGTGTATATTTAGTTGCATAAGAAAAAAATCAAAATCAGCTGTTATCTGCCTAATCTGACATCATCTGTGTCTCTTGTTTTTGCTCCTGACCTGACAGCTTTGTTACTTTGTTTATTTATTTGTGGTCTACAGTTCAAACTAACGTCAAATTTTTCACTCTTAAAATGCAAGATTTAAAATAAATTATTTATTAAAGAAAAATGTCCTAATTTCTAAACAAGGCCTACAGAGTTATGAATTCCAATGTTACAATTTTAAGTTACAACGAAAGTCTGCTTCGAAAATCTGATGTCGATTTGCTCAAAGGGCCCCACTGGCTCAATGACACTATTATTTCCTTCTATTTTGAATACTTAGATACAGAGTTTTTTAAAGGTAATAATTCACTTTTATTCGTATCCCCAGAGGTCACCCAGTGTATAAAAATATCACCCCAACGAGAACTCGATATTTTTCTGGATCCATTGTTGGACGAGAAAGATCCCAACTTTATATTTTTTGCCCTAAACGACAATGAGCAAACAGAGTATTCTGGAGGAAGCCATTGGAGTCTGTTAGCCTACTCAGTGTAAGTTTAACATCTAGGTAGGTACTTTACCAGCAGTCACAAAAAAATTACTAATGTGCCTTTCACACTTTGGCAAATCTGGGACATGCAATCCATTGAAATTAAAAGAATTATTGCATAAAGCCTCATCCTCGGCCTCATCACACAACAAAAATGATTATTTTTTTCTGAAATTTATGATGTAGGTCAGTATTTAGGTCAAAGATAAAGGAAAATACGGGGGAAAATACATCAAAGGAAAATATACTTATGATATATAAACAATTTTCTTAGAGGAGTTATCTCAGCCCACTTTTTCTTTATTGGAATTAACCAATGATCTAGGTAGCAGATCATTGGAATTAACCACCATAGTTTTTATGGTAGGTACACAATGACCATTAAATTCATTCTATATAGGGCTGCCAGATTTTCTAAATTAAAAAGGGGCAGTAGATAGGTAGGGGTTGGGATTTTGACCGTCAAAATCTTTTGTGGTCAATTGACTAAGCCCCGGTCAAATTCCTCAGTTTGTCAAAAGAAATGAAGCCATGAGTAATTACATAAAAATGTGTCTTTATTAAAAAACAGCTAACAAAAAATAAAGAAACCATTCTGAGGTACAGAAAACACAAAAATGACATATAAATATTATGATAATATTAATCTAACAATATTAAATTACTAATGAAGTAATGAGTGAGTGACTGATTGATGATGAGAGAGATGAGAGACTGCTGGCAGTGCTGGTAGATAGCTTAGATAAAGCTACATCATCGTCATCACTGAAGTCACCCCCGGCATTGCCTTTATGTTCTTCAGAATCTGAATTACTGGTTTCATCCTCACTACTGAAATTTAGCGCTGGTTCCTCCGAATTTCCATATTTTTTATTTCCACTGCCACTTAACAGCTTTAAGTTGTACTTTATATAAACAAGCTTTCCTGAGCGAGTGGTTTTCAATCGGTTGCGAAGCTTGATTTGGACAATGCCCCATGAGGACCAATTTCTCTCACAAAAGGCTGCAAAAGTTTTTGACCGAATTTGACCCGGTCAAAATCTCGGTCAATTGACCAGGCACAACCCTAAGTAGGTACCGAGGTAGGTACTTACCTAGGTATTTGAAAAGTACCAAAAAGTGACCTGGCTTCTCACTGAAATAAGCAATTTCAGATTCAATTATCCACTTTTATAATTGTGGATTTCTTACATTGAGTAAAATAAAAATTATCGACTACCAATATGATATGCTACATTACATAAGTAGCATGACATTAAGGAAATCCTAAAGGTTACCAAGTTACCGTTAATTTTCTCGAATTCTAATACTTATACATAAAACCCTTTTTAAGATAATTTAAATAGTTTCTTACACTTCAACTTTGTATCGCATATTGTCCAGATGCCCTAACCGAAATGGTTTGTCACTGTTCACAGTACCTCCTTGTTTTTTTCCAATCCACTGTGACTCCTTTTGCAATAAACGATATATGCCATATTACTTGCATTACTCTGCATTACTACATTTACTTATTGATCTTATTATAATCTAGTTGTGTCTAATTTATAAACATGTTCTTAATAATAAATTTTCATAAACATTATTTTCAAATTAACTCACAAGTACTTTCTTCGAGAGCACCTCTGAATTTGTATTTATTTAATTATTAAAGAAATTATATATTTATTTTACACATTTTATACAAGATATTTGTGTGTAAACGAGTAGTTTTATGTTGTGGCACTCAACTATTATTATTAGTTATAGCGAAATTTCGATATGTTTTCTTTGTGGAATTGAGCCTTGAAGTATTAGGCAGGTTCTATTCTTTATTGAAAATAATTATAACAAAAACGACTCGTCTTGCTTTACCGTTTTGACTATAATTATTGTGTGTTCTATTTCGCACTTTACACAAGATACATAGTGGACCCTAAACCACTACTTTAAACATCTCCGAAACACCGGCGTAAGCACCAGAGAAGGGAGATTTTCAATTTCCGCTTGAAATACCGTCACAAAGTATACAGTGTGGTTGTTTAAGTGTGCAACATATGGGCATTTTTTTTTATTACCGATTTTTCAGAAAATTTTATTCTTGATAAAAGTTGGTTCATATTCGATAATCATATCGATGGGTTTTTGACAAAACATCGTAAGCGACGTAGGTCAAATTTTACAGTAGGGCTTTTTTTCTTCCCATTATTTTGTTTTTGAACATAACGGGTTTAAATTTTTTTGTATTTTTTTTGTATCTTTATAGTTTAGTTTCGACTAGTCAATTTTAATCAACGTCAACGTATTCAGCTAATTTTGCAGCTTATGATACTTTGTCAATACATTTTTTAAAAGTCATGTATATTTTCTTGTCGCTTAAGATATACTTACGATGTTTTGTCGGCATCTTTTTTTAAAATAAAATTCATTGCATAAATTGAAACTTTGTATTCAAAATGATAATAATAACATTCTAAAATTATCTTAACTTTTTTTTTCTAAATTAAGTATTGATCTTCGTCATCAGTTTCTGCTAAAATATCCGGAGCTTTTGCCCTGCCTTGGAATTGTTGTATTCGTTATAAACATTTTCTGGGATAACGTGCTTCTTGCAAGGTTCCATTAGATTTTGAAACTTCTGTTTCTTCAATATCTGATTCAGAATAGCCAAAGTCAGAATGTTTATCTTCATGAAAAGAGTAATTGGAGTCAAATCTTTTTAACGTCTTGCTTTTAGGAGGACTTTTGTTTTCACCGTTTTCGGATGCTGAACTGGATCTCCAGTTTATTTTGAAAAGATGATTGTTGGGTATTAACCGAACCATTACCAGTAGTTTCTATTATAGTGTCATTTGAAGTCTGAATGGAAACATAGTTTTCTAGATTGAATTTTGAAACGTCCTCAACAAAGTCATCTACAAGCATTATCGGAATGTTAGCAATATCAAATAAAGATTCATTTAACTGATCTTGCACAAGATCATTTGACTGATCTTGCACAACTACCATACTACTATTAGGATTAAGGTTTTTTTTCATCGTCAATACTTCCATCAGTGTTATTAGTATTTTGTATTGGTTTCAAAACTGAATAGATATTTTGCATTTTATTCGTATTGTCATCATTTACACATTTATTTCGAGTTCTGGTATCAGCCATATTATCACTCATTGCCATTAAGGCTATGCGGTAACCTCTTGAATGAGCCATCTAAATAAAGAAAAGTAATTAACTAAACATAAAACACAAAAAATAATATACAACTTACCAGCACAATAATTTCACCGATCTTTATTTACAATAAAATAAAATAATTTTAACGTATTTTATTTCTTATTAATAGCACACGATGCACTTCTCAAGACTCTTGAAAGCAAACTGAAATGAAATTTAAATTACTCTTAAACAAGTCGATGCAGGATGCAGGCTTATTACCGTTCAGCATCAGATGGAGGCAAAAATTTATCGTAAGCGACATTGAGATAAATCGTAACCACCCCGAGTATACGGCGCATACGACGTTTTGTCGGGGTCATATTGGCGCTTACGATGTAAATACGGCTATTTTGAAAAGCGTTACCAATTTATTGGTGGATACGATAACTTTAATACGAGTTTTTCATACCTTTTTAAAATAATTACAGCCTGATCTAAGTTTTGTAAATGTGCCGTTTATCGTAAGCAACAGTTTGGTGTAAAAATATCATTTTCGAGAAATTGGTCGCTTACGATGTTTTGTCAAAAACCCATCGATATTAGGTGCACTTGGAATGGTTGCAAGTCAAACGGCGTACAGGGTAGGCCAAAAAATATAAAACTTGTACAAGAATAAAGTTCCCCTATTTCAGAAAACTCAGCAAAATGTTATTAAAAAAAGTTGTTTACAATTAAAAGTTATCCATATATTCAAAAACGTGACCTCCTAAAATAAAAAAATATATTTTTTTAAAAAACATTACTTAATAATTTCCCAAATTTTTTTTTTTCTATATTCACCATAAAGACCTTCATAAATTAATCAAAATCAAATCAATTTTACATATCTTTGTTCAAATTCAAGCATATTTGTAAAATTTACTTGAATTTTTAATTTATTAAGGAATCACAAACTTCTGTTTGTTGCAATGCAACGATATTAAACACAACTTTAAAATATCCTAAAAATTCTTCTTAGCAAGATAAAACGTTAGTAATGATAATATGCTAATAAAAAAACTATCATTTAAACTGCAAAATTTTTACTTTAAATGTTTATTTAAAAACTTTATTCTTGTACAAGTTTTATATTTTTTGGCCTACCCTCTACGCCGTTTGACTTGAAACCATTCCAAGTGCACCTAATATGATTATCGAACATGCACCAACTTTTATCAAGAATACAATTTTCTGAGAAATCGGTAATAAAAAAATGCCCATATGTTGCACACTTCAACAACCACACTGTATAATAAATAATTAATCACCTAATATCTTATTTCAGGCCTGAAAAGGGTATGTTCCACTATGATTCATCAGCCGGAATGAATCAAGATCAAGCCATAGATCTAGCAGAAAAAGTGCTGAAATATTTTGGTTTACCCATAGAAGGTCGTTATGAAGAAATGCCTTGTTTGCAACAAAATAACGGTTATGATTGTGGGATTCATGTACTTTGTAACACTGAACAACTCGCCAGTTATGCAGGACATTATGGCAAAATCAAGAGCTGTCCAAAAGTAACTGCGGAGCAGGTGCATACTAAAAGACAGGAGATTCTAAAATTAATTGAAAAGTTAGGACAAAATAATAGGTGATTCTGAATAATATATTATATTATATAAAATTAAAAATCAAATTTCTTGTAAGTAAAGAGAAACAATTTATAAAATTAAAAATCAAATTTCTTGTAGCTAATCAGAACAATAATTCATAATAAACATTATTTTTTTAAACTACCATTTGAGCTTTCTTTAGATATTTTATTTAATGCATACCATTACCAAATCAAAATATGTTGCTCTTAGACTATTGTGAAAAAATTTCGGAAAGGTAAGTGGTAAAGTCTGTGCAATGACCGCTGACCGTTACGTCATAGTTTCCATATTTGCGGTACGTCGTGTAACGTTAAAAGTTATAGTCTTATTTTTTTTATTTATTTTTTTGAGATTACACGTTACTTTGGTGCTCCAGGAACTCAGTTTTGATTCGTTTGAGAGCTAAAGGTCGTGAGGTTCTTTTATTTTTATTTTAATCTATTTTCCAGACTTTATTTTGGGCGCCAATCGAGAGGAGATCTCGATAAAGAAAAAGTAGAGAGATAGAAAAAGAATACTGTATTATGAGTGAGACCAATCCAAACAGTACACGAAGCACTTCAATAAAACTCAGTAGAATTTGCTTACTAAATAAACTCTATTAAAAGTCTAATATATATATATCTTTTCTTTTTTTTCAATAAAACATTTGTTTAAAAAAAACACAGCAATACTCCCTAAAGAGATCATAAAGAATGGGGAAACTACCCTAAGGAAGCTAAGTATAATAAAGCGGGTTATCACAATTTAAACTAGGCTACAGCATAAAATGGTTAGGTATCATTCAAGAGTACTTGCAAATGTATGCTCATGATATCATTCAAAAATGGTACAACACCTTTCATAAGTTAAATACTATACAGTACACCATAAAGCAATCTAAATCTAAGCTTAGTGAATAAGTGAAATGTTAATAAATGAGTTTATGCCAACCTATGCTTAAAGGCTTGATGAGAAATGGGAAATATATCATGAAAATTCAATAGGGTTAAGGTGCTTATGTCATGAATTAAGATACTTTAAAGCTCAAAGCTTTTAGGCATGGTCTCAACCGAAAGAGAAACAGTGTATCTTAACTCATGTATATAAACTTAATGAAAAGGAGAAAAATTTAAATGCAGACAAGTATGTCATGACTTAAGATACTTTAAAGCTCGAAGCTTTTAGGCATGGTCTAAACCGAAAGAAAAACAGTGTATCTTAACTCATGTATATAAACTCAATGAAAAGGAGAAAAATTTAAATGCCGACAAGTATACTAGAACTTGAACTCTATCAAAGCTCAAAGCTCCTCGGTGAGAATGCTTGATAATGTTAAATGGTGAAATAAATGCGATACAATTTATCATAAATTAAATGACTTTATAAATTAGAGCCTCAATGCATAGATCGTAAGGTGAGTTAGGAAAATAGTTACTGCAAGGTAAGTACTATAGAGTATATAGGAAACTAAGTTATATTAAAGCTTATAGCTTTTAATACACAAGCAAGTTTACTTTAATAAGAGGGAAGTGGTAGGTATTACGAGCTAAATACTAGAAAGCATATAATAAAATATAGTACACTAAAGCCTATGATGCACTAATAATACAGTTAGGTAGTAAGAAAGAAAGAGGGTTATTGCAATTTCACACTCGTGACATAAACTGTAGTAAGACAAGCTAAAAGACATCTACATTACTAACAACAAATTAAAATTGCCAGCGAGATCAACTGATCCAGGTGAAAGTACTAATTTAAAGTTACCTCCTCGTATGAGTACTGGATAACTTGGTTACAATATTCACAATAATATAAAAAAATAAATGAGTCTATACTCAGGGTTCTTATCAATATCACCTCTGAGTAATGCTCTAGTTAAGTAATATTCAAAAAGGGGTTAACATCTTGAAGAGAAACAAGCAAAAATATATATAGCAAAGGTTATGCAGAGAGTAAAATGTTAATGAATAAGAAATGTTCAGGAAAATCACCAAAAAATATAGGCCAAAAGCTAATGTTAAAGAAAAATACTCATCTTTTACGATTCAGATGTTCAGGTGCTTCTCTATTCACTGCGGCTTCTCCCTGTGGAAGTCCTCTAGTCACACCACACGGCAAGCGACCCAGACTCCACAAAACTCCAGGCAGGTTCAGGACGGTAGCTAAACTACCAATGGCCTCGGGAATGGTATCGAACAGCAAGCTCCCTCAAACCATGTAAACGCTGACCCCTCTCTGGCAAAATTGGACTCACCGACAGCAAATTTAGCAAGCAAATTAAAGCATATATGCTAGGGTTGAGATTTAGACTTTACATTAAAACTTAAGGTTGAAATTTGAAATGTGAATTTAAATATATCAAACTGAAATTTAGGCTTAGGTGAAGCTGGAAAACTGTGTTCGGAGTGAAAATTTATCCTTGCATCGTCGTTTCTTGACTAACAAGTTTTAGGGTGAAATTTGTGACACTGCACTGAAGATTACAGATGTAACGTGGTACAGAAACTGGAACTAGAACTTCAGATCGACATCGTAGTTGTAGAACTAATCTTCAGAGTAGGACTTACAAGTGCATGGTCACATAAAAATTGAAATTAAATGGTGGATAGAAAATTCATTTTTAAAAAATCAGAAAGAGAGCTTATAAATTTTAAAACATTATGAGGTGATTGAGTTCAGAGTAGACTTTAGCATGAGGTTAAACTAGGAAAAAAAACCTGTAACAAAAATGGAGGCCGTTAGCGTGCCATGGTCAAAATACATCTTTGGTTTTACCATTTACCTGGTGTTCTGGTTTTCATCAGCCCTGGTAGACGAATTTAAACTCCATTACGGACATGAAAGAATTGTTTCACTGTTTTAACTTTAATCCAGAAATTCTGCAGCAAAAAATGCCTCTCCAGCCAAAATCAGTACATATTCTTCACTTGGATCGCCTTTCTGGGCCGGCAGCTGATATGAGAAGGAGCGAGTGGGCTCTCCGTTATCAGTTTTATCGAATCGACCGCACAAAAAATGACGGATTGTCTCCAATACAAAATCAAACTCAAATCACATGACCTCCGATGAACCTTGACGTATGGGAAGCAAAATGAAGAAAATTCATACTTTAACCGGAAAATCACAAAGTTAACCCCATTTTCACGGTTATTCAGAAAACATAAACGTTCAACACCAAACCTATTAAGCCACTAAATCGAACAAGGTGAATATCGATCGAAAAATTCCAGCTGTTCACAGCGAGGACGGCTACCAATCATGCATGCACGTATATCCAGTTGCCTACAAGTCATCTCCAAAGTCCGTTTATCTCAATGGGCGTCCACTCACGTGAATAATCAGGGGTGTAGTAGGGAATTTAATCATGATGCCTGATATAAATTCTTGAAATTTTTAAAGTATTTAAATTGTTAGGAAATTACCAAAATCAGTTGTAAGAAGCAAGAATTGCTTGTTACAAATACCCTCTTTCTTCAAATAAATAAATTTAAAAAAAATGTTTACACATATACATAACTACATATAACATAAATACTTATGGCAACATCTGCCTATACTACAGTTTTTAGGTACAAACTTATGTCTACTTAATGTCCAACCATCCCTGGAAGAATAATAGCTCACTCAGAATCGTCAGAATCGAGAGAGATATCGTTAAAAGGTTTTAAATCTTTAATATGGTAACGGCCGATATTTCTGTCATTCTCATCCAATAGTTCATAAATTAAGGGGGAGATCTTTTTAAAAATTTTACATTTAAGAAATTTCTTTGCTAACTTTTTTGAAAAATAATTGCCAGCATCAGATAAAATAAAATTTCTTTTGTAAACAATGTCGCCTTCGTTGAATTCGAGATGTCTTTTTCTTAAGTTATAATATTTTTTATTCCTTTCATAGGAGTGGTTTATATTTCTAGCAACTTGTTCATAAATTTCAGGTAATTTTGAAAGTTCTTTAGCCAGGTTGGTTCTATCGTCAAAATGGTACGGGGAAAGATTTTTATTTTCGATATGACCATAATAATCACCACTAGTGGGTAAGTTACGCCCAAAAGTCAGAAAGGCAGGTGAAAAAGATGTAGATAGGTGGGTAGTGGTATTTATCGCATTACAGATGTGGTGAATATGTTGATCCCACCCGCGATGATTGTTTTCTTTAATAAAAGATCTAATGGCAGTGCCTATGACTCTATTAGCACGTTCCACGTTGTTCGTTTGGGGATGATATCTTGCATTATACCAGATGTTTTCCACTTTATATGACTTTAAGAGATTAGAAAATTCTTGGGACTTAAATTGGCTACCATTATCCACTATGATGGTTTGGGGAACACCAAAATACATAAAAACAATTTCGTCAAGAAAAGCGCAAATTTCTTTTGTTACGGCTCTTTTCATCTTGTGAATAAAAGTATACTTCGTAAACCAATCCACCACTACTAGCAAATAACAATGACCTGATTTTGATTTTGGAAATGGTCCCTGAATATCAATGGAAAGCAGTTTAAAGGGGACAGAAACATTCTTAGGGGCTCCCATAAGACCTGCGCGCGCAAATTGAGATACTTTTTGCTCATTACAAATTTGACAACGCGAAATATATTTTTTAATATCTGATCTCATTCCAGGCCACCAATACTGTTCGAATATCTTATCAAGGCATTTTCTAACGCCAAAGTGGCTTCCTAAGGGACTGTCATGATAGGTTTTTAGAATGTCTTTACGGTTATGTTTTGGAACTATTGTTTTCCAACTTTTCTGGTTGATGTCGATATTATGACTAGACGGGAAGTGCTTATATAAGGTATTATTTTCTACTCGAAATAAGGGGTATTTATGTGGTTGTTTTTGCACTTTAGCAATTAGGTCAGAGTACCATTTGTCTGGAATAGTATTAGACAGGGTGGAGACTTCAGGAAAACTACGACTTAGTGCGTCAGCGACTACATTGGTTATTCCGGATCTATGTTTGATATCAAACTTAAATTGAGAAAGGAAAATGGACATTCTAGCCAATCTACCGGTGGGGTTATCTAAACGAAAGAGCCATTGTAAAGAATAATGATCTGTCAAAATAGTGAAACTTGGGCCACCTTCGACGTAGGACCTAAATTTTAAGACTGCATGAACTATGGCTAATAATTCTTTTTCTGTGACCGTCATGTTAATTTCTGATTTGGTTAAGGTACGTGAGGCGTAGGCTATGACGTACTCATCCTCACCATCTAATTGGGTAAGAACAGAACCTATGGCCGCATTCGAAGCGTCTGTTTGAATAGTGAAAGGTTTAGAAAAATCAGGATTTCTTAATACAGGGGTCGAAATTAGCCTGGATTTAATATTTTCAAAAGCTAATTCAGCTTCGGGATTCCAAGAGACTACTTGTTTTTTCTTTTTACCCTTAGTTAGGTTATTTAGGGGTACAATAAGCTCAGAGAAGTTTTTAATAAATTTACGATACCATGAAGCCATACCAACAAAGCGTTTTATGCCTGTGACATCTTTGGGTTTTTGATAATTGGAAATAGCAGAAATTTTATCGGGATTGGCATGAAGGCCATTTTTATCAACTACATAACCTAGAAAAGCGAGGTTAGGTTGACAAAATTTACATTTCTTTGCATTAATAGTGAGGTTAGCTTTTTTTAGGATGTTAAAGACCCTATCCAAAGTTTCAAGATGCTCATCGAAACTACTATTCACAATGATTAAGTCGTCAAGGTATACAAAGATGTTTTTCTCGATGGAGGGGTCAAAAAGGCGGTCCATCAATCTTTGTAGGGTGGCCGAACTATTCAAAGCTCCAAAGGGCATGCGCACAAACTCAAAGTGTCCTCTGTTGATGACAGTGAAAGCTGTCTTAGCACAAGAATCGTCGCTAAGTTTTATTTGCCAAAAGGCGTGTTTTAAATCTATGGATGTCAGAAATTGTGCATCCCTAACCTTCTCAAGGGTTCTAGACAGGTGGGGTAAGCTATATGGGTCTTTGATGGACAGAACGTTAAGCGGCCTGCCATCGTAGCAGAGGCGATACTCGCCAGAATCTTTTCTTACAAGTAAAACATTAGCAGAATAGGGGCTAGTTGAAGGTCTGATTACACCCAACTTAAGTAATCTATCAATTTCGTCATTCATATGTTTTTGCATATAAGGTGACAAAAGAAAGGGTCTCTTACGAAAAGGTACATCACTAGTAAGTTCAATCTTATGCTCTACTAAGGTGGTGAAGCCCAGGGAGTCTGAAACTAACTCCTGAAGTTTATTTATAGTTTCATCTAATCTAACTTGTTGGACAGGGGTTAAATCATTTTCTGACTGAATGGAGATTTTTTCGAATTTTTCTTGGACAATTATTTCTTCTAAACCAAAAAGATCATAAGAATTATTTTGAAAATTTAACTTTAAATTAACTTTTTGACAAAAATCGACGCCTAAAATAAGGGTTTGTCGAATACTAGGGGCAATAAGGACTTCTAAATCTACAGATTTATTGTATATACTAAGAGGGATGGTTGCCATGCCCAGAACTTCTTGAGGTTTACCATCAGCTGTGGTAATTGAATTTTTACATGGTTTTATATTTGTTTGAAATCCTAGATTGGAAATAAGTTCATAACCTCTCCTTCCTAATACACTTTGCATTGCCCCGGTATCTAATAAGGCGGTTATTATTTTATTCTGAATTGAAATATCTAAGTAAGGTCGTTGGTCACTAATGGACTCTCGAGAAAATAAGGGTGAAATTTCGTTAAATTTAAAGAAGTGTTTGACAGTGTTCAACCAGTGGGACCAATTATTTGATAAATGAAAGGTTTCGGACTTTAACTTCGATTTGGCTCTCTTCCTGCCGAATTTGGAAGGGCGCTTCCTACGTTTTTTGAATTACATTTATTACATTTGGGCCTAATGACATTCTTTTGTCCGCAATGGTAACAAAATATTTTTCTCTTCAGTGTGCATTCTTGGAAAGTATGACCAACTTGATCACAATTATAACAAGTGACTTTGCTTAAGGCTGAAACATTGGGGGTTGACGAGTGATTAACAGGGTTTTGATTATAGACTGGTGAATCTAAACATGGGTTTGCATTAGCAGAAAAATTCAAGTTTGGGTCTGGTGCATTTGAACTACTAGGTTGTGAAAATTGATTATTTTGGCAAATTGGTGGATTCGCTAGTTCAGAAATGTTATGTTTATTATTTTGAAATGCTTTATTTAGGGGTTTCCTGTACACTAACTCGGGTTCCAAGGTTGATGCTGTACAAAAAGGGGGAGCTTGAAAATTGTCACTTCTTAATCGGGTATCTTCCAAGACTCTACATAAGCTTTTAAGTTCGAGCAATGACAAGGGCTGTCTCAGGGCTAAATGTTCTTGATAGTAGGGAAGTAAATTTCTAGTAATTAGTCTTAATTGGACACTGGGATCTATGGGGTTAATAAATCTCTTAAATAAATTTTCCATGACTGCTATGTAAATTAAGGGCCTCTCAGCAATACCTTGGGTTCTGGATCTAATCTCATCCCATAATGCAATTTCATAATCAATGGGTAAAAAGCTTAATCTTAAATGAAAGACTAGTTCATTCCAAGAGGAAACGGTGCTTCTAATGGAGCGGTACCAGATTAGGGCATCACCTTCGAATAGTTCATGGGAGAAATTTAATAAATTTTCGCTAGAAATTTTGTATGCCGAGCAATATTCTTCGACTTTCTCTAGAAAACTGTGCAAGCTTTGATTCTTACCATTAAATTTAAAATTTAAGCGATTAAGAGGTGGTGATCTGTAATTATCCTGATTAGAAGAAAACATGGAACTATGAGATTGTGGAAAATTTTGATTATTACTGTTATAGGGGGTGTGTTGAAAAAATGGGGGGTATGGATTAGGGTTAAAACTGTTTGCAAAGCTATTTGCTATACCAGTGTTTTGAGATATGTTGGGCGGTATTTGAGAATTCGGAAAACTATGATTGAAGTTTTGGTGAGTTTGACCATTGTTCCAAATAATTGGGTGATTTCCACTAGCATTTGGTCTGCCATTGACAGGGAAAGAGGTAGGCGATAGTTGGGGAATCAAATTACCTACTTCGGGTTGGGGTAAACTTGAAATATTTTGATTTAATTGGGGAAGTGTCGAATTTACTGGTAAAGGCCCTAGTAAATCGTCAATGTCCTGGAGTATTGAACCTTGTACTGCTGTACGTGAGCAATTTACTGAAAAGCTTAGGTTTCTATTATGGCGAGTTTGGTCTAAATTTTGAGGTGTCAAAATTCGGTTGGTAACATCGAGAGTGTTCATATTAGGGGTATTTTGCATTGTGTTATTGCAATGGTTATTCCTTTGAAAATTTTCATTGACAGTGCTTTCCCTTATGGGGGATCTGTTGAGAGAAAAGGAAGGTGGATTTGAATTTCGAAGAAGACTACTGTTAAGCTGGGGATTATTATTTCTAGGGGACAAATTTTGAGGTGAATGTTGGGGTACTGATTCTTCAGCCGATCGATGGACAATCGCTTCAGTTTGCATAAGCCTTCCAGCACTTTCGCTGGCATTAGGCACTTGCTCATCTCCGGCAAAAGAAACTCTTCGAGGAGGGCAATTTCTAACAGAGCTTTCAATATCGCTCTCGGGGGAACTGTCCGAAGAACCTTCATCAGAATTCCTTAATTGTACTAAATTGACATCATTGTCTTGAGCTTTATGATTTAATTCAGAGACAAGGGATATGACTTTAGATAGTAATTCCGTTTTCAAATCCTGTTCCTCATCAGTGCAAGGAGAAACACAATTTAAACGGTTTTTAACATGAGACAATCTCGACATTGCTTTTTTAAAATCAATGTGGCGTTTATCAGAATTAAAAATATTTACCAATCCACTGAGTATTACTAGCTTTCGGCGACAGATGTCAGCGTTTTGTTGAAAATCTAATGTTGATACTGGATGAGAGACGATAGAACTATCCTTTTCTGCCTTCAAAAGTTCTCGCAGAAGAGACTTCAAAGTCCTGACATTAGAGTTTTGGTCTATCTCGAGTCCTCTTATTCCCAGTTCAAAGACTATTTCGTCCTTCCAAAGGTAGTCAGGATTCATTTTTGACATATTCAGTAAGTTCCAATGTACCTAAAAACTTCCAAATACAATTAAAATAATATCACGGTGAAGTATCCTTGATATAATCAAAGACACTAAAAAGTCAAGGTGGAATTGCAATAAATGAAATTAGAAAAAATTATAATCTGGAAAATGTTGGGATAAATTTAATTTTGAGAAGTGGCGGCTCAGCTCAATCAACGTTTTTCAGGCCCCACACTTGGGCGTCATTTGTAACGTTAAAAGTTATCGTTATATTTTTTATTTATTTTTTTGTGATTTCACGTTACTTTGGTGCTCCAGGAACTCAGTTTTGATTCGTTTGAGAGCTAAAGGTCGTGAGGTTCTTTTATTTTTATTTTAATCTATTTTCCAGACTTTATTTTGGGCGCCAATCGAGAGGAGATCTCGATAAAGAAAAAGTAGAGAGATAGAAAAAGAATACTGTATTATGAGTGAGACCAATCCAAACAGTACACGAAGCACTTCAATAAAACTCAGTAGAATTTGCTTACTAAATAAACTCTATTAAAAGTCTAATATATATATATCTTTTCTTTTTTTTCAATAAAACATTTGTTTAAAAAAAACACAGCAATACTCCCTAAAGAGATCATAAAGAATGGGGAAACTACCCTAAGGAAGCTAAGTATAATAAAGCGGGTTATCACAATTTAAACTAGGCTACAGCATAAAATGGTTAGGTATCATTCAAGAGTACTTGCAAATGTATGCTCATGATATCATTCAAAAATGGTACAACACCTTTCATAAGTTAAATACTATACAGTACACCATAAAGCAATCTAAATCTAAGCTTAGTGAATAAGTGAAATGTTAATAAATGAGTTTATGCCAACCTATGCTTAAAGGCTTGATGAGAAATGGGAAATATATCATGAAAATTCAATAGGGTTAAGGTGCTTATGTCATGAATTAAGATACTTTAAAGCTCAAAGCTTTTAGGCATGGTCTCAACCGAAAGAGAAACAGTGTATCTTAACTCATGTATATAAACTTAATGAAAAGGAGAAAAATTTAAATGCAGACAAGTATGTCATGACTTAAGATACTTTAAAGCTCGAAGCTTTTAGGCATGGTCTAAACCGAAAGAAAAACAGTGTATCTTAACTCATGTATATAAACTCAATGAAAAGGAGAAAAATTTAAATGCCGACAAGTATACTAGAACTTGAACTCTATCAAAGCTCAAAGCTCCTCGGTGAGAATGCTTGATAATGTTAAATGGTGAAATAAATGCGATACAATTTATCATAAATTAAATGACTTTATAAATTAGAGCCTCAATGCATAGATCGTAAGGTGAGTTAGGAAAATAGTTACTGCAAGGTAAGTACTATAGAGTATATAGGAAACTAAGTTATATTAAAGCTTATAGCTTTTAATACACAAGCAAGTTTACTTTAATAAGAGGGAAGTGGTAGGTATTACGAGCTAAATACTAGAAAGCATATAATAAAATATAGTACACTAAAGCCTATGATGCACTAATAATACAGTTAGGTAGTAAGAAAGAAAGAGGGTTATTGCAATTTCACACTCGTGACATAAACTGTAGTAAGACAAGCTAAAAGACATCTACATTACTAACAACAAATTAAAATTGCCAGCGAGATCAACTGATCCAGGTGAAAGTACTAATTTAAAGTTACCTCCTCGTATGAGTACTGGATAACTTGGTTACAATATTCACAATAATATAAAAAAATAAATGAGTCTATACTCAGGGTTCTTATCAATATCACCTCTGAGTAATGCTCTAGTTAAGTAATATTCAAAAAGGGGTTAACATCTTGAAGAGAAACAAGCAAAAATATATATAGCAAAGGTTATGCAGAGAGTAAAATGTTAATGAATAAGAAATGTTCAGGAAAATCACCAAAAAATATAGGCCAAAAGCTAATGTTAAAGAAAAATACTCATCTTTTACGATTCAGATGTTCAGGTGCTTCTCTATTCACTGCGGCTTCTCCCTGTGGAAGTCCTCTAGTCACACCACACGGCAAGCGACCCAGACTCCACAAAACTCCAGGCAGGTTCAGGACGGTAGCTAAACTACCAATGGCCTCGGGAATGGTATCGAACAGCAAGCTCCCTCAAACCATGTAAACGCTGACCCCTCTCTGGCAAAATTGGACTCACCGACAGCAAATTTAGCAAGCAAATTAAAGCATATATGCTAGGGTTGAGATTTAGACTTTACATTAAAACTTAAGGTTGAAATTTGAAATGTGAATTTAAATATATCAAACTGAAATTTAGGCTTAGGTGAAGCTGGAAAACTGTGTTCGGAGTGAAAATTTATCCTTGCATCGTCGTTTCTTGACTAACAAGTTTTAGGGTGAAATTTGTGACACTGCACTGAAGATTACAGATGTAACGTGGTACAGAAACTGGAACTAGAACTTCAGATCGACATCGTAGTTGTAGAACTAATCTTCAGAGTAGGACTTACAAGTGCATGGTCACATAAAAATTGAAATTAAATGGTGGATAGAAAATTCATTTTTAAAAAATCAGAAAGAGAGCTTATAAATTTTAAAACATTATGAGGTGATTGAGTTCAGAGTAGACTTTAGCATGAGGTTAAACTAGGAAAAAAAACCTGTAACAAAAATGGAGGCCGTTAGCGTGCCATGGTCAAAATACATCTTTGGTTTTACCATTTACCTGGTGTTCTGGTTTTCATCAGCCCTGGTAGACGAATTTAAACTCCATTACGGACATGAAAGAATTGTTTCACTGTTTTAACTTTAATCCAGAAATTCTGCAGCAAAAAATGCCTCTCCAGCCAAAATCAGTACATATTCTTCACTTGGATCGCCTTTCTGGGCCGGCAGCTGATATGAGAAGGAGCGAGTGGGCTCTCCGTTATCAGTTTTATCGAATCGACCGCACAAAAAATGACGGATTGTCTCCAATACAAAATCAAACTCAAATCACATGACCTCCGATGAACCTTGACGTATGGGAAGCAAAATGAAGAAAATTCATACTTTAACCGGAAAATCACAAAGTTAACCCCATTTTCACGGTTATTCAGAAAACATAAACGTTCAACACCAAACCTATTAAGCCACTAAATCGAACAAGGTGAATATCGATCGAAAAATTCCAGCTGTTCACAGCGAGGACGGCTACCAATCATGCATGCACGTATATCCAGTTGCCTACAAGTCATCTCCAAAGTCCGTTTATCTCAATGGGCGTCCACTCACGTGAATAATCAGGGGTGTAGTAGGGAATTTAATCATGATGCCTGATATAAATTCTTGAAATTTTTAAAGTATTTAAATTGTTAGGAAATTACCAAAATCAGTTGTAAGAAGCAAGAATTGCTTGTTACAGTCGTAAATTATTTCAGTCAGTTTGACTTACCGGTGGTAAAGGTTATGATTTTTCTTAGGATTGATCTACATAAAGACGGATGCATGTGAAAATACAAGCGCGTTTTTTCAAATTGTTTGTATTGTTAATGAAGTCGGAAATAACTAGTTTATTTAGGGTAAACGGTATCATGGGATAAAACATTTTGTTTTTGAAAATCAGTATGAAATTTTTAATTAATTTAAATTTACTGAAAAATAAATAAAACTAATTTATAAAATTTAAAATTAAATCATATGTTTTTTTTGTGTAGTACATCAGTCTATAAATATTGTTTCAAATAATTCATCTTATTTATAAAATCAAAAAGAAGAAAATATAATAAAAAATGACAACACGACAAAATACAGTTTTTTAACACGTTAACTGCCATAGTGCATAAAAAAAATGGGTCGCTGGTGCCATTTACTTTGTACGTTTTCTTGATATATATTTTTTAAGATTTTATTTAAAATATTTACTATTAATATACAAAAAATAACGGAGGTTTTTCTATTTTTGGGTCTTCAGCGCCGTACTCTAACGAATCCCATTTAAATATACAAGCTTCATGGCTCCAGGTCTGTGCCACCGAATTTAAACCGAAGACTACATTCATGGCCTAAATTCGTGCCATGAAACATAAGGAGAAAAATTCTTAAGGCACAGATACTGTGCCATGTGGCAGTTAACGTGTTAATAATTAAAATAAATCATCTCCGCAAGGATCATCATCGTCAGATTCGTCCAAGTTATTAATAAGGGGAAGAGTATCTGAAGCATCAATAAATCTTTCCCGGTCCCACACATCATTTATAATTTTATTAGTGTGTTACATAACTTTTTCATTTTTCCACTGTTACATTTTCTATGGGTTTATTCCACAGACCCAAACCTACGTCCTTTGTTACAGGATGCATAGAACTTATTTTTGCATCAAAATATCGCTTAATTACATTCCGACCAAACCATTTCAATAGGATTAAAGTGACAATGATATGGAGGAAGTCTTGAAAAAATTGAAAAATAAAATAAATAGCGCTTTTCAGATTACTTGTAACGTTTGTGTGGGATATGCTGCTTTACTGTTATCCAGATCTGATCCTTCAATGCAAATGGTGAAACCGGAATTGGTCTTTGTTCTAACCACGCAATAAATAATCTTTTTGGCCAACTTGTATTTGGAATTTTTTCAATTAGTCCAGAATGATAGGTTATCCATGATAATAAGCAATGATTCTTCCAAGTTTGGCAACAATTTTTCTTCAAACCGTTTGTCAAAGTTTTTACTATTCATCGAATAATTTTAAGGGAAACACGAAACTCCCAAAGCATCAGAAACTCTCTAAAACAGATAAGTTATTATAAAAATATTGCCATATATTTTTTGTTTATTATTTGTTTTTCTGCTATATTATATCTACTTACCTCGTAAATTGCGTTAAAGGATAAGAGTCTTTCTGGCATCACTTTCTCTTTGAAAATAATCAAATAGTTTTAAAATTAATGCTTGTTCTTTTTCACGATACCGTGAAAGTTTTGAAATAATGTTGTTTAAAAATGTCACTGTCAAAAATGACAATAAAACTTTTTAGACTGGTAAAATTATACGACATTCATTATTGATGCAAAATTACCATCTTACCTAGTTCAGGAATATTAGAAAGATAAGCACTAGTCGGGACGTAACGGTCAGCGCAGTCATTGAACATACCGTCAACTGGGGCTTCTTTGATAATTGCGGGTTAACTTTGATAACGTATGTCTGAACTTTTACTTTCTTGAATTACTGCGCAAGCGCAAATTTCTTGGCGCGTTTGAACACATCATATATTTTTTAATTATCACACGTTCATGACAGTGGACACTTGGTGGTGCGTTTGCCGCGGTTCTCGTACTACAAGGTAAGAAATGTTTACTTTTTACGTGTATAGATTTTATAAAGCTTCAGAAATTTCTAGTACACAGCCTCAGCGTTTTATCATGGGTCAATTTTTATTATTTTATATAAAATCTTATGTATCTAAGATGTAAATAACTTTTTTAGATTTGTTTCAAACTAATAATCAGACCGTCCAGCTTTCCAACACCTTCGTGAGGTAACTTTGATCGCCTCTTATGGGGCAACTTTGATTTAAGTTTATTATACCTATTCGTTTTGAGTCAACTTTTTTTTTTAAACATTTAGACTAAGAAAAATATATTTAGTTTATATTGCCTACAAGAAAGATTGCTAGTTTAGGTATATTTCGTATAATATTTTTTACATTTTTGTTATGGAAAATATAAAACATTAAAATAAAAGCGTATTTCTTAATTTCTGGTTGTTTTTTTTTTACACAAACCTGTTATTTTTGAAACTAACTATTACAGAATTAAAATTTATTTTTTGAAATTAATATTGAACGGGGTTTCATTGATTTTAAGAGCAAAAATAAGGCAAGATCAAAGTTGCCCCAAATGAAATAAAACTTTGATTAGATCTTTTTTTTTTTTGATTTCTGTTTACTGAATGGCTACAGAGTTTTTAGATTAAACGCATAACCGCAAATATTTATGTTTTTTTTGTTTCCAAATATCACAACTGGTTAGTTAACTACAATCAAAAATTAAAATTTTATTGATCAAAGAAGCCCCAGTTGACGGTACTTTATCTATGATTTCACCTCGCTATACGTTACAGCAGCTATACTCTAAGTGTGTTCCGCGGAACCCTAGGGTTCCGCGATACCTCTGTAGGGGTTCCTCAAGAATTTAGAAAAAAAATCAAAACACCTCTCTCTGGTCGAACGTTTTGACTCCGCGGCCGCGCGTAGGTATATTTATTTATTTATTTGTATTTGTATAAACATGTGTTACAATAGCGGGTACAATATCTCATAAGTTTGGTATCAACATGTATACTTGTGAGCGCGCAGTCCCTTTGATAAAAGCCGCCTCTGAATTGTTTACAACGCAATTTTTATATTTCTCTTTTTATTTTTGCTTTTTGTTTATCAAAGGCGCCGACTCGAGTATTTTCGAGAATATTCGAGATCGAGTCTAGGACTAAGTATAAAAGCGGCGATCGCGCGTCGCGCCTCGTCAGTCAGTTGACGATTAGCGTTCGGAGCGATAAGTTCCTACCTACCTACTTACAAGCTCGCTAGCGAGAAACTAGTGTTCATTGTTCTACTGCCTGCTGTATTCTGTTGTCTCAGTTTTATACATTTCTTCATTGTACTAAACTTAGTCTCTTATACGCAGTAACGATTGTGCATTATTTAGACCCCACCATCCTGACGTGTAACATTATAAATAAAGAAGAATGGAACGTTGGCTTAAAGGTGTTAAACGTGTTGCAACAACATCTTCTAATGACGCTGAATGTTCAAAAGCAGTACGCGCGGAGAATATAGCAATCACCGATCCAGACGATGATGCCACGACGTCAAGCTCTACGGTTTCAAAGACGAAGAAAAGGAAGTATGATGAATCATATATCAGTTTCGGATTTGTTGATTCCAACGGCTCACCTCTCTGCATGCTATGTAGTAAACTGCTTCCTAATAGTTCCATGGCACCTGCCAAATTGTGCCGACATTTGCAAACTGTACACCCCGAGTCTAAAGACAAGAATAAAGAATTTTTTGTTCGTAAAAAAGATCAGTTATTGGAAAGAATACACTTTTAAAAACTATTGTCTTATTGTAGGGTTCCATCAAGTATTTTGCTTCCCAAAAGGGTTCCGTCACCAAAAAAGTTTGAGAACCGCTGCGTTACAGTATATGAGGTAAAGATGAAGGTTTTCAAAATGCCTTGCAGCATTCTGTTTTTAAAAGAAAAGTTATTTGTTTTCTTTTACGTGATGAATGAAAAGCCGTATAGAATATGTCTCGACCCCCAATAAATATTTTGACGTTTGTCGGTTTGATTTTGTTTATGTGTTTGTGATAAAACCGATATTTTTGAGAATCGTAAAAAACAATAAAACACCAAAATAACCTGTTCTGTCGAAAAAATTAAAAGTTAAAAGGTTTATTGACAGTTAGTAGCAATTCAACCATTATGACACAATACTGTATTGTGTCATCATTAATTTATATTTTTTATTTCTTATTACCCGTTTTTTATTGCATGATGCTTATTTTTTAATCGTGTCATTTTACACAGTTGAAAAGCTATGCATTGAATATCAAACTATAAGAATGGCGGATGTCCGAGAAAAGTTGACAACCCAGTTTTAGACGTATTGGAGGTGGTTTGGCTGCCATTGTGGAGTTGATCGTAACTCTAACCTTAAATATGTCGTTATAACGCAGCGCGTCGGCAACAGATGTCTCAAATTCTCTGATGTGATGTCGTGGTGTTGCCGCATATCGTATTTTATTGGAATTTTTAAGGACTTACGCATTTTTAACAGACAATAAAATAGGAGGTTCTCAACTCCAGCCGAATGTATGTTTTTGATAATAATATGTACGCTGATTACTCCGGGGTAATTGGACCGATTTTCACAATGATTTTACCGTTGCATTAGGTCTTAAATATTAAACAAATAAAAGTAGATAAAGAGACAGCAAGATTTTTTTTCGTAAAAAATTAATCGTTTCTGGGTTAGTTAAAATAATGACAAATAATTAAGGACATAGTAATGTAATATTTAACGTTAAAAATATAAATGGGAGAGTATTAAGTAAAATACAGTTTATTTTTATTGTTAAGTAAGGTTTGGCGCCTTTAACTCCATATAAGTTTCAAGTTACACCTGTGATTATTTTTATTTTTATGATCCATTGCAACTGCCTCTCTTATTCTACCGGAAAACGAAATAATCTTAATCCTGGGAAGGCGCGAGGCGACTTCCCACATTGAAAATAACCACACTTGTTGCCAGCCATATCGCATCACTCAGTCTAATCCTTTTAAAATCAAAAATAAATATAATATATTTTTTCTTCAAACGTCATATAAGTGATAACTTATGTGACGTTTCTCAATGACATTAAAATGTCATATTAAATTTTTAATTGTTATATTTGTTTTGATAGATGCCAAACAAGTACGTATCCATGATAACGATACCAAAAAGGGAATATACAGTGAAATAAGTTAAAAATTCAATCTTGTTATCTTCATTAAAAAATTCGTTTTATTTTATTGTTTTATCTCAAATAATATGATGCACGTTTGTGTACTAATGCCAGTGCAAGGCGATCCAGGCACCGCACCGATGCGCGTGATGGTATGGTAGTGGGGAGAGGATCATGCAGCAAGTCAAACAGACAGGCGGCAACAATGTTTTAATTTAGCAGTGAAAAGGCTTGTCGTTAGTGGCTGCATCAATACGCTTTATTTTTGATGACTCATTGGTGCCATCTATGAATTTAACGTAGCAGATTTAGGAAATCTGCTTATATGGCCTTCTTATAGTTTGATATTCAATGGCTTATGTTTTTGATAAAAATGCTTTTTAGGTGATAAATATTTAGGGTCAATCGGGGGAAATGGAAACGATTTTTGCAAACTATTTTAAAATTATGTAGAAAAGGTATAAATGAAAATTTTAAGTTTTCCTGGGCTTGACGGTTACTTTTCAACTTGGTTTGTTAGAATGTACCCAGCAAAACAAGAAAATTTTAGTTAAAGTAGTAGAAAAGATTTTTTTTAGTGTTTTTTCATTTACCCCATATATATTTCCATTTACCCATTACATTGGGGTAAATAAAAACAACGTGGTTTTCGCCATAAATATCAGTTAAATTCACTGCGGGTTAAGTGAAAACATTTCTTATACCTTCTTTGGTAGTGATGATAAATTTTTTTTTTTAATAAGAACAGTACAAAAAATAACACAAAAAATAGCTCCTTAACTTGAGGAATAAATGTGAATAAAACGTAAGGTAACTTTAGTACATTTTGAGTATTTTAGTGATAAACATAGGAAAAATAGGTCCTTACCCAGGCAACCACAATAAGATGACGTATGACGTGATAAAGACGTCAAAAAATGGGTTAGGTCGCAAGGTCACCGAAATATGACCTAAAAGAAACGTCATACGGTGCCCAAAAAGAAACGTCACTTGTGAACCGTGTTTAACACGTCAAAAAAACGTCAGCAAAGTGACTTAAAATTGCAAAAGTTTTACCAAATATTTAAAAAATATTAAAAACGCCTTTTTCTATTTTTATTTTGTCTCGACTAGAATTTTGTTATTCGTTTCTCACATATAAATTTTTCAAAGTATTTATTAGAATTAAAAGTAGATCGGGCCTATAAGAATATTTGGATGTTTTGTATACTTAAAATTTTGAATTAAAGTGCCAATAAAGCGTTGTCTACGACAGGCATAAATTTTGCTGAACTTAACCCCTCTCGAGTCAATAGAAATACCAGAACATTGATCACGTGCCATTAGACCCTTCAGGTACCGCTATCGATCGCTTTAAGTCCGCCCGACTCGACTGTGGTACGTGACTGGAGATTGTGTTGTAAATCTTGTAACTTCGGGGAGCCGTTTTGGGACGCCAGACAATAATTTTATTTTTGAAAGTGTATGTGGACTTATTCGATAAAAACAAGTAAGTAACTACAAGTTTTATTTGTGTTTTATAATCAAAACATGTTTATTTGCATTTTATGTACCTAATGTAGTAGATAAATCGTGGCTATTTAATTATATGTCTTTGGAACATAACTAATAATTAAAATAAATACTATAGGCATTGATTTTTTTAAATGTTTGTTGGTTATGTTTTGTTGTTTTAATAAAAGAAACATAGATATGTAATGTCTGTGGTAATGTTAAATTGTCTATTTTAAATTTTCGAACTCGTTTTAAAAATATAAAAACCTCAAGTTTTGAGTAAATATATAGTTTAGGTAGACGCTATTAAATATTTTTCAATTCAAGTAATATTAGTTTTAGAAAAAGCCCTAACACCAGAAATTTCATATCATCTTTTTAATTCTTTTTAGAATCTAGTTCTTCTCTCACGGGTCATTTATTGAGAACCTCAAGTACCTACTTTGTCTGCAGGAAATTGCGGTAAGAATATTCAGTAATGGTAAAAGATGATTTTTTAAATATTTTTATCCACATTGTAGGATGTCACGAAGTTGTAACTACACTTTTAACTAAAATAGTGAAAATTGAGCAACAAAATGGGCAAATATTGACCGCACTTAAGCAGCAAACTAGAGAAAAAATCGTATCTGCACCAAAATTGAACACCAACTTTGCTGCAAAAAGTTTAGATGATTTACTTCTTTTAGAAAAGGAACTAACAAAAGAAAGTGAAAGTTTTAAAAGTGAATGAATTATATTTTATGTCTAGAGGCTAAAAATGTAAAATACTTTTAAATAATAAACGTTGTAAAAAACGAAAATGTATTTAATTTTTTTTTTTAATTTAAAAAAAACGGGAAATTATCCGTATCTTATTATTGGTTACAATACGTCGTTACATCTACGTCGAGAATACGTCAGCAGTGACGTGAGCTGCTGACGTTTTATCGACGTCATCAATATCACGTGATTGTGGTGGGACTAATTCACGTGATTTTGACGGCAATAAAACGTCATTTGGAAACGTGATTATAGGCAACTGATGACGTTATTCTTACGTTTCTGTAACGTGATTTGGTTGCCTGGGTAACAACAACGGTACTCCGAGATATTGGGGAAAAATGTCGACCTCGGGTAATATTTGCTGCTTTTACATTACCTAATATTCGGTCAAAAGTAATAATAAGGAAAGTATCAAAGGAAACATGTTTCCATTAACCCTAAACATGTGTTTTCATTAACCCCACCGCGGTATGATGAATGGGGTAAATAGAATCACCTCGTATTTTTCATCCCAGCAATAGTATTGACCTAACCTAAAAAAAAAACGTGCAACCATACCATTTATTTACCGTAATACATATAAAGACTAACAATATTACCATATTTTAAAACGAAAAAAAATTATTTGTTTGCCTCGGCAAAACTGTGTGTCAAATTGTATTGTAGTAAATAGTTTAAATCGACTTACCGTCACGTTAAACGCTCACCGCCATCACAAACTATGATAAGCTACTAGCAGTGTTGCCACTACAATCAACAGGCATACTTCAGAAAAAAAAGCGGGATGTTTGAGTATAGAGTTAAGGCTGTTTTCATTTACCCCTAGTTTACTTTTCCCCCGATTGACCCTACCGGTCACTGTGTATTCAGGATAAATGGAAAAAATCCTAAATTGTAGAAATATATATTTAATATAAAATATACATATTATAATAGTTACAAAAATAATAATAGTCTGTTTTACAGTGTAAATCGACATTTTTTTTTATACAAAATACATTTATTCTAATATATTAAAATACATTACGAAATTAATCACAACACCTTTTTTTCTTAACTTTTATACAAATACAGGGTGTCCGGAAAAATAAGGTCAATCCGTTAACCATATATTCCTTGAGCAAAACCATTATGACTGTCATAATACCATTCTTGACCCACATGTTCAATATTCAAAGTTTGAAATTAAAAACTGATTTTTTTGAATAATTCGAGTATTCTATAAGATATAAATTTCAAATTTGGTAGATTGCTTCATCATAAAAAGTTACATCTTCTGAAAAAAACAATTCTTGAATATTCAAAAATATGGGGGTACAATACCCAATGTAACTTCCAAACTATATTTTTTTAGGTAATCATTTGATTGTTTTTGACTCCTATAAAATTTTGATAAAATGATGTATGTGTGATAGTATGGGTACTTAACTGATTCCAACGCGGCTTACGCTAACCTAATAATATTCAAATGCTAAATCAATTCAGCCGTTGTGGCATTATCATGAATACAAGATATAAGTAAGTAAAACTTTGCAATAGGTGACATTACCGAAAGCAAAATACTAGCCAAAAATAATGTAAAGACAGTGGCGTACAGATAAAAACATGTACTAAACCAGTTAAATGACATTATTTTATGGCCCTACAAAGAACTTACTATCGCTAATCTTCTCTATATAACAGTAATTTTATCACGAACTTTGACTGGTCATTTATTTTTACTCTGTCTTCAAAACACACTACCCAATTTATTTGATGATTTGCTTTTAGTGGTAAGACAACATATTTGGTGTTAGCTAGTTAGGAACTATTTACACCAAATATTTCCGAATCGCTGGATTGGTCAGGGCAAAGATGCTCCTGTTAAATGGCCACCTCGTTTCCCAGACCTTACTCCCTTGGAATATTCAGCCTGGGGAGTGTATTAAAGATTTTGATTATTTAATATAAATAATCTTTCAAGCTGCTGGAGAGCAGTTCAGGTTGAAACTACATTATTTTCAAAGGTAAAGATTTTTTTTTATTAAAGAGAATTCACATGTGTATTTAAAAAAAATGGAGGTGATATCAATCAATCAATTTCTTTAGATTATTTTTTTTATTTTGTTTGTTCTTGTTAAAAACGTATTCATAATTTTATGAAAATAATTTGCTTTGAATATTTATTATGTCGTTATGATTTATCAAATTTATTTAATAAGTAAGAGTAGATTATTGTCTTAAGAACGAGTGATAATAGTGACGTTTTACTGTTATGTGAAGAAGATTAGAAATAGGAAGAGGCAGAGTAGGGCAATAAAATTATTTCATTTAACTGGTTTAGTACAACATGTTTTGATCTGTACGCCACTGTCTTTAAATTTTTTTGGCTAGTCCTTTGCTTTCGCTATTGTCACCTATCGGAAAGTTTTACTCAATTAACTTTCAAAATGTCTTTATTCCAAACTAACTTTTACAGTTTATTACATGGAAAGTGACAACATAACAAAGAAAATAATAACCATTAAAAAAAATAACAATATATTAGGTAGAGGAAAAAAATGGAAGTTAATCCTATTTAATTCATTAATAAAATCAATTTAAAAAAAAAATAGTTTAAATAATTTAATTTAGTTAATATCTCTTTAATTGTTTTTTAAAAGTTGCTAATTTTTTATATTTTTCTGATATTTTTTGGAAGATTGTTATATTTTATTATTCCCTCATATTATAAAAGCGATTTTTTTCCGAAATTACTTTTTACTGGTATAGTTTGATAATTTATACGTCTGGTGTTATGATCATGTAATGTCTTATTCTCCTGAAGTGTTATGTTTGATTTTTTTTCTTTTAAAATAATAGGGTGAATTAGAATACAGATTTTTAAATTATAAATGTTTTGAACGTGTAAACCTTTCGGTCTATATAGATTGTAAATTGGTTTTAAATGTGGTAATTTGTGTATACATTTAATAACTTTATTTTGCAATTTTTGTAATGGTTTTGAATTTAATAAACAAGCAGATCCCCATGCAGAAGCTAAGTATTGTAATTTTGAATATATTAATGAAAAATATATATTTTTTAAGTACCTATTTCAAAGGAATGAAATATCTAGCTCTGTACAAAACAGATACCAAAGAAGATATCGAGTTGATAATATACTGGATATGGCATTTCCAATTTAAATTTTCGTCTAAAACTAATCCTAAAAATTTTGTCGTTTTTGAATATGGAATATTTTCATTACATTTTAAGGCGTTAATGATGAAATTTATTTTATTTTTAGTTATAAACATAAAAGAAGATTTTGTAAAATTTAACGTAAGTTTCTTTGATTGAAGCCAAGAAAGGAGTATTTTTAAATCAATATTAATATCAAAATACATTTCTGCAAGAGTAAGCAAAATAAATAATTGTATAATCTGCAAATATAGCTTTATATTGCCCTTTAAGTTCAATTTGGAAACGGAATTAATGCAAATTAAGAATAATAACGGACCTAATATTGATCCTTGTGGAACTCTACATATTATTTCTTTTTCCGAACTTTTTCTTAGGTTAAATAACTTTGAAGTAGTTGTGTATTTTAATTATATCTTGTGTCCATGGTAATGCCCTAACGGGTGAATTGATTTAGTTAAGGACCCATACTTTTCAAATTATCTCCAAAACGCATCATTTCATCGAAATTCTATAGGAGTCAAAAAGAGTGTAAATCAAGTGAGATTACGTAAAAAAGTATAATTTAGAAGTCACTGGCGCACATACTAAAAAATAGGGGGGGGGGTCAGCGGGTACTGGACTCCCCCTATTTTGAATATTTGACAATTGTTTTTTTATTTGGTTTTATTTTATTAAGCCTTTGAACATGAGGGTCAAAAATAAAAAATGGCATTATAAAAGTCATATTATATTTGCTCAAGAAATTTATGGTTAACGAATTGACCTCTTTTTTCCGGACACCCTGTATATTTAAGAAAAACATTTAGATATAATACAAGGGCAAAAAAAAATGTATATAATTAAAAATTGTCTAATTTTTCAAGAAAAAATTGTCATGGTACCGAAATATAATGGGTCCTTTGACTATAATGCATTCGTTAATTCAAAATACATATATCCCCAAAATAAAAATCTTTCTAGAGTGTCACGAATCGTTTCTATATAGAAAGTTTGAAAAACATGAGATTCGGAAATTAGTACGCCATCATCCCATTAACCGCGCAATTTTTTTATTCGGTCTCGAGACCGATTATAGTTATCTTTGTTGCGACAACTTAAATAGAAAAGAAGAGCTCAAAAATAGGAAACGACCCGCTCGATATTCAGGTAGATGCGCCGCTCGACGTCCAGCCCGAAGCTCTATGCTGGTCGGGGCCGAAATGACGTCAGTCAGTTTTTTCCCGTTTTTTTTTTATTAGAGAGCGTATCTTGTTTATTTATGTTCTCAGCAAATAATTCAAAGTTTTAAGAACTGAAACCGCAGAACATTATTTTTTTTATGCGGCAGGATAAAGATGAAAATTTGGTCAAAAACCCCATTATTAATAATTAAATTTTCAATAGTAAACAGATCAAAAAACTGATTTTATTGGACTTGCACTTTAGTTGTCTTTGCTAATACGTATTTGTTAGTATATCTAATTAATTGAAACGTTGTGTTCGATTCAATCACAAAATAAAGATAATGCAATTTTTTTATTACGGTGATCTCTCGTTTCTCAGGGTGGTTTAATTTGAATGGAGTCAAGATCTTCGGATTTCATCACTGGGCGTTTGACCAATGAAATAGTGAATTTAATACGATTCATTTAATTGCCGTTCGCAGTGGGCATAGACATTTACCATTAGGGTGCAGGCAAAGAAGGGGAATGTCAATATTTCCTCATTTTAAACTAATCAAACCATCCGATAGCAAATAAGAAAATCTATTTAGTAGTAACATCATAAAGGCGAAAAAGAAGAAGAGTCAAAATATATCGTGACTTAAAATTTTGTCATACAGGCGAAAAAGGGAGTGTCCGCGCGGATCAGGCTAAGAAGGTGGAATGTCGCAAAAACTGCCAATAAAACTACGACCTGACTTGGCGGTAGTCTTTTCGTCTGCGTATCTGTTGTTTATTTGAGTTTGTGGACAGGTGCAAACAAGTAGTGCTTGTGTCACAAAGTAAAAAATATAGTACAATGAATTCAAGTGGCAGTTCCTGCGATGACTTTGTTCCCTAGGTTCATGGGAAAAAGAGGAAACGTTTTGGAAAACTATCTGATGTTCCAAAAAAACTTAACAATATTCACGATTAAAAAATGTACCTACTCCTTTAATTTGAGCCACAGAGTGTATATATATTTGTTTAACTTATTAAACTTTGTCATTTTACTTTTGAAAAAGTTTTTGTAAAGAAAATACGAAAATACAAGAAAATTTCTTATGTGATTCTGTGACATTTTTTATACGTTATGATTTGTACCACTTTAAAATTTATTACGTTTTACAAAAACTGTAAGGGACATTTAAGTAAAATATTTTTGGCTTTCAATGTCCAATACACATCCCAATTTATTTCATAAAAAGATTGGGCCTAAAACTAACACTTATAAAGTTATAGGGTTTTAAACTTTAAAATTGCTTACCTGAACATTTACATTTTTTTACATTGCTCCTTCTTTGCCTGCACCCTTCATATGTATAGCTGATCTCGTGCGAAAACAAAAGTGATGTTTTATGGATGAAAAAATACGTCCGAGCGCACCGGTCAGATGCCTTCCCTCCCAGCAGCATTGGGCAAACATCTTGTTATCGGCGTGTCCTTCTTTACCGACATGCTCAAAATACACTCCAGAACCGGCTCGGAGCCATTTTTGTCGTTGTGTTCTATGTGGATTCCTTGTTGTTTATTGTGGGTGTTTAATATTTACGGATTTCTAGTTTTTGTGTAGTTTAGTAAATTGTTTTTGAGCTTTTAATGACTCCGATTGGAATATAAACAATACAGCCATTGTATGATTTTCTTATGTTCAAATGGGGTAAAAACCGGGTATTTCGTATTTTCAGTAAGTATGGAGAGTGATGTATCTAATATTTGACTTGAGGTTAGGTAGGCGATAACATCGAAGATTGGTTATTTTGATTGTTTTTTTATATTCGATTTTATACGTTTTCTAGTTTAATTGACTTGTCCCTTGACTCTTCCCTTTTGAACTAAAAACACGACGACGAATCATTTTTAAAGAAATTTTAGAAACAAAACCTTAAAAACAATTTTTTATCCTCAAAATCTGATAGGTTTGCAACTACTAGAAATGCCAAAAAAACCACCTTGAACCAAAAAAACCAACTGGATAAAAAATTTAGAAGAAATTCCAATATTTGGGACAAATTTTAGCTGTTTACACGTAAAAATAAATTGAAGGTCAACTTTTACAATTTCTTGAGCAAGAACTTAAATTTTAAAGCCCGGACCTGTCTTATTTTCCCATTCGTCAAATGATAATGTTGCAGTGCGCATGTCTAATCGTGTGTAGCTTTGTTTACATGCGCGAGGCCATAAAACTGCCACTTTCATGATTATTGTTTGCTTGTCTAAAGGTAAATATCTACGGCGGTGGATGATTGATACCTGATGGTGTACTTGACACGCTGCTGCAGCAGGAAAAATTTTTTCCATTATTTTCCAAATAGCCATTTTGGATTGTTTAAATTGCAGAGTTAAACTAAGCGTAAAAGGACCTTTAAAATGAGGTTCTAATTTAATATCTTTTTAAATCACCTATTATAGAATACATATATAATTACTAAAAATAATGTTTTTTACTATTTTATTTAAATTGCAGAGTCAGCAGTCGGGATCACGATAGATTTACACACGGTATGCCTGAAAATTGGACGCTTTGGCGAATTACCTGGCTGCATGGTAGTCCAGTTAAATTTTACTAGTGTTATTATTGTAATTGGATTATTTAAACAGGGTCGCTTTTATTTATGGAAACGGTCGATTATTTGCTAAAGTAAGATAGCTAGTGAAGAATGTTAAATAAAAAACTTTTAGGGTTTTTAGAAATCTATTACACTGCACATAAACTAAGTATACAGGATCAGTAAAAAAGCCATGGAAAAACAAAGTTACTTTATTATAAATATTATTCAATATTTAAATTATTTATAAGATTCTAAAAAAAAATGTTAAGCACACCACATACCCAATCTTAACCGTTTTCGAGATATCGAGTTTCGAATATCGTTTTCAAATAAATTATTACATTCATTAATTTTCTAGTCCATCAAGTTACCTTAGAAAATATTTATCTCCATAACAATGTTGTTTTGTCATTTTGACAACAGATATGCCAAAAATACTTACATTTACAATTTGTGAACAATTTTCGCATAAAAATGGCACGTTTAAGTGATACCGAGCGCATTGGAATTTTAATGATGATAGGGTACATCGATAGAACAGGGAGTTTTACCCAAGTGGTGAATATTTTTAATGAATTGCATCCAGATCGGGAACCTATAACTAAATCAACTGTTTCCAAAACATCGCAGCGTTTTCATGAAACTGGAGGTGTGAAAGATCGACCAAAAAGTGAAAGACCGGTAAGCGTTACTAATGAAGAAAATTCTCTAAATGCCATGTTAGATGTGGTAGAAATTCCAATAAATTCGACGCAACAGAGGGCTTTAAATCATAATATGAGTCGATATTTTGACCGCAGAATTCAGTTTTGCGAAATCATTATGGATAAATTGAATCAAAATGTCAACTTTGTCAACCACATTTTATTTTCTGATGAATCAACGTTTTGTTTAAACGGGCACGTAAATCGACACAACTGTAGATATTGGTCAGACCAAAATCCACATTGGATGGAACAAGTTCATACCCAAAGACCACAAAAAACTAATGTTTGGTGTGGCGTTATTGGTGAAAACGTCATAGGACCCTATTTTATACATGAAAATTTGAACTCTTAACGATATTTATTACTTTTACAAGATAATATTGTTCCACAGCTCAGACGATTATTCCCGAACCATAATAATCCCAATTTACCGTCTGAACAAATATGGTTTCAACCAGATGGGGCTCCACCACATTTTGGACGGATAGTGAGGGAATATCTAGAGGAAACTTTTCCTGGTAAATGGATTGGGCGCAGAGGTGCAATTGAATGGCCTGCTAGGTCTCCTGATATGACCCCTCTTGACTTTTTCCTGTGGGGCCATATCAAAAATTTAGTGTACAAAAATAGGCCACAAAATATAGCAGATTTGCAACAAAGAATAATGCATGAAATTTCCAGTATTGCTCCCAATATCCTTTTAGATTCGCTACAAAATTTTGTTCACCGAATTCAATACTGCCAGGAGGTAAACGGTGGACCCTTTGAGCACCTTATAAAATAGGATTTCAAATTGTTATTTACTAAAACTTAGTTTGTCTTTTTTATTATTGTTATTGTTAGATTGGGTATGTGGTGTGCTTAACATTTTTTTTAGAATATATATAATGTAAATAATTGAAATATTGAATAATATACAGGGGGTTCCATTTAAAATAAAGTAACTTTGTTCTTCCATGGCTTTTCGACTGATCCTGTATACTTAGTTTATGTGCAGTGTAATAGATTTTTAAAAACCCTAAAAGTTTTGTATTTAACATTCTTCGCTAGCTATCTTACTTTAGCAAATAATCGATCGTTTCCATACATAAAAGCGACCCTGTATTTTGTACACATTATGCAATCTATAACATTGTAAAAGAGAGAGAATTTATACGTAATGGCAAACGGTATGTAAGTGTATTGTGGTCGGGATATCAATAATTATTATCAAGACCATCTTTTACGCTTGTACTTCTGGTGGAACCCACCCACCAAATGATTTTTCTAGTTCTCTAGCCACTGCCAGACACAGCCTATCATTACCGTCCCTCGATATAACTTGAATGCCTATTGGTAGACCGTGCCGGTCCAAGCCCATTGGAATCGCCGTTGCTGGAAGTTTTAGGATATTTACCAGACCTACGGAAAAATAAGCATAAAAAGTATAATTTTTCCAAAAACTTAATGATAGAATTAGGTTTTAGTAAACGGTGTTTTAAAATTTAGTGGAGGAGGCGACCTTTTACATGGTAAAGTCTGTTCAATGACCGCTGACCGTTACGTCACGACTAGTGCTTTGCTTCCTAACATTCGTGAACTAGGTGAGATAGTAAATTTGCGTCAATAATGAATGTCGTATAATCTTACCAGTCAAAAAAGTTTTATTGTCGTTTTTGACAGTGACCTTTTTAATCAACATTATTTCAAAAATGTCACGGTATTGTGAAAAATAACAAGCATTAATTTTAAAATTATTTGATAATTTTCAACGAGAAAGTGATGCCGGAAAAACTCTTTTCCTTTTAACGCAGTTTACGAGGTAAATAGATATAATAAAGCAGGAATTTTGAAAATATGAAAAATATATGGCAATGTTTTTATAAATACCTATCTGTTTTAGCGAGTTTCTGATGCTTTGGAAGTTTCGTGTCCAATCCAAGGAATTAAGGTAAAGGGGATAGAGAAGGATGTAGATTTTAAGAATGGCAATAATGTAGCTATTTTGTCATCCCGTGGTCGACAACTCACGAAATTCATGGACATACCATAAGAGAGCGTATTTATGGGATGTATAGAGCACTAGTTCATTAGCCGACTGTTTAAAAAAACTTAAATTTAAATGGCGTAAATATACTGTATCGAACAGGCGTTTTTAATAGAGCAAAGCCAAATAGCCCGAAAATGAGTAGAATTTTTAGGAGACTTTAAGAATAACGGCAACTCTCAATTTCCCTTAAACCCTGTTTTTCTGGATGAAACCTGGATATAAAGTAAAGGGGCATTTAGGCGAAGTTGGCAAGATAATACTCTTCATATAGTTAAAAAAAATCGTCAGAGGGTATACGGTATATATTTTACATGCTGGTTCAGAAAATGGATTTGTGAATAATGCAACTCTGATATTCAAGTCTGGCCTGAAATTTGATGATTATCATGATTCGATGAATAGTGGAAACTTTGAGAAATGGTTTGAAGAAAAATTGTTACCAACCGTTAAGAACCGTCGCTTATTATTATGGATAACGCCACCTATCATTCTGGGCTAATTGAAAAAATTCCAAATAAAAGTTGGTCAAAAAGATTACTTATTGCATGGTTAGAACAAACACAAATTCCGGTTTCACCATTTGCAATGAAGGATCAAATCTGGATAATAGTGAAGCAGCATATCCCACCCAAATGTTACAATTAATCTGAAAAGCGCTTATTATTTAATTTTTTAAATATTAATAGGTTGGACGATTAGCATTGCAACATGGACATCGAGTTTTAAGACTTCCTCCATATCATTGCCACTTTAATCCTATTGAAATGGTTTGGTCGGAATGTAAGCGCTATTATGATGCAAAAATAAGTTCTATGCATCCGGTAACAAATGACGTAGTTTTGGGTCTGTGGACTGAAGCCGTAGAAAATGTAACAGTGGAAAAATGGAAGAATAATGGAAGAATATATTATAACACACTAATAAAATTATGTATGATATGTGGAAACAGGAAAGATTTATCGATGCTTCAGATACTCTTCCCCTTAATAAGGGGAAAAGTAATAATATTAATATATTAATTAATATTAATAATAATATTATTAATTTGGATAAATCTGACGATGCGGAGATGATTTATTTTAATTATTAAAAAACTGTAATTTTTTATTATATTTTCTTCTTTATCTTAATCTTAACATAGTATAAAACAAAGTCGCTGTCGCGTCTGTCCCCAGCTATATGTGCTTAAATCTTTAAAACTACGCAACGGATTTTGAAGCGGTTTTTTTTAATAGATAGAGTGATTCAAGAGGAAGGTTTTTATGTATAATACATGCATAATATTGTAGAGTAACACTGATAAATTTAGAGGTTTGTTCGGGTTTGCATTTATAAATCTTGACGTGATGGTGAACTCGCCTTATTATTATTATCTCAGAGGCGTATATTGCCTGGCATTGCAACGCAGGCCGAGTACACGCTAGTGATTTTATAAATAAGATGAAAATATTTGAAACAAAATTTATAGACTGATGCACCAGACAAAAAAATATACGATTCAATTTTAAATATTATAAGTTTTATTTATTTTTCAGTAAATTTAATGTAATTAAAAAGTTCACACGGATTTTTAAAAACAAAATGTTTTATACCATGATACCTACCTTTTACCCTAAATAAACTACTTATTTCTGACTTCATTGACAGTATAAAAATAATAATTAAAAATTTGAAAAACGCGCTTGTATTTTACTTGTTCACATGCATCATTCATTATGTAGATCACGCCTAAGAAAAATCATAACCTTTACCACCAGTAAGTCTAACTGACTGAATTAATTTACGACGTGCCGCAAATATGGAGAACATGACGTAACGGTCAGCGGTCATTGACGTTATTTACTTTTTTTAATCTGAAGCAGTTTTCATTAACCAAAATATCCAGTGGGTTGGTCAAGTGTGAACAGATTCTTGGGTCCGTTAAAATCAAACGTTAACAAGCCATTCTGCGGCCCTCGGGCCGGGATGTTGTGCTGGCAGGGCGCTACCAAAGTTATTTTGATTATTGTCGTACAGAGACTGTATAGAAGAATTTAATTAACAATATGAAAACAAACTGTTTACTGTATACTTTGTGTATTACCACTAATAATGGTTATAAAAAAATAAAATATTTTAAAGTAATAATATTTTTTAGTTATATTATTTGTGTTTAAGTCCGTAATCCGTCAAGCCCGTCTTTCAATTATTAATTCATACTCGAAACACATAGACCGCGAACTGTTTGGTGTCAGGTGTGGGGAGTATGAATGTACGCTTTCTCGAAAGAACTAACAGCATTATTAAACCTTTATACTTAACTCACTTTAAGGTGGGAGTATCAACATGCTTGCCAACCTATAACCTATTTCGCGTGTATTTATTTTATTTTTTTTAGCTTTTACACAAAATTTAATAAAATCATTATCGTCTTCATATTTTATAGGTAATAATTGACATATTAAATAAATATCAAGGAATTTCATTAAATATTTTGGGAGAATTGTATAGCGAAAAATATCGGGTAAGATTTTTTTTAACATTATTATGTCATTGTTCTTTCACTATATAATTATCCCAAAATTAGCAATAAAATGAATAGATATTTTTGTTATATGTCAGATATTACCTAAATATTGTACCGACGATATTGATTTGATTTAAATGTTAGTTAATCTAATAATAAACTAAAAAAGTTGTGTGTGCTTAAGACCACACGACAGAAGTGAAAACTTCAACAAGGTGAAATTAATAATATCGAATAAATATATTTCCTAAAATGAACAACCCATGAAAAATATGCCAGAACATACCTGAGACGCAACAAGTGTCTATCTTGTGATCTTAAACACACAAACAACGCACACTGTTTCCACGTCGATACTGAATGCGACTGATGCAGTGATGCGGCATGCTCTTTCATATAACGTTCATTCGGGTCAGTTCGGATTGAATATAGGAGTCGAATTCGAGCGTAACACAGCCGAGCGTTACGCGTGACGGCTCAGTTTAATTCAGTGCCCACAAAAAGTGCTAAACGCGCCTAAAGAAGTTTTCACTTTCACTTCAAAAAGCAACGCGAAATAGGTTATAGGTTGGCAATAGATGGAATGACGTTAAAAATGCCACCTTAATATTACATTGTTGTGTATGTAAGTAATTATGTTTTAATTGGCTTAAGGTGGGAGTATCAACATGCTTGCCAACCTATAACCTATTTCACGTAGATTTATTTATTTTTCTAACGTTTACACAAAATTTAAATAAAATCAATATCGTCTTCATATTTTATAGGCAATAATTAACATGTTAAATAAATATCAAGGAGCTTCATAAGTTATTTAACACGTTGACCGCCGTAATGACAACAATTTTTGACATATCCGGGGCGAGACTTTTTTATTGTTTTAAACATTAGATAATGTTATAAATAAGCGATAGTATCGCCTTATATGACATTATTTATTTTTTAAACCTTTGATTTGAGTGTGCATCGCGTGGCCTAAATGACAAAATTTTCATGTTGGCGCCATGTGATGCACACGTGCTTCAAAATTATACGTGAAAAAACCTGTAAAAACAAAAGTAAGGCCTGCTCGATACGCTGGTTTACTTGTTTAGTTTATATTAGTTATTGGCGTAGGTAACATCGGAAATCTAATACTAATACAGTGCATACATAGTTAGTGATAATAAGATGGGTGAATACGAAAAAGAGCAAAAGCGTTTAGAAAGTATACTTTGAGCCGGGCTAACAAAAGTATTTTGTTCATCAGGCAGTGCACTTTGATCGCCCATAACATCTCTATGCTAACGTGTAATAAAGTTCGTTCAAAAAAATTGTTGTGCAATAGAACGAACCATAACTACCGTGCGAGCAAAAATTATTTGCATCAAAGAGGAAAGAGGGCCTTGCATCTAAGGACGTAATGCTTAGTCGTAGAGCTTAATACCTGTTGGGTCTCAGTAACTACCTGAATTAACAATCAAACAGTTATTCCGTCATCTTTGACAGTCGTTACAAGTAATTTGATTCATCGGTAATTTTTCCAATTTTTTGAACAATTCACACAATGGGCTTTACGGAACAGAACAAAACATGCATGGTTGAAGCGTATTTTCGAAACGGGGTTAGAGTAAATGGTGACTGGCAATACAATCCGGGTTTGTGCATGGGCGATTTTCACGAACATTTTTCTAACGTTGCTTTTATTGCTGTAAATTTTTTTCATGGCCTGAAAACAAACCGTGGCTGTGTTTAGGGAAACAGGTTCTATACAACACAAAAAAGGAGCAGGAAGACCATGAAGAACTTGTTGCAAACGTTCGTGAAATAATGCAAAATACGCCAACAAATTGTATAAGACGCCTGTCCCAAGAAGTGGAAGATCTTATGGAACATGCAGGACTATTCTTAAGAAGCAGCTAAATTTATTTCCTTATAAAGTGCAAGTATTCCAAGAAATTCAAGCCGCAGATTTTGAAATACGCAGGAATTACTCTCAATGGTTTATTCAAAATTTATTGGAAAGAAATGATTTATTAGACCTGACATTTTTTTCGGATGAAGCCTGGTTCCACCTCTCCGGTTACGTGAATTCTCAGAATACATGTAATTATTTTTCTTTCTCTTTCTGTATATTCTTACTTTGTTAATTTTGTAAACAACAAAAATAAATTTGTATTTGTCTACTTATTTTATTACTCATTAGTTTGGCATATCATGTCATAATATGAATTTGAGAAAGTTTTAACCTAGATTTGGTTAGATATATCGTCCCCATATCATTGTTATCTAAACCAAACTCTACGTTTTTCAATCCAAGCCCTCTTTGATGCAAATAATTTTTGTTCGCACGGAAGCTATTTACCTACATGTACAGTACCGGATCAAATAAGTATTTTGCTGCGAAACATTCACCGTGTTTTGGGAGATCCTTAACGCCAGTTTCGAAACTTAATTACACCAATTACAATGTACGACTTTAAAAATATCTTTTATGTATACTAACCTGTATAAGAAAAATTAAAAGGCTTTACTAAAGGCTGGTTGTGATAAGGCGCCGAGGTAGGATGTGTTGGATATAAAAGAACACCGTCATCTCCCAAGACATCTAGCACTTCTAACCGAAGCACATCCCTTTGATATACGAGGTATTTGTGCTTTTCATCCCCATACCTAAAAAAATAATAAATTGAGTTTCCTTAGAAACAGCTTACAAAATAGAACGTTACGAATCTTTAATGCCAATTTTCTTAATATGTATTTGCCAAGTAGCAAAAAACTCTGGCTCAAGTAGTAGTTCAATAATTACTAGTTAAGCGTGAGGTTCCATACCATGTCAACAAGACTAGCGTTGTTGTCGAATTTCAGGAGACGTTAATTTATTTATTTTCTAGGACAATGGATAAAATATATTAACTACGTTTTGCAAATAAATGCAATTGTAGCAGGTCTTAAAGGTATAGTATTGGCAGAATTATACCGTTGACTCTTACTGCCAAAAATACACTACCTGATTAAACCCTATTCTATACGCCTCAAGCTCTTCAAAGGGGACTAAATGGGATCAGGGTCGGCTTGAAAATGTACCTACACCACATGATTTATTTTTATAGTTTAAAATAAATAAATAGGTATTTTTAGTTTTAGGTAGGTACCTATAATAAATGTAAGATAATGATAACAATTGATGATAATTGAAAATAATATAATTTAAATTAGGATTATTAGTTATTAGGATAACAAGTACAATAAAAATTAATTAAATTCTAAAAAACTATTGATAATTTATTCAAAATTTAACTCTGTATCACTATCTTCATCTAAGCCTAAACTTATGATTAAGGGTTGAACATTTGTAATCATACAATAAAATTGTAAGAATTTTCCACCTTAAGTACATGCTGTACACAGATTTTTTCTTACTTCGTTTTTAATTAATTCTACTACAGATGCATTTTATGTAGGAGAAATATTATTTCTCCTAATATTGGATTTTAATTGGTGCCATATAAGCTCAATAGGATTGAATATACAATAGTATGGAGGAAGACGCAACACTGTATGTCCATTTTCTGCTGCAAGTTTGTCACACTCGTATTCCTTATTTATTGTAAAAGCTTTCAATACTTCTAGCAGTTCTCGTTTTTTGTAAGTTTCTTCAAAATATAAATCATTTTCAATCATAAAATTTTGAATTTCTGCTTTTGTATTATTAGAATTGGGAATTATTTTTGCTTGCCGACTATGATAACTAGCATTGTCCATTACAATGACGCTATTTTCAGTATTTTAAGGAGTTTACGTTTAAACAAATCTTCAAAAAGTTGTGCGTCGGTATGTTGATGCATTTTTTTTTAGAAAAAAGATCATTAAAATGCTACGTATTTATACTTTAATTTTAATCAATTCTAGACATTTTTTACAACTCATCATACCTATCTTCAACCGTTTACGAAATATTAACACTTTAATGCTTGTATGCACCATTGATATGTTTCTCGACTGTAAAACTCTTTCCCTTTGTCTCTGGAACCCAAATCATATAAAAAGCTACGGCAGCAAGGCAAAATCTACAACACCTTGAAAGAAGCCGTGAAACAGAAACATCGACAACACCGCTTGAAGATCCATATGTCACGTGACTTTTTTGAGATAAGCCATGGTTTAGTATGTAATTTACGCGCGAACTAGGTGATTGCTAAGAACCTCTACAAAATACTGATGAAAATTTTCGGTGCGGGTTTACTCTAATAGCATTAATAAAGTGAAAAATCCAACAGCCTGGCCGGCCCGGCGGTTTGTTTACGGATCTTATAAATGGCGGCAGAATTTTATTTGTTTTAATTTAAAAGTTGTGTTTTTTGTATTCTAGTTAGCTCTTTGGGATAAACTTTATTGTTTAGTAGTTACAGTTAATTTATTAAATATTGAAGTGTTTATTTAACTTGAATGTATATGTAAATAAGTTTAAAAATGTCACTAGTAGAGATAGTCATAAGTAGGTAGGATACCTCTAGATACCGAGGTACTTAGGTAAGTACTATTTTTTTCTTTTAGTTTGTTTACTTATCAACATGCCAGGCCCCTGCTGTATTCCTGGGTGTAACTCTAACTATAAAAGTGTTTTAAAAGCAGGTGAAGAGAGTGTAATATATTTCTATAGTTTAGATTTGACCAATGACTGTATAAATATTGATAATCAGGTTTCAGTGGACATTGATATGAAGGTAAAGGTTTTTTTAAAAGGTAATGAATTGGCTTACAATGATTTGAAATGGATTTTACCCATTGAAATGAAACTAAGCAGGTGGTCTCAGCTTGAAAATTTATTGTAACGAAGTTACCCAGATAGTAGGTGACTTTCTTAAGACAAGCGTAGATTTCTTAAACAAAGCTTTAAGCTTACTAAATTTTGAGACTTCAAAAGTCGATAGTCAATCCTGTAATTTAAACGCAGAAGATAATAATTTGTATAATAGAATATTACTTTTGATCGATCAAATAAATCAACTCTTAGTGAAACAAAAACAGCTTCTCAAGGCAATAATACTATTATTTAATAATTAGGTAAGTTGTGCTTGTTATCAAATATAAAATGAATATGACAATATTTTATTGGTATATTTTATATCACTACAGTATACAAAAATACAATACGTCATATATATATAATATATATATATTTATTTATTATAGCTTGGTATATTTATTAATGACGTTCTTGAATATATCTCTTGGATTGGATAATATCCAATTCTTAATTTTATTTCTATAATTATTTAATGATTTAATTACTTTAATTGACTGTGGTAGCATATCAAAAATATATGGATTGATGTTTAAAAAATGTTTGTGTGCTATTGTTTTGTTTACTCTATTTTTATATGTAATAGTATTTTTACGACGAGTTTCATGTGTGTGATTAATATGTTTTATTTTATTTTTATGTTTAAAAATAGATATTAACATGTTTTTACTAAAGAATAATAAAATATTTCTTATTCTTTTATATTTAAAAATTGTTTAAGGTGTTTAAATTTTGGTATAAGAATTCTTAGTTTTTTTACAATGTAGTCACTATGTAAATCCCATTTTAAATGTTTATCAAAAATTATTCCTAGATATTTAATATTTTCACCTTCCTTTATATTAATATTATTATTGCATATTATTGGACCAAATATTATAAAAAGCAAAAATAGTTATTTTGTTTAAACGTCAATAAAGTTTTTGTCAAAAGGCGGTTGACATTGGCAGCGAAAGAAAAAATACTTCCTACTTCCGTTTCCATTCGCCCCAAAAGTCGTTAAACAATAAAAAAAAGTGGCTTACAAGATAGTTTGACCCGTTTAAAAATTCTTCTAGTAGGTCATATATAGTGAATCATTTTATAGAGGTGATCCCAATATAGACATACGGTACTTACTTGCAGCCTCCCTTTTCGAGAAGGCATGTCATCAACCCAACAAAGGTATGATCTGACTTTCCAAACACCCATTTAAGCAACTCCCACCATGGATTGATGCATCCCGTGAGGTTAGTCAACTGTTCCGGGAAAGTTGGCCCCGAGGGTGCTTTCATATTGGCGAACCATAGTGGTGCACTTTTGCTGAACCCCGAAAAAGCTACCTATAAAGAAAAATTGTTATATTGTTCCTTAAAGTACCTAATCAAATGTTTTTCCGCTATTCGCTTAAATGATTTAAAATTGTTATTTTTCTGGAACCAGATTACATTTTTCACCTAAATTTAATACAGACACCAAAAAGTACCATTTCTAACAAAATAGTTTTGCTTACCTATATTAAGAGAATTTGGAGTTTTTAGAAGAACAAAAAAAATTAACAAAAATATTTATCAAATAATGAAAATATTTATCAAATAATGACCTGTCAGAAACCTAATATCAGCATGTGCTAATATGACGGGAGTTAGGGAATCAATAATCTACAGGCTTCTTAGGGAAAGAAAATCTGGAACTGTAGCCACTCCTAAACAGTCGCCAGGAAGGACACCTATATCCAAATTGATGAGGATGAATTCTTCGAATTTAGTGATAGTGAAGACACACCTTTCTAGACCTTTAATTTGTTAACTCTTTTAAGTATGAACTGTTTTTGTATTGAGAAAATAAAATTAATTCAGTTAAATACACAAATCTTTTTATAAATATAAATTATAAGAACGTACCATAATATTATAATTTAAGAGGACAGGTAACTCCATTAAAAAAAAAATTGGTTAAAACTCGAACACGGGCAGGAAACAAAAGCAATTTATATTTCATAGATAAAAATAAACGACCGCCACTGTCCGAAGATTTATTCTAAATCATCGGCTTGTCCTATTGTTACAATTTTACGACCCTATTGTGAATGGTAAAATTAGGGGTGTGCCAATCTATATAGTGTTTAAACTACCTGTATTGTTACTAAAAAGATATACAGAAATAGTCCATACTTAAAGTGGAATTGAAAGTATGAAAAGGAAAGAAAAACACAAAGTCTTCCTCCACAAAATTTAATAGAATAAAATATTCTTTGTTTAAAGGTTTCTATATGTTTCGAACGCAGAAACGTTCATCATCAGGAGACAGAAAAATATATTGCTGATGTTTTTAGCAAAAGAGAAAATGATAAGTGGTAGGCAGAAAACCTTAATGGAGCTTTTATGGTGTCAAAAATTCGATTATTAAAATTACATTATGTGAAGACATTAGAAATAAAGATAAGTTAAAACATACGTGGTATGTGGAAAATTCAGTTGAAATGGTCTAGGTCTAGAACAACCAAACAAAACAAGGGGGGACGTGGAGGTAGAAAAAACACTTCTAAAAAGATGTAAAAAAGGTTTTCTTAATAAAACATGTCTTGAAGACATAACAAAAAAGTTATTTTATGTATAGAAATTAGGTATTTTAGGCATCATGTTATAAAACAGAATATTTTTCGGAAAAGTAGTTTGGGGCACTGAATTTTAAGGTTCAGTAACCTCACCAGATATTAATTTCAAATTAAGTAGATAAACTTCATATTTAAACATTTTATGAAAATTAGAATATAAAAGGCTGTTCGACTCTTTACGTGCTAAGACGTTTTTAAATATGAAGTTTATCTACTTAATTTGAAATTAATATCTGGTAAGGTTTTTACTATGTCTTCAAGACATGTTTTATTAAGTAAACCTTTCTGACATCTTCTTTTTAGAAGTGTTTTTCTACTTCCACGTCCCCCCCCCCTTTTTTTGTTTGGTTGTTAACATATCGCTTTCCGCGATATGTTATTCGTCTCCTTCACGCGGAATCACGACAACCCCGATCGACTCTTAAAAATTTTGCACTTTATAGGCTGCTACATTTGAAATATGTATGTATGTTGTCGTCGTCGTCGTCAGTTTCGACATTTTCACATTTGCGATTTTCTTTCTCGGAAACGGTTAGTGTGGGACGATTGAAACTTTTTTAGTTTAGAGAGGAATAGTGGGGGTACGTTGTGTGAAAATTTCGAATATACAGGTTGTGTCGGAAAAAAGTTATTAATTTTTAAAGTCGAAGAATATCGGATTCTCGTTGGCACACGATACAGGTCGTAAAAATGAGTTTTTTTCGATTTAAACTTTTTCGACGTGTACAGAACCCTATTGTTTGTGAGCGCAATCGAAAGATTGGAAATAATTTTTTTTATTTTTTAAAAGTCGAAATTTGGTCAAAAATGGTACCTCTTGGATCGCTAATAAGTCGAATTGGGTGCATCCGATCGACATTCGGTTTAAATAATCGTTTAGGCCTTAGGCCATCTCAAAAACTACCTTTTTCCAATACATCGTTCTATACCTAACTGGAATGGAAATTGCCGAAAATGGTAAGAAACTGGAAACCACAGGTTAAGGCGTGATTTTTTAGCCGTTTTTATTTTTTTTTCGTACGGAAAACGACTTTTGATCGAACCGTTGTATACTTTAGCGGACAGAGCTCGTCAATTTGTATTTGTGAGATATTTTTTCGTTTCTTTATCTTTAATACGGAAAAAACGGCAAGCTTCCGAAATTTCACTTCCTAAGTATTCTATTACGTCGCACTGGATCGCTTAACCACGTCAGCAAGTTTCTGTATATAACTTTTTGAATTTTTTCTTGGTCCACTATATTGACAGATAAACAACCTTTAGTTTGCATAGTAAGCGCGCTCTGTTAAAACATTATTTGTGGCTCAAAAAAATTAATTTATGATTTTTTCAGAGATATTTTTATCTCATGTTTTACTATCGACTGTAGCTTTTTCAATTTTTAACAAAACCGTTTTATTTTTTTCTCAAAACATGCGCTGATTACTTCTCAACATTCCTGCATGTCCAAACTTATCAAAATATATTCGCAAATTTGAGCAAAGTCGCTTTTTTGGGTGCGGAAACAGGCAAAAGTTACAAATTCTAACACCATTCTCTTTTACCGAGAGTGCCTTGATATTGATGTAAATTAATTCCAAAAATCCGGCTGTCAAAAATGGCCAAAAATGGGTGTTTTGAGCTTGACTTGCTAGACTAATAAGAACATTTCCTGATTTTAAATTGGAGGGAATATCTACCTTGAACCTTCTTCTAATTTTATTGATCAATATTTTTGCCCAAAATGTTTTAGAAATAGTTGTAATCTCGATTTTAAAGATGGCGTTCCGACATTGATAATCCGTCGCCACGTGGTAGGAGGTTATTCGACATTTCGATATTCGCGAATTTTTTCTTCGGAAACGGTTAGAGCAAAACGATTAAAACTTTCTGGACGTAGAGAGGAATAGTCGGGGCACGTTCTGGGAACAATTTCCAATCTAAAGGGTGTACCGGAAAAAAGTTATTAAAGTCAAAGTTGAAAAATATGTTTTTTTTCGTTGTAGGGCTATACAGGTGGCAAAAATCATTTTAATCGTTTTAAACTTTTTCGACGTGTAGACGACGTTGGGCTACAAAACACTGTTGTTGGCGAACGCGATCGAAAGTTGGGAAGTCATTTTTTTGATTTTTTAAAAATCAATGTAGGGTCATATTGGATCGTTAATAAATCGAATTGGGTGCGTCCGATATACTTTTGGTTTGGATATTCGTTTAGGTCATCTTAAATACTACTTTTTTCAAATATACTATTCTATACCTAAACAGCATAGAAATGGTAGCAAATTATAAAAAATAAGAATTACTCTTTAAGTATATATAATTTGACAGCTGTCGTATAGAACTTTGTTATTTTGGTACTGAAATTTTTTAAAATTTAGTTTTATTACAGCTTTAACCCTCGCTACGAAAAAAGTTGAAATAAATTGACACTTACCTGTCAAAATTTGACAGTTGTCGTATAGAACTTTGTTATTTAGGTAACGAAAAATTTTTCAATTTAGGATTCTTACAGCAATAACCCTCACTACAAAAAAGCTAAAAATAAATTGACACTTACCTGTCAAAATTTGATAGCTATCGTATAAAACTTTGTTATTTAGGTGCTGAATTTTTTTTTAAATTTCGGATTCTTACCGCTATAACCCTCGCTATGAAAAGAAAAAAAAAGTTGACACTTACCTGCCAAAATTTGACAGCTGTCGTATAAAACTTTGTTATTTACGTACTGAAAAATTTTTCACTTTAGGATTTTCACAGCTATAACCCTCGCTACGAAAAGGATAAAAAAAAACTGACTCTTACCTGTCAAAATTTGACAGCTATCGTATAAAACATTCTTATTTAGGTACCTGAAAATTTTTTAATTTCGAATTCTTACAGCTATAACCCTCGCTACGAAAAAGCTAAAAAAAATGACACTTACCTGTCAAAGTGACAGCTGTCGTATAATTAAACGAACGAACTAGAACAGTGCCGTGCCCGAAGGGCTCGGCACAATAATATTTCTACAAATTTATTAGCTGATAATTGATAGCTTCCATGTAAGAATAATTTTTTGCTTATGTTTTAATCGATTGAATACTTACATATTTTTATAGAGCAAATATGGAAAGTATATCCCACATTGCACGAAGGTGTGCGAGTTTAAAGAGCACCTATAAATATCAATATCATATATCTCCGTAACGAAAAATCGTAGCGAATCGAGCGAGGCGGCATTGGAAACGGGACGTCAAGCACTATACGGCGCCGTCTCGGAAAACTACCTATCTATACGAGAAAACGGAAATTTTGCACCATTGTCTAGTATTGGCAATTTGGCGATATGTTTCCCCTTCACGTTCCGCAGGAAGGTGAGGCAAAAAAAGCAATAGTAAATAGAAAAATAGGAAAGAAAAGTATTTTTTTATTGTAAATTTCAGTAAATTTTTTTAGTACTAATATTAGATGCATTCTCGGCTGACGATTAGCGATATGTACCCAGTCTAGTTCTAGACTAGATCATTTCAACTGAATTTTCCACATACTATGTATGTTTTAATTTATCTTTATTTCTAATGTCTTCACATAATGTAGGTTTAATAATCGAATTTTTGACACCATAAAAGCTCCATTAAGGTTTTATGCCTAACAGTTATTATTTTCTCTTTTGCTAAAAACATCAGCAATATATTTTTCTGTCTCCTGATGATGAAAGTTTCTGCGTTCGAAACATGTAGAGACCTTTAAACAAAGAATTTTTTATTCTATTAAATTTTGTGGAGTAAAACTTTGTGTTTTTCTTTCCTTTTCAAAAAATAATATGTCTAGTAACAATAATTGACATTATCATAATTATTACTGGTGGTTTGTTTTGTATTTAATTTTTAAGAATTTTACGAAGACGTGTTTCCGAATAACTTTTAATCGGCTGATTAGAAAATAATACAATTTGGTGTGAGAGTCCATCACAGAAAGACCTTCAAAAAAGTCTAGTACAATTTTAATGGGGGAGCCAATATTTCAGGGTATCAAAATTTACATGGGATTCCCATGGCCAGTCTGTCGGTGGACCATCCGGTATAACCGGTAACTTACTTTACTAGTCTTGATGCCATGGACTTTTTCCAAATGCAGAGATATTTTTCCAAACATCTCCTTAATGTCCGTTGACACGGGCGACACGAAATTCGAACCTCCATCAGATTCTTGAATATAGAATTGAATTTTCTTTATGTCTACGGCATCATCTAAGCGTAATCGTGGCAAGTTATTGCTTATAACCTGAAATAATAATTTAGTACATAATACAATTTTAATGGCTAGGTTGCTTGTCTGTATTAATACCGTGCGAGCAAAAATTATTTGCATCAAAGAGGGCATTGCATCTAAGGACCAAATGCTTAGCCGTAGAGCTTAATACCTGTTGGATGTCAGTAAGTACCTGAATTAACAATCAATAAGTTATTTCGTCATCTTTGACAGCCGTTACAAGTAATTTGATTCATCGCTAATTTTTCCAATTTCTTGAACAATTCACACAATGGGCTTTACGGAACAGCACAAAACATTCATGGTTGAAGCGTATTTTTTCGAAACGGGGTTAGAGTAAATGGTGAGTGGCAATACAATCCGTGTTTGTGCATGGAAGATTTTCACGAACATTTTCCTAACGTTGTTTTTATTGCTGGGGATTTTTATCATTGCCTGAAAAGAACCGTGGCTGTGTTTAGAGAAACAGGTTCTATACAACACAAAAAAGGAGCAGGAAGACCATCTGTAAGAACAGAATAACTTTGTTGCAAACGTTCGTGAAATAGTGGTAAGATCTTATGGGACATGCAGGACTCTTTTTAAGAAGCAGCTAAATTGATTTCCTTATAAAGTGCAAGTATTCCAAGAAATACAAGCCGCAGATTTTGAAAGACTCAGGAATTACTCTCAATGGTTTACCCGAAATTTATTGGAAATAAATGATTTATTAGATCTGACATTTTTTTCGGATGAAGCCTGGTTCCACTTCTCCGGTTATGTGAATTCTCAGAATACACGCATGTGGAGTAGTGAAAATCCCCATTTTTTTGTAGAGTCCACATTGTACCCTCAAAAAATTGGTGTCTGGTTAGCTGTTTCCCGAAGAAAAATTGTTGGTCCTATTTTTTTCCACGACAGAGTTACAGCACAGCGGTATAGAGACAATATTTTGAATCCATTTGTGGAGCAATTACTTGACGACGAACTACGTTTTGGATATTTTCAACAGTGCAACCGCCCATACAGCCGCCGAAACTATTACCTTGTTTAATGGTTATGGATTAAGTACTTCGTTTTTCGAGGTTTTTCCTCATTTAAAGAACACTATTTTTAAAACACCAGTTGCAAATTTAGAACAATTACAAGAAAGGATTATCCAAGAACGTGGTAACATTTCTCCAGAGATGCTAGTCAACACTTTCGAAAATATGAAGAGACGTGTGAATTTATGCTTGGAGCATGGCGGTGGCCAATTTCAGCAATTTATATAATTATTTTTCTTTTTCTTTCTGTATATTCTCACTTTGTTAATTTTGTAAACAACAAAAATAAATTTGTATTTGTCTACTTATTAGTTTGGCACATCATGTCTTAATATGAATTTGACAAAATTTTAACCTAGATTTGGTTAGATATATCGTCCCCATATCATTGTGATCTAAACCAAGCCCCACGTTTTTTAATCCAAGCCCTCTTTGATGCAAATCATTTTTGCTCGCACGGTGTAATATATCTATGAAATATGGAAATCTATTAGCTTTTGCTGATGATAAACAAATATATCATAAAATTAAAATTGATAATCTTCTGCATTGGATTTTATTGATAAATGAGGATCTTTCTAATGTTTCTAAATTAATAAAACAAACAAGATTACTTTTAACCGGTCCCAAATCTATTAATTCAAAAATAATAATCAACACTGATTTCAACATTATTATGAATAATTATGCGATACCGCTGGTAACATCCGCTAGAAATCCTGGTATCAATTTGATCAATTTTTGACCTTTGAAGCTCATATACAAAGCATAATAAAAAATGCTTATTATAAACTTAAAATAAAATTTTATATTGTACTTAAACACTGATATAAAGTTAAAATAAGGTTTTTAAATTCTATTATTTTAAGTGTTTAGATTATGGTGATGTTATATGTCATAAAAATATAAATTATAAAAACAAGCAAAAGTTACAAATATTACAAAATAATTCTATTAAATGTTTAACTAACTTTCCAAAATACCACCATGTTACTCCAACCGATAGACAACGTAATATTACAAAACTTGAGTTTAGACGTAAAATTCATATAAGTAAATTGTTTTATTCCTAAAATAATTTCTACTAAAAAACTGATTATTTATGTGAAAAAATTCAATTTGGAATTACTAACAACATGAACAATAGAAAGGAAAATAATTTGTATACAGTGTCACCAGTAAAGTCCGCATCAGATGGGATTTTTTTTATTAATAGCTTTATTCAAAATTTGACTTTGGCATCAAGTTCTGCTTCGATGGAGATGTCAAATTTTAATTTTTTCCAAAAAATAATTCAAAAGTGGGGTTATTTCTGAAAATATCGAAAAAGTTATAAGAAAAACTATTTTTAAATGCAGTTTCTAGAACACATGCAAAATTTCAGCTGCGTAAGATAATTTTGATTTTTTACCTATATTTTGTAAATTGCACCACTTTTGCAAAATACAACTTAACACAACCTACATAAACCTTCTCAGCTTAGACAAGGCTTTATTTCAGATACATTTTCTTTAAAATTGAGCCATAATAAATGTGTGTTTTCCTACAAAATCAAAATTCGGCTATTAAAATTTGGTCGCATGTGATGCAAAGTTTATTTGTTTTTGACCCTGTATAAGGTAACTTCAACAACGTTCAACTTTTTTGTTTCTGAATATAATTCTTTTGAAGGATAAAGATAATCTTTATTGAATATAATTTTTAGAAACCTTTTTTGTAATATTTCTAATTTTTTAACTAAAGTTCTATTTATTCCTTCCCAACCAAAAATTCCGTAATTTAAATAAGTTTTAACTAACGCGTAATATAATATTTCCAAATGTCTTATATTTAAAAATTTTTTAATGTTTTTAAAAATCGGTAGTAAACTTCTTAATTTTTTAATTAGTGAAAATTCCAATTTAATTTACTGTGAAAAATAATTCCTAAATATTTTATTTTATTAATTTTAAAAATTTGAATGTCTTCATTTATCTGAATACTATTCATGTTTGGTGGTAGGTTATTTAAGTTTAAAGTAAAAGGAATATAATTTGTTTTGTTAAAATTAATTGTTAATAAATTTTTATCAAACAAATTTTTTATAATTTTAAAATGGTATGGTGAGTGAAAAATAACCAAAAGCAGACCCAGCGGAGCTACAACTTTTTCAATAAAAAAAAATTGTCTGCAACTTTTTCAGTTATATATTTAGTATAGACACTAAAAACCTTCATAGATTATATTATAAACCTGTTTACTTACTTTAAGTATTGGTAACAGATCTTCCGCTCTACGGCACAGTGGTCCTATTCCTAAAAATTTGTTTTGCTCTTCCGATACTGGCTCCGGATACTGACCATCATTAGGGACAGCTAATGGAGAGGGCTTATGTCCGAAGATACCTAAAATTAAAAAAATAAATATTATGTAGAATGGTAAATGGGTTCAAGTGGAACGAATCGCCGTTCTTGGCAATACACTGCAGCGATCCTCGTGTTGATGAAAGCATAAATACAAATTCCTGAACTTATGTGAGAATTAAGCAGTAGGTAGTCGATAAGACGTAAAAATGAAGCCATTACGAAAAACCTATTCATAGTTCCGAATTAGTTAAGAGTAACATTTTTAGGTAATAATACTTGTTAGAAAAGCGATTCAACATGGATTTCTGTGATGGTTTATACATAAAATTGTTCTAAATGGGGCAAAATTGTGTTATTAGTCTTATTAGAGAAGCTCTACCGGGTTTATTATAAAAAATAGACCCAATATTAATCGATTGCACAGTTTTTCGTAAAAAAACATTGAAAAGCTCCTTGCCCAAGAAAGTTAGGCCGAGCGCACGGCTCACCGGTCAGATGCCTTCCCTCCAAGCAGCATTGGGCATGAGCACGAACCTCTTGTTATCGGCCTGTCCTTCTTTAGACACATGCTAAAAATACACTCCAGAACCGGCTCGGCGCCTTTTGTGTTTTAAGTTTTCTCTGTGGATTCCTGGTTGTTTATTGAGGGTGTTTAATATTTACGGTTTTCGTGTAGTTTAGTGAATTGTGTTTATGCTTTTAGTGACTCGGATACTCGGATTGCAATATAAACAATGACTAGTAACAGCCGTCGTATGATTTTATTATGTCCAAATAGGGGAAAAATACAGGCTATTTCGTATTTTCAGTAAGTATGGAGTAGTGATGTATATAACTTTATTTGAGTATGATCAATTTAAACACATCCAACTAGGCCTAGGTTATACAAACAAGGTATGAAAATAAAGAAAAACACACACCAAGACAGATTATCCGATGCATGTTTTGGTATATTTTATTTACATTTTTCGAGTAATATATTGCTTCAAAAAGTTTAAAAGACACTTTTCCCTATACTTATTCTATATAAAGGAAAAAAGTAAACTCCTAGGTATGTTTATATTAATCCAAGGGTAAAAGTATTCGACGGATCAAGTTTTCGGGCAGAAACTTTTTCAAATTCCTTAACCAGAAATTGTGCTTGAAAATGTTTTACACGTACCCAAGTTTTCGCCACACTGTAAAAATCAATACAAGTTATATACCAACTAATATTTGACAGGAGGTTAGGTACGCGATAATATCGAAAATTGGTTATTTTGCTGGTTGTGTTTGTATTTTATATTCGATTTTATAAGTCTTGTAGTTTAATTGACTTGTTCTCGTCCTTTTTGAACTAACAACACGACGACGAATCATTTTTAAACAAATTTTAGAAACAAACATTTAAAAACAATTTTCTATCCTCAAAATCTGATAGGTTTGCAACTACTAAAAATGTCAAAAACCATTTCTTATTTCCCAACTGGATCAAAAATTTAGAAGAAATTCCAATTTTTTGGCAAGAATTTGGGGCTAATTTCAGCTGTTTAAACGTAAAAATATATTGAAAGTCAACTTTTACAATTTCTTGAGTAAGAACTTAAATTTTAAAGCCCGGACCTGTCTTATTTTCCCATTCGTCAAATGATAATGTTGCAGTGCGCATGTCTAATCGTGTGTAGCTTTGTTTACATGCGCGAAGTCATAAATTTGCCACTTACTTATCTAAAGGGTAAATAACTATGGTCTCGATTGACAGAGAGTGTCGTCAATTTCCCTTCCCCATGAAAAAAGCATGCTTTATCAAAAGGTGAAGGTCGCATTTGGCTATACCTATGTTTTTTTAGCTCAAAACCAGTGGCGGCTCTTGGTAAATTTAGCAGGGTGGTCAAGACAGAGAAAAAAAATGCGCCGTAGGCAAATGTTTTTTTGGATGCCACGCCCTTTTTTGTTCATATTTCTCTCGATATTTCTTGTCTTTGAAAAGGATAAGAAGATAATTCTTTTAAATACACAATTTCACAAACAACGCAGCGGTCCGACATATTAACTGTTTAACACCTAATTAGTTAAAAAACAAACTAATTAAATATTACCGAAATTACATTCCATTATCGTAATTGGAGCCACGCTCGACAAAACACTGCCACCGACAATTTTCGGATGAAATAATCAATTTCACAGATTAATAATCGATTGACGTCAGCCTTTTGTCAATCTGCGTCGGAGATCAAAGAGATGCATAGGTCGGAGGTTAGACTAGACATGACATGTGACCTATCGCATGGAACCAGTGATCTAGCGGTCAAAAGCCTAGGGTCGTAGTTTCTCTCGATTTAACGCGTTGATTTCTTCTATGATTCTCTCTCGCTCTAATAAATCACCGGCCGTGGAAATATAATTTTACATTTAAATTCTGTAATAATGCAGACTATATTTAGCCAAATTAAGTTTTGACCTGGGTATAATATGAACGACATTTAAGATGTATCGTGAAAATTGAAGATTTCATATGTTCAAGTTACTATTTTAGATATTTTTGGATGGGTTAAATGTTGAGTTTTTAAACTGTCCTTTTGACTTATTGTTTATGAGAGGTCAATGACCATTTGACCCTATTGTTAAGCCGCCACTGCTCAAAACCTAGACGACTTTATCCGACGAACTAATAAACTCACCATTAAAAAATGCAGGCATTCTAATCGACCCGCCAATATCCGATCCAATTCCAAAGACCGACGCTGCACTCGCTTGAGCACACCCCTCCCCGCCAGATGATCCTCCAACTATCCTGGAAGTGTTGTAAGGATTGTTGGTTCTTCCATGGACGTGGTTCGCACTTTCCCACCACATGCACAATTCCGAAACATTGGTTAGGGCTATTGGAATGGCGCCCGCCTGTTTCAGACGAGCTATTACAATAGCATCCTTTTCTGCGAGAATATGCTTGCGACGTACTAGTCCGGAGGAATGGATGAGACCTGAAACAAAAAAAAAACAATAAAATTATTGTAACTTACCGTGCGAGCAAAAATTAGTTGCATCAAAGAGGGCTTGGATTAAAAAACGTAGGGCTTGGTTTAGATCACAATAATGTAGGGACGATATATCTAACCAAATCTAGGTTAAAATTTTGTCAAATTCATATTATGACATGATATGCCAAACTATGAGTAATAAAATAAGTAGACAAATACAAATTTATTTTTGTTGTTTACAAAATTAACAAAGTAAGAATATACAGAAAGAAAAATAAAAATAATTACATAAATTGCTGAAATTGGCCACCGCCATGCGCCAAGCATAAATTCACACGTCTCTTTATATTTTAGAAAGTGTTGACCAGCATCTCTGGAGAATTGTTACCACATTCTTGGATAATCCTTTCTTTCACGAATGTTTGCAACAAGTTCTTCTGTTCTTACAGACGGTCTTCCTTCTCCTTTTTTGTGTTTAGCGAATTAGCGATGAATCAAGTTACTTGTAACGACTGTCAAAGATGACGGAATAACTATTTGATTGTGAATTCAGGTAGTTACTGACACCCAACAGGTATTAAGCTCTACGGCTAAGCATTACGTCCTTAGATGCAAGGCCCTCTTTGATGCAAATAATTTTTGCTCGCACGGTACTAAGGATTTAATTTTTATAAAAAACTAGCGAGTACCCGGCTTGCAACTTTGCCTAACATTAATCCGGTTATACTACCCGATGCACGTTCCAGTATACGTAATATCTTGGTCGCTTCCTATCCCAATACATACCTACTCATTCGGAATTTTTGAGTACTGGGACACTGATTTGCACGAACTAGATAGACTTACGCGCAGGCTGTTGACAAAATTTAGATTTCCGCCACGCCCAGTCTGCACTTGAAAGGATCGACTTAAAATGAAAGGAGGGAGAAAGAAGTTTCATTAATATACAGTATGTCCACGGATAGAGTTAAGAAGAGGAAAAACTTTTTATTAGTAGGTATTAAGAGCCCTGCACGGGCCGGGTTTTCGTCTCGGGCCTCTACTCGGCCCGGTCCGACTCTCGCATTCGGGTCGGGTTGGGCCACTTAATCAATAAAGGTTCGGGCCGTGGGGCTCTAATAAATGAAAAACGTGTGACGTTTAGTCTATTGTTTAGATGTCATAAATGTCGAGGTAAATTTGTTCAATTACCTTTTCAGCCAGCTAGGGTTTCGGGCCGACCGGGCTTGTTTGCTCTTAGCCAATAATTTCTTGGGGCCGCGTCAATGTCTTGGTTATTGGTCTTTGGATATATAACTTTATTTTATTATGATCAATTTAAACACATCTAACTAGGCCTAAGCTACACAAATAAGGTATGAAAATAAAGAGAAATACACACCAAGACAGATTATCCCGATGCATGTTTTGGTATATTTTATGTGCAGCGCTGCAATCTAATTAGGTACGCCTATTTTTCGTTGACGAATCATTTTTAAACAAATTTTTAGAAACAAACGCTTAAAAACAATTTTCTATCCTCAAAATGTGATAGGTTTGTAACTACTAAAAATGCCAGAAATAACTACCTTATTCCCCAACTTGATCCAGAATTGAGAAGAAATTCCAATTTTTTTGGGGCAAATTTTAGCTGTTAACACGTAAAAATAAATTGAGGGTTAACTTTTACAATTTCTTGAGCAACAACTTAAATTTTGAAGCCCGGACCTGTCTATTTTCCCATTCGTCAAATGATAATGTTGCAGTGCGCATGCCCAGTGAGCACAATTTTGACTCATTTAAGGAATAATTACGTAATTGCATTAAGATCTTGTGCCCGACAGCACACATGTGTGTCGAAACTACTACCTCTGTGTGACTTTTATATGTAGGAAGTGGAGCACGATGGCACAACACATTTAAGGGCAAATGTGGGAATAATTTTGATACTTGTGCCTTGTCTGTCAATTGGTCAAATGACACATTGCCGAGACATAGGCGACACAATTGAGAAAATATGACTGCCACAAATCCCACTAAATTATTTTAAAAATTATGAGGTGAACTGCTTTACACAACTTAGGAATTATTTATATTATTTTATATTTAATGTTTCTTTCAGAGTAGCATTCCGTTATAGATTATATATTTTATTGTGCCTTACATGGGCCCAAGTGGGTGTGTAAATAAACAGTAGATGATGAATAATAATAAATATATATAAGTAATAGGACTTTTTCAAGCTTACAAAATATTTTGTTTACTTGCGACAACAGCTGTTCTGTCTACTTTTTCCATATACTTACACTAGTAAAAGGGGCCTTTACATAATAAATATACGGGTAAATATATAAGAAAAATCTTTAGAAAAAAAAACATAAAAAAATAATAATTTTTAAACTTTTAAGTTTTGACAAATAAAAACGTTTAAGAAGTAATGTGGAAACTAGGTTTTTTTAAACTAATTACATATATTATTTTAATATTAACACAATTGGCGTTTTAATTTATGGGTAAAAAAATATATCGAAAGATAATACAGAAAATATGGCGGTTAGACGCAAAATTCCTTAATTGTGACCCATATGTGTAAAATGACGAAAGTTGGGCAATGCGTGACGCACTTTCTTTGCGGTGTCACATAATTCCTACTAATTGTTAATAATAACACAAATAGGGAATATTGTGTCACACAATTCCCACTGTTCTTTATTAATAACACAAATAGGGAATCGTTTGACACAATTCCCCATTATGTGTGTTTACTATAAATTGCGGAAAATTGACAACGCGCTTCTGAATTTTGACCGTATTTGTAACAGGTATCAACGCGTCAACCCCGGCGCGATATTTATGCCGGCATTATATGGTGTTTACGTTTAGGTGAAAAATATCCATCAGCATCAACATCGGTATTAAATTCATTTTCATCTTCTTGATGGCTATAATTTCTACCACGATCCAGTATACTAGAAACTGTTTTACTTGGTTCACTTGAACACGATGGTAGACAATCGTCGCTTACACTGGTCGCCGGTCTATTCAAAGCACCACTACTACATAATTGTACATTTGATTGGTCGGATTCTGCCATTCCTGTGTCACAAGGGACTTGCTGTTTTAATTTCGCATAAAGCGTCGTGATTTTAATATGAGCTTTCCCACATCCTGATTTTTTGTTACTTTATTGGAATCACTGTGAGCACTTGATGGAACCGGATGTGCGTTAGCCAAAACAGTTTTAGACAAGAATGGAGTAGAATTTAAACGTTTTATTTTTCTATAATATGAGCTAGTTGTTTTGTAATTTCGAGGTCGTTTAGACATATTGAACAAAATTATAAAAGCAACACCTCAAAGTACAAGTACGACAATATAATAATGAAAACATAACCAACAAATTACATGAAAAAATTCCTACTATGTGTTAAATCAAAATATTTTGTGTTAATATAGAAAAATAGTGGTGAAAATGGCTTTATTGTGTCACACCAACTTCGCGTGCGTGTCTTTAGATAAATATCAGTAAACATTTCCACTTTGCGTTACACAGAAGTTTACAATGTGGTTTCAGCAACAAAAGTCCTACATTGTAGCACACCGCTCATTCCAGAATTACGTGTTTGTGTCTTTGATCGACACAGACACAGTTTCGGCATGTTTTTAACACAATTCCGACACCATGGTACTCCTTAATTTTAGATATGTAACAATGCCTTGAGTGTTAACACAATTCCTACACGGTGTAAAAGAACACACAATTCCTTTTTGGTGTCAAATTGCAAACAGTCTATGACGTCACTCAATATTTTGCGTGCATTTTGACACAAAAAAAAGGAAGTGTGACTAAACAACGACGTCGCCAATTACACATTTCCCTTTAGGGAATAAAATGCTCACTGGGTGTCTAATCGTGTGTAGCTATGTTTACATGCGCGAGGACATAAATTTGCCACTTTCGTGATTATTGTTTGCTTTTCTAAAGGTAAATATCTATGGCCGAAACACGTGTCAGGAAACTGATTAAATATGTGAAACATAACAAGTAGTTATTTTTACTACGCAATAATTTAAAATAATTAAATTATAATTATGTCGGCCTTAATAATAACTTTTTTGTTTTCTTAACGCATTAAATTAATTAATTAATTATTATAGGTAATATATTTCTTCAAAAAAACTGCGTTTATACTATAAATTAACATTTTTACTTTAAAACTTGTTTTTAATACATATTTATGATTTTACATACTAAAACAAAAAATAAGATTTGCCCCTAACAAGCTCAGCTTCAGGGGATTGAAGAATAAGTTTATAGAAGATAACATAAACATATTTATTATATTATTAAATTTTTAAATAAACTTATTATTATTATTATTATTATTAAATAAAAAAAAAAAAATGTTCGTTGGTTGGTAATTGTTTTAAAAAGTTTTTAAGTAGGTGATTCAAAGTTTTCTAAAAAATATATGAAAATATCCAGTTGTACAAACAGTATATGGTCGCCTTCCACTTAAGGTTGAATTCTCAACGTCGTTCAATTTATTGCCAACTTATAACCTATTTCGCTTTGTTTTTTAAAAAGTTTATTATTTTTTAAACTCACATTTAAATAAAATCAGTATCGTCGACACATTACTTAGGTAATATCTGATATATTACAAAAATATCAATTTATTTCATTGCTAATTTTGGGAGAATTGTATAGTGAAGGAACAATGAGTGACAATGACATATTAATGTTAAAAAAAATCTTACCCGATATTTTTCGCTATACAATTCTCCTAAAATAAGTTATGAAATTCCTTGATATTTATTAAATATGTCAATTATTACCTATAGAATATCAAGTCGATACTGATTTTCTTTAAATATTGTGTAAAAGCTAGAAAAATTAAATAAATATACGCGAAATAGGTTATAGGTTGGCAAGCATGTTGATACTCCCACCTTAACTAGGCGCGTTATGAACTTATCATAGAGAAACTTATATAGTGTTGTCTTGCTCAAACCAAGGTTAAAACGGCATTATAAAGATATCCGTAATATAAACGCGATAAACCTATTGGTTATTTATGAATCTGAGAGAGAAGCACATCTAAATTTCAGTAATTATCAAAATGTTTCGAAGAACACTACCGTATTATATAATGTCGTGAATAAGCGCCCTAGTTTTGACAAATGTGTCATTATTAAAAATATTGTGTATGGAGGACTTGAGGTAGGAGGCCGATCGCAATGCATTGGATTCGGTCCCAAATTAGCATCGGTAATTCAGCTTTACGAGTCGCTGTAAGATGGCGCGCGTGTTCGAAGTGGGCTATCAAATAATGGTTTCTTATGGACGCAATAACTATTTTTATTTAAATTAGTTCTTTAAGGAACAAATAAGGACTTTTATATGAATTTACACTTACTTTGTTATACTTATTAGTAAACTCGGCCTGTATAAAGTTCCAACGATGCTTGGTTTTTAAAATACAGGGTATTAAACATTCTAACTATACCTTTGGAGCTAGAAAGAGACTTATTTGGCTGCGTTTTCTCTCTGAAAAAGATCCTCTCTTACACCCCGACACAAAGCAAACTCTACTTTTATAAATTGTACCATTATTTATTATAAATGTGGAAATTAATTACAATACAACGTTATTTGTCTTGTCTTGCCTTCAAACATTATGTTATTTCGAAAAATAAAATGTCAATTGTCAAAAGTAAAAGCACAGAAAAATAAAGGGTTTAAGTAAAAGCTAAAAACTATGGAGGATCTAGATTTTCCACATTAAAAACGAAGAAGAAGAAGACAACATCAGCCCACTTCGGACGCGAGAGCCATCTATCGGCCAGTAGCGAACTAACCAAAAAACCGGGACAGAATTTGAAAATGCTGCCATTGTCGATCGGCCTCCTACCCTATAGTTCTCCATAATATTGTGACATAAAATGTCGAGTACAAATCGGTTTGCAGGTTTTCTGCATCCCCAGGCAAAAGAAATGGTTCTCAATTTAATAGATTAATTTAAAAATGAAGAAGAAAAGGCTATTGAAACCGGCGAGTTATTAAATCCCAAGTCTATTAAAGAGAAAGTATCGGAAGCACTAAAACTAAGTTTAAGATCAATACAGAGGATTGTTCATGAAAGTAGTAGAAATATACCAATGAGGAAAACGCAACGACGATCAAGGAAAACGAAGATTGAAACTTTACAGGAAGGTAAAAAAATGGATGTAAGGAATGTTATATACGACTTATATGCATCACAAGTCGATATAACGCTTTCAGCTCTGAAATATGCTTTGAAGAAACGAGGTGTTTCGGAAATAGGTCTCAGGTCATTGTCAGCGCTCATTAAAAGCTTATGATTTCATTATAGAAAGGACTACAACAAAAGATATTTGTGCGAACTACCAAGAATTGCAAGCGAACGAGTAAAGTTTCTAAAAAAATATGTTGAAAATTATGAATCAAAGTAGAAAAGCAGTTTTTTTAGATGAAACTTGGGTATTTTCGAATGGAAGTGGGTCTGAATCAACTTGTGACTTGTCTATAAAAGTCTAAACACAGATATTGTATGTATTGGCACCAATAAGTTATTTGTACCTATTCGCAATAATATATATACATCAGTTTAGTTAAAATAAATGTACACAAAAATATACAATGTAAAATGCAGACAAATTCTGATGTTCTAATCTTTATTTATAAAACAATCACCCCTATTTACGGACCAACATTTGATTCCCAAGGGTGGTCGCTAGTCAGAGGTTTTACTGTAGGTATATATATTGTTTATCTAATTTTCCATCAATTTAGTTATTAAATTTTTGAAATATAAAACTATTTTGTCAACCGTGTGCAACAACACGAACGCACCCCTGGGAAATTAATTTTGGAACGAGACCCGTCACTGTTATTATGCAATTTTTATTATGACTGATAGTTTCAAATTAATTGTTAACCTATTAACATTCAATTTTATGGAAAATCAGCTGTCCATATGCCGCCATATTTGTTTTTATATTTTGAAACATTTTTAAACCTCTGATTCAACTGATTTGATTCAGGAGGTCACGTGCGCCTAGTTAAGTGGAAGCCGACTATAGCGAATAACACCTCGAAAAACAAGCTTGTTTGACTTGAAATCAAACTGTCTTAGTCCTGTGCAAAGAGTCGTTTCGAAACGTCTAATTCAATATAATATCTCTAGATGTTATTTTTATAAGGAATAAAATGGAACAGTACTTATCAAATACGGATCATAGTTGAAGTATCCTTTAAATAAAAAATAATATTTGTTTGTTTAATTGCCATTCTCGACTCATTCATCTAATCATTAATCGACGCAAAAAAACGTTATAAAATACCTAGGTTATCTTTTATAAAACAAATGAAAAAGATAAAAGAAATTAATAAAACGTTAGATACTACATACTTTTTTGCAAATACTAAATGATGACTATATACCGAACAATAATTATAATCAGTATTTATGAAGGTCATTTTAACAGCTTGCAAAAAGGTAGGTATCGACGTTCAAAGGTTTTGGTGATTATTTCCGTTAGTACCTGTCCTATATATTTCATTGGTATAGTCGGATCCGGTCATATCGTGCGGGTCTTACGATTTAACAAAGACAAACTTTAAATTTTTCTTTTCTTTTCTTTTCTTTTATTGCGCTTAATCATACTATCCAAATAAAATCCGTTAGACAAATTAGACAGAGTTATGCAATTTTGACATAAAAGAAAAGGATATGTATTTTATTTTCAGCGATTCACAAAAGTTTGTACCTGCCACCTCCGTCTTGATTTAAAAACTAAAGATGTCAGTTTTGTGACTTTGACAATTAATTTAATGTGATAATATGAACGATAAAAAGCAATTTTCTGGTTTTATGCATCCCCGCAAGCAAAAAAAATGGTGCTTAATTTGTTACACTATTTCGAGAATGTAAGAAAAAGTGAAAATTCGCCAACCAATAAGCAGGAAACCGTAGCAAAAGCACTGGGAATTAGTTTAAGGACTGTGCAGAAAATTGCTTTTTATCGTCGGTATTCGGATGGTCTTAAATCCTCGCAAGTAGAGATAGGTTGGCAAGATTCGTTGGATCATATTACGCAGGAGTACTGGAAGAAATCGGTGGAACATACAGAAAAATTAATAAGGAATTGGTGGGATCGAGAACAAGTATTAGATGTCGAAGTAGCGCCGCGCCGATGATCATTGCTCCATTTGAGGACGACTTAGATGACGAGGACTTTTCAGAATTTCTAAGTGATGATGGCAGTTTTTAAGTTTTTAGTCTATAATTATAAACGGTTTTCTTTGTTTACATTTTTTAGTATTCTTCGGTATTATATTATGCTTTCTTTCATGGACAATTTTCTGTACAATCCTTAAATTTATTATATTACGAATTTGACGGCACGTCTATGACCTCATTAAACATTTCTTTAGAAAAAATGGCACGTTAATACATAAAGGTTCGCCACCCCTGTACTATTATGTACATAATTTTTGCAAAAATAATAATATTATATGTGGCTATCTTCACGACGGTGAAAATAATAAAACTATTACTGAGTTCGGCGATTACATCTGCGATGCGATGGATATTTTGTGACGTGACCTCGGATCGGTCGGAGAATTTTGTGATAAACGAACGGTACCTAACAGCTGACCTCTGTCAAAGTCAAAAATGTCATTTTGTTTTGTTTTGATCCAAGAAACCTAACCTATTTTTTTCCCCTTTTGTATTAAAGTTACTAAAAAAGAGTATTCCTATTGTTGTATTGGCCCTAATTGAAAGAGGCTATCAACTAATGTTTGAAGACGATAATTAGGAAGATGTCAAGATTTTAGAAAAAGTATACGGTTTTGCCGAAGAAACGGTACCCCGATTTGCACATCACCAGTTCAGACAGCACTTTAGATTGTACCCGACTACCTTTGAAGCAAAGTGCTGGCAAGAGCTAAGTCTATAAAATAAACATAATTGAAATTACTTAAGTAACCAAGTTAAACCACCTACTTTCATTGTCTACAATTTCTTTATAATTTTCTTCCGTCACCAATATGGTAAAGCGTTTTTGTTCTTCAACATCATACAGTTCCACTTCCTTCATATTTTCAGTTAAATTACCAAAATTTTAAACATATTATGTTGATGTTTATATGTTTAACATAAACATCAAACTTAACCTCACAAATTCAGCTGAGATTAATCGCTTTCGTCGGTCAAAATTCTTCGAGCAAAAAGATTATCCTCGAAGCGCTCCGATTTTAATTGCCGAACGGTTGAGATTTATTTTCAGATGTCATAAACGAACGATTCAGATCAATCCAAGCGGTCTGAGGTAATTGCCGAACGCGGCTTATGTTTCTTTTCTCCGGGTATATTAATACCTACATAATCTCACAACATTTTGATAAGCTCTGGAATTTTCGAGTTGATTCATATGATCGGTGACCTTTGGACCCGCATGATAAGACCAGATTTGATAATATTCATGGTTTTATCTAAATGGCCTAGGTGATCTGAAAAACACGGAGAGACAGGACACACATTTCCTTTATAAAAAAATAAAAAAAACTGTCGCTTCTAGCTTAATTTAAGGTGTCAATCTTAACACACCCATGGTATTGTTATGGCCAGTGCACACTACCGGTTACGATCCGATTCCGGTTCACGATTGCGATTCTGTTGGACCCATCGACCAATCAGAGCGAACCAGTCCACGATTACGATTCGGTTGGGACATTTAGGTTGAGTTATATTTTTAATCGGATCGTAGGAAACCGTAGCCAATCAATAACTCCTAAAGGCGTTGTTGAGCCAATAGCAATGCCGCTTCAATCACGTGATCACGCGATCATCTGTTGCTGCTCCTCATCTTCTTGTTCGAATTAAACCCTTTATTTTTCTGTGGTTCGAATCATAACATTTCAGTTTTCAGTCAAAAAGTCGTGTGCACTTGCGTGTATAATAATAATAAAGTAGCACCAAAAATGTAACCCAAGTCAAAAAAATGGACTATTGATGCGGAATTAGCATTTATACACGAGGTACGAGGCAGGCCTCTGTAATTTTATAGGTTATATTTAGTGCAATCGTGAAACGAACCGTAACGATTGTCACTGTAGTGTGAGTTCACGAACGCGCAATCGTAACCGTAATCGTGAATCGGGATCGGATCGTAACCGGTAGTGTGCATTGGCCTTCACGCTTTCTTGTCCAATTCTAAAAGGTATAATACTGCTTAATGAAATTAATGCAATTTTTCGATATGTATCAGATGAACTTGAAAAAAAAATACCCTTCATTACGTTATTACAGAAAGCGTCTAATAGAGTCCTGTCTAACTGAAATATTGGGTTAAATAACTCCGACGCAATAGCCGCATTTCGACGACACGTAAATAAGCAACATAATAATATATAGTGATGTGAGAGGGGAATATTCTCGAGAACGGAAATATTCTCGAGAATATTATCTGTAAGAAAATTCTCCCGAGAATATTATCTAGAGAAGTTTTTCTACATAATTTACACCGCCTCGATTTACGCTGAAAAATTTTGCAGTGATTTTTAAAATTTTGAGTTTCTCTAACCTCTTCTATTATAGCTCTGGCAAAAGTGTTTTACGTCTGGCAACAGTGATTCAGGGAAATCCCCTAGAAGCGCGAACGTATATACTCGTATGTTTTTAATAGTTAAATGTTAAATGTGATCTTTCTTTATTTGACTGTTTTTTTTTTGTTTAGTTTTTAGTTATTCTTGGGAAGGTATGTTGTTTTTTAAATAAAATTTTTATTTCTTTACGTTTTGTTTGCCGTTCGCCGTTTGACATTTGCCGAAAAATAAGCAGAATAGGTAATTTTAAATTTCTTTTTATTGCCATTTCTAGTGGTTTTCTTACCATTCTCAGAAAATTCTCTAACTTGAAAATATTCTCGAGAATATTCTCCAAAAGATTATTACCGAGAATTTTACATCACTAGCAACATATTTACTAGTATATTTATTGTCAACTGGATTAGTTGAAGAAAGTTTTACTTTTTAGTGGAGGAGGAAGGAGCAGGAGGATAATAACGCATGTCATCGAAAAACTAATCGTGGCGTCAGAAATAAGGGACGGCGGTTAAAAATAGTCCTAACTTTTTTACATTGATATTTTGTTAAAAAAAAAATGGGTCCTTCAATTTTTCTTGGGGGGGAGGTCGGCTGCTTCTAAGGAGACCATTGTCTACAAGCTGATTATAAGTTTACATGTCTTAATGTGCCATTCTCAAGGTAAATCGCGTTAAAAATTATCTTGCTTTAGTTTTCTCAAACAATTAAATGATTGCTTGGGTTTAATCCATAGCCCTTACCTTTAACTGCTATACAGTCTTTGGTTGTAAAAGGCACACCAAGAAAGGGTTTGTCCTTAGCAAGGGTTTCTATGGGTATTGTTCCTGACTTGATAAGTTTGTCTGCAGTTCGTGCCTCTCTTAGAGCTTCCTCAAATCGCTCCGCTACTACGCAATTCAGTATCGGATTTACTTCTTTTATACGTTGTATGTAGGAGTTCAGTACCTGTTCGCTGGTGATCTAAAAAAAAAACATTTGACAAGTAGGTAATAATAATTCTAAAAATTGCAAACTTCAGGAAACCTTTAAGGCAATATATCAATTATTATAAAATACTTCCTGAATAACCTTAAATCTTTTAATGATATCGATATAGGTGTTAAACATTTCTATGACAAGATATACAGTGTGACCAGTAAAGTCCGCATCATATGGGATTTTTTCTTTTTAATAACTTTATTCGATATTTGACTTTGGCATCCAGTTCTGCTTCGATCGAGATGAAAATTAAGCAAAAAAATAGTAGTCACGTGATTCGCATTATCCGTCAAATTTTAATTATTTCCAAAAAATAAATCAAAAGTGGGGTTATATTTCTGATGGTATAGAAAAAAGTTATTAAAAAAAGTTTTTGTAAATGCAGTTTCCAGCCCACATGCAAAATTTTAGCTGCATAAGATAATTTTGATTTTACCCATATTTTGTAATTGCACCACTTTTGCAAAATAAGACTCATCGCAACCTACAACTTCTTAGTTTTGACAATGCTTTATTTCAGATACATTTTCTTTAAAGTAGCGCCATATTAAATGCGTGTTTTTCTACAAAATCAAAATTGGGCTATTAAAATTTGGTCGCATATGTGATGCAAAGTTTATTTGTTTTGACCATATACAGGGTGGTTGTTTAGTGCGAGGAAGTCCAATATCTCCGTTGTTCTTAGAAATATCGACATTTATTAAATACAAAGGTTCTAGGATAATCAAAAGCGCACATTTTAAAAATATTTTTGGATATACAGGATGCGCCAAAAAAGCGGGGCATCATGAATGTTCTTTTTTTTTAAATGGTACCACCCATTTTTTCTTATCTCATTGAATTCGGCATAAAATTGTACATAAGATACGCTATTTTATTTTGGTGATTTATACAACGTTGCCAGATTATTCAATTTTTCCTAAAATTTTCGCGGAAAACATCATATCAAAAAAAAAATTTTAAAATATTACTAATCTGAACTAAAAATTTTTTTTTTATATTTTTTTAAACCTTAAAGGTGTCCAAATAATTCTACCAAAACAAAGCATTAACATCTTATACAGGGTGTCTTTTACATCGGTACAAATGTAGCAATCTTTAAATAACTATTACTCGTTTTTTTCAAATGGATTGTTTCAGTTAACAGATAATTTCAACCTCTTTAAATATGCAATTACAATAAATGCTCTAAAACCCAACGTTCTTTTAATATTTTATGTTTTATTTAAAAAATGCAAAATATTGGCACTTTTATTAAGATGGCCATAAGTTGAACAAAAAAATAATAAATTATAACAACTCAATAAAAAAAAAATATAACAAATGTTCAATATGACCTTCGTTAACATCTAAACATATCTCTACGCGTTCTTGAAATGATCTACTAACTTGATCCAATACATTGTTGTTGATATTCCGAAAAACTTGTATGATGCGGTTCTTCATATTATCTTTTGTGGTTGGAGGAACTTTATACACTTCATCTTTGACGTATCCTCACAAAAAGAAGTCAATTTTTGTTAAGTCTGGAGATCGAGGTGGCCATTGAAATGGTCCACCTCTGCCTATCCATCTATTGGGAAACTCATTATTTAAATGTTCATGGATTGGTGCCGTATGGTGGACTAGAGCTCCATCATGCAAATACCACACTCTTTCTTTTAGAAAATTTGGTAAATTATTTAACAAGCGTGGTAACTCATTTTGCACAAAATCCAAATATACTTGTCCAGTTACTCGTGTTTCAAAAAAATAAGGACCAATGATATAATTTCCAACTATCCCACCTCACGCATATAGTGACCATCTGGTTTGACTGTGAGTTCTAATAAAATGTGGGTTTGCGGTTGCATAATAATGGAAATTATGCCTGTTGACATTTCCATTCTTATGGAATGTAGCTTCGTCAACGAACAATACATAATTGAAAAAATACCTGTCTGGCTGAATTTTTTGTTGAGCCCATTCACAGAAAGTAAATCTGGTTCCATAGTCTTGATCGTTCAGCTCTTGCATCAGTTGAATGTGATATGGGTGCATTTTATTTTCATTCAAAATATTTTGGACAGTACAACGTTTTGGTTGGATATCCGTTTCATTTGAAATTATTCTTTGGGAGATATGGGGATTTTCAGTTACTTTCAGCAGCACGGTTAATTCATTTTCTTCTGTATAAACACTTTGTTCTTTCAGTTTTTTCATATTCCACTTTCCCTGTCCGAGAGAAACGATCCATTAATTTATCAAATGCCTCTTTTCTTGGTTGCCTTCTATCAGGATAAGTTTCCCGATAAAGCCTTGCAGCAAGTAGACAGTTTCTGTCACTTGCTCCTAGTATGAAAACCATATCGACTAATTCGTTTGTAGAAAAATTCATAGCGTTTTAACAAAAAACTATTTTTATAATCTTAACACCATAACGTTGTTAGACTAAATATGTCAGAAATATAAATTCATTATGATTTTGACAGTACGAAGTCTTGATTTTTGTTCAACTCATGGCCAACTTAATGAAAGTGCTGATATTTTGCAGTTTTTAAATAAAACATAAAATATTAAAAGAACGTTGCGTTTTAGAGCATTTATTGTAATTGCATATTTAAAGAGGTTGAAATTATCTGTAAACTGACACAATAATATACAGGGGGATCAATTTGAAAAAAACGAGTAATAGTTATTTAAAGATTGCTACATTTGTACCGATGTAAAAGACACCCTGTATACGATGTTAATGCTTTGTTTTGGTAGAATCATTCGGACACCTTTAAGGTTTAAAAAAATATAAAATTTTCTTTTTTAGTTCAGATTAGTAATATTTTAAAATCATTTTTTTGGGTGGTACCATTTAAAAAAAAAACATTCATGATGCCCCGCTTTTTTGGCGCATCCTGTATACCCAAAAATATTTTTAAAATGTGCGCTTTTGATTATCCTAGAACCTATGTATTTAATAAATTTCGATATTTCTAAGAGACAACGGAGATATTGGACTTCCTCGCCCTAAACAATCACCCCGTATAAGGTAACTTCATAAAATAAAAAGTATTTTTGAAAACGTAGTTTGTGTCTGAAAGTAATACACCTTAATATTAAGACAAAAAAGAACACAGTGTCATCAGTGAAGTGTTCATTTAGTGGAAAATAAATTTTAGTGGTGGGTAAAAAATCAAAATTATCTTATGCAGCTGAAATTTTGCACGTGGGCTAGAAACTGCATTTAAAAAAAAAAAATTCTAATAACTTTTTTCCTTATTTTCAGAAATAACCCCACTTTTGAATTATTTTTTGGAAAAAATTAAAATTTGACAGATAATGCGAATCGCTCGACTACTATTTTTTTGCTTAATTTTTATCTCGATCGAAGCAGAACTTGATGCCAAAGTTAAATTTCGAATAAAGCTATTAATAAAAAAAATCCCATATGATGTGAATTTTACTGGTTACACTATGATATCTTTGAGGTCTGTGTTTCAAGAAGAAAATAAAGCTTAAAGATATCTGTAAACTGACACAATAATATACAGGGGGATCCATTTAAAAAAAACGAGTAATAGTTATTTAAAGATTGCTACATTTGTACCGATATAAAAGAAAAAAGTATACGATGTTAATGCTTTGTTTTGGTAGAATTATTCGGACACCTTTAAGGTTTAAAAAAATATAAAATTTTCTTTTTTAGTTCAGATTAGTAATATTTTAAAATCATTTTTTTGATATGATGTTTTCCGCGAAAATTTTAGGAAAAATTGAATAATCTGGCAACGTTGTATAAATTACCAAAATAAAATAGCATATCTTATGTACAATTTTATGCCGAATTCAATGAGATAAAAAAAAATGGGTGGTACCATTTAAAAAAAAAAACATTCATGATGCCCCGCTTTTTTGGCGCATCCTGTATATCCAAAAATATTTTTAAAATGTGCGCTTTTGATTATCCTAGAACCTATGTATTTAATAAATTTCGATATTTCTAAGAACAACGGAGATATTGGACTTCCTCGCACTAAACAACCACCCTGTATAAGGTAACTTCATAAAATAAAAAGTATTTTTGAAAACGTAGTTTGTGTCTGAAAGTAATATACCCTAATATTAAGACAAAAAAGAACACAGTGTCATCAGTAAGGTGTTCATTAAGTGGAAAATAAATTTTAGTGGTGGGTAAAAAATCAAAATTATCTTATGCAGCTGAAATTTTGCATGTGGGCTAGAAACTGCATTTAAAAAAAAAGTTTCTTATAACTTTTTTTTCTTATTTTTAGAAATAACCCCACTTTTGAATTATTTTTTGGAAAAAATTAAAATTTGACAGATAATGAGGATCACTTGACTACTATTTTTTTGCTTAATTTTTATCTCGATCGAAGCAGAACTTGATGCCAAAGTCAAATTTCGAATAAAGCTATTAATAAAAAAAATCCCATATGATGTGGATTTTACTGGTCACACTATGATATCTTTGAGGTCTGTGTTTCAAGAAGAAAATAAAGCTTAAAGATATATTCGGTATATATATTATTTTACAAATAATCATTAAAGATATAAAAAAGAGAAATTGAGAGTTAAGAGTAAGCAGAACTAAAAATGTAGTAACACAAAACCAATTCATACAATAGGGAACTTTCCAATTTTTTTTTTTTTCAATAATATGATTTAGTTAGGCCTGCAAAAAGTATTCCCCAATTATTACTTCTTAAAAATCAAAAATAACTTGGTAAAAATTCTTTAAAGTTTCGCGCGTCGAAAGCATTTCAAACGATCTCTAAAGCGCGCAAAGCCCGATGACGTCAGGGGGTATGACTTTTGGTCATCCGTCATCCTGACACTCCTGACAGGTGCCGAGCGACCCAATTTGCATTTGGATTGCCGTGTGTTATTGTTATTGTATTGCTGTTTTAAAGTCGTGTCACTGACGCGTGGATCTCAAATCTGACAAATCATCAAATTTATTGAAAACCTATAACCTATTTCGTGGATGTCACACACAAATCTCGATAAATGATACCCCTTGACGTCACGACTACTAGCAGCGCGTTTTTACCCGCTTGGAGTCATTTGAATTTTGGGGCATTTTTAAATCGTTCTAGCGGTCTTTTGGGACGAAATAATCCGAAATATGTTGTTTTTTTTGCTGCCATATGTTTTATGACAATATGTACTTATGATTTATAGAATTTTTTCCCCATTTAAAATTTTTGTCAAGTTCCCTATTAACAGCCAAGGTAAAAAGGAATATAAAAAAAGCATAAGTATAAAGATTTTAAATAAAATTTAGATATCAGCCGGGATTCAGGGTTATTTTGGCGATATATGAAAAGCAAAAGAAGTGTAGTTGGTATGCTTTAGTATATTTTAGTTCGGGTCATGTCAGTGATGGTTCAGATCACTACAGCAGTCATGATGCACCGAATGACTGCCAAGTTTTTGATGCATTGTGATTGAACCAATTCAAACATGAGGATGTTTGGGATGCTGTCAGGGGCCTAAAAGTTAACAAAGCAGTTGGACCATTTCGTTTCCCACAACGTGGAGAATTATAGGCCCACATCACTATTGTCCTATTGTCTTGCCCAGCCAAGCTCAGCTTCAGGGAATTGAAGAATAAGTTTATCGAAGACAACATAAACATATTTAAGTATTATATTATTAAATTTTAAATAAACTTATTATTATTATTATTATTTGGGACTGCTTTAAATAAATTTATATATAATTCTTTGAAAAATTAGATATCAACTAGACAACATGGTTTTCAAAATAAAAATCTGTTATACTATAATTTGTGTGAAATAACTCAGTATATTTCTGAGAGCCTTGATGGAGGGGGTCAGGTGGATGTAATATACACAGATTTCGCTAAGGCCTTTGACAAAGTGTCGCATAACGTCCTTAGACAAAAATTGTATAATGAGTTGGGTTTTCGGTTTTCATGATAATCTGGTACAGTTCTTACAACTCATATTTGTATAATAGATCACAATGGGCTGCAGTTAGGGGTTTCTACTCTGATTACTTTTACGCACCTTCAGAATCCGCAGGGCTCTAACCTTGAGAACCTTAGAGAAGTCTCCTCTGTAAAATATTTAGGAATCATAATAGATAAACATTTAAGATGGGATCAACAGGACAACACGTACTTTATCTATGTAAGAAAATTCGATGTCTCATACATAAATTTTATATACTTTGTGGAATACTTAACAAAAACCTAATTATTATGTTTTATAGGGCACTTGTTGAGCCCCTACTGAGATATAGAATTATTGTTTGGGGAGGAATGTGCAGCAGTCTGTTAGAGCCGTTGAAGGTAGCCCAGAACTATAATATCACTAATATGCTTTACCTACTCATCAAAAGTACCTATACAATATTAAAACTTTGTATGTCCTGGCTGTTTGTAGTTATGTATATTCAAATGAAAATCTAAGAATAAATTGTGTATCTCATAATTATACAACCAGAAGTAATGCTGCTCATATGCTGATGAATATTCCTCCCTCAAGGAGAAATATAAATCACGAGATAAATCAACATTTTGTAACATATCTTGCACCCAAATTCTTTAATTTGATTCCAGTTAATATAAGAAATGTACAAAGAATTTTATATTTTTAAATATAGAACTGTTTATGAGACTGTTCTAGTAACTACTTCTTATGATAAATTTGCTATATTATGAGTCAAAAGGCAAATCTATTCTTACATTAAACTGACATCTTAAACAATTTATTATTCTATGCACATACATAAATATTGTGGTAACACCTAGGTGCATTAGGTACATACTATAGCTAATTAAGTTTATATTGTTGTATTATTTAAAAGCACAGTGTACTATGTGACTACAATATATTCAATATAAATAAATAAATAATATTTAAATTATTCATAGGTATTCAGTCACATTGTGAAAGAACCTGTTGTCAAAACAAGCTCACCTTTTGGGTCCTTATTTTTAAAGCAATTGTGGTAGCAGATTCTAAGAGTAACAGATCCTTAATGGCTGGCATAGACTGTTTGCTGGCTCCATACACCAATTGAAAGAAGAAATTAAATAAAACTTCCATTGTTCCGAAAATTACCCTGTTAATTTTTCGGTAGTGGTGCCTCCAAGAACTCTGTTGTGGACGTTGCGGTACCATGTTGTTTTGGAAACTAAAAAGCAAGGAAACTAAAAAAATTTCGACAAACTGGAATAAATTAAGATTAAATTTTACGATTTTTTTAAAGCCGACGTGCCAAACTCCCGAACAAACTAAAACATTGTCGGCGGCATTGTGATGTGAGATGTGTTGTTTTCCCCACCATGCATATTTGTTTACTCGTTTTAATGTCATGTCATGATCACATTCACATTAGACATTCATTAGACCCATTCGAGGTTAAAGTTCTGAATTTTGTTGATAGAGTTACTAAAACTTTATAATAAAACAAAACATAGGTGGGCACCTTTATTTTTTTGCAAAAACTATTATTTTCATGGCATCTTTGTTCTAGTGGTTACAGAAATAAAAATGTTAAATTGAACTATCGGTCCATTTGTCGACTCGGAAATGAAATGAAATCACTGAAATCAGCTGTTTTTGACATAATAACAGATCCAGATATGTCGATGTTGCCACGTTTAACATGATAAAGAAAATTAAAGGTAAACTGATCACCTCCTAATAAAGTTTGTGGAACTAATAACTGATGTATTTCACCACAAAAGCCCGATATCGAATGAGGATTCTACTGATATCTGTTGCTGACTTTTAACCCAGTGTATAATTCACTTTTGGCGAACTTCATTGACTTTACAGTAATATAAAAATTAATTCAGTGTCATATTTTTTTTGTTTGTAGGTACTCTTTATTGGTGTTTTAATAATCATTTCTTAGCAACGTTGGTCTTGTCAATATAATGGCATTTTACTACTGACTGTAGCCGGTACAATTTGAGGGCTATAGATTCGTAAATCACAAACATTTGCCAAAATGAAATTAAAGACATAAACCGAACCTAAGGGCATAAAGAAATATACCCATCCATCCATACCTATCTATAGAAAATAGTTAAGGACGTCTGACAACACTGCCGTGTCTTGGATATTTTATTTCGCGAATGAAATTTAAACCCCCTGTTAATTTTCAAATACGGCGTTGAAAAATATCGTGATTTTGGAAATCGTAGTTTGTTCTAAATTAGACAGCGGTAAATAATAACAAACCATGCGGTTCTAAAATAAATTAAAACATTTTTCTTGGCTGAGAGGTCGGCCAAGATCGATTATCTAGGTTAGAATTAGAATAACAAATTGTGCGCGCGCAATAAAGTGAAAATTGCATTCGAGTTATTCGTTAAATTTTAAATAATGAGTGGAAATACGAAACCTGATGGAAAATCTAGTAAACCCAGCAAACCGTCACGCTTGGAAACATTAGTGACTGCCTCAAAACCAGGAAGTTCAAAAACACAATTTCCCGCGTTTGTGCCTCCTATTTTGAGGGATGTTGGAAAGTTAGCCGCTGGGGTCGCTGCGGTCAGTACTTTAAATTCTGCTTCCGCAACAGGTAATAAAATTGGTGTTAAAAATTAACAAATCAACTATGTAAAAGTTACTCTAAAAATATGCATAAGTCTTATTGTAATGATATAATACAGCGTACAGCAATATCAGTCTTGTCTGAGATCAATAGTCAATAGCATAGAGTACAGAATAGAAAAACAAGTTCGCCTTTGTCCCAGATCAATGGCAATGACGGAATGACAGCTTGCTTCTTCTTCTTCGTTTCTTTCTGGTGGCGCTGCGGTAAGCATCATTCGCCAGCACAATTTGGGCGATAGTAAATTGGTCTGATCTTATAATATATTACCACAACAAGTTTTTCTACTTTTTTAGTTTTATTCACATTACTGCGGTGCAACAATTTTAATCTGCCGCGCCCCGTTCATCTTTTAAATTTCTGTATTGTTTTTTTTGCATATTAAAGCAAGACAGGAATTGAGATAAAGGTTAAAATCGATTTTACATTTTTTTTCTTAAAATCGTTTATTAAAACATAATTTTACAGTTTCTATATACGTAATATAATGTATAGTAAATTTCATATTAATACATTTTAAAAGTTTTCTAACTAAGTATTATTTGTATTTAAAATATTCGGCTGTTTAAGCCGGGGAAGATGTCAATAGTCTTTTCCTGACTTTCCAGCAATACAACAACCCTTATTTGCTAAAATGAAAATATTTTTCTGGAGTAGTTCTTAATTTTTCCAAATCTATTTTTTTTTTATCTTTTATTTCGTAATAAGTATACTTTTAAATTCCTCTAAGTTATCTTTTTTTACTTCACTATTGTAATAAATTAAGGCGCTTATGTAAAGTACAGGGTGTCCAGTTTTCGTGTGTTTTCATATAACAGCTCCCTTATTATAAAAGATAGAAAGATGGGGTTTGCGGCTTACTGTTCTATTTTTTTATGAAACTTTCATTGCCGTAAACAAAATTTTCATAGCCCTCTTAGTTTCTGACATACAGGGACATTTTCAAATTTTGTCATTTTTGACGCTCCCCTGTATCTCGATTATTTGATAACTTATCAATAAGGTAAAAATGGATTGTTATATAGTTTTTTATGTTGAATTCAGTGGCGTAGTTAGTTTTTTTCTAAAAAGTTTTGTTTATGAGTTATGACCCAAACTTATATTTTTTTTAATGGGACACCCTATATATTATTTATTTTTCTTGTTCCTCTTTTTAAGAGCTTTTCAAAAATATGTAATAGTCCATATTTTTTTTTTCTTTTAAAAAGGGACAATTTTAACTTTTTTTGTAAAATCTATCATTTTTCGAATAGAGGGCTATGCCCGCAAATAAAAAAAAATTAACAACTGGATATCTACGAAAAATTTAAATATGTATCAAAAAGCTAATAATCGATAAAAATAATTATGATTAAAACTTTTTTATTTTTATTATAAACATAATGGTATCTAAATAACAAATGGTTTTGAAACTTACCTATTAAAATACAGTTCCGAGGCTGCGTTCGCGTCTTCATTAGCTCGGATAAAACAAACATACATATCGTGATTTTCATAATTTTCATAATATCTATTTTTTTTTGCCATGTTAAATAATTAAATGATTTTTCACAGAAATATCAAATAAACTAACAAAATTAAACAAATACCTTTAATATTTGACAATAATCCGTAATGGCGCATTTACAAACCTTTGTTTTCTGTCATGTCTATCCATGATTGATCATGGCCTTCTGGATTCTAGATAAAAAATGATTAATTTTACAAAAAAAAGTTAAAATTGTCCCTTTTTAAAAGAAATAAATATGGACTATTATATATTTTTGAAAAGCTCTTAAAAAGAGGAACAAGAAAAATAAATAATATATAGGGTGTCCCATTAAAAAAATATAAGTTTGGGTCATTACTCATAAACAAAACTTTTTAGAAAAAAACTAACTACGCCACTGAATTCAACATAAAAAACTATATAACAATCCATTTTTACCTTATTGATAAGTTATCAAATAATCGAGATACAGGAGAGCGTCAAAAATGACAAAATTTGAAAATTACCCTGTATGTCAGAAACTGAGAGGGCTATGAAAATTTTGTTTACGGCAATGAAAGTTTCATAAAAAAATAGAACAGTAAGCCGCAAACCCCATCTTTCTATCTTTTATAATAAGGGAGCTGGTATATGAAAACACACGAAAACTGGACACCCTGTACATTAAGAAAGTAAGACTCGACTTGATTTGTTATTTTTTCCTTCCCGCCCGCGCCCTTGCTCCGCCGTAGTCTGACCAGACTATAGTAGAGCCGGATTTAGGGTAAGCTCCGCCCCAAGCTCAGAAAAAAATTGCCTCCTCCCCGACACCGGGGGAAAGTGAAAAAGGGCCAAACATTTTTGGGACCACGCCCAAATTTGGAGGAAAGATTGAATCTGAACAGTTTTCGCCATGTTCTGCCTGTCATGGAACATGCCGGTGAATTTGATTTAAATTTACCCGAAATTTTACTTGGCATAGTATTTACTTTATGCATGGATGTGGATTTATCCAAGGTATGCGTAGCATTCTTGCTTGGTGTTCGGTGCCGGTGAACCCTTTTTTTTCTGTGGGCGAGTGTCGGCCATTTTCTTTTTCTTCATTTGGAGATACGATAACACAGTGTTGCCAATCGGCGGACTTTAGTCCGATTTTCGGACTTTTTTTAAGGCTATGGACTTTTGTCGGACTTTGAAACTATTTCGGACTTTGCGGACTTTTTGATACCTGACGAAAATATGCTAAATGCACAAATTTGGAAATAAAATCGGCAGGAAACTTATTCAGAAAAAGAAAAGCACGAAGTCTTTCTCCACAATCTTTATTAATCAAAACTAGGCGAACCTAGTATCACATCGACGACATGTTTCGAGTGTAGAAACACTCATCATCAGGAAACAAAGTGAAAATTAAAATGCTGATGTTTTTAGCAAGAGAAAATAATGGTGAGGTTGAGCCGTAATGGAGCTTTTAATGGTGTACAAGAGATGTAAAATTGAAAAATCAGAAGGTCAAAAATCAAGACTCCAGCATACTGAAGAGTCGAGGGTTAAGTGTTAACTTTTTCCACACAATGTGTCTGCTTTGACTCTGGCGGGGTAACTGGGCCGTAAAAAGCCTGGTACCCCAACTGTTTTTACTTTTACAATAAAAGATGCTTTGACAAAAAAAAAAACAATTTTTTCTTTTTCTCTTCTTTTCTTTACATCTCACCCCAACATTTTCAAATGTTTCTGACTGTGCTCAATAAAACTCAGGATGTTTCAGTAATTTATTAATACTTTTAACAGATATGTTGTTCAAAACTCCCTAATTTTTACTACCCTATCTTTTTCTGCACGACAGTGTGCTTCTACACTTAACCCTCGACTCTTCAGTATGCTGGAGTCTTGATTTTTGACCTTCTGATTTTTCAATTTTACATCTCTTGTACACCATTAAAAGCTCCATTACGGCTCAACCTCACCATTATTTTCTCTTGCTAAAAACATCAGCATTTTAATTTTCACTTTGTTTCCTGATGATGAGTGTTTCTACACTCGAAACATGTCGTCGATGTGATACTAGGTTCGCCTAGTTTTGATTAATAAAGATTGTGGAGAAAGACTTCGTGCTTTTCTTTTTCTGTATCATTTAACTCCACTTTGAGTATGGACTACTTCTTCAAAATTAAAGGAAACTTATTGTTTATTTACCAAGTGTTGGGTTGTCTTATTACTTATTACATTAACTTATTAGTTATCAGTCTTTTTCATTATATAATATACATCCAACAGTAAATAATAAATATCACTTATGGCGAATGCGCCAGACGAAGCATTTTCATTTCGACGCGGACTAAATCGGACTTTTTCGTGCCACTGGGCGGACCTTTTCACCTAATGTCATTGGCAACACTGCGATAACATTATTTTATTATATTGTTTTGTGAAATAAATATTAAATTGTTTTTGGGTGAAATATATTACTTAATTGTTGTGAAATTTTTGACTGTGTATTTTTGCTTAGTGGTAATTAAGTACAAAGTTTTAATATTGAGTATTATTTAGCATTTTTGTGGTATTCCCATCATGCTTTTATGTGTGATGTGTAAACAATATTATAATATAACGTCAGAAAAAAAGCCCTATTCTCCTTCTTTTTAAAGGAGATGGGACTTTTTTCTATTTAATAAAATAAATTAACACAGTCCCTTCTTTGTTGGCAGCCACGACTTTATTTATGGTTGTTTGTATGTTTTGTACGGCATGTTTGATTACAATTAAAGGTGATTCGGCGAAACCTGTCTGCATGGGGATGGATCTGGCGGCAGGAATGACCCAACCTTTGATTTGAAACTTAGGTGCTCGATCTTTACTTGATCTATCTTTTAATGCTTGCCTAGTGATGGATTCCTGTTAGATTGGAGGGCAGGTTTTCCATTTGATTGCAGAGAGATGTAACTTTGGGTTACATAATAATATCACCAGTCTACAGAAGAGTATACTAGTTTGATGTTTTTATATCCCCCTGTGCCCCCCCTCCCCCACGAAGCAACTCTGGCTACGCCACTGTGCAGTACTAATGATCCTATGACGGCCATCTTATGCTTATGCAAGACAGTTAATTTTTTAGTTGCAGTAAAAATACAATATGAGGCTGTCAAAGAAGCTGAAATCATAGAAACCAATAATAACAACCAATAGAAAACAATGTATAGGTTGGTAAAGGCCAAGGAGAGGTGTTAACAAATAAAATAAAGGAAAAAAAATGTTAATAAAATTTTTTTTTTATGTATATATTATACTAATTATTTAAAAATAAAGAATTAAATATGACTGCTTGTTTTTTAATTACATAAACTGTAGTATATAGTATCAGATCAGAATATTATACTGAAAACGTAGCGAGCAAGCGATTGGAATAAGCTGAGAAACTACTTAGGACGTACTTTAGTATGATATAGTATCAGATTGGGATATAAGTACTGAGAATGCACTATTACAGCGGCGTATTATGAATTCCTACAGTGTCTCAGCACACTTACAGCGTTGAGACCCAGTAGGAAATCCAAGCATAATTTGCCGTTATGCAAGTTTTAAACCATACACGAATTCTGTGCTGGGCTCGGGGAGGAATTCGAATGGCGTGCCGCGTGCCGCCAAATTCAACGCTTCAAATCCTACTTGGCAATAACGTAACTAATAAAATATATTTAAAATATTAAAGAAAATGGCGGTTTTGTGTTATTATGAAACAGATCTTATTATTAGGTAAGGTGTTATGCTCGGTTTTATGTTACAAAAACATATGGGCACTCGATAAATATATGTTATTGTTGCTGGTATGTAAAAATATAAACGTAACTCAAAATGATTAAAATAAGCAATATTTTTTAGTGCAAAGCCATTGTTTAAAAAAAAATATTTTTTTTTTCTAATTTTGCTGCTTTTAAGCCGGGAATAAAAAACACAACGGAATGAAATATTTTTGTTATAAATACTATATTTCCTGTAAAATAAACGACCTACGTGGCTTTATAAACCAAATTAAATATTTTTTAGCATTTGGCACATTATTTTGAATATTCTTCTGTAAGGAGTGGCTTCTTTTTTTTAGGACCCTTCCTGACTGAACTCTATTTTTTGTTTTTGCTCCTTTCAATGAATTTTTTCTGCGACTGATTGCTGTGGGCTGTACTTTTATTTTTCTACTTCTTCTAAAAACCATCGTATTAAGTATTAAATCGACAGCTTGATTTGATGTTGTGATTTGTTTTAGTTGATTAGTCAGTGAATTTATGGCTTTTAAACCACCAGAACTTGGATTTTGCTTAAACGTTTCCACTAATCTATTAGCTTCTTTTTCTAAATTTGAAAGCGAGGATTGGTACTGAATTTGAAACTCTTGTGTATTTATTTCATTTGATAAGTTTTCCGAGGGAATATTATCGTTATTGAAAATAGAAGAATATGTGTTCTGCAAATTAAAACTGGCTAAACTATCATGTTCGCTTGAGCTACAATTTATCATACTTTCATAGAATCTTTCATCCACTACTCCCAAAGCTAGTTTGGCAAACATAATTCGATCTTTTGTGTCTATCTTTGGTGAGTTTTGAAATACAAAATTAGGCTGCCTCTCAACAGCGTAAAGATGTTTGCAGAATGATCCACTGTTTCCAGCTGGACAATCACAAAATGCTGCATCAATGTTAATTGTATAAAATACTTTGTCATCTTTACTTGAGGAAACATTGAATTCATGCGAATTTACTGGAATCACGATTAAAGTGTCTTTTTTTTTGACAAAATCAGAATAAAGGCTAAGTTTGTTTCGCCTCATATTAGCAAAATCCAATAGTCGGCGATGATGGTATTTTTCAAAAATTGTTGTTATAAAGTCGATAAGTGCACACACATTGAACACCCTGCATCTTTGCAATATGACATCTTTCAGTATTCTAATTGAGGCTTCGGTGTAATTATTAGTATTGTGGCCACGTGTAATAACGTCACATCTATATGCTATACAACATTCCTTTTTTCTTTTCCATATTTCATTTAAATGGAAATAAAGTTTTTCATTATCTTTTACAAAGCGATCTTCAATGAAATCATTAAATCGAGTTTCGGCTTCATCACAAATATTTGCATACAGCAAGTTATGAAAATTTATCATAATTTGTTGTCTTTTAGTTTTATGAACATAGTGCCGTCCGTCGCAGAGCCAACGCCAAAAAGCTTGTGAAACATGGAAGGCACAAAGCAGTAATCGAGATTCTGGAAAAACAGCTTGAAGAGAATTCCGTTCGGCTTGGCTGTCATCCGTCATAATAACTTTTGGTTGCATTTTTTTTCCAGAGCAGTCTGTTTCTACAGCTTCTTTGACAGCCGAGAATGCTAAAGTGTAGTTAGCTTCCGATTGTTCAGTGTGTAGTACACAAGCAATAGGAATTGCACCCACTTTATGAGCCGTGAAACAAAATGTTACATTTGTATTAGTCTGGTCACACGAACTACTTAGTTGTGTCTATAAAGACAATTTCATCCGAAAGTCCCTCCAGGAAAGCACGTTTCATAATTGGTGTTATAATAACTATAATTCTAGGATTTTCCTTAAACATAACATTAAAACCGTCCTCTTCTATTTTAATTTTTCTTTGCATAATGACTTCATTTATATTTTGTTCTGCTCTGTCGCCATATTTTAAAGTCCTCCATTTTTGATATAAATAGTAAACATGATTATCAATAGGATTTAAGTGACCATTAGCCAAGTATGTAAAACTATCTGCTTCGTATTTTTCAATAAGTTTCATCTTATGATATGTTTTTGCGGCGCTTGGTGTCATACCTGATTCAAAATAGGCCTCAAAATCTCGTTTAATATTTGGCTCACAACGTAGATAACTAAATGCTTCAGCTACCTCAATAAGATGGGAATGTTGAAAACATACACTTATAATAAAGTCCTTTTTTCAAATATTCATCATTTCTCTGTGTAAACCTATTTATTTTCTTTGCACGAAATTCTATCTTAGCAGTACATAGCTTTTTGCGATTCCTATATTTAGTTTCTTTTGCAGTTTTGTTATGAGAGGAATGTTGACATACAAATGTTTTTCAAAAAGCTAATCTCTTAATATTAGGATAAGTACACCTTACAATCCAATTTGTTCGAGTTAACAGCGAAAATTTGGCCAGCCATTCGGAAGCGAACTTATTATAATCTTCTTCATAACTGTCTTTTATCTTATAAATAATGTCCAAATAAAAAATTACCTGTGATTTATAATCAAACTTTGAAATCACATGATCGTCACAAATATCATTAAGAGAATCACTAAAGTCTTATTGCATTGAAAGTGTCATTTTTTAAAACTTTTTGTAAGTAACGGAACACGGAACACTATAACAAATACTTGGTGTTTTACAAATATAACATTATTAAGGATAGAAGGTAAAGAAAGTCTTCTCCAAGACTTTCTTTACCTTCAATCCTATATATATATATATATATATATATATATATAAAAGTTAGAATAATCTCGTCCGTATTTATAAAAGTGAAAGAAATATAATCTCGGCTAGCGGACTTTAAGTGTGTAACCTGTAATTTTGCATTGAAGTACACAGGGTTCCAAAAACAATGGATTCCCTGGGGCCGAGTCTACTCGGTAGAGTAATAGTGTGCCCGCCGGCAATCAGAGGCGCAATGGCGGGAAATTTGAACAGCGGTTTTAGGACTTTTCAATTTAAGTATTAACTTTTGAACGAGTTTTTATTGATTTAATTTGTGATTCAATATAGGTATTATTAAATCACAAATTAAATCAATAAAAAGACGCACAAAAGTATTTATTTTATGGAATAAATAATGCACGTTTTTATATTAACCAAGATTTCGAAAATAAGGATGGAAGCACTTTATCGTAAATAATTTTTTCTACGTTTATTTATAAATAAAAACTGCACTGAAAACCATAACAATAAATAACTGTTTATAATAAACTAATGTCCTTAGGTTACGTCTCACAGGTCTTACTCATCAGGAATTGTCTCAATTCATATAATAGGTATATCACAAATACTGTATAAAACACAAGCACTAGGATGCAACGAGTCACGTACTAAAACATCCATAAACTATCAGGTGATTATTACAGCATTCTCTGAAACAAAAGAAAAAGTATCGGGTAGACATTAAATTTCTCTGTAAAATATGGCCAATGGCCACTTATCCTGATAGCTCAAACCATTATCTTTATGCCATTATGTTATACTTTTAATCTACTCAGTAAAACAAAAATGTTAAAATTATCATTTCAAGAGACCAAACTTATCTGTTCGTAACTGATAGATTGTTAGGTATTACCTCGGGTACAAATGTGTTGCAGTTATCTGCAGGCTACCCAGTATAATTGGTTAATGGTTAAGATTGGCTTGTTAACCAACACCTTACGTAGGTATGTGAAACATTTCATGTTAATTTATTTATTGTAAACTTACATTTCCTATATAAAAAATTGGTATAAGTGTAAAATCAATTTGATAAACAATAAAAAAATAATTACCTGCATAGTAAGCTGGAATAATAACTGAAAAATTACACACATCGGCGAAGTTTTCTAGAATAGAAACTAATAGAATTTTATTAAATATGAAAATAATAATAAAAAAATTAATTTAATTTCCTGAGAAAAAAACGTGGACAAGAAAAATTGACAGTTTTGACATGGCGGGGCTGGCTGGTTTGTTCCAATTAGCACCTGGCACAGTTTCGGAAGCATTATAGTAGGTCAGAATATAACTGTCCTTCTCTTCTATACGTCAAAAATATGCGACAGAACCCGGTTACTCGGCCAGCTAGAAAATCTTCAAGCGACAACACAGACAACAGCGCCAATATTTCATTCTGATGGCCGACAGGCACACCAGCACCCCTCTCTCTCTTCTTTCTCTTTCTACTGTGTTGCAAAATCGTCCAGGGTGCTGGAGAGAGTGGCGAATGTATGGAGCCGGAGCTGGAAATCGGAAAGGACTCGGAAGCGTGTAAGACATGTTGTGTGCTCACCCCTTCCGATCCCGTACCGATCCGTTCTTTGGAGCAAAATCGGACCGGAGTCGGATCGGAGTGGTGTATGATAAGTGTGTCCCGGCGTTTACTTGTCCCACGTTATATTTTGCTGAGCTACATTCCTAAGAAAGCAGTACCTGAAGGAATATTACAGCATTTAAATGACTGGTTTCTTAAGAAGATAATTTACGTTGTCTTTATTTTTTTTGTACTTTGGTAGGGTTTGTTACTTTTACACAAGAGTTTTTTTAATACTACTTTAATAATATATAATGTAACAAAAATACTAAGTACTAATAACCCTATTACATCAACCATAAAATATTGATACCAAACCATCTTTACACCAGCTACTCTTAAGTGCGGTGCTCCTTTATGCCTTATGACGTACTCCACCCAGTAAACTGCGGTTTCCATGGGTTTTTGAGGTCTGTCATGATACAACTTTGACCGTCTTTGAACATTTTCCCTGTACTTTGGATTGTTTAACAGTTCAATAATTAGAGAACTTAATTTTTCTTCGGAAAAATCTGGATCCTGAAATTCTAGTTTAAGTCCATAACCTCCAGCTACAGCCTTTTCTGCGTTCGCAGGTTGATCGCCAAATACTGGTAGGGCAAGAATGGGTACTCCGTGGTAAATGGTTTCTGTGATACTTAGAAGTCCTCCATGTGTTATAAACAATTTAATGTTTGGATGTGCTATAAATTACAAATATATAAAAATTGGAGAACTTCTATCAATGCCGTATCTGGAAATTAGTTTTGGAGGGTGGTGCGATGTCCGATATATTTTTATAATGCACGACAGGGAAGAGGGGGAGGTTTTAAGTGGGTGTTCAGAAACGTTTTTCTTGCTGCGAGGGTAAAGGGGTATAAAAGGTTCTATTGGGGAGGGAAGCCCACGGGTACCCGCTAGTAGGCGATATATAAGATATCTGTTGATGATGTTGCTGATGTGGATTTAGCTTTTGCAATATAACCCCCATTTATAAATTAATTTAATTTTTTTTCCATTTTGTGTGCAGAATCAACTCCAATATATAAAAGGCAGTTACACTGGTAATAATCGAAAGGTAGACAACTAAATAACCACAAAGTGCATCACAATCTAGTATAGGGAACGCTATTCGCGTTTTCACCGAAAACATCTGCCATTTTGCAGACCAGAAAACAGATCAACGCTGGTACCTACCAGAATGCGCGCAATCCGTTATGAGTTTTGAGCCATAAAAATGTTTAGAAGATGATAATATAGTGTCCGCGAAAATAATTTTAAAAAATATTGTGGCATATCGGACAAGTGTACTATTTTTTATATTGGAATACACAGGGATCCAAGTTTAATAGATACCCTGGGGCGGGTAGACCACGACGGCCGTTTCGTTCTTGTTAGGAATCTACGGGCAGCCATAACCCCAGCAATTCCGCAAGAACGACGGAAAAATGTACTAAAAGCCTGCTTGCAAAATCAAGGCGGCCATCAATACACCGTAGCGCCATCCCAGCGGAATTAACTCCAATATAAAAGGCAGTTACACTGGTAATAATTGAAAGGTAGAAAACTAAAAGTTGTTCTTGGAATTGCTTGGGTTATGGCTGCCCGTCGAGTCCTAACAAGGACGAAACGGCCGTCGTGGTCTACCCGCCCCAGGGTATCCATTAAACTTAGATCCCTGTGTATTCTAATATAAAAAATAGTTACACACTTGTCCGATATGCCACAATATTTTCTTTTAATTGACAGTTTTTATTTCTTTACAATGCGCGATGGTATTATTCTTAAGAAGTCGAATAAATGCAAAAAGTTACCTAAAATATCTTGTTGCGGGCACCACTGTCTAATCATTACATTTGCAGGTTTATCTGACAAATCTTCTTCAAATTTCCAAAGGACTTTCTGCTTCAACTTTCCCAGGACATTAAATATAATTTTCTTTTTCCAATCCGGCATGTTTTTGCTTTTTAAATTGGAACCCATGCTAAAATAAATTACACCGTCCGCTGCACCGTCGAAAAAATCTTGCAAATCATTCGGAAGTTTTTTAGGTGGATCAATAAAATAACCACCTATTTCTACCATATTGGGAACTATTGGTACAGCATTATATATACTCGTGTGTGAGTTAAGTAGAATCATCGATACATTGGTTCTTAAATCGTATAACGGAGGTGCTTCGGGAAAAGCTTTATGCATAACGGCTTCCTGTGTAGGAAGTATATAGAAGTTGGTACTTAAATATTCTATTAAATGAAAAATTAGGTTTTTGGTTCTGTCAAAAATAGAGTCCGGTGAAAAATGTGTTAATCGCATATGAGGTACGGAAGATATCGGTTGAGGATTTCCCACTAATGGATTTATCCAACCATTGGGACCCAAACTGCTGAGGATAATTGTTGGGCAGTCGTAGATATGGGAAAATACTTTGAGACCATCGTTGTGAAATTGTTCCATTATGACTGCGTCAAACTGTGTCTTGGATTTTAGTAATTTCTTTACGTTGGGATGATAGAATGTAGTATTAGTAAAGCCTAGGAAGTTATTCATTATTTTTATTACTGCTGCAGGATTGCTAAGGTCCATTTCAAAGAGGTTAAGGTGGCTCATCATTGCTGGAAAAAATGTTACAACTTAATAACTGTTATATTAAGTTAAATGAATATTCAATGAGAAAAATGTTTTGTTTTTATCGTTTTTTATATACCTATACACTATACAGTTTTCTGAGAAAATAATATTAACTTATACTAATACTACTAAAAGTTGCGGTAGCAGAATATCCAATACAGGGTGTTATTTAAGTATGTAGCCAAACTTCAAGGAGTGATTCTGTAAGTGATTTTAAGAAGAAAAGTTCATATAAACATGGGTCCGAAAATGCATAGCTTTTACGATACAGGGTGTCAAACTTTAAAAAACATCGGATGTTGGTAAATATCTCAATACTCTTTTATTCGATTTTCTTGAAATTTGACAATTCTATTTGTAATAACAAGAGGATAATTTAGCCTCAATTAGATTAAAATTATTAGGTCCAGTGGCGTCCCAGAAGACAGTAACTAATATTTTTGACAAAAAAATTGCGCGCCACTGACTTTTTTAAAAATTATGTATTTTTTCGAATTAAACAACTACAACAATTTTATCTCTTGAGTTTTTTTCATATCTTGCTTTATTTTCGAGAAAAAAATAAAAACCACTTTATTGCATGTCCGCGGGAGAATGAGTAGGTAAAAAATTTAAACTACTTACCAAACTATTAAGCAATTAAAATTACACAAAAGTCCTTTTTTGAATTTTTCGCACAGATTAGAACGGGTTTCGATAAAAGAAATTAACATAAAATCATCGCATAACGTAATAATTTATTACTGCAATGTTTAATTATGTATTTAACAGAAAATAAGACGAAACTTATAATAGTTGCTTATTATTATTATTATTATTATTATTATTATTATTATTATTATTGTTATTATTATTATTATTATTATTATTATTATTATTATTATTATTATTATTATTATTATTATTATTATTATTATTATTATTATTATTATTATTATTATTATTATTATTATTATTATTATTATTATTATTATTATTATTATTATTATTATTATTATTATTATTATTATTATTATTATTATTATTATTATTATTATTATTATTGTTATTATTATTATTATTATTATTATTATTATTTTCTGTTAATTTCTTTTATCGAAAACAGTTTTAATCTGTGCGAATAAATTCAAAAGAGTACTTTCGTGTAATTTTAATTGCTTAATAGTTTGGTACGTAGTTTAAATTTTTTACTCTTATTGCCCCGGGGACATGCAATAAAGTGGTTTTTATTTATTTTTCTTAATGTTTTAAATATTTTTGATGGTCTCTAAATACTCTAAATTCTGAGATACATAAATATATTATTAAATTGGCTAAAAGTAAATAAATTTAAATTAAATATTTCAAAAACTAAATGTATGGTTATGGGGGTTATAATTTAAATTGTCAAAATATAAATGTTGTAATAATTGATGGTGAAAAATTGGAATTAGAGAATAGTTTTAAATATTTAGGGATAATTATTGATTCAAAATTAAAATTTTTTAATTATTTTGAAAGTATCATATCGAAGATTGCCGGAAAAGTAGGTTATTTTAAAAGAATCAGTTCTAATTAAAGTTAGTTTTCTAAAAAAACTGTATTTAATACTATTATATTACCACATTTTCTTTATTGTTCTATAATTTTATATTGTGCTAGTGAGGAAATATTTGACAAATCACAAATTTTACAAAATAAGGCAATGCGGATTATTTTAAATTGTGACAAATATACAAAAATAGATTTTATGTTAAAAAATTTAGATTGGTTGAATGTCAGAATTTTTTTTTTATTTAGTATGTATCTTTATACATAAAATTAAAAATAATTTATTGCCTGATTGTTTAAAAAAATTTTGTTCTTTTAATCATGACCATCATAATTATAAAACAACAAATAATCCATTTTTTTTGTGATAGAGGGTCTAAAACATTAGCTTATAAGTCTATTTTTCATAAAGGTTTGATAGAATATAATAATTTGGAAATTTCTATTAAATCTCAAATATAAAACTATTTAAAAAAACTTTAAAATTACATTTATTTAATAAACAAAATGATACGTAATATTTGATAAAATTTGCAAAATGTTTATGTCCGTTTTTTGTTAAAAGAAGGTTCCGTTTTAAAATTAAAAATAAATCTATAAAAATGTTGTTAAAAAAATGTTTTAAAAAATATTTAATTGTAGCTTTTTGCTAAATAAAACATGTTACTTACTTAACACAAGATTCTCGCAGAAATAACACTTATCTCGTCTCGCAGAAGACCGGACCACTCTCGTCTCGTTCTCGTCTCGCGAGACGAGAGTGAAACACTAAACAAAAGAACTTACCTTGAAAATCTTCTGCAAATCCATCCAAGATAACATCTGTATATTTTCCATTTTTTGGCGGGTCCTTTAGCTTATAGGGACTGATCATTGTGACGTCATGACCTGCTTCTGATAAACCTTTCATTAACTTGGAGGACAAAATATAATGACTGATGCCAGGCATGGGGAAAACACCCAAAATTTTAGAACTGCTTCCATATTTTAGTGCAAAAAAAAGAAAAAATAATGTTCCAAATCGCATCATGTTTTCGATGCATACAGCCAATAATATCTCTAAAACCTAATTTAATCACTGCATTAATGCAGCATCATGCAGTTAACCGAAACTATTTATTTAATTTGATATCGAGGAAATTTAAATAATAATTTACGCAACACAACAAATGAATAGCGGACAGGTCTGGGCTAGGTTTTATACACAGATTTTCCTTTACACTTAACTCTAGAAAAAATTGTAGTTAGTAATATGTACATTTATTTTTAACTTTTAAGATTAAAGTTGTAGTATACAGGGTGTTCGAAAAAAGGTGGTCAATCCGTTAACCATATATTCCTTGAGCAAAATTAATATGACTTTTATAGTGCCATTGGGTTGCGATCGTTTTATATGTTTTGCTGACCCATGTAGTATAAGAGGAGAGTGTTGGTAGAGCGCAGCGGCGCACTCAGGATTTTATGTTAGGGGGAGCCCGCCAACCAGTGCCGGAAGCAAATTTTTTAATAAACTTTTAAGTTACGCATTTTTCTAGAATTTTGGAGCTTTTTTAACAGGTACTCTTGGAAGATCGCAATAGCCTAGTTCAATCGAGGTAAATATCTAAAAAATCGACTTTTTAAATTATCCACTTTAATTAAACAAACTCTCCGGACGAAATCCATTTAAGGAACGAAGGACGTAAAAAGGACGTCCAAATTCCGACCAGGTGGACGTCCGATGTACGTCCATTTTAGGTCCAAAAGTACGTACAATGGACATAAAATGGACGGAAAATATGTACGTACTATGGATGTACGGTATTGAACGAACAGTGAACATACTGTGAACATAAAGTACGTACAATGGACATAAAATGGACGCAAATTATGTACGTACTATGCATGTATGGTATTGAACAAAAAGTGAACATACTGTGAACATAGCAGGTGACAGTATCGGTAAAAAAGATAGCTTTTTTATCGAATGATACTGGCGGGAATATTTAAAAAGGTTAGTTTGTAATATCATAATTATTGCATTTTGAAAAATATTTCTTTAAGTAGGTAATTGTTTCAAAATAAGAAATAGGCACGCCGCAAAATTAAATGTTATTTTAATTTTTTTCTTCTTTAAAACACGTATAGGCGTGCCTATTTCTTATTTTGAAACATTTGCCTACTTGAAGAAATATTTTCTAAAATGCAATAATTAAGATATTACAAACAAAACCTATTTTACCCATTATTATGACTATAAATTACTTAAATATATTTAGAAATGTACGTCCTTTGGGTGTTCGATATACAGGGTGTCAAAGTTTGAAATTAAAAACTGATTTTTTTAATAATTCGAGTATTTAATAGTTTCATTCAATTGCTTCAACATAGGGGAAGGTTGCCTATATTGAACCGCTACCTAAATTGGACCACAGTACATTTCTCCGAAACTAAACAAGTGCCGTATTATCTGGCAACACTGCAACATACTTCCCCCAGAACCGTTCATCGGCAACAAACTCAACTAGTTGGCCGTTAGTGCTTGGCGTGTACAAAGCAAAACGTAATTTACACAATTTTAATGTAATATTTTTAGAATTTTCCTAAGAATTTACCTTAGAACCATAAAACTCTAAGCAAAATCTTTTTTATGCAAGTTATCAAGTAAGTTTTTCTCTTTCTATTTCTCCTATTACCATGCAATATTTGTTTTTTTTGTTTCTTTCCTGGGTGGTTTTGTAAAACACGTGGTAGTTGCTTAAATTGGACCACTGATGCGAAAATTGAACCGGTCCAATTTAGGCAATTTTTCCAAATTGTGCAAAAATAATTTTTCTCTTTAAATAAGTTAATGTCACAAACTAACACCATTTCAATATTGCTAAAATCTTTTTTCTTTGAGTTAAAAAATGAAACTATGACTGGTCCAATATAGGAAACTAATAGGTATTTTTTTTTTATTAGGATGTCTTCTACCGAAATTTTGATTGTAAATTTGATGTTTTTGTGAAATATAAGTATAAAACTTCCTAAACCAACAATTTTATTTTTTATTTATTTATTGAACACCTAAGCTTCCGATTTAAATCATGTGGTCCAATTTTGGAACCCCCAGGTTCAATTTAGGCAACCGGTTTCCTATATTGAACCACTTGCAGAGGTTTTTTTTTATAGCCTGGTATATCATAGATACGTTGAAATAAAATTCTACAGTTGAACAACATACTAAAGTATACTAAGGTATATCTTCAAGATCGATTTTGCGTTATTATCGGGATCTATGATAAGAAATCTGGAAATTGGTCCAATATGGGCAACCTTCCCCTAAAGAGTTACATCTGTATTGCATATTGGCCCAAATAACCCTTGTGAAACATATTTGCTAAATAATCTTCAACTTATTGTTACAGAACAAACAGATCTGGGGTTACTAATTTCTTCTACTTTAAAATGGGAGGCACATATTATTAAAATGGTAAAGAAAGCCAATAGTTTTATTTTCATGGTACAAATGACTTTCAAAGATTACTCTCTACAGATTGTAAAGAAATTGTACACTTCCTATATCAGACCAAAAATTGAATACGGATACAATATTTGGTACCCCTACTACATCAAAGATATTGAAATGTTGGAAAGGGTTCAAAGGCGGGTTACCAGAATTATATTGAATTAGGATGACTACCTCATCCCGAAAGACTTAAAATATTTGGGCTAACAGCTCTGAAGCAAAGAAGAACTAGGGGTGATATAAATAATAGAAACATTTAAAATACTAACAGACTACTATTCTTGTAACTTGAGAAATTTGTTTCATTTAAATCAGAATCAACAGCGTCGGGGACACTAAAAAAAATTAAGCAAAGAAAAATCCGTGACATTTCCAAGAAAGAACTTCCTCATCAATCGGGTAGTGTATAGCGTTTCTTAGGTCAATTTAATGACATAAAACAGTATGAAACTCCTAACCATAGGCGTCCCAAACAAATAATTAAAATGCGTATACACACTTATAGGTTTGTTTAACATTAGGTGTTTGTACATACTACACTTTATAAACCCACTGTATATATAATAATAATATTATATTAAAATAATAATTATAAGGTAACTCAAAGATTCTATACACAAAACTAAAACCAGAAAAATAAACCTGACACGGCACGACACTGCTCAGAAAATGCTTTAATTTTTTTACTAGAACTCCATTCTGGGACCATTCCCCGGCCCGACTATAAGTTCCAAATCACGTATATTTTATCTTCGTCTCTTCCACGCCATCAGCAGTCATCTCTGTCTGACAGAATCGATCGTTGAACGGGCTGGAAACCGCTTCAGCTTATACCAGCCGCTTTAACTGGCGCTTATAAGTGCATAAACTGTGAACGGTTGCCAGTTCTACCAAATTTTCTGGTTTGTTAATATATTATGTATAATTATACGAGAAACAGGGGTTTGTTAATTAGTTGTTTTTAAACACGGAAAACACTTTTTGTCTTGATTTCAATTATATTGTTTCTTAAGGTCTAAAGAATGTATTATTATAACAATGAATGGCTTGTTATTTTTTTCTGTCACACTCAAAACTCCTCGGTTTAAAGTATATTTGCAAACTAGGTTTCAAAGAAAGTTACTGACTAACAATTGAATACTGATATAAATAAAACATCTTTGATAAAAAAAACTTAAAGAATTGAAGAAGAAAGATCTGACAACCCTGGTTGTGAAGTCGGTCTCTTTGAGACTATTTACCGCCGTATGGAATGATTGGAATGTCCTCAAACTGAGTTTGGATAAATTATACATAGTACAATAGTGTAAACTGCATTAAAAACCAAGTTGATCGTAATTTTGAGCAGATAACTCAAAGCTTTGTGACGGTGCTTGATGACATTCGTTTTTAAATATTTAATGATATTTGTGCGTCCAAAATACTTACCTACCCATGTTTAAATAACTTTCGCGTAAGAATTTACCAAGTAATTTAAACTAGCCAGCGGACTTTTAGTCATTTTAAATCACGATGAACAGTTAAAGAAAATAAAAACAAATCAAATATACTAAAACAATAGCTTCATCGGACTTTCCGCTTGCCATTGATAAAATAATAATAATAATAATATTTTGACAAAAACCTAACAAAAACCAATTGTCAAATATTTAAATTAGGGGGGGGGGGTCCAGTACCTGCTCACCCTCCTATTTTTTAGTATGCGCGGCGCCAGTGACTTCCGAACTATATTTATTCAGATAACACAGGCCTGCATTTTTAACACTTTGAAAGCTGATTTAAAAATTTTAACTGTTTTCTAGTAATTGGGTAGCGCTGATTTCAAATCTTCTTTCAGTTTTTTATATCACGTAAGGTTATTTTTTAAACCGGTAAAATCCAAAAATATAGAAAAAACACGATTTATTTCATTTATAAGCTAGTTTTTTAATATATTAAGGAAAAAAATACAAAAATATACAAAATATACACATATATTATCAATGGTTATTTATTCGTTACGCTTCTTCAAAAAATGTTTTCTTTTTCAGAAAAGCTTCTTTTGGTTGTTTTTCTGTTCCAACAGAAATCGGCCATCATTTTTGTGTCCCAGCGCCCCTGGTATCTTTTTTCCATTTCTTTAATATATTGATGAAATCTTTCGCCTTGCTCTTCACCCACGTCCCCAAGATTTTCCGGGAATTAGTCGAAATGGGAATGTAAAAAGTGAATTTTTATGCTCATATTCTGAAATTCCTGAAATATTCCAGCATATTTTCAACGATCTCAACATAGTAGTAATTTATGTTCAACTTCTTTAAAAGCATTCCATGCATGTTTTTCCTTATCTTCCATTACCTTTTCAAATTCTGTATCTTTCATCAAGCTGCTAATCTGCGGCCCTACAAAGATTCCCTCCTTTAATTTTGCCTCTGACAGAGCCGGAAATGTTTTACACAAATATTTAAAACAATATTCTTCTTTGTTTAATGCCTTAACAAATTGTTTCATACGTCCAAGTTTTATGTGAAGTGGTGGAAGTAAAACTTTTTGAGGGTCAATAAGACTTTCGCGAATTACATTTTTGTTTTCAGGTGTTAAAGTCTCTCTTTGTGACCAGTATCTTTTTATCCAATGCTGTTCTCGCTAGCTAGACCACTCGCACAGGAAACATGGAAATTTAGTAAATCCAGACTGCTGACCTAAGGGAAGACTTAAAATGTTTAGTTCTTCACACACTCCCCAGTTGTGATTTTCATATTGTATTCTTAAAAGTAATTCCTCTAAATTTTCATAGTTTTCCATTAACTTAACTGTATGGCCGACCGAAACAGAAGCAAAAACATTGTCATTATGTAAAAGAACAGCTTTAAAGCTCCTTTTTGAAGTCGATTGCAAATTTGCAGGTGTGTAGCACCACAGAAAATCATTTTTTATTCATCAATCATTTAGAATTTGAAGTACTACATTCATTTTAAAATGTATTAAAACGCCTATTATAAGTTTTTTTTATATTTTTTCTTTTTTTTTTTTTGCAAAAAAAAAATCTGTGGGTGGAGACCAATTGTATTTTAATTATTTATTTCTATATAAAAACTAAGCTCAACAAGCAAAAATCACGTCATCACAAATTTCATGCAGGCCTGTGTAATCATTGATTTTTATTATTTTTGTCTCTTATGAAATTTCGATAAAATGATGCGCTTTGGAGATAATTTAGAAAGTATGGGTCCAATTAAATAAAATTATTTTATTGCCTTCACCGTCTAGTTGACACCAAATATTTTGTCTTATACCATTAGAGGCAACATAATCTCCCAAGCAGCACAATTATCGAGAATTAATTCTGCTGCGTGGGAGATTCGGTAAGAAAATTTCATAAATTGGAGTTTTTTCTTATTGTAATTTTTTTGCTAAAATGATACAGAAACATATTTCCGGCGGCTTTAGTTAATTGTAACTAATTAAAGTTTTAGAAAGGAAGTTCATTTTAGCCGTTAGTAACTAATTTTTATTACTAAAATGTGAGAAACATTAAATAACAAATTTGTTATCTGAAATCCAATGTCTTTATAGTTTTAAATTCAAATAAAACTTATACATAAACATATTTCCGATGAGTTTAGTTTAATATGACGCACTGTATTTTTACAATAGAAGTTAATTTTACTTGTTAGTAACTAAGGTTTATTACTAAAATTTCAGGAACATTAAAAACATTAATTCGTTTTTAACCATAACATCTGTTATTACATGTCTACATAGTTTCAAATGAAACTTAAAAAAAACATATTTCCGATGAGTTTAGTTAAATATGACGCACTATATTTTTACAATAGAAGTTGATTTTACTCGTTAGTAACTAAGGTTTATTACTAAAATTTCAGGAACATTAAAAACATTAATTCGTTTTCAACCATAACATATGTTATTACATGTCTACATAGTTTCAAATGAAACTTAAAAAAAACATATTTCCGATGAGTTTAGTTAAATATGACGCACTATATTTTTACAATAGAAGTTGATTTTACTTGTTAGTAACTAAGGTTTATTACTAAAATTTCAGGAACATTAAAAACATTAATTCGTGTTCAACCATAACATCTGATATTACATGTCTGCATAGTTTCAAATAAAACTTAAAAAACATATTTCCGATGAGTTTTGTTAAATTTTTGATGTGTCTCTTTTAGCCCCGGTGTTCGATATGTAAAGCAAATTGGTTAGTATCAATAAAAATTATAAGTTAGCAACAAAATGTATTTTGATTTTATTCTGAGTGACTTTTGCCAATAAATATAAAGCACTTCATTTTTAACAGAAAAATTATAACTTATTAATTTCATTAAGTTAATAGGAACTAACAAAATTATCGCGATAATCTCCCGTTGCTATAAGCAACGTAAACAAAAAGGAGCCTACTAATTGGTTGAAAATAAATTTATGTAATTTTCAATTAAATCGGGCAGTGTGTTTTGAAGAAATAGTAAAAATTAATGACCAATCAAATTTCCTAATAAAATTACTATTATGTGAAGATGATTAGCAATAGTAAGTTCCTAATAGGGCAAAATAATTTCATTTAACTGGTTTAGCACCATGATGGGTTTTTATCTGTACGCCACTGTCCTTACATTATTTTTGGCTAGTCCTTTTCTTTCGGTACTATCACATATTGCAAAGTTTTACCTAATTATATCTTGTATCCATGGTAATACCACAACGGCTAACTTGATAAACCATTTGAAAATTATAAGATTTCAAGACGCGTTGGCATCAGTTAAGAACCCATAATTTTCAAATTATCTCCAAAACGCATCATTTCATCGAAATTTTACAGAAAACAAAAAATAATCAAAAACAAATGATTACCTAAAAGAATATGGCACACGTACTAAAAATTACGGAAGGGGGGGGGGGGTTGTCGGCGCTTACTGGCCCCCTCTATTTTGAATATTTGAAATGTTTTTGTTTCGTTTTCTTTAAAAGATGTAACTCTTTATGTTGAAGCAATGTACAAAATTTGAAATTTATGTCTTATTAAATACTCAAACTATTTTAAAAAATCAGTGTTTAATTTCAAACTTGGAAACCCTGTATATCGAACATATAAATAAATAAAAAAACAGTATCTATAAGATTACAACGTTGCAGATTGTAAATAAAATTTATGCTTAAAATTGTAAGCGTGTAATAGAACGCTATATTTATCTTATTATTTGATTATTTTTATTAAAAGTTACGTTCTCACGAGTCAGAACAGGATGTTTTCTTTTAATACAAAGAGGGGCTCTAAAGTTTTTGCTCGGAAAATAAATATGATAATAAAACCAAATTTACCCAACTATTGTAAACCAACCGTTTTCTTAAGTAAATAACCAAACTGCCCAAGTTATTCTAAAGATTTGTTATGTCATAAAATGTATTTTCTAAATCTTCCCTTAAAACCGGGTTGATAGCAACAATCAAACCATAATAATAAATTTAAGAATCTCTAGGTCAGCACGTTTGCCGAAGATAATATCAACTTTCTAAAACCTAAAATAAACCACAGATGGGCAATAATAAACAAGAGAACCTTCGTCGGTGGTCTCTAATAATGAGATAATATGAATCATATATTGGGGAAAAAATGGAAAATATAATTAGGAAGAAAAATGGACCTTGTATCTTGACCGTTCAAATATTTGGAAAAGCCGAGTCAGATTTGTTCTTTATTTTCCTTCAAAGAAAGAACAATAGGTAGAAGGTTTTTTTTTAAACATATCTGATTTTGTGCTTTAGGCTAGTTTTCTATTATTATTATGAGTTACGTCCTTAATACATCATAGTTTTTTAAGTAAACATAAAGAGACGGAAATTACTAATTAAAACTCAGTTCATGGATTAGTAGTGTCACCTTGTGGCTAACTCTTCAAGCATACTTTGGAACTTTTTTATGACTTAAGGCAGAGTTTTAGTCGAGAATCACCCTGATTGGCTGCGTGGGTTTTATTGTATACTAAAAAGGGTCATACTAGGGGGTAAGAAATAATTTTCTAAAATTTGATAGGCTTGAAAAGATACACATTAAAGTAACACAAATTAAAGGGGGTTGATTCAGGTTAGATGTTGAACCCAGGGAAAACTACAATTCAGGTAAGTTTACCTTTATCGATACGGTCCAAATCTAATTGGGTAAATTAAGTAATATTCAGTTCCAAAGATACTCTTTATCGGTACGGTCCAAATCTAATTGGGTAAATTGAGTAATATTCAGTTCCTAAGTTTCTCTTTTTCGGCACGGTTTAAATTTAATTGGGTAAACTCTTGTCTAGTGAATTTCCTATTTCTTTTTCTGATTAGTGTAAAAGTGAAATTATTTAGTTCAAGCTTAAGTTCTAATAACGAATCATTTTCAGGGTTCACTGTTTCTATTTTAAAAGACTTCGTAGTCTTGGGGATTATCATTCTCAGGGTAATAATTTTCAGGGTTTTCTTTAAATCTCAATTTCTTTTGAAAAATGGTTTTTATTCAATTGAATGTATGTTGTTCTGTTAATTTTCTGAGTAACATTGGGCTTAAACGCATGTCTATTTAAAACATCGCTCTTTACTCTCTATTTACATTTTTGTATCAGTTTTAGATTTTTTTTTTTTGTAAATTCATCTTTCTTTTTTCTTTAATGTTATAATAGAATTAAGTGTTTTGAGAATCTGGTATTTTATTTTAATAATCAATAAGGGAGATTCACGTACGCGCCCCGTGGCATAAAGACTTCTCGTTGCGCTTTGGTGTCCAAACTCATCGCCTAGACCTTGCTGTTAGGATATCCACAACATTTTGGCTGATTGGTTTGTATTTAAGTCGTTGAAACTTAACACAAACTCAACTAACAATCCATGATGAGTGATGACGCCGAGACTATCCAGAACTACTCTCAATTGTCTTCAAGAGTGATCTTGCTATAATATCGCCTTAGTTATTTTTATTCTCACAAATCTACCCTTATGTGAAGGGATAGATCTAGTATTCTCGGTCAGACGCTACCAGTGATAATGAATCAGGTTCAATATGATCAGAACACTACCACTTGCTTTTGTAATTAATTAGCAATCAGTAATATACTAGATCAATTCCGTCACATGCGATAGTAGGTATATACCATAATTTGTAAGAAAAATTGGTCTTAGTATTTGATGGCAATAGTCAGCACATTAAATGTGATCGATATATTATCGTTTTGCTGATCAAACAAGGTTGCCTCTCAGATTCTTTTTTAAAAATATATTCCAAATGTTGAGAATTTTTTTTAAATCGAGAGCTTATAATTATTTTTGACGGCTTGTTGGGCAAAACTGAATACAGTGATGGGCTAAAATATGGAACAAATTCATTTAAAAATCAGGTATTCATTTTTTGAAAAAACGCTCGGACACGTCGATTATAATTCTTTCTTCCGGATTTTTTTGCCTCAAAAAGAAATTATACCTGGTGTGTCAAAAAGTAGATGAAGCAAATTTTTTTTGTTTTTTAAATAGAACCCCCCTATTTTTACTTATTACCCTAGGTTAGGTTAGGCTAGGTTGAAGTGAGTGGGTTATAGCCAACCCTCCACCGCGACCATGCGGTCTATTGTGGCTCACACCTTATTTATATTTCCCCCAATAAGTCCAGCCTTTTAATTAAGGTGATGAGGGTATTAGGGGAGACATTTTTCATGTCATCCGGCAGCAGAGTCATCTTGCCAAATAGGGCGAATCTGATTCTACCTGCTGCGGGGCAAGCGCACAATACGTGTTCTGCTGTTTCTGCATCTTCCATGCAAAGCCGGCATTCATCAGTTGAGGCTATTCCAATTTTATACATGTGGTGTCGCAGTCTGCAGTGGCCGGTGTACAATCCCACTAGTGCTTTAAGGCATGACCTGTTGAGCTCTAGTAGTTTGTCAGTTAACTGTTGGTTTATGTGGTTGTTTATAAATGCTTTTGAGTGTGTTAGACCTGGTAGATTCAACCCGTGTCTTTCCCATTTGCTTTTTGCTTCAGCTAGTATTGCCCTTCTGGCCGTAGCATGAGATATACTTATTACCGGCTCGGGTCCTGTGAATTTTAGAGCTGCACCTCTCTTGGCAAGCATGTCGGCAGCTTCATTGCCGTCCAGACCCATGTGTCCCGGTATCCATATTAAGGTTATTTTGTTGTTCAAACCTAGTTCGGATAGTGTCTCGTGACAGCTCCACACCGTCCTTGAGGTACACCATCTCGATTCAAGAGCTTTTAATGCAGCTTGACTGTCGAAAAATATCTTGATTGATTTATGTGCATACCGTCGGTCTATCAGCAGTCTTGCACACACTTCAATTGCATAAACCTCTGCTTGAAATATGGTTGTCATAGTTCCCAGGCTGATAGCTAGTTCTATCTTTGGGTTTTCGCCATAAATTCCGGCTCCAATACCTTCCTTAGTTTTGGAGCCGTCTGTGAATATTCCAAATTCCACCTTTAACAGGTCGGCCCTGTTATTAACCCATTCATCCCTTCTTGGGTGTATAATTTTGTAAGGCGGTTTGTTGTTGGATTTTCTTGTCATTATGTCTGAGGGCATGTTCAACATGTCGCAGGTTAACATGTCGCTCAACATGTTGGTGTCCTCCATGATACATGACTGCGGCCTGTTATTAGCTGCTTGATATAGACTGTAGGTGGCCAATTTGGCATCCTTCTCCAGATATATGTGAAGTGGTATAAGTCCTCATAGGACTTCCATCGATGCCGTTGGTGTTGTGCGAATAGCTCCAGTGACCGCAAGGCATGCATGCCTCTGCAGTCCGGATAGTTTCGCTTGGGCCTGTCGTTGTTGGCCCTTTTTCCACCAGACGACAGAGCCGTACGTTATCATTGGTCTGATAACCATCACATAAAGCCAGTATAGTTGTTTTGGTGCCTTTGAATCCTTCAAAGTCAAAAAATTTAACAAATTTACTATAATATTGCCGAAATGACTTTGAAGGATTCAAAGGTGATTATACCTTTATTACCTAGTGTATGTTTCAAACAGGTTAAAGTTAAATTATACTGGATAAAACATTAAAATTTAATAAAAATAGCTGTCACAATATTAAATATTTTAATCAGAACGGACAAAAAAAAATCACTCGTTCCAAAAATCGTATAAAAAAAGCTATGTTCCATTTAAAAAACACCTTATCCATATCGTAACTCTTTTGTTTCTGGTTCAAATAAATTTTTGGTTTCATTTTTGAATTCTGCAGGAAAAAGTACATCGATTGGCTATTTTGGATTTTTCTTTAAATACAAGGAAGCTCAAAAATGAGCCCCTGTTCTGGAAGACCCTGTACCACATTTGATTCCTTAGCGCATATGGTACATCTTCAAGTAACACAGGTAGTTGTTCTTGGAGGAAATGCAGATAAGACTGCCCATTAAGGCGTTAATAATTATGTTTATAAGAACGTCCCCGTTCCAGGATAACTAGATTTATGTGATCAAAAATTATTCGTCAATACTGCAAAATGAAGGTAATTTAATTTAAGAACGGTGTGCCTGAGGAGAAAAACGCAAGAGACCATTTTTATGTAGAATTGATCAGGCTAATCAGAAATAATATCCACATGGAAAAATGTCAGTGGTGTACCACTTTTCTTCTAAAAAATATTAGAGGACATGTTTGCAGGGACGCCACCGGTAGGACAAAAAAATAACTTTTATGACTAAAACATGTGGTTTTATATCCTATTAGCATATGCCAAAATTAAAAATATTATCTAAAGTACTTTTGGACTTACTAATGCAGCAGGATGTGATCAGCTTACTTTGCAAATGATTAAACTTTGTTGTCCTATAGTTATTCCATTTCTAACTCACATATTTAATAAGATTATAGAGAATAGTAAATTTCCCGTCGCCTGGAAAACGGCCATTGTGTTGCCTTTGCCCAAAGTGTGCAGTCCTAAAGATTACTCCGAAATGCGACCAATCAGTCTTTTAGGCGTGGTTTCGAAACTATTTGAAAAAATTGTTTATAAACAAGTTGTTAATTATTTAAATGAGGCCAACCTTTTCTTTGAAGGTCAATCGGGGTTCCGTAAGGGATTTAGCACTGCGACTGCTTTGCTGAATACTTTGGATGATATTTTGGGGGCTGCAGATAGAGGGGAAACCTCAGTCTTGGTTCTTTTTGATTATAGTAAGGCTTTTGACACTTTGGATCATCTTTTGTTGTGTGCCAAACTTCATTATTATGGGTTTTCGGAAGGTATAACTAAACTATTAAAGGATTATCTTGTTGGTAGGTCACAATATGTCGTCGTTAATCGCAAACAGTCACAACGTCTTGCTCTGGACAGGGGAGTACCGCAGGGGTCCATTTTGGGGCCTTTGCTGTTTGTTATTTTTACCATGGACATGCACACTCACATAGCTGGCGGCAGACTAAAGCAGTATGCCGATGACAGTACCTTTCTTACACATTTTGATCAGCTAAATGCTTTACAGATAGAACAAAATATAAACAATTGTTTAAATTCTATTTACACTTATTCTACTAACAACGGACTTAAAATCAATCCTAAAAAATCAGCTGTTATGTTTTTTGGAAAGAATAAGGATTGGGCTGGGAGTAATATTACTTTAGAGATGGCACAAGAAAAAATTCCAGCTGTCAATGAGTACAAAAACTTGGGTATCATATTCGATAGCAAATTAAGATTTAGAAGTCAAGTCTCAAGCGTGACTCAGAGGGCGTACTGTTCGCTGCGTATAATCTATATAAAAATCGACATATACTTAATGTAGATCTAAAAAAACAGCTATGTGAGTCTTTAGTACTTTCTCACTGCAACTACTGCAATTTTGTTTATGGCCCATGTCTGGATAATTGTACAAAATATAAATTGCAAAAAATACAAAATGCTTGTGTTAGATTCATTTTTGGTTTAAGAGTCAGGGATCATGTCAATCCAAAAATAAAAGAACTACGGTGGTTAAAAATTAAAGACCGTGAAAAACTGCATTTAGGGTGCTTTCTGCATAGGCTGCTAAAAAGTGGATCTCCTAGATATTTGCGCGAAAGGCTGGTCCTTCGAAGTTCTTTGCATCAACGCGATACCAGGTTTAAGGGCCGTTTTCAAATACCCAAGCATCGTACAAGTTTGTTTAATCAATCGTTTAGCTATACATCTGCCAAACTCCTTAATGAAATTATTGATTCTGACCTCTTAAATAAGTCTAAGTTTTCCTTTAGAACTACCTATAAAAATATTTTGCTTCAAAAATGCTGATTATTTATCCCGGCTTTTTTTTTGTTTTTTTCTGTTCCTCTGCTCTGTGGTATTAAATAACCCAGGTTTTGGCTACTTTTGAGATAGAACACTATGGATGCTTGATGGTTTTTGTTATTTAACATTTCATTTTAGTATGAACAACATTGAATGTATTATATATATTATATTATATCCAACATGAATTGTAACTTATTTTGTTATATTTGTAAAATTTTGTATGCTCGGTTAAAAGCAGCTCTGCTGAAATTCGCCGAGTTAAAAATAAAGACCTTTTATTATTATTATTATTATTATTATTATTATTATTATTATTATTATTATTATATTACAAAAAACGCATTAAAAAAGAAAAAATTCAATACCCTGTAGCAAGAAATTTAAGCCGTTTAGGACATATGTTTATTTGAACTTTTCTTCATAAAATGACTTGAGGAATCACACCCTAAAATATTAGCACGTCATTAAGGAACACCCTGTATATTCTAAACATTAAAAACACTACCTCCGTTTTGTTTGATGTTCATTTGCTATTCACTTTTCCTAACATGAAGAACTTTTCTTTAAGTAAGTCTTTATACATAAATACTAAGCTTCTCCTATAATTTTAGCACCATTGAATACTAATCTATAATATCCATAAATATTATCTACGCTCTTTTTTTATATTTCTTTTCGGTTCTAAACATTTTAATATTTTAAAACCCACCCACCAAGTCTCTACTATTCTCACAAACCTTCATAATAAATATTTCTTTCCTCTATTTTATGCTTACTTATAGTTTTTGTAACACTGAAAGTTATTCTACGACAATAACCTAGTAATTTCTTCTACTTAAAAATGTATCATTGACCACAACTTGTCAAGTCCCCTAAGGTGTCCCTTTGGATTGTTATTACCATCTATGAGGTAGCCATTGTAAAAAAGAATGTATGAGCTTTGTCTCACTTTAACCTCATTTAACCATATATATTTATATAAGGTAGATGCGCCAAAAAAGGCCCACGTAAGGAAATTAATTTTTTGTTTTGGGGTTAGTTTGGATTGGGAATATAATAATACAGGTTAGGATATATAAGACTACAAAGAATCGATAGCAATTATTACTTAAAAAGAAAACATACGTTAAACATAGTTTTAGGGTCACAAAAAAATAATCGTGCGTGGGCGTAATTAGGAACATACTGATCTTAATAAGGCCCATGCCGGGTACCAAACAAGGCCCGTTCCTAAAAAGATGTCTAAATATAAAAATACTAACAATTTTGAACAAGTATTTATTTTAGAGATTTAAAGCATATTTATTCGCATTCTGGACACACATACACCAAGTGCTTATCATTAGCAGTGAGCCCAACGCACTCCTTAGGGACGTATCATTTGCAGGTGTCACAAAGCCTCATGTCTTTCACTGCATCTTCACCACCCAAATGTCATAACTTCAGCATCCCAGTATGATTCAAATGCTTATTCATAGACTGTAATTCATGCGTGGTATGGGAAAACAAAAAAGTACAATACTGTATGATTGAGCTACATCAACGATTCCCGCATCCAAATGGGAAGATGCCCGTCGAAAATAAGCAGTACTTTACCGGGAGGCTTGAATTTAGCGAAATGATGAACCCATTTTATAAAAACGGATGGTGTCATACTCCTTTATCAGTCATTTCAACAGTACTTCCGGAGGGTAGATTATCTAGCCATTCTTCTTTTTCCTTTTCCCTTTAAACAAAAGTATGGGTGGAATGATTTGACCAAAGGCACAAGCAAAAATAGAAACATTTTCGGCACGTTCTTGGGAAATTAAGTGGACTCTCTTTGCTCCTTTACGAGCAAAAACTTGTTGCGCTTTATGGAGATTTAGACGACATTCCTTCTCATCAATATTGAATATACATTGAGGGATTTCAAGAATATCTAATTTTAACATTGCTGCTTTTAATTTCTCAAAGTAGTCATTGACAATAAATCGATTTCAGCTCAGATTCTTGTTGAGGTGTTAAATATGAAGGTCGCCCAATTTTCTTTGATGTTTCTCCACTTAGAAAGTGACTTCTTAATGTGCGTCGTGGAATTACAAATTCCTTTGCTGCTCTCCTCGTAGACACTCCATTTTTTTATTGATGTCAAAGCTTGTGCCATTTGATCCTCGGTTCAGTCACTCTTTTTTTTCGGAATCTCAAAGTTTTGCATATGTGGGAAAAAAGCAACGGGTATAGAACAATTACTTAGGTGTTTTTTTTCTGCGCATATACTTAATTATAATTAGGAATAAAACATAGGATCAGTCTCATAAAAAGTTCCGTTAGGTATGTTCCAAAGAAAGCCCATCCTTGTTCCAAAAAAGGCCCACCCGGGCTTTGTTTGGAACTTTGTTCTGATTAAACATTTGTTATTATTTTCAATATTTACCATTTTTTTGGAAAAAACTAATTAGATACTTTAAGTATGCATAGATTAAGCTAACCAATAACACACTTACATTATGCAGTACTAATTAAAATATTTTAAAATATAAAATATTACACCTACCTAAATTTATATCAGCTGCTTACACGTGCTTGGATTTCAACAAATTGAGTTATTAAAATGGCTGATCGCGCACAATCGCTGTGAATTGTGTATGTTTACCGCTAGATGGGGTCTGTCTAATAGGGACTTACAGCGGAAATAATCTGTTGCCGTCCGGTAATGGTTTTTGTTGAAGTGGGCCCCATTTGGAGCCGGGCTTTATTTGGCGCATCTACCTTATAGTGTCCACGGATAGAGTTTGGAAAAGGAAAAACTTTTTTATTAGTAGGTAGGTCTAGAATGAAATGTCATTCTTTATAAAAACGTCTGCTTGTGCTGAAACTACAATTTCGAATATCAGATTTGCGATTAAAATAATCTATAAAGAGCTTATTAGAGCTCTCTTACCCAGGGACGGTTCTTCGGGGGGCCTGGGGGGCCCAGGACCCCCAACATTTCGGAAAAAAAACTTTAAAATATCTCGAGAGAAATACAAAAAAACAAAAACAAAAAAAAAAATTCCGGGTGCTTTATTATTTACATAATTTGATACAATTTGGGCTTGATCCTAAAAAATTTTGGGCTGCGGCGTTATTTGCTTGCGAAGGCTACCAAAAATTGTGGCTGCGCCAATGTGGTGCCCCCCCCCCAATATTTTGGGTCTAGACCCGCCTCTGCTCTTACCGTTTTTAAAAATTTAACTTTTTAAACGATATACACACTGTTTTAAAAGGAAATGATTTAAGAAGATATTTATTCTTAGACGATAGTCTTGAACCAGTTTGTTGTTGCGTGACACATATTATCTACATTAATTTTGTTTGTCAGGGTCATTGCCAAATCTTTCGGTCCTTATGTAATTGTACTATTATATTAAACTGCTTTTTCATAACTACAGAGAGGAACTAAATTTAACGGTTAAACAATGTTAAAGAATTTGGATAGCTTTATGCAATAACAAATAAATTTAAGCTAATAATTAGGGCTGGGAAAAAATTCGATATATCGATATATCGATAAACGATATTTAAAAAATAAAATATCGATTTATCGATATTTTATTTTTTTATCGATATTATTTATATTTAGCAGTTTAATATATTATCGATATTTATCGATATTTATCGATATTATCGATATTATTGTTATTATCGATATATCGACTATATCGATATTCGATTGGAATTTCAATATCATCCTTATAACACATTTAAGGACCAATATTTAATTCAATCTTATTTTTTCATAATTAGAGTCTCCCCTTGAAATGAAGGTACGAAGTTTTACAGGGCACATAAGAAAATATTGATATACAGTGTCACCAGTAAAGTCCGCATCATATGGGATTTTTTTTTTATTAATAGCTTTATTCAAAATTTGACTTTGGCATCAAGTTCTGCTTCGATCGATATGAAAATTAAGCAAAAAAATAGTAGTCACGTGATTCGCATTATCTGTCAAATTTTAATTTTTTCCAAAAAATATTTCAAAAGTGGGGTTATTTTTAAAAATATCGAAAAAAGTTATTAGAAAATTTTTTTTTTAAATGCAGTTTCTACCCCACATGCAAATTTCAGCTGCATAACATAATTTTGATTTTTTACCTATATTTTGTAAATTGCACCATTTTTGCAAAATAAGACTCAACGCAACTTACCTAAAACTTCTTAGATTTGACAATGCTTTATTTCAGATACATTTTCTTTAAAGTAGCGTCATTACCATATTAAATGTGTGTTTTTCTACAAAAACGTTATTATGGCATAGCTTAATAATAAATCATAATATAGGGATTTTAAATTAAATCGTTGAAAATAGATAAACTTTACGTTGTTATATATATTATCGATATATCGAATAACCATATTTAAAAAATAAAATATCGATATTATCGATATTTGTCGATATTATCGATATTTAGGTATCGATATTATCCATTATATCGATATTTTTTTTTAATATCGATATTCGATATTGGAATTTCAATATCGCCCAGCCCTACTATAATAATAGTACCTAGATATAGGTTAGGTATGTTATTGCCGGTTGTCTAGGTTAGTTTAAAGTTTAGACTAGTGTTGGGAAAAATCGACTTATTTTAATAATCGACTACCGAGTATTCGAGTGATTTAAAAAATCGAATGATAATCGATTTTTTTTCACTCAAATGCTAATATTAATTATTAATATTGGCGGTTCATCGTTCATCTTGATATACAGCATTTGTATTGGGAATAACTGACTCGGTGTTGTTAATCGATTGATTTTTTGCGGATTATTAAATGTGGCGGAGATATTTGTGGATTTTTTGGCATGGTTCCCAGATCTTACAACTTACAATTTAATTTAACTAACCACTTGACTACTTGACCTTGAGATGTCACGATATTGCATAACTCATGATATTTATGAATACTGAATACTCATCACTATAATAAATCCTATTATCCTACGCAGGCAACCCGTAATGCAGTATTTAAATCTAAATAAATCATATTTATTATCTTACGCAGGCAACCCGTAATGCAGTATTTAATATGAATAATATCGCCAATAATAACCGAAAACCACTCGGTGTAGCCGCTCGCTATGAGATGGCTCTGGCCGCAGTGAGTGATTGACAGGCGGGCAGCAACTTTGGAGACGCGTTGAAAAATAAAAACCATATGTTCGTCACTCATTTCGTCACTCGAGTTATTTCCGAAGATAATCGAATCATTCAAGTGATTGAAAAAATCGAGTGATCGGTTATTTTTCACTCGAGTGATCCCATCACTAGTTTAGACTATTCTATTCTTCATATATCGTAAGGATTATATACCATAGCTTATATTTATGTAATTTAATTATTTATTTTATTCATATTTACTGTAACAGATATATTATTCGGGTATATGGACATTGGACAGTTGTCCACTATTCACTACGACGAAACTTGCTTCATGAGATTTAAGGCATTTAAATGGTATAAGTGTAACTTCTTGACTTGAGAGATCGGACATACGGAATTCTGTACTTGAGACTATTTAGTTTGTTTTCATGTAGCTCATAATATAATGTAGTACTTTATTTCAAATATAGGATATTTTTGCGTTTTCAAAGACTGGTTAGATGGCCACTATATCACAAGGTAGTAGGTATTTATGAAAGGGTTCACTAAAATTGTTATAAAATATAATAAATTGCTTATCTCTTGTTTGCTTCAGTGGTTTACAAATACCCCTACCTCTTACACTTTTTAAATATATACAGTGTGTATAAAGTCTGGAAACGGCTTAATAACATCACAATTTACTGGCCGATTTAAACCAAATTTGGTACAGTTGTGTAAGAGGATCTAACGCACCAAATGACGATATTGGCGTTGTTGCCAGCTTTTTAGTTTGTCTGGAATTCGAACGAATTTTATATTTTTAAATATAACACCCAGTATATTTTAACATTTTTAAATTCCACATAAAATTATAATTATTTTTTATTAAATGCATTATTAGTCTATACTTCATAGTTTCCGAGATATTGACTCTCGAAAAGTGACATTTTTGAACTTTGACAGCTTATAACTTTCTAACAGTACGTCTTAGAGCAAAACGGCTTACATGTCCCTATCTTCAATTTTTATTATCTTCCCAAAAAAATCAACTTCCGGTTAAACCGGATGTAACTCGAAAGCAGGAAATATAGTTGTTCCGGTTTAACTGGAAGTTAATTTTTTTGGGAAAATAATAAAAATTGAAGATAGGGACATGTAAGCCGTTTTGCTCTAAGACGTACTGTTAGAAAGTTATAAGCTGTCAAAGTTCAAAAATGTCACTTTTTGAGAGTCAATATCTCGGAAACTATGAAGTATAGACTAATAATGCATTTAATAAAAAATAATTATAATTTTAAGTGGAATTTAAAAATGTAAAAATATATTGGGTGTTATATTTAAAAATATAAAATTCGTTCGAATTCCAGACAAACTAAAAAGCTGGCAACAACGCCAATATCGTCATTCGGTGCGTTAGATCCTCTTACACAACTGTACCAAATTTGGTTTAAATCGGCCAGTAAATTGTGATGTTATTAAGCCGTTTCCAGACTTTATACACACACTGTATATATATATGTATATGCAGAGACCGACCGAAGATTCAGTTTCGGTGTCTGCTAGTTTCGGCAAAAAAATCAGTTTCGGTGACAGTTTCGGTTTCGTCCAAAAATCGGCGGAAACTTCGGGTGCGCCGAAACTCAGTGTTCATGAATTGTCGCGCACCGTTTGGCTAATTTTGGATAACTTCGTAGGCAGTGTTTACTTACAAGAGTAAGTCTTTAACATGTTCATTATTTTTATTCATATTATATTGGTAATATAACATGAATAAATAGATATCTTTGTTACATACTTCAATTATTGTTTTTTATTTCATTTAACACGAGTTCACTGTCCGTATATTAGTAAAAATACATTAGATTTCAGTATACAATAGAATTTTTAACATGTATGAGTAAGTTTCGGTTTCGGCCGAAAGTGAAACCAAGGTCGAAGATTCGGTTTCGGTTTCGACTGAAAATCTTGTTTCGGTTGGACACTATATATTAGTATGTAATAGTACACTGAAAAAAAAGCCTTCTATTTTTTATAAGAATTCAAATATACTTTATACAACTTGTTAATACTATAGGTATCTGACAGCAACGCGTTTTCCTCTGTAAAATAACGAAAATTGCTAGATCGTTGTGTAATGATAGATAGTATCACGAAAATTTGGCCGATAGAAAATATGAGTTAATGCTACCGTAGAATGGTTTATAGCTATTACTGCTCTGAATACTCACAGTAATTATCAAGTTCTATTGGGGGTGTAATTTGGTTTTATATACTGTATTAGTTCCGACTGGCAGTTATAATAAAACTTTACATTAATCATAATAATATTTGCTTGCTACGGTTAATAAAGCATAATATACTTACCACTAAAAATCAGTACTGTAGATCTCAAAAATTCAAATAGCTTCTAGTGTGATATTGTTCTTGTCCTTTAACATTGCATATGATTATCTATTATGCAACATAATTTACTGAAAGGGTAAAATTCGTCCATAGATTATAAAGTTTAATACTAATGATGGGTTGTGCGAAATAAGAATCTTCTGGTTGAAAAAACTTATACACAAAGTAAAAATAAATTAATTGAAACAGGTATTGGTACGATCAATAGAATTAAAATTAAGACAGGACAGCTAGAAGACTTCGAACAACGATGCGATCTGTGCAACAACAACGTTAAAACCAAAGAAAATTTATAGGGTTAGAAATGTTAACTCCTTGTTAAAAAATCGCAACACAGTAGAGGGAGAAAGAAGAGAGAGAGAGGGGTGTTAGTGTGCCCGCCGGCCATCAGAGGCGCAATGGCGGGAAATTTGAACAGCGGTTTTAGGACTTTTCAATTTAATTATTAACTTTTGAACGAGTTTTGATTGATTTAATTTGTGATTCAATATAAATATTATTAAATCACAAATTAAATCAATAAAAAGACGCACAAAAGTTTTTATTTTATGGAATAAATAATGCACATTTTTATATTAACCAAGATTTAGAAAATAAAGATGGAATCACTTTATCGTAAATAATGTTTTCTACGTTTATTTATAAATAAAAACTGCATTGACAACCATAACAAAAAATAACTGTTTAGAATAAACTAATGTCCTTAGGTTACGTCTCACAGGTCTCACTCATCTGGAATTGTCTCAATTCATATAATATTATCACAAATACTGTATAAACACAAGCACTAGGATGCATTGAGACACGTACTAAAAGATCCATAAACTATCAGGTGATTCTTACAGCGTTCTCTGAAACAAAAGAAACAGTATCGGGTAGACATTCAATTTCTCTGTAAAATATGGCCGATGGCCAAGTATCTACTTATCGAGTTAGCTCAAACCATTATCTTGGTGTCATTATGTTATAATTTTTAATCCACTCAGTAAAACAAAAATGTTAAAATTATCATTTCAAGAGACTAAACATATATGTTCGTAACTGATAGATTGTTAGGTATTACCTCGGGCACAATGTGTTGCAGTTATCTGCAGGTTGCCCAGTGATATTTTGTTAAGATTGGCTTGTTAACCAACACCTATTATGTATGTGAAACATTTCATGTTAATTTATTTATTGTAAACTTACATTTCCTATATTTCTATATAAAAAATAGGAAAGGAAGTGTAAAATCAATTTGATATACAATAAAAAAATAATTACCTGCATAGTAGGCTGGAATAATAACAGAAAGATTACACACATCGGCGAAGTTTTCTAGAATAGAAACTAGTAGAATTGTATATTAAAATGATAATAAAAAATTAATTAATTTCCTCAGAAAAAAACGTGGACAAGAAAAATTGACAGTTGTGACATGGATTGGATGGATGGCGGGCTGGCGGCTGGCTGGTTTGTTCCAATTAGCACCTGGCGCAGTTTGGGAAGCGTTATAGTAGGTTAGAATATAACTGTCCTTCTCTTCTATACGTCAAAAATATGCGACAGAACCCGGTTACACGGCCAGCTGGCGACAACAGCGCTAATTTGCCCTGATGGCCGGCGGGCACACTAACACCCCTCTCTCTCTCTTCTTTCTCTTTCTACTGTGTTGCGAAATCGTCCATTTAAGCTTCACCGGGGTGGTTAAAACTAATACTAAGGCGCGCGGCGATTGCCGATCGCTACGAATCCCGCAAAAGGCGCTTTCTGCTCTCTTAATTGTAGAGAAAGCGCTTTACTGCGAATAACATGCGTCGCATTGGCAAGATACATTTTATTTCTTAACAAAATTGCTGTATTAAAAGTAATTCATTATTCAACAAGACTGTGCTGCTAATGGAACTGATTACTGTAATAGAACGCAAAAATCTATCTTTTTATTTTAAATTATTTTATTAAAGTGCGTTCTCAGGCAAAACAATATGTTTCCTATTTTTAAAATTCAAAGAAGGGCTCTAAAAGCTTTTGTTCTAAGCATAAACATGATAATAAAACCAAATTTATTTTAAACAAATACGAACGGTTTTTCTTAAACAAATAAATTGCCCAAGTTATCCTAAAGATTTGTTAAGTCATAAAGTTTATTTTTCTATAATACCCTAAAAGCTGGTTGTTAGCAAAAACTCAAATAAATAATAGAATCTATAGAAGAGCACGTTTTGTCAAAGATAATGTAAACTTTATAAGAATCTATAATAACCCCAGATGGGAATAATAAATAAAGGGACTTTCGTGGGTGGTCCATTATGATGAGATAAAAATGAACCATATTATTGGGAAAAAAATGGAAAATATAGGAAGAACCTGGATTTTGTATTTTGACCATTCTATTTATGTAAAAGTCGGATCAGATTTATTCTTTTATTTTCCCTGGAACAGCTTAAAAGGGTTTTTTTAAGTAAATCTGATTGCTGTACTTTAAATTTAAGGTTAATTTAGGAATGTTATTTGTAAGACCGTTTTTACGGTTATTTTATAAGTATGGAATGTATTGTTTAGCTATAGATATGATTTTTAAGGTAAAATGTCCATAAAGAGAGAAAAAGTTCTAATTAAATATCAAGATTGTATAACTAGAGTCACCTAGCGGTAATGTCTACAATCATATATTGGGACGACCCTGTTTTATGGTCTAAGGCAGAGTCTTAGAGAGAAATGACCTCTGATTGGTTGCATAGAATAAACTATCACTTGGTACCGAGGGATGATATTGATTTTAGTACGTTCTATAGGTTCAAATAGCTAAATATTTGAAGTAGCATAATTTAAGGGGTGTCTTTAGAAGTTAGATGCTTAATCGGGGAATTTCACAATTCAGTTCCTAAAGTTCTATTGTCGTGTTCGGTTTACTAAGTTCCGAAGTTTCTATTGTCGTGTTCGGTTTACTAAGTTCCGAAGTTTCTGTTATCGGGTTCGGTTTGACCAAGTACCAAAGAGGCTTTATTTTCAGGTGTAACTAGGCGGGTTTTTAAGAGTACATAGTTTCGGACTCATTTCTCTCTTTGATATACCTCTTGTGTAGTGAATCCTTTGTTTCTTAAAAGTGTAAAGTTAAATTGTGGGTCTCAAGGTATAATTGTTGTTTTACCTATAAGTTTCAGGGTTTTAGTGATTTTATAAGACATTTCAGTTTTCGGGGATTATCATAAATTAATCTTTGGGTGATTAAATTACAGGGTTGTATTGAATTAAAAATAGTAATTTTTATCTGTTCACAGGGTTTTAAATATTAAATGGGTAATTTTCGGATTCGTACAGTAAACGCATTTAAATAGAACAATCTCTCTTTATTAGTTAGCATAACACATATTTTGTATTAGTTTTACAGTCTTTCTTTTTATTGTTCAGTAACTTTTCTTTCTACCTTTCTTTATAATTGTTGTTAATAGATTTATAAGTTGTTGTTTAAACTGGGTGTTGTTTTATTGTAACAATCAATATAAAGGGTTTCATTAACAAAGGTTGAACGGTTCGCTCTCGCGCCCTAAAGATGCGTCGCTGCAACGTTACTGTTAACATCATCACCTGGATATTGCTGTTTGGTCGACATTGGTAAGTCGTTTGGTATTAACAGTAGATACAACTAACAGAACGAGACGACATTGACGTTATCATGAAGAACTCCATCATCTCCAAGAGTGCCTTTGCTATATATTTGTCTTAGTTATTTATACTAGTAATTCTACCCTTATGTGAAAGGACCAGGTCTGGTATTCTCGGTCAGAAACGCTACCATTGATAATGAATAATGTTTATTATAGTCAGAACGCTTCCGCGTAATTAAATAGTAATTAGTGATATACCAGATCAATCCTGTCACATTACTGCCAATAAAAATACTGTTCTAGCAAATCTGGAATTGATGTAACCCTAAAGCGGGTTTGATACACTAGCAATTTATTTAATATGGGTTAATAACCAAACTATCAATACAAACTATGTCTTAGCAAACCTGTTGTATTAGATCATTATCCTCAGTGTAGGTATTATCTAGAATCGTCCTCTATAATTTATTTCAAATATAGGAAGCCACTATATCACAAGGTAGTAGGTATTTATGGAAGTGTTTGCTAAAATTGTTATAAAATACAGTGACCGGCAAAGAGTTCGCAACATATGGGAACAAATTTTATTAGCGGAATATTGAAAAATCTTTCTTGGGGGATTGGATGTGCATGTCCCATAACCTTAAAATCGATTTTGACATACGTCACGTAACCAATGGTATGGCGGGAAAGTTGAAAAAACCAATATGAAATCATCATAAATCAGATAAATGATGAGATATCGAAAAAATTCCAAGAATAAAAAGTGTTTAGAATTCCATTAGAATCTTAAATACAATGTTTGGGATATCTACTTGAAAAAACATAAAATCGAATATTTTTATAAATATTTTTTTACCGAATTAAAAATTTCCATATTTTTCCTTTCTTAAAGCTTCATTAAAGTAAAACTGACATCTGGTGACCACAACTAGAAATATTCTTTTGTTTTTCTGACAATTTGGAGGAATAATTCAAAAAATTCGTTTACACTTGGATACCAGCTGTTGCAATAGTCTATTTCTAATAACCTTATCGATATTTTTTATATCGAAATATTCTATTATGTTAAGAAATCCTTAAATTCATTAATCCAAAGCAAATTATATTTATAACCGTAAAAAATAATTTTGAATTTCGCAGAAATCTAAAATAACTTAAATTTTTATTAATTTTTAGATTTTTTTTAAGATTTCTGCGAAATTCAAAATTATTTTTTACGGTTATAAATATAATTTGCTTTGCATTAATGAATTTAAGGATTTCTTAACATAATAGAATAGTTCGATATAAAAAATATCTATAAGGTTATTAGAAATAGACTATTGCAACAGCTGGTATCCAAGTGTAAACGAATTTTTTGAATTATTGCTCCAAATTGCCAGAAAAACAAAAGAATATTTCTAGTTGTGGTCACCAGATCTCAGTTTTACCTTAATGAAGCTTTAAGAAAGAAAAAATATGGAAATTTTTAATTCGGTAAAAAAATATTTACAAAAATATTCGATTTTATGTTTTCTTAAGTAGATATCCCAAACATTGTATTTTAGGTTCTAATGGAATTCTAAACACTTTTTATTCTTGGAATTTTTTCGATATCTCATCAACTTATCTGATTTATGATTTCATATTGGTTTTTTCAACTTTCCCGCCATACCATTGGTCACGTGACGTACGTCAAAATCGATTTTAAGGTTTTGGGACATGCACATCCAATCCCCCAAAAAAGATTTTTCAATATTCCGCTAATAAAAATTTTCCCCATATGTTGCGAACTCTTTGCCGGTCACTGTATATTAAATTGTCTATCTCTTGTTTCCTTTAGTTGAAACCTCTGCGGTGGTTTAAAAATACCCTTACGTCTTACATGCGTATATGCTTACAAGTTTATTTTACACGGTGTTCCTAAATATCATGTAAATACGAAAAGGGGTAATTCTTTGGCGTATTTAATGACTAAAAATTCATTAAACATAGGCCCACCGAAAAAAAGTTCATGGGGAGAAAGAAAAATATCTCCCTCTAGATTCTTAAAACCATTTGGTATGCCCAATGATGTAAGTCCTACAGCGTAACCTATATTTTAAATTAGAGCTAAATATCTCAAAAACTGCAAGAGCTATAAAGAAAAAACTAAAAAAATCTTGAAATTTTAACACCCTGTAGATCGGCAACGAAGCGTTTGCGGACCTATGTTTATATGAATTTTTAGTCATTAAATAAGCCAAAGAATTACCACTTTTCGTATTCACATGATATTTAGGAACACCCTGTATGCCTTCAATTTAATTATTTACATATTTGTTTTATTTTGTTGCAGGTAATAGATGTCTACTAAAATAATATATATGCAAATAGGTAAGTCCTCCTCTGATCTCTATCTACATGTAAACATCAATTATTACAATGATGAATGGAAACAAATGTTAAAGTAATTGCTGTTTTTGTACGTGGTTGTTATTTTTGCACAGATTTGTAATTATTGTTGATAATTTTTATATTCTTCACTTGACCGTTTTAGTATAAACCTGTTCAATGCTGCTAACTGTAAGCAGTAGGTACAGCTTATAACGCATTTGTGTTAGGTACTTAAAATTCGGCAGGAACAAAATGAAATTGGTTTATATATTATTAAGTGTTTTTCTTGCCTTAAAATGTGCGCTTAGTGCAAGAATTTTGGGAGTGTTTCCTATGGAGTGGGGAAGTCATTATATTTTGGGATCTACACTAATGCGAGGACTGGCAGAATCAGGACATGATGTTACTATGATAACGCCAAGAAAATCAAAAAAATTACCAAAAAATGGAAGTTGGACTGAAGTTGTACTAGATGGATTTGGAGATAAATTTAAAAGTACTAAATATTTATATTATTTATTTATTTATTTCCACCGAGGGGTAAAGACTATTCTTTAGCCCGTGTATATTTTTTAACCAAACCACTTAAAAATACTTTAAACACTTTTTGCTCTTTCTGTTTCACATAGTAGACCAGGGTCGATAATTTTTGAAACCAAAAAAAATAATAGTAGGGTAAAACCCATTGGAAAAGGAAGAGAATATAACAAAATTAAAGGAAAAATAATTGATCTCGATTTCCGGCAAGTCCTATGAAAAAAACGTTAAATGGCAAAGTTGTAGGTAATAAAAAGATCTACAACTTTTGTATTTACACTTTTCTCACATAACCTCAAAATGTATGTGTAAAATTCAAATAACCAAGTTTTTGGTTTTTTATTTTTATCTTACAAGAAAATTTTTTTTTTCACGAAATTTGGTGAAAACTTACCTTTTTATGTCCCAAACACAATGTAATTTTTTTGATTTAAAATATTTATTTTTTCAACTTATTTTGACTTAATATCGAAAGAGCACCCTAATTTTCAATCGAAAATTCTCACGTCAAAATATCTGCTTTTTAAAAAAGTAGGTGGGCTTTTTGTTCGTTGAAATCTCTACTTTCTGATGGTGTAAAAATATACATTACTATAGTAAATATTCTCAAAAAATGCAAAGAAACGAAAAAAACTCGAATCCGAATTTTTTTTTTAATCATTAATTATGTACAATTTTGAGCTATTTATTAAAATTTATACTTTAATTATTCGAAAAACGTAAGATTCCATGTTACATTAATAAACAAAAAAATTACAGATCCATAAAACATAAAGATCGCAAAAAACATGCGAAAATAGTTGTTCTAAATATAATTAAAGGTATGATTTAAAGGGGATTTCATCACATTTACCATAGTAATGTATATTTTTTTAGACCATCAGAAAGTAGAGATTTCAACGAACAAAAAGCCCACCGACTTTTTTAAAAAAGCAAATTTTTTGACGTGAGAATTTTCGGTTGAAAATTAAGGTGCTTTTTCGATATTAAGTCAAAATAAGGTAAAAAAGTAAATATTTTAAATCAAAAAAATTACAGTGTGTTTGGGACATAAAAAGGTAAGTTTTCACCAAATTTCGTGAAAAAAAATTTTTTTTTGTAAAAGATAAAAATAAAAAACCAAAAACTTGGTTATTTGAATTTTTCACATAAATTTTGAGGTTATGTGAAAAAAGTGCAAATGCAAAAGTTGTAGATCTTTTTATTACCTACCTACAACTTTGCCATTTAACGTTTTTCCATAGGACCTGTAGTTTTGCCGGAAATCGAGATAAATCGTTTTCTACCCTTAAAAACTCACCCCTTTCCACTTCCCGACCTCGGATCGCCCGTAAATTATTTTTCGTTTCATTTTTGTTATAGTCTCTTCCTTTTCCAATGGGTTTCATCCTACTATTATTTTTTTTCACTTTTTACCATTTTCAAAGGCTTCAGCCCTGCATGGTCTATAGTCCCATCCCGTTATCAACATTTAATATTTTTTTTAGATGTATTAGGGACAATTAATTTTTTTGACGACAGCAAGAAGAACGGTCTTGAAAAAATGAAGCAGTATGCCGACTTCCTGCTTTTCATGTCCAATCACACATTGCGGCATCCCAACGTCCAACAATTAATTAATAATTCTCATGCCAACTTCGATGTAGTGATAATAGAGCAACTAATGAATGAGTGTCATCTTGTTTTTGCGTACCACTTTAATTGTCCTTCCATAATCCTAAGTAGTATTGGTCCTAATTCAATGGTCAACTCGAAAGTTGGAAATCCATCTCCCGTATCCACTGTTCCTAACTTGCATTTGCAGATCGACAACACAAAGGAAATGACCTTTGTAGAACGACTCAAAAATTTGTTCCTCGAAATCTTTACGTATGCATTTATGAAGTTTAATGTATTTCCTCAACATAACAAATTTTTACTTGAGCTGTTTCCGGGAGCACCGGACATTAATGATTTGATGTATAATGTTTCTTTAGTCCTTCTTAACTCACATATTAGTTTAACAAAGGCTGTTCCAATGGTGCCCAACATGGTAGAAATTGGAGGTTATCATATTGATCCTCCTCATAAACTCCCCATAGATTTGCAAGAATTTTTAGATGGTGCCGAATATGGTGTAATTTATTTCAGCATGGGATCGAATTTAAAAAGTAAAGATATGCCTATAGAGAAAAAGAAAATATTACTTAACGTTTTTGGAAAATTGAAGCAGAAAATTTTGTGGAAGTTTGAAGAGGACTTACCTGGTAAACCTAAAAATGTGTTGATTAAGAACTGGATGCCGCAGCAAGATATTTTAGGTAAGTAGTAGCAACATACACATCCCATTCTTATTATTATAACAATCCGACGAGACAGTAAACGCGTAGGTCCATCAGGTTCCTTGTTAGCTTCTCAGTGAAACAAATCAGCATATGCTTTATTGTTTCAAAGAAAGTATTAACAAAGCTAAAAAGAAATAGGTACAAGTAATATACTACGAATATACAAATTAAAAGAAATAAAAATAATTATTTTTTTCTTGAGGTATACATCGTCAAAAATATATAGGTAAATCGGGGAACTACAACATAGTAGGCAGGACAAAAACAAACTCAACAAAACAAGATGACCAAGTGCCGAAAATACTTAGTTAAAAGGCGTCGTTGTAATACTCGACCACCTCGTAATAGGCTCTTCCCACCAGTAGTTCCTTTATAATTCTTTTAAATCGTTTTAGGGTAGGTATGTTTCTTATTTGCTCAGGAAGATGGTTAAACAATTTACGGTTTTAGTAAATTACAGAGTTTCTAATAAGGGCAGAAGACGGTTTGGGCAGTTACAGGTTTTTTGATCTTGTAGTATCATGAGAGTGGTCAGGCACTGGCAATGTATCCCTATGCTTGTATATCATACAAATAGTTTCAAGAATAAACAAGCATGGCAAAGTTAAGGTTTTCGTAGATATAAATAACGGTCTACATGCATGACTCTCTGCCATACACACCACAAAGATATCTTACAGCATGCTTCCGACGAATAAATACTGAGTTTAGCAGGTAGTTACACGTATTTCCCAAGAATTCAATTCCATATCGCAAGTGAGACTCCACCAGTGAGTGGTAGACCCTCTTTGCTAAAGTTGCTCCAACCTTCATCAATGTTAATCGCACTGCGTAGTATCCCAAAGCCCCTTTGCAAGCAAGTTCTAAAATATGAGGGTCAAACCTTAGACAGTCATTTATTTTTTATTTATTTATTTAGATTTGGATTATTTAGATTACACTAAAATTATTACAATACATGGTATCTACCAACCATTAGGTACCAGAATTTTTTTAAGTACTATGTGTACACTATCGACTTAAAGTCTGTGTGTGCACACATTCCCTTACACAGTTAAATTGGGCAAATACTTAATATTTATATAAAGTATAATAATCGTACCTATACTTAATATCCCATACTTAGTAAACCCATCAATTAAAAGTCCCAAAAACGTGTTGTTAGCTTTTTTTGTTAGGGAAGCCCCTCCAAGATACAACCATCCAAACTAAATCAGAAGTATGTATTGCAAATCGATTTAAATACTGTTAAATATAGTTTCTTAAGCAGGTAATAATAACGCATTATTAAGTGACAATAAACAAGCCCTAACGATATACCTGCAAACCCCGGAAACCCCCAATAAATACCTTGTGTATAATCAAAATGGAAATATAATTAAAAGATTAAACGAACTTACCTTAAGTGAAGTTTGATCTTAATTATATTACCGCCCCTTCCGAATAGATCACTATGTAGTGTTAAGGCCTTGCCCACCGCAGTAAGTGCTGCCCCCAGTTGACTTAGCAAATTGGACAGTCTTAGGTCTCGCTGTCGGTGCTGTTCTGTAAGAGCAGCCGACACAGCTACATCAAGTTTAGGTGCTGTTGCCAGGTCCGTGCACCACCTAACGGAAGAAGAGTAAACTACATAGTGATCTAGAGGAAGGGGCGGGAAATATAATTAAAAGATTAAACGAACTTACCTTAAGTGAAGTTTGATCTTAATTATATTATATATTTTATAAAAATAACTATCGACTTAAAGTCTGTGTGTGCACACATTCCCTTACACAGTTAAATTGGGCAAATACTTAATATTTATATAAAGTATAATAATCGTACCTATACTTAATATCCCATACTTAGTAAACCCATCAATTAAAAGTCCCAAAAACGTGTTGTTAGCTTTTTTTGTTAGGGAAGCCCCTCCAAGATACAACCATCCAAACTAAATCAGAAGTATGTATTGCAAATCGATTTAAATACTGTTAAATATAGTTTCTTAAGCAGGTAATAATAACGCATTATTAAGTGACAATAAACAAGCCCTAACGATATACCTGCAAACCCCGGAAACCCCCAATAAATACCTTGTGTATAATCAAAATGGAAATATAATTAAAAGATTAAACGAACTTACCTTAAGTGAAGTTTGATCTTAATTATATTACCGCCCCTTCCGAATAGATCACTATGTAGTGTTAAGGCCTTGCCCACCGCAGTAAGTGCTGCCCCCAGTTGACTTAGCAAATTGGACAGTCTTAGGTCTCGCTGTCGGTGCTGTTCTGTAAGAGCAGCCGACACAGCTACATCAAGTTTAGGTGCTGTTGCCAGGTCCGTGCACCACCTAACGGAAGAAGAGTAAACTACATAGTGATCTAGAGGAAGGGGCGGGAAATATAATTAAAAGATTAAACGAACTTACCTTAAGTGAAGTTTGATCTTAATTATATTACCGCCCCTTCCTCTAGATCACTATGTAGTTTACTCTTCTTTCGTTAGGTGGTGCACGGACCTGGCAGCAGCACCTAAACTTAATGTAGCTGTGTCGGCTGCTCTTACAGAACAGCACCGACAGCGAGACCTAAGACTGTCCAATTTGCAAAGTCAACTGGGGGCAGCACTTACTGGGGTGGGCAAGGCGTTAACACAACATAGTGATCTAGAGGAAGGGGCGGGAAATATAATTATTATAATCTTCAGATTGAAAAATCCCTGAAATAAGTACCGAACTGGACATTAAAACTTTAACGTTTAAAATTTTTTGATAAACCCGAAAACATAAAAATTTGCTCTTAAAATAATAGTTTATGAAAAATATGCATTTTATTATAATAAAATTTAATAAAATTGACAAAAAGGCAAAAAATGCATATCGTATATGCATTTTGCATATATTCCGCCCTTTAATAATGAGTATTTCGTAGTTCGTAGTAATAACGAATATTTTTGTTTTAGCGCATCCAAATCTAAAATTATTCATTACTCACGGAGGACTTCTTAGTGCCACAGAAACTATCTACCATGGAGTACCGGTCCTGACAATCCCAGTTTTTGGAGATCAAGAAATGAATGCTTTTAAGGCTGTTCAAATGGGTATCGGTTTAAAAATAAGCTACAATGATGATCATTTCGATGAAGAAACTCTACATGAACTTATTCAAGAACTTTTAAATAATCCGAAGTATCAACAAAATGCCCAAAGTAGATCTAAAATCTTTCATGATAGACCAATGACACCCATGCAAAGTGCCGTGTATTGGGTAGAATACGTCATAAGGAATAAGGGAGCACCACATTTGAGGGTGTCTGGAGTAGAAATGCCTTGGTATAAATATTTTATGGTGGATGTAATTCTTGTGTTAGTTGTTGGCGTTTTGTTATTTTTACTTGGCCTTAAGCATATTTTTCAAAAGTTAGTTCGCGGATTGCAAAGTAAAACAACTAAACCTGACAAACTAAAGAAAAATTGAATTAATTTTAATAATATTGTCACGAGGGCACCGGGTTCCTTGATTAAAAGGCGGTCATCATAACTAATTTAACTATTTATTCATAAAACTTTACATAGATCACACTAAAATACATGACGTATTACTTATTCCTACCTTTTTAGGGTCAAGGCTTTTACCTTTCTTAAGAGGGAAAGTGTCGTCGCGATCTTTAAGGGCGGCTCAGAGCGCTGGGCGACGTGCCTGCTTGGCTGCGAGATGATTGATCATCTCCCCTGCTCGCTCACACGCCGGCCGACGTGCTGGGTTCCCCACTCTGACCCGGCCGCGATTTTACAAAATATAAACTATTACAGCACAAGACATGCCCCCAATTACGAAATAATAAAATATAATCGGCCTCAGCACAATCCTGCAAAATCTAATCGTTTGCAGCACAACGTGGCTGATCCATATAAATAAATCTTGATGAAATTGAGGTTAGATCCGTCACGTCGGTCAGCAGAAATATTTTTCTTAACCATCCGCACGAGTCCCACTGCCTGACGAGTGTTTGTCTACAAATTCCGTCGAGAAGGTATATTGGCAACCGGTTTGTTCGTTGTTACCCGGAGTATTTTTTTTCCACAAATATTATTTTATAAAAATAAAATTAAAAAAAAATGCTCTGGGTAACAACGAACAAACCGGTTGCCAATATACCTTTTCGACGGAATTTGTCTAGCAAGGACTCGTCAGGCGGTGGGACTCGTGCGGATGGTTAAGAAAAATATTTCTGCCGACGGTCATGCTACAACAAACACTCTGAGCTACAAACGTTTACATTTTACAGAAATGTGCTGAGCGGGATTATATTTTGCAATGATTCACGAGGCGAACGTGTATGGTGCTCTATTAGTTTATATTTAGTAAAATCGCGCTGAGGCCGATTATATTTTGTAATTTCGTAATTGGGGACGTGTCTTGTGCTGTAACAGTATATATTTTGTAAAATCGCCACCCAGCCATTGGGTTAAGCGGGGGAACCCAGGCGTCAACCACTTGGACGCACCAAAAACTACCCCCCGTGGCAATATTTAATATAACGGGTGAGTCACGATTGCGCGGATTAGTTTTATACTTTGACACTTTGAGGATAGATTTGTCGATAATAAGCTTTTGTGTTAAAAGGTACGGTTGGATATTGTGCACAATTTAAGATTATTTTAAATTATACAAGGTGCGCTCAAAAAGTAGGGATGACCCAAAAACCCTAGGAAATAGTCCATAATAAAAAGTTAGGTTATATTGTATTAAAATTGTCGCGTCTGTTTGAAAAGAACTTTTTAGATCAATCAGCTAAACCTAAATCAGCTGATTTAATCCGACTGATGTTAGATCACAGAAGCCCGAAGCAGAGGGTGTACCCCTAGGAACAATTAATTATATGCAGAACCTTTAAAATACTTAAATATATATAAATACCTTTAAAATACTTATAATCGTCTACTTAAAAACAAAATGAAGTTGGTCAAAAAAAATACTTTGAAGAACAGTTTCTTTTAGGAGATCAAAAGACAATTTGGAAAAATTTAAACTATATTATTTCAAATTCTACAAATAAAACAAAATCAACAACCATTGATTAACTTATTAAAGAAAATAAGAAAATCGAAGAACCAAGTAAAATTTGTGAAGATATAAATAACCATATCATCAAAGTTGGAGAAAATTTGGCCAAGAAAATTATCCAGATGTAGAAATAAATTCAAGTTCTATGTTTTTAAATAAAGAAGATATCACATTTGAAGAAATAGGCAAAATAATTGATGAGCTTAATTCGAAAAAAGCAACGGGATTTGATAATATTTCCATCAAAATTATTAAAATTCTAAAATATAATATAATAATTCCTATATTACATCATTTAATCAAATAAATTAAATATAGCAAAAGTATCACCAGTTTTTAAAAATGCAGAAAAATATTATCGCCCAATTTCTGTTTTACCCACATTTTGAAAGATTATTCAAAAAATTTTAAATAATAGAATAGGACATTTTTTAGAAGAAAAAAATTACTCTCTCCATTTCAATATGGTTTTCGTAATTTTATTTGCAGCTGCAAATATTATCAAAGATATTCAACAAAATAAACCAACCAAAAATGCTGCCTACTGTCCCTAGATTTATGTAAAGCATTTGATACAGTCAATCACAACATTTTACTTAAATGCCTATACAATATTGGAATTCGGGGAAATATTTATTTATTGTTAAAAAATTACTTAAGTAATAGAAAGCAGTTTGTTCAAATTACAAATGTTAAAAGTTCACAAAAAAACATAACTTGTGGTGTTCCGCAAGGATCAACCTTAGGACCTACTTTTTTTTAATCGACATTAGTTCTATAGCAAAATTAAATTTAAAAGGTAAAATAAAATTGTTTGCCGATGATACTACTATTGTATATTTTCATGAAGAATATGCTCAAATTCATAATAACATTAAACACGACCTAAATATGATATGTAAATGGCTTGAAATTAATAAATTATCATTTAACTTTGATAAATCATCTTTTATAATTATAAGTAAATCAAAATTAAAAAATAATAATATTTCTTCACTATCTTTCAATAATAATTTAATTAGATATACTAATACAATTAAATTTTTAGGTTTATACAGTGACCGGCAGAAAGTGTGCAGCATATGGGAAAGTTTTTTATCTTTAAGTTTAGAAAATTAATTTTATTTTAGATAGGTTCTGCATGTTCTCAAACCAAAATAACACCCATTAAATCCGGTAAAAGTCTTATGGTATACGAAGTAGGATCAAAAATTTGAAATTCCACTAAGAGTAAAGTACCTACATCTTTCATTTTAGAATATTTTTTTACTAAGAATTATTGTTTTAATTTTAAAGTTATACCCAAATTTCGCTTATTTTGGACAAAAAAATGGATTTAATCGTGTTTTCTGAATAACCCTGTATAAAAAATAAATGGCAACCGAACAGTACGAAAATAAGATTTTCTGCAGCCTTTGTTAGAGATTACCGTCGATCATAAGTCCGATTAGTTTGTTTTCATAATATTATGGCTTTTTAAAATAAAAACATAAAAATATTAAATATTTTTGCTGCACACCGTATTTTATTTTCTGAAGGAACAAGTTAATTTCATCTAACTGATATTTTTTGATTTACATTGACTTAAAACATCTCCTAAATAGTTTTTTATACATTGAAGTATGCACAAAGTTTTTCTTATTTTGCGCGACGAATAAAATCCGTTCAAAATATATTTTTAATTAAATTTTTTTTCTTTATAAATCAAAAGGAAGTTTTCTCTGCATACTTCAATGTATAAAAAAACTATTAAGGAGATGCTTTAAGTCAATGTAAATCAAAAAATATCAGTTAGATGAAGTTAACTTGTTCCCTCAGAAAATAAAATGCGGTGTGCAGCAAAAATATTTAATATTTTTATGTTTTTATTTTAAAAAGCCATAATATTATGAAAACAAACTAATAAGACATATGATCGACGGTTATCTCTAACAAAGTCTGCAGAAAGTCTTATTTTCGTACTGTTCGGTTGCCATTTATTTTTTATACAGGGTTATTCAGAAAACACGATTAAATCCATTTTTTTGTCCAAAATAAGCGAAATTTGGAATTTGAGTATAACTTTAAAATTTAAACAATAATTCTTAGTGAAAACATATTCTAAAATGAAAGATGGAGGTACTTTACTCTTAGCGGAATTACAAATCTTTGATCCTACCTCGTATACCATAAGACTTTTACCGGATTTAATGGGTTTTATTTTGGTTTGAGAACATGCAAAACCTATCTAAAATAAAATTAATTTTCTAAACCTAAAGAAAAAAAACTTTCCCATATGCTGCGCACTTTCTGCCGGTCACTGTATATTGATGAAAATTTAAGTTGGAAAAAACATATTGAATATTTAAGAAGTTACATCTCATCAATAATTGGCATTTTATTTAAAGCTAAAAATTATATATCGTTAGAATATTTATAAAATATATATTATTCTTTGGTTTATTCAAAATGACAGTAGGTATTTGATTCCAATTTGGGGATCAGCGAATATAACTACAATTCAGCTAAAACTACAAAACAAAATAATTAAATGCATACATAAACTTCCTTTTTTAGAACCAACTATAAATTTGTATGAACCAAATGGATATTTAAATTTAGAAACGCTTTATAAATTAAAAAACTATGCATTCTAACACACTCTATTATTATTAAAGAAAAACAATCGAATATAATAATTCCTTCGACCAACATTAAACATTTTTTTTTTTTAAAAAGCATGAGTTTTCAAATTATTATTTTTTGAAAGAACGCTAGAACTTTGTATTTGATCATTTTTAACATTATTCTAAACAACCTTTTATTATAACGTTATTCTCTGTTTTTCGATATAAGAATACTTTACTCTTGAACGGTTTTCATATTTTTTGCCTTACCCTGCTGTTTGACTTGAAACCATTCAAGTGTACCTGATAGAGTTATCGGACATGCACTAGTTTTTGGCGATATTTAAATTTCGGTTCAGGAAATAATAAAAAAAAATTCTTATTTGTAGCACAATTAATACAATTAATCGACCACACTGTTGAAATTAAAATAAACGTTCCAAGTTTCACGATAGGGTAGTTATGTAGTAAATAAGTTAATAAAGTTCGAGGCTAAAAAAATTAACATAGTTAGATGTACCTAAGTATTTTCATTAAATATTTCAAACTTTAACAAAATTTTAAAAAATACCACTTTACTAACAACTGTAGTTTAACAAGTTTTTTTTCAGAAATGATAGTTGTTACATTTATCATTATTAAATGTGTGCTAAATGTTTATAAATCTTTAAATATAATTTCAAAAAAATTGACAAAATTATAAAAGTTTTCATGTCTAAGGCTATTTATTTGATACTTGTGAGTAAAAAATACTGACGTCAAGTAATATGAAAACATGTTAAAATACTGTCTGGTCAGGGTCATAATATAACCAATCAATACCATAGTTTATAGAGACTAAAATCAGTAGTGGACTAATAAACGGAAGTGGGGGGGATACATTCTGGGACTTTGATTTAAAACTTCACCCATTAGGTTTGCAAACGATAAAGAGTTTTTTCTGTGACGGAAAAAAAGTTTGACATTTTATCTCTGTTGACAGGTAACAAAATGTCACTTTTTATGAAATTACTTTTTTCCCCGGGAAAAAAATGATTACTTTTTTCCCGGTTATAATATACATATTTATAAATAATATAAGTAAAGGTAGATATTTAATTTTAGAACATTTTATTATACAAAAAGTTATATTTTCTTTATATCAAAAGTACAATTATTAAATGTGCATTGCATGAATAACATGTTCCTTTTACCATTCGGTACAATAGTCGAATTTTCTGGTGTTGAAATTATATTTTTTTCTGCTATGGACAGAACTACCGTTGATGTACCTGGTTGCAAATCGGGTGTTATTTCAGCACTGCCACACGTTCTAAACACTTTATTAGCTATTTCTGTCCTGTGTGCTACCGATTCATCAACATACCCTTCAGCGACTGTTGATGACTTCCAACCGCCATGTTTCTTTAGTGTCATCAAATCTCCCCCAGATTCAACTAAAAGTGTACGAGGCGATCTTCGAAATGAATGACCCGTATATAATTATTTAACATTTTCAAGTTGAAGAAAATTAGCTACTGTTTGAGGTATCTTATAAAACTGATTTTTACCCACGACCTGATTGATACATTTTCCATTGTGATAGGCATAAAATAGGCGGCGATCCCTTGCTGCTGTTGGACGAAGGGATACGTGTATTTGGTAAAATTTAATATATTTTTTAGTAACTATAAATCTCCTGTTTACATCATTCTTTGTTTGCTTAATTTTCACAATTAATAACGTTCCCAAATCTTCAATATCATCTAATGTTACCTGGCTGATTTCACAAATTCGACAAGCTCCTGCAATCGCAAATAAAACAACAACTTTGGCCATTAAATAAACTTCATCGGGAGCATTATTTAAAAAATCACTTATATCTGTACCAGTAAAAATCGCAGCTTTCTTGGGCGTGTAACCTTTCCCATTTTGTTTGAGAAATGTAATTAGTTTGAAATATTTTGAAATGTCTACATTATTATTGGATTGTAACATACTTTTAATCAATGAATAATTTGACCACACTGTTAACGGCTTTTGTTGTTATTCCAATTCCGAAAAATAGGCTAATAACACCGTCTCCGACAAAGAACTGCATGTCTTTTTCATCTTCCATTCCATAAATCTTGAATACGCGGTTTCGTAAGTTTTGCGCGATTCAGCTGGCAATAATTTTTGTGACGCTACTTTCGCTGCTTCTACTAATTCCGGCGGAGTCAGAGAAAACTCGGAATCAGACATTTTAACTTTATATTATTCAAAATAACTACTAAACAACCAGTAAAAGTTCTTAATTTTTAAATTAAAAATCACAGAATTAAATTGACAGATATTTAATTATTTTAAAGGTCTCCTTAGTAACGCAGGTCCAATTGTCGCAATAAGTAACAAGCAACAGTCTACTATCTCTCAATATTAAATCGTCTTTTTTCCCGTAGCAGAAAAAAATAGTGTATTGTACACGAGAAAAATATTAGATTTTAGCGCTTCTATAACTATAACTATTAAAAATATCACCTATTTTTAATAGAGTAACTGTAACTTTTTATTAAAAGATTATTAAACATTCTATAAAATCAAGGGTTATGATTTATTTAATAGTTCGTTGGATGCGCGGATGACACCCTTTGGTCACGTCTTAAAGGCACCTTTATAGGGGCAAATTTTACAACAAATAACTGCTCGGCGACTATTACTAGTGAAGCAATTAGTAAAGCGATATCTTGCAATATACGGCAATTATTTCGATAAAATTGCTTCACATAGATAAATGTTGCTTTATATTGAGCTCTATTAAAACGGTAATTTTCACGAATTCCGTCTGATCGTCGAATTTAGAAAATATTTAAACATTAACGGTGTTTTTCTGTCGCACATACCGTGCGAGCAAAAATTATTTGTATCAAAGAGGGCCTTGCATCTAAGGACGTAATGCTTAGCCGTAGAGCTTGATACCTGTTAGGTGTCAGTAACTACCTGAATTAACAATCAATCAGTTATTCCGTCATCTTTGACAGTCGTTACAAGTAATTTGATTCATCGCTAATTTTTCCAATTTCTTGAACAATTTACACAATGGGCTTTACGGAACAGCACAAAACATCCATGGTTGAAGCGTATTTTCGAAACGGGTTTAGAGTAAATGGTGAGTGGTATTACAATCTAGGTTTGTGCATGGACGATTTTCACGAACATGTGGATTTTTATCATTGTCTAAAAAGAACCGTGGCTGTGTTTGGGGAAACAGGTTTTATACAACACAAAAAAGGAGCAGGAAGACTATCTGCAAGAACAGAAGAACTTGTTGCAAACGTTCGTGAAATAATGCAAAATACGCCAACAAATTGTATAAGACGCCTGTCCCATTTTCATTTATTTTATTTTATTTTTCTTTTTCTTTCTGTATATTCTTAGTTTGTTAAATTTGTAAACAACAAAAATAAATTTGTATTTGTCTACTTATTTTATTACTCATTAGTTTGGCATATCACGTCATAATATGAATTTGACAAAATTTTAACCTAGATTTGGTTAGATATAATATCGTCCCCATATAATTGTGATCTAAACCAAGCCCTGTTTGATGCAAATAATTTTGCTCGCACGGTATCTTTCCTTATTCCTTTTACGCTGTATACGTGCGGTTTGAAGAGTACCTAAAGGTAGTTTGTTGATTGTTAAATCGATTTTGTATCGTTTGAAATAAGAAATCGTCAAAATTTCATTAATTACACAATGCTAAAACAGACTCTGGCAGAGCTAGGTAGGGTCGCACTCAGAAGCGTATGTTTCTTTGTATGCTCTTTTTTAAAAGAGTGCATAACAACGAACTCACTTGTTGCAGCCGAAATATAGTCTTTGTGATCCACACTACTAGTACAAGCAATACTGAATTTCTCGTTTGTACCAAGTTTATATTATTGACAACATACCGCAATTAAATTGATTAGTAATTAATTAACTTGTCCATTACTTTGTGACAATATATTTTAATTCATGACGCTAATATACATTAACTGATTAACGCCAAAACTTTTAAAAAAATATAGTGACAAATAACAAAGTATATATTCGTTTCATTTTACATAGTTAAATTGGTTAGTGTTGATTCGTGTTGATCCAAAATACAATGAATTGCTTTGTGTTGCTATAGATATTGGTTGTAAATGCGCCTTTACTTTGTAGTCTAAACGTACATTTACATGTACAATTTTTATACAAATTAATTGCTCGGTAATTATCCGTAGATAGTAGAGCCATTAATAGAGCAAAAACAAATACAAGATATTTCTCCTTTTTCCGTTCGAGATAATTTTAAAAAAAATTATTTGTACTTCTGTATACTGGTTAAGAATAAAATAAACCGAAACGCCAACAATCAAACTCGTATTTAATTCACAGTTTTGACGAAAAACCCAAGAAACATATCTTTATTTGTATCTGCCGGTCAGGAAATCATAATACATCTTTTATATGGTAAGTCTTGTCTTATATTTAAGTCTTGTTTTTTTTTATCCACGAATGACTACGATTTCTATTGTATGTTAAAACAATTTTATTGCTGTAAATAGATAGGGTTTTTTTGTCACTGTTTATATTTTATGTTGAACAACTACCAATAACCCATATTCTGTTTGTAAAGGATATCATTTTTACTTTTATTTTATTTTACTTATACGTTGTTAATATTTACATATTCTATGGAGCTTTATCAACAAGTATTATGTATTTTAAGGACAATAAAGCATGTTTCGATTTGTTCTAATTTATTGATGATATTTTTTTGCCCGCCTCACTCTCATTGATGTTAGTGTATTAAATATAAATATGACCTGCAGAAACCTTTATTCCTGTATATTTTATAATTGAAATTAAAAACCAATAATTTACAGTGCTTATGAAACTCTAAATGGCAGTGATCATAATAATCTTATAGAGGAAGTCCTTTAAATGATACTATACAGTGATAGGCTAAAATATGGAACAAATTCATTTAAAAATCAGGTATGCATTCATTTTTTGAAAAAACGCTCGGACACGTCGATTATAATTCTTTCTTCCGGATTTTTTGCCTCGAAAAGAAATTATACCGGGTGTGTCAAAAAGTAGATGTACCAAAATTTTTTTGTTTTTTAAATAGAACCCCACTATTTTTACTTATTACCCTAATTCTACGTCAAATTCTGCGCATAATTCATGTAGCATACTCTATCCTTATCTCTAACGGTTTTAGAGAAAAATTACATCATAAAAAAAATTCTTTAAAAAAAGGTACATGTACCTACTTAAAGGTAAACAGGTAAATTTAAATAAATTGTTACTACGATAGCAAGTCATGTGTCAATCAAAAATTAGTGTAGGTATAATTTTGAAAAACGGTGATCATGGTGCATTTAAATGAAACACAAAGAATCGAAATTTTAATTTTAATTGGATGTGGAGACAAAACAAGAAGTCAAGAAGAAGTTTGTAACTTGTTTAACGCTAAGTATCCAGAACGGCCGATTACAAGATCTACAGTAAGTAAAATTGAGAAGAAATTCAGGGAAACAGGGAATGTAAAGGATCGTCTATGGCCAGGTCGTCCAAAAATTAGTGAAAACTCACAATTGAACATTTTGTTAGAGGTTGAAGATAATCCTCAAAATGCATCCACTGAAGTAGCCCTTAATAATGATGTTAGCCGACGATCTGTGTTGCGGGTATTGAAACAAGAAAAGTACCATCCGTACAAAATTAGGTTGCTGCACGAGCTAAACGAAGATGATCCCGACCGCCGACTACAGTTTTGTGAAACTATGATGGAAATTTGCAACTTAAATCTATTTTTCCATCGCAACATACTTTTTAGCGATGAAGCCACGTTTTGTTTGAATGGTTCGGTAAAACAGACAAAATTTTCGGCATTGGAGTACAAATAATCCCCCTTGGATGAGAGAACAGCACACGCAATACCCACAAAAAGTAAATGTTTGGGCAGGGATATTAAATGATAGAATTATTGGACCTTTTTTCTTCGATGGAAATCTTACAGGAGACCGCTATTTACAATTTCTTCAAAATGAATTAATTCCCACACTAGCAGCGGATTTTCCAAATCCGAATCAGCCTCATCTACCAGAAGCGTCTATTTGGTTTCAGCAGGATGGTGCTCCGCCTCAGTTTGCTCGACAAGTACGAGAGTATTTGAATACTGTATTTCCCGAACGATGGATAGGTAGAAGAGGACCCATAGAATGGCCTGCAAGATCTCTCGATCTTACACCCATGAATTTCTTTCTTTGGGGTTATTTGAAATCAAAAGTGTATAAGGATAAACCACAAAATTTGGAATACTTAAAATTTAAAATTAGATATGAAATTAGGCAAATTAATGAAAATACTGTAAATAATATTTTAGAAGGGTTTTTAAGTAGATTAGCATATTGTCAAGAAGTTAATGGTTTGCATTTTCAACACTTAATAAACTAATTTTTTAACCTTTTTTAAAGAATTTTTTTTTTTATGATGTAATTTTTCTCTAAAACCGTTAGAGATAAAGATAGAGTATGCTACACGAATTATGCGCAGAATTTGACGTAGAATTAGGGTAATAAGTAAAAATAGGGGTGTTCTATTTAAAAAACAAAAAAATTTGCTACATCTACTTTTTGACACACCCGGTATAATTTCTTTTTGAGGCAAAAATCCGGAAGAAAGAATTATAACCGACGTGTCCGAGCGTTTTTTCAAAAAATGAAGACCTGATTTTAAAATGAATTTGTTCCATATTTTAGCCCATCACTGTATACATACTATTTATATTTTAATACACTTTAAATAGTTTGACAAAACACTATTTTGTTTAATAATTATTATAGTCTATTAAAATGTGTGCAACACCTCGATCCCTAGACTGAAATAACCCTTTGAAAGTTCGCGGGGGCGTTCTCGAGTCCAAAATGCATTCTAACATTACGATAGTGCCCGTTTTCGATGCTAAATGCCATTTTTCACCAAATTTGGGTTCACCTCGATTTGAGATGCCCAGATGCGAGATCAACGTTCCAAAAGTATTGGCATCTGACTAATTTTTCCAATATATCTGTGGTATAAGGTTACCTGCCAGCTGTTGTTTTGTCATTAATTTCACGACAATCTTGATTTATCCTCCAATTTTATTTGGGCTGAACAAAGGTCTTTTGCTAGGTTTGATTATGCGATCATCTAACATTCTGTTTTTGCACTTCGCTTTTATGTATAAAAGGTTATCTACACGATTTTGTATGAATCGGAATCTCATTCGTTGTTTTAATTTCGTGTTCAATCTCGTTTGTAAAAGCTAATTTATCTTCGTTTTTATGAAAAATACCCAAAAATTCCCGACAAACTTTTAATATTTCCCTTTGTTCTTCTCTAAATTGAAATGATCAATACAAATTAATTATTTTTGAAATATCAATTTTGTTTCTTCGGCTTCGTTTGATATTGCCAGCAAGTAAGAAACATTCCATATGAGAAAGTTCAAACTTTTCTCTGTTCACGTCCGGAAAAGAGATTACGCTTACCGGTTCTGAAGTTGTTTCGTCAGAGTAATTATAAATTTTCGTTTTTGCAACGCGTCGCTTTGCTACCGTAAGTATTTGAGCAAAATAAAAGTTACCTCTTTTGAACTCGGCGGATTTATCAGCGTTATAAATAGATACCGGAACTTGCACTGCAGCAACTTCGCAACCTTTAACATTATATCAGTTGTCCCAAATTAGGTAGAAATTTAGCTGAATTTGATATTACAACTGCCAAGTCTTATCAGAACTTAATTATTCAATATTATTTTTGATAAATTTGATCTAAAATTGATCTTAAAACTTATTTATAATATACCGTGGTACCAAAACCGATTAGTTATTAAACGAACACTAACCAACACCAAATTCGGGAAGTAACACAAATTACCAATAATAGCTAATTTAAAAACTAACCCCTGGTTAGGCAATATTAAGAAAATAACAACCGCGAGCATTAATTAATGATAAAATATGTTTTTAAATAATTCTTACGTTCTTAAACTTACTGTTATAAATACCGTATATAAAATGCTGGAGAATTAATAAAATATTTACTATAGATATCTACATTCTACCTACATCAGAAATTTTTTTTTTGTTATGTAATGAAAAAAATTGTTGGATTATTACGACCAATTATAATTTAATTTGAAGAAGTAGTCCATGCTTAAAGTGGAGTTAAAGTATGGGAAAGAAAGAAAAAACCAAAAGTCTTCCTCCACAAAATTTAATAGAATAAAAAATTATTCAAAGGTCTCTACATGTTTCGAACGTAGAAACGTTCATCATCAGGAGACAGAAAAATTTATTTTATGCTGATGGTGTTAGCAAAAGAGAAAATTAAAATCTTAATGGAGCTTTTATGGACTTTTAAAGTGTAGAGGAAGAAACATGATATGAAGAAAATTGATAATGGTTAAACCATACTAAGTATTTGAAAAAGTGGGGAAGAAAAAAAAACTTTCTAAGAAGGTGTCGAAGATTATTTAAATTTTAAAAAACTTATCAAATATATGTCTGTAAGACATTTCCCTCTTCATCCACCTAAATGATTTTTCTCCCACATTAAAACATTATTCTTCTCACTTCTTAGTTTTTAAGTTATATTGTTTATTTTAGGTAATTGGTTAGTAGTATTATATCTACCTAACCTTAAATTGAGCTTTTTCTCTATGAACAATTTTTCTTTTACTTAATTTAAATTTTACCGCCATTCTACCTGTCAGTATATCTGTCAACCAATTTATCTTTCGTTCACTTTTGCCCCAGCACGTGAAAACGTGAAGAACCTTTTGACTTTTTAAAAAATGTTTAACTTTTTAATTGCCTTTATTGGTTTTAAATTAACCTCTCGCGGGGTTAATCCTCAGTACCCCAAAAACGATTTTTACCAAGTAATCTTGTAAGTACTTACTTTTTTATTTAAAATTTTTTTCTAAAACATTTCAAAAACTTCTGTACTCCTTCACTCTTTGATTTTAATTTCAATTTCTATTTTTTACAGATTGTGATACTACAATTTTATCCTCATAATGTCTTACATACATATGTTTGATAAGTTTTTTAAAATTTAAATAATCTTCGACACCTTCTTAAAAAGGTTTTTTCTTCTTCCCCACTTTTTCAAATACTTAGTATGGTTTAACCATTATCAATTTTCTTCATATCATGTTTCTTCCTCTACACTTTAAAAGTCCATAAAAGCTCCATTAAGGTTCTAGTTTTCTGTTTTGCTAACACCATCAGCATAAAATAAATTTTACTGTCTCCTGATGATGAACGTTTCTATGTTCGAAACATGTAGAGACCTTTGAATAATTTTTAATTCTATTAAATTTTGTGGAGGAAGACTTTTGGTTTTTTCTTTCTTTCCCAATTATAATTTAGTTTTACGTTACCTATTAATATTTTATATCACATCTCGAATTTGTAATTGATCCGTAATCGTTATCAATAACGGCTTACTTTTTGTTCTTAGATCATTACTAAGAATGTTAAAGACCATAATTTACCAAAAATAATAATTACTAACTAATCGTAAGCATGAAATAATAATAATAATAATAATAAGTTTATTTAAAATTTAATAATATAATAAATATGTTTATGTTGTCTTCGATAAACTTATTCTTTAATTCCCTGAAGCTGAGCTTGTTAGGTAATAATTAAGTAAAAGGAAAAACTCTTCTGTTTCAGTTTTAATAACGAATTTAGCTAAATTTCTTTCTCTGTTGATCAGGCGCATATTCAGCTGTCAGTTTTGGGGGGGGGGGGGTAAGAAAAAAAAACAGCGCCGCAGGCGAATTTTTTTTGGGTGTTACGCCTCTTTTTACTGATTTGTCAGTGTTTATTTTTTGGGGTGGGGGGGGGGAGGGGGGTAACTACCCCCATTACCCCCCCCCCCCCTTAAATACGCGCCTGCTTTTGATGTAAAAGTATTTTATTTAAAATAATTTGCTAAAAAGCTTATGCTTAGGAGAAAAATTTGATATCATTACATTTTTTAGTTTGCTGATGTGTCTACATTTCTGTGTTAAAAACAGCTGCTTGTCAAAAAATTAACATAATAATTATTACAGTCCTAAAACTTGAAATAAAAAACCGCCAAAACCGTCTCGAAAGATCGGCTAAAACATAAGAACAATATAGGGAAACGAAAAGAATAAAATCTTTCTCCACAATTTTAATTCAATAACTAGGCGAACCTAGGGTAGAATCGACATGTTTCGAGTGTAGAAACATGCATCATCAGAAAATTGAAGCAAATATAGTGAACAGCTGATGTTGTTAGCAATAGAGAAAATAAAATAAAAAGTGGAACTAATCCATAATGGAGCTTTCAATGGCACGCATGGGGAGTGGAAAAACTTTTGTAGTCAATCGACAGAAAACATATCAGCACGCTGAAAGGTCAAGGACCAGTGAAAAGCCACTGTGGGTTGGAAATGTAGAGAAAAATTAGGAAGTATCAAATAAAGGACTTTGTATAAAACCTATTAAGTGTACGTGATAAAAAACATTTTAGTTTGATTCAACTATGTCGAAGAAGTGTGAAAGACGTCAAGTATGAGGAAGAGAGAAAGAAAAATATGTTTTATATTAAAGTTGGGTAGATGCTTTCATTAAGCTTGAAGTAAAATGCCGTTGGGGTACCAGTACCCCAGTAGGAGTTTGTAGACAAACCTATTTTACTTTTTTAAACTAAATAATAATAATAATAATAATAATAAGTTTATTTAAAATTTAATAATATAATAAATATGTTTATGTTGTCTTCAAAAAACTTATTCTTCAATCCCCTGAAGCTGAGCTTGTTATGTGTCAGTTTCGACTCCTACTGGGGTAACTGGGCCGTAACAAGCTTGATACCCCAACGGCATTTTACTTCAAGCTAAATTAAAGCATCTACACAATTTAATATAAAACATATTTTTCTTTCTCTCTCCCTCATACTTGACGTCTTTCACACTTCTTCGACATAGTTGAATCAAACTAAAATGTTTTTTATCACGTAAACTTAATAGGTTTTATACAAAGTCCTTTATTTGATACTTCCTAATTTTTCTCTACATTTCCCACCCCCAGTGGCTTTTCACTGGTCCTTGACCTTTCAGCGTGCTGATATGTTTTCTGTCGTTTGACTACAAAAGTTTTTCCACTCCCCATGCGTGCCATTGAAAGCTCCATTATGGATTAGTTCCACTTTTTATTTTATTTTCTCTATTGCTAACAACATCAGCTGTTCACTATATTTGCTTCAATTTCCTGATGATGAGTGTTTCTACACTCACTCGAAACATGTCGATTCTACCCTAGGTTCGCCTAGTTATTGAATTAAAATTGTGGAGAAAGACTTTATGTTTTTCTTTTCCCTATATCTTTCAACTCCACTTTGAGTATGGACTACTTCTTCAAAATAAGAACAATGTTTTTATGAAAAGTTATTAACCTTTTATAGATTATCTAAAAATCTCCGTTTAAAGTAAATTCCTAAATTGATATGTATACATTAAAAGTATTATTCTGACCTAATTTTCTCTAGAATCTCTTTTTTAAACTATAAAATCGGGGCGGTCACTCGGTCAGTAGGGGATGCTATCTGAAATTATTCTTCGCGCAAGGTTGGCGTTCAGTGTCAGTGTTCAGTCGGGCAGTGAAGCTCTTCGCGTCGCCGAGTCGCTTCCCGGATGGTTTTCCACGTGTCTCGTCAGATAGATAACTTTCTAGATATTGCTGTTTCAAAAGTAATAAAATACTGCGTTCTTTGAAATAAAATAAATTAAAAGCCATTGCACATTTACGTTTAACAATAGAATGTAACGTAATGAAAGTTAAAAATAGCACTATTCAAACGATTTAGGAATATTAATTTTATACGAGTAATGTACAACATTTTTCCTGCGTCCACAAGAAATTATCAATAAGCGTTTTTTTTTAATAATACCTATATTATATCTTTATTCTCAATCAACTTAAAAAGTTCGTTACAGAGATTATAACACCAAATATAAAATACATACAATCACAAATAAAAAAAATTATGTTTAGTAACTATTAATAACTCCATCGAAATTATTTAAAAAAAATATATACAGACTGTCCGCGGATAGGGCTTACAATAGCACAAATGGCTGAAACATTTTAATTTTCGGGAAAAAGTCATTGTTGATAAAAAGTTTTGCTTGTAAAAAAAATGCAATTCACCAGGAGAAAATTTTGATTTTTTATACAGGGTTCGCAAAAACTTCAAAAACCTGATTTTTCTCCAATTGTAAACTAAGTACCTTTATTTTTCATTTTTGAACAAAATGCCAATTAGAAAACTTATTTAGAATAACGTTTGTAATTTAAATCCGAGATTTAAAATAAATCTTCAATTTTTTTAGTTTTTTAATTTTTAGAGGTAAAAGAATTTTTTTTTGATAGCAGCATTAGCGGTCGAAATACATACATTATTAATGACAGAGGGGTATCAAAAAGTTTCAAAAACTGATTTTTGGTGTTACCAGAAATATGTATTTTTAATTTCACAAATGAAATGACCCCGGAAATAACACAAAAAAATCTTAAAATAACAACAAATAATACATAATTTCATAATTTGCTATTCAAACACTCCCGCTCCATATTCAACACATTTTCCAGCTGTAAACGAATGTGGTCAAAACTTCTTCGAATTTCTTCAATGGAAATTGTTTGAACAGCTTTCAATTAGCAAACAATTCGCTGTTTTCGAAGCTGTATGTCGTTCTCGATTGGACGAGAGTACACTAATTGTTTGAGGCGCCCCCAAAATCAAAGTAATAAAAAGGTAAAAAAAATCCTTGTTTTTACAAAAGATGGTAGGAATGCATATAAAATTTTAAAATAAGATACACACATTATGAAAATAGAACCTTATAAAATTTTATATTAATATTTTTATTGAGCAGCAAAATTTCCATTTACCTCCAAAAATTAAAAAAAACGAAAAAAATCGAAGATTTATTTTTAATCTCGGATTTAAATTTCAAACGTTATTCTAAATAAGTTTTGTAGTTGGCATATTGGTCAAAAAAGAAAAATAAAGGTAATTTACTCTTGGAGAGAAATCATGGTTTTGAAGTTTTTGCGAACCCTGTATAAAAAATCATAATTTGCGCTTCGTGAATTGCATTTTTTTTACAAGCAAAACTTTTTATCAAGAATGACTTTTTTCCGAAAGATGAAATTTTTCATCCATTTTTGTGCTATTATAAACCCTATCCGCGGACAGTCTGTATATTAACCATTTACAAAAAAATAATAATAATATACGTTAAAATTAGTTTAGTTTTAAAAAAATATTTTTTTTGTTTTTTTTATCCATACTTTTGATATTTCTTTAATTTTTTTCGTCAAACTGTTGTAAATTTTTATTCCTTTATACAGTGTGTGTATAAAGTCTGGAAACGGCTTAATAACATCACAATTTACTGGCCGATTTAAACCAAATTTGGTACAGTTGTGTAAGAGGATCTAACGCACCGAATAACGATATTGGCGTTGTTGCCAGCTTCTAGTTTGTCTGGAATTCGAACGAATTTTATATTTTTAAATATAACACCCAGTATATTTTTCCATTTGTAGTTTTTACATTAAATTTGTTACACTTTTGGTATAACATACTTTGTTCATAATATCAGTAGTTTTCGAAATAACGACGTGTTTTGAAAATATCAACAAATTGTGTTTTATTTATTAATAAATAAAACACCAGTTCAGTTTTGATGTTAAGTCATAAAAGCTGTCATTTTTACATGCAAAAATGTCTTTAACTGAAAGTGAAACAATTAAAATTCTTATGATGAGAGGATATGGCGATAGGGTCAGATCTTACGAAGAGGTTAAAAATCTATTTAATGACGCATTTCCAAACCGAAATCCAATTTCAAAAGCAACTGTTCTAAAAACTGTCCGACGGTTCGAAGAAACTGGAAATTGTAGAGATAGGCGACGATTAGGACGACCAGTAGTAGTAGATGAAGAGAAAAGTTTAGACATTTTACAACATGTTGTTGAAACCCCTGTTTCTTCATTAAGAAAAATTTCTCAAGTAAGTGACGTCTGTTTCAAATCCGTCCATAATGTTTTGATAAAACATAAATATCGCCCTTTCAAAATACATGTAGTTCAAGAGTTATCAGAAGATGATTATGAGCGAAGAATTGAATTTTGTGATATTATGATGTCAAGGTTTGACCAAAATAACCAGTTTTTCAAATTTATAGTATTTTCGGATGAAGCAACATTTATGTTAAATGGTAAAGTCAATACACACAACTGTAGGTTTTGGGCAAATAAAAATCCCCACTGGATGATAGAAGGTCATACACAACGCCCTGGAAAATTGAATGCGTGGGCTGGGCTTCTGGGTAACCACAAGATCGGTCCATTTTTTATTGATGGAAATTTGACATCACAACTTTACCTTGAGCTCTTGGAAACGCAAATAGTGCCTACTATATGAAATGTGATGGGTCCAAATTATGCAAGTACATTCAACAGGACGAAGCTCCTCCCCATTTTGGTCGAAACGTGCGCGAATTTTTGAACAACACTGTTCCGAATAGGTGGATCGGTAGAGGGGGTACAATCGAGTGGCCACCTAGGTCCCCTGATTTGTCGCCTAACGACTATTTTTTATGGGGACACTTGAAGAACAGAGTTTATACCACAAAACCTCAAGATTTGGCCGATTTGCAGCGTCGAATTTTGGACGAATTTGAATTAATAACGCCAGAAATGATTTACAACACAATTGAAAAATTTTATTTTCAATTAGCAAACTGTCAAGCTGTACAGGGAAAACAGTTTGAACATTTAATATAAAAAATATATTTTTTCTAAATTGTACTAGTTATTTCGAAAACTACTGATATTATGAACAAAGTATGTTATACCAAAAGTGTAACAAATTTAATGTAAAAACTACAAATGAAAAAATATACTGGGTGTTATATTTAAAAATATAAAATTCGTTCGAATTTCAGACAAACTAAAAAGCTGGCAACAACGCCAATATCGTCATTCGGTGCGTTAGATCCTCTTACACAACTGTACCAAATTTTGTTTAAATCGGCCAGTAAATTGTGATGTTATTAAGCCGTTTCCAGACTTTATACACACACTGTATAATATTGATCTTTGGCCAAAAGTACTCTTTACCATAGGTGTTTGAATATGATGATTTTGTCTCGTGATGTGAATAATGTTGGTCGAACAATTATTTTTCTTTAATAATAATAAAGTGTATTGGAATGCATAGTTTTAATTTATTAAGCTTTTCTAAATTTAAATATCCGTTTGGTTCATACAAATTTATAGTTGGTTCTAAAAAAGGAAGTTTATGTATGCATTTAATTAAAATTAAAATTATTAAGAAAGTCAAATCAGAAATAACGCCGATTTTACATAATCTAACTAAATTATATGTTAAAAATGGTATTTTTCCATATAAAATGAAACAAGCTAAAGTATCACCAGTTTTTAAAGCAAATGCAAAAAATGATCCAAATAATTATCGGCCAATCAGTTTTGCCAGTTTTTTCGAAAATTTTAGAAAAAGTTATGAACAACGAATTAACAGATTTCTTAGATAATCAAAATTTAATTTCTGATTGTCAATATGGTTTTAGAAAATCTAGAGATACTGAAATTGCTGTTATGGATATAATAACAGATATTCAATTAAAAATAGATCAAAATAAAAAATGCTGTTTATTATCTTTAGACCTTTGTAAGGCATTTGACACAGTTAACCATAATATTTTATTACAAATAATTCATACCATTGGCATAAGGGGAAATATTTATAATTGGTTGGAAAGTTATTTAAGCAATAGAACACAATACGTTGAAATTAATAACAGCAAAAGCACTAAAAAAAATATTAAATGTGGTGCTCTGCAAGGGTCAATTTTGGGTCCAATATTATTTCTAATATATAATAACAGCATAAAATATCTAAATTAAAATTAAATGGCAAGATACAATTATTTGCTGATGATATAACTATTATTTACTTTGGCGATGATTCCTTTAACATTCAAAATCAAATAAAAATGATTTAAACATAATTTTTCCTGGCTTTAATCATATACAGTGTCACCAGTAAAGTCCGCATCATATGGGATTTTTTTTTATCAATAGCTTTATTCAAAATTTGACTTTGGCATCAAGTTCTGCTTCAATCGAGATGAAAATTAAGCAAAAAAATAGTAGTCACGTGATTCGCATTATCTGTCAAATTTTAATTTTTTCCAAAAAATAATTCAAAAGTGGGGTTATTTCTGAAAATATCGAAAAAAGTTATTGGAAAAAGTTTTTTTAAATGCAGTTTCTAGCCTACATGCAAAATTTCAGCTGCATAAGATAATTTTGATTTTTTACCTATATTTTGTAAATTGCACCACTTTTGCAAAATAAGACCCAACGCTACCTACATAATACTTCTTAGTTTTTACAATGCTTTATTTCAAATATATTTTGTTTAAAGTAGCGCTATATTAAATGTGTGTTTTCCTACAAAATCAAAATTGGGCTATTAAAATTTGGTCGCATGTGATGCAAAGTTTATTTGTTTTTGACCCTGTATAAGGTAACTTCATAAAATAAGTATTTTTGAAAACGTAGTTTGTGTCTGAAAGTAATACACGTTAACGTTATTATGGCATAGCTTAATAATAAATTATAATATAGGGGTTTTAAATTAAATCGTTGAAAAAACTATAATTTATTGTCCACTTAAAAAACACTTTACTGAAGACACTGTGTTCTTTTTTGTCTTAACATTAAGGTGTATTACTTTCAGACACAAACTACGTTTTCAAAAATACTTATTTTATGAAGGTACCTTATACAGGGTCAAAAACAAATAAACTTTGCATCGCATGCGACCAAATTTTAATAGCCCAATTTTGATTTTGTAGGAAAACACACATTTAATATGGCGCTACTTTAAAGAAAATGTATCTGGAATAAAGCATTGTCAAAACTAAGAAGTTTTATGTAGGTTGCGCTGAGTCTTATTTTGCAAAAGTGGTGCAATTTACAAAATATAGGTAAAAAATCAAAATTATCTTATGCAGCTTAAATTTTGCATGTGGACTAGAAACTGCATTTAAAAAAACTTTTTCTTATAACTTTTTTCCATATTTTTAGAAATACCCCATTATTGAATTATTTTTTGAAAAAATTAAATTTTGACAGATAATGCGAATCACGTGACCACTATTTTTTTGCTTAATTTTCATCTCAATCGAAGCAGAACTTAATGCCAAAGTCAAATTTTGAATAAAGCTATTAATAAAAAAATATCCCATATGATGCGGACTTTACTGGTGACACTGTATATTATCAATTAATTTTACAAAATCTTCTTTTACATTTATTACTAAAACAAAAATAAACAACTTGCTACCAAAAAAAATATTATTTGATAACAAAATCATAAAATATGCTAATTCTATTAAAATTTTGGGACTATATAAAATAGATGAAAATTTAATTTGGAAAACACATATCGAATATATTAGAAAAATTATATCTCCTTTGATTGGAATTTTATACAAAATTAGACATTATTTACCAATTACACTTCTGAAAAATATTTATTATTCTCTAATTTATTATTATTATTATTATTATTATTATTATTATTATTATTATTATTATTATTATTATTATTATTATTATTATTATTATTATTATTATTATTATTATTATTATTATTATTATTATTATTATTATTATTATTATTATTATTATATATCTGCTACCTCTACAATAATAAAACCTTTAAAAAAATTACAAAATAAACTTACTAAATGTATATACAAGCTTCCCTTTTTGAAACCCACAATAAATTTATACAAACCATTGGGATATTTAAACTTAAAAAATGTATATCAAAAATAATCAAAAATCTTTTTTTTTTAAATTGAATAATATTTGACTTTTTTATTAATTTCGTTAAATATATATATTTATGTATTTTTTATAAAAATTGTTAATTTTTAAGTTTGTTATTGTTTATAATTTGAATTCCCTGTAATGGACTTTTATAGTTCGTTGGGAATTTGTTCATAAAAAAAAATATTTTGTTTGTAGTTTTTTTAATGGCTGAATTGTAGTTGAATTCGCTGTTCCCCAAATTGAAATCATAATACTGTAATTTTGACTAAACCAAAAAATAATATACATTTTTTAAATATTTTAATTTATATTTAACATTTTGTAAGTATATCAGTACTGTGTTAAGAAAATAATTTCAACATCTAAAAATCCTTTATGTGCTTATAAAGCGAGAGATGATTTTTAATTCATTTTAGTATTTTTGGTATTTATATTCGGTATACCAAACACAACACAACAAACAAAACCTAACAATACGCTTTTAATATTTTTATTATTAACTACAAACAGTTAGTAGTTATTTCATTAGGAAATTAAACTAAAAAGTAATGTTTAACAATCATCAAAACTATTAAAATAGAGGTATTTTTTGTAACAATATGTTGTGCAAATTAAAACTAGCACACTGTTGCTGCTGGCGTTTAAACAATACATCAGATGAGCTGTCTGGCGAATTTAAAAAAGATCTTGTGCACACTGATGACATCTTTAAATTTGAGGAACGAGCAATAGGAAACGACGAAATCGATAACGAAGGTAAGTTGAATAATCATTATAATGCACTTATTTATTTTCAAGTAGCGCAATCTATAAAATAACTGATTATTTCTATAAAAATTATGTCTTTATTTTGTTTTAAGAACAAAATTGTGGCTTGTACAAACATAAGTTCAAAAAAAAAATCATCCTCACTGTTCGCTTTGTAACCTTACAGGCATGTCGTTAATTACCACTATACAGGGTTAGGAAAAATTACCAGAACGGTCGATTATTTCAAAATATACAGGGGTTATCAAAAAACGTCTTATATAAAAAATGTAGGGCTGTTAAAAATCTACATATCGGTGATAAATTGAAATATACAGGCTCGCCCACAAAGTTGTGGAGAATGAGTTATATTTTTTTAAATGGAATACCCTGTATATTTTTACTTATTTTGATTGTCGACTCAATTTTAAACATTTTTTATTAACCATGTGTTATACCTAAATTCATTACTTTCCTACATAAATTGATCAGCTACAAAACACAAAATAAATTTCAAGAAACAATTTATTAAGTTAACTTTAAACAAAAACGTATAACAAATCATGGCAAAATGGTTCTATTTTTTAATAAGTGTTGAAAATTACCCCCATTTACTAACTTACAATGATACAAATTATCGCAAAAATGACTTTATGTGTTTAAAACCATTTCCCTTGTTATTCTCGCACTTTCATTGACAATTTTCATTCTTATTTCTTCTAAATTATTGGATTTATTTTGATAAACTAGGTTTTTCAGGTGACCCCAATAAAAAAAATCTAATGGCGAAAAATCGGGGGACCGTGAAGGCCATTCGATAGGCCCTCTTTTTCCTATCCATCGATTTGGGAACGTGACATCCAAAAATTCTCTAACTTCGCGAGTAAAATGCGGAGTAGCTCCATCTTGCTGATACCAGGTTAAGTTAATATCAGCATTCAGTTTATAGCTGGAACTATTTCTTGCCGAAGAAGCCGGAGATATCGATCACCGTTCAAATTTCCCTCGATAAAAAAGGGTCCAATTACATGTCCCGCAAACAATCCAGCCCAGACATTAACTGTTCTTGGGAACTGTGTATGCAGCTCTTCATACCAGTTAGGGTTATTTCGCGCCAAGTAACAGTAATTTTGCTTATTCACCATTCCCTGTAGTGTAAAAGTCGCTTCATCCGAAAACACAATATTGTTTGAAAAATTCGGGTTTTCTTCCATATTTCTAGTCATTATTTCGCAAAATTCTAGCCTTCGATCACAGTCAACGTCAAAAAGTTCTTGTATGGATGCATTTTCTCAGTATGAAGAACGGTTCCTACAGATTTTTGATCAATTTCATGATCCAAAGCAAGCTGATTGGTGGATTGTTTGGGATTTTCTTCTATCGCAAGCAGAATGTCGAGCTTTTTTTCCTCGGAGGTAGCAGTCCTAGGTCTTCCAAATCTTGGGCAATTTTTTACAGTACCAGTCATTATGTAACGCTCAATAGTTCGAAAAACTGCATTTTTTTTAATGTGCCTGTCTGGATGCAAATTATTGTAAATATTACATACCTCCTGATATGATCTCTGTTTATCGCCAAACCCCCTTAAAATTAAAATATCAATTCTCTCTGTTTCAGTAAGTAAAAATGCCATGCTATTTTCTTTTTTGTCGATTTCTGTCAGAATTTGAGTTTCAGATGTTAAAACTATTAATTATTTATTAGTAACCATGGTCGTGCCTTATTTGTTGTTCACTATGTTCGAAAATCGCATCGTTATACGTTATTATTTGAAACGCCGATTTCTAGGAAAGTAATGAATTTAGGTATAACACATGGTTTATAAAAAATGTTTAAAATTGAGTCGACAATCAAAATAAGTAAAAATATACAGGGTGTTCCATTTAAAAAAATATAACTATCATTCTCCACAACTTTGTGGGCGACCCTGTATATTTTAATTTATCACCGATATGTAGATTTTTAACAGCCCTACATTTTTTATATAAGACGTTTTTTGATAACCCCTGTATATTTTGAAATAATCGACCATTCTGGTAATTTTTCCTAACCCTGTATAACCTAATCCGTGTCATAAAATAATAACTATCACTGAATAAGTAGTAATTCAGGACATGCGAAGCTATTTTCAAAGCTTACTTAAGCGCGGTACATGTAACCTTTTTAACACGCTTTTATTAGCTTCAGCTGTATGTTTGTTTGTTTGTTTGTTTCTAACCGACTTCTTTGAACCCGATTTTGACCCACTTTAAACGGTCAGATTTAACTTAAATTTTGTAGACTTTTCAAGAACCGCTGACAATACAATAATCTAATACGCAAAAAATTCTCCAGCTGTCAGGTATAAAACGGGGTATGGGGTCGTATAGTATTCGATGCGGAGACTTCGGGAAAAATAAGCAAAAAATGCTCCTGTCAAAATTTGACAGCTCTCAATATGTCAAATCGTTTAAAAAAAAATGATATTAAGGTGGGAGTATCAATATGCTTGCCAACCTATAACCTATTTCGCGTAGATTTATTTATGTTTTCTAGCTTTTATACAAAATTTAAAGAAGATCAGTATCGACTTGATATTCTATACGTAATAATTGACATATTTAATAAATGGGTCATTCTCATCAGATTCACTTAAAACTGCAGTTATTTTGTAACCAACGTTATAACAAGTAATTAACTCAAAATTGGGTAAATTGGGTTACTTTACATTCAGTGAGTACCGTTCAATATGGGGTCAAAACTTTTTCTAAGTATTTTACGAAAAACTGGGGATTTTAGAAAAAAATAAAAACGGAGGTGAAAATGTGTAAGTTTTAATAACAAAAAGTTAGGTAAAAAAGTTAACCCGTGTTTTGAGAAAACTAATAATTAAAAATATACTGATCCCTGTTATTTAACGTTGGATATGGCAAGTCTGTTACTATGTCAGACTTATTTGTTAGAGATACATCTTGATTTTCTGGAAAATGAAATTTGTTTGCACCGACTTTTCGCAAAAATTTTATGCTGAAGTCATTTTTTTCCTTCAGCCAACAAAATAAGCCCGACATAGTTTTTGACAGATTTTTTTGTCAGAAACCTGACAAAATTTATCTGATCATCTTATTTAATACAAAGAATACCTTTAAAATTTACCTCCGTTTTGGCTAATCACCTCTTTTCCTAGCGATTATGAACGGAGGTGAACAGAACGGAGGTGAATTTTATTTAAAAATATCCTAAAATTGACAAAAACTCCAGTTCGTATTTAATTATTATTAACTAATATCCATTCATATTTCTTAACTAACTTACACAAAACAAGTGGAGTGGAGGTGAAACAACCGTCCGGTCACTCAGGTTCTAACTTGATTGAAAAACAAAAAAAAACGCGACCTTCTCCGATTAGGGCCAAAAACAGACTGAAATTAGCTGCATATTTTACTGGCGCAGCTTATTCACATACAGAAATCTAATAGGTTAGTTCGATGGCGCCATCTTACATTTGTTTTTTGAACTATGCACCTTAGCACGGAGGTGAATGGTTGACTAGTAACAAGCAGTTTTCATTTTTTTTATTTGCTATTCGCTATGTTTCTATTTTTTAACGTTTAGAATTTAGAAGTTCATTTATTTTTGCAAACGTTGGACACTTAGGTTTTGTGATTTATGTCTAAGAAGAACAATAAAAAATCAGTAATCATAAACACAGTGAAAAATAACATCGAACGGAGGTGAATTTTCTTATACTGTCAGGCACATTTGGACACATTTAATAGTTTTTTTTTAAATTTTTATATATTGAGGCAATTCATTTTAATGTATTCCATTCACTTCTTGCCAAAACTGATTTTATTGATTTTTATACTTAGAATAATAATCAAGTAACATGCTTCCACTGAATTTGGTGAGAATGACCCAAATATCAAAGAATTTCATAACTTATTTTAGGAGAATTGTATAGCCAAAAATATCGGGTAAGATTTTTTTTTACATTATTATGTCATTGTCACTCACTGTTCTTTCACTATACAATTCTCCCAAAATTAGCAATGAAATAAATTGATATTTTTGTAATATATCAGATACTACCTAAATAATGTACCGACGATATTGATTTTCTTTAAATGTTAGTTATTAAAATAATAAACTCAAAAAATCAACGCAAAATAGGTTATAGGTTGGCAATAGATTGAATGACGTTGAGAATTCAACCTTAATAAAAAAACTTAAAAAAATCACACGATCAATAAATATCGTCAATATCGGAGTATTGACAATATTATTGAACGTGTGAGTGGAAAGATTGACGGATTGTCAATATGTAAAATATTGATCGGCTGGTTTGATGAAAACCAAAATATTTGCACGATTGACAATAAATATTGACCGTCTGAGGGAGAGATTGACAATCTTGGCCATTTTGTTGAGAAGTGTAGTAGCGTACACCTGAACAAATAAGTTTATTATTTGTCCAGTAGCGCATACATAGCTAATATAATGAATTGTGATAGTGAGGCTTTTATAGATAAAACCACTATGGCATTCAAATGATCTACCAGTTGCAAATCGGAGAGTTAATGACAATCTCTCTTCAACTGAAACTGCCTTTCTCATTATTGTATCGTTTTCACGATGATTGGTCCCACTAGATTCAACAACTCTTCGTAGCAAGCGTTCGTCATGCGAAAGTAATTTTGGAAATCTTTTGGAGTAGATACGCGCACCTCATCCAACAAACTCATGTGAGAAAAGGTGTCTCTCTTTAGAAGCCACTCTCTAGCCCATATCTGCCCTACAAAGGTAAAAGCGTCTAATCGCAAAATTCTCCATTTTCGTATTTTCATATAAATGAAATATTTAGATTCAGCTCCACATTTTAGTAAAAAAATTATGTTTGTAGCTCATATAAATTGAGAGTTACAGATGCAACAAAACGGTCTATTGTTAGGACTTTTCTAGTCATGCAAAGGCAAAAGAGTCTAATGGGCATATTTTGTAAAATATTGCAAAGGCAAAACAGTCTAATGTACTTTAGATCACCATAACTGGAATAAAAACAAAGGCAAAAACGGCTAATGTATATTAGATCGTTTTGCCTTTGTAAGGGTCATATATTTATATATAATCTATTGTATATTAGACTGTTTTGCCTAAGTTTATTTAAAAAAATGTTCATTAGCCGCTTTTACCTTTGCAAGGGCATGAAAGAAAATGTAGTTAAAAAATATCTAACAGACAACAATAAACTCATTTCTTATTGTACGTTCGACGTCCTCACACCACTACTACCTAACCGGCGGTAAATCATTTGACATTATTAAGTGGTTGTTATTAAGTGCACAGGAGAGAAGAGAAGTATTGGAATACTAACATGCTTAATTCTAGAGCAAAGAAGATTGCCCTGATGGGTAAAAAGGTGTTTATGGATAATAATAGCATCGTAAGTAGATTTATTTATTTAAGGTTATGTTATAGGTCAGGTTATCTTAAATTATTGTTTGCATAAAAATAGCTGGTAGCAACTCCCTACAATGCAAAAATATAACGTGTCTCGGCCAATATGTTATTCTCCAATATGGAAAAAATTTCCAGCTTTCAACAAGCTTTTATTTAACCTGAAATGTATGTAATGGCATGTAAAAAGCCCGAACGGAATTAGAAGATCATTATTATTCACGTACATATCCCATGGCATTTTACTACAGTTCATCAATATTCAAAAACAATTTTCACGCCGATCTCGCTTCATTTATCGCCAGATTTATTTTTGTTTTGATTTGTAAATGTTTGTATTATGTAAATATAAATGTAAATATAAAGTTTAAGATAATTCAAATTGTACTACATATTCCACCAAACCTTATGCTTAACATTTCTTTAGGATGGCGAGAATGTAGATATCGAATTCCATGACTCTAATAGCGACAAAAACTATCTACCTAACGATAATGACTACGATTCTACTGATTCTGAAAATCAGTCTGCTAATATTAAAAAACGTAGAGTTGACTGTGCGAAGAAAAAATTATTCAATGAGTTTCCAAAAATTAAAGATTATAATATTTCAAAAAAAAACCTATATGTGATGTAAATTCAAGTGATTTTGCCGCTAATATGGATCAATTTCAAGTAACTGGGAATTTAGATAGAAAAAAAAAGGTCATGGTAGGACGACAGGAAGAAGTGCAACTCAACACAGAAATAAATATTGAAGGTCATCAAGGTGCTTTTGAAGCAGCCGCTAATTTAAATGCCATTGTGCACCTCGACACAGAAATAAATATTGAAGGTCATCCTGAAGAAGTAGATAATAATGAGCAAGATGCTTTTGAAGCAGCCGCTAATTTAAATACGATTACTAAAAAAAGGGCAAGAACTAAAGTTGAAAAAGAAACAAAGGCAAGAATTAAACATCCAATTGTAGATGCTGCATGTAATTGCATAACAAAAGAATGTTTTAAAAAGATGAATAGTGATGAACGACAAAGTATCCACCAACAGTTTTGGAAGATGTCTAAAAATGAGCAAACTATCTGGTTGTCAACTAAAGTAATTGCAACAAATGCAAAACGAAAAGTGGAAGGTAGTAAAAGAAATTACTCAAGAAAATACTATCTTGATCAAAATGATAGTAGAGTAGAAGTATGCCAAAAATATTTTCTAGATACATTGGGGTATAAAGGCACCAGTGTACTTCAACATTTGGTAAAAGCTTGTCAGGATGACCACGGTACCAAATTATTAATTCCTCGAAAAGATCAAAGAGGAAATCATCCGCCTCCAAACAAAATACCATCAACGCCAATAAGAGAACATATCAAAAGTTTTGACCCCAAGCCGTCTCATTATCGGCGAAGTCACGCCCCTAACAGAGTATATTTACCTGCGGATTTGACCATTAAATATATGTATGAAGACTTCAAAGAAAAAAATGATATTACTGTGTCTTATGAGAAATACAGACAACAGGTTGATAATTTAAATATTGGGTTTTATAATGTCGAAGCCGATAAATGTGGATTTTGTATAGAAATGGACATGAATCCAACAGAACAAAACCTAAAATCAAAAGAGGAACATTTGCTACAGGTACTTTTCTTTTATGTTTTGATAAATAATTGCATAACGACTTTTTCAGTGGATGTTTAGTAATGTGTTTATTTTTCGGGGGTGTAAAATTTTAACCATTCTTCGCCACTTTACTTTAGGCTGCAGGAAAAAAATTTAATAATTTAATAAATTTACATAAAAACACTACTTAACAATATTGAAACATCCAAGCGACGTAAATATTCTTATCTCGAATCTATTAATCTTTTAAAACATATTTTCAAATTTTCAAATATTCATATAAAGCAGCTTTTTGTAGCATTCGTTGATTATTTATATATTAAAGTAATAAAAATACTTCAATAATTATTATAAAATGTAATTCTTTTTTTTAGGTCCAAAATGTTAGGTCCCAATACAGAAGGGATGGCGAACTATCAGCTGAATTGAACCTTTTTCGAGTTTATGCTGCCGATCTGCAAAAGGTCTTCCTCTTACCACGAATGCCGAAGGTAAAAGATTTCTTTTTTACTTCAAGGCTAGTATTATTTAACGAGACATTTGCTGCAATGGCAAAAAAAAACGAGCATTTTTGTATACTCTGGCATGAGGCAACAGCGGGGAGACGGGCTGAAGACATAGCATCGTCCTTTTTAAAATTTTTGGAATATAACAGAGACGCAGAACATATTATACTGTGGTTAGACAACTGTAGCGGCCAAAACAAAAATAATGTTCTATTTTCCGCTGTATTGTCTTACATAAATTCGTCCCTATGTACTACGAAATCTATTACATTAAAGTACCTAATATCAGGTCACACCTACATGGCTGCCGATGGCATCCATGGAAAAATAGAACAGGCGGTAAGAAAAATGGGAAATGTTGAAGATTTTATGGATTTCAAAGAATGTTGTAAGAAAGCTTCACATCGTATGAATGTTATAGAAATGCAATACAGCGACTTTTTAAAATTGGAAAATAAACTAAAATGTGTTAACAGGAAAAAACAATTGGAAGGAGTGAATGGCCAGTTACTGTACTTTAAAGATATTGTGGCCATAAAATTTATAAAGGGGGCAGAATCACTGTACGTAAAAAGTAACTACCAAGATGAAGAATATGTTTGCTATGATGTATTAAAGAAAAATGCTTCTTTAGTACTTCCCGAACATATTCAAATACCAAGGGGTATTTCCACTCAAAAGAAGGAAACAATTTTAAACAAGTTAGTTTCCAGAATGACTGAGACTAGAAGACCATTTTGGAATAATCTTCCTGAAAATAATAATGCAGCAGATATTTTAAATGAAGGCGTTTAAAAACAATATATTTTATTTTTTGTTGTTGCTTACTCTTTTATGTGTTTTCTGTATTATTTTGAGTTTATTTTATTTTCATAAAGGTATTTTTCATTTATTTGTATCTTTTATTGCCTACCCATCTGATTCTTTACTACAAAATATAATGTTAAAAACAGCTAAAGTACATTAGAGGGTATGTACACTTGCATTGCTGAGTAATAATATTCACTAGTACAAAGGCAAAACAATCTAATATACATTAGACTCTTTTGCCTTTGTATGATATGTTAGTATGAACATCAAAAATCATAGGCAAAACAATTTATGCGTCATAAAGAAGGTTAAAACATAACACTGGTTGATATAAAATTAATACCAGGTTGCTGTAATAGACTGCAATGAAATGCAATACATTTAAAATTTAAAAAATGTTCCTATTTTATTTGGCAAACAAAAATGATATAATGTCGATTTTCTCAGCTTTACACTTTTACGATTAGACGCTTTTACCTTTGTAGGGCAGATATTCGCCTTTTTTTCTTCCGTTTTATTGATAAAGCTAAAATAATAGCTACACAAGCTTTTTGACGGTCCGACATCCTTGACTGTTTGCGCGAAACTAAATAGATTGTCAATAAATATTGACAGTGTGAGGCAATTACAGTTTGTCAATCTTTATTGACCATATTGACAAACTTTTATTGACAATTCAAAAATTTTCGTCTCAAAATTTGACACCAGTATGTCAATTTTCAAAAATTTGCAATTATCATTATTTTCTTATAATTCGGCATGAACGATCGGGTTTGTTTGTAACCGACTTCTTTGAACCCGATTTTGACCCACTTTAAACGGTCAGATTAAATTTAAACTTTGTAGACTTATCAAGAACCGCTGACAATACAATAACAATAATCTACTAATCTAGCTCAATCTACTCAAAAAAAAAATTTTCTTAACAATAACTCAAATTAAAAAATGGAAAATGAATATAGTTTAAAAAAACTAAAAAACACGCTTTAATAATTAATCAGACTAAAAAGCGGAAAATAAAAATATAGTTTAAAATAATTCTTGAAATTCTTAACATAGGCAGAAAATAATAATAAACGATAAACATTAGTATTATTGTGAAAAAAGCGAGGGATGCTCGATATACGAAAAATATAGCACAAAGCGCCAAAACTTTTAACAGTCGCCATTTTGAAATAGCTTGATCGCGGCAAAATTTACGAGCATATTTTACGAGATATTAGCTTTCAAATGATTTATTATAAGCTGTATGTTCCTATTTAAAAAAATATCGATGTCTTCATATCTTTGTCAAATGTCTATAAAAAGACAAACGAATAACGTCAAAATATGAGCATATACAGTGTGTCCAAGAAAGTATGCAACATATTGGAAATGCTTTTTATCACCGATTTCTCAGAAAATTTTATTCTGTATAAAAGTTGGTGCATGCCTTAAAATTATAAATGCATATTTCATATTTTACCTGCGGCTAATAGTAAGGGAGTAAATGCCATTTTTTCGAAATTTCCTTTAAGGGTAAAGTACCTTAATTATTAGAAATACAGCAAAATTTTATATGGAAATGTTCTTGCAAATTAGTAAGTTACGTAAATACGAAATTTGAGTTAGGTGTCACAATTTTTAATTTTTTTTTTTTGTTTAATCTCTATTTTCTCCTAAACGATACACCTCTGGGCGATTTTTTGTTTAGGCAATTTTAATATATTTATTAAATAACTTAAACGTGGGTTTACAATAAAAATGGATTAAATAGTTGCAAACTTTTTAAAACCTTTCAATGTTACGAGTTGGTTCAGATATTAGCGTGTTGCACGCCTACATAAACATATTTTAGCCAACTTATGTTTTAAACAAAATTATGATAAAATCCAACTCTATTCATTTACTGGAAATAATTAATAATTTATTTGTCATTTTCACCCAGTACGCTGAAGTCCAAAAAGCTATTTTAAAGAAATGCATATAAAAAAAATTAAAAATTGACACACCTAACTCAAATTTCGTATTTGGACTAAGTTTTTAATTTGCAAAAACATTTCCATATAAAATCTTGCTGTATTTCTAATAATTAAGGTACTTTACTCTTAAGGCAATTTCGAAAAAATGACATTTGCTCCGCTACTATTAGCCGCAGGTGAAATATGAAATATGCATTTATAGATTTAAGGAATGCACCAACTTTTATAAAGAATACAATTTTCTGAGAAATCGGTGATAAAAAACTTTCCCATATGTTGCATACTTTTTTGGACACACTGTATAAAACTAAATTGACGTGCCCGAGCGTTTTCCCAAAAAGTTGTTATATTAATTTTATTCCGGACTTCTAGGCAACCCTGTATATACGTATAACATAAGTACTTTGCCAGTAAATCCATCGGTGAGACCGTCTATGGTTTTACGATACTCGGTACATGTATACTTAATAAGGTTCTCGCTTAGATGTTATTAGGCTTTCACATATTATCACAGTAAAAGTTGCAAATCACTGAAAACTTTGAATTTTTAAAAATTACAAAAAAAACATTTTACACAAATGGTAATTTTTAAATTTTCTAATTGTGTCTAATCGTTTTGTTGACTCTAAGTGTCTTTGTGTATTTTGGTATCGGGTGTCGTGTCTATGTGAAATTAATTCAAGTTCGTTAATTAATTTTTTTTTGTGCTGTAATAAAACTATTTTGTACAAACATATTTCCTTTAGACTACTTTCAGAGAATAATAAGGCGCTCGAATAATAAAATGTACCTACTATTAATAGCTATTATAAACAAATTTTCAATGACTTGCATGTTACACCACTTGCACGCAAAACAAAATAAGCAGTTTTGGCTAATGCCAAAATATAGTTCTTAGGTTCCGACAAACATTACAATTTTGTAGAAACGTGTAGGAATAAGACCTTAAGGATTCTGTTTCAAATACTTATAACAACAATATAGCATACATACAGTGTGTGTATAAAGTCTGGAAACGGCTTAATAACATCACAATTTACTGGCCGATTTAAACCAAATTTGGTACAGTTGTGTAAGAGGATCTAACGCATCGAATGACGATATTGGCGTTGTTGCCAGCTTTTTAGTTTGTCTGAAATTCGAACGAATTTTATATTTTTAAATATAACACCCAGTATATTTTTACATTTTTAAATTCCACATAAAATTATAATTATTTTTTATTAAATGCATTATTAGTCTATACTTCATAGTTTCCGAGATATTGACTCTCGAAAAATGACATTTTTGAACTTTGACAGCTTATAACTTTCTAACAGTACGTCTTAGAGCAAAACGGCTTACATGTCCCTATCTTCAATTTTTATTATCTTCCCAAAAAATCAACTTCCAGTTAAACTGAAACAACTATATTTCCTGCTTTCGAGTTACATCCGGTTTAACCGGAAGTTGATTTTTTGGGAAGATAATAAAAATTGAAGATAGGGACATGTAAGCCGTTTTGCTCTAAGACGTACTGTTAGAAAGTTATAAGCTGTCAAAGTTCAAAAATGTCACTTTTCGAGAGTCAATATCTCGGAAACCATGAAGTATAGACTAATAGTGCATTTAATAAAAAATAATTATAATTTTATGTGGAATTTAAAAATGTAAAAATATACTGGGTGTTATATTTAAAAATATAAAATTCGTTCGAATTCCAGACAAACTAAAAAGCTGGCAACAACGCCAATATCGTCATTCGGTGCGTTAGATCCTCTTACACAACTGTACCAAATTTGGTTTAAATCGGCCAGTAAATTGTGATGTTATTAAGCCGTTTCCAGACTTTATACACACACTGTATATTCATTGCTGAGACATAGTGATAGGTTTAAACTGAAAATATTCTAAAACATTTAAAATAATTTAAGTTTTGTTCTGCAGCACGAATACGATTTTTTTTGTATGCTGATGGATTTTGACCCACTTTAAACGGTCAGATTTAATTAAAATTTTGTAGACTTATCAAGAACCGCTGACAATACAATAATCTAATACGCAAAAAATTCTCCTGTCAAATTTTGACAGCTGTCAGGTATAAAACGAAGATGCGATTTTGACGAAACAAATTTTGGGGTCGTATAGTATTCGACGCGGAGACTTCGGGAAAAATAAGCAAAAAATTCTCCTGTCAAAATTTGACAGCTGTCAATAATATGTCCAATCGTTTAAAAAAAATTAAATTAATGAACAAACTATAAGGTCGTTTGTATATTGACGGTGAAAAGTTGAAAAAAATAGGCAAAAAATTCTCTTGTCAAAATTTGCAAATATCGTTCTTTTCTTATAATTCGGCATAAACGATCGGGTTTGTATGTATGCTTGTTTGTAACCGACTTCTTTGAACCCAATTTTGACCCACTTTAAACGATCAGATTTAATTTAAATTTTGTATACCTACTTATCAAGAACCGCTGACAATACAATAACAATAATCTACTAATCTAGCTCAATCTACTCAAAAAAAAAAATTTTTTTTAACAATAACTCAAACTAAAAAATGGAAAATGAATATATAGTTTAAAAAAACTAAAAAACACGCTTTAATAATTAATCAGACTAAAAAGCGAAAAATAAATATAGTTTAAAATAATTCTTGAAATTGTTAATATAGGCAGAAAATAATAATGAACGATAAACATTAGTAGAGTAAAGTAGCCGATTGTGGAATACTGTTTTGTTTTTTGAAAAAATAAAAATGAAAACTTTAACATTATTATCCACATTTTGGAAAATAAATAGCTTTAATATATTATAAACAATAATACAGAAAAAATAAAAATTATAAATTGAAAAATGTATGTATGAAAAACAATTTACAAAAAAGTGCACTTTTTTTCTAACTGAAAAATGGGTGGGTAATGTGGAATAGGTTAAATATTAGACTTGATATTAAAATAATTTGTTTTTTTTTAAGTGAAGCAAAAGATTATTGAAAAATAACATACATTTATTTTATTCTATTATAAAATACAAAAAACAAAGCAATAAATGAACATAAAAGTTAGTCAGAACAAGAATAACTTAGAACAAAATACCCAAGAACAAAAATCACAGATGTATGGGTCTTTTTCGTTACCTCTGCACATTCTTCGTGTGCCCAGCAGTTGCACATGATGCACATAACCCATATTTCACCACGAGTATCATTTGAAAATATTTTTTCACAAAAAAGACAAATTGCGTCATCAGGACAAGTTTCTAGCGGAAAGTTTTCTTCATCGCCTGAAGAATTTTACAAGGAAATACTTTCGTTAGATTCTGAGCTTGATGAAAATGAAACTCTTTTTTGACGTTTAGCAGAAATTTTCAGCTTCTTTTTTTTTTTAGTTTATTTTGCATTCCAATGCATCCTGGTTCTGCATCAAAAACTTTTTTCTTTATCATTTTCCTTTTCTCCATTACTGAATTAATAGACTTGTGTGTACCGCCATTCTCGTGTTTTCTTCAGTCAATTTGTGTTCTTTTACATTTCATAGAGGCCTTTTCTGAAATAGGAAAAATATTTTCAAAAAAGCCTTATGTGGAATATTCCACATTCAGACCCTACTTAGTATTCCATAATACCGACCTTTTAATTATTTATAAAAAATGTTTGTAAAATATTAAAAACAAAATATTAATAAAATATTTAAAATATTTCACAATCATCCACTACCTACCTTTACAGTTATTCACCAATTTTGCGAAAATTTCTATAAACGGAGTCGCATTAGATGTTTATTTAAACACGTGCAAAAATATAGCGACCGTTACAACTTGTGTTCGAACCAATACCGGCAAACGACAACCGCGACATGCTCCAGGGTGTTGGTAGGGGTGAAACATAATAGAAAGAGCTTCTGATTAGGCTATTGGAAGTGAGATGGCGATATTAGTTTGGCCGCAAAGGAGGTAATCCACATTTTAGGCAGTATTCCACATACAGCTACTTTACTCTATTATTGTGAAAAAAGCGAGGGGTGCTCGATATACGAAAAATATAGCACATAGCTGTATTTTTGGATTTTAAGCGGGCATTCAAAACAATTGACAGGGCTAGATTATTGAGTAAATTGTATTACTATGGTATTTGCGGAAACGTTTATAAATGGTTTAAAAATTATTTAAGTAACAGGTCGCAAAAAACAAAAATATCAAAAACATAATATTCAAATAAAAAAATAAATATTATAGGAATTCCTCAAGGAAGTATACTAGGTCCAATATTATTTGTTTTATACATCAACGATATGCTTTTAGTTTTAAAAATGTGTAAGTTACAAATGTTTGCTGATGACACCTCTTAATTTACATTAATGTTTTAAATATTTTTGATGGTCTAAATACCTACTCTAAATTCTGAGACAAATATATTATTAAATTGGGTAAAAGTTATTAAATAAAAATTAAATATTTTAAAAACTAAATGTATGGTTATGGGTAATAATTTAAATTGTCAAAATATAAATGATGGAATTGATGGTAAAAAATTGGAATTAGTAAACCGTTTTAAATATTTAGGGATAAACATTGATTCAAAATTAAAATTTTGAAATTATTTTGAAAGTATTATATCGAAGATTGCCGGAAAAGTAGGTTATTTTAAAATAATCAGTTTTAATTTAAGTTTGTTTTCTAAAAAAACTGTATTTAATACAGTACAGTACAGTATGTATCTTTATACATAAAATTAAAAATAATTTATTGCCTGATTGTTTAAAAAAAATTTGTTCTTTTAATTATGACCATCATAATTATAAAACAAGAACTAATCCTATTTTTTTTTTGAGAGTGTCTAAAACATTGGCTTATACATCTATTTTTTAAAAAGGTTTGATAGAATATAATACTTTGGAAAATTCTATTAAATCTCAAAATACATTAAAACTGTTTAAAAAAACTTTCAAAATTACATTTAATTAAAAAACAAAATGATACGTAATATTTGATACAATTTGCAAAATGTTTAACTTTTCTGTCTGTTTTTGTTAAAAGAAGGTTGCGTTTTAAAAATAAATCTATAAAAATGTGTTAAAAAAATGTTTTAAAAAAATATTTAATTGTAGCTTTTTGCTAAATAAAACATGTTACTACTACTTACTACATTTAACCAATTAGTTAAATTGTTTGGGGTATGGTAATTTATCCGTGGCCGAATACAAAAAGATAAGTAAAAGGTATTTTAAACCTTACTGTATTATATTAAATTTACAAAAATATTAATAGTTTTGTTTATGTGTATTTTTAAACAGAAAAATGTTCCTTCGGCATGCAAAGTTGAAATGGATATTTGTATGCCTCAGCCATAACAAATAAATTACATTTAGAAATTAAATGCTTGAATAAAATTTTCTTTGTCTTACAAACACATGTAGGCGACATCCTCGTGTTGAACGAAACTAAGCGATCGATTTGAGACGACAAGTTGCATTCTTTCGATCGCGAATCGTGAACGTAATTCCAATAGCGACAAAATTTGAAATACATTCATTAAACCCAATTTTTTACAGCTTTTTTGAAAACTTTAACTTTAATATCTTAACTTTTTGATTTTGAGGCTTACCATTGTATTGCCCTAAGCTCTTCAATTGATGGTGAAAAATTGGAATTAGTAAACAGTTTTAAATATTTAGGGATAAACATTGATTCAAAATTAAATTTTTTTTTATTATTTTGAAAGTATTGACAGCTGTCAGGTATATAACGAAGAAGCGATTTTGACGAAACAAATTATGGGGTCGTATAGTATTCGATGCGTAGACTCTGGAAAAATAAGCAAAAAATTCTCCTGTCAAAATTTGACAGCTGTCAATACGTCAAATCGTTAAAAAAAATTATATTAATAAAAAAAACTTTAAGGTCGTATCTATATTGACGGTGGAAAGTTGAAACCTGTCAATATGTCAGAATTATTACAATAACCGATAGTAATGAAACAAACGTGGGGTCGTATAGATATTGTCGCTATGAATAGAGAAAAATTAAAAAAAAAATGTTATCCGTCAAAATAAAATTTTGAAATTTTTTGTCGTTTGTTCGGGTTTGTATGTATGTTTGTTTGTAACCGACTTCTTTGAATCCGATTTTGACCCACTTTAAACGGCCAGATTTAATTTAAATTTTGTACACTTATCAAGAACCGCTGACAATACAATAACCTACTAATCCAACTCAATCTACTCAAAACATTTTTTTTTCTTTACAATAACTCAAACTAAAAAATTAAAAATAAATATAGTTTAAAAAAACTAAAAAACACGCTTTAATAATTAATCAAACTAAAAAGCGGAAAATAAATATAGTTTAAAATAATTCTTGAAATTCTTAATATAGGCAGAAAATAATAATGAACGAATGTTAATCGTTGAATATTATTTTCTGCCTATATTAAGAATTTCAAGAATGGTTCTAAACTACCTATATTTATTTTCCGCTTTTTAGATTAATTATTAAAGCGTCTTTTTTAGTTTTTTTAAACTATATTTATTATTTAATATGATTTATTTGTTGAAATAAAACAAACGTATCTAATAGTAGGGAAAATAAAAAAATATTTTTTTCTTTCTAGAGTAAAGGAATTCTGAAAATTTTTAAAGGAATTGAATTATTTTGGAGTAATTCAATTACTTTTAATTTAATTGAATTATTCGGGAGTAATTAAATTACTTTTAATGTAATTGAATTATTTGGGAGTAATTCAATTACTTTTTAAAATAATTGAATTACTTTTAAGTAGTTTAATTACCTCAGATTTCTTAAAACCAATTACCAATTACAATTACTCTATCACAGTAATTGGAAAATCAATTACAATTACTATTTTCAAAAAGGAATTCAATTGCAGTAATTCAATTACTAAAAAGTAATTGAACACGATTTTTCAATTATTTTAATTCAATTACCGACAGCTCTGTTCCGAAGGGACACTTTCGGATTCGAATCTCCCATATTTAAATTATTTTTGGCCAACACTTTGCATACAATTGAAAATTAGACGGCAATAATGACGTTGTCAAAATTGAAATTGAAACAATCAAAAATGCGGTTACCTTGATATCGACTAATATGGACACCTGAAAATTTTAAAAATTACGAAAACGTTATCTGATATCAATGAAATTTAGACGAATAAAATCTATTTGCACTGTCGTAGATTAAATTTTGAATGATACACGTTCGATATGAACTTTGTTTATGAAACTTGTGCAATTAAACCACTCGGCTAGCGCCTCGTGGTTTAACGTTGCACACAGTGTTCATAACGAACTAGTATCAGTAATAACTATAAAAATTTAACAATTGGTTTAATAATTTTTACTAGCTTATGGTTAACATAATAATATAATTAACAATTAATAACGAGTGTAAATACACTTATGTCTCGTTATTCCAAAATACAATGTCAGGCCCAGCATGATGCAAAAAAATGGTACGGAGATACACAAAAGCCAGTTCAAAGCCCTGAAAAGTATAACCAAATTAGAAGAAAATCGCAAATGAGGTCTTTTTTTTCTTGATGAAACACTCACGAAAAAAAATATAGCATAATAATTTTAGACCAGGGCTGAATCCTTTGACAAAGGTAAAAAGTGAAAAAAAATAATAGTAGGATGAAACCCATTAGAAAAGGAAGAGAATATAACCAAAAGGGGTGAGTTTTTAAGGGTAGAAAACGATTTGTCTCGATTTCCGGCAAAACTACAAGTCCTATGGAAAAACGTTAAATGGCAAAGTTGTAGGTAATAAAAAGATCTACAACTTTTTTATTTACACTTAAAAATTCAAATAACCAAGTTTTTGGTTTTTTATTTTTATCTTTTACAAAAAAAATTTTTTTTCTACGAAATTTGGTGAAAACTTACCTTTTTATTTTGAAGAAATAGTATATGTTTAAAGTGGAGTTGAAAGTATAGGAACGAAAGAAAAAACTCAAAGTCTTCCTCCACAAAGTTTAATAATAAAATTATTTAGGAAAAGTCTCTACATGTTTTGAATGTAGTGACGTTCATCATCAGGAGACAGAAATAAAACTTAGTGCTGATGGTTTTAACAGGAGAGAAAATGGTGTGGAACCTTAATGGAGCTTTTATGGAATTAAAAATTTGATATGCAAATCAAACATAATATTATGAAGAAATTGATGAAATTTAAAAAACATACTGAGTGAGAGTGCTCTGTTCCAAGCACGTGGGTGTGAACATCTGCTTCTCCGCTAATTATTGAAATGTTAAATTTTTTAATGATCTTTACTAATTTTAAATTAAAACCCTGCGGGGTTACTGAGTTTGAAACCTCAGTACCCCACTAAACAAATTTTTTGAATATTACTTTCATTACCTACATGTAATTCTGGTGAATTTTGTCCTCACAATGACAATTTCCTACCTAATTATGCTTTTTTAAAGAAATTTTTTAAAATATTCTTCGACACCTTTTTAAAAAAATTTTTTCTTTCCCCCCCAGTTTATTTGGTTCGTTTAGACCTTAGTTACTGACTTCTCACATACTCAGTATGTTTTTAAATTTCATCAATTTCTTCATAATATTATGTTTGATTTGCATATCAAATTTTTAATTCCATAAAAGCTCCATTAAGGTTCGACACCATTTTCTCTCCTGCTAAAACCATCAGCACTAAGTTTTATTTCTGTCTCCTGATGATGAACGTCACTACTTTCGAAACATGTAGAGACTTTTCCTAAATAATTTTATTATTAAACTTTGTGGAGGAAGACTTTGAGTTTTTTCTTTCGTTCCTTTACCTTTTTATGTCCCAAATATACTGTAATTTTTTTGATTTAAAATATTTATATTTTCACCTTATTTTGACTTAATATCTAAAAAGCACCCTAATTTTCAACCGAAAATTCTTACGTCAAAATATCTGCTTTTTTAAAAAAGTCGGTGTACTTTTTGTTCGTTGAAATCTCTACTTTCTGATGGTGTTAAAAAAATATACGTTACTATTATTTTTTTTTTAAATCATGTACAATTTTGAGCTATTTATTAAAGTTATACTCTAATTACTAACATGTAACATGGAATCTTACGTTTTTCGAGTAATTAAAGTATAAATTTTAATAAATAGCTCAAAATTGTACATAATATGTAAAAAAAAATTCGAATTCGAGTTTTTTTCGTTTCTTTGCATTTTTTGAAAACATTTACCATAGTAATGTATATTTTTTTACACCTTTAGAAAGTAGAGATTTCAACGAACAAAAAGCCCACCGACTTTTTTAAAAAAGCAGATATTTTGACGTGAGAATTTTCGATTGAAAATTAGGGTGCTTTTTCGATATTAAGTCAAAATAAGGTGAAAAAATAAATATTTTAAATCAAAAAAATTACAGTGTGTTTGGGACATAAAAAGGTAAGTTTTCACCAAATTTCGTAAAAAAAAATTTTTTTGTAAAAGATAAAAATAAAAAACCAAAAACTTGGTTATTTGAATTTTTCGCATAAATTTTGAGGTTATGTGAAAAAAGTGTAAATACCAAAGTTGTGGATCTTTTCATTACCTACAATTTTGCCATTTAACGTTTTTCCATAGGACTTGCAGTTTTGCCGGAAATCGAGATAAATCGTTTTCTACCCTTAAAAACTCCCCCCCTTCCACTTCCCGACCTCGGATCGCCCGTAAATTATGTTTCTTTTCATTTTTGTTATATTCTCTTTCTTTTCCAATGGGTTCCATCCTACTATTATTTTTTTTTGTTTAAAAAATTATCGACCCTGGTCTTTTAATGCAACATTTGCAGATGCTTGACACAATACTAAAAACCGATTTTTTTGAATTTTTGGGGGAATCTTAGACGTTAACCCCTTTTTTTTGTAGTATTCATATTGCCGTGTAGTCTTTAAAAGTGTTTTAGGTGTATAGGTGAGATAGGAGCTCCTTTTTGCACCGACTTAAAACAAAAGTATCGTAATTTTTTTTGTTTGAGTACTTTTTTTTTCTCATTTTTATAAATACCCTATTTTTCCGAATTAAAGAATACTGGATTGAAATGGAATGGGAATAGGGGGGAAATGAGCTTTTTAGGCGATACTTAAATTTCTGTGCTACCCTGTGTGCTGTGTCACCTACCAACACGTACCGGCTATACCAGAGATAATGTTGTGTAAAATGGGTCAAAAATAGCGGCTGTGGGCAAATTGGTACATGTGACTATAAAAATAACATTACTGGTTGTATTTCACATGTTTTTTGCCTCCAGCTGCCATTAAAAGTCAAGTGATTTGAATTCTCTAATACAGTGTCACCATTAAAGTCCGCACCATATGGATCTTTTTTTTATTAATGAGGTTAGTTAAAGTTACCTATTAGCAATCGTTTTTGCTTCAAATTAGACTAAAAATTATATATTCAATTGTCACCATCTGTCATTCGGTAACTGTCAAAAATTACATTTTTGTCAAAAAATGCTGAAAAATGGCATTGTTTTACCGAAATTCAAAAAATGTTATTAGAAAAAAATGTTTCTAGTACAATTTTAGGCCTAAATACAAAGTTTCAGATGTCTAGCGCAAAGTTGAATTTTTTGCCATTTTTTCAAAGTAACTTTTTTTTATATAGTGTAAGTTGGCTTAATGGATTTTAAACTATTTGTTTATACCATACTTAATATTTTATTTAGTTTGTATGCTTATTTTTTCACTAGAATACCATTTTTTTTTCGAAATATAAAATTAGAGGCAAAAAAAATTTACACGGGTGGTGCAAAGTTATCATAATTTAAAAATTTTAACAGATATACGCCATATATTCTATTTTTTTTCATAGTACATACACGTAAAAAGTTTAAAAAACTTATAATTAAATTTTCAGATATCAGATTACTAGTTCCCAAATTTCAAATGACAAATTATATTTAGTATAAAATAACATTTTTATGAAATATTAAATAATATAATTTGTCATTTGAAATTTGTGAACTAATCTGATACCTGAAAATTTAATTATAAGTTTTTTAAACTTTTTACGTGTATGTTCTATAAAAAAATAGAACATAATATGACGTATATCTGTTAAAATTTTTAAATTATGATAACTTTGCACCACTCGTGTAAATTTTTTTTGCCTCTAATTTTATATTTCGAAAAAAAAATGGTATTCTAGTGAAAAAATAAGCATACAAACTAAATAAAATATTAAGTATGGTATAAACAAATAGTTTAAAATCCATTAAGGCAACTTACATTATATAAAAAAAAATGTTACTTTGAAAAAATGGCAAAAAATTCATATTTGCGCTAGACATCTGAAACTTTGTATGCAGGCCTAAAATTGTACTAGAAACAACTTTTTCTAATAACATTTTTTAAAATTCGGTAAAACAATGCCATTTTTCAGCATTTTTTAACTAAAATGTAATTTTTGACAGATACCGAATGACAGATGGTGACAATTGAATATATAATTTTTAGTCTAATTTGAAGCAAAAACGATTGCTGATAGGTAATTTTAACTAACCTCATTAATAAAAAAAAGTTCTATATGGTGCGGACTTTAATGGTGACACTGTATGTAAATACGAAACGGGTGATAAAAAAGAGAAAATTTTGATTTTTTATACAGGGTTCGCAAAAACTTCAAAAACATGATTTTTCTCCAAGAGCAAACTACCTTTACTTTTCATTTTTGACCAAAATGCCAATTAAAAAACTTATTAAGAATAACGTTTGTAATTTAAATCCGATATTTAAAATAAATCTTCGATTTTTTTAGTTTTTTTAATTTTTAGAGGCAAATGGAAATTTTGCTGCTTAATAAAAATATTAATATAAAATTTGATTAGGCTATATTTTCATAATCTTATTTTAAATGCATTTATACCATCTTTTGTAAAAACAGGGATTTTTTTTAACTTTTAATTACTTTGCTTTACGTATGGGGTAAATTTGAAGTTGTCAAATAGAACTTGATGTGTTTTGAAAATGTTGAGTAGAAAAACTTTTCTCCACGACCATTACTGAATGCAATACCTAATTCCAAAATCATTTTTGATAATAGAATGTAAAAATTCTCGCTCTTGAGTTGGAATATTTATTCTGAAACACTTGCTTCTTATGCGTTTTGCGTGTATTTTCATTCCATAACAAGATACGGAATGAATATTCTGTAATTGACATAAACGACATAGGTTGCCATGAATTTCGAAACTGTCAGTGTCAGATAAAAATGGCCGCGTTGTAATAATTATTTTCAGACAAATTTTAGTGCAAGTCAAAAAATGAGTGAAAAATCGGATGAATCAGATATGGAACTGGATGGTCGTGGAGAAAATATAGTCTGCTACTCGGTTAGAATCTACTATTCTACTACTGTATAGATAAGTTAATTTTAGGGCTCTAGCAACACGACAGATAACGAAAGTAAACATTTGAGTTACCTGAATATTATACGTTGCTAGCTATGTAAAGTAGCGTTGCTAGCTATGATAAGTATTACTTTCGGTGCCAGGACAAAAAAATCGAACTGGCAGACTCTGACAGTACTCAAATAACTAGTTGTCAACAATACTCAAATAACTAGTTGTCATGGATTATTTTACAGGTGGAAAAAAAACTTATTTTATCATTTTAATTTGAATAAAATCAAAGTTTATTACTTAATAATATATTGATCAGAGAACAGTAGTAAAAAAATTTTTATACATTACATGATGCGAAAGCCTTTTTTGGTGGTCGGAGGTATTAAATCACCTCGGCCAGGGGCGGCTTTAGACCCAAAATATTGGGGGGGGGGGGGGCACCACATTGGCGCAGCCACAATTTTTGGTAGCCTTTGCTTGATTGTATTTTTCTCGAGATATTTTAAAGTTTTTTTCAGAAATGTTGGGGGGTCCTCGGCCCCCCCAGACCCCCCCCCCCCCCCGTTAAACCGTCCCTGACCTCGGCTTTGCCTCTGCAATTCAAAAACCTCCTCACCCCAAAAAATTACCTTTCGCATCTAGTAATGTAAATAACTATTATTTACTACCACACCGTTAATTGAAAATTAGATAACATTTGATTTTTTCAAAAAATGTAGTAAAAATGTCAAAATATTACATTATTGATTTTACGCCCAACAAAAATATGCTGGTTGCGTCATTCAAACATGTACTGACTGCAGTGCCATAGTAATGGAGCATAACTTTAAACAATTTTGAATTTGTCTCGTTCTGTCAAATTTGTGTTAAAAAACCCGAAATGTTGTCGGATCGTGAGAATGAAGATTATTCCATCCCAGCAGAACTCAAAGAGGCTGCAGAAAGAGCAGAAGCAAGTTTACTTCCGGAGAAAATTACTGGGCGATATGAAAAAGCATTCAAGGTATATGAAAATTGGTGTTTAGAAAAAAACACCAAGCATATAATAAGTCAAATTTGACCATTAATTTTAAGAAATAATGTGATAAATTGTTTAATTATTGTTGTCAATTGTCTTGTTGATATACGTTCCTTGTATAAGAATTGTTAAATAAAGATATTACATAAATATTTTGCTTTATTGAATAAGTGGGAGAAAGGAGAGAAGAACAAGAATGAGGGAAATGAGTGAGGGAAATGGGTGAGGGAAGTGGGTGAGGGAAGTGGAAGAGGGAAGTAGACGTAGGTAATGTGACACTTCCAAACTTTCAAAAATGTTTTAATGTCAAGATTACATGTATGGTTGTAAATAAAGGTGTTTTATTTCAATATTGGTAAATATATCTCTTATAAGTTTCGAAATTCACTGATAAAGCTCGATTTTGGAACACCCTGTATAAAGAACTTTTTTGTTTAATTATACATTCACAAGTTCTGATAATTTTCCCTAAATTCAATAATAGATTGAAAATAAATATTTTCCTTTTTCCCAACATTATTTTTAATGATTCCTCTAATTTATCTAAGAAAATCAAATTTAACATTATTTATAAATATTAAAAAAATTATGTACATAAGCTATACCTGGATAAATCGCAAGCTGTTAGTTTTTCTCTGCTAAAAAACTTTTCCTTTTTTGTGTCCTTATATTTTGACGGAAGCTTGACTTTTGCCATAATTAGTTTTTATATCGTGACTTGGTTAAGCTAAAATTGTTGCTAGGTGACTTTACCTGTACTACTATATATTCAAATGTCCTTTGACGTAACAATTACAATATCTTCCCCTGTCTAATACCTTACTACAGTTTGATGATAACGAAAACAAACCAATAAGATAGGTTAGGAGCACCTTTTTCTTCTCTCGTAGATTCATTAAGTGGCTTAAGTTGAAGAAGTATAAACCATCGCCTTAATTTCTTAATTTAATTTTCTTAGTTTAGTTTAGTTTAATTTAATTGAGGTATAAATCAAACAAAGCTGCTGTCAAATTTGTGATGGGAGATTCTTGCAGATGTTGTCTAATCCCTTTTCTCGTTTTATTAATCCCTCTTTTAAGATCCGGCGTTCTATGGATACTTTAAAAAAATACATTTTCTCGTTTTAACTGTAGATAAGCCTTATCCAATTTTTAGAACCCTTTATATATATAAATATTATAGGAGTTCCTCAAGGAAGTATACTAGGTCCAATATTATTTATTCTATACATAAACGATATGCCTTTGGTTTAAAAAATGTGTAAGTTACAAATGTTTGCTAATGACACCTTAAATTTACATTAATGTTTTAAATATTTTTGATTGTCTAAATACTCTAAATTCTGAGATAAATATATTATTAAATTGGCTAAAGGTAAATAAATTAAAATTAAATATTTCAGAAATTAAATGTATGGTTATGGATAATAATTTCAATTGTCAAAATATAAATGTTGTAATTGATGGTGAAAGATTGGAATAAGTAAACCGTTTTAAATATTTAGGGATAAACATTAATTCAAAATTAAATTTTTAAAATTATTTTGAAAGTATTATATCGAAGATTGCCGGAAAAGTAGGTTAATTTAAAAGAATCAGTTTTAATTTAAGTTTGTTTTCTAAAATAACTGTATTTTATACTATTATATTACCACATTTTCTTTATTGTTCTTCCATTTTATATTGTGCTAGTGAGGAAATAGTTGATAAATTACAAATTTTACAAAATAAGGCAATGCGGATTATTTTAAATTGTGACAAATATACAAAAATTAATTTTATGTCGAAAAATTTAGTTTGGTTGAATGTCAGAAATTTAATTTTTTTAAATTATATATAAATATCTTTATACATAAAATTAAAAATAATTTATTGCTTGAAAATGTTTGTTCTTTTAATAATTATGACCATCATAATTATAAAACAAGAACTAATCAAAATTTTTTTGTGAATAGAGTGTGTAAAACATTAGCCTATTTTTAACATAAGTCTATTTTTCATAAAGGTTTGATAGAATATAATAATTTGGAAAATTCTATTAAATCTCAAATATCATTAAAACAATTTAAGATAACTTAAAGGTTGCATTTAAATAAAAAAACAAAATGTTGCGCAATGTTTGATACAATTTTGAAATGTGTAACTTTTCTGTCTGTTTTTGTTAAAAAAAGGTTGCGTTTTAAAATTTAAAAATATATCTACAGAAATTTGTTAAAAAAATTGACTTGTAGCTTTTTGCTAAATAAAACATGTTACTACTACTATCTTCCTAAATCTTGAAATGCTCTTGTTTATTTAGACTTGTAAGTAATGTATTATCTTCGTAAATAACTTGCTATCCGAACTCCAAAAGGTAATATATATACAATATACAATTATACAAATTATTTATGGATTATTGTTTTTATTTCATAGCTGCTGAATATTATACTTTTTAAGCTTCATTGCAATTTTCCGGCTTTAACATTAAATTTTTCGAATAATTATCTATAGTGGGATATAAAAGATAATATTGTATATACAGGGTGTCCGGGAAAATGTGCGAAATCTCCCGGATATGAAAAAAACACGTGAAAAGAATACTAGAAGTTCATATAAACTTCTTTCGTATCGGCCTCCTTTTCGGATATATGGGCTCCCAAAGAGCTCCCATCGAATTAAGTTTTTGACACATAATTATTAAACCAACAGGTATATTTCAATTTTTTTTATATGATGTACACCAGGTAAGACCCTTCAAATTACTATCCCAGAAAGTGTTGCGAATTACTCACAGCTGCAGGGACGGACTAGCTGTCACACTAATGTGCCCATTTTTTTACGCCCTGTATGATAAAAAACCTTGGACAACGTTTTTTACATACCTTTAACTATTGACTAAAAATTATTGATAGAAAAAACTTTAGTTTAACAAAAAGGGGGTATCAGTTTGGTGTAAATCGCAGGCAAAATTTAAGGTAATCAAATATTAGCTGCCTGTTTATTTTAGATCCATAATTTATTTTGATTTATTAAAGGGAATAATTTGACCAATCAACTGTTGAAATTTTTTTTATTTGCAGCCCTGCAATCTTATTAGGTACGCCTATTTTTCCGGCTATATATTGCCTCAAAAAGTTTAAAACTATTCTTACACTTAAATTATATAAAAGAAAAAAGTAAATACCTAGATATGTTTATATTGTTTTCGGACAAAAACTTTTTCAAATTGTTGAACAAGAAATTGTGCTTGAAAATATTTTACACGTACCCAAGTTTTAAATTAACTTTAAATTTTGAAAAATCTTCTTTTATGATAATAACTAAAACAAATCAATATGTTGGATATAAGTTTAAATTACTTTTTAATGGACATATTATAAAATATTCAAATACAATAAAATTTTTAGGTTTACATATAGATGAAAATTTAAGTTGGAGAACACATATTAATAATTTAAGAAATAATATTTCTCCTTTAATTGGTATTTTATACAAAGTGAGATATTACATCCCATTAAAATTTTTAAGAAATATTTACTTTGCATTAATATATTCAAAATTGCAATATTTAATATGAGTTTGGGGTTCTGCCTGTTTGTCAAATATCACTCCTTTAAAAAAATTACAAAATAAAGCCATAAAATGCATTTATAAATTACCATTTTTAGAGCCTACTGTAAATTTAGATAAACCAAATAATTATTTGGATATAGAAAATTTATATAAATTAAAAGTAGGTATATTAATTCACTCAAACAATGAAAAGATTAAAAATTCTGAAATAAAATTTATTGATAGCACAAAAATTCATGAGCACAATACAAGAAAAAATAAAAATTTAAAAACTGTAAAAATAAAAACTAATTTTGGAAAAAAATCAATTCTTCATGACGGTATAAAAATTTATAATAATATTCCAAAACAAATTAAAAATACAATCAATATAAAAAAGTTCAAATATTTATTTAAAAAACATTTATTAAAAATATAACATATTACTTTTGCGCCCTCTAGCAATTTTATTAAACACTATCGTGTACTGTTGGATACGGCAATTGAAAACACTTATTTTCCCCTTCCAAACAAGCTTAAATTTAGTGAAATCGGATAAGTCGTTTAGAAGTTACAGCGATTTTAATGTTTACACTTTCAATAGCTTCTCCCACTCTTTATCAAGTGAAAGTGTAAACATTAAAATCGCTGTAACTTCTAAACGACTTAACCGATTTTACTAAATTTAAAAGCTTGTTCGGAAGAAAAAGGTAAGTACCTTCAATTGTCGTATCCAATGGTACAAGATAGTTTCTAATAAAATTGCTAGAGGGCGCAATTTGTATTAAAAATTATTGTTTTGGCAATAACTCTGAAACGAACAAAGATATAGAACTGCGGTATTCACATCTTTTCTTGAAAATTTCATCTACTTCTCGATTATGATGTCATAGTTATACCGTATGGTTTAAATTTTCGGGATAAAATCGAAAAAACTGTTATTATAAATTGCGCCCTCTAGCAATTTTATTAAACACTATCGTGTACCTACTGTTGTATACGGCAATTGAAGATACTTATTTTTCCCTTCCAAATAAGCTTAAATTTAGTGAAATCGGATAAGTCGTTTAGAAGTTACAGCGATTTTAATGTTTACACTTTCAATAACTTCTCCCACTCTTATCAAGGTCGGTACGCCAATGAGCCTTAAACCAAAATGATGCAGAATTGTCTAAGCATTCCAATGATGTAATCAGAGTTATACTTTAATATGGGAATTTTCGGAGAAATTTAGAATTTAAAAAAACAATTTTTAATTGTGCCCCCTTGCGGCGAAATGAGGAACTTAAAAGTAATTTCCAGCAATTTCTCTTGACCACTTTACTCATAAAAAAATCTTTCCGAAAGTTGTACGATTAATGGTTTCCGAGATAAAGCCGACGTCCTCGCTTATTTGACCACCCGGAACATATTATTTTCTATTAATAAAAGACTTTATTATAATTATTATTATAATGCAAATCCTCAAAAGTCATCCATTACCTTCGGACTTTAAGGGTTCATAAATTTATTTTTATTTCAACGCCCCTGATAGTAATTCTAATTTTTTTCCAGTTGCAGTGATAATAATTTGAAAATTATTGTATTAATGAACCAATTATTTTGTTATTTAAACACGAACCAGTCATCAAGTAGTTTATTAGAATTTAAGTGGTTATAAAGGTAAGTAGTAATCAGAATATTATTGTTTAGCTACACATTTTGACTCAAAAGGGTATTAAATTTTAAAAATAAACCACTTTATAACATCATAAAATTCAAAATTACCCCAAAGGAGAATATACCTACGCCAAGTCCGGAACTTAGTATGCAATATTTCTAGGATAGGTTGTGCTTCTAAAAATATAATAAAAATGTATACCGTGCGAGCAAAAATTATTTGCATCAAAGAGGGCCTTGCATCTAAGGACGTAATGCTTAGCCGTAGAACTTAATACCTGTTGGGTGTCAGTAACTACCTGAACTAACAATCACACAGTTATTCCGTCATCTTTGACAGTCGTTACAAGTAATTTGATTCATTGCTAATTTTTCCAACTTCTTGAACAATTCACACAATGGGCTTTACGGAACAGCACAAAACATTTATGGTTGAAGCGTATTTTCGAAACGGGGTTAGAGTAAATGGTGAGTGGCAATAAAATCTGGGTTTGTGCATGGACGATTTTCACGAACATTTTCCTAACGTTGCTTTTATTGCTGGGGATTTTTATTATTGCCTGAAAAGAACCGTGGCCGTGTTTAGGGAAACAGGTTCTATACAACACAAAAAAGGAGCAGGAAGACCATCTGTAAGAACAGAAGAACTGGTTGCAAACGTTCGTGAAATAGTGCAAAATACCTACGCCAACAAATTGTATAAGACGCCTGTCCCAAGAAGTGGAAAGATCTTATAGAACATGCAAGACTATTCTTAAGAAGCAGCTAAATGTATTTCCTTATAAAGTGCAAGTATTCCAAGAAATACAAGCCGCAGATTTTAACAGACGCAGGAATTACTCTCAATGGTTTATCCAAAATTTATTGGAAAAAAATTACTTATTAGACCTGACATTTTTTTCGGATGAAGCCTGGTTCCACCTCTCTGGTTATGTGAATTCTCAGAATACATGCATGTGGAGTAGTGAAAATCCCCATTTTTTTGTAGAATCCACATTACACCCTCAAAAAATTGGTGTCTGGTTATCTGTTTCTCGAAGAAGAATTGTTGGTCCTATTTTTTTCCATGACACAGTTACAGCACAGCGGTATGGAGACAATATTTTGATTCCATTTGTGGAGCAATTACTTGACGACGAACTACGTTTTGGATATTTTCAACAGGACAGTGCAACCGCCCATACAGCCGCCGAAACTATTAACTACTTACGCAATTTTCTCGACTACAGATTGATCAGTTTTCGATCAGACGTTGAATTCCCACCTAGATCACCTTGTTTAACGGTTATGGATTACTTCGTTTTTCCTCATCTAAAGAACACTATTTTTAAAACACTAGTTGCAAATTTATAACAATTACTACAAGAAAGGATTATCCAAGAATGTGGTAACATTTCTCCAGAGATGCTGGTCAACACTTTCGAAAATATGAGGAGACGTGTGAATTTATGCTTGAAGCAGGGCGGTGGCCTATTTCAGCAATTTATGTAATTATTTTTCGTTTTCTTTCTGTATAGTATTAATTTGTTAATTTTGTAAACAACAAAATTTGTATTTGCCACTTTTTTAATACTTATTAGTTTGGCATATCATGTCATATAATATGAATTTGACAAAATTTTAACCTAGATTTGGTTAGTTATATCGTCCCCATATCATTGTGATCTAAATCAAGCTCTACGTTTTTTAATCCAAGCCCTCTTTGATGCAAATAATTTTTGCTCGCACGGTATTTGGCAAATCCGAAGATGCAATTATGCAAGATCCATTGCTTAAAACTTCAGTTATTAATATCGTCTTGCAACCCTCTAAAACCTGCAAGAATCTTGGATTAACCATGGATTGTGACCCAAGATTTTCTTAATATGTTTTGCTTTTATTACAGAAGGCCTATGGCAAAATTCAATGACTCTACACGCATAAAGATATTTTCGATTCAGCTACGAAACTAAGGTTATGCAACTCCCTTGTTTTGTCCCATTTGGGCTACTGCGACGTAGTTTATTGGCCTGCTCTACTTTAAGTTGACAGAGATAGTCTACACAAGCTTTACAAATGTCGAAGTTCCATTTCAGATTCGTTTGCAGACTGTGATATTATTATAATATGAAACCATTTAAACTATTTGGAAATAATTCAGTATTCGTTTAATGTAATTAAACAGTATATACGACTCATTAGTAAGAATAGCTATTTGCTATTGCTAACCAATTTAATTATTTTAACTCAATCAATCTATCGTACTTAGTTACATCCAAAAAAAAAATTATATCTGCCGTTATCTTAGGTGAAGTGAATATTGAAACGCTCTCATTTTTCCAGTGGTTACTGGCCTTGCTAAATATTATTAAATTATATTATTGTTACACACATATTTACGTTCGTCTATAATAATATAAAATATTTTTTTTAGGACTCTTTAAAATGAAAAATCTATACCTGCTATTACTGACTGCTTTGACTTTACAAGGAACCCTAGCAAGTTTTTTAAATTTTCTCAGAAAACCCTTTTTACATAAACCTGATTCCAACTTAAAAGACCCATTATTCTTAACTCCATATTTGGAAAATAACAACATACAAGATGCCAAAGATGCTGCTGAAGTACACCTGGACTTATTTCAAAATGTCACCAGTTACGCTGGTTATTTAACTGTGGATAAACTAACTTCTTCAAACCTATTTTTTTGGTTTTTCCCGTCGGAAAATAACTACGCAGATGATCCAGTAATTCTATGGCTTCAAGGGGGGCCAGGTGGTTCGAGTTTGTTTGGCCTTTTTGTCGAACATGGGCCGTTTTTGGTGCAAGAAAATGGCAATGTGTCACTGCGTGACCTTTCTTGGCATAAAAATCACTCCGTACTGTATATTGACCAACCGGTGGGCACTGGTTACAGTTTTACTTATGCCTTTCCTTTGACGGACCAGGTGCAAATAGCAGATCATCTATATAACGGTCTTATGCAGTTTTTTACTTTATTTCCCGAAATTAATGAAAACGATTTCTTTATTTCTGGAGAGTCCTACGCTGGAAAATATGTTCCTGCAATAGGTTATGCCATCCATGAAAGAAATCCTAGTGCATCACTTAAGATTAATTTGCAAGGGCTTCTAATTGGTAATGGTTTAAGTGACCCATTGCATCAAATGAAATACGGAGATCTTTTGTATCAACTGGGTCTAATAGATATAAATGCTCTTAATAGTTACCATATAACAGAGTCAAATATTACCAGGTTTATTACACTTGAATGGTATGAAAAGGCGACTAATTATTGGAATGGGCTGCTAAGTTATTATGAGGGATTAAGTGGTTTAAATAACGTCTATAACTTTTTGAAGGCTTCTGTTGATGATCCAACCGAATGGCAACATTTTGTTATAAGAGACGATGTCAGAGAAGCAATTCACGTAGGAAGTCAAACATACGCATGGCAAAGTAATGATGTTTATGATGCACTGTTCGAAGATATCACAAAAAGTGTCGCTCCATGGATCGTTGAGCTATTGAATCATTACCGGGTTCTTCTGTTTAATGGACAATTGGACATTATTGTGGCTTATTCTCTAACAGCTAACTACGTTCAAAATTTAAATTTCAGCGCTGCCGAAGAATACAAAACAGCACAAAGAAACATTTGGCATATGGGTGAAACCGTAGGCGGGTATTTTAAAACAGCTGGCAATTTGACGGAAGTTATGGTACGAAATGCTGGTCACATGGTACCTGTCGATCAACCTAAAGCTGCATATGACCTGATGTATAAGTTTATAAGAAACAAACCCTTAACAAAAAATTAGAACCTAATTATTATAAGTAATGTGTTCTTTTATTTTCGACCTACTAATTCCGATGGACCAATACCATTATATAGGGTATTTTTGTCTTGTTTCAGAAGGTATGGCCTCCTACGGAATTACGGAGGCTCCAAACAATTTCTCTCGACGGGCTACTCCAGGCATTGAATTCTATGTAAATTCCTTTATTAACCCATTCCAAATCTGCTTAACTCTGAAACAAGAAAACTGGCATAAGCAGATGTTAGTAGTTGTATTTAGCTAAAATAAAAAGAACCGTAAGTCCCCTAAACACAGTCGAATTGACAGTTTTCAGTTTGATGTCATTAAATCCTCTGCTTCCCCAGAATTTTGATAAGAAAATTTGAATATCTGTGTTTTATTTATGTTTAATATAAAATTATTTGAGCCGAACCATATTTTTAATAGCCTTAGGGCCTGATCTACCTCTCGTCCGCCCTCCAGATCAAAGATAAGGGTCGTATCATCAGTATACTGAACATTGTGGTGGCACGTCACTCCCGGCAATTCGTTAGTGTACAGAATATACAGTAGCGCCCCTAGGATAGATACCTGGGGCACACCCCTTTTCACCAAATGCATGCCGGAGGCCAACGTGCCCCCAAACTCATTAGCGCTCACAACACACTGCTGTCGGCAGTCCAGGTAAGATTCTATTAGTTCCAATGCCGTCCCCCTAAAACCCTAGCTCTCCATTTTTCTTAAGATAATGTCATATTTAACACTGTCGAATGCCCGAGACAAATCAAGACAATGTGTATTCTCATTTTTATTTAGAGCATCAAGTACTCTAGTAAAAGCCTGATAGATAGCAAAAACTGTTGATTTACCTGGCCGAAAGCCATTTTTATAGATATTTATTATATTATGATTCAAAAATTCCAGAATTATTTTATAAATTAACTTTTCAAAAATTTTTCTGATGTTGTTTAGAAGACCTATTAGGCTATAGATTGAAATTTGCGTTTTGTCTTCCTTTTTGTATATGGGGCTTACTCGAGCCACGTTAGGGAAAGTACCTGTTACAAAGAATAAATTTATTATGTGACAGCACTGGTGCGATCTCTGTCGCAACATACTTGAACAAGTGAACAGGGACCTCATCGACCCACACAGATTTAATATTTTTAGTTTGTTTATTGTGTTTCCCCTGGATTTGTCGGGAGCAAATAGAGAGAGTGTGGACAGAGAGGAATGCCCACAACATGACCCGTTTCACCCAGATCCGGACACGCGTCTATAAAATAGCCATTTACCCGATCAAGCACTTTAGTATCTGTGGTGTTCTTTGTTACTAAATGTCATGGCAGTCTTTGTTTGTGTACTGTTTAGTATTAGGGTTCCGGTTGCTTTTCCTGGATTCTTTTAATTATTGAGAAAATTTAAAGTAGACGTTTGTTCAGCTGCCTGAAAACACTCTTAAATACTTTGCTGTAGTTTTTATAAACTTCAACGTCTACCTCGCCTCTTCGCTTTTGTCTAAAAATATTGTTTTTATGCTTGGAAGACACTTTAATGTCCTGCGTGAGCGCGATCCAACTGTTTAGAGTCTTTGTGTTTTTGTTATTGTTTTTAAGGGAAACTGCAGGTTTAATAGGCATTTTAATTGATAAGAAAAGGCAGTCTATGCATTGTTTGCGTCTGTATCTCTGTACACCCTCTTCAAGGGTCGCTCCCGAAAATAATTCCCGAATTGCTCAAGCTTGTTTTCAGAGAATATTCGCCGTTTAAGGACACGGGCTATGCTATGCCTTACCGGCAAACGTGATAGTGGGAGAGGGCTGTACTTTTTTCCTTAATAATACAAACAATAAAGATTTTCTGTCAGCCCATTAATGATGACGATAAATAATTGAAACATTTTATCTGATTATATTAATTACTAATACTATCTTAGATTTTAAGTGCTTTGACTAATAATTTAAGGTAAGTGGCAAATAGTTATTATTACTCTGGACTTTAGGGTTTAAGTAGAATAATATCTTTTCAAGTTATTTTACTAAAATTTAATTCTAAAAAAAAGAATGGATACAGTGTCCGTAAAATGGGATTTACTTTTATCAGTTTAAGACAAATTTTACTTTAGCAAAAGTTAATGCTTGACTTGAAAAAATATGTTTGTTCATATGGTGAAGAAGTGACATTGAAATGTTTAAGTTTCTTGCATTATTGAAAGAACAGTATACGTCTCTCGAGAAACAGTTTATTTTCTCAAAAATGTATATGTACACACTTGGTTTCTAGTTGTCTAGTGGAATTTAAATAATCAAAACATCCTCTAAGAATTCAGTAAATTAATATTATCTTGTCTCTTATAATGTAAAAGATAACATTACTGCCAAATAGGGACTTTTTGGCGAATATAACTCATTCGCAGAAATTAAACGACTTTTAATCGCTCCTCATTAAACCCGAACAAACCAAATAAAAATATTCTCTTTTGATGAGAAGTATAAATAGAAAAAAGAAAAGCACAAAGTCTTTCTCCACAATTTTTTATTAGAATTACTAGGCGAACCTAGAATAATTCATAATAATTAAATTCGACATGTTTCGAGTGTAGAAACAATCATCATCAGGAAAACAAAGTGAATGGTACAATGCTGATGTTGGTAGCAATAGAGAAAATAATAGTGGGATTGAGCCGTTATGGAGCTTTCAAAGGTGTACAAGATTTGTAAAAAATTGAATAGTCAAAAACCGACAATCAAGACTTCAGCATACTGGAAAGTCAGAGGTTAGTGCAAAGGCCCTGTCTTGGGCAGAAAAATGAAGAGTGTAAAAGAAAAATTAGGGAATTTAAACAGACTTTGTGGAAAACATTTGTTAAGTACCTAATGAAAAATCTTAAGTTTTATTCAGCTTTGTTAGAGACATGTAAAAGTATTGAAATAAGAGGGAAAGAAAAAGAAAAAATTGTTTTTCATAAAAGTTAAAGCATCTGTAAAAGAAAAAAAGGGGAATGTAGCAAATGAAGTTTAATAAAATGAGGTACTTACCATTTAGCTTGAAGCTGTTGGGGTACCAGGCTTTTTACGGCCCAATTACCCCGGCAGGAGTCAAAACGTACACATTATGTGCAAAATTAAGTTTTAAAAAGTTTTCAAAAAAAGTTTTTGTTTTAGTAGAACATCTTTGTTCTAACAAAGATGCTACATTTCCCTTTTTTTCTTTTACAGATGCTTTGACTTTTATGAAAAACAATTTTTTCTTTTTCTTTCCCTCTTATTTCAATACTTTTACACGTCTCTAACAAATCTGAATAAAACTTAAGATTTTTCACTACTTAACAAATGTTTTCCACAAAGTATGTTAAAATTCCCTAATTTTTCTTTTACACTCTTCATTTTTCTGTCCAAGACAGGGCCTTTGCACTAGTCACTGACTTTCCAGTCTTGATTGTCGGTTTTTGACTATTACATTTTTACACCTCTTGTACACCTTTGCCCAGCATGGCTCAATCCCACTATTATTTTCTCCATTGCTACCAACATCAGCATTGTACCATTCACTTTGTTTTCCTGATGATGAGTGTTTCTACACTCGATACATGTCGAATTTAATTATTATGAATTATTCTAGGTTTGCCTAGTTATTCTAATAAAAAATTGTGGAGAAAGACTTTGTGCTTTTCTTTTTTCTATACATTTAACTCCACTTTGAGTATGGACTCAATGTTTTTTATTTAATTTAGGTGAATATTTTGTCGCCTAAAGAGGGTGCTGTGTTATCAAAACATAGTTTTGTGGTTTAATGGATTTTCGTTAATTTTTAAAGACATTATCACCCTATTTGCACAACCATGTATATGTCGTAGTCTTATAGTGAAATCCGTCTTTTCATGAAAAATCTAGTCATATCATGAAGCGTCGGCATATTAGGTAAAAACATGAAGCTACACAATCTGCCTAGGCTTTTCAAGAAGAGCCCGTAGCACTTCGGCATATAACGTCGTAACATAACCTGGCTAAATTTAAAGAGCGGCACTTTGTGAAGTACGAGATGTTAATAGGAGGCGATAACTAGAGAAGCAAATTCCGTCTAAAAGGTATATTGGCAACTGGTTTGTTCGTTGTTACTCAGAGCATTTTTTTAATTTAATTTAAATTTTATTTTTATAAAATAATTAGTTAAAAAAATTGAATAAAAAAAAATGCTCTGGGTAACAAGGAACAAACCGGTTGCCAATATACCTTTTAGACGGAATTTGTTCATCTAGTTATCGCCTCCTATGTCAATGCTTTAAAGAAAAATTGCTTTGTAATTCTCGATGTCATAAAAGTGGTCCCTGTGTTAATAAATAGAAACAAATGTTTGATGTTATTCTTCTTATTGAAGTCAATTTTTTTGTTAGAATATCTAGATACTCATATCTACCCCTATATTGAAACGGGTACACTCTATATAAAGCAATATCTCAATTACAAGCTCGCAAAGTTCACTTAAACACAATATGCCCTATTGCCTTTGTGGAAATTTCACGAAACCGCAATATTTAAAGTTAGGCAGGTTGTAGTATACACAATTCGCCGTAATGTGATGGGCTCTTCTTGAAAAGCCTAGGCATATTGTGTAGCTTAATGTTTTTACACAATATGCCGACGCTTCATGATATGACTAGATTCTTCATGAAAAGACGCATTTCACTATAAGACTACGACATATATACTTCACAAAAAAAATAACAGCTCCTAATCCTCTAATAAATCGTTGTTATGATTTGCATTGAGTAAAATACTACCACTGCTTTCGTCGATTTCTCAAACAATATTTGTGTTTCTTATTCATTCGGCGATAAAACTAATATAAATAATTGTAATAAGTATTCAAAAATTTCTGAAAAATGTCTGAAAGAAAGGCTGATAAATTTTCTTCCAACTAACAACGTCCTTTCCTGTAATCAGTATGGATTCACTGTTAAGTACTGAAAATGCAATATATGAATTGACTAGCCAAATAACCAACCAATTAGATAATAATAGAAAGAGCATTGCGTTACTTGATCTAACAAAGGCATTTGATACGGTGCTACATAATCTGCTCAATGTATTACATTTATATGGCGTCGTGTTAAAGGTCTTTGAGAACTGCGTTAGGGATCGTCAACAGGTAGTGAAAATCGATAATATGCACAGTGATCCGTTAACCATAAAAATTGGAATACCTCATCTTAGGACCAATCTTAGTTGTTACCTATATAAAGTCCCTAGCTAATATAAGTATTAATAACGGAATAGTCATAGCATATGCTGACGACACAGCTGTGGTATTCAAAGGTGAAACTTGGACTAAAGTGAAAGAGTCAGCTATGGATGGTATCAAAAAAATTAAGATCGGGCTGGATTTCTTTAAATTACCTAACGTTGAATACTTCCAAAAGTAATACGTACATAGCATTCTCTCTTACTTCTTCTAATCGTCCCTTAATTTTATTAATATAAAAATTGAAAATCTTGAAGAAGTTATCTGTGAGGTAAACCAACAAAATATTTAGGAACTACTATTGATAAACATCTTAAATGGGGAGCACATATCATATATTATTTGACAAACAATATTAATTTAACAACTAAAGCACACGGTAGCCCGGCATATTTAGGATTCCCGACCACTATACGTTGAGGTCGCGTCCCACTGTAGGTACACAGATCGGGGCCAAGTGCGACGCAATCTCAGCAATAATTCGGCTATATAAGCCGGCCCAGATTTAGCAGCGGCGTCGGTGTTCATTGCCCGGTCAAACTACTAACAGGCGACAAGCATAGACAATTTACCTTTAGATCAGCAAACAATAATCACAAAAGTGGCAGTTATCACGAAAGTGGCAGTTTTATGGCCTCGCGCATGTAAACAAAGCTAGACACTATTAGCCATGCGCACTGCAACATTATCGTTTGAAGAATGGGAAAATAGACAGGTTCGGGCTTTAAAATTTAAATTCTTGCCAAAAAATTGGAGTTTCTTCTCAATTTTTGATGAAGTTAGGAAAAAGTGATTTCTGGCATTTTTAGTAGTAGCAAACTTATCAGATTTTAAGGATAGAAAATTGTTTTTACGGTTTTGTTTTTAAAATTTGTTTAAAAATGATTCGTCGTCGTGTTTTTAGTTCGAAAAGGAAGAGAACAAAAAAAGGTAAATTAAACTAGTCTTATAAAATCGAATATAAAAACAAACAAAACCAGCAAAATACCCAATCTACGGTGTTATCGCGTACCTACCTAACCTCAATACATCACTACTCCATATTTACTGAAAATACGAAATACCAGGTATGTTACCCCGATTTGGGCATAATAAAATTATACAACGGCTGCTACTATAGTACTAAAGTCTATTTTTATTCGAGATGGACACGACCAAAACAAAAGCATGCCATGAGCACGTGATTTCCCTAATAGCTATATTTATAAGGGCCGCATTTAGAATCGTTAAAATCTTATTTTTGCAATATTTTTTTAAATTATTTTTGGTGTGAAAAATGCTATATGAACAATTACACATTTTGTAGGTTGGTGGGTAGGGTCAGATCTATTGATATACAGGGTGAGTATAAAGAACCAGAACGGTCGATTTCGTAAAGTATAATGTTTAGCAAAAAAAGTTTTAGACAAGAGTTTTAGGGTTTTAAAGGATTTATAAGACCATAATATTTTAGTTGTACAGGGTGTCCTAGAAAAACGTGGCAGACCAAAGTAATGTTTTTTTTTTAAATGGGACACCGTATATATTTTAACATTTTTTGTTTCTACATAAAAGTACGAGTATAATAATATATCACTTGAAAACATTCAATTATACCTTTAGGAGCTATAAACAATTGAAAATCGTTATTTTAACCTATTTGACAGCTTTTTATGCCAAACCGGTATGAGATGGAGCAAAATTAATTTTACATTCCTACCTTAGGGTTTTAAGACCTTTATAACAGTAATTCCATGAATGGTACCACATTCGGCAGCATCATGGTACTACAGTTGGATAGGTCAGATCACATATTTTTTTTAGAACATAATTCTTATTTTTTTTAAATAAAAAATAAATTTAAGTTGTTTTGTTCACTTAGTATCACAAATTAGTATAAACTATTCGGTAACACAAAGAGCAATTTATATTTGCAAGATATGTTGGTATCTAATGGATGGCTCGCAAAGGTGATAAGGCGGAGGGAAAGGGCGTTACTGCTTTTTGAAAGTTTATTTTATCGTACTATTTTTCTGCACAATATGTTTAAAAATCACTTATTTTCTATAAGCATATTTTATATTTTCACCATGTGAAAAAAAAACCCTGTGGGCAACCGTGTATATACTGGTCACATAAGTAGTGAAAGGAAAAAATGTATTTTTAATACATAAAAAAAGCACTATTCAGATAGATCTGAATCACTACTGGTTGAGGTTGTATCCTCATTCTCGCTAACGTGAATCACAAGGCGTTCCACTTGGATCTCCATGATGTTGTCTAGTTCCCACATTTTAGTTTCCACATTTTCCCGGACATGTGCAATACATTTTTGCCATTTTTCTGGTGTAATATTTTCTAATGCCTATTAAAAATCTTTTAAAAACACGCAAATCGTCAAAGAGGCCTATTACAATACTGTATAAAAACAATAGCCAGACTGTCTGGAGATGCAGGTGTTAAAAGCGGCACGATCGTTTGATCCTCCATCGGAACGACCAATAAGATTTGGACAATCCCTTCTATCACGCGCTGATCACGCGCTGGCAATGTTTATATCGTGTCCATCTCGAATAAAAATAGACTTTAGTCATTGTTTATATTCCAATCCGAGTCACTATAAAAGCACAAACACAATTCACTAAACCACAGGAAAACTAGAAATCCGTAAATATTAAACACCCACAATCCACGATACCTAAGAAAACTAGGTACAAGGAATCCACCTCGGAATCCACAGAGAAACCTTACAACGCAATAACAAAAATGGCTGCCGAGCCGGTTCTGTAGAGTATCTTGAGCATGTCGATTATTGTCGATAAAGTAGGACGGGCCGATAACACGAGGTTTGTGCGCATGCACGAAGGTGTCCGGAGGAAAGGCAGCTGACCGGCGAGTCATACGCTCAGACGTATTTTTTCACCCATAAAACGCAACTTTTGTTTGCGCAGGAGATAAGCTGTACGTATCTAAAGGTAAATTGTTTATGGTGACAAGCCTTGGTTTAGGCCAAGTGACGCACCTAGCAAACCGCTACCACCGTGACGTGAATAAGTCCTACGCGGAGCCGAGAAAGACATGCTGGTTCATCTTCTAGAGTAAAATAAGAAGTATTCAATACACGCCATTATACCGATCTCCGGACTTTCATTCTTCCCCCTTCGACCTCGCCCACGAAGAGAACCCCGTGACAATATATTTTAAGGAAAATTATTGGCAGAAAACTAGTACTTTTCATATATGACTTTAGTAAAGTCTTTAATAAGATATGGTATAATTGCGTGGGGTGGGATCTACAAAAACTCGCTAAAACCTCTAAATGACGTTCAAAATTGTATCCTAAAATTATTGTATAAAAAACAAGCTATACTCCACACATTTACTCTACAATTCAGAAATCATAAATGTTCGATCACTGTGTATATTATCGACTGCTGTATTACCACTTAAAACCTCCACATTAAGAAATTAAATTAATCACCCATATCAGACGCGCAGTCATATAAACGGACAGTTGATAATCCCTAACAGTAGTAAAAATGTTAATTTAAAATTAATTCATTACTTAGCTCCAAAAAATTAGAATCTTCTTCGACTAGAAATAAAAAGTATTCTAAATAGCAAAAAGTTTATAAAAAAATGTAGCAATTAAAATAAATATAGTATATTATCTTAAAAATGAATCCTTCTTTTGCATTTTGATAATAAGGCACCCAATGGCATATAATATACTGCTTTATATTCCTCTTATTATTATATATTATGTATACTCTATACAACCCTTATATTTAATTTAATATATAGTCGCCTTTAATTAAACCTTAAACTAACTTTAAATAACATTAAGATTACTGTTTTATTAATTAAAATTAAATTTTGCACAGATTTGGTTCTCAGGTGCAAAACTAAAAAATCCTATAAGAGTAAAAAAACGTATGCATATAATATAATATAAATTATGTAGACATTTATTTTCAGCAATATGTAATATATTATTATTGTATTATTATATTATATTTCGACACAGTTTAAAGAAATCAATTCAATTTTATAACGGGTGTCCAAAATCATAAAGAACAAGAAATAAATTATTAATTCTATTATATTTGGTAAATTATACCGTGCGAGCAAAAATTATTTGCATCAAAGAGGGCTTGGATTAAAAAACGTAGGGCTTGGTTTAGATCACAATGATATGGGGACGATATAATATCTAAACACACGACGAACCACTGCCGCCCATCCCTATGTGGTTCAACTTAGTACACCCCGAACATCATTGTTTCAGAACTCTTTCATTTGGAGGACATCATCTTTGTGGAACGGCCTTTCTGAGACCGTGTTTCCAACCGAATATAACCTCCAACGATTCAAGAAAAACGTGAATCGCTTTCTTCGCACACGCACCGCTCCCAGAGCGCCTTAAAGGATTTTCCTATAGTGCTTGTGCTCGATCATAAAAAAAAAAAAAAAAAAAAAAAAAAAAAACCAAATCTAGGTTAAAATTTTGTCAAATTCATATTATGACATGATATGCCAAACTAATGAGTAATAAAATAAGTAGACAAAAATATAAATTTATTTTTGTTGTTTACAAAATTAACAAAGTAAGAATATACAGAAAGAAAAAGAAAAATAATTATATAAATTGCTGAAATTGGCCACCGCCATGCTCCAAGCATAAATTCACACTTCTCTTCATATTTTCGAAAGTGTTGACCAGCATCTCTGGAGAAATGTTCACACATTCGTGGATAATCCTTTCTTGTAATTGTTCTAAATTTGCAACTGGTGTTTTAAAAATAGTATTCTTTAATGAGGAAAAACGCAGTAATCCATAACCGTTAAACAAGGTGATCTAGGTGGGAATTCAATGTCTGATCGAAAACTGATCAATCTGTCGTCGAAAAAATTGCGTAAGTAGTTAATAGTTTCGGCGGCTGTATGGGCAGTTGCACCGTCCTTTTGAAAATATCCAAAACGTAGTTCGTTAAGTAATTGCTCCACAATAGGATTCAAAATATTGTCTCTATACCGCTGTTTTGTAACTGTGTCATGGAAAAAATTAGGACCAACAATTCTTCTTCGGGAAACAACTAACCAGACACCAATTTTTTGAGGGTGCAAAAAAAGGAAATAAATTTAGCTGCTTCTTAAAAATAGTCCTGCATGTTCCATAAGATTTTCCCACTTCTTGGGACAGACGTCTTATACAATTTGTTGGCGTATTTTGCATTATTTCAAGAACGTTTGCAACAAGTTCTTCTGTTCTTACAGATGGTCTTCCTGCTCCTTTTTTGTGTTGTATAGAACCTGTTTCCCTAAACACATCCACGGTTCTTTTCAGGCAATGATAAAGATCCCCAGCAATAAAAGCGACGTTAGGAAACGGAATAACTGATTGATTGTTAATTCAGGTAGTTACTGACACCCAACAGGTATTGAGCTCTACGGCTAAGCATTACGTCCTTAGATGCAAGGCCTTTTTTAATGCAAATAATTTTTGCTCGCACGGTAATTTTTAATATTCTCAGTACGGATCATGAATAGGCAAAAAACGCCAAAAACAAAGCACTGATTTGTTATCAAACAGATTTGAACCAATCACAAATTCGTGAAGTAGCATAAAAATCAATATCTAAACTACAACTAAATTATGATTAATCGTAACAATACTGCAGAATTCCTGTGTATTATGCAGCAATTTCTTTCTTCACATAATGAAAGTCCATAACAGGACGTGAGATAATGGTTGATACTGTGTCAGAGTGTTTCATAAAGACATAGGTAGTAAAAAAAGACACACTTCGCATTATACCATTACTAAAGGAGTAGATCATTACGCCACTGATAAGAACCATTTACATTGTTTATATGGGTCATTTTCAAAACAAGGAATTTTCTGTAAAAGGTGATTTTCTGGCCTCTGTTAGGCATTTTAGATTATCTTTAAGTGTTATTTATTGTAGTTTTATGGTCTCTTTTTGGACAACCATAATTAGTAGCTGTAGTTGTAGGTGGTAAAAAAATAAAAATAAAATTCAGTCAAAATGTCATGGAACGTGGCATGTAAGAAATCATGTATTTCAAATTTGACCATGTATTATTTTTTTTCTATGCAATAAATTTGCTTTTTGAACTTTTTATGGCATGTATGGACATTTAATCTAAATGTTTGTAAAATTTTGGTTTGATCTGACCAATTATAAAAAATTTTTAAGGCACTTTGTTGTGTAAGACATTTTTGTGTCAAAAACGTGGAGTCATGCATTCGCGCCTTTTTCACTGTGTCTGATTTAAATAATTGAGTTGGCAAAACTGATCTCTCAAAGGGAAGCAATCAGCCATTTGTGTTTTAGTGTTAAGTGGGTCAACTTCGGTTTTTATAAAAATATATGAATTTTTTATTTACTTTTTGAAAAATGGTAAAGCATAATTCATCAAAAACATGGCAATCGCAGTAAATGAGGGCACACGTTTTTTTTTCTGATTTTCGTATATCTGATAAAAAATAGGGTTAAAATACCACCATAAAATTTGCAGGTAAACATCAGTACGTATAGGTTATGTTTTGCCGGCATGTCCAAAAAAATGTCAAAAACGTGCCTTAAAAAAATGTCAAAGACGTGGGATTTTGTCAAAGACGTGGGATTTTGTCAAAGACGTGGGTTTTAAGAGTTTATTGTTTATGTTTTTGCTCTTCTGCACTTGTCTTAGTTTCTTGGGTAAATGTATGACATTTATAAATAAATATATACCATTATTTCCGTTTTTTTTTGTTAATAAATAAAGCAAAAATCTGACCAAATGTCAAAAAACATGCTCTAAATATCATCAAACATGGGCAGTTTTTCGTGAAACGTAGTCATGTGTCAAAAACGTGGCTTCTCAAAGTTTAGGGGGAGGTTTTAGGGTCCCCAGGGGGTAATAAGCTTGACCATCTATACCATGAATCATATTAAGCACCCGACTATCCAAAATAATCAAATTAATTTGAAAAGCTTCTAATCACTTGTTTTCAAAATGACCCATAATATGTTTTTGAAAAATTCTGCTTTTCACTTTCGATAAAATTTAAGATCTTTAAAATTTAGGTACTTAGGTATATGTACGTATATACACTGCGTTTTTTTTAACGCGGGCCATAGGGATTTACATGGTAAATCTTTAAGCCTATGTTAGGCACATTTATATTAAACAAATAATATTAAAACTTGAGAATAGATAAAATATGAGATGGAAGGAAGAAGTTAACATACAATCTGTGCAAAAATCTCCAAGAGATACCCAAAAAAGCTCTTTTTATTTTTTTAAAATTACCCTTTTTTACCCCCTTGTAATTTATGTAATTAACTATCTTTGATAAAGAAAAATATTGACACGGCTGTCAGTGTATTTTCCTGACTTTCATGAAATTAGTTTAAATTATTAAACTTTATTGAAATAAAAGTTCTGCTTTAGAATTATTAAGAAAATTATTAGGTACATTTTAAACCACTTAAAATAAAACATATTTAATACAAACTAAATAATCATCAACATTGTATAATTTCGGTACAACTTGCCAAATATTATAAAAATGTCACATACCAGTTTATGTCAAATATACCTGGGTAAACTTAATATACAGGGCTGGGCAAAACAGCGTGATATTATAACTTAAAATGGTATTTTTCAATATTTTGCGTTAGTAAAGTAATACAAACATGGTCCTAAATTGGATATGAGACCACAAGAAATATTTGTGTAAAATTTCAACTCGTAGTTCTCAATAGAAATGTGCCACATACCACATAGACTTAAAGATTTACGATGTAAATCCCTATGGCCCGCGTTAAGAAAAACGCACTGTATATATGATTAGTGTGAATTTTGTGGCTGTGTAAACCAGTTTGAGGTAAGTAATCCATTTTTTTACAACGTTTTATCTTGATAAAAATATATAATAAACAAAAAAAATAAAATAGTGTGAAACGAAAAGTATAATTGTGTTAAAATGGTAAAAAAAAAATAAAAAAATAATAATTTTACACTTTCCACAGATTTTTATTTTTACTCGACATGTTTCGCAACACAGTTGCTTCTTTAAAGGAGTACTTAAAAATGGTATCTTAAAAGGTATACTTAGGTGTAACAATAAAATTGCAGGTAATTTTCAGGTTGTTTAAAATTGTTGGAAAAACCAATAATAATGTTTACAGACTAATTAAAGAGATTCAAAAGAGGTGATCCGTTTAAATCCAATTGATCATTAAGAAGAGTATTGGAATTTTTAAGCCTGTTTATTTCTAAGGATTCAAGCAAATTTAATTTTGTACTTTTGTTTTCAATATGCAAGATATCGTAGTTATGATTAAATGTATTATTTACTACAGATGGTTAGAATAGTTAGAATCTGTTTTGTTGATTATGAAACTAGCATGATGTTCATGCATCCGTTTTTCGAAGTTTCGGCCTGTTTGTCAAACTTTAGAGCAATCATTACATTTTAATTTGTAAACACCAGATTTATTTCCTTTGTTTAATTTACTTTTATTATTTTTAATGTGTTTTCCTAGAGTATCTATTGTTAGTTTTGAAAGCAATATTAATATTCAAGTTTTTTAAAAAGATTTTTATTTTAGTGCTAATATGACTATGTAAGAGATAACTTTATAATTATTTTTATTATGTATTGTTTGCTGTTGGAAAAACTAAATTTATAGCCTTTTTGTATAATTTTTTATTATTATTTTATCTATTGTTATAGCGGAATAACCATTATTTACTGCAATTTGCTTAATAATATTTAATTCAGTTTAAAAATTAGTTTTGTTTAAAGGTAATGTTACTAGTCGATGTATCATACTAAAGAAAGAAGCTAATTTATGTTGAACTGGATGTGTTATATATAGTAGTATCAGTGTGAGTACTAGTAATAGTAATACCTTTTAAGATACCATTTTTAAGTACTCCTTTGAAGACGCAACTGTGTTGCAAAACATGTCGAGTAAAAATAAAAATCTGTGGAAAGTGTAAAATTATTATTTTTTTCTTTTTTTTTTACCATTTTAACACAATTAATAATGGATTTCCACCAAGTAAAAGCCGAATCAATTCTTCAATTTTTAAATAAAAATTAGCGACAAATAATAACAAAGTATACTTTTCGTTTCATTTTACATAGTTAAAATGTATTGTCACAAAGTAACGGACGAGTTCAATTAATTCTTTGATACTAAAGGTGAGTTGACAGAAGTTCTGCATCTGACGACTGCAGCTGCAAGTAGCAGTTTGCAGATACAAATGACAAAATTGGAATTCAGAAAATGTTTATCATATACTTTGCGTCAGCAAAATATATAAAATTTGTTAAAAACTAACCTATATTTTGTGGATTTTACGGACGATGGTATTGGTGGTTATTTATAACACAGGCCTGCGTTTAAATACATTGTAATATGTGAATTGAATTTTTCAACTGAAATTAAGTATTTCAGTGGTGCTGATTTCAAATCTGTTTTCAGTTTTTTTCTATCACGTAAGGTTTTTAAACAAAATGGTAAAACAATACAAAACGTAAAAATATTTATATATATTTAGCAAAAACAAGAAAAATAATAAACCAACCAAAAAAATTGTTTTCTCTTAACCTGGAACCTAAAATCTCAGAAAGATCTTTTGGAAGTCCTAAATCCCTGACTAAGTCGTTTAGTTCTATTTGAGAAAATAGCTGCGGTTCACGGCTTCCTGAGGCAGATGGCTCAAAAATGTCAATCTCTGAATCTGATCAGATTCGACAGACTGTAAGACTTTTGGTGGAATAGGTACAGGTATATCAGCATCATGTGGAAGTGGTCTTATTGCCGACGGAAGATTAGGATAGTTGATATACTTTAGAGATTTTGTGTTATGACCTTTTGTATCAGAAAGACAAAAATACCAGTCGTCGACGTGATTTTTGGGTTCTCTCCAGACCATTGGGACACCAAACGGTAGGGCTTTTTTGTTCCTTTAAACCAATGCCTCAAGGCTTTTTCGCAAACCTTGCAGATAACGTGTGGTGCCCAAACTTTATCTTGATCTCCAAGTTTTACTTTAAAATATGCAAAATATGAATTTTTTACGAAATCAGTAATGTTTCTTTTAAACTTTTTCACTATGAACTGTTCACAAATATAACAAAAGTCATCAGGTCTATTTTTACAACACCTAGTAGACATTTTGCACAATGAAAATAAAAAGTACAGAACGAAACGCCGATAGATTTTGGTGGACCACGCCCGAGAAAATACCTGTATCAATACCACAACGATACTAAATAATATTGCTCTCTAAGCCTAAATAAACCGAGTCTCGGGGAATCCCCAACAATATTCTAATAAGGACTGGTAAATCCCTCAACGAATGTTTAAATAAACACGGGGTTTTAACGCGTCTCAACGTTTCGAACAAAAAGAAGCAATTTAATTTAATGTTTTTTGTAGTGTTCAGAGATAATAACTTTATACTGGTTTACAAAAAAGTGTACGGGATAGAATAAAAAGGGGGTTATTTAAGCCAAATTTAAGTGTTAGGCGAAAAAAATGAAAATGGCTTAATCACAAATTTTTCGCAGGCCTGTGAATTTGTATCCAATTTTTATATATAATTAAAAATAATTGCCATGAATTTCGGCATATTTCACGTATTTGGCAGGCGATATCAATAAACCAGAAGTAGTAAAACGGTTTAACCGTTTAACTATGGTAAAAATAGCGGATTTGCAAATAGTTTTTGGAATTTCAAATTTATGCAAATTATTTCGCGTCTGCAAGTATGCTATATGCATTTTCTGTAATCTCACCCTAAAGCTGTATGTAGGTTAATTTCATATTGCACCGAGGAAAATGATCTAATACAACGGGTTTGCTAAGACATAGTTTGTATTGACAGCTTATTTTTTATTAATCCATACTAATTAAATTGCTAGTGTATCAAACCGCTTTAGTGTTATATCAATTTCAGATGTGCCAGAACAGTGTTTTTATTGGTTCCATTAGCAGCACAGTCTTAATGAATAATGAACTACTTTTAATAAAGGAATTTTGTTAAGAAATAAATTGTATCTTCTCAATGCGACGCATTTTGTTCCCAGTAAAGCGCTTTCATGTTCACAACTTGTCAAGTTAATAAAAAACTTAAATCGTTCTGAATTCCATTACGATAGCTAAAGGACGCTATTTAGCAGAATCAATGATTTTGATTATTAATCTAAATATTCCCGATTTTGAGTATTCTACCTCTAACGCCACCCATCAATGTTATCTTATATAAATCTTTATTGTTTGTGGTGCCACCACCTACAGTTAAGTGGTATAACTTTATTCTATCCATCTTGTAACAATACTGCACATCAGTAAATAATGGCCTTTATTACCATTTAATTAAATAAAAAAATGTATCTATTGTCTAAGTATTGTACAAACATAGTTCAAGAACGGTTGTGTTAATTATCTTGATCCTGTTTTTAATGATATTTTTTTTGCTCTTATTCACGTTTTAATAACGCATATATCATAGTAGCAATGTAGGAACTCCACTACTATTCTCACTGCTTCTATTATTTTTTTGTAACGACAACGAACATAATATGTCTTGACATTTCAAGACATTCGATTCGACAATTTGGTTTTTTACACCCTATTGCCACTCTACTCGTACCCTTTAAAATTACATTTCATTAGGTACACTTTCAAAAATGTTTCAAAGATGTTACTGAATTCTCAATCATTACAATTTTTTTTTAAGCGAAAATTTTTCCTTTTAACTACATAAATTTGTTTTTCCTTTCAAGCAAATACCTAAATAATATGACTTAAAAATTTACTGATTATGTTATTTGAAATTTAGCATATTTACATGCATATTATAAATTATATCCATCTAACCTAGGAAAAGTCCAAAAATATTTAAAATTCACCCTCTAAACCCAGCGGCGGTGAATAATTGTCTAAACGTTGTTGACGACGAAAGTCTTTAAATACTTTTGATTTGCAAATTATCCAGTGAGTCAGTGGACTTGTTTTGAATGGGGCTAAAACACAGATTATAATATTTGGTAAATCCAAAGATGCAATTATGCAAGATCGATTGCTTAAAACTTCAATTATTAATATCGTCTTGCAACCCTCTAAAACCTGCAAGAATCTTGGATTAACCATGGATTCTGACCCAAGATTTTCTTCCTATGTTTTAATTTGAAGAAATAGTCCATGCTTAAAGTGGAGTTGAAAGTATGGGAAAGAAAGAAAAAACTAAAAGTATTCCTCCACAAAGTTTAAGTTAAACCTTTCTAAGAAGGCGTGGAAGATTATTTTAAAATTTTTTATAAAAACTTTTCAAACATATTTGTCTGTAAGACATTATCAGGATAAAATTAAAGATATCACAATATAATTACATTCTAAAAAATGTTTTTGTGGGGTACTGAGGATTAAAGCTCAGTAACCCCGCGAGTGGTTAATTTAAAACCAATAAAACCAATTAAAAAGTTGCACATTTTTAAAGTAAAAGTCAAAAGGTTATTCACGTCCACGTGTTGGGACAAAACAAACAAACTTTTATCCTCATAATGTCTTACAGACATGTTTGAAAAGTTTTTATAAAAAAATTTTAAATAATCTTCCACACCTTCTTAAAAATGTTTTTTCTTCTTCCCCAGTTTATTTGGTTGGTTTAGATCCCACATTAATAACTTTTTCACATACTCAGTATGGTTTAACCTTTATCAATTAGTCCATAAAAGCTCCATTAAGGTTCTACATCATTTTTCCTTTTGTTAACACCATCAGCATTAAATAAATTTTTCTGTCTCCTGATGATGAACGTTTCTACGTTCGAAACATGTAGAGACCCCTAAAGAATTTTTATTCTAATAAACTTTATGAAGGAAGACTTTTAGTTTTTTCTTCTTTCCCATTCCTATGTTTTGCTTTTATTACAGAAGGCCTATGCCAAAATTAAATTACTCTACATGCATAGGGATATTTTCGATTCAGCTACGAAACTAAGGTTATGCAACTCCCTTGTTTTGTCCCATTTGGGCTACTGCGACGTAGTTTATTGGCCTGCTCTACGTTAAGTTGACAGAAACAGTCTACACAAGCTTTAAAAATGTCGTAATTCCATTCCAGATTCGTTTACAGACTATGATATTATTATAATATGAAACCATGCAAACTATTTAGAAATAATTCAGTATTTATTTAATGTAATTAAACAGTAGATACGACTCATTAGTAAGAATAGTTACATTGCTAACCAATTTAATTGTTGTAACTCAATCAATCTATCGTACTTAGTTACATCCAAAAAAATGATATCTGCCGTTATCTTAGGTGAAGTGAATATTGAAACGCTCTCATTTTTCCAGTGGTTACTGGCCTTGCTAAATATTATTAAATTATATTATTGTTACACACATATTTATGTTCGTCTATAATAATATAAAATATTTTTTTAGGATATTTTAAAATGAAAAATCTATACCTGCTATTACTGACTGCTTTGACTTTACAAGGAACCCTAGCAAGTTTTTTAAATTTTCTCAGAAAACCCTTTTTACATAAACCTGATTCCAACTTAAAAGACCCATTATTCTTAACTCCATATTTGGAAAATAACAACATACAAGATGCCAAAGATGCTGCTGAAGTACACCTGGACTTATTTCAAAATGTCACCAGTTACGCTGGTTATTTAACTGTGGATAAACTAACTTCTTCAAACCTATTTTTTTGGTTTTTCCCGTCGGAAAATAACTACGCAGATGATCCAGTAATTCTATGGCTTCAAGGGGGGCCAGGTGGTTCGAGTTTGTTTGGCCTTTTTGTCGAACATGGGCCGTTTTTGGTGCAAGAAAATGGCAATGTGTCACTGCGTGACCTTTCTTGGCATAAAAATCACTCCGTACTGTATATTGACCAACCGGTGGGCACTGGTTACAGTTTTACTTATGCCTTTCCTTTGACGGACCAGGTGCAAATAGCAGATCATCTATATAACGGTCTTATGCAGTTTTTTACTTTATTTCCCGAAATTAATGAAAACAATTTCTTTATTTCTGGAGAGTCCTACGCTGGAAAATATGTTCCTGCAATAGGTTATGCCATCCATGAAAGAAATCCTAGTGCATCACTTAAGATTAATTTGCAAGGGCTTCTAATTGGTAATGGTTTAAGTGACCCATTGCATCAAATGAAATACGGAGATCTTTTGTATCAACTGGGTCTAATAGATATAAATGCTCTTAATAGTTACCATATAACAGAGTCAAATATTACCAGGTTTATTACACTTGAATGGTATGAAATGGCAACTAATTATTGGAATGAGCTACTAAGTTATTATGAGGGATTAAGTGGTTTAAATAACGTCTATAACTTTTTGAAGGCTTCTGTTGATGATCCAACCGAATGGCAACATTTTGTTATAAGAGACGATGTCAGAGAAGCAATTCACGTAGGAAGTCAAACATACGCATGGCAAAGTAATGATGTTTATGATGCACTGTTCGAAGATATCACAAAAAGTGTCGCTCCATGGATCGTTGAGCTATTGAATCATTACCGGGTTCTTCTGTTTAATGGACAATTGGACATTATTGTGGCTTATTCTCTAACAGCTAACTACGTTCAAAATTTAAATTTCAGCGCTGCCGAAGAATACAAAACAGCACAAAGAAACATTTGGCATATGGGTGAAACCGTAGGCGGGTATTTTAAAACAGCTGGCAATTTGACGGAAGTTATGGTACGAGATGCTGGTCACATGGTACCTGTCGATCAACCTAAAGCTGCATATGACCTGATATATAAGTTTATAAGAAACAAACCCTTAACAGAAAATTAGAACCTAATTATTATAAGTAATGTGTTGTTTTATTTTTCAACATTTCCGATGGACCAATACCATTATATAGGGTATTTTTTCTTGTTTCAGAAGGTATGGCCTCTTACGGAATTACGGAGGCTCCAAACAATTTCTCTCGACGGGCTACTCCAGGAATTGAATTCTATGAAAATTCCTTTATTAAGCCATTCCAGATCTGCTTAACTCTGAAACAAGAAAACTGCCATAAGCAGATGTTAGTAGTTGTATTCAGCTAAAATAAAAAGAACCGCAAGTCCCCTAATCACAGCTGAATTGACAGTTTTCAGTTTGATGTCATTAAATCCTCTGCTTCTCCGGAACTTTGAAAAGAAAATTTTAATATCTGTGTTTTATTTATGTTTAAGATAAAATTATTTGAGCCGAACCATATTTTTAATAATCTTAGGTCCTTTGCACTGGAGGTACCCTCCAGATCAAAGATAAGGGCCGTATCGTCAGTATATATACTGAACCGTGTGGTGACACGTCACTCACGGCAATTCGTTAGTGTACAGAATATACCGTAGCGGCCCCAGGATAGATACCTGGGGCACACCTCTTTTCACCAAATGCATGCCGGGGGCCAACGTGCCCCCCAAACCACCAGCGCTAACAAGACACTGCTGTCGGCAGTCCAGGTACGAGTCTATTAGTTTCAAAGCCGTCCCCCTAAAACCCCACTTCTCCATTTTTCTTAAGAGAATGTCATATTTAACACTGTCGAATGCCCGAGACAAATCAAGACCTGATAGAAAGCAAAAACTGTTGTGTAGATATTTATTATATTATGCTCCAAAAATTCCAGGATTCTTTTATAAATTAACTTTTCAAAAATTTTCCTGATGTTGTTCAGAAGACCTATAAGGCTATAGTTTGAGAATTGCGTTTTGTCTCCCTTTTTGTATATGGGGCTTACTCGAGCCACGTCAGGGAAAGTACCTGTTACAAAGAATAAATTTATTATGTGACAGCACTGGTGCGATCTCTGTCGCAACATACTTGAACAGGTGAACAGGGACCTCATCGACCCACACAGATTTAATATTTTTAGTTTGTTTATTGTGTTTATCATTTCCCCTGGATTCGTCGGGAGCAAATAGAGAGAGTGTGGACAGAGAGGAATGCCCACAACATCCCGTTCCACCCAGATCCAGACACGCGTCTATAAAATAGCCATTTACCTCATCAAGCACTTCAGTATCTGTAGTGTTCTTTGTCACTAAATGTCATGGCAGTCTTTGTTTGTGTACTGTTTAGTATTAGGGTTCCGGTTGATTTTCCTGGATTCTTTTAATTATTGAGAAAATTTAAAGTAGACATTTGTTTAGCTGCCAGAAAACTCTCTTCAATAGGGGAGGATGGGGTACAGAGTTACACAAAAAACATTTCGATTAATAACTTTCCTTTCGAGCAAAAATTATTTGCATCAAAGAGGGCTTGAATTAAAAAATGTAGGGCTTGGTTTAGATCACAATGATATGGGGACGATATATCTAACCAAATCTAGGTTAAAATTTTGTCAAATTCATAATATGACATGATATGCCAAACTTATGAGTAATAAAATAAGTAGACAAATACAAATTTATTTTTGTTGTTTACAAAATTAACAAAGTAAGACTATACTAAAAGAAAAAGAAAAATAATTGGCCACCGCCATGCTCCAAGCATTAATTCACACGTCTCTTCATATTTTCGAAAGTGTTGACCAGCATCTCTGAAGAAATGTTACCACATTCTTGGATAATCCTTTCTTGTAAATGTTCTAAATTTGCAACTGTTGTTTTAAAAATAGTGTTCTTTAAATGATGAAAGTAATCCATATCCGTTAAACAAGGTGATCTAGGTGGGAATTCAATGTCTGATCGAGAACTGATCAATCTGTCGTCAAAAGAATTTCGTAATTAGTTAATAGTTTCGGCGGCTGTATGGGCGGTTGCACCGTCCTGTTGAAAATATCCAAAACGTAGTTCGTCGTCAAGTAATTGCTCCACAAATGGATTCAAAATATTGTCTCTATACCGCTGTGCTGTAACTGTGTCATGGAAAAAAATAGGACCAACAATTCTTCTTCGGAAAACAGCTAACCAGACACCAATTTTTTGAGGGTGCAATGTGGACTCTACAAAAAAATGGAGATTTTCACTACTCCACGTGCGTGTATTCTGAGAATTTACATAACCGGAGGGGTGGAACCAGGCGTCATCCGAAAAAAATGTCCGGTCTAATAAATCATTTATTTCCAGTAAATTTTAGATAAACCATTGAGAGTAATTCCTGCGTCTTTCAAAATCTGCGGCTTGTATTTCTTGGAATACTTGCACTTGATAAGGAAATAAATTTAGCTGCTTTTTAAGAATAGTCCTGCATGTTCCATAAGATCTTCCCACTTCTTGGGACATGCGTCTTATACAATTTGTTGGCGTATTTTGCATTATTTCACGAACGTTTGCAACAAGTTCTTCTGTTCTTACAGATGGTCTTCCTGCTCCTTTTTTATGTAGTATAGAACCTGTTTCCCTAAACACACCCACGGTTCTTTACAGGCAATGATAAAAATCCCCAGCAATGAAAGCAACGTTAGGAAAATGTTCATGAAAATCGTTCATGCACAAACCCGGATTGTATTGCCACTCACCATTTACTCTAACCCCGTTTCGAAAATACACTTCAACCATGAATGTTTTGTGCTGTTCCGTAAAGCCCATTGTGTGAATTGTTCAAGAAATTGGAAAAATTAGCGATGAATCAAATAACTTGTAACGACTGTCAAAGATGACGAAATAACTGATTGATTGTTAATTCAGGTAGTTACTGACACCCAACAGGTATTGAGCTCTACGGCTAAGCATTACGTCCTTAGATGCAAGGCCCTCTTTGATGCAAATAATTTTTGCTCGCACGGTCATTTTTAATATTCTCATTACGGATCATGAATAGGCAAAAAACGCCAAAAACAAAGCACTGATTTGTTATTAAACAGATGTGAACCAATCACAAATTCGTGAAGTAGCATAAAAAATCAATATCTAAACTACAACTAAATTTCGATTAATCGTAACAATACTGCACAATTCCTGTGTATTATGCAGCAATTTCTTTCTTCACATAATGGAAATCCATAACAGGTCGTGAGATAATCGTTGATACTGTGTCAGAGTGTTTCATAAAGACATAGGTAGTAAAAAAAGACACACTTCGCATTATACCATTACTAAAGGAGTAGATTATTACGTCACTGATAAGAACCACTAACATTGTTTATATGTTTTTGAAAAATTCTGCTTTTCATTTTCGATAAAATTTAATATCTTTAAAATTTAGGTAGGTACTTAGGTATATGATTAGTGTGAATGCTGTGGCTGTGTAAACCAGTTTAAGGTAAGTAATCTATTTTTTTTACAACGTTTTATCTTGATAAAAATATATAATGAACAAAAAAAAATAAAATAGTGTTGAGCTTTAAACCTAAACCTATTTAAGATTTAAAAATTTCATTTTGACAAAATTACAAATGGTTTGTTTACAGTACATTCTTAAAATACTAAAGGTGACTATGTAAAATGAAACGAAAAGTATAATTGTGTTAAAATGGTAAAAAAAAAATAAAAAAATAATAATTTTACACTTTCCACAGATTATTATTTTTACTCGACATGTTTCGCAACACAGTTGCTTCTTCAAAGGACTACTTAAAAATGGTATCTTAAAAGGTATAGCTTAGGTGTAACAATAAAATTGTAGGTAATTTTCAGATTGTTTAAAATTGTTGGAAAAACCAATAATAATGTTTACAGACTAATTAAAGAGATTCAAAAGAGGTTATCCGCGCGGTATATACAAGATATCGTAGTTATGATTAAATGTATGATTTACTTCTAACAGATGGTTAGAATAGTTAGAATCTGTTTTGTTTTTTTATTAAACTAGCATGATGTTCATGCATCCGTTTTTCGAAGTTTCGGCCTGTTTGTCCAATATAAACTTTAGAGCAATCATTACATTTTAATTTGAAACAACCGGATTTATCTCCTTTGTTCAATTTACTTTTATTATTTTTAATGTGTTTTCCTAAAGTTTTGTTAGTTTTGAAAGCAATATTATTATTTAGGTTTTTTATTTTAGTGCTAATATGACCTATGTAAGAGATAACTTTATAATTATTTTTATTAGCTATTGTTTGCTGTTGGAAAAACTAAGTTTATAGCCTTTTTGTATAATTTTTTATTTGTTATTTTATCTATTGTTGTAGCGGAATAACCATTATTTACTGCAATTTGCTTAATAATATTTAATTCTGTTTGAAAATTAGTTTTAAGGTAATGTTACTAGTCGATCTATCATACTAAAGAAAGAAGTTAATTTATGTTGAACTGGATGTGTTATGTATAGTAGTATCAGTGTGAGTACTAGTAATAGTACCTAATACCTTTTAAGATACCATTTTTAAGTACTCCTTTAAAGAAGCAACTGTGTTGCGAAACATGTCGAGTAAAAATAAAAATCTGCGGAAAGTGTAAAATTATTATTTTTTAATTTTTTTTACCATTTTAACACAATTAATAATGGATTTCCACCAAGTAAAAGCCGAATTAATTCTTCAATTTTTAAATAAAAATTAGTGACAAATAATAACAAAGTATACTTTTCGTTTCATTTTACATAGTTAAAATGTATTGTCACAAAGTAACGGACGAGTTCAGTTAATTCTTTGATACTAAAGGCGAGTTAACAGAAGTTCTGCATCTGACGACTGCAGCTGCAAGTAGCAGTTTGCAGATACAAATGACAAAATTGGAATTCCAAAAAATGTTTATCATATACTTTGCGTCAGCAAAATATATAAAATTTGTTAAAAACTAACGATGATGTTATTGGTGGTTATTTATAATTTGTATCCAATTTTTATATATAATTAAAAATAATTGCCATGAATTTCGGCATATTTCACGTATTTGGCAGTCGATATCAATAAAGCAGAAGTAGTAAAATGGTTTAACTATGGTAAAAATGGCAGATTTGCAAATAGTTTTTGGAATTTCAAATTTATGCAAATTATTTCGCGTCTGCAAGTATGCTATATGAATTTTCTGTAATCTCACCCTAAAGTTGTATGTAGGTTAATTTTATATTGCACCGAGGAAAATGATCTAATACCACAGGTTTGCTAAGACATAGTTTGTATTGAGAGCTTATTTTTTATTAATCCCTACTAAATAAATTGCTAGTGTATCAAACCGCTTTAGTGTTATATCAATTCCAGATGTGTTAGAACAGTGTTTTTATTGGTAGTAATCAGTTCCATTAGCAGCACAGTCTTATTGAATAATGAACTGCTTTTAATACAGCAATTTTGTTAAGAAATAAATTGTATCCTCTCAATACGACGCATTTTATTCCCAGTAAAGCGCTTTTTCTACAATTAAGAAAGCAGAACAGCGTCTTTAAAAACGAATTGCATCCTTTAGAACCTATAATCCACAAGACGTTGGTGGGGGTTCGTAGCGATCGGCAATCGCCGCGCGGTATTATTAGTTTTAACGTATATGTTGCTGAATTAAAAGTAGTTTATAACTCAGCACGACTGTGCTGCTAATGAAACTGATTACTACCAATAAAACATTGTTCCAGCAGATTTGGAACTGAACAACACTATGTCTTAGCAAACCTGTTGTATTAGATCATTTTCTGAGTGTAGTAAGAAAATATTATAATGGAAAAGTTGAATAGAAGAAGTTCTTTTAAATAGAAAAAGTTTAAGTAATATTATTTAGGCAGGAAAAAGAAAAACCAGAAAATTATGTACCGGGTAGTCCACTGAGAATGACCTGCGATTATACAGGGTGTCCCAAAAATAATGGGACACAGACCAACAGCAGACTCCTTAAGGCGAAATAATGCGATTTATATAAACTTGCTTTATCCCAAGATTGATAACAACCAAGATACAGGGTGTCAAAGCTTTAATTTTGATTTAGTTTTTTTTGCGATTATTTCTTAACGAAACGACATAGCAGCACAAAATTGAGGATTTTGGGGTTTTTTGAGGTGAGGAATTCAAAATTATCCAGAGTTTTTGTGTAACCAGTAGAGGGCGCTGCCTACGGCATGGCCCACTCCTTTTAGCTGGCATAACTTTGTTTAGGCTTCTTATATCGATCCGACTATTAAAAAAATAAGTTACTTTACTTCTTGTACATCAAAAACGTATAATTTATTGAAGTCGCTAGGAGCAACCATAGCGTTCCCTATACTGGATTGTGGTTGCACTTCGTGGTTTATTTAGTTGTCTACCTTTCGATTATACCAGTGTAACTATCTTTTATATTGGAGTGAATTCCGTGGGATGGCGCTACGATGCACTGATGACCGCCTTGGTTTTGCATGGAGGCTTTTAGTGCATTTTTCCGTCATTTTTGGAATTGCTTGGGTTATGGCTGCCCGTTGAGTCCTAATAAGGACGAAACGGCCGTCGTGGTCTACCCGCCCCAGGGTATCCATTGAACTTGGATCCCTGTGTAATCCAACGTAAAAAAAAATAGTTACACACTTGTCCGATATGCCACTATATTGTCTTTTTCTTTTAATAATACTAATGTTTATCGTTCATTATTATTTTCTGCCTATATTAAGAATTTCAAGAATTGTTTTAAACTATATTTATTTTCCGCTTTTTAGTCTGATTAATAATTAGAGCGTGTTTTTTAGTTTTTTAAAACTATATTTGTTTCTATTTGATAATGGTGTAAGTTAAGAAAACATATTTTAAATTTATTTGATCTTTTAAAACCAAAATATTATTATATTACAGGACTTGAAAAATGGGGAAACTGATTGCCTTACTTTTGATAACAGTGCTTCTTCAAATAACCTATGCCAGGTTTACTAATCTTGAAAAAAATGTCTTTATACAGAAGCCCCTAATTAACTTAGGAAATCCTTTAATTTTAACGTCTTACTTGGAAGAGGGCCGAATTCAAGATGCCAAAGATGATGCCGAGGTACACTTAGCTGCCTTTCAGAACGTTACAAGTTATGCCGGTTACTTTAACGTAGACAAAGAAAATAATGGAAATTTATTTTTCTGGTTTTTCCCATCCGAAAACAACTATGCTGACGATCCAGTACTTTTATGGCTTCAAGGGGGCCCAGGTGGTTCGAGCTTAGTTGGTTTATTTGTTGAGCATGGACCTTTTGGTGTCAACGATGATGGAAGTGTTACTCTGCGTAATTATTCATGGCACAAAAACCATTCTGTCTTATATATAGATCAACCTGTAGGTACAGGTTTTAGCTTTACAGATGGCGATTTTGTAACTGATCAGTATCAGGTAGCGGACCATCTGTACGAGGGCTTAACACAGTTTTTTACTTTGTTCCCAGAAGTCCAGAAAAATGATTTCTTTATTTCTGGTGAATCCTACGCTGGAAAATATGTTCCTTCTATTAGCTACGCCATCCATCAAAGAAACCCTAATGCATCTCTTAAAATAAACTTACAAGGCATTCTTATTGGTAATGGCCTAAGTGATCCTATTAACCAATTTAATTATGGAGATCTTTTATATCAACTTGGTTTAATTGATTTACCACAACGTCAGGACGTTTTTAAAAAAGGTGAGGCTGCTATTGTTGATGCTATTAAGAAAAATGATTACTTAACTGCTACCGATCTTTGGAATGGAGTTGTTGGCACTGATTTCTCAATATATTGTGCTTTGGATAATATTTATAATTTTATCAAAGATTTTGATGATAGCCCGACTGCATGGCAAGACTTTGTTGTACAAGATAGCGTTCGAACATCACTTCACGTTGGAAGTCAATCATACTCTTCGGTAAATTATGATGTGTACTATGGATTGTATGAAGATATCACAAAAAGTGTTGCTCCATGGATCGTGGAGCTGTTGAATCACTACCGGGTACTTATTTATAATGGACAACTGGATATTATTGTTGGCTATTCATTGACAGCTAACTACCTCCAAAAGTTAAATTTTAGTGCTGCAGAAGAGTACAAAACCGCTGAAAGAAATATTTGGCAAGTAGGTGAAAGAGTAGCTGGATATGCCAAAACGGCTGGAAATTTGACCGAAGTTATGGTTAGAGATGCTGGACATTTGGTACCATCAGATCAGCCTGAGTTTGCCTATGATTTGGTTTACAAGTTTATAAGAAATCAACCTATTAGTTAAAACTATAAATTTATTTTGCTTTTATTTAAATTTTTTTATATTCGTGTTTAGTAATAAAAAAAAACTCTAAATGTCGTTTAAATATTTTTTTATTGGCTTAATAATATGACTTAAGTTTTAAGAAATGAAATTAATCATTTTAAAAATAAAAATTTATTATCTGTTAAAATTTTTTACAACTATCTTCTATTGAGTCTAATGAATAAAAATTAAGCGATAACTTGAAGCAATTACTTTTTAGTAAAAGCAATTGCTTGACTTGCAAATGCTATAAGTAAAAGCAATTACTAGATCTGAATATGAATAAAATTTTGAAGCAATTGATGTTTTTCTTACACCTCTGTAGCAAATGCTTATTTAACACAAGTTCAGACATGGCTTATCCACTTGTTCAGATTATAGATTTCACGTTCAGTCTTGTTCCTAATTTGCAAAAGAGTTTACGTAAATACAACAACGTTGGTCTATTTATTTAGGAAACTTATATTTGTGATATGGCAGATTTCAGTGAAAATGAGAAAAGTGATAGTAGTGATGAAGAAATTAAAGACAAACAATTGATATTCGTTCAGAAATTGAAGGAACATAAATAAATCTCTCTGACCACAACCGTTTAGCTTCCACAACAGCTTCCGCACTTGTAGGAAATTTAATAATAATATCGGTCTTCTCCAAAACTGCATCCATTACAGAAGTGTATGTTTTACACTCAGTAGTATAGTAGTTCTTCACCTACAGAATTTTGAAATCCCGGATCTGACAATTTTCGCAGAAACACTTTAATCTTATTTAAAGGCGACAGTGCACCCTCTCACCTTTTACCAGTAACAGTCAAAAAATAATTTTCCAACCACTCAGCATTTTCGCAGTCAAAACGATATAACTTTCTGAAATCATCATATCTGCAATTTTTACGTACACTGTAGATTTTTCTTTTACGGACGTTTATATAGGATTCAGCCATAATTGAAGACACCAATTAAGAGCAACGTACGTGTATGCCGCGGAGAACTAAAGTTGACTGCTACCAAGCAAATTATGCAGGGGTCGACCTACCTTAAAAAGTTGAAAGCGATCGCTACACTAGAAACAGAGATTCCTTAATTTACTCATCACATTTTAAGTAAACGATAGCAATCGCTTCTATTTTTTAAGAAAAAGCATTGACTAGAAGCAATTCCTGCACTTTTAAGTGATTGCTGGATGCAAAGGCAATTACTTTAGTTTTTATTTATTGGCTTTCAAGAAATTACTTCGATTTTATAAGAAAACGCGATTGCTACATTTTTATTCATTAGGCTCATTGTTCCTGATTTAATAAAAGCGTCAGCCAATGCAACCGTTATTTTCTGAAAATGTCTAAATCTGCTATTGTTATTTCAGATCGTTTATAAGGAGGTAAGCCTGATCTTCTTCTAATTTTCAACTAATTTCTTTCCTTCCATCACTAAAATTATTGAATTTTTTTTTAAATAAAATGATTTCTTGTAAAATAAAATGGTGTTTTAAATAAGTTAAACCAATATAATGCATATTGAAGAGAAATAATTATTAATTGGTCATTTCTTAAACTCTTTTAATTAAAGCCTTATGAAGGAGATTTTGCCGCATCAATATTTTCTGACTTTTTGAAGCCTTTGATTATGTTTATCACAGAATATGTTAGTTATTATGGCTTTATATTATTATTATATCTTATTTATATTAATATGTGTGAAGATTAAATCGAGAGTCCCCTTTCAGGTCACAAACCGACCCTCCAGTGGCAGTAAAAATACATCTGGTGTTTATTGAGTATTGAGCAATAAACATTATGGTATTTCCTACCGAATAATTTTTAACAAATGTTATAGACTTTAAACTGAATAACCTAATAACATATTGAAATTTACAAAAGCTTTCTAAACTAAAACTATACAGGGTGTCGTAAACCGCCACAGTACCCCCCTGCCAGTGATTGGGTAATCACGAAAAACCAACTTGTAGTCGGTCAGGGAAGCGTACTCTTCTACCTGTACGGGTTGTCGGTACTGGAGCAGTGCCGTTGGGCTGGGGATAAAAGGGTGCATCTTCAGTGTATATGGGTGTCTGTGGTTAATTGCAATTTGTGAGCATTTGTGTTCGTCAGTAACCACATATGCTGGTTTAACGCGGTTGATACCACGGTGTCTTTAAAAAAGTTTGACTCAAACTGGCGCCCTTGGTCGGTAGTGATACGCAGAGGCATGCCGAATCTGGCAATCCACGTAGAATAAAAGGCACGAGCCACAGTAGCAGCTTCTTGATATTCTATTGGTATGGCTTCAGGCCAGCGAGATAACCGATCAACATTAATTCGAATTAAATTTTGCACATACAGAGATTTAGTTCTCTAGGTGAAAAACTAAAAATCCTATAATAGTATAAAAAACGTATGTATATATATAAAATAAATTATGTAGACATTTCTTTTCAGCAATATGTAATTATTATATATTTTGACACAGTTATGGAAGTTTAGCCAGATAAGCATTTTTCTCCTAGAGGGAACTATGATTAATTTTTACCAACTTAGTTTAAAGAAATCAAGTCAATTTTATAACGGGTCTCCAATAAACAACAAGAAATAAATTATTACTTTTATTAATTTTGGTAAATTATAATTTTTAATATTTTCAGTAGGGATCATGAATAGGCAAAAAACGCCAAAAACAAAGCACTGATTTGTTATCAAACAGATATGAACCAATCACAAATTCGTGAAGTAGCATAAAAAATCAATATCTAAACTACAACTAAATTATGATTAATCGTAATAATACTGCACAATTCCTGTGTATTATGCAGCAATTTCTTTCTTCACATAATGAAAATCCATAACAGGACGTGAGATAATGATTGATACTGTGTCAGAGTTTCATAAGGACATAGGTAGTATAAAAGACACACTTCGCATTATACCATTACTATTACTAAAGGAGTAGATCATTACGCCACCGATAAGAACCACTTACATTGTTTATATGTTTTTGAAAATTCTGCTTTCCACTTTCGATAAAATTTAAGATTTAGGTACTTAGGTATATATAGGTATATATGATTAGTGTGAATTCTGTGGCTGTGTAAACCAGTTTAAGGTAAGTAATCTATTTTTTTTTACGTTTTATCTTGATAAAAATATATAATACACAAAAAAAATAAAATAGTGTTGAGCTTTAAACCTAAACCTATTTAGGATTTAAGAATTTCATATTGACAACATGACAAATGGTTTGGTTACAGTACATTCTTTAGATAAATACTAACGGTGAGTTAACAGAAGTTCTGCAGCTGCAAGTAGCAGTTTGCAGATACAAATGACAAAATTGGAATTCCAGAAAACGTTCATCATACTTTGCGTCTGCAAAATATAGAAATATTGTTAAAAACTAACCTCCAATCCATACTTAATAAATTGCTACTGTATCAAACCGCTTTAGTGTTATATCAATTCCAGATGTGTTAGAACAGTATTTTTATTGGTAGTAATCAGTTCCATTAGCAGCACAGTCTTATTAAATAATGAACCACTTTTAATACAGCAATTTTGTTAAGAAATAAATTGTATCTTTTCAATGCGACGCATTTTGTTCGCAGTAAAGCGTTTTCTCTAGAATTAAGAAAGCAGATCAGCGTCTTCAAAAACGAATTGTATCCTTTAGAACCTATAATCCACAAGACGTGGGTAGGGGTTCGTAGCAATCGGCAATCGCCGCGCGCCGTATTATTAGTTTTAACGTATTTGTTGCTGTATTAAAAGTAGATCATTATTCAACAAGACTGTGCTGCTAATAGAACTGATTACTACCAATAAAAACATTGTTCTAGCAGATTTGGAACTGATGTAACCCTAAAGCGGGGTTGGTACACTAGCAATTTATTTAATATGGGTTAATAAAAAATAAGCAATCAATATAAACTATGTCTCAGCAAACCTGTTGTATTAGATCATTTTTCTTAGTGTAGTAAGATAATATTAAAATGGAAAAGTTGAATAGAAGAAGTTCTTTTAAATAGAAAAAGTTTAAGTAATATTATTTAGGCAGGAAAAAGAAAAAACAAAAAATTATGTACCGGGTGGTTCACTGAGAATGGCCGGCAATTATATACAGTGACCGGCAAAGAGTTCGCAACATATGGGGAAAATTTTTATTAGCGGAATATTGAAAAATCTTTTTTGGGGAATTGGATGTGCATGTCCCATAACCTTAAAATCGATTTTGACATACGTCACGTGACCAATTGTATGGCGGGAAAGTTGAAAAAATCAATATGAAATCAGATAAGTTGATGAGATATCGAAAAAATTCCAAGAATAAAAAGTGTTTAGAATTCCATTAGAACCTGAAATACAATGTTTGGGATATCTACTTGAAAAACATAAAATCGAATATTTTTGTAAATATTTTTTTACCGAATTAAAAATTTTCATATTTTTCCTTTCTTAAAGCTTTATTAAAGTAAAACTGACATCTGGTGACCACAACTAGAAATATTCTTTTGTTTTTCTGGCAATTTGGAGCAATAATTCAAAAAATTCGTTTACACTTGGATACCAGCTGTTGCAATAGTCTATTTCTAATAACCTTATCGATATTTTTTATATCGAAATATTCTATTATGTTAAGAAATCCTTAAATTCATTAATCCAAAGCAAATTATATTTATAACCGTAAAAAATAATTTTGAATTTCGCAGAAATCTTAAAAAAAATCTAAAAATTAATAAAAATTTAAATTATTTTAGATTTCTGCGAAATTCAAAATTATTTTTTACGGTTATAAATATAATTTGCTTTGGATTAATGAATTTAAGGATTTCTTAACATAATAGAATATTTCGATATAAAAAATATCGATAAGGTTATTAGAAATAGACTATTGCAACAGCTGGTATCCAAGTGTAAACGAATTTTTTGAATTATTGCTCCAAATTGCCAGAAAAACAAAAGAATATTTCTAGTTGTGGTCACCAGATGTCAGTTTTACTTTAATGAAGCTTTAAGAAAGGAAAAATATGGAAACTTTTAATTCGGTAAAAAAATATTTATAAAAATATTCGATTTTATGTTTTTTCAAGTAGATATCCCAAACATTGTATTTAAGATTCTAATGGAATTCTAAACACTTTTTATTCTTGGAATTTTTTCGATATCTCATCATTTATCTGATTTATGATGATTTCATATTGGTTTTTTCAACTTTCCCGCGATACCATTGGTCACGTGACGTATGTCAAAATCGATTTTAAGGTTATGGGACATGCACATCCAATCCCCCAAAAAAGATTTTTCAATATTCCGCTAATAAAAATTTTTCCCATATGTTGCAAACTCTTTGCCGGTCACTGTATAAGAAACCGTTTACCGTATGGCTTGCAGAAAAATATTTATTACACAAATGACTAAGAAAAATTACTGGAAATTATTTAAAGAAATAAATTTCTAGGTTCACCGCTAGGGGGCGTAACTATAAATCAAAAAGCGGGATTGTTTTTGCTCTACCTTTTAGTTAGGTAGGAGGGGATAAATGTTGCTTTGAAAAAATGTTCACAACTTGTCCATTTAATAAAAAACTAAATCGTTCTGAATTCCATTACGACACCAAAAGGATGCTATTTAGCAGAATCAATGATTTCGATTATTAATCTAAATATTTCCGATTTGAGTATTCTACCTCTAACGCCACCTATCAATGTTATCTCATATCAATCTTTCTTGTTTGTGGTGCTACCACCTACAGTTAAGTGGTATAACTTTATTCTATCCATCTTGTAACAATACTGCACATCAGTAAATAATGGCCTTTATTACCATTTAATTAAAATAATTGGCTAAGTATTGTACAAACATAGTTTAAGAAAGGTTGTGTTAAATTATATTGATCCTGTTTTTAATGATCTTTTTTTTTTGCTCTCATTCACGTTTTATTAATGCATATACTATATTTCGATTCCTTTATCCAGTGCTTTGAATAATCTCTTCTTTACTTAAACTTCCGGACACAAATTTAACTAACAAGCGTTCTCTGTATGACTGAAGTTCTGTTAAAATAAGGACCACCAATTTCCTTTATTATCAATAACTTGTGAACTATATGTCTTGAGGATGGACGTTACTACGTCCGAAACATGTTAAGATTGTGGTATTCCCTAACTACCTTACTTGAATATATTAGCGGAGAAAGACTGAAGGTGTCTTATTTATTTCATTTAACTTACCACTCTCCTTTAAGTATGAACCGTTTTTTTCTATTTAAAATGGTGCAAGTTTAGAAAACATATTTTAAATTTTTTTGATCTTTTAAAACCAAAATATTATTATATTACAGGACTTGAAAAATGGGGAAGCTGATTGCCTTACTTTTGATAGCAGTGCTTCTTCAAATCACCAATGCCAGGTTTACTAATCTTGAAAAAAATGTCTTTGTACAGAAGCCCCTAATTAACTTGGGGAATCCTTTAATTTTAACGTCTTACTTGGAAGAGGGCCGAATTCAAGATGCCAAAGATGATGCCGAGGTACACTTAGCTGCCTTTCAGAACGTTACAAGTTATGCCGGTTACTTTAACGTAGACAAAGAAAATAATGGAAATTTATTTTTCTGGTTTTTCCCATCTGAAAACAACTATGCTGACGATCCAGTACTTTTGTGGCTTCAAGGGGGGCCCGGGTCCTCTAGCTTATTAGGTTTATTTATTGAGCATGGACCTTTTGGTGTCAACGATGATGGAAGTGTTACTCTGCGTAATTATTCATGGCACAAAAATCATTCTGTCTTGTATATAGATCAACCTGTAGGTACAGGTTTTAGCTTTACAGATGGCGATTTTGTAACTGATCAGAATCAGGTAGCGGACCATCTGTACGAGGGCTTAACACAGTTTTTTACTTTGTTCCCAGAAGTCCAGAAAAATAATTTCTTTATTTCTGGTGAATCCTACGCTGGAAAATATGTTCCTTCTATTAGCTACGCGATCCATCAAAGAAACCCTAATGCATCTCTTAAAATAAACTTACAAGGCATTCTTATTGGTAATGGCCTAAGTGATCCTATTAACCAATTTAATTATGGAGATCTTTTATATCAACTTGGTTTAATTGATTTACCACAACGTCAGGACGTTTTTAAAAAAGGTGAAGCTGCTATTGTTGATGCTATTAAGAAAAATGATTACTTAACTGCTACCGATCTTTGGAATGGAGTTGTTGGCACTGATTTCTCAATATATTGTGCTTTGGATAATATTTATAATTTTATCAAAGATTTTGATGATAGCCCCACTGCATGGCAAGACTTTGTTGTACAAGATAGCGTTCGAACATCACTTCACGTTGGAAGTCAATCATACTCTTCGGTAAATTATGATGTGTACTATGGATTGTATGAAGATATCACAAAAAGTGTTGCTCCATGGATCGTGGAGCTGTTGAATCACTACCGGGTACTTATTTACAATGGACAACTGGATATTATTGTTGGCTATTCATTGACAGCTAACTACCTCCAAAAGTTAAATTTTAGTGCTGCAGAAGAGTACAAAACCGCTGAAAGAAATATTTGGCAAGTAGGTGAAAGAGTTGCTGGATATGCCAAAACGGCTGGAAATTTGACTGAAGTTATGGTTAGAGACGCTGGACATTTTGTACCAACAGATCAGCCTGAGTTTGCCTATGATTTGATTTACAAGTTTATAAGAAATCAACCTATTAGTTAAAACTATAAATTTATTTTGCTTTTATTTGGATTTTTTTTATATTCGTGTTTAGTAATAATAAAAAAAATTCTGAATGTCGTTTAAATATTTTTTTTTATGGGCTTAATAATATTAATAATATAACTTAATATTTAAGAAATGAAATTAATCCTTTTAAAAATAAAATTCTTCTGTTAACATTTTTTACAACTATCTTCTATTGTTCCTGATTTAAAAGCTTCAGCCAATGCAACCGTTATTTTCTCAAAATGTCTAAATCAGCTATTGTTATTTAGATCGTTTATTAGGAGGTAAGCCTGATCTTCTTCTAATTTTCGACTAATTTCTTTCCATCCATCACTAAAATTATTGAAAAAATTGTTAAAAATAGAATGATTTCTTGTTACATAAAATGGTGTTTTAAATTAGTTAAACCAATATGCATATTGAAGAGAAATAATTATTAATTGGTCATTTTTTAAACTCTTTTAATTAAAGCCTTATGCAGGAGATTCTGCCGCAGCAATATTTTGTGACTTTCTGAAGCTTTTCATTATGGTAATTACATAATATGCTAGTTATTATGGCTTTATATTATTAATCTATCTTATTTATATTAATATGGCTTTCGAGTAGTGGTGGTAGTAGGTTGCTTAAGTTATATTTGTCTAAAAGTCTCAAGTAGTATTGGTAAACTTTGAACGATAATAACATTGAATGTCTAGGTTCAGTTCTTGCTACTTTACCATTTTTAATTTTTATAAATAACCTAACTTCCATTTCTAAATGGTAAATTTACAATGCTGATCATAATACAATACTATGATATACAGTGACCGGCAGAAAGTGCGCAGCATATGGGAAAGTTTTTTATCTTTAAGTTTAGAAAATTAATTTTATTTTAGATAGGTTCTGCATGTTCTCAAACCAAAATAACCCCCATTAAATCCGGTAAAAGTCTCATGGTATACGAGGTAGGATCAAAAATTTGAAATTCCACTAAGAGTAAAGTACCTCCATCTTTCATTTTAGAATATTTTTTTACTAAGAATTATTGTTTTAATTTCAAAGTTATACCCAAATTCCAAATTTCGCTTATTTTGGACAAAAAACTGGATTTAATCGTGTTTTCTGAATAACCCTGTATAAAAAATAAATGGCAACCGAACAGTACGAAAATAAGATTTTCTGCAGACTTTGTTAGAGATTACCGTCGATCATAAGTCCGATTAGTTTGTTTTCATAATATTATGGCTTTTTAAAATAAAAACATAAAAATATTAAATATTTTTGCTGCACACCGTATTTTATTCTAAAGAAGCAAGTTAATTTCATCTAACTGATATTTTTTGATTTACATTGACTTAAAACATCTCCCAAATAGTTTTTTATACATTGAAGTATGCATAGAGTTTTCCTTATTTTGCGTGAAGAATAAAATCCGTTCAAAATATATTTTTAATTTAAATTTTTTTCTTTATAAATTAAAAGGAAGCTTTCTATGCATACTTCAATGTTTAAAAAACTATTAAGGAGATGCTTTAAGTCAATGTAAATCAAAAAATATTAGTTAGATGAAGTTAACTTGTTCTCTCAGAAAATAAAATACGGTGTGCAGCAAAAATATTTAATATTTTTATGGTTTTATTTTAAAACCCCATAATATTATGAAAACAATCTAATCGGACTTATGATCGACGGTAATCTCTAACAAAGTCTGCAGAAAATCTTATTTTCGTACTGTTCGGTTGACATTCATTTTTTATACAGGGTTATTCGGAAAACACGATTAAATCCATTTTTTGTCCAAAATTAGCGAAATTTGGAATTTGAGTATAACATTGAAATTAAAACAATAATTCTTAGTAAAAAAATATTCTAAAATGAAAGATGGACGTACTTTACTCTTAGCGGAATTTCAAATTTTTAATCCTACCTCGTATACCATAAGACTTTTACCGGATTTAATGGGTGTTATTTTGGTTTGAAAACATGCAGAACCTATCTAAAATAAAATTAATTTTCTAAACTTAAAGATAAAAAAAAATTCTCATATGCTGCGCACTTTCTGCCGGTCACTGTAGTAAATATTGTAGGAAATAAATTTAAAGAACAAACGACTTATCTGCAGGACGTTCGTTCTGAATTATATGAGCTGTTACTAGGGACAAGTGTCTCCAAAACGGGTGAAGGGGTTTTAGAAGGAAATAACAACACGGTTTGATTTGGAGATAACTGTAGTGACTTTTTCACACAAAGTTTTAGAAACAGGGGATACTAGTATTGCATGGGCCACAAAGGTACAATAATTAGATTGATTTGACTCAACTGTAAAGAAGATGGATTGATTAAAGATTCGAGCTGTGGTCCGAAATGCTTACAAACGGGAAAATTCCCTAATGCTTGGAAAACTGCTAACGTTAAATCTATTCCTAAAGTTTTAAATCCTTCCAGCCCTTCTGATTATGGACTAGTTAGTATTTTACCAACACTGTCAAAGATTTTAGAAATAATAGTACAAACAACTTAATCACTTTTTATCAGGCTTCCGTGCCAATCATAGTACTACCACCGCATTGTTAAAAAATAACTGATGACCTTTTTAGTGCTTACGACAACCAACTTAACACTTCATAGATCTTATTGGATAACAGCAAAGCTTTTGACACTATAAATCACAAAACTCTTTATCTTAATCTCAAATATTTCGGTTTTGATGATTCAACTCTAAATTTTTTTGAAAACTATTTTGAAGGCCAGAGAGTTGTATTAAAAAATAATACGTCAAATCTTCTCTATGTAAACAAAGGTGTGGCTCAGGGCAGCATCCTGGGTCCTATAATTTTTTCCCTTTACATAGCTGATTTTTCTTATTTTCTTAAGTACTGTAGTTCACATCAATACGCTGATGATACCCAGATATATTTTTCATTTCATATGTTGCTTCTGCTGTTAGCAATGGATAAAATTAATTATGATCTAGCAACAATCTAAGGTTTCTAAGGCTCACAGATTGGTTCTTAATGAGGGCAAAACACAACTAATGCTAATAACGAAGGATAGAAAGGAGCTCTTTGACAACACTGCGATTAGGATCATACTTAACGGGGTTGCTTTACAACCAGTTAATACTTGTAGGAATCTAGGCTTGTATGCGTAGATGCTGATTTAAGGTTTAATTCTCACGTTAACAACTTAATAAAAAAACATTTTTTTACACTAAAGCTATTATATTTGCATAAAGATATTTTCAATACCGATTTGAAACTTAAGTTAACCAATTCTTTGGTATTATCACAATTGACTTATTGTAACATCGTATACTGGCCTGCATTGTTGAGAAGGCATAAAAACAGCCTACAGAAAATCCAAAATTCCTGTTTGCGTTTTTGTTATAACCTCCGAAAGTATGATCATATAACTGCAAGTCTGATAAATTCCGGGTGGCTTAATGTTGAAGAACGTTTCAAATTACAATTGGCTAAAATTGTTTTTAAAATTACTGGTAGTGGTTCTCCATCCTATCTACTTAATATTTTTACTAAAGGCAGTGATACACATAACCTGCATACCAGACATTGAGAACTGTTTAGTGTACCTCGTCAGAACGAAACTCTTTAAGGGATCGTTTTCCTACAGTGCTATCACACTGTATAATTTTCTTCCACTCCATGTTAAGACCTCCCAATCAATTTATATGTTCATTAAATTAGTTAAGAAAGATATATTGAGGAGCAGAGATTGGACTTTGAGATGATTATTGATAGTGATATACCTAACAGTTGTTTTTATGTTTTTTCTTTTTTTTTATGTTTTTGAACAGATATTTTGTTTAAACATTTTCTTTCGTAAGATTAACTAATAGTGTAATAGGTTTTTAACTAGCCCATTGTTATAGTTTTGTATTTTGTTATGTAAATAAATATCTTTTATTATAACTTATCTAGGATGGTTATATAGAGCAACTGGTTCACTGAAAAAAGAATTTATTTGATCTAAACAAAAATGGAGTTCGCCGAAACAAATATTTGTTCCCTATGGCCTGAACAAATAATTATTTGAGATTATGTCCAAAATTATTTGACTTTTGAGAGGGAAATATATGATATTCAAATAAATATTATTTAAATAAAATAATTCCGTTATTTAGCACAAAGCAATATAGGTAACCAACAAATATGTATATATTTCTATTAAATAAATATTTATTCTGTTCAAATAATCATTTATTTAAATCAACGACACATTAATTTAATCCAAATCACGAATTGTTTATTATCCTTTATATTGATTTCTATTAAATAAATATTTATTCTGTTCAAATAACTTCGAAATTAGGATGTGTGCTTTTCGGCATTTAATTAACTTATTGTTTTCTATAAATAAATAATTATTTACTATTGAACATAATAATATATAATATAATTATTATTAAATACTTTTTGGTAAAAACTATATTTGTAATAAACAATAAGGCATTTAAATTAAATAATTAAAATAGGGTATAATCTCCCAAACTATTTAGAAGATGAGCTGCAAAAAGAAATAAATCATACCACAGTTTTTATATAATATATTCTGTTTAATGTTACGAAAAATAATATAACTATATAAGAAAATAAAACAAAAATGTAATTAATATGACAGTTAATAAACTCGGTCTGCGCCTACAAGAGCCTTATTCTCCTTAAACATCCATATTTACTGCAGTAACTAAATGTTCCTGTAAAATAACATCTTGTTTGAGGGAAATAAATTAAATTTATCACAAACAATCAAAAATGGTTATAAATAAATAATTGTTTCCCCGAAATATTTATTTATTTAAAGCAAATAAATATTTAAGGCAAATGAATAATTTTACACAAAGAGGCTGCAAGAGACGCTTTCGCGGCCATCTTGATAGTATACAACATGAATATTAATAATTATATTGAAAACAGAAATCAAAACAATAAGGATATGCATGTTTATAAAATAATATAACAATAGGGCAAAGGCAAATTTGTTCACTTTTTCTATTATATACAAAAATAATTGAAACGTTTTTAAATGGGCATTTCTCCATAACATGCATGATTTAGTAATTATTATTGTGTATAATATGTTTTATCTGTCTTTTTTAAGTAATAAACATTAAAATTAAAATCTTACCTTCGAAGGAGGGCCACAGATGACCCATGTTATGGCCAACTAACCAATTGCGAACACCCATTGCCACACAAAATTATATATCACCTTGTCGAAAGACGCTCACTAAACGACTAAACTCTGCAGTCTCTACCTGCCTAGATCTCGACGCCAACCCTTTCCTTTGTCTTGTTCGCTTCGCGGAATCCGATTAAAAAGCAGTGGCGAAATAAAAAGTTATTTGCACCAAATAATATTTTGTTTGAAATGTAGACGTTTAAAGGCAGAGGTGTAGCAAACAATTTTTTGTTTGGCGCGAATAAGTTTCATTTCACATAAATAAACAAAAACCAAACAAATATGAAATAAAAGTCAAATAATTCAATTTATTTGTTCCAAACAAAATTTGTTTGAGCTAAATAAAAATTATTTGTGGCTAACAAAAATAAAGCAAATACATAATTTATTTGGGATGAAACAGACTTTTTTTTCAGTGTTTGGATACCGCCACCCCTTTTCCAAATTTTTTTGTAACCACTATGTTTACCAAAATAAAAAGCATTTTGATTGATTGAATGAATGAAATGATTATTACAAACAGTAGTATGGATGAATTTTTATAATTGGTAACACAGATGTAAAGACAATAAACACATTAGTACATAGATAGTGGGAACCGTGATAAGGAATCATTTCGGAAGACGTCGACCGCTCGCCAGGTTACAAGCGATCTTTCTTACAGGTAAGTCAATTAATCCTATTTTTATCTGGCATGCCTATTTCTAATACATCGTTTAGTTTCCTAATATACCCTAGGGTAATTTTTGATAATCTCTGCACCTTATGAGCGAAGGTGAGTGCTAATAGGGTAACACGTTTCAAACTCTAACGACGAACTTTCTAATGGAAATAATCGTTCTAAAACTCTAAAAACCACATTCAAACTTGCCGCATGCCGCATACTTTGGTTGTGGAGGATTTAAGTTAAAAGCCATTCAAAAAATGTTTCTAAAATGGACTCATCTTTGTGTTTTATAGGAAAAAGCAATAATAGTTCGTGTGTATTGATATTTAAAGTTAAATAAGGAAGTTTTAATTTTTAAATCTCTAAACAATATCCTAAAATTAAATTTAAGTTATAATTACAAGGGTTATGGTTCTTGTCAATACAATATTTTCGTCATTTCTTTAAACACTGCATATTGGTTTATTGTGCTTTTCGCTAGAGAGTCTGTGTCTAGGATTCCTCTCAAAAGAAACGATTACTGAACAACTTCATTGCCACTAGTGTAAGTTTTGTTAGTTTATAGTGTAGCTTATAAAACAAAAGACCAAAGAAAACGTGTATACACCGAAAAAAATGAATTCAACGTTGTGTTAAGTATTACTGAGAATCGTCATATTGCATGGTCAGCGTCTTCTTACACATAAACTTGATATAATACGAGCGACGGTTCAAAAAATAATCAACTCAAACAAATTGTATCCTTACCACGTCCAATTGCTGCAACAGCTTAATGATGAGGACTATGGTAGGCGATTTGAATTTTGTGTGTGAGCGCAAAATGAAATACGAGAACAGCATAATTTTGCGCATTTATTTCTTCTTTGCGACGAAGCTACATTCTATACAAATGACAACGTCAATAGACATGATTTTAATTATTATGCTACTACTAATCCTCATTTTGTTAGGTTTAATTTACAAAATAGATGGTCCCTAAACGTTTGGGGAGGAATTGTAGGAGACTACGTAGTTGGTCCACATTTTTTTGGGGAAACTCTAAAAGGACAGATCTATTTGGACTGTCTTCAAAATGATTTACCACAGCTTATTGCGCATTTACCAAACATAGTTCAAGAACGCATGTAGTTTCTTCATGATGGAGCTCCGGTGCACTCTACAAGACTCATAATTGAATTCTTGATTGAAACTTACGGGCAGCAATGGATTGGAAGAGAAGGGCCTGTGTCATGGCCGGAAATGACAAAAATGGATTTTTCTATTTGGGGATTTGCTAAATTCGAAATTGTTTCCAAGCGATTACTCCCGAAAAATGTCGGAATTTAAGCGAGGAATTTGAAGATCGTGTCCAAAAGTGTTTTACAAAACTGTAAAAAAGCATATAAAATATATCAATACACCTAAATTTAAAAAAAAAATCGAAACTGAAACAAAACTGACAAGTCAAGTCAGGTTGAAAATTATTCTCATAAAAAAAATGTTTTAATTATTAGGTCGTAGATGTTGTCACAACAACAAAATATCCTGAGACTCATATCCTCATATCAACAGACTCAGCTCATTCTCATTCATAAAATCGGTGCACGTAAAGTCTGATTTTTCGTCGCTGAGCGAATTCGGAATCCCTTTGTAAAAATTTTAAAATATATATTGTAACAAACATTATTTTTTGCGAGAACTATTATAAGGAAGCCGCTGACGCCAAGGCGGGTGACGGACCAACTGCAAATGTACAGTTGTCCGATAGGTAAGTAAAAATAGGATTTCTATTATTCAGGGTTGTGATTTTGTCCACTCTTTTTGATTTTGTCCAGGACATGGACAAAATTGGACAAAAACGGACAAAATCGGACAATATTGGACAAAATCAAATTTCATTACATTTTATTAAATTTGTTGATTTAGGCAACCCAAAATACACGTTTGTATTGTGTATTATATAAACAATAAATACCAAATTAAAAATTCCAGAAAATGGCTATTCGTTATTTCATTATGGGGCCTTAAGGTTGAATTCTCAACGTCATTCAATCTATTGCCAACCTATAACCTATTTCGCGTTGATTTTTTGAGTTTATTATTTTAATAACTAACATTTAAAGAAAATCAATATCGTCGGTACATTATTTAGGTAGTATCTGATATATTACAAAAATATCAATTTATTTCATTGCTAATTTGGGGAGAATTGTATAGTGAAAGAACAATGAGTGACAATGACATAATAATGTTAAAAAAATCTTACACGATATTTTTCGCTATACAATTCTCCTAAAATAAGTTATGAAACTTCTTGATATTTATTAAATATGTCAATTATTACCTATAGAATATCAATTCGATACTGATTTTCTTTAAATTTTGTATAAAAGCTAGAAAACATAAATAAATCTACGCGAAATAGGTTATAGGTAAATTTAAGGTAAATTTTCATACGTCCGTCATCCGACGGTACGATGATCCGACGGTATCCCGTTATTATTGTTTAAGTTTTGTTTGACACCCTAATCCTAATATAATAAAGTTTTTTTAATTTTATATGTGTTTAATTTGATTTTGTACAATTTTGTCCATTTTGTCCAGAACAATTGATTTTGTCCGGACGGACATAATTGGACAAAATCGTCCAATTATGTCCACTTGGACGAATTCAACCAACCCTGCTATTATTTGATTTAATTTATTAAAAATAATAATTCTCTTCCAAAATAACCCTTGAAGACATCATGGCAAAAATTCGGTTAAGACAAATCAATTTTTCTTATAAATCCATTTGTACCGGGTGGCCAAATAAGAATGGACGCCGGCTATATCTCAGTAACTACTAAACATAGAAACTTGGGGAAAAAAATTATGATTAAAGCGGTCATGAGAAAATTCTGGAAATTACTTTCAAGTTCCTCATTTCGCCGCCAGGGGGCACAATTGAAAATTATTTTTTTAAATTCTAAATTTCTCCGAAAATTCCCATATTAAGGTATAACTCTGATTACATCATTGGAAAGATTAGACAATTCTGCATCATTTTGGTTTAAGGCTCGTTGGCGTAACGACCTTGATAAGAGTGGGGGAAGCTATTGAATGTGTAAACATTAAAATCGCTGTAACTTTCAAACGCCGTATCCGATTTTACTAAATTTAGGCTTGTTTGGAAGGGAAAGGTAAGTACCTTCAATCGTCGTATCCTATGATACACGATAGTTTCTAATAAAATTGCTAGAGGGCGCAATTTGTAATAATAACAGTTTTTTAGATTTTATTCCGAAAATTCAAATCATACGGTATACTTTTGACATCATAATCGGAAAGTAGATAAAATTTACAAGAAAAGATGTGAAAACCGCAGTTTGATATCTTTGGTCGTTTCAGAGTTATTGCCAAAACAATAATTTTTAATACAAATTGCGCCCTCTAGCAATTTTATTAGAAACTATTGTGTACCATTGGATATGACAATTAAAGTTACTTACCTTTCTCTTCCAAACAAGCTTAAATTTAGTAAAATCGGGTAAGTCGTTTGAGAGTTACAGCGATTTTAATGTTTACACATTCAATAGCTTCTTACACTCTTATCAAATGAAAGTGTAAACATGAAAATCGCTGTAACTTTCAAACGACTTATCCGATTTTACTAAATTTAAGCTTGTTTGGAAGCGAAAGGTAAGTACATTTAATTTCATATCCAATAGTACACAATAGTTTCTAATAAAATTGCTAGAGGGCGCAATTTGTATTAAAAATTATTGTTTTGGCAATAACTCTAAAACGAACAAAGATATCACACTGCGGTTTTCACATCTTTTTTTGTAAATTTCATCTACTTTCCGATTATGATGTCATAAGTATACCGTATGATTTGAATTTTCGGAATAAAATCAAACAAACTGTTATTATTACAAATTGCGCCCTCTAGCAATTTTATTAGAAACTATCGTGTATCATTGTATACGACTATTGAAGGTACTTACCTTTCCCTTCCAAACAAGCCTAAATTTAGTAAAATCGGATAAGGCGTTTAGAAGTTACAGCGATTTTAAGGTTTACACATTCAATAGCTTCCCCCACTCTTATCAAGGTCGTTACGCCAACGAGCCTTAAACCAAAATGATGCAGAATTGTCTAAGCTTTCCAATGATGTAATCAGAGTTATACCTTAATATGGGAATTTTCGGAGAAATTTAGAATTAAAAAAAATAATTTTCAATTGTGCCCCTATGCGGCGAAATGAGGAACTTGAAAGTAATTTCCAGAATTTTCTCATGACCGCTTTAATGATAATTTTTTTTCCCCAAGTTTCTATGTTTAGTAGTTTCTGAGATATAGCCGGCGTCCATTCTTATTTGGCCACCCGGTACATTAAGAGAAATAATTATTAAGCTGGGTTTTTCTTATTAAATGTTAAATAAACGTATTTATATTACAGAATCACATGTGGTTACTCCTATTTTTGTTTTAAATTTTATCAAAGATCGCAACTTACAAGAACTGTATCCAAGCATTGCCATTGCGAATATTATTGACTATACCTGTAACGGTTGCTAGTGGGGAGAGGAGTTTTTTAAAGCTGAAGCTGATAAAAGCCTATCTTCGATCAACAATATCTCAATCTAGATTGACAAACTTAGCAACTTTGTCAATTGAAAACGAAATTGCTGAAAACATCGACTTTGATAACCTCATAAAAGAGTTCGCTGATAGAAAGGTCGGAAAAGTAAAATTTTATTAGTTTTTTTTCTAATTAACGGTTATTTTTTATAATAAATAATTATTTCTTTTAATAAATGGTTATTTCATTATATCCTTTCACTTTTTTCGTATGGGTTTGAATTATTGCAGTTGGGGGGCGCCGTAGAAATCTCGCCGAGGGCGCTGGTAGTGTTAAAACCGGCACTGGCCACTGAGCTGCCACAATGTACAATGTAAGGCGTCCCTATAGATCTATGCCAATAGCTACATCAGACATACTACCTAGAACATTTTAGAAATACCATCTGGGTTTGGATAAAAGTACAGGATGTCCAGTGACCGACCGGCAGAACTGCATAAGACTTGACTTGAGTTTTTTTACATCTTTTATTCTTCCGCAACTATTACACCACAAAACAAAACACATCTTCGGCAGGTTTAATAAAGTTTATTTAAAAGTAAATTATCTAACGTTTTACTTAAAAGGTATCCTTAGGTATTACATATCGCGCAAGGAAAATGGTCGGATGTTTTGTCATCAGAATCTTGGAAATTTTCACGGTATTAATTTTTTGTTTAAAACGGTTACATGCTGAATAATGAAAGTTTTAGATTTATAGAGAAATAACAGGAGCACCTTTAGCATAACTTTAAAATATACAGGATGAACCGGTAATAAGTTAATAAACGTCAAAGTCGACAAAAATACGTTTTTCCGGTAAGATACTGTGTATGCCCTAAAACAATCAAGATATTATTTACAAATTTTTGATTTTGAAAATGGTCTACATGCCTCGTATTTTTCAACTGATTGGCATGACTCCAACTAATATCATTTAATAATTAAAGAAAGATGTAGGTACCATTTATTTGGGATGAAAATCATACACATTTTAATGAATTAAAAAAAATGCTTACATCAGAACTTATTTTGCAATATTTTGATAAGAAAAAAAACCACAGTGATATATTCTATGGACTCTTCCAAAGATGGTCTAGATGCGGTTTTGTTGCAAAACAGTTTACCGTGTGCGTATGCATCAAGTGCTCTTTCTACCAGCCAAGTGAATTGGGCTCAGATTGAAAGTGGCAGCTGTCTGCTGTTGTGAAAAGTTTTCGCAGTATGTTTATGGATCAAGATTTACTGTTTAAACTGATCATAAACCATTGATATTTATTTAAAAAAAAATAGAATTGATTCGGCTTTTACTTGGTGGAAATCCATTATTAATTGTGTTAAATAAATGGTAAAAAAATAAAAAAATAATAATTTTACACTTTCCACAAATTTTTATTTTTACTCGACATGTTTCGCAACACAGTTGCTTCTTCAAAGGAGTACTTAAAAATGGTATCTTAAAAGGTATAGCTTAGGTGTAACAATAAAATTGTAGGTAATTTTCAGATTGTTTAAAATTGTTGGAAAACCCAATAATAAGTTTACAGACTAATTAAAGAGATTCTAAAGAGGTGATCCGTTTAAATCCAACTGATCATTAAGAAGAGTATTGGAATTTTTAAGCCTATTTATTTCTAAGGATTCAAGCAAATTTAATTTTGTACTTTTGTTTTCAATATGCGAGATATCGTAGTTATGATTAAATGTATGATTTACTTCTAACAGATGGTTAGAATAGTTAGAATCTGTTTTGTTTTTTATTAAACTAGCATGATGTTCATGCATCCGTTTTTCGAAGTTTCGGCCTGTTTGTCCAATATAAACTTTAGAGCAATCATTACATTTTAATTTGAAAACACCAGATTTATTTCCCTTGTTCAATTTACTTTTATTATTTTTAATGTGTTTTCCTAGACTATTGTTAGTTTTGAAAGCAATATTAATTTTTTTTTTGAAAAAGTTTTTTATTTTAGTGCTAATATGACCAATGTAAGAGATGACTTTATTTCAAGAACAGGGACAAATAAATAAAGTCATCTCTTACATAGATCATATTAGCACTACAATAAAAAACTTTTAAAAAAAACTTGAATATTAATATTGCTTTTAAAACTAACAATACTCTAGGGAAACACATTAAAAATAATAAAAGTAAATTGAACAAAGGAAATAAATCTGGTGTTTACAAATTAAAATGTAATGATTGCTCTAAAGTAGTCTAAAGTTTATATTGGACAAACAGGCCGAAACTTCGAAAAACGGATGAATGAACATCATGCTAGTTTTATAAAAAACAGAACAGATTCTAACTATTCTAACCATCTGTTAGAAGTAAATCATACATTTAATCTTAAATATGATATCTTGCATATTGAAAACAAAAGCACAAAATTAAATTTGCTTGAATCCTTAGAAATAAATTGGCTTAAAATTTCTAATACTCTTCTTAATGATCAATTGGATTTAAATGGATCACCTCTTTTGAATCTCTTTAATTAGTCTGTAAACGTACCTATTATTGGTTTTTCCAACAATTTTAAACAAGATGAAAATTACCTGCAATTTTATTGTTACACCTAAGCTATACCTTTTAAGATACCATTTTTAAGTACTCCTTTAAAGAAGCAACTGTGTTGCGAAACTTGTCGAGTAAAAATAAAAATCTGTGGAAAGTGTAAAATTATAATTTTTTAATTTTTTTACCATTTATTTAACACAATTAAAAAAACTTTAGCATCTTGTCCATCTAGATTACAGAAAATGCTATTAGCACTCCAAAACTTCAATTTTATAAACCAGGTTAAGATTTATTTATTGCTGGCACTTTATCGCGCGCAGTATATTATGGAAGCTAATATGTGTGATTGATTTGTCTATTGGTTTTACGGACGCAAAGTTAAAGAAATATCTAGTGGATATATATTATATAAGTAAGTATATTATATTAAAAAAGATAGGCCTCAAAGTGTAAAAAAGTGCCTAGTGAATTTTTTACTTTAAAATGTCTTTATTCCAAACTAACTTTTACAGTTCATTACATGGAAAGTGACAACATAATATAGAAAATAATAACCTTAAAAAAAATAACAATAAAAAAAAAAATTTAAGTTAATCCAATTTAATTCATTAATAAAATCAATGTAAAAAAAAATAGTATAAATAATTTAATTTGGTAAATATTTCTTTAATTGTTTTTTAAAAGTTGCCAATTTTTTAATTTTTCTGATATTTTGTGGAAGATTGTAATATTTTATAATTCCGTCATATAAAAGCGATTTTTTTCCGAAATTACTTTTTACTGATATAGTTTGATAATTTATGCAATGTCTGGTGTTATGATCATGTAATGTCTTATTCTCCTGAAGTGTTATGTTTGATTTTTTTTCTTTTAAAATAATAGAGTGAATTAGAATACAAATTTTTAATTTATAAATGTTTTGAACGTGTAAATACCCTTTCGGTCTATATAGATTAACAGTTGGTTCTAAATGTGGTAATTTGTGTATACATATAATAACTTTATTTTGTAATTTTAATTACGATATTACTTTACATTTCGACACGAAATTGTGCAATTTAATGGATTGTTATATAAAGATGATAAACTTATAGAGCCTCTGGGCAAAAAGCGAGAAATAATTAACAAAATTCATTATTCCCATTTAGGCATAGTTAAATGTATATATATATATAAAAAAAAATAGAGCCGCGGAATCTTTTTATTGGCCTGGTATGTCTACTCATGTACAGGATGTCGTATCCAATTGCAAGGTTTGTCAAACTTTTCAAAATAATAATCGCACAGAACCTTTACCTAATCATGAAATTCCTGACAAGCCTTGGTCCAATAATAAAGTAATCAACACAAATATTGCACAGCCACTCTCCTTGTCTCATGAATAGTACAATGACATACAAACATATCACAGATATGAGATATTTTATTGACGTTAGTATACATTAAGTAAATTGAAGAATTGAGATATTAGTATTCGCTCTTCGCCAATAAATTGTTATGCTATTTCTAGAGTTTAATCTAGGCACTAAAAAATTATTTTGTTTAAGCAGATCAGGACAATCAATTCTACCATGCAATATTTTGTTTAATAGAGTAATCGATGATATGTTTTTACTTAGTTCTAGGAAACCAAATCTATTAAGTCATATGCAATACCTCTAGCAGGGACGACACCATTACTTTTCAGTGCCACATATTTTTAAAATTTCCGCTGAACCTTTTCAATTGCACTTATGTACTTTGTAATAAGGCCTCCAGACTTCCGAAACAGGGTTTTTATGGCTTCTATATATAGTGGTGACATCCCTGCAATTCTGCACGATAAAACCAAGTGCCGCAATGGCTCTAGAAACAATATCTGTAATATGCGAATAAAATTTCTATCGAATAATCAATCACAATCAATCAATCACTCATACCCAAGTCCCCTGCAGTAACCGAGCGATTAAGGGTGGCCGAAGACATATTGTGTCTTTTTTTCGCGAATATGTTACACCTTTACATTTACTTACTTTCAGACCCAATCGGTTACGATCGCATCTTTAAGCGAGTAATAAGTAGTCTGTTATGTCTGAAATTGACTTGATTATTTTTTAATCGTCCGCAAAAAGAAGTTTATTCTCTACCAAAATACGTGCTAAATCATTTATGAAAATTATAAATAATAGTGTCCCCATATTGGAACCTTGGATTAGGAATAATAGGGGCCCCCGATTAGAACCTTGAGATGGATGCGATAATACAATAATACCCTCAGGACCATCGATAAATTACACAGTATCGTTGTTGATCTATAGTTCGTGTTTCGCGATTTCCGTTCTTAAAGAAGATGTACCATCCGAAAAAACTGTTGGATATTTTTATGCTTTTTGTTTAGTTATTAATAGAATCTATAATTAGGGTAAAAGTATTTCTATATCTATTTGTTCTCCTAAAGATGAATGCTTAACATATAAAGAATTTACTACCCTTTAGACTAGACGTTTGAATTTAAATACACCAGTGGAGGAAAATTTAACATGTATCATTTGTTTGCTTTTAAATTTACACTTCATTTTAAGCAGGGACTATTTCTTTACGTATATAATATTATTTTATCTGCCAATCATTAACTCTAGAAGCAAGGTAAAAATTTATGCAAATATAATGCCGAGCATAATATTAATATTATAAAGAACTTCAAAGCATAAATTTCCATTGGAATGACGTAAATATAATTGGAAACATAATAACAATATGAAACAAACTTATGTAATGTTCGATCTTAATTGATTGAAGGTATCGTCGAAGTAAATAAACTCATGTAGTACTTCTGCTCTGCTTTGCCCACATCGATCACAAATTTTAAAGCTGACATGGCATTCCTATATTTCGTCACCTCTTAACCCCTCTGTTCCCATCGGTGCCTAAGTCTGTTAAAAGCAGTTGTCCGATTTACAAGAAAGTAATAATGAGGGTGGGTTTATGGAATCTTATTTACTTTAACTTACGGTCATACATGGTCATGTATCATACATGCTCATTAAAACTATTTTAGCTGCAAAATACTGTATCCCAATTGGAAGCTTTGAAATTGCAGACGATATTTGTTGTCAATATAAAAAACAAAATTAGTGACATAAAGTTGAACTAAATATAGCTATTGTGTTCAAAATAGGGAAAGCTTATAATGCAATTTAAATTTTTGCAGGCAATCCTCGAAACAAGGTTGCACTACAGCCAGGGCACTCGCTTATGGACTGGATTCGACTGGGCAGCTCTGGAAAGGATCTTACAAGGTTAGGAGCTAAAGCAGGAACCTTAACGGTAAGCAAATTATTGTAGAGAAAGCCTCGGCCACGATACGAGCGGCAAGCGGTGAGCGTTAAAGCGGTAAAACAGCAGAGCGGTAAAGCGGCAGAGCTGTAGTGGCCACGATACAAGCGGTGTTTTTGAGTTTAATTTTAATTCAGTCTTCAAAATGGAGTCTCCGGACGAGGTTGTCCAACTCCTGTTCTTAAGTGAAAACAGCATTTTAAAAAGACGTGTGTTAGATAGGTGTCACAGGCGTAAAATGTACGGTGTTCACCCTATAAACAGGCTGAGACATCGGTTCGGTGAATATCATCATCTGTTTGCTGATTTGAGAAGAGATGCAACCCGGTGACTCCTGGTGACTCCGCTGTTCTTGAAGTCATTGTGACAATCGTTCCAAAGGGGAGGTCTTGACTGAACTTCAGAAATAAGAACTTCATATTTCGCATCCACGAGCTGTCTTCCCAACTTTGCCTTTTTAGTTGATTTAGCAGCAGAGTCAACAACATTTGGGTCCGACATGATGCACAGCTTGTGACAGAATGAGCTGAGCGGTGAGCGGCAGGAGAAAAATTTAATGTCTGGAGGTGGCGGCAAGCGGCGAATGAGCGGCGCCATGTGGTGCCGCTCACGTCTGTCGTGGCCAGTATCGGGCGTTCTCCGTATGCACAATACAAACATTAAATTTGCCGTCGCCGCTCCAGCCGCTCTACCGCTCACCGCTGACCGCTTGCCGCTCGTATCGTGGCCGAGGCCTAATGAGTAATCGACAACAAGGCGGTAACATATTGGTTGGTTGTTTGGTTAAAGGCGGGGGTCGGGTTCGACGTGCGTCCCAAGCTTCTTACACTGCAGTCTTCCGGCTTATTGTGCGCCCTAGTCTTGTTAAAAGATATTTGTTCCTTCTACGAGGTCCAGTAATTTTCATGTCCAGTTTGTCATTCGGGAGGTTGTCGCCGCGTTGAATATTTCCGAAGATTTTGAATCTTTTTCGGGTTGGTGCTTCGCAGTTGTACATACATGATATGAAAGGCGGTTTCGTCCTCTTCACCGCAAGGTCTACATTTAATGGGTCCATTATAGATTCCCATTCATTAAAGGTGTTTTCTTAAGTGACAATCGCCTCTTAGCAAGCCAATCACTTGCCTTAACTGGGTACGCGTAGCATTTCAGTTGATAGTTTCTTTGAGTGTTTATCGAGAACGGCCCGTGCGGGTGCCTGGCTATGTGTACCGTTTCATCGAGATAGATGTTGTTTTTGCGCCCATCTGTCTAATGTTGTTTTGGTTGCCTGTTTTGATATTCCAAGGGAGGGTTTGGGGCCCCTAAAAGTTTAAGCAGATCCGGTTCTTGCCAGTTCATCTGCTTTTTCGTTGTCTTTCCCTCTGAGTTCAGCCTTGTTGTTTCTGGCTGCCAGGTCTTTTAGGTCATTAAGGCACTCCGTTGTGATTTTTTATGTTAATCGGAAGGAGTTCAAAGCCTTAAGGGCAGCTTGTGTCTGATAGGATATACAGTGACCGGCAAAGAGTTCGCAACATATGGGAAAAAAAATTATTAGCGGAATATTGAAAAATCTTTTTTGGGGGATTGGATGTGCATGTCCCATAACCTTAATATCGATTTTGACATACGTCACGTGACCAATGGTATGGCGGGAAAGTTGAAAAAACCAATATGAAATCATCATAAATCAGATAAGTTGGAGATATCGAAAAAATTCCAAGAATAAAAAGTGTTTAGAATTCCATTAGAACATTGAATACAATGTTTGGGATATCTACTTAAAAAAATATAAAATCGAATATTTTTGTAAATATTTTTTTGCCGAATTAAAAATTTCCATATTTTTCCTTTCTTAAAGCTTCATTAAAGTAAAACTGACATCTGGTGACCACAACTAGAAATATTCTTTTGTTTTTCTGACAACTTGGAGCAATAATTCAAAAAATTCGTTTACACTTGGATACCAGCTGTTGCAATAGTCTATTTCTAATAACCTTATCGATATTTTTTATATCGAAATATTCTATTATGTTAAGAAATCCTTAAATTCATTAATCCAAAGCAAATTTTATTTATAACCGTAAAAAATAATTTAAATTTTTATTAATTTTTAGATTTTTTTAAAGATTTCTGCGAAATTCAAAATTATTTTTTACGGTTATAAATAAATTTTTTTTTGGATTAATGAATTTAATGATTTCTTAACATAATAAAATATTTCGATATAAAAAATATCGATAAGGTTATTAGAAATAGACTATTGCAACAGCTGGTATCCAAGTGTAAACGAATTTTTTGAATTATTGCTCCAAATTGTCAGAAAAACAAAAGAATATTTCTAGTTGTGGTCACCAGATGTCAGTTTTACTTTAATGAAGCTTTAAGAAAGAAAAAATATGGAAATTTTTAATTCGGTAAAAAAATATTTACAAAAATATTCGATTTTATGTTTTTTTAAGTAGATATTCCAAACATTGTATTTACGGCTCTAATGGAATTCTAAACACTTTTTATTCTTGGAATTTTTTCGATATCTCATCAACTTATCTGATTTAGGATGATTTCATATTGGTTTTTTCAACTTTCCCGCCATACCATTGGTCACGTGACGTATGTCATCGATTTTAAAGTTATGGGACATGCACATCCAATTCCCCAAAAAAGATTTTTCAATATTCCGCTAATAAAAATTTTCCCCATATGTTGCGAACTCTTTGCCGGTCACTGTATATATATTTTGGTTGTGGTAGCCCTTTTCAAGATTCTTTTGTACTCATGCTTGTATCGCGTAGTAGTCCCGAAAGTGTCATTGTTTAGCGAGGATTAGGTCTTATTAGTTCTTAAATACAGGGTGTTCTCAAAGTTGAGTCATTTATTTTACCAGGTTGTAGAACTCGTAAAAATAAGTAATTGTACCAAAAATCATTTATATAAAAGTTGCAGAATAAAGAGGTTATTAACAATTGAAAAAATGTAAAATTTAAGAACTGTAAGACCTGCTTTTTGGATATTCTCGACCACTGCGTTATGAATGTTTTGTTTACTGGCGATAAGGTATGCCCTTTTTTTTGTAGGATACAAATTACTTATCATTCATTCATTTTACGGGTTTTAGTGCGAATTTCGATTTGACCAGTGCTAAATAATTCGCTAAAGTGCGTGATATTTTTGATTTTTGGACATTTTGTGCGATAAAAATTGCGCAAGTTTATGAAAACAATGAAAGTGGACATAATATTAACTTACGGGGAGTACCAACAAAATGCAGCCGCCGCATGTCGTTTGTACGCGGAAAGGTTTCCTTTAAGAAATCGTCAGGCTCCGCGGATGTTTGTAAATTTAGTTACAAGACTTCGCGACACAGGCTACTTAAAGGAACAACGAGGTGGTCACGCTGGAAGACCTCCTCCACGCGAAATGGTACAGATTGAGGAGGACATTTTAGGAATTGTCGAAAACGACCCAACAACGTCCACTAGGTCAGTAGCAGCTCAAGTTGGAACTGTTCATAGCAAAGTGTGGAAGACTATACGACAAGAACAACTTTATCCCTACCATTATCAACGGGTACAAGCGTTACAACCCGAAAATGGTCCTAGAAGAGTTGAATTTTGTCAGTGGCTATTAAATCAATACAACAGAAATGAAAATTTTACCAAATTTATTTTGGCTACTGACGAGGCCACATTTACAAGAAATGGAGTTACAAATTTTCACAACAACCATATTTGGGCAGCAGAGCAAACCCATTTTCAGGACAGATTTTCAGTAAATGTTTGGGCTGGCGTAGTAAATGGCATGCTTATTGGGCCTTACTTTTTTCCAGCTCGACTGACAGGTGACATTTATTTAGACTTTCTTCAAAACACTCTGCCACAATTATTAGAAGATGTTCCTTTAAATGTGAGACAGAATATGTGGCTTTTACATGATGGAGCACCGCCACATTTTAGACGAGAAGTTAGGGAACATTTAAATAATGAGTTTCCTAATAGATGGATAGGGCGCAATGGCTACATTTCTTGGCCTGCACGCTCTCCGGATCTAACGTCCTGCGATTTTTTTTCTGTGGGGCTATTTAAAACAGTTGGTTTATCACGATGCAGAGGTAAATACTGTGCAAGAACTACAACAGCGCATCAGAAACGCTTGTGATGTTGTTCGTGGACACCCGGATTTTATTCTTGAAGCGTGTAGTCACTCATGGATACGCCGAGCAAGACTTTGCGCAAACCGAACAAATGGTGATAATTTTGAACAATTTTTGTAACATCGGGATGCATTTTGCCGGTGAGTAATGAATTATTGTGAGTTGCAATAAAAATAAAACGCAGTGGTCGAGAATACCAAAGAGCAGGTCTTAAGTTTTTAAATTTAAAATTTTTCCAATTGTTAATGACTTCTTTATTCTGCAACTTTTATATAAATGATTTTTGGTACAATTACTTATTTTTACGAGTTCTACAACCTGGTAAAATAAATGACTCAACTTTGAGAACACCCTGTATAATTTAATACTACTGTATCAACGTTATTTTCCGATATTTAAATTATACAGGGTGGCCTTTTAGTGTGGCAAAGTACAATAGCTCCGTTACTATTTCAAATACATTAAAAATATTAATACAAAAGTTGAAGGGCAGTAAGTGACTTATAACGTAAAATTATTTTTAACTCTATAGGGTGGCTCAAAAAAGCGGAACAATAAAAAATGTACTTTTTTCAAATGGAACACCCTGTATATTTTTACATTTTTAAATTCCACATAAAATTATAATTATTTTTTATTAAATACATTATTAGAGTATACTTTATAGTTTCCGAGATATTGACTCTTGAAAAGTAACATTTTTGAACTTTGACAGCTTCTAACTTTCTAACAGCACGTCTTAGAGCAAAACGGCTTACATGTCCCTATCTTTAATTTTTATTATATTCCCAAAAAAATCAACTTCCGGTTAAACCGGATGTTACTCGAAAGCAGGAAATATAGTTGTTCCGGTTTAACTGGAAGTTGATTTTTTTGGGAAGATAATAAAAATTGAAGATAGAGACATGTAAGCCGTTTTGCTCTAAGACGTACTGTTAGAAAGTTAGAAGCTGTCAAAGTTCAAAAATGTCACTTTTCGAGAGTCAATATCTCAGAAACTATAAAGTATAGACTAATAATGTATTTAATAAAAAATAATTATAATTTTATGTGGAATTTAAAAATTAAAAAATATACAGGGTGTTCCATTTGAAAAAAGTACATTTTTTATTGTTCCGCTTTTTTGAGCCACCCTATAGAGTTAAAAATAATTTTACGTTATAAGTCACTTACTGCCCTTCAACTTTTGTATTATTATTTTTAATGTATTTGAAATAGTAACGGAGCTATTGTACTTTGCCACACTAAAGGGCCACCCTGTATAGCGGCGTTTTTTCTCAAACAAAATGACAAATTTTAGGTTTCGCGGGCGAATGTTGTAGTACCGCTGAAATTCTCACTAGTTTGTCACATATCGGAATTCCCATTATTTGGCTTTCGTTTTTATACAGGGTGTTTTTTTAAGGTCGACGAGCGGCCATATCTCAGAAACTACTGGGCATAGAAACTCAGGAAAAGAAAAATGTTAATTAAAGTGGCCATGAGAAAATTCTGGAAATAATTTTTAAGTTCCGCAAGTAAATTTTAAAATTTTACATAACTCCGAAAATTCCACATTAGGATATATGTTTGATAACACCATTTTAAAGCTTGGACAATTATGCATCATTTTGGTCTTATGCTCATTGGCATACCGACTTTAATAAGAGTGGGGGAAGCTGTTGAAAGTGTAATCATTTAAATCGCTGTAACTTATAAACGACTTATCCGATTTTAGCAAACTAAAGACTGTTTGGAAGAGAAATGTATGCACTTTCACCAATCATTTTTAGTTGTCCATAATAGTTCTAAAAAAAAATGCTAGAGGGCGCAATTTGCAATAAGAATACATTTTTTGATTTTACTCCAAAAAAATAAATCATATGGTATAATTATGATACCATAATCAAAAAGTAGATAAAATTTGGTAGAAAACATATTAAAACCGCAGCTTGATATCTCCGTTCGTTTCAGCGTTATCGCCAATAGAATAATTTTTAAAACAACTTGCGCCCTCTAGCAATTTTATTAGAAACTATCTTGCACCATTGGATACGACAATTGAAGGTACTTACCTTTCTCTTCCAAATAAACTTAAATTTAGTAAAATCGGTTAAGTCGTTTAGAAGTTACAGCGATTTTAATGTTTACCCTTTTACTTGATAAGAGTGGGAGAAGCTATTGAAAGTGTAAATATTAAAATCGCTGTAGCTTCTAAACGACTTATCCGATTTTACTAAATTTAAGCTTGTTTGAAAGAACCTTGTATTCTCGTATCTAATGGTACACGATAGTTTCTAATAAAATTGCTAGAGGGCGCAAGTTGTTTTAAAAATTATTTTATTGGCGATAACTTTGAAACGAACAAAGATATCGAACTGCGGTCTTCACATTTTTTCTTGCAAATTTCATCTACTTTTTGATTATGGTATCATAATTATACCATATGATTTATTTTTTTGGAGTAAAATCAAAAAATGTATTCTTATTGCAAATTGCGCCCTCTAGCATTTTTTTTTAGAACTATTATGGACAACTAAAAATGATTGGTGAAAGTGCATACATTTTTCTTCCAAACAGTCTTTAGTTTGCTAAAATCGGATAAGTCGTTTATAAGTTACAGCGATTTAAATGATTACACTTTCAACAGCTTCCCCCACTCTTATTAAAGTCGGTACGCCAATAAGCATAAGACCAAAATGATGCATAATTGTCCAAGCTTTAAAATGGTGTTATCAAACATATATCTTAATGTGGAATTTTCGGAGTTATGTAAAATTTTAAAATTTACTTTTCAATTTCGCCCTCTTGCGGCAAAATGCGGAACTTAAAAATTATTTCCAGAATTTTCTCATGGCCCCTTTAATTATAATTTTTCTTTTCCTGAGTTTCTATACCCAGTAGTTTCCGAGATATGGCCGCTCGTCGACCTTAAAAAAACACCCTGTATACTGCCATATTGTCATTAAAACTTTCTCTTTCAGTTGATTTGTTATTCATTAACTTGTATGTTCTCCTTCCCTATCTCGTTATGCAGGTCAGGACGTCTTTCCAGGTGAGGGCGATAACTTCCTCTCTTCGGAGAACCCGAAGCCGAGCCCAAGGCCCGATGTCTCGGTTTCTCCAGAGCCTCACACGTCCAAATGCAGCGGTGTCCACTCCTCTTCCTGACACCCAATCTTCTTTAGGTTTAAGCTTTTATCGTAAACTTTTATCCTCTTTATTAAGAATATAGGCCAATATACCGGGTGTTTGGAGAGGAAAGGGCAATATTTTGGGAATGTGTTCAGACGGTGAACATAAGAGAAATAAACCCATATGTTTTAGTTCGCTTCTCAACCATTTCTGAAATAATAGGTTCCAAACTTTTTGTAAGTTAATTTTTATTTTAATAGCGAATACTTGCAGGGACTGCATTACAAACTAACTTAAAAACATTTTTTTTTAAAACCCCTTCACCAACTTCAAAACATTTTTCGGCACGTTTGTTAATCGCTCGGGTAGCACGTTGGATTGAGTGGGAATTGTTTTTTATAAAAGCTGCAGCATTGAAAATTCGATCGCAGAGTGCTTCTCTCGTTTCCACTCGTGTTTCCTATACTAGCGATTTCATCCATCCCCAAAGGCAGTAATCAAGCGGGTTTAAGTCTGGTGACCTCGGTGGCCAAAATTGCAAACCACCTCTGCCAATCCAGCGATTAGGAAAACGATAATTCAAGAAATTTCGCACACGGAGACTAAAATGAGGTGGAGCCCATCATGTTAGAAGTACATTCGTTGTCGAACATTTAACGGAACATCATCCAAAATGTGTATCAAATGGTCTTCCAAAGACCGTAAAAACCAGTAAGACGCCCATCCATTTCAAATGGACCAAACAACTGGTCGTTGAGCATTCCACACCAGACATTAATACTGAATCGATGTTGAAAGTTTCATTCGCATGAGGGTTTTCATCTGACCACCGATGTTCATTGTGGCAATTATTAATTCCATCATGAGTGAATCGCTAAATAAAATGTTTTTGTGCAGACTTCTGGATCCATTCACAAAATTGTACCCTTGAACCAGGATTACCATCTAGAAGATGTTGAACGGGTTGAACATAAAAAGGTTTTAAACCGTTTTTTCTAAGTGACTCCGATATGGCTAGATGTGATGGTATATGAAGTTCATTTGCAACCCGTCTCGTACTTATTTGCATCGCGCGCATCGCACTACCGTTACAGTAACCATACACGAATATCATGTCGGCCTACTCCCCGTGACTGAATGTGTGGGGCATTGTAAGCATGAAAATCTTGGTTCAAGTCGATACGCTTAATATGAAGCTAACTAACAACTACTATGCATGTCAAAATAATCAATCAAAATGTATCGCACATTTAAAACTAAAGCCTGCTTCATTATTTCAATATAAAAAAAATTCAGAACCGATTATTTCAGAAATGGTTGAGAATCGAACTAAAACATAATATGGGTTTATGTCTCTTATTTTCACCCTCTGAACACATTCCCAAAATATTGCCCTCTCCTTTTCAAACACCCTGTATATTATTCCCCCCAACTAATGGCACACGAAAGGATTTTTTTTAAATTGGTGCATTTTGTAGGTTTACCTTTTTAAAGTGAAATTTTAGTGCATTAGTTTATTTATTTTATATAGGTGACAAGGCAAGAACTAGCACAACACAACAAGCAGGATGACGCTTGGCTGGCCATTCGAGGAAAAGTTTATAACGTCACTGAATATTTTTCATTTCATCCGGGAGGCGAAAAAGAGTTAATGAGGGGTGCAGGAATAGACGCCACGGAGTTATTTGACCAGGTAAAGTAGACCGTGTTTATTCATGTTTTTGTAACATGCTTATGCATGGTTTCTAAATAAAAAGTATCGCAATATTGTACAGTTTGGTTAACCATTAAGGTTACCACTCTAACAATAATTATTATGAAATTGTGTTACCATTGTTTACATACACCTGTAAACAGTGGGTACTATGACACATTGTATCACTACTTAATGTGATTTACTTGAATGAAACCGCGGCACTAGGAAGTGCGATATAAACTCTAGCACATGGTAAGGGCCAAGAAAAGAGATCATAATCAAGCTCAGTATTTTAAAAATATTTATATTCGTTCACCGGTTTCGAGCAATCAGTAGGATACTTTTCTTTAAATCCGATACACCAGTAGTGATTTTCATTTTAAATTTAGTAGGTTTTAGGCAAATTTCTCAGCCATCAATCTATCAAAGGTGACGGAATTAGGACTTTGTGCATTTTAAGTTAAGGATAAACACTTTAGTCTTTCCAATCCTTTTACATTATTATTATAGGTTTAGACAGTAGGCTGTCGTATTTTATATTTGCGCGGTAAGTCTCTTAATATATCATAAAACTGTCACAATTACTATTCTATGCTCCCTTCAGTAGGTGAGCATCCAGCCGAGTTTTAAAAGCGTTAAGCGTAGGAGAGGTAACAGTCTCCTCTGGTAGGTCATTCCATTTTTGCACAGCTCGATTTGTAATAAAGTTCCTTCTGGTTAGTCTATGACTAAGTTCACTAGTTAATTTTAAAGAATGTCCACGAAGGTGATGGTTGGCATCCCGATTAAAGAAATATATATTACATGTGTAGTGCCCGTGGAGTATTTTATAAACCTCGATTAGACAGCCTCTGCTTCTGCGATGCTCCAATGTGGTGAGTTTAAGGACTTTTGGTCTGTCCTCATATGACAAATTTCTTAGACGTAGAGGAATTTTCGTGGCTCTTCGTTGCACTCGCTCTAGGAGATCTATGTCCCCTCTAAAATATGGACACCACGCCACAACTGCATGCTCCAGTATAATAGGTCTTACATACGTTTTGTAGGCTCTCAAAAACACCTCTGTCCCCAGCCATAAGTTTCAGCTGGGCATAGGGTCACCAATGCTCGTTTTATATAGCAATATATATTTTATTTTTGCTAATTTTGTATTTTTTAATGAATAAAGCTTGGTTATTATTATTATTATTATTACGTTCTGTTTTTCTTTAAGGTTAAGGGTAAGATAGAGCCATTTTTTATGTATTTTAATAGATACCCATAAAGGTGTACTATTTACTAGGGTTTAGCTGACCTTTTTCAAAGCTTTTTAAACATTTCTACTGATGAAGTTTCTGTGTCTATATTTTTGCATAAAATTACTATCCCAATAAATTAAGCAAGAATTCCCTTACTACTAAGGTATTTTTACTTTAAACAGTTTGGTAAAGATGTGTGCTCATAAATTTTTGTTATAAACTAATAAATTAAAAATTTTCTGCAATTTTTGTAAGAAGTTAAGTATCTCAACAAACCGTGTACAAATCGGCCAACAAAATGTTGGCAACATGTTGACGGACGTTAGCAATATATTTATCGTATACAACAACTTGTATCTGGATACATCTTTTCAACATTGTTGCTCGTTTAAACCAGACTGTGTGTTGAAGTAAATATGGAAGAGACTGTTGCTGATGGTGAGGGTGATAGCACTGCATCCATTATAATAACTGCCCAAAAACGAAAATGTGGCAGAGAGAATTTTTTAAAACTGGACGAACTATGGCGATAGCTTAATGTCTGACTCGACCTAATGACTGAGTTACTTTTCAACGATGGTACCTCGTTTCGCATAATTTTTGCACTTAATGTCCCACAATGGGGCAGCAGCTCTTAGAATTTCGATTAGCTCCACCACTGTCATGTTTGCTACACACAAGTACCTAGTACCTACTAGCCTGATACTTCTGGTTCTGCACCACTTGTTGACAACACCATCCACTTACACACTGGGAGAACTTTTCCATTTAAAATGGAAAACACAGATACGACAAACAGTCAACAAATTTCTTCATGTCATGCCGGCCAATATTGTCGCGTATTCATCAACTTGTAGCTAGTTGACGGGAAACATGTTAACATCAATATCAGCAAGTTGTCAACATTTTGTTGGTCGATCTGTACACGCCTTAAGGTCAATTAACTGTTGCCAAGTATGCACTGTTTGAGATTGATTATAATATATAAGGATTAGGATAAAACTGAATTTTAGTGACTAATTTATATGAACACAGTAATATTTTACCTGGTTTGTTCTGAATTACCGTCCGTAAATCCTGCGATAGGTCTGGCAAGCTTCTTGGTAGCAAATGGATTTCCTTGGGAGAATCTGGATAGGAAATGGCGTCGATGGTTTAAATGTGTTGAATTTGTTTCTAAAAAAGGTCCTTTTTTCTCGGCATTAAGATTATTTGCAGGTTTTTTGCATTTTGTACTTATAATAGTAGGTACTTCATTGGCTTATCTTTACATAGCAGGATACCAGGTAATAGTACACCAGACTTTTATCTCGTTAAATTTTTTGGAGCGTTTCTTATTAAGTAGTATGTCACCGCCGCCTGCGAGAGACCGAGTAAACAAAAATGGCTGATTCATGCCTTAATAATTATGGAGTACGAGTACCTACGTTATATGCCAATGAATAAAGATTCTTTATTCATTATTATATGCAGAGAAGTTACTACAAGGTGTTCAAGTATTTTGAAAAGACTATCGTGAAATATAATTCTTGTAGGGGAGACCGTGGCAGGTTGTAACGAAAAATATTTGAAATTTTTTTTCTTGGAGCTGTTTTCGCTAACCAATTTTTTTTTGTCATGAATGTCTACTTACATATGTTGTGAACAAATTGATTAAATATATATGACAATATTTTCAAAAATTAAACTGTCAGCTTTTTTTTAAATAGATCCGAACCTTTGTTACAAATTGCCCCGTCTCGGGGTAAAAAGTAACAGTAAGCGGTGTAAGTGGTAACGCATATTTTTTTATTGTTATATTTACTTAAATAGAAACGTGAACATAAAAAACATGAACGTGAACATAAAAAACATTTTAAACAAACATAAATAAACATTAGTTAACGTGAACTAGCTATTTTTGGTTATCTATTCACTATCCGAATCGAAATGATAAGAACTTCAAGTCAGCGCAAGTTTCATGTGACCACTTTTTACACTTGTGGCAACTAATCCATTTTTCGTTAGGTTTGCTACGCCCATATGATTCAGTGCAAATAAACAAAAGTACTTTTCTTCTGAAGAATCGTCTGATTCTACGTAAACTTTTCTTTTCACTTTCGACTTAATAATTTTGTACTTTTTGGCCTTTCGACCATTTTGTTCTTCTTCTAGTGCATCCTTCTCTGGTGTGTCAGTTAGTACCGCTGATCTTCTTTTTTTTTCGATCCTTAAGAGGGTTGTCTTTCGCTGATCAGCTTTAGGAAGTGGACGAACAAACTCTGGAGAGAATGTAATCTTGCCTTCCATTTGGGAAGTAACGTCAACTTAATCCTGGCGTTGAAGCAACGGGTTCGAGTTCAGCTATTTCAGAATAAGGTGTTGTTGTGAATACATAATTTATCACATTGGGGTAAATTGTAACATGTTACATTTTGCCCAATTAGATTGTTACAATTTGCCCCCGGATCGAATATTTTCGTTTTGTCTTTGCAGAAAAAAAAGTAAATATATAATCATGCATAGCTTTGTCAATATAATAACCTAGACTGCAATGATTCATTTATGACAAAAAAAAAACTCAGCAGGCAGCTTGTAACATTTATTTTAAAATAAAATTATGATATCGATTTTTACTCTACGTGCCACAATATAAACAATATCGGAAATAACCTTAACCACAATGTCTGTTGCTCGACTGTCTAGACATACCTGAGCTTCACTCACAGTGTTCTCCAAAAGCCTACATAGGGTTCGGGGTTGCCAGCTTTTAAATTAGGAAAATATTTGGTGTGTTACACCTTACCCCGTGCTACAACCTGCCCCGGTCTCCCATACATAGCTTCTTTTTGCAACTTTTTATGTCATTTTTTTTTTTTCGATTTACACATTTAACGTAACCGTAGTTGATTTCGTAAACTCGTTAAATCAGTATTTTCCTCAACAGGTTCACTCGTGGGTTAACTATGAACAAATCTTGCATAAATGTCTAGTTGGAAGATTAGTGTCCCCAGATTCCAACATTGATAAGGAAGCGTTGTTTTTTGGCAAGGAAGTTACTGCATCTTGGAAATCCACCAGTCCTGACTCAAATATACTTGAAGTATCTTCTGCAAATGCATTACGTAAGTATGGAAGATGACATAACAAGATGTATCCAATTTATTTCAGCAAATACATTTTAATATACCGGGTTTTTTCAAAAGACGTTTACCCCTATAATTTTTTTATATTTATAGATATTAAAATGAAATTTTGAGATTATGCATAAGAGATGAGTCTGCATTTATTGGCATCATTTTCAATTTGTTACCACTTCCGGTTTGACCGGATTATTTAAAAACGTTATGCATTAGGGCCTTTTCTAAAGAAATATAAAGGCGGCTTTGAAAATCAATGGAATGGCTTTGAAAACCAATATGGTTTTTAATTAAAATTGTAATGTCATTCGTTTATTAAACTTACATTGTAAATCAGATGAAATGGTTCGTTTTACTAGAAATGAACAAATTAATTTGCTACTAATTTTTGGAGTGACCAGAAAACTTCTTCTGAAGCCGCAAGATTGTATGTAGATATTGTATGTTTTATAAACTAATGACAATAGAACTTTAAATTAAAGCCATATTGCTTTTCAAAACCATTCCATTGTTTTTAAAAGCCGCCTTTATATTTCTTTAGAAAATACAGGGCGGCAATAATGCATAACGCTTTTTAATTTGCGATTGGGACTTAAGGCAATTTTTTTCGTGTCAATTTTAAAATAGCATGGGAGTGTATGGTATCAAATTATTGAAAAAAAATGCTCGTTTTAAATATCCTAGTAAACTACCATCGTTCCATTTGAAAAAATGGGGTAAACGTCAAGAAAACAAAATTTCCTTTTTTAAACGCTTGTAAAACTTAGAAAGTCAATTATTATGACATAATTTTTATTTTCATATACTACTTGACTATAAATTAACAGATTGAATTAATTTGTAGCACTCTAGATTGAAAATAAAAAATAAACATAAAAATGTTATAACACGTCAAAAAATGACAAGTGAGCTGTCATTTTACTCAGAATGTTATGCTGAATCCCAATAAGTAAAAATATACAAGATGTCCCATTTAAAATATCAAAGTCAAGGTCACTTTCGGTCAAACCGGAAGTGCTAACAAATTGAAAATTATGCCAATAAATGCAGACTCATCTCTTATGCATAATCTCAAAATTTTATTTTAATATATATAAATACAGAAAAGTTATAGGGGTGAACGTCTTTTGTGAAACACCCGTTATGTAAAGCCATTTTTAAGATTTTTTTTACAATTTACATTTTTACAATTTTACAAATTGAAATAAGGCAAAGAATAAAACAATATAAAAATCATACTTGGACTGACATACTAACAAACCTAAATATAAGAGACAATTCATTATGGAAAGTAATTAAAAGAACAAAAAACCAACAAACGACAATACCCTCATTTACAAATAATCCACAAAATAACAGACAAAAAGCACAAACCTTAGCAGACCACTACGCACAGACATGCGTAGGACAACCAAACGTAACTAATGAACAGAATGAGGTTACCAGAATAGCGAACTTATTCATTAAACAAAAATATCCAATCCCACCTTCAATCCTACCAACCCTATATACAAATCCACGTGAGCTGTGTACAGTTATAAGAAATCTGCCAAACAATAAAGCACCAGGAGGGGATGAGGTTGCTAACATTCTGATCAAAAACATACCACGAAAAACAATAATACAATTCGTACGCATCATTAACACCATGTTTCTCTTGCAGCACTTCCCGAGCGCTTGGAAAAATGCAATAATCATTCCAATATTAAAACCTGGAAAAACCGTAAATAGACCAGACTCATACAGACCTATTTCACTCCTAAGCGCTCTGGGAAGGGTTGCAGAGAAAATCATACACATAAGACTAAAGAGCATGAAATTGGACCAGAAGCTGCCAGAAGAACAATTTGGATTTAGGACAGGGAGAGGAGCAGTACTTCTCATAGCCCATGTAGTACAAAAAGCCATCCAAAAAATGGAAATTGAACAAAATACAGTACTTCTCTCTTTGGACATCCGAAAAGCATTTGACAGCGTATGGTTCAGTGGATTGCTCTATAAACTCATCACACTTCACAATTTCCCACTACACTTCATTACACTAATACACTCATACATAACAGACAGAACACTCACGGTCAGGGTGGAAAGCAACCTCTCAGATCCCATAAAACTCCATGCTGGATTACAACAAGGCACAACTCTGGCAGGCCCACTGTTTAACTTGTACACAGCCGACATCCCACCCCATCCAAATTCCCAACTGGCCACATTTGTCGATGACGTACTATTATACGCCAGTTCGTATTACGCAAATGTGGCCAGACAGCACATATCAAATCACCTACATACCCTTATACCATGGTATAAAAAGTGGAAATTGGAACTAAATGAGGATAAATGTGAATGTTTAGTATTAACAAGAAAACGTACAAACGACCATATAAATCAGCACATAATAATAAATGACAGACAAATAATACCTAAAGACAACCTAAAATATCTTGGAGTAGTACTTGACAAAACCCTTAGATTTCAAAAAAACACGACAAAATTAGTACAAAAATATTACATGACCACCCAAAAATTATACAAATTACTAAATTACAGATCACCACTAGCACCGACAAACAAACAAATAATATACAATCAATGTATAAGACCTATAATAACATACGCAGGACCAGTCTGGTGTAGCATGGCAGATTCTCACTTTAAAAAACTGCAAGTGTTACAAAATAAAATATTAAGGCAAGTACTAATGGCACCAAGAACAACTCCAATATGGCAGCTACACCAGGCGACAAACACACCTTACATAACGGACTTTGTACGACAAAATGCAATTAAATTCTACAATACCCAACCCCAAAATTCAAGACTGACACAACAAATAACAAACGAAAGACACGACGACTATCGCATTCACCTTCCTATACATTCAAAATTACCTATAACTATATTTCCAAAATAATTAAAAGTTCCAATTTCCACGAAAAACTTTAAAAATTCCCAAAATCCAAAAACCACGCCCCCAAAATTAGGACGCCCACCAATAATATATCTTAAAGCTATCATAAGCAAAGCTACGGTGTACCTGGCAGTAATAAGAATCAAGCTGGTTTTTTCATCTATTTTTCCAGTGAACCCCAACACAAACCTATATATTCAAAACAACATAACAACATAAAACCCTTCTAAATAAATAAAAACCAAATTCTTGCATAGCAGTAAAAGGTCACTGAAACTGGCTGTATAAATGCACTAAAATGCATTTCCTAAATACCACGGCCAATAACAGCCACCCTGCACTGTAGGGCGTATCCCTGGTAATCACATAACCAGGAAGAACCTAATACAAATATAATTTGTAATTAGTATTTAAGAATGCAATGTGAAAATAAATATAGAACAATAACGAGATTTTAAAAGTAAAGTACGTCTTTTGAGAAACACTCGGTATAACAGCTGAATTCGCCAACAGGTTTTAAATTAAAAACACTTTGCTTATCTCGTTTAGGAGTTTAAAATGTCATATTTTGTACCTTAATCTCAATTTTAGGATTTTTCTTAAATTAAATACTAAAATTATATGAAAGTACAGACATAACTGACTAGCATAACATGTCACCTCATTCCGGTACAAAAAGTCGGTTCATAACACAGGCCTGCATGAAATTTGTGATGACGCGATTTTTGTTTGTTGAGCTCAGTTTTTATATAGAAATAACTAATTAAAATAAAATTGGGCTCTATCACCCACAGATTTTTTTTGCAAAAAAAAAATAAAAAATATAAAAAAACTTATAATAGGCGTTAGAACATTTTAAAATTAATGTAGTACTTCAAATTCTAAATGATTGATAAATAAAAAACGATTTTCTGTGGTGCTACAAACCTTTAGACTGGAGACTTTTTATCAACTTCAAAAAGGAGCTTTAAAGCTGTTCTTTTACATAATGGCAATGTTTTTGCTTCTGTTTCGGTCGGCATACAGTTAGGTTAAAGAAAAACCATGAAAATTTAGAGGAATTACTTTTAAGAATACAATATGAAAGTCACAACTGGGAAGTGAGTGAAGATCTAATCATTTTAGGTCTTCTCTTAGGTCAGCAGTCTGGATTTACTAAATTTCCATGTTTCCTGTGCGAGTGGGCTAGCAGGAATCGAGAACAGCATTGGGTAAAAAGAGACTGGTCACAAAGAGAGTCTTTAACACCTGGAAACATAAATGTAATTCGCGAAAGTCTTATTGACCCTCAAAAACTTTTACTTCCACAACTTCACTTAAAACTTGGACGTATGAAACAATTTGTTAAGGCATTAAACAAAGAAGGAAATTGTTTTAAATATTTGTGTAAAACATTTCCGGCTCTGTCAGAGGCAAAATTAAAGGAGGGAATCTTTGTAGGGCCGCAGATTAGCAGCTTGATGAAAGATACAGAATTTGAAAAGGTAATGGAAGATAAGGAAAAACATGCATGCAATGCTTTTAAAGAAGTTGAACATAAATTACTACTATTTTGAGATCGTTGAAAATATGCTGGAAAATTTCAGGAATTTCAAAATATGAGCATAAAAATTCACTTTTTACATTCCCATTTGGACTAATTCCCGGAAAATCTTGGAGACGTGGGTGAAGAGCAAGGTGAAAGTATTCATCAATATATTGAAGAGATGGAAAAAAGATACCAGGGGCGCTGGGACACAAAAATTATGGCCGATTTCTGTCGGACGTTGAGAGGAGATCTTCCTTTAGCTGAAACAGAAAAACAACCAAAAGAAGCTTTTCTGAAAAAAGAAAACGTTTTTTGAAGAAGCGTAACGAATAAATAACCATTTATAATAGTTTATATGTGTATATTTTGTATATTTTTGTATTTTTTTTCTTAATATATTCAAAGCTAGCTTATAAATGAAACAAATCGTGTTTTTTCGATATTTTTGGATTTTACCGGATTGAAAAATAACCTTACGGGATATAAAAAAACTGAAAGCAGATTTGAAATCAGTGCTACCAAATTACTAGAAAACACTTAAAATTTTTAAATCAACTTTCAAAGTGTTAAAAAATGTGCCTGTGATTAATAATAGCTAAATATCGGGTGGCCACAAAACTAGTTATCATATTTCAGTTATTACTGCTGATAAAAATTTGAAATTTGGGTCTAAGACTTGATGGTTAAAAACACATTTTTTGCCATAAAAAGCAATTGCCTGTCGCTTCCGGTTTTACCGGGAGTGAAAACAATTTTGTCAAAAATATTGTTTATTTCTAATCTTTTAACAAAATTAGTTAAAATTTCCACTTAGATAATTATTAGTATTTTCGATTTTACCTTTTACTAAAATTACCATCGGAATCGCGCCAAAGGCGCAAAACAAATTTAGGGTGCCACGCCCTTTCTTAAATCATGGTTCTTGGTTTTCAAGAAAAATAAAAAACACAACACAAAATCCTCAAGAAAAGCACAAAAACAAACCCGGTAATAATTAAGGTGAAGAAAATGTAATAGTGTAGGAAATGTTTAATGTGTTGCCTATGTTGCCGAAATCAGAGCTCGAGTTTCGAGTTTCGAGGGGGGGGGGAGCCCGGGCCCCCTGTGCCCCTCCCCCCCAGCTATGTGCCCGATTTCGCCTTGCTTTTTTTTAGTTTGTTATTTGATTAACTAACATTTAAATAAAATCAATATCATCGGTACAATATTTAGGTAATATCTGACATATTACAAAAATATCAATTTATTTCATTGCTAATTTTGGGAGAATTGTATAGTGAAAGAAGAATGACATAATAATGTTAAAAAAAATCTTACCCGATATTTTTCGCTATACAATTCTCCTAAAATATTTTATGAAATTCCTTGATATTTATTTAATATGTCAATAATTATTACCTAAAAAATATGAAGACGATAATGATTTTATTTAAATTTTGTGTATAAGCTAGAAAAATAAATAAATATAATTACGCGAAATAGGCTATAGGTTGGCGAGCATGTTGATACTCCCACCTTAAGTAGCATACAATAAAGAGATTCCAGATAGATGCCTCTTCCTTTCCCGAAAAATTTCACGGAATAGATAAATATGTTATATAATCCTACACTTAATTTTCTAAAAGAAAAATTGACTGACAACAATAATGGGGGAAAATATTAAAATTCATTTTTGTAACTAAAACACAAAATTAAAAAATACATTTCATTGCCGTGCCAATAGAATATGAAAATATTTAATGAAAATAAAGTTAAATGGTTGGGAAATTTCGGTGAAAATTTGGGAACATTATTTTATTAAAAGTAAAATTAAATTAAAAAAAAATCGATAAAGATTTGTGGAAATTATTTTAGCAAAACAAGAGAAAAAAGTATTTTTAAGAGTTGTGGAAAAAAATTTAATTGTAAATTTAAAGAATTTAAAAATGTTTTTAAATAGGTCTAAGATTATTAGTATATTTTTTACCAAAGCAAGAAAAAAAATTAGTTAAAATCACTTGTTAAAAAGTGAAAGTTAAATTTCCAAAACAAATTCACAAGTCCATAAATCCGTTTGAAAATAAAAGAAGCTCCTGCGGTCAACACCACCCGAGAAAGAATCGCCTTAACATTCCAAATTTCTAAGAAAATCAATTAAAATTTCTATTAAACGCCATCGCGTCATGCGCGAACCCCATTGTTTCCTGCGATCACGAAAAGAACGTTTAAAAACGTTTAAAACTAAAAATGTAAAATGGGGCGGAAAAACACAATTCTCAATAATTTATTAGTGAAAGGTCAACACGATCGTAAATTCTATTTTGCAACTGTTTTATGCTTTTCTTCTTCAAATAAGCTAAAATAAAGGAAATTGAGCTTTAGCTTTATAGAGTCGTAAAGTTGCCCTTTATTACACCTTTTTCCAGAAAAGAAAATAATTAATGGGGTAATAAATGTCATATTTGTTGGGGGGGGGGGGGACTAATAGCCTATATTAGGTTTTTATATAAAGACAAACGCTGCCTTGCAATAGTCTTATGTGTAAACATTTTTTATATACGTAGTTATTCTCACATCATATCCGAAATACCTTAACAACAAATAAGGTAACTGCGGGTAATAAGGCTTACCTAAGAGCGTTTATAAGCTTTTTATTTTATAGAAATATATGAACATGAAACAATAAACCGTGACTTTAAATCGTTGAGGCCTTTACTTGATGGAAATTCATTATAACTGAATGAAAGACAATTTATTTTGTCAAATTTCCACTTTTATTGAAAAACTTTTTCTTTACACGACGCGTTTCGTTACATTGCAGCTTCTTCGGGTGTATGGTGCTAACTAATTTTATTTTAGTACAATAACAAAATGGTCTATTACCCTATTTAGATTATTGACACAGAGGGGAACTATTTAGTTCTAATTGGTCGTTTAATAATGCACCGGAATTTTTTAATTGATTTATTCCTAAACTTTCCAAAAGATTGACTAGAAGTATTGACTTTCTAAGTTTCACAAGCGTTTAAAAAATAAAATTTTGTTTTCTTGACGGTTACTCCATTTTTCCAAATGTTTCGGAATGGAACGATGGTGGTTCACTAGGATATTTAAAACGAGCATTTTTTTCCAACCATTTGATACCATACACTCCTATGCTATTTTAAAATTGACACGAAAAAATTTGCCTTAAATCCCAATCGCAAATTTAAAAGCGTTATGCATTATTGCCCCCCTTTCTTTTCTAAAGAAATATAAAGGCGGCTTTGAAAAACAATGGTTTTGAAAAGCAATATTATGGCTTTAATTTAAAGTTGTAATATCATCTTAACATAGTATAACACAAAGTCGCTGTCTGTCCGTCCCTACCTATATATGCTTAAATCTTTAAAACTATGCAACGGATTTTGAAGCGTTTTTTTAAATAGATAGAGTAATTTAAGAGGAAGGTTTTTATAGCGACCCGCCCCGGCTTTGCACGGGTGCAATTTCAGAAAGTGGCATGCCGGGTACTAATATATCGGGTTTGTTCGGGTTTGTATTTCTACCAGCGGGTTGCAACGCATGCCGGATACACGCTAGTTAGTTTATAAAACATACAATATCTACATACAATCTTGCGGCTTCAGAAGAATTTTTCTGGTCACTCCAAAAATTAGGAACATATCAATTTGTTCATTTTTAGTAAAACTAACCATTTCATTTGATGTACAATGTAAGTTTAATAAACGAATGACATTACAATTTTTATTTAAAACCATATTAGTTTTCAAAACCATTGCATTGTTTTTCAAAGTTGCCTTTATACCTATTTCTTTAGAATAATGCATAACGCTTTTAAATTTGCGATTGGGACTTAAGGCACATTTTTTCTAGTCAATTATAAAACAACATAGGAATTTATGGTATCAGGTTGTTGGAAAAAAAATGCTCGTTTTAAATATCCTAGTGAACTACCTACCATCGTTCCATTTGGAAAAATGGAGTAAACGTCAAGGAAACAAAATTTCATTTTTTAAACGCTTGTGAAACTTAATTATTATAACATTAATTTTCATAAATAATATACTACTTCACTATAAATTAACAGATTTAATTAATTTGTAGCACTCTAGATTGAAAATAAAAAATAACATAAAAATGTTATAACACGTCAAGAAATGACAAGTGAATGTTATGCTGAATCCCAATAAGTAAAAATATATAAGATGTCCCATTTAAAATGTCAAAGTCAAGGTCACTTTCGGTCAAACCGGAAGTGCTAACAAATTGAAAATTATGCCAATAAATGCAGACTCATCTCTTATTCGTAATCTTAAAATTAATTTTAACATCTATAAATACAGAAAAGTTATAGGGGTGAACGTCTTTTGAGAAACACCCGGTATGTAAAGCCATTTTTAAGATTTTTTTTCAATTTTTCAGATAAATCTTTTAAAAACCAAATTGAGCCAAAAACGTTTGTCGAGCCTGTGGAGAAATCTTCATTTCCTTTACCACGTTTTGATTGGATACAGAAATTGGACCAAATTACAGTTATTTTTTATACTAAAGCCTTTTCTAATCCACTGGTTGAAATAAACAGCCCTGTGGAAGACAAAAACATATTAATTAATTTAACCTATGAAGAAACTGTTTTTAAAAATGAATTAATATTCTACGATAAAATTAGATGGCCATGTGACGTTTCAGTAACTATAGAAACCGGAAAGGTGGAACTTGTGTTTAGGTAATTAAATTTTAGTAGTCAATGTATTTGCGCCAGACAAAATTACACAATTAGAATTAGTTTATTTATCTTTTACTAACAATTTTAACATTAACGCGCAGACTCCTTCAGTGTTAAGTTTATCATTATCTTTTTACAGTTCTTACAATACATCTTGGAGTTCCGTTAGGACTGTTTGCACCTTTTGTATTTCCTTTTTTCTTTACCTCTATTCTCTAAGATCAATGTACAGGGTGTCCAGTTTTCGACACTTTTGACGGGTATCTCAGTTATTAGTACAGATAGAATGATGCGGTTTTCGCAAACCTGTATCACTTTTTTGTGAAACAAACGATGCCCTTAACGGATTTATCATGGCCATCTTGGTTTTTGAGATACAGGGCGAAATTGAAAACGGTGCATTTTCAGACACCCCTTGTATTTTAGTTATATTATACCTTATCGAAAATATAAGAACGGAGTGTTAAACAGTTTTTTACGTGGAATCCAGTGGCGTAGTTAGTATTTTTCCAGGTGTCTCCATTTTTAAGAAATATACCAAAGTTATGTTTTTTTTAAATGGAACGCCCTGTATATTTTTTTATATTTGCATTCTGCTTACTGAGAGCTTTCCAAAAATATATAATAGTTAGCACTTTGTTTTAACAGGAAGGTCAAAATTCATATTTTTTTAAAAATTGGGAGCAGGCCTTGGATTTTGTTTCACTAGAACAATTAAATTGTGGATTAAAATGCATCCTTTTTATTTATAAATATTGTTGAAAATGGATGCCATTTCTAAGAAAATATAAATACCATCCATACAAATTTAAAATTGGGCAAAATTTACATCCTGGAGATGCAGATCGGCGATTAATCTTTTGTCGTTGGTATACAGAACAAATCCGGGCCAATGCCAATTTTGGAAGACTAGTAATCTGGTCCGATGAGAACCATATTTCTAGTGCTGGAATTTTTAACCGGCATAATACAAGGCATTGGTCTGAAGAAAATCAATATGTTATTTACGAAAGGGAGCAGCAAGGGCGCTTTGGATTTGGTGTTTCTTGCTTCATATTAGGTAATCAAATAACTTACCGTATTTATGAGGGAGGCCTTACGGCAAATATATATCTGGAAATGTTGGAAGAGGTTATATACCCGAGTTATTAGAAATCGTGGCAAATTGCATATGCTATACATTTCCAGCAAGACGGTGCACCGAGTCATAACTCTGACGTAGTAAGGCATTTTCTAGAAAATTATTTTCAACAAAAATGGATAGGAGCTGTAAGATGGCCACCGCGATCGCCCGATCTATCGGTGTTGGACTTCTTTCTTTGGGGTTTTTTGCAGAGCAAGATATACAATACCAGGCACAGAACTGTAGAGGAACTTCGACAGGCTACCCATTTAGCATTTCAATTTCTACAAAACCACAGGCCTATAATAATTTTAAACGCCTTGAGACTTATTACCGAAATGTGTCAGCGTTGTTTTAGGAAGAATGGCAACCATTTTCAACAATATTTATAAATAAAAAGTATGCATTTTAATCCACAATTTAATTGTTCTAGTGAACCAAATCCAAGGCCTGCTCCCAATTTTTTTAAAAATATGAATTTTAACCTTCCTGTTAAAACAAAGTGCCAACTATTATATATTTTTGGAAAGCTCTCAGTAAGCAGAATAAAAATATGAAAAAATATACAGGGCGTTCCATTTAAAAAAACATAACTTTGGTATATTTCTCAAAAATGGGAACACCTGGAAAAATACTAACTACGCCACTGGATTCTACGTAAAAAACTGTATAACACCGCGTTCTTATATTTTCAATAAGGTATAAGATAATTAAAATACAAGGGGTGTCTGAAAATGCACCGTTTTCAATTTCGCCCTGTATCTCAAAAACCAAGATGGCCATGATAAATCCGTTAAGGGCATCGTTTGTTTCACAAAAAAGTGACAAAGGTTTGCGAAAACCGCATCATTCTATCTGTACTAATAACTGAGATACCCGTCAAAAGTGTCGAAAACTGGACACCCTGTACATCCGAAACATGTAGAGAAGTTACCCTTTCAAACTTTTCACCTTAATATACCAGTGGAGCTAGACTTAAAGTGTCTTATTTCTTTCTTTTCAAATTTACACTCTACTTAAAGTATGGAGTATTTCTTTAAGTCATTATTATATACTCCAGCTACAATTAACTATAAACTACTTATTTGTGTTCTCTAATAGCTTAATCTTGTAACAGATCGTAGCAACTTCCATGATTGTAACAATGCTAAAGCTCAACTTAGAGACTAATATATTAATAATTGGAAACAGTAAAAAATTCACATTTATGTCTATAGTTTGATCAACCATTATTGAATAATTGGAGGAACTTAACACTAAAACATCATAATAAACCCGTTCAATTCTTCTACTATGATATTAATGATATTTGCATCAGAGTTTTAAATTGATTGTCTTATCCAGACGTCAGATAATGCCTTGGTAGAGTAATAGTGTTACGAACCTTACTATCTCGACTTTACACTTAACAGTTCTATATTTTACCTTCAGATGTAAAAAGTGAATTAATGAAAATTGCGACTTGTGAGGTATTTTGCAAGAACCAACAATGATCTTACACCATGAGAAAGTTACGTATTCACACACATGACCTAATAGCTTTAACGTACCACAGATATAAAACAGATTAGCAAAAATTGAGAGTTAGTTAGTAGAGTAAATAGGTACCAACACATATTAATTAGGACATTCCGTATATATGTCAAATTTCTGTTCTAATTTCGGTTTTATCAATATTAACTTGAATTTTTGGGTAGTAATTCCTACCAACTATTTTAGTTATTTTCCATATTCCTTAAATGGTTAGTTCCTATGAACAATTGTATATTTTAGATATTAGCGGTCATACATATCTAGCTGAGATTTTACGTACCTACTGATTTTTATTGTGGTGTAAATTTAATTAATTTTTTTTTAGAAAATCGGATAGGGGCATTTGGGACAACTACGGTGTACTTAGGCAACAAATTAATTCCAGAAGTAATATTTCAGCTGGACTAAAGAAATTTATATACATTTTACAGAAAAAAAATGCAATTAACTATAATACGTGGCTGCTTAAATTTGACAGGGAAGATGGTAAAAAGATCGTTTATCCAATTGGAGATCACGTTAGGGTAATAGGAAAAGTGAATGGTAAGGTTCAATTCGAAACTAATTTGTAATGAAGGTATAATCTTGGTTTAATATACATGGTCTAGCTATATTTTCTCAAATTATTATTGAAGAGACAATAATAATAGTAATAATAATAATTATAATATTAAGACTTTTCCCTGAGCCAGAAGGAGTTCTTCTCGCAATACAAAATCAGGTCATAACCACGCGGAATTATCAAAAATAAATAATCAAAGACCCAAACTTACATACTCTGATACATGTAGAAAATGCCACCAATATACAGAAACCATAGACCATATCACTGGTGGATGCAAAGTCTTAACAGGCATACAATATACCGAAAGACACAACATGGCAGGAAAAATAATTCACCACACCACAAAGACCTACAAACTAATAACAGAGGAAATACCATACTATAAATACTCCCCAACCACCATCATAGAACATACCAGCTAATACAAACTATTCTGGGACGTAGAAATCCATATAGACAAAACAATAACATGTAATAGACCAGACACGGTTTTCCAAAACAAAAACGAACAAATCACCTATCTTATAGATACTAATATCCATACCTAACGACCCCAACATTCAAACAAAATATAGAGAGAAAATAGCAAAGTATTCGGAATTAGCCATGGAAGCTCAGAGACTTTGGAAACAGAAAAATTTAACGATCATACCATTTATCATTTCAACCACAGGCATCACCCCATACATCTTCAGGACACATCTTGAGGAACTCGGTCTCAACCCAAATATCCATACACACATACAAACATACAAAAGTCTGTCATCCTTAAAACATCCAGACAGGCTCTGAGACGACTTGGTACAGCCCGTCATCCCAGAAAAGAGCATTTTTAAAGGGGCTCCTTATTTGTTGAGTTAACATAATTTTTTTATAGGTGAAGAAATGTCAAGAAGCTATACGCCCATTCCAGAATGCATGTTTGGCACATTCGTACCTAATAATAATATTAATAAAATGGACAATCTTTGTTTAATGATAAAACGATATTCTGATGGAATAATGAGTAGATACATAACAGGTTGGTAACAGGTATTTATTATAGAAAGAAAAAATTATAAAGTAAAAGTACTTAGTGAACATTAAATAGTTCTAAGGGGAATCGTAGTATCAGAGTCATATTTGCTCTCCCGACAGTTTGTCCTTAAAAGTGTGCAGAATGTTTTGCATTTATGATATTTTATAGAAACGAATTTAACTAAAAGTTTTGTAATTTAAATTGCCTATACAGGGTGTTTCATTAAGGTCGAAGAGCGGCTATATATCGGAAACTACTGGGCATAAAAACTCAGGAAAAGAAAAATGATAATAAAAGTGGCCATGAGAAAATTCTGGAAATAATTTTTAAGTTCCGCATTTTGCCGCAAGAGGGCGTAATTGAAAAGTAAATTTTTAAATTTTACATAACTCCGAAAATTCCACATTAAGGTATATGTTTGATAACACCATTTTAAAGCTGGGACAATTATGCATCATTTTGGTCTTATGCTCATTGGCGAACCGACTTTAATAAGAGTGGGGGAAGCTGTTGAAAGTGTTAACATTTAAATCGCTGTAACTTCTAAACGACTTATCCGATTTTAGCAAACTAAAGACTGTTTGGAAGAGAAATGTATACACTTTGACCAATCGTATTTAGTTGTCCATAATAGTTCTCAAAAAAAATGCTAGAGGGCGCAATTTGCAATAACAATACATTTTTTGATTTTCCTCCGAAAAAATAAATCATACGGTATAATTATGATACCATAATCGAGAAGAAGATGAAATTTGCTACAAAAAATATTAAAACCGCAGCTCGATATCTCCGTTCGTTTCTGAGTTATTGCCGAAACAATAATTTTTAACACAAATTGCACCTTCTAGCAATTTTATTAGAAACTATCTTGTACCATTAGATACGACAATTGAAGGTTCTTCCAAACAAGCTTTAATTTAGTAAAATCGGATAAGTCGTTTAGAAGTTACAGCGATTTTAATGTTTAAACTTTCAATAGCTTCTCCTACTCTTATCAAGTGAAACTGTAAACATTAAAATCGCTGTAACTTCTAAACGACTTAACCAATTTTACTAAATTTAAGATTGTTTGGAAGAGAAAGGTAAGTACCTTTAATTGTCGTATCCAATGTACAAGATAGTTTCTAATAAAATGGCTAGAGGGCGCAATTTGTCTTAAAAATTATTGTTTTGGCAATAACTCTGAAACGAACGGAGATATCGAGCTGCGGTTTAAATATTTTTCTAGCAAATTTCGTCTCCTTCTCGATTATGGTATCATAATTATACCGTATGATTTATTTTTTCGGAGGAAAATCAAAAAATGTATTATTATTGCAAATTGCGCCCTCTAGCAATTTTTTTGAGAACTATTACGGACAACTAAATACGATTGGTCAAAGTGCATACATTTCTCTTCCAAACAGTCTTTAGTTTGCTAAAATCGGATAAGTCGTTTATAAGTTACAGCGATTTAAATGATTACACTTTCAACAGCTTCCCCCACTCTTATTAAAGTCGGTACGCCAATAAGCATAAGACCAAAATGATGCATAATTGTCCAAGCTTTAAAATGGTGTTATCAAACATATACCTTAATGTGGAATTTTCGGAGTTATGTAAAATTTAAAAATTTACTTTTCAATTACGCCCTCTTGCGGCAAAATGCGGAACTTAAAATTTATTTCCAGAATTTTCTCATGGCCACTTTTATTATCATTTTTCTTTTCCTGAGTTTCTATGCGCAGTAATTTCCGAGATATGGCCGCTCTTCGACCTTAATGAAACACCCTGTATACATATTTAATAAAATACTTACCTACTATTTTAAAATTTAGCTAGTTACTACTATTGATGAGTATATTTTTATGGTTTAGTATTTTGGTATACCAATTATAATACTCCTAATAGTTGGCAACCTGATATTTTTTTTTGTGGTATTAGGAAGGGACTTTGTTTTTGTTGTGGTTGTAGGGAGTTAGGGACTGCTTAAATTAATTGATTGGAATATTATATTATAATATAGCACAGTTTAATGTACATTTGGTAATATTTTAATTTTTTTTTCTGTCATAGTAACATGGTTGTTTTGGTTCTGTTCTGGTATCTAGTATGTATTACTATTTAATGCATTGGTTCCTAAGAAGATAAGCCAGATAATATAAAGTTTTTTTTAATTTGTTTGCAGAGTGGTAACATAGTGAATAATAGATAATATGTTATTATTAGGTTATTTTTTCTTATATAAATAAGAATGGCTACTTAATGCTATAGATCTGAAATGACAATTGCCCATTTAAATCTGCGGTCAATAATATCACACTTTTATGACTCAAAGGGGTAGGCAAAAATGATCAACTTGATCTACTTGTCAGGTGCTCTCCACAACTACTACTACTACTACTACTACTACTACTACTACTACTACTACTACTACTACTACTACTATTACCACTACTACTACTTAATAATTTAAAAGAACTAATAAATATTTGATACATTGATATAATGTGCCTGTCTGAAACCTGGTTAAATGGCAATATTGACTCAGCAGCACTACATATACAGACTGTCCGCGGATAGAGTTTACAATAGCACAAATGGATGAAACATTTAATTTTTCGTAAAAAAGTCATTGTTGATAAAAAAAATGCAATTAACGAAGAGAAAATTTTGATTTTTAATACATGGTTCGCAAAAACTTCAAAAACATGATGAGAGTAAACTACCTTTATTTTTCATTTTTGACCAAAATGCCAATTAGAAAACTTCTTTAGAATTTGTAATTTAAATCCGAGATTTAAAGTAAATCTTTGATTTTTTTAGTTTTTTTAATTTTTAGAGGTAAATGGAAATAATAAAAATATTAGGATACAATTTTATTAGACTCCATTTTCATAATGGATGGTGTGTATCTTATTTTAAAATTTTAAATGCATTCCTACCATCGTTTGTAAAAACAACATTTTTATTACTTTGCTTTAGTATGGGGCAAATTTGAAGTTGTCAAATAGAATTTGATGTGTCTTAAAAATATTGACCTTAGAACAAAAGGTTTATTTCAATGTTACGGTGCGGGCGGAAGTTCTTACAACTTTGTGATAGAGAAATGTATCAAAGATACCCTAACGTTTACGTCTCAAAAATGGGACTTCATAAATCATTAGGAAATTTCAGCAAACTGGTTCAGTTTGCAATTCAAATTAAAAAAAAGATATGACCAGAATGACGCAGCTTCCCTAATCGTATTGTAGTCTGTTGCTGACAATCCTACCCTTTCATTAAGAAACCGAGCTTAAGAACTTGATGTAGTAAAAAAAATTCATATTCAGTATATATTAAAGGCATCCCATTTTTAGAATTCCTGCAAGAATACAATATTACAAAAAAGTAAATGTCTGATGTGCGATTTCTTATTATGCCATTATTGACCCATACTTTTTCAAAAACACGTCTAACCGTAGGAGTTACCTTGAAATGTTGGAAACATTCCTTTCTGACAACCTAGAAGAATTTCCTCTCCAATTTAGGAACGAAATGTACTTTCAACAAGATAGATGCCCTGTGCATTTCGCAATTGAAGTGAGGGAATAGCACCCATGTGAAGCTTAAATGGACGATTTCGCAACACAGTAGAAAAAAAAAGAAGAGAGAGAGAGAGGGGTGTTAGTGTGCCCGCCGGCCATCAGGGCAAATTAGCGCTGTTGTCGCCAGCTGGCCGTGTAACCGGGTTCTGCCGCATATTTTTGACGTATAGAAGAGAAGGACAGTTATATTCTAACCTACTATAACGCTTCCCAAACTGCGCCAGGTGCTAATTGGAACAAACCAGCCAGCCGCCAGCCCGCCATCCATCCATGTCACAACGTCACAACTGTCAATTTTTCTTGTCCACGTTTTTTCTGAGGAAATTAATTAATTTTTTATTATCATTTTAATATACAATTCTATTAGTTTCTATTCTAGAAAACTTCGCCGATGTGTGTAATCTTTCAGTTATTATTCCAGCCTACTATGCAGGTAATTATTTTTTATTGTTTATCAAATAATTGATTTTACACTTCCTTACCTATTTTTTATATAGGAATATAGGAAATGTAAGTTTACAATAAATAAATTAACATGAAATGTTTCACACACATAATAGGTGTTGGTTAACAAGCCAATCTTAACAAAATATCACTGGGCAACCTGCAGATAACTGCAACACATTGTGCCCGAGGTAATACCTAACAATCTATCAGTTACGAACAGATAAGTTTAGTCTCTTGAAATGATAATTTTAACATTTTTGTTTTACTGAGTGGATTAAAAATTATAACATAATGGCACAAAGATAATGGTTTGAGCTAACTCGATAAGTAGATACTTGGCCATCGGCCATATTTTACAGAGAAATTTAATGTCTACCCGATACTGTTTCTTTTGTTTCAGAGAACGCTGTAAGAATCACCTGATAGTTTATGGATCTTTTAGTACGTGTCTCAATGTATCCTAGTGCTTGTGTTTAGACAGTATTTGTGATAATATTATATGAATTGAGACAATTCCATATGAGTGAGACCTGTGAGACGTAACCTAAGGACATTAGTTTATTCTAAACAGTTATTTTTTGTTATGGTTGTCAATGCAGTTTTTATTTATAAATAAACGTAGAAAACATTATTTACGATAATGTGCTTTCATCTTTATTTTCTAAATCTTGGTTAATATAAAAATGTGCATTATTTATTCCATAAAATAAAAACTTTTGTGCGTCTTTTTATTGATTTAATTTGTGATTTAATAATATTTATATTGAATCGCAAATTGAATCAATAAAAACTCGTTCAAAAGTTAATAATTAAATTAAAAAGTCCTAAAACCGCTGTTCAAATTTCCCGCCATTGTGCCTCTGATGGCCGGCGGTCACACTAACACCCCTCTTTCTCTCTTCTTTCTCCCTCTACTGTGTTGCGATTTTTTAACAAGGAGTTAACATTTCTAACCCTATAAATTTTCTTTGGGGAATAGCTTAATAATACATTTGGCCACAGATGGATTGGTCGGAATGGTCCGGTCTTGTGGCCCCCAAGAAGTCCCGATTTAACTATTTCAGATGCCTATCTTTGGGGGCGCCTCAAACAATTAGTGTACTTCTGTCCAATTGAGAACGACGTACTGCTTCTAAAACAGCGAATTGTTGAAGCTGTTCAAACAATTTTCATTGAAGAAATTCAAAGAAGTTTTGACCACATTCGTTTACAGCTGGAAAAATGTGTTGAGTAGGGGGAGTGTTTGAATAGCAAATTATAAAATTATTATTTGTTGTTATTTTAAGATTTTTTGTGTTATTTCATTTGTGAAATTAAAAATATATATTTCTGGTAACACCAAAAATCAGTTTTTAAAACCCCTCTGTCATTGATAATGTATGTGTCGTAGGCTGATAGTGAAATCTGTCATTTCATGAAAAGCCTAGTCACTTCATAAAGCGTCGGCAGATTGTGTAAAAACATGAAATTACACGATCTGCCGCGTCACTTCATGAAGAGACCTTGACGTTTCGGCGTATTATGTCTAACACAATCTGCCTAATTTTAAATATCGTCACTTCATGTAGTACCCAACGATGTCATGTCAGTCGGCAGATTGTGTAATTCCGTCTAAAAGGTATATTGGCAACTGGTTTGTTCGTTGTTCCCCAGAGCATTTTTTTTTAATTAAATTTTTTCAACTAATATTATTTTATAAAAATAAAAAAAATGCTCTGACAAACCCGAACAAACCAGTTGCCAATATACCTTTTAGACGGAATTACACAATATGCCTTGTTTTTGTGGCGTTTCATGAAGTGACGATATTTAAAATTAGGCAGATTGTGTTATACATAATACGCCGAAACGTCAAGGTCTCTTCATAAAGTGACGCGGCAGATCGTGTAATTTCATGTTTTTACAAAATCTGCCGACGCTTCATGAAGTGACTAGGCTTTTCATGAAATGACGGATTTCACTATCAGCCTACGACATATGTATTTCGACCGCTAATGCTGCTATCGAAATAAAAAATTCTTTTTCCTCTAAAAATTAAAAAAAAAACAAAAAAATCGAAGATTTGTTTTAAATCTCGGATTTAAATTACAAACGTTATTCTAAATAAGTTTTATAATTGGCATTTTTTTCAAAAATGAAAAATAAAGGTACTCTTGGATAAAATCATGTTTTTTTAAGTTTTTGCGAACCCTGTATAAAAAAATCAAAATTTTCTCTTCGTGATTTTTTTTTACGAGCAAAACTTTTTATCAAGAATGACTTTTTCCCGAAAAATGAAATTTTTCATCCATTTGTGCTATTGTAAACCCAATCCGTGGACAGTCTGTAGATGGTTTTCATTTTATTTTAGGGAGGACAGGGAGGATGGTCGTCGGGGTGGTGGAATTTCTATATATTTGAATATTAAACTTAAAAGGACAGTCAAAAATTTATTTATTGATAAAAAAATGCGTTTTTCAATTTTTGTTTTTTTTTTGGTGATAAAGGTTCATTTAATTGGTGATAGACCCCCGCGAACCAAAATTTGTGTGAGCGCATTGAACAGTTTAATCATATACTATCCATTCTTATGCCCTCTGTGGATTATTTTATTTTGATCGGAGACATTAACATTAATTTATTTAACCTTTTAAATCCGTTAAGTAACTGTCTCAACAATTATGGATTGACCCAGCTTATTAATAAAGCTACCCATGTGAGAATGAGACATTATTGGATCCGATTTTTATCAGTTCGCCTCACTCTTGCAATGGGCATAATATTGCATACATAGACTTTTCTGATCGTAGTACGATTTCCTGTAATAATTGCGTTAACGTACCTAAGTTTAAACAAAAAACCAATTACTGTGCATGACTTCAAACAGTTGTGACGGACCTTATTGGTGGTATCTCCTTTCTTAATTTTTACCACAATGAAAATGTTCATATGAAGGTTGAAAGCTTTCTGTCTGCTTTCTCTATTTCTACTAACCTTTACTCTTGTTGGACAGTTTCAGATTAATTTATATTATTAGGATGCATCCTAAAAATAATTTTTTGAAATATTGAAAAATGCATTGCCTCTCTACAATATATCTTTTTATTATATAATTTTTTTTTAGATAAGACTCTTGGTGATAAAGTTCAAATAACAAGACCTTTGGTACAATTTAATCTTAAAATAGTTGAAGAAAAGGATTCTATTATAATGCTGGCTGCTGGTACTGGTATCACGCCCATGTTAGGTTTGATTTTATTTTTACTTGAGAGGAGAATCAAAAAATGGTAAGAAGTTATATTATTTTTATAATTAAAGTTTTTATAAACAAATTATTTACCTACACAATTACTTTCTGTTTAATGTTAGTCATAAGAAGGTCCTTAGCTGTGCACGCGGTTATCGGACTGATTGAGTTGCCAAATAGCGCGTCATCTTGCATTATTTTTGACAAAGCTTATTGAAGAAACAAAGCTATCTAAAAATTTTACGAACTTAACACAAACATAACTAAATAAAATGCACTTGTTTGTGGTACTGTAGTTAGTATTTTGGGATAGTCATATATCATTCATAATGTCTGAAGTTTAAAATAAAAAATTGCGCTTCTAATTATTATTTGTATTGTTTTTGACGACATTAGTTCTAGGTCCCATTATCCACTGTTCCATCATGAATTTTGTCATAGCGTTCCTATTGTACTCATAATAAACTAGAACATTTTGGGGAAATGATTCTTGGCAACTAATATTCTGGCAGATGAATACGAATAAAGGAACATAGCTAGGGGGGGGGGGGGGGCTTGGCGGCTTGGGGAGCTAAGCTCTCCTGAAATAATAATTAGCCCATGATTTAATGTGCCTGTCTGAAACCTTTTGAAATGGCAGTATTAACTCAGCAGCACTGACTGTAAGGTAGTCTGCTTCTCAAGGGGCCGCAATCCACTTGTCTGGAACTATCTTATCAACGATATCCAATTGTCTTCAGTAACTGAGATCAGGGACTTGGGTGTTACCTTTGACTCAACACTATCATTTATTCCCCATATAACTGATATAGTTTCAAAGTCACTAAAAATGCTGGGTTTCTTAAAGCGCTGCACTCGCAGTTTTATTAACATCTCCTCAATAAGACTTCTTTACTGTGCACTCGTTAGGCCATATTTGGAATATTGCTCGTCTGTATGAAGTCCTTTCTATGCTAGACATATGCACACTATTGAGCAGGTACAACGAAAATTTTTTGGCATATAAAGCCAATATTCCCCCACCCGAAGATTACGTGTACGAGTATAATAATTTATATCTTTTGTTTAACATCGAACCAATGATCAGTAGACGCAGGCAGAAAGATTTAAGACTTTTTTTCAAGATCGTTAATTCCCTGGTTGATTGTAGTGAACTGCTATCGCGAATAGGATTACAGGCTCCTACAAGGAGCACCAGATCAACGGTGACTTTTGCTCAACCATTCCATAGGACGAATTACGGACTTAACAACTTTATCACAAGGGCTTCAAAAATGGCCAACCTAAACCACAATATTAATTTCTTCAGCAATAGCTACACTTCTTTTAATAGGCAACTCAGATCTGTAAATTTAACTTAGACTCTTTTAATAACCTTATTTCTTTTGTTTGTTCATCTTTGCTATTACTTTTCAATTCTTATTCTTACCTACTTACTTTCAGTATTACGCTTAGGATAGGTATATATTATAGTATTTATACTTATGTACACTTATTGTACTTATCATTCAATTCACAATGTTGATTTAATGTGTAAAATGGGCTTGCCCGTAAATAAATAAATAAATAAATAAATAAATAAATAAATTAATTAGTTTAGTCAGTTTGGTTTTATAAATTTTATATTTATATAATAAAAATCGGTCATTATTTTTTTGTAATTTTTTATAAAGTTCATTTTTTGTTTCAATAGAATTAAGTAGGTAAGCCGTTCGTAATCCATTATTTTTTTTTTAATTTTAATTTTAATTTAATTTGTACATTGTATATTATTTCGGATTTCTTTTATTAAATTATTGGATAAGTAATTCGTTTCAGAATAAGAGTAAAAATTTGTCCAATCTATTTTTGTCATTTTTTTTAATAATACGATCTTTAAAAAAAATATTTCTTTGTAGTATGTCGACTTGCTTACTGACATGTATAAATATTTTAACCATTTTAATAATGTTTGGTTGTGTGATTAAAGTATTATTTGTGATATGCCGCTTACGGCACAGGGGTTTTAGTGGGTATAGGCGGTTCAGTCAGGAAATTTTACACTTTACAGTGTTCAGTCAGGAAATTTTACACTTTACAGTATGACGAGTGTCTCGAGGTGAGCATGAATGTGCTCCTCTGAGAAGTTGATGCTTAATAATTACTATATTATGATGGAAATCAATATGTTTTTCCATGGGCAAATTAAATTGGCAAAAAGGGATTTTTACCAACCTTTTACCTGGTTCATTAGAAAAACAATGTGTGAGTGTTTCTTTACGATACCTAAGAAGTATTTAAATATGTCATTTCCATAACCCTCTGTATTATTATAGTTATTAACTTTAATTCCGATCAAAAAAATTACCTTGTCTCATTTCCATTAAACCTAATGAATAAAAATTAAGCAATTACTTTTTAGTAAAAGCGATTGCTTGACTAGCAAATGCTATAAGTAAAAGCAATTGCTGGATCTGGATATGAATAAAATTTTGAAGCAATTGCTGTTTTTCTTACACCTCTGTAGCAAATGCTTATTCAGCACAAGTTCAGACGTGGCTTATCCACTTGTTCAGATTATAGATTTCATGTTCAGTTTGGTGCCTAATTTGCAAAAGACTTGACGTAAATACAACAACGTTGGTCTATTTAGTTAGTATAATAGTAATCTGTTACGTTTTTGTGGAAAATAGGAAACTTATATTATTTGTGATATGGCAGATTTCAGTGAAAATGAGGAAAGTGATGTGTAGGAAATTTAATAAAAATATTGGCCTTCTCCAAAACTGCATCCATTAGAGAAGTGTATGTCTTATAGACAGTAGTTTGGTGAAAACCACCTACAGAATTTTGAAAGCCCGGATCCGACCATTTCCGCAGAAAGACTTTAATCTTATTTAAAGGCGACAGTGCACCCCATCGCCTTTTACCAGTATCAGTCAAAAAATAATTTGCCAACCACTCAACATTTTCGCAGTAAAATCGATATAACTTTCTGAAATCATCATATCTGCAATTTTTACGTACACTGTAGATTTTTCTTTTACGGACGTTCATATAGTCAGCTGAAGACACAAATTAAGAGCAACGCACGTGTATGCCGCGGAGAACTAAAGTTGACTGCTACCAAGCAAATGATGCAGGGGTCGACCTACCTTAAAAAGTTAAAAGCAATTACTAGGTACACTAGAAAAAGTAATTCCTTAATTTATTCATCACATTTTAAGCAAACGATAGCAATTGCTTCTATTTTTTAAGAAAAAGCATTGACTAGAAGCAATTCCTGCACTTTTAAGCAATTGCTGGACGCAAAAGCGATAATAATTTTTATTCATTGGCTTTCAAGAAATTACTTCTATTTTATAAGAAAAAGCGATTGCTACATTTTTATTCATTAGGCTAAATGTCTTTATTTTGTTACTTAACACAATGTTTCGGTTAGTTAGTATCTCTAGCCGTTTTCAAGTGTTTGCAAGCATTAACTACCGATGTTTTGTAACTTTGCCTTCTATTTTGTCTAAGTATAACTTGACCCTAAAGTCCACAATATGGCATTAGCTAAATTAAAATAGAGTAGGACATCCTCTTTTTTATGGATTGTAGAAATATGCAAAGCAGTTGAAAAAGGCGGATTTGTCAATTGATAAGACAGCTTTTGTAAACACGTTTATGAAATCTTTAAATTTAAATATCTCCAAAACCGATTCGGATTTCGGATGTATTCTCGACCTTTAAGCAAACTAAAAATTTGTTTTAGGAGTTAGGCGTTTCCGAGAGATTCGCATTAAAAGAATCAATTGACGTGTTTGCAAAACGTCTTCACTATTTTGTTTCATATATTATTATGTTATGCTAAAATAATTTTTTTTTTGCAGCCAATTTATTAGATTGTTTTTTTTTAATAGAAGCAAAAAGGATATTTTGTTCAAAGATCATCTTGAAGATCTGGCACAAAGAGACCATAGGTAAATTAGTTATTTTTTTTGAGCTGCGAAGTTCTACTTTTTGTACTAAATAATGTGCAAAATATAAAGGTGAAAACTGGTTTTCGAATCTCTTCACACTTGCATGGTGAAGATGATTAAATACAGGGTGGCGCACCGAAAACTTTCCACCCAGGTTTATTTTCTTGTTAATAAATAAATCAAAATTCGCTCGAACACGGGAACCTTAGTTCTCAGGGGGACATATCTTTTTGCTATTTTTATCCCCCCTGCTGGAACCCCCACGACGGGGTGGCTTCCACCCTTAAAATCTTTAATGGAAAGGGGGGTCGAGTGACATCTTATTTTAAAAGGAATTGAATTGCCTTTCAAACGCGACCTTGCTCGCTTAAATCGAGTGAATAGTTACCGAGAAATAATGCTAAAAAGGAAAAAAAATTAAAAGTAATAAAATTTGTTACCGCTTGTATCAATCAAGTAAATGTTGAAAATGTCGACCTACAACCTCCATGCAATTGCAAAGGCACTGTCCAAAATGTTCGCGAACATTATGGAGCATATGGGGTGACTTTCACCCTTAAAATCTGAAATGAAAAGAAAGGTCGAGCTATAGCTTATTTCAAAAGGAATTTAATTGGCTCAAAACCACTGGCTACGGCCCTGAATTTGGTTGAGTACCTTTCGAGAAATTAAATGGTAAAAAAATGCGTGCTTAAGTGTAAACAAATTAAATGGTATAAAATACGCAAAAAAAGGATACAACCTTAACAAAAGGGATTTGGAATTTTACTTGTTCAATCGAAAAAACTCATTTTGTTTTTGGCATCGATCAAATTCATAGTAAGAATAAAAATTTATTTTGCCTTACATATTAGTGTGTTCAATAATTAATTAAAATGACGTATACTCTTTAAGAAAGGGTTGAAATTATTTCACTTTTCTTTAGAAGTAACGATTGTGCTCGAGCTGCCGCCCTGTCTTATAATGCATTGCATCTAAATGCACACTTGTCTCATACTTACGTGCTACAATTGGTGGCAAAATTCCGTGAAACAGGATCAGTGATGAACAAAAAAAGGATTGTTGAAAATCCTGTAAGAAATGAAGCTGTAGAAGTTGCAGTTTTGGGTCATATTGCCATCGATCTCACACTTAGCACGAGGAAAGTGTCAGATGTATCGGGTGTTTCGCGTAGAACGGTTCAGCGTACTTTAAAAACGCATAAGTTTCATCCCTATAAAATAAAATTGGTTCATGAACTTAATGAAGATGATGACGATCGCCGTTTGCAATTTTGCGATTTAATTAGTGAAATGATCATTTGCAATCCACAATTTATTTTCAACATTTGTTTCTCCGATGAATGCACTTTTTTTCTTCACGGTACTGTCAATCGACAAAATTGCAGATATTCTTCGGATTCCAACCCTAGAATTTTTAGAGAGTGCATACTCAACATCCCGAAAAATTAAATGTGTGGGCTGGAATTTTTGGGGACCGTATTATTGGGCCGTATTTTATACCTGGAAATTTAACAGGTGAAATTTACCTGAACCTGTTAGAAACCACTATTAACCCTGCTTTAACGAATGCCATAGAAGAAAATGACCGTTATCGGCCCGCAAATATTTACTTTCAGCAAGACGGAGCACCCCCACATTATGCGTTCGATGTTCGACAGTTTCTGGATGAAAATTTTTCTGGAAAATGGATTGGAAGAAGAGGTCCTATTGAATGGCCTGCAAGATCGCCTGATTTGACTCCACTGGACCTTTTTTTGTGGGGACATTTAAAGTCTAAAATTTATGCAACCCAACTGAATTCTTTGGAAGACTTGCGACAACGAATAGTGTACGAGTGCCGACAAATAAATCCTGCAATGCTCCATAATGTTCGCGAACATTTTGAATTGCATGGAGGTTGGAGGTGGACATTTTCAACATTTACTTGATTGATACAAGCGGTAACAAATTTTATTACTTTTAATTTTTTTTTCTTTTTAGCCCTATTTCTCAGTAACTATTCACTGGATTTAAACGAGCAAGGTCGCGTTCCTTTTAAAATAAGATGTCACTCGACCCCGTCGCACAGTGTGACGGATTGGCAATCTAGCGGGACTTAAGTAGGAAATTTTAGGTTCATGGAATTAAGTGTCATTAAGTAATTAGCATAAAAACATTCCATTTAGGTCAAATCGGCACTAATTTTATTGTTAGGTAGAGAGGCATGGTCATAATTGCGTGTAAAACCCAAGGGAAGCAGGTATAGATTACATAGGCCTTTTTGGAAAAGCCCGTCAGTCGTGATAGTTATTTCAAAGTGGATCGTTTATTGGTGTAATATTTTGGCATTTGTGTTTTATTTGGTGTTCTAGTAAATCTTATAGGTAAGTGTTTTTTTGGTGGTAAAATTATTTATATTAAATTTCGGGAAATACTGTAAAGATGTAACAAATTGTGTATACCTTAAATTGTTTGTAGACAAGAAGTTTCTTATATGGGCGAATATGGACTTCTGCGGGTACTTAATCTTTTAGTTAGAATTTCTACTTTATGGTCAAACAAAAAAAAAATGCGTCTGCTTGCGTCTCTCTGAGAAATTTTTATTTTATTTTAGAATGGCTCCTATAATTTCCCGGCAAGAAATTTTTCAAGTTTGGGTGGACCAAAGTCAGGCAGAGCGCTATGATGCAGTGTGTGACTTTGTTATTAACAAATTTGGGCAAGTCACATTTCCCGATGATGTTGTTTTGGACTTAAAGAATTCTTTAAGAAGTGTGTGCCAACAAATGGCGTTGAGGTGGCAAAAAAGTTATCGAAACCGGAACAGATTTTTAAAGAGCAATTTTCAGTGGCTTAATGGAACAATTACTTTTCCTGACAGTATTTATCATTCGCTACCATCTACATCCGCGGATCAACCACCTTCTGTTTTGGGTAGACCACGCAAATTATTTCAAGACAGTTCGGAAAAGACAAAAAAGAGAAAGCTTACTAGCTTGGTGAAATCCACAAGTACCGAAGAACTCGCCATGGCTGCTGAAATGAAGCTGCGTAAAGAGGGGAAAAGAGATTCTGCAGCAATAGTAAAAGAGTTGTCAGCAGCATCTCCCGCTCGTGGCACCCGTATTAAAATAAGTAGGCAGTTAAGAAGAGATAATCCTAAAAATTGTCAGTTGATGAAGCTCTAGCACTAATGATCGACGCCAACCTGTCAACGCACCAATATAATGTGACAAGAGGACAGGTAAACAAAATAAGTCCTAAGCTGTTCCCATCGTATTATGCAATTAAAGAAGCAAAGAAGAACTGCTACCCTACCAATATCAACGTAACTGAAACTTCAGCAGAAATTCCTCTACAGTCGCTAATAGACCACACCATCTTAAGATTATGTGCAGCACAAGAAGAAGTGTTTGAAGTGGTTGAAGAAAGTATTACCGAGTTTAATATTATTTTTAAATGGGGCTGTGATGGAGCCCAGCAAACCCGTTATAAACAAAAATTTGCAGCTGAAGGTCAAACTGATGAAAATTTATTCAGCATATCAATGGTACCGCTTCAAGTTTATTGTATTAAAGATGACTTCAAACAAGTCATCTGGCAGAACCCATCACCTTCTTCAGTGCGGTATTGTCGACCTATACAGTTTATTTTTGCAAAAGAAACAACTGATTTGGTGGTTAGAAAAGTGAACTCTATTGAACAAGAAATTACCTCGTTAGTTCCTACTAACGTGCAAATTGCAAACAAAACTTTTATAGTTAAGCCTTTGTTAGTTTTAAGTATGATAGATGGAAAAATTTGTACCTCACTGTCTTCGTATACATCTTCACAAACTTGCTTTCTGTGTGGTGTCACACCAAAAGACATGAACAAACCGGAAGTAATTGCAACAAAAGAAATTGATTTAAAATTGGCTGCTTTTGGTTTATCACCCTTACATGCGTGGATAAGATTTATGGAGTGCCTGTTACACATTGCATATAGACTAGAAGTAAAAATTTGGCAAGCTCGTGGGCCTGAAATAAAAACAAAAGTTGCCAATCGTAAAAAATATATACAAGATAGGTTTAAAAAAGAAATGGGTATCTTGGTTGACATGCCTACACAGCAAGCAGGTAATACAAATGACGGCAATACAGCTCGAAAATTTTTTAGGAACCCTGAAAAGACGGCTGATATAACGGGTATAAATTTAGAGTTAATTATGCGCTTTCATGTGATTTTAGAAGCAATAAATTGCGGATTTTCACTAAATGCAAATGTATTTGAAGAGTATGCTATAGCCACGCGAACTTTGTATTTAAAAGAATATTCCTGGTATTATATGCCCAGTAGTATACATAAAATTTTGTTTCATAGCAAGATTGTTATTGCCTCTTGTATTCTTCCAATAGGTCAACTTTCCGAAGAAGCACAGGAGGCAAGAAACAAGGATAGCAGAAGGTATAGAGAGCAGTTTACAAGAAAGACTTCCCGTATTGAAACAAACGAAGACCTAATACATAGACTTCTAATATCATCCGATCCTCTATTAGCTACTTTTAGGCATCCTCCTAAGAGATCGCGCGGAAAAATTACAACCGAAGTACTTTCTTTGCTCTCAATACCTCAGCTGTATTCTGGTTCAAGTAGTGAGAGTTCTGAACTTGAATCAGATGACTCAGATTAATTTAGTTCATTACAATATCATTATAATACCTAATAGTAGATAAAGATTGTTTTTTTGTTATTTAAACAAAAATAAATGTACTGTTTAATACAAAACGCTTAATTTTATTTACAATATAACTATAAACCACACAAACTTTTTTTGTGCATTCTATCAGAATGCACAAAAAACTATTTTTTTTTAAACTGAAATATTCACTTTATTCGAACTAAAAAGGGTTTCTTGTCCTCTAAAATTGCACTTGTGATTTTAATACGTAAATAACTATTAAAACATGTTTATACAATACACTATCAATAATATTAGGTAAAAAAAAATAATGAATTATGCAGGAAAACATTTCGTCCCGCTAGATTGCCGATCCGTCACACTGTGCGTCGTGGGGGTTCCAGCAGGGGGGATGAGAATAGCAAAAAAATATGTCCCCCTGAGAACTAAGGTTCCCTCCCGTGTTCGAGCGAATTTTGATTTATTTATTAACAAGAAAATAAACCTGGGTGGAAAGTTTTCGGTGCGCCACCATATTGAACTGATTATACACACTAAACAATTTTAAAAATTTTTGCTGCGGACATAAATGATGATAACCCCCAGATTTAAACTTTAAGAGGTTGTTTGCATAAAAATTTAAAACTGAAAAATAAAAATATACAGTGTCACCAGTAAAGTCCGCATCATATGGGTTTTTTTTAATTAATGGCATTATTCAAAACTTGACTTTGGCATCAAGTTCTGCTTCGATCGAGATGAAAATTAAGCAAAAAAATACTGTTCCGTGATTCGCCTTATCTGTAATTTTTTCCAAAAAATAATTCAAAAGTGGGGTTATTTCTGAAAATATCGAAAAAAGTTATAAGAAAAAGGTTTTTTAAATGCAGTTTCTAGCCCACATGCAAAATTTCAGCTGCATAAGATAATTTTGATTTTTTACCTATATTTTCATAATTGCACCACTTTTGCAAAATAAGACTCAACGCAACCTACATAACTTCTTAGTTTTGACAATGCTTTATTTCAGATACATTTTCTTTAAAGTAGCGCCATATTAAATGTGTGTTTTTCTACAAAATCAAAATTGGGCTATTAAAATTTGGTAGCATGTGATGCAAAGTTTATTTGTTTTTGACCCTGTATAAGGCAACTTCATAAAATAAGTATTTTTGAAAACGTAGTTTGTGTCTGAAAGTAATACACCTTAATATTAAGACAAAAATAACACAGTGTCTTCAGTACAGTAAAGTGTTTTTAAGTGGAAAATAAGTTTTAGTTTAACAACGTAAAGTTTATCTATTTTCAAAGATTTAATTTAAAACCCCTATATTATAATTTATTATTAAGCTATGTCATACACATTGTCAATTTAAATTAAGCGTAACGTAAAACCATAGTATACTGCGATCGAGAGTACAACTACTCTGAATAGACATACATTATGCCATTTCGCGCCCGGGACCGCGTAATATCTAAAATGGGCTCCATAATAACACTAAATATGTCTATATAAATATATAAATAAGATAATTTTAATAAAGAAATTTCTCTGTTTGCTTATACAAAATTCTAAATTTAGTACCTTTTGTTTGTTACAAAATAAACAGTTTTTTTTTTGCAATCTTTTTTTAGGTTTAAGATTGATAATATTTTATCCATGGAACCAGATGAATGGGATGGACCTAGAGGTCATGTTTCTGTTGATTTGATAGCAAACCCTTTAAGAGAATATTTAAATGATACAGGATATACCATACAGGTTTGTGGCATAGAATTAAATTTTAGTATGGTGGTTGATAAAATTGGCATTTATTTAGAAACCGTAGATATTAGGTGAATATTTGTATATTTAATTTTAAAAGTAGTGCTTTAGAATGCAAGCAATACATTTGCCTCCTAAAATGCGATTGAAATGTCACCTTTCTATGACTATATTATAATCGACATACAGGGTGATTCCCGGAGAATGATACGTTAGACCCACGATACACCAACAACGTTATTATATGCTACGCTAAGAATAGATACCATAGACATTTACCTTTAGATACGTATAGCTTATCTCCTGCGCAAACAAAAGTTACGTTTTATGGTTGAAAAAATACGTACGGCTTTCCTCCCAGCAGCATTGGGCATGCGCATAAACCTCTTATTATCGGCCGATCCTTTTTAGCGACATGGTCAAAATACACTCCAGAACCGGCTGGGCGCCATTTTTGTTGTTGTGTATTCGGTTTTCTCTGTGGATTCCTTGTTGTTTATTGTGGATATTTCATATTTACGGATTTCTAGTTTTTGTGTAGTTTAATGAATTGTTGTGTCTGTGCTTTTATAGTGACTTCAAACAGCCCAAATAGGGGTAAAATACCGGGTATTTCGTATTTTCAGTAATTATGGAGTAGTGATATTATATAACTTTATTTTATTAAAGATTATCCCGATGCATGTTTTTGTATATTTTGTTTGCAGCCCTGTAATCTAATTAGGTACGCCTATTTTTAGGGTAATACTCGTATATTGCCTCAAAAAGTTTAAAAGACACTTTTCTGTATACTTATATAATATAAAAGAGTAAATACGTAAGAGTATAAAAAAGTAAATACCTACATATACTTAGTTGTATTTATATTAATCCAAGGGTGAAAGTATTTCACGGGTCACGTTCTCGGCCAAAAACTCTTTCAAATTCTTGAACAAGAAATTGTGCTTGAAAATGTTTTACACGTACCCAAGTTTTTGCCAAACTGTAAAAATCGATACAAGTTATATAGTACTAACTAATTTCTTAAACCCTTGAGTACCAACGATGTGCTTTGCATCATTAATTCTAAATTAAAGAACAAATGGTCCGCTGGCAATGACGATATCCCCGTTTGTTTATTGAAGAAAGTGGGCTTGGCGATAGCAGAGCCGCTTGCATATTTAATTAATCTGAGTTTTTTATCGGGTAATTTTCCCAGTGCTCTTAAGACCGGTAAGGTTGTGCCTATCTTTAAAAAGGGCGACCCCCAAATGATCGAGAATTATAGACCGGTGTGTATGTCCTCCTCATTTTCAAAAATTTTCGAATATGCTTTTTTGGAAAGCCTTTTACCATTTTTGGGAAGCAATAAAATAATTACAGACAATCAACACGGCTTTCTTCCTGATAGGTCTACTAATTCGGCAATACACTCCTTTTATGAAAGGATACTGCATATGATTGACGTGGGAGAGTGTCCAGTATCTTTCTCGATCTGAGCAGGGCGTTCGACTGCGTCAATCACAGAAGACTATGTGACAAACTCTGTAAGTACGGCGTTAGGGGTGCCGCCTTGAACTGGATAGAGTCATTTTTGGGGGATCGTAGGCAGTATGTCAGTATTGTGCAAAGGATCGACGGTAGATCTAGCAGGTTTGAGTCGGATACATATATTGTGGATATGGGCATACCGCAAGGATCTATTTTGGGTCCAATACTATTTATATTGTATGTCAATGACCTGGTTAACGTCGACCCAGATATTGATTTGACTATATATGCGGATGATACATCCATGGTTGTCTCGGATAAATCCTTGGATGTTTTGCGGGAAAAGTGTGACGATAACTTACAAGCCCTGCACGAATGGTTCGGTAGTAATGATCTTTATGTAAATGCCGATAAAACTCAGGCACTTCTTTTTCAGTCGCGTCAAAGACCTATGCAAACACCTCCAATTTTAAATATCAACGGTAGTCCAATCTTATTTACCGAAAACGCCAATTTTTTGGGAATTAATATCGACAGATTTCTTTCGTGGAAACAGCACTGCCGGTCTGTGTGCGCCAAGCTAAACTCCATTTCTTACCAGTTTAAAATGCTACACCCTGTATTAACTACTCAGCAGCTGCTCTTGACACTTTATCATACGCAGGTGGGTAGCAGGATTTCCTATGGTGTCTGTTTCTGGGGTAGGTCACCTATGGTTTCCGATATTCTTTTGTGTCAAAAGAAAATTTTAAGAATAATTAGTAATGTTCCTTCTACATATTCCTGTAGAGACCTGTTTAGGACATATAATATATTAACTGTTACATCGGTTTTTATTTTTGAAATGTGCGTTTACGTATTTTTAAACAAAGCTAAGTTTAAGAAACATTTTATGGTTCATACTTTTGACACGAGATATAAGTCAAACTTTTTGTATACCACATTGTAATTTCAACATTACCAGGGACTCTCCAAGCGTTCTGGGGCCTAAATTATTTAACACTTTGCCTCCGGATTTAAAAAACTCTAATAATATAGTGTGTTTTAAGAAGGACCTAAAGAAATTTTTAGTCAATAAGTCTATTTATAGTTTGGATCAGTTTTTTTAATTATAGTTTTTTTTTAATGGTTGACTTTTGTTTGTACTGCTACTTATTTTTGTTTGTTTTTTGTTTGTTTGTTTTTTTTCTTTTTTGTTGGGTGTATTGTACAGTAACTCACAAATTTAAAATTTAAATTAGGTACATGACGAATTCTATACATTGTAAAAAATGTCTTTAGAAATATATATTATTATTATTATTATTATTGTTCTTCTTCTTCTTTTTTCTCACTTAATCTTAATCAAATAGTGTTTCTTTTCTGGGATGACGGGCTGTACCAAGTCGTCTCAGAGTCTATTGTTTGAATTGAGGAATGATCGCACTATATTGCACGTTTTAAGGATGACAGACTTTTGTATGTTTGTATGGATATTTGGGTCGAGACCAAGTTCCTCAAGATGTGTCTTAAAGATGTATGGGGTGATGCCTGTGGTTGAAATGGTGAATGGTATGATCGTTACTTTTTTCTGTTTCCAAAGTCTCTGAACTTCCATGGCTAATTCCGAATACTTTGCTATTTTCTCTCTATACTTTGTTTGAATGTTGGGGTCGTTAGGTATGGATATATCTTTAAGATAGGTGATTTGTTCTTTTTTGTTTTGGAAAACGATGTCTGGTCTATTACATCTTATTGTCTTGTCTGTATGGATTTCTACGTCCCAGTACAGTTTGTATTCGCTGGTATCTATGATGGTGGTTGGAGAGTATTTGTAGTATGGTATTTCCTCTGTTATTAGTTTGTAGGTCTTTGCGAGTGCCTGGTGAATGATTTTTCCTGCCATGTTGTGTCTTTCGGTATACTGTGTGCCTGCTAAGATTTTGCATCCACCAGTGATATGGTCTATGGTTTCTGTATATTGGTGGCATTTTCTACATGTTTCAGTATGTAAGTTTGGATCTTTAATTACGTATTTCTGATAATTCCGAGTGGTTATGACCTGATCTTGTATTGCGAGAAGAAATCCTTCTGTCTCAGGGAAAAGTCTTCCATCTTTAAGCCATTTATAGGAAAGTTCTTTTGATATGTGATCGTGCTCTATGTTGTATCTATGTTTTCCATGTAGCTGCTTTGTTGTCCATAAATTAAGACTTTCTTCTATATTTTTTGTTAGATTATGTGTCCGTAGGATGATTGGTCGTGGATAGATCAAGGGGTGTATAATTTTTGTTAGCTACAGACTGATTGGTGAAGGGATGCTTGTTTACCAAGGAAGAATTTCCGAAGGTGTTGGATTTGTTTTGTGTGTAAAGCTTGAATATCTATCATACCCCTTCCTATTATTATTATTATATTATTATTATTATTATTATTATTATTATTATTATTTTTATTATTATTATTATTATTATTATTATTATTATTATTATTATTATTATTATTATTATTAATATTTGACTTGAGGTTAGGTAAGCGATAACATCGAAGAATGGTTATTTTGCTGGTCTTGTTTGCTTTTTATATTCGATTTTATAAGTTTTATAGTTTAATTGACTTGTTCTCTTTCTTTTTAAACTAAAAACATGACGACAAATTATTTTTAAACAAATTTTAGAAACAAATCCTTAAAAACAGTTTTCTATCCTCAAAATCTGATAGGTTTGCAACTACTAAAAATGCCAGGGATAACTACCTTATTTCTAAATATTACTGGATACCGTAAAACGGGGTGACTATAATCCACTTTTCATTTTCAAACACCTGTAAAATTTCTATATTATTAGGCAGCCATTCAATATATGACTTTTATATAGGATGGGTAGGTGTTTTTTTGGATTTTTCGCCTCTTGAAGACCCCAAAAAATGTGTTCACCCTTTTTTTTTTTTAAATAGGGTGGCCACATCCATTCCTTGCTTTGAGGTCAGCATGGCCACCTATTTAAATTTGATTACGGTCATTTTGCACTACTTCTAATGGGTGACTATGGCCACTTATAATATAAAAAATATATTTACGACATACTCTATTAAAAATTAAACCAAAAAAACGCGTTTATATTATTAATTTATTTAACAAATACATGTTGGACATTAAAAAATTATTTTTGTAGGTGGTTTTTATGGGTTTAAGAGTCTTAGGGAGCAAATGAAACCCAAATTTTAATTTGCCGACGTTTCGGACGTTTTTTTGGGTTCACCCTTGGTCCTCGGCCATTTTAATTTATTTTAATGAGGAAAAAAAATTACACCTGCTTATAACTGTGTTACTCTTTAATATATCAAAGATATATGTTATGTACTTTTTATTATGTTATGTTATCGAAAATAAGATTTGTCATTTTTTCAAACAAATCAGTTATGTAAATTTTTTTATCGGGTATTGTTGAAACCTAAGAAAGAATCCTATTGTTTCAGAGCCCTGAGGAAGAAAATATATTTTCCGAAACGTCAGCAAATTAAAATTTGGATCCCTAAGATCCTTAAACCCATAAAAACCACCTACAAAAAAGTCTACTGGACCAACAACAATTTTATTTTGTAATTAAAAACTTAACCTAATATAAAAAATCTTCTTATTAAAGAGTTTCCGGGACGTCATAAATTGATCTGGAAGTTTGTTTCACGGGAACAGCAATTTTTTCCATAATGTCTATTGATTTATATCAAAGAATATCATCCTTTTCTGGCCACTTCCACGAGCGCACACCACAGGGCCCCATCGTTTTGACAAGGATCTCATTCTCTTTTTTTTTAGAATCTCTCCAGGAAACTATTTTTTTTTCATATTTAACAATAACATAGTCAGATTGCTGATCAGGCTCTGGTTCACTGTCTGATGGTGGAGGGACCATCCAGTCGTCGCCCTCCCCTTCTGACAGTGGCTGTGAAGCTTTGCCTAACTTAAAACTTTTTCTGGCTAGTTTGCCTATTTTCCTATTAGGCAAAATTCTTCTGTCGTCTTGCTGCTTCCTTCCCCTGGATCGGTTACATGTCTGTGTTTAATACTTTTGCCAGGAGTGCTCCTACTTTAATATCCCACATGTGGCCAATGTCACCCCCAAAAACGCAAAAAATGTAAGGGGTTAATATGGCCGCCTATTATCTCGGAAAGCAAAAGGAATTTTAAATAATTGGAAAAACATTAGTTGTAAAACATAATATTGCCCTAAAATAAACAATGTAATGATTTATATTAAATAAAATCGCACCGTGATAAACAAAGTTATTAAGGTATTTTTTTAGGCCATTTTTTGTGATTTTTTTTCAGGTCCGCCAAATACAAAAAAAGTTAAACATTTGATGGTTGCATATATATTTTTTTTATATTTTAGGTGTATATTATCCATTATTTATTGTTTTGTTCATTCAAATCCCGGTACTTTTAAGATATGAATTGTTAAAGGTTTTTTATATTTTCGGCCATATTCACACCTGGGGGCTCACCCCGTTTTACTGAATTTAGTGAATTTCTGGACTAGTGGAAATTGATGATAAATAAGAAATACTTGAATCTCCCCCTCCAGCAGGGTCAAAGAAAGATGTTTTAATATTTTTCAGTTAGTAATATTGTAATAGCCCCTGCTAAAACACATTGTTATGTTATATACAATATCACTATTTGAATCTTCGATCACTGAGCACTTTATAGATGTAAGAAAAATAAACAAATTTATTTGGCAAAATCATAAATTCGGGACAAGAGGAAAATACTCTCCTAGTTTACTATATTATGCACAACAATTAGTAAGTTAGTTGTGTTATCACTAGGTTTTTAATGGTAATGAAATAATATATTTTAAATAAGTACCGTAAAACGGGGTGGATAGGATCAGCGGGGTGAATAGGATTGAAGTTACCTTCAAATTTCAAAAATCTGTAATAATTTTAATTTTAAAGGGTAGGTCTTTTCTATGTACAGATTTTAAGTACGTTGTTAAAAGTAATTTTTATGAGATTAAACTTAAAAAAACTTGGCCCCATCAGTATTGGGGGGATACCGCCGCCGAGCCCTCCTCCTCCTCCTCTCCATAAGGTTTTCATGCATACCGCTACAGGCGATTACATGCATACCGCTGCCGGAGATTACATGCATACCGCCGCCGAAATAATTTATTCATTTTGCGTTTGGCTAGACTTGAGAGCAGAACTGGTTTTTAGTCTACCTTGAACCATTGAAGGAAGTTATTATGTAAAATATGTTTTGTTGTGGGAAATTAAATAATAGCATGAGTGTGCCGATTCAAATTATCCTAACGGATCATCGATTTTGTAAATTAAATAACTTGTCTACGAGTATATTAGAATTAATTACTAATGAGATCTGCATAACTGATGTACCGACTCCAGTTTATTGGGTTAAGGTATGTGGATCGATTCCAGAAGAACTAGGGCCTGGATTATGTTTCATAAAATAGGGAAATGCAGAATGGGAGACAATGGCTATACCGTATAAAATAAAAAATAAAAAAATTAAAAAACTATTTATAACCCTATAAAAAGAGACTATTCAATAGATAACATAGATAAGATATCAGAATTAAAATATGGTTTCCGAAAGTTTGTAGTTATAAACACCAGGAAAAAATATATACAATTAAGTTTAAAGAATTGAATCAGCCTTGTAAAGTAAGCAATTATTATGAACATGTGGGAAATGACGAAGTAGATAAATAGACATGCGTAGTGGAATTTCTGCACGTATATAAAATGTAGTACCTTCAAGTTAGTTTCATAATATTCCTATAATTAAGATGGATTAGTTTTATTTTCAAGTAAAAATTGGTTTAACAGACAAACAATTGCCCAATAAAATATTACTATCAACACCACTATTGGACTTAATTCCTGGTATAATGAAGTAAAAATCGTAAATGTGCCATACACTATAAATCGTATATATGTTTGTGGATCATTTTCACAGGAGCTAGGTTCGGGAATGTGTTTTATTACGTTTGGACAGGACGAATGGAAATGATAAATTTTCACTCAATTATACATGACAACCTATTAATTAGCTGTATTCGAAAAAACTATTCTTCACATAGTATGGATATTATAATTAAAGTGATATTTCCAAAGCAATGGGAACGTTTAACATGTGAAGAAGAAGATGAAGACCAGGAAGGGGTGCAAACATTAAACTATGAGGAATTATTACCGTTGACAGATGGAATGTCAGTGTTGGAATTTTCAAGGGACATTACAGACTTTTACGAACATGGGTGATTGCATAAGTTATAATGTATATAATATGAATAAATTAAATATTAACTAATTGGTTGTATTATTAAATTATGTTTATTAAAAATTAGGTTTGCATTACATGTTGATCGTATAATAAAAATACATTAAATAATGAACAAGCACAAATTTCATTATTTGAATGATAAAAAAATTTAGGAACGTTCTTTCGAAGGGCCGGTTGCTCAGCTAACTCTATAATAGGTTGTGTCAGGTTTTAAATACAATAATTTCAAATAGAAATTGTGCACGAGTTATGGATTATCAAAATTAAATTTCATTTCTATGCTAGTAAATATAAGATTATTAAGTTTAGAAACGGAAAAATTCTGTATGATACCATAGAAAAAGTATTTTTCAGAAAAATCAGTTTTATTCGTACCGTTTTAGTTTCGCTTAAAAATAGCCCCTTTTGAGTCGTATAATTTTATATTCGCATTAAATATTTCTCATTTAAAACTTTTTCGTTCCTGTGAAATTCCGTTTTCTTTGTTTTTTTTTTTGTTTGTACCTATAATGGTGATTAAGTAAATATTGGCATTACCTAATACATTAGCCTGTTTTGTGTAGTATTTTCATGTAGGTATATTAAATATTTTTAAAATGAATAATATATTTCATTTCAACATTTCCGTTTTCGTTTCTAGGGGAAAGTTTCGTTTGAATCATTTTTCGTATGTATAACGATGTCGATGTAAAAATTATCTTTTCCTATTACATTACTCGTTTGTGGCGTATTGTCATATGTATTTTTATATTTTTAACTAATTAATATATTACACATAAATTGAAGCGATAATATTATAAGTTATTGACCTACTGTAGGTAGAGTAACAAGTGCTTGCTTTTTAAAATATGATCAATAACATACGTTTATTCAGTATTTCAGATTAACAATTAAATCTACTTTTAGATACTATCTCTATGAGTACATTTTACATACAAAACACAAGAATGAAATGACGCGCTATTATTAAATAGGTGTTTTAGTTTAAGGCTAGTTTATAATAATCAGGTTAGTATTACATTTCGAATTATTTTGTGTCTAAAATCAAAGAACAGCAAAACATGTATGTGAAATTGGAAATTATTCAAATGCTATCAAAAACAAAAAAGTATCGGCTTTTTAATAAGTTATTTATAAAAACCACACCCTATTATTTAATATAAGTTAGCTTGAAACAATGTAGGTGATTCTACGTTAGTGACTTGTAATGGTTTTCTGTAGAAAAATGAGCTGGTTGTTGGAAAATTATCTAGATTATGCAGTGCGTTTACTATATATTATTATAAATTTCATTCAACATCCCCGATGATTTAATTTTGATTGTGTGGAGTGGTTGTGAGTGATACACCCTATGTTTTTTAAATAAAATATAGAAAAATTATTTATTAGCTAAGAATTATACTAAAAATATAACTACACATACATTATTACCCCATCGAACACAACCTTGAAACAAAAAATTCTCAATTTATAGAAAAGTTAATTCACTTCGCTTTTAACTCGAACAAAAACCAATTAATTTATGTAAAACTGTTTTATGGAAAATCGGATGCTACTATATCTCTTATTTATAACATTTTAAAATAATGTCTTGTAACAATGAAAATGTTATAATATTAGCTAAAATCATGACAGATACATACGGTTGTTAAATATATATACGTAAGGTATTTAAAAGTAGTTGGATAATAAATAGCTTTTGGGGCAAAATTAGGTAAAATGTATATGCAAGATGCACTTTAATCTATCATAAAATAAAAAATTTCATATATAAGATATGGTATTCAACAGCTGAAAGCTTGGTGATAAGAAAAATATAAAGACAATGGAAGTTAGAAAATATCCCTAAAATATATATTTTAATCAAAATTCTATTACATCTGTAACTTAATCGTTAAATACAAAAAAACTAATAATATAGTAGATCATTGCACAAATATTATATTTAAAGCGGTATATCGTTATTGACAATAGAGTTTATACAATTAACAAAAACCAAAAGTCTCGACTTTTTAATAAGTTATTTATATAAAAACCACCCCTATTTTTTAATATAAGTTAACTTGAAACAAGGTAGATGATTCTATGTTAGTGACTTGTAAGGGTTTTCTTTAGGAAAAGTAAATGGTCTAGATTATGCATTGCGTTTACTATATATATATTATTATAAATTTCACTCAATACCCCAGCTGAAAAATAAAATATAGAAAAAATTATTTATTAGATAAGAATTATACTAACAATACGTAGCTTGTAACAAAAAAAAAATTCAAATTATAGAAAAGTTCACTTCGATGATCAGTCAATTTAACACCCAACTAATTTATATAAAATTGGTTTATGGAAAATCGGATTCAGATATATCTCTTATTTGGTAATATTTTAAAATATGTCTTATAAAAATTAAAATGTTAAGATGTAAATTAAAATCATGAGAGTACATACAGTTGAAATATATACGGATGGGTATTTTGAAAAGTAGTTGGGGTAAAAAACACCTTCGGGACAAATTATGTAAGCGTATATTATACAAGATGGGTAGATAGACGGGATAGCATAAATACGGTTGTATATTGAAAAACACTTTAATCTATCATAAAATAAAAAATTTTAAATATACTATACGGTGTTTAACAGTTGAAAGCTTAGTGATAAGAAAATATAAAGACAATGGAAGTTCGAAAAATGTCTATTATTCCTAAAATATATATTTTTTTAATCAAAATTATAATATCCCCCATCTATTACATCTCTCACTTAATCGTTAAATACAAAAAGCTAATAAAATAGTGAATCATTGTACAAATATCATATTTAAAGCGGTATATATCGTTATTGACAAAAGAGTTTATACATTACCAATGTATTAAAGTTTATGCATTTCAGAAGACATCTGTTATTATACTGTATGATTACCTGTGTTTTAAAACTACCTATTCAAGTAGCTTGCAAATTATGATGTTCAAAGGGTTTAACATAAACTTCACTATATTCGAATGAAAATAAAACCAATCGAGTTGTAGCTATCTGTGTGCCATACTATTGACTTTTTTAAATTGCAAAATACCACATTTTGTAAATAATATAGTAGTATAGTTATTTAGGTATTAGCACGTTAATTATCGACAGATATAACTACACAACATAACGCTATAACCAAAAATAGTGGATAATACATATTCTAAGAGCTTTTTTTTGCAGCAACAACAACAAAACATTATTGATAAGTAGTTGGTAAAATTTTGTTTGCAAATTAGATAGGACCGCGCGATTACGATTTTCAGAAAAGGATGATTTTTATAACCAATAAAATGTTAACAAAAATCATATTAGTAGACGGTACCAGGTACAACATGACACGTATGAAAACAGGTTATCTAGTGTAAAATGTCACATTAGTTATTTGTCTTATTTAAGAGTAGATATCTTATTTGGTTCTTTTTAAAGAAGAACACTTAAAACAGGATTTTAAATATTATTACCTATATTAATTGACCTACACGACTTATTTAAGATAGGGATTTAGATTAAATTAAACGAGTTTTTAAAATAAGTAACATGTATTAATTATAAAGTATGTTTTCACTAACATAAAGTCGATTAACAAATTGTTATACAACATATTATGACGTTTTTAAAAAATTATGATATTCCGGAAAGTATTAGCAATCCTGATTTGTGAATAAAGTTATACGTATCATAACTATGACATATCCAAGTAATAACTTACAACGAATTAAGGCTCCATAATTAAATTATTTAAATAAGTTATAGAAAAACCTTATAGGTTAGATTTTTTGAAATTAATTTCTTTAAAGTCATATAAAAGGTTATCTTTAAGGGGGAAAATAAACACCTTTTGAGATTTTTCATAAACATTATTTATTTATTTAAATAAGTATATAAATAGTATATACTATATAAGTTGTGGGTGAGAAGAGGATAAAACACCATTCCTGCAAAGGAAATCACTTATATTAATCCATATGCTAAAACACATCTGCATGTAAAGTTACGTTATTGTTAATAAATATATTCCATAAACATTAGACATGTTAAAATAAGGATAATAATGAATATCAGACAGTATCAGACTGATGTAACATTTTAGTGTTTTAGATATGATAAACCCCAACAATACGTTCACGTGTGGTGATGTGTGAGGGTGTGTGAGGGTGTGTGTGTGTGTGGTTATCACTGTTTTTAAAAACTATGAAATAATAATATATAATAAAAATATTATAAATTAGTAGGTTACCGCCGCAGACCACTCCTCCGTTTAGGTAAGTTTACACACATACCGGTGCCGGAGATTACAAGCATACCGCCACCGAAATAATTTATTCATTTTGCATTGTTTGGCTAGATTCGGTGGCGGTATGCTTGTAATCTCCGGCACCGGTATGTGTGTAATCTTACCTAAACGGAGGAGTGGTCTGCGGCGGTAACCTACTAATTTATAATATTTTTATTATATATTATTATTTCATAGTTTTTAAAAACAGTGATAACCACACACACACACACCCTCACACACCCTCACACATCACCACACGTGAACGTATTGTTGGGGTTTATCATATCTAAAACACTAAAATGTTACATCAGTCTGATACTGTCTGATATTCATTATTATCCTTATTTTAACATGTCTAATGTTTATGGAATATATTTATTAACAATAACGTAACTTTACATGCAGATGTGTTTTAGCATATGGATTAATATAAGTGATTTCCTTTGCAGGAATGGTGTTTTATCCTCTTCTCACCCACAACTTATATAGTATATACTATTTATATACTTATTTAAATAAATAAATAATGTTTATGAAAAATCTCAAAAGGTGTTTATTTTCCCCCTTAAAGATAACCTTTTATATGACTTTAAAGAAATTAATTTCAAAAAATCTAACCTATAAGGTTTTTCTATAACTTATTTAAATAATTTAATTATGGAGCCTTAATTCGTTGTAAGTTATTACTTGGATATGTCATAGTTATGATACGTATAACTTTATTCACAAATCAGGATTGCTAATACTTTCCGGAATATCATAATTTTTTAAAAACGTCATAATATGTTGTATAACAATTTGTTAATCGACTTTATGTTAGTGAAAACATACTTTATAATTAATACATGTTACTTATTTTAAAAACTCGTTTAATTTAATCTAAATCCCTATCTTAAATAAGTCGTGTAGGTCAATTAATATAGGTAATAATATTTAAAATCCTGTTTTAAGTGTTCTTCTTTAAAAAGAACCAAATAAGATATCTACTCTTAAATAAGACAAATAACTAATGTGACATTTTACACTAGATAACCTGTTTTTATACGTGTCATGTTGTACCTGGTACCGTCTACTAATATGATTTTTGTTAACATTTTATTGGTTATAAAAATCATCCTTTTCTGAAAATCGTAATCGCGCGGTCCTATCTAATTTGCAAACAAAATTTTACCAACTACTTATCAATAATGTTTTGTTGTTGTTGCTGCAAAAAAAAGCTCTTAGAATATGTATTATCCACTATTTTTGGTTATAGCGTTATGTTGTGTAGTTATATCTGTCGATAATTAACGTGCTAATACCTAAATAACTATACTACTATATTATTTACAAAATGTGGTATTTTGCAATTTAAAAAAGTCAATAGTATGGCACACAGATAGCTACAACTCGATTGGTTTTATTTTCATTCGAATATAGTGAAGTTTATGTTAAACCCTTTGAACATCATAATTTGCAAGCTACTTGAATAGGTAGTTTTAAAACACAGGTAATCATACAGTATAATAACAGATGTCTTCTGAAATGCATAAACTTTAATACATTGGTAATGTATAAACTCTTTTGTCAATAACGATATATACCGCTTTAAATATGATATTTGTACAATGATTCACTATTTTATTAGCTTTTTGTATTTAACGATTAAGTGAGAGATGTAATAGATGGGGGATATTATAATTTTGATTAAAAAAATATATATTTTAGGAATAATAGACATTTTTCGAACTTCCATTGTCTTTATATTTTCTTATCACTAAGCTTTCAACTGTTAAACACCGTATAGTATATTTAAAATTTTTTATTTTATGATAGATTAAAGTGTTTTTCAATATACAACCGTATTTATGCTATCCCGTCTATCTACCCATCTTGTATAATATACGCTTACATAATTTGTCCCGAAGGTGTTTTTTACCCCAACTACTTTTCAAAATACCCATCCGTATATATTTCAACTGTATGTACTCTCATGATTTTAATTTACATCTTAACATTTTAATTTTTATAAGACATATTTTAAAATATTACCAAATAAGAGATATATCTGAATCCGATTTTCCATAAACCAATTTTATATAAATTAGTTGGGTGTTAAATTGACTGATCATCGAAGTGAACTTTTCTATAATTTGAATTTTTTTTTTGTTACAAGCTACGTATTGTTAGTATAATTCTTATCTAATAAATAATTTTTTCTATATTTTATTTTTCAGCTGGGGTATTGAGTGAAATTTATAATAATATATATATAGTAAACGCAATGCATAATCTAGACCATTTACTTTTCCTAAAGAAAACCCTTACAAGTCACTAACATAGAATCATCTACCTTGTTTCAAGTTAACTTATATTAAAAAATAGGGGTGGTTTTTATATAAATAACTTATTAAAAAGTCGAGACTTTTGGTTTTTGATAGTATTTGAATAATTTCAATTTTACATACATGTTTTGTTGTTCTTTGATTTTAGACAAAAAATAATTCGAAATGTAATACAAACCTGATTATTATAACTAGCCTTAAGCTAAAACACCTATTATTAATTTCATTCATTTCATTCTTGTATTTTGTATGTAAAATGTACTCATAGAGATAAGTAGTATCTAAAAGTAGATTTACGTGTTAATCTGAAATACTGAATAAACGTATGTTATTGATCGTATTTTAAAAAAGCAAGCAAGCACATGTTATTCTACCTACAGTAAGGCAATAGCTTATAATATTATCGCTTCAATTTATGTGTAATATATTAATTAGTTAATAATACTAAAACACCGGAAAACGTATAATGTATAAGGGAAGGGCAATATTTACGTTAACACTATTATAAAACGAAAAACAAATGCAAACTGAATTTCGCAAAAAACGAAAAAACTGGAACGTATAATGTAATAGATAAACACAACATTTACTTTTAACACTATTATAAACGAAAACAAATGCAAACGGAATTTCACATGAACGAAAACGGTATTGTTGAAATGAAATATATTAATTAGTTTAATATTATTAAATATATCTGAAAATACCACACAAAACAGGCAAATGTATTAGATAAAACCAATAATTACTTTAACACCATTATAAAAACGAAAATAAAGAAAACGGAATTTTGCAGAAACGAAAACGGAAATGAATATTATTTCGTTTAAAAATATTAACTATACATGAAAATACTACACAAAACAGTATAATGTATTAGGCAAGACAATATTTACTTTAATACATTATACAAACGAAAATAAAGAAAACGGAATTTCACAGGAACGAAAACAAAAATGTTTTTAAATAAGAAATATTTAATACGAATATAAAATTATATGACTCGAAATGGTTTATTTTCAAAACGAAACTAAAAAGGTACGAATCAAACTGATTTTTTCTGGAAAATACTTTTTCTATGGCATCATACAGATTTTTTCCGTTTCTAAACTTAATATTCGTAACAATCTTATATTCGCTAGTATAGAAAATAAATTAACTTTGTTGTTCCATAAAGCGTGCACAATTTTTATTTGAAATTATTGTATTTAATAATTAGTAACACCTGACACAACATACTGTTATTAAAAAACAAGTTTACTATTTTGTTTAAAAATCTACGTAAAAAGAATGTTCCTTAAGAAGAATTTCCATACAACAGTAATATTTATTTTTTAAATCCATATCATAATTATTATATTGTATTATACAAATTATAGATCATTTATCATAATATATATAGTACTAATATTTGTTTTTGGTTTTTGTTATCTATATTGATGTTAATAAACACATTGTCTAGAAAAACCACCTTTTATTTTATTTACCTATATTACTAATATATTTTAATAATTTTGAGACATGCGAAAAATATTAATATTATTTTAATTTATTAACTGTTCGACAAGGCATTTAACAGGTTATTTCGTAATTTTGCACTGAAAATGGTAAAAACTATGATTACCTAATAATGTAACAAAAATAAAACAATCTCAAACATGCAAGATTTTCGATCATATTTACATTGAAATATTTCATAAAACACTAAAAATGTATAATGAATAGGACATATAAATATATCTAATATTAGTAAATAATATTACATTTTTCTTTCAGCGTTTTGTCTTCTACAACCAGTTATTCGACTGGCGACTGGAATAAAAAATTAATCAGGGTGGTATGTTGTGATTTTCAGCTTTTCGGTACATGCTGACACACATTTTGTGAGCTCTGAGACCAGTTTTATTAAGAGCATAGCGCCCATCATTTGCGTTAATATCTAGAAAATACAGTTTTCGATTTTATATTAACAGCATTCCTATGACAACCATGTCATGGCTTGTTTCCGTATAATGTGAAATATTAATATTATATTATAGAAGTGATCCAATAAGTCTGAGGTTAACAGTACAGATGCATGTATACGAGTCCTTTGCTCAAACTATTTATGAAATCTTCTATCGTATTACAATTAACATTACTGTTACTTTTAAAATCATGTAGATTACCTTATTTTATTATTGAATATTCATTACTTTTGGAAACTATGAATGTATTGTGTTTTTGATCTCGTATGGGGTCAGATAGGCAAACCCAATCGAAACTCTGTCAATCATTAATCAGCTTGTGTTATTTTCATAGTAATAAACTTTTTTTGTTAGTAGTTTAAGGATTTGAAACATACTGCAGAGGCAAGACTATCAATTCAATATTTGGGGTCCACATTTTGAAGTAAGCTAGTAGCAATGCGTTCCGCATCGAATGAACGTTTTTATTTTCCCCTTCTACAATATATTCTGCATAGGTTATTACATGAGTGATTGTAATTAGCATGTTTTATACAAATTGTTGTGTAAAATAATTTTTTTGGTATATCAAATCTTGTTGTTAGTGTTCTTCTTTAAAAAGAACCAAATAAGATATCTACTTTTAAATAAGACAATTACTAATGTGACATTTTACACTAGATAACCTGTTTTCATACGTATGGTGTCATGTTGTACTAGGCACCGTCTACTAATCTGACTTCCGTTAACATTTTTATGGTGATAAAAAGTCATTATTTTCTGAAAATCGTATACGGTCCTATCTAATTTGCAATCAAAATCTTACCAACTACGTATCAATAATGTATTGTTTTGTTGTTGTTGTTGCTGCCATAAAACTCATAGAATATGTATTGCCCTCTATTTTTGGGTTATAGTGTTATGTTGTGTCGTTATATCTGTCAATAATGAATGTGCTAATACCTAAATAACTATACTTCTATATTATTTACAAAATGCGGTCATTGGCAATTTTTAAATATTTCACTGTATCAAACACAGATAGCTACAATTCGATTTGTTTTATTTTCATTCGAACATAGTGAAGTTTATGCTAAACCCTTTGAACATCATAATTTGCAATCTACTTGATTAGGCAGTTTTGAAACACAGGTAATCATACAGTATAATAACAGATGTCTTCTGAAATGCATAAATTTTAAAACATTGTTAATTGTATAAACTCTATTGTCAATAACGATATACCGCTTTAAATATAATATTTGTGCAATGATCTACTATATTATTAGTTTTTTTGTATTTAACGATTAAGTTACAGATGTAATAGAATTTTGATTAAAATATATATTTTAGGGATATTTTCTAACTTCCATTGTCTTTATATTTTTCTTATCACCAAGCTTTCAGCTGTTGAATACCATATCTTATATATGAAATTTTTTATTTTATGATAGATTAAAGTGCATCTTGCATATACATTTTACCTAATTTTGCCCCAAAAGCTATTTATTATCCAACTACTTTTAAATACCTTACGTATATATATTTAACAACCGTATGTATCTGTCATGATTTTAGCTAATATTATAACATTTTCATTGTTACAAGACATTATTTTAAAATGTTATAAATAAGAGATATAGTAGCATCCGATTTTCCATAAAACAGTTTTACATAAATTAATTGGTTTTTGTTCGAGTTAAAAGCGAAGTGAATTAACTTTTCTATAAATTGAGAATTTTTTGTTTCAAGGTTGTGTTCGATGGGGTAATAATGTATGTGTAGTTATATTTTTAGTATAATTCTTAGCTAATAAATAATTTTTCTATATTTTATTTAAAAAACATAGGGTGTATCACTCACAACCACTCCACACAATCAAAATTAAATCATCGGGGATGTTGAATGAAATTTATAATAATATATAGTAAACGCACTGCATAATCTAGATAATTTTCCAACAACCAGCTCATTTTTCTACAGAAAACCATTACAAGTCACTAACGTAGAATCACCTACATTGTTTCAAGCTAACTTATATTAAATAATAGGGTGTGGTTTTTATAAATAACTTATTAAAAAGCCGATACTTTTTTGTTTTTGATAGCATTTGAATAATTTCCAATTTCACATACATGTTTTGCTGTTCTTTGATTTTAGACACAAAATAATTCGAAATGTAATACTAACCTGATTATTATAAACTAGCCTTAAACTAAAACACCTATTTAATAATAGCGCGTCATTTCATTCTTGTGTTTTGTATGTAAAATGTACTCATAGAGATAGTATCTAAAAGTAGATTTAATTGTTAATCTGAAATACTGAATAAACGTATGTTATTGATCATATTTTAAAAAGCAAGCACTTGTTACTCTACCTACAGTAGGTCAATAACTTATAATATTATCGCTTCAATTTATGTGTAATATATTAATTAGTTAAAAATATAAAAATACATATGACAATACGCCACAAACGAGTAATGTAATAGGAAAAGATAATTTTTACATCGACATCGTTATACATACGAAAAATGATTCAAACGAAACTTTCCCCTAGAAACGAAAACGGAAATGTTGAAATGAAATATATTATTCATTTTAAAAATATTTAATATACCTACATGAAAATACTACACAAAACAGGCTAATGTATTAGGTAATGCCAATATTTACTTAATCACCATTATAGGTACAAACAAAAAAAAAACAAAGAAAACGGAATTTCACAGGAACGAAAAAGTTTTAAATGAGAAATATTTAATGCGAATATAAAATTATACGACTCAAAAGGGGCTATTTTTAAGCGAAACTAAAACGGTACGAATAAAACTGATTTTTCTGAAAAATACTTTTTCTATGGTATCATACAGAATTTTTCCGTTTCTAAACTTAATAATCTTATATTTACTAGCATAGAAATGAAATTTAATTTTGATAATCCATAACTCGTGCACAATTTCTATTTGAAATTATTGTATTTAAAACCTGACACAACCTATTATAGAGTTAGCTGAGCAACCGGCCCTTCGAAAGAACGTTCCTAAATTTTTTTATCATTCAAATAATGAAATTTGTGCTTGTTCATTATTTAATGTATTTTTATTATACGATCAACATGTAATGCAAACCTAATTTTTAATAAACATAATTTAATAATACAACCAATTAGTTAATATTTAATTTATTCATATTATATACATTATAACTTATGCAATCACCCATGTTCGTAAAAGTCTGTAATGTCCCTTGAAAATTCCAACACTGACATTCCATCTGTCAACGGTAATAATTCCTCATAGTTTAATGTTTGCACCCCTTCCTGGTCTTCATCTTCTTCTTCACATGTTAAACGTTCCCATTGCTTTGGAAATATCACTTTAATTATAATATCCATACTATGTGAAGAATAGTTTTTTCGAATACAGCTAATTAATAGGTTGTCATGTATAATTGAGTGAAAATTTATCATTTCCATTCGTCCTGTCCAAACGTAATAAAACACATTCCCGAACCTAGCTCCTGTGAAAATGATCCACAAACATATATACGATTTATAGTGTATGGCACATTTACGATTTTTACTTCATTATACCAGGAATTAAGTCCAATAGTGGTGTTGATAGTAATATTTTATTGGGCAATTGTTTGTCTGTTAAACCAATTTTTACTTGAAAATAAAACTAATCCATCTTAATTATAGGAATATTATGAAACTAACTTGAAGGTACTACATTTTATATACGTGCAGAAATTCCACTACGCATGTCTATTTATCTACTTCGTCATTTCCCACATGTTCATAATAATTGCTTACTTTACAAGGCTGATTCAATTCTTTAAACTTAATTGTATATATTTTTTCCTGGTGTTTATAACTACAAACTTTCGGAAACCATATTTTAATTCTGATATCTTATCTATGTTATCTATTGAATAGTCTCTTTTTATAGGGTTATAAATAGTTTTTTAATTTTTTTATTTTTTATTTTATACGGTATAGCCATTGTCTCCCATTCTGCATTTCCCTATTTTATGAAACATAATCCAGGCCCTAGTTCTTCTGGAATCGATCCACATACCTTAACCCAATAAACTGGAGTCGGTACATCAGTTATGCAGATCTCATTAGTAATTAATTCTAATATACTCGTAGACAAGTTATTTAATTTACAAAATCGATGATCCGTTAGGATAATTTGAATCGGCACACTCATGCTATTATTTAATTTCCCACAACAAAACATATTTTACATAATAACTTCCTTCAATGGTTCAAGGTAGACTAAAAACCAGTTCTGCTCTCAAGTCTAGCCAAACGCAAAATGAATAAATTATTTCGGCGGCGGTATGCATGTAATCTCCGGCAGCGGTATGCATGTAATCGCCTGTAGCGGTATGCATGAAAACCTTATGGAGAGGAGGAGGAGGAGGGCTCGGCGGCGGTATCCCCCCAATACTCCCATCGCAGGCTGAATACCATAACCTAAAACGTCAAATTTAGCGGTTAAACTATGGAGAACTAGAGGGTAGGAGGCCGATCGATGGCAGCATTTTCAAATTCTGTCCCGGTTTTTTGGTTAGTTCGCTATTGGCCGATAGATGGCTCTCGCGTCCGAAGTGGGCTGATATTGTCTTCTTCTTCTTCGTTTTTAATATGGAAAACTAGATCCTCCATAGTTTTTAACTTTTACTTAAACCCTTTATTTTTCTGTGCTTTTACTTTTGACAATTGACATTTTATTTTTCGAAATAACAAATAACGTTTGAAGGCAAGAAAAGACAAATAACGTTGTATTGTAATTAATTTCCATATTTATAATGAATAATGGTACAATTTATAAAAGTAGAGTTTGCTTTGTGTCGGGGTGGTAAGACAGGATCTTCTTCAGAGATGAAACGCAACCAAATAAGTCTCTTTCTAGCTCCAAAGGTAAAACACTCTAGCTAGAATGTTCCTGTATTTTAAAAACGAAGCATCGTTGGAACTTTATACAGGCCGAGTTTACTAATAAGTATAACAAAGTAAGTGTAAATTCATATAAAAGTCCTTATTTGTTCCTTAAAGAACTAATTTAAATAAAAATAGTTATCGCGTCCATAAGAAACCATTTATTTGATAGCCCACTTCGAACACGAGCGCCATCTTATGGCAACTCGTAAAGCTGAATTACCGATGCTAATTTGGGACCGAATCCAATGCATTGCGATCGGCCTCCTACCTCAAGTCCTCCATAGGTTAAACTATTGTCATTTTATCTTTGCTTTTGTCTTACAAACTTCATATCTCTACAACTATGCAGCACTTATAAAATTTAGGTAATATTATTTTTAGTACTCTTTTATATTACTTAAGGTAAATTTGTGTGCAAAATTCTATACACCCCGCGGTTTTTTAAATGCGATACAGTCAATAAATCAATCAATGATCCTATTGACACCGCATGCGGGGTGAATAGGATTTTTTCACAAAAAAAAAGTAATACAACAGGGTACACCCTGTATAAAAACTTATACGACCATTTAAAAGTACCAACCTTATCTCATGTTTTAAGCTATTGAGAAATGTATTCAGGCAGATAGTTTTCAAGTTACAAGCTTTCAAAGTTGAAAATTGATCCTATTCACCCCGTTTTACGGTACTTATCGTTATTTCTTTTTTGCAGGATATTTTTGCCTTTGTTTGTGGATCTTCTGCGTTTAATACAGCTGCTGTAGACGTTCTGAAATCAGTCTCTATCATAGAGGATCAAGTTTATGTGTTTGAGGGATAACATAGCCTTATTTTGTAACAGCACCAATCACTTTTAGAGAAACAAATACAATCTTGTAGATGAAGATTTTTTTGTTTAGGTACACTTTGTCCAATTCTAGTGACAAAAATTGCATTGCATGTACGATATTTTTGTAAAATGTAACTGTTTATACGATAAAGTCTAAATTATCTGAAAAGAGTTTATTATTTTGCATGATCAATCTTAATCCTACCAATTACTCCTTTATTTGTCTAAAACGATGTACATACAACAAAAGTACTACCCTATTTCATTTTTGAATTTACAAAAAATTCTGAACGTATCCCATTCTAAACTCACTATTCTTGCAATGGACTAATAAAGCTCCAAAATTTCCCCTACAGTTTTTCTATAAAATCCAAATAAGGTTAAATTTTATAATGCCATCCTCAAGTCAAAAACAATTGAGTTTAAGGATAGATCACAATATATTAAAATTGTTGGGACGTTTCTGGTAAAACTGGAAGTGGTTGTCAATCGTCTTTTACATAACATGTATAGGTACGTTACCTATGACCAAATTTTCAAATTAGTATTTGAAGCCATGTTGGCTACAGAAACAGAACCGGACTAACTTCTTTTACCTTCGCATTCTCCATCTGTCAAATTTTGTATGGGAGTCTTAATAATTTGTAAAGATATAGCGTACATACCAATTTTATTATTTATAAAATAAAATATTGACAGACCCGCACCGACCAAAATAAAAATGTGAAAATACTATATAAAACTAAAGGAAAAGAAGAAAACAACATTTATTTCTTTTAGTATTTATTTATATAAAGCAAAATAGGTATTGATGTATTTATTATGCAAGAAGAAAGTAACACATTTTTTTGTGAGGCGTAAGCTTTGTGGTGCACATCTAATTAAAACACCATATTGGGAACCCTTATGGTATTGTTACTCTTGTGTTATATCTGGATAGGGTGTCCGTAAGGGGCTATACAGCAACAGAAGATAGTGGACTTCACATCGTAAATATTTACTTTATAAAATTGACGATGATTTGATTTTTGAGGGCAAGAAGGCGGATTCCATAATGCGTTTTAAGACATCTACTAGAGAACGCTAGCTACACAATATGAGTTTGATAAATTCTAGCAGATATTTTTTGTCTCTCACATTTCTTCTTTCTTTTACCACAAAGTTTGGAAGAGGGATCTTTTATGCGTAAAAAAGTTGTACTTCATTAATCTCGATATTTCAATTAGTTTGAGCTCATTGCCTTTAAATGCTAGATAGCAAAAAGCATTTAAATAAACACCTTTCTTAGCGAAATATATTTATTGAAAATTAACCGTACCTTCTTAAGCATAAATGACATATTTTCAAGTCTACTCTCTCCTGTTGCTGTATTTGGCCATTAGTTATTAGACATCTTGTATATAACGATAAGTAAATGGTTTAACTGGGCACTTTATTGATTTCATAATAGATGACGGACATAATGGAGTTTATTGTATTCACTATTAAACTTAAATGATAAACACCAAGAAAATCTGTCGCTGAAATATATAAAATCCAAAAATAAAATGTTTAAAACACATACTACACAAAAACAGCTACAGAAATACTTAAAAAACACCTAAATCGGAAGAAAATAATATAAGGCAACCTGATGCGTGAGCTTACTGCTGATCTTGGAACTTGGAACTTTAATGACGAAACCAGATCAACTGTCAAATGTCGTTGTCTTCTGTCGAAACGCTTTGTTTTATGAAAAAATTATGTGTGTAGTTAGCGATTCCACTCACCTTTGGTTGAATATTACATAAAAATGGACAAAATGCATCCAGAAACTCTGTTTCTAAATGGGCCTTTTCACTAAATTTTGATTTTAGTAGTAAAATAAAATTTTCTGTGTTTTTACTTTTCTATACCTACTTTTAAGCCATAACTGAGAAAATAAATAAATAAAAAACTCCTTAAATAAAAACACGGACTTAAACATACCTACGTCATCGCGCCGGAAGATTGATGCACAGAGGAATGATAGGAATACCCGAGTCGCTAGCTTAAAATATCAAGAATTCACAAAATCAGCAGCTTGACAGTGTTGCCGATACTCTCAAAAATCATTTATTATAGTTTATAGTACCAGTGTAATGGTAATTGACTAGCAATTATTAGTAATAATAATATACCAGTTTTCCATTCAATATAGCTGCGGAATGAATTATTTTACCAGTATTATGTTTATATTTATTTAAAGTACCCAAATAAAGTTCTAAGAAGAAAGTATATTAAGATTATAAAACTTTCTACATATGGCAACAGCGGCTTAATTTGCCGATGGCAGTTCGACAGATCAGCATTTACGCGTGTGCGAGGTTAAACGCATGCGCTCTAGCAAGCTTTAAACAAATCTACGTCATGAGTCGCGCCTGTTTTGAGATTTTCAAATTGGTTGAATTTTACCCGGTTTTTACTGTGCTGAAATAAATTAATGTTATAACCTAGCAATAATTTTATTGATGAAAAACACTTATTATAGCACCGACTAAACAATTCAAATGCTAAATGTATCAAATTTAAGAATAGTGAAAAGGCCCATTATTGAATAAATAGAGTGATTACATAATTTTAAAATAAAAATGGTTTGTTATTTTCTCATTGCTCTCATTTATTGCATTGACATGCTGATCACCTTAATTCACTGTAATTACTAAAAAACAAGTTTCAAAAGTGTCAAGGCTCCACTGCGTCCAAAACTACCCTGGTCATGTATTTGAAATTTTCTTATTGTTACTATTCGGACAACCTAAAAATTAAAAAAGAAGTCAATAACGGCATTTTTGCCATCCCTATTTTTTCTTAAACAGTCCAATACGTTTATCTATATCGTTACAAGGTAATATCTTGAAAACTGTGTAAAATATTTCTACGAAATTTTGGTAAGCCATTAAATCTTTAGACGAACCTTTTGACGATATAGGTTTTAACAACAATAATCGACCTATAACTTAAAATTTTTTTGCAACACTCTGTATATTATTCAATTTTTGGATTCTTCAGAAAATTTTAGACATAATTTATGTACAATATTCTATACCTATCTTCAACTGTTTCGGAAATATTAAGTGTTTTCAGATTTATTGCAAAAATTAACAACACACTCAAAAACTAATAAGTATTACTGTTTATTTCTTGATAATGTAAAAAAAAACGTTAATGTAGGAGATGTTGAAAATGCTCGCCGCTAACGTCTTGACTACTTCCTAATCTTAAATAGAAATTTCTTCTAATCGCAAGCGTTATTCGTCTTCTTAAGTCAGCCAAATTGAGGGGTTTAGTTTTGTATACAATATTTTTGACATAACCCCATAAGAAGTCTAATGGCGTCATATCAGGGGATCGTACTGGCCATTTCATCGATCCACGCCTCCCTATCCACCGATTTGGATATATTATGTACTCAGTTGAGGTACTTCCGGCCATTAATTTGGTAATGGGGCGGTGCTCCATCTTGCTGAAACCATATTATATTCGCTGGAAGTTGTGGGTTTGCTGGATCAGGATATAAGTTTGTCAAAGTTGGTAGGACATTATTTTGGAGCAGTGCTAAATAATTATCGCCATTTAAATTACCATTAATAAAAAAGGGACATATGATATAATCTCCAACTATTCCTGTCCAGGATATTTCGTATGTTCTTCTCTAATCCAGTGAGGATTTTCCCTAGACCAATAGCGGCAATTCTGACGAAGCCACCTGACGAAGACAAAGCCCACAAGTCAAAAAGATAGAAAAAACTGCGTCTACCAGATCCCCTGCCAGTGTGGCCAATCTTATATAGGTGAGACATTAAGACCAGTCGAGACAAGGATTAAAGAACACAAAAACAATACTTTAAAAGGAGAGACCGAAAAGTCAGGTGCAGCTGACCATGCCTGGAAACATGGTCACCATATCATGTGGTCAGAAGCTGAAATCCTACATAAGGAACCACACTGAAGGAAAAGAAAGTTTAAGGAAGCTGCTGCTATTCACCAGAACCCAGGCTGCTTTAGTAAACCATCATTAGACATAAGAAATATCTGGAAACCTTTGTTAGATGGATGTAATCTTAGGATAAGATCGCGTGCCAACTGAACGCATGACTGCACCCACCTCAGTTATGCTTCAGTGCACCTAGCTAGTATTAATAGTCTTGTAGTTACTTTACTTATTTAGTATTCACCTGAGGACGACTGAAGATACTTACCTACCAGTTAAAACGTTGTGATTTAAAACAAATAAAGACAATGGAAGTCTAAAACTCTTTCATCATTCAAGAAACATCATTGTCTCCAACCTTCAAACAGTCGCACACTGTATATATAAATACACTTACCTGATGTCGTCTGAATTATTAACAACAATATTTCAGATAACATTGAACCACATAAAAGAAATATTATTATCAAAGTAAAAACTAATGTATAAGCTAAAAGTTTCATGCTGTTTAGGCTAAAAGGTGTATTTAAAAATTTTTCTTAAGTGACTTCTAGTTTAAAGTGTCAAAATGTTTACTAGTCTCCATAGATTCGAAAATTTTATACCATACTTATATTTTGAAAATTATTTCGAGTCGAAGACGAAGAATAATAATTATATTTAAATATTCGTGACCAAGAAAAAAATTACAGGACGTGTCAAACACGAGTGGTATTCGGTAAGAAAATTTCACACCCAAATTAAAATCAAACTTAACTCTTTGAATTAAAATCACCGTAAACAAAACTGTAAAAAAAGGCCTTGCCTGCCTTACTTTTATTTATCATTTTGGTTTCTGTCTATCGTCAAATTTGTTTATCGTTTAAGTTGTTTCATACAGTGATGGGCTAAAATATGGAACAAATTCATTTAAAAATCAGGTATTCATTTTTTGAAAAAACGCTCGGACACGTCGATTATAATTCTTTCTTCTGGATTTTTTGCCTCAAAAAGAAATTATACCGGGTGTGTCAAAAAGTAGATGTAGCAAAATTTTTTTGTTTTTTAAATAGAACCCCCCTATTTTTACTTATTACCCTAATTCTACGTCAAATTCTGCGCATAATTCATGTAGCATACTCTATCCTTATCTCTAACGATTTTAGAGAAAAATTACGTCATAAAAAAAATCTTTAAAAAAAGGTACATGTACAGGGTTTTCAGAGATATTTTCGGTCATATCTACAGGGTTCCCTATAGGAGATACAAAAAAAAATTAAATGTAGGAGTTGTAGGGTTTTGTCTGAACCTCCAGGAAATTAAAAAAAAATAAACAAAAGACGATCCGAAACATAAGAAAAATTAACAAATTTGGTTTTTTTAAATGGTACACCCTGTATATTTTTTATTTTTATGAAAGATCTTTCTTCCCTGATTTCAAAAATATATAGTTTGTCTATATTTGCTGGAACCGTCATTAAATTATTTCTAGTCAATTATTGTATACGGCACTATACAATTAATTATTTTGAGAAGTGTGCCTTGGAAAACAATAATTGCCTGACGTAGTTTAGTTTTCAATCAATAGGGAACTGTCAACATTTTGTATTTGAAATAACGCACTACGTATCCAATTGTGTCAACGCATGGTGTTGGTCTTTCTGGATAGGTAATACGGTATTGACGTTGAGCCCTTGGTTCATTACTTGAATGCTTATAGAATAAACGGACCATATCCGATTTTTCTTCGCTTGAATAACCCATTTAAAAAAAAAATGATTTTAAATACAAAATGTTGACAGTTCCCTATTGAAAACTAAACTACATCAGGCAATTATTGTTTTCCAAGGCATACTACTCAAAATAATTATTATTGTATAGTGCCGTATAGAATAATTGATTAGAAATAATTTAATGACGGTTCCAGCAAATATAGACAAACTATATATTTTTGAAATCGGGGAAGAAAGATCTTTCATAAAAATAAAAAATATACAGGGTGTACCATTTAAAAAAACCATATTGGTTAATTTTTTTTATGTTTCGGATCGTCTTTTGTTTATATTTTTTTAATTTCCTGGAGGTTCAGACAAAACCTTACAACTCCTACATTTAATTTTTTTTTGTATCTCCTATAGGGACCACTGTAGATATGACCGAAAATATCTCTGAAAACCCTGTACATACCTACTTAAAGGTAAACAGGTAAATTTTAATGAATTGTTACTACGATAGCAAGTCATGTGTCAATCAAAAATTAGTTTTGGTACAATTTTGGAAAACGGTGATCATGGTGCATTTAAATGAAACACAAAGAATCGAAATTTTAATTTTAATTGGATGTGGAGACAAAACAAGAAGTCAAGAAGAAGTTTGTAACTTGATTAACACTAAGTATCCAGAACGGCCGATTACAAGATCTACAGTAAGTAAAATTGAGAAGAAATTCAGGGAAACAGGGAATGTAAAGGATCGTCTACGGCCAGGTCATCCAAAAATTAGTGAAAACTCACAATTGAACATTTTGTTAGAGGTTGAAGATAATCCTCATAGTGCATCCACTGAAGTAGCCCTTAATAATTATGTTAGCCGACAATCTGTGTTGCGGGTATTGAAACAAGAAAAGTACCATCCGTACAAAATTAGGTTGCTGCACGAGCTAAACGAAGATGATCCCGACCGCCGACTACAGTTTTGTGAAACTATGATGGAAATTTGCAACTTAAATCTATTTTTCCATCGCAACATACTTTTTAGCGATGAAGCCACGTTTTGTTTGAATGGTTCGGTAAACAGACAAAATTTTCGGTATTGGAGTACAAATAATCCCGGTTGGATGAGAGAACAGCACACGCAATATCCACAAAAAGTAAATGTTTGGGCTGGGATCAGTGGCGGATTTAAGGAATGGCTAAATGGACATTAGCCGCCTGGGCCCTCCGAAAGAATAGTCAAAGGGCCCCCGGCCCTTTGGACGCCACATTCTCAAGTAGAATGTAAAATCACTAAATTAATTCGTTTCTTAAATTTGGCAACATTGGCAACTCTGGTACTTCTGGTAGCCACAGTCGCATGCTGCATCTATGCCTGAACTGGTTACCCGCTCCCGCTTGTTGTAAATCTAATCAAAGGTAAGTTAAACTTGTAAAGTTACTTATATAGGTATTACTGCATTTGTTGTTTTTTGTCAGATAAAACTAGCATGCTATACTAAGCCTTGTGCCTTGTGCCTTGTGGTTCCAAAACCGATGGAATTAGAAAGCTGATTTTTGTATAGGTTATGGTTTAATACTTTATTGTCTTAACCAGTTTAAAGCGGGGTTGCCAAAGTGCCTTGAAATAATTTTTATTGTCAATTAATTTTCAGGTTCGAAAAATTGACAATCCCACAAAACAAAAAAGTGGATATACGGAAAAAAAAAGAGAGAGAGAAAAGAAAATTCCAAGAGGCACAAAATGATCCACAGCAAGCTAAACTTGGACGATTTTTTATCACGTCTTCGTCTTATGCAGATCCTTCTACTTCGAGTGACAAAAATAGCGAGATTCAACATAAGACCCAAAATACTTTGATTCTCGAATCTGTCTCTACCAACGGCGAGGTCGAGGTAGCAATAAGTGATGATTCTTCAATTTTGGAACCTAATACTACATACGATGCCAATGTCAATGTTAAATCACAAGTAGATAAAACGCATAGTTTTGCGTCCTTAATTTATGAAACGGGGGAAAAAACACCCGCAAAAACTGTATCGTCATCCTCATCCATGATAGAAAATCAAGACAAAGTATTAGAAATTCTATCGAAATTCGGAAACGATAAAGGTCTTTACGAAAAATCCAATGCATTTAACGATGAAGAAATTAGGGCTTTAGTATTAGCAGGTCCTTGCCAACCGGAGAATTCTGATATGCCTGATGGAGAATTTAAAAAATCAAACGAAAGTCGCCGATTCCATTCTTCATATTACTACATGAATAAAAGAAAGCCTTTCATGCAAGATAATCGCAGTCCCTGGTTATCTTATTCTCTGACGAAAAATTACGCATACTGTCATTTTTGTTGGTTATTCGGAGATGAAGTCACGAAGAAAACAGTATTGTGTACTGGTTTTACTGATTGGAAACATTTTTATACATCTGTTGTCCAACACGCTCAAAGTAAGGCTCATCTTAACAACGCAGTCGCTGCTTTCCGATTCTTCAATAAATTAGATGTTCGTCATCAACTTGATAAGCAAATAAGTGAAGAGGCAAGAAAATGGCGTATAATTCTCAACATACTCCTGGACACTGTTAAAACTTTGGCTTGCTTAGGCGTTGGTTTTCGAGGACACAGAGAAAACATTCAGGAAGATGATAATCCCGGAATTTATTTGAGTATATACAAGTTGATTTCTAGACACAATCCAATTCTGCAGGCACACCTCGAATCTTCGAAACGGGTAAAGTATCTCAGTAAAACAATCACTTTTGAGTTGCTGAATATATTGGCAAATGAAACCTGTCAAGCAATCGTCAATGAACGTAAAGCAGCGAAATTTTTAGCATTAATAGCTGACTCTACAACAGGTGTTGCTCATCTAGATCAGATGGCTATTTTGATAAGATACGTTATGATACAAAAGGATCTGTCAAACTCACTCAAAGTGGTTATCAAGGAAAGTTTTTTGTGTTTCGTCAAATTGAAAAAGGGAGATGCAGAGTCCATTTGCAAAGAAATTACTGCAGTTTTATTTGACAAATACAAATTTCAAAAAAAATATCTGTGTGGTCAAAGCTACGACGGTGCCCCTGTCATGTCTGGGTCCAGCGGTGGAGTTCAAGCTAAAATGAAAGACTATGTCGACGGATCGTTTGTACCTTACATTCACTGTCTTGCTCATCAAGCAACTTTGGTTTTGATTCATGCGGCAGAGAAAAATGCCAGTCCATCAATTAAAATATTTTTTGCCATCATTGAAAGCATCTACAAATATTTCGTGCATTCACATCGACGGTGGGACGCAATTATGGAGGAAAGCCAACGTACGTCACGAAACTCAGAAGATTTTGGCATCCAACTTCTAAGAGAATTGAGAAAAGAAATATTCGAAACAAATCTTGAATCTGGGAATGCTGCACAACATGATCCTGTTGGCAAAGAATCCATCGCAAAAGAAAGAATACTGCACATTAAAGGTTTGAGCACAACACGTTGGCCTTCACGATTGAAAGCTGTGGAAGCAATACTACAGAATTTTGAATGTATCATCAATTGCACAGTGGATGAAATTTCGAGAGTTAGAGCTTCTGGAGAAGATATAATAAATGCAAGATCTTTACTTTCCTCCATGAATTGGAATTTTTTTTCTTAATTTGTTATGGTGGTGTAGGGTAATAATAAGGCTTCACCTTATTTTACCTAATTGTACAATTTAATGGTATGTATAATATTATTATTACCTTTACCCTGATATCAATAACGAGGATATAGTCGAGGGTATAACCCTCTATTAAAGGTAATAATAATATTATACATACCATTAAATTGTACAATTAGGTAAAATAAGGTGAAGCCTTATTATTACCCTACAGTGGCATGCAGTACTGAGCGTGATGAATACTGTGAAAGTTCAAATGCAGAAAAAAGATATTGATTTGATGACGGCTCAAAGATGCATTTCAACGGCATTGGAGAAACTGAAAGATTTGAGGAACGAAAGCAAGTACAATGATTTCGTACTAAAAGCGAAAGAAAAGTGGGAAGAAATGGCCTGGGAAAACGCTGATTTCCCTATTGTTAGAAAACGAAAAGTCAAAAGAAAGTTTGACGAAAAAGCGGCTGATTCACCACTGGAAACACATGAAAGACATCGATTGAGTTACCACGAAGTTTTGGATTCAATGTGTTAAGAATTGCAGGAACGCATAGAAGGATTACGAGAAGTGAACGAAGTTTTTGGTTTTTTGATGCCCGAGAATTTGAAAAATTTTAAAGAAGACGAATTGGAGAAGAGTGTAATTATTTTCATACAAAAGTACTCGGAATTTTTCACCACGGATCTTAAGTATGAACTGGCTTGTTTCACAGGCATGTATTTTTCGCAAAATCGTGATTTCACGAACGACAGTCCTTTACATTATTTGGAGTTCATTATCGCAAGCAATATAGTGGACAGTTTTCCCGAAAGCTGCAGTTTATTCAGATTGTTCCTGACTTTGCCCATAGGTTCAGCTAGTGCTGAACGTGTCATGAGCTCTTTGAAAATAGTCAAAGAATATCGTCGAGCTAATCTGGCTGAAGACACACTGAACAATTTCTGTATTCTTTACATCGAAAGATCAGTGGCAAATTCACTGAATTTGGATTCTGCGATGGAAGTTTTTGCTGAACGAAAAGCACGACGTGGATTCAAAGTTACATGATTCTGTTTTTCTGTAATCAATAAAAAATTTTGACTTCACTTCACAATTTTATCACTTAATTTATTTAATGTACCGAACAACTGGGACCCTCTTAGGAAATCGCCGCCTGGGCTTTTTTACTTAAATCCGCCACTGGCTGGGATATTAAATGATAGAATTATTGGACCTTTTTTCTTCGATGGAAATCTTACAGGAGACCGGTATTTACAATTTCTTTAAAATGAATTAATTCCCACACTAGCAGCGGATTTTCCAAATCCGAATCAGCCTCATCTACCAGAAGCGTCTATTTGGTTTTAGCAGGATGGTGCTCCGCCTCATTTTGCTCGACAAGTACGAGAGTATTTGAATACTGTATTTCCCGAACGATGGATAGGTAGAAGAAGACCCATAGAATGGCCTGCAAGATCTCCCGATCTTACACCCATGGATTTGTTTCTTTGGGATTATTTGAAATCAAAAGTGTATAAGGATAAACCATAAAATTTGGAAGACTTAAAATTTAAAATTAGATATGAAATTAGGCAAATTAATGAAAATACTGTAAATAATGTTTTAGAAGGGTTTTTAAGTAGATTAGCATATTGTCAAGAAGTTAATTGTTTGCATTTTTAACACTTAATAAACTAATTTTTTAGCCTTTTTTTAAAGAATTTTTTTTTATGATGTAGTTTTTCTCTAAAACCGTTAGAGATAAGGATAGAGTATGCTACATGAATTATGCGCAGAATTTGACGTAGAATTAGGGTAATAAGTAAAAATAGGGGGGTTCTATTTAAAAAACAAAAAAATTTTGCTACATCTACTTTTTGACACACCCGGTATAATTTCTTTTTGAGGCAAAAAATCCGGAAGAAAGAATTATAATCGACGTGTCCGAGCGTTTTTTCTAAAAATGAATACCTGATTTTTAAATGAATTTGTTCCATATTTTAGCCCATCACTGTATAATAAATTTTAATAATAGGTAGGTATGTATATTATTAAATAGGTTTTTTCCACGAGTAATATGAACAAAATTCTGATACCTACCCTACATTTTTATTCCAATAGGAATAATACAGAGGGTGTTTCATTAAGGGTGGCCACCGGCCATATCTCGGAAACTACTAAGCATTGTAACTTGGGGAAAAAAAATTTTACGACTAAAGTGGTCATGAGAATATTCTGGAAATAATTTTTAAGTTCCGCATTTTGCCACAAGGAGGCACAATTGAAAATTAATTTTTAAAATTCTAAATTTCTCCGAAAATTCCTATATTAAGGTATACCTCTGGTTACATCATTAGAAAGAATAGATAATTCTGCATCATTTTGGTTTAATGTTTGTTTGAAGGTGGATTGAGTCATAGTGTGGACTTCCATTGCCTTTAGTTTTTCATATCACAACGTTACAACTGCTAAGTATCTTTAGTCGTCTTCAGGTGAATACTAAACTGTTTAGTATTTTCAGATTAGTTAGACTCATTGGCGTACCGACCTTGATAAGAGTGGGGGAAGCTATTGAAAGTGTACCTAATAGCTGTAACTTCTAAACGAATTATCCGATTTTCCTAAATTTAAGCTTGTTTGGAAGAGGAAGGTAAGTACTTTCAATTTTCGTACCCAACGGTACACGATAGCTTCTAAGAAAATCGTTAATTAATTTGTAATAATAACAGTTTTTTGAATTTTATTCCGAAAATTCAAATCATACGGTATTAGGGTTTGCTTACCTAAAATAGTAATAATTATTAGTTTTCGGTCTCGTAAGACGATCAAACGATTCTTTTTCAATAAATCTTCTTACTTCTTTTTTTGTCAATGTCAATCTATTTTTTTTTTTTATAATAACAACAGACTACTATTTAATTACAACAAATCTAATACTATGAATTTTGGTAAAGGTAAACTGGTACAATCTCCCCCCTAGTAATTGTTTTGGCTCAAACAAATGTCGTTCTTCTTGTCTACGTTCAGGATACACAGTCTAGAAAGGATAGTCGTTGAAGGCAACTGCGGTCCTGGAACGTTTTTCTGGGGGGGGTACTTCCAAGGATTTGCGCCAAAGGCGCAATCTTCATTGCGCCGCAGGCGAAATTTTTTTGTGTGCCACGCCCTTTTTTGGGTAAAATAACCGTAAAGCTTAATCTGCGGCGATATGCCAGACTTTAAAACACTCTTTTAATTTAAAAAAAATTTGAAAGGGCGACAAAATAAACAAGTTTTAAAAGCTTCGAGGGCATTATCCGTGACAGATGAACTTTGTTTATACAATTGTACCTACTATACATATCTGGGGGGGGGGGGGGGGGCTGAGCCCCATCGTAAATACGCCACTGATGTAGTATGTTTTAATATTGTAACATAAGTCAAAACACTAAAATAAAACAAAACTTAAATGTATATGTATAATAAAGAAATCAGAACATGAAAATAAAGCTAAAAAAAATTACAATTGATTTTTAATATATTTTGCATCGACTTATCGACGGACTATAATAGAATATATTATAATATTAAGATGTTGATATTTTTATATAAAACAATGTTTTTTCAAATTTATTGGTTTTGTTTTTTATTTAAAAATAATAAATATTTATAGCTTTTTGGACAGATTATTTTTAGTTTTTGCGTCCTCAACCTGGTCTCTGGGGGGGGTAATTACCCCCAGTACCCCCCCCCCCCCCCGTAGGACCGCCCTTGGTTGAAGGATAGTTCCGCGAGATGTTTGAACATCTGCACTTCTTATTCTTCCATCTTTACCCGGATGGAGCCCAACAACTCTGGCTATTGACCACATATTCCTTGGAATGTTTGGGTCGCCTATAATAACAATATTTCCCAAATGAATATTGACTTCTTTGTGCCATTTTTGTCTGCGAATTATAGAGGGCAAATATTCATTTGACCATCGTTGCCAAAAAATGTCTGCCATTTTTTGAGCTGCTTTCCATTTTGGAAGAAGGTCGATATATTCTTTTCGTCCAATGATGTGCATGTCTGTGCAGCATACTTAGGTCCAATTAAGAAATGGTTCGGAGTTAGTGGCTCGGGATCGTCTGGATCAACTGATATGTGAGTCAGTGGTCTTGAATTTAAAATATTTTCTATTTCAGCAAAGGCTGTCCTTAGAACATATTCTTGTGGGTATCTTGTTTTTAAAATTTCATAAAGATTTGTTTTTATGGATCGAATTAACCTTTCCCATGAACCTTCCATATGAGGCGCTAAAGGTGGATTAAAATTCCATTTAATATTTTTTAAACTACAAAATAATTGAATTTCAGATTGGTTTAATTTCTCCAAATTTTCGACTAAAATTCTTTCAGCCCCTTTAAAATTTAATCCATTGTCACTGAATATTTCTTCTGGAAATCCCCGCCTACATCCAAATTGTCTTAATACATGGATAAAACCATCGGTACTTAAGTCATGGGCGATCTCAATATGTACAGCACGAGTAACCATGCAGGTAAATATAACACCATATCTCTTTTCATGACTTCTTTTTACAGTTACTTCTATTGGTCCAAAATAATCCACTCCTGTTTTTATAAATGGTCTAATTGTGGGTTCAACGAGGAAGTTGTCCCATTTTCTCTGTTACTTTTCTGTTGCAACATTTTTGACAGTTTGCCAGACAACTTCTTACAGCCTGACGCATACGAATAATCCAAAATTTCTGACGTAATTTGTTTATTACTGTTTCTTGGCCATGATGATTAATTTCTTCATGACATCTTCTAATGATTAATTTAGTTACATAATGTTTTGGATCCAAAATAATTGTTGTTTGCAGTTCTCTTCCAAATTTTGGGCATTATTTAGTCTTCCTCCCAGGCGGATAAGTCCCTCTTGTCCTAAAATACAGTCAAAGGTATATAGTTTGCTTGAAATTTGCAAAATTTGACCTTGCTGCAAATGATTTAAATCTTCAGGAAATGAATCCGCTTGACATTTTTTTAAAAGGTGAAAAAGAGAATCGTCAACTTGTATCAAAATGCCTTTTGAATTGGCTATCCAGTTACATATACTGAATCCACCTTTTTGATGTACCTACTCGTATTACATCTTCAATTAATTTGGTAGCTTCTTCTTCTGTATCGGCACCACCTAAGTAGTCATCCATATAATGTTGATAAATAATTGCTTTGACAGCTTCTGGATATTCATGGGAGAACTCCAGGGCATTTCTATTTTTTGCCTCCTGTGCCAGACATGGACCACATACGTAGATCCAAAAAATACCACATTTAATTCATATATGTCTGGCTCTCTTAGTCTGTCCATTCCACGAAATAAAATTCTCTGAGCTACACGATCTTCTTTTCTTACTGTAACCTGTAAAAACATTTATTTTATGTCTGCTGTAAAGGCATAATTTTTAATTCTAAAATGTATAAGAATAGTTTGTAAAGAATTGTACAAATCCGGGCCTGTAAGTAAGCAATCATTAAGGCTTACCTCATGTGATTTTGCGGCAGCATCTAAAACTATTCTTATTTTGTCAGGTTTATTTGGATTGATAACCCCAAAATGTGGTAAAAACCAACATTTTTTATTTGCCAACATAGATTCTTCTTTACTAATTTTACTTAAATACTGCTTCTTTTTCATGTCCATAATCTTCTCACAGTATTTCTGTCCATAAATTGGGTTTTTGTCCATTTTTCGTTCAATGCATTTAAGTCGTCGTAAGGCATTTTCTTTACTCTCTGGTAAAATTATATCCTTGTCTTTCCACAACAATCCTGTTTCCATTTTGTTGCCATTTTTTTTCATTGTTGTATTTAATATTTCTTGCGCACGCATATCTTCTTTTGGCATAACTTTTTTGTGGTCTGCAGTTGCATATGTCTCTAGTTTCCATTGTGTAGTGGGTCAGCATTACCCACTTAAAGTTAAATATTGAGTATTTTATTTTATGAAATCAAAAAGCAAATCCATTTCAATTTAAATAAAACACGGAGCTAATTGTTTAACAAATTTCTTTATTAAAAAGAGTCAAGAAAATTAAAGAAAGACAGAAAAAATTCGTGTTCCTGATACGCGCATAAAAAGTTAGAAGCAAGAATAACCAATGAAACAACACTAGTAATCACCACTCATTTCCTGTATTTGTTATTTTTATTCTCAGTTCTAAAAATTAGTTTACATATAAAAAACATACAGAAAGCTAAAAGTAATAAAAATGCGTATACTTGTGTTTATATAAAACCCTGTAATTACCAAAATCCATTAACTTTGTTATTTTAAATAGTATAATAAAAGATAATGTTTTTCTTGACCTCCCTGTTTTAAGTTTCAAGGAATATCGTTGCTATAGCAACCAGAAATCAAGATGTGTAACTTTTCTCACATCCGTTCTTTCAACTAATTACAATTAATAAAGAATATTCAAGTAGACGGGATTAAATATTTTTCCTGTTATAAAAACTCGCGACGAGCAACTAAAAAATCAGAATTCGCTTGATATTAAAAAGTTCTTCTCGAATAGAACTATCCGATGTAGTTCTCAGTGCCAGTGTTAATTTTCTTAAAAATACTCTCTTGTTTTATTAAGGGTCAAAGAAACCGGAATGACCAAGAATAAATTAAAAGTATTTTAAAACAAATGAAAAGAATATTATCTAAAACCCAAAAAGGGTTCAAGCTAGTGTAAATAAACGCTTGCACCGAAAAGGCAAAGGCCTTATGTTTACATAAGTGAGTGAATGTGGGGGCATGGAAGCCAAAATAGTTATTATTTTGTTTGGACTATTATGTAAGTTAAAAGACAATTAGAACTTTGATTTTCTTGAACTCAGTGAAAATAATAATCTTAACCAATTTTATGTATTTTACTAATCAAGTCGTGTGTACGACATAAAAGTAATGTAGGACGGAATTATTCCGATATTAATAATATTAAAGATAAGTACGCAGAACAACTAGTCTCCCCTAATTTATAAATTGTGAATATTAATACTAACAGAGTATGCAGTACTCTTTAGTCAAACGGGAAATGAAATTGAATAGGTGTTTTCAGCTAAATAGAAACCGGTAAAATATTATAACATGTATTTTAGTAAAAACAAATCTTGTAATTAGCTAAAGACAATTATTCGGAATATTTATTTATAAAAGATCCTGCAGGGATGAATAAACCAGAATTCTACATAATGCAGAAAATAAATGTTATTTTTTGCTACCCCGCAGGGGTATTGATATATACAGTATACAGTACATATCACATATGTAATTAGAAATATTCCGCAGGAACATCATCAATTAAATTAAAACTAGTTAAATCATAATAGGGGAGAACTAAGTTAGAAAATTGTGCATGTACCTATTATTTTGATTAGTTGATATAATGTACTAACAAAAATGTATTGTTGTAATTTTAACCTTATATTATGGTATAAAATGTATTTTATGAATTTGAGTATTAACAATTTTTACAATATGGAAATAAACGTATAGAAAAATCAATCTTAAGTGAATTATTATTTTCATCGACCAGAAAATAACAAGGTGTAATAAACAATTGATTAGGTTTTCAGAAAATTATTGCATACCAAATAGAGAATATTAAAAGAACCCGAATAAAATTAATATCTCGTACGATACACTACGCCAAGTCTCCCTTTCAAAATAACATCTTAATATTATAAAAACTTTAATTATTTAAATAATTAATAACATTATAATACAGTTGTGGGTCGTTACAATAAAATTGTTCTTTTACAAGATCGTGCAAAATATCTAGATCGTCTTTTTCTTTTAGATCTACATGACATATAAATTGCTTTTGAAAGTTTTTACTATTATTTTCACAGTTTCCATGAATTACCCAGCCCAATGGTGTCTTGGAAGCAGCAGGTCCATTCCAGGGTTCTTTAATTACCTGTCTACTTACCAAAAGGGGCCAATTATCCTGTCCAATCAATATTTGTGGTTGGGCCATATTCATCGATTCTATTCCTTCGTTGAGATACTTATATTTCTGTCGTAACTCTTCCATTCTTACTGTCTGTGAGGGCAATGCCAGTCCTCTTATGGTTCTAACATGTCTTAAATTATACTTCTTGCTTTCCTGCTTGGAAGATGAAATTGTCACACTAATTATTTGAGAATCATTTTGCTCTTTTGTTTGATTTTATTAGTCCACTGTAAGCACAATGATTTTTGCGGACCATTTAGGTTTAATCTATCGGCTAAATCTTGGTCAATTAAAGTTACAGTGGATGCGTCATCCAATAGAGCATATGTTTCAATTTTAATGTTTCCATTGAATAAGATAACAGGTAAAATTTTTAATAAAACTTCTTTATTTGACATAACATGGCAATTATTTTCTACCCTCTGTATATTTGTCGAATCAGATTAATTTTTGGTATAGGCAGAATGTAGTAACTCGTGATGTGGCCTTTTGCAACCGTCTATATTGCATTTTTGCCTTTTTTGGCACACCTTACTACTGTGAAACGGTACTAAACATGAGAAACAAATTTTATTTGTTGTAACAAAAGACCACCTCTCTTCCGTAGATAATGAAATAAATTTGGAACAATAGACAGGTAATGTACCTGATTTCCGCAACAAATACAGGTTTTTTCAGAATTTTTGATTGCCAGTGCTACATTTTTATGGATAACATATCTATTTTTGACTTTTTTGTCAAAATGTGGCATTTGTAACTGACAAGCGGCATTTGATTTATTATTTAGCCATTGTGAAAATAAAACTAATTTGTGTTCATTTTTAGCAGGGTTTTTAGCTAAAATATATTCTATCCAGTTTAGTTGATAAGATGTCGGCAGTTTATTTAAAAGTTCCTGTAAAAGTAAAGGATTTCGTAGATGATCTTCCTCATTTAAAGTTTCTAAAGTAGCGACAACATTATTTATTTCGTCAGAAAACTCGATAAGGTTATCTTATTTTTCCTCTCTGATCAATGGTAAATTTCTTACTTTATCAAGCTGCATATAAATTTATAAGTTCAGATCTACCGAATCGGTTTTCCAAAATATTAATAATTTTATTGACGTTTTTTGGAAGAATCAAAAGAGAACTGACGATTTTTCTGGCGCTTTTAGGCACTTCTGAAGCCTACACAAATTTTCTTCATCTGAATAACCACAAATTTGAGTAGAGTTGCGAAATTAAATCTAAAGTTGTGCCATTCAGATGGATCGCCATAAAAAATTGGCAGTTCTTCGGGAACTGATTGTCTAGTTAACATTTTTGAAAAGTTTAAGTCTTTGTTTTGGCCATTATTTGCAGTAGAATATATTTCGGCAATGCTTAAATTATCAGCACATACCTGATGTGAGGTATCTACCTCTTTTGATTTTGTTTGTATTATTTCTGTTTTTTTCCACGGCGTTTCTCTTTCCATCCATCCATCCATGTTTGTAAATTTGGCTGCTCCGTTACCACTGACCCACTAACAGATGACCCAGAATAACTTCCGTTGCTTCCGTCGCATTTTGAATCTTCATCTTCAATTTGAGCCAGTTTCCTTGCCAATTCTAAATCCAATAATTCCTGTTGTTTCTTGATTGCTTCCTGTTCAAGCTGTTTCTTTTGTATTGCTACTTCTATTTTAGCTTGATTCTGTCTTCTTGTTGTAGAAGCACTTTTCTTTGAACCCGACATTTTCTTCTCCGATTTGTTGCTTGACGTTCCTGAGTTTTGAATTTTCCCGCTGTCAGCATTTTGAGGTTGGTGGTTATCTTGTTCCATCCGGCACCCCACAGAAAATTCTTTTTGGCCAAGATCTGGGCAAGTTTTAGCATTCCTAGATCTTTTGTCTGCCAGTCTTGAACTCCTTCTTACATTCTTAGCAGTTTCGGACATTTTTCAAGTGCGGGTTGGTCAATCCGGCTCGAAGGACCAACTATTAGGGTTTGCTTACCTAAAATAGTAATAATTATTAGTTTCCGGTCTCGTAAGATGATCAAACGATTATTTTTCAATAAATCTTCTTACTTCTTTTTTTGTCAATGTCAATCTATATTTTTTTTTTATAATAACAACAGACTACTATTTAATTACAACAAATCTAATACTATGAATTTTGGTAAAGGTAAACTGGTACATACGGTATAGGTTAGGTTAGGTTAGGTTAAAAGTGAGTGGGTTACAGCTAACCCTCCACTGCGACCATGCGATCTATTGTGGCTCACACCTTATTTATATTTCCCCCAATAGGTCTAACTTTTTGTTGAAGTGAATGATGGTATTGGGAGAGACATTTTTCATATCATTCGGCAGCAGAGTCATCTCACCGAATAGGGCGAATCTGATTCTTCCTGCTGTGGGGCAGGCGCACATTACGTGTTCTGCTGTTTCTGCATCTTCCATGCAGAGCCGGCATTCATCAGTTGGGGCTAATTCAATTTTATATATATGGAGTGGCAATCTGCAGTGGCCAATGTACAATCCCACTAGTGCTTTAAGGCATGATCTGTTGGGCACAAGTAGTTTGTTCGGGTTTGTTCCTCGATTCAAGAGCTTTTAATGCAGCATGACTGTCGGAGAATATTATAGTTCCCAGGCTGATAGTTATCATACGGTATGATATGACATCATAATCGGAAAGTAGATTAAATTTGCAAGAAAAAAGTGAAGACCGCAGTTTGATATCTTTGTTGATTTCAGAGTTATTGCCAGTAGAGGGAGATGATTCCTTCGGCGCCAGATTCCGGAGGTCCCTTCTGCGCATGTCCAGGCAGGGCGCAGGCGCGCGTCATATGTCAAACGTCAATTATTAGATGACGTACGTCATCTGCCAACTGTCAGACGTCAAATTGGTGGGCGTTAGCAACTTTGGGCCTTATCTACTTTGGCGTTAGCCACTTTGGACAATAATATTCTATATATGGAATGTGTTCAGGATGACGTCATATTACGAATAGGAAAAGATGGCGGATGCCACCTGTCAATTAAGACAGCTCAAGGTCACCTGTCACTTGTCAAATGTTAAAATTAAAATCTAACACGTGATATAGGTTCGTAGCGATCTAACAAGACGTTTAAAAGAAACCCGAAGTCGATCGGCTGACTGGTTCGAGAGATATAGTTTTTTGCGATTAGCGCCCATATGGCTAAAGATGAAGATGCGAAATTTGACAAACAGGTATAAGACGAAAGCACCTATCGAGCAGTGAAAGAATTTTTCAAAAATATTAAGTAATAACGGAGCTATACGAATAAAACCATTAGGGCCTTAGCATAATCAATACATAATTCGTGCTATATAACCATCATTGGTAATGTTTATCATTATTAATATAAGACGAGATATCCGCATAATATCAGTAAAATCATCAAAGCTGCCAAAAGAACACATCGGAAAATTCTAATTTTTTCTATATTTGCATTACTAAGGTATACCTATGTAATCCCAAACTCAGAATATATCCAAGTCTTCAAATTATAAGTAAAACGGGCAAAGCTGCCAAAACGGCACCTCGGATTTTTATAATTTTATCTAATATCTACATTATTAGGCCATACCTATGCAACTCCGCAATAAAAAAAAAATTAAAGCCTTTTTGGCAACATACGCAGTAGATCAAAACTAATGTTTCGGGGTTAAATAAAAGAGAAAATTATGCGCAAACCCCGGAAAAAGTACCTTCGGTACTCCGGATGCCAAAGGGCATTCCTTAAATACATATTTGAAAAACACCTCATTAAGGCCTTTTTTGGAAAAAATTAGCAAAAACATAATGGGTCAGATATCGTGATACATTCTGTATATGAAACATAGATATTTGTTTAAAACCATCAATTCCTTAGTATAGAAAACGTTCAGATTAATATAAAAGATAACCTCTTATAGGATACATTTTTCAATAATACAAACTATTTCCAACTAACACGAGACAAGATCATCCGGTTTGGAATTAATATATTAGTTGCTGGGAATCTAAATGTCATGGATAAGAATAACTAAGTATTGCATCAGAAAATATGTAATTATTCCGCGAATGTAGTAAACAATTAATATTCAATGTCAACTGGCATGATCGAAGTAAATAAGCAATTAATATGCGTCTAAATTATGGTATATACGAAAGGATTCCAATGGGTAGAGATCGCTTATAATCGACAAACCACGAAAAATTAGTCGTTTCCGCCACTAAACGAGAGAAAAAACAGATAAAAGCTAACCCATACATCGCCTACCGTGTTAATACCTATAATCTATATCATGTAGTACAGTTTAAATATTAAACAACCAATAACCTTTCTGATGGGATAAAAACATCAAATAAACCATTAAAATACCTAAAAAATTACATTTGAACATATAAAACTCCCCAGTATACCTACACAAGTTCTGACAGACCTATACTTGAGCTATGTGTATGATTATTAGTGCCCTATAACCATTCTATGATTGGTCTATAGTAGGTCTATGATTGTCCTATAGTAGGTCTATGATTGTCCTATAGTAAGCTTATGATTGTCCTATACTAGTCTTATAACGTTTGGACATATAAATATACTATTGCATGATAACATATTTAACAACACCTATATATAAAATAAACAACCAATAAACACTCTAATGGGATAAAAAAAACATCCAATAATCCATTAAAGCACCTAAAAAAAGGACTTTGAACCTATAAAACCCTATTTAACAGTCTCTATACAAAACAAACAACCAATAACCTTTCTGATAGGGTAAAAAACAGCAAATAATCCGCTAAAGTAGCTAAAAATGGCCTATGAACCCATAAAATCCGTATTTAACAGCTCCTATACAAAATAAATAACCAAAACCACCCTGATTGAATAAAAAACATCAAATAAACCATTAAAATATCTAAAAAATGTTCTGCGAACCCATCAAACGGCTATTTAACAGCTCCTATTCAATAATAAGTAGCCAAAAACAGCTCTGAACTGGCCGCGGCCGGATAAAAACATCCAATAACCCACTAAAGAAGATGCTTGCAAATACAGCAACTAGATAATATTAAATAGCATAAACACGAATAATTACACCAGAAAATATGTAATTATTATACATATCTCTGAAAATGTAGCATCTGATTAATATCCAATATCATTACCAGCTCTCTATCAATAGGCTAGTGACTAGTTATCATTCTATCTTTGAAAGTAAAACGCAAGAACATAAACTCATGCAAATATCGGATTAGAGTCCTTATGCTCAATAAGCAGCTAATGAACAGCTTTGAAAGGATATACACAGCTATGAACAGCAAATAATCCGCTAAAGTAGCTAAAAATGGCCTTTAAGTTTATAAAAACGGATATTCAACAGTTCTTAAACCAGACAAAAACGTTTAATAAACATCTACGAACCTAATAGGTAGCTGAAGCAGCAAAAGTTCGTTTTCACACCTCGCCTACGACTCATCAGGCTCATCATCAACCTATAGTAGAATGCACGGCATAACACCTTAAGTCGCTAGAAAAAACCAAGGATGGCCCTTCGAGCGGGCGATGCTAAAGATATGAAGCCCTAAACCCCAAAACGAGATATTCGAGACATACCAGATAGACGTTTCAGTCAAAATTAAGAGGAGGGCAGGAGTCTATCATAGACGCAGAATATATTAAGTTTAATATAGGGGACTAAACCAAGCTCATAAAGATTAAGTGTTAAGGAATGATTAAGTGTAAATTAAGCGGACAAATATAAAAAAAATAGCCTACTTGGGAACATATAGTTCTAAGTGGCCATATACAAAACATAGAGGTTAGACAGAGAACTCACAACATCCCATGAAAATAAATCTAAAATATGTTATACATATCTGTTTATTTAACAACATGCCTATCAATAGAAAAACACTTAGCGCTATACTAAATTAGGAATTATAATTCTTAAAAAAAGCAATGTGAGCGGTTCTGAAATTGTGTGCATTGTTGAGGAGTAGCTTTATTAAATATCTTATATACACCAAAAGTATTCATATATAAACTAAATAAAGGTAGCCAATAGACGAGTGCTAGTCACGTAAATAAATAATTTAAAAAATAGTCGGTAGGTTCTAGGTTAAAAAAACTATCCATTAATCTGAAGGCAGGGCCATCGAAGTTCCTTAACAGTCAATGTAAAATGCTGTAATACAGTGATTCGTAAGAAGTCGATTGCGATCGGGTGATTGCGTCAAAAGACGTAGCCGAACGATTCGACTTGCTGAAATCTAGCGCAACAGTATAGGTAAGTTATATGTTGAATACAAAAATGTAGCTGTTAAAATCAAAAAACGCACGCTATATAAAATTATTACATAATACATTAATGCAGTGTCAGTCAAATGATTAAAAAATTCAATTGGAACAAACTCCGAATGTATAGAGGTGATAGAAAAAGAGGCAGATAGACCTTGTCTACTATTACTATTATAACGATGAGAAATCAATAACCAACATCTGAATCAGTTACATACATACAGGCACTTATGATTATGATATGCATGAAATGGAATTATTCGCTTCAACAGCTAAAAACACCCTATGACATGAAAAAAAAATAATAAATAACGGACGGTGTACAGAGAAACATGAATAGAGTCCAAGAAAAGCAGCTAAATACGACAAAAATTAGGACCACCCACATGTAATTTGCAAATAAGCAAGAAATAATAGGTATTTAATTTAAATAGACTTAAATCGAAAGACATTACAGAGAACGAATAGCTGTTGGATGGGACCTTATCCGTCAAAAACACCCCCCTGAAATGCTAAAAATAATACTAAGTAGAGAAAAATACCTAGAACTTTAGGATAATATTGCTATAAAGACCAGCTAGCTCCTACAAGAGCATTTATGTAACACGAATGCAAGACGAACCTGACCTAACTTCTTAGGTGTGGTTATTCTGTATAAAGACCAGCTAACAACAAAAAAGGGGCATGTACGTTCAAAAAAGTATATAGATATGTACGATCATCCTCTAATATTAGGTATACCGAAGGATAATACTATACAACTACTAACAGGAATTAAATTAAAGTTAAAAGATAAGGATATACAGTATTTAAATTATCGAATAATCATCCAAATAAATAAAATCCTCGTTTAAAATGGTATGATAACCACATGAGAGGAGGTTAAATGTATAAATTTGAGGACTTTCGGGTGATCATACTCATCTAATCGATCTTACAACATATGAAAAAATAAATCAATTAATTAGATAAATGGCTTCTTAACGGGGCATCCAATAGACTAGTGGATAGATATCATCTAAACAATCAAAAATAAAGCACAAGAGTTGTAAAAATTATTTATCGAATCACAAAATTTGGCACATAACACATGAGGAGAATACCAATTATTCGTGAATGTTCGAATACAATCGTATAACTATCAAAAGCAGATATTGGTCTACGACTCGTTAAGGCTATTTGGTAATACTTGCTGATAGATGCATGTACAGCGTAACATCACAAGGCACCTAGAAAAACCCAAAAACCTCATCAGACAACTAGGTCGCGAGTTACGATTAGAGCTGCTATATCGAGAGAGGTGGGAAGGGGTGGGGTATAGTAAACGGATAGAGGTTAAAACCCTCTAACAACTTGTAAAAAATTATTTAAAAACCGTAGGTCATAAATGTATTAGATTGTATAAAACCATTAATGTCCTAATGGTAGGGATAGTGAATGTTTTTGCAATAGGTAGATATTGAAATAAATATCTATGGAAACGATTAAAGCTATTAAAATAATACAGGCAATAACAATGGGAGGCACATAAAATACAGTTTTAAACGGGAAATTCAATTATATACATATAGAAACTAACATGCTAAGTATCAAAAACATCATCCAACCAAGCTGTTTAAATAATGTAAAAGTGAGAATATGAAGACGGTTGAGATATTCAAGACGGAGACAAGATGTAAATTTGCAGAAAAATACAGGTAAACAACAAATAATGTAACAAAATAATAAAGTAGTAATCTAACTGAACATATTAGTAAAAAGTGTTGCAGAAAATAAAAATCTATAACAATTTTATCAAGTATTAAAAATTTATCCCAAATAATATTTGCTTATACGACTAAGTAGAACACTATCGAAACATCGTGGAAGGAGTGGCGACAACAGGTATAAAATTTAACAACTATTGGTAAAATATATCGAAAAATATCAAAAATACCACCAATTTCGCCAGAATGCTTATTGTCGAAACCTTAGAACGCAAATATACATTAAAAATTTAAGCCGGCATTAAATGACTTATTTGTCTATTTAATTATTGAATGAGGGTCGTGTGTAGAATAAACTATTCATGCAAATTACCTATAACGTTAAAACCATCCAAGCTTGTTACAGGCAGTACTCCACACACGCCAAAAATTAGTATTTAATGTAAAAATAGAGACTTCAATTCCTATAAAGCACACCATAAAAAAAAAATATGCGTATGAATTGGGTGGAGGGCGAGGTGTTATTATAGATGCAGTAATATTGTTTTTGTATGCTATGTATATAAGATTACGCTCGCAATATGATAAATTATGATAATACTTATTTAAAGGCAAATAAAAACACAGCTATTTTTTATAATATATTTATTTATAAAATTCTATAATACCAAGTCTTTCAAGCTCCTTAAGAATAGCTCCTATCTCCTCTCTATTACTGTAACGGTCGGATCCAAATTCTTCTAAAAATTTAAAACGTTCAACTAGACCGTTGATGCTGTTACATACCATCGGGAGATCGTCAGTCTCAGCCTCGCTCAAATTAGCCAGCTCCTTTTCTGCAAGTTCTACTCCACATAGTCGAGTTATAGGTGTTTCTACTTGCACTCTGTCAGACATTTCATCATTATTTCTGTTATTTTTAGACTTCGGATCGTAACGTCTTTTTGGCGGAAAAAGCTTAGAAATTATATTTGTATACTTCCAGCTAGAACTCGATTTAATATGCTCGTTTTGTTCAAAATTTCTCTTGTGCAAATTTGTAAGTAATATTAGTTCTTTGTACAACTTTAAGTCTTTCTGAGAATATGCTTTAGGATGCATACTTGTTAATAAGTCCAACAAACCGTCAGATAGTGTGTATGATTCATGGTCAACCACCATTTGATCATTTTCAAATTTAACAGGAGTATTTCCAAGAAACCAGATAGAACCATCGGTTCTAAGACCAAACACGTTTCCCATAGGCATGTTTAATAGCTTAAGTTTTATTCTTATGCTTGCCATCTTACTACTTTAACGTATGAGGTACTGATGAAGTATTCGATTCAGTGTTTAACTATTTAAACACAACAACAACACAACACCAACACAACACCAACACAACAAAACAACAACGACACAACACAACATTAAGACGCAAATACTAGACGACTAAAACAAAATTACTACACAAATCAAACACAACGGCTAGAAATAGCTATCAATACGTCTGGAGAATACCATTAAACATAAGAACATATTTTATATAAAATGCTATCAAAGGTTCTAGCAACTGTGCTCTATATTAATTGAATATAAGGCACAGGTAACAATCATCAGGATATTTTATATCATCTAGCGTTAGTGGTCATTTAATAAAACACAATTGATATTATTTTAAAATACTTTTAATTATTTCTCAGCATCTATAATATGTTAAGTTATCTAGCCATACTTCACGCCTTGCATAATTTATTGCTTCTCGTATCTCAGGATCTTCAAAAGCCGTTGAAATTCTTCAAAGTTCCCCAACTTGTTCATATCGCATACAAAGTTTAAGGTATTTGGTCCTTTAAAGTAGCTTTCACATACATCCAAAGCTCTAGCTATATTTTTTTTTAACCATCGGATGGATTCCCAATTCTTCTTTGCGTTTTTGAAGTGTATTATATATATCCTGAATTACATTATGTGCATCATTATTTACTATATTCTGTGCCTTATCCATGATATTCAATTGATTGCGAGTATAGCAAGTAATTAGGACAGCGTTCTGACTTGAAATAAGACTCAGTGCTTCTGCCGATAGTAAATATATCAACAGGCTTAATTACTCGGTGAAACCTGAATCTATAGAGGAATATTCTGGTTTTCGGGGTTACTCGGGTTCATTAGGATTCTAGGAATTTATCTTGCATGACGTAGTTTTTAAATACAGCCACGACGGCCTTCTCCCAAAATTTTGCAAATTTCGTGAGCCTTCGGCCGTCGTGGCTGTATTATAATAACCTAAATACTGTAATGTAAATACGTGGCTGTATTTAAAAACTACGTCATGCAAGATAAATTCCTAGAATCCTAATGAACCCGAGTAACCCCGAAAACCAGAATATTCCTCTATAGATTCAGGTTTCACCGAGTAATTAAGCCTGTTGATATATTTACTATCGGCAGAAGCACTGAGTCTTATTTCAAGTCAGAACGCTGTCCTAATTACTTGCTATACTCGCAATCAATTGAATATCATGGATAAGGCACAGAATATAGTAAATAATGATGCACATAATGTAATTCAGGATATATATAATATACTTCAAAAACGCAAAGAAGAATTGGGAATCCATCCGATGGTTAAAAAAAAATATAGCTAGAGCTTTGGATGTATGTGAAAGCTACTTTAAAGGACCAAATACCTTAAACTTTGTATGCGATATGAACAAGTTGGGGAACTTTGAAGAATTTCAACGGCTTTTGAAGATCCTGAGATACGAGAAGCAATAAATTATGCAAGGCGTGAAGTATGGCTAGATAACTTAACATATTATAGATGCTGAGAAATAATTAAAAGTATTTTAAAATAATATCAATTGTGTTTTATTAAATGACCACTAGCGCTAGATGATATAAAATATCCTGATGATTGTTACCTGTGCCTTATATTCAATTAATATAGAGCACAGTTGCTAGAACCTTTGATAGCATTTTATATAAAATATGTTCTTATGTTTAATGGTATTCTCCAGACGTATTGATAGCTATTTCTAGCCGTTGTGTTTGATTTGTGTAGTAATTTTGTTTTAGTCGTCTAGTATTTGCGTCTTAATGTTGTGTTGTGTCGTTGTTGTTTTGTTGTGTTGGTGTTGTGTTGGTGTTGTGTTGTTGTTGTGTTTAAATAGTTAAACACTGAATCGAATACTTCATCAGTACCTCATACGTTAAAGTAGTAAGATGGCAAGCATAAGAATAAAACTTAAGCTATTAAACATGCCTATGGGAAACGTGTTTGGTCTTAGAACCGATGGTTCTATCTGGTTTCTTGGAAATACTCCTGTTAAATTTGAAAATGATCAAATGGTGGTTGACCATGAATCATACACACTATCTGACGGTTTGTTGGACTTATTAACAAGTATGCATCCTAAAGCATATTCTCAGAAAGACTTAAAGTTGTACAAAGAACTAATATTACTTACAAATTTGCACAAGAGAAATTTTGAACAAAACGAGCATATTAAATCGAGTTCTAGCTGGAAGTATACAAATATAATTTCTAAGCTTTTTCCGCCAAAAAGACGTTACGATCCGAAGTCTAAAAATAACAGAAATAATGATGAAATGTCTGACAGAGTGCAAGTAGAAACACCTATAACTCGACTATGTGGAGTAGAACTTGCAGAAAAGGAGCTGGCTAATTTGAGCGAGGCTGAGACTGACGATCTCCCGATGGTATGTAACAGCATCAACGGTCTAGTTGAACGTTTTAAATTTTTAGAAGAATTTGGATCCGACCGTTACAGTAATAGAGAGGAGATAGGAGCTATTCTTAAGGAGCTTGAAAGACTTGGTATTATAGAATTTTATAAATAAATATATTATAAAAAATAGCTGTGTTTTTATTTGCCTTTAAATAAGTATTATCATAATTTATCATATTGCGAGCGTAATCTTATATACATAGCATACAAAAACAATATTACTGCATCTATAATAACACCTCGCCCTCCACCCAATTCATACGCATATTTTTTTTTTATGGCGTGCTTTATAGGAATTGAAGTCTCTATTTTTACATTAAATACTAATTTTTGGCGTGTGTGGAGTACTGCCTGTAACAAGCTTGGATGGTTTTAACGTTATAGGTAATTTGCATGAATAGTTTATTCTACACACGACCCTCATTCAATAATTAAATAGACAAATAAGTCATTTAATGCCGGCTTAAATTTTTAATGTATATTTGCGTTCTAAGGTTTCGACAATAAGCATTCTGGCGAAATTGGTGGTATTTTTGATATTTTTCGATATATTTTACCAATAGTTGTTAAATTTTATACCTGTTGTCGCCACTCCTTCCACGATGTTTCGATAGTGTTCTACTTAGTCGTATAAGCAAATATTATTTGGGATAAATTTTTAATACTTGATAAAATTGTTATAGATTTTTATTTTCTGCAACACTTTTTACTAATATGTTCAGTTAGATTACTACTTTATTATTTTGTTACATTATTTGTTGTTTACCTGTATTTTTCTGCAAATTTACATCTTGTCTCCGTCTTGAATATCTCAATCGTCTTCATATTCTCACTTTTATATTATTTAAACAGCTTGGTTGGATGATGTTTTTGATACTTAGCATGTTAGTTTCTATATGTATATAATCGAATTTCCCGTTTAAAACTGTATTTTATGTGCCTCCCATTGTTATTGCCTGTATTATTTTAATAGCTTTAATCGTTTCCATAGATATTTATTTCAATATCTACCTATTGCAAAAACATTCACTATCCCTACCATTAGGACATTAATGGTTTTATACAATCTAATACATTTATGACCTACGGTTTTTAAATAATTTTTTACAAGTTGTTAGAGGGTTTTAACCTCTATCCGTTTACTATACCCCACCCCTTCCCACCTCTCTCGATATAGCAGCTCTAATCGTAACTCGCGACCTAGTTGTCTGATGAGGTTTTTGGGTTTTTCTAGGTGCCTTGTGATGTTACGCTGTACATGCATCTATCAGCAAGTATTACCAAATAGCCTTAACGAGTCGTAGACCAATATCTGCTTTTGATAGTTATACGATTGTATTCGAACATTCACGAATAATTGGTATTCTCCTCATGTGTTATGTGCCAAATTTTGTGATTCGATAAATAATTTTTACAACTCTTGTGCTTTATTTTTGATTGTTTAGATGATATCTATCCACTAGTCTATTGGATGCCCCGTTAAGAAGCCATTTATCTAATTAATTGATTTATTTTTTCATATGTTGTAAGATCGATTAGATGAGTATGATCACCCGAAAGTCCTCAAATTTATACATTTAACCTCCTCTCATGTGGTTATCATACCATTTTAAACGAGGATTTTATTTATTTGGATGATTATTCGATAATTTAAATACTGTAATGTAAATACGTGGCTGTATTTAAAAACTACGTCATGCAAGATAAATTCCTAGAATCCTAATGAACCCGAGTAACCCCGAAAACCAGAATATTCCTCTATAGATTCAGGTTTCACCGAGTAATTAAGCCTGTTGATATATTTACTATCGGCAGAAGCACTGAGTCTTATTTCAAGTCAGAACGCTGTCCTAATTACTTGCTATACTCGCAATCAATTGAATATCATGGATAAGGCACAGAATATAGTAAATAATGATGCACATAATGTAATTCAGGATATATATAATATACTTCAAAAACGCAAAGAAGAATTGGGAATCCATCCGATGGTTTTATCTTTAACTTTAATTTAATTCCTGTTAGTAGTTGTATAGTATTATCCTTCGGTATACCTAATATTAGAGGATGATCGTACATATCTATATACTTTTTTGAACGTACATGCCCCTTTTTTGTTGTTAGCTGGTCTTTATACAGAATAACCACACCTAAGAAGTTAGGTCAGGTTCGTCTTGCATTCGTGTTACATAAATGCTCTTGTAGGAGCTAGCTGGTCTTTATAGCAATATTATCCTAAAGTGCTAGGTATTTTTCTCTACTTAGTATTATTTTTAGCATTTCAGGGGGGTGTTTTTGACGGATAAGGTCCCATCCAACAGCTATTCGTTCTCTGTAATGTCTTTCGATTTAAGTCTATTTAAATTAAATACCTATTATTTCTTGCTTATTTGCAAATTACATGTGGGTGGTCCTAATTTTTGTCGTATTTAGCTGCTTTTCTTGGACTCTATTCATGTTTCTCTGTACACCGTCCGTTATTTATTATTTTTTTTTCATGTCATAAGGTGTTTTTAGCTGTTGAAGCGAATAATTCCATTTCATGCATATCATAATCATAAGTGCCTGTATGTATGTAACTGATTCAGATGTTGGTTATTGATTTCTCATCGTTATAATAGTAATAGTAGACAAGGTCTATCTGCCTCTTTTTCTATCACCTCTATACATTCGGAGTTTGTTCCAATTGAATTTTTTAATCATTTGACTGACACTGCATTAATGCATTATGTAATAATTTTATATAGCGTGCGTTTTTTGATTTTAACAGCTACATTTTTGTATTCAACATATAACTTACCTATACTGTTGCGCTAGATTCAGCAAGTCGAATCGTTCGGCTACGTCTTTTGACGCAATCACCCGATCGCAATCGACTTCTTACGAATCACTGTATTACAGCATTTTACATTGACTGTTAAGGAACTTCGATGGCCCTGCCTTCAGATTAATGGATAGTTTTTTTAACCTAGAACCTACCGACTATTTTTTAAATTATTTATTTACGTGACTAGCACTCGTCTATTGGCTACCTTTATTTAGTTTATATATGAATACTTTTGGTGTATATAAGATATTTAATAAAGCTACTCCTCAACAATGCACACAATTTCAGAACCGCTCACATTGCTTTTTTTAAGAATTATAATTCCTAATTTAGTATAGCGCTAAGTGTTTTTCTATTGATAGGCATGTTGTTAAATAAACAGATATGTATAACATATTTTAGATTTATTTTCATGGGATGTTGTGAGTTCTCTGTCTAACCTCTATGTTTTGTATATGGCCACTTAGAACTATATGTTCCCAAGTAGGCTATTTTTTTATATTTGTCCGCTTAATTTACACTTAATCATTCCTTAACACTTAATCTTTATGAGCTTGGTTTAGTCCCCTATATTAAACTTAATATATTCTGCGTCTATGATAGACTCCTGCCCTCCTCTTAATTTTGACTGAAACGTCTATCTGGTATGTCTCGAATATCTCGTTTTGGGGTTTAGGGCTTCATATCTTTAGCATCGCCCGCTCGAAGGGCCATCCTTGGTTTTTTCTAGCGACTTAAGGTGTTATGCCGTGCATTCTACTATAGGTTGATGATGAGCCTGATGAGTCGTAGGCGAGGTGTGAAAACGAACTTTTGCTGCTTCAGCTACCTATTAGGTTCGTAGATGTTTATTAAACGTTTTTGTCTGGTTTAAGAACTGTTGAATATCCGTTTTTATAAACTTAAAGGCCATTTTTAGCTACTTTAGCGGATTATTTGCTGTTCATAGCTGTGTATATCCTTTCAAAGCTGTTCATTAGCTGCTTATTGAGCATAAGGACTCTAATCCGATATTTGCATGAGTTTATGTTCTTGCGTTTTACTTTCAAAGATAGAATGATAACTAGTCACTAGCCTATTGATAGAGAGCTGGTAATGATATTGGATATTAATCAGATGCTACATTTTCAGAGATATGTATAATAATTACATAATTTCTGGTGTAATTATTCGTGTTTATGCTATTTAATATTATCTAGTTGCTGTATTTGCAAGCATCTTCTTTAGTGGGTTATTGGATGTTTTTATCCGGCCGCGGCCAGTTCAGAGCTGTTTTTGGCTACTTTTTATTGAATAGGAGCTGTTAAATAGCCGTTTGATGAACATTTTTTAGATATTTTAATGGTTTATTTGATGTTTTTTATTCAATCAGGGAGGTTATTGGTTATTTATTTTGTATAGGAGCTGTTAAATACGGATTTTATGGGTTCATAGGCCATTTTTAGCTACTTTAGCGGATTATTTGCTGTTTTTTACCCTATCAGAAAGGTTATTGGTTGTTTGTTTTGTATAGAGACTGTTAAATAGGGTTTTATAGGTTCAAAGTCCTTTTTTTAGGTGCTTTAATGGATTATTGGATGTTTTTTTTTATCCCATTAGAGTGTTTATTGGTTGTTTATTTTATATATAGGTGTTGTTAAATATGTTATCATGCAATAGTATATTTATATGTCCAAACGTTATAAGACTAGTATAGGACAATCATAAGCTTACTATAGGACAATCATAGACCTACTATAGGACAATCATAGACCTACTATAGACCAATCATAGAATGGTTATAGGGCACTAATAATCATACACATAGCTCAAGTATAGGTCTGTCAGAACTTGTGTAGGTATACTGGGGAGTTTTATATGTTCAAATGTAATTTTTTAGGTATTTTAATGGTTTATTTGATGTTTTTATCCCATCAGAAAGGTTATTGGTTGTTTAATATTTAAACTGTACTACATGATATAGATTATAGGTATTAACACGGTAGGCGATGTATGGGTTAGCTTTTATCTGTTTTTTCTCTCGTTTAGTGGCGGAAACGACTAATTTTTCGTGGTTTGTCGATTATAAGCGATCTCTACCCATTGGAATCCTTTCGTATATACCATAATTTAGACGCATATTAATTGCTTATTTACTTCGATCATGCCAGTTGACATTGAATATTAATTGTTTACTACATTCGCGGAATAATTACATATTTTCTGATGCAATACTTAGTTATTCTTATCCATGACATTTAGATTCCCAGCAACTAATATATTAATTCCAAACCGGATGATCTTGTCTCGTGTTAGTTGGAAATAGTTTGTATTATTGAAAAATGTATCCTATAAGAGGTTATCTTTTATATTAATCTGAACGTTTTCTATACTAAGGAATTGATGGTTTTAAACAAATATCTATGTTTCATATACAGAATGTATCACGATATCTGACCCATTATGTTTTTGCTAATTTTTTCCAAAAAAGGCCTTAATGAGGTGTTTTTCAAATATGTATTTAAGGAATGCCCTTTGGCATCCGGAGTACCGAAGGTACTTTTTCCGGGGTTTGCGCATAATTTTCTCTTTTATTTAACCCCGAAACATTAGTTTTGATCTACTGCGTATGTTGCCAAAAAGGCTTTAATTTTTTTTTTATAGCGGAGTTGCATAGGTATGGCCTAATAATGTAGATATTAGATAAAATTATAAAAATCCGAGGTGCCGTTTTGGCAGCTTTGCCCGTTTTACTTATAATTTGAAGACTTGGATATATTCTGAGTTTGGGATTACATAGGTATACCTTAGTAATGCAAATATAGAAAAAATTAGAATTTTCCGATGTGTTCTTTTGGCAGCTTTGATGATTTTACTGATATTATGCGGATATCTCGTCTTATATTAATAATGATAAACATTACCAATGATGGTTATATAGCACGAATTATGTATTGATTATGCTAAGGCCCTAATGGTTTTATTCGTATAGCTCCGTTATTACTTAATATTTTTGAAAAATTCTTTCACTGCTCGATAGGTGCTTTCGTCTTATACCTGTTTGTCAAATTTCGCATCTTTATCTTTAGCCATATGGGCGCTAATCGCAAAAAACTATATCTCTCGAACCAGTCAGCCGATCGACTTCGGGTTTCTTTTAAACGTCTTGTTAGATCGCTACGAACCTATATCACGTGTTAGATTTTAATTTTAACATTTGACAAGTGACAGGTGACCTAGAGCTGTCTTAATTGACAGGTGGCATCCGCCATCTTTTCCTATTCGTAATATGACGTCATCCTGAACACATTCCATATATAGAATATTATTGTCCAAAGTGGCTAACGCCAAAGTAGATAAGGCCCAAAGTTGCTAACGCCCACCAATTTGACGTCTGACAGTTGGCAGATGACGTACGTCATCTAATAATTGACGTTTGACATATGACGCGCGCCTGCGCCCTGCCTGGACATGCGCAGAAGGGACCTCCGGAATCTGGCGCAGAAGGAATCATCTCCCTCTACTATTGCCAAAACAATAATTCTTAATATTTTATCGAAGAAATTATTGTTTTTATAGTTCAAGACAAAATTTGGAGTTTAACTTAATATAGGAATTTTCGGAGGATTTTTAAGAAAATGAGTTCACTTGGTTCATTCAAAAGTTATAACATAAACAATAAAAAATACTATTTTTGGTAAGTACTTATTTTTTTTTTTAAATCTTCAGCTGCAATAAGACATTGGTTGATTATGTGCATTATGTGCGTCCTACAGAAAAGAATTAGTTGACAGAAAAAGGCTTTCATTTTTGATTTCTTGTTTTTGTATAAATTTCAAAGCAAAGTAAATTATTATGATCAAAATGCAAAAAGTCAACAACTACTTCATTTGGCCCAAACATGTCTTTACAAACAATCCTTTGATCGAGCAAGGATAAAGCCTGTAGCACAAGAAGATCCCAGAAAGTAGTAAATATTATTGATACTATTGTCAAATTTCTCTCAGAACACACCTCGTCGTGGCAAAGTCACCTGTCATTTATGACACCCCGTTGAAGTTTGGTCTATTTGACGTTGTTGGCGACAGAGACAGGACTGGGCTAAAATTCCTTTACTATTCCTATCACCATATTTTAACTTTGTACGGGGGGTCTGAATGGTTTATAAGCAAAAATACAGCGTTATTTATTGGTAAAACATAGAAATACATGACACGCACCAAACTTACAAATGGAAAACGCTATGAATAATCCTGACAACATACAAGTGTTTCGCCGCCCAAACATTGTAGAACAGCAGTGCGCCTGCGCATATTTCGAGTTCAATGCTGCGTTTCCATATATAATTTACGTTCGCGGCATAGTACAAAGCCGCCAAAATGCTATATGTTTTTAAATACAAACAGCTGGATTAGTTCCTAGTAAGCGCAAGGTTTGGCAACCTATTGTACAGTATTTAAAATGGTTAAACCAATAATATTACATTTATAATAGCAAATGATGATAAATAAAATGTTTGTTATCGGAAATAAGAGAGTTAATTAACCTATGCCACTCACCGTTCAACTTAAATAGTAAACACCAAAAACATTTAGTCTCTGAAACTCTGACGCGTGAGCTTGCTACGGCCCATTACTGAACTGGGAACTTTTAGGAAGAAACCAGCATCAGTTGTTAATGTTACATGCAGGTGTCAACTGTCAAAATGCTGTTTTTAGAAAAAGTTGACTCTACTAGGTAGGTATAGTTAAATCAAAACAATTTCCGTTGCACGTCATACCTTCGAGTATTAGCAGTGTTGCCAGTTTGTAATCAAAATACCCCAGTAAGGAAATGCTTCGGCATTTTTCAATAAAGGTAAATAACGTAATCAACAGAAATGTGTATGTGTCCCTTTGTTGTTCTTAAGAGAACAGTTTTTAATCCTAATTATAAAAGGATTTGCAGTTTTAGTTAAAAACGACTTAAATAAACTCACGAAAACACGAAATGAAAACAATAAACGTCAATCAAAATTCGCCAAGAAATAAACTGGCATCACCGATGCGTTGACACTTCTATTGCCAACTGTAAGCCCAAAAAATTCAAATGATAATAATTTTTAAAAGGTTAAATTTAAAAAAACATTTCCTTTAAGCGGCCTAGTATCAAAGAAGAATACAATAAGTTTCTTTTATATTCAATATCGCATGAAATTTATATATTTTTTGCCCAAATTTAATTTTCTTATGTTTCCTGACCGATTTTCAATTATCAGCTGATTGATGACGTGCAACGGAAATTGTTTTGATTTAATTATAGGTAGGTACTTGTAATTTCTTAGAACTGATACTGTTCTAAAAATAATATACAGGGTTCATTTGAAAACTTCCCACCACAGATTTTCCTGCTTTAGAATGAAAATGTGGAAAATCGCTCGGACCCATCGATTTTTATTTCGAGGGGGACACCTTTTGCCTATATTGTCAATCTTGTTACTTCAAGCTTCTAGGAGGGAGGGGGGGGGGGTAAGATCTAAATCTTAAATGGATACCCCTATTTTATATAATTTTTTTGGATTCTGCATAAAATTCTGAACATTTTTTAATAAAAGCATTATTAGTCTATACTTAACAGTTTCCGAGATATTGACTCTTGAAAAATGAGATTTTTGAACTTTGACAGCGTCTAGCTTTCTAACTGTACGTCTTAGAGCAAAACGGCTTACATGTCCCTATCTTCGATTTTTATTATCTTTCCAATAGTATCAACTTCCGGTAAAACCGGAAGTACTATATTTCTTACAAACGGTTTAACCGGAAGTTGACACTATTGGAAAGATGATAAAAATCGCATAGCAAAACATGTTATGATTATTATTATTATGAAAAAACGAGGCACGAGGCGGCTTTTTACAGCCACAGAAATTTGCCGCCCGTGTCCGGTGCACTCCTTGCACCCCCGGCTTGGCGCGCCCCTGAGCATATCAATCAACAAGTACTTAAATAAATAAAATATTGTAGGTACAACGTGTTCACATACTTTATTGCTAATCACCAAAGATAATTATAATAACTGATAAAATTATCATCAAATAAAATCAATTATTTAGTCGTTTTAAACCGAACCAAAAATCATCTGCTGTAGGGATTAAAGATTTTCTGCTCAGCTTTATTGTTTTATTTGTTTTACTTGTTGGCACAATTGCAAAATTTAATAACAAGTTAAATATTAAAACTTTGATTTCGACAAGAGCGAATCGAGATCCTATGCAATTTCTAGGTCCAACACCAAACGGCATATAAGTATATGAATTAATAGTATTTAGATTTTCATCTACAAATCTTTCGGGATCAAATTTATTTGGATTTTTGAAATATGCCGGATCTCTATGGATGCCCCGAACTGGAATCCAAATAACATCGCCCACTCTTAGGTGAACAGGGCTTTCATCTTCTCCTGCAGGTTCAATTGTGTATGGCTTGGTGCAAACTCTGTCTAAAAATATGGCTGGAGTCCATTTCCGCAAAATTTCTGAAAAATAATTTATTTAGAACAAATATAACTTTGTAGTTAAGGTGATTTACTGTGAGTGCGGCTTATTAGAATTGCAACTTGTCTGGTTATAATATACCGGCAGTCAAGATAAACAGTGCTTAAAAGGTTCTTTTCTATTTCACGTTCATAATAAGCTCAGTACAATACGCATTTGCGTATCGTAATGAAGCTATTTCGATACGCGTTTTTTCTTTATTTGATGTTGGTAACATTTAAATGTTTTATTTCATTGACTTGCGCGGCCTTTGTGATTTACGAGAAAACCCATTTTTCGCAGAGGAAAAGTAGCTTGATAACTTACTTTTTATTCTGTGTGGATAACAGTCATGTATGTTGGTTGTATAAATCTATAAATCAATCTTTTGTAGATGCTTCAAGCTATCATTTTCTGCCAAATCCTATCCAAAATTCAATCTACTAACCTTCCAATATCGATTTTAACTTCAACTTTATTTGAATATTCCATCTTCCCTATACTAAATTGCAATGCCGTGACGTAAATTCACGTCTTTTGAAATTTGAAAAAAAGTAGTAAAATCGCCCGAATTTCCGAACGCTCTGTATATGTACCGAATGTACAAGGATCACACAACGTATTCCGTCCAATTTCAAATCTCTTATCGCTAAAATAACTTTAGAATCTCGTGGTGAAAATGGGTCAATTACCAACATAAAATTTAGACATAAAAATTTACAAAATTTGAAGGATTTATTTTCTTTTTAAAATGTATTTGTCTTGATTATAAAAGGTGAAATAGAAAAAAATGTATAAAGCACATGTTTCATAAGGCGTTTTAGCGCACGTGTCAATAAAAAAAAACTCGCCACTTTGTGGCTGGTTTTTTAAAATAGACGCGTGAGCTAAAACCGCTTCTTATGAAACGTGTACTTTAATATACTATTATACCAGCGTGAAAGGCGGCCTCGATTGAAAAATTTAAGCAAATTTTATTAAGAAGTTTACAAGAACTTTTAGTTAATAATAATAATAATAATAATAATTATATATATATATCGTTATTCTCAACCAACTTAAAAAAGTTTATAACAGAGAATATAACACCAAATATACAATATATAAATTCACAAATAATAAAAATCATGTTTAGGAACTATTAATAACTCCATCGAAATTATTCAAAAAAAAATATATATCTATAATAACCATTTACAAATTCAAATATTATTATAATACATTAAAGTAAGTTCAATTTTCTAAAAATATTTTTTTAGTGTTTTTTTAAAAGTTCATAATTTTGATATTTCTTTGTATATTATTGATTTTTGGCCAAAAGTACTATTTACCGTAGGTGTTTGAATATGATGATTTTGTCTCGTGAGGTGAACAATGTTGGTCGAAGGAAATATTATATTCGATCGTTTTTCTTTAATAATAATAGGAGAGTGTATTAGAATGCATAGATTTAATTTATAAAGCTTTTTTAAATTTAAGGATCCATTTGGTTCATAAAAATTTATAGTTGGTTCTAAAGAAGGAAGCTTATGTATGCATTTAATTATTTTGGTTTGTAGTTTTTATAATGGCTGAATTGTTGTTAAATTCGCTGATCCCCAAATTGAAATCACATACTGTAATTTTGAATAAACCAAAAAATAATATACAATTTTTTAAATATTTTAACGATATAAAATTTTAAGCTTTAAACAAAATGCCAATTATATTGGTGAGATGTAACTTCTTAAATATTCAATATGGCAAGATCTTCCAAGCGCGGCGAGATTAATCATTTTTTCGGGTTGGATCATATTAGTAACCAGTTGGCGACGGGGTACAGCCATAATCTTGACCAATCAGGAGCGCCTTACGTCATAACCCCTAACCCCCACCTAAGTGTCGCAAGATCGGTGTCGTCGTTCAATTATTTCAACTTCAACGTCGTGCCGTTTATTTGCAGCAGCTATTTTTGAATTTTGTTTGTGTTTTGATATTGTTTTGTGAATTTCCAGTTTGGTTTTAAATAGAAATTAGCATAAACATAGCCTAAATTAATTTTGGGAAGTACCTTTTACCTCCTCTTATTTCCTCTTTATCTGGTTTTCCTTAGTACTGGAGCGTTTGGCTTTTCGCCAAAGATAATACGCTATTAATAAGTTACGCCTTTCTATAATAAATTATTCAAAACGAGTTTACAAACAACAATATATTACAAACCATTAAATCAATTAGGGTTATGTTGGACAGATAGCGACACTGTGCGACAGTCGGTGCTTTCGCTTCACGGTAGTGATGTTAAAGAACAGGTAAATTGCTGAACAGGTTCGAACAGTTCGATTCTCACTCGGGAACCTGTTCCGTAAACCTGTTCACCTGTTCTTTTGATTATAAATTATTGTCGCCCACTGACTTGGTAACAAAAAAAAACAAAAAAAAAAAAGTAAAAGTGAAAGGTCGGGCGGGAGTAGTAAAAACCACATTTTTGTTAATCAGTTTCTAAAAAAAAAAAAAAAAAAAAAAAGGTCGCTAGTTCCGTAACCTAACAACACAGAAAGAACACCGCTGCATTCCTGTTTCCTTATAAGAAAGAACAACCTGTTCTTTTTATGTATGATTGGTGATTTATGAAAGATGGCTTGCGGGTCGTCGTTTCAGAATAAAAAGAACAGGCTGTTCTTTCTTTGTTCTTTTTTTGGAGCAGAACAGAGAACAGGGAACAGAGAACAGGGAACAGAGAACAGAGAACAGAGAACAGGGAACAGGGAACAGAGAACAGGGAACAGAGAACAGGGAACACAGAACAGGGAACAGAGAACAGGGAGCAGAGAACAGAGAACAGGGAACAGAGAGCAGTGAGAGCATACTACAGAGAACAGGGAACACAGAACAGAGAACAGGGAACAGAGAACAGGGAACAGAGAGCAGTGAGAGCATACTACACGCGGACGCAGCGGTGTTCTGTGATTTTACTTTGTTTACGGAACTGACGACCTTTTTTTTTTTTTTAACAAAAAGCGGTTTTTGTGACAATACAACACGTGAACAGGTTCCCGGGTCAGAACTGCTGCATTTTCCACGCTCTTTAACATCACTCGACCGCAATCATCTGTCATAAGTCTCTATCTAAAGAACCGGTTCAGTTCTTTTACAAAGAACAGTTCACTGAACAGGCTATCTCTAACCTGTTCTAAAGAACCTGTTCCGTTCTTTTCTTAACAACTCTAATTCACGGTCGCCGCGACACCCAATTGATAAGAGTGGGGATGTGTCGCTAGCGACATCCGTAGCTCTGGGAACGAGCCTTATCGCTGCGATTGAAAACGCCATCAGTGGCGTATAATTAGGTAATAAGTAAATATGGCGTTTTAGATATTTTAAAAAAGCAAGAAAATAAACCTCTGTACACAAAAAACTTTCAGTGATCTAAATTATGAGTTAGTAATAACGTTTTGGGCACTGTCTTGGCAATGCGTGTACAAAAATTCAACCTCAAATTTCTTTGAATAAAAATTAAAAATCGTTAACAACAAAAAATGGTTTCAGGTGGGGCGAGACCGGTCAAAATGGTGAGGTAATACAAGAGAAAGATTGGACGTAATTTTATGAACTACAGTAAAGTTATGTTTTTTTTTTATAAAAAAATGTTTGAGTTGTTTTATTTTTTTTTTCTGTTTGAACCTACCTTTTACTTAAGGTGAAATTCTCAACGTCATTCCATCTATTGCCAACCTATAACCTATTTCGCGTTGATTTTTTCAGTTTATTATTAGATTAACTAACATTTAAATAAAATCAATATCGTCGGTACAATATTTAGGTAATATCTGACTTGACCTATTCATTTTATTGCTAATTTTGGGATAATTGTATAGTGAAAGAACAATGACATAATAATGTTAAAAAAAATCTTACCCGATATTTTTCGCTATACAATAATAATTATCCTAAAATATTTAATGAAATTTCGTGATATTTATTTAATATGTCAATTATTACCTATAAAATTTGAAGACGATAATGATTTTATTTAAATTTTGTGTAAAAGCTAGAAAAATTAAATAAATATACACGAAATAGGTTATAGGTTGGCAAGCATGTTGATACTCCCACCTTAACCCTTAAGTACTAACACTCCGTCTCACAGACGGAATCGCTATGTCGAGAATACGCTAACTATGCAACTGAGCCACGTTCAAGGTCGGCTGTCCACGTAATTTCAAGTTGGGTTCCTACCGATTAGTGGTCAAGGTTTCATTGGGCGGAATGGATTTATATTTGAGATATTTGAAGTTGAAGTCGAGCTACCGTCTGCCTGACGGTGTGTTAGTGTTTACGTTTGTGTAGTAGATATTGCTAAATAATGGATCAAGGACCAGTACGTCTAAAAGAGTTAAGTTTTCGGATGAAAATTTTGAAAAGACAGTTTTAGAATGGTATGAGGATGCAAATAGTAATATTAGTGATATTGAAACAGATTGTGCTGAAGATTTCGTTATAAATAGTGAACATGAAACTGATTCAGAAATAGAAGGTAAAAAATTTAGTTGATATACCTAATATATTATTAGAAATACAATTTATTTATTTTTTCTAGGCAGTGAGCATGAACCTGATATAGATGAAATTGAAGACGACCAGTCTGACACAGAACCAAATGAAAGAAGCGGAAGTAAAAGATCAAAATATTTCTGCCGAACTTAATCAACTTTAGGTTATGTCAGTTTCCTTGTTTCCGATATTTTTTTGTGAGTTCTTGTTTAGAAATGTTGACTTCTTTGTTTATAACTAATATTTTAAAAATTTTTATGCATTATACTCTTTATTTCATTTTGACGTTATGATTTCTAGACCATTAAAATAAGAAAGTATGTAAAAAAAATTAGTTTCATTTTTTACTGCAATTCCTAATACAACCAAAAAAATATGCAAACTCTATATTTGTATATTACCTAAACCCTAAAGGAACCATACTGAAGTGTCCAAAGTTTTTCCCCCTTGCCAGTAATTTATAATTGAACAATTTAGGGCTACCGTCTCTCAGACGGTTTGTTAGTATTTATGATACTTATTTCAGGTGTTAGTACTTAAGGGTTAATAATGATTTAAGTTTCTGGTTCTGTTTATTCACGCGCCTATTTTTTAGTTTTGATGTTTTGCATTAATTTCCGTATTTAAAATACATTTTACTGTTGTAACCTTATCATGCGTGTTTTATTTTACCTATCAAAATTCCTATAATTATTAAAAACCTTAAAAAAAAAATTTACTGTCCGAACCCGCCCCAGAGACGGGTTTAAAGCAAGTTTCTTTACCCCACACATAGGGGCGAAGCCGGACACCATTTGACCAAAAAAAATTAGAATTGAAGAAAAGAGTCGAGTTTGTATTACGTGTAAAAACTTTTATTTTATTAAAATCTTAGCAGAGCGCTTTCGGCTTTCGCCATCTTCAGTGCTATCTGAAAGTGAGAATTGAAATTTTTTTTTTATAACGGTAGGTTAAATAATAAAATTCTTTTGAAAGAATTTGTGGAATGCAAAGAATTTAAAACATTTTTATTGATTTAAAATTTGATTTTCAATACTCACTCGTCAATATACAATGATATCCTCAAGGTGGAATGGCATTACGTCCACACAATGTTTTGAAAAATATATTAAAATTGTAAAAGGACAACATGAAACAAAACATAAAAGATCTTTGATTTAAAAACGTGCTGACAGTGGTAAAAGTAACGAACAAGTAAACCGAAGAAATCGAAAATTCGAGATGAGGTTACAGAATTAAAAATCTATCCTTTTATTTTTACATGAAAAGAAGGATGTAATGAGTTTTAAGGTGCTTTATTGTAAACAACGAATGCACATCCTTGACGTGTTTCTTCTCTGTTCTTCAAGGAACTTTAATAGATTGGATTTCCTTGAAGACATTGAAATCAATAGAGAACTCAAAAATAATAATTTGTGCCTTAATACACAGGTAAATCTCAACAGACAATTTACACCACTTCATAGACGTCTCCTGGAATAAGTCACTTTCTGACATAATTAGTTTCTCCCTTCCTCTACAGATCCATTTTGTTTTCATAGAATTTCCCCCCCATATACTAATACTTTTTAAAAAAATCCTTTTCAACTTTAATCGATAAATTGTTTATCATTTAAATATTACTTCACCATTTAGTCGTCAACATTCAGTTTTCAGAACTTCAATTTGCATACACTATAGGCAACCACAATTACTCTACAGTCATTATAACGTTCGATTATTCAAAAAACTCCTACCCCCCCCCTCCCCCCCTTTACATTTAACATTTTGCATCATGTCGTGACTTCTTCTACTTCCCCCACATTTTTCTTTTTATTTTCGATCTTTTCTTCATAAGTCAGTTCATGCTTTCCACGAAACACAATTTAAATTAAAAAAATCCCGCCAAAACACGTCAAGGATGTGCATTCGTTGTTTACAATAAAGCACCTTAAAACTCATTACATCCTTCTTTTCATGTAAAAATAAAAGGATATATTTTTAATTCTGTAACCTCATCTCGAATTTTCGATTTCTTCGGTTTACTTGTTCGTTACTTTTACCACTGTCAGCACGTTTTTTAAATCAAAGATGTTTTATGTTTTGTTTCATGTTGTCCTTTTACAATTTTAATATCTTTTTCAAAACATTGTGTGGACGTAATGCCATTCCACCTTGAGGATATCATTGTATATTGACGAGTGAGTATTGAAAATCAAATTTTAAATCAATAAAAATGTTTTAAATTCTTTGCATTCCACAAATTCTTTCCAAAGAATTTTATTATTTAACCTACCGTTATAAAAAAAAATTTCAATTCTCACTTTCAGATAGCACTGAAGATGGCGAAAGCCGAAAGCGCTCTGCTAAGATTTTAATAAAATAAAAGCTTTTACACGTAATACAAACTCGACTCTTTTCTTCAATTCTACTCTACGTGTACACAGCCACAGCGAATTTTCTAAAAAAAATTAGGGCTTGTTGACACTAAGGTCAATTTTTTTTAACGGAATCTCATTTTAGAGATTCTAAGAATGTTAAATTTTAAATTTGAAGTTGTTTGGATAAAATTTGCTTTACCAGTTATCGCAAAAAAACCTTGAAAATCGTCCGCGGTCACCCCAGATGACGGTACTTATAAACATAAAAGATGATTTATTAAAATTTAATGATAATTTATTAATTTCAAGCCATTTACATAAATTATATTTAGGTCGTGGTTAATGTTATTATGAATTTAAGCATAGTCTTCATGAAAGTATATAATAGTAGTATCATCGGCAAACAATTTTATTTTACCTTTTAAATTTAATTTTGCTATAGAATTATTATAGATTTTAAAAAAGTAGGTCCTAAGGCTGATCCTTGCGGAACACCACAAGTTATGTTTTTTGTGGACTTTTAACATTTTTGATTTGAACAAACTGCTTTCTATTACTTAAGTAATTTTTTAACAATAAATAAATATTTCCCCGAATTCCAATATTGTATAGGCATTTAAGTAAAAGTAAAAGTTGGGCAAATCATACCTTATTTTGAAAATAGTTTTCAAGTTTAACGTTAATAATAATAGTAATAAATGCTTTTATTTAATAATTAAATAAGTTTTACAACTATTTTATAAAAATGGTGACGGCATCCAACATGCGCTGCTCATACAACCACCCTTATTCAAAATACCTTAAGAAAAAAAATGTAAATAATTTAAGGACAGTGACGTACAGATAAAAACCTGTAGTACTAAACCAGGTGAATTATTTAAGTTGAATAGGTACTTAATTTTGAATTTAATTTTTTAACGAATTTTTTTTAAGAAGGTTAAGTTAATTTACAAAATATATCTATGATAAATGATGTTTTATATACCTGAAAGAACCATGTCCATATACTTCATTTGCATGAGAGCATCATAGGTTAACTTATTATTATTTTCTTTATAGGTCTTTTTAATTTCCTCCCTTAACCTATCTTGAACATCTATATTAAATGCCAACTCATGACATCCAAAGCACGTGGCAGTAGCAATGGTATCAAAACCACCAATAAAGAATACAAAAGCTTGTGACGCAATCTCTTGGTTGGTTATTTTTCGGTGTTGCCTAAAGGTTCCTAGAATTTTAAAATTATTTATTCTAGAAATATTTTATACCAGGCTAGGTGCCTTATATAAAAGTACGCAGGGACGATGAAATTATGAATTTCATGGTTGGGGCTAGGGAAAAACATGACAGCACCTTTTAGTATTTAATTAGGAGTATTATTAGCACTCATTAAATTTCCATAATCTAAAGCAATTTTGAGACTGTTCTAGACGGCATGAGACCATATATATTTACCTTTAGATAAGCAAACAATAATCACGAAAGTGGCAAATGTATGGCCTCGCGCATGTAAACAAAGCTAGACAGTATTAGACATGCGCTCTACAACATTACCTTTGACGAATGGGAAAATAGATAGGTCCGGGCTTTAAAATTTAAGTTTTTGCTCAAGAAATAGTAAAAGTTGACCTTCTATTTATTTTAACGTGCAAACAGCTAAAAATTGCCTTTAATTCTTGCCAAAAAATTGGAATTTCTTCTAAATTTTTGATCAAGTTGGGAAATAAGGTAGTGATTTCGGGCATTTTCAGTCAGATTTTGAGGATAGAAAATAGTTTTTAAGGGTTTGTTTCTAAAATTTTTTTAAAATGATTCGTCGTCGTATTTTTTATTCAAAAACAAGTCAATTAAATAATAAAACTTATAAAATCGAATATAAAAACAAACAAAACCAGCAAAATAACCAATCTTCGATATTATCGCGTATACCTAACATTGTATTGATTTTTATAATTTGGCAAAAACTTGGGTACGTGTAAAACATTTCAAAGCACAATTTCTTGTTCGGGAATTTGAAAAAGTTTTTGCCCGAAAAATAGGCGTAGGTACCTGAATAGATTGCAGGGCTGCAAATAAAATATATTAAAACATCTCTCTTGGTGTGTGTTTCTCTTTATTTTTATACCTTGTTTGTGTAGCCTAGGCCGAGTTTGATATGTTTAAATTAATCATAATAAAATGAAGTTATATATTAAGATAAATCACTACTCCATACCTACTTACTGAAAATACGAAATACCCGGTATTTTACCCCTATTTAGGCATGGTTGTCTAGCTTTCTCAAGGACCGTTCTCTGCAAGTGGCGATTGACGGGTTTCTCTCAGACACCTTCACCATCAATGCTGGTGTTCCATATTATTATTATATTATTCTTACTGTACATTAACGACCTTCTAGCGAAAACAGAAAATCTAATATATAGCTTTCCTGACGACAGCACACTTATCTCATCTTTTACTTTGAAATCTGAAACATCGGCTGCTGACGCACATCTTCGCAGACAACATGAGGTATCACGCCTCAATAAAGACCTGGAAGAAATTTTTTCTTGGGGTGACAGTAACCAAGTCGAATTTAACGCTCAAAAAACCCAGGCAGCAGTTTTCTCTAAGAAGGTTAACATTGCAGAACCCGATATCGTTATGGCAGGACACGCAATTCCACTGACTTCGTCTATTAATTTGCTGGGTGTCAACCTGGGAGGAAATATGTCTTGGCATAATCACGTTGTGGCAATCGCCAGGGCAGCTTCTCAGAAGCTCGGTATACTTTTCCGTACCAAAAAGTTGTATACACCTCAACAACTTTTGACACTCTATAAAGCCCAGATTCGACCATCACTGGAATACTGCTCTCATATCTGGAGTTCTGCACCGAAGCATACCCTTCGGTTGTTGGATTCCATCCAAAGGAGAGCCGTTCGTCTAATCGGCCACCACGAGCTGACTAAGAACCTCGACAGCTTAGAACATCGAAGACAGGTTGGTGATTTGACTCTCTTCTACAGTTATTTCCATGGCAAGTGTTCGACAGATATTGCCCGCTCGATTCCACCTAGAGTAATGCATAGCAGAAACACACGACGAACCACTGCCGCCCATCCCTATGTGGTTCAACTTAGTACACCCCGAACATCATTGTTTCAGAACTCTTTCATTTGGAGGACGTTATCTTTGTGGAACGGCCTTTCTGAGACCGTGTTTCCAACCGAATATAACCTCCAACGATTCAAGAAAAACGTGAATCGCTTTCTTCGCACACGCACCGCTCCCAGAGCGCCTTAAAGGATTTTTCCTATAGTGTTTGTGCTCGATCATAAAAAAAAATCATACAACGGATGTTACTATTCATTGTTTATATTCCAATATGAGTTACTAAAAGCAGAAACACAATTCACTAAACTACACAAAAACTAGAAATCCGTAAATATTAAACACCCACAATAAACAACAAGAAATCCTAAGAAAAAACATCTAGATATATATGGTTAGGAGTGGTGTTGAAATATAATTAGTCACAGATGGCCCCGAAAACAGATTAACTATTAAAAAACAATTAAAAAAGAAAGGAATATGAGTTGGAATGAAATAGAAAAAGCAGAAAAAGGGCAAATAGATTCAGAGAAGGGTCAGTTGAGTTATGAAAAATTGAAAAGTTTGTAGAACTATGTTGAATTTGGTCATTAAGACAGATAATATTTAGGTTATTTAAAGTTTCATTAATTTCAAGCTAGAAGGTCAAGTTTGTTCCCCTTATTGCAAATATGTAGATATTTAGTGTGAGAGTATGGAACAAAGTTGTGTTTATACGAATGAATGTGTCTGAAAAAGTTAGATTTAATTTTGGAGGGGAAGAGATTCTGGATAGGTATCTAGGTAGGCACTTGTTGATGTTGTTTCTTAGAGCTGATAGGATTCTAAAAATAATATACAGTATCTCCGTAAGTTGGAACCATATGGAAAACTTTTTTATTATTAATTTTACGAAAAAAAGTTATACTTCATAAAAAGTTCTCCATGGTCTAAAACCTAAAATGCAACTATCAGATATTAAATGCTGTAAGGCGTATACGAGGTTTGTAAAAAAATATGAATTTTGCCCAAGAGCAAAGTACCTACCTTTATTTTTAACAATATCGAAAATTGTTATTAAAAAAATTGATGGAGATTAATGTTCATTCATAATTAATTAATAATGCAGAAAAAATATTAAAAAATAACAAAACCTATTTTTTCATTGTAAATGGTGTAATTACATATTTGAACGTGGTCTTCAGTTTTGATCAACTTTTTTTAATAACAATTTTCGATATTGTCAAAAATAAAGGTACTTTGCTCTTGGGCAAAATTCATATTTTTTGACAAACCTCGTATACGCTTAAAATAATTTAATATCTGATAGTTGCATTTTAGGTTTTAGACCATGCAGAACTTTTTATTAAGAATAACTTTTTTTCGTAAAATTAATAATAAAAAAGTTTTCCATATGGTTCCAACTTACGGAGATATACTGTATAATTATTTTTAACCTTAACCTAAACTGCACATTGATTGCAATGCATGTCAATCAACAAGTACTTAAATAAATAAAATATTGTAGGTACAACGTGTTCATATACTTTATTGCTAATCACCAAAGATTATTATAATAACTGATAAAATTATCATCAAATAAAATCAATTATTTAGTCGTTTTAAACCGAACCAAAAATCCTCTGCTGTAGGGATTATAGATTTTCTGCTTAGCTTTATTGTTTTATTTGTTTTACTTGTTGGCACAATTGCAAAATTTAATAACAAGTTAAATATTAAAACTTTGATTTCGACAAGAGCGAATCGAGATCCTATGCAATTTCTAGGCCCAACACCAAACGGCATATAAGTATATGAATTAATAGTATTTAGATTTTCATCTACAAATCTTTCGGGATCAAATGTATTTGGATTTTTGAAATATGCCGGATCTCTATGGATTCCCCGGACTGGAATCCAGATAACATCGCCCACTCTGAGGTGAACAGGGCTTTCATCTTCATCGGCAGGTTCTATCGTATATGGTTTGGTGCAAACTCTGTCTAAAAATGAGGCTGGAGTCCATTTCCGCAATATTTCTAAAAAATAATTTATTTAGAAAAAATCTAACTTTGTAACCGTGCGAGCAAAAATTATTTGCATCAAAGAGGGCTTGGATTAAAAAACGTGGGGCTTGGTTTAGATCACAATGATATGGGGACGATATATCTAACCAAATCTAGGTTAAAATTTTGTCAAATTCATATTATGACATGATGTGCCAAACTAATGAGTAATAAAATAAGTAGACAAATACAAATTTATTTTTGTTGTTTACAAAATTAACAAAGTAAAAATATACAGAAAGAAAAAGAAAAATAATTACGTAAATTGCTGAAATTAGCCACTCCAAGCATGAATTCACACGTCTCTTCATATTTTTGAAAAGGTTGACCAGCATTTCTGGAGAAATGTTACCACATTCTTGGATAATCCTTTCTTGTAATTGTTCTAAATTTGGTGGTAAAACTGGTATTTTAAAAATAGTGTTCTTTAAATGAGGAAAAACAAAGTAATCCATAATCGTTAAACAAGGTCATCTAGATGGGAATTCAATGTCTGATCGAAAACTTATCAATCTGTCGTCGAAAAAATTACGTAAGTAGTTAATAGTTTCGGCGGCTGTATGGGCGGTTGCACCGTCTTGTTGAAAATATCCAAAACGTACTTCGTCGTCAAATAATTGCTCCACAAATGAATTCAAAATATTGTCTCTATACCGCTGTGCTGTAACTGTGTCATGGAAAAAAATAGGACCAACAATTCTTCTTCGTGAAACAGCTAACCAGACACCAATTTTTTGAGGGTGCAATGTGTACTCAAAAAAATGGGGATTTTCACTACTCCACATGCGTGTATTCTAAGAATTCAGTCAACTGGAGAGGTGGAACCAGGCTTCATCCGAAAAAAATGTCAGGTCTAATAAATCATTTCTTTCCAAAAAATTTTGGGTAAACCATTGAGAGTAATTCCTGCCTCTTGTATTTCTTGGAATACTTGCATTTTATAAGGAAATAAATTTAGCTGCTTCTTAAGAATACTCCTGCATGTTCCATAAGATCTTCCCACTTTTTGGGACAGGCGTCTTATACAATTTGTTTGCGTATTTTGCGTTATTTCACAAACGTTTGCAACAAGTTCTTCTATTCTTACAGACGGTCTTCTTGCTCCTTTTTTGTGTTGTATAGAACCTGTTTCCCTAAACACAGCCACGGTTCTTTTGAGGCAATGATAAAAATCCCCAGCAATAAAAGCAACGTTAGGAAAATGTTCGTGAAAATCGTCCATGCACAAACCCGGATTGTATTGCCACTCACCATTTATTCTAACCCCGTTTCGAAAATACGCTTCAACCATGAATGCCTTGTGCTGTTCCGTAAAGCCAATCGTGTGAATTGTTCAAGAAATTGGAAAAATTAGCGATGAATCAAATTACCTACTTGTAACGACTGTCAAAGATGACGGAATAACTAATTGATTGTTAATTCAGGTAGTTACTGACACCCAACAGGTATTAAGCTCTACGACTAAGCATTACGTTCTTAGATGCAAGGCCCTTTTTGATGCAAATAATTTTTGCTCACACGGTAGTTAAGGTGATTTACTGTGAGTGGCCTATTAGAAGTCAAGGTAAACAAAGTTTTTAATACCAGCGTGAAACGCGGCCTCGATTGAAAAATTTAAGCAAATTTTATTAAGAAGTTTACAAGAAGTTTTAGTTGGGCAAAACATACCTTATTTTACAAATAGTTTTCAAGTTTAACGTTAATAATAATAGTAATAAATGCATTTATTTAACAATTAAATAAGTTTTACAACTATTTTATAAAAATGGTGATGGCATCCAACATGCACTGCTCATACAACCACCCTTATTCCAACTACATTAAGAAAAAAAATTTAAATAATGTAAGGACAGTGACGTACAGATAAAAACCAGTAGTACTAAACCAGGTGAATTATTTAAGTTGAATAATTTTGAATTTAATTTTTTAGCAAAATTTTTTTAAGAAGAGTAAGTTAATTTACAAAATATATATAAAATAAATAATGTTTTATATACCTGAAATGACCATGTCCATATACTTCATTTGCATGAGAGCATCATAGGTTAACTTATTATTATTTTCTTTATAGGTCTTTTTAATTTCCTCCCTTAACCTATCTTGAACATCAATATTAAATGCCAACTCATGGCATCCAAAGGTTGTAGCTGTAGCAATGGTATCAAAACCACCAATAAAGAATATAAAAGCTTGTGACGCAATCTCTTGGTTGGTTATTTTTCGGTGTTGCCTAAAGTTTCCTAAAATTTTAAAATTATTAAATCTAGAAATATTTTGTGCCAGGCTAGGTGCCTTTTATATAAAAGTACGCAGTGACGACGAAATTATGGGTTCCATGGTAGGGGCTAGGGAAGAACATGACGGCACCTTTTAGTATTTAATTAGGAGTATTATTAGTGCTCATTGAATATACATAATCTGAAGCATTGAGACTGATCGAGACGGCCTGAGACCATAGGTATTTACCTTCAGATAAGCAAACAATAATCACGAAAGTGGCAAATTCATGGCTTCGCGCATGTAAACAAAGCTACATACGATTAGACATGCGCACTGCAACATTACCTTTGACGAATGGGTAAATAGACAGGTCCGGGCTTTAAAATTTAAGTTATTGCTCAAGAAATTGTAAAAGTTGACCTTCAATTTATTTTTACGTGTAAACATCTAAAATTTGCCCGAAATTCTTGCCAAAAAATTGGAATTTCTTCTAAATGTTTGATCAAGTTGGAAAATAGGGTCTTGATTTCTAGCATTTTTAGTCAGATTTTGAGGATAGAAAATTGTTTTTAAGGGTTTGTTTCTAAAATTTGTTTAAAAATGATTCGTCGTCGTGTTTTTAGTTCCAAAAGGAAAAGAGCAAGTCAATTAAACTATAAAACTTATAAAATCGAATATAATAAACAAACAAAAGTACCAATCTTCGATGTTATCTCATATGTACCTCAAGTCAAATATTAATTGGTATATAACTTTACTATTGATTTTTATAATTTGACAAAAACTTGGGTAACTGTAAAACATTTTGAGGCACAATTTCTTATTCAATAATTTGAAAAATTTCTTGCCCGAATAATAGGCGTACCTAAATAAATTGAAGGGCTGCAAATAAAATATACCAAAACATGCATCCGGATAAACTCTCTTGGCGTGTGTTTCTCTTTATTTTCATACCTTGTTTGTCTAGCCTAGGCCTAATTTAATGTGTTTGATCATAATAAAATGAAGTTATATATCAAGCTAAATCACTACTCCATACTTACTGAAAATACGAAATACCCGGTATTTTACCCCTATTTGGGCATAATAAAATTATACAACGGATGTTACTATTCATTGTTTATATTCCAATATGAGTCACTAAAAGCACAAACACAATTCACTAAACTACACAAAATCTAGAAATCCGTACATATTAAACACCCAAAATAAACAACATAAAACCATGGAAATTATTAATTATCAGGTTCCCTTGGGTCTAGATGTTTCAAAAATTGTTGGGTTCTAATAACGTTTTAACTTACAAATAAACTACAAATAATATTTTAATTTTTGACATTTTTTTCTTTTATTTTGCTATAAAATAAAAATTACTTAGTTTTGTCTATAGTTTTCATATTGGGTATATTATGTTATAATTATTATTGTCTTATAGTGTAACTAAAAGACCACAATAACAACAAAAAGTAAAGTTTTGTACCTACTTTCGGATGTGTTAATGATATTTAAGACATATTGCGGTCAGACGCACACTATGGGGAAAATTTGTTCAATATGATTTATAGAAAGTAAACTTTAATTTTTTGCCTTTAAAATATTAGACCAAATTATTTTCTCAGAAATAAAGATTTTATTAACGTATTAAAATACTTTGCTTCATAGAAATTATTGAAAAATCCGATTCAGATGGCAAATAGTTCCATTTTAAGTATATTTAAGTTTTTATTTAAAAGGTTTTTTTTTTAAATGTATAAATTTTGATAGTGATATCGCAGCACACATGAACCTGATGAGCAGTTTGTTGAAGTAGTCGAATGAGCTTTAAATTCGATATATTTACCTATATCAGATGTGTCCTTTATATCGGGGTCAACAGTTTCACTCTCATCAGGTGATACACTGTTTCGAGTCTCTATCAGCAAGTTTATTAAATCAGGCCGTACAATTCCTTTTTCTTCCCTTATTTGTATCGTTTCATAAATTATATTTGTGAAAAATGCTGTTACCTTCTTTGAAAAAACTCCCAAGTCAAGCATCTAAAAGGAAAGAAAGAACGCTTAAGTACAAGTGATCATGTGTTTAGCTTGCTGTGATAAACTTGAAGTGGCCCAAGGAGCCATTGTAAATAAAATCGCGGTTGTGAGGGACGCATTATAAAATCAAATCAAATCAAATCAAAATATGCTTTATTGTTTTGAGGAACAATAATTTTTATTAACAAAGCTAAAAAAAAGAAATACAAGTAGGTAATATGATGACGAATAAAAGAAATAAAAATAATTGTTTTCTTAAGGTATACATCGTCAAAAATATATAGGTAAAGAGGAAAACTACAAACATAGTAAACAGGACAGAGACAAACTCAACAAAACAAGATGACGAAATGCTTGCCGGAAATACTCAGTTAAAAGGCGTCTACAATTTTCTTAAATATAAATAACGGTCTGCATGACTCTCTGCCACAAAGGCATCTTATAGCACGCTTTTGCAGAATAAACACTGAGTTCAGCAGGTAGTTACACGTATTCCTCCAGAACACAATTCCATATCGCAAATGAGACTCCACCAGGGAATGGTAGACCCTCTTAGCCAAGGTGGCTCCAACCTCTATCGATATTAATCGCACTGCGTAGCATCCCGAAGCCACTTTGCGAGCAGGTCCCGAGATATAAGAGTCAAACGTCAGACAGTTATCAATTAAAAGTCCCAAAAACTTGGTGTTAGCTTGTTTTGATAGTGGAGCTCCTTCAGGGTACAAGCCATCCATATCACATCGAAAACCCACAATGTTGGTGTTGTCAAAGTTAATGGTCAATACGTTAGCATCACACCAATGTCTAATTTTAGAAAGATCAGACGAAACCTTGATCTTTAATAATATATTGGGATTTAAATCATGCCAGAGGACAGTGGTGTCGTCAGCAAAAATTGTAAACCGACCCGCATGCAATGTCTATAGAAGCAAGATCATTAATATAAACGTGTAAATCTTTGTATGCAACTTTATTGGTGATTTTTAATAGGTAGAAAAAAATGTTTGTATAATTATTTTTATTTATTTCAGAAAATAACAAATATAGGTTAGAGTGGCAGACCTCTGGCACTATCCAAACAGTCCCACGTAGTCCTATAAGGACCGTTGTTGTACCATACATGTTCCGCGTAACCTATCCGCATTAGCGTCCTGATGGTTAACGCGACGTAGACCATAGAAGAATCTTGACAGCTCATTCTAACCAGCCACTGCTGTTAATAAACTTAGTGAGTCGACCCAGTTGCAGGCTGCACACTTTCTCCAGATCATCAAAGAACGGTTCGCCTAACGCACTGAATCTTCTTATCGCGAGGCCGGGGCATTTACACAAGAAATGCTGAATACTTTCTTCCTCTTCTTCATCTCTGCAACTTCTGCAGAAGTCGTTAGCTGCTATTTGTATACGTTTGGCGAATCTACCGAAAGGCCCTGTCCATCTGCTTTGCGCCAGTTGTTTAGCTATCCGATCTATCTCCCCTTTGACTGGATCCCATTGGTCTAGCCACAGTATTCTCTGCTAGACATGACTGCGCCCTCCCTGGGAAGCGCGTCAGCAGTCTCGTTGCCATATAGTTTTGCTCCTTATTTACTTAAGCAGATTTTCGAAATGGGCGCCCTATACATTATTGCATACATATTCTTATCCGATGGATGTTTTCTTGTTATATTCTTAACAACATTCCAGGGTTATCTCGAATTTCGTTGCAATAGTATGTTATTCTTTCTATCAGGTCTTCCCTGGTGTCAACTGGCGTCGAATATACAAGCCTCTTTAAATGTCCCCACAAAAAAAATCCAATGGAGTCATGTCGGGCGATCTTGGTGGCCATAAATTAGGCCCACCTCGACCTATCCATCGATAACCAAAAGTATTTGATAAATGCTGACGAACCAAAATGCTTTGATAACATTTAAAAAAAATTACCATACTGATTTTAAAAAAAAAATATTAGATTTTATTTATTTCGAACAACTTACCCTCATGAGCTTTGGCACCACTAGATTTGCCATCATTTTAATATTCGTTGAGAGACTGGAAAAATTGGTTATTTCTTTTCCCATTTCGTAGAATATATTTTTGGGTTCATTCAAGGAGTCAACTTTAATACCGAAGGCCGTTGTGGCAATAACATCATTAGTATACCTACAAATAAAAAGTAACTTTTTAATTCATATCTTGTTTAAGCTCTAGCGGTGATGGTATAGAAGATGGTTTTTGGTTTCTTAATTTTTTAAATGCATAAATTTCCGAAACCACATACGCAATTTTCTCAATACAGGGTGTCCCGTAACTTATGGGCCGTAGAGTAACTGGAGATACTAGACATCAAACCAAGCCGATTAAGTCATATAAGTTTTTTCGGATTGTTACTTGTTCTAGAGATACAGGGTGTTGAAAGTAATAGTTTATTATTATTATTATTATTAATATTATTATTTATTTAGTTAAAAGTTAATAAAGTGTATTGAGGTCAACGGTGGTCACTTTCAACATTTACTAAAGTGAGCTTCTTGATTTGTTCCACTGTTTCGAATTTATTGCGTTGTGATAATTAAAATATTAATTTAATTATTTACTATGTTTTTTTATGCTTTGGGATGTTTAAAGGGAAATATCTCAAAAACCGTTAAAGATATTAAGATCAATCAAGTACACCTTTTTGACTCAGAAAATGCTCTTCTTTAAGAAACTCTAATATCACAGGTAAGAAAAAAAATCATAGATTTATGAAGCCCACTGTATGCAACTAGCGCCCTCTAGTGTGAAACTTAAAAATTTCTACAAATTCTTATTTCTTGCTCATAAAAACATAATACTGCCAACTTTCAATTTGATTCATTAAACGGTTTTAAAATTATGGCTTATTTTCGAGAATAAACTTTTACTTTCAACACCCTGTATCTCTAGAACGAGTAACAATCCGAAAAAACTTATATGACTTAATCGGCTTGGTTTGATGTCTAGTATCTCCAGTTACTCTACGGCCCATAAGTTACGGGACACCCTGTATAATAATTAAAGAAGCACTTACAGTGTGACCAGCAAAGTCCGCATCATATTGGATTTTTTTTATTAATGGCTTTATTCGAAATTTGACTTTGGCATCGATCGATTCGATTAAGCAAAGAAATAGTAGTCACATGATTCGCATTATCTGTCAAATTAAAATTTTTTCCAAAAAATAATTCAAAAGTGGGGTTGTTTTTAAAAATATGAAGAAAAGTTATTAAAAAAAATATTTTTTAAATGCAGTTTCTAGCCCACATGAAAAATTTCAGCTGCATAAGATAATATTGATTTTTTACCCATACTTAGTCGTTGTAAACGTGTTTTTGGTGTATCATTGTAATTAATTTTTTGGAAACTGCACTTAAATAATAAAGGACTATTTTTGCTTTTTTTATGACATAGCTTAATAACAAATTTTAATAAAGGGGTTTTTAATTAAATCGTTGAAAATAGATAAACTCTACGTTAAGTTAAACCAAAATTTATTTTCCACGTAATGAACACTTTACTGGTGATACTGTGTTCTTTTTTGTCTTAATATTAAGGTGTATTACTTTTTGACACAAACTACGTTTTCAAAAATTCTTATTTTATGAAATTACCTTATACAGGGTCACAAACAAATGAACTTTGCATCACATGCGACCAAATTTTAATAGCCCAATTTTGATTTTGTAGAAAGACACACATTTAATATGGCGCTACTTTAAAGAAAATGTATCTGAAATAAAGCATTGTCAAAACTAAGAAGTTTTATGTAGGTTGCGTTGAGTCTTATTTTGCAAAAGTGGTGCAATTTACAAAATATGGGTAAAAAATCAAAATTATATTTATTAAGCTATTAATAAAAAAAAAATCCCATATGATGCGGACTTTACTGGTCACACTGTATTTAGTAATACGATGGTTTTTTGAACTTGTCCATTTTAGTCCAGGTTTTTCAGTTGAAATCTGAGCTAAATAATTTAGAAGGTAATAAAATGGCAAATATCATTTACGGCCTTAGGGTTGCGCAAATGCTTTGATATGAAAAAAGTTTGTTCTTTTAAATGAAAAATTTATTTTACGCTAAGATCTAGTAAAAATTGTCGGATATGGATTGGTATCCTTAAGGATGGATTACTCATTTCGTATTTCGCTGTGGTGCTAAGACTCTTAGTGGGTGTTGAGCTTGATAAGAAGAGTTGTAGTGGAAAGATAGTGTATAGAAGAAGACGAATGTTGATAAAAAATAAGTGTTTGTAATTGGTTGGGATAAAAAGTTCCACTTTGAATGGTACATCCAGGGAAATCCCCTCTTTTATTAACGTGCAAAATTATTTCTGACATAGCAAAACGGAACTCCTTTCATTTGGTAAGGGTTGCAAAACTGTATATAAACTCGAAGGACCTGTGCCCGTTTGTGTACTAAATTCAATAATTTTGAAGTCATGAAAACTACTGCACCAGAACCAATCTATTTTGCTCCAATTGTGTACGTGTTCTTTAAGTAAGTAAGTAAGTGAGTAAAAGTGTTTATTGTGTAAAATTGTATAATTTTTATTTTGGTCAAAGTTATCTATTAAGTGGAAATTGCTTCTTAAAACTTACTGGAATAACTACTTTTTAAAGTGAGTAAAAAGAGACAATCTCTCTCTTTATTAGAGAACTATTTAAATTCACCGTTTAATACCCTTAAGTCGTTAATTTGTATTTTATTCGCACTATTTATTGTTATCTTTCATTCTTTTATTGCTTTGCTATATTGCTGTTCATCAAATAAATCTCTTAAAATCCTTAATGTTTCAGTGATTAGATAGCTTACCATAAGGGTATAGTAAATAATAAAGAATTACTCTACGTAGAAAATAAAAACATAAATCAAAACCATCTAAGCTACACAACTAGTGATAGATCGTTTACAAATAATATGAATATGAGAAGTGCAGCTCCGATGTTTAGTTCATATTCTAAGGAGGTATGATTTCCGATTTTAACTAACAGCCTTCTTTCGGTTAGAAATGACATTATTAAGGACAGTGCGTCTCCCATTATTCCAACAGCATAGAGTTTCTGTTCGACAAACTTTAGGTTCAAAGTATCAAAGGTCAGTGATAAATCAAAGAACATTCCGACAACCACCTTGTTTAATTCTAGTTTTTGATGTATAAATTGAATAAGTAGTTGAAATGCAGCTGTCTCGTTTGATTTACCCCGTTGAAAACCATGTTGATCGTTCCTTATCACTCTAAATCTTTAAATTTGATTGGCGCAATAAGTTATTTTTAAGACAAAATGTTTATGGCTCATTAAGATTTCTACTTAATCTTAAAAAAAAAATAAACAAGTTGTCTGAATACAACTGTTCGCTGATTAACACTTCTCCTTCTATTAGTATCTACAACCTTTTGCAATAATGCTAAATATTAGAACAGAGCAACAATTTTTACCTTTATTTTTAAACATCTATTTCATTCTTAAATTTTTCGGTTAAACAGGTTGTAGGATAAAGTCTTCACCTGAAGACGACCGGAGAAACATGCTAGTTAAAACGTTGTAATTTGAAACAAATAAAGGCAATGTCCAAAACTTTTCTGTCATTCCGGATGTTAATGAACGAAAACCGATGCACAAAGATTGTTAGAAAATGGAGAGACCCGTATAAGATGTATTTAAACAAGATATTATGAAAATTTAGACATTAAAACAGGCAGAAATTCCCGAATCAAAACGAAATTCTTCAAACGTATATCTTACGAAATCGTGGTTGCCCCCTTGACTGGCCGTTTCTGTCGGTGATCAATCCCTACCTTGTTAAAGTCTTTTTTAGGTCAACCTCCAGTATGTCCTGATTTTTATTCAAGAAGTACTGAACAAAGGTCTCTGCTGTGTCTTCCATCAGAACAAACATACTTTTTATTTTACTGCTGGTAAATATGCGACTAAGAGTTGCCCTCATTTCACGCCATTTCTTACCTAAAATCACAAATTGTTTTAATATAATAATTACAAGAAGAAACTTGTAGGAAGTTCGTTCTTATAAGAGCTCATGTGTTCAAATAGATAAAACATTTCGTTTTTTAAACCTGAAAATCGAGTACCTATTTAAAACTTTTTAAAACGACTATGTATAAGGTGATTTAGACCTTTTTTTAAATTCTAAATAAAACATATAAAATGGAATTGAATGGTGGGATCATTATTATGAGCTGAAAGAACAATCTTTGACATTTATTTTTTGAAAATAATTTCGTTTAAATGCTGACCGCGACTACGCCGTACGTGGTCCATTCGGAAGGTCCAATTTTCGATCACGCTTTCTAGCATTGCGACCGGTATCTGCCGAATTACGCGAGTAATGTTGGCTTCTAAGTCCTGAATCGTAGCTGGCTTATCGACGAAGACTTTTGATTTGACATAACCCGAAAGAAAAAAGTCCAAGGGTGTGATATCACACGATCTAGGCGGCCAGTTGACAGGTCCAAAACGCGAAATTATCTGCTCATTAAACTGATCTCTTCAATATAGCTATTGTTTCGCGCGCTGTGTGTTCCGCGTAATGTCGGCGACATTTGGTTTTAGCAAGACGGGCGACGACGAATTATTAAAAAAAATCGTTATTAATTTCAAACTTTAACGCCCTGTATATCGAACATGAGGGTCACAAATAAAAAATGGCATTATAAAAGTAATATTATTTTTGCTCAAGGACTATATAGTTAACAGATTGACCTTATTTTGTCGGACACCCTGTATACCTTCATGTTATAACATCAACTTATAATAATTTATTTTTTGTTAGATGTCCAGTAAATATTTTATTATAGACCTATACTTTGTGTATTAAGTAAGGAATTGTTATAATATTATGTAATACCAATTGAGTACTTTTAGAAAAAGTAGACTCTTAAACTGCTCATTGATTCCCATCTTCCTAGGAATACATTGGCATCGAAAGCTTCCATCGATTAAAGATGCTAGACATTTATTATTGACCACCATGCTAAATACTAGAAATGAAAAAGGAAAGCAGAACTTGGGTTTTGGTGAAATACAGAAGGTGCATGATGGCATTTAACATATAATGAACGTATAATGATAATCATATGAGACCTACATCAGTTTGCGTGGATTCCGCTGCGCTAAGCTGGCACCTGGACTGGTAAATGTACCTAATATATACTTAGACTAATCTAATCTTCGTTTCTTGTGGCAACGTTGAAGAGGTTACTAGTTTTATATTTAAAGACTCGTCGACGTTGTGGTCTAGTGGTTAGCGCAGCAGCCTTACAGATCGTAGGCCCGAGTTCCATTCCCGGTGCCGACAACGTCGATGTTAAATTTGGAATTTGGTTTAAGAGGTGGCGCCGTCTTTCGGAAGAGACGTTAAACTGTGGGCCCCGTGTCATGGATGTTGGCACGTTAAAGAACCCTACCCTCGACAAAGAGGGATTCGGCAAAATTACCAGATAGTGTGTGACAAATTCCCTGGCGTCGGTGATTGGCCTCGTTGCGGAAAAAGGCCGACGTAAAATAAATAAATAAAAAAAAAAAAATATTTAAAGACTCGATACCATAATAGAATCTCAGCTTCATCTTAGCATGCTTAAGATCAAAACGAAATCACTAGAAACGACGCTACATGCACAATAAATATTTTAACTGATGGAATAAATTAAAAAAAAATTGGTTCATTCTTTAAAAAAATAACCGAAAATACGGGTACATTTTCTTTTATTTCACTTTTTACTTTAGTGAGTTTTTATTTATCCAAGGATGGAAACTAACCCAACTTTTTTTCTAATGTTAATGCTTACATTGTAATTCTCGCCAAAAAGGGCCTAAAAATGGAATAAAACACACCATTTACTTTGGAATTTTTCTTCCCTGGTATGTAAAAAAAAAATAACTGAAGTAATTTAGCGTTCGCAGTTTAGGAAGCTAAATCATTATTATTGTCATCCAATTTCGCTATTTTAAATAAAAAATATTTGTTTAGCCATTTTACTTTACCATTTCCTTTTATGACGTTTCTTGGTGTTACAAAAATATCACACTTACCTTCTAAAGCAAATATATTCCCACCCCATAATGGATCTGCTTCAGAGTCAATAAAAAATTTGTGATCAGTAAAATAATCAAAGTCTCTGATAGTTATTTGTTTAACTAGCTCCAAATCTCTAATTATTAACGTTGGATTATTGAATTGATAGAATCCTGAATACCTAAAAATGAAGGATTTAGAAGTCATAGACCTTTACACATTACTTTTTCAGGAAAGTCAAGATGATAACATAATATTTACTTACCTACAATTTGGAAACATAAGATACATTGTCTCAACGAACTCGGTAAGACTGGTTCTTCTAAATAGGGTCAACCATGAGTCACCAAAAAATATCCATGGGTTTGATTGCTTAACTCCCATATTTTTCCAGTAACTTAGAGGTTTAACAAAATGATACCATATAAGGACAGCTAGCAATCCTGTTAGAAGTATCCACAACATTGTTGATTTTAATCTACAAAATGTTTATTTTTTACTTTAAATTATAGAATGGCATGGCATGGTAGTTGGAAAACCAGGCACTACCTAATTAACTAGGCTACATAAGAAAGTTGCCTCGTTAGGTAATTCTTGAAATAAGATCTTTGTACACTGAGAAAAATGATATAATACAACAGATTTGCTAAGACATAGTTTGAATTGATAATTTATTTTTTATTATCCATATTAAATAAATTGTTAGTGTATCAAACTTGCTTTAGTGTTATATCAATTTTAGATCTGCTAGAACAGTGTTTTTATTGGTAGTAATCAGTTTCATTAGCAGCACAGTCTTGTTGAATAATCAACTACTTTTAATACAGCAATTTTGTTAAGAAATAAATGGTATCTTCTCAATGCGACGCATTTTGTTTCTAGTAAAACGCCTTTTCTACAATTAAGAAAGCATAAAATTTCGATAAAATGATCCTTTCTGAAGATAATTTAAAAAGTGTGGGTCCTTTACTGATGCCAACGGTATTTTCAGATAGAGAGACAAAATATTTGGTTTCAACCAGACGGCACTCCTTCGCATTTTGCTAGAAATGTTAGGAACTATTTACACCAAATCGATTCCTCATCGCTGAATCGATCGGAGCCAAGATGCTCCTGTTAAATGGCCACCCCGTTTACCAGACCTTATTCCTTTGGACTATTTAGTCTGGGGTTTATGAAAGAATTTTTGAATATGATTTCAATTTTAAGCGAGAATTATTTAATAAAATAAATTCTTCAAGCTGAAGTTGGAGATGTTGAAACCACATATTGAAAGGTTAAGATTTCCTTTAATAAAGAAAGCTCAGATGTGTGTTAAAAAAAATGGAGGTGATATCGAGCAATTTCATTAGATTTTTTTTTGTTACTAACGTATTCATAATTTTATGACAATAATATATTTTAAATACTTGTTATCTTGTTATGATGTTTCAAATTTATTTAATAGGTAATAGTAGATTATTGTCTTAAGAACGAGTGATAACAGTGGCGCAACTGTTATGTGAATAGATTAGAATAGTTCTTAGTAGAGCCATAAAGTTATTTCATTTAAGTGTTTTAGTAGGGGAGAGTTGGATATTGGCGCGCGGTTGATAATACCGCGCCCCTCAATATATCTCAGTAGAAAATAATACTTGGCAACACTGCATAATTAGCCGTTACCTTAAACGTGTCCCTTCACCCCGCAGTTGAAATATTTCGGTTATAACCACCTGTTGGAGCTCGGCTAATATTTATTATTTTTAGTGAAAATCCTTATAACTTTTCTACATTTTTGGATCGAGGTATGTACCGGGTGGTCAAATAAGCGAGGACGTCGGCTTTATCTCGGAAACCATTAATCGTACAACTTTCGGAAATATTTTATTATAAGTAAAGTGGTCAAGAGAAATTACTGGAAATTACTTTTAAGTTCCTTATTTCGCCGCAAGGGGGCACAATTAAAAATTGTTTATTTTAAATTCTAAATTTCTCCGAAAATTCCCATATTAAGGTATAATTCTGATTACATCATTGGAAAGCTTAGACAATTCTGCATCATTTTGGTTTAAGGCTCATTGGCGTACCAACCTTGATAAGAGTGGGAGAAGCTATTGAAAGTGTAAACATTAAAATCGCTGTAACTTCTAAACGACTTATTCGATTTTACTAAATTTAAGCTTGTTTGGAAGGGGAAAATAAGTATCTTCAATTGCCGTATCCAACAGTACACGATAGTGTTTAATAAAATTGCTAGAGGGCGCAATTGATAATAATAACAGTTTTTTCGATTTTATCCCGAAAATTCAAACCATACGGTATAACTATGACATCATAATCGAAAATAGATGAAATTTTCAAGAAAAGATGTGAAGACCGCAGTTCGATATCTTTGTTCGTTGCAGAGTTATTGCCAGAACAATAATTTTTAATACAAATTGCGCCCTCTAGCAATTTTATTAGCAACTATCTTGTATCATTCGATACGACAATTGAAGGTACTTACCTTTTTCTTCCAAACAAGCTTAAATTTAGTAAAATCGGTTTAGTCGTTTAGAAGTTACAGCGATTTTAATGTTTTACACTTTCACTTGATAAGAGTGGGAGAAGCTATTGAAAGTGTAAACTCATTAAAATCGCTGTAACTTCTAAACGACTTATCCGATTTTACTAAATTTGAGCTTGTTTGGAAGTACCTTCAATTGTCATATCTAATGGTACACGATAGTTTCTAATAAAATTGCTAGAGGGCACAATTTGTATTTAAAATTATTGTTTTGGCAATAACTCTGAAACGAACAAAGATATCGAACTGCGGTCTTCACATCTTTTTTTGCAAATTTCATCTACTTTTCGATTATGATGTCATAGTTATACCGTATGATTTAAATTTTCGGGATAAAATCGAAAAAACTGTTATTATTACAAATTGCGCCCTCTAGCAATTTTATTAAACACTATCCTGTACTATTGGGTACGGCAATTGAAGTTGCTTATTTTCCCCTTCCAAACAAGCTTAAATTTAGTAAAATCGGATAAGTCGTTTAGAAGTTACAGCGATTTTAATGTTTAACCTTTCAATAGCTTCTCCCACTCTTATCAAGGTTGGTACGCCAATGAGCCTTAAACCAAAATGATGCAGAATTGTCTAAGCTTTCCAATAATGTAATCAGAGTTATACCTTAAAATGGGAAATTTCAGAGAAATTTAGAATTTAAAAAAACAATTTTTAATTGTGCCCCCTTGCGGCGAAATGAGGAACTTAAAAGTAATTTCCAGCAATTTCTCTTGACCACTTTACCCATAAAAAAACCTTTTCGAAAGTTGTACGATTAATGGTTTCCGAGATAAAGCCGACATCCTCGCTTATTTGACCACCCGGTACAAAACCTATCATTTAAATGTTAGATATTGTGCTGCAATAGACTGCTGCTCTCATTAGGAATACTGTGTGATAGCAATTGCTATTGTCCCAAATTTTAATTTTTTGAATTATGTTGGCATGCAATCAAGATGGCGTCGTCTGATAATTGCGCGCTGATGTCGCGGTATTATCAGACTAGGGTTTGTTTGATGCGAATTATTGTCTTTTTTTTTTCAGATAACTGAGCCTACACCAAAGAGAAAATTTTATTTGCGATTTTTGATGACTTTTTTTATTAAATAATAAATAATGCTTTATATATAGCCTTATTTTTGGGACACGGTATTATCAGACTAGTTTGATAATACCGCATTTTCAATGCCTTTGCTTTTTCTCTCCCCCCTCTACTACTTTACCTCAACTTGAAATTGGTCATTTGGACTTATTTGCTATGCTAGTCTTCTATTGGCTGACCTCCACAAAGTTGGTATACATTACACCTAATGATTTCTAGACCGTGTTTTCCTTAATTAAGGGCGCGCCAATATCCGACTTTCCCTTACCCACACTACAGGTTTTTATCTGTATGCCACTGGAGAAAATAGGAAAAACTGTAAAATATATTGGACCCCTCTAAGTCTTTTGTCTCCTAAACCCAAATAATAAATTAAATTAAATGTTAAATTTGGGGAAACATTAGCTAAATGGTTTTACTAAAAGACAATTAATTAAATTTGATATTAAGACCTATACCCTTAATACTATTTTTTTCTAAAAATAAAATAAAAAACAAATTAGGTCTTTTTACTGCCAAATTTTTTTTAACAGTGAATGAAGTATTTGGAATTGTGTCATTTTAAAATTAAAAATTGTCGTTGTCATCAGCAAGTCGTTTTAGAATAATGTCCTTTTTTATAGACTGGTTACTTTTTTGTAAACTGTTTGGAATCAAGTCAGTTTAGACTTAAAGCAGTGTCAATTTTTAAATAAATTAAAATCAGAATTATGTTTATCAAAATACAAAAATATATTGTAGTCTATTGGCAAAACATGACAAAATATTACAAAATTCTACTAAAAACTTTATCATAAAAGTGGTTTATAAAAATTGGCATAAAAAGCTGGTATAAGATTTTTTGAGATTAAGTCTTGTAAGTATTTTCTTTTATTTTCGCTTAGTTTAGTCTTGCTGTTGTAGGCCGGACATTTTTGTTCTTTTATTTTTTTTTTTTATTGACACTTCTTGGTAGTTTTTTGGATCGTAGGACGTTTTATAGAAAAAACTTAGGGGTGTTGTTTGATTCTTAAATTGAATACACTTTATTTCATTCATTCCATTTTTCTTAACTTCTAGTCATAAAATGCATTAACTTAAAATAGACTGTCAATAAAACCAAATATTTATACAAATTTAATAAAATAGTGGCTTAGGTCTTATAACTATCAGCCAACTTTTCCTTCATTACAATAATAAATTGGCATATTTCAAAATTAGTCCTATAGTTTTATATGACAATTTAACATAAAGTAAAAAATGCCTTTCTTTTATTAAAATAGAATTACATATTTATCATAAAGTTTATTGCACAGGAAGAAAAAATAATAACTACTTGTTATGTTTCACAAATTTAATCAGTTTCCTGACACGTGTTTCGGCCCTTACGGGTCATTGTCAGAGGAGTACAAGAAGATACTAAACTCTACGTGTACCCGTAAGGGCCGAAACACGTGGCAGGAAACTGATTAAATTTGTGAAACATAACAAGTAGTTATTATTTTTTCTTCCTGTGCAATGGAACAACAGCTTCAACAAGCATGTAGCCAAACACAAATTAATTATATAAAGTTTATTCTTGAAATGACACAATCAGGGATTCACACAACTCTTCACCGTCACATGCGAAAACATACTGAAATGATACTCTTTAGTATTAAAAAGAGTCAAGTCAAGCGGCAGCTAATAGAAGGCGGTATTTAGTGTCATTTTATGACTAGAAATATACAATTTTTGAGTTGTGTCACTTTACTTTTAAAAGCAGGGCCGTAGCCAGAAAATAATTTCGGGGGGGTTTGTTCCAACGGCGGATTTAGAATTTGTTCTAGGGGGGGGGTGCGAAAAGGGAACTGCGCCGAAGGCGCTCTTTTGCGCTTTTTGGGTGCCACGCCCTTTTTTGGGTAAAATAACCGTAAAGCTTAATCTGCGGCAATATGCCAGACTTTAAAACACTCTTTTAATTTAAAAGAAATTTAAAATTTGAAAGGTCGGCCGACAAAATAAATAATAAACTATTTATTTTACTAATTAACATGTCTCTTATATTAAGTCATAATTAATTATAATAAATTATATTATGTAATACTAAGATCAAAAACAAAATAAGAATGAAAACGAAAAATAAACAATAAGAACAAAAAAAATATCTGAAGTACCTACTTACTTTGTACTAAATTACAAAATCGTTTTCCTGTTCTTAGAAGAGAAAATATTTATGATTTTGTTTACGTCTACTTTTGTTATGAACCAGTAATTAATTTAAGGTAGTCAAGTCAATGTAAAAAAAAAATAGTTCGGACGGAAAATATTGTTAAAAATTAGTTTAGCTTGCCGAAATTGCCGGGGAATAAAATTGTTTTGGTGTTAACTTTAGAATATTGGATATTTTACTTTAATAATTTGTGTAGTTTGGTGTTCAAATATTTACTAAAACTATTTAAGTATTAAAGCCAGTAGTAATTATTATTTTGATTTTGTTAACATTTCGGGGGGGGTTACAACCCCCTAACCCCCCCCCCCTGGCTACGGCCCTGTTTAAAAGTGCGACATATTTGACAGTTGTTTGTTAACACTTTATATTGAAGCAAAGTACAAAATTTAAAATTAATATCTTATTAAAAACTGGAATTATTCAAAAATATACATTTTTGCTTTGTCTGTCCTGTTGGATTCGTCCTTTACTTTTCTTATTAATTATAGAAATTAAACTAAAGCAGATAATTATTATTGTATATAGTAACAACCTTCGTTTCCTTGATGTATCTTACTTTTCGTTTTGAATATTAAAGGAGTGAAACATTTTTTTGTTAATTCAAAGACACCTACTTAATTCTTAAAAGTCAAGATAGACAGTTAGAAAAAATTATTGGTTTCAATTCGTGGGGAAAGATGTTTCAAAAAACAAACTTTATACTCATATATCTCAAAGAATATGTAGTTGTGGAGCTACTGTATTCTTTTTGTTATACTCATAGGTAAAAGCAATGCGAGCTTTCTATAGGTTACGCTATTCATACATGAAAAATGGCCCAATGGATCAATCAAAAAATTTGAAAAGGTTTTCTTACTTACCACACAAGTCAATAATAAAAAAAATATATCGTTGCTCACCACATAAAAATCAAATTAAACTGATTGTTCCCCGTGTTATCAGAGTCTTCTATTTTAATAAATTGTTTTATTTTGACCATGATATCAATTTTTAATGGCTTTAAATTAATGTGTTAAAGGATGTGTATATGTTGTGGTGTACGATTGTTAAGGCGATACTATGACGTAAGAGTAAAATTTGTTAATCAAGCATGAGGGAATATCCTATTTTTATATCCTATAAAATCTAAAAGGAAAGTAAGTGAAAAATATTAAATTGGTTCCACCACGAAATAGATAATTGAAATAATTATATTTTTTTAGAAGTTAGGTGATGAATAGCCCTTTTCAGTACGCCTCAGTGAGGCTGCCTCGGCGTAAGAATACCTCGGTATTATTAAAAATCGTAATGAGGCAGCCCTCAAACATCTTTCATTTATACTATGATATACGTTTTGAATTTCAATTAATTTTAGTCATATTTGATCTAAAACACTCTATTTCTAAACCTAATAGGTTTTTAGATAATTAGGATGTTGTAGAAAAATTTTAATAGCCTTGACCCTCGTATATTATAGAAAACAAGTGATATTATTGAGCCTAATGAATAAAAATGTAGCAATAATTGCTTTGTCTTATAAAATCGAAGTAATTTCTTGAAAGACAATAAATAAAAACTAAAGTAATTGCTTTTGCGTCCGCAGCAACTGCTTAAAAGTACAGGAATTACTTCTAGTCAATGCTTTTTCCTAAAAAATAGAAGCAATTGCTATCGTTTGCTTAAAATGTGATGATTAAGTTAAGGAATTGCCTTTTCTAGTGTAGCGATCGCTTTCAACTTTTTAAGGCAGGTCGACCCCTGCATCATTTACTTGGTAGCAGTCAACTTTAGTTCTCCGCGGCATACACATGCGTTGCTCTTAATTTGTGTCTTCAATTATGGCTGAATATATGAACGTCCGTTAAAGAAAAATGTACAGTGTATGTACGTAAAAATTGCAGATATGATGATTTCAGAAAGTTATATCGATTTGACTGCGAAAATGTTGAGTGGTGGCAAATTATTTTTTGACTGATGCTCGTAAAAGGCGAAGGGGGTGCACTGTCACCTTTAAATAAGATTAAAGTCTTTCTGCGGAAATTGTCGAATCCGGGCTTTCAAAATTCTGTAGGTGAAGAACTCGGTGTTCACCAAACTACTGTCTGTAAGACATACAATTCTGTAATGGATGCAGTTTTGGAGAAGGCCAATGTTCTAATTAAATTTGCTACAAGTGCTGAAGCTGTTGTGGAAGCTAAACGGTTGTGGTCAGAGAGATTTGTTTATGTTCCTTCAATTTGTGAACGAATATTAATTATTGCTTGTCTTTAATTTCTTTATCACTACTATCACTTTCCTTATTTTCACTGAAATCTGCCATATCAGAAACATAAGTTTCCAATTTTCCACAAAAATGTAACAGATTACTATTGTACTAAATAAATAGACTAACGTTGTTGTATTTATGTCAACTCTTTTGCAAATTGGGCACCAAACTGAACATGAAATCTATAATCTGAATTTGTGTTGAATAAGCATTTGCCACATAGGTGTAAGAAAAACAGCAATTGCTTCAAAATTTTATTCATATCCAGATCTAGCAATTGCTTTTACTTATAGCATTTGCTAGTCAAGCAATTGCTTTTGCTGACCTGAGCTGTGGTACTTTTTCCCAACTTTTTAAATGGAACAACCTGTATATTTTTACATTTGTAAATTGCTCATACAATTCTAAATATAGTTCATATAGCTTACCCTATACCCAAAATAAATTATTATTATTGTTGTGTCAGTTCAAATTGAGTCGAAATGATTTAATAGACCTGACTTTTTTTTCGGATAAAGCCTGGTTCCACCTCTCCGGTTATGTGAATTCTTAGAATACACGCATGTGGAGTAGTGAAAATCCCCATTATTTTGTAGAGTCCACATTGCACCCTCAAAAAATTGGTGTCTGGTTAGCTGTTTCCCGAAGAAGAATTGTTGGTCCTATTTTTTTCCATGACACAGTTACAGCACAGCGATATAGAGACCATATTTTGAATCCATTTGTGGAGCAATTACTTGACGACAAACTACGTTTTGGATATTTTCAACAGGACGGTGCAACCGCCCATACAGCCGCCGAAACTATTAACTACTTACCTACGCAATTTTTTCGACGACAGATTGATCAGTTTTCGATCAGACATTGAATTCCCACCTAGATCACCTTGTTTAACGGTTATGGATTACTTCGTTTATCCTCATTTAAAGAACACTATTTTTAAAACACCAGTTGCAAATTTAGAACAATAAATTACAAGAAAGGATTATCCAAGAATGTGGTAACATTTCTCCAGAAATGCTGGTCAACACTTTCGAAAATATGAAGAGACGTGTGAATTTGTGCTTGAAGCATGGCGGTGGCCAATTTTAGTAACTTATGTAATTCTTTTTCTTTTTCTTTCTGTATATTCTTACTTTGTTAAATTTGTAAACAACAAAAATAAATTTGTATTTGTCTACTTATTTTATTACTCATGAGTTTGGCATATGTCATAATATGAATTTGACAAAATTTTCACCTAGATTTGGTTAGATATATCGTCTCCATATCATTGTGATCTAAACCAAGCCCTACGTTTTTTAATCCAAGCCCTCATTGACGCAAATAATTTTTGCTCGCACGGCATTAAACGTTATGGCGTTATTCATTGGTTAGACATAGAATTTAGTTTTTTTTTTTTTTTTAATTTATTTTAATTTCCCAACCAACTTTACAAAAGTTTATTACATGGAAATTTCTAAGTAAAAAAAATTTTATTATTTAAGATTAAGAGTCAAAATTATACAATAATTATAGTATCATATATAACAACAACAAAAAAAAAGAAAGAAAACAATAATATATTATATTTTTAATAAATGTTTTTTAAATAAATATTTGAACTTTTTTATATTGATTGTATTTTTAATTTGTTTTGGAATATTATTATAAATTTTTATACCATCATAAAGAATTGATTTTTTTCCAAAATTAGTTTTTATTTTTACAGTTTTTAAATTTTTATTTTTTCTTGTATTGTGCTCATGAATTTTTGTGCTATCAATAAATTTTATTTCAGAATTTTTAATCTTTTCATTGTTTGAGTGAATTAATATACCTACTTTTAATTTATATAAATTTTCTATATCCAAATAATTATTTGGTTTATATAAATTTACAGTAGGCTCTAAAAATGGTAATTTATGAATGCATTTTATGGCTTTATTTTGTAATTTTTTTAAAGGATTGATATTTGACAAACAGGCAGAACCCCAAACTGATATTAAATATTGCAATTTTGAATATATTAAACAAAGTAAATATTTCTTAAAAATTTTAATGGGATGTAATATCTCACTTTGTATAAAATACCAATTAAAGGAGAAATATTATTTCTTAAATTATTAAAATGTAAACCTAAAAATTTTATTGTATTTGAATATTTTATAATATGTCCATTAAAAAGTAATTTAAATTTATATCCAACATATTGATTTGTTTTAGTTATTATCATAAAAGAAGATTTTTCAAAATTTAAAGTTAATTTAAAACTTTGTAGCCACGAATAAATTTGAATTAAATCTTGTTTTATATTATCTAAAATTTGATCTATATCATCATCAAAATATATAATTGTTGTATCATCTGCAAATAATTTTAAATCACCTTTTAATTTTAAGTTTGAAATTGAATTTATGTATATTAGAAAAAGAATAGGTCCCAAAATTGATCCTTGCGGTACACCACAAGTAATGTTTTTAAATGAACTTTTTGTGTTTTCAATCAGTTAAATAATTTTGAAACCAATTATAAATATTTCACCTTATTCCAATATTATAAATACATTGTAATAAAATATTATGGTTTACTGTATCGAATGCCTTACATAAATCTAAATACACTAGGCAACATTTTTTATTATTGTCAACAATATTTTGAATTTTTGTGATAACATTTGCCACTGCAACCTCCGTGTCCCTAGATTTACAAAATCCATATTGGCCATGAAATAATAATTTTTTATTTTCTAAAAAATTGGATATTTTTTGTTGAACAATTTTTTCAAATACTTTTGAAATTACTGATAGCACAGAAATTGGACGATAATTGTTACAATTAGATTTTGAATTTGCTTTTCAAATGGGAAAAACTTTAGCTATTTTTAATTTTTTTTGGATAAATTCCTTTTTCCAATGATAGTTGACACTTTGTATAATTTTGACTGTTATATTATCAAATCCACTGGCTTTTTTTCTATTAAGTTCTTGAATTATATCTGCAATATCTTTTTCAAAAATTTCATTCATATCGAAAAACGTAGATGATTCATTTTCTAGACATACAATTCTTGGTGCATTCATAATTTTTTTTGCAAGTTTTTCTCCAACATTTACAATATGTTTATTCATTTCTTCACTGATTTCATTCTTTTTTTTTTTAAAATTAAATTACATTTGACATTCACTAAACATACCAATGGAAAACCCTATGAACAACCCTGACAACATACAAGAGTTTCGCCGCCCCAATATTGTAGTTACGAGCCAATCAAGCGGTGTGCATGTGTTGCGTTCAATGCTGCGTTGCCATATTATAATTTACGTTCGCGGCGTTTTATAAAGCCGCCAAAATGCCATGTGTTTTTAAATACATACAGCTGGATTAGTTCTCAGTAAATAAATAAATAAATAAATAAATAATGCCTTTATATTACGAAATGATGATTACAATAAACGAATGGAAAAAAAAAGTATTTATGGTTGTATTTACTGTAGCATGGCGCAGTCTAGCTGTAAATAGCTACTCAACTGAACCATACGACAATAATTATTAGAAAAAAACTATATTAAAAGTTATAATTATACTAAAACTAAGAAATTACAGGTAGAAAGACACAATACCAGTAACAAGAAATCCATTATTAAAAATACCTTACTATATATCTTAAAAAGAAAACGTTGATCATTGATCGTCTATCAATAACTAAATGAAGTTAAACAAAAGCACCCATGGACATATTAAAACTTCGAAATTATTTATTTTGTTTATTTAAAAGAAACTTTTTATATTTTTTTTAAAATAATTCAACAGTTGAGACATCAGTTAATTCACCAGGTAAAGCATTATAGGAAACTACTGCATTGTAAGTAAAAGACCTTTGGAATAAAGCACTCTGATGATGTGGTAAAGTTAATTTACTCACAGAGCGAATGTTAATAGAGTGTATATTATATCGAGGAATTAGGCGTTTACGAAGAGAGGAGGGAGAGTCAGGTTCGTTTAAAATTTTGTAAATAAAACTATTAAGGTGCAGAAGTCTACGACCATCCATCCTTAACCAATTTAATTCAGAAAAAGTATGAGAAATATGGTTGTATTTTCTAAGGCCATATATAAATCTTGCGCAAGTGTTCTGCACTTTTTGAATACGGGACTTCCCAATATTGTCTATACAATAACCGTAAACAAAATCGCAATAATTAAAGTTTGAAAGTACAAGTGACTCACACAGCGTCTTTTTTAGTTTAACGTTTAGAATATATCTGCTAGAATATAGAATTTTTAGAGCCAAATAGGACTTTTGAAACAATTTTTTTAAATGGTCACGAAACCTTAAGTCGGTGTCCAAGACTATTCCTAAATTTCTTGCAGAATCAACCACATTAAGCTTAATGCCATTTATTTTTAAGTTTATATTATTCCTAAGATGGGAAACTTTATTTTTATTACCAAATAACATAAGATATGATTTATTAGGGTTTAATTTTAAATTATGATCAGACGCCAGATTAGTTAGAGTTTGCAAGTCATCGTTTATAAGTTCTTCAGATTCCAAATATTCCTCAAAATCAAAACAGAAATAAATTTGTGTGTCATCAGCATAAGCTTGCACTTTACAGTATTTTAAGGATTTAAGGATATCAGAAGTATAAATTAGAAAAAGCAACGGCCCTTATATGGAGCCTTGTGGAACTCCAGATAATATGCTAACCTGGTTCGAATACTTACCATCAGAAAATATTTTTTGGAAACGACCTGTAAGATAAGACTCAATAATTGAACATGATTTCCTCTCAAATCCATAAAACTTTAACTTTGACAAGAGAAGTCCGTGATTAATCGTATCAAATGCTTTAGAAAAGTCTAACAAAATTAAGGCACTGTTTAACTTTTTATCAGACGCTCTAATCACATCATCAATAACATTAGTCAAAGCTACAGTGGTGCTATAACCCTTTCGAAAACCACACTGGCTGTCGGGAATAATTTTATTTGTAATACAATACTCGTACATTTGGTTGTATAATAGTTTTTCATAAATTTTGGAAAGGGCAGGTAAAATACTAATAATTCTAAGATCGTTAAAATTACAAGGGCTTGATACTTTAGATAGTGGCTTTCCAATCGATATTTTCCACATATTGGGAAAGTAACTTAATTCTATACAACAGTTTATAATATGAGTAATATATTTATCAATGAATGGACTGCAGTATTTGAGCATTAAGGGGGATATCTCATCAACTCCCGTTGCGTTCGTTTGAATTCCATTTAGAATTTTATGTATATCTAATATCTCGGCTAAATGAAAAGAAAATGTCGTATTATGATTACTGTACAAATTATTATTATAAAAATCAATTTTGTTACTACAATCAGATACATTTTGAAGGAATGTTCCAAAGAAATTATTAATATCATTAGGATCAGATAAGGTTTTTGGAATACACACATTTTTTCTAGAAGTTAAATTAAAATTTTTTAAAGCTGCCCAAGTTTTACGACTATTTCTTTCTAAACACAGTGAATCTAAATATTCTTTTTTTGCCCTTCTTAGTAAGCGCAAGGTTTGACAACCTATTAATTGTACCGTAATTAAAATGGATAAATTAATAATAATAAATTTATAATAGCAAATCATGATAAATGAAATGTTTATTATTGGAAATAGGAGAGTTAATTAACCTAAACTGGTTTATTCTACTCACCGTTCAACTTAAATAATAAACAAAAAGGAAATTTAGTATAAAAAAGTAAATAAGTATTTTTGTAAATGCTTCTCAAAACACAAAAAAGTGTTTCTAGGACTTTATTGAAATTTTTATCAAATGAACAAAACAAATCGTCTCAAAATCCTTGTTAAAGCTTTGAATTAACGGTGATTGCTAATGCAATTTCGTCATCATTTTCGGATAGTTGTACTTGCACTGTTCCACCCGAAACAGTTAGACTTTTTCCAGTACACTGTCCATTCACCAAGTTTCCAGTGACTAGGTCACAATATGTACCATCAGCCAATGATGTGGTTAAACTTTGATTGATGTCGCCTCCAGCAGTAACTGCGAAAAAACCTGCAAAAAAGCGATGCTACAAAAATTGTTTTTGTAAAAATCTTAATTTCTAATAAACGTATTAAACATTCTTAAAATATTTTTTCTATAGCTGATGTTAAAATGTTGTTATAGCAATTCTTTTGAGTAAATAAAGTATCACTTTAACCGCAAGGGTAAATAAAGTAACACTTTAACAGCAAGGGTAGATAAAATGTTTTAACTTTTTTTATTTAATTAAATTTAAACGCATTAATTCGAAGGATTAACAACAAGTATAATTTGACAATTAACATTATTAGAAATATCTATCTTTCTTCTTCCTGTGTTAATTTTTTTCCGTATATTTCGTACTCACTTCGTAAACAAAACGCAAAAATACTGAACACTCCACAAAAACCAGAATGTAAAATTTGTTTGGCATTTGTTGACAGAGTAATTCATATTCCTAGTAACGGAGCAACACAGTTGCGATTTTTATGCCAAAAATTACAATTTTCACTTGTAATACCACTAGAAGTCAAATTATATCCAGAAATTTTTTTGAGCACACGAATATTTTGAAAATTTTCTTAAAATATTCGTGTGCGAGAAAAAATTTTAAGGTATAATTTGATTTCGAATGGTATTTGGTAAGAAAATTTCACAACAAAATGATTTTATAATAGATATTTGTTATTAGACAGTTATACGTCAATAAATATAGAATGCTTTGAAATTACTTTAAATGTCAAATTAAAAAAAAATGTCAGTTGTAGTTGTGCCTATATAAGAGTAACCGCAGCACAAGATCGCAGTTATTTAACATTTAGTGTTGGTTTATGAAGTGCAGATAGGGATCACAAGATGAATCGCTTTGGTCAAAATAATATGGAAGAAGTTAGGCAAGAAATTGAGGGGTTAACACCTGCTAATACAAAAAAATCTAAAGCAAGTGTTTGGCGACAGTTTACTGACTTTTGCCTCGAGAAGTCATATGATTTTGAACCCATCACCGTACTGTACATGTTTTTTTTTGGAAGATCTCATTGCCGAATGCGGTAGTGAATTAGAGGAAGAAAATTTGTTCTCGATCATCCAGCAATATCTTTTAAAAAATCAATAAAATACAGATTATTACATGGACAAGAAGTTAACAAAATTTTGTCCAAATATTACCTATATTATTTAAAACATAGACATTCATTCAATAGAATTTGTCCATCGGATTATTGGCCATTGAAAAGGGAAGAAGTAGAAATAAATTATTTTGTATTGTTTAGGCGTTTTTATTCCTTTAATATTAACTAACATTAATTAAAGAAATTTAAAATTATAAAAAGTTTGACAAAACGTACTGGTTGATTGTTGACAGTTCCAGTTGATATGTTATAAAGTTCCGTGTTGTCACTTTATATTATGTCAAAAAATTTCCGCTGTAATACCCTTCAGGGTACCCCAGCAAGAAAAAATTTCCGAAAAAATACAAAGGTTGCCATGGCAACGTTATGAAATGATTATATTTCATTGGATGAATATTGATGGCGTGAAATTTTCTTTGAAATTTTATTTTTCACCTGAATTTGAAGTCTTGCTATCAAAAAAAATGTTGTATTGCACACGACGATAAAATCGCATTATCTTCTCGAGCGTAATTAGCGTCTCGACTGACGTCCCGACGCTAAAAAACACTCTCAAAGATAAAGTACAATTTTATCGTCTTGTACAATAAAAATATAACTATTATCCCGACCTTTCTAATGGTAAAGTAATCCATTCAGACTTGAAAAAAAAAAGCTTTTCAGAATTTCTCTTTTGTAATTATTGGGAGGGGTCGTTGGTTTATAAAATTCGTCCATTTTTAACTTTTTACTTAAAAATGCTCGCAGACATGCTTTTCTCGTGGTACTCCATACCACCTCAAGGGTAATTTAAAAGTAAGGATCGCAGTTCTCGACTACGCAGAGCCGTTTATTCCTTGGCAGAACACCTTATTGAATTACGGATTTTTTTTTATGTTTACTCCTTTCTCAATTCCTATGGATAAAGAGTATTTTGATTTGAACAAGAATATTATATTTTAGACACTAGGTACTTAAAAACAGTTTCCCATAATATATATCGTAAAAAGCCGACAGGACTTGTCAAGCAACTTTTCCATTTAGAAACTAATTTTGACGCGAAAATATCCTATTTTGATTGGTCGAAATTAGAATTGTCAGGTTAATCTCAAAACCCGGCCTCACACATGCGTATATGAAAGTTCGGCAATTTTACGAACATTTGGTAGCGGGGTAAGAATGTTTATTTTGGATCATCATCATCCACACATTATACATTTAAACCGAAAATTTTGCATTTATTAATTGGGTTCTTTGATGTATGTTAGTTTACATTTCTAATTTTTAATTTTGTACTACATTATTTACTTTTTATTGTTACTTACAGAATGCCCACGATGATGTCCTTCTTAGCCCAAAACGCATGGACTAAATAAACTAAATTAAGAAGAAAGATAGGACTTTGTTTGTCAACAATTACGCTTTAATATACTGACCCACTATTATAGAAGGAACAAACTAAAAATATTTTGAAGAAGTAATCCATACTCAAAGTGGAGTTAAATGTAGAGAAATAAGAAAAGCACAAGTCTTTCTCCAAAAGTTTATTAAAAAACTAGGCGAACCTATAGTTTCATAATAATTCAACATGTTTCGAGTGTAGAAACACTCATCATCAGGAAAACAAAGTAAATAGTACAATGCTGATGTTGTTAGCAATAGAGAAAATAATAAGTGGGATTGAGCCGTAATGGAGCTTTCATTGGTGCACACGAGGTGTAAAAAATAAATAGTCAGAAGACCGACAAGACTTCAGCATACTGGAAAGTCAAGGGCTAGTGCAAAGGCCCTGTCTTGGGCAGAAAAATGAAGAGAGTAAAAGAAAAATTAGGGAGTTTTAACAGACTTTGTGAAAATCATTAAGGTAAAAGTAGTGAAAAATCTTGAGTTTCATTCAACTTTGTCGGAGACATACAAATGTGGTGAAATAGGAGGGAAAGAAAAAAGAAAAAAATGTTTTTCTTAAAAGTCAAAGCCATTTAGCTTGAAGTAAAATGCTGTTGGGGTACCAGGCTTGTTACGGCCCATTCACATAAACATTGTGTGCAAAATTAATAGATTTAAAATTTTAAATCTGTTTTGACTCCTGCCGGGGTAACTGGGCCGTAACAAGCCTGGTACCCCAACAGCATTTTACTTCAAGCTAAATGATGCTTTGACTTTTACGAAAAACATTTTTTTCTTTTTTCTTTCCCTCCCATTGCATCACTTTTACATGTCTTCGACAAAGTTGAATGAAACTTAAGATTTTTTTACTTTTACCTAAATGATTTTTACAAAGTCTGTTAAAACTCCATAATTTTTCCTTTACTCTCTTCATTTTTCTGCCCAAGACAGGGTCTTTGCACTAGCCCTTGACTTTCCTGTATGCTGAAGTCTTGTCGGTCTTCTGAATATTCACCTCGTGTACACCATTGAAAGCTCCATTACGGCTCAATCCCACTTATTATTTTCTCTATTGCTGACAACATCAGCATTGTACTATTTACTTTGTTTTCCTGATGATAACGTGTTTCTACAGTCGAAACATGTTGAATTATTATTAATTACTCTATAGGTTTGCCTAGTTTTCTAATAAACTTGGGGAGAAGGACTTTGTGCTTTTCTTTTTCTAAAAATATTTTGTAGTATAGGTGTATAAGGCATTAGCATTTCCCTAGGTATACCTTTATTTCCTCTATCAAATGCAAGTTGTTTATCTCCGTTGGTCCAATAGTTCAAAAGGTCAGTACCCTTTACGGTATTTCTAAATTGAACCATTCCCACAACTACTTTCCAGCGATGTTCACAGTTCCATCCATTGGAACAACCATTTGTGGTAAATTCGGGACTTTGAATATTTTCGTTATCGTCATGTGGTGGACCTATATTGATATAAAAAAATTAAATAACAAATTATATCATATCTTATGTATAGACTATTTTTTCGATTTGATTTCAAATCAACGGAGTTTTTTTACAACCAAAATTTTGCTACTGATGAAAATATAAACGTCCGAAAGAAAGCTAAAGATCAAAAATTGTTCTTCAATTGCTTATACAATAAAAGCTAACCAACTATAGTCTAATATTATTAGATATTAAAATACTGAATCGGATTGCATTGTTATACCATAAAAATTTTCTTTTATTTATTGTTTAAATTATTTTACTTCCCTAATTATTATCCAATACTACTTTAAATTAAAAACTCTTTTGTATATTATACAGCTGTTCCTAAATATTCTGGAAATTGTCATCATTTATCATTACCATTATCGCGATTATCAAATGCGAATCCTGATGTCACTCTTGGAATTCCAGCGTAATGATGAGCTAACATAAAAGCCACTGCTCCTTTGTACGTTTTACCATCTTTATAATTTAAAAATTGGTTGTTGTCTCTTTCAGTATCGTGATTTCCTATAAAGGAAACCGAATGTTCGCCAGCTATTACACCCCAAGAATCATCAAAGCCAAATGTATTTAATCTGAAATCATATTTTATATACAGGGTTAGTTGAAATAACCGGAACGGCGAATTTTTTTCAAAACTACCAAGGCTAAATCAATGAATGCATTTTGGTACAGGTGGATAACCTAAAAACTTGATTGGAAATTGCGACGTTGCCAGATTTTTAGTTTTTTCTATAACTCAAGGAATGTTTTTTTTTTTAATGTAACACTAGGTAGGTACTCTTTTTTTTATTCAATTCGATTCCTCTCATCAACATTACCATTTCTTGATAGTATCAAATTTTTATCTCAAATAGTTCTATAGGAAAAAAAGTTAATTAGTTTACAACTCTAGCTCTAAAAAAATCCAATCTATTTCCATTTAAAAACGTTTCAAATAATGTGAAAAGGAAGGTTGGTAGACATAATGTACCTAATAGTATCGATACGATAATAACAACAAACAACTACTAACAATAACATATAGCTATAGTTAAATCAATAGAATTCCCGTTGCACGTCATCAATCAGCTGATAATTGAAAATCGGTCAGGAAACATAAGAAAATTAAATTTGGGCAAAAAATATATATCGACGGGAATTATAGAACCCGGTGCGACATCTTGCGTCCCAGTACGGTACCTTAGAAAAGGTCAGTCGTAAAGGGGTTATTCTGTAAAAACAGAAAATTTTGCAAGTGCGCTCTCAAAACCGGTACAAGTGCCGGACCACAGATATTAATGCAAAAAAGTTTTGTCAAACTCAACTGATTTTGGCGGAAGGAAACAGACAAAACTTTTTTGCATTAATATCTGTGGTCCGGCACTTGTACCGGTTTTGAGAGCGCACTTGCAAAATTTTCTGTTTTTACAGAATAACCCCTTTACGACTGACCTTTTCTAAGGTACCGTACTGGGACGCAAGGTGTCGCACCGGGTTCTATAATTCCCGTCGATAATTGAACCTGACAAGTGATTTGTCTTCGAGCCCTGTTTCCTTCTGCCAAACTGAGCCTCACTGATGAGCCGTAAACGGCGAAACGCGTCTTGGGATGAGTTTGGCGGAAGGAAACAGACAAAACTTTTTTGCATTAAAAAATATATAAATTTCATGCGATATTGAATGTAAAAGAAACTTAATGTATTCTTCTTTGATACTAAGCCGCTTAAAGAAGATGTTTTTTAAATTTAACCTTTTAAAAATTAATATCATTTGAATTTTTTGGGCTGACAGTTGGCAACAGAAGTGTCAACGCATCGGTGATGCCAGTTTATTTCTTGGCGAATTTCGATTGACGTTTATTGTTTTCATTTCGTGCTTTCGTGAGTTTAAGTCGTTTTTAACTAAAACTGCAAATCCTTTTATAAATAGGATTAAAAACTGATCTTTTAAGAACAACAAAGGGATTCATACACATTTCTGTTGATTACGGTGTTTACCTTTATTGAAAAATGCCGAAGCATTTCCTTACTGGGGTATTTTGATTACAAACTGGCAACACTGCTGATACTCGAAGGTATGACGTGCAACGGAATTTCTTTGGTAAAATTACTTACATATTATAGTACACTACATTAATTGATTATGAAACCGACAATAAGACATGACAAAGCTAACATATTTACCGAAATATTAAATACAATTTTAAATTCAGATATAACTTAACAGTCCCAGAATTTCTATATTAAGTAGAGTATGATATTTATTTGACAAACCAAATGCTGACTTATTATTTTAAATATTTTTAGGCAGAGATGTCCAGTCCAAATTCTATTAACACGTTAATAGACGAGCATGTTTCGGAATGGAAAACGAGTCAAAAATTGAATTTAAAAAAAATGGCTCGTATTAGATATGAAATAGTCTCCAACACATAAATATACAATATCGGGTGTCCACGGAAGGTGTCTCGCCCCTCTAACTTTTTTGTTTTTCAAGATAATGAAATAAAATTCGGGAGATTTGTATACGATATAAAACTGCATTTTTTGACAGGTGACTCAACATTATGGAACTTCCGGTTTAACCGGAAGTGACATAAACTTTCGATTTTTAAATGGGACACCTGGTATATTTTTACCTTTTTTGACTCCATATGACATTCTAAATACAACGATGTGTCAATTTTCTTCAAGGCATAATTTTGTTTTATCGGTTTTGCTGGTCACAGGCTTACTTGATGCATTTAAATCTAAATTTATTCTCAAAAGATGCTTCATTTTAGGAAAGTTCTAAGTTAACTTTTTAAAGTTTTTTAATGGCAGCTTTTCTAAAACTTAATAATGTATGGTATGGTATCAAAATAATCGTAATAAAATCCTCTTTTTTCTTAACCGGACGAGCCACCATGTTGCCATTTAAAGAAAATGAGTTATACAACTTTAAAGATTAAATTTTACATAGCACATAGCATTGAACCAAAAATAGTAAATTTGTATTTTTCCCAAGATTAAAGAACTGAAATAAGTGATTTTAAGGTATTCATAGCCCTCTAGATAAAACAATAAATTTGGAAAAAAAATATTTTCTTGGTGACAAAAAGTGACAAGTGACACATCGTTTTAGAAAGTCATATGGAGTCAAAAAAAGTAAAAATATACCAGGTGTCCCATTTAAAAACCGAAAGTTTATGTCACTTCCGGTTAAACCGGATTTTCCATAATATTGAGTCACCTGTCAAAAAATGCAGTTTTATATCGTATACAAATCCCCCGAATTTTATTTCATTATCTTGAAAAACAGAAAAGTTAGAGGGGCGAGCCACCTTCCGTGGACACCCGGTATACTTACGTAGAGAAGGGACATCCTCCTTTAAAGCACGGACCCATAATGTTCCCATATTTAAATTCACAAACCCTTCCAAATTCAATGTACTCCTCCTTGTGTACGACGCTGTTTCCTGCAATTAAATAGGGCGATTTTGACAGTTCCTATGTGTTTATAATTTTCTGTAACTACAATTCATTATGTTTGTGACAGTAATAGTATATTACAATACAAGTACCTTATATAGGTACTCTTTACCGCATGTGCGTGATGTTTAACAAAACGAGCCTAAGGCGAGTTTGGTAAATCACGCAAATGCGGTAAAGACACCTACCTTAAGTGTATTGTACGATATTTTATTTAATTTTGTCCGGTAAATCAACTTACCATGCACTCATTTGCGGCCGGTAAGTGGAACATTACAGTATCAGGTACTGTAATGTATTGCCTAGCAACCATCTTTTGTTTTTAGAAATAATTACTTTTTACTTTGGATTTTTGACAAGTTGTCACTTAAAATTATAGGAAACAAAATGTTCAAGTACACATATTGAGCATTAATTATTTAATTCATCATATTATATACATTAAACTAAATTAAACTTGGAATATAATAATACCTATATAAGTTTTTAAAACTTATAATAACAGTAACTGTCATAATTCAAAACAAAATAAAGGCAATCATGGCTGACTATAAAAATGCGTTCCACGCCCCGACTAGTATTTATTGGAAAATCGCTATTTTGGCAGCATGTCTTACTATAAATAATATACTTTTTCTACCAACTTTAGTAAATGAAAAATGTTACGCAACTACAGAATAGGCTCTCTTTTACAATTTTTTAAATAGTTTGCTTAACTAAAGATAGTAATTTTTATTTTGTTTTGAATATATTTATATCTATCGATACCCAATAACTTTGTGTAGATGCTTTAACTTGTAAAAGTATTTTCTCTACCAACTTTAGTAAATGAAAATTATTACGGAACTACAGAATAGACTCTCTTTTACAATTTTTTAAATATTTTGCTTAACCAAAGTTAGTAATTTTTATTTTATTTAAACTATATCCAGTGATACCAATTAATATTGCCAATAATATTTTTTTAAATTTCTAATAAACATTTTTATTAAATCTTTTTAAAAAGTATTATAATGACAAAATGAAATAAAATATCATACGATACACGTCCGTTAGGTGTTATTACAGCACTCGTTTATATTCCAGACTCGGCTCCTACGTCGCCTCGTCCGAAAATCAACTCGTACTGTAATAAAGATAATAAAGTCTTGTAACGTAAAATACTATTATCAACAAGCTTGTTTTAGGGCACCAAGATTAAAAAGTAAAAGAAAAGAGCACTGTTTTAATTTACCCCGTAGGTGCCTCGTAAGTCGTATTCAACAATGCATCAATATCAGGTTGCTAGGGAAGTAAATTATAGAAATTTAATAGTTGGCTTTTATATTACAGATGTAAAACTTGACAACAGAATAAACGATAATTTATTTTTGTAACAATTTCGTGAAAGTGTGTTTTACGCCCCTTAAATGGAAGTCAGTAGCAGCAGCGATGATGAAATTCCGAAGGAAGTTCTAGACATTGCTAAAGCAGCTACCCTTAATTTATTGCCGAATAAATAACGGCATAGATATGAGAAGGAATATGACTGGTGTTCATCAAAGAAAGTTAAAGCAATTAGTGAAGATGTGATGCTTGCCTATTTTGTGGATAAATTTAAGGACATTAAATCATCCTCTTTATGTAGTTATTACTCAATGCTCAGATCTACTATAAGTATCAAAAATAATGTCGACGTAAGCAGGTATGTAAAACTGATGGCATATTTAAAAAGAAAGTCTGTGGGATAGAAAGCTAAGAAATCAAAGGCATTCTCCAAGAATGAGATTGTAAAAGTCATTGTTACGGCACCAGATGAGGAGTTTTTATTAATGAAGGTACTTAATGGCGATTTTTTTAAAATCTACTTTTAAATAACAACTTATTTGCTTGTTTCAGGTGGTACTCATTGTGGGCATTGCTGGGGCATGTCGCCGAGTGAAGTTATGCAAAATGAAAATTGAAGATATTAAGGAATTTGAAACCCACCTTGCTGTAACTGTAGAACCGATCATACTGCCCATACACGGTTATTTATTGCATATAAAAAAAGAAGATGCATGCACTATCCTACCACTAGGTATAAATACTTTTGGAAAAATACCGAATATCGAAGGACGCCAGCTACATTATTAGTAGATGCTGGCGGGGATATCATGAGTTTATAAAGACATGGTGGATGGAAGTCCTCCAGTGTTGCGGAGGGCTATATTGAAAATTCGGTGCAAAATAAAATAGGAATTGCAAAGCAAATAAATGGTGTTGAAGAATATGCAGAGAGATTAATATTAATATTTAATGTATTGGGGATTATACATTAAAAGATTAATTTTATTAAGAAATTTTTACCTTATATTTTATAATCCATAATATGGTTAACGGCACTTCATTGTTCGTAAACACTTATTAATTAAATCACTAACTAATTATTATTTGAGTCCGAGCTCGTAGCGATTTATTTATAATAATCCGTAAAACTACTAAACAACGTCATTTTGCGACCGGATCGATATTGTACGAATTTAACACTGAAGTTCACTCTATATCGCGACCGGTACGCAGACAAGTATTATTCACTTTTTTATACTGAAGTTTTTTGTTATAATTTGTAAATGATATTTTTAAATTAGCAAATGTAAAATGGAAATATAACAACACCCCCTCACTTAAATATCTTGCACCTCATCAATGAGTCTCTTAGGAGCTTGAATGTTTCTTTGAGGCTTTCTAAGAGCAATAGGCAAACTCCTTCTTGAAATTAGTGGTTTTGCATTTTCAATATTTTCTTTCGCGGGGAGTGACAAAAGAATATTTTCATGCTCTTTAGGTGTTTTTCGAATTTGGTTCGAATGTCTCCTCCATTCGATTTCACCCACTTTAACATGCCATACTCTATTTCCTTCCCTTCTAGTGATCGTACCTTGCACCCAAATATGTGGTCTTTTTCTGTAGTCTTTCACCAATACTTCTTCTCCTATTTGAAAATCTCTGTTTATCCTTTTATAGTTCTTTTCGTCTTGCATTTTTTTAATTTTTTCTTCCACATTTCTTTTTGTTGGATGTAGCAAGTCTAATGGAGTTCGAATTTGTCTTTTTAGCAACATTTCGCTGGGGGTTAAATTTGTTGTAACATGAGGTGTAGATCTATACCTTAGTAAGAAATTTTGTACATGTTCTTGAATGTGAGTTATCTCTTTACCAAATAATATCTTTTTTAGTGCATTTTTGAACGTTTGAACATTTCTTTCTGCTTGTCCGTTAGACTGTGCATGATAGGCTGGAATTCTTATATGTTTAATACCATATTGTTCACAGAATTTTTGAAATAAATTTGAAGTAAAAGAAGTTCCATTATCTGATACTATCTCTTCACACAAACCATGTCTAACAAAAAGTGATTTTAAAGCTTGAATTGTAGTAAGTACATCAATATTTTTCATTTGTATTATTTCCGGCCATTTAGAATGTGCATCTATGACCAATAGAAACATTTTACCCAAAAAAGGGCCCGCAAAATCTATATGAATTCTTTGCCACGGATTTTCAGGGAAATTCCATGGATTTACAGGAACTTTTGGTGGATCTTTAGCCAAACTTAAACATGCTTGGCAATTATTAGCAATTTTTTCAATATCTTGACTAAGATTTGGCCACCAAAAATATCTTCTTGCTTCGGATTTCATACGTACAATTCCTTGATGCGTACTATGTAAATATTGCAAAATTTCTTGTCTAAATTTTGAAGGTATAACTGTTCTTATTCCCCACAAGATACAACCAAATGATACAGTAAGTTCATTTCTTATCTTAAAATATGGCTGCATTTCTTTTTCTTGTAAAATATCTGGCCAACCGGACAAAATAGCACTTTTAACTTTTGAAAGAATTTTGTCTTTAAGAGTCTCTTTTGAAATATCTGACGATTTTACTGGTATATTGTCTTGAGCTTCTTGCTCTATTTGTGAAACTATATGATGATATCCTAAGTCTTTTTCATCGAATTGAGCATCTGGGCCTGCCGGCAAACGAGATAACCCGTCTGCAAGACCGAATTTTGCTGTAGGAATGTATTCTATTTGATAGTCATAACCCATCAGCGTAATGGCCCATCTTTGTAGTCTATTTGCAGTCGTAGTGGGAATACCTTTCTTTGAACCAAAAATTGTAACTAGGGGTTTGTGATCTGTCAACAGTAAAAATGTTCTACCCCAAAGGTATTGATGAAATTTTCTTAAACCGAAAATTATTGCTAGGCCTTCTCTTTCTATCTGTGAAAATTTCTTCTCTGCTTCGGTTAAACATTTTGAAGCGTAGGCAATGGGACGTTCTGTGCCATCTGGATACCTGTGGTACAAAACTACCCCAATCCCGACTGAAGATGCATCAGCGGCTAATACTATTGGTAATGTAGGGTCAAAGAGTGTTAAATATGAAGGGGATGATAATTCTTGCTTTATTTTCTTAAACGCTTCCTCGCATGAATTTGACCATGTAAAAACTGCCTCTTTTTTACGTAATAAATTAAGTGGATGACAAACTGTCGATAAATGAGGGATGAATTTTGAATAATAATTAACCATTCCCAAAAATGACTGTAAAGTTTTCAACTCGGTAAGTCTAGGCATGTTAATAATAGCCTTAATTTTATCTGATTCTTTATGAATTCCATCTTTATCTAGCATAAAACCTAGGAATGACACAGATTTCTTAAAGAATGTGGACTTCTTTAAGTTTATACGAAACCCAAAGGATCTAATCTTATCGAAAACATTTTCAAGATTACATAACATTTCTTCTTCTGTAGCTCCTGTGCATATTATATCATCTAGGTACCAAGCAACTCCCTCTAATCCACTTAGCATTTGGTCCATAACTTTTTGGTAAATAGCAGCTGCTGAAGCTACTCCAAAAGCTAATCTGTTAAAACGAAAAAGTCCTTTATGCGTATTAATAACTAGTAATTTTCTACTTTCTTCATCCAATTCAATTTGAAAATATGCCTCAGAAAAATCTATAGTTGAAAAAAATTTTCCTCCTTGTAGTGAAGTAAAAATGTTGTCGGCAGTAGGTAAAGGGTATTTGTTTATGTTTAAAGCTTTATTTAGCCCCGTGCTAAAATCACCACAAATTCTAATTTGGTTATTAGGCTTTTTTACTACTACTATTGGAGCTGCCCATTCTGAATAATCTACAGGCTCCAAAACACCAAGTGAAACCAATCTGTCAATGTCATTTGAAACAGCTTCTTGTACTGCAAAAGGTATATTTCTAGCTTTACAAAATACAGGCATAGATGTAGGTTTTAAGTATAAATGTGCTTGAAATTTTTTACAATGACCCAAGTCAGATCCAAAAATATCTTGGTAAGAATTTATAATTTTATCTAACTCTCCTGAAGGATTATAAGGCAAATCTGCAGAAAAAGATACCTTTTTCTTAGGTTTTCCGAATGAAATTGAAAATACTGGTGAATTACATAATTCGTGTAAGCTGACGTCCCTTAAATTTAAACAGTCGATCCAGTCCCTGCCTAGTAAATTATTTGTTTTGCCTTGCGCAAAAAGTAATTTTAAATTGGCTGTAGTGTCTCGAAATTTAACATTGACGTAACATTCCCCAAAAAGTGAAATTTGATGACCTGAATAACTTGACAAAATTGTAGATGGTTTAGTTAAGGTAGGACGTCCTAATTCTTCATACGTATTTTTATTTACTATCGTAGCACAACTTCCTGTGTCTAGCTCCATTTGAATAATTTTTTCTTCTATTTTGACTTTAACATAAAACTTTGAACTGCTGTCAATATTTTGTATATGAAAAACATCAAAATGATCCTGGTTTCTCAATGTTTGATTAACATAGTGACCTTTTGGTGAAGGCGAGGTACTTCTTGTTCTCCTATTATTTTGTAACGAATTCGTATCACAATTGTTTGTATTACTGGATGATCTACAAATTTTAGCTATGTGTCCTTTTCTAGAACATAAATTGCAGGTAGCAGAACGAAATTTACAATTCTTCCTAGAATGATTTCCACCGCAACTAAAACACATGTATTTGTTTTTCTTATTACCAAATCTGGACGAATTTGAAGAAAATGATCCTGAACGTCTTCTAGGATAGTTATACTGTACTTCACTTTCCTGGCGTGATTCCGTGTTTCCTGTATTGAAAACTCCTATTAAAATTTTTGCAGTTTCCACAGTTTTATCAAAATCTTTTAAATCTTGTTGTAATAAATTTTTTCTTACGCCATTATCTGACAAACCCATTATGAAGGCTGTAATTAAAGCATCGGAAAGAAAACCTTGGGGAAAATTGCATGAAGCGCTCATATCTCTTAATTTATTTGCAAACTCTTGAATTGATTGACCCATAATCTGCTTAAAAGTAAAGAAATTGTATCTTTCGGTAGAAATAAAAGTTACTTTTTTGTAATTATCCTGTAACTTTTTTACTAACTCTTTGTAAGAAAAGGCGGAAGGAGCTTCTGGTCTGCACAGGGATATTAATGTTTGTAGTGGCTTGGGTGCCAGCGAATCTATAAGTAGGGCTCTTTGTAAAGCGTCATTTGTAATTTCATTTAAAGAAAGGTAATTTTCAAATTTTATTTTGAATGTATCGAAATCAATAATCTCTGGATTGAATTCCAAATTTTTCTGATAAAATGTCTTTCCTCCTGATGAAGTTGAAGATTCTTCGGTTTTTTCAGTTTTGTTGCCACCCATTTTAAATTCTTAAAATTGTGGGTATTGTACGTAGTGATAGTCAAAAAAAATGGTTCTGCTTGACCTTGAATGAAAATCTGGTTCTAAATTCTCGTCGCCAGTTTTAATGTATTGGGGATTATACATTAAAAGATTAATTTTATTAAGAAATTTTTACCTTATATTTTATAATCCATAATATGGTTAACGGCACTTCATTGTTCGTAAACACTTATTAATTAAATCACTAACTAATTATTATTTGAGTCCGAGCTCGTAGCGATTTATTTATAATAATCCGTAAAACTACTAAACAACGTCATTTTGCGACCGGATCGATATCGTACGAATTTAACACTGAAGTTCACTCTATATCGCGACCGGTACGCAGACAAGTATTATTCACTTTTTTATACTGAAGTTTTTTGTTATAATTTGTAAATGATATTTTTAAATTAGCAAATGTAAAATGGAAATATAACATAATATTTCTTAATTTATAGGTTTGGATTGGTTTAGAAATTTAAATATGTAAGTATATAATGTATAATAGAATTTCTTTTAAAAATAAAAAATACACTTGAATAATATAAAAACTTGTTTTTATAGTATAAAATTACTTACAGCACTAGTGCGGTAAAGTGATACTTACCGCACTTAAATCAGTGCGGTAAGTAGTTACTTACCGCACGCTTGTACATAATAGTTATTTACACTACAAGGGAGGCAGGTGAAGAATACTGCCTTTTTAAAAGTTATATCAAAATAAGATCCTTGGTTGAAAGACCCCAACAACGTCTTTTTTTGAGATACCAAGAAGGCAAATGCTTAAACCAGCCTGTGGGAAAGAACACTTTTTCAGCTATTCCCACAAAAATAGCACATTTCTCAAATTGCCTAACGCTGAAATTTATACCGGCCATTCATTTAGAAGAACGTCTGCCACATTATTAGCTAACACCGGGGCTAGTGTTTTAGCTCTTAAAAGACATGGGGGCTGGAAGTCGGAGACGGTTGCTGAAGGCTATGTTGCTGATAGTATTTACAATAAAAACGAGATGGCAAACAAAATTCTATTCTACAAGAATAACAGCGATTCAAATTCATCTGCCATTCATCTGCATACCACATCGACAAGCTCTGTAATAAGAATTATTGATAACATAAGCACATTAGAAGTGTCCAAACAGCTGCAATAGGTTTCCCCACATTTTTTAAACTGTAATTTATCAAATTGTGCTATAAATATTAATTTAAAATAAAAAGCTGGATTTTTAGGATACATTTTGTAGTTTATTTAACTTACTTCCCTAAGGAGGTAAGTATTTACTTACCTCCATAGGGAGGTAAAACGTACTTACCTCCCTCAAATCAGTATCAAAATGAAGTACTTACCGAGTAAGGAGTAGAAAAATTACATTTTTTCTACTACTGTCAATAAAAGTATGAAGTGTCACATACATACGATTTTTTAAGGAATCGAAATTCCGAATGCCAATGGGGGTTTTCGATACGAATAACATTATTAAAATATTTCGTTCCGAAAGAAAACGAACGTGTATGTGGCTTAAGGAGTACACGCATTGAATCGACTCGGACCGGTCGACTCGGAAAAGAGCAGTCGGAAATTTTTGATATTCATGTAATTAAATTAGACCCCGCGCACTGAGTCGGACCGGTCGACTCGACCCGGAATTGCTGGCAGGGGCAAAAACAGGAGCGGCTGTGGGTAGAATGATCCCACGTTGCCAGATATCTTCATATTTGAATTTCCTTTGTCATTTTTTCCGCTAAAACGTTTACACAACAACACAAGTGTGTGGTGGTCTGTGCTAACGTCAGAAAAATATCACAAGAATAAATAACAATAAAAACTACTATATGCAAACATATAGGTATACATTTTATTTCTCTGAAATATTGTGATGAAAGTAAAAGTAAATCACAAACAGTAAATGCTCCATCTTTAGATCTTGTATTTAATCTTCCTGAACCTGGAAAGACCAATAACTGCTAATTAAATATGAAAGAGAAAACCAAGCAAGAACTTGAATTACTGTCCTCAAAAATATCTAATATTGAAGACCCAGATATATATTTTATCTTATTTGCATAAAGTATTAAAAAACGCCAATAGTTTTGTGAATAATAGTAATCAGCAACAAAAAGCCATAGAGTCCTTTCCCAATGTAGAATGTACATAAACCGTTCCCAATGTAGAATGTACAGTGTTATCAATATAGTTTGTCCCACTTTTAAGAGCCTGTAACTTTTTTATATTTTGAGTTAGTGAGCTCATTCAAGAAACAAGATGTACCATTTTTAGCCAAGTTTTTATGAGTGTTGTCAAAAATAACAGTAGGTGTCACATTTCACATTTAAAAGCAAAAATGTAATTTTTTTAAATGGGACACCCTGTATATTAGAGGCGCATTAGATGGTCCCTTTTCTTCCAATTTCAAAAATATAACACACATATGCATTCTTTTCTTCATTCCATCAAACATTGACAAAAATATGAAAAAATATATTAATGTTAAAAAGCATCAAGATAGCTATGCAACTGTTTTGGTTATTAGCTTATATTATGATCAATGAAACACGACACATTGAAACTTATATTTTTTTAAAAATCGTTTCTACTGGACCATACGATATAGGCATCTCTCGTAGTATATCGGGTATAGATTTGTAAGGAAATGCCCGAAAATAGGCTAATACATTTATTTTATTTCCATTTCTTCCGTAATAATTGTTTTCCGCCTAATTATTCGTTTTTTCTTTATACCTCCAGTCTCGAAAAATGTCTTCTTCAGCCGATAAAATATTTTTTTGAAAGAAACCCGTCTATTGGGAAACTGAAGTCTATACCTCCTAAGTGCTAAGGTTGCACTGCCCGTCTGACGAAAAATATCAAACATAAAACACTTTTCCTCCACTGAATAATAATATCTCATTTTAATTTTTACATACAAAATAACTTTTCTACAATATTCAAAACGATTAATAATGCTGAGAATGACAGACTAAAATATAAATAAAGATAAAATACATAGCAACCAAAACAGTTGCATAGCTATCTTGATGTTTTTAACAATAATATATTTTTCCATATTTTTGTCAATGTTTGATGGAATGAAGAAAATAATGCATATGTGTGTTATATTTTTGAAATCGGAAGAAAAGGGACCATCTAATGCGCCTTTAATATACAGGGTGTCCCATTTAAAAAAAATTTAATTTTTGCTTTTAAATGTGACATGTGACACCTACTGTCATTTTTGACAACACTCATAAAAACTTGGCTAAAAATAGTACATTTTGTTTTTTGAATGAGCTCGCTAACTCAAAATACAAAAAAGTTACAGGCTCTTAAAAGTGAGACAAACTAAATTGATAACACTGTACAGTGTTCAAGAAACAAGATGTACCATTTCTAGCCAAGTTTTTATGAGTGTTGTCAAAAATGACAGTAGGTATCACATGTCACATTTAAAAGCAAAAATTTATATTTTTTAAATGGGACACCCTGTATATTAGAGGCGCATTAGATGGTCCCTTTTCTTCCGATTTCAAAAATATAACACACATATGCATTATTTTCTTCATTCCACCAAACATTGACAAAAATATGAAAAAATATATTATTGTTAAAAAGCATCAAGATAGCTATGCAGTTGTTTTGGTTGTTAGCTTTTATTATAATCAATGAAACACGACACATTGAAACGAATAAAATATCTCAAGTTAGTTACTTTTTACATACAAAATAACTTTTCTTTAATATTCGAAACGATTAATAATGCTGAAAATGAAAGACTGAAATATAAATGAAGATAAAATCCATAGCAACCAAAACAGTTGCATAGCTATCTTGATGCTTTTTAACAATAATATATTTTTTCATATTTTTGTCAATGTTTGATGGAATGAAGAAAATAATGCATATGTGTGTTATATTTTTGAAATCGGAAGAAAAAGGACCATCTAATGCGCCTCTAATATACAGGGTGTCCCATTTAAAAAAATTAAATTTTTGCTTTTAAATGTGACATGTGACATCTACTGTCATTTTTGACAACACTCATAAAAACTTGGCTAGAAATGGTACATCTTGTTTTTTGAATGAGCTCGCTAACTCAAAATACAAAAAAGTTACAGGCTCTTAAAAGTGGGACAAACTAAATTGATAACACTGTACATAAACCGATAAACAAAAAAATAAAAAATCAACTAACGTTTTTCTCCACTAAAAAACTGTAAAAAAAATAAATCTTCCCTAACGAAACCTGACCCAAGAGAGTTTTCGAATATTAAAAAGGTATTATTAAATATTATCTCAAAGTAGTTTAGAAGGTCACAATTATTTGTGAATTTTTACAAAACTAAACGTGAGCGGTATATCAATTTGAGTAGTTCCAGTAGGTCATCCTAGGTCCTAGATACGTACTTGGCTCTACCTTTTTAAATTATAATTTTTTTAAATAAATCAATCTCGTTATTAAAGCATACACGTACATACCACATAGCTTCAAATTTGAATGTTATCTAGGAAGTGGATAGGTCCGGATAGGATATACTGTATAGTTTTAGTTTTTCAAATAAAAGTATTTATAATAATATATGGTTTTTAAATTTTTTTTTATAAAATTGCATAGTAGGGTTTTGTAATGGATTATTATATAATTTATCGTGAAACATAAAACGATCAAAAACCTATAAAACTAAAAAATATTTCCCAAAATATTTCTTTTCAATAATTAAATTTAATTTCACTGCATACGAGTATCAGAATTTAAAATAATACTTCACCGCATATGAGTAGGCATGCGATTTTATATTATAGTTTTTTATTATATGTTTTTAACTTTATTTGAATAAAGTTACTTTATATTTAATAAACTTTTGGTTGGGTTCACTAAAGAAAAAACATGTATAGTTATTAAAGAGTCCGATTTTAGTAAAATATTTTTGATCTTTTATTTTCTTAGCTTCCATTCCATTGCCTTATTTTTATTATTTAATCCAGAAATAGAAACGTGCCATTAAATTTAGGCAATCATAATTTTTTTTTGTTATTCAGGTCTTCGATCCGAATGCAACCCACCTATCGAGAATATGTAATGTTGGTTGCATACAAACCTGTCTCAATAAAATAATTCGGTATATATGGCAACATTGGATTGTTCTACCCACAGCCGCTCCTGCAAAAACTGCCGAATGCTCTGACGGCGAACTACGATTTTTGTATGAAATTTAGTGTAGCGGAAAAACACCAATAAAGAGAAACGTTATAATTGTGCTATTTGATCGACTTTAAAGAAAAGTTTAAAATAAATGTCAACATATTAATTTACCTTGATATCGAAATTCTCGAGCCTTAGTTTTAGTAAAACAAACTTGAGTGTAACTTTTTTATTGCACACTGTAAAAAGTGGGTTGAATTTTACATGATAGTTTCTTAAAAAATATAAAAATATAAATTTTACACATACTTTCATGTGGTAGATAAGGATACATTAATGTTTTTGTAATATTAAATTATTATTTTAATTTTACAATAAAACAAGATATTTTTAACAATGATGAATAAACAACTTTATATACTTAAGTAAATTTTAGGAAAGTTATGGAAAATTAAGACATACAATTTAAATTTACAGGTTACAAAAAAATTTAATTTATTTTTATAAAAATTATAAATATTAAAGGATTTTTCATGCTAACACACCGTAAAAATATTTCCTTTAATTATTTTTACATCTACTACTTAATGGTAGAATTCTCCGTAGACCTCCCTTTTTAAATTTATATTATGGACCCAGATTCGTGGCCTCCGCATTTCTCTTTCAATTTCATGACACGCTAGAGCTATCATCAATTCTTAGTCAGAATCTGAAGAATCTGTCATTTTTATCTTCTCCTGCTCCTCTAAACTCGACTACTAGTGGACGACTGCCGGCAAAGCGAATTCAATTCGCGGCATCGCGGCTGACGTTGTCATTCAGACAGCTCTTTTCCGAGTCGATTCAATGCGCGTTGATATTTCGACTGCTCTTTTCCGAGTCGACCGGCAGTGTTGCCATTTGGGGCGAAAAGTCGCCAAAATGACGACTTTTTGTCTCTATGAGAGTGTGGCGGCGATTTTCAATAAAAAGCTTATTTTTGGCGACTTTTTACAGGTAAAAAAATTGAATATACACGTTGTATACAATACGTAGGAAGAAACAACGTCACAATAATAATCATTATTGCACCGAGGGATTACTCAAAGAGAATATCTGAACGCGCCACGAATTGTACGTCAAATTTTGGGGATTCCCCGAAAGCCTACTTGTCGGTCGGTCGGTCGGTCGGTCGGTCGATTGTCAAATGTCGAAGCCAGTGACATTACATCATTCGCCCCAATTGCGCGGCAATCAGATTCAGAGAGTGAATCATAAATTTTTTAAAAAATTTTTAAGTTTTTTTTTGTTTTATTTTTATTCTTTGTGTACCTAAAATAAAGATTATTTAGCTTGTTCAACAAAAATATTTTTTTTATTTAGTATTATATTGACAGTTTTCTAACCCCAATATCTCAAAAAAGCTGTGGCGACAAAGTGGCGACTTTTCATACTGATCGATGGCGACTTTTTGCTTTGTTACTCTGGCAACACTGTCGACCGGTCCGAGTCGATTCAATGCGTGTACTAGGGGTCGAGAACAATCGATAGCCTATCGATAGTTTGGGCTATCGAATGCCATCGATATTTTTTTAAACTATCGATAGTTTTCGATAGTGGTTCACATCATACATCTCTATTAATAACATGAACATTTGCATCCACAGGCATAGTAGCGCCACTAAACGCTAGATGGGGCTTCCCTTGGCCCGCAGTACCTCAGGGCTATGTTGTGTTCACAAACTTAAAATGTTTAAAAAATAGAAGAAAGGTGTTGAATATATAGGATGCGTGCTTTAATTCTCTGGTGACTATCGGTTGTATGCCGTCTTTCTTTAATTTACTTATACTTAAACAGTGATAGCATGTCCTCTGGTGGCCTCATTGGCGGAAAATTAAAGGATCCCCCTTATTTATAAATCAGAGAGATGCTTTAGTATAACGGGCAATATTATAACTGAACGGCGATCTCGCCTGAAGGCAGAAAATGTGAATAAAATCACATTTCTTCATAAGAATTTATAATCTGATACTAATCAATAAAAATAATACAATAATGTTTATTGTTTATAAATCATAGACGCAAAAGTAGGGTTAGAAACTGACTATCGATGGTGGAGACTATCGATAATTCTTAGGGTTAGAATGTTATAAACCGACCATCGAATACTATCGATAACAATCGATAGTTAACGATTTTACTATCGGTAACTATCGATGGTGGGGGCTATCGATAGTTCTCGACCCCTAGCGTGTACTCCTTTACACTGACACAGTTAGATGCCCTGCCAAGGTAGGTCAAGAAATATCTCTACTCCACTACATCCATCCTTTCCCGTTTTACATGAAAGGAGGTAATTGCAGCGCTGCCAGATTTCAGTCATTTAATCGTAATTATTTAAATTTGTCGTACGAAATTGAATTATTTTCTCATAGAAGCAAAAGCTTATTTAAGCAAGCTAATATCTAAACTGTCCAACCATAAATAATAATAATTAACATAAGTATATTTACCATAGTCAATAACTTCTTGGAAAATAAAAGCTTTGGATCCGGCGGGAAAATATGTCGTGTTCAAATTATACAAACTCGAAAAAATAATTTGTAGATCAGACGGCCACATGTGTTTTGCTGCGTCAATTCTGAAACCTGCTACTCCTAATTCAATCAGGTGGTTTAAATATTTGCCTATTTCCTCTCTAACATGATCTAGGGTCTGATTCAGATCTGGAAGACCTAGAAAAAAAATGTGTTAAGAACACGTTTATTTTTTTATACCGATACAAATTGGGAAAACTTAAATAATAAAATTAAAAAAGATTTTAACATTATAAAAAATTGGGTTGATAACAACTTGTTAACAATTAATTTTAATAAAACAAATTATATTCCAAATTGTATAGAGGTAGCCGTTACTTGATGAAGATCCATTATAAGAACTATAAAAAATACTTCGTGTATAAATCTTCACTAAATTTATTGTTATACCATAACAATTGTTTCGACACACAGTGTCTTCGTCAGATGGTTACAAATGAACCCCCTTCCCGACCTCGGATCGCCCGTAATTTATTTTTCCTTTCATTTTTGTTCTATTCTCTTTCTTTTCCAATGGGTTTCATCCTACTATTATTTTGTTTCACTTTTCACCATTTTCAAAGGCTTCAGCACTGGTCTAATACCTAAAATTCAGTGTTCTAACAAACGAGAAAATTCGAGAAAATTCAAGAAAAAACGAGAAATTTCTCGACGAGAAATTTCTCGACGAGAAACGGTCTTCTCTCGTCTCGTCTCGTGACTTGTCTCGAGAAAAAATTTCACTCTCGTCGAGACGAGACGAGACGAGACGAGACGAGACGAGACGAGACGAGACGAGACGAGACGAGACGAGACGAGACGAGACGAGACGAGACGAGACGAGACGAGACGAGACGAGACGAGACGAGACGAGACGAGACGAGACGAGACGAGACGAAACGAGACGAGACGAGACGAGACGAGACGAGACGAGACGAGACGAGACGAGACGAGACGAGACGAGACGAGACGAGACGAGACGAGACGAGACGAGACGAGACGAGACGAGACGAGACGAGACGAGACGAGACGAGACGAGACGAGACGAGACGAGACGAGACGAGACGAGACGAGACGAGACGAGACGAGACGAGACGAGACACGAGAATTTCTCGTCTCGGCGGCATCACTACAATTTATTGTTAGTTCTATAAGCAATTTTAATTGTTATGGTTTAACAATAAATTTAGTGAAGATTTATACACGAAGTATTTTTTATAGTTCAAATTATATTCCTTTTACTTTAAACCTAAATAACCTACCACAAAATATGAATAGTATTCAAATAAATGAAGACATTCAAATTTTTAAAGTTAATAAAATAAAATATTTAGGAATTGTTTTTGATAGTAAATTAAATTGGAATTTTCACTTAGAATACTTAATTAAAAAATTAAAAAGTTTACTACGGATTTTTAAAAACATTAAAAATATTTTAAATATAAGCCATATGGAATTATTGTATTACGCGTTAGTTAAAACTCATTTAAATTACGGAATTTTAGGTTCGGGAGGAATAAATAGAACATTAGTTAAAAAATTAGAAATATTCCAAAAAAGGTTTCCAAAAATTATATTCAATAAAGATTATCTTTATCCTTTAAAAGAATTATATTCAGAAACAAAAACGTTGAACATAAGACAAACTTTAAATTTATAACATCTTAATATATATATTTAAAAATAAAAACCTTATACAATTTAAAACCATAATCATAATACACCCCATAAAAATGAAATAACCATAAAACCTAAAATAAATAAAAAATAGATATAATCCATAAAAATAAATAATAAATAATAAATCCACGTAACAGCGTAGAAGGCATATTTTAACCATTCCCACTCGCAGTAAATAATTTTCCAAAAGTCTTTCAGCTATAAAAATAATGTTTCGTCTCTAATTAGCAAACAGGAAATATTAAACTTTTATGCTCCCTTTAATACATTTCGAAAGGAAACTATATCTGAACTACTACAGGATTAGATTGACCAATTGGTCGTGCAGAGATATTCACTTTTTATCTTTTACCTCCTTCTTTATTCTCCTGTTTTTTTTTCTTTCATCTCTCAGCACATGTATTTGTTTTTGCTATATACAGGGTGTCCGGGAAAATGTGGGAAATCTCCCGGATATGAAAAAAACAAGTGAAATGAATACTACAAGTTCATATAAACTTTTCTCGTATCGGCCTCCTCTTCGGAGATATGAGCTCCCAAAGAGCTCCCATGAAATTAAGTTTTTGGCACATAATTGAAGACCTTAGAGCAACAACGCTACATGCCTCAAAGTTGAGTTTTTGAGAAAATCCACTTTAAAGTTTTTAACTAAATCTTCAAATACCAATAAATATAATAAAAATATTATAACTTACTATTTGCAAATTTCCAACCGGTCTTTAATGAATGCTGAAAAAAGTATTAAAAAAAAAACATTTTTGCCCAAAAAACTAATAGTTTAGTTTAAAAAATGTGGCTTGTACCTTTATTACATTAAGACGTTTCGAAAATACTACCATAAACTTATTGTAATAATCAGTTCATAACAAGTCTTTAATGAAAGAAAATAAGTATATTTTCATAATTTCAATATATTTAAGGTTTAAAAAAAATCATTAATGTTTTAACGACCTTGTAACAGTAAAAAAAAATATTTGGGTTAGTTATATACCTAGTTTAAACAAACAATAAATTTAAAAATAAAAACAACTTTAATTTTCTTCGTTAATATCGCTAAAGTTGTCCAAATGTTCAATCTCATCATCTATAACGTTAAGAATCCCTACATTATTATTTTGAACTACGCCAATCTCCCATCATCAATCCCATCATTAATTTTCCACACTTTTTAAAGCACAAAGGGGATAAGCCACAATTAGATAAAATTCAAAACTTCATAAGAATAATATACAACCCAAACATTATTTTATTTTATTTATAAACACTATCAAAAAAGTAATAAGCAAACGTGTCATTTTAGCGTTAAGCAAATAAAACAACGTCATTAATTTAATATTTGTAAAAGAAAATTTAAGTCACAATAATTTTACATAACAAGGGGATAAGCCACAAGAAGACGTATCATTCTCACTACCACTTAATACGTAATCTTTGTCCCTTATACTATCAGCAGATCCAAAATCTGAGCCACGATCACTTTCAGAGTCGTCGTAATAATATGTATTTGGTCGAGCCGTCGTGTTAACCGGCTCCGTCATAACATAAATAACGTGGCTTGTACCATTTTTACAGTTAAAATAGTTGATTTCATTTTGAAAGCAAAAACGATTTTGGGAGTTTGTGCCGCGATCTATGTTACAGTAGCGAGGATTTCTATTTCTTAGCTAAGAAATACTACTACTGATGTGGAAAATGAATATAACTAATTTTAAAGAAGATTGTGGCTTGTACCGTTGTTGCTTTAAGGTCTTCAATTATTAAACCAACAGGTACATTTCAATTTTTTTTTTATATGATGTATACCAGGTAAGACTCTTCAAATTACTATCCCAGAAAGTGTTGCGAATTACTCACAGCTGCAGGGACTTTATACTTTCATCCATCATAGTATTTTCTTTCAAATATATATTAGATATTATTTAGAAAATAACCAACCTACAAGTTCGCAGTTTCTTATTGCTTCAGCGCTGTTGTAGTCCATTCCGCATGTTGGATGAAAGTCATCGATGGTGTAGCCAACAGCAGGGTATTCTCTGTCTGTAGGATCGCATGTGTTTCCTGCAGTGCCATTGGTAGAAATGGAAGCCATATGGTTCACTACTACATCAGGATATATTCTATAAAATATTTTCAATATAAAATATTCGTTGTTTTAAGCAAAATAAATCCTAATTTCAAAAAAGCTATATCTATTTTGGGCGGTCTAAATTTATCCATGTGCCAACACGTCATATACCGTGCGAGCAAAAATTATTTGCATCAAAGAAGGCTTGGATTAAGAAACCAAGGGCTTGGTTTAGATCACAATGATATGGGGAAGGTGGGGAATATCCGAGGGAATATCTAACCAAATATAGATTAAAATTTTGTCAAATTCATATTATGACATGATATGCCAAACTAATGAGTAATAAAATAAGTAGACAAATACAAATTCATTTTTGTTGATTACAAAATTAACAAAGTAAGAATATTCAGAAAGAAAAAGAAAAAGAATTACATAAATTGCTGAAATTGGCCACCGACATGCTCCAAGCATAAATTCACACGTCTCTTCATATTTTCGAAAGTGTTGACCAGCATATCTGGAGAAATGTTACCACATTCTTGGATAATCCTTTCCTGTAATAATTATTGTTCTAATTTTGCAACTGGTGTTTTAAAAATAGTGTTTTTTAAATGAGGAAAAACGAAGTAATCCATAACCTATAAACAAGGTGATCTAGGTGGGAATTCAATGTCTGATCGAAAACTGATCAATCTGTCGTCGAAAAAATTGCGTAAGTAGTTAATAGTATAGACAAATACAAATTTATTTTTGTTGTTTACAAAAGTAACAAAGTAAGAATATACAGAAAGAAAAAATTGTGTGTGCTTAAGACCACACGACAGAAGTGAAAACTTCAACAAGGTGAAATTAACAATATCAAATACAATTTTGTTTCTTTTAGGTTAGGTTCGTAAGCAATCATAAAAATAACATAAACTTGGAATACGGGATAATGTTACTGCATACGAAAAAAGATATTTCCTAAAATTGAACAACCCTTGAATTTTTACATCTTCAACAGAAGTCAGAAATCATAATCAGAAGTCAGAAATCGGAATAAGCAATTACGGTAAACCTTACTTCACCCTACGTAAATATATAATTAAAAAAATCCAGAACATACCTGAGGCGCAGACGAGTGTCTATACAACGCACACTGTTTGCGGCATGCTCTTGCATATAACGTTCATTCGGGTCAGGGCCAGTTTGGATTGAATATAGCAGTTGAATTCGAGCGTTACACAGCCGAGTCTGACGCGTGACGGCGACGCGTGACGGCTCAGTTTAATTCAGTGCCCACAAAAAGTGCTAAACGCGCCTAAAGAAGTTTTCACTTCAAAAAGAAAAATAATTACATAAATTGCATTACATAAGTCCTGCATGTTCCGTAAGATCTTCCCACTTGGACAGGCGTCTTATACAATTTGTTGGAGTATTTTGCATTATTTCACGAACGTTTGCAACAAGTTCTTCTGTTCTTACAAATGGTCATTCTGCTCCTTTTTTGTGTTGTATAGAACCTGTTTCCCTAAACACAGCCACGGTTCTTTTCAGGCAGTGAAAAAATTCCCCAGCAATAAAAGCAACGTTAGGAAAATGTTCGTGAAAATCGTCCATGCACAAACCCGGATTATATCGCCACTTACCATTTACTCTAACCCCGTTTCGAAAATACGCTTCAACCATGAATGTTTTGTGCTGTTCCGTAAAGCCCATTGTGTGAATTCTTCAAGAAATTGGAAAAATTAGCGATGAATCAAATTACTTGTAACCACTGTCAAAGATGACGGAATAACTGATTGATTGTTAATTCAGGTAGTTACTGACACTCAAGAGGTATTAAGCTCTACGGCTAAGCATTACGTCCTTAGATGCAAGGCCCTCTTTGATGCAAATAATTTTTGCTCGCGCGATATATTTACATTTTGGTTATACACAAGGTAGTTATTGGGGGTTTCCGGGGTTTGCAGGTATATTATTGGGGTTGCTTATTGTCACTTAATAATGCGTTATTATTACCTGCTTATCAAGTTGTATTTATATCGATTTGAATTACATTCTTCTGTTTTAGTTTGTGAAAGATTTTAGTATTTTCAGTGTGAAACTAGTAATTTCAAACTTGTGTTCAGAGTGTCTCTGGTGGCGAAAACGTCTTCATGGATTAAAAATTTCCCAGAGTTAGAGTTTACTGGAGGAAAAGTATTCTGTATAGCTTGTACAAAAATTATTGTTTGTGAAAAGAAGTTCCAAATCGATCAACATTTGAAAACACCGATGCATAAGTCAAAGTTACAAAAAATGAAATACCAAATGGCATATTTTAAAGGCAAACAAGGCATCTATACGCGCATAGTTTGGCTGAATTTAAGTGCCCTATATTAATAAGTAACAATTTCTATTACCTGACTCCATGTTTGTGACATCTATCGATCATGTTCTTGAAGCTATCCTCATTACCATGCCTATTTTCCAACACGTAACTTACAGGCTGGTATGATTCCCACCATGGTCTGTCGTTATTAACTCTCCAGATTACATTTTCATTTGGTGGAGACGTCTAAAAACATAAATACAAATTATATTTTTATACACTTGATTGTCAAAATGTTTTTGGTCGATCATCTTGAAGAATATACAACACACAGCGAGTTATCGAGGAATTAAAGAACTAAAACAATAAAATATTATTCACCTTTGTCGCCCAGCTTGACGCAACTAAAAAAACTGTTGGTATTAGTTAAGCTCGTATTTAAAATTTGTCAGCTTTACTGTATAACGCTACCGCGAGTAACTTGGTATTCTGTCTAGCGGTAATCGTGTTGCGTTTTTAGTGTTTTTTCCGCTAAAGTAAATGCCATATTTAATAAATTAATAACCAATTTTTCATATAAAACATTTTTTAAAAATTACATAGGACTTTGTAGCTTAAGACTAGTAAACTGAAATAACAGTTAGTAAGGTGACATAGGACTTTAAGGCAAACTCAAAATTAAATAAATAAACAAAATATATTTTGAAACCTTGAAAAAAATCAGTTTCGGATTTCGCTCTATCCAAAAATCAAAAGAATAACTACAGGAACTAATAAGATTTATTTGAATATAAAAAATTATAACAATTTTATTATTTGTTTAACGTTACATACAACCTCTAACTAAATTCTCAGCTTCTTACGACATAGAAATTTGTAACACTAGACATAGAACTTGTATATATTGTGATGGATGAACTAAAGATGTCACTGAAAGTTGTAAGTTACAGATAGAACCTTGTGACACAGATAAGTCTAAAATTGATAAAATTGTAACATAGAACCTTATAATTCTGAGCCAGCGAATTCTGTGAAGATAATTTTGTCGTTAATGTCAAAAACATCAGATGTACCCTTTGAGAGGAGATTTTTCACAACATGTGCGTGAAAATAAATGACACTGCATCAAAGAGCGAGTCGAATAATAAGAATATCTTATGGTTTTGGGACAATTGTAATATTATCGTTAAACCCAGAATAAGTGATTCCGAGAAAAACAGATAACCTAATAAAAAAGCTGGATCTATTTGAAAGCAGACCAGATAATCGCACCCCAAATGCTCCAAAATCAAATAAAGAAAAAAGTTATGTAAATGATCTAAAAAGGTAAACTGAGTGTATAATTATTGTGAAGCCAAGTGGAGAAATTACAGCAGATGAGGATAGCATAAGTGTGAAAAAATATATCCAATAGAATATAAACCCTGGCGATATTGGTGTCGATATAAAAAAAAAAAATATCAAAAATGGAACGGTTGTAATAAAGGTACGTGCGTTATAGGGCTTTAAAACTACAAAGAGACATACCGTGCGAGCAAAAATTATTTACATCAAAGAGGGCCTTGCATCTAAGGACATAATGCTTAGCCGTAGAGGTTAATACCTGTTGGGTGTCAGTAACTACCTGAATTAACAATTAATCAGTTATTCCGTCATCTTTGACAGTCGTTACAAGTAATTTGATTCATCGCTAATTTGTCCAATTTCTTGAACAATTCACACAATGGGCTTTACGGAACAGCACAAATCATTCATGGTTGAAGCGCATTTTCGAAACAGGGTTAGAGTAAATGGTGAGTGGCAATACAATCCGGGTTTGTGCATGGACAATTTTCACGAACATTCAAACAACGTTACTTTTATTGCTGGGGATTTTTATCATTGCCTGAAAGTAGCTGTGTTTAGGTAAACAAGTTCTATACAATACAAAAAAAGAGCAGGAAGACCATCTGTAAGAACAGAAGAACTTGCTGCAAACGTGAAATAATGCAAAATACGCCAACAAATAATTGTATAAGACGCCTGTCCCAAGAAGTGGGAAGACCTTATGAAACATGCAGGACTATTCTTAAGAAGCAGCCAAATTTATTTCCTTATAAAGTGCAAGTATTCCAAGAAATTCAAGCCGCAGATTGTAAAAGACGCATCAGGAATAAATTACTCTCAATGGTTTACCCAAAATTTATTGGAAATAAATGGTTTATTAGACCTGACATTTTTTTCGGATGAAGCCTAGTTCCATCTTTCCGGTTATGTGAATTCTTATCAGAATACACGCATGTGGAGTAGTGAAAATCCCCATTTTTTTGTAGAGTCCACATTCCACCATCCAAAATTCAGTGTTTGGTTAGCTGTTTGCCGAAGAAGAATAAAATTGTTGGTCCTATTTTCTCCATGACCTAGTTACAGCACAGCGGTATAGAGATAATATCTTGAATCCATTTGTGAAGCAATTACTTGACGACGAACTACGTTCTGGATATTTTCAACGGGACGGTGCAACCCATACAGCCGCCGAAACTATTAACTACTTACGTAATTTTTTCGACGACAGATTGATCAGTTTTCGATTAGACATTGAATTTCCACCTAGATCACCTTGTTTAACGGTTACGGATTACTTCGTTTTTCCTCATTTAAAGAATACTATTCTTAAAACACCAGTTGCAAATTTAGAACAATTACAAGAAAGGATTATCCAAGAATGTGGTAACATTTCTCCAGAGATGCTGGTCAACACTTTCGAAAATATGAAGAGACGTGTGAATTTATGCTTGGAGCATGGCGGTGGCCAACATCAGCTATTTATGTAAATATTTTTCTTTTTCTTTCTGTATATCTATTCTTATTTTGTTAATTTTGTAAACAACAAAAATAAATTTGTATTTGTCTACTTATTTTATTACTAACTAGTTTGGCATATCATGTCATAATATGAATTTGACAAAATTTTAACCTAGATTTGGTTAGATATTTCGTCCCCATATCATTGTGATCTAAACCAAGCCCCACGTTTTTTGATCCAAGCCCTCTTTGATGCAAATAATTTTTGCTTGCACGGTATAAAAGAATTATTGGAAGCACGCGTGCAGGGTAATCAAGTATAATATTATAAGCATTCTACTTTATTAGAGTTTTTGTCAATATGACTCCAGAATGTAAGAATAAGCAAATCTGTGGTAAATGTAACAACACATCCCATATTTAGCTAAAGACTGTGATAATCAAGTTGAATGTACAAATAATTATGACATAAATCGTTCCTCGTTTAATGTGAAGTGACGTGTCCATATAAATATGCTAAATACTGCTAAGCCCAAGATATGGTATTAACAGTAGCAATTAAAACGAGAAAAACAAAACAACTGCGTAAAACAGCCACCGAAACAGAACATTATGTAAGTAAGTAAGTAAGTAAGTTGCTGGGTATACTTCGATGAGGGGGCTTTGTCTTTCTATTGTCCCTGATTTACTCTCTGTGGTTCATTTCTTTCTTTTTCTTTTTTCTTCATTATTTTTCTTATCATATTTTGGATAGTTCCCCACTTTTTTCACTTTCCATCATGTGCTCAATTATGTTATTTGCGTTTAATTGGATTCCCAACGACATATGTGTTTCTTGCCTTTGTCTTTCCCATCTTATACAATTGAATAAGGTGTGATCTACGGTATCTTCTTCTCCACAATAGTTACAGTTACTAGTCTTTGCTACTCCGATTCTTCTCAGGTAAGTATAGAATGTAAGCCCTTGAGTAGTGTAGTAGTCGGTATTTCTGTGACTGCATTAATTTGTACCATTTTTTAATGTTTGGAATTAATGTTTTGGTCCACTGTACCTTATCTCTAGTATTATTCCACATTTCTTGCCATTTTTCCATGGTTCTTGTTTTGGCTTCTCTCTTTGCTACTGTTTTTTCTCCATCCGCCTCAAAAGTATATCTTCTTTCTTCGACTTGGAGTTCGATAGGTGCTATCCCTGTTATAACCTGTAACGCCCTTGTCGATGCCGTGCGGTAAGAGCTCGCAACTCTAAAAAGCATTTTTTGTTGTGTACGTTCCATTTTATCCTTGTATCTCTTGACATTCATTATAGTATGCCATACCGGAGCACCATACAATAGTATTGAGTGCATAACCCCACTTAAGACAGCCCTCTTTTGACTTCTTGGTCCATTGATGTTTGGCACCAATTTCGAGAGTGATGATATCATCTCCTCAGGTTTTTTGGTAACCATGTTTATATGTTCCCTGTAACTCTTGTGACTCCCCAATATTATTCCCAGATACTTAACTGCTTTACTAGGTTGTACTTCTATTCCCATAAGTTCAAATTTGACATTTATATTATTTCTATTTCCCTTTAATATCACGGCCTCGGTCTTCTCTGGTGCAAGTTCCAGGTCATTGTTCTTTAACCATGCTACAATTTTTTTGAGTGCGACGTTTGCTTTTAGCTCTACGATATTTAAATATTCTGCTTCTACTAGAATCGCCAAGTCATCAGCATAACATACAGGTGTCACCCCTTCTCCCAATTCGAGTCGCAGTACTCCATCGTATAGTATGTTCCACAGTATTGGTCCTAACACTGAACCCTGTGGGACCCCCATTGTCATATCCATCTCTTTTCCTGCTATCTTTAGTTTGCGATGTTTAAAGTAGCTTTCAACTATGTTTATCAAATATTTTGTTTGATATTTGTAGATTTCTTAGTTCCCTGATTATATAGCTCCACGTAGCAGTATTAAAAGCATTTCTTATGTCTAACGTTATAAGAGCGCACCATTTATTCTTTGTACGGTGGACTGTATCCGTAACCGTTTTTACCGCTTGAATTGTTGACTTTTCTTTTATAAAACCAAACTGGTGTTTTGACAGGCCTCTTCGTTCATCTATTTCTTTTAACAGTATTTCCCTTATCATTGCTTCAAACAGTTTTCCCATGGTATCTAAAAGACATATCGGTCTAAAACTTGATGCCCTGTCAGTTGGTCTTCCATTTTTCCACAATAGGCATACTCTTGCCATTTTCCACTTATCCGGGAATTCTTGTTCACGCAAAAGAGTGTTCATAATTTCCAGCAAATAATCAGTTTCGTTCGTAATTATCTCCTTTTCTACTTCTGGTGGGATACTATCCGGACCTGGGGCTTTTCCACTTTTTATTCTTTCTTTTGCTGTAAAAAGCTCCTCTCTGGTAAAATCTGTTACTTCATTGGCTATATTTCCCCTTTCCCATTGGTCAGCTTTATTCGGGAAAAGTGCCGTCACAATCTCTTCCATTTTGTCCTTAGCTAGGTTAAAAGGCAGCTTTCGGTTTTTTAGATGCTTCATCACAATTTTGTACCCGTTTCCCCATACGTTGTCATCTAGTTCCGTACATAGATTTTTCCAGTTTTGTTTTTTAGCTTTAGTTATTAGTTTTTTTAGTTCTTTTCTGGATAGGTTATATAATGCTTTAACCTCTTGTATTTCCGCGTCATTTCTATTTGCTCTTGCATTAATGCGTGTAAGTCTTCTACGTGCCGTTGTACATTGTTTTCTTTTAATTTCTATCTGATCGTTCCACCAGAAAGGAACTTTTGCGTTTTCTATTCGGGTCCTTTCTACACAACTTCGTTTATACGCTTTTGTAATCGTCTTTATGCATTCTTCTATTTCATTCATTGGGATCATCTTGGATCATTTTTTGCATATTCGCATGAAAAATTGCCTTATTAAAGAATACCTTTTGACGCGCATCTTGTTGTTTTCTTTTCTGCCTTTCTTTCATTATTTCAAAGTATATAAACGCATGGTCACTTCCTGGCTCATCGTCTAAAATTTTCCAATATCGTATGTTTCTGGATAAGTCTTGGGTAGAACAGGTGACATCGATGTATGACTTAGTAGGCCCTCTGACTAAAGTTGGAGCATTTCCACTATTGTGTGTTATTAAGTCCAGAGTATCCATCCACTCTACAAAATATTCTCCTCTGAAATCTGTTACAGGCGAGCCCCACCTTGGTGATTTAATATTCATGTCTCCCAGTATGAGCGCCTCTCTAGAGTGTTCTCTTACCTTGTTCATTATTACGTCGATATAGGTTTGGAACTCATTTATAGAAATATTTGGGGAGCAATAACAACAGTACATGCAGTATATATATTGCTACATCTAAGTTCTTATCTGTTACCCATCTGGAATTTTTTGTAACTATTCTATTTGGTTCACTAGCTATAATTATATCTATGTCCTCCTTTTCTAAGGTTAAAAAGGCTAAATCATGTGCTGTTCTGGATCTGTTTAAATGTACTTGCAGGATCTTTAAAGAAGTTCCCATTGTATTTCTTTGTGGTACGTTTGCCATTTTGATGTTTTGAGGTTTGACTTCCTTTTCTTTTCCCTTTTTTTCTTTTTATTTGGATAACGTCTTTAGCAACGTTTTGTAGTCCGGGCATCTGAGTGAGCCCATTTTATGTCCTTTTTTATCACATACTGGGCAATATTCATCATTTTTACAAAATTCCATTTTGTGCCCCTTTTCACCGCATTTAAAACAATTTTGTTCCCTATTTGGTCCACTGCAGTTTTGTGCCGCATGTCCAAAGTTTTGGCATCTGTAACATCTTAGGATGGCTGCTACTCTTTCCCTTATTTTACAATTTATCCATACAACTTTTAACTTACCGACATTCAATACCATTTCTGCCATTTTTGAATTTAAAGCGATCGTCGCTTTTAGTTTTCCTATACTGGTGGGTCTTATGTTTTTTATATATACTGTTTCTTTGGAAATCTGAAATTGTCTTTCCATTTCTATTTGGATTTCTTCCTCTGTGGTTAATGGGTCAAGGTCCATTAGGGTAAGTATTTTTTCTTCTACCTTAATCTTTGCTGATGCCCCCTTAATTTCCTTTTCAATTTCCTTTGTGATGCCTCTCCCTTATCTAGTCTGAGAAGTACATCCCCTTGTTTAGTTTTTCGTACGTCCTTTATTGTAACTCCAATCTTTTCAGGGTCCACTTTAGTTTTTAGTTCGCGTAACAGATCAGCATAAGTACGACCGTTGGCTTTAATAATTATAGATTCTTCACCATCTTTTCGTCTTTGGATGGTACTAGTCCTGGTCACTATATTTGTTCCATCTTCTTGTTTTTTTATTTCTTTTCGGACATATAGAGTTATATCCAAGTTAGTCTCATAAAATATATATTCCAGTGTTTTTTTTTACCGTTTCCATGTCTGAGTAGTCTAACAGTGTCATTGCAATCTTTTCCCTATTTTCCGCTACTGCGATGTCTTTTATGGCTTAAAGTGGAGTACAAGGACTTTCAGTTATCCTTTGCGTTGGTTGTTATATCTGAAGTAAGTTTAAATATATATTTCTTCTTTAGATCAGTTGTCATCCCAGATACTGTTATTTTTGATGTGTTAACAACGTAGGTCACACCTCCTTCCTTTGGCTTTTCTGTTTCCATTAGTTGAGGATAACGCTCCTTGATAATTTTTGTCAGTCCGTTTTCCGATTATCCTTCAGAATAAAGAAGGCAAGGTCGCCATCCAGTGAAGCTTTTAATGGGTTTCCCGCCTTCACCCGTATCCTTCGATATGCTGATGATAGCCATTCTCTCCAGGTTATTTCCTTTAATTTATGATCATTTTTTCTTCGTCCATGAGCTTCCAGATCTCAGTTTTTGCTGATTGTTCGTCTTGACTTTTTGTGCTTGCTTCGTAATTGTAAAAGTCTGTTTGTGAGCCTGCTTCAGCGGTCATATTTTTTATTTCTGTGTTTGTTCCCTTATCAACTTTTTTCTTATCTTCAATATCTCTCACTCTTAGAGACTCTACCATAAAGTATATTTCTTCAATTCCTTTTTTGATGTCTCCCTTGGTATTCGGAATAGTTTTTATCACGGCTCTCATATCTGCTATCTTTGATGCCAGTTTTTTTAACATTTTCATCTTTGGACTTTAGCCACTGTTTGACGGGGGATTCTTTTCTTGGTCGTTTAATCGTCTGTTGAATATCTGTTGAGTCCTTTCCTTGCTGTATTTTCAGGATATCGTCGTCTTTTTCGCGACTTGAGTAAGATACAGATCTACTTCTAGGTGGTGTTTTTACTAATGAGTCTCGTCGCTTGAAGGGACGTGGATCATTTTTGTCTTCGGTCCAGAATACTGAGTCACTTTCGTTGGCATTTTCTGACCTGGTTTCTCCCTTCTCTTAGGTAGTCTTTTTGTTTTCTATATTTTTATTCATTCTGTTCCCACGAGTATGGTCGAAGTAATAAAGTCCAGTGCGGCAGTGCGCCATTATCCCACTAAGGCATTGCTTTCGCCTACTTCCCTCCCACCCTCGCCATGATGGAGGGAGACCGTTTGTGGCTCCATATCTCCCGGAGTCATTTACACCATCGTCACGGTCTAGAACTTAGCGTTGGGGTAAGTAAGTAAAAAACTAGTTTTGGTGCAAGAACGAATGGATTTTATCAAGATCAGTAACTATAAATTAGTGTATTTTTTGCAAGGAAAACTCCTCGGCATTGTGGTGTCTGCATCTACAGCCAAGAAAATCTTGCCTTTTTCGACGACAACAGCAGAGTAAGACTGTCTGTAGAAGGTGAGTAGAGTTGGCACGAGCTCTAGACAGAAAAAAAAATATATTTTCTGCTTGATCATGCGAACTTTGGGATCCTCTGATGTTTTTAATAGAAGTTTATTCAACTACAAGATAATTTCAGGGAACTTTTTATGACCTAAACAACCAGAATTTTTTTTTTCGATTTAATGGTTAATAGCTTTGATCTGTCGCCTAATGCCACAAGAGTTACCAAAAACTCTTCTTCTGTGATTGACAATTTGTTTTGTAATTTCAGTTCTAACTTCCAGACGTGGGATATGTTCTAAACACAGCACTCATCAGTGATCACATGCACGTTATAAAGACGTTTAAAAAAACGAACCATCAAACTATTACAGTGCATTTTCATTATGTATATTCAACTTGAAAATGTCGCAGCTTTACACGTTTTAAATAACGTGAGAATACAAACGTTTAGAATCAGTAAATTAAAACACATATCTAATTGGAAAATGCGTTTTTTTTAAGTTTAGATATAAAATTTAGCCATGTCTTATGGGACCTTCATTTTTATTGTTTTTTAAATATTTTACTGTTAGTGAGAAATCAATTAACCCCACATAAAAGCTCGTAAGTCGTTATTTTTCAGTTTTGCCCCAAAAATGTTTTATTTATATAAATTTTTAAACACCGCTTATTTAGTTTTTAGAAAAGAAACACAAAATGAAAGGACTTACTTGTACTCCGCCAAATCCATTTGGTCCAAGAAAATTCTCACACTCAGCGGCAATATCTTCCCATTTCCATTCAAACATTTGTACGATGGTATCTCTGCCTTCTGCAAAATTAGGATCTTTTTGTGCCAGTACAACACTGGCACACAAAATTACTGCTGCCAGCACTCTCATCTTGAGAATAATGATGATTTCTGTATTTAGAAAAAAAAAGATTTATATACAATTTATTTGTTATAACTTGAATATCCTAAAATTGTATAAAATATGCTTGTTTCTAATGCCATAAACTTAAATAGCATTCACTTTATCGATAAAAGTTGAGGGAGCACACGACTACCACAGCATAAATATAGTACCTATCTTGCACACACCTCACCGACGTCAAGTCCTGCCTAAACTGAGTTTAAAAAAAGGAATCACGAAGAATTTGCAACTTATCCTGTGTGCTTAGTGGAACTACGGTCCATAGCCATCAATGTTGTTTTGTTTGTATTACTAGTACCAAGAAAAAGTTCTACTAGTGATTAAAATACACGAAAAGCTCAAATCGAAACTACACTTTTACTTATATATTATGGTTAAAAATAAATATATTTATTGGATGGAATAATTAAAGTGTTCTAACACTGTATTTTGCAAATAAGAACTATATGAATAGAATAAACAAGCAAAATTTTAATAGAAAGAATGAATTTCTTCAAAAAATAATAAGTAGGCCTTGAAAAAACAAAATAGCTGCCATATAGAGAAAAATGAAATAAACTATTTTGTCTTCTCAAGGCCTACTTATAATTTTTAAATAAAATAATTTTTTTCTATTAAAGCTTTGCTCATTAACATATCGCAATTTTTGCGATAGGTTATAGTTCCATTCGGCACGAAATCTAGATCCCTGATCGCCTCTTAAAAATTTCCGTCTTATATAGCTGTTTGGTGAAAATAATGTATGTATGTATGTTGTCGTTGTGATTGTTGTAGTCGTCTCTTTTGACATTTCCACATTTGCGATTTTTTTCGGAAACGATTAGAGTAGGACGATTGAAACTTTTTGATTTTAGAGAGGAATAGGTTGTACCGGAAAAAAGTTATTAAACGTCAAAGTCGAAAAATATCGGATTCTCGTTGGCACTCGATATAAGTCGTTAAAATTATTTTAATCGATTTAAACTTTTTCGGCGTTAAGAAGACCGTGGGCTACAGAAGCCAATTGTTTGAGAGCGCGATCAAATTTTAGAAATAATTTTTTTGATTTTTTTTAAAGTCGAAAATGGGTCGAAAAAGGTATCTATTGGATCGCTAATAATTCGAATTGGGTTCATCCGATCGACATTTGATTTGGATAATCGTTTAGGCCATCTCAAATACTACCTTTATCCAATATATCGTTCTATACCTAACTGAACTGGAAATTGTCGAAAATTGTAAGAAAATGAAAAGTACGATTTTAGGCTTGATTTTTTTACGGTTTTTACTTTTTTCGTATGGAGAAGGACTTTCGATCGAAATGTTGAATACTTTAGTGGCTATAGCTAGTCAGATTGTATTAATTAGTTATTTTTTCGTTTCTTTTTCTTTAATACGGAAAAAACGGCAAGCTTTTGAATTTTCATTTTTTGACATTTTTTTCGTGTCGCGATATGTTTCCCCTTCACGTTCCGCAGGAATGTGAGGCAAAAAAAAGCAATAGTACACAAAAAAAAAGAAAAATACTTTTTTAATTCACATTTTCAGTAGTAATAATAGATGAACTCTCGGCTGACGGTTAGCGATATGTACCCAGTCTAGTTTATTCTATTTCGACAATAGTTGTTTTGCATCGACGGCTATTTTCGCAAATAACTAGAAAACAGTGACAGATTCGATAAGAATATAAGGAACCAAAAAGAATGAGAAAAAACTGGGAGTCAAATTAGGATATCAGTATTTATACAGGGTATTAAAAGATATATAAGTATATAGGGCTGGCGGCAGGTGTGCGAAACATTTTCCCATAGCAATGAATGCTTGCAATAATGAAAATATAATACACACGTCTCACTAGTATGAAAAGAGCCATTTACAAAAACTGATGTACAATATACTAGGATATTTTTTACAAATTATTTTATTGAATAATACCAAACTATGTCGCAGGTGTCTCTCATGCATTCTTAAATGAAATAATCTCACGTAATTTATCGCTTATACCCTCTACCATCTCGAATACTTGCCTATTAATCGCACACACTGATTCTTCATCAGTAAGATTCTCTATCTTGTATCTAAACTTAATGAAATATCAAAACGATAACCATAGTAACATACGTAAACATCAGTTTTTGTCATGGCTAACTTACTAATAACCGAATAAAAATTGAATTGTATAGAAAATTTTACAAATCATGCTTAATACGTCAGAAAAATGGTTAAACTAGTTAGTTAGGTACAGGTATGATATACAAGAATGAAGTGAAATTTTAGCAGCTTTTCAAATCCGTAATAATATACAGGGTGTTACATTTGAAAAAAAGGACTTATGGTCACTTTTCCAAGTTACCAGAATAAGTGTATTTTTCAACCACCCTGTATATTGCAACTAAGATTTGGGACTATAGCAAAGAGCCCTATGGTATTAGTTAACTATTTACCAAATTTTAGGATTTCACTCTTTTAGAGTTCAAAATTATCAGCATTTTTAAAAGTGACGTTTTCGGACAAGAAAAAACGGAAATTAATTTATATCTTAGAAACGGTAAGAGATAAGTTTAGAGTAGAGTTAATAAAAGTTGTAAGGAAAGTAATGGTGGTTTCGAAAATAAAATAAAATATATGATGTTGCATTTAAAAAAATCGAAGTAACTATTATTTTTGCGTGGAAGCGGCAACACTGTATTGTTAAAGATATTTTAGGTTGGTAGAGCATGTCCGTTTATGTACGTGACCAAATTTTCAGAACGATTCCTTTACTGGTTCGTCAGAAACGTCTAACGTTCCATCCACCGTGAATCACCGTGTATATTATATTTGATAAGTTTATTTTGTAATTTTTTTAAAGGTTTTATTATTGTAGAGGTAGCAGATCCCCATATTGAAATTAAATATTGCAATTTAGAATAAATTAGAGAATAATAAATATTTTTTAGAGGTGTAATTGGTAAATAATGTCTAATTTTGTATAAAATTCCAATCAAAGGAGATACATTTTTTCTAATATATTCGATATGTGTTTTCCAACTTAAATTTTCATCTATATAAAATATAGTCCCAATTTAAAAATATTTTTGAATTGTCGAAATATAATACCTAATAAACATACATATAGAATCATAGAATATACAGTTGTAATTATTGTGTAGTGAATTCACATTCAGGATAAGTGAACTACTAGTTACCTAGTGGTTTAAAGTCTTGAATAGGTAATTTCCCATGAATAGCCAAAATTTATAGTGAATCGACATTCAGGACAGGTGAACTACTAGTTTCCTAGTGGTTTAGAATCTTGAATAGGTAATTTGCTATAAATTGCCCAAATTTATAGTGAATTGACATTCAGGACAAGTGAACTAGGTACTAGTTTCCTAGTGGTTTAGAGCCTTGAATAGGTAATTTGCTATGAATAGCCCAAATTTATAATGAATTGACATTCAAGATAGGTGAACTACTAGTTTCCTAGTGGTTTAGGGGCTTAAATAGGTAATTTGCTATGAATAGCCCAAATTTATAGTGAATTGACATTCAGGACAAGTGAACTACTAGTTTCCTAGTGGTTTAGAGCCTTAAATAGGTAATTTGCTATGAATAGCCCAAATTTATAGTGAATTGACATTCAGGACAAGTGAACTACATTATCATACATACATATCCTGAAACAACACACAACAAGAACAACAAAAAAAACATCAATACATACACACATTGATTTAATGACTCTCTATTCAGAAGTCCTCGACACAAAAATATTTTTCCAAAAATATTGATTAAAGTATAATGTTATATTTAAGTAATATAAATATACGCGATTGAATCTTAATTAAGGTAAGAGCGTCTAAATATTTTATAAAAATTAATATGTGTTTTAAAAAAGCAAGACCAGCGAATTCGGGCACTAAAAACGATTACTCCGGAGCCTTTTTAACACTATATTAATTAAAACACAATAAAAATCTAAACTTAATACGTACATGCACAAAATTGAATAAAAATGACAAATAATGCAAAACTTCTGTTGGAGAAACTTAAAAAAAAATAAAAATGTAATGCTTACCCAAACTAAATTGGCAGTGATAGGAATACGAATAAGAGGATTCGGTTTTATACGATTAATGTATGTAATTCTTAAGTGTGTTGTTATGCATGTGATAAGATAAATAAATAGTAAATTAAGTATTTTGTATTGCTAGCAAAAGCTATTTTAATTTTACGGAACCAGTTCATCATCTCAAATTGGAGCTGTAGGGAAAAAAATAGGAAATATTATTATTTATTCAGTGTGAGTTATTTTGTTTTATTCAATGCTGAAATAAAATTCATCCATGGATTATAATGTCCAATACTAATGATGCGATGTGCGAAATAAGAATATTCTATTGCTTTATCTGACATGTAAAGTTTAAAAAACTTAAATATAAAGTAAAAAATAAATTAATCGAAACAGGTATTGGTGCGATCAGTAAAATTCAAATTCAGACAGGTCAGCTAGAAGACTTGGAACAACGATGCGACCTGCGCAACAAATAGTTTAAAATTAATAATACTGCACGCACCGTTTGCCGATCGCTTCGAACCCCCACCAACCTCTTGTGGATTATAGGTTTTAACGGATACAATTCGTTTTTGGGGACGCTGTTATGCTTTCTTAAGTATAGAGAAAACGCTTTACTGGGAACAAAATGCGTCGCATAAAAAAGATACAATTTATTTCTTAACAAAATTGATGTATTAAAAGTAGTTCATTGTTCAACAAGACTGTGCGGCTAAAGAACCTAATAACTACCAATAAAAACACTGTTCTAACAAACCTGGAATTGATATAACACTAAAGCGAGTTTGATACACTATCAATTTATTAAATATGGGTTAATAAAAAAAGCTAGCTAGCAATACAAACTATGTTTTAGCAAACCTGTTGTATTAAATCATTTTCCTCAGTGTGTCATAAATCATGCTTGCGACTTAGTAACATTCTGAACTCAAGTCACAATCATTAACACATTGACAATTTGCTATTTCAGTTTGAGACGTAAAAAATGTCAGTGAATGGTGAATGTTAATCAAATTTGAATTTTGCCCTATTATAACTATTTTATATGATGTTCAAAATGTTCACCACCAACTGTTCTGCAGTAAAGCAATTGATCACTTTTAAATAACGTACATCTCTAAACAATCCAACTTTAAATATCATAATTTCTTCCTAATAACCTTACTTACCCTCAAAAAGCGTTTAAGACAACTTAAGAGAACCAATGCCTTTAAAGTAAATGTACTATTAACATTTTCAAAGTGTGTAAAGCTTGAATGACGGGGCAGCCTTCGAGGAAATAATTTCCCTACATTTTATCGGCTACCAGACGTTTCCAAATTGCCCACACAAACTGAATTATTATTGGCTTTTATATTTTCCTATTTTCTTTTCTTGAACTTTATTTTTAATTAAAAAGTGAATATTGTGGCTTATCGGACAAGTGTGTAACTGTTTTTTATATGGGAATACACAGGAATCCAAGCACAATGGATACCCTGGGGCGGGTAGACCACGACGGCCTATTCGGGCAGCCATAACCCAAGCAATCCCGGCAACGGCGGTAAGATGTAATAAAAGCCTTTTTGCAAAATCAAAGCGGCCATCAATACACCGTAGCGCCATCCCAGCGGAATTAACTCCAATATAAAAGGCAGTCACACTGGTATATCGAAAGGTAGACAACTAAATAAATCACGTAGTGCATCACAATCCATTATAGGGAACGCTATTTGCGTTTTCACCGGAACATCTGCTGTTTTAGCAGACTAGAACCAGATCAACGCTGGCACCCACTAGAATGCGCGCAGTCCGTTAAAGAAAAGTCATAAAAATGTTCGCAAAAATAATTAAAAAGTGAATATTGTGGCATATTGGACAAGTGTGTAACTGGTTTTTTATATTGGAATACACAGGGATCCAAGCACAATGGATACCCTGGGCGGGTAGACCACGACGGCCGTGTCGTCCTTGTTGACTCTACGGGCAGCCATAACCCAAGCAATCCCGGCAACGGCGGTAAGTTGTAATAAAAGCCTTTTTGCAAAATCAAAGCGGCCATCAATACACCGTAGCGCAATCCCAGCGGAATTAACTCCAATATAAAAGACAGTCATACTGGTACTAATCGAAAGGTAGAAAACTAAATAAACCACGAAGTGCATCACAAGTCCAGTATAGGGAACGCTATTTGCGTTTTCACCGGAACATCTGCCGTTTTAGCAGACTAGAACCAGATCAACGCTGGCACCCACTAGAATGCGCACAATCCGTTTAAGAAAAGTCATAAAAATGTTCACAAAAATAATTAAAAAGTGAATATTGTGGCATATCGGACAAGTGTGTAACTGTTTTTTTATATTGGAATACACAAGGATCCAAGCACACTGGATACCCTGGGCGGGTAGACCACGACGGCCGTGTCGTCCTTGTTGACTCTACGGGCAGCCATAACCCAAGCAATCCCGGAAACGGCGGTAACTTGTAATAAAAGCCTTTTTGCAAAATCAAAGCGGCCATCAATACACCGTAGCGCCATCCCAGCGGAATTAACTCCAATATAAAAGACAGTCACACTGGTACTAATCGAAAGGTAGACAACTAAATAAATCACGAAGTGCATTACAAGTCCAGTATAGGGAACGCTCTTTGCGTTTTCACCGGGACATCTGCCATTTTGCAAACTAGAAACAGATAAACGCTGGCACCCACTAGAATGCGCGCAATCCGTTTAAGAAAAGTCATAAAAATGTTCGCGAAAATAATTTAAAAGTGAATATTGTGGAATATCGGACAAGTGTGTAACTGTTTTTTATATTGGAATACACAGGGATCCAAGCACAATGGATACCCTGGGCGGGTAGACCACGACGGCCGTGTCGTCCTTGTTAGGACTCTACGGGCAGCCATAACCCAAGCAATCCCGGCAACGGCGGTAAGATGTAATAAAAGCCTTTTTGCAAAATCAAAGCTGCCATCAATACACCGTAGCGCCATCCCAGCGAAATTAACTCCAATATAAAAGGCAGTCACACTGGTACTAATCGAAAGGTAGACAACTAAATAAACCACGAAGTGCATTACAAGTCCAGTATAGGGAACGCTCTTTGCGTTTTCACCGGGACATCTGCCATTTTGCAAACTAGAAACAGATCAACGCTGGCACCCACTAGAATGCGCGCAATCCGTTTAAGAAAAGTCTTAAAAATGTTGGCGAAGATAATTTAAAAGTGAATATTGTGGCATATCGGACAAGTGTGTAACTGTTTTTATATTGGAATACACAGAGATCCAAGCACAATGGATGGGGCGGGTAGACCTTTGATTTTGCAAAAACGCTTGTAATACATCTTACCGCCGTTGTCGGGATTGCTTGGGTTATGGCTAGTGATGTAAAGGTAATATTAGCGAGGTAATGTTACCGGTAATTTTGGTAATATTACGTAATATTACTGCAAGATGGGTAACATTGGGAATATTGTTTTTTTTCGCTCCATACTCTCATTTCTTTGCTCAGCTAGCAAGGGCTATTTATGTCTCAGGAGCCCCCTTAAATATGACAACGAAAAAAGTATGGTTAGATGTATTCAAAACAATGAGATCCGAATATAAACCACCCTCTCGTTACCAGTTGTCAAATTCGCTCCTCGAATCCGAGTAGGGGAGGGTGGTCCACAATGAGACACTTTTTGTTAAATGACCCATAGTTTGAAATGATTTTGTATTTAAACGCGATCTATAGGCCTATATGTTAGTTTGATAAGTGGCACAAGTACTGGTGAAGCATACAACATTTTAAAATAAATAATTTTATATTTAGTTTATTTTTTTAAAAATCCCTGCATTGTCTCATTGTGGACCAAAGCATGTTCCACATTAAGACTATGAATTTCCACAATGGGTCAAGTCTGTTGTTTGTTTGGGTTGATTGTAATAAAGAGAATAATGTATAAAAGTATAACCTTTATTATATAATACATCAACTGAAACTTAGAAACGAATACAAATGTGAATCTGTGGCATCTTTGGTAGCAAAACATTTGGCAAAAAATAAAACTAAACATTCTAAAAACAAAAGAAAAATTTCTAACGTCTCTAACGAATATCGAGTTCCCAAATTGAACGTCAAATTGTAAAAAATTCTGTTGCCTTTTTGTTCCTGATAATCGTGGCTTAGGAAGAAGGTGTGCAACATCCGATTTTTTACAATAGAAATATCTTCGCGTTTTAAAAAAAAAATTTATTTCGCACTTTGTTGCTTTTTCTTAAAAAAGTTATCTGATACTCTTTCTCTTCAACTGTTATTATTTTTCCAACATAGAAAAAATCCTTTTTATTTGCTTGGAACCTGACCAATACAAAATCATCAACTTTAAGTACTTTTTCTTCAAAATCTTCTTTAAATAACTGAATTTCTTCATCAACGTCATATTCTGAGCTAGAATCGTCGTAATTTTCGTTAATGTCATGTTCGCTGTCCGAATCGTTGGAGTCTAATTTCTTTTCTTTTTTAAAAACTTTTTTGCAAACCCTTTTAACCTCTTTGATTTTTCTGGATATTTGAGCCTCTTCCAAAATAATTTTTTCGGGGGTATCGGTAGGAATAAAGCTTCTTCCTCGTTTCCTGGTATTTATATTTTTTCGTTCGCCCGCCTTTGGAAATCCTTTAAATATTTCAGGCGGTGTAAATTGAGAACTTCTTTGAGGGTGCGATGCAGGAACTGCAATGTCACTAATAATATTAATTTTTGACGAGCCACTTTGACCATTCTTTGGTAGTATTCTAGGTTTACTTGAATTTTAATTAAAACGGGCTGGTCTTCTTCTTGTGATAGGTATTGATTTGTTATTTGATCTTTGTTATTTGACTCTACTGATAGTGCACTCTGCTTACTAGTAGTTGACATGACATAAATAGTTAGGAGTCATTCTAACATAATCATCTGGTTCTGCGTCTCTTTGCTTTCTTACATATCTGTCCAAAGTTTAAAACTTAACACCAAAGTTTTTAGCAGCTGCTCTAAGTTTAAGACCGCCTGTTATCACGGCGCGGCGGCCACAGCATTTCTCATTTGCTCATCTGTAAAGCTTCCTTTATCACTTTTTCTCTTTCGCCCACGAGCCATATTTCACTAGAAAAAATTTAAAATGAACCTAATGTTCCACAATGGGACTGTCTCATTGTGGACCATCGCAGTTTGTCCCATTGTAGAACAAGGTACATTGCAGACAAATTTTCTTAAAAAAAAAATAGTTACATCACCGCATATTCAAAAACGCGCCAGTAAAACATAACCCCACAACCCACTAATATTTACGATGAAGTCAAATTTAGCGAGAATTAGATAGATTTTTCAGTACAAACTTTTTTAAAAACCAGTTTTATATAATACACAGTCTCGATTTTAAAAAAAATATTGTTAATTTTCTAAAAAAGCTAGAAACTTACCAGCTTTAAAGCAACGTGTCACATCTAACTTAAGACCTCTGTTACTGAAATAAACGATGCCAAATCTTCTAAGAGTAAGTTTTAATTGGGAATTCTCATTGTGGAACATGTCTCATTGTGGACCACCCTCCCCTACACTAGAGTAAAAACTGCAGTTTCTTCAAAAATGAGTGAAGCACCTATCTTAAGCTTACAAATGGATGGATGGTCAAATTGCAGAAATGACTCTATATCTAATTTTGTTATTAATACACCTCTTCCGGTATTTTATAAATCAATACATACCGAAGATAACAGACATTTAGCAACATTTTTGGCCTCAGAAATTGAAAAAGTGTTGGAAGAATTGGGAGCTTCAAAATTTCTAGCTATTGTCACTGACAACGGAGCTAACATAAAAAAGGCTCGTGAAATAGTTATCAGCAAGTACGATTATTGTATTTGCCACGGTCAAACCTTCTGGTTGAAGAATTCTTGAAATTAGACCATTTTTCCAATTTTAAAAAGAACCTAATTGCATTGTATCTGAGTTGAAAAATTCGCAGATTTTACATGCAAGGTTTGAAAAAATCCAGTTGAACAAAACAGAGCGATACATCTCTTTAAAATTGCCGGTGAAAACAAGGTGGGGTTCCTATGTTTCTTGTCTAAAAAGCTTTTTGGACACTAAACTAAACATTGATAGCCCAGATATTTCTGATGTTCTTTCATCAAATACAGTAAGACTTCTTCTTCAAAACGAATTTTGGTTACAAATAGAAGCAACTTATGACTTGTTCCAGCCAATCTCTAAATGGATAACGATTTTTGAAGCTAACGGGTAAACAATCTCAAAAGATGTCGCACCGGGTTCTATAATTCCCGTCGATAATCTCAAAAGTGTTTATCTGCATTTTTGAAATAAGGCCTATATTACGTGACCAAGTATAAAATTTATCTATTACCATGTTTGAAAACCAGAAAATGTGTTCAATTCTTGAAAAACGAGAAAATAAATGTTTAAAACCCGTTCATCTTGCTACTTACCTATTAGAACCAAGTCAACGCGGCGAGAATTTAACTGAAGCTGAAAATTTCATTGCAACGGAGTTCATCTATAAAACTGCAAGGCGTCATCCAAAGTATTCTTTGCAAGGAGATCTTATTATGGAAGCACTCGCGCAGTACAAAATTAGAGGTAATATTTTTGCTAAGGATTTTGTCATTTCCAGCGAAAAATCTATGTCTGGACCTGTTTGGTGGGCAGGAATTTGCTCCAGTTCTAAAATAAGTAGGTTGGCTGTAGACATTTTAAATTTACCATCGTCAACAGCCGCAACCGAAAGAACCTAACCGTGAAGAAGATCATTCAAGAATAGTAGAAGATACTAGAGGAAGAAATTAAAAAGAAGATATTGGTTTCGAAGTTATAGACTTGACTCAATTAACGAAAGAGAAAAAAGAATTAGATGACGAAGTTGGGGATGATGATGAGGATAATTTACCATTATCCACACTATTACATAGTCCATTCTGACTGTGACTAGTTTAAAAAAACGATCTTGTTGTTTTTCGTAATGTTTTTACAGTTTTGAAAAAAAACATGTATTACCTACATAAAAAGCTGTTTTTTTATAAATTACCAATGTTACCGTAATATTACCTAATATTACCGGTAATTTTACATCACTAGTTATGGCTGCCCGTAGAGTCCTGACAAGAACGAAACGGCCGTCATGGTCTATCCGCCCCAGGGTATCCATTGTGCTCGGATCACTGTGTATTCCAATATAAAAAAAAACAGTTACACACTTAACCGATATGTCACAATATTCACTCTTTAATTATTTTCGCGGACACTATAGTATCTTCTAAACATTTTTATGTTTAATTAAAATCTTACGTTTGTCAAAGTTCGCCACTATTTAAAAACAATAATTACGTGGGATACTATATTTTTAAAATTATTTTATTATTCACTGAAAATACGACCCTAAAGTAAAACTAATTAACAAATTTTCCCACTAAAGAGCGCATAGAAGTACATCCGAAAAATAAAACGGCGCGCATTTACGGCTCTTTTTGCACCGGTGCAATCATTTTTGAAATCGATCCGTGATTGTGCAGTCTTCACGCTGATCAACTCGGCCTTTGCCAATGCCGACAACACAAAATGTTAATCGTTTTCATTGTTTCTGCAATTTTTATAGTTTTAGGAATTTTTTTGTCATAATGGGTATAATGAAAGAATGTCCTAAAAGTTTTCACTTTTATTATTAAAGTTTTTTTAACCTCTTACGGTTAATCTTTTATTAATATCTACAGATCAAAGCATGTATAGAACATTCACCATAGTTGGTCCATTTATCGAAGAGACCTGATTATATTTACGAATTTTTTTATTATTATTTACAAAAAAACCAGTGGCGTAACACACAGCCCTGCACACCCCGCACGGCGGGGGTGCCCGGCGAGCTTTGCTTTTTATAGGTATTTTATTTCATACTTAATTTTATTTTTTTATATTTTAAGAATTTAACTTCGTTAAGTGAAGAAGAATTATATACGTAAGAACGGGGAATTTACAAACGATATGATAAAAATAATATAATAATAATAATAATAAACGTCTTTTTATTATGATAAACAAAAAAACAATTACAAAGACTAATAATAATAGGCAGACAAGCAAAAGCGGGGCGCAGTCTAGCCACAAAGGCTACTCAACTTATAGTATATAAATTATATACTTATAGTTGGGTTAATTGAATTTTGACAAGACGTCTTAAAATCCGTCAACTTAAAACTAAAAAAAGCGACCTTTAAGAAGTCAATTCAATTAAAAGGAGTTTGATATGAGTCAGCCAAAGAAGAAACGAAAAGATGCAAAAAATAGTACTAATGAGGATATTTTACAAAATGATGTATTAAAAATTCAAAATAATGAAGTGGAAATTGTCAATATTGACACATTTGTCAAATCAGAAGAAAATCTATCAAAATGTGATTTGTTTTTAAAAATTATAGATGGAAAAGATGAACTAATAAAAGCTAAGGATGTTATAATAAATGAACTTCAAGAAAAAATTTTATTACTGAAGGAAAGCAGAGTCTATTTAGTAATCATTACTACATATGTTAGTAACAATATGATCCATGAAAACCTGCTCTTACTAGAAAATTTGGCTGCTTCAGCATAATTGAATATTAGTAAGGAACACATATTGAATAGTCCTAGCCAGTTTATTTAGTAACTGTTACATGATCGTGTAATATCAATGTACTCGTGTGGTAATTTTATTGTATTGTCGTTTAAAGGAGACTTGTTTAGTAATCACAGCATGATTGTTTAGTAATCACTGCTTCTTTGTTTAGCAAGTTATACAGGGCGTTCCATAAATATGTGCTGTTCAAACGAAACTTTTATATACGGTAAGTTTTTTTAAACACGGGCCATAAGGATTTACATAATTAATTTTGCACCCCCTGTTAACTGGTATTGTAATAAAAAGTTAAAAAAAAAGTTGGTGTTCATGTTATAAACTGAGGACATTTTATACTTATAACGTTAACATGTTTTTAGCGACAAACTTCAATGAAATTAAAGAAATCATTCAGTTTTTTATTCTAATAAATTGTATTTATTACAAAAAAAAACATATATTTTTTAAAACTGATTAAAGTTTATAGATTAAAAAAAAATACTGTTTTTATAATATTATAATATAAACATATGGGTCCGAAAATGCTTCCTAAGGGAGCTACGCCCCTTTGAATAGGACACCTGTTGTGTATGTAATTGTAAAGGGTTATAAAGTACTAGAGAAAAAATCGTCTTTAAGATGTCCTATTCAAAGGGGCGTAGCTCCCTTAGGAATCATTTTCGGACCCATGTTAATAAAAACTTTTTGCCTTATTTTTATGCACGGATTACGCCCCCGAAAGGATGCCGCTTACTTTTGAATCACCCTGTATATGATCACAATAATCACATAAAAAAAACAACGAATTCTTTAGGTATACAGCACAGGCATACAGAACTGAAAAATAATGCGCGTAATGCGTATCGCGTCACACAACTTCTCGCGGAAGATACGATTACAGATTGGACTTTTGCTTTTTCTGATGTCCGAATGGCAGAGCAAACGCTTTCTTATTGGCTGACGTTCAACCGAATTTACCCTTTCCTACATCCAAATAACGAATCTTAAAAAACCGTTTTGCTCTAGTAGAACCGCGATCGAGCTATCCTGGCTTTAAGTACCTGGCAAAGTGCATTAGGGTTACGATTAAAAATTGTAACGCTAGGATTGCTAATTCAGATAGCGATAATTACTTAACCGTTTAAGTTTATTTCTTTATAAAATTATTTAGCTGGTATAGACATAATAATATAGCAACAGTTAACAAATATGTTGTAATAACAACACTATAAGATTTGTAAAACCCAGCAAAATATATACTGCAACGACTACAAGATCATCATATGTCACCTTTAAACAATATTTTAACTAATACAGCGGTTTATTTAGTAACAGCTGCTAAATTTGTGCAGCCCGATAACTTAGAAAACTTCATTTTCTCAGTGTATCATTTAGCCAATAGGAAATAGGAGTTAATGCTACCGTATAGTCATTATTGCTCTGAATACACACAGTAATTATCAGGTTGTATTGGGGTGCAATTTTGTTTTATATACTGTATTAGTTTTGACTAGCAGTTGTAATAAAACTTGACGTTAATGATAATAATATTTACTTGCCACGGTTAAACGTATACTTACCACTAAAAATCAGTACCACCTACTGTAGTTCTCAAAAATTTAAATAGCTTCTAGGGTGATATTGTGATATTGTTCTTGTCGTTTAAACAGTTGTATAAAGAATATATGAATTCTTACAGTTCTTACTCTTGCTTTCCTAAGATTATTTTATTACTAAAGACAATGTTTCGGTTAGTTAGTAACTAAAATATAATATTAACTGACAATATTAAAAAGCCTAGAATTAGAACCTAGTTAGTTAAGTATTAGTATTAGGAATGTACGGTCAAACGGGGCTAAGTGGATCAAAATAATTGATTTTTTTTTGCAATAACTTCGTAACCGCTTTGAATTTTTGGTTGAAACTTCATATTTAGATTCTCTCACTCTTTAGGCTTCGAATACCATCGTGACATTATGTAAAACTAGCTTTATAATATTTTTTTTATACATTTATAGTGATCCACTTTCCCCTGCATTCTGGGGTAAAGTAAATCACTCCTTTCAAATCACCTAAAATCCATTTTACACTTGTTTAGGGCAAAGTGGATCACAATTTATCTTTAAAAAAAGCGGATCGCAATTTAATTTAAAAAAAAAAAATTTTTGGGTTCGTGCATGCATTTAATAAACGGTAGAAATTAAAAAATATAGGTTTATTCTCAGACTTTTATGTTATTACAGCCACACGTTTCGACTAAAAAATAAATAAATTCTGCATGATAACATAACGAAACTAAAATTAGTCAAAAGAAAAGTAGAAAACTAAATAAATTCTGCATAATAACAAAACGAAACTAAAAAGAGTCGAAACAAAACGAGAAAATGCTATTCTAATATATGTTCGTCTTCTTCCTTGATATAAAAAATTAACCGTCCGCGTTTTGGAGCAGAATTACCCCCAGTTTTTAATTCATCGAGATGTGCCACAAGCAAGCACACTTGTCCAAGAATCATCAGCACCTTCAGCCGGTGCTTTTCGATATGCCATTTTGTCCAAGACCACTTGCGGATTGATAGGCACGATCCCACACGCTTTGAAGCCAGAAACTGCATTTTGCTCAGATTTGGGGCCAAGTTTATTGACTGCTTCTTTCAATTTCGTTGGAAAGACCGTTTTGGGAAGAAGACCCCGATTTTTCAATTTCCATTGCTTAAGTTTACTTAACTTAATCATGCATGTATAAATGCAGAATTTTGGGAATGACCACCTTATGTAGGTTAGGTAGTATTGTATAGTAACCCCAAAATAACACAATAAACTCGTGTCACAAGCGCTGATCTACTTTACCCCGCAATGGCACATTATTTATAAAAAAAAATCACAGATTGACTCTGGTGATAGATTTTCAATTAATTTTACCGCCCAGATCTAAGTTACACATGGGGCTATTGACCCATGGTGGCAAGAAATTGATAAAGTGCACCCAGTCGCGTGCGGAAGCAAACGAATTTAAAGTTTTAAGAAATAGCGAAATATGTGTTACCCGCTTTATCACTTATTTCTCGGAACTCACCTTGAATATTGCGCCGCAACCACCTCTCAATGAGTCTGCACTACCACTGAAGCAACGTGACCGGTCATAAGTAAGTTCAAGCTTACTCATTTGGCTTATGCGCATTTATTATTGTACGAAAACGTGTTTGATCCACTTTACCCCGACCGATCCACTTAACCCCGTTTGACGGTATACCTATTGGAAATATCCTTGATTATATACCTCAAACCGATTCTGACCAATTAAACGCTGTTTTGCGACCAATCAGATGCATATTATACTGAATATACCCCGCATAAGTGGATATACCCCGGGCCACCTGCCACAACAATGTCAATGCATAACAACATCATAACAAGTTTAAAATATTTGATGGTTGCTATAGACCGTTTCTATAATAACAAAAATCCCTTTCAACAAATCAAGTTTTTGATGTTGTCAGGTTCATGTCACATTTTTTTTTAAATGGAATCTTGCCGATTCGGTAATGTTTCAGTCGAAAATATAAGAAAAAACGCTGAAAAGACTATCCCAGAAAATACAACAAAAACAAAAAAGTATATATGGACCCAATTCGAGAAATTCTGCGAAACACGGCAGTATATATTGACCAAAAATACAACTATAATACAGCTTGCCGCTATATTGGAAGACTGGAGTTTTAATATGAAGAAAATTAAAGATGGTTCTGACTACAAGGAAGGGGTTATCAAGACAATGTGGAACCAAACAGCCCAACTGCTTTAAGAAAGGAACTTCAATAAATACAACATTAAATTTGATCCTTTTAAAGATCCTGAATTCCAAAAAGCACGTATGGCTAGAAATTCTAAAAGTAAACTGCTTCAGGCTGATCCAAAAAATCACCGGAAAAGTGGAAGAGCACTAACCTACGACGAGTACAAAAAGATGGTAAAAATTTTTGACGAAAATAACCCCGAGGATTTACAGAAAAAGTTCTATCAAATAGCGGCTGTGGAATTAGCATGGAGAGGAGGAGAAGCCGAGACATGCCTAAATACGTATTTCAGAGAAGAATATTATAGCGATGGTACAAAAAGTAATAGAATGGAATATAACCCAATCTTTTCAAAAACATCCCAAGGCGGAGACAAGAAGCTTTCAAATTCAAAATGGTTAGTGGCAAACACAAAAGATGCCGATTTATGTCCAGTTCGCCTTTACAGAAAACTAATTTCAAAAAGAGGGCAAAATATAACTACCCAAAGACTATTCCGGACAGTAAATCCAAATTGGAAAATGGGAAATTGGTACAAAAACTGTCCCATTGGAAAAAATACTCTTTCTAATTGGACAAAACAAGCAGCACAAAAAATTGGACTAGATACTGAGAAAGAAAAAATCACAAACCATTCCAATCGAGCCACAGCTGTCTCTACATTAAGCAAAGCAGGTGTGAGCGAACAAACTCTTATAAAAATAACTGGACATAGTAGTGCTGCATCCATAAAGCTATACTTGCAGATGGACAAAACTCATCACGAAAACACTATTCAAGGTTTAAGAGGTCACCCTCCAACTAATGGGTTGGACCAACACGAAGCTCCAGTCTCTTGCAGCTCGAAGAGTTTCCCGCAACACCAAGCCACTACTGTTTATTATAATAACTGTGTGTTTAACAATAATACTTATAACTAATTTTCTGTTAGTTTTATTACTTTGTCAATTGTTTAGGTTTTGTTTCGTTTTGTCCGTTTTTCTAGTAGCTACATAAATCATTTTAAAAATCTTGCATTTCGTTGTATTTTTTATTTTTTTTTGGTATATAATCTCAACATATACCACTCGAGGTAAATATTTTATTTAGAATATTCACCTCTTGTGATATAACTTATGAATATTTAGTTATTTCCCCGTTTAATTCAGAAAAACCACATTTAGTTTGAAGCAAAAGCAATATACATCAATAATTTAAATTATTTTCGTTCTGAGAAATTTAATTACTCGAAGCAATAATAAGTAGTTTTAAAAGTTTGAGATTTATTTCATGTTTTTACTTTTGACAAAAGCTTATAATGTCCTGTAGAATGAGAACCAAACCAAAACAAAGATTATCACAGTATGGACTCGACTTAATCCTATTTCGTCGCCTAGCTCATAACTGACAAGAAATGAGATTATCACTTAACAATGTTTGTTGCAAATCACAACCAAGAAGCTACCTAATCCGACGTTTCATTTGCTGTTAAAAAGTTTCCTAACAGAGGTCTTAAATAGATTAAATTCTAAATATTCAACAAGTTTGACATTTACATTAATGCCTTGTCACTCCAGTTTTCTTCTTTTAAATTTTGACTTTTATAACTAAAGGACGTATTATAAATGCACTTAAATTCAGCCAAAATATGCGCATCTACATTGTGACCAGTAAAGTCCGCATCATATGGGGGCGCCCCAGTATTAGTTTTAAGGTTTTTGTTGCGCATGCGCGGGTCGTATAGTTGTTCGGAGTCTTCTAGCTGTCCTGTTTGAAGTTGAATTTTATTGATCGTACCAATACCTGTTTCAATTAATTTATTTTTACTTTGTATTTCAGTTTTTTTTTAACTTGCATGTCAGATAAAGCAATAGAATGCAGTGTGACCAGTAAAGTCCGCATCATATGGGATTTTTTTTTAATTAATAGCTTTATTCAAAATTTGACTTGGGCATCAAGTTCTGCTTCGATCGAGATGAAAATAAAGCAAAAAAATAGTAGTCACGTGATTCGCATTACCTATCTGTCAAATTTTAATTTTTTCCAAAAAATAATTCAAAATTGAAGTTATTTCTAAAAATATCGAAAAAAGTTATCAGAAAAAGTTTTTTTAAATGCAGTTTCTAACCCACATGCAAAATTTCAGCTGCATAAGATAAATTTGATTTTTTACCCACCTCTAAAATTTATTTTCCACTTAAAAACACTTTACTGATGACGCTGTGTTCTTTTTTGTCTTAATATTAAGGTGTACTACTTTCAGACACAAACGTTTTCAAAAATACTTATTTTATGAAGTTACCTTATCCAGGGTCAAAAATAAATTTTAATAGCCCAATTTTGATTTTGTAGAAAAACACACATTTAATATGGCTCTACTTTAAAGGAAATGTATCTGAAATAAAGCATTGTCAAAACGAAGAAGTTTTATGTAGGTTGCGTTGAGTATTATTTTGCAAAAGTGGTGCAATTTACAAAATATGGGGTAAATAATCAAAACTATCTTATGCAGCTAAAATTTTGTATGTGGGCTAGAAACAGCATTAAAAATGACCTTTTCTGATAACTTTTTTCGATACTTTCAGAAATAATCCTACTTTTAAATTATCGTTTTGGAAAAAATTAAAATTTAACAGATAATGCGAATAACGTGACTACTATTTTTTTGCTTAATTTTCCTCTCGATCGAAGCAGAACTTGATGCCAAAGTCAAATTTCCAATAAAGTTATTAATAAAGAAAAATCCCATATAATGTGAACTTATTATTGTCCGATTACATCCACTGATGTAATCGGACAATACTGCAACTTAGGTATCAAAATATATGGCCAATATACAACTTCGTTGGATGGTTTACCCTCATAAATGCTTTTCACTGCAGTTTAGTATTTAAATCCTTCATTCTTTTTTACAGTTACATCCAATTTGTTTTGACCTCGTACTTTACCGGGAATGTTGTTACATTTAGCGGAAAAACAATTCTACAGTACTAATTTTATTGAGTCTCTTCAATTTAAATTTCTACAGAAGTATAGATATTACAAATCGATATAAATACAGTTTGTTAAGGAGGTAATAATAACGCATTATTAAGTCACAATAAACAACCCCTAACAATATACCTGCAAACCCCTGAAATCCCCAATAAATACCTTGTATACAACCAAAATGTAAATATAATTATTATTATAATCTTATTCCCCTGAAATAAGTACGGAACTGGACATTAAACCTTTAACGTTTTAAATTTTTTGATAAAGCCGAAAATATAAAAAAAATGCTCTTAAAATAATAATTTATGAAAAATATGTATTTTATTATAAAATTTACAAAATATGCAAAAAATGCATATACAGGGTGTCCCACTTATAATGGAAACAAGCTTATATTTTCGGTATTTCTGAATCGATTGTTTTGAATTTTGGTGCGATTACGTATAATCCTAGGGCGCACTTTTCTATTGCTTGTAATTTTAGGTAACCCATTGGCGTACGGATTTATAGAGGTTTTAAAATAATAATTTAAAGAGTAAAGTACCTTTAGCAATTATTTTATTTCTAAACTAATACCAGAAGTCGATTTAGCATCCATCAAAACGACTAAATACAAAGTTTCAATAAATTAAAACAACCAGTGGCGTGGGTATGACCAAATTTATGTTTACTTCTTTTCAAAAATATTGACATCTAAAATACGCGCGATAAGAAACAAAATCATTACCAAAAATGTTGACCGTTTAACGGCTTCGTCTAAAAAAATTACATACGGTAAAAGTAGTGGCGTACTGTATTTCCTGCTATAAAATTATATATAAAATTACGCTAATGGGTTATCTAAAATTTTGGGCAATAGAAAAGTGCGCCCTAGTTCCAAACGATCAATTCAAAAATACCGAAATTATAAGCGTGTTTCCATTATAAGTGGGCCATCCTGTATATGCATTTTGCATATATTTCGCTCTTTATTATAAATAGTAAAAATATTTCCGGTTGGAGAAAGAGTGGTTTGTTTTAAAGGGACACTTAACGACATGTCAGGGGGCGTAGCCAGATAAGAGCAGGGGAGACTACTTGGGACTACTTGGTGAAAATTTAAAATAACTTGCAGGCAATATCATATACACAGTGTGTAAAAAGTCCCGGAACAGTCAATTATTTCAAAAATGGTGCACAATATAAAAAAAACTTTCTGTATAAAAGTTGTTGGTCTTAAAGAAATTTATTAAACTTAGACCCTTGTAATTATACAGGGTTGCCCAAAAAGTCGTGGTAACCGAAACTTAATTTTTTTTAAATGGAATGACCCTTTTTTGATCGTAGTTTCTGATTTCTCTAAACATTCATAAAACAATTATGAAACATGTCATATGGCTAAACATATTAGTTTCAGAAATATTTTGAGTTGAAGCACATAAATGCGATAGGTACGATATTACCTACATTTCGTATTGTTTCGAGTCGGCTCAAAATGTTTTACGTTAAAATTAAAAAAAAACATTAAACTCGTATTAAATGTACCTCACTCAAGTTGTGTAAAAATTTTAATAACAACAAAATTATTAAATACAAGCAGTAAAATTAACAATAACTTGAAAAGAACAAAAATAAAATTAAGTGTAAGTCGTTATTTAATTAAATGCTGAAAATGTCCTCCTCCCACAGTTTGACAATGGGCTAGGTTATAATAAAATTTGTCGATGACGTTTTGTAACATTTCTTGATTAATAGATGCACATTCTTCAATATTTCTTCCTCTTAATTCATTCAGATGTGCAGGTTTTGTCACAAACACTTTATTTTTTAGGTGTCCCGAAAGAAAATAATCAAGGGGCGTTAAGTCTGGCGACCTAGCAGGCCATTCTATGGGGCTTCTTCGTTCTATCCAGCGGTTAGGAAAAGTGTTATTTAGATAATTTCTAACAGCTAGCCCAAAATAAGGAGGAGCTCCATCCTGCTGAAACCACGTATTGCGTAATAGTGGTCCTACTTCATTGTTTATTGCTGACACCATTTCATTTTGCAGCATGTGGAGATACATTTCGGCATTCAAATTCCCCTCTATAAAGAAAGGCCCCACTACCCAACAAACAATTATAGTCTTAAAAAAGGTGACTTTTACCTAATATTTTAACTATAAAGCTCGACGGACCGCTTTACATAGTCAGAAGTTAGTAATTTATACCACTTTATCACCTAGTGGGGAATAAAACCAAGGTAATAAAGTGGTAAGAAACACCTGTCATTAGGAGAATTGTTCTTTATAGACGAGGCCAAGTAATCTTCTCCGTGGTAGTAAAGAGGTGTTTTTTACCCGTATTTTACCTATGTGGGCCTATGTTGGGCCTGTTATGGGCTATGAAGTTTATAGAAAATCATAACCACAATTTTAGAAAAAGATAAAAATAGTATTTTGTTTTTATTTGTATCAAAGCACAGGAGGCAGGAGGATTCTTAAATCAGAACATGTCATGTCAGCCGCTCTTGATTTTTAAAATGGAGTGGTAGTATATAGATAGGTATGTACTTATAAAAATCATTATTTCATCGATGTGAAGTGAAAAAATGGGTGCGCGTAAAAAATTTTCGTAAAGATTTCAATTTTACCTAGAATAACTAACCGCGCCCCAGAAAAAAGGCATTTAATTAAAAAAAACAAGGTAAATTAAAATTGAAAATACCAAAAATTTAAAATGTAGCCAATATTTAGTGCTTGGACGAGTAAGTTAGCTCGTTTCTGTGCTCGGTTTTTGTAATATATTTGTTGTTGCTTTAGTGTTACAAGTAATCTAACAAAATTAATTGAAAATAATACACCATGTTGAAAAAAGTATGGCGTCAGTAAAATATTTTTCCTAAAGGTCGTGATTTACTGTGGTTTGGGCCTTAAAAAAAATTGGACCTATAAGTCAACCCGTATTAGGTTACGCTAGGAGAAAATTTCCTATTTTGTATCTTCCGTCTTGATAGGTCTAAATTAGGAGAAATATTCGTTTATATGGCATAACTTTATAATAATAAGTGTTTATGAAGCCTAATTTGGGGTTTTTAAGAATTCTGCAGGCCCTATGTACGGCCAATTACTCCATAAAATGTTTCTATCAGGGTTGCTGAATTAATGTCTCGCAACGGATTAATAGCCACTATTATAATGTAACTAACCTTACTTTTTGAAATAGTTCGAATATAAACGTACAACGTTTCTTTCTTTGTTCCGGCGTTTTGTATAGCTCCTACGCGACCCCTTTTATTTCGCCGAAAAAATGGAAACTGATTATTTTAAAATGGAGAGGGTCAAGCTCCTCCTTGGATTATTCTTATGTTCCCCACAAGTGGGAAGATTACCACAGTGCAATAAACTTTACAATCATCATTCAAGTTTTCTAAGCCAGAATCTCTTTAAAGACATAATTTTTGGAAGATACGGCTTTATATCCGGTAAAAATCACTTTGAGGACAAAATATTGGGCTATAAAGAAATTATTTAAATCATAACTATAACCTATTTTATACTTTAAAGCCTTCTGGGCTTTAAGTACAAAATGTAAGACTAATATAGGGTATACATCACCTCAGAAAGTGTTCACATTATAACCTGATCATGAAGATATATTAAAGACAAAACGAAGTAATTTGTTTTTCATTTATGGGCCTAAAAGATTATTGGGCTTTAAGGCCCAATCTAAGGTAAAAAATAACCTGGTTGGGCGTTTATTACTGACTTTCCTTAGACCTAACTATCAAGTCGATTTGCAAGGTAATTATCTACTCTTTTGGACCATCTCTTGGGCCTCTTATATTTTCCCACTTTGAACACGTATTAATAAGTTCGAATTACTTTGTTTTGACCAAACAGTTAGTCTCTTTGGCCGTTTCGTCTAAAAAGTCGATTTGGAGGTAAAAAATAGACTATTTTTTACTTAAATAGGTCATTTTCTCCAAATGAGAGGTCGCCAAGGCTTTAAATGTTTGTTGGGTAATCTGTTGCCAATAATTCCAGTCCACACATTTACTTTCTGGGGGTGTTGAGTATGTGTTTCTCTCACCCAATGTGGATAATTCCTGGACAAGGGTTATTTTATAGGAATGAAAATCACTGGTTTTTAAAATATTCTCAATTGATTTAAAACAAACATCAACTTGGGTAGCAGCTTTTCTGAGTGACAAATGTGGATTCTGAACAAAATGAAGTAATGTCTCTAATTTTTTTTCACCACTAGTTGCCGACTTTGGTCTTCCGGAACGAATCTTATCTCTGCAACACACGGTTTCCTCGAACCTTTATATACTGTTCTCACAACTGTAGATTTTGATATAGGCTCTCGGTTTGGAAAAGTTGTATTAATTAATTCCTTTGTCTCGCTAACTGATCTTTGTCGGTCCCCAAAACCTCTTATTATTAGTAAAGTCATACGTTCCCTTTCGCTGAGCGACATTTTGAGAATTTACTTTGACAGTGACGCAAAAAATTCTAGTACCAGCTTATAAAAATGCAAAATGTAGGTAATATCGTACCTATCGCATTTATGTGCTTTAACTCAAATTATTTCTGAAACTAATTATGTTTAGCCATATAATGTTTCATAATTGTTTTTTAGAATGTTTAGAGGAATCAGAAACTACGATCAAAAAAGGGTCATTCCATTTAAAGAAAATGAAGTTTTGGTTACCACGACTTCTTGGGCAACCCTGTATAATTATAAGGGTCTTAGTTTAATAAATTTCTTTAAGACCAACAACTTTTATACAGAAAGTTTTTTTTATATTGTGCACCATTTTTGAAATAATTGACTGTTCCGGGACTTTTTACACACTGTGTATATTTGTTATAAAATAAGCCGCAAAAATAATTAAAATGTAAACGACATGTAAAGAAGAAGAGGTAAAGATTGGGGTTCTTTGAAGTATCTGCGATAAATCCTTTTCAGGGATATTGGGGTTTCTGTCCAATAAAACAATGATACGACACATTTTTTTGTTATGTAGTTTCTTTTAGAAAAAGAGCATCTAAGGAAAGCACTTACTAGTCGAGGGATATAATGAAAATTTGTTAAAGTATTGAGCTAAGAATGAAAAATTCAATTAAAATGTAAGTAAAATATTATTTCTAGTAATAATACATTTTTTGTTTTTTTCACTGAGGCCAAGACCTATTTATTCTAACGTGGAACGTAAAAAGGATATTACCTTTCCTGTAACTTTACGAGCTACTTAAAGAAAAACAATTAAAAGCACATGATTCGTTTTCTGTCAAAATGGCGAACGCATTTATAATAAAATTAAGAAAAAGGTATTTTTTCAAAATTTCCTTACTAAAGTCAAATTAATCAGCTAAGAACTCGCCGTATCACCTGTCATTAATGGCACCCTGTTGAAGTCTGGTATATTTTACGTTAAGCGGTTGGCTATAGAAACAGAACCGGACTAAGTTCTTTTACCTTCGCCTTCGCCATCCGTTAAATTTTGAGTGTCCCCTAACAAAGGGGCTATACAGCAACAGGAGATAGTAAACTTGAAAATATGTCCTATACGGTTAAAGTGATAGAGGGTGATCCAAGTAAATATTAACTTCATAAAATTGGCGATGATTTGATGTTAAGCGGATATCGAGGCGGATATGAATCAAATTTGGTGTAGTTATGTTTTTGAGGGCAAGAAGGATGATTCCATAATGAGTTTTAAGATATCTCCTGCAGAACGCTAGCTACACAATGATATGAGTTTAATAAATTCTCGCACACATTTTTTGTCTCTCACATTTCTGACCGCTTTACTTCAAATTATGTAAAAAAGTTGTACTTCATTAATCTCGATATTTCAATAAGTTTTTGAGATAACTACGTTTAAATGCTAGATGGCAAGAAACATTTAAATAAACACCTTTCTTAACGAAACATATTTATTGAAAATTAACCGTGAGTTCTTTAGCACAAATAATGACATACTGGGTGGTCCAACGAAAACTTAACACCTCGATTTTCCTGCTTTAAAATGAAAATGTGGAAAATCGCTCGGACCCGTCGATTTTTATTTCGAGGGGGACATCTTTTGCGTATATTGTCAATCTTGTTAGTTCAAGCCCCTAGGAGGGAAGGGGGGTAAGATCTAAATCTTAAATGGATACCTCTATTTTAATAATTTTTTTCGATTCTGCATAAAATTCTGAACATTTTTTAATAAAAGCATTATTAGTCTATACTTAACATCATGTCTCTATTTTCAATTTTTATTATCTTTCCAATAGGGTCAACTTTCGGTTAAACCGGATGTAAGAAATATAATACTTCCGGTTTAACCGGAAGTTGACACTATTGGAAAAATAATAAAAATCGAAGATAGGGATATGTAAGCCGTTTTGCTCTAAGACGTACAGTTAGAAAGCTAGACGTTGTCAAATTTCAAAAATGTCATTTTTCAAGAGTCAATATCTCGGAAACTGTTAAGTATATTCTAATAATGCTTTTATTAAAAAATGTTCAGAATTTTATGCAGAATCCAAAAAAATTATATAAAATAGGGTTATCCATTTAAGATTTAGATCTTCCCCCCCCCCCCCTCCCTCCTAGGGGCTTGAAGTAACAAGATTGACAATATACGCAAAAAATGTCCCCCTCGAAATAAAAATCGACGGGTCTGAGCGATTTTCCACATTTTCATTTTAAAGCAGGAAAATCGAGGTGTTAAGTTTTCGTTGGACCACCCTGTATTTTCAAGTCTACAATCTCCTGTTGATGTATTTGCCCGCTAATTGTGAGACATCCTGCATATAAAGATAAGTAAATAACGGGTGAATTATTTAGACCTTTTTTTAAATTCTAAATAAAACACATAAAATGGAATTGAATGGTGGAATTTTTATTATGAGTTCAAAGAACAATCTTTGACATTTATTTTTTGAAAGTGGTCCATTCGGAAGTTCCAATTTTCGATCACGCTTTCTAGCATTGCGACCGGTATCTGCCGAATTACGCGAGGAATGTTGGCTTCTAAGTCCTGCATCGTAGCTGGCTTATCGACAAAGACTTTTGATTTGACATAACCCCAAAGAAAAAAGTCCAAGGGTGTGATATCACAGGATCTAGGCGGCCAGTTGACAAACGCGAAATTATCTTTTTTTTTTTTTATATAACTGACCCCTAAACAGTAATGTGTTTACTGGTACCAGGGCCTTAAATTAACAATTTATTGTATTTACAATCAAATATTATAAAATATACATAATACTATAAATTATTCAAATAGAAACTATTTTAGGTTTAAGTCTTTGATTGTAGGTACTTTCTGAGATCACGACGCATGCTTTCCTTGGTTGGTAATGCTGTTATAATTTCTGGGATGAAGTTAAATGCTTGAATGCTTCGGAAAATTGGCGAGTCCTGTGCAGTTTTAGTTCTTACATATTCATTTCTCAGTTGATTTTTTGTTCTTATGTTATGGCTGTGTGTTAATTTAACTTGCTTCAATTCTGTATTTGTTTTTTGAATTTTATTTTTAATTGAATAAATTAATTTCACCTGTTCACATGTTTTGATTGTATTTAATTTCCAAATTTTATTATTGTACAGATCTGCACTGGGTGTGTATCGGTTTAATAAGTATATTGATTTAATGACTTTGTTCTGAGTCCGTTGAAGTTTGTTTAGGTCACATTCAGCAGCGTTTCCCCAACATGGAATCAAAAATAGTAGATGTGGTAAGATGTAACTATTATATATTAATTTTCTGGAATTCTGATTTAATAAGTGGGCACATCTGTTTACCGCTCCTATCATTGGCACAATATTTTTAATGACATTTTGATTGTGAGATTTCCAACTTAATTTATCTGATAAGACCAGTCCTAAATCTGCTCACCAAACTGATTTCTCAATAATATTGTTTCGCGCGCTGTGAGTGCCGTACCTCCGTCTTGCTGAACCGATATTTGGTTTCAGGAAACAAAGCAAATAAGAAAATATAATACACATTATTTTTAACGGTCTGAAATTAAGGTTTTAATATAGTAACAGAAAGTATATTCCCATTTTTTTAAACGTAATATTATGTCCTTGGGATTTGACAGTGCTACCAAATTATTATTTTGCTAAAATATACAGCATATTATTTAAAAAAAAAACGAATAAAGTATGTTTAATGACCGCTGACCGTTACGTCACGACTAGTGATTAATATTCGTGAACTAGGTGAGATAGTAAATTTGCGTCAATAATGAATGTCGTATAATTTTACCAGTCAAAAAAGTTTTATTGTCATATTTTGACAGTGACTTTTTTAATTAAAATTATTTCAAAAATGTCACGGTATTGTAAAAAAGAATAAGCATTAATTTTAAAATTATTTGATAATTTTTAAAGAGAAAGTGATGTTGGATTGACTCTTTTACCTTTTAACGAAGTTTACGAGGTAAATATAATAAAGAAGGAATTGTGAAAACATAAATAATAAACACGAAAAATAGGTATATGGCAATGTTTTCATAAATACCTATCTGTTTTGGAGAGTTTCTGATGCTTTGGTAGTTTCGGGTTCAACAATCCAACGAAATAAGGCAAAGGGGATAGAGAAGGATGTAGATTTGAAGAATCGCAATAATGTAGCTATTTTGTCATCCCGTGGTCGACAACTTCACGAAATTCATGAACATACCATATGAGAGCGTATTTATGGGATACACAGAGCAGGTGAACACGTTACCATACGCTTAATACAACTAAACCTTAAAATCATTGATGGTGTTGAAATATCCACAGATTCATTAGCAAACTGTTTAAAAAAATTAAAATTTAAATGGTTTAAATGTACTTTATCAAACTTGCGTTTTTTAATAGAGCCACCAACAAGCCCAAAAACAAGTAGATATAATCTTTAAAAGACTAAGAATAACGGCAACTCTCAATTTCTCTTAAAACCTGTTTTTCTGGATGAAACCTGGGTATACAGGAAAGGGGCTTTTAGGCGGACTTGTCAAGATAATAATACTCTTTATACAGTTAAAAATAATCGTCAGAGGGTGTGTACTTATATTATTCTACATGCTGGTTCAGAAAATGTATTTGTGAATAATGCAGGTTTGATTTTGAAGTCTGACCCGACATCTGGTGAGTTTGATGATTCGATAAATAGTGAAGAGTTTGAGAAATGGTTTGAATAATAATAGAAATTTTAAATTGGATTAATCTGATGATGATGATCCTTGCGGAGATGATTTATTTTAATTATCAAAAAACTGTATTTGGTTGTGTTGCCATTTTTTAATATATTTTTTTCTTTATGATTTTATAAATAAGATGAAAATATTTGAAACAAAATTTAGAGACATGATGAGATGATGATTTAAATTTAAATTTTTAACATGAGTTTTATTTCTTTTTCATTAAATTTAAATAAATAAAAAAATTCATACTGATTTTCAAAAACAAAATGTTTCATCCCATGATACCTTTTACCTTAAATAAATTACTGATTTCTGACTTCATTAACAGTATAAAAATAATAATGAAAAATTGGAAAAACGCGCTTGTATTTTACTTACTCACATGCATCCGTCTTTATATACAGGGTCCTGCAATAGTGCGTCAGGCTTCCATAGCTCCTATACGAATGGGGTTACAAATTTTATTAATATGCCGACTTAAACCGCATAGTACGGGGTACTTCTGGAAAATATTTTCCCATATACAGGGTGGCCCAAAAAAGTGTGGTCACATAAAGTTGTGATTTTTTAAATGGAATACCCTGTATATTATTAAATTTTCACATTCTACATAAAATTATAATAACTTTTTTATAAATGCATGACTGGTCTATACTTAATAGTTTCCGAGATATCGATATTTGAAAAATGACGTTTTTGAACTTTGACAGCTTCTAGCTTTCTAACTGTACGTCTTAGAGCAAAACGGCTTACATGTTCCTATCTTCGATTTCTGTTATCTTTCCAAAAATTTTAACTTCCGGTCAAACCGAAAGTACTATATTTTCTGCTTTCGAGTTACATCCGGTTTGACCGGAAGTTGACACTATTGGAAAGATAATAAAAATCGAAGATAGGAACATGTAAGCCGTTTTGCTCTAAGACGTACAGTTAGAAAGCTAAAAGCTGTCAAAGTTCAAAAACGTCATTTTTCAAATATCGATATCTCGGAAACTATTAAGTATAGACCAGTAATGCATTTTTAAAAAATTATTACAATTTTATGTAGATTGTGAAAATTTAATAATATACAGGGTATTCTATTTAAAAAATCACAACTTTATGTGACCACACTTTTTTGGGCCACCCTGTATATGAGAAAATATTTTCCGGAAGTACCCCGTACTATGCGGTTTAAGTCGGCATATTAATAAAATTCCTAACCCCATTCGTATAGGAGCTATGGAAGCCTGACGCACTATTGCGGGACCCTGTATATCAAGCATAAGAAAAATCATAACCTTTACCACCGGTAAGTCAAACTGACTGAATTAAATGGTAAAAAAAATTTTAAAAATTATAATTTTACACTTTCTACAGATTTTTATTTTAACTCGACATGTTTCGCAACACTGGCTTCTTCAAAGGAGAAATGGTATTTTAAAAGTTACATTTAGGTATAACAATAAAATTGAAGGTAATTTTCAGGTTAGAAAAACCAATGATAATGTTTACAGACTAATTAAAGAGATTCAAAAGAGGTGATCCGTTTAAATCCAATCGATCATTAAGAAGAGTATTGTTATTTTTAAGCCTATTTATTTCTAAGGATTCAAGCAAATTTAATTTTGTACTTTTGTTTTCAATGTGCAAGATATCGTACTTATGATTAAATGTATGATTTGCTACTAACAGATGGTTAGAATAATTAGAATCTGTTTTGTTTTTTATAAAACTAGCATGATGTTCATTCATTCGTTTTTCGAAGTTTCGACCTGTTTGACCGATATAAACTTTAGAGCAATCATTACATTTTAATTTGTAAACACCAGATTTATTTCCTTTGTTCAATTTACTTTTATTATTTTTAATGTGTTTCCCTAGAGTATTGTTAGTTTTAAAAGCAATATTTATTTAAGTTTTATTTTTATTTTAGTGCCAATATGACCTATGTAAGAAATAACTTTATAATTATTTTTATTATTGTTTGCTGTTGGAAAAACTAAGTTTATAGCCTTTTTGTATAATTTTTTTTAGTATTTTATTTATTGTTATCGCGGAATAACCATTATTTACTGCAATTTGCTTAATAATAAGTAAACTGTGTTCTTATGGTATGCCCGGTCGATTGTGTTCATGGTTGTCTAGCTTCCTCAAGGACCGTTCTCTGCAAGTGGCGATTGACGGGTTTCTCCCAGACACCTTCAACATCAATGCTGGTGTTCCTTAAGGGTCCATATTATCCCCCACTCTCTTCTTACTGTACATTAACGACCTTCTAGCGAAAACAGAAAATCCAATATATAGCTTTGCTGACGACAGCACACTTATCTCATCTTTTACTTTGAAACGTTAAACATCGGCTGCTGACGCACATCTTCGCAGACAACATGAGGCATCACGCTTCAATAAAGACCTGGAAGAAATTTTGTCTTGGGGTGACAGTAACCAAGTCGAATTTAACGCTCAAAAAACCCAGGCAGCAGTTTTCTCTAAGAAGGTTAACATTGCAGAACCCGATATCGTTATGGCAGGACACGCAATTCCACTGACTTCGTCTATTAATTTGCTGGGTGTCAACTTGGGAGGAAATATGTCTTGGCATAATCACGTTGTGGCAATCGCCAGGGCAGCTTCTCAGAAGCTCGGTATACTATTCCGTACCAAAAAGTTGTATACACCTCAACAACTTTTGACACTCTATAAAGCCCAGATTCGACCATCACTGGAATACTGCTCTCATATCTGGAGTTCTGCACCGAAGCATACCCTTCGGTTGTTGGATTCCATCCAAAGGAGAACCGTTCGTCTAATCGGCGACCACGAGCTGACTAAGAACCTCGACAGCTTAGAACATCGAAGACAGGTTGGTGATTTGACTCTCTTCTACAGATATTTCCATGGCAAGTGTTCGACAAATATTGCCCGCTCGATTCCACCTAGAGTAATGCATAGCAGAAACACACGACGAACCACTGCCGCCCATCCCTATGTGGTTCAACTTAGTACACCCCGAACATCATTGTTTCAAAACTCTTTCATTTGGAGGACGTCATCTTTGTGGAACGGCCTTTCTGAGACCGTGTTTCCAACCGAATATAACCTCCAACGATTCAAGAAAAACGTGAATCGCTTTCTTCGCACACGCACCGCTCCCAGAGCGCCTTAAAGGATTTTTCCTATAGTGCTTGTGCACGATCATAAAAAAATAATATTTAATTGTTTGAAAATTAATTTTGTTTAAAGGTAATGGTACCAGTCGATGTATCATACTAAAGAAAGAAGCTAATTTATGTTGTACTGGATGGCAAGATGAGTTATGTATTGTAGTATCAGCTGTGAGTAGGTTTATGGTTTTTTACCATTTATTTAACACAATTAATAATGGATTTCCACCAAGTACCTAATAGCCGAATCAATTCTATTGACTGAATTAATTAACGATGTACCGCAAATATGGAGAATATGACAGCGGTCATTGAACAGACTTTACAACCGTCATTTTTTTTCATAAATTAAAATGTAATCAGCCACCAAGTAACCAAAAGTATTTTATTTCACTGTTTCCTCAGTGAAAGAAAAATATGGAAATATTGATTTATCGCTAGTCCTTTAAATAAAAATAAATAATTGTGAATTTTAAATAAATTAGTTTTTTAGTATTTTAGCGTGTTTGCAAAAAGGTTCCGATTTGTGATGTACAATACGCACCTACGTTTAGCCTTTTCGGTGATTTTAAATGTGCTCTTTTATGAGTTTATGAAAAGATGGACGAGTTTTAGAAAATCCCGTTACGGCATTTAGTTCCGTTAAATTTTATGAAACAGCGCCATTACTCCAGTATCGGGGCACATGTCTTTTCCTTTGAGCATGTCGAAGGAAAACATAAAACCGAATAACTTCCTCGATAAACCAGACTACGTTCCGCTGAATTTACATTGATTTCAGTACGGGGCAGCTGCGGTTGTATGGTGCATGTGTAAAATTTGTATAGTTTATAGGTACTGATGCTGAAAAATATTGGCCAAAATTTATTTGCTAAAAAAAATACAATTTTTTTTTTATAAAAAATAGTTTTAATAAGGTGTATAGCATATAGGATCATGTTAAGTACACATCTTGTACTTTATAAAATTGATTTTTTAAGGATTTTAAAGATTGTCATTTTCAAATCTGCTGCACTACGTAAAAAAGTCCTTTAGACTGTTAGGTTTGACGGAGGTAAACATATGGTTTGTCAAAATAAATTAATTTTAAATAATTCAAAGAGAGGTATATTCAAGACCAACCGATCAACAGTAGACGAGCCAGAAACTGTTACTATAAACACCTGTGATATTAGTTTAAAAGAAAGTAATGAGTTTTTGGGTATGTTTCTAGATAATAAGTTGTCCTGGGAAAGTCATGTTCAATTTATGTTGTAAATAAACTAAATGCTGTATGTTATACCCTTAGAATTTTAAGTAGATATATAGGTTTAGAAACTAGAAGAGTCATGTATCATTCCAACTTTGAATCTAGAATTAGATATGAAATATTGATGTGGGTATGGAGGTTGCAGAGACATGTTAAGAGTCTTTATTTGTCAAAAAAGAGCCTTAAGGATAATAATTATCCTTAATATGACTTGAAACGAATCATGTAGAGGTAAATTCAAACAGCAAGGACTCTTGACAGTTTTTGGAATTTACATACAAGAGTGCATATTGTTCTTCTTAAAAAATAGACACCTTTTTGAAAATAGCGAGGCGCAACAGAAATATCCTACTCGAACACATAGATAGATACCTATACATATCCCAAACACTTAACCAACTTATATAAAGCAAATCTCAAATTTCAAAAAGTTGAAAAAGCTATATTTAGGTTGATTGTAGATATAGAACCATATACTGTAGATGAATACTATAGGAGTTTAAATAGAAATGTTTAGGCTCTTATCTATTTGTACCTTAATTTTTTTTGACACTTTTTTATTGTATGCTCGCTTACCTTTAAAATAAAGAGTATTTAGTATTATTATTATTATTATTATTATTATTATTATTATTATTATTATTATTATTATTATTATTATTATTATTATTATTATTATTATTATTATTATTATTATTATTATTATTATTATTATTATTATTATTATTATTATTATTATTATTATTATTATTATTATTATTATTATTATTATTATTATTATTATTATTATTATTATTATTATTATTATTATTATTATTATTATTATTATTATTATTATTATTATTATTATTATTATTATTATTATTATTATTATTATTATTATTATTATTATTATTATTATTATTATTATTATTATTATTATTATTATTATTATTATTATTATTATTATTATTATTATTATAATAATTACTTTATTAAACACACACACACACACATGTCTGGATTTATTTTTTATTAACTCATATTAAATAAATTGATACTGTATCAAACCCGTTTTAGGGTTATATCAATTCCAGATTTGCCAGAACAGTGTTTTTATCGGTAGTAATCAGTTCCACTAGCAGCACAGACTTGTTGAATAATGAACTACTTTTAATACAGCAATTTTGTATTGCAAAATTGTATCTTGTTAATGCGTCGCATTTAATTCCCAGTAAAGCGCTTTCTCTACAATTAAAAAAGCAGAACAGCGTCCTTAAAAACGAATTGTATCCATTAGAACCTATAATCCACAAGACGTTGGTGGGGGGTTCGTAGTGATCGGCAATCGCTGCGCGCCCCAGTATTAGTTTTAACCTTTTTGTTGCGCATGCGTGGGTCTCATCGTTGTTCGGAGTCTTCTAGCTGTCTTGTCTGAAGTTGACTTTTATTGATCGTACTAATACCTGTTTCAATTAATTTATTTTTACTTAATATTTAAGTTTTTTTTAAACTTGCATGTCAGATAAAGCAATAGAATACAGTGTGACCAGTAAAGTCCGCAACATATGGAATTTTTTTTTAAACTTTATTCGAAATTTGACTTTGGCATCAAGTTCTGCTTCGATCGAGATAAATTAAGCAAAAAAATAGTAGTCACATGATTCGCATAATCTGTCAAATTTTAATTATTTCCAAAAAAAGAATTCAATAGTGAGGTTATTTCTGAGAGTATCAAAAAGGTTATTAAAAAAAGTTTTTTTAAATGAAGTTTCTAGCCTACATGCAAAATTTTAGCTGAATAAGATAATTTTGATTTTTTCCCATATTTTGTAAATTGCATCATTTTTGCAAAATAAGACTCCACTCTACCTACATAAAACTTCTTAGTTTTGACAATGCTTTATTTCAGATATATTTTCTTTAAAGTAGCGCCATATTAAATGTGTGTTTTTCTACAAAATCAAAATTGGGCTATTAAACATTGGTCGCACACCTTAATATTAAGACAAAAAAGAACACAGTGTCATTAGTAAAGTGTTCATTAAGTGGAAAATAAATTTTAGTGGTGGGCAAAAAATCAAAATTATCTTATGCAGCTAAAATTTTGCACGTGGGCTGGAAACTGCATTTAAATAAACTTTTTCTAATAACAGTTTTCGATATTTTCAGAAATGACCTTACTTTTTAGTTATTTTTTGAAAAAACTAACAGATACTGCGAATCACGTGACTACTATTTTTTTGCTTAATTTTTGTCTCGATCAAAGCAGAACTTGATGCCAAAGTCAAATTTCGAATAAAGCTATTAATAAAAAAAAATCCCATATGATGCGGACTTTATGGTCACACTGTATTCTTAATGGGCACAACCCATTATTAGTATTGATTTTACTTGATAATCTATGGACGAAATTTATCATTTCAGAAAAAAAAAATATGCAACGCGTAACGACAACGACATAACAATATCACACTAGAAGCTTTTTAAATTTTTGAGAACTACAGTACTGATCTTTAGTGGTAAGTATACGTATAACGGTAGCAAGTAAATATTATTATGATTAATGTCAAGTTTTATTACAACTGCCACTCGGAACTAATACAGTATATAAACCCAGATTACACCCCCAATAGAACTTGATAATTACTGTGAATATTCAGAGCAATAATAGCTGTACCTAAACCATTCTATGGTAGCATTAACTTCTATTTCCTATTGACTAAATTACCTTAATATTATCACTATACAACGGTCTAGCAATTTTCATTGTCTTACAGTAGAAAAGCGCGTTGCTGTCACATGTAAGTAGTATTAAACAGTTGTATAAAGAGTATTTGAATTCTTATAAGAAATAAAAGGCTTTTTTCTCAGTGTAGACAAATGGTCAATGATATTGGGAGGTCAGTAGTAAATTAAAAAAAGGCATACTTAAAAATACAAATAAATATCTTACCTTTAAATACTCTTGAACTTCAGGTCGATCCTTCGTTCTTTAGAATTCGAAAAGTGCTGAATGACACGTTCGTTGAAATTGCATAGTCCTTTTATAAACGACTCTCGATAGTCAGCAACGCGCCAGTTGCCTTGAATTCAATTAATTTCGCAAAATTAAGTTTGTTAGCACTTTTTAGTTATTGTTTAATTTTCTACACTACCAATTCACACATTGACCAAAAAATTGGGAATTTATTAAATTATTTAAAAAAACAGTAAGCAAAATCGTGATCAATGAAAATATCGGAAACTCAAATCAAAACAATAACGTTGACCAACCTCTGAACTATTTCTACGATGGCTGCGGAGTGCCGTGGCTGATGACCCGACCCGCGCTAATAAATCCAATTTGCCTAAACGTTCGGCAACCGCTCGGTCGCTGTGAATTTTTCGGGTATTTCCGCCAAATTCTAAACCCACGAGGTCAATTTCGAACGCTAGCCCAATGTCCAGGTTTAATTAAGAGGGACCGTTAAAATATTAGTTAGATTAATTAGTTAGACATAATACTTCCTGATTTTGTTTTTTAAATAAAAATGTAATTTTAAAGTTTTTTTAAATAGTTTTAATGACATTTGAGATTTAATAGAATTTTCCAAATTATTATATTCTATTAAAGCTAATGTTTTAAACAATCTATCCACAAAAAAAATTTGATTAGTTCTTGTTCTATAATTATGATGGTCATGATTAAAAGCACAATTTTTTTTAAACAATGAGGCAATAAATTATTTTTAATTTTATGTATAAAGATACCTACATACTAAATAAAAAATTAAATTTCTGACATTCAACCAATTTAAATTTTTTAACATAAAATTTATTTTTGTATATTTGTCACGATTTAAAATAATCCGCATTGTCTTATTTTGTAAAATTTGTAATTTGTCAAATATTTCCTTACTAGCACAATATAAAATGGAAGAACAATAAAGAAAATGTGGTAATATAATAGTATTAAATACAGTTTTTTTTAGAAAACAAACTTAAATTAGAACTAATTCTTTTAAAATAACCTACTTTTCCGGCAATCTTCGATTTGATACTTTCAAAATAATTTAAAAAATTTTAATTTTGAATCAATAATTATCCATAAATATTTAAAACTGTTTACTAATTTAAATTTTTCACCATCAATTTTTTTTTACTTTTTTTCCCTCCATATTTACTGCATAATTTTCACCAATTTCATTTACAACTTCACACTTTAATTTTTCTATTTCTTCTTTATTGTTACAATATTATTTTAACATCACCATTTTTAAGATTATCAACTCTTTTGATGTTAACATTTAGTTTTGTCGGATTTATGTGTATCCCCAGTTCCTTTCTCGTGACTTTATTTTCTCGGATGGTATGTGGTTTTATTATTAAAGTAGGTACTTCCTTCAACCATCGATTCTTTGGTTATTGGTATTGGATTTGGACTTGGTGTAATCGGTTGAGAATTATTTGTAGAATTTAAACATTCACTGTATGTCCAATAGGATGGAGCGAAAAATTGATTTTTTTTTCAAAATTTTGATATTGGCTAGGAGCCAAAATGTTCTATCGATAAACACTATTTCCTGCGCAAAATTTTAACTTGCTACTCATTTGTTTTAAGGGGTCACACAATCCTCAAAGTTATAGCAATTTAGGTATATTATTTTCTTTTTGATATCGGTTAAATTATGTCGGACTTTCGCTAGTTCATGGTATATTTTAAAAGAAATATGCAATGAACTACCCAGAACTCACCACGTGGAGGTATCCGACATAGAGTCCCTCCTCCCTCCCACCCTTATATTCGCAAATCAGTTAAATTCTCTCGGAGGTCGGATACCTCCACGTGGTGAGTTCTGGGTAGTTCATTGCATTTTTTTCTTTTAAAATATACCATGAACTAGCGAAAGTCCGAAATAATTTAACCGATATCAAAAAAAAAATAATATACCTAAATTGCTATAACTTTGAGGATGGTGTGACCCCTCAAAACAAATGAGTAGGAAGTTAAAATTTTGCGCAGGAAATAGTGTTTATAGATAGCCAATATCAAAATTTTAAAAATCAATTTTTCGCTCCACCCTAATGTACAATTTGACGTTATTTTTATCTTCTTTATTACAACATTTAGAATTTTGAGTGTTCTCGATATACTGCATATATACCGATATAAGCAAAACTATCTTCTCGAATTATCACGTCCTTAACTATAAAATAATAGGATCATCTTTAGCCTGCAATACTTTTAAATACTGATGGAGCGCCTTGCTGATGTCTTGCATGGGAGCTTACTGAAATGAATTTGGTCCCATCTCAGTGATAGCCGACAGATGGTTTCCATTGGTGGTTTTTACTCTAAGCCTTTTAACGTGCCGTCTGGTGTACCTCAGGGCAGTCACCTCGGTCCCTTATTTTTTATTATATACATTAACAACATTCAACAATGCTTTAAATTCTCTAAATTTTTGATGTACGCAGATTTTTTCGAAAAATCAGGGTACCGGGGGATTGCAATGGGCTGCAGGACGATCTTAATACCTTGGTGAGATTCTGTGAAAGTCAGAGTTTATTTCTCAATCTAGACAAGTGTGTATCGATAACATTTACCAGAAACAAAAATGTTCATAGTTTTCGTTAGGTATACTATTAATAATAGTGATATTAAATCGAGTAATGAAATACGTGATTTAGATTTTATAATGGACAGTAAGTTAATATTTAGCTCTCAAGTCGAACAGATTGTCAATAAGTGTAATCGATTTTTAGGATTTATTATAAGACATAGTTTAACTTTTAATAATCCTCAAACAGTTCTCAACTTGTATTACGCGTTTAGAACTAGCAGTTCACTTGTCCCGAATGGCAATTCACTTTAAACTGGGGCTATTCATGGCAAATTGCCTATTCAAGGCTCTAAACCACTAGGAAACTAGCAAGTTAGTAAACTTAATTTTGCATCAGTTGTTTGGAACCCTCAGTACGTGGTTTGTTACCAGCGAAGGCTGGAAAGTATTAAAAATAATTTTTTACGGTTCTTATCACGTAAGACAGGCATAGCTATAGTCAATAGCAATGGGCCTTTTCACTATTCTTAAATTTGATACATTTGGCATTTGAATTGTTTAGTCGGTGCTATAATAAGTGTTTTTCATCAATAAAACTATTGCTAGGTTGCACGTAAACATTAATTTATTTCAGCACAGTAAAAACCGGGTAAAATTCAGCCAATTTGAAAATCTCAAAACAGGCGCGACTCATGACGTAGATATGTTTAAAGCTTGCTAGAGCGCATGCGTTTAACCTCGCACACGCGTAAATAATGATCTGCCATCGGCAAATTAAGCCGCTGTTGCCATATGTAGAACGTTTTATAATCTTAATAATATACTTTCTTCTTAGAACTTTATTTGGATACTTTAAATAAATATAAACATAATACTGGTAAAATAATTCATTCCGCAGCCATTGAATGAAAAACTGGTATATTATAATTACTAATAATTGCTAGTCAATTACCATTACACTGGTACTACAAACTATAATAAATGATTTTTGAGAGTATCGGCAACACTGTCAAGCTGCTGATTTTGTGAATTCTTGATATTTTAAGCCAGCGACTCGGCTATTCCTATCACTCCTCTGTGCATCAATCTTCCGGCGCGATGACGTAGGTATGTTTAAGTCCGTGTTTTTATTCAAGGAGTTTTTTTATTTATTTATTTTCTCAGTTATGGCTTAAAAGTATAGAAAAGTAAAAACACAGAAAATTTTTTTTTTGTTCCTTTATACACTACTACCAAAATCAAAATTTAGTGAAAAGGCCCATTATAAACCTATTATGAAAAAATACTCAATAATGACACTTACTGAAAGACGGATGGTTTCCGAAGTTATTATGATTTACAAATTGGTGAACTGTCATGTTGATTCACCAACACTCAGATCAAAGTTAAGCTTTAATATACCGATTAGGGACTTAAGGCTTCATAATACTTTTAATATTTCACTTAGAAATAATCCTCCTCTCTGTAGAGCGACTCGTGCCTGTAATAGGCTGTCTTTAGGCATGGAAATGTTCGATATGTCTATAATAAGATTTAAAAAATATGTAAAATCACTACTGTGATTTTTTTACAATTTTTATGTTAATAGAAATTAATGAACTTACTTAATTTAAATATTATTAATTCCCACTAGCTAATACCACAACGTGGATACTATATTGGTCTCAGTGTCTGTTGTATCCCTATTTGTAATAAATAAATACATGTTTTGATTTTCATTTTCGGTTTCAATTTTTGACATATCCTTCATTTCTTTAGTTTTTGTTGAATTTTCTTCTTTATCAGATGTTTCATCATTTAAATTACAACTTTTATCTTTTTCATCTTATCATTTCATTTCTCATTCAACGATTTGTTTATTTGTCTTGACGTTATAATATAATTGACCAAATGACCATATGGAAGAGCCGCCACTGTAGACAATGATACCGACGTAATAGGCGCGAAGGCTCAAAAACAAAACTTTGTTCTAGTTACTCATTTTACATAATACCTACTCATAAAATTATAGATATAAATAATATAATATAAAATTAGTGAAAGTATGTTTTTTTATTTACAAAAATGACTACGATCTCCAACTGATATTCTCCTTTATTTAAGAAGATTTATAGGTCGCATAAACTCATCAATGTCAGTCAGCAAGCAGGTTTACAGATACCATTAGTGTCGAATTAGGGCCAATTTTGCTACCGAATTCTTAAATTACTTTATTGTTGTATTGTTTGATTATTTTGAAGGCATTCTTCGAAAATGGTTTCTTTCTAAGGCGAATTATAAGAAAGAGTCTATAAAACAACTTTACGGGGGAAGCTAAGAATTTTAAGTAGACGTGCGTTGCAACGTATAAAAATTTAGATGAGCTTTTCTTAAAATTTGTAATCAAGGGAAATATCAATTTTGATATTAAACCTTTGTTTTGCTGGTTTTATTTAGAATGGGTCAGAAAAGGAACTTAGCCACTTCAGCGCTGTTTTAAATTTAAAACGCTTTCATCAAAGTTTTGTAATTTTTCTATCGGGTTTGGATAATAATTAGATGTACAGGGTGATCGCGTATAATGTTACCCCCTTTAACTTCTTTGTTTCGCAATTAAGAAAAAACCGTTAAATACAAAAGTTGTAGGATTTAATGTAAAGTTCTTGCAAAATATATCTTCGTAGATACGTAGTTGCATAAAAGCGTGACAGATCAAGGTTATATTTTTGTAAATGGAATATCCTGTATGTTGTTGCATTGTTGGATTCTACGGACAATTCTAAACATAATTTATATATACCACTATAATATATCTAAATTGAACCGTTTTCGACTTATTGATGTTTGAAAATTACTATATTATTATAGAAGAAAAGGTCATTCAAGTCAAGATGTATCGTTTCCATGGCTAACAATATTAACAATGGTAACTTGGTAAAATTCAAAAAAACTCGAAAAACATGAGTTGTCAGTTTTGATAAACAGTAAGAATTTCTATTAAAAAATGCCTTATTCTATTCAAGAAAAGCAGACGATTTTAATGACTTATATTAAAAATAATAATAATGTGAAAATGGCACAGCAAGAACTACGAAGAAATAATGCGCGCATGCAAGTTCCCTGTAAACAGACAATTAGAAAAATATTTGTTAAATTTCAAGAGGATTCAAACTTAAATAGAAAGAAAAGACGTATTCCACAAGACGAGGATACTGAACTGAACATTTTACTCGCTATTCAAGAAAATTCGAAATTAGAACCATTTTAACCGGCTTAAGACAAATGCAGGCTAACCTGAGAAATACACCATTTGAAAAAATTCAAAAAACACCTAAATTATCTGGCTACCAACCTTTCAAAATTAGACCCACACCAAAATTTGCTGTCCGGCAAAGAGAAAAAAGACTAGAATTTTGTCTTGGAATGCTGGGAATAATAAATAACAATAATAACTTTTTACAAACAATTGTTTGGACAGACGAGTCAACCTTTGCTACCAATGGCATGATAAACTGGAAAAATACAAGGCATTGGGCAACAGAAAATCCCCACAGTTACCGAGAATTCCAGTATCAGGGTCGTCAATCTGTGAATATAAGGTGCGGCATACTTGATAATAGAATCATTGGGCCACATTTATTTGAAGGCATGTTAAATGGAAATATATATTTGCGATTTCTTCAAAATGAATTAGGATACTTTCTGGATAATTTACCATTAGCACGTTTAAACCAACTTACGTTTTAGCAAGACGGTGCCCCGCCGCACAACGTAATTGGAGTAACGAACTATCTTACTCACATATTTGGAAACTGGATCGGACGGGATGGTCCGATTAAATGGCCGTCTAACAGTCCGGACCTCACACCTTGAGATGCTTTCTTGTGGGGCACACTGAAGGATAGAATTAATGCGAATAATATAGAGAATCTTGAAGACCTCATAAGAAATGAAATTAGTATATTAAAGTATAAGTGGATATTAAGGTCTTTAAAACACGCGCGATTTTGCAAGCACGACGGCGCAGCCGGAGTGCTTGAAATAGAGCAAGTGTTTTAAAGACCAGTTATCCACGAATACTTTACATTATTTTTTTTTATTGGTATTTATATCACAAAAAATGGAAATACTAACTTAGTAAGTAAGTGAAATGGTCGAAAATGAGGAGAACAAAAAATACCTTCCAATCTGTCACATAAGATTCATTGTTGTCACCGTTGACATTGGTTTTGTATTGCTTAAAAAAATATTTTATTTGACGTTAAAAGGTAATTCTGTCAAATCAATAATTAAAAAGTTGACATATTTAGACTTCACGTTTCACGGGTTGTTGATGTTGCCATGGTAACTTTAAAACACGCGCGTTTTTGAAAGTGGGATTTAAACACGCTGAGGCGTACTTTAAATAAGCGAAATAGGGTATCAATAAAAAAAAAATCTAATAAATACTAATTATCCTGAGTCGATCAGAAACTCCTTGGATAAATTACGAAGAACCTTAATAAAGTGCATATATTTAGAATAGGTACAGGGTCTTCCAACGAGGACAGAACAGGGGCTCATTTTTGAGCTTCCTTGTATTTAAAGAAAAATCCAAAATAGCCAATCGATGTACTTTTTCCTGCAGAATTCAAAAATGAAACCAAAAATGTATTTGAACCAGAAACAAAAGAGTTACGCTATGGTTAAGGTGTTTTTTAAATGGAACATAGCTTTCTTTATACGATTTTTGGAACAAGTGATATTTTTTCTGTCCGTTCTGATTAAAATATTTAATATTGTGACAGCTATTTTTATTAAATTTTAATGCTTTATCCAGTATAATTTAACTTTAACCTGTTTGAAACATACACTAGGTAATAAAGGTATAATCACCTTTGAATCCTTCAAAGTCAAAAAATTTGACAAATTTACTATAATATTGCCCAAATGACTTTGAAGGATTCAAAGGTGATTATACCTTTATTACCTAGTGTATGTTTCAAACAGGTTAAAGTTAAATTATACTGGATAAAACATTAAAATTTAATAAAAATAGCTGTCACAATATTAAATATTTTAATCAGAACGGACAAAAAAAATCACTCGTTCCAAAAATCGTATAAAAAAAGCTATGTTTCATTTAAAAAACACCTTATCCATATCGTAACTCTTTTGTTTCTGGTTCAAATACATTTTTGGTTTCATTTTTGAATTCTGCAGGAAAAAGTACATCGATCGGCTATTTTGGATTTTTCTTTAAATACAAGGAAGCTCAAAAATCAGCCCCTGTTCAGTCCTCGTTGGAAGACCCTGTACCTATATTTCTGCTTTATAGTATGTAATAAAAATGTAAGTTTGTTTTATTAATTTTTTTTTATGTCAGTTTACATGTTCATCATTTTGTACTGGATTTTTATAAATAAATAAATAAATAAATAAGGTCTTTATTTCCATTTTAATTAATAATACAACCTAAAAGTAAAGTACACCTAATGGAAAATGCCGAAGGTCAGATGGGAGTGTAAAAACCTGAAGGCAAGACACTCCCCCTGTTCTTTACCTTAAGCATGCACAGCAGATAGGCTATAGCAAGGAAAAAAAAACAAAACTATGATTTAAGTGAAAAAAGTTACTTTTTTAGGAGCAAATAACCGTGGGGCGTGGATAAAATTAATATTATATTATTGAAATAAAGATATATTATAAGGAATGGGCCATTAAAGTTTATACAAATTAATATTTTTTCCAATAGTGGCAAAATTTATAAAATTTATTGTTGACTTAATAAAAGCTTTCTATACGCAAACCCAAATGATATGGGACTTTTGGACTTAAAACTTTCGGGAATTTCGTTATAAATTTTGGCTATTTGGTAAGAAAATGATTTTTTGAATTGTTCGGTTCTATGGGCGGGAGGTGTTAAACGATCCCTAAATCTGATATTCAGGGAATGAACATCTGACCTAAATTTTATTTTTTTGCTTAAATAAGAAGGTGATTTAGTTAAAACTATTCGATGAAACAGACAAGCTGCATGAAGTAAACGCCTATTGCCCATGTTCAACCAGTTTATGCGAAATATGATTTCTACGGCGAATACCAAATATTAGACGAAGACATGAATTTTGTAATACCTGAATGCGGCGTTTATCCGACGAGTCTATCGAAAAACCATAAGCACTGTCGCAGAAATTAAATCTGGACAAAACCAATGCCTCACACAAGATAACCCTTAGCTTTTGATTCAAGTAGTTTCTACAATTGAAAATCATTTTTAAATTAAAATAAGCTGCTCTAATACAGTTGCACACGTGAGCTCTATATTTTAGGTTGGAGTCTATTGTAAGACCTAGGTTTCTACAACTGTCAAATATGGGCAATTCATCATTGTTAATTTTTACTTTAATCGATGGTAAAAGAACCTCTCGGATCCTTGCGGGACCAAAGAGCATGACAGAGCTTTTTTTTGAATTAATGGATAGTGAGTGATCAGAAGCTTCCGAGACTAACCTGGATAGATCATCATTTATCTCCTGCAGAGATGCGTCTGTATCACAAGGATCGAAGATAAGGTAAACCTGCGTGTCATCGGCATATAGATGTACCTTACAATGTATTTTTTTTAATAGCGGGCAAAATATTCAGTTCAGTATCGTTATCCATGGAAACGATACATCTTGAGGAGGGAAGTGTATTTGAAATTGGCATAGAAGATGATTTAAAAGTTTTTTTATATGTCATGTAGACATCCTTGTTTATGAGTAGTAGTAATAATAGTTCCGAATCTTTTTTCTAGATATTGCTAATTAAAATTAAAGTTTAAAAATTTAACGGAAGGAAAGTTTTAAAACTTTAATTTTTATTACACGTACGTTACTGGTTCACTAATATGTGACTTCTCAGTTACTCCTCATTTAAAAAACGTTTTACAACATCTACTATTCCAATTTTAAATATTCTTTTCTCCTCACACTTATGGTGCTGTCTCGCTAATATGACACATAGCTTACTGTTATGATAACTTTATAACTTAGTTTCTACCAATACTTCACGAATGGCCTCTCGTTAGGTCTATCATTACGTTGGACGTTTTTCCAAATACTTTACTTGTTCTTTCCATCATCTTGTAGCTTCGTTTGGACTGTTCGCACCTATTGTGTTTCTTATATTCCTTATTCTATTCTCCTGATGATGAATGTATATACATTCGAAACATGTAGAGAATTTACCCTTCAATAAAACTTAATATTTATTTTAATAAACCAGTGGAGAAAGACTTAAAGTGCCTTATTTCTTTCCCTTTTAAAGATACACTCCACTTAAAGTATGGACTATTTCTTCAATTTTTAATTTTTTTGTTGCACTTCTTATTTTAAAATAATATTTATTATATTTGCTTCCAAGAACGGTGGTTGTATAAGCAGCAACGTTATATACAAACACAAATATTGTAATTTATAACTTTAAATGGCATTTACTATTATCATTATTATTATATTTAATTTTTAACGAACAATTAATAATTCTTGCCCCTAGATCTTAGTATCAACATTACAAAGGTCTTTATCTAATTTGATTAATCCAATAATTTTATTCCTATAAATAAGGTAATACTGTTGGCCAGTTACAAAATCCATCCAAAAAAGAAAGACTAAAACGTTGTGCTAGTGGGTAATGAGCACTGTTGTTTAAAAACAAGAGGTACTATAACATAACTAATAATAATGAATGAACTCAATGAAATGGATATGGGTGATATATCTTCATTCAGCTAATACCCACATCTTCGCCATGCATTTCCCTTGTAATTGGGCCAAAATACTGTTAAAAAGCCAGAACTAAGGTCCTTATTACCCGTAAGACAACTATGACTAACTTACACATAAGCTACAACCTACGTCTCAAGTAGAATTTTATGTTTAGCACTGGTTTAGTTAGGGAGGGTTTGGCGGAGCTTGATTATAGGGGTCGAGGCATAAAGTACGTGAATTTCCATCCATATTTCAACGGAAAAATTAGCATTAGTGTCCCATTTAGAAGTTACATTTAAGAATTAGACATCCCTCGTTCACACAAAACAGACGACGGTACGCGACGGTTCGATTTTTTCGAACAATCGCGAAATGAAGAGCGAAACCGATATATACCAACGATTTATGATAGAGAGAGATATGCTCGTGTATTTTGCGTTCAGCTGCTGCTGTGCACGCTTCACGCTAATTTAAGTCTAAATTTGGATTTCTTTTGAAATTTGATTAGCACGGGTGTCAAAGGGCCACCCTGTTTGTTGGCACCCTATGAAAAATGTTGGGATTTACAATAAGCAATTTTTGGGTGGATGATGAATAAGATGCCGAGTGTTGATTGTTTACTGAAATTCGACCATCAAAAGGAAGTTTTTTTTAAGTTATTTGCTACTTTGTTCTTTATTCTTGTAATTAATAAGTAATACAGTAAACAGCTCGTGTCACCGCAAGCGTAGGAAATTACTTTCAGTAAAAAATTGCAGCTGTTGGCTTTTATCAACCAAATTGGTTTTGAAATCCGGAAAATGTATAAAAACCTTTATCGCAATACCTCGTTCTCATCTCATCTCGCGAGAAAAGCGAGACGAAAGTGAAACACTAATCGCAATTCAGAAAAAAATCAATGTTTATACAGTGTGACCGGTAAAGTCCGCATCATATGGGATTTTTTATTTAATAATAACTTTATTCGAAATTTGACTTTGGCATCAAGTTCGGCTTCAATCGAGATGAAAATTAAGCAAGAAAATAGTAGTCACGTGATTCGCATTATCTGTCAAATTTTAATTTTTTTCAAAAAATAATTCAAAAGTGGGGTTATTTCTGAAAGTATCGAAAAAAGTTATAAAGAAAAGTTTTTTAAAATGCAGTTTCTGGCCCACATGCAAAATTTTAGCTGCATAAAATAATTTTGATTTTTTAACCATATTTTGTAAATTACAGCACTTTTGCAAAATAAGACTCAACGCAACCTACATAAAACTTCTTAGTTTTGACAATAATTGATTTCAGATACATTTTCTTTAAAGTAGCGCTATATTAAATGTATGTTTTTCTATAAAATCAAAATTGGGCTATTAAAATTTGGTCGCATGTGATGCAAAGTTTTTTGACCCTGTATAAGGTAACTTCATAAAATAAGTATTTTTGAAAATTTAGTTTGTGTCTGAAAGTAATATACCTGATTAGTAAGATAAAGAAAGAACACAGTGTCATCAGTAAAGTGTTCATTAAGTGGAAAATAAATTTTAGTGGTGGGTAAAAAATCAAAATTATCTTATGCAGCTGAAATTTTGCATGTGGGCTAGAAAATGCATTTAAAAAACTTTTTCTAATAACTTTTTCGATATTTTCATAAATAACCCCACTTTTGAATTATATTTTTATTAAGGGAAAAAATTAAAATTTGACAGATAATGCGAATCACGTGACCTATTGTTTTTCTTAATTTTTATCGCAATCGAAGCAGAACTTGATGCCAAAGTCAAATTTTGAATAAAGCTATTAATAAAAAAAAATCCCATATGATGCGGACTTTACTGGTAACACTGTATTTTAAAAAATTGGATGACAACCGAAAGAAGGCCCACTAAAAAAGCATGGAAATCTACCAACCACATCAATAATATTTTTTCATTGGCGTTAAGAAAAATATATTATTGGTTAGGTACTGTTCCTAATATTAATATAAAGTATACGTTTGTTGTTTCCACAACAAATTACTATTAACATTTTATATAACAACATAATAATATGGGAAATAATGTTGGTTAACTGTAAAGGACTGGCACAGTTAAGCGAGTAGTAATCCTTAAGTTGCAAGGTAATGAATCATAAGTCAAGAAAATTGTAAAACAAAAAAAAAATTAAAAATAAAAACATATCAAGATTCTTTAAGATTTTATTGATAGTTTTAAATGCAACATTAGCTTGGCATCCAATCTTTTAAACTAGAAATCCTCCGAAACGTTCTTTGTATGAAACAATAACTAGATGAAACAAGAAGGAAAGTGAATAATATTAAATGATTATAATAATTAATATTTTTGTCTTTTAAAAATTAATTTTTTTTTTTTTGATACGGGCTGTTGTTAACTATATTGAAAAAAATTAATTAAAAAAGGCAAGGTTATGGAATAGGAGATGATGTTTATTATTTCGGCGCTTTTTTTAAACAGTCATCAACATAATTATTATAGAATAACTAAATGAAATTTTGCTGAATATCTAATTTAAGGATGCCACAAATGCAACAGAAAGGATTGTTCAAGAGTCAACAGTCTTAAATGGATTTGTTATCTTGTTGTTTCTCCACCTTTACCACTTTTTGGTATTATATTAAGATACGAAGATTTAATTTATATGATGACCTTAACATAAAAAAGAAAGCGGTTTTAACGAAATATCGGTTAAAATTTTTAAGAAAGTCAAATCAGAAATAAAGCCAATTTTACATAATCTAACTATCTATGTGTTAAAAATGGTATTTTTCCATATAAAATGATACTAGCTAAAGTATCACAAGTTTTTAAAGCAAATGCAAAAATGATCCAAATTATTATCGGCCAATAGGTATCAGTTTTGCCAGTTTTTTGGAAAATTTTAGGAAAAGTTATAAACAACAAATTAACAGATTTCTTAAATAATCAAAATTTAATTTCTGAGTTTCAATATGGTTTTAGAAAATCTAGAGATACTAAAATTGCTGTTATGGATATAATAACAGATATTTAATTAAAAATAGATGAAAATAAACAATGCTGTTTATTATTTTTAGACCTTTGTAAGGCATTTGACACAGTTAACCATAATATTTTATTACAACTAATTCATACCATTGGCATAATGGAAAATATTTATAATTGGTTTGAAAGTTATTTAAGCAATAGAACACAATACGTTGAAATTAATAACAGCAAAAGCATTCAAAAAAATATTAAATGTGGTGTTCCGCAATGGTCAATTTTAGGTCCAATATTATTTCTAATATATATTAAGAGCATATCTAATTTAAAATTAAATCGCAAGATACAATAATTTGCTGATGATAGAACTATTATTTACTTTGGCGATGACTACTCTGACATTCAAAATCAAATAAAAAATGATTTAAACATATTTTTTTCCTGGCTTCAGTCATATAATTTATCAATTAATTTTACAAAATCTTCTTTTACATTTATTACTAAAACAAAAATAAACAACTTGATACCAGAAAAAATATTATTTGATAATAAAATCATAAAATATGCTGATTCTATTAAACTTTTGGGACTTTGCATTTCCTATAGATGAAAATTTAAGTTGGAAAACACATATCGAATATATTAGAAAAAATATATCTCCTTTGATTGAAATTTTATACAAAATTAGACATTACTTACCAATTATTACACTTCTGAATAATATTTATTATTCTCTAATTTATTCTAAATTGCAATATTTAATATCAATATGGGGATCTGCTACCTCTACAATAATAAAACCTTTAAAAAAGGTACAAAATAAACTTATTAAATATATATACAAGCTTCCCTTTTTGGAACCCACAATAAATTTATACAAACCACTGGATATTTCACAATATTTATATAAATTAAAAATATGTATTATTATTCATTCAATAACCATTCATCAAAAAAAATTAATACTTTAATAATTATCAATCATCATACCCGGCAAACTGAAACTCTTTTGGCAGTAAATATTAAAAGTAATTTCGGTAAACGATCATTATTATACAATGTGATTATGATTTATAATAACCTACCAAATAAATATAAAAACATAAAAAAATTAGTACTATATAAAAATTAAACTAAATTGTAGTTTTTAACAAAATAAATGATGATTTTTTTTTAAATTGAATAATATTTTACCATTTTATTAATTTTGTTAAATATAAATATATATTTATGTATTTTTATAAAAAAATTGTTAATTTTTAAGTTTGTTATTGTTTATAATTTATATTTCCTGTAATGGACTTTTAAAGTTCGTTGGGAATTTGTTAATATATATAATTTGTAACATTTAAAAAAATGGACCACTTTCAAAGGTGCCATTAAATCCCAACATATAAAAATTTGATATTTTGTAATAAAACAATAATTTAAAGCATTTTTAATTTTAATAGTCCGCCATGCATTCCGCTATTGTTCATTCAGGAGTCCATTTTTAGACCATCGACTTAACGGTACATTTTAAGCTTTTACTATTCAGAGCTGGAGATTTATAATATTTCAGAAGTCTGCCACTGAATGAAACTATAAATTGCAATAATAAGGCTTTCACAGAAATCGTTAAAGTTCGGATAAAGAACTATTCTTGGTGATACCAAGTAACGTACCTATACCTACATTATTTATTGTTTTTGTTTAATAATCGGTTATTCGAGAAAACCAGTTCTGGAATCTTACTTTTATTAGGCTGCAGGAGATTGCAAGAAACCTATTTTTCTGTATCCCTTCGCAGTAGCTGGGACGCCACCATCAAATTCTCCATAAAGGCAGAAGTAATGAATGTAGTGTCGTCTGCAAATATGGTCAAATTGCAAATCCGTTGCAAGTAATCGCACATATCATTTATAAAAACTAAAAATAGAAGGGTCCAAGATTGGATCCCTACAGCACATTTTTTGGCATATCCTAAATCAGATTTGACATCTTCAGTAGTACTCTATACACAAGTAATGACGGAAACGACCGTAAGGCTGGATCCGCATACATCCGTGATACGCATCCGTTGTGTACCACATGATTAATAGGAACCAATGAAATTTTATTCCCTAAAATTTTATTGGTTCATATTAATCATGTGGTACACAACGGATGCGTATCACGGATGTTTGTGGATCCAGCCTAAGGGCACACGCTGCTGCGTGGTCACTCCTAATATAATATTTACATAACTCTTTAAACCTGTTTGAAATTGCAGGGTATTTCAAACTGTATACAGGGTGAGTCGGGAGGAATCTATGCATCAAAATAATAAAAAAAACCCCAAATGTTGTTACTCAATATTAAATAAAATAATAATATTGTTAAACCAAAATATGCAACATTAACATTGTTTTAAAAAAATCATTGGTTTACTAAATTTTCAAAAATACCGCCATTGACTTTTAAACATTTCGTGCTTCGTTTATGAAGGCTGCGCGTGGCTCATCTAATTGATTCGTGCCTTTCTTTAATATTTAGTGCAGCATTTCTAATGCGTCGAATGAATGCATCCCTAGTATCTACTTTTACTTTGTATATGTCGTAGGCTAATTACAAATTCAGTCGTTTTATAAAACGCCTAGTCGTTTCGTAAATGACTAGGCATATTGTAAAATGAAGAATATATACTGAATTTTTACAATTCGACTGAACTTTTTAGGCGTTTCATAAAACGCCGAATTGCTCTCAGGCTTATTGTAAACGGTTCTATAATCTCGTTTGTTTTAGGATATGACTGATTATAAAAAGTCGTTTTAAACACATAAATAGTAAGTTGGACACTTTATTTTTGTCATAACATCATAAAAGACATTAATAGGTAACTCTTACAACACATGTTTCCACATTCCCTAGGTAAATTTAGGTATATATTTACATACCTAATGTAATTCAACATAATTTAAAATTAATATTATTTTACTTATTTGAACACGGTCCGCTTGAATGACATTTACTATTGCATTTCAAGTGAGCCTTAAAACAAAAACACTTATTTGTGTGGCACTGCGTTTTGCTTGCTTTGCAGGAACATTTTTTAAATCCCTGCTCTCCAAATTTAGAAAACTTTATTAAAGCTTCTCTCAGAGAAATAATTTTTCCTTCCAAAACCTGAATTGGTTGGGGATATTCAATGCCAACGATTTCATCTCTTGAAAACCATCGATTCAAAATTCCGTGCTTAGTACCAATTTGGTATACTCCATTTTTTATTTCTACGATAGTTCCCGATATATTTTTAGGGTCTAGTGATCTCCTATCGAATGTAGGTACTTCAACCCCAATATTTTGACCCAGAAATAGAGGTTTCAACTTTTGGTTGGTATTTTAAAGCATTTCTTCTGCAGTACGTTTTTGACCAGCAACACATCCCATTCTTTGTATATGTATGATATCCTCTCTTTGGCATAAATCACATATCCAGTTTCGTTCAGCAGTAAATCTGAAGAACTTATCTTTAAACATTTAAAACAGCAAACCATTGCATTCCGCTTCGGTTTACAAATTGTCAAACCACAGCATAAAGAAGTTATTTGTTTGAATCGGTGTTTTATAAAATGCCTAAGTACTTTCCAGTCTTTTACAAAACGACTAATCAGTCATATCCTAAAACAAACGAGATTGAAGAACCATTTACAATAAGCCTGAAAGCAATTCGGCGTTTTATGAAACGCCTAAAAAGTTCAGTCGAATTGTAAAAATTCAGTATATATTCTTCATTTTACAATATGCCTAGTCATTTATGAAACGACTAGGCGTTTTATAAAACGACTGAATTTGTAATAATTAGCCTACGACATATACATCAATTTTTAACCAACCCCATAATTTATTGTCCAACGGTGCGTGCGCTCTTCGTACGCAAAGCAGGAAATGTTTGGAAGTCAATGGCGGTATATTTGAAAATTTACTTAACCAATGATTTATTTAAAACAATGTTAATGTTGCATATTTTGGTTTAACAATATTATTATTTTATTTAACGCTGTAATTTGAAAAGAAATGAATATTCGGTAACAACATTTGGGTTTTTTCTTATTATTTTGATGCATTGATTACACCCTTAGAGTTTGGCCCATTCCTCCCGACTCACCCTGTATATTAACATAAAAATTAAATAAGTAATATGGCCGAACCGATTGGTGGTCGGGCACGCCGCAAAACATTTTTCAGTAAATATATTTTTAATACAGACACTAAAAAAGTACATTGTATAATATTAATGTTAGAAGCTTTTGCCCGTGACTTTCTGCGCGTGAAATTCGTACTATACGCATTCTAAGTAGAATACACAATACATTACAAACTGTTGCACTTAAATATTAGTCAGTTATATTTTATTGTCATAATATGATATTGTTGTATACAAAACGCCACAAATTCTCTCGTTTTCCGATAGATGACACCAGGAATTTTTCATCGATCAGCTGATATTTAGACAATAATATCCCTAGATTTACTGCTGAAAATACTGCTCCACAAAAAAGGGATATGGCTGAACTAGAGGAATTATAGGCCAATAAGCTTGCTAAGCCATCTCTATAAACTATTCACGAGAATTATAACGTCAAGGCTTAAAAACAAACTTGATTTCTACCAACCGATTGAGCAGGCGGGATTTCGTGCTGGTTTTGGGACCAATGACCATCTGCAGAGTATCAAAACTCTGATAGAGAAATCTGTCGAATACAACAGACCACTCGTTCTTGCCTTCGTGGATTTCCAGAAAGCCTTCGACACGGTTGAAAGGGATGCAGTCGTGAATTCATTACAAAAGTGTCGTGTAGACTACCGATACACTAGCCTAATACATGATATATATAAAAACGCCACTATGAAGGTCAAATTGCACGAAAACACCAACACAATCCTTATAGGAAGAGGTGTGCGGCAGGGGGATACAATGTCGCCCAAACTTTTCATCACCGTCCTGGAGTATGCCTTCAAAGAACTGAACTGGGAAAAGGGCATAAACATAGATGGTCCACACCTAACAAATCTGCGCTTTGCGGACGATATAATACTGCTATCAGACAACCTGAAAGATATTAAGCACATACTACAGGAACTACAGGAAGTATGCTCTGGGATAGGTTTAAAGATCAACTTTTCAAAAACGAAATACATGACAAACCTGGTTCCTAGTGAAAGTTTGGCTGTTGATGGGCAAGAGGTAGAACTTGTGAATAGCTACATATACCTGGGTCATGAAATAAGAATAACAAGAGACAATCAAACCTGTGAATTGAAGAGAAGAATAACACTTTCCTGCCTACGGAAGATTGAAAGATGTATTTAGAGCAAAAATACCAATGTCACTAAAACGGAAAGTTTTCAATCAGTGCGTTTTGCCGGTGTTGACCTACGGCGCGGAAACCTTAACCCTGACCACCACGTCTGCCAAGAAACTGAGAACAACACAACGAAAAATGGAGAGATCTATGCTTGGGGTGTCGTTGCAGGAACATATCCGAAACGAAGATCTGAGAAGGAGAACTGGTGTAACTGATGTTATATCACAAATCGCTAATCTTAAATGGAACTGGGCGGGGCATGTTGCTCGAATAACTGATGGTAGATGGACAAGGAGATTGCTCGAATGGCGACTGAGAGGCGATAAGAGAAGTAGAGGAAGACCACCCACACGATGGACCGACAACATCAAAAGAATGGAAGGCAATTGGATGCAGAGCGCTCAAGACAGGAGGCAGTGGAAAAGATTGGGGGAGGCCTATATTCAGCAGTGGATGCAAAGGGCTGAGTGATGATGATGATGATGATCCCCAGATTAGTAGTGGACCGTAATGAGTCCAAACTCCGAGTTATGAATTGAGTTTTTATGCTTTTTGTTACATTTGAATACGTTTTCAAAATGTTTAGTGGTTTTTGGTGCCTTTTTAACACGCTTTTATTAGCTTTACCTATATGTATGTTTGTTTGTTTGTTTGTAACCGACTTCTTTGAATCCGATTTTGACCCACTTTAAAGGGACAGATTTAATTTAAATTTTGTAGACTTATCAAGAACCGCTGACAATACAATAATCTACACGCAAAAAATTATTTTGTCAAATTTTGACAGCTCTCAGGTATAAAACGAAGATGCGATTTTGATGAAACAAATTATGGGGTCGTATAGAATTCGATGCGGAGACTTCGGGAAAAATAATAAAAAAATTTTCTATCAAAATTTCACAGCTGTCATTGTCAAATCGTATAAAAAATTATATTAATGAAAAACTATAAGGTGGTATGTATATTGACGGTGGAAAGTTGAAAAAAATACGCAAAAAAGTTTCCTGTCAAAATTTGACACCTGTCAATATGTCAGAATTTTCAAAAGTTTGCAAATATCGTTCTTTTCTTATATTTCGGCATAAACGATCCGGTTTGTTAGGGTTTCTATGTATGTTTGTTTGTAACCGACTTCTTTGAACCCGATTTTGACCCACTTTAAACGGTCAGATTTAATTTAAATTTTGTAGACTTATAAAGAACCGCTGACAATACAATAGTTAATCTACTAATCTAGCTCAATCTACTCAAAAAAAAAATGTGTTTCTTAACAATAACTCAAACTAAAAAATGAAAAATAAGTATAGTTGAAAAAAACGAAAAAACCCGCTTTAATAACACTGGCCGACAAGATTTTTCTAACACTGTTCAGCTCTTTATTTTTAAAATGGAAATACCCTTCTAATAATAGAAAAAATATTTGGAAAGCCCCAATACATACCATTTTTCAATAGCTTAATAAGACCGTTTTACATTAACAGGTAGTCAATTTAATTAAAGGGCGGTTAAAATGGATGAATTTTATAACAGAAAAATTACCTGAACTGTAGGAATTTTAGTAGGACTTCAGGGAGGATTTACAAAATATTGCTGTTTTCGTTGTTTGTGGGACAGTAGTGCAGTAGATCAGCATTATGTAATAAAAGATTGGCCACAAAGAAGCGAATGTCAGCCGGGATCTCAAAATGTTAAGTTTGCACCTCTTCTAGACCCCAAAAAAGTCCTTGTGCCTCCTCTTCACATTAAACTTGGGCTAATGAAAAACTTTGTAAAAGCTATGAATAAAGATGGTGATGGATTCAAATACCTAAGACAAGTTTTTCCCCAGTTAAGTGATGCTAAATTAAAGGAATGCATTTTTATTAGGCCACAAATCAGGAAATTGCTGGACGCTGTCAACTTTACAGAGAAGCTTACCAGGCAGGAACTCAGAGCATGGAACTCATTTGTTAGTATAGTTGGGCAACAATATGGATACAAACTATCAACAGTTAGTTGATGAACTGTTAGATTCCTACAAATCGCTTGGTGCCCGAATGTCATTAAAAATTCAATTCCTCCATTCCCATCTGTCATTTTTTCCTGAAAATTTGGAAACTGTCAGTGACGAGCAGGGTGAAACGTTCCATCAGGATATCAGGACAATGGAAATTCGCTATCAAGGACGATGGGATCCAGCCATGATGGGTGATTACTGTTGGTTTTTGAAGAGTAGATATGACCCCTCATAAAAGGAAAAAAATAAAATTTAATTAGTGTGTTCAGTTAACATTTGTAATGATTGTGTTTTTCTTAGATGTAAGGTATGTTTAGTAGGTGTAAAAATTTAAATATAGTCGATATACACAGTTAGAAAATTCTTAAATTATTTTTTCAATAGATATTAAATATTGTAACATTAAATGTGGTACTATAAATGTAACAAGAAAACGTTACGTGTTACAACTTTTTTTTTCTCATTTTCGTATTTGGATAGGTTCATTCTACCACAAGATGCTATTTAGCTTTGTGTTATAACAAAAAAAAAATTTTGTCGGCCAGTGTAATTAATCAGACTAAAAAGCGGAAAATAAATATAGTTTAAAATAATTCTTGAAATTCTTAAAATAGGCAGAAAAAAATATATTTTTACGAACATTTTCCTAACGTTGCATTTATTGCTGGGGATTTTTATCATTGCCTGAAAAGAACCGTGGCTGTGTTTAGGAAAACACGTTCTATACAACACAAAAAAGGAGCAGGAAGACCATCTGAAAGAACAGAAGAACTTATTGCAGACGTTCGTGAAATAATGCAAAATACGCCAACAAATAGTATAAGACTCCTGTCCCAAGAAGTGGAAAGATATTATGGAACATGCAGGACTATTCTTAAGAAGCAGCTAAATTTGTATCCTTATAAAGTGCAAGTATTCCAAGAAATACAAGCCGCAGATTTTGAAAGACGCAGGAAATACTCTCAATGGTTTACCCGATATTTATTGGAAAAAAATGATTTATTAGACCTGATATTTCTTTTGATACAGTTTTCGATCAGACATTGAATTCTCACCAAGATCACCTTGTTAACCGGTTATTTATTACTTCGTTTTCCCTCATTTAACGAACACTATTTTTGAAACACCATTTAGAATAATATCAAGAAAGGATTATCCAAGAATGTGGTAACATTTCTCCATTGATGCTGGTCAACACTTTCGAAAATATGAAGACACGTGTGAATTTATGCTTGGAGCATGATAGCGGTGGCCAACTTCAGCAATTTATATAATAATTTCTCTTTTTCTTTCTATATATTCTTACTTTGTTAATTTTGTAAACAACAAAAATAAATTTGTATTTGTCTACTTATTTTATTACTCATAAGTTTGGCATATCATGTCATAATATGAATTTGACAAAATTTTATCCAAGATTTGGTTAGATATTATACAGGGTGTCCGGAAATGACGATGAAAAATTTTAAGGTATGATTCTACAAAAAAAGATATGAAAAAAAGTTTATATTAACATAGGTCCAGAAATGCGTCCAGAGGAAGCTACAGGTCCTTGAAGATGGTGTCATAAAAGTGGTTTTTATTTAATTTATTAGGATCTACTTACAATACAGGAATTAACTTCTACGTATAAGTTAGAGTGATTGGAGGTCACTCCTTGAAAATATCAAGTGACCCATAGTTGCAACCAGTGGCGTGGGAACAAAGGGGTGGTTAGTTATTTAGGGTTATATTTTTTCGCCGAGTGTATTTTCGCTATCTTTTAAATAATTTATGATTCTTTGAATATTTTTACGTAAAAAAGGTTCCCTTGGTGTAAAGTCATATAGTCGACCGTTTTCGAGATAAACGGACTTAAAAGGACGACTGCAGTGGGTAAATACAGTAAACAGGCTATGTAATAAAAATAAGAAAATGCTTGAATGCGACGAATAACGAGTTCGAGGATGCATTGAAATGAACGGAAATCATTTTCAACACTTTATAAAATTTATAATAACATTGTAAAGGATTTAAAAATTTAGGGACATCGTTGTTTATTATTTTGTGATTGATTTGTTGGTATTTTTATTAATAAAATTATTATTAAAAAAAAATCTTATCAGTAAAGTCCGTTTATCTCGAAAACGACTTTATACCAAGGAAACCTTTTTTACGTAAAAATGTTCAAAGAATCATAATTTATTTAAAATATAGCGAAAATACACTCGGCGAAAAAATATAACCCTAAATAACTAACCACCCCTTTGTTCCCACGCCACTGGTTGCAATTATGGGTCACCTGATATTTTTAAAGAGTGACCTCCAATCACTCTAACTTATACGTTCCGTAGACGTTAATTCCTGTATTGTAAGTAGATCCTAAAAAATTAAATAAAAACCACTTTTATGACACCATCTTGAAGGGCCTGTAGCTCCCTCTGGAAGCATTTCCGGACCTATGTTAATATGAACTTTTTTTCATATCTTTTTATGTAGAATCATACCTTAAAATTTTTCATCCTCATTTCCGGACACCCTGTATACCTACTTCTCCATATCATTATGATCTAAACCAGAGGTTCCCAAACTTTTTTTTCTCATAGACCACTTTAAAAATTTTGCTGGTTCCGGTGGACCCCCTGCAGCTACATTTCTACCATATTCCCAAAACTTGACAAAAAACGTGAAGATTAGATCTAACTATGGAAATTTTGCGTTGCGGCTGAGTTCCAACCACGAATTAACAGTTTTCGAAAAAAGTGAGAATTGATTCGTTAATTAATTAATTGATTGTGCTGTGAGTGGATGCCAAAAAAGTAAAGTTGGGCAATCAAAAAATTGATTACATCCAACTTTACTTTTTTGTCATCTACTCACAGCACAAGAAACAAATAATTAATTCTTACTTATTTTATTCAGAAAACTCCCGGAGTGGTAAAAATAAAAAGAAAAATAGTATATTTTCTTGTGTTGTATTTATTCAAATATGTAATTATTACACTATTAATTATTATTGTTATCATATTACATTGTAAGGTTTACATTACATTGTAATATGATAACAGTCGTAATATAATTAAAAATAATCATTAATAACGTAACATAACTTCTATAAAAACAAAAAAATTTAGTTTTTCACTATCAAAACCAGATAAATTTTCGTGGTACCCCGCTTACTAATTGTGAACCCCCATTTTTTTGTCACGCCAACGTGGACCCCCGTCGAGTCTCCCGTGGACCCCTGGGGGTCCACCTGGACCACTTTGGGAATCACTGATCTAAACCAAGCCCTACGTTTTTTAATCCAAGCCCTATTTGATGCAAATAATTTTTGCTCGCACGGTATTATATTCAAAAACTATGTTAAAAATAATATCTTTTCTCCACGACCATTACTGAATGCAATAATTCCAAAATCATTGTTAATAATAGAATGTAAAAATTCCTGGAATGTTTATTCTGAAACACTTGCTTCTTATGCGTTTTGCGTGTATTTTCATTCCATAACAAGATACGGAATGAATATTCTGTAATTGATATAAACGACATAGGTTGCCATGAATTTCGAAATTGTCAGTGTCATATAAAATGGCCGCGTTGTAATAATTATTTTCAGACAAATTTTAGTGCAAGTCAAAAAATGAGTGAAAAATCGGATGAATCAGATATGGAACTGGATGGTCGTGGAGAAAATATAGTCTGCTACTCGGTTAGAATGAAAATTCGATACTCGTGGTTTCTCACGCTCGCTACGCTCGCGTTCGGAATCTTTCACTAGGATCGAATTTTCATTCCAACCTCGTTAAAGAATCTACTATTCTTACAATTAACTAAGGCGTATTTAAAAGTCTTACATGGACAAGTGGGCAAACCTGTTAATAATAACCGAAGTCTAATACAAAAAACAGTAGCAGCTAAAAACGTCTGATTTGTGATCGATTACTAATATTTATTACTTTATCAAAATTCCAGATCTCACAGGGTGAGGCAGTATTAACTTAATAAAAAAAGACATACATCTTCCTGTCATCAAAGGTAATAGGCCGTAGTCCCGATGGTGTAGTTGACAAAATTTAACAATAGTAGTGACATAAAAGATACAAAGAGCTTTACACAAAAGATTCTAAGACCTGCAAAGTGCTGTTTCTACCTATTTTGATCTTGGGGGGTCGCAATGGGAGGCCTGTAAGTCGGATGTATGCTATAATCATTTTGGAAACTCTCGGTTTAGATTTTCTGTAGAGATATTTTTAATGTGTGAAAGTACAATTCACGAGCTAAAGACCTTATACTTACATTTTATTTATTTATTTATATTTTTAAATACAGTGATGACGTAAAGTCTGAAATAAATTCATTATTTAGGAAACGCTGAATGTTTTTAAAAATCGCTCGAACACGTCGATTTTGTTTTTTTAATACGAATTTTTTTCAATATTTTTTATTATACAGGATCTCTCCGAAAGCACTCTGCTTGGACCAACTTTAATTTTTTAAATGGGAACCCCATTTTTTTAGTATTGAAAATACTACTGGGTGCGTATATACGGGTATATTTCATGAAAAATGAACGCGACATGCGACATGCACATAAATAACACGGCGGTGAAGTCTAAACAAACATCCGAGCAGCACAGGATCGATGACATCATCTGCTGATTATTAATATTGTTTTGTTTTGGGTTTCGGCATTTATTATTATATTTGTTGATATTAAGATAATATGGCCGGGAGAGAGAACAGTAGAAGTCTGAGAACAGTTAGTAGACAGTTATTAATGATACTAGTTCGATTAACACTACAATGAAACATGTTAAATTATTAATATATTATTAATTGCACAAGTTTCATTAACAAAGTTCATATCAAACGTGCATCATTCAAAATTTAATCTACGACAGTGTAAATAGACTTTATTCGTCTAAATTTCATTGATATCAGATAACGTTTTCGTAATTTTTAAAATTTTCAGGTGTCCTTGTCCATATTAGTCGATATCATGGTAACCGCATTTTTTATTGTTTCAATTTCGATAAAATTGGAAAAAAATAAACAGTGAATGTCGCTGAAACAAAGCGAAATAGCGCGGCGGTCTTGGCGTATTACACAGAAAGTCGGTGGAGAATGGATATACCAATCCAAAACATTTCATAGCCGACTTAAGATTTAGACATTTTATGAACAAAGAGTACAAGGACTGTAAATGGCTGTATATAGCCAAAGAAATAGTTTTGTCGCTATTTTTGAAAAGGTGGTTTTGAGCTCTCTTATATACAGATTATCCTATATTTTTTATTTTAACACAACAGTCAAATTTACACATTTCAAAGTATAATTTACACATTTCTAAGTATAATAATTTAATTATTATTTCAAACTAAATCGGAGCATCCATGCCGTCATAATAACGCGTGATAGCGGCACGTTACATACTCACAGATAGGAGTAATCTGTGCTGTGACACAATGGTTTCCTTCTCGCCACTGTATGTGGTAGGTATTTTCAATACGCCTATGATACTTGCGTAAGATGCAAGATCTGTGATTTTTTTTTTAATTTTAGGATTCTGTGCATAATTGTGAACATTTTTTATCTTACATGTCATTATGATTTATCGACAGTTAAAGTTCAAAAATAAATACAACAATTAAATCAGTATCAGCATAACTCAGTGAATAATTACTTGTCACATTGTTACATTTGGTCAAATTAGACAGTTTTATGCTTCGTGTCAAAATATCGTAATATTGTGTAATTATTTTCAAGAAAGATTATTTTTACTCTAACGTTTTTCTAATTTTTGAAGTTTATTAAGTAATAGTTATTGTGAAATTTCTTTTTAACAAAAATGAAACCTAATGAAGCACAGAGGATAGAAATTCTAATGATGATGGGATATGGTGACAGGGTAAGAATCCAACAGGAAGTGTGTCAGTTATTTAATGAAAAATATCATAATCGTGCGCCAATTTCACAATCAACTGTAAGTAAGATCGAGCATAAATTTCTTCAGCTTGGTCATGTTCGAGATGCCCCAAGAAGTGGTCGGAAAGAATGACAAAAAGATGGACGTATTATTAAGTGTTCAAGAAAATAACCATATTAACTCTAGGAACATGGCTACAAACTTAAATATTTCGAAAACAACGGTTTTAAAAGTATTGTATGAAAATAAGTACCATCCTTTTAAGATGAAAGTCCTTCAAGAACTGTATGAAGAGGATTTTGACAGGCGGCATGAATTTTGTGAAATTTTACAAGAAATGTGCATTAGGAATCCCAATTTTGTTAAAAACATTGTTTTTCTGATGAATCCACATTTTGCTTGAATGGTGAGGTCAGCACACAAAATTATAGATATTGGTCGGATATAAACCCTAATTGGATGAGGGAGGGACATACTCAGTAAAAATAAATGTGTGGGCAGGCATTGTGGGTGATATCGTGATAGGACCGTTTTTTTTTTAATGAGAATCTAAACGGTCAACGATCTTACTCCAGCTCTCTCTCTCCAGCGATTTTCCTGATGAAGAAAATCCCGATTTACCACATCAGAATATTTGGTTCCAACAAGATGGTGCCCCGCCTCATTATTTAGCAGAAGTTCGCGCTTATCTTAATACTATTTTTAAAAATAGATGGATTGGAAGAAGGGGAGCTATTGAATGGCCGACGAGGTCTCCCGACTTAACCCCCCTTGACTTTTTTGTGTGGGGTTACCTTAAAGGTAAAGTTTTCCAAACTAAGCCAATGCCAATGGACATGGAGGACTTAAAGAATCAAATTGTTCAAGAAATACGGTCAATCAGTCTTCGTGCAGAAAGAATTTATCGATCGTCTAGGTTACTGCCAACTAACCTTTGGGCAACATTTATTAAAATGATAAATAATTAATTGTTGTATTTATTTTCGAACTTTAACTGTCGATAAATCATAATGACATGTTAGATAAAAAATGTTCACAATTATGCACAGAATCCTAAAATAAAAAAAAATGGGGGTTCCCATTAAAAAAGTTAAAGTTGGTCCAAGCAGAGTGGTTTCGGAGACACCCTGTATAATAAAAAATATTGAAAAAAAATCGTATTAAAAAAACAAAATCGACGTGTCCGAGCGATTTTTAAAAACATTCAGCGTTTCCTAAATAATGAATTTATTCCAGACTTTACGTCCTCACAGTATAAAGTGTTTATGAAATTAAATAATTTAATTTAAATAAATTAATCCTTATTTTGTAAAAGTTTATCACCGCATGTAAAACAAAATTATCACAATGGTTACCGTCGAATTTGCAACACCAATATACAGGGTATCCCATAACTAAGGACACATACAACAACAGGAGATAGATTTGATAATAGGTTATTTATGGTTAATTTATTATAATGTATAGCCGAAATAGAATTACACTCTTTCACTATTTATGCGATAACTTTTAAGAGAGAAGAGAAAAAGACTTGCGGTTTTTGCAGTTCTCTTTACTATCTAATTAGCTATAGAATAGACAGGGCCGTATTTATGGTAACCGCCGCCCCAGGCCCAATGAAATGTTGCCGCCCCCACCTAGAATATCATATTAAATGTTTAACAATTTACTACAAATATTAAAAAACACAATACCTCAAGAAATAAAAAAAATGTATTCTTAAATTTCTTTGAGTTAACCATATATTTCTAAAAAAACAATATTTCAAACAAAGAAACAAAAAAGCACAGACAGAAATATGAAAATTGTTCAAAAACGAATGCTGTGTTACGTCATTATATAACATAAATTGATCTTTATGTTTACAATACTTTGACGGTACCATTAATAGCATCATACAGGCAAAGGGAAAGCCAAAATTAAAAATTATTAATTAATTTTATGTTATGTAAATGCAAATTTACAAAGGTTTGCGACGTACTTTTTTCTTAGCGAAATCATCAATAACCTCATCGTAGTTAATATTACGTAAAAGTTTTGATTCTATAATATGTAAAACTGCAAGATAATTAAGTCTTTCTTTTGCCATGGTTGATCTTAGATAGGTATGTTTTTATTCGTTTCAGTGCTGAAAAAGAGCGTTCTGCCGAGCAGTTTGTAATAAAAGTACATAGAAAGATACGCAAAGCAAGGAAGGTGTTTGGAAAAAGGTCTTAAACGTTTTTGTCCTAAACTGCTTTGAGAAGCTCTCGGGCAGATGGCTTTGGTGAATTTAGGCAAGATTTTATGAATTCACGAAAATGTATCAATTCGTTAATCATTGACTCATCCAAGTCATTGGGGTAGCAGGCTAAAGACTTGCATTTAGCTTTAATAATTTCAGTACTTTTGTACTTAAAGTACATAAATTACTAAAAAAATCAAATTTGTCTGCGAACTCGTCGTAAGACTTTCTTCTTCGAGAAATTTCAAAAATTAGTTTATCAACAATGACATTAAATACATTTATCCGAAAATTGTCTCTACCATTAAATTCAGTTATACGTTATCGTCACTTTCATCAAACCTGCGTTTTCGTTTTACTTTTCTCTTTTTATCTGCAGAATATTCTTTTTGGCCGAAGAGTTCAATGGCTGTTTTTTCATAATCTTTGTATTTATTATTCCTTACTTCAGAAAAATAGTGTTCTAATGACTTATATAGATTTGAAAATTAGACGAGCGGATTTGAATTAGATTAGGTGAAATTATGTTATAGGCTAGAGGGCAGCGCGGGTTGTCATTTTGTGTAATAAGACTCAGTGATATTCGCTGGAATTTGCCGCCCCTACGAATTTGCCAGCCTAGGCGTAAATCCGGCGCTGAGAATAGAGTTAAAAGGGTTAGATTAGGGTTGCATTTGATTGTTTTAAGAAATCGAAGCTTGAAATATATTTTTTTTAAAAGTGTTTTGTATTATTAACTGAACGCATTAAACTTAATAATATTTATACAAACTTTTAAACAGGATAATAAATTTGTGTTGGGCTATAATATGCTTGGTGAAACTGTTGTTTCATTGCATAGGAAGAAAAAATAATAACTACTTGTTATGTTTCACAAATTTAATCAGTTCCCTGACACGTGTTTCGGCCCTTGCGGGCCATTGTCAAAGGGGTACAAGAAGATACTAAATTCTACATGACATTACAACGGTATTTATATCATATGGTAATTATAAACATGTCATAAAATTAAAATTAGATATAGAAGAATGAATGGTCAACTGTGGGATTTCCTTACTTTTAAAGGTACAGATACATATTTAGTCCTAAATTAGGGTGCTATTAAGAATTGGGGAATCGCCTGAAGGTATTTCGGTTTGATTATTAACATTACATTTATTTGTTATGCCTTTTTGATAGCTATTGATTCTAGTAAATTTAGTTTTCTGCTTTTATTGTGTATGTATAATATGGGTTTTATGTTGTTAGAGATTAAGTGTTTGTGTAATATGCAGTGATCAGTGCTAAACCCGTTTTATTTTGTTTTTTTTAAATAGATGCTTTGTGTTCTTTAAGACTGGTGTCAAAATTTCTACCTGTTTGTCCAATGTAGATAGCCTCGCAGTTGTCGCATTCTATTTGGTAGACCCCACTTTGTGAAAGTTTGTTTTTAGTTTCTATTTTAGCATTGGATATGTGTTTGTGTAAGTTGTTTTTATTGACTAGTATAGGAATGATATTAAGGTTTTTAAGTTTTTGTGGCGATTTTTTGGCTTGTGTTCGCTGTAGGTATATATTATTGAGCAGTATTTTTTCTTAATTGGAGTAGGTTGTTCTTTTTAGAGAAGTTTTTGTGTGTTTTGTCATTGTTTTTTCTTTATTATTTGGTGTATGATTTTTGTTGGGTAATCGTTATTTGTGGCTATTGTTTTCATAATATGTATTTCTTTTTTGTATTGGGTGTCTGAGAGAGGAATGTTAACTAGTCGATGTACCATACTATTGAATGCAGCTAGTTTTGTTTGTTGGGGGTGCTTTAAATCTGCGGGGACTATATCTGTGGTAGTTGGTTTTCTATTTTTTCTAAATTTTCTATATAAAGCATCGCATAGGAGCCTTCTAACCTCCTTAGAAAGGTAATGTCTTTTACTATAAATCAATTTTAAAATTCCGTAGGCAGCTCTTAGTTTCGATGTAACATGTTCCTTAAAACGAAGTTTACAATCAAGTATTTGTCCTAGAGTTTTGAAGGTGTCGGAATAAGGTAGAGTGTCATTGTTGAGTTTAATCTTAACATTATTTTTAACAAAGTCGATCTGGGCTTGATTACAAAAAATTATTACGGTTGACTTGTTGGGATTAGGTTTAAGTAAATGAGCCATAAGTAGAGGGTTTTCCAATAAGAACGATATGATTTCAAAATGAAATAAAATTAAAATAGTTTCAGATACAACAAAACGTTTTATATTATCTTAAAGTATAATCGATAACATTTATGTTTTGAATAACACACCGTTTAAATTTTCTCCGCGACTTCGTGTACACGAGCGAATTCGACGAACCCAATTTTCGATGACTTTATGCAATAAATCGGGCGTGATCTGACGAATGCAGGGTTCAATGTTCAACCTTAATGCATCAAGTGTTTATGGTCTGTTTTCATAAACCTTAGATTTCAAATAGCCCCACAAGAAGTAATCTAAAGGAGTTAAATCACAGCTTCTTGGAGGCCACTGAACAGTAGCATTCCTTAAAATTATCCTTTCGTCAAACTTTTCTTGCAGTATATCGATAGTTTCATGAGCAGTGTGATATGTGGCACCGTCTTGCTGGAATCACATATCCTCCAAATCAAGTGCATCTAAATTTGGCCACAAAAAATTTCTTAACATCTGTCGATATCGTTCACCATTCACTGTAACTGCATCTCCTGCCTCATTTTGGAAAAAAAATGGTCCGATGATGCCACCATACCATAAACCACACCATACAATTACCTTTAGCGGATACAAAGGCTTCTCATGAATCTGTTATGGATTGTTTTCACACCAAAAACGGCAGTTTTGCTTATTAACGTATCCACTTAACCAAAAATGAGCTTCATCTGAAAAGATAATTTGTTTGGCAAAATTAGGATCCCTTTCAAGTTGTTCTAAACTCCAAGCAGAAAATTCTCTGCGCCGACGATGGTCCAGTGGCTTAAGTTCTTGGGTCAAAACAATCTTATACGGGTGTAAATACAAGTCTTCTTTCAAAATACGCCAAGTTGTCGTTTTTTTAATCCTTAACTCTTGAGCACGACGAGGAATTGATAAATTTGGATCCACTGCAACACTAGCTCTTACAGCAGCAATATTCTCAACAGTTGTTGCGTTTCGATGTCTTCTTGGTGTTTTTACAGCGTGAAGAGTAAAATTATTTTCAAATTTCTTAACGATGCGACGAATGGCAAGCAAAGGAGGACGATTATTTGCACCAAAGTTTTCGCGAAGTGCGCGATAAGTGTTCACAAAAGATCGTCTATTTTCGTAAAATTTTTGGATAATAACCAAACGTTCTTGAAGCGCGTATTTAGCCATAATAAATTGTTATAGTTTACTGACAATAACTGACAACTGGTGACAGGTATAACTTTATTACCATGGTTACCATATCGTTTCAAAATCATATCGTTCTTATTGGAAAACCCTTTACTTCATAAAATCGATGTAAGTCAGAGTTTATACAGTATACAGTATAATTATTTTCTATAAAACGAGTGACAGTGGATATCGAAAACAATGCAAACATGCCTATTTATTTGTATAAAGCGATGGGGAACACAATCATATACAGGGTGCCCCGAAATTAGCGTGCAATATTTCTAGGGCGTAAACTATATACAAAAATATGCTAGACCCTCTTTGAGGGTCGGGAAGGAAGTCTTTTTTTATAATAGTATGGAAACCCTTAAAGATAATGACATGAAAATTGGTACGTGCCTTACAACCGATAAGTTGTACTTAAGAGTTAGTTTAGAGTGAAAATATTTCTTCCAGTGGCGTCGCACGGAGTGGGGCTGAGGGTAAATATTATCCTATATTTTTTATTTCTAGGATTTTTTAATTTTAAGTACAATATTTTAAGAACCTCGAGTTTTTTCTTTAAAAAAGTAACCCTTGTTTTATTTCGATAGGAGGCACCGTTTTCAAGTAAAATTAATTTTAAAATAAAACGTATTTTTCAAAAGCGTTAGTCCATATGACTTCAGGTAAATCCAAAAGTTAGCGTACAATATTCCTAGGGCGTAAAGTACATCCAAAAGTATTACAAAAATGTTCTATAAACATACCCTCAAAAATGCTCCTTTAGGAGAATAGAGCCTCTCAAAAGGGGGCAACAGGGAACTTACAGATATTCATTTTGTGTATGGATTTTGTAATGGTGGTTCTACTGCCGCTGTAATAGAGTGCAGGAGGCGATTTCCGCATAGAAGAATACCTAGCCGTTGAAGATTTGCTACGGTCCATCGAAATTTAATAGAAAATGGATCATTTCAAAGACTTCATGCTATTACGAAAAAAAAATTTGCCCTCCTTTGAGAGGCTCTATAGTCCCCTAAAGGAGCATTTCTGAGGGTATGTTTATAGAACATTTTTGTAATATTTTTGGATGTACTTTACGCCCTAGGAATATTGCACGCTAAACTTTCGGATTTACCTGAACTCATATGGACTAACCTTTCTTTTGAAAAATACGTTTTATTTTAAAATTAATTTTAGTTGAAAACGGTGCCTCCTATCGAAATAAAACAAGAGGTACTTTTTTAAAGAAAAAACTCGAGGTTCTTAAAATATTGTACTTAAAATTTAAAAAATATATGATACTATTTACCCTCAGCCCCACTCCGTGCGACGCCACTGGAAGAAATATTTTTACTCTAAACTAACTGTTATGTACAGTTTATCGGTTGGAGGGCACGTACCAATTTTCATGTCATTATCTTTAAGGGTTTCCAAACTATTATAAAAAAATACTGCCTTCCCGACCCTCTTTGAGGGGCTCTAGCGCCCTAAAGGAGCATTTCTCGGGGTATGTTTATAGGACATTTTTGTCATATTTTTGGATATAGTTTACGCCCTAGAAATATTGCACGCTAATTTCGGCACACCCTGTATATTTCACAACAATATTAAAATTATACTTTTTAGTTACTTACAACATCAACAAATCATACGTTTTATTTACCAGTAGAAAAAAAGTGCATGATATTTTACCACACATATACACACACACACACTTCCCTGCACTTTGCGATTAGTGGAAAAATAAAAATGTCCTCACTGAGCCGGGTTTCTAAGGCGGCCGCGTGTCCGTAACAAATCCGCGAGCGAAAATAATCGTGAAAGAATGCCGCCACCAGCCGGTCGGTGTTCACAGGTGCCTACAACTTTAGTTCTATTTAAGAATGAAAACTGCTCTCCATGTTGAAATTTACTTCGTTAGAATATTTATTAGCTTTAAACTGTTTAAATCTATATTTGTAAATGACAAAAAATAACTACTATAGTAGTAAATTGTGTTAAATAAATGGTAAAAAAATAAAAAATAATAATTTTACACTTTCCACAGATTTTTATTTTAACCCTTAACCGCCGTAGTGCTGAAAGTGTAACGTCAACACCGTAGTGCGGTCTGAGTGACCGCAAATCTTGAAAAACCCTTATTTTTTAAAATAAACTATTTTTTTCGCTGTAATCACTTTTATAGAATAAAGTGTACCCTAAACTAAAGCTCTTATTATAAATTTTATTATAGTTTAGTTTAAAAAAATATAAACTGACAAAAATACAGTAAATAGCATATTTCATTCAACTTTTTACATTAGGTAACGCAAAAAAAATTTTTTTTTAGAACACAATATTTTATGGAGACGTATTGTTAAATTCTTAAAATAAACAAACTAATCTTCAAAAAAAAAAAAAAAAATAATTTGAGTTATACCCTCAAAAAGTAAAAAACTACAAGTGACAAAATAATCAGATATTGTGACTACAATTTTTACAAATTTTAGATGCGCATTCCAAGCAAGTAGGCTTACGGCACATTTTAAATCTATATTTGTAAATGATAAAAAAAATAACTACTATAGTAGTATTATACTATAAATTGTGTTAAATAAATGATAAAAAAATAAAAAAAATAATAATTTTACACTTTCCACAGATTTTTATTTTAACCCTTAACCGCCGTAGTGCTGAAAGTGTAACGTCAACACCGTAGTGCGGTCTGAGTGACCGCAAATCTTGAAAAACCCTAATTTTTTAAAATAAACTCTTTTTTTCGCTGTAATTACTTTTACAGAATAAAGTGTACCCTAAACTAAAGCTCTTATTATAAATTTTATTATAGTTTAGTTTAAAAAAATATAAACTGACAAAAATACAGTAAATAGCATATTTCATTCAACTTTTTACATTAGGTAACGCAAAAAAAAATTTTTTTTAGAACACAATATTTTATGGAGACGTATTGTTAAATTCTTAAAATAAACAAACTAATCTTCAAAAAAAAAAACAAAATAATTTGAGTTATACCCTCAAAAAGTAAAAAACTACAAGTGACAAAATAATCAGATATTGTGACTACAATTTTTGCAAATTTTAGATGCGCATTCCAAGCAAGTAGGCTTACGGCACATTTTAAATCTATATTTGTAAATGATAAAAAAAATAACTACTATAGTAGTATTATACTATAAATTGTGTTAAATAAATGATAAAAAAATAAAAAAAATAATAATTTTACACTTTCCACAGATTTTTATTTTAACCCTTAACCGCCGTAGTGCTGAAAGTGTAACGTCAACACCGTAGTGCGGTCTGAGTGACCGCAAATCTTGAAAAACCCTTATTTTTTAAAATAAACTCTTTTTTTCGCTGTAATCACTTTTACAGAATAAAGTGTACCCTAAACTAAAGCTCTTATTATAAATTTTATTATAGTTTAGTTTTAAAAAATATAAACTGACAAAAATACAGTAAATAGCATATTTCATTCAACTTTTTACATTAGGTAACGCAAAAAAAATTTTTTTTTAGAACACAATATTTTATGGAGACGTATTGTTAAATTCTTAAAATAAACAAACTAATCTTCAAAAAAAAAACAAAATAATTTGAGTTATACCCTCAAAAAGTAAAAAACTACAAGTGACAAAATAATCAGATATTGTGACTACAATTTTTGCAAATTTTAGATGCGCATTCCAAGCAAGTAGGCTTACGGCACATTTTAAATCTATATTTGTAAATGATAAAAAAATAACTACTATAGTAGTATTATACTATAAATTGTGTTAAATAAATGATAAAAAAATAAAAAAAATAATAATTTTACACTTTCCACAGATTTTTATTTTAACCCTTAACCCGAGGGGTGTCTCACTAGTCAAAATTTGTACACCTACTGCCAAATTTGGCAGGACTTGTCAATTTAGCCCTTGTCCTGCCACGGTCCTGCTTGACCTGCCAGGGTCCTGCTTGTCCTACCAGGGTACTGCTTGTCCTGCCAAAACCCAAAACTTTAGGGACAACGCAAAAACATATCAAAAACGAAAATAATTTAAAAAAAAATCGTAACATAAAGAAAAATTATTTGTTTTTTGATTAGGAAGTATAATAATAAACCAAAGGTCTGAAAAAATTATTGCTTACTTACCTATGCAATACCACAGGCACTACGCGTCTTAATGGTCTGGCCCTTCTCAATATTCATGCTGAGATATCGGTATCTCCCGATGAGGTATTAAATGAACTTTCTAAAGCTAAGCGCTGCTTAATTATAAAAATGTAATTTGTTTTTAATTTTTGTAAGATATATTAATTAATAAAAATAAACATTTTTTCAAATCCATATGTTTTTATTTTCAAAACTGGTGCTTGCGAAATTGCGATTTGCAGAATTTTTCTTATTGGTTGGATTAACAAAAAACCAGAAACTTCTATTTGTTTAAATTTTGACAATATCTAAATAGTAAAAAAAATTTGCCATTATTAGCAGGTTAAGGACAAATAAAAACCAATCCCTTAATTTAAAAGCAAGTTTAAAAATTGCCGACCGCATCCCTAACCCGTTAACACTGGCCATCAAGCTCTAGATAAGACGTTGTTTATTTGCAGTAATTATTCTCATACAGACCAGAACCCTTTAATACATGCACTTCCGTTTCACTTTCAATCAATAAACAAATGCAAACAAAAATATTTTTTGCTTCCCGCTATTTATCCCTACTCCTAAAGTTATTGGAGAAATCTGATTGGATCTAAAAGGTACTGCCTGTCCTGCTTCGATCCTGCCACAGTACTGCCAAGGTCCTGCCACAGTCCTGCTAGGTCCTGCCACAGTCCTGCCAGGTCCTTCTACAGTCCTGCCAGGTCCTTCGACAGTCCTGCCAGGTCCTGCCACAGTCCTATCAGTCCTGCCACGGTCCTGCTAAGTCCTGCCTTAACATTTGTACACCTACTGCCACAGTGAGACACCCCTCGCCTTAACCGCCGTAGTGCTGAAAGTGTAACGTCAACACCGTAGTGCGGTCTGAGTGACCGCAAATCTTGAAAAACCCTTATTTTTTAAAATAAACTCTTTTTTTCGCTGTAATCACTTTTATAGAATAAAGTGTACCCTAAACTAAAGCTCTTATTATAAATTTTATTATAGTTTAGTTTTAAAAAATATAAACTGCCAAAAATACAGTAAATAGCATATTTCATTCAACTTTTTACATTAGGTAACGCAAAAAAAATTTTTTTTAGAACACAATATTTTATGAAGACGTATTGTTAAATTCTTAAAATTAACAAACTAATCTTCAAAAAAACAAAACAAAATAATTTGAGTTATACCCTCAAAAAGTAAAAAACTACAAGTGACAAAATAATCAGATATTGTGACTACAATTTTTGCAAATTTTAGATGCGCATTCCAAGCAGGTAGGCTTACGGCACATTTTAAACAAATCAAATGTCTTTCTTTTAAGTCTTGATGGGCAAGTCTTACAAGTTTTTCGTTTTTCCAGCTTTTCCTCTAAAATTTCCGCTTCGTTGGAGGGGGATCTCCTGCCTCTTATTCTTCCCACTGTTGCAAAGTACTTTTAAAGTCTGGATCACCAAACCGAACTCTTTTGGAGGTGATAGGATTCTGACTCATAGTTAAACGTCAATAAAAACACAAATAAGTCAGAAAATCGCAAAAAAAATAAATGGTCATGTAAAGAGCACAACCCAATTACTACTATCACAGACACCGTAGTGCGGTCCCTGTGACCGCTCGTAATTTTAGCCCCTTTTTTATTGAATGCCAACGTAACTGTCACCACCAAAACTCTGTGACAAACTGGCGATGCAGCCACTTGAAGGTACTGAAAATATGAATCCGTTCTATTAAAGTTCGGATAAGGTATAAAGGAATGAAAATCCGCAGCTGTCATGGCGATCGCACTACGGTGGTTAAGGGTTAACTCGGCATGTTTCGCAACACAGTTGCTTCTTCAAAGGAGTACTTAAAAATGGTATCTTAAAAGGTATAGTAGGTGTAACAATAAAATTGCAGGTAATTTTCGGGTTGTGTAAATTGTTAAGAAAACCAATAATAATGTTTACAGACTAATTAAAAAGATTCAAAAGAGGTGATCCGTTTAAATCCAATTGATCATTAAGAAGAGTATTGTTATTTTTAAGCCAATTTATTTCTAAGGATTCAAGCAAATTTAATTTATTTTGTACTTTTGTTTTCAATATACAAGATATCGTAGTTATGATTAAGTGTATGATTTACTTCTAACATATGGTTAGAGCTTCTTTCTTTAGTATGATGCATCGACTAGTAACATTACCTTTAAACAAAACTAATTTTCAAACTGAATTAAATTTTATTAAGCAAATTGCAGTAAATAATGGTTATTCCGCTATAACAATAGATAAAATACTAAATAAAAAAATATGCAAAAAGGCTATAAACTTAGGTTTTCCAACAGCAAACAATAATAAAAATAATTATAAAGTTATCTCTTACATACATAGGTCATATTAACACTAAAATAAAAACCTTGTTAAAAAACTTGAATATTAATATTGCTTTCAAAACTAACAATACTCTAGGGAAACACATTAAAAATAATAAAAGTAAATAAGTCTGGTGTTAAATTAAAATGTAATGATTGCTCTAAAGTTTATATTGGACAAACAGGCCGAAACTTCGAAAAACGGATGAATGAACATCATGCTAGTTTTATAAAAAAACAAAACAGATTCTAACTATTCTAACCATCTGTTAGAAGTAAATCATACATTTAATCACAACTACGATATCTTGCATATTAAAAACAAAAGTACAAAATTAAATTTGCTTGAATCATTAGAAATAAATAGGCTTAAAAATTCCAATACACTTCTTAATGATCAATTATTGGATTTAAACGGATCACCTCTTTTGAATCTTTTTAATTAGTCTGTAAACATTATTATTGGTTTTTCCAACAATTTTAAACAACCTGAAAATTACCTGCAATTTTATTGTTACACCTGAGCTATATCTTTTAAGATACCATTTTTAAGTACTCCTTTGAAGAAGCAACTGTGTTGCGAAACATGCCGAGTTAAAATAAAAATCTGTGGAAAGTGTAAAATTATAATTTTTTTACCATTTATTTAACACAAATTAATGGATTTCCACTGAGTAAAAGCCGAATCAATTATATTATTATACTATACATATATATACGTAAACTTTAGTTTAAGCACAGCCACTAAAATCATTCTCATTCTCTTGCTGTGCATCACAAAGACCGATGACCGGATCTTAACAATACCATAATAATCAATAATTTGTTTTTCGCATTTCCACACAGGGTGATTAACTTATTTTCCTAGAGTCAAAAAATTTATTATCCGAAACTCAAGTTGGCTGACGCAGTGGTACAATTTCGGCTCTTGGTTCAATTCCAGATATAGTTTAAAAGCAATTGAAGGTCTAAATTGGAATATTTAAAAAAATACTATTCAAAAAGATTTTATAAAAATAAGTAACTGGTGTAATAAAAACTTTATTTTTTATTAACTATAAATTATAACAAATCAACATACATTCCATTTACTTTTTACAAAAATATATTTCCAAATATTGGTCCAATAATAATATTAATATAAAGGAAGGGGAAAATATTAAATATCTAGGAATAATTCTTGATAAACATTTAAAATGGGATTTACATAGTGACTACATTGTGAAAAAACTAAGAATTCCTATACCAAAACAAACCCGAACAAACACCTTAAACAATTTTTAAATATAAAAGAATTAGAAATACTTTATTATTCTTTAGTACAAACCCATTTAAATTATGGAATACCAGGATGGGGAGGCAAAATAAAATAAATTATATTAATCACACACATGAAACTCGTCATAAAAATACTATTACATATAAAAATAGAGTAAACAAAACGATAGCACACAAACATTTTTTAAACATCAATCCATATATATTTGATAGGCTACAGTTAATTAAAATAATTAAATACTTAAATAATTATAGAAATTAAATTAAAAATTGAATATTATCTAATCCAAGAGATATATTCAAGAACGTCATTATTAAATAATATCTAAATATACCAAGTTATAATGAATAAAACAAATAAATATATATATTTTATACATAACGTACCTATTGTATCTTCGTATACTATAGTGATCTACAATATACCAATCAAATATTGTCATATTCGTTTATAGTATAATCTAGTTGTGCCTGAATTATGAAATATATTCTTGACAAAAATATTTTATTATTTAACTCAAAACAAGTATTTTACTTCTAAGTTCGGAATTGATATACAGTAGAGCTTCGCTAATCCGAACTTCACTAATCCGGATTCTCCAGTAATCCGGACAAAATTTAAATATTACTTATTTACATTATGTATTCTATAATCCGGATTTCTTATGTATTTTATGTATTCCATAGTCCGGATCATGTGTTCTTCGATAATTTCATGTAACTTTTTCGTTGTCGTTGTTATGTCGGTAGGTGTAAGAACTGCGTGTGGGTGTTCTTTTTCTTTTATTTTTTATGTGTTAGTAAATGTTTAAATTTTTTGTGTTATAAATGCTACAACAATGTGTATATGATCCATTTTTATAGCTTTTAAAAAGATTCCAATAATCCGGATGTTTCACTAATCCGGATTGCCTCGGTTTTTATTAATCCGGATTAGCGAAGCTCTACTGTAGTTTATACAAAAAAAATATATATTAGCATTAAATGTCAAAAAATATTCGAATACTTTTATTATTATTATTATTATTATTATTATTATTATTATTATTATTATTATTATTATTAATATTATTATTGTTATTATTATTATTATTATTATTATTATTATTATTAATATTATTATTATTATTATTATTATTATTATTATTATTATTATTATTATTATTATTATTATTATTATTATTATTATTATCATTATTATTATTATAATTGGATAAGGGAAAAAAGTATTTTTTATTTGTAGATCTAAAGAAGGCCTTTGACTGCGTTGATAACGACCAGCTACTGCAAAAATCAGGCTTACGGTATTTGTAGACACTCCATTTACCTACTAAAATAATGCTTGAACAAATCACAAATACTTCGTTTGTTTGGTGTCACCAGTCTGCACAGTATCAGTTAAAGGTTATGGTTGGTGACCTTCGGGGTACCTACTGTGATAGGACCTTTGCTCTTTCTGCTTTACACAAATAACATTTAGAACATTTGAAGACATTTTACTTTCTTGCAGCACCAATAAAGTATCTGCAGTAAATAACATTAATAATGTATGGAAAAAAAAAACTATAAATCAAAATGCAACATGGATAATAAATCGGGGGTTTACCAATAATATAATTGTGGCTCATGTCCCAAAACTTATATAAAGGCCAAACAGGTCGATCATTTAAAACGAGAGTTTTGGAACATAGAAGAAGTTTTCTCAGTCAAAAAACCGACTCATCTTATTCTAATCATCTTTTACAGGAACAACATAATTTTGATATTAAATTTAAAATTTTACACATTGAAAACAAGGGTCAACAACTTAATCATTTGGAAGGTTTAGAAATAAATCGATTGAAAAATTCCGGTGCATTATTAAACGACCAAATAGAACTAAATAGTTCCCCTTTGCTAAATCTGTGTCAATAATCTAAAAAGGGTTCTTCGGATTTTCCATAAGATTAAGATATATTATACCGACAATAATATTTTAAGTTTACAATACCTAAACAGTGTTAGGAATATATAATTAAATAATTAAGCTTGTAATGTGTATACCTGAATTGAGTAATTAAGTATCTAGACCACTTTGTTATTGTACTGAAATAAAATTAGTTAGCACTATACACCCGAAAAGCTATAATGTAGCGAATCGCGTCGTATAAAGAAAAAGTTTTTCAATAAAAATGGAAATTTAACAAACTAAATTGTCTTTCATTGAGTAATAATTTAATTAAATGAAACGGTGAATCAATTGCACAAATTACTTCGTTTAAAACTCGTGGGCATCCATTTGGGTATCACTAAATTTTAAAGGCCATGTTAAATCTACAAAAGAAGTGTATGCAATAATTATTACGCCCCACTTTGACAGCAACAAATTCTGAGCAGGAGGTTATAAAAAGTCTCATCTCATCGCATATTCGATATGGTGTTATTGTCTGGGAAAGTTCATCGGCTTTACGTTGAGTTTTCGATTTCAGATGTAAGATATCTGATCTTGAATTTAAGCAATCACCTAAAGTTTATAAGCGAATCTATACTAACATTGCCAACGCAATATTCGGTAATTTGAAATTTATTTACAATAAATTTACATCACAAATGGCTTTTTACAGCTAGGAGAGAAGGTTGGACAATGGACTTATGTATGCTAATAACAGATTGGAATTATTATAAAAGTAAAATTATTTTTACATGGACGCTGTCTTTTTTAACAAAATTCGTAATACCATTAGGAACTTAAACTCTCATCGTTTTACTACTAAGCTTAAAACAATATTATTAAACAAAGCTTTCTAATCAATTGAGGAATTTTGGTGTTTTCCATTTTAGAGTCCCAACCCAAAACCTATTTAGGTTTCTCTTCGCTCTTTTAGATACTTTAGTAATAAGTTGACCTGTCCCATATTCTCATTTGATCATTTTGTTTCGCGTCGTCTGCCAGTCTTAATGTTATTATAAAATTATCACCATCTGTCTATCCATCTATCAATAAGAAAAACTTTTAACACCGTTTTTCACGGCATTAAACGTTTTACTATGAAAATTGGTAAAATGACGTCTTAAGTTGATACGAGCTTAATTTTTATTTTTCCATACAAACATTGACTTCTCTTAGGTGTCAAACTTAAACTACCTATAACCTTTTAAAAATTAAATAAATATTTTATATTTTGATATACAGCGTGTCCAGAAAGTTCTAGACATATTTATGGGAATTTTCTTTATTGTTGATTTTACGAAAAAAAGTTATTCTTTATAAAAATTTCTGCTTGATGCGCAAATAATATTAACACATCCAAACGAAAGATATCATGTACAGGGCGGCAAAAAAATATAAAAACACGGAATTACTTTAAGAGGGAAGTACCCTCGATTTTTATTTTAGAAGAAATTATTATAAGAAAACTTTACTAAGGACTACCAAAGGCGGTCAGATACAATTTTTCGTTGAAATATTTTAATTTACAGTGTACCATCAAAAAATCTCTTGTTAATAAGTCGAAAAATATTAAATGATTTTTGACTAACATGTCAATATTCGTTACTATAGTATTGCACATAGTTGTTGCGAAATTGTTGCAGGTAAAAATTAAAGAAATAAAATAAAAAAATATTTTGCCTTTTTGATGGTAACCTGTAAATTAAATAATTTCAACGAAAAATTGTATCTGACCGCGTTTTGTAGTCCTTAGTTAAATTTTCTTATAACAATTTGCTCTAAAATAAAAATTAAGGATACTTCCCTCTTAGCGTAATTCTGTGTTTCTATATTTTTTTGCCGCCCTGTACATGATATATTAAGATTTGATATGTCAATAATATTTGTGCATCAAACCGAACTTTTTATAAAGAATAACTTTTTTTCGTAAAATCAACAATAAAGAAAATTCCCATATGTCTAGAACTTCTCTGGACACGCTGTATAAATTTTTTTAAGTTGTTTTATAAAATTTAAAGTTAAAGTTCAAATCGCACGGTCTTAGATAGAAATTATAAATCCTTCAGTCTCAGCGTGTAGCTGCCATCTTTCTAATCATATTAGTGATATCTCGGTATACAGGGTGTCCCAAAAGTAATGGGATACAGAGCAACAGCAGACTCCTTAAATCGAAATAATGCGATTTATTTAAACTTGCCTTATCCCAAAATTGATAACAACCAAGATACAGGGTGTCAAAGTTTTAATTTTGTTTTAGTTTTTTTGCGATTATTGCGTGAATTTCTAACTTAAAATTATTGTAAATCAGCTACATTTCCTAAGTGTCAAAGTTAATGTAAATACTTAAGGTTGAGTTATTTTTTCCAATAAAAACGTTTTTTCGTCTACGGAATTATTAATTTTATTCTAATCGAAAATTTTATTAACTTTGACAAAAAATGATACTTTGTGTAACATGTTGTTGCCTTAAAAACGTCGTTGTTTTTAATCAAGGCCAGCTGTGATAAATAATACTAATACGAATACACAATTATTTTAAATATTTTAGCATTCTTGCATTAAAAATATCGAATGCGATTATCTCGAAAATGGTTGCTCCTAGCGACTTTATTATCTAAGTTATACGTTTTTGATGTAAAAGAAATAAAGTAACTTATTTTTTTAATAGTCGGATCGATATAAGAAGCCCAAACAAAGTTATGCCAGCTAAAAAGAGTGGGCTATGCCGTAGGCAGCGCCCTCTACTTGTTACACCAAAACTATGAATAATTTTGAATTTCTCAGCTCATAAAAATCCCAAAACCCTTAATTTTGTGCTGCTATGTCGTTTCATTAAGAAATAATCGCAAAAAAACGAAAACAAAATTAAAACTTTGACACCCCGTATCTTGGTTGTTATCAATTTTGGGATAAGGCAAGTTTAAATAAATCGCATTATTTCGCCTTAAGGAGTCTGCTGTTGCTCTGTGTCCCATTACTTTTGGGACACACTGTATATTTATGGATTTCAAAATACAGTAAAGTATTTGCCAAGTTACAAGCTGTTGCCTTGATGTGCGGTAGTCCAATATGCTGTAAGTTTAGGGCTGTATATCCAGCGTCTGTTCTACCACTTTTTGTAGAATTTCCCCCATTCGATTCTTGAAAGTGCAGTGCGTGGGCTGGTGGAACCTAGATTTTGTCACCAGCTTGCACGTAAGTCTATCTAGTTCGTGCAGATCGGGAGTCTGAGTAGGTACTTAATAATTCCGCATGGGTAGGTAAGTATTGGTATTGTCCAGGTATTGATAGCAGTAATAACAGCAATACCAGTATTTATGTAAGAATTAAAGAGCTTTGTAAGTCTGCTGTTATGTTTATTTTTAAACTCCCTTTTTAGGCACGTGTGATTGGTTTTGTAAGATATATCTTCTAGCAGTCCATAATTGTCTTCAGTTTTTCCTCGTACGACATTCATTATTGCGCACTTGTCTAATTCAAAGGATATTTTGATGTCGTTGCTAAATGTCGCTGTGATAGTCACTCGAATTAGGATTATTGCACCCTTACACGGCGACCGTCCTAACGGCACCGTTTACACGATTTACCGCGTTCGTGTTATCCTTGCACACATGCACGGTTTTCATCAGTTTGATTCTATTTTGATTCTCGAGTATAGATCATAGACGTGCTGTGGCCATATTAAAGTCTTACAGGCGTATCAAAAAACGAAGAAAGGCAAAAGGCACGAAACAGAATTTTGTGGGTTGGGTTCATCCCATCAATATGGGAAGGAAACAATTCGGTGCATTTTTTGTACTATTTGGTCAGTTGAGGGAAGACGAAAAAACTTTTTTATCTATTTTAGGATGTCCATATCCAGCTTTGATGACCTATACGAAAGATTAAAAGAGAGAGTGCATACAGCCTATGGAAATGTTGGCTGTTACAATCAAAATCAGGATCGACCTCCAAATATATTTCATTCCAGTCACTTCTTGTGCGGTTTCTGTCCTTATATATAGAACTTGTTTTGTCCCAAATACCCGGCCTTGCTTCCACCAAAGATATAAGCATATCCATATCTATATCTACTTCCATTGCGAAAAATATAATTATGATAAAATATACTAAATAAAAAAATGTTCCAATTAAATCTTAAACTCTACTGGGCAATGGGCATGTCTCTCCGTCAACACGGTAACGGTCGCCGTGAATTGTAGTGGGGGCTCACGGTGACATCGCGGTGGAATGGAACCGTGTACACGGTGCCGGTGCGTGTGAAAGGAAGGTCACATAATATGCTGCCTAATCCCTTAACCGTATAAACGGTGCCGTTAGGACGGTGGCCGTGTAAGTGTGCAACGGGCCTTAGTCACTCGAAATAGAGACTGATTTCTGTTCGGAGTAAAATTTGATGTCGTCCATAAATAGAAAATGGTTAATTCTAACTCTTCTGTTGAGTTTAGACTGGCGTCTAAAATATATAGCTCTATAGAATGTTGATTTCAGCAGTGAGGACAGTGGGTTCATGGCCAAAATGAACCAATAGAGTCTTAACGAGTCGCCTTGAAATATAACTTTTGATATATTTATATTTTTTCTTAACTTTTCTTATCCCACATGGAAGTTAGTATTCCATTGTTTGATTAGAGTGCCTAACATGGTTCAATGACCGCTGACCGTTACGTCGCGACCAGTGCTTATCTTTCTAACATTGGTGAACTAGGTCAGATAGTCAATTTGTGTCAATAATAAATGTCGTATAATTTTACCAATTATAAAAGTTTCATTGTCATTTTTGACAGTAACATTTTTAATCAACATTATTTCAAAAATGTCACGGTATTGTGAAAAAGGGCAAGCATTGATTTTAACATTATTTGATTATTTTAAAAGAGAAAGTGATGTCTGAAAGACTCTTTTCTCCCTTAACACAGTTTACGAGGTAAGTAGATAAAATAAAACAAGAATTATCTTAACATAATCTTAATCTTAACATAGTATAAAACAAAGTCGCTATCCTGTCTTATGTGCTTAAATCTTTAAAACTACGCAACGGATTTTGAAGCGGTTTTTTTTAATAGATAGAGTGATTCAAGGGGAAGGTTTTTATGTATAACTAGCGACCCGCCCCGGCTTCGCACGGGTGCAATTTCAGAAAGTGGCATGCCGGGTACTAATATATCGGGTTTGTTCGGGTTCGTATTTATACCAGCGGGTTGCAACGCATGCCGGGTACACGCTAGTAATATATAAAACAAAGTCGCTGTCGCTGTCTGTGTGCTTAAATCTTTAAAATTACGCAACGGATTTTAAAGCGTTTTTTTTTAATAGATAGTGATTCAAGAGGAAGGTTTTTATGTATAACTAGCGACCCGCCCCGGCTTCGCACGGGTGCAATTTCAGAAAGTGGCATGCCGGGTACTAATATATCGGGTTTGTTCGGGTTTGTATTTATACCAGCGGGTTGCAACGCATGCCGGGTACACGCTAGTGAAAATATAAATAATAAACATGAAAAATATAGGTATAGCACTGTTTTATAAATACCTATAGGTATCTGTTTTAGAGAGTGTCTGATGCTTTGGGAGTTTCGTGTTCAACAATCCAACGAATTAAGGCAAAGGGGATAGAGAAGGATGTAGATTTTAAGAATCGCAATAATGTAGCTATTGTGTCATCAGGTGGCCGACAATTTCACGATATTCATGAACACACCATAATATATGGTATTTATAGGATGTATAGAACAGGTGAACACACGTTACCATTCGCTCAATACAACTAACTCTTAAAATTATTGATGGTGTTGAAATGTCAACTGGTTCATTAGCGGACTGTTAAAAAAAAAATTAAATGGCGTAAATGTACTGTATCAAACAGGCGTTTTTTAATAGAGCAAGTTGGTCAAAAATATTATTTATTTCATTGTTAGAACAAAGACAAATGTCGGTTTCACCATTTGCAATGAAGTATCAGATCTGGATAATAGTGAAGCAGCATATCCCACCCAAACGTTACACATTTTCCGAAAAGCGCTATTAATTTTTTAAAAATTATTCTGTTTTTATTTTAATAGATTGAACGAACTAGCATTGCAACATGGGCAACGAGTTTTAAGACTTCCTCCATATCATTGCCAATTTAATCCTATTTAAATGGTTTGGAGGAATGTAAGCGCTTTTACGATGCAAGAATAAGTTCTAGGCATCCTGTAACAAATGACGTAGTTTTGGGTTTGTGGTGCGTGGGAACAGGACAGATTTATCGATGCTTAAGATACTCTTCCCCTTATTATTAACTTGGACGAATCTGATGATGATGATCCTTGAGGAGATGATTTATTTTAATTTTAAAAAAATTATTTATTTTAATTACTGAAAAACTGTATTTTGAATAAACGCGCTTGTATTTTACTTGTTCACATGCATTCTTCTTTTTTGCGTTAACTCGGTGGTATCACGTTTGAAGAGAAATTTTATAATTTATGATTGAAAGAATTGAAGAAATATGACTTATGTAATAATAAAAGTAATAAAAATACATACTTCAAAAGTAGGCAAATAAAAATGGTTTTCTTAGAACAATATTGTTACTCGGCCAGATATAAAATCATATTCGTAGTAAGTAGTAAGAAAGCAACAAGACTTGTTTTTAAGTAAATTGATTTTAAATGAAATCCAAAAAAACAAAAATATTGTTTCTGACGTACCCTGTGTAGTAATCGCAAATGTGATATTCGAAATTGTAGTTTCAGCACAAGCAAAATTAATTTAATTAATCAAGGAATTAAAAAAAAAATCCTAAAAAGTAAAAATGTTTTTTTCCAACCCTGTATAGTAATCGCGAATCTGATATTCGAAATTGTAGTTTCAGCATGAGCAGACGTTTTTATAAAGAATGACTTTTTCTTCTATACCTACCTACCTAAATTAATTAAATCTGTTAATTTATAGTCAAGACAAGTAGTATATGAAAATTAAAATTATGTCGACATAATAATTGCCTTTCTAAGTTTCACAAGCGTTTAAAAAATGAAATTTTGTTTTCTTGACGTTTATTCCATATTTCCAAATGGAACCATGGTGGTTCACTGGGATATTTAAAACGAGCATTTTTTTTTCAAATTTCATACCATACACACCTATGAATGCTATTTTAAAATTGACACTGAAGCCCAATCGCAAATTTGAAAGCGTTATGCATTATTGCCGCCATCTCTTTTCTAAAGAGGCGGATTTGAAAAACATTAAAATGGTTTTGAAAAGCAATAATATGGCTTTAAGTTAAAGTTGTAATGGCATTAGTTTATGAAACATACAATACATACAATCTTGCGTCTTCAGAAGAATTTTTCTGGTCACTCCAAAAATTAGAAGCATATCGATTTCTTTTTTTTTTTTTTTTTTTTTTTTTTTTTTTATTAATGGTTTATTACTGACCTCGAATCAGAAGGACCTGGTACCGAGGCCTAAGCTTACAATTTTTGACAATTATTTATGATTGTTACAAGGATTAATAAACTATATGTACTTAATTTAAACTACATTGTCTCTAATATACGTTTTCAGGTTATGAATAACTTTTTTGTATTGTCCCTCCAGTAGTCGAGGGGGTATGGTATTGTAGACTTGAATGCTTTTTTGATAAGGCGAATTTTGTTTTTTCTTTGTTCTTGCAAAAGTACTTCTGAGCGCAAACTTAAATCTCACGTTATAGTTGTGAAAGTCTTTACATTGTTTTAGATCAATGTTTGTTTTAAGCAGTTTGTTCTGAAAACTAACCATTTTATCTGATTTATAATATAAGTTTAATAAACGAATGACATTACAATTTTAATTAAAAACCATATTGCTTTTCGAAACCATTCCATTGTTTTTCAAAGCCGCCTCCATATTTCTTTAGAAAAGACAGGGCGGCAATAATGCATAACGCTTTTAAATTTGCGTTTGGGACTTAAGGCAAATTTTTTCGTGTCAATTTTAAAATAGCATAAGATGTATGGTATCAAATTGTTGGAAAGAAAAGGTTCGTTTTAAATATATCCTAGTCCATTCGGAAAAATGAAGTAACGTCAAAAAAACAAAATTTCATTTTTTAAACGCTTGTGAAACTTAGAAAGTCAATTATTATGACAATTTTAATTTTCATAATATACTACTTGACTATAAATTAACAGATTTAATTAATTTGTAGCATTCTAGATTGAAAATAAAAAATAAACATAAAAATGTTATATATAACACGTCAAAAAATGACAAGTGAGGTGTCATTTTTCTCAGAATGTTAGGCTGAATCCCAATAAGTAAAAATATACAAGATGTCCCATTTAAAATACCAAAGTCAAGGTCACTTCCGGTCAAACCGGAAGTGCTAACAAATTAAAAAGTATGCCAATAAACGCAGACTCATCTCTTATGCATAATCTCAAAATTTCATTTTAATATCTATAAATACAGAAAAGTTATAGGGGTGAACGTCGTTTGAGTAACACCCGGTATATAACTGTTAAACCCGTTAAACTTTTTCACTGTTGCACAATTATAGACTAAAAGTTGTAACTTTTCTATTGAGAAGAAGTAACTATAAAAGTGTGAAAAAATGTATTGTTTTAAACATCTACAGACTGTCCGCGGATAGGGTTTACAATAGCACAAATAATGTATGAAAAATTTCATTTTTCGGGAAAAAGTCATTCGTGATTAAAAGTTTTGCTTGTCCAAAAAAATGCAAGTCACGAAGAGAAAATTTTGATTTTTAATAGCGGGTTCGCAAAAACTTCAAAAACATGATTTTTCTCCAAGAATAAACTACGTTTATTTTTCATTTTTGACCAAAATGCCAACTGGAAAACATATTTAGAATAACGTTTGTAATTTAAATACGAGATTTAAAATAAATCTTAAATTTTTTTAGTTTATTGATTTTTAGAGGTAAATGGAAATTTTGCTTCTCAATAAACATATTAATATAAAATTTTATTAGACTTTTGTACTTTTGTAAACAAGGAATTTTTTTACCTTTTTATTACTTTGCTTTACGTATGGGGCAAATTCGAAGTTGTCGAATAGAATTTGATGTGTTTTGAAAATGTTGCAGACCTTAAGGTTGAATTCTCAACGTCATTCAATCTATTGCCAACCTATAACCTATTTCGCGTTAATTTTTTTAGTTTATTATTTTAATAACTAACATTTAAAGAAAATCAATATCGTCGGTACATTATTTAGGTAGTATCTGATATATTACATAAATATCAATTTATTTCATTGCTAATTTTGGGAGAATTGTATAGTGAAAGAACAATGAGTGACAATGACATAATAATGTTAAAAAAAAATCTTACCCGATATTTTTTGCTATACAATTCTCCTAAAATAAGTTATGAAATTCCTTGATATTTATTAAAATATGTCAATTATTACCTATAGAATATCAAGTCGATACTGATTTCCTTTAAATTTTTTATAAAAGCTAGAAAACATAAATAAATCTACGCGAAATAGGTTATAGGTTGGCAAGCATGTTGATACTCCCACCTTAAAACAAAGGGTTTGTTTAGTTCAATGTTACGGTGCGGGCGAAAGTTCTTACAACTTTGTGATAGAGAAATTTAATCAAAGACACAAGAGACCTTGATACCCTAACGTTTACGTCTCAAAAATGGGACTTCATAAATTATTAAAAAAATTTCAGCGCACTGGTTCAGTTCCCAAGTAAAAAAAAAGACTATGGCAATTTCGACCGCTAATGCTGCTACCCAAAAAAAAATTCTTTTACCTCTAAAAATAAAAAAAAAAATAAAAAAATCTAAGATTTATTTTAAATCTCGGATTTAAATTACAAACGTTATTCTAAATAAATTTTTTAATTGGCATTTTGGTCAGAAATGAAAAATAAAGGTAGTTTACTCTTGGAGAAAAATCATGTTTTTGAAGTTTTTGCGAACCCTGTATAAAAAATCGAAATTTTCTCGTCGTGAATGTTGCATTTTTTTTTACAAGCAAAACTTTTTATCAAGAATGACATTTTTCATCCATTTGTGCCATGGTAAACTCTATCCGCGGACATTCTGTAGGTATATCTCAAAAAGCTTAATGTTAATGTAGGATCAAAATGTAATTTAGTTTGATACTACTTTGCAGGCGGGAACCGACTATTGATCGAGTATTTTTGATGATGATACCACTAACTCTACATGTTGCCACTATTTGGTATTATTACAAAAAGTTTATAAAAAAGTCATAATTATTTTTAAAATCTTTTATTACTACTACACAGTACACATATTATACATTCACTTATACACACTAATTCACTATTTTTTTACTCTAAAGCTTTTATAAGAACTAAGTACTAACAGTATTATATTTAATGGTATATTTTACATTATATTGCAGATTGACAGGTTAATAAAAAGACGTTCATAAACGTTGTTTGGATGTTCTAGACAATATAAGAATATTACTGCTCAGCCGCCATAGACAATTTACCTTTAGATAAGCAAACAATAATCATTAAAGTGGCAGTTTTATGGCCTCGCGCATGTTAACAAAGCTACACACGATTAGACATGCGCACTGCAACATTATCGTTTGACTAATGGGAAAATAGACAGGTCCGGGTTTTAAAATTTAAATTAATGCTAAAAAATCGGACTTTCTTCTCAATTTTTGATCAAGTTGGGAAAAAACGTAGTTATTTCTGGCATTTTTAGTAGTAGCAAACCTATCAGATTTTAAGGATAAAAAATTGTTTTTAAGGTTTTCTTTCTAAAATTTGTTTAAAAATGATTCGTCGTCGTGTTTTTAGTTCAAAAAGGAAGAGAACAAGAACAAGTGAGTTAAATTGGTCTTATAAAATCGAATATAAAAACAAACAAAACCAACAAAATAACCAATCTACGGTGTTATCGCGTGCCTAACCTCAAGTCAAATATTGGTTGGTATATTGGTAAAAACTTTGGTACGTGTAAAACATTTCAAACAAAATTTCTTGTTCAAGAATTTGAAAAGTGTTTGCCCTAGAACTTGACCCGTGAAATACTCGCTTTATTAAAAGCTTAATGTCGGGGTGTACAGATTTTAACCAAAAAATTAACCAACCAGCAACTTTGACAGAATTAATTTTCTCACAATCCGACACAATTCATTAAATTACACAAAAACTAGAAATCCGTAAATATTAAACACCCACACACATTATTGAATTATTTTTTGGAAAAAATTAGAATTTGACAGATAATGCGAATCACGTGACTACTATTTTTTTGCTTAATTTCCATCTCGATCGAAGCAGAACTTGATGCCAAAGTCAAATTTCAAATAAAGTTATTAATAAAAAAATCTCATATGATGCGGATTTTACTGGTCACACTGTAGTGTTCCAAGTTCCAACTCATAGTTTGTTTATAATACTATACAAACTATATGTCGATGTAGGTACAGGGTTTTTCCGTATATTTTGGAGCACCCCTGGAGCTTTTATTTGAAGACCTAGAAAAAACTTTAAATTACCAAAGTTGCATAATTTCTCCTGAACTGCCAGAATTTGTTATCGGACAAAACAAATGAACATCGTAAATTTGTTTATTAATGCCAATGTCGATTTTTTTAAACGGAACACCCTGTATATTAATTTTTTTTTAACTCCTCACTCTTTTCCGATTCCAAATATGTATATATGTTATATGTTTACTTTAGTCGTTTAGGCAAAATTTCATTTCAAAACATTGCGGATTAGAAAATCTATATTGGTATGAGGAAAACATGCTAGAACATAATGCTTATTCAGTAACAATAATTAATATAAATAATGATAATAATTTATGAAACAAACATTTGGAATCAGAAAAGAGTGAGGAGTTAAAAAAATAATTAATATACAGGGTGTTCCATTTAAAAAAATTGACATTGGCATTATTAAACAAATTTACGATGTTCATTTGTTTTGTCCGATAACAAATTCTGGTAGTTCAGGAGAAATCATGCAACTTTGGTAATTTAAAATTTTTTCTAGGTCTTCAAATAAAAGCTCCAGTGGTGCTCCAAAATATACGGAAAAACCCTGTACATCGACACTAGATATAGCTTATCGCTTCATCCTCTTGACTGTCTTTTCCGTCGAATCCTGACCTCACTAATGAGTCATGATATGGCAAAACGCGTCTGGGAATGGGTCTGATGAAATGAAAAGAAAAAATTCTTCTGATTTTATCTAAGAGTCAGCAGGCCCTATGGTCAATTATTTACAAAAAAGCAATTTTAATGGAAAATAACAACAATTCTATTTGTTAATTTATTATATTTGCCCTAAAACTTGTCGTATTAAAACTAGCTATTTAAAATTTGTAGCATTAAAACTAATTATTTCGAATTCATTTCAGTTATATTTGGATTAAGAATTGTGAATTTTTAAATTTGTATGTAAAGGGTTTTCCAATAAGAACGATATGATTTTGAAACGATATTATGGTAACCATGGTAATAAAGTTATACCTGTCACCAGTTGTCAGTTATTGTCAGTAAACTATAACAATTTATTATGGCTAAATACGCGCTTCAAGAACGTTTGGTTATTATCCAAAAATTTTACGAAAATAGACGATCTTTTGTGAACACTTATCGCGCACTTCGCGAAAACTTTGGTGTAAATAATCGTCCTCCTTTGCTTGCCATTCGTCGCATCGTTGAGAAATTTGAAAATAATTTTACTCTTCACGATGTAAAAACACCAAGAAGACATCGAAACGCAAGAGAATATTGCTGCTGTAAGAGCTAGTGTTGCAGTGGATCCAAATTTATCAATTCCTCGTCGTGCTCAAGAGTTAAGGATTAAAAAAACGACAACTTGGCGTATTTTGAATGAAGACTTAAATTTACACCCGTATAAGATTGTTTTGACCCAAGAACTTAAGCCACTGGACCATCGTCGGCGCAGAGAATTTTCTGCTTGGAGTTTAGAACAACTTGAAAGGGATCCTAATTTTGCCAAAAAAATTATCTTTTCAGATGAAGCTCATTTTTGGTTAAGTGGATACGTTAACAAGCAAAATTCCCGTTTTTGGTGTAAAAACAATCCACAACAGATTTATGAGAAGCCTTTGTATCCGCTAAAGGTAACTGTATGGTGTGGTTTATGGTATGGTGGCATCATCGGACCATTTTTTTTCCAAAATGAGGCAGGAGATGCAGTTACAGTGAATGGTGAACGATATCGACAGATGTTAAGAATTTTTTTGTGGCCAAATTTAGATGCACTTGATTTGGAGGATATGTGGTTCCAGCAAGACGGTGCCACATGTCACACTGCTCATGAAACTATTGATATAGTGCAAGAAAAGTTTGACGAAAGGATAATTTCAAAGAATGCTACTGTTCAGTGGCCTCCAAGAAGCTGTGATTTAACTCCTTTAGATTACTTCTTGTGGGGCTATTTGAAATATAAGGTTTATGAAAACAGACCACAAATACTTGATGCATTAAGCTTGAACATTGAACCCTGCATTCGTCAGATCACGCCCGATTCAATGCATAAAGTCATCGAATATTGGGTTCGTCGAATTCGCTCGTATACACGAAGTCGCGGAGGACATTTAAACGATGTGTTATTCAAAACATAAATGTTATCGACTTTACTTTAAGGTAATATAAAACGTTTTGTTGTATCTGAAATTATTTTAATTTTATTTCATTTTGAAATCATATCGTTCTTATTGGAAAACCCTTTATTAGAATTTAGAATATAAATTATTAACTCCGATAATATTATTTTTTATAAAAGTATCTATAATGGCTTGACATTGTATATTATTTTATGATTAATGCAAACTCCTATGGTTAATAAAAGCCATGAAAGTAAATATGATAATAATTGTATAATATGTTTTACGTTTTGTGAATAAAACATTAATTATAGGAATAAAACGTAATAAAGTTTATATCGTCATTCCCAATTTGAATAAACGAATCCGAAAAATTACTTTATGTACAGTTGACGACATAATTTCGTACAGTAAACTGTGACACTGTAAATGCAACTTTTTTATTTACCTTTATTACCTTTGTAACGTGTTAATTGTTATCATGATATCTGTCAAAGTATTATCATTATCTTATTTGATTTAAAAATGCCTCATTTAAGTATTATTGAAAAAGCAAGAATAATATGTTTAGTAGAAATAGGGTGGTATTATGGAAAAATAGCTGATCATTTTAGAGTACCTAGAAGTACTGTTTAAGGATTGAGAGGTCTGTTGGGTCTGGTTTAAATACTAGAAAATCATCAAATGATGAAGACCGAGTTTGGGAGTATTTAGGGCAAAATTCATTTGAAACTGCAGTATCCGCTATGCACATAACAGGATTCCCTACTTCACCTAGAACTGCGCAACGCCGAGTAAGACAATTATCCGAAATAGTGATAAGAAACAAATAATTGGGTTTGCTATGCAATATTTACCAGAAAATGATTTTTTTGGCAAATTTTCTTTTTCCGATGAGAAAACTTTTCGAGTATATTATAGACCACCAAATTCTCGAGATGATGAGAAGTATACTAAAAAAAAAGCCAACCAGTGGACGTTTCTCCGTTAATGTGTGGGTTTGGGTAAGTGTTTACGGTACAGGTATATGCGGGAAAATTGTTGGAACACTAAACAGTAATATATTTCAGATTTTGGAAAATATTTTTCTTTCTTCTGCCGCGATAGTTTTTGAAGGAAATAACTGCCCTGTACAATATACTGCAAGAAATATAGGAAACTGGTTTAGAAAAAACAACGTAACATGTCTGCCTTGGTGCTCAAGAAGTCCTGATTTAAATCCAATTGAAAATCTTGGGGGATTGAATGTAAAAAAATGTACAAAATAAATTTTAAACCACAGAATGAAATAGAGTTATCTGATAAAATAGAAGATATTTGGGCTAACTCCGGATTACACCAAAAGTATTATTTGGTCAATGCCAAGAAGATTACGATTAGTGTTAGAATCCAATGGCGCAGCAATTAAATATTAGTATTTTGTTTGTTGTTTGTTAATAAATTTACCCCTTTTGGCCTTATACTTTTGTAGTTTTCCTGGTATTATTTTATAATTTTCTTATTCCGCGGCTGTAATTTAAACACAAAAATATTTAGAAATAACCATTATTGCTTATGGTAAAAAATCGCACATACAATAATTTACAGCTATGTATATAGCTGGTGTTCTATCCAAGTATAAGCAGCAAGGTGAAAAACTCGTTTTACCCAATTTTGTTGTAATTGAGTTATGTATGGGCGGAGTGTACGAATTTATATGTCGTCAACTGTACACGGTGATCATTTATAATGCCCCCCCCCCCCCTCTTAACTGTTTTGTTTTTTGCATTAGATAAAAATGTCAAATATAAAAGTTATTTTTAATTTTGTATTTCATATTTCATACACTTTTAGTTATTTATTTAAATCACTATTTTCGTATATTTTCATTGTTCTCTTTTTTCTCGCTAGGCTAGATGTTTATTAAAACTTTTCATAGATTCAATGGAATGTTTTTTTGTCTGGAACGTGCACCCGGGGATTAAATCTACGCAGTTCCCGCTGAGCCAATTTAACGCTATTGTTTGCTTTAATAAATGTTTGCAAAATTACTTGTTTTTCCCTTTCTGAATAAGGCATCTTTGTCAAAAAACTGTTATATTTACTTAATATGTCAGTAACTGTCACTAATAAACATAGTTTTGGTTTCTCCGCGACCGCCTAATTCACGGCCACCTAAGAACTGAAATCTAGAATATTTATATTTGAATGTAGCCGCTTAGGAAAAATGCGATTATTTCGAAAACTATTATATTTAGGTATAGGACATGTTATAAGAAAAATATTTAGACGTTTTAGGAGATTCTAAAAAGCAAGAAATATATAGGGTGTACCATTTAAAAATTTTTTTTTAACCTATGACTAATTTCTGCAATACCCTGTATATATTTATATTATTCTGCAAATAGCTTACATGATTCTGTACAACTTTTATATTTAACATTTTTATCTAATGCAAAAAACAAAAAAGTTAAGAGGGGGGACATTATAAATGTTCACCGTGTACCTACCTGTAACCCAGTTAGTTTACGATCTACTTTGTGTAAGTTTTAATTTATTATTACCTTTTTTAGTATTGAAAATACTACTGGGATCGTTTTTATACAAACTTTGCATTAGTGTCGCGGTGTCGATCTGTCGCGACCCAACACCGCAATATCTCGAGCGGTCTTGTAACATAATACTCTGATAACACTTGGTAAATATAAATATGAATAACAGCGTAAAGTCGGCAAGTAAATAAGGTTTAGTTTTATTTTGTGTTTTAAAGAATGCCATAATAATTTTGTTAAAAGTGTTTTATTGAGATAAGTTATATAATTATGTATATTTGTGTTTTGAAGACTGCCATAATAATTTTGTTAAATAAGGTAAGTTCACGTTATTTAAATCTTAATATTATATCGAAAAAAAAAGAGTGGGAGGCAAAAAGTGGGAGCACACTAATTGCATATACAGGGTCCGCCCAAATTTGGTTAACAAATGGGATATTTTTTTTATTATTGATTTCTCAAAAAATGTTATTGTACATAAAAGTTTTGCATCTTGAGTAAATCATTTTGACGTATTCAAATCTTGTGTATCATATACAGGGTGAATATAAAATAGAAAAATATGACGTCATTGACTCAAAAATTTTTAAACATTTAAAAACTGAAACAGCCATATTAAAGAACTAATAAATCCAAGATAAAAAGTTAAATAAAGTTTTTTTCTAGTGCTAATAGTTTTCAAGAAAAGTCAAGTTAAAAATCAAATTTTTACACTTTTCATATTAACTTTACATATTAACTGTTAATATTGCTGTTTCAGTTTTTAAATTTTTAAAAAATTTTGAGTCACTGACGTCATATTTTTCTATTTTATATTCACCCTGTATATGCCACAGAAGATTTGAATACGTCAAAATGATTTCCTCAAGATGCAAAACTTTTATGTAGAATAAAATTTTCTGAGAAATCAATAATAAAAAATTATCCCATTTGTTAACCAAATTTGGGCGGACCCTGTAGAATTAAAGAACATTTTTTAAACTTTTACAAAATACAAATTAGAATGTGGACTTTAATAACATCACATAGGACATTAACATTTTAAAGCTGTGTCAGGTATTTTCAATACATAGGATGCTTGCGTAAGGTGCAAGATCTGTGAATTTTTTTGTTGAGCTGTAAAAATACAAATGGCTTTATAGATCATTATTAACGGGGTCTTAAAAAAATTTGTTATTTTTCTACGAAAATTTTCAAAAACTCTGTTTATTCTTCACACGCTTGCGCCATTGGATACTAGTATTGCATTTTTGTAAAAATCTGAAAATACCTAATGAAATCAGAATCAGAAGCAATATTATTAGGATCACGATTTTATTGTTTTAGCGATTATGTCATTTGAAAAGCTTTGTATAATTTTACGACCTAACAAATTAACGGCGGATGATGACACATGTATTTTCTAATAACTTTTAAATCGAAATTTATATTAGCGTGTGCATAATTTAACGGCATTTCGCTGAAATTATAGTATTGACATCTTAGGTGTATAGAAATACAAAACCAATTTGAAACGAAATTTAAAAAAAAGGTTTTTAAAAGCAGTACTTATAGCTCTTACTAGAGTATGTAACAAAGAAGTAAAATATATAGTCTTTATAAAACCGAACATCCTTTAAAGGCAGGGTCCTTCATCTTCAGTGTAAATTCTTTTAACGTGAGGAAAGTCTGATGATATTTCCCCAAATAAACTTTAAATGAAGATATTAGTCAAATGCAGTTCCACTAGTTAGTCATAGTTTATCTCTTTTTAACATATAAATATTGTTTTTCTTGCTCCTTTCAGTTATTACGCTTTGTTGCCTGAAATTGTTAGCTTTTGACATTGCACCACATAGACCAGAGCTGAGCCTTTGAAAATGGTAAAAAGTGAAAAAAAATAATAGTAGGATAAAACCCATTGGAAAAGGAAGAGAATATAACAAAAATGAAAGGAAAAATAATTTACGGGCGATTAGAGGTCGGGAAGTGGAAAGGGGTGAGTTTTTAAGGGTAGAAAACGATTTATCTCGATTTCCGGCAAAACTACAAGTCCTATGGAAAAACGTTAAATAGCAAAGTTGTAGGTAATAAAAAGATCTACAACTTTTTTCACATAACCTCAAAATTTATGTGAAAAATTCAAAAACCAAATTTTGGTTTTTTAATTTTATCTTTTACAAGAAAAATTTTTTTTTCACGAAATTTGGTGAAAACTTACCTTTTTATGTCCCAAACACACTGTAATTTTTTTGATTTAAAATATTTAATTTTACCTTAATATCGAAAAAGCACCCTAATTTTCAATCAAAAATTCTCACGTCAAAATATCTGCTTTTTTAAAAAGTCGGTGGACTTTTTGCTCGTTGAAATCTCTACTTTCTAATGGTGTAAAAAAATATACATTACTATGGTAAATATGATGAAATCCCCTTTAAATCCTACCTTTAATTATATTTAGAACAACTATTTTCGCATGTTTTTTGCGATCTTTATGTTCTATGGATTTGTAATTTTTTCGTTTATCAATGTAACATGGAATCTTACGTTTTTCAAGTAATTAAAGTATAAATTTTACTAAATAGCTCAAAATTGTACATAATGATTAAAAAAAAAAATTCGGATTCGAGTTTTTTTCGTTTCTTTGCATTTTTTGAGATCATTTACTATAGTAATGTATATTTTTGTTTACACCATCAGAAAGTAGAGATTTCAACGAACAAAAAGCCCACCGACTTTTTTAAAAAAGCAGATATTTGGACGTGGGAATTTTCGATTGAAAATTAGGGTGCTTTTTCGATATTAAAATAAGGTGAAAAATAAATATTTTAAATCAAAAAAATTACAGTGTGTTTGGGACATAAAAAGGTAAGTTCCACCAAATTTCGTGAAAAAAAAAAAATTTTTGTAAAAGATAAAAATAAAAAACCAAAAACTTGGTTATTTGAATTTTTCACATAAATTTTGAGGTTATGTGAAAAAAGTGTAAATACAGAAGTTGTAGATCTTTTTATTACCTACAACTTTGCTATTGACCGTTCTTCCATAAGACTTGTAGTTTTGCCGGAAATCGAGATAAATCGTTATCTATCCTTAAAAACTCAACCCCTTCCACTTCCCGAACTCGGATCGCCCGTAAATTCTTTTTCCTTTCATTTTTGTTATATTCTCTTCCTTTTCCAATGGGTTTCATCTTACTATTATTTTTTTCGGTTTCAAAAATTATCGACCCTGATCTAACATTCCATAATTTGATTAAGGTTGAATTCTCAACGTCATTCAATTTATTGCCAACCTATAACCTATTTCGCTTTGTCTTTTCAAGTTTATTATTTTTTAAACTAACATTTAAATAAAATCAGTATCGTCGGCACATTACTTAGGTAATATCTGATATATTACAAAAATATCAATTTATTTCATTGCTAATTTTAGGAGATATGTATAATGAAAGAACATGTCATTGCAATGACATAATAATGTTAAAAAAAATCTTACCCGATATTTTTCGTTATACAATTCTCATAAAATAAGTTATGAAATTCCTTGATATTTATTAAATATGTCAATTATTACCTATAGAATATCAAGTCGATACTGATTTTCTTTAAATTTTGTATAAAAGCTAGAAAACATAAATAAATCTACGCGAAATAGGTTATAGGTTGGCAAGCATGTTGATACTCCTACCTTAACGAAATAATCCCCAAAACAAAAAAGTTTCAAAGAAATCAGCATCATTACTCAGGTATTCTAAAGCATGCCTTACCTAAAATAATTTTCCTATTGTTATTGGTTGGTGGATATGAATACACTGGGTATTTAAAAATATACAAGAGTAGGTATTTACAAAATTTCAATTTTTAATGGACTCTGCTTGAACACATTTCCATGGCTCCAAAATAAGGATATCCGGATTTGGCTTCGGTGGGTGAATGGGCACCGTAATGCGTTCCACTGGCAAAAAGGCTGTAACAAAAGAGAATGCTTTTAAGGTTTTTATTAAATATAAATATCTACAAAATGTGACGCATTTAAATTTGAACATACGAGTTATGTTTAAACTGGCTACAGATGGGTTTTAAATAATTCAATTAAACTTGCATTCCAGTTTCATAGTTGCAGTTTTGATCAACCTAAGTATAATAAAATTGTACTTTCTTTTTACACTTTAAGTATGTTAGTATATTTCATTTTTTCACCGTTATAGCGCGTCTAAAATTTATATGCGGTAATCGCCAACTTTCAGTCAAATTTAACGCTGTATAATAATATACAGGGTTAGCTGAAATAATCGGAATGGCTAATTTTCTTCAAAACTACCAAGGCTGATTTAATGAATTTTTGGTACAGGTGGATAACTTAAAAAATTGAATTAAAAATTGACAATTGCGATGTTGCCAGATTTTTGGTTTTTTCTGTAACTCAAGGAATGTTTTTTTTTTCAAATGTAACACTACTCTTTTTTTTATTGAATTCCATTCATCCCATCAACATTATCATTTCCTGATCAAATTTTTATCTCAAATAGTTCTATGGAAAAAAAAGTTAATTAGCTACAACTCTAACTCTAAAAAAATCCAATCTATTTCCATTTAAAAACGTTTCAAATAATGTGAAAAGGAAGGTTGGTAGACATAATATGCAGGGTCTTCCAACGAGGACTGAACAGGGGCTCATTTTTGAGCTTCCTTGTATTTAAAGAAAAATCCAAAATAGCCAATCGATGTACTTTTTCCTGCAGAATTCAAAAATGAAACCAAAAATTTATTTGAACCAGAAATAAAAGATTTACGATATGGATAAGGTGTTTTTTAAATGGAACATAGCTTTTTTTATACGATTTTTGGAACGAGTGATTTTTTTTTGTCCGTTCTGATTAAAATATTTAATATTGTGACAGCTATTTTTATTAAATTTTAATGTTTTATCCAGTATAATTTAACTTTAACCTGTTTGAAACATACACTAGGTAATAAAGGTATAATCACCTTTGAATCCTTCAAATTTGACAAATTTACTATAATATTGCCGAAATGAAATATGCATTAGATGAGAGATTGCAGATTGTTATCTTGTTCTACAATTGCCAAGAAAATGCAAGAGAAGCAAGGAGAAGATTTATTGCAAATTTTCACAGAAATATATCCGTCAATACGATATTCTAAGGATAAATAACCTATTTGAGGAAAATAAAACATTACATGACAGAAAAAGAAATCCAACTATATATCTACTAAATAAAAAAAAAACATTAATAATTTAATTGTTCAATGTGACCTCCGTTGTTCTCGAAACAAGTGCGATAACCTCTTTATAGCCTTTCCAAACTTGCTGTTATACTTTGATTTTCCTGGTTAAGGCGATTTATTTCATTCACAATTTTCTGCATGATCTCTTGAATATGGTGGTTTCGCTGCTTGTATACCACGTTCTTTAAATGGCCCCAAAAAAATGTGTCTAATATTGACAAATCGGAACTATTGGGTGGCCAAGCATAGGTTCCATTTCTACCAATCCATTCTTCATGGCATCCGTTTAAATATTGAGTAACCTCACGCACGGCATGCGGAGGGGCCCCGTCATGTTGCCAAATTAAATTTTGATATTCTTCCAATGGTAAATCTTCCAAAAAGTTCTCGATTTCGTTTTCTAAGAACTCATAGTATCTCTGTCCATTTAATGTCCCGTTAAAAATATTGGTCCCAAAATTCTATTATTTTTTATGCCACACCAAACATGGATTGAAGTCCTTCCTTGAAATTTAATTGTCTGACATTTTCTTGGATTTCCAATGGCCCAGTAATGACTATTATGTCTATTGAAAACCCTCGATGTTGTGAATGTGGCTTCGTCAGTCCATAAGATATTTCTGAATAAATTAGGTTCTTCGTTTTCTTTCCGAATCACAATTTGGGAAACAAATTGGAAGCGAAGTTATTTTTGTGCCGGTGTTAGATGTTGAAGTGGAAGGATATGATAAGACTTAAATTTATGATTTCTTAAAGTCCTGTGAACAGTTCCTTGGGTAACTCTTCTGCGTCTTACACCGCCGCCGTATTGAACGTCCCGAACTGCGTCCGAAATTGATTTGGTTGGATTCAGTCGAAAATAATTCACAATGGCACGGTCTCGATTTCTATTCCTTTCTGGATTTCTTTTTCTGTCATGTAATGTTTTATTTTCCTCAAATAGGTTCTTTATCCTTAGAATAGTATTGACGGATATATTTCTGTGAACATTTGCAATAAATGTTCTCCTTGCTTCTCTTGCATTTTCTTGGCATTTGTAGAACAAGATAACAATCTGCAATCTCTCATCTAATACATGTTTCATTTCGGCAATATTATAGTAAATTTGTCAAATTTTTTGACTTTGAAGGATTCAAAGGTGATTATACCTTTATTACCTAGTGTATGTTTCAAACAGGTTAAAGTTAAATTATACTGGATAAAACATTAAAATTTAATAAAAATAGCTGTCACAATATTAAATATTTTAATCAGAACGGACAAAAAAAAATCACTCGTTCCAAAAATCGTATGAAAAAAGCTATCTTCCATTTAAAAAAACACCTTATCCATAGCGTAACTCTTTTGTTTCTGGTTCAAATAAATTTTTGGTTTCATTTTTGAATTCTGCAGGAAAAAGTACATCGATTGGCTATTTTGGATTTTTCTTTAAATACAAGGAAGCTTAAAAATTAGCCCCTGTTCAGTCCTCGTTGGAAGACCCTGTTCCTACCTAATAGTATCGATAACGATAATAACAACAAACAACTACTAACAATAACATAGCTAGTAAACATTACTTACGTATTATCTGTTTCATAATCAAATTAATATAGTGTACTATAATATGTAAGTAATTTTTACTAGCTATTTTAGTGTTAGTAGTTGTTTGTTGTTATTATCGTTATCGATACTATTAGGTACATTATGTCTACCAACCTTTCTTTTCACATTATTTGAAACGTTTTTAAATGGAAATAGATTGGATTTTTTTAGAGTTAGAGTTGTAACTACCTAATTAACTTTTTTCCCATAGAACTATTTGAGATAAAGATTTGATACTATCAGGAAATGTTGATGGGAAGAACCGAATTCAATAAAAAAAAGAGTAGTGTTACATTTGAAAAAAAAACATTCTTTGAGTTACAGAAAAAATAAAAAATCTGGCAACGTCGCAATGGTCAATTTTCAATTCAATTTTTTAAGTGATCCACCTGTACCAAAATTCATTGATTTAGCCTTGGTAGTTTTGAAGAAAATTAGTCGTTCCGGTTATTTCAAATAACCCTGTATAATATAGCAAATCATTGAGGCCGCGACAAAACTAAAAATTATTATTTTGTAGAGAATTACAGGCACTATAACTTTGTTATCAAGCCAATTTTTGTAGGCAAAACTAAATATCATATAAAATACCCTTGAGACTTTCATATTCCCAGAGCCGGCACTCGGTGTCCCAAGGTACTCAGTTTGAGACGCCATAAAACGATGGACATAGAATTGTCAAAAAATCTACTGAAAAAATAGACAGGGATTGAAATCTTTCATCAGGGACACTGACCCGAAACTAGCAAAAAATGCAGTTCGAAAACTTACTGAAGAAAATCAATTACAAGTGTTCCAAACGGTTGTGGAAAGTCCCAAAAATATCATTGGAAGGAATAAAGAACACAGTTCAAGGTAACGTGTTAAGAGCTTCTGCTAGTAAGATACTTAGAATAAAAACATTTTATCCGTATAAGCCAAAATTTGTACACATGCTCAAACCTGGAGATATGGTTTCAAGGAGAAGTTGAAGACGACATTTTCTTTTCAAGGAGAATTTTATTCAGTGACGAGGCAACATTTACTTCTAATGGTGTCGTATGTTCCCAGAATTGTCGTTGGTGAAGCGATGGGAACCCCAATTACGTAATCGAATGCCGTGACCAAACTGATTTCAAAACGAATGCTTGGTGCGGTATTTTAAATAAATAAATAGTTGCCCCATATTTTTTCCACCAAAATATTAATAGTGAGATTTACTTAAATTTCCTAAAAAACCGAAATTTTTATATTTATTAACGGCCTGCCATTAAACGCGCGACAGGCTGTTTGGTATCAACATGGTGGAGCTCCTTGTCACAGCGCAGACAGGGTCGACGAATATTTGGATAGAACTTTTCCACAAAGATGGATAGGAGCCGTTCAGAAGTACCCTGGCCACCTAGGTCACCGGACATTACACCCCTAGATTTTTTCTTGTGGGGTCCTTTGAAACAATAAAATTAGTCTACAAGCACAGACCATTCCATGATATTGATCACCTGTAAGAAACTATAAGGCAGTGTATCCGGCTAATTACTCCTCATATGATCAGAAACGCTGAGTCAGAGTTTTCTAGAAGGACAACTATTTGTATGCAAAAAGACGGGAGGCATGTGGAGACCTAGATTATTTTTGGAGTCATTTAGTTTTATTTGTTATTGGGTAATTTGAAGTTGGCCACATCATAAAAGTTAGTGCACTAAAATTGTAATACTATTTTTATCCGTTATAAAAGTAGGTATCTTAAGTAGTAAAAAGTCCTGAATATTTAATACGTAATTTAATTTTTAACTACCAAGATAATTAACGTTAAAAAAGAAACTTTATTTTTTTTTTCGGCCGACTCTTGTTTGCAAGGCCTGGTTAGCTAATAATCTACTACAAAAATGCTATAAATTAGTTTGTTTAAATCCGTTAAGCCGTTTTAAAGTTACGCATAATTATTTCCACAATTGCTCGAACATCCCCCACCACTTTCCGTAAAGAGATAGAGCAGAAAGTTTTTTTACAAAAGAGACTCGAATTTAAGTACCTCTGTTTTAAAATGATGTAAATTTTAGCTATCTTTAGTTCTTGACACCTCCGAAAAAAAAGTTTTGTTTAAATTACGGCGGTTACGCGTTTCCGATTTGGTAAGAACTTTCGAAGACACTCTGTATTGAACAATTATTGACAAACCTAAAAATACTTGAACGCGCATTGAACCGGCACGGCATGCGGCACTGACAAATCGGAGTATGCTTGGCCCTGAAGAAAGAGCCAGAGATGGTTTTACAATAAAGGAAGATGTTTCTATCAAAAAGGTTCGTTTTTATAATATATTTTTGTTCGATATGCAGAACAGGTTTTATCACGACAATGTGCGCTAAAAGAATTAGATGAATAACACAATTTATTTTGTTTACGTTCTCATCCTGATCGATATTACGTGTATATGTCCTGTCGTAGGCTAACTACAAATTCAGTCGTTTTATAAAACGCCTAATCGTTTTATAAAACGCCTAATCGTTTTATAAATGACTAGGTATATTGTAAAATAAAGAATAAACACTAAATTTTTACAATTCGACTGGATTTTTTAGGCGTTTCATAAAACGTCGAATTTCTCTCAGACTCATTGTAAACGATGCTTCAATCTCGTTTGTTTTAAGATATGACTGATTATAACTAGTCGTTTTATAAAAGACTGGAAACTACTTAGGCATTTTATAAAACACCGATTTATGTTGTCGCTTGATCGTATAATATTTCAAACAAATAAATAGTAAGTTGGACACTTTATTTTTGTCATAACATCATAAAAGAAATTAATGGGCAACTCTTACAACACATGTTCCGACATTCGCTACGTAAATTTAGATATATATTTACATAATGTAATCTAACATAATTTAAAAGTATTATTATTTTACTTATTTGAACACGGTCCGCTTGAATGACATTTACTATTGCATTTCAAGTGACCCTTAAAACAAAAACACTTATTTGTGTGGCACTGCATTTTGCTTGCTTTGCGGGAACATTTTTTGAATCCCTGCCATCCATATCTAGAAAACTTTGTTAAATCTTCACTCAAAGAAATAATTTTTCCTTCCAAAACCTGAATTGGTTCGGGATATTCAATGCAATCGAATTCGTCTCTTGAAAACCATCGATTCAAAATACCGTGCTTAGTACCAATTTGGTTTACTACATTTTTTATTTCTACGATAGTTCCCAATATATTTTTAGGGTCTAGTAATCCCCTTTCGAATATAGGTACTTCAACCGCAATATTCTGACCCAGAAATATATGTTTCAACTTTTAGTTGGTATTTTGAAGCATTTCTTCTGCAGCACGTTTTTGACCAGCAACACATCCCATTCTTTGTAACCAATATAAATCGGTGTTTTATAAAATGCCTAAGTACTTTTCAGTATTTTACAAAACGACTAGTTATAATCAGTCATATCTTAAAACAAACGAGATTGAAGAACCGTTTACAATGAGCCTGAGAGCAATTCGGCGTTTTATGAAACGCCTAAAAAATTCAGTCGAATTGTAAAAATTCAGTGTTTATTCTTCATTTTACAATATACCTAGTCATTTATAAAACGACTAGGCGTTTTATAAAACGACTGAATTTGTAATTAGCCTACGACATATACACCTCAATAATCACCCTGTCAAACACTATAGGCCAGTGAATAAAATTTCTAACCTAATTTGTATACGTAGAAACTATGGAAACCTGATGCACCATTGCAGTGTTGAACCTCTTAGAATAAACCAGTAGTAAAGGTAACCTATAATTTGGTAAACGCCGTATATCACCATCTCACTCACGACTTTACGCATTATGCAAAAAATAAGCAAACAAAATTACACACGGTCATTAAATAATTAATTGAGCGAAATTATAAACCAACAGCCTAGAGTCGACCAATGCGGGCTTTCATTATATGCGAGGCAATAATAATTACGCCAAGTAGCCCATTTATTCATCACTGTATAATTATTATTGTACAGGTACGGTTTTACTTGGAGAATGTGTATAGATTCGGTATTATATATAACTTTAAGTAGGTCTGGGTCCCGGATACCAAGAGACAACTAACGAAAGAGCCGATGAGTTCGCCAGATTCGTAGCTGAGAATCCTTTCCACGGGATGAAACTAGCAATAGGAATTTCAAATCAACAGGTCGGGTTTCTTCGGGTTCGTCTATCTTAAGGAGTGAGTCACACGGCGTTCTACGGAACACTGGCGGCAAACCTAAGGCAGACACCCTAAGAATTCTATAATAGGAGCAGACAAATCCAAATTGGAGTGTTTATTTGGAGGTGGAAGACCTAAAAATTGAAATTTCAAACATTAAAAACGATTTAAAACAAAATGGTTACCCTGAAGCTTTTATAACTAATACCATCTCAAAACTAAAAAATTGCGAAGTAAAATCTAATACAGAAACGAAAGAGGAGCAAGCTTACAATACCTTATGTCAAGGGAATTTCTGAAAAGATTAGAAGGATAACCAAAAACAGCCTTCAAATCCGGAAATACGCTTAGAAGCTTTCTTACAAAAGTAAAACCCCGCAGTAATGAAAACACAAAAAATTGTATCTATCAAATCCCATGCGAGTGTGGCGAATCGTATATTGGAGAAACAAAAAGACCTTTTCCCGTACGAGTTAAAGAACATCTGAAACATACTCAAAGAGGTAAAACTTTGGGATCAGGTATAGCGGAACATGTATGGACCAACCAACATAATATACAGTGGTCAGAAGCCAAGGTTTTGGATACGGAACAGCACTGGAGAAAACGAAAATTCAAGGAAGCAGCTTTTATGAATCAAAATACCTTATATTTAGTAAACCAAGTATAGATATCCCCAATATCTGGAAGCCTTTTTTTGTCCAAAACCAACAGGTCAAACTTCACATCCAATAAGCACCTAGGCGCAGTCATCAAGCTTCATTGAACATGCATAGTATTTAAGGCAGTAGCAGAATTATAATTTAGTTTACACTTCAAAACGGTTAGAGATACTAACTAACCGAAACGTTGTGTTAGGTAACAAAATAAAGGCAAAGGAAGTCCGACAAGGTAATTTTTTTGACAAATTGGAGTGGTTCTTGAACAGGAAATGGCGGGCCCTCAATCCAATAATAGGGCACTGCCGGCTGAGAGATTTGAACAAATCACATGACGCTAATTATTGGTCTGTGAGAGGACCAAATGTATCCTGGGTATCAGAAGGATGTTGCACTTCCTAGGGGCGTGTGAAGCTTTGGGGAGACTGAGCCATCAGGTCTTTGGCTCGGCGGTTCTCCGAAGAGAGGAAGTTATCGTAGTTGCCTAGAAGGGCATCGTGACTTTCATAACGAGATCGGGAAACCGAAGGCACAGGTAGTTAAGGTAGTTGGGAGATTATTCGGAGATAGGTAAAAAGGGTTTATTGAATTTTAATGGTTAAACAATAATAATAATAATAATAATAATAATAATAATAATAATAATAATAATAATAATAATAATAATAATAATAATAATAATAATAATAATAATAATAATAATAATAATAATAATAATAATAATAATAATAATAATAATAATAATAATAATACACAGCAAGACACAACGCGGCAGCAAAAGTAGTTCACCAAGCACTGGCCATAGCGTGTAAGCTCGTAGAAAACTCAGAACCATACTACAAATACACACCAACATCCATACTCGAAAACAAAGATTTCAAACTGTACTGGGATATAAATATTCAAACAGACAAAACAATATCCGCAAATAGACCAGATATCACTCTTCAGTTAAAAAAAGAAAAAACCACATACCTAATTGACATAGCTATTCCTAGTGATAGAAACATCCAAACGAATTACAATGAGAAAATCTCCAAATACACGGACCTGGCAATGGAAATAAAAAGACTTGGGAAGCTAGAAAAAGTCACTATTATCCCTCTTATTATGTCAGTAACATGCCTCACACCAGGAATATTCAAATCACACCTGAAACAACTAGGAATCAACACAAACATACATCGAAACTTTCAGAAAGCAGTCATTCTAAAAACATGCCATATTGTTAGATCATTCCTCAATTCAGAATAGTAATAATATAATATGCACTGACTTGGCATAGCCCGTCAGTCAAAAATAAAACCACAATTATGTGAGAAAAAGAAAGATAATAATAATAATAATAATAATAATAATAATAATAATAATAATAATAATAATAATAATAATAATAATAATTATAATAATAATAATAATAATAATAATAATAATAATAATAATAATAATAAAATATAAAACATATCAAAAGAACTTTCCTATAAATGGCTTAAAGATGGAAGACTTTTCCCTGAGACAGAAGGATTTCTTCTCGCAATACAAGATCAGGTCATAACCACTCGGAATTATCAGAAATACATAATTAAAGATCCAAACTTACATACTGATACATGTAGAAAATGCCACCAATATACAGAAACCATAGACCATATCACTGGTGGATGCAAAATCTTAGCAGGCACACAGTATACCGAAAGACACAACATGGCAGGAAAAATCATTCACCAGGCACTCGCAAAGACCTACAAACTAATAACAGAGGAAATACCATACTACAAATACTTTCCAACCACCATCATAGATACCAGCGAATACAAACTGTACTGGGACGTAGAAATCCATACAGACAAGACAATAAGATGTAATAGACCAGACATCGTTTTCCAAAACAAAAAAGAACAAATTACCTATCTTATAGATATATCCATACCTAACGACCCCAACATTCAAACAAAGTATAGAGAGAAAATAGCAAAGTATTCGGAATTAGCCATGGAAGTTCAGAGACTTTGGAAACAGAAAAAAGTAACGATCATACCATTCACCATTTCAACCACAGGCATCACCCCATACATCTTTAAGACACATCTTGAGGAACTCGGTCTCGACCCAAATATCCATACAAACATACAAAAGTCTGTCATCCTTAAAACGTGCAATATAGTGCGATCATTCCTTAATTCAAGCAATAGACTCTGAGACGACTTGGTACAGCCCGTCATCCCAGAAAAGAAACACCACTTGATTAAGATTAAGTGAGAAAAAAAGAAGATTAATAATAATAATAATAATAATAATAATAATAATAATAATAATAATAATAATAATAATAATAATTATAATTATAATTATAATTATAATTATAATTATAATAATAATAATTATAATAAGTTTATTTAAAATTTAATAATATAATAAATATGTTTATTATGTTGTCTTTTATAAACTTATTTTTCAATCCCCTGAAGCTAAGCTTGTTAGGGGCAAATCTTATTTTTGTTTTAGTATGTAAAATTATAAATCATAAATAATCATTAAAAATCAAGTTTTAAAGTAAAAATGTTATATATATTATAAACGCAGTTTTTTTTTGAAGAAATATATTACCTACAATAAAATTATTAATTTGCTTATAATTTTTAAGTAAAAAGTATTTTTATATAAATTATTCAGAACAATATTAATTAATTAAAGCATTTCTAAAAATATTTTCAAATTGTCTGTTTTTAATAGCCATGTTTTTATTTCGACTTCGTTTAAATAAAAACATAAATATTTGAAATTTTTTTTTCCTATGAACTTATTTATTTTAGGTTTTACGGTTATTTAATTTTTATGACGTGTATTATGATTATGGTTTTTAAATTGTATAAGGTTTTTATTTTTAAATACATATATTAAGATGTTATAATTAAATGTAAAGTTGTCTTATGTTCAACTTTTTTGTACCTAATTCCTTTGAAGGATAAAGATAATCTTTATTGAATATAATTTTTAGAAACCTTTTTTGTAATAATTCTAATTTTTTAACTAAAGTTCTATTTCTTCCTACCCAACCTAAAATGCAGTAATTTAAATGAGTTTTAACTAACGCGTAATATAATAATTCCATATGTCTTACATCTAAAAAATGTTTAATGTTTTTAAAAATCTGTAGTAAACTTCTTAATTTTTTAATTAAGTATTCTAAGTGAAATTTCCAACTTAATTTACTGTCAAAAATTATTTCTAAATATTTTGTTTTATTAACTTTAAAAATTTGAACGTCTTAATTTATTTGAATACTATTCATATTTCGTGGTATGTTATTTAGGTTTAAAGTAAAAGGAATATAATTTGTTTTATTAAAATTAATTGTTAATAAATAATTGTTCATTCATCAAACCAATTTTTTATAATTTTAAAATCTGTTATTGAAAACTATAGGCTACTATACTGTATTTATTTTAAGATCGGCAGTTTGCCTATTTTTTACAAAAACGAAAAGTTTATGCAGAACATATTTGCAGAATTTTTGCAACACTTACGCTATCACTTGACCAAAACTCTTAAACCAAATGGTCAAATACTGTAGAGATAAAATAGTACTAGGTGTTTACTTTTTTAAATTACTCTGCTAATAAAATGTTAAAACAAATAAACTCAAATTTATGGCCATCTACATCTACCACTGTAAATAATGTTAGCTCTGAAACTTTTTCCATTACTAATAAAAACGATATGAATATAAGTAATATTCCTGCTCCCATTTATTTTCATAATTGCTCTAATGTTACAATCAATTTCATGAAAAATTAGAAATAAGTAATTGTATTTTGTTTAATTATTGTTAACATTGTTACATTGTATTTTTTAATTAAGAAATACCATTAATAATGTTACCTTGTTATGTAAAAATATCCTGAATGATGAAAGAGTTTTGGACTCCCATTGTCTTTATTTGTTTTAAATCACAACGTTTCAACTGGTAAGTATCTCCAGTCGTCTTCAGGTGAATACTAAATAAGTAATGTAACTACAAGACTATTTATACTAGCTAGGTGCACCGAAGCATAACTGAGGTGGGAGCAGTCATGCGTTCAGTTGGCACGCGATCTGATCCTAAGATTACATCTATCTAACAAAGGTCTTGTCTCGGGACAAGGATTAAAGAACATAAAAACAATACGTTAAAAGGAGAGACCGAAAAGTCGGGTGCAGCTGACCATGCCTGGAAAAATGGTCACCACATCATGTGGTCAGAAGCTGAAAACCTACATAAGGATCCACACTGGAGGAAAAGAAAGTTTAAGGAAGCTGCTGCTATTCACCAGAATCCAGGCTGCTTTAGTAAACCATCATTAGACATAAGAAATATCTGGAAACCTTTGTTAGATAGATGTAATCTTAGGATAAGATCGCGTGCCAACTGAACGCATGACTGCTCCCACCTCAGTTATGCTTCGGTGCACCTAGCTAGTATAAATAGTCTTGTAGTTACATTACTTATTTAATATTCACCTGAAGACGACTGGAGATACTTACCAGTTGAAACGTTGTGATTTAAAGCAAATAAAGACAATGGAAGTCCAAAACTCTTTCATCATTCAAGAAACATCATTGTCTCCAACCTTCAAACAGTCACTAAAAATATCCTATTGTAATAAAATTTGTTGCTCTGAATGCATTTTCTAATTTTTTGAATACTGAATAGTCGTAGATAAAGTATAGTATTTGATTCGCGTATAATGGCTATACTATCTACACTCGGATTTTTAAAACACGAGCCTTAGGCTCGTGTTTTAAAATCTCGTGCAATATAGGATACTTTATACGCTCGTTAAATAATATACTATTATTGGATTGTTTGTTGCTATTATTAAATTACCTCAGATGCGATGTGGAAATCATCGGTAAGTAACCAAATATCTTCATTTTTGTTTATTGGTGGACACTCAATCACCGTGTTATTGGTACCGACGTTATCTACCATCAATATCTAAATATTTAATCTGAAGTAAAAACTTTAGAAGTCTTATCCCTGACCTGATCCGATCAGTTCAAGACTCTATGTCATTGAAATAAATTCTCTCGGATGCCTGGTACTACTACGGTACGCAATCAATGAAAATCGTGCTAAACAAAATTATACGGTACCTTCTTAATGCCCGACCGTACCGCTCTTTACTTACGGCTAAAAACTGCTGCCTGGGCTACCGTAATGAATTATTATTTATTCGCCATTGATTAATTATGGTCCATCGGTTGGCTCGAATTCCAAGTCCTTCGGTAATAATAACCGGTCATGACTAGCCATGGTGGAAAATTAGTTATATTGCCTGTCAGTCGGTAATTGTGCTTATTATGATCGGACTTGAGGGGGTCTATAGAAGCAAAGGGGTTAAAAATTAAGTTAAATGAGAAAAACTAAAATTAGATGAAGGAGGTCATGGAAACAGAAAGTCTACCAACGGAATAGAGGGAGGCGATAGTCATGTAAATTTTTAAAAATAGTTCCGACCCAGCTAACTATAGACCAATAACCTTGACATGCATTCCATGTAAATGCATGATAAAAATCTCTTCTCTTGACAAACGATACTATTAACTTAACGCAATGGGGGTTCTTACCAAACAGATGGACTGTTTTTTGAAAACCCTCGTTACTAACTACATCACCTTGTGTACTGACTTGAAGAAGCTAGAATTGTGGACTGCAACATGGTAACTTAAGCTAAACGAGAAGAGTGCACCATATTACATGTTGGTAAAAACAACCCAAGACATACCTACTACCTCAATAACACTGCATTATCCCAAGTCGAGGAACAAAAAGATCTAGGGATAACTAGATGAGATAAGATGAGGCCAGTAAATGCTTTATGGGATATTGAGAACTTATTGGAATAAGTCGTATATGAACAGTTATTGGAATTCATTGATGTCAAAAAAATTTTACTTTCATTTCAAGCTAGTTTTCGAAAAGGGTACTCTACAGAGACGGGCATTCAATGTGTGGAAGAGAACCATTGATCAAGGGAAAAATGTTATAGTTGTCTTTTGGGATTTTAAGCGGATATTCGAAACAATTGACAGGGCTAGACTATTGAGTAAATTGTATCAGTATGGTATTCGCGGAATCGTTTATAAGTGGCTTAACAATTATTTAAGTAACAGGTCACAAAAACAAACATAATATCAAAAACGTATTTAAATAAAAAAATAAATAATATACGAGTTCCTCCAGGAAGTATACTAGGTCCAATATTATTTATTCTATACATTAACGATATGCCTTTAGTTTTAAAAATGTGTAAGTTACACATGTTTGCTGATGACACCTTAATTTACATTAATGTTTTAAATATTTTTGATGGTCTAAATACTCAAAATTGTGAGATAACTATATTATTAAATTGACTAAAAGTAAATAAACTAAAATTTAATATTTCAGAAACTAAATGTATGGTTATGGATATTAATTTAAATTGTAATAAAATAAATCGTGTGATTGATGATAAAAAATTGGAATTGGTAAATTGTTTTAAATATTTAGGGATTCATTCAAAATTAAAATGTTTTAATTATTTTGATAATATCATATGGAAGATTTCCGAAAAAGTAGGTTATTTTAAAAGAATCTGTTCTAATTTAGGTTTGTTTTATAAAAAAACTGAATTTAATACTATTATATTACCACATTTTCTTTATTGTTCTTCTATTTTATATTGTGCTAGTGTGGAAATATTTGATAAATTACAAGTTTTACAAAATAAGGCAATGCGGACTATTTTAAATTGTGACAAATATATTATACAAAAATAAATTTGATATTAAATAATTTAGATTGATTGAATGTCAGAAATTTAATTTTTATTTAGTGTATATCTTTCTTTATACATAAAATTAAAAATATTTTTTTGCCTGATTGTTTAAAAAATTTTTGTTTTCATAATTATAAAACAAGAACTATTCAACATTTTTTAGTGTCTAAAACATTAGCCTATAAGTCTATTTTTCATAATGGTTTAATAGAATATAATAATTTGAATAATTCTATTAAATCTCAAATACCATTGAAACTATTTAAAAAATTTTTTAAATTACATTTAATTACAAAACCAAATAATACCTACGTAATATCTGATACACTTTGAAATTTTTTAACTTTTCTGTCTGTTTTTGTTAAATGAAGGTTGCGTTCTAAAATTTAAAAATAATCGGTTATAGTTAAAAGGCGCATTCGTACAGATGTGTTATTTCTGCTAGCATAAGCGGTATAAATCAAAAATGGAAGTTAAGTCACATAAACTCACTTTAAGGGTGCTTGAATATAATTAAATTAAAGTAAAACATATGTTCCAATTCAAAAAAATTCAGTAACTTCGGGGAGCAAAAAAATAGGTTTATTTAAAAATGATAAATTACACTTTTGTAATTAAAGATGTATATTAAAAAAACAGTTTCGTTTTTCCCTATTTAAATACTGAAAGGATAGAACGACTGACGTAAAACCATTTGCCAGTAGTAACAAAGCTTTTTCCAACCAACCTAAAAAGTATGGAAATTTCAAAATTTTTCCATGGATAGTAGTAGTAGTAGTAAAATTAATGTAAATTAAGGTGTCATCAGAAAACATTTGTAACTTACACGTTTTTAAAACTAAAGGCATATCGTTTATGTATAAAATAAATATTATTGGACCTAGTATACTTCCACGAGGAACTCCTATATTATTTATTTTTTTATTTAAATATGATTTTTGTTTTTTGTGACCTGTTAATTAAATAATTTATTAACGTTTCTTCGAATACCATACAATTTACTAAATAATCCAGCCCTGTCAATTGTTTCAAATGCCCGCCTAAAATCCAAAAATACAGCTATAACATTTTCCCCTTGATCGATGGTTCTCTTCCATCTTGGCATCAATGAATTCTAATAGTTTTTCATATACGACTTCTTCCAATAATTTCTCAATATCCCAGAAAACATTTTTTATTGGCCTCCTCTCATCCCATCTTTTAGTGTTTTTTACTGTTGGCACTGGTGTAATGTAAGAACATTTTAATTCATCAGGCGTATTTCCATATTTTAAACAAGATTTTATTAAATTTAATAATGGGTAACCAATGCTGCCAGATGTTCCACCTTTTTATTCAATATTTCTCCATATTTGAATTTAATTTTGAAATTGCTAATTTTAATTTATTTAATGATATTTCATTGAATTCTTCAAAAAAATTATTACTTCTATTTACTATTCTTCATTTCCTGAATTTATTTACTGAACAATTTCTTCAATGCTGTGAATATAATAAGAGTTTAGTTTTTCAGCAATATAAAATGGTTCCGTTTCTTTTTTATCTTCAAAAATTATTTTTTTAATGTTATTTCTAACTGTAGGTTTAACTAAATTTTTTAAGGTTCTCCACATTTTTATACCAGCTCCATTGTTATATTTGTTTATCATAATATAAAGTCTTTTCTCTTCTTAAAACTGATACACATTTATTTCTAAGTTTTATATATTCTTCCCAATCTCCATTGATTTTAGTTATTAAAAATTTTTGGTACATATTACGAAGGCGTAGAAGGGCCACATAAATTAATTTTTTTAATATTCCGACTTTAAAGTCGGAATTTAACTAAATTCCGAGTATAAACTAGGAATTTAATTAAATCCCGACTTTAAACTCTGAATTTTACTCATTCCGACTTTAAACTCGGAATATTACTAAATTCCGAATTTAAATTCGGAATATTACTAAATTCCTACTTTAAACTCGGAATATTACTAAATTCCGACTTTAAACTCGGAATTTAACTAAATTCTGACTTTAAACTCGGAATATTGTTGTGAATTATATTGTTTATATTATAATATGTGTTATATATTTCTCTTCTCAGATAATTTCTAAAAACTCAACAAATACCGTAGGGCACTAATTGACTAACTCTACTTTAACCAAAAACGCCGTTTCTTTATTTCACGTTTTTGGGACAAAAAATTAAAGCGTAAACTTTCTAAGTTTAATAGCATTAAAAAGGGTGTGGCACCAATTTTTTTTTGTGTGCGATACATTTTCTGTGAAAGAAAGAAAGAAAGAAAGAAAAAAAGAAAGTAGGGTTTAAGTTAGGCCCCCAAAAAAATGTCAAGCTAGTGGCGCCTCTGCTGGCATGTGGCATCTATAAGCAAGCGAAAATATGTAAACAAATAAAGTTACATGGTTATCCATATTACACTTTATCGTTTATACGTACATATAGATACACTATTATATTACAGCACTGAAATCTTTCACAATACAATCCTATTTCCGATGCCGAAAGTCTAGAAAAATACAATGTTGTTAAATTCTGAGCTTAAAGTAGGAATTTAGTTAAATTCCGAGTTTAAAGTCGGAATTTAGTAAAATAAAAATAAAATTAATGTGGCCCTTCTACGCCTTCGTAACCTATTGTCACGGTCTTTTCTTGGATTTAAAATTTTTCTGTTGAACCAGTTGTTGGGTCTATTTTGTTTTTTTGTTGATGGCTCTCTGAAGATGTGCAACACATATTAACACTAGTCAAATTTTAAATTTTCCGAACAGAAAAATGACGAAAAATCTCTAGAGGGCATACAGGTAATAGAACACAAAATGACAACAATAGTATAATAAAAAACTTATATTAAATAAGCAATTTTTGAGTAAAAATCACGTATAGTATTTGTAGAATTATACCGTTGATCTTTTGACTGCAATAAACCCTCATTATCCCTTTGACCATAAAATAAATAATGAAATCCCAAATTTTAAAACCTTTTCGAGCAGAGCCGGACCAGTTACAAATTCCATTTATACCTATGCCTGATTCAAACAAAACAAACTGATTTTTAATAATTTTAGTCTTTAGTGGTTTTCCGGCGAGTAATTTTTAGTTAGGCTTATTAGTGGTAGAATGTGGCGTCCTTGGAATTGTGCTGATAGGGGGGCATCTTGAAGTGTCATGTTTAAAAGAAAGCATTTATCTACTGATGCCAAACTAATAATTAAAAATGTGTATCAATCTTTGTTGAGTAGAAATTTTAATTCGATGGATGCTTTAGCAGAGACGTCTACTTTGACAAAAACTCCTTTATCTTCGGTTAGAGACATAGTACTTAAACCTTTTAATTCTAGAAAAAATCGGAGTGATTCTGGCACATTTAGAAGCATTGACGAAAATGACATGGATTTATTAAGAAGAAAGATTTACCAAATGTATGAGGCACAAACTGCACCCACTTTGATTTCCCTCAAAGAGCGGCTGATTAAAGACGAAACAAATATCTCTTGTTGCCTTTCAAGCCTTAGGAAAACATTGCGTAAAATGGGTTTGTTCGGGTTTGTTTGGGTTGTTAATACCGAAGCATTAATAAAAGACAAACATTAATGGATTCTCAACGTTTACGGGAATGGAAACTTAAATATTTAACAGCTGTTAATAAACAATTTAGAGAAGAAAATCGTCCAATTATTTACCTTGACGAAACATGGTTCCATACCCATGACACTCCAAGAAAAGGTTGGGATGATTCTTCCAAAAAATGTCAAACCAAGGCACCATTAAATAAAGGCAAAAGAATCACAATATTACATGCTGGTTCAGAGAACGGGTTTGTTCCAAATTGTCTGTTGCTTTCAGCTAAAAACATTGCAGATTCTTCTTTAGATTACCATCAAGATACCGACCGACGCACAACTTTTTGAAGATTGGTTTAAACATAAACTCCTTAAAAATATACCTGAAAATAGCGTCATTGTAATGGACAATGCTAGTTATCATAGTCGGCAAGCAAAAATCATTCCCAATTATAATAATACAAAAGCAGAAATTCAAAATTTTATGATTGAAAATGATTTATATTTTGAAGAAACTTACAAAAAACGAGAACTGCTAGAAGTATTAAAAGCTTTTAAAATAAATAAGGAATACGAGTGTGACAAACTTGCAGCAGAAAATGGACATACAGTGTTGCGTCTTCCTCCATACTATTGTATATTCAGTCCCATTGAGCTAATATGGCACCAATTAAAATCCAATATTAGGAGAAATAATATTTCTCCTACTTTAAATGCATCTGTATTAGAATTTATTAAAAACGAAGTAAGAAAAATTTCTGCAGACAGCTGGAAAAACTGTGTACAGCATGTTCTTAAGGTGGAAAATTCTTACAATTGTATGATTACAAATAATGTTCAACCCTTAATTATAAGTTTAGGCTTAGATGAAGATAGTGATAGTGATACAGATTTAAAATTTGAATAAATTATCAATAGTTTTTTAGAATTTAATTATTTTTATTGTACTTGGTATCCTATATAATAGTTATAATTTTAAATTATATTATTTTCAATTATCATTAATTGTTATCATTATTTTACATTTATTATAGGTACCTACCTAAAACTAAAAATACCAATCTATTTATTTTAAATTATAAAAATAAATCATGTGGTGTAGGTACATTTTCAAGCCGACCCTGATCCCATTTAATCCCCTTTGAAGAAGTTGAGGCGTATACAATAGGGTTTAATCAGGTATACCTAGTTTATTTTTGGCAGTAAGAGTCAACGGTATAATTCTGCAAATACTATAATAACAATGATTTTTATGGACTACCTATAAATCAATATTTTTTTGTTTTTTGTTAGTAAACAGTTAAATAACAAATTCAACTAATACTTCCCAGGATATTACAATATATAGCACTTTAACTAGGACAATAACTCGGTAAAGTTAAGTAATTTATTTCTACATGCGCAGAATTCCTTGACAGCAAAACACTAACTACACATAACTTACGATTAATATATCCTAGCTTAACAATGGAGCGCGTTTTCTTATTATATTCAATACACGGTTCAAGCTAATTTAAACCGTGTAAGGAACAGAGTAAGTTATGGCTTTTTGCTGTTATCAAGAACTGTTTAGTTTGCTATTTTATTTCTTTTTCGTGTTTGATCATAAAAGTCGCCTTTCCTGGAAGGACCCATTGTACTGGTTGTATCTTTGCAGATTTACAATGTACTTGTGTAATATGTTCATGGTAGGCGTTGTAATGGGTTAATCGTATTTTAAAATAAACTCATGCAAAAAATTTACACGAGAAATGTCATCCAGTTCATTATTTAATACTTCGGTAACTGTACGCTTGTTAATATTTTTTTTATTATACTGCAAAAAGAAAGTCGATTGCAAATATTGGCAAAATTGTTCTGATATTTACATTTTATGAGTAAATTTATAACTATGAATAGTGCTGGCTTTTACTTGATGGAAATTCATTACAATTGTTGCAATATGGACTTTGGACTAATTTCCACATAATATTTGTTTTATAAACCCGACGCGTTTCGCTACACAGTAGCTTTATCAAGGGATTTTTACATTGAGTGAGGTACTATAATTTTATCCTAAATATTTATATACAAATTATCTTTTTCTTAAACAAATAATTATATTAAGGGATTACCCACAGAGTAGTTTTTAGAATATTGTCAATTATTATTGAAACGGTTTAATAAGGGCAATTTATTCAAATCTGTTTGGTCATTCAAAAGTAGACCCGTGTTTTTATGTCGGTGAATTTTGAAACTTTCCAACAAATTAATTTTTAGGCTGTTATTTTCTGTATGAAGAATTTTAAAATTATCTGCAAATATATGGCTTTGTTCGGTAATGTGATTGGAATAATATGTGGAGTCTGTTTTTTGACGTAAAAAACTTCTTTTTTGTTCAGCGATACTGGTTTTGAAGGTTCTACCTGTCTGACCTATATAAATTTTTGGACACGATTCGCAATTTAATTGATAGACACCTAATTTGTTCTCACTGTTAGTCTTTGTTTTATGGATTTTTAATTTTTTACCTAAAGTATTATTTGTTTTATATGCTATATTTATTTCTTTTTGATTTAAATAGGTTTTAATTTTCTTGGTTGAATTTCCTATATGTATAAGTCAAGTCAAGTCAAGTCAAGTCAAGACCTTGACAAAACTATACTATGATCACAATTAATGATAGATTTACTTACAAGCTAAGATTACTTGTTTCTATATCAATATCAGATGCATACAGATTAAAAAAGTGACACATTTTTTAAATTGGAGAATTTTTGGATAGGTTTGTTCGAGGATACTTCAGATAAAAATATTTGAGTCTCGCGAGTTGACTATATTGACAGCAAATGGTAGTTTACCAAGAATACCGGGGCAGTCAATTTCACCTTTCAAAATTCTAAACAAAGTGCAATAGTGAAATTTTGATTCTTGTTTTACGCAATGAAAACCTGCCAAAGACACTCAGAAGGTACTCGTTATCATACCCTTTCTGAGGATATATACCATATTTCCTATAATAGCACAAACTTTCTCTGCACTCTTTCAATAAGTGTAAGCTACACACGTTATACTGGGGGACCAAATTATGCTTCCGTATTTTAAAACAAGCAACACTATGCTATCAAAAAGATGCCAGCTAACATCAATGCTAAAGTCTTTGGTGTTCCTAACATCCTAACGATAAAACCTGCAATTTTTTGTGCACTCTTAATTTTTCATATTATATGCCTGGAGAAAGACACTGTTGGGTCCAAGCCTACACCGAGGTCCTTATGTTGATTCACCCGCTGCAAATTGGTTCCATTTAAGGAATGGTCATAGGCAATAACATTACGATTCAATGTAAAATACATACACTGCGAAAGTCATTCTGCAGGGTCTCACAGTCCTCTATACGATCAATCCGATAGAAGCATTTAAAATCATCTGCAAATAACAACCTTAGAGCAGTCCGGACTCTTCCAGCCATTTTATTTACAGCTGCTAAAACAAAAGAGGTCTCAAGTCGGAACCCTGGGGAACTCCCGACATACTCTCAAAAATAACCGACCTGCATCCCTTCACCTCAACATACCGGAAACTACCGTTCAAGTAAGATTGAATCAAGCTTTGAAGATACGGAGAAATATTCAAATCAGCCAAAGAACTCAATATTACACAATGTCTAACTCTGTCAAACGCCTTGTCAATGTCGGTTTATAATAGCTTTTTTCGGGTTTCGAAATGTTAATGGTTCAAGAACTGTTCCTGGATTGCGCAGGACTGTTGCGCAATAGCATAAATTCTAGAACGGTTTCGAAATTATTCGCGAATTATCAGAGAAGTGCGTAAACCCGAACAAACTTTGTGTTTTCTGAAAGTGAACCTAACCTAACCTAACTTTATTTTCACATTTCCTTCATTTGTTTACAGTTCTTTCTTGGATTCAACTTTATATTCATAAATTAAATTAATTTGAAATGGCTAGTGAAGGTAGGTTCTCCTTAAAATAAGGCTATTTTATTAGCTTTTATCTTGTTTCAGATAGCATTAACGTAAAAAGAAAATACCGGCCAAAAAAATACAATTTATAAACCAAACAATAATTAAAAATAAATTTTAGGTTACACTTGCGAATTTTGACGTTTTAAAACTGCGGCAAATCGACAATATGTTTTACACATGCGTCGTAAAATATTCCCAAACCAGTTCTTACTCTGGAGCAAGGACTGTTTCTGATAGTTTTCGAACAGTCCCAGAATAGTTCTTATTTAAACCCGAACAACAAACTGCTGTCAAAAATCAGTTCTAAATCGGTTCAAAATAACTCGAACGCGAGGAATTAGACTGCGCACACTCGTGACAGTTCTAGGACCGTCCCAGACGAAACCCGAAAAAAGCTAATATAACATCCATCTGAGATTTGTCGTTGATAGCTTTCGTGAGCATACTGACAGAAGGAGGCGAAGTTAGTAAATGTGGCCTTTTAGGTGGAAAACCATGTTGACATTGTGAGAGACAACCAGTGATTTCATCATAGAGCCGTTCGAAAATGATTACCTCGAAAATTTTTGAAACATCGCTACAGGGTCCCCGCAACCATGAGCACAATGCGTGCACCGCACGCGGGCGCCACTCCAAAGGAGGCGCCAAATCAAAGGTTTAAAAAAGTATATCTGTGTTAAAAAATATAAAACATTTAATTTTCCACCGGAACAATGTTAACTTAGATATCCTAGCAAGAAAAATGGAGAGAATGGACATCCCATCAAATATGATGTACAACATAATTAAATTATACCAGGAAAGGAACACGTACCTATAATAAGATTCAAGGCAAGTCTTTTGGCCCACGAGTTACAAGGCAAGGACTCCCACAAGGAAGTATCTTAAGCCCTTTACTGTACTTACTCTATGTTGCAGACTTTGAATCTATTTTTGACCAAAATGTAAGAGTACTGCTATTTGCTGACGACATATGCATTTTTTCTATAGGAAAATCGATTCAAAATTGTCAGAACCACCTTAACACAGCTATGTCAAAAGTACACACATGGACAAGAGAACACGGACTGGAAATTTCCGAAAATAAATCAGTAGTGGTTAACTTTACTAGAAAACGGTTAAGACTCCCATTAGATTACATTAATTTAGCAAGCTATAGATTTCCTCTCAAAACCTCCACAAAATTCCTATAGGAATAATTCTAGACCAAAAATTAAACTGAACACATAAACTATACACTAAAAAGAGCGGAAAATGCTATAAATATATTATAAACGTTCTGTGCTCATAGTTGGGGTGCTGACCCCAATATAGGTTTAATATTCTATAAAAGTCTAGTAAAGTCAATATTAGACTACGGAAGTATTTTCTATGGTTCAGCTGCCAAAACACACTTGGAAAAAATTGAAAAAATTAAAAACAAGAGTATGAGGATATGTTTAGGATTCCTACCAAGTACGCCGATAGCAGCCTCAGAAGTAGAAGCTTGTGAACCCTCGCTAGCACTACGTAGACAATATTTGACGAACAAGTTTATCATTAAACTACATGCAAAAAACAGCCCTTTACTTAACAAAATCAGCAACCTAACTACACTGTGTCTAACCCACCAATATTGGAATGTTAAACAGATACCACTCCAAGTAGAAAGCTATATGTATGTCTCAGAATTCTGCAGAGAAATATATACAAGTAATAAACTACCAAATTATTTAATCCCATATGAGCATTTTCTTTGCCAAATAGAAAATGACGAATTAGAAGATTACAGAAACATACCTGAAGCCATACGTAACAATCATTTTAGATCAGAGCCGAAAGAAGATGGCTACAGCATGAAATCATATTTACAGACGGTTCTAAAATTAATAATATTACTGGATGTGCAGTATTTTATCCTAAGGAAAATATAACAATAAAAGAGAAATTAACCAAGTATTCCTCAAATTTTACAGCAGAGCTTATGGCAATCAAGGAAGCATTCAACCTATGTTTAAGTAAGCACACACAACACCATATTATATTTACAGACTGCTTGAGTGCCATACAAAAGCTTAAGAACATCTCACCAATCACAGATATAAACCCCGTACTAGCTGAAATTTTAAAACTTAACTACGAAATTGTAAATCAGGGAAAAACTGTAAAGTTAATTTGGATTAAAGCGCATATCGAAATTAAAGAAAACAAAACAGTGGATAAAATGGCAAAAGAGGCCACAGACACCGAATGGGTAGATCTTAACTACAAAACACCAAAAACTGATTTCTTTGGAACAATAAAAGAAAAAATGCACCAAGACTGGCAAACTTATTATGAATCGACCCATAAAGGCATGTATTTTCGAAATATTAAACCTAATATAAGTAGTAAACCGTGGTTTTTTAATATAAATAACAAAAAACTAATTAAAATTATGTTAAGACTACGAACGAACCATATTATTTGCCCTAGCTATAAATATAAAATTGGTTTATTAGATAACCCAAATTGTAACATATGCGATGAAATAGCTGATCCACAACATATATTACTACAATGTTCATTAAATATGAACAATATAAACCCATTTCTAATTGAACTATATAATGCAAGAATAACTTCTCCATTTAACCTTGCAAGTCTATTGAGAAATGAAAAAACATTTAAAAGTATTTGTAAGCACTATTGTAATTCAGAAACTTTCTTTAAATAAATGTATATAGGATTAAGATTGTTTTAAAAAAAATACTAAAAAAAAACAAGAACTAAAGAAAAATAAAAAAAAGAGAGAAAAAAAAACAAGAATACCCACTTAAAAAAACAAATAAAAAAAAATATAAAAAAATAAAAAAAAAAAAATAAAAAAAAAAAATTAAAAAAGCAAAAAAGAAGGGAAAAAATATAATTTTTAACTTTATAGCTATGTATAAACAAAAAATTAACTAGCATTAGATCCTAAGTATTTATGTAAAATTGAATCAAGGCGACACCTTACGGTAGCTTTAAAAAAAATATATATATATCTATATTTTTCACTTTTATATCTATATCTATATATAAAATTTAAAAAAAAGTCTGGCCTGTTGGAATCTTTTCCAGTGCCATTGAAACTAACACACACACACACACACACACACACACTCCACCGGAACTTTAATTTTTAGATAATTTGATCGTTTACTTTTTCAACAATTTGCAACGAATAACGTACTATAACGAAATAATTTTTTTTAACTGATTCTTAACTCACAATGTCCAATATCCGTAACCCTCCACACTCCGCGCTGCCCGTGTCTGAATCTACTTGATCATTTTAGGAATTATAGAGATGATAAAGTTTTCGAGGAAATACTTGCTCAAGCTGGAAAACTAGCTGCTGAACCTAAGATAGAGCAAAGTTTTCCTACGTTAAATACTGTTAGAGGAAAGTATATACCAAAATTGTTCGTTTATGAACAGAGGGATGAGACACCTCAAGATCCAAAAACCGCGTATAAAATAAATTTATTTTTAAAAATAATTGATCAAACGCTAAGTTCTTTAACTAGTAGGTTTGATATGTGGTCTGATTATGGCAATATTTTTGGTTTTTTTAGTGATATTTTTAAATTAAATGTCGACGACCTTTTAAAAAATTGTGATGCTCTACAACAAAAGCTAACAGATCAGAAAAAGAAGAAGGTTGACGTAGAAGCAAATGACTGATTCAATAAGATCAAAGCTCTAAGATTATTTTCATTACCTGAATCATCAAATCCTCTCGACATTTTACAGTATATATTTGAAAAAACCCAACTTCGTCTCTACCAAATATATGCATATCATTAAGGATCCTCCTCACTTTACCTGTGTCTGTTGCTTCCGGTAAGAGATCCTTCTCAAAATTAAAAATAATTAAAAATTATTTGAGGTCGACTATGCTGCAAGAAAGGTTATCTGGTTTAGTGATCTTAGCAATAGAGCAAGATATCCTTGATAAAGTTGGTTTAAGTAATATTATTATTGAATTTGCATCAGCCAAACCTAAAATAGTAGATTCTGTAACGAGGTTGGAATGAAAATTCGACCCGAGTGGAAGATTCCGAAAGCGAGCGTAGCGAGCGTGAGGAACCACGAGTATCGAATTTTCATTCTAACCGAGTAGCAGACTATATTTTCTCCACGACCATCCAGTTCCATATCTGATTCATCCGATTTTTCACTTATTTTTTGACTTGCACTAAAATTTGTCTGAAAATAATTATTACAACGCGGCCATTTTTATCTGACACTGACAGTTACATGGCAACCTATGTCGTTTATATCAATTACAGAATATTCATTCCGTATCTTGTTATGGAATGAAAATACACGCAAAACGCATAAGAAGCAAGTGTTTCAGAATAAATATTCCAACTCAAGAGCGAGAATTTTTACATTCTCTTATCAAAAATGATTTTGAAATTATTGCATTCAGTAATGGTCGTGGAGAAAAATATCTATATAATTTTAGAATTAGATCTTAGATTTATTATAGATGATGGTAGTTTAGTTGGGTTTATTGTTTGCTTTCTGTTGTCTTTGTCTTTTTATCTAATTTAATGAAGAATAAAGTTTTAGTTTGAAAATTACAAAAAAAGTAAAAAAAAGTACAAAATACTATATTTTAAAATGTTAAATTAAGTACTTATATCCTAAAAGTATATTACTTAAAGGGCGCCAAAATGATTCCCTAACGCGGGCGCCGCTAATCCTTGCGGGGGCCCTGCCGCGCTAACTATACTTATGGGACGGTGTTGCCGGCAAGAGGCGTGAACATAGCATGGCGAGGCCAGAGACAGAAAATTTATTTTCTGTTACATAAATGAAAGAGGAATTCGGTAACATTTGGAATTTCGTTAACGTTGCACCAAATATTTTTGAATCATTGTATGTAGGTATTTTTTATTTTATGTCGGTAACTGATTGATTATTGTATTGAAAAATGCCGCAATTATTTTAAATGATTTATTTTGCTGGTATGTACCCCGAATTCTTAAATCTACGAAAAATATTTAACATTTGCGTTTTCGGACAGGTTGGTCGGGCTACAAAAATGCAAAACACCTAAGGCCTCTTTCACACTATCAGCTTCGCCGGTCAGGTTTTAAACCGGACATAATCCCGAAGTAAAAATAAAAATATCCGGACCCGATCAGGATTTCATCAGGTAAGGTATTGTCCTTACTAATAAACTTTAGTCCACGTTTTGATGATGGATCGTAATGCTGTTATAGCTTTGTGGTATTTGTATAGAAAGCGTAAAAAGCGAAGAAATGGTAAAAGGGGACTTTGGGTACACCCTCTACTTCAAACACGTGACGAGATTGGTACTTTTCAAATTTTGTATGAGGAATTAAGAAGTGACGAAAATTTTTTTTTTAATAAGTACTTTAGAATGAATCTTTCGTCTTTTGAAGAAGTACATACTAAAGTACAGCGTCAAAATACAAAATTAGGAATTGCTTCAGTCCCAAAGAAATGCTTAGCTTAACTATCAGGTAGGTAATCATCCGAACCTTCCTCGCCAGAGTTAAAACAAATAATAAACTACCACAGACTAAACCTGAATACCATAACCGGACAAGTGTGAATGCGCACATAAGCTACAATATCCCACCTGTCCACCATCACTTCGTCGGGCGTCAGGGAACCTGATGCTCCAGTCGACCATCCGGCTGCAATCGGTCGCCGAACCTGAACCTGATAGTGTGAAGAGCTATATTTAAACGAATGGTCCATTACTTGTCCGGTTTGCTTCAGGTTTGAAACCGGACCGGCTAAACCTGATAGTGTGAAAGATGCCTAACTACTACCTCATAAAATAGTTGTTCTTGCGAATAAACCATTTCAAAATATCAGCAGAATTTCACCGTATCTACGCTTACCTGAAAAATTCAGCAAAGATAGAAAATGATAACATTAAACATCGCGGTAGGTGCTTCGCTATCGGAATGTATTTGCTGCTGTAGAAGGGGAATGCAGCGCACCTGGAATGGGAATAAATCACGCTCGAACAGAAGTTGGCAACGTTGAGTCTTGATTGATCTCTATTTAACTCGCTTAAGCTCCATTTTGTACACTGAGGAAAATGATCTAATACAACAGGTTTGCTAAGACATAGTTTGTATTGATAGCTTTTTTTTTTGTTAACCCATATTAAATAAATTGCTAGTGTATCAATTTCAGATTTGCTAGAACAGTGTTTTCATTTGTAGTAATCGGTTCCATTAGCCGCACAGTCTTGTTGAATAATGAACTACTTTTAATACAGCAATTTTTTTTAGAAATAAATTGTGTCTTCTCATTGCGACGCATCTTGTTTCCAGTAAAGCGCTTTCTCTACAATTAAGAAAGCAGAATAGCGTCCCCAAAAACGAATTGTATCCTTTTGAACCTATAATTCAAAAGCCGTTGGTGGGAGTTCGTAGCGATCGGCAAACGCCGCGCGCCGTTGTATTAGTTTTAACGTATTTGTTGCGTAAGTGGTAAGTAGGGCTGTGCGATTAACGAAAGAGATAATCGAGTTTCGATTATTTGAAATAATCGATTATTTCCTATTAATCGATTAATCGAAAATAATCGATTTATCAAAAATAATCGATTATTCGAAAATCAAAAATAATCCAATAGGTAATCGAAAATAATCGATTATTTCCGATTAATTGAAAATAACCGATTGATTGAAAATAATCGCTTAATCGAAAATAATAGACTATTTCTGATTAACCGAGCATAATCGATTAATCGAAAATAATCGATTAATTTTATCAAAATAAATCAAAAAGTCGATTCAAATATTAGATCGTTAAGAGTATTAATTTTATAAAAGGCGCACAGTTTGAAACTTTGTTCAAATTATTTCGTTGATTGTCTTGTAATAACATGTTTTTAACCGTTTTTCAGGGTAATAGGGTTGCTAATAAAATATATAGACTTACAGCAATAATAAATAACTAGCAACTTCAATCATCCAAAAACATACCTATATTTTCAAATAACCGAAAAATAGGTTTTTTGGTCAATTGATTAATCGAATAATCGTTTTTTTTTTAATAATAATTGATTAATGAAAACATGTTTTTTTTATTCGAATACCTAGTTAATCGAATAATATTTTTTTTCGAATAATCGATTAATCGAAAAATATTTTTTTTCGATTAATCAAAAAATAGTTTTTTTTTTCTAATCGAAAATTAGTTTTTTTTTCGACTACAAATCGATTTTTCGATTGATCGATAAAAAAATTATCTCTAATCGAATAATCGATTGATCGGTTAATCGATTATTACTCGATTATTCGATTTTGTTGCACACCCCTAGTGATAAGTATATGCTTTATTAACCGTAGCAAGCTAATATTATTATGATTAATATCGAGTTTCATTACAACTACCAATCGGAACTAATACATATATAACCAGATTACACCCCCAAAAGAACTTGACAAATACTGTGAATATTTAGAGTAATAATGGCTATAAAGCATTCTAGGGTAGCATTAACTCCTAATTCCTATTGGCTAAATTATCGTGATATTATCACTACACAACAGTCTAGCTATTTTCGTTGTCTCGGAAAGCGCGTTGCTGTCACACATAGTATTAAACAGTTGTATAAAAAATATGCGAATTCTTATAAGGAATAGAAGGTTTTTTTCTCAGTGTATTAATTTTTTTACATAAAAGCCTTGCAACTTTGGCTTGCCAGTACGCTATGTATAACTTTACAACTATTAAAAATATTTTATTACTCAAAGTCAAATCCTTGATAAAAAAAAAATATTTAAGCTCGATAAAACTATTTTTTCAAAAAATGTAGCTTACCTGTAATTTTCATGCCAACTACCTAAATTTTCGGCAACTTTATTGTTACATGTCATAGCAGCCGCATGTCGAGCCCACGCCGCACTCTGTTGCGCAGGAGTTACTGAATGTTGATTGGGCGATACTTGCGCAGCCATATTATAAGCACCAAATTGATGATTACCACTGCTATCCAACCCAGCAGAACCACTATTATAAGCACCATATAATGTAGCAGCATTTTTCTCATAGAGTGTGGAATTCTTCTCGTAAATGGAAGCGTTCTGAGTACTTGGTGGGGTTGAGGAAGTGCTCGTAGTCCCTCCCAATGATGTCGAGTTACTAACGAGTGTAGTAGCTGTTAATGCATGGGGTAGATTGGTAGAACTTGCAGAAAGGGCCGTTGCCGGTGTAAGGCTGGAACTTAAGGCCGAGCTGTAGCAAAAAATATTATATGTTAAAACATTGGTTAATGTCAAAAAAATTACCTTGTCGGACTTCCATTGTCTTTATGTTGTTATAGTGTTTCTTAGGTCAATTTAATGACATTAAACTGTGGGAATTTCCTAACCAGATGCGTTCCACACAAATAATTAATATGCGTATACACACTTATAAGTTTGTTTTACATTAGGTGTTTGTACATACTACACTTTATAAACCCACTGTATATATAATAATATTATATTAAAATAATAAATATAAGGTAACTCAAAAATTCTATATACAAAACTAAAATCAGAAAAATAAACCTGACACGGCACGACACTGCTCAGAAAATGCTTTAATTTTTTCACTAGAACTTCATTCTCGTCAACCAGACTCCGGCCCGTTCATCAAGGCATAACCACGTATATTTTATCTCCGTCTCTTCCATGCCATCGGCGGTCACTGGCCTATCTCTGTCTGGCAGAATCGATCGTTAGACGGGCCGGGTACCGGTTCAGCTTATATCCTGGCGCTTCCAACCGCAACAAATTACATGCTGTTGCCAATTCTTCAAAATTTTCGGATTTGTAAGCACAATGTAAGTATATACGAGAAATAAGGGTTTGTTAATTAGTTGTTTTTAAACACTGAAAACACTTTTTGTCTTGATTTCAGTTATATTGTTTCTTAAGGACTAAAGAATGTATTATTATAACAATGAATGGCTTGTTATTTTTTTCTGTCACACTCAAAACTCCTCGGTTTAAAGTATATTTGCAAACTAGCTTTCAAAGAAAGTTACTGACTAACAATTGAATACTGATATAATAAATGAAATATCTTTAATAAAAAAAACTTAAAGAATTAAAGAAGAAAGATCTGACAACCCTGGTTGTGCGGTCGGTCTCTTTGAGACTGTTTACCGCCATATGGAATGATTGGAATGTCCTCAAACTGAGATTGGATAAATAATACTTTACACAACGTTTTGGTTAGTTACTAAAACTTTAGTGCACAGGAAACTCACTCACATAGGGCAATACTTTAATCACGGATCGAATCATTCAAACTCCATAAAACAGGGCATAATTCAAACTCTTTATCATAGAGCATCTAACGTTTGCAACAATCCAGAAGACCTTAATATTGAAATTTTAAATATCAAAAAAGATTTAAAACAGACTGGTTACCCTGAAACCTTTGTAACTAATACAAACTCAAAATCGCGAAGTCAAAGCTAGTACAGAAACGAAAGAGGAGCAAGCATTTCTTACAATACCTTATGTCAAGGGGATTTCTGAAAAGATTAGAAGGATAACCAAAAACTATAATATCAAAACATCCTTCAAATCCGGAAATACGCTTAGAAGCTTTCTTGCAATAGTAATGAAAACACAAAAAATTGTTTCTATCAAATCCCTTGCGAGTGTGGCGAATCGTACATTGAAGAAACAAAAATACTTATTCCCGTACGAGTTAAAGAACATCTGAAACATACTCAAAGAGGTGAAACTTCGAGATCAGGTATAGCGGAACATGCATAGACCAACCAACATAATATACAGCGGCCAGAAGCCAAGGGTTTGGACACGGAACAGCACTGGAGGAAACGAAAATTCAAAGAAGCAGCTTTCACCTATATATTTAGTAAGCCAAGTATAGATAGCCCCAATATCTGGAAGCTTTTTCTTGTCCAAAACTTACAGCTCAAACTTCACACTCCGATAAGCACGTAGGCGGAGTCATCAACCTTCATTGCACATGGATAGTATTTAAGACAGTAGCCTTAGAATTATAATTTAGTTTACACTTGAAAACGGTTAGAGATACTAACTAACCGAAACGTTGTGTTAAGTAACAAAATAAAGACAATGGAAGTCCGACAAGGTTATTTTTATTTATATTACTTAATTGTCTACCACCTTTAAACAAACATTGATTAATGTATTATTACTTGATTACTTATTTAGAAAAAATAACGAGAACTGCTTTGAAGAAGAACTAATTTATAAAAATTAGTTATTAAGCATTTTAATAAATTATGTAGTTTCATGCTACTTATTTGGTAAGGAACTTTTTAAGGTTATTTGATATGCCGAAAAATTCTATCTGAATTGAAACCAAATATTTTTCCAATATTGGGTAACTTTTAAATAGAACCATATATAGTAAGGTGATTTTTAAAATTATAAGTTTAAAAAATTAAAATATTTTGGAGCTCAAGAATGCTACTATTGTTTAATTTGCATATGATAGAATTACCTGTAACTTTGTTGCGTCGGCCATGCTGATTGATTGAAAGCTCCAGCAGTATCGTATTGGTGTTGGACAGCAGATGGAAAAGCGCCTTGGAGTGACATAGTATTAAACGCGTTTAATTGTTGGGAATTTAGTTGCTTTCTAAGCCTTGCGCGACGGTTAGAGAACCAAACTTGCACCCTAAAACAATATAGGCATTAAGTAAATGTCTTATGTGGATAAACTCCAAGAGGTGCTTCTTTAAATGATTTTAAGAAGAAAAGTTCATATAAACATGGGTCCGAAAATGCATAGTTTTTACGATACCGGGTGCCAAACTTAAAAAAAAATCGGATGTTCGTAAATATCTCAATACTTTTTAATTCAATTTTGTTGAAATTGTACAATTCTGTTTATAATTACAAGAGGATAATTTAGCCTCAATTAGATTAAAATAATTAACTCCAGTGGCGTTCTGGAAGACAGTCCAACTAATATTGTTGACAAAAAAAATTCCGTGCCACTGACTTTTTTTAAAATTATGTATTTTTTTCGAATTAAGCAACTACAAATACAACCATTTTATTCTTTGAGTTTTTTTCATATCTTGCTTTGTTTTCGAGAAAAAAAATAAAAACCACTTTATTGCATTTCCCCGGGATTAAAAAATTTAAACTACTTACCAACCTATCAAGCAATTAAAATTACACGAAAGTCCTCGTGTCCTTTTTGAATTTTTTCGCACAGATTAAAACTGTTTTCGAAATGTATAATTTATTACTGCAATGTTTTAAAAGCAACAACTATTATAGGTAGCTCTGATTGTCCCGGGGGCATCTAGACATTCCGCTATAGGATTCGGCACCCGTCTATTCTAATTGGATGATTTCAATTCCGTCTAAAAGGTATATTGGCAACCGGTTTGTTCGTTGTTACCCAGAGCATTTTTTTTTAATTCAATTTTTTCAACTAATATTATTTTATAAAAATAAAATTAAAAAAAAAGGCTCTGGGTAACAATGAACAAACCGGTTGCCAATATACCTTTTAGACGGAATTGAAATCATCCAATCAGAATAGAGGCGGGTGCCGAATTCTATAGCGGAATGTCTAGATGCGTCCCGGGGACACGCAATAAAGTGGTTTTTATTTTTTTTCTCGAAAACAAAGCAACATATGAAAAAACTCATAAGATAAATTAGTTGTATTTGTAGTTCGATGAAAATACATAATTTTTAAAAAAGTCAGTGGCGCGCATTTTTTTTTGCCAATAATATTAGTTGGACTGTTTTCCGGGACGCCACTGGACTTAATAAGTTTAATCTAATTGAGGCAAAATTATCCTCTTGTTATTACAAACAGAATTGCCAAATTTCAACAAAATCGAATAAAAGAATATTGAGATACATATTTACGAACATCCTATTTTTTTTTAAAGTTTGACACCCCGTATCGAAAAAAACTATGCATTTTCGGACCCATGTTTATATGAACTTATCTTCTTAAAATCACTTAAAGAAGAACTCCTTGGAGTTTGGCCACATACAAATAACACCCTGTATTTAAAATTCTTAAGGAATGTAATCCATTTAAAATGGCAACGATCAACTAGATAAAGATAAGCCAAATATTATTATTTTACCTTGCTTCAGTCAATTTCGTTTTTTGCGCTAATTCTTCTCTAGTATAAACATCAGGATATTGAGTTCTGCCAAAAGCACGTTCCAATGCTTCAAGTTGTTCACCACTAAAGGTTGTTCGGGATCTTCTTTGTTTCCTTTTTAGTGGAATGCCAGGCTCTGACTCAGTGTCTGATTCGTCACATGATGATGTTGGTCCTGTAACAACAGAAGGAAGATTTAGATTTAATAAAATTATAATCCACTTAATACAGGTTTTGGCATTCATTTACTATTATTGAAACAATAATAATATTTTACACCTTAATTTACATCAATGTTTTAAATATTTTTGATGGTCTAAATACTCTAAATTGCGAGATAAATATATTCTTAAATTGGCTAAAAGTAAATAAATTAAAATTAAATATTTCAAAAACTAAATGTATGGTTATCGGTAATAATTTAACTTGTCACAATATAAATATTGTGATGAGTTTTAAATATTTAGGGATAATTATTTATTAAAAATTAAATGTTTTAAATTATTTTGAAAGTATCATATTGAAGATTGCTGGAAAAGTAGGTTATTTTAAAAGAATCAATTTTAATTTAAGGTTGTTATTTAAAAAAAAAATTATTTAATACTATTATATCACCACATTTTATTTATTGTTCTTCTATTTTATATTGTGGTAGTAAGGAAATATTTTATAAATTACAAATTTTACAAAATAAGGCAATGCGGAATATTTTAAATTGTGACAAATATACAAAAATTAATTTTATCAGGATTTACCACTCTCGCCAACTTTATACAACATATATTGCACATGGACAATACCAACTGCTACTTGCTACAATTTGTAGACGACATAGGTATTATAGCACACAGGAATTCTACTTGGAAAGCCACCGAAGAACTACAGGAGGCAGTTGTAATCATCGAAGAATGGTTTAAAAAATGGAAAGTAACACCAAACCCAAAAAAATCTGAATTTCTTCTTTTTAACCACCACATTACAGGCCACTCGCCGCAGATAAAACTTGGAAACCAACAATTGAAGCCAAATAATACTGCAAAGTACCAACCTGGGCATACAATTAGACTCCAAACTGAACTTTAACAAACACGCACTTATACCATTAAAAACAAAGTTATAAATCGAGCCAAGTACTTCAGATCACTAACATTCAAGAACGAAGGCATTAACACTAAAACCGCAGCAAAAATCTACAAATCTATTTGCAGGCCATTACTAGACTATGGGCACATATTGTTGATCAATGCCAGACCAACAGCCATAAAAAACATTAAAGTGGCAGAAACATCAGCCCTAAGAATCATGACCAAAATTCGACACCCACAAAACTCACTTCACAACCCCAGCAACCAACTACTTTACGAAATAACAAATATACAACCCATCGAACAAAGACTAATACAACTGACTGAAAAATTTAAGGCCAAATCAAAAAATCTCGAACTCATTGAAGAGCTGTGTCTCACCAGAATAAACCATATTGAGACAATACAGACAGATAGAAATCTATAAAAAAAAAGTTCTTTAAATAATTTTTTTTTCTGTGTTTCTTTGGAAACTACATGTAAACGTTATACTCTATCTAATATTATAAATTGTTAATATTAATATACAGTGTGACCAGTAAAGTCCGCATCATATGGGATTTTTTTTATTAATAGCTTTATCGAAATTTAACTTTGGCATCAAGTCCTGCCTCGATCGAGATGAAAATTAAGCAAAAAATAGTAATCACGTGATTCGCATTATCTGTCAAATTTTAATTTTTTCCAGAAAATAATTCAAAAGTGAGGTTATTTCTGAGAGTATTGAAAAAAGTTATTAAAAAAAGTTTTTTTTAAATGCAGTTTCTAGCCCACATGCAAAATTTCAGCTGCATAAAATTATTTTGATTTTTTACCCATATTTGGTAAATTGCACCACTTTTGCAACCTACATAAAACTTCTTAGTTTTGACAATGCTTTATTTCAGATACATTTTCTTTAAAGTAGCGCCCTATTAAATATGTGTTTTAATACAAAATCAAAATTGGCCTATTAAAAGTTGGTCGCATGTGATGCAAAGTTTATTTGTTTTTGACCCTGTGTAAGGTAACTTCATAAAATAAGTATTTTTGAAATCGTAGTTTTTGTTTGAAAGTAATACATCTTAATATTAAGACAAAGAAGAACACAGTGTCATCAGTAAAGTGATCATTAAGTGGAAAATAAATTTTAGTGGTGGGTAAAAAATCAAAATTATTTTATGCTTATGCATGTGGGCTGCATTTAAAAAAAACTTTTTCTAATAACTTTTTTTGATATTTTCAAAAATAACCCCACTTTTAAATTATTTTTTGAAAAAAATTTAAATTTGACAGATAATGCGAATCACGTGACTACTATTTTTTTTGCTTAATTTTCATCCCGATTGAAGCGGAACTTGATGCCAAAGTTAAATTTCAAATAAAGCTATTAATTTAAAAAATACCATATGATGCGGACTTTACTGGTCATACTGTATATATGTAATGCACTGTGGCTGAAGGACTTCGGTCGATGGCCTTTTGGGAAACCAATAAAGAACATACTACTACTACTAAATTTTATCTTAAAAAATTTGGATTGGTTGAATGTCAGAATATTAATTTTTTGTTTAGTATATATCTGTATACATAAAATTAAAAATAATTTATTGCATGATTGTTCAAAAAGTTTGTTGTTTTAATTATTGCAATCATAATTTTAAAACAACAACTAATCAAATCTTGTATGTGGATATAGTGTCTAAAACATTAGCTTATAAATCTTTTTTTTATAAAGGTTCAAGAGAATATAATAATTTGGAAAATTCTATTAAATCTCAAATATCATTTCATTAAAACTGTTTAAAAAAACTTTACAATTACTTACATTTAGCTAAAAAACAAAATGATACGTAATATTGATACTATTTGCAAATTGTTTAACGTTTTTGTTAAAAGAAAGTTGCGTTTTAAAATTTAAAAATAAATCTTATAAAAATTTGTTAAAAAAATATATTAAAAAATATTGAATTGTAGCTTTTTGCTAAAGAAAATATATTACTTACTTACTTATTTATCATAGCTAGCTATTTTAGAAAAGTAATATCGTAAAAAACTTTTACGTCATAAGGGCATGTATGTAAATAATTGCCCTTAGAGTATGATGATAAAGATGCATGTATTATACCTACGCCATTAAAGCATTAGTGCAGCATTATTTCGTTAGGCATTGTTATGTTCCTATAAATTCCTATAAAGTAAATTAATTCATACAGCCAGTCGTATCACTAAAATAAAACATGATCCCATTTGATTAAATCTTCTTTTTATTAAAACAGTTTAAAGCGGTTTTGTTTCATTGATAGTTTTGGACACCTTTTAGTACGTGCATAATCATCATTTACAAAACGCTTTTATTTAATCCAAATCGAGTAGTACAAAGCAAGTAATAAATTATAATTAAATTTCCATAATGGCATCTAAATTAATTTACATTTTTTATTGGATGTAATTAATAAATTAAAGGTGCACGCGTAAGTATATACGCTTCCCCGCTCTTTTTAATGGCGTGGTTATAACTAATGGGTTGTTATTAGCGTTAACTAGTTAAGAATTTTAAGAAGATAAAGAATTTTAATTTATTTTGTTGGAGGAAAGTAGGTACCAACAAAAATTTAAATTAATTTTTGGATAGTCGTTTTCGGAAGTTCTTACCAAATGGGAAACTTTTTTATTATTAATTTTACGAAAAAAACGTATTCCTTATAAAAAGCTCTGCATAGTCTAAAACCTAACATTCAACCATAATTATCGAAATTTTCCAGTCATATACGAGGTTTGTCAAAAAATGTGAATTTTTCCCAAGAATGTGAATTTTTCCCAAGAGTAAAGTACCTTTATTTTTGACATTATCAAAAATTGTTATTAAAAAAAGTTGATCAGAACTAAAAACTACGGCCAAATTTGCAATTATACGCATTTATGTTGAAAAATTATTTTATTGATTTATTATTAATTATTTAATTTTTTAATTATTTATGGTACAAAAAACAAAATAGTGTCAAAAAGAATATTTTAAAAATTAGATACTTTTTTTTCTAACCGCAGTTACATGGCATGACATGGTATAAAATCCGGATTGTACTGATGACCATCTAGCAGTCTGCATTGCTGCTACTATTAAGCGGATAATCTCATTTTTGCATTTTTTGGACTCATTTAATTTTTCCTCAGTACGTTTTATTTATCATAATGTTGACAATAACAGACTAAAAAACATTATTTATAGCCAATTTTTTAAATGTGTCCATATACCCAAAATTTGTCGGCTCTTTGATAAGTCTAAGTATATTCAATGACCGCTGACCGTTACGTCACGACTAGTGCTTATCTTTCCAACATTCGTGAACTAGGTGAGATGGTAAATTTGCGTCAATAATGAATGTCGTATAATTTTACCAGTCAAAAAAGTTTTATTGTCATTTTTGACAGTGACATTTTTAATCAACAATATTTCAAAAATGTCACGGTGTTGTAAAAAAGAAAAACATTAATTTTAAAATTATTTGAATATTTTCAAAAGGAAAGTGATGCCGGACCGACTCTTTTATCCTTTAACTCAGATTACGAGGTAAGTAAATATAATAAAGAGGAATTGTGAAAATATAAATAATAATCATGAAAAATATATGGCAATGATTTTATAAATACTACCTATCTGTTTTAGAGAGTTTCTGATGCTCTGGGAGTTTCGTGTTCAACAATCCAACGAATTAAGGCAAAGGGAATAGAGAAGGATGTAGATTTTTAGAATCACAATAATGTAGCTATTTTGTCATCCACAACTTCTCGAAATTTAGGAACATACCATAAGAGAGCGTATTTACGGGATGTACCTATAGAGCAGGTGAACACGATACCATTCGCTCAATACCAAAAATACCATGGAGTGACACCCTAAAATACCTAGGCGTCACCCTTGACAAAAAGCTCTCATGGGCCCCCCATTTCGACAATAAAATCAAAGTCGGAAAGCAAGCATTTGGCCACCTATATCCCCTCCTTTGCAGAAAATGCAAACTGTCTCTCAAAAACAAGCATAAATGCTCCTATTATTCACTAATAAAAACAACACAAAAATAACATCATAAACTTCAAGCCTAGCTTGAATGTCTGACAAGTTGATTGATTACTGAATCAATCAACAAAAAAAATTGACCAAACCTAAAAAATTTGGTTAATTTTCAAAAATAAAAATATTTTTCCAAAAATAAACACAACATAAAAACTAACGTCCCACCAAAGGACAATTGTCTTTTTTCATTCCAGATTCCAAAAGTGTGTAAAAGTTTCGAAAGAAACTAACACAATAAAACCAGGAAACAAGTAGCTAGCTCAATACAAAATAGGTACAACTAAACTTTAAAATCATTGATGGTGTTGAAATCTCCACTGGTTCATTAGATAACTGTTTAATAAATTTAAATTTAATTGGCGTAAATTTACTGTATCAAACAGGCTTTTTTTAATAGAGCAACCCCGTACAGCCGAAAAACAAGTAGAATTTTTAAGTGAATTAAAGAATAACGGAAACTCTCAATTTCCCTTAAAACCTGTTTTTCTGGATGAAACCTGGATATACAGTAAAGGGGCTTTTAGGCGAAGTTGGCAAGATACTCTTTATACAGTTAAAAAAAATCGTCAGAGGGTGTACGGTATATTATTCTACATGCTGGTTCAGAAAATCGATTTGTGAATAATGCAAGTTTGATATTCAAGTCTGGCCTAAAATCTGGTGATTATCAGTACAAACTTTGAGAAACGGAAAGAAGAAAAATTATTACCAAACGTGAAAGAACCGTCGCTTATTATTATGGATAACGCCACCTATCATTTTGGGCTAACTGAAAAAATTCCAATTACAAGTTGGTCAAAAACATTACTTATTGCATGGTTAGAACAAAGACAAATCTCAGTTTCACTATTTGCATTGAAGGATCAGGTCTGAATAATCGTAGAAACAAGTAGTCTGGAAAGCGCTGTTTATTTTTGGTATACGAACTACCATTACAACATGAACATTGAGTGTTAAAACTTCCTACATATCATTGCCGCTAATCCTATTGAAATGGTTTGGTTGGAATGTAAGCGCTATTATGATGCAAAAATAAGTTCTATGCATCCTGTAACAAATGACGTAGTGTTGGGTCTGTGCAATGAAGCCATAGAAAATGTAACAGTGTTAAAATGGCAAGAGTATGTAAACAAACACTAATAAAATTAACTACCATTGCAACATTGAGTGTTAAAACTTCCTACACATCATTGCCGCTAATCCTATTGAAATGGTTTGGTTGGAATGTAAGCGCTATTAGGATGCAAAAATTAGTTCTATGCATCCTGTAACAAATGACGTAGTGTTGGGTCTGTGCAATGAAGCCATAGAAATGTAACAGTGTTAAAATGGAAAAAGTATGTAACAAACACTAATAAAATTATAAATGATGGGAACGGGAAAGATTTATCAATGCTTCAGATACTTTTTCCTTATTATTAACTTGGACAAATCTGATGGTGATGATGATCTTTGCGGAGATGATTTATTTTAACTATTAAAAAATGTATTTTGTTGTATTGTAATTTGTTATTTTATTTTCTTCTTTATGATTTTATACAGAACATGAAAATATTTGAAACAAAATTTATAGCCTGATACACTAGGGACGCACTAGATAACAAATATATGCTTCATTTAAATTTTATAAATAAGTTTTATTTATTTTTCAGTAAATATAAATAAATTAAATACCTATTTCATACCGATTTTCAAAAACCAAATGTTTCATCCCACGATATCTTTTACCCTAAATAAACTACTTATTTCTGGCTTTCTTAACAGTATAAAAATTATAATTAAAAATTTGAAAAAACCCGCTTGTATTTTACTTGTTCACATGCATCGGTCTTAATGTAGATCAAGCCTAAGAAAAATCATAGTCATCGGTAAGTCAAACTGACTAAATTAATTTACGATGTAGTTATCGCAAATGTGGAGAATATGACTAACGGCCAGCGATCATTGTACAGACTTTATTTGTATTTACGCTCATAAAAAAATCTTAAGTAATATACAGTGTGACCGGTAAAGTCCGCATCATATGAGATTTTTTTTATTAATAACTTTATTCGAAATTTGATTTTGGCATTAAATTCTGCTTCGATCGAGATAAAAATGACGCAAAAATATAGTTGTCACGTGATTCGCATTATCTGTCAAATTTAAATTTTTTCCAAAAAATTATTTCTTTTCAGAAACTTTCGTATCGAAAAAAGTTATTGGAAAAAGTTTTTTTAAATGCAGTTTCTATTCCACATGCAAAATTTTAGCTGCATAAGATAATTTTGATTTTTTACCAATATTTTGTAAATTGCACCACTTTTGCAAAATAAGACTCAACGCAACCTACATAAAACTTCTTAGTTTTGACAATGCTTTATTTCAGATACATTTTCTTTAAAGTTCCGCCATATTAAATGTGTGTTTTTCTACAAAATCAAAATTGGGCTATTAAAATTTGGTCGCATGTGAGTTTATTTGTTTTTGACCCTGTATAAGGTAACTTTATAAAATAATAATTTTTGAAAACGTAGTTTGTGTCTGAAAGTAATACACCTTAATATTAAGACAAAAAAGAACACAGTGTCATCAATAAAGTGTGTTCATTAAGTGGAAAATAAATTTTAGTGGTGGGTAAAAAATCTAAATTATCTTATGCAGCTGAAATTTGGCATGTGAGCTAGAAAATGCATTTAAAAAAACTTTTTCAAATAACTTTTTTCGACATTTTCAGAAATATCTTCACTTTTGAATAATTTTTTTGGAAAAAATTAAAATTTGACAGATAATGCGAATCACGTGATTACTATTTTTTTGCTTAATTTTCATCTCGATCGAAGCAGAACCTGATGGCAAAGTCAAATTTCGAATAAAGTTATTAATAAAAAGAAAATCCCATATGATGCGGCGTTTACTGGTCACACTGTATTTTTATAAAAAAAATGTTTCGCAAAAAATCTACACAAAAGTTGGACAGATATTTTTTTTACCACGCCGATACGGCAATTAATTATTTTTGCAGGCGCTTAGAAACGTAGAGATTTCCTGATACCTGATGGTTAAAATAGAATTTTTTTTACCCCTTGTAATAAGCCACCAAAATTGACAATAAAATTAATATCATTATTAAAGCGAATGGGTCAAAATATCAGTTCTTCAAACACTTTAAACATTCAATTGGAACATCATTTGTTCTAGTTAAAACGCGAATCGAAAAATTCAAAGAAAATCTTAAAACCATTCAACGTTAAAATTGACAGAAAATCCAAAATGTTCAGGTAATCAGGACCTCACAAGACGCCGACAATGACTTGGAAATTTCGGAGTACATTCATCAGGTAATGACTGATCACTTTACATTTATAAATTTTAATGTAGTGATTGATTTTTATTATCATCAAATTTAACAGCTACTGGTGGCTATTGTAAGTGTTTTTAGATATATTTAATTAACATAATATATAGTCAAGGGTAATACACTCAGTTCCAAAAAAAGTGACCCACCTAATTTTTGATGCAACTTTGTAGCTTTGTCATTTTTGAACGAATGGACCGATTTTTATTTTCTTTCCATTCATTAGTAGGTAATTCCTTGACCTTTTAGAAAAAAATTAACTGGTATACATTTTTTTAAAGTCCCCTGGGAGATGGTGTAAAAACTGAAGCCATGTTATTTTCTTAATTTTTGCCTCACCCTGTGCGTTAATCAAGTAGTAAATGTATAGAAAGCGCCTATACTATATATGGAAGTCGCTTCTTTTACGAGCATTTTGATTTTATGTTCATTCATTTATCTCTAAAGTTGTCCAAATTACAGCTTTTTTTGCTGAAACCTTGCATATTAGCAACTTTATAAATTTACCGAGAAACAGTTTTTAACCGATACGAATTTTAAAAACATTTTTCTCTAATTTTGTATCATAATTATTAAACACAATATTATAACCTAGGATAACTGCTTAATACTGTGTATTGCCTCCCCTAGCAACTCTAAGAGCTTCTAATCTACGCGGCATACTAGAAATTAGATTTCTTATCGTTTCCATTCTTCCACTAATGCATATGCTAATTCTGCGAGATTTTCGGCAGGCCTCTGGCGAGAACGTACCCTTCTCCCTAGTTCATCCCACAAATGTTCTATAGGGTTCATATTGGGGCTTCTGGCAGGCCACTGTAAGGTGGAGATATTTGTAGCTTCTAAGAAGTTTCGAACAATTGCTGCGGTGTGTGGTCGGGCATTATCCTACATCAATATAAAATGATTGCCCACTAACTCTGCACGAGGTAAGACATACTGCTGTAAAATGTCAATATACATTAGCGCTGTCATCGACTGCCTCAATGGAAAAACATGGAGGGGTGTCTTTCCATTCATTGAAATCCCTCCCCACACCATAACTGACCCACCATTATAACTTTCACATTCTGTTAATAAATTCTGATTAAACATTTCACCAGTCCTTCTCCATACTATTTTCCTTCCATCCACCTTGTTAAGGCAAAACCGTGATTCATCCGTAAACAAGACATTCTACCATTCACGAATATTCCATTGTCCATAACTTTCAACGAAGTTTCTTCTAGCAGCACGATGTTGCGGCAATAATTTGGGACCTTTCGCAGGTCTCCTAGCTTTCAAATTAACTTCGTTTAGACGTCGGCATACCGTTTGCTTACTTATTGTAACACCCTGAATTTGGCGAAGATTGCTGAACATTTACCGCAGTATTTGATCGATCACGTAATATCCTCAATCTCAGCGATCATCTATTGGTGGAAAAGTTTTTCGAGGGCGACTAGAACCTTCGAGCAGTGCTTCCTGGTTGTTCGTACTTGTGGATTACTCTACGAGCAGTTGCTTCATGGACACCCACTGCACGAGCGGCGTAACCTTTACCACGCCCATCGTTAACTAAACTAACTAATGCTGTTAATTGTTCTGAACTTATTTGAGGCATTTTATGTAATTTTAGCCACAACAACTTTTATAATGACATTGATGTTTTTTAATGACACAAGGACAAAGGGTCAAATAATATGGATTTATTGCTATGGCAAGGGTAATATTTGTTTTTTTGGCAATGTGATCCTACAATGAATAACATTTGTGGAATAAACGTAAGGTTTCAGCAAAAAAGCTGTAATTTGGACAACTTTAGAGATAAATTAATGAACATAAAAATGCTCATAAAGGAAGCGACTTGCATATAGAGTGTAGGCGCTTTCTATACATTTACTTAATTAACGCACAAGGTGAGTCAAAAATTAAGAAAATAACATGGCTTTAGTTTCTCCACTATCATCCAGGGGACTTTGAAAAAATTTCTACCAGTTTATTTTTTTCTTAAAGGTAAAGGAATCATCTATATACCAATAAATGGAAGGAAAATAAAAATCGGTCCATTCGTTCAGAAATTACAAAGCTACAAAGTTGCATCAAAAATTAGGTGCGTCACTTTTTTTGGAACTGAGGGTAGTATCTATTTCATGCACGATTACTGTTGTTGTCGTCCCGAGAAAGTTTCCAAAATACCTAGCTAATGCAGGGGGCTGCCCTTTCAACCCAGCGAAGAATCTTGAATAAAATAGTAGTATTAGGTGCGCCTGGACTAGAACCTTGCTGCATGATTCGGTTCGGAAGGCTTTGACTGCAGCTGCCCGACTTCCTCGAAAGAAATCACCCTATTCCGATGCTGTGATGGAAGACCATGATTGCCGACTTGATCTAAACACACCATACACAATACAAATCACACACCCCTAACCACAATCATTCTTATTTTTCTGTGCCTGGAGCGATATTCTTGCGAGAGGCTAGGTGGTGGTTAGAGTGGTTGGGGGAAAATAAAGGAGGTGGACAAAAATAATCAGTTTTGGTCTATTTCCCTCCTGAGTAAGTAAGTAAGTAAGTAAGTAAGTAAGTAAGTAAGTAAGTAAGTAAGTAAGTAAGTAAGTAAGTAAGTAAGTAAGTAAGTAAGTAAGTAAGTAAGTAAGTAAGTAAGTAAGTAAGTAAGTAAGTAAGTAAGTAAGTAAGTAAGTAAGTAAGTAAGTAAGTAAGTAAGTAAGTAAGTAAGTAAGTAAGTAAGTAAGTAAGTAAGTAAGTAAGTAAGTAAGTAAGTAAGTAAGTAAGTAAGTAAGTAAGTAAGTAAGTAAGTAAGTAAGTAAGTAAGTAAGTAAGTAAGTAAGTAAGTAAGTAAGTAAGTAAGTAAGTAAGTAAGTAAGTAAGTAAGTAAGTAAGTAAGTAAGTAAGTTAGTAAGTAAGTAAGTAAGTAAGTAAGTAAGTAAGTAAGTAAGTAAGTAAGTAAGTAAGTAAGTAAGTAAGTAAGTAAGTAAGTAAGTAAGTAAGTAATAATTGTATTACTCTTAAATGAAATTTAATAATCTTTAGCATTTTTAAACTGGGGAAGTGATTTCTTTTAGTAATTCCAGTGAAAGAAGTATAACCAAAAAGAAAACAAACAAAAAAGAGTCATTGTTCTTGGTAACTATAATATACTATTTTATGTTTAATCATAATAACATTGTGGTAAGAAATAATATATTAATACTGGGGAAAAAGACAGGAATAGCGGCACAACTGAACACCTGTGCTGTAACACCTCGGCCGATGCACAGTCGCAGGTGGGGTCGAACCTATTGATGTTGTCATTTATTTATCATCTAGGTGTCGTAAAGCCTTATTTGTATAATTTAATAATAACGATAATAATAATATTAACATTAAAAAACCTACATGCACATATTAAAACTCGCAATGTATTTTAACAGACTACGCAGAAATAAGAATGAAATGATCGAAAACCACGGATGTTTCGAGATAACAAAAAACGTAGTATATATAAGTATATACAGGACGAGTCGGGAGGAACGGACCAAATTTCAGAAGTGTATTATCCACGTGAAAACAATGTAAAAAAAAACATAATATCGTGGGCTTACAAGCAAATGGCACTAAGTCAAAAAATAGCTTTAAGAGTTACTATAATAAGTGACTTAATGTGTTTTATTATTCCTAACAAAATGCTGTTAGTGCATTTTGCCAGTTGCTGTAATTCCTATATTTGTGTACCAGGGACTTAGTGCGATTTAGCAGTACATAAATGATCAAAAATTAATGTGAACCGATAAATACGCATTTTGAGAAATTCTTGACTTAGTGCCTTTTGCTTGTAAGCCCACGATATGTTCTTATCCGATATTCATTTGTTTTCAAGTTATAGCGCAATATGAATTTTTCTTCTACGTTCTACTTTTATCAAAATGTTCACGTAATTAGAGTATGCCATGCTCAAGACTCTAAACTATTTGACATCTATGTTGTCTTGACAATGCGTCTGTGTATTGTAGCAGTAATTAAACGTTTATTTTCAAGTTTGAGTGATTAAAGTGTTACAAAATGCCAAATACTTATTCAAATTTAGAATATGCAAATATTGTGTTTATTGATGGTTTCTGGAATGGAAGTGCTACAGCTGCTGTTGAAGAATATCGTCAACGGTATCCACATTTACAACCGACAAGAAACGTGCTTATCAGAGTTTTTAACAATTTGTGCGAGAATGGTAAGCTTTCCAGCGCCAACATTACATCTGAACGAGCTACTCGACAAGGTTTAGCAGAAGTAGAAAATATTCTGGAATTAGTAGAAGAAAATGCAACGACCAGCTTACGAAGAATTGGTTCTCAATTGGGAATTCTACAAAAAAGAGTATTAAACACACACCACGAGCAAGGCTTATATCGATACCATGTACAGAGAGTACAGCACCTAAAACCGGAAGATTATGCTAAACGTATTGAATTTTGTCGGTGGATAAATAATCATCGTGTTGTATCGCGTATAATTTTTACAGATGAAGCAATATTAACCCGTGACGGTATTAATAATACTCGTAACTCTCATGTATGGTCAATCGAAAATCCCTACGTAACAGTTGAAAGTTATTTTCAACATAAGTTTTCGGTTAACGTGTGGTATGGTATGCTCGATAGCTATTTAATTGGCCCTTTCATTTTGGAGAATCGCCTCACAGGAGACAACTACCTACATTTTTACAACATGAGTTACAAGGACTACTAGAGGATGTTCCTGTGAATATCAGAAGGCAAATGTATTACCAGCACGATGGAGCTCCTGCACATTTTGCTCGTCAGGTCAAGCAACATTTAGACGAAACATTTTCAGGGCGTTAGATTGGTCGCGGTGGTCCTATTAATTGACCTCCAAGATCTCCAGACCTCACAGCACTAGATTATCGTTTATGGGGCGGGGCTGGTTTAAAAATGAAGTGTACAAAGTAAAAGTAGACACTCGGAATGCACTTATTCGACGTATTAGAAATACTGCAGTCAATTTTAAAAAAGAAAGACATGAAGCAACTAGAAGAGCTACGGGCCCATCTTCGTAGATGAAGCAGAAAATGTCAGTATGACGGTATTTTTAAACATTTATTAAAATAATGCTATGATTAGGAAACCGTTAATATATGAACTTTTCTTTATTTGGTATTACGCTATAACTTGAAAACAAATGATTATCGAATAAGAACATAATATGGGTTTTTTCAAATAATTTTTGCGTGTATATTTCGCTCCTAAAGTTTGGTCCATTCCTCCCGACTCACCCTGTATAACACAAAACCATTTACAGTAAGTATCCCCACCGAGTAAAGAAAACATTTTTTACATTTTGTAAATCTATTTCCAGCACACAAAATAAGGCGATGACAAAGCGATATAAATAAACAACATACAACAGAAATACGCACACATTTGCAAAACTAAGGAATTACCAACAACGCACCTAAAAGTTGAAACAAACAATCAAAATGTAAAACAGTCTCAAACTCAAATAAAGAAAATACAGATTGTCTGTCTGTGTATCTGTCTGTCATAGTTATTCCAATAATTTAAAATTACTTTGTTAAATGTTATTTTGAAATAAACTCTCTAGAAGCAGGAGGTTCATAAAACGTGAGAATCGTTTTTACGATGGTTGGCGGTAATCTGTTTTAAAAATTATAGCAAATAAATTTAAGAATCCTTAATGGCGTTAAAGAAACTGTAAAAGAAGGTCCTAAAAAGTAAATAACTATTTGTCTTACAAATATCATGGTCAAATTGATTACCTACTATAAAATGCTTTGACAAAAAATCAATGTACGCTTGAATGAACATGTACTATTTTTAAAATATAACATTTTTATAGATTGTATGGCAATACAGTTTTTTGACTCCTAAATGTATGTTTTTATTTTCTTTTTAATCTACTAAATGGATTAATAGGCTATTCCAGCTAACTAAATGAAAATAATTTCATAACCACCCTTGGGATATAATATTGAGACGTATAGGTTTACTAAATTAAATTGCATTTGATTCTTAAATGCTACAATGCCTCTTAATGAGCAAATTATATTATATTAAAAAAATCAATCAAACGTACGTTTCCCACCCTTTCCCTTTTTTTCTGACTTTAATAGATGGGAACTCTAGCAAGTTGGCTATGCATTGCTGTCGTGTAAATTTTGGTCCATGGAGTCAAATAAATTAATTTATGTAAATAACTTTTAGCATTGTTTCTCATTAGTGTAATGTTCGGAAGTTGGTTCACCTCGAGAAAAAGCTAAGATTTCCTGGATCATGTAAATACTATATAATTTTGAGTTTTTATTAAATTTTCTTAGCGCAATTAATGCACTAAAATTTGATAACACTATAATCCTCTTTCGTAGAGAATACTGTGGCTAGGCCACTGGGATCAGTCAAAGAGGAGATAGACCGAATAGCTAAGCAACTTGCGCAAAGCAGATGGACAGAGCTGACAACTTGTGGCATCTCCAGGCAATGGTGACCCCCTACTTGACGGCAGTAAAACCGCAGCTCTATTACAGCAGAAACATCACTGCCGTAGTCACCGGACATTGCCTGTTTGGTAGACACGCTGAACGTATGCACACATCAACTAACGACTTCCGTAGAAGTTGCAGAAATGAAGAAGAGGAGAAAAGTATTCAGAATTTCTTATGTGTGAAGAAGGTTCAATGCCTTGGGTGAACCATTCTTTTATGAATTGGAGAAAGTTAGCAGCCTTCATCTGGGTCGACTCACTAAGTTTATTAACAGCAGCGGCTGGATTGAATCAGCTGTCAAGATTCTTCTACGATCTACGTCGCGTTAACCATCCGGAAGCTGATGCGGATAGGTAGTGATGTTAAAGAGCAGGTAAATTGCTGAACAGGTTCGAACAGTTCAGTTCTCACCCGGGAACCTGTTCCGTAAACCTGTTCACCTGTTCTTTTGATCATAAACTTCGTAAAAAAAGGTAAAAGGTCGCCAAAGTAGTAAAATTTTTTAATTACTTCAATAATCAACCACATATTTTTTTAGACTTCTAAAAAAAAAAAAAGGTCGCCAGTTCCGTAAACTAACAGAGAACACCGCTGCATCCGCGTGTACTCTCACTGCTTCGTATTCCCTGCCTGCTCCAAAGAAAGAACAGCCTGTTCTTTTTATTCTCAAACGACCCGCATGCCATCATTCGCCAGTTCCGTAAAGTAACTAGTTTCTGTTATGAATGATGGCATGCGGGTCGTTTAAGAATAAAAATAACAGGCTGTTCTTTCTTTGAAGCAGGCAGGCATGGAACTGGGAGCAGTGAGAGCACAACACACGCATAGTTTATAGTTTACGGAACTGGCGACCTTTTTTTTTTTTAGAAGTCTAAAAAAGTATGTGGTTGATTACTACTTTGGCGACCTTTTACCTTTTTTTACCAATAAGAAGAGGTGAACAGGTTAACGGAACACGTTCCCGGGTGAGAACCGAACTGTTCGAACCTGCTGTTCAGCAATTTACCAGCTCTTTAACATCGCTCGAGCGCAATCATCTGATCTGTCTATCTAAAGAACCGGTTCAGTTCTTTTACAAAGAACAGTTCACTGAACAGGCTATCTCTAACCTGTTCTAAAGAACCTGTTCGGTTCTTTTCTTAACAACTCTACGGATAGGTATCGCGGAACATGTGTGGTACCACAACGGTCCTTATAGGAATACGTGTGACTGTTTGGACAATGCCAGGGGTCTGCCACTCTAACCTAACCTAACCATCCCCTTTCGAAAAGTGTAAGATTGAATTAGCCTTTAATAGAGTAGCTCACATTTGCCGAAATGTCAATTATGGATGATTGATTCGAACCCTCCATGCCAATAGAGCTTCATTTTTTGCAGACAATTTGTGTATGTCCTAATAAGATTGGAGGACATGTCACTGATCTTAAAAGGATTATTTTGTTTTGGTTTTCTTATAAGATACTTAAAATTAATAAACTTACCAAGAATTCCATCAATGGAATGATTCTTCCTTTCTGGATCATCCTTCCGGCCACCCCGTAATAGTCGACTTATTGAACTAACAGATGGTGCAGAATTTTTATCACAGATACCTTCCTGTAAAAAACATATAATGTTATTGGTATTATGATCTGCAGAGAACAACTACACCAGAGTACATAATATATCGACCTTTATTATACCGCGACCACACTGCGTTAAACATAATCTTAATAATGATTGCTAATTATCGATAGCCAATTGGTTAATGTAATTATTGTGGTAATAATTAACCAATAAAAATCGTGAAATAAAATATTGATGATAATTTAATTGAGATAACCCAGGAAGTATGAATAAGGGTAGGTAGGTATAAAAGACAATGGTCGTGGACATTTTTATACCGTGCGAGCAAAAATTATTTGCATCAAAGAGGGCTTGGATTAAAAAACGTAGGGCTTGGTTTAAATCACAATGATATGAGAACGATATATCTAACCAAATCCAGGTTAAAATTTTGTCAAATTCATATTATGACATGACATGCCAAACTAATGAGTAATAAAATAAGTAGACAAATACAAATTTATTTTTGTTGTTTACAAAATTAACAAAGTAAGAATATACAGAAAGAAAAAAAAAATTACATAAATTGCTGAAATTGGCCACCGCCATGCTCCAAGCATAAATTCACACGGCTCTTCATATTTTCATATGTTTTGACCAGCATTTCTGGAGAAATGTTAGCACATTCTTGGATAATCCTTTTTTGTAATTGTTCTAAATTTGCAACTGGTGTTTTAAAAATAGTGTTCTTTAAATGAGGAAACACGAAGTAATCTACAACCGTTAAACAAGGTGATCTAGGTGGGAATTCAATGTCTGATCGAAAACTGATCAATCTGTCGTCGAAAAAATTGCGTTAGTAGTTAATAGTTTTTGCGGCTGTATAGGCGGTTGCACCATCCTGTTGAAAATATCCAAAACGTAGTTCGTCGTCAAGTAATTGCTACACAAATGGATTCAAAATATTGTCTCTATACCGCTGTGCTGTAATTGTGTCATGGAAAAAATAGGACCAACAATTATTCTTCTTCGGGAAACAGCTAACCAGACTCCAATTTTTTGAGGGTGCAATGTGGACTCTACAAAAAAATGGGGATATTCACTACTCCACATGCGTGTATTCTGAGAATTCACATAACCGGAGAGGTGGAACCAGGCTTCATCCGAAAAAAATATCAGATCTAATAAATCATTTCTTTCCAATAAATTTTGGGTAAACCATTGAGAGTAATTCCTGCGTCTTTCAAAATCTGCGACTTGTATTTCTTGGAACACTTGCACTTTATAAGGAAATAAATTTAGCTGCTTCTTAAGAATAGTCCTGCATGTTTTATAAGATTTACCCACTTCTTGGGACAGGCGTCTTATACAATTTCTTGGCGCATTTTGCATTATTTCACGAACGTTTGCAACAAGTTCTTCTGTTCTTACATATGGTCTTCCTGCTATTTTTTGTGTTGTATGGAACGTGTTTCCCTAAACACAGCCACGGTTCTTTTCAGGCAATGATAAAAATCCCCAGCAATAAAAGCAACGTTGAAAATATGTTCGTGAAACTCGTCCATGCACAAACCCGGATTGTATTGCGACTCACCATTTACTCTAACCCCGTTCCGAAAATACGCTTCAATCGTGAAAGTTTTGTGCTGTTCCGTAAAGCCCATTGTGTGAATTGTTCAAGAAATTGGAAAAATTAGCGATGAATCAAATTACTTGTAACGACTGTCAAAGATGACGGAATAACTGATTGATTGTTAATTCAGGTAGTTACTGACACCCAACAGGTATTAAGCTCTACGCCTAAGCATTACCCTCTTTGATGCAAATAATTTTTGCTCGCACGGTACTAATGTATAATTGGGCATGGGTATCCATTGTTACTAGGTGATAAGTAAAAAGAATGATTATGTTTCGCCAGACGGGTCATGGGAAATACCATGTAAATTTTGCTACCCACAAATATTGGCTCGCCTATTAATTTTACATCCAAATTATATTAGATTTTTTTGAAGGTACCTTTTATGATGGACTTGCATACCAAATTTTATTATTTTCAAATAGGCCAATTAAAAGGTATTTAGCAAAAACCTACAATGCCTAAAAACTAAATACGGTTACATGTGATACATATATTAATGAAACCACCAAGAATAATTATGATAATGTCAAATGTTACTAAACGTTTTATTAGTTTCAACATGTTTTACAGTATTTAAGAAAAAGTAACAATAATTAAGTGGTGCTATATGGAAAAAAGTTCTCGGAGAGCATCCGAAATGTTCTCTGTGATGTTTCCTGACAGATCCCTTACAAGCAAAACAACAACCCTGAAAGTTGCTGGTAATTTACTCGATGGTAGAGCCATCATTTTTTATTGCACGTGTAGGCCTCGGTGCCAGTATCTCTGTACTGATTTGAGGTCATAAATAAATAATTAAATAAATAAATAATTAAAAAAACTATAATATTCAACAATTTTACGAAGGGTTTTTTTCCATAACTTTTAGTTGGCTCATTAGAAAATAACAAAATTTGGTATGCGAATCTACCATACAAGGACCTTTAAAAAAGTCGGATACAATTTTAATGTCAAATAAATATGGGAGCCAATATTTGAGGGTATAGCACAATTTACAAGGGTTCTCCCATATACAAATATAGTCAGATCTGGTCTTAACGTGCGGGTCCAAAGGTCACTGATCATATGCCTCAAATCAGACAACACAGAGGCTATCAAAATGTTGTGAGATTATTTACAAATATACCGAAGGAAGGAAAAATAGTTTCATTATTTTAGCTATCGCGAAGATAGCCACATATACCTAATATTATTAGTTTTGTAAAAATTATGTACAGGGGAGTTGAAAAAGTTACAAAAAAATTTTCTAATCGTTAATTATATACCTACTGTACCCTTTAATTAAAAACGACAATAATAAACAGTGCAATTTATTTTAACAATTTTACTACTAAAACCTAAAAATACAATGGCATTTAGTCTGATAAACTATTTCGATAATGAAAGAAAAAGTGGAAATTCTCAAACCAATATGCAGGAAACCGTAATGAAAACACTGGGAATTAGTTTAAGGACTATGCAAAATAATGTGCATGAAAAAAAAGCATAATATAATACCCAAGAATACTAAAAAATGTAAACGAAAAACACCGTTTATAATTATAGCCTAAAAACTCTCATCGTCACTTATAAAATCTGAAAAGTCCTCGTCGTCTTCGAATGGAGCAATTATCATTGGCGCTACTTCGACATCTAGTACTTGTTCTCGATCCCACCAATCCCTTATTAATATTTCTGTATGTTCCACCGATTTCTTTCAGTACTCTTGTGTAATATGATCTAACGAATCTTGCCAAACTATTTGTACTTGGTCGGATTTAAGATCATCACCTACATGTTTTTCATAATAAGACTTTGCACCAGCCCATATTAATTCTATTGCGTTAAACTGGCAATGATATGGCGGCAGTCGTAGAAACTCATGACCATATTCACGCAGTATTTCATCTACCGCGTATATTTTGGGGTTTTTAAGAGACTTTGCTATTGATAGGAGTTCCGAATTAAGCATATTTGGTAAAGGATTTTGGTTGTGTTTTTCCAGCCACTCATAAATATCACTTTTCCTTCAAAATGAAGAAGGTATCAATTGAACTTTTAACCATTTTTCAAACATTTCGCAATTCATATTATCATGATAGTCAGCACTTTTTGATGTTGAAGAAAAAATTAAACTTGCACCTGCAACATATCCTGTTGCAGAACCGGCAAGCAAAATAATAAAACGCTTTCCCGTACCGCACCCCTTTTTCCTTTTAACACTTTTAACAGACTCATCTTGCCAAGATTTTGAACCACTTCCATTCGAAAATATCCACGTTTCGTCTAATAATACCACTTTTCTAAATTTCAATTTGTAATTGTCCGTATATTTTTTTAAAAACTGAACACGCTGACTCAATATCTGTGGCTGCTCACATAAAAATCTTCGGTTACAGTCTTTTTTATAGAGAAAACCTAAATTTTTATTAATTTTGATAACGCTTCAAGTCCAATTTCCAAAACACCCCGAATTTTTAATGTTTTTTGTAAAACTGGAAGAGTTACATTGGTTTTTGATTTGTATAAATCGTAAATCACATTTCGAACTCCCATTTTAATATTTTCGCTTAAATCCTCAGTCTTTGGCTTTCTTCGTTTACACTTTTTAGTATTCTTGGGTATTATGTTATGTTTTGTTTCATGCACAATTTTCTGCACAGTCCTTAAACTAATTCCCAGTGCTTTGGCTACTGTTTCCTGAATATTGGTTGGCAAATTTCCACTTTTTCTTTCATTTTCGAAATAGTTTATCAAATTAAGTACCATTTTTTTTTATTGGGGATGCGAAAAGCCAGAAAATTGTTTCATTTTGTCACAAACTGTCAAAGTCACAAAACTGGCATATTTAAAATAAAACGTAGCATGTGCTATTATAAGCTTTTTTAGAATCGCTGGAAAGTAAATACCTATCCTTTTTTTTCATGTCAAAATGGAATAAGTCTGTCTCATTTATCTTACGTATTTTATTTAGAGGGTAAAATTAAACGCAAGTAAAGAAAACAAAAACTGAGAGTATGTCTTTCTTGAATCGTATGACCCGCACGATTAGACCAGATCCGACTATAACAATACACGAAATAACATACCACCGATTAAGACTAAACGATTTAGTACAACTAGTAACGGAATTTGCATTATCTATTTGTTGTTGGATTATAATAAAATTTTTACTTTCCTCGCGAGGAAAAGTACCTATTGTTATTCCTTCCAAAAAATTTTGTTCTGATATTATCACATGTCAAAGTTTTAGAGTCCCTAGATCACAGAAAGCATGTATTCAACTTTCCTAGGACTCTCAACCTATATATCTTTCAAACGTTTACTTGACGGTGAGTAGCGAAATTTTATAAATCAATCAATATGCCTGTTATTTTGGTTAATATATTATATCTGGATAACGAAGTTATTGCTGCTCCCTAGAAGGGTCATTGCTAAGATAGTTTTTAAAAAAGTTGGTTGGTAAAGAAAAGTTCTTTCTACCTAGGATTTAAGGACTATAAGGACTTTTCTTTGCCAACCAACTTTCTTAAAAACTATATCTGAATAATTTTGTTTTAATCAATTACGCTACCCATAAATTTTCTTGTTGTCAATATATCACAAAAATGATATTATTGTGATTCAACCGTCTTTGATGTAGTTTAATTATTTATTAGCAATCAAGTATTACAATAATATAACCTTCGCAATGAAAAAAAACTTTTTAAGTACTAGTAACTAGTAACACGCATTTTATTGTTTTTAGTTACATATCTACTGCTTAAGTATGACATAGGTGATGCTTTGTTTTCTTTTCTCGTTGTCCATTTCCATTAAACAACGACATGGGATGACTACTTAGTTCAGACTTGACATACGTTTTTAGGGTAGGTCTGATATCATTGTGCAAATTAATGTTATGGGTTTATATCCATTTTGTTTTTTTATTTCAACCGATTCAACTGCGCTCAAGGGAACTTTCTATTTGACTGATAAATGAGATTCCAAAAATGGTTAACCTATGAGTCCTTTCAATGAGCTATAAGTTAATTCTAAAGCCTTGCCACAGTTTATAAAAACATTACCAACGGTAGTTAAGGACGCTATGAGATTGTATGGTCTGATCATTATACGGATTGTGAAGAAACGGCCTACGAATGATGTTTGAGGTATGTGTATCCGAGGGCATATTATCTTTTATTAATAAAAATAATTATTAGCTTTTTGTGGCGAAAGTGGCTGTCGGCGGCCCCTAAGTAACACAGATGCTTGTAAACACAACTTTCGCTAATTCATCATATCTGGTCGAACTATCATTCAGTATTTTACTTTTGAGTTCTGGTTCTAACAGATGCACTTTTATTTACAAAAAAGGAAACATAACATTAGAAATAAAATAGGTAATTCGAATTTCGTTACCCACTGCATACCGAACAGTCTTAACATAATATACAGGGTGTCCCAAAAGTAATGGGACACAGAGCAACAGCAGACTCCTTAAGGCGAAATAATGCGATTTACTTAAACTTGCCTTACCCCAAAATTAATAACAACCAAGATACAGGGTGTCAAAGTTTTAATTTTGTTTTCGTTTTTTTGAGATTATTTCTTAACGAAACGACATAGCAGCACAAAATTGAGGATTTTAAGGTTTTTTTAGGTTAGGAATTCAAAATTATCCATAGTTTTTGTGTAACCAGTAGGGGGCGCTGCCTACGGCATGGCCCACTCCTTTTATCTGGCATAACTTTGTTTAGGATTCTTATATCGATCCAACTATTAAAAAAATAAGTTACTTTACTTCTTTTACATCAAAAACGTCTAACTTATTAAAGTCGCTAGGAGCAACCATTTTCGAGATAATCGCATTCGATATTTTTAATGCAAGAATCCTAAAATATTTAAAATAATTGTGTATTCGTATTAGTATGATTTATCACAGCTAGCCTTGATTAAAAACAACGACTTTCTAAGGCAACAATATGTTACATAAAGTATCATCTGTCAAAGTTATTAATTTTCTTCGTACAATACCTACGTAGATATTATAAGTTTTTTTAGGAATGCCTCGACATAATTTATTTTCCAATGCGGAAATGCGTGATATGCTTTGTATTTATGCACAAGAAAATTTTAACGGTCGGAGTGCAGGGCGCAGGTAAATGTATGGAGGTCAATGTTGGTCGTTTTGAACAATTATTGCTATCACGGCGTTACCATTTTTTTTCTATTTGGTTACTTTTAAATGTTATTAAACTAAGTATTTAATAAAATTTTTGATTGGAGTAAAATTAGTAATTCCGTAGGTATACGAAAAAGCGTTTTTATTAGAAAAAAATAGTCAACCTTAAACAAATGTAGCTGATTTACAATAATTTTAAGTTAGAAATTCATAGTTGCTTAATTTTTCGCTGCTTTTGGACCACGTACTTAGTTGTATAGGATAAATGAAATGCGATTATCTTGAAAATGGTTGCTCCTAGCGACTTCAATAAGTTATACGTTTTTGATGTAAAAGAAGTAAAGTAACTTATTTTTTTAATAGTCGAATCGATATAAGAATCCTAAACAAAGTTATGCCAGATAAAAGGAGTGGGCCATGCCGTAGGCAGCGCCCTCTACTGGATACACAAAAACTATGGATAATTTTGAATTCCTCACCTCAAAAAACCACAAAATCCTTAATTTTGTGCTGCTATGTCGTTTCGTTAAGAAATAATCTCAAAAAAACGAAAACAAAATTAAAACTTTGACACCCTGTATCTTGGTTGTTATCAATTTTGGGATAAGGCAAGTTTAAGTAAATCGCCTTATTTCGCCTTAAGGAGTCTGCTGTTGCCATGTGCCCCATTACTTTTGGGACACCCTGTATATGCAAAAGTAGTGTATAATCTTATTCATAAAAAAGCCATACAACATTAGAATGAGATGTGCGATTTTCATATATTTTGTCATGTGTCGGGTCACATCTCCTTTAATTTGAAGAAATCACCCATGCTTAAAGTGGAGTTAAAAGTATGGAAAAGAAAGAAAAAACTAAAAGTCTTCCTCCACAAAATTTAATAGAATAAAATATTGTTTATGGGTCTCTACATGTTTCGAACGTAGAAACGTTCATCATCAGGAGACAGAAAATTTATTTAATACTGACAGTTTTAGAAGAAGAGAAAATGTTGTAGAACTTTAATGGATCTTTAATGGAATTAAAAAATTGATGTGACATAATATGAAAAAAATTTAGAAAAGTTAAAACATACTGAGTATGTGAAAAAGTCAGTAAAAGGGGTCTAAACCAACCAAATAAACTGGGGAAGAAGAAAAACCCCTTCTAAAAGAAGGCGTCGTGGGTTATTTAAAATTTAAATAAAATATTTTTTTTTCTAAGTATGTTTGTAAGACATTATAAGGATAAAATTAGTCATAGTATTAGGAAGATATCACAATAAAATACTATCCAATAACTCTTAGTACCCCACAAAACACTTATTGGATAGTATTTTATTGTGATATCTTCGTAATACTTTAACTAATTTTATCGTTATAATGTCTTAGAGACATAGGTACTTTAAAAAATAATATTTTATTAAAATTTTAAATAACTCTCGACACCTTTTTTTTAGAAGAGTTTTTTCTTCTTCCCCAGTTGATTTGGTTGGTTTAGACGGATTTAGACCCCTTTTACTTACTTTTTCACATATACTCAGTATGTTTTAACTTTTTACAATTTTCTTCCTATTATGTCACTTCTACACATCCATTTTTTAATTCCATAAAAGCTCCATTAAGTATCTACTCACCATTGTCTCTTCTGCTAAAAACATCAGCATTAAATAAATTTTCTGTCTCCTGATGATGAACGTTTCGTTCGAAACATGTAGAGATCCATAAAGAACTTTTATTATATTAAATTTTGTAAATAAACACTATTATTTTTTTCTTTCTTTCCCATATCTCCTTTACTTGTAGACCTTTCTTTATGAATACAACCGTACTTTGTTATATTGGTTGTTGTAATGGTATTTTCACATAGTGTAGTGGCTAAATACAGATTTTAAAAAAAACTGAAACTTACTTTGATGAGCTTATCCCTTATTTCCCATGAAAATATGCCAGGCTGCTCCTTTTTCAACTGTTCAATTCTAGCTTCAACTTCCACCGTAGCTACTCTTGGTTTCGACCCTCCTATAACACCAGGTCTAATGCTGCCAGTTTCTTGATATCGATTTAAAATTTTTGACACGCATCCATGCGACACACGTAACTGTCTTGATATAACACAGGGCCTTATTCCTGCGGCGGCCATTTCTACGATTTTTAGACGGATATGGTTGGGTAATGGTCGTCCGTTAATAAATACACCGCCTAGTTGGTTTACTCGTCCTTGACCTGGAATAAATTGAAAATGGTACAGAATGGGTTGATCAAATTCCACCCTAACAATTCTTAATACGTAGATACAATATGTAGAAGGGGCTTACATTTAGCTTTTAAAAAGGTAAAGCTTATATCGTTTCCTCTCGAAAAGTTTGACCTTATAAACTAAAAATTTTTAATTTAAATTAATTTACACACCAAAAAAAAACGATAAATATTTCCTTTTTTAAAAGTATATATATATAAGTATATAATACCCTTTTCTTAAAACCTACGCCAATTTATTGGGTTCTAGAGGATTGGGGAAGATGTCCGTAGTTTTAAAATTACGTGAAGGTTAATTACATTATCACATACAGTTTTCAGAATTGCGGAACTTAAACTTCAATCCAAATTTATGGAATATATACAAACAACTTAAAATAAATATTAGCCTTATGTACATACACCCTTTTTGGTCTCTATTATCATACAGTGTGTATCAGCCAAATGGAAGGAATTCGATAATAAATAAATGCGGGCGTGTCTGAAAAAACGCTCGAACACGTCGATTGGTATTTCAAGTTGCGCATTTTTTTCAATAAAAACCTTTTTATACCGCTCCTGGCATGGACCATGTATCACCGTCCTTGGTTAAGGAGTGTCACGAATATGTATTGGATCCGTTAGTCCATATTATCAATCTTATTTTTCTAACTGATAAAGTTCCATCAATGCTTAAAGTATCAGTGGTCACTCCGATATTAAAAAAGGGCTCTAAGTCTGATATCACAAACTACAGGCCGATCAATTTAATCTCTACATTTACAAAAAATTTTGAAAAGTGCCTAAGATGTAGATTATTTAATTAACTTCACTTAATATACTGAGTAATAATCAGTATGGTTTCTTAAAGGATACCAGCACTAGCGATGCCATGTTTGAACTTAGAGATAACATAGAACGTAGTCTAGATAGTGAAGAGAGAGGAATTGCGGTCTTCCTAGATTTAGCGAAGGCTTTTGACACCGTTCCACATAGGCTACTCATCAACATTCTTGAGCAGTATGGTACTCGTGGTATGGTATGGTATTTTACCCGCAAATGTAAAGACTTTGTATTCAAAAATAGGTTATATATTGAAAGTATTTTGTAGATCTCTCGAATTATGCTTGTTGCACTATTCCTCTCTGCATGTGGTATTGATAGGAATATAGATTATAGTAAAGTAATAAAATATAATCACGTTCGATTGTTGAACATACAGGCGTTGATCACCTCGGTGCACACTACAAGTAAGATAGTAAATAGTTAATTACTTAAATATTACTGTAATATGTAGTTTTGTGAATTGAATGAATACATAAATTAAAAAAATTCAGGGTGTGTCATGTAACAGTGGCCAATACCAACTTTCTTATTTTAAATATAACACCCTAAATATTATTAATTTTTTGGATTATTCAGAAAATTTTAGACATATTTCATGTACAATATCCTATACCTATCTTCAACTGTATCGGTATGTGGGAAAAGGATGCCCGACACCGATAATATCGGTGTGTGTGAGAAACTGCGCTTACTGTTGTAAATGGTTTAAATTTGCTAATTATGAAAGGTGTCGTCTAATTGAAAAGAAAAAACAACCTGAGCCAAATTACTACAATAGGCTACATTGTCCCTTGCATTCATAGCGTCATGTTTAAATACCATAAATTCAAGTATTTCAAGTGTGCCTCGACCGACACCAAAACATTCAAGCATCGGTAAAGAAGTGGAAGAAGAAAAGATGTGAGAGGTAGGCGTGAGGACATTTAACGAAATGAAAAGTCGGCCTGCATGCGGCAACTTTGATCTTGCTAATGTCTGTTTTCATCAGAGAACGTTGCACACTTGATTCTTGATTGTAAGCTCTTTGGGGTCGGTCAGTGTGGGTCTGTCAATGAATATATAAAAGTAGAATAAGCTTTTTTGAATTTTCGTATACAGAATGGCTGCATGAGCAGATTTAACGCAATAATAACAATATTAATAATAATAATAATAATAATAATAATAATAATAATAATAATAATAATAATATTAATAATAATAATAATCATAATAATAATAATAATAATAATAATAATAATAATAATAATAATAATAATAATAATAATAATAATAATAATATTCAAGATAAAGTTATAGCAACAAGGAATTATCAAAAACTTATAATCAAAGACCCGGCTATAACAGACGACACATGCAGAAAATGCCACCTCCAGAAGGAAACAATTGACCATATTACAAGTGAATGTAAGATTCTTGCTGGCCAAGAATACACAGCAAGACACAACGCAGCAGCAAAAGTAGTTCACCAAGCACTGGCCATAGCGTGTAAGCTCGTAGAAAACTCAGAACCATACTACAAATACACAGCAACATCCATACTCGAAAACAAATATTTCAAACTGTACTGGGATATAAATATTCAAACAGACAAAACAATATCCGCAAATAGACCAGATATCACTCTTCAGTTAAAAAAAGAAAAAACCACGTACCTAATTGACATAGCTGTTCCTAGTGATAAAAACATCCAAACGAAATACAATGAGAAAATCTCCAAATACACAGACCTGGCAATGGAACTAAAAATACTTTGGAAGCAAGAAAAAGTCACTATTATCCCTCTTATTATGTCAGTGACAGGCCTTACACCAGGAACATTTAAATCACACCTGAAACAACTAGGAATCAACACAAACATACATCGAAACTTTCAGAAATCAGTCATTCTAAAAACATGCCATATTGTCAGATCATTCCTTAATTCAGAATAGTAATAATAGAATATGCACTGACTTGGCATAGCCTGTCAGTGCATATAATAAAATAAACCACAATTATGCGAGAAAAAGAAAGATAATAATAATAATAATAATAATAATAATAATAATAATAATAATAATAATAATAATAATAATAATAATAATAATAATATTAATATTAATAATAATAATAATAATAATAATAATAATAATAATAATAATAATAATAATAATAATTAAAGTTTATTCAAATTCTTTTTGACATTTAATGCTAATATATAATTTTTTTGTATAAACTATCAATTCCGAACTCAGAAGTAAAATACTTGTATTGAATTAAATAATATATTTTTGTCAAGAATATATTTCATAATTCAGGCACAACTAGATTATAATATAAAACGAATATGACAATATTTTATTGGTATATTTTATATCACTATAATATACGAAGATACAATACGTTATGTATATTATAATATATATATATTTATTATTTATTAATGACGTTCTTGAATATATCTCTTGGATTAGATAATATCCAATTTTTAATTTTATGTCTATAATTATTTAATGATTTAATTATTTTAATTGACTGTGGTAGCATTTCAAAAATATACGGATTGATGTTTAAAAAATGTTTGTGTGCTATTGCTTTGTTTACTCTATTTTATAGTAATAGTAAATCAGAAGAATATTGGTGGTCTTTTTTGTAAATAATTTTCAAAATTTGAATAGTTTCAACATTATTAAAATATTTCTTATTTATGCCTCCCCATCCCAGTATTCCATAATTTAAATGGGTTTGTACTAAAGAATTATAAAGTATTTCTAATTCTTTTATGTTTAAAAATTGTTTAAGGTGTTCAAATTTTGGTATAAGAATTCTTAGTTTTTTTACAATGTAGTCACTATGTAAATCCCATTTTTTATGTCTTTCAAAAATTAGTCCTGGATATTAAATATTTTCACCTTCCTATGTTAACTATGTTTATATTATTATTGCATATTATTGGACCAATATTTGGAAGTTTATTTTTGTATGAAGTAAATGGAATGTATGTTGTTTTGTTATAATTTAAAGTTAATAAGTTTTTATTAAACCAGTTGCTTATTTTTATAAAATCTTTTTCAATAGTATTTTTTTAAATATTCCAATTTAGACCTTCATAAAAAATTACCGTATCATCAGCAAAACTATGTAGGTTTCCTTGACAGTTTAAATTAAAAATATCTTTTAGATAAATATTAAAAAGTATTGGTCCTAGGACTGTACCTTGTGGTACTCCATAATTAAATATTTTTGTTCAACTAATATTTTCACCAATTTTAACATTTTAAATAAAGTTAATATTTGACCACGAAATCCAAGTTTTTCTAATTTGTTAATAAGCATTTTATGAGTTACAGTATCGAAGGCTTTAGCTAAAGCTAAATCAAAAATATGCATATACTGTTCATTTTATTATCGATTGAATTATATATTTTATTAATTGTTTGGTAACTTTAATTTTAAATAATGAATTTGTTGAGTTTTTGGTAATAGGTTTTTCCTTGTTTTAAACTCAAAATTCTTTGAAACACAAACGAAATTTTAACAACATATTACAGTTCCTCTTTGGGAATGAACAACCAAGAGGTCATTTTCGCTTAATTTGAGTTTGAAGAATCGCTGAAAGTATTTATAAAAAAACTCAAATAATTGTAGCAATCATTTCAAAAAATTGTATTTTTTGTAATAGTCCTACTAAACTCGTAGTTGATTAATTAAATTTTACAATGCGATTAAGATAAAGACTATTATTTATTATTTAATTTTTTGTGTTTTTCTGATTTTTTTTTAATTCATTTTTATAAATTAATTAAATTTACAAAATTGCATACGGCGTCTTTTCATCAAATTTGAGCATATTCGGGTTTCTAATGGTTTTTAATAATCTATGAATTATACAGGGTGTCCGGAAATGACGATGAAAAATTTTAAGGTATGATTTTACATAAAAAGGTATGAAAAAAAGTTCATATTAACATAGGTCTGGAAATGCTTCCAGAGGGAGCTACAGGCCCTTGAAGATGGTGTCATAAAGGTGGTTTTTATTTAATTTATTAGGATCTACTTACAATACAGGAATTAACTTCTACGTCTAAGTTAGAGTGATTGGAGGTCACTCTTTGAAAATATTTGGTGACCCATAATTGCAACCAGTGGCGTAGGAATAAAGGGGTGGTTAGTTATTTAAGGTTATATATTTTCGCCTAGTGCATTTTCGCTATCTTTTAAATAAATTATGATTCTTTGAACATTTTTACGTAAAAAAGATTCCCTTGGTATAAAGTCGTAAAGTCGACCGTTTTCGAGATAAACGGACTTTAATGCTCAGATTTTTTTTTTGAATAATAATTTTATTAATAAAAATACCAACAAATCAATAACAAAATAATAAACAACGCTGTCCCAAAATTTGTAAATCCTTTTCAATGTTATTGCAAATTTTATAATAAGTGTTGAAAATGATTTTTGGCAATGGGAGAATAACTACATTTTAAAATAGTATTCAAGCATTTTCTTATTTTTATTACATAGCCTGTTTACTGTATTTACGCACTGCAGTCGTCCTTTTAAGTCCGTTTATCTCGAAAATGGCCGACTATACGACTTTATACCAAGGGAACCTTTTTTACGTAAATATGTTCAAAGAATCATAATTTATTTAAAAGATAGCGAAAATACACTCGGCGAAAAAATATAACCCTAAATATCTAACCACCCCTTTGTTCCCACGCCACTGGTTGCAATTATGGGTCATCTGATATTTTCAAAGAGTGACCTCCACTTACTTAACTTATACGTAGAAGTTAATTCCTGTATTGTAAGTAGATCCTAATAAATTGAATAAAAACCACTTTTATGACACCATCTTCAAGGGCCTGTAGCTCCCTCTGGAAGCATTTCCGGACCTATGTTAATATGAACTTTTTTATATCTTTTAATGTAGAATCATACCTTAAAATTTTTCATCGTCATTTCCGGACACCCTGTATACACTCACCGACTTTAAATTCGACCCATCCAAAATTTTGTTCAAGTTTAATGTATGGTAACTTTTTTTTCCGTAGTCCGATTTAAATGATTTCCCTTTTCAATTGTAGATACATGCTTCAGTTTTTATTGGATTTTTTCCGTTTTTTAAAAAGCTGCATACTTGGTGAAATATACAGGGAAATAAAAAGTATGTTTTTTCCCTTTAAGTTTGTAACACCCTGTAGAGTGATTTTGCAATATTAGCTCTAATAGAGAAGGACATTTGCGAAGTTTAATCTGTTCCTAACAGATTGCTTTTTTACTTGGCTCGATATCTTTCTCGGTTCAAGAGATACGATTTTTTTAAGAAAACACTACACATTTTAGTAAAAGATTTTAATTTTAACAGTTTTTGCGAAATATTTTTAATTTAAAAAAATAATATACCTAGCGGTAAAGAACTAAAAAAAAAACGTCGGGTATTACCCATTGACTTTGGATGTGAAGTCAATGGTATTACCACCTCGAGCACGAACAACTGCCTTCGTTCGCCTTGGCATTCCTTGATGACTTTGATCGATTTGACCCTATACTTCGATTAGTGCTTCTTTAAACTGTTCTAAATTATTCAGAACCGGAACTCGTTTTCGAATTTTCCACCCATCATGTCCCAGACATGCTCTATGGGGTTAAGGTCTGGGCTAAGCGATGGCCACTCCATTTTTCGTACTTCTACGTCTTCTAAATATTGTGTAACAATTATTATTGCAGTGTGAGGACGAGTATTATCTTGCATCAGTATAAACATTGTGTTGTAGAGAAATGGTTTTGTAAAAAGCGCTCACCTGATCTACGATATATTCACTGACGATCATCTCGGGCATTTGCACAATGTACATTGTTTTCTGCCAGATCCTATTCTCCTCGAGAAATTACCAGTTTGGTTAAAACGTTCCATGGCTCTCTGAACACTGGATCTTGTACATCCTAAAACTCTAGCAGTATAATACTGCGACCTTTCATCGTTTACTAAAGCTACTCCTCTTGCCGCATCATCTTGACCATAATTTTTAACTGACAAAAATTTAAACACAGCAGAATAATAATTACATAAAAACTGTCAAGATATGACTTGTTTTACAAAGCCATAGCACCCTTTGTTTTATGTTACAATTTAAAATTAAATTTTTTTAATAAAATGTGTAATGTCTTCTTAAAAACTTCGTATCTCTTGAACCCAGAAAGATATTGAGCCAAATAAAGAAGCAATCTGTTAGGAATAGATGAAACTTTGCAAATTTGCTTCTTTATTAGAGTTAATATTGCAAAATTACTCTACAGGGTGTTACAAACTTAAAAGGAAAAAAACATACTTTTTATTCCCCTGTATATTTCACCAAGTATGCAGCTTTTTAAAAAACGGAAATATCCAATTAAAGCTGAAGCCTGTATCTACAATTAAAAAAATAAATCATTTAAATCGGATTACGGAAAAAAAAGTTACCATACAATAAACGTGAACAAAATTTTGGATGGATCGAATTTAAAGTCGGTGAGTGTATTACAGTAATAAATAAATTGGCCCTTGCCGGCTTTTTCTTTTATAAAAAAAATATTACTCGACACATAGTCTTAGGGAAGTAATAGAAAATTATTTGTAGAGACAGACAAGGCGATAATAATGGTTCTGCTATCTATTTTATAAACTCAAAATGGTCCAAATCGACCTGTTCAAATTTTGAATGTTTTTAGCAACTGCAGACGAAAATATGGTTGCAGAATGGCAGAGTATTTTTGTGCTTTTAAACAATTAGCAATTTTGCCAAAAATGATTAATAACACACAGGCCTGCATTTTTTAATACTTTGAAAGTTGATTTAAAAATTTTAACTGTTTGCTAGTAATTTGGTAGCGCTGATTTCAAATCTGCTTTTTATATCACGTAAGGTTATTTTTCAAACCGGTAAAATCCAAAAATATAGAAAAAACACGATTTATTTCATTTATAAGCTAGTTTTTGAATATATTAAGGAAAAAAATACAAAAATATACAAAATATACACATATAAACTATTATAAATGGTTATTGATTCGTTACGCTTCCTCAAAAAACGTTTTATTTTTTCAGAAAAGCTTCTGTTGGTTATTTTTCTGTCTCAGCTAAAGGAAGATCTCCTCTCAATGTCCAACAGAAATCGGCCATCATTTTTGTGTCCCAGTGCCCCCTGGTATCTTTTTTCCATCTCTTTAATATATTGATGAAATCTTTCACCTTGATCTTCACCCACGTCCCCAAGATTTTCCGGGAATTAGTCCAAATGAGAATGTAAAAAGTGAATTTTTATGCTCATATTCTGAAATTCCTGAAATTTTCCAGCATATTTTCAACGATCTCAACATAGTATCTAGTAATTTATGTTTAACTTCTTTAAAAGCATGCCATGCATGTTTTTCCTTATCTTCCAGTACCTTTTTTAATTCTGTATCTTTCATCAAGCTGCTAATCTGCGTCCCTACAAAGATTACCTCCTTTAATTTTGCTTCTGACAGAGCCGGAAATGTTTTACACAAATATTTAAAACAATTTCCTTTTTTGTTTAATGCCTTATCAAATTGTTTCATACGTCCAAGTTTTATGTGAAGTTGTGGAAGTAAAACTTTTTGAGGGTCAATAAGACTTTCGCGAATTACATTTTTGTTTCCAGGTGTTAAAGTCTCTCTTTGTGACCAGTCTCTTTTTATCCAATGCTGTTCTCGATTCCTGCTAGCCCACTCGCACAGGAAACATGGAAGACCTAAAATTTTTAGATCTTCACACAGTTCCCAGTTGTGATTTTCATATTGTATTCTTAAAAGTAATTCCTCTAAATTTTCATAGTTTTTCTTTAACTTAATTGTATGGCCGACCGAAACAGAAGCAAAAACATTGCCATTATGTAAAAGAACAGCTTTAAAGCTCCTTTTTAAAGTCGATAAAAAGTCTCCAGTCAGAGGGTTTGTAGCACTACAGAAAATAATTTTTTATTCATCAATCATTTAGAATTTGAAGTACTACATTCATTTCAAAATGTATTAAAACGCCTATTATAAGTTTTTTTATATATTTTTTTTTTTGGAAAAAAATCTGTGGGTGATAGAGAGCAATTGTATTTTAATTAGTTATTTCTATATAAAAACTGAGCTCAACAAACAAAAATCACGTCATCACAAATTTCATGCAGGCCTGTGATAATTATTCCACTATAAGCTGATGTTTCAAATATCTTCAAAATCAAAAGCATCTCCAAATGTAAAAGCTTCTTGGTCCTAATATATATTTAAATTCAGGCCAGATGGCCCGATGCTTTGGACAGGTTCATTTCAGACCTCTCGTATGATTTGTGTGGCGATTTTTGACCTAATAACATTCCTTTCTACAAAACTTAGTTTAAAGGATTGGTAGATATTTGGTTCGATTTTTCTAATTTTTTATAAACAACAGTGTCGAAGTGGAATCGACTTATTATATTTAAACCCGTTAATCCCAAAATAAAAACACATTGCTGAAAAATATTTGTTAATGTCGCTTTGCTATAATAAGCGAGAAAATTGACCATTTGTTTTTTTTTGGTCGCTACTGGTTTTATTATTTGAAATGCCAAATAAGCAAGTGCTTTATTTATAGGTCCGTGACTTGATTTTTAGGGGCGCAGTCCTCATTGATAAATGTTACTTGTTTTGTTCTGAGCTAATATACTCCTTAGAAATAAAAAGTTAACCTACCTTTAAAATCCAAGATCGCTACAAAATGTACAACTTGTGTACAACCATGATAAATATAAACAAATCATTAAAAATGCAATCTTCGATTTAAACTTTATCGGCTTTTTAAAATAAACAACAAATATTAGCATCTTCAACACAACTTTATAACAATACCAAATCATTAAGATAGGCAATATTGAAAATTCGATAGATCCTTCACTCATAAGTGGGTCTACTTTTTTTTAACAATAAGGTAAAATTAACAAGACGTCTGTTCTTCTAACCTTTCCTTTTTTACTCCAAATTTTTTACTCCAAACCAAATTAGTAATGAAGTGATATTTCCCTCAAGCTTTACATCTGCCAACCTAAAATAGTTACCTACTTTTACAAACGCCACCAAAAATGGCGCCACTAAATAAACTGTTTTAAGTATTTTGTCTCACAGAGGAATGATAGCTACAAGCCGCTATCGCGTCTATCGTGAAGGAATAGTATCTTGAATAAAATAATACTATCATTCCTCAGTGCCAAATGAAAGACCTTGACATGTTGGCTGAAATTTCTCTTTTTTGTAAACAGTTTTTTGTTTCGGACTTGTTCCCCGTAATTTTCCTCCGAAGAGAGTTTTCACTTAATATGTGGGCTGATATTATTATAGACGATAAGCCATTAGGACCACACATCCTGCTAACAACGCTAGATTCAGAAGGTTAGTCAACCTTCCTGCAAAACGACCTTCCCGAACTGTTAGAACACGTTCCGGTAGCTAGGTACGTTTAGAGACAACGGCTAGGTACTGCATGATGGTGCACCGTCTCGCAGAACTAATATTGTCTCTGAATTAGAAGAAGTACCTACTCTGATACTGATAGTGTCGAATTTATTAGTGAAGTTGTAATAATAATGCAATCTTTAAAAAAACAATTTATTTGTGTTATATCGAGTTGCTTAACGAATGCCTTCTGAGGTTTAAGGAATGAGTGAAACTGAATACAGGCCTGTCCATTAAATAAAACAAATGACTATTTGACGGTTTGACAATCTTTTTAAAAGCAACTGGTTGTCAATGTCTTGACGTCTTGCCATGTATTAACATGGAAGACATGGAGGTCACTATCTGACCATGACTGACCCCTCGAAAACACCCCCGCATCTGGAATCGCTAAAGTATCGAAAGTGTAGGAAAGTTGTTAAAAATAATATTTTTGTTTATTTAATACATACGATGATAACAGTTAAAAAAATGATTTTAACATTTAGTTGATGCTTGATATTTTGATAATATACTTCAAAAATAGTTGCAATTAAAGCGTTAGGGACTTTTTGGTAATTTTATTTGTATATAAAACAGATTATAAATTTTCTATAATAAACAACGAGTTTACTAAAACCGAAAATTTTGAACAGATTTGGGTAAGAGTCCCTGTTGGTAATATTTCTTTAATTTTTGGCTGTGTGTACAGACCACCTTCATTGTCGGTTTCAGAATTTTTGGTTAACTTTGAAAATGTAACAACGACATTGGTGCCCCTAGGCAATGAAATGTTATGTACTGGGGATTTTAACATTGATTTTTTGAACACCTTTTCACATGATGTTGCCCAATTTAGTTCCTTATTAGAGTCCGTAGGACTCACCCAGTTAATTAATAACCCTACTCGTGTTTCTTCTACTTCTGCCTCGCTTATTGATCTCTTTATAATATCCAATCCTGATCTAGTGAAACAATGTGATACTTTGCCCGCCCCGCCAATGTCAGATCATGAATTTATTGGTTGTGAACTTGCTTTGCCTAATAAAACAAAGGCAGTTACATTTAAAGAATACAGGGATATCAACAAAATTAATGCTCCCCAATTTTTAGCAGATCTGCAATCAATTCCGTGGAAAAATATATTTGACCTTGAAAATGTGAACGATAAGGTGGAATTTATTAACAATACTATTAACACCTTATTAGATCTGCATGCACCCGTAAGACGAGCTAGATTTACCAAAAATAATTACCCGTGGATAACTGAAAATGTTAAAAACTTAATCAATCTTAGAAGTAAGGCTTTAAGTAAGTTCAAAAAAACCAAAAGTTTAACACACTGGGAATATTATAAGTCACTTCGTAATTTAACAACACTAACTATACGTAATGAAAAAAAGGCATTTCTTGAAGAGAAACTTCGGGTATCCCAAAACATATGGAAAGACTTAAAGAAATACAGCGTGGGTGTCGGAAGCAATCAAGTGGATCTTCCAGAGCAGCTTAAAGACGCTAACCTAATAAATAACTTTTTTAGATCCTCTATACCTGTCTCTAACGTGAACAATAATGAAATTTATAACTTTTACCAAAGCAACATTAAAGATAATATTATACACCCTTTTCAATTCAGATTGGTAACGGATTTAGACATATGGAAGATAATTTCCAAAATAAAATCGAAGGCTAAAGGGCATGAGGGTTTAAATATTGACATAATAGAACTTTGTTGTCCATTTATCCTGCCTTTTTTGACACACGTTATAAATAATTGCATTAAAAACTCAATTTATCCGGATAGCTGGAAAATGGCGCTGGTGGTGCCACTGCCAAAAAATAATAATCCACGTGAATTGAAAGATCTTCGCCCGATCAGTATACTGCCATGTCTATCAAAAATTCTTGAAAAAATAATTACCAAACAGCTTACAGAACACGTCGAAATAAACAGCATCTTGCCTGTAACTCAATCCGGTTTTAGAAAAAATCATGGCTGTGCAACTGCTTTAGCAAGCGTGACCGATGATATATTTAGGGCTGCTGACTCGGGAGAAGTAACTGTTTTAGCACTTCTGGACTTCTCGAAAGCGTTCGACACCCTTGACCACCGACTATTATTAGGGGTTCTTCATTATATTGGCCTTAGTAACCATGCTATTAACTTTTTTAAAAGCTTTTTAGAAAGTCGACGACAGTGCGTTGTACTTGATGCGGAGAGATCTAGCGAGCTAGCTATAACTACTGGAGTCCCCCAGGGATCCATTATTAGCCCTCTATTTTATGCTATATACACGTCATGCCTGCCAGAGGCTATCAAAAAATGGAAAAAACATTTCTATGCAGACGACACCCAGTTGTATTTATCGTTTAAGGGGGAGGACGTTGCGGAGGGCTGTCAGGATATCACTAGGGATCTTAAAAATCTTCAAACAGTTTCTTTAGAACATTCGTTATACCTTAACCCAAAAAAATGCTGTGTAATGGTCTTCGGTAAAAAGAATGACGTCGATAACATTAAGAACTCAATTGATATAAAAATTGACGATATAGCCTTACCGCTCAGAGAAAACGTAAAAAACTTGGGATTGGTTTTTGATACCCCCTTGCGTTTTGAACAACACGTTACCCAATGTGTTCAGCGGGCATACGTTAGATTAAAAGTTCTTTATAGTAATCGCCATGAACTGTCAACAAAACTCAAAATTTTGCTTTGTGACTCACTTGTGCTTTCTATATTCAGCCATGGAGATGTAGTTTACGGAAACTGCTTAACATCCAATCAGAAACAAAGAATTCAAAAAGTTCAAAACTGTTGTTTGCGTTTTATATATGGAATTCGGCGACGAGATAGAATATCTCATAAGTTAACAGATGCAAAATGGCTGAATATGGAGAACAGGAGAAAGTTACATGAGGCCTGTTTTTATCATAAAATTTTATCCTACCAAAGTCCCCCATATCTATATACCAAAGTGGTTTTTAGATCCCAAGTACATGACGTAAATATTCGATCTCGGGGTATGATAACCCCACCCCTACATAAATCCTCCATGTTTGAACGGTGTTTTACTTTTAACTCTGCTAAGTTGTACAACTCACTTCCCGACTTCTTTAAGACTCTCACTCCAAACAAATTTAGACAAAATACATTTAAATATCTCTTCGCCAAGCAAGCTGCAAGATAAAAAGGCACAAAACATTTTTTTTTCTCTTCTTTAATATGGTTATAACATATTGCGCGCGTACCTACTCTTAAGGTTTTTTTATTATTATATTTGTTGTTTTTGAGGTTAAGTCGATCAGGGTGGATAACATGAGTGTTATGCACATCTGGACTTCGCCTTTTCTGATATTAAGCTGTACCTAACCGTTACTAGCTATAGTTATGAAATGTAATGTAATTATTTTTTTTACTGCTTGAATCAGAAATAAAGACATCATTATTATTATTATTATTATTATTATTATTATATTTTCACAAACGAAGAATTTTTTTTTTTGCATGGTGGTACATTCAACCATTGAGGCTATCGATTTAATCGTTGAAGACATAATTACTTAAGAACAATTTTAATAAAATCACAGAAGATTTCAAACAATTTCTTCTGACATTTAAACTTGTTTTACTATTTATCTATTACTTTATATTATACTAGCGTGTATCCGGCATGCGTTGCAACCCGCTGGTATAAATACAAACCAGAAATATTAGTACCCGGCATGCCACTTTCTGAAATTGCACCCGTGCGAAGCCGGGGCGGGTCGCTAGTTATACATAAAAACCTTCCCCTTGAATCACTCTATCTATTAAAAAAAAACGCTTCAAAATCCGTTGCGTAGTTTTAAAGATTTAAGCATATATAGGTATATAGGGACGGGCGGACAGACAGCGACAGCGACTTTGTTTTATACTATGTTAAGATTTTATACCTAAATATTAAATTTAAATAATGCAACCCCAGGAACACTTTCAGTAAACGGTATTGCTTTCCGCTAAACTTGTTGTCATGTGCAAATTACCTATCTTCCCACAAATTAGTTTTGTTTTATTTCGCAACATAAACAGGCAATTATATATCCTGTTTTGTCACAAAAAAGTCAATCTATTTACAACCAATCATTAAAATGCTGCGTCCTACATAACTGGCTATTACCTAATTACCTATTACCTAACTAAAACTATATATGATCATTTACATATTATATGCAGAGTAATTCCGGAGACAAATAGTTACCTATTGTGCTAGTGTCTATTAATATACTTTCACTCCGATAGTACATTATTGTGTGTTCACTATTCGATTTGAGGTTTAATTCCGATTTGGATACTCTTGTGCGTAATATTGATTGTTAACTCTGCGGACTATTTAGCGCGGATTTTTAGCTGGATATGATACGATAAGAAAACCAACTTTCAGATGAGATGGAAAGTTCAAATTTACCACATATATTCAATTCACTGCTACCAGGAACTGCTATAAGGAAAAGTCTAAAATTTTAACATGTCCTACCATGAGCGGAGTTATAAAAGTTGGTTCTTGACTAAATGATGATCAAATAGCCAAAAGTATTTGCCCCTTTTATAGTGCCGCTTTCTACTTAAAATGAAGTTATCAACTGACGTTACTGAACATATTTTTGAGCTTAAAGTAGCTGGTTTATTTATGTATCGGCTGTATAGCAGTTCTAGTTCTTCACTGCCTTTTTCATCTGTCTCCATTAGTGCGGTATCAGCTTTCTCGTATAAATTAAGTATCAATTAGTTGGTGTCGCCTTAGTAACTCGATGATGTTTCGTCTTTTTATTAATAAAGTATTTTTTAATTTTTTAGATTTTTATTACAGGTATCTTTTGCAGTCAACTCTATATATCTGGTAAGTATATTTCTGGTTTTCCAGTCAATTCGATCTAGCTCACTATGTAAAGATTTAAGCACGCAACTTTTGCTGATAGGTTGGTATGTACTTTTGCTATTTTCCTAACCATAAGTATGAAAAAACTTGTCGTATAATTTTACGTTGCATTTCTTTGTCTTTCAATTGATCAACTTGTAGCATTTTCAGACTGGTTTCCTCAATATTTTGATCTTATTAATTTCCATCAGTTTAATATTCGGTAGCTGTATTATTTCACTTTTATAATAGTGTGAGGTAGAATATTTGCTTATATTAAATTCATTTAGAGCAAATCCGAACAAACCCGAACCAACCACAAGGAAGAAACATAATCATATACTTTTTTATATTCCCAGCTATTAAACTTCGTTGCTTATCATTTACCTGTTCTTCTATAACGTTGTCAATGATCAACAGTCCTCTATTTTTTCGTATATTGGTAGAAATGGAAAATAGTAATATCATCGATGGGGAAAGCTCTAATTGATGCCGTGACGTGAAAATACCATGACTAAATAAACTATGCTTTAGAACCAACTACATGAAAATATGAGAAAGCGCTGACTGAGTTGTTTTTGACGTATTTCTTATATTTTTGTCTATTAATAGTACTGCAAAGATTCAACTAAGCCCACAACATATCTAAATCCAAATAGACAGGAAAATAGCGTACAAATTCGACGATGAAAGGTTACCATGTTCTAGTTATTAACCGAAGATACTATATTAAATATCATACTTTTTCTCTCTGAAAACGTTTGGTATGGTACGACGATAGGGAGCGGAAAACATCCTTTTTTTATCGAATAGTTACCAATTCGTATAGGTAGATAGTTAGTATAATATGTAGGTACTCCACATACGATAGAAGACAAAAATCTCGGCTGTAATGCGGTAACCGGAGATTGAAAAAAACCTTAGTTACCAGATCAAACTTAGTGCTAAATGATTGCTTTGACGTGTAGAGTGCTGTACTGTAATGGCAAGTGTTTCTATCGGACCGTTTTCGTAAACATGTTTTATGTGACGGATTCAGGCACCTTTATTAAAAGAAAATTATTCAACAGTTTCCCATGTCAAAAAGCTTCGCTTGCCCTTGATGTGGTATTATGCATAAACACAAAAAATTATATCTAGTTAAACCAATCAGTGGTCGAAAATTATATCTTTTTGTCAACTAAATACTTAACAAAGAATTAGTAATAACTTAATTTATTATCCAAGTTCGAAAATATTTAACCCTAGCGAAGACATTGCCAGCTTGTATTCTTTACATTTACGTCCTTGGTATTGCTTTATCTGCATAATTCCTTTTGAAACATGCCGTAGAAATCCTCATTAAAAGTGATCCCATGTTTTATAACACGGAATAGTTAAAAAAAGGACTTCGCTCCGGGCGGACAGTTTGGGTGTTGCTGAATACAATGTGAATCATTTTTCGGAACGGCGTTGCTTTCGACTTTCGTTATTATTATAATGAGTTAATAAAATTTGGTATGCGACATTACAACAGAGATGAGTTTCGATGGTTTTTTCCTTTTTTTTTGAAGCAGTAATCCATAGGTTTCCTTTTAGTGTTCTGAATACTAATGCTATTTCTTTCAAAAACCTTTGGTAGTCGATTAATTTTGCAAAGTTTAATTTCATTAGAGGATTGAAGAGTTTCAAATTATAAGTGTAGATACCGTAAAATTATTTGCATCAAAGATGTCTTGGATTAAAAAATGTAGTGCTTGGTTCAGATCACAATGATATGGGGGACGATATATCTAACCAAATATAGGTTAAAATTTTGTCAAATTCATATTATGACATGATATGCCAAACTTATGAGTAATAAAATAAGTAGAAAAATACAAATTTATTTTTGTTGTTTACAAAATTTACAAAGTAAGAATATACAGAAAGAAAAAGAAAAAGTATTACATAAATTGCTGAAATTGGCCACCGCCATGCTCCAAGCATAAATTCACACATCTCTTCATATTTTCGAAAGTGTTGACGAGCATCTCTTGGATAATCCTTTCTTGTAATTGTTCTAAATTTGCAACTGGTGTTTTAAAAATAGTGTTCTTTAAATGAGGAAAAACGAAGTAATCCATAACCGTTAAACAAGGCGATCTAGGTGGGAATTTAATATCTGATCGAAAACTGATCAACCTGTCGTCGAAAAAATTGCGTAAGTAGTAAGTATGGGCGGTTGCACCGTCCTGTTGAAAATATCCAAAACGTAGTTCGTCGTCAAGTAATTGCTCCACAAATGGCTTCAAAATATTGTCTCTATGCCGCTGTGCTGTAACTGTGTCATGGAAAGAATAGGACCAACAATTTCTCTTCGGGAAACAGCTAAGCAGACACCAATTTTTTAAGGGTGCAATGTGGACTCTACAAAAAAATCGGAATTTTCACTACTCCACGTGCGTGCATTCTGAGAATTCACATAACCGGAGAGGTGGAACCAGGCTTCATCCGAAAAAAATGTCAGGTCTAATAAATCATTTCTTTCCAATAAATTTTGGGTAAACCATAAAAAGTAATTCCTGCGTCTTTCAAAATCTGCGCGCGGCTTTTATTTCTTGGAATACTTGCACTTTATAAGGAAATAAATTTAGCTGCTTCTTAAGAATAGTCCTGCATGTTCCATAAGGTCTTCCCACTTCTTGGGACAGGCGTGTTATACAATTTGTTGGCGTATGTTGCATTATTTCACGAACGTTTGCAACAATTCTTCTCTTCTTACAGATGGTCTTCCTGCTCCTTTTTTGTGTTGTATAGAATCTGTTTCCCTAAACACAGCCATGGTTCTTTTCAGGCAATGATAAAAATCCCCAGCAATAAAAGCAACGTTAGGAAAATGTTCGTGAAAATCGTCCATGCACAAACCCGGATTGTATTGCCACTCATCATTTATTCTAACCCCGTTTCGAAAATAGGCCTTAACCATGAATGTTTTGTGCTGTTCCGTAAAGCCCATGCATTGCGTGAATTGTTCAAGAAATTGGAAAAATTGGCGATGAATCAAATTACTTGTAACGACTGTCAAAGATGACGGAATAACTGATTGATTGTTAATTCAGGTAGTTACTGACACCCAACAGGTATTAAGCTATTAAGCTTGATGCAAATAATTTTTGCTCGCACGGTACTAGGCAGCCATAGGTTTTGTATCGAAAATACATTTTTTGTTTTGCTATAAATATAGGAAGAAACGAGTTCTTCGTATACTTATTATAGTTATTTTGGTAACCACCAATATCCCTTTAGGTATTATGAGTAAATAAAATTTGGTGTATCTATATGCGACATTGGCGAAGTAAGTTTTAATGGATTTTTGTATTTTCTAAATAAAAGGTTGACTTTCTTTCATTATGACTGCTTTATCTTTACGCGGTGACAATTTATTATGATATGACACACCGTTACACAAAAAAGACAAGGGCCATTACAATTTAATATCGAAGAAATATTAGGTTGTTTTGAAAATAGTGATGAAATTTACATGTTTCTTCGTTTTGTGTGAACATTACAACAAAACAATATTAGAGGATAATACCAGGTCTAGAAACTAATTGTTTAATTTTACAAGTAAGTAAGTCATAAGATGAAGAATGTCCTCTATAAACCTTGAAATGTTGGTCGGCTTGGAGCAAAAGTATATTTATGTATGAAATGATCTTTACTTGAACATCATTGTCTATACCTACTCTCATACTGCTGACGCGCTTGCCAGGGAGGGCGCAAGCATGTCTGTCAAACTAGCAGTGAATACTGTGGCTAAACCACTGGAATCAATCCAAGATGAGATTGATCGGATAGCTAAACAACTAGCGCAAAGCAAATGGACAGGTCTGACAACCTGTAGCATCTCCAGGCAATTGTGGCCCCTACTTGACGGCAGGAAAACCGCAGAGCTATTACAGAACAGTCGGAAGGACCTAAGAAACATCACTGCCGTAGTCACCGGACATTGCCTGTTCGGTAGACACGCTGAACGTATGCAAATACCAGCTAACGACTTATGTAGAAGTTGTAACTCGGATCTAGCTGTACCAGAATTTTATGATTCGCAGCATGCGTGTTATGTGTATCGACGAGTTTCAGTACAAACGTCAAGCATCGACATCGAAATTATTCAGAACTTTGCTCGAAAAAATACGTACCGTTAGGTAGGGGTTCTGTCACAGCATTCTTAGAAAGTTAAGACGGCTGTGGTTCTGTGCTGTAAAAGAAACGTAACGTTAAAGTCTCGCGCCTTTTTCGTGTTTTGTTGCACATAAGCAAACGGTTTATGTAATTCACCCTTTTTTCTTCTGTGTGTTGTATTTTTACAGTTTGGTTTAGACTTATTATTATATTATTTTTGTTGATTTTTTTTTAAAGTAAAATATTGGTGTTCTGTGTTCTGTGAGTAAAATCGGCTTTTTAACGAATTTCAGTGTACCCATAATAAGTATTATTTTTTACATTTAAATCACTATTTAAACAATGGCATAATTGCTAATTATCATACCTATAAAGTATTAAGAATATTCCACATTCCAATCTAAACAAAAATATTCTAAATTAAAGTATTAAGACTATTTAGTTATCAGATCTCGTGAAATCAACTTCCTTCGGCGACATTATTTAAAATTTCTCGAGTAAAAAATGTCGAAAAAAACATTTCTAGTATCTTAATACTCTTAAAAATATGTCGTTATTTTAAAAATTACCTTTAATACAAGTTTTTGGGCATTGGGCCACGAAAACTGTCCCTTTAATACCTTTATATTTTTTGCTCAAAACATTTACATATCTATATTATTTTATTTGTTGATGTCATTCATCTTGTTAATAACGATTCGGTATTGATATGATGTTTTAGAAGTAATCCTTAAACTTTAGTTTATATCATTTTGTGTATTTATTCAACTACCAATATCATTTGAATTTGTGTTTTTATGTGTTTTATTTTTTTGTATCTTAATAATTAGGATTACCTAGTCGATTAGTTTTTTTGAACTTTGGAAACTACCAAACTCTTATTAAATTATGATATTTTAAGTTAATTGTTTTATTCTTTCACATTTTGTAAACTATTAATGTTAAGTTCTTTGTTTATACTTCTATTTTTTGTTTTATAAATTTCCCTGAGTACTTACATGTATTATACGTTTATTAAAATTAAATTAATCTGAGTTTTTTTTCAACAAAACGTGCAAATTTCCGCTTGCAAAATATATTTTACGAGATTAGATTTGTGCACAAATTTGATCATCCTTATCATGACGCGCTCAATTTTTTAAAATTCATTTCGAAATTGAAAAAAATAGGCGCCAAAATTGGTCTGGCCTAAGGCGTCAAACGATCTTACTTCGGCCCTGTTTCCTATTCTGTAATAGGGTATTAAATAAATAATAATCATTTGTTATTACTTATAAGAATTCTGCAGTCTTTCACTCTGGCATATATACCTAATAGCCCAAGGTGTAAATCCGCAGTGCTTTTACAAAGATGATTTAAATGTAAATAAAAGTAAAAAAAATATATTGCATTGTTTACTTTTGTTTATTATCTAATGGCAAGCAGACTGATGTTATATAAATTATACTTAATCGTAAAACAAAAAATAAAAGGTTCAAACTTTTTTTTTAATAATTCAAAACTTGATTGATTTCTAAGTGAAAAATATACACAAACCCACGAAACCAATTATTAATAATAAATTCAATTTTCAACAATATGTTGACAAGTTAAATGCCAAAATGTAAATTTTAAATGGCCTAAAATTGCCCGCGGGTGTTAATTTTCTTTCAGTGTAATAAGAAATCTGGATGCCATCTAAAGTTGTCGCACATTAAGTAGTAATTTTTCTCAGCCATATGCATAATATTTAAAATCATCTATATCAGATTTGAGATGATCTGATAAGTTAATAATACAGATTTAAGTTGAATTTCACATTAGTTAAGCGACACCACGGCTTGTGTAGGATGTGCTTGTAACGGACACCGCCGTTTTCTGATACTTATCTAACCACTTTTGACATAAGCCGGGTGAGATAACATTATACGTCATCCGACATCTCGAAGCAGCTTTTTTTGATTTCTTTTCTTTCTGATGAAGCGGCATTAAACTGGTAAAGGGACCGGGCGAGATTCTAGATCAAGCTTTACAAGTTGGTAGCCTATCAGATTAAATTTTAAATAGTCCTTCGACTTAATTTTTTTTATTTCAATAAGCGCAATTAGGGAGAGGTCTGGTCCTTGTTGAATCATCCTCTATTAAGCACTAGGCTCCATTAATTCACGGAATATGTTTGTTGAAAGAATCATTTGTAGCGTAGAAGTTCACTGATTCCTTTTAATATTCTCACTACACTGAGATAAAAACCTTCTATTCCTTATAAGAATTCACATACTCTTTAAACAACTGTTTAATACTAGGTATACAAGGTGTTGTTTAAGTATGTGGCGAAACTTCAAGGGGAACTTCTTTAAGTGATTTTAAGAAGAAAAGTTTATATAAACATGGGTCCGAAAATGCATAGTTTTTAGGATACAGGGTGTCAAACTTAAAAAAAAATCGGATGTTCTTAAATATCTCAATACTCTTTTATTCGATTTTGTTGAAATTTGGCAATTCTGTTTGTAATAACAAGAGGATAATTTAGCCTCAATTAGATTACAATTCTTAGGTCCAGTGGCATCCCGGAAGACAGTCGAACTACAATTTTTGACAAAAAATTGCGCGCCACTGACTTTTTTATAATTATATATTTTTTTCGAATTAGGCAACTACAAATACAACTATTTTACTTTTTGAGTTTTTTTCATATCTTGTTTTTTTTTTTAGAAAAAAATTAAAAACCACTTTAATGCATATCTCCGGGACAATAAGAGTTATTGTTTGGAGTAATAAATTATTACGTTATGCGATTATTTTACAGTTTTAATCTGTGCGAAAAGATTCAAAAGAGGACTTTCGTGTAATTTTAATTGCTTAATAGTTTGGTAAGTAGTTTAAATTTTTTACTCTTATTGTCCCGAGGACATGCAACAAAGAGGTTTTTATTTTTTTTCTCGAAAACAAAGCAAGATATGAAAAAAAACTTATGAGATAAAATAGTTGTATTTAATTTGAACAAAATACATAATTTTAAGAAAAGTCAGTGGCGCGCAATTTTTTTGTCAAAAATATTAGTTCGACTGTCTTCCGTTACGCCACTGGACTTAATAATTTTAATCTAATTGAGGCTAAATTATCCTCTTGTTATTACAAACAGAACTGCCAAAAATAGTATTGAGATATTTACAAACATCCGTTTTTTTTTTAAAGTTTGACACCCTGTATCGGAAAAACTATGCATTTTCGGACCCATGTTTATATGAACTTTTCTTCTTAAAATCACTTAAAAAAGCACCCCTTGGAGTTTGGCCACATACTTAATTACCACCCTGTGTGTGACAGCAATGCGCTTTCCTACTGTGACACCGAGAATTGCTAGACCGTTGTGTAGTGATAATATCACGGTACTTTAGCCAATAGGAAATGGGAGTTATTGCTACCATAGAATGGTTTATAGCCATTATTGCTCTAATTACTCACAGTAATTATTCAGTTCTATGGGGGGTGTAATCTGGTTTTATATACTGCATTAGTTCCAACTAGCAGTTGTAATGAAACTTGACATTAATCATAATAATATTTGCTTGCAATGGTTAATAAAGCATATACTTTATAGTAAAAATTAGTACTGTGTAGTTCTCAAAAATTTAAATAACTTATATGATGCTGTTTTGCTTTCTTAATTGTAGAATAGGGCTTTATAAGTAAAAATCTTGAATACTCTCGCAAGATGGGGGCAAAGTCACGTGACACTCTGTCAATTTTGGTCTATTACATTTTTATAAGTTGGCATGAATTACAGGACCGGACTTGAAAATTATACATGTGATACCTTCTAAAACAATTTATGCAATAGCCTCATCGGTTCTACCGCTTTAATATTGACAAATAATAAGTAATAGGTACCTAATAATTTCTTTTGAAAGTTTTGTCTTATAAATATTATAATTTAAGGTAGGTAATAATAAGCATGAGTTTCTATATGGTTTAAAGATAAAGTGCCAAAATAGATTTAAAAAGTTTATAATATTATAAATATCCAAACCTTAAAAATACTAAACTAACTGATACACAACCTAAAATAGGATTCTGTCACTCATATTTAGAACAGATTTTTTTTTGTTTTATTTGTTTAGATTATACCTATAGGTAAAATACCTACAGTTCAACATAAACTAATTGAATTCAAAGTTATTACATTCACTGTCAAGAAAATCCCCATATATGACTTACGTATGGTACGTAGACCCAAATATGGTTTTTATAGAATTTGTTGGCTATGGTACGGTTACATTTCTAAACTTGTATGTGGGCTAACATAAAGTTAAAAGTTTCAATATAGCCAGGGATTTAATTTTTCTGGTGGAAACCCTACTTGAGTTTTTGACTTACATAAGGTACGTAGACCCAAAAGTGGTTTTTATGGAATTTGTTGGTTATGATACAATTACATTATTTCTAAACTTGTATGTGGGCTAACATAAAGTTAAAAGCTTCAATATAGCTAGGGATTTAATTTTTCTGTCAATGGAAACCCTAATTTAACAGGTTTTGACTTAACGTAAGGTACGAAGACCCAAATACGGTTCTTATAGAATTTGTTGGTTATGATACAGTTACATTCCTAAACTTGTATGTAGGCTAACATAAAGTTAAAAGCTTTAGTTTAGCTAGGGATTAAATATTTCTGTCAGTGGAAACCCTACTTTAACAGTTTTTGACTTACGTAAGGTACGTAGACCCAAAAGTGGTTTTTATGGAATTTGTTTGTCAAAATGCAATTTATTGATACAGTTACATTTCTAAACTTGTATGTAGGCTAACTTTATGCTAAAAACTTTATTTTATTGTCATACAAACAATAATAATAGTAATATCAAATAATAATTTCACTTATGTAAGGTACGTAGACACAGAAAATAGAATAAAATTATATATTTGTTCGCTATCCTATTACATACTAATATGGTTTGCTATTTTAACTATTATAGTAACATAATTCTACTTACTATAACCTTACTATTGCCAAACAATAATAATATTTACTAATAACAATAATAAAAATAATTCCTTCAAAATCAAATAGCTGCTTTTAAAAGGTTAATAATATGGAAAGCTGTTTTGGCATTTGGTAGAACTAGGCAATACCCGGTTTTATCAACCTACCCGGTTTTGTCCAACTCTCCCCTACCTACCTAAGTCAGGGAAATACTTAATTTCTACTTATTTTTCTTGAAACAGAAAAGGATATCTAGATAATGTAAAATGCAAAAATTATACATTAGAAACCTAACCTTAACGAACAAACATTTTAAGAACAAAAATTTTACAAACTAACTTTTCGACAAAAACGGCGTTCAGATGAAATAAAACTTATAACTTATCGATGAAATCAACTAACGAGCAAGGCACACATTAATAATTATGATCCCAAATGAAAAAGAATTAAAAAATTTTAACCTGTATCTACATTTCTGGTCAAATGAATAATAATTGTAGGTACTTACAATTAAATGTAACAAAAACGCAATTTATAACTCGGTGTTTGGGCTCATTACGGTCCGCTACAAATCTAGGGATATTATTATGTCCCAATATCAGCTGATCGATGACAAATAACCGCTGTCATCTGTTTTAAAACGAGACTATTCGTGATATTTAGTATACCTACTATGAACAAAATGCGTCGCATTAAGAAGATAGAATTTATTGCTTAACAAAATTGCTCTAATAAAAGTAGTTCATTATTCAACAAGACTGTGCTGCTAATGGAACTGATTACTACCAATAAAAGCACTGTTCTGGCAAATCTGGAATTGATATAATACTAAAGCGGGTTTGATACACTAGCAACTTATTTAATATGGGTTAATAATAAGCTATCAATACAAACTATGTCTTAGCAAACCTGTTGTATTAGATCATTATCCTCAGTGTAGGTATTAATATTTTTTTATTTTTATATTATTTATAGTTCTACAGGTGGTCAAATATTCACTCCCTTGTTTAATCTAAATTAAGAGTGTAAAGTATACAAAGTCAGTGTGAACAGAATAAAACTAAAACTCGGATTATACCGGGTGTCAACGAGATTATTGTACATAGCACCACAGTGTTATGTTAAGAGATATTTTAATCAAATTTGGGTTACTGTAATGTTTGAAAGGGATCTTTATTTTTACCTAGAAACCAACTGAATTTCACTTCCGGTTGAACCGGAACTACGCCATTTGTGTTTTTTTTAATGACAACCTGTATATTATATTGCACATTCAAATTTTCCTCAAAATTCTCTTTTCAACGACATACAACAAGTTGACATTTACTTTCAAAATGGCGGCGTAGGACTCATTTTACCAAAAACAAAATGGTGTCTATAAAACAACGTATGCAATTGATACGGGAAAAATAGTGATAAAATCTTTTAAATTGGTTCCTTCTGTAATTATTTAAGCACTGACATTTCCATTTTCTTCTTTTGTTTTTAAAGGAAGGTATTTTTTTATTGTTTAAAAAAATCTTAACTTTAACCCTATTTTACAGAGTTTTTTTAAATGTTATCATATACTTTTTATTATTTAGTATGAAAGTCTGAAGTATCCTTAAGCACCTAGGGATATTTTCGAAATCAGAATGCGTTTTGCTTCAGTTTTAAACAAGAAAAAATAACCGTGCATTTTTCAATAAAAACTGAATAACTTATTTCCACCTAAGTTGGCTTTGGATAACAAAATTGATATTTGTCAACGCCATTATCAGACTATTAGTTTGTAATGAAAATTTTGTAGTGTATTGTGCTTTTGGTCGTGGGTCTGATTCATATTTCGTTAAATAGGAATAAAATGGTTAAGTTTACAACAGAAGAACAAATTGATATGTTAATTATTTACGGAGAAAGTCACAAAAATCGCCGTCGTGCTGAAACATTGTATAGGGAGCGCTATCCAGCTCGTGAATTGCCTTCTTCAAGTTATTTCCCGTGGCTAGAAAATAAATTAAAATCGGAAAAAAACCCGTTCAAAATCCCCACTTAGTAAGAGAAGGCGCCTTTCAGGAGCGTTTTGGTGTAAATGTCTGGATTGGAATAATGGGAACTAGAATCGTTGGTCCTGTATTCTTTTTTCATCATTTAAACTCTGAACAATATTTAAATATTCTTCAAACCGCTGTCGAAGAATTTGTGGACAGCTTACCTTTAATTGAAATAAACAAAATTTATTACCATCAAGACGGCGCTGCTCACAACTCTAGGATTGTAGTAAACTATTTGAATGAAATGTTTCGTGATAGATGAATTGGGACAAACGGACCAATAAGGTGGCCTGCCCGATCACCTGACCTAACCCCGCTCGATTTCTTTCTATGGGGATATCTAAAATCAAAAGTTTATGCCACTGCACCGACATCATTGGAAGACAAAATGGCGAGAATTAGAAGAGCAGTTAACACTATTAATGAAAATAATTTAGAAAATGTTTTGCGAGAAAATGTCGAAAGAATAAACTTGTGTCGTGACCAAAATGGTGATCGTTTTGAACATTTAATTTATGGTTAATTTGTTTGTATTTTTTAATTTGTTGTTATTATTTTACTGTTTACCTTTTAATTTGTTCTATGCCGTTGTTAATTATTTAATAATTATATTTTTATTATTGAAGCAAAACGCATTCTGATTTCGAAAATATTCCTAGGTGCTTAGGAATACTTTAGACTTTCATACTAAATAATAAAAAATATATGATAACATCTCTGTAAAATAGGGTTAAAGTTAAGGTTTTTTTAAACAATAAAAGAATACCTTCCTTTAAAAACAAAAGAAGAAAATGGAAATGTCAGTGTTTAAAGAATTACAAAAGGGACTAATTTAAAAGATTTTATCACTATTTTTCCCGTATCAATTGCATACGTTGTTTTATAGACACCATTTTGTTTTTGGTAAAATGAGTCCTACCATTTTGAAAGTAAATGTCAACTTTAAATTTAAAAAAACACAAATGGCGTAGTTCCGGTTAAACCGGAAGTGAAATTTAGTTGGTTTCTAGGTAAAAATAAAGATCCCTTTCAAACATTACAGTAACCCAAATTTGATTAAAATATCTCTTAACATAACACTGTGGTGCTATGTACAATAATCTCGTTGACACCCGGTATGCGGCATATTTTTTATGAAATAAAGCATGGTGGCGCGACTGAAGAAATGGAAAAATATTTTACTGAAATAATTAATAATATTTTTCATAATATATCATATCATATACATAAATCATATTATAAATAATTCGCGTGATTGTGTTTAAAACGCACAAATAATTTTTTTTTTAATTTCAATAATATATAAATAGGATTTTCGTAAGTACTTATTTTTTATTCAAAAAATGTTTAAACCTTTTTTTACTTCTTCACTCTTTGATTTTAATTTCAATTTTTATTTTTACAGATGGCGATATCTTCACATTACTTCCACAAATGACTAATTTTATCTCTCTTACAGACATAGGGAAAGGTTGCCTATTTTGAACCGCTACCTAAATTGGACCACAGTACATTTCTCCGAAACTAAACAAGTGCCATATCATCTGGCAACACTGTAACATACTTCCACCCAGAACCTTTGATCGGCAACAAACTCAACTAGTTGGCCGTAAGTGCTTGACGTGTATAGAGCAAAACGTAATTTACACAATTTTAATGTAATATTTTTAGGATTTTCCTAAGAATTTACCTTAGAACCATAAAACTTTAAGCAAAATCTTTTTTATGGATGTTTTCTAGTAAGTTTTTCTCTTTCTATTACTCCTATTACCATACCATATTTATTTTTTCTTGTTTCTTTCCTGGGTGGTTTTGTAAAACACGTGGTAGTTGCTTAAATTGGACCACTGGGTGATTGCCAAAATTGAACCGGTCCAATTTAGGCAATTGTTCCAAATTGTGCAAAAATAATTTTTCTCTTTAAACAAGTTAATGTCATAAACTAACACCATTTCAATACTGCTAAAATCTTTTTTCTTTGAGTTAAAAAATGAAACTATGACTAGTCCAATATAGGAAACTAATAGGTACTTTTTTTTGCATTAGGATGTCTTCTACCGAAATTTTGATTGTAAATTTGATGTTTTTTTGAAATATAGGTATAAAACTTCCTATACCAACAATTTTATTTTTTATTTATTTATTTAACACCTAAGCTTCCGATTTAAATCATGTGGTCCAATTTTGGAATCCCCAGGTGCAATTTAGGCAACCCGTCTCCTATATTGAACCACTTGCAGAGGTTTTTTCATAGCCTGGTATGTCATAGATACTTTGAAATAAAATTCTGCAAAAAATCCTGCCGTTGAACAACATACTAAAGTATACTATGGTATAGCTTCAAGATCGATTTTACGTTATTATCAGGATCTATGATAAGAAATCTGTAAATTGGTCCAATATGGGCAACCTTCCTCTACTTAATAGGTTTTATAAAAAAATGTAAATAACCCTCGACACCTTCTTTTTAGAAGGTTCTTTTCTTCTTCCCCAGTTTATTTGGTTGGTTTAGACCTCCTTTACTGACTTTTTCACATACTCAGTATGTTTTAACTTTTCTCAATTTTCATCATATTATGTCACTTCTACACATCAATTTTTTAATTCCATAAAAGCTCCATTAAAGTTCTACACCATTTTCTCTTCTGGTAAAACCATCGGCATTAAATAAATTTTGTGTCTCCTGATGATGAACATTTCTACGTTCGAAACATGTAGAGACCCATAAAGAGTTTTTTTATTATATTAAATTTTGTGGAGGAAGACTTTTAGTTTATTCTTTCTTTCCCGTACTTTTAACTCCACTGTAAGCATGGGCTATTTCTTCAAAGTAACATTTTGTTTTATTTACCTGAAAACTTCAGACACACACAATCAGGCACTATTTGAATCTTTATAGTTTTAATCTAAATTTGGCGTTATTATTATTGGGTCAATGGACGGTAAAATACAATATTCAGCCTCCTTTTCTATAACACGCCGGACACGTTTCATCCAAATTTCACTAGCGTTTACTTCATCTACAATACGGTCCTTATATTATAAATAGTTGCACCTGTGGGGATTTAAAAAAAACTCAGTTTTTTGACTCCAAATTATATGTTACGTCCTATTTATTTTCCTATTATTCACTCTCATTTACAATATTTAACTTTAATATGGGGATCAACTTTTCAAAATTTGCTTAACCCTTCACAAGTTTTACAAAATAAAGCAATTAAAACTATATATTGCTTGGATAGACAATACTTAACTAAACTTTTATTTAAAAATTTTAATATTATGTCAATTAAGGATATTCACTTAATGCAAAATATTGTTTTTGTTCACCAAATTGTATCAAAAAATAAACATTCAAATATAAAGTTCAATTACAGACGTGACGTACATGATCATTTAACTAGAACTGTTTTGAATATTGATTTACCTTTAATACACACTAGGGCAGGTCAGAACTCCATTTATTATCAAGGTATGAAATTTTACAACGAAATACCTCAAGAATTAAAATTTTTAAATACCTACAAAACGTTTTAAAATGATAACTAAGAAAATACTTAAAAAAGGGGAAGCTAAATTTTAAACTAAAAAATATTTAAAAGTGCACTTATTTATGATTAATTATTATTTTTAAAATTATTTATAAATTATATCTAAACGATATTATTAGTTATATTATTTTATTAAAAGAAATAGTAATTGAATAATTTTATACACATTTAAATATTTTAATTTTTTTTATTGTCCTATCCTATTTTAAAGTCCTATCATTTTGACTTACCTTTTATTTTAATTAGTTATATTTAACAATTATATTTTTAAATGCTATTATTAGTAGAGAATCCGGCATGAAATATGGGATTTTATTTGGAATAAATAAATAAAATAAATAAAATATTTCCTAGTACCTACGAAATCACTGTTAGATCGAATTAAATACGCAGTAATAGAGGCGAAGTCGTAAAATAGTATGTGCTTCACATAATTAGTCGATGACATATTCCTTCTTAGAATTATTATTTTTTATTTCTTCCAATAACACCTTTTTTGTGGCCTTTTGAGGTATATTTATATTGTTGCCCTACATGAATTTGATAATATCATATTTTTTGGTATTGCTATTATCTATCCAACCATACTCAACAACATGGTGTGTATCAAACAGAGTTTGTTCTAAATAAATTATCTAACATTTTGCTTGACGGTATTCCTGAATTTTGGGTAAATATTAGGCTGGGCCGAACAAGTGAAAAATTGGAAATTGCAAATGGTATATTTGCCAATATCTGACTATACATCTAAAAGTAATTTGTGGAAAATTTTATTAAAATTCGTAAATGTTTCGCCGCGTCCCTGTGTCTTTGAAAATTAGTAAAAAGGCCGATTTTTAAATATTTAATATTTTTTAAATCCAAAATTATTATTTTTTTGTGACTTCTTGTGGATGTGGGAATGTGTGTAAAAATAATTTTTTCAATAAAATATTTTTCTGTTGGATGGAAATTACAAATTTGTCTCTGAAAACGTTAAATTACATGTAAATGAAGGCGAAACATTTACGGATTTTAATAAAATTTTCCACAAATTACTTTTAGATGTATAGTCAGATATTGGCAAATATACCATTTGCAATTTCCAATTTTTCACTTTTTCGGCCCAGCCTAATTCTTGCAGGTGCGCTACTAAGCGATTCGATTCCATGTTAACCATTCTTTTATCTAGTTTTTCATAATTATGACCTCAATCGAGTAAGATACTACGCAAAGTGTCAAGAGATTTATATTCATAATCCAGGTTATCTCGTAATTTATCCCGAATCCGATTAAAAAAATAATGATTAAAAAAAAAATGCTCTGCAATGAAATATGTAGAAAATAAACCTTTTAAAGCTGATTGAAGAGTATGATAAGTTATATCCATTATAGTGTAACATTTGAGATTACATTTTTTGACAATATTGCTTATATAATATGACAACCGACAAGCTGTTGAAAACAATTCCGATATTTTGTAGGCGAAAGCAGTTTTGATATTATGATAAATTAATAATAAATAATAATTCGTGTTTTTTTTTTAAAGTGCTTTTCTAAAAACTTTTTAGCTGTAATGTGTTTCGTTTGAATTACTATTTTCAAAAAGTCCGAGAATATTATGAAATTCGAGCAAATGTAGGTATATTATTTGTTTATTTATTTATTTATTTATTTATTGTTCACTTTACAAACACACTTAGGATACTTTCCATATGTACTTACAAGTAAAGGATAGAAAATAGAAAAATCTAAATACTTAACTAAGACTAGTTGTACTAACAACTAATAAAAATAATATAAAACAATATAACAAAACAATATTTTAAATCTCTGTATTATTGTTAAACAGTTTTTTAAGTTGCTTAACACTAATAAGAAACATATCAAAAGGTTTCCTTATGCTTAATTCATTGCACTGTACCAACATACGACTTAACGGGGATATATTTTCACTAATATTAAATAAATCATTGTTTGTAATTCTAGGGTTAATCTTTGGTACTTTAATGCCTATGTAATTAATTTAACCACATTCTTTGTATTTGGTATGATTGATAATATGGTATATAAACATGACAGCTATTTTGTTTCTTTTTTGCAATAGAGTTGTAAATTGAAGACTATTCAACATTGCCCTGTATCAACCCATGTATGGATGTGCATTATTTTTTCTGATATATAGAAATCTTAGAACACGTTTCTGTACTTTTTCAATATGGTTAGTGAAAGTAAAAGCAGGGGGCATCCAAATTTGGCTTGCATATTCCAGAGATGGTATCACCAAAGCATTGTATAATTTAATAATTGTGGCTATCCTATAACTTTTGCTATTTCGTATTACACAACCCAAACACTTATAAGCCTTATTTGTAATATGCTTATAATGATTGTTAAATTTCATATTTGTCTGAAAAATGATGGCACAAGAACCGCAAGAAGGATGCCTGCAGATGATAAAAATTGTTGCCAATTTAATCTTCTCTTTAGATTGCTCTTATAGACTAAATAGGGCTCCAGTAGTTTTAATTATTTATTATCTTATCTTACAGGTTATAACTGTCTGCCACAAATTATTGTGTAAAGATTATAGTCTAATTTGCCATAAAAATTTTCTACCTGACTATATTCTAAAATATCCTTGGAATAAAAAGTTGAAATGACATCCGGAAATTAAGAAATATTTGGTAATAATCAGAAGGTTTTTAGAAGAGGAGGATGTGAGTTTATTTTTTCTATAAGACTGAAGAAATCACAAGATTTTGAAAATTTTCGGATGCATATAATTTTTAATGAATTACATACTTAAATTTCCATTGTTTTTTTGATGGCTTGTATTTATTTGCGGAAAGTGGGTCTATTTATTTATCTATTTATTTATTGCCATATAAATTTACAAAGTAAACAATGACATTGTCACAAGAAAAAAAAAGTTTTTAAGTTTTAAATTTTAATGTCATAAAAATTACGAACATCATAAAAGTTGTTTTCAAGAAGGTAGCACTTCGTGTTCTTATTCACATAGAAATTTAAATAATTTTGCTTATTTTTTAAAATATCTATGGACGTTATTTAGCTAACCAAAATATTAATACTTTTAAGCTTCTTTAAACAGAAGCGGCGGTCGCTGGTCTGTCACGTTGTCAAATTTTACGCGACGTTAAGACTCGCTGGGTCACTGCTAACCCGATTTCTTCCGAGAAGCGGGGCATACAAACTTAAACTACTTAACGGACGGCGCGGCCTGGCAACTATTCGACAGGGCTGAAGACTAGGCCTGGCCAAAAATTCGATATATCGATATTATCGATATTTATCGATATTATCGATATTCGATTGGAATTTCAATATCGTCCTTATAACACATTTCAGGACTAATATTTAATTCAATCTTTTTTCTTCATGTTTTCATACTTAGAGTTGAAATGAAGGTAGGTACGGAGTTTTACAGGGCACATAAGACAATATTGATATACAGTGTCACCAGTAAAGTCCGCATCATATGGGATTTTTTTTTATTAATAGCTTTATTTACAAAATCAAAATTGGGCTATTAAAATTTGGTCGCATGTGATGCCAAGTTTATTTGTTTTTGACCCTGTTTAAGAGAATGATGGTAACTTCATAAAATAAGTATTTTTGAAAACGTAGTTTGTGTCTAAAAGTAATACACCTTAATATTAAGACAAAAAAGAACACAGTGTCTTCAGTAAAGTGTTTTTTAAGTGGAAAATAAATTTTAGTTTAACAACGTAAAGTTTCCATTTTCAACGATTTAATTTAAAACCCCTATATTATAATTTATTATTAAGCTATGCCATAATAACGTTTTTGTAGAAAAACACACATTTAATATGGCGCTACTTTAAAGAAAATGTATCTGAAATAAAGCATTGTCAAAACTATGAAGTTTTATGTAGGTTGCGTTGAGTCTTATTTTGCAAAAGTGGTACAATTTACAAAATATAGGTAAAAAATCAAAATTATCTTATGCAGCTGAATATTTGCATGTGGGCTAGAAACTGCATTTAGAAAAACTTTTTCTAATAACTTTTTTCGATTTTTTCAGAAATAACCCCACATTTGAATTATTATCTTTTGGAAAAAATTAAAATTTTACAGATAATGCGTCATTCGCATTCCGACTATATCGATATTTTTTTAAATATCGATATTCGATATTGAAATTTTAATATCGCCCAGCCCTACTGAAGACGCAACGAAACAATTTTGGCAACAATGGCATTGGGGCGATGCAATATGGCAATCGCTAGTGCACTACCACTGCTGTAAATGCTAAAATAAGCAATATTACAAGAAAACCATTAACTGGTTATGATGATACAAGCAGCAGTGAGGAAGATAATGAAGAATTTATCATTAATGATGCAAGCATTTTTCCAAAAGACTTTGCGTACAAGATGATCCGTTAAATATCCCAGGTTTAGAACAATAGTTTTATTACAAAAAGTAAAGAATATATCGGCTAGCGGACGAATAAGCCAAATAAGTGTGAATTTACCTTTTGCAGCACATAGAAGCCAAAACAGTGGACTCTCTGGGGGCAGATAGACAATGAGCCTAATTAATAAAAATTAAGCAATTACTTGAAGCAATTACTTTTTAGTAAAAGCAATTGCTTGACTAGCAAATGCTATAAGTAAAAGCAATTGCTAGATCTGCATATGAATAAAATTTTGAAGCAATTATTGCTGCTTTTTTTACACCTAGCAAATGCTTATTCAACACAAGTTCAGACGTGGCTTATCCACTTGTTCAGATTATAGATTTCATGGTCAGTTTGGTGCCTAATTTGCAAAAGAGTTGACGTAAATACAACAACGTTGGTCTATTTATTTAGTACAATAGTAATCTGTTATATTTTTATGGAAAATAGAAAACGTATATTTGTGATATGGAAGATTTCAGTAAAAATGAGAAAAGTGATAGTCGTGGTAAAGAAAGTAAAGACAAGCAATTGATATTCGTTCACAAATTGAAGAAACATAAATAAATCTCTCTGACCACAACCGTTTAGCTTCCACACTTGTAGGAAATTTAATAACAATATTAGCCTTCTCCAAAAATGCATCCATTACAGAAGTGTATGTCTTACAGACAGTAGTTTGGTGGACACCGAGTTCTTCACCTACAGAATTTTGAAAGCCCGGATCCTATAATTTCCGCAGAGAGACTTTAATCTTATTTAACGGCAACAGTGCACCCCATCGCCTTTTACCAGTATATCGGTATCCAGGTATCAGTCAAAAAATAATTCGCCGACCACTCAACATTTTCGCAGTCAAATCGATTTAACTTTCTGAAATCATCATATCTGCAATTTTTACGTAGGGGAAGGTTGCCTATATTGAACCGCTACCTAAATTGGACCACAGTACATTTCTCCGAAACTAAACAAGTGCCATATCATCTGGGAACACTGTAACATACTTCCACCCAGAACCTTTGATCGGCAACAAACTTAAGTAGTTGGCCGTTAGTGCTTGGCGTGTACAGAGCAAAACGTATATTACACAATTTTAATGTAATATTTTTAGGATTTTTCTAAGAATTTACCTTAGAACCATAAAACTCTAAACAAAATCTTTTTTATGGAAGTTATCAAGTAAGTTTTTCTCTTTCTATTTCTCCTATTACCATGCCATATTTGTTTTTTCTTGTTTCTTTCCTGGGTGGTTTTGAAAAACACGTGGTAGTTGCTTAAATTGAACCACTGGTTGATTGCCAAAATTGAACCGGTCCAATTTAGGCAATTTTTCCAAATTGAGCAAAAATAATTTTTCTCTTTAAATAAGTTAATAAACTAACACCACTTCAATATTGCTAAAATATTTTTTCGTTGAGTTAAAAAATGAAACTATGACTGGTCCAATATAGGAAACTAATAGGTACTTTTTTGCATTAGGATGTTTTCTACCGAAATTTTGATTGTAAATTTGATGTTTTTTTGAAATATAAGTATAAAACTTCCTATACCAACAATTTTATTTTTATTTATTTATTTACACCTAAGCTTCCGATTTAAATCATGTGGTCCAATTTTGGAAACCCCAGGTGCAATTTAGGCAACCCGTTTCCTATATTGAACCACTTGCAGAGGTTTTTTCATAGCCTGGTATGTCATAGATACTTTGAAATAAAATTCTGCAAAAAATCCTGCAGTTAAACAACATACTAAAGTATACTAAGATATAGCTTCAAGATCGATTTTGCGTTATTATCAGGATCTATGATAAAAAATCTGGAAATTGGTCCAATATAGGCAACCTTCCCCTACACTGTAGATTTTCTTTTACGGACGTTCATATATTCAGCCGTAATTGAAGATACAAATTAAGAGCAACGCACATGTATGCCGCGGAGAACTAAAGTTGTTCGCTACGAAGCAAATGATGCAGGGGTCGACCTACCTTAAAAAGTTGAAAGCGATCGCTACACTAGAAAAAGCAATTCCCTAATTTATTCATCACATTTTAAGCAAACGATAGCAATTGATTCTATTTTTTAAGAAAAAGCATTGACTAGAAGCAATTCCTGCACTATTAAGCAATTGCTGGACGCAAAAGCAATTACTTTAGTTTTTATTCATTGGATTTCAAGAAATTACTTCGATTTTATAAGAAAAAGCAATTGCTAAATTTTTATTCATTAGGCTCGTTGACGGGCGTTTCGTCCTTATTAGGATTCTACAGAAAGTCATAACCCAATGCAACTCCACAGACAACGATACCGTGTATTTTAAACTTACTTATAAACATCGCGGGGCATTGTCATCTAAGAATTAACTTTCCTTGAACCGCACGCCACTGATGCACTAATACCATAAAGATACACCATATTATGGTTTTGTAACTACACAATCAACTGACCTGTTATCAAAAACCGACAACAGCTTGCTTATCCACTCAATTAAACATCCTGCCCATCTCTCTATACCTGCTTAATTGTATAACTTTAATACCATTCACACAAGAAACGATAACATAACATATTATGCATGACTATCCGAATCTAATTTCACAATGAACGAATATAGGCAATTGGTTTTTCTGACCAACTTAACTCGAATCAAACATTTTTTGTAAATGCGAATGGGTGGTCTTTGTTCATGGTATTTGAATTATATTTCATGGACTGTTGGGCATTTTTCGGTAAAAAGGTTTAGAGCATCTTTAAGATAAAATAAGATGAAGGTATTGTTGATCAGAATATGATCACTCGGTCTACATGCTTTAGAAAATCACGCAATAATAGCATGTTTTTATAGCTAGAGAAATGGTGCTCGCTCTGATAAGAAACCTATTTTTCTCCCGTTAGAGTTGATCGAAATTTGTTAAATATATACTACTAGCTATACCCCGCGCGCGTTGCTACGCTACTTACTAAAATCCATTTGAAGGAAAGACATTACACAACTGTCCGGCATACCGGCATGCGTTGCGTCACTTTTTTTTATGCTAAAATTTTCCTCGGCCTGCACACAACAACTCACCTTTCATCGTAATCGGATAAATGGTATAGGAACGCATACGGGACATACAGACAGACAGACAGACAGACAGACAGACAGACAGACAGACAGACAGACAGACAGACAAACATTTATTTTTATAATATATAGATTATAAGATAAAACTAAAAGTTGTAATTAAATTATTACATCGAAAAACTGAGTTAAGAAGTTGGATGCCCAAGATGCATAGGTAGGTACCAATCAATTTATCAATGCCCACCTCTAACTATGTACTAAAAATATAAAGCTGATGGGATTTTGCATACATCAGCTTTAGAACAGGCTTTACCTATTACCCCCTCCAAAAGGATAAAATCCACCTCTATTAATTTGGTAATTTTTTCTCTCTTCTCAGGACACCGACACTGAGAAGAGATCCTTCTATTTCTTATAAGAATTCTTTATACAGCTATTTAATACTGTTTGTGACAGCAATGCGCTTTCCTATACTGTCAGACAACGAAAATTGCTAGACCGTTTTGTAGTGATAATATCACGGTAATGTAGCCAATAGGAAATAGGAATTAATGCTACCTTAGAATGGTTTTTATAGTTATTATTGCTCTAAATACGCACAGTAATTATCAAGTTCTATTGGGGGTGTAATCTGGTTTTCTATAGGTAGGTACTGTATTAGTTCCGACTGACAGTTATAATAAAACTTGACATTAATTATAATAATATTTGCCTGCTACTGTTAATAAACCATATACCTACTTACCTACCACTAAATATCACTAGGTGAGGTTTCCAAAAACTTGAAAAGCTTCTAGTGTAATATTGTTCTTATCGTTGAACATTGTACAGTTTCTAATAAAATTGCTAGAGGGCGCAATTTGTCTTAAAAGTTATTGTTTTGGCAATAACTCTGAAACGAACGGAGATATCGAGCTGCGGTTTTAATATTTTTTCTAGCAAATTTCATCCACTTTTCGATTATCATAATTATACCGTATAATTTATTTTTTCGGAGGAAAATCAAAAATTGTTCTTGCAAATTGCGCCCTCTAGCATTTTTTTTAAGAACTATTATGGACAACTAAATACGATTGGTCAAAGTGCATACATTTCTCTTCCAAAAAGTCTTTAATTTGCTAAAATCGGATAAGTCGTTTATAAGTTACAGCGATTTAAATGATTACACTTTCAACAGCTTCCCCCACTCTTATTAAAGTCGGTACGCCAATGAGCATAAGACCAAAATGATGCATAATTGTCCAAGCTTTAAAATGGTGTTATCAAACATATACCTTAATGTGGAATTTTCGGAGTTATGTAAAATTTAAAAATTTACTTTTCAATTACGCCCACTTGCGGCAAAATGCGGAACTTGAAAACTATTTCCAAAATTTTCTCATGGCCACTTTTATTATCATTTTTCTTTTCCTGTTTCTATGCCCAGTAGTTTCCGAGATATGGTCGCTCTTCGACCTTAATGAAACACCCTGTATATGATTATCTATTATGCAACATGGTTTACGGAGATCGTAAAATTCGTCCATAGAATATAAAGTCTAATACAAATGATGGGTTGAGCAAAATAAGAACCTTCCATTGCTTTATCTGACATGCAAAGTTTAAAAAAACTTATATAATATGATGTATGATCAATATAATTCAAATTCAGACAGGATAGCTAGAAGACTTCGAACAACGATGTGACCTGCGCAACAAATACGTTAAAACTAATACTACTGCGAGCGGTGATTGCCGATTGCTACGAACCCCCACCAAGGTCTTGGTGGATTATAGGTTCTAACGGATACAATTCGTTTTTCGGGACGATATTATGCTTTCTTAATTATAGAGAAAGCGCTTTACTGGGAACAATATGCATCGCATTGAGAAGCTACAATTTATTTCTTAACAAAATTGCTGTATTAAAAGTAAGGTAGGTGCGCCTATTAGGGCCCGGGTCCAAAGAAGGCCCACTGTTTATTGTAAACAGCGCTTAATTTTAATCGGCAAACTTGCTACATCACTATACAGAATACTACCCTCGTAGTGCACGCCACCAACAATAGACGGCTTGCAGTGACTTATCTTCGCGTCCGAGAGCAGTTATTTCAACTTGTCATATTTTTAGCGGCTGTTGTAAGATTGAGAAATTCATGAATTTTAAGTTGATAGTGTCAGCGAATAAACAAAAAGTAAGTCTTATGTTGAAATTTAGTTCTTAAAGTATATAGATTTATGTAGGATAAATAGATATTTTACCAAAGTAATGACAACGACAAAACAAATAACACTAACCTTGAAAGCCTGTCTCACTTGGGGGTCTAAATAAGGCCCTCTTAAATGTTCAAAAAAAGACCCGGGCCTTATTTGGATAATTTAAATCTAATCTGTATTTTTGCTGTCTTTCAGATTAAATAAAATGCCAAAAAAGAGGGCTTTATGGACTGATGCTCAATTCAAAGAAGCAATGGAAGCAGTTCGAAATGGTATGGCGGTAAGAACACAAATATCAGCCAGACGAACAGTTGAGAACCAACATAATGAAAATGCAGGAGGGCAAGAAAATTTCGAATATCAGATAATACCTAACCAAAATAATGTTTCTAACTTATTCCCCTTTAAACAAAAAATTGTTAAGAAGAAAACCTTGGTAACGAATAAAGCTAATACCACGGCCATGTCCGAAAGTCAGCCTGGACCAAGGGGTCTGGGCAGTAACAAACGTAAACACCAAATTTCCAGCTCTTCGTCAGACGACACACTCAAAATATATTATGATGGTGGAACAAGTCCAAAGAAAGTTTTTAAAATTTTTATCGTTTAAAGAAAATGGAGTGTATCCTCAAAGGGGGGTGGATAACAACCACTTGTTACAAAGATTTAAAATCGAAAGCCTGCAAAAACGCAGAGACATGACAGCAGTGATGCTATTTAAAATCATTAATGGTGTTACAATTTGTCCATCCCTCTTGGAACAACTAAGTTTCTTGATACCTAGGATTTCTACTAGAACTAGCACTTGTTATTACCCACCAGCAGCTAAAACAAATATAATGTTGACCCGCTCCGGTCTACAATATGTGTTCCAGGTATAATAGAAAAGCAAATTCCCGTGATCCAGATATTATGTCCTTAAGTATTTTTGTTCGAACCGCCCTAGCGCCGTTCTGATAAATAGAAAAATGTAGGTAAGTTATTCTGAAATCTTTAGTAATAGATTTTATTAAATTATTCTATCTTTGATGCAAATGATTTTTGCTCGCACGGTAGGTATTTATTTACTACACTCCAATGGTTAAAGTAAAGCTTTGTAGCCCACTTTAGTATATTCCAATTGGACGTGTAAATGGAAATAGAATGTACCTTACATTTTTCTACACCTTGATGTACCTACATAATAAATTTATTTTGCTAATAAATATAATGGATCTGCATTATTAGATAACAATGTGTAAAGGGTTTCTTGCCTATCCGAGAGTTGATATCTTTTACTAGGTGCCCACTGCCCATATGATTATGAGAGATGTTTTTGATTATTAAGCAGTAAGGGTAGGTTGAACCAACCGGTCAATTATGATTATTTTGAGACATAAAAATGACATTTTCCCAAATATATTTTCGCAATTAAATCAGTTTGGTTCATAAATAACGAATAAAGCTAAGAGTTACTTTGAATACAAAATAATAGGTTCTACCGTGTCATTTATGTTAGTTACAGTAAATATTGTCTGACCAGTTAATTATTATCTAAAATTTGTAGCAAAATAAGGTTCCCAATGTAAAAATGCAAAGAAAAACTGTTAGTTGCAGCGGAAATTTGATAATACTTAATTTATTTAGAACCAGACATCCTAAAGAAGGTCATTGCAAAAATGAAACTCAGTTGGGAAACTAGATCCAAGGAGTGCATTTATATAAATGGAATAGCTGTAATAAATAGGCACCTAAGCTTATTTGTTTTATGAACTGAAAATGTTCTAATTTGTTACAATTCAAGTCGACAATATTGTATTAACGTATATTATATAAAAAAAAGTTTACCTTGAAAAGGATATCCAGGGAAGTAGGATGACATATTAAGAGCAGAAACTGCCATCTATAGCCAACACTATTTTCATAAACGGGCGATTTAAGAAATCCACCAGAAACCTCCGCGAAACAATGTAGGTAAAAAATGTCACTATTAATTGTCACTATTTTATTCAGTCTCTCGCAACTTTAATTCTTTTTAAATATCTAACTTGATCGCTGTAAAAAATCTTACAAATTTTTCCAAAAACTTCTAAAAAAACCAACGCGGAGCTTTCAGTCAGTACCTTCTAACCAAAACTGACCACGACGAAGTAGTTGATGACCGTACCAACTAAAGGTGCGGCAAATGGGCGTTTCCACACGGCTTGCGTTATTTCGAACTCAAGTCGCTTAGTGATTGGCTAAACGCCAACAGGGAGTGGCCAATGCGATTTTAAAATGTACCGTAGCCTTTGGAGTTACGTAGGCAGAAGGACCACCTCTGGAGACCAAGAGTCTGGTAAGGAAAAGAAGTTTATGTATATTTTATGGGTTATAATGGGTCTTTTTTATTTAACTCGGTTTAAGGTAACCGCTCTCTTTACCGATTAAATTAGATTAATCGTGGGTTTAAAGATTGTTGGAGCTAACGCACAGAACTTGTGAATAACCAGAATGCTAAGGAGGGAGAAATTAGGGATAGGTACCTAAGATAGACAATTAATCTGGTTTTTAAAATTTCTTCCTATATAGTATCCACCTACGTATTTATTACATACCTACCTTACGTGCGAGCAAAAATTATTTGCATCAAAGAGGGCTTGGATTATAAAACGTGTGTCTTGATTTAGATCACAATGTGGGGACGATATATCTAACCAAATCTAGGTTAACATTTTGTCAAATTCATATTATGACATGATATGCCTAACTAATGAGTAATAAAATAAGTAGACAAATACAAATTTATTTTTGTTGTTTACAAAATTAACAAAGTAAGAATATACGGAAAAAAAAAGAAAAATAATTACATTAATTGCTCAAATTGGCCATCGCCATGCTCCAAGCATAAATTCACACGTCTCTTCATATTTTCGAAAGTGTTGACCAGCATCTCTGGAGAAATGTTACCACATTCTTGAATAATCCTTTCTTGTAATTGTTCTAAATTTGCAACTGGCGTTTTAAAAATAGTATTCTTTAAATGAGGAAAAACGAAGTAATCCATAACCGTTAAACAAGGTAATCTAGGTGGGAATTCAATGTTTGATCGAAAAATTGATTAATCTGTCGTCGTAAAAAGTAGTTAATAGTGTTGAAAATATCCAAAACGTAGTTCGTCATCAAGTAATTGCTCCACAAATGGATTCAAAATATTGTCTCTATACCGGTGTGCTGTAACTGTGTCATGGAAAAAAATAGGACCAACAATTCTTCTTCGGGAAACAGCTAACCAGACACCAATTTTTTGAGGGTGCAATGTGGACTCTACAAAGAAATGAGGATTTTCATTACTCGACATGCGTATGTATTCTTAGAATTCACATAATCGGAGAGGTGGAACCAGACGAAAAAAAGTCAGGTCTAATAAATCATTTCTTTCCAATAAATTTTGAGTAAACCATTGAAAGTAATTCCTGCGTCTTTCAAAGTCTGCGTCTTTTATTTCTTGGAATACTTGCACTTTATAAGGAAATAAATTTAGCTACTTCTTAAGAATAGTCCTGCATATTCCATAAAATCTTCCCACTTCTTGGGACAGGCGTCTTATACAATTTGTTGGCGTATTTTGCATTATTACACGAACGTTGTTCTTCTGTTCTTACAGATGGTCCTCCTGCTCCTTTTTTGTGTTGTATAGGACCTGTTTTCCTAAATACAGCCACGGTTCTTTTCAGGCAATGATAAAAATCCCGAACACTAAAAGCAACGTTAGGAAAATGTTCGTGAAAATCGTCCATGCACAAACCCGGATTGTATTGCCACTCACCATTTACTCTAACCCCGTTTCGAAAATACGCTTCTACCATGAATGTTTTGTGCTGTTCCGTAAAGCCCATTGTGTGAATTGTTCAAGAAATTGGAAGAATTAGCGATGAATCAAATTACTTGTAACGACTGTCAAAGATGACGGAATAACTGATTGATTGTTAATCAGGTAGTTACTGACACCCAACAGGTATTAAGCTCTACGGCTAAGCATTGCGTCCTTAGTTCAACTATTATCTTGAAATAGTCTGGGTAGGGTGAATATAAAAATTTATCCACTGTTAACAGGAACATATCGAATGAAAAATATGATACCTATCGGTATTGAGACTGTGAGTCGTTTACCATCATGAGGTCAATAAGTTATAAAGTTAGGCTGTATGCTACTTGCTCGGTATTTTCTTGTAAATAGAATATTATCTAAGCCGAGAATTGTAAAAATTCTTTAATTCAAATTTCCTTTCAATTGGTGGTGAAGCTGTCAAAATGTTTTGTAAGTACCAACTATCAATCCAAACTATGGAGAATAATAATCAGAAAGTAGGAAGTTTATAGATTTAGTCGATATTTTTCATTATTACAAATTTATTTTTATCCAATTTTACCTACTTTAATTGGTTAGATGTTATCGAATAATGCCCTGATAGAGCAATGCTTTAAAATAAAATAATAGTAGGTCTACCCAACTACCAATACTAGAGTTGAAAATGAAACAATAAATATATAATTTCTATTTGCCTAACCTCCTAGAAAGAAATTGTTTTATAGTAGGTACCGAGATTTTATTGTTTTTAAAGTGGAGCATCTTAGAACAAGAGATATAGGAACTAATAATAAGGTACTGTTTCCCAAAACTATATCCGAAATAATTTGAAAAAATATAATCATTAGGTACTTCTTTTAATGTGCCAAAGCCAAATATTGCCATTCACAGCTGATAGTTCCAAATACTGTCCTGGGAAAGTTTATTCCTGCATATGAAAATAATATTCACTATTACAATCCGCCAGAATATCCAACCGAAGACGATCAATGTATAAGAAAACCGTTATTGTTTCATTCCAAAATTTTGATTTAGATTTTGGATCATTTTCGTAAAGAAATAGATATATCTAGAGTCGATTCACTCAGTAAACCTGCAAGATGGCCGACATGTCATATGACAAAAGTCATATTCCAGCTAAATAAAATAAATTTTTGCATTTTCAATGACTTTTGTCATATGACATGTCGGCCATCTGGCAGGTTTACTGAGTGAATAGACTTTAATAGATATGTTATGGATGTGTGATAAATGTTAATATTTTTCAAAGAACAAAATTTACTGACTTTACTTACATCATTAAGAAATCTTAATTTCAAAAGCATATTTATAACTAGGAAAGAAAATGATCATTAAAGCAATTTATTAATAAAAATCCTATCCAGCATAAGGTATTTTCTGAATCATAATATTATGCTGCGGTTACAAAGCATAAGGCTGAAAGTGGTAAAAATATATACAAGGAAAGCATAATTTTAAAAGCCAGAAATCCTGATCGAAATTCCTAAACAAGCAATCCAGTAAAAATTCATCCCCGAAATATTAAACCGCCAATTATATACAGTGTGACCAGTAAAGTCCGCATCATATGTTTTTTTTTTATTAATAGCTTTATTAAATAAAAAATAAATTACCAAACAATGTAAAAATCATTACATGTCAGAAAATGTTTAAAAAGTCTGTAAGGAAATTGTTAATTGAACTGGAACCGTATTCCATTGATGATTTTTTAAATAATTAGGCCAAGGTAGACTGAGCAGGTATAGGCTAGGATAATTGTTGTGATTTGTGGTATTTATTTATTTTTTTTGACGCCATTTCTTTTGTGTTGTTATGTTATTTTTATGATCTATTAACACAATATGAAAAATAAAGTTTATTATTATTATTATTATTATTACTCTGGCCTCTCCTTCCGACGAAAACTAAAGAAAAATTAAAGTTCTGCTTCGATCGAGATGAAAATTAAGCAAAAAAATAGTAGTCACGTGATTCGCAATATCTGTCAAATTTTAATTCTTTCCAGAAAATAATTCAAAAGTGGGGTTATTTCTGAAAGTATCAAAAAAAGTTATAGGAAAAAGTTTTTTTAAATGCAGTTTCTAGGACACATGCAAAATTTCAGCTTCAAAAAATAATTTTGATTTTTTACCCATATTTTGTAAATTGCACCACTTTTGCAAAATAAGACTCAACGCAACCTACATAAAACTTCTTAGTTTTGACAATGTTCAGATACATTTTCTTTAAAGTAGCGCCATCTTAAATGTGTGTTTTTCTACAAAATCAAAATTGGGCTATTAAAATTTGGTCGCATGTGATGCAAAGCTTATTTGTTTTTGACCCTGTATAAGGTAACTTCATAAAATAAGTATTTTTGAAAACATAGTTTGTGTCTGAAAGTAATATACCTTAATATTAAGACAAAAAATAACACAGTGTCATCAGTAAAGTGTTCATTAAGTTGAAAATAAATTTTAAAGGTCGGTAAAAAATCAAAATTATCTTATGCAGCTGAAATTTTACACGTGGGCTAGATACGGCATTTAAAAAACTTTTTCCTATAACTTTTTTCAATATTGTCAGAAATAACCCCACTTTTGAATTATTTTTTGAAAGAAATTAAAATTTGACAGATAATGCGAATCACGTGACTACTATTTTTTTACTAAATTTTCATCTCGATCGAATCAGAACTTGATGCCAAAGTCAAATTTTGAATAAAGCTATTAATAAAAAAAAATCCCATGTGATGCCGACTTTACTGGTCACATGTATATTTAAAAAAAATACCAAAAGCTGTTATGTAATTATAAAAACCGTGACAAAAAATTAACAGAAACCATTTTAGTTCTAGGTAAAAATAATTAAATATCCAATCTAATAATATAAAAGTTACAATAGATAGGAAACTAAGAGTAGCATTTACAGGTCTTCGCAAAAGTCAATTTTTTAATGATGATGATTTAGAAATTTACTATAAAATCTAGAAATGGGTAGGAAAAAGAATAGATTTCTTATGAAGAAACGAGAAAATAGTTTTACAAATTGGTGAATAAAGAATTAAATATTGTTTGGGGGCAGTGTAAAGTAGTAAAATATCATTATATTTAAATGTATCTAAAACGATGTGCAAATGGATATAATACTTCCTTTGGAAGAGTTTACACTTTACAGTAGATTATCAGGTGCGCACTTTGCACAACTTCTATAATAAATAATAAAACAAATAATTCGAAATTTAAAAATACCAACAGATTAAATTTCTTTCAGATGAATATACGGAGCATCAAAAATGTTAATGAATTTTATATCATTTTAGAATATCCACCAAAATAATGCGGTTTATTTATGATGATGTCATATTTTTTCTGACATTTGGAAGGATCATCATTTTAATAGCTTTAATATTGAGGATTATTTTATATTAATTCTTTGTGTGAAAATGATTCTTCTATTTTATATTTTATAAGAAATAATGCATCAAGAATAGAGATAAATTATTTTAAATTATAAAAGTTCAAGAAATAATTTAAGATTTGGAATAACAATCATTAAGGTGGGAGTATCAACATGCTTGCCAACCTATAACCTATTTCGCGTAGATTTATTTATTTTTTCTAACTTTTACACAAAATTTAAATAAAATCAATATCGTCTTCATATTCTATAGGTAATAATTAACATGTTAAATGAATATCAAGGAATTTCATAAGTTATTTAAGGAGAATTGTATATTGAAAAATATCGGTTAAGATTTTTTTAACATTATTATGTCATTGTTCTTTCACTATACAATTCCCCCAAAATATGCAATGAAATAAATTGATATTTTTGTAATATATCAGATATTACCTAAATAATGTGCAGACGATATTGATTTTATTTAAATCTTAGTCAATAAAATAATAAACTAAGAACAACAAGGCGAAATAGGTTATAGGTTGGCAATAAATTGAATGACGTTGATAATTCCACCTTAATAGAAAACACTTAAATATTGCTTATTTTTTTTATTATAAAACATGCAATGAAGGAATCGAAATATTTGCAGGAGAGATAAATATTGACATCCTCAATGATAAATAGTTATTTATTGTACAAGACGATAAAATTGTACTTTATCTTTGAGAGTGTTTTTTGTAATAACGCTCGAGAAGATAATGCGATTTTATCGTCGTGTACAATACAACATTTTTTTCTATAGGAAGACTTCAAATTCAGGTGAAAAATAAAATTTCAAAGAAAATTGTAATTTTTGGCACAATAATCGCAACTGTGTTGTGTCGGATATGAATTACTCTGTGAACAAATGTCAAACAAATTTTACATTCTGGTTTTTGTGGAGTGTTCAGTATTTTTGCGTTTAGTGTACGAAGTGAATACGAAATGTACGGAAAAGAATTAACACAAGAAGAAGAAAGATAGATGTTTCTAATAATGTTAATTGTAAAATTACACTTGTTGTTAACCCTTCCAATTAATGTGTTTGAATTTGTAATTTTAATTAAATAAAAAAAGTTAAAACATTTTATCTACCCTTGCTGTTAAAGTATTACTTTATCTACCCTTGCGATTAAAGTGATAGGGTAAGGTGACCTGTGATGGCCCCCTTATTATTTTTTGTTATAGCTTTATAACTAATTGAAATATGGAAACAGGCTTTGGTGAAAAATTTTGTTATAATATGTTGTTGCCATTTCTACATAATAAACTTTTTTATTTACTTCCAGTTTGGAGTAAAACGTTAAAATATTTAGAAAAATCATAGGGCCATCATAGGCATATGTCATCTAATGATGGCCCCTATTATAAAAATCGTAGAAAGTCGATTTTTATAAAGAAAATTTTTTTAGTATTTCTTAATTAAAAGACAGTTAAAACTTAAAAACCTTTTATTAAGAAAATATTTTTAATATACTTATAATTAAAAAAAAAAATTCAAACGTTAAAAAAACATTTTAAAAAACAAAACTAAAAAAATTAAACGTAAAGTTTTTAATACAAATTAAATTTTTTAAAATCTCAATGTTACAAATGCTTTTCTGGTTGATAAATGTCACAAATAAAAGTCTTTGTGGACTTGGGAACACCAGCACATTCGCAGTGACACCAGCCGTCGAAATTCTGGCACTTCAGCCAGAATTCATTAGAACGAGAACAAGAAAAGAGCTCATTGAAGTACAGGCATGCTACATCTGACCCATCATTATCGCTTTGTTCCTACACAACTTCCTCATCACTATCTTCTTTTGTTTGTCTCAATTTTTCTTCTGGCAGCTTTTGCTGCTTTTCTTCTCTCTTTTTCTAATGCTTCTTTTTTGGATTTCTTAATTTCTTCTATATCTGGCGTGCTGTTAATAACACCAGTCTTTCCACGTTTTTTTTTCGTACCACTGCTGCCTATTTTTTTGACTTATTCCGAAATTAAATTATATAATATTTTTATTACATCTATTCCTATGATGGCCCGAGGGCCATCATAGAAATACTGGCCTGGGGCCATCATAGGCAAAATGTACTGTGATGCATAAACACTAAAAACTTTTCATATGAAAACATAACCTTAAAAATACTACCGAATATGTAACGAACACCCTACTAAAATATCTCCCTCCAAATTGTATTCGTTTATCCCTTTAGATACGAACGCAACATGCATTTTCCAATAGTAATTTTTTACATCAGTTACTTACCGGATCCATTTTTTGTTATACCGGCCATATTAAACACAGGTTTAACTTTAAAATTTGTTTGTACACTAACCGTCGAATATCGTAGGCTTTCAGTTAACAAAATGGGCAACGAGACATACATGACAAGAAATAAGTTAACAGGGCCAACACAGGCGCAGGGCCATCACAGGTCACTTTCCCCTACTTTATCTACTGAAAAGAGTTGCTATAACAACATTTTAACATCAGCTATAGAAAAAAATAAAAATGCTAATCACTATGTTGATATTTTAAGTTATTTTTCTTAAACACCTTTTTAAACAAAATACAATAATTTCTGAACAAATAAACAGTGGCATCAATTTTTAATATTCCTATTAACTCTATCACGAAGTATTCTCAGACATCTTGTTATATTATTATATTACCATCAAATAATTACTACGGTTTGTTGAAAAATAAACATGCGTAAAATTTTCTAAATATTCATAAATTTATTGATTGATTGATGAAAATTGTGAACAATTTGTGAACAATATAGTTCTTCTTCTATACATTTTTCCTTAATTTAAGTTAATGAACTAACAGGACAGAAAGGAAAAGAAAATAAAATTCTTGAAATTTTTCATGAAAGTATTTTAACCACAAACTGATAAAGTAAAAATTGTAATAAATATTTTTTTTTTTGATTATTTTGCTAACATCGGTATTAAACTTGCTGAAAAAATTAATGTTCTGTTCAATCAAGGTTAGAGAAAAATTCATAAAGAATTCTTTATTTTTGACCCTTATTATTGATTTAGAAATATTTCATTTGAAACACAATTTAAAAGATTTTTTTTCTATTTCACGTTCATAATAAGCTCATTCGATACGCGTTTTTTCTTTATTTGATGTTGGTAACATTTAAATGTTTTATTTCATTGACTTGCGCGGCCTTTGTGATTTACAAGAAAACCCATTTTTCGCAGAGGAAATATAGCTTGATAACTTACTTTTTTATTCTGTGTGGATAACAGTCATGTATGTTGGATGCATAAATCTATAAATCAATCTTTTGTAGATGCTTCAAGCTATCATTTTCTGCCAAATCCTATCCAAAATTCAATCTACTAACCTTCCAATGTCGATTTTAACTTCAATTTTATTTGAATTTTCCATCTTTTCTATACTAAATTGCAATGCAGTGACGTAAAATCACGTCTTTTGAAATTCGAAAAAAAGTTGCAAAATCGCCCGAATTTCCGTATATGTACCGAATGTACAAGGATAACACAACGTATTCCGTCCAATTTCAAATGTCATATCGCTAAAATAACTTTAGAATCTCATGGTGACAATGGGTCAATAAATCAAAAAATTACAGTTTGCAAAATAATTTTTGTTGTCCACAGGCTACTATGATAAAAAATAGTATAACCAACATAAAATTTAGACATAAAAATTTACAAAATTTGAAGGATTTATTTTCTTTTTAAAATGTATTTTTCTTGATTATAAAAGGTGAAATAGAAAAAAATGTATAAAGCACATGTTTCATAAGGCGTTTTAGCGCACGTGTCAATAAAAAAACTCGCCACTTTGTGGCTCGTTTTTTAAAATAGACGCGTGCGCTAAAACCGCTTCTTATGAAACGTGTACTTTAATATACTATTATCTCTTTCATTTTCTTCTGGACCAGATGAACTTAGCAATGAAACTTTAAATTAATAAAATTTTTAATAAACTCTTATTTTAATTCTTTCCATAAAAAAGGGTTCATTCTGAATCTGAAATCTATAGCCATAGAATGTAATGAAATTAATGTTTTATAATTATTTCATCAGCATGTGATATATCCTCTTTCCATTGATATTCTCTTTTATTTTATTCCTTACTGTGTTTTGGGCCTTTGAGAAATAACCATCTACTATGTTTCTACTCTAATAATATCCAATCTAGGTATAGTATTTGTAGCCTTTGTGAGATTTCGTAAACCAAAAAATGCCAATCTGAAACAAGAATAAACTAGGTAGATATTATATTATATTTTAAGCAGTGGCGTAACAATAGGGTGGGAATACTAATCAATATACAAAATTTCGTCACTTCCCGTCATATATACAGGCAAATAAATGAGGAAATGTGTTTTTCATGATTACTATACGTTCTCTTGAGAAAAATGTAAAAAACACTTCAGACCTAGCTTCCTTAAAATCGAATCACAAGACAATGAATTAGCGAATAATTTAAATTATAAAATGGAGTGCTAATTGATACTTATATTATATATCCCTAATATAGATATACAGGGTGTTCATTTGAAAACTTCCCACCACGGATTTATCGAAAACCACTGATTAAAAGAAAAAACACCGAGACACGTCAAAAGATTTGCCAAAGGGGACAACTTTTTAACCAAAAACTACTTCAGCCCCTTTTACCCTCTGCCCCCCGGGGTCATCCCCTTAAAAATTTTAAATGACAAGGGGTATCAAGTAATAGCTTGTTTGAAAGGTCTTTCAAAACGCTTTATTTTGACGTTTGATTTTTTAAAATCGGTCGCTTTGTTTTCGAGAAAATTAGAAAAATCTTTATTTATCTTAATTTGTTCAGATAGAAAAAAAAACACACGAAAATATCACTTTTTATTTCAATAAGTGTTCAAAAACCAACATATACAGCAATTCGGAAGATTAGACGTGGCAGCAACCAAATAACAACTAGAATTTTTTTCCGCCTTCTTTTTATCAACACAGATAACATGTATTTATTCTTATACCTGTTTAGTTTTTTTATAGTTGCTAAGGAAAAGAAAGAATTTAATTTGCTGTCACCAGGTGACAGCCACCTTTGTGACAATCTTGGGATAGTAAAAATTAATTTATTGATTCAGATTTTACTTCCAAAATGGTTTACACACTGCCGAAAGAGTGAAAATGATTCTAATTTATGGTGCCCAAAATCAATGTGCTCAGCAGCTCAGCAATCTGCCGTCACATTTAACGCCAGACATCCGGAAAAGATAACTTCGCATAGGTATGTTTTGGACCTTGTTACTAAATTGACTCAAACTGGATCTGTTGCAAATAAAAAACGTAATCATCGTAGAGTTTTGGATGAAGCCGCTCAAGTTGAAGTTTTGGGTAATTTTGGCATAAATCTTAATACTTCATTACGCAAAATTGTTGATGCGACTGGTAATTCATTAGGCTCTGTACACACAGTTACTAAATTGCATAAATTTCATCCATTCAAAATGAAAATATTGCAAGAGTTAACCGAAGATGATTTCGATAGGCGAGTTGAGTTTTGTGAACAACTAACTGCAGCGATTAATGATAATACCATTCATGTAAAGAATATCTGCTTCAGTGATGAATGCACATTTTATCTAAATGAATTTGTTAATAAGCATAACTGCAGGTATTGGAGCAATAAAAATCCTCATGCTTTTGTAGAAGGGCATACTCAGTACCCCCAAAAAATTAATGTATGGGCAGGCATTTTAGGAAACAAAGTGATTGGGCCATTGTTTATTAATGGGAATTTAAATGGAGGCATTTATTTAGATATTTTGGAAAATACCATCGATCCGCTTATCACTGAAACCATTGAAAACCAAATCGAAGACGATGGAAACCCTATACTTGATGAGGCTGAAATATATTTCCAGCAAGACGGCGCTCCTCCTCACTATGTTCTTCCGGTTCGGCAATGGCTAGACGACGAGTTTCCAGATAAATGGATAGCTAAGAGGGCCTATAGAATGGCCTGCTAGATCTCCTGACTTGACGCCATTAGACTTTTTTCTATGGGGCCATTTGAAGTCTATTGTATTCACTCCCCAACCTGAAAGTTTGAAAGAACTTCGTCAACGCATCATCGAAAGCTGCCATGATCTCCCACAACATGTTTTTGAAAATGTCCGTCAGGAATTTGAACATCGCCTATATCATTGTTTGGCCAATAACGGGTAACATTTTGAACACTTATTGAAATAAAAACTGATATTTTCGTATGTTTTTTTTTCTATCTGAACAAATTAAGATAAATAAAGATTTTTCTAATTTTCTCGAAAACGAATCGAATGATTTAAAAAAATCAAACGTCAAAATAAAGCACTTTGAAATACCTTTCAAATAAGCTATAACTTGATACCCCTTGTCATTTAAAATTTTTAAGGGGATGACCCCGGGGGGCAGAGGGTAAAAGGAGGTGAAGTAGTTTTTGGTTAAAAAGTTGTCCCCTTTGACAAATCTTTTGACGTGTCTCGGCGTTTTTTCTTTTAATCAGTGGTTTTCGATAAATCCGTGGTGGGAAGTTTTCAAATGAACACCCTGTATATCTATATAAGAAACAGTGTAGTATGTTTAAATTATTATTCGCTTTATTTTATTATATTATATCTAATTGAATATTTTCCCGTAAATTAATAATTTGTAGTGTCCGACCGAAACAAGATTTTCAGTTTCGGCCGAAACCGAACCTTCGGTCGGTCTCTAATAATTTGTCAATAGAATTTTAAAGTAAATAGCCATGAAAATTAGAAAAAGAAATGAAGATATTACTAAAAAACCATCAAAAATTGCAGGTTTATCGCTACTGTCGGCCAGTTTAAATCCGGAATCCGTAGAAAATTAAAATCAATCAAAAAGCTAAAAAATTTAATTGAATCTTTCATGGGAACATTTTTAACATTGTCGCTTACAAGGCATCTTTAAAAAAAAACTTTTAAGTTTTCTCTTAAGAAATATTAAATTTTATTCTTTCTTCTAGTCAATAATTGTTTTAGTACGAATAATTTTAACCACAGGTTTAGATTTGTCATAATGCAAGGAAAAGTAACAAACAATTAGTTTCTACCTTGTCTAAATATCAAAAAGCAATAGAGTTTGAGTCGATATCATGTAATAAGTGCAGTACCATGTATTGATTTTTTTTAAATAAGAATAAAACATTCTATGTTTATAAACAATATCAGTCTGGGCTTACCAGTGCTGCCTCCCGTGGTTTTGGTGTTCTAATAACGGTAGCATAAAAGTATCTTTGGTCAGCGTCGGACTGGCCATATAGTCGAGGTGGCGTTTGCCAGCCGGGCCCCAGCCAGACGCGGGCCCCTACAGGCCTGACCTGCTGCGCAAGTGACTTGTGAAAGAAGATTTTCAGCGTTGAAGCATTAAAACAAGACTTCGTTCTCTACTGGGGCAAGAACTGTCGGATTCGTTGATTATATTAAACACAGAATCGGATCTAATCAAGGATGACGAGAACAGCAGCTTTTACGATCGAGTTATTAACAGCTTCGCTGAAAGTTCTCCTCTTTTAAAAAAAATGTTGATTGGCTAGCTTCATATTTGCTATATTATTGGAATATAATAAACCATAATTAAAACTGTACTTAGTTACCTAATATTAATATATCCTTGATAATTATTTAGAATGAGAATTAATAGCTTAAATATTTCATTATTTTCCTATAGTATCCCATCAACCATTATCCAGTCTCGGGCCCTGGGCTTGTGGGGAGCCACCCGCAGTGCCGTCTTTCCGTACGGGCCCTATACGGCTGACAAAATTTCTTAAAAAGGGTAAAAAGGTATTAACACTATTAACTGGGAATTAACACTAATTTGACTAAAATGTTTATTAAAAAAATCATAAAAAAAAGTAATCATTTAAAATTTTTGAGTTTTCAAAAATCTCCTAACAGGGGCATTGGCGTATTTAGGATTCGCCCCCTTCCTTCCTCGTCAATATTTAAAAAAAGTGAATGTTTGGTGCGCTGTTTCTTACTATGGTATAATTGGACCATATTTCTTTAAGAATACTTGTAATAGAAATTTTTATTTAAATATGTTAAATACTTTTTTTTTCTGATCATTTGAAACAACTGCCATTAGATTACGTACGAAACATGTACTTCCAGCAAAATGGATGCCCGGCCCATTTTGCTAGAGAAGTAAAGGAATGGCTTGATTTGAAATTTGGACAAAAATGGATTGGGCGAAGTGGTCCACTTGTATGGCCCCCAAGAAGTCCCGACCTTCCGTTAGCAGATATGTATTTGTGGGGACGGGACGCCTAAAACAGTTAACTAATGCCAATCCTCTGCCAAATGATGAGAACATTTTAAAACAAAGAATTACACAAGCTATAGGAGCAATATCCCTAGAAGAGGTGCGGAGGAGCTATGACTATCTTGTAGCCCAACTAGAAAAATGCGTCCTTCAGGGCGGAGCGGTGTTTGAAAAATAATTGTTGTTCTACTATCTGATTTTGGTGTATGATTGTGTTTATCGCATTTTGTTAAATGTTTTATTTAATATTTAGGTGTAATTCTTGTGAAAAATTTGAATTTTTAAGTTTTTGGACACAATATGATTTTTTTACATCAACAATCGTATTTTTTCAGCAAGCAAATTTTTTTATAAAGAATGACTTTTCCTCGAAAAATGAAATTTTTGGTCTGTTTGTCCTCTTGTCTCAGTGGCGGCTCGTGCCATTTTAGTGAAGTAGGGCCAGGTAAACCCTTAGCGCCGCAGGCAAAAAATGTTTGGGTGCCACGCCCTTTTTTGTTAATAGTTCTTGCTTTTGAAGTAGGAAAAATAAGCAAAAAGGCACCTAATTTAATTTATGAATTTACAATCATATCTTGAATATACCTAAACACGATAACAAGTTGAAACATACAAGCAATGTCAGTGGTTTCATCTGCGATAACAGCGATAAACGGAGAGTCCTTTATTTCTTTTATGACTTCATCATGATACACATCTAACATACAGTCCAGAAGTTCATTTTGTATGGTTTTTGATGTTCCTTTAAATACTTTCGATTTTTCAATATGATCTTTAAGAGTTTTGTCTAATTCTGAGCTGAAATTTATTAATTCACGAAATACGCCCCTATTTTCCGACGTCTCTTTTTCGTCATGACCTCTCAAAGCCAACTCAAATGCACCACAAAACCGAACGCAGTTTATAATTTGGTTTAATAGGTATCTGTTTTTATCAATTTGTTCGTTTTTCTTTATTATTTCATTGTGAAATGCAGAATTTAACTGAGTTTTAATGTTAATTTTACCAAGCATACTGAAATTAAATATATTGTTTAAATGTACCTTCGATTTTTCATGTGTCTTCATTTTGTCCCAGAAATGGACCAAATCATCTGTACCTTTTTGGGACCAAGTTTGCTTCCCACCAAATAAAACACACATAAAACAAAATAGTCTATTAGATTCATCACAACCGCACACCCAAGTATTTTTTCCATAAAGTTTCCTTTAAAAATCTAATAGTATTCATTACTTATGTATTTCTAAAATAAAAAGTTCGTTAACCCTACATTAAATCAGCCGGCCGAACGAAACCAAATCGAGAGGCGACGCGAACATCAGCTGTTTAAAACGTCTAACATCAAACGGTTAAACGAAGAGAGCCTGGCTACCCGCCGGGATTTTTGCTTGCATGCATTCAAGGTCATTTTCCGACGTTTTTTTTATTGAGGTGATGGCGTTTCGTCACCTCCCGTGTGCCTCGTCGCGCTTGGCGCGAAAGCTACGTTACCGTTTTACGCATAATCGCTTCCTTTTAGATGGAAATTTGCACCCGACTGTGTTCCATTTTTAAATTATTTTGCTAATTGCTTTAAAAATGAGAATATTAATTTTAATAGGTTTTGGTAATTTGTAAAGGGCAGGACGCTAGACAGGGGGGCAGGTAGTGCCATGGCACTGTGGCTCTACCCCACGAGCCGCCACTGTCTTGTCTACCACATCGCCGGACATACTGTATATTATACATGTTTTCTTAGTTCACCCACCTATCAATTAAATAATAAAACGACACAAAAACTCAAACTTTTAAAAATTTTGAAAAATGTCTCTAGCGTATTAAAAGAATTTGACCAATGTCATTACTATTGAAATATATTCATTTGACAAATAATAATTCCTTGAAAATGTCCAGTAGCTTGTTAAGACGTTCATAACGAGATGCCTGTTATTTATGATGAAAGGACCCTAAGGAATTATCGCGTGTCATATCTACATTTACCTATTTTTGCCCCTAATACAGTATAACAAAAAAGTAGGAGAATATCGGTCACTTGTTAGTCGTTTTATAGTTAAAACCAAGGCCTTCTGGGATTAAAGGGGATAGAGAAGGATGAAGATTTTAAGAATCGCAATCATGTAGATATTTTGTCATTCCGTGGTTGACAACTTCACTAAATTCATAAAAATATCATAAGAGAGCGTATTTATGGGATGTATAGAACAGGTGAATACGTTACCATTCGCTGAATACAACTCTCCCCTTTGGTTCACTAAGGGCGGATGTCAAAAAAAGGTATTTTACAGGAGAGCTAAGAACGTTAATAATTTTACTTTGTTTTTAGATTTTGCTGTTATTATAATTATTTTAGAATTATTACATTTTCAAATATAAACTGGAAAGTCCATTGAACATATTGCAAGCTCTAAATTTTGTGAACGTACCTAAATTAAACGAAAATAAAAATGACGCGAGCGAGCTGAAACGGGCAAAAAAGTGGTCTTAAAAAAAATTCAAAAAATTATAGGTGTATTCCTTCTAGGGCGGAGATTTCGGAAAAAATAAGCAAAACATTCCCCTGTCAAAATTTGACACCTGTCAATGTCAAATTAAAAGAAAAAATGTTTAAATCGGACGACGTACAGAGCTTTGTTTTGAAACGATAAATGGGAAAAAAAGTTTCGTAACAATCGTATGTACCGTGCCAGCTGCAGCTCGTGTATAAACTATTTGTCAAAATTTTCTTTCGCTCTAGCTTCCTTATAGTTTATCTGATTTTGACGAAATTCGGTATGGTGGCTACGGTAGCGGTATACTACAAAACGTATATCTCAGATATGTCAAAATCTTATTGACAAGCTGTATATAGAATACCTGTCAAAATGTCAAATTTGGGAATTTTCTATATTTATCAAAAAAAATAGAGGGTAGTACCAGACCCAAGGAATACGGAAAAAATACGCAAAAAATCCTCCTGTCAAATTTTGACAGCTGTCAAGTTTATACTTGAAGTGCGATATTGACGAAACCATTTTTTTTTTTACCCTCCATTCTTGAATTAAAATGGCAAAAACCGTGTCAACACAAGTAAATTAATCACAGTTTGTTGAAATTTTACAGGTTTTACAGTACACTGTTGACTGACAGAAGCCACATGTCCAATGTTGGCAGCTTTTACAAAAGACGTATGTGCGACTTCGGTCTAACGGGTGCTGGGCGATAAAGACGGTTGTCCAAACTTTGTCACATAGGCCGTTAGTACTCCAAAGCAGAAGTGGACAACTGGCTTAATATAATTACTATCTTAAAAACTATTAACTTAAGGACATAGAGCTTTAGTCCATTGTATAGAGCGACTTCGGTTTAGTGGAAAATGATATTAATGCTATTTTCTCAAAATTGTGACATCCGCCCTTAGTGAACCAGAGGGGAAAACTAAACCTTAAAATCATTGATGATGTTGAAATATCCACTGGTTCATTAGCGGACTGTTTAGAAAAATTAACATTTTATTGGCGTAAATGTACTGTATGAAACAGGCGTTTTTTAATATAGCAACCCCATACAGCATAAAAACGAGTAGAATTTTTAAGAGAATTTAAGAATAACGGTAACTTTCAATTTCCTTTAAAACCTGTTTTTCTGAATGAAACCTGGATATACAGTATAGAGGCTTTTAGGCGAAGTTGGCAAGATGATAGTCTTCATATAGTTAAAAAAAATCGTCAGAGGTTGTCCATGTTGGTTCAGAAAATGGGTTTGTGAATAATACAAGTTTGATATTTAAGTCTGGCCTGAAATCTGCCGATTATCATGATTCGATGAATAGTGAAAACTTTGAGAAACGGTTTGAAGAAAAATTGTTGCCAAACTTGGAAGAACCGTCGCATATGATCATAAATAACGCCGCCTATCATTCTGGGCTAATTGAAAAAATTTCAAATACAAGTTGGTCAAAAAGATTACTTATTGCATGGTAAGAACAAAGACAAATTCCGGTTTCACCATATGCAATGAAGGATCAGATCTGGATAATAATGAAGCAGCATATCCCACCCAAACAATACAACTAATCCGAAAAGCGCTATTTATTTCATTGTATAATTCATTTCATTTTATTTTAATAGATTGGACGAACTAGCATTGCAACATGGACATCGAGTTTTAAGACTTGCTCCATATCATTGCCACTTTAATACTGTTGAAATGCTTTGGTCGGAATGTAAGAACTATTATGATGCAAAAATAAGTTCTATGCATCCTGTAACAAGTGACGTAGTTTTGGGTTTGTGGAATGAAGCCATAGAAAATGGAATAGCGGAAAAATGGAAAAATTATATAACACACACTAATAAAATTAGAAATGATGTATGGGAACGGAAAGATTTATCGATGAGATACTCTTCTCCATATTATTAACTTGGACGAATCTGATGATGATGATGATGATGATGATGATCCTTGCGGAGATGATTTATTTTAATTATTATTAGGAAACTGTATTTTGTTGTAATTTTTTATTATATTTTCTTCTTTATGATTTTATAATAAGATGAAAATATTTGAAACAAAATTTATAGACTGATGCACTACTTAGGCAAAAATAAATGATTCAATTTTAAATTTTATAAATGATTTTTTTTATTTTTTAGCAAATTTAAATTATTTAAAAATTTTATACACATTTTCAAAAACCAAATGTTTCATCCCATGATACCCTTTGTCCTAAATAAACTACCTATTTCTGACGTCATTAACAGTATAAAAATAATAATTAAAAATTTGAAAAAACTAGCTTGTTTTTTACTTGTTCACAGGCATCCGTCTTTATGTAGATCAAGCATAAGAAAAATCATAACCTTTACCACCGGAAAGTCAAACAGACTGAATTAATTTACGACGTGCCGCAAATATGGAGAACGTAACGGTCAGCCATCATTGATCAGACTTTATACGTATAATATGTTTAATTTAATCTTATTGCTGCATTTCTCATTTTTAAAATATTTTTGTTACTATCAAAGATATATTAAGTAGTAAAGGTGGAATAATTTCTGTATTTGTGCGATCATGTTGATACCGTGCGAGCAAAAATTATTTGCATCAAAGTAGGCTTGGACTAAAAAACGTAGAGCTTGGCTTAGATCACAATGATATGGGGACGATATATCTAACCAAATCTAGGTTAAAATTTTGTCAAATTCATATTATGACATGATATGCCAAACTAATGAGTACACACAAAAAAATCTAGTATCCAGTTGAACCTAAAAGTTTCAAACTGATACTATCATAGACATAAATAGGAGCAATGCTAAAGTAAAATTAAATAGAAAATACCTTAGCATCAAAATATAGTTTTAAATTAATAATACATTCTTTTAACTTGACTCTACTTTAGTTTTAGGGTAATAAAAATAAATGATCAACCTATCAATAATTGTAGTTGCAGATATAGTATACGTTAAAATTGGTTTGATTCTAAGTATTCTAAGAATGAATATTCGTTATTTTCGTTTTGAGTATGAGTTATTATTAAGTTGAATATACGAAGTTGCATTTGAGCACACATATTTTATTTGTATCTTCAATTTGTGACATTCTCAGCGAAACTAGACAAATCAATTTATTATTATCTCAAAACTAGTTTATTATTAGATAGAGTAAAATTTAAAATCATGTAGTTTTTAAACAGATAGATCTGAAAGGACTATATTATTAAGGTCAGATAGGATAAGTTCACCGCAGTCAATAGAATTGTAAATGTCAAGTTAAAATGTCTTTGTGACATAGGTATCAAATACTATTGTGATATTACCTTATAGGTATCTGATCTGAATATAGCCCTAACAGATAAGTGATAAATAAAACAACTTTCTATTGCTTTTGGGTTTATTAAAAAAAAACAGGTAACCAAACAGGTAACAAAAAACCATAACTATAACGAATATAATATTTTTAGTCCATGTCTATGTAAGATTCATCTTTCACCCTATAAACCATCATTGGAAATGGAACAGATAGTTTTCTTATATTAACGGAAATTAAATTGCTATTGCCAGTTTCGTTACAAATTATTTTATGTGCGCGAAAATGTTTATTGTAATTACCTACTAATTTGTACAGGGTTGCCCAAAAAGTGTACATCTCTGTCATCATTTTTATTGATAAGAATATGTTGAATTTGGCATATTTTCGGTACCTTATCTGTAGTGTATTCATGTATTAGAACATAACATTTGGTATATTTAATTCCGTTGATCTCATACCAACGAGCCAAGGAGTAAGGAAGAAATTATTTTTCAGAGTCTGAGTAATTCCTCCATCACACTATATTACACAAAACGCGCAAAATAGAACACACACTACCAGCATCGGTGAGCATCGACGCGCGACGTCTGCGTGGATGTTAAATAACGACTAAACGAATTTCGGTCGTTTCCTCGCAGAACAAGAGGTCACGTGATGCAAATAGCAACAAAGAAATAATAAGGCTTTATATTTTACTCAAGTTGAGTATAGAGACTGTCTTTGTGCTCGCTGTGAGAATACAAATTTATTTTTATTTTTAAACCCATCATAGAATATTTCACTTTGACCACAATACTTATTTTTAAAACAAGTATAAGATTATCTTGTTATGATGATGATGTAATCTCTTTATGAACATAATTTTGATTAACTTGATGATATAATTTAAAACCAGTAGTAGTTTAAAAATGAATATATTTTAGTTTCAAAATAAGGCTATTTGTTTGAGCATGACTATAAGCTTGTTTTGAGAGTAGTTTTTTTTGTGTGTAGGTAATAAAATAAGTAGACAAATACAAATTTATTTTTGTTCTTTACAAAATTAACAAAGTAAGAATATACAGAAAGAAAAAGAAAAATAATTAAGGTCAAGTGGGGTAAGTGGGTGTTAAAAATGTAAAACGTTGACTTTAAGATCATGTAACTTTTACAAAAAAAAAGATACGGACTTGATTTTTGGACAGGAAATACTTGGTTATGTTGTTATTACGTTGTGGTATTGTAGCTATAATCAATTCAAAAATAAAAAAATAAAAAAATAAAAAATAAAATTATAAACGCGGTATCTCCAACACACTTACCCCGGCTACTGGGGCAAGTGGGTTTCCGCTCGGTAAACCTCATATGCACAGCATTGCATCTTTTTGGGGAAAGTGAGTTTATAATATGCGGTTTAAGCTACAACATGATTTTTGCAGATTTAAAAAATTCCTTAAATTACGGAAGTTATGAACTATTTAAAAAATGATTAATTTACAAAAAAAATCCTCGGAAAAATCAATGGAGTTGAAAAAAAGTTGTTTATTATTACATATTAAATCACAAAACTTAAAACACAACTTCTTTAACCAAAAATAGACAACAAAACACTACACAAAAATTCCTTGGTAACAACAAAAGCTTAATAATTATTACTTATAGAATGTTATATTATGTTGAAAATTCAACCGAAAATATGACTTCCCCACTTGCCCCTGAGGGGTAGTACCCACTTGCTCCACTGACCGAAAAAGCGGGGCAAGTGGGTACTATGACTCCAAAATTGGTATCCTGCAACCTAAAAATCTGGAAAATAAATAAATGATAACATTACTTATTACAGGCATGGGAATGTAATAACCGCCACGCTAAAATTACAAACAACGAAGATATATATTTTTTTAAATTGTAGACCGAACTACGTATGCGAGATAAAATCAAGGGTGTTTTAAAATTAACGAAAACACCTGTAAAAAAAAATTTAACTAATAAATAAAATATTCTGTAGCTCAGAGAAGGTCTAAAAAACATTTTGTGAACTCCCAGATATCAAAAGTTACTTTTTAAAATTAAAAAAGGAAATATACCCACTTTGGGGAGACCGGGGGAATGCCCCGCACGGGGAAATACCGCGCAGGCCACTGTAGAAAAAACTGCAACCAGGAATGCACAGGTGTATATCACGAATTGTTGCCGTAGCCATGTCAAGTACGCGCCAATAGTTTGGAATAATTGCCGGCAGTCGTTAACTAACCAACAGCGAACGTGTTTATGCTAAATGGATTTTTGATCTATCTTTTGTAAAAATTAATCGGTTGATAATTATTAGTTACTGTGCATATTTGAAGAAGATATATTTTATTTTCACTTGCTAGGGCCTATAGAAGTGTTGTCCTAAGTGACCACCAATAAAACGTAAGTACTTTTCTTGAATTAAATTTTTAGGTTGGAAAATATCTCCCGGGGAAATACCGCGCATAATAATGGGGGAATAGCGCGCTGCGCGGTATTACCCCAACACATGAAGATTACATCTGTTTATCTGCGGAGAGTTTGGAAGGGACAACGAGGTCTGGTATCGTTGCACTTTCTGCTCAAAGTGGGCACACGCCGCTTGTAGTGGAAAAGGAAAAGTCTACCTTTGTGACTACTGTTGCTAACATTTGTTTTTTTACCTAAGTATCTGTTGGAATGTGTTTTTTATGTTAGTATACAATAATATTTCTTTATTTCTTTGCTCACTATAACATTTTTTTTTATTATTTGGGTTACCTACATACCTGTATTTGAGGTATAATAAAGTCTCAGTTAAACTGTATTGGAACACTTCACTGCGTGCATTTCCCCCAAATGCCCGGGTAATACCGCGCAGGCACTCATTTTATTTTTTTGTGTTAATGAACATTACAAAAAGAAATGTTTGATTTCCAATGTTGCAATAGTTCGTGTATTGTATTAACACTCCTTATACAAAAAATTACGTCAAAGATAAAAATATTTAATAATTTAGGAGTAATTCTGCATAGGTGCGTGGCATTCCCCCGGTCTCCCCTACCCTAGAAACCCACTTGCCCCACTTGACCTTACATAAATTACTGAAATTGGCCACAGCCATGCTCGAAGCATAATTTCACACGTCTCTTCATATTTTCGAAAGTGTTGACCAGCATCTCTGGAGAAATGTTACCACATTCTTGGAATACTTGCACTTTATAAGAAAATAAATTTAGCTGCTTCTTAAGAATAGACCTGCATGTTCCATAAGATCTTCCCACTTCTTGGGACAGGCGTCTTAAGTATACAATTTGTTGGCGTATAACGTTTGCAACAAGTTCTTCTGTTCTTACAGATGATCTTCCTGCTCCTTTTTTGTGTTGTATAGAACCTGTTTCCCGAAACACAGCCACTGTTCATTTCAGGCAATGATAAAAATCCTCAGCAATAAAAGCAGCGTTAGGAAAATGTTCATGAAAATCGTCCATGCACAAACCCGGATTGGATTGCCAGTCACCATGTACTCTAACCCTGTTTCGAAAATACGCTTCAACCATAAATGTTTTGTGCTGTTCCCTAAAGCCCATTGTGTGAATTGTTCAAGAAATTGGAAAAATTAGCGATGGATCAAATTACTTGTAACGACTGTCGAAGATGACGGAATAACTGATTGATTGCTAATTCAGGTAGTTACTGAAACCCAACAGGTATTAAGCTCTACGGCTAAGCATTACGTCCTTAGATGCAAGGCCTTTTTGATGCAAATAATTTTTGCTCTCACGGTATAATATGTTTAATTTACTCTTATTGCTGCATTTCTCATTTTTAAAATATTTATGTTCCTAACAAAGATATATTATTTAGTAAAGGTGGAATAATTTCTGCATTTGTGCAATCATGTTGATATAATAAAATGTAATAAAAGATATTTTCTGTGTCTGGTTTAGGTTCATGATTATTACTGTAAAATATTTTAATGCCTTTTCCCTTTGTCTTTATTTCAAACTAAAAATTGCAATTTCGAAGCGGAAATTAAAGAAATAAACATAGAAGAGGCGTAAAGGCACTTAATATTATGTTTTATACGTTTATTTTATGAATGAATTCGTCACAATAGTAACTTCCCTTGACGACTATTAGAGAACCAAAATGGGCTTATCGTTCGGCAAATTTTCAAAAGTTACACTAATTTTAAAAAAAAGTTACAATGTTAAAAATACTAAATATACAATAAAAATTTTTAATAATTTCATAGCACATTGAATACATATTATACTGAAAATTTTTATTCAACATACACTAAAACAGTGTTTGCTTGAAGGTTTAATTTTTTTTTTGATATACACTAAAACACATATTGCATTTTTTCTCTTTATAAATAATTGTCTTTGTTAATTATTATTATTTAATGGTAACAAATTGTGGTATTCTAAAATGGACCAGCATGTGCTGCACCAAATCAGACACCTACACAAACACTATCAGAGTAAGTCGCTAACAACAAACACAACTAACACTCCTAACAGTACCACGGCTTCAGATCAGCACTGCAAGTACCTACTCTAACTGAAATAGTGGACTCCGCATAGTAGTGAAGCATGTTATCTCTACTGAAGCACAAATACGTACACTGCACCAAAAGCCTTACACCCACACAAACACCTTCTCAGTAAGCTGCAAATAAGTAAACAGGTACTATGACAAAACCAAAACCTAGGTACACCCAGGCGCGTGCTGGTGCAATTTTAGGGCCCGGGAAATAATTCCCTTATAGGGCCCCAGTCATAGGCGGTTCTAGACCTCATAATTAGGGGGGCTGAAGCCCCAGGGAGAGGAAGCCTACCGCAGGTGCCGCCGGAGGCTAATTCGCCGAAAGCGGAAAATTTTTGGGGTACCACGCCCATCTTTTACCGAAAAGTCGTTAAAATCGTTGAAAAAATCACGCCTTCTTGTGTTTGCTGGGTTGTAGATATATGGATGGACAGGGAGGTTTAAAAATCAAAAATACAGGCAATATTTTTATAATTTAAAAGTTAAAAATGTTTGACACCAGTGGGATTTTAGCCTAAATTTAAAAAAAAATCTTTTGCACAAATAAATTTTTATAAAGCTATTTTTCTACCCACTTTTTTGGAAAAAACGTTAACAGCATCTTCCAACTTGACGTCGAGGTCTTTTTTTCATCCTAAATCACATTGGGTCATTGGGTGCTAAATAAAAATCATTATTAGTTGTGTTCGTAGCAGTTTGGTAGGGAAGAAAAGAAAGCTTTTTAGGAAAAAGTTAATTAATCAAAAAATTACTGAAATTATGTAGATATATAGAATTTTTTCGATCGCCAAATGCAAAATTCGATTGGATGGCAAATTTGGGGGGCTTAGCCCCCCCCCCCCCCAAACCCCCACCTAAAACCGCCTATGGCGCCAGTGGCGGCTTGTGATTTATAGACGAGGGTAGGCGTAAAGTCCGCTGCAGGAGAAAAGAAATTTTTTTTGGATCACACCCAAATTTTAACGAATTTCGTCAATAATTTATAGCAAAATTTTGAAAATCGACGTATGTATTACCTATAGCCATCAGAAGACGTTCTAGCTTTTTTTACATATCTTGTGATTTTTTACATATAAAAATAAAATAAAATCTAACAATTAAAAAAACACAAATTTTCAAATTTTGTATGTAAATAATAAGGCGTCCGCAGGCGCGTGCTGGACAATAGCCTACCCTCAACATCTTAAAATTTTCGTCGTTTCATAAACTAAGAGTTCTATGAAAGCGTTTTAGAAACTGATACAAAATAATCAACACTGAAAAATAAAGAAAATGGAGCGGAGTAAAAAAAAATTTTGGTATGGGGGTATAGTAGGTGACTGAAAATCTGTTGGGGTATTGGTATTGCGGTACCTCTTCTCGGGTGTTACGCCGGCCAGTGAGAGGGCCCTTGTGCCCAATGTATGGGAGGGCCCACCGGGAAACTCCTGGTAAACCGGTCGCCCAGCACGCGCCTGGGTACACCGGTACCTAGGCCTAGGTGAAGTACCAAGCACTAGGCGTGCAGAGCGGAAATACTAAGCGAGTGGTCTGAAGGTTTATACGCCTAAGGCGCGGAAACCGCAGGAACGCGGGGAGTTTAGTCGGTTGGCAGCCCCACCAGGGTTGAATTTTAATCCGACACTACTCTGCTTCACAGGATGCCAGTATTTAGAATATTCTCATCAAAAAAAAACAGCATGTGGTTGGCCGATCCAATTTAGGCAATTTACATCAGGTTACATTGGATTTAGGCAGTTTTATTAATAAAAAAATAATAATAATCTTTATCATGCTCCAAGCATAAATTCACACATCTCTTCATATTTTCGAAAGTGTTGACCAGCATCTCTGGAGAAATGTTACCACATTCTTGGATAATCCTTTCTTGTAATTGTTCTAAATTTGCAACTGGTGTTTTAAAAATAGTGTTCTTTAAATGAGGAAAAACGAAGTAATATATAACCGTTAAACAAGGTGATCTAGGTGGGAATTCAATGTCTGATCGAAAACTGATCAATCTGTCGTATTTTGCATTATTTCACGGACGTTTGCATTAAGTTCTTCTATTCTTACAGATGGTCTTCCTGCTCCTTTTTTGTGTTTTATAGAACCTCTGTTTCCCTAAACACAGCCACGGTTCTTTTTAGACAATGATAAAAATCCCCAGCAATAAAAGCAACGTTAGGAAAATGTTCGTGAAAATCGTCCATGCACAAACCCGGATTGTATTGCCACTCACCATTTAGTCTAACCCCGTTTCGAAAGTACGCTTCAATCATGAATGTTTTGTGCTGTTCCGTAGAGCCCATTGTGTGAATTGTTCAAAAAATTGGAAAAATTAGCGGTGAATCAAATTACTTGTAACGACTGTCAAAGATGACGGAATAACTGATTGGTTGTTAATTCAGGTAGTTGCTGACACCCAACAGGTATTAAGCTCTACGGTTAAGTATTACGTGCAAGGCCCTCTTTGATGCAAATAATTTTTGCTCGCACGGTACCTACTTGCTACCAAAATGTTTGTATTTTAATGGTAGCTTTAATAATAGAATATTTCAATCAAATTCAAATCAAAGTCGTAGCATGTATGATTTTGGAGATACAGCCCCTCACAACCCGTCGTGGATCACCCTGTATATGTATCTGCCATCTGTATTTTAAAATTAAAAAAAAAACTTTAGTAAATACTAATAGTACATGTAAGAGGTGTTGTATATTGTTTATTAACTAGTTAAGTACCACAAAAAACTTTTTCTATCTAATGAACATGCACAAAGTTACATTCTGTTTCAGGACTGGTTAGTTAATAAAATGTAAGCTCGGTGAATGGACATTTTTCCCATACCAGTTTTTTTTTCTTCTGGCTCTAATCTTAAATTTAACCTTAAAATATGGATCCTTTTAGATTTATTCGATTATTTATACATATTTTATGAGATTTAAATATAAAGAACCGTAATTTCAGCTTTGCGCTTGATATCACATAAGTAAATAGATGGAGAGAATCGTACATGCACATGTTTTTGTGCACAAATATTTAACTACTGGCTGATTTAGCACACAGGGTTAAATGCATTTTAACATGCAGTAAACATTAAAATGTATTCTACACTTTATACAATTTTCTAGAGTAAGTACTGCATATAGGTATTTACATATATTAGATAACTGACTACCACTAGTTGTTTTACAATCTTACATGTTATGTTATTACTATTCTGAATTGAGGAATGATCTTACAATATGGCATGTTTTTAGAATGACTGCTTTCTGAAAGTTTCGATGTATGTTTGTGTTGATTCCTAGTTGTTTCAGGTGTGATTTAAATCTTCTTGGTGTGAGGCCTGTCACTGACATAATAAGAGGGATAATAGTGACTTTTTCTTGCTTCCAAAGTATTTTTATTTCCATTTCCAGGTCTGTGTATTTGGAGATTTTCTCATTGTATTTCGTTTGGATGTTTCTATCACTAGGAATAGCTATGTGAATTAGGTACCTATGTGGTTTTTTCTTTTTTTAACTGAAGAGTGATATCTGGTCTATTTGCGGATATTGTTTTGTCTGTTTGAATATTTATATCCCAGTACAGTTTGAAATCTTTGTTTTCGAGTATGGATGTTGGTGTGTATTTGTAGTATGGTTCTGAGTTTTCTACGAGCTTACACGCTATGGCCAGTGCTTGGTGAACTACTTTTGCTGCCGCGTTGTGTCTTGCTGTGTATTCTTGGCCAGCAAGAATTTTACATCCACTTGTAATATGGTCAATTGTTTCCTTCTGGAGGTGGCATTTTCTGCATGTGTCGTCTGTTATAGCCGGGTCTTTGATTATATGTTTTTGATAATTCCTTGTTGCTATATCTTTATCGAATAGCGAGTAAGAACCCTTCTGTGTTTAATCGGATATTCGTTCTCCAGGTTTTCATGGTTTGTATAAGGAATTCTATGATATTCTTGTTGATTTTGTAGATTTCAAGGACCTTTATTAACCAGCTATGAGGTACGGAGTCAAAGGCCTTTTTATAATCTATATACCCGATGTGGAGGTTTCTATGTTCTTTTCCAGTTTGTCCCATGATGACATTATCTATAACCAGTTGTTCCTTACAGCCCTGGCTGTTCTTTCTGCATCCTTTTTGTTCCTCTGTCAGTATGTTGTTGATCGTTAGATGTTGTTGTATTTTATTGCAGTTTTATTGTGGCTGTGATGATCTTATATAAGGTTGGTAGGCAGGTGATAGGTCAAAAGTTTGAGGGGTTTTTAGTGTCCGAGTTTTTGGGTTTTATGTTGGTTATTTCTTGAGTCAGGAAGCTGGGAAGCGCCTGAGGTTGCTGCATAATTTTGTTAATTTTTTGTGTAAGTGCTTCGTGTTTAGTAGTAAACTATTTATACCAGAAGTTTTGAATGTTATCTATGCCAGGGCACTTTCAGTTTTGTGTGTATTTGATTGTGTCTGTGATTTCTTCTGTTTTAAGTATGATATCTTCTTGTTCTGTTATGTGTTTGTGTCTATCTTCTTTGGCTTTAATCCAGGTATTGTTATTGTGTTGTTTTGATTTGGACCATATGCTTTTCCAATAATTGGTTAGTTCTTGTTTGTCTGGTGGTTCTGTTATTCTTATTTCCTGGTTAACCACGGTTCTTTGGTAGAATTGCTTTTTATTTCTAAGGAAGAGGTTGTTGGTATCTTTTCTTTCGTTTGACTCTTTGTATCTTCGGAGTCTTGAAGCGTATACTGCTAGTTCTTGCTTAAGGGTATCAAGGATCTCTGACATTGTTTGGGTGGGATATTTGGATTTTATTTTTTCTGCTGTCTGTGTTACATGTTGTGAGGTATTCCCTTTGGTGAACTGGGTGAGGTGTCCTAGACTTTTCCTGATTTCATTAATTTTGTTTTCTAATCTTATCTGCCATTTTAATTTAGGTTTTGTTTTGTTGAGATTTCCTTGTCGTTGTGGTAGTTTCTGATCATTCTGCACGATTGAGGTGATAGCTGCTGCGTAGATTATTGTATGGATATCTTCGATTGTACTTAGGTTTGTTATGTATTGTGGTATTATATCTTTGTTAATTGTATCAAGGATTTGTTGTGTGTTTTGCTTAAAGATCAGCCGAGGAATTGGGTTTCTCAGTGTAGGATCAGAGCCTAACCATTTGGTAAGGAATTCATCCATTTTCGTTTTAAGTTTTTGTAAAAGAGGTGATTTGGGAGGATGTTGTGTGAATGTGGTTAGGTGTGAAGATTGGTTTATTGGTGTGTCTATGATGTTTTTTTGCTGTGTTTTCGCATTCTGTGTGTGTATGTTGGGGGTTGTGCTTTCATTGGAAAATGATTGCATTGATGCTTCTTGTGTTTTATTCGGCAGGGTGTGTTCTGGATGTTCGTTAGTGTTTCTAATGTGGGGCTGATCTCTGTTAAGTTCGGCAGCTACTGTATCTTTGAGCATTTGTAATTCAAATGGCGTGAGGCGATTGTTCTTGGTGATGGTTCTTTTTTGATCTATTAGTCTCTGTTCTGTGACATGTTGTTGGAGGTATGGATATTGAGCTAGAAAAAGTCTTCGTAATTCATGCCTGTAGCCTGATTTTATTGTTTCAAGTTTTGTGGCAGTGTAGTAACAGCGCATTACTGTTTTATTCATTTCAACTGCCCATTGTAGCGCTGTCTTTGTTTACCAGCATTGGTGGTTGCAGGTTGTTCCTGCAAAACATCCGTAGCCGGGTTTGGATCTATATTTTGTGGGGTTAGGAGCTCAAAGTGTCCTGATGCTGGGTTGCCTGTCAGAAGCAGGTATATATTCTTGTCGTGTTTTATTTTACTTATCGTTGTTGGTTCGCTTACGACTGTAAAACTTCTTGTTCGGGTTTGTTCCGTTGTCCGTAGCCCGTTGTCTTCTTCATGTTATCATAGTAGATTTTAATATCTCTCATCCTGTCATTTTCAATTAGGGCATGGTTTTGGAGTACGGGCCAATTCTCTTTTATATATTCTAGTGTGTTTAGTCTTAGCTGCTCGTGGCACTCTTGGTGACCATATAGGTACAAGTTTACCGCTCTAGATAGGCAGCTTCCGTCGCCCACAATATCGGATATGGTAAAGGTGTTGATATTAGGATTATCCAGAAGTGTAGCCGGGTCGTCCTATTTTTGATCGGGCTGAAAGTTCCCGCGTCGCACCCGATCGTAACGACGCTCGTCCGAGGCTTTAATTTTTGCAAAGTTCCCCATTGAAAATGGGTATGCATTTTTAAGCTATTGCCGCTTAAAGGGTGAAAGGTCCATCTCAGCAGAGCCCTGCCGTACCACTACTCATTTCATGGTAGTACTGAGATAAGGGGCTTTTTACTTCCAGTGGTCCCCTGGCCCCCTTGAGTGTGAGTGGAAGATAGAAAATGTCTTCTAAGGGCCTGTATGTCGGGTTTTTCCATTAGAGTTTTTCTATTATTTCTGGTTTTTCTCCAACGAAAACCGAATTTATGCATTACTTTTCTTAAGGTTTCATGCCCTCCTGCATATCCAGTGTCTTGCACAAATTTGCTGTGAATTCGTCGCAAAGTTGGAACCTTTTTTTCGGTGTAGTATGTAAATGTTAGTTAAAAAAATAATAAACTAGAAAAAACAAAGCGAAATAGGTTATAGGTTGGCAATAGATTGAATGACGTTAAGAATTCAACCTTAATGCCAGGCAGGGTGGGCGGAATTTCGTTCACCGCACTACGTGGTGTTGCATATACAACATACAGTGGCACTCTTAATGATAAAAATGCTGCAGGTAAAAGGCTCCCTCGATATGATAACAGCTGTGAGTCTCTTGGGCTCCTATCACTTTGTTGTTCCTTCGGCAGTATTGCTGAGAAATCAACTACACCTTATTCATATTTATTCATAATATCATGCATGCAGTACTTTTATATGGCAAAAAAAAAGAAAAAGAAGGAAAAAAAGGACAAATATGGACAAAATACTTAGGTAAAAAGTATAAAAATTTGCATTAAAGAATATTATTATTATTATTATTAATATTATGATTATTATTATTATTATTATTATTATTATCATTATTATTTTTATTATTATTATTATTATTATTATTAATATTATTATTATTATTAATATTATTATTATTATTATTATTATTATTATTATTATTATTATTACTTTTATTATTATTACCACATGGATTAATCGTGAAAACGATTCCTTGAGTCTTGTTAAACCTTTTGTAATCAAAAGTATGCAAGTAGTGAAGATGATAATTTTTATCCTGTCGCATAGAGAATGAAAAAAATAAAATTTTCCACGGTTTCAGTATTTAATATTTTCAATTAAGTATTTACTGAGAAAATAAATAAACAAGATACGGTCTTTAATAAAAACATGGAAATAAACTCACTGACGTCACTTCTGCCTCGACCTATGGGACCGAGTTATCAGCTAAAAGTCGAACGCCGCATCTACCCGAATATCGACCGGGTCGTTTTCTCATTTTAAACTGTTCTTGTCTAATCAGTTTATCAAAACAAAGATAGGAATATAAGCGTCAAGACTGACAAATAAAAGAAGTGCGCAGATAATGGGATTACGTAATAAGGTTTCATCTCATGTTTTCAAACTTTCTGCTTTCATTTTTTATTTTATTTGTATACGGAAAAGCTCCATTTTTACAATAAAGATATAAAAATATATAAAGTTACATATTACAAGATGACAAAAAGAAAATAAACAAATATAACCTACAAAAAAGAAAAACATAATATATAAATCGGATTAGACACTATGTATACAAATTAAAACATGCTGTCTTGTACGATCTCGATAGCATTGACAAATCCAAATCTCTAGCATCGATGTTAAACCTCATTTGGATTCTGGACATGGGATCGTTGATTCCATAGTTTGTCCGGTGGAACTGAGGTTTGAAAAGGTCACGGTTATGTGTTTTGTGACTGTGGCAGGGTGCATTAAAATTAAGAAGCTTGAGCAATTTCGGTACATCAATTAAGCCGTTAGCGATTTTATATAGGAACATGAGTTCCTGACAGTGCCTACGCACTTCCAAAGGCTGAAAACCCAATGTCCCACATCTTTCCAGATATACCATGTTAAAGGCATAATATGCTCCTGTTCTAAATGTACTCGCTCAATAGAGTAGATATGAATTTGGTAATAGGGGGACCAAACGATCGATCCATACTCTTAACATGGTAAGTACAATATAAAAGCTTTAGGGTATTTGGAGAAAAATCCTTACTATTGCGGAGAATAAATCCAAGTTGTTTAAAAGCTTTGCCGGTTATATAGTTGACATGACTTCTGAAATTTAGTTAGCTATCGAATATAATTCCCAAATCTTTAACTTACGAATTCCGTGCCAGGCTTTCACGGTTAATGTCATAAACAAATCTTTGATGGTTTTTGTTCCTAGCTAATGTTATCACAGAACACTGAAAGATGAAGCGCATTTTTACGAGACCATTTAGACAGCTCATCCAAATCAGCCTGTAGTTCTTTGGAGTCTTGAATATTTCTTCTAACTCGGTATAATTTTAGGTCGTCTGCAAACCGCAGATGAAGGGAGGTAAGGTTGATGTCATTAGTAAACAAAAGAAATAGTAGAGGACCGGAATGGGAGCACTGCGGTACCCCTGATGTTACTATGAATTGATTTCACAAGTAGTTGTTAATTTTGAAACATTGATATCTGCCTGTTAGGAAACTCTCCAACCATCTCAATATAAGGCCCTTAACCCCCATAAGCTCTAATTTTTCACACAATATCCTATGGTCCACGCGATCAAAGGCTTCGATTTTAATAAAAAAGCTTATTATGCTACATTGATCGCTTCACTATTAAATATCAGAATCGCGGATACCCTAGTGAAGAACTATATTTTAAATTGTTAAAATATAGAAAAGTTTTGTGATATGAATAATTTTTATTATTGAAATATACTAACTTAACAATTCGTTACTGGCCCAGTCCTTTTTTTAGTGTATATTACCAAATTCGGTTATCGTAAAAGATACCATTTCTTTCCATTCCTTAAAGCAAATACGATTTTTTCTTTTACACTCTCTAATAATTTCGATGACTGTCATAAACTCTTAACATCAATAAGGAATTGGATCGGTCACACATTTCATATAAAATTACCGTTCACATAATTAGTTACTTTTATATTGCCAACTTTATGAGTCTCCATTTTCCCAAGAACGAATTTGGCGAACTAAAAAATCTCGTTTGTTGTTTAGTGGCAATTTACAAAAAGAACGGTCGTTTTTAAGTTTAATGTTTATAGCTTTTAATTGAATTAAACTGAGTTGGCATAAAATACGAAGTAGAAAAATGAAAATAACACTTTACGATATCCAGTTGGTATCAACATACAATCAAATCGTATCTACTCTCTAAATGGGACATATTGAAGTGGAAAGAAAAAAGCAAGGTATGTAATTCGATTTATTTATTCATTTAAAATTTTTAAAAACTGCCTATTCGTTTTAGACCATTATCAGAAATCTGCAGTATGGAAAAAGTTAAACCATTAAAAGAGGTTAAATAACTTACAGGTTAAAATTTGGTGCACTGAATCATTAATTAAAAAGTTTTGAAGGTATGTATAATGTACACACATTCGTACCCCCTCAAGAAAAGTGACACAAGTCAAAAATATTAATTTGTCCAGGAGAGTAAAAATAAACACTATAAAATTTTTAATTAGATACATACTGCAATGGTAAGTCAAAACTGATTGGTAAAACACACATAAACTTACTTTTTGTGTTGTCTTTTGTCACAAGTACAATTTAGACTTCATAGTATACAGAAACCCTAAAACTACCCCCTATTTTGACTTGTGTCGTTTTTCTTGCATTGTTACTTGATTTCTTTTTATTGATGATATTATTGAATACGGTTAGTAAAAACTTATTTCACCTTATTTAGCTTATTATTTTATGACTAATACAACTATAAACATTACCTGTTACAAGAGAAATCTGCTTACAAAACGGTATACAACCTAAACGAGAGTTTAAATCAAGTACCTACTAGACAAGTTTAAAAACAGTTCAAGAAAAGAGTGGATTAAAAATATCACTATAACTTTGCGAGATGTAATTTGAACGGATCAATTCCAAACAGTATCTCTTCCTTCTATCGCTATTTTTCTTGAGTAAGCTTTGCTTAAGACAAAGGAAGACTGGGGTTTTCTCTTTCGAATTTCAATCTCCCCTAAGTCTTTGTATGACAGTTTGAAAAGGAATGAATCTGGTCAAGACTTGTCAAACCTAAGAACTTTGAAATCAGTCATTGTTATAGAGTTGCCAGCCACATCTTTAGCCTAGTTATTACCTGTCATCATTTAAACATACTATTCTTATGTACGATTCATATACAGTGTGACCAGTAAAGTCCGCATCATATGGGATTTTTTTTATATTAAAAACTTTATTCGAAATTTGACTTTGGCATCAAGTTCTGCTTTGATCGAGATGAAAACTAACCAAAAAAATAGTCAAATTTCGAATAAAGCTATTAATTAAAAAAAAAATCCCAGATGATGCGGACTTTACTAGTCACCCTGTATAAAGCGAAATTTCAAATGTGCATTTGTTTTGGGAACCTCTTCCTCGAACTGTTTTTTGAATACGTCACTTTCCACTGTCTTTACAAGTAATAAGTATAGATATATTTCCAAAGTTGGTTCTACGATAGCGAAGCTGCAGATATCCGCTAGTCAATTAGGAAACAAAATTTTTCGGCGTTTCATATTACACAAAAGGACAAAAGCAAATCTTTTAATAAATAAGTTAATATTTCTTCGCGCCGTTATGTGGGTACCGGTCCGATGATTAATGAACCAACAAGTTTGTCGGTATCAACATATAAGAAACAACGCTTGATTTACGGATATCTTTGACCCGAGTTGGGTCACTAAATATCAATATTGATGCAATATGGCGTTGAGAAAATTTAAAAATAAAATATTTCATTTAAAAAGAATTTCAGTGGTAAGGTATATCTGCAACATTTTTAGTAGTACCGTGCGAGCAAAAATTATTTGCATCAAAGAGGGCTTGGATTAAAAAACGTAGGGCTTGGTTTAGATCACAATGATATGGGGACGATATATCTAACAAATCTAGGTTAAAATTTTGTCAAATTCATGTTATGACATGATATGCCAAACTAATGAGTAATAAAATAAGTAGACAAATACAAATTTATTTTTGTTGTTTACAAAATTAACAAAGTAAGAATATACAGAAAGAAAAAGAAAAATAATTACACAAATTGCTGAAATTGGCCACCGCCATGCTCCAAGCATAAATTCACACGTCTCTTCATATTTTCGAAAGTGTTGACCAGCATATCTGGAGAAATGTTACCACATTCTTGGATAATCCTTTCTTGTAATTGTTCTAAACTTGTATTTACACAATTCATACTTGCACTTTATAAGGAAATATATTTAGCTGCTTCTTAAGAATAGTCCTGCATGTTCCATAAGACCTTCCCACTTCTTGGGACAGGCGTCTAATACATTTTGTTGGCGTATTTTGCACTATTTCTCGAACGTTTGCAACAAGTTCTTCTGTTCTTACAGATGGTCTACCTGCTCCTTTTTTGTGTTCTATAGAACCTGTTTCCCTAAACACAGCCACGGTTCTTTTCAGGCAAAGATAAAGATTCTCAGCAATAAAAGCAACGTTAGGAAAATGTTCGTGAAAATCGTCCATGCACAAACCCGGATTGTATTGCCACTAACGATTTATTCTAACCCCGTTTTGAAAATAAGCTTCAACCATGAATGTATTGTGCTGGTCCGTAAAGCCCATTTTTGTGAATTGTTCAAAAAATTGGAAAAATTAGCTATGAATCAAATTAATTGTCAAAGATGACGGAATAATTAATTGATTGTTAATTCAGGTAATTACTGACACCCAACAGGTATTAAGCTCTACAGCTAATCATTACGCCCTTAGATGCAAGGCCCTCTTTGATGCAAATAAATTTTGCTCGCACGGTATCTTGTAATATGTTTAGAAATCTTCGTAAGACTATGCAGTAATGTTAGTAGGTAGTACTTAACATGTTTTATTTAGCAAAAAGCTACAATTAAATATTTTTTAATACATTTTTTTAACACATTTTTATAGATTTATTTTTAAATTTTAAAACGCAACCTTCTTTTAACAAAAACAGTCAGAAAAGTTAAACATTTTGCAAATTGTATCAAATATTACGTATCATTTTGTTTTTTCATTAAATGTAATTTTAAAGTTTTTTAAATAGTTTTAATGATATTTGAGATTTAATAGAATTTTCCAAATTATTATATTCTATCAAACCTTTATGAAAAATAGACATAAGCTAATGTTTTAGACACTGCATCATCTGCATCCATATAAAAATCTTGATTTATAATAATTATGATGGTCATAATTAAAAAAACTAATATTTTTAAACAATCAGGCAATAAATTATTTTTAATTTCATGTATAACGATACTAAATAAAAAATTAAATTTTTGACATTCAACCAATCTAAATTTTTGTATATTTGTCACAATTTAAAATAATTCGCATTGCCTTATTTTGTAAAATTTGTAATTTATCAAATATTGCCTCAATAGCACAATATAAAATGGAAGAACAATAAAGAAAATGTGGTAATATAATAGTATTAAATACAGTTTTTTTAGAAAACAAACTTAAATTAGAACTGATTCTTTTAAAATAACCTACTTTTCCGGCAATCTTCGATATGATACTTTCAAAATAATTAAAAAATTTTAATTTTGAATCAATAATTATCTCTAATATTTAAAACTGTTTACTAATTCCAATTTTTCACCATCAATTACAACATTTATGTTTTTACAATTTAAATTATTACCCATAACCATACATTTAGTTTTAGAAACATTTAATTATGATTTATTTACTTTTAGCCAATTTAATAATATCGTCACTCGCATTACGTAGGGGCCTATGTCGATTTTTGGCAAAAATGAGTTATACCCATATAAAGTCAGGGAAAGACTGCCTTAACGTTATGACAAACTGGCATATCTCAATACTACATGGTTTTTGTTTTATAGTATTATTGTAGTCAGGCCTATCTTAAATTATCGATAAAAATACTTTTACGTAAAGAACAAACTTAAGATTGGCCCCAAAGCTATATTTTTTGTATGGGTCTTACTGGGCGAATCTCAACATATTACTTTACGTTATAAAATATTTTTAAAGGATGAACAGTACTTTGCAGATAGGCCTTATTAATTTATTATTTATTGCAATTTTATTTAACACATAAAAGACAATTCGTAAAAAATAAAATAAATACCAATCCCATTTTTAATTTGTTATACCTCTAGAGAATAAATAATTAAATATTACACTAGCTGTTTTTAATTCTTTTGAAATTATGTGTTTAGAATTTTTTTTTTCCGTTTTTATAAAATAAAGATGTTTAAAGTTTAAAAATTTCGCTCCCTTTTCTTTGAAAACAAAATGTTTTATTAATATCACAGGGGCCTATATTATTTTATGTACAAATCAGAATTATAGAATATTGTTTTTACGAAGGGGCCTATCTTGATTATTATTTATTTTTTACAAGACCCGTAAAACTTCATTAAAAATTATTATGTCTCATCATTCTAGATTGATTTATCTAGGAAACTGTAAAAAAATAAACCTAAATAAAAAATTGCTGTCAATGCTGTATCCAAAATAAGCACCATTGATTTCTTTAAATCGCTCTACTGAAAAACTACAAAAACCGAGTTAGGCCCCTACGTAATGCGAGCGACGATATATTTATCTCAGAATTTAGAGTATTTAGTTAGACAATCAAAAATATTTAAAACATTAATGTAAATTAAGGTTTCATAAGCAAACATTTGTAACTTACACATTTTTAAAACTAAAGGCAGATCCTTGATGTATAAATAAATAATATTGGACCTAGTATACTTCCTTGAGGAACTCCTATATTATTTATTTTTTTATTTGAATATGTTTTTGATATTTTTGTTTTTGTGACCTGTTATTTAAATAATTTTTAAACCATTTATAAACGTTTCCGCGAATACCATACTGATACACTTTACTCAATAATCTAGCCCTGTCAATTGTTTGGAATGCCCGCTTAAAATCCAAAAATACAGCTATAAAATTTTGCAGACGATATTATGATCTCATGTGTCCACAACAAAAAAAATACCTTGTCGGACTTTCATTGTCTTTATTTTGTTACTTAACATAACGTTTCGGTGAGTTAGTATCTCTAACCGTTTTCAAGTAGTGCGTAAACTAAATTATAATTCTAAGGCAGCTGTCTTAAATATTATCCATGTGCAATGAACCTTGATGACTCCGCCTACGTGCTTATTGGAGTGTGAAGTTTGAGCTACTGGTTTTGGACAAGAAGAGGCTTCCAGATATTGGGGATATCTATACTTGGTTTACTAAATATATGGGTATTTTGATTCATGAAAGCTGCTTCTTTGAATTTTCGTTCATTTGTCATGTTGGTTGGTCCATACATGTTCCGCTATACCTGATCTCAAAGTTTCACCTCTTTGAGTATGTTTCAGATGTTCCTTAACTCGTACAGGAAGAGGTCTTTCTGTTTCTCCAATGTGCGATTTGTCACATTCGCAAGGGATTTGATAGATACAACTTTTTGTGTTTTCATTACGGGGGGTTTTACTTTTGTAAGAAAGCTTCTAAGCGTATTTCCGGATTTAAAGGCTGTTTTGATATTATAGTGTTTGGTTATCCTTCTAATCTTTTCAGAAATCCCCTTGACATAAGGTATTGTACGAAATGCTTGCTCCTCTTTCGTTTCTCTATTAGTTTTTCTTTCGCGATTTTAAGCTTTGAGATGGTATTAGTTACAAAAGCTTCAGGGTAACATTCTGTTTTAAATCTTTTTTGATGTTTGAAATTTCAATATTCAACCAAGATATCCTCAATATCTGGAATCCTCTTTGTCCAAAACCAACAGCTCAAACTTCACACTCCAATAAGCACGTAGGCGGAGTCATCAAGCTTCATTGCACATGGATAGTATTTAAGACAGTAGCCTTAGAATTATTATTTAGTTTATACTTGAAAACGGTTAGAGATACTAACTAACCGAAACATTGTGTTAAGTAACAAAATAAAGACAATGGAAGACCGACAAGGTAATTTTCTTGATATTACTACATTGTGTACCACCTTCAAACAAACAATAAAACTTTAAGTCAGAAATATTAAATAATGATGTAGGCATAGCTCCAGGTAGCATTTTGGGCCCCCTTTTTTTCCTAATATTTTTATCAGCGACTTAGCTTTTATAACGGAAGATAAAAACCAGCAGATTATTAAATATACAAATAATATCTACTAATAGAATTTATAGGAAGGAAGTCTTTAGATGACCCTTTAAGAAAATCCAAACTCTTGTTTAACCTAGTAGGTTTTCAAAAAATAGATTAATTTTAAACAAAGAAAAGACCAATATAATTTTATTTAAAACTAAACAGTCAACAGTTCAAGGACCACCAACATTAAGTATTGTTAATACAGAGTTAATGATTTCAAAGGATGTAAAATTTTTAGGTATCAATATCAATGAATGCTTTGACTGGTCGGTCCATTTGAACAATTTAATAAAAATACTAAACACTGTTTATTATGGAATAAGGATCGTTGGTAAGTATATGAATGAGGGAACAGTTAGGATAATGTATCATGCCAATTTTGAATCGCTACTAAAATATGGAATTATATTTTGGGGAAGATACAACATACAACGCGACATAAGACATTTTTGGGGCTCAATGAGAATTATGGGTAAGATAAGCAAAGTTGTAGGGGCGTTTTAAAAAATGAGCGTATAATGACAGTTTACGGGATATAATATATTTATGAATATTTAATGTTTTTCTTTAAAAATCAGGTACTTTGTAATTTTAAACAATCACATTCTTACCCCCACAAGAACAATGGATGTTAACTACCCAATACATCGACTGACACCTACAGAAAGATCTCCACATTATATGTGTTTAAAATTATTTAATGCATTATCAAATAGAATTAAAAAAGTAGATTCACAAAAAATGTACAAAAGAAAAATTAAAAAACTACTTATTGATTAAGAACCTTATTGTTTAGGTGAATTTTTCGCCTAGGAGTTTAAAGAAAACAATGTACTTATCTTTAGTTGGTAACGCCATTTAATTTTTATTTCGTATTCATGATTTTTATTAAAGAAGTTTATTATTATTATTAATTGATGCCTTTGAAGGGGCATGCATTCCGACTAAACTCTTAGAGTTGGGTTCTTGTTGGCATTACTTTTAGAGGATTCGCCATTAGTATTTTGGATTATCTAAACTCATGTCTGCAACAACATTAGGTACCTACAAAAAAACTAGTTATATAAGAATTGTATAAAATAAAAACTTTTATGATTGCCTCAAATGTTATTTCTAGTTCACCATTTATTATTGTTAGACTGTGTTATTATGTGTGGAATTATAGGAAATATGAATAAGAAACTGCATTTACAAGCTTGATATTTCTGCTGTTCTATATGCAAATTTGACTGTTCTTTATTAAGTTTCAGTTCAGAAGTTGCTCAAAATAGTATATTATGTTACAAGGACGAAAAATGTAGTATTTCGGACGTAATGCGAGAGATTACCGGACGAGGCAAAGCCGAGGCCGGTAACCCGCATAGTCCGAAATACATTTTTCGTCCGTATGACATACGATATTTTTTTATCCGATTGTGGTTTTGTTCCGATTATAAAATGATATAAAAATAAAGTAAACCAATAAATTTCATCTTGCACCGTAATAATTAATAATTTTTAATGTTTGTAGGTTAACAATAAAACCTGTAATATGCGTATATATGGATAAGTATAAGAAATAATTACTTAAATTAATAATATCATTTGACGTTTTGACAATCAGGCGATAAGTTTTAAAACTTGAAAACACAAAAATGGAAATAGAAAATGATTGTGAAGATCTTATAGTAGATACTCCACCTGATATTCGAGAAACTGCCAATAAAGTTATGTTACATTATTTGTTGCCACAAAAATCTCAGGAAATATATGAAAGAGCTTATAAAAAATTTATGGATTACCGGCAAGAAAAAGTATACAGTCGTTCTCGGAACACGTTTTCTTAGTGTCTATGGCGGATTTATCGAAAACTGTGAAGTCATCTACTTTGTCGTCGCAGTATTCCATGCTACGTGCAGTGGTAAATGTTAAACACAACATTGATATATCAAAATACATGAGATTACGAGCATTATTGAAACAAAAAAGTGTTGGTTATTATTCAAAAAAATCAAAGACCCTAACTAAAAAAGAGTTTCAAAAATTCCTTTGCCATGCTCTCTAGATGACAAATACTTAATGTTGAAGGTAAAACTAAAAATTTTCTTAATTACAGGTTTCTTTTATTTGCGGAATCGCGGGTGCATGTCGTCGAGAAGAACTGGCTCATATGAAAATTGATGACATACAAGATTTGGGAACGACTTTGTTAATAAAAAATCCCTATGATAAATCAAACAAACCGAGATCATTTACGGTAACGGGAGAATATCTAAAGTATTATACAAATTATATGGCTTCACGTCCTACAAATATGAGTGATGGGCGATTTTTTGTGTCTTATCGCAATGGAAAATGCTATAAGCAAGTTGTCGGTATACACAAATTTGGCTTCATACATCAGGACATAGCGTCTTACCTAAAACTGCCGAATGCCAAGAAATTTACGGGACATTGTTTTCGAAGAACATCGGCCACATTGCTTGTAGATGCGGGAGCAGACATAACTTCTCTAAAACGGCATGGAGACTGGAAGTCTTCTGGAGTAGCCGAGGTCTACATTAATGATTCCTTAAGCAATAAGTTAGAGCTGACCAAGAAAATATTCAACATTCCACAATCTGAACTGCAATCAGTACCGACTCAGCAGTGGCGTAGGGCTACTACCGCGAACCCCCGCAGTTGCGGGGGGGCCCGAAGGCTCCGAGGCCCGAAAGAGCCTATCGCTATAGCCCCGAACGGGCCGAAGTCCTGGCCTAAAAAGGCCAACGCCCAGGGGCTTAGACTCGATGTGTGTCTGCGACTTTTCCTTTAGAGACAGTCGCGTTGTGTATGCCGGTAATGGAAAAAAATGCTTTCCTTAAAAATATTAAAGACTTTGCGGTGTTTTTAATTGTGGAAAATTACACTTTATCATTAAATTTTCCAGAGGTAACAACAGAAAAATTTGCGGAGGCAAAAGCTAGAAAAAAACAATTTACCTAATTTACCACCTTAAAGCAACAATGAGATAACGGCTATAATAATTGTACTAAAATAATTTAACAGTATAATTAGGATAGGCAATTGCCTCGCAATAACTATTGAAATATTAAAGATTTTCTCGCTTAATTAAAAATATTTTTGTTTTTATCTCACTGTTGCTTTCAAGTATTTAGTATCGCTACCTTAGCTAGAATATTTTAGTTTTTGTCCCTTTTAGTTTTAAAGAATATTTTTTATTTTGTTCTTGTTCCTTGTTCAATAGTTATATTTATTGTAACGTTATCTTTAAATATAGTGTATTGTATTTTCCTAAGTGTTTTTATAGGCATTTAAGTTAAATTTTATATTAGGTTAGTAGTTTAAATAATAAACAGTATTACCTAATTTTGTTTGGTAACACAAACTTTATATATTATATTCTTAATATAGGCGAGTGGGCCCTAACACAATTTCCGAGGGGGGGCCATAATTTGTCGCTACGCCACGGCGACTCAGGTATCGCAATCTGTGTTCCAATCGAGTTCGATATTGGAGAATAATATCACAACAGAGGACAAAAATAATAACACATCCTCAAAATCAAATGTACAGCACCCTGTTCTTGTTCAAAATTGTTCTAATTGTACATTTAATTTAAATATTGTAAATAATTGAAAATAAAATAAAGTTTGTTGAAAAAATGTTAGCGTCCGAAAAATATTTTTTCGGCCTGGGACGAAAAGTGTTACCTAGCTACCAGCGCAATGGTCAATACCTTATTGAAAAGGTTACCTTTTCGTACAAATATCTGATCTATAAAACGTCATTTTTTGACACAATCAGATTAAAAGAGATTTATAATAAATTTATTTTATACCCGCCTCTGCCAACGAAACAAAATTAAAAAAAAAATAGCTATTGAAAGGAGTCAATATCGTGGCTTGCAGAGCTTACAACACCTAGTACCATTGTTGGCCTAACGAACCGATCGATCGGCCGATATCAATCTTAATCAATTACATATTGATACTATTTGGCATTCGCGGTTTTCGTTTGACATGCCTGCGTAGAGTTAGGTGACCACTGATCACACTTATTGGTTAATAATACCAAAAAAGCAAATCACTGGAATAAAGTTAATGCAATCTTTTTACAAGAATATTTTTTAATTTTTTCTGGCATTCTTTGTGACGAAATCTAATAGAGATCTGTTAGGTACTAGGTACAATTAAGAAGAACAGAACAGCGCAGCGTCCCCAAAAACGAAGTGTATCCATTAGAACCTATAATCCACAAGACGTTGATAGGGGTTTGTTCGGCGCACGCCGTTGTATTAGTTTTAACGTATTTGTTGCGTAGGTTACATTGTTTTTCGGAGCCTTCTAGTTGTCCTGTTTGAATTTGAATATTATTGATCGTACCAATATCTGTTTCAAATAATTTATTTTTACTTTGCTTTTAAGTTTTTTTAAACGTTGCATGTCAGATAAAGCAATAGAATATTCTTATTTCGGACAACCCATCATTAGTATTAGACTTTAGAATCTATGGACGAATTTTACGACCTCAGTAAACCATATTGCATAATAGATAAATATATGCAATGGTAAACGACAAGAACAATAGCACACTAAAAGCTATTTAAATTTTTGAAAACTGCAGTACTGATTTTTAGAGGTAAGTAGGTAAATGCTTTATTCACCGTAGCAAGCAAATATTATGATTAATGTTAAGTTTCATTAAAACTGCTAGTCGGAACTAATACAGTATATAAAACCAGATTACACCCCCAATAAAACTTGATCATAATATATTGTGAGTATTCAGAGCAATAATGGCTATAAGGCTATAAACCCTTCTATGGTAGCAATAACTCCTATTTTCTATTAGGTAGATTACCGTGATATTATCACTAGAAAAAAGAAAAGCACAAAGTCTCAAGTCAAATTATATATTGTGCAGAAAGACTTTGTGCTTTTATTTTTTCTATACTTTTTGTTTTGTTTGAAGAAAGTAAAGCCAAGTAAATGTTGGAAATGACCACCATGACTCTCCTTGCCGTAATAAAGATTTTGCTCAAAACGTTGCTGCACATTTTGCAATACTTGAGGAGTAATTTGAAGGCACCCATTCACAATTCTTTGTCGCAAATGTTCTAACGATGTTGGCTGAGTAGCATCAATTTAGCTTTTTAAGTGACCCCACAGAAAGAAATCCAAAGGTGATAAATCTGGTGATCTTGGGGGCCATTCAATGGCACCTCTTCTACCGATCCATCGACCTGGAAACGTCTGATCTAATTATTGTCGCACACGTAATGCGTAATGTGGTGGGGCACCATCCTGTTGAAATATCAACCTATTCGCAATGTAACATTTAATTTTTGTGGCTGCTGTATGTGTACCTAATGATAAATTCTGGGATTAGAATCGGACCAGTATCGGCAGTTATGACGATTTACTAGGTAATGGAAGCGCTTTACTAGGAACACAATGCGTCGCATTGAGAAGATCAATTTATTTCTTAACAAAATTGCTGTATTAAAAGTAGTTTATTATTTAACAAGACTGTGCTGCTAATGGAACTAATTACTACCAATAAAAACACTGTTCTAGCAAATCTGGAATTGATTTAACACTAAAGCAGGTTTGATACACTAGCAATTTGTTTAATATGTATAGTATAGTATAGTATAGTACATCTTTATTTGCAAGAATTTTTTGCATAATTAGGCAAATAGCGTCAAACGTAAGTAAAATAAAAAATTAACAAACAAAATTAAAATATTACAGATAATAAATAATATCTAAAACAACAAAAAGTTAAAATGTTAAACACAGTCTAAAATTTATAGCAAAAACTTAAAAGAATACAAACTACCTACTTTGAGGAAGCGATTGCCCAAGAAATTCGGCAACAGTATACGGCTCTATGTCAAGAATGTGTGAAAAAACCTTTTTCTTAAAAACCTTAGGATTTTTTTCTTGCTGAATTTGAATTGGAAGTTTATTAAAAAATTTCACACACGCACAGATTGGACTTTTTTCCGTCAAAGACAATCTATGCACTGGGGTATTAAGATTGATATTTCTCGTGTCATAGCTGTGGCCAGGCAGGAGATGACTGAACCGGGAGAAATTCTTAAACAGAAACATTATGCACTCAAAGATGTAAACACCAAAAAAGGTAAGTATGTTTAGTAACTTAAACTTTCCCCTGCAAGAATCCCTAGCCCTCATATCAAGCAAGACTCTGACAACTCTTTTCTGCAGGATGAGCACCTCAGTGGCCCCCGAAGCAGCCCCCCAAAACATCACACCATATCTCATAACAGAATAAAAGTTTGCATAATAGACTGAAAGCAAGGTATTTCTTCCCAAATAATCTTTAAGGGCTCTTATTGAGTAACATGCAGAATTTAGTTTTTTTGAGACATGTTGAATCTGCACATCCCAATTTAGGTGTTGATCTATATAAAATCCCAAAAATTTTACAAATTTTGATGGCTCGATGTTCTGAGAAAGTACCTCAAGGGTCTCCGGGTACTCACCGCGCGACTGACATGTTCTAAAGCAGACAATTACTGTTTTATCATTATTTAGGAGCAGCTCATTCCCACTAAACCATCTCTCAGCCTCCCGCAGTGTATTTTTTGCAGTTGCAAAAAGACTCTCCAGTGTTTGGCCCCAAAAAAGACCATTTAAATCATCAGCAAAGTTCACCAGGCTTGATGACTCATCCCTAAAAGCTTCAGGCAAGTCATTTATGTAAACCAAAAACAGAAAAGGCCCCAAAACGCTTCCCTGAGGAACGCCTAGACTGATGTTGATCTCTTCCGAAAAGGACTTTGTCCCTTCTATTTCCAAACAGACTTTCTGAGATCTTCCAAGAAGATATGACCTTAACCACTCCAATGCTGGACCCCGGATTCCATAAAGTTCAAGTTTTTTAAGTAGTAGCTCATGGCTCAGGCTGTCAAAGGCCTTTGACAGATCCAGGAATACCCCCAGAGTTTTGTATTTGCTTTCCAGTTTTTCTATAATTTTGGCAACAAAGTCAAAGGTTGCAGTCTCAACAGATCTACCCGCAAGAAAGCCATGCTGACAATTATTAATAAGGTTTCCTGATAAGAAAAAATTCTTTAGCCTATCCAACATAGCTGTCTCAAATATATGTGTTAATATAAAATAAGCTATCAATTCAAACTATGTCAAGGCAAACCTGTTGTATTACATTATTCTCCTCAGTCCTTATTTGAAAAACCTAAATTATCACTTATAATCTCCCTAGCAGCAGAATTATTACCGGTAATTTTTTTCAAGGTCACGAATGGTTTTGTTGATAGAAAATTATCGTCCCCCGTCGAAGAAGAGGAAAATTTTCTATCAACAAAAACATGAGTACGTATTCTGTGAGTGAAACCGAGAAAAAATTATCGGGAATTAATTCTGCTGCGTGGGAGATTCGGTAAGAAAATTTCATAAATTGGAGTTTCCTTTAATATGATGAGATGATGAGACCTACGACCTATTCTCAATAAAAATTATAAGTTAGCAACAAAATGTATTTTTTCTACTGACGTTTTATAATAACCTCTTTTCGATTGTCATTATGGTATTTTTTGTTTCTCATTAGGCGCAGCGTGCTTAAAAAACTTTAAGCACGTTACCAGGAGCAACGTGCTTAAAAGTAACGCAGGTAATTATTTACAATTAAAACGTAACCACAGACTAGGTATAATTTAATATTTTTTGGCAAGTGTCAATGAAACATAGGTAATAAAATGTTAGTAAAATTAAGTTTTTTATTATAAAACCTCAGTAGAAAAAATATTGTATACAATTCGGTACGAAACAATGTTTTTTAGTCACTTTGACGTGTTGTCAAACTCGGCTTTGCCTCGTTGGACAATTTCACGTCGCGTGCCTAAAAGACACTCATTTCGCAACTTATTGTATAAATAGCTATTGATTTTATTCTGAGTGACGTTTGCCATAAAAAATAAAGCACTTCATTTTTGACAGAAAAATTATCACTTATTAATTTTGTTAGTTTAATACGCTATAGACTATCGCGATAGTATCCCGTCGTTATAAGTAATGCAAACAAAAAGGAGCCTTCTAATTGGTTGAAAATAAATTTATGAAATATGAAATTTTCAATTTAATTTTTTTAATAATAACACTGGCCGACAAGATTTTTCTAACACAGGTCAGCTCTTTATTTTTAAAATGGAAATACCCTTCTAATAATAGAAAAAATATTGGGAAAGCCCCAATACATACCATTTTTCAATAGGACCATTTTACATTAGCTGGTAGTCAATTTAATTAGGGGGGTTAAAAATGCATGCATTTTATAACAGAAAAATTACCTGAACTGTAGGAATTTTAGTAGGACTTTAGGAAGGATTTACAAAATATTGCTGTTTTCTTTGTTTGTGGGACAGTCGTGCAGTAGATCAGCATTATGTAATAAAAGATTGGCCACAAAGAAGTGAATTTCAGCCGGGATCTCAAAATGTTAAGTTTGCACCTCTTGTAGACCCCAAAAAAGTCCTTCTGCCTCCTCTTCACATTAAACTTGGGCTGATGAAAAACTTTGTGAAAGCTACGAATAAAGACGGTGATGGATTCAAATACCTAAGACAAGTCTTTCCCCAGTTAAGTGATGCCAAATTAAAGGAGGCATTTTTATTGGGCCACAAATCAGAAAATTGCTGGACGATGTCAACTTTACAGAGAAGCTTACCAAGCAGGAACTCAGAGCATGGAACTCATTTGTTAGTATAGTAAGGGGATTTTTGGGCAACAATATGGATGCAAACTATCAACAGTTAGTTGATGAACTTTTATATTCCTACAAATCGCTTGGTGCCCGAATGTCATTAAAAATTCACTTCCTCCATTCCCATCTGTCATTTTTTCCTGAAAATTTGGGAGCTGTCAGTGACGAGCAGGGTGAAAGGTTCCACCAGGATATCAGGACAATGGAAATTCGCTATCAAGGACGATGGGATCCAGCCATGATGGGTGATTCCTGTTGGTTTTTGAAAAGAGAAGATATGACCCCTCATAAAAGGAAAAAATAAAATGTAATTAGTGTGTTCAGTTAATATTTTTAATGTTTGTGTTTTTCTTAGATGTAAGGTATGTTTAGTAGGTGTAAAAATTTAAATATAGTCGATATACACAGTTAGAAAATTCTTAAATTATTATTTCAATAGATATTAAATAATATTGTAAAAATGTGGTACTAGTAATGTAACAAGAAAACGTTACGTGTTATAACTTTTTTTTTCTCATTTTCGTATTTGGATAGGTCCATTCTACCACAATATTCTATTTATCTTTGTGTTACAACAAAAAAAATATTTTTGTCGGCCAGTGTAATTATTTATATAATAAAAGTATTATGACCTAATTATGATCTAACAACATTATAAATTTGTTGTAAATTTAAAGAACAAGTTCTCACTGTAAACCGTACTTTTTCATATGCTAAACCGTTTTCGATTCACATGTTGAAAATGTATTTTTGTTTTATGAGACCATATAGTTAAAAAAAAATTAAAAAACTTCAATAAACGCATTGCTATGAAAGGCAGCGATGCAAAGAATAAGATATAGAATAGCAACGGATAGTTCATCATATATACTAATGCCGAAAGGTCTAAGCGTGGCTAATCTAATTAACCGAGTCATACCGTTCGGTTCCTTTGAAATACCGGGGCGCTTATAGGACCACCTGGTATCTCGCAAATTTGTAAATGTTGGTAGAAAACATGAAATACCATTTTTAAAAGACATGATACACTAAAAAAGGATGTTGTACGGTCGTGTTCGAGAGAGACACTATTGGTTTGTTTTTTATAATATTCAAAATTTAAATTATACAGTGTGACCAGTAAAGTCCGCATCATAGGTATGGGACGTTTTTTTATTAATAGCTTTATTCGAAATTTGACTTTGGCATCAAGTTCTGCTTCGATCGAGATGAAAATTAAGCAACAAAATAGTACTCACGTGATTCGCATTACCTGTCAAATTTTAATTATTTTCAAAAAATAGTTTAAAAGTGGGATTATTTCTGAAAGTATCGAAAAAAGTTATTAAAAAATGTTTTTTTAATGCAGTTTCTAGCCCACATGCAAAATTTTAGCTGCATAAGATAATTTTGATTTTTTACCCATATTTTGTAAATGGGCATTTTCACTATTCTTAAATTTGATACATTTGGCATTTGAATTGTTCAGTCGGTGCTATAATAAGTGTTTTTCATCAATAAAATTATTGCTAGGTCATAACATTAATTTATTTCACCACAGTAAAAACCGGGTAAAATTCAATCAATTTGAAAATCTCAAAACAGGCGCGACTCATGACGTAGATATGTTTAAAGCTTGCTAGAGCGCATGCGTTTAACCTCGCACACGCGTAAATGCTGATCTGTCGAACTGCCATGGGCAAATTAGGCCGCTGTTGCCATATGTAGAAAGTTTTATAATCTTAATAATATACTTTCTTCTTAGAACTTTATTTGGATACTTTAAATAAATATAAACATAATACTGGTAAAATAATTCATTCCGCAGCTATTGAATGGAAAACTGGTATATTATAATTACTAATTGCTAGTCAATTACCATTAATTACACTGGTACTATAATATATGATTTTTGAGAGTATCGGCAACACTGTCAAGCTGCTGATTTTGTGAATTCTTGATATTTTAAGCCAGCGACTCGACTATTCCTATCATTCCTCTGTGCATCAATCTTCCGGCGCGATGACGTAGGTATGTTTAAGTCCGTGTTTTTATTCAAGGAGTTTTTTTATTTATTTATTTTCTCAGTTACGGCTTAAAAGTATAGAAAAGTAAAAACACAGAAAATTTTATTTTTTGTTCCTTTATACACTACTACCAAAATCAAAATTTAGTGAAAAGGCCCATGGCAACACTTTTGCAAAATAAGATTCAACGCAACGTACATACATAAAACTTCTTAGTTTTGACAATGCTTTATTTCAGATACATTTTCTTTAAAGTAGCGTGTAGCGCCATATTAAATGTGTGTTTTTCTACAAAATCAAAATTTGGTCGCATGTGATGCAAAGTTTATTTGTTTTTGACACTGTATAAAGGTAACTTTATACAATAAGTAGGTATTTTTGAAAACGTAGTTTGTGTCTGAAATAATACACCTTAATATTAAGACAAAAAAGAACACAATGTCATCCAGTAAAGTGTTCATTAAGTGGAAAATAAATTTTAGTGGTGGATAAAAAATCTGAATTATCTTATGCAGCTGAAATTTTGCACGTGGGCTAGAAACTGCATTAAAAAATTTTTTTTCTTATAACTTTTTTCGATATTTTCAGAAATAACCCCACTTTTGAATTTTTTGGAAAAAATGAAAATTTGACAGATAATGCGAATCACGTGACTATTTTTTTGCTTAATTTTTTATCTCGATCGAAGCAGAACTTGATGCAAAAGTCAAATTTCGAATAAACCTATAAATAAAAAAAATCCCATATGATGCGGACTTTACTGGTCACACTGTATATGGTATGATTTAAAACATTTCTTGTGCACAAAAAAACCCTATAATCAACTTTTTAAATATTTGTAATAAAACCACATCAGGCATAAATCTGATGGGTGCAGGGCCGTAGTCAGAATGTTTTCGCTAGCCTTCATAGCCAGGATATTATAAGATTAACGAACGATGCTTTTACTGCAACTAGCGATTATCTAAAATTTATTTATTCCAAAATCGTTTGTTTATGCGGGATTCTCTACTAGTAAAAACATCTAAAAATATAATTGTTAAATATAACTAATTAAAATACAAGGTAAGTCAAAATAATACTTAAAACGTTAATATTCAATAAAAAAATAAAATATTTAAATATGTATAAAATTATTCAATTAATATTTCTTTAAATAAAATAATATAACTAATAATATCGTTTAGATATCATTTATAAATAATATTGAAAATAATAATTAATCATAAAATAAGTGCACGTTTAAATATTTTTTAGTTTAAAATTTAGCTTCTCCTTTTTTAAGTATTTTCTCAGTTATCATTTTAAAACGTTTTATATTTAAAAATTTTAATTCTTGTGGTATTTCGTTGTAAAATTTCATACCTTGAAAATAAATGGAGTTCTGACCTGCCCTATAGTGTGTATTAAAGGTAAATCAATATTGAAAACAGTTCTAGTTTAATGATCATGTACGTCACGTCTGTAATTGAGCTTTATATTTGAATGTTTATTTTTTGATATAATTTGGTGAACAAAAACAATATTTTGCATTAAATAAATATATATTGACATAATAATAAAATTTTTATATAAAAGTTTAGTTGAAAATTGTCTATCCAAGCAATATATATTTTTGATTGCTTTATTTTTTAAAACTTGTGAAGGGTTAAGCACATTTTGAAAAGTTGATATTTAAAGTTAAATATTGTAAATGAGAGTGAATAATAGCAAAATAAATAGGACGAAACATATAAATAAAAATATAAAAAAATATATAAAATCCAAACACACGAATTGCGGTTCAGTGAAACTACTAAGCATCAAATCGGCGTCCCAATTTTTAACTACAAACTCATCAACAGAGAAAATAAATATAAAAACTAATAGAATTAGTTTTAAGTTTATATCGTTATAATTGTATAATTATTGTTAAGTGGTTAAAAATAAAAGTCGTTTTTAAAAAGGGCCCGTTGCCTAATCGCTGTTCCTCCACTATAAAGACAATCAGCAAACCATGCTGTAAAAACTAAACCGCCACGCAAGAAAAAAGCAACGAAGATAACCGTAATTCTTAAGCCGGCGACATCAGCGATGATGACACTCAACATACAACACAAGAAAATCCAATATTAGAAATTTTTATTATATTACATACTAAATAAAAAATTAAATTTCTGACATTCAACCAATCTAAATTTTTTAACATAAAATTTATTTTTGTATATTTGTCACAATTTAATAAAATCCGCATTGCCATATTTTGTAAAATTTGTAATTTGTCAAATATTTCCTCACTAGCACAATATAAAATGGAAGAACAATAAAGAAAATGTGGTAATATAATAGTATTAAATACAGTTTTTTTTAGAAAACAAACCTAAATTAGAACTGATCCTTTTAAAATAACCTACTTTTTCGGCAATCTTCTTATGATACTTTCAAAATAATTAAACATTTTTAATTCTAGATCAATAATTATTATCCCTAAATATTTAAAACTGTTTACTAATTCCAATTTTTCACCATCAATTACAACATTTATTTATCTTTTGACAATTTAAATTATTACCCATAACCATACATTTAGTTTTCGAAATATTTAATAAAAAGTTTTTTTTTTATCCAATTTAATAATATATTTATCTCAGAATTTAGATTATTTAGAAATTAAGACCATCAAAAATATTTAAAACAATAATGTTAATTAAGGTGTCATTAGCAAACATTTGTAACTTAGAGATTTTTAAAACTTAAGACATATCGTTGATGTATAAAATAAATAATATTGGACCTAGTATTCTTCCTTGAGGAACTCCTATATTATTTAGTTTTTTTATTTCAATATGTTTTTGATATTTTTGTTTTTTGTGACCTCTTATTTAAATAATTTTTAAACCATTTATAAACGTTTCCGCGAATACCATACTGATACAATTTCCTCAATAATCTAGCCCTGTCAATTGTTTCGAATGCCCGCCTAAAATCCAAAAATACAGCTATAACATTTTCCCCTTTATCAATGGTTCTCTTTCACGTCTCAATCACACATTGAATGGCTGTCTCTGTCGAGTACCCTTTTCGAAAACCAGCTTAAAAGGAAACTACAATTTTGTTGGCATCGATGAATTCTAATAACTGTTCATATACGACTTTTTCTAATAATTTTTCAACATCCCATAAAACATTTACTGGCCTCGTCTCATCCTATCTTTTAGAGTTAAAAAGATGCTTCAAGAAACAAGTTCCAATAACATATAAAACCAGTACCAAAATATATACAAGAAAAACAATAAAACATTACACACTACTACCAACATTATTTCCAAAAACAGTAAAGAACGACAACATCGTTACAATCGACACACAAGATACGACAGTTTATTAAAAAAAACATAAAAATCAACCAAGTAAAGGCAGAGTAAAATTAAATTTTGAGTAAACAGGCTCTCTAGAAACAAATCTAACTATGCGATGCGTAGCCTTAGATATTTGAGCAACCCCCACAACTTTTTTTTTTTTTTTTGGCCTTGAGCGTAGCTCGTTTAGCCACCGCAAAGTATATTAATTAAATAAATTATAGATTAAATAGTTTTTTACAATTTAATGATAGGGATCTGCACAGGGACACTCGTTTCACGCCACTGGGGCCTATCAGGGCGACTTGAATTTATACATAGGACAGTGAAGGCCACTAAAAATGGGAAAACACATATGGTTAAATTAGGATAATTATGGAGGATAAGGAGTTTTAGATTTATTATATTTTAAAGCCGGTCAGTTTCAGATATTTTATAAATATTGACTCTATCGTTGGATTTATATTGGCGTTGACCATGAATGAGGTACAATTTGGGGGCAGTAAACTATGTTGGGCCAGTTCTGAGTAAAGAAATTTGGTTGCATTTCTGTTAAGGCCGCAACCAAACATTTTGTGGTCTAGATCATCTAAAGATTGATTGTCGCAGTTGCATACGGGAGTTTCACTTAATTTTAGTTTGTGTAGGTGTTTATTAATGTTGCCATGGCCAGTAACATATCTAAAATATGAGGTAAAGCAGTGTCTTGAGAGTTGTAACCTTTTTATTATGGGTTTAGTTGGGAGATTAGGGTATATGGATGTATAGTTATTTTTATTGTTTAGTGTATAATTGTGATAAATATTCTGCCATGTTGTTCTTAATCTTGTTTTTATAAACGGGAAGAGATCGCTTGCGAGAATTCCCCTCATAATTATTCCATCTTCCGCTGCTCGTTTTGCCGCCCTGTCAACTTCTTCATTCCCTTTTAATCCTGTGTCTCCTTTAACCAATAGAAATACTATTTGGACATCTTTTGAATACAGGTTGTTCCCACAACTTTCATAATATCAAACACTTGTTTCAATTTATTTTCGTTTTTACAGTTCCTTCACACACCGCTAGGACACCCAGTATACAGGGTGTCCGAAAATGATGAGCGAAAAATTTAGGGGACAACTCTTAACCGAAAATAAATGTTATCTCTTCCTATAACATTTTTTTCGAAAATTGATTACTAACAGAGTTATATTTGCAGTTTTAAAATATCCAAGTTACTATAATAATAAATGAAACATTCAAATCAAAGGTTGAAAGTCACGTCTTTCCTTTTCAATGCATAAATTAATTCTTCTTAAAAAATTTAATTAATTAAATTAAAAAATAATAAATTAAAATGATTTCGTATTCATCACATGCAAGCAATGTTATTTTAGCGTTTTCTCGAAAATGGTCCGATTTATCGAAACAAAGTAGTATACTTTGGGCAAATTTGTATTCTTCATCCTGAAAAAGCTTCACATACGAGTCAAAATATTATGAGCGTGGCAAAAGGTATTGCAAAAAAACTGCAAATAAAATTTAACTTTAACACACTGTAACCCGTTAATAATCAATTTTCGAACAAATGTTAAGGGAAGAGATAGCATTCATTTTCGGTCTAGAATTATCCCTTAAAATTGCCGGATACCCTGTATACAATAATATACATAGTAAATCATATAATTACGAATAAATTTATTTAACTATGGAATTTTCTTTAGCCCCAATGTTTACCCAACGTTAGTCAAAACTCCAGCAATGCCAACAAAAGCTGTGAAAAAGAAAAGTAATCCTTCTGAATATTTACCACTGAGGTAACTAAACGTATCAAATTAATTTATAACTTTTACCTATTTACTAACACTAATTCAAATAAAAAAAAAGTTAAATTCAATGCTAGAACGAGAAAAAACAAAAACTTCCGAGTAGTGTTTTCTCCCCAACGTTTAGTGTATTGACATTGACCCATATCTCCATAAATATCTTAAACAGATTACAGAATGTAGGTAGGTATTCTTGGTAAAGTATATTAAAAGACAAATTTATGCACGTAGACTTTGTTCAACCATTTATGCCAGTATAGCCAGAATACAACAGAAAATAATAAATTTAACAATAAACAAAACCTAAATTGCGACATGATTTTCAATATATTAAAGAAGAAAAGAGCCGCCAAGTATTACAGCTATTGTTCTGAAAGGTCGTTAAATGAAATACACCGTATTCACTTACCTCGTAGTAATAATTATGAACCGTCGCCACGGGCACTCAAATCAGAACCGTATTTATCAATAATAGGGCCTTAACGACGATTATAGTAACTTGTTACGATCCAAACTATAATTAATAAAATTCTTATCCTTCAAATTCAAATTCAAATTAAATTTATTCTACCTAGGATCATTCGCCTTGCAAGTTTTAATCCAACGCTGCAGAGACACAAATAAAGATGTCTACATCTGCTTCATTGACTTTGCAAAGGCCTTTGATAGTGTCAACCACGAACTTCTCATATCCATACTAAAAAAGGTAGGTCTCGACAGTAAAGATAGAAGAATGATACCTATACTGGGGACAAACTGCGTGTGTGAACGTAGGTAACTCCTCTACTGAAAAGGTCGAAATAAAGAAAGGTGTACGCCAGGGATGTATACTATCCCCCCTCCTGTTTAACAGATATACAGAGGAAATCTTCAGTGAAGCATTGCACGACGCTAATGTGGGCATAAAACTAAATGGTGAACTCATCAACAATATTCGATATGCTGACGACACTGCAATACTTGTCAGCAGTATTGAAGAACTTCAACATCTACTAAGAATGATTCAAGCCATCAGCGAACAGTACGGTTTAAAGCTCAATGTTTCAAAAATCAAATGGATGGTTGTCAGTAAACGACAACAACAAGCAGACCAGCTGATACTTAATACCGAACTAGTAGAGCAAGTCAAGAAATATTGCTATCTTGGATCAATGGGACCAGTCTATAGAAATAAGATCAAGAATTGAAAAAGCGAGAACAGCGTTTAACAACATGAAATCATTACTTATTAGCAGGGATATATCCTTGCAGACAAAAATATAATTAGCTAAGTGCTACATATTTTCAATTCTTTTATATGGGGTAGAATCATGGACGATGACAGACCGAATGATGAAGAAACTGGAGGCCTTCGAAATGTGGGTGTACCGTCGCATTTTACGAATATCGTGGACCGATTACATCACCAACGATGATGTTCTCCGCAGACTCGGTAAACAGAGAGAAATCTCATTCACTGTTAAAAAACCTAAAATGGAATACCTTGGGCATATAATGCGCCATGAGAAGTATCGTATCCTGCAACTCATCTTACAAGGCAAAACAGACAGCAAAAGAGGACCGGGTAGACGAAGACATTCATAGTTGCATAACCTGCGTAAATGGTTCGGACTCACTTCAATAGAACTTTTTCGGAGTGTAGCGAACAAAGTTAGAATAGCCATGTTAATCGCCAACGTCTGCAACGGATAGGGCACAACAAGAAGAAAAAGAAGGATCATACATTATGATTTGAGGTTCGTCATATACCTACCGTGCGAGCAAAAATTATTTTCATCAAAGAGGGCCTTGCATCTAAGGACGTAATGCTTAGCCGTAGAGCTTAATACCTGTTGGGTATCAGTAACTACCTGAATAAACAATCAATCAGTTATTCCGTCATCTTTGACAGTCGTTACAAGTAATTTGATTCATCGCTAATTTTTCCAATTTCTTGAACAATTCACACAATGGGCTTTACGGAACAGCACAAAACATTCATGGTTGATGCGTATTTTCTAAATGGGGTTAGAGTAAATGGTGAGTGGCACTACAATCCGAGTTTGTGCATGGACGATTTTCACGAACATTTTTCTAACGTTGCTTTCATTGCTGGGGATTTTTATCATTGCCTGAAAATAACCGTGGCTGTGTTTAGGGAAACAGGTTCTATACAACACAAAAATGGAGCAGGAAGACAATCTGTAAGAACAAAAAAAATACGCCAACAAATTGTATAAGACGCCTGTCCCAAGAAGTGGGAAGATCTTATGGAACATGCAGGACTATTCTTAAGAAGCAGCTAAATTTATTTCCTTATAAAGTGTAGTATTCCAAGAAATACAAGCCGCAGATTTTGAAAGACGCAGGAATTACTCTCAATGGTTTACCCAAAATTTATTGGAAATAAATGATTTATTAGACCTGACATTTTTTTCGGATGAAACCTGGTTCCACCTCTCCGGTTATGGGAATTCTCATGTGGAGTAGTGAAAATCCCCATTTTTTTGTAGAGTCCACATTGCACCCTCAAAAAATTGGTGTCAGGTTAGCTGTTTCCCGAAGAAGAATTGTTGGTCTTATTTTTTTCCATGACACAGTTACAGCACAGGGGTATTGAGACAATATTTTGAATCCATTTGTGGAGCAATTACTTGACGACGAACTACGTTTTGGTTATTTTCAACAGGACGGTGCAACCGCCCATACAGCCGCCGAAACTATTAACTACTTACGAAATTTTTTCGACGACAAATTGATCAGTTTTCGATCAGACATTGAATTCCCGCCTAGATCATCTTGTTAAACGGTTATGGATTACTTCGTTTTTCCTCATTTAAAGTACACTGTTTTTAAAACACCAGTTGCAAATTTAGAACAATTACAAGAAAGGATTATCCAAGAATGTGGTAACATTTCTCCAGAGATGCTGGTCAACACTTTCAAAAATATGAAGAGACGTGTGAATTTATGCTTGGAGCATGGCGGTGGCCAATTTCAGCAATTTATGTAATTATTTTTCTTTCTTTTTCTGTATATTCTTACTTTGTTAATTTTGTAAACAACAAAAATAAATTTGTATTTGTCTACTTATTTTATTACTCATTAGTTTGGCATATCATGTCATATGTCAATATGAAGTTGACAACATTTTAACCTAGATTTGGTTAGATCTATTATCCCCATATCATTGTGATCTAAACCAAGTCACACGTTTTTTAATCCAAGCCTTCTTTGATGCAAATAATTTTTGCTCGCACGGTTAAACTGTAAAATTAACTAACCTAGGAGACAGTTTACCTTAAATTTCAGACTACAAACAATAAATTTACGAGAAAAATCTAGAAGGTCAAAACCTTTTACGTAAATATGACATCATTTAGGCATTCAAAAAGTCTTTTAGTGTGTAAAATGCATTTTTTTAAGGAAGTCCTTTAGTTTTCTTTCAAATATACCTCTTGTTATGGATTGTTTGATTTCTTCTGGTAGTTTATTAAAAATTTTGATGCAGACATAGTGAGGAGATTTTTTATATCGTGTTAAAGTGTGTCTAGGGACTATAAGACCATTTGCGTTTCTTGTAGGATAGTTGTGATTATTTCTGTTCTCTTGGAATTATGTTCCGTAAAGTAGAAGGTCAAGTAAGGAAAAAAATAAAGAAGGATTTAAATACTTAAATGCAGTAAAAAGCAGGTAAAGAAGGTAAACATCCAACGATGTTGTATCTTGGCCATATATTTTGCTACCTAAGTTGCAGTATTATCCGATTACAGTAGATGTTGAAAGACGCTTCTCTTTATATAAACATATTTTTACTAATAGAAGGCAATTCTTTTTAGTTAAATATTTAAAAAATATTTAAAAATAATGCCTTTAATACAATTTTAGGTTAAAAAATGTCTCTTTGTCTTTTTGCATTTTTTTTTTAAATAAACATATTTTTTAGAACCCAATGTGTTTCTTTACCTTATTTTACTATCATAACTTAAGAAATGTTCCATACCAATATGCATATTTGGTAAAAAATGCAAAACTTTGCAATGCAAAATTTTAAAACAAATTTTATATTCATATTGTTTTATGGTAAAAAGTTTATAGGTATTTCGTATGTGATTGTAGACAGGGGCGGTTCTAGACCCAAAATATCGGGGGAGGCACCACATTGGCGCAGCCACAATTTTTGGTAGCCTTCGCAAACAAATAACGCCGCAGGCCAAAATTTTTTAGGATTACGCCCAAATTGTATCAAATTATGTAAATAATAAAGCACCCGGAATTTGTTTTTGTTTTTTTGTATTTCTCTTGAGATATTTTAAAGTTTTTTTCAGAAATGTTGGGGGTCCTGGGCCCCCCCAGGCCCCCCCGAAGAACCGTCCTTGATTGTAGATAATGTCAAATAATGCAGTGTATTATTGTATATACATTTTGCAAATTATTTACGAAAAAGACCATCAATATTCTTCTGATTAACTATTTAAAGATAGCAAAAAAATGGATATTAAGCAAATATTTCCTTACAACATGTTAATATATATTTTTAAACATAAAAATAAAATAAATTATATTAATCACACACATGAAACTCGTCATAAAAATACTATTACATATAAAAATAGAGTAAACAAAACAATAGCACACAAACGTTTTTTAAACATCAATCCATATATTTTTGATATGCTACCACAGTCAATTAAAATAATTAAATCATTAAATATTTATAGAAATAAAATTAAAAATTAGATATTATCCAATCCAAGAGATATATTTAAGAACGTCATTAATAAATAATAAATATGCAAAGCTATAATAAATAAAATAAATAAATATATATATTATATACATGACGTATTGTATCTTTGTATACTGTAGTGATATAAAATATACCAATAAAATATTGTCATATTCGTTTTATATTATAATCTAGTTTTGCCTGAATTATGAAATATATTCTTGACAATAAATATTATATTATTAAACTCAAAACAAGTACAAGTATTTTACTTCTGAGTTCGGAATTGATAGTTTATACCTACAAAAATTATTTTATATTAGCATTAAATGTCAAAAAAATATTTGAATAAACTTTTATTATTATTGTTATTATTTAAATAAAAACGGAAACATTACTATGCAAAAACATCTTACGTTGAATGATGGCCATACTGTATATCTACGCCAATCTTTAAATAGCAGTTATATTAATTTTTATTATTTTTTGGTGTATCTTGTCCGAAAAAAAATAAATCTTCAAATTTATCAAAGACTTTGAGAGAATGGTACCCAGGTGGTCCCAAGCGCCTCCGCCCGCACAAAGGGATGACTTGCTTGATTGGATTAGCCACGCCACGCTTTGAGTCGTTTCGGTGCAGTCGACATTGTTGTTCCTTTAACACTCTGTGATCACGCGGAAAAATTGTCGTTAGTCATTCCGAACAACGAAAAATCAATATTGAATAGTTCGATTGTGTAGGGCTACTAAAATCACTGTTAATGATGTAAATTAACAACTAAGAGTCGTGATTATTATTAGGGTGCGGATATGAGGTAGTAATGGACCTTTAAACCAGAGTTGGTATAAGAACTCATTGGAAAATATTATTTAAGATTAAAAGGCGGATTATATGCACTTAAATTCAGCCAAAATATGCCCATATAATAATAAACAATGCCTCGTTTGCCTTTAAAATATGCAGTTATTTGCATTCTTTTACCAAATATGCATATTGGTATGCAATATTTCTTAATTTATTGAAGTAAAATGAGGTAACGAAACACATTGGGTTCTAAAAAATATGTTGCAAAAATGAAAAAAAAACGAAGAAAAATAAAAGTAAACAATTTTTTAACCTAAAATTTCATAAAAGGCATTTATTACTACATATTTTTGAAAATTTTCAACTAAAAAGGATTGTCTTCTATTAGTAAAAATATGTTTATAAAAAGAGAAGCGACATCTACTGATGTAATCGGACAATACTGCAACTTAGGTAGCAAAATATATGCCCAATATACAACTTTGTTAGATGGTTTACCCTCATAAATGCTTTTTACTGCAGTTAAGTATTTAAATCCTTCATTCTTTTTTACAGTTACATCCAATTTGTTCCTTACTTGACCTCCTATTTTACCGGAAACGTTGTTTCATTTAGCGGAAAAAGTTTGAACAATACTAATTGGGTCTCTTACACTTAAATTTCTATTCTCCAACGAGGATATTATGTCTGGTATAAAACTGAAACCTTAATAAAAACAAGATCTTTAGCTGCACTTGCACTCATGAACAAATTTGATATTACTAGTTTCACACCCCAATATGTGTATAACCAAATTATAAATATAATTATAACACCCCAATATGTGTATAACCAAAATACAAATTTAATTATAATAATCTTCAGATTGGAAAATCCCTCGAATAAGTACCGAACTGGACATTTAACCTTTACCGTCTAAACTTTTTAGATAAATATGCATTTTATTATAAAATTGACAAAATATGTAAGAAATGCATATATATACATTTTGCATTTATTCCGCCCTTTATTTATTATTATTAAAGAAACTAAAATTTTACAGGCAATCATTACTTACCACAAAGGGCGTACATACATTGACGGCGCCTATTTTCTCCCCTGGGTACTACCCCTAATGTAATTAATGTATTTTTTCTGGTTGAATCGGAACCGACTCTTACATCTTTAAGCATTCAAAGTCAGCATCTAAGGAAACCATAAGACTTCTACAATTCAGTAATCCCGTGGTCACCCCGTATGAAGCGATTTCACGAAAACAAGATGTTGGGCTTGCTAGCCCCTGCTTGAGTTTTGACGTTTTATTGTGTGGTTGAGCTAACCGAGGATAACATTTCTTACTCCAACGACAAATAAGCTGAACTTTCGACATATAATCAGTCTACTCTTGAATTTTGGAAAATTCTTGTTTAATAACACACAATTTGTGATTTAATTCATGCATGTATAAAAAATATACCATACATTACAGTTTGCTTGAAAGTTAGAGATAATGTTTCATGGCTATTCATGAGTAGTCAATAAGTTTGGAACTTCAATTAACTTAATTCAATAAAATCAAAACGTTCAACTGAAGATATCACTCGAAACGTTGGGGATTTATAAAAAAATTTAGATATTTTTAAACAAACATTAAAAATTTTCACAACCGCGGTCTTACTACAGTTATCATTCCTAGCAACAAATTACTATTCTAATTAAAGTAGGATTGTGTTCAAAGGGATGCAAATATTGGATATTAATAACCTATCATGTTTATTATTTTGTGCAATCTAAACCAGTATACGGGAACACCGTCAGAAGGATGTAGTGTGAAGCGTCATCAAATGTCGATGTTGTGCATACCAGCATCATTAAAAAAAAAGTAACAATTTTTCGAGGAAATCACCTGAAAAAGTCACGTCACTATTAAATGCGTACTGCTATACAGTGCTAGGTCGGTAGGCTATTATCGGTTTAATGGACCAAAAGCTAACGAAGTCAGAATTCGTCAGATCCATCAGCAGGCGCGTTTCGCCTTATCATGGCTCAACAGCGAGGATAGGATCCGACGAAGGAAAGGAAACGCAAAGTTCAACTCGAAATAGTACACGGGGGCGTCGGTTTGAGTTTTAGGTTTTAGGTTTTAGGCTGTCTGGCTATAAAAATATATCAGCCGTTCCAGTATTGAGATATAGGAAACCAGAGAAGTCAGAGGATCGGTTATGTCCCACTCACTTTTTCTATTATTTTATGTTACAAAATAATTCAGTTCGTGCCATAATGGAAATCTAAATGTAAATAATAATAATAATAATAATAATAATAATAATAATAATAATAATAATAATAATAATAATAATAATAATAATAATAATAAACATTTATATTTCAAATTATGTCTCATACATTTCCTGCACAACACACCAAACATACAAAACACAAAAGAAAACGGCGTCATGAAAAAAGAATGATTTCTTCTTATCTTCTATGAATTATCTGAAATAATCCAGCGTTAAGTAACGTTCTAAGTCAATTAACATTTTCTTGACTTTAACTTTAAAAATTTTAATACTATTAACACTTTCGATATCATTTGGCAATTTGTTAAAGAATTTTAAACACATATAACCTGGATGTTTTTCTGGTAATGTTAGCCAATGAATATGGTAATTTACATTAAGAGTTCTAGTATTGTAATCGTGAAAAACTTGCAACTCAAAATCGCATCCGTTTTTAAAGAACATCACACTCGTAGATGTACAAACCAAATACTGTTAAAATGCCACATGTTTTAAATACATTTCTGCAACTTTCAGAAAACGCCATTTGTTTTATTATTCTTAGTGATCGCTTTTGTACTACGCCATAGCACTGGTAAATTCCCAATAGTTGGGAATTGAATCCATTTAAGCTCAAATAATACCCAAAAGCGGAGAGTCATTGGATTCGTCGGCAACAACGTATTAAAAATCGGTGAAAGTAGGATGCTTATTCCCCATAAGATCTGTGCTATTAAAATAGCACCTCTAGAAACGGCTGTATGGTCGGGGATTAAATTTTTTCCCTAGAAAAAAATTTGAAATTTTATTTTCGCCAACCACAGAACACAAACAATGAACCGAAAATACGAGGCTCGGCGAGCCAATCAAATATTTTTTCTATTAAACTATTGCTACCCAAAAAATAATTCCATACTTCATCATCGATTCAAAGTTTGCATAATATATTATTTTCAAGCTTTTTTCGTTCATATATCTTGGAACAACCCTAATTTTATAGCAGCCTATTTATTAGTAAATTGATGTGATGATGTTAAAAATTCATCCAAGTGAACACTCAAAAACTTTTGTTCTACGAGTTCAACATCGGATCCCCTAAATATATTTGTGGTTTCACAACTTTTGACAGTTTCGTTCTAAATAGAAGAGCATTTGTTTTATCCTTGTTCAAAATTAATTTATTTTCTAAAAACCAAGAGTAGGCTTTATTAAACATTTTTTTCGTAAATTGGAAAATGACAGTTTGTGTCGACCTTCCCTGTATGTATGTATATAGCCATGTTAGTTACCATTGAAAAGATTACATTCCTTCATAAACTCTATAAGAAGACGACACATTAAAAGCTCAAATAATTTTGAAAAGGCTGGTAAGAGGCTGATGGATCTATAATTTTCTATTAGTTCGGGATTGCCTTTTTTAAACAGAGGTTTGATCAATGCTAATTTTAGTTGGTCTGGAAAGATGCCTTTCTTAAATGTTTATTTATAAGGTAGCAAAGAACATCTTGTATTACAGGGATGGCTAACTTTATAATGCTACATTGTAAAACTGTACTCAAAGCTAGTATCACTGTCAACTGTGTCAGTCAAGTAAAAGGAGTTATTAACGTTTCTTGGCGTCATTATCCTTGATGTACAAAGAACGTTAAAAACAACCTTTTACACATAACCACATATTAAATTTCCCAAATCTTTTCTATGAATTATTTCCTAAGGGAGAACACTTGATAGATTAGTTTTCAGAAATCCTGACGTTTAATAAAGACCTTTTATAAAAATGAATATATCCCTAGCCCTAGGCAAGACTTAAGCAAAAGTAGCCTCTGAGGTGTCTAAATATTAGATGGAATTATTCTGGCTGATTTTAGTGGTGAATTATTTTTCTAAAGATACTTTGTTAGTTTAGTTTGAAGAGTTATCAAGAAAATTAAAACCATCGACATTATGGTCCCAGTACTCGGAGTACCATAATTATTAAAAACTGTGTTGATATATCAAAATACGCAAAACTACGCGCATTTTTGAAACGAAAACCGGAAAAATATGTTTCAAAACAATCAAAAACCTTAACTCCCGAAAAAATGCAACAATTTCTAAAAGATGCACCTGATGTATTTGCTGGTAAAGGTATGTTTAAAAAAAAATCTTTTGGAAGATTGCATTTTTGGTTTTAATTTCAGGCTGCTTTAGCTATTATTCGCCTTACAGGGGCATGCCAATGTGACGAACTTCGAAAATTAAAAATTCAATACATGGAAGATTTCAATTCGGCCCTTTTCATAAAATTACCAAGTTCCTAGGAATTTCACAGTCACAGGAGTATTCTACCACATTTACAAAAATATTCAAAGCTTCGATCATGCACGGACGAGACCCGCTTTTTTTTAAATTACCAAAATGGCCAATGTACCCGGTGAACAACTAAGAATGGTCGTCGGGTATATCTCGGAAACTACTAACCGTAGAAACTTGGGATAAAAAAAATTATGATTAAAGCGGTCATGAGAAAATTCTGGAAATAATTTTTAGGTTCCGCATTTTGCCGCAAGAGGGCGTAATTGAAAAGTAAATTTTAAAATTTTACATAACTCCGAAAATTCCACATTAAGGTATATGTTTGATAACACCATTTTTAAGCTTGAATAATTATGCATCATTTTTGTCTTATGCTCATTGGCGTACCGACTTTAATAAGAGTGGGGGAAGCTGTTAAAAGTGTAAACATTTAAATCGCTGTAACTTCTAAACGACTTATCCGATTTCAGCAAACTAAAGACTGTTTGGAAGAGAAATATATGCACTTTTACCAGTCGTATTTGGTTGTCCATAATAGTTCTCAATAAAATTGCTAGAGGGCGCAATTTGTAATAATAATAGTTTTTTTGATTTTATCCCGAAAATTCAAATCATACGGTATAGTTATGATACCATAATCGAAAAGAAGATGAAATTTTCTAGAAAAAATATTAAAACCGCAGCTCGATATCTCTGTTCGTTTCAGAGGTTTTGCCAAAACATTAATTTTTAATACAAATTGCGCCCTCTAGCAATTTTATTTGAAACTATTATGTACAATTGGATAAGACAATTAAAGGTACTTACCTTTCTCTTCCAAACAAGCTTAAATTGAGTCAAATCGGATAAGTCGTTTAGAAGTTACAGCGATTTAAATGTTTACACTTTGAACAGCTTCCCCCACTCTTATTAAAGTCGGTACGCCAATGAGCATAAGACAAAATTGATGCATAATTATCCATGCTTTAAAATGATGTTATCAAACATATACCTTAATGTAGAATTTTCGGAGTTATGTAAAATTTTAAAATTTACTTTTCAATTACGCCCTCTTGCGGCAAAATGCGGAACTTAAAAATTATTTCAAGAATTTTCTCATGACCGCTTTAATCATAATTTTTTTTATCCCAAGTTTCTACGTTTAGTAGTTTCCGAGATATACCCGACGACCATTCTTAGTTATTCATCCGGTACAAAACAGCCCGTGGGAATAAATAAATTTGGCACCATGGCAAAAGATATAGCGAAATTTGTGCAATTACCGAATCCGGAATTATATACAGGCCACTGTTTCGGAAGGTCATCTACGACTATTTTGGTTAATGCAGGAGCAGATTTTTTCACTCTAACTATAGGGGTTGGAAATCCAGCGATGTTGCTGAATCCTATATCGACAACTCTATTGCTAACAAAATAAAAATATCAAAAAGTATAGTAGAATCGATTCAGCCTCCAGCGCCACTAGAACCTGAATACAACAATGCTGTGGAAGCTCAATATACGTTTCCCCATCAACTTCAACTTCGACCTCGGCTAATATTCCAATTACCGAAAATGTGTTGAAGCGAAACGACCTAGAAGGAATTACTTTCCAAAATTCTTCAAATATAACTGTTAAATACAATTTTAAGTAAAATATAAAAATGAGTTAATGTAATATGTATTATGTATTTTAAATCTGAACCTCGTTTTGAACACATAAATAAAACGCATCCACAGAAAAAGTACAGTGTACGACACGTGAGAAAATCACATATTTCTCGCCTTCGGCTAGTGCTAACAAACTTCTACGCTCTGGATATATAAATATGTGATTTTTCTCACTTGTTGTACAATATACTATTTTTAAATTTGTACTAGTGGGCCGCAGCAAGCTCACGTATCAGGTTTCAGCGACTAAATTTTCTTGGTTTTAATTATTTAAGTTGAACGGTCAGTGGAATGAACCAGTTTAGGTTAATGAACTATCCTATTTCTAGTAACAAACATTTAATTTATCATCATTTGCTATTATAAAGTTATTATTGGTTTATCCATTTTAATTACTGTATAATAGGTTGCCAAACCTTGCGCTTACTGAAAACTAATCCAGCTGCTTGTATTTAACAATACTTGGCATTTTGGTGGCTTTGTTTGACTCCGCAAAAGATAAGGGGATAACGCAGCATTGAACGCGAAACGTGCGCACCGCTTGATTGGCTCGTAGCTACAATATTTGGGTGGCGCAACTCTTATATTAATTTATTTTCGGCTCTAATTACTGTCAAAATAGGCAGACAAAGCTTGCGATAAATACAATTTTATAGGGTGCGACAAAATAAATTGGTCAAAGATAATTATTTAAAAATTATTCTGAATATTTTAAGAAATAGGCAAAAATTAAAAATATCTCTGGTTTTCCTTTCTAACTGCTTTATTTATATCTATTATACAGTGTCACCAGTAAAGTCCGCATCATATGGGATTTTTTTTTTAATAGCTTTATTCGAAATTTAACTTTGGCATCAAGCTCTGCTTCGATCGAGATGAAAATTAAGCAAAAAAATAGTAGTCACGTGATTCGCATTATATGTCAAATTTTAATTTTTTCAAAAAAATAATTCAAAAGTGGGGTTATTTCTGCAAATATCGAAAAAAGTTATTGGAAAAAGTTTTTCTAAATGCAGTTTTTAGCCCACATGCAAAATTTCAGCCGCATAAAATAATTTTCATTTTTTACCTATATTTTGTAAATTGCACCACTTTTGCAAAATAAGACTCAACGCAACTTACATAAAACTTCTTAGTTTTGACAATGCTTTATTTCAGATATATTTTCTTTAAAGTAGCGCCATATTAAATGTGTGTTTTTCTACAAAATCAAAATTGGGCTATTAAAATTTGGTCATATTATGTGAGGCAAAGTTTATTTGTTTTTGACCCTCTATAAGGTAACTCCATAAAATAAGTATTTTTAAAAAGGTAGTTTGTGTCTGAAAGTAATACACCTTAATATCAAGACAAAAAGAACACAGTGTCTTCAGTAAAGTGTTTTTTAAGTGGAAAATAAATTTTAGTTTAACAACGTAAAGATTATCTATTTTCAACGATTTAATTTAAAACCCCTATATTATAATTTATTATTAAGCTATGTCATAATAACGTTAACGTGTATTACTTTCAACCACAAACTACGTTTTCAAAAATACTTATTTTATGAAGTTACCTCATACAGGGTCAAAAACAAATAAACTTTGCATCACATGCGACCAAATTTTAATAGCCCAATTTTGATTTTGTAGAAAAACATACATTTAATGTGGCGCTTCTTTAAAGAAAATGTATCTGAAATAAAGCATTGTCAAAACTAAGAAGTTTTATGAAAGTTGCATTGAGTCTTATTTTGCAAAAGTGGTGCAATTTATAATATATAGGTAAAAAATGAAAATTATCTTATGCGGCTGAAATTTTGCATGTAGGCTAAAAACTGCATTTAAAAAAACTTTTTCTAATAATAAATTTTTTCGATATTTTTAAAAATAACCCCACTTTTAAATTATTTTTTTGAAAAAATTAAAATTTGACAGATAATGCGAATCACGTGACTACTATTTTTTGCTTAATTTTCATCTCGATCGAAGCAGAGCTTGATGCCAAAGTCAAATTTCGAATAAAGCTATAAATAAAAAAAAATCCCATATGATGCGGACTTTACTGGTGACACTGTATACAGTGATGAACATGACAAACTCTTATTGTTAGATTTTAACAAATACCGATGTTCTGTGTGATGTTAGTCGCTTCTGTATCATCGGAAATCGCACAAACCATTAAACAGGGACCTTTATTTTTAGGGGTTTAGCGGAAAATTGAAAAAATTATCTTAAATGAAATGGTATCAATATATATATTTTTATGAAGCAACCATTGTCGTTTGGTTTAGTTTTGGTTCACAATAAATTAAAAAAAAAATTACAAAGAATACTCCATTTTATTTAATTATTGTAGCACAACTTAATTTTGAAGTATCACATGTCTAGAAATTGTCGTTCGTCATATACGAAGGCATTATTTACAAACTTAAAAGAAATATATCATATCCCGAATTGTTGTACTCCATTTAAAATATGTTTGTCTTATACTAAAGTGTTGTTATACAGGGTATTCCCTACTCGATGGTACATTAGAAGTATCTGGAGAACGAAAAGAAAAATAATTTTGAAATTTTCACTACGGCCATAGGAAACTGCGCTCTAGCTTTTAAAAATAATTTCGCGGTTGCAGTGTTGCCAGATCTATTGATTACTGACATCAACTTTGGAATTTTAAATGAGACACCCTGTATATTTTTACATTTTTAAATTCCACATAAAATTATAATTATTTTTTATTAAATGCATTATTAGTCTATACTTCATAGTTTCCGAGATATTGACTCTCGAAAAGTGACATTTTTGAACTTTGACAGCTTCTAACTTTCTAACAGTACGTCCTAGAGCAAAACGGCTTACATGCCTCTATCTTCAATTTTTATTATCTTCCCAAAAAAACAACTTCCGGTTAAACCGGAACAACTATATTTCCTGCTTTCGAGTTACATCCGGTTTGACCGGAAGTTGATTTTTTTGGGAAGATAATAAAAATTGAAGATAGGGACATGTAAGCCGTTTTGCTCTAGGACGTACTGTTAGAAAGTTAGAAGCTGTCAAAGTTCAAAAATGTCACTTTTCGAGAGTCAATAGCTCGGAAACTATGAAGTATAGACCAATAATGCATTTAATAAAAAATAATTATAATTTTATGTGGAATTTAAAAATGTAAAAATATACAGGGTGTCTCATTTAAAATTCCAAAGTTGATGTCAGTAATCAATAGATCTGACAACACTGCAACCGCGAAATTATTTTTAAAAGCTAGAGCGCAGTCTCCTATGGCCGTAGTGAAAATTTCAAAATTATTTTTCTTTTCGTTCTCCAGATACTTCTAATGTACCATCGAGTAGGGAATACCCTGTATATTAAAGAAATATTTCCCCTGTGTTCTTTTGAAGAATTTCATCGCAAATTAATCTAAACGAATATTGAATTTTTATAATTTTTAGAAAACTGTATTGTTTTTGTTAATATAAGTTTGCGGCGAGGAAACCAAGAACATGTTCCAGAATATCGCCATATATGTTTGGTAGATATCATACTTAATTTAATGATATATTTGATTTTTTCACTTTACACCATTGAAATTCTGTTTCACCCTTCCTCGGAAAATATATACGTAACAAACCTATGTTTATATAATAAATGGTAAAAGAATAAAGAAATAAGTAAATATTTCCTAACCTGTAATACATATGGTGTTCCACAGGGATCGGTACTGGGTCCGCTGTTCTGAGTCTGAAACGTGCGGGGCTTGGATCTCGTTAATTTACCTTTGCAGATGATACTGCCTTAGTGTTCAGGGGGCAAATGAACAGGATTTATGCAGGGAGGTCAACAGTGACCTTAAGAGGTACGTTGATTGGCTGTATTTTAACAACCTTTAGATCAATATTGATAAAACAAAATATATGGTGTTTAAGCAAAAAATAAAGAAATTGGTAATATTCATATCCAAATAAATAATGTGATAATAGAACAGGTTAAAAAAATTAAGTAGGTATTTGGGTTTAATTATAGATCATAAGCTGTATTGGGGTGATCATACAAATCACTTCTCTGATAAAATTGTACCCATGATGTTAGCCTTTTTTTAAATGCAGAAATTATCTATCAAAGAAAACCAAGACAATGGTTTATAATGCTTTTTTTTCTTTCTCATAATATAAGATATCTACTGCCCATAATATGGGGAGAATGTGTGGTAAAATAAATTTTAATAAAATGCAAACTTTACAAAATAAAATCCTTAAAGTATTGTAAAACTATGATAGGCTTACTCATGCTGACAGGGTGTATAAAGAATTAAATACTTTTAAATTAGACACCTTCTTGAGGATTGAGCAATGCAAGTTTGTCTACAAAGTACTAGTAGGTACATAGGCACCAAAAATCTAACATTAATATCATATCGTCAAATCAAGTTACAGGAAAATTATGAAACACGAATTTATTAATGATATATATCAAGTAAATACTAGAACAAATATGGGTCTTTATAATCTCATTGTACATTTTAATTATTTTGTTAATAAATAGTTTTCAAAAAAAAAAAATAATTGAGTAAATGTTATGGGATCATGGCCATAAATGGTGACGATAGAACATTAAGGTATATATTGCGATTATGTGTGGGTAGATATGATATATTCATCAACTAAATCCACCTACCTAAGTACTGTACCAGTTTATCCGCACACGCCATTAACATTTTTATAAATAATATATCTTTTAAAAAAATTGATCCCTAAATTAAAGTGTGCATTTTTATATAACTTGTGACCAAACAAAACGATTTTAAGGCCGTGCTTTGATTATGGCACCTCCCATAAGGTGATTGTATCCTCCCATGCGTAACGCTAGCTTAATTTACCATAAAACTTAACGTTGGTCAAAACTATAGCACAGCTAAATATAAGTATATTAAGAATAACTGTTCTAAATACGGTAACTAAGCTAATTCACAGAAAATCAACGTGTAAATATTAAATTGTTTGATTATGTCATCAATCAGCCTAATAGGTGCAGGATTAATAAACTTGCTACGCTCATTCCTGAGAGGATAAACCGATAAATACTACTCCAAATTAAATTACAGTACTTTTAAATTTCCTGTAACTGAAAAAGGATTGCCTAGTCTTCATTTGTTATATTATATAGGTATTATCTTCCAGCATTGATACTAAAAAATAAAAATAACTTAACAAATAGTAGGGTAGTTCTTCAGCTAATTCATTGATGGGGTATGCAGTTCCTAAACCGACAATCTACAGGTCCTTCGTAACTTCTATAATAATTGTAATGCAGTAGCATAACGCAACATTTCGTGCCCCCCAGCCCTCCCCCCCCCCCCCGCAATATCAATTTCAGGCCCGTTTTCTCTGACAAAGTGTAATGTACAAACAAGTTCATATAAACTTCTTTCGTATCGGCCTCCTCTTCGGATATATGGGCTCCCAAAGAGCTCCGATGGAATTAAGTTTTTGACATAGAATTATTAAACCAACAGTATATTATTTCAATTTTTTTTTCATATGATGTATACCAGGTAAGATCCTTCAAATTACTATCCCAGAAAGTGTTGCAAATTACTCACAGCTGCAGGAACGGACTAGCTGTGACACTAATGTGCCCATTTTTTTTACGCCCTGTATGATAAAAACTTTGGACAACATTTTTTACATACCTTTAACTATTGACTAAAAATTAAGCACTCTTCATTCATGTCGCTAATCCTAACCGTTTTCGGAAAAACGTCATTTTATTTACATCATGTATTTAGCGTATTTCGATAAAATATACATCTTTGATTCTATAAATTATAAAAGTTCACTTTTAACTGCTTAATATTAATACGTCATGGCAATAAAATGACGTTTTTACGAAAACGGTTAGGATTAGCGACATGAATGAAGAGTACTTACTTTTTAGTCAATAGTTAAAGGTATGTAAAAAAAAATAGTCCAAAGTTTTTATCATACAGGGCGTTAAAAAAATGGGCACATTAGTGCCACAGCTAGTCCGTCCCTGCAGCTGTGAGTAATTCGCAACACTTTCCGGGATAGTAATTTGAAGGGTCTTACCTGGTATACAACATATGAAAAAAAAAATTGAAATATACCTGTAGGTTTAATAATTATGTGTCAAAAACTTAATTCCATGATAGCTCTGTGGGAGCCCGTATCTCCGAAGAGGAGGCCGATACGAAAGAAGTTTAAATGAACTTGTAGTATTCTTTTCACGTGTTTTTTTCATATCCGGGAGATTTCCCACATTTTCCCGGACACCCTGTATATAGCAAAGACAAATACATGTGCTGAGAGATGAAAGAAAAAAAAACAGGAGAATAAAGAAGGAGGTGAAAGATAAAAAGTGAATATCTCTGCACGACCAATTGGTCAATCTAATCCTGTAGTTCAGATATAGTTTTCTTTCGAAATGTATTAAAGGGGCCATAAAAGTTTAATATTTCCTGTTTGCTAATTAGCGACAAAACATTATTTTTATAGCTGAAAGACTTTTGGAAAATTATTTACTGCGAGTGGGAATGGTTAGAATATGCCTTCTACGCTGTTACGTGCATTTATCTTTAAATTTAAATATTTTATACAAGAAGCACATAAAGTGCTGATGTAACATGTTCAACCAGCCCAATTTACTCAGCCTATGCGAAACTCTCCCTCTTCGTTGTATATTACAGTAAAACTGACACTGTCATTCTGCATTTTTTGCAATCGTCTCACCTCGAGAGCATCTAAAAATATTCCATAAATATAATCACAGTTTTTGAAATGAGAAATAATCAAAATATTGCATGGCAACTTAATAGTTTTTTGATACAGTAGTGCATAGAAAGCTCTTCTTAGGCAAATGGTTACATGCTACTTTAATTTGGGGTTATTGTCAAGCAGATGACAGTTTCATGACCAAATAAAAAAAAACTACAGATTTATTAGGATTAATTATTTTAAGTAGATGGTCATTAGATAATTTTAGAAACGCTTCTAAGTCTCTCTTAAGTTTATTATTTGTAAAAAAATGCAGAGGATTTAAATGATAAGTATATTTGGGTTTGTAGGAAAAATAAAACATAGAAAATTTAATGCAAGTAAGGAGAAGGTATCTTATTTAATTTATCTTCTAGCTTTGTAAAAAAAATAAAGAAATATAAATTTTATTTCATCAAAGGGGCTATAATATAGTCTATCTCTTACTACAATGGAACAGAGAGGGACGAACTAACTTAAAACCATGATATGTCGTTGCTCCTCGTGGTTTAAGTTGAACGAAGTAATTCAAAACATATCATTTAATTACCATTGTTGGTGGGCGATGGATGTCTGATGGTATGGTGTACTTTTAGTGCAAGTGCGAGCTGCATGACTGCAAACCTAATTTTCTGTTCCGTGATATAAGTGTTGTGTAAATGTGTCGTTATTTTCAAGGGTTATTTGTGTTTAATTTCCCCTTAACCATAAACTTGATCCTCTGTTGTTATGAACATACTTTATAATACATAATAACTAATCTTATTTGGTTTTACGTGGTTGTAAAAATAAATGTTTTCATATAAAAAACATTGTTGTTAATTTTTGTGTTTTATTAAGCCTAATTCCAACTGATATGTTTCTTTAGGTACGAACTTTTACACCATTTTATTTTTTATTTGTTTGCCTTACTTTATTTTCTCAAAATAAACATCACTGGTGTTAGTCTGCGTCATAATACCTATAGATTAAATAGTATCTTAACATAGTATAAAACAAAGTCGCTGTCGCCCGTCTGTCCCTATTCACATGTGCTTAAATCTTTAATACTACGCAACGGATTTTGAAGCGGTTTTTTTTAATAGAGAAAGTAATTCAAGGGAAAGATTTTTATGTATAACTAGCGACCCGCCCCGGCTTCGCACGGGTGCAATTTCAGAAAGTGGCATGCCGGGTACTAATATATCGGGTTTGTTCGGGTTTGTACCAGCGGGTTGCAACGCATGCCGGGTACACGCTAGTTATATATAAAATAAGGCCATCAACTGACCATATTCATTTTTCCTTTTATTCTTTAAAACTAGGTACCTATCTAGGTAACTGGCGCAAAACGTCACTGCCACTACAGAGATTTAATTTGGCTAAAGAAAAGTAAAGAAGTGTAATAAAAAATTAAATAAAATTGCGAATACGTCCCTGAGGGTCAGTGCTAAAAAAAGGAGCCCAGGAAAAGGTAATTTAGCTAGTTACACTACCGATCATAAATATAATTTTTTTTATAGTTGGCAGACAATTTTTAGGATTAAAAAACATTACTTTTTTAACTATAAGACCTCAATTAATAACAAAATCATATTTTTTGATAAATAAACCATATTTTTTACCACTGTATCATATAGCTTTTTAGGGTAATAGAGTTGTCTTCTAGCAGCGAAAAAATAATACCTATTTAAGAAACGACTATATTGAGGTTAAAAAGTCACTTCAAAAAAATTAACCTAGTAGCGACGAAATAGTTGTTTTTTCGGCGCCTATTTAATGCAGATTTTTTGCTACTACTAATGGATTTCTAGCTACGGGTAATATAATATCTCTCAGTGTAGGATTGACAGTTTATATTACAGTCAGCTCCAAATACTAACCAGATAAGCATATACTCAGTAAGGGCATTAAACTTCCCTAACATAATTAATTCTTAAACTCTAATATTCTTAACCCTATAGTAAAACATCAAAAGTTGCTACAAATTTACGATAAGCCGCCATTTTGTACATTTATAGCCCCCTTCCATCATACCAAAGCTGCACTATAGGAAAGTACTTCCCAGGTGTGCCTAACACTACCTCTCTCTTTACAATGAGACACGAGTGAAGACTTTTCAACCAATCCAGTGCTAATATACAACCAACAGATGGTAATTTTAATATTTTTTCTCGCTAACGATGAATTAGTATGAAAAAGGTAATTTAGTATTATCGTGCGCTGTGCTATAACGAGTGTTTTTTGGTTTAGAACAAATGTTTGAAAAAGATCGCGAAATGTGACTAAACTAGTTGTTTTTGTGTTATTTGGTGAATATTTTTGTTATCTAAATGATTTAAAATGGATATGAGACACCCCTTTTTTGGCAGCTATCAATTTCAAGGTATTTAGTTTACTTAAATATACACTGAACCCAATTTTCAAAAATATTCGTGGACGAATTTTCAATTTTGGCAATTTCTTTCTGTTCTTCGGGATCTTATTAATAATTATTTTTAAATAAAAATAATTATAGTTTTCAAATTAATATTGAACATTACTCGCATAAAAAAGAATCAACGAAGCTGTGCATTAACTTAAGGAGACCATATTAGGCAAACCCTAAAATGATCAATAATATAATTATTGTTATTACCTACGCAAAACGAAATTTAGTTATATCATGCGCGGAATCATATATTTAAAACTTTGTTTTAAAACAGGCTGGTTGGTGTATTTGCAAAACGTTTTTTAGTCTTAAAGAGAAACAAATAAAAAATTGTTTTTTGAGAAAAATTTATTTTTTAGATTTATTTGCAGTAAAAAGTATATAAAATGTTAATTAGCAATTAATATGATAGGTAAGGAAATTGATCATCATTTTGGCAGATTTATTTTAATCAAAGAATAAAAAAAACTTAAAAGCAAAACATTACTTTAAAAAAATAGAAACAAAAATACTGATTGTGAATACTATCGCTAAATAACAGCCACATCACTAGATGTTGATTACGATCATAATGATCAGCTTCTTTGTTAGTATATAAAATTAAAAAGTAAAGAAGAAAACTTATAAGATGATGGAAACTAAAATGACTAATATGATTCCTGTTTAAAAACCGAAGGTGATTAGGTATTAATTATACCAACAATGGGGAAACAAATTATTTTCGTCTGTGCTTTTCTTAGTTCTTTTGAAAACAAAAACGATAATTTCTCAAGCTGTTATTATTTGTATCCAGTTATATTTTAAGTTTATTCTACCGTCCTATCAGAATAGATTTTTTGATAATTTTTTTTAAATTAATGATAAGCATAATAATATACAGGGTGTCCGGAAACAGGGGGTCAATCCGTTTACCATATATTCCTGGAGCAAAACTAATATTACTTTTCTAATGCCATTTTTCATTTTTGACTCTCATGTTCGATATACGGCGTCAAAGTTTGAAATTAAAAACGGATTTTTTTAATAATTCGAGTATTTCATAAGATATTAACATCAAATTTGGTATATTGCTTCAGCATAAAGAGAGAAAGAAAAACAAAACAAACAACAATTATTGTCAAATAATCAAAATAGGGGGGTCCAGTACCGGCTGACCCGCCCTTTTTTTAGTACGTGCGCCAGTGACTTCCAAACTATAGTTTTCAGATAATAATTTGTTTTTGATTATTTTTGTCTCTTATAAAATTTTGATAAAATGATGCGTTTTGGAGATAATTTAAAAAAGATGGGTCCCTAACTGATGCTAACGAAGCTTTATTTTTTAATGCTAAATCAACGTTGGGGCATTACCATGGATTCAAGATATAATTAAGTAAAACTTTGCGATAGGTGATAATACCGAAAGCAAAGGACTAGCCAAAAATAATTTAAGGGCAGTGGCGTACAGATGAAACTCTATAGTACTAAACCAGTTAGATAAAATTATTTTGTTGCCATACTAAGAAGTTACTATTGCTAATGTTCTTCCCATAACAGTAAAACCCAACTGTTATCACTCGTTCAAGGCAATAATCTACTAGGTATTACTTAATAAATAAATTTGAAACATTATAGCAAGATAATACATTTTCAAAACATATTATTTTCATAAAATTATGAATACGTTTAGTAACAAAAAATAAATAACATTAAAAAAAAAGCTCGATTTCACCTCCTTTTTTTTTAATACACCTGAACTGCTCTCCACTTATTACTACAGTATTAGGTAATTATAAAAATATTGGAAAGAAAGAAAAAACTAAAAGTTTGCCTCCACAAAATTTAATAGAACATAGCAATTCTTTAGGGGTCTCTACATGTTTCGAACGTAGAAACGTTCATCATCAGGCGACAGAAAATGTATTTAATACTGATGGTTTTAGCAGAAGAGAAAATGGTGTAGAACCTTAATCGAGCTTTTATGGCATTAAAAATATTTGAAATGTAGAAGTGACATACCTACAGTGTCACCAGTAAAGTCCGCATCATATGAGATTTTTTTTTATTAATAATTTTATTCCAAATTTGAATTTGGCATCAAGTTCTGCTTCGATCGAGATGAAAATTTAGCAAAAAAATAGTAGTCACGTGATTCGCATTATCTGTAAAATTTTAATTTTTTCCAAAAAATAATTCAAAATTGGGGTTATTTCTGAAAATATCGAAAAAAAGTTATTGGAAAAAGTTGTTTTAAATGCAGTTTCTAGCCCACGTGCAAAATTTCAGCTGCATAAGATAATTTTGATTTTTTACCTATATTTTGTAAATTGCACCACTTTTGCAAACTAAGGCTCGACGCAACCTACATAAAACTTCTTAGTTTTGACAATGCTTTATTTCAGATACATTTTCTTTAAAGTAGCGCCGTATTAAATGTGTGTTTTTCTACAAAATCAAAATCGGGCTATTAAAATTTGGTCGCATGTGTTTATTTGTTTTTGACCCCATATAAGGTAACTTCATAAAATAGGTATTTTTGATAACGTAGTTTGTGTCTGAAAGAAAAAAAATAAAAAATAAAGTAAAGGGGTTTTTAATTAAATCGTTGAAAATAGATAAACTTTACGTTAAGTTAAACTAAAATTTATTTTTCACTTAATAAACAATTTACTGATGCCACTGTCTTCTTTTTTGACTTAACATTAAGGTGTATTACTTTCAGACACAAACTATGTTTTCAAAAATACTTTTTTTATGAAGTTACCTTATACAGGGTGAAAAACAAATAAACTTTGCATCACATGCGACCAAATTTTAATAGCCCAATTTTGATTTTGTAGAAAAACACACATTTAATATGGCGCTACTTTAAAGAAAATGTATCTGAAATAAAGCATTGTCAAAACTAAGAAGTTTTATGTAGGTTGCGTTGAGTCTTATTTTGCAAAAGTGGTGCAATTTACAAAATATAGGTAAAAAATCAAAATTATCTTATGCAGTTGAAATTTTGCATGTGGGCTAGACACTGCATTTAAAATAACCTTTTTCGATATTTTCAGAAATAACCCCACTTTTGAATTATTTTTTGGAAAAAATGAAAATTTGACAGAGAATGCGAATCACGTGACTACTATTTTTTTGCTTAATTTTTATCTCGATCGAAGCAGAACTTGATGGCAAAGTCAAATTTTGAATAAAGCTATTAATAAAAAAAAATCCCATATGATGCAGACTTTACTGGTGACACTGTATATAAAAAAAGTTGAGGAGAGTTAAAACATGCTGAGCATGTGATAAAGAATGTCTAAACAATCAAATAAAATGAAAAAGAAGAAAAAGGCCTTCTAAAGAGAAGGTGTCGGGGATTTTTTAATTATTTATATAAAAATATTGATATATCTGTAGGGTAAAGATGAGAATTGTCATTTGTAGAAGTTATGATCGGTAAAAATAAATTTCGAGTAAGAATCAAAAGTAAAAAAGGATTTTTTATAAATCCTTTTAAAAAAAAATGTTTGGTTAAAAATAAAGTACTTACGTGAAAAATATTTTTGAAGATTGGTTTTTGGGGTACTGGGGGTTAAAGCCCAGTAACCCCTCGAGAGGTTAATATAAAATTGCTAAAATTGGTAATGCAATCACACATTTTAGAAAATAAACTAACTCTCCTCAACTTTTTTTTTTAACTCTCCTAAACTTTTTTTATATATTATGTCACTTCTACATTTCAAATTTTTTAAAGCCATAAAAGATCCATTAAGGATTTTTACCATTTTCTCATCGGCTAATACCATCAGCACTATATAAATTTTCTGTCTCCTGATGATGAACGTATCTACATTCGGAACATGTAGAGACCCCTAAAGAATTGCTATATTTTATTAAATTTTGTGAAGGAAAACTTTTAGTTTTTCCTTTCTTTCCTATACTTTCAACCACCGGCGTATACAAGGGGGGGGAAATGGGGGTAATTACCCCCCCAAGATTACTTAAGCGTTGTTTAATTTTTGTCCTCCTTAAAGTTGCTATTATCTAGTATCCTAGCCGGGCACGTAGCTAGGGGGGGGGGGGGTACAAAGCGCCCCCCCCCCCCGAAACTCGAGCTCTAATTTCGGCAACATAGGCAACACATTAAACATTTCCTACTGAGCTGGATACGCCGTTGCTTTCAACTCCACTTTAAGGATGGACTACCTACTTCTTCAAATTAATTATGAAAATGTTATGTTTTGATTAGTTATCTTGAGGTTTCAAATTCAATTAAAAAGTAATAGTAGATTATTATCTTAAGAACGAGTGATAACAGTGACGTTTTACTGTTATGTGAAGAATATTAGCAACAGTAAGTTCTTAGCAGGGTCATAAAATAACTTCATTTAACTGGTTTAGTACACTACAGGTTTCATCTGGACGCCACTGTCCTTACATTATTTCTGGCTAGTCCTTTGCTTTCGGTACTGTCACCTATTGCAAAGTTTCACTGAATTATATCTTATATCCATGGTATTGCCGCAACGGCTGACTTGATTTAGCATTTAAAAATCATAAGATTACTGTACCTAAGTAGCGTTGGCATCAGTTAGGAACCTATAATATTTATCAGATTGCCTCCAAAACGCATAATTTTATTTTAAATTTAATTAAAGACAAAAAATAATCAAAAGTAAATGGTAACCTACCCGAAATAATATAGTTCGGAAGTCACTGGCGCACGTACTAAAAATTAGGGGGGTCAACCGGTACTGGACCTCCCCCCAATTTCGAATATTTGACAATTGTAATTTGTTTTGTTTTTTTCAAAAGATGTAACCCTTTATGCTGACGTGATGTACCATGTATGTCGAATATGAGGGTAAAAATGAAAAATGTATCAAAAAGTCATAATATTTTTGCTCCATATGATTAACGGCTTGAATTTATTTTTCCGGACACCCGGTATAAAAAAGCATTTAGTTTCATATTTTTCCAGGGCGTCTCTTTTCTGGTTTTTAATTTTTAATTTTTTAAACTATGAAAGTAAATTCAATAAATTTACAAACAAAAAACAACAAATTTAAAAACACAAAAAATACAACTTTCTGTTAGCACAGTTTTATTGTCCATCCTGTATATGAAAAAATATTTTTCTGAAGTACTTATGCAGTATAAGTCAACATAATATGAATCTTAACTTAATTCGTATAGGAACTATGGAAGCCTAACTCACTATGATAGGCTCCGCCATAGAGCGTTAGGCTTTTTATAAGGAAAAACTGTCTTTTAGGGGGTGATTAGAAATCGGTTTAATTTTTGTGATTTTTCTTTCCGCGCATAAAAATTAAATATTTATAGATAATTTTCATGCAAAATAAATTTTAAAAATAATACTACTTGTAAGTGAAAGCAAACATAATCAAAAAACCCGTTACGTGGCGCAAAAGCGGCAGACACAAGTACGGAAACGTAGGTATTACGATACATAGTTGTCCATTTTCGGAGATACAAAAAAATCGCAATTTTTAAAAGCATGTATGATGAAATTTTTATATTAGAACAGAAATATTGCATCGAGGGCATGTAGGTGATACCCTTAACAGTTTTGCAAAATCGTTTTTGTTTCTTAAAATCTAAGAAATTTGTTAAAAATTATACAAACTAAATATGCAAAGTATTTATAAACTTTTGGAATATAAAGAACATTTTGAAGAATTGGCCAAAAAAATATTTTTAATATGTTCTAATAATCTAAAATGATTTTTTCTAAATATACTGTATAACAAAAAAAATACTTATCAGACCTAACACAAAACAATACAGAATATAAATATCAAATAATGTTGAAACCCTTACTCAAAATCTTCCAGTAAGTGTAAATCTTTACATTCACGAATAATAAGTATATCTATTTTCAGTATGATTTTCTTACTTTTAGGACTTTGCGCATTCCTATGTTTAAACTATGCCGTCCTTAAAATATAAATTACTCATTAGCAGATATTTAACAAAATTGAATAATAATTAAATATAAACGAATAACTAGATCTAGAAAGTGTGAAGGATAACCTAAGCTTTACAGCACTTAGGCCACTAATGACTTATCCAAACAATAGAAAATGAAGGATTGCTGTTAGCTCGTTTACAAACCTAGAGATGTAAAGTAGTTGACAACGTCGCCCGCTCAGTGCGATCTCATTGATTGCAGAGCATCCATCTTCCATAAAATCAGATAACAGGAAAGTCTGAACATCATGTTCACATACCAATTTGGTTGGAGAATGCAGAATATCTAAAGTTCACACCAGTTAATCTGGAACAGCACTGCATGGATAAGGACTTTGAAAGTATTTCTACTGTAGCTAATGGACAAGAAGTTTTATTAATTACTGGATATAGATATATATAAATATATTCCTTAAAAAAATTATGATTGGCAGGACATGGGTTTTCCATTTTATCCAGATCATCGTCAATGAAAAATTTTAATCTTGAATTGTAGTCTGAAAATTGGTTCTGTCTGTATGCTTGTCAGTATTTAGATACTTTTTTAACACATTATCATTTTAATGTCCACTTTCCATTGTGAAAAAAGTGTATTAATACTAATCAAAAAATGGATGAATAACGAAGTCAATACATAGAGCGTAACGGAACGTAAAATAGTCTATGGGCGGGATAAATTGCTGCTAGAACGTTTAGCACTTTTTTTCTGGATGTACCATTAAACTGATTTTAAATTTGAAATGTTGATGCAAATATAAACAACATATGGATTCTATTTACTTTGTCCATTTACGAATGACCATTTTATTGTTCTCTTGAGTAATAAATTCAAAAATAAACCATCGGTCGGACCTGAAAACATAACATACCCGATTTGTTATAAAAAATGTTATACATTGTATTGTTAGGCACCTAGGCCACTAGTATTTTTGGTTGGCCTATCATTCTGTACTTGCAAGTTTCCGACACCATTAAAAAAAGATAAAATTATATCTGTATAGAAAAAGGACAGTGTAAATAATCTACAACTACTGCAATCTTTTATATGGCATCGACGATGTTTATTGACGCAAACCCCTGCTGGGGTATTATGTGACCTTAGCAGAGCTTTTGATTATTTTAACCACAATATCCTCTGTTAAAAATTAAAAAAGTATGGAATATGCGGATTTGCTCTGGAGTGGATACAGCGTTTGTAAATGAACGGAGACAGTAGGTTGGCATCAATAACTTTAACGGAAAGTCAAGAACAGATATACATTCAATAATTATAGACACCAAAATAGATGTTCCTCAGGGCTCCACGTTGGGCTCTGTTTTGTTTTTATTGTATCTGAACGATATTGTCCTGATAGCACAAATTGCACATCGAACAGCTTTTGCTGACGACGTGTCATTTTTGATCTCAACTTGTATTCAGGTTTTGGTTCTGCTCAATTAGCTAGACTCCCGCAGCTCTCCTTGACAATGAGTTGGCAATTTGATGTTCCCTTGATATTTTACGTCCTTTGATCCAGCTCTCTGTGGTTGCATTTTCTTGAGTAGCTGCGACTTAAGCTTGGTGAGGTTCTAGTACTAGTTGTGAAATTATTTATGGTATTCTTAGTTTTAATAGTGTCTGTATACTCTCTGTAGGTATGTGATCAATTATGTTTCTGCTAGTATTAATATATTTTCAGGTTTAGAAATTCTTAATTCACATTCTGAGCCTGTTCTTTTTTTAAATCCATCTTTGAACATGTTTATTTTATTTGCCTCAAATGCATCATTAGTGCATGGATATTAATTATTACAGTAGTGTTTATTAAAAATATACTTCGGCGCATTAGAGTCTGCGTTTTTATGCAGCAGGGAAATCTTGTTCATACATCAATATTTTCACCTTAAGTCGCCGGTAACTACAATAATAGGTCTTAATCCAACTGTGCGTAGTAGTACAAAAGTCATCAAAGCCACTTTTAAATTCAATAGTTTCTTCCATAACGAAAGTCATAACGTATGAGGGAACTGGTTCTAATTTTCGATAACTTTCTTGATCAGGTTTTATTTAGTTTATTATTAAATTTCAGTGATCGAATTGAATTGTTGTATTTCTCAGCATTCTCTTGGTTGACATTATATATGGCTTCCAGTATGCGTCCCAATCCATTCCTCTGAATCTTTTAGGTAGGTAAACAGTGTATACTTTTTCTGTTTGAGTAAACCTTGACAGTAGTTTGTTACGTTTTATGGTTTATCTTGTATATATTTTTGTACTGGGCTAATATATTGTTGGAACTTGCCTCTTGGAGTTTTTTCTATTATATAATACCCTATATTTTTATTAAAACTTTCCAAGTTTATCAAGAATGTCACTGATGCTAGGAAAGGGGTATCGATCATCAATCGTTTGCTCATTAATCTTTCGTTAATCGACCACCATTAATCATTTGATTTTTCCATATGCATCAGGTTTTTTGGATATTATCCACATGGAAGATGAAAGATTGAATTGAACGCATGATCTCTTGATCTAACATTGACGATATTTGCTTTTAACTTTTCTTTTGTGTGTATAAAAGGGTATTTGCAAGACTTTATAATTATTAACTGGAACTTCGTTTTTGGTATTTATTTCATATTTAATATGCTTGGCAAATGTAAAAGAAGAATCTGAATGATAAAAGATTTCAACATAATTTTTGGCATTGTCTTTTTATGGATTTTTCTTCTTGTGGATTTAAATGGTTATTTCGAATTTCGGGTTCTGTGTTTGGTTTAAGTTGTTGTTGTTAAGGCAGAACTTCTGTAAAGTAGAAATTGAAGTTTTGGAGAGTAATTTTGCAGATCTTTATTGGTTATGTTGAGGTTCTGGTCATCTGTATTATTAATCAATTATGCCCAGGAAAGTTGGATGCATGCTTTGGTGAATCTCTCTGGAAAGTTCTTGTTATGGTAAGGTATTATTAAATAGAAGTCGCACTTTGCTTATTGAATAAGGTTTTAGCTGGATAGAGTAGAACGGGGTCTTGTTAGTTTTGAAATATTCAATAGGGAGTATCAAATTATCATTAATGAGTATGAAGGCTGGCAGGTTTAACTTGGTCACTAAAAATTCAAGGTTGTTTAAGTCTCTAAGACCGTTAGAAGTATGGTCTTGAAGCGTTACAATTTAAAATAATTGAAAAATGTTGTTTGTTAATTGGCATGCAGACAAATTTTTTTATTATGTCTCCGGTGGAAATCGAACTCAGAACCTCTCGATCAGCAGCGGAGCGCTGTCATTTGCTCTACGAAGACCCTAAAATGCTCTAACCAACCTCAGCCATATAACTTATTTAATTTTTAATATTAGAATAAAGTCAGATCCGGTCTTATCGTGCGGGTCTTACGATTTAACAAAGACATGCTTTCAATTTAACTTTTCTTTTATTGCGTTTAATCATACTATCCAAATAAAATCCGTAAGACAAATATGACAGACTTTTTGACATGAAAGAAAAGGATATTATGTATTTAATTTTCAGCGACTCACAAAAGTTTGTACCTTCCACCTTCGTCTAGATTTAAAAATTTCAGTTTTTGTGATTTTGGCAATTAATTTAATGTGACAATATGAAACGATAAAAAGCAATTTTCTGGTTTTTTGCATCTCCAAGCAAAAAAAATGGTGGTTAATTTGTTGAACTATTTCGAGAATGAAAGAAAAAGTCAAAATTCGCAAACTAATATGCAGGAAACCGTAGCAAAAGCACTGGCAATTAGTTTAAGGACTGTGCAGAAAACTATACTCGAAGAATAATAAAAAATGTAAATGAAGAAAGTCAAAGACTAATGCTTTGAGCAAAAATATTAAAATGGGATGGGAAAGAAAGAAAAACTCAAAGTCTTCCTCCACATAGTTTAATAGAATAAAAATATTCAACACAAGTCTCTACATGTTTCGAACGTAGAAACGTTCATCCTCAGGAGACAGAAATTATATTTGGTGCTGATGGTTTTAGCAAAAGAGAAAATGGTGTCGAACCTTAGTGGATCTTATATTTAATTAAAACTTGATGTTTAAAGTAGACATGATATAATGAAAATTGAAGAAAGTTTCTTTATATCATGTCTACTTTAAACATCAAGTTTTAATTAAATAAAAGCTCCATTAAGGTTCGACACCATTTTCTCTTTTGCTAAAACCATCAGCACCAAATATAATTCCTGTCTCCTGATGATGAACGTTTCTACGTTCGAAACATGTAGAGACTTGTGTTGAATATTTTTATTCTATTAAACTTTGTGGAGAAAGACTTTGAGTTTTTCTTTCTTTCCCATACTTTCAACTCCACTTTAAGCATGTACTATTTCTTTAAATTAAAATGGGAGTTCGGAACGTGATTTATGATTTATACAGATCAAAAGCAAAAGTAACTCTTCCAGTTTTAAAAGAAGATTTAAAAATTCAAGGTGTTTTGGAAATCGGACTTGAATTGTTATCAAAATAAATAAAATAGTTGGGTTTTCGTTATAAAAAAGACTGTAACTGGAGATTGTTATGTGAGCAGCCACAGATAGTGAGCGTATTCAGTTTTTAAAAAAATATACGGAAAATTTCAAATCAAAATTTTGAAGTAGTATTTTTAGTCGCAAATGGAAGTGGTTCAAAATTTGGCAAGATGATTCTGTGAAAAGCGTGAAAAAAAAAGGGATGTAGCACGGGAAAGCAGTTCATTATTTTACATGCCGGTTCTGTAACAAGATCTGTTCCAAGTGCCAGTTTAATTTTTTCTTCCACATCAAAAAGTTCTGACTATCATAACAATATGAAAAATGGCACGTTAATACATAAAGGTTTGCCACCCATGTACTATTATATACATAATTTTTGCAAAAATAATAATAATAATATAATATGTGGCTATCTTCACGACAGTTAAAATAATAAAACCATGTTTCACATTTTGATAAGCTCTGGAGTTTTCGAATTGATTGATATGATCGGTGCCCTTTGGACCCGCGTGATAAGACCAGATTTGACTATATATGGTTTAAAATACCCTGTGATTTCTGACAGGGGAGGGCTATATGACTATCCCGGATTGTTTTAGTAGGTTGCAATCACTTGTTTATTTGTATTTTTTTATGTTCCACACGGGATCGACTATTATGGTCTTTATTTTTTTTCTATGTAGATGTCTTATGTTTATGAATTGCGAAAGCCGAAAGTTGTTTTTAGTAACCTTACAATCAACAATAAGTTTTTTTATGAAAGATGTTCAGGTGTAATTTATTTATGGATTTGTGGTTAATTTAAAAATATATTATAGCTAAAATAAGTATAAAGAAAGTATTGTAAGATTGAACGATTTTTATACTCTTTTCCCATACCCTGTATGCTGTTTGACTTGAACCCATTCTAAGTGCATCTGACATAATTTTCAGTCACGCACCAACTTTTGGCGATATTTAAATTTCGGTTGTGCAATTAATAAAAAAAAAAATCCATTTGTTGCACACATTAATAAAATAAATATAATAAAATAATATTATATATTAATAAATCGGTGATTAGAGAGTGAGTTTTCCTTTCAATTCGTCAGTAACATCGCAAGATGCGTTTCGCCATATAATGGTCCAAAGAAAAATGTTGTTCGGGAAGTAGGTAAGTTTTACACAGAATAAATGCAAAATAAAGGAAAATCCAATATATTATTATTGATTTATTAAAAATGCTTTGCCGGTAAATCTGTTAGGTGTTATAAAAGTCAAGATTAATCTTTTTGTTCCCGCACAGCAATGAATGTCCAATTTATCAAAGATAAATCAAGTAAACAAAAGAAAGAATTAATTACTTCTAGCAATGAATCAAAATCAGGTAAAGGTAAAATAATGATAATGCACTCTAAAGTTCTTTATATCAATGAACATTGATTTGGCAAGAAGAAGAACTTGGCATCTATTTAAAGACTGTTTGCAATACTTGATTTCATTTTATCACCTTAATAAAGATCCAGATACTAAATAGTTGTGTAGATATTTGGAATAATGACGAACTTTTAAATCGGAGCCACCCTTATTCTCACAGGTTTACATCCTTCTAGCAGAAGTTTATTTTTTTTTTCGTCCCGACTTACCCTGTTCCTGTAGAGTAAGTAGAGTTAGTGTATATTTTCTTACGGTTGTTTCTAAAGTAAATGTACTTTCATAATTTATTCTTGTGTGTGGGATTACTACTATTTTTATTCCTAAGAATTTTGGAGAGTAAGTTGCATACACACATATTATATTTTCGCTAACCTGAATTTTTTCTTTTACAGTTAACCTACGACTCACATTTTGACGACCCAATTTTAAGTCTTAACGCTATTCTTTACCCTTATTTTTACTGTTTTATTCATTACTTTTTCCTCACACTTGACCACTTTTTCTTTCCTTTTCATCAGCATGTTTAAATCCAAATTTTACTTTTTTCTACTGCTGTACTAATCATTTTGCTTCACATATAGGCCTTGCTTCCTTTAATTTTACTATTATTACCCTATACCTGGCAAATTAATACTTCGGTACTTTGTTCTTTGGTGCTTTTATGACTTAGAATGTTAATGTGCCCTTCTCACTATCTTAAAGCATAGTTTAAAACGTTAACACTAGTTATTTTTCTTTTTATAACATCTTAATTCTCCTGAAGATGAACATTTCTATGTTCGAAACATGTAGAGTTATCTTTAAATAGAATTATTTTAAATATATTAGTGGAAGAAAACTTAGAGTTTTTCTTTCCCTTTCAATCTTTTACTCCACTTAAAGTATGGACTATTTCTTCAATTTATTCTTGTGTGTTTCCGTTGTCATTGTTAGGAGGTACTTATAATTCTAGGTAACTATTAAGTTTATTATTAGCCACGCCGAATTGGCAGCGCCGAATAGTACCATCACCTTCTAGAACACAGCATGCATGAAACAACCCCCCTTATGGAAATTAATTCTTCGAATAATTTAAAAATTTCGTACAAAGGTTGTTTAACTCGACACACAGGAGATGGTAGTAGAAATTCAGAAGATGAAACTTTATAAAAAAGGTCTGGATAGCTTGATACGACATTGACGATGATGCAGAAATGTACAAGTTCTAATCAGACCTAAATAGTTATTTTCCTAACAAGTACGAAAAGTGATACTTCTCCGTACGCGACTGCAGTTGACCCGAACGACGCGGAGCGGAGTTCGGGCAATAAGCAGTCAAGGGCGAGAAAAACACTTTACGCATGAGTTAGGAACATTATTTTTTCTACGACCGTATAGATATACCGTGCGAGCAAAAATTATTGGCATCAAAGAGGGCGTAATGCTTAGCCGTAGAGCTTAATACCTGTTGGGTGTCAGTAACTACCTGAATTAACAATCAATCAGTTATTCCGTCATCTTTTAGAGTCGTTACAAGTAATTTGATTCATCGCTAATTTTTCCAATTTCTTGAACAATTCCCACAATGGGCTTTACTGAACAGCACAAAATATTCATGGTAGAAGCGTATTTTCGAAACGGGGTTAGAGTAAATGGTGAGTGCAGGGCCGGCGCTAGGGCCGGGCCCCTGCCCGGGGCGGCACCGACAGGCTGTAAACTAATTAAGTAGTTTATGAAGAAAATAAACCAAGATTTACTTGAATACTTAAGAAAAATTAATATGTGGAATTTTAATAAAATTTGCTTTTATTACCTACCTATATAAATATTATGTTTTACGAACTTTTAAGTATTTTAAATGAAATGTCAAAATATTTCAAATTCAAGGAGCTCACAAGCATAATAAATTATAATTATTTAAATAAATGAACTCACATACAAAATGCTGTCATATAATTTTGGCGCAAGCTAAGCGACCGCGGACGGGCGCGGAAAATCGGGCTTGACAAGCTTCCACACGCTTTTAATCGTCACTATTAAAGGAACAACGGCAGTTCTAATGTTTTATTTATGGAATAATTGCCTTACAGATTGGTTGCTAGTGAAGTAGAAGTTGGAAGTGCATTGTTATTTGGTACAAAATCTTAAATTGTATCAATCCTATAAGTAAGCTCTTGCAGACAAAAGACTATGATTTATCATCTGCTATGAAGCTCTTGAAAAATTGTAAAGATTTTTTCAAGTATCTTAGATCGGACACAGCCTTTAATGAAATGCTTTGCGATGCTCGAGAACTCGCCGACGAAATTGACATACCAGCTTATTTTGAGCTGACCTAGCCACGTCATAAAGTTCGAAGAAGGAATGTTAATTTCGACTATGAGGCACGAGATGATGCGATAGAAGATCCTACTTTGAAATATAAGGCAGAGTTTTGTTTTTTGACATTAGATAAAGCTATCAATGCACTTGAATCCAAGTTTGATTTGATGAGTAACCTCAGCAATTATTTCCAGTTTTTATACAATATTTGTGATTTAAAAGATACTCCTCAAAACGACGTCCTAAAGTATTGTAAAGATCTAGAAATAGTGTTAACTGATGGGAATTCATCAGATATAAACGCGCTGGACCTGGCAGACGAGAGTATCGGTTCTGGCTTTGCTAAATAAAAAAAAAGTCCAATCGAGATTTTAAAATTCATATCGAACCTGGATTTTGCTCCAAATCTAGGTATAGTTTTAAGGATATTGCTTACTCTCCCAGTAAGTGTGGCAAGTGGAGAAAGGAGTTTCTCCAAATTAAAATTAATTAAAAATTTTTTACGCTCCACAACTAACGAGGATCGGCTAAACGGCTTGACAACAATAGCCATTGAACATGAACTGGCTGAAAAAATTAATGATAAAGAAATTATAAAAAAAATTTCAGAATTAAAAGTGAGAAAAAAACAATTTTAAGTTTAACACTCCGTTTAAATGTATTTTTAAAATGTAATTAAGTAAAGTAATTATTAATACATAGTGGTTCTATAATTTGTTTTAGTATTTTTAAAATATCTGTACCTATTTTATAATAATTATACACTAAAAATTACTCTTTTCTTTTTTCTCTGTGCAACCGGGCAACCCTAATTTTAGTTGTGTCAGAAACATGGTAAATTAATAAATTAGATTTTTTGGCTAATCAAAACTTTAATATTATTGATAGCATTTTTTTTGCTCACGTTTTATTTTACTAATAAGTGTGGGAAGGTTATCTCTTAATTTTTATTATAAATGGGCGGCATTTTACTCTTTGCCCGGGGCGGCGAACCTGCTAGCGCCGGCCCTGAGTGAGTGGCAATACAATCCGGGTTTGTTCGACACACAACACAAAAAAGGAGCAGGAAGACCATCTGTAAGAACAAAAGAACTTGTTGCAAACGTTCGTGAAATAATGCAAAATACGCCAACAAATTGTATAAGACGCCTGTACCAAGAAGTGGGAAGATCTTATGGAACATGCAGGACTCTTCTTAAGAAGCAGCTAAATTTATTTCCTTATAAAGTGCAAGTATGCCAAGAAATGCAAGCGGCAGATTTTGAAACACGCAGAAATTACTCTCATTTTTATTGGAAATAAATGATTTATTAGACCTGATATTTTGGCTGTGAATTTATGCTTGGAGCATGGCAGTGGCCAATTTCAGCAATTTTTGTAAACATTTTTCTTTTTCTTTCTGTATAGGTATTCTTACTTTGTTAATTTTGTAAACAACAAAAATAAATTTGGATTTGTCTACTTATTTTATTAGTCATTAGTTTAGCATATCATGTCATAATATGAATTTGACAAAATTTTAACCTAGATTTGGTTAAATATATCGTCCCCATATCATTGTGATCTAAACCAAGCCCCACGTTTTTTAATCCAAGCCCTCTTTGATGCAAATAATTTTTGCTCGCACGGTACAAATATCATCCACGTAAATATCAAAAACATCAGGAATTGAGGAAAGGTAATGAAATAGTAATAAGTTTATAGTTTTCTTTTCTAAATTAAATATATAAATAAGAAATGTTGAAAGACATGCAAAGTTTTTATAAATTGAAAAACTTTTATGCCTCCGCAGGAAATCAAACCCTAAATCCATCGAACACTTCTCTCTCTCTCTCTCTCTCTCTTTCTCTCCCTCATATCTTCATGCATTATAATAAAATACATTTCACGATCACAATTTGTGAGGTTGGGTGTATGTGATTGTGTGTATTTAATGGCGCCGGTTAAAAGCAAATGACCAGCTTCCCCTATCACAATTAACATGATAATATGCTAAAAAAAGGCCAGACGCATTGGACTAGGGCTGGTCCTAACCCTTGGCAAACAATGGTGCTTATTTATCGTATCGATCTTTCCCATCCTGGTGACTCCACAAGACCGCGGGAAATTTGGTTGAATTATAAAAAAATTGTAGTATCATCTGCAAAACTATGAATTTGTCCATCGCAATTTATACCAAATAAGTAAGGAACGCCTTACTTAAATACTTTTGGATAGCTTTTTTCTTTATCTATTTGTGTATAAGTTGATCTATGTTTCAGATAATTTTTAATTAATTCTAATTGTTTTCCTCTGAATCCAATATTTTCAAACTTTTTTAATAGTAAATTATGGCTAACTGTATCAAAGGATTTTGCTAAATTTAGAATAATACTAATAGAAGGCTTTTTATTATCTAGTGCATCATATATTTGTTCTGTTAGATAGCAAATAGCGTTTTGTGTTGATTTATTTTTTGAAACCCAAACTGTTTATTAGAAATAATTAATGTATTTTTTCCAAATAATTTTCAATTCTAAATTTTAAAATGTTTTCGAATACTTTTGCGGTTGAATTCTCAACGTCGTTCAATTTATTGCCAACTTATAACCTATTTCCGCTTTGTTTTTTCAAGTTTATTATTTTTAAACTAACATTTAAATAAAATCAGTATCGTCGGTACATTACTTAGGTAATATCTGATAGGTATATTACAAAAAATATCAATTTATTTCAATGCTAATTTTGGGAGAATTGTATAGTGAAAGAACAATAAGTGACAATGACATAATAATGTTAAAAAAATCTTACCCGATATTTTTCGCTATACAATTCTCCTAAAATAAGTTGTGAAATTCCTTGATATTTATTAAATAATATGTCGATTATTACCTATAGAATATCAAGTCGATACTGATTTTCTTTAAATTTTGTATAAAAGCTAGAAAACATAAATAAATCTAAACGTAATAGGTTATAGGTTGGCAAATATGTTGATACTCCCACCTTAATGTTATTGGTCTATAATGACTAGTTTTACTAGAATCTCCATTTTTAATTTTATTATTATACCAATTTTGAAAGCTTCTGGATACTTATATACTGGTTTTAAAAATATTATTTATAAGAAATGTTATAATGCTTATTACAGAAAATTACATTTATTACTGAAAATAATTTTTATTTACAAAATTATTCTAGAATTATGAAAACAATATATTTCCTTAGTAGTACAATATATCACGGCCACTAAAATTAAACCAATTTAAAAAGGCGAAAAGTTCTTAATGAATATAATGATATAATAAGCATCGTCACGCAGGGGTGGGCTGCCGAGTAATTTGGTTGGTCCGTGTCGAATGCGGGTCGGCGCTAATTTGTTAAGATTTCAGCTGGAGGCGATGAAATGATAGACAACATATTGAAAGAAGACCGTAATTATTGTCTTTTAAGTAGATTATTTAAAAAATAAAAATGAAAACAGAATTTCATTCGACATCTTTTTTGGTTTTGGCTTCCTTAAACTCATCAGAAGCAGCAGGGGCACATAGGATTTAGTAATCGCCATTACTAAATCCTATGTGCCCCTATGTGAAAGGGCAACAAAGGGTGTGATCCCTTTCTTGTCCTTTCCTCCAGGAAATATCAAAAATGAATATGCATGTAATATGACAGATCATTGATAAGACATTTCTGGCAAAAAATAGTATATTATGTTACAAGGACGAAAAATGTAGTATTTCGGACGTAATGCGGGAGGCAAAGCCGAGGCCGGTAACCGGCATAGTCCAAAATACATTTTTTTATCCGATTCATCTTACACGGTAATTTGTCGCTTTTAATGTTTGTCGGTTAACAATGAAACCTGTAATATGCGTATCTATGGATACCTATACCAAATGATTACTTAAATTAATAATATCATTTGACGTTTTGTCAATCAGGCGATAGTTTTAAAAGTTGATAACACAAAAATCGAAGTAGAAAATGATAGTGAAGATCTTATACACGGAGAAAATTGTATCGTATATAATATATATTTAAAAAATTATATTTAAGTTACGTATAATTTATACCTGAATATATGATCCTGTATGCTTAGAAGTAAAAAAAATATATATTAGGCCGATTTCCTATTGATATAGTTAATACTAAGATCCAATCTGTGTTTATTAAGTATACGATATTTTAATTAATTTTCTATATGTTAATATCTAAAGTACTGTATTATCATAAAAACGTTTATTTTTATATTAAAAATACAGAATACAGAAAACAGGCTTTATAAAATACTGTATATTAAAATTTTAATATACTGTATGTTAAAACAATGTCAAACGAGCTGGAAACCTACAACCCTCATTTAACTAGCAGCAGTCGACCGGGTCGGACGACGGCGGCGAGTCCTAATTTTGTGAGAAAACTTCTAACCTCTTGGGGACATTAAGGTACTGATTATTTTAGATCAAATATTTACAATTACCTTATTTAGTTAGTATAAGAAATGTTTTTATTTTGTTCAAAAAATATTTAAATTGTATATTTACAATGGTGTTATTGAGTTAGTATAGGATAAATCCGAGGGGTGTCTCACTGTGGCAGTAGGTGTACAAATGTTAAGGCAGTACTTAGCACGACCGTGGCAGGACCGACAGGACTGTGACAGGACCTGGCAGGACTGTAGAAGAACCTAGCAGGACGTGACAGGACCTGGCAGGACTGTAGAAGGACCTAGAAGGACCTGGCAGGACTGTAGGAGGACCTAGCAGGACTGTGGTAGGATCGAAGCAGGACAGGCAGTACCTCTCAAATCCAATCAGATTTCTCCAATAACTTTAGGAGTAGGGATAAATAGCGGGAAGAAAAATATATTTTTGTTTGCTTTTGTTTATTAATTGAAAGTGAAATGGAAATGCGTGAAACAGACGTCGCAGTTTTTAAAGTTCTCGGCGCGCCTCACCGCATAAATTTTCCTGTTTGAGTTCTGTTGTAAACACCGGCGAATCACAACAGTCGACTAGTCGAGTTTGCAGTCTCATTTATTATGTTCATGCAAGTTATGGATAAAATATATTGTTTATTTCCGAGTTTATTTCTTTGTTAAGAAAGTAGATAAATATTTAGAAGTTGTGTATCCGTGGTAGGACAGTAACAGGACCGTGGCAGGACAAGCAGGACCCTGGCAGGACAAGCAGGACCGTGGCAGGACAAGGGCAATAAAGACAAGTCCTGCCAAATTTGGCAGTAGGTGTACAAATTTTGACTAGTGAGACACCCCCCGGATAAATCGTTTTATTTTGTTCACAAAATATTTAAATTGTATATATACAATTACATTATTGAGTTAGTTAGATGTTTTCTTTTCTTCATATAATAAAGTGCTTAAACAGAACTATAGAAATTGCTTTTATTAGAAACCCAAGTTCAAAAAGATTTTTAATTTCACACTAAGAAATATAAATAATGACCTTTAATCTAACACTAAAATGAAACAGATTTTGGGTCATCTAGTCTGTCATTAAAACTGAAGGCGAGAAACCTAAATCCTATTAGAACAAAAAATAATGCTTTTAACAAAAGCAAATGTTTAAAATTGGCGCCCCTTACTGTTGGTCGTTGAATAATCTTGAAGGTATCATTTAATTAATAGCTTCTTCCCTTAGGAAAATTTCTGGCTACGCTCGTGTCTGTATACAGGATTAGTAGATACATTTGGAACGAATAATTTGCTCCACTACCACCAAAGGGACATTACTTAAATTTGATAGATGCTGTTAAGGTAGGAGTATCAACATGCTTGCCAACCTATAACCTATTTCGCGTGGATTTATTTATGTTTTCTAGCTTTTATACAAAATTTAAAGAAAATCAGTATCGACTTGATATTCTATAGGTAATTATTGACATATTTAATAAATATCCAGGAATTTGATAACTTATTTTAGGAGAATTGTATAGCGAAAAATATCTGGTAAGATTTTTTTAAACACTATTATGTCATTGTCACTCATTGTTCTTTTACTATACAATTCTCCCAAAATTAGCAATGAAATAAATTGATATTTTTGTAATACATCAGATACTACCTAAATAATGTACCGACGATATTGATTATCTTTAAATGTTAGTTATTACAATAATAAACTCAAAAAATCAACGCGAAATAGGTTATAGGTTGGCAATAGATTGAATGACGTTGAGAATTCAACCCTAACTTACAAAAACTAAAATTGACAATTAGAACTTTGTTAAGTTAATTGTTTCCATAATATTATGTCATACTTACAGTAAAACGACATGGAAATTGTAAATGTTCACTATATTAAAATAAAAATGACATGTTTCGCTAACACTGTGGCTTCATCAGATTACAATGATATAATAAATAATAGGTGCAAAAGAGTATATTGAAGACATAAATGAAAAACAGTGGGAGAGTGAGAATATCGGGAATTCCAACTAACGATTTTGAAGCAAATTATCATTTCTCTGTTTTTTTTTCTAGTATAACAATATTTCAATTTTAAAAATATTAGATTTTTATATTTATAACATGGTATTCTAAAATTAAAAATACATTAATTTTTAGATTTAAAATAAATTGTTGCACTTCAGCTATATTATATCCTAAAATTAAACATAATTTTATTGTATGTTTACAAATATGAATCCCGTTTTTTAGTATACTGTTTATGCTTATTAACAATACGGTATAATTACATTTAAAATACCTTATTGTACAGTTTAAAATATAGTTAACACGTCTTTCACATAATGCATTTTAATAATAAATATCCGTATATTAAATTTAAAAATAATTTGATTGTTACTTTAAGAAAATATGTGTTATTAGTTTTAATATTTATGTGTTAATTTTACTAATCAGAAATATTTTAACATTTTAACATATAATATTTTAAATTTGAAAATACTTGACCTAAAATATTTATATTGTTATTTTAGATATATCGTATCGCTGTCCCAGATGGACACATAAAATATATCTAAAATAAATATAATTATTTTTAAATTTACGATCCATTTTTCTCAGTGTAGTAGGTACGCCACCTGATATTCGAGAAACTGCCAATGAAGTTATGTTACATTATTTGTTGCCACAAAAATCTAAGGAAACATTATGAAAAAGCCTATAAAAAATTTATGGATTACCGGCAAGAAAAAGTATACAGTCGTTCTCGGAAAACGTTTTCTTAGTGTATATCGCGGATTTATCGAAAACTGTGAAGTCATCTATTTTGTGATCGCATTATTCCATACTACGTGCAGTGGTAAATACTTACATGTTAAACACAACATTAATATATCAAAATACATGAGATTACGAGCATTATTGAAACGAAAAAGTGTTGGTTCTTGTCCAAAGAAATCAAAGACCCTAACTAAAGAAGAGTTTCAAAAATTCCTTTGCCATGCTCCAGATGACAAATACTTAATGTTGAAGGTAAATATAACTATATAATTTTATTTTAAATTTCTTACTAACAATTTTCTTAATTACAGGTTGCCTTTATTTTCGGAATCGCGGGCGCATGTCGTCGAGAAGAACTGGCTCATATGAAAATTGATGACATACAAGATTTGGGGCTTTGTTATTAAAAATTCCCTATAATAAATCAAACACACCGAGATCATTTACGGTGTCGGGAGAATATCTAAAGTATTATAGAAATTATATGGCTTTACGTCCTACAAATATGAGTGATGGGCGATTTTTTGTGTCTTATCGCAATGGAAAATGCTATAAGCAAGTTGTCGGTATACACAAATTTGGCTCCATACCTCAGGAAATAACGTCTTACCTAAAACTGCCGAATGCCAAGGAATTCACGGGACATTGTTTCCGAAGAACATCGGCCACATTGCTTGTGGATGCGGGAGCAGACATAACCTCTAAAACGGCATGGAGGCGGAAAGTCTTGGAGTAGCCGAGGGCTACATAGATGATTCCTTAGGCAATAAGTTATGGCTGAATAAGAAAAAAGTTAACATCCTACAATCTGAACTGCAATCAGTACCGACTCAGGTATCGCAATCCGTCTTCCAATCGAGTTCAACATTGGAGAGTAATATCACAACAGAGAACAAAAATAATAACACATCCTCAAAATCAAATTTAGAGCACCCTGTTCTTGTGCCAAATTGTTTTAATTGTACATTTAATATAAATATTGTAAATAATTGAAAATAAAATAAAGTTTGTTGAAAAAATGTTAGCGTCCGAAAAATATTTTTCGGTCTGGGACGAAAAGTGTTACCTAGCTACCAGCGCAATAGTCAATACCTTATTGAAAAGGTTACCTTTTCGTACAAATATCTGATCTATAAAACGTAATTTTTTGACACAATCGGATAAAAACATATATTTACGTCATACCTCGTACCTGATGTAGAACGATTGGATCTACTAAAGAATATTAAAACTGGAACGAATTAGATATTGGCTTAAGGAGGGAAGTAGACACTAGAAAAATGGTAAAGTAGACAAATAAATTACGTTGTGTCTTGTCTCTTAGAAACTATTACAAGCCTATTTACAAAAGGTTAATTTTTGTAACTATCTCAAACCAAAAATGATAATTGACTTCTTCTAAATACTGCCCACTTTAGAATATGTTTTGTATAAATTTAAAGCTTTTGTATTAGGTCCAACCAAGAGTGTGTCCGTATAGAGTTATATAATTTTATATCAGTACCCTTTGTTCTCATAATATGTTCGATATACTTCCATATACCAGTTTGCCAAGTATGGGTAAGTAAATAAGAAAAACAAAGTATGTGCCAGGAAACTTATAATTTATTTCACATAATTGGCTTAGGAATATCCTAATTCAATTCAATAAAATTAAATAGAATAAAACTTCTTGCAGACAAAATCTGAAATATGTACCAATTTTCGTCTAAACAGTAAACGCCACAGGGTATATTAATTTGTATGTTTTCTAGAAGAATTGTTTCAGTTTATGTTAATCTCTCGCTGTGCCTGCATATCTACCAGGGTTATTGCACGTGTACCACCTTAAATAACAACAGAATACGGTACAAAGAAAATAAAAAAATGTAATCTGCTAATTATAAAACGTATAAAAATCCGGCATTATTGCTACAAAAATAAATCTAAAAGGTAATACTGTTCTTATCAAGTGACACAAGTATTTTTTTCTTTCTGGACAAGTCTGTAAACTGAAAAAAAGAAATGTCCTCGGCTAGAGAAATTACTGAGATATTAATAAAAGGTATGACAGGATTTACGGTAATGATAATTTTTGCTTCTTAAGAAAGAGAAAAAGGTTAGATAGCAAAATCTTGACTTGAAGGAAAGAAGAGCAATATTTTAATATTACAAAATCACTTAATAAATAAGATATACAATTTGCGATTTTTAGGAACCAAGGTTTAACATCTTTTACATGCCAGTTTTCTGCTTTATATCCATTAATATTTTTCAAGTCATAAACTAAGGAAAAAACTTTCTTATACACAATGAACTATATTAAGTTGAGATGTGAATTTTTTTTGAGAACTAGATAAAACTTATTTAAATGCCATACTTTATCAAAATATGAAAACCAACATCTCTTTTTCCGAAGTTATTCGACTTCTCGTTTCTTTCGTATACGGTGATGTTTTTTACGTACTTTTAGGAATCAACCACTTAACATAATAAAAATTTCTGAATAGGAAATTCTGTGACCAGGTAAAATCTTAACTAATTTATCAAAATAAACCTAAAATACACTCACGGAAAAAATCATTGCATATTTTATTTTAGGTCTTTATTTTTTTTTCCTTTAACAGTTTTGTGATTTCGGTTGTGCCTTGACGACTAAAACAATGGCTTCACTTTATTTGACGTTGTCAGAATGACATTTTTAGTGCATTATTTCTTCAATCTGTAGTTTCAGTTAGTAAGATGCCACGTTTAAATGAGTTAGTTTCGGCATTGAATATGAAACTATAAGAAGGCCTTATGAGCCGATTTCCTAAAACGTTAAATTCATAGATGGCACAATGAGTTCACCAACAAGAAAGCAACTAGCCTTTTCACTGCTAAATTAAAACATTGTTGCCGCCTGTCTGTTTGACTTGCTGCATGAGTTTTTTAAATTTATTTTTATAGTTTATCGTAAAACTTGATTTCACATAAGTACTTACACCTATCCTAGATTTAAGTACCTTACTTTATTTTCCTACCTATAGTATAGTCAGTCTAGACTTAAAAATATCCCTATTTTTAATTGCTTTGTAGCTTATAATATTTTCAACCTTTTGACGTCCCAACGTTAATTACATGAAAACATATTGTCTGCCATGTTTTCTATTTCTAACAGAATTAAATGACGACTCTCACTATTCAATACATACCTAGGCTACAACGTATATGTTGGGTAAAATATGAATGATGTGCGGTTTGTTTGTATAACTTGGTTTTTAGTTGCAATTATTACTACTTTTCAAAATAGTTAAAATAAGTAGGTTTTACTTTTTTACTTAAGAAACATCCAGTTTGTTTCTATTAGTGTATTACGTATTTTGCTATTTTTTGACAAAATAAAACCTATTTTAGTTATACTTGCTGTCGCTTTTTATCTACTTTTATTTGTTTAACATTTAACACCCAGTGCAACGGTAAAATCATTGTGAAAATCGGTCGAATTACCACGGAGTAAAAAGCGTACATATTATTATCATCAAAAACATACATTCGGCTGGAATTGAGAACCTCCTATTTTATTGTCTGTTAAAAATGCTTAAATTATTAAAAATTTCTATAAAATACGATATGTGGCCACACTACGACATCACATCAGTGAATTTGAGACATCTGTTACCGAGGCGCTGCATTATAACGACAGATTTAAGGTTAGAGTTACGATCAACTCCACAATGGCGGCCAAACCACCTCCAAGATGTCTAAAACTGGGTTGTCAACTTTTCTCGGACATCCGTCATTCTTTTATAGTTTGATATTCAATGGTTTCGGTTAAAAATGTTTGTTTAATCAATGAGGGGTACAGACAAGAAGACATTGCACAAAGATTGAATGTCCATTAATCGACTGTTTCTCGCATGCTAATACGTTACAATGAGACTGGAGGATACAAAAGGCGGCCTGGTCAAGGACGTAAAAGGAGTACAACCCCATGAGATGAGCAATATTTAAGAATTCAATCTTTGCGAAATCGTACACTTACTGCTCCGCATCTAAAAAATCAATTACTATATGCAAGACAAGTCAATGTTTCCATCAAAAGAATAATAAGGAGACTTAAGGAGGTCGATTTAAAGCCAAGACGTCCTGCTAGAGTTCCTCGGCTTCTTCCACGCCATAAAATCGGACGGTACAATTTGCAAGAGTATATGCTGACTGGAATGAACATCAATGGGGAAAAGTTCTTTTTACAGACGAAACAAGAATACAATTAGGAAAGCCTGATCGACGTAGTCGGGTATACCGAAGGTCAGGAGAACGTTTCGCAGAATGTAATCTTGCACATAATCTTGGCTTTGGTGGTGGTTGCAATATGCTATGGGCTGGCATTAGTTGGGCGAGTCGCACGGAGCTCATAGAAGTGAATTTAAGGATGAATGCTGACTGGTACATACGCAACATCCTTGCAGAACATGTTATACCATGCATATATGCCGGCTTTATTGGATATGATAGCTTTGTGCTAATGCACAATAATGCCCGTGCCACTGCCGCAAGAACAGTAAACCAGTACGTTGAGGATGTCGGGATTGAGAAGCTAGAGTGGTCACCATACAGTCCTGACGCAAATCCCATAGGGCAGAAGGAATGTTGCTTCAAAAATACTCCACTAGGAATGAACACAGTATCTAAGTGGACCAAAAATTCAGCGGAAAGCATTGGAATAGATACGAAGAAGCATAGAATAACAAATCATTCTCATCGATCTTCCGCTGTGTCTGCCCATATTCAAACAATGTGTTGGGGAACAAGAGTTGATTAAAGGTTTGTTCCTACAGCGAATCCCCGACAACTTCATGACAATTTTCAAACCAACTTTACGGCGCAAGTCTGATTTCTGACCGGTTTCAAACTCTTGTAGGAACAGGCGTTCGAAATCAACTAACTTCGGTTCGGTGTTTAAAACTGAAGAAATTTTAAACGATGGACATAACCTCAAATCTCAAAATTGTTTATTATTATTTCGTTAATTAAACTCGTGTGGCTCGGCCCAATAAATAAACTTAAACAAAATAAGTAACTTATATTAAATAATATGTTGTAAAAATGTTAATATCTCCTCCAAAGATTGGCACTTTTCAAATCAAAAGTATTAAGAGACTATGGGCAGTTTTAGCTCAAGAAGTAAATAAAATATTAAACACCAACCTAACAGCAGACATTTCTGAATCTTCATCAGATGACGCAATGTCGCTCATTTCTCAATTTAATAATAGAAAAAGTCTTATACAAAAGCAAAAACCGCAAAAACACGTCTAACAAAAATAGGTTATGTCATATGTTATGCTAGCGTTTAACCGCGCATGCTCCGGACATTTTACTGACAAAAGATTCGCAAACTGCTCTGACAGTTGGCAAACTATCAGAGAAACGTGTAGGAACAGCGACTTTTTGTTATCAAACTGTCCAAAATCTTTGTGGGAACACTTTTATATTACTGCGCAGAATCCTGACTGTCAAGGACTGTTTCTGATCGCTGTAGGAACAAGCCTTAAGTTAACAGGCCACTCAAACGAAAGTTCTCTGAAACCATATCTGCAGCTAGATCATAGTCATCATCTGAATTATCGAAAATCTCAGAACAACAGATGAAGCATGTGGACCTTCGACATCTCAAATGCAAGTCAATCATACCCAAAACCATGCTTTGATAAAAAAGAATGGACAAACTATTACTTATAGCAACTGTACGTTTAATATTAGTAATAAATAAATAAAGTTTCTAGTTAGCTACATATAGGGTAAACATACCAGTTATTGGACCCATGCGAGCTATTGGACACCGAATTATATCAGCATAAAACAAGAATTCTGTATTTAGTACACTCCCGTGCAGAGAAAACGGGCACTCTAAAATTATGATTAGGTTTCAGCCTCGATAACTTTTTTATTTTTAATCCGATTTTAGTAATTTTTTTATAGAATTGCAGATACAACTGTCAGCTTTAACATGTATTATACTAATCTTAAGTAACTTTGGTTATTTCACATATTATACAAGGATAGTCGAAATGCTGTTTTTTTCTCTAATTTCAAAACGCCCTGTGGAATAATTAAGTAACAAAATTGTTTTAAATTACCAATTTTAATATAGAGTCATCTATTCTGTACATTTTATTTTTTGGTTTATGTCAATACATGCATTCAGTCTCACACAGTTTAAATTTAAATAAAATAATTTAAATTTTTACATAATTTCTTTATTGTTAAAACGAAAACAAACTTAACAACTACAAATTAATTAAGTATGCGTCAATACTTTGTATTGCCTTCTCTAGCGCTAATTACTGCCTGTATACGTCGGTTCATACCATCAATAAGCCCGCGAATATCGTCTTGCGGAATACTCCCCCATTCCTCCTCAAGTGCCGCACGAAGCTCGTTTAATGTCGTTGGTACCACTACCGACTTCTAACGCGTCTTCCGAGCATGTCCCACACATGCTCTTTAGGTTTAAATCTGGAGAACATGCTGGCCACTTCATTTTCTCAATCCCAACTTCTACCAAATGTTGAGTGACGCACATTGCGGAATGTGGTCGGGCATTATCTTGCATCAAGATAAAATCATCGCCGATAAATGGAGCAAAAGGAACTACATGATTCTCGATAATCCTCTCAATATACCTCTGTGCGGTCAGCGATCCTCTATCAATAAATACTAACTCAGTACAGGCCTCCCGTGATATTCCTGCCCAAACCATCACTGAACCTCCTCCATAACTAAGCCGGGGGCTGAACGAACATTCAGCAAATCTTTCGTTCATTCGTCTTCACACTCGCTCTCGTCCATCTGGTGAGTTTAGGCAAAATCTAGACTCATCGGTAAAAAGTACACTGTTACATTGTGCCAAATTCCAATTTACATGTTCACGAGCAAATTGTAATCTTGCTACTCTATGACGTGGGAGTAATCTAGGGCCTGTTGCTGGTCGGCAAGAATTCAAACCTACATCCTTTAATCTTCGACGAACGGTCCAAGAACTGATACTTTTACCTCGAACTTCTCTAAGATAATTTTTCGCCTGTACTGAAGTCAATCGGCGATTTCGAAGGGTTTTAAGAACAAGAAACCGGTCATCAACTGCTGTAGTCTTGCGTTGCGTACCACTACCTGCCCTTCGTGAATTGCTGCCTGTATCCCTAAAGCGTTTAATTACTCTTTCGATGGTAGAGCGGCTGGTATTAAGTACTCTGGCTACATACCCATAATTTCGCCCGTCCTTCACTAAAGCTACAGCTTTTGCACAATTTTCAGCACTTAAGACCATTGCCAATACACAGATTTACTGCCAAACTGACAATAAAGTGTCAAACAACAAAGGACATGGCCACCTAGTAAAAAAAATTCTGAATTTATATTGGAATAGAAATTATGTAAAAATTTAAATTATTTTATTTAAATTTAAATTGTGTGATACTGAATGCATGTACCTATCGACATAAACCAAAAAATAAAATGTAAAGAATAGATGACTCTACATTAAAATTGGTAATTTAAAATAATTTTGTTACTTAATTATTTCACAGGGCGTTTTAAAATTAGAGAAAAAAACAGCATTTCGATTATCCTTGTATAATATGTGAAATAACCAAAGTTACTTAAGATTAGTAAAATACACGTTAAAGCTGAGAATTGTATGTGCAATTCTATAAAAAAATCACTAAAATCGGATGAAAAATACAAAAGTTATCAAGGCTAAAACCTAATCAAAATTTTGGAGTGCCCGTTTTCTCTGCACGGGAGTGTAGTTCGCTAAGTTTTGTTGGGATGTCGCCATTGTACTATTAGTATCAATATTGACATAAATTACATTTGATTGATGTTTCTATTTTGGCGCCAAATGTGACATTCTTTGGTCATGCACAAGAAATACGGTTTTCTTAAGTTTATATTAAGAAGTCTTAGGTAAATTTTAGTGTCATAATTACTGGTGAAATTGTTTCAAAGTGCTCCGTATAAATATACAAGGTACTTGTGTAGTAAAGCTAAGTATTTTTAAGGTTTAAATCAATATATTTAAATTAGGTTATGTCTTACAAGTGTGTCCAATAACTGACCTAAAATATGATTATTTTCAGTTGTAGGACACCTGTCCAATAACTGCATTTTGCAAAGCTCGTACAGTTTTTGTGTGAAATGTTAGTGCGTCTTCTCTGTTTCCGGCACATCCGATTTTGGGTCATTATTCACAGTGTAGCCAGTTATTGGACGCCCGTCCAATAACTGGTTACAATCTGTCCTATAACTGAAATATGAGTTTTTTTATGTTGTTAGTTTTCAGTCATGCCCAAGAAAAATGAATATAATTCGGAATTGATGGAAGCTGCGATAAATGAAGTCAAGAATAACAAAACGTCATATAGAAATGCGGCACACAAATACGGTGTACCCAAATCAACACTGGAATTTAAAGTAAAAAATCCTGGTCATAAGGATACATGCGGCCCAAATCCAATTCTTTCAGCAAGGGAAGAGTCTGATCTTGTAAGGTGAAGGTGATGAGGATTTATTCATCTGTCACATGTGTTATACTGAGGAAAGTGATGATGATGATATTTCAGAAATAGAAAGGGAAGAAGACGGCGAAATGTATAATGAAAACGAACTCGACCGCAGAATGTGTAAAGGATTTCAAGAAATAGAAAGTGAAGAGGATATCGAAACAGATTATCAAATATAATCCAACCTCAAAATATATGAAGAGCCGAAAGAAATAGAAAGAAACGAAGATAACGCTGATCAAGAAACAAAAGAAATTGACAATAAGAAAGGTAATGAAATAAGCGTACAGAAAAAAAATGACAGCAAATTGTGCGATGAATCGAAAAAAGTAGAAGTAGCGAATGTTATAAAGTAGATGAGCAAGATGAAACCAACAGACCAATTTGTGAAAACTCGCCGGAAAAAATAGAAAGTGAAGAAGGAATCGATACAGACGATCAATTGAAAACTGATTGATGACAAAATTTATGAGGAATCAAAAATGGGAAGTGACAAAGATTTTGAAGAATATAGAACAAAAGTGGGCCAATGTCAGAAAATAATGCAAATGACGACCTGGACGTCGAAAAACTATTTAGCATGTACCAAAATGAAATGAAAAGATATAAGTGAATGCAGTTTTAAATTAATAAAAGTTTTTGAACACTGATTTTAACTTTTTATTGGCATTTAGTCATAATTTTGCCAGTGTCCATTAACTGAAAATGTTGTGTCCAGTAAGTGAATTTTTTGTCCAATAACTAACTTTTTGGAACCTTTTCAGGTTTTTTCAAATTTTTTAAAAGAACTGTAACATTAGGAATATTTAAAACCCGTTAAGTTAAAATAGGATATATGTACTAGGATCTGGCATAAGCAGAATAATGTCTGTTGAAAAATACTCCAGTGGCAGCGACATGAAATTAAAAAAAAGCTTAACTGTCCAATAACTGGTATGTTTACCCTACAGTGTGTTTTTATTGTTTTCTCGTGAAATAGTCCTGTCGAATATCATTCGAGAGAAAATATTGTATCGGCAAAATTTTCTCTTGGTTTTATTCAATTTTGTGGCTTTTTGGTAATTTCGCTCATGAAATTTTTGACAAAATAAAGGCACGAGCCGTTAGGCGAGTTTCATTCGCAACATTGCTAAGCAACAAACTTTCAAACGAGTCAAAAATTTTACCGGCAAAAATTTCTGTAGTAATATATTAAGGGATGGGGAAATTATCGAAAATCATTCCGAAGATTTTTTGCCGTGGATTTCCTAATGACAAAAAATCTGAGAATGATTTTCTGATTATTTCTCAATCCCGAAATGTATTTTGAAGATTATTTACCAAATAAAAAACTACATTTTTGTGATTTTTACCGGAGAGCGGGAGATTATCGCTGAATAATCAGGTGAAAATCAACCCGAGGTAAATAATCGGGGGTAAGTGCACAAGTGCATCAAAATTACCGATAATTTTTGAATGAAATGTGTTTTTTTATAATTGAAAGAGTTTGTTTTCATATTTTCGCGAAAAAGCCCGACTCCGCAGGAGGAGGGCATTTTCGTAAAATATGAAAACAAACGATTGCAATTTGTAAAAAAAACACATTGAATAAAAAAATTATCTGGTTATTTTTATGCACGAGTGTAATTTATTTAAATATTTCCCAAATTAATTAAGAACTCGAATCAAGTAAATTTAAATATTTTATTTAACAGAATGCAAAGAGATAGTTATTAACAATTCTTGACAAAATGAAAGGAAAACATTCGTTGACATTGACTTTTTTTCTGCTGTCACTCAATAAGAATATTACTTTTTTTGACGTTTGTTAACAATAAAATCCCGCTTTGACGTTTCGTCAACAATATAAACTTTCGATGCAATTTTCGATTTCTGGCAGTGCTGTTTTCGCTGTAATTTTGCAAAAATTGCATTTCTCTTATGGGAACTTTAACATATGAGGGAAATATTCTCTCTAAGTGCCGTTTTACACAGACGTAATTTTAACACAAATTTTGTGCTAAAATTTATGATAAATTTTATTAGTAAAAATTTATAACAAAAATATGTACAAAAACATGGAATTGTGATGTGCATGACACAGTAACAAATTTGGATGCAATTTTTGCAAGAAATCATGGGCACAAAAGACCAGTGACGCATATTAAATGTGGATGTCAAATTATATCTAACCCAGCTTTTCGGTAAATAAAAATAAAGTAATTTGTAAATTTATATATTGTAAAAATTTGACTATTTGTTTAATATCTTTATAACTAAAAAAAATATGGATTTTAATGAACTTTTTCACTATTATACAGTGACTTATATAATACTATTAATTGCAAGATCTTTAAAGCAGCGAAAAACGCATTTAAAGAGAAATATCTAGGTAAGACCGTGGCTATTAAGAAGAGCCAAAAATAAAGGAGTGTTGGATATGTTAAATTTGGAACTTAAATTTGAAGACATGAACGCCTACAGAAACTTTCTACGTTTAGGAGAAAATCAGTTTAATTATTTACTTGGGCAAGACATCTTTTATGTTCTTTCCAACTTTTGACAAGAAAATGATAAAACACACGGAAATAGCGCATATATCCTCCGAATGCCAATTTCAATCAAACGTAACCTTTCTTTTTCGGCTTTTCTTAAAAGATTTTGACAAGTGTAATTTTAAATTACTGTGCATATTTTTGCGCATGTTCGTTAGTTTTTTTGATAAAATATAGAAATGGTTCTATATTTTCGTAAAATAAAATAATATTTTTCTAATAAAATTTGTAAAGTGTGTATTACACGATAAAATTTAGTTGTAAACAAATTTCTGCTTAAATTTATCGTCAAATTTGCTACTGTGTAAAACGATACTTATGAAATTATATACGAATAATGTTTATTTTGCGTCCCAAAATACCTACATTGCCATTTCCTCCTGAATTACCCTGTATAACAATATTTACTAAACACCCTTTTAATATTCGTTCATCCAGGTTATACTGTAATAAATATTAGCTGCCAATTTTAATTATATTACCATTGTTTTAGGACAAGGCAGGGTAAACCAACTAGGCGGTGTCTTCATTAACGGCAGACCACTGCCCAACCATATCCGATTAAAAATCGTAGAAATGGCTGCATCAGGAATCAGACCTTGCATCATTTCTAGAGAACTGCGGGTGTCACATGGATGTGTGTCAAAAATTCTAAATAGATATCAGGAGACTGGTAGCATTAGACCTGGAGTGATTGGGGGCTCCAAACCAAGGGTAGCTACTAAAGATGTAGAAGAGAGGATTGAAGAGATGAGGAAAGAGCAACCGGGAATTTTCTCGTGGGAGATTAGGGAAAAGTTAATAAAGGTTAGTACACATTTTTAGGGTATCGTCAAAACGTATATTAATATAGTATAGGAGAATATATCAAATCCGCCAATCTGACGGATATCTACTCAAAAATTAGTGAACAGAATATAATACAATTGGAAGTATTTATCTTATTTAAATTAGGATTCTAAAACTAAATGATAATGGCATGTTTTAGTAGTGTTCATCATCAATAATTCTAGATGGCTACTAATTATATCCTTCTAACGATCCTTTAGTTTATTTTTTTAATTTAAAATTTGTCTTTGTAAAAGCAGTGTTGCCAATATTACTGTAAATATTATTTGTATTGGTCAAGTACTATGTAATATTTATATCTCCAATAGTGGGATGCCTAAAGTACAAGTTTTTTTCTTTTTTGATGTCCGGTATAAAACTGAAATTAACCCGAAATGAACCCTATTAAAAAAATATGTTTACTTACACTTACACCTTTTAATAACTCTTTACTTTGCACAACACATTGCGAATCGCCATCTAAATCCAAAATTAGTTCTTTAATGGCTTCGAAATGCTCTGCGTAGAATATTGCGGCCTTAATCCATATTCCCCACCGGGTAATTACAGGTTCTGGAGGTAAACTAACTCCAGGTATTCTCTCTTTATACCATGCGAGCAAAAATTATTTGCATCAAAGAGGGCCTTGCATCTAAGGACGTAATGCTTAGCCGTAGAGCTTAATATCTATTGGGTGTCCGTAACTACCTGAATTAACAATCAGTCAGTTATTCCGTCGTCTTTGACAGTCGTTACAAGTAATTTGATTCATCGCTAATTTTTCCAATTTCTTGAACAATTCACACAATGGGCTTTACGGAACAGCACAAAACATTCATGGTTGAAGCGTATTTTCGAAATAGGGTTAGAGTAAATGGTGAGCGCCAATACAATCCGGGTTTGTGCATGGACGATTTTAACGAACATTTTCCTAACGTTGCTTTTATTGCTGGGGATTTTTATCATTGCCTGAAAAGAACCGTGGCTGTATTTAGGGAAACAGGTTCTATACAACACAAAAAGAGAGCAGGAAGACCATCTGTAAGAACAGAAGAACTTGTTGCAAACGTTCGTGAAATAATGCAAAATACGCCAACAAATTGTATAAGACGCCTGTCCCAAGAAGTGGGAAGATCTTATGGAACATGCAGGACTATTGTTAAGAAGCAGCTAAATTTATTTCCTTATAAAGTATTATAATTTTGTAAACAACAAAAATAAATTTGTATTTGTCTACTTATTTTATTACTCATTAGTTTGGCATATCATGTCATAATATGAATTTGACAAAAATTTAGCGTAGATTTGGTTAGATATATCGTCCCCATATCATTGTGATCTAAACCAAGCCCTACGTTTTTTAATCCAAGCCCTCTTTGATGCAAATAATTTTTGCTCGCACGATACAACTGCACTCTAAGAGGTGGTTTTAGAAACCCTTTTTTACATTTGAAATTAATTTATTTACCAAAGAATATCCAATTCTGAAGGTTTCTGCGACTGGGTTTATTCCATGAAAAAGACAAGTCACATGTACCATATTGTGGTAAAATATTCTTAAGTTTGGACCTACTTACGGAAATTTTTGGGTAATCTAAAACAGAAGTATGTATTATAAATCGATATAATAGTAATTTAAGGTACAAGACCGGAAAGTAGTGTTTAACAGGTTGAGACAAGCATTTTTGGAAGCTTGGAGAGACAGGTACCGGAAGAAACTTTTGCCGGTCCCTCACGTCCATTTTCCGGTCTTGATCGACGAAACGTTATTTTCTAGACGAAACATTGTCCAGAAAGTGTATATTTTCTGATCGGTCTTTTCGAAATCATCTTCTATGCCAATTTCAAATACTCTTCCCTCCTCATACTTATGTTGCTGATTCACTAATTTGTGACTTTTCAGTTACTCTTCATTTTAAAATAAAAAACTTTTACAACTTCTACTATTCCAATTTTAAATATTCTTTTCTCCTTACACTTACGTTACTGGTTCACTAATATGTGACTTCTCAGTTACTCCTCATTTAAAAAAACTTTTTACAACATCTACTATTCCAATTTTAAATATTCTTCTCTTTTCACACTTATGGTGCTCTCTCACTAATATAACACATAGCTTACTGCTATGATAATAAGTATTTCAGGAATGGCCTCTCGTTAAGTCTATATCATTACGTTGGACGTTTTTCCAAATACTTTACTTGTTCTTTTCATCATCTTGTACCTCCGTTTGAACTGTTCGCACCTATTGTATTTCTTATATTCCTTATTTTATTCTCCTGATATTCGAAGCATATAGAGAATTTACCCTTCAATAAAACTTAAAATTTATTAAAAGAAAAAGAAAATATAGTGGCATATCGGACAAGTGTGTAACTATTTTTTATATTGGAATACACAGGGATCCAAGTTCAATGGATACCCTGGGGCGGGTAGACCACGACGGCCGTTTCGTCCTTGTTAGGACTCGACGGGCAGCCATAACCCAAGCAATTCCAAGAACAACGAAAAAATGTACTAAAAGCCTGCTTGTAGAATCAAGGCGGCCCTCAATACACCTTAGCGCCATCCCACGGAACCAACTCCAATATAAAAGATAGTTACACTGGTATAATCGAAAGGTAGACAACCAAATAAACCACGAAGTGCAACCACAATCCAGTATAGGGAACGCTATTTGCGTTTTCACCGAAAACATCGGCCATTTTGCAGACAAGAAAACAGATCAACGCTGGCACCCACCAGAATGCGCGCAATTCGTTTGAGTTTTAAGCCATAAAAATGTTTAAAAGGTGATATAGTTTCCGCGAAAATAATTAAAAGAAAAAGAAAATATAGTGGCATATCGGACAAGTGTGTAACTATTTTTTATATTGGAATACACAGGGATCCAAGTTCAATGGATACCCTGGGGCGGGTAGACCACGACGGCCGTTTCGTCCTTGTTAGGACTCGACGGGCAGCCATAACCCAAGCAATTCCAAGAACAACGGAAAAATGTACTAAAAGCCTACTTGTTGAATCAAGGCGGCCCTCAATACACCTTAGCGCCATCCCACGGAACCAACTCCAATATAAAAGATAGTTACACTGGTATAATCGAAAGGTAGACAACCAAATAAACCACGAAGTGCAACCACAATCCAGTATAGGGAACGCTATTTGCGTTTTCACCGAAAACATCTGCCATTTTGCAGACAAGAAAACAGATCAACGCTGGCACCCACCAGAATGCGCGCAATTCGTTTGAGTTTCAAGCCATAAAAATGTTTAAAAGATGATATAGTGTCCGCGAAAATAATTAAAAGAAAAAGAAAATATAGTGGCATATCGGACAAGTGTGTAACTATTTTTTATATTGGAATACACAGGGATCCAAGTTCAATGGATACCCTGGGGCGGGTAGACCACGACGGCCGTTTCGTCTTTGTTAGGACTCGACGGGCAGCCATAACCCAAGCAATTCCAAGAACAACGGAAAAATGTACTAAAAGCCTACTTGTAGAATCAAGGCGGCCCTCAATACACCTTAGCGCCATCCCACGGAACCAACTACAATATAAAAGATAGTAACACTGGTATAATCGAAAGGTAGACAACCAAATAAACCACGAAGTGCAACCACAATCCAGTATAGGGAACGCTATTTGCGTTTTCACCGAAAACATCTGCCATTTTCCAGACAAGAAAACAGATCAGCGCTGGCACCCACCAGAATGCGCGCAATCCGTTTGAGTTTTAAGCCATAAAAATGTTTAAAAGATGATATAGTGCCCGCGAAAATAATTAAAAGAAAAAGAAAATATAGTGGCATATCGGACAAATAGCGTTCCTGCTATACTGGATTGTGGTTGCACTTTGTGGTTTATTTGGTTGTCTACCTTTCGATTATACCAGTGTAACTATCTTTTATATTGGAGTTGGTTCCGTGGGGTGGCGCTAAGTTGTATTGAGGGCCGCCTTGATTCTACAAGTAGGCTTTTAGTACATTTTTCCGTTGTTCTTGGAATTGCTTGGGTTATGGCTGCCCGTCGAGTCCTAACAAGGACGAAACGGCCGTCGTGGTCTACCCGCCCCAGGGTATCCATTGAACTTGGATCCCTGTGTATTCCAATATAAAAAATAGTTACACACTTGTCCGATATGCCACTATATTTTCTATTTCTTTTAATTATTTTCGCGGACACTATATCATCTTAAAATTTATCTTAATATACCAGTGGAGGAAGACTTAAAGTGCCTTATTTCTTTCCCTTTTAAACATACGCTCCACTTAAAGTATGAACTATTTCTTCAAGTTGAAAACATTTTAGACTGAAATGGAAATTTATCAGAATTTGTTCATGTAGAGAGTCGCATTGCTTTCTTAATCTAATTTAAATCACGAACAACATCAACAACACAAAAACAAAGTTCTTTAATAGTACACGTGCTTGCCGCACAGGACAGAAAGCTACGGCTATTCTGGTAACAAATACCAGTAATTTCCCTTTTTGCATTGTTTCGCGATCGAGAGCCGTGTCATGCGTTACACCCATATTAATTTTGGTCTTGAACCGACCAGCGGATTGTATTTACTGTTTTGCTAACAGCAACGTTTTGATTTTTATCCCGTACTTACCTTTTAATATTATAAGATGGGTTATTGCGAAGCATGGCCGCGAGCTATCTGAATTTCTGACCTCCCGGAGATTATCGATATTCTGAAAGAAGATTCGTTTATATAAACATAAAAGTTTGCGTACGGTAATAGAGTCAACTTTTTCTAAAAACAAAGCGTTGACACCCATATGTGACATTAACAGCCGGTGCGGGTTTCTTCTTAAAAGTAACCAGTTCAATTGCTGCTTTTTATTTGCATTCTCGATCAGTTTACTTTTAAATGAACTGACCTAAAATGATCTGATCCAAAATGCATCAAATAAAACTGGCTTTTATTCTGTTTCGGACTATGTCAGTGTCATTTGTCACGTAAATTTTGTTGAGGTTATGGTTATTCTCAATTTGATTATATTTTACAAGAAATAAACACTTTGATGTAGGGTAGAACGGGGTTAAGTGAACAGGCGGGTTAACTGAACAGTGTGATCTAACTGCCATCTAAGAGCTAGGGGTACAACTAAATTTCTTCCTAAGATTTCTCACCAGAAATAGTTTAGTAGCCGTTCATCCAGATTTCTCTATTATTCATAGGAATACATTCATTTAGTATAAACATTTTTAATGGCGGCCGAGTAAATTATTTGGTTCTAGTTTCATTTTTATAATTGCCGAAATAACTTTGTTTTAAAAGGAGTGTGTTATATAGTTTATGTTAGTAAGTATTAAAGTGTCATTTTTGGATATGTAAGTTTTCCTACAGCCATTATTTTTCAGAAATTTTATAGTCTTTCGGTTTCAGCATGGAGTGGGTTTAACTGGACACTTTCAATGTGGGTTAAATGAACAGGTGTCCAGTTAACCTGCTGCCAGAGTTTTCTAATTGGTTTTAAATATATGTTTTGATGTTGTAGCATTTTTTAAAAATCTGCGAAACCTAAAAGATAAACATAAGTTACAAGCTGATATATACAATCTAGATGAGACCGGAGTTACCACGGTTCATAAGCCCGCCAAAATCCTAGCAACAACGAGTAAAAGAAACGTAGGCCAATTGACTTCTGGTGAAACTTTAGTCACTCTAGTAGCAATTATTGGTGCTGTAGGAAAATTCGTGTCGCCATTTTTAATCTTTCCGCCCTTTAATTTTAAGGATCATATGCTAACCGACGCGCCTATCAAAGAAAATTTAGAAGAAGAAGCAAGAATTCGGAAAGAGAAGGCCAGAAAGAAAACTAAAGTTAGCGAAACTAAGAAACGCGCAGTAACAAAACGTATTTTGGAAGATAGTACTTCATCTAGTGACGAAAATATTACTTATAATAAAAGTTCTGATTCTCCCGAGGATTTTGACCATGTTGAAAATAATGCTATGAAGGTATGCAAAGGGTATTATGTTATTGTAAAAGTATATGGCAAGAAATTTTAGACATTACATGGTTAAAATTGAAAATATTTTTCTTAATGGGTATGACGTTACGTTCCTGGATCGTAACAATCTAACCAAATTTTCGTCAAAAAATTAAAGCGGTTTTTTTCCAAAAGAGAACATTATTTATAAGTTACCAATGCCAGTAAAAAGTAGCAGTGCCAGATTTCAAAACATGTTTTCATTTGATGTATATTTTACTGAAATGAGTTTCACTGTATATTAAAAATAATTTTTTAATATTCAGTATGTGTGTTTACCCAAATAACTAAATGTTTTGTTAAAGTTATTGCGCTTCTCTGTTACTTACAAACATAATTATGGTACTGTTCAGTTAACCTATTTACATGAATCAGTTAACCTGCCTGACAGGCATTTTACAGATCATTACAAAATGCTATTTGCCAAATACGCGGTTGTTTATTTTGTTTTAAAGATTATAATTTTTAGTTGTTCTGACAATAACACTTATGATACAAACAAAGCTGACAGTTTTATGCTTGAGAAAAAGCTGGAAACAAAGTTTAATCCCAAAATGGATCAGTTAGCCCCACTCTACCCTACTTAGGTACTAATATAGCTAATTCCTCTTCCGAATCCTTTGATTTTAAATTTTGGATTACGGGCAAATTTTTTATATTTTTATGTGTGGTTTGAGGTTAGGCTACGCCAAGTATCTGTCAAAACAACTCCCACCTTTCACTTCTGACCAGTTCACTTTAAGTAATCGAAATTTGCGGGTGGTGCAGTTAGGGGCAAAGAAGGAAGTGACCGGGTCACTTACAAATCCGATCAGTTTGTAAATAAAACATCCTAATTATCAAATTTTAGTGATCTGGGTCAAATTGACCTGATCCAAGATGCAAATAAAAAGCAGCAAATATTGGACCGTAGCAAGCTCCCGTGTCAGGTTTCATAGACTAAATTTTCTTCGTGTTTATTATTTAAATTGAATGGTGAGTCAAATAAACCAGTTTAGATAAACTAAGATGATATATACGATGTAAATATACGTATCGTTTAACCCCTGCAACGCTGCTCTTGTTAACGCACAACTTAATGAGGATTTGGAAACTTTGCTTTATGTTTCCAATGATCACCTACTAAAAATTAATCCCACTTAATCTGTGGCCTTGCTGTTTTGCAGCGAAAATGTAAGAAATTATTTATTAGATAATATTAAATTAAATCTGGGACAGGACTCAATCTCCTTTAAAAACTCTGCTAGAAGTTTGGGTCTTGTTTTAGATAACAAATTAAAATTCAAAGAACATATTACGCTTTGCATTAAAAAAATTCAGTTTTAAAAAGTATGTAGGTATTCTCATCATCAGGCAATATTTATCCCAAAAAACGAAGGTGCTGTTAAGTGACTCTCTTATTCAATCTCACTTTACTTTTTGCGACCACATTTATGGGCCCTTTTTAAACTCTGTTAATAGCAGACGTGTACAAAATATGCAAAATTCCTGTATCAGATTTGCTTGTGGTATACGTCGCATAGTGAGAGTTTTGCATAAACTGACTGAACTGGGTTGGCTGAATATGTTTGAAAGACGTAGGTACTCTGCATTCGCTTTCTTCTATAAAATTATTAAATTTCAATAGCCCCATATTTGTATAATAGAATTAAATTTTGAACTGATATACATAACTTAAATATTCGCCTACAACTTATCCTTTTAATTCCCTTTTATAACAAGCAATTATTAAAAAATCCCTTTAGTTATGGTATTGCTTTCCTTATTAACAAATTTAAACTTAATGACTTTTCTACCAATATTAATATATTTAAAAGTTAAAAGAAATCAAGATTACTTCGTCACTAGGGCTTGGATTGAAAAACGTAGCGCTTGGTTTAGATCACAATGATATGGGGACGATATAATATTTAACCAAATCCAGGTTAAAATTTTGTCACATTCATATTATGACATGATATGCCAAACTAATGAGTAATAAAATAAGTAGACAAATACAAATTTGTTTTTGTTGTTTACAAAATTAACAAAGTAAAAATATATAGAAAGAAAAAGAAAAATAATTACATAAATTGCTGGAATTGGCCACCGCCATGCTCCAAGCATAAATTCACAAGTATCTTTATATTTTCGAAAGTGTTGACCAGCATCTCTGGAGAAATGTTACCACATTCTTGGATAATCCTTTATTGTAAGAAACAGCTAACGAGACACTACTGACATGCGTGTATTCTGAGAATTCACATAACTGGAGAGTTGGAACCAGGCTTCATCCGAAAAAAATGTCAGGTCTAATAAATAATTTTTTTCCAATAAATTTTGGGTAAACCATTGAGAGTAATTCCTGCGTCTTTTAAAATCTGCGGCTTCTATTTCTTGGAATACTTGTACTTTATAAGGAAGTACATTTAGCTGCTTCTTAAGAATAGTCTTGTATGTTCCATTAGATCTTCCCACTTCTTGGGACAGGCGTCTTATACAATTTTTTGGCGTATTTTGCATTATTTCACGAACGTTTGCAACAAGTTCTTCTGTTCTTACAGATGTTCTTCCTGCTCCATTTTTGCGTTATATAGAACCTGTTTCCCTAAACATAGCCACGGTTCTTTTTAGGCAAAGATAAAAATCCCCATCAGCAATAAAAACAACGATTAGAAAATGTTCGTGAAAATCGTCCATGCACAAACCCGGATTGTATTGCACCATTTACTCTAACCCCGTTTCGAAAATACTCTTCAACCATGAATGTTTTGTGCTGTTCCGTAAAGCCCATTGTGTGAATTGTTCAAGAAATTGGAAAAATTAGTGATGAATCAAATTACTTGTAACGACTGTCAAAGATGACGGAATAACTGATTGATTGTTAATTCAGGTAGTTACTGACACCTAACAGGTATTAAGCGCTACGGCTAAGCATTACGTCCTTAGATGCAAGGCCCTCTTTGATGCAATAATTTTTGCTCGCACGGTATAATAATTACCAATACTTCTATATTAATATAAAAAAAGGTTCGTTCGCAACTCACGCCTAATTATCTATTTTTTTAATCATGTTTCTTTCTTTATCTTTCTCTTCCTTTTTTCTCTATTTCATTCTCCTATCTCTGTCCTCTAATATCACACAGCCTTTAGCCACTCTATTCTTCTTTAATAGGGTTTCTGAAATGTTTGTTTCCTTTGTAGTTATTTAGTTTATTTATTAAATTTTTTGGCCTCAACAAGTTTGCATGTTGATTTAATTTCAGAAATTGAAATGGCTTATGATAGCGGCCAAAAATGTACACTTGTTTCTCTAGATGTTTGCAAAACTTTTGAAACAGTAAATTTTTCTATTCTTTTAAGAAAACTTGATATGATTGGTATTTCGGGTGTACTTTTTGACTTGTTTAGAAACTATTTGAATCAGCGGAAACAAAAAGTTCGTATCAAAAATAAATATAGCAAATTTCTTAATAATAATAATTATTGTGGTGTTCCGCAAAGTTCGATTTAGTTCTATATTTAAATTAAAATTGAAAGGGAAAGTTAGATTGTTTGCTGATGATACAACTTTTTTATACATCGCTGATTCACACGCTGATGACATGAAAAATCACTAAATTATGGATGTGTAGTCATAAATTAACATTAAATTTGGAAAAATCCTCTTTTCTATGTAGGTATAGGAAAGAAACCCAATTTATACAGATGTGATTTAAAATTTAAAGCCGGGAATTTTAAAAAAATCAGTTTCTTGACTCCAAATTATATGTTACGTCCTATTTATTTAGCTATTATTTACTGTCTTTTACAATATTTAATTTTAATATGGGGATCAACTTTTCAAAATTTGCTTAACCCTTTACAAGTTTTACAAAATAAAGCAATTAAAAATATATATTGCTTGGATAAACAATATTCAACTAAACTTTTATATAAAAATTTCAATAAGTATTATGTCAATTAAGGATATTCACTTAATGCAAAATATTGTTTTTGTTCACCAAATTATATCAAAAAATAAACATTCAAATATAAAGTTCAATTACAGACGTGACGTACATAATCATTTAACTAGAACTGTTTTCAATATTGATTTACCTTTAATACACAGTAGGGCAGGTCAGAACTCCATTTATTATCAAGGTATGAAATTTAACAACGAAATACCCCAAGAATTAAAATTTTTAAATATAAAATGTTTTAAAATGATAACTAAGAAAATACTTAAAAAAGGGGAAGCTACATTTTAAACTAAAAAATATTTAAACGTGCACTTATTTGGAAATAATAAATGTATTATAATTATATTATTATTATTATTATTATTTATTTATATAGTAATTAAGGGTTTTTTTAGAAATATGTAAATCGAAAATTGGCGAAATAAAAACATATCGTTTTGAAATGTTTAATGCACTTTGTAACGCATAATAAAATAATTATAAAATTAAAGAAAACTAATTATCTAATGACACAACAACTGCTGCTAGGCAATACCTCAGACGATCATAAAATCCGTTACAAAACTAATACATGGAATTCTTTCACAGACTACAGTAATGAATTTTTTTTAATTCTCAAGTGTCTCATATTTAATATCTTGCTAGAGCTTCATTTTTAACTATCCACACAAAAGGAAGTCAGTCTTTGCAAGATTGGGAGACCTAGCTGGCTAATTAATTATATATGATTAGCCCAATAGTGCTACCCCTAAAAACATTTTTTTTAAATTAGTGGCGATTTTTGGTTAAGATAACCTATTGCGATATTGGTTAAGATAACCTATCACAATACCTAGGTAGTTTTCAGTGGAGAATTAACGTATCTCAGATAAACGACCTTAAATTTTAAGATTTGTTTTAATTGTCATAAAATATCAATTAATAAAAATATTTAATTGAAAGTTTGTTCCTACGCTTCTCTCTTATACTCTCTTTTATATTTTCTTTCAACTGTTATGCCTGTATGCTCCGTTTTAACGTTAAGTTCAGCTTTATATAGTCATACTTAAAGTTAGGATAATCTTTTTTATGCATCGCATCTAGATTAAGTTGTCTTTGTAAAGGAAACAATACATTTGGCAATGTTAAGAAATTTAGTGATTTTCTTTATTTTACTGTTTTCTGCACTGATATGTCACGAAGCTTTTCTGTGCTTATACCCTTTATTTTTCTGTGGCTTATCCTATTCCTAACAACCTAACCTCACATTTACCGCGCCCTTGCGATTTGAACCGGCGAATTTCATTAAAATCAAAAGTTTATTGTTGTTATTCCATTTTATTTCAACAAAATCGGTGAAAATGATGAAAAAAAAAACGCCAACGGAAATTAGCTATTTAAGATATTATTATGTAAAAGTATGCCTAAAGAATTATCGCTGTACCTACTTACAAATCATTATTAAATTCTTATAAATGTTCAATTTCTTGTAACATTGCACTTGTAAAACCGTGGTTTTTCGTAAGCGAAATCGACGGAAAAACGATAATTTGTCCAGAGTATCAAAATACTCTTCTCTATATCGTATTGTCTGCGTGGGAAACCCATTTTAATTATATGGATAACATCAAAACCGTCTTCCACGAAGATAGCGTCTTCCATTTCCATATATTTTTTTTTAAAGTTGAAGCAAGACAGTTTAGTATTTTTATTCAAGCACAATCTTTTGCAGAAATACAAAAATTCTTAAATGGTAATGTTATTCCTTGTCAGATAATGACAGTAATAACATAAGTCATACAATAAGAACAACTTAATTTCTTAAGTCCAGGATTTTAATAACTTAAAATTAAGAACGAGTTTTGCTTGTTTTGTTATTCGTGCATAAGAATTTTGTGACTTAAGTCGAAAAGTTCCACTAAGTAAGAAATTATGCTAACGGTGCATTCGGCCATTAATCTTCTTTCATAAAAGTCCTCCGACCCTGTTCACTCTTGTCTTCTCGTTATCAAATCAGTCTTGTCAAACCTTCTTAACCTGTTTCAGTGACTCTTGACAATTGAAACCAACAGTTTTAATTTTGATAAGATTAAATCCAAAATACTTTCAGGTATTCGATCTTTCTTCTTTCGAAGTTTGGATTCGAATCCTTCTCCAGCCGATTGCAACCACTTTTATAGGAATACGTTGCTACATGAATTGTTTATTATACAGGAGATCCAGAAAAACGTTTGGATTACGGGGATTTGTTAATAATGACGTCTTGTCAAAATTTAATTTAGGAGGGAAACAAGAACCAACTAATAACAACGACACTTCAAACATATAAAAGCAAAGAACAAGTAAGGAAATTGGAGGTATCGTTACAAACTTCTGCATACTTATGAGCTGGGCAGCCGTCCATCTGGCCCCAAATTTCTTAATTTTCTTAAACAACTTTTTGCAAGTAGTACCTAGTTGAGGAAAATATTGTATGGTTAAATGGTTATTTAAAAAGAATGATTTAATAATATAACGTCATAAAATTTCAAACCACTCGTCACGCCTATACGAAATACCGTGCGAGCAAAAATTATTTGCATCAAAGAGGGTTTGGATTAATAAACGTAGGGCTTGGTTTAGATCACAATGATATGGGGACGATAAAATCTAACCAAATATAGGTTAAAATTTTGTCAAATTCATATTATGACATGATATGCCAAACTAATGAGTAATAAAATAAGTAGACAAATACAAATTTATTTTTGTTGTTTACAAAATTAACAAAGTAAGAATATACAGAAAGAAAAAGAAAAATAACTACATAAATTGCTGAAATTGGTCACCACCATGCTCCTAGCATAAATTCACACGTCTCTTCATATTTTCGAAAGTGTTGACCAGCATCTCTGGAGAAATGTTACCACATTCTTGGATAATCCTTCCTTGTAATTGTTCTAAATTTGTAACTGGTGTTTTAAAAATAGTGTTCTTTAAATGAGAAAAAACGAAGTAATCCATAACCGTTAAACAAGGTGATTTAGGTGGGAATTCAATGTCTGATCGAAAACTGATCAATCTGTCGTCGAAAAAATTGCGTAAGTAGTTAATAGTTTTGGCGGCTGTATGGGCGGTTGCACCGTCCTGTTGAAAATAATCAAAACGTAGTTCGTCGTCAAGTAATTGCTCCACAAATGGATTGAAAATATTGTCTCTATACCGCTGTGCTGTAACTGTAGCATGGAAAAAATAGGACGAACAATTCTTCTTCGGGAAACAGCTAACCAGACACCAATTTTTTGAGGGTGCAATGCGGACTCCACATGCGTGTATTCTGAGAATTCATATAACCGGAGAGGTGAAACCAGGCTTCATCCAAAAAAAAATGTCAGGTCTAATAAATTATTTCTTTCCAATAAATTTTGGGTAAACCATTGAGAGTGATTCCTGAGTCTTTCAAAATCTGCGGCTTATATTTCTTGGAATACTTGCACTTTATAAGAAAATAAATTTAGCTGCTTCTTAATAGTCCTGCATGTTCCATAAGATCTTTCTACTTCTTGGGACAGGCGTCTTATACAATTTGTTGGCGTATTTTGCATTATTTCACATACGTTTGCAACAAGTTCTTCTGTTCTTACAGATAGTCTTCCTGTTCCTTTTTTGTGTTGTAGAGAACCTGTTTCCATAAACACAGCCACGGTTCTTTTCAGGCAATGATAAAAATCCCCAGCAATAAAAGCAACGTTAGGAAAATGTTCGTGAAAATCGTCCATGCAGAAACCCGGATTGTATTGCTACTCACCATTTACTCCAACCCCGTTTCGAAAATACGCTTCAACCATGAATGTCTTGTGCTGTTCTGTAAAGCTCATTGTGTGAATTGTTCAAGAAATTGGAAAAATTAGCGATGAATCAAATTACTTGTAACGACTGTCAAAGATGACGGAATAACTGATTGATTGTTAATTTAGGTAGTTACTGACACCCAACAGGTACCTATTAAGCTCTACGGCTAAGCATTATGTCCTTAGATGCAAGGCCCTCTTTGATGCAAATAATTTTTGCTCGCACGATGAGTTATTGGTTAGCAAACATGTTGACACTCTTACCTTGACAGTTAAAAAATTGACCGAACTTTTTTGACGTTGACACTGACAAAATAATAAAAATATTTCCTGGTATTTTCACTTATTATTTCGTACACCTGTCAATTTTGCCTTTTCGTCCAATCAAACCGTCTCGTTTTAACCAATCAGCTAGTATAATAGTGATAAAACTACGTGGGGTTTTAGCGATTAAACGTCGCCATTGGCCCGTCTAGTTCTGTCACAATATTTCGAAGTATAAATCAATGTCAATTATTTTTTTATAACTTTTTCGCATCATTTCTGATATTTTAATACAATAACATTAGTACTATATTTATTTACCTACTTGTTTTTATATTATAATGCACCCATGCCTATGTTTATTCCAATAAAGTTGCTATTCTTTATAAAATTACACCACATTTGAAAAATACTTATCAAATATCATTTATTATGGAACTAATCTAAAATTCTGACTTCTGCTTATAAGGCTGGCAACCAAACATACTTAATTATAATTGTATGTTTGGTTGCCAGCAGTAAACTAAACAGTTTTCGTTGAGTGGTATGTTATGCAATTTTACTAAAAATAACTATTCCAATAAGTAATACACCGCAGGCTACCTGTAGAAATATATAAAACATTATTACTTAATAGATATGGATGGGACATTTGGGGTTCACGAAATAATCGTGCCAAATATCACTCGACCATCATTTTTTTGTTGGTTAAATTTTCCAGTTTTCACTCAAACTTTTTTGGCAATTTTACTCGTTGAACTTTAGGCATGTTTATTCAAAGATTAAATCCCTCGAGCTTCGCTCTCGTGATCTAATCAGAATAAACATTTCCAAATTCAACTCGTAAAATTTCCAAACAAAAAAGTTTTCGTGACAGCTGAAAAATGTAACCGATAAAAAAACGAGGTCTTGTGATATTACTGTTGATAATCTCCCTAGAGCATAAATTATTTTCGGAAATTTTTTCGAGGTGCGAATATTTCTTTAAAAATTCGCAACTGTTATAAAATTTCCGGAATTTTAATTTAAGCTCGCGGGAGATTCGGCAAGAAAATTTTAGGCGAAAGCTATTTGAAAATAAAATAAAATTTAATTAATATCGATGTAAGGGACATAATACAACAATGTGTTTTAAAAAACCATAGTGGAACTGGGCACTATACTTTGGTAAATCATAAGCAGTTTAAATTGCATTATTTTTGCTTTCCCTGTGCTCTAGTAAAACAAAGTTTAAATGAGAATTTAAAACATATATTATTCTTTACATGTTTCATAATTTTATACTACTAGAAACAAGTAAAGAGTATTAAAAAAATTAAATAATAACGCGTACAAAATGAATGATAATTTTCCGCCTTATAATAACACAAACGTCACTGTTTCTATTATGGCTGAGATTTCCACTTATTAATTTTACAGGTAGGGAGACTTTTAAAAACTTTTTGTTGTCATAGCAACATGTCAAAACGCAAGTGTCTGATCCCTAAAAATGACAGGTATAAAATTTTCATTAAAATAATAAGATAAACTGCGTGAAAATTATTAAAGTTTGGCTTATTGAATTCTTTACAAATCTTAAAAACCCTCTAAAGGCTGATCCGTACCTATGCATTTTCACCATTTTCACCATGCATTTTTGAATCATGGTTGCAACAGCAGATTTTATGATTTTTTCACGTATATGCATTAAGGTCCTCATAAGTCCACATTCATGATTTTTTTAATTTTAAATTTGGTTGTTGTTAATATTGGTGCAATTTGACAGAACACAAAATCGGTTGATTTTGGCACAGCTTTACAAGTGCAATGACGGATCCTTTGGTCCAGATAAGTCGTCCTCAAACCCAAAAAGCAGCAGACAACTAGGTTAAAATCACATAATATGTTTGAAACTGACACATGTTGATGATCAATTTTAATAAAATCGCATGCGGATTTGCACATAATTAGAACTTGGTCTATTTCAAGATTGAAAAACACTGCAACTTTCACTCACGCTGAAATGCATAAATGTAAATCCCAAATTGCATGCAATTCTGATACAGGGTTAAAAATGCAGAGAGAAAATGGTTATGATTTTTCTATAGCTTGATCTACATAAAGACGGATGCATGTAAACAAGTAAAATACAAGCGCGTTTTTAAAATTTTTTAATTATTATTCTTATACTGTTATTGAAGTCAGAAATAAGGAGTTTATTTAGGCTAAAAGGTATCATGGAATAAAATATTTTGTTTTTGAAAATAAAAAGTGAAATTTTTAATTATTTTAAATTTACTAAAAAATAAATAACACTACCTACTTACCTACTTAATTTACAAAATTTAAAAGTGAATCGTATATTTTTTTGTCTAGTGCATCGTCTATAAATTTTGTTTTAAATATTTTCGTCTTATTTATAAAATCATAAAGAAGGAAATATAATAAAAAATTCACAGATCTTGCATCTTACGCAAGTATCATAGGCGTATTGAAAATACCTACCACATACAGTGGCGAGAAGTAAATCATTATGTCACAAATTACTCCTATCTGTGAGTATGTAAAGTGTTGACACAATGGAGCCGCTATCACGTGTTATTATGACGGCATGGATGGTCCGATTTAGTTTAAAATAATAATTAAATTATTATACTTAGAAATGTGTAAATTTGACTATTTTGTTAAAATAAAAAATATAGGATAATCTGTACCTATATTAGTACATATTGAAGAGAGCTCAAAACCACCTTTCCAAAAATAGCGACAAAATTATTTCTTTAGCTATACTCTGCTATACACAGCCATTTACCTTCTGGTCCTGGTACTATTTGTTCATGAAATGTCTAAATCTTAAGTCGGCTATGAAATGTTTTGGATTGGTATATCCATTCTCCCCCGACTTTTTGTGTAATATTTCAAGACCGCCTCGCTATTGTTCTTAGTTCCAGAGATATGCTTTTTTAAGTTTTTCCTGCTTTTCTACAATCTTCGCTCCGGACTTTCTTTGTAATACGTCATGACCGCCGCGCTATTTCGCTTTGTTTCAGAAATATTCACTTTTTAGTTTTTTCCACTTTATTTTATTTCTTTACCCCCAACTTCCTTTGTAATATTTCAAGACCGCCGCGCTAATGATCTTAGTTCCAGAAATATTCACTTTTGAGTTTTTTCTGCTTGTTTGAAATGTTCACCCCTGACTTTCTGTGTAATACGCCAACACCGCCGTGCTATATCGCTTTGTTTAAGAGATATTCACGGTTTAGTCTTTTCCACTTTTTTTATTTCTTTATTTACAACCATACATGTAATGTTGACATTACTGACTTTATTGAAGGTTGGGAAGTGTCACATTACCTACCTCTACTTACCGCCCTGACTTCCCACCCTGATTCCCCGCCCTCATTTTCAGTCCACTAAAATGTGATATTTTAACTAAAATTTTATCCCTATTACTAAACGTAAGTGTAGATTTTTTTTAAATAAAAACTTTTTGTCAATTTCATGTTTAATGAAAAACTTAAGAAACATCAATAACAAGAATAAAGGCTCACAGAGAACTATTTATTAAAACTAATTGTTAAATTAGACTTATTGTAGGCTTTTATACAAATTTTTAAGCCAGCACCACTTCAGCGGCTCCCCTTATTTCCGGCGGGGTACACTTCATTGATTCTTCTTCCATTAATTTTTAAACTTTATTGTATTGATCGCAAAAGATCAGACTTGAACTGACGTTTATTGTTTTAATTTCAAACGAACGTTTCCTTGACAATCGTCGCCTAATTTGAAAATATGCCTACTTGTAAATTTATTTGATTTTTTTAATATATATCGTCTATAATACTACGTCAAAATGACGTTTTTCTTTTAATAATATTTTTAGTTAAAAATTATAAGAAGTGGATGTAGGATGTGGTTGTAAATAAAATATTATACAAACCTCGGTGAAAAGATTCATTACTGTCTCCGAGATATAGTTTACCTCGACGCTTTGTGTCTCGGTAAACTATCTGATCTCTCGACAGTAATGAAACACTTTCCATCTCGGTACGTAATATACTATTACCCCTAACTTCCTTTGTAATATTTCAAGACCACTTAGACCACCGCGCTATTTTTCTTAGATCCGGGGATATCCACTTTTGACCACTGGTCTAAGTGACCCTTATGTCTAACTGACCTGTCAATGTGACCTTCATTACCGCTAATCACAATAAATTTTTTATCTCAGGATTTACATATTATGTATTACTAATTATTCTTAATTGATTTATTGGTTTATTTTTTTTAATTCCTACAATTTATCAGAGCTCCCGATGAATAAGAATTACTCTACCTGGTTCAACGTTTGGCATATTATAAATAAGGGATGAGAATTAAAATGAATAATTCAGTTTTCATATGTTTAATAAAAAACGTAAACCGTACAAGTACTGGCCGATTCAATACTAACTCTAACTACTAACTGTTCTCTGATCTCTCTCCCGGCCATATTATCTTAATATCAACCAATATAATAATAAATACCGAAACCCAAAACAAAACAATATTAACACTCAGCGGATGATGTCATCGATCCTGTGCCGCTCGGGTGTTTAGACTTCACCGCCGTGTTATTTATGTGCATGTCGCATGTCGCGTTCATTTTTCATGAAATATACCCGTATATACGAACCCAGTAGTATTTTCAATACTAAAATTACAACAAAAAATATAGTTTTTTAATAATTAAAATAAATCATTCTCGCATGGATCAGATTTCTCCAAGTTAATAATACTGGGAAGAGTATCTGAAGTATCGATAAATCTTTCTCGTTCCTACATAATCATTTATAATTTTATTAATGTGTGTTGCATCATTTTTCCATTTTTTCACTGTTTCATTTTCTATGGCTTCATTCCATAGACCCAAACTCAGAACGAAGTAATTTATTACAGGATGCATAGAACTTATTTTTACATCATAATGGTGCTTGCCTTCCGACCAAACCATTTGAATAGTATTAAAATGGCAATGATATGGAGGAAGTCTTTAAAATCCATATCCATGTTGCAATGCTAGTTCGTCCAATCTATTAAAATAATTAAAAAATAAAGCAAACATCGTTTTCCAGATTACTTGTAACGTTTGGGTGGGATATACTGCTTCACTGTCATCCAGATTTGATCCTTCATTGTAAATGGTGCAACCTGAATTTGTCTTTGTTCTAACCATTCAATACGTAATCTTTTTGCCCAACTTGATGTATTTAGAATTTTTTCAATTATATTGATAGAATGATGGGTGGCATTAACCATGGCGTTTGGTAATAATTTTTCTTCAAACCGTTTCTCAAAATTGTCACTATTTATCGAATAACACAGGCCTGCATTTTTTAACACTTTGAAAGTTGATTTAAAAATTTTAACTGCTTTCTAGTAATTGGGTAGCGCTGATTTCAAATCTTCTTTCAGTATTTTTATATCACGTAAGGTTATTTTTCAAACCGGTAAAATCCAAAAATATAGAAAAAAACACGATTTATTTCATTTATAAGGTAGTTTTTTAATATATTAAGGAAAAAAATACAAAAATATGCAAAATATACATATATAAACTAGTATAAATGGTTATTTATTCGTTACGCTTCTTCAAAAAATGTTTTCTTTTTTCAGAAAAGCTTCTTTTGGTTGTTTTTCTGTTCCAACAGAAATCGGCCATCATTTTTGTGTCCCAGCGCCCCTGGTATCTTTTTTCCATCTCTTTAATATATTGATGAAATCTTTCACCTTGCTCTTCACCCACGTCCCCAAGGTTTTCCGGGAATTAGTTCAAATGGGAATGTAAAAAGTGCGTTTTTATGCTCATATTCTGAAATTCCTGAAATTTTCCAGCATATTTTCAACGATCTCAACATAGTTGTAATTTATGTTCAACTTCTTTAAAAGCATTCCATGCATGTTTTTCCTTATCTTTCATTACCTTTTCAAATTCTGTATCTTTCATCAAGCTGCTAATCTGCGGCCCTACAAAGATTCCCTCCTTTAATTTTGCCTCTGACAGAGCCGGAAATGTTTTACATAAATATTTAAAACAATGTCCTTCTTTGTTTAATGCCTTAACAAATTGTTTCATACATCCAAGTTTTATGTGAAGTGGTGGAAGTAAAACTTTTTGAGGGTCAATAAGATTTTCGCGAATTACATTTTTGTTTTCAGGTGTTAAAGTCTCTCTTTGTGACCAGTCTATTTTAATCCAATGCTGTTCTCGCTAGCTAGACCACTCGCACAGGAAACATGGAAATTTAGTAAATCCAGACTGTTGACCTAAGAGAACACTTAAAATGTTTAGATCTTTACACACTTCCCAGTTGTGATTTTCATATTGTATTCTTAAAAGTAATTCCTCTAAATTTTTCTAGTTTTCCTTTAACTTAACTGTATGGCCGACCGAAACAGAAGCAAAAACATTGTCATTATGTAAAAGAACAGCTTTAAAGCTGCTTTTTGAAGTCGATAAAAGTCTCCAGTCGGAAGGTATGTAGCACCATAGAAAATCATTTTTTATTCATCGATCATTTAAAATTTGAAGTACTACATTCATTTTAAAATGTATTAAAATGCCTATTATAAGTTTTTTTTATATTTTTTCTTTTTTTTTGCAAAAAAAAAATCTGTGGGTGATAGAGACCAATTGTATTTTAATTAGTTATTTCTATATAAAAACTAAGCTCAACAAACAAAAATCACGTCATCACAAATTTCATGCAGGCCTGTGTAATGATAATCACCAGATTTCGGGCCAGACTTGAATATCAAACGTACATTATTCGCAAATCCATTTTCTGAACCAGCATGTAGAATAATATACAGTACATCGTCTGACAATTTTTTTTTTAACTGTCTGAAGAGTATCATCTTGCCAACTTCGCCTAAAAGCCTCTTTACTGTTTCTCCAAGTTTCATCCAGAAAAACGGGTTTTAAGGGAAATTGAGAGTTACCGTTATTCTTAAATTCTCTTTAAAAATTCTACTCGTTTTTGGGGCTATATGGGGTTGATCTATTAAAAAACTGTTGCTTTGCTTGTTTGATACAGTACATTTACGCCATTTAAATTTCAATTTTTTTTAAACTCCCTTATGGTATGTTCATGAATTTCGTGAAGTTATCGACAACGGGATGACGAAATAGCCACATTATTGCGTTTCTTAAAATCTACATCCTTCCCTATCCCCTTTACCTTAATTCGTTGGATTGTTGAACACGAAACACCCAAAGCATCAGAAACTCTCTAAAACAAATAGGTATTTATAAAAACATTGCCATATATTTTTCATGTTTATTATTTATGTTTTCACAATTCCTGCTTTATTATATATATTTACCTTGTAAACTGCATTAAAAGGTAAAAGAGTCTCTCCGACATCACTTTCTCTTTGAAAATAATCAAATAATTTTAACGTTAATGCTTGTTCTTTTTTAAAATACCGTGACATTTTTGAAATAATGTTGATTAAAATCGTCACCGTCAATAATAACAATAAAACTTTTTTGACTGGTAAAATTATACGACATTCATTATTAAAGCAAATTTACTATCTCACCTAGTTCACGAATGTTAGAAAGATAAGCACGTAACGGTCAGCGTTTATTGAACAGACTTTACTTCTTAAAGTCAATCAGAAAAATGAGTAATCAGAAACTCATACTCATATCTGCATAATAACATGGATGTGAAATTTCAGTTATAAAGGTTTTTGATGCTTTTAATTAACTTCTGCCACTCGAGCAGATTATGAATAGCGAAAGCATATTCTTAATATTATGATCAGTTTTGTCGGGACCATAAAATGTTATTGGTTGTATAATATCGATCGTTGTATAAATCACCGGAGGACACATTCAGGAATCAAGAAGAGAAAACTTAAGATTTTGAAAACAATGCACGTTGATTGACCGTATTATCTCGATGATCATTCTTGTCATCGGCGATGTTATCAACTCGCGGTCGCCCGAAGGCGTACGGTCGCAGGTGCGTGGCGGCTTCAGCTAATTTGAGGGCGGCACGTGACCAGGGGCGACGGCCGCCTTTCATCGCGTGCCGCCCAAGCATTTGCCGCGCCTTGAGCCGCGGGCAGAAGCAGGATAACTAAAGATATGACGAATATGTTCGCGAGTATTATACCTGCCATAACTTCCGACAATATACCACTTCACAAGGGTGCATGACGTAGATATCTATTTATAAAATTTACTGATTCTAATGAAGAAATAATGTTTTCCTTTTTGGTAATCCTCCCACAATAGTAAAAATTTAGAATATTAATAATAATAATAATAATAATAATAATAATAATAATAATAATAAAAGTTTATTCAAATATTTTTTTGACATTTAATGCTAATATATATATTTTTTTTTGTATAAACTATCAATTCCGAACTCAGAAGTAAAATACTTGTTTTGAGTTAAATAATATAATATTTTTGTCAAGAATATATTTCATAATTCAGGCACAACAATATGACAATATTTTATTGGTATATTTTATATCACTATATATACGAAGATACAATACGTTAGGTATGTACCTATATAATATATATATTTATTTATTTTATTCATTATAACTTCGTATATTTATTATTTATTAATAACGTTCTTAAATTTATCTCTTGGATTAGATAATATCCAATTTTTAATTTTATTTCTATAATTATTTAATGATTTAATTATTTTAATTGACTGTGGTAGCATATCAAAAATATATGGATTGATGTTTAAAAAATGTTTTTCTATTTGACGTTCATAATAAGTTCATTATGAACTTGAAATGAAGTTCATAATGAAGCTATTTCGATACGCGTTTTTTCTTTAATTGATGTTGGTAACATTAAAATTGAAAAATTGAAAAATTGACGTAAAATCACGTCTTTTGAAATTCAAAAAAAATTAGCAAAATCGCCCGAATTTCCGAACGCTCTGTATATGTACTGAATGTACAAGGATCATACAACGTATTCCGTCCAATTTCAAATCTCATATCGCTAAAATAACTTTAGAATCTCGTGGTGAAAATGGGTCAATAAATCAAAAAATGACAGTTCGCATAATAATGTTTGTTGTCCAGAGGTTACTATGATAAAAAATAGTATTACCAACATAAAATTTAGACATAAAAATTCAAAGGATTTACTTTCTTTTTGAATATGTATTTTTTATTGAAAAAACTACAAATAGAAAAAATAGTATAAAGCACGTGGTTCATAAGGCGTTTTAGCGCACGTGTCAATTAAAAAACTCGCCACTTCGTGGCTCGTTTTTTAAAATAGACGCGTGCGCTAAAACCGCTTCTTATGAAACGTGTACTTTAATATACTATTGTGTGTTATTGTTTTGTTTACTCTATTTTTATATGTAATAGTATTTTTATGACGAGTTTCATGTGTGTGGTTAATATTATTTATTTTATTTTTATGTTTAAAAATATATATTAAAATGTTGTAAGAAAATATTTGTTTAATATCCATTTTTTTGCTATCTTTAAATGGTAAATCAGAAGAAGAATATTGGTGGTCTTTTTCGTAAATACTTTTCAAAATGTATTTTTGAATAGTTTTAATATTATTAAGATAATTCTTATTTATGCCTCCCCATCCTAGTATTCCATAATTTAAATCGGTATGTACTAAAGAATAATAAAGTATTTCTAATTCTTTTATATTTAAAAATTGTTTAAGGTGCTTAAATTTTGGTATAAGAATTCTTAATTTTTTTACAACGTACTTAGTCACTATGTAAATCCCATTTAATGATTTTTTTTTTAATTAGTTGATCTGGATTCTTAATGGATATTAGTTAGGTCTGTGAATAATTTTTCAATATTTATGCATAGAGAAGTTATGAAAGATAAACTTATTTCAAATACATGGACAAGTTACAAATATAGTTTAAAAGAAAGAATGAGTGTAGTAAAAACCTAATAAGGACTAATTGGAATTTATAATTGTACTTTCAGATATTCTTATATTTTATTCTTAATACCCACGACAAGCCATAGATCGACAGTATTTCAAAAATGTCACGGTATTGTGAAAAAGGACAAGCGTTAGTTTTAAAATTACTTGATTACTTTCAAAGAGAAAGTGATGCCGGTAAGGCTCTTTTACCCTTTAACGTAGTTTACGATGTAAATAGATATAATAAAGCAGGAATTGTAAAAACATAAAAATGAACAAAAAAAATATATAACAATCTTTTTATAAATATCTATCTATTTTAGAGAGTTTCTGATGCTTTATACCATAAGAGCATTTTTATGGGATGTATAGAGCAATAGTTCATTAGCGGACTGTTTAAAAATATTTAAATTTAAATGGCGTAAATGTACTGATGTATCAAAAAGGCGATTTTTATTAGAGCAACCCCATATAGCCATAAACACGAGTAAAATTTTTACGAGAATTTACGAACTCTCAATTTCCCTTAACACATACTAATAATTTGAAGAAATAGTCCATACTTAAAGTGGAGTTGAAAGTATGAAAAGGAAAGAAAAACACAAAGTCTTCCTCCACAAAATTTAATGGAAAGGATTCCATGTTTCGAACGCAGAAACGTTCATCTTCAGGAGACCGAAAGTTTTTTACATTTATGCTGATGGTGTTTGCAAAAAAAAAATTGAAATTTAGAACCTTAATGGAGCTTTTATGGATTTAAAACTGAAGTGTAGAAGAAACATGAAATACAAGATTTGATAATGGTAAAATCATAGAGTGTTTAAAACATTATTAAGGGGTGTAAACCAACCAAATAAATTGGGGAAGAAGAAAACCTTTCTAAGGTGTCGAAGCTTATTTAAAAACTTTTAAAAGAACTTATGGAACATATAAGACATTATGAAGGTACAATCATTGTATTGTCACATCTGTAAAAATATAATTCACATCTGTAAAAATATAAATCGAAATTAAAATAAAGTGAAGGAGTGCAGAATTTTTTTGAAATGTTTTAGAGAGAATTTTTAATTTTAAATAGAAAGGTAGTACTTACAATATTGTTGTAGCAAAAATAATTTTTGGGGTCCTGAGGACTAAACCTCAGTAATCCCGCGAGAGGTTAATTTGAAACCGATAATAAAGGTAATTAAAAAATTAAACATTTTTAAATTGTCAGTACTAACCTTTCTATTTAAAATTAAAAATTATCTCTAAAACATTTCAAAAAACTTCTTTCTGTACTCCTTCACTTTATTTTAATTTCGATTTCTATTTTTACAGATGTGACAATACAATGATTGTACCTTCATAATGTCTTATATGTTCCATAAGTTCTTTTAAAAGTTTTTAAATAAGCTTCGACACCTTAGACAGGTTTTCTTCTTACCCAATTTATTTGGTTGGTTTACACCCCTTCATAACACTCTATGGTTTTACCAATATCAAATCTTGTAGTTCATGTTTCCTCTACACTTCAGTTTTAAATCCATAAAAGCTCCATTAAGGTTCTAAATTTCAATTTCTCTTTTGCTAACACTATCAGCATAAATTTAAAAAAAAATTCTGTCTCCTGAAGATGAACGTTTCTGCGTTCGAAACATGTAGTGACCCTTAAACTTGGAATCCTTTCCATTAAATTTTGTGGAGGAAGACTTTGTGTTTTTCTTTCCTTTTCACATACTAATAAAATTACAAATGATGTGTGGGAACTGGAAGGATTTATCGATGCTTTAGATACTCTTCTCTTTATTATTAACTTGGACGAGTGTGATGATGATCCTTGCGGAAATGATTTATTTTTATTATTAAGAAACTGTATTTTGTTGTGTTGTTTGCTAGTATATTTTCTTCCTTATTATATTATAAAAAAATATTTGGAACGAAATTTAAACACTGATGCACTAACCAAAAGAATATGTGATTCAAATTTAAATTTTATAAATGAGTTTTATTTATTTTTCAGTAAATTTAAATTAATTAAAAATTTCATACTGGTTTTAAAAAATAAAATGTTTTAGCCCATGATATCTTTTATCCTAAATAAACTACTTATTTTTTCTGACTTCAGTAATAGTATAAAGATAAAAATAAAAATAAAGTACTTAAAAAAACGCTTTTGTATTTTATTGGTTCACATGCATACGTCTTTATGTAGATCAAGCCTAAGAATAATTATAACCTTTACCACCGGTAAGTCAAACTGACTGAATTAATTTACGACGTATTACAAATATGGAAAATATGACGTAACGGTCAGCGGTCATTGAACAGACTTTAATCTGTAACTATAATTTTTTCAGCCACTTTGGCTTATATGTACAGTTCGTAAATATTGGACCATCTCATATACAGGGGTACGGGAAAATGTATCAAATCTGCCGGCTATGAAAAAAACACGTGAAAAGAATACTACAAGTTCATATAAACTTCTTTCGTATCGGCCTCCTCTTCGGAGATATGGGCTCCCAAAGAGCTCCCATGGAATTAAGTTTTTGACATATAATTATTAAACCAACAGGTATATTTCATTTTTTTTCATATGATGTATATCAGCTAAGACCCTTCAAATTACTATCCCAGAAAGTGTTGCGAATTACTCACAGCTGCAGGGACGGACTAGCTGTGACACTAATGTGCCCATTTTTTTACGCCCTGTATGATAAAAACTTTGGACAACGTTTATTACATACCTTTAACTATTGACTAAAAATTAAGTACTCTTCATTCATGTCGCTAATCCTAACCGTTTTCGGAAAAACGTCAAACGAACAAACCCCGTTTCGAAAATACGCTTCAACCATGAATGTTTTGTGCTGTTCCTTAAAGCCCATTGTGTGAATTGTTCAACAAATTGGAAAAATTAGCGATGAATCAAATTACTTGTAACTATGGAGAACTAGAGGGTAGGAGGCCGATCGACATTGGCAGCATTTTCAAATTCTGTCCCGGTTATTTGGTTAGTTCGCTATTGGCCGATAGATGCTCTCGCGTCGCAAGTGGGCTGGTGTCGTCTTCTTCTTCTTCGTTTTTTACTTTTACTTTTGACAAATTGACATTTTATTTTCGAAATAACAAATAACGTTTGAAGACAAGACAAGACAAGACAAATAACATTGTATTGTAATTGATTTCCATATTTATAATGAATAATGGTACAATTTATAAAAGTAGAGTTTGCTTTGTATCGGGGTGTAAGACAGGATCTTTTTCAGAGAGGAAACGCAGCCAAATAAGTATCTAGCTCCAAAATAGCTAGAATGTTTAATACCCTGTATTTTAAAAACCAAGCATCGTTGGAACTTGGAACTTTATACAGGCCGAGTTTACTAATAAGTTTAACAAAGTAAGTGTAAATTCATATAAAAGTCCTTATTTGTTCCTTAAATAACTAATTTAAATAAAAATAGTTATCGCGTCCATAAGAAACCATTTATTTGATAGCCCACTTCGAACACGAGCGCCATCTTACGGCGACTCATAAAGCTGAATTACCGATGCTAATTTGGGACCGAATCCAATGCATTGCGATCGGCCTCCTACCTCAAGTCCTCCATACTTGTAACGACTGTCAAAGATGACAGAATAACTGATTGATTGTTAATTCAGGTATTACTGACATCCAACAGGTATTAAGCTCTACGGCTAAGCATTAGGTCCTTAGATGCCCTCTTTGATGCAAATAATTTTTGCTCGCACGGTATAATTTAAAAAACTCGGCGGCCGCCGAGTAGGCACAAACCGCTATGTGTGTCATCACCCTAAGCTAATCAAACCAAGCTTAGTAAGCTTTTTTATGCAGATTGTAGTTAATTAAACATGTGCAACGTTTTATGATTGCCAAAATAAAAGCACAAGTAACGGCAATAAAACTTATTTGTAAGTATATATCGTAAAATTTTCTGCATTAAAAATTTACGTTCATTTAACTCTATCTACATCAATTTTTATGATTTCCTTAATAAAGAAATAACTATAAAATAAAAAAGTTTTAATATGATGAGCATAAAATAATGGTATATTTTTAAGTTTAATATTTTATGACATTGACGGCTAATATTCTAAAATTGGCACGTATGAAGAACACGCCTTCGGGTGCTGCAGGATAGTAGCAGAGATTAAATCGGAGATGAGCGAACGATTCAGTGCCGTTTTGCAACATTGTTTTTGTATAGAATTTTCTATGTTATTAACCAAAAGTGTAAAATTGTTTATAATTATTTCACTTAATGCCTGTTGCCTGAGTCTTTCTCACGATACAAAGATAACGAGATATGGTAGATTGCAGTTACAATTTCGTCTGCCGTGGCGCGGAAAACTTGAATTTAAACTGGATTCATCAACGTCCAGGCTAAGAAACCCCTAATCCTAGAATCATGAAATTTTGAGGATGTTTTTTTCTTATAACGTAGGCATCCACAAAGAAGGGATTTTTTTCAATATCAACTTCTAAGAAGGTTAAAACGGGGGTTGAAATTTTTATGAGAATTTCTGTATCTCAGAAACACTGGCGGAAGTTAAAAAATTGGTTTTTCTAATTTTGTATCATAACAAATCTATCTATTACAATACGCATTTGCGTATCGTAATGAAGCTATTTCGATACGCGTTTTTTCTTTATTTGATGTTGGTAACATTTAAATGTTTTATTTCATTGACTTGCGCGGCCCTTGTGATTTACGAGAAAACCCATTTTTCGCAGAGGAAAAATAGCATGATAACCTACTATTTTATTCTGTGTCGATAACAGTCATGTATGTTGGTTGCATAAATCTATAAATCAATCTTTTGTAGATGCTTCAAGCTATCATTTTCTGCCAAATCCTATCCCAAATTCAATCTACTAACCTTTCAATGTCGATTTTAAACTTCAACTTTATTTGAATTTTCCATCTTCCCTATACTAAATTGCAATGCCGTGACGTAAAATCACGTCTTTTGAAATTCGAAAAAAAGTAGCAAAATCTCCCGAATTTCCGAACGCTCTGTACATGTACCGAATGTACAAGGATCACACAACGTATTTCGTCCAATTTCAAATCTCATATCGCTAAAATAACTTTAGAATCTCGTGGTGAAAATGGGTCAATAAATCAAAAAATGCATGACAGTTCGCAAAATAATTTTTTTGTCCAGAGGCTACTATGATAAAAAATAGTATTTATTACCAACATAAAATTTAGACATAAAAATTTACAAAATTTGAAGGATTTATTTTCTTTTTAAATATGTGTTTTTTATTGAAAAAACTACAAATTAGAGAAAATAGTATAACGTAAGTGTTATATAAAGCAGTTTTAAGCACTTGTCCCATTATAAAACTCGCCGCAAGCGGCTCGTTTTTTAACATGGACGCGTGTTATAAAATTATGCTTTATAAAACGTGTACGTTAATATACTATTACAGTGTGATCAGTAAAGTCCGCATTATCTGTCAAACTTTAATTTTTTCAAAAAAATAATTCAAAAGTCGGGTTATTTCTGATAATATTAAATAAAGTTATTAAAAGAAGTTTTTTTAAATGCATTTTCTAGCCCACATGCAAAATTTCAGCTGCATAACATAATTTTGATTTTTTACCCACCGCTAAAATTTATTTTCCAATTAATGAACACTTTACTGATGACACTGTGTTCTTTTTTGTCCTTTCAGACACAAACTACGTTTTGAAAAATACTTATTTTATGAAGTTACCTTATACAGGGTCAAAAACAAATAAACTTTGCATCACATGCGACCAAATTTTAATAGCCCAATATTGATTTTGTAGAAAAACACACATTTAATATGGCGCAAAACTAAGAAGTTTTATGTATATTGCGTTGAGTCTTATTTTGCAAAAGTGGTGCAATTTACAAAATATGGGTAAAAAATCCAAATGATCTTATGCAGCATGCAGCTAAAATTGTGCATGTGGGCTAGAAACTGCATTTAAAAAAACTTTTTCTTATAACTTTATTTGATACTTTCAGAAAAAAACCTACTTTTGAATTATTTTATGGAAAAAATTTAAGTTTAACAGATAATGCGAATCACGTGACAACTATTTTTTTGCTTAATTTTCATCTCGATCGAAGCAGAACTTGATGCCAAAGTCAAATTTCGAATAAAGTTATTAATAAAAAAAAAATCCCATATGATGCGGACTTTACTGGCCACACTGTATGTATAATTTTCACTTGGCCCTTTGTTGGTATTTTTATTTCTTTTCTTTATTGTAATAATGGTAATTTTTTTTATGTAGGAAGGAATTATTGATCCACCCAGTGTCTCTTCAATAAGCAGACTACTTCGAAGTGGTAGCAGACGGGAACAAGACCCAGATCTTAAAAAAGATTATACCATCGATGGAATTCTTGGCGGTAAGTGTATTTCTTGAAATTGTTGCTTTGGGTCCTGCGCTTTTTCTATACCTAAAACTAGGGACCGTCACCATGGTCACAATTTGCAGAAGGATATAAGCATAGACTTCTCATAGAATATACTATTATCGGCTTGTTATTATAAAAGTTCAGAAGTTCCCGTTTTGGAGCAATGCCGTGATCCACAAGGTTGACACAAGAATTATTTATTTTTTCAACACTGCCCAAGTGACCAGGTAAAATAGGTTTTTTTCTACTACTGTATAAACACGAAAGAAAACGAAAGTAAATGTTACAGTTACCTGAATATTATCCGTTGCTAGCTACGAAAGTATGTTGCTAGCTACGAAAGTAATACTTTCGGTGCCAGGACAAAAAAATCGAACTGACAGACTCTGACAGTACTCAAATAACTAGTTGTCAACAATACTCAAATAACTAGTTGTCATGGATTATTTTATAGGTGAAGAAAAAAATTTATTTTATCATTTTAATTTGAATAAAATCAAAGTTTATTACTTAATAATATATTGATCAGAGAACAGTAGTAGAAAAAATGTAATACATTACACGATTCGAAAGCCTTTTTTGGTGGTCGGAGGTATTAAATCACCTCGGCTTTGCCTCGGCAATAATTCAAAAACCTCCTCACACCAAAAAATTAACTTTCGCATCTAGTAATGTAAATAACTATTTTATAATATTAAGTTTATTTAAGTATGTTTAAAGATTTAATTAGCGGATTTACAATATCTGCCTATGATCGCAGTTTGCTCTATATTAGCGGACGAGTACTCGCTCTATAGAAAAACCATAGCGAGCACCTAATGTAGGCTTTGAATAGGCGAACAGTGTTTATTTTCGAATAAAAATAACGTTTAGTAAATTTTATGTTTGCATGGTTTCAAAGACTTTTAAGTTAAAAAAAACGAAAAATATATTAATTGCAGACACTGTCTATTAACTGAAAATAACTTTTACTTAGCGCCTTGTTTTTGTAAACATGCCCTTGAAAATACTGGTTTTGAGCCAGCGACATCGCCAATCCTCTTGCAGCATATATTTAATTACGCAGACTCTAAGTGGAAAGCGATCGCAATGAATAAAGAGGTAATTACTTTAGCACACTGAAATTATTCGATGTCGCTATTTACTTAAGCTATTAGGCTGATGAGAATTAACTTTATGTTAATTAAGTTACGTGTAAGTGGCAGATGCATTCTTTCTTTTTTAAAAAAGAGGGCTACTAATAAATGGCAAGTTTATTATTGTAGAGTGGATGTTATACCGTGCGAGCAAAAATTATTTGCATCAAAGAGGGCTTGGGTTAAAAAACGTAGGGCATGGTTTAGATTACAATGATATGGGGACGATATATCTAACCAAATCTAGGATAAAATTTGACACGATATGCCAAACTAATGAGTAATAAAAGCCTAGCCTAGCTTCAACTTCGCCTTTTGTAATTTTATCCTTAATTACAATATTATTATTAAAAGAAGTAGACAAATACAAATTTATTTTTGTTGTTTAGAAAATTAACAAAGTAAGAATATACAGAAAGAAAAAGAAAAATAATTACATACATTGCTGAAATTGGCCACCGCCATGCTCGAAGCATTTAATTCACACGTCTCTTCATATTTTCGAAAGTGTTGACCAGCATCTCTGGAGAAATGTTACCACATTCTTGGATAATCCTTTCTTGTAATTGTTCTAAATTTGCAACTGGTGTTTTAAAAATAGTGTTCTTTAAATGAGGAAAAGCGAAGTAATCCATAACCGTTAAACAAGCTGATCTAGGCGGAAATTCAATGTCTGATCAAAAACTGATCAATCTGTCGTCGAAAAAATTGCGTAAGTACCTAGATAATAGTTTCGGCGGCTGTATGGGCGGTTGCACCGTCCTGTTGAAAATATCCAAAACGTAGTCCGTCGTCAAGTAATTGCTTCACAAATAGATTCAAAATATTGTCTCTATACCGCTGTGCAGTGTGCTGTAACTGTATCATGGAAAAAAATAGGACCAACAATTCTTCTTCGGGAAACAGCTAACCAGACACCAATTTTTTGAGGGTGCAATGTGTATCATAAAAAAAAATGGGGATTTTCACTACTCCACATGCATGTATTCTGAAAATTCACATAACCGGAGAGGTTAGGAAAAAAATGTCAGGTCTAATAAATCATTTCTTTGCAAAACATGTTGGGTAAACCATTGAGAGTAATTCCTGCGTCTTTCAAAATCTGCGGCTTGTATTTCTTGGAATACTTGCACTTTATAAGGAAACAAATTTAGCTGCTTCTTAAGAATAGTCCTGCATGTTCAATAAGATCTTCCCACTTCTTGGGACAGGCGTCTTATACAATTTGTTGGCGTATTTTGAATTATTTCACGAACGTTTGCAACAAGTTCTTCTGTTGTTACAGATGGTCTTCCTGCTGCTTTTTTGTGTTGTATAGAACCTGTTTCCCTAAACACAGCCACGGTTCTTTTCAGGCAATGATAAAAATCCCCAGCAATAAAAGCAACGTTAGGAAAATGTTCGTGAAAATCGTCCATGCACAAACCCGGATTGTATTGCCACTCACCATTTACTCTAACCCCGTTTCGAATATACGCTTCAACCATGAATGTTTTCTGCTGTTTCGTAAAGCCCATTGTGTGAATTGTTTAAGAAGTTGGAAAAATTAGCGATGAATAAAATTACTTGTAACCACTGTCGAAGATGACGGAATAACTAATTGATAGTGACACCCAACAGGTATTAAACTCTACGGCTAAGCATTACGTCCTTAGATGCAAGGCCCTCTTTGATGCAAATAATTTTTGCTCGCACGGTACCTATATTATACAGTATGTCCACGGATGGGGTTTACACGAGGACAAATGGACTAAAAATTCAAAGATACGAAAAAAAGTCACTGTTAATAAACGTTTTTGCTTGTCTAGAAAATACGATTCATCATAAGAAACTTCAATTTTTTTATACAGGGTGGGTAAAAACTGCAAAAATGTTACTTTGATTAAGAGTAAACATACTTTATTTTGAAAGACATGAAATAATAATAATAATAATAATAATAATAATAATAATAATTATAATAATAATAATAATATTAATAATAATAATAATAATAATAATAATAATAATAATAATAATAATAATAATAATAATAATAATAATAATAATAATAATAATAATAATAATAATAATAATAATAATAATAATAATAATAATATTAATAATAATAATAATAATAATAAGTTTTAATGAAGTAGGTAATATATATAATAATAATAATATTACGAACATTTTTATTAACATGAAAAGAATACGATAACGATTTCATAATTCAAAAACTCCACACATTTTTCTAATTGCTTTCTCAAATAAGTGAAAGAATTTCAGATTTTTTATTTCTTCCTGAGATATCGATTGGACAGCCTGGATAATTCTGCCCTTCAGCACTTCAATATCATTTGGTACTGCGGTAGCAAAAACAATTTGTTTTAAACGGCCCCATAAAAACATATCCGCCAAGGTTAAGTCGAAGCTTCTTGGGGGCCACAAAACTAGGCCATAGTTTTTTCTTTCTTTCCTATACTTACTAAAATAATATTAAATATATTTTTTTCTAATTTTGTCTCGAAACAGATCTATTTCGAACTCGCTAGCGCGTTCGAAATAGATCTATTTCGAACTCCGAATTTTATTATTTAAAGGTTGACATGTTTTTTTTTCTCCGTTTAGCATAGCATTCTAGATAACTAATATTTTTTAGTCCAAATATGCAAAATACTACACGAACGTATGTATGTTTGGTTGCCTAGATCTACAAATCTGTATGTATTGTTTTAGTTTATTAAAAAACACATATTAACGGAGAACTATTTTGCTTTTGTAGATGCTTCAAGCTATTATTTTCTGCCAAATCCTATCCAAAATTCAATCTACTAACCTTCCAATGTCGATTTTAACTACAACTTTATTTGAATTTTCCATCTTCCCTATACTCTTTTGAAATTCGAAAAAAAGTAGCAAAATTGCCCGAATTTCCGAACGCTCTGTATATGTACCGAATGTACAAGGATCACACAACGTATTCCGTCCAATTTCAAATCTCATATCGCTAAAATAACTTTAGAATCTCGTGGTGAAAATGGGTCAATAAATCAAAAAATGACCGTTCGCAAAATAATTTTTGTTGCCCAGAGGCTACTATGATAAAAAATATAATTACCAACATAAAATTTAGACATAAAAATTTACAAAATTTGAAGGATTTATTTTCTTTTTAAATATGTGTTTTTATTGAAAAAACTACAAATTAGAAAAAATAGTATAACGTACGTGTTATATAAAGCAGTTTTAAGCACTTGTCCCGTTATAAAACTCGCCGCAAGCGGCTCGTTTTTTAACATGGACGCGTGCTATAAAATGATGCTTTATAAAACGTGTACGTTAATATACTATTATTGGGAGGTAGCTAGAATTTGCATTTATTTTTATCTCAGTTTATCCCTGTAAATGCATATGTACATAGTCTACCCCTGCCCGGGAAAGTACTTTTAGTGACACCAATGAAGTCCACAATAGAAAAACCATCACTATAAGAGTTACGGATAAAAAAAATACGAAAAAAAAGCAGAAAGAACACCGGTATAATCTCCGAAACATAACTCATTTCAAAGGGCATTAAAATAAATCTAAATCTAAATGACCACGAATGAGCAACACAAAGAGAAGCCGTGTTAAAAACCACCTACAAACCACCAACTAATACATCCTGAAACAAAATCTGAGACCGGTCGGCGGCATCTTTCATCTTTCAAATTAGTGGCCGATGTGTCGCATTGCCGAGATCGTTTGTTGTCGACTCAGTAAGAGCCGCTTCGGGGGCGTTGCCGTCCCATTCACCTTGAATGCACTAGACTAAGGGGCGCCCTATTTGGGCCACCCAGTTCCCTTGATTTTAACTGAGGTATTTGACACCCTATCATTAGGGTAAAGATCTTCGAACTTGTTATGAATGGCGTGATATTTACGCATTTTCGCTGGTGGGCTATTTGTGTATGGTGAGTTTGCTTTTATTATTAAAAAATGTTTAATATTAATTGGAATAATTTGGAAATTCCAAGGGACAAAGTTGGTGATTTTTTTTGTGGCGACACATGATTAGTCCCAAAACACTTGCTAGTGTATGCTATTAGAGCGATATCATTTCTTATAGTGTGCCAAGGTTATGGTACTCAAATTCAGGAAGCATGATGATACTTTCCCTTTTATTGTGTAGATATCTATATACAGGGTGTCCGGAAAAAGGAGGACAATCCGTTAACCATTGAATATCAAACTAGAAGAAGGCAGATTTCCTAAATCTGCTACGTTAAATTTATAGATGGCACCAATGAGTCATCAAAAATAAAGCGTGTTGATGCAGCCACTAACGACAAGCCTTTTCACTGCTAAATTAAAACAATGTTGCCGCCTGTCTGTTTGACTTACTGCATGAGTTTTTTAAATTTATTTTTAAAGCTTATCGTAAAACTTGATTTTACATAAGTACCTACACCTATCCTAGATTTAAGTAGCTTACATTTATTTTCCTACCTATAGTATAGTCTAGACCTAAAAATGTCCCTATTTTTAATTGCTTTGTAGCATATATTATTTTCAACCTTTTGACGTTCCAACGTTAATAACATGGAAACATATTGACTGCCATGTTTTTTATTTCTAACAGAATTAAATTACGACTCTCACTATTCAATACATACCTAGGCTACAACGTATATGATTGGTAAAATATGAATGATGTGCGGTTTGTATAACTTGGTTTTTATTTGAAATTATTACTCCTTTTCAAAATGGTTAAAATAAGTAGGTTTTACTTTATTACTTAAGAAACATCCAGTTTGTTTGTATTAGTGTATTACGTATTTTGCTATTTTTCGACGAAATAAAACCTATTTTAGTTATACTTGCTGTCGCTATTTATCTACTTTTATTTTTTTAACATTTAACACCTAATACAACGGTAAAATCATTGTGAAAATCGGCCCAATTACCCCGGATTAATCAGCGTATTATCAAAAACATACATTCGGCTGGAATTGAGAACCTCCTATTTTCTTGTCTGTTAAAAATGCTTATATCATTAAAAATTCCAATAAAATACGACATGCGGCAACACCACGACATCACATCAGTGAATTTGAGACATCTATTGCCAAGGCTCTGCATTATAATGACAGATTTAAGGTTAGAGTTACGATCAACTCCACAATGGGGCCAAACCACCTTCAATACGTCTAAAACTGGGTTGTCAACTTTTCTCGGACATCCGCCATTCTTATAGTTTGATATTCAATGCGTTAACCATATATTCCTTGAGTAAAAATAATAATATGACTGTTATGATGCCATTTTTCATTTTTGACCCTAAGGGTCAAAGTTTAAAATTAAAAACTGATTATTTTGAATAATTCGAGTATTTAATAATAATAAATTTCAAATTTGGTACATTGCTTTAACATAAACAGTTACATCTTTTGAGAAAAACAAAACATAAAACAATTATTGTAAAATATTCAAAATACGGGGGTCCACTACCCGCTGGCCCCCTCTAATTTTTAGTAAGTGCTCCTATGACTTCCGAACTATATTTTTTAGGTAGGTAATCAATTGTTTTTGATTATTTTTTGTCTCCTATAAAATTTCGATAAAATTATGCGTTTTGGAGATAATTTCAAAAGCATGGGTCCTTAACTGATATTAAAGGTATTTTCATAATTTTCAAATGCTAAACCAAGTCAGCCGTGGTGGCATTACCATGGCTACAAGATATAATTAGGTAAAACTGTGTAAAAATGTGACTCCTGTACGAAGTGGGTCTATGATCATTCAGTGGGTAAGAAAATGCATCCAAAGACTGTGAAAAGACTACATTTCGCTGCCCAAATTGTCAACTATGATGAAAAAGAAAATTTTTATATAAAACCGATGGAACCGCTTCTAAAAATAACACAAATTCAAATCACTTATAGCTAAAAAACAGATCTGTGTTATACATCAAAATGTTCATGTTCAATCAATTGGGAATTCTATATACCTTCTATAAGATTTTTTTCGTGAAAATATAGATTGTAGTTTTTTGTGCTTTACGGAACATTGGAAAACTCAATATCATCTTAAAAAATATGACAGTCTAGGATTCACCCTAGCCACTAGTTTTTTTAATGATAAAGAAAATATACATTGTGGAAGTGCAATCTATTATGTAAGACATGATATTCAAATTAAACCAAAAACACACATTAATGGTCTAAGTTAAGGATTTAATTTTGAATGTTGTGGATATGAGGTGCAGACAGGAACTAAGAATAGGTAACCTTATTATTATTTTCATATAGCGACCCCCTAATGGAAACTTCGGCATATTCTAAAGTAAAATAAAACAATTATTATAAGTATGGATCAATAACTTAAATGGTGTGTAAAAGCGAAAGCGATATTCCTTTGGGGCTATTCCTTGATCTGTCCAAGCCTTTTAATACCTTGATTGAGTCATGTATGTATTAATTATTAGGGAATAAGAGAAACAGAACGTAAATAAATTGAGTCATACCTATCTGGAAGGCAACAAAGAGTAGTCGTAAGGGTAGCAGTAAAAGCTTGTCACGGTCAAAACTTAATAGAAATATCTCATTGAAGTGTCACCATTCCATTTTTTTTTTTGTATGTTAACAATATATCCGAATTATGCTCTGTTCATAACATGTGCCAAATTACATGCAAATTATGTCGATGATACTATTGTTTTGTTACGTAATAAAGATCTAGATAACCTTAGGCAGGCTATTCAAGCATTCATGACAGTGGCTGATTACTGGTTTTGCCAAAATAGATTGATTATTAATAGTTCTAAAACAGGTCTAACTATTTTCAGAACAAACATAATATCACAGTTTAAACAACCTGAATGTTAATGTATATCAAAATGTCTGTAAAGTAGAACTAAAAAGCAACACTAAGCTTTTGGGTATATTCATAGATATCTTGAGAGTGTCGATTATGTTGTAATTAAATTAGATAGGGTATGTTGTATGTAAATTAGATAGGTAGATGTATTTCGCCACAGGCAAAAAAATTCTGTATTACGCGAACTTAATAGCATAATATAAGGTATGGGTTATGGGTTTGTCATGTATGGAAATTGCAGAGACATAGGAACGGCATTTATTTATCAGAAACGAGCCTTTGGAATTTTTATTAATTCAATTATTAAGAGTCATGTAGAGGAAAATTAAAGTAGTCTTTACTGTAACTGCAATTTTTATTCAAGAATGCATACTGTTCTTTACGAATGTAATGTATTTTCGGTTTAACTTTTCTTCGATGGGTAATGAAAAACGTTGAATAATGCTGATACCTGTTATTGGTTTATCAATAGTGGAAGTAGAAGTGCATGTTCATATGAATGAATATTTAAAGAATATAAACTAGTTTACACAGTATTTATAAACTAAAAAAAAATCCGAATACGTAAAAAAATTTCTCTTTCAGAGTTTTGTTTCATCATGGTTCTGGATTAAAAGTTTATATAAATCTTACTTGACACATTTAATAACCCTTTGAAGTAACCATAGTCTATGTAGTATTATAACAACATGTTTTATTTAGCAAAACACTACAATTAAATATTTTTTAATACAGTTTTTTTTAACACATTTTTATAGATTTATTTTTAAATTTTAAAACGCAACCTTCTCTTAACAAAAACAGACAGGAAAGTTAAACATTTTGCAAATTGTATCAAATAATACGTATCATTTTGTTTTTTGATTAAATTTAATGTTAAAGTTTTTCTAAATAGTTTTAATGATTATTAAGATTTAATAGAATTTTCCAAATTATTATATTCTATCAAACGTTTATAAAAAATAGATTTATAAGCTAATGTTTTAGACACTCTATCCACATAAAAATTTTGATTAGTTCTTGTTTTATAATTATGATGGTCATAATTGAAAGAACAAAAAAAATTTAAACAATCAGGAAATAATTTATTTTTAATTTTATGTATAAAGATACATACTAAATAAAAAATTAAATTTCTGGCATTCAACCAATCTAAATTTTTCAACATAAAATTAATTTTTGTATATTTGTCACAATTTAAAATAATCCGCATTGCCTTATATTGTAAAATTTGTAATTTATCAAAATTTCCTCACTAGCACAATATAAAATGGAAGAACAATAAAGAAAATGTGGTAATATAATAGTATTAAATACAGTTTTTTTAGAAAACAAACTTAAATTAGAACTGATTCTTTTAAAATAACCTACTTTTCCGGCAATCTTCGATATGATACTTTCAAAATAATTTTAAAATTTTAATTTTGAATCAATGATTATCCCTAAATATTTAAAACTGTTTAATAATTCCAATTTTTCAAAATCAATTACAACATTTATATTTTGACAATTTAAACTATATATTACCCAAAACCATACATTTAGTTTTTGAAATATTTAATTTTAATTTATTTACTTTTAGCTAATTTAATAATATATTTATATCAGAATTTAGAGTATTTAGACCATAAACAATATTTAACATATTAATGTAGGTAAATTAAGGTGTCATCAGCAAACATTTGTAAATTACACATTTTTAAAACTAAAGGCATATCGTTGATGTATAAAATAAATAATATGGGACCTAGTATACTTCCCTGAGAAACTCCTATATTATTTATTTTTTTATTTGAATATGTTTTTGATATTTTTGTTTTTTGTGACCTGTTACTTAAATAATTTTTAAACCATTTTTAAACGTTTCCGCGAATACCATACTGATACAATTTACTCAATAATCTAGCCCTGTCAATTGTTTCGAATGCCCGCTTAAAATCCAAAATTACAGCTATAACATTTTCCCCTTGACCAATGGTTCTCTTCCACGTCTCAATCACACATTGAATGGCTGTCTCTGTCGAGTACCCTTTTCGGGAACCAGGTTGAACGGAAACTAAAATTTTGTTGTCATCAATAAATTCTAATAATTGTTTATATACGACTTCTTCCAATAATTTCTCAATATCCCATAAAACATTTACTGGCCTCATCTCATCCCATCTTTTAGTGTTTTTTACTTTTGGCACTGGTGTAATGTAAGAACATTTTAATTCATCAGGCATATTTCCATATTTTAAACAAGAATTTATTAAATTTAATAATGGGTAACCAATGCTGCCAAATGTTTCTTTTTACACCTTTTTATTTAATATTTCTCCATAGTTGTTATTTGAATTTAATTTAGAAATTACTATTTTTAATTTATTTAATGATTTTTTATTGAATTCTTCAAAAAATTTACTATTTGGCATTGTTCTTCATTTCCTGAATTTATTGACTGAACAATTTCTTTAATGCTATGAATATAATAAGAATTTAGTTTTTCAGCAATAATGAATGATTCCGTTTCTTTTTTATCTTCAAAAATTATTTCTTTATTGTTATTTCTAACTGTAGGTCTAACTAAATTTTTTAAGGTTCTCCACATTTTTTTACCATCTCCTTTGTTACTATTATCTATTTTGTTTATCATAATATAAAGTATTTTCTCTTCTTAAAACTGATACACATTTATTTGTAAGTTTTTTATATTCTTCCCAATCTTCATTGACTTTAGTTATTGAAAATTTTTGGTACATAATATCACGATCTTTTTTTGCATTTAAAATTTTTCTGTTGAACCATGGCGTCGGATTATTTTGAAGTTTAATAAATTTTGTGTCATGTACTTTATTTATGCATTCCTCAGTTATTGTGAATTTGCGTAAAAAGTAAATTTATATCCGTTTCTTTGTAATCTTTACATACATTTTCTATTTCAACGAAGATCCAATTTTGATCACTAATTTTTGGATACATGCATATCTTCCTTAAATGGGAGACATCAGACATGACAATCTATAGCCGTAGACCAATGATCTGGTACATATAGATAACACATATCATTCATAAATGCTATTCAAATGTGTTAACATTAACAACATTTTTTTGTGTAGATACATATTTTCAGGGCCGTATCTGAGGGGGGGTTTTAGGGGTTCAAACCCCCCCCGAAAACAATAAAATCCTGATATGTTTGTTTGTGTGTATGTTTAAATGTATGTTTAAAGTATAACTAGTATTTTTTGCCACTGGTCTAACCCCCCCCCAAAATTTTGGTTCAGATACGGCCCTGCATATTTTAATTTAATACAAACACCATCAACTGCCATATAGTCTACGTATCACCAGACGTGAAGTCTAGTTTATTTTTTCTTGGTTAGAAAAAACAGGTTCTCCCTGAACTCATAAAGAATTAAAATTTTACAGTTGGGTACAACAGTTGGTCACGCCAGGCAGGTAAAAACAAAACTTATTAGGTGTTTGAAAGAATCTCTATAATGACTAATAAATTTTAATTTGTAATTTTAAGAGGATATTATACAAAATGCTCGAGAAAAACTAAGAGAAAAATTATTATTTGTTAATACACATACACATTAACTATTACGGTAATTCATGATTATGTGATTACCAAAAAAAAAAGATAAAGAAAGAAATGACCAATACCCGTTTCAATTAATTTATTTTTACTTACTATTGTAAGTATAATATGTTTTTTATAACTTGGCATGTCAGATAAAGCAATAGAAGATTCTTATTTTACACAACCCATCATTAGTATTGGACTTTATAATCTATGGACGAATTTTACTATCTCAGTAAACCATGTTGCATAATACAGTGTCCGCAAGAAAGTCCGCATCACATGGGATTTTTTTTTATTATTAGGTATAGGTAAAAATTGAATAAGCAGTTAGTTTTTGCTTACCTAAAAACCAAAAATGACGTATACTGAAGCAGCTGCACGACTTGCGTTACCTGTCAAATTTGACATTTTTAATAAAATATATTCAAAAATGCCCTTATTTACAAAAATATCGAAAAACTTTATTCGGCAAAGTTGTTTATTTAGGCATTTTTAGCCTCTGTACGAAATTTTGACAATCTAGTACAATTTTTATTTTTTGCCAGATTCTTGAAAATTTTGATCAACCCTCGTAGATTAACTTTTATACATCGATGTAAAACCATTTGCCTTTACTTTATTTGTAATCTTAATGCAATTTTGTGTAAAATTTTTGTTTCCAAATATTTATTTTGCGTCAAAAACTGAAATTGTTATTGATCAGTATGTAATGTTTGATGCAAAGTTTATCTAATTACATCAGTTTTGTCAAAACCGACGTTTCCCATTTTTCTTAAGTTAGTAAACAGATGTACAAAAAAAAATATAGCTTTCGTTGAAATTTTACTTAATTATTATTATTATTAAATTAAATTAATTATATTAAACTATATTTTTGTTGAATAAAATGTTTGGAGCGATTAATATTTATTCTTTTTGATCCAATATTAATTAAGTAAAATTTCAACGAAAGCTTCCTAATATTTTCTTTTTGTACATCTGTTTACTAACTTAAGAAAAATGAGAAACGTCGGTTTTGACAAAACTGATGTAATTAGATAAACTTTGCATCAAACATTACATACTGATCAATACCAATTTCAGTTTTTGAAGAAAAATAAATAATTGGAAACAAAAATTTCACACAAAATTGCATAAAGATTACAAATGAAGTAAAGGCAAATGGTTTTACATCGATGTATAAAAGTTATTCTACGAGGGTTGATCAAAATTTTCAAGAATCTGGCAAAAAATAAAAATTGTATTAGACTGTCAAAATTTCGCACAAAGGCTAAAAATGCCTAAATAAAGTTCTTCGATTTTTTGATAAATAAGGGCATTTTTGAACCTATATTATTAAAAATGTCAAATTTGACAGGTAACGCAAGTCGTGCAGCTGCTTCAGTATATGTCATTTTTGGTTTTTAGGTAAGCAAAAACTAACTGCTTTGTCAATTTTAACCTATACCTAATAATAAAAAAAAATCCCATTTGATGCGGACTTTCTTGCGGACACTGTAGATAACCATGTGACTGTTTGAAGGTTGGAGACAATGATGTTTCTTGAATGATGAAAAATTTTTGAACTTCCATTCCATTGTCGTTATTTGTTATAAATCACGTTTCAACTGGTAAGTATGTCCAGTCGTTTTCAGGTGAATACTAAATAAGTAAGGTAACTACAGGACTATTTATACTAGCTAGGTGCACTGAAGCATAAAGCAGCCTGGGTTCTGGTGAATAGCAGCAGCTTCCTTGAAATTTCTATTCCTCCAGTGTGGTTCCTTATGTAGGATTTCAGCTTCTGACCACATGATATGGTGACCATGTTTCCAGGCATGGTCAGCCACACCTGACTTTTCCGTCTCTCCTTTTAACGTATTGTTTTCGTGTTCTTTAATCCTTGTTTCTAGTGGTCTTAATGTCTCATCTATATAAGATTGGCCGCATTTGCAGGGGATCTGGTAGACGCAGTTTTTCCTATCTTTTTGACTTGTAGGCTTTGTCTTCGTCAGGTGGCTTCTTAGGGTGTCCCTTGATTTATTACAAGTGCCAATTGGAACTAATAGAGTATATAAAGCCAGATTACACCCCCAATAGAACTTGATAATTACTGTGAGTATTCATAGCAATAATGGCTATATACCATTCTATGGTAGCAATAACTCCTATTTCCTATTGGCTAAATTACCGTGATATTATCAATGGTCTAGCATTCGTTGTCTTACAGTGGGAAAGCGCGTTGCTGTCACATATAGTATTAAACAGTTCTATAATATAGAATAAGCGAATTGTTATGGGTTTTTTCTCAGTGGATAACAGAAATTATAAGGTCTGCGCACTTCGGTTGAGCTGGCTGATTGTACCGAAAGGATATAAATGGGTTAAGGAAGACTTGTTATAAAATGGAAAAAAGACAGTTACAATAAATACTATTTTGTAATTTTGTAATACAAAATTAGAGAATGAATTCTGCTTAATATAATGATGTATCAAAAAGTAGGTATCTACTATTTCTATTGATAAGCTGCATGGTTTTCTTGTGACGTTACCTGTTGGCTGTATATATTTCATTGTGGAACTCTTGAGAAACCTATTAGACCTTTGCATTTGACCTCTTGTTTGCTTGCTATTACAAAAAAAATGAGATGTCTATCTTACTTTGTCGTGGATGATGATTTTAATATTAGGATTTAAGGGCCGACATAAAAACACACGATACAGGCGACAACTTATGAACAACAACTTCAATAACAAAACTATCAGTTTGGCATAGTTATAGTGAGTTGTTTTTAACTCAAACAGAGTGAAAGTGTAAAATGTATAATTGGAATTTTTGGGGCCCAACGAGTTACCAAGTTTTTATAAACCTTTGAGCTATGTGTGGCTGTCAAATTAGATGTAATAGTACTTGAAACTAAAATGTTGCGTTTGCAAAAATGCTTCTCAGCAGGATTTTCAAAAAATGCACAAAAAATCGCTGTCCCCATACAATAGTTTACAGGCTGAATTTTAATATAAAAATTGAGAAAATAAAGTAATAGTTCCTGATAAAATAATGAATAATTATCATATTATATAATATACCAAGTGCATTGATAATTATCAATGTCCGCGTTATATTCGTAGGAGAGTTTCATGAACCGATTTTGTTTACCACGTACCAGTCAATGCAAAATAAAAATGAAAATATTAAAAATATAACGCTTATAAATACTAAACGATCAAAGCAGTCCATAGTATGGTCGCAATTTCAACTATTCTGCGAGGAAAAAAGTTATATATTACGTCCAGACACAGCTGAAGACGTTTTGGTGACTTTATTAAAAGATTGAGGAGCAAATATGCGCAAGAAAAATGGCAATGAGTACAAGGAAGCAGTCGTAAAAATAATGTGGAACGGTACCGCAAAACTTCTAAAATAAAAGTACTACAACGAATATAACAGGAAGATATATCCTTTTACTGACATTTCTTTTAAAGCAGCTAGAGATGCTCGCGATGCTGCAAGAAAAATGTTGCACATTAACATTCAAAATTGAATTGTTCATATTATTAAACGATATATGCCTGTTATTTTTTGTTAACATGATCCCTATCAAATTAGGTACAGTTAGTCAGTAAAGTAGATATGTAATCTGTTCAGTTTGGCGTTCAGGTATATCCCCTTAATTTTAGGTTTTAGAAGAAAGATGAAGCCCGAGCAGTAAAAAATTATACAGATTTGTTAATTTTCTGACATACTGACAATATGTTAAGTAGTTATTTTTAATAGAATTTGGTCATTTATAATAAATGTTGGTTTTTAACTAAAATTAATATAAGCTATTAGTTATACTTACCCTTAAAATTTTTCAATTTACATGCGGCATTGGTTATTTCTACCTATGTGGGTACATTTACATATTCACGAAAAACGTTACTCCATAACGCCTTATCTAATATAAAGTTCTGCTTCATAAGGACATAATATTTAATGAACATTGGAATTTTTCGATAAAACAGGCTTTGTAAGGGTTCTTAAGTTAAAGTGGGGCTTTGCAATGGACTGGGTAAAAAAGTGGATAGTTTTTATACCTATACAATTTTTAGTGTCCACGTAAAAATATACAGTGTGACCAGTAAAGTCTGCATCATATGGGATTTTTTTTATTAATTGCTTTATTCGAAATTTGACTTTGGCATCAAGTTCTGCTTCGATCGAGATGAAAATTAATTTAAAAGTGGGGTTATTTCTGAAAATATCGAAAAAAGTTATTAGAAAAAGTTTTTTTAAATGTAGTTTCTAGCCCACATGCCAAATTTCAGCTGCATAAGATAATTTTAATTTTTTACCCACCACTAAAATTTATTTTCCACTTAATGAACACTTTACTGATGACACTGTGTTCTTTTTTGTCTTAATATTAAGGTGTATTACTTTTAGACACAAACTACGTTTTCAAAAATACTTATTTTATGAAGTTACCTTATACAGGGTCCAAAACAAATAAACTTTGCATCGCATGCAACCAACTTTTATTAGCCCAATTTTGATTTTGTAGAAAAACACACATTTAATATGGCGCTACTTTAAAGAAAATGTATCTGAAATAAAGCATTGTCAAAAGTTTTAGAAGTCAAGAAGTTTTATGTAAGTTGCGTTGAGTCTTATTTTGCAAAAGTGGTGCAATTTACAGAATATGGGTAAAAAATCAAAATTATCTTATGCAGCTATGCATGTGGGCACCGAACATTAACAATTAATGTTCGGTGATGTGGGCTAGAAACTGCATTTAAAAAAACTTTTGCTAATAACTTTTTTCGATACTTTCAGAAATAACCCTAAGGGAGAGGGGGTAGATTCAACCATTTTACAGAAAATAGTGGATAACTACTGTATAAGTACACAAAACCTTTCAAAGTATAGCATGTTACAAACTTTAAGTTTTAAGGTAAAAACTGGAACTATATAAAAAAAATGTTTTTCGGCAACCCTGTAAATGGTTGAATGTGCCCCTCCTAAGGGGCACATTCAACCTTAGCTAGGGGCAGATTCAACCACCCTGATTTTAAAGATAAATGAGGTCAAAATTTGATTTTTTTAATTTAAACTATTTATTTAAATGCAAAGAAGCACCAACTAAAAAACTGTTTACCTATAAACTAACAACAACTTAAATGTTTATTTTACATAGACAAACATAATAATACAAAGAAATAAAAGAAATAAATAAATATTATATCACATCATTAGGCTCAATGGCCGATTCGTCATCAACTGTTGGATAAAAGAAGGTGTCATTGGTTGGTTTTCGTCGCAGAAATTTTAATTTATATTCGTTTTCATTTATAATCTCCGTTACTTTTCCTATATTATATTTACCTTGTGTTTTTCCTGGAAATTTTACCAGTAAAAAATCTTAGGCAACTATTTTGTCCTTAGGACATCATAACTGGGGCTCATTTTCTTCCTCGCTAAAATCATCGCTGATATCGTCTGATTTTAAACTTAAATGTTCTTCTGAATCAGAACTACTGGAACTGGAACTTAATTTTGGATTCTATATATCTAACTTTTCGCCCTTATTTTGGCTCATCTTTAAATTTGTTTAAATATTCTAACCTGTGGGGCAGATTCGATTGGTTGAAAGTGCCCCTCGCATAGGTGGTTGAATCTGCCGCGTGGCATCTATTTTATAAAACAGAATCTTTTCCCGCGTAGAAGTAAATTGAGGTTAGATTTGTGATATTTTTTCAATTCCTAAGTTAACCATATATATTGGTTAAAAAATGATAAGTATATATATCTCTAAACTTTTACACTTTCCAATAAATTTCAAGTCAAAAACTTACCCTTTTAAGGCAATTTTTGGAACGTTTAATTTTCCGGTACACCATCCACTTACATCAACAAAACTTTTCGTACTGGCGGGTTTTGAAATGTAAAGCAACATGTGATTATTGGACGCGAGAAATTCAAATCTGGTTTTAAATTATAGGCGGTGGTTGCATGTGCCCCATGGTCGAATGTGCCCCACTCTCCCTTACTTTTGAATTATTTTTTGGAAAAAATGAAAATTTGACAAAATTAAAATTTGGCAGATAATGCGAACCACGTAACTACTATTTTTTTGCTTAATTTCCATCTCGATCGAAGCAGAACTTGATGCCAAAGTCAAATTTCAAATAAATTAATAAAAAAAATCCCATATGATGTGGACTTTACTGGTCACACTGTAGGTACTGTAATCGCAAAACATATTAATTAAAATATGATTAGATTGACATTGACATTTGAAGGTAAGATCCCAAAAAGTTTGTTTTCCAATTCCATCGATATGTATACCTGTATGTTGGCTCGAAAGCTTACAAACTACTTGACAGGCAAAATTTTGTATGTGGAATGTGGATTAGGTATTAACCATGCTCAAAACCGGTCACAGTTTGGGTTTTGGGACTCGCAGATAATCTTGTCTACTCGTCCAAGAAACAGTAATTTCTGGACTGTAAATACTCTTTTATCAATTGATATATAATTTTCACAGGCTCCTTCTTTTTGTAGCGCTGTCTCGAGACCCGGAAAACTTGCGGTATCTTTAACTCAAAAGTTCCAATACAATTTTCGTAGAGTAATAGGTACCACCAGCAGGGACGGTTCTACGGGGGGGGGGGGCCTGGAGGGACCCAGGACCCCCCAACATTTCTAAAAAAAACTTTAAAATATCTCAAGAGAAATACAAAAAAACAAAAACAAAAAAAAAAATTCCGGGTGCTTTATTATTTACATAATTTGATACAATTTGGGCGTGATCCTAAAATACCAAAAATTGTGGCTGCGCCAATGTGTTGCCCCCCCAATACTTTAGGTCTAGAACCGCCCCTGATCACGGTAGTATAATATGACGGTTAATACACAGCAATTAGTACAAGATGGGATTATGATTGACACCTACTTACAGGGGAATTATCTGTGTAGTTTTGCAAAATACCATACCTACCTTTTTGGTATATAACACGTATTTCTAATTTTTTTTTAATGTCGCGTTGGCCCCTAAAGGGATAAAAAGAGGTTATAAAATTTATATCGAAAAAATATTTATACATACAATAATACTCCAGCATAAATACTTTTATATACAATTATTATTAAAACACAAGACATGTTTCTTATTTTCTTAAAAAATTGTTCCAAAATGTATAAAAAATTTATTTATATTATTACGTATAAAATATTATTTCTTGGATTTTTTGGAAACGTACGCAATACAAATAATGAAACACCTTTTCTTATTTTTTTAAAAGTCTACCCTTAAAGGGTTGAAAAGGAGGTATTAACGATTATATTGCAAAAATTACGAAACACTTATTTCTTATATTGTTGGTCAGAATATATTGAAACTCATCATAAAATACTCTAAACACAAATAATAAAACAATTATTTCTTGTTTTTTTTTCGTCTGCACCTAAAGGGGTAAAAAAGGGTTACAAACGTTTATATTGAAAAAAATATTTTCTGACTTTCTTGACGTATTTCAATATTTCAAAAAATTCTACCCATAACGTGTTTATAGTCGCTAAGAAAGGTGAGCGTTATTAAAAATTATTTAGTAGTAATAGTAAGTAGTAGTAACATGTTTAATTTAGCAAAAAGCTACAATTAAATCTTTTTAAAACATTTTTTAACAAATTTTTAAATTTTAAAACTCTACCTTCTTTTAACAAACACAGACAGAAAATTTAAACAATTTGCAAATTGCATCAAATACTACGTGTCATTTTGTTTTTTAATTAAATTTAATATTAAAGTTTTTTTTTTAATACTTTTAATAATATTTGAGATTTAATAGAATTTTCCAAATTATTATATTCTATCAAACCTTAATGAAAAATAGACTTATAAGCTAATGTTTTATATACTCCATCCACATAAAAATTTTGATTAGTTCTTGTTTTATAATTATGATTGTCATAAATAAATGAACAAAATCAGGCAATAAATTATTTTAATTTTATGTATAAAGATACATAGGTACTAAATAAAAAATTAAATTTCTGACAGTCAACCAATCTAAATTTTTTAACATAAAATTATTTTTTTTATATTTGTCACAATTTAAAATAATCCGCATTGCCTTACTTTGTAAAATTTGTAATTTATCAAATATTTCCTTACTACTAAATAAAAAATTAAATTTCTGACAGTCAACCAATCTAAATTTTTTAACATAAAATTATTTTTTTTATATTTGTCACAATTTAAAATAATCCGCATTGCCTTACTTTGTAAAATTTGTAATTTATCAAATATTTCCTTACTACTAAATAAAAAATTAAATTTCTGACAGTCAACCAATCTAAATTTTTTAACATAAAATTATTTTTTTTATATTTGTCACAATTTAAAATAATCCGCATTGCCTTACTTTGTAAAATTTGTAATTTATCAAATATTTCCTTACTGGCACAATATAAAATGTGGTAATATAATAGTTTTAAATACAGTATTTTAGAAAAGAAATTTAAATTAGAACTTATTCTTTTAAAATAACTTTATATACTTTTTCGGCAATCTTCGATATGATACTTTTAAAATAATTTAAAAAAATTAATTTCTGTAATGAAATAGATAGGGTAAACATACCAGTTATTGGACCCATGCGAGCTATTGGACACCCAATTATACCAGCATAAAACAAGAGTTCTGTATTCAGTAGTTCGTTAAGTTTTGTTGGGATGTCGCCATTGTACTATTAGTATCAATATTAACATAAATTACATTTGATTGATGTTTCTGTTTTGGCGCCAAATGTGACATTCTTTGGTCATGCACAAGAAATACGGTTTTCTTAAGTTTATATTAAGTAGTCTTAGGTAAATTTTAGTGTCATAATTAGTGGTGAAATTGTTCCAAAGTGCTCCGTATAAATATACAAGGCACTGGTGTAGTAAAGCTAAGTATTTTTAAGGTTTAAATCAATATATTTAAATTAGGTTATGTATTACAAGTGTGTCCAATAACTGACCTAAAATATGATTATTTTCAGTTGTTGGACACCTGTCCAATAACTGCATTTTGCAAAGCTAGTACAGTTTTTGTGTGAACTGTTAGTGCGTCTTCTCTGTTTCCGGCATATCCGATTTTGGGTCACTATTCACAGTGTAGCCAGTTATTGGACGCCCGTCCAATAACTGGTTACAATCTGTCCTATAACTGAAACATGAGTTTTTTTATGTTGTTAGTTTTCAGTCATGCTCAAGAAAAATGAATATAATTCGGAATCGATGGAAGCTGCGATAAATGAAGTCAAGAATAACAAAACGTCATATAGAAATGCGGCACACAAATACGGTGTACCCAAATCAACACTGGAATTTTAAATCAAAAATCCTGGTCATAAGGATACATGCGGCCCAAATCCATTTCTTTCAGCAAGGGAAGAGTCTGATCTTGTACTGATCTTGTCTGATCAAGAACCAAAAGAAATTGACAATAAGAAAGGCAATGAAATAAACGTACAGAAAAATAATGACAGCAAATTGTGCGATGAATCGAAAAAAGTAGAAAATAGCGAATGTTATGAAGTAGATGAGCAAGATAAAACCAACAGCCTAATTTGTGAAAACTCGCCGGGAAAATAGAAAGTGAAGAAGGAATTGATACAGACGATCAATTGAAAACTGATAGCAAAATTTGTAAGAAACCAAAAATGGGAAGTGACAAACATTTTGAAGACTATGGAACAAAAGTGGGCCAGATGTCAGAAAATAATGCAAATGACGACCTGAACGTCGAAGAACTATTTAGCATGTACCAAAATGCAATGAAAAAATATAAGTGAATATATTTGAAGGTTGGAGACAATGATGTTTCTTGAATGATGCAAGAGTTTTGGACTTCCATTGTCTTTATTTGTTTTAAATCACAAAGGACAATGGAAGTCCAAAACTCTTCATCATTCATAAGTGAATATAGTTTAATAAAAGTTTTTGAACACTGATTTTAATTTTTTATTTGCATTTAGTCATAACTTTGCCAGTGTCCATTAACTCAAAATGTTGTGTCCAGTAATTGAATTTTTTGTCCAATAACTAACTTTTTGGAACCTTTTCAGGTTTTTTCAAATTTTTTAAAAGAACTGTAACATTAGGAATATTTAAAACCCGTTAAGTTAAAATAGGATATATGTACTAGGATCTGGCATAAGCAGAATAATGTCCGTTGAAAAATACTCCAGTGGCAGCGACATGAAATTTAAAAAAAGCTTAACTGTCCAATAACTGGTATGTTTACCCTACCTATACTTTTTAATAATTATGATGATTTTTTGGTATTGTTTTGATGAACAAGGAGATAAATATCAATTTTATTGATGAATGAGAAAGAAATAATCTAAGAAAGCAGGAGAGAAATTTCTTTTTAAAAACAATATTAAAGTTTCTATTGGATAGTTTGTATGGCTTTGTTTCGATAGCGGATTTATAACAATTGAATGGTGCGATAGGAGCCGCGTGTATCCGCTAGTACAGTGTGTGGCCAGTAAAGTCCGCATCATATATGATTTTTTTATTAATAGCTTTATTCGAAATTTGACTTTGGCATCAGGTTCTGCTTCGATCGAGATGAAAATTAAGCAAAAAAATAGTAGTCACGTGATTCGCACTATCTGTGAAATTTTAATTTTTCCCAAAGATAATTCAAAAGTGGGGTTATTTTTGAAAATATCGAAAAAAGTTATTAGAAAAAGTTTTTTTTTAATGCATTTTCTAACCCACATGCAAAATTTCAGCTGCATAGGATAATTTTGATTTTTTTACCCACCACTAAAATTTATTTTCCACTTAATGAACACTTTACTGATGACACTGTGTTCTTTTTTGTCTTAATATTAAGGTGTATTACTTTCAGACACAAACTACGTTTTCAAAAATACTTATTTTATAAAGGGTCAAAAACAAATAAACTTTGCATCACATGCGACCAAATTTTAATAGCCCAATTTTGATATTGTAGAAAAACACACATTTAATATGGCGCTACTTTAAAGAAAATGTATCTGAAATAAAGCATTGTCAAACCTAAGAAGTTTTATATAGGTTGCGTTGAGTCTTATTTTGCAAAAGTGGTGCAATTTACAAAATATGGGTCAAAAATCGAAATTATCTTATACAGCTAAAATTTCGCATGGGGGCTAGAAACTGCAATTAAAAAAAACTTTTTCTAATAACCTTTTTCGATATTTTCAGAAATAATCCCACTTTTGAAATATTTTTTGGAAAAAATTAAAATTTGACGGATAATGTGAATCACGTGACTATTATTTTTGGCTTATTTTTCATCTTGATCGAAGCAGAACTTGATGCCAAAGTCAAATTTTGAATAAAGCTATCTATGCGATGCGGACTTTACTGGTCATGTATTATACAAATAAAATTAAAAAAAAAACAGAAAACCCCTGATTACAAATTAAGCCGAATCTTCAAATCTCTTTAGTAATCTAAAATATTTTAAGTAGCTATTCGTCAAGTCTTTTAAAAGCAAATTAATATAACAAAATAAATATTAAACAAAAATAAAATTATTATAATTAACAATACTACCCACAAGATTTTTAGAGGACATCGAATTTTTAATAAAGTTCGGAATTTCTTTTTCAGTGAACCCTTGAACGATTCTTTGAATATTTTATATGCTCATCCTTTTAACATTATACTTTCTCTATATATACGAAAAGATGTCAACAATTGTTAACAAATTGTACCTTTGAAAAATACAATGGATAAATATCCGACCCTGCTGGGAAGTTACTCTTATTTTACAGACCATATGCTTTGATATTGGGCCGAACTACGTTTGTCGGCTTAGTGTAGAAAGAACCGCCAGAATTGTATTTTGGTTTAAGTGACATGATAACAATATTTCCTTAATAATGCGGATTTAAAAAGGAAACACTTGATTTATTCGATTCTGTAGGTAAAGGTTTCCCGACGCGCCACCATATAAGTAAAGTGAAAAAGGAAGGAATTCCTTTTTTGAATCGTTTCGGATTAGATTTTACAATGGGAACCTATTATTTTTATGTTAGATTAGGCAGTTATTGTGCCTTGCGTGTATAAGTTCTTAACGAATTTGTTTTTAAATAAAAAAGTCCGGCTTTTTAAGAAAATTATATTAACAAATTAAAACTTGCTATATCTACTTATACAGGGTGTTATTTAAGTATGTGGCCAAGGGATGCTTCTTAAAGTAATTTTAAAAAGAAAAGTTCATATAAACGTGGGTCCGAAAATGCATAGTTTTTACGATACAGGGTGTCAAACTTTAAAAAAAAAAACGGATGTTCGTAAATATCTCAATGCTCTTTTATTCGATTTTGTTGAAATTTGGCAATTCTATTTGTAATAACAAGAGGATAATTTGGCCTTAATTAAATTAAAATTAATAAGTCCAGTGGCGTCCCGGAAGAGAGTTCAACTTATATTTTTAACAAAAAAATTGCGCTCCACTGACTTTTTTAAAATTATGTATTTTTTTTTATCTTCAGAGTTATTTTCATATCTTGCTTTGTTTTCGAGGAAAAAAATAAAAACCACTTTATTGCATGTCCCCGGGACAATAAGAGTAAAAGATTTAAACTTTAAATCCTTTAAATATTTTCCTTTGGGGTCATTTAAAGGCTCTCGTTTACAAAACTCCAGTCAACACTGAAGAAAAAAAGAACTAACCCAAAGGATACGGGATTCATGTGATCAGATAAGACATACGCCGGGAATTTTTCAACGAGTTCGGCAATCAATGTTAAGACGAGCCAGTGCTTGCTGCTTGCATTGAAGTTGAAGGAGGGCATTTTCAGTAACTATTATGAGTTTCGTTTTATTTTATGTTAAATACATAATTAAATATTGCAGCAATAAATTATTATGTTATGCGATTATTTTATGTTAATTTCTTTTATCGAAAACAGTTTCAATCTGTCCGAAAAAATTCAAAAGAGGACTTTCGTGTAATTTTAATTGCCTAATAGTTTGGTAATAGTTTAAATTTTTTACTCTCATTGTCCCGGGGACATGCAATAAAGTGGTTTTTATTTTTTTTCTCGAAAACAAAGCAAGATATCAAAAAAACTCATGAGATAAAACAGTTGTATTTGTAGTTGCTTAATTCGAAAAAATATATAATTTAAAAAAGTCAGTGGCGCGCAATTTTTTTGTCAAAAATATTAGTTGGACTGTCTTCCGGGACGCCACTGGACTTAATAATTTTAATTTAATTGATGCTAAATTATCCTCTTGTTATTAAAAACATAATTGCCAAATTTCAACAAAATCGAATAAAAAGTATTGAGATATTTTTACTGACATCCGATTTTCTTTTTAAAGTTTGACACCCTGTATCGTAAAAACTATGCATTTTCGGACCCATGTTTATATGAACTTTTCTTCTTATAATCACTTAAAGAAGCACCCCTTGGAGTTTGGCCACAAACTTAAATAACACCCTGCATGTGATTTTATATACAGAGCGGTAAATTAATGTATCAATACTAATTTGACCCAAAAGACAAGTATTATTCATTTTTTATTTAGAACAAAATGTAAGAGAAACATTTTTCTTGAAAGATAAATACGTTTTACAGATGAAGTGGCGGTTTTAAACTAGAACAAGAACTAATAAACATATTAAGATGCATAAATAGTATTGTGAGGAATAAATGAGCATTATTTTTACTTCTTGTAAGCTTCTATTCCTTATGACAATTCACATACTCTTCATACAACTGTTTAATTATATATCGCTCACTGGGTGCAATAATGGCTTATTAACAAATTGTAAGTTTTGAGAAAATCAACAATTTGTAATCTGGCAATTAAATATTTTGAGTTTTAAAGAAGCTGTCTTGTTTAATTAGAAAACTAATAATAAATTATGTTGAATATTTAAGGTCGAATGGTATTGCACTTTATTTTTTTTTATTCAAACTGTATATATTTTTATTAAATAAAAAAATATTAAGTTGTGCCATTGTTGACTTTTACGTACATACGTCACTTCATTAAATAAAATGGTCTGTTTTAATAATTAATTTTGATTAAAAATATGTGTTTCTGTTTTAACAATATTTTATTGCAAAAAGGAACAGGAACGTTAAAAAATAAAACATGTTGTTTATTTAGTTTGAACATGAACTAATAGTCTAGCCTTTAACAATAAATAACGACACATAAATAAAAAAATTACAATTGAAAAGGCAATACTGGCACAACTAAACTTATTCCACAAAAATTGGCAATAAAATATAAACTAATAACATGCAATTTTGACACCACCTGTATTATGCCACTGTTGCATTATTAAAAATGTAAAATTTGTTCCAACTTATCGTATTAAAATTCAAGTGCCACTGTTGTCTACGTACTCGATCAAAAAAGCGCGAAATTCAATAGTGACACTAGTGCCATCTAGTGAGTTCCACTAGAGATAACTTTATGCCACTATTGTTAGTGTGACAAATACGGTATTCAAGGTAATATGGTATCACTTACTCAATATGACCAATTATTGAGATGTGCCACTATTGCACCCAGTGAGCGATATATGAAAGCAACGCGCTTTCCTATTGTAAGACAACGAAAATTGCTAGACCGTTCTGTAGTGATAATATTACGGTAATTTGGCCAATAGGAAATAGGAGTTAATGCTACCACAGCTAAAGTCGATTCACTCAGTAAACCTGCAAGATGGCCGACATGTCATATGACAAAAGTCATTTACAATGCAAAAATTTATTTTATTTAGCTGGAATATGACTTTTGTCATATGACATGTCGGCCATCTTGCAGGTTTACTGAGTGAATCGACTCTAGTTTATAACCATTATTGCTCTGAATACCCACAGTAATTATTATCAAGTTCCATTGGGGGTGTAATCTGGTTTTATATAGGTACTGTATTAGTTCCGACTGGCAGTTTTGTATTTTCTTTTTAAATTTCTTTTATAATAATAAAGTTTGTCATGAAGTATCGAGTAAAATTTATAATTTAATATATTTATACACCAAAGAACTAAAAATATTCTGAATGCACAGTGGACTAACCCACATTCAAAAGTCGAAAATAAGTATCTAGTTAAAATTTTGTCAAAAAATTATTAGATATAGATGACCTTTAACCCACTTTAGTTGATTTAATTCGGAATGATCTAAAAGCAGGCAATTATGATTATTAATAAACTGATTTTCACCATTTTTTCAAACCTATTTTCCTACATTTATTAATATTGGGGTTAGTCCGATATTGCGCTCATAGCCTCACATGCCATTATGGTAGACGATAGAAAGTAACACCCATGTTTTTTTTCCACATTTTGCGAATTTCAAATTTTAATAAAAACAGAATCGCACATTAATTGCACAAACTAGATATAGGTGTGTCAAAATTTTTTTTTAATATTCGAACTTACTTTTATGAGTTATTTTTTAGTTATAATGACACTTTTACATTTAACTATTACTACTGCCAAACTAGCTGCTTTATAAATAGTTTAAGACTTCCAAGTAGTAATCACATAAATATTGTTCGGTTTTCTTGGACATTTAAAACTTCAATAACGTTCCAAAAAAAGAAAAAAATCCTTCATTCATATAGGTTCGGATATTAAGAAACTCTAAAACGCATGGTAATAATATTTAAGTACCGAGTTCTCTGGAACGACAAACAATTTAGTTAAAACTTTTTTGTATTCTCCGTAAAAGCGTTTCTTTAAGAGTTATACAAAGTGGCATTGTTCGGGTTTGCAGTCAAGATAGCACTATTTTTTTTCATTTTTTCTTATCACGAATAATTTAAGAAACATCTCAAACTGTACGTGTCATCGAGACATGGCTATCCATTTGAGAGTATTTTTACTATCAAAGGACTAACTACTATCAGACTATCGGAGGGCTTAACATCAGATAGTTCTCTCAGTGCCGCGTCCACTATGGGGAATCGTGTTCCCATGTTATAAGAATTATTTGCGGCTGCAATCATTGCTTGTAAGATCTTAAATAGAAAAAAATTACAAAAAATTATAAAACTGTAGGGTGAAACCGTCGTAGACCGGAACAGACTACAAATAAAAAGATTTTCTACCTACCTTTCGCCAATAATTTTTGTTTAATAAAAAAAAAACATAATTATTTCAGTTGTTTCAAGTAATCGCATTAATGTTTTTCCTTTTAAGAAGAACTTTTTTTTTATTATTTCTAATTAAAAATAATTTTTTTAATTTACAAAAACTAGCACATGCAATAAAGTGGTTTTTATTTTTTTTCTCAAAAACAAAGCAAGATATGAAAAAAACTCAGGAGATAAAATAGTGGTATTTGTAGTTGCTTAACTCGAAAAAAATACATAATTTTAAAAAAAGTCAGTGGCGCGCATTTTTTTGTCAAAAATATTAGTTGAACTGTCTTCCGGGACGCCACTGGAATTAATAATTTTAATCTAATTGAGGCTAAATTATTCTCTTGTCATTACAAATAAAATTGCTGAATTTCAACAAAATTAAATAAAAGAGTATTGAGATATTCAGGAACATCCGATTTTTTTTTTAAAGTTTGACACCCTGTATCCTAAAAACTATGCATTTTCGAACCCATGTTTATATGAATTTTTCTTCTTAAAATCACTTAAAGAAGCACCCCACATACTTAAATAACACCCTGTATTTTCTATTAAAAATGCAATAAATATTTTATTATTAATAGAATTTTTCAAGAAATATATTTTGATATATAGTCAGATCTGGTCTTAACGTGCGGGTCCAAAGGTCACTGATCATATGCGTCAAATCAGAAAGGAAAAATAGTTTCATTATTTTAGCTATCGCGAAGATAGCCACATATACCTAATATTATTAGTTTTGTAAAAATTATGTACAGGGGAGTAGAAAAAGTTACAAAAAAATTATATAATCGTTAATTATATATCTACTGTACCATTTAATTAAAAACGACAATAATAAACAGTGCAATTTATTTTAACAATTTTACTACTAAAACCTAAAAATACAATGGCATTTAGTCTGATAAACTATTTCGATAATGAAAGAAAAAGTGGAAATTCGCAAACCAATATCCAGGAAACCGTAATAAAAAACCTGGGAATTAATTTAAGGACTATGCAGAATAATGTGCATGAAAAAAAAGCATAATATAATACCCAAGAATACTAAAAAATGTAAACGAAAAACACCGTTTATAATTATAGCCTAAAAACTCTCATCGTCACTTATAAAATCTGAAAAGTCCTCGTCGTCTGAGTCGTCTTCGAATGGAGCAATTATCATTGGCGCTACTTCGACATCTAGTACTTGTTCTCGATCCCACCAATCCCTTATTAATATTTCTGTATGTTCCACCGATTTCTTCCAGTACTCTTGTGTAATATGATCTAACGAATCTTGCCAAACTATTTGTACTTGGTCGGATTTAAGACCTTCACCTACATGTTTTTCATATTAAGACTTTGCACCAGCCCATATTAATTCTATTGCGTTAAACTGGCAATGATATGGCGGCAGTCGTAGAACCTCATGACCATATTCACGCAGTATTTCATCTACCGCGTATATTTTGGGTTTTTTAAGAGACTTTGCTATTGATAGGAGTTCCGATTTAAGCATATTTGGTAAAGGATTTTGGTTGTGTTTTTCCAGCCACTCATAAATATCACCTTTCCTCCAAGATGAAGTAGGCTGTTTATTTAAAATTCTTGAATGATATGATGCATTATCTAATACAATTAAAGACGGAGCATCCAAATTTGGTATCAATTGAACTTTTAACCATTTTTCAAACATTTCGCAATTCATATTATCATGATAGTCAGCACTTTTTGATGTTGAAGAAAAAATTAAACTCGCACCTGCAACATATCCTGTTGCAGAACCGGCATGCAAAATAATAAAACGCTTTCCCGTACCGCACCCCTTTTTCCTTTTAACATTTTTTACAACTCATCTTGCCAATATTTTGAACCACTTCCAATCGAAAATATCCACGTTTCGTCTAAAAATACCACTTTTCTAAATTTCGATTTGTAATTGTCCGTATATTTTTTTAAAAACTGAACACGCTGACTCACTATCTGTGGCTGCTCACATAAAAATCTTCGGTTACAGTCTTTTTTATAGCGAAAACCTAAATTTTTTATTAATTTTAATAACTCTTCAAGTCCAATTTCCAAAACACCCCGAATTTTTAATGTTTTTTTGTAAAACTAGAAGAGTTATAGAGTATATTGGTTTTTGATTTGTATTAATCGTAAATCAAATTTCGAACTCCCATTTTAATATTTTCGCTTAAATCCTCAGTCTTTGGCTTTCTTCGTTTACACTTTTTAGTATTCTTGGGTATTATGTTATGTTTTGTTTCATGCACAATTTTCTGCACAGTCCTTAAACTAATTTCCAGTGCTTTGGCTACTGTTTTCTGAATATTGGTTGGCGAATTTCCACTTTTTCTTTCATTTTCGAAATAGTTTATCAGATTAAGTACCATTTTTTTTGATTGGGGATGCAAAAACCCAGAAAATTGTTTCATTTTGTCACAAACTGTCAAAGTCACAAAACTGGCATATTTAAAATAAAACGTAGCTGGTGCTATTATAAGCTTTTTTAGAATCGCTGGAAAGTAAATACATATCCTTTTTTTTCATGTCAAAATGGAATAAGTCTGTCTCATTTATCTTACGTATTTTATTTAGAGGGTAAAATTAAACGCAAGTAAAGAAAACAAAAACTGAGAGTATGTCTTTCTTGAATCGTATGACCCGCACGATAAGACCAGATCCGACTGTTTTATATGTAGTTGTATGCAATTTTTAACTAGTATTTTGCAGCTTCATCATGGCAAATATATCTTTGGGTTTCTTAAAATTAATTAAGGTGATCAAAATTCAGCCAATTACTGTTAAAGTTAAGACAGCATTCGATTATTCGAGTATGCCGGCAGGGAGCCCCAATAGGCACCCCCTGCACAGGGGCGATATTTATCACGCAACATTTTTAGTGGTTCGTATATATTTTTATAGCATGTTGGAGAGTGGTAGCAAATGCTTGGCTGGTGGTTAAGAGAACCTAACCGCATGCATTAATCTTTTTAAATGAATGATTAAATAATTGATGGTTCCATCAAAACAAAAATTTATTAAATGTTCACTTTACTTTTTTGTTTAGTTTCACCGCATGTCATAGAATTTATTAATTGAGGCCGTGACGATATTCTTTCAAAATAATTTTGTCGTCTATTCTTGATTTAAGATATTTTATCTACGACTATTTATTTAATAATCAAATCAAATCAAATCAAATAGTTTATTAGTGCAGCATACAATGTATTTACACAAGTCAAAATAATATGTAAGAAATCCTTAATCATATTACAATCCACAAAGTCAGATTTCTGTAATAAAACATTATTAGAAAAATGTCTAGTTTCAATAATCCAAAAATATAAAATAAGTGTAAAAAGCAAGTACACACATATGTAAAAATTATAATTAAAATAGTCAACACCAACAAGACAGTACAGTTAAAAGGAAAGGAGAGAGCTCTCAGGTATATAATATGAAAAACATAGTATAAATTGATATGTGATTAAAACATAAAATTTGGGTGACCACACAGCGGTCGATAAAACAGGACGACATACAGATCAGAGCCGATCAAAATCATGATTGAGAAATTCTTCGACGCTATAGAAGGCCTGATCGATTAGAAGGCTCTTTAATTTATTTTTAAACTCGGTGATAGGTAAGTCCTTGACAGCATTTGGAAGTTTATTAAATAAATGTATTGCCAGGCAGCCAGGGCCATCTCTGCACCTTTCCAGACGCTGGTAGCTTGGAATCAAGTTATGACGGTGTCAAGTATTATGATCGTGAGTATCACTGTGAGCGGGGTACAGGGTGGTATTGTTTTTTATGTAGACAAGGCAATCATAGATGAAAAGTGACGGCAGGGTCAGGATCCGGAGACTGACAAACGCGTCTGCACAGTCAGCCCTATAGGGCAGTCCAGCCAGTATGCGGACCGCTCTGCGTTGCAGTCGAAAGACTCTCTTTGCCCCGGGACTATGACCCCATGCAATGATAGCATACTGTATATGGGAGTGGCAGAGTGAGTAGTATGCCTGCTTTAGCACCCTCAGGGACACGCAATCAGCCAGACCACGTAGCAAAAATATATTCGATGCCAGCCTTGAACAGCATGCGTCAGAATGGGCGTCCCATCGCAGGCCTGAATCCAGAAGTACGCCCAGGAACTTGACAGATTTTCCTTCGGCGAGGTCCGGAGCCGGCTTGTTGTAAAGATGAGAGATTGTGTTTTGGAGGCATTTAGTATTAATTGGTTGTTGGTGAACCAGTGCTCCGCCCCCACTAGCGCCACACCAGAACTCTCTACGGCCTCATGCAGTTCGGTCCCAGTGCAGGAGATGGTGGTACCGTCTGCAAAAATGGTATAGTGCGATCCTTGATCAACTAGGGGTAGGTCGTTAATATATATTAGGAATAATAGAGGCCCCAGGACAGAGCCCTGGGGCACACCGACGCGAATAGCCCCTTCGGCCGAGTCAACCCTATCCACACGCACTACCTGATGACGTCCTGTGAGATAATGTTTTATAAGGGAAATGCTGTTGTTATCAAAGTTATAGCACTTTAGCTTTTTTAGGAGAATTTCATGGGACACGCAGTCGAAGGCCTTACTCAGGTCACAGAAGCTGCTGGAAAGATAACCACTGGCTTCAAAACTTTCATGTATATGGGAAACCAGGTCCAATATTCCTAGAGTGGTATTAAGATTTTTACGAAAACCAAATTGATGGTCATAGAACAGGTGATTTGTTTCAAAGAAATTTGATATTCTAAGAGCAATGCATTTTTCAAAGATTTTAGAGAAAATTGGCAGTAGTGATATAGGTCTATAATTAGTGACCTCAGTTGGATCGCCTTTTTTAAATATAGGGGTTACTAGGGCATGCTTAAGTATGTTTGGAAAAACAGATTCAGCAATGCAGTGATTTATAAGTTTGGTCAGAGGGGTGATGATAAGGTTTTTAATATACTTAACCAGCTCCACTGTCAATCCAAAAGGATCCTTACTTTTTTTGTTCGCCAGATTATTTATGGTATCTCCAATTTCAATGAAAGAGACTTCAGTCATGACAAAAGGGCCATGATGATAAGTGGGAATGTTTTCTGTGGGATCCGCAGTGGGCTGACCAAGTTCTGCAGGGTTGAGGCAATATTCACAAAAAAATCATTAAACTGATTGGGTGAAATAGATTGTGGCACAACATTCTTTTCGGGGATCCCCCTGTAATGATTTAATATTTTCCACATGGTTTTTGCAGGATTTGAAGAGTTTGTGATCAGGTTATCATTGGCAGTCCTTTTCGCCGTTCTAATTTCACGTTTATATGATGCTTTGAGAAATTTAATTTGGTTCTTTAATTCATCACTTGGAAAATTTGCAAGATGTTCGGTAAGGAGTTGGAGGGTATCCCGCATTTGTCTTAAATTATCATTAAACCAATGAGTTGTGTAGGCCTGCCTAGTCTGTCTATGGTAAACTTTTTCGGGGAAGGAACTGTTATATGCTTCGGTGATCAGTTCGATGAACCTTGCAAACTTAACGTCCGCTGAGAGTCCCTGGACATCAATAAAATCCCAAGCAGTACCTTCAACCTTATTAAAGAAAGAAAGTTTACCTTTTAATGTAATTGGTCTGCAGATAGCGTTCACTATCCTAGAGCAGGCCTCCGAGGGGGGAGACGGTAGCTCTGCTAATTGCCCCAAGTGGTCAAAGAGGCCGGTCTCATAGAGGCTGGTGCCGCACTCAATGTCACAAAAATTGGAGAAAATGTTATCGAGACAGTTATTTTGCCTTGTTGCATCATAGATATGTTTGTTAGTACATAATATATAATGTGGTTCATATTACCATAGTTACTCATAAACTTATAATCTACAACCGTGGATTATGAGATTTCATAATCCACGGTCCCAACAATGAAGGTTATATTGCTGATTCAAAAAAATTCACAGATCTTGCACCTTACGCAAGCATCCTATGTATTGAAAATACCTGACACAGCTTTAAAATTTTAATGACCTATGTCATGTAATTAAAGCCCACATTCTAATTTGGATTTTGTCCCATTACGTTTGGGACACCCTGTATATTAATTAAAACATATTATAAATAATCCCAAAAAAACGAAAACAAAAATAAAAGTTTGACACCCTTTATCTTGGTTGTTATCAATTTTGGGATAATGCAAGTTTAAATAAATCGCGTTATTTCGCCTTAAGGAGCCTGCTGTTGCTCTGTGTCCCATTACGTTTGGGACACCCTGTATATTCACTAAAACATATTATATTAAATGTATGGTTTTATTTCTAAGAATAATTAATATAAATTTGTTTATAAACAATAATATTCACATAGCAGACCAACCAAGGTGAACTATAAATAATCCCAAAAAAACGAAAACAAAAATAAAAGTTTGACACCCTTTATCTTGGTTGTTATCAATTTTGGGATAATGCAAGTTTAAATAAATCGCATTATTTCGCCTTAAGGAGCCTGCTGTTGCTCTGTGTCCCATTACGTAAAAAACGAAAACAAGAATAAAAGTTTGACACCCTTTATCTTGGTTGTTATCAATTTTGGGATAATGCAAGTTTAAATAAATCGCATTATTTCGCCTTAAGGAGCCTGCTGTTGCTCTGTGTCCCATTACGTTTGGGACACCCTGTATATTAACTAAAACATTATATTAAATGTATGGTTTTATTTCTAAGAATAATTAATATTAATTTGTTTATAAACAATAATATTCACATAGCAGACCAACCAAGGTGAACAATTGCCTTATATTCAATCGGTCATATTGTCTAAGCCTACTTATGCTATGTTTTTAAATTATACTTATTTACCCAAGCGTTCAAAATAGACCATGAAGATTTTCATGAGATAGGTAGGGGTGCAAAATATAACCAATCACCCGATACAATAACATTTTCTGAGAAATCAATAATAAAATTATCCCATTTGTTAACCAAATTTGGGCGGACCCTGTAATATGCAATTATTGTGCTCCAACTTTTTGCCTCCCGCTTTTTTTTTTCGATATAATATTCCGATTTAAATAACGTGAACTTACCTTAGTTATAACTTATCTCAATAAAACACTTTTTAACAAAGTTACTATGGCGTTCTTTAAAACACAAACTAAACTAAACATTATTCATTATTTACTTGCCGACTTTACGCTGATTCATATTTATATTTCTACCAAGTATTATCAGAGTATTATGTTACAAGACCGATCTAGATATTGCACTGTTGGCCGCGACAGACGGCAGAGCGACATCGACATGAGCGACATCGACATGCAATGCAAAGTTTGCGTAAACACGATCCTAATAGTATTTTCAATACTAAAAACTAAAATAGACGCTGCTAATTAAATTTTAAAACAAATAAACTCAAATTTATGCCCATCTACATCTACCACTGTAAATAATGTTAGCTCCGAAACTTTTTCCATTACTAATAAAAACGATATGAATATAAGTAATATTCCTGCTCCCAATCATTTTCATAATTATTGCTCTAATGTTACAATCAATTTCATGAAAAATTAGAAATAAGTTATTGTATTTTGTTTAATTATTGTTAACATTGTTGCATTGTATTTTTTAATTAAGAAATACCATTAATAATATTACCTTGTTATGTAAAAATATCCTATTGTAATAAAATTTGTTGCTCTGAATGCATTTTCTAATTTTTTGAATAATGAATGGTCGTAGAAAAAGTATAGTAATTGACTAGCGTATAATGGCTATATTATACGCTCGTTAAATAATATACTATTATATTATTTTCATTACTAGTTTTTTTGGGGCTTTAGAAGTACCTACACTGAGAAAAAGTCTTCTAATCCGTACAAGAATTTACATACTCTTTATTCAATTGTTTAATACTATACGCGACAGCTCCGCGCTTTCCAACTACTGTAAGAAAACGAAAACTGTTGGACCGTTGTGAAGTGATAACATCACGATAATTTAGCCAATAGGAAATAGCAGTTATTGCTGCCATAAAATGATAGCCATTATTGCTCTAAATACTCACAGTAGTTATGAAGTTCTATTGGGGGTGTTCTCGGGTTGTATATACTGTATTAGTTTCGATTGGCCGTTGTAATGAAACTTGACATTAATCATAATAATATCTGCTTGCTACGGTTAATAAAGCATATAAAGGGTTTTCCAATAAGAACGATATGATTTTGAAACGCTATGGTAACCATGGTAATAAAGTTATACCTGTCACCAGTTGTCAGTTATTGTCAGTAAACTATAACAATTTATTATGGCTAAATACGCGCTTCAAGAACGTTTGGTTATTATTCAAAAATTTTACGAAAATAGACGATCTTTTGTGAACACTTATCGCGCACTTCGCGAAAATTTTGGTGTAAATAATCGTCCTCCTTTGCTTGCCATTCGTCGCATCGTTGAGAAATTTAAAAATAATTTTACTCTTCACGATGTAAAAACACCAAGAAGACATCGAAACGCAAGAACTGTTGAGAATATTGCTGCTGTAAGAGCTAGTGTAGCAGTGGATCCAAATTTATCAATTCCTCGTCGTGCTCAAGAGTTAAGGATTAAAAAAACGACAACTTGACGTATTTTGAAAGAAGACTTGAATTTACACCCGTATAAGATTGTTTTGACTCATGAACTTAAGCCACTGGACCATCGTCGGCGCAGAGAAATTTCTGCTTGGAGTTTAGAACAACTTGAAAGGGATCCTAATTTTGCCAAAAAAATTATCTTTTCAGATGAAGCTCATTTTTGGTTAAGTGGATACGTTAACAAGCAAAATTGCCGTTTTTGGTGTGAAAACAATCCACAACAGATTCATGAGAAGCCTTTGTATCCGCTAAAGGTAACTGTATGGTGTGGTTTATGGTATGGTGGCATCATCGGACAATTTTTTTTCCAAAATGAGGCAGTTACAGTGAATGGTGAACGATATCGACAGATGTTAAGAAATTTTTTGTGGCCAAATTTAGATGCACTTGATTTGGAGGATATGTGGTTCCAGCAAGACGGTGCCACATGTCACACTGCTCATGAAAGCATCGATATACTGCAAGAAAAGTTTGACGAAAGGATAATTTCAAGGAATGCTACTGTTCAGTGGCCTCCAAGAAGCTGCAATTTAACTCCTTTAGATTACTTCTTGTGGGGCTATTTGAAATCTAAGGTTTATGAAAACAGACCACAAACACTTGATGCATTAAGGTTGAACATTGAACCCTGCATTCGTCAGATCACGCCCGATTTATTGCATAAAGTCATCGAAAATTGGGTTCGTCGAATTCGCTCGTGTACACGAAGTCGCGGAGGACATTTAAACGATGTGTTATTTAAAACATAAATGTTATCGACTATACTTTAGGATAATATAAAACGTTTTGTTGTATCTGAAATTATTTTAATTTTATTTCATTTTGAAATCATATCGTTCTTATTGGAAAACCCTTTACTTACCACTAAAAATCCGCACTGTTCTCAAAAACTTAAATTGCTTCTGGTTTGATATTGTTCTTGTCGTTGAACATTGCATATAATTATCTACTATATATGCAACATGGTTTACTGAGATGGTGAAATTCGGCCGTAGATTATAAAGTCCAATACTAATGATGGGTTGTGCGAAATAAGAATCTTCTATAGCTTTATCGGACAAGCAAAGTTTAAAACCTTAAATATAAAGTAAAAATAAATTAATTGAAACAGGTATTGGTACGATCAATAAAATTCAAATTCAGACAGGCTAGGGCTAGAAGACTCCGAGCAACGATGTGACCTGCGCAACAAACACGTTAAAACTAATAATACGGCGCGCGGCGATTGCCGATCGCTACGAACCCACACCAACGTCTTGTAGAATATAGGTTCTAATGGATACAATTTGTTTTTGGGGACGCTGTTCTGCTTTCTTAATTGTAGAGAAAGAGCTTTACTAGAAACAAATTGCGTCGCATTGAGAAGATACAATTTACTTCTTAATAAAATTGCTGTATTACAATTAGGTAGTTCGTTATTCAACAAGACTCTGCTGCTAATGGAACTGATTACTATCAATAAAAACACTGTACTAGCAAATTTTTGCCAATCTACACACTCCGCCATAATTAGAGGAACGGTCCAAATTTACCTTAAGTTGAAAATCAACTTTCTCTTTCGATTTTCACTCGATTTCGATAGTTTTTTTTTAATTTTAACTTGATTCTTTAGAAATGCTGTTGGCCTATTAACATTTTTTAACGATTTGTCTTTATATATGATACAGGGGCGGAAACAAAGTAATGATTTTTCAGTAATTTTTGAGACACCATGTGGAGTGACCAAGTGACAATTGGAAACATTTTATGATAATTAATTGTGACCTGATCTTTTCTGAACATTTTCTGTATTTATTCACTCTGATACCTTAATTATTACGGAAAATACAGGGTTTGAAAATAGTAGAATCGGATTAACAACTGTAATAGGTCTAGATAGCAATGGATTTGTAAGAACACTTTTTATGCATTTTGTCCCTTTTTATCAAGGTAGCTAAAGTCAAAGTCAAAGCCAATGTGTCATCTGTGAATTTGGCACTAAATTTGAGACGCATATTTTCTTTACATAAGTTTGTTATTTTTTAATAAGTAATTTTTTATATTTGGATTGTTTTCCTTTAATATCGTCACCTTGATTGTGAAACAGTCCATAATGGGTGATTTAGAACCGACTGATATCGCTAGAGCGGTAACATTGATCGAAAATGGTCGATCTTACAGAGATGTTTCTGAAATGTTTGGTAAAACAAAATCAACGATCCATCGTAATGTTACACGTTTCAGGCAAACTGGAGAGTATGTGAGAAGACGAGGTCAAGGCAGAAAACGTTCAACCACGGCTGTAGATGATCGATTCTTAACTTTGCAAATTCTACGAAATAGGCGTATAACAGCGGTAAAATAAAAAATGAATTAGAAGAAATACGTGGAACCAGAATAGGTGCGCTTATAGTTAGAAGAAGACACAAAGTTGGTATTAAGTCATATAGGCCAAGAAAAGCCCCCAAACTCCAGAGACGTCATCGAGTAGCGCGACTAGCCTTTCCTCGAGAACACCAAAATTGGAATAATGATCAATGGGGCCAAGTTTTATCCACGGATGAGAGCCGTTTTTGCATAAATTCTATTGATGGTAGGGAGAGATTGTATCGAGGTCGAGGAGATTAAAACGAACAATTTAATTTTACTCCTACCGTCTCTTTCGGTGGAGGCTCAATTATGGTGTGGAGGTGTGGGGTGGCATATGTTTAGGAGCACGCACAGACTTAGTGGTTATTGATGGCGGTGCTTTAACTGCAGATAGGTACATAAGAAATGTTCTTCAATACCATGTGATACCTTTCGCCCCACATATCGGAGCCAATTTTTTCTTAATGCAGGACAATGCTCGCCCGCACGTAGCTCACATTGTGTAACTCACTTTCTGAATCAAGTGGAGATACCAAAAATGAATTGGCCTGCATGTTCACCGGACTTGAATCCGATTGAGCATGTCTGGGATATGCTAGGCAGATGACTTAGGTCAAGAATTCCTGCTGTCCAAAACACAAACGGGGTAAGAACTGCATTAATTGAAATATGGGAGAATTTGCCTCAGGAAATTATCGACAACGTCGTCAAAAGTATGGGACGTCGGATGACTGCAGTCATAAGGGCTCGTTGAGGAAATACACGATATTGAAAAAAAGAATTCTTGTAAATACTTTTTAGTATTAAATGTTTAAAACAAATCAAAACGTACAATTAATTTTTTTTAAAAGCGGTGCTTTTGTCGTTGTTTTTTTCAAACCCTGTATTTTCCGTAATAATTAAGGTATCAGAGTGAATAAATACAGAAAATGTTCAGAAAAGATTAGGTCACAATTAATTATCATAAAATGTTTCCAATTGTCACTTGGTCACTCCACAGAGTGTCTCAAAAATTACTGAAAAATCATTACTTTGTTTCCGCCCCTGTATCATATATAAAGACAAATCGTTAAAAAATGTTAATAGGCCAACAGCATTCCTGAAGAATAAAGCTAAAATTAAAAAAAACTATCGAAATCGAGTGAAAATCGAAAGAGAAAATTGATTTTCAACTTAAGGTAAATTTGGACCGTTCCTCTACACTGGCCGACAAAATTTTTTTTTTGTTGTAACACAAAGCTAAATAGCATTTTGTGGTAGAATGGACCTATCCAAATACGAAAATGAGAAAAAAAAAGTTGTAACACGTAACGTTTTTTTGTTACATTTATAGTACCACATTTAATGATACAATATTTAATATATTGAAAAAATAATTTAAGAATTTTCTAACTGTGTATATCGACTATATTTAAATTTTTACACCTACTTAAACATACCTTACATCTAAGAAAAACACAAACATTACAAATATTAACTGAACACACTAATTAAATTTTATTTTTTCCTTTTATGAGGGGTCATATCTTCTCTTTTCAAAAACCAACAGTAATCATCCATCATGGCTGGATCCCATCGTCCTTGATAGCGAAATTCCATTGTCCTGATATCCTGGTGGAACCTTTCACCCTGCTCGTCACTGACAGCTCCCAAATTTTCAGGAAAAAATGACAGATGGACAGGAGGAAGTGAATTTTTAATGACATTCGGGCACGAAGCGATTTATAAGAATCTAAAAGTGCATCAACTAACTGTTGATAGTTTGCATCCATATTGTTGCCCAAAAATCCCCTTACTATACTAACAAATGAGTTCCATGCTCTGAGTTCCTGCCTGGTAAGCTTCTCTGTAAAGTTGACATCGTCCAGCAATTTTCTGTTTTGTGGCCCAATAAAAATGCCTTCCTTTAATTTGGCATCACTTAACTGGGGAAAGACTTGTCTTAGGTACTTGAATCCATCACCGTCTTTATTCATAGCTTTCACAAAGTTTTTCATCAGCCCAAGTTTAATGTGAAGAGGAGGCAGAAGGACTTTTTTGGGGTCTACAAGAGGTACAAACTTAACATTTTGAGATCCCGGCTGAAATTCACTTCTTTGTGGCCAATCTTTTATTACATAATGCTGATCTACTGCACGACTGTCCCACAAACAAAGAAATCAGCAATATTTTGTAAATCCTCCCTGAAGTCCTACTAAAATTCCTACAGTTTAGGTAATTTTTCTGTTATAAAATGCATCCATTTTAACCGCCTCGTAATTAAATTGACTACCTGCTAATGTGAAATGGTCTTATTAAGCTATTGAAAAATGGTATGTATTGGGGCTTTCCGAATATTTTTTCCATTATAAGAAGGGTATTTCCATTATAAAAATAAAGAGCTGACCTGTGTTAGAAAAATCTTGTCGGCCAGTGTTATGGCGGTGTGTGTACATTTATAGTAAAAACTTCTATTTGCATTATTTTTGCAGAACTTTTATAACATTCTAATTATATTGTTTATGATTTGTTATTTTTAGTTTTTCATATATTTATTATTAGTTGTTCATGTTTGTGCGCAACAAAAGTTACATTTTTATTTTTTACATAAACGTTCTAAATGGAGGGGGAAGTTACATATAAATTATTCAAATTCTACAAAATCGATGTGAATGCATTGCTATACGACTCAATAAATATCACAAAATCGGACGCTCCTTGGCTCTCTTTCTTTTTGTTCACGTACCATTTAGATGCACATAATTCATCTCTTTCCTGTAACATTAATCATATCAGACACCGTAGTGCCCCCTGGGGATCAATTAGACAGGTACACCTTTGGCCACACAGGTTGCTTTATATGTTGAGTTATTTTGCTCATCATTAAAGAAAAATTACGGAGTTATGGAAGTTAAAAAAAAAATGTATGTGTTATTTTAGTTTTAAAAATGTTATTTTGGGTTTTACCCTCGACGTTGTAAAATATTGGTAACATTTTTCAAAATACCCGTACGAAATACAATAGATGCATATTTTTTTGTTTATATCCTTTCTATTTTCTGTTCATTTTAAGTTTTATTTTACTAGCTTTAGCCATTACACGATTCTAAAACAAAAGGGTTTCTTAGGGTGTCAGGGTATCAGTTTGTAAAATAAACACTAACCTTCCAGATTTCAAGTTACTATAGTACCTATGTCACAACCACCTTGAAAGAAGCCGCGAAACAGATACATCGACAACCCTGCTTGAAGATCCATGTGTCACGTAACTTTTTTGAGGTTAGCCATGGTTTAGTATGTAATTTACGCGCGCACCAGGTGTATGTGTCGTATTAATTGTTATTTTTATCCGGTTTTCGATTGATATCTAATAGAAAAATTAAGTAACATGATTGCTAAGAACCTCTACAAAATACTAATGAAAATTTTTGGTACGCGTTTGCTCTAATAGCTGTATAATAAAGGCTGCAAAAAGTGCTCTACGACTGAAAGAGTCGAAATGCTGGACCAGTGCCAACTACGGACACAGCAGCATACTAAGGATATATCCAGGCCAAAATTTGCGAGAGCCGACCGATTACACTGTTTCGCTGCCAGACTTTGGAAGGGGCTTTTCTATGCTCATTCCGGGTAGGGAAGAGTGGGAAGGCAATCAAGTAACAATGGAGGCGGATCACTCGATCTTCACAGACGGTTCAAAAATGGACGTCGGGGTGGGAGCTGGCATCTTCTCCGAGAGCATGCCAATACAGAGGTCATACAGACTCCCTGACTACTGCAGCATTTTCCAGGCAGAAATTTTTGCAGTGGATAAAGCAGTCAGTACCCTGCGGGATCACCCTGGCTTGAGAGGACCTGCGTCTATAGCTATCTATATAGACAGTCAAGCAGCAATAAAGGCAATTTGCTCCAGCAGCACTAAGTCAAAATTAGTAAGGCGCTGTCGCAACAATCTCTGCACACTTGGTGCTCAACATCGAATCACCTTGTGCTGGGTTCCTGGACACAGTAACATATATGGCAACGAGACTGCTGATGCGCTCGCCAGGGAGGGCGCAAGCATGTCTGTCGAACTAGCAGATAATACTGTGGCTAGACCACTGGGATCAGTCAAAGAAGAGATAGATCGAGCAGCTAAACAACTTGCGCAAAGCAGATGGACAGGACTTACAACTTGTAGCATCTCCAGGCAATTGTGGCCCCTACTTGATAACAGGAAAACCGCAGCGCTATTACAGCACAGTCGGAAGGACCTAAGAAACATCACTGCCGTAATCACCGGACATTGCTTGTTCGGTAGACACGCTGAACGTATGCGAATACCAACTAACGACTTCTGCAGAAGTTGCAGAGATGAGGAAGAGGAGGAAAGTATTCAGCATTTCTTGTGTGAATGCCCCGGCCTCGCGAGAAGAAGGTTCAATGCACTGGGTGAACCATTTTTTAATGATCTGGAGGAAGTGAGCAGCCTGCAACTGGGTCGACTTACTAAGTTTATTAACAGCAGTGGCTGGTTTGAATGAGCTGTCAAGATTCTTCTACGATCGTGTTAACCATCAGGAAGCTGATACAATAGGTTCCGCGGAACATGTGTGGTATCACAACGGTCCTATAGGACTACGTGTGACTGTTTGGTCAATTCCAGAGGTCTGCCACTCTAACCTAACCTAACCTAACCTTGCTCTAATAGCATTAATAAAGTGAAAAATCCAACAGCCTGACCGGCCTGGGGGTTTGTTTAGGGGTCTTATAAATGGCGGCAGAATTTTATTTGTTTTAATTTAAAAGTTGTGTTTTTTGTATTCTAGTTAGCTCTTTGGGATAAACTTATTTTTTTGTGGCTACAGTTAATTTATTAAATATTGAAGTGCTTATTTAGCTTGAAGGTATATGTGAATTAGTTTAAAAATATCACTAGTAGAGATAGTTCGTAAGTAGGTAGGATACCTCTAGATACCTAGGTACTTAGGAAAGTACTATTTTTTCTTTTAGTTTTTTTATTTATCAGCATGCCAAGCCCTGAAGCCCCTGCTGTATTCCTGGGTGTAACTCTAACTATAAAAGTGTTTTAAAAGCAGGTGAAGAGAGTGTAATATATTTTTATAGTTTAGATTTGACCAATGACTGTATAAATATTGTTAATCAGGTTAAAGTGGACATTGATATGAAGGTAACGTTTTTTTTTAAAGGCAATGAATTGGCTTGCAATGATTTGAAATGTATTTTACCCTTTGAAATGAAACTAAGCAGGTGGTCTCAGCTTGAAAACTTATTGTCTCGGTACCGATTCATACATTGTGAAAGTAACGAAGTTACTCAGATAGTAGGAGACTTTCTTAAGACAAGCGTAGATTTCTTAAACAAAGCCTTAAGCTTACTAAATTTTGAGACTTCAGAAGTCGATAGTCAATCCTGTAATATAAACGCAGAAGATAATAATTTGTATAATAGAATATTACTTTCGATCGATCAAATAAATCTACTCGTAATGAAACAAAAATAGCTTATCAACGCAATATTACTATTATTTAATAATTAGGTAAGTTGTTCTTGTTATCCAAAACTATTTCTTACTTTTTTGTATATTTTTCAATATCAATATAGTGGCAACAGAGCCAAAAAGCCCAAAAAATATCAGAAAGAATAAAAAACTCGCTCGTTGCCGCGCGTCATTATAACAGCTTGTGATCCGCAACTCCCAACTGATGCGACGTTGCCCGATGTCACTTCATGGCTTCTTTTCAAGGTGTTGTGCCTATGCGTTTGTATAAGTTACGTATATGATGCCATCTACTGGGTATTTTAGAACGTTTATCGTTTTTTATATCCGGTTTTTATATCGGACTTGTAAAATATGCTACTGATATTTTGTGAATACATAACTCTTTTATGAGGTTTTATGGGATTTAACGACCACAATAAAGTCATAACGCCACAAAAGTAACACATTTATGAATTTCTATAAATATTTTAAAGTAAATTATGATGTCCTGTATGAGTGTGTGTTTATCTGATATTGATTGAAACCAAATGGATTTTTAATTATTGTATTAAAAAAAATATTTTATTAAAACATTCTTGTAATTATTATAATTCAAGTCATGAACGAATATTAAGAAAGTTATATTTTGCTGGACGAACTTCAATAGAGTTAGATTTCACATCATACCTGATAAAAAAACTATCATCTTTAATAACGTCTATAGCTGGAAAATACAAAAATTTATTGCTAATCATATAATTAAAAAATATCGTAAAATAAATAAGATGATGGTTCTTGAGGCAAAGAACATAATATCTGATCACAGGATGGTGTTTTGTGAGTAAATGTAATAGGAATTAAATTGAAACTTAATTATGATCAAAAACAAAATCAATCTGAATTATTTACTTTGTTATAATATCACTTTATTTTAAAAAATTTTGGTGACTGCACTTTCGTAGTACCTACTACTACATTATCAAACTGAATACCTTAAAAACTACGGTGTACCCTTATAGATAGATTTAACGAAGGATGTTTATAGCAATATAATATAGATCATTATTCTTTAATTAAGTTATTTATCCTTAAGTATTGTGAATAGCGGGGAATTCCACAGGTCAGTTTGGCCATTTAGTAGGTTTATGGTACTGTTTTTATTATGATTCTAAGATATTAAGTTTTTTACTTTTTGGGACATTATACAAAGTTTTTAAATTATTAATATCTGGGAAACAATGTCCTGTCTCCAAACAATGTTTTGCGAAATTAGAGTGTTCTTTGTTTAACAAATAAGATGCCTTATGTTCATTAAATCTAGTACCTATTAAAATTTCTTCCAGTTTGACCTATACACAAGCAATTGCATTCGGTACCTACAGATTAACTTAGAAACTCCTGATTTTTTACCAGATTATGACTTCTACAAATGACAATTCTTATCTTTATACTCTCTTACAGACATATTAATAATTAAAAAAAAAAAATTTAAAAATCCTCGACCCCTTCTCTTTAGAAGGCCTTTTTCTTTTTCCTCATTTTACATATTTGGTTGTTTAGACTTCGTTTACTAACTTTCTTCACATGCTCAGCATGTTTTAACTCTCCTCAACCTTTTTTATATAATATGTCACTTCTACATTTCAATTTTTCAATGCCATAATAGCTCCATTAAGGTTTTATACCATCAGCATTACCTATATAAATTTTGTGTCTCCTGATGATGTACGTTTCTACGTTCGAAACATGTAGAGACCCCAAAAGAATTTCTATATTCTAAGTATTTAATTTTGAGGAGAAGGAGTTTTTCTTTCTTTCCTATACTTTCAAATCCACTTTAAGCATGGACTACTTCTTCAACTTTAAAAAAATATTTAGCATTAATTGTCCTAGATATCATATTTTTTTTAAGGAAGTAATCGGGTCTTATAAATAATTCGAAAAATGTATCCTAAATTTTTTTTAAAAAGTGATTAAAATTTTTTGAAAAACCTTAACCCGTAAGTACTATGCACGGGTCCTAGGGACCCAGAGCAATAATTTTCTTAATGTACATACAGCGCTATCTTATGAGATATAGCGCTAAGTCTTCGTGTATTTTCTAGTTGGCGCTTATTCATTTCAGTGTTGTACCTGACGCATTGTTGTCTGCAGGTGTTTAGCCCATAGACAATTTACCTTTAGATACCTACAGCTTATCTCCTGCGCAAACAAAAGTTACGTTTTATGGGTGAAAAAATACGTCCGAGCGCATGACTCGTCGGTCAGCTGTCTTCATTCGGGGAACCTTCGTGCATGCGCACAAACCTCGTGTTATCGGCCGTCCTACTTTATCGACAATAATCGACGCGCTCAAAAATACTCTCCAGAACCGGCTCGGCCGCCATTTTTGTTGTTGTGTTTTAAGGTTTTTCTTCTCTGCGGATTTCTTGTAGTTTTCTAAAGTTTTCAGCTATCGGATCGGCTATCGTGGGTTGTGGGACTGGTGTTTAATATTTATGGATTTCTGGTTTTTGTGTAGTTTAGTTAGTGAATTGTGTTTGTGCTTTTAGTGACTCGGATTGTAATATAAACAATGACTAGTACTAGTTGCAGCCGTTGTATAATTGTATTATGCCCAAATAGGGGTAAAATAAACCCTCTATCACAACGAACTTAAAAGGGGGCTGTGCCTCTATGGTGGCATATGAGCAAGAATTTAAATTTTAAAGCCCGGACCTGTCTATTTTCCCATTCGTCAAACGATAATGTTGCAGTGCGCATGTCTAATAGTTCCCAGTTTTGTTTACATGCGCGAGGCCATAAAACTGCCACATTCGTGATTATTGTTTGTTTATCTAAAGGTAAATTGTCTATGGTTTAGCCTAAAAACGGTAATCGGGTCCGTGGGACCCAGTCATAGTTTAAGTGTGACTCGTTTGACAGAAAGGTAAGTTAGGTAAGTACTTGTTTTTTTTATTATGTAGAGAATATATGCATATTAAACATTGCTGGAGTTAATAGCAGAATAATTCAAGCAACGGACACGAAATATCTCGTCATGCTTTCCTAAAAGAACTTGGACGCTCCTTGTGTGAGCCATATAGAATATCCAACAAAAACATTGCTCGTCAGCAGTGGCGTATTTAGGGGGGGGGGGGTCCGACGGGTCTGGACCCCCCCCCCCCCCGTGGGCTCAATTTAAAAAAAAAACTCAGAACAGATCAGATGCCTTGTTGCATTTAATTTCTAATTTAAGTGAGTAAAATAATATATACATGGTGATTGATAATTCGATTAATTCCTCGCAGGAGGTAATTTGTGATTTTTTCTTAAATATGACCTATTCCGAAAATGCTTGGTTTTCGAGTTATTTCAATTTTTTTCTTGTTTTTTACCTGCGTGTCTAATTTATTTAATTTAAAAAAATTGAAATGATGTTCACTTAGTTTTGTAATATTTTTGCAAACTAGAACTATTAGCAATACTTTGTTTTTACAAATAATTAAGTAACTGTGTCACAGATAACAAAACAACATGGCCAAACTTGGCAAAAAAAAATGGCAAAAATAACTTGAAAACCAATCATTTTCGGAATCGGTCATATTATGTAGAAATATATATTTTTAAACATAAATATTTAAAAATATATATATTCCCATTATTGCGTGTATATTTAAAAATTTCTTAATTTCTTCCTTTTTTGGGTTCAGCATCAAAACATAGAAATTATAAATTTTGATAGTTCAAAATAGGGCGTGGCACCGAAAATTTTTTCGCCTGCGGGGCTTTTTTAAAGAAAGAAAGAAAGAAAGAAAGAAAGAAAGAAAGAAAGAAAGAAAGAAAGAAAGAAAGAAAGAAAGAAAGAAAGAAAGAAAGAAAGAAAGAAAGAAAGAAAGAAAGAAAGAAAGAAAGAAAAAAAGAAAGAAAGAAAGAAAGAAAGAAAGAAACAAAGAAAGAAAGATAAAACGAAAGGTATAGACCCCCCCCCCCCGTGGCAATATCCTAAATACGCCACTGCTCGTCAGTTTCGTGAATCCATGGCGAAAATGATTGGAACTTTTTTACCAGTTAAGGAAATACCCCAAGAAACAGTTTCTAGGTCAAAAAGGAAGAGATGCGCTTTTTGCCCCATCAGGAAGTGACAGGAAGACAACCCTGCACTGCGTAAGTTGTAAAAAGCCTATTTGTTTACAATGTGCAAAAAAAATATGTCCCATCTGTATGGACCAATAGGTTTTGACTAATTTTGTACTTTAATATGTATTTTGTATGTTTATAATAAATACTTTGATAAAAAAACAATATTTTAAATTATTTATGCAAAAAAAATGGGTCCTTGGGACCCTGGCATAGTACAAAGGTACAATTTTTGTAGCATACTACTTACGGGATAAATACAAAACGATTTTTTTTTTAATTTGGATTTTATAAAAATGTAGTGTTACTGTTAATTAATGATTATAGTTATTTTCATAAATACTTTCCATAATAAGATTTTTTATAGAAATCTGCTTTTGTACTCTAATGTAATACTTAATAATAATAAGTTTATTTAAAATTTAGTAATATAATAAATATGTTTATGTTGTCTTTTATAAACTTATTCTTCAATGCCCTGAAGCTGAGCATGTTAGGGGCAAATCTTATTTTTTTGTTTTAGTATGTAAATTCATAAATCATAAATATGCATTAAAAATCAAGTTTTAAAGTAAAAATGTTAATTTATAGTATAAACGCAGTTCTTTTTGAAGAAATATATTACCTATAATAAAATTATTAATCTATAATTTCTAAGTAAAAAATATTACTTATATAAATTATTCAGAACAATATTAATTAATTAATTATATAAAGCATTTCTTATTCTTATTTTCAAATAGTCTATTTTTAATATCCATGTTTTTATTTCGAGTTAAAATTTTTTTAATGAAATCAATTTTTTAATTTTTGTTGGTAAATAATCGTTTAAATAAAAACATAAATATTTGAAATTTTTTTGTCCTATCGACTTATTTATTTTAGGTTTTATGGTTATTTCATTTTTATGACGTATATGTATTATGATTCCATAATTCGTTAAATTGTATAAGGTTTTTATTTTTAAATATATAATATATTAAGATGTTATAAATGTAAAATTGTCTTATGTTCAACTTTTTTGTTTCTGAATATAATTCTTTTGAAGGATAAAGATAATCTTTATTGAATACAATTTTTAGAAAGCTTTTTTGTAGTAGATATTTCTAATTTTTTAACTAAAGTTTTATTTATTCCTCCCCAACCTAAAATTCCGTAATTTAAATGAGTTTTAACTAATGCGTAATATAATATTTCCATATGTTTTACATTTAAAAATTTTTTAATGTTTTTTAAAAATCGGTAGTAAACTTCGTAATTTTTTAATGAAGTATTCTAAGTGAAAATTCCAATTTAATTTACTATAAAAAAAAATTTAATAATAATTCCTAAGTATTTTATTTTATTAACTTTAAAAATTTGAATGTCTTCATTTATTTGAATACTATTCAGATTTCGTGGTAGGTTATTTAGGTTTAAAGTAAAAGGAATATAATTTGTTTTATTAAAATTAATTGTTAACAAATTGTTATCAAACCAATTTTTTATAATTTTAATGACTTTTTTAATTTTATTATTTAATTTAAGTTTTCTTAATTTATATCGGTATAAAAATTGTAGTATCATCTGCAAAACTATAAATTTTTCCATCGCAATTTATACTAAATAAGTCGTTAATATAAATATTAAAAATTAATGGTCCTAAATTGTTCCTTGAGGAACACCACACTTAAATGCTTTTGGATACCTTTTTCTTTATACAGGGTCCTGCACCTCACCTCCCGTCTTCTATAGCTCACTTAGTAATTAAGTTAGAATTTTCATATTTTGCAGACCTTATCTGTATCTTGGGGCGCATTTCAGGAAAATATTTTTTTTCATACAGGGTGTTCCAAAAAAGTGTAACGTCATAAGGGTGTATTTTTTTAAATTACATGCCATATACTTTCTTACATTTTTGGGTGCCTCCTATAGTTACCTACATACTCCTAAAATTTTATTAAAATTTATTCCGTATTATAGACGAAAAAAAATAAAAACTAAAAAATATCATTATTTTCTCTTGCTAAAAACATCAGCATTTTAATTTTCAATTTGTTTCCTGATGATGAGTGTTTCTACACTCGAAACATGTCGATGTGATACTAGGTTCGCCTAGTTTTTCGATTAATAAAGATTGTGGAGAAAGACTTCGTGCTTTTCTTTTTCTGTAAAAAATATCAGTTTTGCGCTACTGGTATTAAAAATAAATAAAAATAATGCCTCGTTAATAAATTTATACAAAGGTACCTATTAAATAAGGTATAACAATTTCGTTAACCAAGTTTGGTTAACACGAATTGTACAGGGTGTCCAAAGTTTAGTGTCAAACTTTGCAAACTTTAAAGCAATTTATTTTTCTTATTTCAAATGGGAACCCCTGTATATTTTTATGTCATTCGATGCAGAATTAAAAATCAAACTTTTTTCCTAATTGCAACCCTATCGAAATTTACTACACTACAACTATTCCAACAGTCATTATTATGAATAAATATCGAAGGTGGCTTTGAAAAACAGTTTATTGGTATTAAAGTTTATTAAAGTGACCAGATACCATTTTGACTTTAGTAATCTAAAAGTTTTAAATACTGTTAAATTGTTAGTAATTATTTAAGCTGTTATAATAACTTCATATTGTTTTTGTGGTGGACTACAACCAAGAAGAGCTCGTAGATATGATTTTTATATTAGGAGCATGCGAAAAGAACTATTTTTTGGCAAGCCGAGTTTACGCACAGTGTTATCCGGAACGACGACATCCAGACAAAAGGAGCCTGCAAAACATATTAGAGAGGTTTGTACAAACGGGAAATGCAAACTACCCAAAACGAGTGAGAAATAAACCGGTCCGAACTGAACAAAATCAATTGGCTTTGCTATTATCTGTTATAGAAAATCCTTCAGTTATTCAACAAGCAGTCGCTAATGCCGTAGATGTAATCGAAAGAACAGTTCAACGAATTTTCAAGGATAACCATATTCACGATTATCATTTCCAGTTAATAATTACTAACTATTTAACAATATTTGCAACATTTAGATTACTGAAGTCAAAATGGTTTATGGTAACTTTAATAAACTTTATTACCAATAAATTGTTTTTCAAAGCCACCATTGATATTTATTCATAATAATGACTGTTGGAATAGTTGATAAAATTAGTTTTCTGCAAATAACTCTTGATGCGTTAGAAATTTTGATAGGGTTGCAATTAGGAAAAAAGTTTGATTTTTAATTCTGTATCGAATGACATAAAAATATACAGGGGTTCCCGTTTGAAATAAGAAAAATAAATTGCTTTAAAGTTTGCAAAGTTTGACACTAAACTTTGGACATCCTGTACAATTCGTGTTAACCAAACGTGGTTAACGAAATTGTTATACCTTATTTAAGAAGTGCCTTTGTATAAATTTATTAACGAGGCATTATTTTTATTTTTTATTTATTTTTAATACCAGTGGCGCAAAACTGATATTTTTTAGTTTTTATTTTTTATCGTCTATAATACTAAATCAATTTTAATAAAATTTTAGGGGTATGTAGGTAACCATAGGAGGCACCCAAAAATGTAAGAAAATATATGGCATGTAATTTAAAAAATACACCCTTATGACGTCACACTTTTTTGGAACACCCTGTATGAAAAAAAATATTTTCCTGAAATGCGCCCTAAGATACAGATAAGGTCTGCAAAATATGAAAATTCTAACTTAATTACTAAGTGAGCTATAGAAGACGGGAGATGAGGTGCAGGACCCTGTATATTTGAACATAGGTTGGTCTATTTTTCAGAAATTTTTAATTAATTCTAATTGCTTTCCTCTGAATCCAATATTTTCAAACTTTTTTAACAGTAAATTATGTAAAATTGAATTATGAAGAGTATTTAAATTCTGTATTATATTGTTACTAAATAAGAGTTGTCTGAGAATAACAATACTAATTTTACTAACTACTAAGTATATCATTTGTCATTGTCATTGTGTTTAGTACAGTGTGTTATACAATATTTTGTTTACAAATATACAGGGTGATTCATTAAGGGTGGCGACCGGCCATATCTCGAAAACGACTTGGCATAGAAACTTGGAGAAAAAAAAATTATGATTAAAACGGTCATAAGAAAATTCTGGAAATTACTTTTAAGTTCCTCATTTCGCCGCAAGGGGGCACAATTAAATATTTTTTTTTAATTCTAAATTTCTCCGAAATTACCCATATTAAGGTATAACTCTGATTACATAATCGAAAAGATTAGACAATTCTGCATCATTTTGGTTTAAGGTTCATTGGCGTACCGGCCTTGATAAGAGTGGGGGAAGCTATTGAATGTGTAAACATTAAAATCGCTGTAACTTGTAAACGACTTACCCGATTTTACTAAATTTAAGCTTGTTTGGAAGGAAAAGGTTAGTATTTTCAATCGCCGTATCCAATAGTACACGATACTGTGTAATAAAATTGCTAGAGGGCGCAATTTTTAATAATAACAGTTTTTTCGATTTTATTCCGGAAATTCAAATCATACGGTATAACTATGACATCATAATCGAAAAGTAGATGATATTTGCAAGAAAAGATGTGAAGCCCGCAGTTCGATATCTTTGTTCGTTTCAGAGTTATTGCCAAAACAATAATTTTTAATACAAATTGCGCCGTCTAACAATTTTATAAGAAATTATCTTGTACCATTGGATACGACAATTGAAGGTACTTATCTTTCTCTTCCAAACAAGCTTAAATTTAGTCAAATCGGTTAAGTCGTTTAGAAGTTAAAGCGATTTTAATGTTTACAGTTTCACTTGATAAGAGTAGGAGAAGCTATTGAAAGTGTAAACATTAAAATCGCTGTAACTTTTAAACGACTTATCCGATTTTGCTAAATTTAAGCTTGTTTGGAAGAACCTTCAATTGTCGTATCTAATGGTACAAGATAGTTTCTAATAAAGCTGCTGGAGGGCGCAATTTGTATTAAAAATTAATGTATTGGCAATAATTCTGAAACGAACAAAGATATCGAACTGCGGTCTTTACATCTTTTCTTGCAAATTTCATCTACTTTTCGATTATGGTATCATAATTATACCGTATGATTTGAATTTTCGGGATAAAATCAAAAAAACTATTATTATTACAAATTGCGCTCTGTAGCAATTTTATTGAGAACTATTATGGACAACTAAATACGATTGGTGAAAGTGCATACATTTCTCTTCCAAACAGTCTTTAGTTTGCTAAAATCGGATAAGTCGTTTAGAAGTTACAGCGATTTAAATGTTTACACTTTCAACAGCTTCCCCCACTCTTATTAAAGTCGGTACGCCAATGAGCATAAGACCAAAATGATGCATAATTGTCCAAGCTTTAAAATGGTGTTATCAAATATATACGTTAAAGTGGAATTTTAAAATTTACTTTTCAATTACGCCCTCTTGCGGCAAAATGCGGAACTTAAAAGTAATTTCCAGAATTTTCTCATAACCGCTTTAATCATATTTTTTTTCTTCAAGTTTCTATGCCTAGTAGTTTCCGAGATATGGCCGGTCGCCACCCTTAATGAATCACCCTGTATATTACCACAGGACGTCTATTCTCCAATTTAAGAGAAGGGACAATTCACATCATATGCTCATATCGTTTGGGAGTTCTCCCAACTTTCGATGGAAATGAATAGTCATTTTAAGTTTCCAGAATACAGTTTAAACATTTTTAAGAGAAAAAGTAATCACTTCTCTTGAAATGGTCATTCGCCTATTTCGAGATAGACGCCCAGGTGTAAACCAAAACGTAACCGATCGGAATGCTGTCAATTTTACCAAAAACAGGATTTCTACTATCCAACAAATCATTTTGTATTTCTTTTCCAATATAATTTTTAATGTTGTAGGTACCCGACCTTGCCTTGTAAATCAATCCGAAAACGAAACTGACTTCTTCCGGCTTAGCAACGTTTTTTCGTCGGTTTTTTACGTACCATTGTCGGCTGATAATCCGATTTTGATGGATATTAATACCATTAGTGTTGCGTTTGACACACACATTTTGATTAAACGTTTAATGGGTGATAATAAGAATATAACGGGAGTTATTTTAAAACAAATCTTAGCTGATAATAATAATTATATTATTCTACTATGTTACTGAATTGGTTAACAGTAGGCGTACCAAATAAACACCATAGCAAAAAATCTGAAATCAATAATTTTTTAACCTATATAATAGTATATTAAAGTACACGTTTCATAAGAAGCGGTTTTAGTGCACGCGTCTATTTTAAAAAACGAGCCACAAAGTGGCGAGTTTCTTTATTGACACGTCCGCTAAAACGCCCTATGAAACATGTACTTTATACATGTTTTTCTATTTCACCTTTTATAATCAAGAAAAATTCATTTTAAAAAGAAAATAAATCCTTCAAATTTTGTAAATTTTTATGTCTAAATTTTATGTTGGTAATACTATTTTTTATCATAGTAGCCTGTGGACAACAAAAATTATTTTGCAAACTGTCATTTTTTGATTTATTGACCCATTTTCACAACGAGAATTTAAAGTTATTTTAGCGATATGAGATTAGAAATTGGACGGAATACGTTGTGTGATCCTTGCACATTCGGTACATATACAGAGCGTTCGTAAATTCGGGAGATTTTGCTACTTTTTTTCGAATTTCAAAAGACGTAATTTTACGTCACGGCATTGCAATTTAGTATAGGGAAGATGGAAAATTCAAATAAAGTTGAAGTTAAAATCGACATTGGAAGGTTAGTAGATTGAATTTTGGATAGGATTTGGCAGAAAATGATAGCTTGAAGCATCTACAAAAGATTGATTTATAGATTTATCCAACCAACATACATGACTGTTATCCACACAGAATAAAAAAGTAGGTTATCCAACTATTTTTCCTCTGCGAAAAATGGATTTTCTTGTAAATCACAAAGGGCGCGCAAGTCAATGAAATAAAACATTTAAATGTTACCAACATCAAATAAAGAAAAAACGCGTATCGAAATAGCTTTATTACGATACGCAAATGCGTATCGTACTGAGCTTATTATGATAATGAAATAGAAAAAAACTAATGCGATGCAACTACCGTGCGAGCAAAAAATTATTTGCAACAAAGAGGGCTTGGATTAAAAAACGTATAGGGCTTGGTTTAGATCCCAATGATATGGGAACGATATATCTAACCAAATATATAGATTAAAATTATATAACAGGCTTGTTACGGCCCAATTACACAAGCCTGGTACCCCAACAGCATTTTACTTCAAGCTAAATGATGCTTTGAATTTTACGAAAACCAATTTTCCCTTTTTTCTTTCCCTCTCGTTTCACCACTTTTACATGTCTTCGACAAAGTTTAATGAAACTTAAGTTTTTTCACTAAATCTGCCCAAGACAGGGCCTTCGCACTAGCCTTCGACTTTCTAGTATGCTGAAGTCTTGTCGGTCTTCTGACTATTCATTTCTTACACCTCGTGTACACCATTGAAAGCTCCATTACGGCTCAATCCCGCTTATTATTTTCTCTATTGCTAACAACATCGGCATTGTACTATTTACTTTGTTTTCCTGGTGATGAGTGTTTCTACACTCGAAACATGTCGAATTATTATGAATCATTCTAGGCTCGCCTCGAGGCTCGCCTAGCTATTCTAAAGGTGCGTCCAGACTACTCGTGCTCGTGCTCGCGCTACTTGCAGGACTCCCGAGTAGTGTAGACGTTAATGTAAGTCACGAGACAAGCCACGCGAGCAGCGCGAGCCAACTCGAGATGATCCGGCCGGTGTCGGTACATCAAAGAGACTTGCGTCAAGTTGCGCAAGACATGTGGACGGAGACTGATTTAGTTTCAGTTGATTGTTCGTGCTTGTCGACGATGGATTGGACTAATGATATATGTTTCAAATTTGTAAATATCTATGAAAAGTTTCCAATTTTGTGGGATCCTGCATACAAATTTTATAAAATAACACCTAAAAAAAATTAGGCTTGGGTGATCATTTCTGAAGGACTAAACATTGGTGTACCAGAATTAAAGAAAAAAATGGCCAGCACAATCTACGTTTTCGAGGACGTTTCTTGGGCTTCCCTTTTTTCAATAATAAATATATTAGTAGGTAACTTGCACTGGCGACTATAAGTTTATCGCAATCCATTTTTAAAAAATCGCGCTCTCTCCACGGATCCTCTCAAGTTAAATCCAGTGAGCAACTAAAGTCCGTCTGGACACTAATTAGACGAGTAGAACCTGAAGCTTGACAAGTTTCTAGATCATTGCGAGTGCAGCGAGCATGAGCACGAGTACGAGTAGTTTGGACGCACCTTTATAAACTTGTGGAGAAAGACTTTGTGCTTTTCTTTTTTCTATACATTTAACTCCACTTTTAGTATGGACTACTTCTTCATAATTTTAAATGTTTCGTTGAACATAAAACGCAATATTAAAGGTCCTACCAATATAAAATGTCAATATTATTTTAAGGACTTAATACATGTTCCAGGTTTGAAAGTTTTCCTTAATCGGTAAATAAGAAAAAATAGGGGTACACTTTTTCTTTCGTTCACCTACTTATTAAAGGAGAAATAATTGAAAAACAGTAAACGCAGTCACCATTGATTTAAGAAAAGAAAAACATTTACAACCCACAACTCAGTAACTCAGTAGCGGTGAACATTCCGGATCTTTTTTGGGATTTGGAATACTGGATCCGGATCAGTACAATCTCACCGAACCGGATCGCGAATATGTCGCTCCAAAAATCATAACGCAAATCTGTCTTTAAGTTCCGCTTCTTCTTAATCGGATTCGACTTGGGATACCTGTACAAAAATCTCACAATTACTATTAAGATTATTTAACGCGCAAGAAATATACATACAGTGTATTTTATTGGCAGGTATAGAAGAGAAAGTAATTTTTTTATAAAAACGTGCTGAAACTACAATTTCGAATATCAGATGTGCGATTGCTATACAGGGTTCGTCAAACCAACATTTTTTCTTTGTTAGATGTTTTTTCAATTATAATTTTCAATTTCTTGATTTATTAAATGAATTTTGCTTCTGCTGAAACTACTACTATTTCAATTATCATATTTGCCATTAAGTACTATTCAGGGTTCGTCAAAGAAAGCATTTTTAGATTTTTGGATTTCGTTTACCTACTTTTGAAGTATTTTTATTTTTACATATCATATTTCTTTAATTTATTCATTTACTATAAAACTTTTATTCAAACGTGGTAGTTCAACTCGACATCTGAATTCTTAAATTGCTGTATTGGGATATTTGCAATAACAACTCTTATTTTTCTTTCAAGAGATCTAAGTTATTATTGAAATTGGTTTTATACACATGTAGCTTCAGATATCCCCATAAATGAAAGTCGATAATTGTGAGATCGGGACTCCTACTTGCAACTGATTTGGACCATAGGTACCTTCTAATCCATTTGTTCCCAAAGTGATGATTTAGCCAATTATCAAAAGGAATTGAAAATTAGAATTAAAAAAAAAATAACAAAATAGGTTGTTTCTGTCGAACCCTGCTGTATAGTACCTAATCGCGAATATGATAGTTGAAATTGTAGTTTCAACACTGGCAAAATTTATTTAATAAATCAAGGATTTGAAAAAAAAAGATGCAAAAAACTAAAAATGTTATTTGTGATGAACCCTGTATTATATTAGAAGTTGTAGTTTTAGCACAAGCAAACATTTTTATAAACAATGATTTTTTCTCCTATACCTACTAATAAAAAAGTTTTTTCTCTTCCAAACTCTATCCGTGGACACACTGTATATAGAAAGACAAAGGTAAAGCACAATACAGTCCGAGTACCCAAAGAATATGGGGAATATTCGAAATCGCTTTTACGCAATTACGCCCTGTCGGGTATGGCCATTACTTCAACTGAACTGGTTCAAGTGAACCGAGTTACCGAAACTTTCAGAGACGCGTTCATGACCTAAATCGCAAACGTGGATCGGCAGGCCACTCAATCCGACTACATTTAAGATCCGTGAACCGTCTGTTTAATTCCAGGAGTCGAATCAGTCCTAATCCTTCATAAGATCCGACTAATTGAACCGCTTAGATCCGATCCACCCACCACTACAACCCAGAAATATAATAAATTACGCAAAAGCCCACAGGCTTTGTGTCACCTGAAACCGCGTAAGGTGTCGGTCTATAAATCTCTCTCGCGCAGAGGGTGGGCCTTGGGCTTGGAGCCGCCAAAGGGCATAAACTGACTAGGCCCACAATGGGTACCATTATAATTGAGACCCGTCAAAGAAACCGCGCGAGTGCAGGGTGGAATGTGATTTAGAAATATTGATATAAAATTGGAATGGATATATATAGGAAAACTATTTTCGACGGCTTTGTTGGGATTCAGAATTAATAAAAGAAAATGCTTTTAAATAACGTAATCTATGGAATTTATGTAGAGAAAAATTAATTTAAAAATTAACGATAATTGAAGCCGTGTACGGCCATTATTTATAAATAAAAAATTAAATAAATTAGTGTTAAGTAATTTTATTCTGGCATGCTTTTATTTGCTGTTTACTATTTATTTTCTCTAATTATCTATAGATCTTGCACTGAACAACAAAACAATAGGAGAAAATGTATGTGTGATGTTGCCCTCCATGAGAAAACGGGATAACAAAAGCAGCAGAAAAATAGCGATCCGATACATAAACTTTGACACAGATTAATTAATTAATAAAAATTATTTAATATTAACATTAAGGGACATTTTATTTTTTAATGCAAAATACATTTGTAAAGATATGACCAGGGCGGGCGTCTCTGGCGACATAATCATCAATTGAGTTGGCTTAGCTGATGATGATTGGATATATTTGAATTAAAAAAAATTGAAATTTTTGAAATAAGTAAATACAGGTACCGCTTGTAAAAAAATACATACTGGTGTTAAGTAAGTACCGTGCGAGCAAAAATTATTTGCATTAAAGAGGGCTTGGATTAAAAAACGTGGGTCTTGGTTTAGATCACAATGATATGGGGAAGATATATCTGACCAAATCTAAGTTAAAATTTTGTCAAATTCATATTATGACATGATATGCCAAACTAATAAGTAATAAAATAAGTAGACAAATACAAATTTATTTTTGTTGTTTACAAAATTAACAAAGTAAGAATATGCAGAAAGAAAAATAATTACATAAATTGCTGAAATTGGCCACCGCCATGCTCCAAGCATAAATTAACACGTCTCTTCATATTTTCGAAAGTGTTGACCAGCATCTCTGGAGAAATATTACCACATTCTTGGATAATCCTTTCTTGTAATTGTTCTAAATTCGTAACTGGTGTTTTAAAAATAGTGTTCTTTAAATGAGAAAAAACCAAGTAATCCATAACCTTAAACAAGGTAATCTAGGTGGGAATTCAATGTCTGATCGAAAACTGATAAATCTGTCTTCGAAAAAATTGCGTAGAGTTAATAGTTTCGGCGGCTGTATGGGCGGTTGCACCGTCCTGTTGAAAATATCGAAAATGTAGTTCGTCGTCAAGTAATTGCTCCACAAATGGATTCAAAATATTGTCTCTATACCGCTGTGCTGTAACCGTGTCATGAAAAAAATGGGACCAACAATTCTTCTTCGGGAAACAGCTAACCAGACACCAATTTTTTGAGGGTGCAATGTGGACTCTACAAAAAAATGGGGATTTTCACTACTCCACATGCGTGTATTTTGAGAATTCACATAAGCGAAGAGGTGAAACCAGGCTTCATCCGAAAAAAATGTCAGGTCTAATAAATAATTTCTTTCCAATAAATTTTGGGTAAACCATTGAGAGTATGAGAGTAATTCCTGCGTCTTTCAAAATCTGCGGCTTGTATTTCTTGGAATATACTTGTACTTTATAAGGAAATAAATTTATTTGCTTCTTAAGAATAGTCCTGCATGTTCCATAAGATCTTCCCACTTCTTGGGACAGGCGTCTTATACAATTTGTTGCGTATTATTTCACGAACGTTTGCAAGTTCTTCTGTTCTTACAGATGGTCTTCCTGCTCCTTTTTTGTGTTGTATAGAACCTGTTTCTTTAAACACAGCCACGGTTCTTTTCAGGCAATGATAAAAATCCCCAGCAATAAAAGCAACGTTAGGAAAATGTTCGTGAAAATCGTCCATGCACAAACGCTGATTGTATTGCCACTCACCATTTACTCGAACACCGTTTCGAAAATACGCTTTAACCATGAATGTTTTGTGCTGTTCCGTAAAACCCATTGTGTGAATTGTTCAAGAAATTGGAAAAATTAGCGATGAGTCAAATTACTTGTAATACTGTCAAAGATGACGGAATAACTGATTGGTTGTTAATTCAGGTAGTTACTGACACCCAACAGGTATTAAGGTGTACGGCTAAACATTACGTCCTTAGATGCAAGGCCCTCTTTGATGCAAATAATTTTTGCTCGCACGGTATTTATGCTATAATATTTGTATATAAAAAAAGAAATACCCATCTTACAAATCAAGCAGTTGCAGAATATGCAATTATTCAGGGTGTTTCCTAAGTATCTAAAATATTTAAAGTAGCTACTCTTCAGGTAGGTATTTTTTTTAATCAATAAAATATGTTCTAAAATGTTTTATTTTAAGACCGTCCAGAAAATGAACACTTTCTGGACAATTTTTCGTCCAGAAAATAACGTTATGTCGATCAAGACAGGAAAATGGACGTGAGGGACCGGCAAAAGATTTTTCCGGTCCCTGTTTTTTCATTTTTTCAAACGCTCTTTGATAATACAATCTACCTTGATTTCGTTACTATGATAACAACATTTCGATGTATTGTCGAGTGATAGTTCGTTGATTTTTAATTTGTTGTTTATGTCAAACTTGTTTCGCGACTCCGCAAATTTAAAAATATGAATTCAGATTTTGAATTATCCGACACGGAATATAAGATTCCAGAAGAAATTTTGGAAGCAGCAAGGAAAGCGACTTACGATATATTGCCAGTAAAATCAAAAGCCCGTTACGAGAAGTCATACTATGCATTTAAAAATAATATAAAATAAAATAAAATAAGGAATAAATGTGTATATCGAAGTGTCGGTCTTATAGTTAGTAATGATACTTACTAGTTCGATATGAACACTATAATGAAATCTGTGCAACGTTAAACCACGAGGCGTCAGCCGAATGGTTTAATTGCATGCGTTTCATTAACAAAGTTCATATTATTGAACTTGTGTCATTCAAAATTTAAACTACGACAGTGCAAATAGATTTTATTCGTCTAAATTTCATTTATATCAGATAACGTTTTCGTAATTTTTAAAATTTTCATGTGTCCATATTAGTCGATATCATGGTAACCGCATTTTTGATTGTTTCAATTTCGATTTTGACGTCATTATTGCCGTCTAATTTTCTATTGTATGCAAAGTGTTAGCCAAAAATAATTTAAATATGAGAGATTTTGAATCCAAAAGTGTCCCTTCGGATGTCGAAGATATCGCGCAAAGCGTAATAGATTCCCTACTTTATAAATAATAATAACAAATAAATAGTTTGCACCGATTTTCTTTTTGTTTTTGTATCTTAACATTTGGATGTTATTATGAATTCATAATGGCACTGAGTGCTATTATGAAGGTCATAATGACATCTAAATGATAATGCTAAATACGTCATAATGGCACTGTCGTAGATTAAAAAAAAATATTGTACGTCACGCAACCGAAAATTAGTTTTTTGCAGGTCTCTCCAAGCTTCCAGGACTCGCCTACGGCTCGCCCTGGAAATGCTTGTCTCGACCTGAAAAACACTACATTCCGGTCTTGTAACGTAAATTACTATTGTTGTTCTAGCAGGTTTTGAAGAAAACTATTTTTCTGTAATGCAATAATATTAACTTTTGACGAAATCAAGCCTATATGATAAAGAGTACAAAGTTAACAAAAATATAATTAGCGTTGCCAGCAGGCTAGGATAACTTAAATGGTGAAGGTCGTCCCCTGTTCGTTTAATTTATCCCCCGGTCGCTAGTGGCGCTATTGTAGGAATTTTGTTTTATAAGGTTGTTCATCTCCTAACGTTGGTAGGAACAGAATATTCATTTAGAATGAGCATGGCCAACATTCTGTATCTCTCTTTCTCTCTGTACCTGCATAATATGTGCGAGAAAGATAAAAATATGGCTTGTTGTGACAGATCCTGAAGTCTTACCTGGACTGGTGAAAGATTGTCATTGTCATTTTATGATTGATTTGTCATATATATAAAAAATAAAGTTATTATTAAATAATTATTCATATATAATTTATAAACTTAACATGGCGCAGTCGGTAGTTTGAGAATCGTAATTAGGTACCTATATATTTAATATGTCGCGACCAAAGAAATCGGGAAGAAAAACCAAGGCCATTAACAAAAGCGTGGAACCTCCTAAAGACTTCATTAATGTCGCCCAACGATTGGAAAGTACAGCGAAAGCTATTAAAGATATAGAAAGAAACTTTACTTCACAACTTAATGAACTACAAGGTACAATAACTAGTTTATTAAATAAAAACTTTGAAAATAACAGGGAATTGTTAGAAAAATCTACAGAAAATAATAATATAATAATGTAAGCTCTTTTTTTATGTAAACCATATTTATGTAAATATCTAATATTAATAAATCTTGTCGCCATATTATTGTTATAATTTCCTTTCGTTCTCCCAAATTATTTTAACTTGAATCAGATGTTTCGCGCTTCAAACTTTTCCGTTAAGTTAGAAGCGCGAAAATTTGAATTCAAAGTAATAATAAAATTAAAATTTTTATGCTTGGCGCCTAACCCCACCACGACTATATTTAGTTTCGTCCCCGGTCGCATGTGGCGCTATCAGGGAACCAATTTAGTATGTTAAGTTGCCTATCTATCCTTGAGAGCGCGCAACTCGCTTGTCTATGGTTGCCAGGCAAATGCAATGACGTTTCTAGTTGTCATCCGCTTTTTAATTTCATTACTATACTTATAAGGACATTTTTAAAGTAATTTTATCTCTTTTATTATGCGACTTGTAATTAACGTTTCAACATCATTAGGATATTATTTTATGATGGACGCAAATCCATTTTCCCCTTAATATTATTGTAATACCTATTTCTATGTATTTGACGGCCAATATCTAACTTTTTTTTTATAGCTGTTTAGTGGGTTAAGGCAAATAGTTTAAAGAAAACCCTTATTTTTCTTTCGCCAGCTAACCAAACAGCTACGAAAAATTATGACAATAGTCATTCTTTTAAGTTTGATGGCTATAACTAAAGGGCGAATTATATGCACTTAAATTCAGCCAAGATATGCGCATATATATGCTTTGTTTGCCTTTAAAATATGGATTTATTTGCATTTTTTTTTACCAAATATGCATACTGGTATGCAATATTTCCTAATTTATTATAGTAAAATGAGGTAAAGAAACACATTGCACCGAGAAAAATAACTCGATATTTAGTTAACCGAACTATAATCTGTAGTAGAATAGGCCCCAGGTTAGATGACTTGCTGATTTTACTAAATCTATTTTGCTAGAATTATCTATTGGTTGCAACTAAAAATACTTGCTGGTTTCTGCATAGTTGGAGCTACTATAAACTTTAGTTGCGCTAGCTAAAAATATTTAGTAGTTTTAATATACCGGGTGTAACAGGATCATGGTACACCCCCCCCGTATCTCCGTTAGTTTTAAAGGTAATTGACTGAAACTTGGGATATCCGATAAACATAATAAGCGGCACTTTGTGATCTACAAATCCTTTTTTTTCACTTCCGGTTTCGCCGAAAGTGACACCAACTGTCGATTTTTAAATGGAACACCCTATATATTATTACATTTTTGAATTCTGCATAATTTTCTGAATCCAATGATACCACAAAAGTGACATTTCAAGCGTAAAAAATATTTAGGACTTCGATTTTTCTAGCATTAGACGGATCAATTGGAATAAATCGGAACCGTCACACTTAAATGGAAAATTAAAAATTAAATAAAAAATATTTTTTACGCTTGAAATGTCACTATTGTGGTATCATTGGATTCAAAAAATTAAGCAGAATTCAAAAATGTAATAATATATAGGTAGGGTGTTCCATTTAAAAATCGACAGTTGGTGTCACTTTCGGCGAAACCGGAAGTGAAAAAAAAATCATTATTAGGTCAAAAAGTGCCGCTTATTATGTATATGGGATAACCCAAATTCCAATCAATTACCTTTAAAACTAACGGAGATACGGGGGGTGTACCATGATCCTGTTACACCCGGTATAACCTATTAAAAATAGGAATGCATTTAGTAGAAGAAACTAAATGCATTAGCTCTATTTGGTATCCTTACCATGCTATTTAAACTTATTCTTTTGCTGTGTTACATACTTTTATTTGTAACAATAAGTTGATGATCTTACTTAAATTAGATTAATGTATTTGCAAAAGCTACTATTTCTTATAGCTAACCTTAAAAGTTTATCTTGCTAAAAATGCGATTTAAAGATCCTTTTTTTTTTGTTATAATAATGCCCTTACCATTTAATTTTTTGTGTTTTATCGGGTAAAATAAAAATAGATGTTTTAATCTTTAGGTATTTTGCCCCAGACTATCACCAGTGATGTTTATTTTGAGAGAATAAAATAAGAATATCAAAATAAAAAATAAAATGACATAGAAATGTTTACCTAAAGCAACATATCAGTTGGGATAAGGCTTAATAAAACAGAAAAATTAACGACAATGTTTTTTATATAAAAACATTTATTTTTGCAACCACCTAAAACCAAATAATATTAGTTTTTATTTATTATAAAGTATGTTAATAACAACAAAGGACCGAATTTATGATTAAGGGGATGCAGGGTGCAATCATGCACCTCGCACTTGCACTAAAAGTACACCATACCATCAGACATCAATCACCCACCAACAACGGCAATCAAATTGTGTATGCTTTGAATTACTCCGTTCAACTTAAACACGCGGAGCAACGACAAAATATCATTTTTTAAGTTAGTTCGCCCCTCTCTGTTCCGCTGTAGTAAGGGATAGACTATATTATTATATTGCTCGCTGAAAGTTACCTAAATGATTTTTCCATATTTTAAAAAAAGGAACTATTTAGTTCCTATAAAGTACCTATATTTTAGTTATAAAAAGAGGATTTGTTCGAAAATAGCTTGCAAGTACTTCTTTATTATCATTTCAGGTAGAGAAGACGAAAGTGACACCGAATCAGAACCGGGAATTCCTTTAAAGCGAAAGCAAAGAAGATCCAGAACAACGTTTTCTGGGGAACAGCTTGAGGCACTGGAACAGGCTTTTAGCCGAACGCAATATCCAGATGTTTACACAAGAGAGGAATTGGCGCAGCAGACTGGATTAACGGAGGCTAGAATACAAGTAAGATGGGTGTTTTTTTTATGAAAAAAATCTCAAAAACTGTCTGAGATGTTACACCATTTTGGTATAGACTATTCTCACTTGAAAGCTGATATTTTGCCATAAGACATTTTTTTATGAAACCAAAATATGTTACGCCACTGATATTTTTAAAACAATTATTTTGATAATAATTATCAGTAAATTTTGAACAAAATGGTCCCTTTCATATTTTACTTGAAACTTACCGTTTGGAAGAAAATAAGATGATAATAATATTATATGCACTTTTTTGATACCTGCACATATACTTTGCGATTCTTGGTGGTACTTTGTTTGTAATCTGGAACTTTTTTCGAGACAAATTTGTCGAATCGTATATGGGGTAGCTTTTTCTTGTGCTATTTGGTTTATACTATGGATCTCACACTTGGTATTATCAGAACAAATAACTGCTTAAGGAAGTATATTTAAAGAATGTTCGTCAGAGGCACAGAATATATATAGCTAAAATTTCAGCACAGAATATATAGCTGCGTAGATATATATTCTGTGATTTCGGTTAGGGTTATATGAAACCTTTTTATTAAGGAATCACTGGATTGTGTATTTTTAACGCCTAAGCATGTGAATTTTACATGGTAAAGTTCACACAAATCGTAAGATCGTATCGTGGTCAAAATCACGACCATGCAGGTCGCATTAAATTCGTGATGGTGTGTCGTAATGCTGAGAAAATGTAAATAACTGTTAACTACCGTCGTGGCCTTTTTCCTACTAAGTCTAAGTTGCTTAAATTTTTCCCACAAATTTTCTTTTTTTGGTACCTTTGGCAATTTTTGATAACTCATTACAAATCTTTGGTAAGACCTGACCAGTTGTATTTTTACTTCGATGTCCTAATTCCCATTGTAGCTATCTACAAGATATTGCTTTTTTAGAAAATGAAAATTTAATGGCTTCTAGCATATCATTATTATAGTACTATTTTAAAACGTTTACATAATAATTAATGTTTTATGTATTTATAAGTAGGGGAGAGTGGTCCACAGTGAGACGTTTTTTAGTTCTGAAAAACTTGTTAAACATTTATTAAAGAAAACAGGTTTATAGTGTAAAGTAACCTTTATTTTCCTAAAAAGCATAAAGAAAATAAACAAAAACTTGAAAACTGAAATTCTAGAAATATTTATTATTGACATTGCAAATAGTCTCACTGTGCCCCATGGTGGTCTACAGTGAGACTTAACGTGGTCTACAGGAAGACAACCCTTTATTGGACATCTAGCTGACCAAAATTAACTTCAAATTGGACTCATTGATTTTGTCTTTTTGTTTTACGAAATAATGCTGGAACTGGCAAAATCATTACGATGTCTTCAAACAAAACAGTAGCAACTTCTGGAACATTTGGGTAGACGAATTTGTTTGATTTATTTTTTCTTCGCAAATAACTTATATCATATTCAGATTCATGGGGGATATTGCTTAAAATTTTTCCAATGAAATATTTGGTTGATTTTTTCCCAGAAAATTTTACTAGGATGTAGTCGTTAATGACAGCATTTCTATCTAGTTCCTCTTTCATTCAATTGGGGCCTGTCTTTTCATTAATAGTCTTGTGTGCTTGAGTGTGAGACACGTGCCCCACCTAGTGTTGTCTCAGTATTTCCCACAAGCACCATATTTAAAAATCATGTAATATTTTGTAATGAACCCGAAATAAAAATAATATCGCAATGTAAATGAACACACAAATACCTAAACTTTACTTACCAGCAATCTTAAAGTTCTTATTAAAAGCACGCCAAATAAACACCAATCAAAACAGCATTTCGAAAAAGTACTTTTGCGGTCAAAATTTGCATAAACACCGCCCTACAGATAAAAACAAACTGAACTAAAACAATAACTCGTTGGTGGATTTGGCGTGCAAAAACAAGCTTGCGCATGGCGTGACGTAAAAAGCGGGGTTTCCAGAGCCTCAGAAATTGTACTGTCTTACTGTGGAACATGTCTCACTGTGGACCACTATCCCCTATACTAGCGTGTACCCGGCCTGCGTTGCAGCCCGGCATTATACAACGTGAGATAATAAGGCGAACAAAAACCTTCCTCTAGAATCACTCTATCTATTAAAAAAAACCGCTTCAAAATCCGTTGCGTAGTTTTAAAGATTTACGCACATAAGGGGACATGAACAGGATAGCGACTTTGTTTTATACTATGTTAAGATAATTTTTATTTTATGCGGTTATAGATGCAGAAACATTAAAAAACTTACTTGGACACTTTTGGAACTAATTTTTTATTCAAAATCAGACATATAGACTTTTTAATTTCTACTAATTATATTTTATTAAAAATACAAAAAAAAAATTAAGCACCCTATCGACACATTCCGCATTGCAGTTTAACACCGACCACTGACATCAGCGGATTGATATAAAACAGCTGATATCTATTATACACAAGGGCGGATCTAGGGGGGGGGGTCATGGAGGTCATGACCCCCCCTGGGCGGTTTACATCTCAACATACGTAAAAACTATTGTGGAGTCAAAAAGAGTGAGTTCATAACCCAGTGCACATTTTTTCTACAAATTGAAAACACTGTTATTTTACGGCGTCGTGCAAAAAGGAACTCGTTACATACTCATTTTCATTGTAAAAGAAACTTCATTAATAAGATTATAATTTAGGATTATCTCTAAAAAATTTACTAATAAAATCTCTAGTATTGTATATTTCAGGAGTTGGTTCCCTAAAACCTACTTTCTTTTTCCATTAAAAACTCGGCGACTGCCGGTCTTGGAACAAAATGGGCTGTTCCAACTCCATTTAATGGCACTAAGAGGCGATCATTCATTGTATCTTCATTTAATGAAATTCTTCCTGGCGTTTTTAATTTGTTGTAATGGGAAATAATCCTCTCAGTAGTCATTGAATGAGGACTTATTAGCAATAACGAGACTAAAAGCTTTGTAATAAATACTTAGTGCTTAGTAAAAACTATAAGTTTTCCTAATTTATTAGTAAGTATGGTGCCTTTATCGGGAGTATCAATGTCTGAAATTTCTTGAATTAAAGGCCAGCAATCACACACGGATGTCGCAAAATTGGACACTTCCTCAGAACCGAAGAGATTCTCAACTAATGGTCGGCCTGCGGATATCATTTCAGCTTCGGCACAAATAAGGTTTATCATATTTTTAATTATTTCTTCTTCTTCCTCTAAAAACCTCTAAAAATTTTAATTAAATTTCTGGATCCGCTCTTGATTATACAAAGAACGAGAAAACAAACTTAAAAGGCTAGTTCCAAAAGTAGCTAAGTGATGATAGCGGTTATAAAGATAGACACTTATGAAAGTCTCATTTTAAACTGATAAAAATTTTATTACTTTAAAGGACAATGCAGAAAGCTCAAAATTTGAAATTTTGTAGTTAGCCACATTATTGATCAAACCGTCGATTTATTTTATTTTATAGTGCTACTTATTTTACGTTGTAAATTATTTTAGTGATCTGATATAATAGCAATTTTGTTCCGAGTCAAAAGTCTAACAACAATATTTTGACTAATTTTTAATTTAGTTTTATCGTTTATTTATGGATATTCATTATACGACACAAGATATTCTTCATAAAAAAATAGACGTCCCTTATTTACTTAAGTTATACGAATTTAGCTAAAATAGTCCAAACCCGGTTTTCGGTTAATAAAACCGAAACCAATAAAGAAAGAGGTTTCCTTTTATTTTCTCAAATCCATTTTTAGGCGCTCTTCGCAACATAATGTAAATATGTCATATTTTATTATTCTTTATGAGTTCTGGTTCAATTTCGACCAACGGATTTAGCGCCGTCGAGTTTAACTTCTATAATTTTTAGTCTTTAATGGTGATTTTCCCTGTAACATTTAATACCTACTTATCTAAATACGTGTTGATTGCTTTAAAGATGTCTAACATTAAGACCGCTAGATACACATCCATCTAGCTGGTTAAAACATATATAAATCTGGTATACAAAAAAAAGTATCCTATGCTTATAAACAAATTGGCGTATAAGTCCTTTTGTCTATTTACTTTTCAGTTACAGAGCAGAATAAGAATTTTTACCTAAAAACTTTAGGTAAATTCAAGATTCCTTCCTAAAATGGCGAAGGTTAAAATATTTAGTTTTACAATCAAAGCTGGATTGCGTACTAAAAGAGCAAGAGAGCACTTTAGCAACATAACATAGTACATTATTCGTGAACTTTTCTGCTGAAATATGCTGAAATATTTTTTTAAATAATATTTTTCATGTTTAGAAGTTATAAGTGAGTCATTGAATACAATAATAATTACAAATTAGGCCTTTGGCATTAAGAGTTAAATAAATTATCATTTATTGCCAAAAGCACTAATGTAGTTTTATTGTATCTACAGTTTTAAGCATTTTTCGTTGATTCGCATAGCAAACTTTATTGTTGAAAGTAAACTGCCCCCTTATTATTTGGGATATCGAAATCTATTTACGGAGGTTCTTAGTAAATTTATGGCCCTTTTAAAAATTAAGAACATTGTCAAATTTTTGACAATTTAGAAAGTTACAATAAGGTACTCACCAAAGTATATCATCAGCGTAAAATTATTTGTTTTATAGAAAATATTAGTTTTCGATATAGATAAACTTATACGTCAACAAGTGCAGGAGGTAAATACGAAAGTGTTTTATACGAAAGTCACAAGTGTTTTAAAATTACTATCATTCTTCCATTAATAGTTTGGTGGTCAAACTATTTTAATGATGAAAAATGTTAAAAGTCACAATTTTTCTTCATATTTTCAATAAACTCGAAAATCCACATTTAAGCGTTTACTTAACTGAATTCTTAACCTATTTATGGGTTCCAAAATTCCAATAATGAAATGTTGTTTTCCAGGTTTGGTTTTCCAATCGTCGCGCACGTATTAGAAAAAGCTCAGGAAGTGCCAGTGCCAGTGCCTTAGGATTTTCCAGTTTACCTTTAGCTAACATGGCCTGTCAGTATGCCGCAGATGCCCAATACGACTGGAGAAATACCCAGTTTGCAAACTACAATATGTTCCAGGTATACAATTATTTATTCCAGTATATATTTACCCCATCCTATACATCAAAACAGAAAAATTATTAGAACATAGTGGCCTTGTACTATTCCTCTTAATTATTCATATTAAATTTTAATTATTCTTAATTAATTTTAATTAATCTTAGATAATCTTAATCAATCTTAATTAATCTTAATTAATATTAAATAATCTTAATTACTCTTAATTAATCTTAATTAATCTTAGTTAATCTTAGTTAATCTTAATTAATCTTCATTAATCGAAATTAATCAAAATTAATCCTCAATAATGTTAATTAATCTTAATGTTTATTTACGTGTTTCTAATTATTTTTCTAAATTCATAATTAATTTAGATTAGAATTAGAATTTAAATCGGTTACAAATTTATGATTAGGTGGTACCTAATATATGACAATTTTGCTTAGTTTACAATATACAGGGTGTCCCGAAATTAGCGTGCAATATTTCTAGGGCGTAAACTATATCCAAAAATATGACAAAAATGTCCTATAAACATACCCCGAGAAATGCTCCTTTAGGGGGCTAGGGCCCCTCAAAGAGGGTCGGGAAGGAAGTATTTTTTTATAATTGTATGGAAACCCTTAAAGATAATAACATGAAAATTGGTACGTGCCTTCCAACCGATAAGTTGTACATAACAGTTAGTTTAGAGTGAAAATATTTCTTCCAGTGGCGTCGCACGGAGTGGGGCTGAGTGTAAATATTATCCTAAATTTTTTATTTCTATGATTTTTTAATTTTAAGTACAATATTTTAAGAACCTCGAGTTTTTTCTTTAAAAAAGTACCCCTTGTTTTATTTCGATAGGAGGCACCGTTTTCAAGTAAAATTAAGTTTAAAATAAAACGTATTTTTCAAAAGAAAGGTTAGTCCATATGAGTCCAGGTAAATCCGAAAGTTAGCGTGCACTATTCCTAGGGCGTAAAGTACATCCAAAAATATTACAAAAATGTTCTATAAACATACCCTCAGAAATGCTCCTCTAGGGGGCTAGAGCCCCTCAAAGATGGTCGGGAAGGAAGCCTTTTTTTATAATAGTATGGAAACCCTTAAAGATAATGACATAAAAATTGGTACATGCCTTACAACCGATAAGTTGTACATAATAGTTTGTTTAGAGTGAAAATGTTTCTTCCAGTGGCGTCGCACGGAGTGGGGCTGAGTGTAAATAGTATCCTATATTTTTTATTTCTAGGATTTTTTAATTTTAAGTACAATATTTTAAGAACCTCGAGTTTTTCTTTAAAAAAGTACCCCTTGTTTTATTTCGATAGGAGGCACCGTTTTCAAGTAAAATTAATTTTAAAATAAAACGTATTTTTCAAAAGAAAGGCTAGTCCATATGAGTTCAGGTAAATCCGAAAGTTAGCGTGCAATATTCCTAGGGCGTAAAGTACATCAAAACATATTACAAAAATTTTCTATAAACATACCCTCAGAAATGCTCCTTTAGGGGACTAGAGCCTCTCAAAGGCGGGCAAATTTTTTTTTCGTAATAGCATGAAGTCTTTGAAATGATCCATTTTCTATTAAATTTTGATGGACCGTAGCAAATCTTCTACATCTAGGTATTCTTCTATGCGGAAATCGCCTCCTGTACTCTATTGCAGCGGCAGTAGAACTACCATTACAAAATCCATACACAAAATAAAGATCTGTGAGTTCTCTGTTGCCCCCTTTTGAGAGGCTCTAGTCCTCTAAAGGAGCATTTCTGAGGGTATGTTTATAGAACACTTTTGCAATATTTTTGGATGTACTTTACGCCCTAGGAATATTGCACGCTAACTTTCGGATTTACCTAAACTCATATGGACTAACCTTATCTTTGAAAAATACGTTTTATTTTAAAATTAATTTTACTTGAAAACAGTGCCTCCTATCGAAATAAAACAAGGGTTACTTTTTAAAGAAAAAACTCGAGGTTCTTAAAATATTGTACTTAAAATTAAAAAATCCTAGAAATAAAAAATATAGGATAATATTTACCCTCAGCCCCACTCCATGCGACGCCACTGGAAGAAATATTTTCATTCTAAACTAACTGTTATGTACAGTTTATCGGTTGGAAGGCACGTACCAATTTGTATGTCATTATCTTTAAGGGTTTCCATACTATTATAAAAAAATACTTCCTTCCGGACCAGCTTTGAGGGGCTCTAGCCTCCTAAAGGAGCATTTCTCGGGGTATGTTTATAGGACATTTTTGTCATATTTTTGGATATAGTTTACGCCCTTGAAATATTGCACGCTAATTTCGGGACACCCTGTATATACAAGGTGGTCACGCAAATGAAACCTGGTTATTCAAATACACAAGTAGCGTTAAAACAAAAATAATTGATCATGAAAATTACATTTTCTAGATTTAGAAAGGCTGTAGCTCTCTATACTCTATGGCAGCTATACTCTAAGTGTGTTCCGCGGAACCCTAGGGTTCCGCGATACCTCTGTAGGGGTTCCTCAAGAATTTAGAAAAAAAGTCAAAACACCTCTCTCTGGTCGAACGTACGGGGTAAAACTTTAACAAGGCTATTTGAACTTAGAGCCGAGTTACAAATGTTTCTTTCAGCAGATACTTCTTTTAATTTGAAGGACCGTTTGTATGATAAAACTTGGTTGTTCCGATTGTCTTTTATGGCGGATATCTTTCAAAAACTGAACGAATTGAATTTATCATTGCAAGGTAAACAGACAACAGTGTTTCAGGCCTATAACAAAATAACTGCCTTCAAAAGAAAATTAGATTTTTGGATTATTTGCGTTGGTAAGAAAGAAATAGAAAGCTTTACGTCACTCAGTGAGTTTGTTAGCGATAACGACTAAGAAATGTTTCAAGATGATGTGTTTGAAGAATTGGTCCAATATCTCAGTTCGATGCGCGCATCTTTTGAAAAGTATTTTCCCGAAGAACAGAATACAAAAATGAAACTAAATTCATGGATTCATAATCCTTTTTTACCCAACTTGGAAAAGCCAGAAAGTATGTCAAACGAGATATATGAATCTCTTTTAGAAATGTCATCAGACACAAGTATGGAGTCACTGTTCAAAACGACGCCTCTCAACGATTTTTGGTGCAGAATCCGTGATGAATATCCAATGCTTGGCAAAATGGCTCTGAATATTCTTCTCCCGTTCCCAACAACATATTTGTGCGAAACAGGATTCTCAACCTATGCAGCCACGAAAACAAAATATCGCAATAGACTGGACGCCGAACCTGATATGAGACTTCAACTGTCTTCTATCAAACCTGATATCAACCAATTGATAAAAAATAAAAAACAGTTTCATACCTCCCATTAGTTAGATTTTTTCTTTTTTTAATATCTTCTATTATTGTACTTGCCATGTGGTAAAGTAAGTAATAGTTAGTAACTGTTACATTGTACTTTTATTATGTTTATTAATAAAGAATACACTTTTAAAAACTATTGTTTTATTGTAGGGTTCCATTAAGTATTTTGCTTCCCAAAAGGGTTCCGTCACCAAAAAAGTTTGAGAACCGCTGCTCTATGGTATAACTTGGAAAAAGTATCATAGATGAGCTATGGTTTATAGAAAAAGAATATAACATAATAATAAAAATGGTAGCTCTAAATATTATGGCAACTTTACTTAGTTGAATATCTATAGAGTTTAAAGACGCTATAATATACTAGGTGTCCGGAAATGATGAGCAAAAAATTTAGGGGATAATTCTAGACCGAAAATAAATGCTATCTCTTTCTATAAAATTTTTTCGAAAATTGATTACGAACGGAGTTAAATTTTATTTGCAGTTTTTTCTGCAATACCTTTTGCCACGCTCCTAAAATTTTGACGAAATCTCGTATGTGGGGCTTTTTCGGGATGAGGATTTGCCCACCGTTTCTTTGCATTTTGTAGAGGGCGTCACATAGGAGCCTATACTTTAATTTGAATGGTCCCAACTTTTTTCTCCTACACTGTTCTACATACAGTGTGTGTATAAAGTCTGGAAACGGCTTAATAACATCACAATTTACTGGCCGATTTAAACCAAATTTGGTACAGTTGTGTAAGAGGATCTAACGCACCGAATGACGATATTGGCGTTGTTGCCAGCTTTTTAGTTTGTCTGGAATTCGAACGAATTTTATATTTTTAAATATAACACCCAGTATGTTTTTACATTTTTAAATTCCACATAAAATTATAATTATTTTTTATAAAGTGCATTATTAGTCTATACTTCATAGTTTCCGAGATATTGACTCTCGAAAAGTGACATTTTTGAACTTTGACAGCTTATAACCTTCTAACAGTACGTCTTAGAGCAAAACGGCTTACATGTCCCTATCTTTAATTTTTATTATCTTCCCAAAAAAACAACTTCCGGTTAAACCGGATGTAACTCGAAAGCAGGAAATATAATTGTTCTTTGGTTTAAATCGGCCAGTAAATTGTGATGTTATTAAGCCGTTTCCAGACTTTATACACACACTGTATTTTGACTGAATATTTTTATTCTCCTAACCTTTTGTTTCGATGAATCTAATCGTTTTCATCATTTCAATCATTTTAATTTATTTTCAACCTTAATTATAACATAGCCAGGAAAGGAATATTCCATGGAGTTCGTCGGAATTTTTTAGGAAAAATTAATGCATGCATTAAAGAGGAAGAACGTCACTTTGAACCTTTGATTTTAATGTTTAATTTATTGTTTTAGTAACTTATGTATTTTAAAACTGCAAATAAAATATAACTTTAATTACTATCGTGACCACATTGGAAGAAACTTGATTTTATAGATATTTAAATTAGCATATTACCGCTCACCTCACAGTTTGCGTCCCTATGCCGTTACTGTCAAGAAACATATTTCATAAGTCGCCTATTGGCAACACTGTGCTAATCTGGCGAAGGGAAACGAACGTTCACCATCGTGTCAGGAAATAAAGTTTACAATTAGTTCTTTTTAACCTGACTTTTAAGGTAAACTTTAGTAAATTTTTTCTGAGTTTTAGGTCAACGCTTCGGTTTATATTACAAACATTTTTAGAACTACAAATACAAAAAACTAATGGCAGTTTTATAATTTTTTTAAGAAGTTATTACTAAATCTATTATTATGTTCTTAGCAGAAGTAAATTGACAATACTAAAATTTATATAGTAAGGTAGGTGCGCATATTAGGGCCCGGGTCCAAAGAAGGCCCATTGTTTATTATAAACAGCGCTTAATTTTAATCGGCAAACTTGTTACATCCCTATACAGAATACTACCCTCGTAGTGCACGCCACCAACAATACACGGCTTGCAGTGGCGTATCTTCGCGTACAAGAGCAGTTGTTTCAACTTGTCATATTTTTAGCGGCTGTTGTAAGATTGAGAAATTCGTGAATTTTAAGTTTATAGTGTCAGCGAATAAACAAAAAGTAAGTGTTATGTTGAAATTTAGTTCTTAAAGTATGTAGAAATATGTAGGATAAATAGATATTTTACCAAAGTAATGACAACGACAAAACAAATAACACTAACCTTGAAAACCTGTCTCACTTATGAGTCTAAATAAGGCCCTCTTAAATGTTCAAAAAAAGGCCCGGGCCTTATTTGGATAATTTAGATCTAATCTGTATTTTTGCTGTCTTTCAGATTAAATAAAATGCCAAGAAAGAGGGCTTTATGGACGGATGCTCAATAATTGAAAGAAGCAATGGAAGCAGTTCGAAATGTTATGGCGGTAAGGACAGCGAGCACTGCATACCATTTAATTACTGGGAGCACTGAAAAAAAAATTGGCATTTGCCCCATCACAAATATCAGCCAGACGAACAGTTGAAAACCAACATAATGAAAATGCAGGAGGGCAAGAAAATTTTGAATATCAGATAATACCTAACCAAAATGATGTTTCTAACTTATTCACCTCAAAACAAAATATTGTTACGAAAAAAACCTTGGTAGTAACGAATAAAGCTAATACCACGGTCATGTCCGAAAGTCAGCCTGGACCAAGTGGTCTGGGCAGTAACAAACGTTAACACCAAATTTCCAGCTCTTCGTCAGACGTCAGACGACACCGACTATTCACTTCACAATACTTTATCGTCGGAAGGTGAGGAACGCTTTTCCGACAGGAGTGGGAAAATGCCGAAAGTTTTAAAAGGGAACTTCAAAGAAATCCTACCAACGCCTGACATGGAAGAAAAAAAGATAACTCCAAGGAAAAAGTATTTAAATTATAGGGCCCAGGGAGTTACAAAACATTTGTTTAAAGAACAAGATAAAAAGGAAGCAGTACAAAATAAAAGCGGCAAAAAAGGGAGCAGCAACAACAGAAGAAATAAAAAAAAGTTATTTAAAATAGGAAGGTGGTTGAAAAGTGGTATTGTTATTTATGCGACCAGGATAAAGTAATGGATATGAGACTTAGGTCAATGTGCCTTAGATATGTACATGAGGAATGCATAGGCCTAACAAAAAAAGACGTAGAGCCAGGATTTTTATGCCCATCTTGTTTATAAGTAAAAACGCATTTTCAGTTGTGAAAACTTAAGGATTACTTTTATTATATGGCTTTTATTACTCATTATAATACTTATTTCGGATACAATAAAATTTTCAAACTAACTTGTTGCATTTTTCATAACTTATCTTAATGAGAAATACGCATTTCCCAATAAGTGCCTTATTTGGAACAGCGATGGGCCTTGTTTGGAATACTGGCTCCAAATAAGGCCCTTTGCAACTTTTTTTTTGTTAATTGTTTTTTAGGCGGTTTGATGAGTATATTCACATTGTAATGTGACCTGACAACAGTTCAGACCCAAGTATAATGACCTAACAAAGTAAAAATATTTTTCTAGGACAGCTTAAGTTAAGTGGGCCTTAATAGGCGCACCTACCTTATTGAAAATACTACTGGGTGCGTATATACGGGTCTATTTCATGAAAAATGAACGCGACATGCGACATGCACATAAATAACACGGCGGTGAAGTCTAAACAAATATCCGAGCAGCACAGGATCGATGACATCATCTGCTGAGTATTAATATTGTTTTGTTTTGGGTTTCGGCATTTATTATTATATTTGTTGATATTAAGATAATATGCCGGGAGAGAGAACAGTTAGTAGATCAAAACTAAAATTAATGATACTAGTTCGATAAACACTATAATGAAACGTGTGCAACGTTAAACCACGAGGCGCCAGCCGAGTGGTTTATTTGCACAAGTTTCATTAACAAAGTTCATATCGAACGTGTATCATTCAAAATTTAATCAGTGCAAATAGATTTCATTTGTCTAAATTTCATTAATATCAGATAACGTTTTCGTAATTTTTAAAATTTTCAGGTGTCCATATTAGTCGATATCATGGTAACCGCATTTTTGATTGTTTCAATTTCGATAATATTGGAAAAAAATAAACAGTGAATGTCGCTGAAACAAAGCGAAATAGCGCGGCGGTCTTGGCGTATTACACAGAACGTCGGGGGAGAATGGATATACCAATCCAAAACATTTCATAGCCTACTTAAGATTTAAACATTTCATGAACAAAGAGTACAAGGACCAGCAGGTACATGGCTGTGTATAGCTAAAAAGAATAATTGTGTCGCTATTTTTGAAAAGGTGGTTTTGAGCTCTCTTCAATATGTACTAATATACAGATTATCCTATATTTTTTATTTTAACAAAACAGTCAAATTTACACATATCTAAGTATAATTTACACATTTCTAAGAATAATAATTTAATTATTATTTCAAACTAAATCGGAACATCCATGCCGTCATAATAACGCGTGATAGCGGCACGTTACATACTCACAGATAAGAGTAATCTGTGCTGTGACATAATGGTTTCCTTCCCGCCACTGTATGTGGTAAGTATTTTCAATACGCCTATGATACTTGCGTAAGATTTTGTTGCTCTGTGAATTTTTGTGTATAGGTAAAAGTACGAACAATAAGGGATATTTGATTGGAAAATCCTTTGTTAATTCTTTTGAAAATATATTAGGGCTGGGTGTAGAATTTTGCATTTTATTGGATTATTAGGTTATTATAAACATTACTAAGATTTTCTGTATCGGTTCTAAAATTAAGAGTATTTTTGGTTTGGTATTTCTTTATAGTTACTTTCGTAACTAAGAATCTAAAGTTAAAATTATGAGTTTAGTCGATTGCATGGTTTGTGAGAGCGGTGATAGATTTATTTGAATTTTTGATATTATGTTTATGTTCTTTTATTCTATTTTTAAGATATTACCTAGTTTGTCCAATATAGGTTTTTGGACAGTCTGAACAATCAATTATGTAAATGCCGTTTGTTTGATTTAATATAGGTGTTTCTTGTTTTAATGTAGTGAATAATATTTTAGAGTTATTTCCAGGTTTTTCTGCGATACAAATTGTATGCGGTTTAAGGTGGAATCCTCAACGTCATTGAATCTATTGTCAACCTTTTTTTTTTTTTTTTTTTATTTATTTATTTTACGTCGGCCTTTTTCCGCAACGAGGCCAATCACCGACGCCAGGGAATTTGTCACACACTATCTGGTAATTTTGCCGAATCCCTCTTTGTCGAGGGTAGGGTTCTTTAACGTGCCAACATCCATGACACGGGGCCCACAGTTTAACGTCTCTTCCGAAAGACGGCGCCACCTCTTAAACCAAATTCCAAATTTAACATCGACGTTGCCGGCACCGGGAATGGAACTCGGGCCTACGATCTGTAAGGCTGTAGCGCTAACCACTAGACCACAACGTCGACCTATTGTCAACCTATAACCTTATTATTTTATTACCTAACATTTAAATAAAATTCATATCGTCGGCATATTACTTAGGTATTAGAGAGTTTTCGTTGTATTGGCAAATTCAAACGGTTAACCATAACGAATACGAATACGAAGCCGCTATTTGACAGATCGTAAAAATAGTTTTCCTTTAATTCGCTTACCGTTAAGTCGAATTCGACAGTAAACATAACAAATATAACATAACCTATCTTTAATGGTTTGTGTTCATATTTTCATATACGTTTTGTGCTATATTTTTTGCTTGGTTTTAATTTCCTAGTACCCAAAATTCTAAAACATCATGATAGACGAAAGGTTGCTTTTATTGGACTCATCCAGTGATTCGGATTTGGATGATGCCCTTCTCTTGGAGGTGCTTGATCGCCAGGACATTCAGTATCGAGCACAGTTGTATGGAAATTTCAATTTAGAAAACTATAAATAATAATGCTGAATGCAAACTTTATTTCCGATTTGGTCATTGAAGATGGTCATTACGCATGCGTTCCGTTTTCGCTATGGCTTTGTCTTCCGTCCGTTAGCTTTCGCCACTTATCCGTAACGATAACGATAAATGACAGCTCAAATGTCAAAGTTGTCAAATAGCGGCTATCGGAATCGCTTTTAAAAGACAACGAAAACTGTCTAATATCTGACATATTACAAAAATATCAATTTATTTCATTGCTAATTTTTAGGGAATTGTATAGTGAAAGAACAATGACATAATATGTTAAAATAAAATCTTACTTGATATTTTTCGCTATACAGATCTCCTAAAATAATTAATGAAATTCCTTGATATTTGTTTAATATGTCAATCTTATTAAATATGAAGACGATAATGATTTATTTAAATGTTGTGTAAATGCTAGAAAAATTAAATAGGTCTACGCGAAATAGGTCATACATTGGCAAGCATGTTTATAGTCCCATCCTAAGCACTTTTTTTTCTGAATTATTTCTGGGATGTATGGTAATGAAATAAACTTATTATTTTCTTCAGTATTGAGTTTGGTTGGAATTCTGTTTATTTTGTTTATTCTATGTTTAGTAAAGTGGTTTGTAGAATTTTTTTGGATATTTATTTTTTTGGTTTTAATTTTGTTTAGGTTGTGTGGTCTAAATGTTGGATTTGTAAGCAGGGAAGCTCTAACAACTTATGAATTAACAACAATAAAGAATAATTATAATTTTTAGTATTGTTAATAATTTACTTCTGCTAAAAACATGTTAGTCGTTAGGATAAAAATAATGTTGTGCTACTGAGTTATCAATAGGTATGTTTTGTTCTTAATTAAAAATAATAGATTTAGTATTTAAAAAAAAATTATAAAATGTACATTAGCTATCATTGTAGTTCTGAAGATGGTTGTAAAATAAACCAAAACGTTAACAAATAAAAATATTTTCAATCAAAAGTTGACCTAAAACCCAGGAAAAATCTACTAATGTACAGAATTATTCTATAAATCGCTCAGGATTAAAAATTTGCAAATTTTTAAGCTTTCCCTATACTCAATGATTGTGACCCCGCATCAAATTTTAACCCTCTAAGCTAAGACATCCTGAAGTAGGAGAACATTTCCAAACATAATATATTATTTAATGGATCATGGATTAAGTTAAATTTATTTTTAAATTTAAAAATCCAAAGTATAAAAATACGAAAAGAAAAAGTAGTTTAATTTCCCTCCTATCTTAAAGGCATTTTTTAGCACTCACATGCACGTGGAGCATATACAAATTCAGTTTTTTGACGATATTTCTGTTCAAGATCGTCTTGACATTCAATTGACAACTAACAAATAATATTTTATATTGACTGGTAACAACCATGATAAAAAGCTTACCAGATTCGATCTTTAAGGTTGAATTCTCAACGTCATTCAATCTATTGCCAACCTATAACCTATTTCGCGTTAATTTTTTGAGTTTATAATTTTAATAACTAATATTTAAAGAAAATTAATATTGTCGGTACATTATTTAGGTAGTATCTGATATAATATTACAAAAATATCAATTTATTTCATTGCTAATTTTGGGAGAATTGTATAGTGAAAGAACAATGAGTGACAATGACATAATAATGATAAAAAAATCTTACCCGATATTTTTCGCTATACAATTATTCTCCTAAAATAAGTTATGAAATTCCTTGATATTTATTAAATATGTCAATTATTACCTAGGTATAGAATATCAAGTCGATACTGATTTTCTTTAAATTTTGTATAAAAGCTAAAAAACATAAATAAATCTACGCGAAATAGGTTATAGGTTGGCAAGCATGTTGATACTCCCACCTTAAGGTGGAATTATCAACGTTATTCAATTTATTGCCAACGTATAACCTATTTCGCCTTGTTTTTCTTAGTTTATTATTTTATTGACTAAGATTTAAAAAAAATCAATATCGTCTGCACATTATTTAGGTAATATCTGATATATTATTACAAAAATATCAATTTATTTCATTGCTTATTTTGGGTGAATTGTATAGTGAAAGAACAAGGACATAATAATGGTAAAAAAAATCTTAACCGATATTCTTCCATATACAATTCTCCTTAAATAACTTATGAAATTCCTTGATACTTATTTAACATGTTAATTAATTACCTATAGAATATGAAGACGATATTGATTTTATTTAAATTCTGTGTAAAAGTTAGAAAAATAAATAAATCCACGCTAAATAGGTAATAAGTTGGCAGGCATGTTGATACTCCCACTTTAAGGTTCAAACGTCATGAGGTAATTAAAATTTATAATTGCAACAATGGAAATCCAATGAAAATGGCCAACTGCTTCTATAGTTACTTGCTCACCACGAGGCTTTACAGCCTTTAAAGATTGTAGCTTACCTACTTATCTTTGTAAGATGGGTAACAACTAATCCCAGCTTACTATTTAAAATATATAATATAGGTACATAAGTAGCGGTCCATCACTTTATAAGAAAATCTTTTTGTAAGCTCCATGAAAAATATACCTAATGGAAATTATTGAATTTTTCTAGGGATCTAATTTTTTTTAAGTTAGTTGGATAAAAATGTTATAATCTACAAAAATATAACAAGGGTCCACAGATATTGATGGTGGCCAACATTTAAAATTTTAATTTTATTACAGAAATATCGTTGATATACTGAATTTAGTATACCTACTATGAGTAAGTAGTAGTCGATTTTCATTAATAAATTATATACCACTCATCGCAAAAATTCCCTACTAACTAGTTCTTTCTAGTGTTGTTAGCACTCGAGTGATAAATAACCTATTATCCGGTTTTTTTTATAACTGGAATTAATCGGTTATAATCCGAGTGACGATTGGTGACCTTTTTTTTTAGAAGAATCTTTCGGAAAGAGTCATTAGTGTCATTACAAATGCTGTATATGAACAGCTAATATTAATATTAGTTTTCAAGTGAAAAACCGGTTATAATCCGGTTGTTAAAATCACTTGAAGTCTCGGTAGTCGGTTATTAAAATAAATCGGTTATTCCCAACATTAGTTCTTTCTTAGCTAAATATTGTAATTACGTCAGTATTACCCTGGAACAAGAAAACTGAAATTAATTGATTGTCGTAGAATTAAGTTCCCCCCTTTAAAGTTATTAAAAATAACATAACTAAATTGTGGGAAAGAAAGGAAAAACTTAAAGTCTTTCTCCACAAAATTTAATAGAATAAAAATTCTCTAGGGGTCTCTACATATGTTTCGAAAGTAGAAACGTTCATCATCAGGAGACAGAAAATTTATTGAGTGCTGATGGTTTTAGCAGAAGAGGAAATGGTGTACAAACTTAATGGAGCTTTTATGGAATTAAAAAAATTGATGTGTAGAAGAAACATAATATGAAGAAAATTGATAAAGGTTAAACTATACTGAGTATGTTAAAAAAGTTATTAAAGGTGGTCCAAACCAACCAAATAAACTGGGAAAGAAGAAAAAACCTTCCTGACAAGAAGGTGTCGAAGGTTATTTAAAAAAATGTTATAAAACTTTTCAAGTTTATGTCAGTAAGACATTATAAGTATAAAATTGTCATATCACAATAAAATGACATTGCAAAAACTGTTTTGTGGGGTACTGAGGATTAAAGCTCAGTAATCCCGCAAACGGTTAATTTAAAACCAATAAAATTAATTGATAAGTTCAACATGTTTTTTTAAAACTCAAAAGGTTATTCACTTCCACGTGCAATGTAATTTTATTGTGATATGACAATTTTATCCTTATAATGTCTTACTGACATAAACTTGAAAAGTTTTATAAAAAAATTTAAATAATCTTCGACACCTTCCTTTGAGGAAGGTTTTTTCTTTTTCCCCAGTTTATTTAGTTGGTTTAAACCCCCTTTAATAACTTTTTTAACATACTCAGTATGGTTTAACCTTTATAAATTTTCTTCATATTATGTCTCTTCTACACATCAATTTTTTAATTCCATAAAAGCTCCATTAAGGTTCTAGACCATTTTCTCTTCACCTAAAACCATCAGCACTAAATAAATTTTCTGTCTCCTGATGATGAACGTTTCTACGTTCGAAACATGTAGAGACCCGTAGAGAAATTTTATTCTATTAAATTTTTTGGAGGAAGACTTTAAGTTTTTTCTTTCTTTCCCATACTTTCAACTCCACTTTAAGCATGGACTATTTCTTCATAACTAAATTTAATTGAAAACAAAGATTTAACTATAGTAGTAACACTTTCTTTTCAGCAGTCTGCAAATCCCTACAACCCCAACGACTACACACGAGTGGACTATTCAGCAAACTTCGCAGCTAACTACGCGTTAGCGCATGCTCAAATAAATCAAGCGCACGTCACCAACCTCAGTAGATTAAAAGAACACAATGGGACTGCAAATAAAGAACTAGATCTTAGTAACGGACCTACTCCGGCAACTAGTCATGGAACTCAGCAGCATTCTGAAAACCACCAGTGGACTAAGCACGAGGAGTGGAGTAATCATTCTTTACAAAATGGTGGATATTCCGGCGATAATGCTTTTATCCCGAATCAATATTTGGCAGCTGGTAGCAGTAAGAATTATTGGACATAGCGTAATGTTCAATGCGAAACTACACTACTCCACACTGTTAAAGTACCAGCGACAAGTAATGAACGTGCTTAGTTGATACAATGCATTGACAGCTGATTGTATCAATACCTTGAAGATGATTTTGTTAGCTTTCATTTGCACAAATATTTTATTATTGCCATTAAAAGAGTTACATGCTGCAACTACTACTGCTTGAGCAGACTACTTGCTGGTTAAGAAAGCTAATCAGATAATTACTACCAGCGCACCAACCAGTAGTTTAAAAGAACATTGTTGCTAAGAAAGTAGTCATTCTTAATAAATTGACATACCAGAGTAACCATGAAGTGGGTACAAATCATAAAAATCTGATTAATCCAGGCACGAGAAGTGAACGAACCCCTTGGTTCACTAAGATGAATGTTCTGTCGGCATCATAGAATTAGACAAATTATTAAATTACTGTGTAATGTAATGGTGCGATTCTATAAACTTTTTCTTAGTGTGCGATAAAAATACTATATTATTTATAAATAACTTTGCATCAGCAAACTATTTTAGATTCTATACCGCCGGCACCGGATATATGGAATATCCTATACTTATCTCTTCTGTTTATAAGCCTGCTTTGTAATAATAAAAAAATATAAACTTAATAAACTTTATAACTTTATCACCAAATTTTTTAACAGAATTTAAAAAAATCTATTATTTCACACGTGTAATATAAAGGTACACTACTATACAGGGTGGCGCACCGAAAACTTTCCACTCAGGTTTATTTTCTTGTTAATAAATAAATCAAAATTCGCTTGAACACGGGAACCTTAGTTCTTAGGGGGACATATTTTTTTGCTATTTTCACCCCTCCCCCTGCTGGAATCACTACGACGAGGTGGCTTCCTGGTCCACCCTTAAAATCTTAAATGGAAAGGGTGGTCGAGTGACACTTTATTTTAAAGGGAATTGAATTGCCTTTCAAACATGACCTTGCTAGTTTAAATCAACTGAATAGTTCCTGAGAAAAAGGGCGAAAAAGAAAAGAAAATTTAAAAGTAATAAAATTTATTACCGCTTGTATCAATCAAGTAAATGTTGAAAATGTTCACCTCCAACCTCCATGCAATTGTAAAGGCACTGTTCAAAATGTTCGCGAACATTATGAAGCGTTGCGAGAGTTATTTGTCGGCACTCGTACACTATTCGTTGTCGCAAGTCTTCCAAAGAATTGGGCTGGGTTGCATAAATTTTAGACTTTAAATGTCCCCACAAAAAAAAAGGTCAGTGATCAGTCAGGGGATCTTGCAGGCCATTTAATAGGACCTCTTCTTCCAATCCATTTTCCTGGAAAATTTTCATCCAGAAACTGTCTAACAGGGAATGCATAATGCGGGGGTGCTCCGTCTTGCTGAAAGTAAATATTTTCTGGCCGATAACGGTCATTTTCTTCTATGGCATTCGTTAAAGCAGGGTTAATAGTGGTTTCCAACAGGTTTAGGCAAATTTCACCTGATAAATTTCCAGGTATAAAATACTTCTCAATAATACGGTCCCCAAAAATTCAAGCCCACACATTTAATTTTTCGGGATGTTGATTATGCACTTCTCTAAAAATTCTAGGGTTGGAATCCCAATACCTACAATTCTGTCGATTGACAGTACCATGAAGAAAAAAGTGCATTCATGGGAAAAACAAATGATAAAATTAAATCGTGGATTGCGAATGATCATTTCACTAATTTACTCGAAAAAATGCAAACGGCAAAACAGATTTTAAGGGTGAAAGCCACCCCATATGCTCCATAATGTTCGCGAACATTTTGAACAGTGCCTTTACAATTGCAGGTGGAAATTTTTTACATTTACTTGATTGATACAAGCGGTAATACATTTTATTACTTTTAAATTTTCTTTTCTTTTTAGCCCTATTTCCCAGGAACTATTTACTCGATTTAAACAAGTTAGGTCGCGTTTGTAAGGCAATTCAATTTCCTTTAAATTAAGGTATCACTCGACCCTCCTTTCCATTTAAGATATTAAGGATGGAAGCCACCCCGTCGTAGGGGTTCCAGCAGAAGGGTGAAAATAGCAAAAAAATATTTCCCCCCTGAGAACTAAGGTTTCCGTGTTTGAGCGAATTTTTATTTATTTATTAACAAGAAAGTAAACCTGGGTGGAAAGTTTTCGGTGCGCCACCCTGTATAGAACGGTATCTATAGGTTAGCTGAAACAGGACAAAATACGAAATATCCTTTTTTTGAAGAAACATTTTTCCAAAAGTTTAGGGTTGTTCAAATGTTCGTAGGATGGTATTTGTTTAGTTTTTATTGGATAATTTTTATAGAAAATACACAAAGCAATAAGCTTTAATCGGGCATAATATCTATACTTTCTGCCTTAGAAATATTAGTTTAAACGAGTGAGTAAAATTAATCTATTTTGGTGAAAATTGATCTCGAGTCGATAGGCTCGGCGGGCGTAAAGTGGGCACCAAATTAATGGATTTACCTACTTCGAAAAAAGGTCACCTTAATCCGATATGTAATCTGGGTACTCCGGCACCTTTCCAGTAATTATGAGCGCCCGTAATTATCGCAGGGGTTTTTCTTATAGGTTAAATTATTTTATAGTTTAAGTGAATTAGTTTGGGTCTAGTCGAGTATAAATATGATTGTCAACAATTTTGTAATTTTCCTAAACACATCCGGAAAACTTACTTCGTATTCGATATTTTTGGCGTGTCTTGAAAATAGTGATAAAAAAAACAATTATGGAGATATCGTTTGTGGATAGTGACAATGGAAAACGTTTGTTAGTTATTAACCAATATACATACAAAGCAAAAAGTGTTAAAGAGTGGCGAAGTTATTTGGCGTTGTACCAAAAAATCTTTAAATTGTGGTGCAAAAATGTTTACGCTTGGTGCTAAAAAATTAGTTTGCAGAAGCCAGCTAGATCATAATCACGAACAAGATGAGCGTAAGCTTAATCGAAAAGTCATTTCAACTGCATGTAAGCGTAAAGCCGTTGATGATATATCCGAAAACAGCAAAAATTATTAGACGCGAGCTGACTAACCAAATGCCTAAAACCATTACAACGACCGATTTAACTTATATCCGCAGAAATTTGTACAACGCAAGAAGAAAATTTCATCCAGGGCCACAACCAAGAAACAGGGCAGTTTTTAACTGGTGCCCAGATTACATGTAGGATTAAAGAATGCAGGTAGGTTACTGCCCGGTTTACATCCGCCCGATAGGCTACAAGGAGACAGTAACATTAATAGTACCCTAGCAGCTATTAAGAATTTATTTAACCTTTTTCATTAGCTTGTTGAGATAATTATTTAAATAATATTTCAGATCATAATGTTTTATTTTTACTTTCTTTTCTTCTGATAGATTATTACAATCTAGGCCTGTCTTAAAGTCATATTATTTAGGTATTTTTTTTTATAAAAATTAATTATTTTAGTTTTATTTCCTACTTTATTATATACTCCCTTGCAAAAAAAAGGACATCATGTAACTTGGATTAAGTTTATGGCTTTATAACTTTTTTATTTTTACTCCGATTTAAGGGATTTTTTAGAGAGCTCTAGATACATTTATTAGTTTTAACATGCCCATGCAAATTTTAAGAGAAATTTATTTTTTGACATATTATACAAGGCTTATCGAAAAGTTGTTTTTTTTGCCGTGTCAAAAAACCCTGTGAAATAATTAAGGAGCAAAATTACTTCAAAATATCAGTTTCCATTAAGCCGCAAATATTCTTTATATTTTGGTTTCTGGTTCATGTTAATACGTGCATTTGTTCTCACCCAAATACAAAATGATCTTGATGATGTCAATAATTTAGGAAACGCAAAACTAAAGCTATTGAGGACCGATTTCTTTTACTTAAAACCCTTTGGAATCGTTGTTTGACGTCGTCAGTACAGGCGAAACACTAACTTCGAGAGGTTCGAATTAAAAAGTCAGTTATTGGACAGTTCGTCGAGTCAAGAATGGAGGAATATCACCCAGGATGATATTTGCGGGCTAATTGATGGCATGAACCGACGTGTACAGGCAGTAGTAAGGCCTAAAGGAGGCAATAGAAATATTAGAGATGTGTTTAAGTGAAAAAGTTGTTGTTGGTACCTGTTAAGTTGTTTCAACAATAATTTCTTTGGTTAAAGTGTTAAAAATTATTATTTTGGCAATAACTCTGAAACGAACAAAGATATCGAACTGCGGTCTTTACATTTTTTCTTGCAAAGTTAATCTACTATTATCCGATTATGATATCATAGTTATACCGTATGATTTGAATTTTCGGAATAAAATCAAAAAAACTGTTATTACTACAAATTGTTACCTCTGGCCATTTTATTAGAAACTATTATGTACCAGTGGATATGACAATTAAAATAACTTACCATTATTTTTTAAACAAGGCCAAATTTAGTAAAATCGGAAGTCGTTTAGAAGTTACAGCGATTTTAATGATAACACATTATCAAGGTCGGTACGCCAATGAGCCTTTAATGAAAATGATGCAGAATTATCTAAACTTTCTAACGATGTAATCAGACATATTACCATAATATGGGAATTTTCGGAGAAATTTAGAATTTAAAAAAATTATTTTCAATTGTGCCTCTTGCGGTGAAGTGCGGAACTTGAGAGTATCTTCCAGAATTTTCTCATAATCACTTTAATCATAATTCCCCCCCTCTCTCCCAAAGTTTCTATGCTTAGTAGTTTCCGAGATATGGCCGGTGGCTACCCATAATGAAACAATTATATTTGACACAAAATTTAATTAATTTTGGTACTGTTATTAAAAATGGAACAAATAAGTGCCGAATGAAAAACCATTATTTCTGTCACATTTTTTTATTGTCAATTAAGTACAATGATGTAGGCTTACATAAGAGATAAATTGAAATATTCACATTTATAATAAAATTTATACTTTTGACATTATTGTCTATTTTTCATAAAATGTAAATACATTTATTGTCAATTTTAGTAACTAAGTTTAATATACGTCAAACATTGAAAAAAGAGTATATTAAGGTATATTCTAAGGTAATTTTTAAATCTATATTGTCACACACAGCTTATATTGTCCTGATATAAGTACTGATATATATTAAGTTCCAGCCCTACGGATTAAAAAAAATGAGTTTTCCACACTTTCTATCACACAGACTGTCTGTATCTGTCTTTAATATTTTTATAATTAGGTGTGATGGATCTAAAAATTGAAAACTTTACATTTTGAGTTCCATTTACATCAAAACCAAGGGAGCCATGCAAACATGCCATATTTTGCCAATAAAGAACATGTTGCTGCCATATTAAAACCATGTAAAATGTATATAATATTTTTAGTATTTTATACGGAAATCCATTTTACTAATTAAAGTATTTTTGTGTAGAATTTTATTTTATTAATATTGCCTTATCATTTTCAAAACTACCCCATTACGGTACTCTATCTGATTTATAAATATATGTCAGTTAACTTTGTTGATCGAAGAAGGCTTTTTTTTGAGTTTTCTATGAGTACTTAGTGCATATATGTCAATTTTAATTTTCCCATTTTGAAAAATCTAATTTTATATTTGAAACTGGCAGAAGCTCCTTCTTTTCATTAAAAGGGATATTAATTTAATTTATGTTAGTAAAAGCTAACGATTGGGCATTTTTGAAAAAATCCCTGATCGGGCAAATATATCTTTTGGAAAACTTCATTCATGTAATAGATTGAAATAGAGAAGCTTTGTAACAAACCCTTATTTAGATGATACAAAATACGACGCCCAAGTTGCAGTTGGATACATTACACACGAAAATCACCTGACATAAAATTAACTGATCCAAGATAATTAATAAAATACTTTAACTTGTTTAAATTCTATTATTGACCATTAATTAAGCAATTTTTACATTATAAGAGCTTAGATAATTAAAGCCTGCTTACATTAGATACGGTCAATGCAATTGCAAGTTAAAATTGCCTCAAGGTATGCGCTTTGGTGACTTTATGATTAGCCGATGCAATTTTACTTGCATCGCACGAAATTAGAGAATGTTCTAATTTAATTTCGAATAACCAAAAAAGTTTTCTAGCCACATTTTTATTCGCAACCTGTTAAAAAGGTAAACATAATCTCCACAAAAGTATTTGTGTTTTGAATCGTTGGGTGTAGTTTTTTATTCATTCATATGAATATTAGGATCGTCCACTTCTGTATCGAATTAACAAAAATACCAGAAACACAATTTTACAATAAATTACAAAACCTATTATTTAATCAAATGATATTGGATGGATATTTAAAGTCAGTTACATCTATTGTCAAGATACTTGCATAAAAAAAAACATTGCTTCATCTAAAGGGTCATTCAATGCAACTAATTGTCAATGCAACTAATTGCATCGCTGTAACTTGCATACGTTAACTTGCACCTAATGTAAACAGAGTTTCAAGAATATAAACTTAAAAATATTAATCCGGATGAGGTATACAAATATATTATAGAAGCTTTGAACTATAGTGATCATATGCTGTTACCAAAAACTATTTATTTATATAATCATTTTTTTACTTATCCGTAATTCAAGTTATGCATTTTTGTAAATATGGCGGCATAAAAAATATTACAGGGATCAACATTTTTTTAGAACAGGGTAAAAATTGATTTGTCTTATTTAGAATTGATCGACTTTCTTATTTTACTTTGTTTATATGTTATAGCATGATTTTTTGTTAATCTGCCTTATTTATAAATATATATTTTCTATGTTTCAGTCAATTCACGAACCTTCTTGGTAAACTCATTTTTGCACATTAGGAAACCGAGGAAGCTGTTCATTTTTCTAGGAGACATAACTAAAGTACAACAAACAAAATACGCCAAGTTATGGTCTAATAAGAAAAAAATCCTTTTTCTAATGTGCAGTAGTAGTAGTGGTTGTGAAAAGGCTCATTAAACTAGAAAGTAGAAGGCCATCCTTTTAGGGTACCTGAATCTTCTCCCAACTACCTCAACCACCTGCCCCCTCAGTAAACCTTCCCGATCTCACGACAAAGGTCAAACTGGTAGGTAAGGACGATAAGTCCCTCTCCGCGGAGAATGACGGACCAAAGACTTGATACCTCAGTCTCCCGTGTCATAAATGTTACTTGTTTCGGTCTAACTTAAGCATGATCAGACATAACTACTTAAATACAGAAAACAATGAAACAATATTTTACACAACTAAAATATGTAAAATCTTAAATCATTCAGTAAATGATATTTATCTTTTTAAAGTAGATTTTTTTATATTGTTTTCTGTTTCGTGAGTCATAATGCTTCAGTAGGTACAAGAAAAACATGTAGTTACCCTTTAAATAAATAAAACTTCTTATGAGACCGTGACATTCTGTAGTTTGTTGATTGTACTTTATGAAACAGTGGTTTATTGTATACACTTATGCTTTTCATCTTTTATCACTAAATAATACTTCAATTGGCCCTAATTAGAATTTTCCTAGATTCTAGCATCATATGTATCCGAAGATATTCTTGATTGTTTAGTTTTTTGAAAATAAATACCTAGTAATGATATGGTTATAGACATGGGTAAGTAATTTATTAAAAATATGTGGCCAATTTGATTTGATATAGTTTTTAATTTTGTCAGTCTATCTAAGTTTTAGGTATTGTGGCCAGAATTGGCAACTGAAAATCTACTTAAAAAAGTGTTTGCGATAACGACAAACATAATTTATTTATTATTGTTGTATTCAATATTGCATAATGTCTCATAAATAGAATACAAAAAAAAATAGCTAAATATAACCTATTACCTATGCATTTGCCTTGACTTTGCTATTTTTATCTATGAGAGCTGATTATGTAGTTATGTTTTATATTTCTTAACTCTTAATAAATTTGGAACAAACGGGATTTTAGCTTTTCCGTATTTTTCAAATTCTAAAATACACAGAATACTTTTAAAATAAATAAATTTTGTTTATGACCAATAGAATTGTTAGTTTATCTTCTATTCAAAATTATTGTAAGATTTACTTAATGTCATATTATTTATTAAAAATGACCAGTGCTACAAAACTTGGAATATCATGATAATTCATTAAATTCAAATTTTAACTACTAACAATCATTTTCTGTTGCTTTGGGTTAAATAATTAAATGGATTTCTGAAGATAACAGACCTCAGTAATTTCTTATTCTGGTATAACTTAATTAGAGCAATTACATTTAAATCATCGTAATAAGAGAATTCTTATTGAAATACATAAAATGTAATTGGTTTCATTACTGGAACCTTAATACATAATCATAGAACTTAAAATTATATAAGGCAACAGACTTATATAATTAATGCCGAATATATAAACATTTATCCTTTTACAGGGACACTATTACTGCTCTTTGCCTATTCAAAAGATGTTTTGAGAAATACAAACTTTTAGTATTATTTATTTTGATTTTTAATATAAACTGATTGTAACACCTAAAAACCTTTTTGTTGATTTTTATTTAACTTTAAAAAACGTTCGGCACCGTAGTTATAGAAAAATAATAAAATAAATATGTGTGAAAATTATTGAAAATTTATTAAATGTTATGAAAAGCAACGAACTATATGATTATATTAAAAATTATGAATTCTTAGTCAGCATTATGCCTGCTTAACTATAAACTAAACTATAAACCTCTAAAGAATATTAATTAGTCACAAAAGAGGTACTGCATGTAAACAAGTCTTGTTTTACTTAATATCGTGTGAAAAATATAAGGAAAACTTCAATACATATTTTAATCATAATTTTGATATCCAGAAAAACATATAGTTTAACTAAAATAAAAACATATTATGCTTGCTATTAATGATCAATCAATTTACATCAAAAAATATATTTCCTTTTAAAATTTTTAAAAAATTTCCAAATTATTTTACACACGATACGATCAGTTTTGCTCTTTTAGGTACCTGATAAACTAAAGAAGCTGCCACGTCAGTCAAACATGTAATATATTATTGTATAATGTTTTTACGAATTGTGTTAAATAACATGGAAATTACAGAAAAAGTTGTGATTTTTAGTTCCATTCAAGTACTTTGTAATGTATTTTAACAATTATTATTGGGCGATTCATTAAGATTTATCCTTATAAAATAATATAAGGATGAAGTAGCAACATGGCTATCGATGGTGTGTAACATACATCAGCTCGTATTTTGAATTACCTCTTATAGTAAAGGGTTTTCCAATAAGAACGATATGATTTTGGAACGGTATGGTAACCATGGTAATAAAGTTATACCTGTCACCAGTTGTCAGTTATTGTCAGTAAACTATAACAATTTATTATGGCTAAATACGCGCTTCAAGAGCGTTTGGTTATTATCCAAAAATTTTACGAAAATAGACGATCTTTTGTGAACACTTATCGCGCACTTCGCGAAAACTTTGGTGTAAATAATCGTCCTCCTTTGCTTGCCATTCGTCGCATCGTTGAGAAATTTGAAAATAATTTTACTCTTCACGATGTAAAAACACTAAGAAGACATCGAAACGCAAGAACTGTTGAGAATATTGCTGCTGTAAGAGCTAGTGTAGCAGTGGATCCAAATTTATCAATTCCTCGTCGTGCTCAAGAGTTAAGGATTAAAAAAACGACAACTTGACGTATTTTGAAAGAAGACTTGAATTTACACCCGTATAAGATTGTTTTGACTCATGAACTTAAGCCACTGGACCATCGTCGGCGCAGAGAATTTTCTGCTTGGAGTTTGAAGTTGAAAGGGATCCTAATTTTGCCAAAAAAATTATCTTTTCAGATGAAGCTCATTTTTGGTTAAGTGGATACGTTAACAAGCAAAATTGGCGTTTTTGGTGTGAAAACAATCCACAACAGATTCATGAGAAGCCTTTGTATCCGCTAAAGCTAACTGTATGGTATGGTTTATGGTATGGTGGCATCATCGGACCATTTTTTTTTCAAAATGAGGCAGGAGATGCAGTTACAGTGAATGGTGAACGATATCGACAGATGTTAAGAATTTTTTGTGGCCAAATTTAGATGCACTTGATTTGGAGGATATGTGGTTCCAGCAAGACGGTGCCACATGCCACACTGCTCATGAAACTATCGATATACTGCAAGAAAAGTTTGACGAAAGGATAATTTCAAGGAATGCTACTGTTCAGTGGCCTCCAAGAAGCTGTGATTTAACTCCTTTAGATTACTTCTTGTGGGGCTATTTGAAATCTAAGGTTTATGAAAACAGACCATAAACACTTGATGCATTAAGGTTGAACATTGAACCCTGCATTCGTCAGATCACGCCCGATTTATTGCATCAAGTCATCGAAAATTGGGTTCGTCGAATTCGCTCGTGTACACGAAGTCGCGGAGGACATTTAAACGATGTGTTATTCAAAACATAAATGTTATCGACTATACTTTAAGATAATATAAAACGTTTTGTTGTATCTGAAATTAGTTTAATTTTATTTCATTTTGAAATCATATCGTTCTTATTGGAAAACCCTTTAGTTTTAGTTTTCTACTATAACAAACGTTTCTTAAAATGGTAAACTTTTGCAATAATTTTTATCCATTTTTCTATGATTGTATTAAGGTTTTCATATAAAATTAATATACCTAGTGTCACAATAAAACAAAAAATATGTGTTAATATTTTTTGTTTACTGAAATCTGCTGAAATTAAATATATTTAAAGGAGAGTCACTCTAGGATGTCTAAACACTTTTTTAAGTAGAATACTATCGACTGCTGGTTGGAGAAGGTAACGTTTGTTCTCTAGTGGTACCGACGTGACTTTGGTATAGCTGTGGTTCTTGGTTTTCCCATTTGAGGAATCCGTCCTATAAAAAAGGATAAATAATATCACTAAGTTGCATGAGTTAAAATAAATTACAATTTAAGTTCTACATGCAGGGATTTGCGCAAGTCTGATCGGGTTAAATATCATAAGGTATTTGTCACAGTTAATAGATTTGATAATTAGAATAGCGATGTTTCCAAATTGCTAGTTTTTCAGACCTCCTGACAATTTAACTTCATTAAGTGAAGAAGAATTATACGTGATAGCGCGGAATTTACAAACGATATACCATAAAGATATACCAGAAAGAGAGTTGGAGATAGTAGTTCAAAATTAAAAACAGTGTATGAATTTGCGGATCATTTAATAATAAAAAATCAGTGTTTCTTCAAATTTTCCCGATGTAGGTACCTATCTAGTGCAATAATATTATTTCTAATTTTAAGAGTTAGTGTGTCATCAGCGGAACGATCTGTTTCCAAACATAAAATAGTAAAAACCTATTTACGTAACACTATGAGACTTCAACGCCTTTCGGATTTATCCTTAATCAGTATTGAACACGAGTTTGTTAAAACATTAAACATCGACGAAATTATAAACGATTTTGCAAAAAAACTCTCGACGATATGGTCGTTTTGTATAATACCTTATATAGTACTTAGTGACATAATGTTTGTGCAGACTTGTTGAGCGTTTATTTATGTGTTTTACTGTTTTCTGTCTTTTGGATTCTATAAGGCTCGATCACTGCTACCCCCGTTACTACCATACATGGTAAGCAGCATTATAAGTGCAGCAACCTGTAGTGGTATAGTAGTAGTAGTGGTTGACTCTGATGACATGACGCTATGTTCTGATTGTTTGCAGTCTTTTTTAAAATGTACCATCTATGTATTGTGTTAAATTATTAATTTATTTTATTTTAATTGGCCAAAGTGCGTCCTACTTTGTCCCTGTATGTTTGGACCCCACTGCATGTAAGTTTTTAGTTTGTATTATTTTTTTATTGTATAACTTGTTTTATGTTTCTTATAGCAGTCCTGATGATTGCCTATTTGGCCGAAACGCGTAATCACTAATTTTATTTTAAATAAATTTAAGATATTGCTTTCTTTTCCCCTAAATATACACCTACTACGCTTAAAGGGTAATTTTCTCTAGTTTAAAAATCATCACAAAATTTCACATGCACATCTATTTATCTCTAATAAACACTTGCCAAATAAGAATATTTATGGAAAAAACACTGGTATGTACATAATCAGCTAAACATTTATCTAGACATTAACTCATACTCTATAAACATGAAAACATTGATATAAAACTTTGTACAAGTCTTGAGCAGCGTACCACAACATTCACATTTGTAGTACTAGAATTACGATGCTATTCTATACTTTTTGGTGCTCTGTAACATTAGAAGCTTATTGAGTAAAAAAAAAGTTGATTAATTTTTTGTCTTATTCGAATGAAATTTAATTTGTTTCCAAAACTGAATTTTTTAGAAATTGTTTATACGTTCACCTGCAATATATTCTCAACATTAGTTACTGAATTTAGGCGTCTAAATTTAATTTTTTTTGACGATCCGATTTTGAAAATAAAAATGTATCAAGTTTTTTCTAGGACACTTACGTAAAAACAAACAACTATTGTTGCTTTCTTACTTCCAATATGATTTTATATCTGGCCGAGTAACGATTTGTTGTAAGAAACCCTTTTTTATTTGCGTACTTTTGAATTTTTATTATTACATGTCATATTTATTCAATTCATTCAATCATAAATAATAATTATAAAACTTGTATTCAAACGTGGTACCACCGAGTTAGCCCATAGTTCAACTCGACATCTGAATTCCCGATAACAGTTCCTAACTTGCTGTATTGGGATATTTGCAATAATTACTCTTATTTTTTCTTTCAAGAAATCTAGGTTATTATTGAAATTGGTTTTATACATACAGGGTGGCCCTTTAGTGTGGCAAAGTACAATAGCTCCGTTACTATTTCAAATACATTAAAAATATTAATACAAAAGTTGAAGGGCAGTAAGTGACTTATAACGTAAAATTATTTTTAACTCTATAGGGTGGCTCGAAAAAGCGGAACAAGAAAAAATGTACTTTTTTCAAATGGAACACCCTGTATATTTTTTCATTTTTAAATTCTACATAGAATTATAATTATTTTTTATTAAATACATTATAAGTCTATACTTTATAGTTTCCGAGATATTGACTCTTGAAAAGTGACATTTTTGAACTTTGACAGCTTCTAACTTTCTAACAGTACGTCTTAGAGCAAAACGGCTTACATGTCTCTATCTTCAATTTTTATTATCTTCCCAAAAAAATCAACTTCCAGTTAAACCGGAACAACTATATTTCCTGCTTTCGAGTAACATCCGGTTTAACCGGAAGTTGATTTTTTTGGGAAGATAATAAAAATTAAAGATAGGGACATGTAAGCCGTTTTGCTCTAAGACGTACTGTTAGAAAGCTAGAAGCTGTCAAAGTTCAAAAATGTCACTTTTCAAGAGTCAATATCTCGGAAACTATAAAGTATAGACTAATAATGTATTTAATAAAAAATAATTATAATTTTATGTGGAATTTAAAAATGAAAAAATATACAGGGTATTCCATTTGAAAAAAGTACATTTTTTATTGTTCCGCTTTTTTGAGCCACCCTATAGAGTTAAAAATAATTTTACGTTATAAGTCACTTACTGCCCTTCAACTTTTGTATTAATATTTTTAATGTATTTGAAATAGTAACGGAGCTATTGTACTTTGCCACACTAAAGGGCCACCCTGTATGTGGCGTCGGATATCCCCATAAATGAAAGTCGAGAAGTGTGACATGGGTACTCCTACGTGCTAACTGAATTGGGGCCATAGGTACCTTCCAATAGAATTGTTCCCAAAGTGATGATTTAGCATTTAGCCAATCATCAAAAGGAATTAAAAATTAGAATTGAAAAAAAAATCCAAAAAAAAAACTGTTGTTTCTGACGAGCCCTGTATAGTAATCGCAAATCTAATAGTTGAAATTGTAGTTTTAACATTAGCAAAATACATTTAATAAATCAAGGAATAAAAAAAAAGATCCGAAAAACTAAAAATGTTGTTTTTGACGAACCCTGTATAGAAATCGCAAATCACAATTTTAACACTAGCAAAATCCATTTAATAAATCAAGGAATTAAAAAAAAATATCCAGAAAACTAAAAATGTTGTTTGTGACGAACCCTGTATAGTAACCGAAAGGGGTTTGCTATGCAATATTTACCAGAAAATGATTTTTTTTTGGCAAAATGTTATCTCTTGCGATGAGAAAAATTTTCAGTCTACATATATTGGAAGGATTCGAGTATACAGGGTGTTACAAATTCGACATACCAGCATTGGAATCTTGGAAACCATAGGAGTTAGAGAAACGGTTAAGTGGGGGCAAAGTTGTGCAATTCGGTGCTGAATATAATGCCGCTTTAAAAATTTTCAAATTCCGAATACTTCCGATTTTATTCGAAAAAAACCGAAATTTTTCAAAATGGTTTTTATTTTTTCCAGAGCTCATTTGACTAGCTATTTAAAAATAAATGACACTTTGTCATTGCCACTTTTTCTCCTCTACAAAATGACGTTACTAAACTAAAGATCCCCCGTTTCGTCTCCGAGCGGCCATCACCAACTTTACATTTTTAAATACGAACCTGGATTTTTTTTACCGATTTTTAAACCCTCCTACCCTCAAAATGTAATGGCGATATTACTTTCTCATAATGATGAATTGTCCTTACTAATTTTTTTAAATTAATATTTTTTACACTTCTTGTCAGTCTGTGTGTCCTGGCCACGAATCACAATATTTATTAAAAACTTTATTTTATTTAAAACCTTTACAAGTAAGTTTCATGAAAAAGTTTGTCTAAAGTTCATGTTAGGTATTCAGGGGCGGTTCTAGACCCAAAATATTCGGGGGGCACCACATTGGCGCCGCCACAATTTTTGGTAGCCTTCGCAAGCAAATAACGCCGCAGCCCAAAATTTTTTAGGATCACGCCCAAATTGTATCAAATTATGTAAATAATAAAGCACCCAGAATTTTTTTTTTATCATTGGCATGAAATCATAAGTAGTATTAGGTTTCAGGAAAAAATATTTGTATTATTTCAGTTTTCCTTAGCCGCATTGTAGGGACATAGGTTTTGGATATGATTACATAACATGTTTCGCGAAGATTTTTGCTTCAATGCGAGGGTGCCTGAAACCTGGACTAGGGGCAAAATTAAAAAAAAATAGTTTTTCTAATTGCTTTATTATTATTCTGTGTATAAAATATGTACCAGAGACAACTGGTTTAGAAACAAAAAATCATTTCATCAACAACTTTAATAAATAATACGTTAATTAAAATCTTATTCACAAAAACAAAAAACATATTTTTATCTACGATATATTATGTGACAAAAAAACCAAGTTTGCATTAACTTTAGAAACAAAATATGCTATAATGCGAGGTTGTCATTGTTGCCAAATTGATTGTATTTATTTCGAGATATTTTAAAGTTTTTTTCAGAAATGTTGGGGGGTCCTGAGCCCGTCCCTGTAGGTATTTAAGTAATACAGGTAATACCCAAAAAGAATTTTGACTATTTGTCAAATTGCCCAATTTTAATTTACCAAAAGTCGATAAATCCAATTTTAAATTACCAAAAGTCGATAAATCCATTCTAAAAAGTTAATTAAAAATATATAGGGTAATGTAATGCAATAAAATTAATGCTGCTTTTAAGCACTCCATCAAGACAAATACATAATTAGTTTTTTTTTAGATCGGTGACAAAAATCTTCATATATGAGTTTTTTGTCATTTACTCAAAACAGGATATTATGGATTTATCGACTTTTGCATAATCACTCCTCATTATGTATGAATGTTTTAAATAAAATAAAGTTTTTAATAAATATTGTGATTCGTGGCCAGGACCGGACTGACAAGAAGTGTAAAAAATATGAATTTAAAAAATAAGCAAGGACAATTCATCATTATGAGAAAGTAATATCGCCATTACATTTTGAGGGTAGGAGGGTTTAAAAATCGGTTAAAAAAATCCAGGTCTGTATTTAAAAAAGTAACGTTGGTGATGGCCACTCTGAGACGAAACGGCGGATCTTTAGTTTAGTTTAGCATTTTGTAGAGGAGAAGAAATGGCAATGACAAAGTGTAATTTATTTTTAAATAGCTGGTCAAATGTGCTCAGGAAAAAATAAAAACGATTTTGCAAAATTTCGGTTTTCTTCGAATAAAATCGGAAGTATTCGGAATTTGAAAACTTTTAAAGCGGCATTATAATCAGCACCGAATTGCACAACTTTGCCCCCATTTAACCGTTTCTCTAACTCCTATGGTTTCCGAGATTCCAATGCTGGTATGTCGAATTTGTAACACCCTGTATAGAACACCAAATTCCCGATGTGATGAGAAGTATACTCAAAAAAAGCAAACCAGTGGACGTTTCTCCGTTAATGTGTGGGCATCAATAAGTAGTGTTACGGTGTGCAGGTTTATGCTGGAATATTGGTGAAACACTAAGCAGTAATATATATCTTCAGATTTTGGAAAATGTTTTTCTTCCTTCAGCCACGATAGTTTTTAAAGGAAATAACTTTATATTTCAGCAGGATAACTGCCCTGTGCATACTGCAAGAAATATAGGGAACTGGTTTAGACAAAACAACCTAAGATGTCTGCCTTGGTGCTCAAGAAGTCCTGATTTAAATCCAATTGAAAATGTTTGGGGATTGATGGTAAAAAAAATGTACAAAATAAATTTTAAACCACAGAATGAAATAGAGTTATTTGACGAAATAGAAGAAATTTTGGGAAGGGCTAATTTCGGATTACACCAGAACTATTATTTTGTCAATGCCAATCCAATGGCGCAGCAGTTAAATATTAGTATTTTGTTTGTTGTTTGTTAATAAATTTACCCTTTTTGGCTTTATACTTTTGTAGTTTTCTTATTTCGCAGCTGTAATTTAAACACGAAAATATTTAGAAATAACTGTTATTACTTATGGTAAAAATAGTACATACAATAATTTACAGCTATGCATATAGCTGGTGTTCTATCCAGGTATAAGCAGCAAGGTAAGAAACCCATTTTACCCAATTTTGTTGTAACTGAGTTATGTATGGATGGAGTGTACGATTATATAATATGTCGTCAACTGTACATACTCATGCATCTATTTTTACATTTTTCTATAAGTAATCAGCAGTACTAAATAAATCTAATCTAATCAGCTGAACATTTATGAATAATGTATCAAACTACCATTCTCTAAACACTAAAACACCAAAAACCTTTTTACTTTCTCGACCTGCATATATTCTCGTCGTCATTCGTTTTAAGATACGATCGTCCCGATCGGTTAAATCGTCGTACCGATCTGTAAGATGGCAGCCAACCTAATCTTGCCAAAGAGGCCACATGGCGTTTATCGGGCAATGACGTATATCCTGAAAAACTCCTAGTGGCAGGTCGAAACCAACCTGTTTTCGCAACTGAGCCTGTGAAATAAGAAATTAATTTTTGGTATTTTTAATGACAAAGTCTTTTTATACCAAAGTAACGAAAATATAACTTGTACTTTTTTCTGCAATCGTCCACAGACTAACATCTTTCTGGCGTGATTTGACGCCACAAAAGTCATTATTCCAGTATTGCTAACCGTTGCTAAGCAATGAGACATATAAAGATTCGAGAATATAATATTCTCGGCCTAGGTCAGGAATAATAAAATATTCCCGTGCAGAGTTTCGTTTATTCACATCATACATATACATACAATGTTGCAAACATCAAATAAATTAATATTCTTTTATTAAGCAATTATTAATTTTAAGATAAATTGGTTTTTTGACATATTATACAAGGATAACCGAAAAGTTAATCGGTTTTTCTCTGCCTAGTGTCAAAACACTCTGTGGAATAACTAAGAAGCAAAAGTGCTAAATCAATAATTAAAAGTCTTGAAACATTTAAGTTTTTGTGTTCAATTTTAATTTGGCATGATTTATTATCAAGAATTAATGTATTGAGTAAAATGCTTCAAAATCCTAAATTAAACATCGCGGAATGCATTAAAGGCTCAGATAATCTTAAAAAATATTTAGTTTCCCAAAGATCTGACGATAATTTTAAAATATTTGTCGATTCAGCAACAACACTTGCTAGAGATTTAGGTATTGATCCCGAATTTCCCATCGCGAAGCTCAAAAAAAAGTTAGTTTATTTGATTACGAGGGCAGTGATGAACCAGTTTTAAATCCCTTCCTGCAATTCAAGATTGCTTTCTATTTTGCAGTTCTTGATTACGCGATCTCTTGATAAATGAAAGATTTACCTTATTATCTGAGTGCTATTTAACGTTCTGCTTTCTGTATGAGTTTCACACCATTTCTAATGATGACCTCATGAAAGCCTGCATGGACTTAGATATTAAGTTACAGGTACAGGAGGAAGGAACTATTGTGAAAGATATAGACGGTATACAACTCTTTAATGAAATAACTTCATTTAAAGATATTTTTCCAGGTAAAAAACAGCCACTTATTAGATATTAGAAATTTTACTCAAAAATGATCTCATTCCCTGTTTTCTAAATTTTGCTCTATAGCAATAAGGATTTTTTTTTAACCTTACCTGTTTCTATGGCTTCAGGTGAAAGAAGTTTCAGTAAATTAAAAATTACTTGAGAAATAATATGACACAAGAAAGACTTTCAGATTTGGCCATCATCTCTATTGAATCCTAAATCTCTGAAAAAATTGTTCTCACCGCAATTACTAACAAATTTGCTTCTCAGAAAGCCAGAAAAATTATTTTATAGTTAATTACTAGGTAGTCTTTGAGGAAGGACTGATTTATATACTTTTCGTTTCGCGAGATTTATGCTTTAGTACTTTTCGTTATTTTATATTTTCTGGTAAATACTGTTGTTTTACATTTCTAATTATAAAATGTCTTATTATATCTATTTTTGTTTCAAAAGTAATATTTTTGTTGGTTTATTATTTTGTTAAAGTAAAAAGAAAAAAGGTGTCGCTAATATAACATATTAGCTGGCCCAAAAATAAAGTCTTTCCCGTAAGATTTTATTTGTAGTTTGCATTTTTATTAATGTTTAACTTTTTACTCTTATGTACATGTAGATGAGTTTATACCGTCAACGTTAAGTATTACTCAAAATAGGAAAAATTCTTTAGAGGGGCGGCATAATAGGTTTTTGCACACGGGCGGCCGACACCCTAGGATCTGCCCTGTTTGCGGCTTAAGGGAAACTGATATTTTGAAGTAATTTTGCTTCTTAATTATTCCACAGGGTGTTTTGACACTAGGCAAAAAAAAAAACTTTTCGATATATATGTCAAAAAATAAATTTCTCTTAAAATTTGCATAGGCATGTTAAAATTAATAAATGTATCTAGAGCTCTTTAAAAAATCACTTAAATCGGAGTAAAAATAAAAAAGTAATAAAACCCTAAACTTAATTCAAATTTTATGATGCCCGTTTTTCTTGCACGGGAGTGATATAATTTAATGTCAGTTTTTAAAAATCACAAAATTTAGAAAAATAATCTGAATAATTCGCACTATTTCAGATTGTATGTATAACATTACTTATAAAATTTAGTTTTTATATTGTCAGTATGTCATGTTACCATATTCATACCGGTTCTCATTAATACAGAGGTCATATGTTCATAATACATACATTACATAAGCTATTTAAACTGCAGCCTTCTGGCTGATTGTGTGCTCCAGTCTTGTTATAAAAGCTTTGTTATTTTTACAATTTTCAATAGTTTCATAATAAATTTATCATGCGGGAGGTTATCGCCGCTCTTACTCAAAACTTTATTTAAAGGTAAATAAATTCCAATATTATACTATACTTTAAATTTAAAAGATCGAAAATAAAAAAAATACTATATATTGGTACAAGAATTTCAATCAAAATGAGTGTTACGTGTTTAATAATACGACCATTCTCTAAACAGTATGCAAGAAAATAAACATAGTTTGCAAAATTTTTTGGTCGATACCATAATATTCCTAGAAATAATATAAAAGTAAATTATTTACGCACAGAACAAAAAAAAATTAAAATGTTATATTAAAAAGATATATTACTAAACAACGCGGTTAAATTAAGCTTTTATTACAAACAAGCCATAAATTTACAGCCATAAAGATGTAAAAGTAAAAATCTCCTTTAAACCTTTATACTTTCTAGTGTAAGCTTATTATTCATTCTCAAGGCATTCTTCTACGTCAATAAAAAATAGGTTACCTTAATAAGAAAGGTAAACAATGTTCTGAAAGAAAGATTTTAAAAATCCTTTTAAAATAGTACAAGAGGATTTTAGTTTTAGTTCCAGTTTTTAAGTACAAAGACTGTTAACTTTTAATTACTAACTTAGGTATATTTAAAAGAATTTGTTAGCTAAAATATTTAATAAAAAAGATTAAGACTTTCACGTAGGTACCGGGAAAATTTTTTTTTTAGCTTAATAATTGTAAAAACAATATTTTGCATGATATTTATGCGCTTTTCAAATTGTCGTTTAAAAAGCGCAAAAGCTTTGGGTATGCTAGTTGTTTTCTTTGAGTGTACAAAGCCTTACTTGTGTAGTTCACAATTATTGTTGCAAAGCCTTTATTATTGATCTTAGTAGGTAAATCCCGTTTTACTATTAATTAAGTTATGTTTATTTTAAATAATATTGTTTTTTAAGTAACAAATAGCCAACACATTTGTGTTTTTATTATATAAGTACTTTTTTCAAAATGTTTTACTTATATTTTCAGGCAGAAAAGAGATACTTACATTAACTTTCCTTCCAGTTTTCATTGACTTGTTTCAATTTTAGTGGTTCTTTTGACAATGTAACATCCTACATTCTTTATTTCGATAACCATGTTAATAAGATGACAGATGAGTAATTTTTTCTGAAACCCGTAATTACTACAGGGGATACCATACAAGCACAATAATGATATACAGTGTGACCACGGATAGAGTTTGGAAGCAGAAAAACTTTTTTATTAGTAGGTGTGGAAGAAAGTCATTCTTTATAAAAACGGCTGCTTGTGCTGAAACTACAATTTCGAATATCAGATTTGCGATTACTATACCAGGTTCATTACAAACAACATTTTTAGTTTTTTGGATATTTTTTTCTTTAATTCCTTGATTTATTAAATATATTTTGCTAGTGTTGAAACTACAATTTTAACTATTAGATTTGCGATTATTATACAGGGTTCGTCAGAAATAATAGTTTTTGCTTTTTGTATTTTTTCAATTCTAATTTTTAATTTATTTTGATGATTGGCTAAATCATTACTTTGGGAACAAATAGATTGCAAGGTCCAAATCAGTTGGCACGTAGGAGTCCCGATCCCACAGTTATCAACTTTGATTTATGGGGATATCTGAAGCCATATGTTTATGAAACCAGTTTCAATAACTTAGATCGCTTGAAAGAAAAAAGAAGAGTTGTTATTGGAAATATCCCAATACGGTAAGTTAGGAACTGTTATCGGGAATTCAGAAGTTGAGTTGAACTATGGGCTAACTCGGTGGTCACGTTTGAATAAAAGTCTTATAATAATTTATGAATAAATGAATTGAAGAAATATGACATGATATAATAAAAATACTTTAAAAGTAGGCAAATAAATAATGGTTTTCTTACAACAAAATCGTTTTCGAAGAAAGAAAGCAACAATAGTTGTTTGTTTTTACGTAAATTTATTTTAAAAGGAATAAAAAAAAACTAAAAATGTTGTTTGTGACGAACCTGTATAGTAATCGCAAATCTGATATACGAAATTGTAGTTTCAGCATAAGCATTAGTATTATAAGCATTATAAAGAATGATTTTTCTTCTATACCTACTTATAAAAAAAAATTTCCTCTTCCAAACTCTATCCGTGGACACACTGTATAATATTTACTTATCTTGTATGTAAATATTTTGTATACAGGGTGGCAACTATTTATTAATAATTTTCCAAAATTGGTATCTTGTATAGGATAATTTCTACGAAGTTAGATAAATAAAAAAAATGTTCCATATTTAAAGCTTGTTTACTATCCAGTAAATACAATACCAAATTGTTTTCGGTTCATGAGATTTGTTAAAAACTTCTAAAATTGATTTCTTTTATAACAATAATTATAATTTAATTAAATTTTTAAAAAATTTAAAAAGTTTTAAAAAAATCGATTTTTTTTCATTGTCAACTTAATTTTTTTAAATACGAACCTGGAATTTTATTTTATTTTTCAGCGTACTACGTTTTATCCCAAATACACTAATGTACCAGTCAACTCTATTTACTTATATCTCGGCATAAATTATCGGAAAAATATTGGCTTTAATTTTCATTTTATTCAGCTAAAATTAAAAAAAAAGTAGAAATCAGCAAAAAAAATCTGATTTTATTTAAAAAAAAATTTTCGCGAAACTTAATATACTTAAGTAAAACTACGTATGTACATTAAAAATAGGTACAATATAGTCATTTTATTAAGTGTTCAAAGTGCGTACTGACAATTTTTTCCAAAATTTTCCTGATTTAAAAAATAGGGGAGGGGAGTTACCCAGAAGTCCGAAAAAAATTAATTTAGACTTAACCTGTTACTTTTGCGGAAAACGCTCGGACGCGTCAATTTAGTTAAGACGATTTTTTTTTAATATGGCCAAAACGGAAATACAACTCTCCTTCCTTGTTCAAAAAGTCGAAAATTCATATAAAAGCCCAAGCTATTATTTATATAAATAAACTAATTTAGTTTTCAATAAAAAGTACACTTAGAGTACAAAATAACAGAAATAACCCGATAATTTTCTCAAAAAAAGAGCCTTCTTGTCCACTTCCGCACATGTCCTACGTAGCAACTGCTAAATTGGATACAATTTAATTGTTTGATCAAAATACAATTATAATAAAAACAATATATTATCATAGATTTGGTTATTCTTTCTACTAAAATATTCAATGACATAACCGAGATAACCCGCAATAGTCTTTGCACTATTAGCTTTCTAGGACTGTCACCCCGGAAAATGTTCATTCCGCACCTACGAAATCCACACTTTAAGACAGCGTCAGTTTGGCATCAGTGCGTTTTTTATCATTTCTGCTTTTGTTATAGTGTTGTGCGCCGCTTAAAGATATTGGTAAGTACCCGTTTTTTGATATATATTGGCAAAACAGTTAATTAGAAAAGAAAGTAAAAAATGCTCACTTTCTTGCGTGTCCTCTCTGCACCGCAGTTTCCGTTTACGTTACGTATTTCTTTTAGAAAAATAGATTATAGTATGGTGCATTTTTAGGTCGGCAGAACATAACCTAAGAATAATTCGAATCAGCGTTGCCAGATTTTGTGAATAAATTAAAAAGTCAAAAAATGTCCATTCGGCACCGTCCGTTCCGTGCCTGTTTTACGTTGGTGCGGATTGGACAGTTAGGTGCGGATTTGACATAAATAAGTGTTTATTGGTGCGGAATGGACAAATAGGTGCAGAATGGACATAAAAACGTACTTCTTAAGAACTAATAATGAAACTAACTATAATATGTTTGGTGATGTTATTTTAATGTCCCCTGTTTAATTCCGAGATACTTCCCACATATTTTCGGACACCCTGTATTATTTTTAGAAATGTGTTCTCCGTTTTTCTATCTTTAATTTTTTGTTAAATTGTGCTAGATCATGAATGAAGAGGAAAGAGAAAGTACTTATTTGGAATTTACGTTTTGGTTTTTAATAAATAGTTCTTTACCTTTTTATATTAATTTAATCGAATTTAATCATATACGATGTCCAATCCGCACCTTAAGTGTCAAGTCCGCACCTTTTGTAAAAACGGTTAAAAAAAAGTTGAGGCACCCAATTAATATTTTTAGTCTATTTTTTATAAAGACTCGAATCGTTCTTTAATTTTAATTTCCTTAAAATGTTCTAGGGTCATTTACCGATGAAAAATATATCCCAAAATATTATTTTCATATTTGGGTCAATACATTTTCCTCTTAGTTTTTTTCAAGATAGTATTTTATTCACACAAGATATATTTTTTGAAGATCTGTTGTAATTTAAGTTTTGTTAATATATATTGCATAATTTATTCTTACTTTTTAGCATAAAAAATTGCCTTGGTTTTTAAGGTGCGGAATGGACAAAATTATCGACCTTTTTGAGCAAATTAGCGTTTTGAGACCTTATTTTACAAAAAGTTGTTGATTTTATTCCCAAATATCTATCCTCACACCTTTGTTAAGTAAGGCAAATAACAAAAATATTAATATCTAAACTTTAAAAAATTAGAGTATAAAAAATGGTTTTGCCATATTAAAAAAAATCGTCTTATGTATGCTCACATTTTGACGGAATTAAAATAAAGTTTTTTTATAGACATTTGTCAAAGATATGACGACATCGATTTTTTATTAAATGAAAACATACAGCTTGTGATATATCATTTGAAAGCTAATATCACGTACACTATGCTTATACATTTTGGGGCGATTCTGTCAAGCTATTTTAAAATGGCGACTGTTAGAAGTTTGTAAAAAATCTCTATTTAAATAGGCGGAAATGATAAATCATTGATGTTTTTTTTACCTTTCAAGGTAAGAAATATTCATTGTTACACGTTCTGGCATTTTGTGACATTGTAAACTTGTAAAATTAATTTAGGTATTTCCGAAGTATTATTTTACAATTTTCTAAACAAAAATGGTTTTGTCGGAAAAACAGCATATTATCGAAGTCTTGATATTGTTAGGATGTGGAGATAAAATAAGAAGTCAAAGTAAAGTGTGCACTTTATTTAATGCTAAATATCCGGATAATCAAATTTCATAGGGCACTGTTAGTAAAATATTTCACAAATTTGATGAACATGGCACAGTAAAGTTGCCTAGGAATGGACGGCCACGTGTTTTAGGCGACGATGAAAAATTGGATATTGCATTATCTCTGCAGGATAATCCGCATGTTTCAACAGTTTCATTGGCTCAAACTCATGATACATCTAGAGAAGAAGATTTATGAAAGCAGAAAAATACCACCCTTATAAAGTATATATTGTCCACGAGCTTTTAGAAGGTGACTATGACAGGCGTTTGCAATTTTGCGAAGAAACGATGAGACGGTGTGAGGACAATAATAGGTTTCCATAGAACATATTATTTTCGGATGAAGCTATTTTCTATTTAAACGGGGTGATTACCAGACATAATTATCGTTTCTGGAGTCAAGAAAGTCCACGATGGATATTTGAAGCGCAAACTCAGCGGCTTCAGTAAGTAAATGTATGGGCAGGTATCATTAATAACCCAATTCTGGGGCCATTCTTTTTTGAAAGAAACCTCACAGCTGAATGGTACCTGTATTTCTTAACCTTCGAGTTGATGCCTGATCTAGCTGTAACTTTTCCCAACGAAGTAGATCCAGATATACGATAAAACAATTTGGTTTGGCAAGATGGTGCTCCCCCGCATTTTGTTGTCAATGTGAGAGGATATTTAGATGATATATTTCCAGGTCGCTGGATTGGAAGACGTGGTACAATTGAATGACCACCGAGGTCCCCAGACTTAACGCCTCCAGACTATTTTCTTTGGGGATATTTAAAAGAAAAAGTTTACCAAAATAGGCCGAATAATATTGAAATCGATTGGAGACACATAACATATCGACTGAAGTCATTCGGAATTCCGTCGACGGATTTTACCATCGTCTAGGAGCATGCCAAGTAGAGGATGGAGGACATTGCCAGCCTTTGCCACGTTAAACCACCTTTTTGTGTTTTGTTTTGCTTCGTTACATTTTTTTTGATAAAATAAATAACAAATAAACCATAACTATTGTTAAGTCACAAAATGTCAGAACGTGAAACAATAAACATTGTTTACCTTGAAAGGTAAAAAAACATCAAGTTTATCATTTCCTCTTAATAATTATATAGTGTCCGCAAAAAAGTCCGCATCAAATGGGATTTTTTTTTTATTATTAGGTATAGGTAAAAATTGAAAAGGCAGTTCGTTTTTGCTTACCTAAAAACCAAAAATGACGTATACTGAAGCAGCTGCACGACTTGCGTTACCTGTCAAATTTGACATTTTTAATAAAATAGGTTCAAAAATGCCCTTATTTAACAAAATATCGAAAAAATGTATTCGAAAAAGTTGTTTATTTAGGCATTTTTAGTCTCTGTATTTTGACAGTTTAATACAATTCTGATTTTTTGCCAGGTTCTTGAAAATTTTGATCAACCCTCGTAGATTAACTTTTATACATCGATGTAAAACCATTTGCCTTTACTTCACTTATAATATTATTGCAATTTTGTGTAAAATTTTTATTTCCTATTATTTATTTTGCTTCAAAAACTGAAATTGTTATTGATCAGTATGTAGTGTTTGATGCAAAGTTTATCTAATTACATCAGTTTTGCCAAAACCGACGTTTCTCATTTCTTTTAAGTTAGTGAACAGATGTACAAAAAGAAAATATTGGAAGCTTTCGTTAAAATTTTACTTAATTAATATTAAATTAAATTAATTATATTAAACTATATTTTTGTTGAATAAAATGTTTCGAGCGATTAATATTTATTCTTTTTAATCCAATATTAATTAAGTAAAATTTCAACGAAAGCTTCCTAATATTGAAACTAAAAATGCCTAAATAAACAACTTTTTCGATATTTTGTTAAATAAGGGCATTTTTGAACCTATTTTATTAATAATGCCAAATTTGACAGGTAACGCAAGTCGTACAGCTGCTTCAGTATACGTCATTTTTGGTTTTTAGGTAAGCAAAAACTAACTGCCTTTTCAATTTTTACCTATACCTAATAATAAAAAAAATCCCATTTGATGCGGACTTTCTTGCGGACACTGTATAGAGATTTTTTAAAAACTTCTAATAGTCGTTATTTTAAAATAGCTTGACAGAATTGCGCCATAATTTTTGAGCATACTGTACGAGATATTATTAGCTTTTAAATGATGTAGGTATCACAAGCTGTATGTTTCCATTTAAAACAAAGATCGATGTCGTCATATCTTTGACAAAAGCCTATAAAAAAAAAACGAATAACGTCAAACTGTGAGCATATATAAAACTAAATTGACGTGTCCGAGCGTTCTCCCCAAAAGTTACAGGTTAAGGCGATATTAATTTTTTTTCGGACTTCTGGGCAACCCTGTATGTGTTTTTTATTTAAAGTTGCTTGCAGTACCTATCTAGATGCATTCGTTATAGTTTTTATGTTAACAATGTGAATAATATAATATCGACTATATTGAACCTACTATAATAAAAAATCTTGCAACTTTAACATTTGAACAAAATTTACGAAAATTTGCTTTCGAAATCATTTCCTTAAAGATTGAAAATGATTGATGCAAAACTGTAAATGTAAAATCTATTTCTAAAAATCCATCGCTAGTATAATATTAGCAATAAAAAACAAATAATAAAAACAATAAATTTATCAGAACATAAACTTCTAAAAATTAATGGACGTTTTTATTATCTAAAAATAATTATCGTCCCTTCCTTGTAATTGAATGCCTAGAGTTAAACGGAGATAGATGTTTAATTCAATTAGTTGTTAACATGGCTGGGGTTCTAAAGGTCTCAGTTAATTGATTCTAAATCATATTCTGGGTCTCTACAAAGCAGAGTTATCAAGATATAAAATATTAAATTGATTATTAATTAAATTTTATCACGAATGTGTGCAAAAGGGTGGTGCGAGAATGGTGAAAAACTTTTTGCTGAAAGCCATGGAGGGTATTGTTGCTTGATAGTCGGTTTACGTTTAGGTTATTTTTTTTTGTTTTAAAAAGTATATTATATTAAAGATAGGTTGGTTTAAGTTATAAGTTTCTGTCATAAATCGAATATTAGTCGTTAGATTTAAACACATAGGTACCCAACATAAAGGAAAATTACATAAATTTATTTTAAACCAATTAAGGCCAAGGCTCCTTTTTGTTTACGTTACTTATAGCAACTGGAGATTATCGCGATAATTTTGCTAGTTCCTATTAACTTAATGAAATTAATAAGTGATACTATTTCTGTCAAAAAAGAAGTGCTTTATATCTATTGGCAAAAGTCACTCAGAATAAAATCAAAATACATTTTGTTGCTAACTTATAATTTTTATTGATACTAACTAATTTGCTTTACATATCGAATACCGGGGCTAAAAGAGACACATCAAAAATTTAACTAAACTCATCGAAAATATGTATTTTTAAGTTTCATTTGAAACTATAGACATGTAATATCAGATTTTATGGTTGAAAACGAATTAATGTTTTTAATGTTCCTGAAATTTTAGTAACAAACCTTAGATACTAACAAGTAAAAACAACTTTATTGTAAAAATATAGTGCGTCATATTTAATTAAGCTCATCGGAAATATGTTTTTTTAAGTTTCATTTGAAACTATGTAGACATGTAATATCAGATGTTATAGTTGAAAACGAATTAATGTTTTTAATGTTCCTGAAATTATAGTAATAAACCTTAGTTACCAACAAGTAAAATCAACTTCCATTTTAAAAATACAGTGCGTCATATTAAACTAAACTCATCGGAAATATGTTTTTTAAAGTTTTATTTGAATTTAAAACTATAAAGACATTGGATTTCAGATAACAAATTTGTTATTTAATGTTTCTCACATTTAAGTAATAAAAATGAGTTACTAACGGCTAAAATAACCTTCATTTCTAAAAATCTAACCAGTTACAATTAAATAAAGCCACCGGAAATATGTTTTTGTAGCATTTTAGCAGAAAAATTACAATAAGAAAAAACTCCAATTTATGAAATTTTTTTACCGAATCTCCCACGCAGCAGAATTAATAATTCCTAATAATTCTGCTGCTAGAAAGATTATAAGTGATAATTGCATGAATAAACAGATAGGTAATACAAATTTTAACGTCATCAAACCAGCGAGTAACTAATAATAATTAAACTTTTTTTAATGGTGGTAAGGTTTCCATCCATCTCATAAGATTTGTTAACATTTTATTTCGATGTAAATACTGTGGGTTTTCTAACTGATATATTCTTCTGAGCAAAACACGAATCTGACTTTTTTGCCATTTCATATAGAGCGTATCTTCTAAAAGGCTTGCTTACACCCTATGAGGCAGGATACTTTCCCAAACCGCTACCAGTAATAATTGTAGTAAACATGTATATACAGGGTGTCTGGAAAGAATGAGCAAAAAATTTAGGGGATAATTCTAGACCGAAAATAAATGCTATCTCTTCCTGCAACATTTTTTCGAAAATTGATTATTAACGGAGGTACAGGGTGTTTAAGTTAAATTTTATTTGCAGTTTTAAAATACATAACTAAAACAATAAATAAACATTCAAATCAAAAGTTGAAAGTGACGTCCTTCCTCTTTAATGAATAAATTAATTTTTCTTTAAAAAATCCGACGAACTCGATGGAATATTTCTTCCTTGGCTATGTATGCTATGTTTAAGGTTGAAAATAAATTAAAATGATTTCGTATTCATCACATGGAAGCAATATTATTTTAGCGTTTTTCTCGAAAACGGTTAGATTTATCAAAACAAAAGTAGTATGCCTAATGCCTAAGTCAAAAGGCTAGGCTACACCTATCCTAGATTTAAGTAGCTACAACAGAATTAAATGACGACTCTTACTATTCAATACCTACCTAGGCTACAACGTATAATATGTTGGGTAAAATATGAATGATGTGCGGAACTTGGTTTTAATTTGCAATTATTACTACTTTTTAAAATGGTTAAAATAAGTACGTTTTACTTTCTTACTTAAGAAACATCCAGTTTGTTTGTATTAGTGTATTACGTAAGTTAAGGATTGATTACGTCACAGGTACTTTTTAAAAAGACCTTTATTTAAAACACTTAACAATTAATAATGGTATTCTAACAGTATAAACTTAGAACTAATTATTACAATCTTAAACCTACTATTTACATATAATTTATTGATGACTTTTTATAAAAATTGGGACTGCGATTCGATGTTTTGCTGATGCAATTGCTTAGCTTTGCGGGTTAATGTATAGGTTTACCGAACCGTAATTCGTATTTTGCTATTTTTCGACGAAATAAAACCTATTTTATGAGCTGTAAACGGCGAAACGCGTCTGGGGATGAGTTTGGCGGAAGGAAACAGACAAAACTTTCTTGAATTAATATCTGTGATCCGGCACTTGTACCGATTTTGAGAGCGCACTTGCAAAATTTTCTGTTTTTACAGAATAACCCCTTTACAACTGACCTTTTCTAAGGTACCGTACTGGGACGCAAGATTTCGCACCGGGTTCTATAATTCCCGTCGATAATTGATCCTGACAAGTGATTTGTCCTTGAGCCCTGTTTCCTTTTGCCAATCTGAGCCTCACTGATGAGCCGTAAACGGCGATATGCGGCAACACCACGATATCACATCAGAGAATTTGAGACATCTGTTGCCGAGGCGCTGCATTATAATGACAGATTTAAGGTTAGAGTTACGATCAACTCCACAATGGCGGCCAAACCACCTCCAAGACGTATAAAACTGGATTGTCAACTTTTCTCGGACATCCGTCATTCTTATATAGTTTGATATTCAATGCAGATACCATTGTATTTTTGTATTCTTAGGTTATGACACTAAATTTAATTACTGTTAATTACCTACCTAAAAATACAAGGCTATATTATGGAAAACATAAAATATGATTAAAGACACTCAACATAATTTGTATGTACTTATTTTATTTAATGTCAGCCCGTGGAATGAAACCTTCGTTAGGGTCTTGATCGTATTTTTTAAGAACTTAGTTCTAAAAAAAAATTTTATACTATTATAATAAACAAAAATTAATTTTAATAATAATATTATACCTACCTACTCAAAAGTATATTTTATTATTATTTTAAAAATATACTCATATTTCTTGCCGCGGTATTTGTGGAAAAAATATTCATAATAGTAAGTGATTTTTTTAATAAAAAATCTTCTGAAATATTGGCATGACCAAAGTTTCAGTTTATTATTTTAATAATTTTAAATAATTCTAATTTATATTAGTAGCCAAATATTTTGTCAATTGACATTCATGTGATAGCTTGAATAAACTAAAAATGAGTAAAAATTAATTAATTAAATAGCTTGAATAAAGTAGAAATTAGTGAAAAACCACCATGCCTTTACATCGTTACTTGTTCAGCTGTTAGGTTTTTAAACTTTTAGGTTTTTATACTTTTATAAAGCTCAGCCGTCTGTTACCACTAATTTTTTGTATATATGGAATACCGATTCTATTACAGTCTAGAGAGATTAAGAAAATTCGCTGAAAGTAAAGGTTTTAGCAGAGGAAGCTAAGTGTAGAAATAGGCCGTAATTCTATTGAAGTGGTGAAAAAAATAAAATATCTTGGATTTTTATTGACAGCTATCTTAATTTTAAAGAGCATATTTTACACATTATAAACAATGTAACAAGGAATGTTAACTTTTTACCTAGGGTCGCTGGATCTTTATCCCAGTGGACAAAAATTACTGTTTTTAATACTTTGGTTTTGCCGCATCTTGTTTTTAGTTCATCTGTATTGTATTTGGCTAACAAAAATGAGATTAATAGATTACAAAAACCGCAAAATAGGGCGATGCAGATAATTTTGAGGGAAAGAAGAGACACACCTGTGAGAGATATGTTAAATAGACTAAATTGGCTTTCTATTGAAGATTTTCTTAAATTTTGGACACTGGTTCTTATATTTAAAACAAAAAATGGTTCAACACCAGGATACTTAACAAAAAGGTTACTGACTTACGAATCAGTTCATTCATACCCGACAAGAAACAAAACGAACTTTTACATTACAACAAAGAATAAAAGTAGCTCCGAAAATTCAGTTTATCATAAAGGCTTAATTAGTTTTAACTCCCTGCCACAAGACATTAAGAATGCTAGAAACCTTAATATATTTAAGAATAAACTAAAGAAACACTTAAAGGGAGAATGATTAAATAATCATGATTGTTTTATTAGTGTTATGACAAATAAATATGTTAACACATTGACAGTTTTATTTTATTGTATTGTATTTTTTGACAGTGTTGTTAGTATGTAGTTTATTTTATTTTTTATTTTAAATCTTGATTGTTTTTGTAAATTTTTACTGAGATTGTTGTGTATGAGCCAGGTGCTAAATAAAGGAATAAATTAAAAAAATTAAACGTTGTCACAACCGCAATACGTAAGGTGCAATAGGTAAATTTGGTAGTATAAAACAAAAATGATTATTTCAATTTACGGTTTTGTTATAATATACAGTTAATTTCTGAAATCCCACCTTTTATTGATACTATTAGAAGAATAACTTTCTAAAAATTAAACACAAAATATAATTTTCATGCAAAATCTCACCTAAAAATCTTTTATCTTCGGGAGGGTAAACGTCTTGAACTCCAGCTAGCTCTTGAAGGACTTCTTCATAATTTTCAGGCATTTGATAAACGACCTCATTATCAAAGTAATCGGCTTGGCGTTTCGTTCTTTGTTGTGCTTTAATTGCCTGAATATTTCGTTTATTTTGAGGTACGTCTAAGTTGTCTGAAAAAAGTGATTATTTCAGGAGGTCACTTGAATTCAGAAGACTAATAGCCAATCCGATTATAACCTTTATTTCAGGTAATTAAAAAAAAATTAACTTTCTCATGTTCCGAATTTTTTTTTTTGGATTTTATCTTTATTAGATTGCTTCCTAACTTCCGAAGTTATTTTCTAACACAGTGGGGTACCTATTACTATCTATAATTTTAAGCTATATTGCTGAATATTGGTACTATGATTACTATTTTAAAATAGACAATAAGGTATTTTAATGTTTCATGAAATTTTTCTTCTAGGGGGTGGAAAAAGGGTTATAAGAGTTTATAAAAAACTGAAAGGCTTCCTCCACAAAAAATAATACAACAAAAAAATTTTTTTTTTGCTCAGAGGTCATCATTTCCAAAAAGAAGAGATTAAAATAGTATTTTTACGAGTATGTCTGTAAGACATTATTAAAATTTAAAATTTGCCATGTATATAAAACACGTATTAAGGAAGTATCGTGAATTCATAATAAACGATCCTTTAGGTATGGAGGTTTGGGGCACTGAGCGTGGGGTGACTGAGTTTTAACTGAAACAAATGGTTTTTTCTCCTTCCCCGGGTTTATTTGGTCGTTTTGGACCCTTTTAATTAACTTTTCCACATACTCTGTATGTTTTAATCTATTTACATTTTTTCTTCACATTATGGCATCTCGACACACCAATTTTTAATTCCATAAACGTTTTATTAAGGTTTTATACCACTAATCTTTTTCTCATCTGCTTAAACCATCAGCAATACATTTTTCTGTCTCCTGATGATGAACGTTTTTAAGTTCGAAACATGTAGAGACCTCTGAGCAAAAAATTTTTTTTGTTCCATAAAATTTTCTGGGATAAGACTTTTAGGTTTTTGTTTCCTTTCCCTACGTAGATAAGTTTCATAAAGTGTAACGGTTTTTTTTTAAATGTTTTTAGGAAATGTAAAAAAAATACTTCTACTGGGATGCAATGCCATATTCTCTTAATGCTAAAAAGAAGATTAAGCTGAAATTGTTAAACTCAAATTTGTTACGTAATGAGATAATTTGAAACATAAACATAAACGGCGTTATATATTCGTTCGACAAAATATTCAATAATAATAGCTCTTTTAGTCCAGACTTATGTTAAAACAAAAGCCTCTGAATTTGTTTGTATTTACCTAAGAATATTTTAATTTACTGTCTGAGTATCGGCCCGATAGACTAACATTTTTTATTAAGATAGGGGTTGTGTTTAATATACTTGACGCTTTTTATTAGGATACCAATTTAACTGTTTATCTCTTGGGTAAATTTTCAATTTTTGATTTTTTGCAAATTTTATTAGTTTTTTTAAGAAGCAGAACCATCATAAATCCATTAACAGAACTTTTTCACAGCCAATAAGTGTTTAAAAATTAAATTATAATAAATTTACTTTTCTTACCTGTGGATCTTTTACCAAGACCCCCATCTCTCGCCAAGGATTGGATATTTCTTTTTCCATAAACATATGGTAAGTCTCCGTTCTTAGCCAGACTTCCGATTGTTCGCTTACCGAAACCTGCGGTGTTCCCCACTGGAAAGTTATAGCTCCTCGTCAGGCTCGCCACGTCCCTCTTGTCGTACAGAGCTTCCAGGAGGGACCTGTAGTCCTGATAATTCTGGCGCCGATGTAAGTCGCCATTTCTGGCTAAAGCTTCTATACCTGCAATAATATTTAAACGTAATATGTATCAAATCGCATCTAAAAAGTCTTTAGTTTTCCGTCTTGATTCACCATACTTACTTAACTGGGTTATTATGGCCAAGCCATCAAACTACTTCGTGTCATGGTTAAAACTGCAGTCGTTGGTACATTTTGATTTTCCAAACAACGTTTTGCCAGTATTGAAAAAGTATGTGACTTGTTGGTAAACGTTTGCTCGTTTAAAAAAAATCCTGATTATTTCCATTTTATTTCGAAGTTCATAATATGTTTTAATTCAATATTTTACTTACTTGGATTAAAAAATATATTTGTATAATGGTGTTTACCCCCAGTTTCTTTTATGTGATTTAAAATCTATAATATATCTATCTTTTTAGCAAATTTCGTATCTTTGTCTCCAATGCTAGTAAACACATTTTTATATCTACTAATACCCTCCACTCTCTCCTAAACTATGGAAGTTTTTAATTGCGTGGGGTGGAGCATACGAAAATATATTTAAAACCGTTAGAAATTGCACAAAAAATAATAATTAAAATAATATATGATTGAGATATCAGATTTCCCACTAATCAATTGTTTGGTTAGACAAATTTTTTGAATATAAGAAATATGTTTTATAATATTGTACACTTTTGCATTTAATTAAAACTAATTATTTTAACTTGCCATGTTTCCGACATTATCAAACTAGATTCCAACGTGGTGACAACAAAAAATTACCTAAAATTTCAGAGTCAGTGGGACAAAGAAGTTATTTGTATGTTGGTTATAAGTTATATAACATTATTCCTCAAGTTCTTAAAAGTAAAATTAGTCAGGTCAGTTTTAAAAAAATCGTAAAAGAAACAACGTTAAGGTTTCAAATGTTCACAAAATTGGTTTATTTTTATATTACTAATAAAAATAAAAACATGACATGTTTCGTAGCACTGCTACTTCGTCAGATGTCGAAATGGAAATGACAAACAAAGTTGTAGGTGTAGAGGCATTTACCTGCTAAGAACTAATTATCTAAATATTTCTTATCTTACGGGTTTTGGAAAAAACCCGAGTAATAAAGTATACCAATAAATACTGAGCAATAGGAATTAAGTAAAAATGGTTGGAAAATACAATATTTCAAAACAAATTTAATAAGGGTGAATTGTTAAAATCTAATTGATCGTTTAAAATTTTGCCTGTTTTTTTTTAATTTTGTTAATTTCTAGAGATTCTAATAAAGACAACTTTTTACTTTTATTTTCGAAATGTAAAATTTTAAAATTATCCTGAAAAGTATGGTTTTCTGATAGTAGATGAGTTGCGTACGCTGAATTTTGTTTTTTATTTATTTCGACATCTGACGAAGTAGCAGTGCTACGAAACATGTAATGTTTTTATTTTTATTAGTAATATAAAAATAAACCAATTTTGTGAAGATTTGAAATCTTAACATTGTTTCTTTTACGTATTTATTTAATATGGATCTTCATCAAGTAACGATCGACCCAATTACACATTTTAAAAAATCCTTGTCAACTTGGATTGTTGCTAATTCGCCTGCAATCCTATAAATCGTATTTGCTATCTATTTTTTTAATTTGTGTCTTGTGGATGAATTACTGTCCATAGATTGAAAACTGTTTGGATATCTCCATCTTTAGTTTTTTTAAAATTATTTTTTGATAATATAAATTGTATTAATAAACATTAATTACTAGAATTGTTTCCTGTTTTTTTTCAGTATGGTTATTTCTTTAATTCAACAAAAAGTATTTTTGTTTTATCTCTTTCCCCCATCTAAATGATCTTTTTATATGCGTATGAATATTTTTCTTCTTGTTTTCCTTATTTAAGCATGTGATTTTTTTTTCTTTTAAATAGAGTATGTATTATAAATATTTTCCTTATTCGTATTTATATTGTGGAAGCACGGGCACCAACAAAAACATATACAGATGGCAGTCTAACGTCTAGTTTTGCTATTTGTATATGTGTTAATATACTTATATTATACTTTCTTAGTGCTATGTATTTAGTTAATTTTTCTTTCCCACCAACATATTTATTTATTGTATTTTATCATAATAGGAATCTATGTAAAAATTGTATCTAATTTAAATAAATTTGTTTTTGAATTTTGAATTTGAACCTAAGTAAGGACATATTAATTAAAACGAAACAAAAACTGAATTAAGTTTATAAGAGTATGCCCGACAATCGATGTACTAAATATTATTAGGCATTATGGTAAAATCATTAATCTGTCACTAACCACGCTTCTGATTTTCTATTGGCAGTTCCATAAAGGGTGGCTGGCCGTTTTTTGCCAAGTTGGCAATGCTGCGTTTGTAGTTTGCATCGTCGCTCTGATCGAGTTCTGGCGGGTTTTTGTACCACGTCCCCGCTCTGGCCAAGGCCTCCAGATTCCTTTTGTGTTCATCCGGAAGGTTATTCCAAGCTGCAAGGGATGCGATGTTTCTAAAATTCAAAAGAAAAACAGGTTTTTAATAGGGTTATGTTAAATTATTTTTTTAAACATGTTTATTATTTACTTATTCACTGTTACTTCCTAGATCGCTCAGTCGCGTCACATCACACAATTTAATTGACCTATCGATGCAGTATTTTTGAGGCAAAGCAATTTTTATTTTATTTGACAATTTATGACCTACATTTCTTGTTGCACATAATCCTCATTAGCAGTCCTTCAATATTAATGTGTGTATGACTCCCAATTATTAATTTATACTTACATATTTTTTATGACTCACCTTTTATAATTCCGTTCGTCCTCAAGTTCTGCCAGATCCAAGTCCTCTTGAAGTTTGCGCAAAAGCTGCCGTCTAAGTGCTTGGACTTGAATGGAATCTCCTCCTTGTGGGTTAAGTAGTGTACGTAGTGTCTCGGATATTTCAATATCACAAGAATTATCTGATTTAACCTGCAACAACAAATGAATATAAATTTTAAGTAAAGATAAATAAAATGAACGTATTGAACTAGGTTACAAATGTGTTGTGCTATTTGATAAGTAAAGTGGTACATTTCAGGTTAATATTATTATCAAAAAAAAATTAACTAACATTATAAAATTTGGATTAAATTTACGGCTTTATAACCTTTTTATTTTTACTCCGATTTAAGTGAGTTTATAGAGAGCTATAGATTCATTAATTAGTTTTATTATGAGTATACAAATTTTAGGAGAAATTGGCTTTTTGTACAAGGATAATCGAAAAGTTTTATTTTTGTTGGTTACTGTCAAAACATCCTGTGGAATAATTAAGAAGCAAAATTACATCAAAATATCAGTTTTCACTGGGCCGCAAATATTCTTTGCATATTGGTTTTTGGTTCATGTCAATACGTGCATTTATTCTCACCCAGATGCAAAATGATCTTGATCATGTCAATAATTTAAATTTTTCCATAATTTTCTCATTGCCATTGTATTCAAAATTAAATAGACTATTAAAATGAAAGAAAACAAATGTTATTGTAATAAGTAAAAGATTTAATAAACAAATAAATTTACGGAAAAAGGTGCGTATACCTAAGATTTAAAAAATAACACTTTCGCAAAACAGTTAACAACTTACCAGGTACCATCCACAACTTTACCTGTCGGTTCATGCTATCAATTAGCACGCGAATATCATCCTGGTTAATATTCCTCCATTCTTGACTCTTATGACGCGGTAGCAATTTAGATCCAGTTGCGGGTCCGCGCGAGATTAAATTATCTTCGTATAATCTCCGACGAACTGTCCAAGAACCGGCATTTTTAATTCGAACCTTAGCCTAGCCAAACGGTAGTTTAAGGTGGAAAGTTATGGTGTAATTGTTTTTAATGGTTTATTTTATGTTTTTTGGGGTGCTGAATACGGATCTAAAGTTGTCCAACAAAAATTTTACCGGCAAATATCAGAAATCATCAAAAAAACACTAAAAATTATGTTTTTTTGGGGTTTTTAGCTTTCAACTTGCAGAGGAAGCTGTTTACACAAAAAGTGAAAAAAAAAGTAGTAAAATTAGGAGGGGAAAATTATCTACAATTTAGGTCTCTTAATATTTTTTTTGTATGTCATACGGTTTCCATGCAAAAGAGTGTTGAAATTTTAGTGAAATCGGTAATTTTTGGAAAAAAAGAAAAAAAAATCAACTAACTTATAGTTTTTATTTCATGTAGACAACCATTATTTACAGGCTAATAAAAGACACGAATTTCTTTACAATTCATCAGTATTCATGCAATAATATGAATATTGCGACCCCTCTTAGACACAGATTCCATGGTTTCTCCAGGTCAGCTTTCCAGTTCCTCTACGCCTGAAACAAATAATCATTGACTTAATTGAATAAATTCAACAATATATTATTTAGATATAAAAGTATTACCTATTAAGAATTTCTGTGCAAGTTATATGCATTTATGTATCTAATCGAGCCCTCTTATGTACGGGCTCCATACCTCCTTCAGTACCGCCTTCTAGTTCCTGTACACCTGTTACAAACAAGAAAATTAATTGGAAATAAGTAATTAACTTATTTGGATATGAAACAGTATAGTATGATGAAAAACACAAATAAATTGTGGGAGAAAAAATTAAGGTGCGAAAGAATTATTCATATATAATTACCTTCAAGTGGATCAGGGAACTCCGAATCATCCTCTGCTTCTTCTTCTATGTCTTCTTCAGCTATTCTCACAGTTCAGGCACATACTGGAACAGATAAGACCTGCTTTTTTGCATCCACAGTTGGTCTGACAGGTCTTCCTACACTTACAGGATATATGTTTCAAAACTGCTTCTGGTGCTGGTAGCTTTAGCGTTGGTACTGGCTGCAGACCCCCTTTGGTTTTCTTCCAACCCCATTGCTCGGAATCTTTTTTATTTCCAAGCCACTGTTGCACTTGAAAGTATACCCTCAAAGAATGTTGTTGTGCTGCAGCTTCCGTAGGAGGTAAGGATGCCAAATGGGCTGCATTCTATATGCAGACCTAAGGTAGCACTTATACCTCAATTTGTTCAAGGACGTGTCTTCCTTTTCAGCCATTTTATACACTGCAGTAAAAAAGGTAAGGCCAGCATCAATAACAGCGTCAGCATCTGCCGTAGAATCTTTAAAAATTTGAATGGTCCTGATTAGAGCAGGGTTTTTCTTGAGGGTTTGAAGAAACTTCATTTTTTCAACTTTGAACGAGGCTGAAGTTGTGTCGCATCCTCCCATGGCATGTAAAAACAGTATGCTGTTACTTATGGATTGCTCTGGTGTGCATTCAGGTAAAAAAATGACTTGTGAAACTGCCCCTTTACTTGGCTTTAAAAAGTATATATTTGAATGTACACCCCGACAACGACCAATCATGATCACCAGCAAATCTACATCTTCACCCACCATAACTAGTATAACAGAGTTATGCTGTTGTGAAAAAATTCTTGATGTTTTTACGCAACACAAAGAAGCACTGCGTAAAATGGTGCATTTTCGCACAAAGTTTAATTTAAAAAAACCATATGGGTATAATTATTTTTTTTGCTGTAAAGAATAAACAGATGTAAAGAGACATGAATTGTAAGTATTTTTTCCTCTTTATTTACTATAGGATCACCTTCTGCGTAAATGTAGCTTGCTTTGAAAGTTATATGCTGCAAATCACTAAAAAAAAATCATTTCGTGTTTTTATATTGATTTCTCATATTTGCGGGTAGAATTTTTGTTGGACAACTTTTGATTCGTGCTTAGCACCTCAAAAAACATAAAATAAACCACTAAAAATAATTACACCAGAACTTTCCACTTTAAGCTTTTTCTGTGCACCATTTTATTGAACTACCTCTCGAAGTTGGTTTTTCGCCTATACTGACGTCAAACGACGATTCGAAGAGTTTTAAGTACAAGAAATCGGTCATCAGTAGCTTTAGTTTTGCGTTTCCTAAATTATTGACATCATCAAGATCATTTTGCATTTGGGTGAGAACAAATGCACGTATTGACATGAAACAAAAACCAAAATGCAAAGAATATTTGCGGCTTAATAGAAACTAATATTTTAAAGGAAAGAAAGAAAAAACTAAAGTCATCCTCCACAAAATTTAATAAAACATAGAAGTTCTTTTAGGGTTCATCATCAGGAGACATCAATTTATGTAGTGCTGATGTAGCAGAAGAGAAAATGGTATATAACCTTAATAGAGCTTTTATGGCATTGAAAAATTGTAAAGTAGAGTGTGTAGAGTTCGAAACCTGTAGAAACCCCTAAAAGAACTTCTATGTTCTATTACATTTTCTGGAGGAAGACCTTTAGTTTTTTTCTTTCTTTCCTATACTTTCAACTCCACTTTAAGCAAGGACTACTTCTTCAAATTAATATTTTAAAGTAATTTTGCTTCCTAATTATTCCACAGGGTGTTCTGACACTAGGCACAAAAAGCAACTTTTCGATTATCCTTGAATAATATGTAAAAAAACAAATTTCTCTTAAAATTTGCGTAGGCATGCTAAAACTAATAAATGTATCTAGAGCTCTCTAAAAAATCACTTAAATCGGAGTAAAAATAGAAAGGTTATAAAGCCCTATAAATTCAATCCAAATTTTATGATGCCCGTTTTTCTTGCACGGGAGTGTAGAATCAGGAAAATATTCATATTGGGTTCTTAAAATTCAACGCAATGCAACTTGAGTCAACAATTCCCACTTTTTAAACACATTATTAAAATTTCTTAGTGACCCAAATGCAAAAACAAGCAAGCGAATCTATATATTCGTTTATTAGACCTAGATAAGCTCGTGGTCCAATATAACTCCTAAATCTTCGATGATATGTACTTTAAAAAAATGCTATCGGTGTAAATATGTAAGCATAAAGTGATAATAATTAGTTTGACATAAAGGAAAACTTGTCACTTTGTTGCTTTATAGTTATTTATGTATCTAGGGAATTATAAAGGGTTATTGGGTCAGAGGCCCTCGAACCATAAACTTTGCTCTTAATAATTAAGACCTTTATAATTCCCGTGAAACATGAATACTTTTATTTCTGAGCGACTTTAATAACATTTAGTTTCGTTTCAAAACGGAATAAATATTTAAATTTTTAAAATTTCCGGTGTACATATTTGCATTGACAATTATAAGAGTTTTGGTTGCCTCTATGTTTATATACTGACATTTATTTGTTGTCGATCGCTTGATTTTTATATTAAAAACGTATCTTTTACACCAATTCGGCGATCGTTTTACCGTATTTCGATGGAGGATATATTAAAAAAGGCTGAAAAGGCAAGACAATCAATACTTCCTTCCTCAAATAATGCTCTGTATCAAAAAGAATATAAAAGCTATCTCAAGTGGCTGGCACGTAGGAATGTTTTGCCAGGAGATGCCAACGAAACTGTCTTTCTTGCATATTTTCAAACGGTATGGTATTTTTATTGTTTTCGGTAGATTTGTAAGTAATTGTGTTTATCCGTTGTAGTCAGAAACGTATAGTACAAATTCTTTATGGATTAAATGATCAATGCTTAAATCGATGGTGATTATTCAGGAGAAACGAGATACCACCAAGTTCAACGAATTAAAAATCTTCTTGAAGCGAATGAGCAACGGTTATAAACCGAAAAAGTCAGCTGTATTATGCCAGAAAGATGTCGTTAGAGTTTTAAAGAAAGCCCCCTAATGAAATTTATTTATTACATAAGGATACTTTGTCTTATTGTATTTTTCTTTGTGTGTAATTATTTTCATTTATATTAATTTATTACAGATTGTTGGAGGATGCCGAAGTCAAGAAAAGCGTCCAGAGTCTGGCTGTGGACTTTTTAATCGCCCAATCAACATTCGCAATAAAGCGCGGGAAACTTAAAAATAAATGTGTTAGAATGCTCACATAAATCATTGTATTATTTCCTATTAAATTGAGGCGAAAAATTGATGAAATTACTAAACGAATTACCTAGATTTTCGCATACGAAAAAAAGTTAATATGAAATTGTCGACATTACATTTTATACTTTGACTTGTTATATTTATATGCTACCAATAGGAAAAATAGAATGGTTAAAAAATTGGAAAAAGTTAGGTTATTTTACAAAGTTTTTCCGAAAAAAACAGAAATACTCAGGTAGGTTGCGCAGTTCTAGATAAAGCAGGGAATCCTATTATGTGCATAGAGGATATTGCAGTTTTAAATGGATTTTGCTTTAAATACTCCACCAAATTTCGGTCTTCTTTACTTGATGATTTTCTAATATTTAAACCAGACCCAACAGACCTTTCAAGTTTGATATTAGCGCCATTTTGTTACAATTCCTTGAACAGTACTTCTAGGTACTCTAAAATGATCAGCTATTTTTCCATAAGACCACCCTATTTCTACTAAACATATTATTCTTGCTTTTTCAATAATACCTTAATGAGACATTTTTAAATCAAATAATAAGATAATGAATAGAACTTTGACAGATATCATGATAACAATAATTAACACGTTACAAAGGTAATAAAGGTAAAAAAGTTACATTTGCAGTGTCACAGTTTAGTGTAGGAAATTATCTGTCGTCAACTGTACACATATTCATTTATACACAAAACAATTAATTGTTGTTTCACGAAAGACTTTTTCCACTATCATATAAATTTTAAAGCGACTGGTTTATTATTAACAACTTTACTCGACGTCTGTTGTGCGTAACTTTAACTGACCCTAATTTATTCTTAGGTGGGCACTTTATTTCTGATTTAAATTTAATTAAAACACCCTCAACTGTAACGTTTTATTACGAAAATAAATGTCGTTGGAATGTTTTCCGCATTGCAGTAATTTTTAGTTTGAAAATGATGGAAAGCGTATCTCATAAGTAAAAAATAATTATAGGGTGTTGCGGTTTACTAGCAATTACCTGCCAATTTTACGTAATAGGGAGGTTAATTTGCGGCAGATTTATTTCACTTAAATTATCCCAAAGAGCTAAAAAGATGTAAAAAATTAGCTAAAACCTATTAAAAAATAAAATGAATTACTGTCCTTCCACATCTGTTTTATTGGCATATATAAAAGGAGAAAAAGATCTCAACGATTTTTCCAGGGATGAATTAAAAAAAGTTCCCTTTGGAATATTTATTGAAAAATGTGAGACCTTATGATCTTCTAAAGGCGTGGTCAAATTTACCAATGGAGTATCGCAGTGATTTTTACTTACAAATATCTTTATGCTTTGTAAGACAAAGGAACTGTGCGTTATGCAACAACATTTTATTATCTACATTTAAATGTCTAATATAAGCTTTCATAAAATAATATTTTAGATATACAGGGTGTCCGGAAATGATGAGCAAAAAATTTAGGGGATAATTTTAGACCGAAAATAAATTCTATCTCTTCCTATAACATTTTTTGCAGTATTTTCTGCGATACCTTTTGCTATGCTTATAATATTTTGACGAAATCTCTTATATGGGGTTCTTCGGAATGAGGAATACAAATTTGCCCACCGTTTTTTCGCATTTTGTAGAGGGAGGAGCCTATACTTTAATTTGAATGGTCCCAACGGTCCCAACTTTTTTGTCCTACATTGTATGCGCATTTTGACTGAATATTTTAATTCTCCTAACCTTTTAAAATAGGAAAGGTGTACTAATTTTGTTCGATAAATCAAACCGTTTTCGAGAAAAATGCTAAAATAACATTGCTTGCATGTGATTAAAACCAAATAATTTTAATTTATTTTCAACCTTAAACATAGCATAGCAAAGGAAGGAATATCTCATGGAGTTCGTTGAAATTTTTTAAGAAGAATTAATTTATACATTGAAGAGGAAGGACGTCACTTTGTACCTGAATGTTTAATTTATTGTTCTAGTAACTTATGTATTTTAAAACTGCAAATAAAATTTAACTTTAACACCCTGTAATTCCCTTAATAATCAATTTTAGAAAAAATGTTATAGGAAAAGATAGCATTTATATTATCCCTTAAATTTTTTGCTCATCATTTCCGGCCACCCTGTATATTATCATAAAATATTTATTAATGGTTTAATAACCTTTTTCCAATAATACATTTTTAGTTTTTAATAGTTTTTTTAAAATTTGATATTTTTTTTATATAAACCTAAATAAAAATTCCAATTTAAAAATTAAAGTGAGTGATAAAATTATTGTAAGGTAAACAAAGGTTTACAATAATCTCTAGATATTGCTTTACACAAATACTTGATAGCTCTTTTTGTAAAATGAAAATTAAATAAAGGTATTCATATGAATTTCCCCACACACTTTTCATATTTCAAAAGGGATGCTGGCAAAGCAAGATAAACATTTCAAAAAACTGTATCAACTACGTTATCAAAAATTAATCTCAATGCATAACAATTGAAGCTACTTTTTTACATAACATAACATTTTCTATAGAATGTTTATTAAAAAAAATTGTCAGTAATGTAAATTTCTAAAAGTTGTATAATTTTGGATTGTTAATAATTATTTAAAAGTAAATGCTGGCTTTGGAGTTAAAGTCACAACACTTTAATTTTTAGAGAAAAAAGCATAAAGTCCTTCTCCACAATTTTCATTAAAAAAAACTAGGCGAACCTAGAATGATTCAAAATATATAGAATCGACATGTTTCGAGTGTAGAAACACTCATCATCAGGAAAAACAAGTAATAATAAAAAGCTGATGTTATAAGCAGTAGAGAAAATAAATAGTGGTACTAAGCCGTAATGGAGCCTTCGATGGTATACATGAGGAGTGAAAAAACTTAATATAGTCAGAAGACAGGAAATATTACAGCACGCTGAAAGGTCAAGGAACAGTGTCAAGATATTCTGGGTGGGAAATGAAGAGAAAAGTAAGAAATTTTTTTAAAAAAACTTTGTAAAAGTCATTCTAAATGTATGTGATAAAATATTTTTACTTTTGACTCAGTAAGGTTGGAGACATGTGCATGGAAGTGGTAAAAAAAGGGGGGAAAGAAAAAGAATTTTTTTTTTGGTTTTTGTATAAAAGCCGTGTAGGTGCTTTCTGTAAAAGATAAAGAATGTAATGAATGAAATGTAATAAAATAAGATCGATTGGCTTACCATTTAGCTTGAAACAAAATGCTGTTGCGGTATCAAGCTTGTTACGGCTCAGTTACCCTAGCAGGAGTCTGTAATGGTTGCAGGATATGCACCTTTGTACGAAATAAGTATCTAAATGATTGACCCACTAACCATGCGAAGTCATCATTACATATGTATAATATTATAATAATATGTTTACAAATATTATTGATGTGACAATTTTATGCAAGACACTTTTGTACAATTATTTTGGAAATTGAATTATTCAATAGATGGGTGTAGAAAACGAAGCTTGTGTTTTAATACCCATTACAAGTCGAAACTAACACATTTGGTGCAAAAATATGTATTAAAACATTTTAAAATTTAAATAAAGAAGTAAAGTTTTTAGTTTTTCAAGAACATCTTTGGAAGAAGTTCACTGCTACCAGCACGTGTCAGACCCAGACGGGAAATGAACTTAAACCTGACATTGTAAAAAGGGGGAAAAAAATGCCAAGTGTTTTGGCGGTCAAGTTAAAGTAACTTTCAGTATGCTAAAAGTTTTCCTGAATTAATGAAAAAGTTATAGAGGGGAAAGCTCAATTACGGTTCAAAATTCCTCAAATAACTTAAACAATCCTTACAAAAAAGAAAAAGAAAATTACACTTAGGAAAATGTTTAAAGGATTAAAGAATAGGTGTCCTGAATATTCGTGTGGCGACCTCTGTTGTTAGGTTGACAATTGATAAAATGTAACTCATGCCCACTTGCACCAAAATAAACTTAAGTTTTTCTTAGTTAAGAGTATCTTAGATTCTAAGTTACACTTAAAATATTCTGTTTTGCACCAACCATATTTCAAAGAAGCTTAACTAAGTTTCAAAAAAAGCGGCAACACTGCTTTTTAATATATGATTCCTTGGTAATAGACAAACGTAACACCATTATTTTATTAATTGAAATGAAATGGAAACAATAAGACGTGTCTTTAGTTTTCACTGGCTATGCGTAAACATATAGCATAAAACACCTGAAAAGTGTGCAGCAGTTGAGAAATCACAATCAGAAATGGGATGCGATTTCCTAAAGAACAAAGGATAGTTAGTTTGGTTAAGCGGAATCTTTTAAAAAATGTCATATTGTCCGTGTCTTCAAAGTATAGTTCGTCCTAGGAGGAAAGTATTTATTTAAAAATCATTATTATGTTGTTATATTATACCTTTAATTAACAATATTGCAAAATGTATTATATAATACAAACATGTTTTATAAGTACCTATACATTTTACCTATTATATAGCCTTCTAGGAAATCCATTTTCTATTAATTCTAAAAACTACGAGTCGTTAAATGTGTCCATCTTCCCCAAATATCAAAAATAGTATTTATTACAGTTCGATTGAGGTTAGGAATAAGTTAAGAATACTTTAAGGGCTCGAAAACGGCGACTTAAATTTAAGAAATCTTAAGCGATCTTAAGCCTTTCTTAAGAGCTAGTGCAAGGCAATTTTACATCTTAAGAGCTAAGAGCGACTTAAGGTATTCTTAAAAGTTTGGTGCAAGCGGCCATAAGTATTTCCACAAAGTAAAAAATAACTATCTCAGAGCCATCTATGAGTAAGAAGTAGTAGAAAATTGACAGCTTGTTTTATCGGTAAAATAGTTTTAATCACAGAAAAATAAAGGGTTTAGTTGTAATAATGTAGAAAAGTTAATTTTTTTTAAAGTTTTAATAAATCTATAAATTGTTTTAATTAATTTAAAGCAATATTTATCATGCTATAGTATTTTTTTTATCATCAGCAAACATGGTAAATTGACAATAATTTACAAAAATTGAGTCAAGGTAATTTATATAGATTAAAAATAGTGAAGAACTGAGAATCTAGCCTTTAGGTATAGCACAATAAATAAATAAAACAATAAATTTTATTATTTTTCATTTCTTGCGATTTAATAATACTACTTAAGATCTTTCAAATACGTATGATTTAAATTACTTTATTGATATACCTCTAAAGCCGTAAAGTTCAAGCTTCGTTAACAATATATCGTGGTTAACAGATTCAAAAGCTTTAGAAATACTACAAAATATTGAGGCGGCAAGATCCCCTCCGTTAAACTTTAAATATGAGGGTGTTTAAAAAATAAAAAGATAGCGTCGTTAGTATTTTTATTTTTCTGAAATGTATATTCGTTTAGATTTAACACATTATTTTTATTTAAAAAATAAATAATTTTATTTTTAACAATTTTTTCAATAAATTGTGAAGCAAAGAAATTCGCTCAAAAATTAGAAACGGATCCATAATCTTTATGAATTGAAACTACAATAGTTGATTTAAGACGTTATGGAAATATTTTGCATAATTAGACCATTTTTATTGCTTTGACTAAAGCTTTGAAAGCAGGAACAGATGGTTAGAAAGATTTTAAAACAATCGCACAGTAATAATGGGTAAGTTCTTTAGAAGATAGGTGTAGTAGGTATAGGTGTTATGTTGTTTTTTTCTAACATCCTTTACATGGTTTTAATGTTTTAGTAATACGATTTTCAAAATAATCTTTCTTGGCTTTTTAAATTAATTTTATAACAATGTTTTTATAATTATTATAATAAACTGTTTGATGGACAAATTTTTTTAATATAATGAAGTAAGCGTAAATTCTTACCTATTTCTTATTGGTTTTTTAGATAATTTGAATGGGAAAACCTTTAGTAAATATAATAAATCATCGAAAGAAAATTAAAACGATTCTTTATGAAGAAAAATACTATCCCATGAGTATTCAATATATTAATGTTATTTTTACAGTAAATATGTCACAATCTCTTTTTGCTTTATTTCTCTGTTCTCTTATATCTCGAAGTTAAATTTATCTAATATAAATTAAATATTTTTGTATTTAACTTAATTTTTATTGCTATTGCCTAGTGCTTTCGGCCTATTAATAGGCCATTATCAGGGCTAAGGTTCTAACAGAAAAACCCAAACGAGAGTAAAAACAAAGTAGAAACAACCTACGGCTAAATGGTGTTAACAATATTATAAATATATGATTTAAATTCATTGTAAATACTGACTAGAGACAAGAAACATATTAAAATAATTGAAATTTTTAAACAAATTCTCTCAAGAACTGGTGTTAAGAAAAGTCTTTTCTTTTATGGTTTGTATAATTGTTCTTAAACTAAATTAGTTAATTTTAATTTGGGCTAATATTGGTATGGTAACGTTTTTTCCTTTTTTTTTTTTTTAACTAATTAGTTTTTATTTTTTAATAAATCAATTTATAACTTTTGTCGCGAACGCACAAGTTCTCGTTTTGGACTCTAGGAGGAGCGCAGAGTCGCTCATGCGAAGTGAGACGTCCAGTCACTAGAGACAAGGTCAGGATCGCAAGAAGGGCAACGCGGTACGAAGGTTGCTTCGCCGATCCGTTTTTTATCGTAAAAATGCGTTAATTGAACATTTTCTTCGAGTTTTAACCATACAATAGTGTTAGTGCACATAAATTAAGAGAACCACAAAAAGAAGTAAGAGGGCCCTCTATGTCGCCACGGCTTCTCAGTCCAAGGTAAGAGTCTCAACACGTTTATTTTGTGCGTATTCTCTTGTTTTCTCTTAAAACTAACAGATTTTGAAATACAGTCCACTTTTACATGCGTTACCGCATCATTTTTGGCCCCTCTTCGCCGGATATAAATCAGCTTCAAAAATCATTTTTAAAATATTTAAAATATTTTATTCATTTCGCTTCCTAATAGCCATTTTTTAAAATTTTTTGCTATAACATTTTTATGCCCAACACCGTGGATAAAGTCGCGCAGGTATTTATCGCTTTAAACTAATGCGCGAGTTTTAGACGTGCATTTGGTCGTACCAAAAGTATTGATTTTTAAAAAATACAGGCGCTCGATCAATTTTTAAAATAAACAAACCAGTTTTTTTATTGTTGCATTTTCGGGTGTTAAACAAATGTTAAAATTTAACCAGTTTTCCGGGGTTCTTTTAATACAGTGATTATTATTTCGGTCTAAAGTACTATTTTTTTTTTGTTTCGTTGTGTTATTATTAAAACTGTGACACCATGGCAAGTGTAGAAAAAATTACAAAACAAACTTTAAAACGCACGACAGCGTATAACCGTCTGAAAGAAACCTATGAATTGGGACTTCAAATCGCTTCTGACAGCTCAGTAAAACCTACATTTTTGGCTAGAATTGAAGGTATGGATAGATTTTATGAGGAATTTCAGACATCACATAATCAAATTATTTCTTTAATTTCTCAAGATGACTTTAAAACACATGATACAGTACGCATCGCTGCAGATAAATATTACTACGGTTCAAAGGCAATCAAACATGAGGTTTCTATTAATGATCCAAATCAGTCAGTATTAAATAATTCTATTGCTTCATCAGTCTCTCATAAGCCAGGGACAAAGTTGCCTATAATAAGTTTGCCAAAATTTGACGGCAATTTTGCTTTATGGCCCAGTTTTTATGATTTATATAATAGTTTAATTCATTTTAATAATGATTTATCTCAGGTAGAAAAATTTCAATATCTCATTACTTCCTTAGATAAGGAACCCCTAGCACTAGTAAAAGGAATTCCGCTTACTGAAAATAATTATGTTATTGCTTATGAACTGTTAGAAAAAAGATATCAAAATAAAAGACTTCTGGCAACTCATTATTATAATGAGCTTATCTCAGCGCCTTATATGCAAAAATCGTCTGCTAAAGAACTTAGACATATTCTAAACATTTTTTCTGAAAATTTAGCTGCCCTAAGAGCCTTGAATTTTCCTGTAGATCAGTGGGATTTCTTATTATTTAATATGTTACTTCAAAAAATTGATTCAAAAACACGAACTGATTTTGAAGTTGAGCACAGTTTAACCGAGATACCGTCATATTTACAATTAAAAACCTTTTTAGAAAATAATTGCAAGGCTTTAGAGTCAGTTCAATTTAATTCATGTAATACTAATGCATATAATACAAACATTAACATTAATCAAAACAAACAGCCAAGAATAAACCCTTCTCATTTTAATTCTGGTGTTAATAATTCAAACTTTAAGAACCGAAGACAAACAACACTTTTAAATACTACAACCCCTATTAATGCGTCAAAATGTCCTTCTTGTCCATCGTCTCATGCCTTATATCGATGCCCTTCATTTATATCAAAAACCCCAAGTGAAAGATATTCTTTCGTTAAGCAACACAACCTTTGTGTTAATTGTTTAATTTCACCTCACCCGCTTCGAAAATGCGGATCTACTTTCCGGTGCCGAATATGCATGGCTCCACATCATACTTTATTGCATTTTGAAAAAACTGATAATGCTTCTTCAAATAATCCTTTAAGTGCTGTGGCTTCAACCTCTACAGCCCAGACACGCCCTCTGTTGGAAAACCAACGATCAGATACTACCCTTACTAGTGTCATGACTAGTACCTTAGCAGTTCGACAAAGCACTGTTCTTCTTTCTACAGCGGAAATTGAAATTAAAGATATTCGCGGTAATTTTCAAAAAATTCGGGCTCTCTTTGACACTGCCAGTATGGCAAACTTTATCTCTGAAAAATGTGTCAATCGACTTGGCCTAAGTCGTCAAAAACATTATAGTCCGATTGAAGGAATAAATGGTATGTCCGCTTGTCCTAGTAATGGTATAACTCAATGCCATATTAAACCCGGACATCAATCTGAATCTTTATTTTCATTCGATGCTATTATTTTACCAAAAATATGTTCGGATCAGCCTAAAGTAAAAATTAATTTTACTGATTGGTCGCACATTAAGCATTTAAAATTAGCAGATTGTAATTTTAACATTCCTGGACCCATTGATATTCTTTTTGGGGCAGAACTTGTCCCACTATTTTTGGGCTCTGGACGTATTTTCGGAAAACCGGGTCAACCCGTGGCTTTAGAGACAGTTTTTGGTTATATTCTTCAAGGCAAAACAATTATTGAGCCATCTGTATCTGATCCATCTTGTTCGCTAGTAAGTTGCCATGCATCTGTTGAAAATCAACTTGACTTCACACTTCAGAAATTCTGGAATGTTGAAGAAATTTCTAAACCTTCTTTTTTATCTCCTGAGGAGAAGAAATGTGAGAAAATTTTTAATTCCCTTACTACAAGAGACCCCACTGGTCGTTTTTTAGTGCCTCTACCTTTCAAAAATGTGAAACCTTGCTTTGGTGACACATATGCTCAAGCTTATCGTCGATTTTGTTTGCTTGAAACTCGTTTATTAAAAAATCCTGATTTGTTTAATCAATACTCAGATTTTATGCAAGACTATTTAGATAGTCACCATATGTCCTTAGTTCCAAGGTCAGATTACAAATCTACTACTGCCTTTTATATTCCTCATCACAGTATACTCAAAAATGAAATTTCCGGTTCTAAACTTCGAGTGGTATTTGACGCGTCTGCGCGCGGCACTCGAGGTAGTTCTTTAAATGACTCGCTTCTTGTTGGGCCCAAGCTCCAACGAGACATTTCATCAATTCTCTTGACTTTTCGCTTCTTTCCATATGTTTTCATTTGTGATATAAAACAAATGTATCGTCAAATTCGTATTCTGCCACAGTTTCAAGATTATCAGAGAATATTGTGGCGTTTTTCACCTAATGATCCTTTAGATGAATATCATTTACTTACTGTCACCTATGGCATTTCATCATCCCCTTTTTTGGCCATAAGAACCTTACAAGAACTAGCTAATAAGGAGGAAATGTCATTTCCTCGCGCGGCCCAAGTCATAAGACGCGACATATATGTAGACGATGTTGTCACTGGCGGGTCAGACTTGGACTCCACTTTAGCGCTTCAATCCGAACTTATTAGCATAATGAAAGCTGGTGGTTTTGAGCTTAGAAAGTGGGCAAGTAACCATCCTGTACTATTACAAAATATTCCTTCTTCGGATATTCAACTATCTTGTAGCTTCGACAAAGAAGAACCATCTTTCATAAAGGTACTTGGACTAAAATGGGATCCAAGTAATGACATATTCTCGTATTATTTCTGTCCAATCGAACGGTCTTGTACTAAACGAAATATTCTCTCAGAAATAAGTAGGATATTTGATCCTGTTGGTTTTATTTCTCCAGTCCTGTTACGGGCAAAATATATTCTTCAATGTCTTTGGTCATCCAATGTTGCCTGGGACGAAACTCCATCTAATGATATTCTTGAGGCGTGGCATGTTTTTAAATCTGAACTACCCCTACTTACTCAAATTAAAATACCTCGCCTAGTCGTCTCTGATCAAATTTCTCGCATAGAGCTCCACGGAGTTTGCGATGCATCTCAAGTAGAATTTTCTAGTGTTATATATTTTCGCATAGAACAAAGTTCTGGTAATATTCTGACATACTTAGTTAGCGCAAAATGTAAAGTTGCCCCTCTGAAAACAGTTTCAATACCTCGTTTAGAGCTTTGCGCAGCTGTTCTGTTTGCCGATTTAATTTCTTTTGTAAAGAAGAGTTATTCAGAACTCATTATTTTTAATGATATATATGCTTGGTCAGACTCTATGGTTACCTTAGCTTGGCTATCCTCTTCTCCGCATAAATGGAAGACGTTTATTGCCAACAGAGTAAGCCACATCCAAGATATCATTCAAATGTCATCTTGGCACTATGTTCCCTCTCAGGAAAATCCAGCCGACTGTGCTTCACGCGGCCTACTGCCTTCACAACTACTTCTACAAGATATATGGTGGTCAGGTCCCAAGTTTCTTTCACAAAGGCGCGACTTGTGGCATACACAACCCACCTTTGATTCCAGTAAAATTCCTGAGGTTTCTCAGGAGGAAAAGCAAACGCTGCTTACGGTTTCAATTAAAGATGATTTGATTGACGAATTATTAACCAAATTTTCTTCACTTTTAAAAATTAAGCGAATTGTTGCTTATATTACTCGATTTATTACAAACTCACGTTTCCAAGACAGATCTGTTTCACAAAATCAGTTAAATCAATTGACACCGTTTGAAATTGACAAGGCATTTTGTCTTATTATTAAAAATGTGCAGACTACATGCTTTTCTGATATTTTTGACAAAATTAAAAATAACAGTTTACTACCGAAACCATTCCGAAAACTTGCTCCTTTTGTTGATTCAGATGGTATGCTTAGGGTGGGCGGTAGGTTAAAAAACTCCAATTTTAATTATGACGTTAAACACCCCATTCTCTTGCCTAAATCTCATAGATTAACAGAACTAGTAATAGAATGGGTTCATAAAACGAACTTTCATCCAGGTTTAAAGACCCTACATTATTTAATACTCCAGCAATTCTGGATTTTATCTCCTCGAAGTGCGATTTGTAAATGTCTTTCTAATTGTATTCAGTGTTTTCGCTGCAAACCTAAATCTTATAACCCTTATATGGGAGACCTTCCAAAGCTCCGTATATCTCAACTCAAGCCTTTTTCTTCGGTATGTATAGATTTTGCTGGCCCATTTTCTTTATTAATGTCCAGACATCGAGGTGCCAAGGTATTTAAAGGTTATGCTTGTGTTTTTGTCTGCACTGCAACCAAAGCTGTGCATTTGGAAGCAACTTCAGATTTAACATCTGAAGCCTTTTTGGCTGCCTTTAGACGTTTTGTCGCCCGTCGTGGCAGATGCATACATATTTCAAGTGATCAAGGCACTAATTTCAAGGGCGCATCAAATATACTTCTAGAGTACGCGCAAATTGCAGCTCAAGAACTCTTAATCCAATGGACTTTTAATCCGCCTAGTACCCCACATTTTAACGGCCTTGCCGAAGCAGGCGTTAAATCAATGAAAACTCACCTTTACCGGGTTATTGGTACCCAAAATTTAACTTATGAAGAGTTTTACACTCTTTTAACGCAAATCGAATCTTTACTTAATTCACGGCCTCTTAGCCCAATTAGCGCCGATCCTAATGATTTGCAACCCTTAACACCAGGTCATTTTCTTACCCTTGAACCTTTAAATAGTAGTATACCCGAACCTGACTTATCTGATTTAAAAATCAGCCGTCTAAGCCGTTGGCAATTAATTCAGCGCTTACAGAGCGATTTCTGGAAACGTTGGTCCAATGAATATATTCATTCGCTACAAGAACGACACAAGTGGGTTCATCATGCGCCAGAGATTGCCAAGGGTGTTTTGGTTTTAATAAAGCACGACCAAAAACCTCCACTTTATTGGGAGCTTGGTCGAGTCACAGACTTACATCCAGGAAAGGGTGGAGTGGTACGCGTCGTAACCCTAAAAACTGCGCGCGGATCTTTTCAGCGACCGGTAGTAAGGATATGCCCTCTACCAGGCAATTAATCTTATTCAATTTATATATATATTTTTTTCTTTTTTGTAATATGTTTTATTTGTGCTTTCGGGTTTTTACCTGTACGTCTAAAACATTCGTTTTGGTGGGCGGTTTGTTAAGAAAAGTCTTTTCTTTTATGGTTTGTATAATTGTTCTTAAACTAAATTAGTTAATTTTAATTTGGGCTAATATTGGTATGGTAACGTTTTTTCCTTTTTTTTTTTTTAACTAATTAGTTTTTATTTTTTAATAAATCAATTTATAACTTTTGTCGCGAACGCACAAGTTCTCGTTTTGGACTCTAGGAGGAGCGCAGAGTCGCTCATGCGAAGTGAGACGTCCAGTCACTAGAGACAAGGTCAGGATCGCAAGAAGGGCAACGCGGTACGAAGGTTGCTTCGCCGATCCGTTTTTTATCGTAAAAATGCGTTAATTGAACATTTTCTTCGAGTTTTAACCATACAATAGTGTTAGTGCACATAAATTAAGAGAACCACAAAAAGAAGTAAGAGGGCCCTCTATGCCGCCACGGCTTCTCAGTCCAAGGTAAGAGTCTCAACACGTTTATTTTGTGCGTATTCTCTTGTTTTCTCTTAAAACTAACAGATTTTGAAATACAGTCCACTTTTACATGCGTTACCGCATCAACTGGTTTTAAATTTTAATAAACAATACATGACTAAAATTTGTCAAATGGACTTAAAATGGTGAGGTAAAAAATTGTTACTATAAAACGATGAATAATAGGAAACAGAACAGTGGTACAAACATTTTAAATATATGATTAATTACGTCTTAATAAATAAAATTGAATATCAATGAATGAAAAGTCGGTATCTCCGTCAATTATAATATAAAATAAAAACACAGTATTTTTATTTAAGATATGATATCTGTATGTATAAAACCGTCCAATGATGATAAAATGGGAGGAGTCAAAAGCATGCAAGCGTAGGTTAAGGCCGATAATAAATTCTTATCGCTGAAAGCATCTAAAAATTGAATTTCTATTATTAGTGTCATTAGGGCTTAAATTCAGACATGAATCTGTATAATTAATTAAATGTCTATGGATTTCAAGGACCTCGAGATAGCCCAACTCTTTGAGCTTTTATGATCAAATTGATGTTAAATTTTGCTGTTAGAAATTGGTGAAAATCTATGATTATTAAATTTAAGGTGCTGTCCAAATACAGACGTACCTGGTCGGTACACGCGGTGTAAGGAAGCTTAAAACAAATGAAGATCCAGGTAAGGATGAAATTATAATTATTTTATTAAAAAACCTACCAATTAGAACAGTAGTTCAGTTTATGTACAGAGTTATCCAACCAAGACTAGACAAGGCGATTTTTTGACTTTTCCTGTACTTTTATAAAAAAACTGAAATAGCCATCTTAAGTCATTTTCTCCCGCGAATTCGAATATCTTCAGCAAAAAACTATTTTTCACGAATTAAAAAAGAAAACGTTTTTTGAAGAAGAGTAACGAATAAATAACCATTTATAATAGTTTATATGTGTAAATTTTTTATATTTTTGTATTTTTTTCCTTAATATATTAAAAAAACTAGCTCATAAATGAAATAAATCGTGTTTTTTCTATATTTGTGGATTTTACCGGTTTGAAAAATAACCTTACGTGATATAAAAAAACTAAAAGCAGATTTGAAATCAGCGCTACCCAATTACTAGAAAACAGTTAAAATTTTTAAATCAACTTTCAAAGTGTTAAAAAATGCAGGCCTGTGTTATTGCTCTGAATACTCACAGTAATTATCAAGTTCTATAGGGGGTGTAATCTGGTTTTATATACTGTGTCAGTTCCGACTGGCAGTTGTAATGAAACTTGACATTATTTATTATAATATTTGCTTGCATTAAGGATAGACTTACCACTAAAAGTCAGTACGATAGTTCTCAAAATTTAAATAGATTTTAGTGTGATATTTTCTTGCCGTTTAACATTGCATATGTTTACCAATTATGCAACATGGTTTACTAAGATAGTTAAATTTGTCCATAGATTATAAAGTCCAATGTTAAGTATAAATAAACTTAAATACAAAGCAAAAATAAATTAATTGAAACAGGTATTGGTATCAATTAAGTTTGTGTTCAGATAGGACAGCTAGAAGACTCCAAACAACGATGTGACCTGCGCAACAAATACGTTAAAACTAATAATACCTCTTCCCGTACGAATTAAAGAACATCTGAAACATACTCAAAGAGGTGAAACTTTGAGATCAGGTATAGCAGAACATGTATGGCCTAACCAACATAATATACAGTGGTCAGAAGCCAAGGTTTTGGACACGGAACAGCACTGGAAAAAACGAAAATTCAAGGAAGCAGCTTTCATAAATGAAAATACACATATATTCAGTAAACCAAGTATAGATATCCCCAATATCTGGAAGCCTCTTCTTGTCCAAAACCAACAGCTCAAACTTCACACTCCAATAAGCACATATAGGCGGAGTCATCAAGCTTCATTGCACATGGATAGTATTTAAGACAGTAGCCTTAGAATTATAATTTAGTTTACACTTGAAAACGGTTAGAGATACTAACTAACCGAAAAGTTGTGTTAAGTAACAAAATAAAGATAATGGAAGTCCGACAAGGTAATTTTTTTTTTTAATAATACGGTGCGCGGCGATCGCCGATCGCTACGATCCCCCACCAACGTCTTGGTGGATTATAGGTTCTAACGCATACAATTCGTTTTTGGGGACGCTGTTCTGCTTTCTTAATTGTAGAGAAAGCGCTTTACTGAGAACAATATGCGTCGCATTAAGAAGATTTCATTTATTTCCTAACAAAATTGCTATATTTAAAGTAGTTTATTATTCAACAAGACAGTGCTGCTAATGGAACTGATTACTATCAATAAAAACACTGTTCTAGCAAAACGGGAATTGATATAACACTAAGGCGGGTTTGGTTGGTTGGTTGGTTGGTTAAAGGCGGGGGTCGGGTTCGACGTGTGGCCCAAGCTTCTTACACTGCAGCCTTCTGGCTTATTGTGCGCCCCAGTCTTGTTAGAAAAGATTTGTTCCTTCTATGAGGTCCAGTAGTTTTCTTCCAAGTTTGTCGTGCGGGAGGTTATCGCCACGTCGAATGTTTCCGAAGATTTTGAATCTTTTACGGTTTAGCGCTTCGCAGCTGTATATGATATGGGAGGCGGTTTCATCCTTTTCGCCGCAAAGTCTACATTCAATGGGTCCATTATAGACTCCCATTCGTTGAAGGTGCTTTCTTAAGTGACAATGGCCTGTTAGTAGGCCGGTCACTTGCTTTAGCTGGGTACGCGTCAAGAGCAGCATTCCAGCTGATAGCTTCTTCGAGGGCCTATCGATGACGGCCCGTGCGTGTGCCTGGCCAGGTGTACCATTCCATCGAGATAGATGTTGTTTTTGTGCCCATCTGTCTAATGTTGTGTTGGTTGCCTTTTTTGATATTCCAAGGGCGGGTTCTGGGCCCCTGAAGTTTTGAGCAGATCTGGTTCTTGCCAGTTCATCTGCTTTTTCGTTGCCTTTTATCCCTGAATGGCCAGGAACCCATAGGAGTTCAACCCTGTTGTTTCTGGCTGCTAGGTCTTTTAGGTCGTTAAGGCACTCCATTGTGATTTTTTATGTAAATCGGAAGGAGTTCAGAGCCTTTAGGGCAGCTTGGCTGTCCGACAGGATATGTATCTTTTGGTCGTGGTAGCCCTTTTCGAGATTCTTTTGTACGCATGCTTGTATCGCATGAACTTCAGCTTGGTATACTGTGGCGTAGTTTCCCAGAGGGATGCTGATTTACATTCTGGGTCTTTTCCCAAATACACCTGCGCCTACTCCGTTGGCCGTTTTCGATCCATCAGTGTACCACACTAGGCCATTGTCTAGTGACGGAGATCTTCCTTTGGACCACATATCAGGGTCGCACCTGACATTAAATGGTTTTGTAAAGTTATATCTCGCTTTCATGCGATCGGTTTGCATCTCCAAGAGCTCGTCGTTGATAAGGTCCGTGGCTCTTGTGTGCCCTATTTTCTCGGGGCATTGTTTCCATTCCCCAAGGCGGGTTTGATAGGACTAGCAATTTATTTAACATGGGTTAATAAAGAAATTAGCTATCAACACAAACGATGGCTTAGCAAACCTGTTGTATTAGATCATTTTCCTCAGGGTTAGTTGAAATAATCGGAAAGGCTAATTTTCTTTAAAACTACCAAGGCTAAATCAATGAATTTTGGTACAGGTGGATAACTTAAAAAATTGAATTGAAAATTGACAATTGTGACATTGCCAAAATATTAGTTTTTTCTGTAACTCAAGGAATGTTTTTTTTTTTAAATGTAACACTACTCTTTTTTTATTGAATTCGATTCCTCCCATCAACATTATCATTTCCTGATAGTAAAAAATTTTTATCTGAAATAGTTCTATGGGAAAAAAAATTAATTAGTTACAACTCTAACTCTAAAATTAAAAAAAAAATCTTATCTATTTCCATTTAAAAACGTTTCAAATAATGTAAAATGGAAGGTTGTTAGACATAATGTACCTAATAGTATCAATTTCATAATCAAATTAATGTAGTGTCAGTAATTTTTACTACCTATGTTATTGTTATAGTAGTTGTTTGTTATTATTATCGTTATCGATACTATTAGGTACATTATGTCTACCAACCTTCCTTTTCACATTATTATTTGAAACGTTTTTAAATGGAAATAGATGGAATTTTTTAGATTCGTAACTAATTAACTTTTTTTCCCATAGAACTATTTGAGATACAAATTTGATACTATCAGGAAATGATAATGTTGATGGGAGGAATCGAATTCATTAAAAAAAGAGTAGTGTTAAATTTGAAAAATAAACATTCCTTGAGTTACAGAAAAAACAAAAAATCTGGCAACGTCGCAATTGTCAATTTTCAATTCAATTTTTTAAGTTATCCACCTGTACCAAAATTCATTGATTTAGCCTTGGTAGTTTTGAAGAAAATTAGCCGTTCCAGTTATTTTAACTAACACTCCATACTGAACATATTTAACAACTTTCATATGCAATTTTTTTGATCTGGAAACCTCTGATACCATACCGTCGGTGTAATTAGCAAAATGCGTAACTCCAACATTTGGTGAAATTACGATTTTTGTGCCATCTGTTGATAGAAAAATCAACGGATGTGTTGGAAAATTTTCAAACTCCAAATAAATTTATTTACCGATAATAAATCGAAAACAGAATAGTTCGTATCTCCCGCCCGCAATTTTTGTATAGGCAACTTTCGTAACTTCCATCGCATCAGTTCGTGATCGAGTTCTTTTGGCAAATTTGGGTGTATTATTGTTATAAAATATAAGTTTCTCCTTGAATAACTGTAAGTAAAACAACTACACTTAATTGTGCATTCTTAATTATTAAGAATATTTCCCTCATATGTTAAAGTTCCCATAAGAGAAATGTAATTTTCGCAAAATTACAGCGAAAACAGCACTGCCAGAAATCGAAAATTGCATCGCAAGTTTATATTGTTGACGAAACGTCAAAGCGGGATTTTATTGTTAACAAACGTCAAAAAATGTAATATTCTGACAATTAACGTAATCTTATTTATTATTATACGAGCAATCGCCGTATCAAAACTTGCCAAAAAAGGTGTTGGAGAACAACAGTTAATTAAACTAAGTGGACACTCAAATACCAAGTCACTGACGCCTTACATTCAGATGGATGAGAACCACCATATGCTTTTGATTGAAAAAATGCGGGACAATGACCAACCGTCAAGCTTAAGAGAGTCCCCCGCCGAAATAAGCTCTCGCTCGTTGACTGCATCAACCAACATGTCTACGAATTCAAAGCAAAATATTGTTAATTACAATAATTGTACTTTTCATTGCAATTCTTGTAATTTTTAAGCATTTTAATTTTATTGTTAGCATTTTCTGTTAAATAAAATATTTAAATTTACTTGATTCGAGTTCTTAATTAATTTGGGAAATATTCAAATAAATTACACTCGTGCATAAAAATAACCAGATAATTTTTTTATTCAATGTGTTTTTTTTACAAATTGCAATCGTTTGTTTTCATATTTTACGAGAATGCCCTCCTCCTGCGGAGTCGGGCTTTTTCACGAAAATGTAAAAACAAACTCTTGCAATTATAAAAAAACACATTTCATTCAAAAATTTTCGGTAATTTTGATGCACTTGTGCATTTACCTCCGAATATTTCCCTCATATGTTAAAGTTCCCATAAGAGAAATGCAATTTTCGCAAAATTACAGCGAAAACAGCACTGCCAGAAATCGAAAATTGCATCGCAAGTTTATATTGTTGACGAAACGCCAAAGCGGGATTTTATTGTTAACAAACGTCAAAAAATGTAATATTCTGACAATTAACGTAATCTTATTTATTATTATACGAGCAACCGCCGTATCAAAACTTGCCAAAAAAGGTGTTGGAGAACAACAGTTAATTAAACTAAGTGGACACTCAAATACCAAGTCACTGACGCCTTACATTCAGATGGATGAGAACCACCATATGCTTTTGATTGAAAAAATGCGGGACAATGACCAACCGTCAAGCTTAAGAGAGTCCCCCGCCGAAATAAGCTCTCGCTCGTTGACTGCATCAACCACCACGTCTACGAATTCAAAGCAAAATATTGTTAATTACAATAATTGTACTTTTCATTGCAATTCTTGTAATTTTTAAGCATTTTAATTTTATTGTTAGCATTTTCTGTTAAATAAAATATTTAAATTTACTTGATTCGAGTTCTTAATTAATTTGGGAAATATTCAAATAAATTACACTCGTGCATAAAAATAACCAGATAATTTTTTTATTCAATGTGTTTTTTTTACAAATTGCAATCGTTTGTTTTCATATTTTACGAGAATGCCCTCCTCCTGCGGAGTCGGGCTTTTTCACGAAAATGTGAAAACAAACTCTTGCAATTATAAAAAAACACATTTCATTCAAAAATTTTCGGTAATTTTGATGCACTTGTGCATTTACCTCCGAATATTTCCCTCATATGTTAAAGTTCCCATAAGAGAAATGCAATTTTCGCAAAATTACAGCGAAAACAGCACTGCCAGAAATCGAAAATTGCATCGCAAGTTTATATTGTTGACGAAACGTCAAAGCGGGATTTTATTGTTAACAAACGTCAAAAAATGTAATATTCTGACAATTAACGTAATCTTATTTATTATTATACGAGCAACCGCCGTATCAAAACTTGCCAAAAAAGGTGTTGGAGAACAACAGTTAATTAAACTAAGTGGACACTCAAATACCAAGTCACTGACGCCTTACATTCAGATGGGTGAGAACCACCATATGCTTTTGATTGAAAAAATGCGGGACAATGACCAACCGTCAAGCTTAAGAGAGTCCCCCGCCGAAATAAGCTCTCGCTCGTTGACTGCATCAACCACCACGTCTACGAATTCAAAGCAAAATATTGTTAATTACAATAATTGTACTTTTCATTGCAATTCTTGTAATTTTTAAGCATTTTAATTTTATTGTTAGCATTTTCTGTTAAATAAAATATTTAAATTTACTTGATTCGAGTTCTTAATTAATTTGGGAAATATTCAAATAAATTACACTCGTGCATAAAAATAACCAGATAATTTTTTTATTCAATGTGTTTTTTTTACAAATTGCAATCGTTTGTTTTCATATTTTACGAGAATGCCCTCCTCCTGCGGAGTCGGGCTTTTTCACGAAAATATGAAAACAAACTCTTGCAATTATAAAAAAACACATTTCATTCAAAAATTTTCGGTAATTTTGATGCACTTGTGCATTTACCTCCGAATATTTCCCTTATATGTTAAAGTTCCCATAAGAGAAATGCAATTTTCGCAAAATTACAGCGAAAACAGCACTGCCAGAAATCGAAAATTGCATCGCAAGTTTATATTGTTGACGAAACGTCAAAGCGGGATTTTATTGTTGACAAACGTCAAAAAATGTAATATTCTGACAATTAACGTCATCTTATTGAGTGACAGCAGACAAAAAAGTCAATGTCAACGAATGTTTTCCTTTCATTTATTCAAGAATTGTTAATAACTATCTCTTTGCATTGGGATAACCCGTGGCAACGTAAATTTTTTTGTTTTTTTTGTAAACAACGCTATTGAACTTTTCCGTAGACGTAATTTTACTAAAAAAATGTCTCGTTTTGGCGAAGAATCTATCCTCGAAATAGGTCAGAAAATAACAGAAGCCATTACAAAGAATACTGCATCAAATCACGACTATATTTGGCGGCAGTTCATGTATTTTTGCAAGAAAAGGGGGCACGTTCTTGATGAAAACACTAATGTTTTAAAACTGGCAGATATCTTGAAGGACTGGGCGTTTAATATGAAAAAGCAAAATGGTGAGGACTATAAAGATTATACTGTCAAAACTATATGGAATGTTACCGCTAAATTGTTGATGAATAAGTATCACAGAGATTACAATATTATTTTCAACCCATTCAGTGACATTCAGTTCAAATCATCCCGTGATGCCAAAATGCTAAGCGGAAACAACTACAGCAGGAGCCGGAAAAAAGAAAACAAAGCTCAGTTTTTCTAAAGCACGACGAATTCGTCAAAATAGTAGAGACTTGCGACGAAGAAACCCCCGACGGTTTGCAAAAAAAGATGTTTTTTGTTTTATCCTACGAGCTGGTCTGGCGTGGAGGAGAAGGCCCAAGGTGTTTAACAAACTGTCTTAAAGAAGAACTGGATCACGCGGGTCAGAAGACGGGACGAATAGAGTACAATCCGCTTTTTACCAAGACTACTCAAGGAGGAGATAAGCCCTGCGCATCCTCGAAATGGTTGGTCAGGAATAAAGTAAACCCGAACATCTGTCCTATCCGACTATATAAGAAATTCATGCAGAAACGGCAGGCAATAAAATGCAAATGACTTTTTCTCACCGTGAATCCTTTCCGGCAATCAGGAAAATGGTACAAAAGCATACCGGTTAGACGAAATTTGATGAATAAATGGACCTCTACACAAGCGGAAAAGTCAGGCCTCACCAATAAAAATATCAAACTGACAAATCATAGCTTACGAGCAACCGCCGTATCAAAACTTGCCAAGAAAGGTGTTGGAGAACAACAGTTAATTAAACTAAGTGGACACTCAAATACCAAGTCACTGACGCCTTACATTCAGATGGATGAGAACCACCATATGCTTTTGATTAAAAAATGCGGGACAATGACCAACCGTCAAGCTCAAGAGAGTCCCCCGCCGAAATAAGCTCTCGCTCGTTGACTGCATCAACCACCACGTCTACGAATTCAAAGCAAAATATTGTTAATTACAATAATTGTACTTTTCATTGCAATTCTTGTAATTTTTAAGCATTTTAATTTTATTGTTAGTATTTTCTGTTAAATAAAATATTTAAATTTACTTGATTCGAGTTCTTAATTAATTTGGGAAATATTCAAATAAATTACACTCGTGCATAAAAATAACCAGATAATTTTTTTATTCAATGTGTTTTTTTTACAAATTGCAATCGTTTGTTTTCATATTTTACGAAAATGCCCTCCTCCTGCGGAGTCGGGCTTTTTCGCAAAAATATGAAAACAAACTCTTGCAATTATAAAAAAACACATTTCATTCAAAAATTATCGGTAATTTTGATGCACTTGTGCACTTACCCCCGAAAATTTTAGAGAAAGAGATTAATTTTAATTTTTAAGATTATCATGGAGATAAGCAATTTTCTCTAGTCCTAGATTACTTACGTTATATGGAGTTACGTTATATGCGTTAAAATACATTTATTGCTCTCCTGAAAAATGTTGCCACATGGAGATACGAACTTTGCTAATTACACCGACGATACATAAAAACTAAAAGAAATATTTATCTGGCTTACTGTTATATCAGCTTATAATCCAACTAAACAACAGTTTTAGCATGTGGTTTTGTTACTAGCAATATACGAAGTAGAATCCAAACCTGTTTGCGGTAGGATTACTAAAATAGATTGAGAATAGCAGATTCAAGCGATAATATCTTAGTTGTAATAAACAGCTGCTTGTGGCTAAAATTACCCTTTTGTCAATAATATGTTAACATTTGGTTGGTGTGTAGGCATTATGACAACCGTAGGGGAAAATGGGTTACTTCCGGTAAGTCAGTTCGGGGTCAGACAGCAATCAGGCTCTGAGGTAAACACAGATATAAACTTTAATTGATGAATAAACTACTTTGGTTGAAATTTATTTTGAGTTTTAAATATGAAAATATAAAATAAATTAGAAAAATGAATTTAATGTAATATTGAGATAAAAAAGAAATTACAGAAATATTTGAATATAAAAATACAAAAAAAAAGAAGAACCTATAGAATGGATAATAAAAGAAATCTTAATAATTAGTGGTCAGGAGTGAGTTCCTTTTCCTTTATAATATATTCTTTATTTCGCATCGCAGGGTATTCCAAACTGTATATCATAAACTATTTTGAAATTAATATAAAGTATAAGTTATAAAAGTAGCAGCAGTAACAAGATGTTTAGCACATTTGAAAAATTATTGAGAAAAAGATGATTGTTGTTTCATGTGAAATACCTGCGAAGATCACAACTGAGATTTTTAATTTTAAAAATAAATATCAAAACCAGAAATACTAAATTCTAGCTTACATAAGATATTTAAATAACTAAATAAAAGGATGGCCGTATTTTATAAAATTGTAATTTATTTATTGTACCTTCATCGTGCAATAATTATCTAGTCATATTTGATTCGTGAGTTAACTACGTAAAAGTCTGTTTAATGACCGCTGACCGTTAGGTCACGACTATGGAGAACTATAGGGTAGGAGGCCGATCGACAATGGCAGCATTTTCAAATTCTGTCCCGGTTTTTTGGTTAGTTCGCTATTGGCCGATAGATGGCTCTCGCGTCCGAAGTGGGCTGATGTTGTCTTCTTCTTCGTTTTTAATATGAAAAACTAGATCATCCATAGTTTTTAACTTTTACTTTTGACAATTGACATTTTATTTTTCGAAATAACAAATAACGTTTGAAGGCAAGACAAGACAAATAACGTTGTATTGTAATTAATTTCCATATTTATAATGAATAATGGTACAATTTATAAAAGGAGAGTTTGCTTTGTGTCGGGGTGTAAGACAGGATCTTCTTCAGAGATGAAACGCAGCCAAATAAGTCTCTTTCTAGCTCCAAAGGTAAAACCCTCTAGCTAGAATGTTCCTGTATTTTAAAAACGAAGCATCGTTGGAACTTTATACAGGCCGAGTTTACTAATATGTATAACAAAGTAAGTGTAAATTCATATAAAAGTCCTTATTTGTTCCTTAAAAAACTAATTTAAATAAAAATAGTTATCGCGTCCATAAGAAACCATTTATTTGATAGCCCACTTCGAACACGAGCGCCATCTTATGGCAACTCGTAAAGCTGAATTACCGATGCTAATTTGGGACCGAATCCAATGCATTGCGATCGGCCTCCTACCTCAAGTCCTCCATAGTCACGACTAGTGCTTATCTTTCTAACATTCGTGAACTAGACGAGATAGTAAATTTGCGTCAACAATGAATGTGGTATAATTGTACCAGTCAAAAAAGTTTTATTGTCATTTTTGACAGTGACATTTTTACTCAACATTATTTCAAAAATGTCACGGTATTGTGAGAAAGAAAAGAAACATTAATTTTAAAATTATTTGATTATTTTCAAAGAAAAAGTGATGTGGGAAAGGCTATTTTACCCGTTAACGCAGTTTACAAGGTAATTAGATATAATAAGGCAGGAATTGTGAAAACATAAATAATAAGCATGAAAAATATATGACAATGTTTTTATAAATACCTATCTGTTTTAGAGAGTTTCTGATGCTTTGGGAGTTTCGTGGTCAACAATCCAACGAATTAAGGCTAAGGGATAGAGAAGGATGGAGATTTTAAGAATTGCAATAATGCAGCTATTTTGTCGTCCCGTAGTCGACAACTTCACGAAATTCATGAACATACCACAATGGAACGTATTTATGGGATGTATAGAGCAGGTAAACACGTTACCATTCGCCCAATAAAACTAAACCTTAAAGTCATTGATGTTGAAATATCCACTGGTTTATTAGCGGACTGTTTAAAAAAATTTTAATTTAAATGGCGTAAATGTACCTATTGTATCAAATAGGCGTTTTTTAATAGTGCAACCCCATATACCCCAAAAATGAGTAGAATTTAAGAAGAACGGCAACTCCTAATTTCCCATAAAACCTGTTTTTCTGGATGATTTATTTTAATTATTAAAAAACTGTATTTTGTTGTGTTGTCATTTTTTATTATATTTTCTTCTTTATGATTTTATAAATAAAATGAAAATATTTGAAATAAAATTTATAGACTGATGCACTAGACAAAAAATATACAATTCAATTTTAAGTTTTATAAATGAGTTTTATTTTTCAGTAAATTTAAAGTAATCAAAAATTTCATACTGATTTTCAAAAACATAATGTTCCATCCCATGATACCTTTCACCCTAAATAAACTACTTATTTCTGGCTTTATTAACAGTATAAAAGTAGTAATTAGAAATGTGTATTTTACTTGTTCACATGCATCTTCCGTTTTTACGTAGATCCAGCCTAAGAAAAATCATAACCTTTACCACCGGTCAGTCAAACTGACTGAATTAATTTACGACTATGGAGGACTTGAGGTAGGAGACCGAACGCAATGCATTGGATTCGGTCCCAAATTAGCATCGGTAATTCAGCTTTACGAGTTGCCATAAGATGGCGCTCGTGTTCGAAGTGGGCTATCAAATAAATGATTTCTTATGGACGCGAAACTATTTTTATTTAAATTAGTTTTTTAAGGAACAAATAAGGACTTTTATATGAATTTACACTTACTTTGTTATACTTATTAGTAAACTCGGCCTGTATAAAGTTCCAACGATGCTTCGTTTTTAAAATACAGGAACATTCTAGCTAGAGGGTTTTACCTTTGGAGCTAGAAAGAGACTTATTTGGCTGCGTTTCATCTCTGAAGAAGATCCTGTCTTACACCCCGACACAAAGCAAACTCTACTTTTATAAATTGTACCATTATTCTTTATAAATATGGAAATTAATTACAATACAACGTTATTTGTCTTGTCTTGCCTTCAAACGTTATTTGTTATTTCGAAAAATAAAATGTCAATTGTCAAAAGTAAAAGTTAAAAACTATGGATGATCTAGTTTTCCATATTAAAAACGAAGAAGAAGAAGACAACATCAGCCTACTTCGGACGCGAGAGCCATCTATCGGCCAATAGCGAACTAACCAAAAAACCGGGACAGAATTTGAAAATGCTGCCATTGTCGATCGGCCTCCTACCCTATAGTTCTCCATAATTGTACCATTATTCATTATAAATATGGAAATTAATTACAATACAACGTTATTTGTTGTCTTGCCTTCAAACGTTATTTGTTATTTCGAAAAATAAAATGTCAATCGTCAAAAGTAAAAGTTAAAAACTATGGAGGATCAAGTTTTCCATATTAAAAACGAAGAAGAAGAAGACAACATCAGCCCACTTCGGACGCGAGAGCCATCTATCGGCCAATAGCGAACTAACCAAAAAACCGGGACAGAATTTGAAATTGCTGCCATTGTCGATCGGCCTCCTACCCTATAGTTCTCCATATTTACGACGTACTACAAATACGGAGAATGTATGTAACGTAACGGTCACCGGTCATTGAACAGACTTTATTTTGATTTGAAATTTATTTAACTAAAAGGGTGCTAGGTATGCTGGCGTAACGTAAGAAATCACATGCAAAATTTAAGGGGGTGAAATATTGGCTCTCTTGTTTATTTGAGATGGATAATTTATTTTTATTTATTTAAAAAAATAATATAACTACTAATAACTAAATAGAGAATGGAAGAAATGTTGATTTGATTTATTTGGTATTTAAGGGGTTATTTAGAAAAATGTAAATCTAAAATTGAAGAAATTAATATGAAAGTTTATAATAACAGCACCAGTCAATGTCAATAGCTGACACGGATGGTTTTTAGGACATTACATATAAATTAAAAAAATGGTCAAACTTTCTTTGAAGTTGACACTGTCAAAAATATCAAAATATTTTCACTTATAATCTCCCTAGCAGCAGAATTATTACCGATAATTTTTTTTAAGGTCACGAATTGTTTTGTTGATAGAAAATTATCCCGGGTTGAACACTCGAAGACGGTTAATAGGCTATAGACTATTCCGATAGTCTCCTGTTGCTATAAGCAACTTAAACAAAAAGGAGCCTCCTAATTGGTTGAAAATAAATTTATGAAATTTTCGCGATAGTCTATAGCCTATTAACCTAATGAAATTAATAAGTGATAATTTTTCTTAGGTATACTATACTACGACTTAATTTTAATTCAAATGTCAAGTCATTTCGAAGTGACAGGTGAGACAAACCAGCGAAATCCAATGTCTTTATAGTTTTAAATTCAAATATAACTTTAAAAAACATATTTTCGATAAGTTAAGTTTAATATGACGCACTGTATTTTTACAATAGAAGCTGATTTTACTTGTTAGTAAGTAAGGTTTATTACTAAAATTTTAGGAACATTAAAAGAAACTCCAATTTATGAAATGTTCTTACCGAATCTCCCACGCAGCAGAATTAATTCCCGATAATTTTTTTTTCGGTTCACTCATGTTTTTGTCACCATTCGTGACCTTAAAAAAATTATCGGTAATAATTCTGCTGCTAGGGAGATTATAAGTGATAATTATGTATTATTTATTTTAAGAAAATAAATGATAATATTTGTTAAAATGACTTTGGATAGACTAAAAAAATTACCTTGTCGGACTTCCATTGTTTTTATTTTGTAACTTAACACAACGTTTCTGTAAGTTAGCATCTCTAACCGTTTTCAAGTGTAAACTAAATTATAATTCTAAGGCTCTTGTCTTAAATACTATCCTTGTGCAATGAAGCTTGATTACTTTACCTAGATGCTTATTGAAAAGTGAAGTTTAAGCTGTTGGTTTTGGACAAGAATAGGCTTCCAGATATTCGGGATATATATACTTGGTTTACTAAATATATGGGTATTTTGATTTATTCCCGTTTTTTCCAATGCTGTTCCGTGTCCAAAACCTTGGCTTCTGACCACTGTACCTATATTATGTTGGTTGGTCCATACATGTTCCGCTATATATGATCTCGAAGTTTCACCTCTTTGAGTATAGTATATTTCAGATGTTCTTTAACTCGTACGGGAAAAACGTCTTTTTGTTTCTCCAATGTAGGATTCGCCACACTCGCAAGGGAGTTGATAAATAAAATTTTTTGTGTTTTCATTACGGGAGGGGGGGTTACTTTTGTAAGAAAGATTCTAAGCGTATTTCCGGATTTGAAGGCTGTTTTGATATTATAGTTTTTGGTTATCCTTCTAATCTTTTCAGAAATCCCCTTAACATAAGGTATTGTAAGAAATGCTTGCTCCTCTTTCGTTTCTGTACTAGTTTTTACTTCGCGATTTTTAAGTTTTGAGATGGTATTAGTTACAGGGTTTCATGGTAACCATTCTGTTTTAAACCTTTTTTGATGTTTGAAATTTCAATATTAAGGTCTTTCGGATTGTTGTAAATATTAGATCATTTGTGATAAAAAGTTTGAATTATGCCCTGTTTTATGGAGTTTGAATGATTCGATCCGTGATTAAGGTACTGCCCCGTGTGAGAGGGCTTCCTGTACACTGAAGTTTATATATTTTCAGCACATCGTTTGACAATAATGTTGAGAAAAGGGATAGCGGAACACGTATGGACCAACCAACATAAAATACAGTGGTCAGAAGCTAAGGTTTTGGACACGGAACAGCACTGGAGAAAGCTAAAATTTAAAGAAGCAGCTTTCATGAATCAAAATACCCATATATTTAGCAGACTAAGTGTAGATATCCCCAATATCTGGAAGCCTCTTCTTGTCCAAAACCAACAGCTCACACTTCACACTCCAATAAGCGCGTAGGCGGAATCATTAAGCTTTATTGCACATGGATGGTATTTAAGACAGTAGCCTTAGAATTATAATTTAGTTTACACTTGAAAACGGTTAGAGATACTAACTAACTGAAACATTGTGTTAAGTAACAAAATAAAGACAATGGAAGTCCGACAAGGAAATTTTTTTGGATATTACTTCATTGTCTACCACCTTCAAGCAAACTTTGAATAGACTACATGAAAATTACTGAACTGTATGGGTGAGTTTGGTCTAAAATAAACAAGGAAGCACAAGTGTAAATTGCAAAAAAAAATTCAAAACCGCTCCCGTATGGAATCATAGATATAATATGAACATTTGACAATAAAATACATTAAAAAGATGGAAATGATAAGCTCATAAAACCATTCATTTGAGAAAGTAGCTTTTAACTTCTGTGATAAAGGGAATAAAGCTAAAAATTTCAGGATTTTTGCTGATTGCTGACTGTTGTTTGGAGTGCATCAAATTGAAATTTAAATTAAAAATGGGCCTATTGCAGAAAAAAAAATGTTTACCAATTTAATTTTTTTTTTGGATTGTTGTAATATAACCACTAATAATATGAACTTTTCCTACAAATTAAAAATAAAGATTATGACTTCGATTTGGATGTGCCTTTTTTATGGTTTTTAATGGCTTTTTTTTTGAAGTAACTAATTTTTATCACTTTTTTTTTTGCGATTTGAGTTCTTTCTTGGTGACAACGCAGTGGCGGCTCGGGGGTGAGCTGATAGGTCCAAAGAGCACAATGGGGCTCAAAATCCAGCGGCAAATGATAAAAGCAGTAGCTAGACCACAACTGACCTATCGCTCAGCAGCGTGGGGCCATGCAGCTAATACATATATAAAGCGGCTGAAGGCCACAGAAAATAATTATGTAAGAAAAGCAGTAGCGGCACCACTGCCCTGCATTGGCAAAAAGCCGTAAATTAAATTTTATAGTTTTGAGAAAAGTCCACTTAAGGTTGAATTCTCAACGTCATTCAATCTATTGCCAACCTATAACCTATTTCACGTTGATTTTTTGAGTTTTTTATTTTAATAACTCACATTTAAAGAAAATCAATATCGTCGGTACATTATTTAGGTAGTATCTGATATATTACAAAAATATCAATTTATTTCATTGCTAATTTTGGGAGAATTGTATAGTGAAAGAACAATGAGTGACAATGACATAATAATGTTAAAAAAAATCTTACCCGATATTTTTCGCTATACAATTCTCCTAAAATAAGTTATGAAATTCCTTGATATTTATTAAATATGTCAGTTATTACCTATAGAATATCAAGTCGATACTGATTTTATTTAAATTTTGTGTAAAAGCTAGAAAACATAAACAAATCTACGCGAAATAGGTTATAGGTTGGCAAGCATGTTGATACTCCCACCTTAAAGTTGAAATTAGTGTACTTTTGCACCATTTTTGTGTTTTGGCAACAGAACAATTGTAAACTCTCCGGTAAAGGATATAGATAGTAAGTTTTATTTTTTTAGGTAGGTACTTGTTTTTTTTTGTAGTTTTAAGCAAAATCTATTGCTTACGTCTTTTATCCATTTTTTTTTTAATAATGGTTTAGTTCTCATACTAACAAAAAAAGACTTAAGTGCGTTTAAGCCTATTTGCCATTGTTAAAAGTTTCAATTTTTAAAGCAGAAATTAATGGCTGACCAATGTAAAGTACTTACTACATGAATTTTTTCCAATGTAGTTTATTGCTCAAAAGCTTTATGGTGCTATGGATTTCAATAAAATAATTAATAATATTTATTAATTAAAATAAACAAATTAGAAAGTAATATCATTTTTATCATTTAAATCTTCAGACGTTGAACTTTCTGGTTAATTCATCCAAAATCTTCTACGGCTTTCTGGCATTTTTGTTACCAATTTTTTAATAATGTCTTTCTTCTTCTTTGACATTACACCTCGATGAATCGATCGCTTCTCAGGTAAAATTCCGACATCAACTTTTCTTTTAATTATGTTAATGTATATAATACAGTGGCAAACGAACGTATACGGTTTATACGTTATATTGCAATTGCATAAAGAAAATAAAAATTTAAAGAAAACCATACCACAAACACGTATGACTTTTATAAGGTTTTTTGTCTTTTTTGTAAACTTTAGAAATTAAGAAAAGGATAAATGGTATAAAATGGTATAAAAGCATACATTCTTTTGCCAATGTATAAATATTTCTATTTTGCTGGAGAAAAACTTTATAAATTGTGTAACGATGGTCTCAAATCAATACCTTGTAAGTCCGAAATTGGCCATTTTAAGATTTTGACGCTTTATTGTTGCTTAGACATTATAGGCGTCATCTGTTAAAAAGTATTAGAACTACAAAAATCCGTTACCTCGGAAATGGCGCGAAATCAATACCACGTAACTCATAATCCATAAATGTCAATTCAATAACTCGCAAGTCGTCATTTTGTTAGGTTACATGATGTTTTGTCGAATTTTATTAGTGTAATAATAATACAATATTTTTGTCAAAGACTGTGGAATCAAACGTAAGTAAAACTAAATTCTTAAATGTATAAAAAAATGCTTTCATAATTTAAATTAATATTCGATGGCCGCAAATCAATACCTCGTAATTAAATTAATATTTGATGGCCTCAAATCAATACCTCGTAAGTCCGGAATTCAACTCCTTTACTTTCGTTAGAACCTAAAATATCAGCAACTTTTTCTGAACATCCCATTTTAGACCTTTGTATAGGACATACGTATTCATTAAGCTGTTTTCCTCTGTTAATTTATCATTTTTAGTATAACTACGAAGTTTTTTGTCTCTCCTAAAAAATGACAGTTTTTGACTTATTGATTTGAGGCCATCGATAAGTCTTTTTGACACAGGAATTGTATTCAAAACATGTCGGATAAGGTTTTTTGACATTGTAAATTTAAATTATTTAGCGCTTACATCATTTTTTTGGCCAATGTATGTAGACAAGAAACTACAAGGGCTATTCAAAATGTAATTATAGAGTTCGAAAGAGAGTAAAAAGTTACGGGGGAAAATTGAAAAAAAAAAACTCAAAACGTAAAATTTGCATATACGGCTTTTTACCATTTTAGGGCAGACCATGGTTTGTAAGAAATGTACAAATCAATAAAGATATTGACTGGGAAACGATAACAACATGAAAAGGAAAGCAGTTAAAGTTTTTGAAAAGGCAGCAATGAAAAACTAAGAAGATTAGTCGGTTATGAACCAGTAGAGGATGAGGAAAAAATGAGGGTATACTATAATAAGCGCCCAAGGAATGAGCTATTGTAATAGCTTAAAGGAAATTCGCTGCTGGAACAAAAAAGAAAAATAAAGAAAATGGAAGAAAGAAGAAGAAACCTAGAAGTAATAAACCGTTTTAACTTCTAGCCAGAGTCAAGGAGTCGTTAAACTAGACATCGCCATATCTAGTTTAGTAGTTAGTAAAAAAAGGGCCTATAAAAAAATATACCTACCACACAAGAACTTACTACACACAACACTGCACCCATACACACACCTACACTAACACCAGTAAGTTCTTAGCAGCTTCTTAGTACAGCTTCAGATCAGCACTGCAAGTTCTCTCCCTGAAACCTGAACCTGAGTGGGGTCCTCATAGCTGTGAAACATGCGCACGTGTACCTCTTCTGAAGCACAAACACCTACACTGCACCGAATTGGACACCTACACAAACACTATAAGTGTAAGTAAGTCGCTAACAACAGACATAACTAACACTTTTAGCAGCTTACTACTGCTTCAGATCAGCATTGCAAGTACTCTCCCTGAAATAGCGGGGTTCTCATAGCCGTGAAGCATGGGCACCTGTTATCTCTTCTGAAGCATAAACACCTACACTGCACCAAAAGCCTTACACCTATACAAACACCTTCACAGTAAGCTGCAAATAAATAAACAAGTAATACGACAAAACCGAAACCTTGGTACACCGGTACCTAGGCATAGGTGAAGTACGAAGCAGAGCACGAACTAGGAGTGCAAAGCGGAAATACTGAGCGAGTGGTCTGAAAGTTTATACGCCTATGGTGTGGAAACCGCAGGAACACGGGGAGTTTAGTCGGTAGGCAGCCCCATCAGGGTTGAATCCGACTCTACTCTGCCTCACAGGGTGCCAGTCTTTAGAAGATTCTCCTCGAAAAAAAAGTGATATTACAGCGAGAAATTCTTTGACTGAGCTTTACATAATTTAAAATTAGAAATGCAACGATTACTACAATTGTCTACCATTTTAAAACAAACGAAAAAAGTTTACCCTGCAATCCTTGTTCTTATGAAAATATTTTTTTTGGCTTGAGCTGTACAGCCATTCAGCCAGTAATGCAAAGTTACAACTTATTATAATCCAAACTATATTACTAACACACTTTATAATAGCAAACGACTCTACCTAGTTGCCGGGGTAATTCGTTTTTCTATTAAAACACACAAAAGAGCTATACCGAGTAATCATCAATGTCAAATACAGCTTAGCCTTTCTAAAAATTAGGGCGATAGTTAAATGGAATTTACTGGACGTCGAAAACAAATGCTTACATTCAACCTTGTGGACAAATAGGTTTAATGTTTTACTTATTTAACTGAATTATATAAGCGATAAATGTGACAACGACATTCTCTAAATTAATACCTAAGTATTATTAATAATATGAGGAGGAAATGATAAATTATCCATGTTTTATGATAATTTAATTCTATATATTGTTATACGCAAAGAAAAGCTCTGTTTTAAACGTTTTATTTCTCTTCCTTTTATAGGCCAAATATCAACTATTTTAGGTTGTTCTTTGAAAAAACGTAATAAAAATATTTTTGTCTTCTATAGATCAGTAAGAACAGTTGTACACCACCTAAACAAGGGACTAAAACTGGACGTATTATACAACATAGAAATCGCTCTATCCCAATCCCACTCTTTACAAAACCACAATGAACAGAGTAGTTTTCATATCGTAATTATATTAGTACTGTAAAACTTTTTAAAGATTAAAAATAATTTTTATATACATAAATTAAATCTAAATCATCCTTTACTTTTAATGTATTTCTCGGGAAAACATGCATTCTTTTGTCTCGATGTGCAGCCATAAGGGCAATTTGTTCCAGCAGTGCTAAATCAAAATTACTAAGATCTCCCGATCTTACACCCATGGATTTCTTTCTTTGGGGTTATTTGAAATCAAAAGTGTAAAAGGATAAACCACAAAATTTGGAAGACTTAAAATTTAAAATTAGATACGAAATTAGGCAAATTAATGAAAATACTGTAAATGATGTTTTGAAAGGGTTTTTAAGTAGATTAGCATATTGTCAAGAAGTTAATGGTTTGCATTTTCAACACTTAATAAACTAATTTTTTAACCTTTTTTTAAAGAATTTTTTTTATGATGTAATTTTTCTCTAAAACCGTTAGAGATAAGGATAGAGTATGCTACATGAATTATGCGCAGAATTTGACGTAGAATTAGGGTAATAAGTAAAAATAGGGGGGTTCTATTAAAAAAACAAAAAAATTTTGCTACATCTACTTTTTGACACACCCGGTATAATTTGTTTTTGAGGCAAAAATCCGGAAGAAAGAATTATAATCGACGTGTCCGAGCGTTTTTTCAAAAAATGAATACCTGATTTTTAAATGAATTTGTTCCATATTTTAGCCCATCATTGTATCTATGATATATTAGCGGTAACGATAATGCAGGGCAAGCTCCCAGGCATATTCTTGAAATATCCGAGTTCTCTATAGTTTCCAAAGATGCCACAAATCGTTTATTAAACCGACATTTTAATCTGTTCATTTTAATTTAAAATTCAGGAAAAGTACGCTTTTTTAACCCAAACTTCGAAACGTGTCATAGAAACAAATGCGAGACCTACAAAATCAATAACAAAAAATATGAAAATCTGAATGGTTTTACTAAAAGTGGCACACATAAAGGAAGTAAATAAAATTCGGTTTTTATAGCCGCCAGGACCTTATAAAATTAAATCTCTATAAATAACTTGTAAGGGAGAAAAATATATACAGTGAAAAAGCTCATAATATGAGAAAAAAATGTATTATCAGAGTACCGAAAAACTTTATTGATCTAGTTTAATTTAGATATCCGATAATACTTACCTTCCCTCCCTTGAAAATCTCAAGTTTAATTGATAATATATTATATAGATTGGGAGTAACAGGAAACTGAAATTAAATTTTACAAAATTGTTTTAATGCTTTATTTTTTTTTCCTGTAAGCTTCCCCAAACGAAATGTTGACAAGGATCCTAAGGGCTAGGATGTACATTTATTAGTTTAATTTTTTTGTTGACCTTCCGTTTATTTTTACGTGTTAACAGCTAAACTTTGCCCAAATTCTTGCCAAAAAATGTCTTCTCAATTTTTGATCACATGGAGAAATAAGGTCGTGATTTCTGATATTTTTAGGATAGAAAATTGTTTTCAAGGGTCTGCGTCTAAAATTTGTTTAGAAATAATTCGTCGTCGTGTATTTAGTTCAAAAAATAAAGAGACCAAGTCAATTAAACTATAAAAACTTATAAAATCGAATAGAAAAAACGACCAAAACTAGCTAAATAACCAACCTTCGATGTCATCACATACTTAACCTCAAGTCAAATATAAGTTGCTATATAACTATTGATTTTAACAATTTGGCAAAAACTTGGGTACGTGTAAAATATTTTCAAGCACAATTTCTTGTTCAAAAATTTGAAAAAGTTTTTGCCCGAAAACTTGACCTGTGGAATTATTTTACTCTTGGATGTTGCCCAAAAAATAGGCGTACCTAATTAGATTGCAGGGCTACAAATAAAATATACCAAAATATGCATCGGGATAATTTGTCTTGGTGCGTGTTGCTCGTTATTCTCATACCTTGTTTGTGTATTAGCCTAGGCCTAGTTAGATGTGCTCAAATTAATTATAATAAAATAAAGTTATATATCAAGATACATCACTATACTCCATACTAACGGAAAATACGAAATACCCGATATTTTACCCCTATTTAGGTATAATAAAAGCATACAACGGTTTTTACTAGTCATTGTTTATATTTCAAGCACAAACACAATTCACTAAACTACACAAAAACTAGAAATCCGCAATTATAATAGCAAAGAAAACAACAAGGAATCCACAGAGAAAACTTAAAACATAACAAGAAAAATGGCTTGAATGATGAAAGAGTTTTGGACTTCCATTGTCTTTATTTGTTTTAAATCACAACGTTTCAACAGATAAGTATCTCCAGTCGCGTTCAGGTGAATACTAAATAAGTAAAGTAACTATAAGACTATTTACACTAGCTAGGTGCACTAAAGCATAACTGAGGTGGGTACAGTCATGCGTTCAGTTGGCACGCGATCTTATTCTAAGATTACATCTATCTAACAAAGGTTTCCAGATATTTCTTATGTCTAATGATGGTTTACTAAATCAGCCTTGCTTCTGGTGAATAGCAGCGGCTGCCTTAAACTTTCTTTTCCTCCAGTGTGGTTCTTTATGTAGGATTTCAGCTTCTGATCACATGATATGGTGACCATGTTTCCAGGCATGGTCAGCTGCACCTGACTTTTCGGTCTCTCCTTTTAACGAATTGTTTTTGTGTTCTTTAATCCTTGTCTCGAGTGGTCTTATTGTCTTACCTATATAAGATTGGCCGCACTCGCAATGGATCTGTTAGACGCAGTTTTTCCTATCTTTTTGACTTGTGGGCTTTGTCTTCGTCAGGTGGCTTCTTAGGGTGTCCCTCGAGTTTAATACGGTATTGATGTTATATCGTTGTCCTAGTCTTCTTATTTTCTCAGATACTCCTTTGACATACGAAATATTGAGTGTTGGTTGTGCCTCTCTGTTTGCTTCTTGCGCGTTGGGTCAATACTTACGATTTTCCAATAATATGTCAACTAATCTTGATGTAGTGAGCTTCTTTTTTAAGTGCTTCTTCTGAGTTACAGATTGTAATTGCTCTATCCACTAGGGTTTTAACTATGCCATGTTTCGTGATGTTTGAGTGATTTGATGTAAAATTGAGATACTGACCTGTATGCGTAGGTTTTCTGTATACTGAAGTTTGGATGCTGTTGCCATTTTTCTTCACGTTCAAACAGTCACAAGAAAAATGGCGCCGAGCTGGTACTGGAGTATATTTTAAGCATGTCGCTAAAGAAGGACAGGCTGATAACAAGAGGTTTGTGCGCATGCCCATTGCTGCTGGGAGGAAAGGTATTAGACCGGCGAGCCGTGCGCTCGGGCGTGTTTTTTCACTCCTAAAACTTACCTCCTGTTTGCACACGAGATAAGCTGTACACACAAAAAAAACTACTCTCAAAACAAGCTTATAGTAATGCTCAAACAAATAGCCTTATTTTGAAACTAACTTGCTTTATTTTGTACCTAAAAAATATTCATTTTTAAACTACTACTGGTTTTAAATTATATCATCAAGTTAATCAAAATTATGTTCATAAAGAGATTACTTCATCATCATAACAAGATAATCTTATACTTGTTTTAAAAATAAGTATTGTGGTCAAAGTGAAATATACTATGATGGGTTTAAAAATAAAAATAAATTTGTTTTCTCAGAGCGAGCACAAAGACAGTCTCTATACTCAACTTGAGTAAAATCTAAACCCTTATTATTTCTTTGATGCTATTTGCATTACTTTGAATCAAACCAATATTAACGTATACTATATCTGCAACTGCGATTATTGATAGGTTGATCATTTATTTTTATTACCCTAAAACTAAAGTAGAGTCAAGTTAAAAGAATGTAGTATTAATTTAAAACTATATTTTGATGCTAAGGTGTTTTCTATTTAATTTTACTTTAGCATTGCTCCTATTTATGTCTATGATAGTTTCAGTTTGAAACTTTTAGGTTCAACTGGATACTAGATTTTTTTGTGTGTGCGTATCTAAAGGTAAATGTCTATGGTAAAAACTGGCTTTTTTAGGCTTATACCCATCGTTTTTCTTTTTAAATTAAGTTGAAAAGAAAGTATCCACATTTTACGCTAACGAGACTGTTTCCGAAACTTTTATAAGAGTTTTTTTTCTGACAACACTCATAAAGCATTTGCTTGTAAGCAGTTTCATAACGTCCATCTGATTTCTCGGATAATAAGGACAAAGAGGCAACTCTTACCGATTCATGAATAATTTTTTCTGTTACTAATTTGCGAAACGTGACAAAATCAAATTTAATATTTGGCACTGACAAAAACATAAGATGACTATAGTAAACATTTAAATTAAAACCTAGACAACCAAAACCAAAAAGTAAAAATTTGTGTTATTAATTTTAATTTTTAATAGGCACTCTACTCAAAATAAATACCAGAAGTGGAAAAAATATACTATATTCTTCGGTATGTAAGGATTTGCATTCATTATGACGTAAATAACTATTTAATTGAGAGCTTTCATTAATAGGAAATGTGTAGAGATTTATTCTTTATACTAGCATAAAATACAGTAAATTTTAAAAATAAAATTTTATTCTAAATATCTACTATACAGGGTGTCCGGAAATGATGAACAAAAAATTTAGGGGATAATTCTAGACCAAAAATAAATAATCACTTCCTATAACATTTTTTCGAAAATTGATTATTAACGGAATTACAGGGAATTAAAGTTAAACTTTATTTGCAGTTTTAAAATACAGTTAAGTTACTAGAACAATAAATTAAACATTCAAAAAAGGGTTAAAGTGACGTCCTTCCTCTTCAATGCATAAATTACTTCTTCTTAAAAAATTCCGACGAACTCCATGGAATATTCCTTCCTTTGCTATACAGTGTCCGCAAGAAAGTCCGCATCAAATGGGATTTTTTTTATTATTAGGTATAGGTAAAAATTGAAAAAGCAGTTAGTTTTTGCTTACCTAAAAACCAAAAATTACGTATACTGAAGCAGCTGCACGACTTGCGTTACCTGTCAAATTTGACATTTTTAATAAAATAGGTTCAAAAATGCCATTATTTATCAAAATATCGAAAAACTGTATTTGAGAAAGTTGTTTATTTAGGTATTTTTAGTCTCCGTACGAAATTTTGACAGTCTAATACAATTTTTATTTTTTGCCAGGTTCTTGAAAATTTTGATCAACCCTCGTAGATTAACTTTTATACATCGATGTAAAACCATTTGCTTTTACTTCATTTGTAATCTTAATGCAATTTTGTGTAAAATTTTGGTTTCCTATTATTTATTTTGCTTCAAAAACTGAAATTGTTATTGATCAGTATGTAATGTTTGATGCAAAGTTTATCTAATTGCATCAGTGCCAAAACCGACGTTTCTCATTTTTCTTAAGTTAGTAAACAGATGTACAAAAAGAAAATATTGGAAGCTTTCGTTGAAATTTTACTTAATTAATATTAAATTAAATTAATTATATTAAACTATATTTTTGTTGAATAAAATGTTTCGAGCGATTACTATTTATTCTTTTTAATCCAATAATAATTAAGTAAAATTTCAACAAAAGCTTCCTAATATTTTCTTTTTGTACATCTGTTTACTAACTTAAAAAAAATAAGAAACGTCGGTTTTGGCAAAACTGATGTAATTAGATAAACTTTGCATCAAACATTACATACTAATCAATAACAATTTCAGTTTTTGAAGCAAAACAAATAATAGGAAACAAAAATTTTACACAAAATTGCATTAAGATTATAAATGAAGTAAAGGCAAATGGTTTTACATCGATGTATAAAAGTTAATCTACGAGGGTTGATCAAAATTTTCAAGAACCTGGCAAAAAAAAAACTGTATTAGACTGTCAAAATTTCGCACAGAGACTAAAAATGCCTAAATAAACAACTTTTTCGAGTAAAGTTTTTCGATATTTTGTTAAATAAGGGCATTTTTGAACATATTTTATTAAAAATGTCAAATTTGACAGGTAACGCAAGTCGTGCAGCTGCTTCAGTATACGTCATTTTTTGTTTTTAGGTAAGCAAGAACTAACTGACTTTTCAATTTTTACCTTTACCTAATAATAAAAAAAAATCTCATTTGATGCGGACTTTCTTGCGGGCACTGTATATGTTTAAGGTTGCAAATAAATTAAAATGATTTCGTATTCATCACATGCAAGCGATGTTATTTAAGCGTTTTCCTCGAAAACGGTTAGATTTATCGATACAAAAGTAGTATACCTTTTTTTTATAGAAAGGTTAGGAGAATAAAAATGTTCAGTCAAAATGCGCATACAGTGTAGAACAAAAAAGTTGGGACCATTCAAATTAAAGTATATGCTCCTATGTGGCGCCCTCTACACAATGCGAAAAAACGGTGGGCAAATTTGTATTCCTCATCCCGCAAAAGTCCCATATACATTTCGTCGAAATATTATGAGCGTGGCAAAAGGTATTGCAAAAAAAACTGCAAATAAAATTTAAATTTAACACCATGTAACTCCGTTAATAAATCACTTTTCGAAAAAATGTTATAGAAATATATAAGTACCATTTATTTTCAACATTATTATCTCCTACATTTTTTTGATCATCATTTCCGGTCACCCTGTTTAAGAAATACTGTCTAAAGATGTCTTTTTCAACTGAAAAAAATATGCTTCCAATTTGAAGAAATTCCTTGAAACCAACGAATGCTGTGAAGAACATGTTTACATGCATTACATTACATGCGTGCTATTATAATAAATATAATTTTAAAAATTGATTATTAAGTAGTTCTTTGTACCTACAGTGAAATTTTATCGAAATTTCATAACAGACGAAAAATAATGAAAAATAAATGATTAACTGAAAAGTATAGTTTGGCAGTTACTGGCGCACGTGCAAAAAAAATAGGGGGTCCTCCATCCCCCCCCCCCCATTTTGATTATTTGACAATTGTGGTTTTTTTTTTCAGAAGATCTTTATGCTGAAGCAATGCAATGAAGCAAATTTAAAATTAATATCTTATTAATAACTTGAATTATTTTAAAAAATCAGGTTTTTAATTTTATACTGAAGCATGTACATAGGTACAGGGTTATCCAACCAAGACTAGACAAGGCGATTTTTTGACTTTTCCTGTACTTTTATAAAAAAAACTGAAATAGCCATCTTAAGTCATTTTCTCCCGCGAATTCGAATATCTTCAGCAAAAAACAATTGAACATCAAACAAAAGTACTAGGGGTCATTTTGATACTTTTTTAAATGGAACACCCTATATATTTTTACATTTTTAAATTCCACATAAAATTATAATTATTTTTTATTAAATGCATTATTAGTCTATATTTCATAGTTTCCGAGATATTGACTCTCGAAAAGTGACATTTTTGAACTTTGACAGCTTATAACTTTCTAACAGTACGTCTTAGAGCAAAACAGCTTACATGTCCCTATCTTCAATTTTTATTATCTTCCCAAAAAAATCAACTTCCAGTTAAACCGGAACAACTATATTTCCTGCTTTCGAGTTACATCCGGTTTAACCGGAAGTTGATTTTTTGGGAAGATAATAAAAATTGAAGATAGGGATATGTAAGCCGTTTTGCTCTAAGACGTACTGTTAGAAAGTTATAAGCTGTCAAAGTTCAAAAATGTCACTTTTCGAGAGTCAATATCTCGGAAACTATGAAGTATAGACTAATAGTGCATTTAATAAAAAATAATTATAATTTTATGTGGAATTTAAAAATGTTATTTCCATTTAAAAAAATATCAAAGTGACCCCTAGTACTTTTGTTTGATGTTCAATTGTTTTTTGCTGAAGATATTCGAATTCGCGGGAGAAAATGACTTAAGATGGCTATTTCAGTTTTTTTATAAAAGTACAGGAAATGTCAAAAAATCGCCTTGTCTAGTCTTGGTTGGATAACCCTGTACAGTGTGTATCAGCCAAATGGAATAAATTTAATAACAAATACATGGGGGCATGTCCAAAAAAAAGGCTCGAAAACATCGATTGGTATTTCTTGTTGCTCTTTTATTTCAATAAAAACTTTTATACAGGGTGTGTCATGTAACAGTGGCTAATACCAGCCTTCTTATTTTAAATACAACACCCTGTATATTATTCAATTTATGGATTCTTCAGAAAATTTTAGACATATTTCATGTACAATATCCTATATCTGTCTTCAACTGTTTCGGAAATATTAAGTATTTTCAGATTTATTGCATTTCAGCGTTTCTGTTTAGTGATATGAAATTAAAAAAAAAGGTATACTTAAATAGTTTTGTTTACTTTTGTTTAAAACTCTTGACCTTAGCAAATTGTTGCCTGTCTGCATGACAGTATCAGTCAGTGTTATATTCGTTTGAATTTAACAGAAATGCAGAAAATAACAATTCTACAGATGATTGGTTATGGAGATAAAACACGGTCACAAATGGAAGTTGCTCGCTTATTTCATGAAAAATTTCCAAATTTGCCGCCTATAGGTAAATCAAGGGAAAATTAATAAAATAGAAAAGCAGTTTCGCCAGCTTGGACATGTAAAGCAGATAAAAAAAGTAGCTGCCAATGCAATAACTGATAATACCAAATTAGATATTATGCTTGAGTTTGAGAAAAACCATTAAACAGCCCCAATGTTCAATATTAGCCACTTATCGATTATTCGAACATTACAAGAAAATAAAATGTATCCCTATAAAATGATACCTACTCATGGGCTCATGGAAGACGATCTTGATATGAGAACGTATTTTTGTGAACAAATAATGGCAATGTTAGATAACAATGTGATCCAATTAGAACATGTTTTGTTTTCTGATGAGTGCACCTTTACACTTCACGGTCATGGTAATCGTCAAAATTGCCGCTATTGGTCTAGGGAAAGTCCTCACTGGATTAGAGAAGAACATACCTACGCAATATCCTGAAAAGGTTAATAAATGTTTGGGCAGGAATAGTTGAAGATCATATCATAGGGCCCTTTTTTATTAATGGCAATTTAAATGGCGATAATAATTTAGAACTGCTCCAAAATATTTTCTTGCCAACTTTGACAAACTTATATCCTGATCCAGCAAACCCACAACTTCCAGCAAATATGATATGGTTTCAGCAACATGGAGCACCATCCCATTACCAAATCAATGTCCGGCAGTGGATAGGGAGGCATGGATCGATGGAATGGCCAGCACGATCCCCTAATCTGACGCCATTAGACTTCTTCTTATGGGGTTATGTCAAAAATATTGTATACAAAACTAAACCCCTTGACTTAAGAAGACGAATAACGCTTGTAATTAGATCGGTCACGCCTGAGATGTTTAGTAACGTTAGAAGAAATTTCTATTTAAGGTTAGAATGTTGCCAAGACGTTCTCGGCAGGGATTTTCAACATCTCCTACATTAATGTTTTTTTTTGTTTTTTACATTATCAACAAATAAACAATGTTACTGATAAATTTTTAAGTGTGTTGGTAATTTTTGCAATAAATCTGAAAACACTTAATATTTCCGAAACAGTTATAGATAGGTATAGGATATTGTACATAAAATATATCTCAAATATTCTGAAAAACCCAAAAATTGAATAATACACAGGGTGTTACATTTAAAATACAAGAGTTGGTATTGGCCACTGTTAAATGACACACCCTGTATAAAAAGTTTTTATTGAAAAAAATGTGCAACTAGAAATACCAATCGACGTATCCGAGTGTTTTTCCGACACACCCCCATGTATTCGTTATCGAATTTATTCCATTGATGATACACACTGTATGTAATATTAATAATTTTGAACATACTTTTGGTATTATTTTTAAATCCTGCAATTGTCCAGGAGCTTTCGATACGTACTTTATATCAACATTAAAATATATAATAATTTAACTTATTCCTACACGTGCTATAAGAAACTTGTTGCTATTGGTCTACTTGTTCATTTTAATTCGAGCAATTTTAGGGGGTAAATTTATTTTGTAAAGACATCTTTAATACTTACTTTATTGTCGATAAGGGCACAGGCAACTAAAAGACACCAGATAGAAAAATTGAAGCGTCCAAAACCACCCATTATTCGGCTTTTTGACAGTCTACCACTATACGAAAAACAATTACAAAATGTCTCGAACTGTTGCGTCCTGATGCAACACGTACGCTGGCGCCGACGGCGTCTGTTCGCGTCGCGACGCTAGCATCTATTTTATAAGGGAGCGCCCCCGCAAATACGTTTGAGTTAGCGGGGATGCAGGGTCTAATTGATTTTGATAGGCGAAAATTTATTATCGGAGTTAACGTTTGGGCTTTTCTATGTAATAGCAAGCCGTTGCAGTTTTTATAAATTTGGCAAAATACTGAAAAAAATTATTGGCTATATATTTTTATAGTGTGCAGTGTTTCCCATTTTGGAAATTTTAATAATTTTTCTCACTACCAAATTATTGGTTCTATAGCAACAAACAAGGGCGTCCAAAGGGGGGGGGGGCAAGGGGGTACGCTTGCCCCCCCCCCTGGCCCAAGTAGATTTGAGATATTTTATTTACCTGGGATATACATATTTATTGAGATACAATTCAATTGACAAAATTGGTAAAACGAACTCTTGTTGTATAAAATGAAATGTGGAATTCAAAACTCTTCACTAAATAGCGAAGGAAAAATATTAGAATAGAATAAATAAAGCTTTATTTTAATTTACACAGCTAGTCATAATAGCAATATACAAATACATATACTATTGGTCATGCAATTGCGATAGCAATTTGTTTACCTCCAAGTCCTCCAACTACATGTACAGTCGAAAGATCATTCAGTACTCTCAGAAGAGTAAAAACCTGGATTCGCTCGACTATGACTGAGCACCGATTGGACGGTTTATGTATGATGAGTGTTTATCGCAAATTTGTAAAAGAAAAAAAAATACATTTAATTGAAAAAATTAGTGATGAATTTGCAAAAGATTCAAGAAAATTACATTTCTTTTCTCCAATAAATCTGAATAACTTTTAAGTTTTTTGTTATATTTGAACATTTTTAAATATTTTGTTTAGTTATTTTTTGTTATTTAATATAAGTATAAGGTGTTTTGCTCTATTCTTTTATTGAAGGTTTGTTGAAGTGCTAGAAACAAAAATAATTCCAATTATGATTTGCCCCCCCTTGGAAAAGTTCCTTCGGACGCCCTTGGCAACAAAATAATATGGCGCACTCATGACTCATAATTCTATATTTTAGAATCGGTAATTTTTGATTTTCACTTATAATCTCCCTAGCAGCAGAATTAATTCTGCTGCGTGGGAGATTCGATAAGAAAATTTCATAAATTGGAGTTTTTTCTTATTGTAATTCTTTTGATAAAATGCTACAAAAACATATTTCCGACGGCTTTAGTTATTAACTAACTAGAGTTTTAGAAATGAAGTTCATTTTAGCCGTTAGTAACTCATTTTTATTACTAAAGTGTGAGAAACATTAAATAACAAATTTGTTATCTGAAATCCAATGTCTTTATAGTTTTAAATTCAAATAAAACTTTAAAAAACATATTTCCGATGAGTTTAGTTAAATATGACGCACTGTAGTTTTACAATAGAAGTTGATTTTACTTGTTAGTAACTAAGTATTATTACTAAAATTTCAGGAACATTAAAAACCTTAATTCGTTTTCAACCATAACATCTGAAATTACATGTCTACATAGTTTCAAATAAAACCTAAAAAAACATATTTCCGATTAGTTTAGTTTAATTTTTTATGTGTCTCTTTTAGCCCCGGTGTTCGATATGTAAAGCAAATTGGTTAGTAACAATAAAAATTATAAGTTAGCAACAAAATGTATTTTGATTTTATTCTGAGTGACATTTGCCAATAGATATAAAGCACTTCATTTTTGACAGAAAAATTATCATTATTAATTTCATTAAGTTAATAGGAACTAACAAAATTATTCGATAATCTCCCGTTGCTATAAGCAACGGAAATAAAAAGGAGCCTCCTAATTGGTTGAAAATAAATTTATGTAATTTTCACTAGTATTGTTAAAACCAAAAAATATTTTTTAGATCTGTCTATAGCTCATCGTACCCCTGCAAGAAAAGTGACACAAGTCAAAAACATTAAATTGTCCAGGATAGTAAAAATAAAAACTGTAAAATTTTTAATTAATACATATTGCAATGGAAAATCAAAACTAATTATTAAAATACAGAAACTTGTTCCACTTTATTTAGCTTATTATTTTATGAATAATACAACTATAAATATTATTACAAGAGAAAAATATTAATTCTACTTACAAAACCAGGGGCGGCTCGTGGTATTTGAAAGTGGTGAGGCACAGTTGAACAAGTTTTTTTTAGCAAGGTTAGATTTTAAAGTTAGTCTAGTGGTCACTCAACTTCGTCAGTTGTGTAATAGGTACCTTTTGTAAAAAAAATTATAATATTAAATTAAAAAAATTGGAATATAGTTTGTAAAGCTAGGGCTATGTTATCGAACAGTTTGCTCATATGAAATATGTTTAACGTTACACTACCAGTAAGCCAGTCGTACTTTCCATATCCAAGTGTTTTGAAAGCTCTGATTTGATTTCCCCACCCCACCGATAGTAACAAGACGTTTAATCAAATCTGGAACAGGACGCTTTACTTCTTTTACTATGTACAATTTATCTTCATAGGAATTACTTGAAAAATTCTGCTCATTTATTAAAAAATTAACAAGATCACAAAAGTAGGATTGCGAATGTTTACATTTACCTGGGGAAGTTGTGACGCTGTACTAGGTCCCGCTGAATCCATTTTTCGCTAATAAGCACAAAACAAAATAAACTAATAAGTAATAAAAGTACCTAATGTAATATTAATATTTTAGAAAAATCACTGCCCACTGTTGGAAAAAAAGCAAAACAAAAATCAGTACGGAAAACCACAAAAGTATTTACCGAAAACTATAATAAAATACAATGCAAGTGTAAAAGTCAAATTCACTATGCACTATGCACTCTCTCTAAACTCTTAAATTTTCAACGGACAAAAACATATTAATCTAATAATAGCATTTCTCCAAATACCGTCATCGAATAGATTAGATTAGTCCCCTCGCGGTCGCATTAATTTTACGTAGAGAGTTGAGGCTGGCCTCAAAAGAATGTTTTTATGCGCTATATAAAGCTAGATTCGACTGGACTATTACAGTATCATACATCACATTCGATATTTTCACTAATACGCTAAACAAGGAAGCGGGAGGCCGGGCCTCTAACCATATACGACCGCATGCAGAAATGAGATGATATAAGAGCAAAACACGCAACCGATCACGAAAGACAAGGAAGCGCGAGACCGGCTTGCATATACAGTAACAGCACGCGGGCTAGAAAATCCGACTTTCCGAAGTCCTGGCTAGTAACGACACTCGCGCTAGCAGCAGTTACAGTAATAGCACGCGAGGTATAAAAAGGTATATCGGCAATCGGTGTGTTCGTTGTTAGCAGAGCATTTTTTTTAAATCCATTTCATTTCATAATATTTCATAAAATATTAATTAAATTTAAAAAAAATGCTTTGCTAACAACGAACAAACCGATTGCCGATATACATACCTTTTTATACCTCGCGTGCAATTAGGGAATCCAAACCACGTCACTTTAAATGACAGTGGAGGGCAACTAGGGATGCGCCATACGATACGATATTTTTGGGTATCGATATTTTACCTTCCGATATTTTATATCGATATTTTTTATTCGATATATAATGAGTATCAAAATATTTTACCCAGTATCGTTCAGATAGTATCAATAAATCCCAAAATTCCAAAACCCACGCGTCGTTCGTGCTGCATTTGCTGCTATTCTCCCTCAATCCGCAATCACACAAAGCTTTGGCTATCCTTTCTTGGTATACGGAATGCCAGTATTGCCTATATTCTATATACTTATATATATTTGTATCGATCTGGATCGATACAAAAAATCGATACTTTCAGCGTATCGGAACATCCCTAAGGGCAAAAAGCATTAAGCCGCTTGCACCAATTATAAAGCAGTATTTGCCAACCACTGTCATTTTTGACACATCGTTGGATTGCCTAATTACTGTAACTGCTGCTAGCGCGAGTGTCGTTACTAGCCACCACTTGAGGAAGTCAGATTTTCTAGCCCGCGTGCTGTTACGCATTCTGCTGTCTAGCACACGTGCCATTACTGATTATTATGAGTTCGGCGATCCGAGGTTAAACGAAGTTTCTAGCCCGCGTGCTGTTACTGTATATGCGACCGGCTTCTACCATATACGACCGCATGCAGAAATGAGATGGATGATAGATGATATTTCTAGCGAAGCGCGTTAAGATTGACGGCGACGGCATTAATTCTAATGGATATATATTTATTATTTATGCAAATAGTAAAATAATATAAATTTGTAATTTATTTAATTTTCAAAATTATAGGTGAGGCACTGCCTCCCCTGCCTCATAGAAGAAGCCGCCACTGTACAAAATAGCATAAAACCTAAACAAGAATTCGGATCAAATAGTCTACTAGGCAAGTTTAAAAAGAGTTCAAGAAAACAGTGAATTAAAAACATCAATATAACTTTGCGAGATGTAATTTTTACGGATCAATTCCAAACAGGCGTCTCTCTTTCTTCCTTCTATCGGGTTTTCTCTTTCAAACTTCAATTTCTCCAAAAAAAACTTCAAGTCTTTGTATGACAGTTTGAAAACAAATGAATCTGGTCTAGACTTCTCAAACCTCAGACCTTTGAAATCGATCATTTTTATAATTATAACTTATTTTTTCTGGTACAAAAAAATAATAGTCAATTTCAAAAATTTTTATTAAAATTTTTTACAACAATAATTATTCTTGACTTATTTTTTGTATTTTTATCATAAAAAGTAATAATTTTACATAAAATATTGAATGCAACTTGTACATAATAAGGCCTTATATTATGAACGTTTTGTACTTAGAACATAATTAATTAATAGTTTGTTATAAGCACACCTGTCACAACTGCAAATTAAATCAAGTCATAACAGGAAAAGAGACATATTGAAAATAAACCGAAATTAACCTACTTCCACGTAACAAGGAAAACGACACATCTGAAAATAGGTCGGTTTTCCTAAGTAACGGAGCAACCTCACTCGTCGGTGGTCGAGACACAAATGCAAAGTGTCGCTGTTCTTGATTCCAAAAATGTAATTAGCGGAAAAGCACAAAACGACACTATAGCGACTTCTCGGGAGAATTATAAAATTTAACTTGTGACAGTTTTCCTGATTGAAGATTAATCTAATTTGATTATTATGCTCCCATAAAAATGAAATTAAAAATTTTAAGCTGGGTCACTTTTCTTGAGGGGGAACGATACCTATAACATAATTTTTGTAAAAAACTTAAAATTATTACTAAGAAACCCTATAAAAGGTTTTAAAAAGAATAACGAAATACATATAGGTAGCATAAATAATAATTAGTAGGTTAATTTTTTAAAATCTACTTTCCTACATTTTTGAGAAAATACGTACTTTTAGGTAATTAATTTATTTTAATAAAATATGACCTTCTGCAGTATTCTAAGAGGGATGCAATCAATATTAGTAGTGGGTGGAAATGTTTAATAAGATTCATGGAATTTAAATGCAGTAAAACATAAACCTTGTGGTTGTTTATCTCTAATTACTGAGTAGTTCTGTTGGTGTAAATCTAGATTTTCACTTATAATCTCTCGTCTTTGACTCGTGATAATTTTCTATCAACAAAAACAGGAGTGAAACCGAGAAAAAAATGATCGGTAATAATTCTGCTGCTAGGGAGATTCGGTAAAAAAATATAAATTGGAGTTTTTTCTTATTATAATTTTTTTTGCTAAAATGCTACAAAAGATATTTCCAGCGGTTTAAGTTAATTCTAATTAGTGTTTTAGAAATGAAGTTCGTTTTGGCCGGTAGTAACTCATTTTTATTACTAAAATGTGAGAAACATTAAATAACAAATTTGTTATCTGAAATCCAATGTCATTATAGTTTTAAATTTAAATAAAACTTCTTAGTTCAATATGACGCACTATATTTTTACAATAGAAGTTGATTTTACTTGTTAGTATTTAAGGTTTATTACTAAAATTTCAGGAACATTAAAAACATTAATTCGTTGTCAACCATACAATCTGAAGTTACATGACTACATAGTTTCAAATTAAACTTACAAAACATATTTCCGATGAGTTTAGTTAACTTTTTGATGTATCTCTTTTAGCCCCGGTATTCGATATGTAAAGCAAATTGGTTAGTATCAATAAAAATTATAAGTTAGCAACAAAATTTATTTTGATTTTATTCTGAGTAACATTTGCCAATAGATATAAAGCACTTCATTTTTGACAGAAAAATTATCACTTATTAATTTCATTAAGTTAATAGGAACTAACAAAATTATCGCGATAATCTCCAGTTGTTATAAGCAACGTAAACAAAAAGGAGCCTTCTAATTGGTTGAAAATAAATTTATGAAATTTTCACTTATAATCTCCCTAGTGCTCGAATTATTTCCCGAAATTTTTCCGAAAGAACGCATTTTTTGAAAATTTTCCCGAGTCGTAGACGAAGGAAAATTTTCTAGAAAAATGCGTGACTGAGGAAGAATTTCCGGATATTAATTCAAGGATTCGGTAAGAAAATTTCACACCTAAAACTTATTTGAATTATTTTATTGAAATTATTCATAATTATGGGAATACTTAAACTTTCCAAAAAAAAGTTTCCTCACCGTTTAGTTAAACGAAATGCAAAAAATATAAGTGAAAATTATCCTTTTTATTTATTTTTACTAGATTTCATTTACTAAAACAAAGGGAAAGCATAGTATAGTCTAGTTTAGGCTAGTTATGCCAGATAAAACAATTTTTAAAATCTAGGTAGATAGTAGATACCACAGTCAAGTAGGCTTAGGCTTGTGATGTCAAAATCGTCTCTGCTATACGTCACGTCGACAGTTATTTCTTAAACGTGCTTCTTTAGTTCACAATAATTAAAGCATGGCAGTAAACAATCAAGAAACTAATTTTAAGCCCTACGGTGTTTGTAAATCTTGCTCTGAAGTAGGGGACATTAATATGTCTCATAAAAATTTAAAGTATTTGCAATGTTTATTGGAAAAAACTGAATTAAATCCCCATCAAGAAAACCTTTTCTCAGCTATCCAGAAGATTTTGGAGGAAGATATCCCATCCTTTTTAAGAAAAACCAGAATTCAGCAGAACAAAATTGCATCGAAATATTACATCTATTATATTAAACATAGACATCTGATAGAAGTGGAAAGGGAAGATAACCATTATCCTTGTTATTCTCCATTACGAAGAGAAGAGTTCGAACCAGAATTCCAAAAATATTTAGCTTTAATGAAAGAAATATTTGGTAAATAAATATTTGTATTTATTTAGTATTATAAAATGAATAAAAACATTAAATACCAAAATTTGATCCTGAATACTGATTTTCGGATCATATGATAGCTGTCAAGATAAAATTTCCACTTATTAATTTTGTTCGCCTAGCTTGGCAGGAGGAGAAAAATTTCCGAAAAATTTGAAGGTTGTCATTGGTAACTGTCGAAATGAAAGTGTGTGATTGGCTTAGAATGACAGGTGTGAAATTTTCTTCTTAATTGTACCCTAACCTTCCGTTCTTCACGTAGCATCTCGGCTAAGCGTACGAGGAAAAGTAATTACCCTATACTTATTTTTTTGTTATCATAGAGAGCAATTCCTGCTAATGCAATATTCATACTCTAAGCAGTTAAGCAAAAAAAAAAAAAAATAAATTACTAAAATATAACATTACACCCTCCAATAACCAGAAATATGATTTTTATTAAGCTGTTAAGGCATTGCAAATTGTGATTTATTTATACACAGGAGAGTATTTCTTTTTGTAACAAGATCGTTGTGTAGGTGTAATATTCCCTAATAAGGCCTATTTATAAAAAATAATCCCGCAACGTCAAATATGCGTAAATGGGTATGATTTCAGCTATAAAAAATATGGGTTACTATCGGCTGTAGAAAGTGTACTCAATCGTATTCTCAGATAATAAAAATTCAATCCTAGGCGATGTCATATTTAACCATGCCTGATATTATTAAAAATATTTTGGATATAGATAGATAGATAGATAGATAGATAGATAAAGCGAGAAGGGTAGTCTTGACCGACTAGTTAAACAACAAAGAAGTAATTCTTGGGGTATCGGTCCTGATGAGGGCTTGTTTAATAAAAATGCTTTTTTTAAAGCTACGCCAAGCTTTCGATAATGTTTATTATCTTCTTCAGGTCTACAATATGAATAAAAGATCAATTAGTCATAAAAAACTCTAAGGTTTGGAAAACTGATTGGGAGAAATATATATATTTTTTTTTTGATTTTTATAACGGCCAAAAAGGATCACAATTTTCGAAAAAAAGTTTGAAAATCAATTACTTACTGCTAATTAGTATTATGTAGTACAACCAATACGAGCATTGAAAAGTATGCGTGGAAAATAATCAATAAATAAATAAAAATATAGATAGATAGATAGATAGATAGATAGATAGATAGATAGATAGATAGATAGATAGATAGATAGATAGATAGATAGATAGATAGATAGATAGATAGATAGATAGATAGATAGATAGATAGATAGATAGATAGATAGATAGATAGATATAGACCGATTTGTCTTCTGGATGTAGAGGGTAAACTATTTGAACACCTGATACTATCTAGATTAAAAAGTGAACTCGAGCGCACTGGAGGCCTGGCAGAAAATCAGTATGGATTCAGAGAAGGAAGACAAACAGTGGACGCCATTAAGCAGGTTATCGTTAAAGCAACGGAAGCCGCAGGATTCTCCAGTCAGCATAGGAGATTTTGTGCAGTGATAACCCTTGACGTTAAAAATGCATTTAACAGCGCATCATGGCAAATTATTCTAGAGATACTTAGAAAAAGAGGAATTAATAAGGGTCTAATAAATATAATAGCATCATATCTTTCAGAAAGGGAAATAATCTTAGAAGCAGAGGGTAAGACAAAAAACAGGGAAGTCAACAGCGGCGTTCCTCAGGGTTCGGTCTTAGGACCGACACTGTGGAATATTTTATACAACGACCTACTACTATTGTGCCTGCCAGATGGTGTCACACTCATCGGCTTTGCAGATGATATCGCTATGGTGATTATAGCTAGAAGCGAGGAAATTTTGATGAACCTTGCCAACATTGCATTGCAAAGGATTTCAAATTGGTTAAACAAGCGTATGCTGCACCTGGCCCCTCAAAAAACCGAAGCAGTTATACTAACAAACAAGAGAAAGATGCATCAATTAAGATTTAAAGTAATGGAAACGGTAGTTACACCCAGTCCATCTATAAAATATCTTGGTATACATCTTGACACCAAACTAACCTTCAACGAACATCTTAATAATACAATTATTAAGGCAGAGAAGACAATGAAAGCTTTAAGTGCACTCATGCCAAATATTCAAGGTCCTAGGGCTTCGAAAAGAAAGTTACTGGCGAGCGTAGTACAATCGCAAATACTCTACGGTGCACCCATCTGGCACACGGCGATGGAAAAAATTAAACCAAAGCAGAGGTTACTGAGTCTTCAAAGACAATATCTTATTAGAATCGGAAGCGCCTACAGAAGCATTTCAACTGAAGCAGTCCAAGTCATAGTAGGGATACCACCGATACACCTGCTGGTAAAAGAAAATACTGCAAAATACAATGGGGTTTCAAAAGTCGAAGCGAGAAGAATTCAAATGGAAACATGGCAGCAAAACTGGGAGAATACCACAAAAGGAAGATGGACTTACCTTCTTATCCCGAACATAGAAGACTGGGTGAACAGAAAGCACGGTGAGGTTGACTACTACCTGACTCAGGCACTATCTGGACACGGTTGCTTCAGAAAATATCTTTTTGATAGGAAAAGAGCGGAAAATCCATACTGCCCATACTGCTGTATGACCGACGATGTAGCCCACACTCTATTTGAATGCAAACAATGGGAAGATAATAGAAGAACCTTTGAATTAGCCACAGGAATGCAATTTAACCCTATTAACATGATGAGAGAGCTACTGACATCAGCAGAAACATGGGAGCATGCCTATAGGACTGTTCGAGACATAATAGAGAGCAAAGAGATCCAAGACCGAACGCTAAACTAGCAAAACATTAGAAAGTCCCCGCATACGTTGCCGAAGTAATGCGTGAGCGGTTTCCAGCAGCGTATGTCAGAAACAGAGAGGGAAAGGTTTTAGTCCAATGAGACAGACACTACCCGTGAGGAGATCAGTAAACGGGTGTCTAGATAGAGATTTCCTAATCCTCTCTCCAAATAAAAAAAAAAAAAAAAAAAAAAAAAAAAAGATAGATAGATAGATAGATAGATAGATAGATAGATAGATAGATAGATAGATAGATAGATAGATAGATAGATAGATAGATAGATAGATAGATAGATAGATAGATAGATAGATAGATAGATAGATAGATAGATAGATAGATAGATAGATAGATAGATAGATAGATAGATAGATAGATAGATAGATAGATAGATAGATAGATAGAAACGTATTTATTTTTACTCGGCGAAGGTCAGCAACAGTATGAATAATACATTTACAAAAATTTTAATTTTACAAAGAAAAAATACTAAATTCGAGTATTATTACCTAAATCTAATTATAGAAGAAACTTAAAAATGGCAACTTAAAAATTAATATGACATTGATCTTATAATCTAACACATTTAAACATACTCGTAATTCACACATAATTTCCTAGCTAAAATCTATTTGGTCCTAAATGAATACAAACTTAGGGTAAGGAATTTGTTATATACAGGGTGTTCATTTGAAAACTTCCCACCTCGATTTTCCTGCTTTAAAATGAAAATGTGGGAAATCGCTCGGACCCGTCCATTTTTATTTCAAGGGGGACATATTTTGCGTATATTGTCAATCTTGTTACTTTAAGCCCCTAGGAGGGAGGGGGGGGGGGTAAGATCTAAATCTTAAAAGGATACCCCTATTTTATATAATTTTTTTGGATTCTGCATAAAATTCTGAACATTTTTTAATAAAAGCATTATTAGTCTATACTTAACAGTTTCCGAGATATTTACTCTTAAAAAATGACATTTTTGAACTTTGACAGCGTCTGGCTTTCTAACTATACGTCTTAGAGCAAAACGGCTTACATGTCCCTATATTTGATTCTTATTATCTTTCCAATAGTGTGAACTTTCGGTTAAACCGGATGTAAGAAATATAGTACTTCCGGTTTGACCGGAAGTTGACACTATTGGAAAGATAATAAAAATCGAAGATACGGCATGTAAGCCGTTTTGCTCTAAGACGTACAGTTAGAAAGCTAGACGCTGTCAAAGTTCAAAAATGTCATTTTTCAAGTGTCAATATCTCGAAAACTGTTAAGTATAGACTAATAATGCTTTCATTAAAAAATGATCAGAATTTTATGCAGAATCCAAAAAAATGATATAAAATAGGGGTATCCATTTAGGATTTGGATCTTACCCCCCCTCCCTCCTAGGGGCTTGAAGTAACAAGATTGACAATATACGCAAAAGATGTCCCACTCGAAATAAAAATCGACGGGTCCGAGCGATTTTCCACATTTTTATTTTAAAGCAGGAAAATCGAGGTGGGAAGTTTTCAAATGAACACCCTGTATATCAGAATTGTAAACTTTAGGAGCTATACAGGGTGATTCACGGTGGATGAAACGTTAGGCGTTTCTGACGAACCAGTAAAGGAAGCGTTCTGAAAATTTGGTCGTTTACATAAACAAACACGCTCTACCTATCTAAAATATTTTTAACAATACAGTGTTGCCGCTTCCACACAAAAATAATAGCTACTTCGATATTTTAAATGAAACACCCTATATATTATTAAATTTTTAAATTCTACATAAAATTATAATTATTGTTTAATAAAAGCATTATTAGTCTATGCTTAATGGTTTCCGAGATATTGTCTCTTGAAAAATGACATTTTTGAACTTTGACAGCTTCTAGCTTTTTAACTGTACGTCTGAGAGCAAAACAGCTTACATGTCCCTATCTTCGTTTTTTATTATCTTTCCAAAAGTAACAACTTCCGGTCAAACCGGAAGTATTATATTTCCTACACCCGGTTTAACCGGAAATTGACACTTTTGGAAAGATAATAAAAATCGAAGATAGGGACATGTAAGCCGTTTTGCTCTCAGACGTACAGTTAAAAAGCTAGAAGCTGTCAAAGTTTAAAAATGTCATTTTTCAAGAGGCAATATCTCGGAAACCATTAATCATAGACTAATAATGCTTTTATTTAACAATAATTATAATTTTATGTAGAATTTAAAAATTTAATAATATATAGGGTGTTCCATTTAAAATATCGAAGTAGCTATTATTTTTGTGTAGAAGCGGCAACACTGTATTGTTAAAAATATTTTAGATAGGTAGAGCGTATCCGTTTATGTAAACGACCAAATTTTCAGAACGATTCCTTTACTGGTTCGTCAGAAACGTCTAACGTTCCATCCACCGTGAATCACCCTGTATAACTACGTTGAAAAAGGGCGGTTCGGTGTTTCGGTACATTTAAGAAACTGTTGTAACGAGTTGAACGATTATGTTTGGAATGCCGAAAATGAAGCTTTTCGCATAGCAACGAGCAAACGATATAAGAAACATGCAAAATGCAGTGTCGATTTACTATTTTAAGCCATTTCAGCTCAGATAACTTGCAGCTGACATGGTTTCGTGTTCGCAGTCCATAAATAAAACAAATACAAGAATTCTGAACCCTTTGTAATCTCGTTTTGCATTGAAAGTCCAGACAAGGCCCGTATTACAACAATTAGAGTGGGAAAGAACAAGAGTAATTGAAGTTTTAATATATATATATAAGTTTCTGAGGGAGAAATACGATTTCTCAATAACTTTATCTACCTGACTTCTAAACCGAAGCTTGCTATGAAAAATAACCCCAAATTTTTATATTCCTGCATAACGGGTAGTACCGTATCAGCCATAACCACATTCATGTTTTCAGCTGCCCATTGACAATCAGGTACAAAATAAATGATTGCGGATTATTTATGATTTGGCTTTAAACCATTGGTATGAGAGTAGTCATAAATCGATTTCAAGCACTGTGTGAGATTATCTTTTGCCTCAACAACTCTGGCCCTACTAAACTAAAACTGGTGCGCAGTTGCGTGTCATTAGCATACCCCTAACGAAGTTGTTCACATCGATTGTATAAATTACAAAAGTAGCGGCTCCAGAATCGACTCCTGGGGCACACCCATATGCACCTCCCTAAAGGTAGAACGATATCCCTCCAGGAGCACGAATTGGGATCTGCCTCTTAAGTATTCTTTACAGAAATTCACTGAAGACTCAGAAAAGCAGAATGAGCAAAGTTTAGCGCATAAAAGCCGGTGATCAAGCGTATCAACTGCTTTACCATAGTCGAGCAACACCAGAGCCGACGTTATACCCCTATCAGCAGCCCCAATAATATCGTCCAAGACCTTCACACCTTACACGGTGTTGTTAAAACCTTTTATATTGAAGTTAATTCCGCTGGAATGGCGCTACGGTGTATTGATGGCCGCCTTGATTTTGCAAGGAGGCTTTTGTTCGATACGCCACAATATTTTTATTTTCTTTTAATTATTTTCGCGGACACTATATCATCTTCTAATTATTATTTTATATATAATATCGAACATAATATCATTGCCCCAGAACAAAATCGACGTAACAGCAATTTTTTTTTAAAACGAGTTAACTACACCAAGAAATAAATAAAACTCATTTTATTTGGTTAAAAATTGCCACAATTTATAGTACAAAATTTAACAGCTAGATGGTAGTTGCGTCGTTATTCCATTATTCTCCTTTGAGCTAACTTTCTGGAACACCACCGACGCATCCATCACTTGTGCGAAATATTTGCTAATGAAATCACTACAATAATGTCGTAAGTGCAGTTTTCGACTATGGGAGTGTAAATCAGTGGACTTTCTTTAGGAGAAATATCGACTTAAGTGTTCTTTACGTCTTTCTTGACTTGATAACTATTGACACAACTAAGATTCATCGTGTTTCATTTCGGAGATATAACGACGTGCCTACAAAATTCACCATCAATTTAAATAACTATATTTTTAAGTGGTGAGTCTTAAAGTAATAAAAAAATAGGGTTAAATTAAATTAAAAATGTTTTTGGCCTCTTCTGTAAAATTGGTATTTTCGCGTGATTTTAATAAAATAGCTAGTCTATAGCGACATCTGCTATCCAAATCAATAACTCTGTCTGTTATTGATCCAATTAATACACTATACGTTTACCGATTATATTTATATTTTGGGGTCGCGCAGGTTTCCTCATCAATTATAAAATTATTTATGAAAATCGTTAAATGAAATACAATCTGGAAATATTATCGCATTATCGGCGCGTATTAAAGAAATCATTACCTATATTTAAATATCCAACATTAATAAGAACTCTTTATTTTCTTTTATGATTTGACTTTTTTTACTATTACTTTATTGGATATTTATATTATACCTAGTACCAACGGGTAAAAGCCCACGTGCAGATTTTATAATAAATAAATAAATAAATAAGACAAATGTAAAATAAATATTTAATTAATATAAGGTTGCACAACGTTGCACTATTGGTAACTGTAATTTAGTTATCTTTACGGGTTAACAAAAAATAGTACAAGTATAATTAAGCTCCATTAATATTAAATATTGGAACACACTCCTTTTTAGAATTCCATATATATGGTTGGTTGGTTGGTTGGTTAAAGGCGGGGGTCGGGTTCGACGTGTGGCCCAAGCTTCTTACACTGCAGCCTTCTGGCTTATTGTGCGCCCCAGTCTTGTTAGAAAAGATTTGTTCCTTCTACGAGGTCCAGTAGTTTCCTTCCAAGTTTGTCGTGCGGGAGGTTATCGCCACGTCGAATGTTTCCGAAGATTTTGAATCTTTTACGGTTTAGCGCTTCGCAGCTGTATATGATATGGAAGGCGGTTTCATCCTCTTCGCCGCAAAGTCTACATTCAATGGGTCCATTATAGACTCCCATTCGTTGAAGGTGTTTTCTTAAGTGACAATGGCCTGTTAGTAGGCCGGTCACTTGCTTTAGCTGGGTACGCGTCAAGAGCAGCATTCCAGCTGATAGCTTCTTCGAGGGCCTATCGATGGCGGCCCGTGCGTGTGCCTGGCCAGGTGTACCATTCCATCGAGATAGATGTTGTTTTTGCGCCCATCTGTCTAATGTTGTTTTGGTTGCCTTTTTTGATATTCCAAAGGCGGGTTCTGGGCCCCTGAAATTTTGAGCAGATCCGGTTCTTGCCAGTTTATCTGCTTTTTCGTTGCCTTTTATCCCTGCATGGCCAGGAACCCATAGGAGTTCAACCCTGTTGTTTCTGGCTGCCAGGTCTTTTAGGTCGTTAAGGCACTCCATTGTGATTTTTGATGTAAATCGGAAGGAGTTCAGAGCCTTCAGGGCAGCTTGGCTGTCCGACAGGATATGTATCTTTTGGTCGTGGTAGCCCTTTTCAAGATTCTTTTGTACGCATGCTTGTATCGCATGAACTTCAGCTTGGTATACTGTGGCGTAGTATCCCAGAGGGATGCTGATTTCCATTCTGGGTCTTTCCCCAAATACACCTGCGCCTACTCCGTTGGCCGTTTTCGATCCATCAGTGTACCAAACTAGGCCATTGTCTAGTGACGGAGATCTTCCTTTGGACCACATATCAGGGTCGCACCTGACATTAAATGGTTTTGTAAAGTTATATCTCGCTTTCATGCGATCGGTTTGCATCTCCAAGAGCTCGTCGTTGATAAGGTCCGTGGCTCTTGTGTTCCATATATATACAGGGTGCATATTTTTACTGGAACTAATTTGATATTAAAGAATCCATTCCTTGAAAAAACCCAAAAACACTGGTATCTTTTTTTTGTTTTAACAGTTTTCCTACTTTTCCGTAAATTTTACATCCAGTGAAGAAAACTAACCCATTTTTTTTTCAAATCAGCAGAAAAGGTTATGAATATGACACACCATTTATTTTAAGTTCCTATAAATGTTCTGGTTTTGTAAACTTTACTTTTATGGTGGCCTTAAAGTATATAATCAAGAGCTTCAATTTAGCAAGTTGGCTGGCCTTCAATTTCAATTCTTTGGCAAGGTTTTGGGGTAAATTTTAGCTGTTGTAGCACGTAAAAATAAATTAATGGTCCACTTTTACAATTTCTTAAACAAGAACTGGACCCCGGACCTGTCTATTTTCCCATTCGTCAAATGATATAATGTTGCACTGCGCATGTCTACTCGTGTGTAGCTTTTTTTACATGCGCGAGGCCATAAATCTGCCACTTTAGTGATTATTGTTTGCTTATCTAAAGGTAAATGTCTATGGACGCCGCGTCGGTATTGAGTTGACAATTCATCGTTCAATAATCTTGACAAATAATTTTCTGTTACTAATTATTTTTCAGCACCTAACCTAACATTTCTACATTATTAAAACTATTTTACGAAACAAAACAAGCTGTCTATTTTTTACTACTTCTTACTTATAGATGGCTCTTAGATAGTTACTTTTTACTTTGTCGAAATTATGGAGAAATAGAGGGTAGGAGGCCGGTCGACAATGGCAGCATTTTCAAATTCTGTCCCGGTTTTTTGGTTAGTTCGCTATTGGCCGATAGATGGCTCTCGCGTCCGAAGTGGGCTGATGTTGTCTTCTTCTTCTTCGTTTTTAATATGGTAAACTAGATCCTCCATAGTTTTTAACTTTTCTTAAACCCTTTATTTTTCTGTGCTTCTACTTTTGACAATTGACATTTTATTTTTCGAAATAACAAAGAACGTTTGAAGGCAAGACGAGACAAATAACGTTGTATTGTAATTAATTTCCATATTTATAATGAATAATGGTATAATTTAAAAAAGTAGAGTTTGCTTTGTGTCGGTGTGTAAGACAGGATCTTCTTCAGAGATGAAACGCAGCCAAATAAGTCTCTAAGCTCCAAAGGTAAAACCCTCTAGCTAGAATGTTTCTGTATTTTAAAAACGAAGCATCGTTGGGACTTTATACAGGCCGAGTTTACTAATAAGTATAACAAAGTAAGTGTAAATTCATATAAAAGTCCTGATTTGTTCTTTAAAGAACTAATTTAAATAAAAATAGTTATCGCGTCCATAAGAAACCATTTATTTGATAGCCCACTTCGAACACGAGCGCCATCTTATGGCAACTCGTAAAGCTGAATTACCGATGCTAATTTGGGACCGAATCCAATGCATTGCGATCGGCCTCCTACCTCAAGTCCTCCATAGTCGAAATTATGGAGAACTAGAGGGTAGGAGGCCGATCGACAATGGCAGCATTTTCAAATTCTGTCCCGGTTTTTTGGTTAATTCGCTATTGGCCGATAGATGGCTCTCGCGTCCGAAATGGGCTGATGTCGTCTTCTTCTTCTTTGTTTTTAATATGGAAAACTAGATCCTCCATAGTTTTTAAATTTTACTTTTGACAATTGACATTTTATTTTTCGAAATAACAAATAACGTTTGAAGGCAAGACAAGACAATTACCATTTTGATTAGTAAGCTGATTTTGAAACTTTTGTCTTGCTTGTTTTCTGCAGCTTAGGAGTTGTCTTGAAAATGCAATAGAGATTTTAGTTCCAAATAGGCATTTCGACTCATCGCGTTTTTAACAATTTGTTCTCCTAAATCCTCATCATCTGACCAATAATCACGTTCACTTAGCAAAGTGTGATAGCCAGTAAATATTAGAAATCCGATAAAAATCCTTATATCATCTATGCCAACAAGAAAATAGTGTTTATTCTTTTAATTTGTGGCGTATCGAGTTGTTTCTCGAACAATCATACCGTAAACTGACTCGTCAAAAAATTCTTCAAATATCATTACAGGGGAAAAGTCTTTTAGCGATGTTTTTAACTCACCCAATATTTTATCCGGTACGGTTCCAGTTTCCATCGTGTCATAATTTGGGTAAACTTTTTTCCAATCTGTCTCAAGTGTTTTTTTGTTGTTGATTGTCTACTCTTTTTATTTGTGATCAGTATTGAGAGGGGTAAATTGTCCTCATCATCTAAATCATCGACATTATCCTCCTCGTTGTCTGGTAATTGAATTTCGATTGAACCTGCAACATCTTGAACAATTTGTGGGGCAAGGTCATTATCTTCGACTTCATTTTCGTCCGTCAGTTCATCTACATATGGGGGTAATGCAAGCAAATCTGCCTCTATTTGTTCAGAATACATATATTCGTGGGCTTCTTCTAATGTTTTGAATATTTTTCGGCTCATCTTTTATTTTCTCGAATCAAAAAATATCTTTATTAGAAAGAGTAATTATTTAGCTGCAAACGCCCAGCGATCTATTTATAGATCGCCAATGTTTACAGGCATATACAGGTTATGTTTCTCTAATAAACAGCTATTTAAGTACTTATCCAGTTATTATTAGATGTTTAGGTACCTATTTGATGAATATGCAAAACTTACCTGGTTTGAGTTTTGCACAAAAACACAAAAATTGTTAGAATGCATATGGTCAAAATATTACACGATTTAAGAAAATTGTTGTGTCTACAGGCGCACATCGAATTGTAAACTAAATATGGTTACCGATGCTCCAGTAGGTCCAATTGTAGTGGGGCGGACGGATGTTTATGCTGATCTACAAATAGATCGCTGGGCGCTAATGGGTTAACACAATGTTTCGGTTAGTTAGAGATACTTACCGTTGTGTTAAGTAACAAAAGAGAGACAACGTATACTGTCAGGAGTATACTGGACATTCCCTAAGAAGAACGTTGGCCACTTTATTAGCGAATACTGAAGTTGATGTCTTAGCCCTCAAGCGACATGGCGCATGGAAATCTGCAACTATTGCGGAAAGTTATGTAGCGGAGAGCGTCAACAATTAAAAGGGAAGTTGCACCCAAGGGTGGTAAGTTGGGTAAGTTGACTTACAACCCGTCGTCAAGGGCAATCGACACCTTTTTGGAAATTGTTACTTACGTCCTTCAGAACAGTGTCAAAATGCGTTGTTTAGGGAGGAGAAAAAGTATATTAAGTACCAAATTTGTATTCCTTGTCATTTATGACAATATGTTGAGGAATTGAAAGCACTAATAAGACAGGAGTGTAGGTTAATTTTTAATTTTAATTTTTTTAACCCATTCAGTGCGGATGACGCCAATAGGCGTCAAATATAAACATTCCCATATGCGGGTGACGCCAGAAGGCGTAATTGTCTGCTTACTGTGTTACTGGCCACTATTTAGTCCGGAAGTGGTTAAAGTAAACGTGATTTGTACCTCACGCAGTAAAAGGCTAAATAAGTGTGTAGTTTTTGTCGTTTGCAAATTTTGATATTTTTATGTGAGTTTTGAGTTTTTTTCTAATATTTTAATAAAACGAAGATATTTAAATACGTTTAAAAGTTAGTAAATTTTCGTTTTACTTTATTATTTATTAAAAGTTTTGATGGTATAATTAGGAAGACGCCATTTGGCGTAAGTAAAAATACATGTTTTATACACATTTTATGTAAAATATAAGAAAACCAACTTATAGAAACTCACTAAATGACATTTTGTTCATAAATACAAAAAAAAAAGTTCGCACCAGGCGATAGTAGAATATTTTTAATACGCGGCGAATGGGTTAAACTAGTTTTTAAAGTAGTTTAAAACTAGTTTTACTTGCGGTTAGGATATTGCCAAAAAGTGAACGGACAACATTTTAGGCATTTATTGACGAAAAACTATTAAAGATGGATTGAAAGTTTTTTTTTTGTTTTTCAATTAAAATATTTTTATTTGTTTAATATCTTATAAATGACAAAGAATAAAAATTAAAGATTTAGTACTTATGTATCCCTTAATATCCACGTAAAAATAGTCAATAAAAAACGAGAGTTGCTATTTAAAAAAAAATATCGATATCGTCAATCTCTAATTTGGGACATAATGTATCAATATTTTTTTATAGAAAGACCACTACTTAAAAAGGTAAAAACCCGTGTCCAAGTATTTCTCCAAAAATAAAACTGTGCTGGATTCTGGATTTACTGAATTTATTCCAAGTAACAAACTCACAATGTATATAGAATATAATATAGTATTTAGAGGAATAAGGTATTTATTATTAAATATATTACAACGAATAGTACTGTTATTACATTTTTATTTCGAAGGGGGAAAATAACAACATTAACTAAGTGATGACATCAAATCAATCTGTAATAATTCCTAGCTTAGTATTTACAAAAATAGAAGCATGCATTTGCATAATATTATGTATTTTTTAAAGTATTTGCCGGACAAATTAACTTAAACTTATTTTACCCTGGACAAGTTTATGCAATTTGTTTAAATTAATGGTGACTAGAAACGGAAATTTCACCGTAAATCAAAATAAATAGGCAGTTGAAGTGCGGTTACGAACGTTAACGTATACGTACACATTGACAGCTATGCATGCGCAGTAATCAAATTTTGACGTACGTGTTTTAAGGTTGAATTCTCAACGTCATTCAATCTATTGCCAACCTATAACCTATTTCGCGTTGATTTTTTGAGTTTATTATTTTAATAACTAACATTTAAAGAAAATCAATATCGTCGGTACATTATTTAGGTAGTATCTGATATATTACAAAAATATCAATTTATTTCATTGCTAATTTTGGGAGAATTGTATAGTGAAGGAACAATGAGTGACAATGACATAATAATGTTAAAAAAAATCTTATCCGATATTTTTCGCTATACAATACTCCTAAAATAAGTTATGAAATTCCTTGATATTTATTAAATATGTCAATTATTACCTATAGAATATCAAGTCGATACTGATTTTCTTTAAATTTTGTATAAAAGCTAGAAAACATAAATAAATCTACGCGAAATAGGTTATAGGTTGGCAAGCGTGTTGATACTCCCACCTTAAGCAGTTCGACGGGCGTACGTTATCTTGCGTTGTTTTACGGGACGTGAAAAATGAACGTTCCGTTACCCGAAGAACCTCCGAATATAACCGATTATTTCCGAAATGTCATTTTTTGACAATCATTCTAACTTTTTTCTGTGGTTCTAAATGAATAACTTTTTCTAACCACAAAACAACAAACAAATCCCAAATAATTTTAAAGTAATCAAAAAAATCAAAATTTATCAACAATCCGAGATTTGTTTTTTAGTTAAAAAAATAAAAAGTATTTTTATTATCTTAAGTTTTGTGATTCAATTGTGATTTTAGTTTATCAGAGATACTTTTGAATTTTTTTCTCTATTATTTGTATTTTGTTTGTATTTTTAGAAGATTTAAAAATAAAACAAAGTTTTATAATCTTCCCTACTGTCCTTTTGGCTTTTCTTCCTTCTTTATGCAATTTTCTTACCTTTTAAAAAATCAACAGAAAAATAAAGGTAAAAAATTAACATAATAATATGACAAATGCAAATTTGTTTTTTGTAGGTTACGTTAACGGACACAAAAGATAAGTACTTCAACTAAAATTCTTGCCACCGGTAGGTACGTCACGTTAACTCCTTAACTAACGTGCGTAAATTTTCTTACGTATTGGTTGTACTTCAACTGCCTAATAAAACAACGTGCATAAAAAGACAATTATTACAATACATTGCGGAGTCTAGGTTAGTGTTAAATTATATAATTACTACTCATATAAAACCATTTTTTCTAATCGGTCACAAATTTCCACTCGTAAAATACCCGTGAGCTGCTTGTAAGTAATACATTTTACCTAAAAATTTGCCCTTTGTTTGGTTATGTCAAAGGGCAATATTATATACTTTACCGAATACCCACTAATTTTTAGTCTCGCTTATATTTAAAAACTCATTCATTGTATATTATTGTGCTTCAAAAGTCCTCAATTTGAAATTAAAAATTTTTAATGACCGAGACAAACATATTTATCATAAGATGCTTTATTTATTGGATTAATTTAAAAACGTAAAACTTATCTTATATAATATAATATATACAGTGTGACCAGTAAAGTCCGCAACATATAGGATTTTTTTTTATTAATAGCTTTATTCGAAATTTAACTTTGGCATTAAGTTCTGCTTCGATCGAAATGAAAATTAAGCAAAATATAGTAGTCACGTGATTCGCATTGTCTGTCAAATATTAGTTTTTTCCAAAAAATAATTTAAAAGTGGGGTTATTTCTGAAACTATCGAAAAAAGTTTTTTAAATGCAGTTTCTAGCACACATGCAAAATTTCAACTGCATAAGATCATTTTAATTTTTTACCCACCACTAAAATTTATTTTCCCCTAATGAACATTTTACTGATGGCACTGTGCTTTTTTTTGTCTTAATATTAAGGTGTATTACTTTCAGACACAAATTACGTTTTCAAAAATACTTATTTTATGAAGTTACCTTATACAGGGTCAAAAACAAATAAACTTTGCAGCACATGCGATCAAATTTGAATAGCCCAATTTTGATTTTGTAGAAAAACATATTTAATATGGCGCGACTTTAAAGAAAATGTATCTGAAATATAGCATTGTCAAAACTAAGAAGTTTTATGTAGGTTGCGTCGAGTCTTATTTTGCAAAAGTGGTTCAATTTTTACAAAATATGTATAGGTAAGTAGGTAAAAAATCAAAATTATCTTATGCAGCTAAAATTTTGCATGTGGGCTAGAAACTGCATTTAAAATTTTTCTAATAACTTTTTCAATACTTTCAGAAATAACCCCACTTTTGAATTCTTTTTTGGAAATAATTAAAATTTGACTGATGCGAATCACGTTACCTACTACTATTTTTTTGCTTAATTTTCATCTCGATCGAACTTGATGCCATAGTCAAATTTCGAAAAAAATCCCATCTGATGCGGACTTTACTGGTCACACTATAGATACTTTACTTGTCAGGAATGGTAACAAATATTACTCGAGAATAGTTATTTACATTACTAGATGCGAAAGTTAATTTTTTGGTGTGAGGAGGTTTTTGAATTGCCAAGGCAAAGCCGAGGTGATTTAATACCTCCGACCACCAAAAAAGGCTTTCGAATCGTGTAATGTATTAAATTTTTTCTACTACTGTTCTCTGATCAATATATTATTAAGTAATAAACTTTGATTTTATTCAAATTAAAATGATAAAATAATTTTTTTTTTCACCTATAAAATAATCAATGACAACTAGTTATTTGAGTATTGTTGACAACTAGTTATTTGAGTACTGTCAGAGTCTGTCAGTTCGATTTTTTTGTCCTGGCACCGAAAGTATTACTTTCGTAGCTAGCAATCTACTTTCGTAGCTAGCAACGGATAATATTCAGGTAACTGTAACATTTACTTTCGTTTTCTTTCGTGTTGCTAGAGCCCGAAAGTTAATTTATTTATACAGTAGTAGAAAAAATATTTTTCTAACCACCTGAAAAATCCTTATAAAATACGGTCGCATTTCATCTAACACAGTTAGATATTAAAATACAGATTCAGGTTACAAAGCCCTACTAAGAAATTAAAAGTCAATCATCTCAATAGGATGTCATCACCTGCAGACCGGTTTCGAACTCTTTTGTTCTCGTCAGTACAGGGTAGGTGTTCAAACCATCGATCAGACAACTTTCGTACTAAAAACTATCATATCAACCTTTGTTGGTTGTATATAGCCTGTAGCGCCATCTCTTATCTGATATGATAGTCTTAGTACAAACGTTGTCTGATCGAAGGTATGAACACCTACCCTGTACTGACGAGAACAAAAGAGTTCGAAAGCGGTCTGCAGGTGGTGACATCCTATTGAGATGATTGACTTTCAATTTCTTAGTAGTACTTTGCAATCTGGATCTGCATTTTGTATAGGGATTTTTCAGGTGGTTAGAAAAAAAATTGCGAATAATATTTAAAACTCATCTATTTATTACACCTTTCCTAAACACATACTTCGGGTATGAATGCAGCTTAGTTGTTTAGTAAGGCTTAAAACTATATTTTTTATCGACGGGAATTATAGAACCCGGTGCGACATCTTGCGTCCCAGTACGGTACCTTAGAAAAGGTCAGTCGTAAAGGGGTTATTCTGTAAAAACAGAAAATTTTGCAAGAGCGCTCTCAAAACCGGTACAAGTGCCGGACCACAGATAAGAGTTTTGTCTGTTATCTGTGGTCCGGCACTTGTACCGGTTTTGAGAGCGCTCTTGCAAAATTTAACCCCTTTACGACTGACCTTTTCTAAGGTACCGTACTGGGACGCAAGATGTCGCACTGGGTTCTATAATTCCCGTCGATAATCGATCCTGACAAGTGATTTGTCTTTAAGCCCTGTTTTTTATTTGTTATTTATTTGTGTTTGTTAATATTTCAAATTACCAACGACAACATTTCTTAAAGTAAAATAAGAACAATTTATATTGTATATTATTATTTTAGTCAAATTTCGAAAAATTTATTTTTATTATTATTTCAAAATAACAACACACAAGAAATTTAACGCTTGCATAAGCCAAAAGGAAAATATATATAAATTAACAATCTACGTGCGCCAGTAACTTCTGAACTATATTTTTTTAGGTTATCATTTCTTTTTGATTGGGTTTTGGGTTTTGTCAAATATAAAATTTAGATATAATGATGCGTTTTGGAAATAATAATTGGAAAAGTATGGGTCCTAAGCTGAGACCAACGCGGCTTACGGTAATCTCATAATTTTCAAATCGTAAATTAAGTCAGCCGTTGTGGCATTAAAATTAAATAATTTGTTTTAAATATTTTTATTATCTTGTGACTGTTTGAAGGTTGGAGACAATGACGTTTCTTGAATGATGAAAAAGTTTTGGACTTCCATTGTCTTTATTTGTTTAAATCACAACGTTTCAACTGGTAAGTATCTCCAGTCGTCTTCAGGTGAATACTAACTAAGTAAAGTAACTACAGGACTACTTATACTAGCTAGGTGCACTGAAGCATAAATGAGGGGGGTGCAGTCATGCGTTAAGTTGGCACGCGATCTTATCCTAAGATTACATCTATCTAACAAAGGTTTCCAGATATTTCTTATGTCTAATGATGGTTTACTAAAGCAGCCTGGGTTCTGGTGAATAGCAGCAGCTTCCTTGAACTTTATTTTCCTTCAGTGTGGTTCCTTATGTAGGATTTCAGCTTTTAACCACATGATATGGTGACCATGTTTCCAGGCATGGTTTGCTGCACCTGACTTTTCGGTCTCTCCTTTTAACGTATTGTTTTTGTGTTCTTTAATCCTTGTTTCTAGTGGTCTTAATGTCTCACCTACATAAGATTGGCCGCATTCGCAGGGGATCTGGTAGACGCAGTTTTTCCTATCTTTCCTAAGCCTACAAGTCAAAAGGAGATACTTACCAGTGTAATTTAAAACAAATAAAGATAATGGAAGTCCAAAACTCTTTCAACATTTATTTATTATCTTGTTATGATGTTTCAAATTTATTTAATAAGTTAACTATTGGCTTAAGAACAAGTAATAATACTGGCATTTTACCGTTATGTGAAGAATATTAGCAATAGTAAGTTCTTAGTAAGGCAATAAAATAATTTCATTTAACTGGTTTAGTACTACAGGTTTTTCCCTGTACGCCACTATTCTTACATTATTTTTAGCTAGTCCTTTGCTTTCTATATTGTCACCTATTGCAAATTTTTACTAAATTATATCTTGTATCCATGGTAATGCCACAACCGCTGATTTGATTTACGATTCGAAAATTATTAGATTACCGTAAGCCGAATTGGCATCAGGTAAGAACGAAGACCAAAAATAATTAAAAATAAATGAAGAAATAGTCCATACTTTAGGTGGAGTGTATGTTTAAAGAGAAAGAAATAAGACACTTTAAGTCTTCCTCCACTAGTATGTATAATACCAGTGTAGGACTGAAGACTTTAAGTGCCTTATTTCTTTCCCTTTAAAAATAAATGGTTACCTAAAAAATTATAGCCTGGTACACGTGCTAAAAAATAGGGGAGGTCAACGAGTACCGGACTCCCCTTACTTTGAATATGTGACAATTATTGTTTTTTGTTTTGTTTGCCTTAAAAGATGTAACTCTTTATGTTGAAGCAATGTACAAAATTTGAAATTTATATCTTATTAAATACTCGAATTATTCAAGAAAATCAGTTTCTAATTTAAAACTTTGACACCCTGTATATCAAACATGAGGATTAAAAATGAAAAAATGGCATTAATATACAAGTCAAATTATTTTTGCTCAAAGAATATTTGGTTAACGAATTGATACACTTTTTCCAGACACACCATTAATAAATATAAATGATATTTAGAATAATTAAAAGTATTCTGATTATTAATAATTTATTTTGCTCTACTTTATATTATACCTAACTATTAATAATTAATTTTCAGTGGCGTGATAAAGTTAAAATATAACATAAACTCAAATATGAGACGACAATTTTCATTGTAAACAATAACTTCTAACGTGTCCCCAAATTATTATTACCTTTTTCATTTATGATATTTTTGATTTCATCGGAATGTTACACAAATTTCTACCTACGTTTTAAATTGATAAAAATTATATTTTCAAAACATTTTAAAAATAGTGCAATTAGTAATATGAAAGCGTGTTTCCTTATTGCCAGTCTGTTAATAAGGTTTAAACATTTTGACAACTAAAGATAAATTAATATTTAAAAATACATAATCTAAGCGATCCAAATTCAGGAAGACTTAAATCTAAAGAATAATTAAAAAAGGTTTTAAAGCTGAATCATTTTCTAGGTATTCAGGATGCTTTATATTAAAATTTTTATCAAAGTAAATTACATTAAATCCAATCCCCTAACTGCCATTTTATTATCAAATTTTCATAAACTTAAGCCACAAAACTAAAGTCCTATTTAATTATAATAATAATAATAATAAAAAAATTTTGTTTCAGATTGAAAAATAAAATTTTTACAACAATAAAAATATTGAAACTCAAAACCCAAAGAAAAAAGTGGTAATAGAAAATACTTAAAGCGTTTAATATTCTTATTAAATTTTTGCAAAAATGATTCAGACAGGAATTTAATTTTTAACTCAATGTAGTAGTAATAACATGTTTTATTTAGCAAAAAGCTACAATTAAATATTTTTTAACACATTTTTTACCACATTTTTATAGATTTATTTTTAAATTTTAAAACGCAACCTTCTTTTAACAAAAACAGGGATTTAATAGAATTTTCCAAATTATTATATTCTATCAAACCTTTATAAAAAATATATTTAGATGCTAATGTTTTAGTCACTCTATCCACATAAAAATTTTGATTAGTTCTTGTTTTATAATTATGATGGTCATAATTAAAAGAACAAAATTTTTTTAAACGATCAGTTATTTTTAATTTTATGTATAAAGATACATACTAAATAAAAAATTAAATTTCTAACATTCAACCAATCTAAATTTTTCAACATAAAATTAATTTTTGTATATTTGTCACAATTTAAAATAATCCGCATTGCCTTATTTTGTAAAATTTGTAATTTATCAAATATTTCCTCACTAGCACAATATAAAATGAAAGAACAATAAAGAAAATGTGAAATGATTGTGAAAATATAATAGTATTAAATACAGTTTTTTTAGAAAACAAACTTAAATTAGAACTAATTCTTTTAAAATAACCCACTTATCCGGCAATCTTTGATATAATACTTTCAAAATAATTATAAAATTTTAATTTTGAATCAATGATTATCCCTAAATATTTAAAACTGTTTACTAATTCCAATTTTTCACCATCAATTACAACATTTATATTTTGACAATTTTAAAATTACACAAGGTACGCAGGTATACAAAAAAAGGAGTAAATTTCTTCCATATGTATTTGTCTAAACGCTTGGTATTTTTTGATTTCACCTTATTTATAGCCTCGTCGACGTAAGGCAGTTATTTTACCCAATCCTTCTTTTACCATTTTGTAACATTAAGCGAACCGACCTTTAAATTGATTATTATTACGGTAAAGCCACCAAGCGATAATAATTTGAAAGAATATTACTTATTAATCGCCTCTTTCTATATAAAAAAAAAAAGTACAATGAATTGTACAATCAAGATAATGGTGGTTATCTAAACATAATTTTATTATTACTGGGTGTCTTTTTTTACCCAAGTTTATATGATGCTCATTTCTATAATGTTGTTTCAACAATACGTTACATGACTGTCCTAGTTGTGGGTTAGTTATAACTAACCCAAGCATGACGCTCATTTTTTAATCTGTTCATAACAATGCATCTGTATATGACTACGATTTTCTTATCGATATTAATTACTACTATGTTAAAAATCTTTATTTATAATTATTCTTATTTAAAGACCATTACTGTCAGTAATGTAACAAATTTAAGTACCTATATAATTAGGACAATCAGTTATCTGAATAAACGTGTGTAGTTAATATTAAATTATATTAGATTTTAAATAAATAAAAACCTATTTATTTGTTGTAAATGTTGCAATATGTCATGAGTAGCTGTTTCTATGTTGGGATATCGGCTATATTTTTGAAAATATTATAGCCTTGTTCAGAATGATTTCAAAAGTCGAAATATGATCTATGTAGAAATTATTAGTGTTTAATAAATTATATGAGTAACTAAAAAAACAGAAGTAGGACGACTCAACGCCGACGCTTTATGTCGTAATAACTAAAAACCAGCAAAGACAAAATTCAATAAGGTTATAAAAATGTAGCAACTTCTTAATTTTTTCACAATCACACAAGCTATCAAGAAGTACTGAAGCTACATGGACCCACAGCTCGGAGACTAAAACGCGCGCAATCGTATTCTGGAAAAACCAAACGGCTGGGTCACGGGCGACCCCACGTTGTGGTTCTAGGGTTAAAGAAGTTTATAGTAATAATAAATTATTGACGATTTGTGTATGTATATATAATTGCATATGCGTTCAAAAATACTTCAAATCTTTACAGATTTTTAAAAAAAGGTAATAAGAATTTATCGACACATAAAATATACGGTTATTTTAAAATACATTGTTATTTTTGGCACTTTCTGCCACTAAGGGAAATGTTAAGTATGTAAACTTATTAAATACTAAGTAGATTTTGGCTTATAAGAAAAAGACTATACAGTCGCTACTTTTATCCATTAATAATTGTAAAAATCTAAAATTTTGATATTTTAAAACATTTTTGTCTAGAATCATTAAAAACAAGTGACTGCGTTAAAATAGCATCTCCAGTAGATCCGGCCTTTGTTTTGTCCACTCGCAAGCGATTGGTGTCCTCTGCGTTGCAGATCCATCTATAAAAACAAAACATGATTTCTTAGTTTACATATAGTTTTAAAAAAGAATGTAAAAGTTAAAACTAATTTAATAAACCTTTAACGCAACCAATGTGAAAATTTTTCACCTTAGCGAAAGTTTGAAAATATCTATGTATATATCTACATAAATGTCTTTTTAATACTGGTGTAAAACAAACAGTAATATAAAATATAGGTTTCTAAATTTAATATTCAAATCTTGACGATACGATAAATTTTTAGGCAGCAAAAATGATAATGCAATAATAGGGTATCGAGACAAGCATCCTAAAAATTAAAGAATTCACAGGCTGTTTTGTTTAAAATTAAAGACATTTTAATTATTTTGCATGCTATGACCACCTTGCACAAATAATAATAATAATAATAATAATAAATGAACTTTATTTATACTGCACATTAAACAGAAAAATATTCCAACAAGTAAGGCACAGTAACACTATGTAGAGTTCCTTTTAGGTAAAAAATGTACGTGTTTAACATATAAAATAAATATACAATTGCTAAACATTAATAGATAAATAGTAACAAGTTTAAACAAATTAAAACAAATTAAGTTAAGCATTTTAAAATCTGTCCCTTTGTACAATTAAAAATATCTATATATTTTGCATCTGCCAGAAAATCGTTAACTGCTGCCATACATTGCTGCAGTGGCGATATGGTTCTAGGGATGCTGAAAATATAGCCCCTCCTTCGTAGCCTATTATCGGGGACGACAATAGAAATCCTAGCTAGTATGTCAGGTACTATGATGTTATTTGTTAAGATGTTTACAATTAGTAATATCTGAGCATTTATACGCCTCTTATAAAGTGGCATAATATTAAATTCTTGACATTGATCCTTATATGATATTAATAATGGGTAAATGGGATACAAATTGTGTTTCTTAAAATATAAATATCTAACATATTTTTTTTTTTGGACCTTTTCTAGTTGCTCCGAATGAAGCAAAGTCCTTGGACTCCATATTACCGAGGCATACTCAAGCCTAGATCTAACGTGTGCATTGTATAATGTTATGCAAGTCTGTTGACTCTCAAAATTACTCGAAATTCTTATGATAAAGGCGAGACTTCTAAGACAGGCAGATTCAACCATAGAAATATGAGAGTTAAATGAGAAGTTTTTACTAAAAATTATCCCTAAGTCCTTAAACTCTTCCACACGCTCCAGTTTTACATCTACAAGAAAAGACCAATATAATTTTATTTAAAACTAAACAGTCAACAGTTCAAGGATCACCACCTTTAAGCATTGTTAATGAAGAGTTAATTTTCTTAAAGGATGTAAAATTTCTAGATATCAATATCAATGAATGCTTTGACTGGTCGGTCCACTTGAACAATTTAATAAAAAGACTAAACTCCGTTTGTTATGGAATTAGGGTCGTTGGTAAGTATATGAATGAGGAAACAGTTAGGATAATGTATCATGCTAATTTTGAATCGCTAATAAAGTATGGAGTTATATTTTGGGGAAGACACAACACGACACAAGACATTTTTGTGGCTCAAAAGCGGATAATGAGAATTATGGGTAAGATGGATTATAAGCAAAGTTGTAGGGGCGTTTTTAAAAATAAGCGTATTATGACAGTTTACGGGATATACAGTGAGGAAAATTTTGAACGATAATATTTGAGCAAGTCTTGCACTTTTTGACATACCAATGACAGCTTTAAATGTCAAGATGACAGCTGGGTCCGCTTTTGGAATATTTTTTTAAATGGAACACCCTGTATAATTTTACATTTTTAAATTCCACATAAAATTATAATTATTTTTTATTAAATGCATTATTAGTCTATACTTTATAGTTTCCGAGATATTGACTCTCGAAAAGTGACATTTTTGAAATTTGACAGCTTATAACCTTCTAACAGTACGTCTTAGAGCAAAACGGCTTACATGTCTCTATCTTCAATTTTTATTATCTTCCCAAAAAATCAACTTCCAGTTAAACCGGAACAACTATATTTCCTGCTTTCGAGTTACATAGGGTTTACCGGAAGTTTATTTTTTTGGGAAGATAATAAAAATTGAAGATAGGGACATGTAAGCCGTTTTGCTCTAAGACGTACTGTTAGAAGGTTATAAGCTGTCAAAGTTCAAAAATGTCACTTTTCGAGAGTCAATATCTCGGAAACTATGAAGTATAGACTAATAATGCATTTAATAAAAAATAATTATAATTTTATGTGGAATTTAAAAATGTAAAAATATACAGGGTGTTCCATTTAAAAAAATACTCCAAAAGCGGACCCAGCTGTCATCTGGACATTTAAAGCTGTCATTGGTATGTCAAAAAGTGCAAGACTTGCTCAAATATTATTGTTCAAAATTTCATTAAAATATACCGAACGGTTTAGAAGTTAGAGGGAAGGGGGGAGGACTTTAGGTCCTCACTGTATATTTATGAATGTTTAATGTTTTTCTTTAAGAATCAGGAACTTTTTAATTTTAAACAATCACATTCTTACCCCACAAGAACAATGGATGTTAACTACCCAATACATCGACTGACACTTACAGAAAGATCTCCACATTATACATTATATGTGTTTAAAATTATTTAATGCCTTAGCAAATAGAATTAAAAAAGTAGATTCGCAAAAATTGTACAAAAGAGAAATTAAAAAACTACTTATCGATTTAGAACCTTATAGTCTAGGTGAATTTTTCGCTTAAAAGTTTAAGGAAAACAATGTACTTTTCTTTAGCTGGTGACGTCATTTCATTTTATGTTTTTTGTATTCATGATTTGAAATAAAGATTATTATTATTATTATTATTATTATTATTATTATTATTATTATTATTATTATTAGTTTACTAAAAAAATTACTTACTCAACCCTGACTATAATGGAAAATAGCTTTATGTTAACTCTCTTTCCAAACAATTAAGTAGATAGCTCTGTATTAAACATAAACAAGTTAGTAGTAATATAGAAACTATTAACCCCCAGACGAGGAGAAGTTTAATACATATTATATGTGACCCATATAAATAATGACATTTCTGTCAAGAGGTATATGATACACCATTATTATTTTGTTCTACATAGTTTCAAAGTTAAATTTAAATTAGAACAGACAGTTTAAATACAGTATTAAAAGGTAATAACAAAACAGTTTCATAGGGCGGTCGTCATTTTGATGACAAGGTACAAAATATCGAAATTTACTGCATCTTCGTGCGGTAAACAACTCGAATACATTTTTATTGAAATTTAATAGGACAGAATGGAGGAGACGCGGCATTTTTTAATTCTTGGTTAACTGTTACAAAATTAAACTGCATGCATATTTACGTATTATAGAGAATGGTACTAAATTACTTTGCCACAGAGTGTTAAAACAAATTAAAATAAAATGGAACCACTAATTAAACAAACTGGCTGTATAGATTATACCGGGTGTCCACGGAAGGTGGCTCGCCCCTCTAACTTTTTTGTTTTTCAAGATAATGAAATAAAATTCGGGGGATTTGTATACGACATAAAACTGTATTATTTGACAGGTGACTCGATATTATGGAACTTCCGGTTTAACCGGAAGTGACATAAACTTTCGATTTTTAAATGGGACACCTGGTATATTTTTACTTTTTTTGACTCCATATGACATTCTAAATACAACGATGTGTCACTTGTCACTTTTTGTCATCAAGAAATTTTTTTTTTTTCAAATTTCTTGTTTTATCTAGAGGGCTATGAATACCTTAAAATTACTTATTTTAGTTCTCTAATCTTGGGAAAAATACAATTTTACTATTTTTGATCCAATGCTATGTGCTATGTAAAATTTAATCTTTAAAGTTGTATAACTCATTTTTTCTAAATGGCAACATGGTGGCTCGTCGGGTTAAGAAAAAAGACGATTTTATTACGATTATTTTGATACCATACACTATTAGGTTTTAGAAAAGCTGCCATTAAAAAACTTTAAAAAGTTAACTTAGAACTTTCCTAAAATAAAGCATCTTTTGAGAATAAATTTAGATTTAAATGCATCAAGTAGCCTGTGACCAGCAAAACTGATAAATTAAAAGCATGCCTTGAAGAAAATTGAAATGCCAACAGCTTCTGCCAAAGGAAATTAGTTTGTTGTTTAAAAAACATGGAAAAATAATAGTTTTACAAGGAGTGAAAAAGTTGAAAAAAAATATTTTCTTGGTGACAAAAAGTGACAAGTGACACATCGTTGTATTTAGAATGTCATATGGAGTCAAAAAAAGTAAAAATATACCAGGTGTCCCATTTAAAAATCGAAAGTTTATGTCACTTCCGGTTAAACCGGAAGTTCCATAATGTTGAGTCACGTGTCAAAAAAATGCAGTTTTATGCCGTATACAAATCCCCCGAATTTTATTTATTTATCTTGAAAAACAAAAAAGTTAGAGGGGCGAGCCACCTTCCGTGGACACCCGGTATATTACTAGAGCGAGAAAAAGCTATTTTACACCTTCAGTTTCAAAATAGAGAAAAATGGTTTGTTATATCTAAAAATATTTTTGTATCTTGTGGGCTAAACAGAGTCATTTAATCTGAAAGGACTACAGTATATCAGAACTAAAATTATCAAATACCGGGTGATTCTCAAAAAACTTTTCTGTATTTTAAGATTATGCATAAAAAATGAGTCTGTATTTATTGGACTAATTTTCAATTTGTTAGCACTTCCGGTTTGACCGGAAGTGACCTTGACTTTGGTATTTTAAATGGGACATCTTGTATATTTTTACTTATTGGGATTCAGCATAACATTCTGAGTAAAATGACACCTCATTTGTCATTTTTTGTCGTGTTATAACATTTTTATGTTTATTTTTTATTTTCAATCTAGAGTGCTACAAATTAAAATTAAATCTGTTAATTTATAGTCAAGTAGTATTATATGAAAATTAAAATTATGTCATAATAATTGACTTTCTAAGTTTCACAAGCGTTTAAAATATGAAATTTTATCTTCTTGACGTTTACTCCATTTTTCCAAATGAAACGATAGTCGTTCACTAGGATATTTGAAACGAGCATTTTTTTTTTCAACAATTTGACACCATACACTCCTATGCTATTTAAAAATTGGCACTAAAAAATTTGCCTTAAGTCCCAATCGCAAATTTAAAAGCGTTATGCATTATTGCTAGTCAAACCGGAAGTGGTAACAAATTGAAAATGATGCCAACAAATGCAGATTCATTTCTTATGAATAATCTCAAAATTTCATTTTAATATCTATAAATATAAAAAAGTTATAGGGGTGAACGTCTTTTGAGGAACACCCGGTATAATATGTTAAACAGTTGTAACTGAAGGGCGGATTATAAGCTCTTACATTAAGCCAAAATATGCGCATAATGCCTTGTTTGCCTTTAAAATATGCAGTAATTTGCATTTTTTTTACCAAATATGCATACTGGTATGCAATATTTTTCTTATTTTCCTTTCCAAGCGTGGACTAGTCAGGAATGGTTTGTTTATAAAATTTTTGCAAAAATCATCTAAATTGCGGATTTTGCAAATTTTTGAAAAGTATGTTTACTGCGACCAAAGCCTTGCATAAGTCTTCTTAAAAAATTTTCTTTTCAGATTTCGATTTTTCTCCAACATTTGCGTTTGTTACACTCATTTTTTGTAACTTTGACTTATGCAGCAGGTGTTTTCAAATGTTGATCGATTAGGAACTTCTTTTCACAAACAATAATTTTTATACAAGCTTTACACAAGACTTTTTCTCGAATAAACTCTAACTCTGGGAAATATTCTGAACACAAATTTGAAATTACTAGTTTCACACTGATACTGAAATCGTTTGACAAACTGAAACAGAAGTATGTATTACAAATCGATATAAATACAGTTTGTTAAGCAGGTAATAATAACGCATTATTAAGTGACAATAAACAAGCACTAACAATATACCTGCAAACCCCGGAAACCCCCAATAAATACCTTGTGTATAACCAAAATGTAAATATAATTATTATAATCTTTGGATGGGAAAATCCCTGAAATAAGTACCGAACTGGACATTAAACCATTAACGTTTTATATTTTTTGATAAAGCCGAAAACATAAAAATATGCTCTTAAAATAATAATTAATGAAAAATATACATTTTATTATAAAATTGACAAAATATGTAAAAAAGTGCATATATTATATGCATTTTGCATATTATTATATTCCGCCCTTTAGTTGTAACATTGATAATTTCTTTTTAAATTTATACAGGTTATCTTAAAAAGTTGAAAAAAACACAGAGTCTCGGTCGGTTAAAATTGCGTATTAACAAGAAAAAACTGGTCACACTTGTTTCCCCCTTTCGGGCATCATCAGACCTAAAATGAGAAACCTTACTAACGTAAATTATTAAACAAAACAAATAAAATTCCATACCTTGCGGTTCTAAAATTAAAATACACCCACTCTACATTTCGATACAATAACAAAACAAAATGTCAAAGGGAAGTCAGATTTGTTAGGTCAGAACACGCCACAAAAAAGAATAAAGCGAATATGGCTATAAACTGATGTTTGTTTGGTTGCATATTTCAAAAATAGGAGAGAAGAGATAGGTCAACAGTTATGTGCCTTAAATTTTTTAAGAAGTTGTATTACCAGACGCATAAATCGAGTTATAAACAAGAAAAACAAACCCCAAATTATTTACTACTAATATTATATAGAGCAACAAAAAGGTACCATACTAAATCTACAATCTACATGTTAGTATATTTTTAAATATCATGATTATGATGTAACTTTTATATTGTTTTTTTTTATGTTATTTGTTTATGTGTTGACTGGGTGCGTCTCACTATGTGGCCCTATATGTGATTTTTCATACCTCTACGCCCTGATGATGGCTTATGTAAGCCGAAACGCCTAGGCAATTGTAATGTTATACAGGGTTAGTTGAAATAACCGGAACGGCTAATTTTCTTCAAAACTACCCAGGCTAAATCAATGAATTTTGGTACAGGTGGATAACTTAAAAAATTGAATTAAAAATTTATAATTGCGACGTTGCCAGATTTTTAGTTTTTTCTGTAACTCAAGGAATGTTTTTTAATGTAACACTACTCTTTTTTTTATTGAATTCGATTCCACCCATCAACATGACCTTTTCCTGATAGTATCAAATTTTTATCTCAAATAGTTCTATGGGAAAAAAGTTAATAAGTTACCCACAATCGTCTTTTTCTCTTCGCTCATAACTTCTTTCGGCGGTTTACCCACCACAACAAAATGACATCTTCATCCGAGGACATGTTAAAGAATACTGTTATTCCATTATAGAAGCAAGTTTCTCGAGAGTGCATTGCATCATAACTCATGTAACCCACATCATTAACTATTGTATTGATAAGTCCTACTTTCCGAAAAGTTGGAAATTTGCACATGTTGTCCCATTACCCAAAGTAAGCAATCCCACAGAGTACGGTCAGCTGCGGTCAATCTCGATATTACCGACATTTTCTAAAATCTTAGAGAAAATTATGGAGCAACAGATCAACTCTTATATATGTCAACACAATATTATACCAAAAAAACAGTCGGGATTTCGGGGGGGGGGGGGGGGGGGTTACAGCTGTACCACTGCACTTTCCGATAGTGCCGAGTGTGGTGGCATACGATAAAAGTGAGGCTAGAATACTTATTCTTCTTGATTTCACCAAAGCCTTTGATATGCTGAACCATGACATTTTAACTGCTATCTTAGCCTACATTGGCTTCACTCCAAACTCGATTACCTTGCTGGCTTTTTTTTTGTCCGACAGGGTTCAGAGAATTGTTCTTGATGGTAAAAAATCAGACCCCATAAATGTTAACACAGGTGTTTCGCAGGGGAGCATACTGGGTCCTCTTCTCTTCAGCATTTTTACCTCAAACTCAAATCAAAATCAAATATTTAAAATACTCAAAGTATCATTTATATGCGGATGATACGCAAATTTACTTATCATTTAGGCTCAATGAGGTCCACACTGCCATCACTAAACTAAATGAGGATTTAAATGGGCTCTTGGACGTAACGTCCAATCATCTACTTAAAATTAATCCCACTAAATCCATAGCCCTACTATTTTGTAACGAAAACCATAGAAATGCCTTGTTAAACGTAATAAACTTAAAAATCGGTTCCGAAGTTATTCCCTTTAAAGAACATACAAAAAACTTGGGTCTTATTGTCGACACCAAGTTAAAATTTAGAGTGCATGTAACACAATGTTTAAAAAGGGAATTTTCCATGTTAAAAATGATTTACTCTGACAGACATTATCTTTCTCAAAAAACGAAAATGGAACTATGCGATTCATTAGTCCTGTCCCATTGCAACTTTTCGGACAACGTTTATGTCCCCTTTTTGAACTTAGTTGACAACAGCGTGTGTTGTTTTTTTAGAGTTAGCGTTGTAACTAATTAACTTTTTTTCCCATAGATCTATTTGAGATAAAAATCAGGAAATGGTAATGTTGATGGGAGAAATCGAATTCAATAAACAAAAGAATAGTGTTACATTTGAAAAAAAAAAACATTCCTTGAGTTACAGAAAAAAACAAAAATCTGGCAACGTCGCAATTGACAGTTTTCCATTCAATTTTTTAAGTTGTCCACCTGTACCAAAATTCATTGATTTAGCCTTGGTAGTTTTGAAGAAAATTAGCCGTTCCGGTTATTTCAACTAACCCTGTATATGTAAGAAGATAGAAAGGACTTTTCTTCTTCAACAACCTTTAAAACTAAAGTCCGTCCGGCGAGTGAATTCACATTTGCCATAAACCGATTATGGTCAAAATTAGTCTACAATAAAATAGACAGCGGTCCTCAAACAATTTTAACTACTTTTAGCTACAAGGGCCGTAATTAAGATTTCCATTGCAATTATTTATTTGCTTTGTAATTATTGAATTATGCAATATTTTTATAATAATAATAATAATAATAATAATAATAATAATAATAATAATAATAATAATAATAATAATAATTTTATTACATAGTAGGTACATTTATTTTTAAAATTTATTTATTTCCAATCTTCCTGTCTGACAGAATGTTAATTGTACAGGAATGCTTGACAAATCAATACTTATAAACAAAAACTTAAATCTAGGCATCTATAGACACATTTATTCAATCTATAATAACATTTAGAAATCAAAAATAGCTGGAGCTGGCTCTTAAACATTTTCAAACCTACAACATTTGGTGATTTATATATTATTTTGCGTCCTATAGGGGGTTATCAATCATCAATATATTCACTATCACTATAATCACTGTTGTCACTGTCACTATTAGAAGTTATAATAATTGGCCTTATTTCATCAATGACAGAATCGAAAGTATCTTGAATCAATTTTTCCACGTGGTCAATACATTCCAAAAATTTAAAATGCTTTCTTCATTAGTCGTTTGACACGCTTGCTTGTCACAGTAGTTTTTGCAAATTCCCCACACTAATTCCATAGCATTAAAATCACAATGGTATGGAGGCAAACGTAACACTTCGTGACCGTATTTTCCCGCTAGGGAGTCCACCATGTATGACCTATTCTTACCAGCAGTGTGTATCTTAATTTCGGTTAACAAATCTGCTTTCAAAAATATATGGTCGTTTCTTATTTTTCTTGTGTTTAGCCAGTTCCTCATTTCATCTTTGGTGGAACTGTTGTTTGGTATTTTTTTATAAACTCTTGAGTGATATGACGCATTGTCTAAAATAATGATCGAGGGTTCTTCTAGCGATTTTAGCACATATTCTTGAAACCAGTTCTCGAATATCGCGGCAGTCATATTGTCATGATAGTCCTCCACTTTCTTCGTGTACCTTATGCATTTAATTACACCTAATAAATACATTTAATTACACCTAATAAATACTTATCGAGTATATTTATTAGAATTACCCAAAATGAATTGTTCCATTTTCTTTGAAGACAAATCGACAAATAAAATACAAAGAAATCCCCAGTCCCAGTCACTACCTGTACATTATGCATTTAATTGATATAATAGATTTCTTATTGAGGGTTACTGGAATTTGCAAGTGCCAGGGGTTATTTAATTTATGCAACCTTAATCCGATATGTGAATTCATTCGCTGGACGGACTTTATCTATTCCATATAGGGTTTTCAAAATGAGGTTTCAAAACGAATATAGGTACTTTTAATCAAGTTTCTCAAGTTATTTAAATAATAAAATTTATGTTATTTTACTGATAAATATTTAGAGTTCTAATTGCTTTTCAAAATATTTATCAAGAAACATAAATGCCCCTATCAATAGTAAAGTTTTATAAACAAAGTAGCTAAGCGGCCAGGGAAAACAAGCATAATATGTAGGTAACAATTAAATACATTTGACATTATTTTAAATAAGTGCATCTAAACGGAGACTTTATAAATTTCACCAGTTTTCAAAAATTAATGAATTTGTGTCAAGCCATAATGGCTTGCAAAATAAATTAGTTCAGCAATGCAACTTCTGAGTTTTCCAATTTCCCAAAAATTAAGGAAAAATACCTTTCCAGATAAAATAGTTTGTATGGCGAAAATTCTTGAAATACCAGAGGCTGCATTACTGGCTGGAAGTAGAGAGAATTAAATTAATAAATGTTATGAAGACTTTATAAGGTAACAAAAATAAGTATTTTAATGTTAATTCAAGAAATACTATTTTGTCTCAGAAAATTAACAAGAGAAATAGTAGGAATTCCAACATTTTTATATCTTAAAAACCGTATAACTCTGTTTTTGAGAATTGTATGGGAATTAATTTGCTTGTTATTAAATTTAGCGGTTTTACCATTTTACTATATTCTGCATATAGAGGGTGCTACAAACTCCTGTGCGTACGTAAGAATGTCCAAAATAGTAAGAGATACAAAGATGAGTACATAATAGACCAGTGCTGAAGCCTTTGAAAATGGTAAAAAGTGAAACAAACTAATAGTAGGATGAAACCCATTGGAAAAGGAAGAGAATAAAACAAAAATGAAAGGAAAAATAAATTACGGACGATCTGAGGTCGGGAAGGGGGGGAGGGGTTAAGTGTAGAAAACGATTTATCTCGATTTCCGGTAAAACTGCAAGTCCTATGGAAAAACGTTAAATCGCAAAGTTGTAGGTAATAAAAAGATCTACAACTTTTGTATTTACACTTTTTTTATATAACCTCAAAATGTATGTGAAAAATTCAAATAACCAAGTTTTTTGTTTTTTATTTTTATCTTTTACAAAAATTTTTTTTATCTGCGAAATTTGGTGAAAACTACTTTTTTATGTTCTAAACACACTGTAATTTTTTTGATTTAAAATATTTATTTTTTAACCTTATTTTGACTTAATATCGAAAAAACACCATAATTTTCAATCGAAAATTCTCACGTCAAAATATCTGCTTTTTAAAAAAGTCGGTAGGCTTTTTGTTCGTTGAAATCTCTACTTTTTGATGGTGTTAAAAAATATATATATTACTATGGTAAATGTTCTCAAAAAAATGCAAAGAAACGAAAAAAACTCTAATCCGAAATTTTTTTTTTAGATCAATATGTACAATTTTGAGCTATTTATTAAAATTTATACTTTAATTACTCGAAAAACGTAAGATTCCATAATACATTGATAAAAAAAAAGTATAAATTTTAATAAATAGCTCAAAATTGTACATACTGATCTAAAAAAAAAATTTCTGATTCGAGTTTTCTTCATTTCTTTGCATTTTTTTAAAAACATTTACCATAGTAATGTATATTTTTTTTAACACCATCAGAAAGTAGAGATTTCAACGAACAAAAAGCCCACCGACTTTTTTAAAAAAGCAGATATTTTGACGTGAGAATTTTCGATTAAAAATTAGGGTGTTTTTTCGATATTAAGTCAAAATAAGGTTAAAAAATAAATATTTTAAATCAAAAAAATTACAGTGTGTTTAGGACATAAAAAGGTAAGTTTTCACCAAATTTCGTGGATAAAAAAAAAAATTTGTAAAAGATAAAAATAAAAAACCAAAAACTTGGTTATTTGAATTTTTCACATAAATTTTGAGGTTATGTGAAAAAAGTGTATATACAAAAGTTGTAGATCTTTTTATTACCTACAACTTTGCGATTTAACGTTTTTCCACAGGACTTGTAGTTTTACCGGAAATCGAGATAAATCGTTTTCTACCCTTAAACCCCCCCCCCCCCCCCCTCCCCCCTTCCCGACCTCGGATCGCCCGTAATTTATTTTTCTTTTAATTTTTGTTATATTCTCTTTCTTTTCCAATGGGTTTCATCCTACTTTTATTTTTTTTGGTTTGAAAAATTATCGACCCTGGTCTATAAAGGCAAATTGTAAATATTCCGAAACTCTTCAGAAAAAACGAAAAATTCGGTTTGGGTCTACCACTCACTGGTGGAGTCTCACTTACGATATGGAACTGTGCTCTGGAGAAATACGTGCAACTACCTGCTGAACGCTTGTTTATTCTTGAAACTGTCAAGATCAAAAAACCTGTTTCTGTCTATACCGTCTTCTGCCCTTATTAGAAACTCTATAATTTACGAAAGCCAAACATTCCATCTTCCTGAGCAAATAAGAAACATACCTACCCTCAAAAGATTTAAAAGAACTAGGTACTCGTGGGAAGAGCTTATTAGGAGGTGGTTGAGTATTACAACGACGCCGTTTAACTAAGTATTTTCTGCATTTGGTTATCTTGTTCTGTTGAGTTCGTCTGTGTTCTGTTTACTATGTTTGTATTTCCCGATTTACCTATATATTTTTCACTTAATTTTTAAATGTACCTACAGTTGACGACAGATAATTTCGTACACTAAACTGTGACACTGTAAATGCAACTTTTTTTACATTTATTACCTTTGTAACATGTTAATTGTTATCATAATATCTGTCAAAGTATTGTCATTAACTTATTTGATTTAATAATGCCTCATTTAAGTATTATCGAAAAAGCAAGAATAATATATTTAGTAGAAATAGGGTGGTCTGGTGGTACTGTTGAAGGAATTATAAAAAATGGTGCTCATCAAATACTTAAAAGGTCTGTTGGGTCTGGTTTAAATAATAGAAAATGATCAAATGAAGAAGACCGAAATTTGGTGGGGTATTTAAGGCAAAATCCATTTGAAACTGCAGTATCCGCTATGCACATACCAGGATTCCCTACTTCATCTAGAACTGCGCAACGCCGAGTAAGACAATGTTCCGAATTAAGAAATCGAGCAGCTGCATCCAAACCATTTTAAAAAAATAGTGATAAGGAACAAAGAATTGGGTTTGCTAGGCAATACTTACCAGAAAATGATTTTTTTTGGCAAAATGTTATCTTTTCCGATGAAAAAAACTTTTCAGTCTACATATAATGGATGGATTCGAGTATATAGACCACCAAATTTCCGATATGATGAGAAGTATACTCAAAAAAGCAAACCAGTGGACCTTTCTTCATTAATGTGTGGGCATAGAAAAGTGTTTACGGTGCAGGTGTATGCTGGAATATTGATGGAACACTAAACAGTAATATATATCCTCAGATTTTGGAAAATGTTTTTCCTCCTTCTGCTGCGATAGTTTTTAAAGGAAATAACTTTATATTTCAGCAGGATAACTGTCCTGTGCATATTGCAAGAAATATAGAAAACTGGTTTAGACAAAATAACGTAACATGTCTGCCTTGGTGCTCAAGAAGTCCTGATTTAAATCCAATTGAAAAAGTTTGGGGATTGATGGTAAAAAAATGTACAAAATAAATTTGAAACCACAGAATAAAATAGAGTTATTTGATAAAATAGAAGAAATTTGGGAATGGCTAACTCCGGATTACGCCAAAAGTAATAAATTTACCATTTTTGGCTTTATACTATTGTAGTTTTCCTGGTATTATTTTATAATTTTCTTATTTCGCGGCTGTAATTTAAACACAAAAATATTTAGAAATAACCATTATTACTTATGGTGAAACATCGTACATACAATAATTTAGAGCTATGATGTATGTAGCTGGTGTTCTATTCAGGTATAAGCAGCAAGGTGAAAAACCCGTTTTACCCAATTTTTTTGTAATTGAGTTATGTATGGGTGGAGTGTACAAATAATTTATATGTCAACTGTACCTTAAATAAAAAAATAATTATTTTTATTTCTTTTAATTTGTATATATTCGTAGTATATTACTTCTATTTACTTTTAGCTTTGTTTATAAGATTATTCTTCAAAACAATAAAGCTTATTTTATTTCGTTTTAATTTGATATTTTTTTGGGTCTGAATTTTTGACCAAAAAACATTTTTTTCTGTTCGTTTTTTATTCTTTACAAGGTGACGTTATTCATTTTAAAATTTGATGTTTTGTTCTTTAGTTACCACCGTCTTGTCAAGTATTAAATAATATGTAGGTAACATGGAGTTCTATCTACCGTTTTAGGGACTTCTAAGCTTTATAAATTTAAAATAATTTCAATGTTCTAAAATCAAAAATCCTAAATGAAAGTAACCCTTCTGAAGTCTTCTTATTTGGCATTACTGATTCCTCCTAATAGCAGTATTCCAAAACCGTCACTTACCGTTCTAATATCGTCAGAACCATAAAATTTGCCTTTGTTGGTTCCAAAGGAATCTCCCATTGAAGCTTTTCGTTCTCTCTCTTCCTCCTCTAATGCATCTTTTAAAGCTACCATAATTCGATTTACTAAAAGTGCTGTTCTCTTCTTTGGTACAATTGTCTAAAAGCAAAGTTATCATGTTATTGTATTTAATAATGGAAAGCTTTATGTCACAGTTTCGGCATTCATAGCCGTTCCTTATAGTCGTTCTAGAACGGCTATAAACGGCAGTAAACGGCTAATGAACAGCTAGAAACGGTTCAAAAACCATTATATACTATACTATTATATAGCTTCGTAGCTATATATTCTGTGCCCCTAATATTACCTCATTTATAAATTTTAATTCTGTGACTTCAAACACAATCTAAGACTTTTTCCTAAGGGAGACCTGTGAGACTTAACTTAAGGCCATTAGTTTGTTCTAAACTTATTTTTTGTTATGGTTGCTTATGCACTTTTTGTTTATAAATAAACATAATTTACAAGTGCGTCGTTATTTATTTTACAAAACTTTGTTAATATAAATAGTATATTAAAGTATAAGTGGATATTAAGGTCTTTAAAACACGCGCGATTTTGCAAGCACGACGGCGCAGCCAGAGTGCTTGAAATAGAGCAAGTGTTTTAAAGACCAGTTATCCACGAATACTTTACATTATTTTTTTTATTGGTACACTTATTGGTATTTATATTACAAAAAATGGAAATAATAACTTAGTAAGTAAGTGAAATGGTCGAATTCGTGATGTGATATACCTGTCGTTGTCATGAAAACGAGGAGAACAAAAAATAACTTCCAATCTGTCACATAAGATTAATTGTTGTCACCGTTGACATTGGTTGTGTATTGCTTAAAGAAATATTTTATTTGACGTTAAAAGGTAATTCTGTCAAATCAATAATTAAAAAGTTGACATATTTAGACTTCACGTTTCACGGGTTGTTGATGTTGCCATGGTAACTTTAAAACACGCGCGTTTTTGAAAGTGGGATTTAAACACGCTGAGGCTTACTTTATAGTATATTAAAGTATAAGTGGATATTAAGGTCCTTAAAACACGCGCGATTTTGCAAGCACGACGGCGCAGCCGGGGTGCTTGAAATAGAGCAAGTGTTTTAAAGATCAGTTATCCACGAATACTTTACATAATTTTTTTTTATTGGTATTTATATTACAAAAAATGGAAATAATAACTTAGTAAGTAAGTGAAATGGTCGAATTCGTAATGTGATATACCTGTCGTTGTCATGAAAATGAGGAGAACAAAAAATAACTTCCAATCTGTCACATAATATTCATTGTTGTCCCCGTTGACATTGGTTGTCTATTGCTTAAAAAAATATTTTATTTGACGTTAAAAGGTAATTCTGTCAAATCAATAATTAAAAAGTTGACATATTTAGACTTCACGTTTCACGGGTTGTTGATGTTGCCATGGTAACTTTAAAACACGCGCGTTTTTGAAAGTGGGATTTAAACACGCTGAGGCTTACTTTATAGTATATTAAAGTATAAGTGGATATTAAGGTCCTTAAAACACGCGCGATTTTGCAAGCACGACGGCGCAGCCGGGGTGCTTGAAATAGAGCAAGTGTTTTAAAGATCAGTTATCCACGAATACTTTACATAATTTTTTTTTATTGGTATTTATATTACAAAAAATGGAAATAATAACTTAGTAAGTAAGTGAAATGGTCGAATTCGTAATGTGATATACCTGTCGTTGTCATGAAAATGAGGAGAACAAAAAATAACTTCCAATCTGTCACATAATATTCATTGTTGTCCCCGTTGACATTGGTTGTCTATTGCTTAAAAAAATATTTTATTTGACGTTAAAAGGTAATTCTGTCAAATCAATAATTAAAAAGTTGACATATTTAGACTTCACGTTTCACGGGTTGTTGATGTTGCCATGGTAACTTTAAAACACGCGCGTTTTTGAAAGTGGGATTTAAACACGCTGAGGCGTACTTTAAATAAGCAAAATAGGGTATCAATAAAAAAAAATATGTTTTATTGTAGTCGATTACGTATAAAGCCTTAATGTGCCTTATTATTGATTTAATTCGTGATTCAATATTATATTTACATCACGATTTAAACCAATAAAAATGCATAAAAGAGTAAAAATAAATTTAAAAAAAGCCTAAATCGCCGTGTTTAATTTCCCGCCATTGCGCCACAGGTAGCCAGTTGGCAAACTTAAATTTCTCTCTCTCGCTCTATCTTCTTTCTTTTTCTTTTTTGTTGCGATTGTTTAACGAAAACTTAACATCTCTAACCGTATAAATTTTCTTTGCTGCTCACCTTGTACGTCCTTGGATAAGTAGCAGATGCAACTATGGGAGTAAATCCCTGTTTAAAATTTTTCCCTCCTTTGAAAACTCATGTTTATTTGCATGGGTAACTAAATGCCTACATATTGCCAATCAAGAGCGAAATAGCGATTTCGTTCCAGTTGGTTAATTTATCTTTGGGGTTGGATTAATTAAAAGTATAGGGTGATATCTTTTTTAGTTTGACTATAATGTTAAGCAGACAGTTTTTTTGCAATTAAATGTTTGTCCAAAATTGCTTTATTTCAATATCCTCGGGCGCTCAAGGTGGAAGCAATTGGCCCAGTTCAATTTGAGAGCAGGTTTTCATTATTAAGTAGTGAAAAATCTTGAGTTTTATTCAGCTTTTTCAGAGACATGTGAAAGTATTGAAGTGAGATGGAAAGAAAAAGAAAAAAATTTTTTTTTATGTTTTTCACAAATAAGTTTTTTAAAACTCCCTATATTTTCTTTTGCTCTCCTCATTTTTCTGCCTCAGTGCCTTTGCACTAACCCTTGACTTTTCAGTATGCTGAAGTCTTGATTGTCGGTCTTTTGACTATTCAATTTTACACCTCTTGTACACCATTAAAAGCTCCATTACGGCTGAATGCCACTATTATTTTCTCTATTGCTAATAACATCAGCATTTTACCTTTCACTTTGTTTTCCTGATGATGAGTGTTTCTACACTCGAAACATGTCGATTTGAATTACTGTGAATTATTCTAGGTTCGCATAGTTATTCTAATAAAAAAACTGTGGAGAAAGACTTTGGGCATTTCTTAATTTACAATAACTTTTTTAAAGTAATTAAGAAATGTGCCGATTAAATCTAAGCTTAGGATCAAAATGTACACCTAAATTTTTACATGATTCATAGGTAGTTATTTTATCATTATTAATTCTTATATCGGATAATAATCGTCATGTCATTCCACTTATAGTAATTATTAAGTTCCGAAGGAATAAATGTGTTAAGAACATTCCCAATACAAAATTGTATACTCGCAAATTTCCCTTTGTCGCGTTAAATTTGATATGTAAGGTACAGACGCCAATTAAGGCCACCTTAAGGTTCTGCTTGCTATAATTACTTTATATTATAAAATAATTCAGTATAAACTACGTTTATGTCAACTGTATTGTATTAAATAATAAATAGTATTCATTAAAATAGTCAACAAAAATGTCTGAAGGAAAAAAATAGAAAAATAAAAAGTCTTGCATAATGGCCTTATTTGGTAACTGGGCCCATAATAAGGCCAGTAATAATTTAAATAAAGTTGTGGTCATTAAAACATTTTTTAATAAGGCCAGTAATAATTCAAACAACAAATCTGTAAATTAAACAAATTTCTTTAATTCTATAAAGTAATTAACAAATGAAATAAATTACAGAACAAAAAAGTCAAACTCAAAATTCAAAATTAGATCTAAGAACATTGCGGACAAATAAAAACCTCTTTATCTTCTTTCATTAGTCCAACACACTCTTCATGGACATAGGTGTTGCACATGGCTCGTTTTTTGGGAGGCATAACGCTGAAAAGAAAGTATTTTATCAGCAAGTACATATTTTGTAGGCGAGTCCCTAATAAGGCCACTTCGGTGGCCTTATTAAGAGGCTGTCTATACTCTAAAGTTTGAGTTCCTAAAAAATATATTTGAAACTCTAACATCAAAATACTTTTAATTATTAGTAATCAAATGCCTATTGATAACAAAAAAAATAGAACCGGTATTTTCAGCAATAATTTGAGACTCTGAGGAATTAAACAAAACTTACCTGATATTATAATATGAAATACACACGTTCGAACACGACAAATAAATTAAAATTATGCGACTAACTCCCTGCTCATCAAGATGGCTACTGACACATACTCATGTTTGAGCGGCAAACGACGGGTAAATCACGCCCTATGCTGGAAATGTGTTATATTAGCTGAGTTATTAGGATGTGGTCTTATTAGGAGACTGGCCTTATTTGGCGTCGGTACCTTACTATATTTTAACATTTTTGTTTGGGCCCCTTTAATAGCTGCCCCCGCCGCTGTGCGAGGTCTGCAGGGCTGTACACCATTCGGCGTTTTGATACTTTCTTCTTGTGTACGTACGTCTCTGACGGTTTAGATACATTTTGGATAGTTTGTTAGGTTGTTGGCCAAATTTAAGCGAACCCACCTTGTTTCGGTTTAGCCGCTCATTAAGAGGTAGGTAGTATTTGCTTTCGTGTTTATTTATTTAACATCTTCGTAGTTACATGACTCATTGAAGCCACCTTTCTACTTACGCAATAAATAAAGGTAGAAGGCTATACTATACACTCTACATACTCTAGAATACTTGTTGGTCATTTCTTTAGGGAAAGTATTTTTATAATTATTATCCACTGATCGCGGAACGGTTAAATTTAGTTTTCAAGTAGTTATACAGGGTTAGTTGAAATAACCGGAACGGCTAATTTTCTTCAAAACTACCAAGGCCAAATCAATGAATTTTAGTATAGGTGGATAACTTAAAAAATTAAATTGAAAATTGACAATAGCGACTTTGCCAGATTTTTAGTTTTTTCTGTAACTCAAGAAATGTTTTTTTTTTAATGTAACACTAGGTACTCTTTTTTTTTATTGAATTCGATTCCTCCCATCAACATTACCATTTCCTGATAGTATCAAATTTTTATCTCAAATGGTTCTATGGGAAAAAAATTTAATTAGTTACAACTCTAACTCTAAAAAAATTCAATCTATTTTCATTTAAAAACGTTTCAAATAATGTGAAAAGGAAGGTTGGTAGACATAATGTACCTAATAGTATCGATAACGATAATAACAATAAGTAAAAATTACTTACATTATATCGGTTTCATAATTAAAATAATGTAGTGTACTATAATATGTAAGTAATTTTTACTAGCTATGTTATTGTTAGTAGTTGTTTGTTGTTATTACCGTTATCGATACTATTATAGGTACATTATGTCTACCTTTTCACATTATTTGAAACGTTTTTAAATGGAAATAGATTGGATTTTTTTAGCATTAGAGTTGTAACTAATTAACTTTTTTCCCATAGAACCATTTGAGATCAAAATTTTATACTATCAGGAAATGGTTATGTTGATGGGTGGAATCGAATTCAATACAAAAAAGAGTAGTGTTACATTTGAAAAGGTATTGATTTCCAGACAGCACACAATGTCTTAAAGACGTCCATTTTAGGTCTTAATTGTGTCTGAACGCCTGCAGACCTGCAAAAGACATCTTAAATACGTTTTTTTCCAGACATATATAAGATGTTGCAAGATGACGTCCATAGGATGTCGCTAAAATATCGTAAATATGACGTTCGTGTTTTTTTTTAGGTTATAGCACAGAAAGAGAGTTGTCTCTCTTCTGTCTTTGTAGTATCCCTGTCTCTCTCTAGCGCATATATTTTTTAAATGGACACTTTCGATTGCCGCCATCTCGGATCGTCAGCCCGCTCGCCGACCGTCGCCGTTCTCAGAACTTTTATTATTTTTTTGTATACTTGTCTAATCAAATTTAAATGATTGTTACCCATTCGGACGTTTTCTTGAATCGGTTTTTTTTTTGTAAAAGACAAAAAATAGAGATAAATTTTACAATCAGTAAATTTGGCAACATCGCGAACAACTTAAAATTGGCAACAAAGCGCTCCACTTTGCCATTTGAAATTGACGCAATGTCAACACTGTCAACTGTCGATGGGTTTGATTTTTGATAGTTTTGCTGATGATGACTTGCAGTTTTTTACTTTCTACTTAGTGAACCGTTAAAAGAAAACGAATTGTATATTAAAAAACGTTTTGTATGGTACATATTTTTCTGTGGTGTGGTGTTTGTTTTTAGTTTTCGAATAATTAAAATTGGTGTAATCAGTGGATGCTCAAATATAAATATAGCGGTGCAGGGCTTCAAAACAGTAGAAAAGATGCCGAGGATGCCATCGCGACGTGGCTAAGAAGGGCTACAGATAGGCGAAATTTATTATTAAAATTTTTTTTATTATGTAATACATTAATAAAACCATTTATTAAGCAATAATATGATGTTTCATGTTTAACAAACAAAACAAAATGTTTTAGGGCTCTGCGGTTTGGCCTATAAAATGTATCTACTAAGGTGTACATAAGACATCTATAAGGTATTCAAAAGACATCTATAAGGTCTCCATAAGATATCCATAAGATGTCCATAAGATATCTTTAAGCCGTCCATAAGATGTGGTATAGACGTTGGGTTTTGTAACATACGACCTTTTTAAGATATCCATAAGATGTCTTGATGGCGTTAAGAAACGTCCATAAGACGTCATGAATATCTATTGTTGACATCTTTTGGATATCTTTAAGATATCTTTGTACTGTCTGGGTTATGTTGGATTAAATGACGACAACCGCAAAAATGAACATGAATAATTAAAATTGCAGATAATAACGGATTTAATTCGAATATCATTAACTCTTCAATAAATACAATACAAAAACAAATAACGCTAAACAAAATTTATTCACACATAAAAAATAGTGAAAAAGATAAGATAGGTATACAAAACTAATATATTTTGGTCCAATTTCTGATAAAATAGCACACATTATTTCAAAAACAACATAAAAGTAGCTTTCACACTAGCACAAAAAATTCTCAATTATTCGTCAATGCCAGACAAAAAACACCCGCCCCCCCTGGAAAAATCAGGAGTTTATAAGTTAAGTTGTACCAAATACAATAGCTCGTATATAGGTCAAACATGAAGAAATTTTAATATAAGATTTAATGAACATAAGGCATCTTATTTGTTAAACAAAGAAAACTCTAATTTCGCAAAACTTTGTTTGGAGACAGGTCATTGTTTCTCAGATATTAATAATTTAAAAATTTTGTATAATGTTCCAAAATGTAAGAAAAATAATATTTTAGAATCAATTGAAATTTACAAACATAATAAAAACCCTAACATAAACCTATAAAATGACCAAACCGACATGTGGAATTCCTCGCAATTCACAATACTTAAGGATAAATAACTTAATTAAAGAATAATTATCTGTATTATATTGCTATAAACATCCTTTGTTAAATCTATCTATCAGGGTATAGTATTTGTAGAATTATACCGTTGATATTTTGATTGCAATAAACCCTCATTATCCCTTTGACCATAAAATAAATAATAAAATCCCAAATTTTAAAACCTTTTCGAGCAGAGCCGGACCAGGTACAAATTTAATTTATACCTATGCCTGATTCATATATAAATACAAACTGATTTTTAATAATTTTAGTCTTTAGTGGTTTTTCGGCGAGTAATTTTTAGTTAGGCTTATTAGTGGTAGAATGTGGCATCCTTGGAATTGTGCTGATAGGGGGGCATCTTCAAGTGTCATTTATCTATCGATGCCAAACTAATAATTAAAAATGTGTATCAATCTTTGTTGAGTAGAAATTTTAATTCGATGGATGCTTTAGCAGAGACGTCTACTTTGACAAAAACTCCGTTATCTTCGGTAAGAGACATAGTACTTAAACCTGGTAATCCTAGAAAAAATCGGAATGATTCTGTAACATTTAGAAGTATTGACAAAGATGACATGGATTTATTACGAAGAAAGATTTACCAAATGTATGAGGCACAAACGGTACCCACTTTGATTTCCCTCAAAGAGCGGCTGATTAAGGACGAAACAAATATCTCTTGTTGCCTTTGAAGCCTTAGGAAAATATTGCGTAAAATGGGGCTTAAATACCGAAGCATTAATAATAGACAAACATTAATGGAATCTCAACGTTTACGGGAATGAAGACTTAAATATTTAACAGCTGTTAAACAATTTAGAGAAGAAAATCGTCCAATTATTTACCTTGACGAAACATGGTTCGATACCCATGACACTCCAAGAAAAGGTTTGGATGATTCTTACAAAAAATGTGAAACGAAGGCACCATCAAATAAAGGCAAAAGAATCACAATATTAATGCTGGTTCAGAGAACTGGTTTGTTCCAAATTGTCTGTTGCTTTCAGCTAAAAACATAGCAGATTCTTCTTTAGATTACCATCAAGATACCGACGCACAACTTTTTGAAGATTGGTTTAAACATAAACTCAATAAAAATATACCTGAAAATAGCGTCATTGTAATGGACAACGCTAATTATCATAGTCGGCAAGCAAAAATCATTCCCAATTCTAATAATACAAAAGCAGAAATTCAAAATTTTATTATTGAAAATGATTTATATTTTGAAGAAACTTGCAAAAAACGAGAACTGCTGGAAGTATGAAAATCTTTTAAAATAAATAAGGAATACAAGTGTGACAAACTTGCAGCAGAAAATGGACATACAGTGTTGCGTCTTCCTCCATACTATTGTATATTCAATCCTATTGAGCTAATATGGCACCAATTAAAATCCAATATTAGGAGAAATAATATTTCTCCTACATAAAATGCATCTGTAGTAGAATTAATTGAAAACAAAGTAAGAAAAATGTCTGTAGACAGCTGAAAAAACAGCATGTACTTAAGGTGGAAAATTCTTACAATTGTATGATTAAAAATGTTCAACCCTTAATTATTATAAGTTTAGGCTTAGATGAAGATAGTGATAGTGATACAAAGTTAAATTTTGAAAAAATTATCACTAGTTTTTTAGAATTTCATTATTTTTATTGTACTTGTTATCCTAATAGTTATACTTTTAAATTATATTATTTTTAATTATCATTAATTTTTTACATTCATTATAGGTACCTACCTAAAACTAAAAATACCTATCTATTTATTTTAAATTATAAAAATAAATCATGTGTTGTAGGTACATTTTCAAGCCGACCCTGATCCCATTTAATCCCCTTTGAAGAGCTTGAGGCGTATACAATAGGGTTTAATCAGGTAGTTTATTTTTGGCAGTAAGAGTCAACGGTATAATTCTGCAAATACTATACACCGTAGTTTTAAGGTATTCAGTTTGGTAATGTAGTAGCACTACGAAACCTGCAGTCACCAAATTTTTTTAAAAATAAAGTGACAAAGTAAATATTCAAATTGGTAATTGTTTTTGGTATTGATTATGTTTGAATATAGCAAACATTATTGCATTAGTAAGTTTTCAGGTTGTTTGCCAAAGGAAATTATATTTTAGACTCCATTGCCCACGCTACCAATCTATCGCAGATTATGTGCAATTGAGTATGAAATAATTAATGCCATGTGATTTTACCACTTATCTTGTAAGACGAATCAAAATATTTACCAATTAAACCTGCATGGTAAAAACATTTGCTTTCGGTATTTAAAATTTCCCCGAAGTAATTTAGCCTCGTTAAATGCCAATGACTCTTTTTCGAACAAGGGTTATTAATCCTTAATTTATCATTTCCTTCGTATCCCAACAAAATAGAACTTAGAGCTCGATTTCTCATTTTGTACCCCCCATTGAGACCTAAAAACGTCCAACGCAACGTTTTATCGTTTGAGTAGCTCAGCCATTAAAAATACTTGTAACACGCTGAGTGTCGATATGTTGTATTTTACCCCCCTTTGGTCAAATACAGATTTTTCTGAAAGCGTTCTCAACAACAATATATATATTTTTATTAATTCATAGAATTATGGAAAACGTTTTAATAATCAATAAAATTCTTAGGGTTTTGTATACTGGAAATGTTTTATGTAGATATCTTGCGAATTGTCAGTGGCTTAATTATCTATACAGTGTGACCAGTTAAGTCCGCATCATATGGGATTTTTTTTTACTAATAACTTTATTCGAAATTTTACTTTGGCATCAAGTTCTGCTTCGATCGAAATGAAAATTAAGCAACAAAATAGTAGTCACGTGATTCGCATTATCTGTCAAAATTTAATTATTTCCAAAAAATAATTCAAAAGTGGGGTTATTTCTAAAAGTATCGATAAAAGTTATTAGAAAAAGTTTTTTTAATGCAGTTTCTAGCCCACGTGCATAATTTCAGCTGCATAAGATAATTTTGATTTTTTACCCATATTTTGTAAATTGCACCACTTTTGCAAAATAAGACTCAACGCAACCTACATAAAACTTCTTAGTTTCGACAATGCTTTATTTCAGATACATTTTCTTTAAAGTAGCGCCATATTAAATGTGTGTTTTTCTACAAAATCAAAATTAGGCTATTAAAATTTGGTCGCATGTGATGCAAAGTTTATTTGTTTTTGACCCTGTATAAGGTAACTTTATAAAATAAGTATTTTTGAAAACGTAGTTTACGTCTAAAAGTAATTCACCCTAATATTAAGACAAAGTAGAACACAGTGTCACCAGTAAAGTGTTCATTAAGTGGAAAATAAATTTTAGTGGTGGGTAAAAAATCAAAATTATCTTATGCAGCTAAAATTTTTGCATGTGGACTAAAAATGCATGTAAAAAAACTTTTTCTAATAACTTTTTTCGATATTTTCAGAAATAACCCCACTTTTGAATTGTTTTTTGGAAAAAATTAAAATTTCACAGATAATGCGAATCACATAGTATTTTTTGCTTAATATTTATCTCGATCGAAGCAGAACTTGATGCCAAAGTCAAATTTTGAATAAAGCTATTAAAAAAAAAATCCCATATGATGCGGACTTTACTGGTCACACTGTATAACTCGAAAATACAGATGTGGCAAAATTTAGTATAGTATATTGTATTTTTGGTATATTTGCGAACAATAATAATATAATTGAATTATTTAAATCTACTTGGAAACCATTCACTGGAATACCTGAGGTGCAATTGTACAAAATTTTGTAAAAATTTTACTTGCATTGTTAGAAAAAAATAGATTATGTAAAAGAATTATGATTTATATACAGGGTGGGGATTTTAAATGGAACGCTGCTTCTAGCGGCTCTGAGAATAAAATTTCTCTAAAATCCAAAAATAAGTCCTCAAAGATTTTTTATGGGCCACGCTTTTGTAATGTAAAAAAAATGGGGACTCCAAAGGGTCAGCCCTAACCAACTTTCTTTTATCAAATTAGACGAAACCACTTGCGGCACCTTTTTGGGAAGCTTATTGAAAAAGGAATTTGATCATATTCTTTTTAAATCTGTCAAACCACGTGTCGGAAATTTAATAAAAACTAATTTTTAACGAATAATTACATAAAATAACTTGAAAACTGTAATGCCACTTTTTAGCCTAACAATTGTTGAAAATGTGCCCCATAAACCTGTTGGCACAGACCCAACCGATGGTAGAACTTTTTCCTTACTCTTTCCAATACTTCTGGAGTGATTAAACATATCTCTGCTCGAATCCTTACTTTCAACTCTGTCAGATTTCTAGGTCTGGTGACATAGACCCTGCTTTTTAAATTGCGAAATTACACTTATTTTGATTTTCAAATTTGTGTAAATGGTAATTTCTAATGGCGAAAAAATGTTTAAAAACACTTTGGATTTTAGAGGATTTAAAGTGAAATTTTACGAAACTTTCCTGCTTTATACAGGTATGATTATATTATTTGTTTTTGATCATGTCAAATGAGAACATGTTTTTAGAATGGCGCAACGTGTCATAACATTGCCTGTACCCTCAATTATTCAAGGAAAAATGTTAGCCTTCAAATAGCCCTGATTTAAACCCTTGCGACTACTTTCTGTGGGGTGAGTTGAAGGCAAGGGTTATTAGAAATGAAAGATTATTTGAAAATGTCGAAGAACTTCGACAACGAATTCGTCAATGTTGGGGGGAAACTAGTCAAAATCACATCAGAGAAGCCATCCTCAGTTGGAGACGATATGTGGAATTAATATTTGAAGTTAAATGGGGGTCATATAAATGTTTAAATCGTTTTCCCATTTGTTTAAAAAAATTTGATTCAATAATAATTATTCGTCAAATGTGCAATGTTAAAAATTCAATTAGATTAAAATTAATTATAAAATAAATAATAAATAAAAAATAAATAAAAAAAAAAGTTTTTTAGTTATCTTTTAAGCAAGTTAGCAGGACAATACCATATGTCATGTTGATTTTGAAAAGTAATAATGGAAAAATAGAATTCAACATGTTAAAACATACCTATCTTTATTTCGTCATGTCAGCTATTTTTTAACATAATATTTGCATGTACAGGGTTTTCAGAGATATTTTCGGTCATATCTACAGTGTTCCCTATAGGAGATACAAAAAAAAATTAAATGTAGGAGTTGTAGGGTTTTGTCTGAACCTCCAGGAAATTAAAAAAAAATAAACAAAAGACGATCCGAAACATAAGAAAAATTAACCAATATGGTTTTTTTAAATGGTACACCCTGTATATTTTTTATTTTTATGAAAGACCTTTCTTCCCTGATTTCAAAAATATATAGTTTGTCTATATTTGCTGGAACCGTCAATAAATTATTTCTAATCAATTATTGTATACGGCACTATACAATAATAATTATTTTGAGTAGTGTGCCTTGGAAAACAATAATTGGCTGACGTAGTTTAGTTCAATAGGGAACTGTCAACATTTTGTATTTGAAATAACGCACTACGTATCCAATTGTGTCAACGCATGGTGTTGGTCTTTCTGGATAGGTAATACGGTATTGACGTTAAGCCCTTGGTCCATTACTTGAATGCTTATTGAATAAACGGACCATATCCGATTTTTCTTCGCTTGAATAACCCATTTTAAAAAAATAAATAAATGATTTTAAATACGAAATGTTGACAGTTCCCTATTAAAAACTAAACTACATCAGGCAATTATTGTTTTCCAAGGCACACTACTCAAAATAATTATTATTGTATAGTGCCGTATACAATAATTGATTAGAAATAATTTAATGACGGTTCCAGCAAATATAGACAAACTATATATTTTTGAAATCAGGGAAGAAAGATCTTTCATAAAAATAAAAAATATACAGGGTGTACCATTTAAAAAAACCATATTGGTTAATTTTTCTTATGTTTCGGATCGTCTTTTGTTTATTTTTTTTTAATTTCCTGGAGGTTCAGACAAAACCCTACAACTCCTATATTTAATTATTTTTTGTATCTCCTATAGGGAACACTGTAGATATGACCGAAAATATCTCTGAAAACCCTGTACGACTTCTTATTCTGTTTAGAAATGTTTAAAATCTCAGAATCTTGCACGTAAAGACTATACAGCCTATTAAAAAAAAAGTTACAGCCAGTTTTAAAGTTTAACCAAAATGAGGTGGGTGGTGGGTCCCCCATTTTGTTTTTTAACAAATGTCAAAAATATGAGATTAGCGGTCTGCCTCTCTCTCAAACAAGATAAAAATCAATAAAATCGGTCCATAAATAAAAAAGTTATTATATGAAATCAAAATTCCGGTTTTTTTTTAACAACCCTATATAATAATTTTTGTTTAAAGTGTTTATTTGGCTTTAGTATTGTGCATAAAGTGCTAAAATACCTAAATGGTGCATAGGCGAAACATCAAAAATAGTTAATAATAACGTATTGTAAATATTAGAGATTACATTGTGTGATTGTGATTGTTAGCCTAATTGTGAAATAAAATTGTAAGAACTTTCTGAACTGGACGTGATGTCGTTTATTAAATACTGTTATATACTATTGTCGGATTAAGAGATATTTTAAAATAATAATTATATTTATTTTTTTTATTACGCGCAAGAATTCTTTTTCTGATGTTTAGATGTCTATTGACTCCATAAACCATTTAAATAAATTTAATTTATTTTCAAAATTCCAAATCAAGTTTTATTCATAAAAAATAAGACGTAGTAAAGTATATCAGCGCCTTAAATACAATTTAATTTATTTCTTACCATTTCAGACATTTGTAACACTTGTTAAGAAATCTTTAAATCTCTTGTGTACACATTAAACAATTTAAAAATTGAAACTTTTGGTACGGTACATAGACAGCTGAAAAATATTTTTTTAAAGAGTTGAATGCTTCCTTAGGAGGAATCGTCAGCTCTTGACAAAAAGAATATTGTACACCAGGACAAGCGCTTAATCGAAAGCGGTACGTAATCGATGAAATAGTATTTTTAATTGAAAATTATTTTAAAAAATTTCGGAAAAAAAAAATTAAGGATATGAAATATGAACATATTACTCCAGTACCTACGTGGGTATCAAAAAGGGGTGTTTGAATGCAAAAGGTGGGGTAGTAGCGATTTTGTAGTAGGCTTGGGGCCCTAATGAAAAATTCAAGTTTTCGACCTCGAGGCGCATGCGCTCGAGCCGCCATCTTGGATTGTAGGTACAAAAATTTGGTTTTTTTGATAATAACTCAAAAACAGTGGCTTTCACGACAAAAGATATTCTATACAGATTACAGAGGATAAAATTTCCTACATTTTTTGTAGAAACATTTTTCAAACACACATATGTTAGGAGTTACAGCTCCGCACTGTTTGAAAAAAAAAGTATTATATTTTGTTATGTGGCTATTTCAGCAAGTAGCCTCAAATACCAAGAAGCAACCAAGCACATTATGTTCTTGCATGCCTTCAGTGGTTGTGACACTACGTCATCCCTATTCAATCAGGAAAAAACTACAGGACACCTACAATAACCAATCCGGACCATCAAAACGTACCAAAATGTAGTAGAAATTAAATTTTGTAACGCTCTAAAATCATAATTTACTATTCTTAAATTTAAAAAGAAAATGCGATATACTTACTTTTCGCCTTTAACTTTGTTTACCAACGAAAAGTATACTACTGTTAAATGATAATATTCAAATGCCTATTGTTTTTTTTATAATTATGTAAAATTATAGTTATATATAATAAGAATAATAAAATAAAACAACCAAAAAGTTTCCGCATTTTTTTCTCAAATAGTGCAACTTCACGGAGCTGTAACTCCTAACATATGTGTGCTACAAAAAAAAATTCCACAAAAAATGTAGGAAATTTTATTGTCTTTAACTTTGTATAGAACATCTTTTGTTTATCAAAAAACCAAATTTTTGTACCTAAAATCCAAGATGGCGGCTCGAGCGCATGCCCCTCGAGGTCGAAAACTTGGATTTTTCATGAGGGCCCCAAGCCTAACAACATACTAAAAAATCGCTACTACCTCACCTTTTGCATTAAAAAAAAACCCCACGTCCTGGACTATGCAGGGTGTTCCTTAATGACGTGCTAATATTTAAGGGTGTAATTCCTCAAGTCATTTTATGAAGAAAAGTTCATACAAACATATGTCCTAAACGGCTTAAATTTTTTGCTACAGGGTGTTGACTTTTTTCTTTTTTAATGCGTTTTTTGTAATATCTCCGAAAGTACTTTAGATAATATTTTTAATTTTGGCATGTGCTAATAGGATATATTACCACATGTTTTAGTTATAAAAGTTATTTTTTTGCCCCACCAGTGGCATCCCTGCAAACACGTTCTCTGATATTTTTTAGAAAAAAAGTAGTACACCACTGACATTTTTCCATGTGGATATTATTTCCGATTAGCCTGGTCAATTCTACATAAAAATGGTCTCTTGAGTTTTTCTCCTCAGGTACACCGTTCTTAATTAAAATAATTAAATTAGCTCTACCATTTAGTATTATTAACATTGATACTGCAAAATTTTGTTTTATAAAAATTGTTGGAAATAACCACCTTCACTTAATAAGCATGCTTTCGCCCGTCTTTGCATAGAATAGCGCACTTGTTCAAATATTCCAGGCGAATTCCGTATTGTTTAACAAAAGGCAATTATTCGCTCCCTTTAATTTTCTAAAGTGTTAATGGGAGTTTTATACACTAGAGTTTTAGGGATGACCCACAAGAAAAAATCCAAACTATTGAGATCAGGGGATCTTGCTGACCATTGTTGAGCTCCTCCGCGACCTATCCAACGATTCGGATAAACTGCATCTAAATGGTCGCGAACGATTACACTGAAATGAGCAGGACCTCCATCATGCATGTACCACATTTGATTCCTTAGCGCATATGATACATCTTTAAGTAACGCAGGTAGTTATTCTTGGAAGAAATGCAGATAAGACTGCCGTTAAGGCGTTAATTATGTTTTTAAGAACGTAACCGTTCCAGGATAACTAGATTTATGTGATCAAAAATTAATCGTCAATACTGCAAAATGAAGCTAACTTAATTTAATTATTTTAACTAAGAACAGTGTGCCTGAGGAGAAAAACGCAAGAGACCATTTTTATGTAGAATTGATTAGGCTAATTAGAAATAATATCCACATGGAAAAATGTCAGTGTCGTTCCACTTTTTTTCTAAAAAATATCAGATGACATGTTTGCAGGGACGCCACTGGTGGGACAAAAAAATAATGTTTATAACTAAAACATGTGGTTTTATGTTCTTTTAGCACATGCCAAAATTGAAAATATTATCTAAAGTACTTTCGGAGATATTACAAAAAACTCATCAAAAAAGAAAAAAATCAACACTCTGTAGCAAAAAATTTAAGCCGTTTACAACATATGTTTATATAAACTTTTCTTCATAAAATGACTTGAGGAATCACATCCTAAAATATTAGCACGTCATTAAGGAACACCCTATATAGGAAACAAACAAAAATCACAAAAAAAACTCTTTTTTCTAATTTTAATATTGGCAAATTCCCTTATCGCATCATCGTAATTTAAATTACCAGTAAAATCACTTTCAATTGAAAGTATTAGCGTAGTATAGCGTTAAAAATATCTTTTGAGCTGTGTATAAATTGGGAAATACGTCTTTCATTTCCTTACTATAGATGATGTTTAACATTGTTGAGTAACTCGAGTTTGTTTCAGGGTTAGATTTATTTAAATATTGTTTGAACTGCAAGGCTTCGCTAATGAGTTCTTTCTTCTTCAAGATCTTCGTTGTAATATTCTATGAGTTTTTTAAAGCTCTCCGCATCAATATCGTCTTTTGATATATCCCCTATATCTAATAAACATTTAAATGTTTGTGTTAGTTCTTTAGCATTTGCTTCCAATTTATCGGTTTCTGATTCAGATTTTTTTCTGATGTCTTGTAAAAATTATCTTTGTGATAATCGTAGCCTCATGTTACATGGGAAGAAACAGGAAAATGGTGTTGCTTGTTTAAAGTGTTTCTTTATTCTCTATCTATTATACATTCATTATTTCAAAGACCCATTCTGACCTGGGTTGCCCCCGTTGGTCAGCACAAATATATTATTGCTTATCTATTATTAATTACTATAACAATTAACTTAAAATATAAACTTATGGGGAAATGCTGAGTTGGATACTTTTGTAATGTCCGGCTTTATGAATAAATTAAAAATACAGGATGTGCCGAAAGTATTCATCACATTTTAAAGAATCCAATAAATGGTATCCCTCTTGTAAGTATATCCAAACCAGGCGATTGCATTTTGGTAGAAACCTTATTAAAATGCTCTAGGACTTGTTCCCAAATTAATGTTAACATAGCAAATTCTAATTTAATCATCTTTTTGTATAAGTTTTTGGCTTCTTTTCTGCAATAATTTTTTTCTGTTTTATCCATGTAAATAGGTTTTAAAGTTTTTAAAATATCATCGTATCCAATTTTAAGTGCTCTAACAGCTTCATAATGAGCACACCATCTTGTTACACTTAAAGATTTAAGAGCGTATTGAAGTTTACCTTTTACGATAATATAGAATGTACATGTTATTATTGAGGTTTTTAAATAAAGTAGTATTGCATTGTTAATTTATCAAATAATAGGTTTACAAAACTGCAATAAAAAATACAGGTCCGTATTTAAAAAAACATACCCGACGATGGAACCCGAAAAACGAAACATCAAAATCAATATTTGATAACAACGCGTTATAGAAAATAAAAAGTGGCAATAAAAATTTAAACTTAATTTTTCGCCATCTCTGTAAATAAAGCCAGCAAAAAAATAAATATGAATTGAGAAGTGTCGGGGTTTTCCGAATATCTTCGGAAGTACTCGGATTTTTCCAAATTTTTTTACTTGTACGCTGTATCTTGAACCGTTTACATCCCAATGGTGAGCGTCAAATATGTAACACCCTGTCTAAAATATGCAGTAAACAAAAGGTCTGTTATTTTATAATATGCAATCTTTGCTTTTATCAAATATTATTACTTAAAAAATATTGCATGCTATTCTATTTATCTAAGATTTATTATTTTCGAACACATCATTAATTTGCACTTGTCAATTTGTGAGTTTCAGCTGGAAATATGGAAAATGATAGTCAAAATAATAATATAAAGGAAATATTATGGTAAATATTGTCCTATCTTGTAAAATAATTCCTTGGTGACAAAACGAAAAAAATATATATTCTACCATGTTAAATGATAATTTCAAGTCAGGAATTCATATATAAAATTAATAAAAAAAATATATAATTAGAGATGGGGGGAGAAGAGGCTTTACGTTAGAAAACCTACATATCTAAAGTAGGTACCTACTTAGAACAATTTTTGAATGTTTCTTATTCAATAGGAGCTGAAAGCAATTTGTAAACATATTCGACGTCAAGAGCTATAAGGCAGTTATTGTCACCATGGTCCCAGAAAAAACAATGGTGGTGCTGACTTTTAGGTAAATAATGGTGTTCCTCAGAGTTCAGTGCTGGGTCCTCTCCTTTTCCTTATTTATATTAATGACCTTGCTTCTATACACATTGCAGGCCAGTTTACGATTTTTGCTGACGACACCACTGTCCTATGGCATGATTCAAATCCCAATATAGTAAAGATCAAGGTTTCGTCTGATCTTTCTAAAATTGGACAATGGTGTGATGCTAACCTATTGACCCTAAACTTTGACAAGACCAACATTGTGGGTTTTCGATGTGATATGGATGGTTTGTGTTGATCTTGGAGGGGCTCCACTACCAAAAAAAGCTAAGTTTTTTGTACTTTTAATTGATGACTGTCTAAAGTTTCATTCTTATATCTTGGGACTTGCTTGCAAAGTAGCTTCGGGATTCTACGCAGTGCGATTAACATCGATGGAGGTTGGAGCTACTTTAGCTAAGAGGGTCTGCCACTTACTGGTAGAGTCTCACATGCGATATGGAATTGTGTTCTGGGGAAATTCGTTTACCTACCTGTTGACCTCAGTGTTTATTCTACAGAAGCGAGCTGTAAGATCTTTGTGGTGTGTATGGCAGAGAGTCATGTAGACCGTTATTTATATTTAAGAAAATCTTAACTTTGCCATGCTTGTTTATTCTTGAAACTGTCTGCATGTTATACAAGCTTAGGGCTACATTGCCAGTGCCTGACCACCCTCATGATACTAGAAGATCGAGAGAGAGAAAGTAGTAAATTGTTTAACCATCTTCCTGAACAAATAAGAAACATACATACCATAAAAAGATTAAAAAGAACCATGAAGGATTTACTGGCGGGGAGAAGAGCCTATTACAAGGTGGTCGAATATTACAACGACGCCTTTTAACTAAGTATTTTCGGTACTTGGTCATCTTGTTTTGTTGAGTTTGTCTTTGTCCTGTTTACTATGTTTGTAGTTTCCCGATTTACCTATAAATTTTTGACGATGTGATCATGTACAATTGTTATAAAAACGTTTTTTTTTCTATCTAACACAATATAATATTATATATATATATATTAATCTTAATTCAAATCGTGACAATTCGTTTAAATTGTGTAATAGTTATTATTTTCGTGCTTGTTTGGTTTGTTGTAGAGTTCACATATCAACAAGTGAGAATTTTTTAATATTTATAAAACGTATATTTAAATTTTAGAAATATTTGAAACTATTTCATTCTATAAGGGAGAGTGGGAGAATTGTGCGCACTTAAGCGGAAATCGTTATAGCACTGATGTCATTGTAGATAATTTAAATGTAAATACCGTAATGAAAGGGCTATTTAATTTACTCCCAGCATGTAAATCAATTTTAGGAAAAAATAAAGTTTTTAAAGTACAATATTGCTGAAAGTACAAGAGTGCTCTTGCGCACCATTCTCCGCCGTTGCGGGTAATCATGCGCAGAGGGTGGGGAATCGTGCGCATTCAAAGTATTAAGTATTCCGGCGTAGCTTTATCTCAGGTGATCTCCTAAAAAATCCATACATCGTCCTTCCCAGCTAATCCTTTTCCTTTGTCGAATTTATGGATAATGTTATGTTGCTCAGGATACCTAAAAGCTAGTCGTCACATGGGTGTTAGGCCATAAAATAGCTTTGCTAGCCTTAAAACGTACTCAGATTATATTTTCTCTGAAAACACAGGCTGCCAACCCAAACGAGGAAGCTTCGAGTCATTTTCCGAGAGTTTTTTTCTGAGTATCGATCCAGGAATGTTGAAGACCTTTCCTACCTCCCTTATTTTTCTGCTATCATTTCTTATCGCCAATAATGCGGTTTTTAAATCTTCTGCCGTATATGCAAGAATTGTGGTTTTCCTTGTATAAGTTTTAGGCATCTATAAGAAAAAAATTGCCAATAGATTACGTGTGGGGGAATCGTGCGCATGCACGCGCATCATTACCCCTTTAGGTATTAAATGACAATATTTTATTCAGTTAGCAAACTACTTAACCTAACAATGTAAAACAAGCATCAATAGATGCACAAGATCATACTTTAAAATACTTTTACATTAAATAAATATGTTCTATCGATTAGGGGAAAAAAATTGACTCACCTTTTATTTTCCGATTTTAAAAAATTAGAAAAATTTGCTTGATTTCAAATAAACAGAGCTCGTTCCATGCAAACGTTTACAATTGATGTGAGTAATGGTGTCGGTGCTCCACAATAGAGTTGTGTAGTTCGCGAACGAACTAGTTCAAAAGATCGAATCTGGCAACTGAACTAAAAGATTCAATCAGTAATTACTAAAAGATTGAAACAAGGCGAACTAAAGTCTAAACGGAATGTACTACGCAAGCGAGAGCGAGACGACCGAGATTATAGGTTTTGTCACCTGACCGACCTACCTACCGAACTAAACGAACTAGTCTTTTGAACTATTCACTTTATTGAACGAGATCGAAAGATTGAAATCGGCAAAATGAACTAAACTTCCCAGCACTACTCCACAATAGGAAGGCGACAGCGTTGCACTCGTCAGTGGCGGTTAAAAGCTCACGAACTATGAAATAATTAGATGCGCACGATTCCCCCACCCTCCCCTACCTTTAAAAACATAAATATTCCGCAATACCCAAACCCATATTATTAAACTAAAACCTACTTAGAAAAAATGCATATTCCACTAGTATTTTACTCACAGTCTGTGATGCTTATTTTTTTCTTTAATAGTTAAAAATTCTAAGTTCAGACTCAGTGATTGTGCAGGCGGTTATGAGGAGCTTACCACACCCTCCCTTGATGCGCCATTTATATTTTTAGTTCCATTTATTATAACCTACTTTGATAAACCTTTGATTTCATTACTAACTAAATAAATTGTGTTTAATCCTATTTGAGCATAGAAGTATAAAAGCTTCACAGCAATATTCACACATGATTTGGCTAATATACCTTTGGAAAGCTTTATATAAACAAATAAAAACGGTAATTTCATATAATTTTTGGAACCTATACGATGGGATTAAGCGATAAAACTTACAGACTTTTTTTCTATTTTGGTATATTTTAAATTTAACAATTTAAATTTAAACAAAAACTTGTTACTAATACAGAAATTTAAAAAAACTTTGGCTTTTCTATCTTATTTACACCAAACCCCTTCGATAATATTTTTAGAGTGCCTAACATTGATGAAATATTTTAGCTCTTTAACGAATATCTAATAAATCTATTTAATGCTCATGCTCCAATGGTAACGGTACGCGTAAGTAAACCAAAGTGTCCTTGGCTCTCTGAGGATACTAAGGTAATAATGAAGCTACGCGACTGGGCGTTACCACAATATAAACATACTAGGGACAACAATGACCTTGTTATATAAAAAATACTACGTAATTCGACTTATACTATATTGATTCGTCGGGACAAAAAAACATACATGCAAAACATTTTTTGTAGGGTAGGTAATTTGGATCAGCAATCAAAGTAGTTGCTAATAATGATTTGATAAGTTTCTACAGTAGCAGTAGGTTTGAGCCGTCCTCCTTTAACTTTACCATGGCCACTGTTTAACAGATTTCAGAACTTATTGCGGACTTTCGAACTAATGCTTGTGGGATTGATAATATCTCTTCACTAATGCTAATACTGTAGTCAATTTCTTGATTCCTATATTGCCCACATAATAAAATCATATACTCGTAGGTATTGAAGAAAGTTACAGCCTTGGTATCGCTTTTGATATTATAAGTCATGAAGTTTTAATATCCAAACTAAAATACTATGGATTTTCCCTTGATGCAATATCTATTGTAACATCGTACCTTCACCAAAAAATTGAAAAAGTGTCATTTATTCCCAGTATTTTCCCTTGTCCGCAGTTTTATCAGATGTTCCTCAGGGATCTGTCTTGGGTCCCCTAGATTTTTCAATATACACTGCAGATATTGTAGACAGCATAAAATTATTCAAACACCCAAGCGCTTGCAGACGATATTAATTTATTTGTTGGACGTGGTGCCATCACACTGCTTATGCTCAATTAAATACTGACTTGGAAACCCTTAGAATTCTATCGTTAGGACACAATTTGAAACTTAACCCTACGAAGTGTAACCTAATTCTTTTTAATAGTAATAATTTGCTATTTGATTTTAATACAAGATACTATTGATAATAAAGTCTTACAACAGCAAATAAGTTCCAAAAGTTAGGGATTGGTTTTGGATCAGAAACTGCAGTTTACTCAGCATACAAATGGTTTACTTCTACGTGCATACCTATCCTTGAAGCTTCTACATGCAACTAGACATTGTTTTGTGAAACTTAGAAAGTTTTTGTGTGATATTTGGTATTGTTTTTGTTCAATTATGGTTCTATTGTGCACGGAAACTATTTAAACGCTTTTATAGATACCTTATACAAAAAGTTCAGAATGCTTGCTGTAAATATATTTTTGGTCTTCGCAAATTTGATGTTTCGCCGTACATAGTACAACTTGATTGGCTTAATGTGGAGAATCGGAGAAAAATGCTGTTTTTAACGTTTGTGCATCAAATAATAAAATCAAACAATGAACCAAGAATCGACCTTATAATAATCCGAGAATCACAACTATATTATTTTAATAACCAAAATTGCCATAGCGGATTGTAATTTATATAATTAATATGACAGCCAAGCCGAGTTATGTAAATGTTACTGAAAGCTTTAATTTTCAATTGTTGCACATACAGTGTGTGTATAAAGTCTGGAAACGGCTTAATAACATCACAATTTACTGGCCGATTTAAACCAAATTTGGTACAGTTGTGTAAGAGGATCTAACGCACTGAATGACGATATTGGCGTTATTGTCAGCTTTTTAGTTTGTCTGGAATTCGAACGAATTTTATATTTTTAAATATAACACACAGTATATTTTTACATTTTTAAATTCCACATAAAATTATAATTATTTTTTATTAAATGCATTATTAGTCTATTCTTCATAGTTTCCGAGATATTGCTCTCGAAAAGTGACATTTTTGAACTTTGACAGCTTATAACTTTCTAACATTACGTCTTAGAGCAAAACGGCTTATATGTCCCTATCTTCAATTTTTATTATCTTCCCAAAAAATCAACTTCCGGTTAAACCGGATGTAACTCGAAAGCAGGAAATATAGTGGTTCCGGTTTAACTGGAAGTTGATTTTTTTGGGAAGATAATAAAAATTGAAGATAGGGACATGTAAGCCTGTTGCTCTAAGACGTACTGTTAGAAAGTTATAAGCTGTCAAAGTTCAAAAATGTCACTTTTCGAGAGCAATATCTCGGAAACTATGAAGTATAGACTAATAATGCATTTAATAAAAAATAATTATAATTTTATGTGGAATTTAAAAATGTAAAAATATACTGGATGTTATATTTAAAAATATAAAATTCGTTCGAATTCCAGACAAACTAAAAAGCTGGCAATAACGCCAATATCGTCATTCGGTGCGTTAGATCCTCTTACACAACTGTACCAAATTTGGTTTAAATCGGCCAGTAAATTGTGATGTTATTAAGCCGTTTCCAGACTTGATACACACACTGTATATAAATATGCATGTTCTGCTGTTTTTGTTCTTCAAGAAGCTGAACTTCAGAAGTAGAATATTATAGAACTAAATTATTATTATACTTTAATTTAACTTATTATTACTTACCTATTTTGGGTTTGTAAAAGATCTTAAATAAATAAACATTGTAGGATATTTAATTAACGGGTTCTTAAATACCGTGCCAGCAAAAATTATTTGCATCAGAAAGGGCCTTGCATCTAAGAAGGTAATGCTTAGCCGTAGAGCCTAATACCTGTTGGGTGCCAGTAACTACCTGAATTAACAATCAATCAGTTATTCCGTCATCTTTGACAGTCGTTACAAGTTATTTGATTCATCGCTAATTTTTCCAATTTCTTAAACAATTCACACAATGGGCTTTACCGGAACAGCACAAAACATTCATGGTTGAAGCGTATTTTCAAAACGGGGTTGGAGTAAATGGTGAGCGGCAATACAACCCGGGTTTGTGCATGGACGATTTTCATGAACATTTTTCTAACGTTGCTCTTATGGCTAGGGATTTTTATCATTGCCTGAAAAGAACGTGGCTGTGTTTATGGAAACAGGTTCTATACAACACAAAAAAGAAGCAGGAAGACCATCTGTAAGAATAAAAGAACTTGTTGCAAACGTTCGTGAAATAACGCAAAATACGCCAACAAATTGTATAAGACGCCTGTCCCAAGAAGTGGGAAGATCTTATGGAACATGCAGGACTATTCCTATAAGGGAATTCAGAACTATTCTTTCTGATATTCTTACTTTGTTAATTTTGTAAACAACAAAAATAAATTTGTGTTTTTCCACTTATTTTATTACTCATTAGTTTGGCATATCATGTCATAATATGAATTTGACAAAATTTTTACCTAGATTTGGTTAGAAATATCGTCCCAATATCATTGTGATCTAAACCAAGCCCCACGTTTTTTAATCCAACCCCTTTTTGATGCAAATAATTTTTGCTTGCACGGTATTATACCACTCTTAAGCTGGCAAGGTTTAATATAGACATTAGCAATTAAAAACTAATTAATAGGCATTAAACCAGAAAAAATGTATTATTCTTTTTATATTCAACCTTACCCAAAAATGCTATTTTTCACATATAACAGATATATTTTTAGTGTCAATTATTTTTATATGCTCGCCCGCACAAATTTTATATTTTACGAACGAAAATATGGCAGTAGTAAACGATTTATTTATTTTATAAACGTTTTCTTTGGCTATGAAGAGGTAACAATACTTTTTAAGTATTCTCTTTTTGGGAATGATTTATAAAGGTGAAAAATGAGGGTGCATAATGTGTCAACGGTCTTGAATGGCTCTTGGTCATTTCAGTTACTATATTATTGTAAAAAATATGTGAGACGTCCACATTCTTGGGAAATTGTCTGACCACATCGATTATATAGGTATTTTGTGTAAAAATGCTTAATAGATTACAGGTATTGAAGAAAAAGCATAATAATTTAGGGTATAAACGCAGTTTTGTTTGAAGAAATATATTGCCTACTTATAATAAAATTATTAAATTATAATTTTTAAGTGAAAAATATTACTTATATAAATTATTTGGAACAATATTAATTAATTAATTAAAGCATTTCTAAAAATATAATTGTCTGTTTTTAATATATCCATGTTTTTATTTCGACTTTAAATTTTTTTAATGAAATCAATTTTTTCATTTTTTTTTGGTAAATAATCGTTTAAATAAAAACATACATATTTGAAATTTTTTTGTCCTATTAACTTATTTATTTTAGGTTTTATGGTTATTTCATTTTTATGACGTGTATTATGATTATGGGTTTTAAATTGTATACGTTTTTTATTTTTAAATATATTTATATATTAAGATGTTATAAATGTAAATTTGTCTTATGTTTAACTTTTTTGTTTCTGAATATAATTTTTTTAAAATATAATCTTTATTGAATATAATTTTTAGAAACCTTTTTTGTAGTATTTCTAACTAACTAACTAAATTTCTATTTATTCTTCTCCAACCTAAAATTCCGTAATTTAAATTAGTTGTAACTAACACGTTATATATAATATTTCCATGTCTTACATTTAAAATTTTTTTATTGATTTTAAAAATCGGTAGGTAGTAAACTTCTTAATTTTTTAATTAAGTATTCTAAGTGAAAATTCCAATTTAATTTACTATCAAAGATAATTCCTAAATATTTTATTTTATTAACTTTAAAAATTTGAATGTCTTCATTTATTTGAATACTATTCATATTTCGTGGTAGGTTATTTAGGTTTAAAGTAAAAGGAATATAATTTGTTTTATTAAAATTAATTGTTAACAAATTGTTATCAAACCAATTTTTTATAATTTTAAAATCTTTTTTAATTTTATTATTTAAGTTTTCCCAGTTCGTATCGGTATAGAAAATTGTAGTATCATCTGCACAACTATGAGTTTGTCCATCGCAATTTATACTAAATAAGTCGTTAATATAAATATTAAAAAATAATGGTCCTAAAATTGTTCCTTAAGGAACACCATGCTTAAATACTTTTGGATAGCTTTTTTCTTTGTCTATTTGAACATAAGTTGGTCTATTTTTTAGATAATTTTTAATTAATTCTAATTGCTCTCCTCTAAATCGTTATCGAAAATAGTGGAAAAAATTGTTAAGAGTAGGGCTTTAAAGTTTTTAATTAAACATAATATTTTATGTAAGGAACAGTTTGGTTTTCAACCATCGAAGAGCACAAGTGACGCCATTTTTGCATTCTTGAAGAACCTTTACTTACAACTCAATAATGGTGATGTTGCAGCGGCGGCGTTCTGTGACCTATCCAAGGCTTTCGATTGTGTTAATCATAGGACGCTACTGCGCAAACTTGAGACTTACGGCTTTAGAGGTCGGAGTTTAGACTGGTTCCGTTCTTATCTGTCTTATCGCAGTCAAAGGGTAACCTTGAATGGGGAATGCTCCGATGAACGTCATTTGCAGACCGGTGTTCCTCAGGGATCTGTACTTGGCCCCTTATTGTTTTTGATATATGTTAACGACTTGTCGCTTCTCCCAATAAGCGGGAAATTTACTATATTTGCAGATGACATCACCATCATTTGGCATCATGGGGATAAGTCTGTTCTACAAAACTTTATCTCTTATGACCTGAAAATTCTTAAGGAATGGTGTAATGCTAATTCTCTCTCGCTTAATATCTCAAAGACAAATATAGTATCTTTTAGGTGTGACTTAGGTCAGATTCTCTTGGACACGGATGTGGTGAGTGATTGCATTGAGGCTAGATTTTTGGGATTGTACATTGATGGAAGGTTGAGGTTTGACAGGCATATTGAGCAGCTTGACTCTAAATTGGCATCGGGTTGTTTCGCGATAAGAACAATTAAACGGGACCTAAGTGCGTCAGTAGCTAGAGATGCCTATTTTGCATTAATTGATTCTCATTTGAGATACGGGGTTTGTTTTTGGGGGAACTCATCCGCATGCCTGTTGGGTCCATTGTTTGTTCTACAGAAGCGTGCCCTGAGGTATCTGTGTGGTCTTGGGTACAGGGAGTCATGTAAACCGTATTTTATTACGCAAAAAATTCTGACTCTCCCAGCAATTTTCATTCTTGAGACCGTTTGTCTGATGCATAGAAAGTATGCCTCTATAATTCACTCACCCAACCCGGCTAACACTCGTTCGTCATATTTTATAAATTTACCTATTCCAACATCAACATTGACACAAAATTCAATTTATTATAGAAGCAAAAAGATTTTCAATCATCTTCCACAGACACTTCGGAAGATAGCAACATTTAAATTATTTAGGCGGCGGGTAAAGAAGATGTTGCTAACAAAGGCATATTATAGTATAGAGGAATACCTTTTAGACCATTTTTAGATTTAGATATATATATATATATATATATATATATATGTGTGTTTTTTACTACGTAATTTTTTATTTGTTAATTTAATTTTGCACTTGTGTTTTTAATGTTTCTAGTTTGTAAGTATGGCTTGTCAATAACTAAGAATGTTCACGACAATAAAGCTATTTTTGACTTTGACTTTGACTTTGACTAAATCCAATATTTTCAAACGTTTTTTATTTGGAAGTCGGTTTTCTTCCGGATAAATACAGTTTAAAGTATATATGGAGATAATTCTGTTTTATGTTTAAAAAATACTTTGCTATTCTGTTGTTTTTATGGAAATGTTAGTTTAGAAAATATTTTATTTCCTTTCAATATTTTGCTAGTTTCAAAAATTCCTCTTGATAAAGGAAATGAAAAAGTCGATGAACTTGCGAAGAAAGAATCGAAAAAGATATACATAAATCTATAACTGGGACTCGGAGTCCCAAGCACGAGATCAAATACCATTAAACGGTGGATCAGAGGTGAACACAAAATACATTTAATCCACAGACATGGATTAAACCATAGTAAATCTCTTCTCGATGATGACCCAGATTCGCACCTGACGAGGCAGCTACACTGAGAAAATCTCCAGCAAAAACAACTTTACTGATGTATTTTTGGCTATCCCAGCTAAAATATTTGCCAAAGTTGCAAATTGACTTTCTTGTAGCAGTAAAATAAGGTTTACTGATGTCTTTCTATTGATTTTAATAAGTACTTTGCTGTTGGTAATAAATATTTTCTTAAATATTTCGCAATAGCAAAATACGTAATTGTAAGAGCAAAAAACTTTTTCAAAAGAATTTTTATTTATCCTGAGAAAAAATGTTGCTGCCCCAGCAAAGAAAATTTATTAGATCCGGTATTCGGGTGTTTCCGTGTCGCCATTCGGTGTCGTTAAGAGCCAGTTTCGAGTATTTCAGCCCGTCCGAGCCTGTTGTCGCGCCGTTCGCGCATCATTTCGCTAAGTTTAGAGTTGAGGGAGAGGGTGGGGCTCATAGCCTTACAAAATTATTTGTTTTTTTTGTTTTTGACCTGCGGCTAGCTGTATTATTTTGATGGAGTACAAGAAAAGTTGAAAGTTTAGAGGCCACCTTTAAATTAAGAAGAAGACTATACGTTAATGCAAATTTGGGAACATTTTTTGATGATTTTCCATTTCCATGTCCTTATTGTAGTTAAACACAGGCATTGAATTGGTAAGTTTTGTTTGTATAATCTTACACATAATATACTTGTTTTTGTTTATTTTTATGCATATTTCGGTAAATCATTTATTTGTGTATTTTTAGAGAGAGGCAGTTTTTAACAAAAGGTTTCCTGATTGTATTGACGTCATATAATATACTAGTAGAAAGTTTGTGCAGGAATAATAGCAAAGTTGAAAGAACGAAAAATCAGCGGATACGGCCTTGAAGAAAATATTGGTAAGTTAAAACGTTTCATTTTGTATATAAAATGTTTCCCAGTTAAATAGGTCTTATAATAATAATTGTAATTGAAAACTAATGAAATAATTATTTTTAGACATTACTGCTAAGGGACTACTGATGTTACTATAATTATTGAGCCCTATAACCATTAAAAGTGCCAGAAAAGGTTCTATGGAGACCAAGCAGGAGTGAGGTGCAAGAAAGCTTGTTCTTTAACGCAGAGGTAAATATTAACTACTATATTCGCTATGCTTGAACTAAGAATCATACATACATACCTAACCTTATACCGTGCGAGCAAAAATTATTTGCATCAAAGAGGGCCTTGCATCTAAGGACGTAATGCTTAGCGGTATCAATTAATCAGTTATTCCATCATCTTTGACAGCCGTTACGCGTAATTTTATATAAACCAAGCCCTACGTTTTTTAATCCAAGCCCTCTTTGATGCAAATAATTTTTGCTCGCACTGTAGTAACCTGAATCAATGATCTAGGTAGCAGATCATTGACCTGAATGCCTAATGGGAGGCTTAGCTGGTAGTAGTGTCAACTTTTTTTTGACATTTTGAAGTCGGAACTTTTTAGTAAAATTTAATAATTGCAGTCGTGCATACATTGGTGTTACAATGACAAACACCGATAAGTTGTCTTATTCTTGACTTCGCTTGGTTTCTCCCTGGTCCTTCATTTCCAGAATTTTTGATTACCCCTACTATAAATATTTAATCAACATTCTTCGTTCCAGAATGATCATCTCACAGAAAAAATAAACGCAAAATGTGATAAGCTACAACTGTTTAACCTTGCCTCTCCAAGATATATTATAGTTGTTTCAGTGCTGTATCATTATTATTATTATTATTAGGTGCATATAGTCCTGTTTTTGTTATTTTATGTTATAAATAAGTTTCTATAAATTCTTTTTCTTTTATAGCCTGGTAGAGTATAATTATTTTTTTCTCATTTTTTATAAAAAAAGGTTTGTAAAATGAAACTTTTATTATTGTTAATTATTAGGTGCTTTATGTTCCTGTTCTTTAATGTTATAACTTATAACGTTCATATAATTCGTTTTTTGCATAACCTGTATTAATATTTGGTTCTTGTCGTATTTTTTTTTATATAAAAAAATGTTTATTTCATTTAGCTTTTTCCTTTTATTCCTATACCCTATATTTAAACCTTATCCTCACAGCAACTACATGCTTAATGTACTCTATTTTATTAGCCCCTAAATTGTCTTTTTTATTGCAGCAAATTTTATTTTGTTTTTACCCTGGATGAAAGTGCGCCTGTGTCACAAATTCGAGTACATGTACGGGAACCTTAAACATTGTAAGAAATACATCAAAGTCGAAATCAAAAAGTGCAACTGCTTTAAATTTTACATTATGTATTTCTTACAGTTTTTAAGATTCCCATACTAGCACTCGAATTTGTGACACAGGCGCACTTTAACCCATGGTAAAAACAAAAAAAAATTGCTGCAATAAAAAAAAACTTTTTAAGGGTAAGAAAGCACCCTCTTGTGCTAGCTATATAATTTTATTGTAGAAGGAGAGATATTTTTTGTTTTTAGAAAAAGTATTTTTACCAACAGCAAAAGATTTTTAAGGTACAAGAAAGATCTTTTCTACTGCAAGAGAGACGTTTTTTACTATATAAAAAAATGTCACCACTGTAGCAGAAATTTGTTGTTTCAGTAGCAAAGAATTTTATAGTTACATTATATAGTTTTATAAGGACAGCAACGTTACTTTTTAGGTATAGCAGAATTACTTTATAGCTATAACAGAATTATTCTTGCAAAGTAGCTTTATTACCACAGCAAAGTATGTCCAGCAGAGTGCATTCTCCTGGTACAGTAATGTGCTTGGCTGTCCCCCATTTAGCAAAATATTTTAGCTATGGTTGCTAAAATTTTCGCTAGGAATGAAAAGAGATTTTCTCAGTGTACTTCTGATAAGCAGTGGCGTAGCGTGCAGGGGGCCAGGGGGGGCGACCGCCCCCCCCGCCCATTGAGCCTTTCCCAAACGGCGCCCCCTTCCCACTCTCCCAGTAGTTCCCAGTTCAATTTCACTTCACATGATAATTGATAATATTGTTGACCTATAGCAGCAAGAGGAAATTTACTATGTTTATGAATATAAATGATAATTATATAACAAAATCCTCGTTATTTATTACTATTATTATTATAATTATTTTTTAGTTCTTTGTTCCTGTTTATATTATAAGATGACCATTATCAGAAGAATAGTATTGGCAAATATGGTATTTTGTGAAGCTCTCTTTCTCTTTGTTTTTAAAGTATTTTTATGGGGTTTAATTAGCGTTATTATTAGTTTATAACTTTTAGAGTAAAGAAGGAGAAAAATAAACCTCTTACTCTGTTACCTATTTTGAGATTCTATTTTATTTTCACTATTTGATTTACTTTATAATAAAAATATTTTGGCACGACCAATAATAATTTGTATTCTTTCAGTTATTTTGCTTTAAAAATTAAAAATTGCTTGAAATCTTTAATTTACTAGAGACTAAATTTTATGCGTGTTATTGTCGCCAATGAGAATGAATATATGCTCATATTATTATGTAATAAGTATGCCTAAAATATTTTATAGAGTTTTAACAAAATTTCCCTTGCCGTGTTCATATTCTGTTTTCATGTGGCCATTTTAGACATGACGAAACAAAAACTTTAGTTCTCAGGCCAAAATTGACTAAATAAACGAAATTATACATTAGCAGTGAAGCGCCCTTTGAACAAGGGCCCATAATGAGCCATGAAAACGAAGCACTTTTTTTTTACTTGATCATTTTTTTTGTGATTTTCTTGAGGATCTTGTGTATTTTATATTTTAAGGGCGTGGCACCCAAAAAAATTTCGCCTGCGGCGCTATTTTTTTTTTTACCCCTCCCCGTAAAAAAAATATCTACGGCCTTACCTTTCAAGCTTTCGCCCCCTCCGCCCCTTCAACCACGCTACGCCACTGCTGATAAGCAGAGCTAATCATCGACTGTAATAACTTTCAACAGTAACCTAAGCTGCAGGCTCTGCGGACAATATAGGTAAATGGTACAGCAAATAATTGGCAACTGCGTGTCATTATATCGGAATAGTCAACCAAAACTAGAAGCACAGGAACAACCGACTCGCCAGTAGATGACCTAAACAAATTAGTGCAGGGATCACCGAATATACAGTGTGACCAGTAAAGTCCGCATCATATGGGATTTTTTTTTATTAATAGCTTTATTCAAAATTTGACCTTGTCATCAAGTTCTGCTTCGATCGAGATGAAAATTAAGTAAAAAAATAGTAGTCACGTGATTCGCATTATCTGTCAAATTTTAATTTTTTCCAAAAAATAATTCAAAAGTGGGGTTATTTCTGAAACTATCGAAAAAAGTTTTTTAAATGCAGTTTCTAGCACACATGCAAAATTTCAACTGCATAAGATCATTTTAATTTTTTACCCACCACTAAAATTTATTTTCTCCTAATGAACATTTTACTGGTGACACTGTGTTCTTTTTTGTCTTAATATTAAGGTGTATTACTTTCAGACAAAAATTACGTTTTCAAAAATACTTATTTTATGAAGTTACCTTATACATTCTAAAAATATCGATAAAAGTTATAAAAAAAAGTTTTTTTTAAATGCAGTTTCTAGCCCACATGGAAAATTTCAGCTGCATAAGAAAATTTTGATTTTTCACCCATATTTAGCCGTAGTAGTAGTAGTAGTAGTTGGTGTATCGTTGTAATTAATTTTTTGGAAACTGCACTTAAATAATAAAATACTATTTTTACCTTTTTTATGACATTAACAAATTTTAATAAAGGGGTTTTAAATTAAATCGTTGAAAATAGATAAACTTTACGTTAAGTTAAACTAACATTTATTTTTCACTTAATGAACACTTTACCGATGACACTGTGTTCTTTTTTGTCTTAATATTAAGGTGTATTAATTTTAGATACAAACTACGTTTGAAGTTACCTTATACAGGGTCAAAAACAAATGAACTTTGCATCACATGCGACCAAATTTGAATAGCCCAATTTGGATTTTGTAGAAAAACACACATTTAATATGGCACTACTTTAAAGAAAATGTATCTGAAAAAAAGCATTGTCAAAACTAAGAAGTGTTATGTAGGTTGCGTTGAGTCTTATTTTGCAAAAGTGGTGCAATTTACAAAATATGGGTAAAAAATCAAAGTTATTTTATGCAGCTGAAATTTTGCATGTGGGCTAGAGACTGCATTTAAAAAAACTTTTTCTAATAACTTTTTTCGATACTTTCAGAAATAACCCCACTTTTGAATTATTTTCTGGAAAAAATTTAAATTTGATAGACTACTATTTCTTCTTTCTATTTCTACATCTCGATCGAAGCAGAACTTGATGCCAAAGTCAAATTTCGAATAAAGCTATTAATAAAAAAACCATATGATGCGGACTTTACTGGTCACACTGTGGATGTAAAACGAACTCAGGTAAGCACCATGAGTCTAACATGGCCAAAGCTCATTCGGCACGGTCGGGGACACAAAAAAAAATGTTTTTGTTTTATTACAATAACTTCGGTGTCCCTAATATATACAGGTTTTTCACTTTTCGGTCGGTTGTCTAAAAATATAAGCTTAGAATCTGTTTCTGGATTCGCAAACTTCCACCTACGACTCGTACTAAAATTTTGTCTACTTGTCGATAAAAATAGTTTAATTAGAAAATTATATTTTTCTATAAATAAAAGGTATTTTTTACCACTGCACCATTAATTTTTTTAGGGCAATAAAGTTATCTTTTAGCAGCTAAAAAAATAATACTTAAAAAACTACCATATTAGGGTTAAAAAGTCATTTCAAAAAAATGAGCCTAGTAGCTACAACTCTGTCGGCGCCTATTTAATGCAGATTTTTTGCTATTACTGATGGATTTATAGCTAGGGCTAATAGAGTTTTCTCTCATTGTAAATATAACTCCACTTACAGCATTCTTTTTAGTAACCGTATTTTTTAATACTTTTATTACGCATGCGATAAGTTTAATTTGCCATTAATATAATTAGTTCAGAGGCATATTTATTTTAAAAAATAATTTAAATTAAAGAAAAGTGTTTATGTTAAATAGTAAAATCATTAAATTGACCTCTCCAATTCGAATACATACGTAATAGTACCTTTGCGATAAGTACATTACAGTATTTGCTTAAAAACTATGTTTTGAAAGACATACATCAATGCTATCCTTATGTTTTCATTTTACTAAAAATATTAACTTAGTAAATTTATAAAATTTTAAATAAACACTTACCGGGTACTCGTCGTACCTAACACCAAGCTGATAATCAGGATAATCTTCACTTAACTGATCAGACACAGCGCTTCTTTTTTCCAACGACCTTTCCATTGGCGATGTTACAGCTGTCCTCAGAAAAGATGAAAATACTAGGCAATGGAAGATGGTAAGAAACACAATAATGTTGTTCATGATGAGGAAAGATGGATGTTTTGTGTAGAGTAGGTTAGTGCAGCATTGTTGATTCTTCTAAAACAAAGTAAATTTCTTATTTTTTGTATCAAATTTTTTAGAGGTTTTAGCATTGGTAATAAGAAAGAAGTGTAAGGATATCCGACCAACGTTTCTAAAAACTCCTGGATTGCAGCTCTTGCCGCGACGCTATAAGACAATATACGAAAGTATCTTCGACTGCCTGCTAGCTGTCGTTATTACTCTTTTAATCCAGTTAGGCCTTCTGCACACATTCATGGCGACCGTCCTAACGGCACCGTTTACGCGATCTACCGCGTTTGTGTTATCCTTGCACACATGCACGGTTTTCGTCCGTTTGATTTTATTTTGATTCGAATATGGATCATAGACGTGCTGTGGCGATTTTAATGTCTTACATGCGTATCAAAAAACGTAGAAAGGAACGAAACAGAATTTGGTGGGTTCATCCCATCAATATGGGAAGGAAATAATTCTGTGCATTCTTTGTACCATTTGGTCAGTTGAGGGAAGACGAAAAAAAAAACTTTTTCAGCTATTTTAGGATGTCCAATGTCCATAGGTATCCAGCTTTGATGACCTACACGAACGATTAAAAAATTCGCTTCAACGTTAAGATACATTTATGAGAGAGTGCATACAGCCTATGGAAATGTTGGCTGTTACAATCAAAATTAGGATTGACCTCCAAAAATATTTCCTTCCAGATACTTCTTGTGCAGTTCCTGTCCTTATATACAGTGAGGACGTAAAGTCTGGAATAAATTCATTATTTAGGGAACGTTAAATGTTTTTAAAAATCGCTCGGACACGTCGATTTTGTTTTTTTAAAACGCATTTTTTTCAATATTTTTTATTATACAGGGTGTCTCCGAAAGCACTCTGCTTGGACCAACTTTAATTTTTTAAATAGGAACCCCCATTTTTTTTTAATTTTAGGATTCTGTGCATAATTGTGAACATTTTTTATCTAACATGTCATTATGATTTATCGACAGTTAAAGTTCGAAAATAAATAAAACAATTAATTATTTATCATTTTAATAAATGTTGAAAATGTTGCCCAAAGGTTAATTGGCAGTAACCTAGACGATCGAAAAATTCTTTCTGCACATTTCTGACAACTTCCGGACTGATTGACTGTATTTCTTAAACAATTCGATTCTTTAAGTCCTCCATGTCCATTGGCTTAGTTTGGAAAACTTTACCTTTAAGGTAACCCCACAGAAAAAAGTCAAGGGGGGTTAAGTCGGGAGACCTCGGCGGCCATTCAATAGCTCCCCTTCTTCCAATCCATCTATTTTCAAAAGTTCGCGCTTATCTTAATACTATTTTTTAAAATAAATAGATTGCAAGGAGGGGAGCTATTGCATGGCCGCGGAGGTCCCCCGACTTAACCCCCCTTGACTTTTTTCTGTGGGTTTACCTTAAAGGTAAAGTTTTTCAAACTAAGCCAATGGACATGGAGGACTTAAAGAATCGAATTGTTCAAGAAATACGGACAATCAGTCCGGAAGTTGTCAGAAATGTGCAGAAAGAATTTTTCGATCGTCTAGGTTACTGCCAATTAACCTTTGGGCAACATTTTCAACATTTATTAAAATGATAAATAATTAATTGTTGTATTTATTTTCGAACTTTAATTGTCGATAAATCATAAGGATATGTTAGATAAAAAATGTTCACAATTATGCACAGAATCCTAAAATAAAAAAAAATGTGGGTTCCCATTTAAAAAATTAAAGTTGGTCCAAGCAGAGTGCTTTCGGAGACACCCTGAATAATAAAAAATATTGAAAAAAATGCGTATTAAAAAAAGAAAATCGACGTGTCCGAGCGATTTTTAAAAACATTCAGCGTTTCCTAAATAATGAATTTATTCCAGACTTTACGTCCTCACTGTATAGAACTTGTTTTGTCCACAATAACCGGCCTTGCTTCCATCAAAGATATAAGCATATCCATATCTACTGCCATTACAAAAAATATGATTATGATAAAATATACTAAATAAAACAATGTTTCCGCCAATGAACCTAGAAAATATCGTAAGCGCGGTACATGTGCAAGCACCAATTAAATCTTAAACTCTACTGGGCATGTCTCTCCGTCAACACGGTAACGGTCGCTGTGAATTATAGTGGGGGTTCACGGTGACATCGCGGTGGAACGGAACCGTGTACACGGTGCCGGTGCGTGTGAAAGGTCACATATTATGCTGCCTAATCCTTTAATCGTATAAACCGTGCCGTTAGGACGGTCGCCGTGAGTATGTGCAAAAGGCCTTAGATATTAAAAGGCGGTCTTCCATTTTAATTCAAGAGTATGTAATGTAACAAAAATCAAGTATTCTAATTCAACAAAGATAAAGTATTTTCATTCAATTTAAGATACCAAAAACATGGCATTCTCTATAACAGAAATTACATAAATTTGTTTCTTAAAAACTCTTTATATTGTATACATTTTTAGCAAGACATTAAGAAACACAACAAACCAGATATATAATGGCAATTAAATCTAAAAATAGCAACCGTATTTTTAAATTGTTAAAAACGTTTATGAAACATGAAAATGATGTAGGTAGGTTTTAAAATATCCTTAAAAGCGATTATCTCAGTTTTTCCATATATCACATTTAAGCCTGTTATGTTCTTATTAAAATTACTTTTAAAAATTTGATGGACCGGATGTACAGGGTGGTCTGCGTAAGATGACACACTATCCGATCTCAGAATCTGTAAGACCTATGAAGAAAAGGTAAATACAAAAGGTCTGCAAGGAAACAATACTCGCCTCCAGCCTCCATTTTATTATAAAATTGACAAAATATGCAAGAAATGTATAATATATAGGTATGCATTTTGCATATATTCCGCCCTTTACTGACCTTATTGATAAAACTATGTAGGAAAGTAAGAACATGCATTTAGGGGTCATGATGGAACTGAAAGTTCGCTTAACAGAGGAAATTTTAAAGACACTTTTAATTATTTATTTATAAAAGAAATAATAATCTTGTCAATCATTTCAAAGATAAACATATTTTTACTGAACAGTCGAAAACTATTCAAAATGCACTTATTTATTGTAATACCGAGTTTAAGACAAATGTAATAACAAAAGAAATGTCGGAAGCTATTTTTTTGTAGTAGTATGTTGATGATACAATAGACATTGTAGCGACAGCTCAGTGTTCTATTACAATACGGTACGTAAATAAATCAGCAGTAATAAAGAAACATTTTTTAGGATTTTTTTCTGTAAGTTTATTAGATACGAGGGCTTCTGCGTTCTACGATTTATTAACTACTGTCTTGCAATCTTTTAACTTTAAAGAAAAATTGGTAGTCCAATGTTACGATGGCGCAGCTGTTGTGACTGGAGAGCTGACAGGACTACAAGCGCCAATTAAATCTGATGCCCCACGGGTACTGTACGCACATTGCGCAGCGTAATTATTTAATTTTACAATTTTATTAATTTAATTTTACAAGGTAGTACACAAAATATTAGAGAAACAAGAATATTTTTTGCGACGTTAAAAGGTTTGCCGTCATTTTTTTATAGGTCGTATAAGCGAACGTCTATTTTAGATAAAATAATTAAAAAGAAGAGTGCCGCAAGCCAATGACACTAGATACATGGTATTTTGGGTCAAAAATTTTGGGAATAATTGGGAAGCCCTAGTTTTGGTATTTAAACATGCTAGAAAATAGAGACTTAGACTCGAAAACAATTAATTTTTAACATTTACCTTTAAAAACATGTTTTTAATTACGGATATCCTCTTTCAAATTTTTCAACTGAATGATCTAAATGTTCACTTTTGCAAATCACAAATTACAATAGTTACTGTTAGTCGATTACAAGAAATCCACAGCGAAACTATAGTAGGTACTATACAATCCATTATTGACCAAGTACTGAGTATTTGTTTGAAGGTGGTAGACATTGAAGTAATATCAAAAAAAATACCTTGTCGGACTTTCATTGTCTTTATTTTGTTACTTAACACAACGTTTCGGTAAATTAGTATCTCTAACCGTTTTCAAATGTAAACTAAATTATAATTCTAATGCTACTGTCTTAAATACTATGCATGTGCATTGTGCAATGAAGCTTGATGACTCCGCCTACGTGCTTATTGGAGTGTGAAGTTTGAGCTGTTGGTTTTGGACAAGAGGCTTCCAGATATTGGAAATATCTATACTTGGTTTACTAAATATATGGGTATTTTAGTTCATGAGAGTTGCTTCTTTGAATTTACGTTTTCTCTAGTGCTGTTCCGTGAACTTTGGCTTCTGACCACTGTTTATTCTGTTGGTTGATCCATACACGTTCCGCTATACCTGACCTCGAAGTTTCACCTCTTTGAGTATGTTTCAGATGTTCTTTAACTCGTATGGGAAGAGGTCTTTTTGTTTCTCCAATATACGATTCGCCACACTCGCAAGGGATTTCATAGATACAATTTTTTGTGTTTTCATTACGGGGGGTTTTACTTTTGTAAAAAGCTTCTAAGCGTATTTCCGGATTTGAAGGTTGTTTTAATATTATAGTTTTTTATTAACCTTCTTGTCTTTTCAGAAATTCTCTTGACCTAGAGTATTGTAAGGAGGCTGGAAGCCTTCGAAATGTGGCTGTATCGAAGGATGCTAAAAGTGTCTTGGACGCAAAGGGTGACCAACGAAGAAATCCTGCGCCGAATGGGGAAGGAACGTGAGGTCCTTTACACCGTGAAGTGCCGGAAATTAGAATATCTTGGGCATATAATGCGTAATGAAGATCGATACCATCTCATCCAGTGCATCCTGCAAGGTAAAGTGTACGGGAGTAGAGGACCAGGAAGAAGGAGGATCTCATGGCTGAAAAACCTAAGGGTCTGGTTCGGAAAGTCAACCACGGGACTATTCAGAGAAGCAGTTAACAAAGTTAGGATTATTCAGATGGTCGCCAGCATCCGGCTCGGATAGGCATACGAAGAAGAAGAAGAGTATTGTAAGAAATACTTGCACTCTTTCGTTTCTGTACCTATTTGTTTTTACTTCGCAATTTTTAAGTTTTGAGATGGTATTAGTTACAAAGGTTTCAGAATTACCATTCTGTTTAAAATCTTTTTTGATGTTAGAAATTTCAATATTAAGGTCTTCCGGATTGTTGCAAACGTTGGATGCATTGTGATAAAGAGTTTGAATTATGTTTTATGGAGTTCGAATGATTCGATGATCCGTGATTAAGGTAGTGTGAGTGGGTTTCTTGGACACTGAAGTTTTTATGTTTTCAGCACTGTTTTCAGTACTGAGTAGTTTCTCACCGACAAAATGGCAAAATGATTAATACAGAATTATTACACTCATTACAACTTATTAAACTCATTGGAAAATACATACCCTAAATTTTTTTATTAAGAACGTCTAAAAAATGAACTGAGCATAATTTATCGAGATAAACGATTTTTAAATTTTTTCATACTTAAAACACGTAAACTAATAAATGAATTAAAGTTGGTATTAATATTTTGGGACGTTAATTAGCTAGAGGTATTAATTTTAACAATTCCAGTTATTAGGGTACATGCAGAACGAGATTTTTCTTATTTAAATCGCTTTAAGACTTATTTACGAAATACCATCTCACCAGACTGAACGCCCTGTCACTCATAACCATCGAAAAAGAATTACTAATCAATCTAAGTGAAAATATGGGTCAATTTTATGATGATATAATTGACAGATTTGCTGCCCTAAAATATAGGCTTATTAATTGAATTTATAAGAAGTAATTTAAAAAAAAAACCATGATGAATTGCAAAATAAAATGGGATTTATTAAGATAACTGAAAATGAAACACCCTACTTAATTTAGAAAAATTTAGGCGTGGTCCATAATTTTTTTTGGCTGTGGCAAGTGAGACTTACTACTTTCGCTCTAGCTCAGCAATGCGTATAGTTACCTCCCTGAAATAGCGGGGTCCCGGCACGTTGAACGGAGGCGCAGGCACTATGTAACTTGGCTAGGCACACAACACTGCACCCTTACCTACACACAATACATACACAAGCACCAAGTGAATCACCCACAACACTTAAACTCCTACGCACGCATCGGGCGTACTTTGCTTTTTTTTGAAGTTGTAATGGTTTAGTACGCCTATCGGCGATGTCCATTTTAAAAAAAGGTCAACGGTCGCCGAATAACACCGTCCGGGAAATTAATTCATATTTAGATAAAATGGAACTGTTTTGTTGTAGCATTAACCCCAACACACTCACGAATATGTAGGTACCGTGCGAGCAAAAATTATTTGCATCAAAGAGGGCTTGGATTAAAAAACGTAGGGCATGGTTTAGATCACAATGATATGGGAACGATATATCAAACCAAATCTAGGTTAAAATTTTGTCAAATTTATATTATGGCATGATATGCTAAACTAATGAGTAATAAAATAAGTAGACAAATACAAATTTATTTTTGTTTTCCACAAAATTATAATACTTGCACTTTATAAGGAAATAAATTTAGCTGCTTCTTATAAGAATAGTCCTGCATGTTCCATAAGATCTGCCCACTTCTTGGGACAGGCGTCTTATACAATTTGTTGGCGTATTTTGCATTATTTCACAAACGTTTGCAACAAGTTCTTCTATTCTTACAGATGGTCTTCTTGCTCCTTTTTTGTGTTGTATAGAACCTGTTTCCCTAAACACAGCCACGGTTCTTTTCAGGCAATGATAAAAATCCCCAGCAATAAAAGCAACGTTAGGAAAATATTCGTGAAAATCGTCCATGCACAAACCCGGATTGTATTGCCACTCACAATTTACTCTAACCCCATTTCGAAAATACGCTTCAACCATAAATGTTTTGTGCTGTTCCATAAAGCCCATTGTGTGAATTGTTCAAGAAATTGAAAAAATTAGCGATGAATCAAATTACTTTTAACGACTGTCAAAGATGACGGAATAACTAATTGATTGTTAATACGGGTAGCTACTGACACCCAACAGGTATTAAGGTTTACGGCTAAGCATTACGTCCTTAGATGTAAGGCCCTCTTTGATGCAAATAATTTTTGCTCGCACGGTATAAGGAATGACTATGACTGCCTAGTAGTAGTATTTACTATAAATGATTGACAACATTTGTTAAAATGTGGACGTGGTTGTATAGGTTTATCGCCTGTGGCGCGCTTTTCAAAAGATCACGAGCCGCCACTGAATTTAAATATCTATTATTGTATTATTTTAAGTAGTAAAGTTTACCCTTCAGAAAACGGTTTAGTGAAAGAGATTAATAATTATTGGTGGTATATTTAGGTAATTTCACTTTCACTATGTATTAAAGTTCATAATCTTTATTTTATTGTCAAACTTGAGAAATTGAGATACAAGATTCCTGCCCCCCCCCCCCCCCGATTTTTTCTCTGTAGCTACCTGCCTGGCTAACGATATAGTACCAAAAATTGGCTACCCTTTTTTCGTTTAGAATCCTGTATGACCCAGTTAAGTAACAGTTAATTTTCATTTTATTTTAAAGTCTAACACTATTGGCATATGCACTTGGAAAAAAAATGTTGATGTCAAGATCTTTCAAAAAGTAGTAAGTACTTAGTAAAAATATGCATTTTTGCAAATTCACTTTTGTAGAAATAATTTTTAAATAAAAATAGGATTGAAACGTGCAATTAATTTTAATTGTTATATATGCATAAATACACGATCAACTTCAACCCGGGTATCGAGATTTCAAACTAATCTTTAAGAACAATTTTCAAACGCAATTATTTAAATAATTACATGCAATGTGACCAGTAGTAAAGTCCGCATCATACGGGATTTTTTTTATTAATAGCTTTATTCAAAATTTGATTTTGGCATCAAGTTCTGCTTCGATCGAGATGAAAATTAAGCAAAAAAATAGTAGTCACGTAATTCGCATTATCTGTCAAATTTTAATTTTTTCCAAAAAATAATACAAAAGTGGGGTTATTTCTGAAAATATCGAAAAAAGTTATTGGAAAAAGTTTTTTTAAATGCAGTTTCTAGCCCACATGTATAATTTCAGCTGCATAAGGTAATTTACATTTTTTACCACCACTAAAATTTATTTTCCACTTAATGAACACTTTACTGATGACACTGTGTTCTTTTTTGTGCTAATATTAAGGTGTATTACTTTCAGACACAAACTACGTTTTCAAAAATACTTATTTTATGAAGTTACCTTATACAGGGTCAAAAACAAATAAACTTTGCATCACATGCGACTAAATTTTAGTAGCCCAATTTTGATTTAGTAGAAAAACACACATTTAATTTTACGCTACTTTAAAGAAAATGTTTTTGAAATAAAGCATTGTCAAAACTAAGAAGTTTTAGGTATGTTGGTTACGTTGAGTCTTATTTTGCAAAAGTAGTGCAATTTACAAAATAGCAGCTAAAATTTTGCATGTGGGCTAGAAACTGCATTTAAAATAGTTAAACGCTTTTCTGCCTAGTAAAACATATAATTTTTTCTCCAAATTTGTTCCAATTTCACGCAAAATCGTATTTTTTATATTTATGTATGTTATTTATGACATTTATTGAATTGTTGTGTTTACTTGTCATTTTAAATTTTAATTTTTAATGACACCTAACAGGCTCAAAAGGTGTCATTAAAAGACCGCTTTTAATGTCATTTGAAGAAAAAAATCTTTTTTTTAAATCTTTTTTCGATACTTTTAGAAATAACTCCACTTTGGAATTATTTTTTGGAAAAATTAAAATTTGACAGATAAGGCGAATCACGTAACTACTATTTTTTTCCTTAATTTTCATCTCGATCGAAGCAGAACTTAATGTCAACGTCAAATTTCGAATAAAGTTATTAATAAAAAAATACCATTTGATGCGGACTTTACTGGTCACACTGTATAGACCAAACAAAATTTATTTATTTCTAAGCTTCAATAATTTTAAAATTTTTCTATGAAAGTAGTCAAATTAACACTACTTTTTAGTGGCTTGGACTATTGCCACTGATAATAAAAAAAAATATGTTGCAAATCTTGCGTTCTATAACATAACAGCATTATGCGGCCTGAAAATAGATGCGAAATTCACATATTTTGTTATATTTAAGTTATTTTATTAAAACAAAAATTTTATTCTCATTTAAAAAGGTCAGTACAGATCAAACTATATTAAATATTTACATGTTTTAATAATTTTCTAAAAGTAAGAGCACCTAATCTAGTTAAAACTTTTTTTTAGTAAATTTTTTTTAAACGTGTAAAATAAAAATAAAAAAAAAACAACAGGTTTGTAGGGTTAATCTTAAAGAATGATTTTTCTTATTTTAAGACTAAATTTATTTGCGTCTACATGCATAAATAATTATTTAAATCTTATTTACTGATTTTAAAAATATTTACTCAATTAAAATTATGGTTAGATACGTTTTAATTTATTTTTATTGTTATATTATTGGCACCAATAAAATTCTTATACTAATTATTATTATTTAAAAAAATACTTACCCTCAGAAAAAATCTAACTCTAAAAAAATGGTCTAAAACCAAAATATGACACCAGCACTTAATTTACAATAATTATCTTAATTAATTTCTATAGTAACTTTTCCAAACGTTTTAACTAAAAAGAATAGAATAAATCCGATCTTTGTTTGTTTACTTGCTTAGGCCGAAACGTTAACAATGTACACTGTACTTAAAACTTCCAAAGTTGAGCTTTTAAGCTATCGGCTGACTACGCATGTTGAAAACGCGCAACTTTCCGACAACTTCATACGACGCGACATCTAAGCGGCAATCCAACTGTATGTTGAGATTTGGATGTGCATAGTTAATGGAAACACTTGAATATTTTATTCTAAAAATTGTAGGTATGTCAAGCAAACCAACATTCCTACAAATAGATAATAGATAGTCATCTATAACAAGACAAAACTATCGTTCGGGCAATGTATTAAATTTAAAAAAATTCCTTTAATTAAAAAGCAATTTAAGAATCATTGCATTTGGAACAAATGCGAAATTTTTTATTAGTTGTACTTAGAATGGCTTCAAGTCAAACAGCATATTATAGAGTAGGGCACAAAATATAAAACCAGAGGAAATACCTTTAGGTATATCGAACAATAGGAAAACACGTTATTAAGAAAAGTTGTTTAGAATTTTAAAAAATGTACAAATACAAAATCGTAGCTCTTTATTTAAAAAATATTTATTTTAAAACTTTATAATTCGTAAATTTAAAAAATTTGAAGGATGGATCTGACGAATTTAAATGAAACATTTTTTTCTTTGAGAAAGAAAGAAAAAACTAAAAGTCTTCCTCCACAAAGTTTAATAGAATAAAAATTCTCTAGGGGTCTCCACATGTTTCTAACGTAGAAACGTTCATCATCAGGAGACAGAAAATTTATTTAATGCTGATGGTGTTAGCAAAAGAGAAAATGATGTAGAACATTAATATAGCTTTTATGGACTCAAAAAGTTTAAAAGAAACATGATATTATAAAGAAAATTGATAATAAGCCATACTGAGTATGTGAAAAAGTTATTAATGGGGGTCTAAACCATCGAAATAAACTGGGGAAGAAGAAAAACCTTTCTAAGAAGGTGTGTGATTATTTTTAAAAAATTTATAAATACTTTTCAAGCATATACAGGGTGTTTTTTTAAGGTCGACGAGCTGCCATATCTCGGAAACTACTGGGCATAGAAACTTAGAATAAGAAAAATTACAATTAAAGTGGCCATGAGAAAATTCTGGAAATAATTTTTAAGTTCCGCATTTTGCAGAGGGCGTAATTGAAAAGTAAATTTAAAAATTTTACATAACTCCAAAAATTCCACATTAAGGTATATGTTTGATAACACCATTTTAAAGCTTGGACAATTATGCATCATTTTGGTCTTATGCTCATTGGCGTACCGACTTTAATAAGAGTGGGGGAAGCTGTTGAAAGTGTAATCATTTAAATCGCTGTAACTTATAAACGACTTATCCGATTTTAGCAAACTAAAGACTGATTGGAAGAGAAATGTATGCACTTTCACCAATCGTATTTAGTTGTCCATAATAGTTCTAAAAAAATGCTAGAGGGCGCAATTTGTAATAACAATACATTTTTTGATTTTACTACGAAAAAATAAATCATACGATATAATTATGATACCATAATCGAAAAGTAGATGAAATTTGCTAGAAAAAATATTAAAACCGCAGCTCGATATCTCCGTTGGTTTCAGCGTTATCGCCAATAGAATAATTTTTAATACAAATTGCGCCCTCTAGCAATATTATTAGAAACTATCGTGTACCATTGGATACGATAATTGAAGGTCCGCCCAAATTTAGTAAAATCGGATAAGTCGTTTAGAAGTTACAGCGATTTTAATGTTTACACTTTCAATAGTTTCTCCCACTCTTATCAAGTAAAAGTGTAAATATTAAAATCGCTGTAACTTCTAAACGACTTATCCGATTCTACTAAATTTTAGCTTCTTTGGAAGAGAAAGGTAAGTACCTTCAATTGTCGTATCCAATGGTACACGATAGTTTTTAATAAAATTGCTAGAGGGCGCAATTTGTATTAAAAATTATTGTTTTGGCGATAACGCTGAAACGAACGGAGATATCGAGCTGCGGTTTTAATATTTTTTCTAGCAAATTTCGTCTACTTTTCGATTATGGTATCATAATTATACCGTATGATTTATTTTTTCGGAGTAAAATAAAAAATGTATTGTTATTGCAAATTGCGCCCTCTAGCATTTTTTTTGAGAATTATTATGGACAACTAAATACGATTGGTAAAAGTGAATACATTTCTCTTCCAAACAGTCTATAGTTTGCCAAAATCGGATAAGTCGTTTATAAGTTACAGCGATTTAAATGATTACACTTTCAACAGCTTCCACGACTCTTATTAAAGTCGGTACGCCAATGAGCATAGGACCAAAATGATGCATAATTGTCCAAGCTTTAAAGTGGTGTTATCAACCTTAATGTGGAATTTTCGGAGTTATGTAAGATTTTAAAATTTACTTTTCAATTACGCCCTCTTGCGGCAAAATGCGGAACTTAAAAATTATTTCCAGAATTTTCTCATAGCCACTTTAATTATCATTTTTCTTTTCCTAAGTTTCTATGCCCAGTAGTTTCCGAGATATGGCCACTCGCCGACCTTAAAAAAACACCCTGTACGTCTCTTAAGACATTATAATGATAAAATTGAAGATATCACAATCTGTAAAAAATAGAAATTGAAATTAAAATTAAAGAGTGAAGAAGTACAAAAGTTTTTGAAATATTTTAGAAATATTTTTTTGAATAAAAAGTAAGTACAGTAAAACCTCCCTTAACGGACACCTCTTAATAGCGGACACCTCACTTAACGGACACTTTCATTGGTGCAAAAAACATTTCTATTGTAAACCTGTATAAAAACACCTCCCAATAGCGGACACTCTATATAACGGACTTTCTTAAAAACTTCCCTATCTAAAAAACATGTATTTTTACCTCCCTATAACGGACACCCCGTAGAATGTTAAATTGTTTATCTCTATTTCTGGTAATTTAAAACGTCTATCGACAACCGACACGGTAATTACTTAATAGACCCTTTTATTAGGTAGGTTCCTTTTTTTTCTGGGTTTTCCGTTTCTGTAAAATGGATTATACCCCGTAAATGGTGTCATAAACATTAATTATGATCTTACTGCGCTATTCAAAGAAAACATTAGCATAAAGGGCCTTTTTGAAATCCTTGTTTAGTTATTGTTATTCATTTGATATTAAAACTTTGTGTCTTTAAGTCTGAAAATATGTCGTTAAAGAGAAACGTTTGTCTTTGAAGGAAAAAAATGAAATAATAATGGAAAGCGAAAGTTATGGGGCAAGTGTCAGAAAACTAGCTGAAAAGTTCATTGTGGGAAAAACACAAATTTCGGAAATAATAAAAAACAAGACCGAGCTAAAAAAGCTGTTTGCACCGACCGACCCTCCCAATAGCGGACACCTCTCTATAGCGGACACTTTTCGAGATTTTTCTGGTGTCCGCTATAGAGAGGTTTTACTGTAATTACAAAATTAGGTACATTCCAAAAAGTGTTTTTGTGGGGGTACTGAGGATTAATGCTCAGTAACTCCGCGAGCGGTTAATTTAAAACCAATAAAACCAATTAAAAAGTTGCACATTTTTAAAGTAAAAGTCAAAAGGTTAACGTCCACATGTTGGGACAAAAGATGAGAAATAAATTGATTGACAGATATATACTGACAGGTAGTATGGCGGTAAAATTTAAATTAAGTAAAAGAAAGAGAGAAAAATTGTTCATAGAGGAAAAGCTCAATAAAGGTTAGGTAGATATAATCATACTAACCAATTACCTAAAACAAAAAATATAACTTAAAAACTAAGAAGTGAAAGAAAGTTTTTATGTGGGAGAAAAATAATTTAGGTGGTTGTAGAATAGGTGTCTTAAATTTTTTTTTGTGTGTGGTGACATCTGTAGGTGAAAAGATTAAATGATGCTGTATACATGTCGGTGTGAAAACGTTGGTATTCTGCAATATAATAATAATATGTTCTGCCATCTATGAAAGGGAAAACGAGTGTAAAATATATAATAACTATATATTATATTAAGATGTTATAAATGTAAAGTTGTCTTATATTCAACTTTTTTGTTTCTGAATATAATTTTTTTGAAGGATAAAGATAATCTTTATTGAACATAATTTTTAGAAACCTTTTTTGTAATATTTCTAATTTTTTAACTAAAGTTCTATTTATTCCTCCCCAACCTAAAATTCCGTAATTTAAATGAGTTTTAACTAACGCGTAATATAATATTTCCATTTGTCTTACATTTAAAAAAAATGTAATATTTTTAAAAATCGGTAGTAAACTTCTTAATCTTTTAATTAAGTATTCCAAGTGAAAATTCCAATTTAATTTACTGCCAAAAATAATTCCTAAATATTTTATTAACTTTAATAATTTGAATGTCTTTATTTATTTGAATACCTACTATTCATATTTCGTGGTAGGTTATTTAGGTTCAAAGTAAAAGGAATAGGTATAATTTGTTTTATTAAAATTAAATGAGGGAAGTTCATTCTTTTTTCATATAATCTCAATAGAGTAGAATATTTTTAGTAGTTTCGTCCAAAAAGTTTACTTTTAAAAATTAAGCCTAGAAAGAAATATTTTTTTTTAAAACTAAGTATTTGACCTCCTTATTAAGCCCATATATTGTTTCCAGGCAGTTTGGCTTCCGGACTGGAATGAGTACAGAACTCAACTTGCTAACCTACGTTGACTTCATTTCGGACGCCTTGAAGAATGGCTTTCAAGTATACTCAATCTACACTAAGGCTTTCAAACTTAACGCACCACAACTAACATATTCTCAGCTGGAATCTAATATTCAGATCAGATCACTCTCTCAACGCCGAGATCTAAAATATCTTAAAATGTTATATAACATATTACATAAAAAATATAATTGCCCTTTTTTGCTTGAAAAAATAGTCTTACATACACATACCTTCAAGGGAAACACATTTTCAATATTTCCTCATAGAACTAATTATAATCAAAATACATTTATATCAAGGTGGTATAGCGTCAAAAAGACGCGTAATTTTGAACGCGCGGAAATTTGGACGCGAAACAAAAGGACGTATACAACAAATAGACGCGCTACATTTGGACGTATCTCATAAAGACGTAAATTTTATTTTTTTCCTGTTTTCTTGGTTTTTCCTTCTTTCTAGGTTATACTGTGTGGTTTACTTTATAATAGCAGTACTTTTACAGTCCATGTAAAATTTGTTTTAAGACGAAAAGTTTATATTAATATAATAATATGTTAGTTTTTCGATTAAAATCATTTAAAAAAATTTTTTTTTCCTTGTTTATATTAACTATGCAAATCGACCACTTTTGGAATACTTGCGTGGAATCGCGCACGATTTTCAGTTGCAAATATAATATAATATGTAACAAATAAGGTTAGCGCCATTTAATCGTATTTTTTTTTAAATAAATATAGGTACTTATACAGTGATCGGCAGAAAGTGCGCAGCATATGGGAAATTTTTTTATCTTTAAGTTTAGAAAATTAATTTTATTTTAGATATGTTCTGCATGTTCACAAACCAAAATAACACCCATTAAATCCGGTAAAAGTCTTATGGTATACGAGGTAGGATCAAAAATTTGAAATTCCGCTAAGAGTAAAGTATTTCATTTTAGAATATTTTTTTACTGGGAATTATTGTTTTAATTTCAAAGTTATACCCAAATTCCAAATTTTGCTTATTTTGGACAAAAAAATGGATCTAATCATGTTTTCTGAATAACCCTGTATAAAAAACAAATCGCAACCAAACAGTACAAAAATAACAATTTTTGCAGACTTTGTTAGAATAACCGTCGATCATAAGTCCGATTAGTTTGTTTTCATAATATTATGGCTTTTTAAAATAAAAACATAAAAATATTAAATATTTTTGCTGCACACCGTATTTTATTTTCTGAGGGAACAAGTTAATTTCATCTAACTGAAATTTTTTGATTTACATTAACTTAAAAAGAATCTCCTAAATAGTTTTTTATACATTGAAGTATGCATAGAAAGTTTCCCTTTGATTTATAAAGAAAAAAAATTAAATCAAAAATATCTAGACTTCTTTCTCTGGGGTTACATAAAAAACCAGGTGTATAAGTGTCGACCTTTTAGAAATTTGGACCATCTGGAAAATGTTATAAGACAGTGTATTGCTAGAAATAATCCGGCTTTTTTAAGGAACGTAGCCAAAGGATATAACAACTATAAAATGTATAGAAAATGGAGGAGGACATGTAGAAATAAAGTTATAATAATTATTGTTAATGTAAATAGTCTTAATAAGCATTTTTTATTTCCTATTCTTAAGTTAATAAAAAATATATATCCTGTTAGTTGGATTATCCTAAAAGTGTATTTGATAAATGAAAATAACCTATATTGATCCTTATTTTGCCTGACGAATAAAATCCATTCAAAATATATTTTTAATTAAAATTTTTTTCTTTATAAATCCAGCAAACTTCAATGAATAAAAAACTATTTAGGAGATGCTTTAAGTCAATGTAAATCAAAAAATGTCAGTTAGATAAAATTAACTTGTTCCCTCAGAAAATAAAATACGGTGTGCAGCAAAAATATTTAATATTTTTATGTTTTTGTTTTAAAAAGCCATAACATTATGAAAACAAACTAATCGGACTTATGATCGACGGTTATCTCTAACAATGTCTGCAGAAAACCTTATTTTCGTACTGTTCGGGTGCGATTTATTTTTATACAGGGTTAGTCAGAAAACACGATTCAATCCATTTTTTTGTCCAAAATAAGCAAAATTTGGAATTTGGGTATAACTTTGAAAGTAAAACAATAATTTCCAGTAAAAAAATACTCTAAAATGAAAGATGGAGGTACTTTACTCTTAGCGGAATTTCAAATTTTTGATCCTACCTCGTATACCATAAGACTTTTACCGGATTTAATGGGTGTTATTTTGGTTTGAGAACATGCAGATTGCAGAACCTATCTAAAATAAAATTATTTTTTTAATAAAGATAAAAACTTTCCCATATTATGCACTTTCTGCCGGTCACTGTATATTTGTTTTGATCGTTTTTTTTTTGTTGTTATTATGTTAATATATTGACAATTTTTTTTTAGAAAAGCAAAATTTTATGCGTCCTTATGACCACGTTCTAAAGCTTTGCGTCCAATTTACTCCGCGTCTATTTGTCGTATGCGTCCTTTTGTTTCGCGTCCACATGACCGCGTCATTTTGTCGTACGTCCAAATATAAGCGATGTTGGTACCTACACTGCCTACGACCATAACTAACACAAAACTAATAAAACATTACATTATCTAAAAATGTTGTGACATGAATATGTCTTTTAAAACTAAACATTCCATATTAATCCGTGGTATTATCATTAGATTCCAATATTGTTTGCAAAATTATTGCGTTTTTTCTTCTCTGTTAGGATGTTGAAGATAAGACACGGATATCTGCGTTATTTTCTTTTTCGTTGAAATAAATTTCATTCGTGGAGTAATATATACTTTCTTTCGCAAGGGGAATAGCTTAGTTTCTTTTCGCCTTAAAGTGGTTAATACTGGTTTTATGGGCAATAATGCCTGTTCTGCCATCCTATAACTTTCCACATTATTAACGTTCATTGCGATCGAATGAAATTTATTTTGCAGTGCTGTGAGTTCTTCTGAATCATTCGAAATATAACAAAATTTGTATTGATTGCTCCCTAAACAGATGTTCGAAGATAGTCCACGTGGACCTGACAAGTCCGTCATCAATTTTTTTTTAGTTTTTTTATCTGTCTCAACTAAGATCGTACCTATACACTTTAGCTACTTTTAACTGTTTATTTTATTTTTAATTATTTACAATATTTATATTAAATGTACCAATTAGAACAATTTTGAATTAGAACAGGGTACTGTAAATTTGATTTGAGGATGTGTTATTATTTTTGTTCTCCATTATGATATTATTCTTCAATGTTGAACTCGATTGGAAGACGGATTGCGATACCTGAGTCGGTACTGATTGCAGTTCAGATTGTGAAATGTTGAATATTTTCTAGATCAGCTCTAACTTATTGCTTAAGGAATCATCTATGTAGCCCTCGGCTACTCCAGAAGACTTCCAGCGGAGGCTGGAGATGCCGTTTTAGAGAAGTTATGTCTGCTCCCGCATCTACAAGCAATGTGGCCGATGTTCTTCGGAAACAATGTCCCGTGAATTCCTTGGCATTAGGCAGTTTTAGGTAAGACGCTATTTCCTGAGGTATGGAGCCAAATTTGTGTATACCGACAACTTGCTTATAGCATTTTCCATTGCGATAAGACACAAAAATCGCCCATCACTCATATTTGTTGGACGTACAGCTCTATAAATTCTATAATACTTTAGATATTCTCCCGTCACCGTAAATGATCTCGGTTTGTTTGATTTATCATAGGGAATTTTTATTAACAAAGCCATTCGCAAATCTTGTTTGTCATCAATTTTCATATGAGCCAGTTCTTCTCGACGACATGCGCCTGCGATTCGGCAAATAAAAGCAACCTGTAATTAAGAAAATTGTTAGTAAGAAATTTAAAATAAAATTATATACCTAGTTATATTTACCTTCAACATTAAGTATTTGTCATCTGGAGCATATGGCAAAGAAATTTTTAAAACTCATCTTTAGTTAGGGTCTTTGATTTCTTTGGACAATAACCAACGCTTTTTCGTTTCAATAATGCTCGTATTCTCATGTATTTTGATATATCTGAAAATGCCAAAATGGGCAAGTGGACTGTATATCCAAAAAAAATAGCAATTTATAGAGAAAAATCAAAAAAAAGGAACGATTATTGGCACAGCCGTGGACTTACCAATTGCTTTATTTACGCCGCGGCAGGCTGCCTTTTCTCCAATTTTCTATGCACTCTTTTCAGCAGATTGGCTGGTCACACCAATTTTTATCTGCACTTCACTCCGGTCAATGCGCGAGTGTGCTTCTCTTTCGCGGTACCGTATCGCCCAGTAAGTCGTGCCAATAGGAGCCGCGAAATTTAAAAATATTTAAACGAAACGGAGTGGTTATTGCCACAATCCTTTTTTTCCCAAAAAACATTAAAACGTAATATTTACATTAAATCATTTAATAATGAAAAGAAAAATCATCAAGATTAACCATTTCCGCCCACCAAAAAATATTAATAATTTTTTCTCATCAAAACAAAAATTTAAGCCTATTTTAGCCCCAAAAAAAAAAAAAATAAAATAAAATATGTAGATATAAAAATTAGTTTATCCCAAAAAAAAAGACACGAAACGAATACAATATTGGTAAATTAACTGTTTTTACTGAGTTGGTAAAGGACATATTTTTACGACTGGTCTTTGAAGAATACCTTGAGTAGTTTTTACTGTAACAACTCTAGTAACTCCATCAGAACCTGGATGAGTTTCCAAGATTCGACCGACACGCCACTTTATGGGTGGAGTTAATTCATTTTTTAACACCACCAGAACACCAGGTTTAATATCTGGAATAGATTTATGCCACTTATGACGCAAAGTAAGAGTATTTAAATACTCCTGATGCCACCGTTTCCAGAAACATTGTTGGAGATGTATCAGAAGTTGCCATCGCGATAGTCTATTAATAGTTATATTAGTTAAATCCTCATCAGGAAGCACGGTGAGAGGCTCCAAACTAAGAAAGTGTCCCGGAGTTAAAGCGGTTAAGTCATTAGGATCTGAGCTAATGGGTATTAACGAACGCGAGTTTAACAGTGCTTCTATTTGAATAAACACCGTATTTAGCTCTTCGTAAGTCAATATCTGTTCACCTACAACTCGAATTAAATGACTTTTAACGCTCTTTATACCAGATTCCCATAAACCTCCAAAATGGGGAGCAGCAGGGGGATTAAAACTCCAGACAATCTGTTCTGTTTCTGCAACAGATTTCATAATTTGTTTTAAATATTTACTAGCCCCTAAAAAGTTGCTACCGCAATCACTGTAAAGATGACTACAGCGACCTCGACGGGAAATAAAGCGTCTTAATGCTGCTAAAAATGATTCAGTAGATAAGTCTGAACAAAGCTCCAAATGGACAGCCTTGGTTGCACAACAAACAAAGAGGCACAAATAGGCCTTTAAGACTTTGGCTCCTCGTATTTTATTCATTGTAATATTAAAGGGGCCAGCCATGTCTAAGCCTACTTTAGAGAATGCCTTTACTTGACTGACACGAAAATGGGGAAGATTACCCATTTGAGGTGTAAGAGAACGGGGATTTACCCTAAAACATTTGTAACACGAGCCAACAACAGTGCGTATAGCTCTTTTTGGACTTAATATCCAATAATTTTGGAGCAATAAAAAGTGCAACGTTTGCAGACCACAATGCAAATGTTTTAGGTGAGTTTCTTCTATTATTAAGCTTGTCAAACGACTATTTCGGGGTAATAAGATAGGGTGTTTTTGATTAAATGGCAAAGATGAATTAGCCAAACGACCACCAACCCTTATAATAGATTCCTCATCCAAAAAGGGGTTTAATTTTCTTAGGGGTTTCGATACTGGCCGGCTAAATTGAAGATTTAAAATATCCTCAGAGAACGACTGGTTCTGAATATATTTAATTAGTGCCTTTAAACTTTTAGTAAAGTCGACAGGACTTAAAGCCCCAATTATTTTATTTTTTGGGTTTTTACAATTTGAGATAAAACGCATACACAGAGAAATAATTATTTGAATTCTTCGTAGTGAGGAATATCTCTGGAGAAGAAATTCAAACAAATCTGAAAATAAAAAATTAGAAAAAACAAATTGCTTCTCTTCTTCCTTGGTAATTAAAGCTGATTGAATGGAAGGTAAATTAATTTCTTGATCGGAACTTAACCAAGGAGGCCCCGCCCACCAAAGGGAATAGTGCAGTAAGTCCGAGGGCAAAAGGCCTCGGGAAGCACAGTCTGCTGGGTTCTCCTTGGAGGACACATAGTGCCAAAAAGCTGGGGAAATTTTTGACTGGATATGAGTAACCCTGTTGCTCACGAATGTCTTCCATCGATGAGGAGAACTTTTAATCCAGGTCAAACTTACCATGGAGTCGGACCAGGCAAAAACTTTATCAAACTGAAGTTTTCCAGAAAAAGTGTTAATAACCACACTTAATAAGTCTGCCAATAAAACGGCACTGCACAATTCCAACCGAGGAATAGAAATGCGCTTTAGAGGCGCAATCTTAGACTTCGCGCATACAAAAAATACCCTGACACTGTTTTCCTGAATAAAACGAAAATAAATGCAACATGCATAACCTCGTTCGCTGCTGTCGCAAAAACCATGCACTTCAGTGCGACAAAAATTATCCACCTTTAAACGCCTAGGAATTTTAAGGTCATTTAAGCAAGGTAATTCATTTTTAAATTGAGTCCACTGGTTAACAACGTTTTCAGAAGGAATCTCATCCCAGCCTAAGCCATCAGCCCATAAATGTTGCAACAAATTTTTACAAAAAAATGATACTGGGGACAAAAAACCTTGGGGGTCGAAGATACGAGCTAATTCTGAGAGAATGGACCTTTTTGTACATGGTCGATCAAAAGTTTTGCAAGAATAACTAAAACAATCGAAGGAAGGTAGCCACTTAAGGCCTAAAATTTTTATAGTGGTATCCTGACAGTCAAAGGATAGGGCATCCTGTTGACAGTCTTCCGGACTAATATTTTGTAACAGAGCACAATGGTTTGAAGCCCATTTTCGAAGTGTGAATCCACCCTGTTTTAAAAGATTAATCGATTCCACTTGTAGATTTAAGGCTTCCTCTACAGAATCGGCCCCTACAAGAACATCATCAACGTAGGTACAATTTCTTAAAACTTCACAGGCCTTAGGGAACCTAGAAGCTTCGTCTTTTGCCAACTGCAATAATGTGCGAATGGCTAAAAATGGCGCGGATGACACGCCATATGTTACTGTGTTAAGCCTAAATTCTTGTATCGGCTCTGATACAGAGAATCTCCAAAAAATTCTTTGATAGTCACGATGAGACTGAGAAACCAAAATTTGCCTATACATTTGTTTTATATCAGCCGTCCATACTACAGAATGTAGTCTAAAATTCAATAGAAGACAAAAAATATCTTGCTGAAGCTTTTCGCCTATAAACAAAGTATCATTAAGAGAATATTCGCCGCCCTCCTTAGCGCTAGCGTCAAAAACAACTCTGAGCTTTGTCGTGCTGCTATCAGGTTTTATTATACAATGATGTGGAATATAATAACCTTTGTCTGAGCAACCAAGAGGTTCAGTCACAGGTTCCATATGTCCACAGTCCAGATAGTCTTTCATAAATTGACAATACTCTTCGTTTAAAGCAGGGTTACGTAATAAACGTCCCTCTAAACTATTAAAACGTCGCAACGCTATATTTCTAGAATTATGAAAAATAGGTTCTGTATTGCGAAAAGGAAGTTTAACGATATAACGTCCAGACTGATTACGACAATGGGAATCAGCATAAATCCTTTCACATAATAAATCATCGGGAGACCTAACTGATTTGCTAGGAACCTCCTCTATATCCCAAAATTTTTTAATAATATTATCTAAATTTGTTTCTAAGGAGGTAAAAAATGTATTGATACCTTTTGACGGATTTTGACATCTAACTTTTCCCATTATGATCCAACCAAAAATTGTATTTATTGCGGTTGGCTCATCATTTTTACCCTTTATTATGCCATTTTTTAATATTGAAGGAAAAACATCAGCTCCCAGAAGCATACCTATAGGTCCAGGGCTATTAAAGTTTTTATCAGCTAGCTTGAGATTTGAAATGTGACCCCAATTTTCCATAGACACATTCTTGCTTGGAAGATGAACTGCAAGTTTTGGCAAAATGATACAGTCAATGACAAACGCCTGAGAAGGTTGATCAACAGGACCTATACGACATGCCATGGTTCCAGACGTTTTGGCTGACATTTCACCTAATCCATAAATGGGAATGGAGCTTCTCGAAAATGGTAAGCCTAAACGTCTTTGCCAATACTCAGTTATAAAACTGGATTGACTTCCGCTATCAATAAGAACACGAATGGTTTGACATTTGCCATGACAATCAGTAACTGCAATATTGGCAGTTGATAAAAGAACTGTATGATGAGTAATTGTATTAGTAAAAACGTTAACAACATCAGTTGACATTGAACCTGAGGTCTCTCCACCCAAATTTGCAGCAATGGAAGGTTGGGGAGTTTGACCAGAGGAAGATTGAGTACCTTGAACAAGGGCACCAGGAGAAGAATTTTCAAAGTGCAACAAAGTGTGATGTTTACGCTTGCATTTATTGCAACTTAAATTTAATTTACAATTTCTTGACAAGTGTTTACCGCGAAGACAATTTACACATACATTGTGCTGCTTACAAAACGAATACCGATCAGAGGGAGATTTTTTAATAAAATCAGGACATTCTGCCAACAAATGTGGAGAATTGCATAAAAAACATTGTTTAGAAGGTTCAGCATAACCTATAAATGTATTAAGAGGTTTTAAAGAAGATTTAAAGGAAGGTTTGGGTATAGTCGAGGGTATAGTGCCTTTTGAGACCGTGAGTGCGGCCGAGTCCAAAGCCAAACATTGTTTATTTAAAAAACAAACTAGCTCTTTGTACGTAGGCAAATCAGTAGAAATATTGCCTGGGCTATATTGAAGTTCAAATCTTTTTACTGTATGTGCATCTAATTTTTTAATTAACATGTTAAATAAAATAAAATCCCATTCTGCAACATTAAAACCCAAATTTTCCAAAGCCGCTAAATTTTCAGTAAAAATATCCAATAAATTCCTTAACCCCTGAGGATGATCAGTGTTAAGTTTTGCAGCATTATTTATTTCTTGCCAGCAAAATGTGCTTTGCACCCGTTTGTTTTGATAACGAGAGCATAAAGCATCATAAGCAATTTTATAATTATTATTTGTAAGAGGTACGTGTTTAATGACAGACAAAGCCTCCTTTAAAAGAGATGAGAGAAGGTACTGAAATTTCTCAATATCTGTTAAATCAGTACACGTATGCACCAATGCATTGAATAACCCAATAAACATTGGCCAGTCTTTAAAATTACCACTAAAGGTAGGCAAAGCTATTTTTGGCAACTTTGCATTACTCTTTCGCATACTTGACGTTGCAGTAGTAGGAAAAGTGCCTACTTGTGCTGCTGGCTGAGAATTTGTGTTATTCACATGCATAGGTCGTACTACCGTGGCATAAATTGTTTTCACAGAATAAAAAACGTCATCAAATTCTTTCCGAATTTCTTCTTCCGCTTCCATATCGCTATCATCCGCGCTAGCCATATTTGAGATTATAGCACTGTGCTGTTTATTAAACTCATCACAAAGAGGTTTTAGATTTTCATATCTAATGGAAAATTTCAAAACATGATTAGGATCATCAGCTGCTAAAGTGGCAGCTTGATATAGCTCATTTAATCGTTTTAATGTGATGGCACGCTGTGCTTTTAATCTCATTAACTCTTTTTCGCGTTTGCTAGGCATTTTGAAACCGCTCAACCAAATATAAAATAAAATTCAATAAATTTTTCACTATTTATAAAAGACCTTATTTAATTAATTATAATACTAATTAATTAATAAAGTTCCTTTTGTTTTATTTTGTCGTACCGTTAAATAAATAACGCTCACTACTAAAACTCCACCTTTCTTAAACCAAAATCAAGACCAGTCATAAAAACAAGGTACGACGCGGGCAGATCGATCAACAATCTGATAAAAACGAAAATGGCAAAAAATCAACAATTTTAATTTACCAATATTTTCATTTTTATAAAATAAATTATTAAGATCCCACTTAATTAACTGTTTAAATTGTCTGCGACAACTCGCGCAACAATAACCACTATAATTATTATGTTAATTAGTTTTAAAAAAATTAATTATTCGGGTCGTATGGACCAAATGAAAATGCCAAAATGGGCAAGTGGACTGTATATCCAAAAAAAATAGCAATTTATAGAGAAAAATCAAAAAAAAGGAACGATTATTGGCACAGCCGTGGACTTACCAATTGCTTTATTTACGCCGCGGCAGGCTGCCTTTTCTCCAATTTTCTATGCACTCTTTTCAGCAGATTGGCTGGTCACACCAATTTTTATCTGCACTTCACTCCGGTCAATGCGCGAGTGTGCTTCTCTTTCGCGGTACCGTATCGCCCAGTAAGTCGTGCCAATAGGAGCCGCGAAATTTAAAAATATTTAAACGAAACGGAGTGGTTATTGCCACAATCCTTTTTTTCCCAAAAAACATTAAAACGTAATATTTACATTAAATCATTTAATAATGAAAAGAAAAATCATCAAGATTAACCAATATCAATGTTGTGTTTAACATTTACCACGGCACGTAGCATGGAATACTGTGACCGCAAAGTAGATGACTTCACAGTTTTCGATAAATCCGCCATATACAGTAAGAAAACGTTTTCCGAGAACGACTGTATACTTTTTTCCTGCCGGTAATCCATAATTTTTTTATAAACTCTCTTATACATTTCCTTACATTTTTGTGGCAACAAATGTAACATAACTTCATTGACAGTTTCTCGAATATCAGGTGGCGTTCCTACTATAAGATCTTTACTATCATTTTCTATTTTCATTTTTGTGTTTTCAAGTTTTAAAAGTATCGCCTGATTGAAAAACATCAAATGATATGTATTATTAATTTAAGTAATTATTTGTTATATCCATAGATACGCTTATTATCTACAGGTTTCATTGTTAACCGACAAACATTAAAAGCGACAAATTACCGTGCAAGATGAAATAATAATGTATTGGTTTACTTTTACATCATTTTATAATCGGAACAAAACCACAATCGGATAAAAAATATCGTATGTCATACGGACGAAAAATGTATTTCGGACTATGCGGGTTACCAGCCTTGGCTTTACCTCGTCCGGTAATCTCCCGCATTAAGTCAGAAATACTACATTTTTCGTCCTTGTAACATAATATACTATTTCTGCAAGCCGTACGGTAAACGGTTTCCAAGATACAGCCGGTCTTCCTTTTTAATTTTTGCCGCAAGAGGGAGTAATTGAAAAGTAAATTTTACATAACTCCGAAAATTCCACATTAAGGTATATGTTTGATAACACCATTTTAAAGCTTGGATAATTATGCATCATTTTTGTCTTATGCTTATTGGCGTACCGACTTTAATAAGAGTGGGGGAAGCTGTTCAAAGTGTAAACATTTAAATCGCTGTAACTTCTAAACGATTTGTTCAGCAAACTAAAGACTGTTTGGAAGAGAAATATATGCACTTTCACCAGTAGTATTTAGTTGTCCATAATAGTTCTCAGTAAAATTGCTAGAGGGCGCAATTTGTAATAATAATAGTTTTTTTGATTTTATCCCGAAAATTCAAATCATACGGTATAATTATGATACCATAATCGAAAAGAAGATGAAATTTTCTAGAAAAAATATTAAAACCGCAGCTCGATATCTTTGTTCGTTTCAGAGTTATTGCCAAAACATTAATTTTTAATACAAATTGCGCCCTCTAGCAATTTTATTTAAAACTATTGTATACCATTGGATAAGACAATTAAAGTTACTTACCTTTCTCTTCCAAACAAGCTTAAATTGAGTGAAATCGGATAAGTCGAATAGAAGTTACAGCGATTTTAATGTTTTCACTTTCACTTGATAAGAGTGGGAGAAGCTATTGAAAGTGTAAACATTAAAATCGCTGTAACTTCTAAACGACTTATCCGATTTCACTCAATTTAAGCTTGTTTGGAAGAGAAAGGTAAGTACCTTTAATTGTCTTATCCAATGGTATACAATAGTTTCAAATAAAATTGCTAGAGGGCGCAATTTGTATTAAAAATTAATGTTTTGGCAATAACTCTGAAACGAACAAAGATATCGAGCTGCGGTTTTAATATTTTGTCTAGAAAATTTCATCTTCTTTTCGATTATGGTATCATAATTATACCGTATGATTTGAATTTTCGGGATAAAATCAAAAAACTATTATTATTACAAATTGCGCCCGCTAGCAATTTTACTGAGAACTATTATGGACAACTAAATACGACTGGTGAAAGTGCATATATTTCTCTTCCAAACAGTCTTTAGTTTGCTGAAATTGGATAAGTCGTTTAGAAGTTACAGCGATTTAAATGTTTACACTTTGAACAGCTTCCCCCACTCTTATTAAAGTCGGTACGCCAATGAGCATAAGACAAAAATGATGCATAATTATCCAAGCTTTAAAATGGTGTTATCAAACATATACCTTAATGTGGAATTTTCGGAGTTATGTAAAATTTTAAAATTTACTTTTCAATTACGCCCTCTTGCGGAACTTAAAAATTATTTCCAGAATTTTCTCATGACCGCTTTAATCATAATTTTTTTTATCCCAAGTTTCTACGTTTAGTAGTTTCCGAGATATACCCGACGACCATTCTTAGTTGTTCACCCGGTACACCCTCTATACCTGTAATAATTATGTTTTTTTAAACAATACTTATACTAAAATTTCCTGTCAGACTCATTCTTGTAGGTGACCACCCTGTATAAGAATCGATACAAGTACCTAATCATCTACTTGAAAAGACATCAAAAACATTTTTATCAAGATAAAAATAATAATTATAGATTTTGCGAAGTTTGTCGAGAACGAACGATAAAGTAGGTATATGTACATACTTGATGTGTATTCATTAGAAAGGAATATTTAGTTTCAAAATTTAAAAAAAAGTTGTTGAAATAATAAAAGAGATTACTGGTATACCTACACACACCTAATATATTTCTTGCATATCGCGGTGTCATTTCGTGTAGTCAACATTATTGATGAGGTAAGTATGGAAATGTTATTACTTTGCAGTATTAGAAAAACATATTTTTACGGTATACCCAAAGACTTCTTAAAAATAAATATAAAAAAGCTAGATTGTTTAAATTTTAAAGCAATCAAAGGTTCGAGGGTTCACAATTTGTATGGTTAGCTGTATGGTCCACTACTTAACATATGCATCAAAATAATAGCTTAAAAACTTAAAATACTTCAAATTTATACCTTGTCTTCTTTGGACTCAGCACCATTTTACCTCTGTAAAAATTCTTTAAACTTAACTTTAAATTTTTATTTAACAATGTCCAGAAAAAAGATTTTGAATTATTATTACTTCTACTCCTAAATGAGGATACCCACATGACATATAAAAAACTTTAACTTTATAACATCTTCTATGCCAATTTTTTTAATACTCCTTACATTTACGTTGCTGATTCACTAATATGTGACTTTAAGTTACCTACTCTTCATTTTATTAAAAAACTTTTTACTACTCCACTATTCCAATTTTAAATATTCTTATCCTCACACTTACGTTACTATAGTTCACTAATATGTCATTGTGACTTTTCAGCTACTCCTCATTTAAATATTCTTCTCCTCACACTTACGTTACTAGTTCACAAATATGTAACTTTTCAACTACTCCTCATTTGATTATAAATAAACTTTTTACAAAATCTACCATTCCAATTTTAAATATTCTTCTCTTCTTACACCTATGGTGTTGTCTCACCAATGTGACACTTAGCTTACTGCTATGATACCTTTATAACTTGTTTTTCCATCATCTCGTAGCTCCGTTAGGACTGTTTGCACCTAGTGTATTTCCTATATTCCTTATTCTATTCTCCTGATGATGAATGTATGCATTCAAAACATGTAAGAATTTACCCTTCATTAAACCTGAAAACTTATTTTAATACACCAGTGGAGGAAGACTTAAAGTAGGGGATACCGGGGCAGGTTGTAACGAAAAATATTTGAAAATTTTTTCCTTGGAGCTGTTTTCACTAATCAATTTTTTTTGTCATGAATGTCTACCTACAGATGTTGTGAACAAATTGATTAAATATATATAACAATATTTTCAAAAATTAAACTGTCAGCTTTTTTTTAAATAGATCCGAACCTTTGTTACAAATTGCCCCGTCTCGGGGTAAAATGTAACAGTAAGCGGGGTAAGTGGTAACGCATATTTTTTTATTGGTATATTTACTTAAATATGAACGTGAACATAAAAAAACATTTTAAACAAACATAAATAAACATTATTTAACGTAGCTATTTTTGGTTATCTATTCACTATCCGAATTGCAATGATGGGAACTTCAAGTCAGTGCAAGTTTCATGTGACCACTTTTTACACTTGTGGCAACTAATCCATTTTTCGTTACGCCCATATGATTTAGTGCAAATAAACAAAAAGTACTTTTCTTCTGAAGAATCGTCTGATTATATGTAAACTTTTCTTTTCACTTTCGACTTAATAATTTTGGACTTTTTGGCCTTTCGAGCATTTTGTTCTTCTTCCAGTGCATCTTTCTCTGGTGTGTCAGTTAGTACCGCTGATCTTCTTTTTTTTCTACCCTTAAGGGTTGCCTTTCGATGATCAGCTTTAGGAAGTGGACGAACAAACTCTGGAGAGAATGTAATATTGCCTTCCATCTGGGAAGTAACGTCAACTTAATCCTGATGTTGAAGCAACGGGTTCGAGTTCAGCTATTTCAGAAGGTGCTGTTGTTAATGCATAATTTATCACATTTGGGTAAATTGTAACATGTTACATTTTGCCCCAATTAGATTGTTACAATTTACCCCCGGATCGAATATTTTCGTTTTGTCTTTGCAGAAAAAAAAGTCAATATATAATCATGCATAGCTTTGCCAATATAATAACCTAGACTACAATAATTCATTTATGACAAAAAAAAACTCAGCAGGCAGCTTATTGTAACATTTATTTTGAAACGAAATTATGATATCGATTTTTACTTTACGTGCCACAATATAAACAATATCGGAAATAACCTGGACCACAATGTCTGTTGCTCGACTGTCTAGACATAACTGAGCTTCACAGTGTTCTTCAGAAGCCTACATAGGATACGGGGTTGCCAGCTTTTAAATTAGGAAAATATTTGTTGTTACAACTTACCCCGTGTTACAACCTGCCCCGGTTTCCCCTACCTATCTTATTTCTTTCCCTGTAAACATACACTCCACTACTTAAAGTATGAACTATTTCTTCAAGTTGAAAACAGGTTATTCATGAATGAATGATTTGGTCTATTCTATAAGACAGCGGTTCTCAAACTTTTTTGGTGACGGAACCCTTTTGGGAAGCAAAATACTTGATGGAACCCTACAATAAAACAATAGTTTTTAAAAGTGTATTCTTTATTAATAAGCATAATAAAAGTACAATGTAACAGTTACTAATTATTACTTACTTTACCACATGGCAAGTACAATATAATAGAAGATATTAAAAGAAAAAATCTAACTAATGGGAGGTATGAAACTGTTTTTTATTTTTCATCAATTGGTTGATATCAGGTTTGATAAAAGACAGTTGAAGTCTCATATCAGGTTCGGCGTCCAGTCTATTGCGATATTTTGTTTTCGTGGCTGCATAGGTTGAGAATCCTGTTTCGCACAAATATGTTGTTGGGAACGGGAGAAGAATATTCAGAGCCATTTTGCCAAGCATTGGATATTCATCACGGATTCTGCACCAAAAATCGTTGAGAGGCGACGTTTTGAACAGTGACTCCATACTTGTGTCTGATGACATTTCTAAAAGAGATTCATATATCTCGTTTGACATACTTTCGGGCTTTTTCAAGTTGGGTAAAAAAGGATTATGAATCCATGAATTCAGTTTCATTTTTGTATTCTGTTCTTCGGGAAAATACTTTTCAAAAGATGCGCGCATCGAACTGAGATATAGGACCAATTCTTCAAACACATCATCTTGAAACATTTCTGAGTCGTTATCGCTAACAAACTCACTGAGTGACGTAAAGCTTTCTATTTCTTTCTTACCAACGCAAATAATCCAAAAATCTAATTTTCTTTTGAAGGCAGTTATTTTGTTATAGGCCTGAAACACTGTTGTCTGTTTACCTTGCAATGATAAATTTAATTCGTTCAGTTTTTGAAAGATATCCGCCATAAAAGACAATCGGAACAACCAAGTTTTATCATACAAACGGTCCTTCAAATTAAAAGAAGTATCTGCTGAAAGAAACATTTGTAACTCGGCTCTAAGTTCAAATAGCCTTGTTAAAGTTTTACCCCGAGACAGCCATCGCACTTCTGTATGGAGCAGCAGTGTTTTATGTTTGCTGCCATAATCTTCACACAATAATGAGAACAATCGGGATTGTAGTGGTCGTGATTTGATAAAATTAATTATTTTTACCGCTTCATCCATAACTAATTTTAGATTTGACGGCATTTGCTTCATCGCAAGTGCTTGTCTATGCAAAATACAATGGCTGGAACTACAATTAGGCGCTTTATTTTTTATTCGTGACACTGCTCCTGCTGTTTTACCTGTCATCGCCTTGGCCCCATCTGTACAAATGTCAATGCAATTGTTCCAACTGAGATTATTTTCTTAAAAAAATATATTTATTTTATTAAAAATTTCTTCCCCGGTAGTGTTTGTGAGCAGCGGTGAACACATAAGCATGTCTTCTTCAAAAGAACTTTCATATGGATATCTCACGATAACCAGCAAGACAGACAAGACATCAGTTGACTCGTCCATTTGCAAGGCGAATCGTGTTTTTTGTAGACGTGTAACTAGTTCTTGTTTGACGTAGCTTGCCATATTATTATCGATTCGCCGTGAAACAGTATCGTTTGATAGCGGCACAGTAGAAAGATGCTTTGCAGATTTTTCATCGAGCATACATTTTGTTATGTCTAATACACATGGCTTTATTAAATTCTCAGCGATAGTGTGCGCTTCACCTGCTTGTGCAATGCGATAGCTAACTAAATATGATGCCTCCGTGGCCTTTTCGTTTTTGTTACATGCATCATATTTTTCTAACTTTCCAATAACTGATCTTTTTTACGAACAAAAAATTCTTTATTCTTGTCTTTGGACTCGGGGTGTACAGTTTGTAAATGTCGGCGCAATTTGGCAGGTGCCATGGAACTATTAGGAAGCAGTTTACTACATAGCATGCAGAGAGGTGAGCCGTTGGAATCAACAAATCCGAAACTGATATATGATTCATCATACTTCCTTTTTTTCGTCTTTGAAACCGTCGAGCTTGACGTCGTGGCATCATCGTCTGGATCGGTGATTGCTATATTCTCCGCGCGTACTGCTTTTGAACATTCAGCGTCATTAGAAGATGTTGTTGCAACACGTTTAACACCTTTAAGCCAACGTTCCATTCTTCTTTATTTATAATGTTACACGTCAGGATGGTGGGGTCTAGATAATGCACAATCGTTACTGCGTATAAGAGACTAAGTTTAGTACAATGAAGAAATGTATAAAACTGAGACAACAGAATACAGCAGGCAGTAGAACAATGAACACTAGTTTCTCGCTAGCGAGCTTGTAAGTAGGTAGGTAGGAACTTATCGCTCCGAACGCTAATCGTCAACTGACTGACGAGGCGCGACGCGCGATCGCCGCTTTTATACTTAGTCCTAGACTCGATCTCGAATATTCTCGAAAATACTCGAGTCGGCGCCTTTGATAAACAAAAAGCAAAAATAAAAAGAGAAATATAAAAATTGCGTTGTAAACAATTCAGAGGCGGCTTTTATCAAAGGGACTGCGCGCTCACAAGTATACAAGTATACACATGTTGATACCAAACTTATGAGATATTGTACCAGCTATTGTAACACATGTTTATACAAATACAAATAAATAAATAAATATACCTACGCGCGGCCGCGGAGTCAAAACGTTCGACCAGAGAGAGGTGTTTTGATTTTTTTTCTAAATTCTTGAGGAACCCCTACAGAGGTATCGCGGAACCCTAGGGTTCCGCGGAACACACTTAGAGTATAGCTGCAAGAGGTATTTGGGTAAATACTGGGTAGATTTACTATTAGCCAAATATTTGTAACTTTTTAGAAACGCTTTGCCAGTGGCAGCGTTTGTATCTGTGTGTCAGAAACTAAAACTGGTGCAGGTCTAAAAATTGGTATATAAGTTCCATACATAAAAAAATAATGTTGGGGGATGTTTTGGGGGAATTATGCCTCTAGGGGGTTGAAACGGAGGGGGGTAAGTTTCCAACGCAACCGCTAGAGCAAATATATAAGTAAAGTTAAATGTTTGACACGTCGCATTGGCCCCTAAAGGGATGAAAATGGATCATAAAAGTTGATGTAGGAAAAAATAATCATCTTGTGACGAACGTTCTTAAAACTCAGCATAAATACTCTAAAATACAATTATTAAAACTAGTATTTATTATTAAAAATCCTTGAAGTTTCAGTGAAGAAGTATACCGTAACATTCAGTCAGTATATAAATAAAATATGTATTTTTAAACCATCTTAGTTACAAGTCCCAGTCGCCTACATTTCGTAGCCCGACAATATTGGTATGACAAAATGTATAATGAAATTATGACATTATTGTAAGAGACTTTACTGGTTTATTTTTTTTTAGTTATACGCCATGGATGAAGATATCAAATATTACGGATTCCCCGGCCTTAATAAATCTGCTATATATCAAAAACTCTCGCCAGAGCTGAAAGAACTGCTCAGTTTTTGTCAATTTAAAGACGGATTTCTCATTGCAAAAGCTCCCCACAATTACGTGAATCTGATGGAAAATTATATAAGAGGAAATACGATCTACGACGAACAAGGACATCCTAAGAAAACGTTTTTTTTGTAGCTTTGAGCGAGAAGTGTGACGCGGTCACTTCGCGAGAGCGACAGTGTCACTTTGCGATCGAATTACGGTGAGTCGTATACGTCAAAATGTTGCAATGTACATATGCCCGAATATCGTACCAAAATTTGTGAAAAAAGATAATTAGCCAAGAGAAGAAAAAGCATAGGTAGTTAACAAAAATTGCTTGTAATTTAATTTTTCTTTAGCTATTTAAAGATAAAAACCTGAAAATCAAATATATTATTTTAAACTACCACATTCTATCAATTGTCATATTATACCGTGCGAGCAAAAATTATTTGCATCAAAGAGGGCCTTGCATCTAAGGACGTAATGCTTAGCCGTAGAGCTTAATACCTGGTGGGTGTCAGTAACTACCTGAATTAACAATCAATCAGTTATTCCGTCATCTTTGACAGTCGTTACAAGTAATTTGATTTATCGCTAATTTTTCCAATTTCTTGAACAATTCACACAATGGGCTTTACGGAACAGCACAAAACATTCATTAGACAGTTTTCGTTGTATTGGCAAATTCAAACGGTTAACCATAACGAATACGAATACGAAGCCGCTATTTGACAGATCGTAAAAATAGTTTTCGTTCAATTCGCTTAACGTTAACGTTAAGTCGAATTCGACAGTAAACATAACAAATATAACAACCTATCTTTAATGGTTTGTGTTCATATTTTCATATACATTTTGTGGTATCGTTTTTGCTTGGTTTTAATTTCCTAGTACCCAAAATTCTAAAACATCATGATAGACGAAAGGTTGCATTTATTGGACTCATCCAGTGATTCGGATGATGCTCTTCTCTTGGATGTGCTTGATCGCGAGCACAGTTGTATGGAAATTTCAATTTAGAATACTATAATAATGCTGAATGCAAACTTTATTTCCGATTTGAAAAAATTATGATGTAGGATGTGTTCTCTAACCCCTCTCAATGATACTTCTTTCCCTGTGGTTTTTACAAAATTGGCTACTACGGAAGCCTATTTACATGCATCGCCATATGGGTTGTTGGCCAATATTTCCTCTAATAAAATGATATCGTCCTCATCCGTGAAACGATTTCTCGACCTTTTGAGGGAATTTATTGTTCAATCCATAACGAAACAAAAAATACTAACCAAAAACTTTAAAAACAGACCTCAACAAAAAATAGGTTATGGTGATTGCACTTGTCAAAAAAATGGTCATTACGCATGCGTTCCGTTTTCGCTATGGCTTTGTCTTCCGTCCGTTAGTTCCCGCCATTTATCCGTAACGATAACGATAAATGACAGCTCAAATGTCAAAGTTGTCAAATAGCGGCTATCGGAATCGCTTTTAAAAGACTACGAAAACTGTCTATTGTTGAAGCGTATTTTCGAAACGAAGTTAGAGTAAATGGTGAGTGGCAATACAATTCGGGTTTGTGCATGGACGATTTTCACGAACATTTTCCTAACGTTGCTTTTATTGCTGGGAATTTTTATCATTGCCTGAAAAGAACTTTCGCGGTTAGAAAATTTAAAATAAATAAATTATTATAAAAATCCATAAATACTAAACTTACCGCCAAAACAGATGGTGGGTATAATTAGCTCTAAAAAGAACTATTTTTAGAAAAAGGAACAGTTTTAAGACACACAAATTTACAAAATACGAATTAGATTGGCAGATCAAAACAAGGTTGACAATGACGTTCTAAAATACAACGGTAGTCAACTAAACAAATAAAAAAAGTAATTAATTGACGTTTACAGTTTTATTCTTGTCTAGCACGTTATATTATTGCGGAATCTTGGAGACGTTCTTTTAAGCTTTTACTCAAACTTGTTACCGTAATGAATACGGATGCAGAGTTATTAACCACGTTGAGTCCTGATCGTTGATTGATGACGCACGGGAAAAGGTCCACTGTGGCGACTGTAATTGAATCAACTATACACTAAACATAAAAACTAGATATTCGAAATATTATTAATTAATATAAATTAAACACCCACAAGCCACAATAACCTAGTTTAGTTGCTTCTAAATAGCAAAGCCAACGGCTATGTTGAGCGTTCCTTTTAAAAATTTAACTCAGCGAAGATTTTTTCCTTCTCCCTTGCCGCGGTTAAGTATATACAGGTTCATTTAAAAACTTCCCACCTCGATTTTTCTGCCTTAAAATGAAAATGTGGAAAATCGTTGGGACCCGTCGATTTTTATTTCAAGGGGGACATCTTTTGCGTATATTATCAATCTTGTTACTTCAAGCCCCTAGGAGGGAGGGGGGGTAAGATCTAAATCTTAAATGGATACCCCTATTTTATAATTTTTTTGGATTCTGCATAAAATTCTGAACATTTTTTAATAAAAGCATTATTAGTCTATACTTAACAGTTTCCGAGATATTTACTCTTGAAAAATTACATTTTTGAACTTTGACAGCGTCTAGCTTTCTAACTGTACGTCTTAGAGCAAAACGGCTTACATGTCCCTATCTTCGATTTTTATTATCTTTCCAATAGTGTGAATTTTCGGTTAAACCGGATGTAAGAAATATAGTACTTCCGGTTTGACCGGAAGTTGACACTATTGGAAAGATAATAAAAATCGAAAATAGGGACATGTAAGCCGTTTTGCTCTAAGACGTACAGTTAGAAAGCTAGACGCTGTCAAAGTTCAAAAATGTCATTTTTCAAGAGTCAATATCTTGGAAACTGTTAAGTATAGACTAATAATGCTTTTATTAAAAAATGTTCAAAATTTTATGCATAATCCAAAAAAATTATATAAAATAGGGGTATCCATTTAAGATTTAGATCTTACCCCCCCCCCCTCCCTCCTAGGGGCTTGAAGTAACAAAAATGACAATATACGCAAAAGATGTCCCCCTCGAAATAAAAATCGACGGGTCCGAGCGATTTTCCACATTTTCATCTTAAAGCAGGAAAATCGAGGTGGAAAGTTTTCAAATGAACACCGCCCTGTTTATATTTTTACTTTGTTATGCTGTTTAAAAGCAAAAGGAAAGCTCCTAATAGCAAAGAACATAAGAAATCCATAGAGAAAATGTAACAAAAAAAATGGTGCTGAGCCGGTTCTGGAATGTATTTATATGATGTCGAAACCGAAGTAAAACATGGCGTTGACCACTATAACTAACTAAACTTGTTGTTTGTTGGGTATAGGTAAAAAAGAAAAACTCTCGTTCAAATTACCTCAACTATACATTTTATTTTTTATCACACATCCTATTGACAAAATACACTTCAAATTAAAATCGATATTATCGTAAAACTAGAGTTACATGACTTTTTAACTTAAAATAGTAAAATTACTTTATGTATCTAGCAATTCGCCAGAAAATAAAGTGTACATAAATTAAAATAAAATTAAAAAAAAGTAAAAATTGAATCATAAATACCTAATAAAATGATTTATTTTTGCGTATCCATTTTTTTATAATAACAATTTTATGTCAATTTTTTGTTTGGAACTTTACGCGAATTATATTTAACTCGAACCGAATCGTTTGTGAAACAAATGTTACAAATAAAGGCAGTCCGAATAAACCACATACAGTATGTCTCCGTAAGTTGGAACCATATGGAAAACTTTTTTATTATTAATTTTACGAAAAAAGTTTTGCTTTATAAAAAGTTGTCATGGTCTAAAACCTAAAATGCAACTACCAGATATTAAATTATTCTAGGCGTATACGAGGTTTGTCAAAAAATATTAATTTTGCCCAAGAGCAAAGTACCTTTATTTTTGACAATATCGAAAATTGTTATTAAAAAAAGTTGATCAGAACTAAAAACCACGTTCAAATATGTAATTACGCCCATTTACGATGACATTTTTTTTTAAAGGTATGTGTACAATAACAATGCAAATTTAACTGTAGTTGCATGTAATCTAGGATGCTCTGACATACAAATAAACTGTTAATAGCAAGAACTGTTTGACAGCGACCGTCAAAACACGAAAAGGTTATCATGTCTTTAATAATTACAAGAGATAAATCTTCATTCCTAATTAATTAATAATGCAGAAAAAGTAATAAAAAATAACAGAACCTATTTTTTAATCGTAATTGGATGGAATTACATATTTGACAGTGGTTTTAAGTTCTGATGAACTTTTTTTAATAACAATTTTCGATATTTTAAAAAATAAACGTATTTTGCTCTTGGGCAAAATTCATATTTTTTGACAAACCTCGTATACGCCTAGAACAATTTAATATCTGATGGTTGCACTTTAGGTTTTAGACCATGCAGAACTTTTTATGAAAAATAACTTTTTTTCGTAAAATGAATAATAAAGAAGTTTTCCATATGGTTCCAACTTACGGAGACATACTGTATATATAACCAGTATATTGCCAATAGTATGCAACCAAACTTGTAAAAAATGATGCCACTATGCAGGCCGTTACCGGAATAGTGAGCATGCGCAATATGTAGTATAAACAAAACAAATGTCAATCAGCTATTAATTGCTTCGATGCGAACAGAACCGGTACTACTTTTAAGTGTTTTGTTGTCTACTTTACCTTTTAATTTGTAACTCTGGTAAAGGTACGAAAACTACCATTGCTATCCTATGTAATAAACTAGTGTTTTAAAAATTTAGCACCTAAAAATAGTTAAAAACATTTTAAGCCGGCCCTGTTAACATGATCCACAAAAATGATGTGACCTGCGCAAACTCTGTTTCCCGCTTTAGTCCTCCATAGGGGACACAATATTGTAACATGCCCTTAACAATATACTGGTTATATTATAATAATATGTGGTACAAACCCGAATGTGAAGTTGAAGACGTCTTCGAAGCAGTGGCGTGGTCAGAGGTTGGTTCATGGAGGGATTTAAAAATATTAAAGCATTATACAAAACATGTTGTTATTTAGGTAATAATCTATTATACGATCAGCAAGCAAAACTGATGATTTAGTTCGAAAAATGAATTATGAAACTGAAAACAATTTTCTTAGCAAAAAAGGGTGGTTAATGGCAATGAAGATGAAATGTTTACCGTAATAAAAATAGCACTTAAGAATGAACATTTCAAATATTAAGCGATTTCGACGAAAATGTTATGTAACCTGTCATTTTTAGCTAATCAGACCCTTGCATTTTGACATGTTGCCATAACAACAACCTATTTTTTTAAGAAATCACCCTAGCTATAAGATTAATAAGTGGAAATCTCTTTGGCTTGACAGCTCTGTAATTAAAACAGTGGCGATTATGTTATTATAAGGCGTAAATTTATCATTTATTTTTTACGCGTTATTATTTAATTATTTTAATACTGTTCCCTTGTTTTTCGTATAAAATTATGGAACGTAAAAATATTGCAATTAACTGCACTATTATTTTTACAAAACAGGCTGGTATTTTTTCTCTTTTCTCTAGTACTATAAAGTTATGTGACATATAGAATGTATTCTACATTATTTAATTATGTACGCCTTATTCTACTAGAGCACAGGTAAATTAAAAAAATTGGCAATAATAGTTATTTATGATGTGAGTGTTAAAAGTGATATTTTATTTTGTGAGTGAAAAAGTTTGTGAAATGAGCGGAGCGTAGTGGAGCGAATTGAACAACTTTATGAACATAATAAAATTACTTTAAATATCATACAATGTTTTTTGTATAACTGCCCTATTTCGATAATAAAATAGGGGAATTTGGAATGACATTAAACTTCAAAATGTATTTTAATATTCAAATAATCACAAGGTTGTTGTGAATGACAAACGTTGCCAACGCTATGGTTACTAACAAATGCTTGTTTACAAATGGTACTGGGGATTCTAGTAATGTGTTGCGAAGCTCCCTAAAGTCACAAGGTATTAATGTTAGCAAAATTGTTCTAGTTGTACGATTAATATTAATGTCCATAAGTAATGATTGTTAAATATTGATAATAAAAATTTGCACTTCCTAAAATTATTATTATAATTTAATTTGATTTCATCATAAAAAAATGTAGTGTCAAAAATAATTTTAACACAAGTATTAAAAATATTTTTAACACTCTTCCACGTAAACAATCACTTTTAACACTGTTGACTGTCATTAAAATTGTCACTTTTAATGGCAGTTGTACAAAAAACTATTTTTATTACTTTTTATAATGTGACGTTTTGGAAATGATATTGAATGGGTTCTCTTTAATCATGGACATCTTAGTTTACCATTCTTTTATAATACTAACAACTCCCTACTAAGATGTCGCTTACAGGAGTACGTCACCAATTTAATTCTATTTTCAAATAGTTTTAGTCTTAAAATTTCCAGAGAGATTATAAGTGAAAATCGTTTTCAGATTCATAATTCTATAAAAATCATGACTTTCGATGAGCGTTTCGGTGAGCGTATAATATACAGTAACCCAAAGAAGTACAAAGCAAAGGTTTACTGTTAAAGGTAATATATTTGCTTTAGGTGTATAGTCAACCTTGGCATATTTTCATTTTCGGTAAGTTCTACCACAACCACCATCCAGGTTCTTACCGAAACAATTAAATGCAAGCGGTTCATGTTATTGTTCCTTAAAAAACAGTTCATATTAATTTAATTTGTAATTTTCCTCGCAAGATATCATTGTCAACAATCCAAGTGGGTTTGTGGTAAACTTTTCCCATGAAACGTGTTCAAGACTACGAGATTGCCGTTGTCGAAAAAACGGCAGATCCCCATGGGCAAGTCTATTCTCGTAAACTAAGAAGTAAGGCCCTGGAGACTGGTTATCTTTTAGAGTAAATCTATATTTCTTATAAATACTTTATTGCACCTTTTTAAGCCGTTAAGACGTCCTGTAAATTCATAATTAAAATGGTTAAATACTGTGATGTTATCATCAACACTAATATATTTACAATGGGGATAAATATTATCCAATCATATTCTAGTCTTTAAGCCCGATAAATATACTGAGTTATTTATTTTGTAACAGTTGTGTCTCGAAAAGATATCGAATTTTCCCGTTGCTCTCACTCGAGAATGTTATACTTTTCAATGACGATCCAATCGTCGTTGATTTTTTTCCAAGGGCGAGCAGCAAATTTGGTAGCGTTTCTTTCTATATTCTTAAAAAATGTCGCGAAAATCCATAAAAGTAGGGTTTGCATTCGCGATTTCGTTCTTTGATCAATAATTCGTTATTTTTACGTTTTATCCAAATATCGTCCGAATTTCCATTTTTGAAGCACAATTAGCTGCAGTTTCAAAATAATTATTCTTGGTTGTAATGAGAATAATTTTATGTTATAATGATTTAATCATAATACGCTATGGCGATTTTGTTTATTAAAATATAGTTGTCGCGGCTCTCTGATTATTACCAATTCATAATTGTCCTAGGTGTTCCTATGAGAAATTATAAATTATACTTGTATTATGCCTAGCATAATGCTTTTACTATGAAACGTATTATTATAACTGGTTATAGATAAAAAGTTTATATATCACGAAACGACACAAAAATAATAACAAAATGTCTGTTTAAGGCGGGAGTATCAACGGCTTGCCCACCTATAACCTATTTCGCGTAGATTTTTTTTTCTAGTTTTTACACACAATTTAAATAAAATCAATATCGACTGCATATTCTATAGGTAATAATTAAAATATAAATAAATATGAAGGAATTTCATAACTAAAATAATAAAAATATGTGGTAGTAGTAAGTAGTAGTAACATGTTTTATTTAGCAAAAAGCTACAATTAAATATTTTTTAATACATTTTTTTAACATCTTTTTTTAGATTTATTTTTAAATTTTAAAACGTAACCTTCTTTTAACAAAAACAGACAAAGAAGTTAAACATTTTGTAAATTGTATCAAATATTACGTATTATTTTGTGTTTTTAATTAAATGTAATTTTAAAGTTTTTTTTTAAACAGTTTTACTGATTTTTGAGATTTAATAGAATTTTCCAAATTATTATATTCTATCAAACCTTTATAAAAAAATTGATTTATAAGCAAATGCTAAGCTAAAAAAAAAATTTAATTTCTGACAAACCTACAACCAATTTAAATTTTTCAACATAAAATTAATTTTTGTATATTAGTTACAATTTAAAATAATCCGCCTTGCCTTATTTTGTAAAATTTGTAATTTATCAAATATTTCCTCACTAGCACAATATAAAATGGAAAAACAATAAAGAAAATGTTGTAATATAATAGTAATAAATACAGTTTTTTTAGAAAACAAACTTAAATTAGAATTGATTCTTTTAAAATAATCTTCTTTTCCGGCAATCTTCGATATGATACTTTCAAGATAATTAAAAATTTTTAATTTTATATCAATGATTATCCCTAAATATTTAAAACTGTTTAGTAATTCCAAATTTTCATCATCAATTACAACATTTGTATTTTGACGATTTAAATTTTATCCGGTAAATTTTTTTAAATACATAGTATTATGTCATAGTTCTTTCATTATACAATTCTCCCAAAATTAGCAATAAAATAAATTGATATTTTTGTAATATGTCAGATATTACTTAAATAATATGCAGACGATATTGAAGGTAGTTTTAGTTTGAAGAACGTTGAGAATCCCACCTTAAAGGTTGCAGACAATAATGTTTCTTGAATGACATGTTGTTATTATTTAATGTTCACAATTTCTCAGCATTTTATTAAAAAAATGTAATTTTTGACAGGTACCGAATGACAGATGCATACAGTTGAATACATAATTTTTAGTCTAATTTGAAGCAAAAACGATTGCCATTATTTAATTTAAACTAATCTTATTAATAAGAGTTCCATATGGAGCGGACTTTATTGGTGACGCAATAGAAAGCAAATTACTATATTTTATTGTTTCAGCGACAAGGTGGGAAAACCTCGAAGCTTTACCCCCACGTCATCGGTGCAGGTTTATACAAGGCAACCGCCGGGGTTTGTACTTTGTCACGTTAAGTGTACTCTGTTGTATGTTTCTCGGCCTTTAAAAATAGTAATATTAGGCATGCGCCTAGTTGTTCAACAAAGAAAAATAGTACTCTGCGCGATACACCCTTACACGGTATGCCCACGCGCATAAATTCTCTCATATGGTGACGTCACGTGAGGGAGTCCAGCGGGGGGTTTTAAACAATAAGACTTTATTATTTAAATATTGGAACAGTTTAACAAACAAACAACAAAGAAAAACCTAAAAGTCTTACCTACTCCACAAAATTTAATAGAATAAACTTCTTCAAGGATCTCTACATGTTTCGAACGTAGAAACGTTCATCAGGAGACAGAAAATTTATAAAATGCTAATAGTATTAGTAAAAGCGAAAATGGTATAAAACCTTAATGGAGCTTTTATGACATTGAAAAATTGAAATGTAGAAGTGACATATCGACTGTTTACTACCAATACCTCCTATCTACACTTTTGGTCAAAAATAAGTTAGTTATACCAATAGGCAGATATTTGTTAAATCTTTGGAATAGAAATACCTCCTAGTTATTAAGATTCATATTTTCGCGCCAGTTTTCAAATGGAAATATCACCAAACTACACAAGTCCCTTACAGTGTAATCTATCTATCCTATCTCCCATTTTGTTGTGAACGGTGTTGTGTTACCAGCTGGTACGTTTCATTTGATTACTGGTTGTTTTATGTATTTTTTTTTGTTTTTCCGTTAAAAAGTAGTCATTTATGTCTCTTGTGATCTGTAATGTAATATTTTTAATTCGAACATGCTGATTTATTTGTTAAAAATGAATGAAATTCTATTGTAGATAGGAGATCTTTCCGTTTTATACTAGTGAAATTATCTATTATGATAAAAGTTAAACAGTTTTTTGTCCCTCCTGAACATCTTTAGTTTTTACACTTAGGAGTTATTGGTTGTAAGCAGTCGATATATAAAAAAGGTTGAGGAGAGTTAAAACATGCTGAGCATGTGAAGAAAGTTAGTAAAGGAAGTCTAAACAACCAAATAAAATGAGGAAGAAGAAAAAGGCCTTCTAAAGAGAAGGTGTCGAGGATTTTTTAATTTTTTTGTAAAATTATTGATATGCCTGTGTAAGAGAGCATAAAGATAAGAATTGTCATTTGTAGAAGTCATAATCTGTAAAAATAAAACTTGAAATTAAAACCAAAAGTAAAAAAGAATATAAATATTCTTCTACAAATGACAATTCTTATCTTTATACTGTCTTACAGACAAATCAATAATTTTACAAAAAATTTAAAAAATCCTCGACATTCTCTTTGGAAGGCCTTTTTCTTCTCCCTCATTTTATTTGCTTGTTTAGACTTCCTTTACTAACTTTCTTCACATGTTCAGCATGTTTTAACTCTCTTCAACCTTTCTTATCTTTGTCACTTCTACATTTTAATTTTTCAATGCCATAAAAGCTCCATTAAGGTTTTATATAATTTTCTCTTCTACTAATACCATCAACATTATATAAATTTTCTGTCTCCTGATGATGAACGTTTCTACGTTCGAAACATGTAGAGACCCCTAAAGAATTTCAATATTCTATTAAATTTTGTTTAGGTTTTTCTTTTTTTTCTATACTTTAAACTCCACTTTAAGCATGAACTACTTCTTCATAATATTATTGTTATGTAAATGCAATAATGTTTTTTTTTATTGTAAAAAAAACCGATACCCAATTTGAAAACACATAGGCACCAGCTTTTTCTACCAAATACGTATCAGAGTTGATAAAAATCACTTAGTTAACAATTTAAGATGTTCCAGTAGGTTATATACCCATCAAAACATATTAAAAAATAACAACAGTCACAGAAGAAATAAAAGTAAATTTGCTCGCTTTTTACAATGGCCCGGTAATATGTGAGGTTAGAACCGGCTCTGGCATGTGACACAATGCGCAGCCGTGTCCAAATTTCGACAGGCTAGTCGACATACCGTGTATAAATGTATCGCGGTACTCTAGCTGTTAGTTGAATCGCGCCAAACGCAAAAGAAATGACAAACGATTTTCGTTGTGAATCCCAGCGACAGCTAGTAAGTAATGGCAGTTGTATAACGTAGGTATAGTGTAAAACAGTTTAAAATAGTCTATGTTGTATCAGGTTAAATTTTTCAGTTCCTATAGCATAGCTATCAATAATTGTCAAACCACTAATTTTTTACCACCTAACCCTATCCTACAGAAAATTTTTTTCATGATGAACTACAATGGCGGATACTACGTTTGTACTACGATTACAAGGACAGTTCAAAATGATTACGCTGGGTGCGTCACAGCATACTCGACCCAAGTTCTGTGAAAAACGCTCTCTTAAGTAACCCACATACTATAACTTTGTTGGCTGCTTTGTTCGACGAAAGCAAGTAAGAAAGTAACATAGTCTAAATGCATATTAGGTGTCTCCCCGATGTTAAAATCGGTTAGATTGTGAAAAGTTTTTTTTACTACACGTATAGTATTTCTAAATCTAATTAAAAAGCATTATTACCTGCATAATCTCTTCCGTTTGCAGCGGGCCAATATGGCGGCGTTGACATATTGAGCGTTAAGTTTTTTTTATTTATTTCAATTAGCTCTAGCGAGACTATGTACAGTTACCGTCACAAAAATCCGGGCAGCAGTTTTTTCTATTGTAAGCCGACCTTTATACATCTCGAATACCTAAAAATTACCTGTTTTAATGACATTGATAAAAATTGTCAACTGAACTAAATTTACAAATATGCCCTGTCATTTAAATGCTGCCGAAAAGTCGAAAATTGTGACACTGCTAGAAGAAGGATGGTCAGAGAGACGAGTGGCTCAAAGATTTCAAACGGCAAAAAGTACAGTTATTCAAAGTAATGGAAGGGCAATAAAATATTAAATACTATTAGTTTTATTTCCTCCTCAGTTTATTTATATTGCCATAGTTTTGTAGTAGTAGTTACTTTACCTCTTTTAAGCTATTTCTGTATTGAATAATAAGTTATTATTGTCTAGTTTACTTTACCAAAATCTCTTTACCACTACTTTTACCTTCCAATCTATGGTAGTAAAGGTAAAAGCCTGAATTATCAAAATTCAGGAAAAAAATGTTAGCTGTCAGATTAGTGCCGGATTTTTGTGACGGTAACTGTACATGGTGAGGAGAGAGGGGCGGAGGTTTTTTTGTACAAATGTGTGTACTTTCAAAAAATTTACACCGAAAGCAAGAGTGACGCACCCAACCTATCAATATAGAAAATGTAACAAATAAAAAAACTGTCAATAGATAAAAACGCAACAGTTACCTAACAAAACTACCGTTTATATACGCGTTTGGCAAAGTGCAATCTTGGTATTTGTGTAAAGGTTTATTAGAATAGATGTAGATGTCAATGCCCGTAAAGGAATACCCCCTCTGGTGACATGTTTAAACATTCTTTTGCTGCAAGCCAGTGAGAAATTTTCTCAAAATTAGTATTAGTAATATTATTAGAAAAAATATAACAGGGTTGCACTTTGCCAGACGTGTAGTTGAAACGCATATATAAAAAACGGATAATGACTTTCTCATGGAAAAATAACGAAAGGGGAAACTACACCGTCAAAACTTGCTGTCATGTTTACAAACAAGCTGTTTTTATGCGATGACCGAAAACACCCCAATGTATGTTTAGAAAAACGAAAATAGACTTGACTTAGTTGCCTGTCAACAATCAGCCATAGCACCTCGTGTGTGTGTGTGTATATAAATAGGGTTTAGCTTAGAAGCTTAGACGTTATTTAATTATAAATGCACAGCGGTAAGTTAAGGTGTCATTTCCCCCCTTTTTTCATGGATTTTCCCGCCACAGTGGCGCTATGGAACGCATGAACAATAGCTTTATCTAGCGTTGCACAGCTAAATTTATACCTGGGGGTCGATTTTTTAAACACAGCTAATAAAAACGCTATAAGGGTTTTTATAGGCGTTTGAAAAAACCGAATTTTTAATCAGATCTAACCACATATATGTAACCAGTATATTGCCAATAGTATGCAACCAGGCTATTAAAAAGTGAGGCCGCTATGCGGCTCGTTACAGGAATAGTGAGCATGCGCAATATTTAGTATAAAAAAGTATAAACAACAAATAGCAATCAGCTGTTGCTTCGATGCGAACAGAATTTTCATTTTCTTGTAGTGTTTGTGTTAGTGTTATTTTATCTAGTTTATAATAGACACTATAATAGCGCCTTTTAACTTGTAACTATGATAAAGGTACCTAAATTACCTTTGCTATCCTATGTAATAAATTAGTGTTTTAAAAATTTACCACCCAAAAATAGTTAAATACATCTTAAGCCGGCCCTGTTCAGGGTTTACAGGAACCAAAAAATTATGTGAACTGCGCAAACTCTGTATCCTGCTTTAGTTCTCCATAAGGGTCACAATCTTGTAACATGCCCTTAACAATATACTGATTATAATATAATAACAATGCGTGAACAAACATTTGATATTTGAATCGAAAATGTTTCGAAACGTTTCTCATCAAAGAATTTGTGTTCAATTTGTGTGATCCTAATCTGATCGACATCTGATAATATAATTTTTGTATTGCAGGGTTAGTCAAGAGGTCTAAAGGCACCCATTCACGTTCAGTCGGCCGGCCGTATTTTGACGGAGAGATAATGGCCGGGCTGCCGGTACTCACTACACACACGCAGTTAAATGACGAGTCGCGTTCTGCCGGCGGCCTGTCGACTGTTAAAACTTAACGTGTGTAGTAGTTTACTGGCCGGCATTGGACTGCAGGCCTAATTTTACTCCAAACTAAAATTTGACAGAACTGTCAGCTCCAGTTCACATTTAAAACTTTAATTTCTAATTAAGTAATGTCGAGAGCCAAGATTTTAAACTATTATTACTTATAATCTTAAACAAAGGACATCTACATACCACAAACATTTTTTATAACATCTACTCTTTTCAAATTTTATATACAATTTTCTCTCCTCACACTTCGCTGCGTTAATGCAGAAGTATGCTATGTCCATTTCTAGCGAAATTGAGGTTTTCACGCCTATGTCCAGTTTAAATGTTATAAAATTTGCTGCACAAATATCGTATCTCTATATTTAACCTTGAGTCTAAAAATAGCTGCAATCAAACTAGCTTATGTCCAACCAAATGAAATATTTCAATGCAGAAGTATTTTATGTGGACATATAATACTTTATCATTTTAATGTTGGACATAGACTAGTACTGCCCTGTTAAAGTGATCATCGTTAAACCGTTTATTGTCTTCTTAGCTAAAAAATATGTATAAAAGCAGAACCTATAAAATTTTTAATAATGCTGTTACTCAAGAAGAAGCGTGTGTAGTGAGTACCGGCCGCCCGGCCATTATCTCTCCGGCAAAATATGGCCGGTCGACCGAACGTGAATGGGTTCCTTACAGATCGAAATGGCCGAGGTCGAATTAGTGGTGTTTAAAACATTAACCCCCCTGGCGCTTCAGATTTGCGTTTTCGCACGCTACTGAATCATACTCATCCTCTTAACAAAAAAAATGTAATTACAAAGGAAAATAGAACTCACCCGTTTCCGAGCAGACATAATTAAAATTTATTAAAACGCTAAATGCGATGACACATACGGCGTTTTTGTAGCGGTTTCAAAACCGCACGAACCGCCTTGTGTGTCATCGCCCTAAAGAGTCCAAACATGACGTCATAAAAACCAAACCAAACGACTTTGTACCGGGTGTCCCACTAAGAATAGCTCTCGGCAGTATCTCAGAAAGGGTTAGTCGTATGGCTTGCGGAAAAAAAAATGTTTAGTAAAAGTGGCCATGAGAAATTGTTGGAAATTATTTTTAATTTCCTCATTTCGCCACAAGAGGGCACAATTAATTTTTTTTTTTTTAATTCTAAATTTCTCCGAAAATTCCCATATTAACTGAGATTACATTATCGAAAAGCTTAGACAATTCTGCATCATTTTGGTTTAAGGCTCGTTGGCGTACTGGGGGAAGGTAAGTAACTTCAATTGCCGTATCCAATGATACACGATAGTTTCTAATAAAATTGCTAGAAGGCACAATTTGTAATAATAACAGTTTTTTCGATTTTATCCCGAAAATTCAAATCATACGGTATAACTATGACATAATAATCGGAAAGTAGATGAAATTTGCAAGAAAAGATGTGAAGCCCGCAGTTCAATATATTTGTTCGTTTCAGAGTTATTGCCAAAACAATAATTTTTAATACAAATTACGCCCTCTAGCAATTTTATTAGAAACTATCGTGTACCATTGGATACGACAATTGAAGGTACTTCCAAACAAGCTTAAATTTAGTAAAATCGGATAAGTCGTTTAGAAGTTACAGCGATTTTAATGTTTACACTTTCACTTGATAAGAGTGGGAGAAGCTATTGAAAGTATAAACATTAAAATCGCTGTAACTTCTAAACAACTTATCCGATTTTACTAAATTTAAGCTTTTTTGGAAGTACCTTCAATTGTCGTATCCAATGGTACACGATAGTTTCTAATAAAATTGCTAGAGGGCGCTATTTGTATTAATAATTATTACTTTGGCGATAACTCTGAAACGAACAAGGATATCAAACAGCGGTCTTCACATTTTTTCTTGCAAATTTCATCTACTTTCCGATTATGATGTCATAGATAGTATGATTTGAATTTTCGGGATAAAATCGAAAAAACTGTTATTATTACAAATTGCGTCCTCTAGCAATTTTATTAAACACTGTCGTGTGCTGTTGGATACGGCGATTGAAGATACTTACCTTTCCCTTCCAAACAAGCTTAAATTTAGTAAAATCGGATAAGTCACTTAGAAGTTACAGCGATTTTAATGTTTACACATTCAATAGCTTCCCCCACGCTTATCAAGGTCGGTACGCCAATGAGCCTTAAACCAAACTGATGCAGAATTATCTATTCTTTCTAATGATGCAACTAGAAGTATACCATAATATGAGAATTTTCGGAGAAATTTAGAATTAAAAAAAAATTTTTAATTGTGCCCTCTTGCGGCGAAATGAGGAACTTAAAAATAATTTCCAGCAATTTCTCATGGCTACTTTTACCAAAAATTTTTGCGCAAGCCATACGACTAAACCTTTCTGAGATACGGCCGAGAGCTATTCTTAGTGGGACACCCGGTACATGTTTTTGTTTGGATATTAACAGACTAGGTTTTATATTTAAATTTTACGACTTAAAAGTTTACTTGCACCACTTACTGGGGTACCGCAAAATTATTACTTTGTTCTTAAATATGTTGGACGCAAAATAAGGTCGTTAAAAGTGTCAAACTGTTTGTTATTTCACAGTCATACGATGCGATCATATGCCCTTTCACCTCCACCACTATTATCCATATTTCTTCAATTTATGAGAACCTCCATTATTAGAAATACGTATCATTTTCACTTATTAATTTGGTATATACGCATTTGTAATAATATTGAGCATCGCAGATTCATAGAGAACTAAGTTTATGTTGGGAAAGAAAAAAAACATGGTTATGCTATAGCCCGGAATGTCGTGGCTAATTCCAGTTCAGGACTCAGTAAAATTAAAATGATGCTAGAGTGTAATTGACTAATTTAATATACCTTTTAAGAGCCATGTGTTCCTAACGGCCAAGACACAATTAAAAAATAAGCAATGTGCAGAAAAAAATACAAACTATAATGGCACAATACAGTGTTCCTTCAGCTTCTTTTAACTTTTCGTTTTGTCGACAGGACCAGGTTATTTTGGTAAAGTTTGCCGATTTTATCGCAAACAGATAAACAAAGTGTTAAAAACAAATGTAAAACACCTCTCTAACCTGAAAATTAAACCGACAAATGTCAAAATAGTTATTGGGGGGGCGGGACATATTCTATACAGGGTTGGCAAATATCCGATATATATCGATATACAGGGTGTTACAAATTCGAGTGTATGCATGGGGATCTCGTAAACTGTAAGAGATACAAGGTCGGTTAAATTGAGGCAAAGTTGTGTAGTGTGTTGCTAAACAAAATGTCGTTTCGGAATTTGAATAATTCCGTATACTTCCGGAGATATCCGGAAAACACCGAATTCTCACAAATACGTTTTTATTTGTTCCTGACCTTATTTGAGAAGATATTTTGAAATAAACGTCACATCGGTACAGCCACTTTTTCCCCTCTACAAAATGACGTTATTAAATTTAAAATCCGACGTTTCGTTTCCGAGCAACCACCAACAACTTAATTTTTTTTTAAATACGACCCTGGATTTTTTTTTCTTTGAATCGTGACCTTTGGACCTCCTTAAAGCAATGACGGGTTAAAATTGTCAAAAAATTAATTGGATCTATGAAAAATAAGGTCCTGAATCTACTTTGTCTATCTATCTTTGTCTAACACGTTACTTTTGCTAACCTAACCTAATGAAAGATATCACATATTACTATACAAAATGAAACCAAAGGTCACGATTCAAAGGAAAAAAATCCAGAGTCGTATTTAAAAAAATTAAGTTGATGGTGGCTGCTCGGAAACGAAACGTCGGATTTTAAATTTAATAACGTCATTTTGTAGAGGGGAAAAAGTGGCTGTGCCGATGTGACGTTTATTTCAAAATATCTTCTCAAATAAGGTCAGGAACAAATAAAAACGTTTTTGTGAGAATTCGGTGTTTTCCGGATGTCTCCGGAAGTATACGGATTTATTCAAATTCCGAAACGACATTTTATTTAGCAACACACTACACAACTTTGCCTCAATTTAACCGACCTTGTATCTCTTACAGTTTACGAGATCCCCATGCATACACTCGAATTTGTAACACCCTGTATATTTTATTTTTAGTTATTTTTAAAGAAAAAAAATACATATAGGAATCCTTACAGAGGACACCGAGATCTATTATTGGCATATTAAATATTTATTTTACGCATAATACTAATTGCGGTATAGATGCATTAATGCTTAAAAGTGTTGCTATTCACCCCATTTTACGGTACCCAAGGGCGTCGCCAGAGAGGGGCAGGGGGGGCAGCAGCCCCCCCTAGAGGTTCTAAAAATACGGCTTACGAGAATCGGTTCTAAGACGGAAATTAATACCCAATATTTCCCGGTTATGCGAAACAAGGTGGAGCGAAAAACACAAAAGCATCAGGGTTTTTAAAGAGAATTTTTGTGCTATAATGGAGGCTTTAGAAACAATATTCCGGTATTATAGAACCCACAGTAAACGTGCTCCAATCAGTATCCTTGGACACGGTTCAGGCATCCTAGCATATTAGTCGCATTTTACAAAACTGATCAAAGACCACCGTAACGATCCCGAAAAAGTTACAGAAGATATTATCAAAGATGCTACTGCTATTGCGGAAAAAATTGGACTGACGGAAGATATGAAATCCATACCCCGTACTGTTGAAAGACAACAACACCGCAGCAACCACCCGGCAAAAAGCCCTTCAGAATTCTGGCGGAGGTCTATGACAATTCCTTATTTGGACTCAATTATAAATTCCCTCGAAATAAGGTTCTCTGAAGAAAATAGACCATCCTTTGCCCTAACAAAACTACACCCTGCGCAAATGAAAAAATATCTTTGAAAGACCTTAAAGAAGCATGCGAGGAATTCAGAAACTTTTACGGTATTTTGGATATCAAGAATGAGATAGAACTTTGAAAAAAAATATGGGAGGAAAAACCAGAATCGACCAAACTAAGTGTTGTGGAAGTCCTTAAGGAAACTGACGATTTTTTTCCTGCGATAACAAAGGCCTCGAGGATTATTATTGCTTTACCTTGTACCACTTGTACAGTTGAAAGGTCATTCAGTAGCTTGAGGAGAATCAAAACCTGGTTGAGGAGCACGATGACTGGAACTCGCCTCAATGGCCTCGCCATGATGAGTGTACACAGGCAAGACATTTTCAAGAACTTGGACGATTTTATAAACAAAGTAACCAACAAATTCGCTAGCAACCCTAGACGATTATGTTTAAATTGATTTTGTATGTAAATAATTTATTCGTTTTCTATTTTTTTTTAATTAAAACTTTCTTCAGTTCTTCTATGCTGCCCCTCCCTAGCTCACTGGCTGGCGACGCCCTTGACGGTACCAATATAAATGGTAGATAATCTTTGTGTGCTTGTACTATAAAACGATTGCTCAATTTGTATAAATAAACTCATCTACTATATTGCCAATCCCTTTTGTTTCTGGTTGTGTACATTTTTTAATTTTCAATATAGTAATTAATTATTCAGTTACCATATTTGTCTGCGGCATTGTAGTTTATTTCCGCTAATATCACTATTATTATTTCAATTTTATTGTGTACGTCGGTAATGGCAACAAGTTTGAGTTCATATGTAAACGCTAAGCTACAAAACCTTCGAAGTAATGCCATGTATATAATAATTCTAAATATGGGCCCGCGAATTCTGCCTTGTGAGCTTTTTTTTTCGATGAAGCGCGTCTTATTAATGAGGAAATTTCAGTAATGAAACGAAAACAATAACCAATGAAAATTATGGTCCATTTGTCCACTTTATGCAACTAAGCCATAAAACTTTTGAATATGCGGCCAAAAAATACTGGGACTGTTTGTAATTTTAACATTGCTCAACAATACATGGTGCGCGATAATCGTTTAAAAGGTTTTATGGCTTGGGTGCGTTACCATTGGGCGAATGGAGTATATCTGCTGCTATCTGCGAATCATGACCTTTTCTAATTGCCGTCAACTGCTAAACCGTAATGCGTTTAGTGAAATCAAACACAATATCACCTGATATTGTGATATTTTTTTTTATCCGCAAGATTCTTGGATAAATCAAATAGTGCCACGGGGCATTTTTAGAGTCAGGTGTGCCACTTTTGGCACGATTGTGGAGAAAGGAACAACGCTGTTTGTATAGAATTTGTAGAATTATACCGTTGATCTTTTGACTGCAATAAACCCTCATTATCCCTTTGACGACCATAAAATAAATAATGAATCCCAAATTTTAAAACCTTTTCGAGCAGAGCCGGACCAGGTACAAATTCAATTTATACCTATGCCTGATTCAGATATAAATACAAACTGATTTTTAATAATTTTAGCCTTTAGTGGTTTTCCGGCGAGTCATTTTTAGTTGGGCTTATTAGTGGTAGAATGTGGCATCCTTGGAATTGTGCCGATAGGGGGGCATATTCAAGTGTCATTTTTAAAAGAAAGCATTTATTTCCCGATGCCAAACTAATAATTAAAAATGTTTATCAATCTTTGTTGAGTAGACATTTTAATTCGATGGACGCTTTAGCAGAGACGTCTACTTTGACAAAAACTCCTTTATCTTCGGTAAGAGACATAGTACTTAAACCTGTTAATCCTAGAAAAAATCGGAGTGATTTTGGCACATTTAGAAGCATTGACGAAAATAACATGGATTTATTAAGAACCAAATATATGAGGCACAAACGGTACCCACTTTGATTTCCCTCAAAGAACGGCTGATTAAAGACGAAACAAATATCTCTTGTTGCCTTTGAAGCCTTAGGAAAATATTGCGTAAAATGGGTTTTAAATACCGAAGCATTAATAAAAGACAAACATTAATGGAATCTTAACGTTTACGGGAATGGAGACTTAAATATTTAACAGCTGTTAAACCATTTAGAGAAGAAAATCTTCTAATAATTATTTACCTTGACGAAACCTGGAAACATTTATTATAGGTACCTACCTAAAACTAAAAAATACCTATCTATTTATTTTAAATTATAAAAATAAATCATGTGGTGTAGGTACATTTTCAAGCCGACCCTGATCCCATTTAATCCCCTTTGAAGAGGTTGAGGCGTATACAATAGGGTTTAATCAGGTAGTTTATTTTTGGCAGTAAGAGTCAACAGTATAATTCTGCAAATACTATGCTCTGCTTTCTACTCTGGTGTTACAAACTTTAAATTTTTGTTGTGAAAGGCGTTCCATACCCCCCATATGACTTAGGTACAAGGTAAATTGTTTCACCTATCGAACCATTCGTTGTTACTTTCAGCCACTGACACTATATTGACAGCTATCAGTTAATGTAACGCTATAATCTAAACATCGCAAAAAAATGGGACCATTCTGTTACAGATACAAATGTGCAGTAAGAGCGGCAGCGAAGCGATCGAGAGAGACGGAGGAAGAGAAAGCGTTAAGACGGGAAAAAAATAAAATAAGGGCAGCTCAGAGGCGGAAAAATATGACACCGGAACAGAGGGCGGAATGGAGGGAAAGAAATCGGATACAAACCAAAGAAAGGCGCGAGCGGGAGTCAGAATTAAAGAAAATCGTTAGAAGGTAAATGGTGCGATCTCAGTCTTCTAATGTAACTGTATGTAAATGTAATGTAAACTCTCTATTTTATTTTATTTTATTTTTATGTCTTTTAAATGTAATATGTATATTCTCTGTTTTTTGAATGTGAATATGCAAACCATATTTTATTATATTTTATTTCTTACTTTGTATAGTATTTGCAGAATTATACCATTGACTTTTACTGCCAAAAATAAACTACCTGATTAAACACTATTGTATACGCCTCAACCTCTTCAAAGGGGATTAAATGGGATTAGGGTCGGCTTGAAAATGTACCTACACCACATGATTTATTTTATAATTTAAAATAAATAGATAGGTATTTTTAGTTTTAGGTAGGTAACCTATAATAAATGTAAAATAATGATAACAATTAATGATAATTGAAAATAATATAATTTAAAAGTATAACTATTAGGATAACAAGTACAATAACAATTAATTAAATTCTACAAAACTATTGATAATTTATTCAAAATTTAACTCTCTATCACTATCACTATCTTCATCTAAGCCTAAACTTATAATTAAGGGTTGAACACTTGTAATCATACAATTGTAAGAATTTTCCACCTTATATAAGTACATGCTGTACACAGTTTTTCCAGCTGTCTGCAGAAATTTTTCTTACTTCGTTTATAATTAATTCTACTACACATGCATTTAATGTAGGAGAAATATTATTTCTCCTAATATTGGATTTTAATTGGTGCCATATTAGCTCAATAGGATTGAATATACAATAGTATGGGGGAAGACGCAACACTGTATGTCCATTTTCTGCTGCAAGTTTGTCACACTCGTATTCCTTATTTATTTTAAAAGCTTTTAACACTTCTAGCAGTTCTCGTTTTTTGTAAGTTTCTTCAAAATATAAATCATTTTCAATAATAAAATTTTGACTTTCTGCTTTTGTATTATTATAATTGGGAATGATTTTTGCTTGCCGACTAGCATTGTCCATTACAATGACCCTATTTTCAGGTATATTTTTAAGGAGTTTATGTTTAAACCAATCTTCAAAAAGTTGTGCGTCGGTATCTTGATGGTAATCTAAAGAAGAATCTGCTATGTTTTTAGCTGAAAGCAACAGACAATTTGGAACAAACCCGTTCTCTGAACCAGCATGTAAATATTGTGATTCATTTGCCTTTATTTGATGGTGCCTTGGTTTGACATTATTTGGAAGAATCATCCCAACCTTTTCTTGGAGTGTCATGGGTATCGAACCATTTTCTACTCTACATTGTTTAATAGCTGTTAAACAATGTAAAGAAGAAAATGGTTCGATACCCATGACACTCCAAGAAAAGGTTGGGATGATTCTTCCAAATAATGTCAAACCAAGGCGCCATCAAATAAAGGCAAAAGAATCATAATATTTACATGCTGGTTAAGAGAACGGGTTTGTTCCAAATTGCCTGTTGCTTTCAGCTAAAAACATATCAGATTCTTCTTTAGATTACCATCAAGATACCGACGCACAACTTTTTGAAGATTGGTTTAAACATAAACCTTTTAAAAATATACCTGAAAATAGCGTCATTGTAATGGACAATGCTAGTCGGCAAGCAAAAATCATTCCCAATTATAATAATACAAAAGCAGAAAGTCAAAATTTTATGATTGAAAATGATTTATATTTTGAAGAAACTTACAAAAAACGAGAACTGCTAGAAGTGTTAAAAGCTTTTAAAATAAATAAGGAATACGAGTGTGACAAACTTGCAGCAGAAAATGGACATCCAATGTTCTTCCATACTATTGTATATTCAATCCTATTGAGCTAATATGGCACCAATTAAAATCCAATATTAGGAGAAATAATATTTCTCCTACATTAAATGCATCTGTAGTAGAATTAATTATAAACTAAGTAAGAAAAATGTCTGCAGACAGCTGGAAAAACTGTGTACAGCATGTACTTATATAAGGTGAAAAATTCTTACAATTGTATGATTACAAGTGTTCAACCCTTAATTATAAGTTTAGGCTTAGATGAAGATAGTGATAGAGAGTTAAATTTTAAATAAATTATCAATAGTTTTTTAGAATTTAATTAATTTTTATTGTACTTGTTATCCTAATAGTTATACTTTTAAATTATATTATTTTCAATTATCATTAATTGTTATCATTATTTTACATTTATTATTGGTTACCTACCTAAAACTAAAAATACCTATCTATTTATTTTAAATTATAAAATAAATCATGTGGCGTAGGTACATTTTCAAGCCGACCCTGATCCCATTTAATCCTCTTTGAAGAGGTTGAGGCGTATACAATAGGGTTTAATCAGGTAGGTTATTTTTGGCAGTAAAAGTCAATGGTATAATTCTGCAAATACTATACAAAGTAAGAAATAAAATATAATAAAATATGGTTCGCATACTCACATTCAAAAAACAGAGAATATACATATTACATTTAAAAGACATAAAAATAAAATAAAATAAAATAGAGAGTTTACATTACATTTACATACAGTTACATTAGAAGACTGAGATCACACCATTTACCTTCTAACGATTTTCTTTAATTCTGACTCCCGCTCGCGCCTTTCTTTGGTTTGTATCCGATTTCTTTCCCTCCATTCCGCCCTCTGTTCCGGTGTCATATTTTTCCGCCTCTGAGCTGCCCTTATTTTATTTTTTTCCCGTCTTAACGCTTTCTCTTCCTCCGTCTCTCTCGATCGCTTCGCTGCCGCTCTTACTGCACATTTGTATCTGTAACAGAATGAAACGAAGAATTTGATTTCGTTCCTTAAAAATTTATGGTACGTTACTTTTTCTTTATATTTTAAGAGAATTGTAATTAGAAATTTTGTTCATGTAGCATTTTGTTTTTTATTTTTGTTAAAAAGAAAAATAGCGATAAAAAAATATTCCGAGCAATAACCACATAAGTCAATAGGAATATAAATTATTTTTAGAAAAAACTACTAATTTTATAACTTTTTTTTCATATACATATTATCTAGTTACCTGACTACCTTATTTACAAAATAATTATTTTCTTTAATAAAACATACTTTTTGTATTAAACAGTTTTTATCTTCTCCTGAAAATTTAACTTTTTTGACTTATGTGGTTTTTGAAATGAACGATACAATTATTACTTTGGCATCGGTAGATAAATGCTTTCTTTTAAAAATGACACTAGAAGATGCCCCCCTATCAGCACAATTCCAAGGATGCCACATTTTACCACTAATAAGCCTAACTAAAAATTACTGGCCGGAAAACCACTAAAGACTAAAATTATTAAAAATTAGTTTGTATTTATATATGAATCAGGCATAGGTATAAATTGAATTTGTACCTGGCTCTGCTCCAAAAGGTTTTAAAATTTGGGATTTCATTATTTATTTTATGGTCAAAGGGATAATGAGGGTTTATTGCAGTCAAAAGATCAAATTTTCAGTTGTGACGCTAAACCATTATATATTTGCTCTATCAAATATTTTGGTAATATAGAGGTTTTTGAATTTGAATTCTATCTTATTTATAAAATGTATTTTAGATATAACAACGCCATAAGAGCATCAATAAAAAGGAGCTCTGAGTCACCAGAGCAAAGAATGGAAAGGAGGTTAAAGGACGCTTTAAGGGCTGCGAAAAGAAGAAAATCGGAAACTCCAGAAGAAAGAGAGGAGAGATTAAAGAAAGATAGGGAACGGATTACATTAAGGAGACTGCAGTTGTTAATGTCAGGTAAGGTACCTACTAGGAGGGTAGAAGTTTTTATACGAGAAATTCGGAGTTGTCTTTTACTGCAACAGAGATATCGGATGAAATTCAACGTCACAAACGGGAATATTGTACAAAATTAGTAAAATAATCCAAGTGAGTATAAAATAAAACTATTTTCCCTTCTTTAGAAACCTCCGAGCAAAGAAAAGCAAGACTAAAAAGAGAAAGGGAAAGGATGTACCGAAAGAGACACCGCATTAAAGAAGACAGTTTGTCAACCGAGACATCAAATGACGCGACTGAAAGTCAATATTCCGACGAAACCCTTCAGAACTTGTCAGAAATTTTAAGTATGTATCCAACCAAAGTAGAAATACAGGTTCCAGAAGAGTCCGAGTCAGGTATTAGTGAATCCACTGTTACGAATAGTTTAATTTAAAGATAAATAATATATATATATATATTGATAAAGGGTACGTTAGCGCCTCCAAAGTAGATACTGAAGAGACGTTGTCGCCTCATATATGACATTGTCACCTCCGATTTCGGAGGCGACAACGTTTTCCCATATTTTTATTGGTTCTGACCTCAGGAGCCCTCTACCATCTTAAAACTAAAATTTTGGTCGGAGGCGATAAAGTAGCCTCCGTATCCCCAAAAAAACTTTTTAGTTCCGGTATATACCACCGGCGCCAGTGTAGCATTAACTGTTAATGGAAAGCACGTTGTCGCCTCTGATCATATAAATCTTATGTTTCTATTACATACGATTGACAGACGGTACTTTACCGCCTCCGCTAATTGGCAACGTCGAAGAGGAGGCCGTAACGGTTTTTTCGCTTCATTTCATACCATATTTGCAGCTCGCGAATTAAGGACGTGCTTGGTGGTAGTGTTGCAGACTATCTAGCAATTAAGTTTTGGTTATGGGAAAACCAGCTTTTGCAGTTGCATGAAACAAAAAATATTCTACTTTTCTTCTTTAGAAAAATATGACTGAAAACTTATTTGACATTTTCTGGGCGTTTTTTCCCTAACTATGTACAAAGTGTTTCCTATGAACTGGGATTATCACTAATGGGTCTAAAATTATAAATTTCGCAAACTGTCGTCATGTTTCATAAAAAAAAATCTGTAAAAAAGCGACCATTTTACAGGTTGACACACCCAAAGAGTTCTCAGGGGTAAATGATATATACCAATTATATTTTGACTCAAAACCTATATTGTTAAGTATGTACCTAATTTAAAAAATGTCTGTACTTAGGAAACTTAGAAACAGAATACATTCAAAATAAAAATACCAATATTTTACCCAGATGTCAACATTGGGATGCTGATTCATATTTATTAACCAGAGGTTGACACCCCTTACCCCTTTATAAAAGACAAATCTTAGCAATAAACAAATCTTTTTATTAATAAAATAATAACAACACTTATTTTGTCACCAAAACAAACAAGGAGTCCGGTTTGGTTGTGCAATCTACTCACAGATAGCACAATCTATATCTCAGGCCCATTATAGATGCCAGTTGTAGGGAGAAACAAGCTTATCTTGGAAAATATTTCGGAAAAGTGCCAATTTGTTTGCACCATATCGATGTTTAATATTTTACATTAAAATACCTTTTCAATTTTTGATATATATTTTTTAGAAATGTGCTATTTCATATAAATAAATAATAATTCTATAACTTTTTTGTTTTTATGTTTAAGATTTAGAAAAGGTGAAAAGGGGTAAGTTGGGAATATAAAAAAATTGCCTTTGAAACCATAAAACTTTACGAAAAATCGAGATATAGAGATGCGCTTTAGACAAGGAGTACTCGGTTAAATATACAATATTATATTCTAAGATTGTTTAATTAATTACCCAAGAAATTCAATGGAAAAAAAGTTGTTCGTTAAAATTTACCCATATTACTCACTTGCCCCAGGTACTGGGTTTTTAATTTATAAAATGCGTTTGAGCAGCGCTGTTCTCAGCTAGATTAAGTAGGTTGATCTATACGGCGTCATCCACAAAAAGAGTTTTTCAGTTATAAAAAATTTCTTAAAATACATTAGTTATGAAGCTTTTGGTATAAGGATTAAAAAAAAATAAAACAATAAATTGCCAAAAGTGCTTTTCATTGTTAAAAATAGGAACAATTTAAATGTGTATCCCAAACAAAGAAAAATTAGGTTAATTTAGAGTTATCAAAATCAACAAAAATATAAGCTTGGTCTATATTTATTTTTGTCTTTTATATAGTTTTTGTGTATTGATTTAACTTTTATACGTTTTCTTTGCAGAATTTACAAATTATCACTATTTTTCTTCTTTGCATTAACAATGGCAAGTGGGAACTAGTCCCCACTTTTGCCTGAAACAGTAGTCCCCACTTACTCTACAAGCAGAAAACGCTGGGTAAGTGCGGACTATGGACTTAAAACTGAAATATTAGAATGTTAAAAAATATAAGGGATAACATAGGTCATTACATCGTTAAGGATGTAAAAAATTTAATCACGGTACTGAATTAGTGTAGACACATTTTTTTTCTGTAACTTTAAATAATAGATACAGTATATACACGTTTTAAATGAAGCAGATTTACCTAAAAAACTAACAATTGAAGAATTATTAACAAAATATGTTGGGTCCATAAAGGCCCGAAAGCCATTTTACTGTAATTTAAGTAATTTTTAAATATTGCCAAAACACCCACGTTCCACGGATTCCCACTTACCCCATTTTACCTTACTACATTTGATGCCGAAATAGAAGAAGCACCTTTTAATTTTCAAAAATAAGGTACAAACTGTTCGCCTATATAAATATTCTAATTAAACACACAGCGTGTGGATACAGAGGTGTCTTTATGACCTCCGATAATGTGGCAACACTGTCGGAGGCAACAACGATCACACGATACATGCACATCTACAATTTTCGGAGGTCACATCGTACTTTCTGTGATCCCCATATATGACCCCTTAAAAATTAAAAAATCTTTTCCCCTCTCAAGGAATCCTGATTGGTTATCATTTCAACAGCCCATATATAAAAAAATGTTTGATGTAGACCAATGGGAAGACCCGGAGGCCAGGTCGCCTTATCTATGTACCGGAGGCGACAAGATACGGTGCACCAATATATATATATGTATATATATATCCAAATTTGGATATTTATTTATATTTTTAATTATTTGTAAATTATTTCATCTGTTTTTTGTAAAGATATATTTTAAAAATTCAAAATCACTTAATTTAATATAAACATGTTTATGAATATGAACACATCGTATATTTTTAACTATAGTTCAACTCAAAACCCAGAATTACTGGGCTTGTTAATTAAATCAAAATGAACCCAAACTGAATTTTTTATTGTTGGCATTGTAAAAGTTTTATTTCATAAAACAAACAGCAAATATTGCTCCGTTCAATTAGAAATCGGAACTAAATAAAAATGCCACGCGGCAAAGAACAACAGGTGGTCAACGTCTAGGAAAGATGGGGAATCACGGCATAGTAAGCACTATAATACGCTGTTGCCGGCTCAGCGGCAGCGGGGCCATATTTTTATACTGATGAATAGAATTTTTTTAAAAATATTGATATACAGGGTGTTAGTGAATAAGTGCGACAAACTTCAGGGGGTGCTTCTTTAAGTGATTTTAAGAAGAAAAGTTCATATAAACATGGGTCCGAAAATGCATAGTTTTTACGATACAGGGTGTCAAACTTTAAAAAAAAAATCGGATGTTCGTAAATATCTCGATACTCTTGTACTCAATTCTGTTGAAATTTGGTAATTCTATTTGTAATAACAAGACGATATAATAACAAGACGATAATTTAGCCTCAATTAGATTAAAATGTTTAAGTCCAGTGGCGTCCCGGAAGACAGTCCAACTAATATTTTTGACAAAAAAAATGCGCGCCACTGGCTTTTTTAAAAATTATGTATTTTTTTCGAATTAAGCAACTACAAATACAAATATTTTATTTTTTGAGTTTTTTTCATATCTTGCTTTGTATTTGAGAAAAAAAAATAAAAACCACTTTATTGTATGTCCCCGGGACAATAACAGTAAAAATTTAAACCACTTACTATGCTATTAACCAATTAAAATTACACAAAAGTTCTCTTTCGAATTTTTCGCATAGATTTTAAAATATTAAAATTCAAAAGAGGACTTTCGTGTAATTAATTGCTTAATAGCATAGTAAATAGTTTAAATTTTTTACTCTTATTGTCCCGGGGACATGCAATAAAGTGGTTTCTATTTTTTTTCTCAAAAACAAAGCAAGATATGAAAAAACTCAAAAAATAACATATTTGTATTTGTAGTTGCTTAATTCGAAAAAAATACATAATTTTTAAAAAAGCCAGTGGCGCGCAGTTTTGTTGTCAAAAATATTAGTTGGACTGTCTTCCGGAACGCTACTGGACTTAAAAATTTTAATCTAATTGAGGCTAAATTATCCTCTTGTTATTATAAATAAAATTACCAAATTTCAACAAAATCGAATAAAAGAATATCGAGATATTTACGAACATCCGATTTTTTTTCAAAGTTTGACACCCTGTATCGTAAAAACTATGCATTTTCGGACCCATGTTTATATGAACTATTTTTCTTAAAATCACTTAAAGAAGCACCCCCTGAAGTTTGTCGCACTTATTTACTAACACCCTGTATATCAGGATAAATATCGTCACATAAATATCATGATATTTATCAGGATACTTATCACGGATATAATATATCCTGCCAACCTTGATTCTATACAGCCTTTTATTGGCCAATAATAAGAAACTTGCAACAGAAAATCCAACATTTAAATTATGTGTCTTGTTGATTGTTATTTAAATGTTAATTGGGTCGCTATTGATTTTTTTCTACCTATCAAATATTATTTCTGTTGCTTATTGCTTATCGCCCAATGCTTATTTTTTAGCTTGCCTACAATGGACAAAGACATTTTGTCTAGATCGACTGTTGGTTAAACTTTCGTTTTTGATTGCACAGGAAGAAAAAATAATAACAACTTGTTATGTATGTTTCAGAGATTTATTCAGTTTTCCTGACATGTGTTTCGGCCCTTTCGGGTAATTTTCAAAGGAGTACAAGAAGATACTCATCACACTTCAAAATGACCCGAAAGGGCCAAAACACGTGTCAGGAATCTGAATAAATTTGTGAAACATAACAAGTAGTTATTATTTTTTCTTCCTGTGCTTCGTTTTTTTGGTTTAATCGTTTATTCAATCGGCTTTTAATCTATTACGTATTAAGCGATCTACAATGCTGGATATTAAAACAAATGCATTATAAAAAAAATTAAATACAGAATAGCCTCTCCATTTTATCTTGAGATAATCGAATTGTTCAATTGTCTATTCTGTCATCTTATTCAAGATAAAATGGGCAGACCAGACCATAGTGGAAGAAATCCAGCGGTAAAACGGATAGAGCTAGAAATTTAAAAACCTTGATATACAGGGTGTTTTAATAAAAACTCCAAGGCCAATTATTTCGAAAACTAAAAGTGACATGTAAATTCTGTAAACGCCAGTTTTTAGCCTCTATGATTGGCTTTGCAACTGTGTAAAAATGTGTTTGAATAACACAAGATGTAGGTGGCGCCACGGTGCAAAGAAATTTTTCGATGACAGGAACTTATGAATGTTGTCGTTCTTAAGATAATTAAGTTTTGATCAAATTATATATCCTTTTCTTGTCTGTTAAATTGTTTTCTGACCTTGCTTCGTTTTCGAGAAATAAAAATAAAAACAATTTTATTGCATATCTCTGGAAAACAAAAATCATTAAATAATTAATACGTTGTATTTCTTGCTGTTTAAAAGCATTAAAACATTATAGCATTATAAAATAAAATTAAAAGATGTTTTAAATTTTATAAAAGAACTGATGAGAAATTATACAAAATTATTAATCAAAATTAGAACAATACCAAAAACTATTTAATGGGGCCGAATGAGGCGTTCAAAATTATTGCCGTTTTCATATAAGTACACACATAGCAGATCGATATAATAATTCGGTTCTGCAAACTCTCAATAGTGTATTTCGATTGATAGCAAAAGATGCAATGTATTAATTATTTAATGATTTTTGTTTTCCAGTGATATGCAATAAAATGGTTTTTATTTTTATTTCTCGAAAACCAAGCAAGATAAAAAAACAATTTAACAGACAAGAAAAAGATATTTTTAGTTGCTTAATCCGAAAAAAATATAAAAATTACCAAAAACTCAGTAGCGTCTTATTTTTTGCCAATATTATTTGTTAAGGCGCCCCCTGAGACGTCACTGGAAGTAATAATTTAGCGCTACACGAGGGTTTTATCACTAAAATTATCATTACCAAAATTAAATGAAAATCTGCTAAAATATTCACAACATTTATAATTAAAATACTCGTTAAAATTATTAAAAAAAAAAACTTAACCCCAAATATCTCCTTTCATGTTGGATTTATAAAAAATTTTTATGGAACATAATTTGACCAAAAATAAATTTTCTTTAAGAACGACAACATTTAAAAGTTCCTGTCATCGAAAAATTTCTTTGCACCGTGGCGCCACCTACATCTTGTATTATTCAAGCACATTTTTTACACAGTTGTGAAGCTAATCATAGAGGCTAAAAACTGGCGTTTACGGAATTTACATGTCGCTTTTAGTTTTCGAAATAATTGACCTGGGAGTTTCTATTGAAACACCCTGTATTGATATCATTATTCTTCCACTTGACTACAGGACACACAGTGACGTACAACATACCGAATACGCTTGTGAAGCCCGCCAAAGGAGATAGTGATGACGTCAATGTCTCAAGGTTCCAAAATTTAAGCCGTAACGTTCCACTATGTAGGGCAATAAAACGGCTATAATTTTACAGTACCTCATCACAACTAAACCAAAAATATACAATCCGGGTTGCGGGAAGCAAAAACGGGCAACAAACGCCTTAGGCCTTAGGAGACGGCGCACGAGTCTCAGGGATTCGTGTTCGGCAAGTCTAATATCTCTCCGATAAAAGTGGAAATGTCTGTGTTCAGGTCGCGGTGCTTCGTTAGGAACTCGTGCTCGAGAAGTTGACTATAATTCCACCTGAAAAATTAAAGCCAGATTACGATTTGTTTTTTACGGATCCAAAACTTTTGTTTTTAAATTTCCCAAAAAGTTATCAGAAGAAACTACGAACCGAGTATTCATGAGATCAAAATTAGTGTTGTGTATGTACAAAAGTTTGTTGACTGTTTGAAGGTTGGAGACAATGATGTTTCTTGAATGATGAAAGAGTTTTGGACTTCCATTGTCTTTATTTGTTTTAAATCACAACGTTTCAACTGGTAAGTATCTCCAGTCGTCTTCAAGTGAATACTAAATAAGTAAAGTAACTACAGGACTATTTATACTAGCTAGGTGCACTGAAGCATAAATGAGGGGGGTGCAGTCATGCGTTCAGTTGGCACGCGATCTTATCCTAAGATTACATCTATCTAACAAAGGTTTCCAGATATTTCTTATGTCTAGGGATGGTTTACTAAAGCAGCCTGGGTTCTGATGAATAGCAGCAGCTTCCTTGAACTTTCTTTTCCTCCAGTGTGGTTCCTTATGTAGGATTTCAGCTTCTGACCACATGATATGGTGACCATGTTTCCAGGCATGGTCAGCTGCACCTGACTTTTCGGCCTCTCCTTTTAACGTATTGTTTTTGTGTTCTTTAATCCTTGTTTCTAATGGTCTTAATGTCTCACCTATATAAGATTGGCCGCATTCGCAGGGAATCTGGTAGACGCAGTTTTTCCTATCTTTTTGACTTGTGCGCTTTGTCTTCGTCAGGTGGCTTCTTAGGGTGTCCTTCGAGTTAAATACGGTGTTGATGTTGTATCGTTGTCCTAGTCTTCTTATTTTCTCAGATACTCCTTTGACATATGGAATATTGAGTGTTGGTTGTGCCTTTCTGTTTGCTTCTTGCGGGTTGGGTCGATTCTTACGATTTTCCAATATTGTGTCAACTAATGTTGTGGGGTAGCCATTTTTGTTGAGGTCGGTCTTGATGTTATGAGTTTCTTTTTTAAGTGCTTCTTCCGAGTTACAGATTGTAATTGCTCTATCCACAAGGGTTTTAACTATGCCATGTTTCGTACTGTTTGAGTGATTTGATGTGAAATTGAGATACTGACCTGTATGCGTAGGTTTTCTGTATACTGAAGTTTGGATGATGTTGCCATTTTTCTTCACGTTGACATCTAGGAACGGTAATTGGTTGTTTTCTTCTTTCTCCATGGTGAATTTGATTGTTGGTGTTAAGCTATTGAGGTGATTTAGAAAATCTCTTAGTTCGTCATCGGTTCCATTCCAAATAATGAAGGTGTCATCCACATATCTCAGCCACATTTTTGGTTTCTTCTTTGCCTGTTCCATTGCTTTGGATTCAAACCATTCCATGTAAATGTTGGCGATTATTGGCGAGAGAGATGAGCCCATCGGTAGTCCGTCTACTTGGTTGAAGAATCTATCCTTTTCTTGAAAGTAGGAATTGTTGAGGCAGCATTCCAATAGTTCCAAGATGGCATTAATGGGGAGCGTTGTTCTTTCTTGTAGAGTATGGTCTTCCTCAAGTTTGTTTTTGATAACCTTTAGGGCGTCTTTTACGGGAACGTTGGTGTAAAGACTTTCGACGTCAAAGCTCACCAGCTGATCTCCTGGCTGTACTTCCTTTCCTCCTATTATTTGTACGAAGTGTTGCGAGTTCTTGACAAATGATGTGCTATTTCCTTGAAGAGGTTTGAGTAGAGGGAGTAGAAATCTAGCTAGCTCGTATGTTGGAGAATTACGGGAGCTCGTAATGGGTCTTAGAGGCATGTTGTGTTTGTGTATCTTTGGCAGACCATAGAGATGTGGAGGCTTACTGTGGTGTGGTGTCAGGCGTGTCCGTGTCTGGATATTGGAAAATCGTAAGAATCGACCCAACCCGCAAGAAGCAAACAGAGAGGCACAACCAACACTCAATATTCCATATGTCAAAGGAGTATCTGAGAAAATAAGAAGACTAGGACAACGATACAACATCAACACCGTATTTAACTCGAAGGACACCCTAAGAAGCCACCTGACGAAGACAAAGCCCACAAGTCATTAAGACCATTAGAAACAAGGATTAAAGAACACAAAAACAATACGTTAAAAGGAGAGATCGAAAAGTCAGGTGCAGCTGACCATGCCTGGAAACATGGTCACCATATCATGTGGTCAGAAGCTGAAATCCTACATAAGGAACCACACTGGAGGAAAAGAAAGTTCAAGGAAGCTGCTGCTATTCATCAGAACCCAGGCTGCTTTAGTAAACCATCCCTAGACATAAGAAATATCTGGAAACCTTTGTTAGATAGATGTAATCTTAGGATAAGATCGCGTGCCAACTGAACGCATGACTGCACCCACCTCGGGTATGCTTCAGTGCACCTAGCTAGTATAAATAGTCCTGTAGTTACTTTACTTATTTAGTATTCACCTGAAGACGACTGGAGATACTTACCAGTTGAAACGTTGTGATTTAAAACAAAAGTTTGTTGTTCTTACCTCCATATATTATTATTACTATTAATACCGTGCGAGCAAAAATAGAGTATAGAGGTATAGAGACAATATATTGAATCCATTTGTGGAGCAATTATTTAACGACGAACTACGTTTTGGATATTTTCAACAGGACGGTGCAACCGCCCATACAGCCGCCGAAACTATTAACTACTTACGCAATTTTTTCGACGACAGATTGATCAGTTTTCGATCAGACATTGAATTCCCACCTAGATCGCCTTGTTTAACGGTTATGGATTACTTCGTTTTTCTTCATTTAAAGAACACTATTTTTAAAACACCAGTTGCAAATTTAGAACAATTACAAGAAAGGATTATCCAAGAATGTGGTAACATTTCTTCAGAGATGCTGGTCAACACTTTCGAAAATATGGCGGTGGCCAATTTCATCAATTTATGTAATTTTTTTTTTCTGTATAGGTATTCTTACTTTGTTAATTTTGTAAACAACAAAAATAAATTTGTATTTGTCTACTTATTTTTTTACTCATTAGTTTGGCATATCATGTCATTCTGAATTTGACAAAATGTTAACCTAGATTTGGTTAGATATATCGTCCCCATATCATTGTGATCTAAACCAAGCCCCACGTTTTTTAATCCAAGCCCTCTTTGATGTAAATAATTTTTGCTCGCACGGTATAAGTATATTAACTGACCTGTCAGTATATTTCTTTTGTAAACACTTGATAATAAAATCTTGAAACTCGGAAGAAAATTGTCCGTTCACCGGCAACCGGGGAGGATCGTCGGCCACTACTTGTTTGAGTTGTTCGAAGGGCGTTCCCCACTGGGGATAGGGGAAGGTCCCCGTCGCCATTTCTATCAGGGAGATGCCCAACGACCAAACGTCAGATCGTATGTCGTATTGGGAGGGGTTGCCTTGGGGGTCTATTCGTTCGGGCTGTGGGATAAAAGAAATGATTCAGTTGAAAAAGTATAAATAATTATAAACTAATATTTTACACTACAGGGTGCGGCAAAAAGGTAGGCAGGATTTCAAATAGTGGTTGCTCGGTTGGTAAAACCGGCAACACTGTGCACGCGGTCGCGTTAGGTAGACAAAAGTATGCAATTTTCAGTTATCGACATGGCTTGGAGCGGAGCGCATCGTGCTTTCGTTGTCGAGTTTATTAGAAATGGGGAATCTGTAATAGCGACGCAGCGTGCCTTCCGTAATCAGCCTGGCTGGCCGCCGCGTTCGCCTGATTTGTCGCGTTGCGACTTTTTTCTTTGGGGTTACCTCAAATCGAGAGTTTTTACACATCGTCCGCGGACTTTGGAAGAATTAAAGGCAGCCATAAGACAAGAATCTGCCGCAATTCCCCAAGAAATGATCCATCGGGTAATGACGCGCGTCCGTGAGAACCTACAAGAGTGCATCGACAATAATGTCCGTCATTTTAAAGATATCATTTTAAAAAAATAACGTTCCTAAATGGCATGAAATGTAGATTTCAAAAAAAAAATTTAAAAAAAATGGTTTATGTGGTGTGGTTTTTATTGACATTTCAAATAGTACCTATCATTTTGCCGCACCCTGTATATTTAACAGTAGGTAGTCAAAAAAAGAGAAAGTTACCAATTTGCCCTAAATTTACCTTTTTCTTATCAAGGCAATGTAAATGTTCCCAGAATGCAAATAAACTCAACCTCCAAAAAAGCTAAAATATACAGACTGTTCTGTTTGAAATACTAAAATGGACACCAACTTCCGGTAAAACCGGAAGCGATACAAACGTCAAAGTATAACTTTTTAAAAGTTTTAAAGTCAAATAACCAAGTTCTTTATCATTCATAAGAAGACTAAAAGTAATTCCTAAAAAACCTACCGCCATATATGGTTTGCACCCGGCGTCAATAGTCTTAGCGACCGAGTCGACCAAATAACCACTGATACCAAAATCGCACATTTTCACTTGACCCTGTCTGTTCACGAGGATGTTCGAGGGTTTCACATCCCTGTGTATCACTTTTAGTTGCGAGTAGAGGTAGTGAAGGGCGCTGACTATGGCAAACGCAACTTTTCCTGAAAGAAAATAAACATTTATTTTTATTTATTTATTTCGTTCAATACAATACAATATACAATACAAAACTATCCTACACAATAGGTAGGCACTTTCACAAAGGGCCTTCACACCATACAAACTGTTGGCATTTGGATGCAACAATATCGCAGCAATTACTGGACATCCGGAACAGATAACATTATAAAGAAAGCATGGTGTAAAGTCCCTAACCACTATTATAAACAAAGCAAAAAAAGGGAAAAGAGAAATAGCGATAAGTAGGTGCCCAATGAACATAAAGTTTGTGTGAGCATCCACCCTGCCATTTACTAATCCCAGCTGAACCGCCCTAACCTAAACAGGCAATCCCAAACACTCCTTAACATTTTACACAACAAACCTGAATAATAATACTTGATTCTACTCTACGTATATATATATTAGTTACAAAAATCCTATAATATTTGTAATTCTTTGCATGTTATTTCTTACCCATGCATTTAATTTATTTTTGCATCTCACATAAGGACCATTTCTATAATCTGCTGGTAGTAAATTTAGAATTCTTGGAGCAACATATGCAATACATCTCTGAGCAGCATGATAATGCGTGTTTGGTAATATTAATTGATCATTAGTATTTGCTCTTGTCATAATGTTGTGATTTATATAGTTTTGAAATACCCGCCTGCTCAGCGAAAATCGCAATACATTTTTGATGTACAATTGTGAAAGTGTCATCACGCCAGTCCGCTCAAACAAGATTTCCGTAGAAAAGCGTTTCGGCTTAAACAAGATAATTTTTAAAATGTATTTCTGCGCAATTAAGATGTTATTTAAAGCATTCTTGCTAGCTGAGCCCCAGCATACAATGCCATACGTTATGCATTGTTTTGTAGTACTTGGATTATGATTTCATTGTATTGGATTATGGCCTGGAATAGCCCAATGTTTTAAAATTAAATATCGCAAGATTAAAGAAAAAACTTCCTTAAAGTATGCAGTTTAATCATAGACATATATATACCCTTAGATTCGTACCATTGACATTTGCCTTTCAGTGCCGGATTTAAGCACAGGCAACATAGGCGGTTGCCTATGGACCGCCACCACAAGGGGGCCGCCACCACACCAAAAAAAAATTAAATTAAACTAAATCAATAAAGGCTCAGTAGAAACAAAAAAATACTGAGTTTTGTTACAAATAGTTAGACGAAAAACTTATTTTTATCTTTGAGCGGGAAAAGTTAACATTTAAAAATCTGCGAGATCAAGCAGCACGAAATATGAACACAAATGGCGCCTTTCGTGCATTCTACTGCGCCGCGCTAGACCAATAGCAACAGCGGAAAATGGCGTGTTACACGGCGCGCGAATAATTTTTGCCATTAAAAGAGCAGGAATTTTTCCATTGAGAAAGCGAGTGAGACGCGTTTATGAAGCTATCACATACAATCACCACAAAAATTTAAAGAAAATCGCATTATTAATAACTGAGATATCAGGGTGTATTCATGAAAAGCGGGACACACTGTATAGTATTTTTTCGAAATAAAACTATTTAGTGCTATTAATTATTATATACAATGGTTCGCCAGTGCGTGGTGTGTAAGAGACACGACTATTCTCACCCTGGATTAATATTTCGGTGGTTAGTGAGGTTATTCAAATTATGTTCTTGTACCGTGCGCGCAAAAATTATTTGCATCAAAGAGGGCCTTGCATCTAAGGACGTAATGCTTAGCCGTAGAGCTTAATACCTGTTGGGTGTCAGTAACTACCTGAATTAACAATCAATCAGTTATTCCGTCATCTTTGACAGTCGTTACAAGTAATTTGATTCATCGCTAATTTTTCCAATTTTTTGAACAATTCACACAATGGGCTTTACGGAACAGCACAAAACATTCATGGTTGTAGCGTATTTTCGAAACGGGGTTAGCGTAAATGGTAAGTGGCAATACAATCCGGGTTTGTGCATGGACAATTTTCACGAACATTTTCCTAACGTTGCTTTTATTACTGGGGATTTTTATCATTGCCTGAAAAGAACCGTGGCTGTGTTTAGGGAAACGGGTTCTATACAACACAAAAAAAGGGCAGGAAGACCATCTGTAAGAACAGAAGAACTTGTTGCAAACGTTCGTGAAATAATGCAAAATACGCCAACAAATTGTATACGACGCCTGTCCCAAGAAGTTGGAAGATCTTATGGAACATGCAGGACTATTCTTAAGAAGCAGCTAAATGTATTTCCTTATAAAGTTCAAGTATTCCAAGAAATACAAGGAGCAGATTTTGAAAGGCGCAGGAATTACTCTCAATGGTTTACCCAAAATTTATTGGAAAGAAATGATTTATTAGACCTGACATTTTTTTCGGATGAAGCCTGGTTCCACCTCTCCGGTTATGCGAATTCTAAGAATACATGTAATTATTTTTCTTTTTCTTTCTGTATATTCTTACTTTGTTAATTTTGTAAACAAAAATAAATTTGTATTTGTCTACTTATTTTATTACTCATTAGTTTGGCATAATATCATGTCATAATATGAATTTGACAAAATTTTAACCTAGATTTGGTTAGATATATCGTCCCCATATAATTGTGATCTAAACCAAGCCATACGTTTTTTAATCCAAGCCCTCTTTGATGCAAATAATTTTTGCTCGCACGGTAGCTTAAAAACAATGGCGTAGGTGTAGATAGTTCTGTATTGTAAGTAAATATTGTAAAATACATGATTGTTTTCGATCCTAAAAAAACCACATGCCAATGCACTGTAACGATATAGTGGAGTCAATCTACGGAAAAATGAGGTGAGGTCCGTAAAAATTTGATAGAGGTTGGGGACGTGGAAAAAGTTGTTTCTTGTGATAAGAGTAAAGATATTCCAAAATTTCGACAAAAAATATTGATCGGAACCATCCCAAAAATCCAAAAAACTGGTTTTTTGGGTTTTTTTTAGGTCATTTTTGAAGTTTAATTTTTTTTGGACCCCTTAGACTTCTAACTAAGATTTGGGAGTTAAACCCTTTTATTGTCAATGTTCAAGGAAGCTTTAGTTCAAATTTGGAATCTTTGCGATCATTACTTCCCCTAAAAGATATATACGTTTTTCGGACTAAAACTTGAAATTAGGCTATATTGGTTAAATCTTCACCAAATTGGATAAAATTTGGTGTAAAGGTGGGTCATGGTGACCACAATAAGGGATCCAAAGATGAAGTCAAAATAAGAAATATTTTCGATAAAAATCCAAAATTTTGAGTTTTTTCCCAAATTTTGAAACTGATCCCCAGCCTGTCAAATAAATCGCAGAGTACTCTACTTAGGCTCAAATTAAAGGCTATTTTATATAGTTTAACGTGGTATAACTTGTTTTCCAAGATTCGCTCATTTGTTGGCCATTTACGCCATATATACATATATGCGCGCGCTGATTTGCCACTTTTATTGTATTATAATGTTATTTTTTTACTATAATATTGTATTTAGCGTATATGCTTTTTCTTACATAATTATATATGTAAGAAAACATATACATTATTTATTTGGGGTTCGTTCGTGACAAAATAATATTTTTTTTTACTACACCTCCGTTATTATGGTATATTATATACTAGGTATACTATATATACAACTTTTTTTTTAATTAAAAAAAAAAAAATCATTTGCTGTTTTTCTAATTCAAGACGCGACAAAAATTTTCTTCTCATGATGCCTACTAATATCATGAGTCGAGTCGAGATAAAAATTATTTTTAAATCAATAACAGGTAAAAAAATTGTGTATCTTATGTTTCTTTTTTCTTCCAAATTTTTAACTGCTGCAGCAATGCTGTTAGCAGACATGTATATTTTATAGCATTTAGAATGAAATTATTTTTCTTTTATATTGATCAATGATCTATATATGTTATCACACCTCTGATGCCGACTGGAATGACGCATTTTTTTTAAACCATCTTCTTTTCAGTTCGTCAGAACATATTACACAAATGTTACTTTCCATGATTATTAACCACTTATAATTCAAATAATAATATATTATATATCAAGCATTTAATGGTGACTGTTATTAAAACTCAATAACCGAAGGGCAATTGTCAGAACAGATAAAATCAAGATATCATGTTGTTGCCACGGTAACCAGCTCTGGGACTTGACGTTCATGGCATGCTTAGTTTTTTATTATTTGTACAAAATCGTATTGAAATTGTGTGATTGCATTATACTCTAGTGTATATTCGATATTATTATTGAGCAAACACATATATAATGAACATATAATACAATAATATAATATAACATAATAATATTTATATATAAAACGCTAAATACAATATTATAGTAAAAAAATACCATTATGATACAATAAAAGTGGGAAATCAGCACGCGCATATATGTATATATGGCGTAAATGGCCAACAAATGAGCGAATCTTGGAAAACAAGTTATACCACGTTAAACTATATAAAATAGCCTTTAATTTGAGCCTAAGTAGAGTACTCTGCGATTTATTTGACAGGATGGGGGTCAGTTTCAAAATTTGGGAAAAAACTCAAAATTTTGGATTTTTATCGAAAATATTTTTTATTTTGACTTCATCTTTGGATCACTTATTGTGGTCACCATGACCCACCTTTACACCAAATTTCATCCAATTTGGTGAAGATTTAACCAATATAGCCTAATTTCAAGTTTTAGTCCGAAAAACGTATATAATATATATCTTTTAGGGGAAGTAATGATCGCAAAGATTCCAAATTTGAACTAAAGCTTCCTTGAACATTGACAATAAAAGGGTTCAACTCCCAAATCTTAGATAAAAGTCTAAGGGGTCCAAAAAAAATTAAACTTCAAAAATGACCTAAAAAAAAACCAAAAAACCAGTTTTTTGGATTTTTGGGATGGTTCTGATCAATATTTTTTGTCGAAATTATGGAATATCTTTACTCTTATCACAAGAAACAACTTTTTCCACGTCCCCAACCTCTATCAAATTTTTACGGACCTCACCTTATTTTTCCGTAGATTGACTCCACTAATAAGACCAGCGAGATTTTACAGCTTAGTGTTACCATTTTTTCAATCGATCTCTTTTCAACTTACCTAAAAGTATATCTCATTGTAAACAAATGGCTTTTGATGCATGCAATGTTTTGTCTTCTAATATTACATGTCTGTGGTGTTAAATTAATCCCCCCCCTCCCCCAAAATATTTTTTTACATTTCAAGCATTTTCCTTACCTAGAACGTACTCAGGTATCCTCCTCCCATTCTTATAAACCTTGGCGTAAAACTTATCCAGGCTTGTGTCCATGACCTCCATGCATATCCACACGTCTCCCTCCCTAAAGAGGGCGCCATAGAACTGGACGGTGTAAGGACAGTCGCTGCTTCGCATGGAAATGTCGAGATCCATCAGAAGACGTTTCTGCTCTTGGGTGTTCACTGTTGCCGTTATACGCTGTAACATCAAACAATGTGCCCCATCAAAATTATGTATTTTTTATTAATAAAATGTATATTCTACAAACCCGCACAAACCTAAACAATTACATATTAATGGAAAACGTACTTTAGGTGCTTCTTTTGTTTTTATCGTTGTTATCGTGTTATCGTTGTTTAATATCGTTGTTAACAGTTTATCCAGCATTTAAAAACAGTATTTTTTTAATAATAAATATCATGATATATATCGAGATATAAATATCATGATCAGTGATACATATCAGTGATATATATCATGCCAACCCTGGTTGTATAGGGTGACAAGAAGAGTTGTGTATGACAGTATCAGTATGAGATGGTTTATGGAAAACGGAGAAAATGTGTCTATCATTTTCTCTCTTAACCCTACAGTGGTCGCTAGCATACTGTAGCTCCGCAGCTTTAATTATTTTACGATTGCGCATCTATTCGGACTCCCGCCGCTCTCATGCTCCCGGTACCTTTCGACGGTATCATTCTAAAGAATCAGTGTTAATGAAGTGCTCGATAGGTGAACATTTTTGTGAGTAATTTCATTTTGCGGAGTAACATTCCGCAGCGACCACTGGTGTTACAAAAAAAATCTTCTTGTTTACTGGACTTGAAGGTAAGTTTTTAATTTCTTATTATAAGTATTTGTATTTTATAATAAATTGTAGTATATTTGTAAAGTGACTATATACGTTTGAATCTATTTCCACGTGTTTTTAACTATTGTTTTGTCTTTGGAGTTAATACAAATCGAAAATTACAGTGTAATAAAGTTATTTTATATTTTAGGTCACAAAATGTGGTCATATGAAAAAAGTCAAGAGCGTCTCCAGCTTTTGATGGAAGAATGCCAAAGAACTGATGATACCACAACCGAAGTTAATTTTGAGGACAAGGAAGATGAAACTGAGAAAGACCATGTGACCACATCTCAGAGTTTTTTTTTTAATTATAGAGTATATAAACCTTTTTGTTTGCCTCAATAAACTTTTGAAAACATAAAAGAGTGTTTTTTTATCTATTTTTTAACAATTTGTTAATAACATATTCATCAAAAACCATTGAGGAACATCAGTCCGCAGGGACCACTCGTGTCGCAAAAAATGTAGCGACCACTGTAGGGTTAATATTTAAATCAAGAAAATTGATAGAATTGTCACTTAGGTTATTAAATTTTGACAAGACGTCTTAAAATCCGTCAACTTAAAACTAAAAAAAGCGACCTTTAAGAAGTCAATTCAATTAAAAGGAGTTTGATATGAGTCAGCCAAAGAAGAAACGAAAAGATGCAAAAAATAGTACTAATGAGGATATTTTAGAAAATGATGTATTAAAAATTCAAAATAATGAAGTGGAAATTGTCAATATTGACACATTTGTCAAATCAGAAGAAAATCTATCAAAATGTGATTTGTTTTTAAAAATTATAGATGGAAAAGATGAACTAATAAAAGCTAAGGATGTTATAATAAATGAACTTCAAGAAAAAATTTTATTACTGAAGGAAAAAATAAATTATATTACCAAAATTCCAAGTACAATTTCTGAAAATAGTACAAGTGGTAGCAAAATTATAAATAATTTATCTTACAGTGATTGTCTAAAAAAAACTGAAGAAACAAATAGCATTAGGAAGAAATCAGAAGTAATTGCTAATAATAATTTTATAATAATTAAGCCAAATTCTATTCAAGAAAATAAACTAACAAGAAAAGATTTGGGAAAGTTTATAAATCCTGCAAAATTAAACGTAAATATTACAAAAATTGAAGATCTAAGAGGTGGAACAGTAAAAATTCAATGTAAGAATAAGGAAGAACTGGAAAAAATTGAAAATGAGGTAAATAAAAAATTAAGAAATAATTATGTAGTAACTCCAAAGGAAAATAGAATACCCCGAATTAAAATTATTGGAATAGAGGATGAAATAAATGAAGCAGAATTAATTAATGCTATACTAGAAAAAAATGAATTTTTAAAAGATGCAAAAATAAGTTATAAAAATAAAGAAAATGAAAACAAAGTTTACTGCGATATTGGAAATTGATAATATTAGTTTTAAAAAGGCAATAGATAAGGGAATTATTTTTGTAGATTTCTCTGTTTGTACTGTGTTTGAACATCTAGATATTTTGAGATGTTATAAATGTACAGGGTATTATCACTCTGCCCAAAATTGTACTAAATCTCAAATTTGCATGAAATGTGGAAACCCGGACCATAACGCTATGTCGTGTATTACAGATCAGGCCCATTTAAAATTGTTCTGAGGCAAATTCAAAATTTGATGCTGGTTATTTTATCAACCATAGCCCATTTGATAGAAATTGTGAAATTTATCAAAGACATGTCAAAATTGTTCAATCTAAAACACAATATGATAAAGAAATATAGCCATTAAAAAAGCAGGTAATACCAAAACCGAATGATGAATTTAATAAAATATTTCATATAAATATTCAAGGATATTTTAGTTCAAAAGATGAAATTAAAATGTTTTTATTTAAAGAAAAACCTGTTGCATTATGTCTCTCAGAAACCCATATTACCGAAAAAACTGATGAATCAGAATTACAAATGGAAAATTATAACCTATATATTTGCAAATCCAATTCAAAACATACAGGTGGAGTTTTAATTTACCTACATTCAAAAATTTCAATAAATTATTTTGAAAAATTCTCTGTTGACTACCAGTTTTGGTGTATACACATTAAATTTAAAATTTGGAAAACGTATAATTTATTTGCATATTATAGATCACCAAATGGAAGTGTCAAAACTTTTTTAGACTTTTTTGAAGAGAAATGTGAAAGTATGTGGGATGTTAATAGTATTAAAATACACATTGGAGATTTTAATATAAATTTTTTAAATGATGATAACTACGTTAAGAAATTTAAACAAATTATTAATATAACTGGAATGAAATAATTAATAACAGATTTTACCAGGACTACAAACAGAAGTAAAACAATTATAGACCTTATTATCACCAATGAACATTCTCTAAATTCTGGGATAATGAATGTTCCGAAACTAAGCGATCATGACTGGACATTTGTTCAAATTGAAAATATTACTGGAAATGAAAAACAAATAACAAAAATGACATTTATTGACTATGAAAAATTATCAAAGGAACTTATTTTGTACAATTGGAACTATACCATTACAGATGTCAATATTATATTTGAAAACTTGATAACCAATGTACAGATTGCAATTAAGTAATAAAGTAAAAGAAGAAAAAACTATATTTCTAAGAAGATATCCAACACCTTGGTTTAATAAAAAAATTATGGACATTAGAAAAAAAAGAGATAATGCATACAAGAAATTTTCAATTTCAAAAAGTGAAGAGGATTGGAATGTTTATAAGAAAAATCGCAACATTTGTGTTTCAGTATTAAGAGAAGAAAAAACAAATTATTATGAAAAACAAATAGATAATAATAAAAAAAACAGTAAGAAAATGTGGAAAACCTTAAGGAATTTAGTTAAACCAACTACAAAAATAGATATTAAAGAAATAATATTTGAAGAAGGTAAAATATCAAACAAGAATATCATTGCTGAAAAATTAAACTTATATTATGTTCAGAGCGTTGAAGATATTATTGCCTCAATAAATGTTGGAAACCATTCTATATGTCCTAAAATTTCTAGAAATAAAAACATTATGGAAAATTTTTCTAAAGTATCTCTTAATCATTTAAGAAAAATTATAAATGATTTAAATTCAAATGAAAATTACAACGAGGTTTTAACTAAGAAATTGATGAAAGAAACATTTACAGTTATTGGATATTATCTTCTTTACTTTATTAAAGTTTGTTTAAACAAAGGAGAAATTCCATTAGAACTTAAATGTTCATATATTACTCCGGTTCCAAAGATTAAAAATTCAAAACAATGGAATGAAATGAGACCAATAAATGTATTATGGGATATAGAAAAATTAATAGAAGAAGTAGTTTATGAACAAGTTATGGATTTTTTGAATACAAACAAAATTTTTATTTATTCTCAAGCTGGGTTTCGAAAAGGATATTCTAGTGAAACAGCCATACAATATGTAGTAGAAAATTGGAAAAGAGCCTTGGAAAGAGAAGAATATGTAATAGCAGTATTTCTTGATTTTAAGCGAGCTTTTGAAACGATTAATAGAGATATATTATTAGAAAAATTATTTGAATATGGTATAAGGGGTAAAGTTTATCAATGGTTTCAAAATTATTTAAATAATAGATCACAGAAAACTAAATTTGGTAATTTTTTTTCAACAAAGAAATTTAATAACATAGGAGTACCTCAAGGAAGTATTTTGGGGCCTTTACTTTTTATTTTATATATTAATGACATGCCATTAGTCCTAAAATTTCTTAAAATACAAATGTTTGCTGATGATACTCTTATCTATAGGTATAAGCGGTAAAAATCTTTTGGAAATTTTGGAAATTTTAAATTCAGAACTGATTCTATTGTCAAACTAGTTAAAAGTTAACAAATTAAAATTAAATGTTTCTAAAACAAAATGTATGGTTATGGGTGTAAATTTAAATAATTATACAAATATAAATATTTTAATTGATGGTGATAAACTAGAAATAGTCAATTCTTTTAAATATTTAGGTATATTGATTGATTCAAAATTAAAATTTAATAACCAATTCGAAAATTTAATTTCCAAAATTGCGGGAAAAATTAGTTATTTTAAAAGAATAGGTTCAAATTTAAAATTTTATTCAAAAAAAATTGTATACAATACTTTAATTTTACCACATTTTCTTTATTGTTCTACAATTTTGTTTATGGCGGATGAAGGTGTAATAAATAGATTACAAATTTTACAAAATAAAGCAATGCGAATTTTACTTAATATGGATAGATATACAAAAATTAATGTGATGTTAAAAAAATTAGAATGGTTAAATGTAAAAAATTTAGTATTATTTTTGGTTCTAATATTTATTTTTAAAATTCAAAATGATTTGTTACCGCCACATTTAAAGCAATTGACTGTTCTAAATAGTGATCAACATAATTATTTAACACGAAATAACAATAATTTTTTTCTTAATAATTTTTCAAAAAATATTGCATATAAATCAGTTTTTCATAAGGGTCTTATTGAATTTAATAAATTAAACAAGTCAATTAAAAATCAAAAAAGTTTAAAATCTTTTAAAAAAAGTTTAAAATCTTTCTTATTAACTCAACAGGACAAATAAAGTTTCAAAAGGTCATTTAATTCAAAAAATAAATAAAAAAAGGGTATAAACTTGTTAAAATGTATCATGTAGCCACGTGCTAAATAAATCTTTTTACTACTACTACTACTACTTTCGTGTTCTATTGTAAACTTGATGTTTTTGTGTAGGCTGTTAATATATTCTAAAAAGACTTTTAACTGTCCATAAGTACCAAGAAAACATTTTAATATTATAGACAGCAGGTAATAATAATAGTAGGTACCCATGACTCAATGTCTAGTTGAAAAGACAAGTAATTGTGTTTTGGTGGCATTAAGGAATAATTAGCTGCTCTGCCCTCTCAAGTCCCAACTCCTGAATGCCATGACAATGTTGAATGGATTTCAGATCCTTTCTGAATACTAGGATTAGTGAACCTTTTCTGTAACTGCCACTAATAAAAGCCCAGTTCCTTTTTAAATACTTTTATATAGCAAAGCAAGCTCAGCAAAGATTTACCTATTCCTCCCCCTTGCCAGGGTTAAGTATGCCCCTCTATGTTTCTCATACGATTATCTGAAGTTGTTCACAAAGCGTTCCTTTAACAACTTAGCTAAGCAAAGATATTTAAGTAAATTTGCTCTGACAATTCATAAAAATTAATAAAACCTCAATGTAGACATAATTTTTATTACCTTAACTGCCATAATGGTTCCACTAGGTATGTGTCGCATTTTTTCCACCACACCATACGCTCCCCTTCCTAAGTCATCAATTTTTTCCAGATCATCTGCTTCTACGTCAAATGTTTTGTCTCCAATGGTAATAGTTGTGCGAGAGTCCAAGTTGCCAGGAGGAACCCTAATACATAAAATGATGTTAATCTCTAGTAATTATTAAAGATTGAGTTGACACCTTCCTTAGAACCTAATAACCATTGAACTTGAAAACTGACATAACAAAACTTACACAGGTACTGTTTCCTCTTGGACTATAATTTTTAGGCCTGGCTTCTTCTTACGTGAAGCCATTTCAATATTAAACCTAAAATAATAGAAATTAAAAAAATATAAAGCCAAAATATGTCCATGCAAGTTAACAACACTTGATATAAAAGACAACACTGTGATAAGTTTATTAAATTTACATTAATCGCACAAAGGTACCACTTACTAATTAGGACAAATGGAAATAAACTAAATTAGAAATGTTACACCCAATACCGGTTTTATTTTTATTTAAATCAAAAAAATTTCGATAAATTCAATGAACGTGACCATAAAAAGCAGCAAAACTCTAGAGTTTGGTAACTTTTGAAATTTCATCTAGTAACATTTGACTTTAACCTTGAACATTTAAATAAGCGATTGTAGGTGGCATAAGCAGAATTCCTTTTAAGCAGCAAAGCAAAAGTATACTCAAAGCAAAGCTATCGTCTAAGTTGAACGTTCCTTTTAGAAATTTAACTTAGCACAGTAAAGATTTTTTCCTCCCCCTTTGCCGCGGTTAAGTATGCCCCTCTTTATTTCGCATACGGACCAATGGTGGTTCTAGACCCAAAATATTGGGGGGGGGGCACCACATTGGCGCAGCCACAATTTTTGGTAGCCTTCGCAAGCAAATAAAGCCGCAACCCAAAATTTTTTAGGATCACGCCCAAATTTATTTACGAAATAGACGGGTATCCCCATTTTACAAAAATATACTATTAAAATATAACAATAAGATAGTGGATAACAAAATAAATATCTATCAAATAAAACGATTTATCACAATACTTAATACATAAAATCACATATATATACATAAAAACAAAAAAGACTACAGAATATCACCTTTTTGTAATGCATTAAAAATTCTCTTTTTAATACCGGAAAGACTAGTGTTAAAAATATCGATCTGACCCTGACTACTAAACTGGTTGGCCAGTCGAAGAGCTCTATCGACTGGGGAATTCATTCCATATTTAGTTGGGTGGAAAGGGGTGTGGAACAGATCTGCGTGACGTAACTGTCGGTTAGGTACATTTAGATGGATCTGAGACAATAGTCGAGGGCAATTTGATAGACCGTTAATTATTTTAAAAAGAAAGGATACATCAAACATAAGACGTCTGCTGTCCAATGAAACCATATTCAAAATATTTAACATGTCTGCCCTATGATAATCCTCCATATTAATATTTAATTTATAGGCAGCGAACCTTAAAAATTTGAACTGAACTCTTTCTAACATATCCTTGTGTACTTGGTAAGATGGAGACCAAATAACAGTAGCATATTCTAGGTTGGATCTAACGAGCGAACAGAATAATAACTTAATAACATCAATTGAAAATTGGGAACAGTTTCTCCAGACAAATCCTAGCATTCTCATTCCCTTCAGTTTTTTGTATCAAATTATGTAAATAATAAAGCACCCGCGGATTTTTTTTTATCATTGGCATTCTCTCGAGATATTTTAAAGTCTTTCAGAAATGTTGGGGGTCGTGGGCCCCCCATCAGGCTCCCCCGTAGAACCGTCCCTGATACCGACTATATAAGCGTTCCTTTAACAACCTAAGTAAAGATTTTTACTTTGCTTTGCTGTTTAAAAGTACCAAAGAAAATATATAGGGTTTGTTCGGATAGTACCTGTCGCTTTACGGGCGTCTCGCCGTTGATGTCCTCTTGGCTTTTGGCTGCCTTCTTGCAGTTTGTTCGTTGTTACCCAGATCATTTTTTTAAAAAATTTAATTAACTTTATGAAATATTATGAAATGAATTGGATTAAAAAAAAATGCTCTACTAACAACGAACAAACCTATTGCCGATAATAATATACCTTTTTATACCTTTTTGCCGAAAGCCAAGAGGACATCAACAGCGAGACGCTCGTTTCGCTTTGGGGTTTAAAAGGAACTCCAATAGAAATGTCATATTTGTGATGACAATTATGACATATCAATGTCAATGTCATTATTTGTATTGTTTGTATATTATTATTATTCTAGTATAAACACAACAACAATGAGTGGCAAAAATATTGATTTAAATTGCAAATTTAGTACCAATAACAAATTATTTGTGTAGCTCCTTTAGGGCTTCCAGCGAGGCAGAAGAGGCGAACCCTTTTAAAGTGAACATGGTTTAATAACTATTTTTTTACCATATTCACTAAATGATCTAAATGACTGTTTTTAGCAAAGTTGCAACAATCTTCAGTTCTCCGATGTGGATATTTGAAGATATTTTTCCTCCATTCTGCTTTGCGACGTATGCCAGCGCTATTGTAGTTTGTTTTGTTAGCATTTACATATTTAAGAAAATCACCAGTGACTGCGATGTTGCTGTCAGGGATTATAGCAAGAATCACAGTTGGACTCCAATTAAAATTACATCTAAGGTAAGTAATAAGAAATCTATTGCTCTAAACTCATTATTTGTACTAGTTTTGTGAATAATAAGCCAGTAATACCGATTTATTTAGTTTAGTCTGAGATTCTTCTTCATGATTATCCAGCTGTGTTAAGTACATAAAAATTAAAATTGAGCGCTAACATCCAAACAACCTTGCAGGTAAAAAATTCTTTTAAGTAGCTTTTTTATGGATAAATTGGACATTCAGTTGGTTGCTTGGGATTTTTTGGCTTGGTTGCACCCTCGGTTGCATGTGAAAGCGAAAGTTATGTTTTTAGGCTTGGTATTGTTCAGTATGTGAAGCATTCCTGATTCATGGCATTGGAGTTTACTGTGATTGTTGTGGAGTTTGTGCCGAGAATGAATGTGTCAAGAAAGCCAATCAAACTTTAAAATGCAAATCTGTTAGTAGCAACACTGAAGTTCATTTACATCATTGGATCAAAGGTAATATTTTCTAGCGGCCACTAGGTACTTAAAACTACAAAAATTACAGTAGGTACATTATATTATTTTTTTCTATCCATACCTACCATGTCAAAATTGATTACCTACCTATATGTATTTTATGGTATTTATGTATTTTACATAACATTAATTAAGATCTATGTTTTAGGTAATTTACCCTTGGGGGCAGTATGCTGCATTTGTGGTGAAGATTGTTCCATGGAACCAGGACTTATAGATTTCCAGTGTTGCTGGTGCCAACGCACTGTCCATACTGAGTGTCTAAAACAAATTGAAGGGGTAATTATCTACTTAGATTTTACAGCCACAAAGTTATTTGCTTATAATATAAAAGTGTTTACACATTTTTTTTGTCTGTGTAACTCAGGAGCTCTTAAGAGATCTTCTTAAAACTTTATTTTTTTTTAGGTTTTGGTTTTAAGCAATACAGTTATGGTAGTAAAAATATTCTTAGCTTTATTTGTCTATATAAAGTGTCTTTATTTCATTACCTACCAAAATTAAGGCATAAAAAAATATTATTGTCCTATGCCAAAAAAACTAATTTAATAGCGATGAAATACTATGTAATTTTTAGTTGTTTTATGTGACTTTAGTTGTTGAAAAATAGTCATAGTCATAAAAAAATTTTTATTCAAAAACCAATCGGCATAGAACATTGTGAAAACAAACGTAAAGAATAATTTCATAGGAAAAATAAAAACAAAAATCATAGTACCTAACAGCATTTAGATTACATTACACGTGATTTTAAAATAGTTATCTCACAAAAATACATTTTAAAAAAGTTATAAATTATTTTACATAGACCTGAAGTAAAGTAAAGTAAAGTAGTGGCAAGATATTAATCACACATCACTGTAGATACATACACACTTAACAGTAGCAACTGTTACGGTTACGCATCGCTGTAAAACATAGTAATAAATTTGTAAATAGCGCACAAGACAAACAATATTAAATTGTGCAATGTACAGATATCACAGCAGAACCCTGAGAAAATAAATCTCTATTAGAAACTCTTTTAAAAAAATTAAAATTCGAAATCTTTAAAATCGGAAATCAACATAAAGTCGCCACAGTGGATCTTTTCCCGTGCATTATCACTTTCACGTCATCAAAATCGTATGAATCAAATTAAAATTACGAGACGAAAAAAGTCAAAACTAAGTCTAAGTTCATAAAATGGACGTGCCTGCCTACCGTTTGACGTAATATCCCGAAAAATTATTATTTATTTTGTTTTGCCCGGCATTCTCTATTATCTAAAATAAATTGACAAACAAATGTTAATACATTTAATACCATTTTTAAAGCTTCAAATCTAGAAAAGTTTGGTGTTTTATTGACTATTAAAATCGCAAAAGTCAAATTTTTGACATCCTTTCATTTAAGGGAATTTAGCCACTGCCGTGAACTTTTCAAAGAACTTTCACGGTTAGAATATTTAAAATAAATAAATTAGGAATTATAAAAATCCATAAATACTTACCGCCAAGACAGATGGTGGGTATAATTAGCTCTAAAAAGAACTATTTTTAGAAAAAGGAACAGTTTTAAGACACACAAATTTACGAAATACGAATTAGATTGGCAGATCGAAATAAGGTTGACAATGACGTTCTAAAATACATAGCACGTTATATTATTGCGGAATCTTGGAGACGTTCTTTTATTTTATTCAACTTTCTTGTTCCATTTTGACTGTACAGTTACATTTAAAAAAAGTAGGTATTCGGATCAAAAGTTTAAGTGGTATACTAGAGAGTTGAGGGACCTACACCAAATGTTATGTGAGATGCATAAGCTTGTTAAGAGCTCCTCTAGCAATGACATCTTAAAAAATAGGTATGCTCAACTAAAAAATTTATATGAGCAAAAAATAAAGAACGTCAAAAGTAATTTTAATGATAGGCGGATAGCAGGCTCTTCAAATGTTATAAGGGAGAGCTGGCAAATAAGTAATGAATCCTGTAATAACAATAATAATTATAAACGAAAAATAAAAGAAATTATACACAACAATGAGAGGGTTGAGAATCCTCAAGACATTTGTAACATTTTTAACGATACTTTTTTATCTTTTCAGTGCGCAATCCTAATTTTGATAAGGTTATTTTGCGGCAAAATATAAATGATAGTATAGCTCTGTATCCGACGACACCTGAAGAGGTAAGGAATATCATAATGAAGACGACAAAAAAGCCTGCAGCAGGACTCGATGAAGTGAGTGGTCGGGTACTAAGGGATGTTGCTGATGAGGTTGCTGTGCCGCTTTCATATTTGATTAATGAGTCTTTTTCTGCTGGTTGCTATCCTAATGAACTAAAGGCATCAAAATCAATTCCCATTTTTAAAAATAAGGGATCACCACTGGATCCAGTTAATTTTCGTAACGTCTGTGTTCAGAATCAGATTGCTAAGATTTTTGAAAGTGCTTTCAGTTCTCGGTTAATGGAATTTCTTGAAAGGTTTAAACTGCTTGGATCCTGTCAGAATGGTTTTAGAAGGGGCCAGTCAACTATGACAGCAATTGGTGAACTTTGCGATTTTGTATATGATTCCCTTAATTATAAGTCTTATCCATTGGCTCTGTTTTTCGATCTTAGTCGAGCGTTCGACACTGTCGATCATGGTCTTTTGCTGAGAAAGCTTTATGTGTTGGGTATCAGAGGTGTCGCTTACGATTGGGTTTCGTCGTACTTAGCGGGCAGAGAACAGACAGTTGTAGTGAACGCGTGTAAATCAGAGTCTAAAAGAGTGCCAACGGGTGTCCCACAAGGATCCAACCTCGGGCCAGTCCTGTTCATTGCATTTGTCTGTTACATGCCTCCTGCTTGTCCCTCTCCAGATGAGGAAGTTATCTATGCTGACGATACAAATTTCTTGATTTCTGACGGTAATATCATGACCGCTATTTAGAGAGCTAATCAATCAGTGGTTGAATTTAGTGACTGGTGTACCAATGTTGGGTTGGTCTTAAATACTAGTAAAACCCTCTTTATGAGTTTTTTCCCAAAGAACGCCACGGTCAATCAAAGTTATTTAATTAGGCTGAATAATGATGTAAAGAATATTTTAATAGCTTAGTATTGTAGGCATATTGACAAGTCTGATAAGGTTAGCCTATATTGTAGATAATCTTGAATGACGAATAAAGATTACCTTATCTTTACCTTTATGCTTTTATTCAAACTTGTTACTGTAATAAATAAGGATGCAGAGTTATTAACCACGTTGAGTCCTGATCGTTGATTGATGACGCACGGGAAAACATCCACTGTGGCGACTTTACTTAGCAGTGTTAATATATTCTTACTAGCAAACACCTCCCTACAACTATCTCGTTGTCTCATTCCAAATATAGCCCTTATACACTTTTTTTGTAGAATTAGGATTCTCTCAATCTCAGTGGAATTACCCCAAAAAATAAGACCATACCTTATTCTAGATTGAATAAAGGCATGATATGCTGATAATGCTGCGTCCATGCTAACATTCACAGCTATAATTTTAAGAGCGTAGCAATACCTGGACACACTGGTCGCTACGTCCCCAACATGAGCCTTCCAGTCAAGCCTTCTATCAATTTTGACACCCAAAAATGAGATATGCTCTGTTGATTAAATTTCGGTATTTTTATAGTGAAAGGCATTATTCGTTCTATTGCCAAAAACAATACACTGTGTCTTTGCCACATTCAGGAGAAGGTCATGAGCTGAAAAGTACCTATCGAGAACGCCGCAGACTCTCTGTACCTCAGTCAGCATCACATCCGAGTCCTCTTCACTAAAAATAAGGGTGGTGTCATCAGCATAAAGAACTGTGTATTTACCTGTTATATCAGAAAGTTCATTGGTATACAAAATATAGAGTAGAGGACCCAATATGGAGCCCTGAGGCACTCCCTTAGTAACTCTAACCTTATCAGAGGCAATTGGTCTACCATAACTGTCATTATCAATCACTTGCTGAGTACGATTATTTAAGTACGATTGAAAATAATAATATATAAATATATAAAATATAATTTGTAAAGGATAACCGAGAGGATAACATAATGAATTATACATTAGCAATTTCGTAAATTTTTGAATTTGAATGTGTTGGTAAAACTCCCTTTTACGTTTTTACCCTTTATTAGTAAGTAATTCAAGTACTCTTTGTCCTTTCCGTGTAGGTTTGCGACTTCGGCCCCTTCAGGTTGATGATTGTGCCGCCATTTTGTGTTCAAGTCGCCAGAAGGAAGGGGACGCTCAACAAGCACTTGCTGCTTAGAGGCGTTAAAGATCCAGGGTGGGAGAAGTGGTCGCCCCTGGTGGTGGTTGGTAGGTACTAATTTTTAGCGTTTCTTCTCAATGAGCTCGACCTTCACTAATCTGTTGTCCTTTCTCTATCGCACAGATAAAATGCGAAAGAGAGACAAATCATCCGCGATTTGTTTGTTTATATATTATGTTTAATAATAATAAGTTTATTTAAAGTTTAATAATATAATAAATATGTTTATGTTGTCTTCGATAACCTTATTCTTCAATTCCCTGAAGCTGAGCTTGTTAGGGGCAAATCTTATTTTTTGTTTTAGTATGTAAAATCATAAATCATAAATAGGTATGCATTAAAAATCAAATTTTAAAGTAAACATGTTAATTTATAGTATAAACGCAGCTTTTTTGAAGAAATATATTACCTATAATAAAATTATTAATTTATAATTTTTAAGTAAAAAATATTAGGTACTTATATAAATTTTTCAGAACAATATTAATTAATTAAAGCATTTCTAAAAATATTTTCAAATTGTCTGTTTTTAATATCCATGTTTTTATTTCGACTTTAAATTTGTTTAATGAAAATCAATTTTTTAATTTTTGTTGGTAAATAATCGTTTAAATAAAAACATAAATATTTGAAATTTTTTTGTCCTATGGACTTATTTATTTTAGGTTTTATGGTTATTTCATTTTTATGACGTGTATTATGATTATGGTTTTTAAATTGTATAAGGTTTTTATTTTTAAATATATAGATTAAGATCGATGTTATAAATGTAAAGTTGTTTTATATAATATTTTCAATCGAGTGTTCAACTTTTTTGTTTCTGAATATAATTATTTTGAAGGATAAAGAAAGATAATCTTTATTGAATATAATTTTTAGAAACCTTTTTTGTAATATTTCTAATTTTTTAACTAAAGTTCTATTTATTCCTCCCCAGCCTAAAATTCCGTAATTTAAATGAGTTTTAACTAACGCGTAATATTAGAATATTTCCATATGTCTTATTACATTAAAAATTTTTTTAATGTTTTTAAAAATCGGTAGTAATTTTTTAATTAAGTATTCTATGTGAAAATTCCAATTTAATTTACTGTTAAAAATAATTCTTAAATATTTTATTTTATTAACTTTAAAAATTTGAATGTCCTCATTTATTTTAATACTATATTCATATTTTGTGGTAGGTTATTTAGGTTTAAAGTAAAAGGAATATAATTTGTTATATTAAAATAACAAATTGTTATCAAACCTTTTTATAATTTTAAAATCTTTTTTAATTTTATTATTTAAGTTTTTCCAATTTGTATCGGTATAAAAAATTGTAGTATCATCTGCAAAACTATGAATTTGTCCATCGCAATTATACTAAATAAGTCGTTAATATAAATATTAAAAAATAATGGTCCTAAAATTGTTCCTTGAGGAACAGCATACTTAAATACTTTTGGATAGCTTTTTTCTTTATCTATTTGAACATAAGTTGGTCTATTTTTCAGATAATTTTTAATTAATTCTAATTGCTTTCCTCTGAATCCAATATTTTCAAAACTTTTTTAACAGTAAATTATGGCTAACTGTATCAAAGGCTTTTGCTAAATCTAGAAAAATACTAATACAAGGTTTTTATTATCTAGTGCATCATATATTTGTTCTGTTAGATAGCAAATAGCGTTTAGTGTTGATTTATTTTTTTTGAAACCCAAACTGTTTATTAGAAATAAAATTTATTTTTTCCAAATAATTTTCGATTCTTAATTTTAAAACTTTTTCGAATACTTACTTTTGCTATCGAAGATATTAATGTTATTGGTCTATAATTACTAGTTTTACTAGAATCTCCATTTTTAAAAATAGGTTTTATTATACCAATTTTGAAAGCTTCTGGATATAAACTGGTTTTAAAAATATTATTTATAAGAAATGTTGTTATTCCGTCGGCACCAGGAGATTTCTTTAATTTTAAACTATTAATTACATTTTCAACTTCTTTATCCTTAGTTTCTTCTAAATAAAATCATTAATAATTAATTAATTAATATTTAATAAGAATCACTTTTTATTATGAAAACACATACCTAAACAAAGGTCAATCTTAGTCGAGACCTTGTACTATTGTGGTGTTATCATTTCGGCGTCCCTCTGTCAAAGCTCCTTCTGTTAGACACCGGAGCGCTGAAATTTAGCATGATTACTTAAGATTAGCTGATGCTCTGCCATCTTTTTCTACTCTACCCAAACAGCGTTGCTATATACCTGTATTTTTAATTTAAATTTTAATAGCAAGCGTCACAATCGCAGATACCATCTAACATTTTGGGGGAACAAGTGACATTTTTACTATAAAAATACAAGTTTGAAGCACGCTGCACGCGCCCATTTAAAAATAGCAGAACTTTTATAATTCAAAATGATATACTACAGTTTGTTCTACTTTCAGCAAACAAAAAATCAGGAAACTCAGATGGAGCGCGGGTCCTGTCAGAATTCAGGAAATTTCTCAATCCCGCGCAAGTCATAGATCTGACTGACCGGAAGCCGCCGGCTGCCCTACAGTGGTGTGTCCTGTTGGCTCCCAAGGTGAATAGGTAGATGTCGTGAGTTTTAGTTTTAGTAGTAGCAGTAGTAGTAGTAGTAACATGTTTTATTTAGCAAAAAGCTACAATTAAAATTTTTTAATACATTTTTTAACACAATTTCATAGATTTATTTTTAAATTTTAAAACGCAACCTTCTTTTAACAAAAACAGACAGAAAAGTTAAACATTTTGCAAATTGTATCAAAAATTACGTATCATTTTGTTTTTTAATTAAATGTAATTTTAAAGTTTTTTTAAATAGTTTAAATGATATTTGAAATATAATAGAATTTTTCAAATTATTATATTCTATCAAACCTTTTTGAAAAATAGACTTGTAAGCTAATGTTTTAGATACTCTATCCACATAAAAAATTTGATTACTTCTTGTTTTATAATTATGATGGTCATAATAATTAAAAGAACAAAAAATTTTTAAACAATCCGGCAATAAGTTATTTTTAATTTTATGTATAAAGATACATACTACATAAAAAAATAAATTTCTGACGTTTAACCAATCTAAATTTTTTAACATAAAATAAATATTTGTATATTTGTCACAATTTAAAATAATCCGCATTGCCCTAAGTATTTTTGTAAAATTTGTAATTTATCAAATATTTCCTCACTAGAACAATATAAAATGGAAGAACAATAAAGAAAATCTGGTGATATAATAGTATTAAATACAGTTTGTTTTAGAAAACAATAAACTTAAATTAGAACTGATTCTTTTAACATAACCTACTTTTCCGGCAATCTTCGATATAATACTTTCAAAATAATTAAAAATTTTTAATTTTGAATCAATGATCATCCCTAAATATTTAAAACTGTGTTTACTAATTCCAGTTTTTCACCATCAATTACAACATTTATATTTTGACAATTTAAATTATTACCCATAACCATATACAGTGTCCGCATCAAATGGGATTTTTTTTTATTATTAGGTATAGCGAGAGGTATAGGTAAAAATTGAAAAAGCAGTTCGTTTTTGCTTACCTAAAAACCAAAAATGACGTATACTGAAGCAGCTGCACGACTTGCGTTACCTGTCAAATTTGACATTTTTAATAAAATATGTTCAAAAATGCCCTTATTTATAAAAATATCGAAAAACTTTATTTGAGAAAGTTGTTTATTTAGGCATTTTTAGCCTCTGTACGAAATTTTGACAGTCTAATACGATTTTTATTTTTTGCCAATTCTTGAAAATTTTGATCAACCCTCGTAGATTAACTTTTATACATCGATGTAAAACCATTTGCCTTTACTTTACTTGTAATCTTAATGCAATTTTGTGTAAAATTTTTGTTTCCAATTATTTATTTTGCTTCAAAAACTAAAATTGTTATTGATCAGTATGTAATGTTTGATGCAAAGTTTATCTAATTACATCAGTTTTGTCAAAACCGACGTTTCTCATTGTTCTTAAGTTAGTAAACAGATGTACAAAAAGAAAATATTAGGTAGCTTTCGTTGAAATTTTACTTAATTATTATTGTTAAATTAAATTAATTATATTAAACTATATTTTTGTTGAATAAAATGTTTCGAGCGATTAATATTTTTTTTTTTTTTGATCCAATATTAATTAAGTAAAATTTCAACGAAAGCTTCCTAATATTTTCTTTTTGTACATCTGTTTACTAACTTAAGAAAAATGAGAAGCGTCGGTTTTGACAAAATGTTGTAATTAGATAAACTTTGCATCAAACATTACATACTGATCAATAACAATTTCAGTTTTTGAAGCAAAATAAATAATTGGAAACAAAAATTTTACACAAAATTGCATTAAGATTACAAATAAAGTAAAGGCAAATGGTTTTACATCGATGTATAAAAGTCAATCTACGAGGGTTGATAAAAATTTTCAAGAATCTTGCAAAAATAAAAATTGTATTAGACTGTCAAAATTTCGTACAGAGGCTAGAAATGCCTAAATAAACAACTTTCTCGAATAAGGTTTTTCGATATTTTTATAAATAAGGGCATTTTTGAACCTATTTTATTAAAAATGTCAAATTTGGCAGGTAACGCAAGTCGTGCAGCTGCTTCAGTATACGTCATTTTTGGTTTTTAGGTAAGCAAAAACTAACTGCTTTTTCAATTTTTACCTATACCTAATAATAAAAAAAAAAATCCCATTTGATGCGGACTTTCTTGCGGACACTGTATTATACATTTAGTTTTGGAAATATTTAATTTTAATTTATTTACTTTTAGCCAATTTAATAATATATTTATCTCAGAATTTGGAGTATTTAGAGTATAAAAATATTTAAAACATTAATGTAAATTAAGGTGTCATCAGCAAACATTTGTAACTTACACATTTTTAAAATTAAAGGCATATCGTTGATGTATAAAATAAATAATATTGGACCTAGTAAACTTCCTTGAGGAATTCCTATATTATTTATTTTTTTATTTGAATATGTTTTTGATATTTTTGTTTTTGTGACCTGTTACTTAAATAATGTTTAAACCATTTATAAACGTTTCCGCGAATACCATACTGATACAATTAACTGAATAATCTAGCCCTGTCAATTGTTTCGAATGCCCGCTTAAAATCCAAAAATACAGCTATAACATTTTCCATAGTCTTATTTAATATAGATGCTTATACATACTGTTTTTGACATCACTAACTTTTGAAATTGGCGTACAACTCAACGTTTTCAGCAAGAACATGTTTTTACTTCCACATGTGTATTTTCTGTGTTTTTCTTTAAAATCTACTGAATGGTCAAATTGGCTATTCCAGTTAACTAAACGGATCCATATCCACCTTTGTTTTGATAGAAAATTGACCAATCACTGTTTGTGTTTAGTATCCGGGTTACTATTTCTTCTTAAATGTTGTTAGGTTATGTTTGGCATTCTGTCAACTCACGCAGGTTCACTATTTTGAGTCGCGTCAAAAATAGAAACAAACCTGATTTTGTGTTTAGAAGTTTAAAATACTATTTATTTCGTAATATTTATACAACTGAAATGCTAAAAGGCTTTACAATTAGCATATTTATTAATAATTGACAGTGTGACCAGTAAAGTCCGCATCATATGGGATTTTTTTTTATTAATAATTTTATTCGAAATTTGACTTTGGCATCAAGTTCTGCTTCAATCGAGATAAAAATTAAGCAAAAAAATAGTCACGTGATTCGCATTATCTGTAAAATTTTAACTTTTTCCAAAAAATAATTCAAAATGGGTTTTTTTTCTGAAATTATCGAAAAAATGTTTCTTTAAATGAAGTTTCTAGCCCAGATGCAAAATTTCAGCTGCATAAGATAATTTTGATTTTTTACCCACCACTAAAATTTATTTTCCACTTAATGAACACTTTACTGATGACACTGTGTTCTTTTTGTCTTAATATTAAGGTGTATTATTTTCAGACACAAACCACGCTTTCAAAAATACTTATGTTATGAATTTACCTTATACAGGGTCAAAAACAAATAAATTTTGCATGATGCACATGCGACCAAATTTTAATAGCCCGATTTTGATTTTGTAGAAAAACACACATTTAATATGGCGCTACTTTAAAGAAAATGTATCTGAAATAAAGCATTGTCAAAACTAAGAAGTTTTATTTAGGTTGCGTTGAGTCTTATTTTGCAAAAGTGGTGCAATTTACAAAATATGGGTAAACAATCAAAATTATACTATGCAGCTGAAATTTTGCATGTGGACTAGAAACTGCATTAAAAAAAAATTAATAACTTTTTTCGATACTTTCAGAAATAACCCCACTTTTAAATAATTTTTTGGAAGAAATTAAAATTTGACAGATAATGCGACTATTTTTTTGCTTAATTTTTATCTCGATCGAAGCAGAACTTGATGCCAAAGTTAAATTTCGAATAAAGCTATTAATAAAAAAAATACCATATGATGCGGACTTTACTGGTCACACTGTAGATAATATCAATAATATCAGTTAAGTTTCCTGTGCAATATGGATATCATGTTCATGGTCACTCTTGTTATACAAACCTCTATTGTTGCTCTCCTAACAGCGCCTCTTTTTGAAATAAATGAATCAAAATTGGTTTCCTTGACCTCAGTTTCCCTGCAAATTACTTTTACTGACATTTTTCATAAAAAACGTTATTACATTTTCCATTACCCCACCTTTATTTTTTTAAATTAATTGTCGAAATTAGCTCTTTGGATCCTAATAATCCCGAAATAAGATGGAACCTAAAATTTTGACAAGAAGAAACAACACTGTGACATCATGTCACCAGTAAAATTTAATAAAACGAGTATAGAATTCGTACGTAAGGTTTTAGTTGGTAAAGTAAGTACAATATTAGCCCAAAATTTGTCGGTCCTTTGATAAGTAGTGTTAGAACAAATAGTTTTCAAATGATTCAAACTTCATATCTTTAATGCTTCAAATCGCTCTCGCTAAAAAGACCGTAAATCCTGAGAAATTATACCTCGATTTTGCTCAATTTTTGTATGTGCATTATTTTTTATCCAACAAAACCAGTTTGAAATTTTGGTATATTTCCGTCGAGGAAAACACCTTTTAACCCTTTGAGGCCCAAATTTTTTTAAATGAAATATTTCTTTTTTTTTTCTTTTTAACGGACTAAATGTGTTTCAAGAAATTAAAAAATATTGAAATATATTAGGGTCGGATATTCGGGGATTCCCGAAGACGTGGTTATCTAATAATACCACTGGGCCTGCGTAAACGTAAGCTAGGAAATAAAATTTACATAATACCGAATATAATATTTTATTTACCTACTCTATGACATTTTTATTTTTGGTGAAATAACAAAAAGCAATTTTTTGTGTATTTTAAACATAGCCCGATGTTGCAGTTAAAAATCTAATGTTATATTAGAAATATCGTGCCCGAAAATCTGTTAGTTCGGAAGTTCTTACCAAATGGGAAACTTTTTTCTTATTAATTTTACGAAAAATAATTATTCTTTATAAAAAGCTCTGCATGGTCTAAAACCTAAAATGCAACCATCAAATATCGAAATTTTCCAGTCATATACGGGGTTTGTCAAAAAATGTGAATTTTTCCCAAGAATGTGAATTTTTCCCAAGAGTAAAGTACCTTTATTTTTGACATTATCAAAAATTGTTATTAAAAAAAGTTGATCAGAACTAAAAACCACGTCTAAATATGCAATAACACGCATTAAATTAATTAAATAATTAAAAAATTAAATAATTAATAATAAATTAATAAAATAATTGTTTAACATAAATGCGTATAATTGCACATTTAGCCGTAGTTTTTAGTTCTGATCAACTTTTTTTAATAACAATTTTTGATAATATCAAAAATAAAGGTACTTTACTCTTGGGAAAAATTCACATTCTTTGGGAAAAATTCACATTTTTTGACAAACCTCGTATATGACTGGAAAATTTCGATATTTGATGGTTACATTTTAGGTTTTAGACCATGCAGAGCTTTTTATAAAGAATATTTTTTGTTCGTAAAATTAATAATAAAAAAGTTTCCCATTTGGTAAGAACTTCCGAAGACACGCTGTATAACAACAGCGGCCTAGTGGTTTCAGACTGTAACCACCAGTTTTATTATACATTTTTGGGCACAAAACAGATAAATTATTTAAAACAATTATTCTTAAATCGTTAATTACTAACTTATAACTAATTTAAAGCCCTCTCCAGCAATTTTTTCTTAATAATAATTAAAAAATCGCTTTGTACACAACTAGCAGTAACGTGCACTACGGGCAGACCAACAAACCATCTATTTATGGCGGATTTTACTGAAATCGGCGCTTTCGTTTAGTAAGGAACCATGAGATGTCGCTTCGAGAAACACAAATACAACGGTGGCATCTCTGCGGGACCACTAAGACGCTGCAGAACCGATATTAAAAAGGTGGTACTTGTGCGAAACCACTAAGCCCCAAAGGGTTAAGAAGTGAAAACATGGCCATGTGCCATTGCACAAGCTTGATGACTTCGCCTACGTGCTTATTGGAGTGTGAAGTTTGCGCTGTTGGTTTTGGACAAATAGAGGCATTCAGATATTGGGGATATCTATACTTGGTTACTAAATATATGGGTATTTTGATTCATAAAAGCTGCTTCTTTGAATTTTCGTTTTCTCGAGTGCTGTTCCGTGTCCAAAACCTTGGCTTCTGACCACTGTATATCGTGGGCGTATAAGCAGAACCCTATAAGTCCATTTTTTAACAAATTGAGATTACCTCACCTATAAGTCCGTATGGTGATTCCGCTTCAATGAAATAGTCAGCTAAGTCCATTTTGCCGTTACTTTAAAAGATATGGATCCTACAGATTTGCTTAAGTCCAAATTTATTTTATTTTAAGAGACAGAATCACTTATGTGCATTTAAGCGACTTTTGTCAACGCCGCGCCAGCAACTTTGAACAGGAAAAAACCTGTAAGTCCAAGTCTAAGATATTCAAAAGGAAAGCCTGGTATAATTGAATACAAAAACATTCATTCCAGCCCTTACAAATCGATCAACGTTTTCGGAAGAAGAAAAAAACCACACTTTCCAAAGGACCTGAAAAAATTAGGTATACAACCAGCCATTGCCAATTGGTGCCAAGAAGAAGGAGGAACTGCTTAAACTATGCAAAAATGAAGTAATTCCGGCGGAATTCCATGGTTGGTACCAGTCTCTACCCACCTGTGGCTATAATACTCCTGAAGAAAGCAATAACGATGAGGACGAAGACGAATACCTTCCATTAAGCCATTATATACCAAAAAATAATTAATATAAACAGAAAAAAAAACCCTTAGTCCAAACTTTGTTATGTTACCTTTAAAAAATACTAATAAAAATAAATAATGTTTATGTATGTAACTGTTTTACTGATACATGCTCCTTTAGAAATAGTAAATAAACGTTCTTTACAGATTTAAAATCACCTATGCTAAATACAAATTTTACAGGAAACTTCAAATCTTTATTTCCCTTTTTCTCGAAACTAACTTTTTGGACTTACACGATTCTGCTTGTACGCCCACGATATTATGTTGGTTGGTCCATACATGTTCCGCTACACCTGATCTCGAAGTTTCACCTCTTTGAGTATGTTTCAGATGTTCTTTAACTCGTACGGGAAGAGGTCTTTTTGTTTCTCCAATGTACGATTCGCCACACTAGCAAGGGATTTCATAGATACAATACTGTATACTGATAATAAAGGTATCATCAACATATCTAACCCAAAGTTTAGGTTTAATCTTGGCAGTGTTAATAGCGTGTGACTCAAACCATTCCATGTACAGGTTAGCAACCACCGGATAGAGAGATGAACCCATTGGAAGACCTTCATCTTGGGCATAGAACCTATCTTTTACTTGAAAGTAGGAACTACGTAGACAACACTCCAATAAGCATGTAGACGGAGTTATCAAGCTTCATTGCACATGGATAGTATTTAAGACAGTAGCCTTAGAATTATAATTTAGTTTACACTTGAAAACGGTAAAAGATACTAACTAACCGGAAAGTAACAAAATAAAGACAATGGAAGTCCGACAAGGTAATATTTTTGATATGTTTGTTTGTAAAATAGACATGTCATATGATAGAATGTCCTCTATGAACAGTGATATGTCGGCTCAAAAGTACGTTTATAAATTAAATTGTCTGTTTCTCTTAGTTGATCGTCGCTGCTTCTTTTAATATCTTTAAACTGAGGGCAAAAGATATGAGTTTACTTTACAATGTATATGACATTGATTGAAGATTTAAGTTAAATGTATAATATAATTTTAGTGGTTTGTTTTAGGTCGCAAGAGTATTGGTTGCAGGAGGTGATGGAACCATCTCATGGGTTTTAACATCGTCACACAAATTGGATCTAGATGTAAGTAAATTATTTTGCTTAAACGAAGCAGTGTTTACCACACCACCACATTTTTATTTAGTTTTTGTTTTAAAATCGCTGATTTTTGCAAAAATAAATGTGAATATTTTGCACCACGGCGTGATATCGCGAGTCGTATGTCCAGTTCGCATGAGTCTTTGTCGCAAATAAATTCCCTTCTCAACAAAGTCGCACCTTAATCTTTTTATTTAGAAAGTTGTCGCGAAAAAAATATCAGATATCGACATTTTTCTTTCTTTTAAAGTAATAGAGTAAATTAAAATACAAATTTTTAATTTATAAATGTTTTGAACTTGTAAATACCCTTTTGGTATATATTAGATTTTAAATTTTCTGATATTTTTTGGAAGATTGTTATACAGTGTCCGCAAGAAAGTCCGCATTAAATGGGATTTTTTATTATTAGGTATAGGTAAAAATTGAAAAAGCAGTTAGTTTTTGCTTACCTAAAAACCAAAAATTACGTATACTGAAGCAGCTGCACGACTTGCGTTACCTGTCAAATTTGACATTTTTAATAAAATAGGTTCAAAAATGCCCTTATTTATAAAAATATCGAAAAACTTTATTCGAGAAAGTTGTTTATTTACGCATTTTTAGCCTCTGTAGAAAGTTTTGAGAGTCTAATACAATTTTTATTTTTTGCCAGATTCTTGAAAATTTTGATCAACCCTCGTAGATTGACTTTTATACATCGATGTAAAACCATTTGCCTTTACTTTATTTGTAATCTTAATGCAATTTTGTGTAAAATTTTTGTTTCCAATTATTTATTTTGCTTCAAAAACTGAAATTGTTATCCCAAAAAACAATTATAGTCTAAAAAAGGTGACTTTTACCTAATATTTTAACTATAAAGCTCGACGGACCGCTTTACATAGTCAGAAGTTAGTAATTTATACCACTTTATCACCTAGTGGGGAACCTTACTTTTTGGAATGTTTGATGCAAAGTTTATCTAATTACATCAGTTTTGTCAAAACCGACGTTTCTCATTTTTCTTAAGTTAGTAAGAAAATATTAGGAAGCTTTCGTTGAAATTTTACTTAATTATTATTAAATTAAATTAATTATATTAAACTATATTTTTGTTGAATAAAATGTTTCGAGCGATTAATATTTATTCTTTTTGATCCAATATTAATTAAGTAAAATTTCAACGAAAGCTTCCTAATATTTTCTTTTTGTACATCTGTTTATTAACTTAAGAAAAATGAGAAACGTCGGTTTTGACAAAACTGATGTAATTAGATAAACTTTGCATCAAACATTACATACTGATCTATCCCAACAAACATTTAAAGCCTTGGCGACCTCTCATTTGGAGAAAATGACCTATTTAAGTAAAAAATAGTCTATTTTTTACCTCCAAATCGGCTTTTTAGACGAAACGGCCAAAGAGACTAACTGTTTGGTCAAAACAAAGTAATTCGAACTTATTAATACGTGTTCAAAGTGGGAAAATATAAGAGGCCCAAGAGATGGTCCAAAAGAGTAAATAATTACCTTGTAAATCGACTTGATAGTTAGGTCTAAGGAAAGTCAGTAATAAACGCCCAACCAGGTTATTTTTTATCTTAGATTGGGCCTTAAAGCCCAATAATCTTTTAGGCCCATAAATGAAGAACAAATTACTTCGTTTTGTCTTTAATATATCTTCATGGTCAGGTTATAATGTGAACAGTTTCTGAGGTGATGTATACCCTATATTAGTCTTACATTTTGTACTTAAAGCCCAGAAGGCTTTAAAGTATAAAATAGGTTATAGTTATGATTTAAATAATTTCTTTATAGCCCAATATTTTGTCCTCAAAGTGATTTTTACCGGATATAAAGCCGTATCTTCCAAAAATTATGTCTTTAAAGAGATTCTGGCTTAGAAAACTTGAATGATGATTGTAAAGTTTATTGCACTGTGGTAATCTTCCCACTTGTGGGGAACATAAGAATAATCCAAGGAGGAGCTTGATCCCGTCCATTTTAAAATAATCAGTTTCCATTTTTCCGGCGAAATAAAAGGGGTCGCGTAGGAGCTATACAAAACGCCGGAACCAAGCAAAAAAAAAACGTTGTACGTTTATATTCGAACTATTCCAAAAAGTAAGGTTCCCCACTAGGTGATAAAGTGGTATAAATTACTAACTTCTGACTATGTAAAGCGGTCCGTCGAGCTTTATAGTTAAAATATTAGGTAAAAGTCACCTTTTTTAGACTATAATTGTTTGTTGGGATAACAATTTCAGTTTTTGAAGCAAAATAAATAATTGGAAACAAAAATTTTACACAAAATTGCATTCAGATTACAAATAAATTAAAGGCAAATGGTTTTACATTGATGTATAAAAGTTAATCTACGAGGGTTGATCAAAATTTTCAAGAATCTGGCAAAAAATAAAAATTGTATTAGACTGTCAATATTTCGTACAAAGGCTAAAAATGCCTAAATAAACAACTTTCTCGAATAAAGTTCTTCGATATTTTGATAAATAAGGGCATTTTTGAACCTATTTTATTAAAAATGTCCAATTTGACAAGTAACGCAAGTCGTGCAGCTGCTTCAGTATACGTTATTTTTGGTTTTTAGGTAAGCAAAAACTAACTGCTTTTTCAATTTTTACCTCTACCTAATAATTTAAAAAAATCCCATTTGATGCGGACTTTCTTGCGGACACTGTATGTTATAATTCCGTCATATAAAAGCGATTTTTTCCCGAAATTACTTTTTACTGGTATATAGTTTAATAATTTATACAACGTCTGATGTCATGATCATGTAATGTCTTATTCTCCTGAATTGTTATGTTTGTTTTTTTTCTTTTAAAATAATAGAGTGAATTAGAATACAAATTTTTAATTTATAAATGTTTTGAACGCGTAAATACCCCTTCGGTCTATATTGATTAACAGTTGGTTCTAAATGTGGTAATTTGTATATACATTTAATAACTTTATTTTGCAATTTTAGTAATGGTTTTAAGTTTGACAAACAAGCAAGTATTGTAATTTTGAATATATTAATAAAAGTATTTTAAGGGAATGTACCGTACAAAACAGATACCAAATGAGATATCGAGTTGATAGTATACTGGATATGGCCTTTCCAACTTAAATTTTCGTCTAAAACTAATCCTAAAAATTTTGTCGTTTTTGAATAGTGAATATTTTCATTATTAAATGTTAAGGGGTTAATGATAGAATTTATTTTCTTTTTAGTTATAAACATAAAAGAAGATTTTGTAAAATTTAACGTAAGTTTATTTGATTGAAGCCGAGAAAGAAGTATTTTTAAATCATTTTTAATATTAAAATACATTTCTGCAAAAGTTTCAGCAACATAAATAATTGTTGTATCATCTGCAAATAGCTTTATATTGCCCATTAAGTTCAATTTGGAAACGGAATTAATGTAAATTAAGAACAATAATGGACCTAATATTGATCCTTGTGGAACTCCACATATGTATTTTACCGAACTTTTTCTTTCCCCATTTTGAACAAATTGTTTACGATAGGTAGCTTAAATAAACTTTAAAGTAGTTTGTGTGTATTTCCCCTTATCCCAATACTGTATAATTAATAATTTAACAATTTTATGTTGTAATTTTGAATCAATGAAAAAAATATATATTTTAAGTAATTTAGAGAAATGTAATATCCAGCTCTTTACAAAAAATATACCAAAGGAGATCATCATCATCATCATCATATATCAGCTTGTCTCGTCCACTGCTGGACATAAGCCTCTCTCAACGTAGACCATTTAGCTCGATCCTGGGCATCTTGGATCCAGTTCGGAGAAATCCTTTTTAGGTCGTCTGTCCATCGGGTCGGCGGTCGTCCCCTGTTTCTGTACGCTTCGTCTCTGGGGCGCCATTCCATTATTCTCCTCGTCCATCTGTTGTCTGCCATTCTTCCGACATGACCAGCCCAGTTCCATTTTAAGTATGCGATTCTTTCAATTGCGTCCGCAACTCTTGTTCTTCTGCGTAGTTCTTCATTTCTGATTTTGTCTCGTAGTGTAACTCCTAACATGGACCTCTCCATGGCTCGTTGAGTTATTCTTATTTTATTGACAGTTCTCTGAGTTAGTGTGAGTGTTTCCGAGCCATATGTTAGTACCGGGAGGACGCATTGGTCAAACACCTTTCGTTTGAGACAAATCGGTATATCTGCCTTTATCACGTGTTTCAGTCTGCCAAAGGCAGCCCAGGTCAGTCCTATCCTTCTGTTTAATTCGCAGGTCTGATTATCTCTACCTATTCGGAGCTCATGTCCCAGGTATTTGTAAGATGTTACGTATTGAATTTCCTGTCCTTCTATCATTAAGTTTTGACTGGGAACTAAGTTCGTCATAAATTGAGTCTTGGCAATGTTGATTTTTAAGCCTACCTTTTTTGAAACTACGGATAGTTCTGCGATCATTTCAATTGCTTCGTCTAGTCGGTCTGTGATCATCACGATATCGTCAGCAAAACGTAGGTGGTTGAGCTTTTCTCCATTAATGTTTATGCCTTTATTGTCTAAGTCCATCTTTTTAAACATGTATTCTATCAGAGTTGTGAAAAGTTTTGGCGAAATTGTGTCACCTTGCCGAACACCTTTTTCAATCTTGAACCGATCTGTTTCCGCATGTATTTTCACTGTTGCCGTTGCATGTTCATATATGTGTCGTAGTATGGATATGTAGCGGTGATCTATACGACAATTCGCGAGAGCCTTAAACAGTTCGTGGTGGTTTACGGAGTCGAATGCCTTTTCATAATCGACGAATATTAGTATTACGGGCTTGTTGTACTCTATACTTTTTTCTATTAGCGATTTTATCACCTGAAGATGGTCATTCGTTCCATATCCGGCTCGGAACCCTGCTTGCTCTCTTGGCTGATACAGGTCCAGTTTATTAGTAAGCCTTGCGGTAATAATCTTAGTGAATAGTTTATACAGATGTGTTAACAGACTTATCGGTCGATAGTTTTGTAGGTCTGTGATGCTGCCTTTCTTGTGCATAATCACGATAATGGCATTATTCCATACTTGTGGGGTTGTTCCTTCCTCTAGACATTTATTGAAGAGTTTGGTTATTGCCTTGAGTAGTTCTCTTCCTCCTAGTTTGATGGCTTCTACAACGACCCCGTCTTCGCCAGGTGCTCTATTGTTCTTCATTTCTGACAATGACTTTAGGACCTCTTCTTCCGTTATCTCTGGCATCTCTTCCGATCCTTGGTTTAATATATGGGGTATGCTTTCTGATGTTTCTGCTTGACTCTGGTTTCTATATAGTTTGGTGTAGAAGCCCTCAACGATCTTCAGAATTTCTTCTCTGTTGTTAGTTATTTGTCCTCTCTCATTTTCTAGTTTAGTTATTTCAGTTTTTCCCTTACCTAACTTATTTCGAAGTACCCTCATGCTTTTATTCTCTTCTATAACTCTAGTCACCCATTTATTGTTGTAGCTTCTGGTATCGTTCCTTACAGCTTTCGTGATATCCTTATTTAGCTGCCTCAGCTCATCTTTATGTAGTGGATGTTTTCCTAGTAGTGTCCTTCTCTGTCTCATCAAATTTTTAGTATTCGTAGAGAGTTTATCCTCGTTTTCTGTTTGCTTCAAGCAGTGTTTCTTTTGAGCGGCATTAATTGTTTCCACGATATTTCTATTCAGATCCTCGAGATTATTTGTCTTATCGTCTTTCAAATTTTGTTCTATCGTTTTTTGATATTCCTCAATATCGTCCAACTTTGTCCACTTTTTGCTTTTGTTCCCATTCACAAGTTTATTACGTTCCGTCCTTAGGTTTAGCATTACCTTCGCTCTCACCATTCTATGGTCACTTCCCACTGACAGTCTATTCAGCACAGACACATCCGTAATTATGTGCTTTTTGTCTGTGATAATAAAGTCGATTTCGTTTCTTGTTCTGCCATCCGGACTAATCCATGTCCACTTTCGATGTTCTGCCTTTCTGAAAAACGTATTCATAGCCGTTAGTTGGTGGTGTAGAAGAAATTGGAGCAGCAGGTTTCCTCGTTCATTTCTGTCTCCTATGCCGTGGCATCCCAGTGACGTTTCTTCTTCATTTTGTTTTTTGCCCAACTTGGCATTAAAGTCCCCAGTCAGTATTGTGAAATAGGTTGGGAAAGTTGACATGGCTTGAGCTATGTCATCGTATAAGCTTTCGATGTCTTCGTCTGGTTGTTGGGATGTGGGTGCGTATGCTTGTATAATTTTGATACTGTATCGCTGGTTCAATTTTAGTATTACATAACACACTCTGGAGCTTACATTGTTGATTTGTGTTATACTTTGCACATGACGTTTATGGATTAGCAGTCCCACCCCTCCCACAGAAGTATTTTCGTTACATTTGTGGTAATACATATTTCCTGATTTTAGTAGGAGTTGCTGTTCTCCTTTTTTGCGGATTTCGCTTATTCCAAGTACATCCCAGTGTACTTGTTTGAGTTCTTCCTCCAGTTCTAATAGTTTTTCGTCGGTTGAAAGGGTTCTTGTATTGTATGTGGCGATATATAGTTTTCGTCTTCCTTGGCAGCCTGATCCAACCCGGTGATTCTTAGCACCCCCTAACCGCTGTCTTTTCCGACCGCCGCCTTGGCCGGGGACATACGGTCTGCCGGGGACTGAGGGCCCTCCATGATTTTTGCCTTTCATCTTGGTTTGAGGTTTTTAGCCTATCACCTATCACGCTGGCCAGTGCGGGTTGATAGGGGGTCCAGTTAGGACGACATTTCCTTCAGTCCTAGGTTGAAACGGTTATTCCGCCGTGACTCGGTCGCCAGAGCCTCTTTAGTTTCTAGCAGGGTGCACCGGATGACATAGTCACCACTCGGGCAGGCGAGGTTGACGTTTGGGTTAGCTATCTTGACCCAAGGAGATATCGAGTTTATAATTAACTGGATATGACTTTTCCAATTTAAATTTTCGTCTAAAACAGTAGTTTTGTCGTTTTTTAATATTGAATATTCTCATTATTTCATTTTAAGGGGTGAATGAAATGCCTTTATTTTATTTTTAGGTATAAACATAACCCATATTTTGTAAAATTTACCGTAAGTTAATTTGATTGAAGCCAAGAAAGAAGCATGTATTTGTAGATCATTATTAATAGCAAAATACATTTCTGCGAAAGTTTCAGCAAACTAAATAATAATTGTTGTATCATCTGCAATGAACTTTATGATGCTGATGCAGCGAAATGTTATTAAGAAAAGTTGTTTAGAATTAAAAGTTATGCATAGATTCAAAAACGTGACCTCCTAAACTAAAAAAATATATTTTTTTAAAAAACATTAATAATTTCCCAAAAAATTTTTTTTATATTCACCATAAAGACCTTCATAAAATAATCAAAATCAAATTAATTTCACATATCTTTGTTCAAATTCAAGCATATTTGTAAAGTTTACTTGAATTTTTAATTTATTAAGGAATCACAAACTTCATGTTTATTGCAATGATATTAAACACAACTTTAAAATATCCTAAAAATTCTTTTTGACAAGATAAAACATTAGTAATGATAGTATGCTAATTAAAAAACTATCATTTAAAGTGCAAAATTTTTATTTTAAATGTTTATTAAAAAACTTTATTCTTGTACAAGTTTTATATTTTTTGGCCTACCCTGTACGCCGTTTGACTTGCAACCATTCCAAGTGCACCTAATATGTTTTTCGAACATGCACCAACTTTTATCAAGAATAAAATTTTCTAAGAAATCGGTAATAAAAAAAATACCCATATGTTGCACACTTAAACAACCACACTGTATGTATATGTCGTAGTCTTATAGTGAAATCCATATTTTCATGAAGAATCTAGTCATATCATGAAGCGTCGGCATATTGTGTAAAAACATGAAGCTACACAATATGCCTAGGCTTTTCAAGAAGAGCCCATCACATTTCGGCGAATTGTGTATACTACAACCTGCCTAACTTTAAATATTGCGGTTTCGTGAAATTTCCACAAAGGCAAGGCATATTGTTTTTAAGTGAACTTTGCGAGCTTGTAATTGAGACATTGCTTTATATAGAGTGTACCAGTTTCAATATAGGGGTGGATATAAGTATCTAGATATTCTAACCAAAAAATTGACTTCAATAAGAAGAATAACATTATACTTTTATTTCTATTTATTAACACAGGGACCACTTTTGTGACATCGAGAATTACACTGCAATTTTGCTTTAAAGCATTGACATAGGAGGCCATAACTAGAGGAACAAATTCCGTCTAAAAGGTATATTGGCAACCGGTTTGTTCGTTGGTACCCAGAGCATTTTTTTTTAATTGAATTTTTTCAACTAATATTATTTTATAAAAATAAAATTTAAACGAACAAACCAGTTGCCAATATGCCTTTTAGACGGAATTTATTGCTCTAGTTATCGCCTGCTATTGACATATTGTACTTCACAAAGTGCCGCTCTTTAAATTTAGCCAGGTTATGTTACGACGTTATATGCTTGAAAAGCCTAGGCATATTGTGTAGCTTCATGTTTTTACATAATATGCCGACGCTTCATGAAATGACTAGATTATTCATGAAAAGACGGATTTCACTATAAGACTACGACATATATATATATAAATATAGGGTTAAAAGTAAGTATTTCGTAAAGTTGACCGTTTTTTAGCCGGAACCACCATTAGCCATTATACCACTAGGGACGGGAAACGATCTTTCCAGGGTGTTAGGATGGGGTAAAGAAAACAATCCCGAACTGGATGTTCCAAGAATATTAAGTAATATTCAAGAAGCTAGATTGTCGCTACTTGACAGGTATGTAAGCCACATATAGGCCGAGACACAATTAAAAAATAAGCATTAGGCAATAGAATTAATATATTACCAATTTATACAATATATTATAATAGCAATAAGCAAAAGAAATAAAATTTGATATAAAGGGTTTTCCAATAAGAACGATATGATTTTGAAACGATATGGTAACCATGGTAATAAAGTTATACCTGTCAGTTGTCAGTTATTGTCAGTAAACTATAACAATTTATTATGGCTAAATACGCGCTTCAAGAACGTTTGGTTATTATCCAAAAATTTTACGAAAATAGACGATCTTTTGTGAACACTTATCGTGCACTTCGCGAAAACTTTGGTGTAGAAAATCGTCCTCCTTTGCTTGCCATTCGTCGCATCGTTGAGAAATTTAAAAATAATTTTACTCTTCACGATGTAAAAACACCAAGAAGACATCGAAACGCAAGAACTGTTGAGAATATTGCTGCTGTAAGAGCTAGTCCAAATTTAACAATTCCTCGTCGTGCTCAAGAGTTAAGGATTTAAAAAACGACAACTTGGCGTATTTTGAAAGAAGACTTGAATTTAAACCCGTATAAGATTGTTTTGACCCAAGAACTTAAGCCACTGGACCATTGTCGGCGCAGAGAATTTTCTGCTTGGAGTTTAGAACAACTTGAAAGGGATCCTAATTTTGCCAAAAAAATTATCTTTTCAGATAAAGCTCGTTTTTGGTTAAGTGGATACGTTAACAAGCAAAATTGCCGTTTTTATTGTGAAAACAATCCACAACAGATTCATGAGAAGCCTTTGTATCCGCTAAAGGTAACTGTATGGTGTGGTTTATGGTATGTTGGCATCATCAGACCATTTTTTTTTCCAAAATGAGGCAGGAGATGCAGTTACAGTGAATGGTGAACGATATCGACAGATGTTAAGAAATTTTTTGTGGCCAAATTTAGATGCACTTGATTTGTAGGATATGTGGTTCCAGCAAGACGGTGCCACATGTCACACTGCTCATGAAACTATCGATATACTGCAAGAAAAGTTTGACGAAAGGATAATTTTAAGGAATGCTACTGTTCAGTGGCCTCCAAGAAGCTGTGGTTTAACTCCTTTAGATTACTTCTTGTGGGGCTATTTGAAATCTAAGGTTTATGAAAACAGACCACAAACACTTGATGCATTAAGGTTGAACATTAAACCCTGCATTCGTCAGATCACGCCCGAGTTATTGCATAAACTCATCGAAAATTCGGTTCGTCGAATTCGCTCGTGTACACGAAGTCGCGGAGGACATTTAAACAAATATCAATTTTTATTTTTTCTTTTCGTTTGACCAGCAAAACGTTCGGCAATTTTCATTGGGGTAAAGGGGGTTACTGCTCTTAAGGTAATAATAAAGTTTATACACAAATTTATACAGTGACCAGCAGAAAGTGCGCAGCATATGGGAAAGTTTTTTATCTTCAAGTTTACAAAATTAATTTTATTTTAGATAGGTTCTGCATGTTCTCAAACCAAAATAACAACCATTAAATCCGGTAAAATTCTTATGGTATACGAGGTAGGATCAAAAATTTGATATTCCGCTAAGAGTAAAGTACCTTCATCTTTCATTTTAGAATATTTTTTTACTAAGAATTGTTATTTTAATTTCAAAGTTATACCCAAATTCCAAATTTCGCTTATTTTGGACCAAAAAATGGATTTAATCGTGTTTTCTGAATAACCCTGTATAAAAAGTAAATGGCAATCGAACAGTACGAAAATAAGATTTTCTGCAGACTTTGTTAGAGATAACCGTCGATCATAAGTCCGATTAGTTTGTTTTCATAATAATATGGCTTTTTAAAATAAAAACATAAAAATGTTAAATATTTTTGCTGCACACCGTATTTTATTTTCTGAGGGAACAAGTTAATTTCATCTAACTGATATTTTTTGATTTAAATTGACTAAAAGCATCTCCTAAATAGTTTTTTGTCTCCTTATTTTGCGTGACGAATAAAATCCGTTCAAAATATATTTTTAATTTAAATTTTTTTCTTTATTAATCAAAAGGAAACTTTCTATGCATACTTCAATGTATAAAAAACTAGTTAGGAGATGCTTTTAGTCAATTTAAATCAAAAAATATCAGTTAGATGAAATTAACTTGTTCCATCAGAAAATAAAATACGGTGTGCAGCAAAAATATTTAATATTTTTATGTTTTTATTTTAAAAAGCCATATTATTATGAAGACAAACTAATCGGACTTATGATCGACGGTTATCTCTAACAAAGTCTGCAGAATATCTTATTTTCGTACTGTTCGATTGCCATTTATTTTTTATACAGGGTTATTCAGAAAACACGATTAAATCCATTTTTTTTGGTCCAAAATAAGCGAAATTTGGAATTTGGGTATAACTTTGAAATTAAAACAACAATTCTTAGTAAAAAAATATTCTAAAATGAAAGATGGAGGTACTTTACTCTTAGCGAAATATCAAATTTTTGATCCTACCTCGTATACCATAAGACTTTTACCGGATTTAATGGGTGTTATTTTGGTTTGAGAACATGCAGAACCTATCTAAAATAAAATTAGTTTTGTAAACTTGAAGATAAAAAACTTTCCCATATGCTGCGCACTTTCTGCCGGTCACTGTAGATACACTCATGGACAAAATTATCGAATATTTTTAATTTTTCATAATTTCTTATTGAAAAAATAAATTCTGATGAATCAAGTCATTTAAATACTATCATTTACGAAAAACTGTTTACTTTAAAATATTTTAGTGAACAATCTTAAGTTTTTATTAGAAGGAAATCGTGAAAAAAAATTAATGCTAAATGTTATGAAAATTAAGGATATTTACATCATATTTAAATACTAATTGGAGGACAATTACAAGTCTTTTGATTAAAATTAGAGCACAGTTAGTAACGAGTATTTCCCCCTCGAGCTCTAATTACTGCTTCCATTCTTCTCGGCATGCTGCTAAGAAGGTTTTGGATATATTCTTGAGGAATTGCATTCCACTCTTCTTGTGCAGCAATCCGAAGCTGGTCTATTGTACTTGGAACGGGATTTCTTCGTCGTATGCTGCGTTTAAGATAGTCCCATGTATGTTCTATTGGATTTAAGTCGGGGCTATATGGTGGCCAATCTAATCTTTGAATTTGGACCGCATCAAGGTAATTAGTCACTATGTTAGCTGCATGCGGTCGAGCATTATCGTGCATTAATATGAATCCTTCATATCCAATATGGCCGACATAAGTCAAGACATGATCTTGCAGGATGTTTTCAATATACAAGTCACTTGTCATTCGTCCAATCACTTCCACGAGTTCGGTGCGTCCCTCCCAAGAAATACCGCCCCAGAGCATTATACCGCCATCGCCAAAACTAACGGTCTCTATGAGATTGCAGGCAGCATACCGTTCTCCAACTCTTCTGTAGACGTGGTTTCGTCCATCTGGCTTCCATAACTGAATTCTAGTCTCATCCGTAAAGAGAACATTTTTCCAATTCTCGATATCCCACTGAATATGTCTTCTAGCAAACTCTAATCGTCGGGCTTTGTGATTTTGGAGAAGACGTGGAACTTTGGCGGGCCGTCTTGGCTTTAAACCTGCTTCTTTTAATCTTCGCCTAACTGTTTTTGAACTTACATTAACTTGTCTTACATTTAGTAAGTCATTTTTGAGATGCGTCGATGTCAATGTGCGATTTCGTGTAGAATTAAGTCTCAAAAATCGATCATCAATTGCTGTTGTACACCTCTTGCGCCCTTGACCAGGTTTACGTACGAAAGTTCCAGTCTCTTCATACCTTTTTAAAATATTCGATACTGTAGATTGACCTCTCCTGAGACGTTGTGCGATATCCTTTTGTTTATATCCTTCGTTATATAGAGTTACAATTTGCACCGCTTCAACTTCATTGCAGTGTGTAACTGGTGGCATACTGATGTTTTTAATAGCAACAAACACAAACACTATTTGCTATTACTTAGTTAATTACACTACAGTAACATAATTCCAAGCTTAATTCACTATAATTCATAAAATATGTAATTAATTGTTTTTGATAAAATGCACAAGAGACAGTAATATGCGCCATTAATGTTAATTAAACGTCAAAATATGTTAAAACAAGTGAGTAATTAGCCTACTAGATAACTAATATCAGCACATGTAAGTTTACGGCGATTATTTAAATTTATTTTGAAATAATAATGATTACAAAAAATATTCGATAATTTTGTCCATGAGTGTACATTTGTTTAATATCCATTTTTTTGCTATCTTTAAATAGTAAATCAGAAGAATATTGGTGGTCTTTTTCGTAAATAATTTTCCAAATGTATTTTTGAATAGTTTCAATATTATTAAGATAATTCTTATTTATGCCTACCCATCCTAGTATTCCATAATTTAAATGGGTTTGTACTAAATAATAATAAAGTATTTCTAGTTCTTTTATATTTAAAAATTGTTTAAGGTATTTAAATTTTGGTATAAGAATTCTTAGTTTTTTTACAATGTAGTCACTATGTAAATCCCATTGTAAATGTTTATCAAAAATTATTCCTAGATATTAAATATTTTCACCTTCTTCTATATTAATATTATTATTGCATATTATTGGACCAATATTTGGAAGTTTATTTTTGTATGAAGTAAATGGAATGTATGTTGTTTTGTTATAATTTATATGAGTTTTTATTAAACCATCAATAGTATTTTTTTAAATATTCCAATTTAGACCTTCATAAAAAATTACCATATCGTCAGCAAAACTATGTAGTTTTCCTTGACAGTTTAAATTTAAAATATCATTTAGATGAATATTAAAAAGTATCGGTCCTAGGACTGTACCTTGTGGTACTCTATAATTAAATATTTTTGGTAAACTAATATTTTCACCAATTCTAACATGATGTATTATATAAATAGTTTTTAAATAAAGTTAATATTTGACCACGAAATCCAAGTTTTTCTAATTTGTTAATAAGAATTTTACGACTGACAGTATCAAAGGCTTTAGCTAAATCTAAAAATATGCATATACTGTTCATTTTATTATCGATTCAATTATATATTTGATTTGTTAGGTGACAAATTGCATCTTGTGTAAATTTATTTTTTTGAAATCCAAATTGTTTGTCTGATAGGATTTTTTTATAATCTTTCTATTAAAAAATTTTTCTAAAAAAAATTTTGAAATTCAATTTTATTTCCGCTTTTATAAATTGGTTTTATTATACCTATTTTAAAAGCAGATGGATATATTCCTGTATTAAAGATAGTGTTAATTAAATGAGTTAATGGTTTACAAATATATGAATTTATTGATATTAAAATCTTAAGTACTTTAGAAAAAATAACAATAATTAAATGCGTACATAAACATCCTTTTTTCGAACCAACAACATTCTACTCTATTATTATTAAAGAAAAACAATAGAATATAATATTTCATCCGACCAACATTATTCACTACACGAGACAAAACCATCATATTCAAACACCAATGGTAAAGAGTACTTTTAGCCAAAGATCAATAAAGGAATAACAATTTACAACAGTTTGCAGAAAAAAATTAAAGAAATATCAAAATTATGGACTTAAAAAAAAGCTAAAAAAATATTTTTTAAAACTAAACTAACTTTAACATATTAAATATATTATTTTTTTTTTGTAAATGGTTATTATATATATATTTTTTTAAATAATTTCTATGGAGTTATTAATAGTTACTAAACATGATTTTGATTATTTGTGATTTTATATATTGTATATTTGGTGTTATATTCTCTGTAAAGAACTTTTTAAGTTGGTTTAGAATAAAGATATATTAATAATAATAACATTCCTAACAAAATTATTCAATAAAATGGTAAAAGAACTGCAAAAATTGGATTCAAAATAAAAAGTTATGGGTGATTAAACTGAAAAACAAATTTAAAAAAATGTATATATAAAATTGCCTTTACCGCAATTATACTATTATTTCAGGTGGAAAGTTGAAGTTGTATCTACTCGACATCTGGGTCTAAGGATCCCCAGTAAAGTATACCACATGTATAATTACATGAGCGTCGGAGTGGACGCGCAAGTCGCATTAAGTTTTCACAACACTAGGGATAGTATTTTCTACGTCTATGGTAGTAGGGTATTTAACAAGGTAAGTGATACTGTATGTAGCCGTTTGTTAGTACTACTAGTGCTGGAAGTATAAAATGATTGACTTTTGTTATGTAATCTGTTTTATTTAAAATAGTTACAGTGTATCCTTTATCTATTAGTTCACTATTATGATTATGGTATTTATTTTTAATTGATTTAATTGTTTTAGTTCTGAAATAATGTTCATTCTTTTCGATTTGAAATTTTTTAAAGTCTATGAATAATTTGGGACCAGGAATTTTTGTCTTGTTCTGGAATGTGATTTATTTTGCTTAATTAAGGCTAATTCGGTGTCTATTGCAAGCACTTTGTAATCGAAATTGTAATCATTTTACTTCCTGTGTAAAGGTTTAAAGGTTATTGCAAATTATAATGTACAGTTGTATTCATAAAAAACGCGTACACGAATTAGAATGAGAGGAAACCTTAACCATATTTGCGTAAAACCGGCTTATCGCATGTTAAAGGTTATTAAAAATGCAAAGCATTGGCGTTGGGCGTTAGTTCAATAGAATAACAAAAATTATTTTTTTAATTTTATAACATATCTTAACAGTTTTATAAAAATTTCAATAGAAACAAAAAACGTTTAACAAGAATAAATAAAATTTAATATTTGGTCACATATACAGTGTGTGTATAGAGTCTGGAAACGGCTTAATAACATCACAATTTACTGGCCGATTTAAACCAAATTTGGTACAGTTGTGTAAGAGGATCTAACGCACCAAATGACGATATTGGCGTTGTTGCCAGCTTTTTAGTTTGTCTGGAATTCGAACGAATTTTATATTTTTAAATATAACACCCAGTATATTTTTACATTTTTAAATTCCACATAAAATTATAATTATTTTTTATTAAATGCATTATTAAACTTTAACAGCTTATAACTTTCTAACAGTACGTCTTAGAGCAAAACGGCTTACATGTCCCTATCTTCAATTTTTATTATCTTCCCAAAAAAATCAACTTCCAGGTAAACCGGAACAACTATATTTCCTGCTTTCGAGTTACATCCGGTTTAACCGGAAGTAACCGTTCTTTTACTATTTTGGCGACCTTTTACCTTTTTTTACCAACGGAGTCACCATAATTACCTACTCTTTAACATCACTCGAGCGCAATCATCTGTCATAAGTCTATCTAAAGAACCGGTTCAGTTCTTTTACAAAGAACAGTTCACTGAACAGGCTATCTGTAACCTGTTCTAAAGAACCTGTTCGGTTCTTTTCTTAACAACTCTAGCCAAGATTGGAACTCAATTTGCGCCTTAAGGTGGGTTGGGTACAGACATGCAACCGAACTTCGTATCATAACTAGGGGTGGGAAACAGCGTGATTTTCTTTTCCTACAGCTCCAAGCTGTGACAGCTCCATGTCTGAACCTGTGACTGAAACCTGTGACTTTGTCACAGCTCCGGACTTGCAATTTGCAGGGATGCTGGCTGCGAAAGCACAAACGAACGGCAGCGTTATTTATATTCCACTCCGCCAACAAGCTCCTTTTGCGCTTCGACACAGCGCGTGATTTATATTTTGTTGAAGCGGCGGCGGCGACGCTCAAATGAATTCTCCCAATAACTTTTTGAACGAGTTACGCGAAATGTTTATTTTTTTTTTATTAAATTGGTATTTTCTATTTTATTATAATATTATACGGTGTGGTGTCTCTACCGCACCGTTAGGTCTTTTTTATGCCGCACCGTCGGGTCCGCGAACCTCATATCCAGCTCGGTCACGTGAGTCACGTCGTCGCAGGTCCTTTAGTCGAAGCGGAAGCCGCAGCGCGCACCGGCCTGTCCGCGAACCTCATATCTAGCGCGGTCACGTCGTCACAGCTCCTTTAGTCGAAGCGGAACTGGTCGCTACTGTGACAGGCCCGGAGCTGTGACAAAATCACAGGTCGTGACATCACACCACACCCCTAATCATAACACCGTCGCGCAACAATTTTTTGTTACGCGTCGAAGATACGATGTGCCTAGGATTTATCAATATCAATACATCGTCGCGTGTCCTATGACCAGAACATTCTGTCGTTCCATCTCAGAAAAATAATTGTCTTTCTTGTGAAGTGCGGTTAACGAGATGGAGGTTGCTGCAGCAGCTTATGTATTTATGCATTATTTTGTCAAGAAAAATAAAAAAAAAAGCGGGCAAAAATTTTGTTGTAATATTTTGGATTATTTGTATCCCACAAAATTTCTTTATTGCGATAGCTGTTTTATAAAATCAGTGGTAGATTCTTCCGTCCACTCCATAGCAACTAATTCTTTTAACTGAATATTAAAAATTAAATCGGGACTATGTTACGCAGACCTGTCCAAACATGCAAACAAGGAGTGCAACAACAGCGCGTATCATTTCTTTGATGAGACGGCGAATTACCGACAACGGATGGGACGCGTCGATGTTACTATGTTACTGCGTTACGCTGTTACGCAGTACCGTCCAGACTTGTTACGCATTGGTGTTGCGATACGAGGTTCTGTTACATGTCTGTACCCACCTTTAGAAGTAGTAGAGATGTCAGTATTCGTTACTTTGGAGTAATCGTTACCAATGATTACTCTGGTAATAAGTAATCATTAAAAAAATTCGTTACTTTGATTACAATGATTATTATTTAAAATATTTTTAAAAAGAAACTAATAACTTAACTATTATGTGCAAAGTTTAAGGCTTATTAAAATGTTATTATAAAATACTAACTTTATAAATTGAAAATAAAACTTTAAAAGAACTGTACCAACACAAAATTTTTACGCTCAACTTAAATTACCTCTTCTTTAACTTTACACAACGGAAACGGAATAATATTAAATATTTTAATAATCATACAATCTCTAATACAACCTGCTTTAATTCAGAAAAATCGGGGAATTACAGAATAGCTGATGCCCATCTTTCCAATGAAATATGATCCCATCGTTTCATCTTAGCTAGCAACCGCTCCGCTGCCGAGTCCAACCAAAATATTCTATGTAATCAATAATCATCATCGATTCGATGCCATTAGCAATACACAATACACATCGTGCCGACCAATCAAGTTGAGTAGTAGACCTGAAGACCTAACCTAACTGAAGTAATCAAAGTATTCAAAGTAACGATATTGTTCTTGTATCGGTATTCGTTACTTCGGATATTGACGAGTAACGAGTACTCAAGTAACGAATAGTTACTTTTCTGACATCTCTAAGAAGTTTGAAGGGTACGTATAGCGTATCGCAGGTTGAGGCCGAGGTTTTGCTTGGTGCGATTCTCCGTGGTAGTGGATGAGCGTTTCAGCTTGTGTATGCATTGCTACACAAGCAGATACGAACTCATAGTGGATAAGTGGATGGTGGTATCGAGTTCATCCAACTCCACGTCACGGTAGGATCTGTGCCGCAAGAACACTTGAGATGTGACTTGTGTCAGGGAAGACTGTTTAGATACAGTCTTTCACCAAGACACTTGCCTTATTTGCTTTGCACTTCCACATTATGGGTTACAGCATTGGCAGTGTGGACTGGACAATTATCTTGTTGAAATATGAAATTATTATTGGAATATATTTGCTCAGCAGATGGTCTTCTAAAATGTCAATGTAATTTCCGGTATTAAATCTTCTCTGTATTCGTCAGCAAATACCAGATCCATGAACACTTATCCAGCCCCATATATTTACAGAGAAACGCCCATGTCTAGAAGTGATGGGGTTAGTATACCGCTATTATACCGTATTCTTTGGACGGTACACACGAATTTGTCCGTTATAAGTCGACTGGAACGTCTTTTCATCAGTAAAAATGACCCTGTTACAAAATTGAGGATTGCGGTATATATAATTATAAAAATAATCCTTGATTTGACTTTGATTGACATTTGAGTTCAGATTCCTTGACTCTCCTAATGGCGGTAGGTTGGGAGGCAGGAAATGCTGTATCAATAACAGCATCCCTTGCAGTTGCAAATGGATTATTTCTTAAATATCCCAAAAAGCAGCATCCTGTTCAGGGTTGGAACGTTTGGGACGACCTGAACCATTTTTCCTCTTTAGGGATTCTCCTTGTTCCCAGCGTTGCTTAATTTTCAATATAGTCTATTATACAACACGGATTGACCATCCTTCTTCGATTCTTGATACAATTTGAGCCTTTTCAACTTCAGACAACCGACGAGGCATTTTTATGTTCTTCTCGTTAACGTTACCACCATGCAGGTTCAAAATTAATTTCACCGACGCCAATGCTTGCATTTTTGATAATCTATGACGTGTGATAACCTCCCATTGTTATCTTGCCCAGCCAAAATATTTGAATCGATTATCCATAAATTCATTTATAAATATGTCTCAAACAAATTATCGGGACTCCAGCATGGCTTTATTAAAAAAAGGTCCACAACCACCAATATATAGGTACCTATTCACGTTCAGTCGGCCGTCAGTCCGTGGACTGTCCGTCCTGACCGGCCGGCCGTTATCGAAAGTCAAACTACACGTACAGTTTTATTCACCGATTACGGCCGGAGGATTTCTGCCGGATTCGATAGCGGCCTTCAGTTTTTGTTATTTCACTATACACGCGCAGTTATTTCGACAGGTCAAACATGTCGCAAAAACAGTGCGCAGCGGCAATTGTTGTTATTTCACACGAACAAAGGAAAAGAAAAACAATATGGATGAAAGACTGGCTAAAAAGACGTTGCACTTTCTCCCATATGAAGCTTGTACGAGAACTGAGGCAATCGAGTGCAAGTGATTTAAAAAACTTTATTAGGATGAAAGATCATTGTTTCGAGTATTTATTGAAACCGTATATTACAAGAAAGGACACCGTAATGCCTTTTTCAGTTCTTTTCTGAACGCACTTTTAATATTATTTATCTTATGTTTCACCGAGTCTAAAGTTGCTTCGACATCTACTGTTTTATATAGTAAAAGTAATTCTTCATATTATGCTTTAATTCGCAAAGCCCTATTAGCATAATATGAAGAGTCTTTTATTTTCCACAAATATTTATGTTTGCGGTACAACTCAATAAAATTCTTAATGAAGGTGGGTTGGTTTGCGATTTTGTTCGGCGTTACTGAATAAAAACTATAAAATTTTAGAAAAGTGAGAAATAAGACACTTGAAGTTTTCCTCTACTGGTATATTAAAATAAAGTATTAAAATAAAGTTTTAATGAATGGTAAATTATCTACATGTTTCGAATGTATACAGTGTCACCAGTAAAGTCCGCATCATATGGGATTTTTTTTTATTAATAGCTTTGTTCGAAATTTGACTTCGGCATCAAGTTCTGCTTCGATCGAGATGAAAATTAAGCAAAAAAATAGTAGTCACGTGATTTGCATTATCTGTCAAATTTAAATTTTTTTCAAAAAATAATTCAAAAGTGGGGTTATTTCTAAAAATATCGAAAAAAGTCATTAGTGAAAGTTTTTTTAAATGCAGTTTCTAGCCCACATGCAAAATTTCAGCTGCATAAGATAATTTTGACTTTTTACCTATATTTTGTAAATTGCACCACTTTTGCAAAATAAGACTCAACGCAACCTACATAAAACTTCTTAGTTTTGACAATGCTTTATTTCAGATAAATTTTTTTTAAAGTAGCGCCATATTAAATGTGTGTTTTTCTACAAAATCAAAATTGGGCTATTAAAATTTGGTCGTATGTGATGCAAAGTTTATTTGTTTTTGACCCTGTATAAGGTACCTGCATAAAATAAGTATTTTTGAAAACGTAGTGTGTGCCTGAAAGCAAAAAAATAAAAAATAAAGTAAAGGGGATTTAAATTAAATCGTTGAAAATAGATAAACTTTACGTTAAGTTAAACTAAAATTTATTTTCGACTTAAAAAACACTTTACTGAAGACACTGTGTTCTTTTTTGTCTTAATATTAAGATGTATTACTTTCAGACACTAACAACGTTTTCAAAAATACTTATTTTATGAAGTTACTTTATACAGGGTCCAAAACAAATAAACTTTGCATCACATGCGACCAAATTTTAATAGCCCAATTTTGATTTTGTAGAAAAACACACATTTAATATGGCGCTACTTTAAAGAAAATGTATCTGAAATAAAGCATTGTCAAAACTAAGAAGTTTTATGTAGGTTGCGTTGAGTCTTATTATGCAAAAGTGGTGCAATTTACAAAATATAGGTAAAAAATCAAAATTATCTTATGCAGCTGAAATTTTGCATTTGGGCTAAAAACTGCATTTAAAAAAAACTTTTTCTAATAACTTTTTTCGATATTTTCAGAAATAAGCCCACTTTTGAATTATTTTTTGGAAAAAATTAAAAATTGACAGATAAGGCGAATCACGTGACTACTATTTTTTTGCTTAATTTTCATCTCGATCGAAGCAGAACTTGATGCCAAAGTCAAATTTTAAATAAAGCTATTAATTTAAAAAAATCCCATATGATGCGGACTTTACTGGTGACACTGTATACATTTGTAAATCTTGGCTCGCGACATTACTTAATTAGAAATTAAAGTTTAAAAAGTTTTAAATGTGAACTGGAGCTGACAGTTCTGAAAAGACAAGGTTAAATGGATGTCTACATGACATGACATGGCCGGCAGTCCAATGCCGGCCGGTAAACTACTACACACGTTAAGTTTTAACAGACGACAGGCCGCCGGCAGAACGCGACTCGTCATTTAACTGCGTGTGTGTAGTGAGTACCGGCAGCCCGGCCATTATCTCTCCGTCAAAATACGGCCGGCCGACTGAACGTGAATGGGTGCCTTTAGTAATATTACCCAGTATATATCTGAAAGTCTAGACAATAAATTTCAAGTAGATGTTATATATACGGATTTTGCCAAGGCCTTTGATAAGGTGTCACATTCTATCCTAATCGAAAAACTAAGCTCTGAGTTTGGTTTTCATGATGATATGGTACATTTCCTTCAGTCCTATTTGCGTAACAGATATCAAAAAGTGGTTGTAAGAGGATATTGTTCTGAGCCTTTCTTGGCCACATCAGGTATACCACAGGGCTCCTGTTTGGGACCACTACTATTTCTTCTATTTATTAACAGCCTAGCACTACTGATAAATGGCTGTGAGGCATTGATATTTGCTGACGACCTAAAACTATATTTAAAAATATGCAAAATTATCGACTGCTCTATTATCCAGGAAAATCTAAAATATATGAATGGTCCAAAAATAACAGGTTGCACTTTAATGTATCCAAGTGCTTTGTGCTCAGCTACTGCAGAAAGAAGGTTATTGTCGATTACGATTACAAAATTAATGGATTACCCCTAACTCGAGTGACAGAAATGAAAGACCTTGGAGTCATTTTTGACTCCCATCTTACATTTAGGCCTCATATAGCAGCAGTGACAGGGAGGTCCTCAAGGATGCACCATTGCGATAAAAAAAAGTAGTACAACAAAATATAATTTAATCTGCTGGTCTATTATAAAATATTTTCTTTCAACTTAATAACTCAGTGTCACCAGAATTCTTGTGTCAGTGTCATGTCAGTGTCATGTCAGTGTCACCTTTATTACAATACTGTTACCAGAATTCTTCATGGTGACGCCTAAAAAGTTAGGTGGCATACATAATTATATTGTTTTTATAGTGACGACGATATCCACTTCTCGATATCCTTATAGACCAAGAGTTCTATCTGGGACTACTAATTCTTGTACTACTTTTTTTTGATCGCAATGGTACAGTTTCATCGTCAGAAATTGTACCTTGTTTACAAATAAAGACTGTATCAGAGCACTGTATGTTTCTCACGTAAGAAGTATCCTGGAATATGCCACCATAATCTGGAATCCATATTATAAAAACCACACATACCAAATAGAAAAAATACAAAACAAATTCCTAAGATACATGTACTACAAAGAAACTGGAATTTATCAATTTGACATACCAAAAACCGAGATTATGACTACCCATGGCCTTAAGAGTTTGGAATGTCGCAGAGTTATAACATCATTAATGTTTCTGCACAGATTACTGCATAATCAGATCGATGACCTCACCTACTAGGACTAATAAATCTCAATGTACCACCACATAGGACAAGGAACCCTGTAACCTTATATGTTCAAAGCGCCCGTACTAACTATTATAGTAATTCTCCAATTATTGTTATGTGTAAATTTTATAACAAAATCCGCGACAATTGTGATATATTTAATATAAGTGCAACTAATTTTAAGAAATTACTCTACAAAATTACTTAACTATAACTTAGGTTAATTTTCCTACTTTATAATTGGATGTAAATCTGTAAAGTTTGTAATAAATAAATAAATAAATAAATAAACAATATTTTAGACAAGCCGGTTTTACGAAAATATGACAAAACTTACCTCTCATTCTAATTCTTGTACACTTTTTTTTTATGAATACAATTATGGTAATATTTTTCTTCTCCGTTTTTTTTTTTTTGACCGGGAGTGTAAATATGCTACTTGGGATATATTTCATAAAACCTATTTTTTAGCTCTTATATTTGTGTTTCGGAACTCAGCAAGTAGTGACGGCCGACTGTAAGAATATAGAGAAGAGGTTAGAGTTGTTTTTGGATGGTAAATACGTGCCGCTGCCCGAACTGGAATCGATCGTTGTACTTAATATTAGTTCATGGGGAGCTGGTGTGAATCTATGGGGTAAGTATTTGCAATCAATGTTCAAATTGGGGAAAGAAAAAGTTCGGAAAAAGAAATAATATGTGGAGTTCCACAAGGATCAATGATTGGTCCGTTATTATTCTTAATTTACATTAATTTCGGTTCCAAATTGAACTTAAAGGACAATATAAAGCTATTTGCAGATGATACAACAATTATTTATTTTGCTGAAACTTTTGCAGAAATGTATTTTAATAACGATTTAAAAATACTTCTTTCTTGGCTTCAATCAAATAAACTTACGTTAAATTTTACAAAATCTTCTTTTATGTTTATAACTAAAAATAAAATAAATTCCATCATTAACCCCTTAACATTTAATAATGAAAACATTCAATATTCAAAAACGTCAAAATTTTTAGGACTAGTTTTAGACGAAATTTTTAATTGGAAAGGCCATATCCAGTATATTATCAACTTGATATCTTCTTCGGTATCTGTTTTGTACAGAGCTAGATATTTCATTCCTTTGAAATACTTAAAAAATATATATTTTTCATTAATATATTCAAAATTACATTACTTAGCTTCTGCATGGGGATCTGCTTGTTTATCAAACTTAAAACCATGTATACACAAATTTCCTCATTTAGAACCAACTGTTAATCTCTATAGATAGAAAGGGTATTTACATGTTCAAAACGTTTATAAATTAAAAATTAGTATTCTAATTCACTCTATTATTTTAAAAGAAAATAAATCAAACATAACACTTCAGGAGGATAAGACTTTACACGATCATAACACCAGACGTTGTATAAATTATCAAACTATACCAGTAAAAAGTAATTTCGGAAAAAAATCGCATTTATATGACGGAATAATAAAATATAACAATCTTTCAAAAAATATCAGAAAAATTAAAAAATTGGCAACTTTTAAAAAACAATTAAAGATATATTTACTATAATAAATTATTTATACTATTTTTTTAAATTGATTTTATTAATGAATTAAATTGGATTAACTTCAATTTTTTTTTATTGTTATTTTTTTTAATGGTTATTATTTTCTATATTATGTTGTCACTTTCCATGTAATAAACTGTAAAAGTTAGTTTGGAATAAAGACATTTTGAAAGTTAATCGACCCTCGAACGAGTTCGTCAATTAATTCAGAAGGCAGGGGCGGATTTAAAATATGGTCTGGGGAGTAACGGTCCAACAAAATTAGTTTTGGAAGTCGCTCAAAGCTGTTTCGGCTTTAAACGACTAATGAACGGCTTCCTGGCGTTCCTACCACGGGTTCTGGTACAGGTGGTACTACTTTTGCAAGATATTAGGCCTCATGTTAATCTTATGGGGACCAGTGGGTTAGAACTCCCCCTACTTAAACTTATTATTAATCTTATTAGATATAAGATTAATAATAAGTTTATTTAAAATTGAATAATATAATAAATATGTTTATGCATGTTTGAGTATGGATTACTTACTTCTTCAATGTTTATGTTGTCTTCTATAAACTTATTCTTCAATTCCCTGAAGCTGAGCTTGTTAGGGGCAAATCTTATTTTTTGTTTTAGTATGTAAACTCATAAATCAGAAATATGCATAAAAAATCAAGTTTGAAAGTAAAAATGTCAATTTATAGTATAAACGCAGTTTTTTTTTTAAATATATTACCTATAATAAAATTATTAATTTATAATTTTTAAGTAAAAAATATTACCTACTTATATAAATTATTTAGAACAATATTAATTAATTAATGCATTTCTAAAAATATTTTCAAATTGTCTGTTTTTAATATCCATGTTTTTATTTCGTCTTAAATTTTTTTAATGAAATCAATTTTTTAATTTTTCTTGGTAAATAATCGTTTAAAAAAAACATAAATATTTTAAATTTTTTTGTCCTATGGACTTACTTATTTTAGGTTTTATGGTTATTTCATTTTTATAGCGTGTATTATGATTATGGTTTTTAAATTGTATAAGGTTTTTATTTTTAAATATATGTTATATTAAGATGTTATAAATGTTAAGTTGTCTTATGTTAAACTTTTTTGTTTCTGAATATAATTCCTTTTGAAGGATAAAGATACTCTTTATTGATTATAATTTTTAGAAACCTTGTTTGTAATATTTCTAATTTTTTAACTAAAGTTCTATTTATTCCTCCCCAACCTAAAATTCCGTAATTTAAACGAGTTTTAACTAACGCGTAATATCATATTTCCATGTTATGTCTTACATTTAAAATTTTTTTAATGTTTTTAAAAATGGCTAGTAAGGTCAGACCAGTGCTTGGTCTGAGGTAGTAAACGTCTTAATTTTTTTAATTAAGTATTCTAAGAAAAAATTCCAATTTAATTTACTGTCAAAAATAATTCCTAAATATTTTATTTTATTTACTTTAAAAATTTGAATGTCTTTATTTATTTGAATACTATTCATATTTCGTGGTAGTTTATTTAGGTTTAAAGTAAAAGGAATATAATTTGTTTTATTAAAATGAATTGTTAACAAATTGTTATCAAACCAATTTTTTATAATTTTAAAATCTTTTTTAATTTTATTATTTAAGTTGTCACAATTTGTATCAGTATAAAAAATTGTAGTTTGGATCTGCAAAACTATTTATACTAATTAAGTCGTTAATATAAATACGAGTATAAATATTAAAAAATAATGGTCCTATAATTGTTCCTTGAGGAACACCATGCTTAAATACTTTTGGATAGCTTTTTTCTTTATCTATTTGAACTTAAGTTGGTCTATTTTTCAGATAATTTTTAATTAATTCTAATTGCTTTCCTCTGAATCCAATATTTTCAAACTTTTTTAACAGTAAATTATGGCTAACTGTATCAAAAGCTTTTGCTAAATCTAGAAAAATACTAATACAAGGTTTTTTATTATCTTGGTGCATCATATATTTAATCTGTTAGATAGCAAATAGCGTTTTATGTTTATTTATTTTTTTGAATCCCAAACTGTTTATTAGAAATAAAATGAATTTTTTCCAAATTATTTTCAATTCTTAATTTTAAAATTTTTTCGAATACTTTTGCTATCGAATGTTTTAACTAATTTATTTGTTAATTACGCTTTTTTCTTGTCTAAGTCTTATAATGATGCGGTTTTTTGTTTCAGGACTGGGCGGTGACAATAGCAGAAGCACCCAGTCGCATCATGATGGCATTCTAGAGGTCGTGGGCATCTATTCCTCCTTTCACATTGCTCAGATGCAAGTGGGGCTCTCGGCGCCCATTCGGCTGGGACAAGCTAAGATAGTGGAGGTAAGAATTGACTGCTTTTTATTTATTATTATTATATATTATTATTATTATTATTATTATAACTTTTCTCTTGATACGAAAATTAGTCAACATGAAATTGTAAAGTTACTGCGAGCCCAAATGGATCTCTACGATTGCGCATGGGCTATCAGCTGCAATCAGTTCAACACTTTCGACACGGAATATTTACATATTATGTGCATCCCTTTTTTATGGTTTTGCACCGCAATAGTTTTTCTCTCTTAGTGAGCCGTAGACCATCTTGTCTGTTCTGTGTTGTTTGAACATCAGAATTCCGATTTTGAATTTTGATTGTGCACGTAAAGTTAGTGCTGTCTTTTGGTTTAAACATTATTATTGGTTTTTCCAACAATTTAAACAACCTGAAAATTACCTGCAATTTTATTGTTACACCTAGGTTAGGTTAGGTTAGAGTGGCAGACCTCTGGAATTGACCAAACAGTCACACGTAGTCCTATAGGACCGTTGTGATACCACACATGGTCCGCGGAACCTATTGCATCAGCTTCCTGATGGTTAACACGATCGTAGAAGAATCTTGACAGCTCATTCAAACCAGCCACTGCTGTTAATAAACTTAGTAAGTCGACCCAGTTGCAGGCTGCTCACTTCCTCCAGATCATTAAAAAATGGTTCACCCAGTGCATTGAACCTTCTTCTCGCGAGGCCGGAGCATTCACACAAGAAATGCTGAATACTTTCCTCCTCTTCCTCATCTCTGCAACTTCTGCAGAAGTCGTTAGTTGGTATTCGCATACGTTCAGCGTGTCTACCGAACAAGCAATGTCCGGTGATTACGGCAGTGATGTTTCTTAGGTCCTTCCGACTGTGCTGTAATAGCGCTGCGGTTTTCCTGTTATCAAGTAGGGGCCACAATTGCCTGGAGATGCTACAAGTTGTAAGTCCTGTCCATCTGCTTTGCGCAAGTTGTTTAGCTGCTCGATCTATCTCTTCTTTGACTGATCCCAGTGGTCTAGCCACAGTATTCTCTGCTAGTTCGACAGACATGCTTGCGCCCTCCCTGGCGAGCGCATCAGCAGTCTCGTTGCCATATATGTTACTGTGTCCAGGAACCCAGCACAAGGTGATTCGATGTTGAGCACCAAGTGTGCAGAGATTGTTGCGACAGCGCCTTACTAATTTTGACTTAGTGCTGCTGGAGCAAATTGCCTTTATTGCTGCTTGACTGTCTATATAGATAGCTATAGACGCAGGTCCTCTCAAGCCAGGGTGATCCCGCAGGGTACTGACTGCTTTATCCACTGCAAAAATTTCTGCCTGGAAAATGCTGCAATAGTCAGGGAGTCTGTATGACCTCTGTATTGGCATGCTCTCGGAGAAGATGCCAGCTCCCACCCCGACGTCCATTTTTGAACCGTCTGTGAAGATCGAGTGATCCGCCTCCATTGTTACTTGATTGCCTTCCCACTCCTCCCTACCCGGAATGAGCATAGAAAAGCCCCTTCCAAAGTCTGGCAGCGAAACAGTGTAATCGGTCGGCTCTCGCAAATTTTGGCCTGGATATATCCTTAGTATGCTGCTGTGTCCGTAGTTGGCACTGGTCCAGCATTTCGACTCTTTCAGTCGTAGAGCACTTTTTGCAGCCACACTTTTTCCGTAAATATCCACGGGTATAAGATGCAGCATCACTTCCAGTGCCGCCGTCGGTGCTGAGTGAAGGGCACCGGTCACTCCTAAACAAGCTGCCCGTTGTACCTTCGTCAGTTTTTTCATGTTTATTGCTTTTTCCAAAGCAGTCCACCAGACCAGGACCCCGTAGGTAAGTATAGGTCTTACAATGGCTGTATAGATTCAGTGTACTATGTGAGGTTTAAGTCCCCACTTCTTACCAATAGCTTTTTTGCAGGCATAGAACGCAACTGACGCCTTTTTGACTCGTTCTTGTAAGTTCATGCCCCAGTTAAGCTTGGAGTCGAGTATCAATCCTAGATACTTTGCTTTTTCTTTCAGCACTAAAGTACTGTTGTCCAGGACTGGGAGCCTGAAGTTCTCAATCACCCTTCTGCGTGTGAATAGAACCAGCTTCGTTTTTTCTTGGTTGACTTTCAAACCACATTTCGCAGCCCACCGTTCGAGTTTTCGTAGCGCTGTTTCTGTTAGTTCGCTGATGGTATTTAAATATTTGCCCGACACAAGTATAACTAAATCGTCGGCATATGCAATCACCTTGAATCCAGCCCTTTCTAACGATCTAAGAATTTTGTTCATTACTCTTAGCCACAGAGTTGGCGACAGAACCCCGCCTACACACCTAAGTTATAACTTTTAAAATACCATTTTTAGAAGTGTTGCGAAACATGTCGAATCAAAATAAAAATCTGTAGAAAGTGTAAAATTATAATTTTTTTATTATTTTACCATTTATTTAACACAATTAACAATTTTTTTCGGAAATCTCCCTACCTGTAAGATTAATAGCTTAAAATCTTCCTGACTTGACATTTATAATAGAAACAATGACCTTTGTGTTATTTGTTATTATAAGGTGGACATTTATAATTCATTTCGTACGCGTTATTATTTAATTTTTTAATACTTTTCCCTTGTTTTTAACAGCATAAAATTAAAGATAAATATTTATTTTAGATTATTATTTATACCTTGTTTTATTAGAGCACAGGGAGAGTAAAAATAATGCAATTTAAACTGCTTATGATTTACCAAAATATAGTGCACACTATTGTTTTTTACAACACCGTGTTATATTATGTTCCGTACATCGGTATGTCGCCAATTTAATTCTATTTTCAAATAGCTTTGGCATAATATTTTCTCGTCGAATCTCCTGTGAGCTTTTATTTTTATATCGGTCGCGAATTTTTAAAGAAATTTCCTTATTCGAAGTCGGGCTCTTTCGGATTTGATTTAAAATGAAAATACACTCGTACAGTTACAATACAACACGCTTTCACGTAGAATTATCGGTGATCTTGATGCACTAGTGATATTATACCGTGCAAGCAAAAATTATTATTTGCATTAAGGAGGGCTTGGATTAAAAAACGTAGGGCTTGGTTTAGGTCACAATGATATGGGGACGATATATCTAACCAAATCTAGATTAAAATTTTGTCAAATTCATATTATGACGTGATATGCCAAACTAATGTGTAATAAAATAAGTAGACAAATACAAATTTATTTTTGTTGTTTACAAAATTAACAAAGTAAGAATATACAGAAAGAAAAAGAATTACATAAATTGCTGTAATTGGCCACCGCTCCAAGCATAAATTCACACGTCTCTTCATATTTTCGAAAGTGTTGACCAAAATCTCTGGAAAAATGTTACCACATTCTTGGATAATCCTTTCTTGTAATTGTTCTAAATTTGCAACTGTTCTTGTAAAAATAGTGTTCTTTAAATGAGGAAAAACGAAGTAATCCATAACCGTTAAACAAGGTGATCTAGGTGGGAATTCAATGTCTGATCGAAAACTGATCAATCTGTCGTCGAAAAAATTGCGTAAGTAGTTAATAGTTTCGGCGGCTGTATGGGTGGTTGCACCGTCCTGTTGAAAATATCCAAAACGTAGCTCTTCGTCAAGTAATTGCTCCACAAATAGATTTAAAATATTGTCTATACCGCTGTGCTGTAACTGTGCCATGGAAAAAAATAGGACCCACAATTCTTTTTCGGGAAACAGCTAACCAGACACCAATTTTTTGAGGTTGCAATGTAGAACGCAGGTCTAATAAATCATTTCTTTCCAATAAATATTGGGTAAACCATTGAAAGTAATTCCTGCGCCTTTCAAAATCTCCGGCTTGTATTTCTTGGAATACTTGCACTTTATAAGGAAATACGCTTCAACCATGAATGTTCTGTGCTGTTCCGTGAAGCCCATTGTGTGAATTGTTCAAAAAATTGGAAAAATTAGCGATGAATCAAATTACTTGTAACGGCTGTCAAAGATGACGGAATAACTGATTGATTGTTAATACAGGTATTAAGATCTACGGCTAAGCATTACGTCCTTAGATGCAAGGCCCTGTTTGATGCAAATGATTTTTGCTCGCACGGTACTTGAAAATCGTTTCTTCAAAATCATACTTTTTATATTACAGATACGCCTAAAAGAAAAAGCCCCAGTCCAAATCGACGGAGAGCCGTGGGAACAGCATCCTGGAACGTTCAAAGTGACATTTGTCAATCGGTGTCCTATACTTGTCAACCAAAATGAAAACTGAATTATTTAAAAGTATAAAAGTTTTTTTTTATGTAAGAAGGGGATAATCCCATAGCATTTTGGGATTTTAACTTAAACAAAAAACACTTTTTATAATATTTTTGTGTTCTACAGCATACCGTTATTACTTTCCAAATACGAAGTTCCGTTCTTTCGATACCGCCGTCAAGTCAAATTATTAAAATACGGACCTGGAATTTAAAATATGATATCTAATGGCGTAGATATGTACCGTTAGATAAGCAAACAATAATCACGAAAGTGGCAAATCTATGGCATTGCGCATGCCATACAGGAATAGACATGCGCACTGCAAAATTGTCATTTAACCAATGGGAAAATAAACAGGTCAGGGCTTAAAAATTTAAAATATCTTATTAAGGTGGGAGTATCAACATGTTTGCCAACCTATAACCTATTTCGCGTAGATTTATTTATGTTTTCTAGCTTTTATACAAAATTTAAAGAAAATCGGTATCGACTTGATATTCTATAGGTAATAATTGACGTATTTAATAAATATCAAGGAATTTCATAACTTATTTTAGGAGAATTGTATAGCGAAAAATATCGGGTATGTTTTTTTTAACATTATTATGTCATTGTCACTCATTGTTCTTTCACTATACAATTTTCCCAAAATTAGCAATGAAATAAATTGATATTTTTGTAATATATCAGATACTACCTAAATAATGTACCGACGATATTGATTTTCCTTAAATGTTAGTTATTGAAATAATAAACTTAAAAACTCAACGCAAAATAGGGTATAGGTTGGCAATAGATTGAATGACGTTGAGAATTCAACCTTAAACAGTTAATTCTGGTTGCACAGATTTTACGGCCTAGTATTATAATTTATGTTGTTGTCCGCCTCAGTTACTTTTTTTTGTTACGTAAAACTTGAAGGTAAACTTTACATTCGATTTGGAACATAGCATTTATGTACGTATGCTAATATAATTTGTATGTAACCAATGAATTTTTTATGTAACGAAGTAATATACTTTTTATGTAACTAAATACCTAATATATTTTTTATTTAACAACTTTATGTATTTTTTATGTAAAAAGTATATATACTATTTGTGTAACCAGCGTTATATTTAATTTACTTTTAATATTTTTAGGTATTTTGTAAAAATCATTTTAAAACAAAAAAATATATACATTTTTCTAGTGCCAAAAGTGAAAAAACATAGTTTTAAATTAATTCTTCGATTAATTTTAAACATATACTTGTCTTATTTGATGGTTATACATTTATGCTATAAAGTATTTGTTTATAAACTCAGGATCTTGTTTTATAAAACCATGAATAAGACAACTATAATACTCTGCTCTATAGGATCGACTAAAATTAAAAAAAAACTTATTAAAATACAATATAACGTTTATATTAAGTATATAGAATATATACAATTTTATTTAAAACCAATAACCATTTATACAGACTGTCCGCGGATAGGGTTTACAATAGCACAAATGGATGAAAAATTTCATTTTTTGGGAAAAAGTCATTCTTGATAAAAAGGTTTACTTGTAAAAAAATTCAATTCATGAAGAGAAAATTTTGATTTTTTAAACCTACAGGGTTCGCAAAAACTTCAAAAACATAATTTTTCTCCAAGAGTAAACTATCTTTATTTTTCGTTTTTGACCAAAATGCCAATTAGAAAACTTATTTAAAATAACGTATGTAATTTAAATCCGAGATTTAAAATAAATCTTCGATTTTTTTTAGTTTTTTTAATTTTTAGAGGTGAAAGAATTTTTTTTTAATTTCCGGGGTCATTTCATTTGTGAAATTAAAAATACATATTTCTAGTAACACCAAAAATCAGTTTTTGAAACTTTTTGATACCCCTCATTGATAATGTATGTATTTCGACCGCTAATGCTGCTATCCGAAAAAAAAATTACCTCCAAAAATTAAAAAAACTAAAAAAATCGAAGATTTATTTTAAATTTCGGATTTAAATTACAAATGTTATTCTAAATAAGTTTTCTAATTGGCATTTTAGTCAAAAATGAAAAATAAAGGTAGTTTACTCTTGTTTTTGAAGTTTTTGCGAACCCTGTATAAAAAATCAAAATTTTCTCTTCGTGAATGGCATTTTTTTTACAAACAAAACTTTTTATCAAGAATGACTTTTTCCCGAAAAATGAAATTTTTCATCCATTTGTGCTATTGTAAACCCTATCCGCAGACAGTCTGTATATATAGTCAGATCTGGTCTTAACGTGCGGGTCCAAAGGTCACTGATCATATGCGTCAAATCAGACAACACAGAGGCTATCAAAATGTTGTGAGATTATTTACAAATATACCGAAGGAAGGAAAAATAGTTTCATTATTTTAGCTATCGCGAATATAGCCACATATACCCCAAGTAGCACAACAATATTGATCCAATATTGACCCAATATCGTTCATATATTGGCCCAACTTAGTTTATCAATATTGGCCCATTAAAAAATGTGGACTTTTTGATTTATTTGCCCAATATCGTTTTTCAATATTGGTCCAGTAATGTAGAAAAATATTGCTACAACTAAAAGTATAATATTACGCCAACATTGGTAATCATGATTGCGCCAGTATTTTTTATTCCTTAATGTTAAGAAGTGGATGGTTTTATTTAATGCGTTTTAATTATTTTTATTATAAAATATGCCTGTATATTGCTTTAGAATAGTAAAAAAATTATTAATTTTTTATGAAATTCTTTTTTATTTTTGAAGGATCAATCTATCCCTGCATTTGAAACTGTATTTCAAAAATAAAAATGATTTTCATTAAAAAATATTAGTCTTTCTACTTTTCTAAAGTAAGATAGACATATTTTATGCTTAAGTTTAGTGTCCTTAGTTTTACCTGCTCTACCTTTTAACCAGAAGTTTATTTTTCCTCTCCAGCAATCAATAACATTTATATTATTTGTAATAGAGAGCGTGCTATTTGTTTATTTTATTACTTACAAGGATTATTGTTAATATCTGAAGTTGTTGCAATTATTCTAGGATCAGAAATAATGCAAAATGTATTAGAAAAGCTTACTGTATATATTTGAACATAATATGTACATATATATATATATTATATTTAAAAATCCTCTTGATTTGTTTCTTTAGCTAAAAAAAAATACTTTAGTTGTAGATATGTTGCCTAAAATGTAATATGTTACAAACCTCTAATCTGCCTGCCCCCATCCCGATCTCCAGCAGTGGCTAAAGATATGCCTATGCATCTTGTTATTTCCAGGTCTGTTGTGTTCTGAAAGTTAACTTTAACAGCCTCTAAAACAGAAATGGTAATTAAGTACCTAATTCATCATTCCAGGAAATTTTTCTTACTAATGTTTTGCTGGTGAATTTATAAATCTCTATGACTTAGCCATTACTTTTATATAGGAGTTTGTCAAATACTACCATACCTAAAACAGCTTTATATAAGCGTAACTTTGAAAAGTCTTTTTTCTGTTTCTTCCCTTTTGCAGAGCATTTTAAGCTCAGGTCCCTATCCATGAGTTTTTTCATTATGAAATGAACATTCTTTTTCACAGCATCTCCGCCTACGTGTCCTATGGATTTTTTTGACATTTTTCCTAAAAGTAAAAAATCCTGTTTTGTAATTCACACCGTAAGCAACTTTCTAGTTCTATTAGATTTTGAACTAAATTTATTTAGCTTTGGCAGTTTTAAAAAAAATTACTCGCAAGTCCCTTAGATTGCTCTGACAATATATTCATATTTCAACAGCCCTAGAGCACTGATCTCTGCGAATGCATATTTCAACAGCACTAGAGCACTGATCTCTGCGAATGCCTTTGCTGCATACCACACGCATGTCTATTCTTTGTTGATAAAGAACTTACCTATATACCTAGATAAATTATTATAAGTTGGTGCCGGTTAATTTTTCAAACGGTTATCAACAGACCACGCTTAAAAGGCACAGTGCCTATTCGTGTATTAATTAGATTAGTAGAGTAAGTAACACAAAAATCCTGACAGAAACCCTGTCATTAAACCACTGCATAGCTCAATATCGTAACTTTTTTGCTATGTAGTATGTAGGTATCCAGCAAAACGATCTTGGGGTGGTAGGAAGTAATTTACAAATAATCTTGTCACTAAAAACCTCTGATGAACGAGGGGAATATTTGTACCTACCTGATTTTTATTTCAATAAATTATTAAAGCAGGTTTATCAATACAGGTACTTACGTGCTATTATTCCTGTTACATTAATTATTTTAGACACTTTATTAATATTAAACCTTTAAAGTCAACAAATAATACTAACATCCACAGCACAGAACTAACTCCAAACTTCAATAAAGCAAAGTTACGACATTCATGACATAACCTTAACAATGAAGAAAAAAGGAAGCGCGAGCTGTACCGACATTCGGCACATTAAGCATTGGAAGTGTCTACGTCTCCGGGCGCCGAGCGTTCGGAATAATGAGTATCGTATTATTTCCATACTATTATATCTATTGTTGTCCGTGTATTAATAATTTTAAATAATTTAATAGTAAAATATATTATATTATAATATAAAATTTTAAAAAAAGTCGTTACCCAACATTGTAAAATACTATATTATATTGGGTCAATATTTTTAATTCCAATATTGGCTAAAGCCAGCGAAACCTATGTTGGTACAATATTGCCAGCCAGTATTGTAATATTTCACGAAATGCAATATTGGACTAATATTGGTAATATATTGTTTTGCCGATAGAAATGAATCGATATTGGGCCAATATGAAACCAATGATCAGCCAATATGTTGTGCTACTTGGGACCTAATATTATTAGTTTTGTAAAAATTATGTACAGGGTAGTTGAAAAAGTTACAAAAAAAATTATATAATCGTTAATTATATACCTACTGTACCCTTTAATTAAAAACGACAATAATAAACAGTGCAATTTATTTTAACAATTTTACTACTTAAACCTAAAAATACAATGGCATTTAGTCTGATAAACTATTTCGATAATGAAGGAAAAAGTGGAAATTCGCAAACCAATATGCAGGAAACCGTAATGAAAACACTGGGAATTAGTTTAAGGACTATGCAGAATAATGTGCATGAAAAAAAGCATAGGTAATATAATACCCAAGAGTACTAAAAAATGTAAACGAAAAACACCGTTTATAACTATAGCGTAAACACTCTCATCGTCACTTATAAAATCTGAAAAGTCCTCGTCGTCTTCGAATGGAGCAATTATCATTGGCGCTACTTCGACATCTAGTACTTGTTCTCGATCCCACCAATCCCTTATTAATATTTATGTATGTTCCACCGATTTCTTCCAGTACTCTTGTGTAATATGATCTAACGAATCTTGCCAAACTATTTGTACTTGGTCGGATTTAAGACCATCACCTACATGTTTTTCATAATAAGACTTTGCACCAGCCCATATTAATTCTATTGCGTTAAACTGGCAATGATATGGCGGCAGTCGTAGAACCTCATGACCATATTCACGCAGTATTTCATCTACCGCGTATATTTTGGGGTTTTTAAGAGACTTTGCTATTGATAGGAGTTCCGATTTAAGCATATTTGGTAAAGGATTTTGGTTGTGTTTTTCCAGCCACTCATAAATATCACTTTTCCTCCAAGATGAAGTAGGCTGTTTATTTAAAATTCTTGAATGATATGATGCATTATCTAATACAATTAAAGACGGAGCATCCAAATTTGGTATCAATTGAACTTTTAACCATTTTTCAAACATTTCGCAATTCATATTATCATGATAGTCAGCACTTTTTGATGTTGAAGAAAAAATTAAACTCGCAACTGCAACATATCCTGTTACAGAACCGGCATGCAAAATAATAAAACGCTTTCCCGTACCGCACCCCTTTTTCCTTTTAACACTTTTTACAGGCTCATCTTGCCAAGATTTTGAACCACTTCCATTCGAAAATATCCACGTTTCGTCTAAAAATACCACTTTTCTAAATTTCGATTTGTAATTGTCCGTATATTTTTTTAAAAACTGAACACGCTGACTCACTATCTGTGGCTGCTCACATAAAAATCTTCGGTTACAGTCTTTTTTATAGCGAAAACCTAAATTTTTTATTAATTTTGATAACGCTTCAAATCCAATTTCCAAAACACCCCGAATTTTTAATGTTTTTTGTAAAACTGGAAGAGTTACATTGGTTTTTGATTTGTATAAATCGTAAATCACATTTCGAACTCCCATTTTCGCTTAAATCCTCAGTCTTTGGTTTTCTTCGTTTACACTTTTTAGTATTCTTGGGTATTATGTTATGTTTTGTTTCATGCACAATTTTCTGCACAGTCCTTAAACTAATTCCCAGTGCTTTGGCTACTGTTTCCTGAATATTGGTTGGCGAATTTCCACTTTTTCTTTCATTTTCGAAATAGTTTATCAGATTAAGTACCATTTTTTTTTGATTGGGTATGCAAAAACCCAGAAAATTGTTTCATTTTGTCACAAACTGTCAAAGTCACAAAACTGGCATATTTAAAATAAAACGTAGCTGGTGCTATTATAAGCTTTTTTAGAATCGCTGGAAAGTAAATACATATCCTTTTTTTTTCATGTCAAAATGGAATAAGTCTGTCTCAATTATCTTACGTATTTTATTTAGAGGGTAAAATTAAACGCAAGTAAAGAAAACAAAAACTGAGAGTATGTCTTTCTTGAATCGTATGACCCGCACGATAAGACCAGATCCGACTATAGGAACTTCGTTTTTTTTTTGTTTCCCTCTATGTTCGTTGCTTTGAGAGTCTGATTCACTCTGAAGTTATCTTTTGAATGGCCGACATAGTCGTGTCATGCCTCATAATAACAACATCTGTCAAATTTATTGTAACAATTAGTTTTTAAAACGATAATGATTATGAAATAATAAAGTCATTTAAAGGTCTAAATTTAAAATACATAATTTGCTATTATAAACAAATCTTGTAGCATCCCAACTTACCAGCTATAATTTTTATTGAAAGTAAAGATTGGACAGCAAATTTCTCACTTCGTTCATACCGTGTACAGTTTATTCCAAATTCGTTTGTAAATATAGTTTTTAGAGCACGATTGACTGCATTTCTTGAGTTCTCCCCCCTCAATTTTTTAAATATGTTTGGTCTGAAAAAAATTAACTGAGTAATTGAGTAATTTACATGTTTTCAAATTTTTATTGTTAAATATTGACTAAACCGGTATATTATATACCTTCTACGTTAAAATTAAAAATGGCCGATTTAAAAGGGGCAAGCAGCGACCAAAATGTATTCGCGAGGTACCTATACCCCTATACTACCTACTTAACGTAAATATCGCAAAAAAATTGAACAAATATTTATCAAAAACTTGATATGACGGAATATTTAAATTTTTTTAATAAAATGGAAATTACTTTCCATTTAACTCTCGATTTTACCACAGATTTTACTAAACATCCACGTTAAAAATCACTGCAAGTCAAAAGAAAGAAATAGGTTAAGGTTGAATTATCAACGTCGTTCAATTTATTGCCAACCTATAACCTATTTTGCTTTGTTTATTCAAGTTTATTATTTTATTGACTAACATTTAAATAAAATCAGTATCGTCGGCACATTACTTTGGTAATATCTGAGATATTACAAAAATATCAATTTATTTCATTGCTAATTTTGGGAGAATTGTATAGTGAAGGAACAATCAGTGACAATAACATAATAATGTTAAAAAAAATCTTACCCGATATTTTTCGCTATACAATTCTCCCAAAATAAAATATGAAATCCCTTGATATTTATCAAATATGTCAATTATTACCTATAAAATATCAAGTCGATAATGATTTTCATTAAATTTTGTATAAAACCTAGAAAACATAAATAAATCCACGCGAAATAGGTTATAGGTTGGCAAGCATGTTGATACTCCCACCTTAAGTCACATGCACCATGCACTGTCAGCAAATTTAAATAATGATAGTTGGTTTATTTGCACAAGCGACCAATGTTGCCGGAACGTGATTGATATGGTGGTCAGAGATATATTTATCTGCCTATTTTTGGTCGCTATTTTTGCTTCAATCTGTATTTTCTTAGATTATTTAAATAAGAACAAATTTACATTTGTTGTCTCATATAGTGCCAGTATAAAAACAATTTAAATTAATTCTTGCCAACACCGGACTGTTGTCCATATCATTGTTTCTCGTTTTGGGTTGGAATATTTTGGTTTTCTTCCAGTTTAGTTGTAGCAAAAAAGGTAATTTTGTAGTTTGGTTTTATTATTTATTAATTTTTGTACTTTTTTATTGAGGATAACACTTGTTATTTATTATTTAGACGTAAGAATATTTTTAGAAACTTATTAGCCTGTTAAATTTTCAAATATGAGTTCGAATATATTTCCCGTTGTTCAAAGAATATTTTATGAACATGTTGACTATTATAGCTTTTTCTGAATATGATATACCTATCAATCGAATATAATATGTATGTTAAACTTAAACCTGGTGATATGTGATTATATTTTGTGTGTTCCAATATACAATTATCTTTAAAAAAGTATTGTGTGTTTTTTTTTAGTAGCTACATGTCCTGATGGACTTTCATAATAAATTTTATTATTTTCTAATAAGCCATTATTATACGCCAACGTATAATTAAACCACCGATAAGAACTTCCTAAAAACAAACGCACGGGACTATTTTCAGTTACCTATAATCTTTCTAGAGCAAGAAAATTTCCGAAATTTTAATTCCAGCTACATGGGCTCGCTGAAAACACTAAAATATTAAGCTATATCAAAAAAAAAACATCAAGCAACAGTTAGAAGAAGACCCTACCCTTTCAGAACGCACTAGTTTGCCGCTGGATGGAGTGATGGAACTATTGAGTGTTGTCTACATAGTTCATACTTTCAAGTATATATATTATATATATATTTTTCATTAATATATTCAAAATTACAATACTTAGCTTCTGCATGGGGATCTGCTTGTTTATCAAACTTAAAACCATTACAAAAAATTGCAAAATAAAGTTATTAAATGTATACACAAATTACCACATTTAGAACCAACTGTTAATCTATATAGACCGAAAGGGTATTTACATGTTCAAAACATTTATAAATTAAAAATTTGTATTCTAATTCACTCCATCATTTTAAAAGAAAAAAAATCAAACATAACACTTCAGGAGAATAAGACATTACATGATCATAACACCAGACATTGTATAAATTATCAAACTATACCAGTAAAAAGTAATTTCGGAAAAAAATCGCTTTTATATGACGGAATAATAAAATATAACATCTTCCAAAAAATATCAGAAAAATTAAAAAATTGGCAACTTTTAAAAAACATTTAAAGAGATATTTACTAAATTAAATTATTTATACTATTTTTTTTTATTGATTTTATTAATGAATCAAATTGGATTAACTTCAATTATTTTTATTGTTATTTTTTTTTAATGGTTATTATTTTCTACATTATGTTGTCACTTTCCATGTAATGAACTGTAAAAGTTAGTTTGGAATAAAGACATTTTGAAAGTTAAGTAAAAGATGGTTTTCCAATGGGTTCATCTCGATCTCTCTCTCTCCGGTGGTGGCTTATTTGTACATGGAATGGTTTGAGTCACACGCCAAGATTAAATCTAAACTTTGGCTTAGATATGTTATATGCCATTAAATTTACCATGGAAAGAGAAAAACATTCCGCTCTACCTTTTCTCGATGTTCTCGTCAAACAAACTGCTGAAAACATAAAAACTTTAGTGTACAGGAAACCCACTCACACGGGGCAATACCTTAATCACGGATCGAATCATTCAAACTCCATAAGGCATGGCATAATTCAAACTCTTTATCACAGAGCATCTAACGTTTGTAACAATCCGTAAGACCTTAATATTGAAATTTCAAAAAAAAATTAAAACGGAATGGTTACCCTGAAACCTTTGCAACCAATAAGTACCATCTCAAAAACTAAAATTTGCGAAGTAAAAATTAATACAGAAACGAAAGAGGAGCAAGCATTTCTTACAATACCTTATGTCGAGAGGATTTCTAAAAAGATTAGAAGGATAACCAAAAACTATAATACGTTTACCCAGGTAGCAAGGTGACGTATTTAAGACGTCGATTATTGATCATCAGCGACGTCATAAATTACGTAAATGAAACGTTAAAAAGACGTGCTTAAGTCACAGACCAATAACGTCTTTTTTGACGTAAAAAATACGTCATCTTAGGACGTCTTTTTAGGTGTAGAAAACGTCAATAAACGTCATAATTTACGAAAAACGAACATTTACTAAAAACTTCCTAAAATAATACATAATAGGGGTAAAAAAATACATATAAATATTTTATGTAAAAAATCCTTTTAATGATAATAAATTGACTATTACAGCTTTCATGTGTACGCAGAATTGGAAAAATGCTAAGGAATCCTTTAATGGCGGCCAAAATACTTCTTTTTTTCGGGGCGTCACTCAGTTTGAGGGCACAACGGCTACTCCCCCGCCGTCAATTGCCTCGAACTCGATAACCTGGTACATTTATATTCGTTTATAACACAAAATTTATAGAAACCATGATAGAAACTAAATCAAAATCACCATAAACTTTTCACTTTCACTTTTGCCGAACTGTCGACTGCCTGACTGCTAGCGCCAACAACATACCAATGCGTTCTGCGTTCTGTCAGACTGCCAATGTCATAAAACGGAGCGCGGGTAATTTAAATTTGATATTCGCAGACTTTTAATGACAAAATAGGTTTTCGCTTTTGCAAATTTTACATACATGAATGGTTCATTTGAAATGGTAATATTTTAAAAGTTTTACGATACGTACGTGCCTTTAACTATAAGAAAAAACTATTCTCAGGCGTTTTACTTATTTAAAAGTCTGTCCCACTATATTTTTAAAAAACTTGGTCACTTAGATACTTTTTAATGATACGTATAATTCAATAAAATGACTAAAAATGGACGTTTTTATTACGTAAAATTATGACGTATAATACACGTGTTAAAAACTACGTTATTTTGACGTCATCTTGCGACCAAAAGACGTCAAGTGACTAAAAATCACCAATATTCGACGTCATAAAGACGTCATCCTGCTACCTGGGTAGAAGGTTTCTGACAAAGGAAATCCCCCCCCCCCCGTATAAAAAATTTAAAGACGAACTAAAAACATGGATATTAAAAACAGACAATTTGAAAATATTTTTAGAAATGCTTTAATTAATTAATTAAGTAATGTTCTGAATAATTTATATAAGTATAAGGTAATATTTTTTACTTAAAAGTTATAAATTAATAATTTTATTATAGGTAATATATTTCTTCAAAAAGAACTGCGTTTATACTACTATAAATTAACATTTTTCTTTAAAACTTAATTTTTAATGCATATTTATGATTTTACATACTAAAACCAAAAATAAGATTTGCCCTTAACAAGCTCAGCTTCAGGGGATTGAAGAATATAAGTTTATAAAAGACAACATAAACTAAACATATTTATTATATTATTAAGTTTTAAATAAACTTATTATTATTATTATTATTATCAATGAAAACACAAAAAATCGTATCTATCGAATCCCTTGCGAGTGTGGCGAATCATACATATTGGAGAAACAAAAATACCTCTTCCTGTACGAGTTAAAAAGAACATCTGAAACATACTGAGTATAGGTGAAACTTCGAGATCAGGTATAGCGGAATGTATGGACCAACCAACAAAATATAGGTACAGTGGTCAGAAGTCAAGGTTTTGGACACGAAACAGCACTGGCGAAAACGAAAATTTAAAGAAGCAGCTTTCATGAATCAAAATACCCATATATTTACTAAGCCAAGTATAGATATCCCCAATATCTGGAAGCCTTTTCTTGTCCAAAACCAACAGCTCAAACTTCACACTCCAATAAGCACGTATAGGCGCGGAGTCGTCAAGCTTCATTGCACATGGATAGTATTTAAAACAGTAGCCTTAGAATTATAATTTAGTTTACACTTGAAAACGGTTAGTGATACTAACTAACCGAAACGTTGTGTTAAGTAACAAAATAAAGACAATGGAAGTCCGACAAGGTAATTTTTTTAATATTACTTTATTGAATTTTAGAAATTGGTTTTTATTTTTTCTTAGCTTTATTTAAAGAGAAATTATAAAATAAATTGCACTTTTTCATGGTCATTTTATCTTCTTAACAACACGGCATTACCAGTTTTTGAATCCGACGTGTGGATGCATTGGCTTTATTATCCACTCAATGTTTTTTTAAATTCTGACCTAGAAATTTTACTGCGGATTTCAAAAGAGCTCGTCATTCTAAAAGCACATAATAATATTAAGACACTTGCTATGTTATTGAAGGTTTCGACGAAAAATTTCATTAGATTTTGGGTATAGAAAACGTGCGGCAGCTTTGCCTGGTTTTATTCGTAAGTAACAAAATAGTTATTATCCTAACAAGTGCGGGAAGAGACACTTTTCTGCACGCATCTGCTGTTGAGAGAGGAAAAGTGACTTTCCCACATGAGTTAGGATCAACATTTTTCCTACAAACATTTCTTTATTTTAAAATTTTTTTTTTTTAATTCTTATCCGTGAGGATAAACAGCAAATCGCCCACGCTTGTTGGAAAATAAAGTTTTGTTAAAACAGGCTCCGGCGTAGGCAGTGTGACTTTATCGCCTTGATAAAAAGTTTACCGGAAGCCAATAACGTACCCCGCATGTAATTAAGAATTAAAAGTGCTGACCAGATGTTCTTACTAAAAAATTTCCAATAGTCGTCATAATTCGGCTGCAGATAATACATTAATAATAAAATTCTAAGTTACGATTTAAAGCTACTTCCTAAAACAACATTAAAAATTTAAATTAATACAACCGTTAAGTACCATTGACATGCTGTTTGATGTAAGTATTCATGTAGGGTAAAACGGAGACAGGGAACTCTTAAGCAATCTTGTTTATTGAAAATTGGAAAATTCCATTGATTTTTTATAGAATATAGACTATAAGCCAATGAGTCATGAATTGCCTGTTTGTTTGCCTCATACAATCGTACGTGTAAAACAAAGACAGAAGAGAGAGATAGCGTTAAATTTCCGACTCCGTGCGGAATTGTCAATACCAGCGGCGTAGGGTGTGGCAAGGATTTGTAATAGAACAAATAATTAAGTAGATAATAATTTAAAAAGTTATTAAAGTACCGTCAACCGGGGCTAAGTGGTCCAATATTTTTGGTTTTTTGCAGATTTTGGAAAACTAATAAGTATTTTGGTTTAAGGATTTTATTATAAAATCTACCATACTTTAGTAAAAGCTGCCTGTGAAATTTTTTTTATCTTAAATATACCTATCTAGTTTTTTTTATATTTTTTTCTGTAGGTGGTCCACTTACCCCACACTTTGTGGTAAAAGGGACCACTTGCCCGTTTTCCACTAATTTACGCTTTAGGGTCCCATTTAATCGTAGTGATGGAAAAGTGGTCCGCATTAAAACTTTTAAAAAAGTATTTGCATTCGGAAAAGCATTTGGAAAGAAACATACGAGAAGGTACCGTCAACCGGGGCTAAGTGGTCCAATATTTTCGGTTTTTTGCAGATTTTTGGAAAACTAATAAATATTTCCCACTAAACATGATACGTTACAGCAACATTACGTAACGTTAATAAAAAGTAGCTTATTTAATGTTTTTTTTTAACGTTTTTGTTTCGTTATAGTAACGTACAGACGCCCAAGATATAAAAAAATTTCATGGAAAATGTGTTTGTTACGTTTTAGTTTCGTTAATATTATTATTTGTATTACGTTTTGGTAATGTTACAAAAACATTTGATTTTTGCAACTATTATGTTTTTTGTTAATGTACCATATTTGTTAAGTTCGTTACCTACCTCTTTTAATCGTAGTATGCAAGCAACAATTTCATCATAATTTTAACATTTAAAAAGTTATTAATGTTACGTTTAAATTACGTTCAGCTGTTATACAGCAGTGTAGGAATTTATAGATAACAAGAAGACGTTTCCATTTTACGCCAGGGTTGCCCTATCTCGAAAAATGTTCCTCATTCTAAGAAAAGCTGAATTGTTTAAGAGCAAATATTTAAAGAAATAATTTTATAATGCCTACAAATTTTTTTAATACCTGCTTTGGTAACTATATGTACTAAATATTTTAGAAAAAATATAACTCTGGTAATAGAGAGTCTTGTGGGTGTCTTTCGTTATCATTATTAATAATCTTCATTTAATTCACAACCAAAGTCTTCTTTAGTAATTAAAAGGCTGTGTTACAACACATTTACTTTTTTTATGCTCAGACATTCTAGTTTTATCAAGAGTTCCGTCCACGACATAAGTGAGTAAATAAACCAAATATTAACTTGACAACAGTGTTGCATTGAATGCATTTTTTGCAGGGTACGTCACGCGGACATTAGGTACGACTAGGACGAACGGCCCTTTCGATTTTCTTAACAGATGTGGAGACCCTACGGGAATTGGGAAGAAAGCAACCGTGTTTTGTGCTGTGTATTTCAAAAAACTAAAGTGTTGAATATTAAGTGAACTACCTATGGTAACCAATAGTAATAATAAAGTATGTATAGTATGGTGAATTTATTTCGTGTTTTAATTTGGGCATTTTGGGCTATTAGAAAATAATTATTTCAGATAGAGGTAGTCATCGACAAGCCAATAATAATGATATTTTTAGAAATTAATTATTTTAGCTTTCATATATTTTCACCTTTTGCGTTCTCCTTATGGAGATAACTTAAGTTTTTTTGGTTAAAAAAATGTTTAATGGACACACGATTTTATTCAAATATTTCTCTTTTTTATTCTGAACTTTGTCCATTCGGAAAAAACACCAGTTCATCTATTTATGCTGACCACGATAAAATTAATGTTTTTTTCAGGAATGATGATTTTTGGGGTGTAGTCCGTGTAGTTTATGAATCTTAAAAATTATTTTAGTCAAAAACGCTTAGTTTTTAAGATATTCCTTTTTAAATTGTTTTTTTTTCTTAAGGTAAGTCACCACTCCAAAATTTTCCAATTTTCTTTCTTCATTGGCAATTAAGTAAATATATTATCATAATATTATAAGTGCGTTCGATTGATGTAAATTTTTACGCTCGGTCCATGCCTTGCTTTAAGAGGCCTGTGGTCCATGCAAATAAGTAGACCGAGTATACAGATTTACATGAACCTAACGCAGTTATTGTCTGCATGACCGGCACGTGACGTAATTTTTCCTAAAACAGTTTCTCTTGCTTACAGACGCAGTAAAAACTTCCTCCAACAATGTAACCGAGAAGGACTTGAGTGCTATTGTCGGAGACTGGTTCCGATTTTTCAAACAAATTAAGGAACACATCAAGTAAATAAATTATTTTATACACTTTTAATAAATTATTTTTACTTAAAAAATTGTCGTTTTTTTTAAATTTTTAAATTATATTATATTAAATTATAACATTTATGTAACGTTCTAAAATGTAGGCATTAACATTTCTGCAATAATAAAGAAATGTTTCTTTATTGCAAACTTTATGTTAAAACCACGTTTGATTCATAAAAATATGTGTTTTTAAAGTAACATTTTTGTAATTATAATGTACAAGAAATGTTTTTAAAACAAAATTATAATGTTAAATTTGTGTAATAGTAATGTGGTTCAACAAATGTAATATTTTCGTTAACATTTTACGTAAAAGTAACATTTACTTAATACAATCCCCAATGTATGCTTTACGTTGCATCAATGTTATCAAGCAGCTAAAATGTAACACTGTTACGTTTCTGACTATGACATAAGATGTATATGTACTGTTACATAAACGTTTTTTATACAAGTTTGCAATGTTACATTGTAATTTATTAACGTAAAGAAAACATTATTGTTATGTCTTTTTGTTTAGTGGGTTTGGTATGGATTTTAATATAAAATCTACCATACTTTAGTAAGCTGCCTGTGAAAAAAATGTATCTTAAATATATCTAGTTTTTTTTATATTCCACGGTCCACTTTTCCCAGAGTTTTGCAGATTTTTTATATGTAACTACCCCACTGCTAACACTAATAATTAAAAATGTTTTTTAAACTAAATTATTTTTCAAAACTTAACGTACAAGTGCCTAACATAAGTTGAAACTCAAAAAACTTACCTGTAAACGTACTGCAATGGAGGTTTTTCGGAAAATAAAAAACAATAAGAATTTCCATGTGCTTATTTCCGCTTACTAATTGGGACTAAAGAAGTGTAACGCGCTCGACCTTAATACTCAACCCTGCGCGAGGTATTCCTAGACACACGTGCGTGCGAAACCGTTGTTGTCTGTTGTATTTTAGCGGATACACATTTATTATTTTTAATGTCCCTTCGGACCACTTTACCAGCTCCTCTTAGCCCCGGTTGACGGTATCTATTAATAATTTTTTACTTAAAAGATTAAAAAAGCCTAGGCTCTGAATGTATAGGTATAGTGTTATTATTAAAGGGCGGATTATTAGCACTTAAATTCAGCCAAAATATGCTTGTTTGCCTTTAAAATATGCATCAGTTATTTGCATTTTTTTTTAACAAATATGCATACTGGTATGCAATATTTCTTAATTTATTATAGTAAAATGAGGTAAAATAACACATTGGGTTCTAAAAAATATGTTTATTTTTAAAAAAAAGCGAAAAAAAAAAAGAAAAAAGTAGGTAAACAACTTTTTAACCTAAAATTGTATTCAAGGCATTTATTAGTAAATATTTTTAAAATTTTTCAACTAAAAAGGGTTGTCCTCTATTAGTAAAAATATGTTTATACTTCTCTCAACATCTACTGATGTAATCGGACAATACTGCAACTTAAGTAGCAAAATATAGGACCAATAAGATACAACTTCGTTGGATGGATTACCCTCATAAATGCTTTTTATTGCAGTTAAGTATTTATAACCTTTATTCTTTTTTACATTTACATCCAATTTGTTTCTTACTTGACCTCCTACTTTACCGGGAACGTTGTTACATTTGGTGGAAAAATGTTCAACAATATATACTAATTGAGTCTTCTTAACTTAAATTCCTACTCTTCAACGAAGATATTATGTCCGGTATAAAACTGAAATTAACCTTAATAAAAGCAATATAGCTACACTTGCACTTTTTAACAACTCTATACTTTGCACAACACACTGCGAATCGTCATCTAAATCCAAAATTAGTTCTTTATTGGCTTGGAAATGCTCTGAGAAACACTTTTTTACATTTGAAATTAATTTATTTACCAAAGGTTTATTTACGAGAAGTATGTGTTTCAAATCAATATAAATACAGATTGTTAAGCAAGTAATAATAACGTATTATTAAGGGACAATAAATAGCCCCTAACAATATACCTGCAAAACCCGGAAACCCCCAATAAATACCGTACTGATGGACATTAAACTTTTAACGTTTTATATTTTTGATAGAGCCGTATATATAAAAATATGTTCTTAAAATAATAATTTATGAAAAATTTTTATTATAAAATTGACAATATGCGGAATGAAAAAGGAATATTTTGTTTTTTTATATTTAATTTGTGTAATGTACCTAAATTTGTTCATACTCTGAAAAAGTCTGTGCAATGACCGCTGAGCGTTACGGCACGACTAGTGCGCTTACATTTCTAACATTCGTGAACTAGGTGAAATAGTAATAAATTTGCGTCAATAATGAATGTCGTATAATAGGGAACTCGACAAAAATTTTAAATGGGGAAAAATTCTATAAATCATAAGTATATAAGTAGGTATATTGTCACAAAACATATGGCAGCAAAAAAAACTACATATTTCGTCCCAAAAGACCGGTAGCAAAATTTAAAAATGCCCCAAAATTTAAATTATCTCAAGCGGGTAAAAACGGGTCGTGACGTCAAGAAGTATAATTCGTGTGTGACATCCACGAAATTATAGGTGGGCAATAAATTGAACGACGTAAACGACGTCGTTGAGAATTCCACCTTAAAACAACAATACAATAACAATAACGCACGGCAATCCAAATGCAAACTCGGTAGCTCAGCCACCGGTCAGGATGACGGATGACGGTAAAGTCGCATACTTCCTGACATCATCGGGCTTGGCGCGCTTAAAAGGTCGATTGACATGATTTTGACACGCGCGAAACTTTAAAGAATTTTTACCAAGTTATTACTGATTTTTAAGGAGTAATAATTGGGGAATATTTTTTTTAGGCCTAACTAAATCATATTAGATATTGAAAAAAAAAATGGAAAGTTCCCTATTATAGGTATTATATTAAATTCATCATGAAACTTGACAAAAACCTGAAGGTGCCAAAGGTAAGCAGAAAAATTCTTATTGGAAAGTCATACATGATTTTGCTTGGGCCTTGTGCCCGACTAAATCAAAAATAGGCCTTGGGGATTACAACGATACCTCAAATGTAGGTAATGTAATTTGTCTAAAAAATGTGAAAAAAATTTCAATTCATTTATCAATAATATCTACCTATACGTTACGATGTTCAGACTTGTGAATTGTATTATACAGTGTGGTCTGTGTGGTCCACTATAGTGTGCAACAAATGGGATTTTTTTAATTAGTTGTACCACAACCAAAGTTTATTTAAATACTGCCAAAAGTTGGTGCATCTCCGATAACCATTTCAGATGCACTTAGAATACTTCAAGTCAAATAGAATACACTAGGATGCAGGGAAGGGCAGAAAATATGAAAGTCGTTTAAGCGTAAAAGTACCTTTATTTTAAAAAATATAGCAAAATCGCATAAATAAAAGTTCTGCTTACATTTATATACAGTGTGACCAGTAAAGTCCGCATCATATGGGATTTTTTTTTATTAATAGCTTTATTCGAAATTTGACTTTGGCATCAAGTTCTGCTTCGATCGAGATAAAAATTAAGCAAAAAAATAGTAGTCACGTGATTCGCATTTATCTGTCAAATTTTCATTTTTTCCAGAAAATAATACAAAAGTGGAGTTATTTCTGAAAATATCGAAAAAAGTTTTTTTAAATGCATTTTCTAGTTTTCAGCTGCATAAGATAATTTTGATTTTTTACCCACCACAAAATTTATTTTCCACTTAATGAACACTTTACTGATGACACTGTGTTCTTTTTTGTCTTAATATTAAGGTGTATTACTTTCAGACACAAACTACGTTTTAAAAAATACTTATTTTATAAAGTTACCTTATACAGGGTCAAAAATAAATAAACTTTGCGTCATATGCAACCAAATTTAAATAGCCCAATTTTGATTTTGTAGAGAAACACAGATTTAATATGGCGCTCGCTACTTTAAAGAAAATGTCTTTGAAATAAAGTATTGTCAAAACTAAGAAGTTTTATGTTATTATGTAGGTTGCGTTAAGTCTTATTTTGCAAAAGTGGTGCAATTTACAAAATATGGGTAAAAAATCAAAATTATCTTATTTAGCTAAAATTTTACACGTGGGCTAGAAACTTCATTTAAAAAAACTTTTTCTAAAAACTTTTTTCGATACTTTTAGAAATAACCCTACTTTTGAATTATTTTTTGAAAAAAATTAAAAATTGACAGATAATGCGAATTACGTGACTACTATTTTTTGCTAAATTTTCATCTAGAATAAAGTTATATTAATAAAAAAAAATCCCATATGATGCGGACTTTACTGGTCACACTGATAATAATAGCCTCCTATCTCGAAATTTTTTTAAAGAAAATTCGATATAAGGTGAGTAGGGGTAAATATAATAATGGGGTAATTGTAATATTGCCTAATAAATAATAAAATAATAAGTTCAGATACTAGTGCCACCTATTAGTGACTCAATTGGATACTTTTACTGGCAGCTGCTCCTATGTGAAATCTGTTTTACCGACCGTCAGCATGCGCCATGCATTCTTGCAGAATATGTCCAAACAGGTGGCCGTACGAGTTTACAGGGAAATAGTTCGTCAATAATAGCCAGGGCATTTTTGCAAATAAGTCCTCAAAATATTACTTTAATTTATTATTTAGTATTTCTCTTTTATGTACAAAATGCAATTGGATATTTTAGCTATATCTTAACTATAATTTGACTTATGCTTCATTTTCCCCAGGAATTTGTTACCTGGGGTAAATGTAACAAAATCACTGGGGCAATTGTATTATATATATATATTACATTTACCCCTTTATTTTAAGTCTTTTACAATGGTTCGCCATTATATAAAAAAAAAGTATTGTAGAGCTTAAATACAGTCAAGAAAATTTAAAAACATTTTTTTTGTTCAAGAATTTTAAAATTCTTTTAGTTAATTTGTTCTTGCTTTGTTGCAGATTAAAGCCTGCTTTTTATATTTTATTTTTTCTAAATAAATTTGAAAGTTAGTATATAAAAGTCTGTAACTTTTTTATTTATGAACTGAAATAAGCGCTTGAAGCGGCAAAACAAGGCAAAAATACTAAAGTTTTACATTTACCCCGACCAATATCATCAAGTGTTCTAATATAATCTTAATCTGCCACTATCACATTTACCCCAATTTACGGGGCAAATGTATTATAAGGACAGCGTTTTAAAAAAATACCATAGTTTTTTTCTTATTGGATATCTAGAAAATTTATCTATCCCATACTGTTAGGAACTATATACAAAGTACTGCCAATTTTTTGGGAATTTTATTACCAAAAAATGTGTTCGATGCAAACCATTTTTCAGGAACTATTAAAATTTTATATTACTTTTACCCCTGTACTTACCTTACTGCCATCAGGTTTGGTGTCGAGCAACTAAATATGTATTGAATCGATTCGGTATTGCTTGTATAATATACCAGTAACCCTGTCATTACCCTTTGGCCCAGAAGTCTCTACTTTACCCTACAATTAATACCATATTATTTAATGTAAGAATAGGATAAACGTATATATTGTCTTGAATAAAATAAAAATGTGTTATTTTGTTAAGTGCGAAAAGAAAATTTATTGGTTTCCAAATAAAATAACATGTTTATTAGACCATTTAGGTATTTTATTAATTGCTTAAAAATTAATGGTTTTGAAATGGAATTTTTAGAAAATATTTTGGGGTCACCATCCTGATGACTAAGTGTAAACTTCTTTAGATGGTGAACTTTTCAACTGTTTTTAATAATTTGGCATGAAGACAATTTTTTGTGGTGCGTAAGTAAAACATTTTTTACCCTAAATGGTATCGACTTATTGACTGCAATAAAACTACCGGTTTAATCCCATTGTTATACACAATCAACTTAAGCAAATATACTACAGGGTAGGACTTTAGATATTTAATTCGTTATTAATAATATATTATTTATATAGTTATATTAGCACAAGATAGTTAAATATTACCTGCTATAATTACAAATTATAATCCGACCCTGACCGACAGTTTATTTGCATTTATATGGCCGAGCTCTTGCAAAACGTCCCAGGTAGTTAAACGGAGTCAACCATTTATTGTGAAAAATATTTTAACCAGTGTTACTATTGCAGACGTATAATATATATAAGGAGACCCCATTGTTTATACTTTGTTCCGATCAAAAATCCTTTTAACATAAATCAATGATGACAAATTTTAGCTCATTGCACTAGATCTACCACCCCGGTTTAAAAACGAAGGTTATATTATTAATTATATTAGATGCATTTGTCATCGTGTACCTATTAAGTAAAAATATAATATTTTTGTCCACGGAAGGTCGTGGTTTGCCTCACTTTTTTTGTTTTTCAAGATAATGGAATATAATTTGGGAGATTTGTATACGACATAAAACTGCATTTGTTGACAGGTGACTCAACATTATGGAACTTCCGGTTTAACCGGAAGTGACAAACTTTCGATTTTTAAATGGGACACCTGGTATATTTTTCTTTTTGACTACATATGACATTCTTAAGTTAACGATGTGTCACTTTCTACACTATTTTTGGTCCAATGCTATGTGCTGTGTAAAATTTAATCCTTGTATACAGGGTCCTGCACCTCACCTCCCGTCTTCTATAGCTTACTTAGTAATTAAGTTAGAATTTTCATATTTTGCAGACCTTATCTGTATCTTGGGGCGCATTTCAGGAAAATATTTTTTTTCATACAGGGTGTTCCAAAAAAGTGTGACGTCATAAAGGTGTATTTTTTTAAATTACATGATATATATTTTCTTACTTTTTTGGGTGCCTTCTATAGTTACCTACATACCCTTAAAATTTTATTAAAATCGATTCAGTATTATAGACGAAAAAAAATAAAAACTAAATAATATCAGTTTTGCACCACTGGTATTAAAAAAAATAAAAAATAAAAATAATGCCTCGTTAATAAAATTATACAAAGGTACTTATTAAATAAGGTATAACAGTTTCGTTAACTAAGTTTGGTTAATACGAATTGTACAGGGTGTCCAAAGTTTAGTGTAAAACTTTGCAAATTTTAAAGCAATTTATTTTTCTTATTTCAAATAGGAACCCCTGTATATTTTTATGTCATTCGATGCAAAATTAAAAATCAAACATTTTTCCTAATTGCAACCCTATCGCAATTTCTAACGCATCAAGACTTCCCACTAAGCAAAAAAACAACCCAATTTCGTTAAATTTATGTTTTTACGTTACATTGTTACGTTGTACAAAAAGGTTTTGATACGGCGCTATTTCGAAACGTACTGGTCGTAATGTCCGCCAACATAACAAAATCGCAGTTGCATTTAGAAATCAACGTGTTTGATTCGAAAACTATAACAAACTGGTTTCGTTTTTGAGATGTTTATATTAAGGACTTTTCAAAAAGTTACAATTACGTTGCTTATAAGATGTTTTTGTTTCGAAACTATAACAAACCAATTTTGTTTTAAAAAGGCAATAAATGCAGACACAATAAACATTATATTATTTAAAAATGTTTTTTTAAATAGACCAGACGAAACTGGTAGGGGCAGCTTAGCTCTACAATTTAGCACAATAATTTTCAATTGTAGAACAAAGCTGTCCCTACAAATTTTGTATAAGAAACTTTTTGCATTTTATATCGTTTTCGAGCTATAATAGGTCCTTCACACATCGTTGGGTTACCCTGGGTACAGCCATTAAAAATGATGAAAATAGTTGGGACTTTTTCAAGACGACGTTGATAGATTATCTCTCAAGGCATTCCCAACTAAGCCCATGTTTTAGCTTTTATTTGAAGCGTCAAAGAAAATGGTAAATTTTAATATTCGTTAACCAAACTGTACCAAACACCCCCTCCCCCAAACTCTAGATATTTTTTTGGGATAGGTATTTAATAAACTGTCTTTTAAATTTGGCATTATTCCCAATAATATTTAAAATAAATGATATTGGATTAAAAGATTATATTAAAAAAACATATACATGTAATGTTATAAATATGTAATTAAAAAAGTAATAAATCAACGTCTTGTGAACCTGAAAAAAAAATTATAAATTAATATACTTTACAATATAATCAGCTACAAATAAATTTGAAGAGCTTAAAAGAACCCCGCACTTCTCTTATGGAAAATGGCCCTTGGTCAAATTTTCTAAATTTTTAGTATGTTGCAGAGAGTGCCATTCTGATCAATTGTGTTCATGGCCAAAACAATATCTGCAGACCATGCAGTCCAAGTTGCAAAATATAAATTTTCACTACATTATATTTTCGTAGTTTATAATATGAATTCGTTTTGTTTTACTAAATTTTTGATGGCCCTGTCGTAGATAGAATAGAATACTATAAAAATAGTTTAAACTCTTTTATTATATACCGGGTGAGTGACGAAAATTATTTAATATTTTTTGTTAAATCATTGTATTTTCGGCATTAAATTAAATGTTTACAAAGTAATACTGTAGATGATATTAGCTTGGAGCAAGCTATCAGAATTTATATTATTAATATTTATACAGGGTAAGTTAAAAAAGTTAAAAAAATTTTTATTAGTTTTGAAAGAAATTTTGTAAATATTTCTTTATGTACTACTTGTCGCTTATCGTATGCTTCCAAATATATATAATTATCAAGGTTATACAGGGTGTTTCCGATGATAAGCGATAGAAAACTAACAAAAAACTGCAAGTATTTATAAATCACCCGGTATATAAAAAATAGATCGGTTAATTTCGTTATTTTTTAATATTCTTTGCTTGAAGTGTTTTGCTAACATGTTTGCTATTGATTTCCCTTTTCCTATGACCAGTTCTTTAGTAATTTGTATTTGTTTATTTCATGTCATTACAAAAAAATTAAGATATACAGCGTCGAACAGACTCAAAACTTAAAAAATAAGCAAATAAAATAACAATTTTTTCTTAAATTTCAATAAAATTTGTTATATAAGTTTATTTTATGGTTAAAAATAAATATATTTAATGCTATACAGGGTGTTTCAAATAATTAGGGGCCTACTTATTATTTTTGGATATAATAAATTGTTCATAGTTTTTATAATAATAAACTTTATTTTTCATATTGTGTTAATACATCATAAAAAATAACATACCCAACACAAAAGAAATGGCATCAAATATATATATATTTCTTATTTGCAATACAGTGTTAGAATCTCATAATTATTTGAAACACCCTGTACAGCATTAAATATATTTATATTTAACCATAAAATGAACTTACATAACAAATTTTATTGAAATTAATAAAAATTGCTATTTTATTTGCTTATTTCTTGAGTTTTGAGTATGTTCGACGCTGTATATCTTCAGAACTGGTCATAGGAAAAGGGAAATCAATAGCAAACATGTAAGTAAGACACTTCATGCAAAAAATATTAAAAAATAATGAAATTTAACCGATCCATTTTTAATATACCGGGTGATTTATAAATAAATGCATTTTTATGTTATTTTTTTATCGCTTAGCATCGGAAACACGGAAACACCCTGTAAAACCTTGATAATTATATATATTTGGAAGCATACAATAGGCGACAAGTAGTACATAAAGAAATATCTACAAAATTTCTTTTAAAACTAATAAAAAAAATATAAACTTTTTTGAGTTACCCTGTAAAAAATATAAATAATATAAATTCTGATAGCTTGCTCCAAGCTAATGTCATCTACAGTATTACTTTGTAAACATTTAATTTAATGTCAAAAATACAATGATTTAACACAAAATATTAAATAATTTTCGTCACTCACCCGGTATATTATAATAAAAATTTTTTAACTATTTTTATAGTATTCTGTCCTATCTACGACAGGGCCATAAAAAATTTAGAAAAACAAAACGAATTCATATTATAAACTAGGAAAATATAATGTATTGAGAATTCATATTTTGCAACTTGGATCTCAAAAACTGGTTGGCAGATATTGTTGTGGCCATGAACACTTTTGATCAGAATGGCATTCTCAACATACTAAAAATTTAGAAAATTTAACCGAGGGCCATTTTCCATAAGAGAAGTGCGGGGTTCTTTAAGAAACTAATAAAAAAATTTGGAAAAAATACTTCGCAACCAAGATTCTATATTTTTATTATTTTACAAAATATTCCAGTGTATGACAGCTGAAGCCAATAAGATTTTGGTAAAAAAAACGTATTTTTTTTTTATTTTAAAGTCTTAACTAAAAATTAAAATTCTTTAATAGTTCAAGTAAAAATACTTATGTACTTTTAAATGGTGGTTATTAAAGCAATAATTTTAAGTTTGATTAGTAAATTATATTACTTTCTTACTAACTACACATACCTCTTCTCTCTTGAGTCGTTGATTGTCGCGACGAAACCACTCCATGATGACTGACTCCCTGCGACTCTAGGTCCCGGTCGTTGGTTGTGAATACTTGTTGTACTGCATCTAAATATTTGGAAATTAAAACTTATTATAATTTATGTTAACTTATTGATGAATAATTTGGCAACAACTTCTCCAGGTCAAACCTACCTATTGCTTGGCCCTGGCAAGCCTAGACATTAATCAAATTAAAAATCTCCAGGTTAGACCAAGAGGAAACAGTAGCAACCCTCAGCCATACATGTGTACTATATATGCATGTTTAGCAATTAATTTAAAGATAGTTTTAAAAATATTTCTAGGGGCAGGGCTATTTAAGTTCAATAATTCATACATGTGGTTTATTCTTAACGAATTTTAATGGCTTTCAGTCTCGGGTCTTGGCACTTAGAATTGACCAACCTGTACGTTTACTTGCAGACCTGTACCAAACATAGAAACAGACAATTTCAAATATAAATGCAGCACTTTAGAACGAGACCTTAATTTAACTAGCATAAAGTTTAAACTAAAAGAAGATTATAGACATGTATCTTGTAGCCTCGCTGGTAGTAGGTACCTATCTGTAGGCGTAGCGGCGTAGGTTGTAGGTTACAATGCAAATATATCAATAACTTTTGTTTTATAGAAACTAATGCAATGTACTTACCTTTCTAACCATTTTTTATTCTTTTCGGAAACCTCCAAAACCACAAAAAATAAATTATAGCACAGCCGATGACAAATAAATGCAGACGCGTGGGACACGAAAAAGTGAGGTTCGGTTAGTTCGGTGAATGGTTGTCGTCAACGGTGGAGTTCCGTTCAGGGTTGCGTTCAGAAAACGAAACTGACACGAAACTTGTTTTACATTTTTGCGACGAAATCTATCAGTTATCTCCCGAACATAACGGGTTTGAAAATAAAAAATCATTATAGTAACGGTGCAGAGGTAACGTTATCTGTTTAAACAAAATAGTTCCTGATCTGAAACGTTTAGAGAAAAGCATAACGAGCACGCAATTAAAAGAGCGTTATTTTAATGGAAACATGTTGACGTTAATAAAAGAGTACATAAAATATACGGTTTTAATATGTTTATTTGTTCAATGAAACAAGTACAGTAACGAGATTATGTTAAAGAGACGTAAATATTAAATACGTTCCTAGAAAATGTAAAAACGATGATAAAAGAACGTTTGAACCAAAACGTTATATAAGTTACTTTTAAAAAACGTTACGAAACGTACCAAAGCCGTTTTTTGCTTAGTGGGTTATTTGCAGAAAATTAATTTTATCAACTATTCCAACAGTCATTATTATGAGTAAATATCTAAGGTGGCTTTGAAAAACAATTTATTGGTATTAAAGTTTATTAAAGTGATCAGATACCATTTGGACTTTAATAATCTAAAACTTTAAAATATTGTTAAATTGTCAGTAATTATTTAAGGTGTTACAATTACTTTATATTATTTTTTGTGATGGACTACAACCAAGAAAAGCTCATAGATATGATTTTTATAGGTATTAGGAGCATGCGAAAAGAACTCTCTTTTGGCAAGCCGAGTTTACGCACAGCGTTATCCGGAACGACGACATCCAGACAAAAGGAGCCTGCAAAACATATTAGAGAGGTTTGTACGAACGGGAAATGTAAACTACCCAAAACCAGTGAGAAATAAACCGGTCCGAACTGAACAAAATCAATTGGCAGTATTATTATCTGTTATAGAAAATCCTTCAGTTACTTAACAAGCAGTCGCTGATGCCGTAGATGTAATCTAAATAACAGTTTAACGAATTTTCCAGTATAACCATATCCACGATTATCATTTCCAGTTAATAATTACTAACAATTGAACGATATTTGAAACTTTTAGATTACTAAAGTCAAAATGGTCTCTTGTCACTTTAATAAACTTTAACACCAATAAAATGTTTTTCAAAGCCACCTTCGATATTTATTCATAATAATGACTGTTGGAATAGTTGATAAAATTAGTTTTCTGCAAATAAGTCTTTATGCGTTAGAAATTGCGATAGGGTTGCAATTAGGAAAAATGTTTGATTTTTAATTCTGCATCAAATGACATAAAAATATACAGGGGTTCCTATTTGAATTAAGAAAAATAAATTGCTTTAAAGTTTGCAAAGGTTGACACTAAACTTTGGACATCCTGTACAATTCGTATTAATCAAACTTGGTTAACGAAACTATTATACCTTATTTAATAAGTTCCTTTGTATAATTTTATTATTGAGGCATTATTTTTGTTTTTTATTTATTTTTAATACCAGTGGTGCAAAACTGATATTTTTTAGTTTTTATTTTTTTTTGTCTATAATACTGAATCGATTTTAAAAAAATTTTAGGGGTATCTAGGTAACTATAGGAGACACCCAAATAAGTAAAAATATATATGGCATGTAATTTAAAAAAACACACCCTTATGACGTTACACTTTTTTGGAATACCCTGTATGAAAAAGAAATATTTTCCTGAAATGCAGCCCAAGATATAGATAAGGTCTGCAAAATATGAAAATTCTAACTAAATTACTAAGTGAGCTATAGAAGACGGGAGGTGAGGTGCAGGACCCTGTATAACTTTTTTTTTAACGACAACATGCATGGTGACTGGTTGGGTTAAAAAAAATAGGATCTTATTACGATTATTTTGATACCACACACTATTAGGTTTTAAAAAAGCTGCCATTAAAAAACTTTAAAAAGTAAACTTATTGGAACTTTCCTAAAATGAAGCATTTTTTTCTTTTCTTTTTAATTCATAATACAACATTTTAAATAAAATCATTAGTCAGTTTTTGACATAATTTTATGTTTAAATAGCGTAAGGTGAGTAGGGGTAAACGTAATAATGGGGTAATTGTAATATTACCTAATAAATAATGAAATAATAAGTTCAGATACTAGTGCCACCTATTGAATACTTTTACTGGCAGCTGGTCATAAGTGAAATCTGTTTTACCGACCGTCAGCATGCGCCATGCATTCTTGCAGAACATGTCCAAACAGGTGGCCGTACGAGTTTACAGGGAAATAGTCCGTCAATAATAGCCAGGGCGTTTTTGCAAGTAAGTCCTCAAAATATTACTTTAATTTATTATTTAGTATTTCTCTTTTATGTACAAAATGCAATTGGATATTTTAGCTATATATCTTAGTTATAATTTGGGTTATGTTACATTTTCTCCAGGAATTTGTTACCTGGGGTAAACGTAACAAAATCACTGGGGCAATTGTATTATATATATTACATTTACCCCTTTCTTTTAAGTCTTTTACAACGCCATTACCTATATAACAACAAATATTGTAGAGCCTAAATACAGTCAAGAAAATTTAAAAACATTTTTTTTGTTCAAGAATTTTAAAATTCTTTTAGTTAATTTGTTCTCGCTTTGTTGCAGATTAAAGCCTGCGTTTTATATCTTATTTTTTCTAAATAAATTTGAAAGTTAGTATATAAAAGTCTGTAACTTTTTTTTTTATGATCTAAAATAAGCGCTTGAAGCGGCAAAAACAAGGCCAAAATACTAAAGTTTTACATTTACCCCGACCAATATCATCAAGTGTTCTAATATAAACTTAACTTGTCACTATTACATTTGCCCCAATTTACGGGGTAAATGTATTATAAGGACAGCGTTTTAAAAAAAAATACCATAGTTTTTTTCTTATTGGATATCTAGAAAATTTATCTATCCCATACTGTTAGGAACTATATACCAAGTACTGTCAATTTTTTGGGAATTTTATTACCAAAAAATGTGTTCGATGCACACCGTTTTTCAGGAACTACTTACCTATTAAAATTTTATATTACTTTTACCCCTACTTACCTTGATATTTTTTTTTAAATTGCTTATAACTATCGAACCGAATGAAATATCAAAAAATGTGAAAAGACGTTTTTTGTTAAGGACATAACAAGCTTTAAGATGTAAGTCATAATTATTTAAAAAAATAAAAAAACTATTTTTGCGACTAGTTTCAAGTAACTTCTTATTTTAACCTGCCCTGTATGATATTGTAATTTACTCTTAATATTTTTAAATTTATTTTACAAGAACCTATATACTTTTGTAAATATGTCCTGCAAATTTGGTTAAAAAATAATTTTCAACAACAAAGTTATTCCAAAAATTCAAATGTGGTCACTTTTCTTGGCCCACCGTGTAAATTGTGGGTGTTTAATATTTTTAATTTTTAATTTTTGTGTACTTAAATATTGTGTAGTTTGTGCTATAAACAATGAATGGCACCGAAAACTTTTTCAAATACTTGACCAAGAAATTATTCCTTAAAATGTTGTTTTACACCCACCGAAGTTTTTGACAAATTGTTGAATGTTACCAGCTAATATTTGGCATTTGTCTTAAGGTTAGGTATGCGATAACATCAAAGCAGATTACTGTTTTGTTTGTTTTTTATTTTTGATTTAATAGAGGTAAGTTTAATTGACTTGTTTTATTGCTTTTTGAACTAAAAACAAAACGGCGAATAATGTTTAAACCTCAAAATTAAAAGGTTGGCAGCCACTTAAAACACCAGAAATCACTACTTTTTCCCCAACTTGGTCAAAAAAATTAAAGCAAGTTCCATCAGTATGTTGACAATAAATTGTGACAGTTTGGGGCAAATTTTAGCTGTTTACATGTGAAAATAAATTGATGGTCAACTTTTACACATTATCGGCAAAGAACTTGACCCTTGGAATACGGGCATAATATCTGCACCTCAAAACATTAAAGCTTTTAACCGAGTTCCTATTTACTTAGGGGAGAGGCATCGAAGATGGCGCACCTAAGCGAAATACTGTATTACATACAAATTATACCTACCAGCAATAATTTTATTTGGTTAAATTGTAGCTTTATATATGTTTACTAACGATATAATAATGTAAATCTAATGAATCTTTACAAAAAAAGAAAAAGCACAAATATTTCATTTATGTGTTTTTGCGCCATCTTTTCCTCTTATGCGGGAAAGATGGCGCATATAGTCGTGAAAGATGGCGCATAAAGTAGCATAATTATGTCGCATGGGAAATTTAAAAAAATATGTTATGGTTTAAGGTTCCAAAACTTTATGTATGTATTATCTTTTGTAAGTCACATACTAAACTAACTATTATTAAATACGTTTAATGTCTACAAAAGTCACAGATATAATTTTTTGGAGTGGACTGACCACCGCAGGCTTTATGAGACCAATCACCACATGACACACATCGATACCATATTTCCCCAGATTTGCCAAATTCTCCACAAATATTGCAACAGGTTTTAGCTTCTCCATCATCAACATCGTCCAATTCATCATCACTGTTACCTTTTCACTCAAACTTTCTTCTTCACTTTCGTTGTCGGTTTCTATAAATACATACTTGTTTATTAACTTTCTTTTTAGCCTTTAAGTCAATTTTTTTAATTTTCTTAGATTTTTTAAATTCTTTTTCCTCCAACATTGTTTTTAAAGGAGTAGCCGTCAATATTTCAGAATGCTGCACGACTATTCTTTTGCTGAACTATTTTCTTCTGTCGTGCTGGCACTGGTGAAACCACTTCAATGCTAACATGTGTTGAAGATGATTTTTTTTTTGCTGGATGCCGCTATATGACGGTTGAGGTGAATGTGGTACTGGAATGTACTTTTTTGTAGCAGTGTCACGTTCGTTTACACTGTTTACAGCATAACTGATTTTCCTAAAACGGCTAAGATGGCGCAATGCGCCATCTTTGCCGCATCTGTGTTTAAGTTTTTAACCTCCATTTATTTTTCCTATTATTATTTTTCATATAAAAACGTTAGATGACAACATGAGTAACTAATATATAATTAGCCATGCAGTGAGACATTTTTCTTATTAAGAAAAATAAAATACTTACCGCTTAATTTTTCACAAGTAAAAATAAGATCGGCACAACGATAAACACGTTTGTGCTTCTTTGCCGAACTAAACATGGCGCTCGCAGCATACAATGTGCCGGCTATCTATGTTAAGACATAGTATTCGAATAAAATTTAAATTAATTTTTTAAACGTTTAAACAGACAACTTATGGGGGTGCGTCATATTTCCCTCTGCGCCATCTTTGACGCCTCTCCCCTACTTTTAACTGTCAAAGAAAATATTTTTTTCCTCCCTCCTTGCCGCGGTTAAGTAGGTATGTCCCTTTATATTTCTCGTACGATTATACGAGTTTTTCGAGCAGCGTTCCTTTAACAACTTAGCTAAGCAAAGACTTTTACTTTGCTTTGCTGTCCCTTGTTAAATGAGAATTTTGCAGTTTGCAAGCCTATGTCTGTTAGGCTTTGTTTACATGCCTAAGGCCATAAATTTACCACTTTCCACTTTTTAGTAATTATTGTTGGCTGATCTAAATCTATTTGTCTATGGGAGCAATGCTCTTCCCAGGGCCGATCCTAGCAGGTGTGCAGCGCGTGCACCGCGCGCGGGCGGCCAAAACAAGGGGCGGCCGTAGGCCGCAGATAGTTCTGTCAATCAAGCAAAACTTTTTACGAATTTCTCGAAATAAAAATAAAGTGACATTTATCAAACTATAAAAGATAACTTTAAATTAACGTCGAAGAAGAAAACAATATTTTTGTGAATTATTTCAAATGTATTTATTTATTAAAGATTTACAATCAAACCAGCCAGCGCCTGTGGTGAAATTTCTAGTTTTTTTGATGTGGTACAAGACGTATATAATTACTTTTTTCTATTTCACGTTCATAATGAGTTCAGTACGACCATTTGCGGATCGTAATGAAGCTATTTCGATACGCGTTTTTTCTTTATTTGATGTTGATAACATTTAAATGTTTTATTTCATTGACTTGCGCGGCCTTTGTGATTTACGAGAAAACCCATTTTTCGCAGAGGAAAACTAGCTTGATAACTTACTTTTTTATTCTGTGTGGATAACAGTCATGTATGTTGGTTGCATAAATCTATAAATCAATCTTTTGTAGATGCTTTAAGCTATCATTTTCTGCCAAATCCTATCCAAAATTCAATCTACTAACCTTCCAATGTCGATTTTAACTTCAACTTTATTTGAATTTTCCATCTTCCCTATACTAAATTGCAATGCCGTGACGTAAAATCACGTCTTTTGAAATTCGAAAAAAAGTAGCAAAATCTCCGGAATTTCCGAACGCTCTGTATATGTACCAAATGAACAAAGGATCACACAATGTATTCCGTTCAATTTCAAATCTCATATCGCTAAAATAACTTTAGATTCTCGTGGTGAAAATGGGTCAATAAATCAAAAAATGACAGTTTGCAAAATAATTTTTGTTGTCCAGAGGCTTCTATGATAAAAAATAGTATTACCAACATAAAATTTAGACATAAAAATTAACAAAATTTGAAGGATTTATTTTCTTTTTAAAATGTATCTTTCTTGATTATAAAAGGTGAAATAGAAAAAAATGTATAAATCACATGTTTCATAAGGCGTTTTAGCGCACGTGTCAATAAAAAAACTCGCCACTTTGTGGCTCGTTTTTTAAAATAGACGCGTGCGCTAAAACCGCTTCTTATGAAACGTGTACTTTAATATACTATTCTGCGTCCCCATATCGATGGGATTGACTCAAAAAACACGTGAAAACTCTTACTAAAACCGTTAAGTGAAACAAGATGAGAAAGTCGTATCAATGCTATTAGACCTCTAAAATTAGAGCTAAAAAATATTATTACCGCATTAAAGGCCTTAATTAAAGATACCACCAGAGACACGAAAACAAAAATGGGTGCTAAATCAATAATTAAAAGTCTTGAAACATTTAAGTTTTTGTGTTCAATTTCAATTTGGCATGATTTATTATCAAGAATTGATGTATTGAGTAAATGCTTCAAAATCCTAAATCAAATATCGCGGAATGCATTAAAGGCTTAGATAATCTTAAAAAATATTTGGATTCCCAAAGATCTGACAACAATTTTAAAATATTTGTCGATTCAGCAACAACACTTGCTAGAGATTTAGGTATTGATCCCGAATTTCCCATCTCGAAGCTCAGAAAAAAAGTTAGTTTATTTGATTACGAGGGCAGTGATGAACCAGTTTTAAATCCCTTCCTGCAATTCAAGATTGCTTTCTATTTTGCAGTTCTTGATTACGCGATCTCTTCGATAAACGAAAGATTTACCTTATTATCCGAGTGCTATTCAATATTCTGCTTTCTGTATGAGTTTCACACCATTTCTAATGATGACCTCATGAAAGCCCTCATGGACTTAGATATTAAGTTACAGGTACAGGAGGAAGGAATTATTGTGAAAGATATAGACTCTTTAATGAAATAACTTCATTTAAAGATATTTTTCCAGGTAAAAAACAGCCAATTAAGATATTAGAAATTTTAGTCAAAAATGATCTCATTCCCTGTTTTCCAAATTTTGCTCTAGCAATAAGGATTTTTTTAACCTTACCTGTTTCTGTGGCTTCAGGTGAAAGAAGTTTCAGTAAATTAAAAATTATTAAAAATTACTTGAGAACTAATATGACACAAGAAAGACTTTCAGATTTGGCCATCATCTCTATTGAATCCGAAATGTCAGAAAAAATGTATCTCACCGCAATTATTGACAAATTGGCTTCTCAGAAAGCCAGAAAAATTATTTTATAGTTAATTATTAGATAGTCTTCGAGGAAGGACTGATTGATATACTTTTCGTTTCGTTTCGTTTCGCGAGATTTATGCTTTAGTACTTTTTGTTGTTTTATATTTTCTGGTAAATACTGTTGTTTTACATTTCTAATTATAAAATGTCTATTTTTGTTTCAAAAGTAATTATTTTGTTGGTTTATTATTTTTTTAAAGTAAAAAGAAAAAAGGTGTCGCTAATATAACATATTAGATGGCCCAAAAATAAAGTCTTTCCCGTAAAATTTTATTTGTAGTTTGGATTTTTATTAATGTTTAACTTTTTACTCTTATGTACAGATGAGTTTATAACGTCAACTGTAAGTATTACTCAAAATAGGAAATATTCTTTAGAGGAGCGGCATAATAGGTCTTTGCACGCGGGCGGCCGACACTCTAGGATCGGCCATGGCTCTTCCTCCCATTACAAAAGGCCAAATTCGTCCCTATAAACTCAAAATTAGTTTTTATTTGCTACTTTGCACATTCGTTTATAGCACGTCACAGAATAATATATAAGTTAATATAATTTAACATGTATGTACCTATACCTACAAACATATAAATAAAGGGCGGAATATAATATATTATTATGCAAAATGCTTTTTTTGCATGTTTTGTCAATTTTATAATAAAATGCATATTTTTGATAAATTATTATTTTGAGAGCATATTTTTATGTTTTCGGTTTATCAAAAAGTTTAAAACGTTAAAGGTTTAATGTCCAGTTCAGTACTTATTTCAGGGATTTTCCAATCTGAAGATTATAATAATTATATTTACATTTTGGTTATACACAAGGTATTTATTGGGGGGTTTCCGGGTTTTGCAGGTATATTGTTAGGGGTTGTTTATTGTCACTTATTAATGCCTTATTATTGTCTGCTTAACAAACTGTATTTGTATCGATTTGTAATACCTATATATACTTACTTCTGTTTTAGTTTGTCGAAAGTTTTTCCGCTAAATGTAACACCATTCCCGGTAAAGTAGGAAGTCAAGTAAGGATCAAATTGGATGTTACTGTAAAAAAGAATGAAGGATTTAAATACTTAACTGCAGTAAAAAGCATTTATGAAAGTAAACCATCCAACGAAGTTGTATCTTGGCCTTATATTTTGCTATAGGGTAACCAGTTATTGGACCCATGCTAGCTATTGGACACCAAATTATATCAGCATAAAATAAGAATTCTGTATTCAGTAGTTCGTTAAGTTTTGTTGGGATGTCGCCATTGTACTATTAGTATCAATATTGACATAAATTACATTTGATTGATGTTTCTGTTTTGGCGCCAAATGTGACATTCTTTGGTCATGCACAAGAAATACGGTTTTCTTAAGTTTATATTAAGAAGTCTTAGGTAAATTTTAGTGTCATAATTAGTGGTGAAATTGTTCCAAAGTGCTCCGTATAAATATACAAGGTACTGGTGTAGTAAAGCTAAGTATTTTTAAGGTTTAAATCAATATATTTAAATTAGGTTATGTCTTACAAGTGTGTCCAATAACTGACCTAAAATATGATTATTTTCAGTTGTCGGACACCTGGCTAATAACTGCATTTTGCAAAGCTCGTACAGTTTTTGTGTGAAATGTTAGTGCGTCTTCTCTGTTTCCGGCACATCCGATTTTGGGTCACTATTCACAGTGTAGCCAGTTATTGGACGCCCGTCCAATAACTGGTTACAATCTGTCCTATAACTGAAACATGAGTTTTTTTATGTTGTTAGTTTTCAGTCATGCCCAAGAAAAATGAATATAATTCGGAATCGATGGAAGCTGCGATAAATGAAGTCAATAATAACAAAACGTCATACAGAAATGCGGCACACAAATACGGTGTACCCAAATCAACACTGGAATTTAAAATAAAAAATCCTCGTCATAAGGATACATGCGGCCCAAATCCAATTCTTTCAACACGGGAAGAGTCTGATCTTGTCTGATCAAGAACCAAAAGGAATTGATAATAAGAAAGGTAATAAAATAAACGTACAAAAAAAAAATTACAGCAAATTGTGCGATGAATCGAAAAAAGTAAAAAATTAAAGATGAGCAAGATAAAACCAATTTGTGAAAACTCGCCGGCAAAAATAGAAAGTGAAGAAGGAATCGATACAGACGATCAATTGAAAACTGATAGCAAAATTTGTGAGGAACCAAAAATGGAAAGTGACAAAGATTTTGAAGACTATAAAACAAAAGTGGGCCAGATGTCAGAAAATAATGCAAATGACGACCTGGACGTCGAAGAACTATTTAGCATGTACCAAAATGAAATGAAAAAATATAAGTGAATATAGTTTTAAGTTAATAAAAGTTTTTGAACACTGATTTTAATTTTTTATTTACATTTAGTCATAACTTTGCCAGTGTCCATAACTGAAAATGTTGAGTCCAGTAATTGAATTTTTTGTCCAATAACTAACTTTTTGGAACCTTTTCAGGTTTTTTCAAATTTTTTAAAAGAACTGTAGCATTAGGAATATTTAAAACCCGTTAAGTTAAAATAGGATATATGTACTAGGATCTGGCATAAGCAGAATAATGTCCGTTGAAAAATACTCCAGTGGCAGCGACATGAAATTAAAAAAAAAGCTTAACTGTCCAATAACTGATATGTTTACCCTACCTAAGTTGAGTATTGTCCAATTACATGTTGAAGGAAGCTTCTCTTTGTATAAACATATTTTTACTGATAGAAAGCAATCCTTTTTAGTTGAAAATTTTGAAAAATATTTGGCAATAAATGCCTTTTATACAATTTTAGGCTAAATAATTGTTTACTTTTATTTTTCTTTGTTTTTTTTGCATTTTTTTACAACCCAATGTGTTCTTTACCTCATTTAAATAAATTAAGAAATATTGCATACCAGTATACATATTTGGTTGAAAAAATGCAAACAACTGCATATTTGAAAGGCAAACAAAGCAAATACATATATGCGCATATTTTGGCTGAATTTAAGTACACATAATCGGCCCTTTATACAGGGTGTTATTTAATAAGTGTCCGATATTGTAGAGGACGATTCCCCAGTTATTTATAAGGTGAAAAGTTCATATAAGCAAGGCTTTCATTTTTAAGATACAGGGTGTTAAAAATTTTATTTTATTTTTGTTATTCGTAAATAATTTTTGAAATAATGTCAATATTTGGAAGAAAATTAGTATTTGTGGATTTTTTACTATGAGAAATTCAAATTTGATCGTAAATGTATGGGGCGCCACCCACACCCACAATTTTTAACACTCTGTATCTTAAAAATGAAGCCCTTGCGAACCCATAGTTATATGAACTTTTCACCTTATAAATAACGGGGGAATCGTCCTGTACCGGGTGGTCAACTAAGAATGGCCGCCGGCTATATCTCAGAAACTACTAAACATAGAAGCTTGGGAAAAAAAATATGATTAAAGCGGTCATGAGAAAATTCTGGAAATTACTTTCAAGTTCCTCATTTCGCCGCAAGGGGGCACAATTGAAAATTATTTTTTTTAATTTTAAATTTCTTCGAAAATTCCCATATTAGGGTATAACTCTGATTACATCATTGGAAAGCTTAGACAATTCCGCATCATTTTAGTTTAAGGCTCGTTGGCTTACCGAAATTGATAAGAGCGGGGGAAGCTATTGAATGTGTAAACATTAAAATCGCCGTAACTTCTAAACGCCTTATCCGATTTTACTAAATTTAAGCTTGTTTGGAAGGGAAAGGTAAGTAACAAGTACCGTCGTATCCAATGATACACGATAGTTTCTAATAAAATTGCTAGAGGGCGCAATTTGTAATAATAACAGTTTTTTTGATTTTATCCCGAAAATTCAAATCATACGGTATACTTATGACATCATAATCGGAAAGTAGATGAAATTTACAAGAAAAGATGTAAAAACCGCAGTTTGATATCTTTATTCGTTTCAGAGTTATTGCCAAAACAATCATTTTTAATACAAATTGCGCCCTCTAGCACTTTTATTAGAAACTATTGTGTACCATTGAATACGACAATTGAAGGTACTTCCAAACAAGCTTAAATTTAGTAAAATCGGATAAGTCGTTTAGAAGTTACAGCGATTTTAATGTTTACACATTCAATAGCTTCTCCCACTCTTATCAAGTGAAAGTGTAAACATTAAAATCGCTGTAACTTCTAAACGACTTATCCGATTTTACTAAATTTAAGCTTGTTTGGAAGTACCTTCAATTGTCGTATTCAATGGTACACAATAGTTTCTAATAAAAGTGCTAGAGGGCGCAATTTGTATTAAAAATTATTGTTTTGGCAATACCTCTGAAACGAACAAAGATATCAATCTGCGGTTTTCACCTTTTTTCTTGTAAATTTCATCTAATTTCCGATTATGATGTCATAAGTATACCGTATGATTTGAATTTTCGGGATAATATCAAAAAAACTGTTATTATTACAAATTGCGCCCTCTAGCAATTTTATTAGAAACTATCGTGTATCATTGGATACGACGGTACTTGGTACTTACCTTTCCCTTCCAAACAAGCTTAAATTTAGTAAAATCGGATAAGGCGTTTAGAAGTTACGGCGATTTTAATGTTTACACATTCAATAGCTTCCCCCACTATTATCAAGGTCGGTACGCCAACGAGCCTTAAACCAAAATGATGCAGAATTGTCTAAGCTTTCCAATGATGTAATCAGAGTTATACCCTAATATGGGAATTTTCGGAGAAATTTAAAATTAAAAAAAATAATTTTCAATTGCGCCCCCTTGCGGCGAAATGGGGAACTTGAAAGTAATTTCCAGAATTTTCTTATGACCGCTTTAATCATAATTATTTTTTTCCCAAGCTTCTATCTTTAGTAGTTTCTGAGATATAGCCGGCGGCCATTCTTAGTTGACCACCCGGTACAATATCGGACACTTATTGAATAACAATAAATTATTGTAAACAATCAAATTATGCACAAACAATTAAAATAAAATAGAAATTAGGAGAAACAACAAACTGGCAAATTCACACCCAATGTAGGTATAATTTCCTATTATTAATAAATAAAATAGGGAAAAATTGTACTAATGCAATGGTCGTATCGGAATGACCTTCCTTACTGTTAAAAATAGCGGGCATTCTTGGGAATACCTGGTCTTCATGTTTATTGTACAGTTATCCACTAATATTGTCGTTTTAAGGCGCCTCCTCAGATAAATATCGCCGGTTCATAAAAAAAGAATTGTTTAATTGTTTGCCTAAAAAAAACGAGAAACGATTGCATATTTTATGGTAATGTTTAAAGTGGGTTTGGTTATGACGTATAACAAAAATGCACTTGTACGGTTGATTGTTTGTGGGACATTTTGCAGAATATTTTAAATCCATGTCAGTAGAAAGATGCACATTTCTTAAAGTTTTCTCACCCGATTAATGATTTTCCTTCTGACTACAATAAAAAGATAATTACATAGGTACTCCCTAATGGTGGCTTGCGAAGAAGTCAAAGTTGATGTAAAAAATTATAGGTTCACAAATTTGACAGAAGCCCATTGCATTCAAACCTCTAAAATATGTACAGTTACCGTCACATAAATCCGGGCACTAATCTGACAGCTAACACTTTTTTCCTGAATTTTGGTAATTCAGGCTTTTACCTTTACTACCATAGATTGGAAGGTAAAAGTAGTGGTAAAGAGATTTTGGTAAAGTAAACTATAGACAATAATAACCTGTTATTCAATACAGAAATAGCTTAAAAGGAAGTAAAGTACTACAGAACTATGGCAATATAAATAAACTGGGGAGGAAATAAAACCAATAGTATTTAATATTTTATTGTCCTTTCATTACTTTGAATAACTGAAGTTAATCTTTTAGGCATTGAAGCCACCAGACCATTACAGTATTCTTGCGTCAGTTGATTCCAAGTCTCTTGTATTTTCAGCCACAATTATTGTTCTCCATTTTCTGAATGAAAATCATTATATTTATTAATTCTCTTGATCATGTAACCCCAAACATTTTCTATCGGATTTAAATCTGGACTCCTAGAAGGCCAGTGTAATACCTGAATGTCCCTTTGTTGCATGAAATTAGATACTGCGTGGGCAGTTAGTATGAACCAAGCAGTTATCATGTTGGTAAATGTAATTAGTATTGGGAAACATATTATTAACCGATGGCAACATCACGTTCTCCAATATTTGTATGTAATTTTGTGCATTAAATCTACCATCTATGCGCGTACAAACTCATGCACTTATCCACCCCCAAACGTTGACAGAAAAACGGCCGCTTGTTGAAATATTGTAGCGTTCATCAAACCGGGTATTGGGTGGTCTATATACCCTTACTCTCCCGCTGTAACATGATTGGAAAATCTTTTCGTCTGTGAAAATTGCATTTTCCCAAGCATTTATACCACCTCCGTAATATGGTAATGCATAACCCACTCTTTGCTCTTTGTTGGTTACCGTTAGGAAAGGCTTTTCAGTTACATTGTGAGCTAAAACAGCCGTTTTAAAGGATTTTCCCTTATGAATTGATATAGAGTATTGTCATGTTCTTCTGTCGATGCCATATTAAGGCCTGTTCCTTCTATTCTTTCCAGCGAATATGTTTCCATCCATTTTATTTTGATATCATGAACTGTACTTTTTGGCGTTTGAAATCTCTGTGCCATCTCTCTGATCATCCTTTCTCTAGTAGTGTCACAATTTTGGCCTTTTCCGCAGCATTTAAAAGACGGTAAATTTATTTTACTAGCCGTAAATAAATTTCAATTGACAATTTTTGTTAATGTCATTAAAACAGGTAATTTTTGGGTATTCGAGATGTATAAAAGGTCGGCTTACAATAGAAAAAACTGCTGCCTGGATTTTTGTGACGGTAACTTGTACAATTATTGTATTAAAAAAAAAGCGTACAATAATTAGAATCAGAGGTAAGTTTTGTCATATTTGCGTAACACCGGCTTGTAAAAAAAAAATTATTGTTTATTGGAGGTTATCACACGTCATAGATTATCAAAAATGCAAAGCATTGGCGTCGGTGTAATTAATTTTGAAACTGCATGGTCGTAACGTTTGATAAACTTTGACAGAGGAACATAAAAAGGCCTCGTCAGTTGTCTAAAGTTGAAAAGGCTCAAATTGTATCAAGAATCGAAAAGGGATGGTCAATCCGCGATGTAGCGCAGTTGTATAATAGAAATAAAAAAAACTATATTGAAAATTAAGCAACGCTGGGAACAAGAAGAATCCGTAAAGAGGAAAAATGGTTCAGGTCGTCCCAAACCTTCCAACGCTGAACAGGATGCTGCTTTTTTGGAATGTTTACGAAATAATCCATTTGCAACAGCAAGGGATATGCTGTTATTGATACAGCATTTCCTGCCTCCCAACCTACGGCAAGCATGAGAGTCAAGGAATCTAATAGAATGTCGCCTAGCTGCGAAAAAATGTTTCATATCGAAGAACAATCAAGGATTATTTTTGCTCTAAATTATATATACCGCAATCCTCAATTTTGGAACAAGGTAATTTTTACTGATGAAAAGACGTTCCAGTCGACTTATAACTGACAAATAATTTGTGTGTACCGTCCAAACAATACCAGGTTTGAAGAGCGATATACTAACCCCCCTCACTTCTAGACATGGGCGTTTCTCTGTAAATGTATGGGGTTGGATAAGTGTTCATTGACCTGGTGTTTGCTGGCGAATAGAGGGAAAATTTAATGCCGGAAATTACATTAACATTTTAGAAAACATATTGTTACCATCTGCTGAGCAAATATATCCCAATAAAACTTTTCTATTTCAACAAGATAATTTTCCAGTCCACACTGCCAATGCCGTAACCCACTGGTTTCAAACCCTGCATAATGTGCCCAAAAGTGCTGCATTGGGTCCCTTATAGTCCGGATATCAATATAATTGAAAATATTTGTAAAAAAAATATATAATCGAAATTTTATGCCACAAAATTCAGAAGATTTATGGGAAATAATACATGCGTGCTGGGAAGAGCTTGATCCAAATATTGTATCAAATATAATTCAGTCAATTTCGAATAAACTGGCTCGAGTAATAGAAACACAGGGATATAATATGACCAAATATTATTAGATTTTAATTATTCTTGTTAAACGTTTTTTGTTTCTATTGTAATTTTTATAAAAGTGTTAAGATATATAGATAATAAAATAAAAGAATTAATTTTTGTTATTCTATTGAACTATATGGCCCAACGCCAATGCTTTGCATTTTTAATAACCTTTAACATGCGATAAGCCGGTTTTACTCAAATATGGTTAAGGTTTCCTCTCATTCTAAAGCTTCATACTCACTAGCGCGAATTTCGCCTTTTTTTGACAGTTATGCATTTTTCGCGCGAATATTCGCGAAAAAGTTAAATCAGTTTTAACTTTTTTGCGGAATTTTAGGTTTTGTTTATTTTTGAAGCTTTTTAGGTTATATAAATCGTAAATTTAAATTCCGCTTGCATTTAACTTTTCTGCGAATCAGAAACACCAATTTGTCATGGTCATGCGTAAGTAATTAAAATACTTATTTGTGTCAGTCAATCTCATTTCCGCAATTAAATTGTGGAAATCTCCTTGGGCCTTACGTTGTCGAAAAATATCTCGAACCCAAAACTTTTTCCTCTGGTGCCGTGGTCTGAGTACGCGTGTTCTAGTAGTACGGTAATTAGCATAAAGACGCAAAAAGTAGATTGTATAATAATAATTCCACAAGTCAAAATTTAAATTATGATCCATTTTGAGGTTTTAGGTTATGTTCATATTTATCATCAAAACCACAATTATTTGACGTTTAAAATTCGCTGAACAGTTAAGATTTCCCGACGCGAATTATTTCAAATTTTGAAATGACACTTTATGTCAAAAGAAGGCGAAATTCGCGCTAGTGAGTATGAAGCTTTATTCGTGTATGCTTTTTTTATGAATACAACTATACTGTAAATATGTATTTTCACTCGTTCCGAAGGCTTCAAAATTCTGAAAGTCGTACCCTTTCAAAAAATAGATTTTTTGAGATGAGATGAGAAATTGTATCAATAGTGAATAAAAAATTATAAGAAATCTATTAAAGCCGGTTCTTTTCAACAAGGAATCCAACCCAAATTAGATAATAAATTTTTATAAAATTTATAATTATTTTAGGGCCTGCAAACGTTTCTTGACATAATAACCTAAATATGTCAAAAACACTTAACCTTAGGTATAGGACATGATATACGAAATCTGCCTAGAATCTTGCTTAGAATGTAATAATACAAAAGGTGTTCAATTCAAAATAAAAAAGTTGACACTTATTTCCTTTATAACCGAAAATATTGAAATTATTTTAGCCGGGTTGGCCCATCTACTGTCATGCATACTGTCAAATTTTCAACATTTTCCTATGTATAGTTTTTCATATTTATGTACCTAGATCGAACCGGTTCCTGGTGGGACACTCTGTATAAAACAGACGCATTTAACAATAAATAATTAAATTGTTAGACTCTAAAAGACCTCAGTATCACAGTTCTTTCACTTTCCTTAATATTACTGCATCCGTGCAACATCTTCATCAAGGTTGTTGCATAACCGACATTAACTTGACTTAACGAATTGAACTTGACACTGAATTAATGCGGTTTCACTTCTTAGGCAACGAGACTCTTCTAGAATTAATTGTTTATTTTCTTCTTCCTCTAGTCTTGACAATTTCAGTAGATTATAGGGTGACAGGAATCATATAAATAAGATATGAGAACATATGGGTCAGCAGGGGCGGACTGGACTATAGACCAGGCCGGATGAGGCAGGGGGCCGGGTGTGCCTAATTATTTGAAATCCTACCGTGCGAACAAAAATTATTTGCATTGGATTAAAAAACGTAGAGCTTGGTGGTGTCCGTTCTCAAATTCACAGTATTCTTAGTCAATTCAGTCCAAATCATCTCGCTAACTAATCGCTTATGAAAATATTTCTCATTATCTAAGATTTTTACATTGTTAAAATCAAAATCATGATGAGTGTCGAACCGATGACCAGAGTGCATTCTTTACCAATTTGGTGGCATTATTTATTTGACAACTATACCGGGTGTCCACGGAGGGCGGCTCGCACCTCTAACTTTTTTGTTTTTCAAGATAATGAAATAAAATTCGGGGGATTTGTATACGACATAAAACTGCATTTTTTGACACGTGACTCAACATTATGGAACTTCCGGTTTAACCGGAAGTGACATAAACTTTCGATTTTTAAATAAGACACTTGGTATATTTTTACTTTTTTTGACTCCATATGACATTCTAAATACAACGATGTGTCACTTGTCACTTTTTGTCATCAAAAAAATATTTTTTTTCTAAATTTATTGTTTTATCTAGAGGGCTATGAATACCTTAGAATCACTTATTTCAATTCTTTAATCTTGGGAAAAATACAATTTTACTATTTTTGGTTCAATGCTATGTGCTATGTAAAATTTAATCTTTAAAGTTGTATAACTCATCTTTTTTAAATGGCAACATGGTGGCTCGTCGGGTTAAGAAAAAAGAGGATTTTATTACGATTATTTTGATACCATACACTATTAGGTTTTAGAAAAGCTGCCAAAAACTAATTTTCCTAAAATGAAGCATCTTTTGAGAATAAATTTAGATTTAAATGCATCAAGTAGCATGTGACACCCTGTGACCAGCAAAACTAATAAAACAAAATCATGCCTTGAAGAAAATTGAATTGCCAACAGCTTCTGCCAAAGTAAATTAGTTTGTTGTTTAAAAAACATGGAAAATACTAGTTTTACAAGGAGTGAAAAAGTTGATATGTTATTATTGTCAGGCTCATTTCGCATTTTCGGAACCCAGTTTTGGGTACCTAATAGTGCCGGGTTGGATGACGCCGATTAAAATATATTTGTGCGTAAAGTCGTGCAGCATCGGTTGAATTATTTCTACATTCTCCAAACACTAATAACATATCAACTTTTTCACTCCCCATAAAATTATTATTTTCCATGCTTTTTAAATAACAATCTAATATACTTTGGCAGAAGCTGTCGGCTTGTCAATTTTCTTCAAGTCGTGATTTTGTTTTATCAGTTTTGCTGGTCACATGCTACTTGATGCATTTAAATCTAAATTTATTCTCAAAAGATGCTTTATTTTAAGTTAACTTTTTAAGGTTTATTAATGGCAGCTTTTCTAAAACCTAATAGTGTATGGTATCAAAATAATCGTAATAAAATCCTCTTTTTTCTTAACCCGACGAGCCACCATGTTGCCATTTAAAAAAAATGAGTTATACAACTTTAAAGATAAAATTTTACATAGCACATAGCATTGGACCAAAAATAGTAAAATTGTATTTTTCCCAAGATTAAACTGAAATAAGTGATTCTAAGGTATTCATAGCCCTCTAGATAAAACAATAAATTAAAAAAAAAAATTTTTTTTGATGACAAAAAGTGACAAGTGACACATCGTTGTATTTAGAATGTCATATGGAGTCAAAAGAAGTAAAAATATACCACGTATCCCATTTAAAAATCGAAAGTTTATGTCACTTCCGGTTAAACCGGAAGTTCCATAATGTTGAGTCACCTGTCAAAAAATGCAATTTTATGTCGTATACAAATCCCCCGAATTTTATTTCATTATCTTGAAAAACAAAAAAGTTAGAGGGGCGAGCCACCTTCCGTGGACACCCGGTATTGGTGTTGTTTCATTCTTATACCCAAAAGTTGTTTAGTTTGACCTATATGACAGATTGCAATACAAGCAAGGTATATGATAAACAATGTTACTTCTATGTACGTTTTCGGTATTATCTTTTAACTGGGTAAATAATTTACTTGTTGTTTTAGTATTATAAAAGGCTACATTACTATTAATTGTCATCATGTCTGTCTACGAGAGTAAGGTCCTTAGTTCCTATTTGTTTGGTAAAAAGAAAAATATAAAAAGACATGCCTTGTTGAAAGTTTTCCTTCTGGGTTTCAATTGGTTAACCATGATTTTGATTTAATAATAAGTTAAATAAATATTAAGGGAATGCATAATGCCATGTCAGTTTATTAAGTTTCTGCACTTTATACAATTTTCTAGAGTAAGTAGGTATATAGGGGAAGGTTGCCTATATTGAACCGCTACCTAAATTGGACCACAGTAAATTTCTCCGAAACTAAACAAGTGTCATATCATCTGGCAACACTGTAACATACTTCCACCTAGAACCTTTTATCGACAACAAACGAACAAACTCAACTAGTTGCCCGTTAGTGCTTGGCGTGTACATAGCAAAACGTAATTTACACAATTTTAATGTAATATTTTTAGGATTTTCCTAAGAATTTACCTTAGAACCATAAAACTCTAAGCAATATCTTTTTTTATGGAAGTTTTCAAGTAAGTTTTTGTCTTTCTATTTCTCCTATTACCATGCCATATTTGTTTTTTCTTGTTTTTTTCCTGGGTGGTTTTATAAAACACGCGGTAGTTACTTAAATTGGACCACTGGGTGATTGCCAAAATTGAACCGGTCCAATTTGGGCAATTTTTCCAAATTGTGCAAAAATAATTTTTCTCTTTAAATAAGTTAATGTCATGAACTAACACCATTTCAATATTGCTAAAATATTTTTTCTTTGAGTTAAAAAATGAAATTATGACTGTCCAATATAGGAAACTATTAGGTACTTTTTTTGCATTAGGATATCTTCTACCGAAATTTTGATTGTGAATTTGATGTTTTTTTGAAATATAAGTATAAAACTTCCTGTACCAACCATTTTATTTTTTATTTATTTATTTAACACCGAGTTTAACACCCAAGCTTCCGATTTAAATCATGTGGTCCAATTTTGGAATCCCCAGGTGCAATTATTTAGGCAACCGGTTTCCTATATTGAACCACCTGCAGAGGTTTTTTTATAGCCTGGTATATCATATAACAAGTTTATACGGGAAATTAAACCACTTTAGCGGCTGAACCGGTTTAGAGATAATTCAGTTTGGCTAGTGTTTACATTAGAGGATTAAGAAAGGGATTTCACCTTAAGATTGAACAGGTGTTTTACATCCAACATTTCTAGTATATTTTGATCCCTTATTATGGTTAGCAAATAGTGCGTTTCCAGTTCCATCCAGTTGATTATTTTACCTTTCTCCATTTCAAATAAGTACACCAAATTTTTCAATGAAAGTGATAACCAAATGAGCTAATTTGGCAAAAAATTAACCTCTAACCTTAAAATATTTGTTTATTTACTTTTTTTAAAGCATTTGCGCATTTGTGTTGGTAGCACTGGGAGTTAAATCGGTTTAGTGGTGACAGGTGTTTACACCGTAGTTTAAAGCGGTTTACAACCGGATCATCCACTTATTTAAATCGATTAAAGCTAAACCGGTCTACGATCGCTAAAGCGGTTTACGGGTATTTATACATGCGAATTATCTTAAACCGATTTCCACTAAACCACTTTAAGGTGCTCGTATAAACTTGGTAAATGATACTTTGAAATAAAATTCTGCAAAAAATCCTGCAGTTTAACAACATACTAAAGTATACTATGGTATAGCTTCAAGATCGATTTTGCGTTATTATCAGGATCAATGATAAGAAATCTGGAAATTGGTCCAATACGGGCAACCTTCCCCTATATACCTATATTTATATTAGATAACTGACTACCACTAGTTGCTTAACACTCTTACATGTGTCTCTAGATATAATTATTTGCGTCGTTATTCATTTTAGCCCTTGATAAAGGTTTACAGAATAAATTGAAATGTTGAGAATGAGTAAAAAGTAAAAAGTGTTTTCATTCAAGTCCTCTTTCTCACCCTGATAGAGTTAAATTATTAAGGATGCTAAATCAACTAACATAGTAAAATATGGTTATTTAAATCCAGGTACAACGTTATATTATGTGACGCCCTCTAATATTAAACAAAAAACTGAATAAATAAATTGAGTTTCCATTATTAGTAGGGGAAGGTGACCTGTGATGGCCCCCCTTATTCTTTTTTGTTATAGCTTCAAAACTAATTGAAATATGGAAACGGACTTTGGTGAAAAATTATGTTATAATATGTTGTTGTAATTTCTACATAATACACTTTTTTATTTACTTTCAGTTTGGAGTAAAACATTAAAATATTTAAAAAAATTATAGGGCCATCATAGGCATATGTCATCTAATGATGGCCCCTACTATAAAAATCGTAGGAAGTCGATTTTTATAAAGAAAATGTCTTAGTATTTTTTAATTAAAAGACAGTTAAAACTTAAAAACCTTTTATTAAGAAAATATTTTTATTACTTATATAACGTTAAAAAAACATTTTAAAAATCAAAACTAAAAAAATTAAAGTAAAGTTTTTAATAAAAATTAAATTTAAAAATAATCTAAATGTTAAAAACTTTTGTGGTATGACAAATCTCACAAATAAAAGTCTTTGTTGACTTGGGAACACCAGCACATTCGCAGTGACTGACACCAGCCGTCGTAATTTTGGCACTTCAGCCAGACTTAATTAGAACGAGAACGAGAAAAGAGCTCATTGCAGTACAGGCATGGTACATCTTCTATTTCTTTTGTTTGTCTTACAATTTTTCTTCTGGCAGCATTTGCTGCTTTTCTTCTCTCTTTTTCTAATGCCTCTTTTTTGGATTCCTTAATTTCTTCTATATCTGGCGTGCTGACACCAGTCTTTCCAGGTTTTCTTTTTCTTTGAGTTAATTTTATTGTTGCCTTTGGGATGGGGATAGGAATGTAATGCTTTTAAGGCTTCGGCCATGTCTTCTTCATCCCACTGATGCCTATTTTTTGACTTATTCTGAAATTAAATGATCTTTATTACATCTATTCCTATGATGGCCCTCGGACCATCATAGGAATACTGGCCTGGGGCCATCATAGGCAAAATGTACTGTGATGCATAAACACTAAAAACTATTCATATGAAAACATAACCATAAAACTACTACCGGATATGTAACGAACACCTTACTAAAATATCTTCCTCCAAATTGTATCCGGTTATCCCTTTAGATACAAACGCAACATGCATTTAAAAATAGTAATTTTTTACATCAATTACTTACCGGATGCATTTTTTGTTACACCAGCCCCAATAAATGCAGGTTTAACCACAAAATTTGTTTGTACACTAACCGTTGAATAACAAAGACTTTCAGTAAACAAAATGGGTAACCAGACATACATGACAGGAAATAAGTTAACAGGGCCAACACAGGCACAGGGCCATCACAGGTCACTTTCCCCTACTCCCACTATCCCGAATTTTGTCAAATTACCATGTTATTAACCAATAATATAATTAAAAAACCAAATAAAACAACTTTTTGTATCTCAAGAACCAAGGCGTTGCTGACCCATGTTCATAATACATATAAGAACTTTTAATCTTAAAATTAGTTAAAGATTCTTTAAAGTTTGTACAAGTAACTAAAAAATACCCTGTATTATATATTTTACCTGATCTATTAAATGTATGTAATTTACTAATTCCAGTTAGGTCTACCTAATCTTTAAACCAGCGCTCAATAACAAAATAATTGAACATAATCTCTAATCATTATTTTCCCTTAAGCAAACATCATTCTTCTTTTACTGCAAATAAATGATCGTTTAATTTATACTCTGTTAAATAGATAACCTCTCCGAGATAATTTTTTGCAAGCAGCTGCAGCGCTAATGCTTTAAATGCTTTAAACCGCTGGTTGGCTTTATTAATTTTCAATAATCATCTGGTAATAATTACTAATTAGCATTATAAAGCAATACCTCACGGTCTCGCATGCATCTCATGTAATAAATATATCTTACACTGTCGTCTTGTTTACGTTTCAGTGGCGCGGAATTTTGTCTCCTAAGGCGATTGCAGATGCAGAACCAGTACAAATAGTTTTCCCAATAATAGGTCTACGATAATGTAGTAGGTATAATAATGACATAAAAAGACTACATTGGAAATTTAACACCGAAATAATTGTATTCAATTAAAAATAAATTTTAACTAAAAGAAAATATTGTGGCATATCGGACAAGTGTGTAACTATTTTTTATATTGGAATACACATGCAGGGATCCAAGTTTAATGGATACCCTGGGGCGGGTAGACCACGACGGCCGTTTCGTCCTTGTTAGGACTCGACGGGCAGCCATAACCCAAATTTCAAGAACGACGGAAAATTGTACAAAAAGCCTCCTTGCCAAATCAAGGCGGCTATCAATTCACCGTAGCGCTATCCCCCCATTGATTTTGCAAGGAGGCTTTTAGTACATTTTTCCGTCGTTCTTAAAATTGATTGGGTTATGGCTGCCCGTCGAGTTCTAACAAGGACGAAACGGCCGTCGTGGTCTACCCGCCCCAGGGTATTCATTAAACTTGGATCCCAGTGTATTCCAATATAAAAAATAGTTACACACTTGTCCGATATGCCACAATATTTTCTTTTCTTTTAATTATTTCCGCGGACACTATAATATAATCGTCTAAACATTTTTATGTCTCAAAACTCATCCGGATTGCGCGCATTCTGGTGGGTGCCGGCGTTGATTTGTTTTCTGGTCTGCAAAATGGCAGATGTTTTCGGTGAAAACGCGAATAGCGTTCCCTATACTAGATTGTGATGCACTTCGTGGTACATTTAGTTGTCTACCTTTCGATTCTTACCAGTGTAACTACCTTTTATATTGGAGTTAATTCCGCTGGGATGGCGTTACGGTGTATTTATGGCCGCCTTGATTTTGCAAGAAGGTTTTTAGTACATTTTTTCGTTGTTCTTGGAATTGCTTGGGTTATGGCTGCCCGTCGAGTCCTAACAAGGACGAAACGGCCGTCGTGGTCTACCCGCCCCAGGGTATCCATTAAACTTGGATCCCTGTGTATTCCGATATAAAAAATAGTTACACACTTCTCCGATATGCCACAATATTTTTTTTTTATTATTTTCGCGGACACTATATCATCTTCTATAAATTTTAACATAATTAACTTAAAATCAATAGAATCACAGACATGTAAACATTTGTTTACAATCAAACATACTTCCGACGTTTCAGATAAGTTCAGTGGCGGATTTACCGGTACGCTGCAGCGTAGAGCCCCATGTGCATGGAGGCCCGCAGAAACCCTCCTTACATTTGAAGAATATACTCCAAATTCCAAATTTATAAAAAAAAAATCTGTTATTAAATTAATTAAAATCTAACCCCCAGTAATAATTATTATCATAAATTAAAAACCAGGAAACTAGGCACGACACACCAAAAGTTATTAACATACAAAAACTTTATACCCTATAGGTACCATACCTACCATTTTTATTATTAAATTCGCATGAACGTCGAAGTCGTTGATCAATTTGGTATTATCCAGTCCCTTCATGTTTTTTTTTCCGCGTCACCCTATATAGATGGAATATTGTATGAACTATCGCCAAACTTCAATACGCTCTTAAATCTTTAAGCGTAAAAAGGTGATGGTGTGCTTATTATGAAGCTATTAGAGCACTTAAAATTGGATACGATGACATTTTAATAACTTTAAAACATATTTACATGAATAAAACAGAAAAAAATAATTGCAGAAACGAAGCCAAAAACTTATACAAAAAGATGATTAATTTAGAATTGGCTCTGTTTACATTAATTTGGGAACAAGTTCTAGAGCGCTTTAATAAGGTTTCTACCAAATTGCAATCGCCTGGTTTGGATATACAAGAAGGATACCATTTAATGGATTAATTAAAACAATTTTTACAAGACATCAGAAAAAAATCTAAATCAGAAACCGATAAATTGGTAGCAAATGCTAAAGAACTAAGCGAAGATATTGAAAAAAAAAATGCTGAATCCAGTAAACGCAAAAGAAAAATATTGCTGGCTAATAAGAAAACTGAGATGCCTATGTTGGAAAAGTAAAATTTAGAGTTGAGATTATAAACAAGCTGTTGTATTTTTTGATAAACGACTTACATCGCCGAAGTTCTGTCTATCAAGATATAATACTTAAATTTAAGTGTTTACTTGATATAGGGGATATCTCAAAAGACGATATTGATGCAGAGAGCTTTAAAAAACTCATAGAATATTACAATGAAGATCTTGAAGAATAACTCATTAGCGAAGCCTTGCAGTTCAAACAATATTTAAAAATATCTAACCCTGAAACAAACACGAGTTGCTTAACAATGTTAAACATCATTTATAGTAAGGAAATGATAGATGTGTTTCCCAATTTAAACACCGCCCTAAAGATATTACGCTATACTACGCTAATACTTTCAATTGAAAGTGATTTTACCGGTAATTTAAATTCCGAGGATGCGGTAAGGGAATTTGCCGATATTAAAATTAGAAAAAAGAGTTTGTTTTTGTGATTTTTGTTTGTTGCCTACTTATATGTTTATATTTTATATCCTTACTACCTGTTTTTTTTTACTGTTATAATTTTTTTCTAGTGTACCTTTAGTACCTTATATTTTTGTAGTTTTGAACACTCTTACTTTAATATTAGCAAAACTGGTTATTTTTGTTTTTGTATTTTTAAGTTTTTATTTGTTTGTCTAAAATATCTGTATTTTATTTTCTTTATTTTTGATACTACTTAGTTTCTTTTTTTTTGTCATTTTGTATCTTGTAAAATGTAGAATATACGGTAATGTACCTGGAGTTACTTTTAAGTTAGTTGATTATGCGCCAAAGTGTTTTGGTTTTGATCTCAGATTATATTTTTCCTATTTAATTATAATTTTTTATTTTGTTTCGATTTGATTTTGTTTTAATTTATCAATAAATTCTAAAATGAAAATATTTGTTTTATTTTGTCCTTTGTATTAAAAAAACTAGGATAGTTATATATTAAAAAAAATTAAAAGTAGTACGAAAAGTAGTGTATGTACGATTTTTTACCATAAATAAAAATGGTTATTTCTAAATATTTTGGGTTTAAATTACAGGCGCGAAATAAGAAAATTATAAAATAATACCAGGAGAACTACAAAAGTATAAAGCCAAAAAGGGTAAATTTATTAACAGGCAAACAATATAAAAATATATAATAAATAACAAAATACCAATAATTAATTGCTGCGCCATTGGATTCTAACACTAATTGTAATCTTCTTGGCATTGACAAAATAATACTTCTGGTGTAATCCGGAGTTAGCCCTTCCCAAATTTCTTCTATTTTATCAAATAACTCTATTTAATTCTGTGGTTTAAAATTTATTTTGTACATTTTTTTACCATCAATCTCCAAACAATTTCAATTGGATTTAAATCAGGACTTCTTGAGCACCAAGGCAGACATGTTACGTTGTTTTTTCTAAACTAGTTTCCTATATTTCTTGCAGTGTGCACAGGGCAGGTATCCTGCTGATATAAAGTTATTTCCTTCAAAAATTATCGCGGCAGAAGGGAGAAAAACATTTTCTAAAATCTGAAGATATATATTACTGTTTAGTGTTTCACCAATATCCCAGCATACACCTGCACCGTAAACACTTATCCATGCCCACACATTAACGGAGAAACGTCCACTGCTTTGCTTTTTTTGAGTATACTTCTTATCAGATCGGAAATTTGGTGGTATATATTATACTGGAATCCTTTCATTATATTATGTAGACTGAAAAGTTTTCTCATCGGAAAAGATAACATTTTGCCAAAAAAAAATCATTTTCTGGTGAATATTGTATATATATTTTTTTTTGCTTGAGCTGTGCAGCTATTCAGCCAGTATATTCTTTAACCAAACAATTTCCAGCAAACCCAATTCTTTGTTCCTTATAACTATTTTTTAAAAACGGTTTGGATGCAGCTGCTCGATTTCTTAATTCAGGACATTGTCTTACTCGGCGTTGCGCAGTTCTAGATGAAGCAGGGAATCCTGTTATGTGCATAGCGGATACCGCAGTTTCAAAGGGATTTTGCCTTAAATACTCCACGAAATTTCGGTCTACTTCATTTGATGATTTTCTATTATTTAAACCTGATCCAACAGACCTATTAAAAGTGTTTGATGATATAGCACCTAATTTTTTTACAATTCCTTGAACAGTTAAGTACTTCAAGGTAGATACTCTAAAATGATCGGCTATTTTTCCATTTATTCTTGCTTTTTCAATAATACTTAAATAAGGCATTTTTAAATCAAATAAGATAATGACAATACTTTGACATATATCATGATAACAACACGTTACAACGGTAATAAAGGTAAAAAATTGCATTTACAGTGTCACAGTTTAGTGTGCGAAAGTATCTGTCGTCAACTGTACCCATCACAAATGCATCAAATATCTTAACATAGTATAAAACGAAGTCGCTGTCGCGTCTGTCCCCAACTATATAATGTGCTTAAATCTTTAAAACTACGCAACGGATTTTGAAGCGTTTTTTTTTTTTAATATATAAAGTGATTCAAGAGGAAGGTTTTTATGTATAATACCTACATGCATAATATTGTAGAGAAACACTGATAAATTTAGAGGTTTGGTCGGGTTTGTATTTATAAATCTTGGCGTGATGGTAAACTCGGCTTATTATTATCTTAGAGGCAGTGCAACGCAGGCCGGGTACACGCTAGTAATTAATATAACCTTCGTTTTCAAACACAAACGGTAGATCTAGGGCAATCAGCAACAATTTGTCGTCATTGATTTCTGTTAAAAACGATTTCTGATCGGGTCAAAATGTAAACAATTTTGTCTCCATATATTATATTTCTGTGGTTTTACATCATGGCAAAAACAAATACTACGATTACTCACAGAAAAAAAATATGGTTCGACTACTACAGCTGTCTTTGTTGTTCCCCGTGAACAGTCGAACCGTGAACAAGGAAAGCGAGATTGTCGCTATCATTCTAGATTATGTCACCATGGAACTAAAATAAGTAGCTACTAAATACAAAGACCTGAAATACTTAATCATATTTATTTTATTCGGTTAAAAATTGACGCAATTGTAAACCAAAATGAGCTATGGCACGATCCTATTAAAACCAGATATAAAGTCGCCACAGTGGTTCTTTTCCCGTGCGTCATCACTTTCACGTCATCAAAATCGTATGAATCAAATCAAAATTACGAGACGAAAAAAGTCAAAACTAAGTCTAAGTTCATAAAATGGACGTGCCTGCCTACCGTTTGACGTAACTACATAATATCCCGAAAAATTATTATTTATTTTTAGTTTTGCCCGGCATTCTCTATTATCTAAAAGAAATTGACAAACAAATGTTATTACATTTAATACTATTTTTAAAGCTTAAAATCTAGAAAAGTTTGGTGTTTTATTGACTATTAAAATCGCAAAAGTCAAATTTTTGACATCCTTTCATTTAAGGGAATTTAGCCACTGCCGTAAACTTTTCAAAGAACTTTCACGGTTAGAATATTTAAAATAAATAAATTAGGTATTATAAAAATCCATAAATACTTACCGCCAAAATAGATGGTGGGTATAATTAGCTCTAAAAAGAACTATTTTTAGAAAAAGGAACAGTTTTAAGGCACAAAAATTTACAAAATACGAATTAGATTGGCAGATCAAAATAAGATTGACAATGACGTTCTAAAATACAACGGTAGTCAACTAAACAAATAAAAATAGTAATTAATTGACGTTTATAGTTTTATTCTTGTCTAGCACGTTATATTATTGCGGAATCTTGGAGACGTTATTTTATGCTTTTATTTAAACTTGTTACTGTAATAAATAAGGATGCAGAGTTATTAACCACGTGGAGTCCTGATCGTTAATTGATGACGCACGGGCAAAGATCCACTGTGGCGACTTTAGGTACCTACTAATGTTAACTGACTCGCTTGTTTTATCTAACCTGACCTCTTGGGACGTAGTTTATTGGCACGCTTTATTACAAAAAGATAAAAGCAGTCTACAGAAAATTCAGAACGCCTGTTTGAGATTTGCTAATAATTTAAGAAAATTTGATCAGATCACTCCCAGTCTTATCGACTCTGGCTGGCTTAACATTAAAGAGCGCTTCGAGTTTACATTTGGCCAGGTTAGTTTTTCGCATCGATTCGTCTGGTATCCCAATTTATTTAAGCGATCTTTTAACCAAAAGCTCCTATGTGCACAATCGCGAAACCCGGAATAGAGAACTTTTTAATGTTCCAAGGCATCACTTATCTTTATTGCAAATATCTTTTAGCTATAACGCCGCCCTAATTTACAACCGCCTGTCCATCGACGTGAAGATTGCACCCAGCCCAGCAACGTTTAACCGAGGATTAAAAAAATATATTTTGAACAGAAAAGATTCTGATGTTCCGTCAGGTTTTTAAGAAAATGTTCTTAAAAAATACTATTTTCTTTTTGATTTTTAGTATTATAGTATAATTTTTTCAACCATGTTTGATACCGCCACCCGATATCATTATTTCGTTATATTTATTTTGTCAATATAATATGAAATAGAGACCTTTTTGATTTGATTTGATACTTATTCGGTGTGAAAGAAAAATTTTGAATTGTGAACTAATCCGATCATGTAAGGTTCGCCCTTAAGGTTTCCATCAATCGAAAGGGACGCAATAATATTATGGCCTATAATACTTGCCCCCACATTACCTTTTTCTTGTCATTGTGTGTGTATTTCGGCTATCCACCAGGAATTAATGGCAAACTAATATCTACCGTTATTGACGGCGATATTAGGCATAAAGATTATATTAAAAAGATACATAAGCAAAAGTTTTCAAAAAAGTTTTAAAAGAAAGATTCGAAAATTTCTTAAATAATAATAAAATTCTATCAGACAAACAATTTGGATTTCAAAAAAATAGATATACACAAGATGCAATTTGTCACCTAATAAATTAAATATATAATTCAATCGATAATAAAATGAACAGTATATTATATTTTTAGATTTAGCTAAAGCCTTTGATACTGTCAGTCATAAAATTCTTATTAACAAATTAGAAAAACTTGGATTTCGTGGTCAAATATTAACTTTATTTAAAAACTATTTAAGTATATAATAGAGTACATCATGCTAAAATTGGTGAAAATATTAGTTCACCAGAAATATTTAATTATGGAGTACCACAAGGTACAGTCCTAGGACCAATACTTTTTAATATTTATCTAAATGATATTTTTAATTTAAACTGTCAAGGAAAACTACATAGTTTTGCTGATGATACTGTCATTTTTTATAAAGGTTTAAATTGGAATATTTTAGAAAATACTATTGAAAAAGATTTTATAAAAATAAGCAACTGGTTTAATAAAAACTTATTAACTATAAATTATAACAAAACAACATACATTCCATTTACTTCATACAAAAATAAACTTCCAAATATTGGTCCAATAATATGCAATAATATTAATATAAAGGAAGGTGAAAACATTAAATATCTAGGAATAATTTTTGATAAACATTTAAAATGGGATTTAAGTACATAGTGACTACATTGAAAAAAAAACTAAGAATTCTTATACCAAAATTTAAACACCTTAAACAATTTTTAAATATAAAAGAATTAGAAATATTGTATTATTCTTTAGTACAAACCCATTTAAATTATGGAATACTAGAATGGGGAGGCATAATAATTAAGAATTATCATAATAATATTGAAACTATTCAAAAATGCATTTTGAAAATTATTTACGAAAAAGAACACTAATATTCTTCTGATTAACTATTTAAAGATAACAAATATCTTCTTACAACGTGTTAATGTATATTTTAAAACATAAAAATAAAATCAATTATATTAATCACACACATGAAACTCGGCATAAAAATACTATTACATATAAAAAAAAGAGTAAACTAAACAATAGCACACAAACAATTTTTAAACATCAATTCATATATTTTTGATATGCTACCACAGTCAATTAAAATAATTAAATCATTAAATAATTATAGAAATAGAATAATAACTGGATATTATCTAATCCAAGAGATATATTCAAGAACGTCATTAATAAATAATAAATATACCAAGTTATAATGAATAAAAGAAATAAATATATATATTATATACATAACGTATTTTATCTTCGTATATTATAGTGATATAAAATATACCAATAAAATATTGTCGTTCGTTTTATATTATAATCTAGGTGTGTCTGAATTATGAAATATATTCTGGACAAAAATATTATATTATTTAACTCAAAACAAGTATTTTACTTCTGAGTTCGGAATTGATAGTTTATACAAAAAAAATTATATATTAACAAACACAAACAAACATTAAATGCCAAAAAAAAAATATTATAATCTTTTATTAATATTATTATTATTAAGTAATACTAAAAAAAATTACCTTGTCGGACTTCCATCCTCTTTATTTTGTCACTTAACACAACGTTTCGGTTAGTTAGTATCTTTAACCGTTTTCAACTGTAAAGTAACAAAATAAAAACAATGAAAGTCCGACAAGGTATTTTTTTTGATATTACTTCATTGTCTACTACCTTCAAACAAACATAAGTAATGCTAAGCTTAAGGAAGGAATATTTGTTGGACCACAAATTAGCAAAATACTAAGGGATTAACAGTTTGATTAATAATTAAGTGATTTGTTAATTGAATTAAGTGATTTATTAATTGAATTAAGTAGCTCCGTGGAGTTCTTGTAAAAGAATTGTTTTGGAGTTTTTAGGAAACAAAAAGCAGAATACTACGAAAAATTTGTAGAAGAACTACTTGAAAGCTACTGCAAAATGGGCTGTCGTGTCTCTTAAAATACACTTCGTGTACTTCTATTTAAATTTTTTCCCAAAAAATTTGGGCGCGGTTAGTGACGAATAAGAAGAAAGATTCCACCAAGACATACTATCAATGGAGCAATGCTACCAAGGCAGATTATCAGATGATCAGGCATTTAAACGAAAGTTGGCGTTTGCAAAAAAGTTATGTACAAAAGACTTACTATATCGTCGGATGAATGCAAAAAACAAGGTAACTTAAAATTTCGTGATTTTGAGTTATCTAGTTTTTATAATGGTCAGGATTAAGCAGAATTGAATGCAAAAACTAGATAACTAGTCAATATTATTTGTAATTGTAAAAAGTAGATAAAAAAAAATTATACTTCTATTTATGCTATAAACAGGTAACTGGATATATCCATATATTTTTTAGAGTTTTCAAGTTCTTTTTTGAAATAAAAGTAGACAACTGAAGTTACCTGCTTTTTTTACATAAAGATGTGGACTCCTTCAGTGTTTATTATTTTTATTTATTTTATTCATTTATTGTATCAAAAGGAACTAAAATCCTTATTACAAGGGTTGGTTGCTTACACTTACAATAATTATTAAGCACATAAATATTGTTTTAAAACAAAATGCTAACTAAATCCGAAATACACTCTTAACCCACTAAAAAAAGTAAAACCAAAAGTATACGTTTAATAACATGATGATAATTAATAATAAATTACCTAAATTCAAATTAAATTAGAAAGAAATCAAAGGCTACCTACTCATTTCGTAGAAATGATCGCACCCTCATTGCGCCAACAACAAAATTATAAATTGCAGATAGTTTTTGGAAAGAGTTTGAATCAATCGCACAGACCAAACCATGCATGCTGTTTATATTATTGCTTTCTAGAAAAGTTTCACGTAAATGATAATAAAAGGGGCACTCAAAAAATAAATGATAGACATTTTCGTTGCGCAGTAAATTGCAGATGGAGCAGATTTGATCAGTGTGAATTATGTAAGTATTTTTTTGACAAGTAATTTTTAAGTAGTTTTTATTGCATGTTCTAATCTGTGCAACTACTCTCGTCAGGTGTATTGGAGCTCTCACAGACAAATACTTTGGTAGGTTTATGTAAGATAAATATGGGGCAAACAACAGGAAAGATGAGCGAGACAGGATGTCTGCGTCCCTCTGAATGAGGAAGGCTTTGTACCTCACTGTTAACTCACTTATGGTTTTTTTTGGATGTGCTGTCCCATTAAGACAGTTTTCAAAAATATTTACGCACCCTAACTGTTCAAAATAGTTTTTTAGTTGAAGAAGCCAGTTATATTTTTCGCAGGTATTGTGGATTAAGGCCTTTAATCGTAAAAAGACAATTTTTGGGAGTCTATCGTCAGGCATTGAGATTAATTTAAACAGCCAAGACAGTGCCGCCTTAAAAATTAGTAAAGATAATTTAACTGAATCCGTTTCAAGACGTACCAAATAATCGGGCGTATTCCTCGGCAAGCAGAGAAGTCGCTTAAAGAACCCAACCTGAACCCTTTCAACGATGCTATCGTATCTCAAACCCCAAAGTCCAATGCTATACGTTAAGGAGGGCAGAACAACGCTGTCATACAATCTTCTTCTAGAATACCAATAGTTCATTTTAGTTTTTGCCATTAAGCTTGTGACCGCCGCGAAGCCCTGTTTGCACTTCGTCACCGTCTTGTTAGACATTTCACGAAAAACAGCAGATGCCGAAAATTCAACCCCCAAATAAGTATAGCTATTAACTATTTCTAATTGTTGGTTATTATAATAAAAATTGTGACTGGAAGAATTCTGAAAATGACCGCCCTTACTAAAAATCATTACTTTTGTTTTTTTGGTGTTAATTTTTAAATAGTTTTTGTCTGCATATTCTTGCAAAACCTGAAGTTTCCTATTTAAATCTTGCTGTGAGTCGCTTACCAATACTAGATCATCCGCGAATGCCAACAAAATAATGCTAACCATATTGTCAATACTTAACCCTTGTAGCCCCATAGAATAGAAGAATTCCTCTATGTCATTTAAGAAAATTGAAAAGAGCAATGGACTAAGGGATTCGCCCTGTAAGACTCCCTCAACTATATCATATGACCTGGTGTGAGAGTTACCTGTTTTTATAGACATTGTGGCATTATCGTACATGTACTTTATTATTCTAATTATTTTGGCACTGATGCCCATTTTATAAAGTTTTTCCCACATCAAGCCATGGTTAATGCAATCGAAGGCCTGCTTAAAGTCAATAAACGCGACATACACTTTTCGGCCCTTTAATCTCAGATGGATCTGTATCAAGGAATTTAAAATAAAAATATTATCAAGACAACCACGTTTTTGACGAAATCCCGATTGGCACTCTAGAAGAATATTGTTGGCTTCTACGAATGAAGTGATACGTTCAAGTAAAATTAATGTAAAAAGTTTGGCACAGCAATTTATTAGGGCTATTCCTCTATAATTTTCTGGATTTTGTTTTGGGCCATTTTTATGCAACATTGTTAGTATTACTTCCGACCAGCTTGTAGGCGTTTTTTCAGTTTCAAGAATTCTATTAAACATGCTGCAAAGATATAAACGCCAGTTCTGGGGTAGGTATTTAAAAAATTCATAGGCAATTCCATCCTTGCCCGGAGACTTTCCCTTCTTGCACTTGGCAAGACAGGAATTTACTTCGTTTAGAGTAATAGGTGAATCAAAAATAAAGTTTCCTGCGTCAAAAAATTGTAAGTTACAGAGAGATTTTTGTGTTATTTTGGAATCATAAAACTCTTCCCATTGCTCTTGGGTGATAGGGCAGTAATTTTCTTTATACATAAACTTTTTTAACGTTGACCAGAAAACAGCAGGGCTTCCTGTGCAAGCCAACGTGTTTAATATTTCTTTGTCGTAATCACGTTTCTTTTTTATTATTAAATTTTTATAATGTTTTTTTGCAGTTAAAAAATTGGACCTAAAAGGTTCTAAAAAATGGTTGTGCTTACACACCCCAAGTAGAGTTTTAAATTGTTTTTTTGCGAAATAACACTCAGGGTCAAACCACGGTTTGTTTGGATTTGATTGTGCACATGACTTTTTTGTTTGGGTTTGTTGACTCCTTCAGTGTTAATAATGGCTAACTAAAGGTAGCAAGTTGCGATAATTCTTTTTGTTTGCTACAATGTCCAAAAAAGACACCAAATTAGTTTAAGAAACCCATTTTTTTTAAGTTAAGTTCAAAAATACAATAATTTTCTGGTTGTCCGATGTATTTTTTGTATTCCTGGTTAACGTTTTAAATAAAAATGTTAGTGCAAAAAGTAGGTATCTTCTGTTTTTTTAATAAAAATAAAGACCTACAAACAAAAATTAAGTTGTTTTTTTAATAAACTGTCTCCAGACATTATTCTAATATGTCACAAATAATTCTTTTTCGACGTTCTCGAAACTACTCAAAACAAGTTACCTAGTTTTTGCATTCAGACGACGATATATTATTGTTTTTTTCATTTCATGTGTATGTTTGTAAATAAATCCTATTATCACTTATAATCTCCCTAGCAGCAGAATTATTACCGATAATTTTTTTTCGCATGCATTTTATGGTCACAAATGGTTTTGTTGATAGAAAATTTCCCGAGTCGAAGACGAACACAAAAACATGAGTGAAACCGAGGAAAAAATTATCGGGAATTATTTCTGCTGCCTGGGAGATTCGGTAAGAAAATTTCATAAATTGGAGTTTCTTTTAATGTTCCTGAAATTTTAGTAATAAACCTTAGTTACTAACAAGTAAAATCAACTTCTGCTCAATTTCTTTAGCAATCGAGCTTGCTGATTCATTATCAATACGCATCATTTTTTACACAATATTATTGTAACAATAAATATCACGGGTATGACTAAAAAACTGATTGCAACTTGCTGGTTTGTTTCACCTGTCACTTCGAAATGACTTGACATTTAAATTAAAATTAAGTCGTAGTAGTATACCTAAGAAAAATTATCACTTGTTAATTTAATTAGGTTAATAGGCTATATAAACTATGGCGATAGTCTCCCGTTGCTATTAAAACGTAAACAAAAAGGAGCCTTCTAATTGGTTGAAAATAAATTTATGAAATTTTCCTTAAAATATCTTCTTTTTTTCTTGGATTGAACAACTTATAAATAAATATTATACAGGGTGTTTCAGAATAAGATGCTGATCCTTAACGGTGTGAATCCTTAGGTGATTTTAAGAAGAAAAGTTCATATTAATATATATCCTTAACCTATCAACTTTCGAACTACAGGGCGTTAAAGTTTTAAGAAAAAAATCGTTTTTCTATCATAACTTTAAAAACTTTCTAGCTATTTTTAGGAATTTTTCACACATGCCCTCTAAGCATCAATAGCCATTTTTTGGTGTAGAAAAATTTAAAAAATTTTTAACCAGTGGCGTCCTGAAAGGGTTTGGACTAGACATTTTGGAAAAATATTATGTACGCCTCTGCTTTTTCTCAAGATAAAAATTATTTTTAAAATACTCATTCATTTTAGGCCAAATTTAATATCTTGCCTTTTTATCGTTCGACAAACAGTTTCAAAAACGACAAAAAAATAAAAACCTTAAATGCGCATTCGCTATGTGGCTATACTAAATATCACGAATAGTCTCGTTTTAAAACAGATGACAGCGGTTATTTGTCATCGATCAGCTGATATTGGGACATAATAATATCCCTAGATTTGTAGCGGACCGTAATGAGCCCAAACACCGAGTTATGAATTGCGTTTTTGTTACATTTAATTACATTTTAAAAATTTTAATTTAATTACTTTTGTGTAAGTACCTACAATTATTATTCATTTGACCAAAAATTTAATACAGGTTAAAATTTTTTAATTCTTTTTCATTAGGGATCATAATTATTAATGTGTGCCTTGCTCGTTAAGTTGATTTCATCGATAAGTAATAAGTTTTATTTCATCTGAACGCCGTTTTTGTCGAAAAGTTAGTTTGTAAAATTTTTGTTCTTAAAATGTTTGTTCGTTAAGGTTAGGTTTCTAATGTATAATTTTCGCATTTTACATTATCTAGGTATCCTTTTCTGTTTCAAGAAAAATAAGTAGAAATTAAGTATTTCCCTGACTTAGGGAGGTAGGAGAGAGTTGGACAAAACCGGGTAGGTTGATAAAACCGGGTATCGCCTAGTTCTACCATATTATGCCAAAACAGCTTTCCATATTATTAACCTTTAAAAAGCAGCTATTTGATTTTGAAGGAATTATTTTTATTATTGTTATTAGTAAATATTATTATTGTTTGGCAATAGTAAGGTAATAGTAAGTAACATTATGTTACTATAGTAGTTAACATAGCTAACCATATTAGTATGTAATAGGATAGCGAACAAATATATAATTCTATTTTCTGTGTCTACGTACCTTACATAAGTGAAATTATTATTTGATATTACTATTATTATTGTTTGTATGACAATAAAATAAAGTTTTTAACATAAAGTTAGCCTACATACAAGTTTAGAAATGTAACTGTATCAATAAATTGCATTTTAACAAACAAATTCCATAATAACCACTTTTGGGTCTACGTACCTTACGAAAGTCAAATACTGTTAAAGTAGGGTTTCCACTGACAGAAAAATTAAATCCCTAGCTATATTGAAGCTTTTAACTTTATGTTAGCCCACATACAAGTTTAGAAATGTAACCGTACCATAGCCAACAAATTCTATAAAAACCATATTTGGGTCTACGTACCTTACGTAAGTCATATATGGGGATTTTCTTGACAGTGAATGTAATAACTTGAATTCAATTAGTTTATCTGAACAAATAAAACAAAAAAAAATCTTTTTTAAATATGATTGACAGAATCCCATTTTAAGTTGTGTTTCAGTTAGTTTAATATTTTTAAGGTTTGGATATTTATAATATTATAAACTTTTTAAATCTATTTTGACACTTTATCTTTAAACCATATAGAAATTCATGCTTATTACCTATTACCTACCTTAAATTATAATATTTATAAAACATAACTTTCAAAAGAAATTATTACCTATTACTTATTATTTGGCAATATTAAAGCGGTAGAACTGATGAGGCTATTTGCATAAATTGTTTTAGAAGGTATCACATGTATAATTTTCAAGCCCGGTCCTGTAATTCATGCCAACTTATAAAAATTTAATAAACCAAAATTGACAAAGTGTCACGTGACTTTGTCCCCATCTTGCGAGAGTATTCAAGATTTTTACTATATGGATTGTTTTGACACTATCAGGAATACTCCAGGAATTTTTCAAAGGGTACGAGACTTAATGAAAAGAAGAGCTGAGGCATGCATTCTTGCAAATCTAAATTATTTTCGTTTTTGTTCACACGTTATTTAAAGTTAGCTGTTTTAATTTATTGTTAAAAAATAAACCATATAGGCACATAGCGAATGCGCATTTAATGCTTTTTATTTTTTTTGTCGGAAACTGTTTATCGGACGATAAAAAGGCAAGATATTAAATTTGGCCTAAAATGAATGAGTATTTTAAAAATAATTTTTATCTTGAGAAAAAGCAGTGGCGTACATAATATTTTTCCAAAATGTCTAGTCCAAACCCTTTCAGGACGCCACTGGTTAAAAAATTTTAAAATTTTTCTACACCAAAAAATGGCTATTGATGCTTAGGGGGCATGTGTGAAAAATTCCTAAAAATAGCTAGAAAGTTTTTAAAGTTATGATAGAAAAACGATTTTTTTCTTAAAACTTTAACGCCCTGTAGTTCGAAAGTTGATAGGTTAAGGATATATATTAATATAAACTTTTCTTCTTAAAATCACCTAAGGATTCACACCGTTAAGGATCAGCATCTTATTCTGAAACACCCTGTATAAAAATCTTTGTATGAAATGAAACTAATTAATATATTCTAAGTATAACTCAGAGTCTATACGTCGTGGAAAATTGTGGCTGTTGAATGCTCAACCAGAATGCTTTAAACTCCACCGTACAGTCATTATTACAGTCGCATTTTTTTTTGTATTTGTTGACCAGTGTTATTTTTCCAAATTTAATTAACATTTTTTATTTGCGGCAAAAAACTACTTCAAGATATTATACTCAAATACTGGTTTTTTATTTTTTCTAAACCTCAACCCGCTACTGGTTGTCATTGGCCTTGCACTAGACCGGGTTCTTGTCTTGGTCAGCACAGATTCAGTGACCCCTTATGCAAATTTAGCTGCGAGCCACAGTCTTGACCTAACTTTAAAAAAAATCAACTTTATCGGACGGCCGCAGTTAATTTATTAAATAACGTTCTGTATTTATTAACAGTATCATATGTAGGATATTAGTTTTGATTTCTTGGAAAGCCGACAGCGTGGGGATTGTTGAATGCTTGCAATTTTTTTGCAACGGTAACTCATTTCTAATATTCGATGAAGATTCGGTGTTCATGACTAGGCATGGGCAAAAATTCGATATATCGATATTTTTATCGATATAAGTATCGATATATCGATAAACGATATCTAAAAAATAAAATATCGATATTATCGATATTTATTGATATCATCGATATTACCGATATTATCGATATTATCGATATTACCGATATTATCGATATTATCGATATTATTGATATTATTGATATTATTGATATTATCGATATTATTGATATCGATATTCGATTGGAATTTCAATATCGTCCTTATAACACATTTAAGGACCAATATTTAATTCAATCTTTTTTCTTCATGTTTTCATAATTATAGTCTCCCCTTGAAATGAAGGTACGGAGTTTTAAAGGGCACATAAGACAATATTGATATACAGTGTCACCAGTAAAGTCCGCATCATATGGGAGTTTTTTTTATTAATAGCTTTATTTACAAAATCAAAATTGGGCTATTAAAATTTGGTCGAATGTGATGCAAAGTTTATTTGTTTTTGACCCTGTATAAGGTAACTTCATAAAATAAGTATTTTTGAAAACGTAGTTTGTGTCTAAAGGTAATACACCCTAATATTAAGACAAAAAAGAACACAGTGTCTTTAGTAAAGTGTTTTTTAAGTGGAAAATAAATTTTACTTTAACGTAAAGTTTCTATTTTCAACGATTTAATTTAAAACCCCTTTATTATAATTTATTATTAAGCTATGCCATAATAACGTTTTTGTAGAAAAACACTTTTTTAATATGGCGCTACTTTAAAGAAAATGTATCTGAAATAAAGCATTTTGTCAAAACTAAAAAGTTTTATGTAGGTTGCGTTGAGTCTTATTTTGCAAAAGTGGTGCAATTTACAAAATATAGGTAAGAAGTCAAAATTATCTTATGCAGCTGAAATTTTGCATGTGGGCTAGAAACTGCATTTAGAAAATTTTTTTTTCGATTTTTTCAGAAATAATTCCACATTTGAATTATTTTTTGGAAAAAATTAAAATTGGACAGATAATGCGTGATTCGCATAGCCTACTATTTTTTTGCTTAATTTCATCTCGATCGAAGCAGAACTTGATGCCAAAGTCAATTTTTAAATAAAGCTATTAACAAAAAAAAACCCATAATAATATGATGCGGACTTTACTGGTGACACTGTATTTATAATATAATATTTTTATGTTTTATTGATATATCGAATAACGATATTCAAAAAATAAAATATCGATATATCGAATAACGATATTTAAAAAATAAAATATCTATATATCGATATTATCGATATTTAAAAAATAAAATATCGATATATCGATATGATCGATATATCGACTATATCGATATTTTTTAAATATCGATATTCGATATTGGAATTTCAATATCGCCCAGCTTTATTCATGACTATTAATATTCTCGCTTAGTCGTTGGTACGTATAGTTGTGTTGCATAGTAAATTTTTGCAAAATTAAAAGTACACCGAGAGAAATACCTATTCTCGTGCGGAAAATGAATTTTCCCGCACGAGACTGCCGTTCACCGAACGACGCTTAGCGGAAGAGCGTCTATAACAGTGCCCAGGGCTCTGGATTTGGAAGCACATTGCAGCCACATCTGACTGCATCTTTCCAAACTTATTAATGCCAACAATTTGATTAGTACATTTTCCCTTTTGGAAATTGACAAAAAACCTTTGATGCGCAGTGGCGTAGCGTGCAGGGGGCCAGGGGGGGCGATCGCCCCCCCGCCTTTTGAGTCCTTTCCTAAACGGCGCCCCCTTCCCAGTTCCAGGTTTTAATTAGGTTGTAATTTGTTTATAACTTTTAGAGTATAGAAATAAATAAAATAAACCTGTTACCTATTTCGAGATTCTATTTTATTTTCACTACTTAATTTAATTTATAATAAAAATATTTTGCCACGACCAATAATTTGTATTCTTTCAGTTATTTTGCTTTAGCAATTAAAAATTGCTTGAAATCTCTAATTTACTAGCGACTAAATTTTATCTTTTTAAAAGTGTGTTATTGTCGCCAATGAGAATATACCTGAGAGTTTTAACAAAATTCCCCTTGCTGGTTCATATTTTGTTTTCATGTGGCCATTTTAGAAATGACGAAACAAAAACTTTATTTCTCTTGCCAAAATTGACTAAATAAACGAAATTATACATTAGCAGTGAGGCGCTCTTTGAACAAGGGCGTAGATAAGGGGGTAATTACCCCCCCCCCCAGGACCCATACTGAGCCATAAAAACGAAACACTTTTTTACTTGATCAATTTTTTTGTGATTTTCTTAAGGATCTTGCGTATTTTATATTTTTCCTATATTATACTTGAAAATCAGACATCATTGAAAAAAGGGCGTGGCACCCAAAAATGTTTCGCCTGCGGCGCTATTTCTTTTGGCGCCGCAACCTCTTTTACTCCCCCCTCCCCTCCCCCCCGCCCCATAAAAAACCATTACCACGTCCTTACCTTTCGCCCCCTCCGCCCCTTCAACCACGCTACGCCACTGTTGATGCGGTGTACTTTGGGACGCAGCAAGATGTAGGGGAGACCGGGGTATAATGATCCCTCTAAGGTAAAAACAGTTATACTTACAAAACTAATAGACTTCAAAGTATTAAGCTTTAACGGAAGATTCGGTATTCAATTGACTATAGTTAGATCACAAAATACCCACGAAATTCTACACCGTTTTAAAAGGGTAATTGTTTTGGCCAATCACTGCTAAAGGATCATATTACCCCTATATTAGAGGTAAGTTGAGCCCACCTTAAAAGATACATATTATTATTCTTTTCTGGATGGGATCTCACTATTTATATCAAGGTTTAAAAAATCAAATATAAATGCAAACTATGAATAAGATATAATCAAAAAAATATCAAACAAAAAATGAACCCTTAAATTGGCAGTCAAAATAAAACGAAACTGAAAATAAACTGCCTATTTACAAAAGAGCAAATAAATCTAAAACAGAAGATTTTTTTTATATTGATAGTCTTTGTTTGACTTAAACAGAAATCACATATGAAACTGCATTCATCTTCGTCTACTCCGGAACACTGGTCATGAGCCCATTTCAGACATTGGCTGCACCTGATCCATCCTTCGCCCTTTGAAGAATGTGTATATTTCTCGCAACAAAAGATACACTCTTCTGATTCTGATCCGTTGCTCTCATTGCTACTGTCGTCACTTTCCTCTACTATCTTCTTCTTTATCACCTTTAATTTAAGCTTTTTTATGATAACCGGCTTCCGCTTTTTCTTTCTTCTCTTTTTTTCTTCTATTTCAATTTTCTTCTTCTTCTCTTCTTCAAGCTTCTGTTTGTACGGGGTACTCTTGAGCAGCACAGTACCCGCTTACTTTCGTTTCTGGGTAGCTCTCTTCCCCTTAATTTTCGGAAGTGGATGACAGTCAACACAGGATATAGTAAAGGAACTTTCTGCTTTGGGTAATAGATGGAGCTACTGATCCCTGAATAATAAAGGGGATCATTTCACCTCTAGGGATCATTATACCCCGGTCTCCCCTACTTCTTAATTAAATTGGGGTTTTTTCTCCAGTTACTACAAAGCTTCTACTCTGGTGAGTCTTGCTATCTGGTATTTTCACCAGACCACGACCACGTTTTCACACAACATCAACAAATAAGTTAGTTCTTCGCGCCTACAGGCTCCAGCGACTCCAAATATAGCTGTAACTTTAATAATAAGCAAATAAATATCTTTAGGCGTAGTGCTTAAAAACGTGTTAACATCTTCATGGCTTAGGGCTTTAGACTTTTTTGGTCTGAAACCCACCATTTTCTTTTTAAAAAAAGAAATTAATTTAAAATGCCTGCTAATATCAACGTTTTTTTTTCAATTACAGCATATATTTTACCATTGAGTACTTGGACCACATTGTAGAAGGTTGAAAATTCTTTGAAATATCTTGGAAATAAAACAAAAGAACCTCTTCTTTACTAATGTTGCTTATTTTCTTGTCGGTGCACCATTTCGTAAACTTTTTATATTCTTGAATTACCTTACTTTGAATTTTTCTGGAAGCAAATCTAAATCTCCTTTTTTTGCTGCACTCATAATTTACTCTGGAACCCCATCTTCCATTTACAGATGATCAAAATCAGTTAAACTCATTCTGAGATTGCAAAATTACGAAATATACGCACAAATTACAAAGAAATTAATTCATAAATAAATTATATTCATAGACAAGCGAGTTGTTCGCTCTCAAGGATAGATAGGCAACTTAACATTCTAAATTGGTTCCCTGATAGCGCCACATGCGACCGGGGGCGAAACTAAATATAGTCGTGGTGGGGGTAGGCGCCAAGCATAAAAATTAAAATTTTATTATTACTTTGAATTCAAATTTTCGCGCTTCTAACTTAACGGAAAAGTTTGAAGCGCGAAACATCTGATTCAAGTTAAAATAATTTGGGAGAACGAAAAGAAATTATAACAACGTTTCTGATATGGCGACAAGATTTATTAATAATTAGATATTTACATAAATAGGTTTTAAATAAAAAAAACAGCTTAAATTATTTTATTATTATTTTCTGTAGATTTTTCTAACAATTCCGTGTTATTTTCAAAGTTTTTATTTAATAAACTAGTTATTGTACCTTGTAGTTCATTAAGTTGTGAAGTAAAGTTTCTTTCTATATCTTTAATAGCTTTCTCTGTACTTTCCAATCGTTGGGCGACATTATTGAAGTCTTCAGGAGGTTCCACACTTTTGTTAATTGCCTTGGTTTTTCTTCCCGATTTCTTTGGTCGCGACATATTAAATATATATAATTCTCAAACTACCGACTTCGCCATGTTAAGTTTATAAATTATATATGAATAATTATTAAATAATAACTTTATTTTTTATATATTTTACAAATCAATCATAAAATAACAATGACAATCTTTCACCAGTCCAGGTAAGACTTCAGGATCTGTCACAATAAGCCACATTTTTATCTTTCTCGCACATATGCTGGTACAGTTTAATACAGAGAGAGATAGGTACAGAATGTTGGCTATGCTCATTCTAAATGAATATTCTGTTCCTACCAACGTTTAGGAGATGAATAACCTTATAAAACAAAATTCCTACAATAGCGCCACTAGCGACCGGGGGCTAAATTAAACGAACAAGGGACGACCTTCACCATTTAAGTTATCCTAGCCTGCTTATATTAATAATAAAGTTAAAATGTCAGTTTGTTGATTTCTAATTGGTAATTGTTACTGTAAACTTCCTTAGTAACCTGGTAGCTAAAAAAACTACAGTGACTTTATACAAGACAGTGGCGACAATAGTGGCCCAAGTCGCCATGTTGCGGGAAATTATTTTGTTACCTTTGTTTTATATGGAGTAAAACTTTTGACAAATGGCGAAGGTTCCAAATTTTGACTGCATAATACAACTCAAAACTTCGTATAAATTTAGGCTTTATTGTTGCCACTCTCTTGTATAAAGTCACTGTAAGAAAAACGAAATGCATTATTGGGCAGCTATAGTTTTTGTTAATACAAACAATATCAATTACCGCGATTATTGATATATTATTGATTTTGACATAATCGTCCGAAAATTTTTTCCACAGGTCTGTAGAAAAAATTAATTACCAAATTTTAATAATCGTAACCGAAATATCGACATTACAACTACTACAAGGATCCTTCGTTACAATTAGCCCGGGTTATTACAAAAAGATAAAATAAGCCTACAAAAAATTTAGAACTCCTTGAGTTTTGAGATTTGTTTAAATAGTTTAAGAAAATTTGATCACATCACTCCCAGTCTTATTCACTCTGGCTGGTTTAACCTTAAAGAGCGCTTTCGAGCTACATTTTACCTTTTTAGTGTTCCAAGGCATTACCTACTCATCTTTATTTCAAAGATCTTTTAGCAATAACGCCGCCCTAATTTACAACCGCCTGCCCATCGAGATGAAGATTGCACCCAGCGCGGCAGCCGAGCATTGAAAAAATATATTATGAATAGAAGATATCCTTATGTTTTTTCAGGTTTTTAAGGGAATGTTCTTAAATAAATGCTATTTTCTTTTTAGATTTTTAGTTTTATACTATCATTTCTTTCTTCTCTTTAGCTTAGGAATTTGATTATAGATTTGCTTGGGTAGTTACAAGAATTTTGGCCAAAATAGGTCCCTGGCTTTTTATCTGTCTTCGGGTCCTTCGGATCCCATTGGTTTTAAATGGAAGATATAAATAAGGTGTCATATTACTATTAAAACATGTTAAATGGCTTATATTTAACAAGGATATACTTCCAGAATTATTTATGTACTATGAATGTCATTTCCGCAACATGTCCCCAATCAAGAATTCATATTTAATAATCTACAACTTGTTTCACTTAACATGCTATATCAATTTTTCTTGACAATTGGTAAAGTAAAAACCTGCATTTATTATATTATTATAAATAAACTTGTCCAATTATTTTTATTAAATTAATCAACGCAGAGTAAAGTCTGTCCTAAGATACCAGTCATTTTTGCAGCAGATCACTAAACGTAACGCGTGGTTGCCTAAAAATAGTATACGATGTGAAGTCATGGCGCAATCTAATCTGATTTCCGGTCTGAAACTTGTATCGACTAGTCGGTTGGTTATAAATTTTCAATGTTTTATTAACTCCATATGTAAGTCGTGAATTTGAAGTGTGTTTTTATTGTGTGTCAGTTCTGCAACATTAGGTAAGCAGAACTGTTTTACTATAAAAGCCAGTTCTGTCAATTAGTCGATAAAGTGGTCATGTCTTTTTATTCTTACCCAAAATTTTTGTAATTATTTTGAAGTTTTTATATGTTATGTTATTTATATTCGGATTTTGTCATTTTCGCAACGGTCATTTCGGCAACACGGGTTTTGTTACGGAAATGACACTACGTTGCAGCAATGACATAAATGTACATAGATAGTCATTTTTCTGGTGGGACTGGCAGTATGTGTGGCAACCTAGCTACAGATGTGATTCCCCAAATGAACTTTAAGTTGCAATAAATTGCTTTACCTAAATATAGTACTGTTTCTGATTAATTTCAGAAAATTGTCATTTCCGCAACATTTTTGTTCCTTTTAGTAACACGGTAAATAAACAAGATTTAAGAGTATCAGTAAAAAATAATTAAACTAAATGTCAAAATGAGCATACTATGTATGCATGTTCCAATGGAGTTAAAAATTTACAACATACAGAATCAGCCGAATAGCGTTCACGTGTAGAGAATATTTATAAAATATTCTATTTTAAAAAATTACTTGCAATTTTTGAACGTTGTTATGTTTAAAGTGTCAAATTTATGACTTATTATTAAATATTATATAAAACAAAGTATTTGCTACATTTTAAAAAAATTAAGACAACTGTCTTCTTTTGTTAAATACTTTCATAATTTAGTATTGTTGCGGAATTGACAATTTACCGTACTTTGTAAATATTCTTACTTCCACTAATTCAAATACATACTTTGTTTCAGGGCCACATATGGAACTATATAACAATATAATGAGTTTTCTAAAAAATATAATAATAATAAGTTCAATATATCATAAATTTTTTTTTAATGTAGTACAGCTCGAATTGGCCAAAATTTTTGTAACTACTCATATATTTTAAACAAACATTAAAATATTGTAGTTTTGGGTCGTTGACACTTGTTGATGAGCAACCATATTGGATACCGCCACCCGAAATTATTATTTCGTTGAATTTGTTTTGTTAATATGAAATAAATACTTTTTGATTTTATTTAATTTGATAACTAAAGTAATTTTACAGCTGCGCTTTAGTAAACTTATTAAAAGAGTTTGATTATTTACCGTTATTAAAATATGAATTACCATAATCAAAGGGTTTGTTACCATTGTTATCAAACCCACTGATTACCACAACTAGAAATTTAGGAATAGTTATAAGCGTGTCCACGGAGAGAGTTTGGAAGAGGAAAAACTTTTTTATTAGTGAGTATAGAAGAAAAAGCCATTCATTATAAAAACGTTTGCCTGTGCTGAAACTACAATTTCGAATATCACATTTCCGATTACTATAGGTACAGGATTCGTCAGAAACAACATTTTTATTGTTAAAATTGTTGATTCTGCTAGGTTCCGCAACGGAATTCAAAACGACTTCGTTTTCTATTAAATTTATAAAACAAAAGAATCCCTATTAAAGGAGTTCAAATTTGTCAAATTCCTATAAGCCAAACCAAAATTGTGAATATTTTTGCATGGCAATATTTGTCCCCTCCCACCCCCCTTAAACAAAAAAACAAGTGCAAACAGTTAAAAACAAAACCTTTGATAGATGTTTACAATGAGAACTTTTGAGAAAATCCCGCCTTTTGTTTGGTCACTATAGTTACGAACCCTAGCGGCCAACCTAGAAACTTGACAATAATTTCCAGCAATTTCTCTTAGTCACTTTTGTAAAAAATAAAGGGAGGAATATATGCAATATGCATAAATACAGTGTGTCCCGCTTTTCATGAATACACCCTGATATCTCAGTTATTAATAATGCAATTTTCTTCAAATTTTGGTGGTGATTGTATGTTAGAAAAATTAAGTATTTGGCATAGTGAACAGTTTTATGCATCATAGGCGTGCGGTCTTGTGGGGTAAAAAAAGGTTGATTTTTTGAGAAAAGTATATTAGGGCTTATTTTAAATAATTTTTTCTATCAGATTTAGAATCAGCATCCCAAAAAACCCCTTAATTAATATTTTCAAAATCTCAAGAGCTGATTTTAGCAGTAACAAAATTATTTTTAATTTGGCACTTTTTTTTTTAATAGGTTGTTTATTGCTAACTTTTTGGTTTTAATATCCTGATCCTATTACGTTTCAAACGCCTCCATGTCATTTCGTTGAATTCAGTATCCTCGCAACTACTATGATTAAGTTTTTTTTTTTCGAAATTTTGATAAGAAATTACTCCCCAAACTTTAAGGAAAGTGAATTTACGTTTAAGAAGAATTGTTGAAAAGTGTATTGTTTTAGAAGGTAGTTATGTTGAAAATACAGAAATCTAAAATAATATAATTTTTAATTATGTATAGATAATAATCAGTTTTAAATAAAGGAGTTATTAAAACAGTGCCAAGTAAAAAAATAATTTTTTTACTGCTAAAATCAGCTCTTGAGATTTTGAAAATATTAATTAAGGGGTTTTTTGGGATGCTGATTCTAAATCTGATAGAAAAAATTATTTAAAATAAGCCCTAATATACTTTTCTCAAAAAATCAACCCTTTTTTACCCCCCAAAACCGCACGCCTATGATGCATAAAAGTGTTCACTATGCCAAATACTTTATTTTTCTAACATACAATCATCACCAAAATTTGAAGAAAATCGCATTATTAATAACTGAGATATCAGGGTGTACTCATGAAAAGCGGGACACACTGTATATGCATTTTTTTGCATATTTCGTGAATTATAAAATACATATTTTTCATAAATTATTAAGTATTTTAAAAGCATATTTATATATTTTCGGCCTTATCAAAAAATTTAAAACGTTAAAGATTTAATGTCCAATTGGGTACTTATTTCAGGGATTTTCCAATCTGAAGATTAAAATAATTATATTGACATTTTGGTTATACTCTTCCTAATCATAACATCTTTACAGATGTGTTGTGACCCATATTAATGAGGTTCAATGTTTTGTATGGCTCTCTTGACTGCATCCCGCCATTTATCTCGACTAGATGATATGTGAGCCGCTTGCGGGAGAGTAGCATCTAATAATTTTTTGGTTACATTCACCCATCTATTTGGTGATCGGCCACGCCTTCTGTTTCCTTCAGGTTTTCCCTGTACAATAAGCCTCTCCATATGCTCACTCCGATTGATGTGTTCGAAAAATGTAAGAATTCGGGAGTACACGATACTGGACAAATGTTTTGACGGACGTATTTTTTGCAGAACCGAAGCATTTGTTCTATGTGCGGTCCAGGACACTCTCAACATTCGTCGCCACGCCCACATCTCAAATGCGTCAATCCGACGACGATCTAGTTTTTTGACAGTCCAAGATTCTGAAGCATATAGAAAGACCGAAAAGACCAAGGTACTTACTAGATTGATTTTAGTTTGTTTTGTGATATTCCGATCCCTCCATACTTTATTTAATTGTGTCATTGCTGTCCTAGCAAGCTGAATACGCCGTCTTATTTCTCCATCACATCCCCCGGTATTTTCTATTAGGGCTCAAAGATAGACAAAACTGTTGACAACTTCACAGTGTCCAATAGTCCGAGTTTCAGGGTAGTTGTTATTTTCTCTATCAATGATCATAATTTTGGTTTTATTATAATTTATATTTAGTCCGTAAAGAGCACTGACATCTTCAAGTCTCTTCAGGAGTTCCAGAATTTCTCTCTGGGAGGCAGCTATCAAGGTCGTATCATCGACAAACCTTAAGCTAGACAGTTTTGTGCCGCCAATATTAACTCCACCATGCCAGTCCTCTAGAACCTGCCTCATAATAAATTCGCTATAGATATTAAACAGAAGCGGCGAGAGAACATACCCCTGTCTCACACCTTTACATGTGGCACCTTCGTCAGACAAGCATTAATCAACCCTAACCCGTGCAGAATTGTTATCACATAATTTTTGTATGAGATACACTAGATGGTCTGGGACACCCATTGACAGCAGAATAGACCAGAGCTTTTCCCATTTTATATTATCAAAAGCTTTGCTATAATTGACAAAACATAAACACACAGGAGTGTAGAACTCTCTCGACTTCTCAATGATTTGTCTATAATATTCAGAATTTGCTCCCTAGTGCCTCTTCCCCTTGTAAATCCAGCTTGTTCAGGGTATATCTGCCATAGAAGATAGTGTTCCAAACGGGATCGAAGAATATACAGGAAAACTTTGCTGGTATGGGATATCAAGGCAAGTAAACTGTAGTTATCACAGTTATTGGTGTCACCTTTTTTATGAAGTGGAACAAAGAGCGATGTTCTACAGTCATCTGGCCATAAACCAGTCTTCCATATTCCCTGACATAACTGATGTATTGGTTATACACAAGGTATTTATTGGGGGTTTCCGGGGTTTGCAGGTATATTGTTAGGGGTTGTTTATTGTCACTTAATAATGCGTCATTATTACCTGCTTAACAAACTGTAGTTATATCGATTTGTAATATATAAAAGTACTTCTGTTTTAGTTTGTCGAACGATTTCAGTATTTTCTGTGTGAAACTGTAATTTCAAATTTGTGTCCTGAATGTCTAAGGTGGCGAAAACGTTTTCGTGGATTAAAAATTTTCCAAAGTTAGAGTTTAGCCTTCTGTAAAGCTTGTACAAAAATTATTGTTTGTAAAAAGAAGTTCCAAATCGATCAACATTTAAAAATACCGCTGCATAAGTCAAAGTTACAAAAAATAAAATCTGAGCAACTTCAGCTGAGTGTAACAAACGCATTTCAAATCGTTGGAGAAAAATCGAAATCTGAAAAGGAAATTTTTCAAGAAAACTTATGGAAAGCATATTTTTATTAATAGAATACAATCCTTTTTAGTCGAAAAAACCACTGCTAGAGCAAAACTGTTGAAAGTGCAGAGATTGGCTGGCCTCGGTATAACCGGAGCCATGAGGACGACCCCTACAGCCGCGCTTGAAACTCTACTTGGGCTGCCTGGGCTCCCACTCTGTATACAGAAGGAGGCAATGGCGGCCTACATGAGAATGAGGTGCACTGACTGTTGGAAAGGTATTGGAGACGTAGGACATACGAGGATAGCCCGACTAGCGGAAGCAGAGGTTCCGATACTGAACCTCGCAGCGACCCTGACAGAGGACCCGTTAAGGTTGAACAGGAAGTACTCCCTCACGATCCCTACCAAGGAACAATGAGAGAGAACAGAGGTTCTATTCCCAGAGGATGCCCTGGTATGCTACACCGATGGGTCGCGCATGGCCGGAACGGAATCCTCAGGAGCCGGAGTATATATTGAAAAGACTGACACCCGAGAGAGCTACCCACTAGGACGGCTCGCAACAGTCTTTCAAGCAGAGGTGTTTGACATCTTAATGACGGCCAGCATGGCAGAGGTCAGAGACTGCGAAGAGCGTGCGGTATATGTATGCTCCGATAGCCAAGCTGCCCTAAAAGCCATCTGTAAACCAAGAGTCACAACCAACCTCGTCAGACTTGCCAGACGTGGAGCTAAGACCCCATTCCTTGGACCAGAACCGGCTATAGGAATAACAAAAAAGCAGGTAGGATCCGCACTCAACGAGTGGGCTGAACGCCGCTCTAAGGAGCAATGGCGGACGATCCAAGGGTGCAGACAAGCTAAGGACTTTATAGCTTGACCGAGCAAGGCTAAGCTAGATTCGATTCTAAATAGAAGACGATGTGTCCTAAATCCCTTGATTGGGATACTGACAGGACACTGCAAGCTGAGGAAGCACCTATCACTGATTGGTGTCGAAGACGACCCAATCTGTGCCGGATGCCTGGAGGAGGAAGAGACCCCGCTGCATTTTCTGGGTACCTGCGAGGCCCTGGGAAGACTCAGGCACCAGGTCCTGGGATCAGCGGCTCTCCAGAAGGAAGAAATCACGGCCCTAGCCTGGAGCGACATACTCAACTTCATAAAGAGGTCGGGACGCTTTGGCGGGGGCCAAGGTGGTTAGGGTGATTGGGGGAAGACTCTGGGGTAGGCAAAAAGGATCGCGGTTGGTCTACTTGCCAGGTTTTCGGAACCTCCCCTCAATTACTACTACTAGTCGAAAATTTTGAAAAATATTTAGTAATAAATGCCTCTTATACAATTTTGGGTTAAAAAATTGTTTACTTTTATTTTTCTTCGTATTTTTTTGATTTTTTTTTTATAAACATATTTTTTAGAACCCAATTTCTCTACCTCATTTTCCTATAATAAATTAATAAATATTGCCAACCGGTATGCATATTTAGTAAAAAAGGCAAATAACTGCATATTGTAAATGAAAAAAAGGCCTATATATGCGCATATTTTGACTGAATTTAAGTGCATATAATTCGCCATTTAGTAATAAATATTTTTTAAAGGATACCCGTGTTTTTCAATTTTTTCGAGTAATGGATAGATTCTTTGTTACCGTATTTATTCCAATTACAAAATGCACCCTGTAGCTATGTATAATAGTTTGTTGTTCAACAGAAAAACTTATCTACAAGACTGTGATTACAGGCCGTTAATTTGGTTAGTCTGTCGTGTATAAATGCACATTACTTCTCTTTTCACTATTAGTTGTGACACTGATAGATTAAATAAATCACAAAATTGCCTGAATGAATATAGACATATTAAAGTAAGTATAGATATTTATCTGTATCGACATAGCACCTTAATGGGACCATCATTTTTGTATTAAAACATTTTTATATCGTTGCTTGCTGGCTTGTCTTTGAAAGAGCTATAAAATAAAGATAAAAAACGTTCATTACTTTTTAAGGTTTTGTCGATAACAATGATAATAATATGGAATTATGTGAAGAGTTTTTATTGTTATTACATGTTTTGAAAATTATAATGACGATTAAGATTGGCTCAGTTCGATATCCTAATGGAACAAGAGTCTGTTGTAATTTTTTCTAGCTTTTTTTTTACCTTGTGATGTGGTTACACAGTAAAATATTCAATCGATTAACAGTAAAGTAGCCCATAGATTACGTACTGTGCGAGCAAAAATTATTTGAATCAAAGAGGGCTTAGAATAAAAAACGTGGGGCTTGGTTTAGATCACAATGATATGGGGACGACATATCTAACCAAATCTAGGTTAAAATTTTGTCAAATTCATATTATGACATGATGTACGAAACTAATGAGTAATAAAATAAGTAGACAAATACAAATTTATTTTTGTTGTTTACAAAATTAACAAAGTAAGAATATACAGAAAGAAAAAGAAAAATAATTACATAGATTGCTGAAATTGCCACCGCCATGCTCCAAGCATAAATTCACACGTCTCTTCATATTTTCAAAAGTGTTGACCAGCATCTCTGAAGAAATGTTACCACATTCTTGGATTCATTGAGAGTAATTTCTGCGTCTTTCAAAATCTACGGCTTGTGTTTCTTGGAATACTTGCACTTTATAAGGAAATAAATTTAGCTGCTTCTTAAGAATAGTCCTGCATGTTCCATAAGATCTTTCCACTTCTTGGGACAGGCGTCTTATATAATTTGTGTGCGTATTTTCCATTATTTCACGAACGTTTGCAACAAGTGCTACTGTTCTTACAGCCACGGTTCTTTTCAGGAATGATAAAAATCCACAGCAATAAAAGCAACGTTAGGAAAATGTTCGTGAAAATCGTCCATGCACAAACCCGGATTCTATTCCCACTCACCATTTACTATAACCCAGTTTCGAAAATACGCTTCAACCATGAACGTTTTGTGCTGTTCCGTAAAGCCAATTGTGTGAATTGTTTAAGAAATTGGAAAAATTAGCGATAAATTAAATTACTTGTAACGACTGTCAAAGATGACGGAATAACTGATTGATTGTTAATTCAGGTAGTTACTGACACCCAACCGGTATTAAGCTCTACGGCTAAGCAATACGTCCTTAGATGCAAGGCCCTCTTTGATGCAAATAATTTATTTCGGTTTAATGTCCTGACCTTAAGCGACCAAGTTTCTATCCCATACAGTAAGATGGGCCAGACGTAGCACTTGACAACACGCATCCGAAGTTCAACTGGTAGTTTTCTTTGACGAAATATGTTTTTCATTCTGAGAAAAGTTGTCTTTGCAATTCCGATACGTGCCTTTACTTCTTCATCGCAATCCCATCTCTCGTTAAGAGTTGCTTCCAGGTATTTAAACTTAGACACTCTTTCAATTGTTTCACCATTAATTGTGAGATTGATGTTATTATGTTCTTCTCTGCTCATGATCTACTAGAACTAGCACTTGTTTTTACCTGCCAGCAGCTAAAACAAATATAATGTTGACCGCTCCGGTCTACAATACCTATGTGTTCCAGATATAATAGGATAGCAAATTACTGTGATCTAGATATTATATCCTTAAGTACTTTTGTTCGAATCGCCCTAGCGCGCTTCAGATAAATAGAAAAATGTAAGTTAATCTTAAATTCTTTAATTTAGTAATAGATTTTATTAAATTATGTAAATTGTAATTATTATATTGGCCCTATTAATTACATTTCTGTTGGGCCTAAATATATTAAATAAGTAAATAAATAAATAACAATTTAACCTTAATTAAGAATAGTGTTGGATTTTTCCTAAAAATGTTATTTTTAGTTATTTCGAGGTTATAAATTTTTTATTTATAATAGTGTTTAGTATCATACTATAGTAAAATTTAAGTACTTTTCGATGAATAAAAAATTCAATATGGCGGACATAAAAAAAAAGAAAATTGATGATGGTTCCAGGAAATCAAAACGCTGTAACTAAAATATTACCAAGCAGGCATGTTCTATGTGAAAATTTGCCACGAAAGTGTGTTTACAGATTTTTAAAATATTGGGAAATAACATAGTTACAACCGATCTTAAGACATTTTAGTTTATTCAAAATATCTCAAAAATCAAAAGAACCTGAATCGATCCGCAAGCACCAATAAACTGCTAACATAATTACCTAAAACTTTTCATATTTAACCACCTTTCTATCTCTAATATTTGCCAACATCGCAATACTGTCAGAAACCATTTTGGGCACCCTGCATAGGGTGTTCCATTTAAAATAAGCAAGTTAACAAGTACTTCTGGTATAACCGGAACTGCCACCATATTGAAAATATATTAGCCGCAACTCCACAATATTTACTCTAAACTGAGCTAAAGAATTAATCCAATGGATTTCTAGATAAAATGGTTGAGTCGGTTGAGTCAAAGAAGCATATGAAGTTGTTAAAAGGTTCGACATAAGCCATCAACGATGTATCTATATATGCTGAAATCTACATTCGTTTTGCACAAAAATACAGACATTAGCAACTTTTCCAAACTGCTGGCATTTCAAGATTATCATCAAAAGGAAAATGTCGGAAACATGTTTTTAAACGTTAATATCATATATCCTAACCTAATAAATTCCATGGCTTTAAATCCCGTCACCAATGACGAAATTATTAAACATATAAGTACCTTAAAAAATAACAGTTCCCAGGAATAATCATCAAAATTAGTAAAAAAATATCACAACTTTCTTTTAGTCCCATTAGCTCATATTATCATAAATCTTATTTTTTCAACGGGTAAAGTGCCATCACTATTTAAAATATCCATTGTCACCCCAATATATAAGAAAGGCTGTAAGAATGATATTACAAATTAACGGCCTATTAGTTTAATTTCTACTTTTGCCAAAGTCTTTGAAAAATGTCTAAAATGTAGATTGTCTGATTCCCTAACCTCATTTAACATTTTGAACAATAAACAGTATGGGTTTGTGAAGGGAATAAGTACTAACGATGCAATGTTCGAACTTATAAACAAGATAAAAAGTTGTCTTGATAACAACGAAAAGGGTATTGCGGTCTTTCTGGACTTGGCGAAGGCTTTCGACACGGTACACCACAAACTACTTATTGATGTTCTTGAGCGTTATGGTATTAGGGGGTGGTGTTGGAAGTCTTTAGAGATTATCTTAAGGGTAGGAAGCAGATGGTGAAAATAAGAAATGTTTACAGTGATCCATTAGAGGTCAAGATTGGTATCCCACAGGGAACAGTGCTTGGACCACTCCTTTTTATCACCTACATTAATTCCTTACTAAATTTAAATATAGATGGTGTATCTACATCATACGCTGATGATACAGTATTGTTTTTTAAGCAGGACTCCTGGGAGGGTACTAGAAGAAAGGTGATCAGGGGATTGGAAACAGTAAAATGTTGGCTGGATCAAAATAAATTAACTTTAAATGCGGACAAAACTTTCTACATCGCATTTTCTCTGACTGATGTAAGTAGGCCTAACTTTGACTCAATTGTGTTGGTTGAGTCTGATCTTATTATAAGGGAAACTGACACAATCAAATATCTTGGTATTACTATAGATAAAAATCTTAAATGGACTCACCACATTTGTGATTTAACCAACAAAATTAGACGTATAATTTATAAATTTTATCTAATACGTAGGATATTACCAAGAGTTTATAAGGACTCTATAAGAATGCTTTAAAACCACTGAATATTGTACAGAACTTTATATTGAGAGTTGTTTTCTTTAGGGAAAGATTATACCCAACGCCTGCTTTACAATGAACATATATTAAATGTTCGATGTTTGTACTAGCTTAGTAACTGTATATACTGTTTTAAAGATAAAAATAGGGACCTTGCAAACCATTGTTACCAAACTAGACACAACGTAAATAAAATGATGTTGGTACCCTTAAGAAGGCATGATGCAAATCGCACGCATTCACTTTAATTTTAGCACCAAAAATCTTTAATTTATTACCCCTTGAGGTGAGAACAATATCTCGGTACAAATCATTTGTTAATAAATGTAGAAGCTTTTTATATAAAAACCAACACTTTGTTGGTATACTCCTATAGATAAGGACTTGATAATAGCTGCGTCCATGTCCAATTTCCTTTTATTTCCTTTTTTTTTTAAATTTAAGTTGTAAAAAGTATATTTTTGTTATTGTTTTTTTTAATAGTCAGTAACTTTCTTGAATGGGCTGGTTTGGTTATAGCCATAAATTGTTAATAATTGCACATACAGGTGACATAATAGCTGCGTCCATGAATATATTTCCTTTTTATTTCCTTTTTTTTTTTATTTAAGTTGTAAAAAGTATATTTTTGTTATTGTTTTTCTTAATAGTCAGTAAGTTTCTTGAATGGGCTGGTTTGGTTATAGCCATAAATTGTTAATAATTGCACATACAGGTGACATAATAGCTGCGTCCATGAATATATTTCCTTTTTATTTCCTTCTTTTTAAATTTAAGTAGTAAGTAGTATATTTTTACTATTATTTTTTATTTGTTTGTAAGTTTTTTTTTCTTTGGAATGGTCTGGTTTGGTTGTAGCCATAAGTTGTTAATACTTAATAGTTGCACATACAGGTGACATCACCTAGGTGCAAAGCAAGTATTCGATTTTAAGAAATATTATTTTAATTCAAACGAGCATATTTTTGTAAACAACCTATCACAATATAAATAAATAAATAAATAAATAAACGTAAAAAAATAAAAAAAATAAAATTACATACACTTGACGACACATAAATTCGTACACTCCACCGATACATAACTCAATTACAACAAAATTGGGTAAAACGGGTTTTCACCTTGCTGCTTATACCTGGATGGAACACCAGCTATATATACATAGCTGTAAATTATTTTATGTACGATTTTTTACTATAAGTAATATTGGTAATTTCTAAATATTTTTGTGTTTAAATTACAGCCGCGAAATAAGAAAGTTATAAAATTGTACCGGAAAAACTACAAAAGTATAAAGCCAAAAAGGGTAAATTTATTAACAAGCAACAAACAAAATACTAATATTTAATTGCTGCGCCATTGGATTCTAACACTAATCGTAATCTTTTTGGCATTGACAAAATAATACTTCTGGTGTAATCCGGAGTTAGCCCTTCCCAAATTTCTTCTATTTTATCAAATAACCCTATTTCATTCTGTGGTTTAAAATTTATTTTGTACATTTTTTTAACCATCAATCCCCAAACATTTTCAATTGGATTTAAATCAGGACTTCTTGAGCACCAAGGCAGACATCTTACGTTGTTTTATCTAAACCAGTTACCTATATTTCTTGCAGTATGCACAGGGCAGTTATCCTGCTGAAATATAGAGTTATTTCCTTCAAAAACTATCGTGGCAGAAGGAAGAAAAATATTTTCCAAAATCTGAAGATATATATTATTGTTTAGTATTCCACCAATATTCCAGCATACATCTGCACCGTAAACAATTATCCATGCTCACACATTAACGAAGAAACGTCCATTGGATTGCTTTTTTTGAGTATACTTCTCATCATATGGGGAATTTGGTGGTCTATATACTCGAATCCTTCCATTATATTTTATAGACTGGAAAGTTTTCTCATCGGAAAAGATAACATTTTGCCAAAAAAATCATTATCTGGGAAACATTGTATAGCGAACCAAACTCTTTGTTCCTTATCACTATTTTTTAAAAGCGGTTTGCTTTAAATACTCCACCAAATTTCGGTCTTCTTCATTTGATGATTTTCGATTATTTAAACCAGACCCAACAGACCTTTCAAGTATTTGATGATAGCGCCATTTTTTTACAATTCCTTGAATAGTACTTCTAGGTACTCTAAAATGATCAGCTATTTTTCCATAAGACCACCCTGTTTCTACTAAACATAATATGATTCCTGCTTTTTCAATAATACTTAAATAAGGCATTTTTAAATCAAATAAGATAATGACAATACTTTGACAGATATCATGATAACAATTAACACGTTACAAAGGAAATTAAGGTTAAAACGTTGCATTTACAGTGTTACAGTTTAGTGAATGAAATTATTTGTCGTCAACTGTACCTGTGTGGGGAAATGCCCAATTTTATTTTACCAATAGATTGACAAGACTTAAGCCCCCATATTGTACACTGCACCGCAAAATTAACCGGATGGAAAAAAATTCGCTTCAATTCAATCTTAAATAACTTTTAAGTGTTTTGATTAAATTCGATAATTTTTTGACACGTTGCAGATGCAGTCGTCTTTATCATGTTCTGATATCGCTTTTATGAACAGTGAAAATGGATATGTTCACATACAGGGTAGACAAAAAAATTGCATTTTACGCTTAACTTCTAAACACCCTGTGGAAAAATTGAAGAACTGATTGATGTTTTTTTGTACGGCATTTTTAAGTCCCATCTTTTCTGAACAACTTGTTTTTTGATTCATCTCGATATCTAAATTATTAAAGGAAAAACACAGGTTTAAAGGAAATAATGCAATAATCCTTTATTAGCAACAATAAATTTAAAAATTTGTAGTTGGCTTTGTCTTTTTTTGTCTTTCTGAATCTCGTTTCCATGGTACCATGGCTTGTCAGGAAGATTTTTGTCAACAAATGTACAGATTTATTAATTGCTGTACTTCAAGCGTTTCTTAAGTAAATTGTTGTTTTTTTTTAATGTAATTTGTTGGTTGTTTTATGTTTTGAAGCTGTTCCGTAAACGGTAACGTAAAAGTGTATTAATTTAAATTAAATATGAGACCAGAAGAAGTGGCACAAGCCGTCGCTTTACAAGATGATGGTCGTCCGATTCTGTATATCGCAGAAAGGCTTGGCCATCCACGCAGTACCATATCCGATGCGATCCAAAGATTTAGACAAACTGGTTCTTACTCGAGAAGACCCGGGCAGGGAAGACCAAGAGTCACAAATGCAGTTGAAGATCGATTTCTTCGTCTTCAGGCTCTTCGGGAGCGAACAGCCTCTGCTCCGGTTTTAGCTGTAAGATTGGCAGATGTTCATGGTACCTTGGTGTCATCTGACACTGTACTTAGAAGGTTAAGACAACAGAATCTAACATCTCATGTACCTGCCACAGGACCTCTATTAGACGCAGGTCATCGAAGGCAGCGCCTTGAATTTGCTCGAGCTCATGCAGATTGGAACATGAACAACTGGCAAAACGTTCTATTTACAGACGAGTCTCGTTTTACGCGATATTCACCTGACGGACGTCAAAGAGTGTGGAGGAGGCCTGGAGAACGATACTCTCAATGTTGTTTCTCTCCTAGAGTGCAATTTGGTGGCGGAGGAGTGATGGTATGGGGCGGCATATCTTTGGAGGCCCGTACAGACCTCATTACACTTCAGGGGGGTATTAACGCTGATAAATACATCAGACAGTGCTTAGAAGAACATATGATACCATATTCGCATTTTATAGGAGAACATTTTAAATTAATGCAAGATAATGCTCCACCACACAGAGCACAAATAACGAGGCAGTATTTGAACGATGTTGGCGTTCAGGTATTGGACTGGCCCTCAAGAAGTCCGGATCTGAACCCTATTGAGCACATGTGGGATACACTGGGAAGGAGAGTTAGGCAAAACTACGGCGAATTTCAAACTTTGGAGGCGCTAGCACAGGCACTGACAAACGAGTGGCAGCAGATACCCCAAGACGCAGTTGCTATTTTAATTCAATCTATGCCTGAAAGGATGAGAGCTGTTATTCAGGCTCGTGGAGGAAATACTCGATTTTAATCTTACCACTATTGCCCATGTTAATTTTTAAATTTATTGTTGCTAATAAAGGATTATTGCATTATTTCCTTTAAACCTGTGTTTTTCCTTTAATAATTTAGATATTGAGATGAATCAAAAAACAAGTTGTTCAGAAAAGATGGGACTTAAAAATGCCGTACAAAAAAACATCAATCAGTTCTTCAATTTTTCCACAGGGTGTTTAGAAATTAAGCGTAAAATGCAATTTTTTTGGCTACCCTGTATGTGAACATATCCATTTTCACTGTTCGTAAAAGCGATATCAGAACATGATAAAGACGACTGCATCTGCAACGTGTCAAAAAATTATCGAATTTAATTAAAACACTTAAAAGTTATTTAAGATTGAATTGAAGCGAATTTTTTTCCATCCGGTTAATTTTGCGGTGCAGTGTATTCCGATAAAGTCCTCATACTCACTTAAACTTCCTTATAAGTAAATGGTAGTAGATGTGGTTGATACCCACTCTCGATCTTATTGCGACCACGTACTCTATCTACCAGATACATCGCTGGGATGTAGTACCGACGAGGTACCAGATTAATATCCTTGTCGTAGTTAGTGTAAAAAATGCTGAAATATTTTGTTACGTATGCGCGGCGACCTTAGGAGTAGGGGTGAATAGGGCAAAGTGGGATCGATGCTACCGTACCATTGAAAAAACGACAAATATTATTGCCGGGCTTCCCTAGCTAATAAATATATTTTTAGTGTTTTGAATAAACTTAGATTCTTTAAATAATTAATATAGTTAGATAGATTAGACCGTTTTTCATAGCCTCGGAAGATTAGCAGCACGTCAATTTGATGGTCACACGGTTTAAACCCCCCCTTGGGGTACGGTCCTGTCTGCGGGGATCTATAATTAAACATGAATATTACCAGCAATTGTTGTTTGTTGGATAATGTAACTAAATTTTCAATTGCTTATACCGTGCGAGCAAAAATTATCTGAATCAAAGAGGGCTTGGATTAAAAAACGTAGGGCTTGGTTTAGATCACAATGATATGGGGACGATATATCTAACCAAATCTAGGTTAAAATTTTGTCAAATTCATATTATGACATGATTGGCCAAACTAATGAGTAATAAAATAAGTAGACAAATACAAATTTGTTTTTGTTGTTTACAAAATTAACAAAGTAAGAATATACAGAAAGAAAAAGAAAAATAATGACATGTATTCTGAGAATTCACATAACCGGAGAGGTGGAACCAGGCTTCATCCGAAAAAAATGTCAGGTCTAATAAATCATTTCTTTCCAATAAATTTTGGGTCAACCATTGAGAGTAATTCCTGCGTCTTTTAAAATCTGCGGCTTGTATTTTTTGGAATACTTGCACTTTATAAGGAAATAAATTAAGCTGCTCCTTAAGAATAGTCCTGCATGTTCCATAGGATCTTCCCACTTCTTGGGACAGGCGTCTTATACAATTTGGTGGCGTATTTTGCATTATTTCACGAACGTTTGCAACAAGTTCTTCTGTTCTTACAGATGGTCTTCCTGCTCCTTTTTTGTGTTGTATAGAACCTGTTTCCCTAAACACAGCCACGGTTCTTTTCAGGCAATGATAAAAATCCCCAGCAATTAAAGCAACGTTAGGAAAATGTTCGTGAAATCGTCCATGCACAAACCCGGATTGTATTGTCACTCACCATTTACTCTAGCGTCATAATATGTTTCGTCAACCGATAGTACCCAATCAAAATCCCTATTGTTAAATAAAAGACCGTTTTGTATAAACTGGTTGTATTTATTTTATTAAAAGCAAATCAAATAACATTATCAAGCCAAAAGGAATTCTAACAAAAAACGGAAACGCACCAAACTTAAGGTAGAGTTCGTTCCGCCCTAAGCGGTCCTAAGTATAGTCTACCATATATAACACCTATTACCCAAATAAAAATAAGAATATTTGCTGCCAATTTTTTTTTACTTGTTTAATAACAACCTTGCTCTCTGAGGTCTAAGATTACCCCATGCCTCTTATTGCCCCAAGTTACCCCAATATATTTGCAAAAAATGCTGATATATTCTGTTATGTATGCGTGGCGACCTTAGAGGTACTTTGACTTCGTGCAAAGTAGCCGCTGAGAGTGCTTATCTTTATGCTTCTTTGATTCTATTCATGTTTTAATATATCGTTGATTTGTTTGTAAGAATTTGTAAGAACATTAAATTCCGGTCATATTCGAGATTACGACAACTAATATATAATAACTGCTGGTTTGCATACAAGTAAACGTTTTTCACATTTTTAGCAAACTAGGAATAATCTGTGGTCAAGACTAAGGTCAAGACGTAGGTACACAGGTGTATGCCAATAGAATTCCATACCAGAAGAATTAACTACTATACACATAGATATCACAAATTACCGTCACAAAGTTTGGATACGAAATTGAACTCTTCTAGTGGACTTTTTTAATAAACTTTGCGAGAACGTAATACACACATCATCGCAAACCAACGATAAGAACTTTTAAAACAAAATGTATAAAAATAAACTATTTTAAAGGATGTTGAATATTTTCTCCACCAATTTTTCTGCAGATATCAGCCGATCTTAAAATTCCTGTTGTTTGTTTATTAATACTTATTTGTGGAGAAATTTCTTGTCGAATGGACTCATTAAGCGTGGAGTTTAGTTTTATAAACTAAACTCACCCACAAAAAAAAACACCCTATATATTATTCAATTTTTGGATGCTTAAGAAAATTTTAGACATATTACATGTAGGTACATTATATCCAATACCTATCTTCAACTATTTCAAAAATATTAAGTGTTTTCAGATTTATTGCATTTCAACGTTTTTTTTACTGATATGAATTAAAAAAAACGTATAAATAGTTTTGTTTACTTTTGTTTAAAACTCCTGACCTTAGCAAATTGTTGTGTGTCTGCATGACAGTAGTTGTCAGTGTTATAGTCGTTTGAATTTCGTGAACTGCATATCAGAAAAATGATGTATTTAACAGAAATGCACAAAATAAGAATTCTACAGATAATTGGTTATGGAGATAAAACACGGACACAAATGGAAGCTGCTCGCCTATTTCATGAAAAATGTCCAAATTTGCTATATATATAACTCAAAAGAAAATTAGTAAAATAGAAAAGCAGTTTCCCCAGCTTGCATGGATATGTAAAGCAGATAAAAATGTAGCTGCCAATGCAATAAGTGATGATACCAAATTAGATATTATGCTTGAGTTTGAGGAAAACCTACAAACTTCTAGGCAAAAAACAGCCCCAATGTTCGATGTTAACCATTCATCGATTATTCGAACATTACAAGAAAATAAAATGTATCCCTATAAATGATACCTACTCATGAGCTCATGGAAGACGATCTTGATAGGAGAACGTATTTTTGTGAACAAATAATGGCAATGTTAGATAACAATGTGATCCAATTAGAACATGTTTTGTTTTCTGATGAGTGCACCTTTACACTTCACGGTCATGCTAATAGTCAAAATTGCGCTATTGGTCTATGGACAATCCTCACTGAATTAGAGAAAAACATACGCAATATCCTGAGAAGGTTAATGTTTTTTCATTAATGGCAATTTAAATGGCGATAATTATTTAACACTGCTCCAAAATATTGTGTTGCCAACTTTGCCAAACTTATATCCTGATTCAGCAAACCCACAATTTTCAGCTAATATGATATTGTTTCAGCAAGATGAAGCACCTTCCCATTACCAAATCAATGTCCGGCAGTACCTTAACCAAGTATTTCCAAATCGGTGGATAGGGAGGCGTGGATCGATGGAATGGCCAGCACGATCCCCTGATCTGATGCCATTAGACCACTTCTTATGGGGTTATGCCAAAAATATTGTATATGTCGTAGGCTGATAGTGAAATCCGTCATTTCATAAAAAGCCTAGTCACTTCATGAAGCGTCGGCAGATTGTGTAAAAACATGAAATTACACGATCTGCCGCGTCACTTCATGAAGAGACCTTGACGTTTCGGCGTATTATGTATAACACAATCTGTCTAATTTTAAATATCGTCACTTCATGAAATGCCACAAAAACAAGGCATATTGTGTAATTCCGTCTAAAAGGTATATTGGCAACTGGTTTGTTCGGGTTTGTCAGAGCATTTTTTTTATTTTTATAAAATAATATTAGTTGAAAAAATTTAATTAAAAAAAATTCTCTGGGGAACAACGAACAAACCAGTTGCCAATATACCTTTTTGACGGAATTACACAATCTGCCGACTGACATGACATCGTTAGGTACTACATGAAGTGACGATATTTAAAATTAGGCAGATTGTGTTATACATAATACGCCGAAACGTCAAGGTCTCTTCATGAAGTGACGCGGCTGATCGTGTAATTTCATGTTTTTACACAATCTGCCGACGCTTCATGAAGTGACTAGGCTTTTCATGAAATGACGGATTTCACTATCAGCCTACGACATATACAAAACTAAACCCCTCGACTTAGCTGACTTAAGAACACGAATAACGCATGCGATTAGATCGGTCACACCCGAGATGTTCAGTAACATGAAAAGACATTTCTATTTAAAAGATATTGCCGATATTGAGACGTTCGCGGTGAGCATTTTTAACATCTCCTACATTAATGTTTTTTTTTTGTTTTTTACATCATTAAGAAATAAACAGTACTTATTACTTATTAGTTTTGAGTGTTTTTAATTATTGCAATAAATCTGAAAACACTTAATATTTCCGAGACAGTTGTAGATCGGTATAAGATATTGTAGGGGAGAGTGGTCCATAGTGAGACGTTTTTTGGTTACTCTAGATTTTTTAAAAACTGGTAACATTTATTAAAGAAAACAGATTTATAATGTAAAGTAACCTTTATTTTCCTAAAAAGCATAAAGAAAATAAACAAAAACTGAAAAACTTAAATTCTAGAAATATTTATTATTGACATTGCAAATAGTCTCACTGTGCCCCATGGTGGTCTACAGTGAGACTTAACGTGGTCCGCAGGAAGACAACCCTTTATTGGACATCTAGCTGACCAAAATTAACTTCAAATTGGACACATCGATTTTGTCTTTTTGTTTTACGAAATATATAATGCTGGAACTGGCAAAATCATTACGATGTCTTTAAACAAAACAGTAGCAACTTCTGGAACATTTGGGTAGACGAATTTGTGTGATCTATTTTTCTTCGCAAATAACTTATATTATATTCAGATTCATGGGATATTGCCTAAAATCTTTCCAATGAAATATTTGGTTGATTTTTTCCCAGAAAATTTTTCTAGGACGTAGTCGTTAAAGACAGCATTTCTATCTAGTTCCTCATTTATTCAATTGTGGCCTGCCTTTTCATTAAAAGTCTTGTGTGCTTTAAAGCTTAGTTATAGATGCTCTTAAACTCATTTCACTTACTTCTTTTTGTTCGGCTGCCTTTTTTAATGAAAATCCTTCATCCGTAACCAGTTTTACGGCACTTTTCATCTGGTTTTCGGAAAAGGACCATATGGTAGTTTTTCCTTTTCTATTTCTTGCCATTCTTTAAAAAAATAGTTTAAAAGTTAGGTACTCCAAACTTCTTGCGCATGGTGGGACACAGTGAGACACGTCTCAGTGTGCCCCACCTAGTGTTGTCTCAATGTTCCCCACAAGCACCATATTTAAAAATCATGTAATATTTTGTAATGAACCCGAAATAAAAATAATATTGCAATGTAAATGAACACACAAATAACTAAACTTTACTTACCACCAATCTTAAAGTGCTAATTAAAAGTACGCCAAATAAACACCAATTAAAACAGCTTTTCGAAAAATTACTTTTGCGGCCAAAATTTGCATAAACGCCGCTCTACAGATAAAAACAAACTGAAGTGAAACAGTAACTCGTTGGTGGATCTGGCGTGTAAAAATAAGCTTGCGCATGGCGTGACGTAAAAAGCGGGGTTTCCAGAGCCTCAGAAATTGTACTCTCTTACTGTGGAACATGTCTCACTGTGGACCACTCTCCCCTACACAAAATATGTCTAAAATTTTCTGAAGAATCCAAAAATTGAATAATATACAGGGTAGGTATTGCATTTAAAACAAATAAATTTGGTATTGGCCATTGTTACAAGACACATCCCGTATAAAAAGTTTTTATTGAAAAAAAATCACAACTAGAAATACCAATCGACGTGTCCGAGCGTTTTTTCGGACACGCCCCCATGTATTTATTATCGAATTTATTCCATTTGGCTGATACACAACTGTATAAATGGATGATCATTTCTCTATCATAACGTTGTAAGTAAATATAGAAGATGGATAGACTAGATGCAGAGTTTATTTTTGTTACATTCACAATAGTGATGGGATCACTCGAGTGAAAAATAACCTATAATTCGGTTTTTTCAATCACTTGAATTATTCGATTATCTTCGGAAATAATTCTAGTGACGAAATGAGTGACGAACATATGGTTTTTATTTTCCAACGCGTCTCCAAAGTTGTTGCCCGCCTGTCAATCACTCACTGCGGCCAGAGCCATCTCCTAGTGAGCGGCTACACCGAGTGGTTTCGGTTATTATTGGCGATATAATTCAAATTAAATACTGCATTACGGGTTACCTGTATAAGATAAATATGATTTATTATTTAGATTTAAATACTGCATTACGGGTTGCTTGCGTAGGATAATAGGATTTATTATTTTATTTAGATTTAAATCGTCGGCGTCTACTGAAAACATGTTTAGTGGTAAGTATTCAGTATTCATAAATATCATGAGTTAAGCAATATCGTGACATCTCAAGGTCAAGTAGTTAAATTAAATTGTAAGATCTGGGAACCATGCCAAAAAATGCACAAATATCTCCGCCACATTTAATAAACCGCAAAAAATCAATCGATTAACAACACCAAGTCAGTTATTTCCAATACAAATGCTGTATATCAACATGAACGATGAACCGCCAATATCAATAATTAATATTAGAATTTGAGTGAAAAAAAATCGATTATCATTCGGTTTTTTAAATCACTCGAATACTCGGTAGTCGATTATTAAAATAAGTCGATTTTTCCCAACACTAATTCACAATTCGATAAATTAAGCAATACATATAACCAGAAAATAAAATAATTACAAGGCGCCAAAAACAACACGATTTATCTAATATTATTTAGTTACCGTTGAACTCTTGTTTCTTCTATTCTTTGGTAGTAAACAAAAAATAAAAAATTACATACATTTCGGTAATAATTAAATGATGTGTGTAACAAGATTTTAATCAGTCCAAAGTAAAAGATTTTTGTTGCCGTGCGTGACACTAATATATGGCTAAAAATATTAAACAACTTGCTATATTCAGATGGGATGGGACTAAGACGAAGCTAGCGGTAGTTTGCGGTTTTCAAAATTTGTTTATTATTCTTTTTTAGAAACAGTAAAAGATTTATGGATAATGATTTAATAAAATAACGTCTCTAAGGAGCGTCGTTAAGCGAATTTTTATTTATATTTTGGGTTTTGCCGATTTTCGTCTTTTGACATGTTCAGTTGATGTACAGGGTTATTGGTTATAAATGTCACCCCACTCTAGCTTCTTAATTTTTTAAGATAGAAAGCTGATTTTTTTACTGAATTGTAGGGCATCGTCTAAATTTTTTTACCGATAATAGAAATATAATCCACAAAAGCGCACCGAATCAAATTTATATATTTTTTAATAGAACGCCCTATATATTATTGCATATTCGGATTCTGCATAAAATTCTAATCATAACTCATATAACATGTCCTATACCTAAATGTAACTGTTTTCCAACTAAAAGCAATCGAAAATTTGCTTTAAAATAACCTCAATCACACTTCTTTTACCAGATATTAATATAATTTGTCTAAGTTGGCCATGATTTTAAATAAAGCAAAGATATTGACACTGACGTTATTCTTAATTAAATTTGCTTATGTGAGTAAAAGTATAAAAATACAGTATACCTAAATGTCTTATTCAGAGAATGAAAAACGAGAAATTTTCGAACTTTATTACAAAAATGGTTATAATGCAAAACTTGCTGTAAGGGAATATCGAAGACTTTATGAAGGCATAAGGATAATTCCTACCAATAAAACATTTTTTCTACTACTGTATAAATAAATTAACTTTCGGGCCCTAGCAACACGAAAGAAGACGAAAGTAAATGTTACAGTTACCTGAATATTATCCGTTGCTAGCTACGAAAGTAGGTTGCTAGCTACGAAAGTAATACTTTCGGTGCCAGGACAAAAAAATCGAACTGACAGACTCTGACAGTACTCAAATAACTAGTTGTCAACAATACTTAAATAACTAGTTGTCATGGATTATTTTATAGGTGAAAAATTTTTCTATTTTATCATTTTAATTTGAATAAAATCAAAGTTTATTACTTAATAATATATTCATCAGAGAACAGTAGTAGAAAAAATTTAATACATTACACGATTCGAAAGCCTTTTTTGGTGGTCGGAGGTATTAAATCACCTCGGCTTTGCCTCGGCAATTCAAAAACCTCCTCACACCAAAAAATTAACTTTCGCATCTAGTAATGTAAATAACTATTAAGAGTCTATCAGGAAGTTTTACTTGAAGCATCTTTCAAACGAAAAAGGAGAACAATAGAGCCAAATGAACAAAATGAAAATGACGAATTAGATATCCTTCTCTATTTTCAAGGTATTTTTTACACAATTTGAACGTTTGTTCTTGTTAATAATTAATAATTATTATTTTAGAAAATCCTTTTGCTTCAATTCTAAATGCTGTTGATATTCTACGCAAAACATACTATAAAAAACAGATACCTTGTCAAAATATACTTTTCATGCCTATAAAATTTTACCCGTTCAAGCGTTGAGCCAAGATTACGCTTTTGTCAAGATATGATGGAACACTTGAATCAACAACATCAATTTTTCAATAAAATTATCTGGACAGATGAAGCAGCCTTTTCGACCGCCGGAAGATTTAATAGGAAAAATGTGCACTATTGGGCTCCTGAAAATCCCTACGCTATTCGGGAAATACGGCATTCTGGTCTAAGTTCCGTGCACGTATGGTGTGGGATTCTTAATAATCAAATATTAGGACCAATATTTTATAATGGAAATCTGAACGGGCGAAATTATTTAGAGTTAATAGGACCAGTAATTTAAAATTTGGTTGAACATCATATTGATATATTTTGGCAACAAGATGGCGCTCCAGTCCACAACATTGCTGCCGTTACGGAAATTTTAAACGAAAATTTTCCGTTTTGGATAGGCAGGTTTGGCCAGATGAGGTGGCCACCAAATAGCCCAGACTTGACCGTAATGGATTCCTTTCTGTGGGGCTTTTTAAAAGGAAAGTTGGGCGAAGAAAAACGTCAGCTAACCGTTAATATTATAAGAGAAAGAATAACCCAAGAAGTTGAAACACTAAACCATCGCAATCAGGGAATTATCTTGGCAGCTATCGAAAGACAGAAGAGAATTTATAGGAAATGCGTTGAGCAAAATGGGGAACATGTGGAACATTTAATTCAATAATTTTCGTTTTATTACTTTTAAACTTTAAAACTTTCAAAAACTATATCTATCCGATTACTAGTGATTTCATAACAAAAATAAAAAGCCAATTTTCGATTGCTTTTAGTGGGAAAATTGTTACATTTAGGTATAGGACATGTTATATGAGTTATGATTAGAATTTTATGCAGAATCCGAATATGCAATAATATATAGGGCGTTCTATTAAAAAATATATAAATTTGATTCGGTGCGTTTTTGTGGAACACCCTGTATTATATTTCTATTATCGGTAAAAAAATTCAGACGATGCCCTACAATTCAGTAAAAAAATCAGCTTTCCATCTTAAAAAATGAAGAAGCTAGAGTGGGGTGACATTTATAACCAATAACCCTGTACATAGAAGCAAACAATGATGAGGTTCAAACACATACAGATATCTCTTTATAAGTCCAAGATGGCATGATTAAGCTCAAATGCAAAGTTCCAGTTGGTTCTAGAATGGAACCGCGCGTGTCAATGTACAATGAGAAAAATAATCCAATACCTACAACAGCTTTGCTAAATAAATTGCTATAGTATCAAACCCGCTTTAGTGTTATATCAATTCCAGATTTGCTAAAACAGTGTTTTTGTTGGTAGTAATCAGTTTTATTAGCAGCACAGTCTTGTTAAATAATGAATTGCTTTAAATACAGCTATTGTGAAAAAAATAAATTGTATCTTCTCAATGCGACGCATTTTGTTTCCAGTCAAGCGCTTTTCCTCTGCAATTAAGAAAACGGATCAGCAGCGTCTCTAAAAACGGATTGTATCCGTTAGAACCTATAATCCACCAGACGTTGGTGGGGGGTTCGTAGCGGTCGACAATCGCCGCGCGCCCTAGTCTAGTATTAGTCAGCCCGGTGAGACAAAGATTGGCGGAATGGAAACATGTGACGTCAGAGTGTGACGTCACATGCCAGACAATTGTCAATAGAACCGCCCTACGTTTACCGTCCCCATCCTTGTCGTCTATCCTTGTCTAAGGTCCTCATCATTTATGAGTTAATATAACTTCTACGTCGTTATTTGTTTAAACTGAATGTGTTTACTAAGAAACGCGACCTTTCTTCGTTCGAGCTATACTTGTCTCTCTTTATATCTAGCGAAGGTAACTTGATGCAGACAGAGACAGATCTATGCTACAAATTACCCGAGCCATTAAATTATGTTTAAACGTTCAGTGTCTTCTTGGACTCGGCCACAAATAATGGAATCGCCCAGCCCAACCTCGCATTTATAAAATAAAATGATAATGGCCGACAAAGTTTATGAAAGAGTTTGTTTAACTTATTAACTTGATCTTTTCTATTAATATTGTTCATGAACACGAGCCTGTTTACATTTCATTCTGCTAAAGGTAAGTTTGCTAACTTTGATTAATTATTTCTATGATTATACAAATCAAAACCATAACATAAACTGAATATTAACCAAAATGTGCCAACATTTGTTTAATTATTTTCTCCTAAATTTTGGTAAATCTATAAATACGCATATTTTAATTACTAAACCCTACGATACTAATTTAAATCTTGCTGATTCTTGCTTACTATGTATGTATATTATACGATCTATTTTTTTGATCTTTTTTAAACCTTTTGTAGATTCTCTGCCTACTAAACTCAAGTGGAGTGTTTTTTCCATGATCTGATCATTGGTTTTTTTACATTGTGGTATTTTTGTTTTAGATCAGCTGTTCGTTATGTGAAAGAATGAATTTTGGAGACAATATTTTGTCTTCACCTTAAGGTTAGCTATAAAAAGTTTTTGCCCAGGCCTTTCCGCTTTTCCAGGCTGACAATTGAAATTTGTATTCTAATTCAAAATACCTACACATTGCTTAGAAAGCTGAAAGTAGAGAATGAATGAAAAACCAGTTAACGAGGAACTCGATCAGCAGATTACGAGAAATTATAAGACATACTCAAATGGTAATTATTGTGATTTTCATTTAATATTTTAATAAAATTATGTCATGTGCATTTTTGAGTTTTATTTTTTATTTTCTTCGAGGCTAGACCAACAACAATATAGAGTATTTTATTTTAAAGTGATATTTAGTCGAAAAGGTTATTCAGAATGCTGCTATTTGATTTTTACTACATATAAAATCAACTAACGGGATTTTGAATAGTTTTTTTGGCTTAAATATTACTTTAAAATATTTCGCCAGAAAAAAATAACAAAACTATGGGCGTTTAAACGTCCCGCCTCTAGCCTCGAGGTTCCAACCAGACCCGATGGTGGCGCTCTTTTTGATACTTTTGACATTTCCTTAATGACATTTTTGCTTCGACCAATTAACATGCTTGTTTGTCGTCTTCCTGGTGTAAGTATTCGTTGGTATTAGTTCTAACGTATTTGTTGCGCATGTCACATCGTCGTTCAAAGTCTTCTAGCTGTTCTTTCTGAATTTGAGTTTTATTGATCGTACCAATACCTACTTGTTTCAATTAATTTATTATTACTTTTTATTTAAGTTTTTTTAAACTTTGCATGTCAGATAAAGCAATAGGAAATTTTTATTTCGCACAACCCATCATTAGTATTGGACTTTATAATCTATGGAGGAATTTTACCACCTCAGTAAACCATGTTGCATAATATACAGGGTCGCTTTTATGTATGGAAACGATCGATTATTTGCTAAAGTAAGATAGCAAGCAAAGAATGTTAAATACAAAACTTTTAGGGTTTTTAGAAATCTATTACACTGCACATAAACTAAGTATACAGGATCAGTCAAAAAGCCATGGAAGAACAAAGTTACTTTATTTTAAATGGACCCCCGTGTATATTATTCAATATTTCAATTATTTACAAGATTCTAAAAAAAATGTTAAGCACACCACATACCCAGTCTTAACCGTTTTCGAGATATCGAGTTTCGAATATCGTTTTCAAATAAATTATTACATTCATTAATTTTCTAGTCCATCAAGTTACCTTACAAAATATTTATTTCCATAACAATGTTGTTTTGTCATCTTGACAACAGATATGCCAAAAATACTTACATTTACAATTTGTAAACAATTTTCGCGTAAAAATGGCACGTTTAAGTGATACCGAGCGCATTGAAATTTTAATGATGACAGGGTACGGTATATTTTTAATGAATTGCATCCAGATCGGGAACCTATAACTCAATCAACTGTTTCCAAAACATTGCAGCGTTTTCAGGAAACTGGAGGTGTGAAAGATCGACCAAAAAGTGGAAGACCGGTAAGCGTTACTAATGAAGAAAATTCTCTAAATGTCATGTTAGATGTAGTAGAAAATCCAATAACGATATTTATTACTTTTACCAGAGAATATTGTTCCACAGCTCAGACGATTATTCACGAACCATAATAATCCCAATTTACCGGCTAAACAAATATTGTTTCAACAAGATGGGGCTCCACCACATTTTGGACGGATGGTGAGGGAATATCTAGAGGAAACTTTTCCTGGTAAATGGATTGGGCGCAGAGGTGCAATTGAATGGCCTGCTAGGTCTCCTGATATGACCCCTCTTGACTTTTTTCTTTGGGGCCATATCAAAAATTTAGTGTACAAAAATAGGCCACAAAATATCGAAGATTTGCAACAAAGAATAATGCATGAAATTTCCAGTATTGCTTTCAATATCCTTTTAGATTCGGTACAAAATTTTGTTCACCGAATTCATTACTGCCAGGAGGTAAACGGTGGACACTTTGAGCACCTTATAAAATAGGATTTCAAATTGTTGTTTACTAAAATTTAGTTTGTCTTTTTTATTATTGTTATTAGCTTTATTTTATTTATTTTTTATTTATTTAGCTTTATTTTTTATTAGCTAAGGGAAATTCTTGGAAAAAAATTGTTACAATCCATATATAAAGCGCTTGTAGAATCTTTAATAAATTATGGCATAATTGCATGGGGTGGCCTGTACAAAAATTCGCCAAAACCATTAAATGTTGTTCAAAATTATATATTAAAAATAATTAATAAATAAAACAAACGCTACTCGACCCAATTACTTTACAATGAAGATACTTTAAATGTACGATCCCTATACATATTAGCAGTCTCAATATTCACTCACAAAAAACCCGAACTAAAAAAACCTATTAATCATAGATATACAACACGAAGCAAAACTGAAAAACACCTCAGAATACCTCACAGTAATACAAATATTAATTTACGCTTCTTCAGCTACCTAGCTCCAAAACTATATAACATATTACCCGTAGAAATTAGAAATATCAACAATATTAAAAAATTCAGGAAATGTTGCAAAACATTTATATATACAGACAATCATAAATTCACTGACTTATTCTAAATTGTTAATTTTTTTTTCTCTGACACATAGCTGTTTATAAATATTTTTCTTGTTTATGCACACTCTAACCCCGTTTCGAAAATACGCTTCAACCATGAATGTTTTGTGCTGTTTCGTAAAGCCCATTGTGTGAATTGTTCAAGAAATTGGAAAAATTAGCGATGAATCAAATTACTTGTAACGACTGTCAAAGATGACGGAATAACGGGTTGATTGTTAAATATTCAGGTAGTTACTGATACCCAACAGGTATTAAGCTCTACGGCTCAGCATTACGTCCTTAGATGCAATACCCTCTTTGATGCAAATGATTTTTGCTCGCACGGTACTAAATTAAATGGTAAAGTCAATAAACAGAACTGTTGATATTGATCCGCAGAAAATCCTCACTGGATGGACCAATCATGGATTTACTATGCACTTATTCGTGTTTGTTTTGTTCGGGGTACAAGAGTTTTTATAACACTCATAGAAAAAAATAATTCACCGACAAATAATTATTTTGCGGTTTTCAAGCGAAATAAAAACAAGGAAAAATCCCGTAGAGGCTTAGAGTAGAGGAAACACTTCTTCAGATCGTAATCGCGCCGCGTAAATCATCTGCAAACACGGAATAGACATATTTTATGTCAAACGACGCAATGTGATCGTCTTTTTCAAGAATTTTAATGGGCATTTCTACGTGCCAACGGGCTTGTTCCTTCGAGAAAACATAAAAGGACTAAATAATGGAAGGTCGCCGGGCTAATAAACATATTATTATAATTAGTATTTTCTATATTAAGACGTACCTATACAGTGTGACCAGTAAAGTCCGCATTATATGGGATTTTTTTTTATTAATAGCTTTATTCGAAATTTTACTTTGGCATCAAGTTGTTCTGCTTCGACCTAGATGAAAATTAATCAAAAAATAGTAGTCACGTGATTCGCGTTATCGCCTTTTTACAAAAATAATTTAAAGGTAGGGTTAATTCTGATAATATCGAAAAAAGTTATTAGAAAAAGTTTTTTTAAATGCAGTTTCTAGACCACATGCAAAATTTCAGCTGCATAAGATAAAAAAAAATTTCCACATAATAAACACTTTACTGATGACAATGTGTTCTTTGTTGTCTTAATATTAGGGTGTATTACTTTCAGATACAAACTACGTTTTCAAAAATACATATTTTTTGAAGTTACCTTATACAGGGTCAAAAACAAATAAACTTTGCATCACATGCGACCAAATTTGAATAGCCCAATTTTGATTTTGTAGAAAAACACACATTTAATATGGTGCTACTTTAAAGAAAATGTATCTAAAAAAAGCATTATCAAAACTAAGAAGTTTTATGTAGGTTGCGTTGAGTCTTATTTTGCAAAAGTGGTGCAATTTACAAAATATGGGTAAAAATCAAAATTACCTTATTATATTATATAGAGCTGAAATTTTGGGCTAGAAACTGCATTTAAAAAAACTTTTTCTTATAACTTTTTTCGATACTTTTAGAAATAACCACACTTTTAAATTATTTTCTGGAAAAAAATTAAAATTTGACAGATAATGCGAATCACGTGACTACTATTTTGCTTAATTTTTATCTCGATCGAAGCAGAACTTAATGCCAAAGTCAAATTTCCAATAAAGCTATTAATAAAAAACCCATATGATGCGGACTGATCCCACTGTATAATGCTGGATCTTATATTTAATCTATTTTACTTTTGTGACACAGGAAAGTATTGTAATCAAGATTTTATTTAACAATATTATCATTAGTAAGGAAAATGTGTGGACCTAAGCATAACGTCTTCCTACACTGAGGAAAATGATCTAATACAAAAAGTTTACTAAGACATAGTTTGTAGAAGCTTATTTTTTATTAACCCATATTAAATAAATTGCAATGTTGTTGTTCTCAGGAAAGAGCTTTCTTTCTCTACAATTAAGAAAGCAGAACAGCAGTCTAAAAAACGAATTGTATCTATTAGAACCTATAATCCACAAGACGTTGGTGGGGGTTCGTAGTACATAGTATTAATTTTAACGTATTTGTTGCGCAGGTTACTTCGTTGTTCGGAGTCTTCTAGCTGTCCTGTCTGAATTTGAATTCTATTGATAGTAATAAATCTATTGTAATAGCCTAAATTCGCTGCTGAAACAAAGAAGAAAGAAAAAAAACTAGAATTAATATACCTAGTAAGGAGCCGTTAAACTAGACGCCGCCATACCTAGTTTAGTAGTTAGTAAACAAAAAAAAACCTACAAAAACCTACAAAATAATTTACCTACCACATAAGAACTTACTACACATAACACTGCACCAATACATACACCTACACCAACACCAGTACGTTCTTAGCAACTTCTTACTGCAGCTTCAGATCAGCACTGCAAGTTCTCTCCCTGAAACAGTGGGGTCCTAATAGCTGTGAAGCATGCGCACGTGTACCTCTTCTGAAGCACAAACACATGTACAATGCACAAAATCAGACACCTACACAAATACCATCACAGTAAGTCGCTAACAACAAACACTTCTAACGGCTTACTACTGCTTCAGATCAGCACTGCAAATACTGTCCCTGAAATAGTAGGGTCCTCATAGCCGTGAAGCATGGACACGTGTTATCCGTTCTGAAGCACGTACACTGCACCAAACGTCCTACACCTACACAAACACCTTCACAGTAAGCTGCAAATAAATAAACAAGTAATATGACAAAACCGAAAGCTAGGTAAACCGGTACCTAGGTCTAGGTGAAGTACGAAGCAAACCACCCACTAGGCGTGCAGAGCGGAAATACTAAGCGACTGATCTGAAGGTTTGTGCGCGGAAACCGCAGGAACACGGGGAGTTTAGTCGGTAGGCAGCCCCATCAGGGTTGAATCCGAAACTATACTCTGCCTCACAAGGTGCCAATCTTTAGAAGATTCTCCTCGAAAAAATATGATAAATTCAGTTATAGTGAAAAAGTCAATCATCTACAGTTTTATGTTAATACATACAAGCGTGTCTTCGGAAGTTCTTACCAAATGGGAAACTTTTTTATTATTAATTTTACGAAAAAAAATTATTCTTTATAAAAAGCTCTGCATGGTCTAAAACCTAAAACGCAACCATCAAATATCGAAATTTTCTAGTCATATACGAGGTTTGTCAAAAAATGTGAATTTTTCCCAAGAATGTGAATTTTTCCCAAGAGTAAAGTACCTTTATTTTTGACATTATCAAAAATTGTTATAAAAAAAAGTTGATCAGAACTAAAAACTACGGCTAAATGTGCAATTATACGCATTTATGTTGAAAAATTATTTTATTGATTTATTATTAATTATTTAATTGTTTAATTATTTAATTAATTTAATGCGCGTTATTGCACATTTAGACGTGGTTTTTAGTTCTGATCAACTTTTTTTAATAACAATTTTTGATAATGTCAAAAATAAAGGTACTTTATTTACTCTTGGGAAAAAATCACATTCTTGGGCAAAATTCACATTTTTTGACAATCCTCGTATATGACTGGAAAATTTCGATATTTGATGGTTGCATTTTAGGTTTTAGACCATGCAGAACTTTTTATAAGGAATAATTTTTTTTCGTAAAATCAATAATAAAAAAGTTTCTCATTTGGTAAGAACTTCCGAATACACGCTGTATAGTTTAAAAAAATTCTTGCAATTCTGAATATAGACAGAAAATAATAATGAACTATAAACATTAGTATTATTGTGAAAGAAGCGCGGGGTGCTCGATATACGAAAAATATAGCACAAAGCGCCCCACGCTTTTTTTGCACTATAATACCTACTAATGTTTATCGTTTATTATTATTTTCTGCCTATACTTAATATTAAGAATTTCAAGAATTATTTTAAACTATATTTATTTTCCTCTTTTTAGTTTGATTAATTATTAAAGCGTGTTTTTAGTTTTTTCGAAACTATATTTATTTTTCATTTTTTAGTTTGAGTTATTGTTAAGAAAAAAAATTTTTGAGTAGATTGAGCTAGATTAGTAAGTAGATTATTGTATTGTCAGCGGTTCTTAATAAGTCTACAAAATTTAAATTAAATCTGACCGTTTAAAGTAGGTCAAAATCGGGTTCAAAGAAGTCGGTTACAAACAAACATACATACAAACCCGAACAAACCGGAGCAAACCCGAACAAACGACAAAAATTTTGAAAATTAAAAAAAAAAATTTGATAAAATTTCATTTTGACGGGAATTTTTTTCTTAATTTTTCTCTATTCTTAGCGACACCTATACGACCCCACGTTTGTTTCATTACTATCGGTTATTGTAATAATTCTGACATATTGACAGGTGTCAAATTTTGACAAGAGAATTTTTTGCTTATTTTTTCCGAAGTCTGACCCCATAATTTGTTTTGTCAAAATCGCTTCATCGTTTTATACTTGACAGCTGTAAAAATTTGACAGAAGAATTGTTTGCGTGTAGATTATTGTATTGTCAGAGGTTCTTGATAAATTTACAAAATTTAAATTAAATCTGACCGTTTAAAGTAGGTCAAAATTGGGTTCAAAGAAGTCGGTTACAAACATACATAGAAACAAACATAAGTACAGGTGAAGCTAATAAAAGCGTGTTAAAAAAGTTTGGATTTGTAAATTAATACAAGCAAAAAAAAAAAAGAAATATGGGCAAATTTGAAAAAATTACCCAGCAAACAATGAATCAATGGCCATCCTTTGGCCCAGTACTGGCAACAGTGGCAAGGTGCAGGCCACGATAGCGATTTGGCATACCAATGCCGGCATTTCAACTTTATTACACTGGCAGTATTGGCCAAAGTCACCATAATTAAAGTAGTTGCTGGCACATTGTCTTTTCGATACCGGCCATATGATGACGAAATCGCGATGCTAGGCCAGCATTGGTCTCAATGTATTGTAACGGTAGTAATGGAATGCGATGAGAAAAAGTCATTGGCCAGGTGTCTGTAAAAACGTGCATACATACATTTTTACACAATCACAATTACTGTTTAAATGACAACTTGACAAGTCCACATTTACTTGTGGCACACACTCTTTCTTTAAAATGTTTTACAATTTTATAGTTTGTGTATTAACAGCATGACGTCATGCAAAACATTTAGTTGCTACCGGCTTGGTAATGGCCCAATTCTTCCAAAACTTCCTTATGCACGTGATAAATTGCTTAATTCCTATTGGTCGGTCCTATGAAAGAAAGTTCGCAACGTTGCCGTTTGAGCCATTTTTACATAGCTACATTGACAGTTATTGAGTCTATCGATAGTTTTTGTATTCAACTTCTATAGATGGTAAATATATTTTGTAATTAAAAATTATATATTATTGTAATTAATTTACTTTGTTAATGTTTCAAGGTTTGATTATCTATTATCCGATCCGATGCTAAAATTAATATTTTTAAAACGGAAAACAAACTCAAAAGTTGGCAGCGTAGTCCTGCCTCCCGGCCTTCTCGAAACTCATCGTTCGAGGTTCGAATTCGGCCATTTTGATGTTATATAGCGTCTTGGCGTAAGCGTACAGGCAAATTTTGTGATTCAAATGATTGAAAGTGAGAAAAAAGTGTATTTGTTTGTGCAGACACTGCAGACTGATAATGGACCATGGACTGATAACACTTTTTTTAAAATCCATCGTTCGACGTAATCATTAAACATTTTTCAGGATTTTTTCTAACTTTATTGTATTCTATTTTCGTTTTTGTTGCGGTCGGGGATGCTTTGAACGGTAGTATGACTTCTATTCACAATCTTACCTATTGTAAATGCAAAATGTATTTGCTAATAAATATATATTTAAAACATTTAGGGTGTACGAGTTTCACTTTGACAGTCCTGTATATAGGGTTCGGGTCAGTACAGTTTCGTCACCAGAACTGTACTGGCAAATAATCTATTGGCCATAAAGGTTTCGGCCGGTAGCAAGGTAGCCATTACCTTGCAATCACGGCTGGCCTGTATCAGCCCACATGCTGGCCGGTGTGTACTATTCGTACTGGCCCGTCACCGTTTGCCAATACTTTGCCGTAATGGCCATTCTGGCAACAGGGTATTTGGCCAGCATTGGGCCAGACCTGAAATGTTAGCTGGGTACGTTTTTAGCTTTTATTAATTTATTACATATTTTATTTACGCAAAACTGTAATTCTTCCACAAATACCGGGGCCGCTTTTTGGAGAAAACGAAAAATAAACAAAATAAGAAAATGACGATTACCTACTTCACTGAACTCATCATCATTTTTTCTTGAAGGTTTACAAAAAAGAATACCGAACTTCGGGAAATTCAGTGGAAGTAAGCACATAAGTACATTATTTTTAGCGACTAAAGTCAAATTAATCTTAGAACTAGCCGCATCGCCTGTCATTAATGGCACCCTGTTGACGTCTGGTATATTTTACGTTAAGCGGTTGGCTACAGAAACAGAACCGGACTAAGTTCTTTTACATTTGCCTTCGCCATCTGTTAAATTTTGTAAGGAATTCTTAACATTTTGTAAAGTTATAGAGTAGATACTAATTTTATTATTTATAAAATAAACTAATCGGCGTTGTGGTCTTTTGGAATTTGGTTTAAGAGGTGCGCCGTCTTTCGGAAGAGACGGTAAACTGTGGGCCCCGTGTCATGGATGTTGGCACGTTAAAGAACCCTACCCTCGACAAAGAGGGATTCGGCAAAATTACCAGATAGTGTGTGACAAATTCCCTGGCGTCGGTGATTGGCCTCGTTGCGGAAAAAGGCCGACGTAAAATAAATAAATAAAAAAAAAAATAATAAAATAAACTATTGACAGACTAATACCTACCAAAATAAGTATGTAAAATCATAAAACTAAAGGAAAAACCATTTATTTCTTTAAGTGATTATTTATAAAAAGAAAAAATAGGTACTTATTTATTTATTATATTAGGAAGAAAGTTATACATTTTTTGTGAGGTTTAAGCTTTGTGGTGCACGTCACTATATACCCTTTTTGTATTGTTACTTTTGTGGAAATTTTATATATGGATATACAGGGTGTCCCGAAAGTAATGGGACACAGAGCAACAGCAGACTCCTTAAGGCGAAATAATGTGATGTACTTAAACTTGCCTTATCCCAAAATTGATAACAACAAAGATACAGGGTGGCAAAGTTTTAATTTTGTTTTCGTTTTTTTGCGATTACTTCTTAACGAAACGACATAGCAGCACAAAATTAAGGCTTTTGGGGTTTTTTGAGGTAAGGAATTCAAAATTATCCATAGTTTTTGTGTACCCAGTAGAGGGCGCTGCCTACGGCATGGCTCACTCCTTTTAGCTGGCATAACTTTGTTTAGGCTTCTTATATCGATCCGACTATTAAAAAAATAAGTTACTTTACTTCTTTCACATGAGGCAGAATTTCCTTAATTCTTACCTTTGGTTTGGCTTTCCTTGTTTTATAAGCCTGGACAATGTTTGTTGTCATTTTGCTTGCAAATATACCGTTGACTTGTTTTGGTTTTCTACCATTTTGAACTAACGTCAAGTGAACGGGAATCTACTATCTACTTTCTGTTCACGTTGCAGTTTTCTTTTCGGTCAACAGGTAGGATTTCTTTTTAATGTTTCTCAAGGTTTAACTACTCTCTTCTAGGGGGCGTTGTTGCGGATAGTTGAAATTACACCGAGTTTGTAGGTTACCTTCCTGGTTGGTTTTGCGCTTGGAATAATAGACACCAGAGGGACCTATGAGTACTAGTTTTGAATAATTACAGTGTAGCGCGCGTTTTATCTCACCTTATCCTGTACTTTTTTTGCGGCCTTTTTTGCACTATTTATTCACTGCGAGTACTACGTTGATACCTACCAAAATCGACAAATTCCTTTCTTTCTTGAACCTTTGGCAAAGCTAGTAGCTGTTCGGCTTTGAAAACTTATTTAATTATTTTACCCTAATTAAAAGTTTCACGCTAAGTACCAGGTAGGTGAATTTCCTTATTATATCAAATTCTCAAATAAAATGTTACAGTTCATTATATTGAGGTATTTTATTGAGTTTTAAATTTCTCTGTAATTAAGTTGATATTAAAAATGCTTACTCTTTATTATGTTCTTAGAAGAATGGTTACCTATCTGGGACTTACCTTCTTTTTATATGTGTTTACAGATTTACCAAAAAGATAAAAGAAGCAATTAAAAGTAAATTTACTGGCATGCTCTGAGTTTTATTGGTCTAAACCCACGTAAAATATACCCTGAGAAAAAACCGTCACATCTTGGCACCCAATCAAGAGGCCAGAAAATTTGAGATGCCAAATTTACAACATTCGCCAGAGACAGAAAATAATCCATCTTCGGGTGTAGGAACACCTAGGTTCACCAGAAGTGGTAGAAACATCCGTCTTCCTTCCTACTTAGACCAGTTTGATATGTCAAACTCTAGAAGGCCGCCATCTTCAGAGCCTCGCCTTCTGCCTGGAAGAAGCAGATGGTCTTTGGATCCACCAACTGAAAATATACCGAATATCAATATTCAAGGTAGGATCCAACCAAATTTAAATCGAGGTAACCCAACTTTTCGTATGGAGCCCTTCACAGCGGGCTTCAATCATTCTGGGCCGATCAGCGCAGCTGGACAGTCTGCCCAGAACGTGCCGCCACCCCCATCATCGTCTATGGAGGTTCCACCCCCTCAACAGCATATGTTTTTTGCTCCTGCTAATCCGTTAAATGTTCAGAACGAAGATATATTAAGAATAGTAACACAAGTGGTAGCTACAATGCAAAATTTAAATATAAATAATAATTGTAACAATAATTTACCTCAATCTCAGTTAAATAACATAAATATTCCATTCGATATTAAACAGCTGCCAGTTTTCGAAAACAATGGTTCGTTGCATCCCATGGAGTTTTTGAGTAGGATTGAAAGTAGTTTAGCAGTCAATCAATTGCCATATCACGACATTTATAAGATCCTCATTAATTCGTTTAAGGGGCCCGCACGCCTATGGGCGGATGCCTTTTTACATACCTTTCAAAATTATTTAAATTTTAAACAAAATTTTTGTGAACAGTTTTGGGGGGCAACAAAGCAGTTGCAAGTTAGGTTACAATTAGATTCTGGTAGGTACAGGGAAGGGGACTCCCTAGTGGACCATTTTAATTATAATGTAAGCCTAGCTAAATTTTTAGACCCACCATATCCTATTGAATTACTGATTTCCACTATAGCTCGTCATTTTTCGCCCAGTATTTCAGTATTATTGGTGGGAGCTAATACTTTAGAGGAAGCCCTAAGGAGGCTACGACAGGCCGAGTACTATTTTAGGGGTCATGATGACGTAGTCACACCGGTTACGATACCTTCCAAAAATTATTCTACTCAGCCTAAAAAATACTTTAACGATAGAAACAATAAAAAACAAACTTTTAATCTGGAAGTGTCAGAAACCGTCGACGAGTCGGAAAACTGTTAATTTTCTCGGAAAATCAAGGTCCTATCCGGGAAAATTTAATAAAAAGGACCGTACTAGAAACTTTTTCTGATGAACAAATTGACCTCGATAATGTTTTGAAAGCTAGTGAGAACTTTAAATCGCCAATAATAACAGTAAATTTTTTTAACTTTAATTTCCCTGCTTTGGTTGACACTGGCAGTGAAATTTCATGTTTTTCTTCAGATGTTTGGGCTCAACTAGAGCCTAACCATCATATCATCCCCTCTTTTTCTTGTGCAGGCGTTAAGGTTATTGGGGCTTTTAAAACCAAACACAAACGTGTAGAAAAACAAGTTTCTATGTCTTTTTCCATCGAGAAAGAGAAGTTTACACATGAATTTTTAATTATTAATGAGTTAAATTACCCTGTTATATTGGGTATAGATTTTTTGCGTTTAGTAAAAGCAAAAATTGATTTAGGAAAAAATTGCCTAATATTTTTTTTAAAAGATAAAACGTTGACAGTCCCTGAAATTCCTTCGGTTACTTTCATGGGCGAGCCAGAAAAAATTTGTGCTCGTTTGGTTTCGGAAAAGGTAAATGAAATAGTTTCTCCGGCGTCTTTTCCTGACAATACCTTTGAGGAGCAAGTAAATGCTGTCTTAAGGGATAGTCAGCTTTTAGAAGAACAAAAAAATATTTTTCGTGATTTTTTACAAAAGAACAGGGAGGTTTTTTCTGAGACTCCGGGTCTTACTAAAATTTATTCGCATGAAATTAAATTAAAAGATGAATCAGAATTTTTTATAAAACCCTATCCCATACCTTTTGCACATAGAGAAGCTGTGGAGAGGTCTATTGCCGATATGGTCAAGTGGGGTATAATTGAACGTGCTAGTACACCCTATATTTCACCCTTAAGTACTGTGGTTAAAAAAGATGGATCTGTAAGAATTTGTCTAGATGCTCGTCATTTAAATTCTGTTATGTCCAAAGACTTTGAGTTGCCTCGACCAATTGAGGATATCCTAAGGAGCCTTCAGGGTTCACAGTTTCTGTCTTCTCTAGACTTAACCATGGGTTACTGGCAGATTCCATTAAAAGAGGAATCCAGAAAATATACAGGTTTTATGGTAGGTACTAAAACTTATCAGTTTAAGGTTCTTCCTTTCGGTCTCAGCACAGCCGTCTCTTCCTTTACTCGATGTTTAGATCTTGTTTTTGGTGAAGGTTTTGAGAATTTTTTAGTAAAGTATTTGGACGACTCTTTAGTTTTGTCTCCAGATTTCAATACTCATTTGCTACACCTGCAAAACATTTTTGATCGTTTATGTCAGGTAGGACTTAAATTAAATTTAAAAAAGTGTCGTTTTTTTAAACAAGAATTACCTTTTCTTGGTTATATTTTAAACCAAGAGGGTGTCAAGCCTAATCCAGACCGCGTCTCAGCTGTTAAGGATTACATCAGTCCTTCTAACAAAAAAGAGGTACAAAAGTTCCTGGGACTCGTCAATTTTGATAGGGGTTTTTGCCCAAACCTTGCTGAGACTACGGAGCCTCTTACTCGTTTACTTCACAAGGGAACAAAATGGTGTTGGGGGGAGGAACAGAAGGAAGCTTTTGCTAAAATAAAAGAAATCCTAATGGAGTCAACGCTTCTTTACTTTCCAGATCCTTCATTACCTTTTCACGTGTCTGTTGACAGTTCTGGCACCGGGTTAGGTGCAGAGTTATTTCAGGTAGCCGGAAATGAAAAGAGGGTTGTTGCTTGGGCAAGTAGGCTCTTGCTGCCACGGGAATCCAGGTACCACTCTAACGAACAAGAAGTACTTTGTGCTGTCTGGGCCTTAAAAAGATGGAGGACTTTTTTGTTAGGAAAGCATTTCTATTTGCATACTGACAATCGATGTCTTACCTTCATTAATTCCTGTCGTTTGTTATCTCCTCGTATAAGCAGGTGGGCACTTTTACTGCAAGAATATGATTTTACAGTACAATATGTTCCAGGTCCTCAAAATGTTGTGGCTGATGCCCTTTCACGCTTTGCCTGTGTCCGTTTACCTGTACCAGATAATAAATGTTTTAAAATTTTGAGCTTCACTCTTCCTAGTAATTTCAGGAAAAAATTAAAGGATATCCCTCGTCTTCAAAGGGAAGATAAAAAATTAGGAGATATTATTATCAAACTGCAAGTTGAATCCAATGAGTGTTCTAACCTGCAAAGTCGTTTCTTGTTGTTTAACGATACGCTGTACATTAGGCACTCCGATGATGAACCTTATCGGCTTTGTGTGCCCAAGACACTGACATCAGATTTTTGTGTGGCTTATCACGAAACCTTGGGGCACTATGGCGCTTTTAAAACTTGGTCAGCCTTAAAACACGAGGTTTGGTGGTCTAATATGTACCCTGAAATTAAAAGAGTTATTCGTAGCTGTGATATTTGTCAAAAAAGTAAGACTGTTTCCTTACCAAAGCCGGATATCCATCCCATTATTCCAAATTCCAAGGGGGATTTAGTGGCCTTGGATCTTTATGGACCGTTAATTCGTAGCCGTGGTGGAGCTACCTATTTGCTTGTCGTTCTAGACGTTTACACCAAATATACTGCTCTTTATCCTCTTAAACGAGCTACTACCCGAGCAGTTTTGAGTAGACTGACTCTTGACTATTTTCCTAACATGGGAAAACCATTGAGAATTCTTAGTGATCATGGTACACAATTTACGGCCAAGTCCTGGAGATCCACCTTAGAGTCTTTGGGAGTTCAAGTTATTTTTTCTTCCATCCGGCATCCCCAGGCCAACCCTTCTGAGAGGGTTATGAGAGAATTAGGTCGTTTGTTCCGGGTGTTTTGTAATGAAAAACACTCCAGGTGGGCATTCGAGGTTAATAAATTTGTTTTCTTCCTAAATAATGTGGTGCATGAGTCCACCGGTTTCACTCCCACTGAATTGCATCATGGTACCTCACCGCCAAAATTGTTACCCGAGGATTTTTTGTTACCAGGTACCGAACTTTTATCCACCGATGTAAAGTTAGTTCTAGCCAAGGAAACTTTGGTTAGTAAGGCCGCTCGACGGGCGGTATTATACCCTAGTAGGCCCTACCCTGCATTCGTCGAGGGTGATTGGGTACTTTTACGTTCCAACTACATATCTTCTAAACTGAAGTCAGAAACAAAAAAATTTCTTCTTCTGTTTGAAGGTCCGTATTTAATTAAAAAGAAAATCAGTTTTTCTACTTTTATTTTGACTTCTACAGACGGTAAAAAGGAAAGAGGTTCTTTTCATGCCAGTTTGTTGAGACCGTATTTTAAGAGAGAAGGTTAATGTTTGTTTTTAGGTTTCACTGGAGCTTTGAGCTTTCATATTAAACCTAAAAAGGGGGGCAGTTGAGGCAGAATTTCCTTAATTCTTACCTTTGGTTTGGCTTTCCTTGTTTTATAAGCCTGGACAATGTTTGTTGTCATTTTGCTTGCAAATATACCGTTGACTTGTTTTGGTTTTCTACCATTTTGAACTAACGTCAAGTGAACGGGAATCTACTATCTACTTTCTGTTCACGTTGCAGTTTTCTTTTCGGTCAACAGGTAGGATTTCTTTTTAATGTTTCTCAAGGTTTAACTACTCTCTTCTAGGGGGCGTTGTTGCGGATAGTTGAAATTACACCGAGTTTGTAGGTTACCTTCCTGGTTGGTTTTGCGCTTGGAATAATAGACACCAGAGGGACCTATGAGTACTAGTTTTGAATAATTACAGTGTAGCGCGCGTTTTATCTCACCTTATCCTGTACTTTTTTTGCGGCCTTTTTTGCACTATTACTACGTTGATACCTACCAAAATCGACAAATTCCTTTCTTTCTTGAACCTTTGGCAAAGCTAGTAGCTGTTCGGCTTTGAAAACTTATTTAATTATTTTACCCTAATTAAAAGTTTCACGCTAAGTACCAGGTAGGTGAATTTCCTTATTATATCAAATTCTCAAATAAAATGTTACAGTTCATTATATTGAGGTATTTTATTGAGTTTTAAATTTCTCTGTAATTAAGTTGATATTAAAAATGCTTACTCTTTATTATGTTCTTAGAAGAATGGTTACCTATCTGGGACTTACCTTCTTTTTATATGTGTTTACAGATTTACCAAAAAGATAAAAGAAGCAAGAAAGCCTGTCTCCAATTAAAAGTAAATTTACTGGCATGCTCTGAGTTTTATTGGTCTAAACCCACGTAAAATATACCCTGAGAAAAAACCGTCACACACATCAAAAATGTATAACTTATTAAAGTCGCTAGGGGCAACCATTTTCGAGATAATTGCATTTGATATTTTTAATGCAAAAATTCTAAAATATTTAAATTAATTAAATCATTGAAATCAGTGGTGGCCATTTTCAACAATTGCTATCACGGCGTTGCCATTTTTATTTCTAACCATTTTGTTACTTTTAAATGTTATTAAAGTAAGTATTAAAAAATTTTTTGTTTAAAATAAAATTAGTAATTCCGTATACGAAAAAGCGTTTTTATTAGAAAAAAATAGTCAACCTTAAGTATCTACATTAAATGACACTTAGCTAATGTAGCTCATTTACAATAATTTTAAGTCAGAAATTTACCGTTGCTCGATATTCCGTTGCTTTTGGACCACGTACTTAGTTGCATTGGACATATGAAATGCGATTATCTCGAAAATGGTTGCTCCTAGCGACTTCAATAAGTTATACATTTTTGATGTAAAAGAAGTAAAGTAACTTATTTTTTTAAAAGTCGGGTCAATATAAAAATCCTAAACAAAGTTATGCCAGCTAAAAGGAGTGGGCCATGTCGTAGGCAGCGCCCCCTACTGGTTATACAAAAACTATGGATAATTTTGAATTTCTTACCTCAAAAAACCCCAAAACTGTTAATGTTGTGCTGCTATGTCGTTTCGTCAAAAAGTAATCGCAAAAAAACGAAAACAAAATTAAAACTTTGACACCCTGTATCTTGGTTGTTATCAGTTTTGGGATAAGGCAAATTTAGATAAATCGCATTATTTTGCATAAAGGAGTCTTCTGTTGCTCTGTGTCCCATTACTTTTGGGACACCCTGTTATACAGGGTGATTCATTAAGGGTGGCGACCGGCCATATCTCGGAAACTACTAGGCATAGAAATTTGGAGAAAAAAAAATTATGATTAAAGCGGTCATGAGAAAATTCTGGAAATTACTTTTAAGTTCCGCATTTTGCCGCAAGAGGGCGTAATTGAAAAGTAAATTTTAAAATTTTAAATAACTCCGAAAATCCCACATTAACGTATATGTTTGATAGCACCATTTTAAAGCTTAGACAATTATGCATCATTTTGGTCTTATGCTCATTGGCATACCGAATTTAATAAGAGTGGGGGAAGCTGTTAAAAGTGTAAACATTTAAATCGCTGTAACTTCTAAACGACTTATCCGATTTTAGCAAACTAAAGACTGTTTGGAAGAGAAATGTATGCACTTTCACCAATCGTATTTAGTTGTCCATAATAGTTCTCAATAAAATTGCTACAGGGCGCAATTTGTAATAATAATAGTTTTTTTGATTTTATCCCGAAAATTCAAATCATACGCTATAGTTATGATACCATAATCGAAAAGTAGATGAAATTTGCAAGAAAAAATGTAAAGACAGCAGTTCGATATCTTTGTTCGTTTCAGAGTTATTGCCAATAAATTAATTTTTAATACAAATTGCGCCCTCTAGCAATTTTATTAGAAACTATCTTGTACCATTAGATACGACAATTGAAGGTTCTTCCAAATAAGCTTCAATTTAGTAAAATCGGATAAGTCGTTTAGAAGTTACAGCGGTTTTAATGTTTACACTTTCAATAGCTTCTCCCACTCTTATCAAGTGAAACTGTAAACATTAAAATCCCTGTAACTTCTAAACGACTTAACCGATTTTACTAAATTTAAGCTTGTTTGGAAGAGAAAGGTAACTACCTTCAATTGCCGTATCCAATGGTACAAGATAATTTCTAATAAAATTGCTAGAGGGCGCAATTTGTATTAAAAATTATTATTTTGGCAATAACTCTGAAACGAACAAAGATATCGAACTGCGGTCTTCGCATCTTTTTTTGCAAATTTCATCTACTTTTCGATTATGATGTCATAGTTATACCGTATGATTTGAATTTCCGGGATAAAATCAAAAAAACTGTTATTATTACAAATTGCGCCCTCTAGCAATTTTATTACACACTATCGTGTACTATTAGATACGGCGATTGAAAATACTTACCTTTCCCTTCCAAACAAGCTTAAATTTAGTAAAATCGGATAAGTCATTTACAAGTTACAGCGATTTTAATGTTTACACATTCAATAGCTTCCCCCACTCTTATTAAGGCCGGTACGCCAATGAGCCTTAAAAAAAAAATGATGCAGAATTGTCTAAGCTTTTCGATGATGTAATCAGAGTTATACCTTAATATGGGAAATTTCGGAGAAATTTAGAATTAAAAAAAAAAATTTATTGTGCCCCCTTGCGGCGAAATGAGGAACTTAAAGGTAATTTCCAGAATTTTCTCATGACCGTTTTAATCATAATTTTTTTTCTCCAAGTTTCTATGCCTGTATAAGGTTTTCCGCAACTAAGGGGCTATACAGCAACAGGAGATAGTGGACTTGAAAATATGTCATTTAATTTCATTTCTTATACGGTTAAAGTAATAGAGGGTGATTCAAGTAAATACTTACTTTATAAAATAGGCGATGATTTAATGTTAAGTGTATATGAATTAAATTTGGTGTAGTTATATTTTTGAGGGCAAAAAGGAGGATTCCATATTGAGTTTTAAGATACCTCTTAGAGAATGCCAGTTACACAATATAAGTTTGATAAATTCTCGCATATATTTTTTGTGTCTCACATTTCTGACAGCTTTACCTGAAAATATGAAAATTATGAAAATTATATGTAAAAAAGTTGCGCTTCATTATTCAATTAGTTTTTGAGATAATTGCGTTTAAATGCTAAATGGCAAGAAACATTTAAATAAACACCTTTCTTAACGAAACATTTTTATTGAAAATTAGCCGTGCGTTCTTAAGCATAAATCTCCAGGTTGCTGTATTTGGCCATTAGCTATGCGACATCCTGTATATAACGATAAGTAAATGGTTTAACTAGGCACTTTATTGATTTGATAAATGGTGTTTTTACTCACTATTAAACTTAAATAATCCGTACTAAAAATCTGTCTCTAAAATATATAAAATCCAGAAGTAAAATGTTTGAAACACACACTGCACAAAAACAGCCATAGAAACACTTCAAAAACACCAATATCGGAAGAAAATAATATGACGCAACCTGACGCATGAGCTTGCTACAGCCCAATGCTGATCTTGGAACTTAAGCGACGAAACCAGGAGTGCGTTCATAACGGCTTAAGCCAAACCAATACCAACTTTACCCCTACCCCACCGAAAAGCCAAATTTAGCAGAACTTGTTGTGGACGACAAAAGCCAGTTGTCAAAAATAAGAAGTGTCAACGAACAACCTAAAAATCTATATTTCTAAAAAAATTTTTTGGGATTATGGATATAATCATCTGTTATTGTTGGTGTTGGTAATTGTAATCACTAAAGTAATTATCTACGATTGTAATTAAGTTTTTGGTTGATTAGCGTTATAATGTTCTGTACCACACTAATGTGGTTACAGATTTTTTTTTAATGATACCGATACTGAATCAGATGATGATGAAATAGAAAATTTGTATTTAGGAGCTGCTAGCTGCAGTGGCAATAAACAAAAGCATACCACTAAGAATCCAAAATCATGTGGAACAGGTAGCTTCAAAATACAATGATGTTGAATTTAAAGAAAATTTACGTTTAAGTAGAGGAGCTTTTCATCTTACTCTGTACAAAAATTATTACAGATTTATGTCGCTGTCGACGTGACAGATTTTAAAATTTAAACCTTAAAAAATTTCAACCCATCTTAACTCGTATAGCCACTTTCGGACGCTCTCCGAGGTGCCTCCAAATCTTACACTACTCCGGCGATTCATGAACGCTAAACGCTGATAATTTTTTGTGACAAGCTGCGGCTTATTTAGAACGCGTAAAGTCATTTCTAGCTTGGCTTAAGCCGTTCATGAACGCACTCCTCAGCTGTTAATGTCAAATGTCGTTGTCTTCTGTCGAACCGCTTTGTTTTAAAGAAAAGTTAACTTTAAAAGGCGTGAGGCCTATTTTCCTCGGTTGAAGAAAAAGGCGACGTTCCCTCGCCCAATAGGCCAGTCAGCCAGCCTCTGTTAGCATGCGAACAGCGAACATAGAAGCTAATAAGTCGTGTTAGTTCACTTGGGCAGTAGATATTTCACATTAGCTACGTTTTTCGCATGCTAATTATCGTCGGGAATCGGCAAAAGTACCACGGTACAGAATTCGGCGCTTTTAAATTGTCACACCGAGTCCTGCCGAGAATTTTAATTCGTTGGGAGACATTAATTATAAGAAATACGATTAATTTAAAAGGAGAAGCGATGGAACATGATCCAATTGTCTAATCTAATAGAATAAAATAACTTAAGCAGGTAGAAAACGTCATACCAGGCGCGGCTCGTCCATAGGGTAATTTGGTCAATGACTCCCCATAACCAGAACATATTAAACTTTAAAGTAATTGCAAGTTCTATGTAAAAACACCCAACACACTTTCACATTGTATAAATTTTAATTGGTTTTTCTACTCCTACACTAGTAAGAACCTACTTACGCACTGTCTACTGTATCAGTAAAACTCTTATAACACACACTATTATTGTTATAAGCCAAGCTGTGCGTAAGGACAGTAACGTAATATATATATATTACGTAACAGTTGCGCCATCACATTGGCCATGAGCAGTCAAAATCCTGAAAATTTTCAATACATTTTTTATGCGTCGCCTTGACAACGTCAATGTCTGTATTAACAGAAGCAATTTTTAACGTCAAAATTTTTAATTTGTATATTATTTTTTGTTAGTACATAGTTAGTGGTTAGCAGTTAGTAGTATGAGCGACTCCAATATTGAGATTGAGGGAACGCCACTAGAAATTGCATTACAAGCTGCTGCCGCAGCAAACGTCGGACGGAGGGTTCCCTAACGTCGGACGAAGGGTTCCCTAACGTCGGACGAAGTGATGGTGGGGTATTGCAGTCTATGGGCGCGTTCACACTAAACTTGTCCGGTTATGGCCTTTAGGTTTAGTCTATGGTAGTTTATTATTTATTTTCACTCTGGCGAGGAAGGTGCGAACGCTTACCAGATAGTTAAGCTAAGCATTTCTTTTGGACTGATGATGCAATTCCTCATTTTTGTATTTTGACGCTGTGAAACTGGCTGTAATTTAGTATGTACTTCTTCAAAAGACGAAACAGACATTCGAAAGTAATTAAACAATTTTTCGTCGTCACTTCTTAATTCCTCATACCAAATTTAAAAAGCACCAACCTCGTCCCGTGTTTGAAGTAGATGATGTACCAAAAGTTTCCTTTTACCATTTCTTTGCTTTTTACGCTTTCTATACAAATACCACAAAGCTATAACAGCATTACGATCCATCATCGAAACGTAGACCAAAGTTTATTAATAAGGACAATACCGAACCTGATGAAAACCTGATCGGGTACGGATATTTTTATTTTTACTTCAGGATTCTGTCCGGTTTAACACCTGGCCGGCGAACCTGATAGTGTGAAAGAGGCCTAAGAGTTTTACCTCCCTACATAAATATATGATTACGGTTCTGAGAGCTGCTAATGCTTAGGGTTACCGTAAGTCAGAAATATAAAAATTGCTCGTTATGGCGATTAAACTCAATTTTAATGTAAACAAATTCGAAAATAAAATAATAGATAATTAATTTCTGTTGGGCTACATGCTTGGTGAAACTGTTATTCCATTGCACAGGAAAAAAAAATAATAACTACTTGTTATGTTTCACAAATTTAATCAGTTTCCTGACACGTGTTTCGGCCCTTGCGGGCCATTGTCAAAGGAGTACAAGAAGGTACTAAATTCTACGTGACATTACAAATATATTTATATCATATTATGGTAATTATAAACATGTCATAAAATTTAAATTAGAATTAGAAGATTGAATGGTCAACTGTGGGTTTTCTTTGTTAAATTTAACATAAAAAATCCTCTAATTAAAAACATACATTTTTGGCGTAAGTATGTCGACGATGTGTTTTGTGTTTTGACCGGTACGGACCGACAATTACACCAATTTCTCAATCTTCTTAATAGTCTTAATCTAAACCATAGAATACCATTTACTATAATAAAAGAACCTGACAACTCAATTAATTTCCTAGACCTCACAATAATGAAAAACCAACAAAATCAATTAACCTACCAAATTTATAGAAAACCAAGTACCACAGATGTAGTCATACCCGCAGATTCAAAGCACCTCCAACAAACAAAACTACCTGCATTCAATAGCATGGTACATCGACTACATCTTTTTCATTTGTAGTTCAGAACGCGTCAAAAGGATTTCAGAAAGCGTTAAATGTATTTCAGAATACTCTAATGTAGTTCAGAAAGCATCAAATGTACTTCGGAATTGTCAGATGTAGTTCAAAAACCGTCAAATGTACTTCAGAATAGTCAAATGTACTTCAGAAACCGTCAAATGTATTTCAGTATAGTCAAATGTAGATTAGAAAGTATCAAATGTATTTCAGGAGAGTAAAATGTAGTTAAGAAAGCATCAAATGTATTTCAGAGAGCATCAAATATATTTCGGAAATTATCAAATGTATTTCGGAAAGTATCAAATTTAATGTATATTTTAGGTATATAATTGCTTATAATTCACGCTGAATATTTACAAATACCGCGTTATGAAATACTTTTGAATATTCTAAAATACATTTGACGCTTTCTGAAATACATTTGATGCTTTCTAAAATACATTTGACTATTCTGAAATACATTTGATGCTTTCTGAAATACATTTGGCTATTCTAAAGTACATTTGACGGTTTCTAATCTACATTTGACTATAATGAAATACATTTGACGGTTTCCAATCTACATTTGACTATACTGAAATACATTTGACGGTTTCCAATCTACAGTTGACTATATTGAAATACATTTGACGCTCTCGGAGCTGCATTTGACTGTACTGAAATACATTCGACGCTTTCTGAAATACATTTGGAAAAGGTGTAGTTAACATTCGTCTCTCAGACATTCAATACAAACAAGAATTAAATATCATAAAAACAACGGTTACCCAACAAAAAAAAGGAAAACACAAAAACTTTTTTACAAAGAACATCCCACTTCAATTAAGGACAAATACTGCTCAATAAGATATACAGGCAACACAAGCCAAAAAATTTCCAAAAAAACTTAAAAACCTTAATTTCATTCCTATACAAGTCAATAAAAAGGACTTACACAACACACATATCCAATGCTAAAATAGAAACTAAAAACAAACTTTTACAAAGTGGGCTCTACCAAATAGAATGTGACAACTGCGATGCTATCTACATTTTACAAACAGGTAGAAATTTTGACACCAGGCTTAAAGAACACAAAACATCTATTTTAAAAAAACAAAATAAAACAGGGTTAGCTGATCACTACATTAAAGACAATCACGCAATCTCTAACAACATAAAATCAATATACATACCTACACAATAAAAGCAGAAAACTAAATCTACTAGAAACAATAGCTATCAAAAAAGCCATAAAAAACAAATGTAGATAATGTTGTGAATAATCAAACCGAAATACCTTCAGGTGCTTCCCTAATTCTTAATAGCGCACTTATTTAGGACTAAATATGTATCTGTAGGCCTACCTTTAATCAATTTGGAAAACCCACAGTTGACCATTCAATCTTCTAATCCTAATTTTAAGACATGTTTATAGTTACCATAATTTTATGATATAACTACCTTTGTAATGTCACGTAGAATTTAGTACCTTCTTGCACTTCTTTGAAAATAACCCGAAAGGGCCGAAACACGTGTCAGGAAACTGATTAAATTTGTGAAACATAACAAGTAGTTAGTATTTTTTCTTCCTGTGCAATAAAATAATAGAGAAAACAAAATATAAAAAATGTAGGGAAATTCTTAACGATCTTCGTAAACAATAACAAGAAAGGTCGTCGATTACAATTAAAGAATTCGAACGATACCGGTACCACCGACCGCATCGCTGCCGGCGGCGTGTTCCCATTAAAATTTTTCGCGACCTCTCCGTCTTCTGTGCTTCTTCGTCAGAGTGGACATCTCCGCGATCTTCTTTCGCGAAAACTTTTTCGCGGGTGGGGAGTCATATAAAGACGGAGGGCCTACCACTAACTTCTCAAAGTATTTGCGGACTATTAACAGAAAAAACACCATCGCATCGGGAAAAAAATATTGCCAAAACAATATTTTTCAGTTGTTTGCAAAAAATATTTTTCGAAATTTCCGCAATTCGATTTTTTTTCGTAAAAAAATCGCGACTATTTTAGTGCGGTTATAGACTTTGTGGGACCAGAGTGTAAGTGCTTTTCCTGCATTGTGGTGAGTACTACAAACATTTTATTTTTATAAATAAACAATCCTGAAATTCTTTACTGCTACTGAATACCTCTATCAAACGATTTAATAATATTTAAGAACAAATATCAGGTGTAAGATAAACTTTTAGGTTTATTCTTTATTACTATAATCGCAAGAGATAATACTTATTGTTATCGCGAAAACAAGGTTTATAAGTATATAATAAATATGTGCAGAAAGTGATTATTTTCCGCGCGTGTCTTTCGACATCAATTAGGGGAATAAAAGACACATTCCCCATTACTTAGGAAAATTTTTTTTCAACGGAGAAGCATATAGAAATAAATATTAATATTATATCTGATATAATAATATTATCTATAAATCCATTTTATCATGTCTCAATTTGCAAAAGGAAGAGACACACAAACGTCTCAATTAAAGATGCTTCAATTGTTTCATTTTACAATAAATAAATTGATGATTGCTATCGTTTAATCACTTTGTAAACTGAAGATAATACTGTAAATAATACAAGGTCCCCTTTTTAGCTTAGAAATAGATAATGATTAATATTTTTTGTTTAATAGTGGGAATTAAAACTATTGTTAAAAAAATATTATATTATAGCTCGCTGTGTACCGGGTGAGTCAACGATTGCGCGGAGTAATATTATGCCTTGAAGATACGATTTGTCGATAATAAGCTTTTGTATAAAGGTATGGTTGGATATCTGGCACATTTTAAAAATATTTTGAATTATACAGGGCGCGCCGAAAAAGTAGAGTGTCATAAAGTTACATTTTTTTAAATGGGACACCCTATATTTGAATACATTTATTAATTCTAAGTGTTATTTCATACATTTTTATTAATGGTTTAATATATGAAAAGGTTATAGTTTTTACGATAATTCGACTTATAATGAAAATTTTACATCTGCAAGCATCCCGCTGTTGTGAAAATGCTAGGTACTTAAATTTTGACACTAAGCCATTCATAATTTTTACACTTACTACGTTAAGTCAAAAAAACATATTCACTATGAAATATTTGACGTCTCATTTACAGGGTGTTTACTTTCTAGGACCAAAGTCAGAAAACTTCTAATTGAAAAAGATCACTTTTATCAAATGGAACACCCTATATATTTTTCTGTCATCTTATAGCTCGTCATAAACTCTTTAATTTTCGTAAAGAACGTCCTATCCCTATCTCAAATATAGTTTTTGAAATATTTTGATATTTCGAGATTTAATGTCCTCGTTATAGCATTTTTTGTCAATGGATCACAATAGCCATGGAAAATAAATAAAAATAGTGGCAGCGGATGACACATTAAGAATCAGATCAATGTAAAAATTATGCCTTTTTACTGCAAAGTTTATTGTCCAGTCATTTTATAAGTTGGTACTCAAAATGAATTTTTCAAAAACTGTATAAATCTATATGATTTATGTTTTGGACGAGGCGGATAAAAAGTGTCTTTTTGCTGACAGGATGAAATATCCCGAGCGGCGAACACCCAGTCCTCGAAGTTTTCAAAATTTAATGGAAATGTTTGATTCAACAGGCGTGATCCATTGACAAAAAAATGCTATAATGAGGACATTAAATCTCGAAATATCAAAATATTTCAAAAACTATTAGAGATAGGGATAGGACGTTCTTTACGAAAGTTGAAGAGTTCATGACGAGCTATAAAATGACAGAAAAATATATAGGGTGTTTCATTCGATAAAAGTGATCTTTTTCAATTAGAAGCTTTCTGACTTTGGTCCTAGAAAGTAAACACCCTGTAAATGAGATGTTAAATATGTCAATAGTGTCAAAATTTAAGTAGCATTTTCACAACAGCGAGATGCTTGCAAATGCAAAATTTTCATTACAAGTCGAATTATCTTAAAAACTACAACTTTTTCGTATATTAAACCATTAATAAAAATGTATGAAATAACACGTAGAATTAATAAATGTATTCAAATATAGGGTGTCCCATTTAAAAAAATTTAACTTTATGACACCCTACTTTTTGGGCGCATCCTGTATAATTCAAAACATTTTTAAAATGTGCCAGATATTCAACCATACATGCATACAGAAGCTCATTATCGACAAATCTTATCTTCAAGGCCTAAAATTACTCCGTGCAATCGTTGACTCACCCGGTACGTAGGTACTATACAAATCAATTATTTAATATATCAGCATTGATTAACTGGTTTGATTTTCTTGCACAATATACAGGGTGTCTCATGGTCGATGATTCCTTAGACGTTTTTGACGAACCAGTAAAGAAATCGTTCTGAAAATTTGGTCGCGTACATAAACGAACATGCTCTACCAACCTAAAATATTTTTAACAATACAGTGTTGCCGCTTCCATGTAAAAATAATAGTAACTTCCATTTTTTAAATGCAACACCATATATTTTATTTTACTTTCAAAACCCCCATTACTTTCCTTGCAATTTTTATTAACTCTACTCTATACTTATCTCTTACCGTTTTTAAGATATTAATTAATTTCCGTTTTTTTTTTCTACGAAAACGTCACTTTTAAAAATGCTGATAATTTTGAACTCTAAAACACTGATACCCTGAAATTTGGTAAATAGTTAACTAATACCATAGGGCTCTTTGCCCTAGTCTCAAATCTTAGCTGCAATATACAGGGTGATTGAAAAATACACTTAATCTGGTAACTTGAAAAAGTGACCATAAGTCCTTTTTTTCAAAGTGTATATATTATCACGGATTTAAAGAGCTGCTAAAATGTCACTTAATTCTTGTATATCATACCTGTACCTAACTAACTAGTTTAACCATTTTTTTGACGTATTAAGCATAATTTGTAAAATTTTCTATACAATTCAATTTTTATTCGGTTATTAGTAGGTTAGCCATGACAAAAACTGATGTTTACGTATGTTACTATGGTTATCGTTTTGACATTTTATTAAGTTTAGATACAAGAGAGAAATACACAAATGCAGTTCTTATGAATTTATTTATTTTATTTGGACAATGTGTGTTTGCATTAACATGCAAAAAAAACATTAAAACTAAACTTTTCTTGAAATCCATGCAGTCAACACCCGCATATTAAAGTATTTGGATGTAAACGGCCAGCGGTTTGAACATCTGTTAAAATAGCATTTTTAAATCTAGTTATAATTTTAGTACCTAGTATTTTATTATTTGACTACCTAGTTAACATTTAATAAAATTGTCCTGGATCCTTATAAATTTTCTAAGATTCATTGGCGGTAAATTAGAGTACATTTCGTTAAACCCTATACATGTCCTGGCGATAATTCTATCACATTTTCCAAATAAAATAAATAAATTCATAAGAACTGCATTTGTATGGTTTTCTTTCATAAATTTAAAGTGTATTTCTATCTTGTATCTAAACTTAATGAAATGTTAAAACGATAACCATAGTAACATACGTAAACATCAGTTTTTGTCATGGCTAACTTACTAATAACCGAATAAAAATTGAATTGTATAGAAAATTTTACAAATTATGCTTAATATGTCAAAAAATGTTTAAACTAGTTAGTTAGGTACAGGTATGATATATAAGAATTATGTGCAATTTTAGCAGCTTTTCAAATCCGTAATAATATACAGGGTGTTACATTTGAAAAAAAGGACTTATGGTAACTTTTTCAAGTTACCAGAATAAGTGTATTTTTCAACCACCCTGTATATTGCAACTAAGATTTGGAACTAGGGCAAAGAGCCGTATGGTATTAGTTAACTCTTTACCAAATTTTAAGGTTTCAGTGTTTTAGAGTTCAAAATTATAAGCATTTTTTAATGTGACGTTTTCGGACAAAAAAAAAGGAAATTAATTTATATCTAAGAAACGGTAAGAGATAAGTATAGAGTTGAGTTAATAAAAATTGTAAGGAAAGTAATGGGGGTTTTGAAAATAAAATAAAATATATGGTGTTGCATTTAAAAAAATCGAAGTTACAATTATTTTTGTGTGGAAGCGGCAACACTGTATTGTTAAAAATATTTTAGGTTGGTAGAGCATGTCCGTTTATGTACGTGACAAAATTTTTAGAACCATTCCTTTACTGGTTCGTGAGAAACGTCTAAGGTACCATCGACCGTGAGACACCCTGTATAATTACGCTATATTATAATATGCTCTGCTTCTGGTTAAAAAATAATTTCTTAAAAATATTTTTTGGTAATATAAATTTGATCTTGTTTCAATGGCGCAATTAGCATACGTTTTTTGGGCTTAAGCCCGAACAGTAAACCTATTAATAAAAATGCGCCATAGGAGAAGAGAATAGGAGTGAGAGACTATGCAATTTTTTAACACTTACAAAACTATACATTATGATACTCCAACAACAGACGTAATATTATTTTAATCATAAAATAATTTCTGCTAAAAAAACAAATTATTTATATAAAAAAATGCAATTTAGAGTTAACCACAATTATTGAGCACTAGAAATGAAAATAATTTAAAAATGCCAATACATCATAATGGAAAATATAAAACTTCTTTTAAATATAAGTTCAATAATATACAGGGTTAGGAGAATTACCAAAATGGTTGATTATTTCCAAAGATACAGGAGTTAGCAAAAAATTTCTTATATAAAAGTTGTACGGCTTTTAAAAATGTACATATTTGTAGTAAATTGGAATATACAGGTTCGCCCAAAAAGGTGTGAAGAATTAAAGTAATATTATATAGTATATTATCATATATATATAAACAAGGAAAATTTACCTAAACAAGCGTTGTTTTAACATTCTTCATCAAAATAGCTTATTAGAGAAGCTGTAAGCTCTTTGCACCGGCTATTTAAATGCTTCGGCATTTTTCAATAAAGGTAAACAACGTAATCAACAGAAATGTGTGTTGTTGTTCTTAAAAGAACAGCTTTTAATCCTATTTATAAAAGGATTTGCAGTTTTAGTTAAAAAAGACTTAAATAAACTCACGAAAACACGAAATGAAAACAATAAAAGTCAATCAAAATTCGCCAAGAAATAAACTGGCATCACCGATGCGTTGACACTTCTGTTGCCAACTGTTAGCCCAAAAAATTCAAATGATATTAATTTTTAAAATGTTAAATTTAAAAAAGCGGCTCAGTATCAAAGAAGAATACATTAAGTTTCTTTTACATTCAATATCGCATGAAATTTATATATTTTTTGCCCAAATTTAATTTTCTCATGTTTCCTGACCCATTTTTAATTATCAGCTAAATGATGACGTGCAACGGAAATTCTTTTGATTTTACTTTAAGTAAAATTTTTACTTAAAAATTAAAAATTAATAATTTTATTATAGGTAATATATTTCTTAAAAAAAATGCGTTTAGGTATACTATAAATTAACATTTCTACTTTAAAACTTAATTTTTAATGCATGTTTATGATTTGTGATTTTACATAATAAAACAAAAAATAAGATTTGCCCCTAACAAGATTAGCTACAGAGGGGATTGAAGAATAAGTTTATAGAAGACAACATAAACATATTTATTATATTATTAAATTTTAAATAAACTTATTATTATTATTACATATCATGCCATTTTCATCAGTTAGAAAACACAAAATAAATTTCAATAAACAATTTATTAAGTTCCATGTGTTCCATTTAAAAAAATATACCTTTAATTTTCCACAACTTTTTGGGTGAACCGGTGTATCCAATTTATTTCAGATATGTACATTTATTCAAAAGCCTTACAACTTTTATCTAAGACATTTTTTGCTAACTCTTGAATCTTTTGAAATAGAAATATTCTGAATAATAAACCTTTGTTCTGACTGTTGAGTTTAATTTTTGAGTGGCTGCCAGTCAACAGCCTTTCTTGAAATCGGCAACTGGTAAAGTCTCAATAGTTAGAAATAAAGTCAATTTATTCTTTATGCTCTATCATCGTTATAATATAATACAGTATTTTAGCAGTGATTAATAATATAATAATAATAAGTTTATTTAAAATTTAATTTAATAATATTATAAATATGTTTATGTTGTCTTCTATAAACTTATTCTTCAATCCCCTGAAGCTGAGCTTGTTAGGGGCAAATAATATTTTTTGTTTTAGTATGTAAAATCATAATTCATAAATATGCATTAAAAATCAAGTTTTAAAATAAAAATGTTAATTTATAGTATAAACGCAGCTTTTTTGAAGAAATATGTTACCTATAATAAAATTATTAATTTATAATTTTTAAGTAAAAAATATTACTTATGTAAATTATTTTTAGAACAATATTAATTAATTAAAGTATTTCTTAAAATATTTTTAAATTATCTGTTTTTAATATCCTTGTTTTTATTTCGACATTAAATTTTTTTAATGAAATCAATTTTTTTATTTTTGTTGGTAAATAATTGTTTAAATAAAAACATAAATATTTGAAATTTTTTGTCCTATGGACTTATTTATTTTAGGTTTTATGGTTATTTCATTTTTATGACGTGTATTATGATTATGGTTTTTAAATTGTATAAGTAAATTAATAATAATATAACATTAAACAAGCCGGAAATTATTCCTTGTAATTACTTTATTACCTTTGGAGGAGTTCTGCGGTTGATAGAAAGCAGGAAGGTAAAAAACTAAAAAATATTGGATTCTTGGTCATGGTAAATAGTGTAAAATTTTTGTATACCAAATTTAATATAATACAAAACTAAATATAATCTTCCCATTTAAGATCCTTTTTCGTTGTAGCCTTTGTAACCTTTGTGGACTTTGTAGCCTTTGCAGTAACTTTGTTTGGAGATGTTATTTGTTTTACATTGACGACACCTATAGTAGTGCCATTGGCGGCATTATCATCAATATCATCCGACGTGGTGTCGTAGAACACTCCATAAGGTTTCACATGGTAGATTAGGTATTCTAGTAGATACATGAGTTTGGCATCGGAGTAATGGGTGGTAATAATATATTTGGAGCAGCATTCCATTCCCTAAAAATGATATTATATCAGATGCAAATTTAAATGTCAACAATCCTGCATGTCAAGGTAGTTTTTGAAAGGGGTACTCGAAAGAGATAGCTATTCAATGTGTAATGGAGACATGGAAGAGAACAATTATTGATCATGGAGATAATGTTGTTGTATTTCTCAATTTAAGTGGATTTTTGAAATAATTGTCAGCGTTAGACTATTGTGTAAATTGCATCAGTATGGTATTCGCGGAAAAATTTATATTAAGTTCAAAATTATCTAAGTAACAGGTATAAACAAAAGCAAAGATATCAGAAACGTATTTTAATAAAAAAATAAATAATATAGGATTCCTCAAGAAAGTAGGTATACTATTATTTATTTTCTACATTTAGCGATATACCCTCGATTTTACAAATATGTAAATTACAATTGTTTGTTGATGACACCTGGATTTCTACCTATTAATGCTTTAAATATTTTTGATGGTTTAAATACTCTAAATTTTGGGATAAATATATTATTAAATTGGTTGAACGTGAAAAATTGGAATCAGTAAACAGTTTAAAATATTAAGGAATAATATTATTATATAGATTCAAAATTAAAGTCCTTTATTAATTTTTGAACATAAGGCAATGCGAATAATGGTAAATTGTGATAGATACATTGCTAAATAAATAATTACATTTAAAAAAAATGGATAGACAGGATATTGAAAGCTGATCCAGTGAATTCATCATAATTTCACACAAGTCAAGGAACGGGAGTAAGAGTTCTTGTATTGAAATAATTGCTACATTGTATTCACTTGCTAGTTACCCCTAACGGGAGTAACGGGGTTTTCCTCGGCGCTGGGCATTATGTTTTATTATGTGTCTTCTTCCATTGCACGTAATTTTCATTGTCTTGATCCCTCACAAGACCCGATTCGTGATAACAGTCTTTAAAATTTGACGATAAATTAGAGAACAAAACAAAATAAATACTTCATTAAAAATAGTTCTAAAAGTGTTCAAAATTAAAATCACATTCCTCTGCAGTAGTTTCACTATCTTCTGCAGACGGAAAACTGTGAAGTGGTTCTACTTGAATATCCACTATATTTCTCTTAGTCCACGATAGCTTTTTAACACGCTTTATTAGCTTCACCTGTATGTTTGTTTGTTTGTTTGTCCGTAACCGACTTCTTTGAACGCGATTTTGACCCACTTTAAAGGGTCAGATTTAATTTAAATTTTGTTGACTTATCAAGAACCGCTGACAATACAATATTCTACATGCAAAAAAATTTACTGTCAAATTTTGTCAGCTGTTGGTATAAAGCGAAGAAGCGATTTTGACGAAACAAAGTATGGGGTCACATCGTTTAAAAAAAAATGATATTAACGAAAAAACTATAAGGTCCTATGTATATTGACGGTGGAAAGTTGAAAAAAATACGCAAAAAATTCTCTTGTCAAAATTTGACACCTGTCAATATGTCAGAATTATTACAATAACCGATACTGATAAAACAAACGTGGGGTCGTAGATAATTAAAAAAAAAAAATCAACCCGTCAAATTTTTTTTTTAAATTTTGAAAATTTTTGTCGTTCGGGTTTGTTTGGGTTTGTATGTAAAGTCGCGACAGTGGATCTTTTCCCGTGCGTCATCAATCAACGATCAAGACTCAACGTTGTTAATAACTCTGCATCCTTATTTATTACAGTAACAAGTTTGAATAAAAGCATAAAAGAACGTCTCCAAGATTCCGTAAATATAACGTGCTAGACAAGAATAAAACTATAAACGTCAATTAATTACTTTTTTTATTTGTTTAGTTGACTACCGTTGTATTTTAAAACGTCATTGTCAACCTTATTTTGATCTGCCAATCTAATTCGTATTTTGTAAATTTGTGTGCCTTAAAACTGTTCCTTTTTCTAAAAATAGTTCTTTTTAGAGCTAATTATACCCACCATCTGTTTTGGCGGTAAGTATTTATGGATTTTTATAATACCCAATTTATTTGTTTTAAATATTCTAACCGTGAAAGTTCTTTGAAAAGTTTACGGCAGTGGCTAAATTCCCTTAAATAAAAGGATGTCAAAAATTTGACTTTTGCGATTTTAATAGTCAATAAAACACCAAACTTTTCTAGATTTTAAGCTTTAAAAATAGTATTTAATGTATTAACATTTGTTTGTCAATTTCTTTTAGATAATAGAGAATGCCGGGCAAAACTTAAAATAAATAATAATTTTTCGGGATATTATGTAGGTACGTCAAACGGTAGGCAGGCACGTCCATTATATGAACTTAGACTTAGTTTTGACTTTTTTCGTCTCGTAATTTTGATTTGATTCATACGATTTTGATGAAGTGAAAGTGATTACGCACGGGAAAAGAACCACTGTGGCGACTTTATGTTTGTTTGTAACCGACTTCTTTGAACCCGATTTTGACCCACTTTAAACGGCCAGATTTAATTTAAATTTTGTAGACTTATCAAGAACCATTGACAATACAATAATCTACTAATCTAGCTCAATCTGCTCAAAATTTTTTTTTCTTAACAATACCTCAAACTAAAAACAAAAAATAAATATAGTTTAAAATAATTCTTGAAATTCTTAATAGGTATAGGAGGCAGAAAATAATAATGAACTATAAACATTAGTATTATTGTAAAAAAAGCGTGGGTCGCTTTGTGCTATATTTTTCGTATATCGAGCACCCCACGCTTTGTTCACAATAATTCTAATGTTTATCGTTCATTATTATTTTCTGCCTATATTAAGAATTTCAAGAATTATTTTAAACTATACCTATTTATTTTCCGCTTTTTAGTTTGATTAATTATTAAAGCGTGTTTTTTAGTTTTTTTAAACTATATTTATTACGTGTGTTCTGTTGCTACCCTACAGTAGGCCAAAGTAATATGCTAGGAATTTAGTCCAAATGTTTTCAGGCGATTTTGTTCCTGCCCAAACTAGTTGTAAGGCATTAAATTGACAGAGGTAACCACAAAATTCTTTCACTTGCCATTCTCGGTGGTTCGCACACATATCATCTATTGCAGTCCTTTATAACGAAACTAGACTCAAATTTTTCATTAACCCCCCATTTTCTAACCCTTAAGGACATCGTTACCTATCGTTACTGCACGAGAGTCGTAAACATAACGATAAATTTTAAAAAAGGTATTCTGTAAAACTTGAACGGTTGTTAATACAGGACAAATCAGTAAAATGTAGTCGTCCATTAGCAATAATCCAAAAGCAGCCGCTGAGAGTCGGTAAAACATAACCGTTGCGTTTTTGGTATTGTTTTTATATTTTTTTATGATGTTTGTTTTTACTTTCTTTGTGTTCGGCGCTAATTATGGAAAATGGATACACCACCAATAATGAGCCGACAAATATTACTAATAATTATACTAGACGAGTTCATCCATTAGCGCCTACGGATACCATATGGTATCACAAAACTTCCTCCCTTCTACCAGCGGCTGGTAATCAAGGGTAAAGTAAGATGATCGCGCATGTTTATTTTTGTGTTTAGTAGACAGTCAGCTGTGTATTTCAGTTGGAGATAGCATTCTGTGATGGTTTTCTGGTGATTCTCGAGTTTTTGTATCAGGTGGCTTTGTGCTGTATGCAATTTTATGCAGCAGCGATGGGCGTAAATACTTTTTTACATACCTACTTCCGTATTATTTAGAGTAGTGTGTGATGCATTATTTAATAGACTATTGATTATATAATACCCCTGCAAATAAAAAAGATTACTGTAGCCTAATCAGAACGCACTATGTTGGGTCAAAGGTCACTGATACCATATGGTATCAGTAGGCGTTATAAGACTCAATAGTGTCGTGTCACTTCATTTGATAATTTTAGGATATTTTACGTTTTAGAAAAGGGTTTTTGCTTTCCCAAGCTTTGGATATGTTATCGGAATATGCAGAATGTAAACGAAATATTTGTGGCGCCCCTATAACGTCGACACAAACAAGGATTCTGCGGACGAAGAAGAAGGAATGAAGCACAACCTCTATGGTAAAACAACTAATAAAAAAACTAGAGTTTAAAAAAAGTAGCGTGAAGATTATGAACATATTATTGAAAGAAATTACGGTGTTCTCTTAGTAAGGTAGATGAACAATTCTATTGTAACTATAGCATCAACAAGTGAAGTGCCAGTGTTCAGCCAGACGGAACGGTAAATAGGTACTGTCAAAAAGAAAAAAAAACATGTGATGATTCCTCGTCCGCATTGTGTGGCTGCTTATAACCAAAACAGGGGGGGAACTGATCTTATGGATCAGGGAATTGCTACCTATCGCATTGGAATACGTGGCAAGAAGTGGTAATGGCCTATTCTTACATGACGTATTGATGTAGCACTGCACAATGCCTAGTATGTAAGCTGTAAAAATGGAAAGATATCAGGATTGAATTTTAGAAGAGAGATAGTTCAAGTGTATCTATCTTAATTTAAAACACCTGCCAAGGTTTCTGGACAAATCAGTCTCACGAAAAATGTACTTTCAAATATAAAATTTGATAGAATTGACCATTTTATGGCCTCGTGTAACAGATAAAGATGTGCTGGGGTAGGATGCAAATCTTTTGGAAGAACAATGTGCCAAAAATGTAACTTTGGTTTATGTATCAACTCCTTTGCTTCCTATCACATCAAATAAATCTAATAGTTACATATTTTAGATTATAATAGAATTGTATGTTTTTTTGACAATTTAAATAAAAATGTTCCCTAACGCCTACGGATACCATATGGTACCAGTAATTTTCTTTAACCCCCAAGAATTAAAATTTAAAAAAAAATATCATATTTTAGCATAGTATTACCTATTTTCTTCAAAACTCCAAAAAATCCTTAAAAAAATTAACAAAAAGTAATTCCGGCGCTAATACGCTTTTAAATTTTTGCTGGTTTTTGTTAATTACAGAAGGTAGAACATACTTTAAATCGACAGTTATACGAAATACCAGCGATCCCTTTCAAGTTCCCGAGACGGTGGACAAAATTTGTAGTTTTCGCACACACATCCGACAGTCGTTGAGAAATAAGCTAACAAGAATTGTCGTGACGACAACTAACATTACAGAATGCGATTTTTCAGATTATCATTTAGAAAGTCGGTACAATAATAATAATAATAATAATAATAATAATAATAATAATAATAATAATAAAGGGTTTATTTAAAATTTAATAATAATATAATAAATATGTTTATGTTGTCTTCTATAAACTTATTCTCAATTCCCTGAAGCTGAGCTTGTTAGGAGCAAATCTTATTTTTTTGTTTTAGTATGTAAAATCATAAATCATAAATATGCATTAACAATTAAGTTTTAAAGTAAAAATGTTAATTTATAGTATAACCGCAGTTCTTTTTGAACAAATGTATTACCTATAATAAAATTATTAATTTATAATTTTGTAAGTAAAAAATATTACTTATATAAATTATTCAGAACAATATTAATTAAAGCATTTCTAAAAATATTTTCAAATTGTCTGTTTTTAATATCCATGTTTTTATTTCGACTTTAAATTTTTTTAAAGAAATCAATTTTTTAATTTTTGTTGGTACATAAATAATCTTTTAAATAAAAACATAAATATGTGAAATTTTTTTGTCCTATGGACTTATTTATTTTAGGTTTTATGGTTATTTTATTTTTATGACGTGTATTATGATTATGGTTTTTAAATTGTATAAGGTTTTTATTTTTAAATTTATATTAAGATGTTATAAATAACGTAAAGTTGTCATAAGTTCAACTTTTTTGTTTCTGAATATAATTCTTCTGAAGGATAAAGATAATCTTTATTGAATATAATTTTTAGAAACCTTTTTTATAGTATTTCTAATTTTTTAACTAAAGTTTTATTTATTCCTTCCCAACCTAAAATTATGTAATTTAAATGAGGTTTAACTAACGCGTAATATAATATTTCCATACCTACGTCTTACATTTAAAAGTTTTTTAATTCCTAAATATTTTATTTTACTAACTTTAAAAATTTGAATGTCTTCATTTATTTGAATAGGTACTATTCATTTTTCGTGGTAGGTTATTTAGGTTTAAAGTAAAAGGAATATAATTTGTTTTATTAAAATTAATTGCTAACAAATTGTTATCAAACCAATTTTTTATAATTTTAAAATCTTTTTAATTTTATTATTTAAGTTTTCCCAATTTGTATCGGTATAAAAAATTATAGTATCATCTGCAAAACTATGAATTTGTCCATCGCAATTTATACTAAATAAGTCGTTAATATAAATATTAAAAAATAGTGGTCCTAAAATTGTTCCTTGAGGAACACCATACTTAAATACGTTTGGATAGATTTTTTCTTTATCTATTTGAACATAAGTGGGTCTATTTTTCAGATTATTTTTAATTAATTCTAATTGTTTTCCTCTGAATCCAATATTTTCAAACTTTTTTAACAGTAAATTATGGCTAACTATATCAAAGGCTTTTGCTAAATCTAGAAAAATACCAATACAAGGTTTTTATTATCTAGCGCATATATTTTTTGTTCTGTTAGAAAGCAAAAAGCGTTTTGCGTTGATTTATTTTTTTGAAACCCAAACTGTTTATTAGAAATAAAATGTATTTTTTTCAAATATAATTTTAAAATTTGTTCGAATATATTTGCTATCGAAGATATTAATGTTATTGGTCTATAATTACTTATAGTTTTACTAGAAAAAATAGGTTTAATTATACCAATTTTGAAAGCTTCTGGATATATATTATGTATACTGGTTTTAAAAATATTATTTATAAGAAATAGTGGTCTAGAAATAGTAGTTTTAATAGTTTTTAATATTTCTGTTGTTAATCCATCAGCACCAGGAGATTTTTTTAATTTTAAACTATGAATTACATTTTTAACTTCTTTGTGATTCGTTTTTTCTAAATAAAATTAATTCCTATTGTTTATTTTATTATTTGAAAATGTGTTATTACCTTTATTGATTTTGTTTGCTAGCTTTTCTCCCACTTTAGAAAAATAGTCAATAAATGAAATCTATAACGCTATAACGAAAGTAGTTATTAGACGACATCGTTTGTAAACGACTTTTTAGAGAATATAGGGTGGTTAGAATTGTAAACAACTATTAGGAATTCTGTACGAAGGAATTCTAGGCACACCTATTATAATGTGAAGATTTTTTCTCCATATACAGTGATGGGCTAAAATATGGAACAAATTCATTTAAAAATCAGGTATTCATTTTTTGAAAAAACGCTCGGACACGTCGATTATAATTCTTTCTTCCGGATTTTTTGCCTCAAAAAGAAATTATACCGGGTGTGTCAAAAAGTAGATGTAGCAACATTTTTTTGTTTTTTAAATAGAACCCCCTATTTTTTACTTATTACCCTAATTCTACGTCAAATTCTGCGCATAATTCATGTAGCATACTCTACCCTTATCTCTAACGGTTTTAGAGAAAAATTACATCATAAAAAAAAATTCTTTAAAAAAAGGTACATGTACCTACTTAAAGGTAAACTGGTAAATTTAAATGAATTGTTACTACGATAGCAAGTCATGTGTCAATCAAAAATTAGTTTAGGTATAATTTTGAAAAACGGTGATCATGGTGCATTTAAATGAGGCACAAAGAATCGAAATTTTAATTTTAATTGGATGTGGAGACAAAACAAGAAGTCAAGAAGAAGTTTGTAACTTGTTTAACGCTAAGTATCCAGAACGGCCGATTACAAGATCTACAGTAAGTAAAATTGAGAAGAAATTCAGGGAAACAGGAAATGTAAAGGATCGTCTACGGCCAGGTCGTCCAAAAATTAGTGAAAACTCACAATTGAACATTTTGTTAGAGGTTGAAGATAATCCTTATAGTGCATCCACTGAAGTAGCCCTTAATAATGATGTTAGCCGACGATCTGTGTTGCGGGTATTGAAACAAGAAAAGTACCATCCGTACAAAATTAGGTTGCTGCACGAGCTAAACGAAGATGATCCCGACCGCCGACTACAGTTTTGTGAAACTATGATGGAAATTTGCAACTTAAATCTATTTTTCCATCGCAACATACTTTTTAGCGATGAAGCCACGTTTTGTTTGAATGGTTCAGTAAACAGACGAAATTTTCGGTATTGGAGTACAAATAATCCCCGTTGGATGAGAGAACAGCACACGCAATACCCACAAAAAGTAAATGTTTGGGCAGGGATATTAAATGATAGAATTATTGGACCTTTTTTCTTCAATGGAAATCTTACAGGAGACCGGTATTTACAATTTCTTCAAAATGAATTAATTCCCTTACTAGCAGCGGATTTTCCAAATCCGAATCAGCCTCATCTGCCAGAAGCGTCTATTTGGTTTCAGCAGGATGGTGGTCCGCCTCATTTTGCTCGACAAGTACGAGAGTATTTGAATACTGTATTTCCCGAACGATGGATACGTAGAAGAGGACCCATAGAATGGCCTGCAAGATCTCCCGATCTTACACCCATGGATTTCTTTCTTTGGGGTTACTTGAAATCAAAAGTGTATAAGGATAAACCACAAAATTTGGAAGACTTAAAATTTAAAATTAGAAATGAAATTAGGCAAATTAATGAAAATACTGTAAATAATGTTTTAGAAGGGTTTTTAAGTAGATTAGCATATTGTCAAGAAGTTAATGGTTTGCATTTTCAACACTTAATAAACTAATTTTTTTTTTATGATGTAATTTTTCTCTAAAACCGTTAGAGATAAGGATGGAGTATGCTACATGAATTATGCGCAGAATTTGACGTAAAATTATTGCAATAAGTAAAAATAGGGGGGTTCTATTTAAAAAACAAAAAAATTTTGCTACATCTACTTTTTGACACACCCGGTATAATTTGTTTTTGAGGCAAAAAACCCGGAAGAAAGAACTATAATCGACGTGTCCGAGCGTTTTTTCAAAAAATTAATACCTGATTTTTAAATGAATTTGTTCCATATTTTAGCCCATCACTGTATATTTGATTTGATTCATACGATTTGGATGACGTATAAATGATGACGCATCGGTAAACTTGAACCGAGACTACTATAGAACAGAGAGACTATAAGTATTGTGTTCCTTTCTGGAGCTATTACCAGAAATGCGTTTGCATTTTAAAAAAAGTTGGGGTTAGTTTCTATTCCTGAAAGTAGGGTAAAATTCACGGAAATGCAAAAAAAACTGTTAAATATAAAAAGGTAGGTCCTACTCTTTTTTGAAAATTTTTATGAATTCCTTGTTGCCGACTTTGTTCCAACTAAATAAATCGTCTCATTCTCATTTACTCACTTTTTGAAAAAAAAAAATTGATCAATAAAACCTAAAATAAATAAGACAAAAAATTTTCAAATATTTAAGTTTTCATTTAAACGATTATTTATCAACAAAAATTAAAAAATTGATTTCATTAAAAGAATTTTAAGTCGAAATAAAAACATGGATATTAAAAACAGGCAATTTGAAAATATTTTTAGAAATGCTTTAAATAATTAATATTGATCTGAATAATTTATATAAGTAATATTTTTTACTTAAAAATAATAAATTAATAATTTTATTATAGGTAATATATTTCTTCAAAAAAAACTGCGTTTATACTATAAATTAACATTTTTATTTTAAAACTTGTTTTTTAATGCATATTTATGATTTTACATACCTACTAAAACAAAAAATAAGATTTGCCCCTAACAAGCTCAGCTTCAGGGGACTGAAGAATAAGTTTATAGAAGACAACATAAACATAATTATTATATCATTAAATTTTAAATAAACTTATTATTATTATTAATAATAAAATCACTACCTACCCTAATTTGTTTCGAGTAAGTTGTGTGAGAAACCTTTAATCGCTGAATTACAGCGGTGTAGTTGAAGAAACTAGAAACTAACTTTCGTAATGAGACTATGAGTAGTTAAAAAGGTATAAAATAAATTGACAAGGTAACTTACCCAATGCTTGGAGATGCAGCTGCACCTAACGTCGAACACTTATAATTTAAAATAGAAAAACTAATTGTTTTTTAAAGAAACCGGGATGCCCTAAGCACATTTTTTACCGCAACGTTATTAATAAGTTCTTCTAAATCGAGTTTTTTCAATTTTACATGTTCAATACTGACTTATTAAAGCTAAGACTGAAAACCACTTTTCTATAAACATTCGTCCGTATTTTTATTTACAATCATATTCAATCACATTAAAATCACTAGAAATAAGGCCTTTTATATCTTTTTATAAGTTTGTGCTCCGGACGCATAAAACACTATGTCCAATTTTTACAAAAATTAGGTAACTATGTAGTTTTATTCAGAAAATTAAACTCTTTTGTGGGGCATACAACACTAAGTGCAATAATTAGTTAAGGTAGCTGAGAAATCGGGTAGACTTTTAACACTATGTGCATTTTTATTCAGAGGCCTAAGACACCACGGTAATAATATCTGTATGCCTCGGATATTTAGCAACACATTTAGCGGCATAGAACACTATATAATCACTTGGTGTTATATGCCTCTAACCAGATCTATATAATAGTAGGTGGGGATTACACATAATGTTAAACGCCATCTGACTCACAGCATTTAGGCGGCAATAAGTTTTTATTTGGTCTATTATTACTTTTCCTTTTACCAAAATGCATACCATTTCCATTTAATATACTCACTTTTTGTAAAAATTGCCTCCCGAGTACAGTATTATGGCTTATAATTTGTATTATTGTAATTTTTATGATAATTAAAATTTAAAAAAATATATATATTTATAAAGAAACACTAAATAATTAATACTTTGTGTAGTGAAAGTAATATAATACATTCATAAATCAACACAAACCTTAAAATTATGTTAAACCTAATTGTTTTTACTAAATATCCACAAATCAAGCTGATGGCACATAGTGTACATATGTACGTACATAGTGCCTCCCAAGTACAGAAGTGATAAAACTAGTTACTTTGGTTTATTGGAAAAGTATCACAATGTCTCGAAAACCGCGTCCCTCTATTTTCACCAATAGGAAGACATAAAAACGTCCAAAGTGTATAGGGGAAAGTGTTCCACAATGAGACAAAAATTACGTTTCGGTAAGTTGCCAGAGGTTATGATTGAATTTTGTAATTTTGTTGTGTCATGCTGAGTAGATTGACATATTCCTCGTCATTTAACGCAATAAGTTTATTAATATATCGATTTAGAAAATAAAAAGGGATTTTTTTTTAAATCGTGATTTTTGTCTCATTGTGGAACAAGTATGTTCCACTATGAGACAGAACTTTTTAGACCAAAAAACAATACAAAAAATATGAAAAAAAAAATATATATATATATTAAAGGAAAATGAACATTCTTTTGAAAAAAACCGTATCCAGAAAACTTATTTTGCTAGATAGGACAACATAAAATATAATCCGACAAGTAAAAAATAAAACAAAATCTTTCAAAATATTAGCGCACATTTAATGAGTTTAAATTTAGTTCAAAACGTATTAAAGCCTGTTGCCTCTTAGTTTTCCCAGTCGTTAAATATTTGGAAAGTATTATTTTGATGTTTTTTTCTTCGATCATACTTATATCTTCTGTTACGGGGTGGAAAAAACAATTGTTGCTTTTACGAAGAAATGAAATTTCAAATTTTTCTTCTTTTTTATTTAAAATTTTTCCGACATAAAAGACAACAGTTTTTAATTCATCAAATTGAACTACCTAAAAGTTATCTTTATCCAAGGCATCTTCAATATCACTAGCATCTTCAGAGGAGCCCCTAGTATCTTCCTGATAGGATTTCCTATCAGACTCTTCACTAGAAGATACTTTAAACCCTCTGGTCTTGACGACTGCAAGTTTTTGTTTTTTGACGTAGCGATGAAGCGTTTGAAATTTAATGCCTGTCCTTTCAGATGCTTGTCGTAAACTTAATTTTTCCTCAAGAACCATATGCACAGCTGCCTTCATTTGGTCCTCTGTGAAAGAACCTTTTTCCGATTTTCGTTTGTCTTCCACGAGCGATAGTTTTGACCCTAACATAAAAATCATTACATACTCACACGTTGAAAAATGTTGTTCCACAATGAGACGGTCCAACTGTCTCATTGTGGAACTTTTTCGCTATTATTTTAAGAAGTTGGCAAAAAATGTTCGATAGTTTTGAACATCTTTAGTTTATACAGAATCCTAACCTAGAAATGCCCAAACAGTTTCTGAATTTCAGATTTATCAAAAAACCACCGGATTTTATTTAATCACCAATTGAAATATCGAGTATAAAAAAAAATTACCTCAATTTGAGCTATGTAAGTCACTAAATATGCTTAGAATTTTCTAAATTTCGTAAAAATTGGTGGAGCACATGCACAACTAAATATGTTCGTCGGCCATATTTTTTAAACTAAATGGGTGGGATGTTCAAAAAGTTATGGCGAATGTCTCATTGTGGAACATGTCTTATTGTGGAACACTTTCCCCTGCCCCGAATATGATGGTAACTTACCACTTTTACCGGATAGTACTTGTATTGCCAAAACCAATCCTGTTTTAACATACGTTCTGTTCCTGAGGCAAGTATAAAAGAAATAAACATCGGCATAAATCTTGCTTTTCCTTTGCGATCTCGGGTATCGGCGGGTGTCACCCCCACCGCTTGCAAGCACTTACCCATCTCAAGGTCCTCTATGCCAAGATTTGATTGTTTGCATTTTTTCGGATCGATAAGAGCTTCCTGAAAGAAAATTGGTTGGTAGAAAAACGCTTTGGCTGTTTGAAGATGATGATTTTGTCTCGTGGTGTGAACACTGTTACTCGAAGGAAATATTATATTCGATTGTTTTTCTTTAATAATAATACAGTGTATTAGAATTCATAGTTTTAATTTATAAAGCTTTTCTAAATTTAAACATCCATTTGGTTCATGTAAATTTATAGTTAGTTCTAAAAAAGGAAGTTTATGTATGCATTTAATTATTTTGTTTCGTAGTTTGGCTGAATTGTAGTTAAATTCGCTGATTCCCAGATTGAAATCATATACTGGAATTTTGAATAAACCAAAAAATAATATATATTTTTTAAATATTTTAACGATATATAATTTTTAGCTTTAAACAAAATGCCAATTATTGGTGAGATGTAACTTCTCAAATATTATTACCTATTCAATATGTTTTTTCCAACTTACATTTTTATGAATATATAAACCTAAAAATTTTATTGTATTACTATATTTAATTAAATGATTATTAAAAGACAGTGAAGAAATATTATTATTTTTTAATTTTGATTTACTTATAAACATAAAAGATGATCTATTAAAATTTAATGATAATTTATTAGTTTCAGCCATTTACATATTATGTTTAGGTCGTAATTAATGTTATTAAGAATTTAAGCATAGTCTTCCTGAAAATATACAATAGTAGTATCATTGACAAAAAAATTTTATTTTACCTTTCAAATTTAATTTTGCTATAGAATTAATGTAGATTTTAAAAAAAGTAGGTCCTAGGGTTGATCCTTGCGAAACACCACAAGTTATGTTTTTTGTGAAATTTTAATATTTTCAATTTGAACAAACTGCTTTCTATTACTTAAGTAATTTTTTTACAATAAATAAATATTTCCCCGAATTCCAATATTGTATAGGCATTAGGCATTTAAGTAAAATGTTGTTATTGACTGTGTCAAATGCTTTACATAAATCTAGGGACAGTAGACAGCATTTTTGGTTACTATCAACGTTTTGTTGAATATCTTTGATAATATCTGGAGCTGCAACTTCTGTATCTCTAAATTTACGAAAACCATATTAAAAAGGAGAAAAGTAATTTTTTGTTCTAAAAAATTTGCTATTCTATTATTTAAAATTTTTTCAAAAATCTTTGAAAATGCAGGTAAAATAGAAATTGGGCGATAGTTACTACTAAAATATTTTTCTGCATTTTTAAAAACTGGTGATAGTTTTGCTATTTTTAATTTATCTGGAAATAACCCGGATTTAAAAGAAATTGTGATTAAATGATGTAATATAGGAGTTATGTTATATTTTAGAATTTTATTAATTTTGATGGAAATATTATCAAATCCCGTTGCGTTCTTCGAATTAAGCTCATCAATTATTTTCCCTATTTCTTTAAATGTGATTTATTTAAAAACATAGAACTTGAATTTATTTCTACATTTGGGTAATTTTCTTTTTGATTCATTGGAAATTTCTTGGTAAAATTTTCTCCAACTTTGATAAAATGGTTATTTATTTCTTCACAAATTTTACTTGGTTCTTCGATTTTCTTATTTTCATTCATAAGGTAATCAATGGTTGTTGATTTTGTTTTATTTGTAGAATTTGAAATAATATAAGTAGTTTAAATTTTTCCAAATTGTCTTTTGATTTTCAATTTTCAATTTTAACATCCCAAAGATAAGAAACCGTAAACAGATGTCAGAAGTAAAGGTCTTCAAATTTACTATATCGTTAAATTTACCTCAATAAATCTTCTCAAAGCTTCTTTACCCAAGACATAACCTGCTCCTCCGCTCATATACCCTTGACGTACCAACGGTTTAAATCTGAATCCATAATACATTGGGGCCGAGGTGTTTTTATCATGGAGCATATATCTCATATTTTCCATAATTGCATATCTAAAAAAATATTAATCATCTTTTCAGTGCTAAGGTAAATAAGCCTGTAAATTTAGCCTCCAAGGAGCTTTCCCCCTGCCGTCCATGCATGTCTAGGTGAACAAGACGACAGTGTCTTAAGGGGGCCATAGACGCAACGATTTACCTGACAGGTATACCTGTTCAAGTCGCCTGTACAGGCAAACAGGACCGTGTATGTGCCAATACCGGCAGGTGTCCCCACCTGGGCAGGCGACCTGACAACAATGGAAAAGTGATATATTTTACCTGTGGGAAAGTGTTACCTTCAGGCAAACCTGCGCGTGTGTGATGCAGGCTTCAGTTAAACAGTTCAGCGCGAAAGGTAGAGAGATCCCTTTTCGCGTCGCGTAGTTTCAAAAAATGGCGTCTCGGAAGCGCAACGGCATTATGGAAGACTTTATTGATTTATATAAATCCGAGCCTTGTCTTTGGCTTGTAAAATCCAAAGACTACCACGACAGAAATAAAAGAACAGCCGCATATGCTAAACTAGTTGAAAAACTAAAAGAGATAGAACCACACCAAACGCTACGAAGGATGACGTATTAAAAAAAAAATAGTTTGCGTAGCAACGTAAGAAAAGAAAAGAAGAAGAATAATGCATGTGCTGTTATAGCTCTTCTCATGTCTCAGTGTCTTGTTTCTGAATGTAAGGAGTAAACATTGATAATAGTTTCTGATAAGTTGCTTCATCCATTCGTAAATAATTACGGTAATCTTCAGGCTCCACGGTTCCACACTTAATTCCTTTATCAAATTGACGTGACTATATTGTTTTTTTTTTAACAGCCATTCTTTACACCACTTTTGTCGGGGTTTCCTGTCTTTCTTTCGGAGGACGATTAGAAGACCTACTATTGCTACACGGCATCATCGTCGTCGCGCTGTACCGATCTCATAGTAAAATAAGTAGTAACTGAGAGACTATCACAGGTTTGCCGCAACGTGTATGCCCAAACCAAACTTCGGTAAACCTGTCATGTTTACCTGAAAAGTTATACCTGTCAGGTAAACCGTTGCGTCTATGGCCCCCTTTACTCTCTACAGCGTTTAAAGTACGTTAAAGCGTAAGAATTTTGGGATAAGTATGTTGCAGACCGTAATTCCCGAAGCAAAAATTTTCTATAAATACTTACGTGTCATCATCAGCTTTAAAAAACCAATCAGTTTCATTATAATAATGCTTGTAAACGTATTTAAATGCTTCTTTTGTTTTACCCCATAAATGAAGTCTATCCTCGATTACAGGTAATGCAATGGAAGGCAGAGAGGAATCTAAAAACATGTAATTTACTAAGAAAATTATAATTTGTTCTAAAAATGGGTTCAAACTGAAAAAAGCTCAAGTGCGTCTATAAACATTAGGCGGTGCAGTTTTTCTTTAATCATTGCTTTATTAGATACATCTATATCGTTCTTTGATGTCTTAACTAAAATTTAAACTTTGTAGTTAGTCAATGTGAGACATAATATGTCCGCTATGTCGAATATAGCGGAACTCCTACATTGGTTTCATTGGAAGGCATCTTCTGTTAGACAATTTTTTATTCCCTTATATATCTGCACTAAACGAGTGGGCTGAACGCCGATCCAAGGAGCAATGGCGGACGATCCAAGGGTGCAGACAAGCTAAAGACTTTATAGCTTGGTCGGGCAAGGCTAAGCTAGAATGGATTTTAAACAGAAGACGATGTGTCCTAAATCCCTTGATTGGAATACTAACAGGACACTGCAAGCTGAGGAAGCACCTAACCCTGATTGGTGTCGAAGACGACCCAATCTGTGCCGGATGCCTGGAGGAGGAAGAGACCCCACTGTACTTTCTGGGCACCTGTGAGGCCCTGGGAAAACTCAGGCACCAGGTCCTGGGATCGGCGGCTCTCCAAAAGGAAGAAATTATGGCCCTAGAATGCAGCGACATACTTAACTTCATAAAGAGGTCGGGACGCTTTGGCGGGGGCCAAGGTGGTTAGTGTAATTGGGGGGAAGACTCTGGGGTAGGCAAAAAGGATCGCTGTTGGTCTATTTGCTAGGTTTTCGAAACCTCCCCTCAATTACTACTACTACTATTCCCTTATAGCAAATACATTAAATAATTTTCTCTTTAATATAAGGCCCCTCAAAGCGAAACGTCCCAAAGTTTTAATGAAAAATAAGTTATAGCGAAATACCTTTTATAAAACAGACCAAACCATTCATTGATGAATAACCTGTTTGTTTGCATCAAACATCGTACGTGTGAAACAAAGACAGAAGAGAGAGAGGGCGTTAAAATTCCGACTCTGCGTGGCATTGGCAATGCCTCAAGGATTCCGAGCGATCAGTCAATACCAGTGGCGTAGGGTGTGGCAAAGACTTTTAATACAATAAATACGCAATAATTGAAAAAGTAATCATTAAACTATTAATAAATGTTTACAAGTTAACGCACCATGTTTTTAAGTACCGTGCGAGCAAAAATGATTTGCATCAAAGAGGGCTTGGATTAAAAAACGTAGGGCTTGGTTTAGATCACAATGATATGGGGACGATATTATTATTATCTAACCAAATCTAGGTTAAAATTTTGTCAAATTCATATTATGACATGATATGTCAAACAAATGAGTAATAAAATAAGTAGACAAATACAAATTTAATTTTGTTGTTTACAAAATTAACAAAGTAAGAATATATAGAAAGAGAAAGAAAAATAATTACATAAATTGCTGAAATTGGCCACCGCCATGCTCCAAGCATAAATTCACACGTCTCCTCATATTTTCGAAAGTGTTGACCAGCATCTCTGGAGAAATGTTACCACATTCTTGAACAATCCTTTCTTGTGATTGTTCTAAATTTGCAACTGTTTTAAAAATAGTGTTTTTTAAATGAGGAAAAACGAATTAATCCATAAACGTTAAACAAGGTGATCTAGGTGGGAATTCAATGTCTGATCGAAAACTGATCAATCTGTCGTCGAAAAAATTGCGTAAGTAGTTAATAGTTTCGGCGGCTTTATGGGCGGTTGCACCGTCCTGTTGAAAATATCCAAAACGTAGTTAGTCGTCAAATAATTGCTCCACAAATGGATTCAAAATATTTTCTTTATACCGCTGTGCTCTAACTGTGTCATAAAAAAAAATAGGACCAACAATTCTTCTTCGGGAAACAGCTAACCAGACACCAATTTTTTGAGGGTGCAATGTGGACTCTACAAAAAAATGGGGATTTTCACTACTCCACATGCGTGTATTCTGAGAATTCACATAACCGGAGAGATGGAACCAGGCTTCATCCGAAAGAAATGTCAGGTCTAATAAATCATTTCTTTCCAATAAATTTTGGGTAAACCATTGCGAGTAATTCCGGCGTCTTTTAAAATCTGCGGTTTGTATTTCTTGGAATACTTGCACTTTATAAGGAAATAAATTTAGCTGCTTCTTAAGAATAGTCCTGCATGTTCCAGAAGATCTTCCCACTTCTTGGGATAGGCGTCTTATATAGTTTGTTGGCGTATTTTGCATTATTTCACGAACGTTTGCAACAAGTTCTTCTGTTCTTACAGATGGTCTTCCTGCTCCTTTTTCGTGTTGTATAAAACCTGTTTCCCTAAACACAGCCACGGTTCTTTTCAGGCAATGATAAAAATTCCCAGCAATAAAAGCAACGTTAGGAAAATGTTCGTGAAAATTGTCCATGCACAAACCTGGATTGTATTGCGACTCACCATTTACTCTAACCCCGTTTCGAAAATATGCTTCAACCATGAATATTTTGTGCTGTTCCGTAAAGCCCATTGTGTGCCTTGTTCAAGGAATTAAAAAAATTAGCGATGAATCAAATTACTTGTAACGACTGTCAAAGATGACGGAATAACTGATTGATTGTTAATTCATGTAGTTACTGACACCCAACAGGTATTAGGCTCTTCGGCTAAGCATTACGTCCTTAGATGCAAGGCCTTCTTTGATGCAAATAATTTTTGCTCGCACGGTATATCAATAAAATCCTTTACAAATAACTTTAACTTCACAAAACACCTATAAATAATAAATTTCGAATTTTCCGACCACTAACCATACTGTCGCAAAAAACAAATACATCGCTTACTACTGTGGTTTCAGTTGCTACCCCAGAATGGTCGACACGTAAAAAAGGAAAACAACATTGCCGCTATCATTCAAGGTTCTGGTGTTGGGAGGAAAAACCTTTGGTAGCGAAAAATCCTCTATCGACTAGCTATAGTAAAATCTATTTTTGACATCCCTGCCTCATCCTTACCATTTTTGGTGCTCATAAAGACCAATATGTTGCATCTCTTGCCCCAAGTGTTCTTAACATGACGTGCCCTAGTTTCATGGTACTGAGGCCCTGTCATAACCCAACATAGTATCTTCACTTTCTTATACAGGTCTACGGCCGAATGTTGTGATGATTTTTTAAGCTTACTTGAATAAATTATATTATTTAAGCTAAAAAAATACTTTTGTTATAAAATATGGAATATTCTACGGAGAGAATTCTTTTAAATTCGATTACAAGAATCCATCCATTTTCCCAAAAATGAAATCAAGAGAGTTAAGATTTGAAGACCTCTCTTCATTCGAGTGGCATTACATTCGATTATCGAATGTAATGCCACGAAATGTTTGAAACGTGTTACTCAGTAATACCACCATATCGAAGGTGGAGTATTGTTGTAATTTGCTTCGATATGTATTTGTCTGAGCGCTCAGTATTTTTTGGTTTTACCTTTTTTATAGCCTCGTCGACTTATGCATTAAAATTTTAGCTTTCTTTTGCCATTTCGTAACATTAAGCGGACTGACTTTTAAATTTATTTGTCAAAAATTGTTTAACTTACGTTAAATTTTACAAAATCTTCTTTTAACCCCTTAACATTTAATAATGAAAATATTCGAAAACGATAAAATTTACTTTTAGACGAAAATTCAAATTGGATAGGCCATATCTAGTATATTATCAACTCGATATCTCCTTTGGTATCTGTTTTGTACAGAGTTAGATATTTCATTCCTTTGAAATACTTAAAAAATATAAATTTTTCATTAATATATTTAAAATTACAATACTTAGCTAATGTATCTGGGATCTGCTTGTTTATCAAACTTAAAACCACTACAAAAATTGCAAAATAAAGTTATTAAATGCATACACAAATTACCGCATTTAGAACCAACTGTTAATCTATATAGACCGAAAGGGTATTTACACGTTCAAAACATTTATAAATTAAAAATTTGTATTCTAATTCACTATATTATTTTAAAAGAAAAATAGCAAACATAACACCAGACATTGTATAAATTATCAAACTATACCAGTAAAAAGTAATTTCAAAAAAAGATCGCTTTTATATGACGGAATTATAAAATATAACAATCTACCAAAAAATATTAGAAAAATTAACAAACAATTAAAGAGATATTTACTAAATTAAATTATTTATACTATTTTTTTAAATTGATTTTATTAATGAATTAAATTGGATTAACTTTTTTTTTATTGTTTTTTTTTAATAGTTATTATTTTCTATATTATATTGTTATTTTCCATATTGTAAGGAACTGTAAAACTTAGTTTGGAATAAAGATATTTAAAATAAAAATAATAGTAATAATAATAATAATAATAATAATAATAATAATAATAATAATAATAATAATAATAATAATAATAATAATAATAATAATAATAATAATAATAATAATAATAATAATAATAATAATAATAATAATAATAATAATAATAATAATAATAATAATAATAATAATAATAATAATAATAATAATAATAATAATAATAATAATAATAATAATAATAATAATAATAATAATAATAATAATAATAATACATTTATTGTTTACTCAAATGTAAATTACAAAAAAGATTTAGTTGGCAGAGAGTAAAACAATGGGCCTTAGTGGGGCAAACATCCAATCCAAGGATCGGATACTGTTCAAGCCTTACATTATTTAACATTTACAATATGTTGGTGCTGTAATAAACATCTAATGTTCCGAATGCGCGGAGCATGGTAAAAAAAATTAAAGATATTTGTGATTTTATGGGAGGAAAAGGAGGGGTGAAGGAGGTAGGGGAGCAGGTAAATGTGACTTCTAATCCACATGGATGGCAACGCTCAGATGGAAACTACTGCGTGCGGAGAAAATTATTTTTTACTGATCTTTTAAACGCTGGGCTGGATAAACCAAAGTTAATATTATTTAATGAATTAAGAATATTAGCAATATTAAAAGAAAACGATCTTTCAAACATTTTTTTTCGGTGTGTTCATCATTTATTGATTGCATCCTTCTACATAGAAAAAATGTACAATGAGTTGTATAATCACGAACGTCTTCATCTACAGGATGAGGAAATAAAGCAGAATAAGGTCCTGTTTGAAATTTGTAATATCTACCAGCTCATTCTCATAATATCTTTTTGATCGTATACCGAATAAAAAAAAATTAAATTTTGAAAGTACCGGTCCAACATCATAGAAACTATATTCATGGGGGTCGTAAAATGTGGTACGGACGTACCTTAAGTTATAGCCTAACCTTTGTATATTAATTGTAGCGATACATGTCATTAAAAGTACTCCAAAAACCACTCCCACTGTTATGCCACACAGAATTTGCCGACCACCAATGGGTCCGCATGTCACCTAAAAATTGTGAAAAATTAGAAATTTTAGCTCTTTAGTTGCTGAAAAATGTTTTGCGACGTGCAGGCAGTTTCTAACTTCGGAAATAGTATTTTACGTTACAAGGCCGGTAGGTGACTTATTACAGTACGAGTTGGTTTACGGACGAGGCGACGTAGAAGCCGAGTCTGGAATATAAACGAGTGCTGTAATAACACCTAACGGACGTGTATCGTATGATATTTAATTTCATTTTGTCATTATAATCCTTTTTAAAAAGATTTAATAAAAATGTTTATTACAAATTTTAAAATATTATTGGCAATATTAATTGGTATCACTGGATATAGTTTAATTTAAATAAAAATTACTAACTTTAGTTAAGCAAAATATTTAAAAAATTGTAAAAGAGAGTCTATTCTGTAGTTGCGTAATATTTTTCATTTACTAAAGTTGGTAGAAAAAATAATTTTACAAGTTAAAGCAGCTAAATAGAGTTACTTGGGATCGATAAATATATAGTCAAAACGAAATAAAAATTACTAACTTTAGTTAAGCAAAATATTTAAAAAATTGTAAAAGAGAGTCTATTCTGTAGTTCCGTAACATTTTTCATTTACTAAAGTTGGTAGAAAATAGTTATTTTCCTAACAAGTGCGCAAAGTGATACTTTTCCGCACGCAAGTACAGTTGGACGAACGACGCGAAGCGGAGTTCGGATAAGTTCTTGCGTGCGGAAAAGCACTTTGCGCACTTGTTAGGAACAACATTTTTCCTACGAGCTTCATATCAGATAACAACAAAAATAAAAATATGATAATTTATTTAATAATTTTTAATTCGACTTTAAAGAAAGAACTATAATATACTTACAACTAAAAATTACATAACAAAAAAAAATAATAGAAAATTAAAAAATTACATAACAATAAAAAAAATAATAGGAAACTAAATTTTTCGTTTTAAGCTGAAATACAAATATCGGGAATTACGATTAAAAGATAAAAGAGAATACTCTTGCAACGGCTTCTCACATTGCCATAAAATAGTTTACAGCTACTAAAATAAATATAAATATTCCCTACCAAGGAGATTTTTGAATAGTTTTACTTTTCCGCACCCAGTGCGGATAAAAGTCTTATCCGCACTAGTGCGGAAAAGTGTAACTTTGCACACAAAAATGCGTGCGCAAAGTACTACTTTGCGCACGCTCGTAGGAAAAAGTATATTATTTATAGTAAGACATGCTGCCAAAATAGCGATTTTCCAATAAATACTTGTCGGGGCGTGGAACGCATTTTTATAGTAGTAATATTATATTCCAAGTTTAATTTAGTTTAATGTATATGTCGTAGGCTAATGATAGTTTTAGGCAAATTGCATTTGTCTACAGGCAAATGCTATATCAAAAGGTATATCGGCAACCGGTTTGTTCGTTGTTACCCAGAGCATTTTTTTTAAATTTAATTATCATTTTATGAAATATTATGAAATAAATTGGATTTAAAAAAAAAATTCTCTGCTAACAACGAACAAACCAGTTGCCGATATACCTTTTAGACGGAATGCATATAGCATTTGCCTAAAACTTCCATTAGCCTACGACATATATATGATGAATTAAATAATTAATGCTCAATATGTGTACTTGAACATTTTGTTTCCTATAATTTTAAGTGACAACTTGTAAAAATCCAAAGTAAAAAGTCATTATTTCTAAAAACAAAAGATGGTTGCTTGGCAATACATTACAGTACCTGATACTGTAATGTTCCACTTACCGGCCGCAAATGAGTACATGGTAAGTTGATTTACCGGACAAAATGAAATAAAAATAATATGCTTCCACTGGGATTAGAACTCACTGCAGAATCAGATAGGGTAACGACGAGAGTATTATGTTTTTGCTATTTACTCTTTAAAATAAAAATTTAATACACTAACTTTCCTTTTCTGTATATACCTAATGTTGTTTAATTTTTGTCATGTCTATCTTATATCATAAATTGATGGAATTTAAAATAAACACGTCTCGGAAATTTTTGGGGGAATTTCTCGAATATTCCGTTTGCAAGAATTTACTCACACTATTTCAAAAAGAAAATTTAAATAAATCATTCAATTTGATAATGAACTATTCGGGATTTATTTTGTTTAGAAAATTTAATCATTTGGCGTTTCGAAATCGATGGTGATGTTTTGTGTGGATACTCTTTTCATCAAGAAAGTCCACTCAGATTTACACAATTGTTTGTTTGAGTTAACTTATTTGCGTACCGATATCAGGCAATTAGTAAATACCACAATATATATTTTTTTACAGATTCTGTTTGGCATCCGCCTCATCAAGTCGGTTTTCTCTGGACCGCCTACTTAACCAGAGTCGCTCGTACCCGTCAAATTATTTTTTTTGAAATGTATTTTTTTTAGAACAAAAATATTATATACAGGGTGGATTATTAAAATGCTTCGTGTATCAGCTTTAATGTTTTAAATGAATAATATTATTGTATATTTTCACATTATACATTTAATTCTAGATGTGTTTCATAAATTATACCCTATACCTATCTTCAACCGTTTACGAAAAATTAACTTTAAAATAAAATAGACAAACGACAAAGTACCTATGAAAAGAAACTATTTTATAAGATGTTGAAAATGTCCTCCACTAACTGTCTGTAGTAGATCAATCAATCTAAAAATTCCTGTAGTACATTTTGTACTACTCGTGAAAAAATGTCTTGTATTACTCGTTGAAAGGACTATAAACTAAATTTTTGACGTAGTCAAGTGGGTTAAGATCGGGCGGTCTGTGTGGCCACTCTATTGGCCCCTGTGCACCTATTCCATCGACCGCTCTGGAAAAATTGTATTTAAATAATGCTTAATGCTGGAGAGCATCATTATGTTGAAACGACAAGGTTAAACTTGGTAAATTAGTCATCTAAAAATAGAGTGGAAGAGCTAGAACCAGATCATTTCGAAGGAATTTTAGATATCTTTCTTCAGCGAAACTCTAATCAAAGCAAAATGGTCCGATTACCCTATCTTCAACAATGCCCGTCTAGATATTAACCTCATCACTATACTGGGTGTTATTTTCTATGAACCAGTGAGAATTTTCCTGCGCCCAGTGTAGAAACACTCATCATCAGGAAACGAAGGAAATGGTACAATGCTGATGTTGTTAGCAGTAGAGAAAATAACAAGTGAAACTAAGCCGTAATGGAGCTTTCAATGGTACATACAAGGAGTGAAAAATTTGAATAGTCAAAAAACAGAAAATATTTCAGCACACTGAAAAGTCAAGGACCATTGCCAAGCCACTCTCTTGGGTGGAAAATGAAGAGAAAAACGAAAAATTAGAAAATTTTAAAAAGACTTTGTGGAAATCATTTAGGTGTAAGTAATGAAAAATCTTTAGTTCAATTCAGCTGTGTCGGAGACATGTCACTTTGTAGAAATCATTCATGTATCCGACACAGCTGAATTGTACTAAAGATTTTTCATTACTTACACTTAAACATGTCACATGTCTCCGACACAGCTGAATTGAACTAAATATTTTTTATTACTTACACTTAAATGATTTCTACAAAGCTTTTCCCCAATTTTTCTTTTTTCTCTTCATTTCCCACCCAAGACAGTGGCTTGGCAATGGTCCTTGGCTTTTCAGTGTGCTGAAATCTTTTCTGTTTTTTGACTATTCAAATTTTTTACTCCTTGTATGTACCATTGAAAGCTCCATTACGGCTTAGTTCCACTTGTTATTTTCTCTACTGCTAACAACATCAGCATTGTACCATTTCCTTCGTTTCCTGATGATGAGTGTTTCTACACTCGAAACATGTCGATTAAAATTTATTATGAATTATTCTAGTTTCCCCTAGTTTTTCAAATAAAAATTGTGGAGAAAGACTTTGTGCTTTTCTTTTTTCTATATCATTTAACTCCACTTTGAGTATGGACTATTTCTTCAAAATATCTTCTTCTAGTTCAACATCATGTCCCGACTCCCGTTCAGATACATACAACTCTTGCACTTGGAAACATATCAGATTCTCCAGCATTCGGAAAGCAACGCTCGTACTAGGCAAGTGCAAGATTTGAGCTCCCGTTGCAGAAGCCATAAACGAATATCGTATCAGCATATTCACGATGAGAGAATGTCGCAGGCGCAATGAAATGAATCTAATGTTCGAGTTGTCAGAAAAAACAAATGCTGAACACGATTTGACATTGACAAATATTATTCTTATTAATACTTAATAGGGTTACTATGGCTAAGCAATAGTGCAAAGGCAACAGAACGTAGTTTTTGAGAACCTAGCCTACTTGTTATAAATAATTTTATAAAAATTTTAATTTGAATATTGTTTACTCCTGTATTTCGGTAAGGGCCGTGAATAGGACTCATATTTATAGGAGCTTTTATATTTATTTTAGGTCCGCAAATACTTACCTAAAATATTGATATTACCTTCTGAATCCCAATGTACAGCGTGACCAGTGAAGTCCGCATCATATGGGATTTTTTTTATTAACAGCTTTATTCGAAATTTGACTTTGGCATTAAGTTCTGCTTCGATCGAGATGAAAATTAAGCAAAAAAATAGTAGTCACGTTGTTCGCATTATCTGTCAAAATTAAATTTTTTTCAAAAAATAATTGAAAAGTGCGGTTATTTCTAAAAATATCGAAAAAAGTTATTAGAAAAAGTTTTTTTTTTAATGCAGTTTCTAGCCCACATGCAGAATTTCAGCTGCATAAGATAACTTTGATTTTTTACCCACCACTAAAATTTATTTTCCACTTAATGAACACTTTACTGATGACACTGTGTTCTTTTTTGTCTTAATATTAAGGTGTATTACTTTCAGACACAAACTACATTTTCAAAAATACTTATTTTATGAAATTACCTTACACAGGGTCCAAAACAAATAAACTTTGCATCACATGCGATCAAATTTTAATAGCCCAATTTTAATTTTGTAGAAAAATACACATTTAATATGGCGCTACTTTAAAGAAAATGTATCTAAAATAAATCATGGTCAAAATTAAGAAGTTTTATGTAGGTTGCGTTGAGTCTTATTTCGCAAAAGTGGTGCAATTGACAAAATATAGGTAAAAAATCAAAATTATCTTATGCAGCTGAAATTTTGCATGTGGGCTAAAAACTGCATTTAAAAAAACTTTTTCTAATAACTTTTTTCGATATTTTCAGAAATAACCCTACTTTTCAATTATTGTTGGAAAAAATTAAAATTTGACAGATAATGCGAATCACGCGACTACTATTTTTTGTTTAATTTTCATCTCGATCGAACCAGAACTTGATGCCAAAGTCAAATTTCGAATAAAGCTAATAATAAAAAATCCCATATGATGCGGACTTTACTGGTGACACTGTATAGTATGTCTGCGAATGGGGTTTGTTGGACCAAAAAATAAAAGATACGAAAAAATATTTTTTACAAATGTTCTTGCTTGTAAAATAAATGGATTCAAATTATGAAAAATTTACCAATAAGACCAAATATTAAGTTTGTTTTATATTCAATTTTAGGCGTCAGAAAGTCATTAGGTACTTTTAAAATTTTTATTTTTTAATGAAATCTTGTATTTCGGCTTGGTCCATTTGTCCTCTTCAAAACCCCATCCGCGAACATACTATACAGTGGCGCACACAGGGGGGGGGCCAAGGGGGCCTTGCCCCCCCCCCCCAAAACCCCCAATGAAATTGACTTCAACTATACTATTTAACTGTTTATTGCCCCGTCCCAATAAACAAGTAGAAAATTTGCAAAGCTTTCTCAGCCTTCATTATTTTTATGCAAATTACTTATTCATTTTTTGAAAAATTTTATAATGAAAGCATTTTAATATGTGAATTTAAATTATGGAACTTCAAGTTTACAGATAGCAAGGAAATACCCTCCGATATGTTTAAGCTATATATTCAATGTAAATAGTATGATATTTCCCAATATAAAAAAACTTCCCTTCCCGCTTCCCGTCACCACCAGTGCCTCTGAAAGGTAATTTTCCACATTAATGTACTTAAAATCGTACTTAAGAAATTCCACCGGGCAAGTAAGACTTAATGGTTTGGCAAATTTATTTATTCATAAGAATGTTCCATTTTTTTGTGAAGAAATTTTAAATACACTTTCTAAGGGTCGAAGAAAATTAGCATATTTAACAAATGCAAAGGTGTTATAAAAAAGTTTTGATTTCTATTATTTATAAAATATTGTTTATTGTTGTGCTTTATACTAATTTATATTTTTAAATAAATATATTTGTGTTATGGAAATATCGTCATTACTATAACCTATATTTTATTTGGTAAAAAGAGTGGTATGTTTTGTCCGGAATAATTATTAAAGTGGATATTTTAAAAAGTAAATTTTTTTAGATATTTACCTCGATTGAACTAGGCTATTGCGATCTTCCAAGAGTACCTGTTAAAAAGCTCCAAAGATCTAGAAAAATGCGTAACTTAAAAGTTTATTAAAATTTTGCTTCCGGCACTGGTAGGCGGGCCCTCCCTAACATAAAATCCTGAGTGCGCCGCTGATACTACATATTTAATGCATTGTTTGACTTACGAAGTAAACTACAAAAATCAAGATTGATTTTTGCTAGTTGTGAGATTGCAAAATAAGAATTATTTTATTTACCAAATAAGAAACCATACTGTAATTTTAAACTTCCCAGTCGTGTATCACCAAAATTCTTTTCTTTGCTTCATATAGGAAAATGATTCGTGATTTATTTAAAGCCAACTTCTATCAGACGCTACGGATTTTCTAGCATTATAACTATTGTAACGTTTGAATTGTCATTGTCACTGTCCATCGGAATTGTCAATGTCAATCTTCGACACTGGCTGATATTAATTTGATGGTGATTATGGAGAACTATAGGGTAGGAGGCCGATCGACAATGGCAGCATTTTCAAATTCTGTCCCGGTTTTTTGGTTAGTTCGCTATTGGCCGATAGATGGCTCTCGCGTCCGAAGTGGGCTGATGTTGTCCTCTTCTTCTTCGTTTTTAATATGGAAAACTAGATCCTCCATAGTTTTTAACTTTTACTTAAACCCTTTATTTTTCTGTGCTTTTACTTTTGACAATTGACATTTTATTTTTCGAAATAACAAATAATGTTTGAAGGCAAGACAAGACAAATAACGTTGTATTGTAATTAATTTCCATATTTATAATAAATAATGGTACAATTTATAAAAGTAGAGTTTGCTTTGTGTCGGGGTGTAAGACAGGATCTTTTTCAGAGAGAAAACGCAGCCAAATAAGTATCTTTCTAGCTCCAAAGGTATAGCTAGAATGTTTAATACCCTGTATTTTAAAAACCAAGCATCGTTGGAACTTTATACAGGCCGAGTTTACTAATAAGTATAACAAAGTAAGCGTAAATTCATATAAAAGTCCTTATTTGTTCCTTAAAGAACTAATTTAAATAAAAATAGTTATTGCGTCCATAAGAAACCATTATTTGATAGCCCACTTCGGACACGCGCGCCATCTTACAGCGACTCGTAAAGCTGAATTACCGATGCTAATTTGGGACCGAATCCAATGCATTGCGATCGGCCTCCTACCTCAAGTCCTCCATAATGGTGATAACACCAAACGGAAATAGGGATGTTCGATATACATCGATGCATCGACAACATCGATAGTTTTCAATGCGATGCATCGTTTTATAGGGATTCATAAAGGCTATTTGGTATTTGTCGATGTATTTTAATCGATGTATTTGGCATTTTATTTCACTTGTAAAATAATTTTTTTGCCGTTGGCTCTCGATCTTGATTATACTTTTTACCTTTGCTTTCAGTTAAGGTGTAAGTTTGAAATAATTAGATTTGTGATTTGTTTTGTAATTCTAATTCTAATTCTACCGTGCGAGCAAAAATTATTTTTGGAATTGTTCTAAATTTGCAACAGGTGTTTTAAAAATAGTGTTCTTTAAATGAGGAAAAACGAAGTAATCCATAACCGTTAAACAAGGTGATCTAGGTGGGAATTCAATGTCTGATCGAAAACTGATCAATCTGTCGTCGAAAAAATTGCGTAAGTAGTTAATAGTTTCGGCGGCTGTATGGGCGGTTGCAAATATCCAAAACGTAGTTCGTCGTCAAGTAATTGCTCCACAAGCGGATTCAAAATATTGCCTCTATACCGCTGTGCTGTAACTGCATGTGTCATGGAAAAAAATAGGACCAACAATTCTTCTTCTGGAAACAGCTAACCAGACATCAATTTTTTAAAGGGTGCAATGTGGACTCTACAAAAAAATGGGGATTTTCACTACTCCACATACGTGTGTTCTGAGAATTTACATAACCGGAGAGGTGGAACCATGGTTCATCCGAAAAAAACTGTCAGGTCTAATAAATCATTTATTTCCAATAAACTTTGGGTAAACCATTTAGAGTAAATCCTGCGTCTTTCGAAATCTGCGGCTTGTATTTCTTGGAATACTTGCAATTTATAAGAAAATAAATTTAGCTGACAGGCGTCTTATACAATTTGTTGGCGTATTTTGCATTATTTCACGAACGTTTGCAACAAGTTCTTCTATTCTTACAGATGGTCTTCCTGCTCCTTTTTTGTGTTGTATAGAACCTGTTTCCCTAAACACAGCTACGGTTCTTTTCAGGCAATGATAAAAATCCTCAGCAATAAAAGCAACGTTAGGAAAATGTTCGTGAAAATCGTCCATGCACAAACCCTGATTGTATTGCCACTTACCATATACTCTAACCCCGTTTCGAAAAAACGCTTCAACCATGAATATTTTGTGCTGTTCCGTAAAGCCCATTGTGTGAATTGTTCAAGAAATTGGAAAAATTAGGGATGAACCAAATTACTTGTAACGACTGTCAAAGATGACGGAATAACTGATTGATTGTGTATTCAGGTAGTTACTGACACCCAACAGGTATTAAGCTATACGGCTAAGCATTAGGTCCTTAGATGCAAGGCCCCTTTTTGATGCAAATAATTTTTGCTCGCACGGTAGGTATTAGGCCTTTTATTTTATTCGTAAAATAATTATTTTTTTTAAAACCGACCAGAAAATTTACACTTTTTGGACAATTTTTCGTCTAGAAAATAACGTTTTTCCGGTCTCTAATGTCACTGTCACCCTGTTTTTTGTTTTTCCAATCGCTCTTTGATAATACAAGATACCTTGATTTTGTTATTATGACAACAACATTTCGATGTATTGTCGAGTGACAGTTAGTTGATTTTTAATTTTGTTCTTTATGTCAAACTTGTTTCGCGTAGATTATAAAATATATCGAAGTGTCGGTCTTAAAGAAAATATTGTACGTCACGCAACCGAAAATTAGTGTTTTCCAGGTCTCTCCAAGCTTCCAGGACTCGCCTATGGCTCGCCCTGGAAATGCTTGTCTCGACCTGAAAAACACTACTTTCCGGTCTTGTAACGTAAATTACTATTGTCGTTGCCTCTCGATCATAATTATACCTTTTACCTTTGCTTTCAGTTAAGGTGTTAGTTTGGAATAATTAGATTTGTGATTTGTTTTGTAATTCTAATTCTATTAGAAAAATAATTTTTTTCGATGCATCGCAATCATCGATGTTTTTCGGCGATACTTTTTCTGTAAACATCCCTAAACGGAAATGAATAAAACAACGTCATCATGACCTCATCTTTAGGGGCGGATCACTTACTGCTGCGTTGCCATACAGCAGACTTTTCGTGGGGTTTTAGAGAAAAATTTGCATTTCCCACATCATGTTAATACTTTTAACAGTGTAGGTTTCGCAAACAAAGTGAAGAGATGCAATTTGCATCTTAATTTACTTCAGACTGGAATACTATTTTGTCAATAGGTACATTATTTGCTATTATTTTATTTGTTTTTACCAGATCATTGGATTTTTCCGTGACCATTTTGCCATTTACCGTGATAACGCTGAGCTGTTTATAAAAAGACACATTCTCGCGCATTACACCTTTATCATGTTTATTTTGGCAGGTCACCGTGGGACATCGGCACCACACATAATGGTAACGTAATGAGCATGTAACATGAAAATCCGTGGTCGGATTAATTTTGTGATTTTTTTTTGGTCTGACGCCATGTAATAGTATGTTTTTTTCCACAACATTCTTTCTCTTGCGACATTATTATCTAATTTTATTGCTCGTTGTCACCAATATTTCTACAGGGGAGTATTTAGAATTTGATTTGGACGGGCGCAAGTATTAGGATCGAGTTGCGTGATATTTTGAAACCAAATCTTTTATGCGGCTGACGTTTTTGTTAGGGCGCCTTTCATTAACGGTAATGACACATGACACAGCACATACCTTGAGCACAACAAAGAAATGGTCGAGGAAATAGTTATTTATACTACAAGGGATGTAAGTAACATTTACCAGTCGAGAACGATTTTGTGCCCGAGCGATAGCGAGGGCTGGCAATAAAGTTCGAGACTTGTAATAGTATATTACAATACGAGACGGAAAATGTTTCATTGCTGGTCGAGAGATTATAGTTTATCGAGACGCTACGCGTCTCTATAAACTATAATCTCGAGACCGTAATGAAATTTTCCATCGAGGATTGTATACTATTTTATTTTCACTACTCCACATGCGTGTGTTCTGAGAATTTACATAACCGGAGAGGTGGAACCATGGTTCATCCGAAAAAATTATGATTCAAGTAAACATTGAATATTTTTCCACGATAGACTTTTTTAAAATAGGTAATAAATTTTGTCGCACCGGTTATTACCTTTCATTTCCATTGTTAGTCGTTGTCACCAGTTGACAGCAGTTGTCGCTTAAAATTTTTGAAAGTCAGCGTTTTTTTAAGGTTGAATTCTCAACGTCATTCAATCTATTGCCAACCTATAACCTATTTCGCGTTGATTTTTTGAGTTTATTATTTTAATAACTAACATTTAAAGAAAATCAATATCGTCGGTACATTATTTAGGTAGTATCTGATATATTACAAAAAATATCAATTTATTTCATTGCTAATTTTGGGAGAATTGTATAGTGAAAGAACAATGAGTGACAATTACATAATAATGTTAAAAAAAATCTTACCTGATATTTTTCACTATACAATTCTCCTAAAATAAGTTATGAAATTCCTTGATATTTATTTAATATGTCAATTATTACCTATAGAATATCAAGTCGATACTGATTTTCTTTAAATTTTGTATAAAAGCTAGAAAACATAAATAAATCTACGCGAAATAGGTTATAGGTTGGCAAGCATGTTGATACTCCTACCTTAAGAAAAAGAACACAGAGTAAAGATGTTCTCCGATAGTGACGACGAGTTAATTAGCTGTACTCCACCTGATTTGAAAGAAGCAGCTGATAAGATTGAGGAAAGTCTACTACCTAGAAAAAGTAAGCTACGTTATGAGAAAGAAAATGAAGATTGAAATGTATTAGGATGGAAACGCATTTTCCGTCCTAGGATGGAAAATGTGGATCGGAAGTAAGATGACAGAAATGTGACATTTTCAAATTCCTAAAAAGACAAGAATGTCAATATTACATATGGCTGAAAATAAATATACTTACATCCCGTGAAGTATATAACGTTTTTTCTCCCCCCAGCAGAATTTATTGGATTTTTATTAATTTAATTCGAATACTTTTCGTATGAAATTATGGACAGCTTTGACCGGTTTCTATAGCATTATAAGCACTGTTATTTTAACAACAATGTCAAGCTGACAGTTTTATTATCAAAAATTGAGAGAAATTGAAATTATTGATTTGTATAACAGCCAAATGGATATAGAAGAATCAGCAAATATCGCTTTTCTGTCGCTGCTGCCAGAAAAATCGAGGAAGAGGTATGAAGCAACGTATCAATACTTCAAGAAATGGTGCCAAACAAAGACTGCTACTGCAGTTTCAGAAACCGTGCTTTTGACGTACTTTCACGACAAAATCTGCTGTATTAAAGTCTCCATCAAGCTTATGGTGTGAATATTCCATGCTGAAGTCCACCCTTTTCATAGAGGAAAACATAGATATTTCCAAGGATCCTAAACTTCGAGCATTTTTAAAAAGAAAAAATGACTGATAAAAACCCAAAAACTCTAATGTGTTTGACAGGGAAAATGTAAATAAATTCCTGTTTTAAGCCCCCGATGATATTTATTTAATGATAAAGGTTGTAACGATAATGGGAATTGCTGGAGCGTGCCGTTCTAGTGAACTCTGTGCAATGAAAATGCACAATGTTGAATTAAGGCATGAAGTCATATTTGTTACTATTCCTGATTCCAAAAATGGAATGACACGTAAATTTATAGTGACTAAAAGTGACGATGAAAGGGTTGGTTATTTTAAAATAGTTTGAAATTACATAAGATCCCACATGACGAATTTTAATCCTCGCTTCTTCATGCGATATCAAAATGGAAATAAGTGCTTAAACCAGCCTGTCGGGAAAAACTCGATTTCTTCAATTCCAAGTAAAATTGCTAAATTGCTGAACTTTCAGAACTTTAGGGAGAATACTGGACACTCCCTTAGAAGAACGTCGGCCACTTTATTAGCGAATACTGGAGTTGATATCTTAGCCTTCAAGCGACATGGCGGATGGGAATCTGCAACTATTGCGGAAAGTTATGTAGCGGAGAGCGTCAACAATAAAAAGGAAGTTGCAAATAAAATTTTATATAATATAACGAAGCCAGAAGTCTCCTGCAGTACTTCAAGGGTTACAGAAAACTTGGTTAGAGATGGAGATATTATGGAGTCAGAACATTTCATACAAATTGAGAAAAAAACGAGAAATCATTTATCCAAATTTTGTAAATAATATTCAATTGTAATAATTGCACTATTCATATTCATATCACTTATTATTATTTTTATAAATCATTGTTTTTATATGGCATAAATTATTACCACCCAAATCAAATCAAAATACACTTTATTGTTAGAAGAAGTACATCTTGTTAACAAAGCTATTATTTGTATGTAAATTACAATGTTCACTATATAAAGTAAGAATAAGTAATCCAATAAACAAATAAATAGATAATCACACATTATAAGACAATAAAACAGTAATGGTAAAAAAATGTACACATAAATCAATTTAAGACGTAGACAAGCTCAATCCTACCAAAAAATCTGGCAGGAATATCATCAGTTTTAATTAAACAAAATTAAAAAAATAAAAAATCAAAGGAAATGCCTAGATATTATCATCGTAAAATTCCTGGATAGTATAGTAGGGTCTAGTAATTAGTTGCCTTTTTAGTCTTTGCTTAAAAATCTTGTCATCAATCACTTGCCGATAAGCCAGTGGTATGTGGTTATAAATTTTGATGCTCTCAAATATCAAGGAATTTTTGGTGAGAGTTGTTTTTGGTATAGGAAGAGGGTGGTAAGTTGACTTAAAACCCGTCGTCAAGGGCAATCGATACCTTTTTGGTAATTGTTACTTACGTCCTTCAAAACAGTGTCAAAATGCGTTGTTTACAATATACGGAAGAGAAATAGTATATTAAAGTACACGTTTCATAAGAAGCGGGTTTAGCGCACGCGTCTATTTGAAAACGAGCCACGAAGTGGCGAGTTTTTTAATTGACACGTGAGCTAAAACGCCTTATAAACCACGTGCTTTATACTATTTTTTCTATTTGTAGTTTTTTCAATAAAAAATACATATTTAAAAAGAAAATAAATCCTTTAAATTTTTATGTCTAAATTTTATGTTGGTAATACTATTTTTTATCATAGTAACCTCTGGACAACAAAAATTATTTTGCGAACTGTCATTTTTTGATTTATTGACCCATTTTCACCACGAGATTCTAAAGTTATTTTAGCGATATGAGATTTGAAATTGGACGGAATACGTTGTGTGATCCTTGTACATTCGGTACATATACAGAGCGTTCGGAAATTCGGGCGATTTTGCTAATTTTTTTTGAATTTCAAAAGACGTGATTTTACGTCAATTTTTCAATTTCAATGTTACCAACATCAAATAAAGAAAAAACGCGTATCGAAATAGCTTCATTATGAACTTCATTTCAAGTTCATAATGAACTTAATATGAACGTCAAATAGAAAAAAATCATTTCACTCGTTCTTTCATAGAATACACCATTTTTGAATGAAGTTAAAATCGAAGAAAAATACAGACACAAGTGATGGCAAAAACAAGCACCTTAAATTTCGAATTATTAAAAAGATGCACATTTTATTGAAAATTTTACAAAAAAGAGCAAAAAGAAAGAAATTGCGTTATTGCAAAAAAGAAAAAACACTTTAATATTATTTTAATTTAGGCTTGGGATCATTTTTCATCATCGACGTTTATTTTTAAACTTTGTAGAAACCAGTTCTATAAAGTTTTCTCAAAACTTTGATAACATTTCGTACACAAACCTCATTAATTTTGGTATCCCTAAAAAGCATTATTAATAAGCTTTCCAGAGAGGTGTTACAAGTGGGATAGTACTATTTAAGATTTTATATTGGATGAGTTTAGTGCTTGAGAGGAGGTGGGAGGTCGTCAAAATACTTTTTCTTTTTTAGAAACGGTATTTTTGTTTTTGATATCTTCTTATGTGTAGAAAATGTAGTTCACAATTGTATATTTAACCCCATAGAGCAGATGTGGCACCAAGTAAAATCAATGGTGAGGGCAAAATATGTTTCTTCTACCTACCCTAAATGCTAGTGTCATTAAGTTAATTAGTAAGTTTATCTAATGCAAAAACTGCAAAAAAATCTGAAAGGATTTATGGTCGTGTAAAGTGTTGAAAACTTTTTAAATCTGAAATTTAAAAAAATGCTCGATTTGAAAGAGTCTTCCTTCCTTCGAATAAAAACATATTTACCCAACATTCCTTGTGAATGAATGAATTTCTTCATAAATAACAGTCCATAGTAAACTGCTTTCTCAACAATCATCTAAAGTCAAGGTTACTACGCGGACAATATTGTTACGCGCCTTTTGTTTCCCACAATGAAATCAATTTTTATATAATCGGTGACATTTACTTCTTTAGTTCCATAGAAACCGAATGTTTCACTGAATTAATCAAAATTTTACAGTGTGATGGCAAAAAATGTGGTTAAACTATAAAAAAATTATTATCGTTAAAGTAATAGAAGAAATTTTTTTGTAGCAAACGAGCTCACCTCTGTATTTTATGTTTGAAGTTTTGTATGGAATGCGTAAAACCTAATACTTAATATAAGTCAAATATTATAAACTTACTATCTAGAAATACCCAATTTTCTACCGGTTCATATAATATGCATCACAATCATAAATCTTGATTGACATGGGCGAACCATCTTATTTTAAACATGGTCTATTCATCTTTGTAATGGGCCATTTATTGGGGTTCGTTAAAACCCACGCCTGGGTGTGTCTTGAATAACAAGTGTGCTGTGCAAATTAGCAGTTCGGTAAATGTGTCGATCGGAAAATACGTGGTATTGAAAAAGTACGGAACTAATCGAACATAGAAAAATACATCATAATTAATATTATTTATTGGCTTCTGGAGACATTTTTAGGAGGTTCGTAAATACCAAGTATTTAAAAGTTCTACTATTAATGTTTAAATAGCAACAATAGCAACCACGGCTGAAGATAAAGCGAACGTACTCGCAGAACTCTTTGCTTCACACTCCACGGTAGACTTTCAGGGAAAAACACCCCCGAACATTCCAGCAGTTCGATCGGAAATGACTGATATCGTATTCCGTCAGCGTCTTGTCAAACGAATTCTGAAGGGGCTCGATGCCAAAAAAGCTTCTGGTCCAGATGGAATTCCTATTATAGTGCTCAAGAAATGCGCCGATGAACTCACACCAGTATTTTGTAAACTTTTTAACTTATCCTACAAAAAAGGAATATTTCCATCTTGCTGGAAAAAGGCGCGAGTCCAGCCTATACCAAAGAAAGGCAAGAAAACCCTGCCAAACAACTATCGACCAGTCGCATTGCTTTCAGTTATATCAAAGGTGATGGAGAAAGCTATTAATCAACAACTTATAAAATACCTGGAAGGCCTTAAAATTATCAGCGACCATCAGTATGGTTTTCGTAAGTCCAGATCAACAGGAGACCTGCTAGCCTATGTCACTCATCTTTGGAGCAACGCAATCGAACATCATGGGGAGTCCCGGGCTATTGCACTGGACATCTCTAAAGCCTTTGACCGTGTCTGGCACGAGGGGCTCCTAAGCAAACTGCGTTCTTATGGTATGCCCGGTCGATTTTGTTCATGGTTGTCTAGCTTCCTCAAGGACCGCTCTCTGCAAGTGGCGATTGACGGGTTTTTCTCAGACACCTTCACCATCAATGCTGGTGTTCCTCAAGGGTCCATATTATCTCCCACTCTCTTCTTACTGTACATTAACGACCTTCTAGCGAAAACAGAAAATCCATTATATTGCTTTGCTGACGACAGCACACTTATCTCATCTTTTACTTAGAAACCTCAAACATCGGCTACTGACGCACATCTTCGCAGACAACATGAGGTATCACGCCTCAATAAAGACCTGGAAGAAATTTTGTCTTGGGGTGACAGTAACCAAGTCGAATTTAACGCTCAAAAAACCCAGGCAGCAGTTTTCTCTAAGAAGGTTAACATTGCAGAACCCGATATCGTTATGGCAGGACACGCAATTCCACTGACTTCGTCTATTAATTTGCTGGGTGTCAACCTGGGAGGAAATATGTCTTGGCATAATCACGTAGTGGCAATCGCCAGGGCAGCTTCTCAGAAGCTCGGTATACTTTTCCGTACCAAAAAGTTGTATACACCTCAACAACGTTTGACACTCTATAAAGCCCAGATTCGACCATCACTGGAATACTGCTCTCATATCTGGAGTTCTGCACCGAAGCATACCCTTCGGTTGTTGGATTCCATCCAAAGGAGAGCCGTTCGTCTAATCGGCGACCACGAGCTGACTAAGAACCTCGACAGCTTAGAACATCGAAGACAGGTTGGTGATTTGACTCTCTTCTACAGATATTTTCATGGCAAGTGTTCGACAGATATTGCCCGCTCGATTCCACCTAGAGTAATGCATAGCAGAAACACACGACGAACCACTGCCGCCCATCCCTATGTGGTTCAACTTAGTACACCCCGAACATCATTGTTTCAGAACTCTTTTATTTGGAGGACGTCATCTTTGTGGAACGGCCTTTCTGAGACCGTGTTTCCAACCGAATATAACCTCCAACGATTCAAGAAAAACGTGAATCGCTTTCTTCGCACACGCACCGCTCCCAGAGCGCCTTAAAGGATTTTTCCTATAGTGCTTGTGCTCGATCATAAAAAAAAAAAAAAAAAAAAAAAAAAAATATTGACAATTATTTCTTATTAAATACTAATAGACTATGTCCAAAATAAAATCCTAAAATGAAAAAAAAAATTACACAATTTTCTTAAATTTAAGGTGGGATTAACGGCGTCAATTTTTATCGTCAATTCGATTTGCCGAAGTGTTGACGTAGTTATTTTTATGCTTGTGGCATACGAAAAAGAAAGACAGACATATTCTGGAGCTGGTAGAGCAAGGAATATGTTAGTCAGCCGGTCATAGTTTTGTTTACTTTCGTGTTTTGTGCAATTACGGAACCTTTCTGGTTAAAACAAACACATGTTCTCTTGTATTTTTAGGAGAGATGACATCTAGATAGACTAGAAAATATAGTGTTAACAGAAAAAATTGTTGTTTTTACTTTAGTTCTGAAAATCGACGTGTGTACTTTTAAGAATTTTATGGTAAATTGTGGTAATTTTAGTGGTTTCGAAAAATTGCTTTTTAATTTTGATTCTAGCCGTTTTTCTTCCCTGATAAATATTTTAGGTCTTACGTTTGCGGCAAAGAATAATAGGGGTATAAAAAAATATTTCACAAATTTTATTATTTATTTCAAAAATAAATTTACTTTTTCCTTCCTTTTGACGATGGTCCTGCCAAGTTGACATCATCGGTTTCATCGCGCACATTTGAAGATTTTCGTCTTCAAGGGTGTTGGTGAAATGATTAATCCTCCGGTAGCTTTTTGACGTCCACACATTTTTCATAATTTACTTTGCATTTACAAGAAATCGTCTTCAGCTACGATTCAGGCGCGATATCAGCAATGGTGGTAGGTTGTAACCGCGATGAGTTTTTATCCATCCCCACTCCTTGACTTTTGTTTCATGTTGAAGCCACATTTGCACCTGTAGTTACCTCTTTTATGTATGATGTTTCACCGCTACTGAGGTAGGTGGAAGCGTTCCAAAAGCGTTTACATCTTTGTCGCCTCCAAATAAGGCGAATCAAATGAGTTCTCCTAATTCTCGAGCGTAAGAGAACGTGAACGATCACATCACGCAACGGAGCATTCCCTTCCGCGGCAGTTCTCCTATGATCATAAGTTAGTAAAATATGGTATTCTCGAACGCAGACGATATGTTCCGTGCGGGGAGGTGATAAGATAGTGTTGCCAACCATTTTTAAGGTAAGGGCCACCCCTTTTTAGGAAAATTTTAAAGAAATCTAAAGGTAAATTGAGGTGGAAATTATTAGTGCGGGGTTTTCTTTATTGTGAAAGGTAAGATTATGAAACTTGTCAATGTCAAATATTATTACGACGAAAATATAATACTGGGGTTAGAATTGCATGGGATCGGTCGTTCCCACCAAAAATAGTAGGAGCAGCGCGTTCTCCCGTACATCGGTGATGTGAATGGTCTCATGTGATCAAGAATACCGTTTCATGCGTTGCGTGAGAACTCCGCCCTCATTTCTCCTGAGAACAGTGTTCCCCAGTTTCAAGAATTAGGACCCAGGAGTTCCTAGGATATGCTTGTTGACACTGTGTTAAACAAATTCAGACCTATTGCTAATTCTTTATTCTTTTGAAGAGTATTGAAGGATTTAAATTTACCGACAATGAATATAGGGAAGCGGTACCTAATGTTAATGCACTTAAGTACTAATTTTATTGGATTGTCTTATATTATACAGGGTCGACAACTATATTTCCTGCTTTCGAGTTACATCCGGTTTAACCGGAAGTTGATTTTTTGGGAAGATAATAAAAATTGAAGATAGGGACATGTAAGCCGTTTTGCTCTAAGACGTACTGTTAGAAAGTTAGAAGCTGTCAAAATTCAAAAATGTCACTTTTCGAGAGTCAATATCTCGGAAACTATGAAGTATAGACTTGCAATGATGCAATGTATAGAATGCATTTAATAAAAAATAATTATAATCTTATGTGGAATTTAAAAATGTAAAAATATACAGGGTGTTCCATTTAAAAAAAGTTATGTCTGGCCCACCCTGGCTTTTTGGTCCAACCTGTATATTTAAAATTATTTTTAAAAGGTGTGCGACATTAACAAGTACAACTTTTGTAAAAAAGTTTTATTCCTTAAGTCGACCGTTTACGATATATCGTCCACCGGCACACTAAATGGACACCCTGTATATTAAAGAACCCCGCACTTCTCTTATGGAAAATGGTCCTCGGTTAAATTTTCTAAATTTTTAGTATGTTGTAGAGAATGCTATTCTGATCAAAAGTGTTTATGGCCACAACAATATCTGCCGACTAGTTTTTGAGATACCGGGTGTCCAATTTGCAAAATATGAATTCTCAATACATTATATTTTCGTAGTTTATAATATTAATTCGTTTTATTTTTCTAAATTTTTGTTGGCCTTGTCGTAGGTCGGATAGAATACTATAAAAATAGTTTAAATTTTTTTACTATACAGTATGTCTCTGTAAGTTTGCATCATATGGAAAACTTTTTTATTATTCATTTTACGAAAAAAAGTTATTCCTTATAAAAAGCTCTGCATAGTTTAAAACCTAAAATGCAACCATCAAATATTGAAATTTTCCAGTCATATACGAGGGTTGTCAAAAAATGTGAATTTTTCCCAAGAATGTAAATTTTTCCCAAGAGTAAAGTACCTTTATTTTTGACATTATCAAAAATTGTTATTAAAAAAAGTTGATCAGAACTAAAAACCACGTCTAAATATGCAATACCACGCATTAAATTAATTAAATAATTAAAAAATTAAATAATTAATAATAAATTAATAAAATAATTTTTCAACATAAATGCGTAGAATTGCAAATTTAGACGTGGTTTTTAGTTCTGAACAACTTTTTTTAATAACAATTTTTGATAATGTCAAAAATAAAGGTACTTTACTCTTAGGAAAAATTTACATTCTTTTGGGAAAAATTCACATTTTTTGACAAACCTCGTATATGACTGGAAAATTTCGATATTTGATGGTTGCATTTTAGGTTTTAGACCATGCAGAGCTTTTTATGAAGAATAACTTTTTTTCGTAAAATGAATAATAAAAAAGTTTTCCATATGATGCAAACTTACGGAGACATACTGTATATACCGGGTGAGTGACGAAAATTATTAAATATTTTTTGTTAAATCACTCGGCATTTAATTAATTGTTTACAAAGTAATACTGTAGATGACATTAACAGAATTTATATTATTTATATTTATACAGGGTAACTCAAAAAATTTAATATTTTTTTTATTAGTTTTGAAAGAAATTTTGTAGATATTTCTTTATGTACTACTTGTCGCTTATCGTATGCTTCCAAATATATATAATTATGAAGGTTATACAGGGTATTTCTGATGATAAACGATAGAAAAATAACATTAAAATGCATGTATTTATAAATCACCCGGTATATTAAAAATTAATCGGTTCAATTTCGTTATATTTTAATATTTTTTGCTTGAAGTGTCTAACTTACATGTTTGCTATTGATTTCCCTTTTCCTATGACCAGTTCTGGAGATATACAGCGTCGAACATACTCAAAACTCAAAAAATAAGCAAATAAAATAACAATTTTTGTTTAATTTCAATTAAATTTGTTATGTAAGTTCATTTCATGGTTAAAAATAAATATATTTAATGCTTTACAGGGTGTTTCAAATAATTAGGGCCTACTTATTATTTTTGGATAAAATCATTTGTATATAATAAATTGTTCATAGTTTTTATATATTTTTCTTATTTGCAATATAGTGTTAGAATACCCTAATTATTCAAAACACCCTGTATAGCATTAAATATATTTATTTTTAACCATAAAATGAACTTACATAACAAATTTTATTGAAATTAAACAAAAATTGTTATTTTATTTGCTTATTTTTTGAGTTTTGAGTATGTTCGACGCTGTATATCTCCAGAACTGGTCATAGGAAAAGGGAAATCAATACATGTAAGTTAGACACTTCAAGCAAAAAATATTAAAATATAACGAAATTTAACCGATTCATTTTTAATATACGGGGTGATTTATAAATACTTGCATTTTTATGTTATTTTTCTATCGTTTATCATCAGAAATACCCTGTATAGTGTATAACCTTCATAATTATATATATTTGGAAGCATACGATATGCGACAAGTAGTACATAAAGAAATATCTACAAAATTTCTTTCAAAACTAATAAAAAAAATATTAACTTTTTTGAGTTACCCTGTATAAATATAAATAATATAAATTCTGATAGCTTGCTCCAAGCTAATGTTATCTACAGTATTACTTTGTAAACAATTAATTAAATGCCGAAAATACAATGATTTAACAAAAAATATTTAATAATTTTCGTCACTCACCCGGTATATAATAAAAAACTTTAAACTATTTTTATAGTATTCTATCCGATCTACGATAGGGCCATCAAAAATTTAGAAAAACTAAACGAATTCATATTATAAACTAGGAAAATATAATGTATTGAAAATTCATATTTTGCAACTTGGACACCCGATATCTCAAAAACTAGCAAAAAAAAAGCATTCTCTACAACATACTAAAAATTTAGAAAATTTAACCGAGGGCCATTTTCCATAAGAGAAGTGCGGGGTTCTTTACCATGGACACAGAAAAACACTCCACTCTACCTTTTCTCGATGTTCTCGGCAAAGGAAGAAGTGCTGAAAACATAAAACCTTCAGTATACAGGGTGATTCACGGTGGATGGAACGTTAGATGTTTCTGACGAACCAGTAAAGGAATCGTTCTGAAAATTTGGTCGTTTACATAAACGGACACGCTCTACCTATCTAAAATATTTTTAACAAGACAGTGTTGCCGCTTCCACACACAAATAATAGCCACTTCCATATTTTAAATGGAACACCCTATATATTATTAAATTTTTAAATTCTACATAAAATTATAATTATTTTTTAATAAAAGCATTATTAGTCAATGCTTAATGGTTTCCGAGATATCGTCTCTTGAAAAATAACATTTTTGAACTTTGAAAGCTTCTAGCTTTTTAACTGTACGTCTGAGAGCAGAACGGCTTACGTCCCTATCTTCGATTTTTATTATCTTTTCAATAGTAACAACTTCCGGTCAAACCGGAAGTATTATATTTTTTACATCCGGTTTAACCGGAAATTTACACTTTTTGAAAGATAATAAAAATCGAAGATAGGGACATGTAAGCCGTTTTGCTCTCAGACGTACAGTTAAAAAGCTAGAAGCTGTCAAAGTTCAAAAATGTTATTTTTCAAGAGACAATATCTCGGAAACCATTAAGCATAGACTAATAATGCTTTTATTAAAAAATAATTATAATTTTATGTAGAATTTAAAAATTTAATAATATATAGGGTGTTTCATTTAAAATATCGAAGTGGCTATTTTTTTTGTGTGGAAGCGGCAAGACTGTATTGTTAAAAATATTTTAGATAGGTAGATCGTGTCCGTTTATGTAAACGACCAAATCTTCAGAACGATTCCTTTACTGGTTCGTCAGAAACCTCTAACGTTCCATCCACTGTGAATCACCCTGTATAGGAAACCCACTTACACGGGGCAATACCTTAATCACGGATCGAATCATTCAAACTCCATAAAACAGGGCATAATTTAAACTCTTTATCACAGAGCGTCTAACGTTTGCAACAATCCAGAAGACCTTAATATTGAAATTTCAAATATCAAAAAGATTTAAAACAGAATGGTTACCCTGAAACCTTTGTAACAAGTACCATCTCAAAACTTAAAAGTCGCGAAGTAAAAACTAACACAGAAACAAAAAAGGAGCAAGCATTTCTTACGATACCTTATGTTAAGGAGATTTCTGAAAAGATTAGAAGGATAACCAAAAACTATAATATCAAAACAGCCTTCAAAGTTCAAATCCGGAAATACGCTTAGAAGCTTTCTTACAATAGTAAAACCTCCCCGTAATGAAAACACAAAAAATTGTATCTATCAAATCCCTTGCGAGTGTAGCGAATCGTACATTGAAGAAACAAAAATACCTCTTCCCGTACGAGTTAAAGAACATCTGAAACATACTCAAAGAGGTGAAACTTCGACATCAGGTGGAACATGTATGGACCAACCAACATAATATACAGTGGTCAGAAGCCAAAGTTTTGGGCAAATTCAAAGAAGCAGCTTTCATGAATCAAAATACTTATATATTTAGTTAACCAAGTATAGATATCCAGGATATCTGGAAGCCTCTTCCTTTTCCAAAACCAACAGCTCAAACTTCACACTCCAATACGCACGTTGGCATAGTCATCAAGCTTCATTCATGGATAGTATTTAGGACAGTAGCCCTAGAATTATAATTTAGTCTACACTTGAAAACGGTTATAGATACTAATTAACCGAAACGTTATGTTAAGTAACAAAATAAAGACAATGGAAGTCCGACAAGGTGATTTTTTGATATTACTTCATTGGCTACCACCTTCAAACAAACATTGAAGTACTCAGTACCACAACTTGCATGAATTGTAAATGGTGATCCAATAATAAACAGTATTAAAAGTTGCAAAAAAGCTTTAAAATTATACCTTGATTTTTATTGGGGCCCTGTATTTCAATTCCTGTTGACTTTAGCCATACAATATGTTATATGAAACTTGTCTAGAGTTTAGAGAGGAATCTGAATATTGGAGAAAAAAAGGGGTGTTCTATTTGAAAAAGTGAAGTTGACACTTGCCTAGTATTTTTGGCGCATCCGGTATAATATTGAAGAACGTCAAAAAATTTTAAAGAATAAAATAAAATCGACGGGTCCGAGCGTTTTTCGAAAAACTTTTGCGTTTTCAAGAAAAATCGATTATTCCAGACTTTATCAGCACCCTGTATAATAATTTATTTTTATTGGAAAGAAATATTTAGTAGTTGACGCATCCTCCGGTTACTCTCAAGCCTATAAATAAATGCAACATAAATTCTATGTATTACCGATGTTCTTCTGTTTTTGTAATATCTATAATTCACTTTCAAGTGACGTGCAATACCTAAAACATTACTATTCTAAGGAGTTTTTGCTATTCAACCCGTCAATCTTTAAAACAAGTTTACAACACTTCACATTACTTGTTACTATGTAAAATTTTTTTGGGTGAATAGAAACGTTATTACTTAAAGATAAAGCACTTAAAGCTTGATGTGAAGTACCCCTTCCCCGTTTCTAATACAGATTTACTTTCCTATAATGCCATCTAATAGGATTACCATTTCAGTAACTTAAAAAGTGGACATTTTGTAGAGGGATTATTGATAATTTTATTGATAAGTTTATTTTCAAAAACACAAAATAAATATCATAAATGTTTCCACAGCAAAATGTGTTTATTGTTTTAAACTGGGTAGGGAGAGGATGTTCTTATGAATCCAATAATACCTCTTAAGTCTTAAAACGATTGGCACCGTTCTCAAAAATTTTCCAATATCTTGAAAACGGTTATACAGGGTATTCCCTACTCGATGGTACATTAGAAGTATCTGGAGAACGAAAAGAAAAATAATTTTGAAATTTTCACTACGGCCATAGGAGACTGCGCTCTAGCTTTTAAAAATAATTTCGCGGTTGCAGTGTTGCCAGATCTATTGATTACTGACATCAACTTTGGAATTTTAAATGAGACACCCTGTATATTTTTACATTTTTAAATTCCACATAAAATTATAATTATTTTTTATTAAATGCACTATTAGTCTATACTTCATAGTTTCCGAGATATTGACTCTCGAAAAGTGACATTTTTGAACTTTGACAGCTTATAACTTTCTAACAGTACGTCTTAGAGCAAAACGGCTTACATGTCCCTATCTTCAATTTTTATTATCTTCCCAAAAAAATTTACTTCCAGTTAAACCGGAACAACTATATTAACTGCTTTCAAGTTACATCCGGTTTAACCGGAAGTTAATTTTTTTGGGAAGATAATAAAAATTGAAGATAGGGACATGTAAGCCGTTTTGCTCTAAGACGTACTGTTAGAAGGTTATAAGCTGTCAAAGTTCAAAAATGTCACTTTTCGAGAGTCAATATCTCGGAAACTATGAAGTATAGACTAATAGTAATAAATAATAATTATAATTTTATGTGGAATTTAAAAATGTAAAAATATACAGGGTGTCTCATTTAAAATTCCAAAGTTGATGTCAGTAATCAATAGATCTGGCAACACTGCAACCGCGAAATTATTTTTAAAAGCTAGAGCGCAGTCTCCTATGGCCGTAGTGAAAATTTCAAAATTATTTTTCTTTTCGTTCTCCAGATACTTCTAATGTACCATCGAGTAGGGAATACCCTGTATATTATGTACTCGGGAGGCATACGACACTATGTGCCATCAGCTTGATTTGTGGATATTTAGTAAAAACAATTAAGTTAATTTAATAATTTTGAGGTTAGTGTTGATTTATGAATGTATTATCTTACTTTCACTACACAAAGTATTAATTATTTAGTGTTTCTTTGTAAATAATTTTTTTTTAAATTTTAATTATCATAATAATTACAATAATACAAATTATTTGTATATTGATGGACATAGTGTTCCATGCCTGTAAAAAATTATAAGCCATAATACTGTACTCGGGAGGCATACGACACTATGTCCAATTTTTACAAAAAATGAGTATATTAAATGGAAATGGTAATCATTTTCGTAAAAGGAAAAGTAATAATAGACCAAATAAAAACTTATTGCCGGCTAAATGCCGTGAGTCAGCTGGCGTTTAACATTAGGTGTAATCCCCACCTACTATTATATAGATCTAGTTAGAGGCATATAACACCAAGTGATTATATAGTGTTCTATGCCGCTAAATGTGTTGCTAAAGATATTACTAAAGATCCGAGGCATACAGATATTATTACCTTGGTGTCTTAGGCCTCTGAATAAAAATGCACATAGTGTTAAAAGTCTTACCCTGTTTCTCAGCTACTAATTGGACTTGGTGTTATATGCCCCACAAAAGAGTTTAATTTTCTGAATAAAACTACACAGTTACCTAATTTTTGGAAAAATTGGACATAGTGTCTTATGCCTCCGGAATACGGTATTATACAGTGAGGACGTAAAGTCTGGAATAAATTTATTATTTAGGGAACGCTGAATGTTTTTAAAAACCGCTCGGACACGTCGATTTTGTTTTGTTAATACGCATTCTTTTCAATATTTTTTATTATACAGGGTGTCTCCGAAAGCACTCTGCTTGGACCAACTTTAATTTTTTAAATGGGAACCCACATTTTTTTTTTAATTTTAGGATTCTGTGCGTTTTTGTAAACATTTTTTATCTAATATGTCATTATGATTTATCGATAGTTAAAGTTCGAAAATAAATAAAACAATTAATCATTTATCATTCTTATAAATGTTGAAAATGTCGCCCAAAGGTTAATTGGGAGTAACCTAGACGATCGAAAAATTCTTTCTGCACATTTCTGACAACTTCCGGAGTGATTGTCCGTATTTCTTGAACAATTCGATTCTTTAAGTCCTACATGTCCATTGGCTTAGTTTGAAAAACTTTACCTTTAAGGTAAACCCACAGAAAAAAGTCAAGGGGGGTTAAGTCGGGAGACCTCCGCGGCCATTCAATAGCTCCCCTCCTTGCAATCTATCTATTTTCAAAAATAGTATTAAGTTAAGCGCGAACTTTTGAAAATAGATGGATTGGAAGAAGGGGAGCTATTGAATGGCCGCCGAGGTCTCCCGACTTAACCCCCCTTGACTTTTTTCTGTGGGGTTACCTTAAAGGTAAAGTTTTCCAAACTAAGCCAATGAACATGGAGGACTTAAAGAATCGAATTGTTTAAGAAATACGGTCAATCAGTCCGGAAGTTGTCAGAAATGTGCAGAAAGAATTTTTCGATCGTCTAGCTTACTGCCAATTAACCTTTGGGCAACATTTTCAACATTTATTAAAATGATAAATAATTAATTGTTTTATTTATTTTCGAACTTTAACTGTCGATAAATCATAATGACATGTTAGATAAAAAATGTTCACAATTATGCACAGAATCCTAAAATTAAAAAAAAAATGGGGGTTCCCATTTAAAAAATTAAAGTTGGTCCAAGCAGAGTGCTTTCGGAGACACCCTGCACAAATGCGTATTAAAAAAACAAAATCGACGTGTCTGAGCGATTTTTAAAAACATTCAGCGTTCCCTAAATAATGAATTTATTTCCAGACTTTACGTCCTCTCTGTATACAGGGTGATTAATTTTAAAAGTTATGGAATATTGACAACTTTGCACTAGCGTTCAACACACCCTGTATGCTGTTTCATGCCTTATTTTGAAAATGGATATAAATTAAATAATAAATTAGCTAATACATTAATAATATTAGTAAAAAAATTGTTTTGAAGGTAAACACATCTAATTTTTCAAGAGGCTGATTTTATTCCAATTTTTTTTTAATCGAATAACTGACAAATTTGAAAAATGTTGTAATAAAAATTATTTGTAATTGATTTTGCTTAATTCATTGTGGGTACAACAAAATTCGGAATACGAGATAGACCTTAATATATTTATTGTATTGGATTATATAAATTATATAATTCGTTTTAAAAAGAAATAAATACTTATATTTTTTGATTGATTAATTGATTGATTGAAAAGGAAGATATATGAATATTGCCGATTGATTTCAAAAACATTGATGCTGATCTTCCAGCATTAGTTTCTTTAAATTTCCTTATAATAAACAATAAATTATGATGGATGGCTTCGGGACATTGCAATCAGGTACCTCACACTTTATACGTGATGCGGTAACGGTACCAGATGCACTAAGTTAACAATCTTGAACTTCGGAACCACTCACTGAATTTTGCAAATCATTTTCGCAAGAACCAAACCAGTATGGACATCTGATGCAACAACAGTTATCTCTGACATTGGGTGGATGGAATTTTTATCTTTATACGCGTGCATGGGTCGATGAAACTTCTGGTATTGATTTGATAACGTCAGAACAACAAAATATGAAATAAAATTAGCATATTATTAATTTAATAAAAAGTCATGAATGTGGTAGCAAGCTGTGTCAGATAGACTTTAGGTTTATTTGTTAGGTCTTTTCAAAATTCTCTTAATTTCAGATAATATTTTTCTCCCAAATTACACTCAGAGAAAACTCTAATAACCGTAACTATCGTGCGAGCAAAAATTATTTGCATCAAAGAGGGCTTGGATTAAAAAACGTAGGGCTTGATTTAGATCACAATGATATGGGGACGATATATCTAATCAAATCTAGGTTAAAATTTTGTCAAATTCATATTATGACATGATATTATTATGCCAAACTAATGAGTAATAAAATAAGTAGACAAATACAAATTTATTTTTTTTGTTTACAAAATTATAATAAGTACTTGCACTTAATAAGGAAATAAATTTAGCGGCTTCTTAAGAATAGTCCTGCATGTTCCATAAGATCTTCCCACTTCTTCGGACATGCGTCTTATACAATTTGTTGGCGTATTTTGCATTATTTCACGAACGTTTGTAACAAGTTATTTTGTTCTTACAGATAGTATTGCTGTTCCTATTTGTATTGTATAGAACATGTTTCCCTAAACACAGGCACGGTTCTTTTCAGGCAATGATAAAAATTCCTGGCAATAAAAACAACGTTAGAAAAATGTTTGTGAAAATCGTCCATGCACAAACCCGGATTGTATTGCCACTCACCATTTACTCTAACCCCGCTTCGAAAATACCCTTCAACCATGAATGTTTTATGCTGTTCCGTAAAGCCCATTGTGTGAATTGTTCAAGAAATTGGAAAAATTAGCGAAGAATCAAATTACTTGAACGACTGTCAAAGATGACGGAATAACTGATTGAGGTAGTTATTGACACCCAACAGGTATTAAGCTCTACGGCTAAGCATTACGTCCTTAGATGCAAGGCCCTCTTGGATGCAAATAATGTTTGCTCGCACGGTATAAATCCATTAGTTGGCAGCCCTGCTCTGTCAAACAAAATTTAGTGAAGAAGTCCCATAATCACAGCGCCTTTTAACATGAATAACGAGATTAGTCGCATTAAGGCCATAATTCGCGATGTTGACATCGCCGCGAAAAAAGAGGCTTTAAAACCGGATCTGTTACATTTTTAATGAAACGAAGCAAAACATTAAGATAGGATTCGCATGTCGACAGAGAGGAGGGTCTTTAATCCGAAGAAATTGTATGTTAAAACGACTACCGAATTTGAAACAAATAACATGAAAATAGCAAATGTTTTTTAGGGTGTTTTAAGATTTTAGAGGCTTCAAAATGTATTGACGAGATTAAAATACATTTTACGGTATTCGTGGTATGGTACTCGAAGTCTTTATATTCAACTTATAGAAAACAAGTCGTAAAAATAAAAAATGTTTACAGTGATCCACTAAAGGTAAAAATGGGTATCCCACAGGGTACGGTGCTGGGACCCCTCCTCTTTATCACATATATAAATTTATTATTAGGTCTCAAAATAGATGGCGTGACTGTGTCATAATATGCTGATGACGCGGTTCTATTTTTTAGGGGTGGCACTTGGGAGTGTGTTAGGAATAAGGTAATCAGAGGGTGTTGGGTGTTGGCTAGATCAAAACAAATTAACCCTTAAACTCCGAAAAAACATACTACATTGCATTTACAATGACTGATATAAACAGACCAACTTTTAATTGTATTACATTGACCGAGTCTAATCTTATCATAAGTGCTCTTTCACACGGGCGTTTTTTAACCGATCGTTAAATCTGCCGATCGGTGAATTTGCCGGCAAAAATTTTAATTCTATAGGGTTAGATTGATGCTTTCAGACGAGAACGGCGACGGCAAAATGACCGATCGGCTGCCGTCCAAGTTAAAATTTCGTCGGCAAATTTGCCGATCGGTTAAAAAACGCCCGTGTGAAAGAGCCCTAAGGGAAACAGACACGATCAAGTATCTTGGAATTATGATAAATAAGCATTTAAAATGGACTCATCATAAACAAAACTTAACAAACAAAATAAGAAGCCTAATTTATAAATTTTACTTAATACGCAGGATACTTCCTAAAAAATTACTAATTCAAATATATAAATCATTAGTGAAATCAATTTTAAGATATGGTATTATAGTATGGGGAGGACTCTATGAAAATGCGTTGAAACCACTGAACATAGCACAAAACTTTATTTGGAGAACTATTTTTTCTAAAGATAAACTCTATTTAAGTAACCTACTTTACGATGAGAATGTTTTGAATGTCCGATGCTTATATTATCTTAGCAATTGTCGCAATCTACTGTCAAATGCAAAAATAAAACATTTGTAAACCATTGTTATCAAATTAGACATAAAACAACCGAAGTAAAGGTTGTTCCTCTTAGAAAATATGATGCAGGTCAAAGGTTTGCATCGATTATATCGCAAAAAATTTATAAAGTACCTATTACCTCAGGACATACGAACCATAACTAATTACAAATCTTTTACCCGCAAATGTAAAGACTTTTTATTCAAAAATAGGTTATATATTGAAAGTATTTCGTAGATCTCTCGAACTATGCTTGTTGCACTATTCCCCTCTGGATGTAGTATTGATAGGAATATAGATTATAGTAAAATAATAAATATAATCACGTTCGATTGATGCACATACAGGTGTTGATCACCTAGGTGCACACTACAAGTTCTATAATAGTAAATAGTAAATAACTTAAATATTACTGTAATATGTAGTTTTGTGAATTGAATAAATAAATAAATAAATAAATAAATAAATAAGTAAATAAGTAAATAAATAAATAAATAAATAAATAAATAAATAAATAAATAAATAAATAAATAAATAAATAAATAAATAAATAAATAAATAAATAAATAAATAAATAAATAAATAAATAAATAAATAAATAAATAGAATAAATGATTAATAGTACTTGTACCTTCGATCATTGAATCTACCTACATAAGTGCTAATAGTTCAGAGTACCTATTTAAGAGATTTGTTGGTATAAATAAATTCGTTTCTAAACCAGAAATTTAAAAATATTTTCAGTGGCGTATAACATACTGTACCCATAGTTTGACAGTGCTGCACTAAATTTAACACACCTGTGGCTGTCCTGTTTATAGTGCCGCTTTCTAGTTAAAGTGAAGTTGTCAACTTACGTCACTGAACATATTTTATATTAATAGTAAAGTCTGTTCAATGACCGCTGATCGTTACGTCATATTCTCCATATTTGCCATACGTCGTGAAATTAATTCAGTCAGTTTGACTTGCCGGTGGTAAAGGGTATGATTTTTCTTAGACTTGATCTACACAAAGACGAATGCATGTAAACAAGTGAAATACAAGCGCGTTTTTTCAAAATTTTTTATTATTAATTTTATACTGTTAATGAAGTCAGACATAAATTGTTTATTTAAGGTAAAAGGTATCATGGGATGAAACATTTTGTTTTTGAAAATCAGTATGAAATTTTTAATTAATTTAAATTTACTGAAAAATAAATAAAACCTATTTATAAAATTTAAAATTCAATCGTATATTTTTTTGCCTAGTGCATCAGTTTATAAATTTTGTTTCATATATTTTCATCTTATTTATAAAATCATAAAGAAGAAAATATAATAAATAATGACAAAACAACAAAATACAGTTTTTAATAATTAAAATAAATCATAATAATTAAAATAAATCATCTCCGCAAGGATCATCATCATCATCAGATTCGTCCAAGTTAATAATAAGGGGAAAAGTATCTGAAGCATCGATAAATCTTTCTTTTAAAAAGATAAAATAATCAGTGCTTTCCAGAATACTTGTAACGTTTGGGTGGGATATGCTGCTTCACTATTAACCAGATCTGATCCTTCATTGCAAATGGTGAAACCCGAATTTGTCTTCGTTTTAACCATGCAATAAGTAATCAAACTTGTATTTTGAATTTTTTTGAATTAGCCCAGAATGATAGGTGACGTTATCCATGATAATAAGCGACGGTTCTTCCAAGTTTGGTAACAATTTTTCTTCTTTCCGTTTCTCAAAGTTTGTACTGATAATCACCAGATTTCAGACCAGATTTGAATATCAAACTTGCATTATTCACAAATTTATTTTCTGAACCAGCATGTAGCTCGACGATTTTTTTAACTGCATCTTGCCAACTTTGTCTAAAAGCCCCTTTACAATATATCCAGATTTCATCCAGAAACACAGGTTTTAGGGCACCGGCGTATCCAGCTCATGCGTCTGGGGGGGGGGGGTAATCGATCGGCTAGGATCAGGCACGTAGCCAGGATTTCTTTTGGGGGGAGGGGGGCTATCGGGATCGCGCCGAAGGTGCAAAAAAAAAGCGCCGCAGGCGAAAATTTTTTGGGTGCCACGCCCTTTTTTCAATCATGGTGCTTGGTTTTCAAGTGGGAAAAATAAAAAACACAACACAAAATCCTCAAGAAAATCTCAAAAACAAACCTGGTAATAATTGAGGTGAAGAAAATGTAATAGTGTAGGAAATGTTTAATGTATTGCCTATGTTGCCGAAATCAGAGCTCGAGTTTCGGAGGGGGTTCAGGCCCCCTGTACCCTCCTCCCTAGCTACGTGCCTGGCTAGGATACTAGATAATAGCAGCTTTAAGGAGTAAGGACAAAAATTAAACAATGCTTAAGTAATCTTGGGGGGGGGGGGGTAATTACCCCCAATACCCCCCCCCTTGTATACGCCGGTGTTTTAAGGGATATTGAGAGTTGCCTTTATTCTTAAATTCTCTTAAAAATTCTACTCGTTTTTGGATGACAAAATAGACATTATTGGGATTCTTAAAATCTACATCCTTCTATATCCCCTTTGCCTTATTCGTTGGATTATTGAACACAAAACTCCCAAAGCATCAGAAACTGTCTAAAACAGATAGGTATTTATAAAAACAATGCGATATATTTTTCATGTTTATTATGTATTTTTTTACAATTCCTGCTTTATTATATCTACATACCTCGTAAACTGCGTCAAATGGTAAAAAAGTCGTTCCGGCATCACTTTCTCTTTAAAAATAATCAAATAATTTTAGAATTAATGCTTGTTTTTTTCACAATACCGTGATATTTTTGAAATAATGTTGATTAAAAATGTCACTGTCAACAATGACAATAAAACTTTTTAGACTGGTAAAATGATACGACATTCATTATTGATGCAAATTTACTATCTCACCTAGTTCACAAATGTTAGACAGTCGTGACGTAACGGTCAGCGGTCATTGAACAGACTTGATAGTATTTGTTTGTACACAAATTGTGTTCTATGCCGGAAAATCCAAATCCAATCCCGCAAATGCTTGATCCCGCGGTGATTTCGCGGGACTGACCTTGCGGGATTAAACGTGCGGGATTCGCGGGATTTGCGGGACTCGATGTGGGTGCTGTATGTTAATAAAAAGTTGTTTTATGCAATTAAAAACAGAGTAGAGTGGCAGAAAAATATTTATTGCATATACAATACAATAGAACGACTAGTTTAACGGTTACATGTTACATTGATTTTGGAAGTATTTTCGGAGAAAATATAACATGTTTAATGTTTCATCTTTTAGATTTAATCTTATTTTATTGCACAATGACATGTCGCACCTTTAAAATTAAAGTGACACAATCCAAAAAATAGAGTTTTGCAGAAAACAGGAAAAACTGTAAAATATATTGGACCCCTCTAAGCACCTCTCCTAAGCACAAGTAATATATTAAATTAAATGTTAAATTTGGGGAAACATTAGCTTAATGGTTTTACTAGAAGACAATTATTTAAATTTGATATTAAAACCTACCCTTAATAGTAAAAAAAATAAAAATAAAGAATAAAAAACAAGTTAGGTCTTTTTACTACCAAATTTTGTTTAACAACGAACGAATTATTTGGAGTTATTGCGGAATTTAGTGCTATTTTTTGATTAAACCAAGAAATATACAATTTTCGAGTTCTGTCACTTTACTTTTAAAGGTGCGATGTATCCTGCGGCTGAAAACGCACGTTCAGCTTCGACACTTGTCGGCGGAATAGATTTTACACAGTTATATGCAGCTTCCAAGTGCATTCCTCTATTCCCTCCGCATTCAAAAAGTGTCATCTCATGTTTTAGTAACTGGCCGAGTGATGCTCAGGCGGGCACAGATACATTTGTAGCGCGAATGGTTGGCACATATCGATCGATGTGATAAATTTTCCACAGGGTATACCATCTTTAACTACCATTCGAGACACTCTTTCCTCCATCAAAACTTTTTTCTCAGATGAAAAAAAATGTGTACCTGATTTTAATTTTCTTAGGTATAATAGCACAGAAGAACCACTAGCATCTGAGCGCATAGCAATAGAACTAAACGAACTACTCGAGCTACTGGTACTAGCTTTCATTTCCTGTGTTATTTTATCAATATCAACACTACCGCTGCTGCTCTGGAGTTTCAAATTAATATTATGCTTTGTTTGTAAGTGGGTGTGAATACCTTTGAAGGAACGAGCAGAGATTTTGATAATGCTAGGGCATAGCTTAGCTGTAAGACCAAGTTCAGACTTTAAAAAATAATTCCAAACTAAACTTGAACCTTTATTCTTGTTGTAAACTACACTGACTGACACTCATTTTTGTGATTGCTGTTTAAAATCCATGTAGGTATTATATTCAACCACTTGATAAATGTCACTAGATACTAGTTGAATAACGCTCGTACTTTGGCACGTTCGCAAGAACACTGTTCTGTTTAACGTATTTTTAATAGCAGGGCGGGGAATCCCGCAAATCTCGCGGATTCGCGGGATCGATGGCTCAATCCCGCAGGTTTGCGGGATTAAAATTTGGGTGCGGGATTGGATTCCCTACCCATGTTGTTAGGTCGAAGAAAATTACTGTTCTTGCGTATTTTTATGTTGGTACCACCTGACAAACAACGTTTTAGGATATGAAATTAAAACACGCTAATAATTAAGATGTTTTAAATCCCACATTTCTTTTTCCTGCCAAAAACTCGCTCCGAGCACAAGGCTAATCGTCCACCAATTATCGAAAACGAAATGACGTAATTAAAGAGTTAAACGAACTCTTGACGAGCGCATCGTCCGTTTAATTTGCATATTACAGCGGATAGGAATTTTGTTTATATTTTTAATATTCGTCGTATTTAAGAATATTTTAAATTATTCGTAAATGCATTTTATTGTCGCTTTGTATTCTATATCACTCTATCAAGACAATTTAAATTGGAAGAGCCATATCCAGTATATTAAAAACTCGATATAGGTATCCTATGGTATCTGTTTTGTAGAGAACTAGAGATTTCATTCCTTTGAAATGCTTAAAAAATATACAGTGTGACCAGTAAAGTCCGCATCATATAGGATTTTTTTTATTATTAGCTTTATTCGAAATTTGACTTTGGCATCAAGTTCTGCTTTAATCGAGATGAAAATTAAGCAAAAAAAATAGTAGTCACGTGATTTGCATTATCTGTCAAATTTTAATTTTTCCAAAAAATAATTCAAAAAAGGGGTCATTTCTGAAAATATCGAAAAAAGTTATAAAAATAGTATTTTTAAATGCAGTTTCTCGCCCACATGCAAAATTTCAGCTGCATAAGATAATTTTTATTTTTTTACCCACCACTAAAATTTATTTTCCACTTAATGAACAATTTACTGAAGACACTGTGTCTTAATATTAAGGTGTATTACTTTCAGACACAAACTACGTTTTCGAAAATACTTATTTTATGAAGTCACTTTATACAGGGTCAAAAACAAATAAACTTTGGATCACATGCGACCAAATTTTAATAGCCCAATTTTGATTTTGTAGAAAAACACACTTTTAAAATGGCGCTACCTAAAAGAAAATGTATCTGAAATAAAGCATTGTCAAAACTAAGAAGTGTTATGTAGGTTGCGTTGAGACCTATTTTGCAAAAGTGGGGCAATTTACAAAATATAGGTAAAAAATCAAAATTATCTTATGCAGCCAAAATTTTGAATGTGGGCTAGAAACTGCATTTAAAAAAACTTTTTCCAATAATTTTTTTTGATACTTTTAGAAATAACCTACTTTTAATTTATATTTTGGAACAAATTAAAATTTGACAGATAATGCGAATCACGTGACTACTATTTTTTTGCTTAATTTTCATTTCGATCGAAGCATAACTTGATGCCAAACTCAAATTTCGAATAAAGTTATTAATAAAAAAAATCCCATATGATGCGTACTTTACTGGTCACGCTGTATATTTTTTATTATAATATTCAAAATAATAATAATCTATACTGTCTAACAGAACAGGTTCCAATTACAAGACAATGTGACATAGAAAAAAGGAAAAAATAGGTTAAAAAAGATTAATAAATCATTCTGAAATAGAAAATGGTAAAATTCAGTAATTTAACGTTGTTGTAATAGTTTAAGTTTTATTGCATTTGTAAACTGAGTGGAGGATAGGCCGAATACATCAATGTCATTGCAAGTTTTATTGAAAATAAACCTCGATTGATAAATTGGTGTTTTAATTAAAAAGTTTGTTAAGGGAGTAGGCAGATGGAAGACGGGAGAGTATGTGACAGTACGTGAGGGAACATGGAAGTTTATACAGGATAGTATTATAGGACAATCGATGAGCGACCTGCACACTTTAAACAAGAACTGCATGAACAAGTAATATCTACGATTGAGAAGTGATGGTATCTGTAATTTTAACAAAAGAACATTTTGATCAGTGTCTCTAGGGGGATATGTGCCATCTTCCCTAAAGGAAAAGTATTTGACAAACTTTCTTTGGTCGTTTTCTAGGAGATTAATGTATTTGTGGAAAATGGGGTGCCATAAAAATTACAATACTTAGTTTCTGTATGGGGACCTATTTGTTTATCAAACTTAAAACCATTACAATGGGATTATTTTTTATTAATTGCTTTATTCAAAATTAGCTTTGTTAGCAAGTTCTGCTTCGATCGAGATGAAAATTAAGCAAAAAAATAGTAGTCATGTGATTCGCATTATCTGTCCAATTTTAATGTTTTCCAAAAAATAATTTAAAAGTATTTCTTAAAATATCGAAAAAAGTTATTAGCAAAAGTTTTTTAAATGCAGTTTTTAGCCCACGTGCAAAATTTCAGCTGCATAAGATAATTTTGATTTTTGACATACAAACCCGAACAAACGACAAAAATTTTCAAAATTAAAAAAAAAATTGTACGGGTAGATTTTTTTTAATCATTTTTCTCTATTCTTAGCGACAATATCTATACGACCCCATGTTTGTTTCATTACTATCGGTTATTGTAATAATTCTGACATATTGACAGGTGTCAAATTTTGACAAGAGAATTTTTTGCTTATTTTTTTCAACTTTCCACCGTCAATATACATACGACCTTATAGTTTTTTCATTAAGGTTGAATTCTCAACGTCATTCAATCTATTGCCAACCTATAACCTATTTCGCGTTGATTTTTTAAGTTTATTATTTTATTAACTAACATTTAAAGAAAATCAATATCGTCGATACATTATTTAGGTAGTATCTGATATATTACAAAAATATCAATTTATTTCATTGCTAATTTTGGGAGAATTGTATAGTGAAAGAACAATGAGTGACAATGACATAATAATGTTAAAAAAAAGCTTACCCGATATTTTTCGCTATACAATTCTCCTAAAATAAGTTATGAAATTCCTTGATATTTATTAAATATGTCAATTATTACCTATAGAATATCAAGACGATACTGATTTTATTTAAATTTTGTATAAAAGCTAGAAAACATGAATAAATCTACGCAAAATAGGTTATAGGTTGGCAAGCATGTTGATACTCCCACCTTAATATCCTTTTTCTTAAACGATTTGACATATTGAGAGCTATCAAATTTTGACAGGAGAATTTTTTGCTTATTTTTCCCGAAGTCTCCGCATCGAATACTATACGACCCTATAATTTGTTTCGCCAAAATCGCTTCTTCGTTTTATACCTGAGAGCTGTCAAAAATTGACAGGAGAATTTTTTGCGTGTAGATTATTGCATTGTCAGCGATTCTTGATAAGTCTACAAAATTTAAATTAAATCTGACCGATTAAAGTGGGTTCAAAGAAATCGGTTACAAACATACAGGTGAAGCTAATAAAAGCGTGTTAAAAAGTGCCCTTTTTAATTGTTAGAAAGTGGAAAGATATCAAAATTTGATATTCTTTTTTTATTCGCCGTCCTCGTGTAAACTTTGTTCTTAATATTAAGGTGTATTACTTTCAGACACAAACTACGTTTTCGAAAATACTTATTTTATGAAGTCACTTTATACAGGGTCAAAAACAAATAAACTTTGGATCACATGCGACCAAATTTTAATAGCCCAATTTTGATTTTGTAGAAAAACACACTTTTAAAATGGCGCTACCTAAAAGAAAATGTATCTGAAATAAAGCATTGTCAAAACTAAGAAGTGTTATGTAGGTTGCGTTGAGACCTATTTTGCAAAAGTGGGGCAATTTACAAAATATAGGTAAAAAATCAAAATTATCTTATGCAGCCAAAATTTTGAATGTGGGCTAGAAACTGCATTTAAAAAAACTTTTTCCAATAATTTTTTTTGATACTTTTAGAAATAACCTACTTTTAATTTATATTTTGGAACAAATTAAAATTTGACAGATAATGCGAATCACGTGACTACTATTTTTTTGCTTAATTTTCATTTCGATCGAAGCATAACTTGATGCCAAACTCAAATTTCGAATAAAGTTATTAATAAAAAAAATCCCATATGATGCGTACTTTACTGGTCACGCTGTATATTTTTTGTTATAATATTCAAAATAATAATAATCTATACTGTCTAACAGAACAGGTTCCAATTACAAGACAATGTGACATAGAAAAAAGGAAAAAATAGGTTAAAAAAGATTAATAAATCATTCTGAAATAGAAAATGGTAAAATTCAGTAATTTAACGTTGTTGTAATAGTTTAAGTTTTATTGCATTTGTAAACTGAGTGGAGGATAGGCCGAATACATCAATGTCATTGCAAGTTTTATTGAAAATAAACCTCGATTGATAAATTGGTGTTTTAATTAAAAAGTTTGTTAAGGGAGTAGGCAGATGGAAGACGGGAGAGTATGTGACAGTACGTGAGGGAACATGGAAGTTTATACAGGATAGTATTATAGGACAATCGATGAGCGACCTGCACACTTTAAACAAGAACTGCATGAACAAGTAATATCTACGATTGAGAAGTGATGGTATCTGTAATTTTAACAAAAGAACATTTTGATCAGTGTCTCTAGGGGGATATGTGCCATCTTCCCTAAAGGAAAAGTATTTGACAAACTTTCTTTGGTCGTTTTCTAGGAGATTAATGTATTTGTGGAAAATGGGGTGCCATAAAAATTACAATACTTAGTTTCTGTATGGGGACCTATTTGTTTATCAAACTTAAAACCATTACAATGGGATTATTTTTTATTAATTGCTTTATTCAAAATTAGCTTTGTTAGCAAGTTCTGCTTCGATCGAGATGAAAATTAAGCAAAAAAATAGTAGTCATGTGATTCGCATTATCTGTCAAATTTTAATGTTTTCCAAAAAATAATTTAAAAGTATTTCTTAAAATATCGAAAAAAGTTATTAGCAAAAGTTTTTTAAATGCAGTTTTTAGCCCACGTGCAAAATTTCAGCTGCATAAGATAATTTTGATTTTTGACATACAAACCCGAACAAACGACAAAAATTTTCAAAATTAAAAAAAAAATTGTACGGGTAGATTTTTTTTAATCATTTTTCTCTATTCTTAGCGACAATATCTATACGACCCCATGTTTGTTTCATTACTATCGGTTATTGTAATAATTCTGACATATTGACAGGTGTCAAATTTTGACAAGAGAATTTTTTGCTTATTTTTTTCAACTTTCCACCGTCAATATACATACGACCTTATAGTTTTTTCATTAAGGTTGAATTCTCAACGTCATTCAATCTATTGCCAACCTATAACCTATTTCGCGTTGATTTTTTAAGTTTATTATTTTATTAACTAACATTTAAAGAAAATCAATATCGTCGATACATTATTTAGGTAGTATCTGATATATTACAAAAATATCAATTTATTTCATTGCTAATTTTGGGAGAATTGTATAGTGAAAGAACAATGAGTGACAATGACATAATAATGTTAAAAAAAAGCTTACCCGATATTTTTCGCTATACAATTCTCCTAAAATAAGTTATGAAATTCCTTGATATTTATTAAATATGTCAATTATTACCTATAGAATATCAAGACGATACTGATTTTATTTAAATTTTGTATAAAAGCTAGAAAACATGAATAAATCTACGCAAAATAGGTTATAGGTTGGCAAGCATGTTGATACTCCCACCTTAATATCCTTTTTCTTAAACGATTTGACATATTGAGAGCTATCAAATTTTGACAGGAGAATTTTTTGCTTATTTTTCCCGAAGTCTCCGCATCGAATACTATACGACCCTATAATTTGTTTCGCCAAAATCGCTTCTTCGTTTTATACCTGAGAGCTGTCAAAAATTGACAGGAGAATTTTTTGCGTGTAGATTATTGCATTGTCAGCGATTCTTGATAAGTCTACAAAATTTAAATTAAATCTGACCGATTAAAGTGGGTTCAAAGAAATCGGTTACAAACATACAGGTGAAGCTAATAAAAGCGTGTTAAAAAGTGCCCTTTTTAATTGTTAGAAAGTGGAAAGATATCAAAATTTGATATTCTTTTTTTATTCGCCGTCCTCGTGTAAACTTTGTTCATTTGGGCGAACCGAAAATCTTGTTACGACTTTATTGTAATAAAAATTAAAATTCTATTAGGTTGCAAAAGGTCATACAAGCTGTCAGCTCAGTTTGCAAAAAATGTAAAGATAATCTTGGTCACGATTACCGGACCTAGACAACACGCCAGACAAATTTTACAACGAGAAAAAAATTTAAATCTTTTCTTACCATTTATGGTAAAAACCCATAAAAACGGTAAAAATTGTACGATACCAAAATTCAAAATAAGTCTAAGTCTAAATTTGAAATAAAATTATGTCTGTTTGCGAAACTAATGGGCTGAGCACCTATATAATAATAAAAAAATGCGAATTCATTGTACAACATTATATAGGTACCTACCTACACGTGTATATTTTTAATGGGTTAAATTTGCATTTTCAATGTTCCGCTATCAAACATTAAAACAGTTAACCTGTAAAAATTTGTGTGTTAAAAATAAAACCAACTTCAAATAGCTATTTATACAATAAGTTGCGAAATGAGTGTCTTTTAGGCAAGCGACGTGAAAATTGTCCAACGAGGCAAAGCCGAGTTGGACAACACGTCAAAGTGACTAAAAGACATTGTTTCGTAACGAATTGTATACAATATTTTTTCTACTGAGGTTTTATAATAAAAAACTTAATTTTACTTACATTTTATTACCTATGTTTCATTTATTTATTTATTTATTTATTTAATAAATTTAGGCCCAACAGAAATGTAATTAATAGGGCCGATATAACAATTACAATTTACATAATTTAATAAAATCTATAACTACATTAAATAATTTGATATTAACTTAAATTTTTCGATTTATCACAATATCACAAGTGCGCTAGGGCGGTTCGAACAAAAGTACTTAAGGACATATCTAGATCACAGTAATTTGCTACTCTATTATATCTTGAACACATATTGAAGACTGGAGTGGTCAACATTATATTTGTTTTAGCTGCTGGCAAGTAAAAACAAGTGCTAGTTCTAGTAGAAATCCTAGGTATTAAGAAATTTAGTTGCTCCAAGAGGGATGGACAAACTGTAACACCATTAATGATTTTAAATAACAATATCACTGCTGTCATATCTCTGCGTTTCTGCAGGCTTTCGATTTCAAATCTTTGTAACAAGTGGTTGTTATCCATCCCCCTTTGAGGATACACTCCATCTTCTTTAAACGATAAAAATTTCAAAAACTTTCTTTGGACTTGTTCTACCATCGTAATATATTTTGAGTAAATTGGGGACCATATCAATGATCCATACTCCAATTTGCTTCTTACTAGCGTAAAAAACAAGGTTTTAAATGCATCGATATTGGTAAATGACTTGCAGTTTCTTAATATAAATCCTAACATTCGAGTAGCCTCTGACACTGTCTTTTCTATATGACCGCTATAAGTTAGTTTAGAGTCTAATAAGACACCTAGATCACGAACACTGTCCACTCGTAGCAATATGTTCTGGTCAATAGAGTAGTCATATAGGGTAGGAGAATGTTTTTTGGTTAAGGACATCACCGAACACTTATTATAGTTGAGAAGCAGTTTATTCTTTACACACCACCGTTGAATTGCATTTATTGCGTGTTGCAACCTCAGACAGTCCTCAGGGCTCCTAATAGATTTATATAGCTTTAAGTCATCTGCAAAAATTTCGTATTCGACATCAATAACCGCTGATATGTCATTAATAAAAATCAAAAACAATAATGGTCCCAAGTTAGAACCCTGAGGAACGCCCGAGGTGGCTCGAAATGGCGAGGATTTATATCCATTGTACTGGATGTACTGAGTTCGGTCTAATAAATACGACGTAAAAAAAGTTAGAAAGTCATCTGTAAATCCAAATAAGCTTTGCCAGTATAGTCCCATGATTAATCTTATCAAATGCCTTTGAGAAATCGGTAAACACCACATCAACCTGGCCTCCCCCATCAATAATATTTGATGCAAACTGAGTAAAACATGCCAGGTTGGTGGTCGTTGACCGACCCCTCAAAAACCCATGCTGATGACATGATAATATCTGTTCAACCCTGTACATAATATAATCATATAGAAGCATCTCGAAAACTTTTGAAAACCCACATATCAGAGATACTGGTCTGTAGTTTGTTATTTCATTTCTTTCCTCCTTTTTATAAATTGGACATATTTTGGATATCTTCCAGCATTCAGGATACACCCCTCGCCTTAAAGACACATTAAAAATCAAACACAATGGCCTAGCTAAAGCTGCTATTATATCTTTTACAATAAAACTTGGAATACCGTCAGGGCCACTCGACATCTTTGGTTTCAACCTCTTTACAACCTTGATTATATCATCTTCTATGAACTGTGGTTATGTAATCGCACTATTTACAATTCTTCCTATATCTAAACCCTCTGCCTCAATGTCAATCCCGCCAGATCCATAAACACTCTTAAAATATTCACCAAATGATTCAACAATATCATCAGGTTTTGTTACAACTTTGCCTTGGAATGACATTTCAGCAGGGATAGCACAGTTGTTATGCTTTTGGTGAATATATCTCCAAAAAGCCCTCGGGTCACTATTAATGTTATTTTGTATGGTTTGAATGTATTGTGCATAGGCTGTCTTAATCATATTGTCTGTACGTTGTCTAATTACCTTAAATCGGTTTAAATGAACAATATTGCCGGATCTCTTCCATTTTTTACGAAGGTTTTGCTTATGTTTTAAGCTTTTTATGATATCCTGATTATACCATACTGGAAATTGTTGTTTTTTCTATAGTTATTATTTTTTGGAACAGATCTGTCAAAAATTGTGTACAGAATACTGTAAAAATTTTTGCACAATACATTCACATCTTGGTATTGATTTAGCTCATCCCAGCCCATTTACACCTTTCATGTCAAAAAAATCGACAGTTGTAAAAAAAAATTCTAAAGATTTTTTTGTCAAAAACTGCGACAAATATAAAAGTAAAAATGAGTGATTTAGAGGACTCAGACATTGAAAATGCCGCAAATGAGGCAATGGTGTACCTTGTTCCCCAAAAATCAAGAAGTTTGTATGAGGGCACGCACATACGAAAAATTCAAAAAATGGTGTGACGAAAAAAAGGTGAAAAACGTATCAGAAAAAGTCTTTTTGGCATATTTTTCACTATTATCCGATGCCTATAAGCCATCAACTTTGTGGAGTACTTACTCAATGCTTCGAACGATGGTTTATTTGAATAAAAATGTTGAGATGAAGACATTTACGAATCTAATCGCATTTTTGAAAAGAAAATCTACGGGGTATAAACCCAAAAAGTCGAAAGTTTTTTTCTAAGGAACAAATAGAAAGGTGTGTCAAAGAAGCAGACGATAAGAACTATTTATTGGACAAAGTCATACTTATTGTGGGAATCTCTGGAGCATGTCGCAGAGAAGAACTCACATATTTAAATATGAATAATATGGAAATTTCGGAGTCTTTAATTAAAATATCCATTCCAAACACTAAAACAAATGTTGCAAGAAGCTTTGTAATTAGCGAAGGCTCTATTGACGGCAACAACTTCTTGAATATTTTCCGAAAGTACGCGCAGTTACGTCCAGCACACATAACCCATGAAAGATTTTTTATCGCATACTCCAAATGTTCCAGACTTCCAGAGGGTATTAATACCATTGGAGCAACACCAAAGAAAATTGCTGAGTTCTTGGAGTTTCCAAACGCTAAAGAATATACAGGCCACTGCTTTCAAAGATCTTCAGCAACTTTTTTAGCTGACTCTGGAGCGGATATATTGATGCTAAAGCGACATGGAGGTTGGCGGTCAAATACCGTGGCTGAGGGGTATATAGACGATTCTTTAGAAAATAAAAAAAAAATTTCCGAAAAAATTCTTGGTGAAAAATCTTTGGACGCTAACAACAAACGTGTTAAATCTAATGAATCCGAGTGTTCTACCAGCTCTACTAGTGGCATGGGTTTAATTGATATTGCTGTTGCAGATTCTATTTCTATTTCAAGTTCAAATTCCTCATCAATTTTACAAAGAGAAATATCTCAACGTACTGTTTTAGGTTACCCCAGCATTAATTTTAATAATATAAGTAACTGTACTGTTAATATTTATAATAAATAGGTAAAACTATAGTCTGTGTTTATATAGCTATTATTTGTAAATAATTACTTATTATTAGCTGTTTCATTTGCCCCTTTTAAAAATTGACACTTGCCAAAAACATTAATTTATACCTAGTCTGTGGTTACGTTTTAATTGTAAATAATTACCTGTGTTACTTTTAAGCACGTTGCTTCTGGTAACGTGCTTAAAAGTTTTTTAGGCACGCTACGCTTAAAAGGAGGTTATTAAAAAACCATAATGACAATCGAAAAGAGGTTATTATAAAACGTCAGTAGAAAAAAGTATAAACAATCAAGGGCGGACTGAAATTAAAATTCTGGACAATGTAACCAAATTATAGCAAGGACATGCAGAAGGATTAATGGATTGTTTCCCGATTAACAACCAATCAACAAGAGAAAGTTTGTACGATTACAAAATAATTTTATTAATCATGGGTCAAAACTAAAATCGAAAAGGCATTTACCGAAGTCTGTAATTTTCTGATTAGACAACATCATAAATGTTTTAGCATATTTTCACGCTTTTCCCTAAGCTTCCACTAGAGTGCACCAACGTAGAGTACAGTTTTGTGAAACAATTCTAATCCGCATCCAGGAAGATCCTAACTTTCTAAAGAAAATAATTTGGTTTATTTTGGTTAGTTGGTTTCATGTTCTGCACTTCTACTGGAAGCTTGGGAAAAGCATGAAAATAGGCTAACACATTTATGTTGTCTTCATCAGAAATTACAGACTTCGGTAAATGCCTTTTCGATTTTAGTTTTGACCCATGATTAATAAAATTATTTTTTTATCGTACAAACTTTCTCTTGTTGATGGTTGTTAATGGGGAAACAATTCATTAAACCTTTTACATGTTCTTGCTATAATTTGGTTACATTGTCCATGAAGAATAAACAATTTCATTAAAACTTCAGTTGGATAGTGTTATCTCCTTTCATTTTAATTATTTTCAGGTCACTTTTTTTAATAAACTTTAAAAACGCGCAAAATTTTTTATTATTAATGTAGTAATTGTTAAATTTTCATAATGACATGTTTCATCTTTGTATTTCATGGCTATCTAAAACAAATATGCCAAAATCATCCGATTTTTGGAGAAACTTGGTTTTATTTCGAAAACCTAACTATTTATGTATAGGAACATAATATATCATTTAGAAGGGACTTTAATTTTCTTTTAAGATATTTAATAATATACAAGGTGTTCTATTTAAAAAAATTCACTTTTCACCATTTTTATATCAAGCGGTAAAACAATGAATTTGGAAAATACCTGTATAACACAGAACAAATTCCCTTTCACATAACTAATACACAAGACATTGATAAACTACATCTTTCTACGAGTCCAAATGTCGCTGTTATAAACATTTTAGTGGAGCTATGTTTTAACCAAAAAATATAGAAATAAAGTATTTAAACAATTGCGAACGTCAATCAATTTTATAGCCACCCATATGATGTCGAATTTAAATAGTACGTTATGTTTGAATATTATCATGCATTTTTTTTAAATAAAAAATAATTGTATTTAATAATCAAAATTAATTATTACTTCTTGCATTTTTCATATTACTCATTGCAGTTTTATTAGATATTATGTTTTGTTATAAAGTTTCTTTTAAAAAAAAATGTTTTAAAATCCAACTAGTGTTTAAATACAACACAATAAAAACAAAAATATTTTCGATAATGTGCCTATTTTCATTGATGATGTGTTTTTCTATATTGAAACGTCTAATAAATAATAAGTATGATACACCGTTAGATTTAGAATAAAACGTAGAATTTATTAAGTATAAAAGAAAATTTTCCGAATATTTAAAATAACAACAAAGTTGATGATGGTTGTGCCAAACGAAACGTCGGATCAAAAATGTAATTAAACCTTCTTGTGGGGGAGAGAAAATGGCAATGAGAATGTAAAATTTGTTTTGACATTTCTCTTCAAATAGAATCATAAATCAACTGAAACGAAATCGCGAAAATTCGGTTTTATCCAAATATCTTCGGAAGCATTCGGATTTTTTGAAAATATGACGTTACAGGATTCAGTAATGCGCAACTTTTCTTTAATTTAACCATCTCTGTATCTCCTATGGTACGAGATCCCTGTAGAGTGCATTCTTATTTGGGACACCCTATATAGGTACCTACTAGTTATTTTTATATACTTAATTATCCCTGTAATAAACTTGTAAAATTGGTTGGGAGTAAAGTAAAAAAAATCTGGACAGACACTGTAAAGAGTAGAAAAAAAAAACATAAATCGGGCCTTTTTAAAGTGGCATTTTGAGGAATCCTGGTTTCGGGAGGTTGAGTTATATGTCCGACCTTCACTTGTCAAACCGACAATAGTTTGTTTACTTAAAAAAAAATGTTTAGTTAATTTACCAATGATACTATAATCATTTGTTTGGAAGGAGCTAACCAATATCAAATTTGGGCTTTAATATTAAAAATTGACGAATCTATTATATGACAATTATTTGTGTCCAACAACAAAATCCAAATCGATGAGTTAAACCAGTCAATGACCCCGTCCGAAATTTTTGCCGAATCGCCTTTTCTTTATTTTCTTCTTTTCTCCATTTTTGATCATCAACTAAAGAAGCAATACCAACATTTTCGGTATTTTATTACCAGAAAAAGCAACGATTACCGTCAGAATCTGCAGTAAAAAAACCTGTTCAAGAATGAAATGCAACGTAATTATGAAGATAACTGTTATCTAACTCACAATAAGGAATTTTGGTCGATGGTAGAAAACGAAAAATAAGCATCTTGTACCTGGTTTTGGGGATTTAATGCCTACGCAGAAACGCACTAGGGTTGTTGGCTTCGGGCTCGGCTATCAAGTATGACTAATGAGTGAACGCCGAAAATGATCATCAAGTATGTCCGAAAGTGCATTAATCAAAAAGTTAACTTTTTTTATCGTTGTACCGTGCGAGCAAAAATTAGTTGCATTAAAGAGGGCTTTGATTGAAAAATGTAGGGCTTGGTTTACATCACAATGATATGGGGACAATATATCTAACCAAATCTAGGTTATAATTTTGTCAAATTCATATTATGACATGATATGCCAAACTAAGGAGTAATAAAATAAGTAGACAAATACAAATTTATTTTTGTTGTTTACAATATTAACAAGTAAGAATATATAGAAAGAAAAAGAAAAATAATTACATAAATTGCTGAAATTGGCCACCGCCAATGCTCCAAGCATAAATTCACACGTCTCTTCATATTTTCAAAAGTGTTGAGCAGCATCTCTGGAGAAATGTTACCACATTCTTGGATAATCCTTTCTTGTAATTGTTCTAAATTTGCAACTGATGCTTTAAAAAATAGGGTTCTTTAAATGAGGAAAAACGAAGTAATCCATAACCGTTAAACAAGGTGATCTAGGTGGGAATTCAATGTCTGATCGAAAACTGATCAATCTGTCATCGAGAAAATTGCGTAAGTAGGTAATAGTTTCGTCGGCTATATGGGCGGTTGCACCGTCCTGTTGAAAATATCCAAAACGTAGGTCGTCTTCAAGTATAATTGCTTCAAAAATGGATTCAAAATATTGCCTCTATAACGCTGTGCTGTAGCTGTGTCATGGAAAAAAATAGGACCAACAATTCTTCTTCGGGAAACAGCTAACCAGACACCGATTTTTTGATGGTGCAATGTGGACTCTACATTGGGGATTTTCACTACTCCACATGCGTGTATTCTGAGAAGTCACATAACCGGAGAGGTAGAACCAGGCTTCATTCGAAAAAAATGCCAGGTCTAATAAATCATTTCTTTCGAAAAAATTTTGGGTAAACCATTGAGAGTTATTCCTGCGCCTTTCAAAATCTGCGGCTTGTATTTCTTGGAATACTTGCACTTTATAAGGAAATAAATTTAGCTGCTTCTTAAGAATAGTCCTGCATGTTCCATAAGATCTTCCCACTTCTTGGGACAGGCGTCTTATACAATTTGTTGGCGTATTTTGCATTATTTCACGAACTTTTGCAACAAGTTCTTCTGCTCTTACAGAATTCTGATGGTCTTCCTGCTCCTTTTTTGTGTTGTATTGAACCTGTTTCCCTAAACACAGCCACGGTTCTTTTTAGGCAATGATAAAAATCCCCAGCAATAAAAGCAACGTTAAGAAAATATTTGTGGAAATCGTCTATGGACAAACCCGGATTTTATTGCCACTCACCATTTACTCTAACCCCGTTTCGAAAATACGCTTCAACCATGAATGATTTGTGCTGTTCCGTAAAGCCCATTGTGTAAATTGTTCAAGAAATTGGAAAAATTCTCGATGAATCAAATTACTTTTAACGACTGTCAAAGAGGACGGAATAAAAGATTGATTGTTAATTTAGGTAGTTGCTGACACCGAACAGGTATTAAGCTCTACGGCTAAGCCCTACGTTTTTTAATCCAAGCCCTCTTTGATGCAAATAATTTTTACTCGCACGGTAGTAAAAATGAATCTAGATTGTTTTGTTTGACAACAACATTATTTTAAAATAATCATGACGAAAACAAAACTTGCAGTGTTCCAGGGTGCAAATCAAATTGTCATAACTTCTTAAAACGAGGTAAGAAACTTTATCTACCTTTAAATTTCCGGCCAGTTATGATTTATAGAAAAAAAATTGTGGAAAGGGATTCTCAGGGACAACTGGACACCATTAAAATTGTATGTAATTTACTTCCTATATTTTGCGGAAACTGTGATAATATTATACTTAGTTAATTCGCGTAGACGATTATCAAATGGTTCTCTGTGTCAAAAACTTCGAGAAAAACTATAGACGTTATTAAAAAGGTTAATTTTTTCTTCTAGACCCTTTTTCCATTGTTGTTTGGCAACGTGTCCCGATTTTTACCTGGTCACCAGACCTTGCAATATCGGTAATAAAGAGGGTAGATAGCTTTTTTTTTGAGTGATACTAAGGGGATTCTTTTTAAAGTTTATCTCACCCTCACTAACCTTTCTAGACTGATTGCAATGATGCTAAAGAACTCTAGGCTAATCAGTTCAAATAAAATAATAATTGATTCACACTTGGATTAATATACAGTGTGACCATCTAAAGTACGCATCATATGGGATTTTTTTTATTAATAACTTTATTCGAAATTTGACTTTGGCATCAAGTTCTGCTTCGATCGAGATGAAAATTAAGCAAAAAAATAGTAGTCACGTGATTCGCATTATCTGTCAAATTTTAATTATTTCCAAAAAATAATTCAAAAGTGGAGTTATTTCTGAAAGTATCAAAAAAAGTTATTAAAAAAAGTTTTTTAACTGCACTTGCAAAATTTTAGCTGCATAAGATAATTTTAATTTTTTACCCATATTTTGTAAATTGCACCACTTTTGCAAATTAAGACTCAACGCAAACTACATAGAACTTCTTAGTTTTGACAATGGTTTATTTCAGATACATTTTCTTTAAAGTAGCGCCATAATAAATGTGTGTTTTTCTACAAAATCAAAATTGGGCTATTAAAATTTGGTCGCATGTGATGCAAAGTTTATTTGTTTTTGACACTGTATAAGGTAACTTTATAAATAAGTATTTTTGAAAACCGAGTTTGTGTCTGAAAGTAATACACCTTAATATTAAGACAAAAAAGAACACAGTGTCATCAGTAAAGTGTTTAATAAGTGGAAAATAAATTTTGGTGGGTAAAAAATCAAAATTACCTTATGCAGCTGAAATTTTGCATGTGGGCTAGAAACTGCATTTAAAAAAAAATTTTCCCATAACTTTTTTCGATATTTTTAGAAATAACCCCACTTTTGAATTATTTTTTGGAAAAAATTAAAATTTGACAGATAATGCGAATCACGTGACTACTATTTTTTTGCTTAATTTTCATCTCGATCGAAGCAGAACTTAATGCCAAAGTCAAATTTCGAATAAGGCTATTAATAAAAAAAAAAACCCATATGATGCGGACTTTACTGGCCACACTGTAAACATTACAACATGTATTTACTTTTCTCTATATAAATATAGAGAAAAAAGTATTTTGAACTTTTTGAAGCAATATACTGCAAGAAAAATAGGCGTACCTAATTAAAATTATTGCGGGGCTGCAAATAAAATATACCAAAACATGCACCTTGATAATCTGCTTTGGTGTAGGTAAGTCATGAATTCTTCACTAAATTAAATTCAGCTTAAGAATAGAATTATTTCTTTTTTAACCTGCTAATCTACACTACACAATATGTTCTGTATCAAAATAATCCAACAACCGTTAAGCTGATGTTAAGAGCCCACAAAATTATTCGCAAAACCCATTCCAAGGTAATAAAATATGCCTAGGCGTGGAATATTAGAGAATTTACATAAAAATCTCATTCTATTAGTAATATGGTAAATAAATTGGCGGCGATCCGTTAGGAACAGATTGAACGACCCAGATGAATCGTTTTATCTTGTAGTAATCAAAAGTTATATCAAGAGATTTTTGAGTACTACTGGTTATAATTAACCCGGGCCGGATTAAGGGCCAAGGCGCCCTAGGCTAGCAGGTTCTCCCCTCCCCCTCCCCCTAAGTATATTTTTAGTCGTTTACTATCACTATATTGGCGTACGACGCGTAGTTTGGTTTTAAGGGTCCTTACCCAACTTTTTAGAGGATCGATTAAAAAAAAGTACCGAGTGTTTCTCTAGAAAACCAGTAGCACACCGAGAAACTTCCTCCCGATGGGGTTTAGTCATAGACATTTACCTTTAGACATTACCCTTAGATAGGTACAGCTTATATTGCTGTTTTTCTTTGTTTTTATATTCGATTTTATAAGACTAGTTTATTTTTATTAGACTATTGAGAAAAGATTCCAATTTTTTAGCGATAATTTGGGGCAAATTTTAGCGTAAAAATAAATTGAAGGTCAACAAACAATTTCTTGGTCAAGAATTTAAATTTTAAAGCCCGGGCCTGTCTATTTTTCCATTAGTCAAATGATAATGTTGCAGTGCGCATGTCTAATCGTGTGTAACTCTGTTTATATGCGCGAGGCCATAAACTTGCCACTTTCGTGATAATTGTTTGCTTATCTAAAGATAAATAATGTCTATGGGATACAGGGTTGGGCAAATGTTCCAGAACGGCTTAATTACAGGCGAAGGAAAAGTGATATCGGATCCGGGTTTTGGGCAATCTATAGGACTAAAATTTTACTATTTGACTATTATACCATATTTCAGTAATGTCACTAACTGTCAAGTGTTGACGTTATTTTTTTTTAAATGAAACACCCTGTATATTATCAGATATTCTAAATCTTCAATTCAAAAATGTCTTTTATTATGACATTCCAAATAAAAGTCTTAGTTTCCATGACTCCCAAGTGTCACTCTGACATATTTCGTATTGATAGTAGTTTAAGTGAGTTGTGCAAGTTTTTTATTTATCGAGTAAACCTCTGATATAACTGATAAAATTATGGTTCAGCTAACTGAACAAGAACGGATTACTCTGCTTATGACGATAGGATATGGGGATAGACGAAGATCTTTTCAAAAAACAACCGACCTTTTTAATCAAAGTTTTCCTGTTCGAGATCCCATTTCTAAATCAACTGTTAATAGAATATTTCATAACCTTGAGCATACGGGTACGGTAAAAAACTTGCCAAAAACAGGTCGTCCAAAAACTGCTACAAATGACGAGAAATCCCTGGATTACCCTGCAAGAAGAACCACAGACCTCAGTTCCAAAACTTGTTCTTGTACAAGATAACAGCGAAAAATATATTAGAAGAATCCTCAAAAAAAAAAAATATTTCCATTTACCTAAAGTAAGCTTGCTTCAAGAACTATTAGAGGATGATCCTGATAGGCGTATGCAATTTTCTCAAGAAATAATGGACAACATAGACCTACAACCTTACTTTGTAAGTCGTATTTTATTTTCTAACGAGGCTACATTCTATCTTAATGGTTTCGTCAATAGGCACAACTGTCGATACTGGTCAGACCATAATCCCCATTGTATGATGGAGCACCGTACGCAATATCCCCAAAAATTAAATGTCTGTGCAGGTAATTGGAAACCATAATATTGGGCCTTTCTTCCTTAATGGAAATTTGACAGCTAATTACTACTTACATCTGCTTCGGAATAGAATTATACCAAATTTGATAACTTTATATTATGATCAGGATAACGATCAAATACTAGCGAATGACATTTGGTTTCAGCAAGATGGGGCGCCGGCTCATTTTGGTATACATGTCAGAAACTATTTGGATCAAACTTTTTTTGGAAGTTGGATAGATAAGAGCGGGTCCATTGAATGGCCTCCTAGATCTCCAGATTTAACACCTCTAGATTTCTACCTCTGGAGTAATTTAAAGACTGTCGTGTATCGTACACTACACAACCTAAGTCTTTGGAGGATCTTAAAAACAGTGATGTTCTAAATTATTGTCGGTGGTTAATAACATTATTTAAATTATCAACATGCCTTCGTATTACTGTAAACGATCAATCGGCAACAACATTTAATATTTAAATTAATTTTTCTCTATTAATTCGCCCGTCCGAAAAATCTTAATCCAATAACTTTTACACGTTTTAGCTTTCTGCTCATTTAATTAAAGGAAGTATCGAAAATACCATTACGTGGGTCGCCGCGTTATCGGCCAGCAAAATGAAAAGAACATTAAAGTCATTTTGACAGGTGTAATTAATCTTAACTGGGACTTATCTGCCGACGAGACAGGCTACTGATGCCACGAAATTGTTTTAAGAAAAGCTTAATGAGGTTTGTGTGTGGAACGAGTTAAATAAAATGTTTCGATAATTTGCTCGAAACGTGAATACTGATTATACTGCATTTCGAATTAACTTGGAATTTTAAGGGTCGTTTAGGAAAAATTGCAGCAATATTTCTGTTTTTAATATGCCTATTAAGAAGGCAGGTTTATTAAAACTGCTTTTGGTTATTAAATATAATTTCTGAAAATAGTACCATCTTTCAGTGGAGCAGGTCAGGGGCGGACAGAAACTAGTAATGGGGGGATGGAGAGCCGTATTTAAGTAATATAATATGCTTTAATATTTTGTTGACTAAATGTGTTTCTTTTCAAACGTGTAAATCTCAAGTAGCCTTAAAAATGTTACTTAAAGGCACAAGTACCGTGCGAGCAAAAATTATTTGCATCAAAGAGGGCTTGGTTAAGATCACAATGACATGGGGATGATATATCTAACCAAATCTAGATTAAAATTTGGTCAAATTCATATTATGACATGATATGCCAAACTAATGAGAAATAAAATAAGTAGACAAATACAAATTTATTTTTGTTGTTTACAAAATTAACAAAGTAAGAATATACAGAAAGAAAAAAAAAATTATATGTATTCTGAGAATTTACATAACCGGAGTGGTGGAACCAGGCTTCATGCAAAAAAAATGTCAGGTCTAATAAATCATTTCTTCCCAATAAACTTTGGGTAAACCATTGAGAGTAATCCCTGCGTCATTCAAAATCTGCGGCTTGTATTTCTTGGAATACTTGCACTTTATAAGGAAATAAATTTAGCTGCTTCTTAAGAATAGTCATGCATGTTCCCACTTCTTGGGACAGGCGTCTTATACAATTTGTTGGCGTATTTTGCATTATTTCACGAACGTTTGCAACAAGTTCTTCTGTTCTTACAGATGGTCTTCCTGCTCCTTTTTTGTGTTGTATAGAATCTGTTTCCCTAAACACAGTCACGGTTCTTTTCAGGCAATGATAAAAATCCCCAGCAATAAAAGCAACGTTAGGAAAATGTTCGTGAAAATCGTCCATTCACAAACCCGGATTGCATGTATTGCCACTCATCATTTACTCTTACCCCGTTTCGAAAATACGCTTCAACCATGAATGTTTTGTGCTGTTCCGTAAAGCCCATTGTGTGAATTGTTCAAGAAATTGGATAAATTAGCGATGAATCAAATTACTTGTAACGACTGTCAAAGATGACGGAATAACTGATTGATTGTTAATTCAGGTAGTTACTGACACCCAATAGGTATTAAGCTCTACGGCTAAGCATTACGTCCTTAGATGCAAGGCCCTCTTTGATGCAAATAATTTTTGCTGTTTGCAATCAATGCAAATAACTTAACTGATGACGCCAAGTCCAGCTAGTGTAATAAAGCAGTATTTATGTGTTTTTTACGATATACAAAAAAACCATTTAATATTTTTAAATCTTTTCTTAAAAATCGACAACTTTTTGATAAATAAATTACTCTATAGAAACAATACAATTTATAATTAAACAATGAATCATTCATTCACATTCGTAAATTTATAATCATAACTATTTTACTACTTACTATTATTGACTTAGGCATCTACTCTCTCTACTATCATTTGTTTATTTACATAATTAATACTATTATTCAAAGTAGAATCGTTGTTATGAGTTTATGAGAAAGGTCGAATTACCATTCTACTACCTGTAATGTATGTGGTAATAAGCGGTCTAACATTAATTTGACATTAACAAAATGTGAAACGATTTTATAGAACTAGAGGCAACAATATTATTTAATAGTTATTTTGCCGGCTGGACGTTGAATAGGCCTTTAAATTTTTATTTGTGATTGTGTGTGCTTTCAGACCAAAGTCGACTTCGCTTCCAGGCTGCACTGCTTCTATGTGGCTTTAACACCAAAGTCACATGCACAGTGCTACATGACACATGCAAACATCTCGACACTTTATCGATAGAGATTGACAGTTGTCTTCAAAGAAAATTTGTAGGGTTAGAAATGTTAACTTCTTGTTACAAAAACGCAACGCAGTTGAGAGAGAGAGCGGTTTTAGTGTGCCTGCTAGCCATCAGAGGCGCAATGGCGGGAAATTTGAACATCGGTAGAACTTTTCAATTTTATTATTAACTTTTGAACGAGTTTTTATTAATTTAGTTTGTGATTCAATATAAATATTATTAAATTACAAATTAAATCAAGACGCACAAAAGTATTTAATTTATGGAATAAAGGCACGTTTTAATATTAACCAAGATTTGAAAAATAATGATGGAAGCACTTTATCGTAAATAATTTTTTCTACGTTTATTTATAAATAAAAACTGCATTGACAACCATGACAAAAAATAACTACTGTTTAGAATAAACGAATGTCCTTAGGTTACGCCTCACAGGTCTCACTCATCAGGAATTGTCTCAATTCTTATAATATATTACAAAATAAATACTGTATAAAACACAAGCACCAGGATGCAACGAGACACGTACTAAAACATCCATAAACTATCAGGTGATTCTTACAGCATTCTCTGAAACAAAAGAAACAGTATCGGGTTGACATTAAATTTCTCTGTAAAATGGCAAAATATCAACTTATCCAGTTAGCTCAAACCATTATCTTTGTGCCATCATGTTATAATTATTCTAATCTACTCAGTAAAACAAAAATGTTAAAATTATCATTTTAAGAGACTAAACTATCTGTTCGTAACTGATAGATTGTTAGGTATTACCTCGGGCACAAATGTGCTGCAGTTATCTGCAGGCTGCCCAGTGATATTTTGTTAATATTGGCTTGTAAACCAACACCTATTACGTATGTGAAACATTTCATGTTAATTTATTTATTGTAACCTTACATTTCCAATATAAAAAATTGGTATAAGTGTAAAATCAATTTGATAAACAATAAAAAATAATAACCTGCATGGTAGGCTGGAATAATAACTGAAAAATTACACACATCGGCGAAGTTTTTTATACACTGTTGTTTTAGTTGTTATCCTTGCTACCAGTGTCTTGAACACTTATTAAAGAATTTAGTCTCTATGATTTTTGTTACATGATTTCATTGAATACATAATTTGTTTCAAAAAAAAAGTAGATGCAATTTTAGAAGAACAAAACTACTAACGAATTAAACACATGACTGTTATGCTTCAATGCACTAGACCAACCTAGTATACAGGGTATCCGGAAATGAGCAAAAAATTTAGGGGATAATTCTAGACCGAAAGTAAATGCTAGCTCTTCCTATAACATTTTTTCAGAAGTTGATTATTACCGGAGTTACGGGGTGTTAAAGTTAACTTTAATTTGCAGTTTCAAAATACATAAGTTACTAAAACAATAAATTAAGTATTTAAATCAAAGGTTCAAAGTGACGTCCTTCATCTTCAATGCATAAATTAATTCTTCTTAAAAACCTAACTTAATTAAATTAAAAGATAATAAATTAAAATGATTTCGTATTCATCACATGCAAGCAATGTTATTTTAGCGTTTTTCTCGAAACCGGTTAGATTTATCGAAACAAAAGTAAAGCAAAGTTTTTTTTGTCAAAAGGTTAGGAGAATAAAAATGTTCAGTCAAAATGCGCAGACAGTGTAGGACAAAAAAGTTGGGAACAATCAAATTAAAGTATATGTGGCGCCCTCTACAAAATGCGAAAAAACGGTGGGCAAATTTATTTTTCTAATCCCAAAAAAGCCCCATATACGAGATTTCGTCAAAATATTATGAGCGTGGCAAAATGTATTGCAAGAAAACTGCAAATAAAATCTTTAATATCCTGTAACTACGTTAATAATCATATTTCGAAAAAATGTTATATAGTCGGATCTGGTCTTATCGTGCGGGTCATACGATTCAAGAAAGACATACTCTCAGTTTTTGTTTTCTTTACTTGCGTTTAATTTTACCCTCTTAATAAAATACGTAAGATAAATGAGACAGACTTATTCCATTTTGACATGAAAAAAAAACATATGTATTTACTTTCCAGCGATTCTAAAAAAGCTTATAATAGCACCAGCTACGTTTTATTTTAAATATGCCAGTTTTGTGACTTTGACAGTTTGTGACAAAATGAAACAATTTTCTGGGTTTTTGCTTCCCCAATCAAAAAAAATGGTACTTAATCTGATAAACTATTTCGAAAATGAAAGAAAAAGTGGAAATTCGCCAACCAATATTCAGGAAACAGTAGCCAAAGCACTGGGAATTAGTTTAAGGACTGTGCAGAAAATTGTGCATGAAACAAAACATAACATAATACCCAAGAATACTAAAAAGTGTAAACGAAGAAAGCCCAAGACTGAGGATTTAAGCGAAAATATTAAAATGGGAGTTCGAAATGTGATTTACGATTTATACAAATCAAAAACCAATGTAACTCTTTCAGTTTTACAAAAAACATTAAAAATTCGGGGTGTTTTGGAAATTGGACTTGAAGCATTATCAAAATTAATAAAAAATGTAGGTTTTCGCTATAAAAAAGACTGTAACCGAAAATTTTTATGTGAGCAGCCACAGATAGTGAGTCAGCGTGTTCAGTTTTAAAAAAAATATACGGACAATTACAATTCGAAATTTAGAAAAGTGGTATTTTTAGACGAAACGTGGAAATTTTCGAATGAAAGTGGTTCAAAATCTTGGCTAGATGGGTCTGTAAAAAGTGTTAAAAGGAAAAAGGGGTGCGGTACGGGAAAGCGTTTTATTATTTTGCATGCCGGTTCTGCAACAGGATATGTTGCAGGTGCGAGTTTAATTTTTTCTTCAACATCAAAAAGTGCTGACTATCATGATAATATGAATTGCGAAATGTTTGAAAAATGGTTAAAAGTTCAATTGATACCAAATTTGGATGCTCCGTCTTTAATTGTATTAGATAATGCATCATATCATTCAAGAATTTTAAATAAACAGCCTACTTCATCTTGGAGGAAAAGTGATATTTATGAGTGGCTGGAAAAACACAACCAAAATCCTTTACCAAATATGCTTAAATCGGAACTCCTATCAATAGCAAAGTATCTTAAAAAACCCAAAATATACGCGGTAGATGAAATACTGCGTGAATATGGTCATGAGGTTCCACGACTGCCGTCATATCATTGCCAGTTTAACGCAATAGAATTAATATGGGCTGGTGCAAAGTCTTATTATGAAAAACATGTAGGTGATGGTCTTAAATCCGACCAAGTACAAATAGTTTGGCAAGATTCGTTAGATCATATTCCACAAGAGTACTGGAAGAAATCGGTGGAACATACAGAAATATTAAGGGATTGGTGGGATCGAGAACAAGTACTAGATGTCGAAGTAGCGCCAATGATAATTGCTCCATTCGAAGATGACTCAGACGACGAGGACTTTTCAGATTTTATAAGTGACGATGAGAGTTTTTAGGCTATAATTATAAACGGTGTTTTTCGTTTACATTTTTTAGTATTCTTGGGTATTATACTATGCTTTTTTTCATGCACATTATTCTGCATAGTCCTTAAACTAATTCCCAGTGTTTTCATTACGGTTTCCTGCATATTGGTTTGCGAATTTCCACTTTTTCTTTCATTATCGAAATAGTTTATCAGAGTAAATGCCATTGTATTTTTAGGTTTTAGTAGTAAAATTGTTAAAATAAATTGCACTGTTTATTATTTTCGTTTTTAATTAAAGGGTACAGTAGGTATATAATTAACGATTATATAATTTTTTTGTAACTTTTTCAACTCCCCTGTACATAATTTTTACAAAACTAATAATATTAGGTATATGTGGCTATCTTCGCGACAGCTAAAATAATGAAACTATTTTTCCTTCCTTCGGTATATTTGTAAATAATCTTACATTTTGATAGCCTCTGTGTTGTCTGATTTCACGCATATGATCAGTGACCTTTGGACCCGCACGTTAAGACCAGATCTGACTATAGGGAGAGATAGCATTTATTTTCGGTCTAGAATTATTTCCTAAATTTTTTGCTCATTATTTCCGGACACCCTGTATAAATAGAGCTGCAGTTACTTATTTAGTATTTACGTAAAGAGGATTAGACTTACTTACCAGTTGAAGCGTTGTGATTTAAAACAAATTAGGACAATGCAAGCTCTTTTATGATTCAAGAAACATTATTTAAACAAAAACTTAACAAATAATAAAATTTATGATCCATAGAAACTAAAGCTATTATAGTAACGCCGCCGAAAATACTGATCATAAACATTGATCATAAAAGGGATTGGAAAATAGGTCCGAAAAAAAAAGTTGGAAAATATTCTCAAACTAGATTAAAGTATTATTTGCGCAATTTTGATCAATCTTTTTGGGAAAGAAAAAGAGGGGGTGGAAGAGAAAAAAAGAAGTAGCCAGCTTTTATGGCCGCAGAGGGACGACTACCTGAAAGCTCTAATTGTACCACGACAAATAAATTTTTTTGCATGTATAATGGAAGGATAGTTAATTGAGACAAAAAACTGTTTTTAATTTAATAATAACTAATACTCACGCCTAATGGATTTATATTGATTAATTGATTTCTATATTCCTTTGCGTTACCAGACCAAGTATAAAATTAAATCCTGCTTCAAACTTACCAACTCGTTAGCAAAAAAAAATTGGTAGCATTCGATGGCAAAACGACCTTGATGACCAGTTCAAGCAAGAATACAACGGCCTTTAATATAAAAGAAGACTTGAAATCGAGGAAAGAAATGCAAGTTCAAGATCAAGGACCCCGGTCTTCTTTATTTTCGTTTCCGAGAAGGTATTGTTCGATGCATTTGATGCAGAACTAACATTATTGTGAATCATATCGAAAACCAAAAATAAATAACAAACATTTGATGTAATTTTTTTTAAAGATCTTTTGTTCAAGGATCACTAACCTTATGTGTAATTGATTTTCTTTACATTAAGAGCTCCAGAACAAACTGCAGTGCAGCTTAATTTTAAAATGTATTATTGTTTCATTTTCACCTAAGGCTTGTTGTTCATTTAGCCTGATATTGCATTGGCATTGACACATTAGAACTGTCCCTCCCTCCTCTAAGGATCGGGCACTATTAGTTTAGTATTGAAAATACTACTGGGTGCGTTTATACGGGTATATTTCATGAAAAATGAACGCGACATGCGACATGCGCATAAATAACACGGCGGTGAAGTCTAAACAACCATCCGAGCAGCACAGGATCGATGACATCATCTGTTGAGTATTAATATTGTTTTGTTTTGGGTTTCGGCATTTATTATTATATTTGTTGATATTAAGATAATATGGCCGGGAGAGAGAACAGTAGATGTCTGAGAACAGTTAGTAGATAGTTATTAATGATACTAGTTCGATGAACACTAATGAAACGTGTGCAACGTTAAACCACGAGGCGTCAGCCGAGTGGTTTAATTGTTCACAGACATTTCATGAACAAAGAGTACAAGGACCAGCAGGTAAATGGCTGTGTATAGATATTGCATTGGCATTGACACATTAGAACGGTCCCTCCCTCCTCTAAGGATCGGGCACTATTTTTTTAGTATTGAAAATACTACTGGGTGCGTACCTATATACGGGTATATTTCATGAAAAATGAACGCGACATGCGACATGCACATAAATAACACGGAGGTGAAGTCTAACCAACCATCCAAGCAGCACAGGATCGATGACATCATCTGTTGAGTATTAATATTGTTTTGTTTTGGGTTTCGGCATTTATTATTATATTTGTTGATATTAAGATAATATGGCCGGGAGAGAGAACAGTAGAAGTCTGAGAACAGTTAGTAGATAGTTATTCATGATACTAGTTCGATGAACATTAATGAAACGTGTGCAACGTTAAACCACGAGGCGTCAGCCGAGTGGTTTAATTGTTCACAGACATTTCATGAACAAAGAATACAAGGACCAGCAGGTAAATGGTTGTGTATAGATATTGCATTGGCATTGACACATTAGAACGGTCCCTCCCTCCTCTAAGGATCGGGCACTATTTTTTTAGTATTGAAAATACTACTGGGTGCGTATATACGGGTATATTTCATGAAAAATGAACGCGACATGTGACATGCACATAAATAACATGGCGGTGAAGTCTAAACAACCATCCGAGCAGCACAGGATCGATGACATCATCTGTTGAGTATTAATATTGTTTTGTTTTGGGTTTCAGCATTTATTATTATATTTGTTGATATTAAGATAATATAGCCGGGAGAGAGAACAGTAGAAGTCTGAGAACAGTTAGTAGATAGTTATTAATGATAATAGTTCGATGAACACTAATGAAACGTGTGCAACGTTAAACCACGAGGCGTCAGCCGAGTGGTTTAATTATTCACAGACATTTCATGAACAAAGAGTACAAGGACCAGCAGGTAAATGGCTGTGTATAGATAAAGAAATAATTTTGTCGCTATTTTTGAAAAGGTGTTTTTGAGGTCTCTTCAATATGTACTAATATACAGATTATCCTATATTTTTTATTTTAACAAAACAGTCAAATTTACACATTTCTAAGTATAATTTACACATTTCTAAGTATAATAATTTAATTATTATTTCAAACTAAATCGGAGCATCCATGCCGTCATAATAACGCGTGAATTTTTTATTTATTTATTTATTTAAGACCTCAAATCAGTACAGAGATACTGGCATCGAGGCCTACACGTGCAATCAAAATTTAAAAAATCTTTTATAGATAACAGTCGCTAAAATATAAATAGTACACATAATGTAACATAAATTATGTTAATTCTTTGGAGGGTCTTTAGTTTTAATACAATTTTTAAAATTTACGTAAGTCTTTTTGGCTGCTTTACTAATTATGACTTTCGGTATTTTATTATACACCTGGATGCTTCGGAAAATTGGAGACTCTTGACACTTTTTGGTTCTAGAGAACCTATATCTAAGGTTCATGTTTGTTCTTAAGTTGTACTTATGAAAATTAAAATTTTTGCTCAACACTACATTTGATTTTAGTAATTTATTTTCTAAACAGTGTGTTAGTTTTGTTTGTTTAAGTTCTTTTAATTGTTTTATCTTTAGGAACGGATAATGTTTATAAATATAGCTGGTTGTCGTTTAGTAGTTTAAAGAAAAAAATACTTTTTATAGTCTTATTTCGATACCTCTGCAGCTTGTGCAACATATATTCGCCTGTGTTCCCCCAACATGGTATTAAGTACCTTAAATGTGGTTCAACAAAACAGTTGTATAAGAGGTACCTTGTGTATTTTTGTTTATTTGATGAGCGCATCTTCTAATATATCCAATAATGGGAGACAGTTTTTTAATGTCGTGATCTATGTGTGCGTTAAAAGTCATTTGAAATGATTATATAGGCCTTAGATATTTGTACTGTGTAACTTCTTTTAGAACTGCGTTATTTAGTTTGATGTTTAGCTTGATTTGCTATTTATTTTTTTGTTTTCAAGTCATATACACTGTCTTTTCGGTATTAATAGTAAGTTTTTTAAATTATGTCCATATTATTATAGAAGGTATTACAGTGGACCTAGGACTGAGCCACTCTAATTTCCGTTTCATCACTTGAGATTGTATTTATGATCGTACATTGTCTTCGATTGGTTGAGTACGTCTTAAGGAGATTTTGGCAGATTCCTGGAAATCCCATTTTATTTAATTTTTCTAATTACAGCGGTATATCAACGGTATCAAATGCCTTTTAAAGATCTATAAAAACGGTAGCCACGTATTTATTTTGATCCATTTCGCTGTTTATGTATTCCAGGAGGTCCACTGTAGTTCCTAAGGCGTTGATCTGTTTTTGGAAGCCATACTAGCTGTGCTTTATCAAAATCAAAAGTGGTTGTAATAAATTTACTCAGTATACGCACCTTTTTCCGTAAATTTATTTGTTTATTAAATCTTGATTATCATTACATTAGTTTTGTTGCATTTTAATAGTCTATTTTATTTCGAATGGAATGGCAATGAGAAAAATATGGAAAATTTAAATTATTGACATCATCAAAATCATTTTGGGTGAGAACAAATGCACGTATTTACATGAACCAAAAACCAAAATGCAAAGAATATTTGCCGCTTCATGAAAACTGATATTTTGAAATACTTTTTTTTCTTAATTATTCGACAGGGTGGTTTGACACTAGGCAAAAGCAACAATTTTTCGATTATCCTTGTATAATATGTCAAGAAACCAATTTCTCTTAAAATTTGTAAAAGCATATTAAAACTAATAAATATATCTATAGCTCTCTAAAAAATCACCTAAATCGGAGTAAAATAAAAAAGTTATTAAGCCCTAAACTTAATCCAAATTTTATTATGCTCTTTTTTTTTGCCCGGGAGTGTAGCTAGGTATATACACAGCGTGTCCAGAGAAGTTCTAGACATATGGGAATTTTTTTTATTGTTCATTTTACGAAAAGACGGGGCGGGGCGGGTTTGTTCGAAAAAAAGTTAATCTTTATAAAAAGTTCAGTACAGTATCATGTACAGGGCGGCAAAAAAATATAGGAACACAGAATTATGTTAAGAGGAAAGTACTCTCGATTTTTATTTTAGAGCTATAAGAAAATTTTACTAAGGACTACAAAACGCGGTCAGATACAATTTTTCGTTGAAATATTTTTATTTACAGGGTACCATCAAAAAATCACGAAAGTCGAAAAATATTAAATGATTTTTTACTAACATGTCAATATTCGTTGCTATAGTATTGCACATAGTTGTTGCGAAATTGTTGCAGGTAAAAATAAAGAAATAAAATAAAAAAATATTTTTGCAAAGGCTTTTTGATGGTACCCTGTAAAATAAAATATTTCAACGAAAAATTGTATCTGACCGCGTTTTGTAGTCCTTAGTAAAATTTTCTTATAACAATTTGCTCTAAAATAAAAATTGAGGGTACTTCTCTCTTAACGTAATTCTGTATTTCTATATTTTTTTTTACATGATATATTAAGATTTGATATGCCAATAATATTTGCGCATCAACTAGAATTTTTTATAAAGAATAACTGTTTTTCGTAAAATCAACAATAAAGACAATTCCCATATATCTAGAACTTCTCTGGACACGCTGTATAATAACAAAAGTTTTCTTTTATGGGCCTGTAATTTGCCCCCTCTACTACAATGATGACAGGAAACACAATTAAGTATTTTTAATGTTATTTTCATTACCCACCATCAGGGTTACAAATTTTCGAATTATATAGCTTATTGCCGCATAATTCTACCATCAAAAGATAAAAGGTGAAAGGTAACATGTAAAATCGAATAATTCAATAATAAAAATAACACTATTTATGGTATGAAAAGGTAGGTGCAGCAAGCCGGGTCCCCCACAGTGCAGTTCCCGACGGGACACCCTGTAGATACCTCATCAGATAATTCTAATAATCTCACTATACCTTATATACAGTGTCCGCAAGAAAGTCCGCATCAAATGGGATTTTTTTTTTATTATTAGGTATAGGTAAAAATTGAAAAAGCAGTTAGTTTTTGCTTACCTAAAAACCAAAAATGACGTATAATGATAAAAAATTTCAACGAAATCTTCCTAATATTTTCTTTTTGTACATCTGTTTACTAACTTAAGAAAAATGAGAAACGTCGGTTTTGACAAAACTGATGTAATTAGATAAACTTTGCATCAAACATTACATACTGATCAATAACAATTTCAGTTTTTGAAGCAAAATAAATAATTGGAAACAAAAATTTTACACAAAATTGCATTAAGATTACAAATAAAGTAAAGGCAAATGGTTTTACATCGATGTTTAAAAGTTAATCTACGAGGGTTGATCAAAATTTTCAAGAATCTGGCAAAAAATAAAAATTGTATTAGACTATCAAAATTTCGTACCGAGGCTAAAAATGCCTAAATAAACCACTTTCTCGTATAAAGTTTTTCGATATTTTTATAAATAAGGGCATTTTTGAACCTATTTTATTAAAAATGTCAAATTTGACAGGTAACGCAAGTCGTGCAGCTGCTTCAGTATACGTCATTTTTGGTTTTTAGGTAAGCAAAAACTAACAGCTTTTTCAATTTTTACCTATACCTAATAATAAAAAAAAATCCCATTTGATGCTGACTTTCTTGTGGACACTGTATGTCCCGATGAAATACTTATATTTTTAACTGTAAAGAAAAGTTACTGACGCCTAACGTTTTTTCTTGAAAATTACATATTGGTGTCTCCATCTCTATTTTTTTTACCTCTTTTTGTTTAATACTAGCGATAAATTACTAAGCCTTTTTGTCTCTTTTGTGGCGGTTGGTATTTTGGGCCCCCAAAATAGCTGGGCTCCCCTTGCGGGGTCTGCGGGGATGTAATTTAAATTGCAGTGCACTGCTCTCATCGACCATTAACTAGCATGCGTTTTTGGTCCCTTTTATTAATTTATAGTAAAATAGAATAGAAATATATTACATACTGGGTTATAAATTATTACACTGTATTTTTTTTGTACTAAAAAGTACCTAATCTAATACCAAGTTAACATTTTCTATAGGGTTTTACATTTGCACCTAGAGAACTAAATCCCTGTATGCGCAAAATAAAAATATATTCTATAATATTTAAAGTATTAGTTACATTTTGATTTTTTTTAGGAACAAGTATATTATGTAAATACACTTAACCTAAAATATTTGCACTATTAGTGTGCATAAACAAGAAAAATATTTATAAACTGATATATGTCAGAGAAAAGAAAATTTAGAATTTAGAATAAGTCAGTGAATTTATGATTGTCTCTATAAATGTTCTGCAACGAATCCTGAATTTTTTAATATTGGTAATATTTTTAATTTCTACGGGTAAGATGTTATATAGTTTAGAAGCTAGGTAGCTAAAGAAGCGCAAATTAATGTTTGTATTACTGTGAGGTATTCTGAGGTGTTTTTTCAGTTTTGCTTCGTGTTGTATATCTATGATTAATAGATTTTTTAGTTCGGGTTTTTTGTGAGTAAATATTGAGACTGCTAATATGTATAGGGATCGTACATTTAAAGTATCTTCATTGTAAATTAATTGGGTCGAGTAGCGTTTTTTTTTATTATATATTTTTAATATATAATTTTGAACAACATTTAATGGTTTTAGCGAATTTTTGTACAGGCCACCCCATGCAATTATGCCATAATTTATTAATGATTCCACAAGCGCTTTATATATGGATAGTAACAATTTTTTTCCAAGAATTTCCTTTAGAATGTAAAATTTGTAGATTAATTTCCTTATATTTTTCGTTAGGTTTAAGACATGTTTGTTCCACTTAAGGTGTTTATCAATAGTGATGCCTAAATATTTTGTGGTCTCTACTTCATGAATAGCATCATCTAAGCTAATAATTTTTATTTTATTAAAATTTGGACGATTATATAAGGTAAGAGAAAAGCTATATAGTGGGTTTTTGATGTGTTCCGTGTTAATTTAAAATGATTTATCCATTGTTTTATTGAACTAATTTCTCGTATAGCATTATTTTTAACCTCCTCCAATGTTTCACCTTCAAAAATGACCGCTGTGTCATCTGCGTAAAATATGACGTTACCATTGTTGATATGTATTTTTGTAAAGGAATTTATGTATGTTATAAAAAGAATTGGTCCTAGTACGGTTCCTTGCGGTATTCCAATTTTAATGCCCAGAGGATCACTCTGGGTATCAGCTATTTTTACTACTTGTTGTCGATCTTTTAGGTAGCTCTCTAAGACATTCAATACGACGCCTTTAACTCCATAATTGCGCACCGTATCCAGTAGTAAATGATGCGGCACTGTATCGAACGCTTTTGCTAGGTCAAGGAATACGGCAAGGCATTTCTTGTTATTGTCTAATTTGTGTGTTACCTGACTAGTTAATTCATATATAGCGGTTTCGGTGCTGGATCCGTTCATAAATCCGTATATTTGTTGAAAGAATATTATTAATTTCGAGAAAATTGATTAGTCTATCTTTAACGCACTTTTCAAAAATTTTTGCAAAATTATTTATGATACTAATTGGTCGATAGTTACCTATATTGTTTTTATCACCCGATTTATAAATAAGAGTGACAGTTGACATTTAACATTTGTTCGGGACTTTACCTGTTTTAAAAATTAAATTATTCTACGACATTGCCATTATGACGTATTTAGCATTATCATTTAGATGTGATTATGACCTTCATAATAGCACTCAGTGCCATTATGAATTCATAATAACATACAAATGTTAAGATACAAAAACAAAAAGAAAGTCTGTGCAAACTATTTATTTGTTATTATTACTTAGAAAAACGGATTGCATTTATTTATTGTAAACATCCGAAGGGACACTTTCGGATTCAGAATCTCCCATATTTAAGTTATTTTTGGCCAACACTTTGCATACAATAGAAAATTGGACGGCAATAATGTCGTTGTCAAAATGGAAATTGAAACAATCCAAAATGCGGTTTACCACGATGTCGACTAATATGGAGACCTGAAAATTTTAAAAATTACGAAAACGCTATCTAATATCAATGAAATTTAGACGAATAAAATCTATTTGCTTTGTCGTAGATTAAATTTTGAATGATACACGTTCGATATGAACTTTGTTAATGAAACTTGTGCAATTAATAAACCACTTCGTGGTTTAACGTTGCACACGTTTCATTATAGTGTTCATATCGAACTAGTATCATTAATGACTATTATGATTTGAATAAGAGGTTTTATATGTATTTATGGTATGATTTTATTATCTTCGTATTGACCCCATCTGGTCCTGGGGCACAGGTATTTTTTAGCGAACTAATATGTTTGATAATTTCGTTTTCGTTAACTGGTCTTAAGAACATAGATGAATTAATTAATTAAATACATTTGATTTAGTGCCAACAAGAACAGATTTCGTTCTTCGTAGTAGACATTTCTTAACGGTCAAGGCAGCAACTAAGCCGAAACGTTTATGCGCGCTTGTGATATTATATTATCCAATAATCCCATCATTACTGTATAATAATTTAATAACTTTATTACATTTTTATTTAATTTTTTATCTTTAAGTACCATCATTAAATACAAACAATACGGCCAGTCCTTATAAGTGGCCTAGTCCACTCGCTCTATAAAGCCGGGAAAAACCCACACTTATTTATTTAACCTAAAATGCGTAAACGGCCGTTGCATACAAAATACAACACTGTTATTCTTGTTTGTTGTTTTAAGCTGTTATCGACTTCACCATCTTGTTGGGGACTTTTTGCATTCCCGCTAACCGATTTGTTAAACGCAAATTTCTCGGAACTCTACATCAAATTAATTTTCCTGATATTAATATAGGTACCTACCTATAATAACAAGTTCATGACATTCCAGAGATGTATTTGTGGAACGCGAAAATTGAAATTCTATCGTTTTATCCTCGGTCTTATCGTATCGTCTTTAGTCTTCGCCGCTAAAAAAATTAAAATTCTTTAACAAACGTTACCTATTTAGTTTTTATCCTGTAACTTTTTTACCCCGGCTTTTTGGAAATTCATATATAACTTAAAGGTAATTTAGTCCCTATAAGGTTGACCTATGGCTCAGCAGCGTGGGGCTATGCAGCAAATACATATTATATAAATCGGCTGGAGACCACAAAAAATAATTATGTAAGGAAAGCAGTAGCGGCACCATGGTTTGTAAGAAATGCACAAATTCATAGAGAACTTGAATGGGAAACGATTACAACATTCATGAAAACGAAAGCAGTCAAGGTTTTTGAAAAAGCAGGAACTCATCCCATTTAAGAACTAAGAAGATTAGTGGACTATGATCTAGTACAGGACGAGGATAGAATGATGGTATACTATAAGCGCTCAAGAAATCAGCTTTTGTAATAGCATAAAGGAAATTTGCTGCTCAAATAAAGAACAAAGAAAAAAGAAGAAGGGAACTAGAAATATTATACTTAGACTTAGCAAGGAGACGTTAAACTAGACGCTGCCATACCTAGTTTAGAAGTTAGTAAACAAAACAGCATACAAAAAACCTACACAAAAATGTACCTACCACACAAGAACTTACTACACACAACACTGCACCTATATACACACTTACACTAACACCAGTAAGTTCTTAGCAGCTACTTACTACAGCTTTAGCTCAGCACTGCAAGTTCTCTCCCTGGAACAGTGGGGTCTTTATAGCTGTGAAGCATGCGCACGTGTACCTCTTCTGAAGCACATACACCTATACTGCACCAAATCAGACACCTACCCAAACACTATCACAGTAAGTAGTTAACAACAAACACAACTAACACTTCCGCAACTTGAAACAGAAAATGCTATCAAGGATATATCCTTTTCCAATATATTGAATAAATGGCAGGAGGATTGGAAAAATAACGACGGGAAGGCAACCTAGACAAAGAAGCTAATACCAAATATAAGACCGTGGCTTCAAAGGAAACATGGAGAAGTTGACTTCTACGTCACCCATATACTGACAGGACATGGAGCGTTTCAATCGTATCTGCACCGGTTTAAATTAACAGATATGAACGTTTGCCTTTACTGTGATGGAAAAGACGACGCGGAACATACCTTTCACTGTATAAGATGGGACGGGCAACGACAAAGGACAGAACAACTGACAGGTGATCTAACTCCAAACAACCTAGTAGACAAGATGCTCGCTTCGGAAAAAAGTAAAGTTCGTGTAACTTGTGGTGCTCATGTCTGGTGCTAGAGTTTTCAGGTCGCGCAAGAGCCTCTAGCGTGACTTAACGACCAGAGATGGCCGGGACCGACAGCTTTACGTCTCCTCCGAAAGACGATCTTACACCAACCAACTAAAATTCGGTCATACTTTTTTTATTATGCGTATGTCCACTCCGGGAATCGAACCCGGATCGCCACGGCCGTAAGCGGTATCTCTACCACTGAGCTACGACCGTCGGAACAGAACTGGAAGGAAGTGTGCAAAATGGCAACAGACATCATAAAAAATAAAAAGAGCGATGAGAGACAAATAAGGGCAGAACACTGACTGTGAATGTTTAAAATAGGCTCAACTTTATCCAACGAACAAATGGCGAATATTCTTGAAGTAATGCCAACAGGTAGTTCCAAGAAGATCTTTCTGCAGCGCCTAGAGAGGGAAGGGTTCAGTCGATCAGCACTGCAAGTACTGTCCCTGAAATAGTGGAATCCTCATAGCCGTGAAGCATGGAGACGTGTTATCTCTTCTGAAGCACAAACACGTACACTGCACCAAAATCCTTACACCTTCACAAACACCTTCACAGTAAGCTAAAAACAAACAAAGTAATAAGATAAAACCGAACCCTAGGTACACCGGTAACTAGGTCTAGGTGAAGTACGAAGCAAAGCACGCACTAGGCGTGCAAAGCAGAAATGCTAATCGAGTGGTCTGAAGGTTTATACGCCTAAGTCGCGGAAACCGCAGGAACACGGAGAGTTTAGTCGGTAGGCAGCCCCATCAAGGTTGAATCCGAGACTACTCTGCAGTCTTTAGAAGATTCTCCACGAAAAAAAAGTCTACTAATGATGATAAATCCAAATGGTAAAATTTCAATCTTCGCCACTAAAAATTTTTTAATTTGTTTACAAACACTACAGGTAGAATTGACACGTAGGTACCCCGAAAAAATTTCGTTGCTGCAGAAACATTGCTAACTTTACACATATCAAAAAATCCACAGAGAAAGCGTAATTGCGCCGAGCCGGTTCTGGAGTGTACTTTGAGGATGTATATCGCTAAACAAGAAAAACCTAATAACAATAGGGTTGTACGCATGTACGCATGCCGATACCTGTAGGGCAGCAAGGGATGTAACTGGCGAGCTGTGATTAAAACGCATTTTTTCACTCATGAAACTTAACTTTTGTTTGCGCACGAGATAAGCTGTACGAATTTAAAGGTAAATGATATACTCCGACAGACGTCGGTAGCTCGCAGATGAGACCAGATCAACGAACTTCTTAGATCATGTAATGTAACGCGTTGATATTTACCGAAAGATCTTGATGGTTTAGACTTTTATTTTCTAACCTACAAATTTTTTAAACATCAAACATTAGTTAATGATTTGAAGAAGTAGTCCATGCTTAAAGTGGAGTTAAATAATGGGAAAGAAAGAAAAAAACTAAAAGTCTTCCTCCACAAAATTTAATAAAATAAAAAATTATTAAAAGGTCTCTACATGTTTCGAACGTAGAAACGTTCATCATCAGGAGAAAAATTTATTTTATGCTGATGGTGTTAGCAAAAGAGAAAATTAAAACCGTAATGGAGCTTTTATGGACTTAAAAAATTGAAGTGTAGAAGAAACAAGATATGAAGAAAATTGATAATGGTTAAACCATACTGAGTATTTGAAAACGTTATTAAAGGGGGTCTAAACCAACTAAATAAATTGGGGAGAAAAAAAAGCTTTCTAAAAGGGTGTCGAAGATTATTTAAATTTTAAAAAACTTATCAAACATATGTCTGTAAGACATTATGAGAATAATAATTGTAGTATCACAATAAGATTACTTGGTAAAAAACGTTTTTGTGGTACTGAGGATTAATCTTAATTATATTATTATATAAATAATTTTTTCTGTCTCCTGATGATGAACGTTTCTACGTTCGAAACATGTAGAGCCGTTGGAATAATTTTTTATTCAATTAAATTTTGTGGAGAAAGACTTTTAGTTTTTTCTTTCTTTCCCATTAGTTAATGAGTTTAAAACTAAAAATAGAACAATAAAAATGAATTTTGCTGCAACTGACAGGAAAGCGTGTCATTTACAAGCTATTTATTTTTTGATGATGATGATGATTATTATGATGACGATTGCTGTGGTCGGTAAATGGCAAAAGTATTAGACTTTGTCGAAGAAACTGTTCCAAATTTTAAGGATCATCAATTATTCCCACAATATCTGGGACGTTCCACTCTCATAAAATGAAATAGTTATATCGGATTGGCGAATTTCGCGCAAAGTAAGTTTATTCTTAGTTCTTCATCGCTTAAACAACTTTAGACTTTTAATTTTTCCGCCTTTTAAAAATTTCCTCCTAAAAATCGATCGAAAGTCTCCGACAAAAAACAAGTACCTCCAGTTGCTCGACGATATGATAGACATAACATAAAACAAACGGTAGCGGAGCAATCCGATAAATCTGATGGTAAAACTGAACTCTCAATACCGAACTCATGTAAGTTTTTACTATAAATAATCCATCACATACGAATGTTTTCAGGTATTTGCGTTAAAAAAATGAAACGGGTTTATAAAAAGTTCCTATTATCGAACCCACGATCTCATTTTCAGCTCGTTAGGACGGTAATTCGATCTTGTATGCACCAGAAAGAATAAAATGCAAATGATTAAATTCATGAAGGTATTTTCAATAAAATTGGTTATTAAATGAGCTCTGCATTAAAAACATAGGTAAGTAATACAGTTGTATTCGGGGGTAATTACACGAGTGCTTAAAAAATTTCGATAATAGTTTTTATAAGGCAATAATATGCTTAAATGCAAAATTTTCTGAAAATTTTTATGGAGGAGTGTAATTTATGGAGAAAATTACTCGAATTAACAAAAATGCTGTTTTTAGTGTTTTTTGGGACACTCTGTGCAATCTTTTCTTGAATTACTTCGATTGATTGCTTTCCAAAACGTGACATTTTTAAAACTAAACTCGGAACCATGAGAATGTCAGACTGACATATTATTCCAATAATGGCGTTTGTAAAGAGGTAACTATGGTTTTGTGTTCAATAGCCACAGGGGTTGTTTTCGATAGCTAGGGGTATTGTTATCGTTGTAAACAATCGAAAAAAACACCTCTAGCTAAATGCATGAGGGTAATTTTCATAAAAAAAGCGTACAAGAATTAGAATGGGTGGTAAGTTTTGTCATATTTGCGTAAAACCGGCTTGTCTAAATGATTGTTTATTGGAGGTTATCACATGTCATAGATTATCAAAAATGCAAAGCATTGGCGTCGGTGTAAGTAATTTTGAAACTTCATGGTGGTAACGTTTGATAAACTTTGACAAAAGAACATAAAAATGCCTCGACAATTGTCTGAAGTTGAAAAGGCTTAAATTATATTAAGAATCAGCGAACGATGGTCAATCGGTGCTATACCGCAGTTGTATAATAGAAATAAAAAAACTATATTAAAAATTAAGAAACGCTGTGAACAAGAAGGATCCCTAAAGAGGAAAATTAGTTCAGGTCGTCCCAAACGTTCCAACACTGAACAGGATGCTGCTTTTTGGGGATATTTAAGAAATAATCCATTTGCAACTCCAATAGATGCTGTTATTGATACAGCATTTCTTGCCTCCCAACCTATCGCCAACAGGAGAGTCAAGGAATCTAAACTAAAATGTCGCCCAGCTGCGGAAAAAATGTTTCTTACTAAAAAACAGCGACAATCAAGGAATAGTTTTGCTTTAAATTATATATACCGCAATCCTCAATTTTGGAACAGGGCATTTTTACTGATGGAAAGACGTTCCAGTCGACTTACAATGAACAAATTCGTGTATATCGTCCAAACAGCAATACCAGGTTTGAAGAGTGATATACTAAACACCTCACTTCGAGACAGGGGCATTTCTCTGTAAATGTATGGGGCTGGATAAGTATTCATGGACCTGGTGTTTGCTGGCGAATAGAGGGAAGATTTAATGCCGGAAATTACATTAACATTTTAGAAAACATATTGTTACCATTTTCTGAGCAAATATTATATCCCAATAATTATTTCACATTTCAACAAGATACTAATTGTACAGTCCACACTGCCAATGCTGTAACCCACTGGTTTCAAACCCATAATTTGGAAATGCTGCCTTGGGTCGCTTATAGTCCCGATATCAATGCAATTGAAAATATTTGGGGTATAATCCTAAAAAAAAAATATATAAGTAATCGAAATTTTAGGCCACAAAATTTAGAAGATTTATGGGAAATAATACATGCGTGCTGGGAAGAACTTGATCCAAATATTCCATTTCCGCCAGTCAATTCCGAATAGACTGGCTCAAGTAGTAGAAAAAGAGGAATATATGACCAAATATTAGATTTAATTTATTCTTGTTAAACGTTTTTAGTTTCTATTGTAATTTTTATCAAACCGTTAATATATATTATAAAACGAAAAAAAAATTGTTATTCTATTGAAATAACGCCCAACGCCAATGCTTTGCATTTTTAATAACCTTTAACATGCGTTAAGCCGGTTTTACGCAAATATGGTTAAGTTTTCTCTCATTCTAATTCGTGTGGTACGCTTTTTTTTATTAATACAACTGTAGGTACATACCGTGTGAGCATTGAATATCAAACTATATAAGAATGACGGATGTTTGAGAAAAGTTGACAACCCAGTTTTAGACGTCTTGGAGGTGGTTTGGTCGCCATTCTGGAGTTGATCGTAACTCTAACCTTAAATCTGTCGTTATAATGCAGCGCCTCGGCAACAGATGTCTCAAATTCACTGATGTGATGTCGTGGTGTTGCCGCATATCGTATTTTATTGGAATTTTTATTGATATAAGCAATTTTAACAGACAATAAAATAGGAGGATCTTACTTCCAGCCGAATGTATGTATTTTGATAATAATATGTACGCTGATTACCTACTCCGGGGTAATTAGACCGATTTTCACAATGATTTTACCGTTGAATTGGGTGTTAAATGTTAAACAAATAAAAGTAGATAAAAAGCGACAGCAAGTATAACTAAAATAGGTTTTATTTCGTCGAAAAATAGCAAAATACGTAATACACTAATACAAACAAACTGGATGTTTCTTAAGTAAGAAAGTAAAACCTACTTATTTTAACCATTTTGAAAAGTAGTATTAATTGCAAATTAAAACCAAGTTATACAAACAAACCTCACATCAGTCATATTTTACCCAACATATACGTTGTAACCTAGGTATGTATTGAATAGTGAGAGTCGTCATTTAATTCCGTTATAAATAGAATACATGGCGGTCAATATGTTTTCATGTACTTAACGTTGGGACGTCAAAGGGTTGAAAATATTATAAGCTACAAAGCAATTAAAAATAGTGACATTTTTAAATCTAGATTTTACTATAGGTAGGAAAATAAATGTAAGCTACTTAAATCTAGGATAGGTGTAGGTACTTATGTGAAATCAGTTTTATGATAAGCTATAAAAATAAATTTAAAAAGCTCATGCGGCAAGTCAAACAGACAGGCGGCAACAATGTTTTAATTTAGCAGTGAAAAGGCTAGTCGCTTTCTTGTTGGTGAACTCATTGTGCCATCTATGAATTTAACGTAGCAGATTTAGGAAATCGGCTCATATGGCCTTCTTATAGTTTGATATTCAATGGTGTGAGTTTATAACTTGGAATAAATTTAGAAAATCCAGCAAGTACAGATTTTTTTTTTAAATGTTTGAACACTGGTGTAAACATTCTAAGTTGTGATCTTTTTATAAAACAAAAACTGTTACAGTGTGTCCAAAATTAGAGAAAATATGACGATATCGATTTTTTTTTAAAGTCATAATTAGTTTTTTATTTTGCTATTTTTCAGTGCATATTATGTTATACATAAATACCAAATTTCAAATTTTTATTTCTTCACACCGAGACTGTCGCCGAGTCGGCACAAACCGCTGTGTGTGTGATCGCCCTTGGCTTTACTTTATAACAAAAAATATTATTTTTACCCGCCCCAGGGTATCTAATATGCTTGGATGCTTGTGTATTCTAATAGAATAAATATAGTTTAAAAAAACTAAAAGACACGCTTTAATATTTAAAAAGCGGAAAATAAATATAGTTTAAAATAATTCTTGAAATTCTTAATATTGGCAGAAAATAATAATGAACGCTAAACATTAGTATTATTGTGAAAAAAGCGTGGGGTGCTCGATGATATGCGAAAAATATAGCACAAAGCGACCCACGCTTTTTTCACAATAATACTAATGTTTATCGTTCATTATTATTTTCTGCCTATATTAAGAATTGCACCCCACGCTTTTTTCACAATAATACTAATGTTTAAGGTTCATTATTATTTTCTGCCTATATTAAGAATTGCACCCCACGCTTTTTTCACAATAATACTAATGTTTATGGTTCATTATTATTTTCTGCCTATATTAAGAATTGCACCCCACGCTTTTTTCACAATAATACTAATGTTTATGGTTCATTATTATTTTCTGCCTATATTAAGAATTGCACCCCACGCTTTTTTCACAATAATACTAATGTTTATGGTTCATTATTATTTTCTGCCTATATTAAGAATTGCACCCCACGCTTTTTTCACAATAATACTAATGTTTATGGTTCATTATTATTTTCTGCCTATATTAAGAATTGCACCCCACGCTTTTTTCACAATAATACTAATGTTTATGGTTCATTATTATTTTCTGCCTATATTAAGAATTGCACCCCACGCTTTTTTCACAATAATACTAATGTTTATCGTTCATTATTATTTTCTGCCTATATTAAGAATTTCAAGAATTATTTTAAACTATAATTTATTTTCCGATTTTTAGTTTGATTAATTATTATTAAAGCGTGTTTTTTAGTTTTTTTTAAACTATATTTATTTTTAATTTTTTAGTTTAAGTTATTGTTAAAAAAAAATTTTGAGTAGATTGAGTATTATATTAGTAGATTATTGTATTGTTAGCGGTTCTTGACAAGTCTACAAAATTTAAATTAAATCTGACCGTTTAAAGTGGGTCAAAATCGGGTTCAAAAGAGTCGGTTACAAACAAACATACATACAAACCCGAACAAACTCGAACAAACCCGAACAAACCCGAACAAACGACAAAAAATTTCAAAATTAAAAAAAAAAATTTGTAAAATTTTTGAATTGACAGGTAGAATTTTTTTTTAATTAATCTCTATTCTTAGCGACAATTTCTATACGACCCCACGTTTGTTTTATTACTATCGGCATTGAATATCAAACTATATAAGAAGGACGGATGTCCGAGAAAAGTTGACAACCCATTTTTTAACGTAGTGGAGCTGGTTTGGCCGCCATTGTGGAGCTGATCGTAACTCAAACCTTAAATCGGTCGTTATAATGCAGCGCCTCGGCAATAGATGTCTCAAATTCACTGATGTGATGTCGTGGTGTTGCCACATATCGTATTTTATTGGAATTTTTAAGAATTTAAGGATTTTTAACAGACAATAAAATAGGAGGTTCTCAATTCCAGCCATAGCCGAATGTATGGTTTTGATAATAATATGTACGCTGATTACTCCGGGGTAATTGGACCGACTTTCATAATGATTTTACCGTTGCATTAGGTGTTAAATGTTAAACAAATAAAAGTAGATAAAAAGCGACAGCAAGTATAACTAAAATAGGTTTTATTTCGTCAAAAAATAGCAAAATACGTAATACACTAATACAAACAAACTGAATGTTTCTTAAGTAAGAAAGTAAAACCTACTTATGTTAACCATTTTGAAAAGTAGTAATAATTGCAAATAAAAACCAAGTTATACAAACCGCACATCATTCATATTTTACCCAACATAAGTATACGTTGTAGCCTAGGTATCAATATTCCTAAATATTTTGTAAATTCAACTTTTTTTTAATTTAATTTTTGCAAGAACAGTTAGCATAATTAATTCTATGTATAATTGAATTCACATAAACTTTTAACGCCGTGACATTTCAGTTCTGTCATACTTGTCAAATACAGCAGCAACTCATAAAATATAAATTTCTAATGGTTAAATTTAATTAGTATAATTGTACTGCACACAAAGTATGTCTATCTTGTATTATTTCATACGATTAAAAAGAGATAGAAATAAAAAGAGTTGGCCGAACAATTCCAAAAAAAAAAAAACACTGACCAATTTCAGCTGTATAAGAAATTTAGTAAGTTTGTGAAATCTAAAGTAACTAGACATTGACAAGTCTTGACATTTGGCATTAAAACTTTATATGAATTTAACTATATCGAGTATTATTATAACAAGAAAAAATCATAAATTTTGTTTTAGTTAAATTTAAGTTTAATAGGTCCTAACTCAAATTATTTTTTATTATTAAAATGTCTAGTTCTGAATTTAAAATGCATTCATTCCAAGTATTAGCTGTTATTTTTAATACAGTATCATCTGCATATGAAAATATTTTTCCATTTAACTCTGATTTTTATATACCTATCATTAATATAAAGTAAGATCAAATTGGTCCCAAAACAGTACCCTGAGGAACATCACAAATTAAAGTAGTTGTTTTACTACTGAAATTATCTATTTTTACATTCTGTTCTCTATCTGATAAGTAACTTTTAAATAAATTATATGCGATACCTCTAACTCCATAAGATTCTAGTTTAGATAACAGTTTATTGTGTGATACTGTATCAAATGCTTCTTGCAAATCTAAGATTATGTCAATAACTTTTTTACCATCATCTAAACATTTTGATATAAAATTAATAACATTAAAGATTGAATAGTGAGAGTCGTCATTTAGTTCTGTTAGAAATAGAATACATCGCGGTCAATATGTTTTCATGTAATTAACGTTGGGACGTCAAAAGGTTGAAAATATTATATGCTACAAAGCAATTAAAAATAGGTACATTTTTAGGTCTAGACGTGGATAGGTGTAGGTACTTATGTGAAATCAAGTTTTACGATAAGCTATAAAAATAAATTTAAAAAACTCATGCAGCAAGTCAAACAGACACGCGGCAACAATGTTTTAATTTAGCAGTGAAAAGGTTGGTCGCTTTCTTGTTGGTGAACTCATTGTGCCATCTGTGAATTTGACGTAGCGGATTTAGGAAAACGGCTCATATGGCCTTCTTATAGTTTGATATTCAATGCTATCGGTTATTGTAATAATTCTGACATATTGACAGGTGTCAAATTTTAACAAGATAATTTTTTGCGTATTTTTTCAACTTTCCACCTTTAATATACATACGACCTTATAGCTTTTTCATGAATATAATTTTTTTAAACGATTTGACATATTGACAGCTGTCAAATTTTGACAGGAGAATTTTTCGCGTGTAGATTATTGTATTGTCAGCGGTTCACTAAGAAGACTCTGTCGCATTTACCATTATTATTCGACAATTAAGAATCTTTAAACTAAAATTAAAATTATTTGATTGATATTATGTTTAACAATTCATGACATACGAACAAATGTACACTTAATTGAGCACGTTACAAGGATGCTTTTCAACGGACGTGACATCTAATAAACTTGTACCAATGTTGCATTTTAAAGTTCATAAAAATTATCGTAAAAGTTTCATTGGAAAAAGACAGTATTATTGAAAATGGTAAACCAGCAAGACTGGGGCGTAATTTTTCAAATTATAGGTAATTCAATTTTAAAAAATGGTCCAGCTCAATGTGAAGTTAAAAGTATGGGAACGGAATATAAAAAAATGCATTATATACAATGGAAGTTTTCTTATAAAGTTGTTTTAAACTAAAATATTTTGATGGAAACAAAATATGTTTATTTAATATTATTTTTAAAACATATTTTTGTATTGTTATTAGCGGTTTCAAATTCGAGTCGTGTGCACTTCCCCAACCAATTATACCATAGAAAAGAATTGATTGAAAAAGTGCATAAAACGTTACACAAAGTTTTTGATTCACAATACTTCTTAAAAGTCTAAATTTACATAAAGTGTTTCCTAATTTTTTTGTAAGAGTGTTAATTTGATGATCCCATTTTTAATTTAGTCAATCAATATTCCTAAATGTTTTATAAATTCAACTTTTTTAATTTTATTTTTGCAAGAACAGTTAGCATAATTAATTCTATGTATCGAGTATTATTATAACAAGAAAAAATCATAAATTTTGTTTTAGTTAAATTTAAGTTTAATTGGTCCTAACTCAATTTATTTTTTATTATTGAAATGTCTAGTTCTGAATTTAAAATGCATTCATTCCAAGTATTAGCTGTTATTTTTAATACAATATCATCTGCATATGAAAATATTTTCCATTTAACTCTGATTTTAATATACCTATCATTAATTATTTAAGTAAGAATAAATTGGTCCCAAAACAGTACCCTGAGGAACATCACAAATTAAAGTAGTTGTTTTAATACTGAAATTATCTATTTTTACATTCTGTTCTCTATCTGATAAGTAACTTTTAAATAAATTATATGCGATACCTCTAACCTCTAACTCCATAAGATTCTAGTTTAGATAACAGTTTATTGTGTGATACTGTATCAAATGCTTCTTGCAAATCTAAGAATATGTCAATAACTTTTTTACCCTCATCTAAACATTTTGATATAAAATTAATAACATTAAAGATTTCCCGTCTGACACGTGCTAGTTGCAATGGAACTTCTTCAAAAGATGAAAAAATTCTTTTTCTTTTTAAAATTTATTTTTAAAATTTCTTAAAACCTACTTTTAGACACAATGTGTTAATTTTGACTCCTGATGGGGTAACTGGGCCGTAACAAGCCTGGTACCCCAAAAGCATTTTATTTCAAGCTAAATAAAACCATCTACATAACTTTTACGAAAAACCAATTTTTTCTTTCCCTCTTATTTGACCACCTTCACATGCCTCCGACATAGTTTAATCAAACTAAAAATCTTTTATTTCGTACACTGAAAGATGATTTTTACAAAGTTTTTTTAAAAAACTCCCTAATTTTTCTTTTTCTCTTTATTTCCCATCCTCAGTGGCTTTGCACTGGTCCTTGACTTTTCAGTATGCTGAAATCTTCTCTGTCTTTTGACTATAATTTTGTTTTCATTCCTCTCGTGTTTACCATTGAAAGCTCAATTAAGGCTTATATAGTCCCACTTGTTATTTTCTCTACTGCTAATAACATCAGCTTTGTACTATTTGCTTTTTTTCCTGATGATGAGTGTTTCTACACTCGAAACATATCGATTCAATTCTATTATGAATCATTCTAGGTTCGCCTAGTTTTTTTTGAATAAAAAAATTGTGGAGAAAGACTTTGTGCTTTCCTTTTTTTTTATTAAAGGTTTCATTCTCTGTTCCTAATTTTTCTCGAAATCCAAATTGATTAGGTGAAATTAATTTGTTAATTTCTAAAAATGAATATAATAATTGATCTTTAATACCATATTCTAAAGGTTTTCCTATTGTATTTATTAAAGAAATCGGTTATGATTCTATCCTTCACGGATTGCTCTTCGTCATTTGCTGACGCCAGCGACACGCGAAGAATACTTAGGTATATCAGATCACACACACATACACGTGTTGCGGAGTGTCACGATTACACAAAACAGGTAGTAATTTTTGTTTAACCCAAAATCCGCGAGCTGCATACTAACAATAATCTGATTCTGTCGAACCTGACCTTGTTGACGATTTCGCGAAGACCGCTATAAAACTTAACGCTACATTTTAACGTCATGCAAATTTTAAGCAATTTCGTTGTCTTAGATCTGTGACTAACTTTTTGCCTCTGGATTAAAAAATAACCGCAGTTTTTGTACTTTTTAAACTACAGGATACCCTCTTTTTGTCTCAAAAGTCATATAAGTGCATATAAAGAAAAATAAAATGTACTGTTCATAAAGAATACATACGAGGGCTATAATACCAGTGTGTATCAGCCAAATGGAATAAATTCGATAATGTATGGGGGCGTGTTCGAAAAAACGCTCGGGCACGTCGATTGGTATTTCTAGTTGCGCATCTTTTTCAATGAAAACTTTTGGCATTACCAAACTTCTTATTTTAAATGCAATACTTTGTATATAATTCCATTTTTGGATTCTTCAGAAAATTTTAGACATATTTCATGTACCGGGTGGTCAAATAAGCGAGGACGTCGACTTTATCTCGGAAACCATTAATCGTACAACGTTCGGAAAGATTTTTTTATGAGTAAAGTGGTCAAGAGAAATTGCTAAAAATTACTTTTAAGTTCCTCATTTCGCCGCAAGGGGGCACAATTAAAAATTGTTTTTTTAAATTCTAAATTTCTCCGAAAATTCCCATATTAAGGTATAACTTTGATTACATTATTGGAAAGCTTAGACAATTCTGCATCATTTTGGTTTAAGGCTCATTGGCGTACCAAAATTGATAAGAGTGGGAGAAGCTATTGAAAGTGTAAACATTAAAATCGCTGTAACTTCTAAACGACTTATCCGATTTTACTAAATTTAAGCTTGTTTGGAAGGAGAAAATAAGCATCTTCAATTGCCGAATCCAACAGTACACCATAGTGTTTAATAAAATTGCTAGAGGGCGCAATTTGTAATAATAACAGTTTTTTCGATTTTATCCCGAAAATTCAAACCATACGGTATAACTATGACATCATAATCGAAAAGTAGATGAAATTTGCAAGAAAAGATGTGCAGACCGCAGTTCGATATCTTTGTTCGTTTCAGAGTTATTGCCAAAACAATAATTTCTAATACAAATTGCGCCCTCTAGCAATTTTATTAGAAACTATGGTATACCATTAGATACGACAATTGAAGGTAATTCCAAACAAGCTTAATTTTAGTAAAATCGGATAAGTCGTTTAGAAGTTACAGCGATTTTAATGTTTACATTTTCAATAGCTTCTCCCACTCTTATCAAGTGAAAGTGTAAACATTAAAATCGCTGTAACTTCTAAACGACTTAACCGATTTTACTAAATTTAAGCTTGTTTGAAAGAAAAACGTAAGTAACTTCAATTGTCGTATCGAATGGTACAAGATAGTTTCTAATAAAATTGCTAGAGGGCGCAATTGGTATTAAAAATTATTGTTTTGGCAATAACTCTGAAACATAATTGTAATTTTTTAGGAGTTGGAAAAACGCATTATCTAGTTTTTTAACATAATTTAAGTACCACTTGTATCATAAAGTAATATATATCACCTCAATGAAGAATTTTAGACTGGTAGATTTAGAAGAAAACATCTCATTTTTAAGAAAAAGAAATAAAAAACCTGGACATATGCTGTTTTTAAATGAAAAAATAAAAAATATATATTTGGGCTGATTTTAACAACTTTATTTTTTACTATATTTTCTGTTTTAAGCTTATTTTAACAAATTAATTTTTTTATTACATTTGTAGAATTTACATGGTAGTAAATTTCATTTTCGCAACCGCTGCTATTATCGTCTTCATCAATTTGCTCAATCAGCTTGCTTCGTTTCCTCTAAAAACAACATTAGTCCATGGACATGTGATGTTTTTAAAGAAAATGATTTGGACATATGTCGTTTTTATAGAAACAGTGATATTTCAGTTGCAGATATTTTGGAGCATATGCTATTTTTAAGGAAACAAGAAACTTGAGACGATAGAGATAAGTATAAACTACTAGATGGCGCGAAAAACTCATTTTAGAAAAATTTCGACATATGTTGTTTTTAAAATAAACGCCTCTCTTCTTCGGGAAACAGCTAACCAGACACCAATTCTTTGAAGGTGCAATGTTGACCAAAAAATTTGGATTTTCACTACTCCACATGCGTGTATTCTGAGAATTCATATAACCGGAGAGGTGGAACCAGGCTTCATCCGAAAAAATGTCAGGTATAATAAATCATTTCTTTCCAATAAATTTTGGGCAAACCATTTCCATTCCTGCGTCTTTCAAAATCTGCGGCTTATATTTCTTGGAATACTTGCGCTTTATAAGGAAATACATTTAGCTGCTTCTTAAGAATATTCCTGCATGTTCCATAAGATCTTCCCACTTCTTGGGACAGGCGTCTTATACAATTTGTTCGGGTTTGTTCGTATTTTGCATTATTTCACGAACGTTTGCAACAAGTTCTTTTGTTCTTTTAGTTGGTCTTCCTGCTCCTTTTTTGTGTTGTATAGAACCTGCTTCCCTAAACACAGCCACGGTTCTTTTCAGGCAATGATAAAAATCCCCAGCAATAAAAGCAATGTTAGGAAAATGTTCGTGAAAATCGTCCATTCACAAACCCGGATTGTGTTGCCACTCACCATTTACTCTAACCCCGTTTCGAAAATACGCTTCAATCATGAATGTTTTGTGCTGTTCCGTAAAGCCCATTGTGTGAATTGTTCAAGTAATTGGAAAAATAAGCGATGAATTAAATTACGTGTAACGACTGTCAAAGATGACGGAATAACTGATTGATTGTTAATTCAGGTAGTTACTGACACCCAACAGGTATTAAGCTATACGGCTAAGTATTATACGTCCTTAGATGCAAGGCCCTCTTTGATGCAAATAATTTTTGCTCGCACGGTATTAGGAATTTGTGCTCTTATTACATAATTAACTCATAACGCACCCCTGCATACGCCCGCTGCATACTAAAAATAATCTGATAATGGCGACCCTGACCTTGTTTGACAAGTTCGCGGAAACCGCTACACGTTAAAAATGTATATAAATAAACGCGGATTTTTGGTTCCAAACTGGACCAATCGTATGCGGCCGCTCCTTTGCGAAACGGTAATGTCGACAACCTGTGATAAAGTTATGCTTTTTAATGGGACAACAATGTTAAATAACAATAAACTTTGTCGGGAATTTATTAATGCTATTGATAGGATTATTGGCCGAATGGCAGACAAAGTAGACGTAATAGCCACTTCAGATTGTGTTTGTTTAAACGATTGAGGCGGTGTTACGTCTCAGGAAATATCAAGATGTGGCGAAGCGTAGATATGTAAAGCTACAGTAGTGGGATTCTATAATTTTCGCTTTTTTGACGAAAGAAAGCGAAAGCTAAGCTAAGCGATAAGGAAAGCAGTTTACGTTTCTATTCTGTAAGGTTAATTCATGCTTTCGTATAGCTTTCGACATTGTGGCCGACAAAACACGATTGATCAGTAGATCAGTAGTTCTGGAAGGCAACATCGCAAAATAACTAAATACTGGACATAACCTTATACTTTTAATCATTCATTTGGAGACGTTGTTAGAAATTTAAATTTTTACATTGTGTTTGCTGTTCTAGATATTATTATGCTTCGTATAAATATGGTAATATTTAATGAGCTTGAAAGAAGACAACAATTGCGATTAAGTCGAGAAGAGGCCCGTTTTTTGAGACAGAGAAGTGATCCGTTTTCTCTCACTAATTAAAAGTTTATTGACATTTTTCGTCTTAACAAGGAACTAGTTTTGTTTCTTCTTGAAGAACTTCAGCCAGCAATGTTTGACAATATAAGAGCCTCAAGAATACCTTATCAACAACGTATACTTGTGGCATTACGTTTTTTTGCCACTGGTAACTACCAAAGAGGTATCGGCCAAGAATATTTGCTAGGTGTTAGTCAGCCAGTAGTTAGCAGATGTGTAGCAGAAGTTTCAAAAAAAAATTGTTTAGTATTTTAGTCCAAACTGGATTAAATTTCCTGATGAACATGAAATGTTAAGGATTAAAACAGCTTTTTTTGAAATTTGTGGTATGCCTGGAGTAGTCAGAGCAATAGATTGTACTCATATTGCAATTATTACTCCAATAGAGGAAGAGCACAGTTTTATAAACAGGAAAGGTTTTCATTCAATAAATGTTCAGCTGATCTGTGATGCCGGCTTGTTTATTAATAATATAAATTCACGATTTCCTGGAGGGAATCACGATTCATTTATGTGGCGACAGTCTCTAGCACAAGATTTTTTTAGAAATAATTTTGAAAATGGTAAAAGAAATTCATGGTTGTTGGGCGACTCTGGCTATCCACAGCAACCATGGTTAATGACTCCAGTTCAAGTCCACTGTCTTTTTTAAATAGCCCATACTATTAAGACTCTGCGATATTTCCTCCCATAACACATTGTATTTTTTTCTGGCAGTTTGTCCATCAATTTTTTTTGTGAGAATTTGAGGGTTTGCCTCCGCGAAATCCAAGAAAACTTTGGAAGGGATGTGTTTTAAGTCTCTTACTTTCCATTGAACAAAAAAAACAATGTAAACATAAAATTACAAAAGTTCAACGCTACTTTTTGACTTTGACTGACAAGAAGTGACAATCCACGTCACGTGAGCACGACTGACTAATCACCATCGATAGCAAAAAAAAAGCGCAAGCCTCAAATTGACGCTTTCGCTTTACAATCGGCCTCGCGTTCGTCTTCTCCGATTATTTCCGAATGAGGTTATAGAATAGCAAAATGAGAAAAGCGTTCGATAATGAACGTAATCGCTTCGCTTTTAGCTTTATAGAATCCCACCACTGGCCTAAGATTACTTTAAAAGCTATTCATAAAGTCTTTATAAAACCAGATAGGTAGTGCTTGCCTTAGAACAGGGATTTTCAAGAATTTTAATACATAGTTATTTATGACATAAAATATTTTTTAAACGATTGTGTCAAAAAATGACGTTTTATATATCAAATATTTGTACGAAAAGGAAGAAAAATATTTTTCGGACGCTAACATTTTTTCAACAAACTGTTTATTTTATTTTCAATTATTTACAATACCTATATTTAATGTACAATTAGAACAATTTTGAACAAGAACAGGGTGCTGTAAATATGATTTGGGGGATGTGTTATTATTTTTGTTCTCCGTTATGATATTATTCTCCAATGTTGAACTCGATTGGAAGACGGATAGCGATACCTGAGTCGGTACTGATTGCAGTTCAGATCGTAAAATGTTGAATATTTTCTTGGTCAGCTCTACCTTATGGCTTAAGGAATCTTCTATGTAGCCCTCGGCTACTCCAGAAGACTTCCAGCCTCCATACCGTTTTAGAGAAGTTAAGTATGTCTGCTCCCGCATCTACAAGCAATGCGGCCGATGTTCTTTGGAAACAATGTCCCGTGAATTCCTTGGCATTCGGCAGTTTTAGGTAACACGCCATTTCTTGAGGTATGGAGCCAAATTTGTGTATACCGACAACTTGCTTATAGCATTTTCCATTGCGATAAGACACAAAAATCGCCCATCACATCACTCATATTTGTTGGACGTATAGCCATATAATTTCTATAATACTTTAGCTATTCTCCCGTCACCGTAACTGGTCTCGGCTTGTTTGATTTATTATAAGGAACTTTTATTAACAAAGCCGTTCCCAAAGCTTGTATGTCATCAATATTCATATGAGTCAGTTCTTCTCGACGACATGCGCCCGCGATTCCGAAAATAAAAGCAACCTGTAATAATTAAGAAAATTGTTAGTAAGAAATTTAAAATAAAATTATATACCTATCTAGTTATATGTTATACAATGGAGGTGGATCACTCGATCTTCACAGACGGTTCAAAAATGGACGTCGTAGTAGGTGCTGGTATCTTCTCCGAAAACATGGTAATACAGAGGTCGTGTAGACTCCCTGACTACTGCAGCATTTTCCAGGCAGAAATTTTTGCAGTGGATAAAGCAGTCAACATCCTGCGGAATCACCCTGGCTTGAGAGGACCTGCGTCTATAGCTACCTATATAGACAGTCAAGCAGCTATAAAGGCAATTTGCTCCAGCAGTACTAAGTCAAAATTAGTAAGGCGCTGTCGCAACAATCTCTGCACACTTGGTGCTCAACATCGAATCACCTTTTGTTGGGTACCTGGACACAGCAACATATATGGCAACGAGACTGCTGATGCGCTCGCCAGGGAGGGTGCAAGCATGTCTGTCGAACTAGCAGAGAATACTGTGGCTATACCACTAGGATCAGTCAAAGAAGAGATAGATCGAATAGCTAAACAACTTGCGCAACGCAGATGGACAGGTCTTACAACTTGTAGCATCTCCAGGCAATTGTGGCCCTTACTTGATAACAGGAAAACCGCAGCGCTATTACAGCACAGTCGGAAGGACCTAAGAAACATCACTGCTGTAATCACCGGACATTGCCTGTTCGGTAGATACGCTGAACTTATGCAAATACCAACTAACGACTTCTGCAGAAGTTGCAGAGATGAAGAAGAGGAGGAAAGTATTCAGCATTTCTTGTGTGAATGCCCCGGCCTCGCGAAAAGAAGGTTCAATGCACTGGGCGAACTATTTTTTAATGATCTGGAGGAAGTGAGCAGCCTGCAACTGGGTCGACTTACTAAGTTTATTAACAGCAGTGGCTGGTTTGATTGAGCTGTCAAGATTCTTTACGATCGCGTTAACCATCATGTAGCTGATGCAAATAGGTTCCGCGGAACATGTGTGGTACCACAACGGTCCTTATAGGACTACGTGTGACTGTTTGGACAATGCCAGAGGTCTGCCACTCTAACCTAACCTAACATATCTACTTATATTTACCTTCAACATTAAGTAGGTAGGATTTAGTCATCTGGAGCATGGCAAAGGAATTTTTGAAACTCTTCTTATTATTTGCATTTTTTTTTACCAAATATGCATACTAGTGTGCAATATTTCTCAATTTATTATAGTAAAATGAGGTTAAGAAACAAATTGGGTTCTAAAAAATATGTTTATTTTTAAAAAAATGCAAAAAAAGCAAAGAAAAATTAAAGTAAAAAATTTTTTAACCTAAAATTGTATTAAAGGCATTTATTACTAAATATTTTTCAAAATTTTTAACTAAAAAGAATTGTCTTCTATTAATAAAAATATGTTTATACAAAGAGAAGCTTCCTTCAACATCTACTGATGTAATCGGACAATACTGTAACTTCGGTAGCAAAATATAAGGCCAACTTCAACTTCCAACTTCGTTGGATGGTTTACCCTCATGAATGCTGCTTTTTACTGCAGTTAAGCATTTAAATCCTTCATTCTTTTTTACAGTTACATCCAAGTTGTTCCTTACTTGACCTTCTACTTAACCGGGAATATTGTTACATTTAGCGGAAAAAGTTTCAACAATACTAATTGAGTCTCTTAAACTTAAATTTCAAATTGATATAAATACAAGGAGGTAATAATAATGCATTATTAAGTCACAATAAACAACTCTTAACAATATACCTGCAAACTCCGGAAACCCCCAATAAATACCTTGTGTATAACCAAAATGATTTTATTCTTCAAATTGGAAAATTCCTGAAATAAGTACCGAATTGGACATTAAACCTCTAACGTTTTAATTTTTTTGATAAAGCCAAAAACATAAAAATATGCTCTTAAAATAATAATTTATAAAAAATATGCATTTTATTACACAATTGACAAAATACGCAAAAAATGCATGATATAAATATACATTTTCGATGTATTCCGCCCGTTATTAATAAGTCTTTGTTTTTCTAGGTGAACAAATGTGTTGAAATTGGATTAGACCATTCAAATTCAACATGCAGTCAGGAGTAAAAATTTTACTCCTTACACTGGGATGTATATCATGTGTACTGGCAAATAATGGTAAGTACAAAAAACTGACTAAAAAAAGCTCTAAAGGCATCGTCAAACATAAAATATTTTTTGTACAAAGAAAATTTAAAGTTGGCTGTTTAAAGCTTGTTGTTAGCGCGAAAAATTTTATTTAAAGACTCCAATTTCAAAGTTATTCACTATTATAGTGAAATTCTTAACGTCATTTTTAATCATTGTCAACTTATTACCTATTGCCCTTTTTTTTAGTTTATAAATTTATTAACTGACGTTTCATTAATATCAATATAGTCGGCACATTATTTAGGTACCTAATATCTGACATATTACAAAAATATCAATTTATTTCATTGTTAATTTTGAGAGAATTGTATAGTTAAAGAACAATGACATAATAATGTTAAAAAAATATTATCCGATAATTTTCGCTATATAGGTTTCCCCATTTAAAACGAAACAGGCTAAATATCTGGTTCCACGTTTATTTAAAGAAAAAAACGCTCGGACCCGTCGATTTTTATTTCGAGGGGGACATCTTTTGCGTATACTGTCAATCTTGTCACTTCAAGCCCCTAGGAGGGAGGGGGGTAAGATCTAAATCTTAAATGGATACCCCTATTTTATATAATTTTTTGGATTCTGCATAAAATTCTGAACATTTTTTAACAAAAGCATTATTAGTCTATACTAAACAGTTTCCGAGATATTGACTCTTGAAAAATGAGATTTTTAAACTTTGACAGCGTCTCGCTTTCTAACTGTACGTCTTAGAGTAAAACGGCTTACATGTCCCTATCTTCGATTTTTATTATCTTTCCAATAGTGTCAACTTCCGGTTAAACCGGAAGTACTATATTTCTTACAACCGGTTTAACCGGAAGTTGACACTATTGGAAAGATAATAAAAATCGAAGATAGGAACATGTAAGCAGTTTTACTCTAAAGACGTACAGTTAGAAAGCTAGGCGCTGTCAAAGTTCAAAAATCTCATTTTTCAAGAGTCAATATCTCGGAAACTGTTTAGTATAGACTAATAATGCTTTTATTAAAAAATGTTCAGAATTTTATGCAGAATCCAAAAAAATTATATAAAATAGGAGTATCCATTTAAGATTTAGATCTTACCCCCCCTCCCTCCTAGGGGCTTAAAGTAACAAGATTGACAATATACGCAAAAGATGTCCCCCTCGAAATAAAAATCAGCGGGTCCGAGCGTTTTTTTTTAAATTAATGCGGAACCAGATATTTAGCCTGTTTCGTTTTAAATGGGGAACCCTGTATCTACAATTCTCCTAAAATAATTTATGCAATTCCTTGATATTTATTGAATATGTCAATCATTATAATACCTGTAGAATTTGTAGTCGATATTGATTTTATTTAAATTGTGTATGAAAGCTAGAAAAAATAAATAAATCTATGCGAAATAGGTTATAGGTCGGCAAGCATGTTGATACTTCAACCTTAATACCGGTATTAACCATTAATTAGTTAACACCAGAGTTAAAAGCAAGTTAGTACTTTGACACATTATTGACAGCGAGATTTTCAGTATATAATAATAACAAATTATATTGGTTGCCGAGCAACTAACAACCAAGAAACAAGATAAATCATTTGAAATAATCTTTCAACTTTTGATTATTTTAAATTTCCATTTTTAATAAAATATAACTATACTATTGGCTTATTTCGTGACTAGCTTAACAAATTGGGTTTTAGATATGGGAAATATAAAATAAAAAATAAAACTTTACTTGGTATGATCCCAACAATTCGAAAATGCTATAAAATAAAATGTTTTCTTATTTATAAAGTCATATTTCGTCCCGCTAATAATAAAAGTAAAATAAAAACAAATGGAATAATCTTTTTTTATATCTAATACATACGCAAAATTTCGTCTTTCCCCGTCACGATTCAAAGCCTTTAGACAGACAGACCAGAGGAAGCAGGAACCGTGTTATTCGTAATCTAGGGACACTAAAAGCTCGCGAGAGATTCGGCACGAAAATTTTAAGCCAAAACTATTTGAAAATATAATTAAATTGGTGACATACCCAATCATGTATTTTTATTTATTTATTTATTCGAATAAAAATGCCAAAAACATTTGTTTATGGAGATTCTCTACTAATTACAACATCTAAATAATGTAATTGTTAAATATAATTAATAAAAATACAAGGTAAATCAATAAAAATAATTGTTTAAAACAAAAATATTACTTAAAATGTTAATATTCACTAAAAAAAAAATATTTAAATATGGATAAAATTGTTCAATTATTATTTCTTTTAATTAAATTAGAACACTAATAATTTCGTTCAGATATCATTTTTAAATAATTTGGAAAAGAATAATTAATCATAAAAGAAGTGCATGTTTAAATATTTTTATGTTTTAAATGTAGCTTCCCGTGTTTTAAGTATTTTCTTAATTATCATTTTAAAACGTTTTGTATTTAAAAATTTTAATTCTTGGGGTATTTCGTTGTAAAATTTCATACCTTGATAAAAATGGAGTTCTGACCAGTCTGACCTGCCCTAGTGTGAATTAAAGGTAAGTCAATATTGAAAACAGTTCTACTCAAAGGATCATGTATGTAACGTCTGTAATTGAACTTTATATTTGAATGTTTATTTTTTGATATAATTTGGTGAACAAAAACAATACTTTGCATTAAATGAATATCCTTAATTGACATAATATTTAAATTTTTATATAAAAGTTTAGTTGAATACTGTCTATCCAAGCAATATATATTTTAATTGCTTTATTTTGTAAAACTTGTAGAGGGTTAAGCAAATTTTGAAAAATTGATCCCTATATTAAAGTTAAATATTGTAAATGAGAGTGAATAATAGCAAAATAAATAGGACGTAACATATAATTTGGAGTGAAAAAACTGAGTTTTTAAAATCCCCACTGTAATGTAATCGACATCATAGTAGGCTGTTGTTGCTTTTGCATAGGAATGATAAGTTAAGATGGCCACGATTAAAGAAAACCCATTCAATATAATTTCCAAAATGTCACATTATAAAAAGTAATAAAAATGGTTTAATTGCCAAACTTATTAAATTTTCCTGTGCTCCAGTAAAATTAGTTCAAATAAATAAATAAAGTAAATAATATTCTACCCATAATCACACAATTTTACTAGTACCTATTAGAGGAAAGGGAAAAAATACAAACCAGTGTTGTAAAATATTATAGTGGGCACTATATATTGATAAATTATAAATTGTTTTAATTGCATTATTTTTACTTACCCTGTGCTCTAGTAAAACAAGAGTTAAATAATAATCTAAAATAAATATTATTCTTTATATGTTCCATAATTTTATACGAGTTAAATTAATAACGCGTACAAAATAAATGATTAATTTACGCCTTACAATGACACAATTTCCACTGTTTTTATTACAGCTGTCAAGCTAGGGAGATTTCCACTTACTAATCTTATAGCTAGGGTGACTTCCGCAAAAAAAAAATTAGCTTGTTGTCATAGCAACATATCAGAATGCAATGTTCTGATTGGCTAAAACCGATTGGTATAAAGTTTTCGTCATTATTTATTAGAACAAAACCTTGTCTGGGAGGAAAGTAAAAAATGCGTTAAATGATTGTTCTGGTTAGACGTGACATAGTGATATGTCAGTAATCTGTCAATAGGGTAGAGTAGAGCATAAAATGCCTTTTAAACGCTAAATAAACGTCGGTATATTTTAAATCTTTAAAGTTCTTGTTCTATGAGAAAAACACGTTTATTGCATTATATCAATATAATGGCGGCTATTTATCTTCTTATCTTTGAAAAACACTTACTTGCAGCATTTAAAATAGTGGAGTTACAGCGATAAAAACGGGATATTCGCACAACATCCTTTCGAACGTATCGACTCTTTCGATTTTATGTTGTCTGCGTCTTTGTGGCATTTTAATTGCTGCCGACTTAGCAGCTAATAAGTTTAAATAATATACGGATTTACAGTAGAAGGACTGTTTTTTAATATGATTTTGTCAAAAAACGGCAAATTGGATGTTAATGCAGCCGCAGAAGCTGCGCTTGCGCAGCTCTATTATCTGAAAAGTCGAATGAAAATACCAGCAAGAATTTCAAAATTCGCTCTCAGGATGGGAGCGTTGAAAAATTTACAAACAACTCTATGCTGGCCTAGTTTAGTCTGTTAACTTACTTTCATAGTTAGGTAAGTCTTTACTTACCTGTATAGCCAGGGCCGGCTCAAAGTAAAATTTTTACCCAAGCAAGAGAGTAATTTGGCGCCCTCCCTCCCTTAAAACCAAAAATCAACAGAACGGAAAATAACTTAGAAAAAATAACAATAAAATCATAATATTATACAGTGTGACCAGTAATTAAAGTCCACATCATATGGTTTTTTTATTATTAGCTTTATTCGAAACTTGACTTTGGCATCAAGTTCTGCTTCGATCGAGATGAAAATTAAGCAAAAAAAAATAGTAGTCACGTGATTCGCATTATCTGTCAAATTTTAATTTTTTTCAAAAAATAATTCAAAACTGGGGTTATTTCTGAAAATATCGGAAAAAGTTATTAGAAAAAGTTTTTTTAAATGCAGTTTCTAGCCCACATGCAAATTTCAGCTGCATAAAATAATTTTGATTTTTTACCCATATTTTGCACCACCTTTGAAAAATAAGACTAAACGCAACCTACATAAAACTTCTTAGTTTTGACAATGCTTTATTTCAGATACGTTTTCTTTAAAGTAGCGCCATATTAATGTGTGCTTTTCTTGAAAATCAAAATTGGGCTGTTAAAATTTGGTCGCATGTGATGAAAAGTTTATTTGTTTTTGACCCTGTATAAGGTAACTTCATAAAATAAGTATTTTTAAAAACGTACTTTGTGTCTGAAAGTAATGCACCTTAATATTAAGACAAAAAGAACACAGTGTAATCAGTAAAGTGTTCATTAAGTGGAAAATAAATTTTAGTGGTAGGTAAAAAATCAAAATTATCTTATGCAGCTGAAATTTTGCATGTGTGCTAGAAACTGCATTTGAAAAAACTTTTTCTAATAAATTTTTTTCGATATTTTCAGAAATAACCCCACTTTTAAATTATATTTTGGAAAAAATTAAAATTTGACAGATAATAATAACGTGACTACTATTTTTGTGCTTAACTTTCATCTTAATCGAGGCAGAATTTGTTGCCAAAGTCAAATTTCAAATAAAGCTATTATTAAAAAAATCCCATATGATGCGGATTTTACTGGTCACACTGTATTATAACAACAAATAATACTAAATAACGAAAAAAACGCCAACCCTTTCATAATATAATTATGTTTTTAATAAACAACTATTCCACATGGTCTTCATTATTTTCAATACATACGCCGATAATTCTCTTTTGTCGCTCAATTCATGCTAATATTATTCCTTCTCTACGATGATTATTTAAATTTAATATTTCTGCAGACTGTCTGTCTCGCATTCGATCTGCGGTAAGTAATTCCTATGAATTTATTTTATCTTTCTGAAAACCCCATAAAAATGTATCTAACACTGTAAAATCTGAACTGTTTGGAGGTTGTTATTGTTCCAAATCTACCAGTCCATCTGGGAAACCTATTATTTATTAAATCGGCAACTTTTATGATGTTATGGCGTAGGGCACAGTCTTGCTGCCATATTAGTTTTTCTTGACCAACGTTGTTAATTACTAGCTGATGAGGTCAACGAGTGCCAAGAGCAAGTAATATATATCTGCTCGGAAAATTTAAAACTTTCAGGGGACGTTTGATGCTCTCGGAAGACTGGGACATCAGATTTTCCGCTCTGCGGGAGAAAGTCATTGCCCTCGCCTGAAACGATATACTGACTTTTATAACAAGATGGAGAAGGTTAGGGCAGTTGGGGAAAGATTAAGGAGCAGGCAAAAGGATCACTTTGGTCTACTTGCCAGGTTGCTGATGAACCTCTCAACAACTACTACTTTTACTACCGTGCGAGCAAAAATTATTTGCATCAAAGAGCGCTTGGATTAAAAAACGTAGAGCTTGGTTTAGATCACAATGATATGGGACGATATATCTAAACAAATCTAGGTTAAAATGTTATCAAATTCATATTATGACATGATATGCCAAACTAATGAGTAATAAAATAAGTAGACAAATGCAAAATTATTTTTGTTGTTTACAAAATTAACAAAGTAAGAATATACAAAAAAAAAAATAATTACATAAATTGCTGAAATTGGCCACCGCCATGCTTCAAGCATAAATTCACACGTCTCTTCATATTTTCGAAAGTGTTGACCAGCATCTCTGGAGAAATGTTACCACATTCTTGAATAATCCTTTCTTGTAATTGTTCTAAATTTGCAACTGGTATTTTAAAAATAGTGTTCTTTAAATGAGGAAAAACGAAGTAATCCATAACCGCTAAACAAGGTGATCTAGGTGGGACTTCAATGTATGATCGAAAATTGATCAATCTGTCGTCAAAAAAATTGCGTAAGTAGTTAATAGGTTCGGCGGCTGTATGGGCGGTTGCACCGTCCTGTTGAAAATATCCAAAACGTATTTCGTCGTCAAGTAATTGCTCCACAAATGGATTCAAAATATTGTCTCTATACCGCTGTGCTGTAACTGTGTCATGGAAAAACATAGGACCAACAATTATTCTTCTTTTGGAAACAGCTAACCAGACACCAACTTTTTGAGGGTGTAATGGGGACTCTACAAAAAAATGGGGATTTTCACTACTCCACATGCGTATATTCTGAGAATTCACATAACCGGAGAGGTGGAAACAGGCTTCATCCGAAAAAATGTCTGGTCTAATAAATCATTTCTTTTCAATAAATTTTAGGTAAACCATTAGGAGTAATTCCTGCGTCTTTTAAAATCTGCGGCTTGTATTTCTTGGAATACTTGCACTTTATAAGGAAATAAATTTAGCTGCTTCTTAAAAATAGTCCTGCATGTTCCATAAGATCTTCCCACTGCTTGGGACAGGCGTCTTATACAATTTATTGGCGTATTTTGCATTATTTCACGAACGTTTGCAACAAGTTCTTCTGTTCTTACAGATGGTCTTCCTGCTCTTTTTTTGTGTTGTATAAAACCTGTTTCCCTAAACACAGCCACGGTTCTTTTCAGGCAATGATAAGAATCCCCAGCAATAAAAGCAACGTTAGGAAAATCGTCCATGCACAAATCCTGATTGTATTGTCACTCACCATTTACTCTAACCCCGTTTCGAAAATACGCTTCAACCATGAATATTTTGTGCTGTTCCGTAAAGCCCATTGTGTGAATTGTTCAAGAAATTGGAAAAATTATCGATGAATCAAATTACTTGTAACGACTGTTAAAGATGGAATAACTGATTGATTGTTAATTCAGGTAGTTACTGACACCCAACAGGTATTAAGCTCTACGTTTTCTACGCCCTTAGATGCAAGGCCCTCTTTGATGCAAATAATTTTTGCTCGCACGATATATTATAATAAATTATAAAAGACCTATAAAAGACTATAACAGGCAATAAGACTAGTAACCCTTTTTTGCACTTTGGATTTTTTTCACTTGTGAAAGTAACAATATCTAACCAAAACATGTTTTCATGGCAGTGGCGTAACCAAAATTTTATTTGGAAGGGGGAGGGGGGGAGAAATGTCTGTGTTAATTTTTACTGATACAAAATCCTTTAAATACCTAAATACGATTTAATTAAATCCAGGATCGAACTGCCTAAACAGACAATTTTTAATTGACTGAATAGCTTAGAAATAATCAAACATAGCTGACGGTCCATTAGTCTGTTGTTGTAATAAGTGCAAAACAACCACAGAATAAATACAAAAAATCAATACACTTATGACGTATGAGACCTTATGCCCTTGTGTAAAATTACACCTATAATATAATGATTTAATATATTTTTAATATATATTGACAATATTCAACTATACATGTTAAATAAATTAAACCAAGGGGAAATAGCACAAGGTACCTAGCAAATGCAACCAGACACCGGATAGACAGGATTTCAAGATGTTTTTTACTCTTTCATCCTTCTTAGTTCGGGTTTGTTCGCACAGCAAGACGTCGCACATTATCGCTTATCAATTTATTGACGTTCTACAATTCTACACATTCTGTTTTTTGTAAAGATAACATAACCTACAGTGCGGAACTCAATATTCATTTGTTTTTCCATAGCTTGATTATAATTTTGCACAATACAGGTACTACAAACCCTAAAAAAAAGTTAGAATAGGAAAAACTTCCGAAATTTTAAAGTTTTTAAGGCATTTAAAACCAAAATAGAAGAAATATTGTAAATAACACGTTTTAAAAGACACGTAAACATGTTTTACATCGCATGTCTTTTCGACTTGTGTACAGGGTGTCCAGTTTTCGACACTTTTGACGGGTATCTCAGTTATTAGTACAGATAGAATGATGTGGTTTTCGCAAACCTGTGTCACTTTTTTGTGAAACAAACGATGCCCTTAACGGATTTATCATGGCCATCTTGGTTTTTGAGATACAGGGCGAAATTGAAAACGGTGCATTTTCAGACACCCCTTGTATTTTAATTATCTTATATCTTATTGAAAATATAAGAACGGGGTGTTATACAGTTTTTTACGTAGAATCCAGTGGCGTAGTTAGTATTTTTCCAGGTGTTCCCATTTTTGAGAAATATACAAAAGTTATGTTTTTTTAAATGGAACGCCCTGTATATTTTTTCATATTTTCATTCTGCTTACTGAGAGCTTTCCAAAAATATATAATAGTTGGCACTTTGTTTTAACAGGAAGGTTAAAATTTATATTTTTAAAAAAATTGGGAGCAGGCCTTGGATTTTGTTTCACTAGATCACTAGAACAATTAAATTGTGGATTAAAATGCATACTTTTTATTTGTAAATATTGTTGAAAATGGTTGCCATTCTCCCTAATACAACGCTGACACATTTCGGTAATAAGTCTCAAGGCGTTTAAAATTATTATAGGCCTGTGGTTTTGTAGAAATTGAAATGCTAAATGGGTAGCCTGTCGAAGTTCCTCTACAGTTCTGTGCCTGGTATTGTATATCTTGCTCTGCAAAAAAACCCAAAGAAAGAAGTCCAACACCGATAGGTCGGGCGATCGCGGTGGCCATCTTACAGCTCCATTTGTGCCTATCCATTTTTGTTGAAAATAATTTTCTAGAAAATTACTACGTGAGAGTTATGACTCGGTGCACCGTCTTGCTGGAAATGTATAGCATTTAGCTGGGCAAGGGGAACGATTTCTAATAACTCGGGTATATAACCTCTTCCAAGATTTCCAGATCAGATATATATTTGCCGTAAGGCCTCCCTCATAAATACGGTAAGTTATTTGATTACCTAATATGAAGCAAGAAACACCAAATCCAAAGCGCCCTTGCTGCTCCCTTTCGTAAATAACATATTGATTTTCTTCAAACCAATGCCTTGTATTATGTCGGTTAAAAATTCCAGCACTAGAAATATGGTTCTCATCGGACCAGATTACTAATCTTCCAAAATTGGCATTGGCCCGGATTTGTTCTGTATACCAACGACAAAAGATTAATCGCCGATCTGCATCTCCAGGATGTAAATTTTGCACAATTTTAAATTTGTATGGATGGTATTTATATTTTCTTAGAAATGGCATCCATTTTCAACAATATTTATAAATAAAAAGGATGCATTTTAATCCACAATTTAATTCGCATTAATATCTGTGGTCCGGCACTTGTACCGGTTTTGAGAGCGCACTTGCAAAATTTTCTGTTTTTACAGAATAACCCCTTTACGACTGACCTTTTCTAAGGTACCGTACTGGGACGCAAGATGTCGCACCGGGTTCTATAATTCCCGTCGATAATCGATCCTGACAAGTGATTTGTCTTCGAGCCCTGTTTCCTTCTGCCAAACTGAGCCTCACTGATGAGCCGTAAACGGCGAAACGCGTCTGGGGATAAGTTTGGCGGAAGGAAACAGACAAAACTTTTTGCATTCACAATTTAATTGTTCTAGTGAAACAAAATCCAAGGCCTGCACCCAATTTTTAAAAAAATATGAATTTTGACCTTCCTGTTAAAACAAAGTTCTAACTATTATATATTTTTGGAAAGCTCTCAGTAAGCAGAATGCAAATATAAAAAAATATACAGGGCGTTCCATTTAAAAAAACATAACTTTGGTATATTTTTCAAAAATGGAGACACCTGGAAAAATACTAACTACGCCACTGGATTCTACGTAAAAAACTATTTAACACTCCGTTCTTATATTTTCGATAAGGTATAAGATAACTAAAATACAAGGGGTGTCTGAAAATGCACCGTTTTCAATTTCGCCCTGTATCTCAAAAACCAAGATGGCCATGATAAATCCGTTAAGGGCATCGTTTGTTTCACAAAAAAGTGATACAGCTTTGCAAAAACCGTATCTGTACTAATAACTGAGATACCCGTCAAAAGTGTCGAAAACTGGACACCCTGTACATGGGCTTCAGTAAGGCGTTTGACAAAATTTATCATTTCATACTGATTGAGCGCCTTGCTGATGTCGGTGTGCATGGGAGCTTACTGAAATGAATTTGGTCCTATCTCAGTGATAGTCGACAGATGGTTTCCATTGGTGGTTTTTACTCTAAGCCTTTTAACGTGCCGTCTGATGTACCTCAGGGCAGTCACCTCGGTCCCTTGTTTTTTATTATATACCTACATTAACAACTTTCAACAATGCTTTAAATTCTCTAAATTTTTGATGTACGCAGATGAGCCAAACTTTTTTCGAATAATCAGGGTGCCGTGGGATTGCAATGGGCTGCAGGACGATCCTAATGCCTTGGTAAGATTCTGTTAAAGTCAGAGTTTATTTCTTAACCCTTGAGCGCCCAGCCTACTAAAAGCAACGTAAATGCCCAACCGGGGTCCCCAAGGGACCCCATAGTAAATAAACATATGGATATGCATTAAAGTGTATTTTAATTATCAAACACAAGCTTAAGGTTATAGTGTTCAAAATATTTATTAAATATTTAAAAATTAACTTACAACACCTTCTGATGAATATTAACAAAAGCAAAACAAATACTAATATGTAGGTATTATACAATTATCTCTGAGGGACCCCACCTACCTAATAGCGTTATAACCTGGCACTGTCGCGGCGTCGGCGGCTCAAACCAAACTAACACGTGCTTCAAGCACATACCTAAAGGCGCAGTTGCCAGATTTTTTTTATTCCAGAAATACTAAGGAAAATACTGTACTGGGGTCCCGCAAGGACCCCGCTTAGGCATTCAAGGGTTAATCTAGACAAGTGTGTATCGATAACGTTTACCAGAAACAAATATGTACATAATTTTTGTTATACTATTAATAATAGTGATAATAAATCGGTTAATGAAATACGTGATTTATGTGTTATAATAGACAGTAAAATAACTTTGAGCTGTCACATTGAACAGGTTGTCAATAAGGTAATCGATTTTTGGAATTTATTATAAGACATAGATTAAATTTTATTAATCCTCAAACTGTATTACGAGTTTATATTTAGTAAACTTAATTTTGCTACAGTTGTTTGAAATTTCAGTAGGTGGTTTGCCAGCGAAGGCTGGAAAGTATTCAAAATAAATATTTACGGTTCTTATCACGTAAGGCAGACATAGCTATAGTCAATTGCAATAATTATAAACCTATTATGAAAAAATATTCAATAATGACACTTAGATGCTGAAAGACGGATGTTACCGATCTTATTATAATTTACAAATTGGTGAACTGTCATGTTGATTCATCAACAGTTAGATCAAAGTTAAGCTTTAATGTACCGATTAGTGACTTAAGGTTTCAAAATACTTTTAATATTCCACTTAGAAATACTAATTCTGGAAATAATTCCCCTCTCTGTAGAGCGACTCGCGCCTGTAATAGGCTGTCTTTAGGCACTGAAATGATCGATATGTCTATGTCGTAGGCTGATATATATTGGCAACTGGTTTGTTCGTTGCTCCCAGAGCATTTTTTTTTAATTAAATTTTTTCAATTAATATTATTTTATAAAAATTTAAAAAATGCTCTGACAAACCCGAACAAACCAGTTGCCAATATACCTTTTAGACAGATTGTGTTATACATAATACGCCGAACGTCAAGATCTCTTCATGAAGTGACGCGGCAGATCGTGTAATTTCATGCTTTTACACAATCTGCCGACGCTTCATTAAGTGACTAGGCTTTTCATGAAATGACGGATTTCACTATCAGCCTACGACATATATAATTAAATTTAAAAAATATGTTAAATTACTGCTGTGATTTTTCTTATAATTTTTATGTTAACATAAATTAATGAACTTCTTAATTTAAATATTATTAATTCCCACTAGCTAATACCGCAAAGTGGATGCTATATTGGGCCCAGTGTCTATTGTATACATATTTGTAAATAAATAAATAAAAACCTTTCACACTCTATCACTAAAACTAAACAAGACGGTGTTTACATTCCTTTCTTAGATTCTAACTAAAGGACTTCTGACAAAATTTACTGAATCTTGGTTAAACCAAAAGGTTTAACAGAAATGGGTTAAAAGAAATAATTCAAGGTCCGATTTTCATGGAACGCGAAGCCGTGGCAACAGATAATTAGTAATATTATAAGCTCGTAATCACTTGTTCAAGGCTTAATCGTAAAATAAGTTTATTGCCGCCGAAGACCGATAAGCGCGGTCGCTTCTTTAGAAAACCAACATTATTTTTAATTTTAATGGTTGAAGTACCATGAAAACATGGTTTAATGGACATTTTTACCTTGACAAGTGGTAGAGCGGTGAATAGAGAATATGCAAAAAGGTTACTGTTTTTATCGCTTGTTATGGTCTTCTATAGTAAGGAAAAACATAAACGAATTAGTACAATCAAACTCTAGTCTTTGAATTTTGGCGCAAGGCGCAAGGATCGTCTAACGTGGTTTCGAAAATTTTAATAAAGTTATTTTGCCAGCAGCAATGCTCTTGGGACAGTGGCATCGCCAAGGTTTGGGGGCGGGGGGAGCGAAGTCCCTTTGGGGCGCCTATATTTTGTTTATATTTTTATCAAATACATATTTTGCCATATTGCTCTTTGTTAATACACATTCAGTGAAAAGGTAATGAAATATTGAAGCATGGTACTAAGCATCAAGCCCTTTTGTTAAAATTATGGATGTGTAAAGGGCGAATTATATGCACTTAAATTCAGCCAAAATATGCGCTTTGCTTGCCTTTAAAATATGCAGTTATTTGCATTTTTTTACCAAATATGCATACTGGTATGCAATACTTCTAAATTTATTATAGTAAAATGAGGTAAAGAAACACATTGGGCTCTAAAAAAATATGTTTATTTTTAAAAAAATGAATAAAAAAACAAAGAAAAATTAAAATAAATAATTTTCTAACCTAAAATTGTATAAAAGCAACAACGCCTTTAAACATCGAGGGGTTGTTGATAAAAGGCATTTATTGCTAAATATTTATATAATAATATACTTAAAAGAATTGTAGTGCTATGGGATACAGTAAAACAAAGTTGAACTTGTAAATTTCCACTTTATAAACTAGAAAAATTACATGTTTTGCTAACACTGTAGCTTCGTCAGATGACAATGATTTAATAAAGGTGAAAATAAAAAATTGGGGTGCAATAAACTTAAATTAGTGAAGATGTAAATAAAAGAGTGGAAGGGTTACAATAGCGGGAATATCCAACAGAGGGTTTAACCTACTTAAGAATTTATGAATTACCCATATTGTACCTAATTTAATTTAATTTTAAACCTTCTGTTGGATTTTAACCCTTCCACTGTTTTATTTACATTTTCACTAATTTAATTTTATTGCACCCCAATTTTTAATTTTCACCTTGATTCAATTATTGTCATCTGACGAAGCTACAGTGTTAGCGAAACATGTAATTTTTCTAGTTAATATAGTGGAAATTTACAAGTTCAACTTTGTTTTACTGTATACCATAATACTATAATTATGGATTTCCACCTAGTATCGGCTGAATCAATTTTTCAAAAAGAATTGTCTTCTATTATTAAAAATATGTTTATACGAAGAGAAGCGTCTTTCAACATAATTATACTGATGTAATTGGACAATACTGCAACTTAGGTAGCAAAGATACAACTTCGTTGGATGGTTTACCATATTAAATGCTATTTACTGCAGTTAAGTATTTAAATCCTTCCTTCTTTTTTACAGTGACATCCAATTTGTTCCTTACTTGATCTCCTACTTTACCGGGAATGTTGTTACATTTAGCGGAAAAAGTTTCGACAATACTAATTAAGTCTTTTAGACTTAAATTTTTATTCTCCAACGAGGATATTCTGTCAGGTATAAAACTGAAATTAACCTTAATAAAAACAAGATCTTTAGCTACTTTTTAACAATTCTTTACTTTGCACATCACACAGCGAATCGTCATCTAAATCCAAAATTATAGATGCTTTTAGAAACAATTTTTACATTTGAAATTAATTTATTTTAATTTAAATACAAACTGTTAAGCAGGTAATAATAACGCATTATTAAGTGACAATAAACAACCCGTAACCAGCACCCAGCACCTTGTGTATAACCAAAATGTAAATATAATTATTATAATCTTTAGATTGGAAAATCCCTGAAATAAATACCGAACTGGACATTAAACCTTTAACGTTTTAAATTTTTTGATAAAGCCAAAAATATGCTTAAAAAATAATAATTTATGAAAAATATGCATTTTATTATGAAATTGGCAAAATATGCAAAAATGCATATACAGGGTGTCCGGAAAATACGTGTACAACGTTTGGCGAAAGACGCCTGACGTCAAAATAGGTCGATCTAAGCCGACTTAGTTATATCCAAAATTGTCTCGTTTAGCCGGTAGAGGGCGTCAACAATTTGTAAAAATATTGGTTTTTCCTAAATTACGTGAAAACCTGCTAATCGATTTTAACGATTTTTAGTATGTAGACTAATACTATAAAATGGCGTTTTCTAGTAGTATAGTCACCGGCTGTAAATAAGTGGAAGTGTTATAAAAGTGATATAATACGTCAACATTTCTCCTTATTTTTTATATGAACGGCGTTATGACAACCCAGATATTTTTGTAGAGTGACTGGATGTATTTGGAAGCTATTTTACCTCTTTAATATTTTTCGTTGAATAAGCTGTTTTGCCAGAAGAAAATATTTACAATTACCTGCATACATCAAATATTAACAATAAAAATAAAACAAAGTATAAGTTGAAAGTATGTATTGTAAGAAACTAAGTAAAACAAAAACATTACTTTAGCAAATGTGTAAAATGACCGCCATCTTGCTGAATACTTCTTACAATACATATATACTTTCAACTTTGTTGCACTTTGTTTTATTTTTATTGTTAATAATTGATGTATGCAGGTAATTGTAAATAATTTCTTCTGGCAAAACAGCTCATTCAACGAAAAATATTAAAGAGGTAAAATAGCTTCCAAATACATCCAGTCACTCTACAAAAATATCTGGGTTGTCATAACGACGCCGTTCATATAAAAAATGAGGAGAAATGTTGACGTATTATATCACTTTTATAACACTTCCACTTATTTACGGCCGGTGACTATACTACTAGAAAACGTCATTTTATGGTATTAGTCTACATACTAAAAATCATTAAAATCGATTAGCAGGTTTTCACGTAATTTAGGAAAAACCAATATTTTTACAAATTTTTGACGCCCTCTACCGGCTAAACGAGACAATTTTGGATAGAACTAAGTCAGCTTAGATCGACCTATTTTGACGTCAGGCGTCTGTCGTCAAACGTTGTACACGTATTTTCCGGACACCCTGTATATGCACTTTGCATATATTCCGCCCTTTATTGATGAGTGACAAAAGAACTCGATTTTTCCAATTACCAAGAAGTGATTTAAATTTCAGCTAAAAAAAAACATAAAGTTTTAACATTGGGTAAAAAATGCATTGTATGCTTTCCGTGACATACCTATATTTATTATATTACGTTTTTTAATTAACAAAGTTGCTAACTTTGACTAACGTGAGCGGCTCCTTTCATGAATAGTGATAAAGTAAAGGCGACAGAATAAGTATTAAAACAGAAATTTTTTAATTTTAATCGGTCTTTACAGACTTTGTGATATTTTTGTTAGTCTGCGTGTCTTTAAGTAGGAAAGGGGCGCCAACCCAAAAGGGTTGGAAGGGGGCAATGCAATCACCAAGATCATTTTGCATTTGGGTGAGAACAAATGCACCTATTGGCATGAACCAAAAACCAAAATACAAAGAATATTTGCGGCTTAATGAAAAATGATATTTTGAAGTTATTTTGCTTCCTAATTATTCCACAGGGTGTTTTGACACTAGGCAAAAAAAACAACTTTTCGATTATCCTCGAAACCCATATGTTCTTATTCGATAATCATTTGTTTTCAAGTTATAGCGTAATACCAAATAAATAAAAGTTCATATATTAACGGTTTCCTAATCATAGCGTTCTTTTATTAAATGTTCAAAAATACCGCCATTGACTTCTAAACATTTTCTGCTTCGTCTACGAAGATGGCTCTTCTAATTGCTTCATGTATTTCTTCTTTAAAATTGGCAGCAGTATTTCTAATACGTCGAATTAGTGCATCCCGAGTGTCCACTTTTACTTTGTAAACTTCATTTTTAAACCAGCCCCAAAAAACAATAATCTAGTGCTGTGAGGTTTGGAGATCATGGAGTCCAATTAATAGGACCACCGCGACCAATCCAACGCCCTGGAAATGTTTCGTCTAAATGTTGCTTGACCTGACGAATAAAATGTGAAGGAGCTCCATCGTGCTGGTAATACATTTGCCTTCTAACATTTAAATGAACTTGAACATCCTCTAGTAGTCCTTGTAACTCATGTTGTAAAATATTTAGGTAGTTGACTCCTGTGAGGCGATTCTCCAAAATGAAAGGGCCAATTAAATAGCTATCGGGCATACCACACCACACGTTAACCGAAAACTTATGTTAAAAATTACTTTGCGTGGGGATTTTCGATTGACCATACATGAGAGTTACGAGTATTATTAATACCGTCACGGGTGAATGTTGCTTCATCTGTAAAAAGTATACGCGATACAACACGATGATTATTTTTTATCCACCGACCAAATTCAATACGTTTAGCATAATAATCGTCCGGTTTTAGGTGATGTACTCTCTTTACAGGGTCTTCCAACGAGGACTGAACAGAGCTTCCTTGTATTTAAAGAAAAATCCAAAATAGCCAATCGATGCACTTTTTCCTGCAGAATTCAAAAATGAAACCAAAAATGTATTTGAACCAGAAACAAAAGAGTTTTTGGAACGAGTGATTTTTTTTTGTCCGTTCTGATTAAAATATTTAATATTGTGACAGTTATTTTTATTAAATTTTAATGTTTTATCCAGTATAATTTAACTTTAACCCGTTTGAAACATACACTAGGTAATAAAGGTATAATCACCTTTGAATCCTTCAAAGTCATTTCGGCAATATTATAGTAAATTTGTCAAATTTTTTTACTTTGAAGGATTAAATACCTTTATTACCTAGTGTATGTTTCAAACAGGTTAAAGTTAAATTATAGTGGATAAAACATTAAAATTTAATAAAAATAGCTGTCACAATATTAAATATTTTAATCAGAACGGACAAAAAAAATCACTCGTTCCAAAAATTGTATAAAAAAAGCTATGTTCCATTTAAAAAACACCTTATCCATAGCGTAACTCTTTTGTTTCTGGTTCAAATAAATTTTTGGTTTCATTTTTGAATTCTTCAGGAAAAAGTACATCGATTGGCTATTTTGGATTTTTTTTTCAATACAAGGAAGCTCAAAAATGAGCCCCTGTTTAGTCCTCGTTGGAAGACCCTGTACATGGCCTTGCTCGTGAAGTGTGTTTAATACTCTTTTTTGTGGAATGCCCAATTGAGTACCACTTCTTCGTGAGCTGGTCGTTGCATTTTTTTCTACTAAATCCAGAATATTTTCTACTTCTCCTAAACCTTGTCGACTAGCTCGTTCAGATGTAATGTTGGCACTAGGAAGCTTGCCATTCTCGCACAAATTGCTAAAAACTCTAATAAATACGTTTCTAGCCGGATGTCTGTGATGTGGATACCGTTGACGATATTCTTCAGCAGCAGCTGTAGCACTTCCATTACAGAAACCATAAATAAACATCATATTTGCATATTCTAAATTTGAATAAGTATTTGGCATTTTGTAACACTTTAATCAGTCAAACTTGAAAATAAACGTTTAATTACTGCCACAATAAACAGACACATTGTCAAGACAACATAGATGTCAAATAACTTAGAGTCTTGAGCATGGCATACTCTAATTACGTAAAAATTTTGGTAAAATTGGAACGTAGAAAAAAATTATTTGATATTGCGCTATAACTTGAAAACAAATGAATATCGGATAAGAACATATGGGTTTTTTTACATTGTTTTCGCGTGTATAATACACACCTGAAATTTGGTCCATTCCTCCCGACTCACCCTGTATATAATTGTTAAAATAATTGTAGGTATGTTGTGCAAAATAGAACTACAATATAAAATATAATCGCAAAAGGTGTTTATTCAAATTGGAAAGCTGAATACAGTCCTGTATCGATCGCATCGAGCGTTTCGTGATTAGGTTATTGTTTACTGTCTCTGTCATTTGAAAATCAATACATACCAAGTGCTTTATTTAGTTTTTATGTACTTACTTAGGTACTTAAGTTCTGACTTCAAGTGTTCAATACTGCAGCTCTAATTCAAACAATTACCTTATTAAATATTATTAAAATATTTCTTAAATGTTTGAAACACCCTGTATCACTGCATGTGGTGGGACTAAAAGCGGTCGCGAAACCCTATAAAATTTCTAGTCCGCGTTGGATTTTTTGTCGATTCCCGTGTGTGCGAAACCAGCTAAGGCCGTATGAGTTACTAAGTTGTTACCGAGAATACGGCAAGGTTTTGAGATGACGCAGGGACAGACAGTTTATGTGTTTGTGTACTTTTATCCGACATGATCGGGGAAAATTTAGTATGACCTACCAGATGTACAACACAACATTGCTTTACATAGAACAACATCATTTTTAATCAGTTTTTCTTTGTTGGAAAACGTAGAGATGCTAAATTTTATTTATAGGTTTAAAGTGAAGGCTTCTATTGGTGCGTCTGGACTAGGCCTGGGCAAAAATTCGATATATCGATAAACGATATTTAAAAAATAAAATATCGATTTATAGATATATCGATATATATATTATCGATATTATCGATATTCGATTGGAATTTCAATATCGTCCATATAACACATTTAAGGGCTAATATTTAATTCAATCTTTTTTCTTCATGTTTTCATAGAGTCTCCCCTTGAAATGAAGGTACGGAGTTTTACAGGGCACATAAGACAATATTGATATACAGTGTCACCAGTAAAGTCCGCATCATATGGAATTTTTTTTTATTAATAGCTTTATTTACAAAATTAAAATAGGGCTATTAAAATTTGGTCGCATGTGATGCAAAGTTTATTTGTTTTTGACCCTGTATAAGGTAACTTCATAAAATAAGTATTTTTGAAAACCTAGTTTGTGTCTAAAAGTAATACACCTTAATATTAAGACAAAAAAGAACACAGTGTCTTCAGTAAAGTGTTTTTTAAGTGGAAAATAAATTTTAGCTTAACAACGTAAAGTTTCTATTTTCAACGATTTAATTAAAAACCCCTATATTATAATTTATTATTAAGCTATGCCATAATAACGTTTTTGTAGAAAAACACATTTAATATGGCGCAACTTTAAAGAAAATGTATCTAAAATAAAGCATTGTCAAAACTAAGAAGTTTTATGTAGGTTGCGTTAAATCTTATTTTGCAAAAGTGGTACAATTTATAAAATATAGGTAGAAAATCAAAATTATCTTATGCAGCTGAAATTTTGCATGTGGGCTAGAAACTGCATTTAGAAAAACTTTTTCTAATAACTTTATTCGGTTTTTCAGAAATAGCCCCACATTTGAATTATCTTTTGGAAAAAATTAAAATTTGACAGATATTGCGTGATTCGCATTGCCTACTATTTTTTTGCTTAATTTTCATCTCGATCGAAGCAGAACTTGATGCCAAAGTCAAATTTCGAATAAAGCTAATAATAAAAAAAAATCTCATATGATGCGGACTTTATATTGGTGACACTGTATTTATAATATAATATTTTTATGTTTTATCGATATATCGAATAACGATGTTTAAAAAATAATAATAAAATATCGACTATATCGATATTTTTTTAAATATCGATATTCGATATTGGAATTTCAATATCGCCCAGCCCTAGTCTGGACTACATTTACAGGATTGTGTAGTTGTGCATCTTCATCGACGTATACGGGGCCCTGCAATAGTGCGTCAGACTTCCATACCCCTTAAACGAATTAAGTTAGGAATTTTATTCATATACACCAGTCAGACTGGAAAATGTGAAAAAATTGATATCCAAAATTTTATTTCTGGAAACTGTTTATGGGGTAAGTATAAACGTAAAAAAGCAAAAATAGACAACTGGATCGGTCATCCCTCCCCGTGGGGGGTCGAGAGGGGGTGAAAAATGGTGTTTCGTGATTTATGGTAAAAGGAGACGTCCTAGAAAAAAATGTTTCATACAAAACTTGTAGATCATGTAAAAATCTACTACTTTTGTAAAAAGCACTTTTTCATATAACCTCAAATTTTTTTAGATAAGTGCGAAAAACCGGTTTTTCATTTGAAAACGTGTCAACTAATATTTATGAAATTTTAGGGAGAAATATCTTTCCTTATGACAAATAAGGAAAAAAATTTTTGTTTTTATTTCATGGGCTGTTTTGAAGATATTTGCTTTTTTTTTCTTTTTTGTATTTTTTTCAAATAAAATTTGTCCTTCGAAAAATCAATTTAAAAACTTTTGGTTGTGCTCATTTTTTTCGTTTTTAGTTGCACTTTAACATGAAAATAACATGAAAAAAAAAAAATAAGTCAGGGCGCAAAAACATCCTTTAAAATGCACAAGAAGCCAAAAGTGAGTTTTACGAAAACGAATATTTCAGTATAAGTTCATAATTCGTTTAAAATTACGAACATTTTTTTAAAATTAAGTACTTATTTGTATTCTATGGGAAAAAATACTAAAAAAATTATTAAGAAATTTAGGTTAATTAAAATTTAAATTAGCAAGAATTTTAAAATACGAATTTTTGTAATTGATCGAGAAAAGTATAATTGCGTAAGCGAGTCACAAAAAAAATAATTTTAGGTAATTTTGAAGTACTCTGGTTCTTTTTAACTAATAAAAATAAACTTAAACTAGATTCAAATAACAAGTATATATTTTAACGAAATATAAATTATTAATTCAAAAAATTTCTTCATGTTAACATAAAGCATGGTAATGGTGGTAACATTGAAAAAAAGTGGTATACACAACCTGTTTGGTCTAGTAGATACTTAACCTATAACTCACGAAAAACTCAAGAATTGCAAAATTATTACATTATTATATTTTAAATAAATATTTAATATAAGTACTAAACCAATCTACGTTTTTTTGGTACACTTTCATCATTTAAATTATATGATTCTGATTTAGAATTTATTTTTTCCGCTGAAACGTTTTCTTCAACTTTATTGCCGTCTTCATCCTCACTACTAATGTGAAAAATATCTTCAAATATTTGTTTTTCAGCATTTAAGCAAAGGGTTGGTTCTTCGTTTGCAGCTAAAATATCTTCTACATCAATAAAGCCATCCAAATTTTTTCGCTCTTCAAAATTAGTACAATTACCAGCACTCTGACATTTTGCACATAAGTCAGTGCATTGCAGACCATGCTTTCGGCATCCGCACTTAGTACCACAGCCTTTTTTACTGCTACAAGTAATATGTCCCGAATAACTGGATCGTCTGTGAAATGAGGTAACAGCACGTCTTTCTTATTAGCTGTTATTTTATTCCAGCCCCAGCAAGTAAAGTATTGTTTCCAAGCCACTTTTGAACCTGGAAATAGCATCTCTAAGAGTGTTGCGTAGCTGCCCCAACAGTTGGTGGTATTTTTTCTAATTTGAAACCTTTTCTAGTCGATAGTTTTTTATACTGGCTAAACCTCAATTCATCAAGTGATTCTTTGGATTTTTCACATTTGTAAATTGATTTTATTAAAGTACAGCCGTTAGCAGAAATGATCGTGGGGTCTACATTTTCTTTATAAAAAGGTTCAACCAAAGTAGTCAAGTTTGAAGTTTTTAATAATGAATGAAAACTTGTTTTTTTTCCTTTGCCAGCAAATCCAGAGCTTGTATCGCAACCAGTGAAACAGTGAAGAAAGGCGACGATTGATCGTAAATTTGGGCGTTGAAAACTTTTTGAAGAGTAGACTGCATTTAAAATATAATAATGTAATAATTTTGCAATTCTTGGGTTTTTCGTGAGTTATAGGTTAAGTATCTACTAGACCAAACAGGTTTTGTATACCACTTTTTTTTCAATGTTACCATCATTACCATGCTTTATGTTAACATAAAGAAATTTTTTGAATTAATAATTTATATTTCGTTAAAATATATACTTGTTATTTGAATCTAGTTTAAGTTTATTTTTATTAGTTAAATAGAACCAGAGTACTTCAAAATTACCTAAAATTATTTTTTTTGTGACTCGCTTACGCAATTATACTTTTCTCGATCAATTACAAAAATTCGTATTTTAAAATTCTTGCTAATTTAAATATTAATTAACCAAAATTTCTTAAAATTTTTTTTACTATTTTTTCCCATAGAATACAAATAAGTACTTGATTTTAAAAAATGTTCGTAATTTTAAACGAATTATGAACTTATAGGTACTGAAATATTCGTTTTCGTAAAACTCACTTTTGGCTTCTTGTGCATTTTAAAGGATGTTTTTGCGCCCTGACTTATTTTTTTTTTTCATGTTAAAGTGCAACTAAAAACGAAAAAAATGCGCACAACCAAAAGTTTTTAAATTGATTTTTCGAAGGACAAATATTATTTGAAAAAAATACAAAAAAAAGCAAATATCTTCAAAACAGGCCATGAAATAAAAACAAAAAATGTTTTCCTTATTTGTCATAAGAAAAGCTATTTCTCCCTAAAATTTCATAAATATTAGTTGACACGTTTTCAAATGAAAATTAAAAAACACAATAACCGGTTTTTCGCACTTATCTAAAAAAATTTGAGGTTATGTGAAAAAGTGCTTTTCACAAAAGTAGTAGATTTTTACATGATCTACAAGTTTTGTATGAAACATTTTTTTCTAGGACGTCTCCTTTTACGATAAATCACGAAACACCATTTTTCACCCCCTTTCGACCCCCCACGGGGAGGGATGACCGATCCAGTTGTCTATTTTTGGTTTTTTACGTTTATACTTACCCCATAAACAGTTTCCAGCAATAAAATTTTGGATATCAATTTTTTCCATTTTGCACTAAAATTTTGATAACTTGACTGGTGTAATATGCTGAATTAATACTGTAACACGGGACCTATTTTAGAATAAACAGGGTGACACAAAAAAGTGTGATAACATAAATTTGCACTTTTTTAATGGGAGACCCAGTATTTTTATTTAATTTTTGGATTTGTATTCCTTTAGAATTGCTTTTTATTTTATTGAATTTGCTTCAGTAGTTATATGAATAGTAATATGAAAAAACAATTTAAAAACAAATTAAAGGTTTTGTATGTGATTAGTGGTAATAACGAGTTAAGAGATACTATAAATTAAATAATTTTAAATATTTTATACAGGGTGTATATACATGTGTAAATTACACATTTAAAACGAATTTTCTCAATTTTCTTAAATGGAATGTATGTTATTTTACTATTCGAAGAAGAATTTCAAAGCAAACAGTTTTTGTATTTATAATTTATTCAAAATACAAACCGGTTTCAAAATATTTATGAGAAAACATAAATATCGCTATCTATAATACAAAAGACTTTATATTATGATAAACAAATAGATAATAACAAGGGAGATGGTTAAAAAGATGTGGATAACCTTAAAAAATTAAGTTTAACCTACAGTTGGAAATAACATTAAAGAAACAATTTTTGAAGATAAAAAAGAAACGGAACCATTTGCTATTGCTGAAAAACTAAATTCTTATTATATTCATAGCATTAAAGAAATTGTTCAGTCAATAAATTCAGGAAATGAAGAACTATGCCAAATAGTTAATAGAAGTAATTATTTTTTTAAAGAATTCAATGAAATATCATTAAATAAATTAAAACTAGTAATTTCAAAATTAATTGGAAATAACAACTATGGAGAAATATTGAATAAAAAGATGTTAAAAGAAACATTTGGCAGCATTGGTTACCCAATATTAAATTTTATAAATTATTGTTTAAAATATGGAAATATGCCTGATGAAATAAAATGTTCTTACATTACACCAGTGCCAAAAGTAAAAAACACTAAAAGATGGGATGAGATAAGGCCAGTGAATGTTTTAAGGGACGTTAAGAAATTATTAGAAGAAGTCGTATGAACAGTTATTGGAATTCATTGATGCCAACAAAATTTTAGTTTCCTTTCAAGCTGGTTTTCGAAAACGGTACTCTACAGAGACAGCCATTCAATGTATGATTGAGACGTAGAAGGGAACCACTGAGCAATGGAAAAATGTTATAGCTGTATTTTTGGATTTTAAGCGGGCATTCGAAACAATTGACAGGGCTAAATTATTAAGTCAATTGTGTCAGTATGGTATTCGCGGAAACGTTTATAAATGGCTTAAAAATTATTTAAGTACCAGGTCACAAAAAACAAAAATATCAAAAAAAATTCAAATAAAAAAAATTCAAATAAAAAAATAAATAATATAGGAGTTCCTCAAGGAAGTATACTAGGTCCAATATTATTTATTTTATACATTAACGATACGCCTTTAGTTTTACAAATTTGTAAGTTACAAATGTTTGCTGATGACACCTTAATTTACATTAATGTTTTAAATATTTTTGATAGTCTAAATACTCTAAATTCTGATATAAATATATTATTAAATTGGCTAAAAGTAAATATATTAAAATTAAATATTTCAGAAACTAAATGTATGGTTATGGGTAATAATTTAAATTGTCAAAATATAAATGTTGTAATTGCTGGTAAAAATTGGAATTAGTAAACAGTTTTGAATATTTGGGGATAATTATTGATTCAAAATTAAAATTTTTAAATTATTTTGAAAGTATCATATCGAAGATGGCCGGAAAAGTAGGTTATTTTAAAAGATCCAGTTTTAATTTAAGTTTGTTTTCTAAAAAAAACTGTATTTAATAATATTATTATATTACCATATTTTCTTTATTGTTCTTTCATTATATATTGTGCTAGTGAGGAAATATTTGATAAATTGCAAATTTTACAAAATAAGGCAATGCGGATTATTTTTAATGTTGACAAATATAAAAAAATAAGTGACTATTTGAAGGTTGGAGACAATGATGTTTCTTGAATGATGAAAGAGTTTTGGACTTCCATTATCTTTGTTTTAAATCACAACGTTTCAACTGGTAAGTATCTTGAGTCGTCTTCACGTGAATATTAAATAAGTAAAGTAACTACAAGACCATTTATACTAGCTAGGTGCACTGAAGCATAACTGAGGTTGGTGCAGTCATGCGTTCAGTTGGCACGCGATCTTATCCTAGTCATCTATCTAACAAAGGTTTCCAGATATTTCTTCTGTCTAATGATGGTTTACTAAAGCAGCCTGGGTTCTGGTGAATAGCAGCAGCTTCCTTGAACTTTCTTTTTCTTCAGTGTGGTTCCTTATGTAGGATTTCAGATTCTGAGCACATGATATGGTGACCATGTTTCCAGGCATAGGTCAGCTGCACATGACTCTCCTTTTAACGTATTGTTTTTGTATTCTTTAATCCTTATTTCTAAAGGTCCTAATGTCTCACCTATATAAGATTAGAAGCACTCGCAGGGGATCTGGTAGACGCAGTTTTTCTGCACCCCCCTTAGCTATGCTTCAGTGCACCTAGCTAGTATAAATAGTCTTGTAGTTACTTTACTTATTTAGTATTCAGCTGACGGCGACTGGAGATACTTACCAGTTGAAACGTTGTGATGTAAAACAAATAAAGAAAGAAAATGGAAGTCCAAAACTCTTTCATCATTCACAAAAATAAATGTTATAGAAGATGATATAATGTCCGCGAAAATAATTAAAAGAAAGAAAATCCCTGGATCCCTATGTATTCCAATATAAAAAATAGTTACACAATATTTTCTTTCTTCTAATAAATGATATGTTAAAAAATTTAGATTGGTTGAACGTCAGAAATTTTTTTTAGCATGTATCTTTATACATAAAACTAAAAATAATTTATTGCCTGATTGTTTATAATTTTTTTGTTCTTTTAATTATGACCATCATAATTATAAAATAAAACATGTATCTACTACTACTAGTACTTTTAAATACTTTTATGAAAAAAAAAATGTTCGCCTTCGGCGGTGGGCCTGCGGCGCTTGTCCTATTTACTTAGAATACTAAATGACCCCCCCCCCCCCATTTAAAATAACCACGAGTCGCCACTGATACGAGTGACAGGATAAAGATAAACATGATAAGCAAATACATTATTAATATTAAACCACTTCTTCATTTCAGAATCTCAGCCACTTCACTCTTTAATTCTATATAAAAAAATATATAAAAAAAGGAATAAGTAAATAAGACATCAATAAATCATAACCAACTACACGTACCGAGTAAACGTAAATAATTTATAGGTACCTTACAACTTGTTAAAACCTCTTAACAGCATCCTTGAACCATCTTGACTATATTTGCACTTAGCAAGACACATGGATAAATAAAAGAAAACTTACTAAAGGCGTTTTCAATTATTTGTAACACTTATTAAGTATCTACGTTGAACGTAGCTTTATCCTTTATTATGTGGTGAAAATTATAGGATGGAGATATACTCTATTTACATCGGGTTTGACAATGCAACACAATAAGCATGCGGTGTCATAGGCGTAACATATCACCGACGATTACGCAAATATAGACCAATGATTTCTAGTAGTAGTAGTAGTAGTAACAAGGCGTGTGGTCACAAGTGGTAATGTCCTACAATTTAACAAGTTTTATAAAATCTTTAAAATAATTTAACAATATCATCTATGAAGTATTAAACCATTTATAAACAATTCCCTTAATCCATAGTGATATACATTTTTTAATAATTTATCCCTATTAAGTATTGTTTCGAATGCACGTAAAATCCAAAAATACTGCCAATACAACTTCATTTTTGTCAACGCTTTGCTTCCAATTTTCAATTACAGACTGGACTGCCGTTTCTTTTGAATATCCTTTTCTAAAACCTGCTTGCATATTTACTAAAATTTTGTTTTCTTTAATAAATTCGAGTATCTGTTCATAAACTGTTCTATTTCTAATAATTTTTCAATATCCCATAATATATAATCGCCGGTTTTTCATAATTTATCAAGTGTTTGGTTTTATGCGCCATTTGGATTTATCGTCTTTAGTAAACTACGCCATAGGAGTAGAATTTCAATCTTCACCACTAAAAAGTTTAAGTTTGTTTATAAAAATGCTACTTTTCGTTTTCGTACGTTTCGTAGTTTTTATCCTGTAACTTTTTCCTTCGGTTTTTTGGAAATTCGTAATTAGCAGGGAATTTACCCCTTTGGCGTTTACTAAAGACGATAATTCCAAATGGTAGAATTTCAATCTTTGCCACTAAAAAAATTAGAATTCGTTTATAAACGCTACAGGCGTAATTAACACGTACCTACCCCAAAAAAAAATCGTTGCTGCATAAACATTGCTAACTTCGCACATATCCAGAAATCCACAGAGAAGACGTAAAATACAACAACAAAAATGACTCGAAGCCGGTTCTGGAGAATATTTTGGGGAAAACCTAATAGTAAGAGGATTGTGCGCATGCCCATCCCTGTAGGGTAGCAAGCGTGTAGTTTGCGCACAAGATAATGTGTACGGATCTAAAGGTAATTGTTTATGGTCGGTAAATGTAAAAACGCCCGATATATTAAAAAAAATGTTCTTAAAATTGATAAGGCAATTCAAAAATTTCATAATATTCCATTAAAAAAATTAGTATGTTCCTTACTATTTGGGGCACCCTGTAAAATTTATATAAACCTAAGCTTAGCTTAACTTCACATTGGCAAACCCGTCCAAAAGAGTCCTGACTTTAAGTCAAATAAATATCAAAATAAAAAAAAAATTGTAAAATAATACTTCATTACTTTCATTTCAATCCTTCAACATTGGCAGCTAAAGTCGCCACAGTGGATCTTTGCCCGTGCGTCATCAATCAACGATCAGGAGTCAACGTGGTTAATAACTCTGCATCCTTATTTATTACAGTAACAAGTTTGAATAAAAGCATAAAAGAACGTCTCCAAGATTCCGCAATAATACAACGTGCTAGACCAGAATAAAACTATAAACGTCAATTAATTACTATTTTTATTTGTTTAGTTAATTACCGTTGTATTTTAGAACGTCATTGTCAACCTTATTTTGATCTGCCAATCTAATTCGTATTTTGTAAATTTTTGTGCCTTAAAACTGTTCCTTTTTCTAAAAATAGTTCTTTTTAGAGCTAATTATACCCACCATCTGTTTTGGCGGTAAGTATTTATGAATTTTTATAATACCTAATTTATTTATTTTAAATATTCTAACCGTAAAAGTTCTTTGAAAAGTTTACGGCAGTGGCTAAATTCCCTTAAATGAAAGGATGTCAAAAATTTGACTTTTGGGATTTTAATAGTCAATAAAACACCAAACTTTTCTAGATTTTAAGCTTTAAAAATAGTATTAAATGTATTAACATTTGTTTGTCAATTTATTTTAGATAATAGAGAATGCCGGGCAAAACTTAAAATAAATAATAATTTTTCGAGATATTATGTAGGTACGTCAAACGGTAGGCAGGTACGTCCATTTTATGAAATTAGACTTAGTTTTGACTTTTTTCGTCTCGTAATTTTGATTTGATTCATACGATTTTGATGACGTGAAAGTGATGACGCACGGGAAAAGATCCACTGTGGCGACTTAACGTAGGCAACAGATTTAGCTAGGTATACATTAATAGATCCTTCCCATGTTACGTCTTAGGCCTTTTGCACATACTGACGGCGACCGTCCTAACTGCACCGTTTATACGGTCAAGGGATTAGGCAGCATATTATGTGACCTTTTACACGCACCGGCACCGTGTACACGGTTCCGTTCCACCGCGATGTCACCGTGAACCCCCACTATAATTCACGGCGACCGTTACCGTGTAGACAGCGTTGTGCTTGCTATTACAATTGTACTAGATCTATTACATTTGGGCATTGCCTATTACGCTATTACTACAATAGGTAAAATTCGAATAATCTATTACATTTTAAACTATTTTAAGACTCAGGTCTAACTCAGGTCATATATGCATATTATATTCATGATATTTAGTATAAGTATTTATATAGCGACAAACTCGTAGAAAATTTTTTTTTTTTTTTAATAATTTTTTGTTGCGAATTAAAAAATAAGGTGTTACTGATTAATAAAGTTTATGTTATGTATTATTCAAAAATTGTTTTAACAAAAAATACAGGAAAAAAAGTAATAAGAGCAGTTTAAACATTTTAACCTAGCCTTCTACTCAAAAAAATCAAACCCAATCCCAAAAATTGACAGTCTAGTACAATCTATTACATTTTTGAGAACAATTTCAGTACATTTGCTTCAGGTCAAAAGCACAACGCTGCCAGTAGAGTTTAAGATTTAATTGGTGCTTGCACAATGCACATGTACCGCGCTTACGATATTTTCTTGGTTCATTGGCGGGAACATTGTTTTATTTAGTATACTTTATCATAATCATATTTTTCGTAATGGCAGTAGATACAGATATGGATATTCTTATATCTTTGTTGGAAGCAAGGCCGGTTATTTGGGACAAAACAAGTTCTATATTTAAGGACAGAAGCTGCACAAGAAGTGCCTGGAATGAAATACGTTTGAAGGTCAATCCTGTTTTGATTGTAACAGCCAACATTTCCATAGGCTATATGCACTCTCTCATATAATATGTACCTTAACTTTAAAGCGAATTTTTTAATCGTTCGTGTAGGTCATCAAAGCTGGATATGGATATCCTAAAATAGTTAAAAAAAGTTTTTTTCGTCTTCCCTCAACTGACCAAATAGTACAAAGAATGTACCGAATTGTTTCCTTCCATATTGATGGGATGAACCCACAAAATTCTGTTTCGTGCCTTTCTTCGTTTTTTGATACGCCTGAAAGACTTTAAAATCACCACAGCACGTCTATGATCCATACTCGAATCAAAATAGAACAAACTGACGAAAACCGTGCATGTGTGCAAGGATAACACGAACGCGGTAAATCGCGTAAACGGTGCCGTTAGGACGGTCGCCGTGTAAGTGTGCAACGGGCCTTAGGGATGCTATTTTTACAGTAGAACAAAAAACATTGAAGTGTACAAGATAGAACGTAAAGATAAAATGACCACTATATCGTAGAAACGACGTTATGACCTAACAGCCGTCTAAAAGACGACCATAAAACCTTGTTTTGCTGTCAAGGGGTTCACACGCCACTGTTTTTCACTTACTTAAACAATTTTCTTATTTCTTTGGTTTCCGACAGATTTACGAGCGCCGGGTTGTCAAATTTATGATCATTGCTAGCGGAGGATGCAAATTGCCATTATGAATAAGCAAATACACTCTGCGAATTCTATTAGCCACATCAGGGTTTTATTTATTGGGTAGGATGATAGTTTTAATAATTATCATACTTCGGTATAAATAATCAAAATCTAATTTTTAATTAACTGGTACACTGTTAGAAATCCTGGACGTGAGAATCAAAAAAATTTATAATCAATTAAAATAAATCAAATTTAACTTAAAATGTATAGTTATTTTAACTCTTTTGTGTTTAGTAAAAATCAGATTTTAAGAACTAACTTTTCTGGAAGTCGTTTTAACATAACAGCTAACTAAAATTAACATGCAATTCTTTTACGGTTCAAATAAATCAAATACTAGTAACTTTGATAAAGTTTATAATCATTATCAATATCTTTTTTAGTTAAAATTTTAAAAGAACTTAATACTAACATAAAAAATGTGTCAAATTAACTAATTAAGTTGTAATTTTTACTGCACAATAAAATCAGATTAATGTCAAAATAATAATAACATATTTTATGAGTTACTGATTGACTGAAGCGGTTTTAGTTAAATTGACAAAAAGACGGGAGTGGACTTTCTGGGACATAAAAAAAAAGTTAAATTTGATTCTTTTCTTTTAACAGTGTAGATATTATTTATAAAAAAGCTGTAATGATTTTACTTTGTGCAGTTTGTTCGAGCGAAATTTATTTATTTATTTATTCATAAGTATCAACAGCACTGGTGTCAATTACAGATACATCTTAAAGCTAGTACCTATAACAAAAAAAAATAAAAACAAAACAAAAGCCTATGAAGCGAACGAGTATCAAAACACTATAAAAGTGGGTACTCAACGGAGCATCACAATATCACGCCCTCTGCAACCTGAGCCAAATATATACTAGTCAATAGACATACTTGATAAAACTATACTATGATCACAATAATTAAGCATAGATTAACTTTCAAGCTGCTGCTGCAATCAAATCTTCAGTCTCTTAATTGGTTCTCAGTTTTCTCTCGACCAAATCCTTGAACTGACCAAGACTAGTTGTATCTACATCAATATCAGATGCATAAAGATTAAAAGAGTGGCAGATTTTATAAATTGGAGAATTTTTGTACAGGTTTGTTGGAGGATAGGTCGGATACAAAATATTTGAGGCTCACGAGTTAACTCTATTGTCAGCAGTAGTTTACCAAGAATACCGGGGCAGTCAATGTCACATTTTAAAATTCTAAACAAAGTGCATAGTGAAACTTTGATTCTTCTTTCACTCAATGAAAGCCTGCCAAAGACACCCAGAAGGTATTCATTATCACACCCTTTCTGAGGATATATAAGATAAAAGACCCAATTATCGGCACTGATCCAATTATCGGCACTTACTCCAAAGATCCTTAATTAATAAGAAACTGGTAAAGGAAATATTTTGGCAGCGTATTTTAAACCAAAGTTTACCATCTAACCCTTAATTTACCGCGGTTCCCACATTTTTAAACCGGTCAGTTATTTGAAAACTCCCAACTATCAGTGACAGATATCAGGTGAGCTGAGCTTGGGGGTGTTTTACAGTTTGTAGTGCTAAGAACCGCTCCAGTGAAAGTTTAACGATTTTTTAAATATCAACAGTGTATTTTCACCAATTTAAATGGTAAGTTCTTCTTTAAACATTTATGATTAGGAAAATGCATTGAAAATGTCTTTTTTGTACAGTTTTTATTCACTTTTCTTAAAAACAAAATGTGCCGGAATCTGGAGCAATGTAAAAAGGCTATGTGCCAATTACCGGCATGGGTGCCGATAATTGGTGCCGTGTTGACTTTAGGTTAACGGCTTATTTTGCCGAAGATTTTGGGACATTTGAATACAAATTAATTTTAAAGTGTTCGTATTGAGTTACTTAATAGTGGGACCAATTATCGGCACCCTTCAATTATCATATTTGACGCTCTAGATAATATTTAAATCCTATGCCGCTTATAGGAGCATCTAGGTGCCGCTAATTAGCACGTACCTTTTTTCAGTGGAAAGATGGATAAAATTTGTGACACCGAGAGAAAATTAGACATGCATTTGTGCGGGAAATGCAAAAAGTATGCTCATGAAGAGTGCGTCGGCCTCACTAAAAAGGATAAGGGTGAATTTTTATGTCCTGATTGCGAATAACATTATTATTATTTAAGAATACTTAATATAGTCATTGTTCCTTACTTTAAGAATAACATGTTTCTTTTTTTTAATTCCCTTACCTATACGGGCATCAGCCTCATGACTTAACTACTCTTTAATACCTTGAACAGACCATGCCGATAATAGGGACCCATTGGTGCCGAAAATTGGAACTACACTAAAATTAATGCGCCGATAATTGGTACATCATGTATGATTTTGCAAAATATTTTTTTTCTTTTTTTACTGTTAAGCGTTCTCTAATATTTTTAATCGCTTACATAAAGAACCCTTAAGGCTTGCTACATCATTTGCTACAAATTTTACCGATTTAAAAATTGGATTTTACTGAATTTCAAACTATGACTTGTTCCTTAAGGTGCCGATAATTGGGTCGTTTACCTTACCACATTTCCTATAATACATAAATTACACAAACTTTCTCTGCACTATTTCAATAAGTGTAACCCACACGTTATACTGGGGGGATCAAATTATGCTTCCGTATTTTAAAACAGGCAACACTATACCGGGTGTTTCTCAAAAGACGTTCACCCCTACTGTATTTATAGATATTAAAAGGAAATTTTAAGATTATGCATAAGAGATGAGTCCGCATATAAATTCCAATAATGGTATCATTTTCAATTTATTAGACCTTGAGCTTGGTATTTTCAATGGGACATCTTGTATATTTTTCCTGGGATTCAGCATAACATTTCTGATTAAAATGACACCTCACTTGTCATTTTTTGACGTGTTATAACATTTTTATGTTTAGAAACACCCGGTATAGGCTATTAAAAAGATGGAAATGCGTTTATGAGGAAAGATAACAAATTATTTTTCTGTTTGGCTCAGGATATAAACGAAGTAAAAAATAATTTTTGGATAAGGATAACTACCTACCTAAATAAATATTTTTGTAATACTTTAGTAGAAGATACCTACCTAATATTTATAAATCGATATCCCGAAAACGGTTAAGTTTGAATGTGAAGTGTGATATACATTTTTTTTGGAACTTTGAAAATAACATAGCTATCAATAATATACAGGGTGTTTCATTAAAAAATTAACTCTGTTTTCTTACGACTTTTTGGCGTATCCTGTATACTTAACTGTTCCTTATTCTGATAGACTTTAAAAAACCCCTAATCTTTTGTGTTTAACATTTTCTGCTAACTATCTTACTGTAAGAAATAATCGAGCTGCATTTACCACGCTTTAAAAAACCACCAATGTGTAAAAATGGTAAATAAAATAGTGAACAGGTTCATGATTGCCTTTTCCTATTCCCGTGCCAAAACTGCAGCATTTTTTATTGCTCCCATGAGCATCTCACATGGCCAGTTTACATTATAATAGGTGCAAGTAAAATTGCTTGTACTCATGCGCTTTGATGACTTTTTAATCAGCTGATGCAATATTACTCATTTAAAAACGATCATTTATTTGCGCATGAACTTGCATGCAGTACTTGCACCCTATACGTTTTGATAGGTCCATTTCATTGCATTTTAAGCTAGACAAGTGGGAAATAGGCATAAAAATTCTTGGCTTCAATTCATTTATTTAAATTTTTACTTGTTAAAATATTGATTTATAAATGGGAAACATCATTTTATCCTCTACTGAAATATGTCTAAAACGGTACATTCTTATGAAATTTCTAGCACTTATTGGCAATAACATTTTAGCACTTTATGATTGACATATCGGTAAAAATATTAAGAAAACTATAAAATTAATAACAGTTCTAAAACGGTATGTCAAATAACAACATTAAAGCGACATTATTTTTTTCATAATAAAGGTGTATTTGTTAGTTACAATATTTTCTATTATTTAATCTACGACAGTACAATTATGACGTATTTAGCATTATCATTTAGATGTCATTATGACCTTCATAATACCACTCAGTGCCATTATGAATTCATAATAGCATCCAAATGTTAAGATACAAAAACAAAAAGAAAGTCGGTGCAAACTATTTATTTGTTATTATTACTTAGAAAGTAGGGAATCTATTACGCTTTGCGCGATATCATCGACATCCAAAGGGACACTTTCGGATTCAGAATCTCCCATATTTAAATTATTTTTGGCCAACACTTTGCATACAATAGAAAATTAGACGGCAATAATGACGTTGTCAAAATCGAAATTGAAACAATCAAAAATGCGGTTACCATGATAGCTTGACAAAATCGCGCCAAAATTTATAAACATATATACGTACGAGATATTAGCTATCAAATGATGCATCACAAGCTGTATGTTTCCATTTAAAAAAAATATCGATGTCGTCATATTGACAAATGTCCTTTTAACTACAATTTTTTGCAACTGCACGAAACAATTTGTGGCCATTATCATGGTCAATCATGTCTCAACGCAAATATCGATCACGTTACCGAAGAAAATATTCAGGATGAATAATATAATGAAATTGATCCCGTTAAACTCTTGACACAAAACAACAGAAAAAAAGATGAAAGGAGAGAAATAAGGTAGTTTAAGTCTTCCTCCACTGGAATATTAAAATAAAGTTTTAATGAAGGGTAAATTCGCTAAATGTTTCGAATGCATAAATACATTGATCATCAGGAGAATAGAATAAGGAATGTAAGAAATATATCAGATGCGAACAGTCCAAACGGAGCTACAAGATGATGGAAAGGTAGAGTTAGGCATTTGGAGAAACTTCAAACATATTCATAGACCTAACGAGAGGCTATTCGTAAAGTATAAGCAGAAACCAAGGCGATTATTGTGAAGGAGAAATAGATAGAATAGAATAGATTCAATTGACTAATTAAAGGGACTAATAATTTTGTGTGAGATCACATATTAGTGAAACAGCGCCGTAAGTGTGAGGAGCTAAACTTGTATATATAATATTCCTATATAATATATGGAAAGCAAATTTTTTGTATCATGTCGACATCCTTTGTTTAAGAGTATAATAATAAATAATAATAGTTTAAAATCTTGGCTCTCGACATTCCTTAATTAGAAATTAAAGTTTAAAAGGTTTTAATTTGAACTGGAGCTGACAGTTCTGAAAAGACAGTTCACCTTTAAAACTTTTTAAACTTTAATTTATAATTAAGAAATGTCGAGAGCCAAGATTTTAAACTATTATTTTTTATAACGTCTACTGCTTTCCAAATTTATTGCTATTCTCCTGATGATGAATGTAGGTATATACATTCGAAACATGTAGAGAATTTAGCCTTCATTAAAACTTTATTTTAATATACCCGTGGAGGAAGACTGAAAGTGTCTTATCTTCCTCCGTTCCCGCCTCTAAGTTGTCATCTTTTGCCCTACCGCCAGGTTCCCGCCGTCTATCTCCTCAAATATGTGTTCCTTTTCTTTAGTCTCGGGGTTACTTTCTTCCCCAACATATATTTTTCTACTTAAAGAAATAGTCCATACTTTAAGTGGAGTTCAAATATACACTCCACTTAAAGTATGGACTATTTCTTTAAGTAGAAAAATATATGTTGGGGAAGAAAGTAACCCCGAGACTGAAGAAAAGGAACACATATTTGAGGAGATAGACGGCGGGAACCTGGCGGTAGGGCAAAAGATGACAACTTAGAGGCGGGAACGGAGGAAGATAACTTGGAGACGATCGCAGACGACAAAGACGTTGAAGACGAGAGAAAGAGAATGAGGATAAGGAAAAACCATATCGAGAAAAACGCGTCTTACAGCCAACTCCTGAGGTGGTATGGAAAAGAATGCACCGCTACCCTGTGTTTTCCTAGGGTATAATAAGTTATAATTAAGATTTGCATCGATGTTCATTTTCACTTGCTAGCTAAAGCCCAGCATATATAGCTACGCAAAAGGTTGAAATGTTGTGTATCTTTTAATAGATATTTAATTGAGGCCTTTTATTGGATGAAAATAATTCCTAAAAGAGACCTGTTTACACTAACTGCTACCAGTGGCAGCTTGTGGTCAATTGCATTGGGAGGTCAGTAGTAAATTTAAAAAACAAATAAATATCTTACCTTTAAATGGAGCTTTAAATACCCTTGAACTTCAGGTCTACCGTTCATTCTATACAATTGGAAAAGTGTAAAGTATTTCATTGAAATTGCATATAGTCCTTTTCTAAAAGACTCTCGATACTTAAGAACGCGCCAGTTTCGTTGAAATATATGAAATAGAAAATGATCACAAACAAAGTAAACACAATTCGTTTTGATTAATGAAAATATTCGAAACTGAAATTAAAACAATACCATCGAACTTCGACCAACCTCTGAGCTACAGCCACAGTATACCAAGCAGAAGTTCATACAATACAAGTATGCGTACAAAAGAATCTTGAAAAGGGCTACCACGACCAAAAGACACATTATTCTATCAGACAGCCAAGCTGCCCTGAAGGCTTTGAACTCCTTTCGATTTACATCAAAAATCACAATAAAGTGCCTTAACGACCTAAAAGACCTGGCAGCCAGAAACAACAGGGTTGAACTCCCATAGGTTCCTGGTCATTCAGGGATAAAGGCAAAGAAAAAGCAGATGAACTGGCAAAAACCGGATCTGCTTAAAATTTCAGGGGCCCAGAACCCGCCCTTGGAATATTAAAAAAGGCAACCAAAACAACATTAGACGGATGGGCGCAAAAACAACATCTATCTCGATGGAACGGTACACCTGGCCAGGCACACGCACGGGCCGATATCGATAGGCCCTCGAAGAAGCTAAGCTAAGTAACCGGCCTACTAACAGGCCATTTTCACTTAAGAAAACACCTTCAACGAATGGGAGTCTATAATGGACCCATTGAATGTAGACTTTGCGGTGAAGAGGACAAAACCGCCTCTCATATCATATACAGCTGCGAAGCGCTAAACCGTAAAAGATTCAAAACCTTCGGAAACATTTGACGCGGCGATAACCTCCAGCATGACAAACTTGGAAGAAAACTACTGGACCTCGTAGAAGGAACAAATCTTTTCTAACAAGACTGGGCCGTACAATTAATAAGCCAGAAGGCTGCAGTGTGAGAAGCTTGGGCCACACGTCGAACCTGACCCCCGCCTTAAACCAACCAACCAACCAACCAATCAACCTCTGAGCTTTTTCTACGTTAGCTGCGTAGTGCTGCGGCTGATGACCCGACCCCCGATAATAAATCCAATTTGCTTTAACGTTCGACTATCGCTCGGTTGCTGTTGATTCTTCGGGTACTTCCTCCAAGCTCTAAACCCACGATGCCAATTCCCTACGCCAGTCCAATTCCCGGGTTTGATTACAAGGCGTTAATATCGTCCTGCAGCACATATACAGGGTCCTGCATCTCACCTCCCGTCTTTTATAGCTCACTTATTAATTAAGTTAGAATTTTGATATTTTGCACACCTTACCTGTATCTTGGGGGGGCGTATTTCAGGAAAATATTTTTTTTTATACAGGGTGTTCCAAAAAAGTGTAACGTCATAAGGATGTGTTTTTTTAGATTACACGCCATATATTTTCCTACTTATTTGGGTGCCTCCTATAATTACCTACATACCCCTAAAATTTTATTAAAATCGATTCAGTATTAGCGGCGAAAAAAAAATAAAAACTAAAAAATATCAGTTTTGCACCACTGGTTTTAAAAATTAATAAAAAATACAAATAATGCCTCGTTAATAAAATAGTCTTGTTAACCAAGTTTGACTAATACGAATTGTACAGGGTGTCCAAAGTTTAGTGTCAAACTTTGCAAATTTTAAAGCAATTTATTTTTCTTATTTCAAATAGGAACCCCTGTATCTTTTTATGTCATTCGATGCAGAATTAAAAATCAAACATTTGTCCTAATTACAACCCAATCGCAATTTCTAACGCATCAAGACTTATTTGCACAAAACTCATTTTATTAACTATTCCAACAGTCATTATTATGAATAATATCGAAGGTGGCATGGAAAAATAATTTATTGGTATTAAAGTTTATTAAAGTGATAAGAGACTACTTTGACTTTAGTAATCTAAAAGTTTCAAATATTGATAAATTGTAAGTAATTATTAACTGGAACTGATAATCGTGGATATGGTTATCCTTTAAAATTCGTTGAACTGTTCTTTCGTTTACATCTACGGGATCAGCGACTGCTGATTGACTAACTAAAGGATTTTATATAACAGATAATAGCACAGCCAATTGATTTTCTTTAGTTCGGACCGATTTATTTCTCACTGGTTTTGGGTAGTTTATATTTTCCGTTTGTACAAACCTCTCTAATATGTTTCGCAGGCTTCTTTTGTCTGGATGTAGTTCCGGATAATGCTGTGCGTAAACTCGGCTTGCCAAAAAAGAGTTCTTTTCGCATGCTTCTATAAAAATCATATCTACGAGCTCTTCTTGGCTGTAGTCCATCACAAAAAACAATATAAAGTACTTATAACAGCTTAAATAATTACTTACAATTTAACAATATTCAAAACTTTTAGATTACTAAAGTCAAAATGGTCTTTTGTTAGTAATAAACTTTAATACAAATAAATTGTTTTTCAAAGCCACCCTCGATATTTATTCATAATAATGACTGTTGGAATGGTTGATAAAATGAGTTTTTTGCAAATAAGTCTTGATGCGTTAGAAATTGCGATAGGGTTGTAATTAGGACAAATAATTGATTTTTAATACCGCATCGAATGACATAAAAAGATACAGGGGTTCCTATTTGAAATAAGAAAAATAAATTGCTTTAAAGTTTGCAAAGTTTGACACTAAACTTTGGATTCCCTGTACAATTCGTATTAATCAAACTTGATTAACGAGACTGTAAGACTTTATTTAATAAGTATCTTTTTATAATTTTATTAACGAGGCATTATTTTTATTTTTTATTAATTTTTAAAACCAGTGGTGCAAAATTGATATTTTTTAGTTTTTATTTTTTTTTCGTCGATAATACTGAATCGATTTCAATAAAATTTTAGGGGTATGTAGGTAATTATAGGAGGCACCCAAATAAATAAGAAAATATATGGCGTGTAATCTAAAAAAATACATTCTTATGACGTCACACTTTTTTGGACCACCCTGTATAAAAAAAAAATTCCTAAAATGCGCTTCAAAATACAGGTAAAGTCTGCAAAATATCAAAATTCTAACTTAATTACTAAGTAAGCTATAGAAGACGGGAGGTGAGGTGCAGGACCCTGTATGTACAGGGCTTTTCCGTATATTTTGGAGCACCCCTGGAGCTTTTATTAAAAGACCTAGAAAAAACTTTAAATTACCAAAGTTGCATGATTTCTCCTGAACTGTCAGAATTTGTTATCGGACAAAACAAATGAACATCGTAAATTTGTTTAATAAGGCCAATGTCGATTTTTTTAAATGGAACACCCTGTATATTAATTTTTTCTTTAACTCCTCACTCTTTTCTGATTCCAAATATGTATATATGTTATACGTTTACTTTAGTCGTTTAGGCAAAATTGCGTTTTAAAATATTGATGATTAGAAAATCTATATTGGTTTGAGGAAAACATGCTAGAACATAATGCTTATTCAGTAACAATAATTAATATAAATGATGATAATAATTTATGAAACAAACATATAACATATATACATATTTGGAATCAGAAAAGAGTGAGGAGTTAAAAAAAAAATTAATATACAGGGTGTTCCATTTTAAAAAATCGTCATTGGCATTATTAACCAAATTTACGATGTTCATTTGTTTTGTCCGATAACAAATTCTGATAGTTCAGGAGAAATAATGCAACTTTGGTAATTTAAAGTTTTTTCTAGGTCTTCAAATAAAAGCTCCAGGAGTGCTCCAAAATATAAGGAAAAACCCTGTATATCATACTTATATTTATGCAAGCCACTAAATTGATCTGGTTAAAGTTATATTTTCACTTATAAAGTTATAAAAGACGGAACAAAATAAAGTGTAATATATATATAATATCAACTCGATTATAATAATAAGGTTTCAACGTCATATCAAACAGTTCCATCGCGATAATACGACGTAAACATCTGATTTAATTTTCTAGACACCTATATATGAAGTCATTAAATCAGTTCTATAATTAAATAGGCGTTCTCGAGAACAGGTAATAATGCTGACAAGTTGAGCAAACTAGTTACTGCTAATGAGATGTGGTCGCACAACCTGCAATTTTCTTGTTCGGTGAAGGATCGATTACGTTTTGCCGGATCGCGATGCGCAAGGAGGGTACTGTGTTTAACCAGTGAGTTAAGCTTTGCAGTAAAAAAAATTAAGTCTATATTCTATTCTTATCTGCTATGTCAAGGCATGGATCATAAATGAACTTACAGTAGTTAAAGCTGGACAAAATAAGAAATGGCGGTTGTTGTATTAAAGACATATAGGACTCTTTAGAATTAGTTATTACACCATTTATTCTTTAAACCTTAGTTCAGTATCTAAAATTATATACATATTTTTAGCTGTTTCAACTACACACATAACATACCACCAATAACTGTATTGATACCGTGCGAGCAAAAAATATTTGCATCAAAGAGGGCTTGGATTAAAAAAAGTAGGGCTTGGTTTAGATCACAATGATATGGGGACGATATATCTAACCAAATCTAGTTTAAAATTTTGTCAAATTCATATTATGACATGATATGCCAAACTTATGATTACCTAATAAAATAAGTAGACAAATACAAATTTAGTTTTGTTGTTTATAAAATTATAATACCTACTTGCACTTTATAAAGAAATAAATTTAGCTGCTTCTTAACCTTCATGTTCCATAAGATCTTACCACTTCTTGGGACAGGCGTCTTATACAATTTGTTGGCGTATTTTGCATTATTTCACGAACGTTAGCAATGTTTTTATTGCAGGTTAGTTTATATTGACAATACGTCAAATCTCTGCAAATAAGTACTAAAAAAAGGGCTATTTTATAGTAAAAAAAAAATAACGAAGACCCGATGAGCCAAAAATTAAAAGGAAAAGTTAAAAAAAATAATAGTTCCAATGGATGATGAAAGAGTTTTGGACTTCCATTGTCTTTATTTGTTTTAAATCACAACGTTTTAACTGGTAAGTATCTCCAGTCGTCTTCAGGTGAATACTAAATAAGTAAAGTAACTACAAGACTATTTATACTAGCTAGGTGCACCGAAGCACAACTGAGGTGGGTGCAGTCATGCGTTCAGTTGGTGCGCGATCTTATCCTAAGGTTACATCTATCTAACAAGGGTTTCCAGATATTTCTTATGTCTAAGGATGGTTTACTAAAGCAGCCTGGGTTCTGGTGAATAGCAGTAAACCATCCTTAGACATAAGAAATATCTGGAAACCCTTGTTAGATAGATGTAACCTTAGGATAAGATCGCGCACCAACTGAACGCATGACTGCACCCACCTCAGTTGTGCTTCGGTGCACCTAGCTAGTATAAATAGTCTTGTAGTTACTTTACTTATTTAGTATTGACCTGAAGACGACTGGAGATTCTTACCAGTTGAAACGTTGTGATTTGAAACAAATAAAGACAATGGAAGTCCAAAACTCTTTCATCATTCAAGAAACATCATTGTCTCCAACCTTCAAACAGTCAGTTCCAATGGAGATTTACACAAAGAGAAAAATTTATTGCTAGAAAATCAAATGACAGATATCTTAAATGACATATCGAACCATAAAAAGGAAATGAAAGAAAAATTGGCTCTATATGAAGAAATTTTACTGACAAGAGAAGAATTAATTAAATCAAAAGATATTATCATACAAGAGCTAAATGAAAAGACAGTTTTACTACAAGTAAAAATTAATTTTTTAATAAATAATGGGAATAAAGGTAGACAGGATTGGTCTTACAGTGAGATATTACAAAAAAATAGAAAGATAGAAGAAAATGCCACCGAAAACAGCAAGGCGCTAATAATAAACCCAAAAAATAGGCAAGAAATTAAAAAAACCAAGAAAGATATTCAAAAATTTTTAAAACCTGCCGATCTAAACGTGAAAATACCTTTTATACGTTAAACAAATGAAGGAGGACTAATAATTAAATGTCAAAATGAAGAAGAAATTAAGAAAAATAAAGAAATAAGTCGAAAAAATATTGGAAACGATTACAACATAAGTTTGGAACAAAATAAATTTAAAATAAAAATTGTTGGTTTAGAACGAAATTTAGGTAATGAGGAAATTATAAAGTTTATAAGAGAGGAAAATAATTGTACGAGTAAAGATTCTGAAATAAATGTAATCAAAATAAGTAAAATTGTTAATAGATATATGGCTATTATAGAATGTGATAAGAATACTTACTATAATATTATAAAAAATGGATTGTTATGTATAGACTTGTCAATTTGTGCTGTATATGAACACATTAATATTTTGAGGTGTTACAAATGTGCAGGATATAACCATATGGCAAACAAATGCACTAAACAAGCCGTGTGTTTAAGATGTGGAAGTAAATCGCATTTAAGCCCAAGTTGCACTAGCAGTCTTAGCGATCTAAGATGTCCAAATTGTGAGGAATTTAACATAAAATTTAAATTAAATTTAGATACTAAACATTCACCATTTAAAAAGTCATGTCAAGTTTACATTAAGAAGGTAGAAAATTCAAAAAATAATAAGTAGCAATTAAATCAGAATAGTAGGATTATTTCAAAGAAAGAAGAAAAAATATATTTACTCAATGCTCAAGGAATTTTAGGACATTTGGATGAAATAACAAATTTTATGAAGATACAAAAACCTTTAGTATTTTGTTTTACGGAGACCCACATAACAGAGGATATTGAAAATTTTGAATTGGAAATAGGTAATTATAATCTAGAAAGACTAAATTCCAGCAGTCGACATACAGGGGGTGAAATATTTTATATAAGGAAGGATCTATTTTATAAAATTATTCCAAATAACCTTTGGTTATTACAAATCGAAATTAAAATTTTAAATAAATCATATACGTTAGTGGGTATTTATCACTCGCCAAATTATTCTCATGCTGATTTTTTAAATTATTTCGTTGAATGTTATGAAAGTTTTGGTATTTTAATTAAAAATGATATTATAATTATGGGAGATTTCAATATAAATTGGAAGGACAATAATAGTTTTTATACAAAAAAACTTGAACGTATTCTAAATGATAGTGGTCTTTATCAACTGGTGAATCAAGAAACACATTTGACAGTTAACAATGCGACTATAAATGACTAAGTAGTTTCAAATAACAAAAATTTTGTTACACACAGCTATGGAGAACTATAGGGTAGGAGGCCGATCGACAATGGCAGCATTTTCAAATTCTGTCCCGGTTTTTTGGTTAGTTCGCTATTGGCCGATAGATGGCTCTCGCGTCCGAAGTGGGCTGATGTTGTCTTCTTCTTCTTCGTTTTTAATATGGAAAACTAGATCCTCCATAGTTTTTAACTTTTACTTAAACCTTTTATTTTTCTGTGCTTTTACTTTTGACAATTGACATTTTATTTTTCGAAATAACAAATAATGTTTGAAGGCAAGACAAGGCAAATAACGTTGTATTGTAATTAATTTCCATATTTATAATAAATAATGGTACAATTTATAAAAGTAGAGTTTGCTTTGTGTCGGGGTGTAAGACAGGATCTTTTTCAGAGAGAAAACGCAGCCAAATAAGTCTCTTTCTAGCTCCAAAGGTATAGCTAGAATGTTTAATACCCTGCATTTTAAAAACCAAGCATCGTTGGAACTTTATACAGGCCGAGTTTACTAATAAGTATAACAAAGTAAGTGTAAATTCATATAAAAGTCCTTATTTGTTCCTTAAAGAACTAATTTAAATAAAAATAGTTATTGCGTCCATAAGAAACCATTATTTGATAGCCCACTTCGAACACGCGCGCCATCTTACAGCGACTCGTAAAGCTGAATTACCGATGCTAATTTGGGATCGAATCCAATGCATTGCGATCGGCCTCCTACCTCAAGTCCTCCATACACACAGCTTAACAACTCCCATAATTACTGATCACTGTATTGTTGAAACGATTCTTTTAAAAAAACCTTAAAAATAATAAAAAAATTACTATTCGTCAACGAATAGATGATACTTCAAATTTTAAAAATTCTTTAAATAATATCGATTATAAATTTAATGAACCAAGTATAAATACAAAGTGTAAATTATTTGTAAATAGTGTAAGAAAAGTAATTGACACATATTCCCCTAAAAAAGAAGTTTTATTATATTTTAAACAAAAATTTTACGTCAATAATGAAATTATAAAATTAATAAAATATAGAAATAAACGTTTCAATACATTTAGATTCACAAATCTGGGGGATAACTGGCTTACGTATAACGAATCCAGAAATTTAGTAACATCAAAAATTAGAAATGAAAAGAAAAAGTTTTTTAATCTAAAAATAGATGAATGTGAGTATGATTCAAAAAAAATGTGGAAGACTTTCAAATTGTTTATTTCGGAAAACAAAGTAGAAGAATATAAAGAAATAAATTTTAATGGAGTTAATTTAAACAATAATATTGAAATTGCAGAAAATTTTAACAAGTTTTTTATAGAAAGCATAAAGCATAGAGTTAATTCAATACCAAATTACAATGAAAACTTTATTTTTAAAGGAAATTATACTAGGTTTGATAAATTTAAATTGTTAAACTTAAGTGAGCTAAAAAAAAATCATTTTTAGTTTTTCAAATCAATCCAGTACAGATGATATATCAATAAATTTTTTAAAAACATATTTTTTTTTATTGATACCCTATTTCGCTTATTTAAGATACGCCTCAGCGTGTTTAAATCCCACTTTCAAAAACGCGCGTGTTTTAAAGTTACCATGGCAACATCAACAACCCGTGAAACGTGAAGTCTAAATATGTCAACTTTTTAATTATTGATTTGACAGAATTACCTTTTAACGTCAAATAAAATATTTTTTTAAGCAATACACAACCAATGTCAATGGTGACAACAATGAATCTTATGTGACAGATTGGAAGTTATTTTTTGTTCTCCTCATTTTCATGACAACGACAGGTATATCACATCACGAATTCGACCATTTCACTTACTTACTAAGTTATTATTTCCATTTTTTGTAATACAAATACCACTAAGTGTACCAATAAAAAAAAAGAATGTAAAGTATTCGTGGATAACTGGTCTTTAAAACACTTGCTCTATTTCAAGCACTCCGGCTGCGCCGTCGTGCTTGCAAAATCGCGCGTGTTTTAAAGACCTTAATATCCACTTATACTTTAATATACTATTAATGAAATATCTATTCAACTATTGGATATTATAAATTCTAGTTTGAAATTTGGTATTGTCCCTGAAATTTTAAAGTAACTACAATAACGCCAATAAGAAAGGTTAAAAATACATCAAAACCAGAAGAATTTAGACCAATAAATACACTTGTAGCTGTCGAAAAAATTTTGGAAAGAATAGTCTATTATCAGTTATTAGATTTTGTAGAGGAAAATAAAATATCAAAATTTCAATCAGGATTTAGGAAGAAATATAGTTGTGAAACTGCTGCACAATATGTTTTAAATGATTGGAAACGTACAATTGATAAGGGTGACATGGTGGCCGTTATTTTTTTAGATTTGAAACGTGCATTTGAAACAATTGATAGAAAAAAAATATTAGAAAAATTACGACATTACGGAATTGGTGGACAGGCACATAAATGGTTACATGCATGACTATTTAATGAATAGATGGCAGGTAGTTAAATGTAACGAGTATGTGTCAAATAAAAAAGGTATAAATGTTGGTGTACCTCAAGGCAGTATACTTGGTCCTTTATTATTCATAATTTATATTAATGATTTGGCCTACAATCTAGACATTTGTAAATATCATTTTTTCGCTGATGATACAGTAATTTATATTTCAGATTGTTATTTAATATCTCTAATAAATAATATGAACAATATACTAGAACATATCTATAAATGGATGTGTGAAAATAAATTTAAAATAAATATCGATAAAACAAAATGTTTGTTACTAAGGTCTAATAAACAGTATAATGAGTTTCAAAATCAAAATCTTTCTTTTAAAATAAATAACGAAGCTATTGAAATTGTTACTAAAGTTAAATATTTAGGAGTTATTATCGACAAGATTTTAAAATTTCATGATCATATGGATTATATTTGTAAAAAAATTTCAAAAAAAATAGGAGTACTAAATAGATTAAGCGGATACTTAAGCATTTATAGTAAAAAAATTATTTTCAATTGTATTATTTTACCTCATTTTGTTTTTTGTAGTTCAATTTTATATACAGGGTGTCCCATAACTTATGGGCCGTAGAGTAACTGGAGATACTAGACATCAAACTAAGCCGATTAAGTCATATAAGTTTTTTCGGATTGTTACTCGTTCTAGAGATACAGGGTGTTGAAAGTAAAAGTTTATTCTCGAAAATAAGCCATAATTTTAAAACCGTTTAATGAATTGAATTGAAAGTTGGCAGTATTATGTTTTTATCAAGAAATAAGAATTTTTAGAAATTTTTAGGTTTCACACTAAAGGGCGCTAGTTGCATACACTGGGCTTCATAAATCTATGATTTTTTTTCTTACCTGTGATATTAGGTGTTTTTCAATTAAAGTTTCTTAAAGAAGGGCATTTTCTTAGTCAAAAAGGTGTACTTGATTGATCTTAATATCTATAACAGTTTTCGAGATATTTCCCTTTAAACATCCCAAAGCATAAAAAAACATAGTACATAATTAAATTAATATTTTAATTATCACAACGCAATAAATTCGAAACAGTGGAACAAAAACAAGAAGCTCACTTTAGTAAATGTTGAAAGTGACCACCGTTGACCTCAATACACTTTATTAAACTTTTAACTAGATAAATAATAATATTAATAATAATAATAATAATAAACTTTTACTTTCAACACCCTGTATCTCTAGAACGAGTAACAATCCGAAAAAACTTATATGACTTAATCGGTTTAGTTTGATGTCTAGTATCTCCAGTTACTCTACGGCCCATAAGTTATGGGACACCCTGTATGTGTTCACAAAAAGATAAAAACAGATTACAGATTTTACAAAATAGAGCAATGAGAATAATATTGGGATGTAATAAATACACTAAAATAACGGAAATGCTAAATTGTTTACAATGGATGAATAAAGAAAATTTTTTATTATTTCGTATTTTGATATTTATTCATAAAATAAATTTAAATATAATAGCACCATATTATGAAAATTTCTTGACAAAATTTAATGAAGTTCATATTCATGAAACAAGAGGAAAAAATAACTTTATTTTGGATCATAAAAATTTGAAATCGACTCAAAAATCAATATTTTTTAGTGGTGCTATAGAATATAACAAGTTAGGAAATGAAATTAAAAGGTGTAATTTAAAACTATTTGTAAAAAAATTAAAGAATCAAATTTTATGTAAAAAGTTTAATAAAATAGTCTTTCTAGATTGTAATTATCTATCAGGAGAGAAGAAAAAATTTACAATTTGAAATGTACCTAAATAGTTCAATGAACTGATAAAAATTTGTTATTATTATTATTATTAAGTTCTTCTGTTCTTACAGATGGCCTTCCTGCTTCTTTTTGTGTTGAATAGAACATGTTTCCCTAAACACAGCCACGGTTCTTTTCAGGCAATGATAAAAATCCCCAACAATAAAAGCAACGTTAGGAAAATGTTCGTGAAACTCGTCCATGCACAAACTCGGATTGTATTGCCACTCACCATTTACTCTGACACCGTTTCAAAAATACGCTTCAACCATGAATGTTTTGTGCTGTTCCGTAAAGTTGGCGATGAATCAAATTACTTGTAACGACTGTCAAAGATGACGGAATAACTAATTGATTGTTAATTCAGGTAGTTACTGACACGCAACAGGTATCAAGCTCTACGGCTAAGCATTACGTCCTAAGATGCAAGGCCCTCTTTGATGCAAATAATTTTTGCTCGCACGGTATTATCAATTAAAAAGTCAATTGTATTTTTATTCTCAACATTAAGGCTGAATCCAATGGATTCAACCTTAGATTGTGATCTAAAAAAAGTGGATTCAACATGTTTAAATCTTCGTTAAGCAATTTTGATTCGTTTATATAGTCTTGGCAGTCAAAGTTAAAATATCTGAGGTAAGATAATAAATAGAAAACTGAATGAATTTGTTCTGAGTATTAACAAAAACTTGACATGTAAACATTCGAAAAGCTGTCTAATAGAATTTATTGTAAGTCCTATCGAATACCCATTGACAGATTAAACTGTAGTGAAGGATCTATTTCACATTTTTTTTTTTCAGATTCCAGATTTTTCGACTACGAATATCTACTAGAACCAAGTGTCAGGAATTCACGACAGATTCACCAACCAAGCAGCAATTTTCGATGCCAAAGCGAAGGACTTTTTGCAGATTCTCTTAATTGCAGAAAATTTTATAGGTAATTATACAAAAATTCAGTTTTTTTACAATATTTTTATTCTAAATTAATATTGGGTGTCTTGGTGTTTTTGTATTTATTTTTATTTATTTATTAAACATACGGGATACCCCATTTTACAATTTTTGTATTTCTAATAGACATATACTACTTAATTTAAAAAGAAAAATATAATAATTTCAATAAATAATACTTAGCACAGCCCTAGTTGATCACAGCATCCGCAAATGCAGTTTTACAGTCCCTTGACAAATATCATACTTTTACGTTTAAAAGCTTCCAGCGACAGATTAAAAAAATCCATATGCCCGCTCATAGCGTTAAGAGTACGCAGAGTTCTATCCAAAGGTGTATTTAAGCCATAGTTAGTTCTATGAAAACCCAAATGGAAAAGTGTATAATTTCTTAGGTTTCGATCAGGAACATTCAAACCAATTCTCGAAAGCAAACCATCACAGTCACACAAGCCAGTTAACACTTTAAACACAAAACATACATCCAAAAACGTTCTTCTTTGTTTCAATGTAACCAAATTGATACGCTGCATTATATCAGCCCTATGGTAGTTCAGAAAATTAACCCCCATCTTAAAGGCTGCAGCCCACAAAAACTTATATTGAACTCGTTCGATAATGTCAGTATATGCCTGATAGTAGGGAGACCAAACAACACTTGCATACTCAAGATTTGAACGAACTAGATTCATATAGAGTGTCCTTAGCACTTCCAATGATAGATCCTGACAGCTTCTACAAACGAAACCCAATATTTTCAGACTACTCTGAGAGACTTTCACCACATGGTCATTAAAACTTACTCGTTCATTAAAGTAAACACCCAAATCTTTTACTGTATTCTTATATTCAAGTTTAATATTATGTTTGGGAACAAAGTAAACGCTTTCATAACGCTGCTTTCTTCAATATTTAAACAGTCGTGGAAGTCTTTCCTGACTGCCGACCATTCTCTGATGCCAGTGGTGACAAACATGTTTTGCTCACCCGTTTAAGTAGTGAACTGCATTGCGACAGGCGAGCTACCGAGGTACCAAGTAAATCTTGTCGCAAAAAAAGCTATTTGGACAGGTTGGAAAATATTTAGAATAAAGTTATGAAATACCTTTCGGTAATACAAAATTTTCTTGTACCTCTAACATTGATATTTCCCTGGCCCGAAATCATTTTCAGTTAGCGTCCCTGACTAATCGAAGAGAATCCACTGACGTATTTTTTTTTGCCATTTAGGCACACTTATTCGGCTCAAAACTCTCCATTGTGTAGAATTATAAGAAATAGTAATGTGTTCGTTAATATTGATTTTTTCTCAATGTCCCTACAAACAGTAAAAGGCATTTTAAAACATGTTTAACAACTATTGTTTTATTTAAGATTCTAATTATATTGTGTGGATACTCCAATGGAAATATTTTTACCTGTTTGTGTCCGTGTTGACATTTATAAATAAATAAATAAGAAAAAAGGCACTTATCCCATTAAGGGAATTATACGACTCCCTTATAATTATACCACAGTTTTTAAGAAACGAAAGTGCTCACTCCAGAGAAATATTCCACCTAGCCTCCGAAATAGTCAAAATGCAATTAATAATATAGTTTTTCTATGCAGGTGTGTTCCAAATGGACAAAATGGTTTCATTACATACTCCTTTGAATGTGGAGAAGGAACCGTGTTCGATCCAGCCATCTCGGTCTGCAATCATCCTTATGCCAGCAGTAGATTGGAATGTAGCGGTAAATATAACACATATTCAAAAAAAATTATTAAATAACCTTCCAGGGAGGAAGTGCCTTATTTAGTTAGATAATGCAATGAAGCTCGATGACTCCGCCTAAGTGCTTATTGGAGTATAAAGTTTTAGCGCTTTGTTTTGGTCAAGGAGAGGCTTCCAGATATTGGGGATATCTATACTTGGTTTACTAAATTTACTTTTATTTGATACAGAAAGCTTCTTCTTTGAAGTTGCTTCTAGTGCTGTGCCGTGGCTAAAACCTTGGCTTCTGACCACTGTATATGCTTCCGCTATACCTGATCTCGAAGTTTCACCCCTTTGGGTATGTTTCAGATGTTCTTTAACTCGTGCATGAAGGGATCTTTTTGTTTCTCGATTGTACGAGTTCCACACTTGCAAGGGACTTGATAGATGCCATTTTTTGTCGTTTCATTACTGCCGGGTTTTACATTTGTAAGAGTACCAGTTTTGACTTTGCGATTTTTAAGTTTTAAGATAGTATTAGTTGGTAGCAGTTACCCTGAATACTTTTTAACTAATACCATCTTAAAACTTAAAAATCTAGTACAGAAATAAAAGAGGAGCAGGTATTTCTTACAGTACCTTATGTAAAGGGGATTTTTGAAAATATTAGAAGGATAACCAAAAATTATAACAGAAAACCAGTCTTTAAATCCGGAAATACGCTTAGACGTTTTCTTTTAAACGCAAATCCCTTTGGACATAGAACAGCCCTGGCAAAAACGCAAATTCAGATGCAGCGTTTATGAATCAAATACCCGTATATTTAGTAAACCAAGTATAGATATCCCCAATATCTGGAAGCTTCTCCTTGTCTAAAACAAACAGCTCAAACTTCACACGCCAATAAGCACGTAGGCGGAGTAATCGAGCTTCATTGCACATGGATAGTATTTAAGAGAGTAGACTAGAATTATAATTTAGTTTACACTTAAAAACGGTAAGATATACTAACTAACCAAAAGTTGTGTTTAGTAACAAAATAAAGACAATGGAAGTCGGACAAGGTAATTTAAGACTAACTTTTTGTTCTCCATACGCTGATTTTTGGCATATCAGTTTTTTCCACCCAGATCAAAGATATATAAAAACCTTACATTTTAGGTAACAGTATAGACTATCAACAGCCGATCGATGAAACCCCAGTACAGTCACTGAGCACGACATCTTCTCCACCAAGCAGCACCACCGCTGCACCTCCTTCCAGTACTTCCGTACCGGCTCCGAACAGATGTACCGCTGCAGGATTTAGAGAGGATCCCGTCAACTGTAGGAGGTTCTACAGATGCGTGGATAATGGCCAAAATGGATTTACCCAGTATCAGTTCGCGTGTGCTCCAGGTCAGTAATAGTATATTATTTGGTGAATAAAACAGTTATTATTTCCTTTTTGGAAATTTGTGACACTAGGTGCAGGCCATGGTCGTTCGTCTTCGAGTAAATACCGTACGCAAAAATTATTTGCATCAAAGAGGGCCTTACATCTAAGGACGTAATGCTTAGCCGTAGAGCTTAATACCTGTAGGGTGTCAGTAACTACCTGAATTAACAATCAATTAGTTATTCCGTCATCTTTGACAGTCGTTACAAGCAATTTGATTCATCGCTAATTTTTCCAATTTCTTGAACAATTCACACAATGGGCTTTACGGAACAGCACAAAACATTCATAATTGAAGCGTATTTTCGAAACGGGGTTAGAGTAAATGGTGAGTGGCAATACAATTCGGGTTTGTGCATGGACGATTTTCACGAACATTTTCCTAACGTTGCTTTTAGTGCTGGGGATTTTTATCATTGCCCGAAAAGAACCGTCGCTGTGTTTAGTGAAACAAGTTCTATACAACACAAAAAAGGAGCAGGAAGGATATCTGTAAGAACAGAAGAACTTGTTGCAAACGTTCGTGAAATAATGCAAAATACGCCAACAAATTATATAAGACGCCTCTCCCAAGAAGTGGGAAGATCTTATGGAACATGCAGGACTATTTTTAAGAAGCAACTAAATTTATTTCCTTATAAAGTGCAAGTATTTCAAGAAAGACAAGCCGCAGATTTTGAAAGACGCAGGAATTACTCTCAATGGTTTACCCAAAATTTATTGGAAAGAAATGAACTATTAGACCTGACTTTTTTTCGGATACCACCTCTCCGGTTATGTGAATTCTCAGAATACACCATTTTTTTGTAGAGTTCACATTACACCCTCAAAAAATTGGTGTCTGGTTAGCTCTATTTCCCGAAGAAGAATTGTTGATTCTATTTTTTTCCATGACACAGTTACAGCACAGCGATATAAAGACAATATTTTGAATCCATTTGTGGAGCAATTAATTGACGACGAACTACGTTTTGGATATTTTCAACAGGACGGTGCAACCGCCCATACAGCCGCTAAAACTATTATCCACTTACGCAATTTTTTCGACGACAAATTGATCAGTTTTCGACCAAACATTGAATTCCCACCTAAATCACCATGTTTAACGGTTATGGATTACTTCGTTTTTCCTCATTTAAAGAACACTATTTTTAAAACAGCAGTTGCAAATTTAGAAAAATTGCAAGAAAGGATTATCCAAGAATGTGGTAACATTTCTCCAGAGATGCTGGTCAACACTTTCGAAAATATGAAGAGACCTGTGAATTTATGCTTGGAGCATGGCGGTGGCCAATTACAGCAATTTATGTAATTATTTTTCTTTTTCTTTCTGTATCTTCTTACGTTGTTAATTTTGTAAGCAACAAAAATAAATTTGTATTTGTCTACTTATTTTATTACTCATTAGTTTGTCATATCATGTCATAATATGAATTTGACAAAATTTTAACCTAGATTTAGTTAGATATATCGTCCCCATATCATTGTGATCTAAACCAAGCCCTACGTTTTTTGATCCAAGCCCTCGTTGATGCAAATAATTTTTGCTCGCACGCTACAAGCCTATTTGTGCGGACAAACAACAAAATAACCGAGAAAACTTCATTAACTTTGTATTTACTTTGCAGGTACAATCTGGGACCCATCAGCCACAAGCTGTAACTACCCGTCAGCAGTCCTAAGAAGTGACTGCACCGAAGAAGCAGATGGTGGTCAGTTAAATTTTAGGAATGCCCTTAATAGCACTCAATCCAGCACGGAATCTGGCTCTTTTTCGAGTCAAAGCACTAGTTTCTCCAATTCCTCTGCACAAAATAGTTCTAGTTCCTTTTCCAATACCAACTCTGGCTCTAGTTCCAGTTCTAGCTCCAGTTCTAGCTCATCCAGTAGTTCTAGTTTTAGTAATTCCACTTCTTCTTCCACTGAAGGTAAGCTATAATCTATAAGGGGTATAACTAGATAGATGAGAGGCTAGGTTGATAGTACTGACAGTAGTGAAGTAGAAATAATAAGATGTATACAGGGTGTCCGGATAAATGTGGGAAATCTCCCGGCTATGAAAAAAACACGTGAAAGAATACCAAGTTCATATAAACTTCTTTCGTATCGGCATTCTCTTCGGAGATATGGGCTCCCAAAGAGCTCCCATGGAATTAAGTTTTTAACACATAATTATTAAACCAACAGGTATATTTCAATTTTTTTTCATATGATGTTTACCAGATAAGACCCTTCAAATAACTATCCCAGAAAGTGTTGCGAATTACTCACAGCTGCAGGGACGGACTAGCTGTGACACTAATGTGCCCATTTTTTTTACGTCCTATATGATAAAAACTTTGGACAACGTTTTTTACATACCTTTAACTAATGACTAAAAATTAAGTACTCTTCATTCATGTCGCTAATCCTAACCGTTTTCGGAAAACGTCATTTTATTGCGATCACGTATTAATATTAAGCAGTTAAAAGTGAACATTTCTAATTTATAGGAACAAAGATGTATCTTTTATTGAAATACGCTAAATATACATGATGTAAATATGTACTTTGTATTTGAAATATAAGCCCTAAAATGGCACCTCCAGGGTGCTTCAAATTAACTCTTCTTCTCCTTTATCTCAAAAATTGTTTTTTTTTCCTGGCATCGAATGAAGTATACATACATACCCTGCACATATAAAATTGCCTTTTTAATATTATTGCTGCAAAGAATATCAATACTTTTAGGCATTTGTTTTTAGACAAACCTATTTGTCAATCTAGCTTAGATTTTAATTCTAAGTATCGTTTTTTTCTTAACTTATTTGACTGTAACATAAAAACACCTAATGGTAACTATAAATTACGATAAAGTAGCTAAAAATCTCATGGTTTAATGTAGTATATTATTATACATTACGCGTTTTTATCAATACTATAATATATAATATTCAAAATGTTTATTTTCTTTCTTTAAAGGATCGAGTTCATCTGGTCAATACGGTGGATCTTCCAGTCAATCTGGTGGCAACAATAGCGGCAGTAATGAACAATCATCATCATCAAATCAACAAAGCTCATCTAACCAACAATCTTCCAGCTCATCTAGTGGATCAGGTAATCAACAAGGTTCAAATAATCAAGGCTCCTCAAATCAACAACAATCAAGTGGATCTAGTCAACAAAGTGGGTCTTCTGGACAACAAAGTGGATCCTCTAACCAGTCATCTAGTGGCAGCGGTAACCAGCAATCCTCCTCCAACCAACAAAGTTCCAATAACCAAGGTTCTTCTAATCAACAGGGTTCTAATTCGCAGTCGTCAAGCTCAAATCAGTCTTCCAGTTCTAACGAGCAATCTGGATCATCGAATCAATCTAGTTCTGGAAGTAATCAATCTGGTTCTAATAATCAACAGTCTGGTTCTACTAGCCAAAGTAGTGGTAGCTCTTCCGGTTCTGAGTCATCAAGTGAATCCGGTTCTTCCCATGGTTCTAGTAACAATCAAGATTCTTCGTCTTCTGGATCAAATCAGCAGTCCGGATCTTCAAATCAGTCTGGCAGTGGTCAGTCTTCTACCAGTCAACAGTCGGGTGGTTCGTCGTCTTCAAATCAAAACCAACAATCTGGTTCAAATAATCAACAATCTGGTTCAAATACTAATCAGCAAGGTTCTAATTCGCAGTCTTCAAGCTCAAATCAATCTTCCGGTTCTAACAATCAATCTGGTTCATCCAATCAATCTAGTTCTGGAAGTAATCAGTCTGGCTCTGCTAGCCAAAGTAGTGGTAGCTCGTCCGGTTCTGAGTCATCAAGTGAATCCAGTTCTACCCAAGGTAGTTCTAGTAGTAATCAAGGCTCTTCGTCCTCTGGCACAAGTCAACAGTCAGGGGGTTCGTCGTCTTCAAATCAAAATCAGCAATCAAGTTCAAACAATCAATCAAATAATCAAAATCAACAATCTGGGTCCAACAATCAATCAAATAATGAAAGTCAGCAATCCGGATCAAGTAATCAATCAAATAATCAAAATCAACAATCTGGGTCCAACAATCAATCAAATAATCAAAGTCAGCAATCCGGATCAAGTAATCAATCAAATAATCAAAATCAGCAATCTGGTTCCAATAATCAATCAAGTAATGAAAGTCAACAATCTGGATCAAGTAATCAATCAAATAATCAAAATCAGCAATCTGGTTCCAACAATCAATCAAATAATGAGAGTCAGCAACATGGATCAAGTAATCAATCAAATAACCAAAATCAACAGTCTGGTTCCAGCAATCAATCAAATATTCAAAATCAACAAACTGGTTCCAATAATCAATCAAATAATGAAAATCAGCAATCCGGATCAAGTAATCAATCAAATAATCAAAATCAACAATCCGGGTCCAACAACCAAGCAAATAATGAAAGTCAGCAATCCGGATCAGGTAATCAATCAAATAATCAAAATCAACAATCTGGTTCCAATAGTCAATCAAATAATGAAAGTCAGCAATCCGGCTCAACTAATCAGTCAAATAATCAAAATCAACAATCTGGGTCCAATAATCAATCAAGTACTCAAAATCAACAATCTGGCTCAAATCAATCAAGTAATGAAAGTCAGCAATCTGGTTCTAATAACCAAAATCAACAATCAGGATCTGATCAATCAAATAACCAACATCAATCTGGTTCCAACAACCAATCTGGATCAAATAATCAACAAAGTTCGTCCTCTAACCAATCAAGTCAGGGTAATCAAACATCAGGAGGAAATAATCAAGCACAAGCTGGACAAATTCATAATGGAAGATGTACCAAAGAAGGATTTGTTGATGATCAGCAAAACTGTCGGAAATTTTACAGGTACCTAAAAGATATAAATACAATGTTATAATTAATAGTTCTGTATCAGCAAGCAAGTTCCGATAGGTTTCCATTTATTGCACTTATAAGCAATTCAACAAACATCAAAATTTGGTAACCATGCAAAACCATACTTGACTGACGATACGCGTCAGCAGGATTTTCTGTTTACTACCTTAGTAGTCGTGGAAAAAGTATAGCGCATCACTTGAACGATTACAGCACTCGCTTCCTGCTGAGGCTGTAATTTTTTTATGCCCTTTATACAATCTTATCATTGTATAGTACGAATGGGAAAAATGATTGCTTTATTTTTTAGATGCGTGAGCGATGGTAGGGGTGGCTTAATTAAATACGTATTCTATTGTCCAGAAAATACAGTCTGGGATCAATCCGTCATGTCATGCAACCACCCTTATGCTGTGATCGGTAGATGTTTTAATGCCCAGCCTGCGGTTACATCCCCACCCCAAGTTGGTAAGTTAGTTTTTTTTTAAATCCTGTCCATAAGACATTTTTTTAGTTTGCCTTTTTTGTTTTATTATAATTTTAAAGTTATAGTTAAAATTATTTTTTTCGCATTTTTACTGATAATGAAAAAAAATTATTTTACTAATTTCGAAATCGTTTATTAAGGTTTCACCTAACCACATAGAAATATCACTTTACTATAGTAACGTCACTTTTAATAAAACACGGTTTGACGAAAACTTGTTTATTTAAATATCGGTAAGTTTATAATCGGACATCGCACGTGTCATATTGCCAAGCCAAGCCACAGATGAGTCTATAGGTAGGAACGTCTGGACGGGGAAACGACTAAGCAGGAACGACCTCACATTTCATTCTAAGTGAGGCGAGAAATGTCTAATAGCAACGGAGACAGCAAGATTACTCTGTAGAGCTTGCTGGGCAACCTGCTTAGCTTAGGTCGTTCCTGCTTAGTCGTTTCCCCGTCCAGACGTTCCTACCTATAGACTCATCTGTGGCTTGGCTTGGCAATATGACACGTGCGATGTCCGATTTCATAATGATCCTCCAGATTCCTTAGGCCTGTACAGTCGGTGATGTATTCGACAAACAGGAGGGTGTCCGTTGATACTGAACCCTGAGTTCTGGTTAGGCGTAAGCCTATCCCTTCGATCACATCGGTAAATTTGTTGCACCTCACCTCCCGTATTATATACAGTGTGTGTATAAAGTCTGGAAACGGCTTAATAACATCACAATTTACTGGCCGATTTAAACCAAATTTGGTACAGTTATGTAAGAGGATCTAACGCACCGAATGACGATATTGGCGTTGTTGCCAACTTTTTAGTTTGTCTGGAATTCGAACGAATTTTATATTTTTAAAAATAACACCCAGTATATTTTTACATTTTTAAATTCCACATAAAATTGTATTTATTTTTTATTAAATGCATTATTAGTCTATACTTCATAGTTTCCGCGATATTGACTCTCGAAAAGTGACATTTTTGAACTTTGACAGCTTATAACTTTCTAACAGTACGTCTTAGAGCAAAACGGCTTACATGTTCTTATCTTCAATTTTTATTATCTTCCCAAAAAAATCAACTTCCGGTTAAACCGGATGTAACTCGAAAGCAGGAAATATAGTTGTTCCGGTTTAACTGGAAGTTGATTTTTTGGGAAGATAATAAAAATTGAAGATAGGGACATGTAAGCCGTTTTGCTCTAAGACGTACTGTTAGAAAGTTATAAGCTGTCAAAGTTCAAAAATGTCACTTTTCGAGAGTAAATATTTCGGAAACTATGAAGTATAGACTAATAATGCATTTAATAAAAAATAATTATAATTTTATGTGGAATTTAAAAATGTAAAAATATACTGGGTGTTATATTTAAAAATATAAAATTCGTTCGAATTCCAGACAAACTAAAAAGCTGACAACAACGCCAATATCGTCATTCGGTGCGTTAGATCCTCTTACACAACTGTACCAAATTTGGTTTAAATCGGCCAGTAAATTGTGATGTTATTAAGCCGTTTCCAGACTTTATACACACACTGTATGTATATAGCTTACTTAGTAATTAAGTTAGAATTTTGATATTTTGTAGACCTTACCTGTATCTTGGGGTCCATTTTAGGAAAATATTTTTTTTCGTAAAGGTTGTTCCAAAAATTGTGACGTCATAAGGATGTATTTTTTTAGATTACATGCCATATCGTCGGCTTAACCTGCTAAACCAGTAAGTCCAGAAATCAAAATTTTACAGGAGAGACCAAAAACGCGTTATAATTAATTTACAAATCAAATAAGAAAAACGGAGATACATGTTTTTCCTTATGCATACTGGCGGACTTATGGCGTTTGCCTTATGAGTTTAGACAGGGTTGGACTTACTGGTTAAGTAAATACGGGAGCCACGCATTAAGGATTTCTTTGAAGTCTATAGTTACATACATACCCCTAAAATTTTATTAAAATTGATTCAGTATTATAGGCGAAAAAAAATAAAAACTAAAAAATATCAGGTTGGCACCAATGGTTTTAAAAATTAATAAAAACAAAACATAATGCCTCGTTAATAAAATTATACAAAGATATCAATTTATTTTTCTTATTTCAAATAGGAACCCCTGTATCTTTTTATATCATTCGATGCAGAATTAAAAATCAAACATTTGTCCTAATAACAATTCTATCGCATCAAGACTTATTTGCAAAAAACTCATTTTATCAACTATTTCAACAGTCATTATTATGAATAAATATCGAAGGTGGCTTTGAAAAACAATTTATTGGTATTAAAGTTTATTAAAGTAACAAGAGACCATTTTGACTTTAGCAATCTAAAAGTTTCAAATATTGTTAACTTGTTAGTAATTATTAATTGGAAATGATAATCATGGATTATGGTATCCTTTAAAAATCGTTGAATTGTTCATTCGTTTACATCTACGGCATCAGCGACTGCTGGTTCACTAACTGAAGGATTTTCTGTAACAGATAATAGCACAGCCAATTGTTTTTCTTTAGTTCGGACCGGTTTATTTCTCACTGGTTTTGGGTAGTTTACATTTCCCGTTTGTACAAACCTCTCTAATATGGTTTGCAGGCCAAAAAAGAGTTCTGTTCGCATGCTCCTAATATAAAAATCATATCTACGAGCTCTTCCTGGTATTAGTCCATCACAAAAAACAAAATCTATAAAGTACTTATAACAGCTTAAATAATTACTAACAATTTAAAAATTTTTGAAACTTTTAGTCAAAATAGTCTTAATAAACTTTAATACCAATAAATTGTTTTTCAAAGCCACGTTCGATATTTCTTCATAATAATGACTGTTGGAATAGTTAATAAAATGAGTTTTCTGCAAATAAGTCTTGATGCGTTAGAAATTGCGATAGTTTTGTTATTAGGACAAATGTTTGATTTTTAATTCTGCATCGAATGACATAAAAAGGTTCCTATTTGAAATAAGAAAAGTAGATTGCTTTAAAGTTTGCAAAGTTTGACACTAAACTTTGGATACCCTGTACAATTCGCATTGGTCAAACTTGGTTAACGAGACTATTAGACTCTATTTAATAAGTGTCTTTGTATAATTTTATTACCGAGGCATTATTTTTTATTTTTTATTAATTTGTAAAACCAGTGAAGCAAAACTGATATTTTTTATGGGAAAGAAAGAAAAATTCAAAGTCTTCCTCCACAAAATTTAATAGAATAAAAATATTCAACACACTAAGTCTCTACATGTTTCGAACGTAGAAACGTTCATCATCAGGAGACAGAAATTTTATTTGGTGCTGATGGTTTTAGCAAAAGAGAAAATGGTGTCGAACCTTAATGGAGCTTTTATTTTTTTTTTGATATTTTTTAGTTTTTATTTTTTTTCGCCTATAATACTGAATCGATTTTAATAAAATTTTGGGCCTATGTAGGTGACTATAGGAGACACCCAAATAAGTAAGAAAACATATGGCATGTAATCTAAAAAAATACATCCTTATGACGTCACATTTTTATGGAACACCCTGTTAGAAAAAAAATATGTTCCTGAAATGTGCCTCAAAATACAGGTAAGGTCTGCATAATATCAAAATCCTAACTTAATTAATAGGTGAGGTATAAAGGACGGGAAGTGAGGTGCATATTATACATATTATATTAAAAGAACAATTACTCAAATTTAAAAACGTAACAACACCAAAATTTACTAAACTCTATGTATTCTTCCTGAAAAGTATTATGATTCTCCATCTGCGTTCCTGAATGTTTTTGAGGTGCTACAAGTTCTTGCAGCTGAAATATACCTTTTGCAATTTTCAACTTATTGGCGATTCTTTTCTCGATATACCCTTCAGTCACACTAGTTGACTGCCATCCTCAATGCCTCTGAAGTGTTTGCATGTCAGCTCTACTATCAGCGATGAAGGTGGTAGACGTCCTCCTCAATCAATGACTAGTGTAACTGGATGCATCTTTGAGTTTTAAGTATTATGCAATTTTTTGGGGAATTTTGCAAAACTGTTGATGATAACTGGTTGTATTGTGCACTTAGCGTCAAAATAATACATCTATTGTACTTAATCGATGCTGAGCAACACACTCAAAAAAGTACTTCAATCACCAAGCCCTTCTGACAAGTAATTGCCAGCATCAAGCACTTGGGAAATTCTAAGTGCTTGCAATTACCAATTACCGAGGAAAGTGAATGCACAATTCAATTACCCAGCACCAATTATTTAGTAACTCCAGTATTTAAAACTGATTAAAGATATAAATGCAGCAATTATCGCCCAATATCTGTTTTACCAATCTTTTTAAAAATATTAGAAAAAATAATAAATTATGCGACTTTCTAGAAAGCCAAAATTTACTTTTTACGAAACAGTATGGTTTTCGCAGATCTAAGGATACAGAAATAGTTGTAGGAAATATCATAACAAATATTCAAGCTAATGTCAACAGCGGTAAAAAATGCTGTATACTATCCTTAGATCTGTGTAAGGCTTTTGACACCGTAAATCATGATATTTTATTAAGAAAATTATACAGTATGGGATAAGGGGAAATACATACAAACTACTTCAAAGTTATTTAAGCTATCGTAAACAATTTGTTCAAATTGGGGAAAGAAAAAGTTCGGAAAAAGAAATAATATGTGGAGTTCCACAAGGATCAATATTAGGTCCGTTATAATTCTTAATTTACAATAATTCCGTTTCCAAATTGAACTTAAAGGGCAATATAAAGCTATTTGCAGATGATACAACAATTATTTATTTTGCTGATACTCTTGCAGAAATGTATTTTGATATTTATAACGATTAAAAAATACTTCTTTCTTGGCTTCAATCAAATAAACTTACGTTAAATTTTACAAAATCTTCTTTTATGTTTATAACTAAAAATAAAATAAATTCCATCATTAACCCATTAACATTTAATAATGAAAATATTCAATATTCAAAAACGACAAAATTTTTAGGATTAGTTTTAGACGAAAATTTAAATTGGAAATGCCATATCCAGTATATTATCAACTCGATATCTCCTTTGGTATCTGTTTTGTACAGAGCTAGATATTTTATTCCTTTGAAATAGTTAAAAAATATATATTTTTCATTAATATATTCAAAATTACAATACTTAGCCTGCATGGGGATCTGCTTGGTTATCAAACTTAAAACCATTACAAATATTGCAAAATAGAGTTATTAAATGTATACACAAATTACCACATTTAGAACCAACTGCTAATCTATATAGACCGAAAGGGTATTTACACGTTCAAAACATTTATAAATTAAAAATTTGTATTCTAATTCACTCTATTATTTTAAAAGAAAAAAAATCAAACATAACACTTCAGTAGAATAAGACATTACATGATCATAACCGTTGCATAAATTATCAAACTATGCCAGTAAAAAGTAATTTCGGAAAAAAATCGCTTTTAGGTATATGACGGAATAATAAAATATAACAATCTTCCAGAAAATATGGGAAAAATTAAAAAACTTAAAAAAAAAAATTAAATAGATATTTACTTAATTAAATTGACGGGTTCATTCCAAAAACCAGACAAGTCCAAAATAATACATTTCTAGATTATGATGCCATAATATAGATTAAAGACATGCCGAATCGTAGGCACATTTAACTTCTACAAATAATGGACGAGTCCGCTTTATAAATGATCGAAATAAGCTATATTCTGCAAAAACCAGATAAGTCCAGTTCGTTTCGAACAAGAACCAGACAAGTCCATGGACTAGTGGGGTATTTGAGTTGTTAGTGTTTTGAATATGCATTACGTCTAACTTTTTTTTTGGAAGTAAAAGTTGAATAAATGATTTATTATAATTCCCAGGTGTAGTTTTGCTGCAAAAAGCAGATAAGTCCAATTGTTTTTATTTTTTTCTCATTAACAACAATATTTTTTCAAATTATATTATTGTACAAATGAACATAATATACTAGCAATTTTTAATAAAAAAATACTACTTCCTATTACGAACTACGAAACAAGATAGACAGTTTTATTTAATTCCTAAAAAACATTTTTTTGGACTTTTCTGGTTTTTGGAATAAACCCCTCAATTATTTATACTGTTTTTTTTAATCGATTTTATTAATGAATTAAATTGGATTAACTTCCATTTTTTTTATTGGTATTTTTTTAATGTTCATTATTTTCTAAATTATGTTGTCACTTTCCATGTAATGAACTGTAAAAGTTAGTTTGAAATAAAGACATTTTGAAAGTTAATTACTCAAAAAGTGCGTGAAATCATTGTTGATTACTTGCAGGTGCTTGCTAGCACTTTTTCTCAAATCAATTACCAATAACTTATTACTTTCCAATTACTTCTTTCCCAATTAAGCAATATGTTTATTGTAAAAATAAACAAAAATAAAAACTAACGTTTTTGAAAAATAGTAATAATAACCAAACGAAACCAAATTATCTGCAAGAAGAAGAAAGGTGCTGGAAATACACTAAAGGCAGTATGCACGCAGTAGTCAGTACTCGGTACTATGTGTCCTTTAGTGTCTGCAAGTAGCTTTTTATATTGCGATGTATTCACATTTTCATTTTTTTGTATAGTAGTTTTCCACATGGACTGCGTAGACCAATAATTTCCTTAAGTGCTTTTCCCTAAAACAAATACGTACATTTTATGGAAAACACTAAAATATGTATAAAAATAGTTTACCTTTAAAAAAAATACGCTAGAATTATAGTTTTATCAGTTCTTAGTTCGTTTTTCATCATCCTATAATTACAAAATATTTTATATACCTTCTCGTATTTTTCCTTAGATTTTAAAGGAAGTAAACTCGTGGAGGCTTCTTTATAACAATTTTCTAAATGGTTTTTAGCAGCAAGACTAAGTAATTTTTATAATTATATGCAATAGGGAACTTTCCAATTATTTTTTTTTCAATAATATGATTAAGTTAGGCCTGAAAAAAGTATTCCCCAATTATTACTCCTTAAAAATCAAAAATAACTTGGTAAAAATTCTTTAAAGTTTCGCGCGTGTCGAAAGCATTTCAAACGATCTCTATAAAGCGCGCGAAGCCCGATGACGTCAGGGGGTATGATTTTTGGTCATCCGTCATCCTGACACTCCTGACAGGTGCCGAGCGATCCAATTAGCATTTGGATTGCCGTGTGTTATTGTTATTGAACTGTTGTTTTAATTGTTTAACGTGTACTTTAACACTTGTAAACCAAGCTACCACCTGCATTTAAACAGGTCGTGTCGCTTGACGCGTGGATGTCAAATCTGACAAATCATCAAATTTATTGAAAACCTATAACCTATTTCGTGGATGTCACACACAAATCTGACAAATGATACCCCTTGACGTCACGACTACTAGCAGCGCGTTTTTACCCGCTTGGAATAATTTGAATTTTGGGGCATTTTTAAATTTTTCTAGCGGTCTTTTGGGACGAAATATGTTTTTTTTTGCTGCCATATGTTTTATGACAATATGCACTTATGATTTATAGAATTTTTGCCCATTTAAAATTTTTGTCAAGTTCCCTATTGAAACTTAATTCGACTCACAAGAATGACACTTCTGACTGTTATGTATATAAACAATGCGGTGTCAGGTTACTATGTTACGTAAATCCTACAGAAGCACCTGCTATGAAATTTTTAAAATTCCCTAGTTTGTAATTCTCTTATATCCATGATTATTTGCGTATTATCGCAAATACAAAATGCTAAAAAGTAGTATAAACAATTAGAGCCTGTTATTAATTATAAAATGTATCGTCTTTGTTTTGAAATTATCCATATAGGGGTGGCGGGGTAGAACGGGGTACCTAACGTTTAGAGACAATTTAAAAATTTAAAATGGTTAATAGTTGAACATTTTCTGGCGCCTACTGAATATTTAGAGTACAAGTTCTTAGTTTTAATATTTTTTAATAGCGAATTTTAAAACATTCCTGGCATTATAGAAATTTAAAAAAAAATGCATTTTGCCCCGTTCTGCCCCGCAGGTGGGGCAGAATGGGGTACTTAAAATTTAAATTAATACCCCACTTTATAGATAATAATCGGTAACATTAATCCAAAATTATCATTAAACATTAAAGTTGCATACAAGGTACCTATGTGATAAAAAGTAAAACATTTACTGACAAAATTCACATGCGTGGAGGTGGAGCAGAACGGGGTACCTAGCATAGGTACCCCATTCCGCCCCACGTGGTTATTTTAGGTAAAAAGTGTTAAATTTTTGTAAAAAAAACAAATGAAGTAAAATACGGCGTATAGAAAGGAAGCCACTGAGATAATATTTTCGATAGGTAATTCAAATTTAGCATAAATAAACAAAAACGTCACTCACCGTGATAACTCTACGGATTAAAAATTACAATTTCACGCTAATATTCACACAACTAAACACACAACCTACACAGTGGACGTTTTGCGGCCATCTGTCGGAACAGTAAGTAAGAAAGCATAAAATCACTCTATCGGCAGAATTTAAAACATTTCTGGTAGTGCGTTTGGTTTTTATAACGGGTACCCCGTTCTGCCCCAGTACCCCGTTCCGCCCTACTGTCCCCTACTAACACAGTATTTATTTTTTTCTAGTCGCAATATACCTAATTCCTATTTTATTTTATAGGAACTGATAATACTAGTCACGAAACAGCAACTCCTCAACATGGTGGGTCGACGACTGTTCCATCGACTCAAAAACCAGGACAAGCGAGCACACCTTCTAAGTAAGTTACAGAACCATAAAATCATAATTTCTTACTCGCAAATAATAGCTTCGCTCGTACAGTGGTCAGAAACCATCAGAAAATCAACGACGCATGCGCACGTGCTTTAAAAGCGGTCGCACCACAAGACAAATCCCAAGCCGCTGACAGAAAATCCGCCGTTCGCAGAAGCCAAAATGTAACGTAAATGTAAAGTAAAAAATTGACAACTAGTTAAAAACCACGCATGCGCAGAGAAAACTTGAAAATCGGTTCACAATTACTTGTATAGTCGGATCTGGTCTTATCGTGCGGGTCATACGATTCAAGAAAGACATACTCTCAGTTTTTGTTTTCTTTACTTGCGTTTAATTTTACCCTCTAAATAAAATACGTAAGATAAATGAGACAGACTTATTCCATTTTGACATGAAAAAAAAGGATTTGTATTTACTTTCCAGCGATTCTAAAAAAGCTTATAATAGCACCAGCTACGTTTTATTTTAAATATGCCAGTTTTGTGACTTTGACAGTTTGATACAAAATGAAACAATTTTCTGGGTTTTTGCATCCCCAATCAAAAAAAAATGATACTTAATCTGATAAACTATTTCGAAAATGAAAGAAAAAGTGGAAATTCGCCAACCAATATTCAGGAAACAGTAGCTAAAGCACTCGGAATTAGTTTAAGGACTGTGCAGAAAATTATGCATGAAACAAAACATAACATATTACCCAAGAATACTAAAAAGTGTAAACGAAGAAAGCCAAAGACTGAGGATTTAAGCGAAAATATTAAAATGGGAGTTCGAAATGTGATTTACGATTTATACAAATCAAAAACCAATGTCCCTCTTCCAGTTTTACAAAAAACATTAAAAATTCGGGGTGTTTTGGAAATTGGACTTGAAGCGTTATCAAAATTAATGAAATATTTAGGTTTTCGCTATAAAAAAGACTGTAACCGAAGATTTTTATGTGAGCAGCAACAGATAGTGAGTCAGCGTGTTCAGTTTTAAAAAAAATATACCGACAATTACAAATCAAAATTTAGAAAAGTGGTATTTTTAGACGAAACGTGGATATTTTCGAATGGAAGTTGTTCAAAATCTTGGCAAGATGAGTCTGTAAAAAGTGTTAAAAGGAAAAAGGGGTGCGGTACGGGAAAGCGTTTTATTATTTTGCATGCCGGTTCTGCAACAGGATATGTTGAAGGTGCGAGTTTAATTTTTTCTTCAACATCAAAAAGTGCTGACTATCATGATAATATGAATTGCGAAATGTTTGAAAAATGGTTAAAAGTTCAGTTGATACCAAATTTGGATGCTTCGTCTTTAATTGTATTAGATAATGCATCATATCATTCAAGAATTTTAAATCAACAGCCTACTTCATCTTGGAGGAAAAGTGATATTTATGAGTGGCTGGAAAAACACAACCAAAATCCTTTACCAAATATGCTTAAATCGGAACTCCTATCAATAGCAAAGTCTCTTAAAAAACCAAAAATATACGCGGTAGATGAAATACTGCGTGAATATGGTCATGAGGTTCTACGACTGCCGCCATATCATTGCCAGTTTAACGCAATAGAATTAATATGGGCTGGTGCAAAGTCTTATTATGAAAAACATGTAGGTAATGGTCTTAAATCCGACCAAGTACAAATAGTTTGACAAGATTCGTTAGATCATATTACACAAGAGTACTCGAAGAAATCGGTGTAACATACAGAAATATTAAGAGCAGTAACCCCCTTTACCACAATGAAAATTGCCGAACGTTTTGCTGGTCAAACGAAAAGAAAAAATAAAAATTGGTATTTAGAAAATAAATTCTACTTTAAATACCCCATCCAGAAAAGTAAATGACGATCAAAAATATTCCCAAAATTTTTTTTAGAAATTTTTTTTATTTTTAGTAATTTTGTAATATCTTAAACAATTCTTTATTGGTCAAAAGCAAAATGACTTTCCCGGGTGTAGAATGTTGTACCAAACAATTTTTCTTAAAGCCATTTTTCAATATCGGCCTTACTTTTTTCTCAAAAAGTTTGGGCGCGTAAAGTGAATTTAAGGTTGTAAAGTGGGTTTACGCGCCCAAACTTTTTGAGAAAAAAGTAAGGCCGATATTGAAAAATGGCTTTAAGAAAAATTGTTTGGCACAACATTCTACACCCGGGAAAGTCATTTTGCTTTTGACCAATAAAGAATTGTTTAAGATATTACAAAATTACTAAAAATAAAAAAAAATTCTAAAAAAAATTTTGGGAATATTTTCGATCGTCATTTACTTTTCTGGATGGGGTATTTAAAGTAGAATTTATTTTCTAATTACCAATTTTTATTTTTTATTTTCGTTTGACCAGCAAAACGTTCGGCAATTTTCATTGTGGTAAAGGGGTTACTTCCTCTTAATAAGGGATTGGTGAGATCGAGAACAAGTACTAGATGTCGAAGTAGCACCAATGATTATTGCTCCATTCGAAGACGACTCAGACGACGAGGACTTTTTAGATTTTATAAGTGACGATGCGAGTTTTTAGGCTATAATTATAAACGGTGTTTTTCGTTTACATTTTTTAGTATTCTTGGGTATTATATTATGCTTTTTCTTCATGCACATTATTCTGCATAGTCCTAAACTAATTCCCAGTGTTTTCATTACGGTTTCCTGCATATTGGTTTGCGAATTTCCACTTTTTCTTTCATTATCGAAATAGTTTATCAGACTAAATGCCATTGTATTTTTAGGTTTTAGTAGTAAAATTGTTAAAATAAATTGCACTGTTTATTATTGTCGTTTTTAATTAAAGGGTACAGTAGGTATATAATTAACGATTATATAATTTTTTTGTAACTTTTTTAACTCCCCTGTACATAATTTTTACAAAACTAATAATATTAGGTATATGTTGCTATCTTCGCGATGGCTAAAATAATGAAACTATTTTTCCTTCCTTCGGTATATTTGTAAATAATTTCACAACATTTTTATAGCCTCTGTGTTGTCTGATTTGACGCATATGATCAGTGACCTTTGGACCCGCACGTTAAGACCAGATCTGACTATACCAACGAAGTTAATATAGTACGTACAGTTGACGACATATAAATTCGTATACTCCACCCATACATAACTCAATTACAACAAAATTGAGTAAAACGGGTTTCTCACCTTACTGCTTATACCTGGATAGAACACCAGCTATATACCTACATACCTGTAACTTACTGTATGTACGATTTTTTAACATAAGTATTAATGGTTATTTCTAAATATTTTTGTGTTTAAATTTGAGCCGCGAAATAAGAAAATTATAAAATAATACCAGGAAAACTACAAAAGTATAAAGCAAAAACGGTAAATTTATTAACAAACAACAAACAAATTACTAATATTTAATTGCTGCGCCATTGGATTCTAACACTAATCGTAATCTTCTTGGCATTGACAAAATAATACTTCTGGTGTAATCCGGAGTTAGCCCTTCCCAAATTTCTTCTATTTTATCAAATAACTCTATTTCATTCTGTAATTTAAAATTTATTTTCTACATTTTTTTTAACATCAATCAATCCCAAAATTCTGCTGAAATATAAAGTTAATTCCTTCAAAAACCATCGCGGCAGAAGAAAGAAAAACATTTTCCAAAATCTGAAGATATAATATACATATTACTGTTTAGTGTTCCGCCAATATTCCAGCAATTACCTTCACCGTAAACACTTTTCCATTCCCATACATTAATGGAGAAACGCCCACTGGTTTGCTTTTTTTGAGTATACTTCTCATCATTTCGGGAATTTGGTGGTCTATATACACGAATCCTTCCATTATATGGAAACTGAAAGGTTTGTCATCGGAATAGATAACATTTTTCCAAAAAAAAATAATTTTCTGGTAACTATTGCATAGCAAACCCAAGTCTTTGTTCCTTATCACTATTTTTTAAAAACGGTTTGGATGCAGCTGCTCGATTTCTTAATTCGGAACATTATCTTACTCGTTGCGCAGTTCTAGATGAAGCAGGCTGTTATATGCATAGCGGATACTGCAGTTTCAAATGGATTTTTCCTTAAATACTCCACCAAATTTCGGTCTTCTTCATTATTTGATGATTTTCTATTATTTAAACTAGACCCAACAGACCTTTCAAGTGTTTGATAATGGCGCCATTTTTTTACAATTCCTTGAACATTACTTCTAGGTACCTACTATAAATACGACCACCCTATTTCTACTAAACATATTATTATTGCCTTTTCAATAATACTTAAATGAGTCATTTTTAAACCAAATAAGATAATGACAATACTTTGAAAGATATCATGATAAGAATTAACACCTTACAAAGGTAATAGAGGTAAAAAAGTTGCATTTACAGTGCCCCAGTTTAGTGTACGAAATTATCTATCATCAACTATACTTGATTATTTGCATGGAGATACAATTTTGTGTGAAATTAACACCTTATATGCCTAATAAAAAAAAAACACCTATTTTTTAATGCAAAAAATATAGGTCCCATTTAAAAAATAACACTTTGTTACCACATTTTTTTGGGCAACCCTGTGTATTCTAAAATATTTTCCTGAAAGAAACCCTATTAAACAGTATAAATCAGCCTATACATGAAATTCCTAACTTAATTTGTTTAGGAGCTATGGAAGCCTGATGCATTATTGTAGGATCCTGTATAAAACTCGAAGAAATTGTCGATTGTTATTTGAATCTTCAATGATATTTATCGCAATACAAACTATAAAAGTACTTCGCCTGGACCATAAAAATATCCTAAATAAAAACGTGAAATTTCGAAGCTAAAGCAATTAACTCTTGGTTCCTACTTAGTACACAAAAATGTGTTTACTTCAACGAAAACATTTTAAACTATATAATATGACCGTTTCTTAATCGTATGATTACAACATAGGTGAAAGTCGTACTTGTAAATATTGAATATCATGAGGCGCCTATTACAAACATGTATTAATTTAATTTCCTTTAAACCTTTTAGTCAGAATCAACAAGGTGTATCCACGGTTTCTACCCCAGTAGTAACTCAAAAACCAGTAGAACCAACCCAGTCTTCAAACCAAAATCAGCAAGTGGGATCAACAACTGTTTCCCCAGTTACTCAAAGTCCACAGCCTTCAACTACTCAAAATCAACCAGGTAAGGAACGTAAATGTCTATTAATGTTGCTGGGTTTTTATATTTGAGTTCGTTACCATTATTATACATTTTATCCTCAATGTAGAACTTTAATTTTGGTAAAGCCATCTATAGGTGTATTTGGATGTAGTTGGCGATATTTATTCATCAAATTATAAACATGTATACACTTCTTGTCATTTGTCATGAAATGTCAAAAGTCTGTGTAGGTGACTATTTTTCTATAATATTGTCACATCTTGGATTTATGACCGAGACTTTTGGGTAGTTTCGGGGATCCTCCTTTAATTGATTAAGACTTTGCCAACAGTAGAATAAAAAAGTACCTTTTTGAAAACAAAATAAATATTTATTATAAATAAACAACAATTGAGATAATTTAGAATTTGTAAATACATTTAAGAATTTTGCATTTTACTTTACAAAAAACATTGTTAAGCGGTAACACGCTGGTCTATTGCCTTGTATCGCTTTTGAAGAGTCAGCAAATACGTACTGTAAGTTCAGCCGTTATACAGGGCGATAAACAATTTAATGAGAAAATGTTGGAAACGGCATTTAATTGCTTAAATAAAATTACTACACATTCTGGTTCGTAATAATATTTTTACTTCACAAAAGTTTTCATTCTGAACTACATATTATAGTTAAATTGACATTTATAGAAAATAATAGCAAAAAGAAATAACTTAAAAAAGGATCTACTAAATGCAATTTAACTTAACTAATCAAATATAAAATTAATTATTTTACACATTTAATTTAGTAAATAATTTTTCAATCGCTTTTTAAAGGGTTTACAATTATTTCTAATTTCGTTAATATTTAATAGTTATGAATCATTTTGTAGTTCATGTACTGTAAGTTTTAATGTATGCGCAACAGTTTGGAGGTATTATGTCAAAGAGAACAAAATTAGATAGGGATGGAGGTTGCAGAAGATACCATCTACATCTACTAATCTTCATCAGTAAAATTTTTGAAATAAAGACAAATTTAAACTTTTTAAAATCTACCCGTTAAACTCTAGTTTTTCATAACCCATAGTTGTAACGTTATAATAATTGACAGTCTATATACTGTACAGGTGGTCCTATGAGTGTGACAAAGAGTATCCAAAAATTAAGGTATCTATCCTTATAAAATTTGGATTTTTATTTTCTAGGTCATTTGAGGACGCTGGTCTGTCGTGTATAAAAAAATATTAAATATTATTTTTTAGATGCAATATTTATTTTATCAAATGGTATCGTAGGAACTTAAAAATATATTTTAATATTAGGAAATTTTTATTTTAAGTTTTTCTTATGAAATTCGTTAAAGCATGAGGGTCCACAGAATTTAACGTGTAATTTTTGAGCAAAGGGTACGAAATTTGCTTGTACAGTTACTTTGCTGTGCCTTCTTTGCTTCTCTCTTGCCGATTCCATTTATAATGCCTCCATATCTTACCCCATCTGCCTAATGTGGATGGTAAAATGAAAAGTCTTTCTTGATAAACACGCATACCATGCCCACTTTTTAGATAAGGATTGGCAACATCCATTCGAAACTCCTTTCTCGAGATTTACTTCGTTTCCTGATGTATCATGTTGTAAACTACAAAACCATTTACAATAGACATATTAGTAATACGAGTTAAATGACACCAGTACGACTTTCTTCATTCATTATTCGATTTAATACTTTTAGGCACTACATCAAGTCCAGCAACAGAAAAACCAGGCCAGTTGACTAACAAGCGATGTTCTTCAGCTGGTTTTGTAGGCGATGATAATAATTGCAAAAAATTCTACAGATGTGTAGAAAATGGTCAAGGCGGATACATCAAGCATGAATTTACTTGTGGCGATGGGACCGTATGGGACCAGAGTATCCAGGGTTGCAACTATCCACACGCTGTTAGTGGAAAATGTTATGTTGTTCAACCTGGAACAGCTAGTCCTGGAGAAAGTGGTACGTAATAAATGTGGGCGCACCCAAAAAGTTGCTACTGCTGGGGACACCCCCAATAAATATTAAAAATAATGAAGGAACGGCAATAAAAGAATAATAGTAAACAATATTTAGTCTAATTAATTTTTATTTGCTGGTAGATTTTTAAAAAGTAATGTGTTTTTTAGGACCTGGTAGCTCTCAACAAACGGGTGAAACCCAAACTCAACAACAGGGTGGTTCAGATCAAAATACGCAGCAAGGCGGTATCAATCAAAACCAACAGGAAGGAGGGTCCAACAACAATCAACAACAGGGTGGTTCCAACCAAAATCAGCAACAAGGTGGATCCAACCAGAATACGCAACAAGGAGGTTCAAATCAGAATACACAACAAGGTAGTTCAAATGAAAATCATCAAGGTTCAAATCAACAGCAGAGTGGTTCCAATCAAAACCAGCAACAAGGTGGTTCCAATCAAAACCAATCCCATCAACAAGAAAACAATAATCAAGAAAGTGGAACAAAGCCAAACCAGACTCATCCTACGACGGAAAAACCAGGTCAACTTAACAACAACCAATGTTCCTCAGCTGGTTTTGTTGGCGATGATAAGAATTGCAAAAAATTCTACAGATGCGTTGAAAACGGTCAAGGTGGATACATCAAGCATCAATTTTCATGTGGTGAAGGTACCGTATGGGACCAAAGTATTCAGGCTTGCAATTACCCATATGCCGTAAGTGGCAAATGTTACGTGGCACAAACAAGTGTACCCCAACCAGGTTCTGGTAGTCCAAGTTCAACTGAACCGTCAAATGAAAATCAACAAGGTCAAACTGATACTTCTAGTCAAGGCTCTACTAGCTCTAACCAAAACCAAGGTGAATCACATCCAAACGGATCTAATGAGAATAATCAAAGTGGATCTAATCAAAACAATCAAGGCGGATCTAATCAAAGCAATCAAAATGGATCTGATCAAAATAATCCAAGCGGATCAAATGAAGGTGGTTCTAACCAAAATAATCAAGGTGGATCTAACCAGAATAATCAAGGTGGAACCAACCAAAACAATCAAGGTGAATCTAATCAAAACAATCAAAATGGATCTAATCAAGGTGGATCTAACCAGAATAATCAAAGTGGTTCTAATCAAGGTGGAACCAACCAAAACAATCAAGGCGGATCTAATCAAAACAATCAAGGTGGTTCTAATCAAGGTGGAACCAATCAAAACAATCAAGGTGGCTCCAACCAAAACAATCAAAATAATCAAAGCGGATCAAATCAAGGTGGATCAAACCAGAATAATCAAGGTGGATCTAATCAAAATGGATCTAATCAAGGTGGGTCTAATCAAGGTGGATCTAACCAGAATAATCAAAGTGGTTCTAATCAAGGTGGAACCAACCAAAACAATCAAGGTGGATCTAATCAAAACAATCAAGGCGGTTCTAATCAAGGTGGAACCAATCAGAACAATCAAGGTGGTTCCAACCAAAACAATCAAAATAATCAAAGCGGATCAAATCAAGGTGGATCGAACCAGAATAATCAAGGCGGATCGAATCAAAATAATCAAGGAGGATCCAATCAAAATGGATCTAATCAGAATAACCAAGGTGGATCTAGTCACCAAAGTGGTTCAAACCAAACTACAGGACCTCAAACAGAAAAACCTGGACAGTTGACAAACAACCAGTGTTCGTCAGGCGGATTTGTTGGCGATGACCAAAATTGTAAGAAATTTTATAGATGTGTTAATAACGGACAGGGTGGGTTTATAAAGCATCAGTTTACTTGTGGAGAAGGAACGGTTTGGGATCAAAATATTCAGGCTTGTAATTACCCGTATGCTGTAACTGGTAGATGCTACGTGGCACAGCCAAGTACTGGTATAAGTCCAGGTAAACCATCTAGTGAAAATCAGCATGGCCAGGAATCAACTGGCTCCAATCAAAATCAGCAAGGATCAAACCAAAATAATCAAGGTGGATCTAATCAAGATAACCAAGGCGGATCAAATCAAAATAATCAGGGCGGATCCAATCAAAACCAAGGGGGTTCAAACCAAAACAATCAAGGCGGGTCCAATCAAAATAATCAAGCTGGTTCTGATCAAAGTGGATCAAATCAAAACAATCAAGGCGGAGCAAATCAAAACCAAGGGGGTTTAAATCAAAACGGATCTAATCAGAATAATCAAGGTGGATCTAATCAAAATAATCAAGGCGGATCCAATCAAAATCAAGGGGGTTCAAACCAAAACAATCAAGGCGGGTCCAATCAAAACAATCAAGACGGATCTAATCAGAATAATCAAGGTGGATCTAATCAAAACAATCAAAATCAAAGCGGAACAAACCAAATTACTGGACCTCAAACTGATAAGCCTGGACAGTTGACAAACAATCATTGCACTGTAGGAGGCTTTGTAGGTGATGACAGAAATTGCAAGAAATTTTTTAGATGTGTCGAAAATGGACAAAATGGTTATATTAAATACGAATTTGTTTGTGGAGACGGAACTGTATGGGATCAGACTACGCAGGCGTGCAACTATCCTTATGCCGTAAGTGGTAGATGCTATGTGGCTCAGTCTGGCATTTCCACCTTGGGCCAAAACGGAACTGATAATCATCAAAGTGGTGGGTCAAATCAAAACCAAGGAGGCTCATCGAATAATCAGGGTGTGTAACATTTTTGTTTAATATACATATATAGTAAACAAGCACTTTCTTACCGATGTTTAGGTCAGATAAATCTCATTTTACTGGGCTTGGTCGAAAACTAACCAACCTTTTTACAATCCGGGAGGTCAATTCTTGAAACGTCCTTATTGTAAGAGGGCACATTTTCGACAAGTCCACTTATACAGTTAGGCCATTTTTTCAAATTAGTACAAATAGACAAGATAGTACTTTATTTTTTGTTTTGTTTTAAGTATGTCTATATAAACAACACTTTTTATTACAGGGTCTTCAAATAATCAAAATCAGCAAAGTGGACAAAGCGAATCCGATAACCAAAATCAACAAAGTGGAACCGATGGATCCAATAACCAAAACCAACAAGGTGGATCAAGTGGTACAAATAATCAAAATCAGCAAGGGGGCACAAGTGAATCCACTAATCAAAATCAACAAAGTGGAACCGGTGGATCCCATAACCAAAATCAGCAAGGTGGATCAAGTGGCATAAATAATCAAAATCAGCAAAGTGGAACCGGTGAATCCAATAATCAAAATCAACAAGTAGGAACAAATGAAGGTCAGTTAAGCAATAATAAATGTTCGTCAGCTGGTTTCATAGGAGATAATCAAAACTGTCAGAAATTTTACCGATGTGTTGAAAATGGCCAAGGAGGTTACATAAAACACGAATTTAGTTGTGGAGATGGAACTGTTTGGGACCAAAGCATTCTGTCGTGTAATCATCCACATGCTGTCAGTGGAAAATGTAGTCATGCTTCACAGGGACCCAGTCAAACCGACAATCAAAATCAACAACCAGGCAGCCAGAATGGTTCCAATACTAATAATCAAAATCAACAAGGTACTTCAAACAACCAAAATCAACAGAGTGGACAGGGTGAATCAAATAACCAAAATCAACAAAGTGGACAGGGCGGAACAAATAACCAAAACCAACAAAGTGGACAAGGCGGTTCAAATAACCAAAATCAGCAGAGTGGACAGGGCGGATCAAATAGTCCAAATCAGCAGGGTGGGCAAGGAGGATCAAATAATCAAAATCAACAAGGTGGATCCAATAACCAAAATCAACAAGCCGGTAGCGGTGGATCTAGTAACCAAAATCAACAGAGTGGACAAGGTGAATCAAATAACCAAAATCAACAAAGCGGTACAAGTGGATCGAATAATCAAAATCAACAGAGTGGGCAAGGCGGATCAAATAATCAAAATCAACAAAGTGGACAAGGTGGATCCAATAACCAAAATCAGCATGCTGGAAGCGGTGGATCTAGTAACCAAAATCAACAGAGTGGGCAAGGTGATTCAAATAATCAAAATCAACAAAGTGGTACAAGTGGATCCAATAATCAAAATCAACAGGTTGGGCAGAGTGGTTCAAATAACCAAAACCAACAAGGTGGATCAAGTAACCAAAATCAGCAAGCTGGAAGCGGTGAATCTAATAACCAAAATCAACAAGGTGGATCAAACAATCAAAGTCAGCAAGAACAACTGACCAATAACAAATGTTCCTCTGCCGGTTTTATAGGAGATGATCAAAACTGTCAGAAGTTTTATAGATGTGTTGAAAATGGCAAAGGAGGTTATATAAAACACGAATTTAGTTGCGGAGATGGAACTGTTTGGGATCAAAGCATTTTGTCCTGCAACCATCCACATGCTGTCACTGGAAAGTGCAGTGCGGCTCAGCCAGGGCCAAGTCAGACCGGTGAAGGCACTGATCAAGGACATAATGGTAAATATTTATTTTTTAAAACTTCCAAGAAAAAAATATCTTTCACATCGTTCATTTCTTACACGAACTGACATGGATAAATTGGAAAAAGTTATTATCTAAGACACGTTATATTGCTATTATTTACTATACAACCGAATATTCTTTTAGAACAGACCAATTACTTTATTATTTCTTTACTCTTCTTTGCTACTAGATTTTAAAAAGCTACTTTTTTTTAGCAGCCACTTTTAATTACCCTGTATTTTCAAAAATAATTGAGTTCGACCATTTTTATTGATCTTATTTTTGATGCACTTTTAATTTAAACAAAAAGGTATAATTTTTTTTTGGTTTTCACAGAATCAAATCAAGAACAACAAAACCAAAATCAACAGGGATCTAATAATCAAAACCAATCCAATCAACAAGGTTCAAATAATCAAAACCAGTCAAATCAACAAGGATCTGGAAATCAAAATCAATCAAATCAACCAGGGTCTGGTAATCAAAACCAATCAAATCAACAAGGTTCTGGAAATCAAAATCAATCAAATCAACCAGGGTCTGGAAATCAAAATCAATCAAATCAACCAGGGTCTGGTAATCAAAACCAATCAAATCAACAAGGTTCTGGAAATCAAAATCAATCAAATCAACCAGGGTCTGGAAATCAAAATCAATCAAATCAACCAGGGCCGGGTAATCAAAACCAATCAAATCAACAAGGTTCTGGAAATCAAAATCAATCAAATCAACCAGGGTCTGGTAATCAAAACCAATCAAATCAACAAGGGTCAAATAATCAAAATCAATCAAATCAACCAGGGTCAAATAATCAAAACCAATCAAATCAACAAGGTTCTGGAAATCAAAATCAATCAAATCAACCAGGGTCTGGAAATCAAAATCAATCAAATCAACAAGGGTCTGATAATCAAAACCAATCAAATCAACAAAGTTCTGGAAATCAAAATCCATCAAATCAATCAGGCTCTGGAAATCAAAATCAATCAAACCAACAAGGGTCTGGTAATCAAAATCAATCAAATCAACAAGGTTCTGGAAATCAAAATCAATCAAATCAACAAGGATCCAACAATCAACAGGGATCAAACCAAAATCAAGGTCAGTCTGGTTCCAACGATAGTTATTATAGGATCAATAAATTTTTGTTTACTGGCAGAAGATCAGAAATTTAAATCTATTTAAATTTTTTATTATTTTAATACAGTTTTGCAGGAAACCAATTTCCCCAAAAAAAAAGTTCTGAAAATTTAAAAGTGGGGAGTGATGCTAAATATGATAAATTCGGTTATAGTGCCACGTGTTATCTTTTATAACAAAGTTATGGCTGCTCTCTAGAAGGGTCATTGTTAAGATTTAAAAGGGTTGGTTGGTAAAGAAGGATTTTTCTTTACCAACCAACCCTTTTAAATCTTGTTATCTTTTAATATTTCTTGATTGAAGGATAACTTATTAGAATGATCTTCTCAAATATATTTCAAATATACTTACTCATTTGTTCAATTTACTTGTTTCTTGTCAAGCAGGTGGCAATCAACAACCAATCGGCCAGATAGTCAATAACAACTGCAAACGAGAAGGTTTCGTAGGAGACGAGAAGAACTGTCAAACGTTCTACAGATGCGTCGCCAATGGACAAGGAGGTTTGACCAAACACTCGTTTTCTTGTGGCGAAGGGACTGTATGGGACCAACAAGCTCTGACTTGTAACTATCCATGGGCGGTACAAGGAGAGTGTAGTAAGCAACAGGTTCCTGTGCAGGTATGTTCCATACAAAGTCGGATCTAAGCTATTTTTTAAAGGGGGCAAAATAAAAGAAAAATAAAGTGTCGTATTTTTATAAATTATTAGTGCAAAGGAGCCCACAGCCTTTTCGAGAGGTTCGTCGTACCATTCGAACGAACATTGTATTCTAGCAAAAAATACGCACGCACGAATGCTCAGTACCGTGCGAGCAAAAATTATTTACATCAAAGAGGGCCTTGCATCTAAGGAAGTAATGCTTAGCCGTAGAGCTAAATACCTGTTGGGTGTCAGTAACTACCTAAATTAACAATCAATCAGTTATTCCGTCATCTTTGACACTCGTTACAAGTAATTTGATTCATCGCTAATTTTTCCAATTTCTTGAACAATTCACACAATGGACTTTACAGAACAGCACAAAACATTCATGGTTGAAGCGTATTTTCGAAACGGGGTTAGAGTAAATGCTGAGTGGCAATACAATCCGGGTTTGTGCACGGATGATTTTCACGAACATTTTCGTAACGTTGCTTTTATTGCTGGGGATCTTGATCATTGCCTGAAAAGAACCATGGCTGTGTTTAGGGAATCAGGTTCTATACAACACAAAAAAGGAGTAGGAAGACCATAATCTGCTGTAAGAACAGAAGAACTTGTTGCAAACGTTCGTAAAATAATGCAAAATATTCCAACAAATTGTATAAGACGCCTGTTCCAAGAAGTGGGAAGATCTTATGTTACTCTCAATGGTTTACCAAACATTTATTGGAAAGGAAAGGTTTAAGCTAGTTGACATAATGATCGCTAATTGCACCCGAGGGTGTCTTTAATATTAGAACTTACCTAAAAATTAACTGAAAATTTCTTAAACTTTTAACGTTTTTATTACCTTTTTTTGCATTACACGCTTGCATACTGCGATTAGAAAGCATATTGCTTAAATTGTCAAAAAATAACAGAAAATATTCTATATTTAAAAAAAAATTAAATTACATCTTTTCACAACAACAGCGACAACATCAATCAGAAGAATCGACAAAGAGCTGCTTTAGATGGGTGCTAAAATAGGCAATGCAATCGTAAACGTTAATTTTTTCTAGTGTATGATCATTCTTAAGATGTGAGGAAGACAATTATTGTTATTACATCCGATTGAAGAGATTAAAAATATTACGACTAATTAGTTTGATGATGATTTAGAAAATCAATTTATTTTTCTTGCAATGTTCGGCAAAGTTGCCTCTCTTATCTTAACAAGATCTTACCTAATAAATCCTTTATATTGTGTCATTATTTGTAGCTCACTAGAAATTAGTAGTTAACCCAATTTTTACCTTATTTTGACACATCATAATAATTATTTATTTTCATTGGTAGCATTGTGCACGACACTGCATTCAAAATGTTGCGTCGTAACTTTCGAATGATTTGCAAAATTTTTTAAAAGCGTTTTTGAACCGTATAGGCAGCCTTATGCTATTAGTGGTGCAGATTCGAATGCTTGCCTGAGTACTGTTTCAACTGACGAGGAAGAGGTGTTCAAACTCCTCTCAGAACTAGATGAAAATGAGGGCGGTGGTCCTGATGGACTTCCGTCATTTTTTGTCAAAAAATGCGCATCAGGTTTACACGTACCTTTAACCTTGATATTTAATAGATCATTTGCAGAGGGTCTATTTCCCAGCATATGGAAGGATGCCTTTGTTGTTCCTATTTTTAAAAGTGGGAACAAAAATGACATAAGTAATTATAGACCAATTAGTAAGTTAAATATTTTTGGCAAAATATTGGAATCTATAGTCCATAAACGTTTGTTAAATGCTGTCAAACTTAAAATAATCGAGGAGCAACATGGATTTTTTCCAAAAAGGGGAATTGAAACAAATCTTGTACAATATACCAACTTTATCTTAAACGCAATGGACTCCCAGATACAGGTGGACTCTGTGTACACCGATTTTAGTAAAGCATTCGACAAATTGGATCACAATATACTAATTTCGAAGCTTTCTGAAATCGGGGTGCACGGAGATCTGCTTCGTTGGTTGTCTTCGTACATATACTTTAGAACTCAAACCGTCCTTGTCAGTGGTCATAAGTCTGTTCCTTACTTTGTTACATCAGGTGTGCCCCAGGGCTCACACTTGGGACCATTACTTTTTATAATCTATGTAAACGACATAAAGTCTTGTTTTCATTTTTGTGCTTTCTCTCTGTATGCAGACGACTTAAAGTTGTACGCATTGATCAAAAGTATAACGGACTGTATATTAATGCAGAGTGACTTAAATAGACTCCATGACTACTGTCAAAAAAATAGATTATTTCTTAATTTAGATAAGTGTTGCTTTATTTCATTTTCTAGAAATATAAACAAGTTCTTACACGATTATAATTTAAACAGAATTGTATTGAGGAAAGTAGACGAAATTAGAGACTTGGGTATCATATTTGATTGTAAAATGCTTTTTTCTTCACACATAAATTTTGTTGTCACTAAAGCCACAAAAATGTTAGGATTTATTTTGAGACAATGTAGACAGTTTTACTCTGTAACTGCAATGAAGGCTTTATTCTACTCATTCGTTTACAGTAGATTAAATTATGCTACACCTGTTTGGTGTCCCCAGTATGATGTTTATAAGGTTAGGCTGGAGAGAGTACAAAATACTTTTTTGAGATTTTTATACTACAAGTCAACAGGTACATATAGTTATACCGTCATTACATCTGGACTTAGGCAGGAATATCAGTTTTATTCTCTGGAAGCCCGGCGCGAGCAATGTGATATTCTATTTTTATATAAAATACTTAATGGTCACTTGGACTCGCCAGTAATTTTATCAAATATTCTTTTTAATATCCAAGCGAGAGACCTAAGACGTAATTCTTTATTTTTTGAGCAATATTTTCGAACTAATTCGGGTAGGAATTCACCCATTCATAGAATATTACGCTTATATAATTCTAGATTTGCTGATATTGATATATTTCATTACTCATTAAATGTGATTAAAATTAAAATAAAAAATTGTTTTGGATACTAACTTAAGTATATATTATATGGAATTAAGGATTACTTTAGTTTATTACAGTGAATATAAATATAGACTTTATTATTATTTTATATTATGTATATCCGCACACATGTGTTTAATTGTGGATATCATTTTGGACCATTAGGTCTGTAGATATCCCATTCGTCAATAAATAAATAAATAAATAAATGATTGCCACATGTAACAAACTTTCATACCACTTAAAATTCAAAATTCAAATAGAAATCAAACTTATATCTATTATCCTGTTTTTTTGGTCAAAAAATAACTTAAGGTCCAATAAGTAATCTATTTCGTACAAGTTCTGAGTTTAATGAATTTTAAATGAAGACGAAATACACCAATTTTGAAAAAACACCATTTTCCATGAAAAAAAATTGCAGGGGACAACCAGTGGCGGACCTGAAGGAACAACGCCGATAAATCCTACCGGTAGCACACCCACTTTTACAGATTCAAGCACGCAAACGTCAGGCGTTACCCACTCGCCATCTACCAATCAACCTACAACTTCTGGTGGTAGTTCTGCTGTTACGCAACCACCAAGTACCGGTGATGGAAGTACTGGATCGTCTGGCGGTAGCGGAACAGGTAAAAATAAAGTTATACATTATATTATAATGTTAAAACAGAAAAGTATGCAATAAGATTAGTGAATTTGCGACTATCAACGCTCCGGGGGAAGACGATATAAAAATTGTGGATTTTTGCTGGAAATATGCTAATAATACATTTTCAGAAAGATGCTTTACTCATTTCTCGATGCATTTTTTAATCAATCAATCAATAATCTGTCGACTTTAATTTTTTTTATATTAACAGGGCCTTATAATAACTACTAACTGAATAGCCAAATATTACCAGCCAGGAATTTATATTTAAAAATATTTAGGATTTTAAATTGTCTTTTTTTAAATCATTAGTTATACCTATTTTAAAGAACGGTAATTAAAGATTAGTTTTTTCTTGTAAGTAGATACACTGTTTATTTAGAAATTTTTAAAGTGACCTTTATGGTATCTTATTAATAAATCTTTAAAGAAAAAAATACACACTCTACCTTGTTATTACCAACACACACTTTTAATATCTTATTTACCACAGATTTTTCAACAACTGAAAATTTGGTTGCTCACACTAGCACAATAAGTACCGAATATTCTACAGAAGACATCACAAACGCTTCTAATAATGCACAATATACAACAGATGTAATAGGCCTAAATATTACATCATTACCAACAACATCCACATTGATTGAATCAACTAGTATGTTATATATTGAAACCACTACATTTCCTAATACCATCACTACTACTTTAATTGGTTCTAATGTCACACAGAATCAATTACCAACACAAGATACCTTAACAAGTACAACATCAACCATCCAGTTAGAGTCAATAGGTACATCTGAATCAATTGAATCAATTTACACAGAATCAACTGTATTACCATTTACTGATAGTACCAACACATTTTCATCTACCATAGAAAGTGAAACACAACAATCGTTACTTACTTCAACACAAGCAGATACACTGACTACCGAAATTTCTACAACATCACTAGATACAACATCAATTTATAATGAATCAGTTACTGATTCCAATTTAATTCAAACTGATTGGACTACATTTACGCTTATTGATAATACTAACACGCTCTCGGCCACAATAGAAAGCGAAACACAATCAACATTACAAAGTTCAACACAAACCGGTATACTTACCACCGAAGTTCCCGTAACACCACTAGCTACAACATCAATTTATCATGAATCAGCGAGTACATCCGATTTAATTCAAACTGAATCAACTACGCTGCCATTTTCTGATAATACTATCATATTTTCAACTACAATAGAAAGTGAAACACAACAATCGTTACTAAGTTCAACACAAACAGATACACTGAATACAGAAGTTCCGACGGCATCACTAGATACAACATCAATTTATAATGAATCAGTTACTGATTCCAATTCAATTCAAACTGAATGGACTACATTTCCGCTTATTGATAATACTAACACGCTTTCGACCACAATAGAAAGCGAAACACAATCAACATTACAAAGTTCAACACAAACCGGTATACTTACTACCGAAGTTCCCATAACATCACTAGCTACAACATCCATTTATCATGAATCAGCTAGTACATCCGATTCGATTCAAACTGAATCAACTACACTGCCATTTTCTGATAATACTATCACATTTTCAACTACAATAGACACGGAAACAAATCCAGCAATACAAAGTTCAACACAAACAGATACACTTGCTACTGATATTCCCACAACATCATTAGCTACAACTTTAAATCATTATGAACCTACTTCCGATTTAATTCAAACTGAATCAAGTACACTGGCATTTACTGATAATACCATAGTTTCAACTATATCACCAGAAAATCAAACAACAATACTTGCTAGTACAACACCATCTGAAATTAGTACAGTTGATATTCTGACGACAAATGATCCTAATAGACAAAATACTACTATTGGTACTGAGAACACACAGATTACGACTGATACTATTGGTGCCACTGAGCACGGTACTTTAAATACTGATGAAAGTAGTACTTTTGAGAGTACGACGGTAGAAGGTAATTCTATTAAAACACTTAAAATGCACACACCACAATTAGGTTCATATTTTGCACAAAAATTTGCACACGCACTACTAATAGGAACCATTGGTTTTGGCAGGAAACTGATATTTTATTTGTGTTAAAAATATTGCTTTCTGCAATTTTACTCAAACGTGTTTAACCTTACCTTCTCGCATTTTTTTTTATAATGGTTAATAAAAGGTACATCGCCCCGCCATGTTGTATATTTAACTGTTGAATGATTTTATCTCTGTCTCCAAAACACTTTTTAGACCGAAATAATATTCCATTGTGTATAAATGTTTGTTTGGCCGCATTGCTTATATAGGTTTTTTGTATAATTTTGTATAATAAACCCGAACAACACCAGAAAATGTAACTTGTTTTGGCTGATTTTATGTTCATATTTTAATATTCTCCTTTTGTAGGTTCAGGATCAGGACTGGAACCATGCCCCATCGGGCAACTAGAAGGTGACCAAATTGCTTTGGTCTGTCCGACTGGTTTCAGAAGACATCCGAAATACTGCAATCTGTTCTACCAATGTACTAGCGACACTTCCGGCCAACATAACTACAAGATTGTGGTGTTAAGTTGTCCTCATGGTAATATGATTTATGTGCTATAAGCTATTTTAAATAGTATAATAATATATGCTATTTGATATGTTTTAACTATTGTATTAACATTTTTTGCGATTTTTAAGAACAACTGCTTGAACGCTGCTTATGACCTCTGAGAATCAGATTTCCCTAAAATCCAAAAATACGTCCTCAAAGATTTTTTATGGGCCACGTTTGTCTTGTAAAAAAAATGGGCACCCCAAAGGGGAGGGCGCAGCCCTATAACCAACTTTCTTTTTTAAAATTAGACGATACCACTTGTGGCACCTTTTTGGGAAGCTTATTAAAAAAGGAATTTGTCCATATTTTTTTTTTTCATCAGATTCTGTCAAACCATGTGTCAGAAAAGTAATAAAAACTAACTTTTAACGAATAATTACATAAAATAACTTGAAAACTGTAATGCCACTTTTTTAGCGTAATAATTGTTGAAAATGTGCCCTATAAACCTGTTGGCACAGACCCAACCGATGGTAGAACTCTTCCCTTACTCTCTCCAAAACTTCTGGAGTGATTAAACTTATCTCTGCTCGAATCCTTACTTGCAACTCTTCCAGATTTCTAGGTCTGGTGACATTGACCCTGCTTTTTAAATCGTCCTATAAATAAAAATCTAAGGTTGTTATATCCGGGGATCTGGGTGGCCATTCTATAAATCCTCGCCGTCCTATCCACCTATTTGGAAATGTCATATTTAAGAATTTTCTTACATTTGTTGCAAAGTGCGGAGGGGCTTCATCCTGCTGAAAAAAAAATCCTTTGATCTAGATTTCCATAATTAGGGAATATTCTTTGGAGTTCTAGTATTAAAAATGTTTGAGGATAATTTAAATACAGTTCTTCATTTAAATTGCATTCAAAAAATAAATGGACCAATTATTCTGTCTCCTATTATTCCAGCCCAAAGATTCACTTTCCCTTGGCGTTGAGAATGACATTCAACAATCCATTGAGGATTTTCGTCGGAATAATATCGGCAATTTTGACGATTAACCTAAAATTAAAATTAATTATTAATATATATGTTTAGCTTTTGCCCAGCGATTGTATAACCGTTAATTGCATTTAAAACATAATTTTTTGCTTAACTCTCAAACTTACTTGACCATTTAAAGTAAATGTTGCTTAATCAGAAAAAAAGTATCCAAGCTAAATCAATTTGTCGGTTGTTCAATCATCCTAACTTCGCAAAATTATACCCTTCTCTCTAAGTCATCCTCCAATAACTCTTGTACTGGCAGCATTTTGAATGGTTTTATCCTAGTAGACTTTGTGATCTTTAACACCGTTTTATGATCGATATTGTGATCACGAGATAATTGCCATGCTGGTGTAATTGGGTTTTCTTGTTAGGTCAATATGATATCCAATTTAGTTTCATCTGATACTTTTGGGGGTCTTCTTCGAAAAACTTGTCTTACATGACCCAATTATCGAAACTGCTTTTCAATTTTACTGACTACCTCGCGACAGAGGTGGCAAATCGGGATGACTTTCATGAAACAATGCAGCAACTTCTTCTTTACTCCGTTTTCTTTCTCCAAACCCGACCATCATGAAAATTTCAATTTTTAGTGTTTCAGTTAACACGTTCGCTACCGACCAGAAATGGCAGGATCCCGCTGTGAACCAGAACCGTATTTCAGAATATACCTAAATTTTTTTAAATTTTAAGACGCGCTTAATGACTAACCTAAATCAAGTACCTATGGCCATTATAGTGGCAACGGACCGACGCGACGACAGACCGCACAAAGGAAAACAACCACCGCGCGTGGACCAGATCTAATTTACATGCATAAGAATGAGTGTGCATTTTTGGCCACTATAGCGGCCGCGGTTCACCAAGGAGGATTGGAAAGGCCACTATAGTGGCCGTCGGTAGCGAACGTGTTAAATACATTTTTAAAATTTCTAAATTAAATCGATAAAAAATAAACAACTTGTCAAATGTAACAAGACTGGTTGTATTACCATGAAAACAAGGTAATTGGCGTACGGATGGGCCTGTCTCAAATGAGACACATTTTCAACAATTGTTACGCTAAAAAACTGGCATTACAGTTTTCAAGTTATTTTATGTAATTATTCGTTAAAAATTAGTTTTTATTAGATTTCTGGCACATGGTTTGACAGATGTAAAAAAAATAATATGTGGACAAACTCCTTTTTTAATAAGCTTCCCAAAAAGGTGCCACAAGTGGTATCGTCTAATTGAAAAAAAAAGTTGGTTAGGGCTGCGCCCCCCTTTTGAGGTCCCCATTTTTTTTACATTACAAAAGCGTCGCCCATAAAAAATCTTAGAGGACGTATTTTTGAATTATAGAAAAATCTTATTCTTATAGCCGATATTGTTTATTGTAGGTTTGATCTATGATGATAAAAAGGTGCAATGTTTGCCTCAAAATGAAACCAGCCAGGTTTGTACAGGACAGATAGCTCAACGGAGCTTATACAGAAAACTTGATATCAACGCTTATCCACCAGTAAGTTTTAAAAATGCCAATAGTATTAAGAAATCGCACAATAGGGGTTCTGGATGGGTGTGCAGTATAAAGAATGGCGTGTAAGGTGGGGATCCTTGGGGAATCCCTGACTAAATTGAACATAGTGTGGACGTTGCGCGATTTGCCGTAACTAGAAAATTACGTTTTCTAAGAAAGGACTGAATACATTTTATATAAGGGAGCGGAATATTTAAAGTGTATTGAAGTTTATATACAGTGTATGTATAAAGTCTGGAAATGGCTTAATAACATCACAATTTACTGGCCGATTTAAACCAAATTTGGTAGAGTTGACCGAATGACGATATTGGCGTTGTTGCCAGCTTTTTAGTTTGTCTGGAATTCGAACGAATTTTATATTTTTAAATATAACACACAGTATATTTTTACATTTTTATATTCCACATAAAATTATAAATATTTTTTATTAAATGCATTATTAGTCTATACTTCATAGTTTCCGAGATATTGACTCTCGAAAAGTGACATTTTTAAACTTTGACAGCTTATAACTTTCTAACAGTACGTCTTAGAGCAAAACGGCTTACATGTCCCTATCTTCAATTTTTATTATCTTTCCAAAAAAATCAACTTTCAGTTAAACCGGAACAACTATATTTCCTGCTTTCGAGTTACATCCGGTTTAACCGTAAGTTGATTTTTTTGGGAAGATAATAAAATTGAAGATAGGGACATGTAAGCCGTTTTGCTCTAAGACGTACTGTTAGAAAGTTATAAGCTGTCAAAGTTCAAAAATGTCACTTTTCGAGAGTCAATATCTCGGAAACTATGAAGTATAGACTAATAATGCATTTAATAAAAAATAATTATAATTTTATGTGGAATTTAAAAATGTAAAAATATACTGGGTGTTATATTTAAAAATATAAAATTCGTTCGAATTCCAGACAAACTAAAAAGCTGGCAACAACGCCAATATCGTCATTCGGTGCGTTAGATCCTCTTACACAACTTTACCAAATTTGGTTTAAATCGGCCAGTAAATTGTGATGTTATTAAGCCGTTTCCAGACTTTATACACACACTGTATAAGGCCATCATGCTTGATGAAATGCTTTTCTCCTTGTTACGCTTTGCTAAAACATGCTTTTATTTTATCATTTTCATGTCTATATTACTACAAAGTTTGGCACTATTTGCTAAAAACGTAACCTAGGATGATTTTACAATTTCCTTTCCTTCCGTTAGATTTTGATTTCAGAATTTATTTAGTTTCTACCTTGTAGTAGGGATAAAACAAATAAAATAACTATTTTTAATACCTATAACTTTGAATAGATCCAAGTTCCCACTACAAGATCTCTCTGTCCGAAAGAAGGATACCATGAACTTGAATCGACAGAATGTTCAGAACAATTTGTCAAATGCCAAAGAAACTCCAGAGGCTTGGAAGGCTACCTGTACCAGTGTCCCGAAGGATTTGCTTATTGGCAAATAAGTCGGTAAGTATTATTTTTACGACTATACAGTTTAAAAATTATTTTTTATTCAGCGCTTTTTTAGCAATCTTAAAGATCATTATTAACTGGATGTCATCCTATTAAAAAATGAAACTATTCTTACCACATGTACATAACATACTATACAGGGTGCTTCAATAAAAACTCCCACGCCAATTATTTCGAAAACTAAAAGTGACATGTAAATTTTGTAAATTCTGTAAACGCCCGTTTTTAGCCTCTATGAATGGCTTCACAACTGTGTAAAAAATGTGTTTGAATAATACAAAATGTAGGGGGCACCATGGTGCAAAGAATTTTTTCGATGACGGGAACTTTTAAATTTTGTGGTTCATAAAGATAATTAATTTTTGATCACATTATGTCCCATAAAAAATTTTGATAAATCCAACATGAACGGAGATATTTAGGGTCAAGTTTTTTTAAAAATAATTTTAACGAATATTTTAATTATAAATGTTTTTAATATCCTTTAGCAGATTTTAATTAAATTTTGGTAATGATAATTTTAGTGATAAAACGCTCGTGTAGCGCTAAATTATTACGTCTAGTGACGTCTCAGGGGGCGCCTTAACAAATATTATTGGCAACAAATAAGACGCTACTGAGTTTTTGGTAATTTTTATATTTTTTCGGATTAAGCAACTAAAAATATCCTTTTATTGTCTATTAAATTGTTATCATATCTTGCTTCGTTTCCGAGAAATAAAAATAAAAACAATTTTATTGCATATCGTTGGAAAACAAAAAACATTAAATAATTAATACGTTGTATTTTTTGCTATTAATCGAATTGAACCGAATTATTATATCGATTTGCTATGTGTGTATATGAAAACGGCAATAATTTTGAACACCTCATTAAATAGTTTTTGGTATTGTTCTAATTTTCATTAATAATTTTGTATAATTTCTCATCAGTTATTTCATAAAATTTAAAATATATTTTAATTTTATTTTATTATGCTTTAATGGTTAAACTTTGCTTTTAAAGAACAAAAAACACAACGTATTAATTATTTAATAATTTTTGTTTTCCAGAGATATGCAATAAAATTGTTTTTATTTTTATTTCTCGAAAACGAGGCAGGATATGAAAACAATTTACCAGACAAGAAAAGGATATTTTTAGGTGCTTAATCCGAAAAAAATATAAAAATTACCGATTAGACGTCACTGGGCGTAATAATTTAGCCCTACACGAGCGTTAATTGCTAAAATTATCATTACCTACCAAAATTAAATTAAAATCTGCAAAAGAATATTAAAAATATTTGTAGTTAAAATACTTACTCGTTAAAATTATTTAAAAAAAAAACTTAACCCCAAATATCTCCGTTTATGTTGGCTTTATCAACATTTTTTTTAGAACATAATTTGATCAAATAATAATTATCTTTATGAACCACAACATTTAAAAGTTCCTGTCATCGAAAAAATCCTTTGCATCGTGGCGCCACCTACATCTTGTATTATTCAAACCCATTTTTTACACAGTTGTGAAGCCAATCATAGAGGCTAAAAACTGGCGTTTACAGAATTTACATGTCGGTTTTAGTTTTCGAAATAATTGGCCTGGGAGTTTTTATTGACACTGTATATATTTTTGGATATATTTTTTCTCTCCTAACAACAATAATTCTAAAATCGACACGATTGTCGGCAAAAATTTCCGAATTGTACGCCTTAAAAATTACCATCCGATCAGTGATAAAAGTGGTGTTAAAATAAATTAAATAGATACGGAAAAAATAAATATTAAGATAGTTGGTTGTCTTTAATTGACTTGAAATAAGTTAAAAACATCTACTTAATACATCATATAGAATTATTAACAACGTTTATAAAGTAAACATCTTATCTTGCTATTGCAATTATTCGTTCTGTGTGCTGTTCTCCTAACGTGACCAACGCGGTTAACATTGCTATGAATTACCACATTGCAAGGCCGTAGCCAGAAAATAATTTCGGGAGGGGTTTATTCCAGTGGCGGATTTAGGATTTGTTCTAGGGGGGGGCGAAAAGGGAACTGCGCCGAAGGCGCTCTTTTGCGCGAAATTTTTTTGGGTGCCACGCCCTTTTTTGGGTAAAATAACCGTAAAGCTTAATCTGCGGCAATATGCCAGACTTTAAAACACTCTCTTAATTTAAAAGAAATTCGAAATTTGAAATGTCGGTCGACAAAATAAACAATAACCTATTTATTTTACTAATTAACATGTCTCTTATATTAAGTCATAATTATATCTAAGTATAATAATTATTATAATAAATTATATTATGTAATAATAAGATCAAAAACAAAATAAGAATAAAAACGAAAAATAAACAATAAGAACAAAAAAATATCTGAAGTACCTACTTAGTTTGTACTAAATTACAAAATCAAGTTTCCTGTTCTTAGAAGAGAAAGTATTTATGATTTTGTTTACATCTACGTTTATATCACGGTGGACATATAGGAAAGCCAGACCATTAAGGCGATCTGCAGCCATTGTAGCCCGTAAATAAGATTATTTGTTAACATTTCGGGGGGAGGGGTTACAACCTCCCTAACCCCCCCCCCCCCCTGGCTACGGCCCTGCCACATTGCTTGAATTATTACAAGCGCAAAGTTGTTTGTAGATCCCTCAATTTTTATTAAAAACACAGCTACACAAAAAATGTTTGGCCTGAGGGTCTACTCAGATGATATAGATGATGTTTACTAATGTTTTCGGTGCTTCTGAATCATAATCCGAAGTAAAATTAAATCCCATCACATCAGGGTTTCGCAATAACATCAAAAAAATTTATTATCAAAGCTGTTATGTCCGGCAAGGGTGTTACGTCAGCTTTCAATTAAAAAACTAATCAGATAATCCTCACACACCCTAAACCGTATAATCCCAAAACTCCATAACATAATGGCAATGTCACGGGGGTTGAGGATTCCTTAAACCCATTCCATGAAACCCAATAACCCCATAGATTGTTATGATTTTAGTAACATGGTTATCGGATTCGGATTCACCAGCTCCGAAAACATAGTCAGACTCTTAGGCCCAAAGTTTTTTTGTATGGCTATGTAATAATTATTAGTTATACATATTATTTTATTAAATCGACTTATTAAACTGGAAAATATTTATTTTTATTGTTGAAAAATTACTTAAGCAATGGAAAACAGTTTGTTCAAATGGAAAATGTTAAAAGTTCACAAAAAAAATCACAACTTGTGGTGTTCCACACGGATCAACCTTGGGACCCACTTTTTTTTTAATCTACATTAATTCTATAGCAAAATTAAATTTAATTAAAAATAAAATTATTTGCTGATGATACTACTATTGTATATATGCCTTGAAATTAATAAATTACTATTACATTTTAATAAATCATCTTTTATGTTTATAAGTAAATCAAAGTTAAAAAATAATAATATTTCTTCACTATCTTTTAACAATTATATAATTAAATATACTAAAACAAATAATTTTTTAGGTTTATTATATTGATGAAAATTTAAGTTGAAAAAAAACATATTGAATATTTAGGAAGTTACATCTCACCAATAATTGGCATTTTGTTTAAACCTAAGAATTATATATCATTACAATATTTAAAAAATATATATTATTCTTTGGTTTATTCAAAATTACGGTATGTGATTTCAATTTGGGGATCAGCGAATTTAACTACAATGCAGCCATTAAAAAAACTACAAAGCACAATAATTAAATTCATACATAAACTTCCTTTTTTAGAACCAACTATAAATTTGTATGAACCAAACGGATATTTAAATTTAGAAAAGCTTGATAAATTAAAACTATGCATTATACACTCTATTATTATTAAAGAAAAACAAGTAAATTTAATATTTCCTTCGACCAACATTATTCACATCACGAGACACAACCATTATATTCAAACATCTATGGTAAAGAGTACTTTTGGCCAAAGATCAATATTATATAAAGGAATACCAATTATGGACTTTAAAAAACACTCAAAAAATATTTTTTAAAACCAAACTAACTTTAACGCATTATATATTATTATTTTTTTGTGAATGGTTATTATAATATATTATATATATTTTAAAATAATTTAAATGGAGTTATTAATAGTTACTAAACATGATTTTTATTATTTGTGATTTTATATATATTGTATATTTGGTGTTATATTCTCTGTAATAAACTTTTTAAGTTGGTTAAAAATAACGATATATTATGAGTAATAATTAAAAAAACAGCTAATTCTATTGTTTTTTTTAATTTTAGACGTTGTGAAAGAACGTCGAAACTCCTTCATTGTGCGGGCTACGATCTGCCAAGAAGCAAATGGGAGATCCCACTCGAAACAATCGACATTTCATATAGACGAAGAAAGGACATTACCTTGCCATTGTAGAATACTTGTAAGCCATAGTAAAGTCCGTGGTGAGATAAACGCATTCCATGTTTTACACGTGCATCGATGAGCTCTTTTTTGGAACTAGAATGGACATACTTTTGTCGCATTTATTGGCGTTTCCAGATTTATTTTAAAATTCTACGTCAGGTTCTAGTGCTATAACGATAAGGAAGGCAGATCAATTTTGTCTATTTTATTTTAATCTGGACTTGTATAGCCACTAGTACATTTATTAGTATTTGTAATAAATAAATATATTAAACACAAAGCCCTAAAACATATGTAATGTATTTTAGTTCTTAACCGAAAAGAGTTTCATTGTCCAGTGTATTAATACAATGTAAAATGCCATATATTATCTGCTACGGACTTCAACTTAGATATTGAGAATATTCTAATACGTAAAGTTAATTTATCAATAGAAAAAATAGGCTTAGATCAGAGCATTACCTATTTGCAGTAAAAGTACTATTGTATCTAAACCAAGTGATATTAGAAGTATAAAAACGTATGTCAGTTCTCTGCAATAGCATTTTCGTTGCTAGTTTATAGGTAACGATATAAAACTATACCAATGTACGTCATCGACTTAATGAAAAATCCAACCAGTGTGTTGTTTGGTACGTCACGTAATTATGCCTCTGCAATATGGAGAACTATAGGGTAGGAGGCCGATCGACAATGGCAGCATTTTCAAATTCTGTCCCGGTTTTTTGGTTAGTTCGCTATTGGCCGATAGATGGCTCTCGCGTCCGAAGTGGGCTGATGTTGTCTTCTTCTTCTTCGTTTTTAATATGGAAAACTAGATCCTCCATAGTTTTTAACTTTGACTTAAACCCTTTATTTTTCTGTGCTTTTACTTTTGACAATTGACATTTTATTTTTTGAAATAACAAATAATGTTTGAAGGCAAGACAAGACAAATAACGTTGTATTGTAATTAATTTCCATATTTATAATGAATAATGGTACAATTTATAAAAGTAGAGTTTGCTTTGTGTCGGGGTGTAAGACAGGATTTTTTTCAGAGAGAAAATGCAGCCAAATAAGTCTCTTTCTAGCTCCAAAGGTATAGCTAGAATGTTTAATACCCTGTATTTTAAAAACTAAGCATCGTTGGAACTTTATACAGGCCGAGTTTACTAATAAGTATAAAAAAGTAAATGTAAATTCATATAAAAGTCCTTATTTGTTCCTTAAAGAACTAATTTAAATAAAAATAATTATTGCGTCCATAAGAAACCATTATTTGATAGCCCACTTCGAACACGCGCGCCATCTTACAGCGACTCTTAAAGCTGAATTACCGATGCTAATTTGGGACCGAATCCAATGCATTGCGATCGGCCTCCTACCTCAAGTCCTCCATACTTTGCAACAATATACCGCTATTATTATTTGGTCGTTTTGGTTACAAAGTTGCCGGAAATTTGTTAAACATACCCTTTGAATAAATTTTAAATAACACGGCTATAAACGACTAATGAACGGCTAATGCATGGCTATAAACGGCTAATAAACGGCTATAAAAGGCTAAAACGGTTCAAAAACAGGAAAAAAGGCTCAGAAAAAGCTTATTACCACCGGCGCATGCGCAGCAGGGACGACCGGAATTGGCGCTCTCGCTCTTCTCAGAAGATACTTTTAAGTTGGCAGTTATGAAATACCAGCGATCCATTTTAGGTTTCCGAGGCGAAGGGCACACTTTTGTTGTGTTTGATGAAGTTTGTGATGGGTTTTTGCTTTTAATAGTATGTGCCTCCAACTCCTCTAAATAATAAATGGCGTACTACTATCTAGTCGTTTTGGTGCTTCTTATTTTCTTTATGTTTTATGTCATATTTTTATTTTAACCAAATTCCAAAATTTAAAAATATTAAAACCCGAAATAGGCCAAATTAAATTTAAAAAATAGAGGTTGAGGTACGTGCCCATTAACTAAATTGGCACAGTTAGGTATTTATTTTATTTATTTTTTACTCTAAGACAAAAAAGGACAAACCTATTCTGAACAGCAACATTTGTACATTTTGATTATAATACTTATAAACGACAAAACATTACAGAAAACGATTTTTCAGATTATCGTTTAGAAAGTCGTTATAAAATCTATAACGAGGAAAGTTATTAGACGACATCGTTGATAAACGACTTTTTGGAAAATAGGGACTTGGGGCCCGACTTTTTTTTGTTAGGTATTGGTTACATTTATTTTGCACGGGGAGCGACTTGTCATGGGGATACTTTAACTAAAACTGATCCTCTTTAATCTCTAATTGTTCAAGTTAGTTATCCAAGTCAATAAAATAATTACTCCGTCAATACTACGAGGTCATCCAAATTCTTGGATGTCCAATATTTCTATGTCGTTCTCCAACAAGTCATTATCAAAAAATCCTAACTTTCCCTCCACATTAAAACAATTGATATATACATATATACAGTTTACACCAGAAAAAAGAAAAGAATTTTAACATTTTTTAATATTTTTCGGAACTACACCTACAAAATGTATCAATACGCACGCGCACATATCGACTTAAGGTTAACTCTGCGCTAATCCTCGAAATTGGAAGGATTAGTGGTAAGCCCAACTTATCGCTCATGGTGCAAATGGGCATTAGGGTTCTGACCAATCAAGCACTTTCTGGGTATTGTAAAATTATGACGGAATATGCAACAGGAATGGTTTGGTGTGACAGTATTTATCGAATCAGAATCAACGTGGCGTGGCAGCCATTTTGAAAACTGTTATCATTTCTACAAATTTTTCTACCCGGTGTTGCACCGAAGGAAGGGGGAGGGTTAGAACCCCTTCCATGCAGGGCCTGGTGAAAAAATATTAAGGTGCATAATTATTACAATAAATTAACAAAATTTAGGAAAATGCATTTTTCAAACGTAACTTTTCAAAAGGTTTTATCACGGATCTGGGTTTGTAAAGGCCTAAAATATGAATTTTCCAGCAATTAAATGATCGAGTATAATATAAGGACTGCTGACAACCATGTTTGGTAACGGTAAATTGTTAAGTTATGACGTGCATTGGCCCAAAACTTGCAAAGCATATTTTAAGATATAACGATTTCTAACTTTTTTGTAAAGTACTTGCAGTAATGTAATACAATATAGAAGTGCGAAATAAAGAAATCGTCCATGCAGTGTTTGCAAACTACCTGTACGATTTTTTTTAATGTGCTCGTCATTATTTATTTAAGTAGATAATAAAATGTATCATAGTCAGTTGAATAATTTCTACGTAAATACGTGGAAATTTAACGAATATGAGAAATATTAAGAGAATACTAATTTTACACAATTTGATTTTTCATATTTTGACATACGTCAAAGTTGTAAGAGCATCGTTAATATTTATAAATTACAACGTATGTACCGGGTGTTCCATCTAAGGAGGTAATCGGCTATATCTCAGAAAGTAATAACACTAGGACTTTGGAAAAAAATATTTATCGATAAAAGCGGCCAAGAGAAATTGCTGGAAATTATTTTTAAGTTCGAAAAATGACCGCTAGGGGCCGTAAGAGAACTTTCAAAATAGAAATGCCGATTTTCTCTTGATTTTTCTTAATAAAAATATGTTTAAAATATAAGCATTGTATTCTTCCTAAAATTATGCAACCTTATGTTGAATCGTTTTTTTCTATTTTCAATAATAAAGTGGTGGGAGAAGGTCAAACCTTTATTCTTTCAAACACTGATATCTCTGCTTTGGATAGACCGATTTTATTTAACTTGGTCTTGAAAAAAAGCCCTTCTTTTCCTCTACACGCTGATCCATTAACTATACCATATTGATTCTAATGGTGGCCACCAGATGGCGTTTTTCCATAATTCCTCAATGAATAAGGATTTTCTCAAAAAAATCAAATGTTATAATATGACTTTTTCATCATATTTTATTTTAGGCTTATAAAGGCTATTAAATTGTGGAATAAAAAATCCAGGTCCGTATTTAAAATAAAAAAGTTGATGATGTTCGCTCGAATCCGAAACGTCGGATTAAAAAACTAACCCCATCAGCTTGTAGAGAAGGAAAAGTTACTATAAGGAACTGAAAACCGCAACGTGATATATTTTGTTAAACTAGAGAAATTAGGAATAATAATAATTAATATGGAAAAATAGCCCATTTTTAAAACTAATTTCTCTAGTTTAACAAAAGATATCACGTTGCGGTTTTCAGTTCCCAATAGTAACTTTTCCTTCTCTACAAGCTGATGGGGTTAGTTTTTAATCCGACGTTTCGGATTCGAGCGAACATCATCAACTTTTTTATTTTAAATACGGACCTGGATTTTTTAATTCACTATTTAATAGCCTTTATAAGCCTAAAATAAAATATGATAAAAAAGTCATATCATAACATTTGATTTTTTTGAGAAAATCCTTATTCATTGAGGAATTATGGAAAAACGCCATCTAGTGGCCACCATTAAAATCAATATGGTATAGTTAATAGATCAACGTGTAGAGGAAAAGAAGGGCTTTTTTTCAAGACCAAGTTGAATAAAATCGGTTTATTCAAAGCAGAGATATCAGCGTTTGAAAGAAAAAAGGTTTGACCTTCTCCCACCACTTTATTATTGAAGATAGAAAAAAACGATTTCCAACATAAAGTTGCATAATTTTATGAAGATACAATGCCTATATTTTTAATATATTTTTATTAAGAAAAATCAAGAGAAAATGGGCATTTATATTTTGAAAGTTCTCTTACGCCCCCTAGCGGTCATTTTTCGAACTTGAAAATAATTTTCAGCAATTTCTCTTGGCCGCTTTTGTCCACAAATAAGTTTTCTCAAAGTCCTAGTGTTATTACTTTCTGAGATATAGCCGATTACCTCCTTAGGTGGAACACCCGGTACAGTGTTTAAATAGTTATTTGTGTAACTAGTGCAAAAAGTATATATTTGTTGCATGATGCATGTATGCTGAGTGCAACAAATATGCTTTTTGCACGTGTTGCACAGAACATTTTTCTACGATCGAATTTAATCTTTTTTGTTCAAATTTTATGGAAGAATATTTTATAATACGAGAAATATTACTAACTAATTCTTAACAATAACATGAACAGTTTAAACTAACGGTATTTTTATAAAACTAGTTAAGTATTTCCTTTTTTTGAGTTAATTTTAATTTTAATATCGCGTTAGAGCAGTTTACTATGGTAACTGATGGACAAAAAAAAAATGTTTCCTTTAGATTAAACTCCTAATCAATAGAGTATTAAAGTATTACTGCAAAAAGTATGTTACTCTTTACACTAGTGTAAAAAAGTATGTTATTTTTTGCACTAGTGTAAAAAATAGTAACTTTTTGTACGATCGTAGAAAAAAGTAATTTTTTCTAGAAGCATGCAGAAAATTTAATTTTTAACACAGATTTTAGTGTAAAAAAATTGTTTTTCAGCACTAGTGAAAAAAATTTTATTAGTGACGGGATAATCGGATTATTTTTAGACTCGAATGCTTTGTCTTCATTTACTTTAGAGACTCGAATGATTATGACATTTATTTTTGTTTTCTAAAAAATAAAAATAAAAAGAGTCAAACACTACATTTCCGATAATAAAACACAATAATCGAAGGCAATGGTGACAATATGAGTAATGCTTTTCCTTATTTATTTATTAGAAGTCACTGTGACAAAATATAATTTCAAAAATTTAAAAGATTCGAATTCGAAAGTAAAAATTAGATTATAACTGTTGGACTCACGTTATTTCCGCATGCTAGTAGAAAAGTAATTGTTCCAAACCGCTTGTGGAAAATGAGTTTTCGGGACATGTTATGGAAAATACTATTAGTTTAAATAAGGTCAACAAATTTTGTTTTCACGATATTAATAAAGGGATACCCGAGGGGATACCATACAATTTTTGTGGTTTTAAATTGGGTACCTATGTGGACATTACAAGGCAATTAACAACATGCATTTTATTTAAGTTTCAAATTTACGTTACAATTTAAAGATGTTCACGTGACGTCATCACTTTAACATAATATGTTAAATAATCATCAAATTGTGTTAATCTAAAAATTAAAATCAACGCTTTTTGCATAATTTCTTTATATTTTTCGTGCTAAATCTATGTATTTCCGGATTTCGTGTCCTCAAACATATATATTTTTTAATATATACGATAAAGTTTTAATTATTAATTAATAATAAAAATAAATGTAATTTTAAGGAGGAAATAAGTTTTATGAATTTCATTTTATTTTCTTTCGAAAGTTAATTAAAACAGCTTAATTGATTTATTTTAAATCCTGTAAGTAAGTATTTCTTTTTATTATAGGATATTTCGGGAATGGAAGCTAAGCTTCAACTCCGCCAATAATAATTACAATTTTTCACACTCCTCTAAATTACAAAGAAGCCATATTTTTTTTATTTTCTTATTACTATTATTATTGTAATTTCTTAATAATTCTTACGTTATTTTAACTGACTTTTGGTAAGTTATAATTAACTTTTCACCCTTTTAGAAGAAATTCGAGAGGGATGCGGGTGATACAAAGAATCCCCAGAAACCTACATTCTTCGTGTAATAACCTTCACTTTGTTTTTTGAGAATAATACTTCAAACAATTATTGTTTCTAAAAAATAAACTTTACTTTCTTTATTTATTATGCGACAGTTAAATTTTTTTCAAGATTTTTTGTCGTAAAATTTGGGTTTTGGTTTTGGAATATTTATTGCAATCTTTATCTGTATTTTTAAGAACTATTATTATAATTATTACTATTATCATACATGTACTGAGTAATTCATAGGTAATTTATAGGATTTAAGTATTTATTATACAGGGGTTTTCTAATTTAAAAACATTAACATACAGTTATAATATCCTGGCGATTATTTCATTTAGTTGCTTTTTTACACCATAATAAGGTAAATGATAATAATCGTCACCAATCATTATCGATTTATTGTGCAGTTTACTATTTGACTGAATTTTACATTTTATTTTTCACAATTTTTCTTGGTACCATTCTTAATACTAGCTGTATATTTATGAAAATTCGTGCCCTGTATCAAAAACTATGTGAAAATATTGCCATTTTGTATTTTGATAAAAGAAATAAAATTATAAATGAAATAGAAGTGTTTATTTATTATTATACAGGGTGTCCCAAAAGTAATGGGACACAGAGCAACAGCAGACTCCTTAAGGAGAAATAATGGGATTTATTTAAACTTGCCTTATCCCAAAATTGATAACAACCAAGATACAGGGTGTCAAAGTTTTAATTTTGTTTTCGTTTCTTTGCGATTATTTCTTAACGAAACGATATAGCAGCACAAAATTAAGGATGTTGGGGTTTTTTGAGGTGAGGAATTCAAAATTATTTATAGTTTTTGTGTAACCAGTAGAGGGCGCGACATGGCCCACTCCTTTTAGCTGGCATAACTTTGTTTAGGCTTCTTATATCGATCCGACTATTAAAGAAATAAGTTACTTTACATCTTTTAGATCAAAAACATATAACTTATTGAAGTCGCTAGGAGCAACCATTTTCGAGATAATCGCATTCGATGTTTTTAATGCAAGAATGCTAAAATATTTAAAATAATTGTTATTCGTATTGGTATTATCACAGCTGGCCTTGATTAAAAACGACGACGTTTCTAAGGCAACAACATGTTACACAAAGTATTATCTGCCGAAGTTATTAATTTTCTACGTACCCATAAATTTTTTGGTAATGCCTCGACATAATTTATTTTCCAATGCGGAAATGTGCGAAATTATCTAAATGAACTTCCCTGAACGTTGGATAGGCCGTGGTGGCCCCTTGCCTTGGCCGGCGCGTAGTCCGGATTTTAATCCAATGATCTTCTGCATTTAGGGTTATTTGAAAACCAATGTTTATAACGAGTTATAATGAGTTAAATCAAAAAATTATAAATTCTTTTAATCTGCTCAGAAATGATGAAGATCTCTTGTTTAAAGTCTGACAGTCTTTTGTAAAACGTGTAGCGAAATTTAATGTATTGAGGTCAATGGTGGCCATTTTGAACAACTGCTATCACGACGTTACTATTTTTATTTCTAACTATTTTGTTACTTTTAAATGTTATTAAACTAAGTAGTAAATAAACTTTTTGATTAGAATAAAATTAGTAATTCCGTATAGGAAAAAACGTTTTTATTAGAAAAAAATAGTCAACCTTAAGTATCTACATTAACTTTGACACTTAGCAAATGTAGCTTATTTACAATAATTTTAGGTCAGAAATTCACCGTTGCTCGATTTTCCGTTGCTTTTGGACCACGTACTTAGTTTGCATTGGACATAATGAAATGCGACTATCTCGAAAATGGTTGCTCCTAGCGACTTCAATAAGTTATACGTTTTTGATGTAAAAGTAACTTATTTTTTTAATAGTCGGATAGATACAGGGTGGCCCTTTAGTGTGACAAAGTACAATAGCTCCGTTACTATTTCCAATACATTAAAAATATTAATACAAAAGTTGAAGGGCAGTAAGTGACTTATAATGTAAAATTATTTTTAACTCTATAGGGTGGCTCAAAAAAGCGGAACAAGAAAAAATGAACTTTTTTCAAATGGAACACCCTGTATATTTTTACATTTTTAAATTCCACATAAAATTACAATTATTTTTTATTAAATACATTATTAGTCTATACTTTATAGTTTCCGAGATATTGACTCTCGAAAAGTGACATTTTTGAACTTTGACAGCTTCTAACTTTCTAACAGTACGTCTTAGAGCAAAACGGTTTACATGTCCCTATCTTCAATTTTTATTATCTTCCCAAAAAAATCAACTTCCAGTTAAACCGGAACAACTATATTTCCTGCTTTCTAGTAACATCCGGTTTAACCGGAAGTTGATTTTTTTGGGAAGATAATAAAAATTGAAGATAGGGACATGTAAGCCGTTTTGCTCTAAGACGTACTGTTAGAAAGTTAGAAGCTGTCAAAGTTCAAAAATGTCACTTTTCGAGAGTCAATATCTCGGAAACTATAAAGTATAGACTAATAATATATTTAATAAAAAATAATTATAATTTTATGTGGAATTTAAAAATGTAAAAATATACAGGGTGTTCCATTTGAAAAAAGTACATTTTTTCTTGTTCCGCTTTTTTGAGCCACCCTATAGAGTTAAAAATAATTTTACGTTATAAGTCACTTACTGCCCTTCAACTTTTGTATTAATATTTTTAATGTATTTGAAATAGTAACGGAGCTATTGTACTTTGCCACACTAAAGGGCCACCCTGTATAAGAAGCCAAAACAAAGTTATGCCAGCCAAAAGAAGTCGCCCTCTACTGCTTACACAAAAACTCTGGATAATTTTGAATTCCTCACCTAAAAAAAATCCAAAATCCCTCATTTTGTGCTGCTATGTCGTTTCGTTAAGAAATAATCGCAAAAAAACGAAAACAAAATTAAAACTTTGACAACCTGTATCTTGTTTGTTATCAATTTTGGGATAAGGAAAGTTTAAATAAATCGGATTATTTCGCCTTAAAGAGTCTGCTGTTGATCTGCTTCTCATTACTTTTGGGACACCCTGTATAGTAGTGTTGGTGGATGTTTGTTATTGTTGGTTGTTATTATTTCCGACTTTTTCCTCTTCGTTTGCTGCCAGAGCCATTTCCGAGGAGACCTACGGTTTAACGTGGGCTTCGAGCCACGATCCTCAGTCATTCGAAGCACCCCCAAGCGCTATCAACCCTTGGTATTGCGCTTCCATGACCTACCCATTGGGAAGTGTGTTTCTTCCCCCGCACCCCACGAGATATCCGATCTCATTCGGCCTGGTTACAGGCGTGAATGGGGTGGCATTGGGGGATGATATACTCTTCCCTAATTTTTGCTCGACGCTGGACCCACGTCAAGACGTATACTATTAAAATCCACCGGGCTCGAACCAGTTTGCCGGCACTGCGATACGAACCCACAAATGCTCGTCCTAGAGTTCTCAGGGACTGTCGCGTTAACCACGGAGTCATCGATGCCGTCGGTGGATGTTTACCAGTGCGTCATCACTTATATACGTCATTAAAATCGTATCAATTAAATCTAATATAAGTACGTAAAAAAAAGTCACACTGTTATAGGTATGCCTAGAGTTAATATATATGTCGTAGGCTAATTACAAATTTAGTCGTTTTATAAATGGCTAGGTATATTGTAAAATGAAGAATAAATACTGAATTTTTACAATTCGACTGAACGTTTTAGGCGTTTTATAAAACTCCGAATTGCTCTCAGGCTCATTGTAAACGGTTCTTCAATCTCGTTTGTTTTAGGTATTTTAGGATATGACTGATTATAACTATAGTCATTTTGTAAAAGACTGGAAGGTACTTACACATTTTATAAAACGCCGATTTATATTGTTGATTGATTGTATAATATTTTAAACAAATAAATAGTAAGTGGACAGTTTATTTTTGTCATAACATCATAAATTAATGGGTAACTCTTACAACACATGTTCCGACATTCGCTACATAATTTACCAAAAGAAACAATTAAAAAACTAACTACTAATGAGGACTTAGAAAAGGTATTAACTAATATTATAAGCAAAGAAGAAAACATGACCGAGGAAGAAGAAAATTTAACAATTAATTCATTTGAAACGCTTCAAAATACCAACGAAAATTTGAAACCACAATTTCTGGGTCAGAATATTGCGGTTGAAGTACCTACATTCGATAGGGGACCACTAGACCTTTAAAATATATTGTGAACTATCGTAGAAATAAAAAATGGAGTATATCAAATTGGTACTAAGAACGGAATTTTGAATCGATGGTTTTCAAGAGACGAAATCGTTGGCATTGAGTATCCCGAACCAATTCAGGTTTTGGAAGGAAACATTTTTTCTTTGAGAGAAGCTTTAGCAAATTTTTCTAAATTTGGAGGGCAGGGATTCAAAAAATATTCCTGCAAAACAAGGAAAACGTAGTGCTACACAAATTAGTGTTTTTGTTTTAAGGCTCACTTGAAATGCAATAGTAAATGTCATTCAAGTGGACCGTGTTCAAATAAATGAAATAATATTACTTTTAAATTATATTAGATTACATAATGTAAATAATAATATATACCTAAATTTACGTAGCGAATATAGGAACATATGTTGTAAGAGTTACCCATTAATTTCTTTTATGATGTTACGACAAAAATAAAGTGTCCAACTTACTATTTATTTGTTTGAAATATTATACGATCAAGCAACAATATAGATCGGTGTTTTATAAAATGCCTATATAAGTAGTTTCCAGTCTTTTACAAAACGACTAGTTATAATCAGTCATATCCTTAAACAAACGAGATTAAAGAACCGTTTACAATGAGCCTGAGAGCAATTCGGCGTTTTATGAAACGCCTAAAAACTTCAGTAAAATTGTAAAAATCCAGCACCTATTTATTCTTCATTTTACAATATGCCTAGTCATTTATAAAACGACTAGGCGTTTTATAAAACGACTGAATTTGTAATTAGCCTACGACATATAATACATTAGTATCAATTTTACAGCAAAATATGTGGTTATCAAAATTAAAAAAGAGTAAAAACACTATAAAACACGTAATAATACCTTTTTCTACGACTACCTGTTTTACAGTTATTAGGCGGCGAACTCTTGAAACTTCGATAATTCTATGAGCACTTAACGAAGGTGAAATATTTCTCGGAATTTAGCTTTTCCTGCTAATCAAGCATGTCTTAAAGGTAGAGTGTTAACACCAACGACTTCTACTTATTTATTAGAAGTCTTTGGTTAACTCCGAACTATCTTCTTTCGCTTTTCCGGGACAGAAGTTACCGTATTGTAAATTGACAGATGACTAGAAACGATTTAGTGGACTGTATTATTAGACTGGAAACACTAATATAAAGTAAGCAAAAAGTTACAAATACCATACCATTGTGTCTTCTACATAGCTATAAGCAACGCAATACTTTATTAAATTAATGTTCTGTAAATTTAAAATATTTACAACAAAAATAATGCAGGATGATTGCATCAATGAAATAAATTGTAGTAGAATTATAAGTGGGCTGTAAAACAAAAAATAAAAATGTAAGAAGGCTTTTATTTAAAATATGAAATAGTAGGTACGTGTCAAAGTTTAAATCGCTTGAATTTTGATTTATGTCCTTAAAATTGTAGCGCAATTTTAGTGACAGAAATCAAAATTTAACTTGTTTTAACTTGACACGTACTATTTCATATTTTAAATCTAAGCCTTCCTCCCTTTTTTTGACTCACAGCTCACTTAAAATTTTACAACAGGTTATTCCATTAATGCAATTATCCTATAATCGTGTATTATTTTTGTTGTATTTTATGTACAAACATTAAAAATTTTTTAAATGTAAGACATATGGAAATATTATATTACGCGTTAGTTAAAACTCATTTAATTTACGGAATTTTAGGTTGGGGACGAATAAATAAAACTTTAATTAAAAAATTAGAAATATTACAAAAAAGGTTTCTAAAAATTATATTCAATAAAGATTATCTTTATCCTTCAAAAAAAAATAAAATTCAGAAACAAGAAAGTTGAACATAAGACAACTTTACATTTATAACATCTTAATATATATTTAAAAATAAAAACCTTAAACAATTTTAAAAACCATAAACATAATACAGGTCATAAAAATGAAATAACCATAAAACCTAAAATAAATAAGTTCATAGGACAAAAATATTTCAAATATTTATGTTTTTATTTAAACGATTATTTACCAACAAAAATTAAAAATTTATTTCATTAAAAAAATTTAAAGTCGAAATTAAAACAGACAATTTGAAAATATTCTTAGAAATGTTTTAATTAATTAATTAATATTGTTCTGAATAATTTATATAGCTAAGTTGGTACCTAAAATTTTTTAGTTAAAAATTATAAATTAATAATTTTATTATAGCTAATATATTTCTTCAAAAAAACTGCGTTTATACTATAAATTAACATTTTTACTTTAAAACTTAATTTTTAATGCATTTTTATAATTTATGATTTTACATACTAAAACAAAAAATAGAATTTGCCCCTAACAAGCTAAGTTTCAGGGGATTGAAGAATAAGTTTATAGAAGACAACATAAACATATTTATTATATTATTAAATTTTAAATAAACTTATTATTATTATTATTATTATTATTTTAAATTTACAGAACTGTTGTTATGAATATGTCTTTGTAGAAGACACAATGGTGTGATATTTTTAACTTCTTGCCTCAAATAACATATTAAAACGTCAGCTTGTTCTTATGAAGCCGATTTTTATATTACATTTTTCATATCTTCGGTTTTAAAAAGATATTGTCTTACGGTTTTCACAGATAAGATGCTGAAGTTAAAATTAAATGTTTGAGAAAAATGGAGTAACTGTTTATTCTGCTAATTAGTGCCCTCCAGCTGTCGCAACGGAATTCAGAACAACTTAGTTTTTAATTAACTTGATAAAACAAAAGAAACCCTATTTACCAAGTTCAAATTTATCACATCCTGAGAAGCCTAATTAAAGTTGTGAATATTTTTGAATAGCAATATTTTCCCAATCCTACCTCCCTAGAAAAAGGGTAGAGCAAAAAGTTAAATATGAAAGCAGGACGTATGGTCCACGGTTTCCAAGATGAAGCCGGCGTCCCTTTTCAGTTTTATATCCGGTATTTAATTGAAATTAATAAAACCAATTTCAGCTTTAACATTTTATTTACACCACTTAATTTTTAATTTTGTATATTACATCTTTAAACTTGGATTTATATTAAAATCATTCAAATAGATATTTACTTTATCAACTAAATATACTACAACTATTTGTACAATAATTTTTTGCTCCTGGTCAGCTCTGATATTTCACAAATAAAGTATTTCGGCGAAAATTACATAAATTTATTATCAACCAATCAGAATACTCCTTTTTGTTTACGCTTCTTATAGCCACGGGAGATTATCGCGATAATTTTGTTAGTAGGAACCTATTAACTTAATGAAATTAATAAGCGATAATTTTTCTGTCAAAAATGAGGTGCTTTAAATCTATTTTGTCAAAAATCACTCAGAATAAAATCAAAATACATTTTGTTGCTAACTTATAATTTTTATTGATACTAACCAATTTGCTTTACATGTTTTTTTAAGTTTCATTTGAAACTATGTAGACATGTAATATCAGATGTTATGGTTGAAAACGAATTGATGTTTTTAATGTTCCTGACATTTTAGTAATAAGCCTTGGTTACTATCAAGTAAAATCAACTTGTATGTACTATTGTAAAAATACAGTACGTCATATTAAACTAAACTCCTCGAAAATATGCTTTTTAAAGTTTTATTTGAATTTAAAACTATAAAGATATTGGATTTCAGTTAACAAATTTGTTATTTAATGTTTCTCACATTTTAGTAATAAAAATGAGTTACTAACGGTTAAAATGAACTTCATTTCTAAAACTCTAATTAGTTACAATTTACTAAAGTCGCCGGAAATATGTTTTTGTAGCATTTTAGCAAAAAAATTACAATAGTATTATGAGATACAGTAAAACAAAGTTGAACTTGTAAATTCACAATAGGAAAATACTCCAATTGATGAAATTTTCTTACCGAATCTCCCACGCAGCAGAATTAATTCCCGATAATTTTTTTCTCGGTTTCACTCATGTTTTTGTTGATAGAAAATTTCCCTCCTCTTCGACTAATCGATACTTTTATATCAACAAAACATTCGTGACTTGGAAAAAATTATTGGTAATAATTCTGCTGCTAGGGAGATTATAAGTGAATATTTCCCTCATTTGTAAAAAATCCTATAAGAAATGGTGCTATTTTCCAAAAATAACAGCGACAATTTTTTTTAAATTATTGGGAGCAAAAAAATACAGCAATAATTTAAGAGTAGCAGATCTTACATTGTTTAAACCTATTTTTAATAAAAACACGAAGAAAATTTACATTCAATTTTTTGAAATAGGTTATGCCGATAGCAAAAATGAATAAATTAGACTTAAAAAGCAAATTTAAATTTTTGTAAACATAGTGTTAATAAAAAATAATAAATTTTATTTCTCAAATTTAATATGAATAAATGAAACCGATAATGAAATCCGCAGTAAATAAAATTTTTTTGTCAGTTGCAGGCATTTTTCCAAAAAAAAACTGTAGCTACTGAATTTACTAAATTTATTCCAAGTTACAAAACTCGCACTGTATACAACAACAGGTAACGCCTATATAAATAGATGTATTAAATTTGTTTGCTTTTTCTTTATACCAGTAATGAATAAACTTTAAAGCGATTAAAACGGATTAAAATAAATAATTTGTAATTTATTGGTTCTAAGTTATATAAGCCATATTTATGGCAGCTGTTTACTTGTATAGTAGAATTTAAGCTGAGTCTAATATATCCTCCTATTGGCAATGAATCTCGCTTTCTTTAATAGAAAATATCTACTGAATTTAATATTAAACGACTGTCAAAATATTTTCAAATGAAAATTTGTTTATATTATTATTTGATTGCTAGAGATCCGAAAATATATTTTTTCTACTACTGTATAAATAAATTAACTTTCGGGCCCTAGCAACACGAAAGAAAGCGAAAGTAAATGTTACAGTTACCTAAATATTATCCGTTGCTAGCTACGAAAGTATGTTGCTAGCTACGAAAGTAATACTTTCGGTGCCAGGACAAAAAAATCGAACTGATAGACTCTGACAGTACTCAAATAACTAGTTGTCATGGATTATTTTATAGGTGAAAAAAAAAATGTATTTTATCATTTTAATTTGAATAAAATCAAAGTTTATTACTTAATAATATATTGATCAGAGAACAGCAGTAGAAAAAATTTAATACATTACACGATTCGAAAGCCTTTTTTGGTGGTCGGAGGTATTAAATCACCTCGGATTTGCCTCGGCAATTCAAAAACCTCCTCACACCAAAAAATTAACTTTCGCATCTAGTAATGTAAATAACTATTTTTGTATCGTTACCTGCTTTTCTCGCTCCACCCATAAGAAAAAGCTAAATCTGCCCTTCTTGTTTTTGGTTATTAGCTTGCTTGTCTCAAAGGTACCTACTAATAATAGGCAATTTTTACCAACAAGAGAAATTCCGCTAATAGTACAGTCAATATATAATAGTCAGTTAAGATTATTTTTGCATTCTATTATGTAAAGTGTCCATTTTAACATATTCAAAATCCCCATTAATCCTGGCCCCGGAAATCAGTTAAAATCCAAGATGGCGGCTGAATTTTGTATTCTTATTTACAAAATTTATAACTTTGTATTTATAAGATTTAACTTGGCAAAAATGTTTAAAATACGAAGATTCGACTTTACTTTTTTTTTTCAAAATGGCGGCCATTTAAATAATTAGGTATTTACTATTCAAATATTTAAAGGCCACCATTTTGCAGCCATTTACATTGTACTTTTGTATTACCATCATACCAACCGTTATGTCATCTTCTTTTAGTGAAATTGATCTTGCGGAAGTAATGAAATATGAACTGTTCTTCTTTCCTCCTGCGTTGTTTCAATGTCCAACGGTATTGTTGAAACCAGACAAGCCGAAACTCGTCTGCCATGGCCTAAAGACAGTACATTCAGGGATATAGCAAAATGTTAGAGATGTTATGCGTCGTTTGTGATAGCTAATTATAAGCAAGCAACTGTAGTTTTTAATGGTTAAACCCATTACCCATAATCGCCGAACAAATAGAATTTTCCCCCCCGTGAGCTACTTACACACCAGATATGACATTAACAGGAAGTAAGGAAATTGATCGATGAAAGAGTTTTGGACTTCCAATGTCTTTATTTGTTTTAAATCACAACGTTTCAACTGGTAAGTACCTCCAGTCGTCTTCAGGTGAATACTAAATGAGTAAAGTAACTACAAGACTATTTATACTAGCTAGGTGCACCGAAGCACAACTGAGGTGGGTGCAGTCATGCGTTCAGTTGGCACGCGATCTTATCCTAAGATTACATCTATTTAACAAAGGTTTCCAGATATTTCTTAAGTCTAATGATGGTTTACTAAAGCAGCCTGGATTCTGGTGAATAGCAGCAGCTTCCTTAAACTTTCTTTTCCTCCAGTGTGGTTCCTTATGTGGGATTTCAGCTTCTGACCACATGATATGGTGGCCATGTTTCCTATATCATGTGGTCAGAAGCTAAAATCCTACATAAGGAACCACACTGGAGGAAAAGAAAATTTAAGGAAGCTGCTGCTATTCACCAGAATCCAGGCTGCTTTAGTAAACCATCATTAGACTTAAGAAATATCTGGAAACCTTTGTTAAATAGATGTTATCTTAGGATAAGATCGCGTGCCAACTGAACGCATGACTGCACCCACCTCAGTTGTGCTTTGGTGCACCTAGCTAGTATAAATAGTCTTGTAGTTACTTTACTTATTTAGTATTCACTTGAAGACGACTGGAGATACTTACCAGTTGAAACGTTGTGATTTAAAACAAATAAAGACAATGGAAGTCCAAAACTCTTTCATCGATCAAGAAACATCATTGTCTCCAACCTTCAAACAGTCACAAGTAAGGAAATGTTTCTCACTAATAAGGAAAACAAGCAAAAAATAATTAATATAATCGCTGAAGAAATACGACAACATGGTTGTTCAGTAATTCATTCAGTTGATGATGCTGATGTTGACATTGATAAACTGCAGTGGAATCTTCACAAATTAAAAATACAACAGTGATAGGAGACATTAACCTATTGGTATTGCTGATTTATGGGTGTAATCAAGCATACCACAAGCTGTATTTCAGAAGTGATAAAAAATCTTTCAAACAGAATAACATTTATGATATCAATGTCATTAGATATTCGCTCGGAAATGACTTAGCGAACAGTATATTCTTTATACAGCGTGTGACAGCACCTCCAGAATATTTCATATTGGAAAGCAATCAGTTTTGAAATGTGTTGTTGAAGAAGTCCAGATGATATACTAAATACACTTAGGTATAGAACTATAATTGATAAAGTATCGAAGGCAAAATGTTTCGTTCAGCCACAGAACCTTCCCCCAACGGAATCAGCTGTCAACTACTATAGCTTCCGTGCATATTTGCAAATTTGTATATGGAAACAAAAGTAAGAAGGCTTGAACCCAACAGACTGGGGATGGAGTATACATGACAATAAGATGTATGTAGGTACCGAAAACAATGGATTTGCCACCAGCACCTGAAAGTATATTACGCATAGAAAGATTTAACTGCAAAATCGGCTGTGGTGCCATGAAATGTAGTTGCCGAAAGAATGGTTTGGAATGTACCAGTTTATGTGGTCAGTGTCAAGAAACAAATTGTGAAAATAGTCCGCAGCGAATAGAAGATGAAGAAATTTAAAGTACATAATATGAAGATTATGATGAATTGTGAAAAAACAGCTAAATCATTTTAATTTTTTTTCATTCAAATAATGTTTTTTTTTTCTAGTAAGTCCAATGTGTAATAAAGTTTTCTCTAATGTATAATAGGCAATTTGAGTGATTCAATACCTATCTTACCTATTCAATACCTACTTTATACTTTTATCTTTATATTTCAAACATTTTTGCCAAGTTACACCTTATAAAAACAAAGTTGTAAATTTTGTAATTAAAAATACAAAATTCAGCCACCATATTTTATTTTGGGGATTTTGAATATGTTAAAATAGACACTTTTCATAATAGAATACAAAAAGAATCATTTATGTTGCAATTTTGCCCAGGTCATAATTTATTTTTACTGCACTATAACAAATTTTTTAAACGCGATGTTCTTCGAAGCTATACTACATGTTGCATCCATTCAGCGGCAAATATAATTCTTTGTAGTGAACCGAAATACATATTTTACGAGTTAAAACGATTATTGAGATATTGGCATTTGAAAATTCGACTATATAAATTTTGCTGGTTGGCAAAAACTGTCTAAAGAATCTAGTAACGTTACCATATTATTGACTGTACTATCTACAAGAAAAACGATGTGTTGTGGTTAGTGCCAAAAGGAACATTGTTGTGCAGAAAAAAGGCTAGTAAATTATAGAAAAAAAATAGGTTGGTCTTGTTTACTAGGAGAAAAAAACGAACCTAAATTAGTTGCGCAAATAAAAAAAAACTTTAAAAATATAGATTTGCGCCAACACGAACCGTGTCTACCGCATAATAATATTGGGTGCTTCTATAGTTCCCAGTCTAGCATATAATATTGTTTTATTTCAATTTTGACGATTCTTGACACATTTCATCTCGTTGCTAGGTCAGCAACAAAAATCCAATTTAACCAAACCAAAAACAGTAACAGCAGTAAACAGGGTGTAATTTTTAACTGAAATAAATTCAATATTCGAAAGCCTCTTTATTTGCTGAAAAAATACAGAACTACAGCTGCGTTTATTTTTAATATGGCCTGCTTTTTTCGTGTCTTCATGAAATTTACCCATTTTTGGGGCTAAAAACACGGCCGGATTTAAGCTTCGTGGGGCCGGGTGCTAACTGTACTTGTGGGGCACTCATTTTTTTTAGAAGACTATTGTTATATTGCCTACGGTACGCTGTTGTTTGAATAAAACAGATACTTACTTAAACTTTTAATTAAAATTGTATTTATTCAACTATACAGAAAATACTCGTTTTTTTTAGAGTGTTAAGTTCCTCGGTGACTTTCTAGTTATCAGCGCCCTGGCAGGGGCCCCTTTTGATCTTGGGGCCGGGTGCTATAGCACCCTAAGAACCCGCCTAAATCCAGTCCTGTCTCTCACATTTCTGGCCGTTTCACCTCAAATTATAAAAGAGGAGTCTTTTATGTAAAATAGTTGTACTTCATTAATTTCGATATTTCAAGTAGTTTTTGAGATATTTGCGTTTAAATGATAGATAACAAAAACATTTTTTCTCTTAGCGAAACATAATTTATTGAAAATTAACGGAGGAGGATATTTTATTATAAAAAATTAAGCATAAATGACCTATTTTCAAGTATATTAGCTAGTGTCGCTGTAGACAGGCGCGTATTTTAGGGAAGGGGGTAATGGGCCCCATGAGCCATTTTTTTTTGCTTAAAATTTTTTAAATTGGACAGGTGGAAATCGAGAGCAATAAATTTTGATTGATTTTCTATCATTAAAAAAAAATTTCATAACCCCCCACCAGAATCATGACCCCCCTTCCCCCCCCCCCCCCAAAGATCAAATCCAGATACGCGCCTGGCTGTAGAGCCCCTTAGTGATGGGGCATCCTGTATATAACTTTCTAGATGGTATGAAATGTTTATCCCATTTAAATATAATAAGTAATTTTTGACCGATTTTTTTATATACATAAAAATAGCGTCAATATGTACAAGATATAAAATATTAATACTCCTAAATTCATTTTTATTTAAAATAAAATATCGATACAAAAATCGTCAACAAACGCTTGGAATGAATCATGCTTTTTTTCGGTTTTTTGTTTTCATTGTTATCTTTACCCAGGTAGATGCATGAAATTAAATAATTACTTGAATACCAGTGGTTGTACGGGACGGAGATTTTCGCGCACGCTTCCTGGAAACAACCCCGGGGTGGTTTTTCGTTCGCCAGGGTTTACTTACTATAGCTTATCACTGGATTTAAGTTTATTTCGGTGTCTTTTTGTGTGCGTTTTATTCTTCGGGCAACCTAATAAAATTCAGTGCTCTGTTCCTTGAAAGGTATGTGTTTTGTTAAATTCTTATTTGTACTTTAGAAGGGGGCCTTTGGTGGGTGTATAATTTTTTTTTATCTTGATGCAAGAGTTTAGATACCTATTTGGTAATGAGGGAAAAACGGCTACACGCCAAGGGTCCAGCTATTAATTACGTAATTTTATAATGCTGCACATGATAGATGTGTACAGAAGGGGCCAATGGCGTTTGTCTGACATTTTTAACTTCATGAAGAGTTTACGCAGCTATTAATTATGTAATTGTATAATGTCTACAGTTGCTGGTGGGGTTGGATTATTGTCAAAATTAATTTTTTAACATTTTAAAATTAAATTCGTGAGGGTCGTTATGTAACATTGCTTATCGTCTCCCCCTGTTGGTTGGCGATATGAAACAGTTGTGTAACTGTTGGGCAGTTGACAAATATTCAGATCCGTAATAAAAAAATATATTGGCATTGTTGAGAAGCAAACGTCATCTTGTTGATCGCAAAAACTAGTGTAGAAATTGTGCTTGTCGTTAACAAAACTACAATATAATTGGTGGTAACCTTATTATTTCCTTTTTTCAGACGGACTCGATACCAAACCTAAATCCACACTAACAACAGGCGCGGTCGACTCCAAGCCACCTGCGTGCAGCTCTGTAAAGTCGTTGAATGGGTGGTCGGAAGTGACTAAGAGGCCGCAGCAAACCTGTACGCCGTGCGAAATAAAGCTTTTCGTGCAGTATAGGTGCCTACATCCTGGATTCGGCATGCAGGACTGAGCGTAACGGATTTTGCGCCCCCGATGGTCGATGTGTACAGCAGCATTTTGAAAATTGAAAGACGGGGCAAAAATCCTGTGAGCTTGGTGAAGACACGGGACGAAAACGGGCTTGCAAAATTTTTAATGTGGATTGATATTATGTTTAATAAATTTCGTTATTTATCGAATGGGGCAGAGCAACCTGCATCACCAACTAACGTCAACCAATATCGCTGGAGCAGGCCCACATTAAACAATAATTTGGTAAGCTTACCGGTTTATAATTTGTACCCAATTAATTTTAAAATTAAAGATCAATTGAATTGAATTAAATTGAAATAATATATTATATTATTAGCTGTCTTCAGCCAATTCTGAACGTTTCTAAAATAGCATATAAGACAAAAAGCGATTGGTATTATACAGTCTGAGTTTGTAACTTGGAATAAATTCAGTAAATCCTGTACACCGCTTTTCTTTTGGAAAAATGCTTGGACACGTGTATTCAATGTTCAATTTTTGATGTGTTCATCGGCCGCACTAATACAGGTTGGCCCATTTGTGTGACAAAGTAATATATCGGCTCTACTATTCGAGTTATCTAAAAAAGGTTTTTACAATAGTTATAAGGTATAAAACAAATAATACATGTTTTAGAATTATTTTTATTTATACAGGATGGTCCAGAAAAGTAGGACAACAAAAATATATATTTTTTTAAATGGGACACCCTATTTTTGCATTTTTGTCTTTCCTACAAAATTATTTATGACACCATATTTATTTTTTCATTTTTTTGCAACGTTGCCAAGAAAAATGGAAAATTCCTCAAATTTTGGAAAAAACATGATAGTATAAAATGACCTAGGTACTTATATAATATTTCTCAATTAGAAAATCTAAAATCAAAAATTTCTTATAAACTCTTAATTATAGTGATGGGAAAACTGTTTTAAATCATAAAGTAATCAAAATTTTGTACAGAGCGTTTTCTGTTGACATCCAAATATAAAAAATTTAAAAATACAATAACTCTGTTTAATCAAATGAAACACCCTATATTTTTTGGCTCCTCCCAAAGATATGTTAAGTCTCCTTTATTCTTGTTAAGTCATCCCTATATATACCTATCTTTAGTAGTTTTGCCCATATTTCTATTTTTATTTAAAATTTGGTAAGAAATTTTAAATAAAAATCGATCATTGATTAAACAGAGTAATTGAATTTTTATTTTTTTAAAATTCTCTATATTTGGATGTCAACAGAAAACGCTCTTTACAAAATTTTGATTACTTTATGATTTGAGACAGTTTTTCCATCACTATACTTAAGAATTTATAAGAAATTTTTGATTTTAGATTCTCTAATTGAGAAATATAGGTAATTTTATACTATCATGTTTTTTCCAAAACTTTAGGAATTATCCATTTTTCTTGGCAACGTTGCAAAAAAATTAAAAAATAAATATGGAGTCATATAAACAATTTTGTAGGAAAAACAAAAATGCAAAAATATATAGGATGTCCCATTTCAAAAAATATATATCTTTGTTGTCCTACTTTTCTGGACCAGCCTGTATAAATAAAAATAATTTTATAACATAATTTGATTTAACTTCACAACTTTCGTTAAAATATTTTTTAGATAACTCTAATAGTAGAACCGATATATTACTTTGTCGCACAAATAACGGGCCACCCTGTATGTTATAAAATTATTTTTTCGCTTTTCTATAGAAATTTTATTTTATGGATATACGAGGTATTAATTTGACAAGTCGATTATTAGTTTAAAACCCCATTTTGAAGATAATTTTATTTTGTAAAATATATTTTTTTAAATTTTAGATATTGGGTACACACCAAGACCCCTAAAACAGAAGTGCGAGTTACACGCGAGTGACGAAAGAAGGTTTTGCTCTTCAAGGTTTTGTCTAAACATCGTCGCAGTTTAGAAGCGCGGTAAAGTTAGCCCCTTTGAAGGCCATCGAATGTCTGGAGAAGGTCAATGGCAAGCCGGCTTGTCTCTAGGGTATCTCGACGCCCTTTTTGTTCGCACCTTGAAGAGTAGAACAAGAAGAAAGAAGAATGAAGATGAAGTCATCGAGCAAATGGAAATGGACAAGGAGGTAACTAATTTGTTTCTAAGATTTTATTTCCCTACTTACTACTATTTGTACCGTATTTGTAATACAATTCAATATCTGACACTAAATTTTTGACGTTACTACGGGCCAATATTTTAAAAGAAAAAATATTCAACTTTTAAGGTACCATTTCCTTGTTTCAGGATCAACCAGAACAACACCTAAAGCAACGTGTAAAATTCGAGTCGCGGTGTTTTCCAGGGTAGCGTAAGATACAGAACCCAGTTCACATTAAAATCAATTCGATCTTTTTTAGTCTAACGTACAGAAAGGATATGATTGATCGTAGTTTGGATTTGTTGATTGAAAGTACCTATAAATAGTAGATATGTCACAAAACATATGATTTTTCTACATCGTCATTTATTAGCAGCCATGACGGGCTAAACGCAACACAATTAAAAATATTTTTGGTATAGTATCTGCGGTGTTTTTCTCAAATTCTTTTGTGTGTTCGGGTTTCAATAAATATTAAACTGAAAATAACACCATGGACGTTTTTTTTCGAGATGGCAGACGAGAGCAATAAAAATTACATGATTAATTTATTTAATAATAATAATAAGTTTATTTAAAATTTAATAATATAATAAATATGTTTATGTTATCTTCGATAAACTTATTCTTTAATCCCCTGAAGCTGAGCTTGTTAGGGACAAATCTTTTTTTTTTTGTTTTAGTATGTAAAATCATAAATCATAAATATGCATTAAAAATCAAGTTTTAAAGTAAAAATGTTAATTTATAGTATAAACGCAGCTTTTTTGAAGAAATATATTACCTATAATAATATTATTAATTTATAATTTTTAAGTAAAAAATATTACTTATATAAATTATTCAGAACAATATTAATTGGTTTCTGTATCTGTTTATTAATTGTCGCTTTGAAGACAAGTTGTTACAAAATACAGTTGACTTTTGGATCTGTCTGAAGAGCTTCGATTAAGTGTGACCATGAAAACTTAAACCAAAATGCTAAACGTTCGGGACACAAGCTGGATTAGAGCAAACTACGAGAATTAACTTAGGTAAGATTTTTAAAACTTTCCATACTACAATCTCAAAGTGCTGCTTTAATAAGTGCTACCGATATCGCAGTATAAAAAGTGAATCATCAGTAACTGACTTCAATCAAGAAACATTAAAACGCCACTCTTAACATGTTTGTCATTTTTTCTAAAAGTCGTCCTTAATTAAAAATCTATTACACGGGTTTTGGAAGTGTTAGGGATCGCTAAACTGTATGTATATAATGGTTTTCTCTATTGTTTCAGGTTAGTACACATGGGTGACGGGTAGAGTTCTTCCACAATAAGCGCGAGTGCATAAAAGTGCTAAGTGTTTTGGGCTTAACTGATTTCAAAACTTACATCTTTTACTGTCATGCTTAAAAGGTAAGAAATATAGCTATATACATTACAATCAAGTAGGTATTTGTGTTTTCAAAGTGATTAATTAAAATGTTAGTTGTGACTATTAAAGCCTTCTTCAATTTAGGGCTATTTTTTAGGTAATATTCAGAAGAAATGATAATGATGATGATCATGATGATTTGGATAATATATTAGTGAACGAAAATTTTACTAAGCACATATGCAAAGTTTTTAACTATGAACTTGCTTTAATATTATTTGTTTAAGGTATTCAAGGTTTTGTTCAATATTTCCTAAATGTCGATGCACAAAACCGTTGTTGGAAATTTACCTCTTTGTTTTTAGGTCACATTAATGATTGCTTTTTAATTTTTAAAAGGTTTTGTCCAACATTTTCCAAATGTTGATGCACAAAACCGTTGTTGTAAATTTACCCCCTTGTTTTTAGGTCACGTTAATGATTGCTTTTTAGGTGTTAAAAGGTTTTGTCCAACATTTTCCGAATGTTGATGCACAAAACCGTTGTTGTAAATTTACCCCCTTGTTTTTAGGTCACGTTAATGATTGCTTTTTAGGTGTTAAAAGGTTTTGCCCAACATTTTCCAAATGTTGATGCACAAAACCGTTGTTGTAAATTTACCCTTGTTTTTAGGTCACGTTAATGATTGCTTTTTAGGTGTTAAAAGGTTTTGTCCAACCTTTTCCAAATGTTGATGCACAAAACCGTTGTTGTAAATTTACCCCCTTGTTTTTAGGTCACGTTAATGATTGCTTTTTAGGTGTTAAAAGGTTTTGTCCAACATTTTCCAAATGTTGATGCACAAAACCGTTGTTGTAAATTTACCCCCTTGTTTTTAGGTCACGTTAATGATTGCTTTTTAGGTGTTAAAAGGTTTTGTCCAACATTTTCCAAATGTTGATGCACAAAACCGTTGTTGGAAATTTACCCCCTTGTTTTTAGGTCACATTAATGTTTGCTTTTTAGGTGGTAAAGGTTTTGTCCAACATTTTCCAAAATGTTGATGCACAAAACCGTTGTTGGAAATGTACCTCTTTGTTTTTAGGTCACATTAATGATTGCTTTTTAGGTGTTAAAAGGTTTTGTCCAACATTTTCCAAATGTTGATGAACAAAACCATCATTTTTGTAACTAAATTGTTTTTCTTTTAGCTTACTACTTAAGAATATACTATCAGTGGTCAAAACCTTTGTATCCTTGTGTATTCTTGGCAACCGCTTACATTTTAGGTGATTTTGAAGTTAAACGGGTAAGCGGCTGTCTGTTGTTTGTCCCGAATAGGGCCGTACAACACTGATGATTACCATGGAAGGCCGAAACACTCGCCGACGCAATGAAGAGTTTAAGAAAGGTAAGCAACATTTTATAAGAATTTTTAATAATAAGTATATTTGGTAAGCACCTCCCCTTAAGAGAGATCCCGAGAGAGTTTCTCATTGTACAACACGGTTATTATAATTTTTGTTATAAAAAAATCAAGATAAAATTTCAATGAATAATTGATAGGCTAATTAATCAATCAAGTGTCCGCAAAATAGTCTGCGTCAAATGAGATTTTTTTTATTTGATTTAAACAAATGAATTATTCTGATAAAATTAATGAATAGCAGAATTCCTTTTATGTTACTTTTAAATAGCAAAGCAAAGCAAAGATTTTTTCCTCCCCTCTTGCCGCGGTTAAGTATGCCTGTCTATATTTCTTATGCGATTATGCGAGGTTGTTCACGAAGCTTTCCTTGAACAATTTAGCTAAGCAAATATATTTACTTTGCTTAGGTGTTTAAAAAAAGCAAATGGAAAGTACCTAACGTAAATATAGTCATGCGTACATTCCTTACGGTTCCTGTGAAGGTTAAATTGACACATAAAGAAAAATTATAAAATTATAGTTATTTGTAGGAACTGATACCGGGTCGGCCAACGAAGCGGGGACGAAAGATTAAATCCTTATTGAGGAACTTATTAAAGGAAGCGGCATATTTTAAAAATATTTTACATTATACAGGGTGGCTCAAAAATGTGTGGCGGACTAAACTTGAATTTTTTTAAATGAAACGCTCTGTATATTATTGGCCCAAAAGATGGGCGTAAAGCTGCTGATCGTTTGAATATATAGTTTTGGGGGTTTATTATTAGTAGTTTTAGGAATATTAACGATTTTGTCTTAAAAACTGTCTAGCAGGTTTAGTGAGCATTTTCAAATTACTAAAAACAATTGAATAAAATAGTAAACTAAAAAACAATTATTTTAGAATGTTGTCTATCCTTACAATATTATATTTTTGTTCAGTGCATTTATTTATACAGGGTGATCATAATATGTAAAATACAAAAATCTCTCTTTATTTTATGGAACACCCTGTATATTTTTTGATTTCTATAAAGCCCTTTTCACAGCCTTTTTACGGATATCAATTTGATACCCTTTAGAGTTTACCGTATTTCGTTAGTATAGAGCCTACATTTTTGCTACTATTTAGTTATTTTTATTCATAATCGAGTGATATATTTTTTTAATTTTATTTTCTTAATACCATAACCTAGTATTAAATGACATTCCATATTTTTTATTTTATGATAAAGAAACTAAATGTTACTTATTATGATATTTATAATGAGAAAAATAAAAAAAAATTAACTACAGTATAAATTTAAGAAACTAAAGGAGTTGACAAAACAAAACTAAATAAACCCTTATAAGGCGACAACACAGAATTTACTCTCTGGCTCATATGATAGGTTCAAAGGTTCTTCCCTGATTTTGAAGACATAAATGTTTTGTCAACCCCTTTAGTTTCTTACATTTGTATTGTGTAATTAATTTTTTTATAATTATTTTAAGTTTTCTCATTATAAATGTCCTAATAAATAACATTTAGTTTCTTTATCGCAAAATATGAAATAAGGAATGTTATTTAAAGCTAGGTTATGAAAATTGTATTAAGGAAATGAAAAAAAAACAAATCATGGCAACTCGAAATGTAAAGTAAAAAGTTTAAAAAACTAATTCTTCAATATAAAGAACTATGAAAAAAAAATATTTTTTTAGGTTCTATCACTGTTACAACAACAAAAAAACTGAAGATTTATTTGCCAAGAGAACCCGTCTTCATTATTCATATTATCAGAGGAAACCACTGAACGTGTAATTTTATGGAGGCAGCTTTAGATTATAATATTATGAACTAAAATAATATTTTAGCGAGGAATCGGTGATTAAGAATGAAACATTTCGTAAGTAAACGGTATTAAATTTTTAATAGAATAAGAACTGTAAACAGATTCCCAAGTAGTATTTCCTAATCTGCAAGAAGTTAATATCCCAAAGCTGTAAATTTTTCACTACTCTAAATAAAATATTTACCATCAATTCTGCAAAATTAAATGGAAAAATAATGTCGCAAGCGAGCCCTTAACAAGAGGATAAATTGTCTAGGTTCAGCATTTTTAAAAAGAAAATTTAATTTTTAACCCTACGTTAGGCGCGCTGGTTTTACTCGCGAGTTTAGTCGCGCGGTCTACGATTGTAGACCAATTTTTTTTTGCTTATGTAGTAATTATTTTTTATAAACTCTATACTGAATTTTTAATACATGTTTATTAATGTCAGTATTTTAAGTTACATTACATTTTGTACCATTAAGTATCTACATTTTTGGTGGTAGCATAATGAAACAAGTAAGGTAAATGACCCAAATTCAGACAGTGTCCATAATTCCGACATATTATATTTAAAAAACTACTAAAAATAAGAAATATGTTAAAAAAAATAAACTAACTAATATTTTAGCACAAAGAGGAAACTGTTACCGGTGCTTGTGTATAAAGTTTTCTTCTCTATCCGAAAATAGTAATAGTGAAAAATAACCTAAAACAAGCACATGTCAGTGCACTCGTAGTCGATACAACAACGTGTTGATTTTGTTATAAGGTAAGCCACATTTGCTATGATTTAGTTGTACTATATATTAATTAGTTAAAAAAAAATGGTGGAATATTTGAGTTATGCGTTTAATGGGCTTTAAATATATGATTTAAAATGAAGATTAGTTAAAATTTTAAAGAGATTTAAATATTTTTAGGGTGTCGGATTTAGGTACACTCAAACAATAGTTTCCTAATTCAGACATAGGTGTCGAAATTATGTACAATGTTCAAAACATGTATTTTTTCTCTTTCATTTTTAATAATAATGTATAGTCTATCCTTCATTGCATTTGATAAAGCGTGTTTATTTACTTGCTATAAGTCCGACAGGGGTGTCGGATTTATGTACACAAAGTGTCGAAATTAGGTTAAGCAGAGCTCACTTAAATTGTTACCCAATCTAATCATAAGAAAGTATAAATGCGATTATAATTTATATTTATTTTAATTAATTATAATTAACTAAAAATTTTGACATTACCAAATACTTAAACAAAAAATATTTTAACTCCAAAAAGTCAGCATGAAAACGAAATGACACCAGAAAAAAAAGGGACAATAATCCATCAAAGAATCAACAAAAAAAGGAGAAGAGAGGAAGAGACTTATTGAAAAACACGAATGTTAAAACAACAAAAAATCAGAAGGAAAATAAAGCAAACAAAGAAAACCCAACAAATGAACTGATAGACAAAAATAAAGAGAATGAAGAATGCAAAAATGCGAACAAAAAAAGAATCATTAACTGAACCAAATGGAACACAAGAAGACAGTTTTTCCAGTATTCTTCCAGGGGTAACTATTCCTACTCCTTTAAAAAAATCGCTATTTTGGCCTGAACCATCGACAAACAAAAATACTACAACAGTTAAAAGACTAATAAAAGTCCATTCTGTAGGAACATCAGATGCTTGGAAAGAATATATCATTAATAAAAAAGAACGACAAAAAAAATCGAAGAAACAAAAGAACATCGAAAAAGAAGAGAGAAAAAATTAAAGCTTTACGTCAAAACGAACTAGTTCAAAAATGACGTAAGAAAAAAATCAAACAAGATCAAGACGATACCAAAAAAGGACGCAAGAAAATATCCAAAGAAGATGGAAAGTATTAACAGTTTTAAGAAAAATGATACTACCAATGATATTTGTACAAACACTAATTATGTTATTGTCAACTTTGAGAATTAATTATATTCAGGAATTATTAAGGTAGGAGTATCAACATGCTTGCCAACCTTTAACCTATTTCGCGTAGATTTATTTATGTTTTCTAGCTTTTATACAAAATTTAAAGAAAATCAGTATCGACTTGATATTCTATAGGTAATAATTGACATATTTAATAAATATCAAGGAATTTCATAACATATTTTAGGAGAATTGTATGGCAAAAAATATCGGGTAAGATTTTTTTTAACATTATTATGTCATTGTCACTCATTGTTCTTTCACTATACAATTCTCCGAAAATTAGCAATGAAATAAACTGATATTTTTGTAATATATCAGATACTACCTAAATAATGTACCGACGATATTGATTTTCTTTAAATGTTTGTTATTAAAATAATAAACTCAAAAAATCAACGCGAAATAGGTTATAGGTTGGCAATAGATTGAATGACGTTGAGAATTCAACCTTAATAATAAGATAGCCGACTACACTATTTGAGGAGTCTGTTTTTTTATATTGAACATTTTTTTATAAGTATTCAAAATATATTTTAATGTTTTATGAGTAATGTGGTTTTTTGTTTCATATTTAACCTAATAAAAATAATAACATGTAAATTTAGTTTTATTTAAAAATGTATTTTTAGATTTTTAAGAAGGTATATAAGTAACTAAGTGAATATACTTAGGTGGGTAAGTAAATACATGCTTTTATTCATGTGTCAAATTATTGTTCTTAAAATGACGGATTTAAAGCCACTGTCTGAACAACGGTCACGACAATGTCAGATTTATGGACAATTTTTTTTTGCAATGTCGGATTTATGTTCAGATGTACAAAAAGATAAAATAATTATTTTTGTGGTTTCTTTTTTATGTTTGGTTAAAAAATTTTATGAAAATAAATTTTTCGGAAATATACCAAAGTAACTCCAGAAGGTGATTTAGGTACAATTCTGCTTAAAAGCAGTACATAGTATGCTTAAAGTGTCTGAATTTGGGTCGTTTCTTATTTATGTTTTTCACATTTTGAATAACATTCAGCATAAATGGTAACTAAAACTAAACTTATTTAAAAAAACTTCGCTAAGTTTTTTTTTAATTAGTAATAAAGAACCAAGAGGCATAAAAAGTGTAGTATAATAATAATACCTATCAACAAACAAACAAAAATATATAACTTATATGGTGAAAATCTTATATTATTCTTAGTCCGATAAACATTCGGTGCACATATCTTTTAGGTGAACTTTACATGCGTATCTGCCACATTTATTGCAAAATCTTCGTGTCGATTTGTTACTACTTCGTGGACAAATATAACATCTTCCTACGTAATTTGTTGGCCTATTTGGTAGGGGGGGGGGGTAAAACTTCAGGAACCCCAAGCAGAACTTGCGCTCGACGCCTAAGTTCTCTTGTTACAGACAATAGAGTTGATCTGTGTTCTTTATACGGTTTTATTAGTTCCCATGCAAACGTCTCTATGAAATCATTTCTTGCAACGTTTTTTTCGGGGTGATTGGCTTTATATACACAGCAAGCATTAATTCTACGAATATTTAGCAAATCATAAAATATGACCATTGGCCATCGATTTGTGTTCCGGGTTCCGGGCTACATTGTATTTTTCACACATTTGATCAACTATATCTACGCCTATTTTAGTTTTGTTGTAACATGTTATATTTCGGGTTTCCTTTTATCGCCAGTTTCTGGATCAATGGCATTGTCATGGTGCATTGACGAAACCAGTATAACAGCCTTGTTTTTTTGAGAACATGCAGTAGAAAAAAAAACAAACACGTTTAGTCGCGTGGTATACGATTGTAGACCAGTCGTATTTGGTTGCCACTAAATCAATCAAACACACTCTTCCACTGCATTTGGCGTACTAAATAGGTTTTCTGAAATATTACCGACAGCTATTGAAGGCGACGGGCCGATAAAAAAAAATTCTTTGCTATTGGTGAGTAGTTAAAGTTGCGTGGTCTACGACTGTAGACCACGCGACTAACGGAGGGTTAAATGGCATTTGTTAAATAAATAATAACAGGGTTTTATTATAAAACGCATACCTACTTCCTCTGCACTCCCAATCTTTGCATACCGTAAAGTAATTTTAGCAAAGTTCCTTTAAGTTTCTTTTGAATAGCAAAGCAAAGCCAACGGCTAAGTTAAGCATTCCTTTTAAAAATTTAACTTAGCACAGCAAAGATTTTTCCTGCCCCCTTGCCGAGGTTAATTATGCCCTTCTCTAATTCCCATGCGGACTATATCAAGTTGTTCGCAAAGCGTTCCTTTAACAACTTAGCTCTTAATGCTCTTAACATAGTATACTATGGAGCTACTTCCCTATACACGACAAAAACATTTAGGTACCGTAAAACTTTGACCGATTTTGCACTTTGACCCTATAAAAATCATATTTTAAATTATGCTACATTTTTGTGTGTGCAAGTATATTATGGCTTTCGCTGTTCACTTTAAGTATGCTACATTAAAATTGCAAAAAAAAAATCGTCATAACTTAAAAAAAAAAAAGTGACTTTGGTCAAGTTCACCCCATTTGGGGTGAACTTGACCGTAAAGGAGTTTTGCATGTTAATAGTAATTTACGTTACAAGACCGGAAAGTAGTGTTTTTCAGGTCGAGACAAGCATTTTCAGGGCGAGCCATAGGCGAGTCCTGGAAGCTTGGAGAGACCTGGAAAACACTAATTTTCGGTTGCGTGACGTACAATGTTTTTTTTTAGACCAACACTTCGATATATTTTATAATCTACGCGAAACAAGTTTGACATAAAGAACAAAATTAAAAATCAACGACTTGTCACTCGACAATACATCGAAATGTTGTTGTCGTAATAACGAAATCAAGGTATCTTGTATTATCAAAGAGCGATTGGAAAAACAAAAAACAGGGTGACAGTGACATTAGAGACCGGAAAAGTGACATTAGAGTCCGGAAAAGATTTTTCCGGTCTCTAATGTCACTTCTCCGGTCTTGCGATCGGAAAAACGTTATTTTCTAGACGAAAAATTGTCCAGAAAGTGTAAATTTTCTGGTCGGTTTAAAAAAAAACATTTAGGTACTCTAGTGACTCATTTAATTCATAAATTCGCTACCCGGTCTCTACCATACATTCAAAAAGTCCTGAAGAACTTTCCTTCAAATTGTCGCTTATTTTTTCCAATTTACGATTTTACAAATGTTTAATAAAATCATTAACGAAATTATCATTATACAGGGTGTCCCGAAAATAGCTGACAATATTTTAAGGGGATAAAGTACATTCAAAAATAAGACTAAAATCATCTATTAATATACCTTCAAAAACGCTTCGCTATGGGGCTAGAGGCCCCCGAATTGGAGCTATGACAAGCAGTTTTTTTACAATATCTCATAAACCGATTAGGGTATCAAAACAAAATTTAATACATGTTTTATCCATAGCTAGACGCAATAAATGGTTTAATTAGCTTAACTGTATTTCTTCCAGTAGCGTCCCACTGGGTAGGGAGAATATTGCCCTAAGTTTTTTATTTGTAGGATTTTTTAACTTGAGGTAACATTTTTAGAAGCCCTGAAGTCTTTTGTTGAAAAAAGGTACTCTTGTTTCATTGCTGTAGGACTCACCATTTTCCTGTAAAATCGATTCCGGTGAAAAGGCTTTTTTTTGCATATCTCAGCAAACATTTAATATTAAAACATGAAATTTATTAGAAGTTCTACTAGCGACAAATAATAATAATACATAATCAACTTGGGGATTTATTAGATAATGTGCCACTGGATTTACGTTTAGGGCACTTCTTTTAACATGATGGGGCACCAGCTCACTACGGACGTCGTGAGAAATTGGCTTGAAGAAAATTACCAGGTGGATTGGTAGCCATAGCCTGGCCACCAAGATCACCTGATTTAAATCCCCTTAATTATTATTTTTGGGGCCACATTACTGGTACTTGCTTAAGAATTAGTTTCCCGTAAGGTTCACTATCAAATTTGATTTGCAATTTGTTATTTTTTTTGTTTTATTTTAAAACTCTCTTAAAATCTCCTTGAAAATAAATATTTAAAGAATAAAGGAATCTAAAAATATGTTTAATTTAAAAACGTTACATTCTGTCAAATTACAATAATAGAAAGTTTTATTAACAAAAAATTTAAAATTAAAAAAAATTACATTGAAACTATAAAATAAAAAAAAATAATAGTAATATTTACTTAAGGCTCCACCCCGTGCGACGTCACTGGAAAAATATTTTAAAGTAACATCCTTTAATACATATGCCTTGTCGCTAGTAGAACTTCTAATAAATTTCATGTTTTAATATTAAGTGTTTGCTGGGATATGCAAAAAAAACCTTAGCCTTTTCATCGGATTTCAAAAAACCGAAAATTTTAAAATCGATTTTACTGGAAAATGGTGAATCCTACCTCAATAATACAAGAGCACCATTTTTTAACAAAATACTTAAAGGCTTCTAAAAATTGCACCTGAAGTTAAAAAATTCTAAAAATAAAAAACTTAGGGCAATATTCTCCCAACTACCTACCCAGTGGGACGCCACTGAAGAAATACAGTAAAGCTAATTAAACCGTTTATTGCGTCTAGCTATGGGTAAAACATGTATCAAATTTTGTTTAAATACCCTAATCGGTTTTTGAGATATTGTGAAAAAACTGCTTATCATAGCTCCAATTTGGGGGCTCTAGCCCCATAACGAAGCGTTTTTGAAGGTATATTAATAGAGGGTATTAGTCCTATTTTTAGATAAACTTTACCTCCTTAAAATATTGTCAGCTAATTTCGGAACACCCTGTATATTCTAAAAGCTTGTCAACCCATGCATCATATTGCTTCCGTGCAGTCAAGCACACAATTTTAGTTTGTTTGTGAAACAAAATATGATCCCGGCCTTTTCCGATTATGTGTTTAAATGCTAGGTTGCAATGCACTCCAGTTGCCTGTGTGCAAAGAAAAAGTGTTTCAATAAAAGTGTAAATTTGACAAAATAAATAGTTTTCACTGACTTTTGCATACCTATCGGTAATCTAGAAAGCTACAAAAAAATACTGGCTATTTTAGCAACAATTGAAACTACAATGCTTAAAAAATAGGAAACTGAAAGAAAAATTGATAAGATTGATTATTTACTTGATGACTATTTCCAATGGTCACTTTGGTATAGTATAGCAAAAATAGTTCCTACTATAAAGTAACGGTTTAAACAGCACAAAATACTACAACAGATAAGTACTTACTTACTGTATTTACTTTTTCTAAACTTAAAATAAGGTGACCATTGGATTGCGGCATCAAGTAAGCCAACAACACAGCTTATCAATAACATGTTTACTTTTTTTTGGACCGTCTGCGTTGACAAAACTCAAATTGTAGTATAATTGTTGCTAAAAGGGTCAGTTTTCTTTTCTGGCCTTTTCGGATTACCAAAATGCAAAAGTAAATAGCGGGTGGTATACGCTGCCCATCAGCACATATTTGACAAAAAAAGTTGGGGGCGGTTTCTACCCCCCAAAAGAGGGGTAAATTTCATGAATACACGAAAAAAGCAGGCCAAACTAAAAATAAACGCAGCCGTAATTCTGTATTCTTTCAGCAAATAAAGAGGCTTTCTAATACTGAATTTATTAGAGTTAAAAATTCCACTCTGTATTATTATTAGCAAAGGATATTATAGAACTATTAGTAGAGTAATTTTTACATATTTTTATTGTCTTTGTTTTACTTTAGTTACATCATTGGTGTTCCTCGCTCTGTGTTCGTTGCATTTTTTGTCTTTACAAAATTTCCTTATGCAGTTTTTTGTGTGTCCTTATTGTTCTGCAATATTTATCCGGTTCCTTCATAAGTATATCAAAATAAATTCAATTCAACTTCTTGGCTATCGTTCATTTCCTGATCAATATCTGAGAATGTCAGACGGAAATATCTGAATCTACATTCGAGCAAAGAAACGAACTACATTTCAGTCCCACCACTTTCAAAGTTTAACAAATCAATGGCAATTACGTCCGAGTTAATAAACAAGTTTAAATGTCATTTGATAGCTATCTCAAGGTCCCTCGTATATATGACAATCATTTCAGTACCCTCAATAATCTCATACTTCGTCGGAACTACACTCGTGTACTACCGTAACCGTGGTAACGTTGTTTCCTTTCAAAGTTGACCTGGTGCTGCTGTGCCTTTGAAACGGACCCCCGGGCTTGCGCGTGCTCATTCTGTGATGCTGAAGAGACGATCGCCGTTTCTTTCTTGGGAAGGAGCAGAAAAGAATTTCTCGCATACCTCTGGAAAGAAGAAGAAATAAAACAAATTGTTCTTTACGTTTCACAAAATAGGTACCTGTTTTTGGAATAAAGGTATACAGGGTGATTTACGTTGAATGGCCTCTTAGAAGATCTTGGAAACGAGTAAATTTATCGTTTTTAAAATTGAATAGAATGCACTTGACTTTGAACTTTTAAAACTCTATATTCTCACGTCTGAATCACTTCAGGCATTGAATATCAAACTATAAGAATAGCGGATTTTTAAGACAACTTGGCAACGCTGTTTTAGACTGTATTGGAGACGGTTTGGCCGCCATTGTGGATATGATCGTAAATCTATAGTTATAAATGCAGCGTCTCGGCAACAGATGTCTTAAATTCACTGATGTGATGTCTTGGTGTTGCCGCATATCGTATTTTATTGGAATTTTTAAGGATTTAGGCAGTTTTAACAGACAATAAAATTGTAGGTTCTCAATTCCATCCGAATGTATGTTTTTGATAATAATATGTACGCTGATTACCTACTCCGGGGTAATTGGACCGATTTTCATAATGATTTTACCGTTGCATTAGGTGTTAAATGTTATACAAATAAAAGTAGATAAAAGCGGCAGCAAGTAGGTATAGCTATGTGTAGTTATGTAGAAAACTCACTAAGTCACTTATTAGTGCATATAATAAATACTACTTTGTAAAAATGTATTGAAAAAAGTTTGTACAGGGTTATTTTTTATATTTGCGTACCCACCTACAGGGCTTAATATAAGTAACAGAAAAAAAATTTTAATACAAAAGTTGCATAACGTTTCCCGTCATATCTTTTAGACTTATTAAAAAAAACATCTGCACATCGGAAAGTTAAAAAACAAATGAAAGTCTTCTTTTTTTAAATGGAACACCCTATATATTTTTTACCAGGGCGAAAGATCTCTTTCTCCTGGTTTCAAAAATATATAACATGTCATCATTTAATCCAGTCGTTTGTGAAATATTTAAGTTTTTGATTAATTGAATTGACTATAATCTAGTCGGCGTTCCGCATACTTCAACGTGACATATTTGTCACTTTACTTTAAATTGAAAGATTCAGTAAGGAAAATGGGATATTCGGAAGAAGACAATCTTCAAATAGTGCGTCTTTTTTACTCTAATTACAACCGAATAGCTGTAGTTCAACAGCAATTTATTTTACTTTATATCATAAATTATAAATCATAAGTTATTTTCTTTGTTGCATGTTTTAATTTAAATTAAAGTGACAAATATGTCACGTTGAAGTACGCGGAACGCCGACTAGATTATAGTCAATTCAATTAATCAAAAACTCAAATATTTCACAAACGACTGGATTAAATGATGACATATTATATATTTTTGAAATCAGGAGAAAAAGATCTTTCGCCCTGGTAAAAAATATATAGGGTGTTCCATTTAAAAAAATAATACTTTCATTTGTTTTTAACTTTCCGATGTGCAGATGTTTTTTTTAAATAAGTCTAAAAGATATTACGGGAAACATTATGCAACTTTTATATTAAAAGTTTTTTTCTGTCACTTATATTAAGCCCTGTAGGTAGGTACGCAAATATAAAAAATAACCCTGTACATATGCACCTGACAACTTCTTGGCATAACATGATTGCACATTTTTTTAATAAATCATTTTAAACTCAGCCATTTCTTACTTTACTCAAAACTGGAAATTTTGACCTAATGAATTTTTGCACTAAGCCGACGATATATTATGCCAGTGCAAGGCAATCGAAGCACCGCGATGCGCGTAACGACATGGTTATGGTAGTGGGGAGAAGATCATGCAGCAAGTCAAACAGATAGGCGGCAACAATGTTTTAATTTAGCAGTGAAAAAGCTTGTCGTTAGTGGCTGCATCAACACGCTTTATTGTGGGTGACTCATTGTGCCATCTATGAATTTAACGTAGCAGATTTAGGAAATCTGCTAATATGTCCTTCTTATAGTTTGATATTCAATGCTTCAGGTTATACCGAGAGTTATGAGCAACTTTGGTATTTTAAATAGAATAGCCTGTATATTATAGCTTTTTTTTTCATAGGCCCCTAATCGTACATCACCCTGTATAGGCTATAAAGGTAGCACACCAAAGTTTCAATACATTTGTTAGCGGCGTAGTTACGTTGTTTTTCGGGGAGGCCAGCCATTGAATGGCAAGCAGAAAGGTAGAAACGCGTCGCAGAGCTTACGCAGCAGGCAATAAAGTTGTGAAGTTAAGAAGTTAAGTTCTCCTGGTCTCCAGGGAGCGATGGGCAGGGGTTATATCCCCTGGGTTCCCTCCCCCTTAATACGCCACTGACATTTTTATTGAACAAAAAATTTCAAACGAATCGAAATTTATGATTTACTTAGAGCAAATCAATACAGTGTGACCAGTAAAGTTCGTATCATTATATGGGATTTTTTTTTATTAATATTTTTATTCAAAATTTGACTTAAGCATCAAGTTCTGCTTTGATGGAGGTGAAAATTAAGCAAAAAAATAGTAGTTACGGGAGTAGCATTATCTGTAACATTTTAATTTTTTCAAGAAGATAATTCAAAAGTGGGGTTATTTCTGAAAGTATCGAAAAAAGTTATTAGAAAAAGTTTTTTTAATGCAGTTTCTAGCCCACATGCAAAATTTTAGCTGCATAAGGTAATTTTGATTTTTTACCCATATTTTGTAAATTGCATCACTTTTGCAAAATAAGACTCAAGGCAAACTACATAAAACTTCTTAGTTTGACAATGCTTTATTTATTTATTCAGATACATTTTCTTTAAAGTAGCGCCATATTAAATGTGTGTTTTTCTACAAAATCAAAATTGGGCTATTAAAATTTGATCGCATGTGATGCAAAGTTTATTTGTTTTTGACCCTGTATAAGGTAACTTCAGAAGTATTTTTAAAAACGTAGTTTGTCTGAAAGTAGTACACCACACCTTAATATTAAGACAAAAAAGAACACAGTGTCATCAGAAAAGTGTTCATTTTGTGGAAAATAAATTTTAGTGGTGGGTAAAAAATCAAAATTATCTTATGCAGCTAAAATTTTGAATGTGGGCTAGAAACTGCATTTAAAAAAACTTTTTCTCATAACTTTTTTTGATATTTTCAGAAATAACAAATAACCTTACTTTTGAATTATATTTTGAAAAAAATTAAAATTTTGACAGATAATGCGAATCACGTGACTACTATTTTTTTGCTTAATTTTCATCTCGATCAAGGCAGAACTTGATGCCAAAGTCAAATTTCGAATAAAGCTATTAATAAAAAAAATCCCATATGATGCTGACTTTACTGGTCACACTGTAATTTAATAATAATAATAATCATCCAATCATCACCGGGTTAAATAATAGTGCCTACCTTCTAAAATTTTTGGACAAAAACGCATACAGCAGTGGATTGGCTCCGGAGTTGAAGTAGGTACACAGGAACGTCAGAGGTGTTAATAGGGCGCTAAAATTCGTGTCGCCATGGTAGTTGGAAGACCAGTATTGCCACATCTTGCGGGCGTGAAAGGGCAAGTTGCACACTGCAAAGGCTACCACCTAAAAATAAAAATAAACATTTTGTCGTAGTGTCACGGATAAGTTACATAACACAGAGTATGATTTTTTACGGGACAAGAACGGATGCCCCACAAGATTTCAGTTAGTTGAGTTGAGATGCCGTTAGTATTACTGCCGGTACACCGCTGACAGATTCTTTACAATTTTTAATTTATTAGAATTCTTATGAATTCACTTTATTATAATAAACTATTTTAACACTAATACTATATTATTAATAATAATAATAATAATAATAATAATAATAATAATAATAATAATAATAATAAAAGTTTATTCAAATATTTTTTTGACATTTATTGCTAACATATAATTTTTTTTGTATAAACTATCAATTCCGAACTCAGAAGTAAAATACTTGTTTTGAGTTAAATAATATTATATTTTTGTCAAGAATACATTTCATAATTCAGGTACAACTAAGAAAGAAGTACCATTATTTATTATTTTAGACACAATGTTTATGAAACAAAGTTGTTTATAATCCAAAATAAAGCCTAAATACAAAATTTGAAATCTGAATTATAATTTTTGTTTTTTATTTCTTACAATAGAATTTATGAACATTCAAAATAAAAACCTTACGCCTATTGATTTTTCTTGTTGGGTGTTTTAAAACAAAAAGTATATGCAGATGACCTGCCGCATGATCAAGAAATAGATACTAAAAACACGAATACAGGACGCAGTGAACGAAATAAATGTAGGTACCTGCAACCATTTGTAAGGTCTATGGTAAATTTATTTCTAATTTGAAGAAATGTATGCAGGTTGGAGGAAGATATGTAGAATAATAACTTGTTCTACAATAATTGTGCATTCTGAATGTTCATAAATTCTATTTAAAAAAATAAAAAACAAAAATTAGAATTGAGATCTTAAATTTTGCATTTAGGCTTTATTTTGGATTATAAACAACTTTGTTTCATAAACATTTTGTCTAAAATAATAAATAATGGTACACTATCTTAAAGCATTTTTATGTTTTCTTAATTTATCAACATCTGATCTAAAATTTTTATATGGTAAATTAATTTTCTAGACAAGCAGAATTTTTTATAAAGAACAATTTTTTGTCGTAAAATCAATAATAAATATCTTTTTCCTCTTGTCAACTCCATCCAAGGACACACTGAATAGTATAAACAATAAATGTCAATAGGCGTTTGCTTCGATGCGAACAGAACTATTTTTGTACAAGAAGATAGGTACTCTTTATTTTCGAAAAGGACCCCCAAGGGCCGAAATACGTGTCAGGAAACTAAAGAAATTTGTGAAACTTAACAAGTAGGTAGTGATTTTTATTTCCTGCGTAATGGAACAACAGTTTTACCAAGCAGGCAACCCCACGCAAATTAGAGTATAATATGACAATGCTGCCCTATGGTTCACTAAGGGCGGATGTCACAAAAAATGTATTTTACATTCGAGCTAAAAAACGGTAATCAGGTGACTTTGTTTTTAGATTTTGCTCTTATTATAATTATTTTAGAATTATTACATTTTCAAATAAAAACTGGATAGTCCATTGAACATAATATTGCAAGCTCTAGATTTTGCGAACGTACCTAAATTAAACGAAAACAAATTTCTTAAATAAAAAAATTGAACATCCGTCTTTAGTCACTCAATAAAAAGTATGGCGGAAGTCCACTATAAAATTGAATTTTCTTTATTTACATTAAAACGAATTCATAATTTCAATAAATCATTTTTTTTTTCCTAATATTCATAAATTGCCATTTTTCTCAGAAAGTATAAACCTTGGGAATAAAATTATATAACTAAAAAGTTGTATCTCAAAGAGGTCTTTATACTAAACTTCTAAAATTTTTCTGTATCTCTTACCGTTTTCGAGATATTTCCCAATTTATAGTTTTCATATTTTAGCTCATATCTCGAAACTGATTATACTTAGATAAAAAGTTTTTAAATAAAAAAGACGCGTATTTGAACGTCCTATAAATTTAGTTATATAATATTTTTCTCTCAAATTTACAATAACGGAGTTAATCGCAAAAAATTGGAAAACGACCAAAATTTGTGTTAATTTTTATAATTTTTTTAAAAAATCTGTCCAAATTTTAATTTGACAGGTAGAATTTTTTTTATTTTTTTTCACAAATCTTAGCGATAATATCTATACGACCTAACGTTTATTTCATTATATTTGTTTATTCTAATAATTGTGACATATTGACAGCTATCAAATTTTGACAGGAGAATTTTTTGTGTATGTATTTTTTGTAACTTTCCACCGTCAATATACTTACGATTATATGGTTTTTTTATTAATATCACTTTTTTTCGAATCGAATATGTCAAATATTGACAGGTGTCAAATTTTGACAGGAGAATTTTTTGCGTATTTTTCTCGAAATCTCCGCCCTAGAAAAAATACGACTATAATTTTTTTAATTTTTTTATGCCCGTTTCAGCTAACAGTACACTGTTGACTGACAGAAGCTACATGTCCAATGTTGGCAGCTTTTACAAAAGACGTATGTGCGACTTCGGTCTAATGGGTGCTGGGCGATAAAGACGGTTGTCCAAACTTTGTCACATAGGCCGTTATAGTACTCCAAAGGAATAGTGGACAACTGGCTTTATATAATTGCTATCTTAAAAACTATTAATTTTAAGGCAAAGAGCTTTAGTCCATTGTATAGAGCGACTTCGGTTTACTGGAAAATGTGTAATGCGTGGGGCTGCTCGGTCGACAATTCTGTAAGGGTTGTAACGGCGGATAAAAATTGCTTTTTGAAACTGGCTAATAAAAATTATATTTTTGTACGGATCAGAAAATACTTTTTGTAAAGAATCTCTATTTCAATCTCAATTATCAAGTTACCCCTCAGACGCGGAAGTTATTCAATTTCGGGTATTCGGCGGTCGGTAATTCGGCGGTCGGTAATTCGGTAATTCGGCGGTAAATTCGGTCGGGTTTGAATTGAATAACTTCTAAAGCGTTCTGGGGGCGGAATTAAAGGAAATATACAACAATAAACGGAGTTTTACTCGAGCGCCACTGATTTTAATTTTTAGGGAAAATCAGAACCCCCGGAGTCCTGGGTAACCTTTAAACAGCTGGAGACAGAGTTCTATTAGCGCATACAGATAACAGTCATTCACGTCTCTAAGTTCCTATGGGAAATAAAACACACCTATGTCGGGAAATGTAAAATAATTTTATTATTTCTGGGTAAGCGGATTCAAAAAAAAAAAATAAAATACAAGTTAATATACCAAAATACAAATATTACCCTAAAAATAAAAATAAGCAGATTTCTTCGTCAGTTACGGGAACCAACTCGCTACTAAGCAGGAAACAAAGCAGGTATTCCTGGGAAACGGTGGGTGGATATATTTAAAGGAATTTTAGCGGTAATATGCAGGTAAGCGTTTCGGCAGGACAAGTTATCAAACAAGCGGTATTAAGATGCTTTTCGGGCGGCGGTGTTAAGTACGAGAAAGTCCGGTAATAATTTTAAGAACGGAAAACTTATCAGCGGTCGGTGTGAAAATGGTATTGCGGCGGCGGTACTAACTACTGGTGAATTCGACGGTGTTTATCGAGCAATTTTAATCAGGCATACAGGCAAATGCAAATGATTAAAGCGTGGCGGTATTAAGCAAAAGCAAGCTCGGTGAACTATCGAATAAATCTAGTTCTAAATACGGATAAATGAAAATGATTTTATGGCGGCGGAAAAGTTTAGCAGGTAATGATTTTCAAATATATAAAAATAATCAATGTTGCTTACCACAGATGATAACGGTATTCGTCGGCGGCGGAAAAGAATGATAGGAAAAAAATAACGGTAATCGGTTCACTAGTTGAAACTATGCACTTTCAAAATTACTTTTGGTCGGCTGCAAAGCTGGATCGAGAAGGGCCCGTATTTTTGGTTCGATCTCGGATTTCAACTTTTTATCTCCCACCACGGAAATGGTCAAAGATCTGGGGATTTTAAGAACGGTGCGCGTTCGCTATCTTTTCGAATCGGTACCGAAGATAACGCTGAATTTACCTGTATCGGAATGCCATATATTGGTTTGCCAATTAAGACGGTTTCTGTGATAGCGGTAATTAATTAATTTCTCTGATTAAATTCAAAACCTTTTGTTACCAGCGGTTAGAAAAATATTCAATAAATCGGTTGCATGAAAGAAACAGAAAAATTAATTGAAAAACTACGGAGATAATTATTTTCTAATAATTCGGTGCTAAACCTGTTGTCAATTCGGTAAAACTTAGGTAACTTCGTTACATTCCCCCCTCACTTGCTAAAAAAAATTGAACGATAGTAATCAATTTTTTCTTTTACTCTGGGAGTCTCCGGACGAAAGCGTCCTTATGGCCGCAGGTCGGGCATAGTAGCGTCGGTAGGCTGGCGGTCTCTAGCGTCCTGGACCGGTGAGGTGGACAGGCTAAGCGTCTGGCTCGACATCTTCTGAAAAGTAAATAGCATTGGGTAGTTCCGGGTTCGGTTGTAAGAATTACCCTCGGTTTCGGGGGGTCTGGTTAGATAGAGTGTGCGGTTTTGAGATCTTTAATATGGATCCGACGGAAAATTTTGCCATTTTCACCCTTAAGATCGTATACTACCGGCGAGTGAACTTTTATTACTTTATGTGGACCGGAGTATTTGGGTGCTAGTTTGGCGTTGAAATGTTTTGCGGCGGAGGACAGGTGGTGTTCACGCTTCAGTACCTTGTCACCTAGGTGACAACGCCAATCACGGCGGCGGAGGTTATAGTACCGGCTCTGCGTAGTAAAAGCACGGGCCAGGTGTACCTTTACTAGTTCAAAAGTTTCGGTGAGTTTTTTGAATCTTTCGATTATCGGACCGGTGTCTGCGGGGTTTTCGGCGTCGGAGTTTTCAGGTTCGGGTTGTTCGCTACGGTATAGAGATTTAGGGGGTTCCAACTCGCGGCCAAAATTTAAAAATGCTGGTGAGAACTCGGTACTGTCGTTACGTGAAGTATTATATGCGAACGTCAAATCAGGTAGATGTACATCCCATTTTCTCTGGTCGTTTTGACAAAATTGGGCGACCATAGTTTTCAAAGTTTTATTTGCGCGTTCAACCGGGTTGGACTGGGGTGTATATGGCGGTGTAAAAATAAAATAATTGTGGAATTTATTTTTCCCTACTACAAGTAAAATTTAAAAAAAATCCCCAAAATTTCCCTCTCCGGTAGATATATACCAATACTTTTACAAGACCCTGTATACTGGTTATGAGAAAACCAAGTTTTCCTGTGAAAATTTTCCCGTAGCACACGGTATACTAAGGGAAAAAAAACTTCCTAAATACCGGTAGGTATAGAATAAATAACACCCTGTGTATTCGGTTTGAGAAAAAAAAATATCCTATCCCTGTATAATTAATTTACAAAACCATTAGTATTTGCGTTTAATAAATTCGCACGGAATAATATTATTAAAATATTCAACTTTAAAACGCTATACTGTCCGGTGAATTGCTTTTCTTATCAGGTGTTAACGAGATAAGACTGGAATGCGGTTTCTTTATCTCCCAAAAAAAACTATCGGCGAGAACGTAAATGACCTATGCTGCTAAAATTATGCTCGGGCGCCAAACTTGTAATGTGTGGGGCGCCAAACTTGTAATGCGTGGGGCTGCTCGGTCGACAATTCTGTAAGGGTTGTAACGGCGGATAAAAATTGCTTTTTGAAACTGGCTAATAAAAATTATATTTTTGTACGGATCAGAAAATACTTTTTGTAAAGAATCTCTATTTCAATCTCAATTATCAAGTTACCCCTCAGACGCGGAAGTTATTCAATTTCGGGTATTCGGCGGTCGGTAATTCGGCGGTCGGTAATTCGGTAATTCGGCGGTAAATTCGGTCGGGTTTGAATTGAATAACTTCTAAAGCGTTCTGGGGGCGGAATTAAAGGAAATATACAACAATAAACGGAGTTTTACTCGAGCGCCACTGATTTTAATTTTTAGGGAAAATCAGAACCCCCGGAGTCCTGGGTAACCTTTAAACAGCTGGAGACAGAGTTCTATTAGCGCATACAGATAACAGTCATTCACGTCTCTAAGTTCCTATGGGAAATAAAACACACCTATGTCGGGAAATGTAAAATAATTTTATTATTTCTGGGTAAGCGGATTCAAAAAAAAAAAATAAAATACAAGTTAATATACCAAAATACAAATATTACCCTAAAAATAAAAATAAGCAGATTTCTTCGTCAGTTACGGGAACCAACTCGCTACTAAGCAGGAAACAAAGCAGGTATTCCTGGGAAACGGTGGGTGGATATATTTAAAGGAATTTTAGCGGTAATATGCAGGTAAGCGTTTCGGCAGGACAAGTTATCAAACAAGCGGTATTAAGATGCTTTTCGGGCGGCGGTGTTAAGTACGAGAAAGTCCGGTAATAATTTTAAGAACGGAAAACTTATCAGCGGTCGGTGTGAAAATGGTATTGCGGCGGCGGTACTAACTACTGGTGAATTCGACGGTGTTTATCGAGCAATTTTAATCAGGCATACAGGCAAATGCAAATGATTAAAGCGTGGCGGTATTAAGCAAAAGCAAGCTCGGTGAACTATCGAATAAATCTAGTTCTAAATACGGATAAATGAAAATGATTTTATGGCGGCGGAAAAGTTTAGCAGGTAATGATTTTCAAATATATAAAAATAATCAATGTTGCTTACCACAGATGATAACGGTATTCGTCGGCGGCGGAAAAGAATGATAGGAAAAAAATAACGGTAATCGGTTCACTAGTTGAAACTATGCACTTTCAAAATTACTTTTGGTCGGCTGCAAAGCTGGATCGAGAAGGGCCCGTATTTTTGGTTCGATCTCGGATTTCAACTTTTTATCTCCCACCACGGAAATGGTCAAAGATCTGGGGATTTTAAGAACGGTGCGCGTTCGCTATCTTTTCGAATCGGTACCGAAGATAACGCTGAATTTACCTGTATCGGAATGCCATATATTGGTTTGCCAATTAAGACGGTTTCTGTGATAGCGGTAATTAATTAATTTCTCTGATTAAATTCAAAACCTTTTGTTACCAGCGGTTAGAAAAATATTCAATAAATCGGTTGCATGAAAGAAACAGAAAAATTAATTGAAAAACTACGGAGATAATTATTTTCTAATAATTCGGTGCTAAACCTGTTGTCAATTCGGTAAAACTTAGGTAACTTCGTTACAAATGATATTAATGCTATTTTCTTAAAATTGTGACATCTGCCCTTAGTGAACCAGAGGGGAGAATTTGTTTAAAATCCATCAAAATTTTGTCGCTAGAAAACCAATATATTGCTTTTATCAAAGGTGATACCGGGTAACCGTTTTAAGGCATCCGGGTGATAATTTATAATACAAAAAAAAAACAAATTGTTTCTAAACGACCAAATGAGGGATTAAAAGATGTTTTTTTGTATCAATTTTGTTTTATTGCTTCGATCTGAAAATAAACAATTTTATTTACACAAGCTTGAACAAATACAAATATATTCGTTAAATAATCATGATTGCGTTTGTAAATATTATCGAAACACGAGGGATTAAGGTGGTTGGTGCTATTTTTTTATATTATAGGAATTAGATCTAAATCAAAAACTGACTATGGAATTATTATTTGTACACAATATTTGTTTTATACCACAATGAACATAATTCGGAAAATTTAGTAAAATATAGGTATAGAAAATTTATTTTTGGAATTCAATATTTTCCAGAACAGTGATTTTTTTAAATTTTGCTGCAATTAAAATGTTAGGTTATAATACAACTACTACTTCTACTAATACTACTACCGTGCGAGCAAAAATTATTTGCATCAAAGAGGGTCTTGCATCTAAGGACGTAATGTTTAGCCGTAGAGCTTAATACCTGTTGGATATCAGTAACTACCTAAACTAACAAACAATTAGTTATTCCGTCATCTTTGACAGTCGTTACAAGTAATTTGATTCATCGCTAATTTTTCCAATTTCTTAAACAATTCACACACTGGACTTTACGGAACGGCACAAAACATCCATAATTGAAGCAATTCGCCGTTTACGGCTCATCAGTGAGGCTCAGTTTGGCAGAAGGAAACAGGGCTCGAAGACAAATCACTTGTCAGGGTCGATCATCGACGGGAATTATAGAACCCGGTGCGACATCTTGCGTCCGGGACGCAAGATGTCGCACCGGGTTCAAAAATAATATGTTTAGTAGACATAGTGTGGTCTTACGGAAAAATAGCTGATCATTTTAGAGTACCTAGAACTACTATTCAAGGAATTGTAAAAAAATTGCGCTATCTTCAAACATTTGGGTCTGGTTTAAATAATAGAAAATCATCAAATGAAGAAAACCGAAATTTGGTGGAGAATTTAGGACAAAATTTATTTGAAATCCGCTGTGCACATAACAGGATTGCCTGCTTCATCTAGAACTGCGCAACGAGTAAGATAATGTTCCGAATTAAGAAATCGAGCAGCTGCATCCAAACCGTTTTCAAAAAATAGTAGTAGTTAGTTAGAAAGTAGTTATAAAGAACAAATAATTGGGTTTGCTATGCAATATTTACCAGAAAATGATTTTTTTTTGCAAAATGTTATCTTTTCCGATAAGAAAACTTTTCAGTCTACATATTATAATGGAAGGGTTCGAGTATATAGATCAGTAAATTCCCGATATGATGAGAAGTATACTTAAAAAGAGCAAACCAGTGAACGTTTCTTCGTTAATGTGTGGGCATGAATAAGTGTTTACGATGCAGGTGTAGATATGCTGGATTATTGGTGGAACACTAAACAGTAATATATATCTTCAGATTTTGGAAAATGTTTCTTTTCCTTTAGTCGCGATAATTTTTGAAGGAAATAACTTCATATTTCAGCAGGATAACTGCCCTTTGCATACTGCAAGAAATATGGGAAACTGGTTTAGACAATGTAACGTAACAAGTCTGCCTTGGTGCTCAAGAAATCCTGATTTAAATCCAATTGAAAATGTTTGGGGATTGATGGTAAAAAAAATGTACAAAATAAATTTTAAACCACAGAATTAAATAGAGTTATTTGATAAAATAGAAGAAATTTGGAAGGGCTGACTTCGGATTACACCAAAAGTATTATTTTGTTAATGCCAAGAAGATTACGATTAGTGTTAGAAATCCATTGGCGCAGCAATTAAATATTAGTAGGTATTTTGTTTGTTGTTTGTTAATAAATTTACCCTTTTTGGCTTTATACTTTTGTTGTTCTTATTTCGCGGCTGTAATTTAAACACATAAATATTTAGAAATAACCATTATTACTTACTTATGGTAAAAAATCGTACATACAATAATTTACAGCTATCCAGGTATAAGCAGCAAGGTGAGAAACCCGTTTAACCCAATTTGGTTGTAATTGAGTTATGTATGGGTGGCGTGTACGAATTTATATGCCGTCAACTGTACCTACTTGCTTATTTTAACATAGTAAGAATAGTACCAATTTTCAGCAATATAGGTTAAAATCATAGGTGGCTTGAGGGTGGGGATCATCGAAATTTTAAAAAAATTTTAATTTCTTTAACAGAAAAAATACCACACTGCGCTCTGCGCCTTGTCAATAAGCAATATGAAATACATTTCTTATAGTAAAAGTTTTCCAAAAGTAATTATTCTAATAGTTATTTAAAAAAAAGGAACAAACATGAAAATCAGCATGTTTATATATCGTTTATACTGAAATTAGAATCTACTCTAAGACCTTCATTGAAATACATTGCTCTGACTTCTTCGTCAAAATTATTTATATCCAGATCTAAATTTCTATTTATTAATATCATCAGGGCTTAGGTTCTAAAAGAAAAACACAAACAAGAGTAAAAACAGCCGGAACAAAGTACGTGAGCATACTTGCTCGTCAAATTTTGTCCAGGAGACAAGAAACATACTAAAAAGATATTTAAAAATTTTTAAACAAATTTTCTTTGTAAGATTTCAAATTGGGCATGTGCGTGACGTCATTAGTCAAATTTGACAGACGCCCTGAGGAAAAGCAAAACCTGTTTTTACCGTTAGTTTACAGGTATTTTTGTCTTATTTATTTTATTTTTTGTCTGTTGAATTATTACTACCACATTTAACCACTGAGCAAAATCTCGGCATATCTTAGGGTAACTAGCTAATACTTATCAAAAAAGAATTAATAAAAATCGATTAACTGCTTTAACCTTAATATAAATATAAATGTTTTTCCCATAAACGTCGTTTTTCCTCAGGGCGACTGTCATTAGTGTCAACTGTCAGGTTGTGCACATGCCCTATTATAAACAATACCTGACTGACATTTGACACATGGACACAAAGTGGTGAGGGACATCTCAGATAAAAACGTAGTTACTATACCTACACAAAATGGCGAATAATAGACAACAAAAAGGTGGTATAAAAACTTTAAATAAGTCATAATGAATTAAATTGCATAAAAAGGTAGGTAACTCTGTCAATTGTTTAAAAGAAAATAATTTAAACAGGATTTTTAAATTATAATACCTGTATGTGCAAAACCGTCCGATTGTTAATAAAATCGGAGGAGTCAAAAGTCCACAAGCGTAGGTTAAGGTAAATAATAAATTCTTATCGCTGAAAGAGACTAAAAATTGGATTTCGGTTGTTAGTTTCATTGAGTTTTAAATTCAGACATGAATCTGGATAGTTAATTGAATGTCTATGGATTTCAAGGTCCTCGAGATAGTCCAACCTCTGACGTTTTTATGATCAAATTGATGTAAAATTTTGCTAGTAGAAAGAAGTTTGTGACAAACTATGATTATTAAATTTGAGGTGCTGTCCAAATACATACGTTTTTTTATTTCATATCAGTAAAAAGAAACGCTAATATGCAATAAATCTGAAAACACTTAATATTTCCGAAACAGTTAAAGATAGGTAGGATATTATTGTACCTACATGAAATATGTCTAAAATTTTCTGAAGAAACTTATTCCATTTGGCTCATACACACTGTATTAATAGCCAATGCCCTTAAAGCGAACTGTAATAAAAACCATTATTGGTCGTTTAGTTGAAAGGTTTGCGCATAAATTTTCGTGGGTAAAATATTTTTATGAATAATTCAACTTTTAATACATACTTCGTTCTAGGCAATAATGATTTTATACCATTATTGGATAATTTCGTGGTAACCGACATTATTTTGCTTTTCAATATTTCAAATGTCTGTCGTTTCAATAAACTGAGGTACTATGATCGTACTAAGGTATATGCGAGGTAAGGAGCATTAGGCGCGAGAAGCAAAAACACCACAACACTAGTAAGATGTTGGTATAGTCAGATCTGGTCTTAACGTGCGGGTCCAAAGGTTACTGATCATATGCGTCAAATCAGACAACACAGAGGCTATCAAAATGTTGTGAGATTATTTATACTTTATTTTACTTACTTTATATTATATATATACAAATATATCGAAGGAATGAAAAATAGTTTCATTATTTTAGCTATCGCGAAGATAGCCACATATACCTAATATTATTGGATAGTTTTGTAAAAATTATGTACAGGGGAGTTGAAAAAGTTACAAAAAAATTATATAATCGTTAATTATATACCTACTGTACCCTTTAATTAAAAACGACAATAATAAACAGTGCAATTTATTTTAACAATTTTACTACCTACTAAAACCTAAAAATACAATGGCATTTAGTCTGATAAACTATTTCGATAATGAAAGAAAAAGTGGAAATTCGCAAACCAATATGCAGGAAACCGTAATGAAAACAATGGGAATTAGTTTAAGGACTATGCAGAATAATGTGCATGAAAAAAAAGCATAATATAATACCCAAGAATACTAAAAAATGTAAACGAAAAACACCGTTTATAAACTCTCATCGTCACTTATAAAATCTGAAAAGTCCTCGTCGTCTGAGTCGTCTTCGAATGGAGCAATTATCATTGGCGCTACTTCGACATCTAGTACTTGTTTTCGATCCCACCAATCCCTTATTAATATTTCTGTATGTTCCACCGATTTCTTCCAGTACTCTTGTGTAATATGATCTAACGAATCTTGCCAAACTATTTGTACTTGGTCGGATTTAAGACCATCACCTACATATTTTTCATAATAAGACTTTGCACCAGCCCATATTAATTCTATAGAACCTCATGACCATATTCACGCAGTATTTCATCTACTGCGTATATTTTGGGTTTTTTAAGAGACTTTGCTATTGATAGGAGTTCCGATTTAAACATATTTGGTAAAGGGTTTTGGTTGTGTTTTTCCAGCCACTCATAAATATCACTTTTCCTCCAAGATGAAGTAGGCTGTTTATTTAAAATTCTTGAATGATATGATGCATTATCTAATACAATAATTAAAGACGGAGCATCCAAATTTGGTATCAATTGAACTTTTAATCATTTTTCAAACATTTCGCAATTCATATTATCATGATAGTCAGCACTTTTTGATATTGAAGAAAAAATTAAACTCGTACCTGCAACATATCCTGTTGCAAAACCGGCATGCAAAATAATAAAACGCTTTCCCGTACCGCACCCCTTTTTCCTTAACACTTTTTACAGACTCATCTTGCCAAGATTTTGAACCACTTCTATTCGAAAATATCCACGTTTCGTCTAAAAATACCACTTTTCTAAATTTCGATTTGTAATTGTCCGTATATTTTTTTAAAAACTGAACACGCTGACTCAATATCTGTGGCTGCTCACATAAAAATCTTCGGTTACAGTCTTTTTTATAGCGAAAACCTAAATTTTTTATTAATTTTGATAACGCTTCAAGTCCAATTTCCAAAACACCCCGAATTTTTAATGTTTTTTGTAAAACTGGAAGAGTTACATTGGTTTTTGATTTGTATAAATCGTAAATCACATTTCGAACTCCCATTTTAATATTTTCGCTTAAATCCTCAGTCTTTGGCTTTCTTCGTTTACACTTTTTAGTATTCTTGGGTATTATGTTATGTTTTGTTTCATGCACAATTTTTTGCACAGTCCTTAAACTAATTCCCAGTGCTTTGGCTACTGTTTCCTGAATATTGGTTGGCGAATTTCCACTTTTTCTTTCATTTTCGAAATAGTTTATCAGATTAAGTACCATTTTTTTGATTGGGGATGCAAAAACCCAGAAAATTGTTTCATTTTGTCACAAACTGTCAAAGTCACAAAATTGGCATATTTAAAATAAAACGTAGCTGGTGCTATTATAAGCTTTTTAGAATCGCTGGAAAGTAAATACATATCCTTTTTTTTCATGTCAAAATGGAATAAGTCTGTCTCATTTATCTTAAGTATTTTATTTAGAGGGTAAAATTAAACACAGGTAAAGAAAACAAAAACTAAGAGTATGTCTTTCTTGAATCGTATGACCCGCACGATAAGACCAGATCCGACTATATGTAGGTTTTCCCGCCATGGGCGCGGAAACCGAAGGAACAGTGTCGATAGTTTAATCGGTAGGCATAGACATCTATGTACCTTTAGATAAGCAAACAATAATAACGAAAGTGGCAAATTTACGGCTTCGCGTCTGTAAAAGAAAACATACAGGAATAGGCATACGCACTGCGAAGTTCTCAATTAGCGAATGGGAAAATAGACAGGTCCGGGCTTTAAAATTTAATTTCTTGCTCAAGAAATTGTAACAGTTGACCATCAATTTATTTGAACTTGTAAACAGCTTTGGTTTTCTCCAAGTTCTTGCCACAATATATTGTCATGAAATTGTAACTTGTTCTAATTTTTTTTTCCACTTTGGAGAAAAGGTTGTGATTTCTGGTGTGTTTAGTTGGCTGCCAACCTATCAGATTTGGAGGTTAGAAAATCGAAGTAGCTTTACTAAATTATAGAACTACGCCATTGAAACATATGGATTATTCTCCTTCTCAGCTTTTAAATAGTCGTAGGGACCTACATCTTTAGAACTACTTGAACCAAGGTAATGCAAAAGAAAAAATTATTTCTAAAATAAATTTAAATAAAAGTGCTAAAGATTTACTTCCATTGAAGCCAGGAGACACTGTTGTCATATACAGGGTGTTCATTTGAAAACTTCCCACCTCGATTTTCCTGCTTTAAAATGAAAATGTGGAAAATCGCTCGGACCCGTCGATTTTTATTTCGAGGGGGACATTTTTTGCGTATATTATTAATCTTGTTACTTTAAGCCCCTAGGAGGGAGAGGGGGGGGTAAGATCTAAATCTTAAATGGATACCCCTATTTTATATAAGTTTTTTGGATTCTGCATAAAATTCTGAACATTTTTTAATAAAAGCATTATTAGTCTATACTTAACAGTTTTCGAGATATTTACTCTTGAAAAATGACATTTTTGAACTTTGACAGCGTCTAGCTTTCTAACTGTACGTCTTACATGTCCCTATCTTCGATTTTTATTATCTTTCCAATACTGCCAACTTCCGGTCAAGCCGGAAGTACTATATTTCTTACATCCGGTACATGCATGTAAGCCGTTTTGCTCTAAGACGTACAGTTAGAAAGCTAGACGCTGTCAAAGTTCAAAAATGTAATTTTTCAAGATTAAATATCTTATTTATTATGTAATGTTTTATTTTCCTCAAATAGGTTCTTTATCCTTAGAATAGTATTGACGGATATATTTCTGTGAAAATTTGCAATAAATCTTCTCCTTGCTTCTCTTGCATTTTCTTGGCATTTGTAGAACAAGATAACAATCTGCAATCTCTCATCTAATGCATATTTCATTTCGGCAATATTATAGTAAATTTGTCAAATTTTTTGACTGTGAAGGAGTCAAAGGTGATTATACCTTTATTACCTAGTGTATGTTTCAAACAGGTTAGAGTTAAATTATACTGGATAAAACATTAAAATTTAATAAAAATAGCTGTCACAATATTAAATATTTTAATCAGAACGGACAAAAAAAAAATTACTCGTTCCAAAAATCGTATAAAAAAAGCTATGTTCCATTTAAAAAACACCTTATCCATTGCGTAACTCTTTTGTTTCTGGTTCAAATAAATTTTTGGTTTCATCTTTGAATTCTGCAGGAAAAAGTACATCGATTGGCTATTTTGGATTTTTCTTTAAATACAAGGAAGCTCAAAAATGAGCCCCTGTTCAGTTCTCGTTGGAAGACCCTGTACCTTATCCCCTTAAAATATTGTCAGCTAATTTCGGGACACCCTGTATAAGTTTTTTAAAACTTTGCATGTCAGATAAAGCAATAGACGATTCTTATTTCGCACAACCCATTGTATTGGACTTTATAATCTATGGACGAATTTAACCAACTCAGTAAACCATGTTGCATAATAGATAATCATATTATGCAATGGTAAACGATAAAAACAATATCACACTAGAAGCTATTTTAATTTTTGGGAACTACACGACTGATTTTACGTGGTAAGTATATAATAATATATAAGGCTTTATTAACCGTAGCAAGCAAATATTATTATTAAAAGGAAAGAAAAACACACAGTCATCCTCCACAAAGTTTAATAGAAAAATTATTAAATCATAGGTCTCTACATGTTTCGAACGTAGAAACGTTCATCCCCAGGAGACAGAAAATTTTTTATTTTGTGCTGTTGTTGTTAGCAAAAGAGAAACTTAAAAATAGAACCTTAATTGAGCTTTTATGGACTCAAAAATTGAAGATTAGAAGAAACACGATATGAAGAAAATTGGTGATGGTAAAACCATACTTATGGCCATTTGCACCAACATCACGCTTAAGGGAGAATTAGTTAAGAAATGATTAATTTTTAAGAAATGATTAGTCTAGGAAGCCTTGCACCAACGTCATTGGTCACCCAATTAGTAAAGTACTGATTAATACATAAGCGCCATCTGCAGTTTTGATCGAAATCATTTTGAGATTTGGCAACGTTGCGAAAGTTAAATATTTTGTAGTTCTTCTGTCAATTTTTTCATCATTTTAACGTAAAAAATTGTAATTTTTTCAATTTTATTGGGAATTATCGTTTGTTTGGGTCAATATTCAATATGAGTGAACGAAAAAGATCAAAAAACTTTACGGATAGGGAGACGGTTGCCCTGTTATCCTTTATATCACAAAAAAAAATATTATTTTATTTTAGTAATCATAATAGAAACTCATAAAAAAAAAGGATGTCTCCATTACGTAAGTTACACAATTTTATCTTTTTGTTAAATTGTAACCTTAAAATATTTTTTTTTTCTTTTCAGATATAAAAAATTAAAAAGAACTTTTATAATTTTTCTATATTTAAATTCTTCCCTCCTCAAATTTAAGTTAATTTACTATTATGTGCTGTTCATCTACTCCTCAATTTTTTTTAAATTTTACGACTTCCACTATTCCAGTTTCAACTATTCTTCTTCTCACACTTACATCACTGGTTCACCAAAATGTGACTTTTCAATTACTCCTCATCAGATTATAAAAGTCTTTTACAACATTTACCACTTCGTTTTTTATAATTTTTCTTCTCTCCTTACACTGATGGTGCGATGTCACTAATTTGACACTTAGCTTACTGCTATGCTAGCTTAATTTCTTGGTTTTTGCCATTTCTCCACGAATGACCTCTTGCTAGGTATACCTACCATTACGGTGGACGGTTTTCTAATTACTTTATTTGTTCTTTCCATCATCTTTTAGCTCCGTTTGGACTGTTTGCACCTGTTATTTCTCATTTTCCTTATTCTCTTCTCCTGATGATGACTGTTTATACAGTAGAAACATGTAGAGAATTTACCCTTAATTAAATTTATCTTAATATACCAGTGGAGGAAGACTTAAGTGTATTATTTCTTTTCCTTTTAAAAACACATAACCTCTTTATCGCTCTAAGGAAGGCTTTAAGTGATCGATTTTTTTAACTTAAAAATAAGGACTTAAGTGTCCGTTTAAGATCTCCTTATCGTTGGCGCAAAACTTGTTTGTGGTTTAAGGAATAATTAGGGTTAAGTCCGGCCTTAAATACGTTGGTACAAATGGCCATGAGTATTTAAAACATTATTAAAGTGGGCGTAAACAAACCAAGTTACATGGGGAAAAAAAGGGAAAACCTTGCCAGAAAGGTGTCGAAGATTATTTAAAAACTGTCTTCAAAAATCAGACTTTACGAACATAACTAGTCTTTAAGACATTGTGAAGGTGAAAATTTGATAACAAAATGATATATTCCGTAGGAAAGAGTATTTGGGGTACTGAGGATCAAACCTCAGTAACCCCTCGAGAAGTTACTGAGGTTTGATCCTCAGTACCCCAAATACCCCAAATACCCCAAATACTCTTTCCTACGGAATATATCATTTTGTTATCAAATTTTCACCTTCACAATGTCTTAAAGACTAGTTATGTTCGTTAAGTCTGATTTTTGAAGACAGTTTTTAAATAATCTTCGATACCTTTCTGGCAAGGTTTTCCCTTTTTTCCCCATGTAACTTGGTTTGTTTACGCCCACTTTAATAATGTTTTAAATACTCAGTATGGTTTTACCATCACCAATTTTCTTCCTATCGTGTTTCTTCTAAACTTCAATTTTTGAGTCCATAAAAGCTCAATTAAGGTTCTATTTTTAAGTTTCTCTTTTGCTAACAACAACAGCACAAAATAAAAAAAAATTCTGTCTCCTGAGGATGAACGTTTCTACGTTCGAAACATGGAGAGACCTATGATTTAATAATTTTTCTATTAAACTTTGTGGAGGATGACTTTGTGTTTTTCTTTCCTTTTAATACTTTCAACTCCACTTTAAGTATGGACTATTTCTTCAAATTAAATATTATTATAATTAATGTCAAGTTTAATTACAACTGCCAGTCGACACCAATACAGTATATAAAAACAGATTACACCCCCAATAGAATTTGATAATTACTGTGAATATTCAGAGCAATAATAGTTATAAACCATTCTATGGTAGCATTAACTCTTAATTCATATTAGCTAAATTACCGTGATACTATCAATACACAACGATCTAGCAATTTTCGTTTTATTAGAATAGGAAAGCGCGTTGCTGTCACATATAGTATTCAACAGTTGTGTAAAGAGTATGTGAATTCTTATAAGGAATAGGAAACTTTTTCTTAGTGTACATTTTTGATAGTATTTTTTTAGTACGGCATAAACAGCACAAATCAAATAGCAGAAAAATTGCATCAATCTTCTTAACCGGAAATGCTAATATTACTGTATTATACTAGATAAACTGACAACTATTTTCCATTCGTTACGTGTTTAGGTTAAAATTTATTCATTTGAAAACTTTTGGGAAATTAATTTACATTCCTCATCCGATTTGCATAAGTAAATTAAACTTTGTTGGTTATTATCAACGCGGTTATAACTTTGGTTTTCTTTCACGAGAAATCTTAACTAGACTTGGTAATAGACAAACACGTCTTCCTCAGCCGGTTTTAAGTAAAATATATGTTAAATACTGTTTACATAAAATAAGTTGGGATCAGCGAATAAGGGTAAATATTTTGATTGAACATAGAAAATTTATACCAGCTTGATCTGGTTAAAGCTGAATTTTAGAGAAAAAATACGAAACTCATAGGTCAAATTATAAGTAAAATAAATATAGTTTAAAAAACTAAAAAACACGCTTTTATAATTAATCGGACTAAAAAGCGAAAAATAAATATAGTTTAAAATAATTCTTGAAATTCTTAATATAGGCAGAGAATATTAATGAACGATAAACATTAGTAATATTTATCCGCGACTAATTGATTTTCAGCACCAATTTTAACATCTCTACGTTATCTAATTTACTTTACCGACAAACCAAAGGTCTTATATTAATTACCTCTTGCTCATAGATGGCACTGTGATAGTCACTTTTTACTTTGTCGAAATACTGAGTTACACTTTTCTAATATTATAAACCTACCAACAGAGGTCGTCACACAAATACTTATGATGCCTATTTTCAAACCTCAGCAACATATTTCTAAATGTAATTTTCTTTCTATTTTATAGGGATTGTATTGATTGTATCTTGTATTTTAAGTGATTTTTAGTATTTTAAGCAATTTTGAACCTTAATTGAGCTTTTCTCCTTTATAACTTTTACAAAATTCTTATAAACTCCTGGCATACTTGAGGATTCTTCATTTTGACCGCCAAAACGCTTGTCATTTGTTCCCCTCTTTTACAATGTCAAGTTTAGATTCATTTCCCATCCTACACGTGTTGGCTACAGTAGCACCTCTATAACGGGAACACAATAATTTTTTTTTTTCTAAAAACTTTTTCCACACAATGTGTCTGCTTTGACTCTGGCGGGGTAACTGGGCCGTAAAAAGCCTGGTACCCCAACTGTTTTTACTTTTACATTAAAAGGTAAGCTAATCTACTACACTTCTTAAATTTCATTTACTACATTCCCCTTTCTATTTTTTTTTACAGATGCTTTGACCAAAAAAAACAATTTTTTCTTTTTCTCTTCTTTTCTTTACATCTCACCCCAACATTTTCAAATGTTTCTGACTGGGCTCAATAAAACTCAGGATGTTTCAGCAATTTATTAATACTTTTAACAGATATGTTTTTCAAAACTCTAATTTTTACTACCCTATCTTTTTCTGTACGACAGTGTGCTTCTACACTTAACCCTCGACTCTTCAGTATGCTGGAGTCTTGATTTTTGACCTTCTGATTTTTCAATTTTACATCTCTTGTACACCATTAAAAGCTCCATTACGGCTCAATCTCACCATTATTTTCTCTTGCTAAAAACATCAGCATTTTGATTTTCACTTTGTTTCCTGATGATGAGTGTTTCTACACTCGAAACATGTCGATGTGATACTAGGTTCGCCTAGTTTTTCGATTAATAAAGATTGTGGAGAAAGACTTCGTGCTTTTCTTTTTCTGTATCATTTAACTCCACTTTGAGTATGGACTACTTCTTCAAAATTAGTATTATTGTGGAAAAAGCGTGGGGCGCTTTGTGCCATATTTTTCATATATCGAGCACCTCTCGTAACCTACATAAAACTTCTCAGTTTTCAAAGTTTATTTGTTTTCGACCCTGTATAATAAGGTAACTTCATAAAATGAGAATTTTTGAAAACATTGTTTGTGTCTGAAAGTAATACACGTTAACGTTATTATGACAGCTTAATAATAAATTATAATATAGGGGTTTTAAATTAAATCGTTGAAAATAGATAAACTTTACGTTGTTAAAATAAAATTTATTTTCCACTTAAAAAACACTTTACTGAAGACACTGTATTCTTTTTTTTTGTCTTAATATTAAGGTGTATTACTTTCAGACATAAACTACATTTTCAAAAATACTTATTTTATGAAGTTACCTTATACAGGTTCAAAAACAAATAAACTTTACATCACATGCGACCAAATTTTAATAGCCCAATTTTGATTTTGTAGAAAAACACACATTTAATATGGCCCTACTTTAAAGGAAATGTATCTGAAATAAAGCCTTGTCAAAACTGAGAAGTTTTATGTAGGTTGCGTTGAGTCTTACAAAATATAGTTAAAAAATCAAAATTATCTTATGCAGCATTTTTTGGAAAAAATTAAAATTTGACAGATAATGCGAATCACGAACTACCATTTTTTTGCTCAATTTTCATCTCGATCGAAGCAGAACAAAGTCAAATTTTGAATAAAGAAGTTAATAAAAAAAAATCCCATATGATGCGGACTTTACTGGTGACATTATAATATATTCATAATACATACCTGCTTAATGGGCATACATCTTATAAATATAAAACAATTGCACCATTATCATCCACTTACCACCACTATAAGCATTCGAATCACTCCCTTTCTTGCCCTTAGAACGTGTTCACTACACGATGGACTTCCGCTCACAGTCTGATTGGATGTTCCCGAGTGTCTTATTTGAAGTTGTTGTTTAGATGATGTCGATACTGGTGTGCTATAGGGGCTACCATTCGAAGAAATCGACTGAAATAAAAGAGAAAATCAGTCAAATACAAATATCTTTTAGACTTTTGATAGGTATTAAATGAAAATGTCTAGTAAGTAATATTTAGGGGAGGCCGGGGCTAGTTGAAAGAGAATTTATAATTATTTATTGTTTATTTAGCACTACAGTCAATTGCATGATTGCATAATTTTCCTACACTTTGGTGTATTTACTTTTTACAGTGTGTATAAAAAATAACTTAAATATTTACAATTTTTTTAAAACCTCAGTGTAAGTGGGCTAATATACCTCAAATCGGGGGCAGGTTGGCACATTAATTGGAGTTAATTGGCATAAGTTATATAGAGACAAACAAGTATCTTTAGAGTTTTCAACGTGTATTGCCTCCTAAAAGAATACAAAACGAAATAGAATAAAAAACGTCGAAAAGCTAAAACAAACAGTAGAACCTTAATTTTATTTAAACACCAAAAGTTATTAGTTAGTCTAAAACATTTGAGTCATAATTTGAACATAGGTATGTATTGCCGCTCTTAGTTTCTACATGCCTTATGAGACCACATAACAAGCTCATCTTCAGGGGATTGAAGAATAAGTTTATAGAAGACAACATAAACATATTTATTTTATTATTAAATTTTAAATAAACTTATTATTATTACATAAATATGGCATATTGAACCCATTTCCCCTCGTTCACTGTTAGTAAATCTGTCCATGCAGACCAGGCAAAGTTTCTTCCTCTTTATCAGAACTAGAATCATCTGCACAAACATGTGTAACGGTCCTGGTTTTCTTTTTTAGTCAACTTTTTTAATTGGCGAATGGCTTGCTTTTTGGCAATATCTCCCTAAAGTTCTAAATGCTGTGTGTCTTTGGAAACACTTCGTATCGATCTGCCTTCATTTTTTACCATTTCTACAGCTCTTGGAATTACATCAGTGGGTGTTGTATCCCTTCCAGTTTGCATTGTTCAATTTATCAATTTATATTTCTTTCGCTTTTATATTTCTTTGGTCCTGCCTTTTTAGGCTATAAATCAAAAATAATCGTAAGTTGTATGTTATGTGGCATACTTTTAATTTTATATTTAACATTTTTTGCGTATTTTTAACAACAACGCAGCCATTATATTTGCCCGCTTTGCGTGGAAAGTAAAAAAACCTTTTCTTAAACCTGCTCTCAAATCAATTTTTATTTAATATTTAGTTTAAAACTATTTTTGTCGATTTTTTTTATTAATGTCGTTAAAATTTGGGTTGCGGACATTTTTACTGCTTCTACTGAGGAAATTGTGCTATAAAATGTTTATGGCTTTCTCGTATTTTTTATATTTTAACGGCATGGCGGGCGGCGGTTCTTCGTTAGGACTTAAACCGTATAAAGAAAATTCGGAGTTTAAAATAACATCGTAAGAAAATATTTTATTGAATCCAGCAATAGAACATTTACCATGCGTGCATGGCTCACATACTCTCGTGCAGTGGCATAACTAGGGGGGAGGGACAGTGGGCACGTAACCCCTCAATTAAAAAGTCAAAGGCAAGATAATATATAAATAGTTGGCAAAACAGATATTAAAAAATAATATTTTTGAACAAATTATGCTAACCATTTACTTGATTATCACTTATAATCTCCCTAGCAGCAGAATTATCTGGAATTAATTTTACTGCGTGGGAGATTCGGTAAAAAAATTTCATAAATTGGAGTTTCTTTTAATCTGATGAGATGATGAGACCTACGACCTATTCTCAATAAAAATTATAAGTTAGCAACAAAATGTATTTTGATTTTATTCTGAGTGACGTTTGCCATAAAAAATAAAGCACTTCATTTTTGACAGAGAAATTATCACTTATTAATTTTATTAGGTTGATAGGCTATAGACTATCGCGATAGTCTCCCGTCGCTATAAGCAACGCAAACAAAAAGGCGCCTTTTAATTGGTTGACTTATAATCTCCCTAGCAGCAGAATTATTACCGATAATTTTTTTCAAGGCCACGAATGGTTTTGTTGATAGAAAATTATTCCGAGTCGAAGACGAGGAAAATTTTCTATCAACAAAAACATGAGTGAAACCGAGAAAAAAATTATCGGGAATTAATTCTGCTGCGTGGGAGATTCGGTAAGAAAATTTCATAAATTGGAGTTTCTTTTAATATGATGAGATGATGAGACCTACGACCTATTCTCAATAAAAATTATAAGTTAGCAACAAAATGTATTTTGATTTTATTCTGAGTGACGTTTGCCATAAAAAATAAAGCACTTCATTTTTGACAGAAAAATGATCACTTATTAATTTTATTAGGTTAATAGGCTATAGACTATCGCGATAGTCTCCCGTCGCTATAAGCAACGCAAACAAGAAGAAGCCTTTTTTTTTTTTTTTTTTTTTTTTTTTTTTTTTTATTTATTTATTTTACGTCGGCTTCTAATTGGTTGAAAATAAATTTATGAAATTTTCAACATAATTTCGATCCTTCCTTTAAAATCTTACATACAGAAAACAAAGGCTTAAAACTGAATTTGTTAGAATCAATGGAAATAAATAAACTTAAAAATATGAACCTGTTAGTTAACGATCGATTAGATTTAAATAATTCACCTTTGTTAAATTTATTCTATTGACCATATTCTTAAGATTTTGTAAATACCTACCCATATTGTACCTAATTTAATTTAATTTTTAAACCCTCTGTTGGATTTTCCCGCAATTGTAATCCTTCCACTGTTTTATTTACATCTTAAATAGTTTAATTTTATTGCACCCCAATTTTTACTTTTCACCTTTATTAAATCATTGTCATCTGACGAAGTGTTAGCAAAACATGTCATTTTTCTAGTTAATATAGTGGAAATTTACAAGTTCAACTTTGTTTTACTGTATCCCATAATACTATAATAATATTTTTGATTACATTTTTATTTGTTTGGTTACACTATACTATTCTCGTGTGGGGCCAAGCCATATACAGGGGTATTCAAGTTATTTGACACCGCATATTTTTTGTAATGAATAAAAAAATATGTTTTGGGATTGATAGGGAAGTGTTAGAGGTACAGTTACCATCGCAAAAATCCGGGCACTAATCTGACAGCTAACATTTTTTTCCAGAATTTTGGTTTTGACCTTTACTACCATAGATTGGAAGGTAAAAGTAGTGGTAAAGAGATTTTGGTAGAGTAAACTAGACAATAATAACTTGTTATTCAATACAGAAATAGCTTAAAAGAAAGTAAAGTAACTCTACTACTACAAAACTATGGCAATATAAATAAACTGAGAAGGAAATAAAACCAATAGTATTTAATATTTTATTGCCTTTCCATTACTTTGAATAACTGAAGTTAATGTTTTAGGCATTGAAGCCACCAGACCATTACAGTATTCTTGCGTAAGTTGGTTCCAAGTCTCTTGTATTTTCAGCCACAATTGTTCTCTATTTTCTGGACGAAAATCATTGTATTTGTTAATTCTCTTGATCATGTAACCCCAAACATTTTCAATCGGATTTAAATCTGGACTCCTAGAAGGCCAGGGTGATACTTGAATGTTCCTTTATTGCATCCAATCGGATACTGCGTGGGCAGTATGAACCGGACAGTTATCATGTTGGTAAATGTAATTAGTATTGGGAAACATATTATTAACCGATGGCAACATCACGTTCTCCAATATTTGTATGTAATTTTGTGCATTAAATCTACCATCTATGCGCGTACAAATACCCTGTGCACTCATCCATCCCCAAACGTTGACAGAAAAACGGTCGTTTACTGTCCCGCTGTAACATGATTGGAAAATCTTTTCGTCTATGAAAATTACATTTTCCCAAGCATTTAAACCACCTCCGTAATAACCGGAAAAAACTGCTGCCCGGATTTTTATGACGGTAACTGTACATACTGACTTGATTTAGTATTATTTAAAAATTATGAGATTACCGCTGGCATCAGTTTAGGGCCATTACTTTTTTAATTTTATAGGAGACAAAAAATAATCAAAAACCAATGATTACCTGAAAAAATATAGTTTGAAAGTCAGTGGCGCATGTACTAAAAAGTAGGGGGTCAGAGGGTACTGAACCCATCTATTTTGAATATTTGACAATAATGGTTTTTTGTTTTTCTCAAAAGTTGTAACTTTTTATGTTAAAGCAATGTACCAAATTTGAAATTTATGTCTTATTAAATACTCTAATTAATAAAAAAAAACAGTTTTTAATTTCAAACTTTTTATATCGAACATGAGGGTCATAAATTATTTTTGTTCAAGGAATATAATATGGTTAATGGATTAACCTCCGTTTTCCGGATACCCTGTATATAATATATAATAGCTATTTACCTAACAAGTGCGGAAAATGAATTTTTCCGCACGAGTCTACCGTTCACCGAACGACGCGTAGCGGAGTTCGGTGAAGCAGCCGAGTGCAGGGAAAACATTTTCCGCACGTGTCAGGTACAATAGTTTTTCTACAGACGTGTGAAAATAAGTAACACATATTTCAAAGATTTAATAATTTTTAATTAACTATAACAATCACATACATATGTAACAGTAACTAATTCTGAGAAAAAAAGTAATAACTACAAGTTATAATTGATATATTATTGATTTTGACATAATCGTGCCGAAAAATTTTTCCGCACTAGTGTGGAAAAATCAATTTTCCGCACGGATTTTTGACACAATCGTGCCGAAAAATGTTTCCGCACTAGTGTGGAAAACCCAATATTCCGCACAGATATCAGTGCGGAAAATTGATTTTTCCACACGTCTGTAGGAAAAAATATTTAATCAATATTTTACACAACGCATTCCTTTCGACACCTAGTCTACCTACCAAGAATGAGCTCATTCACTAATATTTTTAGTATTTTGAACTTTCGGTTTAAAACATTTCCTATAAATATTTAATACTCTTTATCCAAGCACTTTTCATATGGTTTATATCCTAAAGTGTATAAAAATAAAGTATGTAAATAGGATATTGAATTTTTTATGTTTTCGTATTAAAGCGGGTAAAATGTATGTTAGGTATCTGGTATATTGCGAATATCCACGATTTACTCTTATGTCTGATAAGTTTACAGGCATGCACGTAGATAGCTTTTCGTCCTGGTAAAAAATGAAAAAAATAAAAAAGTGCTGTTATTTTTTTAAAATATATTATATTATTTATACATTCTATAAATGGTTTAAAAATTATTTAAGTAACAGGTCACAAAAAACAAAGATATCAAAACATATTCAAATAAAAAAATAAATAATATAGGAGTTCCTCAAGGAAGAATACTAGGTCCAATATTATTTATTTTATACATCAACGATGTAGCTTTAGTTTTAAAAAAGTTTGAAATTGTGAAAATTTAAAATTGATATAAATTTCAAATTTGGTAAATTGATTCACCATAAAGAGTAAACAACTTCAGAGAAAACAAAACAAAAAATAATTGTCAAATAATCAAAATAGGGGGTCCAGTACCCGCTGTCCCCCTATTTTTAGTACGTTCGCCAGTGACTTCCAAACTATATTTTTTTAGTTTTACAAATGTTTGCTCATGACACCTTAATTTACATTAATGTTTTAAATATTTTTATACTCTAAATACTCCAAATTCTGAGATAAATATATTATTAAATTGGCTAAAAGTAAATAAATTAAAATTAAATATTTCAAAAACAAAATGTATGGTTATGGGTAATAATTTAAATTGTCAAAATATAAATGTTGTGAGTGATGGTGAAAAATTGGAATTAGTAAACAGTTTTAAATATTTAGGAATAAACTATTGATTCAAAATTTTTTTTTTTATTATTTTGCCGGAAAAGTCAAAGTATCAGTTCTAATTTGAGTTTGTTTTCGAAAAAACTGTATTTAATACTATTATATATAACCATATTTTATTTATTGTTCTTCCATTTTATATTGTGCTAGTGAGGAAATATTTGATAAATTACAAATCTCACAAAATAAGGCAATGCGGATTATTTTACATTGTGAAAAAAATAAATTTTATATTAAAAAATTTAGATTGGTCCATTGTAAGAAATTAAATTTTTTATTTAGTATGTCGTATCTTTATACATAAAATTAAAAATAATTTATTGTCTGATTGTTAAAAAAAATTCTGTTCTTTTAATTATGATCATTATATCTATGAAACAAGGACTTTTCAAAGTTTTTATGTGGATAGAGTGTCTAAAATCTAAAACATCAGCTAATAAGTCTATTTTTCATAAAGGTTTGATAGAATATAATAATTTGGAAAATTCTATTAAATCTCAAATATTATTAAAACTATTTAAAAAAAACTTTAAAATTACATTTAATTAAAGAACAAAATGATACGTAACATTTGAAACAATTTGCAAAATGTTTAACTTTTCTATGTGTTTTTGTTAAAAGAAGGTTGTGTTTTAAAATTTATGGATTAAAAACATTTAATTGTAGCTTTTTGCTAAATAAAACATGTTACTATAGTTGAATTTACATAAACTTTTAACGCCGTAACATTTCAGTTCTATCATACTTGTCAAATACTGCAGCAACTCATAAAATATACATTTCTAATGGCTAAATTTAATTAGTATAATTGTACTGCACACAAAGTATGTCTATCTTGTATTATTTCATACGATTAAAAAGAGATAGAAATAAAAAGAGTTGGCCGAACAATTCCAGAAAAGAAAAAGAAAAAACACTGACCAATCTCAGCTGTATAAGAAATTTAGTAAGTTGGTGAAATCTAAAGTAACTAGACAATGACAAGTCTTGACATTTGGCATTAAAACTTTATGTGAATTTAACTATACTACTACTACAACAGGGTGTTAATTAAGTATGTGAGAAAACTTGAGAGTGTTATTCCCCACTCAATTTTAAGGCAAAAACTTTTTATAAACATAGATCCTAAACGGCTTTGTTTTTATTATACAGGGTGTTGAAATATTTTAACAAAATTTGTTTTCCTAAATAACCTTTTTTTAACCGTATTTTCCTAGTAGACGGCAGGTTAGTATGACGTTGAAACTGGGTGACAATTTTTAATGTATTCAGAGAAACATTTTAAGCTAAAAATGGTTTGTGTAATTTTTCCAGGGCCGTACCCAACGCTCGAGGTATAATTTAAAAAAAAATTATGATTTATAGTCGGATCTGGTCTTATCGTGCGGGTCATACGATTCAAGAAAGACATACTCTTAGTTTTTGTTTTCTTCACTTGCGTTTAATTTTACCCTCTAAATAAAATACGTAAGATAAATGAGACAGACTTATTTCATTTTGACATGAAAAAAAAAAGGATATGTATTTACTTTCCAGGGATTCTAAAAAGCTTATAATAGCACCCAGCTACGTTTTATTTTAAATATGCCAGTTTTGTGACTTTGACAGTTTGTGACAAAATGAAACAATTTTCTGGGTTTTTGCATCCCCAATCAAAAAAAAAATAGTACTTAATCTGATAAACTATTTCGAAAATGAAAGAAAAAGTGGAAATTCGCCAACCAATATTCAGAAAACAGTAGCCAAAGCACTGGGAATTAGTTTAAGGACTGTGCAGAAAATTGTGCATAAAACAAAACATAACATAATACCCAAGAATACTAAAAAGTGTAAACGAAGAAAGCCAAAGACTGAGGATTTAAGCGAAAATGGGAGTTCGAAATGTGATTTACGATTTATACAAATCAAAAAATGTAACTCTTCCAGTTTTACAAAAAACATTAAAAATTCGGGGTGTTTTGGAAATTGGACTTGAAGCGTTGTTATTAATAAAAAATTTTGGTTTTCGCTATAAAAAAGACTGTAACCGAAGATTTTTATGTGAGCAGCCACAGATAGTGTCAGCGTGTTCAGTTTTTAAAAAAATATACGGACAATTACAAATCGAAATTTAGAAAAGTGGTATTTTTAGACGAAACGTGGATATTTTCGAATGGAAGTGGTTCAAAATTTTGGCAAGATGAGTCTGTAAAAAGTGTTAAAAGGAAAAAGAGGTGCGGTACGGGAAAGCGTTTTATTATTTTGCATGCCGGTTCTGCAACAGGATATGTTGCAGGTGCGAGTTTAATTTTTTCTTCAACATCAAAAAGTGCTGACTATCATGATAATATGAATTGCGAAATGTTTGAAAAATGGTTAAAAGTTCAATTGATACCAAATTTGGATGCTCCGTCTTTAATTGTATTAGATAATGCATCATATCATTCAAGAATTTTAAATAAACAGCCTACTTCATCTTAGAGGAAAAGTGATATTTATGAGTGGCTGGAAAAACACAACCAAAATCCTTTACCAAATATGCTTAAATCGGAACTCCTATCTATAGCAAAGTCTCTTAAAAAAACCCAAAATATACGCGGTAGATGAAATACTGCGTGAATATGGTCATGAGGTTCTACGACTGCCGCCATATCATTGCCAGTTTAACGCAATAGAATTAATATGGGCTGGTGCAAAGTCTTATTATGAAAAACATGTAGTTGATGGTCTTAAATCCGACCAAGTACAAAAAGTTTGGCAATATTCGTTATATCATATTACACAAGAGTACTGGAAGAAATCGGTGGAACATACAGAAATATTAATAAGGGATTGGTGGGATCGAGAACAAGTACTAAATGTTGAAGTAGCGCCAATCATAATTGCTCCATTCGAAGACGACTCAGACGACGAGGACTTTTCAGATTTTATAAGTGACGATGAGAGTTTTTAGGCTATAATTATAAACGGTGTTTTTCGTTTACATTTTTTAGTATTCTTGGGTATTGTATTATGCTTTTTTTTATGCACATTATTCTGCATAGTCCTTAAACTAATTCCCAGTGTTTTCATTACGGTTTCCTGCATATTGGTTTGCGAATTTCCACATTTTCTTTCATTATCGAAATAGTTTATCAGACTAAATGCCATTGTATTTTTAGGTTTTAGTAGTAAAATTGTTACAATAAATTGCACTGTTTATTATTGTCGTTTTTAATTAAAGGGTACAGTAGGTATATAATTAACGATTATATCATTTTTTTGTAACTTTTTCAACTCCCCTGTACATAATTTTTACAAAACTAATAATATTAGGTATATGTGGCTATCTTCGCGATAGCTAAAATAATGAAACTATTTTTCCTTCCTTCGGTATATTTGTAAATAATCTCACAACATTTTGATAGCCTCTGTGTTGTCTGATTTGACGCATATGATCAGTAACTTTTAGACCCGCACGTTAAGACCAGATCTGACTATAGCAATTAAAACTACACGAAAGTAATCTCTTGAGTTTTTTCGCTCAAATTAACTATTTTCGATAAAAACGAAAAAATAAAATTATGCATAACTTTATTTATGCAATGTTTCGAAAGTGACAAAGAAAGGAAGAGTGTCATGAAAGGAAAAACACTTATTTAAACAAAATTGACAGCCGGTATAACTTTTAGGCGTTTTAAAGAGGTTGTAAAATTCATAACTAGTTTTTAGAAGATAATATAGTGTCCGCGAAAATAATTAAATGAAAAGAAAATATTGTGGCATATCGGACGAGTGTGTAACTATTTTTTATATTGGAATACACAGGGATCCAAGTTTAATGGATACCCTGGGGAGGGTAGACCACGACGGCTGTTTCGTCCTTGTTGGGACTCTACGGGCAGCCATAATCCAAGCAATTCCAAGAACGACGGAAAAATGTGCTAAAAGCCTCCTTGCAGAATCAAGGCGGCCATCAATACACCGTAGCGCCATCCCAGCGGAATTAACCCCAATATAAAAGGTACCTAGTTACACTGGTAATAATCGAAAGTTAGACAACTAAATAAACCACGAAGTGCATCACACTCTAGTATTATAGGGAACGCTATTCGCATTTTTACCGAAAACATCTGCCATTTTGCAGACAAGAAAACAGATCATCGCTGGCACCCACCAGAATGCGCGCAATCCGTTTGAGTTTTGAGCCATAAAAATGTTTAGAAGATGATATAGTGTCCGCGAAAACAATTAAAAGAAAAGAAAATATTGTGGCATATCGGACAAGTGTGTAACTATTTTTAATATTGGAATACACAGAGATCCAAGTTTAATGGATACCCTGGGGCCTTGTTAGGACTCTACGGGCAGCCATAACCCAAGCAATTCCAAGAAGGACGGTTAAAAATGTACTAAAAGCCTCTTTGCAAAATCAAAGCGGCCATCAATATACCGTAGCGCATTCCCAGCGGAATTAGCTCCAATATAAAACGTAGTTACACTTGTAATAATCGAAAGTTAGACAACTAAATAAACCACGCCACAATATTCGTAACTAATATTAGAAACTGGTTCAATTTACAAACACAGAAAAGGACGATATGCATTTTGTTAATGGAACAGACTTTTCTGTATTACATTTTTTTACATTAACTACGCCACTACCGGAAACAAGAATTTATTTTTATTTTATCCTATTTTTTAATACTAAGTCTATTTATTTTCACAACAAATATTTCTAAGATCTATTTGAACTACTTAAAGATCTATTTGAACTAATTACTACTTACCCGGTCACTCTTTTGTTTTGATGACGGTTTCCTACACAACGTTTGATACTGGCTAGAATTCGACGAGGCATCCAATTGCTTTTTCAATTGCTGGCTGCTGTTCCACAGGCATACTGCTATTCTGGTGTACAAAAGCTGGAACAATACAAATGGCTTTTAACGTCAAATTACTAGGCAACACTATAATAGAGTTAAGCGCGCTGGACCACGGAAAGCACACCGACCTAACCTAACACCAAACATACAACAATCTAAATTCTAATAAAAATATATATTAAAGTTAATATTTTGACAGGAAAGCCCGTACTAAAAATAGCTGCCCTCTGGTATCTGGTAGCGGTAACAAAGACAGAGGACTAACCAGATTGGTAGCTACTAGTCGGCTAGCAAAATAAAAGCATGTGAAATCCGCCAATCGTAGCCTGATTTGGGAATCTGGCTAAGGCATAAATTCCATAAGAGCCAGTAAAAGAGGGAGATACATTACATCGCTCTCTCTTTTTTATGTGACAGCCTGGCCAGGCCTAGGCATATGGAATTGTTACGGCACGGCGAAGCGCCGGGGGTTCTTGCGGCACCGGGAAGTTTTTGCACCGTTAGCCGTTAGGCAACAACGTCTTTTTAAATTATTCACAAAAATAATTCAGCGTCATGAGACAATGTAATGATTATGAGTAAAGGGCGGTTTATATGCACTTAAATTCAGCTTAAATATAAGCAAATATGAGCTTTGTTTGCCTTTAAAATATACAGTTTATGATATTTCGTCAAAAAAATAAGTTAATTAAGAATGTCCACATTCAGATAAATAGTATCACTGTAGAAAAAACTAACAAAATAAAATATTTGGGTTTGGTAATTGATGAACAGTTAAACTGGGCAGCACATTTTGATCAAGTAAAAGAAAAGATAATCTCTCTGATAGGAGCACTATATAGATGTAGACACTTTTCATCCTTAAATGCCAAGTATAAAATATGTAATGCCTATTCCCTATCAATTATGCGGTACCTGATACCAGTGTGGGGAACATGCAATCTCACCAACTTTAGTAAAATCAAAACACTTCAAAACAAAGTTCTGAAAATTTTATTTAACCTTGATTATTACACTCATACAGAGACTGTTTACCAAGTGCTTAAACTTTAGCCTATACACCAAATTCTAATTCTTGAACAATCAAAATTAATATATAAGATATTAAATAATAAATCAAAGTGCAATAGTAGAATTCAATATGTAAATCAGATTCATAGGCATGACATAAAAAACAGTGATGATATTTGTTTGGATGGTGCAAGGACAAATAAGGCATTACGCAGCCCGATTAGTGCGGCCTCTGAAACCTATAACAACTTACCTCCTGAAATAAAAAAAGAAGGCCGCCAACGGGTATTTGTAAATAAAGTTAAAAAAATTATATTTGATGTACTTTAAGTGGGAGTAAATGCTATACACACTTAACATGTATTATATAGTATATATAGATATGTTGGTTGCCAATGATGTTAATATTATAACAAAAAATTGCCTTCGGTACCAATGCTTCAGAGCATTGTTTTGAGGGTTACCTTGATTTAGATGTTATATTTAATATTGAGACTGTGTATAATCTAAAGATTGTCAATTATCTGAATAAAGGATGTTTAAAAAAACAAAAAAAATGTTATTGGCATTTTTTTTACCAATTATGCATACTGGTATAATAGTAGATTCTGTAACGAGGTTGGAATGAAAATTCGATCGGAGTGGAAGTTTCCGAACGCGAGCGTAGCGAGCGTGAGGAACCACGAGTATCGAATTTTCATTCTAACCGAGTAGCAGACTATATTTTCTCCACGACCATCCAGTTCCATATCTGATTCATCCGATTTCTCACTCATTTTTTGACTTGCACTAAAATTGGTCTGAAAATAATTATTACAACGCGGCCATTTTTATCTGACACTAACAGTTTCGAAATGCATGGCAACCTATGTCGTTTATATCAATTACAGAATATTCATTCCGTATCTTGTTATGGAATGAAAATACACGCAAAACGCATACGAAGCAAGTGTTTCAGAATAAATATTCCAACTTAAGAGCGAGAATTTTTACACTCTATTATCAAAAATGATTTTGGAATTATTGCATTCAGTAATGGTCGTATAGAAAAATATTTCTTAATTTGCTATAGTAAAATAAGGTAAAGAAATACATAGGGTTCTAAAAAATATGTTTATTTTTAAACAATGCAAAAAAAACAAAGAAAAATAAAAGTAAACAATTTTTTACCCTAAAATGGTATAAAAGGCATTATTTATTGGGTTCCTACTAAATATTTTTTTTTATTTTTAACTAAAAAGAATTGTCTGCTATTAGTTAAAAAAAAAACTTCTTTCAACATCTTCTGATGTAATTGGACAATACTGCAACTTACGTAGCAAAATATAAGGCCAAGATACAAGTTCGTTGGATGGTTTACCCTCACAAATTCTTTTTACTGCAGTTAAGTATTTAAATCCTTTATTCTTTTTTACAGTTACATCCAATTTGTTTTCTACTTGACCTCCTATTTCACCGGGAATGTTGTTACATTTAGCGGAAAAAGTTTTAACAATACTAATTGGGTCTCTTAAACTTAAATTTCTACTCTCCAACGAGAATATTATGTCTGGTATAAAACTGAAATTAACCTTAATAAAAACAAGATCTTTACATACACTTGCACTTTTTAACAACTCTTCACTTTGCACAACACACTGCGAATAGTCATCTAAATCCAAAATTACTTCTTTAATGGCTTCGAAATGCTCTGAGTAGAATATTGCGGCCTCAATCCATGTTCCCCAACGTATAATTATTACAGGTTCTGGAGATAAACTAACTCCTGGTAATCGCTCCTTATACAACTGCACTCTTAGATGTGGTTTTAGAAACACTTTTTTACATTTGAAATTTATTTATTTACGAAAGGATATTCACTTTTGCACTAAAACAGAAGTATATATTACAAAATATCATGTATGTGCGAGGGAGAGCGAGAACGAGAGAAAGAGAATTTGACGGCATAAGGGTGTTAGTGTATCGTGCACACAAATGTAAATTTATGGCAGTTGACCTAATAAGCAATACTATAGCGTATTCAATTTGTCACCTAACAAATCAAACATATAATTCAATCGATAAAAAAATGAACAGTTTATTATGCATATTTTTAGATTTAGCTAAAGCCTTTGATACTGTCAGTCATAAAATTCTTATTAACAAATTAGAAAAACTTGGATTTCGTGGTCAAATTGTAATATGAGGGTAAAACACTCTGTATTAGTATATTGTATTAGTGTTCTAATTAGTTATTATGATTAGCTAGTATAACAATACTGTCGATATAACAAATATGTAATATAAACATTTAGCGTAAGTGGAACAACTATGTATGTGGCGACATGGACTAAGATTCAGAATATAGTTTGATGTTGAATATGAAACACCGTTTTCTTTGAACCCTTTGCTGCCACCTATCTGAACATCAAATTATTACATGGCGATCCTGCCAGCCAAAAAACCATAAGAAGAAAAGCACCGATATGGAGTAAAATGGGTAGTGCCAAGTCTAAAGAGGAAATAGTTATCAACCAGGCCTCGAATGGAGACGCAAGGAGCGAAATATCAAACAAGGGGTTTTCGCTGTCAGAGTACCTTTTACTAACACTTGTAGTAGCCGTTATCCTGTATATCATATATAGTGGGATTCTTCGTTATCGTAAGGAATTACGAAAAACTATTCGAAGAGAAATTAACAGAAGCGAGTTAAGAAAATCAAGGGATGAATTAATGACGGAGGAAGCAGTATAAAATTTTTTTTTTAGGTTCTTTTTAGGATAATTATAAAGATGGTTATTACACTTATGGGAAAAAAAAAAAAAAAAAACTGAAAATGGACATAAGAAACAAGGCGATATGTAAAGAATGGAAAAAATTAAGCAATTTAGTAATTAAAAAGAAAAAATGTACTAAGTAAGTTATAGAATTAAGTAAATTGTATTGAAATAGGGACCTCTTTAACAAGTACTTTGCTCTTAAATAATTAGATTTGCATATTTTTCATGGGAGATAACTTAAACATAATTTTAAGTTCTCTAGCAGATGTCAGAACTTATCTAGGAAAATTAAATTACGACAGACGAAAAACATCCATCGTTTCAACTAAAGTTAGGGAAGCAAAAACTATTTACTCTCGACTGAGTGAGGAGGTTTCTGCTATTAATCAAAAAATAAAAGATTCTGAACTCGACGAAGCAGACATTGAATATTCTAAAAATACTATAGACAAAATTAAAAAAGTATATCAGGAAATTATAAATTTTGATAAACAATTCGCAGAAGGTTTGAGTAGTGATAACCAAGACGCGGAAAGTACAAATCGGGATAACCAGGACGCGAAAATTATACATTCAGATATGTCGGCTTTTGACCTGAAAGTGGCCACGAGCCTCTTGCCTGTAATGGATGACTCGGAAGCTATTACACATAAACTAATCGACGCGGCAGAATTTTATCATTCTATGCTTAACGATGATGGCAAGCCTATTTTAATTAAATTCATTCTGAAAACACGAATTTCAAATAATGCGAAATTGAGATTAAAGTCTAGTTACGATTCTATGGATTCATTATTAGGAGACATAAAAAAACATCTTTTAACGAAACAATCCGATACCGCCCTTCAGGCAAAATTGTTTTCCGCCAAGCAAGGCGATAATACTGTTTCTGAGTTTGGTAAAAATCTTGAAGATATCTTAGTAAATCTGACAATTTCTCAAGCAGACGGTGATTCAAGAGCTTTTGATATTTTAAGACCAATAAACGAAAAAATCGCTATAAAAAGGTTTACAGGTGGCCTTAGAAATCATAAACTCAGCACAATCATATCTGCTAGAAATTTTGAATTTTTAAAGGATGCCATTAGAGCGGCGCAAGATGAAGAAATTTCCTCTCAAAGCAGTAATCAACAAATTTTCAATATGTTTAGAGGAAGAGGAAACAACAGAAATTTTTCTGCAGGTTTTAACAGAGCTAGAAACTCTGGAAGACATTTTAATAACAATTTCAATAGAAACGTAACTAATAGAAATAACAATCATGTTTCTAATTATCAACAAAATAATTCTCGCTTAGGTAATGGTAATAGCAATCCGCAAAGTCAGCGTTTTCAGGGGGGACACCGAGGACGTTCGTTTACTCGCGGTTATCGTGGAAATTCGCGGAGACAAATAAATTTTGCTGACCAAGACATTAATGCAGGTCAGGAAACGTTGCCGTATGATGTTTCTAGGGAGCAAACATTTTTTCGTCCCTAAAGTAGAAGGGAATAGTCATAATAATATTTTTACTTACTCCGAAAATTACTCAAATTCAGTTTCTTTTAGAGTAAACAACAAAAGTTTAGGATTCTTAGTAGATACGGGAGCGTCATTGTGTGCGCTTAAGTTAGAGCATTTAGATGCAAGTATACCTTTACATAAGGAAAATCTTGAAATAAATGGCATAGGGGGTAGAGTATGTTCCGTAGGTTATGTATACTTAAATCTCGCTATAGGAAACATACAATTTAGGGAAAAGTTTTATGTATTTGATTCGTTGGAATGTCATACAGATGGTATAATTGGGAGAAATTTTTTAGGGAAGTATAAAGCTAAATTAAACTATGAGGAAAATACTTTAGATCTTTTCAATGAGGGAAAGAATGTTATTTTAGACTTAAATGCTTGTTGTAGTCATATATTAGTGTTACCTGCAAGGTGTGAAAGTATTCAGTACCTTGAGACAGGGTTAAATGAGGAATGTGTTGTTATGCCAAGTGAGTTATGCCAGGGTGTGTTTGTAGCAGGAGTGATTGCACAACCAGTGAATGGGAAAGTTCCGGTTAAAATTTTGAATACACGGGAAAGTGAAGTACGCTTGAGAAATTGCTTACCTAAAACTGAGAAGCTCAGCAATTATGATTGTTGTCAGTTTACTTCTCAAAATATTTCAGTTAATCGAGTAAAACAGTTATTTGACATGCTTAAACTTACCTACTTGAATAAAGAAGAGAAAGATTCAATAGATCAATTATGTGCTAAATTTGCAGACATATTTCATATGCCTGGGGATAAATTATCTGTAACAAATATTTATAAACAGTCAATTCAAGTCAAACCGAACACTCAACCAGTTTATATAAAACCTTATAGACTGCCTCAATCCCAGAGGGAGGAAATAAATAAGCAAATTTCCCAAATGTGCGATAATGATATAATTGAGAGTGCGCAGAGTGAGTGGTCGTCGCCTGTTTTACTGGTACCGGAAAAGAGTGAGACATCAGGAGAGAAACGTAGCAGATTGGTTTTAGATTACAGATTTTTAAACCGTAGTTTAGTAGATATCAAGTGGCCTATTGCAAATGTGGTTGATATTTTGGATTCTCTTGCGGGAGCTCTTTATTTTTCGCATTTAGATCTAAGTCAGGGGTATTATCAAGTGGAACTAGATGAACAAAGTAGAAAATTGACAGCCTTTACAACTGATCGGGGGCAATGGCAAATGAAAAGATTGCCCATGGGGCTAAAACTTAGCCCCAGTGCCTTTTCTAGGATAATGACAGTTGCAATGGCAGGTCTAAACTACGAAAAATGTTTTGTTTACCTTGACGATCTAATAGTATTCGGGAGAAATCTTAAGGAACACAACAAAAACCTTATGGACGTTTTTACTAGACTTCGTAAAGTAAATTTAAAACTAAATCCCTTAAAATGCGAGTTTTTAAGGAAAGAAATTCTTTATTTAGGTCACATTATTAGTGATAAAGGAATATCTCCTGATCCTGAAAAAATTAAAGCTTTAGACGAATATCCCGTTCCAAAAAATTCAGACGAAGTTAAACGTTTCGTGGCTTTTGCAAATTACTACAGAAAGTTTATTCCGAAATTTGCGGAGCTATCTGTACCCCTAAACAAATTGTGCAGAAAGTATGCAAGGTTTGAATGGACGGATGAATGTAACAACTCATTTAAAATCCTAAAGAACGCACTAAGTCAATATCCAGTTTTACAGTATCCTGATTTTGCAGAGAAAAATGAATTTATACTTCAAACTGATGCGTCAAAGTCAGCTATTGGAGCAGTACTCTCAAATAAAAATAATAGACCAGTGGCGTACGCCAGTAGAAGTTTAAATAAAGCGGAAATAAATTACCCTATTATTCACAAAGAACTTTTAGCTATCTACTGGGCTGTAAAGCATTTTCGGCCTTATTTATATGGACGCAGATTTAAAATAGTAACTGACCATAAACCTTTATTATACTTATTTAGCCTTACTGACCCATCCAGCCGGTTAACAAAATTTCGATTAGGCCTTGAGGAATATGATTTTTACGTTGAGTATGTGAAAGGAAGTGAAAATGTCACCGCGGATGCATTATCAAGAATTATCTTGACATCTGAGGAATTGAAAAGCATGAATAATGACATGATTGCTGTTTTGACCAGAGGACAGTGTAAGAGTATGAAAGAGCAAGATTGTGTGTTGGACAAGGATAACCTTAATGGTTGGCCTGATCAACCAGATATTGTGGAAGTTCTTAAACAACCTAAAAATTGCACTGAGTTAGTTTTAACGACATCGTCCAAAATAAAAACATTGTCAAAAGATATAACTGAACACTTGGGGAGTTTTTATTATGTTCCATTGCAACTTAGTTTGTACTTTAGTCAAAATACTCGATCGGCATTGGCGCGAGACGAAATGCTGAGAGATTTGGCCAAAATAACTAAGAAAGCAAATATAAATGAATTATATATTTTAAAAAATGAGAAAAATAAAATGTTTATTAAATGGATAGGTAAGGAAATAAATAGTAATCCTAATTGGGGGGGCCCCCGTATAAATATTGTACAAGGAGCTAGCAAAATAATAGATAATGATGAGAAACGAATTATTTTGAATGATTTTCATTTACTTCCCACAAGTGGACATGCAGGCATAAATAGAATGACAAATAATATAAAAAAGTATTACTTTTGGCCAGGTCTAGATAACGATGTTGCAGACTTTGTAAGAAAATGTGACACTTGTCAAAAACAAAAGCATTGCAATCGTTATACTAGACAGCCCATGGTTATTACGTCGACAGCCAATTATTCTTTTCAAAAAGTATATTTAGATATTGTAGGACCACTACCAACAGATGTAAATGAATTTGCATACATCCTGACTTTACAGTGTGAGTTAACAAAATTTGTGGAAGCATATCCTATAAAAAATAAAGACACCGTATCTGTGGCAAAATCATTTGTGGAAAATTTTATCTTACGATATGGAATTCCACAGGAAATTGCAACGGATAGGGGTTCTGAATTTATTTCTTCCACTATGAGTGAGGTTTGTAAGCTTTTAAAAATAAATCAAATTTATTCCACGGCATACCATCATGAAAGTATTGGTTCTTTGGAAAATTCACATAAGGTATTGGGTGCCTATTTAAGAATTCAATCCGAAAATAAGGATGCAGCGTGGAGTACATGGATTCCTTATTGGTGTTTCTCTTATAATACTACAGTCCATACTGAAACTAAATATACTCCTTTTGAACTGGTCTTTGGAAAGAAATGTCAGATTCCTAATAATCTAAATAATATGTTAGAACCCATTTATAACTTTGAGAATTACCCTATTGAGTTAAAGTATCGGTTGCAAAAGGCTCATGAGGATGCAAGAGCTAACTTATTACATTCAAAATTTAAAAGAAAGCAAAGTTATGATGAAAAAATTAAACCCATTCAATACAAAAAAGGCGATTTAGTACTGGTAAAAAATGAAGTGGGAAACAAAATCGCAAGTCCTTGTTTTCTTGGTCCTTATTTAGTTATCGAGGATGAATCTCCAAATGTAAAACTAATGAAAGGTAATAAGGAGATTGTAATCCACAAAAATAGAACTAAGTTATATCATAGTTAAGTAATTTCTAGGTAATAATTTAGTAGTAAGGAATCGGCCGGCCCTACTTTCGTATTCTTCTCTATCTGCTATTTATTCTAGGTCTGACTACTCTAATTTTCTTCCTTTTCTTTCTTCATTTCTTGAATTCTTATTGACTAAGAAAATGTTTGTTATAAGTATAGTTATTATTTCACATGAGTTAAATTACTTTCATATTATAATTAGCAGGAATTTCCATTTGAAAACAAAGTGTAAATTCCTTAAATTGCCCGGGGAGGTGTAATATGAGGGTAAAACACTCTGTATTAGTATATTGTATTAGTGTTCTAATTAGTTATTATGATTAGCTAGTATAACAATACTGTCGATATAACAAATATGTAATATAAACATTTAGCGTAAGTGGAACAACTATGTATGTGGCGACATGGACTAAGATTCAGAATATAGTTTGATGTTGAATATGAAACACCGTTTTCTTTGAACCCTTTGCTGCCACCTATCTGAACATCAAATTATTACAAAATATTATATAGTTCACCAAAAATATTTAATTATGGAGTACCACAAGGTACAGTCCTAGTACCAATACTTTTAAATATTTATCCAAATAATATTTTTAATTTAAACTGTCAAGGAAAACTACATAGTTTAGCAGATGATACGGTAATTTTTTATGAAGGTCTAAATTGAAATATTTTAAAAAATACTATTGAAAAAGATTTTATAAAAATAAGCAACTGGTTTAATAAAATATTATTAACTATAAATTATAACAAAACAACATACATTCCATTTACTTCATACAAAAATAATATTCCAAATATTGGTCCAATAATAATATGCAATAGGTAATAATATTAATATAAAGTAAGGTGAAAACATTAAATATCTACGAATAATTTTTGATACACATTTAAAATGGGATTTACATAGTGACTACATTGTAAAAAAACTAAAAATTCTTATACCAAAATTTAAACACCTTAAACAGTTTTTAAATATAAAAGAATTAGAAATATTTTATTATTCTTTAGTACAAACCCATTTAAATTATGGAATACTTGGATGGGGAGGCATAAAAAGGAATTATCTTAATAATATTGAAACTATTCAAAAATACATTTTAAAAATTATTTACTAAAAAGACCACCAATATTCTTCTGATTTACTATTTAAAGATAGCAAAAAAATGGATATTAAACAAACATTTTCTACATGAATATTTTTAAACATAAAAATAAACTAAATTATATTAATCACACACATGAAACTCGTCATAAAAATACTATCACATATAAAAATAGAGTAAACGAAACAATAGCATACAAACATTTTTTAAACATCAATCCATATATTTTTGATAGGCTACCACAGTCAATTAAAATAATGAAATCATTAAATAGTTATAGAAATAAAATAAAAAATTAGATATTATCTAATCCAAGAGATATATTCAAGAACGTCATTAATGAATAATGAATATACCAAGCTATACTAAATAAAATAAATAAATATATATACAGTGTGTGTATAAGGTCTGGAAACGGCTTAATAACATCACAATTTACTGGCCGAGTTAAACCAAATTTGGTACAGTTGTGTAAGATGATCTAACGCACCAAATGACGATATTGGCGTTGTTGCCAGCTTTTTAGTTTGTCTGGAATTCGAACAAATTTTATATTTTTAAATATAACACCCAGTATATTTTTACATTTTTAAATTCCACATAAAATTATAATTATTTTTTATTAAATGCATTATTAGTCTATACTTCATAGTTTCCGAGATATTGACTCTCGAAAAGTGACATTTTTGAACTTTGACAGCTTATAACTTTCTAACAGTACGTCTTAGAGCAAAACGGCTTACATGTCCCTATCTTCAATTTTTATTATCTTCCCAAAAAATCAACTTCCAGTTAAACCGGAACAACTATATTTCCTGCTTTCGAGTTACATCCGGTTTAACCGGAAGTTGATTTTTTTGGGAAGATAATAAAAATTGAAGATAGGGGCATGTAAGCCGTTTTGCTCTAAGACGTACTGTTAGAAAGTTATAAGCTGTCAAAGTTCAAAAATGTCACTTTTCGAGAGTCAATATCTCGGAAACTATGAAGTATAGACTAATAATGCATTTAATAAAAAATAATTGTAATTTTATGTGGAATTTAAAAATGTAAAAGTATACTGGGTGTTATATTTAAAAATATAAAATTCGTTCGAATTCCAAACAAACTAAAAAGCTGGCAACAACGCCAATATCGTCATTCGGTGCGTTTGATCCTCTTACACAACTGTACCAATGGTTTAAATCGGCCAGTAAATTGTGATGTTATTAAGCCGTTTCCAGACTTTATACACACACTGTATATTATATACAATGACATGACGTATTGTACCTTTGTATACTATAGTGATATAAAATATACCAATAAAATATTGTCATATTCGTTTTATATTATAATCTAGTTGTGCCTGAATTATGAAATATATTCTTGACAATAAATATTATATGTATTATTGAACTCAAAACAAGTATTTTAATAATTCTGAGTTTGGAATTGATAGTTTATACAAAAAAAAAAAATATTATATTAGCATTAAATGTGAAAAAAATATTTGAATAAAGTTTTATTTTTATAATTATTATTATTATTATTAATATTATTCAGTGATTTGCATTTAAAAAATAAAAAATTCCACAATGGCCTCATGTCTGACTTACCTATTTTATTTGAAACTCTTCAATTGCTATAACTTCTCGTATACCGAGAAAGATAATCCATAAGAAACATTTTATACAATAAATCATATCCCAACAAATCATTCTTTATTTAAAACTCACCGATTAGAGCGAGTGTCGTCTGGGACCTTATAAATTATTACACCTCGTAAAAATGACATATATTTGCTCTTTAACCGCCAGTCCGTAAATTTTTGAGGCGAGACTAAAAGGATTTTAATAAAAACCGTATCATAAAGGATAAAGAAGTATGAATAACGTAGAATGTTTTGAGGTAAAGCCAGAATATGTAGGTATAACATTTGTTTTTATCGCTTCTAATTTTTTAAAGTTTTTTTTTATTTACGCTAGGATCTTAAGCGAAAAAGTAGTTTCTTATTTAATAATAATAATAAGTTTATTTAAAATTTAATAATATAACAAATATGTTTATGTTGTCTCCTATAAACTTATTCCTCAATCCCCTGAAGCTGAGCTTGTTAGGAGCAAATCTTATTTTTTGTTTTATTATGTAAAATCATAAATATGCATTAAAAATCAAGTTTTAAAGTAAAATTGTTAATTTATAGTATAAACGCAGTTTTTTTTTGAAGAAATATATTATCCATAATAAAATTATTAATTTATAATTTTTAACTAAAAAAATTTTACTTATGTAAATTATTCAGAACAATATTAATTAACTAAAGCATTTCTAAAAATATTTTCACATTGTATGTTTTTAATATCCATGTTTTTATTTCGACTTTAAATTTTTTTATTAAAATCAATTTTTTAATTTTTGTTGGTAAATAATTGTTTAAATAAAAACATAAATATTTGAAATCTTTTTGTTCTATGGACTTATTTATTTTAGGTTTTATGGTTATTTTATTTTTATGACGTGTATTATGATTATGGTTTTTAAATTGTATAAGGTTTTTATTTTTAAATATATATATCAAGATGTTATAAATGTAAAGTTGTCTTATGTTCAACTTTTTTGTTTCTGAATATAATTCTTTTGAAGTATAAAGATAATCTTTATTGAATATAATTTTTAGAAACCTTTTTTGTAGTATTTCTAATTTGTTAACTAAAGTTCTATTTATTCCTCCCCAACCTAAAATTTAGTAATTTAAATGAGTTATAACTAACGCGTAATATAATATTTCCATATGTCTAACATTTAAACATTTTTTAATGTTTTTAAAAATCGTTAATAAACTTCTTAATTTTTTAATTTAGTATTTTGTAAAAATTCCAATTTAATTTAGTATAAAATAATTCCTAAATATTTTATTTTATTAATTTTAAAAATTTGAATGTCTTTCATTTATTTAAATAGTATTCATATTTCGTGGTAGGTTATTTAGGTTTAAAATAAAAGGAATATAATTTGTTTTATTTAAATTAATTGTTAACAAATTGTTATCAAACCAATTTTTTATAATTTAAATTTTTTTTTAAATTCTATTATTTAAGTTGTCCCAATTTGTATCGGTATAAAAAATTGTAGTATCATCTGCAAAACTATGAGCTTGTTCATCGCAATTTATACTAAATAAGTCGTTAATATAAATATTAAAAAATAACGGTCCTAAAATTGTTCCTTGAGGAACACCATACCTGCTTAAATATTTATGGATAGCTTTTTTCTTTATTTATTTGAACATAAGTTGGTCTATTTTTCAGATAATTTTTATTTAATTCTAATTGATTACCTCTGAATTCAATTTTTCAACAGTATTTTTATTTATTCTCATTGGTTACAAGCAGTGGCGACTGGTGATAATTGAAACAGGAAAGGCCAAAAATATCAAATCAAAAAAAATCTATTAAATATACTAGAAAAAAACCTAACCGAATAAATGAATGTATCATAATGACATTGTCTTAAATTACAACACAGGGCACCAGCCCTCCCTTGCCCCTCTCTGGCGACGGCCTTGCAAGGGAACCAATATTTGACAACCATAAATGTTGTATGGGATTGGGATGGGAGTTCCAACTAAATATTACCGTGCGAGCAAAAATTATTTGTATCAAAGAGGGCTAGATCACAATGATATGGGGACGATATTTATCTAATTAAATCTATTTTAAAATTTTGTCAAATTCATATTATGGACATGATATGCCAAACTAATCGTAACATAGTATAAAACAAAGTCGCTATCGCCCGTCCTGTCCCTATATGTGCTTAAATCTTTAAAACTACGGAACGGATTTTGAAGCGGCTTTTTTTAATAGATATAGTGATTCAAGACGAAGGTTCTTATGTATAATTAGCGACCCGCCCCAGCTTCGCACGGGTGCAATTTCAGAAAGTGGTATGCCGGGTACTAATATATCGGGTTTGTTCGGGTTTGTATTTATACCAGCGGGTTGCAACACATGCCGGGTACATGCTAGTAAGTAATAAAATAAGTAGACAAATACAAATTTATTTTTGTTGTTTACAGCTCCCTTGCACTTTATAAGGAAATAAATTTAGCTGCTTCTTAAGAATAGTCCTGCATGTTCCATAAGATCTTCCCACTTCTTGGGACAGGCGTCTTATATAATTTGTTGGCGTATTTTGAATTATTTCACGAACGTTTGCAACAATTTCTTCTGTTCTTACAGATGATATTCCTGCTCCTTTTTTTGTGTTGTATAGAACCTGTTTCCCTAAACACAGCCACGGTTCTTTTCAGGCAATGATAAAAATCCCCAGCAATAAAAGAAACGTTAGAAAAATGTTCGTGAAAATCGTCCATGCACAAACCCAGATTGTATTGCCACTCACCATTTACTCTAACCCCGTTTCGATAATATACTTCAACCATGAATGTTTTGTGCTGTTCCGTAAAGCCCATTGTGTGAATTGTACAAGAAACTGGAAAAATTAGCGATGAATCAAATTACTTGTAACGACTATCAATGATGACGGAATAACTGATTGATTGTTAATTCAGGTAGTTACTGACACCCAACAGGTATTAAGCTCTACGGCTAAGCATTACGTCCTTAGATGCAAGGCCCTCTTTGAAGTAAATAATTTTTGCTCGCACGGTACTATGATGGTACCTACTGTTTAATTTTAATTAATAATTATTTAAATTTTTATTTGGTTAATATTAATTTTATCAACAGATTTTTTCTTACCGACATCACCCCCAAAGGCAAAACATAAAACAGGACAAAATGTATCATGTCAAACAGTTCGGAGTTGTACAGCTGCCTGTTCAGCACACAAACTGTTTCTGTCGTGTCTCCCGTACCAACTGTGACGGCACTGCCCCAGTAGAACTTTGGGGAGCTGTAAATGATACACATTGACCATACTCCGCAGATGATCATCTGAAAAATAAAATTAAAGTTTAACATTTAAAAGAATTAAATAAATATATTATCTAGGTATACGGAATGTCCTGGAATTATATTACATAATATTTTATATTTTTATAGCGAGAAGATATCGGAAACGAGTAAAGTTATATTTCTTTAAAATTTGGTAGCAGGCGAAATTGACTTTGAACTTTTTAAATATTGTATTTTCACGTTTGAATCACTTCCGTTTGTACCGGAAGTTATGACTAACTTTGGTATTTTCAATAGAATACCCTGTATATTTTAGCCTTTTTTGGTACCTTATTACCTAAGTAACTTTTGTTGAAAATAATCTATATCTACCTCTAACTGTTTATTGAGATATAAATAATCAAATTTTTTTTACGGTAAAACATACTGAAAAAAAAGTTCAGTAATTTTTAAACTAATAAAGCCAAACATTTAAAATTTGGATGCATAGATCGATGACATTCCATAACTGAGATTTTGCGTTTTTTATCACGTAGACTGCCATTCCGGTCTCTAGGACCGAGAATAAAAGGTTCCAACTTTAAAAACGCGGCCTATTAGACCACGATGCAATTTGTCGCTCGCGCAACTAGGTCCATTGGGCCGAGATCATTTTTAGTTCCCCAGGACCATCGGTCTGTTCTCATCGGGAAATATTCGCTGTGATAGACCGAGCTGGCGCATGGGACAAGTTTCCACAGTCAGAAATTCTGAGTCCGCAAAGCGATTTTTTTTTTAAATTGATGCCAGAGCCCATTCCATTTGTCCTACTTTATGCAATGTCACAAAAGGCCTCTCGGACTTTTTTTTTTGGCATGGCGTCATGGACAAAAAATGGCTTCGGCACTCAACGTGATAAACCTTTTTTTTTTAATTTTGCCGATCTAGCAATTTAAATAAATGAGCATGTCAACACCCTATGTTTTATCTTACTAACGTGTAGAAAATCAAATTTCCTATCTAAATATCTCATAATATTTCACCATCCATATTTTTAGTCGTTTTGGAATTATAAGCAAATTAAAAAATTTTTAAATCTCTTTTTGAGGTTAATATAAATGCTATATTTCTGGGAATAACTGAAGGTAAGCCGGGGTGTTAATATAAACGAACCCTTTTACTACTAACTAATTTAGTGTAAACCCAGAAATTAACTACAACTTTGTTAAAGTACCTACATAATTGTAAAATTGACGTTTTTACAAGTTCCACGCGTACGCGACTGCCGCTCCACTCGTGTCGAGATATGTCCAATGATGCACAAAAAAAGGTACTTGAATGCGCGTTCGAGATGTTTATAGAAATAAACAATCTGCAAATACACTGCAATAAATGAACCAAAAAAGCATATTTTAAACAAAATCATATTGTACAAAATCATTAAATAAAAAATACCGTTTAAAAAAATTTCATATTACCTGTTTTCAATCTAAAAATATAGTTCGTGCTCAAATGCAATTTCGTGTGCTTTTCTATTTTCGGTTACAACCGATCAGCATTCGACGTGACATATTATTTATCCGGCAGGTAATTTTTTCATAATGGTTTATTTCCAAAAGTCACGAGAGGCAAACAGCTCGATACGATGTGATTTGTTTAGAATAATTTCCAGACTCTATTTGTGTGTATGTTTCTTCATGAGCTAATCCAATTTTAACCAACTTTTAATAAATCAACTAGGTATAATATTAATTATTTTAAAGAGCGCCACGCCCATAAAAGTATTTTTTGACGTATTAAAAATTTTTGTAACCTAATAAAAAAATTATAAAAATTTAGTATACTTCTATATTTTTGTCGTTACTTGTTTGTGTAATTAAGGGTTGTGGACGAACATTTGTTTTTCGTACAGGAAAAATCAAATTATAATGATAAAGAAATAACAAAAACTATTTTAAAACACATAGGAATAACTACTAAAAAAGAAGATGTAATAAATATAAAAAGAATAAATAATAAAAATAATAACGGAAATATTATTAAGGTCGAGCTAAAAAATGAAGATATAAAAAAGAAGATTTTAGAGAAGTCGAAACAATATTTTAAAAATCGAGGAAAATTGACAACAAATGAACTTAATTTAAAAAACCATCAAAATAATATCATATACATCAATGAAGAATTAACTCAAAAAATGAAGTACCTATTTGGAAAAACAAAAGAATTGAAAAAAAAAGGTTTTAAATATATTTGGATTAAAAATGGGAAAATTCTTGTAAGAAAAAATGCTGAAGAAGAAATTATAAATATTAATTCAGAAGAGAAATTAAAGAAACTGATAAATTTAGCTATATGCTAAAATTAATTTAAATTAACTTTTTTAATTTTTAATTTTAATAATATTAAATAATAATTAAAATTTTGAAAAAAAAATGAACTATTTAAACGAAGTAAAAATAAATAACATTCAAGCGTAACTGGTAAGTAGTAAAAATGAATATAACGATCTTAGATTTAATAACAAAACATTTTCGATATATCACAATAATATACGTAGTATTGCTAAAAATATTGATGAAAGTAAGTTATTTATTTATAATTTGGAAGAAAAATTTGATATTATATTATTTACAGAAACTTTGACAACAACTTTTAAATAAAAATTTATTTCATATTCCTAATTATAATTTAATATACAATAATGGTAACTTAAATAAAAATTATGGAATTGTTGTGTTTGTAAAAAATGATCTTAATTATAATTATGAAATAATACCAATTGGTGATTTAAAAATAACATACATAAATTTAATTATTAATAAAACTATGAAAATTATTATTATTGCAGTGTATAGACCTCCATCTAGATGTATAACGAAATTTAACAATGATTTGAAATTATTTTTTAACGCTAATTATAGGAAATTTAAAAATGATAATTCAACAATATTTATTGGAGATCTAAATATTATTATACTCTCAAATACTAATAAATATTTAAATATTTTAAATGAATATCAATTTATATCATTTATTAATGATATCACGAGAAAAATAAATAATCAATCTTCATGTATAGATCATATTTTCATTAATACAAAACAAAATTTGTCAAATTTTAAATCATTCATATTTCAATATCAAATTACAGACCATTATCCAATTATTTTACAAAATTTTTCAAATACAACTCAAACTACACAACCTGATATAGATAAATATAAAACATATATTAATTACATAAAATTAAATCAATGTTTAAGTAAATTGAATTGGAATGAATTTTTTATAATGAATACCCCGGACGATTTAAGTAGTTTTTTAATCAAAAAAATTAAAAATAATGTTGAGAAATGTAAAATTAATATTAAAAACAAGAAAAATGTTCCAAAAAAAGATTGGATATCAAAGAGTTTGTTAATATCAATAAATTTAAAAAATGAACTTTATAAAAGTCAGAGAAATACAGATAATAAAGACCTAATAAATAACTATAAAAATTATAAAAATAAATTAACCGAAATTATTAAAAAAGCTAAAATAAATTATTACAAACCTCAAATAGAAAATTAATGTAATTCATCAAAAGAGTTATGGCAATGTGTTAAAAAATTATGTAATGAAAAAATAAAAAAGATAATTCAATAAAGTCCATGAAACTTCCAAATGGAGAAGTAACTAATGATCAAGATTTAATATCTAATAACTTTATTGAATATTATTCAAAAGTTGAAGAATCACTAGCTAATAATATATTAAATAAAAATAATATTTCATACGCAACTGTATTAAATAACTTAAATTCCTTTTATCTAAAAGAAACAAATTATCATGAAATAAAAAAAATTATAAATAATATTAAACCTAAAAAATCTCCTGGTATTGACGGAATAACATCCGAAATATTAAAATCAACTAGTTCACATATAACCAAACCATTAGCTTATTTAATAAATACTATCTTTAAAACAGGAATATATCCAAATGCTTTTAAAATGGGTTTAATAAAACCAATTTATAAAAATGGCAACAAAACTGAATTAGAAAATTATAGACCTATCACACTTATTTTATCATTACCAAAAGTTTTTGAAAAAGTTTTAAAAAATCGAATAGACAAATTTTTATATAAAAATAAAATCATATCAGAGAAACAATTTGGTTTCAAAAAAAATAAACCTACTCAAGATGCAATTTGTGAATTAACAACTCAAATATATAACTCAATTGATAATAAAATGCAAAGCATATGTATATTTTTGGATTTAGCAAAAGCATTTGATACTGTAAGTCATGAAATACTTTTAAAAAAATTAGAAATAATTGGTTTTCGAGGAAATGTATTAAATGTATTTGAAAGTTATTTAAATAATAGACCACAACATGTAAAAATTGGTAAAAGTATAAGTATACCAAAAATATTTAACTATGGAGTCCCACAAAGCACAGTCTTAGGACCATTGTTTTTTGATTTATATATATAAATGATATATTTAAACTAAATTGTAAAGGTAAAGTACACAGTTTTGCCGATGATACTGTATTTTTTTATTAAGGATTGAATTGGAATATTGTAAAAAATATAATTATTGATGATTTTATTAAAATTAACCACTGGTTTAATAATAATTTATTAACAATAAATTATAATAAAACAAAATACCTCCCATTTACTTCTTATAAAAGTAATTTACCAAATAATATAAATACTATAAATATTAATGATAATATAAAAATAGAACAAGCTGAAAATATTAAATATTTAGGAATAATTATTGACAAACATTTAAAATGGAATTTACATAGTGAATATATTACTAAAAAATTGAAAATACTTATACTAAAATTTAAACATCTTAAACAATTTGTAGATATTAAACATTTAGAAACCATATATTATTCATTGGTACAAACGCAAATAAATTATGGAATATTAGGTTGGGGTGGAATAAATAAAAATAATCTCCGTAATATTGAAATTATTCAAAAATGGATTTTAAAAATCATTTATAATAAAGAATATTACTCTTCTGATATGCTTTATAAAGAAAGCAAAAAAAATGGATATCCGACAATTATTTTTTTATAACATATTAATCTATATTTTTAAAAATAAAAATAAATTACATTTTAATATTCATAAATATAACACTAGAAATATAAATAATATAACGTTAAAAAATAAAATCAACAAAGTTATAGGTCAAAAACATTTTTTAAACATAATTCCTTATATTTTTGATATTCTCCCAAAATCGATTAAAGCAATTAAATCTATGATTAAATACAAACAAGAAATTAAACTATGGATAATAAAAAATCAAAGATATTTTTTCAATAATATTATGGATAAATATTTTAAAATATAAAATATATTATATATAATTGCTTATATTGTTTTGATATATTATATTATATTATATTATTGTGATAGGTACATAATATGTATTAAATTCATTATATTCATGGATATGAAATTATAATATCATAATTATTACTCACTACAAATAAGACTTCGTGAGTTTCATTATATTTCATTTTAGTTTATTCAAAGTCTAATTTAAAATTTGCAAATATTTTATTATATGTACCTATGTATTGAATAAACTTTTTATTATTATTGTTATTATTATTATTATTATTATTAAATATAAAACATTTATCAAAATTTAAACTAGGTATCACTGCTTTTTAAGTCTTTAATATTTGGCTCAAAAAACGTTTTACACAAGCAACTATTTGATATATTGTAAATAATAAAAGTTATCAAGCCCGGCCGGTGTAGTGTTTCTCAGGTTAATTTAATGACTAAAAAAAGTATTAAGGGGCCCACTCATACTCCGGAAATCCTCAGAGGAAAAACTGCACAGGCCTGGCCTTAAGGATTACCGGAGCGTGTGTGGAGCCGGGTGTATTCAGGCCAATATCAGTACAATCCTCAAGGAAAAACTGTGCAGTTTGTCCTCTAAGGATTTCCGGAGTGTGCGTGGGCACCTTTACACTCCTAATCATAGGCGTCGCCAACCAAATAATTAAAATGCGTAGGGTATTATTTTAATTTTTTAATATAATAATTATATTATAAATAAAGCAATTTTAATAGGTAACACGTTTTAAACAAACATAATTAATTTAAAATGCAGTAACAATTTAATTGCTGGAATCATCAGAATATTCAGAAGTAGAATCGTTTCCAGGTAGGATCACTATTGGCGCTATATGCGATAAAACAGGATATTCCTTTTCTACTTTTATAACACGAGAATCGCAGTTTTCCATACATCGCTACTCATGTCGCTAATTACCTGCCGAATATTATCAAGGACAGCTGCGCTTAATGTTGGTGACTGATTATTTTTTCGTAATGGTACCCCAAACCATTTCGATAGGGTTAAAGATACAATAATATGGGGGTAATCGCAAAAGAGTATGGCAGCGCCTAGTGCAAAGAGTATCAATTACGTATTAATTTTTAAAGTTCCTCCTTTGGATGATTTTAATTAACCCATTAACGCCCAAATTAATTTTTTTTTTTAAAATTTTATGAAATATGAATTTTTTAGTTACAAATGATAATCGTTAGTTAGATTACACCTTCAAAAGTTTAAGTGATTGGTGTTTTTTGAAAAAAGGGCTGATCTATAAATAGATCGCTGGGCAAAAAATAATATCATTTTATATATTTTTAAATGAATTTTATTTCTAGATAATAACTATTTTTTATGAAAATTCGAAAAGCATTTAGTACATAGTCATTATATTTGTTGCAAAATGTAAGCGGTCGACTTTTACAAGATGGATACTGGCAGCGTCTTTAATTTTTTCTTTTTTTGAGAAAATGGCCTATTTCGTCTAGTCGTACATTATCTAAAACAAGTGTTTTAGAGGTTGAAGGAAAACTGAATGGTCGACCTTTGGAAACATTTCTTCCATGACCTAGTTTTAGATATGGTACCATATCTACTATTATTCTTGTAAATAAACACCAGTACCACTTCTTGCCCCGAATTGCAATAATGTGCTTCTCCAACAGCCAATCGTGATGATCCACTCCTCCCATAAATTTATTATAGTTTTAAATCAATCGTGGCTGAGGAACTGGAACTCGAGCTTTTTGTTCTTGATTCTATCGTGGAGCTGATGCTAGTGGTTTGACCGCAAAAGCGCAAAAGCATCGTATGTAGGGTCCATTATAGTCCAATTTGCAATAAGTTTTTCCGGTTCTTCTAATTTGCGCTTTTTCTGTAAATGCGGCAGTAAACGTTCTAACGGTAGATTATCTTCTTCATCACTATCTTCTACAATGTAATGTGGAAGTACTTCTGTAAAGCCAGCAACATCCTTTACCGTAGGAGTACCAGTATCTTCATCATTGATAACTTCCTCATCCGTGAGTTCGTCAACTTCAGGAGGCAACGCTAGTATATCTGCGTCAATTTGTTCTGATTATAGATAGTCAACAGCATCTTCCAAGTTTTTAAAAACATTTTTATTTCTATCCATTGTGATAATTCTAAAAAAAAAGAACAAATATTTTAGAACATTTTTATAACTATTTAAAAATTTTATACCTGGAAAGCCCAGTGATCTATTGATAGATCGCTAATTTTCTCAAGTATAAAAAAAAATATATTTAAAATTTTGTCAATATTACTTTATGGTAGTCTTTATTTGTTATTTTTACAACTAAATAAGAAATAAAATTTACCTACCTGCAAGCAAATCAAAGATATACCACAAAATAGCTAGGGGTGCACAAGAACCAAAAATTGCAGAAATACTGCAATTGCAACAACATGCTGCACTACTCAATTCAACAAGTCGGTATAAACTAATCACAAAGATTTGTTATTATAAGGTGGTCCTAACTGATAATAAAACTGGGGATGTATTCGTTTGATGCATCGTAGACGGCAGAACGACGTGATTTGTAAAGTGATCTATAAGTAGGACGCTGGGCGCTAATGGGTTAATTCCTTTTTGATTGGAACCCTTTCAGGAATATCCATATTTTTATTTCTCATAAACTTTAGAATATCTTCTTTCTTAGTGCTCATGTTAGGTATTTTATTTAATATTCTCAAATGATATTGTCCATAACAATTACCGAATTCGCAGGAATATTAGGTAAAAGCTGTTCAGCAAACCATTTTTCAAACAAATCCGCGGTCATAGCTTCATGATAATTGGAGGAAGATTGAGTGATATTTTTTGCCGACAAGAGCAACGCATTAGATACAAAGCCATCTTTACCTCCGGCATGAAGAATAATAACACGTTTTCCCCTCGAATACGGTGATTTAAAGTACAATTTTTTGAACTGTCTACCCAAACATACTTCACAACATCATGCTTATCGAACCATGCTTCATCTAAATAAATTATATTTTTATCTGATTCCCAGTACTCTTTTATTTAGGGCAAATACTCCTGTCGTAGTTCCACAATACGCCGAGATTCCATTATAACCATTCGATTGTTTACTTTTTATGTTTAAAGCCACAACTCAATAAAATATGTTAAGTAAAAAAAACGTTACGCACAGTACACAGTCGTAAACAAAAATTAAATACGTAAATTACAGCTACGGAAATATCTAACCATTTAATTAAATTGCTTAAAATTAAAAATACAAAAATAATAATACAAATACAAATTCAGGGATACATTCTGTGAACGAATTAAATGGATAAGTTTTTGCGTGCCACCCTGTATTATAGACTTTATTTGTTGACACGTTTTTTATTCTAAATTTAAAAGCCAAAAGTGATAAAATGACTCATTGATTATTTACGAAAATTTTTTCGGCAACATAATTTATTTCGAAGAAATGGTATTTTCTCTTTGCCTTTAGTGGCATGGCGAAACTTTTTGGCCAGTTTCTAGCGCAGATAGGTGTCTAATTGTTTTCCTTTAAAAAATAAATTAAATTCAATTTTTATGTAAGATATGTCAGTTTTAAATTTAAGGAAATTTACATGCATCTAGAGTTTATGCGCTACCCCGTACAATAAGACGTGTCAGGACGCAAACTACTTTGCGCTAAACACGAGAATCTTATATTTATAATTTAAAAAAAAAGTTCAAAATTGGTTCGTTATTAACGAAATTACAGCTTATTAATTTGAGCGTGCATACTTGAATATTCGATAATTAATAGGGGTAGTGTATATGCCTTTTTTGCATATTTTGTCAATTTTCTATTAAAATGCATATTTTGTCAATTTTCTATTAAAATGCATATTTTTCAAAAATTATTATTTTAAGAGCATATTTAATTTTTTATGTGTGCATTTTTTAATATTCGATAATTAATGGGCGTAGTGTATTATATGCATTTTGCATATATTCCGCCCATTTATAATGACTATTAATTTTTCTTTGTTTTGTTACCTTGGCCCACTTTTAGAAACCTTTTCCAGAAAGCACACAAAGTAATGTTTGTAACAAACATTTTTTTTATTAAAATAATTTTTTCTTAAGTTTAAATAAAATATATACCTACAGGGTGCGCCAAACTCAGTTACCTATTAGAGCTATTTAGAATTTTTTCGGACCAAAATATCAAATATATTTCTGACCAAGGCACCTAGACAGTCAAAATTGTTATGGAAGTTTCCTAAAATATGATCATCTTAGAATGTTTACACAGCGTGTCTCAAAAAACGTTATCTTGGTAAACTAAATAAATAGAACATCATGCCTTTTATGTTTTTAACAAAAACTAGTATAAATTACCTACTAAATAGTATAACATCTTCCTATACCAATCGTTAGCCGTTTTAAGCTTTGATTTTTGATTATTTTCAAGTCTCTTCAAAAAAATATTTGGCAATCTACTTTAGATTAACCAAAATGTATCTCATGGCGGGTAAAAGCCATCGTGATTTCGAAAAAAGGTATTCTAATAATAACCTCTCTTTGTGGAATCCTCTGTGCGCCCCTGAAAAAAATATCTTAATCTTACATTTGTAATTTCAAATTAAATTGACTTTAAATTTTATTTTTCGTCAGAATAAAGCTGGAGAAGTTGTCAAAAATACCCACGAACAAATTTTGTCCTTTAATGTCCTTTAATGTCCTTTATTGTCCTTTAAGAGGCAAATAAAACTAGGCCATGTTTGTGTTGACTCTGTTAATGCAAAAGAAAATACATCTTGGGAGATTTTCTCCGAGCGACCTTATAAGAAACAAATATTTGAATAAAGCTCCTCCAGTGATCTTGCTACTTCAAAGGTCAAACTTAAATTGGTAAGTTAGCGGGTTGGTGCAAGTCCCAATAATTGCATTTGAACGTTATGTTCAATAAAGTTTTATATTTTTTTAAACATTAAAGGTGTACAAATAATTCAACCAAAACAAAGCATCGTATACAGGGTGTCTTTTACATCAGTACAAATGTAGCAATCTTTATATAACTATTACTCGTTTTTTCAAATGGATCCCCCTGTATATTATTGTGTCAGTTTACAGATAATTTCAACCTCTTTAAATATGCAATTACAATAAATGCTCTAAAACACAACGTTCTTTTAATATTTTATGTTTTATTTAAAAAATGCGAAATATCAGCACTTTTGATAGGTTGGCCATGAGTTGAACAAAAATCAAGACTTCGTACTGTCAAAATCATAATGAATTTATAAGATGATAATATAGTGTCCGCGAAAATAATTAAAAGAAAAAGAAAATATAGTGGCATATCGGACAAGTGTGTAACTATTTTTTATATTGGAATACACAGGGATCCAAGTTCAATGGATACCCTTGGGCGGGTAGAGCACGACGGCGGTTTCGTCCTTGTTAGGACTCGACGGGCAGCCAAAACCCAAGCAATTCCAAGAACGACGGAAAAATGTACTAAAAGCCTACTTGTAGAATCAAGGCGGCCCTCAATACACCTTAGCGCCATCCCACGGAACCAACTCCAATATAAAAGATGGTTACACTGGTATATCGAAAGGTAGACAACTAAATAAACCACGAAGTGCAACCACAATCCAGTATAGGGAACGCTATTTGCGTTTTCACCGAAAACATCTGCCACAAGAAAACAGATTAACGCTGGCACCCACGGTTTGGTTTATTTAGTTGTCTACCTTTCGATATACCAGTGTAACTATCTTTTATATTGGAGTTGGTTCCGTGGGATGGCGCTAAGGTGTATTGAGGGCCGCCTTGATTCTACAAGTAGGCTTTTAGTACATTTTTTCGTCGTTCTTGGAATTGCTTGGGTTATGGCTGCCCGTCGAGTCCTAACAAGGACGAAACGGCCGTCGTGCTCTACCCGCCCCAGGGTATCCATTGAACTTGGATCCCTGTGTATTCCAATATAAAAAATAGTTACACACTTGTCCGATATGCCACTATATTTTCTTTTAATAATGAATTTATATTTTTGACATTTGGTCTAACAACGTTATGGTTTTAAGATTATAAAAATTGTTTTTTGTTGAAACGCTATAAATTTTACTACAAACGAATTAGTCGATATGGTTTTCATACTAGGAGCAAGTGACAGAAACTGTCTGCTGCAAGGCTTTATCGGGAAACTTATCCTGCTAGAAGGCAACCAAAAAAAGTGGCATTTAATAAATTAATGGATCGTTTCTCTAGGACAGGGAAAGTGGAATATGAAAAAACTGAAAGAACTAAAAGTGTTTATACAGAAGAAAATGAATTAACCGTGCTGCTGAAAGTAACTGAAAATCCCCATATCTCCCAAAGAAAAATTTCAAATGAAACGGATATAAAACGTTGTACTGTCCAAAATATTTTGAGTAAAAATAAAATGCACCCATATCACATTCAACTGATGCAAGAGCTGAACGATCAAGACTATGGAACCAGAGTTATTTTCTGTGAATGGGCTCAACAAAAAATTTAGCAAGACAGGTATTTTTTCAATTATGTATTGTTTGTTGACGAAGCTACATTCCATGAATGGAAATGTCAACAGACATAATTTCCATTATTATGCAACCGCCAACCCATATTTTATTAGAACTTACAGTCAAACCAGATGGTCACTAAATGCGTGGGGTGGGATAGTTGGAAATTATGTCATTGGTCCTTATTTTTTTGAAACACGAGAAACTGAAACATAAATTTTATCCATACGCATGTTTCATAGTCCAACATCTAAAAGAAACTGATTTTTCAAGACGAGTGGCATTCTGTGAATTTATTTTAACTTGGGCACAAGGAACCAATTTTTTTTTTGGACCATATCATTTGGACAGACGAAGCCAAATTTACAAAAAATGGTGCCTTTAATAAACATAATTCCCATTATTGGAGTAATTCAAATTTGCATGTGTTTAGAGAGCAAAATTTTCAAGAATCCTGGCAGTTTAATGGTTTTTGTGCCGTAAGAAATGATGGCGTCGTGGTATTACATTTACATTCATCAATGTGCTTATTAACTTATAGGTGAAGGCTATTTGAACATCTTACAAAATTTTGAAATCGACTACTTAGACAATTTGCCGCTCGCTGTTCATAGAAACCTGTTTTACCAGCATGATGGCGCACCTCCACATGGTACCTACCCCGTCAATAAGTTTTTGCAAAATGCTTTTGATGATCGATGTATCCTAATAATTGTCCTTTCCTATGGCCACCCCGCTCCCCAGATCTTACTGTTCTCGATTTTTTTATTTGGGGTACAATTAAAAATCGAGTGTATAATACTCCGATAACAACTATTGAAGATTGCATGCAGCGAGTAAGAAATGAATTTGCAAATTTATGTCCCATGTCAATAAGAAAAGCGACCCATGAACAAGTGTTGCTTAGATGAGAAAAATGTCTGGAAGTTGAAGGACGTCAGTTTGAACATTTACTGAAAAAATAATAAATAGGGGTTTCCATTTGAAAATATAGATTTTTGGCAGTTTTTTCGATTTAATTTTTATCATTCTTCTTTGAACACCCTGTATTAATGGTTATCAAAATATTATACAAAATCTACTAAAGCAGGTCCTTTATAATAAGGAATTGAACCCAAATTAAATAATAAAAACTTCCTTATAGGAAAAATTGATAATTACACAGGCCTGCATGAAATTTGTGATGACGTGATTATTGTTTGTTGAGCTTAGTTTTTATATAGAAATAACTAATTAAAATACAATTGGTCTCTATCACCCGCAGATGTTTTTTTTGCAAAAAAAAAGAAAAAATATAAAAAAACTTATAATAGGCGTTTTAATACATTTTAAAATGAATGTAGTACTTCAAATTCTAAATGATTGGTAAATAAAAAATGATTTTCTGTGGTGCTACACACCTTCCGACTGGAGACTTTTTATCGACTTCAAAAAGGAGCTTTAAAGCTGTTTTTTTCATAATGACAATGTTTTTGCTTCTGTTACTATGAAAATTTAGAGGAATTATACTTTTAAGAATACAATATGAAAATCACAACTGGGAAGTGTGTGAAGATCTAAACATTTTAAGTCTTCTCTTAGGTCAGCAGTCTGGATTTACTAAATTTCCATGTTTCCTGTGCGAGTGGTCTAGCTGGCGAGAACAGCATTGGATAAAAAGAGACTGGTCACAAAGAGAGACTTTAACACCTGGAAACAAAAATGTAATTCGCGAAAGTCTTATTGACCCTCAAAAAGTTTTACTTCCACCACTTCACATAAAACTTGGACGTATGAAACAATTTGTTAAGGCATTAAACAAAGAAGGATATTGTTTTAAATATTTGTGTAAAACATTTCCGGCTCTGTCAGAGGCAAAATTAAAGGAGGGAATCTTTGTAGGGCCGCAGACCAGCAGCTTAATGAAAGATACAGAATTTGAAAAGGTAATGGAAGATAAGGAAAAACATGCATGGAATGCTTTTAAAGAAGTTGAACATAAATTACTACTATGTTGAGATCGTTGAAAATATGCTGGAAAATTTCAGGGATTTCAGAATATGAGCATAAAAATTCACTTTTTACATTCCCATTTGGACTAATTCCCGGAAAATCTTGGGAACGTGGGTGAAGAGCAAGGTGAAAGATTTCATCAATATATTAAAGAGATGGAAAAAAGATACCCGGGGCGTTGGGACACAAAAATGATGGCCGATTTCTTTTGGAACAGAAAAACAACCAAAATAAGCTTTTCTGAAAAAAGAAAACATTTTTTGAAGAAGCGTAACGAATAAATAACCATTTATAATAGTTTATATGTGTATATTTTTGTATTTTTTTCCTTAATATATTAAAAAACTAGCTTACAAATGAAATAAATCGTGTTTTTTCTATATTTTTGGATTTTACCGCTTTGAAAAATAACCTTACGTGATATAAAAAAACTGAAAACGATTTGAAATCAGCGCTACCAAATTACTAGAAAACAGTTAAAATTTTTAAATCAACTTTCAAAGTGTTAAAAAATGCAGGCCTGTGTTATTTTATAACCTGCAAACGTAGTTTTTGACATAAAATTTGAAATATGTCATAAACGGTTAGACTTAGGTATAGAACAGTATACATAAAAAGTAACTGGAATTTTACGTGGAATCTAAAAATGAAATAATATACAGTGTCCGCAAGAAAGTCCGCATCAAATGGGATTTTTTTTTATTATTAGGTATAGGTAAAAATTGAAAAAGCAGTTAGTTTTTGCTTACCTAAAAACCAAAAATGACATATACTGAAGCAGCTGCACGACTTGCGTTACCTGTCAAATTTGACATTTTTAATAATATAGGTTCAAAAATTCCCTTATTTATCAAAAAATCGAAAAACTTTATTCGAGAAAGTTGTTTATTTAGGCATTTTTAGCTTTTGTACGAAATTTTGACAGTCTAATACAATTTTTATTTTTTGCCAGATTCTTGAAAATTTTGATCAACCCTCGTAGATTAACTTTTATACATCGATGTAAAACCATTCGCCTTTACTTCATTTGTAATCTTTATGCAATTTTGTGTGAAATTTTTGTTTCCAATTATTTATTTTGCTTCAAAAACTGAAATTGTTATTGATCAGTATGTAATGTTTAATGCAAAGTTTATCTAATTACATCCGTTTTGTCAAAACCGACGTTTCTCAGTTTTCTTAAGTTAGTAAACAGATGTACAAAAAGAAAATATTAGGAAGCTTTCGTTGAAATTTTACTTAATTAATATTGGATCAAAAAGAATAAATATTAATCGCTCCAAACATTTTATTCAACAAAAATATAATTTAATATAATTAATTTAATTTAATAATAATAATTAAGTAAAATTTCAACGAAAGCTTCCTAATATTTTTTTGTACATCTGTTTACTAACTTAAGAAAAATAAGAAACGTCGGTTTTGACAAAACTGATGTAATTAGATAAACTTTGCATCAAACATTATATACTGATCAATAACAATTTCAGTTTTTGAAGCAAAATAAATATTTGGAAACAAAAATTTTACACAAAATTGCATTAAAATTACAAATAAAGTAAAGGCAAATGGTTTTAAATCGATGTATGAAAGTTAATCTACGAGGGTTGATCAAAATTTTCAAGAATCTGGCAAAAAATAAAAATTGTACTAGACTGTCAAAATTACGTACAGAGGCTAAAGATGCCTAAATAAACAACTTTCTCGTATAAAGTTTTTCGATATTTTTATAAATAAGGGCATTTTTTTATATATTTTATTAAAAATGTCAAATTTGACAGGTAACGCAAGTCGTGCAGCTGCTTCAGTATGCGTCATTTTTGGTTTTTTGGTAAGCAAAAACTAACTGCTTTTTCAATTTTTACCTATACCTAATAATAAAAAAAAATCCCATTTGATGCGGACTTTCTTGCGGACACTGTATAGGGTGTCCCATTTAAAATAAGCAAGTTGACATCTACTTCCGGTATAACCGGAAGTGTTAGATTCTTTAAAATATTTTAGACGAATGTCCCTCATCGATATTAGTAAGCAACCAAATTTTCAGATTTTTCCTAATTATAGTTTTTCCATAATCGATCGATTCAGTTCCCGGTGGGACACCCTGTATAGAAAAGAAAAATGGTTACGTTTTTTGCCTCAATGCTCTTCATTGTATCATTAAAATATCCAGACTCCAGAAAATAAGGCTTTATGGGTGCAGTAAAACGTGAGCACCGTCATTTTAAGCTCATTATCGCCGCTGAAATCTTTAGAGAATGCAGCGGCAGACTGCATTTCGTTAAAATGTCTTGTGTCCAAATTAATTAATTAATGAGGGAGCGAAAGAACATTTCTTGCACTTAAATTAAAATTTTGTTGAGACATGAAATTATCAAACTATTACACACAAAAAATAAATACTTTGTTGAAAAATATAATACTCAAATAGAACAAAACTGACAAAACGACAAAAGGTGAAAATAAACTTTTTTTTAATTGATACCATATTTCACTTATTTAAAGTACACCTCAGCGTGTTTAAATCCAACTTTCCAAAACGCGCGTGTTTTAAAGTTACCATGGCAACATCAACAACCCGTGAAACGTAAAGTCTAAATATGTCAACTTTTTAATTATTGATTTGACAGAATTACCTTTTAACGCAAATAAAATATTTTTTCTACTACTTACTTGAGAAATCGTCATTATTTACTTCATTCCTTTATCGAGAAGTAACATTTCTTCACCTAGGTTAATAATAATAAAAAATTTCCTAGGTCAATAATGAAAAACAGCTGTTCAATGAGGTTGTTGCAGACAATTTTATAACTTAACTCACCGTTTCTTTAACATATTATTGATTTTGAGCCTTTTTTGACCATTTTAAACAAATAAATTCTGGAAAACAGGATTAAATTATCAATAAAATAGGACTTTTTATTATAATTTTATTGGGAAGATACTTTCAGGAATGGTTCTGTGACTAGCTTTTTTTCTTACACACCAGTCCATTAATTGCGCGTATGCATTCAAGTATAGTTTCTTAGATTTCTCTGGTAACAGATCGCACTGTGCGCTATTTGCCGCCTCTCTAAGCTCGGGTGGGGTACAAATTTCCAATTCTTCACTCTAAATTTCAGACATTTTATAATTTTAACTTTATATTATTATCTAACCCGAATATTTTCTACATACTGACAGAAGATCGCATTTGACAAGTAAAATCCTAAGTGACTTGATTTTCAAATTTTTTTAAAAATTAGGTGAAAATGGGTAACAAAGATTTAAACGAATTAAAATATGTAATATTTTATTGTTAGTAGTAGAAAAAATTCTAAATATACCGCAGTTGAGAAGGCTATTATATACCTCGCACATTATATCCCTCGGCGCTTCGCGCCTCAGTATATAAAAGCGCTCGCTATATAATAGCTCACTTTTCAACCTAAGTATATAATGTACTATTTTTAAGCAATACACAACCAATGTCAACGGTGACAACAATGAATCTTATGTGACAGATTGGAAGTTATTTTTTGTTCTCCTCATTTTCATGACAACGACAGGTATATCACATCACGAATTTCACCATTTCACTTTACTTACTAACACCCGAATGCACCGTAAGCAAATTTTGCGAATTAGTTAGGCAAGCCAGGATTAGGTTAAATGTTTACATGCACCGCAAGGAAAATGTGGTTTAAGCTTCAGATTATCTAATCGGTCAACGAACCGTAGATTAGCGATCGACGTCTAACCTCAAAGTCAAATTTTGGCACTATTTTTTTTGCAATTTTTTTATTATTTCGGGATAAAATGGAGTTTATAGAGGACGAAATATTCATTGATGATGACCTAGATATCTCCGACATCATCAACTTTGGTTTTCCTCTCAGAATCTACGAAAGAAGTGATTATTTTGACTTAATGGACAATTATTCATTTTATTGAAGATTTCGCCTCACAAAACCTACAGTTCTCAGCTTCCTGGAAATAGAAGAAGAAATAAAATTAAATTCCAAAATGACTTGTAAGTTTATAAATAGAAGGGAGTGCAATGGGATTAGATGGACTCTTGATGACTACTCCTGGATCTTCCTGGATAATCTTGTTTTAGAAATAATAGTATAACCCCGCCGGTGAACCAGTTCCTGGCCACATTGCGTCTGTACTCTTGTGGGGGGCATCAGACTACAATTGGAGATTTTCTTGGCTGCCATCAGAGTACGATTTCCAGAATTTTAAATCGGGTTACAACGGCCATTGCAAGAACAATTAAAAACAAAAAGAATTCTTCGTGAACTCGCTTCAAAGCTTCAGATTTATCACCATTCGAAATTTTTTTTTCTTCTTCGGGCATATTTTAGCAGTATCCTCATGAGACTTCTGGGAAAAAATTGGTGATTCTTTTTGCATTTTCACTCATTTTTGAAAATTAAACCAAAAAAAACTGACAAATTTTTGACGTTTATTCCTCAACTGACGTTGTCAGATTTCTAATCCGGATTAGATAATCACTGACTGTGCATAGCTACGGACAAAAGATTACAAAAACTGGATCGGGGAACTGGGATTACAATCCACAAACGGTGCATTCAGGTGTAAGTTATTATTTCCATTTTTTGTAATATAAATACCAATAAGTGTACCAATAAAAAAAAATAATGTAAAGTATTCGTGGAAAACTGGTCTTTAAAACACTTGCTCTATTTTAAGCACTCCGGCTGCGCCGTCGTGCTTGCAAAATCGCGCGTATTTTAAAGACCTTAATATCCACTTATACTTTAATAAACTATTTTATAAGGTGTTGAAAATGTCATTCACCAACTGTTAGATTTATGAACTGAATTTTTGACGTAGCCCCACTCACACTTAAGGAACCGACATTTAAAAAAAAATACGTATCGTAAGTTAAGCAACACAAATGATGTTATAAAAGGTTTAACTAAAATAGTTTATAATTATGTTAATATTTACCACTAAAAAGAATTTTGCAGCAAATCAAATGCTTCAGCAGTTGGAATTACTTTCGCATAGAAAAAAAGCTTCAAAACTCCTTAAATGCGCCAAATAGTCATAAAGTTTTACAAAATTAATTCTTTTAGCAAAGGGTTTAATTACTATTCTCAATGATTTATGTTTATGGTTTTGTCTCGAAGCCTACTTTGTAATAGGAAATATTTTTTTGTTTAGTTATTACTAGTCGACATCCTCACTATTGATACTCAATCAGGAGTGTAATGAGGCAGAATTATGGTGTTAATATTATTTTTCTTCAAACGTCATATAGGAAGGTAATAACTTATGTGGCGTTTCTTAATGACATTAAATGTCATGTTTCTCAATGACTTTAAATGTCATTTATAAGACTAGGAGTATAAATACATTATAGTGCTATAAATTTTTAGGTAGAGTCGATTCACTTAGTAAACCTGCAAGATGGCCGACATGTCATATGACAAAAGTCATATTCCAGCTAAATAAAATAAATGTTTCTATTTCACGTTCATAATAAGCCCAGTACGATACGCATTTGCGTGTCGTAGTGAAGCTATTTCGATACGCGTTTTTTCTTTATTTGATGTTGGTAACATTTAAATGTTTTATTTCATTGACTTGCGCGGCCTTTGTGATTTACGAGAAAACCCATTTTTCGCAGAGGAAAAATAGCTTGATAACTTACTTTTTTATTCTGTGTGGATAACAGTCATGTATGTTGGTTACATAAATCTATCAATCAATCTTTTGTAGATGCTTCAATCTATCATTTTCTGCCAAATTCTATCCAAAATTCAATCTACTAACCTTCCAATGTCGATTTTAACTTCAACTTTATTTGAATTTTCCATCTTCCCTATACTAAATTGCAATGCCGTGACGTAAAATCACGTCTTTTGAAATTCGAAAAAAAATAGCAAAATCTCCCGAATTTCCGAACGCTCTATATATGAATCGAATGTACAAGGATCACACAACGTATTCCGTCCAATTTCAAATCTCATATCGCTAAAATAACTTTAGAATCTCGTGGTGAAAATTGGTCAATAAATCAAAAAATGACAGTTTGCAAAATAATTTTTGTTGTCCAGAGGCTCCTATGATAAAAAATAGTATTACCAACATAAAATTTAGACATAAAAATTTACAAAATTTGAAGGATTTATTTTCTATTTAAAATGTATTTTTCTTGATTATAAAAGGTGAAATAGAAAAAAATGTATAAAGCACATGTTTCATAAGGCGTTTTAGCGCACGTGTCAATAAAAAAACTCGCCACTTTGTGGCTCGTTTTTTAAAATAGACGCGTGCGCTAAAACCGCTTCTTATGAAACGTGTACTCTAATATACTATTTTGCATTTTCAATGACTTTTGTCATATGATATGTCGGCCATCTTGCAGGTTTACTGAGTGAATCGACTTTAATATCATACCTATCGCATTTATGTGCATCAACTCAAATTATTTCTGAAACTAATACGTTAAGCCATATGACATGTTTCATAATAATTGTTTTTTTAGAATGTTTAGAGGAATCAGAAACTGCGATCAAAAAAGGGTCATTCCTTTTAAAAAAAAATGAAGTTTCGGTTACCACGACTTTTTGGGCAACCCTGTATAATTACAAGGATCTTAGTTTAATAAATTTCTTTAAGGCCAACAACTTTTATTGAGAAAGTTTTTTTATATTGTGCACCATTTTTGAAATAATTGACTGTTCCGGGACTTTTTACACACTCTGTATATCTAACCAAATCTAGGTTCAAATCAAATTCATATTATGACATGATATGCCAAACTAATGAGTAATAAAATAAGTTGACAAATACAAATTTATTTTTGTTGTTTACAAAATTAACAAAGAAAAAGAAAAAGAATTACATAAATTGCTGAAATTGGCCACCGCCATGCTCCAAGCATAAATTCACACGTCTCTTCAAATTATATTCGAAAGTGTTGACCAGCATCTCTGGAGAAATGTTACCACATTCTTGGATAATCCTGTCTTGTAATTGTTCTAAATTTGCAACTGGTGTTTTAAAAATAGTGTTCTTTAAATGATGAAAAACGAAGTAATTCATAGCCGTTAAACAAGGTGATCTAGGTGGGAATTCAATGTCTGATCGAAAACTGATCAATGAGTCGTCGAAAAAATTGCGTAAGTAGTTAATAGTTTCGGCAGCTGTATGGGCGGTTGCACCGTCCTGTTGAAAATATCCAAAACGTACTTCGTCGTCAAGTATTTGCTCCACAAATGAATTCAAAATATTGTCTCTATATACCGCTGTGCTGTAACTGTGTCATGGAAAAAAAATAGGACCAACAATTCTTCTTCGGGAAACACCTGATCAGACACCAATTTTTTGAGGGTGCAATGTGGACTCTACAAAAAAATGGCGATTTTCACTACTCTACATGCATGTATTCTGAGAATTCACATAACCGGAGAGGTGGAACCAGGCTTCATCCGAAAAAATTGTCTGGTCTAATAAATCATTTCTTCCCAATAAATTTTGCGTAAACCATTGAGAGTAATTCCTGCGTCTTTCAAAATCTGCGGCTTGTATTTCTTGGAATACTTGCACTTTATAAAGAAATAAAATTAGTTGCTTCTTAAGAATAGTCCTGCATCTTCCATAAGATCTTCCAACTTCTTGGGACAGGCGTCGTATACAATTTGTTGGCGTATTTTGCATTATTTCACGAACGTTTACAACAAGTTTTTCTGTTCTTACAGATGGTCTTCCTGCTCCTTTTTTGTGTTGTATAGAACATGTTTCCCTAAACACAGCCACGGTTCTTTTCAGGCAATGATAAAAATCCCAGCAATAAAAGCAACGTTAGGAAAATGTTCGTGAAAATCGTCTATGCACAAACCCGGATTGTATTACCACTTACCATTTACTCTAGCCCCGTTTCGAAAATATGCTTCAACCATGAATGTTTTGTGCTGTTCCGTAAAGCCAATTGTGTGAATTGTTCAAGAAATTGGAAAAATTTGCGATGGATCAAATTACTTGTAACGACTGTCAAAGATGACGGAATAACTGATTGATTGTTAATTCAGGTAGTTACTGACACCCAACAGGTATTATTAAGCTCTACGGCTAAGCATTACGTCCTTAGATGCAAGGCCCTCTTTGATGCAAATAATTTTTGCTTGCACGGTATTTGTCTTGATCACTTTTGTCATGTATGCTTTTTATTTCAGAACTTTGTGACAAGCGGTTCCTGTGATATGACTTATTTGGTCACCCAGTACAGAACAAAGTTATTTGAGATTTTTAAATGAGTCTTATTTTTGTTAGAAATTGATAACGTATACAGGGTGTTATTAAAAATTCCATGGAAACACCCTATATCTATTATAAAATACAACCTAATTAGGTGAATGAAACAGACAGCAATAAATGTGGAAATTCTAGTATATTTTTGTCTGCCCGAAGTAAATACACTAAACGTGGCAAAATTGGTGCCTAAATAACCGATTCGTAATCAGGTCACGTCCGCGCATCGGTCTACGATCCGTAAAAACCACGTAGAAACTTGAAATAAATACCGGCCTATTTTTGTAGGCCTGGTTTGAATTCCTAAAATTATATTTATTTAGGGCCATTGGGAAAGGTAATTTGACATTATTCCAGCAACTTAAGGTCGAGAGAAAAATTGATAAAAATGGTAATTTATTAAGGTTCGTCGGTCACAAGCCTGATGAGTGAAGGGTGGGCAAATTAAATGCCTCGGGTTCCATAGTTATACTGTTTGCAAAAAAATATTTTTGCCAAAAAGAGGATAAAGCGTGGTTGTTGGACACTTCTTAATTGCGTCCCAGCACGTGAAAGTGAACAACCTTTTGACTTTTTAAAAAAATGTGCAACTTATCAATTAATTTTATTGGTTTTAAATGAACCGCTTGCTGTTGCTGTAAACTCAGTTTACACTTGAAAATGGTTAGAGATACTAATTAACCGAAACGTTGTGTTAAGTAACAAAATAAAGACAATGGAAGTCCGACAAGGTAATTATTTTTTTGATATTACTTCATTGTCTACCACCTTCAAACATTCCATGGAATGTTTAAGAATCTATTCCATGGAATTTTTTACCATTCCATGGAATGTTTCCTATTCTAGCAAAAATGTCGTAGGAAGAGCCAATCCCATGGAATTTTTTACCATTCTTGCAAAGAAAATATATTAGAACAGACTATCCCATGGAATAATTACCATCCTACAAAAATGTAGGAAGTAAGAAGAGTCTATCCTATGAAATAGGCTACCATTCTGCCAAACATGTCGTCAGAAGATACTATACCATGGAATTTTTTACGATTCTGGCAAAAACTGCCGTCAGACCAGACTATGCCATGTAATGTTGTTACAATTTTTTCAAAATGCCGTAAGAAGATTCTATTCCATAAAATGCAGTACCATTCTGGGAAAAAAACTGCATTAGAATAGGCTATCCCATGGAATGTTTCCTATTCTAGCAAAAATGTCGTAAGAAGAGTCAATCCCATGGAATTTTTTACCATTCTTGCAAAGAAATACATTAGAACAGATTATTCCATGGAATGTCTCGGCAAACAATGTCGTCAGAACAGACTATCTAATGAACTTTTTTACCATTCTTGCAAAAAAAAAATGCATTAGAACAGACTATCCCATGGAATAATTACTATCCTACAAAAATGCCGTAAGAAGAGTCTATCCCATGAAATTGGCTACCATTCTGCCAAAAATGTCGTCAGAAGATACTATACCATGGAATTTTTTACGATTTTGGCAAAAACTGCCGTCAGACCAGGCTATCCCATGGAACGTTGTTACCATTCTGACAAAAAATGCATCAAATCGGACCATCCAATGAAATTCTTACCATTCTTGCACAAAAAATGCCGTCAGAACAGTCTATCGAATGAAATCCTTTTGCCGTTTTTTGCATGAAAATGCTATCAGAACAAACTATACATAATGTATAACATGAAAAATATATCATATGACGTTGGGAAGTTTTGATCGACTTTACAATTTTTTAAGGCATCCTATATTGATTTTTCAAAATTCTGGATGAAGGGCGCTTTAAGTTTGCGTTATTTATATACCGTATATTTTTTCGAATAACATCGAATAACTTGATCAGTCACCATTCCTACTCCAAATTTATACCTATTTTTAAAAGTAAGAATTCCCAGATAGGCGAAGCCGTATTATGTCTGAACTGGTACAAAAAAGCCTTCGCTTTTAAGCAAGCATTTTTTAGTACCTTAATACCTTTAAGCTTTCGAAATTGTTTTCGGATTAGGTTTTCCTTTCGGAGCGATGCAAAGATGCTAGTGACGGGCGTAAATAGCTTCCATTATTTGTGATATATGAAAAGTTTATTTATTACACCATGCGTAAAATAAAAACAGATGGCTATTGGGATCCGAGTAGCGCACAAACTTGGCCATTTGACCCCCTGAAATTGTTTCCTTTTATTAATTTATTTATTTATTCCACATAAAATCCCAAAAACATTTGTTTATGCGAAATTCCCTACTGTAACAACATCTAAAAATTGTTAACTAATTAAAATACAAGGTAAATCAAAATAATACTCAAAATGTTAATAATAAATAAAAATATTTAAATATGTGGGTCATTTTTAAAACAAGTGATTAGAAGCTGTTCCTCCTATTTTTAAATTAATTTGATTGTTTTGGATAGTCGGGTGCTTCAAATGATTCATGATATAGGTGGTCAATTACCCCCTGGGGACCCTAAACCTCCCCCTAAAGTTTGAGAAGCCACGTTTTTGACACATGACCACGTTTCACCAAAAACTGCCCATGTTTGATAATATTTAGAGCATGTTTTTTGACATTTAATCAGATTTTTGCTTTATTTATTTAAAAAAAAAAGGAAATAATGTTATACATTTACCCAAAAAGCTAAGACAAGTGCAGAAGAGCAAAAACATAAACAAAACACAAACAATAAACTCCAAAAACCCACGTCTTTGACAAAATCCCACGTCTTTGACAAAATCCCATGTCTTTGACTTTTTTTTAAGGCACGTTTTTGACATTTTTTTGGCCATGCCGGCAAATCATAACCTATACGTAACTACTAATGTTTACCTGATGCAAATTTTATGGTGGTATTTTAACCCTATTTTTTTATCAGATATACGAAAATCAGAAAAAAAAACGTGTGTCCTGATTTACTGCGATTGCCATGTTTTTGATGGGTTATACTTTACCATCTTTTAAAAAGTAAATAAAAAAATTCCTATATTTTTATTAAAACCGAAGTTGACCCATTTAAGGTTGAATTCTCAACGTCATTCAATCTATTGCCAACCTATAACCTATTTTGCGTTGATTTTTTGAGTTTATTATTTTGATAACTAACATTTAAAGAAAATAAATATCGTCGTTACATTATGTAGGTAGTATCTGATATATTACAAAAATATCAATTTATTTCATTGCTAATTTTGGGAGAATTGTATAGTGAAAGAACAATGAGTGACAATGACATAATAATGTTAAAAAAAATCTTACCCGATATTTTTCGCTATACAATTCTCCTAAAATAAGTTATGAAATTCCTTGATATTTATTAAATATGTCAATTATTACCTATAAAATATCAAGTCGATACTGATTTTCTTTAAATTTTGTATAAAAGCTAGAAAACATAAATAAATCTACGCGAAATAGGTTATAGGTTGGCAAGCATGTTGATACTCCCACCTTAACACTAAAACACAAATGGCTGATCGGTTCCTTTTGAGAGGTCAGTGCTACCAACTCAATTATTTAAATCAGACACAGTGAAAAAGGCGCGAATGCATGAATCCACGTTTTTTTGACACAAAAATGTCTTACACAACAAAGTGCCTTACAAAATTGTTATTATTGGTCAGATCAAACCGAAATTTTACAAACATTTAGATTAAATGCCCATACATGCCATAAAAATTTCAAAATCAAATCAATTGCATAGAAAAAAAATAATACATGGTCAAACTTGAAATACATAATTTCTTACATGCCACGTTCCATGACATTTTGACTGAATTTAATTTTTAATTTCTTTTACCAGCTACAGCCACAGCTACTAATTATAGTTGTCCAAAAAGAGACCATAAAACTACAATAAATAACACTTAAAGATAATCTAAAATGCCTAACAAAGGCCAGAAAATCACCTCTTACAGAAAATTCCTTGTTTTGAAAATGACCCAGGTATAAAATTATTCAATTATTTTTTCTTTTAATAAAATAATATAACTAATAATATCGTTTAGATATAATGTATAAATAATTTTGAAAATAATAATTAATCATAAAATAAATGCACGTTTAAATATTTTTTAGTTTAAAATTTAGCTTACCCTTTTTTAAGTATTTTCTTAATTATCATTTTAAAACGTTTTATATTTAAAATTTTTAAATCTTTGGGTATTTCGTTGTACAATTTCATACCTTGATAATAAATGAAGTTCTGACCTGCCCTAGTGTGTAAAAGGTAAATCAATATTGAAAACAGTTCTAGTTAAATGATCATGTACGTCACGTCTGTAATTGAACTTTACATTTGAATGTTTATTTTTTGATATAATTTGGCGAACAAAAACAATTTTTTTGCATTAATTGAATATCCTTAATTGACATAATATTAAAATTTTTATATAAAAGTTTAGTTGAATATTGTCTATAAAAGCAATATATATTTTTAATTGCTTTATTTTGTAAACCTTGTAACGGGTTAAGCAAATTTTGAAAAGTTGATCCCCATATTTGACTTGGTATCATACCGGGTGTTATAAAACTGTTATGTTTTTTTTACGGAAATTCAAAACACCCTGTGGGATTTACTAGCCATTGCAAGTTATCGCAATTACAGCCAAAAGAAAGTCCCATGTTTCCTTTACATTTTCTTTTTTGATTCATTGGTTTATCTCTGTTTTTTTATGAAATATTCAATTTTTAGTTCAACGTGATTTTCATAAAAAAATGTTTAGTTAAAAAATACAAAATAAACGAAATGCTTTGATTAATGCAACAGCAACAAAAAACAAATTATAAAGTATCAATATCTGGTATTAATTAATTTTATTGCATCCACAAAACAGGGCAAAAAATACAGGCAAAAAAATAGTAATTTCTAAAGGTATTCAAAAAAATTATATATGAATAATTAGTAGCGAGTATTGCCTCCACTTGCTCTAATGTTTCGCATCTTCTTGGCATACTTAAATTCAGATTTCTGATTTCATCTTGATTAATCTGATTCCATATTTCCATAAGCCTCAATGACAGATCATTTAAGTTTTTAGGAGGAGGAAGCAAAGCTCTAAGATGTCGTCCCATGTTATCCCATAAATGCTCAATAGGATTAATGCCAGGGTTTCTTGCTGGCCAAGGCAAAGTTAAAATTTCTGTTTCTTGGAGATAATTTTGTACCACTCTTGCTACGTGTGGGCGTGCATTATCTTGCATAAATAAAAAATTATCCCCAATAAATGGTACCACATGGGGTTCTAAAATGTCTGATATATAGGTTACCTGTCAAAGGACCTCCCTGTATCACAACTAACTCCGTACGAGCATCTAAACTAATGCCAGCCCAGACCATAACAGATCCTCAGCCATAAGCTTACTGTTCCGACAATGTTGCATTGAGCATATCTCTGGGAGGCAATACTCGCTACTAATTATTCATATTTAATTTTTTTGAATACCTTTAGAAATTACAATTTTTTTCCCCGTATTTTTTTGCCCTGTTTTGTGGATTCAATAAAATTAATTAATACCAGATATTGATTCTTTATTTACTTTATAATTTGTTTTTTCTTGCTGTTGCATTAATCAAAGCATTTCGTTTATTTTGTATTTTTTAAATAAACATTTTTTTATGAAAATCACATTGAACTAAAAATTTAATATTTCGTGAAAAACAGAGATAAATCAATGAATCAAAAAAGAAAATGTAACGGTAACATGGCACTTTCATTTGGCTGTAATTGCAATAACTCGCAATGGCTAGTAAATTCCACAGGGTGTTTTGAATTTCCGTAAAAAAACATAACAGTTTTATAACACCCGGTATAATACCAAAGTTACTTTTTTAAGCAAAACAACAAAGGCAGTGATATGCTTAAGGAAAAAACCTACAATTAAAGTTAAATATGCCGCGCAGTATATATTCAATGTGTTCACTCCAATTAATAGCTTCATCTATTATCAACCCCAAAAAATTAATTTTATTTGATTGTTTTAAATGCCCGACTTTTAATTTTATATCTTCTTCTGTATAAATTGGGGTTCTTTCCTATACATAAAAAAGAAGATTTTTTTAAAAATTTCTATGTTTACTAATAAGAGAACCCAATAAATCATTAGCCATGGACAAAGAATTATAAAAAGTGTATACTACTACCAACTTTTAAGAAAACTGCCACATACTTTAGCTGATTCTTTTACTTACTTTGAGTCTAATGGAAGTTAATATTTGTTTACAGGTGATTGGGTACAATATGGCAAAATACCGCTCGGTGCAGATCACCACGAGGATAAAGATACTGGCGGTGTTGCTTAGCGATTGGATGAACATGTACATCTTGCAGAGGAAGTCTCCTAGAACCCAGCTGAAAAAAAAATGGCTTTATTATATTTACTTGAAAATTGCTATTTGTGTATTAACAGCGGAAAGTGATACTTTGCCGTTCGAGACAGAAAGCGGCCGCACGACGCGTCAGCGAGGTTGAGCTCATCCTTCGAAGACACCCCCTCACCTGGATCCATCTAAGTGCCTTTGTGAAGAGGCTAGTATATGCTGTCTCACTCACTTCTTTAAAATCGAGAAGGCTTGGGGTTGCAAATCAAAAGTGTAACTGTTGTAATTTTGAACGTACTCGAATCTAACTTGACAAATAAATCTTAACCCCGTTTTCTTTGGACTTGACAGATAAAAGTTTTATGTCAGCTGTTTATAATTCATAATTTTTTTACTCACATTCTTGGAGAAACTCGTTTTTTTATTATAATTTTAGATAATTTCATGACGTCAGACCCGCCATGTTGGATCGCTGTTGACTATACCTGTGACAATTTGTTGAAAGTTACGACGAGATGTTTTGAATATTGCGCTGAGCAGAAAGCGACATATTATGGAAATAATTAATTACTATGATGTGTAAAAATTAGGTAAAAATTGAGTTTTTTCGTCGTAGTAATTATTGGTAATTTTCGAAAATTGGAAACATCAACTTCCTAGTGAGATACAGATAATAGTATTATATAAAGGAAGGAAGGCGAAGCTAAAATAACTTAGTCCGGTTTTGTTTCTGTAGCCAACCGCCTAAAGTAAAATATATCAGACTTCAACAGGGTGCCATTAATGGCAAGTGGTGCGGCGAGTTCTTAGATTAATTTGACTAATAATTTAATATTTCGTTGTAACTCTTACCGTTTACAAAATCCCAGTAGTCAGTGTCGAATTTGCAACGACCTGACTAAAAGACTTTGTGTCCAAATAACCGCCATCCAATTTTTTAAAAATATTCATGATAAATATAAAAACGTAGTCCTTAAGCACAGTTAAAAGAATATAACATATTATTCTTTTAACTGTGCCTTAAGGTTGTTTTATTAAATCATTGAATATCAAACTATAAAGAAGGCTATATAAGCAGATTTCCTAAATCTGCTACGTTAAATTCATAGATGGCACAATGAATTCACCAACAATAAAGTGTATTGATGCAGCTACTAACGACAAGCCTTTTCACTGCTAAATTAAAACATTGTTGCCGCCTGTCTGTTTGAGTTGCTGCATGATCGGTCAAAATATTACTAAACTGAAAAACTGCCTTTCTTTTTATATCCTACATTGACTGTTTTGTTTGCCGAAACATTTTCATTAAGCCACGTAAACCATTGACTTATACAGGGTGTTCAAAAATAGACGGAGATATTTTAGAGGGTGATTCCTTGTTAAAAAATATGAAAAAAGTTTCTATAAACATGGGTCCGGAAATGCAGGGTTTTCAAAAACCCTGGGATGTTAAAAAAATAGAAATAAAAAATGAAATTATTAATTAAATTAAAAATACTTACTCGATGCTGTTGAAATTTGGCAATGATATTTGTTGTATTAGGAGGCTAATTTAGAACTAAATAGATTAAAATTATTGAGTCCAGTGGCGTCCCGGGGGGCACCTTGGCGAATATTATTATCAAAAAAATGAACGCCACTGTCTTTTTTGTAGCTTTAATATTTTTTGTTTAATTAAGCATCTAAAGATACAACTTCTTTGCCTCTTGTATTTTTTTCCTATCTCACTTCATTTTCGAGAAAAAAAATAAAAACCGTTTTATTGTATGTCAGAGGACAAAATTGGTTTATTAATTTCTACTAAAATAAATCACAAGTCCATTGGAAAACAAATAATTATTTTTGCATGAAGGATTGACATTTGCGCGCTAGTTCTTTTAGAAAAGAATTATACACTTTTTTTGGCGAAATTGTTCTAAAAAGTTTTTGTCCCGGTTTTTGTGATGGAAAATTACACTTTTGAGGAAATGGCAGACATGCATGTAATGTATGCACGTGCCTATAGTAACTGTTATGCAGCGAGGCGCCTGTATGCAGAAGCGTTTCCCAATCGGCAACGTCCAGATAGTAAAACCTTTGAAAGCGTAGACCGTAGATTACGGGAAAGAGGTAAATTTTCTTATTTCTTTTTTGTGATGTTTTTGACAATAATGTTATTTAGGAAGTTTTGCCGTTCCCACCAATGATAGGCCGAGGTCCATAAGAACGCCCGAGTTTGACGAGGCAGTTTTACGTGCCGTGGAAGAAAATCCTGGTATCAGTACTAGGACTATAGCAACTAGATTAGGACGTAATCATTCCAACAGTACTGTTTCAACAGCATCGAGTAAGTATTTTTAATTTAAGTAATAATTTCATTTTTTATTTCTATTTTTTTAACATCCTGTATCTTGAAAACCCTGCACTTCCGGACCCATGTTTATAGATACTTTTTTTCATATTTTTTAAGAAGGAATCACCCTCTAAAATATATCCGTCTATTTTTCGAACACCCTGTATACTTCTTTATCCCGTTTCATATGTTTATTTATATTCTTTTATCTGGGTTTCCAATATTAAATATAAGCACAATATTAGTCCTTAACTTCCCAGGTAGCAGGATGACGTCTTTATGACGTCGAATATTGGGGATTTTTAGTCACTTGACGTCTTTTGGTCGCAAGATGACGTCAAAATAACGTAGTTTTTAACACGTGTATTATACGTCATAATTTTACGTAATAAAAACGTCCATTTTTAGTCATTTTATTGAATTATACGTATCTAAATGACCAAGTTTTTTGAAAATATAGTGGGACAGACTTTTAAATAAGTAAAATGCCTGAGAATAGCTTTTTCCTATAGTTAAAGGCACGTACGTATCATAAAACTTTTAAAATATTACCATTTCAAATTAACCATTCATGTATGTAAAATTTGCAAAAGCGAATATTTTGTCATTAAAAGTCTGCGAATATCAAATTTAAATTACCCGCGCTCCGTTTTATGACATTGGCAGTCTGACTTCTCTGACAGAACGCAGAACGCATTGGTATTCTGTTGTTGGCGCTAGCAGTCAGGCAGTCGACAGTTCGGCAAAAGTGAAAGTGGAAAGTTTATGGTGATTTTGATTTAGTTTCTATCATGGTTTCTATATATTTTGTGTTATAAACGAATATAAATGTACCAGGTTATCGAGTTCGAGGCAATTGACGGCGGGGGAGTAGCCGTTGTGCACTCAAACTGGGTGACGCCCCGAAAAAAAGAAGTATTTTAGCCGCCATTAAAGGATTCCTTAGCATTTTTCCAATTCTGCATACACATGAAAATTGTAATAGTTAATTTATTATCATTAAAAGGATTTTTTACATAAAATATTTATATGTATTTTTTACCCCTAATATGTATTATTTTAGGAAGTTTTTAGTAAATGTTCGTTTTTCGTAAATTATGACGTTTATTGACGTTTTCTACACCTAAAAAGACGTCCTAAGATGACGTATTTTTTACGTCAAAAAAAGACGTCATTGGTCTGTGACTTAAGCACGTCTTTTTAACGTTTTATTTACGTAATTTATGACGTCGCTGATGACCAATAATCGACGTCTTAAATACGTCACCTTGCTACCTGGGTTAAGAGTACTAATTCAGTAAGAATCTTAAAACTACCAATGAAAAGAAACCCAATATAAGTAAATATAGCTTTTTTATAACTACATTATCATTATATTAATTATATCGCCGATAATTGATTTATCTTAATCTTACATAAAAATTCTGTTTAAAATGAAGGTTGTATTACATTACAGCGCGTCGGGTTAACAATAACCCACTCCACAAACTTTCACTCGTATCCTCAATATCCCAAAAACCGATGATAAATGGGTTTCAAATATGTTTATATTAACAAAAATAATCACAGGTGTAACTTGAAACTTATATGAAGTTGAAGGCGCCAAATCTTACTTAACAATAATATCTTAGAAAACAATAAAAATAAAGTGTATTTTACTTAATAATCTCCCATTTATATTTTTACAGTACTTATCTGCCCTTAATTATTTGTTATTATCTTAACTAACCCAGAAACGATTAATTTTTGACGAAAAAAATCTTGCTGTCGCTTTTTATCTACTTTTATTTGTTTAACATTTAACACCTAATGCAACGGTAAAATCATTATGAAAATAGGTCCAATTACCCGGAGTAATCAGCGTATATATTATTATCAAAAACATACATTCGGCTGGAATTGAGAACCTCCTATTTTATTGTCTGTTAAAAATGCTTAAATCCTTAGAAATTTCAATAAAATACGATATGCGGCAACACAACGATACCACATCAGTGAATTTATCTTGGACGAGGTAAAGGAGGGGACGCGGCATCATAACCTTGCGATTGTGACCAGATGGCACCAAGCAATACTACTATGTTTCATTCGCAAACACGAAAAACCCGCTTGGTTACCATAGGATGTTTGGCACCAGAATAATGGCCGCTATCGAATTTTTGGTCACACTTCGCTTCTGTCGCTGTAGATGCGCATACCTCGTCTAAGGAATTTATGCATTTATAACTATACCCCAAACCCAAAATAATAGGCAGTAACGTAGCTATCATAACCATGGAAACCAATGCAAACCACCAATGACAATACAGTATTTTGTCCGTTTTCATGGTTATGACAGCTACGTCACTGCCTATTATTTTGGGTTTGGGGTATATAGATTTACGATCAACTCCACAATGGCGGCCCAACCATCTCCAATACTGTCTAAATCAGGGTTGTCAAGTTTTCTCGAAGATCCGCTATTCTTATAGTTTTTGATATTCAATGATTAAATCATATTTTTTATTATGACATTTCTCTTTTTCAATTAAAATTTAAAGTTTGGCTACTTCTTGTTCTTGAGGTCAAAATATACTAATGTCAAAACTAATTAATTAAAAACAAATCCATTTAGCGCGGTCTTTTCTGGCGACACTGTATAACATAAGCTTACCTTTCCACCATGTAAATTAACAGATTCTGATACACGCAAAAAATGGCCACACAAAAATCAGCAACTGCCAAATTAGCCAGGAAAAAGTTCGTGATGGACCTCAGTCTTCTGCTCATGGTAACCACTAGGATTACAAGGAGATTGCCTGAAACAAAAGACAGGTGGTTACAAAATTGACTTAAGTAATCAAAAAACATGGTTTAAAATAGTATAATAAAGTATAATAGTAGATTATACCACGAGTCAATAATGATAGCTATTATTTCCGAGGAATATTTACGAACCGAGCCGCGTAAGCGGCGAGGGAGTAAATATTCTGAGGTAATAATAGCCATTATTGTGAGTAGTATACTCTACTTTATCTACGACTAATTTATTAATTTGAGATTTTTAATGAACAACTTTATTTGTCAATAACATTAAAATTAGTAATAGTACAATTAATAAACTGTATTGGTCGTGAACTATGAATAAGTTTGGAAGAGTTTTCAATACAAATATTTGGAATGTCGGTTGCTGCAAAGGAAGAAGATGCTTCATTACTATTTATTTGTTTAGTAGTAGTATCTGCTGTAATTGTCTTGTTTCTCATAGACTGATCAATGTAACCTTCAGCTATTTGTGTAGATTTCCAGCCCCCATGACGCTTTAATCCAGTTATATCGCCTCCTCCTCTCCTCCATCAATGTACAGAGTGGCAGATGATCTGCGATAACAATGGCCGGTATAAGTTTGAGGATTTGGCAAGTTTAAATATTTGGCAATTTGTCTACCAATGTCTGCAAATTTGTTTTTTCCTATACGTTGTATTGTACATTTGGATTTTTGATAATTTAGAAAGAATGAATTGTTTTTTACATGTGACGGGCGGAGATCGATGTACTTCTTTATTATGTTGTAAAACGTACTGTTTATGGCGAATGTTCGTACAATTTTGGTTTTAGTCTTGGGTATTGTTATTAAGAAGTTTGTTTGAAGATCCGTTACGTCTCCTATATTCATTTCATAAAGCTCGTTTGAGCGGCATGCGCCCATAATTCCAATAATTAATATAGGCGAAATAGGCTAGTAGAACATTTTCGGAAAATTAATGTGTGTTATTTCGAAGACGCCATTCGTTGAAGGTTGCGTATATTTTATTATAAATAGATTTCGATGTTTCCGGTATTAAGGTAGATGTTGTTGCTGTAGCTAGTTGTACAATTTCTGGAGGTGTACAAGTAAGAGCCTCTTCATTTTCATCCATCCCAATACGAATACATAAACACTACGCGTTTGACAGTGACACTTTTGACTTGGTGTATTTTGATTCCATGGTAATATTTGATTTGAGAAATTTTGTGATTGGAGCGGGAATAAGGACTATTAATCCCTTGTCATTATTCCCTAAGGGATTAATAGGTGGCATTATATTGCGAAAACCACAACTATAATACTTACATTATACATTAGTCGTAGATAATAGTATAAAAAATTGCAATAAAAACTAATAAACTAAAATGGTTGCATTTATGATATGACCTTAGTATACCTGTCGCTGTCATGAAACTGAGAAAAACAAAAATTAATTTTCAATCTGTCACATAAGATTAATTGTTGTCACCACAGTTCTTATTGGTTGTATATTGCTTTAAAAAATTAGTTTTACCGTGCTAGCAAAAAGTATGTGCATCAAAGAGGGGCTTGCATCTAAGGGCGTAATGCTTAGCCGTAGAGCTTAATACATGTTGGGTATCAGTAACTACCTGAATTAACAATCAATCAGTTATTCCGTCATCTTTGACAGTCGTTACAAGTAATTTGATTCATCGCTAATTTTTCCAATTTCTTGAACAATTTACACAATGGGCTTTTCGTGACAGCACAAAACATTCATAGTTGAAGCGTATTTTTGAAACGGGGTTAGAGTAAATGGTGAGTGGCAATACAATCCGGGTTTGTGCTTGGACGATTTTCACGAACATGTTTCTAACGTTGCTTTTATTGCTGGGGATTTTTATCATTGCCTAAAAAGAACCGTGGCTGTGTTTAGGGAAACAGGTTCTATACAACACAAAAAAGGAGCAGGAAGAACATCTGTGAGAACAGAAGAACTTGTTGCAAACGTTCTTGAAATAATGCAAAATACGTCAACAAATTGTATAAGAAAGACGCTTGTCCCAAGAAGTGGGAAGATCTTATGGGACATGCAGGACTATTCTTAAGAAGCAGCAAAATTTATTTCCTTATAAAGTGCAAGTATTAAAAGAAATACAAACCGCAGATTTTAAAAGACGCAGGAAATTACTCTCAATGGTTTACCCAAAATTTATTGGAAAGAAATGATTCATTAGACCTGACATTTTTTTCGAATGAAGCCTGGTTTCACCTCTCCGGTTATGTGAATTCTCAGAATGATCAGTTTTCGATCAGACATTGAATTCCCACCTATTATAGATCACCTTGTTTAACGGTTATGGATTAGGTACTTCGTTTCTTCTCATTTAAAGATCACTATTTTTAAAACACCAATTGCAAATTTAGAACAATTACAAAAAAGGATTATCCAAGAATGTGGTAACATTTTTCCAGAGATGCTGGTCAACACTTTCGAAAATATGAAGAGGCGTGTGAATTTATGCTTGGTGGCCAATTTCAGCAATTTATGTAATTATTTTTGTTTTTCTTTCTGTATATTCACAACAACAAAAATAAATTTGTATTTGTCTACTTATTTTATTACTCATTAGTTTGGCATATATATCATGTCATAATATGAATTTGACAAAATTTTAACCTAGATTTGGTTAGATATATCGTCCCCATATCATTGTGATCTAAACCAAGCCCCACGTTTTTTAATCCAAGCCCTCTTTGATGCAAATAATTTTTGCTCGCACGGTAACTTTGAATACGTAAATAGTAAAGCAGAATCGCCGTTTATACCGCAAAAAAAACGGAAGCTGCTTATAAAACATAATGCCAATTTGCCAATTTGCCAATAATGCGACAAGTTTATTAAATGGATGGAAGAGCAAAAGGTAACAGATACAGATGAACGAGTTGTCCTTGCCTACCTTCAGAAATATCGGAGCAGTACAAGGCGTCAACTATGTGGGCCATCCATTCGAAATTGCAAAGTATGAAGGGATCGATATAAAAATATTTGCGAAAGTGCAGTTAGCAAGAATGATGTAACCAATAAGTCGTTAGGTATTCAAGGAAAACGATTTTTGGAAGTTTTTCACAGATGCACCGCACCGGACATTACGTATTTATTTTTGAAGGATATGAATTGTACGATTTACGCTTACATGACATCAAGGAAGAAATAAGCGTACTTTTTCTTGCTATCGGCAGGGACGTAGCGAAGGCCTCTGGTTTGGGAGGGGTGAAATTCTTAAATTTCCCAACATTATAAAATATAAAAAAAATAACACAATTCAAAAAGTATTTATTTAAGACCTACCCATTATTATCAAATAAACTGTATTAAAAACACATACAGGGTTGGGCAAATTTTCCGGAACGGCGTAATTACAGGCGAACTAAAAGTGATATCGGATCCGGGTTTTGGGCAATCTACCGGGTGTCCACGGAAGGTGCATGGTTTGCCCCTCTAACTTTTTTGTTTCTCAAGATTATGGAATAAAATTTGGGGGATTTGTATATGACATAAAACTGCATTTTTTGATAGTTGACTCAACATTATGAAACTTCCGGTTTAACTGGGACACCTGGTATATTTTTCGTTTATCTGACTCCATATGACATTCTTAATATAACGATGTGTCACACTTTTTGTAACCAAGAAAATATTTTTTTTCAAATTTATTGTTTTATCTAGAGGGCTATGTAATACCTTAAAATCACTTATTTCAGTTCTTTAATCTTAGGAAAAATACAATTCTACTATTTTTGGTCCAATGCTATGCGCTGTGTACAATTTAATCTTTAAAGTTGTATAACTAATTTTTTTTAAATGGCAACATAATGGCTCGTCGAGTTAAGAAAACAGAAGATTTTAATACAATTATTTTGATACCACACACTATTAGGTTTTAGAAAAGTTGCCATGAAAAAACGTTAAAAAGTTAACTTGAAACTTTCCTAAAATGAAGCATCTTTTGAGAATAAATTTAGATTTAAATGCACTAAGTAGTCTGTGACCAGCAAAACTGATAAAACAAAATCATGCCTTGAAAAACATTGACATGCCGATAGCTTCTACCAAAGTAAATTAGTTTGTTGTTTAAAAAATATGGAAAATAATAGTTTTACAAGGAGTGAAAAAGTTGATATGTTATAAGTGTTTGGAGAATGTAGAAAAAATTCAACCGATCGATGCTGCAAGACGTACAAAGATATCCTAATCGGCGTGCTATTGCTTAAAACTGGTTCAGTTAACTTTTTAAAGTTTTTTTTTATGGCAGCTTTTCTAAAACCTAATAGTGTGGTATCAAAATAATCGTAATAAAATCCTCTTTTTTCCTAACCCGACGAGCCACCATGTTGCCGTTTAAAAAAAATGAGTAGGTAATACAACTTTAAAGATTAAATTTTACACAGTACATAGCATTGGACCAAAAATAGTAAAATTGTATTTTTCCCAAGATTAAAGAAGTGCAATAAGGATTTCAAGGTATTCATAGCCCTCTAGATAAAACAATAAATTTGGAAAAAAATATTTTCTTGGTAACAAAAAGTGACAAATGACACATCGTTATATTAAGAATGTCATATGAGTCAGAAAAAGGAAAAATATACCAGGTGTCCCATTTAAAAATCTAAAATTTATATCACTTCCGGTTAGACTGGAAGTTTCATAATGTTTAGTCAACTTTAAAAAATTCAGTTTTATGTCATATACAATCCCCCAAATTTTATTTCATTATCTTGAAAAACAAAAAAGTTAGAGGGGCGAACCATCTTTCGTAGACACCCGGTATAGGACTAAAATGGAACACCCTGTATATTATCAGATATTCTAAATTTTCAATAATTTTAAAATATTTTTTGTATAGCATACCATATGACTAAATTCAACTGTTTCGGAATTACGGGCAAATGAATGTAGTACATTTGATTATTTAAACAAAATTGGTAATAATTTTTAAATAAACAATAATTATTTATTTATTTAGCGTATGGCTACATCACAGGTAAGTATATAACGAAAATAACACTAATATTACAAATACATAAATCTCACAAACAAACATTAAGATTACAAATGTATTCTATTGACTCCCTTGTTGCAATCAGGAAATCGGATGGGTTGCCACTGTAAGAACTAATTGGACAATCCTCTACCAGGTGTTTAATAGTCTGTCTTTCAGCGCCGCAGTCACAAATTGGGGAAGGTATCTTTCCCCACCTGAAGAGTGAGTCGGAGCACCTACCGCAGTTTGTCCTTATTCTATTAAGTGTTGTCCAGATTCGTCTTGGTTGATCGAAGCTCTCTGGCTTGCTTGTTACGTATGGCATATCCCGGTTGGCAGGTGAGGCCTTCTTATCCCAGTCTCCTTTCCATCGCTCAATTATGTTGAAGTTTTCTTCGATAAGAGTTTCTGCCGTTTTCAGAGGGGGTTTGCGTAAGCGTAGCCTATTAATGGTTCTGCCGGATGTTCCAACGTGGGAGCGGAGCACAGGGTCGGCGTAAATTTTTTCGTACTCCCTAACCAGAGCATGTTCTCGGCGAATTTGTGGAGGAGCTATGTGGCTCAGTGTGGGTAGCCAATAAGTGGGCGTGGCCTTGATTGTGCCTGATATAGTACGCATAGCTTGGTTAAGTTGGGCTTCAATACGTTTGGTGTGTGGGCTGTTGATCCACACCGGTGCACAGTATTCCGCGACGGGGTACACTAAACCCAGTGCTGTCGATCTAAGTGTGGGCGCTGTGGAACCCCATGTGGTGCCGCATAGCTTTTGCAGGATATTATTTCGGGTTCTGAGTTTTGCAGCTGTCTTCATAAGGTGTTCTTTAAAGCTTAGGGTTCTGTCGAGTATGACACCCAAGTAATAAAAAAAAGTTATTTAATTAAATGTTCAAAATGTCGTCCTTCAAACACCTGACAGTGTCCAATCCTCTCGGGAAATTGGGAAAGCACGTTTTGCAAATGTTTACGAAAAATAATATGCACAGCATCTAAAATACTGTTTTTAAGGTCCTCCAAAGACTTAGGTTGTGTACGATACACGACACTCTTTAAATGACTGAAAATGCAAAAAGTGTCTATCTATATATTACAGCCAGTCTTACCGGGGCAACTAATGGAAATTAATTAAGCTGCACACATTTTTGTCTACCCAAGTTTTCCCAACTTTTGATGTTTAAGATAACCCCCCCCCCCCCCATTGCTCCGTCCCTGGCTATCGGACCATACTATTGCCGATAATGATGGAATTAGTTATGTAAAGCAGTATTTGTGACTTCACAGTTTTCGATAAATCCGCCCTATACACTAAGAAAACGTTTTCCGAGAACGACTGTACACTTTTTTCTTGCCGGTAATCCATAAATTTTTTATAAGCTCTTTCATATATTTCGTTAGATTTTTGAAGTGAAAACTTCTTTAGGCGCGTTTAGCACTTTTTGTGGGCACTGAATTAAACTGAGCCGTCACGCGTCACACTCGACTGTGTAACGCTCGAATTCAACTGCTATATTCAATCCGAACTGACCCTGACCCGAATGAACGTTATATTGCAAGAGCATGCCGCAAACAGTGTGCGTTGTATAGACACTCGTCTGCGTCTCAGGTATGTTCTGGCATTTTTTAAATTATATATTTACGTAGGGTGAAGTAAGGTTTACCGTAATTGCTTACTCCGTGGACCTAATTTATTATGATTTCTGACTTCTGTTGAAGATGTAAAAATTCAAGGGTTGTTCAATTTTAGGAAATATTTTTTTCGTATGCAGTAAAATTATTCCGTATTCCAAGTTTATGTTATTTTTATGATTGCTTACGAACCTAACCTAAAAGAAACAAAATTGAAAAATTGTATTTGATATTGTTAATTTCACCTTGTTGAAGTTTTCACTTCTGTCGTGTGGTCTTAAACACACATTTTTTTTAGTGGCAGAATTTGCAGAAAAGTGCAGATTTGATATAAGAAAATTTGCTTTTCTGTTTTGATTGGGCAAAAGTGCTGGACAAGCAAATAAGATGTTTTTATACAAAGTAAGTTTTTTTTATCAGGTCCATAGCTCTTTATAAGCATGCCAAATTTAATCTTTTTAACCATTTTACTTTTATATCTAATATTTCCATATGACAGACGGACGATTTGTTCAGAATGAAGTTTGAAGGATGACATAATATGAAATGCTAAAAGGAAGAAAATGTACTCCTGTACCAGCTTGTACCTGTAACATAAATATAATAACTCTAATTTAGACAACCAGAGAATTTTTTTCTTATAGTGCGGGCGCTGGATGGAGTTGAGTGTGCAAAATATGAGGACCGCATTCTGTGCATGGTTTTGTACTCAGAAAAGCTTGCAGATTATTATTCTGGATGTTGCCAGGGAGATTATTGGTCCATTTATTTTTTACACCCCATCCCCTTAGATATCAACTAAATAGCCTGACCAAATGCTTTGGAACCATTTTAATGATTGTTTTAGTGATAATATCCAATTGAATCGCTCGTTTTAAAAACAACATAAGTCACTAAAATGCAATTTTACAGGATGTGGGGCAAGAGCTACATAAGTCGACGACTTATGATGTTTTTGCCACGAACATAGGATACGACCTTGCGTTATTTCTATAAGGTTAAATGGGACTTGTGTCATTTTTATTCAGAACGTGCGCCTTCTAATGTAGAGGCGTTTCGTGGTAAAAAGTAAATTTCGTAAAAAAGTGACTTATGTCGTTTTTGAAACGACCGATTCAATTGTTTCTTATATTAAAGATTGTGATTGTGATTAATGATAGCTAGTCAATTAGAAAAAAAAACAAAAAGTTGAAAATAAAAACAAAAATTGTTGATAAAAAAATTATTTAATGCAAGTTGGAACATAAGTAAAAAAAAAATAATCAATCTTATTTATTTTGACACTCATTTTTGATACATTTAAACAACGAAATACAATCTAGTTGCTATTTTTTGCAAAAACAAGCCTTCGTTTGACAATTTGATGTGCAGTTACAGGGCTGCATCCAGAATTCTGGTAATGGGCTCTACATCAGTTGTCATGGGAACAATTTACCATTTTTTTTTCATACTTTTTCATACCCTAATAAAGTGTAATCAATTTGTATGTATTTATAGTAGTGTTTGGTCAGCATTTATCCATATACAGTGTGTGTATAAAGTCTGGAAACGGCTTAATAACATCACAATTTACTGGCCGATTTAAACCAAATTTGGTACAGTTATGTAAGAGGATCTAACGCACCGAATGACGATATTGGCGTTGTTGCCAGTTTTTTAGTTTGGAATTCGAACGAATTTTATATTTTTAAATATAACACCCAGTATATTTTTACATTTTTAAATTCTACATAAAATTATAATTATTTTTTATTAAATGCATTATTATACTATACTTCATAGTTTTCGAGATATTGGCTCTCGAAAAGTGACATTTTTGAACTTTGACGGCTTATAACTTTCTAACAGTACGTCTTAGAGCAAAACAACTTACATGTCCCTATCTTCAATTTTTATTATCTTCCCAAAAAAATCAACTTCCAGTTAAACCGGAACAACTATATTTCCTGCTTTCGAGTTACATCCGGTTTAACCGGAAGTTGATTTTTTTGGGAAGATAATAAAAATTAAAGATAGGGACATGTAAGTTGTTTTGCTCTAAGACGTACTGTTAGAAAGTTATAAGCCGTCAAAGTTCAAAAATGTCACTTTTCGAGAGTCAATATCTCGGAAACTATGAAGTATAGACTAATAATGCATTTAATAAAAAATAATTATAATTTTATGTGGAATTTAAAAATGTAAAAATATACTGGGTGTTATATTTAAAAATATAAAATTCGTTCGAATTCCAGACAAACTAAAAAGCTGGCAACAACGCCAATATCGTTATTCGGTGCGTTAGACCCTCTTACACAACTGTACCAAATTTGGTTTAAATCGGCCAGTAAATTGTGATGTTATTAAGCCGTTTCCAGACTTTATACACACACTGTATATGTTTGTGCTGAAGCTCTTAACGAAAAATATAAATGCATCTGATGTGCAAATTACTTTTAATAAATTTAAGCCGAAGCCGATATTTTGAGAAATTAATTTATACCGAAGTTTATCAGCAATTAATTTTTTTTTTAGAAAAAAGATAGTCGCAAATGGTTTCCAATTGATTTACTGTTTGACACTTAGTTATGGATTTTCTAAATGACTTAGAGCTTTTTGTACAAAATCCAACGATGCAGTTTTTAAAGCATTTTTTTTCGATCCCAATCTTCTGGTCGAATCGCAACCACTTAGAGAGTGCAATGCTGGCAAAATACAATAAATATTTTCTCCAAGAGATTGAGCAACCAAATAACATCCTGAAATGTATTTCTTTATTTTAAGAAGCGTCAAAGCATACACCTAAACAACCTAGACGTGCTAGATTATTCTAGAAAAAAATTCCCAGGATGAAAACATATGTATCAGTGCAAAGGATAATGACATGCGCAGATTGGATTCTTCCTGCGTGAAATATGTGACAAAACATCCTTGAATCGGCTTCTAAATGGTTCGAATTTAAGTCAAATACTTTAAAAAATGAAGAGCCTTGTAATTTAAAACATTTTGTAGGATCATCAAATCCTCCACATATAACTCACAATCTTCATTTACTTGTGCATATCTAGGAGCAGCAGTACAGAGAAATCGAACGAGCTATAACTTATTTTCTTTGCTTGAAAAGAAATTTTTACAATTAGCTGGAATTTTTGTGTGATCACTTGAAATTATAAAACTTCTCATCATTTGACCTTTACCCCGTAAAGGTGACTCCAAATATTTTATCGAAATATCATTATATCTGTCAAATACAATATCTATTCGTTTTACATTTGGCTGCAAGAAAAGATTATGGATTCTTTTGAAGAATGCCTCAGCAAAATCGCCAAAGGTGCTAAAAATTTTTAATTGGATTCGATAAACAAGTGCCGTACCATCAACAGTATACATTTTTGGAAGATTTTGGAGATTTAAAACGTCCTGTTGCGTATTTTGTACCACACTTATCATTGTTTACAATTTCAAGAGCGAGTTTCGATTTTGGAAATTTCCTGTAAAATCCTTCTGCCTCAAAAAGGTACTTGCAGTAATTCAAAATTTTGTAAGATGCTAAAATGTGTGTCAAATTTACGTTGATTAGTCAGCATATATATTTTTTGAAAGAGACTTACATCTGTTGCATCTTGCAACTTTTTATTAGAAGTACTTTTGATTGATTTTTCAGAAGTAGGTACAAAGTTGTATATTTTAATTTTTTGTTCGCTAATATACAAGTTCGATGCCATGATGAACAATTATGTTTAGTAAAGTCTGTACTATGCTTTATTTTCTCACTAAAGTTATCTTTTCTCCGATCTGCGGCGCTTTCAATTTATAAACGTTTTATCACAAAACAAACACGACATTTCGTTTAGTCTTCGCCTCTTTACATTTATCACTTGTAGCGATATTGTCCGCGTTTTTGTTTAAATAAAACACGTAACTACAGGAAAACTGAAATAATATTACGTGAAAACTAAAAAATTAACCGATAGGCACTAAGAATTAATTTCTACTAACTATTCCGGGCCAGGGCGCGGGGAAGAACGAAAGGGACCAACATAGTTGCTAGCAACATGTTTTTTTTTATTGGTGTCTCAGACGAAAGAATTTGAGCATAGTTGCCGGTCCTCACATTTTGCATACTCAACTATGTACCTCTGGCGCCTACACTATTATATTGATTTAATATATCCTGTGATCAAAAAATAAAAAGGTGAATGCGCCACTAACTTTTCCTAGCATAAAAGTGGTGATAAAGTACCTACTCGTATTTTATATTTTCGTATAAATAAAAACAAGGAAGTAAGGTTGTGTGTTTTCTTTTTTGGCAGTTTTTAACTCTGTTTTGAGACTTTATCGTCTAACCATATTATAAACTTATGTTTATTATGACCTTTAAAATATTGTACTATTTACAAAATAAAATTTTTAAAATATATACGAAATTTTCAAGTCTGGTCCTGGAATTCATATCAACCTATCAAAATTAAATAGACCAAAATTGACAGAGTGTCACGTGACTTTGCCTCCATCTTGCGAGTGTATTTAAAATATTTACTATATTAACTAACTGGTTAAAAAAAGGTGTTGTTATGTTTACTCTTTTATAGATAAAAATAATAATTTTCATATAATTTAGTGCAGGTCGGCAACATCGCGGTGAGATCACAGCCATATTACTACTACAGTGCGTAAATTATTGTACTGTAAATATAAAAGTGTTTTTATAGCCAACTGTAAATAGCTTGGTAATTGGTCTGAGGCGGCAACGTTGTTGATGCAATTTTTAAATTAGGTTAATAACTCCGTAACGACTATGGTGCTAGCTCTATAATTTGGGTGCTAGGTACAGTCTATATGGTGCTAAAATTTTACGCAGTTATGGGCACCGTGGGGGTGGAGGGGGGGGGCTAGCGTTACATTAGCCCCCCCTATATAAGTACTTAATAACTCCGTAACGACTAGCTCTATAATTTTGGTGCTAGGTAGTGGTAGTGCTAGGTATGGTCTATACTCTATATGGTACTAAAATTTTTCGCAGTTATGGGCACCGGGGGGGGGGGGCATTTTTGTATCGAGCGTCCAGTACATCGCATTCGGGTAATTTCGCATTAACCGAGGTATGTCTATCGTCGATTGTCAAGCTACCATACGACAACTACTGTCAACTTTTGACTGATAAGCGTCAATTTTTTTTAGCTTTTTTCTTATAAGTAGTGGATTATAAAAAGGCGATAACTAGAGGAACAAATTCGTCTAAAAGGTATATTGGCAACCGGTTTGTTCGTTGTTACCCAGAGCATTTTTTTTTTAATTCAAAAACCAAAAAAACCAAGATTTCAGCCTAATCTCTCGCCTAATCGAGCTTACGGTAGTCCGACTGTTGTCGGAGTACCGAACGCTCGATACGTGCCGAGGTCGAACATCACGAATGCGGCTTATACTGGACGCTCGATACAAAAATGCGGGGGGTGGGGGGCTAATGTAACGGATCCGAGCAATTTATGACATTACTGACATTAGTAATTATTTTAAACCTGAATACAAGTGTAAGAAAAATTCTACGTCTTTCTAAGCTATCGATGTTGATAAGTTGTAAACGCTCGTGATGGGAAAAGCGGCTTTTGTTTATTCTCATTTTGTAGATATAGTATAAAGTTGGCAAATTTTATTTGGACTCGTTCAATACGCCTAATATGAGTGTGGTAGTGGCGACCAGATTACGCAGCAATATTCAAGATGACTACGCACCAGTGAGAAGTATAGAGATTTCAGTACCTCAGAGTTGGAAAATTCCCAGCACCGGCGCATTATGAAGCCTGCCATTTTGAAAGCCTTAGCCAAAATATAGTTTATGTGTTCATTGAATCGTAGTTCAGAGTCGAATATTACACCCAGGTTATTGATTAAGTTAACTCTGGGTAGGAGGGAGCCTGAGATCAAGTAGGAATGTAGACTGGGGGATTTTTTACGTGAGAAAGTTATTATTTTGCATTTAGAGATTTTTAATTCCATCCTGTTCAGTAGGCACCATTCTGATAGTTTGTTGATCACTTGCTGCATAAGTGTACAATCGTGGAGGTTAGTAAGTTTTCTAAATATCTTTAGATCGTCCACGTAAAGAAGGAATTCGCAATTTACAAAAATGTCGCAAGATCATTAACGAACAGAAGGAATAAGATCGGACCTAAGTGTAAACCTTGGGGTACACCGGATGTGGATGTCACTGTTATTTCCTTACATGTGGTACCTTTATATTTGACGATTTGAGTGCGATTGCGAAGGTAACTCGATATCCACGAGAGAAGAGGGTCCACGATACCAAATGATTTTAGTATGACATGATCTACTCTGTCGAACGCCTTTTTAAAGTCAAAGTTTATTGAATCAACTTATTCTCCTGAGTTTACAAGTGTCGATAAGCAGAGGCGGATCCAGGGAGGGGGGGGGGGCAATGGGGACCGCCCCCCCCCTAAAGCCCGTTGAAACATTGAAAATTCCTTTTTAACCAGGTATTTTTAGTTGAATAGAATACCTGTGTGTGTTACGTTTTTCACAATATAAAATATAAATATACTGATTTATTTTCATTTTTTGCATACGCCTCCCCCCTTAAAAGTATTTCTGGATACGCCAGTGTCGATAAGTAATGTGAATATATACACAAATTCGTCTGGCATGATCGCCCAGACAGGAAGCAATGCTGACGTTCTGAAAGACTGTTGTGTAGATTTGGTAGTAACTCGTCAACGATGATGGACTCTAGAACCTTTCCCATACAATCAAGGCCAGATATGGGTCGATAGTTAGTTACGTCTCCTCTGCTGCCACCCTTTAATATAGCGGTTACATAGGCCGACTTCCAGAGAGTGGGAAACTAGCCGGAACTAAGGGAAAGTTGATATAAGTAACTAAGTGGAAGTGCTAAATATAAATGACCTACATTGCTTTAACTGATAGTTGCTTCCAATAGATACTGCTTACTTTAGTTCAATAAAAATTGCTTTATTTCTGACCGGGATATTATAAGTTTATATCATCATGGTTACGCTATCAATAAAGAGGGTTATAACTCCCTTGGGATATTAAAGATTCTCTAATTCCCTCTACCTTTTACAGTTAAAATAAAACAAGAAATGCTACTATTTTTTATTCATGTCATTACAACGTCAATGTCATTATTGACGGCACCTGATTCAAATACACAGGAAAGGTAATAAATTGAAACATTTATTCCGGTTTAAAAATGAACAAAAATTTAAATCGGTCAGAAATAAAATTATCTATGTACCACGGGAATTATAAGAGTCTCAATTACCTCGGTCAATTGCTGTCCCTCGGGCCAAAGGCCCTCGGGAAGTAAACTTTGCCCTCGGTAATTAAGACCCTTATAATTCCCTTGATATATAAATAACTATTATAAAGGGTGTAAAATGAAGACGATAAAAATAATACTTATTCTAATTCATTTCATTCAGCAATTAAAGTATTTGGAATTATTGCATTGATAGTTTAATTTTTACTTTTATTGGTGTCATTTTTCGATATGTGTTAGATTAACGCTCGTTATTTTATTATTATGAATATTTTTAAAGACGGCCTATATAGGGTGATTTACGGTGGATGGTACCTTGGACGTATAAGACGGACCAGCTAACGAATTGATCTGAATTTGTTCATTGACATAAACAGACATGCTCTATTTATCTAAAATATTTTTGATGGTACAGAGTTGCCACTTCTACCAAAAATTAGTAACAACACTCGATATTTTCAATGGAACACCCTGTATTTTGTTTTATTTTTAAACTTCCTATTCATCGTTCATGGGATAATCTTCCAAAGACTGTCACCCTGTGAGGCAAAGTAGTGTCGGATTCAACCCTGAATCCGACTAAACTCCCAGCGTTCCTGCGGTTTCCGCGCCATAGGCGTAGAAACCTTCAGATCACACGTCTTAGTATTTCAGCTCTGCACGCATAGTGCATGCTTTGCTTCGTACTTCACCTAGACCTAGGTACCGGCAGTGGCGTATTTACAGGGGGGCTCAGGGAACCTTACCCCCCCCCCCCGATATGTATTTTCAAAACTTGATTTTGTAATTTAGTACAAATTAAGTAGGTACTTGAGATATATTTTTTACCCAAAAAAGGGCGTGGCACCCAAAAATGTTTCCCCTGCGGCGCAAAAGAGCGAAAATTGCGCCTTTGGCGCAAATCCTTTTCGCGCCCCCCCCTAGAACAAATCCTAAATACGCCACTGGGTACCGGTGTACCTAGGTATCTGGTTTGTCATATTACTATTTATTTATTTGCAGCTTACTGTGAAGGTGTAAGGTTTTTGGTGCAGTGTACGTGTTTGTGCTTCAGAAGAGATAACACGTGACCATGTTTCATGGCTATGAGGATCCCACCGAGAGAACTTGCAGTGCTGATCTGAAGCTGTAGTAAGAAGCTGCTAAGAACTTACTAGTGTAGGTGTGTGTATGGTTGCAGTGTTGTGTAGTAAGTTCTTGTGTGGTTGGTAAATTTTTTTTGTAGGATTCTGTGGGCTTTTTTGTATGGCGGCGTCTAGTTTATTGACTCATTGGCTCTGGCTAGAAATTCAGATGGTATATTACTTCTAGTTTTATTCTTCTTTCTTCGGTTCTATTCAGGCAATGATAAAAATCCCCAGCAATTAAATCAATGTTAGGAAAATGCTCGTGAAAATCGTCCATGCACAAACCCGGATTGTATTGCCACTCACAATTTACTCTAACCCCGTTTCAAAAATACGCTTCAACCATGAATGTTTTGTGCTGTTCCGTAAAGCCAATTGTGTGAATTGTTCTATAAATTGGAAAAATTAGCGATGAATCAAATTACTTATAACGTCTGTCAAAGATGACGAACTGATTGATTGAATTCAGGTAGTCCCTGACACCCAACAGGTATTAAGCTCTACGGCTAAGCATTACGTCCTTAGATGCAAGGCCATCTTTGATGCAAATACTTTTTGCTCGCACGGTATAAGGATTACCAGAAAAATAATATTCAGAGTCTCTGACGTCATGTGCTGAGTAAAATTGTGGTGAGTAAAATTCATATTCGTAATCATGGAAACACAATGATGTTAGTGGGCAACCTATAATATCGATTATGAAAGCTTTCTCGTTACTCCTTTCGATAAGAAGAATACACAGTTTCATTCATACCTGACAGACAGGATTTTCGCGGTATCGTCAGAAAATGCGATATCGACGGTGCGACATGTCAGAGCAGGAGTTCCGCAGGGTTCCCCTCTTGCGCCGACTCTGTACAATACTAGCGATATTCCTAAATTTGGTCAAACTCAACTATATCTGTTTGCTGATGATACCGCCATGACCGCCACCGCAAAACAGCCCAGGTTGGTCGTCTCAAAGCTACAACGTCATATAAAGCTTATCGAGGCATGGTTAGATAAGTGGAAAATTCGCCTTAATGACGCTAAAACACAAGCCATCTATTTTTCAAGGTCCACATGTAAATTTCCACTGACCAGATTGCAAGTCAAAAACTCCAGATTAAACTGGTGCGAAAAAGTAAAATACCTGGGTCTGAGCTTTGACAAACGGCTGGCTTGGACTGACAACGCTAACCAACGCTTGAGAAAAGCAAATGGTCAACTCAGCGCCATCTACTCACTTATCAACAGTAGAAGTAGACTAGACTTACGAACAAAGACTTTACTTTACAAGACAATTGTCAGACCCGTACTTACTTATGGTATCGCCTCCTGGTGCACAGTAAATAAGTCAACGATGAAAAAAATTCAAATTTTTCAAAATAAAGTTTTAAGAATTATAACAAATGCTCCACGATTTACGATGGTTCATACGTTGCACAATGACTTACAGATACCAACAATCACGAAACATATAGACAAACTTATTATCAACTATTACAAACGTACAGACGTATCCATGAACCCACTCATAACGCAATCACACATACACTCCAACCCACAAAAACCGTACAGACTACCGAGAGACTGGCTCATTCCAGCCACGGCCGCTCAATAAATTAGAAGTAATTACTTTCCCGATGCCCTCTGCCCACTACCTCAACTAAAATGAAATAATTATTCAGCAGTCAATCACAACACTCAAGATCCGCCGAAAGGCAATACTGTATATAAATGTAAATTATAGTCTGTGACTAATTTAATAAACAAATATGATCCAAAGAATACACAGACGGTTATGGTGTGTTGTGCTATCTGTTATTATTGGCCTGTCTCAGTATAGTAGATATTCAGGAGATTCAAGAACTGGTTCGGGTGAAGGTATTAATAGTAGGGTGGGAGGTTATCGTTTATTACTGGTTTCTGAGCCAGTTGTTTGTAGATGATCTTTGCCACCGAATTATGCCTACTCAGATAAGCGTTGGGTTCCACAGCACCACAACCCGCTCTAAGATGATCCATTGTTTCTCCAAATAAATTACACTTTCTGCACACATCTTCCACATTTTTTTAAATTATAACACGCTTTTATTAGCTCCACCTGTATGTTTGTCCGTAACCGACTTCTTTGAACCCATTTTAACTATGGAGGACTTGAGGTAGGAGGCCGATCGCAATGCATTTGATTCGGTCCCAAATTAGCATCGGTAATTCAGCTTTACGAGTCGCTGTAAGATGGCGCGCGTGTTCGAAGTGGGCTATCAAATAATGGTTTCTTATGGACGCAATAACTATTTTTATTTAAATTAGTTCTTCAAGGAACAAATAAGGACTTTTATATGAATTTACACTTACTTTGTTATACTTATTAGTAAACTCGGCCTGTATAAAGTTCCAACGATGCTTGGTTTTTAAAATACAGAGTATTAAACATTCTAGCTATACCTTTGGAGCTAGAAAGAGACTTATTTGGCTGCGTTTTCTCTCTGAAAAAGATCCTGTCTTACACCCCGACACAAAGCAAACTCTACTTTTATAAATTGTACCATTATTTATTATAAATATGGAAATTAATTACAATACAACGTTATTTGTCTTGTCTTGCCTTCAAACATTATTTGTTATTTCGAAAAATAAAATGTCAATTGTCAAAAGTAAAAGCACAGAAAAATAAAGGGTTTAAGTAAAAGTTAAAAACTATGGAGGATCTAGTTTTCCATATTAGAAACGAAGAGAAGAAGACAACATCAGCCCACTTCGGACGCGAGAGCCATCTATCGGCCAATAGCGAACTAACCAAAAAACCGGGACAGAATTTGAAAATGCTGCCATTGTCGATCGGCCTCCTACCCTATAGTTCTCCATAATTTTAACTCACTTTAAACGGTCAGATTTAATTTAAATTATGTAGACTTATCAAGAACCGCTGACAATACAATAATCTACAAGCAAAAAAAAATTCCTGTCAAATTTTAACAGCTGTCTGATATAAAACGGAGCAGCGATTTTGACGAAACAAATTATGGGGTCGTATAGTATTCGATGCGGAGACTTCGGGCAAAATAAGCAAAAAATTCTCCTGTCAAATCTTGACAGCTGTCAATATTTCAAATCGTTTAAAAAAAAGACATTAATAAAAAAAACGATAAGGTCGTATGAATATCGACGGTGAAAAGTTGATAAAAATACGCAAAAAATTCTCCTGTCAAATTTTGACAGCTTTTAGGTATAAAACGAAGAAGCGATTTTGACTAAACAAATATGGGGTCGTATAGTGTTCGATGCGGAGACTTCGGGAAAAATAAGCAAAAAATTCTCCGTCAAATCTTGACAGTTGTCAATATTTCAAATCGTTTAAAAAAAATGGAATTAATGAAAAAACTATAAGGTCATATGTATATTGACGGTGGAAAATTGATAAGGATACGCAAAAAATTCTCCAGTCAAATTTTGACAGCTGTCAGGTATAAAACGAAGAAGCGATTTTGACAAAACAAATATGGGGTCGTATAGTGTTCGATGCGGAGACTTCGTGAAAAACAAGCAAAAAAATCTCCTGTCAAATCTTGACAGCTGTCAATATTTTAAATCGTTTAAAAAAAACTATATGGTCGTATGTATTTTGACGGTGAAAACTTGACAAAAATACGCAAAAAATTCTATTTGACACCTGTCAATATGTCAGAATTATTACAATAACCGATAGTAATGAAACAAACGTGGGGTCGTATTATAGATATTGTCGCTAAGAATAGAGAAAAATTAAAAAAAAATTCTACCCGTCAAAATAAAATTGTGACAAATTTTTTTTTTTAAATTTTGAAAATTTTTGTCGTTTGTTCGGGTTTGTATGTATGTATGTTTGTTTGTAACCGACTTCTTTGAACCCGATTTTGACCCACTTTAAACGGTCAGATTTAATTCAAATTTTTTAGACTTATCAAGAACCGCTGACAATACAATAATCTACTAATCTAGCTCAATCTACTAAAAAAAAACATTTCTTAACAATAACTCAAACTAAAAAATGAAAAATAACTAGAGTTTAAAAAAACTAAAAACACGATTTAATTAATCAAACTAAAAGGCGGAAAATAGATATAGTTTAAAATAATTTTTGAAATTCTTAATATAGGCAGAAAATAATAGAATAGAATAGAATAGAATAGAATAGAATAGAATAGAATAGAATAGAATAGAATAGAATAGAATAGAATAGAATAGAATAGAATAGAATAGAATAGAATAGAATAGAATAGAATAGAATAGAATAGAATAGAATAGAATAGAATAGAATAGAATAGAATAGAATAGAATAGAATAGAATAGAATAGAATAGAATAGAATAGAATAGAATAGAATAGAATAGAATAGAATAGAATAGAATAGAATAGAATAGAATAGAATAGAATAGAATAGAATAGAATAGAATAGAATAGAATAGAATAGAATAGAATAGAATAGAATAGAATAGAATAGAATAGAATAGAATAGAATAGAATAGAATAGAATAGAATAGAATAGAATAGAATAGAATAGAATAGAATAGAATAGAATAGAATAGAATAGAACTTTATTTCATATTATTTTTCACAATACATATCATAAAGACATAAAAGAAATGACGTCACAAAATTACATTACTATAAGTTTTACATAAGTATTTTCCCTGGTTTTACATATTAAAGTAATCTTTTATTTTATACGGTTCCAGTCCAATTGGAAGTTTTTTAGTCTCCAATTTAAATTTTTTATAACATGATATTATATTCTTAATTCTATTTGGTAATTTATTATAAATTCTTATACACATATATGAGGGGTGTCTTTATGTCATTGTTAACTTATGGATTGGATAATTTATGTCTAATGTTCTAGTATTATATACATTATTTACATTGTTTATTAAGAATTTTTCTTTGTGTTCAAATAAATAAAGTAAACATTCATGCACATATAGGCCATATATTGTTAAAATGCCATTTTCCTTGAATTTTACACAGCAAGATTCTATTATACCCATCTTAAAAATGATTCTCATAATCCTTCTTTGTACAATGAAAATGGATTCAGTTTCTGAGCTAATTCCCCAAAAAATTAATCCATGTCTAGGAAGCGCTTCAAAATTTGCAAAATATAAAATCTTAAGAATATCCCTATTTACATAACCTGTACATGTTCGAATTGCATAGCAGACTTTATTTAGTTTTTTACCCAAACTCTCAATTTGGGGTGACCATTTTAGGAACTCGTCAATGACAATTTCCAAAAAAGTTGTATATTTTACTGTCTCTATGTCCTTTCCACTTAATACACTATTCATTGGTTTCTCTTTTGTTGTCCTATTCGTACTAAAAATCACAATATTTGTTATATCTTTATTTATTATTAATTTGTTACGTTCAAACCATTCTTTTGCATTTGAAAAAAAAACACTCTATTTGCCGAATCAGAGATTCAGGTTCTTCTTCACCTACAAGTAAATTTGTGTCATCTGCAAAGTTTGTCATAGCTCGACCTTCACCATTCGTTATGCAATTGAGATCATTTATGAATATCAAGAATAGAATGGGCCCCAAAACACTCCCTTGAGGTAGACCCATCGTTATTTCTTTGATATTTGACTTAACTGCTTGATTGTTCTTTGTAATTACAACTCGTTGTTGTCTATTTGATAGATATGATTCCAGCCACTGTAAGGCATTTCCTTCGACTCCATAAGAGCTTAGTTTCAAAAGCAGATAACTCCAATCAATGCAGTCATACGCCATCGATAGGTCTATGAATAACCCCGCTGTAAGCTTACCTTCTGCTAATAGGTTTTGTATTGTCTGCGTAAATTGATACACTGCCGTCTGTGTCGATCTATTTTTTAGATACCCATGCTGAGTGGAACTGAACAAATTAAATTCATTAAAAAAACTTAGCAACCTCCTTGCCATTGCTAGCTCAAACATTTTTTAAAAACTGTTCAATAAACTTATTGGTCTGTAGTTTTTCATCTCTTCCGGATTTCCTTTCTTAAGAATAGGTTTTATTAATGAGCGCTTTAACTGCTTTGGAAAAATGCCAAATTTCAATGAATTATTCAATATGTAGCACAACACCGTATTGATTTTACTTATACTAGATTTGACTATTTTAGTAGGAATTTCATCTTCACCACTACTCCATTTATTTTTCATTTCTTTTGAGAGATCCATTACTTCATTTGGAGAAAAAGGTTTTAGAAAAAGTGATTTGTCATTTTTTGGAATATTTAAATGTGGGGGTGGTAAGTTTGTATTATTGTTCCTTAAAGTAGAAACAATTTGAATTAAGAACTCGTTATATTCTTCCACTATAACTTCTGGATGTCCCTTATTTTGGCATTCTTCCTTATCAGTGTGCCTTTTATGTCGTTAACTACAGACCACATAATTTTACTTTTATTATCAGAGTTTGTTATTTTCTGACTTAGAGAATTTGCTCTTACTTCCCTCAACATGTTATCGTATTCCCGCTTTGTATTTTTATAGAGATCTTTATAGTATTGTTGCACCTACTGAGAGTGAGGAGTAGGTCCAATCTATTCTTGCATTCCTTAATTCTGCTATCATGATATACATTTATCCTACGTTTATGATTGTGAATCAGTCTTTTTGGAAAGCTGTCATTAAAGATATTCATGTAGTTATTCATGAACATCTCTCACTGTCCATTTACATCATTTTTAGTAACATTATATACACATTGCCAATCTTCCTGACCTAGTATTTACAAAAAATAACCTACATTATTGTCATTAAAAAATCTTTTGTATCTGGTACCTATTTTACTACTACCATTTAACTTAAAAACTAGTCTTTGAGATGTGTGATCTGACACATGATTTTCTATTACTTCATTAACTTCATACTGACCTAAATTTGTAAATATGTTATCTATGCAGCTCTGACTATTATCTGTGACCCTCAAAGATAGTTTCATGTAACATAAATGAGTTTGCAATCGATAGTAGTTAAGCTCTGAGTTTATTTGGTTTTTTAAATTCTATATTGAAGTCTCCTCCAATAAGAATTTTTAATTTTCGTTACAGATCATAGTCAAAATCTGCTCGAACCTCTGAAAGAATAAGTCTGGGTTTCCATTTGGCGGTCTATAAATTGATAAAACAATAAATTGCTGATTACTTATAGTACATTTTGCTGCGGCACATTCTATTTCACCAATAATTGAACAATCAGTTATTTTTTTTCTATTTTTACAGTTGACCTGAGTTCTAACATACACAGCTGCTCCTCCATGTCTTCCTTCGCCACGACATACCTTTGATACCAACTTGAAATTTTGTATGCCTATGCATTCTAATTGTTCCTCACTCTTCCAGTGCTCTGTCAATAGCAAGAACCTACATTCATCATAACCCTGCAGAAAGTACTGTAATCTGTCTACAGAGTTCCCCAGCGACTGCACATTCTGATGTATTAAACTAATAGAATTCACATTATTCTTCCCATTTTTTTGTTCGCTCTTATTCAGAAAACAAGTGTGTATTTCCTCTTTTCGGGTTTCCTTTAATTTCTCTCTTGATCTAAAAAATCAGCTGATCTTATAAATATATCCTTATATCTTCTAAAATCAAACCTTCTGATTCCTACATTTTGTGGCCACAGATCAGGATTGTATAGTTCATCTTTCCTACTTAAAGGAGCGCTTACCATGAATGCTTTCAACTGGTTTTCTTTTGTTGTTAGTTCTCTGACGTCAATTGTTTCATTCTCAAAACCAGGAGTATTTACCAGGTAATTTTTTATAGGTTCAGCTGAGGCTGTTCTCTTTACTCTGTAAATATAAAGCCATACCTTTCTATCACCTCCTTGAAACTCTCTATTTATATCAGAATCATACCCCCTTCTTTGTTCCAAATCGTTTTTTTTTACGTTGCACGGTTTGGTAGCCGTCATTTTCTTCATCCACAATTTGTTTGTTATTATTTTCGTTATTGTCGCCCTCGACATTCGGTCGGTTCCAGTTATTCAACCTACGATTAGGTTCATTTGATCTACTGCGTTTGCCACTTACTTCCACCATTTCGACAACATGTTTCACAGATTTAGGATTCCGATTTTGAACAAATCTGTTTCTTCCAACATCTATTGACCCACAGGCTGCACTGTAAGCCCTTTCTGTTGGTTGCTGTGGGAGAGGGGAATTGTTGTTTTTTGTGTTTCTTCCAACCTCTAGATTTTTAATTTTTTCAATTAATAAACCATTGTTTTCTTTTAGGATTGCATTATTTTCCTTCAAAACCTGTTTTTTAGCTTCCATCTCGGTTATCGGCTTTTTTAATAACCCTATTTCTGTTTGGCACTGTTTGCTTTCTATTTGCAGTTGTTTGTTTGCATTTTTTAGGTCCTCTGCCACATTTTGGCTGCTTGAACAACATTTGACTAGATTGTCCTTTCCTATCGCTATCAAGCCAGGAATTCGGAATGCACATGAATTATGGAATGATGCACTACACTTTACATATTTTATGATTATATTTATCACTTTCTTTTTACAATAATGGCACACTTTTTCACGACCGTCTTCTGGCGACTCATCATCACCCGCCATCTTGCTATACCATTAATGAACGATAAACATTAGTATTATTGTGAAAAAAGCGTGGGTTGCGTTGTGCTATATTTTTCGTATATCGAGCACCCCACTCTTTTTTCACTATAATACTAATGTTTATCGTTCATTATTATTTTCTGCCTATATTAAGAATTTCAAGAATTATTTTAAACTATATTTATTTTCCGCTTTTTAGTTTAATTAATTAAAGCGTGTTTTTTAGTTTTTGTAAACTATATTTATTAAAAGATGATATTTTCATAGTTTCTTGTTCGAATGATAAGGTCTTAAATAGAAATTATAAATCGTTCTTTCTCGGAGTGTAGCTTCCTTCTTTTTAACCAATTCGGTGACATTTCTCTATCTATGTGAGGATTTTGAGGTGCAGTAGGGTATTTGCCATGTAGAGCTTTCTTTTGTCAAGTTACAAGCTGTTGTTTTTTATATATTGTTATTATTGTAAGTCATTTAAAAAATTTTTAAAAGTTTTTCATTTCTTTGTATCAGCTCCTCCTATACTAGTGTAAGTAACAAACAGTTTTTATTCGGAGACTAAAACCTTATGTTTTACTACAGCAGTATTGATAATAATTTGTGCCTGTTAAATGGTTGTTCGATATCTCTTTATTTGCCATAATTTTCGAGATAAAGATTTTTGAACATTAATTTCTGTAATCAAAATCTAATCGATTTTTGTTGTCTGTTCATATATAAATCCACAAGCAATAAATGGAACTTGACACCTTTACGTGTGTTACCTGATACTGCATTTTGCATTTATAAAAAAATAGCTTATTTATATACATTTAGTATGAATTTAATAACACTATGTTTTGTTATTGTGCTATTTCTTGAAAAAAGTAAGTACATCTAGAATTTTAGAGATCATAGATTGTTAAACCATTTATTTTTAAGACAATTGACAGCAGTAGTAAAATAATATTTGCAATTATAAAACCCAAACATGAAAAGGAAAAAAAGTTCATAAAATATCCCCCTATCAGAGGGTCATTTTTATTTTGTTTAAATTTGGACTTTTTTCGAGAAAAGTACAAAAAAGAAATGGTCTAACCTGAACAGTATGGTTCCCGGGAATGTGCATGAAAAAGATACATTACCCGAAGGTAATACGCTAGAGTTGACGCCTCCCAACATGCCTCATGACAGGGTACACTATCTGGGGACCAGTAGCTCAGCTTTATGAATTATTTTCAATAACATTTATACAGTGTGTCCACGGATACAGTTTGGAAGAGGAAAAACTTTATTATTAGTAGGTATAGAAAATAAGTCATTATTTATAAAAAACGTCTGCTTGTGCTAAAACTACAATTTCGAATATCGGCTTTGCGATTTCTAGACAGGGTTCGTCACAAACAACATATTTGCTTTTTGGGATTTTTTTTTTCAATTCTAATTTCAATTTAATTCATTTATTTAATTTAATTCATTTCCTTGATTTATTAAATGAATTTTGATTTTGCTAAAACTACAATTTCAAATATCACATTTGGGATTACTATACAGGGTTCGTCAGAAAACAACGTTTTCGTCCCTGTTAGGACTACAGGCAACCATAACCCAAGCAATCCCAACAACAGCGGTAAGATGTATTAAAATCCTTTTACAAAAGTAAAGCGACCATCAATGCATCGTAGCGCCATCCCAGCGGACTTAACGCCAATACAAAAGGCACCAGTCACACTGGTAATAATCGAAAGGTAGAAAACTAAATAAACTACGAAGTGCATCACAATCTAGTATAGGGAACGTTATTTGCGTTTTTACCGAAAAAGTATACAGTTTTGCAGATTAGAAACAGATCACGCAGCGACACCTACTTGTGGCATATCGGACAAGTGCGTAACTGTTTTTTTTATATTGGAATACACAGGGATCCAAGCACAATTGATATCCTGGGGCGGGTAGACCACGACGGCCGTTTCATCGTTGTTACGACTCTACGGCAGCCATAGCCCAAGCAATCCCAACATGACAACACATGATTGCTGGTGTTAGTTAAATTATAGAGAAGTAAATTCTGCATATTAAAATATTTATACAGGGTGTTCCGATGATCATGTTACAAAATTCTAGGGTAGATAAAACACACGAAAATAAGAAAAAAAGTTCATGTGAACATGGGTCCGGAAACGCTTCTTCAGGGAGCTAGGGCCCTTCGAAGATGACCTTCAAAAACTACTTTACTGTGACAGATAGCGATTTTTACTAAGAGTACCTTTTTTATGTAAAAGGCATTGGAGAATCATAATCAGATATAAAAATGGTAAGAAATTAAAGCCTAAGAGGAGTAGGGTCAAATTTACTCAAATACCCCCTTGGTTTGTACGCCCCTGGTTAAAGGTGACAAAATCCGGAAGGCTCAAATTGATGAACCTACGAACTAGATTTCATGTCCCAAAATTGGTTGCGATAGCTGCAGTAGTACCGAAGCTATAAAACGAAAAGTAGTTTTTGAAGGTCATCTTCGAAGGGCCCTAGCTCCCTGAAGAAGCGTTTCCGGACCCATGTTCACATGAACTTTTTTTCTTATTTTCGTGTGTTTTATCTACCCTAGAATTTTGTAACATGATCATCGGAACACCCTGTATATATAGGGTGTTCAATTTAAAAAAGTAGAGCTATTAATTCATCTCCAAATATTGACAACTTCTGCCTGACCGACTGACTGCCCTTGTACTTGGGTTTTGAGGAAAATATTCGTGTGAATTCCCTTTCTTTAATCCTTGACACTAATTGACAATCCTAATTCCACGTAAAAGTCAAGCAATATAAACTTAAAAGATAAAGATAATGTAATGAAACGTATCACGTTATAAAAGTTTAATAATAAGATAATAGCTATTTTTTTTTTTATTTACCCCAATTCAAATATTTATTGAATAAAAAGTATGAAATAAAACAATATGATAATTAATTAAAAACAGTTTGCTACAAGTTCGTGTTCGTGCATGGGGATCTCAGAAGTTATAATATACAGGGTCTCCAAAAACGAAGCAGTTATTAGTTATTAAACATAATATTATACACTAATTATTGGCAAATTCAGGAAGTAACTTAAAATTTCAATAACACAATAACATCCGGTTAAGCAATATTAAGAAAACAACAACCACAAGGATTAATTATTATTGTTAAAGCATTTCTTTTAATAATTACGTCCTTAAAATGGATATTAAAAATACCGTACCTATATCAATTGCTGAAGAATGTTATATTTAGATTCACGAAAGTTGCAAATTTATAGTCTTGCGCATGTAAACAAAAACAAAGCAATACAGGAATACGCATGCGCACTGCAGCAGTAACAAATAATATCTTTTATTTAAAAAAAAATATGATTTTGTGATTAATTCAGGTCATGTAGTTGCTTTTTAATTCTAACCTTAAAAACCTTATATTTCTGAGCTCCATTTTTTTTTTAAGATTGGCCCTCAATGACCTGTTCGCCATTTTATTTTATTTTTTATTAGATTTCTTTACTTTTCTTTAGCCAATTTAAATCTCTGTAATGACATTGGCGTTTTCAGTCAGTCACCTAGGTATAGGTACTTAGTTTTAAAGAATAAAAGGAATAATAAATATGGCAAGTTGATTGCCTTATTTTATATATAATAATTTTTAATCTATAGGTATTTTGCCTCGGACTATCACCAGTGATGTTTATTTGGAGAAGAGAAAGTAAACAAATCATAATAAAAAATAAAATGACGTAAAAGTTCTTACCTAAAGAAACGTATCAGTTGGGATAAGGCTTAATAAAACACAAAAATTAACGATAACGTTTTTTATATGTAAACATTTATTTTTACAACCACGTAAATCATATAAGATTAGTTTTTATTTATTATAAAATATGTTAATAACAACAGAGAATCAAGTTTATGGTTAAGGGGAAAATAAACACAAATGAACCTTGAATATAACGGCAATCGAATGATATGTTTTGAACTACTCCGGTCCGTCCCATTCTGTTCCGTTATAGTAAGGAATGGACTATACAGGGTGATTCACGTTGAGTGGCCTATTAGAAGATCTTGGAAACGAGTAAAGTTATATTTCTAAAAATTTGGTAGCGGGCATGATTGGCTTTGAACTTTTAAAATATTATGTTTTGACGTTTGTATCACTTCGGGTTATACCGGAAGTTATGGCCAATTTTGATATTTTAAATGGAATACCCTGTATATTTTAGCATTTTTGGATACCTTATTAAAACCTAAGTACCTTTTATTACCAATAATCAATAGCTATCTCTAACCGTTTTTGAGATATGAATTATAAAATGCATTTTTTTTGTAAAAACCTTACCGAGATGAAAGTTCAGTAATTTTGAAAATAATAAAGCTAAACATTTAAAATTTTGTAGGCTTTTAAATAAAACATGGATCTTTAGACTACATTACCTAAGTTTTAAGTTTTGCATACAGGGGATTTTTAAAAGTGTGCCAATGTGGCCATTTAGATAAATGTGCATAAGTCAATTTTTGCAAATGGAACACCATATTTTTTTATTTTAGTACCTAACGTGTAGGGAATCAAATTTCCCATCTAAATGTTTTTTATGGTTGTATCAATATTTTTAGTCGTTTTGGAATTATGAGCAATTTAAAAAAATATATCTTAAAATATGTGTTTGTGTTAAGTTCATAAGACATTATTATTGTAAAGAAGGCTTTGACTCCGAGCTTTGTTACCAATTAGTAAAGTAGGCTTTGATTGAAATTGTTTTAAAGTTGACACTCACCTTAGGTCTGTTGTCATATTCTAGTTTACATAGGTATTGAAAATTACTTTTATTCTTTATAATCTAAGAATGGCAAATAATTATTCTAATAACAATATTTTAAATTTATTTTATTTATATTCATGGAGAGTGTCTACGAATCATAAGCAGAACATGCAGAGTGTTTAGGGGCGATATCCAAATTTACTACCAATTAGCGATAAACAATTTAGAAAAATTGAAGCCAATTTTTATAAGTTTGGTCATACAAAAGCCAAAAGGACATTTCCAATGCTTGTTCTGAACTCTGAAGAAAAGTAAATTACTGTTTTAGGATATTTTCATGCCTATCTAGATGCCTTTTTTACAAAAATAATGTCTTATGAACTTAACACAAACACATATTTTAAGATATTTTTTTTTTAAATTGCTCATAATTCCAAAACGACTAAAAATATTGATACTGACATATTCAACATTTAGATGGAAAATTTTATTCTCTACACGTTACTAAAATAAAAAATATGGTGTTCCATTTGCAAAAATTGACTTATGCACATTTATCTAAATGGTCACAGTGGCACACTTTTAAAAACCCTCTGTAAGCAAAACATGAAACTTAAGTAATGTAGTCTAAAGATCTATGTTTTAGTTAAAAGCCTATAAAATTTTAAATGTTTAGCTTTATTAATTTCAAAATTATTGAACTTTCATCTCGGTAAGGTTTTTACATTTTATAATTCATATCTCAAAAACGGTTAGAGATAGGTATAGATCATTGTTAAATAAAAGTTACTTAGGTTTTAATATGGTATCCAAAAATGCTAAAATATACAGGGTATTCCATTTAAAATACCAAAATTGGCCATAACTTTCGGCATAACCGAAAGTGATACAAACGTGGAAATATAATATTTTAAAAGTTCAAAGCCAATTACCAAATTTTTAGAAATATAACTTTACTCGTTTCCGAGATCTTCTAACAGGCCACTCAACGTGAATCACCCTGTATAGCGCTCGCTAAAAGTTATCTGAACGATTTCTTCATGCTATAAAAAAAGGAACTATTTAGTTCCTAAAAAGTATATTTTAGTTATAAAAAGATGGTTTAATTTTAGTTTATTTTTTGTGATAATTAGATAACCGTGTAGAATTAAAAAAATTATCTGTTAAAAATCTTTTATTTAATACATATTTTTATGGCTAAACAGTATTTTGTTACCGGAAAAAAATATCGAATGGGCGCAAAAATATGTTGTCAAAAAAACAACCATGTGTGTCTAAACGAAATATTTTAGGGATTAAAAGATTTCTTTTTATGGTAACTCATATGAGGCCATTATTTGCAAAACTTGCTATTTGCTCGAAAGCCTTTTTTTGGGAAATCGAAAAAAAATGATTAACGGCCGAGTAGTGTTTTTCTCGCAAGGTAATAGTATATTATTAACCAAGGTTTAGACAGCCATCATTATTGCCCGAGCGTCAAGTTTAAATCACGAGGAGCGGAGCGACGAGGGATTTAGGGCGCGAGGGCTATAGGCTGTCTAAACCGTGGTTAATATAATTTTTTTTCCACTACTAACACTTTTATTTTGTACAGTATTAATAAATTATAAAAAATATTAGGTATGTATAAATATATATTTTAATCAAATTACCTGCTTTGGCATATTGGCAAGATAATTTGTTTTCTTGTCAGTTGGCTTGGTTAATGTCAATTTTGGTTTATTTACGTCATGTATTGTTGGTTGCCTAACCACAAGAAATCACCTTTCACGTTATTTGTTGGGGAATTAACAAATCAAGTTACCTGGTTTTAAATAGATCGGTCAATAATGGATTTCAATGCTTTATTATTGACCGTTGTCAATAGCAACTGAGAAGGGAGAGAAAAACGATTTCTGGCGTTAATTAATCGGTCAATAATGGCGATGTTATAGGTTAGTAGTGGAAAAAGAATTTTATTAGTGTTGCATAGGGTTTTTAGAAATGGAAATTAGAAGTTTCTAGCCTAACGTATTTACAGATTTTTAGAAAAAAAATAATGTTTATTGCAAATAACCAGTTTTGCAAATAAATATCTAAAAAAAATATTTAGTTCAATAACAAACGTATGTAAGGGATTTATTCACGAAAATCAAACTTTCACATTTTTAAAAGACTCATGCTCAAACGAAAACGCAGTCATTGTCGGCATTTTGGCAATTTTCCAATCCATCGGTTTCGTCTGGTAAAGCAGAATTTTTTTCAAGTGTTCTTTGTAAAAATGAAGTTCAGGGAGGCTTCTCCAATTTTCACCGTAATGTTTGGAAAGGAGACCATTAATAGTGCCTTTATTACCCTTTAATTCTTTTCCAAGTGGTAATTTTTCAGGAGCCATTGAAGAAAGAGAAAAAATTATTTTTCAATATTTCTTTTATGCATTTCTGGCTGAAGAAGTTTTTTGCGTCCTTTTCCCTGTGGACTAGGTTTAACAGGCACAACATTTTCCCCTACTAACTCCATAAAACTAAAATGCTGTTCCTATTGCGACAAGAAAACACCTGTTTAATACAAACTACTGAAGGTCCGTTACTTTTAAACAGTAGTTAATTAATAACGTGTTCGTCACGTGGATCAACGGGAAAATTTCATTGGTGGCAGAGCAAGCAGCGAGTTTTGCAAGTGAAACGTCAAAGCAAAAAGCGAGTTCTGCATATAACTGTAATTTTCTCGACGTATTTGCATGCTAAAGAGAGGGTTTTGGGAAATTCTGATTTTATCATTCGATTCCTCTTTAAAATTGAAATAAACTTTAAAAAATTAAATATCAGCAATCATTTTTGCTTAAAATTAGACTAAAAATTATATATTCAATTGTCACCATCTGTCATTCGGTATCTGTCAAAAATGAAATTTTTGTCAAAAAATGCTGAAAAATGGCATTGTTTTGCCGAATTTCAAAAAATGTTATTAGAAAAAGTAGTTTCTAGTACAATTTTAGGCCTAATTACAAATTTTTAGATGTCTAGCGCAAAGTTGAATTTTTTGCCATTTTTTCAAAGTAACTTTTTTTTTATTTAATGTTAGTTGGCTTAATAGATTTTAAACTATTTGTTAATACCATACTTAATATTTTATTTAGTTTGCATGCTTATTTTTTCACTAGAATACCATTTTTTTTTCGAAATATAGAATTAGAGGCAAAAAAAATTTACACGGGTGGTGCAAAGTTATCATAATTTAAAAATTTTAACAGATAGCATCATATGTTCTATTTTTTGATAGTACATACACGTGAAAAGTTTAAAAAACTTATAGTTAAATTCCCAGATATCAGATTAGTTCACAAATTTCAAATGACAAATTATATTATTTATTATTTCATAAAAATGTTATTTTATACTAAGTATAATTATAACTATCATTATTATAGGAGCAAGGAACAAAAAGGAACGTTAATAATAATTTTAAATGGGTAACACAAAATAATAAATTTCACATTTCAGTGTGACGTCCTCCTAATAATGATAGTTATAATAAATTATATTTAGTATGAAATAACCTCTTTATGAAATATTAAATAATATAATTTGTCATTTGAAATTTGTGACCTAATCTGATATCTGGTAATCTATATAGTCTTTTAAACTTTTTACGTACGTACGTACTATCAAAAAAATAGAACATATGACGTCTATCTGTTAAAATTTTTAAATTATGATAACTTTGCATCACCCGTGTACATTTTTTTTGCCTCTAATTCTATATTTCGAAAAAAAATGGTATTCTAGTGAAAAAATAAGCATACAAACTAAATAAAATATTAAGTATGGTATAAACAAATAGTTTAAATTCAGCTTTGCGCTAGACATCTGAAACTTTGTAGTTAGGCCTAAAATTGTACCAGAAACAACTTTTTCTAATAACATTTTTTGAAATTCGGTAAAACAATGCCATTTTTCAGCATTTTTTGAAAAAAATGTAATTTTTGACAGATACCGAATGACAGATGGTGACAATTGAATATATAATTTGAAGCAAAAATGATTGCTAATATTTAATTTTAACTAACCTCATTAATAAAAAAAAGTTCCATATGGTGCGGACTTTAATGGTGACACTGTATATATTTAAAAAAACTTGTATTGAATAATTTTCCTCATTGTTGAAACATAACTAACTCCCTACATATTTTTAAGAATAATGTTAATCGCTCGTTTAAATGCTATTTTTCTATGCACAGGTTTCTAAAACCGGCCGGGTAGTGTATTTTCAAAGCCTACTTAAGCACAACACCGACATGGCCACCAAACGCTCTATTGGTTCTTTTAAAAGATACTTGAGTGCAACGCTATCTTCCAAAACATACGGGGTTACAGCGCATCCCACATTATTGCACTAATACAGCGCTGCTTAGCCAATTCAAGCCACGTTAATTGCTGAGGGCAAAAAGAATAAGCATTGCGCAACCCGTTAAATACCACCAGCAATATCATTTTTATGGTAAAAAAATATTTACAAGATTAATCAACAAACCCGTCCCCGTTCTTTTTTTTTCGAGCTAATCCCCCTTGTCAGAAATTGCATGTACATATAAAATTTAGTAACACGTAGGAAGGAGGCAACGCTGTTTTTAACACGCTTTTTTTATTATTAGCTTCAACTGTATGTTTGTTTGTATGTATGTTTGTAACCGACTTCTTTGAACCCGATTTTGACCCAATTTAAACGGTCAGATTTAATTTAAATTTTGTAGACTTATCAAGAACCGCTGACAATACAATAATCTACAAGCAAAAAATTCTCCTGTCAAATGTTGACAGCTCTCAATATGTCAAATTAATTTAAAACAATTATATTAATGAAAAAACTATAAGGTCGAATGAATATTGACGGTGGAGAGTTGATAAAAATACGCAAAAAAATCTCTTGTCAAAATTTGACACCTGTCAATATGTCAGAATTATTATAATAACCGATAGTAATGAAACAAATGTAGAGTCGTATAGATATTGTCGCTAAAAATAGAGAAAAATTAAAAAATAATTCTACATATCAAAATAAATTTGTTTTTAAATTTTGAAAATTTTTCTGATTTGGTCGGGTTTGCTTGGCTTTGATCGGGTTTGTATGTATGTTTGTTTGTAACCGACTTCTTTGAACCCGCTTTTGACCCACTTTAAACGGTCAGATTAATATATTTTAAAATAATTCTTAATATAGGCAGAAAATAATAATGAACGATAAACATTAGTATTATAGTGAAAAAAAGCGTGGGGCGCTTTGTGCTATATTTTTCGTATATCGAGCACCCCACGCTTTTTTCACAATAAGACTAATGTTTATCGTTCATTATTATTTTCTGCCTATATAAGAATTTCAAGAATTATTTTAAACTATATTTATTTTCCGCTTTTTAATTTGATTAATTATTAAAGTGTTTTTTTAGTTTTTTTAAACTATATTTATTATTGGACTATATTTAGCTTCTTCTATTTTGATGGGTGTGTATGGTGTTGTGCTTAAGTATCTTTTATAAGTTAGCTTGGCGGTCGGCTCATCTGGGCATAAGTTTATCTATAGAATCGGCACAGTTCTTTAAGAAAGAACTGTGCAGTGAACAGGCTACCTCTAACCCATTCCCAGGAACCTGTGCTTTCTTCACAACTCTAGCGACATTATTTCTCTTGTTGCTCCAAATTCTGCTTTTCATCCATTAATAATACGTAGAAAAAACTTAATTTAATTTTTTTAGGTCATCAAATGCCATATGGCTATGAAGAATGTCCATGTAATCAATTAAACATAATCAGTAATCAAAGTGATTACGGATGCTTGATGGTAAAATTTAAAGATGGTACGTTTATTGGTCATACGACCAAATTATATTAGGGTCATTATGAGCTAATGTAATATTTTTGGCCAGAATTTAATTTAAGTTTGTTTGAAACAATCAAAAATCTAGTTAGCTCTCTGCGATAGAGGTTTGTTCTTTGTATTTTAGTTTGTACACATTGTAGGTATGCCTTTTAGTGATTTTTTGTTGGATGTACCGGGTGGTCAACTAAGAATGGTCGCCGACTGTGTCTCAAAAACTAGTAATCATTAAGCATTCGTATACAGGGTGGCCAAATAAAATTTTATATTAGCATTTAAATATCAAAAAATGTTTGAATAAACTTTTATTATTATTATTATTATTATTATTATTATTATTATTATTATTATTATTATTATTATTATTAAATAAGTTAATTATCCTAATTTAATAATACTTTTTAAAATTTAGTACACCGTGTTCAATCCTTAGGGCACTTTATTATATTTCTTTCTTAAGAAATAAACCAAATAACTGCTTTAAATAGAAAAGAACTGGGTCAACAGGCATCAACGGGCTTTTGTCTTTAGTTATGTCCAAAACAGCTGTTTTTTTACCAAAATAGGATATATCTTGCCCTAGGGCGTATAATAAAAAAATACCGACATTGTCCCGAGATATTAACTTGGGGTATAAAACGTCGTTAAAATATAACGAAAAAACACTACTAACAAAATGTGACTTACTCAAGATTTTCAATTTTTTGTACGTCTCTCTTTTCCACCCTGTATCTGTTCCACTGTGTATCATACTATTAATCTGCAAGGAACAGTTTTTTAAACTCTGCGAACCGCGTTAAAATACGTAACGTTGTTTCCGAACTATAGACCTGTAATAAAGGTCGTAAAAAAACAATTTGTTGAACTGTGATGGGCAGTTTACTTCGACGGTATTGAGTGATTCGCTGGAACACTCATGGTTATTAATTTAAATAAAATAGGAGTATATTTCCATAACGCCCTCTATAAGATTCACCGCATAAAGAAATAAAAAAATTACAAACAATTCTTACATTTGTTACCACTGTGTTACGATAATTTAAAAAGTTTTTATATTGCTGCTGATTTAGGGTTCTAGCTGTTACCCTTAGATAAGATAGGATCAAATGAATGACATCAATCGAGTTAACCTTAACCTAAAATTCGATGTAAATCTGATTTAGCGTCGGTCTGACTAAACACTACTTGACAAGGAATGACGAATCGAGTCAAATACGAAACTATAATAAATTTTATTCACCTCTCTTACTTGCGTTCAATAGACTATATAGAAAGTAACAGAAAACATAGAAACATATATTTTTCTAAAAAAATTTCAGTTTTAAAACCTTAATAGCGTGCTTATGAAAAAGTTTTTGAATAAAAAACGTCTCTTTTTTAAGTCTAAGGATAAGACAAGAAAAATAATAGACTAAAAATAACATTGTAATACGTTATATTTTTTTAGGAATAACTTCGTGGGATTGCATTAATCTTAAAGAAGCAAAACAAATATGCAAGAAATACAAAACAAAACAGTTAATAACAGAATGTAGTATTTTTTCATACAGTTTCAAAAATGAAACTTTAATAGGTAACACTAATTCTACTAAGTTACAGAACCCCCAGGAAAATACTTCACAAAAATCTACACTACTGACTACAACACAAGTCAAAGTGACGCAGCTTGATGCGGAAATAATACCTCAAAATAAAAATTCTCAAATGAAATTTCTAGCAATGCAACCAATAATGAGACAAAATATGAAGATGATTATTTTGTTAACCGAACCATCTACAACAATACCAGTTTCAATCACACAATCTACGCAGCCTACAATAATAACAGTTCCAACAACTCCAACTACAACTACGCAGTCTACAACAATACTAGTTCCAACAACTCCAACTACAACTACCCAGTCTACAACAATAACAGTTCCAACAACTTCGACTCCAACTCCAACTACGCAGTCTACAACAATAACAGTTCCAACAACTGCAACTGCAACTACGCTGTCTACAACAGAAACAGTTCCAACAACTCCGACTCCAACTCCAACGACTCAATCTACAACAATAACAGTTCCAACAACTCCAACAACAACTACGCAGCCTACAACAATAACAATTCCAACAATTCAAACTACAACTACGCAGTCTACAACAGTAACAGTTCCGACATTTCCTACGCAGTCTACAACAGTAACAGTTAGAACAACTCCGACTCCAACTCCAACTACACAGTCTACAACAATAACAGTTCCAACAACTACAACTACGCAGTCTACAACAATAACAATTCCAACCATTCCGACTCAAACCACAGCTACGCAGGCTACAACAATAACAGTTATAACAAATCCAACTACAACTACTCAGTCTACAACAAAAGCAGTTCCCACTGCAACTACGCAGTCTACAACAATAACAGTTCCAACAACTCCAACTCTAACTCCAACTACAACTACGCAGTCTACAACAATAACAGTTCCAACAGCTACAACTACGCAGTCTACAACAGTAACAGTTCCAACAACTCCGACTCCAGCTCCAACTACGCAGTCTACAACAATAACAGTTTCGACAACTCCAACTACAACTACGCAGCCTACAATAATAACAATTCCAACAACTCCAACTACAACTACGCAGTCTACAACAATAACAGTTCCGACAACTCCAACAACAACTACGCAGCCTACAACAATAACAATTCCAACAACTCCAACTACAACTACGCAGCCTACAACAATAACAGTTCTAACAACTCCAACTACAACTACGCAGCCTACAACAATAACAATTCCAACAATTCCAACAATTCCAACTACTACAACGCAGCCTACAACAATAACAGTTCCGACAACTCCAACTACAACTACGCAGTCTACAACAGTACCAGTTCCAACAACTCCAACTCCAACTACGCAGTCTACAACAATAACAATTCTAACAACTCCAACTACTACTACGCAGTCTACAACAATAACAGTTCCGACAACTACAACTACAACTACGCAGTCTACAACACTAACAGTTCCAACAACTCCAACTCCAACTCCAACTACGCAGTCTACAACAATAACAATTCCAACAACTATAACTACGCAGTCTACAACAATAACAGTTCCAACAACTCCAACTACAACTACGCAGCCCACAACAATAACAATTCCAACAACTCCGATTCAAACTACAGCTACGCAGGCTGCAACAATAACACTTCCAACAACTACAACTACTCAGTCTACAACAATAACAATTCCAACTACAACTACGCAGTCTACAACAATAACAGTTCCAACAACTCCAGCTACAACTACGCAGTCTACAATAATAACACTTCCAACAACTACAACTAGAACTACACAGCCTACAACAATAACAATTCCAACAACTCCAACTACGCAGTCTACAACAATAACAGTTCCAACAACTCCAACTACAACTACGCAGCCTACAACAATAACAATTCCAACAACTCCGACTCCAACTACGCAGTTTACAACAATAACAGTGCCAACAACTTCAACTACAACTACGCAGTCTACAACAATAACAGTTCCAACAACTCCAACTACAACTACGCAGTCTTCAACAATAACAGTTCCAACAACTCCAACTACAACTACGCAGCCTACTACAATAACAGTTCCAACATTTCCAACAACTACGCAGTCTACAACAATAACAGTTCCAACAACTCCAACTACAACTACGCAGTCTACAACAATAACAGTTCCAACAACTCCAGGAACAGTTTTTTAAACTCTGCGAACCGCGTTAAAATACGTAACGTTGTTTCCGAACTATAGACCTGTAATAAAGGTCGTAAAAAAACAATTTGTTGAACTGTGATGGGCAGTTTACTTCGACGGTATTGAGTGATTCGCTGGAACACTCATGGTTATTAATTTAAATAAAATAGGAGTATATTTCCATAACGCCCTCTATAAGATTCACCGCATAAAGAAATAAAAAAATTACAAACAATTCTTACATTTGTTACCACTGTGTTACGATAATTTAAAAAGTTTTTATATTGCTGCTGATTTAGGGTTCTAGCTGTTACCCTTAGATAAGATAGGATCAAATGAATGACATCAATCGAGTTAACCTTAACCTAAAATTCGATGTAAATCTGATTTAGCGTCGGTCTGACTAAACACTACTTGACAAGGAATGACGAATCGAGTCAAATACGAAACTATAATAAATTTTATTCACCTCTCTTACTTGCGTTCAATAGACTATATAGAAAGTAACAGAAAACATAGAAACATATATTTTTCTAAAAAAATTTCAGTTTTAAAACCTTAATAGCGTGCTTATGAAAAAGTTTTTGAATAAAAAACGTCTCTTTTTTAAGTCTAAGGATAAGACAAGAAAAATAATAGACTAAAAATAACATTGTAATACGTTATATTTTTTTAGGAATAACTTCGTGGGATTGCATTAATCTTAAAGAAGCAAAACAAATATGCAAGAAATACAAAACAAAACAGTTAATAACAGAATGTAGTATTTTTTCATACAGTTTCAAAAATGAAACTTTAATAGGTAACACTAATTCTACTAAGTTACAGAACCCCCAGGAAAATACTTCACAAAAATCTACACTACTGACTACAACACAAGTCAAAGTGACGCAGCTTGATGCGGAAATAATACCTCAAAATAAAAATTCTCAAATGAAATTTCTAGCAATGCAACCAATAATGAGACAAAATATGAAGATGATTATTTTGTTAACCGAACCATCTACAACAATACCAGTTTCAATCACACAATCTACGCAGCCTACAATAATAACAGTTCCAACAACTCCAACTACAACTACGCAGTCTACAACAATACTAGTTCCAACAACTCCAACTACAACTACCCAGTCTACAACAATAACAGTTCCAACAACTTCGACTCCAACTCCAACTACGCAGTCTACAACAATAACAGTTCCAACAACTGCAACTGCAACTACGCTGTCTACAACAGAAACAGTTCCAACAACTCCGACTCCAACTCCAACGACTCAATCTACAACAATAACAGTTCCAACAACTCCAACAACAACTACGCAGCCTACAACAATAACAATTCCAACAATTCAAACTACAACTACGCAGTCTACAACAGTAACAGTTCCGACATTTCCTACGCAGTCTACAACAGTAACAGTTAGAACAACTCCGACTCCAACTCCAACTACACAGTCTACAACAATAACAGTTCCAACAACTACAACTACGCAGTCTACAACAATAACAATTCCAACCATTCCGACTCAAACCACAGCTACGCAGGCTACAACAATAACAGTTATAACAAATCCAACTACAACTACTCAGTCTACAACAAAAGCAGTTCCCACTGCAACTACGCAGTCTACAACAATAACAGTTCCAACAACTCCAACTCTAACTCCAACTACAACTACGCAGTCTACAACAATAACAGTTCCAACAGCTACAACTACGCAGTCTACAACAGTAACAGTTCCAACAACTCCGACTCCAGCTCCAACTACGCAGTCTACAACAATAACAGTTTCGACAACTCCAACTACAACTACGCAGCCTACAATAATAACAATTCCAACAACTCCAACTACAACTACGCAGTCTACAACAATAACAGTTCCGACAACTCCAACAACAACTACGCAGCCTACAACAATAACAATTCCAACAACTCCAACTACAACTACGCAGCCTACAACAATAACAGTTCTAACAACTCCAACTACAACTACGCAGCCTACAACAATAACAATTCCAACAATTCCAACAATTCCAACTACTACAACGCAGCCTACAACAATAACAGTTCCGACAACTCCAACTACAACTACGCAGTCTACAACAGTACCAGTTCCAACAACTCCAACTCCAACTACGCAGTCTACAACAATAACAATTCTAACAACTCCAACTACTACTACGCAGTCTACAACAATAACAGTTCCGACAACTACAACTACAACTACGCAGTCTACAACACTAACAGTTCCAACAACTCCAACTCCAACTCCAACTACGCAGTCTACAACAATAACAATTCCAACAACTATAACTACGCAGTCTACAACAATAACAGTTCCAACAACTCCAACTACAACTACGCAGCCCACAACAATAACAATTCCAACAACTCCGATTCAAACTACAGCTACGCAGGCTGCAACAATAACACTTCCAACAACTACAACTACTCAGTCTACAACAATAACAATTCCAACTACAACTACGCAGTCTACAACAATAACAGTTCCAACAACTCCAGCTACAACTACGCAGTCTACAATAATAACACTTCCAACAACTACAACTAGAACTACACAGCCTACAACAATAACAATTCCAACAACTCCAACTACGCAGTCTACAACAATAACAGTTCCAACAACTCCAACTACAACTACGCAGCCTACAACAATAACAATTCCAACAACTCCGACTCCAACTACGCAGTTTACAACAATAACAGTGCCAACAACTTCAACTACAACTACGCAGTCTACAACAATAACAGTTCCAACAACTCCAACTACAACTACGCAGTCTTCAACAATAACAGTTCCAACAACTCCAACTACAACTACGCAGCCTACTACAATAACAGTTCCAACATTTCCAACAACTACGCAGTCTACAACAATAACAGTTCCAACAACTCCAACTACAACTACGCAGTCTACAACAATAACAGTTCCAACAACTCCAACTACAACTACGCAGCCTACTACAATAACAGTTCCAACAACTCCAACAACTACGCAGTCTACAACAATAACAGTTCCAACAACTCCAACTACAACTACGCAGTCTGCAACAGTAACAGTTCCAACAACTCCGACTCCAACTACAACTACGCAGCCAACAACAATAACAGTTCCAACAACTACAACTAGAACTACGCAGCCTACAACAATAACAATTCCAACAACTCCGACTACAACTACAACTACGCAGTCTACAACAATAACAGTTCCAACAACTCCAACTACAACTACGCAGCCTACTACATTAACAGTTCCAACAACTCCAACTACAACTACGCAGTCTACAACATTAACAGTTCCAACAACTCTAACTACAACTACGCAGTCTACAACAATAATAGTTCCAACAACTCCAACTACAACTACGCAGCCTACTACAATAACAGTTCCAACTACGCAGTCTACAACAATAACAATTCCAACAACTCCAACTACAACTACGCAGTCTACTACAATAACAGTTCCAACAACTCCAACTACGCAGTCTACAGCAATAACAATTCCAACAACTCCAACTACAACTACGCAGTATACAACAGTTACAGTTCCAACAATTCCAACAACTACGCAGTCTACAACAATAACAGTTCCAACAACTCCAACTACAACTACGCAGCCTACTACTACAACAATAACAATTCCAACAACTCCGACTCCAACTACGCAGTTTACAACAATAACAGTACCAACAACTCCAACTACAACTACGCAGTCTACAACAATAACAGTTCCAACAACTCCAACTACAACTACACAGCCTACTACAATAACAGTTCCAACAACTCCAACAACTACGCAGTCTACAACAATAACAGTTCCAACAACTCCAACTACAACTACGCAGCCTACAACAATAACAATTCCAACAACTCCGACTCCAACTACGCAGTTTACAACAATAACAGTGCCAACAACTCCAACTACAACTACGCAGTCTACAACAATAACAGTTCCAACAACTCCAACTACAACTACGCAGTCTACAACAATAACAGTTCCAACAACTCCAACTACAACTACGCAGCCTACTACAATAACAGTTCCAACAACTCCAACAACTACGCAGTCTACAACAATAACAGTTCCAACAACTCCAACAACTACGCAGTCTACAACAATAACAATTCCAACAACTCCAACTACGCAGTCTACAGCAATAACAATTCCAACAACTCCAACTACAACTACGCAGTATACAACAGTTACAGTTCCAACAATTCCAACAACTACGCAGTCTACAACAATAACAGTTCCAACAACTCCAACTACAACTACGCAGCCTACAACAATAACAATTCCAACAACTCCGACTCCAACTACGCAGTTTACAACAATAATAGTACCAACAACTCCAACTACAACTACGCAGTCTACAACAATAACAGTTCCAACAACTCCAACTACAACTACGCAGCCTACTACAATAACAGTTCCAACAACTCCAACAACTACGCAGTCTACAACAATAACAGTTCCAACAACTCCAACTACAACTACGCAGTCTACAACAATAACAGTTCCAACAACTCCAACTACAACTACGCAGCCTACTACATTAACAGTTCCAACAACTCCAACTACAACTACGCAGTCTACAACATTAACAGTTCCAACAACTCTAACTACAACTACGCAGTCTACTACAATAACAGTTCCAACAACTCCAACTACGCAGTCTACAGCAATAACAATTCCAACAACTCCAACTACAACTACGCAGTATACAACAGTTACAGTTCCAACAATTCCAACAACTACGCAGTCTACAACAATAACAGTTCCAACAACTCCAACTACAACTACGCAGCCTACAACAATAACAATTCCAACAACTCCGACTACAACTACACAGCCTACTACAATAACAGTTCCAACAACTCCAACAACTACGCAGTCTACAACAATAACAGGTCCAACAACTCCAACTACAACTACGCAGCCTACAACAATAACAATTCCAACAACTCCGACTCCAACTACGCAGTTTACAACAATAACGGTACCAACAACTCCAACTACAACTACGCAGTCTACAACAATAACAGTTCCAACAACTCCAACTACAACTACACAGCCTACTACAATAACAGTTCCAACAACTCCAACAACTACGCAGTCTACAACAATAACAGGTCCAACAACTCCAACTACAACTACGCAGCCTACAACAATAACAATTCCAACAACTCCGACTCCAACTACGCAGTTTACAACAATAACAGTGCCAACAACTCCAACTACAACTACGCAGTCTACAACAATAACAGTTCCAACAACTCCAACTACAACTACGCAGTCTACAACAATAACAGTTCCAACAACTCCAACTACAACTACGCAGCCTACTACAATAACAGTTCCAACAACTCCAACAACTACGCAGTCTACAACAATAACAGTTCCAACAACTCCAACAACTACGCAGTCTACAACAATAACAGTTCCAACAACTCCAACTACGCAGTCTACAGCAATAACAATTCCAACAACTCCAACTACAACTACGCAGTATACAACAGTTACAGTTCCAACAATTCCAACAACTACGCAGTCTACAACAATAACAGTTCCAACAACTCCAACTACAACTACGCAGCCTACAACAATAACAATTCCAACAACTCCGACTCCAACTACGCAGTTTACAACAATAATAGTACCAACAACTCCAACTACAACTACGCAGTCTACAACAATAACAGTTCCAACAACTCCAACTACAACTACGCAGCCTACTACAATAACAGTTCCAACAACTCCAACAACTACGCAGTCTACAACAATAACAGTTCCAACAACTCCAACTACAACTACGCAGCCTACAACAATAACAATTCCAACAACTCCGACTCCAACTACGCAGTTTACAACAATAACAGTGCCAACAACTCCAACTACAACTACGCAGTCTACAACAATAACAGTTCCAACAACTCCAACTACAACTACGCAGTCTACAACAATAACAGTTCCAACAACTCCAACTACAACTACGCAGCCTACTACAATAACAGTTCCAACAACTCCAACAACTACGCAGTCTACAACAATAACAGTTCCAACAACTCCAACTACAACTACGCAGCCTACTACAATAACAGTTCCAACAACTACGCAGTCTACAACAATAACAGTTCCAACAACTCCAACAACTACGCAGTCTACAACAATAACAGTTCCAACAACTCCAACTACGCAGTCTACAGCAATAACAATTCCAACAACTCCAACTACAACTACGCAGTATACAACAGTTACAGTTCCAACAATTCCAACAACTACGCAGTCTACAACAATAACAGTTCCAACAACTCCAACTACAACTACGCAGCCTACAACAATAACAATTCCAACAACTCCGACTCCAACTACGCAGTTTACAACAATAACAGTACCAACAACTCCAACTACAACTACGCAGTCTACAACAATAACAGTTCCAACAACTCCAACTACAACTACGCAGCCTACTACAATAACAGTTCCAACAACTCCAACAACTACGCAGTCTACAACAATAACAGTTCCAACAACTCCAACTACAACTACGCAGCCTACAGCAATAACAATTCCAACAACTCCAACTACAACTACGCAGTCTACAACAGTTACAGTTCCACCAATTCCAACAACTACGCAGTCTACAACAATAACAGTTCCAACAACTCCAACTACAACTACGCAGTTTACAACAATAACAGTGCCAACAACTCCAACTACAACTACGCAGCCTACTACAATAACAGTTCCAACAACTCCAACAACTACGCAGTCTACAACAATAACAGTTCCAACAACTCCAACAACTACGCAGTCTACAACAATAACAATTCCAACAACTCCAACTACGCAGTCTACAGCAATAACAATTCCAACAACTCCAACTACAACTACGCAGTATACAACAGTTACAGTTCCAACAATTCCAACAACTACGCAGTCTACAACAATAACAGTTCCAACAACTCCAACTACAACTACGCAGCCTACAACAATAACAATTCCAACAACTCCGACTCCAACTACGCAGTTTACAACAATAATAGTACCAACAACTCCAACTACAACTACGCAGTCTACAACAATAACAGTTCCAACAACTCCAACTACAACTACGCAGCCTACTACAATAACAGTTCCAACAACTCCAACAACTACGCAGTCTACAACAATAACAGTTCCAACAACTCCAACTACAACTACGCAGTCTACAACAATAACAGTTCCAACAACTCCAACTACAACTACGCAGCCTACTACATTAACAGTTCCAACAACTCCAACTACAACTACGCAGTCTACAACATTAACAGTTCCAACAACTCTAACTACAACTACGCAGTCTACTACAATAACAGTTCCAACAACTCCAACTACGCAGTCTACAGCAATAACAATTCCAACAACTCCAACTACAACTACGCAGTATACAACAGTTACAGTTCCAACAATTCCAACAACTACGCAGTCTACAACAATAACAGTTCCAACAACTCCAACTACAACTACGCAGCCTACAACAATAACAATTCCAACAACTCCGACTCCAACTACGCAGTTTACAACAATAACAGTACCAACAACTCCAACTACAACTACGCAGTCTACAACAATAACAGTTCCAACAACTCCAACTACAACTACACAGCCTACTACAATAACAGTTCCAACAACTCCAACAACTACGCAGTCTACAACAATAACAGTTCCAACAACTCCAACTACAACTACGCAGCCTACAACAATAACAATTCCAACAACTCCGACTCCAACTACGCAGTTTACAACAATAACAGTGCCAACAACTCCAACTACAACTACGCAGTCTACAACAATAACAGTTCCAACAACTCCAACTACAACTACGCAGTCTACAACAATAACAGTTCCAACAACTCCAACTACAACTACGCAGCCTACTACAATAACAGTTCCAACAACTCCAACAACTACGCAGTCTACAACAATAACAGTTCCAACAACTCCAACAACTACGCAGTCTACAACAATAACAGTTCCAACAACTCCAACTACGCAGTCTACAGCAATAACAATTCCAACAACTCCAACTACAACTACGCAGTATACAACAGTTACAGTTCCAACAATTCCAACAACTACGCAGTCTACAACAATAACAGTTCCAACAACTCCAACTACAACTACGCAGCCTACAACAATAACAATTCCAACAACTCCGACTCCAACTACGCAGTTTACAACAATAATAGTACCAACAACTCCAACTACAACTACGCAGTCTACAACAATAACAGTTCCAACAACTCCAACTACAACTACGCAGCCTACTACAATAACAGTTCCAACAACTCCAACAACTACGCAGTCTACAACAATAACAGTTCCAACAACTCCAACTACAACTACGCAGCCTACAACAATAACAATTCCAACAACTCCGACTCCAACTACGCAGTTTACAACAATAACAGTGCCAACAACTCCAACTACAACTACGCAGTCTACAACAATAACAGTTCCAACAACTCCAACTACAACTACGCAGTCTACAACAATAACAGTTCCAACAACTCCAACTACAACTACGCAGCCTACTACAATAACAGTTCCAACAACTCCAACAACTACGCAGTCTACAACAATAACAGTTCCAACAACTCCAACTACAACTACGCAGCCTACTACAATAACAGTTCCAACAACTACGCAGTCTACAACAATAACAGTTCCAACAACTCCAACAACTACGCAGTCTACAACAATAACAGTTCCAACAACTCCAACTACGCAGTCTACAGCAATAACAATTCCAACAACTCCAACTACAACTACGCAGTATACAACAGTTACAGTTCCAACAATTCCAACAACTACGCAGTCTACAACAATAACAGTTCCAACAACTCCAACTACAACTACGCAGCCTACAACAATAACAATTCCAACAACTCCGACTCCAACTACGCAGTTTACAACAATAACAGTACCAACAACTCCAACTACAACTACGCAGTCTACAACAATAACAGTTCCAACAACTCCAACTACAACTACGCAGCCTACTACAATAACAGTTCCAACAACTCCAACAACTACGCAGTCTACAACAATAACAGTTCCAACAACTCCAACTACAACTACGCAGCCTACAACAATAACAATTCCAACAACTCCGACTCCAACTACGCAGTTTACAACAATAACAGTGCCAACAACTCCAACTACAACTACGCAGCCTACAACAATAACAATTCCAACAACTCCGACTCCAACTACGCAGTTTACAACAATAACAGTGCCAACAACTCCAACTACAACTACGCAGTCTACAACAATAACAGTTCCAACAACTCCAACTACAACTACGCAGCCTACAGCAATAACAATTCCAACAACTCCAACTACAACTACGCAGTCTACAACAGTTACAGTTCCACCAATTCCAACAACTACGCAGTCTACAACAATAACAGTTCCAACAACTCCAACTACAACTACGCAGCCTACTACAATAACAGTTCCAACAACTCCAACAACTACGCAGTCTACAACAATAACAGTTCCAACAACTCCAACTACAACTACGCAGCCTACAACAATAACAATTCCAACAACTCCGACTCCAACTACGCAGTTTACAACAATAACAGTGCCAACAACTCCAACTACAACTACGCAGTCTACAACAATAACAGTTCCAACAACTCCAACTACAACTACGCAGTCTACAACAATAACAGTTCCAACAACCCAATCTACACCAACGCAGCCTACAACAATTACAGTTTCATTAACACAGACACCCTTAACTAATCCGATTACATCCAATTCTCCTACAACGCCGACGCAATCTCCAATCACTGAGCCTACACACAGAACACCTAGAACAACCCGTAAGCCAAATAGGGCTGTAAGCAATAAGTTAAACATATTGTTAATAATTTTATGCTCCACATTTCCATATTTAGCATCGACATTTTTTTGAATCGACATTTTTAAGAGAAGTTTCCTTTTATCGAACAGAAACTAAATATTCAACGGTTTCACTTACAATTTTAGTTCGTCCATTTGACCAAAGCATATCGCTGTAATCAGACCTTAAAATTAAAATTTTGAGAGCTATAATTTATACATAAGCATAAACATAATTTGTATAAATTATTGGAAGCGTGTGTGGATATATAATGGATATTATGTGCGGAACTTGAACCTATTGCGTAAAATTGCAGGTATTTTCTAAATTTTTTTAAACATAGGTAATTTACAAAGGAACATTTCCAAAGTTTTGACTCCTCTGTTTGGGGTCTAATAACCAAAAAAACTCAGAAAATGCTAAAGAATAGGTACCTATAAATAAACAGTGTATTTCTGTAATGTTACCAATTAGCAAGTTTATATTTACATCAAAAGGACAAAACAAGATGTTTCTAGCTTGAATACGACTAAACAATTTTTCCATAATAACATAATATTTCCTAATTTTGTTATACAGGCTGTGTGCCGGTGGTCGATATATCGTAAACGGTCGACTTAAGGAATAAAACTTTTGTACAAAGGTTTTACAGGTTAAGGTCGCGCACCTTTTAAAAATAATTTTAAATATACAGGTTGGACCAAAAATCTAGGGTGGGCCAGACATAACTTTTTTTAAATGGAACACCATATTTTTTTTTTTATTATATTGAAGCCTTTAGTGGTCCTCTATACTACTTTAAAAAATTTTGATCATCACATGCGACGTTGTCAAGATATGATTTTTTCAATGGATTTTTGGCTAAAAATGAGTTTACATAGAGCTAGTTAAAATTCAACGATTTTCATGTAAACTCATTTTTAGCCAAAAATCCATTGAAAAAATCATAACTTGACAACGTCGCATTTGATGTAAAATTAAAGTAGAAGAGAGGACTACCAAAGGCTTGAATATATTGAAAAAAATATATGGTGTTCTTTTTAAAAAAAGTAATGTCTGGCCCATCCTGGATTTTTGGTCCAACCTGTATATTTAAAATTATTTTTAAAAGGTGCACGACGTTAACCTGTATAACCTTTGTATAAAAGTTTTATTCCTTAAGTCGACCGTTTACGATATATCGTCTACCGGCACACTAAATGGACACCCTGTATAACCATATTATGCACACAGATTATAGTAATTTAACAAACTAGTGTATTAATCGCTGTTTAATATACGCGTTAGTTACAATATTTTTCCGTCGATTGTCTTGTTAATAGATTATATTTTTTTTTTAATTTAGAACCAAACTACATATTATAACAAATTTTTGAATTTCAAACTTATTGACATCGACAGAAACTATGGCAACGCCATTATGTACGCGGCAGTACGTGCTTTATAGTATGTTTGGTTGCCTAAAATCGTTTATTAATAAAAATAAATCATGCATTAATAGGGGCCATTAATATATGATTTTTTATACATTAATTAAGGTTGTAATTACACGGTCCACGGAAAAAATATTATTTCAAATGTGTATCAAATTTCATTTTAAATCTTAGTATCGTTTTACATAGTAGCAAATTTAACGATACATTTCAGCAGAAATTTATTTACAAATAAATTTTAACGTGTAATACACACTTTACAAATTTTATTAGAAAAATATTATAATATTTTACGAAAATATGGAAACATTTCTATATTTTATCAAAAAAATTAATAAAAGTGCGCCAAAAAATGCGCAGTAATTTAAAATAACACTTGTCAAAATCTTTTAAGAAAAGCCGAAAAAGAAAGGTTGCGTTTGATTGAAATAGGCATTCCGAGGTTATATTACCGAAAAGCTGGGTTAGATATAATTTGACATTGACATTTAACAATGCGTCACTGGTCTTTAGTGCGCATGATTTCTTGCAAAAATTGCATCCAAATTTGTTACTGTGTCGTACACATTTAAAATTCCATGTAATTTTGTACATATTTTTGATATAAATTTTTACTAATAAAATTTATCATAAATTTTATCACAAAATTTATCATAAATTTTATCACAAAATTTGTGTTAATTACGTCTTTGTAAAACAGCACTTAAGTAAGTAGGTATGTAATTTTTTATGATTTTCATAACCCAGTTGTATTTCGATAATTTTAAGGTAATAAATTTATGTCCTTACTCTTAAGATTATTAATTTACCTGTTTAACTATTTTAATAAAAATAATATGTAACTTCTCTTGTTTTTAAATAAAGCAGTAAGAAGGAAACGTTGAATAGTACCCATACAAATTACCTATATTATGGTATCAAATCATGGCGTCCAATGAACCCTCACATATTATAAACGAACTTAAAAAATTAAATAAGCAGGATTTAATTAACTATATAGTTTTTAAAAAAGTGCCAGAAACTGCATTGGCTCTAAATGAAAGTGCAGTGAAGTTCCTCAAAGGAAATTCTGAGAAAGATGTGTTTTATGAGACTCGCGCTGATCAAGCTATGCCATCCTGCATATTGATAAAAGAGGACATTAAAGTTGAAAATATGAGGGCTGGTGCAAGAACTAGATAAGTCGGTTAAACAACTTAATTTTATTATAACGCTCCTTTAAGAGAAGCCGGGAAGTGAGGTTAAACGGCCGCCTTCTAAATCAAAACAAATCAGTGCAACTGTTCATGCTGAGGCCACGACTCCGCTGACGCTGTTTCTACGGGATGGGGATTTCAAGAGACTGGATCCGTTGGAAATAAATAATGACAACAACCTAGAGCTGATGGATTTTTTAAAAGCAAACTACATTATTATGATACAATCATATTCTTGAAAAAATTATCAATTGTGGCATGATGAGAATACTTTTGAAAGTGATAACATATTACAATAAATAAAAATTACATCAGTTTACCTTTCTAGAAAACAACGAAATAATCCATTTTGCTACCCGTTTCGTGATTTCCTCTTACTTCCTACGACTACGCCATCAGCCTCCACAATGGGTTATAATACTTTTGACACTGCAAACTGACATCACTTAACCAAACTTGACATTTGGCGATACTATCTTTTGAAAGCGTATAATAATATGGGTTATATCATTTACTTTTTTCTACCATTTTCTACAATGAAGACGATGATTGTATTACTTTTTATTTTACTGTCTCTGATTCAAAAAAGTAAGTTTTTCGATATTGTTTATATAACTTATGTTTATCTAGGGTAAAATTGATGTAAAATATGTGTTCTTAAAATACCATGACTATACCTTTCTGGGTTTGTTCGGGTTTGTTCTGGTTCTTTTTAAATTTAAAATGACACGATAGCAGGGATGTTGCCATCCCAGTTTCAGTACACATAAAAAAGTTTTAAATTGATTACTTTCGATCATTTTATAAAGCATGGTAGCCAATTATAACCTAATGACAAAAGTCATATCTACTTGTCAATCATTGACATCAGTAAAAGGTAAATGTGTGCCAAATTGGAGTAAGAAAGCATGTGCAATTTTTTAAATTTCAGCTGGCCAGTTACTGGTGTTCTTATACTCAAAACACTGTTATGTGAAACTCTACATTGTGAAATATTCATACAACATTAAGTGCGTGGTTCATACATATTATTTTGTATACCTATATATAGGGTGTTTCAAAAGGAAGGCTCACCCCTATAACTTTTTTATTGTTTAAATTACAGAAACAAAACTTGGTGGGTTTATGAAGGAATAATGAGCAAAAAGTTTGGGGGATAATTCTAGACCGAAAATAAATGCTATCTCTTCCTATAACCTTTTTTCGAAAATTGATTATTAACCGAGTTACGGGGTGTTAAAAATAAATTTTATTTGCAGTTTTAAAATGCATAAGTAGACCAGTGCTGCAGCCTTTGAAAATGGTAAAAAGTGAAAAAAAATAATAGTAGGATGAAACCCATTGGAAAAGGAAGAGAATAGAACAAAAATGAAAGGAAAAATAAATTACGGGCGATCCGAGGTCGGGAAGGGGGGGTTTTAAGGGTAGAAAATGATTTATCTCGATTTCCGGTAAAACTACAAGTCCTATGGAAAAACGTTAAATTGCAAAGTTGTAGGTAATAAAACGATCTACAACTTTTGTATTTACACTTTTTTCATATAAACTCAAAATGTATGTGAAAAATTCAAATAACCAAGTTTTTGGGTTTTTTATTTTTATCTTTTACAAATTTTTTTTTTTATCCACGAAATTTGGTGAAAACTTACCTTTTTATGTCCTAAACACACTGTAATTTTTTTGATTTAAAATATTTATTTTTTAACCTTATTTTGACTTAATATCGAAAAAATACCCTAATTTTCAATCGAAAATTCTCACGTCAAAATATCTGCTTTTTTAAAAAAGTCGGTGGGCCTTTTGTTCGTTGAAATCTCTACTTTCTGATAGTGTTAAAAAAAATATACATTACTATGGTAAATGTTCTCAAAAAAATGCAAAGAAACGAAAAAAACTCGAATCCGAAATAATTTTTTTAGATCAATATGTACAATTTTGAGCTATTTATTAAATTTTATACTTTAGTTACTCAAAAAACGTAAGATTCCATGTTTCATTGATAAAAAAAGTAGACATAGGTAAGTTTTCACCAAATTTCGTGAATAAAAAAAAATTTTTGTAAAAGATAAAAATAAAAAACCAAAAACTTGGTTATTTGAACTTTTCACATACATTTTGAGGTTATATGAAAAAAGTGTAAATACAAAAGTTGTAGATCTTTTTATTACCTACAACTTTGCGATTTACCGTTTTTCCATAGGACTTGTAGTTTTACCGGAAATCGAGATAAATCGTTTTCTACCCTTAAACCCCCCCCCCCCTCCCCCCATTCCCGACCTCGAATCGCCCGTAATTTATTTTTCCTTTCATTTTTGTTCTATTCTCTTCCTTTTCCAATGGGTTTCATCCTACTATTATTTTGTTTCACTTTTTACCATTTTCAAAGGCTTCAGCACTGGTCTATAAATTTTATTTGCAGATTTAAAATGCATAAGTCACTAGAACAATAAATAAAACATTCAAATCAAAGGTTCAAAGTGACGTCCTTCCTCTTCAATGCGTATAAGTTAACTTTTCTTCAAAAATTCCGACGAACTCCATGGATTCCTTCCTTTGCTATGCTATGTTTGTTGAAAATAAATTAAAATGATTTCCTATTCATCACATGCAAGCAATGTTATTTTAGCGTTTTTCTCGAAAACGGTTAGACTTATCGAAACAAAAGTATTTATATGTCAAAATCTTAGAAGAATAAAAAGATTCAGTCAAAATGCACATACAGTGTAGGACGAAAAAGTTGGGACCATTCAAATTAAAGTGTAGGCTCCTATGTGGCGCACTCTACAAAATGAGAAAAAACGGTGGGGAAATTTGTATGCCTTATCCCAAAAAAACCCATATACGCGATCTCGTCAAAATAATAATATGAGCGTGGCAAAAGGTATTGCAAAAAAAAACTGCAAATAAAATTTAACTTTGACACCCTGACTCTCCGTTAATAATCAATTTTTCGAAAAATTTTGTAGGAAAAGATAGCATTTATTTTCGGTCTAAAATTGTCCCCTACATTTTTTGCTCATTATTTCCGTATGTGATAATCATATTTTGATTATTATGCCATGACCGATGCCATTTTGTCACACACGGTTAAACCAGAAATAACCTCAACTTTGGATTTTTAAATAATTTACTTCGAAGTCGAAATCTTGAAAAAAATGCAATTTTCAAGTTTTATTTTATTTTAAATTTTTTACAAATTCTTAAAATTTAAAAAATGCCTTTTTCCAGAGAACTAATTTTTTTCAAATGGAAACATATTGGCTAACTCGAGCAAAAATATAGAGTACTTTTTCCAACAATTTGATATCGCACACCCTCATGTCAAGTGAAAAAACAAAAGACAATTTATTTAATCCTATGAATCAAATATGGTGGAATAACTTTTAATTTTGGGTAAAATAACCCCTAATTTGTGTTCTAAATGTCTTAAATTAAATTAAGTTCGAAAAATCGGTAAACTTTATGGTTTAATAATATTATTTATATTCAGAGAGACGATTAACTTTCACACTTTCCTACGTTGTGTTTTCGTTCTAAATAAGACAAGCCGAAACAGATTTTATTTGTATGTTGATAGGGGGTCGCTTTATTTTTATTTTTGCTAGAGAAAGTATTGTAATCGAGAAAAAAATTAAATATTGTCTATATCTCATAAAACAAGTTTTCTATCTTCGCCTGTTGACTCAAAAGTTTAAAAACAACTTGGCGGGAAATGACGACAGTTTGTAGTTGGATTAGGTACTAGGCTGGGCCGTTTTATATGTAAAAAAAAAATTTCCCGATTTCCTTCGGGCTCATCGCGAAAAAAGTGCCTCATGATACCTTTAAAGCACACGTAAAATATGGTTGAGGTCGGATTTCAATTTATGCCTCCGGATTGGCTTTGAAAATAGCGAATTTAATAAAAAAAAAGTCGAATTTTTTTAAAACATAACAGCAAGGCAACCACGGACAAACAATACAGGGTGGGGACTTTAAATGGAACGCTGCTTATCTTAAATCTCCCCATAAATAAAAATCTAATGGTGTAATATCCGGGGATCTGGGTGGCCATTCTATAAATCCTCGGCGTCCTATCCACCTGTTTGGACATGTCATATTTAAGAATTCTCTTACATTTCTTGCAAAGTGCGGAGGGGCTCCATCCTGCTGGAAAAAGATCCTTTGATCTAGATTTCCATAATTATTAGGAAATATTCTTTGGAGTTCTGGTATTAAAAATGTCTGAAGAAAATTTAAATACAGTTCTCCATTTAAATTGCCTTCAAAAAAGAATGGACCAATTATTCTGTCGCCTATTATTCCAGCCCAAACATTCACTTTCCCTTGGCGTTGAAAATGACATTCAACAATCCAATGAGGATTTTCGTCGGAATAATATCGGCAATTTTGTCGATTAACCTAAAATGGAAATTAATTAATAATATGTTTAGATTTGCCCAGCGAATGTATAACCGTTAATTGCTTTTAAAACATAATTTTTTGCTTAACTTTCGAACTTACTTGACCATTTAAAGTAAATGTTGCTTTATCAGAAAAAAGTATCCATGCTAAATCAATTTGTCGGTTGTTCAATGCGGCCATCATAACTTCGCAAAATTCTACCCTTCTGTCTAAGTCATCCTCCAATAACTCTTGTACTGGCTGCATTTTAGATGGTTTTATCCCAGTAGACTTTGTGATCTTTAACACCGTTTTATGATCGATATTGTGATCACGAGATAATTGCCTTGCTGGTGTAATTGGGTTTTCTTGATAGGTCAATATGATATCCAATTTAGTCTCATCTGACACTTTTGGGGGTCTTCTTTGAAGAACATGTCTTACATGACCCAATTCTCGAAATTGATTTTCAATTTTACTGACTGTACTTCGCGACAGAGGGGGCAAATCGGGATGACTTTCATAAAACAACGCAGCAACTTCTTCTTGACTCCGTTTTCTTTCTCCAAACCCGACCATCATCAATATTTCAATTTTTAGCGTTTCAGTTAAATATATTTTTAAAATTTCTAAATTAAAGCGATAAAAATTAAACAACTTGTCAAATGTAACAAAACAGGCTGTATTACCATGGAAACGGATGGGTCTGTCTCTGGGGCACATTTTCAACAATTGTTACGTTAAAAAAGTGGCATTTCGGTTTCCAAGTTATCTTATAATATGTTATTCGTTAAAAATTAGTTTTTATTTAATTTCTGACACATGGTTTGACAGATGTTAAAAAAAATAATATGGAAAAATTCCTTCTTCAATAAGCTTCACAAAAAGGTGCCACAAGTGGTATAGTCTAATTTGAAAAAGGAAAGTTTGTTAGGGCTGCGCCCCCCCTTTGGGGTCCCCATTTTTTTTACATGACAAAAGCGTGGCCCATAAAAAATTTTTGAGGACGTGTTTTTGGATTTTAGAGAAATCTTATTCTCAGAGCCGCTATAAGCAGCGTTCCATTTAAAGTCCCCACCCTGTATATATTTATAAAATAAAACACAATTTTATTAGTTTTCTTTATGTACTAAAAAAATAAAAAAGACAAAACATAATTTCAGAATTCATAAACGTTAGGTGGTTTAGTGGTTTAGTGGGTACGCAAAAATTTCGAAACTGCCTACAATCCGGAGGCAGAAGGACTTATCAGAATGGAATACTATTTTGCACACGTTAGTTTTAAATCGTTTTGCACCTTTTTCGCGATAAGCCCCCCGGCCCAATTTATTAGGTACTAACCCTAACCGGGTATAGTTTGAGTTTGCTATATTAGACCAGGGCTAAACCTTTGAAAATGGTAAAAAGTGAAAAAAAATAATAGTAGTATGAAACCCATTGGAAAAGGAAGAGAATATAACAAAAATGAAAGGAAAAATAAATTACGGGCGATCCGAGGTCGGGAAGTGGAAGGGGTGAGTTTTTAAGGGTAGAAAACGATTTATCTCGATTTCCGGCAAAACTACAAGTCCTATGGAAAAACGTTAAAGAATAAAGTTGTAGGTAATAAAAAGATCTACAACTTTTATATTTACATTTTTTTCACATAACCTCAAAATTTGTGTGAAAAATTCAAATAACCAAATTTTTGTTTTTTTATTTTTATCTTTTACAAGAAAAATTTTTTTTTTCACGAAATTTGGTAAAAACTTACCCTTTTATGTCCCAAACACACTGTTATTTTTTTGATTTAAAATATTTCTTTTTTCACCTTATTTTGACTTAATATCGAAAAAGCACCCTAATTTTCAATCGAAAATTCTCACGTCAAAATATCTGCTTTTTAAAAAAAGTCGGTGGGCTTTTTGTTCGTTAAAATCTATACTTTCTGATGGTGTAAAAAAAATATACATTACTATGACAAATGTGATGAAATCTCTTTGCCATTTAACGTTTATCCATAGGACTGGTAGTTTTGCCGGAAATCGAGATAAATTGTTCTCTACCCTCAAAACTCACCCCCTTCCACTTCCCGACCTCGGATTGCCCATAAATTATTTTTCCTTTTATTTTTGTTATATTCTCTTCCTTTTCCAATGGGTTTCATCATACTATTATTTTTTTTTGGTTTCAAAAATTATCGACCCTGGTCTATATACGTGAATATCGTTACCAACGATATCGTCTAATAACTACTCTCGCTATAGATTTCAAAACGACTTACTAAACGATAATCTAAAAATTCACAGATCTTGCACCTTACGCAAGCATCCTATGTATTGAAAATACCTGACACAGCTTTAACATTTTAATGTCCTATGTGATGTAATTAAATCCCACAATCTAATTTGTATTTTGTAAAAGTTTAAAAAATGTTCTTTAATTCTACAGGGTCCGCCCAAATTTGGTTAACAAATGGGATAATTTTTTATTATTGATTTTTCAGAAAATTTTATTCTACATAAAAGTTTTGCATCTTGAGTAAATCATTTTGACGTATTCAAATCTTCAGTGGCATATACAGGGTGAATATAATATAAAAAAATATGACGTCAATGACTCAAAAAAACAGCCATATTAACAGTTAATACTTATGTATAGTTAATATAAAAAGTGCAAAAATTCAATAAGAGCAAAAATTTGATTTTTAATTGGATTTTTTTTGAAAACTATTAGTTCTAAAAAAAACTTTATATAACTTTTTATCTTGGATTTATTAGTTCTTTAATATGGCTGTTTCAGTTTTTAAATTTTAAAAAATTTTGATTCACTGACGTCATATTTTTCTATAGTTTCATGAGATTATTTTCTGTTGTTTTTATTATTTTCCAGAAACACCTATTTCTTTTTTGGTAGGTCTTGCACCGCCACTGTAATTGAGATAAATAATTTGTTTAGTTTTATCAAGTAGGTACTAAAAATTGTGTTTTCTTTTTTTCAGACCACATTTAGCACCTATACAATTTTCTTAGAACTTCCCTGCACACCACCCATAAGAGAGGCTTATTTTAAATAAAGAAAATAATTAAAGCCCACATTCTAATTTGAATTTGTATTTTGTAAAAGTTTAAAAAATGTTCTTTAATTCTACAGGGTCCGCCCAAATTTGGTTAACAAATGGAATAATTTTTTATTATTGATTTCTGAGAAAATTTTATTCTACATAAAAGTTTTGCATCTTGAGTAAATCATTTTGACGTATTAAAATCTTCTGTGGCATATACAGGGTGAATATAATATAAAAAGATATGACGTCAGTGACTCAAAAAATTTTAAAAATTTAAAAACTGAAACAGCCAGATTAACAGTTAATACTTATGTAAAGTTAATATAAAAAGTGTAAAAATTCAATAAGAGCAAAAATTTGATTTTTAACTTGACTTTTCTTGAAAACTATTTGCACGGGAAAAAACTTTATTTAACTTTTTATCTTGGATTTATTAGTTCTATTTATTAGGCCTACCTTTTATTTTTGGATAAAATAATTTGGATATAATAAATTGTTCATAGTTTTTATATATATTTCTTATTTGCAATACAGTGTTAAAATACCCTAATTATTCGAAACACCCTGTATAGCATAAAATATATTTATTTTTATTCATAACATGAACTTACATAACAAAATTTATTAAAAATAATCAAAAATTGTTATTTTATTTGCCTATTTTTTGAGTTTTGAGTCTGTTCGACGCTGTATATCTCCAGAACTAGTCTTAGGAAGAGGGAAATCAATAGCAAGCATGTAAGTAACACACTTCAAGCAAAAAATATTAAAAAATAACGAAATTAAACCGATCCATTTTTAATATACCGGGTGATTTATAAATACATGCCTTTTTATATTATTTTCCTATCGCTTATCATCGGAAACACCCTGTATAACCTTGCTAATTATATATATTTGGAAGCATACGATAAGCGACAAGAAGTACCTACATAAAGAAATATCTACAAAATTTCTTTCAAAACTCATAAAAAAAATATTAACTTTTTTGAGTTACCCTGTATAAATATAAATAATATAAATTATGATAGCTTGCTCCAAGCTAATGTCATCTACAGTATTACTTTGGTAACATTTAATTTAATGCCGAAAATACAATGATTTAACAAAAAATATTAAATAATTTTCGTCACTCACCCGGTATATAATAAAAAATTTAAACTATTTTTATAGTATTCTATCCTTTCTATGACAGGGCCATCAAAAATTTAGAAAAACAAAACGAATTAATATTATAAACTACGAAAATATAATGTATTAAGAATTCATATTTTGCTCAAAAACTGGTCGACAGATATTGTTGTGGCCATGAACACTTTTGATCAGAATGGCATTCTCTACAACATACTAAAAATTTAGAAAATTAAACCGAGGGCCATTTTCCATAAAAGAAGTGCGGGATACTTTGGGCGGACCCTGTATATGCAACTATTGTGCTCCCACTTTTTGCCTCCCACTCTTTTTTTTTGATATATTATTCCGATTTAAATAACGTGAACTTACCTTATTTAACAAAATTATTATAGCAGTCTTCAAAACACAAATATACATAATTATATAACTTATCTCAATAAAACACTTTTTAACAAAATTATTGTGGCATTCTTTAAAACACAAACTAAAACTAAACATTATTTACTTGCCGACATTACGCTGTTATTCATATTTATATTTACCAAGTATTATCAGAGTTTTATATTACAAGACCGCTCGAGATATTGCGGTGTTGGGTCGCGACAGATTGACATCGCGACACCAATGCAAAGTTTGCATAAACACGATCCCAATGGTATTTTCAATACTAAAAATCGCATTCTGTAACGTTGTTGTTACGACAATTCTTGTCAGCTTAGTTTTCAACGATTGTCGGATGTTTGTAAAATCATTATACATAAATATTAATGCAAGACATACATTTATATTAAGTATACCTAATCAAAATGTACAAATTTTGATGTTCCGACTATGTTTGTTCTTTTTTTTCCTCTTAAAGTGCAAAAAGAAATAAAATATTTATCTGTGCTAATTCAGTGTTAGAATCAAAAATATGAATAATTAGCACTAACCTCAATCCCTATTTGTTATTGTTCTAATTACTGCTAATTGTGGGTTTTCATATTTTTATAATTTTGGAATTAGTTTAAAATAAGAATGAAATAAAAAATAAAGAAAATGAGAGGCATCAAAACTACTAATAAAACAGTGGAACGGTTACAATAGCGGGAAAATCCAACAGAGGGTTTAAAAATTAAATTAAATTAGGTACAATATGGGTAATTCATAAAATCTTAAGTATGGTCAACAGAATAAATTTACCAAAGGTGAATTATTTAAATCTAGTTGATCAATAAGTAACAGGTCCTTATTTTTAAGTATATTTATTTCCATAAATTCTAACAAATTTAGTTTAAAGCGTTTGTTTTCTGTATGTAAGATTTTAAAGAAAGGATCGAAATTATGTTGACAATCAAGTAAATGGTTAGCATTATTTGAGTCTGTTTAATTCTTTAGAAAACTGTTATATGTAATATTCCAGTATTCTTTTGTCAAAATGTCTACCCGTTTGGCCAATGTATGTTTTAGGACAATCTATGCATTTTAATTTATAGACGCCTGATTTTTATTTTTATCGCTTTTAGTTTTATTTTTTTGATAAATTTACTTAAAGAGTTATTAGTTTTGTAACACACAATTATATCAAGTTTATTAAGAAAATTACCAATTACTTTGCTAGGTTATCTAAAGAAAATTACAAGTTTAATTTGGTTCTAGGAAATCTAAGTCAATAGCCTTTTGTAAGTTTTCTTTTTTAGGATTTGGTTAGGTTGGAGGTTGGAGTTAGGAGATGGTGCACACAGTGCGCAATAGCAAAAATGGTCTTATTATGGGTCACCCTCTTAGTCCTTTATTGGCTGAAATATTTAGAAGATAAAAAAAGCAATCATCCTCTTTTCAAACAGTTTCTTTATTGGCATAGGTATGTTGATGATGTCTTAACATATTTTCTTGGTACTGATAGACAGTTAAAAGTCTTTTTAAAATATATTAACGGCCTACACAAAAATATTAAGTTTACAATAGAACACGAAAGTGACAACTCTATCAATGTTCTTGATTTAAATATTAAGAGAGAAAATGATAGACACGTTTTCTCCGTTTTCCATAAACCATCTCATACTAATACTGTCATACACAACTCTTCTTGCCACCCTATACAATACAAATTAGCTTCTTTTCACAGTATGATCCATAGACTAGTAACTCTCCCTCTAAATAAAATCAATTTTCAAAAAGAATTAAACATTATTAAACAAATTGCAGTCAATAACGGATATAACTCAAATCTAATTGACCAAATCCTAAAAAAGAAAACTTACAAAAAGGCTATTGACTTAGTTCTTCCTAGAAGCAAAAACTCTGAGCAATTTAAACTTGTTACTTTCTTTGGACCACCTATCAAAGTAATTGGCAATAAACTTAATATAAATGTGTCTTACAAAACTAATAACTCTTTTTTTTTTTTTTGAACCACGTAGGGATGGGCGGCAGTGGTTCGTCGTGTGTTTCTGCTATGCATTACTCTAGGTGGAATCGAGCGGGCAATATCTGTCGAACACTTGCCATGGAAATACCTGTAGAAGAGAGTCAAATCACCAACCTGTCTTCGATGTTCTAAGCTGTCGAGGTTCTTAGTCAGCTCGTGGTCGCCGATTAGACGAACGGCTCTCATTTGGATGGAATCCAACAACCGAAGGGTATGCTTCGGTGCAGAACTCCAGATATGAGAGCAGTATTCCAGTGATGGTCGAATCTGGGCTTTATAGAGTGTCAAAAGTTGTTAAGGTGTATACAACTTTTTGGTACTGAAAAGTATACCGAGCTTCTGAGAAGCTGCCCTGGCGATTGCCACAACGTGATTATGCCAAGACATATTTTCTCCCAGGTTGACACCCAGCAAATTAATAGACAAAGTCAGTGGAATTGCGTGTCCTGCCATAACGATATCGGGTTCTGCAATGTTAAACATCTTAGAGAAAACTGCTGCCTGGGTTTTTTGAATGTTAAATTCGACTTGGTTACCGACACCCCAAGACAAAATTTCTTCCAGGTGTTTATTGAGGCATGATACCTCATGTTGTCTGCGAAGATGTGCGTCAGCAGCCGATGTTTGAGATTTCAAAGTAAAAGATGAGATAAGTGTGCTGTCGTAAGTAAATTTATCAAAAACAATAAAACTAAAAGCGATAAAAACAGAAAATCAGGCGTCTCTAAATTAAAATGCAAAGATTGTCCTAAAACATAAATTGGCCAAACGGGTAGACATTTTGACAAAAGAATACAGGAACATTATAACAGTTTTTAAAAAAATAAAACAGGCTCAAACTATGCTAACCATTTACTTGATTATCAACATAATTTCGATCCTTCCTTTAAAATCTTACATACAGAAAACAAAGGCTTAAAACTAAATTTGTTAGAATCTATAAAAATAAATAAACTTAAAAATATAGACCTGTTACTTAATGATCAACTAGTTATAAATAATTCACCTTTGTTAAATTTATTCTGTTGACCATATACTTATGATTTTATAAATTACCCATATTGTACCTAATTTAATTTAATTTTTAAACCCTTTGTTGGATTTTCCGGCTATTTTAACCCTTCCACTGTTTTATTTACATCTTCAATATTTAAATTTTATTGCACCCCAGTTTTTAATTTTCACCTTTATTAAATCATTGTCATCTGACGAAGCTACAGTGTTAGCGAAACATGTCATTTTTCTAGTTAATATAGTGAAAATCTACAAGTTCAACTTTGTTTTACTTTATCCCATAATACTATAATTATGGATTTCCACCTAGTATCGGCTGAATTAATTAATTTGATTTTTTAAAATAATTCGAGTATTTATTTAATAAAATATTGATTTTAAAATTGGTACATTGCTTCAGCATAAACGATTACATCTTTTAAGAAAAACAACACAAACAACAATTATCAAATATTTAAAATAGAGGGGGTCTGGTACCGATTTACCCCCCCCCCCCTTATTTTTTTAGTACATGCGCCAGGGACTTTCGAACTATATTTTTTCAGGTAATCATTTGTTTTTGATTGTTATTAAATTTGTCTCTTATAAAATTTCGATAAATCAAGTTCGAACGTCTGCCCTACAGAGGTTCCGGGCGACGCGACTGGGCGACAGTCCGTTTTACAATAATTGCAAAATATCAATTTTATGATAAATTAATAAATTGAATAAGTATTAGACATGGTAATTCAAAATTCGTGCTTAAGCCTGTCGGGCTAAATTTTAAAAAATCGAAGAATTATTAGTTAAAAGACAAAACTTGTTCGACAAACTTTAAGCAACTTCTGAATTGGCATATTCACTACTCACTTCAGATGCCACATCTTAACAGTAACCTTCAAATCCAAGAGTGGATAGGAAACTTATTGCCATCCACTGCTTGAGGTTGTAAAAAGCAAGAAGATGTTTCATTCAACACATCAAAAATATTGCACCAGGATTTATCTTAAAAATGGTATTTTGCAATTATTGCAATTGTTCCTATTTGTCTGGAAAATTCTTGAGTAATGTTTTTCAAGAAAATAAATTAGTTATTGGACGATTAAAATCTAGTTCGGATCGAATCAATTTCGAAAAATCGAATTTATTTTAGACAAGTAAACTATCAAATTAATAACATACTAGTGAGTTATGGATTATAACTTACAGTCATGGGTCTGGTGCAGTACAGGTCAGCTCGATTTTATCAATTTTTGAAATTTTAATTAAGAGCTGGAAGTGTATAGAATAGATTAAAAAAATAAAATCGTTGGACGAACCACTTTTTTCGCCAAAAATTCAAATAAAAGTTTCATAATTTACAGTAGTTTTCGAATTATTTTCACGCAAAAACTCTCTTAAAACTATAATCACAGAAAAATAAAGGGTTTATCACTACAATAAAATGAAAGAATACTTACAGTGTTGTCAAACATGGCCATTTTTCTTAATGCTTTGTTAATGTCAATACACATTGTTCGCACATTCTCAAATAAAAAAAAAATTATAACAACGCTTTTCCACAGCCATCTCTAATAAAATAGAAAAACTAAATACGGCTATGGATTTTCCTTGTCAACTGCTAACTAATGAAATCAAAAAAAGTCTAGTAAAACCTTTATGCGGTAATGGCATCGTACATTAGCGTGGCGGGCTTCGCCCGCCCCGCAACTAATATAAACATCCTTGGGCTACGCGATAGAACGCCGCCTACGCGACGGCCGCTGCCGCGGCCTAAGATACACCTTAAGGCTGATTGCCCACAGGACGGTAACGGCACGATTTGTCGCGCGCGGTGTATCGCGCCGCATCTGCTGAGTGTTCGCCCACTACACGGTATATCGTGCGAAACTTGTTTAGATTAATATTCCGTGTTGCCGGATCGATTTTGGTTACTTGGTCAGTTGTTGCTATGAGATTAGAAGTGATGGATCGAAGAAAAGTAATTTTATTAGCGATGGTTTAACGTAGGCGCCGAAGAAGGCAAGCTATTAAAAGTCAAAGGCAATATTGGGTCCATCCCATTTTGAGGGTCAGATTTGTGGAAGGGGCGTTTTATACATTATTTGAAAAACATAGAGAAAGTCCTGGGAAATTCTTTAATTATTTCCGCATGAGTAGAGAGACGTTTGATTATTTAGTCGACCGATTAAAAGAATCTATAGGTCTTCAAGATACACAAATAAGATAATGTGTATCTCCAACCGAAATTACTGTCCTTATATTCATTACACCTTTTGTCCCACAAACACTTCTTAAGGCCGGGACACACCTATCATGCACCCTTCCGATCCGACTCCGATCATACAGTCGGATGAGTGCCTGGACCGCTATTCTCCAATTTAAGAGAAGTGAATGGTCTCGCGCGAGAGAGTAACTATTATAAACATCCTTGGGCTACGCAATAGAACGCCGGCTACGGGACGGCCGCTACCGCGGCCTAAGTTACACCTTTATTTGTTTTTTTCCGAATAGTCGACCGAAACCAAACCTACTTGAATTGGCAACAACGCTTTTCCTTGTCAACTGCTAACCAATGAAATCAAAACAAGTCTGTGCGACCTAGGCTAAGAGTCCATTTTTTTTTTCTGTGTAAATTACGAGTAAAATAGTTCGTGTGTCACATATACATTTACTATGGAGAACTATAGGGTAGGAGGCCGATCGATAATGGCAGCACTTTCAAATTCTGTCCCGGTTTTTTGGTTAGTTCGCTATTGGCCGATGGATGGCTGTCGCGTCCGAAGTGGGCTGATGTTGTCTTCTTCTTCTTCGTTTTTAATATGGAAAACTAGATTCTCCATAGTTTTAACTTTTACTTAAACCCTTTATTTTTCTGTGCTTTTACTTTTGACAATTGACATTTTATTTTTCGAAATAACAAATAATGTTTGAAGGCAAGACAAGGCAAATAACGTTGTATTGTAATTAATTTCCATATTTATAATGAATAATGGTACAATTTATAAAAGTAGAGTTTGCTTTGTGTCGGGGTGTAAGACAGGATCTTTTTCAGAGAGAAAACGCAGCCAAATAAGTCTCTTTCTAGCGCCAAAGGTATAGCTAGAATGTTTAATACCCTGTATTTTAAAAACCAAGCATCGTTGGAACTTTATACAGGCCGAGTTTACTAATAAGTATAACAAAGTAATTCGAACACGCGCGCCATCTTACAGCGACTCGTAAAGCTGAATTACCGATGCTAATTTGGGACCGAATCCAATGCACTGCGATCGGCCTCCTACCTCAAGTCCTCCATAACATTTACATTTAGGTAAATATCTATGGTGTGAAACGAGAATATTTAAAAAATACTTTTTTGGAAAAATTGCTTTATCCAACATTTTTTAAGCTTTAATTTGTTCCTTTTGAGGTAAGCTTTTAAAAAAATCCAAAAATGTTATGAAATCCGAGCTGACCTATATGACACCAGAACCTATAGTCATATTAAAGTAGTATTATATTTATTTATATTACAATTACAAGCAGAATTCGCATTGATATTGAAATTAAAGGAAAACACTTTCATCAACAAGTACTCGTCGTCGGGAGCTTCGTTCAAAAACTTCTCTATTTCAGGTCGTTCTAATGTCTGGGACTTTTTTGGTTTGTAACCCTGTGATTTGCTTTTCAAAAAGCTCGTTAGTTTGCCATATTTTGAAATGTCGATTTTTTTATAAAGGTGAATAGTCGAGCGAAGCATCGAGTATTTTGTCCATAGCGACAATGGGGCTAATTTTTTTTGCAAATGTAAAAAATAAGCCAATAGAACATTTTCATCGATACCTTTTATCTTCCGTGAATTCATTCAAGACTCAAACATTTTGAACTCCTTGTCGTAAGCATCTCGGGACTTTTGCTTCTTTTCCTTTATTTTCTATAGGTTTTTTTCTTTACAAAAGCTTCCCTTTTCTGCAGGGAAAACTGACAAGTGTCAAAATTTATTTAAACATTTGCTAACAATGTATCATGCCCATGGCAACCAAACAATTAACCAACTTTGACCAAAATGTAAAAATGTCACTGTCAAGTCATTCTGACATTTATAGGCTACTGAGACGCAAGTAGCTTTGATTATTTTTATTTTCAATATTTTGATTATTATATTATCTCATAAAAAAGATTTCTTCCACTTGTTGGATAATAGTATATTATTTAACGAGCGTATAATGTAGGCCATAATAAAACGAGTATGAAGTTTACGGCACGAGCCAAAGGCGAGTGTTGTAAATCGTCCGAGTGTATTATGGTTTATTAGATGCGAGTCAAATACTATACTTTATATAAAACCATCCATTTATACAGTGCCTGAAAAAAAGTTCAGTTCATATGGGAAATATAATAATTACACTTGTTGTTTTATGATAATTACACTTGTTGTATTATGGATAGCATAATGCTCTTATTATCAGAAAAAAAGTTGAGTTCCTATGGGAAATATAATAGTTACACTTGTTGTTTTATGATAATTACACTGGTTGTATTATGGATAGCATATTGCTCTTATTATCAGAAGTATTATGCACCTATTATTAAACAGTTGTAGTTAAAACATTATATGCCACTTGTGTGTTATGTTTCCTAAGTCACTTGATAATTTATATATAAATCTTTCTCGCGTGACTTATTTTTAACATAACACACTAGTACCATAAATAACAATTATTCTCATAAAATTTATGTGGTACAGATTCCACTACCTTCATCAAATGTAGCCGTAATTTTCTGTATAATTTTGGAAAATTTAGCCTTTGGACACTTTACTTTGATTGGCATTAAAGTGCGACTATACAAACTTAAGTTTGTACCGAGGGATAAACCGCGGAAGAATTTTGGTGTACTAATCTTGGGAATTAGTGACATTATTAAAGGAATTAGTAGGCATTACAGGAATTAGTCGAGGCATTGGAGAAATTAACCACGGTGTTAGAGGTATTACTTTGAAACTAAGACTTTATTTTGGCATTAAATTTACTTTATTGTGTTAAATAATGCCTTGATTGTTATAGTTTAAATTTATTTTCTTAAGTTATTTTCGACGAATATTTCCCTCAAATGCTAAAGTTCCCATAAGAGAAATGCAATTTTCGCAAAATTACAGCGAAAACAGCACTGCCAGAAATCGAAAATGGCATTGCAAGTTTATATTGTTGACGAAACGTCAAAGCGGGATTTTATTGTTAACAAGCGTCAAAAAATGTAATATTCTGACAATTAACGTCATCTTATTGAGTGACAGCAGACAAAAAAGTCAATGTCAACGAATGTTTTCCTTTCATTTTGTCAAGAATTGTTAATAACTATCTCTTTGCATTCTGTTAAATAAAATATTTAAATTTACTTGATTCGAGTTCTTAATTAATTTGGGAAATATTCAAATAAATTACACTCGTGCATAAAAATAACCAGATAATTTTGATGCACTTGTGCACTTACCCCCGAATATTTCTCTCATGTATAAAAACTACCATATGAAACGGGAATTGCCCAGTAGGTGCGAAAATGTCCCGCCGAAAATTTCCCTATAGGTCCGTATCTAAGTAACAATAATTAATATTTACAATAGCACCTTGTAGGTGTATTATTGTGTTGATATTATGTATTTGTCATTTTGACATACATAAATCAAATTTAAAAAGTCGTAAAAATGTCGCGATTGGGATGTGATTCATTAAGTTTAATTTTAGAGAAAGTTACCGAAAGTAAACCTAAAAATACATTACTAAACCACCAGTATATATGGAGACAGTTCATGGATTTTATTAAAGAGAGAAATTATAGTTTAAACGAAAATACTTTAATACCGACGCTGGCCAATATTCTGACTGACTGGGCCTACAATATGAAAAAGAAAAATGGTGAGGATTATAAAGATTTTACTGTAAAGACTATTTGGAACGTTACGTCAAAATTATTAATGGAAAAATATCAAAACGAATATAACATTAAATTTAATCCCTCTACTGATACGGAATTTAAAACAGACCCGCAGAAAAGAAAGGAAAGCGCTGTATCACTTAAATACAATGAGTTTAAAAATATGGTACAGAATTGTGATGAAGAAACGCCTGATGGCTTGCAAAAAAAATTGTTCTTTGTTTTGTCATACAAACTAGCATGGCGAGGAGGAGAGGGAGTAAAATGTTTAATTTCGTATTTCAAAGACGATATTAATAACACAGGAGAAAAAACAGGCAGAATGGAATACAACCCAATATTCGACAAAACAACACAAGAAGGAGAAAAACCTTGTGCACCACCCAAGTGGCTAGTTAAAAACAAAATTAATCCGGATTTGTGTCCAGTAAGGTTGTTTAAAAAGTTCTTAGAAAAAAGAAATAACATAAATATTCCGCGATTGTTTTTAACTGTTAATCCTTTCTGGAAATTGAGCACGTGGTATAAGAATATCCGTGTCGGAAAAAATATAATCACTCGGTGGACCTCAACGGAAGAAAAAAAGTCAGGTTTAGCGACTGAAAAGGTTAAAATCACCAACCATTCACTGCGTGCAACAGCTATTTCGAAATTAGCAAAGCAAGGGGTTGAAAAAAATACGCTAATAAAAATTACTGGACATTCCAACCCAAAATCCATAAAGCCGTATCTTCAACTAGACGAGGAACACCACTCTAATATAATAGAAAAAATTAGGGAAGACAATGATAAGGCTAATCATAACCCAGAAACTAATATCTTTATGCCAGGTTCTACAAGTTCTAATTCAATGGCAAACTCACATACATTAACAAGTAATGCAGCAGACTCCAAAAATAGTAATTTTTACAATAATTGTGTTTTCCACTGCAATTCATGCAATTTTTAATTTGTTTATTTTTATATAATTAAATATAACGTTTAAATAAAAATATTAAATTTTGTGCTTTCATTTCACGTACTCGAGAAATATTCTACCGAATTACATTCGTGCATCAAAATAGACCCGTTAATTTTTCATTCAAGCATGTTGTCAGTAAAAAACTGGATTCGGTTATTTTCATATTTTGTTTAAAGAGCCCTCCACCTTCGGTGTCGGGCTCTTTTGCCAAAATATGAAAATAAACTCATCCAGTTTTTAAACAACATGCTTTCATAAAAATCGGTAATTTTGATGCACTTATGTAAAAACTTACGACAATATATTTTATGTGCAGTGGCGGCCGCATAACCATAAGAAAATAAAATGGCTTCTTTTTAAATATTATATTTTTATACATTTATGAATTTTTTTATTTATGGTAGGTACATATTTACATTTAAGTAGGTATCTAATTATACACTCGGTTATTCGCTTATATTCAAATATTAGGTAAGTTGTCAAATAAATTTCCATGTTTTAAGTTTACCGACTTTAAGATACAAAGATACATTTTATTATTTATTTAAAGTGAAATTTACCATTGGGATAAGAGGAATTAGTGGGCATTGGTGGGTATTAGTTGGCGGTTAACCCCTCAGTGTGTACCTAATATTTTGAAAAATCTGATGACATTTTTATTATTCTCGAAATTCAGCAATTCTTCATAAATAAAACTATGAACATTAAGATTATACAAAATTTGTGTGTATTTTTTAATACATACCTTCATATATTTTTTATTTCGTTATAGTTAGTTAGATAATCAATAAAATACGATATAAATATAGTTTAAAAAAACTGAAAAACACGCTTTAATAATCAATAAAATTAAAAAGTGCGAAAATAAATATAGTTTAAAATAATTCTTAAAATTTTTAATATAGGCAGAAAATAATAATGAACGATAAACATCAGTATTATTGGGAAAAAAGCGCTGGGTGCTCGATATACGAAAAATATAGCACAAAGCGATCCACGCTTTTTTTTCACTATAATACTAATGTTTATCATTCATTATTATTTTCTGCCTATATTAAGAATTTCAAGAAGTATTATTAACTATATTTATTTTCCGGTTTTTAGTTTGATTAACTATTAAAGCGTGGTTTTTAGTTTTTTTAACCTATATTTATTTTTGATTTTTTAGTTTGAGTTATTGTTAAGAAAAAAAATTTTTTTTAGTAGATTGAACTAGATTAGTATATTATTGTATTGTCAGCGGTTCTTGATAAGTCTACAAAATTTAAATTAAATCTGACCGTTTAAAGTGGGTCAAAATCGGGTTCAAGAAGTCGGTTACAAACAAACATACATACAAATCCGAACAAACGACAAAAATTGTCAAAATTAAAAAAAAAATTGTCAAAATTCTATTTTGACGGGTAACATTTTTTTTTTTATTTTTCTCTATTCTTAGCGACAATATCTATACGACCCCACGTTTGTTTCATTACTATCGGTTATTCTAATAATTCTGACATATTGACAGGTGTCAAATTTTGACAGGAGAATTTTTTGCTCTTTTTTCCCGAAGTCTCCGCATCGAATACTATACGACCCCATAATTATTTGTTTCGTCAAAATCGCCTCTTCGTTTTATACCTGACAGCTGTCAAAATTTGACAGAAGTATTTTTAGCGTGTAGATTATTGTATTTTCAGCGGTTCTTGATAAGTCTACAAAATTTAAATTAAATCTGACCGTTTAAAGTGGGTCAAAATCGGGTTCAAAGAAGTCGGTTACAAACATACAAACATACAGGTGAAGCTATAGTTGAATTCACATAAACTTTTAACGTCGTGACATTTCAGTTCTGTCATACTTGTCAAATACTGCAGCAACTCATAAAATATAAATTTGTAATGGCTAAGTTTAATTAGTATAATTGTAATTGTACTGCACACAAAGTGTGTCTATCTTGTATTATTTCATACGATTAAAAAGAGATAGAAATAAAAAGAGTTGGTAGAACAATTCCAGAAAAGAAAAAGAAAAAATACTGACCAATCTCAGCTGTATAAGAAATTTAGTAAGTTGGTGAAATCTAAAGTAACTAGACAATGACAAGTATTGACATTTGGCATTAAAACTTTATGTGAATTTAACTATAATAAAAGGGTGTTAATAAATGACTGAATTTTCAGGGTTTATAGTCGTTTTGGCAACAAGTCCCCACTCGGATCAATGGGAACTTTTAGTATGTAGTATGGATAAGTACACTGGCGTAACAACGTCGCGGCTAGACCTCGATAAAAATACGTGAATAAAAAGGATAAAATGATGTTCTTTAATAACATAACCTTGTAACTTGTTGTCCGATAAAAACAATAAAAAATACACTTTTTTTAGGTCAAAGCCAAACCGACCCTAGGGACCCCAAGAATTTTTGTCCATGTCGTAAAATTAAGACATCACCAGAGGACGACTATGGATGTCTAAAGGTGACGTTCACAAATAGTAGGTATAAGGTATGGGTTACATTTACTGGGTGAGTGCCAAAAGTGGCATAATTACCTAAAAGGTCCGTTTTAGGCAATTTTTTAAACAAACTAAGAAAAAAATTAAATAAATAAAGTATGTTTAAACAACAAATTGTAGGGTAAATAAGGTTTTTCACCCTATTTACATAAATCTTGTAAATTTATTGTATTTAATGTTTAATATTATTATTGTTATAGATCACATATTGTCATTGATTCAGGTTATAACCCATACTGGATGATACTAAAAAATATAAATAAATAAAAATAAATAAAAAGTCTGTTTAAACAACAAATTGTAGGGTAAATAAGGTTTTTCACCCTATTTACCTAAATCTTGTAAATTTATTGTATTTAATGTTTAATATTATTATTGTTATAGATCACATCACACATCACACATTGATTCAGGGTATAACCCATACCGGATGATACTATGTTATTAAACATAAGCTATAACAATAATAATAATACCTAGTAGAGTTTAAGGTTAAGTTTAAAGTTAGGTTAGTATTTATATGAGTGTACATACACAATTAGAATTTATTGGAACTAATTATTAAAACCAACTTGAGACTGTATTATAGAGATGTAGTGCCAAGTGAATATTCGTTTTATACATTCTCTATTTCATCATTATACCGTAAATTTTTGCATCAAGGAGGGCCTTGCATCTAAGGATGTAATGCTTAGCCGTAAAGCTTAATATCTGTTGGGTGTCACCTGAATTAATAATCAATCAGTTATTCCGTCATCTTTAACAGTCGTTACAAGTAATTTGATTCATCGCTAATTTTTCCAATTTCTTGAATAATTCACACAATGGGCTTTACGGAACAGCAGAAAATATTCATGGTTGAAGCGTATTTTTAAAACGGGGTAAGGGTAAATGGTGAGTGGCAATACAATCCGGGTTTCTGCATGGCCGATGTTCACGAACATTTTCCTAACGTTGATTTTATTGCTGGGGGTTTTTATCATTGCCTGAAAAGAACCGTGGCTGTGTTTAGGGAAACAGGTTCTATAAAAAACAAAAAAAAGCAGGAATACCATCTGTAAGAACAGAAGAAAGGGCAAGTATTTCAAGAAATACAAGCCGCAGATTTTGAAAGACGCAGGAATTACTCTCAATGGTTTACCCAAAATGTATTAGAAAGAAATGATTTATTAGACCAGACATTTTTTTCGGATGAAGCCTGGTTCCACCCCTCCGGTTATGTGAATTCTCAGAATATACGCATGTGGAGCAGTGAAAATCCCCATTTTTTTGTAGAGTCAACATTGCACCCTCAAAAAATCGGTGTCTGGTTACCTGTTTCCCGAAGCAGAATTGTTTGTCCTATTTTTTTCCATGACATAGTTACAGCACAGCGGTATAGAGACAATATTTTGAATCCATTTGTGGAGCAAAAACTTGACGACGAACTACGTTTTGGATATTTTCAACAGGACGGTGCAACCGCCCATACAGCCGCCGAAACTATTAACTACTTACGCAATTTTTTCGACGACAGATTGATCAGTTTTCGACCAGACATTGAATTCCCACCTAGATCACCTTGTTTAACTGTTATGGAATACTTCATTTTCACCAGTTGCAAATTTAGAACAATTACAAGAAATGATTATCCAAGAATGTGGTAACATTTCTCCAGATATGCTGGTCAACACTTTGGAAAATATGAAGAGACGTGTGAATTTATGCTTGGACCATGGCCGTGGCCAATTTCAGCAATTTATGTAATTATTTTTTTTTTCTTTCTGCATATTCTTACTTTGTTAACTTTGTAAATAACAAAAATAAATTTGTATTTGTCTACTTATTTTATTACTCATTAGTTTGGCATAATATCATGTCATAATATGAATTTGACAAAATTTTAACCTAGATTTGGTTAGATATATCGTCCCCCTATGATTGTGATCTAAACAAAGCCCTACGTTCTTTAATTCAAGCCCTCTTTGATGCAAATAATTTTTGCTCCCACGGTATAGCTTGATAGTATGAAATATGTTACAGGAGAACTGTTTTATTTATCTTTTAATATAATTCTGAGCCCGGATAGTGATATGAGTGATACTTGGAGTGATGTCTCGCATTTTATTGTGCGTTCGCTTTGCGCTCGGTTTGACATGTTTGCGGATGTTCTGACTGGGGGCACTTTTGACATTGTCGGTGTCTATCGGAGACATGGCTTAATTCTGATACGGTTGATGGTGGAGTTGTGGAGTACGACTTGAGGGATTTGATTTGATCAGAAATGACCGCACTGGTCGGGGTGGGGGTGTGGCCTTTTATACAAAGAATTGTTTCAATTATTCTGTGTTAGAAATACCTAAAGGCAATACATCCTTGGAGCAACTGTGTTGAAGTTAGGCTGGGTGGAAGACGAGTGTGCTTGGGTACGCTATACAGGGTGTTTCATTAAGGGTGGCCACCGGCCATATCTCGGAAACTACTAGGCATAGAAACTTGAAAAAAAAAAAAATTAAAGCGGTCATGAGAAAATTCTGGAAATTACTTTTAAGATCCTCATTTCTTCGCAAGGGGGCACATGTGAAATTTTTTTTTTAATTCTAAATTTCTCCGAAAATTCCCATATTAAGGAATAACTCTGATTACATTATCGAAAAGCTTAGACAATTCTCCATCATTTTGGTTTAAGGCTCCTTGGCGTACCGACCGTCGAGTGGGAGAAGCAATTGAATGTGTAAACATTAAAATCGCTGTAACTTTTAAACGACTTATCCGATTTTACTAAATTTAAGCTTGTTTGGAAGGGAAAGGTAAGTATCTTCAATCGCCGTGTCCGGCAGTACACGATAGTCTTTAATAAAATTGCTAGAGGGCGCAATTTGTAATAATAACAGTTTTTTCGATTTTATCCCGAAAATTCAAATCATACGGTATAACTATGACAGCATAATCGAAAAGTAGATGAAATTTGCAAGAAAAGATGTAAAGACCGCAGTTCGATATCTTTGTTCGTTTCAGAGTTATTGCAAAAACAATAATTTTTAATACAAATTGCGCCCTCTAGCAATTTTATTAGAAACTATCGTGTACCATTGGATACGACAGTTGAAGGTACTTACCTTTCTCTTCCAAACAGGCTTAAATTTAGTCAAATCGGTTAAGTCGTTTAGAAGTTACTGTGATTTTAATGATTACACTTTCACTTGAAAGTGTAAACATTAAAATCGCTGTAACTTCTAAACGACTTATTCGATTTTACTAAATTTAAGATTGTTTGGAAGAACCTTCAATTGTAGTATCTAATGGTATACGATAGTTTCTAAAAAATTGGTAGAGGGCGCAATTTGTATTAAAAATTATTGTTTTGGCAGTAACTCTGAAACGAACGAAGATATCGAACTGCGGTCTTCACATCTTTTCTTGCAAATTTCATTTACTTTTCGATTATGATGTCATAGTTATACCGTATGATGTGAATTTTCGGGATAAAATCGAAAAAACTGTTATTATTACAAATTGCGCCCTCTAGCAATTTTATTAAACACTATCGTGTACTTACTGTTGGATATGGCGATTCAAGATACTTACCTTTCCCTTCCAAACAAGCTTAAATTTAGTAAAATCGGATAAGTTGTTTAGAAGTTACAGCGATTTTAATGTTTACACATTCAATAGCTTCCCCTATTCTGATGAATGTCGGTACGCCAATGAGCCTTAAACCAAAATGATCCAGAATTGTCTAAGCTTTTCGATGATGTAATCAGAGTTATACCTTAATATGGGAATTTTCGGAGAATTTTAGAATTTAAAAAAAAAATTATTGTGCCCCCTTGCGGCGAAATGAGGAACTTACAAATAATTTCCAGAATTTTCTCATGACCGCTTTAATCATATTTTTTTTTCCAAGTTTTTATGCCTAGTAGTTTCCGAGATATGGCCGGTGGTCACCCTTAATGAAACACCCTGTATAGACCTCCTAACTCTAATTTAAACGTCTGTACCTATAGACTAATTAGAAAATACTTTGGTGAGTTTCTTGCCTGAATTTGACGTTGTTGCTTTTGGCGGCGATCTTAATGTAGATCTTAGTAACCCCAATAGTGCGGGTACTGTGTATCTTTGTAGTTTATTTAATAAATACGGATTAGCACAATGTATTAAGGATCATACTCGCGTCACTTCTTCTAATATCTCATTCTTAGATGTCCTGGTATGCTCGGAATTAAAATATTGTACAGAGTGCATCCGTAATCAACATGAACAACATATCCGACCACAAGATGATCAACCTTATGATCAGGATATGTAGAACAAGCCCGGTCCTACCTTCAAAACTCATCGAGACTATTTAAACGTTTATTACAATGATTTTTTGCTGGATCTACAAAATATTAACTGGCATTACATTTATATTCCATAACCGATATCGACGCAATGTTGGATTTCCTCAAAACCAATGTTATAAATCTTTTTAACCTACATGTTCCTCTTAAAACTTTAAAAATTACTAATTCCCCAGCGCCCCGGATAACACCCACTATGAAAGTTATGATGAAGCTCAAAGACAGGGCATTTTCTAAGTACAAAAAACTTAAAACTGACGCTACTTGGACATATTATAAAAGCTTAAACGCAATCAAGTAAACATTGCAGTCAAAGCCGAAAAAATAGTAATTTACGTTACAAGTCCGGAAAATACTGTTTTTTTACGAGTCGACAAAATTGGAAGTCTGCGAGTCCAAAAAAACTGTTTTCGGACGTGTTGCGTACACTATTTTTTCGGCAACCGTGTAGAATAACAAATCAATGAGACACACAGTTCGATGTATCGACATAACAGACATTATCAGGTGAGAGTAAATGGAGAAATGTCTACACAACATCTAGTCAGCAGCGGAGTTATACAAGGCTCAGTAATAGGACCTTTGCTCTTTACAGCATATCTGTTTGATCTAGTGGATGTTATTGAAACAAAAATGAAAAACTTTGCTGATGACAGTAAAATATATACAAACCCTCGTTTTTACTCAGACCAGCTTAAAGGTGACCTTCAAAGGGTAGAAGTATGGACCAAAACATGGGGAATGAATTTGAATGAATCTAAATGCACAGTATTAAGAATTGGTCCAGACAACCCAAATAAGGAATATACATTAAATAATGCATTATTAACAGTAGTGGATGAGCAGAATGACCTGCGAGTTACTGTAACTGCAGACTTAAAGTGGAAAAAGCATATTGTGAGTATTGCCAAGAAGGCCAACTCTTTTGTCTACCTTGTAAAACAGGCATTCAAAGACCACTCAATAGAAATGATTGCGAAATTATATAAAAACTATATTAGACCAAAGATAGAATATGCTTACAACGTATGGAACCCATATTATGTCAAGGATATTGAGATACTAGAAAGGATTCAGAGAAGAGTTACCAAAATACCCACTACACTGCAAAATTTATCATACCCAGAAAGACTGAAAAGATTTCAGTTAACAACACTAAGGGGACGGAGACATAGAGGAGACCTTATTGAGACATATAAAATAATTGGTAGGCACTATCAGTGTAAAATCCGAAACATCTTCCAACTGAACCAGAATCCACAACTGCGAGGGCACTCTATGAAAATAGACAAAGAAAAAGCTGCTAAGCTCCAAAGGAAGAATTTTTTAACCAATCGTGTGGTGTATTTATGGAAGGCACTTACAGAGGAAACAGTGACGGCAGCAAATTTAAATATATTTAAAAACCGGTTGGATAAAGAACTAAAAAAAAGCGCAGCAAAAATGATCCATTATACATAGTCAATATTATAATGTAAACAACAACACATTTTAACAAACAATAGCTTCATCGGTATACCGCTTGCTATTGGTTAATTACAGTATTACAGTATTACAGTATTACAGTATTACAGTATTACAGTATTACAGTATTACAGTATTAAAGTATTACAGTATTACAGTATTACATTATTACAGTATTACAGTATTACAGTATTACAGTATTACAGTATTACAGTATTACAGTATTACAGTATTACAGTATTACAGTATTACAGTATTACAGTATTACAGTATTACAATGAGACACATTTCTTTATTATATTTCTTTGTAGAACAAAATTTCGAACATTTTATTTCTTATTTGTATTAAATATTGAAATTCGAACAGAATATACGTACTAACAGAAACATTCTAATTCCTATTTATATTAATATTTATATTAAAATTCCAGCAATTGCTAATACTGATGTAATTCTTCCCGGACTAGGCACGTACTTCCCGGACTAGGCCGGAGAAATGCTACTTTCTCAAAGGAAAAGCGTCCGGGAAGTGGGTACTTCCGACGGTTGCCGAAAAAAGCTTATTTAAAAAATTTCTTTAGAGAAGACCCTAAAAACTTTTGGCGCACCATTAATTATTTAAATTTAAGTTCTAACTCTCAATCATCTAATTCATTGTTAAAAATGTTAAAGGTGGGCGACTCTAATAATTTTAATATTTTTTTTGCTAATTCACTACCCATTGTCGTCTCTGCCGATCTTAACTTTATCGAACAAAACTACGGAAATAAAAGGTTTTAACAACTGTGATTTATTTAAATTTAATGCGTTTACTGATGTAGATACTGACAAAGTTATTATCAGTTTGAAGAGCAACGCGGTTGAAAATGATAGTATAAATTTAAAAATGCTGCATTATATAACTCCTTATCTATCAGATGTTATGTACTTCATAATCGATAGATGCCTTTTGTCAGGCTATTTTCCGAATGCCTGCATGGAAGACCGCCAAATATTGTGCCTGTTCCTAAAGTTACCAGTTCTAAACAGCTGTCGAATTATAGCATCAGTATCCTACCTCCTACCTACTTTATCTAAAATCCTTGAAAGAGTTGTTGCTGACCAATTAACTTCTGTTTTGAATACTAATAACATTCTTCCGCCGACTTAATTGGGGTTCCGTAAAAACCACAGTACAACCACGGCCTTGTTAAATATAACTGACAACATTTTGGAGGATTGGGATAACAATAACTGTAGCTGCCTTATTTTACTCGATTATAGCAAGGTCTTTGATACAATTGGGCATGATAAACTACTTACTAAACCTAAATTTTTTGGCTTGGGTGATGTAGCATTACAATTTTTTAAATCATATTTCTCTAACAGATCTCAGATGACATATGGGTCTGTAGTTTGGTGGACAAAGACACAGCAAATGACGACAGTCACAAAACTCAACAGCGTACAGAGGCTGGCCTGCTTGTGCATCAGCGGTGCAATGAGAAGCACCCCCACCGCAGCAATGGAAGTCATACTAGGACTAACACAACTAGATATACACATGCATGAAAATGGAGGCTAACTGCAGCGCCTCTAGGATGAAAACAAACGGGGAATGGAAGCAACGTCCCGAGAAAATAGGGCACACAAGAGCCACGGATCTCATCAACGACGAGCTCCTGGAAATGCAAACCGATCGCATGAAAGCGATATATAACTTTACAAAACCATTTAATGTCAGGTTCGACCCTGATATTATGTGGTCCAAAGGAAAATCTCCGTCGCTAGACAATGGCCTAGTTTGGTACACTGATGGATCGAAAACGGCCAACAGAGTAGGCGCAGGTATATTTGGGGAAAGACCCAGAATGGAAATCAGCATCCCCCTGTTAAACTACGCCGTAGTATACCAAGCAGAAGTTGATGCGATACAAGCATGCGTACAAAAGAATCTTGAAAAGGGCTACCAAGACCAAAAGTTACACATCCTCTCGGACAGCCAAGCTGCTCTGAAAGCTCTGAACTTCTTCCGATTTACATCAAAAATCACAATGGAGTGCCTTAACGGCCTAAAAGACCTGGCAGCCAGAAACAACAAGGTTGAACTCCTATGGGTTCCTGGTCACTCAGGGATAAAAGGCAACGAAAAAGCAGATGAACTGGCAAGAACCGGATCTGCTCAAAATTTCAGGGGCCCAGAACCCGCCCTTGGAATATCAAAAAAGGTAACCAAAACAACATTAGACAGATGGGCGCAAAAACAACATCTATCTCGATGGAACGGTACACCTGGCCAGGCACACGCACGGGCCGATATCGATAGGCCCTCAAAGAAGCTATCAGCTGGAATGCTGCTCTTGACGCGCACCCAGTTAAAACAAGTGACCGGCCTACTAACAGTCCATTGTCGCTTAAGAAAACACCTTTAACGAATGGGAGTCTATAATGGACCCATTGAATGTAGACTTTGCGGTGAAGAGGACAAAACCGCCTCCCATATCATATACAGCTGCGAAGCGCTAAACCGTAAAAGATTCAAAATCTTCGGAAACATTCGACGTGCCGATAACCTCCCGCATGACAAACTTGGAAGAAAACTACTGGACCTCGTAGCAGGAACAAACATTTCCTACGCACAATAAGCGGCGCACAATAAGCCAGAAGGCTGCAGTGTAAGAAGCTTGTGCCACATGTCAAACCCGACCCCCGCCTTTAACCAACCAACCAACCAACAGATCCCAGCGGGTAATGTTTAATGGTAGTCCTTCTCAAATGCATTTCATTAGTAGAGGTGTGACTCAGCACAGCATTTAAATTTGTTAATTAAGGTGGGAGTATCAACATGCTTGCCAACCTATAACCTATTTCGCGTAGATTTATTTATGTTTTCTAGCTTTTATACAAAATTTAAAGAAAATCAGTATCGACTTAATATTCTATAGTTAATAATTGACATCTCCTATTTAATAAATATTAAGGAATTTCATAACTTATTTTAGGAGAATTGTTTACCGAAAAATATCGGGTAAGATTTTTTTTAACAATATTATGTCATTGTCGTTCATTGTTCTTGCACTATTCAATTCTCCCAAAATTAGCAATGAAATAAATTGATATTTTTGTAATATATCAGATACTACCTAAATAATGTACGGACAATATTGATTTTCTTTACATGTTAGTTATTAAAATAATGAACTCAAAAAATTAACGCGAAATAGGTTATAGGTTGGCAATAGATTAAATGACGTTGAGAATTTAACCTTAATGTTTCTCACATTTTAGTAATAAAAATGAGTTACTAACTGCTCAATTTCTTTAGCAATCGAACTTGCTGATTCATTACCAAAACGAATAATTTTTTACACAATATTATTGTAACAATAAATATCACGGGTACGACTAAAAAACGCATTGTTACTTGCTGGTTTGTCTCACCTGTCATTTCGAAAGACTTGACATTTGAATTAAAATTAAGTCGTAGTAGTATACCTAAGAAAAATTATCACTTATTAATTTTATTAGGTTAATAGGCTATAGACTATCGTGATAGTCTCCCGTTGCTATAAGCAACGTAAACAAAAAGGAGCCTTATAATTGGTTGAAAATAAATTTATGAAATTTTCACAATAATAAAATTAACACCAATATATTAATTTCCACGGCAGCGGTAATATGTGTTTAAATTTTAATTATTATAGTCCAAGAGCTAGAATATAAAAAAAATAATTTTGTTCCAGTTTTTTTTGGGCGCAATGGTACATCACTTTCATCCAGAATATTTTCCATGCTGGTATCTTTTACTTTATCCAAAAGCTCTTATTCAGTATTAATTCCTTCAATAAGCTCTTTGGGCATTTTGGAATCTAATAAACCAATCTTGTGACAGGATTGATCTGGTATATCACTAATTACTAGTTAATTACGCGGTAGCGTTCTGACTATAATAAACATTATTAATTATCAATGGTAGCATTTCTGACCGAGAATACCAGACCTGGTCCTTTCACATAAGGGTAGAATTACTAGTATAAATAACTAATACAAATATATAGCAAGAGCACTCTTGGAGATGATGGAGTTTTTCATGATAACGTCAACGTCGTCTCGTTCTGTTAGTTGTATCTACTGTTAATACCAAACGACTTACCAATGTCGACCAAACAGCAATATCCAGGTGATGATGTTAACAATAACGTCGCAGCACTCGCAGCGACGCGTCTTTAGGGCGCGAGAGCGAACCGTTCAACCTTTGTTAATGAAACCCTTTATATTGATTGTTACAATAAAACAACACCCAGTTTAAACAACAACTTATAAATCTATTAACAACAATTATAAAGAAAGGTAGAAAGAAAAGTTACTGAACAAGAAAAAGAAAGACTGTAAAACTAATACAAAATATGTATTATGCTAACTAATAAAGAGAGATTGTTCTATTTAAATGCGTTTACTGTACGAATCCAAAAATTACCCATTTAATATTTAAAACCCTGTGAACAAATAAAAATTACTATTTTTAATTCAATACAACCCTGTAATTTAATCACCTAAAGATTAATTTATGATAATCCCCGAAAACTGAAAAGTCTAAACACTAAAACCCTGAAACTTATAGGTAAAAACCACAATGATACTTAAAACCCACAATTTAACTTTACACTTTTAAGAAACAAAGGATTCACTACACAAGAGGTATATCAAAGAGAGAAATGAGTCCGAAACTATGTACTCTTAAAAACCCGCCTAGTTACACCTGAAAATAAAGCCTCTTTGGTACTTGGTCAAACCGAACCCGATAACAGAAACTTCGGAACTTAGTAAACCGAACACGACAATAGAAACTTAGGAACTGAATTGTGAATCTCCCTGATTAAGCATCTAACTTCTAAAGACACCCCTTAAATTATGCTTATTCAAATATTTAGCTATTTGAACCTATAGAAAGTACTAAAATCAATATCATCCCTCGGTACCAAGTGATAGTTTATTCTATCCAACCAATCAGAGGTCATTTCTCTCTAAGACTCTGCCTTAGATCATAAAACAGGGTCGTCCCAATATATGATTGTAGACATTACCGCTAGGTGACTCTAGTTATACCCTCTCGATATTTAATTAAAACCTTTTCTCTCTTTATGGACATTTTACCTTAAAAATCATATCTATAGCTAAACAATACATTCCATACTTATAAAATAACCGTAAAAACGGTCTTACAAATAACATTCCTAAATAACCTTAAATTTAAAGTACAGCAATCAGATTTACTTAAAAAAAACCCTTTTAAGCTGTTCCAGGGAAAATAAAAGAATAAATCTGATCCGACTTTTACATACATAGAATGGTCAAAATACAAATTCCAGGTTCTTCCTATATTTTCCATTTTTTTCTCAATAATATGGTTCATTAGCTCATTATAATGGACCACCCACGAAAGTCCCTTTATTTATTATTCCCATCTGGGGTTAGTATAGATTCTTATAAAGTTTACATTATCTTTGACAAAACGTGCTCTTCTATAGATTCTATTATTTATTTGAGTTTTTGCTAACAACCAGCTTTTAGGGTATTATAGAAAAATAAACTTTATGACTTAACAAATCTTTAGGATAACTTGGGCAATTTATTTGTTTAAGAAAAACCGTTCGTATTTGTTTAAAATAGTTAGCTACATTTGGGTTTTATTATCATATTTATGCTTGGAATAAAAGCTTTTAGAGCCCTTCTTTGAATTTTAAAATAGGAAACATATTGTTTTGCCTGAGAACGCACTTTAAATAAAAATAACTTAAAATAAAAACATAGATTTTTGCGTTCTATTACAATCTTTAAATCTGCACTAAACATTGCTTTATGCCTTCATGGTATACACGATTTTTTATCGCCTGAACAAATTTAAGACCATCAGTTATTTGTGTTATTATCTTTCATCCATGTCGCTAGAATTTTTTCTACGCCTTGATTGCATCTTTCAATACTTTCCTGCTATGGCGAGGTTTTCTGGTAACTAGTTGAAGTCCAGGCCACATACTTTTTAATTGCTCTAGTATACGGTTACAAAATTCACGTCCATTGTCAGAATCAAGAATAATTGTTGCACCGAATATACAGGGTGGGGACTTTAACTGGAATAAATTCGATATTATTAAAACCGCTGAAGTTGCGCCTACAAAATTAGATATGTGGGGGTTTTGGACCATGCGGAATTAAAAAATGATATCGGCGCTGTTGCCAGATTTCCCAGCTTTGTGCTACACAAAGTAATTTTGTTAATTTAAATGGAGTGCCCAATTTATTATTATTGCAGTAAATTGGGCCTGTCAAATTTAGTAAGATCCCAAATTTACAAAATTCTGTCTTCATTAGTTGCTGAGCTATGGCAACACTGTAGTTCCATTAAAAAGTAGGTACAGGAACGCTTATCTACCTTTAGAACCGCTAAAGTTGCGCTTACAAAATTTACTATCTGGGGGTTTCTGGGCATGCAGAAATTAACTATGATATCGGCAATGTTGTCCGATTTCTCAGCTGTGTGCTACAGGCGGTAATTTAACTCGAACAAATTTGACAAAAAAATCACAAACACACGAAACTAGTTCTATCGATTTATTATTTCAAAAGTTGTTTAAAATGCGCTTTATTGACTTCTTGGCAAAAAGCCAATCGGTTACAATACTCATTTTGTAGGCTGCGTAAAACCTGAGGTGGTATAGATCTGATTTCTAGTATAATCCGATATTTTAGATCTTCAATATTTGTAGGTTTTATAACATACACTTTATGTTTCAAATCACCCCATAAATAAATATCTAAGGGTGTTAAATCAGGCGACCTTGCTGGCCATTCAATAGCTCCGCGTCGTCCAATCCATCTGCCAGGAAAGGCGGTATTCACGTAATTCCGCACGTTAGCCGCATAGTGCGGGGGCGCCCCATCCTCCTGGAAAAAAATTCTTTCTTCCAAGTTATTATTTCCGGTGGGGTATGACTCAATCAGTTCTGGCACTAAAATTTCTTGCAAAAATTCTAAATAATATACCTGTTACGTTGGTGGTCCCCGAAACCCATCATCATGAGAATTTCTATTTTTAAGGTTTTAGTTGAATAAGCCATTTTGACCCGACAAGAACTTTTCTTGAAGCTTGTCAATAACTTAGTAACTATGGAGATGTTACCAAGGTAACGCTACTTTAAGGTAAATAAGCGTCCCGGTACTTTTTAATGGAAATACAGTGTTGCCATAGTTCAGCAACTAGTGAACATAGAATTTTGTAAATTTGGGATTGTACTAAATTTGACACGCCCAATTTACTGCAATAAAAATAAATTGGGCATTCTTTTTAAAATAACAAAATTACTACGAGTAGCGCAAAACTGGAAAATCTGGAAACAGCGCCGATATCATTTTTTAATTCCGCATGGTCCAAAACATACACAAACCAAATTTTGTAGGCGCAACTTAAGCGGTTTTAATAATATCGAATTTATTCCAGTTAAAGTCCCCACCCTGTACAAAATATATTAAGTAACGTTGTGGCACTTCATAAGGTGTTTTTGATTTTAGGGGTCTCAATTGTACGAACTTTGTTAAATAATCCTAATAGACTAATATAAATGTATACCGCCCATCAGGATTCGATTGCATGTCAATGAGATCTACTTGACATCGGCTATTCATTTCCGAATGGATAATAGGTGCCCACAGACGAAGCGACAATTTTCGCGACCTGGTATGCGACAGATAGGGTATGTCTAATTTTGCAAATTTGGAACGCACGTTAGTAGTGCTAAACAACGGACCCGGTCGGTGAAATACGTCGTCGGTGAAGGATCAAGTCGCTGCAAGTCAAATTCGTACTTACCACTAACGTAAAGTTCCAGTCGTTCCAGTTTTATCTTTTTTTAAATTTTGTTGTTTAATGGAGCGGACAAAAGAAATAGTAACCGAGTTTCTAGAATTATATAGAGAACGACCATGTTTGTGGAAAATTAAAGATTCAAATTATGTAAATAGGAATTTAAAAAGAGAAGCATATGAAGAGTTAATAAAATTTTTAAAAAGTAAAAATAATAATGATGTTCCTATAAAAGATGTTAAAACTAAAATACAAAACATCAGAAATGCTTTTCGGAGAGAATGTAAAAAAATTGATAATATTCTCGTTCTGAAAGCCATTTCTTGACCCATTTTTTTCTTTCCTTTTTTCCATTCTCTTTTTGACTGATTTTTAAAATACATAAACCCATGAGAGCAATTTTTTTGTTCATTTTGTACTACACAGATTTCACCGACCAAAGAAGTATTTTAGACCAGCTTAAAATGCGCAGTCGCCAGTAGGTCGAAATTTTAAATATCTGTCAACTAATTGACGGACAGCGTAGGTGCAGGAACCGATCGTTTGACAAATCGCGGACTAAGTATGTTCGTGTGTGGTCACGACAGATCAGATCGCTCACATACCAAGTCGGCGGATCTGGTATGGCAGATCTGGTCGGTCGACACAGTCGGCCGTCGTCTACCGACTAGGTCGCTTCGTCTGTGGGCACCTGGGTTTTACAGCCAATCCCTTTTTCATAGATTTTTGTTTCATAAGATAAGATAAATGGATATACTCTCTTGCGTAATATTTTTGTATTTTTTTCTTTAGTTCGTGAACCACCCTATTGCGATCTATGAGTTGCATGAATAATATCAAAAAAATCCTCATTTGCCACATAATATTGAAAGTCTTGTTTTATCGGGGTTACGTTTTACGCGATATTGTTGAGAAGTTTTGGAGGTTGTAGTTTTTGCCTGTTTAACACATTCGATTGTATTCTTATATTCATTACTGTTTAAATAACGGATATGAGCTTTTGGATAATTCGCGTTTTAACCTGTTTGCGCTGGAAAATAGGCGAAAAAAGCGGGAAACTCAGACATGCTCGTCATTTGAAGACACTGGTGCAATAAGGAGGCAGCTCCACTTTTTGTCTATTTTAAGGGTTTCAGCGTAAACGACTTTATATTAAGTGCCGCATCATCTAGTGAAAAAACGAGGCAGCTCCATATAGTATTAGGGTTGTTATATGGTAAAAATAGAAATACCCAGTTTTTATTCGGTGCAAAAACGAGACAGCTCCGGAGCTGCCTCTTTTTTGCACCGGATAGGGTTGAAGGTTTTGCCGCTTCGATGCAGCACCGTATATTAAATGAGCCGAATAGACTACCACAGCACTCTCAGTTATGGGAATGTAACTTTTGAATATACGGTAGTGCGGGTAAATCATATTTTTTTATGTATGACGAAACAATGGCTAAGAAAAGTCAAAACGATGTTGTGAGTATGCTGGATTATTTTATTAAACATTTTGTGCCCGAAACTATAAAAACATAATACATATTCTGAGATAACTGCACTTCTCAAAACAAAAAACAGACCTTGATTCACTACCTGTATTGCTCATAGTAAAATATTTTCAATCATCATACATTGTTATCCAGAACCGGGTCACAGCTTCCTACCATGCGATAAACGTTTCGGTCTGATCGAAAAGGAAAAAAAAAAGAGGGAACGAAAAATTTTACCAGAAGAATGGGTAGCCTTAGTGAAAATTACTAGTAAAAATTGCATTATAATACCGGTATCCCAAAATATGTTTTTAAACTTTTCGGATTATTTTAAAGGCCAATTTCAGAAAAGCGTCATCAACCAGCGTAAAGTAAAATTGGCTGTATCTTTATACAGAGAAATAGAATATACCTACTGGAATATTAATCAGATGCAGTATTTTGGCTAGTGCAATGTTCTACGAGGAATTTGTTTTGCAAAAACCAGGAGTTTTTAACATTACCAAACCCCCAATACTCTGGACCTCTTCCAATAAAGAAACTAAAATATTTACAGGTTCAGGAACTTGCCAAGAAATATGTTTCGCCAGATTGCATGTGGTTCATGATAACCTTAAAAGCGATGAAAATGACGGAGATGCACTTAATAATTCGGATTAAAACGTAGCCAATATTAAATTAATATTATATTTGTTTAAACTTTAAAATAAACACTTGTTTTCAAAGAAATTTATTGTTTTTCTAAATTATTGCGTGTTCGGAAAAAAAGAGGTAGTTCCACCATTTTTTTTACAAATATCACCTTACTTAAAATAAAAATTATATATACAGTACCAATTTTAGGACCATAAAAGTGAGACTAAACGACTAATGAAGTAAAATATTATGCAAATCTATATTGTTTTAAAATAATCAGTTTTTTGCTTCTTCTGAAAAATTTATAAAAATGGAGCTGCCTCCTTTTTGCACCAGTGTCTTTATTTATCCTTGACGTTTGGTTAATTCGGGTGTTAGCTGGTTAATTCGCGAATTAACTACTTTCTTGTATGAACCGTAACATATATACGTAGGTAGGGGGTAATCAGCATGTACTTAATCTGTTACTTACACTTAACTTAATATCTACATAGGTACTTAATACTTTTGCTTTTATTTATAATATCAAATATTCTTTTCTGCCTCAAAACTCTAGGTAATTGCTACTCAAAAGGTATTTGGCCGCTTTTTGAACAAAACAAAAAATCAACGAAATATTGATAAGAAAATTAAATTACTAAAAAAATTATATTAATTATTGTCGCTATTTTTTTTTATAAGTGATAAATTAATAATTCCTTAAAAGCAAAATTTGGGCGTGGTTTAACAATGGTAGTTTACGTTATGCCTAATATACAGTACGTCTCCGTAAGTTGGAACCATATAATAATATCTTCGATAGCCAAAGTATTCGAAAAAGTTTTAAAATTAAGAATCGAAAATTATTTGGAAAAAATAAATTTTATTTCTAATAAACAGTTTGGGTTTCAAAAAAATAAATCAACACAAAATGCTATTGGCTGTCTAACAGAACAAATATATGATACTAGATAATAAAAAACCTTGTATTAGTATTTTTCTAGATTTAGCAAAAGCCTTTGATACAGTTAGCCATAATTTACTGTTAAAAAAGTTTGAAAATATTGGATTCAGAGGAAAGCAATAAGAATTAATTAAAAATTATCTGAAAAATAGACCAACTTATGTTCAAATAGATAAAGAAAAAAGCTATCCAAAGGTATTTAAGTATGGTGTTCCCCAAGGAACAATTTTAGGACCATTATTTTTTAATATTTATATTAACGACTTATTTAGTATAAATTGCGATGGACAAATTCATAGTTTTGCAGATAATACTACAATTTTTTATACCGATGCAAATTGGGAAAACTTAAATAATAAAATTAAAAAAGATTTTAAAATTATAAAAAATTGGTTTGATAACAATTTGTTAACAATTAATTTTAATAAAACAAATTATATTCCTTTTACTTTAAACCTAAATAACCTACCACAAAATATGAATAGTATTCAAATAAATGAAGGCATTCAAATTTTTAAAGTTAATAAAATAAAATATTTGGGAATTATTTTTGACAGTAAATTAAATTGGAATTTTCACATAGAATACTTAATTAAAAAATTAAGAAGTTTACTACCGATTTTTAAAAACATTAAAACATTTTTAAATGTAAGACATATGGAAATATTATATTACGCGTTAGTTATTACTCATTTAAATTACAGAATTTTAGGTTGGGGAGGAATAAATAGAACTTTAGTTAAAAAATTAGAAATATTACAAAAAATGTTTCTAAAAATTATATACAATAAAGATTATCTTTATCCTTCAAAAGAATTATATTCAGAAACAAAAAAGTTGAACATTAGACAACTTTACATTTATAACATCTTAATATATATATTTAAAAATAAAAACCTTATACAATTTAAAAACCATAATCATAATACACGTCATAAAAATGAAATAACCATAAAACCTAAAATAAATAAGTCCATAGGACAAAAAAATTTCAAATATTTATGTATTTATTTAAACGATTATTTACCAACAAAAATTTAAAAATTGATTTCATTAAAAAAATTTAAAGTCGAAATAAAAACATGGATATTAAAAACAGACAATTTGAAAATATTTTTAGAAATGCTTTAATTAATTAATTAATATTGTTCTGAATAATTTATATGAGTAATATTTTTTACTTAAAAATTATAAATTAATAATTTTATTATAGGTAATATATTTCTTCAAAAAAGCTGCGTTTATACTATAAATTAACATTTTTACTTTAAAAAAATTAATTTTTAATGCATATTTATGATTTATGATTTTACATACTAAAACAAAATAAGATTTGCCCCTAACAAGCTCAGCTTCAGGGGATTGAAGAATAAGTTTATCGAAGACAACATAAACATATTTATTATATTATTAAATTTTTAAATAAACTTATTATTATTATTATTATTATATGGAACAATTTTTTATTATTAATTTTACGAAAGAAAGTTATTCTTCATAAAAAGTTTTGCATTGTCTAAAACCTTAAATGCAACTATCAGATGTTAAATTCTTCTAGGCGTATACGAGGTTCGTCAAAAAATATGAATTTCGCCCAAGAGCAAAGTACCTTTATTTTGACAATATCGAAAATTGTTGGAAAAAAAAGTTGATCAAAAACCACGTTTAAATAATGTAATTACACCCATTTACGATGAAAAGATTTTTTTTTCTTTTTTAAAACGTATATGAACCTACAATAACAATGCAAATTTAACTCTAATTACATGTAAAGTGTATACGATCTTAGTTGAGACAGACAAAAAAACTAAAAAAAATTTGATGACAGACTTATCAGGTCCACGTGGACTATCTTCGAACATCTGTATAGGGAGCGATCAATACAAATTTTGTTATATTTGTATTGTAGTTTCAGTGTGTGATGCAGTAAATTGATCGTAGGTACCCCCAATATTTACGTTGTCTCAACTGACTTTGTATAAGGTATAATCTAGGATGCTCTAACATACAAATGAATTGTAGATAGTAAGAAATGTTTGACAGCGACCGTCAAAACGCGTTAGAATTTATAAATTACATAAAAATGGCGTTATTAAGTTGTGAAGAAAAAATTGAAATATTTTTGATTGTGGGAGAAAACTATAAAACGCATAGAGAAGCAGCAATTATTTTTAATGATAGACATCCCAATAAAAATATTATTCATTCAACTGTTACAAAGATAATGAATAAATTTAGGACTTGTGGAAATTTAAACAATGACTTTAATGGAAAACGGCGAAAACTGGTTGCTAATGAGAAAACGCAGTTAGAAGTAGTGCTGTATGTTGTAGAAAATCCAAAAGTGTCATTGCGCAAAAGGAAGTCGTTAATACAACAAAATGTAAGTAAAGATACAGTGGGAAGAATTTTAAAACGAAATAAATTCAGACCATTCAAACCAAAAATCGTTTGGGTTTGTGTGGGATTGAAAGAAAGGGATTAGATAGGCGCTTTGATTTTTGCTCTCTCATCCAAGGAGAATAAGAAGAGAACCGTTTTTTTCCGAGGCGTATATTTTTTTTCCGATGAAGCAACATTTTCTTCAAATGGAACTATCTCGTCACAACATTGTCGCTGGTGGTCTGAGGAAAATCCCAAATTTTACAATAAAGTCTCGTGACCAATATTCATTTAAAACGAACATATGGTGTGGTATTTACAAGGACAGGTTTATAGGACCGTATTTTTTTTACCAATCTATTAATGCCGAATGTTATTTACAATTTTTGCAAAATCATATTAGTGACCTCATAAACGAACTACCTTTACAAGAATGTCAATGTATTTTCGTTTCAACAAGACGGTGCAACATGCCACAGTACATTAAATGTTAGGGCATATCTTGAACATTTATTCAAGGGAAAAGTCATGCACATATATTCAGATGTGTTTTGACCTGCTAGATGCCCTGACCGAAGCCCTCTAGATTATTTCTGAAAATAAAAATAGCCTTTTCATGATGTTAATCATTTGGAGAGGATAATTACCCAATCATACCGGGAGATTTCTCCAGAAATGATAAGGAAAGTATTAAGGAGATTTGCCAATAGAACGATGAAATGTATTGAACGAGAGGGTGATATGTCGAGGCGTTAGTGGAATGAGTGAAAATTAAATTTCTATTTATTTTTCTTTTTCAGAATTTAATAATTGTATGTGTTTTCTTATTTGAAGTATAAATGCATATATATATATGCACTCATTACGGACGTCTTTAAATTACAACATTGTTAGATACAATTAAGAAACGAAAAGGTTATCGCGAGAAATGTTCATTCATAATTAATTAAAAATGCAGAAAAATTATTAATAAATAACAAAACAATTTTTTTCATCGTAAATAGATGTAATTACATATACGTGGTTTTTAGTGCTGATCAACTTTTTATAATAACAATTTTCGATACCTATTGTCAAAAATAAAGGTATACGCCTAAAAGAATTTAATATCTGACAGTTGCATTTTAGATTTTAGACCATGCAGAACTTTTTATGTAGAATAACATTTTTCGTAAAATTGATAATAAAAAAGTTTTCCATATGGTTCTAACTTACGTGTATATTGTACGGCTAACTTTAAGGACGATTTTTTTGCTGTTTTGAGTCACTTTCATGATTAAGCTTAATGTGAGTAGATATCACTATAAAAGAATATTAAATTCGGGATAAGGAAATTCCTTGAAACGATTTGTAAAAATACTTATGTTTTCATATTTACGTTTAAAAATATTGATGTAAAAGACATTTATCTGACCGATTTAAAAAATTTTGTGTACGCTTATCGTATGACAAAATAAGAAACTCCAACTCTGGTTTATTTAAAACAGAAAATTTTGCGCGTTCATTTGAGCCCAAGCACGACAGTCTACGACGCACGTATCGATAATCACCACTGAGCAACAGGTCCCCAGGTTGGTAGGCGTTAATCCTTCGGCACATTCTCAAGAACCCTACTGTTCCATGTCAGAAAATAATTTTCCTCCTGAAATTTTTTTTGTATTTTTCTCGAATATACAGGGTGTCCGGAAAATACGTGTACAACGTTTGACGACAGACTCCTGACGTCAAAATAGGTCGATCTAAGCCGACTTTGTTATATCCAAAATTGTCTCGTTTAGCCGGTAGAGGGCGTTAAAAATTTGTAAAAATATTGGTTTTTCCTAAGTTACTTGAAAACCTGCCAATCGATTTTAATGATTTTAAGTATGTAGACTAATACTATAAAATGACGTTTTCCAGTAGTATAGTCACCGGCTGTAAATAAGTGGAAGTGTTATAAATGTGATATAATAGGTCAACATTTCTCCTCATTTTTTATCGTTGTGACAACCCAGATATTTTTGTAGAGTAACTGGATGTATTTGGAAGCTCTTTTACCTCTTTCATATTTTTCTTTGAATGAGCTATTTTGCCAGAAGCAAATATTTACAATTACCTGCATACATCAATTATTAACAATAAAAATAAAGCAAAGTACAACAAAGTTGAAAGTATGTATTGTAAGAAACTAAGTAAAACAAAAACATTACTTAAGCAAATGTGTAAAATGACCGCCATCTTGCTGAATACACTTATTAACACTCCTTAAAAAATGATACTGGACCCTATCTAATGTCTCGGGGTTATTAAAATAGTTGCCTGCATTTAAAATCCGCTGCAATAAATCATCGTGTGTGTTTACCAGAGTCTTGTAAACTTCTGTTTTAATAGCGCCCCATAAAAAGAAGTCACACATATTTAACCCAGGAGAACGTGGTGGCCATTTTACTGGTGCATCATTGCCCCTTCCAATCAATCGGTTGGGATATTGATGATGTAAGTATTGCCGAACGGCAACGGAAAAATGGGGCGGGGCACCATCATGCGTATACCACATTTCCCTCCGAAGTTAAAGGAGCAAATTGTCCAGAAAAATTGGTAATGTGTCTTGCAAAAAATGTAAATAAATATTTCCATCTAACCTGTCTGGAATAACAATGGGACCAATAAGGTAGCGATCAATAATACCTGCCCAAATATTTAATTTAAATTGATGCTAATGATGTGCAACTTTAATGGCATGTGGATTTTCATCGGAATAAATATGTTCGTTGTGCAGGTTGGTTACTCCAGATCTTGTAAAGCACGCCTCGTCCCTCGTCAGTAAACATAATTGTTCTACAAAAATTTGGATCACGGATCCTTTTGTTTCTAATAATTTGACAAAATATAAGCCGCATGGGGGGATCAGTCGGTAAAAGTTCCTGGATTTTTGCACGTGATAAGGATGTAATAACTGTTCTTTTAAAACCTGATTGACAATCGTTTTAGGAACATGTAACTCACGTTCTAAGTGACGGGTACTGGTACTTGGTTCTTCTTCAACTCTTTCCAGAATCATCTATTCTGTTTCCACAGTTCGAGTTGTTCGCATACGACCCCTGCCTTTAAAGTTTTTCTCAAAACTGCGGGTTTCCCAAACATGACGCTCGATATTGGCAAATGTTTGGTGGTTTGGTATTCGACGGTTAGGAAATCTCTCCATGTAAACCCTAACACTCTGACGCCCATTTCCTTGAAAAACCCGTATACCAGGAGCATGCCAACCTTCTCAGAGTTCGTATAATTTTTAATGGTAAAATGAACTTGTAATTCAAGAATGTTGATCGTATACTTGAGTAAATTTCATAGACTGGTGACAATTTGTCAATAATTGTCAAATTATTCAATGCCATAGCAACAAGGTCACTTAAAAAATTATTGTTACAGGTAATTTGTTTTTATATTATTACTAATGATACTAAATATTGTAAATATTTTCTTCTGGCAAAACAGCTCATTCAACAAAAAATATTAAAGAGGTAAAATAGCTTCCAAATACATCCAGTCACTCTACAAAAACATCTGGGTTGTCATAACGCCGTTCATATAAAAAATGAGGAGAAATGTTGATGTATTATATCACTTTTATAATACTTCCACTTATTTACAGCCGGTGACTATACTACTAGAAAACGTTATTTTATAGTATTAGTCTACATACTAAAAATCATTAAAATCGATTAGCAGGTTTTCACATAATTTAGGAAAAACCAATATTTTTACAAATTTTTGACGCCCTCTACCGGCTAAACGAGACAATTTTGAATATAACTAAGTCGGCTTAGATCGACCTATTTTGACGTCAGGAGTCTGTCGTCAAACGTTGTACACGTATTTTCCGGACACCCTGTATAGGCAAAATTAAAAAAATATGATGACCTTCTAAGCCACACGTTTCATTTCTATTTAATGTATTCCTTACCTTTCCACACTAATACCTTCTAAGTATTCCTTATAAGAATTCTCATACTTATTATACAACTGTTTAACCCTATATCTAAGAGCAACGCGCTTTTCTACTGTAAGATAACGAAAATTGCTAGACCGTTGTGTAATGATAATACCAAGGTAATTTAGCCAATAGGAAATAGGATTTAATGCTACCATAAATTGATTTATAGCTATTATTGCTCTGAATACTAACAGTAATTATCAAGTTCTATGGGGGGTGTAATCTGGTTTTATATACTGTATTAGTTCCGACTGGCAGTTCTAATGAAACTTGACATTAATCATAATAATATTTGCTTGCTACGGTTAATAAAGCATATACTTACCACTAAAAATCAGTACTGTAGTTCTCAAAAATTTAAATAGCTTCTAGTGTGATATTGTTCTTGTCGTTTAACGTTGCATATGATTATCTATTATGCAACATGGTTTAATGAGATGGTAAAATTCGTCCATAGATTCTAAATAAAGTTTAAAAAAACTAAATACAAAGTAAAAATAAATTAATTATTGAAACAGGTATTGGTACGATCAATAAGATTCAATTTCAGAGAGAATAGCTACGTGACTTCGAATAACGATGTGACCTGCGCAACAAATATGTCAAAACTAATACTACGGCGCGCGGCGATTGCCGATCGCTACGAACCCCTAACCAACGTCTTATTGATTATAGGTTCTAACGAATACAATTCGTTTTTAAAGACGCTGTTCTGTTTTCTTGTAAGCGTTTTACTAGGAACAAAATGCGTCGCATTGAGAAGCTACAATTTATTTCTTAACAAAATTACTGTATTAAAAGTAGTTCATTATTCAACAAGACTGTGTTGCTAATGGAACAGATTACTACCAATAAAAACACTGTTCTAGCAAATCTGGAATTGATATAACACTAAAGCGGGTTTGATACATTAGCAATTTATTTAATATGGGTTAATAACAAAACTATCAATACAAACTATGTCTTCGCAAACCTGTTGTACAAGGTGTTTTTTTAAGGTCGACGAGCGGCCATATCTCGGAAACTACTGGGTATATAAACTCAGGAAAAGAAAAATTATAATTAAAGTGGCCATGAGAAAATTCTGGAAATAATCTTTAAGTTCCGCATTTTGCCGCAAGAGGGCGAAATTGAAAAGTAAATTTTAAAATTTTACATAACTCCGAAAATTCCACATTAAGATATATGTTTGATAACACCATTTTAAAGCTTGGACAATTATGCATCATTTTGGTTCTATGCTCATTGGCGTACCGACTTTAATAAGAGTGGGGGAAGCTGTTGAAAGTGTAATCATTTAAATCGCTGTAACTTATAAACGACTTATCCGATTTTAGCAAACTAAAGACTGTTTGGAAGAGAAATGTATGCACTTTCACCAATCGTATTTAGTTGTCCATAATAGTTCTCAAAAAAAAATGCTAGAGGGCGCAATTTGCAATAACAATACATTTTTTGATTTTACTCCGAAAAAATAAATTATATGGTATAATTATGATACCATAATCGAAAAGTAGATGAAATTTGCAAGAAAAAATGTGAAGACTGCAGTTCGATATCTTTGTTCGTTTCAAAGTTATCGCCAATAAAATAATTTTTAAAACAACTTGCGCCCTCTAGCAATTTTATTAGAAACTATCGTGTGCCAATAGATACGACAATACAAGGTTCTTTCAAACAAGCTTAAATTTAGTAAAATCGGATAAGTCGTTTAGAAGCTACAGCGATTTTAATATTTACACTTTCAATGGCTTCTCCCACTCTTATCAAGTGAAAGGGTAAACATTAAAATCGCTGTAACTTCTAAACGACTTAACCGATTTTACTAAATTTAAGTTTGTTTGGAAGAGAAAGGTAAGTACCTTTAATTGTCGTATCCAATGGTGCAAGATAGTTTCTAATAAAATTGCTAGAGGGCGCAAGTTGTTTTAAAAATTATTCTATTGGCGATAACGCTGAAACGAACGGAGATATCAAGCTGCGGTTTTAATATTTTTCTAGCAAATTTCATCTTATTTTCGATTATGGTATCATAATTATACCATATGATTTATTTTTTCGGAGTAAAATGAAAAAATGTATTCTTATTGCAAATTGCGCCCTCTAGCATTTTTTTTAGAACTATTATGGACAACTAAATACGATTGGTGAAAGTGCATACATTTCTCTTCCAAACAGTCTTTAGTTTGCTAAAATCGGATAAGTCGTTTATAAGTTACAGAGATTTAAATGATTACACTTTCAACAGCTTCCCCCACTCTTATTAAAGTCGGTACGCCAATGAGCATAAGACCAAAATGATGCATAATTGTCCAAGCTTTAAAATGGTGTTAAATTATTTCCAGAATTTTCTCATTGCCACTTTAATTATCATTTTTCTTTTCCTGAGTTTTTATGCCCAGTAGTTTCTGAGATATGGCCGCTCGTCGACCTTAAAAAAACACCCTGTATAAGATCATTTTCCTCGGTGCATGATGGATTTTCAGGTCGGGCTTTAAGCCTAATAAAACATACATACATACATACATAAATAATATTATTTATTAGTATTAAACAGACTACACTTTTTTTAAGCCAATATAATACTTACCATAAAGTGCATACATACACACATACATTGACGACTTACCGACTTACTCTTTACCTTAGGAAGGTGCAGCCCCTAAGTTAATGTCAACAATAAAAATCGATATTTCAAAAACGATAAGGCCCAGAAAGCTGAAATTTTGTAACACATAAGTTATACAATGGTTTTTTACAATAATTAACTTGTGCGTACAAACTTGTTCAAACTTGTACAAGTGCGTACACACGTGTACAAACTTGTACAAAAGCTAACCAAGCCACTTTGATTGTGAGTAAATTATGTGTTTCAATGTCATTACTGTCGCAGTCTAAGTTTTCCGGTTGGTTTATTAATGTTAAAAACCTTTGTGCGATTCATCATAACTGTCTGCAAAATTTCAGCTTCCTGGGCTTTACCGTTTTTAAGATATCAAATAATGATATAACATTAGGTACAGCTCCCCCCCTGGGGAAAAAAGGGAGGCCGTCAATATGGTATGTGTCATAGGCTAATTACAAGTTCAGTCGTTTTATAAAACGCCTAGTCGTTTCAGAATTGACTAGGTTAAAATGAAGAATAAATACGGAATTTTTACAATTCGACTGAACTTTTGAGGCGTTTCATAAAACGCCGAATTAGGCGCGGATACAGGGGGGGGGGCAATGCCCCCCCTCCCCCGAGCAAGCAAAAACTTTTCGGGGCACCCTTGTCAGTGTGGGTAGGCGAAAAGCCCGAACATTTTTTTTAACTATACGTCCAAATTTTAACAAATTTGGTCAATAATTTAGAGCAAAATTTTTAAAATCGACTATGTATTGAGAGTATTGATGTTTTTATATCCATGATTTCTAAAAATAACATACTAACATTTTAGTGGGTAGGTATGTCCTACTTTAAGAAATAATAAAAAAAATTATTTCATAAAATTGTAATAGAGTTGCTAGATGTATAAAACTCAAAGCGCAAATCAAAACCCCGAAGGCGCGCCTGCAAAAGGAGCACATGATGCGAATAGGAGTAGTGAAACATTTATTGGTTCTTATTCTTAAAATTTTAGTATTTTCTTTGGTCTCTTTATACCTAGATAATATATACAGGGTGTTCATTTGAAAACTTCCCACCTCGATTTTCCTGCTTTAAATTGAAAATGTGGAAAATCGCTCGGACCCGTCGATTTTTATTTCGAGGGGGACATCTTTTGCGTGTATTGTCAATCTTGTTATTTCAAGCCCCTAGGAGGGAGGGGGGGTAAGATTAAAATCTTAAATGGACACTCCTATTTTATATATTTTTTTTGGATTCTGCATAAAATTCTGAACATTTTTTAATAATAGCATTATTAGTCTATACTTAACAGTTTCCGAGATATTGACTCTTGAAAAATTACATTTTTGAACTTTGACAGCGTCTGCTTTCTAATTGTACGTCTTAGAGCAAAAGGGCTTACATGTCCCTGTCTTCGATTTGTATTATCTTTCCAATAGTGTCAACTTCCGGTCAAACCGGAAGTACTATATTTCTTACATCCGGTTTAACCGAAAGTTCACACTATTGGAAAGATAATAAAAATCGAAGATAGGGACATGTAAGCCGTTCTGCTCTAAGACGTACAATTAGAAAGCTAGACGCTGTAAAAGTTCAAAAATGTCATTTTTCAAGAGTCAATATCTCGGAAACTGTTAAGACTAATAATGCTTTTATTAAAAAATGTTCAGAATTTTATGCAGAATCCAAAAAAATTATATAAAATAGGGGTGTATATTTAAGATTTAGATCTTACCCCCCTCCCTCCTAGAGGCTTGAAATAACAAGATTGACAATATACGCAAAAGATGTCCCCCTCCAAATAAAAATCGACGGCCGTCCGAGCGATTTTCCACATTTTCATTTTAAAGCAGGAAAATCGAGGTGGGAAGTTTTCAAATGCATGTATGTGTTTTATATTTCTTATTTTTTTTGGACAACAAATTAAAATTCTATGAAATTATAATTTAGAACGAATTCTCTGGAAGGTAAAATCACAAAAATTAACCCCCTCCTAAATGCACCAGGTTGTTTTTGTAATTTTGTTTTGTATTTTTTATTTTTCCCACTTGAAAACCAAGCACCATGATTCAAAAAAGGGCGTGGCACCCAAAAAATTTTCCTTTCTTTTTGCCCCCTCCTGGGCAAAATCCTAGATCCGCGCCTGCGCCGAATTGCTCTCGGGCCCATTGTAAACGGTTCTTTAATCTCGTTTATTTTAGGATATGACTGATTATAACCAGTCGTTTTGTAAAAGACTGGAAAGTACTTAGGCATTTTATAAAACACCGATTTATATTGTTGCTTGTAGTGATGGGCAAATACCCGGTAAATATATTTTGGGTAAATACCCGGGTAAATACCTGGGTATTTACCCAGATATTTACCCGGACCCTTAATGGATATATAAATAGATTTAAGGTTTTTTATATATTTTATTGGAAATGTAAATTAGTAAAGTCCTTTAAGTCGTATTTAAAATCAAATAAAACAACACATCAATAAAAAATAATAAAAACATTAACATTACTAGGAAGCTAATAATATGAGTTAAACAAAATAAAAGAAAAACAGTGAAATTTTTTTGACATGTAAAAACATAATCTCGATTCTCTAGACTACGTCTAGCAGAGATAATACTTATAGGATAGGAGTAGAACGAATAAATATATAAAAAATATTAAAATGAAAAAACAGTATAATAATATAATAATTCATCATCAATCATTTCATCAATAGCTGTTTATTATGTTTTTTATTTTTTTATGAAGTCCTTATGATGTTATTTTAAGGAAAAAACCCAATCTTCCCACGGGTAAATATCGTTCGGGTAAATACCCGGTATTTACCGGGTATTTATGAATTTACCCATCGGGTAAATACCCACGGCCCATCACTAGTTGCTTGATCGTATAATATTTCAAACAAATAAATAGTAAGTTGGACACATAAAAAAAATTAATGGGTAACTCTTACAACACACGTCCCGATATTCGCTACGTAAATTTAGGTATATATTTACATAATGTAATTTAACATAAATTTAAAAGTAATATTATTTTACTTATTTGAACACGGTCCGCTTGAATGACATTTACTATTGCATTTCAAGTGAGCCCTAAAACAAAAACACTTATATGCGTGTCACTGCGTTTTGCTTGCTTTGCAGGGACATTTTTTGAATCCCTGCCCTCCAAATTTAGAAAACTTTGTTAAAGCTTCTCTCAAAGAAATCATTTTTCCTTTCAAAACCGGAATTGGTTCGGGATATTCAATGCCAACGAATTCGTCTCTTGAAAACCATCGATTCAAAATTCCGTGCCTATTACCAATTTGGTATACTTCATACGAAGTCAGTTGAGACAACATGAATATTGGAGGTACGATCAATTTACTGAATCACACACTGAAACTACAATACAAATACAGGGTGATTCAAAAGTACTTTGGGTTAAAATATTTTATTAAATATTTAAGTGGTTGATCAGTTTAAAACACATTTTTTAATATTTGTGTATAGTCAAATAAAATAATCATTTACCCTTAAACCGTCCCTCGTATCAAAAAAACACACGCGATCTTTTTTGTTGTAAATAAAGGGGGAATTAATATGAAGAAAGTTAAAATAAAATTAGTCAGTGGTGTAGCATTGTTTTCACAAAAAAATATGATAGTAACATTTTGTACCGACGCCACTGGTTAAATTTACGAACGTGTTGTACTTTGAAAATAAGTGTCCTTATATGCTTATTTAATTCACTAAACTTCATAAAAAAAATAACTCGTTAAGAAGTTATTTTAAAATTATTATTATTTCTTTTAACATTTCAACACCCTGTATCTCCGTAACGAAGTTGCCAAGGACCACTGTTTATAATAACTTTTCATGTTAAAATATTGCCAGCAATTACCTCCCGAAGTTTGTCAAAGTACTTTTGAATCACCCTGTATAACAAAATTTGTATTGATCGCTCCCTATACAGATGTTCGAAGATAGTCCACGTAGAATGACAAGTCTGTCATCAATTTGTTTTTAGTTTTTTTGTCTGTCTCAACTAAGATCGTATAGACTTTATACTCCATTTTTTATTTCTACGATAGTTTCCAATATATTTTTAGGGTCTAGTGGTCCCCTATCGAATGTAGGTACTTCAACCACAATATTCTGACCCAGAAATAGACGTTTCAACTTTTGGTTGGTATTTGGAAGCCCTTCTTCTGGAGCACATTTTTGACCAGCAACACATCCCATTCTTTGTGTATGTATAATATCCTCTCTTTGGAATAAATCACATATTCACGCAGTTTCATTCAGCACAAAATCTGAAGAACTTATCTTTAAACATTTAACACAGCAAACCGTTGCATTTCCATTATTTTCAGTTCCAATCTGTTCAAAGATATGAATATCCTCAATGTTAAATATCTGGATCTCTTCAATATCAGTTATCGATTTTTGTAGGCCGGTTGGATTATTATTTAAATAAAGCTCTTCATTTTGATTCATTTCGTTTGCGCTTGGATTAGTTTAACATGAAATTGTCCAAACCTACTTCTTCCGAGCATTTATTAGTTTCAAATGAATTAATTGTTAAATTTTCTTCTTCCTTACAAACTGTCAAATCACGGCATAAAGAAGTTAAACTATAACAACTCGCCGGACTCGATAGCAGTCGTATTATAATACGCCTAAATATGTCTAGTTTTATCACAGGCGCATTGTAAAAATAATCGCCCATACCATCATTTTAGAATAAGCCTGAGAACAATTCGGCGTTTTATGAAACGCCTAAAAAGTTCAGTCGAATTGTAAAAATTCATTTTACAATATACCTAGTCATTTATAAAACGACAAGACGTTTTATAAAACGACTGAATTTGTAATTAGCCTACGACATGCACTTTGTGGAAAGTACTACTTGCCTGTAAAGTTTTGGTATCTTTAATAATAAATTATATTTTTCAATAAGCTTTCATGCCGACGCTAGCTTACTGTCCTTTCACTACCTAATACTTATCAGGTCAAAGGTACTACTCGCCGTACGTTAAAACGACACATCGGAACGACTTGAAAACGACTTTAGCATTAATTTATTATATTTTTTTCAGTGGATTCCATAATATGGGATTGCGTAGAAATGGAGGAAGCAGAAGAAAGAGCTGAAAAATACAAAGAAAGATACCCAAATTTGTTAAATTGTGAGATTTGGAAATACCATCCTACGACCACAACCGTACAAAGTAAGTCTTTGACACTGAAATTACTGGACAGTGGCGATTCGACAGAATTATCGTCCTTCCTCGATGCTTCCATAATATCCAAATTCTACGACAAATACTATGACTGTAGACTTTTGTACAGAAAATCCAACTACTGCTTCAGCAATACAGACTCCTCGCTGAACCTACAGCAGCGAGTCCATCTACCATATAATCTACCTCTGTGTAGTCCCTACACTAAATCTTTAATAGAAAGTTCATCTACTGAATGTACAACAAAGACTCCATCCACTGATTCTTCAATAGTGAGTCCCCCTACTGTATCTTTAACAGAGAGTCCATCTACTAAATCGACAAAAAAGAGTCCATCCACTAAATCCTCAATAGAGAGTCTCCTACTATATCATCACCGGTAAGTCCATCTACTGAATCTTTAACAGAGAGTTTTACAACTAAATCTTCAACAGGGAGACTATCTTTTGAACTATAACACAGAGTTCAACTACTGTATCATCATCTAACTAATCTACAACAAAGACATCACCTACCGAATCTGGAACTAGTATTATTGACTCAACTAATTATTTTTTAACGAAATTTATAGGTTTCACGGGACTAAAATGTATGACAGTCTTATCTGCCTATATTGTCTTAATTCACATAGGTACCCGGTGAACGGTGATTTGTGGGAAGTGGAATTTAGAAATTATTTTATTACAGAATTTTTCAAGCTACTTTACCACGCACAAAGTGAAAAAAATTGCAGGAAAGTAAATTAGGTAGCACGCCACAGGGGTGGAAAATACGTATAAATATTTTAATTATAATAATAAACAATCTTTATTCAGGTAAACCTTACAAAAAAGAAAATAATAAACCTACTATTCAATGTCATCTGAAAAGGCGAAGTCCATCCCTTGCTAGTAGCGAGGGTTGGTCTTTAATTTAACCTCAGTTCAGTCGGATTATGTTATTAAATGCCTAACCTCATCAAGGTAAAATTAAAATGTATGTAGGTACACCCTTAAATAGTGCAGGAGACGGAAGGAAGAAGGAAAGAAAGAAAAGCATTACCCGAACGCAGAAAACTTAAAACACCCAATAATATACTTTTATATATATTTTTAAACGTTAAAATATATTTAATTTTAAGATCTACACCGATAGAATTATAGACAGCGGATATGCTATAAGAAAAAGTATATTCAAACAGAGCAGTTTTATGGATAGGTGGTGTAATGGTGCCCTTAAATCTAACGATAAGATTTTGTATATCTGTACGGAAAATAATTTTTTTTGTGTAAATATGACGGATTTTCAAGAAATATTATTTTGTGAAAAAGGACAGCCGAATAAAATTTTATCCGTTGTTTCACGTAAAGTAAACCCTCTACAATTTCCCATCTTTCACTCAACCCAGGTAAACAAAACAAAGGGATTGTTGGCACATTTTCTCGGTCGTAACCAAAAAAAAAGGGAAAAAAATCCTTTGCGAAGTAGTATAGAGGTGTGATAAACTTTCTCGAGAGGCTGAAGCCCCCCTTATTGCGTGCATCTAAATATATTATGTACAGGGTGGCCCAGTAATAAAGGACGCCGGCTATATCTCGGAAACCATTAATCGTACAGCTTTCGGAAAAAAATTTTTATGAGTAAAGCAGTCATGAGAAAATTCTGGAAATTACTCTCAAGTTCCTCATTTCGCCGCAAGGGGGCACAATTGAAAATTAGTTTTTTAAATTCTAAATTTCTCCGAAAATTCCCATATTAAGGTATAACTCTGATTATATCATTGGAAAGCTTAGATAATTCTGCATAATTTTGGTTTAAGGCTCGTTGGCGAACCGACCTTAATAAGAGTGGGGGAAGCTATTGAATGTGTAAACATTAAAATAGCCGTAACTTCTAAACGACTAATCCGATTTTACTAAATTTAAGCTTGTTTGGTAGGGAAAGGTAAGTACCTTCTGCTGATGCGAGTAAAAGCATACGTGATGCGGTTTTTACAGTATCCAAGATGGTTACAAAGCTTGCCTACAAAATTGGCAAAGTAGAGAAGGATAACATACATTTTATCAGCTTATTAAATCAAAGCTCTAAAGATACATCAGCAAATGAAAAATCGACTCAACCATTACATATAATACAAAACGTAGAAAAAGACAAACAATCAACGACACAAAAATCTTATAGTACTATCGTACAATCCAGGACGATCTCGAACGGTACAAAATGGACCACACCACCACAACTAAAAAAACATCAAACTATAATAAAAATCAAAGACCAAGCCGACCCAAAAATAGTAATTAAAGGAATAAAACACAGCCTAAATAGTAATGGCAATGGGTCTCACGTTTTCAATAACGTAAGAAAATTACAAAGCGGCGCGGTAATATAGTGGATTTCACCAAAGTTTTTAATGGCCGCCGCTGACACATGTCATTTATAACATTTCTTTTTACAGAACTTAAGGATTGGCCAGGGGCGGACTTAAAAATTATGTGTGAACATGGGTCAATTTATTTGTAGTTGTAATTATATGGATGGAAACGAGAATTACCTAAGCAATTTTTAAGATATTTAAAAAAAAAACACTGAAGGGGAATGGAAATAGGATAGAATATCAGAAAAACAATTTCATTTAATTTTTATTTATAATATAATAAGGTGCTGTTATTTTGGTAAAAACACACTCTTAAATTAGTACAATAAAAAATATACAAGGGACAGTCGTGAATGTATCATCAATAATTAACTACGTTTTTTATTAAAGAATTATTTTGTTTTTTAATTTGATTTTAGACCATGCAGTGTTAAGTTGAAAAAATCTATATATTATATTTAATAGCTTATTGTTTACTTTTTTATTTTCTTATTCACGGGTAGATATATTTTTCTTTAGACTAGGTTCTAAAGAGTTTGAAGTTTACAATAGGTCTAACTTTTCGTTGGTTTATAATAAAACAACAAAAGTTTGTAATGTTATCGAATTAGGTATTTTTTTTAATGAATAAAGAAAAAATAATGTAAGTAGCTACTACAAAAAAAAGATTTTTGTCCATGCGTTTGCAGAACAGATACCTTAAGCACTCTTCAATACAACTTGTATGTAAAACTTATTTTAGCATAATGGTTCACTGTGGTTTTCAAATTTAATTTTGTTGCTGGTCTTTATCTGACAAGCTGTCGATGTCGTCGTCACCGTCCGAGACATTAATAATTATTTACTTACTTTTGCATAAAAAGAAACACGTCACAGATACACACAGTCCGGCAGTTTAAAACCAAAAAGTCTAATACGCACAAAATATAAGCAAAATGCTGTCTGAAAAATACCAAAAACAATGAAGAATGCACGCGGTGCGCGGTGTGTCCCAATGCGGCTCTGTGATATTTAAAGAACGCGACGAGACAATCGAATTAATGAAGTACGAAAAGAGATATGCGAGAGCAAATGCGTAAGACAAAGATGCACATACTAACGGTATATACGAGCGATACTGTGCCTTTGACGAGTTTGAGCTCATTGAAGGGCAACGTATTGAACTGTGTAGTGTGCATCTTCGTCAGGTACATGTAACTATACGGTCAGTTATATATCCATCTCTTGTTAATCTAGCCAATGCCCGTGCCTGAAAGCCGTTTATAGAATTAGGGATTTTAAAATCACGTGTTGGCTAATATGTTTGACAAAAGAGACGCCAAAGCATTAAAAACTAAGGTTTTTTGTAGAGACGAACGTCAACATGGTGGTAGTGCAGTGTATGTCAAAAAAAATATTAATTTTGTTTCGTTAAAAACAATCTGTAATATATCCAAGCAAGGTGAAATTGAATGTTCAGGAATTGAATGTCGTTTAAAAGGTAAAAAACTTATAATAATTTCTATTTATCGACCACCTTCCGGTAATAAAGAACTTTTTTTCATTAAATTAGAACAGCTGTTAGCTAATATTGAATGTTACGATGTAATATTTATTGCAGGAGACTTAAATCTTGAAATGTTGAAGGATAATGTACATAAAAATACTCTTTTCTCTTTACTCAACTTTTATAATATTAAGGGTACGGTTTTTGAAAACACTAGAATAAACCAAGTTAGTAGTAGTTGTTTGGACAACATTTTTACTAGCCTGGAGGGGGATTACAGTACTGAAGTTTTGGAAGCACACATCTCCGATCACACAGCCCAAAGGATCAGTTTTGACATGAAAGTCTGCAATTACATTTAAAAATATTTTTAATCAATGCTTTCCAGTCACCATGGTTTATAATAATAAAAAAAGAATAGTAACAAATCAAGAAATTTTGGATTGTAAAATAAAATTAGATAAGCTATTGGTTCTTTCCAGACATAGTGACCACTATAAAAAAGAATATAGCGAAAGCAAAAAACATTATGATATGCTACTAATAAAAGAAAAAACAAATAAATATAACAATAAGAGTAGAGCTTCCGACAATAAGAGTAAATGTATGTGGTCAATATGTCATGAAATAAACAGTAGAGTCAAAACTGCACAGGATAATTTTACCGAAAATTGTCAGGAACTAGCTGATAATTTAAATGAACATTTGGTTAGTATAGTTCCAGAACTTTTAAAATATATAACGCATATACCATTTCAATGTAATATTACCGAAAATGATCAGTCTATGTACTTAAAACCTACAAATAGAAAGGAATTGTTAGAAATATCCAATAAATTAAAAAATAAATATAGCAGTGGTGAGGATGAAATACCAACAAGCATAGTAAAATTATCAATTAAAGATGTCTCTGAAGTTCTGGTGTATATTATTAACAATTCTATGAAATTTGGAATTTTTCCAAATCAGTTTAAGTTCTCGAAAATTAAACCTTTATTTAAAAAAGGAAGCCCAACAGACTTGAACAATTACCGACCGATTAGTTTACTATCAAGTTTTTCAAAATGGTGGTGTGCTCCAGACTGTTGGACTTTATGCACTTGGGGCAACTCTTTGCCCAGAGTCAGCATGGATATCTGAAGGGTAGATCAACCATGTCAGCAATTTTTCAATTCACTAAAGCAATCTTAGACCACCTTGAAAATAAAAACTTGGCATTAGGTATGTTTTTAGATCTTAGCAAAGCATATGATTGCATTGACAGAGAACTGCTACTTTATAAATTAGGTAAATATGGAGTTAGGGGTAATGCCCATGCATGGATGCGATCCTACCTTTCAGATAGACAGCAGCGAGTCATAGTCCAGGACGGAAGTGGTATATTCAAATCTGTTTTTAGAAAAAATACTGTTGGTATAGCGCAAGGGAGTATCATAGGGCCTATATTATTTATAATTTATATAAATGACCTAAATGTATTGGAAATTAATTCCTCCCTAACTAACTATGTTGATGACACAAATTTGTTGGTAGCTGCAACGGATTTTCCGGAATTAGATCAGAGAGCAGAAGAAGTTTTTGTAGAAATAAATAATTGGCTTAGTGGAAACAAACTAATTCTGAATGAAAAAAAAACTAATATTGTTATTTTTAGAACAAAACAAAATAAAATAAATATGCCGGATAGTCTAAACATAAATGGCATTGAACTAAAGAGGGAAGCAGATACCAAGTTTTTGGGTCTAACGATCAATGAGTTTTTGTCATGGGATACTCATATAAATTCTTTATGCTTAAAGCTGGGAAGTATTGGGTATGGTATAAAAGTTGTGTCATCATACATGGATAACCAGACAATGAAAATATTGTATCATGCCAGCTTCGAATCTGTTTTGAGATATGGCATTATTTTCTGGGGTAGTAACTTTAAAACCCAACAAGTGTTCGTAGTGCAGAAAAGAATAGTGCGACTGTTACGTAAATTAAAATATTTGCAAACCTGTAGGGGTGTTTTTAGGGAAATAGGTATTATGACAGTTTATGGACTATATATCTACGAGTGCTTAATGTTTGTTTTTAAAAACAGGGAAATATTTCAGGAACTGAATGACCATAGTCATAATACAAGAACTCTTAATCTTTTGTATCCATCTCACCGTTTGACCCTTACAGAAAAGAGTCCGTATTATATGTGCATTAAATTGTATAATAAGCTACCTAATACAATTAAGAACATTAGCAGTATAAGAGTGTGGAAAAAAACTATAAAAAGGTTGTTAACTGAAATTGAACCATATGCAATACAGGAGTTTCTTAATCATAATATGATATAGATAACTCTCTTTTATGACGTCATTTCATTTTATATATTGCCTTCCCTATGTGATTGTAGTTTGTAATTTGAAATAAAGAAATATTATTATTATTATTATTATTATTATTATTATATCTTAATATGGGAATTTTCGGAGAAATTTAAAATTTAAAAAACTAATTTTCAATTGTGCCCCCTTGCGGCGAAATGAGGAACTTGAAAGTAATTTCCAGAATTTTCTCATGACCGCTTTACCCATAATTTTTTTGTTCCGAAAGCTGTACGATTAATGGTTTCCGAGATATAGCCGGCGTCCCTTATTAATGGGCCACCCTGTACTCTGTCATACTCATATACAATGCTTCTTGTAACTTTGCCAGTAGGGGAGGGGAGGACACATTCGGCATGAGGGCACATTCAGCCACGTCTAATATTTCAAGACCTATTCAAATTTCGCGCGGAAAATTTATGTGACACATGTTGTTTGTCCGTTATCTATCTTACCTGCAAGTTTTGAAGACTTAGCTCCAATTTTGATCAGTAAGATAAGATTTGTCTAAAAAAGCCAATCTAAGGTAAATATTATTGTATTTTATTAACCTACTTCATAAATAAATGGTTTATAATAATAAGCTTAACTTTATTAGTATTGGAAGTGCCTAATAGGTACTGTGTTTTAAGTAGAAATGAAAGTGAAATCTAACCTTAAAAAACTTCAGATGTAGCCAAGTTTCTATCTAAAACATACATTGGGGGCACATTCATCCACCATAGTAGGGGTTACATTTTTATGTTTTTTTATAACGTTAAGATGATGTTAAAATAATGTTTTAATTCTGTTCTTAAGGTGATCTTTTTGTAACATTACTTTTTGAAACGTGTTATAGCGTGTAATATGACGTTGCTATTGCGTTAATTAATTCATCATTCTGACCCCTGGGCTAACGTTACGTGTTACCAAGTTTACTTTATAACATCAATGGTATGTTTTTTTGCTTAGTGGGTTGTTTTATTGTAAATTCTATTGTTAAAAATAATTTTAGTAATAATATATTTGATGGCCGAAACTGCACGCTCAAGGGGGTACATTCGGCCACTGGTTGGGTTTTAAAAAAGCCTTACAATTTTTTTTCTAAAAACAGTAGATCAAGAATATCGTCGCAAGTACTTCATACAAACGTTAATAAAAAATAATAGTTAAAAGTGATCTTATTTAAAACAATAGTTACAAAAAAATACTAAAAAATCTCCTTATAGGCCGAATGTGTCCCCCCCCTCCCCTACGGTATATAATTATTATATAAGTATTATATATATTATAACTATTATTAAGTCATCTAAATAACTTTCACAAATAATACAAATCTTGATAGACTTTGGTCCAAAAATAGTTAATTGTTTCACTAGGCAGAAAAGCACAAGACTTAATGCCGCGGCTGGTGTTTTATAGACGAGGCGCAGCCGAGGCTAGGAAACCAGCCAAGGCATTAAATCTGCTTTTCTGCCTAGTAAAACATATAATTTTTTCTCCAAATTCGTTCCAATTTCACGCAAAATCGTATTTTTTATATTTATGTATGTTATTTATGACATTTATTGAATTGTTGTGTTTACTTGTCATTTTAAATTTTAATTTTTAATGACACCTGACAGGCTCAAAAGGTGTATTTTTTCTGCCTAGGCATAAAAAGTCCACTATTTCTGACTAGGCAGAAAAAATACATCTTTTGAGCCTGTCAGGTGTCATTAAAAGACCGCGTTTAATGTTATTTGGAGAAAAACATGTTTTTAAGCCTAAAATACAGCGCCTACCATATAAACTTGGGAAACAGAGCGTTACTAAATTAAACATTTTTAGCTTAAGATCTGCCCATTACGGCCCATTATACAGGGTGTCCCGAAAATACGTTTATAATTTATCCAAAGTCAGTGTGATGACATTCCAATCATTCCATATGGCATACAAACGGCGGTAACTCTTTGAGACTGTTTACAGCCTTATGGAATGTCATCACACTGACTTTGGATAAATTATACAACGTTTGACGACATACTCCTGACGTCAAAATAGGTCGATCTAAGCCGACTTAGTTATATCCAAAATTGTCTCGTTTAGCCGGTAGAGGGCGTCAAAAATTTGTAAAAATATTGGTTTTTCCTAAATTACGTGAAAACCTGCTAATCGATTTTAATGATTTTTAGTATATAGACTAATACTATAAAATGACGTTTTCTAGTAGTATAGTCACCGGCTGTAAAGAAGTGGAAGTGTTATAAAAGTGACATAATATGTCAACATTTCTCCTCATTTTTTATATGAACGGCGTTATGACAACCCAGATATTTTTGTAGAGTGACTGGATGTATTTGGAAGCTATTTTACCTCTTTAATATTTTTCGTTGAATGAGCTGTTTTGCCAGAAGAAAATATTTACATAGTATTATTAGTAATAATATTAAAATCAAATTACCTGTAATAATAATTTTTTAAGTGACCTTGTTGTTATGGCATTTAATAATTTGACAATTATTGACAAACTGTCACCTGTCTATGAAATTTACTCAAGTACACGATCAACATTCTTGAATTACAAGTTCATTTTACCATTAAAAATGGAAAATTATACGAACTCTAAGAAGGTTGACATGCTCCTGGTATACGGGTTTGTCAAGGAAATGGGCGTCAGAGTATTAGGGTTTACATGGAGACGTTTCCTAACCGTCGAATACCAAACCACCAAACATTTGCCAATATCGAGCGTCATCTTCGGGAAACGGGCAGCTTTGAGAAAAACTTTGAAGGCAGGGGTCGTATGCGAACAACTCGAACTGTGGAAACAGAAGAGATGATTCTGGAAAGAGTTGAAGAAGAACCAAGTACCAGTACCCGTCGCTTAGAACGTAAATTACATGTTCCTAAAACGATTGTCAATGAGGTTTTAAAAGAACAGTTGTTACATCCTTATCACGTGCAAAAAGTCCAGGAACTTTTACCGATTGATCCCCCTTGCGGCTTACATGTTGTCAAATTATTAGAAACAAAAGAATCCGTAATCCACATTCTTGTAGAACAATTATGTTTACTGACAAGGCGTGCTTTACAAGATCTGGAGTAACCAATCTGCACAACGAACATATTTATTCCGATGAAAATCCACATGCCATTAAAGTTGCACATCATCAGCATCAATTTAAATTAAATAGTTGGGCGTATTATTGATCGCTACCTTATTGGTCCCATTGTTATTGCAGACAGATTAGATGGAAATATTTATTTAAATTTTTTGCAAGACACATTACCAATTCTTCTGGACAATTTGCCCCTTTTACTTCGGAGGGAAATGTGGTATATGCATGATGGTGCCCCCACCCCATTTTTCCGTTGCCGTTCGGCAATACTTACATCATCAATATCCCGACCGATGGATTGGAAGGGGCAATGATGCACCAGTAAAATGGCCACCACGTTCTCCTGAGTTAAATATGTGTGACTTATTTTTGTGGGGCGCTATTAAAACAGAAGTTTACAAGACTCCGGTAAACACACGCGATGATTTATTGCAGCGGATTTTAAATGCAGGCAACCATTTTAATAACCCCGAGACATTAGATAGGGTCCAATATCATTTTTTAAGGAGTGTTAATAAGTGTATTCAGCAAGATGGCGGTCATTTTACACATTTGCTTAAGTAATGTTTTTGTTTAACTTAGTTTCTTACAATACATACTTTCAACTTTGTTGTACTTTGTTTTATTTTTATTGTTAATAATTGATGTATGCAGGTAATTGTAAATATTTTCTTCTGGCAAAACAGCTCATTCAACGAAAAATATTAAAGAGGTAAAATAGCTTCCAAATACATCCAGTCACTCTACAAAAATATCTGGGTTGTCATAACGCCGTTCATATAAAAAATTAGGAGAAATGTTGACGTATTATATCACTTTTATAACACTTCCACTTATTTACAGCCGGTGACTATACTACTAGAAAACGTCATTTTATAGTATTAGTCTACATACTAAAAATCATTAAAATCGATTAGCAGGTTTTCACGTCATTTAGGAAAAACCAATATTTTTACAAATTTTTGACGCCCTCTACCGGCTAAACGAGACAATTTTGGATATAACTAAGTCGGCTTAGATCGACCTATTTTGACGTCAGTAGTCTGTCGTCAAACGTTGTACACGTATTTTCCGGACACCTTGTATAGTTCAAAATGGTAAATTGGATGCACGGGCTCAAAAAGAAAAATCAAATGTTTTCTAAATTTGACTCCTAATATAATAAGGCCAAAAATTTTGTCGCTTTGATACTATAGAGAGCAGAGAGAGACCCAATTTTATGAAATAATATTTTGATCTAATTAGAATAATTTTAAATATACGACTCACTGGAGTTGTTTCCTCTTACGTCGTGCACAACCCGCTACTCTTTATTTGACAGCGATGAGTCACTGACAGAAATTTCGTTAAACACATTTAGTACATATCTTGAAGACTCCAAATGAAACTATAGTGGGAGGGAAGTGATCGCCAAAAAAATATTGTAGGGGGATTCACTATTGATGATTCAGTAGATGGCCTCTCTGTTAAAATTTAGTGGGGGGACTAGCTGAGGTAGATTCTGTGGTAGAAGGACTCGCTGTTGTAGGTTTGATAAATGGGGTCTATGTCATAGAAGCAGTAGTTGAATTTTTGGTACAAAAATCTACACCCGTAGTATTTGTCATAAAATCTTCTTCGTCGTGGTCGGCATCATCAATTTGCCGTATTTTGGGAGTATCGAGGTGTCTACGAAGTGTCGAATATTCGACAACAAGCTGAAATTAATTTTCAGTTTATAAAATGGCTCCAACGAGAGCAGTTCGTTTGTTTTTATTACTGGACACATCGAATCATATGTTGAAACCGTTAAACAAAAAAGCCGGACTTTACCCTATAATTAAAGAAAGGCATTTGTTTGGTAAATTCGACCATTAGTTTTTATAAATTGAGAATTTATTCAGACCGATTTTGGAACTACCTGAGAATGTTACGATGTTATTTTTTTAATAACATAGCTTTGTAACTCGTTATCAAATAAAAGCAAAGAAAAATACACTTGTTTTAGGTAAAACCCCAACCGGCCCTAGGGACCCCAACAATGAATGTCCATGTATTACAAAAAAAAAGTTACCAGAAGACGACTTTGGATGTCTAAAGTTGACCTTCAGATATTGTAGGTATAAGTTATGGGTTGCATTTACGGGATGAGTGCCAAAAGTAGCATATTTACCTAGCGGGTCCGTTTGAGGCAATTTTTTAAAATGGTTTTTAACCCTCCGGCGGGCGCGCCGGCGGCAAAATGCCGCATTTTTTAGATTTTTCCTTGTAAATACTAAGCATTAAAACTGACGCCGCCGTCCTTCCAGGTATTCGTACGCGACATATTTGTCCCCCCACTCCTATATCGAACAGACCCTATTTCGGTCATTAGTTGCAGTCTGGCGTTTAGTTAGAGCTTGCAATTTTTGCGGCTGATTTACCGCGGCGCGCCTGATCATGTAAATATAATAATATGTTCAAAGCTGTTCAAAAGCTGTTCAAAGCTGTTAAAAGCTGTTTAAAGCTGTTAAAAGCTGTTGAAAGCTGTTCAAAAGCTGTTCATTAGTAGTTTATAGCCGTTCTAGAACGGCTATATTGAACAGCTTTGACCGACTAATGAACAGCTTTGAACAGCTTTGAACAGCTTTTGGACAGCTTCGAACAGAAGTAGAATAAAATGCCAATCTGAATATTTGTGCAATAAAACGTTGTTTTATTTTTGTTTAACAAGACTTTTTTATGTTTTTTTAATTTTGTTAACATTTTTATGGTAAGAAAATTTTTTATGTTTTTTTTATTTTGTTAGCATTTTTCCAAGAATTATTTGTAGAATTACATTTATTTTTGGTTATTTGTTTTAGTTTCACTTATTAAATACATTGCAAAGTATTAGATTACGTTTTTTTAATAAAAAAAAACATTTAATAATAATAATAATAATAATAATAATAATAATAATAATAATAATAATAATAATAATAATAATAATAATAATATTAATAAGTTTTTATTTAGCACTTTGCTAGAGATACTTAACAATTTAACAATAATTGTTAAAATTTTACAAATAACCCCATAGTCAACTCATCAAATGCACAGAAAGTATTTTATTAAAAGTTCTCAAATCCGGCGCATTTTTAAGATGATCGGGCAGATCATTAAAATAGCGAATGCCCTCATAAAGCAAAGTTTTTTGTAAAAAAGTTGTTTTTATCCTAGATACGTTATAATGTTGATTTGACCTAACATTGTAATTATAAAAATTTGTGATCTTTTTACTAAATAGGACTTTAAATAGTCGGGTTGCAGATTATGCTCAATTTTATAGATTAACACCAGATTCGCCCTTTCAATGAACTGCCTTATATTTAACCATCTTAAAGATCTCAACATACTGACAATTGGTGTATAGCGATCGCAGTTTAACAGGATGCGCATAACTTTATTTTGTTGTACTTGCAATCTTTGTATCTCCTCTTTAGTACAAGAAATCAACAGAGAACAGGCGTATGAGAAATGAGGTAGTATTATTGTATTATACACTAACATTTTTGTCCACTGAGATAAACACTTTGATACACGACTAAAGAAGCCTATCTTTTTACCGATTTTTTTTATACATATGGTCAACATGATTACTAAAACTTAATTGTGGATCCAAGATCACCCCCAGATATTTTATCTCAGAAACATAATTCACGATATCACCATTAATGTTTAAAAATAGCCCTGAACTATTAAATTTATGACACATCACCTTAGAACCAATAATCATGCATTTGGATTTTGTATTATTTAACTTTAATTTATTTTGACATAACCATTAATAATAATAATAATAATAATAATAATAATAATAATAATAATAATAATAATAATAATAATAATAATAATAATAATAATAATAATAATAATAATAATAATAATAATAATAATAATAATAATAATAATAATAATAATAATAATAACAATAATATTAATAAGTTTTTATTTAGCACCTTGCTAGAGATACTTAACAATTTAACAAAATAAACAATAATTGTTAAAATTTTACAAATAACCCCATAGTCAACTCATCAAATGCACAGAAAGTATTTTATTAAAAGTTCTCAAATCCGGCGCATTTTTAAGATGATCGGGCAGATCATTAAAATAGCGAATGCCCTCATAAAGCAAAGTTTTTTGTAAAAAAGTTGTTTTTATCCTAGATACGTTATAATGTTGATTTGACCTAACATTGTAATTATGAAAATTTGATCTTTTTACTAAATAGGACTTTAAATAGTCGGGTTGCAGATTATGCTCGATTTTATAGATTAACACCAGATTCGCCCTTTCAATGAACTGCCTTATATTTAACCATCTTAAAGATCTCAACATACTGACAATTGATGTATAGCGATCGCAGTTTAACAAGATGCGCATAACTTTATTTTGTTGTACTTGCAATCTTTGTATCTCCTCTTTAGTACAAGAAATCAACAGAGAACAGGCGTATGAGAAATGAGGTAGTATTATTGTATTATACACTAACATTTTTGTCCACTGAGATAAACACTTTGATACACGACTAAAGAAGCCTATCTTTTTACCGATTTTTTTATACATATGGTCAACATGATTACTAAAACTTAATTGTGGATCCAAGATCACCCCCAGATATTTTATCTCAGAAACATAATCCACGATATCACCATTAATGTTTAAAAATAGCCCTGAACTATTAAATTTATGACACATCACCTTAGAACCAATAATCATGCATTTGGTTTTTGTATTATTTAACTTTAATTTATTTTGACATAACCATTCGTATAGTATCTTTAAATCATCATTTAGCGCTTTAACAATTTGCTTAAAATTTTGACCCGAGACAGAAATTAGGGTGTCATCTGCAAACAAATTTACAAACGAATTTTTAAGCCCCTTATGCAGATCATTTACATAAATTATAAACAAAAGCGGTCTCAACACGCTTCCCTGTGGAACACCCCAAGTACTGTCCCTTTTATTAGAAAGTCTATTGTTAATTCTAGTTTGGTGGAACCTATTCGTTAAAAAGTCTTTAATCCATTCTAAAGCACTATCTTTCAAACCATATAACATTAGCTTTTTTATCAGAATATTCCTACCTATAGTTTCAAAAGCGCGTTTCAGATCGACAAAAACACTTAAACTTACTTTTGACTCACGCAATAGCCGCGGGGCGCCTGTTCATGAGAATATAAAAGGCGCGCCCGCCGGAGGGTTAATAAACTTAGAAAAATCAAAACAATTGCCTTGTCGGAATTGCCTTTATTTTGTTATTTAACAAAACGTTTCGGTTAGTTACTATCTCTAAAGCTTCGGTTTCCTACCAAGCGGCACCGCAAAAGAGCGGCCGTAATTTGACAAGCCTCGCCGCGAAAAAACGTGTACATGTACTTGCAAATCGAAGTGTGTTCCTCCAGAGCTTCGGCGCAAAAAATACGGCACCGTATTTTCCAACGAAATAAGAATACAAAGGAAGTAGGATTTTGCATAAACCGCCTAACAAACCGACCGACGGAAGTCGGCCATTTTGAGACACCACAATATGACTCCATGTTTGTTTTGGTGTTTGACCGTGGTTGACAGGTCGAGCTGTGATTTCTGCTTTCTTGGCCGTTTTTGAGTTATTTTGCATTTTAATTAGTTAACCATATTTAACGAATACTAGTAAACTTATAATTACTTTAGTGTGACAGTGGAGTATACTTTTAGCGCTGGACAGCGATTAAAACATTTTAATTAGTTGTTATTCTGGGTTAATTAATAAGCTTTAAATATGGTTAGTTGTGCTGCTTGTGGGTGCTCCCAAACGCTATAAAGTAAAAAACTGGGCATTACATTTCATCGGTAAGTTTATGTTTAGATATATAAACTTTTTTAATCTGTATAGAAAAAAAAATATTTTAATTTAATATCAAAATACACATAACCTCCGAACCTCGCATGTCATTCATGGGCGTTCGTCTTATAAAACCAGAAAAATATTATTTATTTATTAATCAACTAGGTTACCCCATTTCTACAAAAAAGCAAATTAAAAATACTTATTGGTTTTTAGTTTTCCAAATAATTACCTAAGAAAAAAGGCGTGGTTGAAAATTGTAAACCGAAGTGATTGGGATCCTACACGAAATACAGTTCTTTGCTAGAAGCATTTTCCTGAAGATTGCTTTGACAGAACCTCAAGATTGAAAGTTAGATTGGTCCCAACTGCAGTAGTGCCTACTTTTGAAGTAGCCAGGTTAAAAAATGTAAGTTTTGAAACTATTGTATCGGGTCATTACATAATATATTGGAAAATATGTAGGTAGGTACTTAAGAATATGAATACAAATAATTCTGCATTATTTATGCTTCTGAGGAAGCTGCTTTGTCACTTTTTCATAAATTATGTATCGATAAAAGTTTTTGGATGTTTTATTGGTTTAATCTACTTTTAAAATTTTAAACCCATGGATAAAGAATGTAATAAAATATGGAAGTGTAGGTACGATAAACAAAGAAATTCATATTTAAAGACTGAAGACAATGATGTTTCTAGAATGATAGAAACGTTTTCTCAATATTCACCTGAGGACGACTGGAGATACCATTGATTAAAAAAATAAATTCAAAGCAAGTCCCAAACCTTCTATCATTTAAAGAAATTCATATCAAAATATAAAAAAAAAAATTTACAAAAAGAGTTAGTATCACGTTATAGTTACTTTTGTGTCATTTGGTAAAGGTGCCAAACAAATAATTAAAAAACTTATATTTTTTTGGCAGGTACGTTCCTATGCAATATCTTATAAGACACCCTGTCAAAACCTGCCTGAAGATAATTATCCTACTGTGAATCTAACTGGAACACCTTCTGGTTACAACATATATTGGACATGGCTCTTCCAGGATATGCCTCTTCCAGGACATGGTTCTTCCAGGACATTTTACTATCCAACAACACACCTAAGATTTTAGTATATTCCTTTAATCTTATATGACAATCATTAATGGTTACTGTTTCCGGATTCTCCAAAGTGTATGGGTTAGTCTTAAACAAGGTGATAACGGTCTTTGATTTATTAAATATCAGTTTATCTTTAGAAAACCAATAATTATTTACTTCAATCATAAATTGTTAAATATGTTGCTCGAGAAGCTCATGGTCTTTATATGCTAGGATTTATAATAAGAACTTGTAAATACTTTAAAAATGTTAACGCCATAATAACTTTATATAAATCCCTGGTAGCTACAAAACTTTAGTATGCATGCACTATTTGGGATCCTCAGTATGCCAATAAGATTGCTCTTTCAAAATCTATTCAGCGTAAATTTAAAAAAATTTTGTACTACAAGTCATTTTCAGTTTATCCGCCAAGAGGTACAGATCAAGGGCTTTTTTGTAATTTGTTTAATATCCCTTCTTTAAGACTATTGTGTATAGAAGCAAGAATTATTTTCTTATATAAAATATTTAGAGAAAATAGATAATAAAGAGTTCTTAGGACTGCTTCCGTTTAGAATAGGCTTAGTCAATACTAGATCCGCACATGTATTTTATATTCCTACACCGAGGACAAATCTATACAAAAACTCACCACTGTGACTGTGCTCTATTTTAATAAATATTGTGGAGACATTGACATATATAATTTAAACTATCAAAAATTAAAATTAAGGAATGAACTGCTTGGGCAAATGCTAATTGAATATTTATTATAGCTTAGGATAGCTTTTAGAAATGGGGTTTATGTATCTATAATTAACTTATTAAGTTGTTGATACTACAAATAAATAAAATGTTTGTATTATCTGCATAGTTTGTTATTTGACAGTTTTCTTGTATACTAGAAATCTCATTAATATTATTTAGGTACATATTATAATAAACAGGACTATATTATATTATATTTTATTATTTTCTTGTGATTTGGTTCATAAAGAAAGAGTAAGGTTTTTTTTAAATTTTATTTTTTAACGTAGACGTTTTGGCAATAATTTTGCCGATTATCTGAAACAATTTGTCTTCTGCAATTTTTTTTTAATGTATAATAACAGGTGTTTTTTAGTTATTTAACCAGATATTTACATTACCCTTTCACCTCCGTTACCTTATTTAAATAAATAATTAAAAGAAATAGTTGTATTGTTTTATTACACCAACCTTACCGTATCTTATAGCTATATATGAATCTAAATATATTTTTAGTTTTTTTCGTCCAAATAAAATTTCATTAATCATTTTGTTATTACCATTTTAATGATACGCCACAGGTAAACCGGAAACGCGCGTGCGTTAAATGTTGCCGCCATCAGACCCCATCCCGGACAACTGTCAATCTACCATACCCTACTTCCTTTGTATTCTTATTTCGTTGGTATTTTCTAAAGCGGTCACTCTGTTACGTTGGGATTATGGAGAACTAGAGGGTAGGAGGCCGATCGACAATGGCAGCATTTTCAATTTCTGTCCCGGTTTTTTGGTTAGTTCGCTATTGGCCGATAGATGACTCTCGCGTCCGAAGTGGGCTGATGTTTTCTTCTTCTTCGGTTTTAATATGGACAACTAGATCCTCCATAGTTTTTAACTTTTACTTAAACCCTTTATTTTTCTGTGCTTCTACTTTTGACAATTGACATTTTATTTTTCGAAATAACAAATAACTTTTGAAGGCAAGACAAGACAAATACCGTTGTATTGTAATTAATTTCCATATTTATAATGAATAATGGTACAATTTATAAAAGAAGAGTTTGCTTTGTGTCGGCGTGTAAGACAGGATCTTCTTCAAAGAGGAAACGAAGCCAAATAAGTCTCTTTCTAGCTCCAAAGGTAAGCTCACTTTAAAAAAAACCTCTGTAGCGCTAGAATGTTTAATACCCTGTATTTTAAAAACCAAGCATCGTTGGAACTTTATACAGGCAGAGTTTACTAATAAGTATAACAAAGTAAGTGTAAATTCATATAAAAGTCCTTATTTGTTCCTTAAAGAACTAATTTAAATAAAAATAGTTATCGCGTCCATAAGAAACCATTTATTTGATAGCCCACTTCGAACACGAGCGCCATCTTATGGCATCTCGTAAAGCTGAATTACCGATTCTAATTTGGGACCGAATCCAATGCATTGCGATCGGCCCCTACCTCAAGTCCTCCATAGTTGGGCACGATTTTTGACGGTGCGCCAGTATTAAAATTGAACTGTCAACTGGCTCTTGGCTTGGCGCTCTTGCCGCCGTATTTTATCGAACCCTCCGTATTTAATGTTACTTTCCAATAATATTCACCGTCCAAAGCCAGTGCACTACTGTTGGTAATTACGGCCGCTCTTTTGCGGTGCCGCTTTGTAGGAAACCAAAGCTTAACCGTTTTCAAGAGTTAACTAAATTAAAATTCTCAGGCTAAACTTACTTATTTACCTTAAAATATCCGGCCAGTTATTTTAGACGAAGAGTGTATCTGAGTTGTTTAAAGAATTCAATAAGTCAAGCCATTTCCAAAAGTTTAATAAAATTATTATACAGTCTATCAATAATGTTCCTTAAATAAATAATACGTATAATAAAAATGTTAAGTACTAATTATTGTTGCCACCTACCCACGCCTATGAATAGTTAATCCTAACCTACAAATAACCCAACAATTTTTGAAATTGTAGATTATTTGTTCTTAATAAAAGACGTTTAGTATTATTACCATCATTAATACCTACTTTTAAAAGCATACGTTTGGCAAACAAATTGGAGGGGCGCAATTTGCAACACGAGTTAATTCAGAATGAAATACGATTTTATCAATTGGTTCATTTGTTATTGTTTCATCTATATATAGCAGATCATTGTAGTACTATACAAGGTATTATACAAAACGACCAGATCGTCGAGAGTTTTTTTTTGCAAAATCGTTTATAATTTCGTCGATATTTAATATTATAACTCGTGTTCAACACTGATTAAGGATAAATCTGAAAGGTGTTGTGGTCCCATGGTGTTACGTAAATAGGAAGTTTGAAAAGAGATCGTTCCGCTGATGCCACCCTAACTGATTAAGTTAGAAATAACATTACTGCACTAGATACATCTGGAAAATTTGAAGAAACACACTGTTTTTTTATTAGTAAATGATCCGCAAGTTCATACACTGATTTTAATTTTCACATACTATCTCCAAGTCCCTTTCTGAGGCTTAAAATTTGACTAGGATAGTCAATGAACAAGTCTTTCTGATAAATCGTTTGTAAATTCCGCGCTTTCACGTATAATAGACCAGTGCTGAAGCCTTTGAAAATGGTAAAAAGTGAAAAAAAAAAAAGTAGGATGAAACCCATTGGAAAAGAAAGAAAATAGAACAAAAATAAAAGGAAAAATAAATTACAGGCGATCCGAGGTCGGGAAGAGGGGAAAGGGGGGGGGGGGGGGGGTTTAAAGGTAGAAAACGATTTATCTCGATTTCCGGTAAAACTACAAGTCCTATGGAAAAACGTTAAATCGCAAAATTGTAGGTAATAAAAAGATCTACAACTTTTGTATTTACACATTTTTCATATAACCTCAAAATGTATGTGAAAAATTCAAACAACCAAGTTTTCGGTTTTTTATTTTTATCTTTTACAAAAAAATTTTTTTATTCACGAAATTTGGTGAAAACTTTCCTTTTTATGTCCCAAACACACTGTAATTTTTTTGATTTAAAATATTTATTTTTTAACCTTATTTTGACTTAATATCGAAAAAACACCCTAATTTTCAATCGAAAATTCTCACGTCAAAATATCTGCTTTTTTAAAAAAGTCGGTGGGCATTTTGTTCGTTGAAATCTCTTCTTTCTGATGGTGTTAAAAAAAATATACATTACTATGGTAAATGTTCTCAAAAAAATGCAAAGAAACGAAAAAAACGCGAATCCGAAATTTTTTTTTTAGATCCATATGTACAATTTTGAGCTATTTATTAAAATTTATACTTTTTTTTATCAATGTAACTTGGAATCTTACGTTTTTCGAGTAATTAAAGTATAAATTTTAATAAATAGCTCAAAATTGTACATATTGATCTAAAAAAAAAAATCGGATTCGAGTTTTTTTCGTTTCTTTGCATTTTTTTGAGAACATTTACCATAGTAATGTATATTTTTTTTAACACCATCAGAAAGTAGAGATTTCAACGAACAAAAAGCCCATCGGCTTTTTTAAAAAAGCAAATATTTTGACGTGAGAATTTTCGATTAAAAATTAGGGTGTTTTTTCGATATTAAGTCAAAATAAGGTTAAAAAATAAATATTTTAAATCAAAAAATTACAGTGTGTTTAGGATATAAAAAGGTAAGTTTTCACCAAATTTCGTGGATAAAAATTTTTTTTTGTAAAAGATAAAAATAAAAAACCAAAAACTTGGTTATTTGAATTTTTCACATACATTTTGAGGTTATATTATTATGAAAAAAGTGTAAATACAAAAGTTGTAGATCTTTTTATTACCTACAATTTTGCGATTTAACGTTTTTCCATAGGACTTGTAGTTTTACCGGAAATTGAGATAAATCGTTTTCTACCCTTAAACCCCCCCCCCCCTCTTTCCGACCTCGGATCGCCCGTAATTTATTTTTCCATTCATTTTTGTTCTATTCTCTTCCTTTTCCAATGGGTTTCATCCTACTATTATTTTTTTTGGTTTTAAAAATTATCGACCCTGGTCTATAATTCTTCTTCACTTAACGAAGTTAAATTCTTAGGATATAAAAAAATAAAATTAATTATGGGCCCCCGGCTGGCCGGGCCCCCCAGCGGTCCGGGGTCTACGGGGATGTTTGTTATGCCACTGGCACTGACAAGAGAATCGTTTATTTCTTAAATAAATATAGTTAAAAAAACTAAAAAACACGCTTTAATAATTAAACTAAAAAGAGGAAAATAAATATAGTTTAAAATAATAATGAACGATAAACATTAGTATTATTGTGAAAAAAGCGTGGGGCGCATTGTGCTATATTTTTCGTATATCAAGCACACCACGCTTTTTTCACAATATACTAATGTTTATCCGTTCATTATTATTTTCTGCCTATACAGGGTGTTCGAAAAATAGACGGAGATATTTTAGAGGGTGATTCCTTGTTAAAAAATATGAAAAAAAGTTTCTATAAACATGGGTCCGGAAATGCAGGGTTTTCAAGATATAGAATGTTAAAAAAATAGAAATAAAAATGAAATTATTAATTAAATTAAAAATACTTACTCGATGCTGTTGAAATTTGGCAATGATATTTGTTGTATTAAGAGGCTAATTTAGCCCTAAATAGATTAAAATTATTAAGTCCAGTGGCGTCCCCGGGGGCACCTTAGCGAATATTATTATCAAAAAAATTTACGCCACTGTCTTTTTTGTAGCTTTAATATTTTTTGTTTAATTAAGCATCTAAAGATACAACTTCTTTGCCTCTTGTATTTTTTCCTATCTCAATTCGTTTTCGAGAAAAAAAATAAAAACCGTTTTATTGTATGTCATTGGACAAAATTGGTTTATTAATTTCTACTAAAATAAATCACAAGTGCATTAGAAAACAAATAATTATTTCTGCATGAACGATTGACATTTGCGCGTTAGTTCTTTTAGAAATGAATTATACACTTTTTTCGGCGAAATTGTTCTAAAAAGTTTTTGTCTCGGTTTTTGTGATGGAAAATTACACTTTTGAGGAAATGGCAGACATGCATGTAATGTATGCACGTGCCTATAGTAACTGTTATGCAGCGAGGCGCCTGTATGCAGAAGCGTTTCCCAATCGGCACCTTCCAGATAGTAAAACCTTTGAAAGCGTAGACCGTAAATTACGGGAAAGAGGTAAATTTTCTTATTTCTTTTTTGTGATGTTTTTGACAATAATTTTTTATTTAGGAAGTTTTGCCGTTCCCACCAATGATAAGAGGCCGGCCGAGGTCCATAAGAACGCCCGAGTTTGACGAGGCAGTTTTACGTGCCGTGGAACAAAATCCTGGTATCAGTACTAAGACTATAGCAACTAGATTAGGGCGTAATCATTCCAACAGCACTGTGTGGCAGGTTCTCTCCGAGCAACTCTTGTATCCCTATCATGTCCAACGTGTGCAAGCATTACTACCAAGAGATTTTCTTCCTCGTTTACAGTTTTGCCAATGATACTACCAAGAGGTTAATAATAATAGGAATTTTAATAAACCATACTTTTTACAGACGAAGCAGGATTTCGGCGGGATGGTATTGTTAATTACCATAACACTCACGTATGAAGTCACGAAAATCCCCATGCTTTCGTGCAGTGTCGCCACCAGGAACAATTTTCTTTAAATGTGTGCATGGGTATTGTTGGTAACAATTTAATTGGTCCTTTCTTTTTACCCTTAAGATTAAACGGCGAATCTTACTTAGAGTTTCTTCTACAAGAATTGCCCGTACTGCTAGAAGAAGTTCCTCTAAATATACGTAACCAAATAACTTTTATGCACGATGGAGCTCCTCCTCATTTTAGTAGACCTGTCAGAACTCATCTGAGTAACACCTTTGGTAAAAATTGGATTGGAAGAGGTGGACCAATTAACTGATGGCCACCTCGCTCCCCTGACTTAAATCCATTAGATTTTTATTTATGAGGACACCTTAAGACGATGGTTTACACTACTCCCATAGAAACAATAGAAGTACTAAGAAATAAAATCGTAAATGCTTGCGAAGAAATAAAAAATAGACCTCGAATTTTAGCTCGAGTTCGTCGTTCAATGATGCGTCGAGTGAGAAGGTGTACGGCAATGGATGGTGGACATTTCCAACATTTGTTGTAGTTTATGTTATGGTATTGGAAAAGTTGCAATAACATTCTTTCCTAGAAATGTTTTTTATTATTTGTGGTCCAATGCACTTGTGATTTATTTTAGTAGAAATTAATAAACCAATTTTGTCCAATGACATACAATAAAACGGTTTTTATTTTTTTTCTCGAAAATGAAGTGAGATAGGAAAAAAATACAAGAGGCAAAAAAGTTGTATCTTTAGATGCTTAATTAAACAAAAAATATTAAAGCTACAAAAAATACAGTGGCGTACATTTTTTTGATAATAATATTCGCTAAGGTGCCCCCCGGGACGCCACTGGACTCAATAATTTTAATCTATTTAGGGCTAAATTAGCCTCTTAATACAACAAATATCATTGCTAAATTTCAACAGCATCGAGTAAGTATTTTTAATTTAGTTAATAATTTCATTTTTTATTTCTATTTTTTTAACATCCTGTATCTTGAAAACCCTGCATTTCCGAACCCATGTTTATAAAAGCTTTTTTTCATATTTTTTAACAAGGAATTACCCTCTAAAATATCTTCGTCTAGTTTTCGAACACCCCTGTATTACGAATTTCAAGAATTATTTTAACCTATATTTATTTTTCGCTTTTTAGTTCAATTATGTAATTATTAAAGCGTGTTTTTTAGTTTTTTTTAACTATATTAATTTTTCATTTTTTAGTTTGAGTTATTGTTAAGAACATTTTTTTTGAGTAGATTGAGCTAAATTAGTAGATTATTGTATTGTCAGCGGTTCTTGATAAGTCTACAAAATTTAAATTAAAGTTGGTCAAAATCGGGTTAAAAGAAGTCGGTTACAAACGAACATACATACAAACCCGAACAAACCCGATCGTTTATGCCGAATAATAAGAAAAGGACGATATTTGCAATTTTTTAAAAATTTTAATTTTCCGACATTTTCCCTACATATTTTTAAAAAAAAATTGTCAAAATTTTATTTTGACGGGTAGAATTTTTTTTATAATTTTTTTTTCTTTCTTAGCGACAATATCTATACGACCCCACGTTTGTTTCATTACTATCGGTTATTGTAATAATTCTGACATATTGACAGGTGTCAAATTTTGACAAGAGATTTTTTGCGTATTTTTTTCAACTTTCCACCGTCAATATACATACGACCTTATAGTTTTTTCATTAATATAATTTTTTTTAAGATTTGACTTATTGACAGCTGTCAAATTTTGACAGGAGAATTTTTTGCTTATTTTTTCCGAAGTCTCCGCATCGAATACTATACGACCCCATATTTTGTTTCGCATCGCATCTTCGTTTTATTACTTGGGGCTAGATATGTTTTAAATTGCGGTATCTTCCATATCCTTGATGCACATTTAATTACCATAGATTAGTTTTTTAAGTAATTTTACAATTATTAAAAAATCTATCGTTAAAACGTTTTTAGGTAATTTTACAATTGAAAGGCCCAATGCAAAAAGTGCCTAAGTCACATTTTCGTCAATTTTGAACTATCAGTGCCATCTGGGTAAACTTTTTGTAAGCTTTCTGTCACTATTTTCAAAATTGTTGTAAGATGTACCTAAGTGATTATATGAGAATATGAATTTTTAAAAAAGGTTGCCAGTTCAGTGCAATACATATGTGCTTAGTCCAATAAAAAAATAATATTGCTGCAAAATGTGCCTATGTGAGCATTTCTTCATGGTTATAAATGTGTGACTTCAGTGCAAAAAGTGCCCTAGTTCACTGGCATAGTATTCCCGCGTAAAGTGAGAGAAACGCACGTGCAATAGTGCCTATAGGCAATAATGCAACAGGTGTTACGCGTCCTGGTTTACAAAGTGAAATGGATGAAAAATAGACTCAGACACTGATATCTATGAATAACTTGGTGTTTCTTTCTATAAATAACTTTGTGTTTCTTTAACCTGTTTTTGTATCTTTAAATAAAAATATTTTAAAAATATGTAACACTTTTTTATTAAAATTTCATTGAATCCACAGAAAAAAGTGCCTAAATCCATTTCCGATTTTTTTTTTCGAAAAGTACGCCACTAATCTTATTTCTGTTTAAAGCCACTAATTCTAATAGTAATTAAATATAATGCGTAAAAAAATCAAGTAAATATTCGCAAAGGTAATATTTCCAGAAATAAAAGAAAACTTCAAACGCGTTTTTGTCGAAAACTGCAAAATGTGACTTAGGCATTTTTTGCATTGGACCCTTCAATTATTAAAAAATCTACCGTTAATTTGTTTTTTATGTAATACTAGCGTGTACCCGGCATGCGTTGCAACCCGCTGGTATAAATACAAACCCGAACAAACCCGATATATTAGTACCCGGCATGTCACTTTCTGAAATTGCACCCGTGCGAAGCCGGCGGGTCGCTAGTTATACATAAAAACCTTCCTCTTGAATCACTCTATCTATTAAAAAAAACCGCTTCAAAATCCGTTGCGTAGTTTTGAAGATTTAAGCACATATAGCTGGGGACAGACGCGACAGCGACTTTGTTTTATATACAGGGTGTTATTTAAGTATGTGGCCAAACTCCAAGGGGTGCTTCTATAATTGATTCTAAGAAGAAATGTTCATATAAGCATGGATCCGAAAATGCATAGTTTTTACGATACAGGGTGTCAAACTTTTAAAAAGAAAATCGGATGTTCGTAAATATCTCAATACTCTTTTATTCGATTTTGTTGAAATTAACCAATTCTGTTTGTAATAACAAGAGGATAATTTAGCCTCAATTAGATTAAAATTATTAAGTCCAGTGGCGTCCCGGAAGACAGTCCAACTAATATTTTTGACAAAAAAATTGCGCGACACTGACCTTTTTTTAAAATTATGTATTTTTTTCGAATTAAGCAACTACAAATAAAACTATTTTATCTTCTGAGTTTTTTTTATACCTTGCTTTCTTTTCGAGAAAAAAAATAAAAACCACTTTATTGCATGTACCCGGGACAATATGAGTAAAAAATGTAAACTACTTACCAAACTATCAAGCAATTAAAATTACACGAAAGTCCTCTTTTGAATTTTTTCGCACAGATTAAAACCGTTTTCGATAAAAGAAATTAACATAAAATAATCGCATAGGGTAATAATTTATTACTGCAATGTTTTAAAAGTAACAACTATAACTCTCATTATTGCCCCGGGGACATGCAATAAAGTGGTTTTTATTTTTTTCTCAAAAACAAAGCAAGATATGAAAAAAACTCAGAAGATAAAAAATAGTTGTATTTGTAGTTGCTTAATTCGAAAAAAATACATAATTTTAAAAAAAGTCAGTGGCGCGCAATTTTTTTGCCTAAAATATTAGTTGGACTGTCTTCCGGCTTCCAGGACGCCACTGGACTTAATAATTTTAATCTAATTGAGGCTAAATTATCCTCTTGTTATTACGAACAAAATTGCCAAATTTCAACAAAATCGAATGAAGGAGTGTTGAGATATTTACGAACATCCGATTTTTTTTTTAGTTTGACACACTGTATCGTAAAAACTATGCATTTTCGGACCAATGTTTATATGAACTTTTCTTCTTAAAATCACTTAAAGAAGCACCCCTTGGAGTTTGGCCACGTACTTAAATAACACCCTGTATGTTAAGATTACAATTATTAAAAAATCTATCGTTAAATCGTTTTTTAGGTAGTTTCACAATTATTAAACTATCTATAGTTAAATCGTTTTTTAGGTAATTTCACAATTATTAAAAAATGTATCGTTAAATCGTTTTTTAGGTAATTTTACAATTATTTAAAAATATATCGTTAAATCGTTTTTTAGGTAATTTTACAATTATTAAAAATCTATCGTTAAATAGTTTTTAGATAATTTTATAATTATTAAAAAATCTATCGCTAAATCGTTTTTAGGTACTTTCACAATTTTATTATTAAAAAAATCTATCGTGAAACCGTTTTTAGGTAATTTTACAATTATAAAGAATTTAATATCTAGAATAAATCTAAAATATTTTTATCCTAATCGCTAGTTCACACTGCCTCTTCTAAATGACGCTGTTTACTCAAGATTCAGTTTTAAACAATTTTCTTAATAAAATAAGATAGTACTACATAATATTTTATTATTGTGCTTAAAGAGCTCAAAAGTAGCTACATTTGATGTAAACCGTAATTCAATATTATTATTCCTTCTCGAGTTACTTACAAATAACCATTTTGTTCAAAAAAATTAATGTTACTTTACTTTAATCGGGATATCCTTGAACACATTTTAGCCAACCCTGCTGAAAAACTGTTTCTTGCGTAAAAAGCGCCATCTAGAACATGCAGTGTGAACTAGCAACAGTTGTATTTTTAAGTAAAGTGTAAAATTATACTAAAATGAGCCTACGTTGAATAAATTTGGATAAAAGGTATGGAAGATAAAGAGCGGAATGATTGAAAATGTTATTTATTAATTAAAAGAAAAAGAAAATATAGTGGCATATCGGACAAGTGTGTACCTATCTTTTATATTGGAATACACAGGGATCCAAGTTTAATTGATACCCTGGGGCGGGTAGACCACGACGGCCGTTTCATCCTTATTAGGACTCGACGGGCAGCCATAACCCAAGAATGACGGAAAAATGCACTAAAAGCATCCTTGCAAAACCAAGGCGGTCATCAGTGCACCGTAGCGCCATCCCACGGAATTCACTCCAATATAAAAGATAGTTACACTGGTATAATCGAAAGGTAGACAACTAAATAAACCACGAAGTGCAACCACAATCCAGTATAGGGAACGCTATTTGCGTTTTCACCGAAAACATCTGCCATTTTGCAGACAAGAAAACAGATCAACGCTGGCACCCACCAGAATGCGCGCAATCCGTTTGAGTTTTAAGCCATGAAATGTTTAAAAGATGATATTTTTTTTTTTTTTTTATTTATTTATTTTACGTCGGCCTTTTTCCGCAACGAGGCCAATCACCGACGCCAGGGAATTTGTCACACACTATCTGGTAATTTTGCCGAATCCCTCTTTGTCGAGGGTAGGGTTCTTTAACGTGCCAACATCCATGACATGATATAGTGTCCGCGAAAATAATTAAAAGAAAAAGAAAATATAGTGGCATATCGGACAAGTGTGTAACTATCTTTTATATTGGAATACACAGGGATCCAAGTTCAATGAATACCCTGGGGCGGGTAGACCACGACGGCCGTTTCGTGCTTATTAGGACTCGACGGGCAGCCATAACCCAAGCGATTCCAAGAATGACGGAAAAATGCACTAAAAGCATCCTTGCAAAACCAAGGCGGTCATCAGTGCATCGTAGCGCCATCCCACGGAATTCACTCCAATATAAAAGATAGTTACACTGGTATAATCGAATAAAAATAGAAAAAACTAAACAAACCACGAAGTGCACACTATATCATCTTTTAAACATTTCATGGCTTAAAACTCAAACGGATTGCGCGCATTCTGGTGGGGGCCAGAGTTGATCTGTTTTCTTGTCTGCAAAATGGCAGATGTTTTCGGTGAAAACGCAAATAGCGTTCCCTATACTGGATTGTGGTTGCACTTCGTGGTTTATTTAGTTGTCTACCTTTAAATTATACCAGTGTAACTATCTTTTATATTGGAGTGAATTCCGTGGGATGGCGCTACGATGCACTGATGACCGCCTTGGTTTTGCAAGGATGATTTTAGTGCATTTTTCCGTCATTCTTGGAATTGCTTGGGTTATGGCTGCCCGTCGAGGTCTACCCGCCCCAGGGTATCCATTGAACTTGGATCCCTGTGTATTCCAATATAAAATACAGTTACACACTTGTCCGATATGCCACTATATTTTCTTTTTCTTTTAATTATTTTCGCGGACACTATATCATCTTTTGTTATTTATTAATATTAAAGCGACTACAACTTTATACGCCATTATAATACTTACCACAAAGTGCATACATACATTGACGACCGTCTCTTTATCTTATGGGGAGCAGCCCCCAATTTAATGTCAACATTAAAAATCAATATCTCAAAAACCGTAAGGCCTCGGAAGCTGAAATTTCGCAGACACTTATGTTAGATTGGAAAAATGTTTTTACAATAATTAACTAAGCAGGCAAATTTTATTGACACACATAATTTACTTAAACAGTGGCTCGGTTAGCTTTGGTACGACATATACAGGGTTTCCGGTAAGTATATACACTCGTTGGGCCAAAATTTCGACAGCTGTCATTTTGCAGAGCTAAAAACTGATTTTTTAAATAAATTAGTTATTTTTATTTAATAAAGGTACTATAAATTTGTGTCGTTGAAATAATCAAGTTTATTAACATAAGCTATTTGAACACAATAACTATTCAAATAACTTTAAGATTAATGCTACGCGCTTAAATAATTAAATACATTATTACATCTCATGAATGCTCACATGCATCTAACGTATGAACAAGCACTTGGTATCTAATTGTTTGAAGGCACGAATAATTTATTCTGATACATTTCTAAATCGGCGTTTACAGCATCAAAAAACTTTTGAAAGGGTCGCCAGTTGACACCAGCGAAGACCTGATAGAAAGAATAACATACCATTGCAACGAAATTCTGGAATGTTGTTAAGAGTACAAAAAGAAAACATCCGTCGGATAAAAAGAGGTACAGGGCGCCCATTTCGAAAATCTGTTCAAGTAAATAGGAAGCAAAGCTTTTACATTTTTATCAGTCTTGCATTTAAGTAATTTTCGAAATGTCAAAAAGTTCAGTTTTAAGTGCTTTTCATAATTTAACTTTTACCTGTTTCTCTTAAGCTACGATCGACACTTTCAAAAGTTTTTCGATGCGGTAAACTCCCATTGAAAAATGTATCAGACTAAATTCTACTTGCCTTCACACATTCCGTTCCGTTCCGTTAAGGGGCACTTTAGGTTTTTTTTATATGACAAAGTAGAGTTATTTTGCTAATGCCATGTTACAATATTGTGTCCCCGATGGAGGACTAAAGCGGGATGCGGAGTTTGCACAGTTTACACCATTTTGTGGATCATGTAAACATTACAGAGGGCCGGCTTTAAATTTATTTAACTATATTTTAGTTCTAAATTTTCGAGACACAAGTTTATTACATAGGATAGCAAAGGTAGTTTAGGTATTTTTGCCAGAGTTACAAAATAAAAAGAGCTATTATAGTGGCTATACTATACCACAAGTAAAAAAATTAAAGTAATAAGAGACAGTACTGTTCGCATCGAAGCAACAGCTGATTAATATTTGTTATATGTACTACATATTGCGTACACTCACTATCCCGTTTCCGGTCTGCATAGTGGCCGCATTTTTCACAAGCTTGAATAGAAGAAACTATGATGGCCCTACAATTAAAAACCTGTTTTTTACATGTACATTCCCAAAAGAAAATTTAAGGTTCGATCGGCCATTCTGGTGCCATTTTAAGGCTGGCACTTTTCTACCAGGCAGCGAGGCCTATACTAGCCTCCACGGCAGGCCGCAGCTACATGCTAGAATACCAGGTCCCAACCGCTACCCTACAGGGGCGAGGCTACACATCGGAGGTCAATGACCTAGAGCGCGAGCTCCAGAACCGCGGGTATATGCGATAGAAACCGTCACCACGAGGACCTATGCCTAATCCGCGAGACTACAAGCTGCTTCCAAGATCACACTAGCTGCTACTATAAGGAACTAACACGTTTGGATATAAGGTAGAAAAGGATAGCACTAATTTAATTTTAACACAATAATAAGCATTGTTATAAAAGGCAGGATAATTAGTCATAGAGTTGTGGTAATGGTCATAGTGTACTAGGTGATATTAACGATTGTAACCATTTTATGCAATCTACAATTATTATTATAGGTACCTACGTTAGTAATTTACTATTTGTTTAGCCAAGTACGAGATAAAAATATAATTAACTGCTAACATAGGGGTAGGTTATTATCTCCGATCCATATACTTCTTGGTATCAAATTAACGGTGAAAACTCAAATAATAGGTGTATATAGTTTGTGTTTCTAATCGAATGACCATATTAAATTAAATTTTTGTTTTACCTAAATGCAATATAAAACAAGGTAACTATCAAAATGGTAAAATACCTCTTTTATTTGTCAATACGCAATAATGCATGCAATGCAATAATTTAAATAGACTGACGCTTAACATACCAATTACTAAGTAATATGTTTATTTAAATCATAAATATTACATATTATTATGCGTGTCGTACATTTCTTAAACCATTTGGGTGAAAAACATTAGGATAATTCTTGTTGACGGGGTTCAACATCATAAGTCGCTTAGAAAAACCGAAGTCGATCGGCAAACTGGTTCGGGAGATATAGTTGTGCGATTAGAGCCTGATGCCTAAAGGTGGAAACGCGAGAATCGCCAAATGGGTAGACAATGAAAATATCTAACGACTAGTGAAAAAAATATTTTGAAAATCTTAAGCCATAAATAAGTTAGAGACCCTAAATCATTATTTATAGGTATTACGTTTAAATTACGATTAGGATCCTTATGACTAGAGATCGCCCATAATTGACTAACTAAAAAGTCGTTTCCGTAACTAAACTAGATAAAAATTAACCTAAACGTATACTATAAATACCAAAAATGTTGTTAACACCTAACCTATATGTACAATACTGTTTAAAGGTACGTAATAAACAATGAATGAATATATAAAAAAAATACTAATGAATGGCTTTGAACGGGTGAAATAAAAAGTATATTTTAAACAGCTAAAACACCAAAAAAGCTATTGCGCGGGTACGATAACGTTCTAAATTTACATTAACAATATTAAATAAACCCCATTACCCCTTCCGCATACCATTATTAATATAAAACGAATTAGAAAAGTACAAGTAAGTTGATGATATTTTTTTTTTTCTTACCCCAAAGACAACCAAAACTTTACAAAATTGTGTAGGTAACAGATGAATAATCAAAGGATAAATCGATATTATTACATTGCCTTATATTATTACATTCATTTCAGCTGATCACATAATATGGGATTGCATACAAATGGAGGAAGCAGAAGAATTAGCTGAAAAATACAAAGAAATATACAAAGAATTGTTGTTAAAAGTTCACATTTGGAGATACCGTCATCCGACTACCCTGACCACACCCGCAGAGAATACTGAAATACTAGGCAGTGGCAGTTCAACAGAATTACTTAACTCACCTACGGACTTAGGCCACAGATTACTCACTACAAAATTCCACAATTTAACTATTCTATCAAAAACTACTGATGCTCCTACAACACAGACTCCATTTATCGATTCTACAACAAAGATTCCATCTACTGAATCTTTAATAGAGTGCCTTTTTACTACATCTTCAATACAGAGTCCATCTACTGATTCTACAACAGAGAGTACAACTACTCAGTCTTCAACAGATAGTCCATCTACTGAAACTTCAATAGTGAGTCCTCCTACTATATCTTCAACAGAGAATCCATCTACTGAATCTACAACAGAGAGTCCAACTACTCAGTCTTCGACAGAGAGTCCATCTACTGAATCTACAACAGCGAGTCAAACTACTCAGTCTTCAACAGAGAGTCCATCTACTGAATCTACAACAGAGACATTACCTACCGCATCTATAACTGCTATTATTGACTCAAGTGATGATTTAGGTGGGTGAAAATCTTTTCTGCCTATATTGTCTTGATCGACAGACCCTGTGAGCGGTGATTTGTGGGACGTGGAAGAATACTTTGAAAAGTAAAGTAAACCCCCTACATTTTCCCATTTTTTACTCAACCCAGGTAAACAGAACAAAGTAATCGTTGGCACAATTTCTCGGTCCTAACCCAAAAAATTAAAAGATTTCATTTGCGGAGGTGTAACATAGAGGTGTGGTACTTTCTCGGGAGGCTGAGCCCCCCCCCCCCCCCCCTTCCCCTCGAATTATAGTATCATCATTCGTCATAATAAATTGGGTACTAATATTCTTTCATCACACGTAGTTATAGATAATAAAAACTTCACACATTCCATACACAAATAATAATTGTCATTTCTAGAGTGGAAAATAGTGGCCACAAAATTATGTAAAAAATATTCATAATTATATAGTACTGACAAGCCTAATGTTACAGGGCGACATTTATATATATTATACAAAATGGTATTTGCACGAATTAAAAAGAGATCGATCAAAACTCAACGTTGTCAACTTCTGTTCGAGCATGATTCACATTCCTATTCCACCCTTGCTGTATTCCCCCTCCATAGCAGCAAGTACGTTCCGATACCGAAGTACCCACCGCGATGTTTAATGTTTTTATTTTCTATCTTGGCTGAATTTTTCAGGTAAGCATAGATACGGTGAAATTCTGCTAGTATTTTGAAATGGTTTATTCGCAAGAACAACCATTTTATGTAACGCGAAGGCTGAGAGTGCAGAGTAAGTTTGTTTTGCATTTTTGTAGGGCGACCAACCTGTCCCAACACGCAAAACTATATTAAATATTTTTAATAGATTTAAGAAGTCACCGTAGGCTAATAAAAACAATCATTTAAAATAATTGTGGCATTTCTATATGCCATAATTAATTAGTTAACGACATAATATGAAAAAAACTGACGTAAAATAATTCTAAAATGCGCGGTACAACGTACAACCCAAACGAAATTCCAAATATTACTGAATTACTAAAGTGAATACCTCATGCATTTCTGTAGCAGAACATAAATTATATCTGGCCTCACCATGCGTTGCTCACGCCACACTCCGGCAACACTAATTGATCAATTGTCGTTATTGCCGGCATCTTATCATGCTGAAGATTTGTGGGTCACCATTTCTGCCAAGGATAGTGGTAAAGTTTATCTGTGTTGTGCTTACATTCCCCCAGGTAACGATGCGGCTCTAATATGCTTTGTTGATAAACTATATTTTGCTTTTTGATGCAATTTTTACTGATAAAATCTTAATTTGTGGAGAATTTAACTTTTCATACGTAAACTGGTACCTTAAGAACAAGAAGTGTAACTATTACCTTCCTGAAAATGGAAACTCTAAGTTCAACACATTTTACGATACGTTAAATCTTTTTGAACTTTTTCAATTTAATGGCCTTAAAAATAATAATAAAATACTTGACCTAATATTGTCTAATGATCTAACAGTTAAAGATCTTATTAACTCATGTCTACCCCTTGTGACAGAAGATATTCACCATAAATCAGTTGAATTTAATCTTACTTGTTTATCCCCACCACTGCTCGGCTTTGATAAGGGACCAAGTGTTTATAATTTTAGAAATGGTAATTATGAGGGATCAATGCCTACTTTAATAACATAAACTGAGAGCGAGCACTTAAATCTCCTTCCATCAATGAATCCGTTGAATATTTCTATAACGAGACTTTTAATGGCTTAAATACCCACTTTTCAAAAAAATTATTAACACAAAATGTCCTATATACTTTAAACAAAACACCATACAAATAATAGTAAACAAAAATAAGGCTCATAAAAAGTGGAAAATGTCCAAGTCTGACATAGATTACAACTTTTTTTGTCAACTGAGACGACAGAGCAAAACTATGATTCGTAATGATTATATAGCGTATATAAAATCAATAGAGACGATATTCCCAATAATTCAAAACAATTCTGGCAACTTGTGTCCATTAAAAAAAATAAGCGTACAGGTATTCCTAATGTGATGAACTTTGGAGGTAAACAAGCTCAGTGATCTGAGGTAGGCACTCTGTTCTCCGAATTCTTTCGGGACGTTTATCATCCTTACGAACAAAAATGTTGTCCTTCACCCAATGTCAACAACACCTGCCTTCTTTCAAAGATTCGGGTTTAACCTCAGGAGGTTTTGAAAGCCATGACTGACTTTGATGAAAATAAGGGGGAGGACCCGATAAAATTTCTTTATATTTTATTAAATAGTGCGCCTTTTCTCTCTATGTTCCACTCACAATTATTTTTAATATGTCGTTTAAAATGTGCGAATTTCCTGGAAAATGGAAAGTGGCTATAGTGTTATTTCTATTTTTAAAAGCGGAATGAGAGAAAGTATTACAAATTACAGACCCATAAGCAAACTTAACATATTTGAAAAAAGTTTTACAATCTATTGTGCATAAGCTAGTTCTTAATACCATAAAACCTCTTATTATTGATAAACAACACGGATTTTTTCCTAAACGATCTATTGAATCGAATCTAGTATCTTACTCAGAGTACATTCTCTCTTCTATGGACTGTCAGATTTAGGTGGATTCCATATATACCGATTTCAGTAGCAAAACTGGGTGAGATTGGTATATATGGAGAACTTCTGAGGTGGAAAGCGTCCTATATATTTAATCGATCACAATTTGTGGCGGTGAACGGTCACCAGTCACCTGTTTACAATGAAACTTCTGGTGTGCTCCAAGGTTCCCACTTGGGGCCTTTACTTTTCATTATATATTTAAACGATGTAAAAAAATGTTTTAACTTTTGTAAAATTTTGCTTTACGCGGATGATATGAAAATATTTTTTACAATAGGAAGTATTGGTGACTGTTTACTGCCACAGAGTGAATTGGATTTGTTTTTTCAGTATTGTATTTTCAACAAACTCTCTCTGAATTTAGATAAATGTCAATTTATTTCGTTCTCAAGAAATGTAAATATTTTTTCTTTTGGTTACAACTTTAATAGAATTTTACTTAAAAAAGTGGATAAGATAAAGGATCTTGGTGTCATTTATGATAAAAAAATGATTTTTATTGAACACATTAGTTATGTTGTTATAGAATTGTAATCGCATGTTAGGTTTCATATAATATACTTAGGTCGTGCAAGTTTCTGTCTTCTGTTCACTCTTTAAAAGTTCTGTACTTTGCCTCTGTTTATAATAAACTAAGTTTTGCCTCTGTCGTCTGGACGCTTTAGTATGCGGTATATAAAAACAGATTGGAAAGTATTCAAAACAAGTTTCTCGGATTTTTAAACTTTAAAAGCACCGGCATTTTCGACCCTCACGCCAATCTTTCAGATCTTTAGCGGACTTTTCAGTTATTGCCTCTTGAGTGTGAGCGTACTAAAGCTGATATTCGCTTTTTATTTAAAATTATCAACAGCTATATTGATGATCCGAATTTGCTTTTCGGTATTGGTTTTAATAGTCCTTTAAGAAACTTTCGTCATAATAAGCTATTTGCAAACTGTTTTTATAGAACAAATTCAGGTAAACATGCTCCCATAAAGCTATCTTCCCTCTCTCTCAGCTACTCTCTATATGACAGCGATTAGTCACAGAAATTTCAGACGTTTAATATCGCTAGCTATTAAAAATCGCCAAAGTTTTATATTTTGAAAAACTTTCTCTCGCCGCACACAAAATATTTGTATCCAATAAAAAGTGTCCCAATGTGTTTGAAATGTGTTATTATGCTATTTTAAACTTACCTGTTACAGGTGTTTTCGATTGCTTAAGGGCAATAAAAACATTTTTCTCCTAAACCTAATTTGTATTATAAAGTTTATTACAATTTATTAACATTTATCTAATAACTTTAAAACTGAAAATGTATGAATCGGTTTATTTCTGTGCCAATGCCAATTTATCTTTTTCTAAATAATCTTCACTCTACTTGAGAAAATTCGATTTTATTTTGATCTTAATAAAAAATCATAAATAACTTTTATGTCCTTTAATTAGGTACTAAATTCACAAAAATTCGCAGCTGATTTTTTTTAAATAAAACTAGAAAGACTGACCTTTTTACTCATGTATAAATCATAGCCAAACAGTAGCCAATGTTATAAAAAAAAATTTGTAAAAATATCACATACGTAAAAATCATATTTAGCAGATGATTCCACTGACGAGGAACCAATCGAGCCCGGTGACTGCACATGTGTGTCTGAAGAAGAAAATGAAGAGAATCACGTCAAGTCCACAACCAACTTGGACGTCACAGATAGAACAGACCCATATATAACAGATCCACCCTCAGAGAATACTGAAGTATCACGCAGTGGCAATTTATCAACATTAACGGAATACCTCGTTGCTTCCACAATACCGCAAATTGATGAAGACGACGACGAAGAAGATTCTACAAAAAAATCTACGACTACTGCTCCTACAATACAGACTCCATTTATCGAATCTTTAACAGCGAGTCCTTCAACCACAAAAATTCCATCCACTGAACCTATCTCAGCTAGTCCCTCCATTGGATCTTCAACAGAAAGTCCATCTATTGAATCTTCAATAGAAATTCCCCCTACTATATCTTTAATAGAGAGTCAATCTACTCAATCCACAACAGAGAGTCCAACTACTCAATCTACAACAGAGACATCACCTACCGAGTCTACAACTGCTATTATTGACTCAACTGATGATTTAGGTGGGTGAAAGTTTTTTCTGCCTATATTGTCTTGATCGACACACCCGGTAAGCGGTGATTTGTGGGACGTGGAAGAATACTTTCAAAAGTAAAGTAACTACAATTTCCCATTTTTCACTCAAACCAGGTAAACAGAACAGTAATTATTGGCACAATTTCTCGGTCCTAACCCAAAAAATGGGAAGATTTTATTTGCGGAGGTAACATAGAGATGTGGTACTTTCTCGGCTAAAGCCCCCCCTCCTCCCTCGAATTATACAGGGTGTCCGGAAATGATGAGGAAAAAATTTAGGGGATAATTCTAGACCGAAAATAATTGCTATCTCTTACTATAATATTTTTTCGAAAATTGATTATTAACGGAGTCAAAGTTAAATTTTATTTGCAGTTTTTTTTGTAATACCTTTTGACACGCTCATAATATGCTCATACCGTTTTTTCGCATTTTGTAGAGGGCGCGCCCCATAGGAGCCTGTACTCTAATTTGAATGGTCCCAACTTTTTTGTCCTACACTGTATGCATATTTTGACTAAATATTTTTATTTTCCTAACCTTTTGACATAAAAAAGTTGTTTCGATAAATCTAACCGTTTTCGAGAAAAACGCTAAAATAACATTGCTTGCATGTGATGAATACGAAATCATTCTAATTTATAATTATTTAATTTAATTTTTTAAGAATTAATTTATGCATTGAAGAGGAATGACGTCACTTTGAACTTTTGATTTGAATGTTTAATTTATTGTTCTAGTAACTTATGTACCGGGTGAACAACTAAGAATGGTCGTCGGCTATATCTCAGAAACTGGAAGTCATAGAGCTTTTAAGTAAAATATTTTTTAGTAAAAGTGCCCAAAAGAAAATGTTGTAAATTGTTTTCGAGTTTGTAAAACGTCCGCAAGAGGACGTCACAGTCATGACCACTGCAAATATTAAGATTTTCTTCGTGTTTTGACTAAATAAGAGGTACCGAAAACATCTTTGTTTTAATGCTTAGATATTTCTTTATAAATTTTTTAATTCACAAATTTCTCTATCTAGTTAAATAAAGTGGTGGGGGAAATTCAAATGTTTTTTTACATAAACTACGATTACTCCCATTTGGCATAACCGATTTTAACTAACTTGGTCTCATTTAAGAGAGGAGTATTTTATTTACAAATTGTGTCTTTTTTATTATATCCTTGAACTTTATCTTCGCCGCTACATGGCGTTAACTGAAATATAAGCGAATATTAGGCTTTTTCGCGACAAAGTTAAATACAATGATATGTCTATTTTAACAGGATCAGATAGAGAATTAGACTCTTAACATTTTCGTAAAAACCTCATATTCGTATCTTTTATAGAATCGGAGTTATTGACTAAAATAGACTAATATATCGTATTTTTTAGTTTTAAGGGCCTTTTAGTTTATATATTGGATGGTTTTCGCACACATTAATTATATAAATGAACAGACAGTTACAAAAAGTGTTAACTAAAACAATAAAAAATATTATTGAAAATTTCTACCTATATTTCTACAATTTATAATAAATTATTTGTACTGCAATTTACTTCTTTAAAATCGCACACTAAATATTGGGAGAAAATGTATTAATGAGTGCCCAAATGTTTAAAAGCATTATTAAAGCAAGCCTGCAACCTCTCCTGCGTGAATAAAACAGCAGTTTCAATTTCCGCAACTGATATATTTCCTAACGCCGCTGTAATTTTCTCAATCATATTTTCTCTGCTTGTAGGCCGATTGGAAAAAACAATGTCCTTAACCCTCCCCCACAAATAAAAATCTAGGACGGTGAGGTCTGATGACCTAGCTGGCCAGGGAAATAAACTCCCCGTCCAATCCACCTGCCAGGATATGCCCGATCTAAGAACTCCCGTACGTTTACAGAAAAATGCGCCGGACACCCATCGTGCTTGAAAAAACATATCACTGCGAACATCCAAAGCAACATCTGTTAAAAGAAGCGGCAGCTCATTTACTTAAAAATTTAAATAAACCACTCCAGTGAGAGTTTGGTCAAAAACAACGGGTCCAATGATTTTACCCCCCCCCCCCCCCCCAAAGGCCGCACAGTCCTAGATTTTTATTTATTTGTGGGGGAGGGTTAAGGACATTGTTTTTTCCAACCGGCCTACAAGCAGAGAAAATATGATTGAGAAAATTACAGCGGCGTTAGGAAATATATCAGTTGCGGAAATTGAAACTGCTGTTTAATACACGCAGGAGAGGTTGCAGGCTTGCATTAATAATGATTTTGAACATTTGGGCCGTCATTAATACATTTTCTCCCAATATTTTAAGTGTGCGATTTTAAGGAAGCAAATTGCAGTATAAATAATTTATTATAAATTGTGAAAATATAGGTAGAAGTTTTCAATAATATTTTTTATTGTTTTAGTTAACACTTTTTGTAACTGTCTGTTCATTTATAATTAATGTGTGCGAAAAGCATCCAATATATAAACTAAAACGCCCTTAAAACGAAGAAATTCGATATCTTAGTCTATTTTAGTCAATAACTCCGATTCTATAAAAGATACGAATATGAGGTTTTCACGAAAATGTTAAGAGTTTAATTTTCTATCTGATCCTGTTAAAACAGACCTATCATTGTATTTAACTTTGTCGCGAAAAAGCCTAATAATCGCTTATATTTCAGTTAACGCCATCTAGCGGCGAAGATAAAGTTTATGGATATAAAAAAGGCACAATTTGTAAATAAAATACTCCTCTCTTAAATGAGACCAAGTTAGTTAAAATCGGTTATGCCAAATGGGAGTAATCGCAGTTTATGTAAAAAAAACATTTGAATTCCCCCCACCACTTTATTTCACAAGATAGAGAAATTTGTGAATTATAAAATTTATAAAAAAATATCTAAGCATTAAAACAAAGATGTTTTCGGTACCTCTTATTTAGTCAAAACACGAAGAAAATCTTAATATTTGCAGTGGTCATGACTGTGACGCCCTCTTGCGGACGTTTTACAAACTCGAAAACAATTTCCAACATTTTCTTTTGGGCACTTTTACTAAAAAATATTTTACTTAAAAGCTCTATGACTTCCAGTTTCTGAGATATAGCCGACGACCATTCTTAGTTGTTCACCCGGTACAATGTACATATTTTAAAACTGGAAATAAAATATTACTTTAACACCCTGTAGCTCCGTTAATAATCAATTTTCAAAAAAATGTTATAGGAAGAGATAGCATTGATTTTCGGTCTAGAATTATCCTCTAAATTTTTTGCTCATCATTTCCGGACACCCTGTAGTATCATCATTCATTATAATAAATTAGGTACTACCTAATACTCTTTCATCACACGTAGCTATAGATAATAAAAACTTCACACATTCTATACACAAATAATAATTGTCATTTCTAGAGTGGAAAATACTGGCCACAAAATTACGTAAAAAATGTTCATAATTATACAGTACTGGCAAGCCTTAAGTTACAAGGCGACTTTTATATTAATATACAGGGTGTCCCAGAATATGTGGGCAATCTCCCGGATTCGGATAGAATATGAAAAAATAATATGACAAGTTCCCATAAAAAATTTCCTACAGGCCCTCCCTACTGAGATATAAGCCCCTGAAGGACGCCTCTGGAGATCGGTTTATCTTCAATAATTCTTAAGTACTTGGTGTAATTTAATAATTTTTCAGTATGATTGCTAGGTAAGTCTCCTCAAAATGAACCATTTTAATTTTAATCGGCTTATTTAGTTTTCCAGGGACGGACTAGCTAGCTAACAGAATAATGCTTATTTTTTTAACACCCTGTATGATAGAGGCATATCAATAATACTATTAAACAGCTAAAACCTTAAACTAAAAAAAATATACTTTTCATCAACATCGATAAAGTAAACCGTTTACGAGAAAAAAATTTTTGTTCCATACGCCTTTTTTTATAAAATATTCGATAAATACCTTATTTTGTTGATATGGTTTAGTTGATGTGTACCAGTTAAAATAAACAATAATTACTTCAGTGTCAGTTGGAAATTAAGTGTGTTTAAGTTTTTGATCTTATTTCTTCTGCTTCTTTTTGGTATGGAATTTACGTTTGAAGAATATGCCGACATGCATTTAATGTATGGGCTTGCATCATGTAATGCTTTATGGAAGGCTTTATGAAGAAAGATTTCCAAACAGAAGAATTCCTGAAAGAAAAACCTTTAAAAGAGTAGATCGTCGTTTAAGAGAGACAGGTAAAAACTAAGTTGTTTTATTTTTAATTTGTACTTATCGGACGATAAAGATTTGATTTAAAGTATTTAGGTCGTAAATAATTTTAGGAAAGTTTGACAAAGCCAGTCACAATTGTGGAAACCAAACAATCGCGTTGATGGTATTGAAGAAAACATCCTTAATGCCGTAGAAGTAGATCCTGCTGCAAGGGTTCGAAAATTGGCTGCCGAATTTGATTGTTCAAAATCAATGGTCTTTAGAATCCTTAGAGAGCAACAGTTACATCCATACCACCCCCAAAAAGTCCACGCACTTCTTCCTGAAGACTTTCCGCGAAGGATGGAATTTTGTAACTGGGTTTTAGATCGGCACAGAAACGATGCAAATTCCATTGGTTCAATTCTATTCACGGACGAAGCTGGGTTTTTCAAAAACGGCATCATAAATTCTCATAATTTACATTTATGGGCATAGGAAAATCCCCAATCTTCTATTGTAACGCATCATCAGCACCAATTTGAACCCATCAACGTGTGGGCCGGAATTATCGGACAACACTTAATTGGACCATTTGTATTGCCAAGAAGGTTAAATGGAGAAAGGTATTTGGAATTTCTTCAAAACAATCTGCTAGAACTTTTAGAAGATCTACCTCTGCAACTACGACATATGTGGTTCATGCATGATGGGGCTCCGCCACATTTTAGTCTAGTAGTTCGAGAACACCTAAACAGGGTCTTCGAAAATCAATGAATAGGAAGGGGAGGACCAGTTGCTTGGCCTCCTCGATCACCAGACCTAAATCCATTAGATTTTTTTAACATTGAAAATGTTTATATTATCGCACGAGCATGTATATTAGGGGTACACAATTCGAAATTATTGCGGCGAACATTTATCCTAGACGTCACACAGTCTAACGACACTGAGTTAAAATTATCCACAAACGGAACTACGCGCGCGATGCTATAACGGAGAAGGAGGGATAATGTACAACGGATGATGCGCGTGCCGCCTAGACCAACTGTTGGAATGTTGAGTGAAACGGAATAATATTGATTATATTCTTTTGTTATTAGTTATTTAATTCCTTGTCATTGTATATAAAAAAATAAAAATATTAGATATAACTTTGTGAATTAATTTAATGCTGATCACACCAAGAAACCAAACATTTTTGGATAAACGTTTATAGGAACTTTTTATCTTAAAATTAAACAAGGAATTATCGCTTAAAGTTTGTTTACGTACTTAATTAGCACCCTATATGAGTAACTTCATGTCAAAATTGTATGTTGCTGTCATTAATTTTTATTGCTTAAGTAATATTTGGCGCCATTCTGATGAAATATCGTACCAATAAATAAGAAGTATTATATTACATATTACCTTAAAATAGCAAATATTTCGAAAACTATTAACTATAGCGTTATTTGACAAGGGTAAGATTTTTACGCAAACCAACTAAAAAACTCAGTAACGTACCTACATTTTTTTGTCAATAATATTTGTGAGACTGCCTCCCGAGACGACACTGGAACTTATAATTATTATCTTTTAGTTAGTGCCAACTTACCGTCCTATAACAATGAATAACCCGGCCAGATTTCAACAAAATCAGCAAAAATCATTTAGTTGGTGCCTTCAGACAAAGAAATAATAAGAATTTATTGCAGACACTAATTACTCCTAACTTAAAAATCATTTAGGTATTAAGAAAAAAACAATTTTTTTGAAAAAAATTTGAAACTTTTTCTTGAAAACCAGACTCTTCAAAATACATGTTTATAATATGAAGTTTTCTACTTAAGTTTTGTTCAGGAATGCATCCTTGAAATTACGCCCTATCATTAAGTAACACCCTGCATGAATATACTTTTTCGTCTAGTTAAGGATTTATTTACTCTTATAATATTAGAGACATAATGTTGTTATTTATCTGCAGGAGATTATTTGTTATTTCCAAATATTTTTCGGTGTTGTTTGACTGACAGTTTTTATTGTAACTGTTATAATGGTGAAGTCTGTTAAAAGTAGCTATAGTGTAAATGTTTAAGTTTCTCGCCTAGTTAAGGATTTATTTACTCTTATACACTTTGTCAGAAAAGTATGGAATATTGCAATAAATATGTTTCAAACCGCTTATATTTTGTCGTCAAAATTTTGCCCACAAATATAGTTTTGAAAAACGAATAAGACAAAACTAAAGGGAGTCAAATACCATGATTAAATTTTGTATTTTAAATGGAATACCCCGTATATTTTTATGGATATATATAGATCTCTTTGAGAAAATTTCTGTGGTTTATGGTTTTATGTGTTTATCTATCAAAATGCCAGAGATAATAATATACCAATTTGCAATTTAAAAAAGGAGCAAGTGCTTAATTTTGTAAATCATAGCTTCTTTAAAATAAGTTGAATTATTCCCAAATTTCCATTTTTTAGGGTATATATGAATTCCAATAAAATGGAATTCTTTTACACATAATGACATATCTGATTTTAATTTTGCATTCAAAAGTAGTAAATTTTTCATGGAAGTTACACACATCTTAATTGAAAACATTAAATTGAAATATCTCTGTCATTTTGATAGATAAATATCTACACAAAACCATATACTTAGGTGTTATATTAGGTAACACAGCAATTGTCTCAAATGGATCTATTAAACTTCATAAAGCTATACAGGAACATGATGACCATTTAAAATAAAAAATAGGCATATTTTTTTACCCTCCGTGTATACTTTCAAAAACGAAATTAATCTTGATTATTTTTTTTTAATTATGGACGTAAGTGAATTTTTGGCGATATAATACGAGCGGTTTGACAGATATTTGAAATATTCCAGACTTTTTTGACACCCTGTATTAGGTACGTATTATAATTTATATTTAGGAGGTTATTTGTTCCTTTAAATATTGTTCTATGTGTTGTACGACTGACAGTTATAACTTTGTATTTACTTTATAACAAGGATGGTAGGATATATTAAGTAAGTCCTACGGAAACTTAACGGAACTTTAAGGAATTCATTTTTGAGTGATTTTAAGACCAAAAGTTAATATCATTATAGATCCGCAAGAGCTCCGTTTTCGAGATACAACTCTTAAAAATTCCCTTTTTTATTATAATATTGAATGGTATCAGCTATTTCATTGAAACTTGCTACATTCTAATGGATATTTAGGAGCTACTATTTGCAAGTATTAAGATATATTTAATTCAACCATGAGCGTAGATATGGGTAACCTGTTTTAATCTTTTAAAGCATTATCTAGTAAGCCAAGCAAAAGGTACACAAAAAGTGTATATTTATAATTTTTGATTAGATTAGCCCTTTTCGAGAAAATTTACTTATTAGATTTTTATGTACGTCTATGGACAAATTTAAGTGCGAATCATTGCTTAGAAATCAACTAAAAAGAAAATACTTAGTTTCTAGCCAATTTTAAGAAATATTTTAGTTTTCATATGTTAAAATTATTAATAAAATAATTTAAAAAAGAAAATAATGTTCTTTTATTCTGAAAATCAAACGGTTCCCGAAAGGATTTTAAAAGTTATTAAATTTATTTTTATAAGATGCATCTGATACTTTATTTTTGTTGAGATCTGAGCAATTTTGATTCACAATTAAATTTCTCCAGAGGCGTGCATGAAAATCTAATAAGGAAATTTTGAATCTTGAAAGTCTTAATGCCGTTACCCATATCTACGCTCGCGGTTGAATTAAAAATATATTAATACTTGGAAAATGTAGCCTCTAAATATCTATTTGTGTGTCACAAGCTTCAATGAAGTAGCTGTTACCATTCAATAATATTTTAGAAAAAAGTAAATATTTTAAAAAAGTTGAACACTCTGTATCTACAAAACGGAGCTCTTGCGGACCTATAATTATATGAACTTTTGGTCTTAGAATCGATCAAGGATTAATTCCTTAAAGATTACGAACTTAATTAATTAACACCCTGTATAATATCAGTGATAAATACCCTGATATACAGGATGTTCCATAACTTATGGGGCATAGAGTAACTGGAGATACTAGACATCAAACTAGATCACAGTTACGTCATTTAAGTTTATTAGAAATGTTACTCGTTATAAATATATAGGGTGTTAAAAGTGAACGTTTGTTTTCGAAAAAAAAAACCTAATTTGAAAACGGTTCGATTTATTAAATTTTGAAAGTTGGATTTATAAAAATTTGATCAACTAAATATTACATTCAAATCTATATTCGGACCAACCATTACTCAGACTGATTAAAACCTGCGATAAACTTACTTGTTCCCAGCCCAGCCTGCCTTTTTTACGCGTTTTATAGTTTTGTGTTAGAAATAATATTTTAGTTTTCTTTTGGCTGCTGTTCCGTTCTCAATTTTTATTTTTAGTTGAATCATAGTTAAATGCAAAAATATATGATGTGTTCATATTCATAAACTAGTATTTTTACCTACGTTTTACATTCCTATATAAGGTATTAATAGAACTTGATATTGTAATAGCAACTATCATTAAATAGAATAGAATTAAAATACAAATTTAAATGTTGATAACTTATTAAATTAAGTAATTTTGAATATTCAAATTTTTTAAGTACAAATGAAATAGTTTAAAAATATAAATAAATATCCAAATTTGATATATTTATTTCCGGTATATGTAGGTATAGATATCGGATATTTGAATATTTATATAAACATGACATTATTATGTACCAACCCTGTTTTATACCCTCTATTTTACTATTTTTTATATTATAAATCAATAAAACTTTGATCAACTAAATATTACATTCAAATCTATGAGTTTTCGCAGATTTCAAATCTCACAATAATAGTCACAAGCGTTGCACTCTCCTTCGGCATTTTTAATGTCCTCCCCGGTTGCATCTTTGTAAAGGACCGTGAATTTTTTGTGGGGCTATCTAAAATGTTTAGTATACGCCAATCCAATACAAAACCGGGAACACTTATTGGAACTGATTAACTTCCATTGTCGCGAAATAAGGAATAATGTTGGCGCATTGTGGAGGATCCAACAATCTACAATTAAAAGATGTAGGGAATGCATTGCAGTAGAAGGAGCTCATGTTGAACCGACGTACAAAATGAATCAGTAAAAATATGGTATTTTTATTATTATTTTATAAAAAAAGGCATATGGAACAAAATTTTTTTTCTCGTAAACGGTTTACTTTATCGATGCCGATGAAGAGTACCTTCTTTTTAGTTTAAGGTTTCAGCTGTTCAATAGTATTATTGATATGCCTCTATCATACAGGGTGTAAAAAAATAAGCATTATTCTGTTAAAGCTAGTCCGTCCCTGGAAAACTAAATAAGCCGAATAAAATTAAAATGGTTCATTTTGAGGAAACTTACCCAGCAACCATCATACTAAAAAATTATTAAATTACACCAAGTACTTTAAGAATTATTCAAGATATGACGATTTTTTTTTAATATGGCAAAACCATTTTTTATACTCTAATTTTTTAAAGTTTAGATATTAATATTTTTGTTATTTGCCTTACTTAACAAAGGTGTGAGGATAGATATTCGGGAATAAAATCAACAACTTTTTGTAAAATAAGGTCTCAAAACGCTATTTTGCTCAAAAAGGTCGATAATTTTGTCCATTCCTCACCTTAAAAACCAAGGCAATTTTTTATGCTAAAAAGTAAGAATAAATTATGCATTATATATTAACAAAACTTAAATTACAACAGGACGTCTATTCTCGAAATAGGCGAATAATCATTTCAAGAGAAGTGATTACTTTTTCTCTTAAAAATGTTTAAACTGTATTCTTGAAACTTAAAATAACTATTCATTTCCATACGATGTGAGCATACGATGTGAATTGTCCCTTCTCGCGAGAGAGCGTTCACTTCTCTTAAATTGGAGAATAGACGTCTAGATCTTCAAGAAATATATATTTTGTGAATAAAATACTATATCTTGAAAAAAACTAAGAGGAAAATTTATTGACCCAAATATAAAAATAATATTTTGGGATATATTTTTCATCGGTAAATGCCCCTAGAATATTTTAAGGAAACTAAAATTAAAGAACGTTTCGAGTCTTTATAAAAAATAGACTAAAAATATTAATTGGGTGCCTCAACTTTTTTTTTAACCGTTTTTACAAAAGGTGCAGACTTGACACTTAAGGTGCGGATTGGACATCGTATAATAATATGATTAAATTCGATTAAATCAATATAAAAAGGTAAAGAACTATTTATTAAAAACCAAAATGTAAATTTCAAATAAGTACTAAAAAAAGACAACACTACCATTAACCAACACCGATAAATACTTATTTATGTCAAATCCGCACCTAACTGTCCAATCCGCACCAACGTAAAACAGGCACGGAACGGACGGTGCCGAATGGACATTTTTTGACTTTTTAATTTATTCACAAAATCTGGCAACGCTGATTCAAATTATTCTTAGGTTATGTTTTGCCGACCTAAAAATGCACCATACCATAATCTATTTTTCTAAAAGAAATACGTTACGTAAACGGAAACTGCGGTGCAGAGAGGACACGCAAGAAAGTGAGCATTTTTTACTTTCTTTTTTAATTAACTGTTTTGCCAATATATATATCAAAAAAAGGATACTTACCAATATCTTTAAGCGGCGCACAACACTATAACAAAACCAGAAATGATAAAAACGCACTGATGCCAAACTGACGCTGTCTTAATGTGTGGATTTCGTAGGTGCGGAATGGACATTTTTCCGAGGTGACAGTCCTAGAAAGCTAATAGTGCAAAGACTACTGCGGGTTATCTCGGTTATGTCATTGAATATTTTAGTAGAAAGAATAACCAAATCTATGATATATTGTTTTTATTATAATTGTATTTTGATCAAACAATTAAATTGTATCCAATTTAGCAGTTGCTACGTAGGACAGGTGCGGAAGTGGACAAGAAGGCTCTTTTTTTGAGAAAATTATCGGGTTATTTCTTTTATTTTGTACTCTAATTGTCCTTTTTATTGAAAACTAAATTAGTTAATTTATATAAATAATAGCTTGGGCTTTTATATGAATTATCGACTTTTTGAACAAGGAAGGACAGTTGTATTTCCGTTTTGGCCATATTAAAAAAAATCGTCGTTTATTGTTTTTATTTTCTATCTTGGCTGAATTTTTCAGGTAAGCGTAGTTACGGTAAAATTCTGCTGGTATTTCTATTTTATGTAACGCGAAGGCTGAGAGTACGAAGGAAGTAGGTAGTTGGTTGTTTTGTATTTGTGTAGCGCGACCAACCTGTCCCAACACGCAAAACTATATTAAATATTTTTGATAGATTTAAGAAGTCACCGTAGGCTAATAAAAACAATCATTTAAAATAATTGTGGCATATCTCTACAGCTCGACACACCAGTCTATGTCTACGACGTATCGGTAAGGGGAAAGCACAATCCTTTAAAAATGGCTTAGTCATGGACGTGCGGCATCGATTTATTTAAATTTAACAAAAATAGGGAATAATTATTCTAGAATAATAATAATTGCATTTTATATATAAAAATTATTATTTTAATTAGTTTTAAACAGTTCCATGAATGATTGATAGTTTTTCGGTTTCGATCGTTTTGCAAAAAAAAAAAATTAAAAAAATCTCTCTACCCCTAATTAGTGTATACCTATCTAACTGTCTTCTTTACCTTCACCCTCATCACTATCACTATCATCGGAGTCTGTGTCGTCGTCAGGCTCAAGCTGTATTATGACAGGTTCAATCTCCTCCATCATATACGTCGGTCTCCCAAGACCGATTTTCTATGTCGACAAAACTTTTCCCAATCAGCTGGTGATGGCGATGGCTTCGTCCATAAGCTCTCTTAGTTTAGAGATGCTAAAGTACCCTAGTGTCGCTTCTCAACTTTTGCAGCAGTTTTTTTTAGGTTGGAACCACTTTTAGTTCTAAATAAAACATTTCTATTGTTCTCCGAACAATTCCAAAGTCAAGATGTTCGATTTTTTCCACCGCAGAAAGACGAGGCCTCTTCTTGCCTGGAGAAAATAGCAAGTGATCGGGGTTGTTTTCTTTCCTTTCGATGTCTTCTTTGTGGATTTTTTTTACATCACCCACGCTCCCGTATACATCGCAACTTCGCAACCATGTCTAATTTTCGCTTTGGTGGCAATTTAAAAGTATTATTTTCAGATTCCTCCTCACATATATTGTAAACATTAGCAATTAGGTACTTCACGGGTTTGACTGTGAAGGGTTTTACCACGAATATGTTGATTCGTGTTCACTAATTTACAACACTTAGAAAGTTTATACTCACACTTCCAAAGTTTAAAATTCCAAGATATCACACTACAAAACACTACGACACAAGACACGATGCCGACCGCCGACGTATTTATAAAAATAAAACAGTAACTCTTGCCCATTCTATCGCTACGTCACTGACTAAGAAAACAAATTACCAAGAATCAATCACATTTCTTCAAAGGTCGGCCATTACTTTTTGCGGGTGTCAGATGACACCCGTAACCAATTACAATAGTTATAGCCACCTGTTCCCTTTGAACTTACGCTATGTTGCCATATTTTTACGCTAGAAGTACTTTAATGAAGGAACTCTCTATTTTGCATTTCAATATCAAAATTAATAGGATAAAAAGAAATTTTAAATAATGTTGAAATTGTAATAAAATCTAAAATATTAGTTTCTTAAATATATTACTATTTCTTTTCAATGAGTAAATTAAATTTATTAATTATTGTACTGTTGACCCGGTAAGAGATATTAAATTAGAATTTAATAAGCTATACGTGACAACATCGTATTCCGCAAACCATTTTTTGCTCGCATTCTTTTCGTAGACACAGATCCGTGTGTCGACCTGTATATGCCATAATTAATTAGTTAACATGAAAAATACCGACGTAAAATAATTCTAAAATGCGCGGTACAATGTACAACCCAAACGAAATTTCAAATATTACTGAATTACTAAAGTGAATACCTCATGCATTTCTGTAGCAGAAAATAAATTATCTCTGGCCTCACCATGCATTGCTCACGCCGCACGCCGGAAACACTGATTGATCTATTGTCGTTATTGCCGGCATCTAAACATATTATTTACTCTTTCATACTCACATAAAGTGTCACTGTAACTTGATGTTTGCCAGTATCATCATTATTATTAATCTAAATTACTTTCGGAAATTACACACACTTTAATAGACTTTGGTCCAAAAAGATATTTTTTTAAGCCTAAAAACGCATCCCATATAAACCTGGGAAACAGAGCATTAATAATTTTAAAATGTTACTTAAAATCTACCCATTACGGCCCATTTTATAACTCAAAACGTTAAATTGGTTGCACGAGCTCAAAAAGAAAAACTCCATTTTTTTCTAAAGAACCCCGCACTTCTCTTATGGAAAATGGCCCTTTGTTAAATTTTCTAAATTTTTAGTATGTTGTAGAGAATGCCATTCTGATCAAAAGTGTTCATGGCCACAACATTATCTGCCGACCAGTTTTTGAGATACAGGATGTCCAAGGTACAAAATATGAATTCTCAATACATTATATTTTCGTAGTTTAAAATATTAATTCGTTTTGTTTTCCTAAATTTTTGATGGCCCTGTCGTAGATAGGATAAAATACTATAAAAATAGTTAAACATTTTTTATTATATACCGGGTGAGTGACGAAAATTATTTAATATTTTTTGTTAAATCATTGTATTTTCGGCATTAAATTAAATGTATACAAAGTAATACTGTAGATGACATTAGTGTGGAGCAAGCTATCAGAATTTATATTTTTTATATTTATACAGGGTAATTCAAAAAAGTTAATATTTTTTTTATCAGTTTTGAAAGAAATTTTGTAGATATTTCTTTATGTACTACTTGTCGCTTATCATATGCTTTCAAATATATATAATTATCAAGGTTATACAGGGTGTTACCGATGATAAGCGATAGAAAAATAACATAAAAATGCATGTATTTGTAAATCACCCGGTATATTAAAAATAAATCGGTTAAATTTCGTAATTTTTTAATATTTTTTGCTTGAAGTGTCTTACTAACATGTTTGCTATTAATATCCCTTTTCTCATGACCAGTTCTGGAGATATACAGCGTCGAACAGACTCAAAAAATAAGCAAATAAAATAAAAAAAAATTTTAAATCTCAATAAAGTTTGTTATGTAAGTTCATTTTATGGTTAAAAATAAATATATTTAATGCTATACAGGGTGTTTATAATAATTAGGGTATTCTAGCACTGTATTACAAATAAGAAATATATATAAAAACTATGAACAATTTATTATATCCAAATTATTTTATATAAAAATAATAAGTAGGCCCCTAATTACTCGAAACACCCTGTGTAGCATTAAATACATTTATTTTTAATCATAAAATTAACTTAAATAACAAAATTTATTGAGATTTAAAAAAAATTGTTATTTTATTTGCTTATTTTTTGAGTTTTGAGACTGTTCGACTCTGTATATCTCCAGAAATGGTCATGGGAAAAAGGAAATCAATAGCAAACATGTAAGTAGGACACTTCAAGCAAAAAATATTCAAAAATAACGAAATTTAACCGATCCATTTGTAATATACCGGGTCAGTGGCGTATTTAGGGGGGGGGTCCGAGGGGTCTGGACCCCCCCCCCCCCCCGTGGGCTCAACATTAAAAAAAACTCAGAACAGATCAGATGCCTTGTTGCATTTAATGTAGACAGGGTGAACTGAACCTCGCCCGATAACAAAATATAATAATTTTCTATTTTACAATTTTTGAATAAAGACCTTTATTATTATGATTATTATTAAATAAAATTATTCATCATTCATTTTCAATAAACGACGTGAGATATTATTTATAATTTTCCAGAACGATTTCTTGCTCCTTCTGCCATCTATTGGGTAATAGGTCAACTACAAATAGTTAATGATTCATTCGTCGCTCTTGGGGTTCAGCTATCAAAACATAGAAATTATAAATTTTGATAGTTCAAAATAGGGCGAGGCACCGAAAAAATTTTCGCCTGCGGCGCTTTTTTAAAGAAAGAAAGCAAGAAAGAAAGATAAAACGAAAGATATTGACCCCTCCCGTGGCAATATTCTAAATACGCCACTGTACCGGGTGATTTACAAATACATGCATTTTTATGTTATTTTTCTATCGCTTGTCATCGGAAACACCCTGTATAACGTTGATAATTATATATATTTGGAAGCATACGATAAGCGACAAGTAGTACATAAAGAAATATCTACAAAATTTCTTTCAAAACTAATAAAAAAAATAATAACTTTTTTGAGTTACCCTGTATAAATATAAAAAATATAAATTCTGATAGCTTGCTTCAAACTAATGTCATCTACAGTATTACTTTGTAAACATTTAATTTAATGCCGAAAATACAATGATTTAACAAAAAATATTAAATAATTTTCGTCACTCACCCGGTATATAATAAAAAATTTAAACTATTTTTATAGTATTCCATCCTATCTACGACAGGGCCATCAAAAATTTAGAAAAACAAAACGAATTCATATTATAAACTAGGAAAATATATTGTATTGAGAATTCATATTTTACAACTTGGACACCCTGTATCTCAAAAACTGGTCGGCAGATATTGTTGTGGCCAGGAACACTTTTGATGAGAATGGCATTCTCTACATCTACAACATACTAAAAATTTAGAAAATTTAACCGAAGGCCATTTTCCATAAGAGAAGTGCGGGGTTCTTTCACATTTTATTTTCGGATCAAAATTATTTATGTCCCATGCTATAACTATAAGTATAAAATTTCCCGTTTTAACTTCCAGCCAGATCCAAGGAGTCGCTAAACTGGACGCTGCTATTATACCTAGTTAGTAATTAGTAAAAAAAAGGCTACAAAAACCTACAAAAAAGTTTACCAACCACACAAGAACTACTACACACAACACTGCACCAATACACATACCTACACTAACACCAGTAAGTTCTTGGCAGCTTCGCCTATGGCGCGGGAACCGCAGGAACGCGGGGAGTTTTGTCGGTAGGCAGCCCCATCAGGGTTGAATCTGACACTACTCTGCCTCACAGAGTGCCAGTCTTTCGAAAAAAAATGTAAAGAGGTTTGAAGTCCGAGGAAACAATTTTATGAAATAATATTTTGATTATATTAGAATTTTAAATTTATACCTCACTCTAATTATTTCTTCGCATAACCAGCTACTCTCTTTATGACAGCGATTAGTCACAGAATTTTGATACGTTTAATATCGCTAGCTATTAAAAATCGCAAAAGTTTTATATTTTGAAAAAGTTTCTCTCGCCGCACACGGAATATTATTTGTATCTAGTGTTACCGCGAGACGAGACAAAATGAGTCTCTCGTCTCGTCGAGAGAGGGCGAGACGAGACGAGAGACGACGTTCTCTCGTCTCGTCTCGTTTCTCTCGTGGTTTAAACCAAATATAGTAAAAACCAAGCAAAATTTTAACGCGTTTAGGTTAGGTTCATAGACAAGCGAGTTGCGCGCTCTCAAGGATAGATAGGCAACTTAACATTCTAAATTGGTTCCCTGATAGCGCCACATGCGACCGGGGACGAAACTAAATATAGTCGTGGTGGAGTTAGGCGCCAAGCATAAAAATTTTAATTTTATTATTACTTTGAATTCAAATTTTCGCGCTTCTAACTTAACGGAAAAGTTTGAAGCGCGAAACATCTGATTCAAGTTAAAATAATTTGGGAGAACGAAAGGAAATTATAACAATGATATGGCGACAAGATTTATTAATATTAGATATTTACATAAATATGGTTTACATAAAAAAACAGCTTACATTATTATATTATTATTTTCTGTAGATTTTTCTAACAATTCCCTGTTATTTTCAAAGTTTTTATTTAATAAACTAGTTATTGTACCTTGTAGTTCATTAAGTTGTGAAGTAAAGTTTCTTTCTATATCTTTAATAGCTTTCGCTGTACTTTCCAATCGTTGGGCGACATTAATGAAGTCTTCAGGAGGTTCCACGCTTTTGTTAATGGCCTTGTTTTTTTTCCCGATTTCTTTGGTCGCGACATATTAAATATATACCTATTTACGATTCTCAAACTACCGACTGCGCCATGTTAAGTTTATAAATTGTATATGAATAATTATTTAATAATAACTTTATTTTTTATATATTTGACAAATCAATCATAAAATGACAACGACAATCTTTCACCAGTCCAGGTAAGACTTCAGGATCTGTCACAACAAGCCATATTTTTATCTTTCTCGCACATATTATGCAGGTACAGAGAGAGAGAGAGGTACAGAATGTTGGCCATGCTCATTCTAAATGAATATTCTGTTCCTACCAACGTTAGGAGATGAACAACCTTATAAAACAAAATTCCTACAATAGCGCCACTAGCGACCGGGGGCTAAATTAAACAAACAAGGGACGACCTTCACCATTTAAGTTATCCTAGCCTGGTTAGGTTCTATCATATTTGACATAAATTGTGTGCAATATATGTCAAATATGACAGAACCTAACCTAAATGCGTTAAAACTTTGCTTGGTATTTACTACAGGGTGGCCCATTAGTGCGACAAAGGTCAATATCTCCTGCACCACTAAGATAGCGGAAAACATTTGACGAAGCTTATTAAGGGTTAAGAGGTGCTTCTAATAAAATTATTTTTGTCTATACAGGGTGCTCTAAAACATCAGCACGGTAAGAAATTTCCATTTCCAAGATATTGACTTTTAAAAAATGTCATTTTTGAGTTTCGACAGATCTAACAGTACGTCTTAGAGCAAAACGGCTCACATATCCCTATCTTCCGTTTTAATTATCTTCCAAAAAAAATCACCTTCCGGTTAAACCGGAAGAACTATATTTCCTGCTTTCGAGTTACATCCGGTTTAGCAGGAAGTTTGATTGATTTGGGAAGATAGTGAAAATGGAAGATATAGACATATGCGCCGTTTTGCTCTAAGATGTACTGTTAGAAAGCTATAGGCAGACTAATAATGCATTTAATAAAAGTAATTATAAATTTATGTAGAATCAGCAAATTTAAAAAATATTTTTTTTGGGACACCCTGTCTATTATGAGATTTTTAAAATCTTCTTAAATTCCTCTTATCAAAAATATATAATGTCCATATTGGGACCGACGGTTTTCGAGTTATTTGACTGCAAATAATTTTATCCAGCGATAAAACGTCATAATAATGTGTTATTCTGAATGGCCAGGCACGGCTAACTAGATAAAACTATTAACTTGCAGTTAAATAACTCGAAAACCGCTGCTCCAAATACAGACATTATGTATATTTTTGCAAAGAGGAATTTAAGAAGATTTAAAAAAGCTCAAAAAAGTAACGTTTTTTGTTCGAGAGAGATCCAGAGAGACGAGAATTTCTCGACGAGAGAGGGTACTTCTCTCGTCTCGTCTCGGAGCTTTATTCGAGAGAACATATCTCTCTCGTCTCGTCGAGAGAGGGACAGATGAGACGAGAGACGAGAGACGAGAATCTCTCGTCTCGGCGGCAACACTATTTGTATAAAAAAAAAAATGTCCCAATGTGTTTAAAATGTGTTAATATGATATTTTAAACATACCTGTTACAGGTGTTTTCGACAGCTTGGCGAAAATAAAAACATTTTTCTTCTCAACCTAATTTGTATTATAAAGTTACATTTATCTAATAACTTTAAAACTGAAAATTTATGAATCGGTTTATTTCTGTGCCAATGCCAATGCCAATCTTTTTCTAAATAATCTTCATTTGAAAATTCTACTTGAGAAAATTCAGTTTTACTTTGATCCTAATAAAAAATCATAAAAAACTTTTATGTCCTTTAATTAGGTACTAAATTCACAAAAATTCGCAGCTGATTTTTATTGTAAATAAAACTAGAAAGACTGACCTTTTTACTCATGTATAAATCATTGCCAAATGGTAGCCAATGTTATAAAAAAATTTTTGTAAAAATATCACATACGTAGAAATCATATTCAGCAGATGACTCAACTGACGAGCCGGGTAACTGCACATGTGTATCTGAAGAAGAAATTGAAGAGCGTCATGTCAAGTCAACAACCAACTCGGACGACACAGATACAACAGACACAGATATAACAGCCACACCCAGGTGTCCTATGTTGGGCAAACAAAGCCGTAAGCCAAGAAGCATGTCGGTCTCTAGTGCGAATAAAACAATTCATGTTAAATTAGTTTTAAGTATTTATGTCAATCTTTTAAAATATTATTTAGTTTAACTATATTACACAAACGAGAAAAATATTTGGTTTTATTCAAGCGTTTGGATTTTATGTTCTTATGGGTATTTCTCCCGTAACTTTAAAAAATGCAGAAATTTTTGAAAAAAATTTGTTTTTGCTATATGGGTTAGTATTTAACTCTATACGATTTTAAAAGCTTTAAATTTTGTAAAATACATCATTAAACACAAGGCAAGTAATAATTTCTGTTGGCAAGTGACTGGCAAAATGTTTAAGTCATTATATAATAATTCATAATCTGTATGACATAACGTCTCCAACTATAATAATTTCGGTAGAAGTATTTTGTTTTTTAATAGGTTTCTTACTGTACTCTTAAAAAGTTTAATAGATTTGAAAAACTGATGTAGCAAAAACCAAAAAATATTTTTTTTTTATTTTTAAATTTAAACTTTCTCTTCTGAAACGGTAGGTAAATGTCTAATATGATAATGGCTTATTTTTTATAGCTAAATTAGTAGCATACAAAGCAACTTTGGTAGCCAAAATAACCACAGCAATATAAAATTCTGGTTTATAAGCAAAAAATACAAGGGGACAGAAGTGATAAATATGAGGACAGGTGTGACAAAATAATACAACCTCTAATTAGTTAGTTTCATATAGTTATATTATAGGCCGTTCGATTAAATACACTAAAAGAAACAAAGTAACATCATGTACAGACAAAGCACCTGGAGTTGCTGGTCTTTGATTGTCGGGAGTTCCTGCTCTGCTTTCTGGTGGACTGTTATTAGTTAAAAAAATTTTAACGGTTTCCAATTTCATACGGCGTTTTTGTTGCCTCATGCGCCAATGTTTTCTTTGAATGCGTTTATCTCTGTTGTTCTTTTCCGATATTAGTGTAATTTTTCCTAAACGCTTTTTTCTGATAAATTTCTCTTTCTTTTCGACAATATTTTTCATGTTTTACCTTGTCTTCCTTTAATTTTTGGCGCTGTCTTCTTTTTTCCCTTTCTTTTCTTCTCTTCTCCTCACTCGAAATAGTTTTATTTTTCTTGGCTTGAGTTATTTCAGCTACTTTTTTGGCTATCTTAATTCCCTAAAAAAATTTTTTTTTAGGGAATTAAATAAATAAAAATAAAATTTTAAATAAATTTTTAAATAAAAAAAAAATTAAAATTAAAACCTTTGACAATGTAGAATTGGTCGAGGCCAGCTTGATATCCGCTTCCAGTAATGGCGACGAGCACCCAGGACTGGGAATGTTCATATCGGGTACTATTTATTTTTATGGCAAGCTTCTCCCTTCGCTTCTTTTCCTCATATTTAGTCTTTTATTTTTCTCTTCTTTTCACGGCAGCTTCATTTTTTAATATATATTTTAAGTCTCCCAGTTAAACCCTTAATGTCAATTATCTTATTTTTCTTTGATGTACTATCCATTTTCTACAAATGTCCAACACAATTAATGTTATTACTTCAAATTTTGGTACTGCCCAAGGTATTCGAATTTTTATGTATACCTATTTAAACTAAAGATATCAGATTATCACTATTGTCTAAAAATATAAATGATATACTAAAAATTTGATTATTGGTGTCACTTCTGTCCACTTAAGTCACACATGTCCCTTTTTAAAATTGTGGAAAGGGGGACAGAAGTGACAGGGACAGATGTGACATTTATCAGGTTTTCTTGTGCTAAAAAATATTAAGTTATGTTTAACTTTCAATTGTATTTAAATTTGTTTTAAATATCATCTGTTTTTGGTATAAAAGTATCAATAAACGTATAATTAGCATACTCAATACATTTCTGCCAAGGGACAGTAAAGACTAAAAATTGATTTTACTTACTTTTTTACGTTTTGCCACGTTTTTTTACCAATAATCTTAAATACCGGAAGAAAACAAGTGTTTATTGTCAAAGGCCATCAAGAACTGAACCGTTTAAGCGATGCCGATACATAATAGTGCCACCTATGAACGCGCAAAAACACCATTATCAAGCGGGACAGAAGTAACTTACAATCACTGGGGACAAGTTTAAGTTGCTAATAAGTGGACTTTATTGATTTTTGTTCGTGGGAAATATACTTTTTCTAGTAGAGGACAAACATAAAAGTAATCTTTTTAATACATTTAGCTACTGACGGTACTATTTTGACTGGCAAAATAGAATCAAAGTGGAAATTTTTGTATTGGGGACAGGGACAGAAGTGACATTTTGCATGTTTGCCGTCTTCTGCAAAAAAAAAAAATGATTCCAATAAAATTAGCTTTTTTCTATTAGCCAGGATCACCTACAACTTGTTTTCCAAAAAATAGTTTAAGTGGGAGAACTTTTTAAGGCTATTACATGCTGGGGACATGGTTTTTTAAAGTTAAGGGAGAAATACCCTTATACGTTTTTAAAGGTTCGACGATTCACTCTGAACGCCTATTAACCAAAACGAAAAATTCAATTTTAAGTTATATCCCTATAAAGTGACTTATTCCTATTACTAATTCAAATTAATCTTAGACCTCGCCGCATCACTTGTCATTTATGGCATCCTGTTGAAGTCTGGTCTATTTTACGTTAAGCGGTTGGCTACAGAAACAGAACCGAACTAATAACTTTTACCTTCGCTTTCGCCATCTTTTAAATTTTGTAATGGAGTCTCAAAATTTTGTAAAGATATTGCGTACCTACTGATTTTATTATTAATAAGAAAAATATTGACGAACCCATGCCTACCAAAATTATTCTGTGAAAACATTATAAAATTAAAGGAAAAGAAGAAAACAACATTTGTTTCTATTAATGTCTATTTATAAAAAGCAAAAATAGTTAGGTATTTATGTATTTATTATATAAAGGGTGTTACAAATTCGAAGTAATAGCATTGCTATCTTGGTAACTATAAGAGATAAAGAATTGGTTAAATTAAGGCAAAGTGGCGCATTTTTGTGCCTAATAATATGCTAAAAAGAAATTTTAAAAATCCGATTACTTCCGGAGACATCCGATATAAACTGAAAAAATCATTTTTTGTTTTTATTTATTTGCGGCCTTATTACTAGTGATTTCAAAAAACCAAAAGCACTTTTTTATGCTCTTCAAGAAAATAATTTTATTTTTTAGATAAGACGTTTCGTTTTTTAGATAACATCTTCAACATTAATTTTTTAAATACGGACCTGCATTTTTTATTGCATTTTTGAGTAGCTTTTGACCTTCCAAAACCAATAATGTATCACACTCAGTAACTTGTTTGCTGTAAGAGTTATTTGAAGTTTTTTAAAAATTAAAGAGTAGGTAGACATTGACATAAAATGTTTTTCAAGAAATCACCGTTTGTATTGATTTGCGCCCTTAACCACATGCATTAATTTAATCAACTTTTCCTATCACCCGGGTGCAATTGCTGTAATATGTGGAGTTTAAAGGGTTTCTAGCCATTACTCTTTAATATTCTCCATGCTTTTATATGGTGTATCGGTGGATTATTCAAATTTACCTCAAATCGAGACACAGTTATTGTTATTTACCTAAAACAATTTGTTTTGTATTAGAATATTTTAATTTTTTTAATAGTTTTAAAATACCTGAGCCAGAACCAACTCTTCTTCACTAACTTTACTTCCATATTTATTTCTACCTTTTTTAAATGTACCATCCTCTCTTAACCGCCTATCTAATCTTGAAAACAATAATGGGGTAGTTGCGGGCGTTTAGAATATTGTTTCAAATACATTTCCGCTGCATTTTTTGTGTTTAAGTGACATAAGTAATAAATATTAAGCATAATATTGCGTTTTTCCTCATTAGAATAAATCATTGTTAAAAGGGAGCTAAGTAATTTAAGTTATATCAAACCTAAGCAACACTGTTGTCTGTTGCTAAAGTCAAGGCACTCTACTGATGTCAATGCATACTCTTTAATTTTTTTAAAACTTCAAATAACTCCTACAGCAAACAAGTTACTGACAAGTGTTATACATTATTGGTTTTGGAACATCAAAAGCTACTCAAAAATGCAATAAAAAGTGCAGGTCCGTGTCTAAAAAATTAATGTTGATGTTGGTATCTAAAAAACGAAACGTCGTATCTAAAAACTAAAATTATTTTCTTGAAGAGCATAAAAAAGTGCAATGAAAAAGGGCGTTGGGTTTTTTGAAATCACTAGTAATAAGGCCGCAAATAAATAAAAACCAAAAATAATTTTTTCAGTTTATTTCGGATATCTCCGGAAGTAATCGGAATTTAAAAATTTTTTTTTAGCTTATTATTATGGAGGGCCTTAGGTTAGGAGACCGATCGCAATACATTGGTTTCGGGCAAAGTTTTGGATCGGTAAAGCAGCTTTAAAAATGGCCGTCAGGCGCGCATGTGTTCTTTTAAATCTGTAAAATGCATGGGTTCTTATGGGATAATCAACTGTTTTATTGAATTTAGTTAACTAAAACCCTCTACAGGCTGAAATATGTATATAATATATCTAATAAAGCTTATTTTATTAATTATTGGATAAAAATACCGCTGACGTCTATCAAAACCTGTAAAAAGTCAAACACTTGACGATCACTGCGCCGCGACCGGGAAACAGCGAACTAACTACTAAACAGGGACGTAAATTTAAAGAACAGCCATTTTCGATCGGACTCCTTCCTAAAGCCCTCCATACTTATTATTCAGCACAAAAATGCGCAACTTTGCCACAATTTAACCAATTCTCTATCTCTTATGGTTACCAAGATAGCAATGCTATTACTTCAAATTTGAATACCCTGTATTTGGAAAATAGTAATAAATGTTTTGCACGATATAACGTAAAGACCAAGCCCTAAAATCTTACTTTTGTCCTGTATAATACACATTTTTTTTCTGTGACGGTATAATGGCGGCTAGAAAATATTATCTAAACCCTAATAGTGGGGGAGCCCCCGATGCTAAATGGGGATTTACTCGAGCGTCGTGGGGACCTATTGGATCTTGAAGATTGGATGGTAGAAAGGAAAAAATGTCATATCATGTGTACCCTTTAACCGGTGGGGGGAGTTACTACAGGCTTTCAAAAATGTAAAAAAAAACAGTCACATGGATATACTCGAGCGCGTCAGATATTAATAGTGTATATGCCCCACGTGACTCTCATGACGGAGGTACATTAATCTGCCGGTTTTAAAAGTGGGGGCGGCGGTACGGAAGGGTTAAAAATGGGCTCCCATTCAATAGACTGACGATTCGGATGTGACGCAAGCTCGTGGCGACTTTTCGAAAATGCAAAAAAAAAACGCTATTTTGACATACTCGAGCGCGTCAGATTTTCATACAGACGTTTCAGCTTGGTGTCCTGGTCGTGCTGATTCATAATCTGACGATTATTTTGAGGGATTTTGTTAATCTGACCGTTTAAAAAAAAAATTTTATGATTTTTTTTTCTTAAATCTTAAAAATTTTCCGAAAAATTAAAAAAATCCCGAAATTCGGAACGAGTAATAACAATAAAAGTGACAGACTGCGATATAAATAAAGACAAAATCCATAGCAACAAAACGGTTTCATACTATCTTGATGCTTTTTAATAATATTATTTTTACATATTTTTAATGGAATTAAGAGAAGAATGCATGTGTTATATTTTTGAAATCGGAAGAAAAGGAACCATCTAATGCGCTTCTATATACAGAGTGTCTCATTTAAAAAAATTAAATGTTTGGTTTTAAATGTGACATGTAACACCTACTGTCATTTCTGACAAAACCCATAAATACTTGACCAAAAGTTCTACATCCTACTTTTTGAGTGAACGCGCTAACTCAAAAAACAAAAAAGTAACAGGCTTTTAAAAGTGGGACAAACTAAAATGTAAAATAATAACCCTGTACATATAATCCCACGAATGCTGTGATCAGCCTGTGATGGCGTGATGGCTGACGGAAAGTAGTGTGGGGACGGTGCGAGAGAGTGAGTGATAAAGAAAGAAGCATTGAGGCGCGGAGTGCTTCACTGCAGCTGCACGCGCTAATAAACTTTATTGACGATTTTTGTTACTTCGGCTTGTGGTAATCGGCAGATTATATTTTTCCCGTTATCCTTGAATTATTTCCTTTAAAACGAAAAAAATTGACCGCGCTCGATAATGTCCATGTGACGTTTTTTTTTTGCAAGTTTGTGACTCTCCCACTTCCTTACGTCACGCCCAAATCGTCAGATTATTGAAATGCAAATCGATTTTTTTTTAATATTCTGATCAGCTGCCGTACACGCGCGGCACTATATAGAGGGCTTAGACATGGCAGAGGTACTCAACAGAGTGCAAGGTATCCCCCATATGTTAATCTGCCGCGCTTGAGTAAATCCCAAAATCCCCTGTTGGGCTCCCCTACTATAATTAAATTGGAATTATAAGGTTACATTTTTACGTGTCAAGAGAAATAAAAAAAAAAATTTTTTTATAAATATATCATAAGTATACAGACTGTCCGTGGATAGGGTTTACAATAGCACAAAGGGATGAAAAAAATCATTTTTCGAGAAAAAGTTATTCTTGATAAAAAGTTTTGCTTGTAAAAAAAAATGCAATTCAAGAAGAGAAAATTTTGATTTTTTATAAAGGGTTCGCAAAAATTTCAAAACATGATTTTTCTGCAAGAGTAAGCTGCCTTTATTTTTCATTCTTGACCAAAATGCCAATTAGAAAACTTATTTAGAATAACGTTTGTAATTTAAATTCAAGATTTAAAATAAATCTTCGATTTTTTTATTTGGTAAATGGAAATTTTCCTGCTCAATAAAAATATTAATATAAAATTTTATTAGACTTTATTTTAAAATTTTAAATTTATTCCTACCATCTTTTGTAAAAAAAAGGATTTTTTTTACCTTTTTATTACTTTGCTTTACGTATGGGGCAAATTTGAGAATTAAGAAAATTTCAGCGGACTGGTTCAGTTTCCAATTAAAAAAAAAACTATGATCAGAATGACGCAGCTTCCTTAATCATATTGCAGTCTGTTGCTGAGAATCCTACCCTTTCATTAAGAAACCGAGCTCAAGAACTTGATGTAGGTAGTAAAAAAAACTCATATTCAGGATAATATTTTAAAGGCAAAGAAAATATTCCCATTTTGGCTTAAATGGGAATATTATTTAACCAAACGTTGGACGACGGGGACGAGGCCAAAAGTTTGGATTTTTGTCTTTGGGTCGAAAACAAAATTGTAAGCTAGAACAGGAATTTTTATTTCATTTATTGTTACTCACGATTTACTATAAGTTCCTCTCAGAATGGTGGCCGGTTTGAAAATCCTTGAACCCTCGCTTACCAAAAAAGAGACACACTTAATTTCTATATATTCATTTAGAAAATATATATTTGTGTCTGCAGGGTACTCGACTGGTTCTTCTATTTTGTTTTTATAGTGAAAATTAATAAGGTTAGAGCACCACTAATAATATGTATTTCTAAAAATGGATTATGGATTACTTGGAAAACGTTATACTTGTTTTAAGAAAAAATGTCACTCAAACTTGTCCCGCTTTGACTCGCAGGGGTCATATTCAAAAATACAAATACATATACAAAAATTATCATTATTTTTTTCGTGTTCAGTCTCTTGAAAACAGCAGTAGAATGTAGTTTTTCCACTTAAGACGTTCGTGAGTTTTTTAATCATATCAAACAAGAATAATTTTATACATTACAATACGGCCCTGCCCTTTTGTCTAACCTAACTCCCGTGGCAGCACTGGCAGCTTCATTTGAGAGAGAAACCAAAAACATCTGATTCTTGTTTACACAATCAGCGCGCGAATATTGCTACTTGGCAACTTTTCACCTAGTACACAACCTTTTAGTGACTCCTATAATATAAATTGACTATATTTTGCTACATTTTGTCTTCTTTGTGATAGATAATTTGTTATTTGATGGTAAAAGTAACCGGCATGACCATGTAAAATATAAATATAACCCATATTTTGCTACTTGCATTATAAGTGTTTTGGTATATTGACGATTGATCTAAGGCACCAAGGCAGTTAATGGATTATATTGTTTTATTTAACTCTAACGGATTATTAATATCAACACCAATGTTCTTATTACACATCTTATTTTCATAACACATCTTTAACCTTCTTCGAAAAGCACCAATTTTCTTAATTTTTTTCCACTATTTTATATACGACATTTTTAATCAGCTGATTCAGGAATGGTAAAAATAGGTAGTTGTCTTAAATTTATCTTATTGTGTAGTTAGCGATAGCAAATGTATATTAATGAGAACAATTTTATTTTATTATAAGAAATTTGTTTATGTTTTTATATTGTAATAGAAATGTTATACTATAAAATAGTTATAAAGTGATCACTAAAATAACAATTTACTTTTAAAGGCAAATTGTTGTTAAAAGTATTTCGATATTACTGTTTTTTTAAAGTCGCAGGAAGAAACTTTAAAATAATTTTAAAACATATTTATAAGTGAATTTAACAAATTGCCAAAATGCACTATAAAGCCCTTATAAAATGGTTAACTTTTATAGGCTAAAATATTTTTTAAGTTGTTCCTAGAAACGTTTCTACAATAATTCTATGACTGTTTTATAAGATATTTTATAATTCTGTTATATAAACGTTATGATGATATATTTATAAAACACATTAGTTGCCCACAACAGAATAGTACTTATTGCAGCTCTAATGTGATCGATTAGCAATTTGGAAGTATCAATAAAATGCCAATAAAATAAAACAGTTGTATAACCATCGATTTATAAAACAACTTTGCTGGTTATGTAATTCTGTTATATAACCATATAATACACACAGATTAAAATATGTCAAATGTGTGGCAAATTTAATTTTAAATCTTAAGTATGTATTATTTTATGATTTTCATAACCCAGTTGTATTTTAGCTAATTTTAAAGTAATGAATTTATGTCCTTTCTCTTAAGATTATTAATTTACCTGTTTAACTATTTTAATAAAAATAATATAGATATAATATGTTTTTAAATAAAGCAGTAAGAAGGAAACGTTAAATTGTACCTATACATCTTACCTATATTATGGTATCGAAACATGGCGTTTAATGAACTCTCACATAATATTATGAACGAACTTAAAAAATTAAATAAGCGGGATTTAATTAACTGTATGTCCACGGATGAGGTTTACAAGAGGACAAATGGACTAAAAAGTGAAAGATACGAAAAAAAGTCACTCTTAATAAATGTTTTTGCTTGTCTAGAAAATACGATTCATCATAAGAAACTTCAATTTTTTTATACAGGGTGGGTTAAAACTGCAAAAATGTTATTTTGCTTAAGGGTAAACATACTTTATCTACAAAGATACGAAAAAAATCCACTTTTAATAAACGTTATACTTGGATAATGAATAGGTGATACTTGTTATCAATGTCTTTATTTAATGAAGTTTTTATTAACATGAAAATAATACGATAACGATTTTATAATTCAAAAACTCCACCCCCATACTCGACACATTTTTCTAATTGCTTTCTCAAATAAGTGAAAGAAAGAAAACAGCATCATCATAGTCGTATTTCTTTTTTTTTTTCTTGAGATCCAAACCGAACCAGTTCTCTGGAACTTTTTTATTGCAGATTGTCATCCTAGTTATTGGGATTCCTACAAATTTCTCGGTAAATTGTTCCATGACGTAGCGGTATGAAACTTGACCATCCCCATAACATTGTATTATAAAAACTATTTGTTTAGTAAGAGTGGATTTTTTTCGTATCTTTCAAAATAAAGTATGTTTACTCTTAAGCAAAATAACATTTTTGCAGTTTTTACCCACCCTGTATAAAAAAAAAATTGAAGTTTCTTATGATGAATCGTATTTTCTAGACAAGGGAAAAAACGTTTATAAAGAGTGACTTTTTTTCGTATCTTTCAAAATAAAGTATGTTTACTCTTAAGCAAATAACATTTTTGCAGTTTTTTGCCCACCCTGTATAAAAAAATTGAAGTTTCTTATGATTAATCGTATTTTCTAGACAAGCAAAAACGTTTATTACGAGTGACTTTTTTTTGTATCCTTCAATTTTTAGTCCATTTATCCTCTTGTAAACCCCATCCGTGGACATACTGTATAGGTAGTTTTTAAAAAGTGCCAGAAACTGCATTGCAGTGAAGTTCCTCAAAGAAAATTCTGAGCAAGATGTGTTTTATGAGACTCACGCTGATCAAGCTATGCCATCATGCCATATGAGGGCAGATTCCCAGACAAGGCTGGTGCAAGAACTAGACACAGTACACAGAAATTTTTAGTAAAGTAAGCCCGCCTACATTTGTCCGATACTTAAAACTTGCGAGTACAACTCTAAGGGGGCGCTGACAACAGGCAATCCTAAAAATATTTTTGTAGGTATCTGTATCAGAGCGGTACCAATATTGATTAATAGATGGCAGTGTAGATACCCAATCGGAACTCTGCGAGCAGGCAACCAGGCAACCACAACCACTATGCGACGTGTACGGTGTACGGCGGCGCGGCCATTAGTGGAATCGTTGCAAATCGTTGATTTTTGAATTATTGATTTTTTGAATTTGTTCGGTGTTTCCCGCAGTGTGTGCGTGTTTAAAATGAAGTGTTTTTCGTCCTTACTTTTATTTCTTATGTACTTTTTCGACGACTTTAAGCCTGGAAAAGCGAGACGTTGTTGTGTTCCTGGCTGCCAAAATCGGCAAGGCAAAAGGCACCGTTTTCCAAAGAGGGAGCCCGAAATTTTCGATGCCTGGGTGAGAAAAATTAAACCGGCTAATTACGAGGTTTTAAGCACTGAAGAAATTTATAAACAATTTGTGATTTGTGAGGAACATTTTACTCAAGATTGTATTGTATCTGGTCGAAGGGGACTGAAAAGAACAGCAGTTCCTTCTTTAAATATTCCTGGTAAGTTTCGATAAGGCTTAATACACATACATATAAGTAAATTGCATGCACCTATAAATTAAGTTATATAAAAGGGCAATTTTTTCTCATAAGGCAGGGACTACATAAAAAATCATAATAGAAGGGTATAAAGTTAATGATGTAAAAATGCTTGGCATCTTTCAAAAAAGAAAATTAACCCACAGCGTATTATGTACTTTATACAAATTAACTAGTAGATATAATGTAGTGTGTATATAAGTACATCTATGGATCTATATAGATATTTTTTAAAATGAAATTAGACTTACGTTTGTAACTGAATGAAGAACACAACAAAAATATGGGGACCTCATAATGTGATCCCAATCGAACTGAATTTTCTCAGTCGAATACGGCATATTATTATGTTCCATAATTTTTAATTTAAGTAATGTTAAGAATTTTTTTAGGGTTCCCTGCTGAATCTGAAGACATTTCTAGAAAGTGCATGAGAATAGAGGGTAAGTTTGGTTTTACTAAATTTGTCTTAGTGTCCTCTTCTGTAAATGAAATGAGGATTACTCAACCTGGGGGTGCCGAGTAATTTGAGTGATCTTAGTTAATTATTGTAAGTTTGTTACCCATTGGTAACACTATAACTTTCTACATTGTATATAGGTACAGCTGAGAAAGAAGTTGTCACTATACCAAAACCTTGTGAGGTGGAAGCTCAAAATATTCCGGGACCCTCTACAAGTTTTATCTTTAATGACATAGAGGTTGCATCGGCAAAAGTTGTCACTATACCAAAACCTTGTGAGGTGGAAGCTCAAAATATTCCAGGACCCTCTACAAGTTTTATCTTTAATGACATAGAGGTTGCACCGGCAAGTGGGACAAAGGAAACTGAATTGGAAATGACGATTCTTACAAAGCAAAAAACTGCAAAAGGGAAAGGTCTGCAAATGTCAAGAAAAGCTGTTGTTCGCAAAGGTAAATAAAAATTATTCCTTAAACTTATAACAAAATAAATAGGCAGTGCAAGCTGTTACACTTATATTTTCATATTAAAGTTATATTTTTTTATATGAAACACCCTATATTTGATGATTTTTTGGATTCTATAATTGTAAATTTGGATTGTTCCCTATACCTAACTGTTTCAATTTTTAAAATATTTTAGAATATGGATACTACTACATAATACATTTCAAATTTAAATATCTCGACTAGCCACATTAATTTTGAAAATTCATATGAAATGTGCTCAATCATCCGTTAAGGAAATGAGCTATATGTGACAAAATAAAGTTTTAGTAAAAAAGTTATACAGACTACAGAGGATTAAAAAACTAATATTTCATGTGAATCGCATGAATCGCGTTGTACCCCCTGCCACCCCAAATAGTTTTTGTATTTTCTTTTTGTTTTTTGTTTCATAAAAAAAAACGTTTTTTCACATCAGTATATATTTTAGGTGTATTTCGACGATCCATACTCGGAAAAGTCAATGTCACAAGAGCTGCTGATCTTACGCCACAAGCTAAAGTATTTTACAAAACTCTAAAGAGGTGGTCAGTTAATATGGCTGAAAAAGAAAAAAAAATTATTTCCTACAGAGAACGCTTAAGCCATGCAGAAAAGTTAATTAACACTCCAAACTTCTCAAATTTATTAAAATTTGTAAATAATCCTACTTACGATTTTATAATGTGCCAAGTGAGAAACCAAAATGTAAAATCCAAGGCACGACGTTATACTTTGGAAGAAAAAATCTTGGCGCTTTCCTTATATAAAGGAAGTGGAAAAGGATATAAACTTTTAAGCAAAATATTCACTCTACCATCTAAGAAAACACTTTCAAATCTTATTCAGAAAATACCCTTTTATCCTGGTATTAATGAACATATATTCAATTCATTAAAAGAAAGTGTAATTAAAATGAAAGATGACCGAGAAAAAGTTTGTGTCCTTCTGTTTGACGAAATTGCAATAGACTCCAACTTAAATTATAATAAAAAAAATGATGAGATCGTCGGCTTAGAAGATTATGGAGACCAAATTAAAAAAGCCTCGTTCGCTGACCATGCTAATGTATTTATGTTAAAGGGTATTTTTCGCCAATGGAAGCAACCTGTTGTCTTTTCATTTAGTAGTGGCCCAATCAAAGCAATTATTTTGAAAAATATGATTAAGGATATTATCAAGAAATGTTTTGAGATTGGATTGGAGGTGGTTGCGACAGTTTGTGATCAGGGCGCGACAAATCAATCTGCCATTAATCAGCTATTAAAAGAAAGCAAAGAACAGTTTCTACGAAACAATAGGGATTATCCCCATTTTGGCTTTTTGGTTGAAGAAAGAGAAGTTATACCCCTGTTTGACGTCCCGCACCTTTTTAAAGGACTTCGAAACAACTTGCTTAATAAAAATTTACATTTTGTGTTAAATGGAATTAACAAAATAGCAAAATGGGTTCACATAGAACAGTTTTATAATTTGGATATCTCGGAACCTACCTTAAGGATGTGCCATAAATTAACTGATGGTCATATATACGCTTCGAAAATGAACAAGATGAAGGTAAAAACGTGCACTCAAGTGTTCAGCAATACTGTTGGTTCCCTTATGAAGAGAATTTCACAGTGGAGTAAGATATACTTTTATGCTATATTTTATATTTCGTATTCGTGTTGTATCGACATATAATAGTAATTAGGTATTATATATTTTAGTTAGAAGGTAAAAAGAGCCATACTGCTTTTATTGGTTTATAATATATTAGATTTAAAGTGAAAAATGCTTTAGTATAATGTATTTTATAATTTTATATGAATTTTGGTTCTTTCCAGATATTCAAGATAACTTTAATTTGCCACCAGAAGCACAAGACACTGCAGACCTAATTCTATTTTTGGATAAACTATTTGATAGTTTAAATGTGTCTAGGAAGTCCAAAGCTGAAGCGCAGCCTCTAAAACGTCCTTTAACTTCAAAGTCAGATCATCTACAATTTTGGGTTAAAAGTAGGGAAGTCTTGGAATCCATGAGATTTTTTTCTTTAAAGAAGAATTGCTTGTAAATTTAAATACGTCTTGACTGCAGTGTTCAATCAAGATCCTTTAGAAAACTTTTTTAGTTATATTAGAAGTCACGGAATTAGAAATATTAACCCCGATGTTACCCATTTTATAGGTTCTTTTAAATCATTAATAGCCAATAATTATATGTCGAGTCACTCTCCAGCGGCTAACTGCCAAAAGGATACTTATTCTGAGGGATTAGATAATTTAAGGGCATTCTTGACTGGCCAATATATCGCTGGCATTTCTTTATTACCTACTGACCATCAAACTTCCTATCCTCTACCTAAAGAAGTAGTTCTTCAAAAAAAAAGTAGAATTGGTAGAGGCACGGTGGTTTATATGAGTGGAGCAATAGTAAAAAAAATTTTAAAATTGAAATTAATTAAAAATTGCCAAAATTGTAGGAATAGTCTAACAGCTAGACCTCTGCTTCAGTATGATGATGATATTATTGAGGCTAAAGAATATGAGGGAGCTCACCTTATAAGACCAGGAAACTTTTTAAATTATCTTATCAACCACTCTATAAATACCCTTTTTTATTTAATTCCAAGAATATGTACACAATCACATATTTCTAAAGTATTGCAGGGTGTACTAAAGAAAGAACTTAGCTTTCACATACTTAACTGCCCTGAACACAATTTAGATGACAGAGTTTGTGCAATTATTGCAAGATGTGCACTTTTCTGGTGGTGTAACAGCGTCAATAAAATTTTGAAGGGTTCTGATACAAAATTTTCCAAATTTTTATCATTAAATCCAAATAAAAATTTAATCGACCCTATAAAGGTTTTAGCTGTAAAAAAATATGACTTAAAAAAAAGCACTTTAAAAAAAAATGATTTGTCCAACCTTTTTTACTCTCTGATTTTCCCCACAATTTGTACTATTTTTGAATTCATGTTTATAACAAAATGCATATGCATGCATAGCAAATTTTTGAAAAACTGTATACCTATTATTTTAAAAATATTTCCAAATTATGATTTTATTGTTAAAACAAATTTAAGCACGTAGAAACTTTTAGCGGTAATGTCTTGTATGCTCTTAAGGCAAAAAGTTAATATAATTATGCGTGCCCTAAACATTTAGGATTTCGAGATGTAGGTACAAGGTGTTAATTTTTAATATTTTTTTGGGTTTTTTTAATTTTCTTTGCCAATCTTAGGGAAAATTAAACACATAGTACTTTTACCAGTACCTATAAACCAACGGTATTAACATTTCAAATTATCTGGATAATTTACAAATTGATTTCCAAATTTTATAAGGTACAAAAGGTAGCCGAAATCTGCAAGTTCCAAAAGCAATATGACATAATAAAAAAAAAATTTAATTTCCTGGAGGCATTATATGGTTAGGTTTCTATCAATGATCTACTAATATATTTCGTGTAAAGGTTATAATATATGTACATACTTAATTAGTTCTAATTTGTAAACGTAGTTTAAAAACAGGAGTTTCCACATGCTTAGTTTATTGGCGCCAGTTAATGTACTATAGTTTAGTGGCCCAATGTAATACTGATGCCAGTACTTGCTTCCACTTAATAGCAAAACCTGTTAACTGGCGCACTAGAAAGAATGGAGTTAACTGATTTTCTCTCTTTATAACAACAAAATTTGTAAGTTTGTGATTCTACAAAAAGCAGAGATTCTCTTCGTAAACTTCAAAAACCTTATAATTTATAATACGTTCTGCGTTGGCCCTTTTTTATATATACATGGCATAAGACTGCTTTCTACTTTGCTGGCGCATGGATTACTGTCGCCCGTTTATTTAATCAGTTTCTACGAGCCGCATAAGTTTCTCCAGCACTGACGCCAATTATGTATGTGGAAACTTCGCTTAACAATATACTATTTCAATTTCCCGTAACATTTTTGTTTTATTTTAGCTTACACACAATTACTTCCAACAAACTTATTGCATTTTTATAAAACCGCATTTTATATTACATTTTGATATCCTTAAGTATTAAGTAATAAAATATTTTGAAACATGAAAAAGTAGTCATTTCACCTTATTATAATCAATGCTTTTATAAAGGGAAAAATGATACTTTTTAAATTAGTAGATATTCACGTTTGAAAATATTTTTTTTCTTAATATACCTATCAAAATGTAACTTAAAATGGTTTTATAATAAAATTTATTTAAAATAAAACCGCTATAATATATCAGTTGGTAAAACAGGTCTCTTCGCGTAATCGTTTTCTTATAGCACAAACTTACGAATACAGATTATAGATGGCGTTAAAAACAATGCCGACGGACCTTTAAGTATTCACTTTCCAGTCTAACCCTACTCTTTAGTCTATGGAACTAGATAAGTCAGTAAAACAACTTAACTTTATTATAACGCTCCTTTAAGAGAAGCCGAGAAGTGAGGTTAAACGGCCGCCTTCTGAATTAAAACAAATCAGTGCAACTGTTTATGCTGACGCCACGATTCCGCTAACGCTATTTCGACGGGATGGTAATTTCATGAAACTGGATCCGGTGGAAATAAATAATGACAACAACCTAGAGTTGATGGATTTTTAAAAAGCAAACTACATTATTATGATACAATCATATTTTTGAAAAAATTACCAATTGTGGCATGATGAGAATACTTTTGAAAGTGATAACATATTACAATAAATAATTATTACATCAATTTAACTCCCTAGTGATTTCCTCTCACTTCCTACGACTACGCCATCAGCCTGCACAATGGGTTATATTATACTTTTGACACTGCAAACTGACATCACTTAACCAAACTTGACATTTGGCGATACTATCTTTTGAAAGCGAATAATAATATGGGTTATATCATATACTTTTTTCTACCAGCAATGAAGACGATGGTTGTAATACTTTTTATTTTACTGTCTCTGATTCAAGAAAGTAGTAAGTATTTCGATATTGTTTATATAACTTATCTTTATCTAGGGTAAAATTGATGTAAAATATGTGTTTTTAAAATGCCATCACTATACCTTTCTAGGTTTCAAGTTTTTAACATTTTCTCTGGTTCATTTTAAATTTAAATAACACGAGAGCAGGGATGTTGTCGTCCCAGTTCCAGTACACATAAAAAAATTTTAATTGATTACTTTCGATTATTTTATAAAGCAAGGTAACCCATTATAACCTAATGACAAAAGTCATATCTGTTTGTCAATCATTGACATCAGCAAAAGGTAAATATGGGTTCTGGTGTCATATAAGGTCGGTCGAATTTCTTCCGGTTTTTGGGTTTATTAGAAAGTTAAGGTGGATTTATAAACTTGACGTTCAGTTTGCGTTCGCCGTTTGCGCTCGCCGTTTCAACTTAAAAGCACAGAGTTCCATAAGATCATTTATATTTGACGTTGACGTTGCCGTTTGCGTCGGTCTTGCCGTTCCCTTCCGTTCAACGTAAACCAATTTTATCTTTTTCCGTTCGTGCCGTTCGTAGAAACGTCGTAGCAGATTTAAAGAGCCAATCAAAATCGTATTTGTCTATCATGTGATGTTTACCATATGATTTGCACCTATGTGGTCTTAAAACGACAGACACAGAACATAAACAAACTTTAAAATGGCTGCAAATCATATGGTAAACATCACATGATAGACAAATACGATTTTGATTGGCTCTTTAAATCTGCTACGACGTTTCTACGAACGGCACGAACGGAAAAAGATAAAATTGGTTTATGTTGAACGGAAGAGAACGGCAAGACCGACGCAAACGGCAACGACAACGTCAAATATAAATGATCTTACGGAACTCTGTGCTTTTAAGTTGAAACGGCGAGCGCAAACGGCGAACGCAAACGGAACGTCAAGTTTATAAATCGACCTTAATTCCCACTCCGGCAATTAATCTTCAAAATATTCCTTGTTCATTTTGAAAATTAGGCAATCCAACGATGTGTCAAAAATGACAGTGGTTGGCAAATACTGCTTTATAATTAGTGCAAGTGGCTTAATGCTTTTTGCCCTTAGGGATGTTCCGATACGCTGAAAGTATCGATCTTTTGTATCGATCCAGATCGATACAAATATATATAGGTATATAGAATATAGGCAATACTGGCATTCTGTATACCAAGAAAGGATAGCCAAAGCTTTGTGTGCGCGTGGATTGAGGGAGAAGAGCAGCAAATGCAGCACGAACGACGCGTTATAAATAAAATAAAATAATAAATATCCTTATTTTTTTTAAAATATATTTTATTATAAATAAACTCAATTAGGTATATGACTTTTTAAAATACCCAACCAGCGTTAATGATTTCAAATCATGAAAATTGGTCCAACGTGGCAACACAGTAAGTATTATGTCAAATAATGAGACTTCTCGCATTGACATTTTCAGTAAAAATGTCAATTTATGAATATTTTATTATTAATTTTTCGCGTCGAAAGTGTATAATCCGCAATTTTTTTGCTTTTAACCTGTTTTATACAGCTTAGGCTATATGTTAAAATTTTAAAACTATCAAAATTCGACCGACCTTATATGACACCAGACCCGTAAATATGTGCCAAATTGGAGATTATGTAGGACGATTCCTAAGAAAGCATGTGCAATTTTTTTAATTTCAGCTGGCCAGTCTGGTGTTCTTATCTCAACACACTGTTATGTAAAACTCTACATTGTAAAATATTCACACAACATTAAGTGCATATTTTCTATATATTATTTTGTATATATCGGGTGTTTCAGAAGGAACGCTCACCCCTATAACTTTTTTATTATTTAAATTACAGAAATAAAACTTGGTGGGTGGGTGGGTGGTGATGAAGGGGGTGCCGAGATGATGAGAAAAAAATTTAGGGGATAATTCTAGACCGAAAATAAATGCTGTCCTTCCTATAATGAGTAACAAACCTACACATAAAAGAATCATAAAGTTTTAAAATATTTTTTTGTCATGGCCATAAAGCTATAAAATCAATAATTTCTTTTAAAAATTATTGTTTTGGCAATAACTCTGAAACCAGCAAAGATATCGAACTGCAGTCTTTAAATTTGTTCTTTTAAATTTAATCTACTTTCCGTTTATGATATCATAGTTATACCGTATGATTTGAATTTTCGGGTTAAAATCGAAAAAACTATTATTATTACAAACTGCGCCCTCTAGCAATTTTATTAGAAAATAACGTGTATCGTTGGATACGGCAGTTAATAGTATATTACATAACAAGTGTTGAAAGTGGTACTTTTCGAACGAGGAGGTATTTAGCACGAGGCGTTAGCCGAGTGCGGAAATTCTCCGAGTGTGAGAAAATCACTTTCACACGAGTAATGTACACAATTTTTCCTACGACCATACAATATAATCAAAAAGAGTTGGATTTGTTTTTAATAGTTTGTAGGTATCACCATTGTGTTAATCAAATTTAAAAAAAAAAAAACAATGCCCACTTACACATTTTAACTTACCTAGATTTAAATAAAAAGAATAACTTTTTCTCCTATTTGTTTACGCACATCATACCTACTATCTATGTACAGTGAATAAATTTCGTTTCTGATCTTTTAGTTGCTTGCATTCTTTTAATAAAACAATAATATAGGTAAAATACGAAAACGAAAACAACATAACACAAAACTAAAACATAACCTCAACATTTGCTCAACATTATAGAAAGATAGAGATGGAGTTAAATATCGATAGCTTGTTAATTATAAAAGTTAAATCTTTTTCGATTTGTTTTAAATATAGCTAAAATAAATTTACTTACATAAAGCGTATTCACTTGTCCCATATCCTTAAACATTGTATGGATATTTTTATCCGAGATAATTGCAAAATTATAAATCGGTATTTCCTAGGGTATTCTATTTCTGCTCTATAGCTGCCCCTTTTTTTTCTGTGGTTCAACTCATTTGACATGTAAACATGACAGTTGGTGGGTTGCCTGACACATTAATATTTTCCCTTTTTGATAATATTATTTTTATCATAAATAATACTCTTAGGTTCCCAAAAATAACGAAAAAAAGGATTTTTTTTATCTGCAGTAATGCCCTAGTGTACTTTACCCCACCCAGCACCCCAATTCACTCCACAGGTCCCGTAAGTTTGTTATTTTTAATAAATAGTTTTGTTGCGTCAAATTGACACCTGTTTAAATTTAGCTAATATAAGTATAGAGTGCTTGGTATTTCCACACTCGTGTTGAAATATTTTTTTACAACACGCGTGTGATATTTCGCACTTTCTAGCCAAGTTAACCGTGTTGTTATTGTAATTTTCGTAGGTGGTCGTAGGAAAAAGTACTTACCTTTCTCTTCCAACAAGCTTAAATTTAGTAAAATCGGATACGTCATTTAGAAGTTATAGCGATTTTAATGATTACACTTTCAATAGCTTCCCCCACTCTTATCAAGATCGGTACGCCAATGAACCTTAAACCAAAATGATGCAGAATTATTTATTCTTTTTAATAGTGTAACCAGAGGTATACCATAATATAGAAATTTTCGAAGAAATTTAGAACTTTAAAAATTAATTTTCAATTGTGCCCCCTTGTGGCAAAATGCGGAACTTAAAAATAATTTCCAGAATTTTCTCATGCCCATTTAAACATAAAAATTGTTTCCCCAAGTTTCAATGTTTAGTAGTTTCCGAGATATTGCCGGTGGCCACCCTTAATGAAACACCCTGTATATAATCAACATATTTCTAATGATACAATATTATGTCCGCTATGGAGAACTAAAGCGGGATATCAAAATTGCGCAGTTCACATCATTTTGTGGAGCATATAAACACTGAACAGGGCTGGCTTAAAATGTATTTAACTATTTTTTGGTGTTTAATTTTTGAAACGCTAGTTCATTACATAGCAGGGGCGTGCGGTCCATGGAAGCGATGGAAGCACTGCTTCCCCTACCGCTCTCGTAAGATAAAACAAATATTATATTAAAATAATTTAATCTATATACAATCGAAATATCCAAGTATATATTTCTAATTTCCAAACCAAATCCGGCCCTGCATGCATCTCTGACCATCGCAGCATACCGCTTAATACCGGCTCAATCGGCTGACAGCAATCGTTATATTTCGGGAAATCCATCGCTAAAATAATACGAGCAGCGGCCAAAGTTTGCACCTGCGACAAAGAACCTTGTCAAAGATTTCATTTTTCCATGTGTTTTTAGTCGGGAATTTTCGGGCGCGAGCGTATTTGCCTCGAGTTTTTTTGCTGGTAAGGCACTCCGCTCGGAAGAGCATCTTGCACGTGGCCCGACGTTTATGTGTGGGGGTAAATGATTGTGACTGTGTGAGGAACAGGTTGGCCAAGCAATAAATCAAATTAAGTCTAATGCTAAGGGCGTGGATGGGCTTGATTTAAAAATGATATCTTTTTTGCTTCCCTATTTACTGAAATATATTACATTTATTGTTAACTCTTGTCTGAATACCAAAAAATTTCCTTCCAGCTGGAAAACTGCAAATATTATACCCATTCCCAAAATTAATAACCCAATAAATCTCAATAATTTTAGACCAATTAGTATTTTGCCGGTTTTTTCCAAAATATTAGAAAAAATAATTTTTAAACAACTGACTGATTACTTGTTGGAATGTAAGGTGATACCGATTACACAGTCCGGATTTCGTCCACAACACAGTACTACCACAGCGTTACTCAAGGTGACTGATGATTTCCTAAGGGCATCAGATGAAGGAATGAATGGTTGTTTGCTCCTTCTTGACTACAGCAAGGCCTTCGATACTCTTGATCATGCCATTCTTTGTGATAAACTCAGTCATTTTGGTCTAGGTCCTGAGTCGGTTAAATTGATTAGAAGCTACTTGAGTGGAAGGTGTCAGAGGACTTCACTGGGTGGAGTTACTTCGTCGTTTATGGAGGTTAATCGGGGTGTTCCTCAGGGTAGTATCCTGGGACCTTTGTTATTTTCTGTTTACACTGCTGATTTTAGTACATACTTAAAATACCTTAACTCACACCAATTTGCTGATGATACTCAACTTTATTACTTCTTTAAAAGCTGCGAAGCACTGGTAGCGCAGGAACGTATCAATAATGATCTTGGCACAATTTGTGACATTTCCAAGGCTCATGGCCTTATACTTAATGAAGCTAAAACGCAACTGCTCGTGTTTGGACAGAGAAGTCTTGACGATGTTCTTAATATTAAAATAAATAATGTAAGGATCAATGATGTTGATTCTGCTAAAAACTTGGGAGTATATTTTGATAAAAAATTCAGATTTCATGATCACGTGTCTTATATTTTAAAGAAAAGCTATGGTAAATTAAAAACCTTATACCTATATAAAGACATTTTAAGTCGAAACATTAAATTGAAACTTTGTGAATCTCTCATCTTGTCTCTTGTTTCTTATTGTGATGTATTATTTTGGCCTGCCTTGACAGCCAGCGATAGGAGTAGTTTACAAAAGTTGCAAAATGGTTGTCTTCGATTTTCTTGCGGAGTTAGGAAGTTTGACCATATCTCCCCTAGTTACCTGGAGTCAGGTTGGTTGAGATTAGACTCTAGATATTTTTTGCATATGTGTACTTTGGTTTTCAAGGTCGGTATGTTTCAGCAGCCTGAGTACCTCTTACAGAAGCTTAAGCGGGGGTTAGATACGCATCAACTAACAACACGATATAATTTTCTATATACTGTTCCAAGGCACAGAACTGCTTTATTTCAGCGTTCCTTTTCCTATAATGCTACCAAATGTTACAATTCTTTGCCTCTGGAGTTAAAAGCGAGTTCGACCGTTCCGGTGTTCAAGAGGCGCATCAAAGAGTTTATCAAGAGTGAATAAATCTTTCATGTTTGGTAAAAATTTTATTACGATTACTATTTAGAATCTTATATCCGTATATTTTGATGTTAGGCCAAGCTATGTTTTTTTTTCCTTATTATAAAACTATTTAAAAAATCGTCTTATATATACTGTTTAGTCTGTTTTCTCTGAATTGTATTTTTCCTTTAATCTAAGTTAATTTACTTTATCGATAACACTCTTTTCTGTAATAATTATTAAGTTCATTATATGTGTTAAATTAATATTTTATTACTATGTAGTACCTAGTAGTTACCTATATTTTAATTTTTTTTTCTTGTTATTGGTAGGTGGTTAGATGAGTAGCGATTACGCTAGATCCCGCCACCTTTTAGAAACATTTTATAAACTGTTTACTTTTAAGTTATAAATAAAGGCATTTATTATTATTATTATTATTACTGTGACAGTCTTATTAAAATTGTGTGGTGTCTCGCCCTCGCGCAGATTCTCGCACGTGGCTCGCGTCCGACGTTATGTGTATGATAAATAATTGTGACAGTCTTATGAAAATTGTGTTGTTTATAGAACTCTCTTATCTGTTTTGTGGTTTATAGTTTATTATTGACTTTGTTTCTTGGATTGATGAAAAAGGTATGTACCTACGTGGTTTCTTTTTTATATTTTTATTTCACGTCAAACTAAAAAACAATTCTTGCAGTGCCTATCTCCCTTTTTTACTTGAAACACCTAAAGACCACGTCGTTGATATCCAAAATATAATCTCTAAAATTATACCATCTATCAGGCGAAGTAATAATATAAATATATTGTAAATTCAAAATTTATAAAAAGGTTTCCAGTCTCTTTCTTCAGGAACAATGTAAATTAACCACATCACATAATATTTACACACCCAGTATTTGTTTAAAATTCAATCAAACTGTGAATTCAAGGTAAAAATGTATATTTTTGGGTATTAGTTTCTACGATAGTTTCTATTATGAAACTTTGTTAACTTGTTTTTAACGACTCTTTAGGCAGCGTTGGGTCAGTAAAAAATTGGGTTTTACCAGGCAAATTACGTAAAAATTAATAAAAACATAGGTGTAGCCATTTAGAAAATAGAAGGAATATTAAAAATTCTCGGGAAAATCATAGGTAGGTACAGAACCTCACATTTTTTTACAGTAAATAAATCACAGTATTCTACCTGTAAACGTTGAAAAACCTTTTCTACCTCTCGAAAACAAAATTCTTGCCAATATTTGGGCGTGGTCCTCAAAAAAAATTTCGCCTGCGGCGCTTTGCCTCCGGGGCGGGCCTGCCGGCAGCAGTGCTTCCCCATTTACATAACTCACCGCACGCCCCTGTTACATAGGATAGCAAAGGTAGTTTAGGTATCTTTATCAGAGCTACAAATTAAGGGACGCGTATTATAGTAGTGTCTTTATTATAAACTAGATAACACAAAAGTTGAAAATCACACAAACACCACAAGACAAAAATGAAAATAACGAATGACTGGTTCTGTTGGCATCGAAGCAACAGCTGATGGACATTTGTTGTTTATAGTAGGTATATATTCCGCATGCTCACTATCCCGGTAATGGCCTGCATAAAGGCCTTATTTTTCACAAGCTTGGTTGCACACCATTGGCAACATACTGGTTATATACAGGGTGTCCAGAAAAAGGACGATAATGCGTTAACCATATATTCCTGGAGCGAAAATAATATACCATTTTTTTATTTTTGACCCTTATGTTCGATATACAGGAACTCAAAGTTTGAAGTGAAAGCTGATTTTTTAAAATATTTCAAGTATTTAATAAAATATTCATTTTAAAATTGAAACATTGCTTCAGCATAAACTTACATCTTTTGAGAAAAACAACAATTGTCAAATATTCAAAATAGAGGGGTCTAGTACCGATTGACCTCCCCCCTTTATTTTAGTACATGCGCCAGGAACTATATTTTTGCAGGTAATCATTTGTTTTTGATTATTTTTTGTCTTTTATAAAATTTCGATAAATCAAGTTCGAACGTCTGCACCTTCAGAGATTCCGGGCGACAGTCATCCATTTTACAATAATTGCAAAATGTCAATTTTAAGATGAATTAATGAATTGAATAAGTATTAGACATGGCAATTCAAAATTTGTGCTTAAGGTTGAATTCTCAACGTCATTCAATATATTGCCAACCTATAACCTATTTCGCGTTGATTTTTTGATTTTATTATTTTAATAACTAACATTTAAAGAAAATCAATATCGTCGGTACGTAAATATTAGGTAGTATCTGATATATTACAAAAATATCACTTTATTTCATTGCTAATTTTGGGAGAATTGTATAGTGAAAGAACAATGAGTGACAATGACATAATAATGTTAAAAAAAATCTTACCCGATATTTTTTGCTATAAAATTCTTCTAAAATAAGTTATGAAATTCCTTGATATTTATTAAATATGTCAATTATTACCTATAGAATATCAAGTCGATACTGATTTTCTTTAAATTTTGTATAAAAGCTAGAAAACATAAATAAATCTACGCGAATTAGGTTATAGGTTAGCAAGCATGTTGATACTCCCACCTTAAAGCCTGGTCGGGCTAGTATATCAATAAATTTTAAAAAATCGAAGTTCATTGAAAGATTTGGTGTTCCTGTAATGATGTAGATAATTCTGTATTTTAAGTAAATGTTCCAAAATATATGGATTGTTTTTAGTCTCAAAAAATCATATGCCTATTCACTGTAAGGATAACAGCGAGTTTTTACAGGTTACAGTCAGTGTTGCCATTTTTTAAACCATTTCATTCCAACTGATTTGAAATATTGAAAGTGATTCTAAACAAATAAAAGGTTTTGGATGAATGAATATTTTGTCTCGTTATGCCGTGCGAGCAAAAATTATTTGCATCAAAGAGGGCCTTGCATCTAAGGACGTAATGCTTAGCCGTAGAGCTTAATACCTGTTGGGTGTCAGTAACTACCTGAATTAACAATCAATCAGTTATTCCGTCATCTTTGACAGTCGTTACAAGTAATTTGATTCATCGCTAATTTTCCCAATTTTTTGAACAATTCACACAATGGGCTTTACGGAACAGCACAAAACATTTATTGTTGAAGCGTATTTTCGAAACGGGGTTAGAGTAAACGGTAAGTGGCAATACAATCCGGGTTTGTGCATGGACGAGTTTTACGAACATTATCCTAACCTTGCTTTTATTGCTGGGGATTTTTATCATTGCCTGAAAAGAACCGTGGCTGTGTTTAGGGAAACACGTTCTATACAACACAAAAAAGGAGCAGGAACACCATCTGAAAGAACAGAAGAACTTGTTGCAAACGTTCGTGAAATAATGCAAAATACGCCAACAAATTTTATAAGACGCCTGTCCCAAGAAGTGGGAAGATCTTATGAAACATGCAGTACTATTCTTAAGAAGCAGCTATAAATTTATTTCCTTATAAAGTGCAAGTATTCCAAAAAATACAAGCCGCAGATTTTGAAAGACGCAGGAATTACTCTCAATGGTTTAACCCAGTGGTTCTCAAAGTGTGCGCCGCGAGGAGTAACCAGGGGCGCCGCCAGACGCTCTCTTACGATAACAGCCTTAAAGCAAAATTCGCTTCTTCCGATTTGGTGGAGTTTTGGGTAACCGTTAAAAATGAATATCCAACTCTAAGTTTAAAAGCTTTGTAAAGTATTCAGAATGTAGGAATAAAACGACTTCCGATAAATCTATATACGGTTGTTTATTTACGACTACAAATTTGGTTTTTACAAAATCAAGGTAAAACCTCCTAGTACCGAGAATATACTGACTGTTCTCCGTACCATCCGATCCCTTCCTCGCACAGGCGCGTCTATAAATCAGTATCTCTACGAACCTATATAACACTTCTTTCCTACAAAAAAAAATTACGTATACACTAAACACTCCACTGGTTTTACAACTCGTTTTGGGCGCAGCACCATTTTACTACTTGGTTCACCGTCTAGTTCATTATTTTCACTATTTCTTTTAATAGGTGAAATTGTCAAATCCACTGTTTCAATATTTTCAGAAATTTTGGGCAATTCGCTAGGTATATTGGACTCTAAAGTTGGCTGAAATTCCTTAAATTTTTTAATTTGATTCAGATGTCTTTTTCAAATAATATTATTTAAATTAGGAACGTGGACTAAATAAGTGGATGTGCCAATTTTTTTATGAATTATGCCTTTAATCCAGGTTGGATGCTGGACATTGCGGTAATCTTTTACCGTTACACACTCACCAATAGAAAACTCTAGAAACCTCTTTCCTCCATAATATAATTTTTGTTTTCCTTGTTCCGCTAGGACATGACCCTTTAAATCAGATTTTGTTCCTATATCTAAACTTGGTAAAAGGTTATCAAACCGAGTTCTCAATTTACAAACATTAGACTAGCTGGAGTTACCCCAGTGGTACAATGAGCTGTATTTCGGAAATAGAAAAGAAAATTACACAAAACTTTATTTACATCATCTATACAATTTTTACCATCCCCCAAGACATTTCGAAGAGCATTTTTTACCATCTTGACGGCATTTTCTGCCGCCCCATTGGACGAGGGATGAAAAGGGGGTGAAGTGGTATGTTTAATATTATTTCGAGACAGAAATTCTTCAAACTCTCGCAAGTTTGCCCTTAAAATTATCGTCCCTTTGGAAGTAAGTGAATTTACTGGAAAAACCCACAGCCACTTGGAATGGGCATCCAACAGAATTAAATATTGCTTGTTTAAAAATGGGCCAATAAAATTGAGGTGAAGTCTGTCCCATACTTCCTGAGGAAACGGCCAGGGTTTAAGAATACTTTTGTCGGGGTTCTTTTTATTTACTAAACAGTTATTGCGTGATTTGCATACCAGACGTATGAACGCGCCAAGCTCTTCATTTTAACCACGCCCATGTGTGAGGCATGCAAACTTTCTAAAATATTGAGTTGTAGAATCTTTGGAATAATTTATTCTATTATTCTATAAAATGCAATCCGACTCAATGCTGATTTCATTTTTAACCCTATAGAATTGTTTAATATTTTCGGGCACTTTTTGTGGCCACCCCGTCAGTACATATTTTTTAAAGTTAACAGAACATTATCTTTTTGAGTTTCCTTTCTTATGGTTTTAAAATTTATAGGGAAATCAATATTATTTGCAAAATAATTAATATAGTCTATATCGACATCTTTCCAGTCCGTTCCGGACGACTCAACTGGCAACCGCGATAAACAGTCGGCGTAATTTTTTTCTGACTTGACAAACTTAATATCATACTGATAATTAGATAAAATAACCGCCCAACGACGTAACCGGTTTGCCGCAAATTGAGGGATACCCCTTTGGGGGTGGAAAATTGAGGTTAAAGCTTTGTGATCTGTTAGTAGGGTGAATCTTCGTCCATACAAATACTGGTTAAATTTACAAAGTGAAAAAATTATGGCCAATCCCTCTTTCTCAATCTGACTCATTTTTTTTTCTGAGTCAGAAAGAGTTCGTGATGCATACGTAATGGGTTGTTCCCTGCCATCTGGAAAAATATGCGTTATTACTCCCGAAATACCATAATCGCTTGCATCACAACTTAATATTAGAGGTAGAGAGGGATTATAATGCACCAAAATAGGTGCAGAAGTGAAAAACTCTTTTATTTTTTTAAAAGCACTATCACAGTCTGGTGACCAAAACCATTTGATATCCTTTTTTAATAAACTATAAAGATGACTTAATATTGTTGATAAATTAGGGACAAACTGTCCATAATAATTAATTAACCCAATAAATGACTTAAGTTGCGTAACATTAGCAGGTTTTGGAGCCCTCTAAACCGCCAATATTTTTTCATTTGACGTATGTAATCCTTCTTTATTAATAACAAAGCCTAAATTCCTTTACAAAAAATTGACATTTATCCAGGGCCACTTTCAGGCCCGCGTCATTTAAGATATCCAGCACCCTAAGTAACCGTTGCAGGTGTTTTTTTACGGTTTTCCGCTGTAATTAGGATATCATCTAGAAAGACAACTACCCCTTCAATGCCCATTAACAACGATTCCATAATTTCCTGGAATTTGGCTGGAATACTACTGACTCCAAAAGGTGCTCTGGCAAATCGGTACAATCCCTTGTGGGTGGTAATGGTACATAAGGTATTAGACTGCGAATCTAAACAAATCCGTTGATATGCATTGGAAAGATCTAATTTTGTAAAATGTACACCACCCTGTAATGTTGGAAATAATTCGTTAATTCGAGGTAGAGGGTACTGATCCACCTCGATAAACGGGTTTAAAGTGACTTTAAAATCTCCACAAAGTCTAACGGAGCCATTTTTTTTAGAACCGGGACAATTGTCGTCCCCCAATGGCTGTAATCAACAGGTTCAATCACTCCCAAATTTTGAAGGCGATCCAGTTCTGCTTCGACTTTTTGTTTAATTGCAAATGGTAAAGGCCGCGCACGAAAAAACTTGGGGGTTATGTCCTCACTTTTTAATTTTATTGAAATGCAACCCCTTTTAAATTTACCGAGACCTGGGGTAAAAACAAATTTATATTTTTTTTAAAGTCATTCGGTACTTCTAAATAATTTAAATTTGTTATGCTAAGGTTAAACTGATTTAAAAAATCACGCCCTAACAGCGGAGGTCCAGAGGCACTATTAATAACAAAAAAATGCAAATCGTGTTCTTGCCCTTCAAAATTAACTTTACATGTTATAAAACCGATGAGCCGAATTTTTCCCCATTATATAATGTGAAGCATTTATCAGTCTCCTGCAATATTTTATTTTTAAAATTTGACGAATAAAAATGATCTGAAATAACACAAAAACTTGATCCTGTATCAAGGGCAAATGATAAATTATTGTCATCTACTTTTACATTAATTAAAATTAAACCATTCTGATACTCCAAACTATAAAGAGAATATTCGTCAACTTCTAAATAATTTTGTGTGTTTACCGATGCGCTTTTGTACTGTTTTTTTGTTGGGCATACCGGCGCCAAATGACCTTTTTTTGACAAATGTGACAAAAACACTCTCTAAATGAACACTTATCTGCTGTGTGATTCCTCCTACCACAAACGTTGCAGGCCTGATGACTGGGCTGAGGCAGACCTGATGACCTTGACGGGCCTGCTGATTGCCGGCCACTGCTCGTGCTGGTGCCGCCTCCCCGCTGCCACCTACCCGGTGCCGATCCATCCACTTGAAATTGCGTACCTTCATTTCTGTGCTGCGTGTGGGTAAAATTAATTTCTGGTTCCTCTTTTACCAAACTCATTGACGTTTCATTAAAATGAGACGCTGATTTAGCTCCATAGATTGCCAGAAGAATGCGTATTCTATTTTCCATAATCGTCTTTACTGTGCAATTTTCCTGTTTAAAAACTTCCACAAACTGATGTAACTCTCGGGCCCTCGGACATTTTAAAAACTTTAATTTTTCCTTTATAAAAAGCGCAGAGGTTATGTCGCAGTCAGTAATTGTATGTAGTAACAACAGATGCTTTTTACAATTTGGATACTTCTTTAGGCTGGAAGAAGAGTATGTTTTTGATTTTATTTTCCCTTTCCCTGGTTTAAATTAGAAAACATCCTGGTTTAAAGAAGCACGTCCCATTAGAAGAACTAAGAGATCCACATCTTCCCCCAACGATAATAGTGATGTTGTGTTATGATTTCTCAAGTGCCGTCTCTACTATTAAAACGTCGGCGTCGTCTCTAGCTTGTTTCACAGTTATGTTGATAGATTGTAGTTTATGCCCTCGGGGACTCACCTTTCTGAGTATGGGGTTGGCGATTCCAAGGTACCCTAGCTGGATTCTCACCTTTCTTCAACTTGTCTTGGGTGAGATCCCTCTTCTGTAAACTTTACTGATCTCTCTTGATCAAAGTCTTGTGTTTCTTCCGGTCCAAAGCTATTAGAGTATTCAAGGGGTAAGGGCCTCTCCCTTTCCTATCTATTCTATATCTTCAAAAAAACTCCAGTAAACTACTGACCCTAATCCTAAGGTGTAACTCCATCGTGCCAAGGGGATGCATGACACAAGGGAAAAGTGTGTCTCTAACGATGCCCGGAGGACCAGGCGAACCGAAGGGGAAACTAAACGCCTTAGCGTGGTAAGGGCGCACTGCCACGCTGGACCGTTATTTCGTCCCAACTCCTGGGAATAGCATGATGAATAAAGAAATAGATAATACAGAAGTTGACCAAGATGAACAAAACCGTAACCCTTTTAAAAAGAGAGGGATTGCCAGAACTCCTCCGAGGCAAAGAACCTTCTCGCTTCCTGACTTCAGCGAACAGACTAGTGAGACCATAACATCGGCACAGCCTAGTAAGCGCAAGCGGACTGAGATTTTGGATGACCACCAGACCGAAGGCTCAACCAACGGCGAGATGTATCTAACAGGTATGGAGAAACTTATGAACCACATAAAAATGCTCGAGAAAGTGGTCAGAGAATCCTACAAACCAAAAACAGAACTTAAAGAGATAACAAGCAGAATCATACTTCAAGCTGAGTATCTCCAGAGTAAAACACTGAAAGACTGGCTTCACAGCGCGGCTAGCAACAAAGGAAAAGATGAAATGAAAGAAACACTTTTTAACGAAAATCAATGTATGAGAGAGCAGCTTAAGAAACTGGAAATAGAACGCCAGGAACGCATCGAAATGCTGAATTGTTCCACCGGTACCGCGAAATGTCCTGAATGCAAGAAAGCAGAATGGAGGGAAACTAGACGACACACCCTCCTCAAGGAGAAGAATTTCGAAAATTTCCAACAAATATCAGAAGAAGAATGGCAAGATGATATATTTCCCAAGGTGCGCATGGAAGAGGGTCGAATATGGGCAGCCTGCAGCAATTACGACATAATACTCCCATGCAGCAAAAATTTCGAGTCCAAACAGAAAGAAGTTGGCCTAGCCATAAACAAATTTGGGGGAAGAGACGGTCTGATAAAACAAAATTAAAGTAAAGGTGATTAATAATTATGAAGTGCTCCATGGGCTTCCCAGATGAAGACGGGAAATTTTCGTGTACTTCCAGGACGATATACTACCCTATAGTCAGGGGAAATGATGACGACCAAGACCTACCGCTTTTTCAGACCCTAAAGACTATTAATAGACATATCGTAAAGGAGATAAGACAAAAGTTGGCAGTACCTGAGATGAACGGTGTAGAAGGCGTGATATTTAAAAGGATACTTGAATATCTGTTTACCGACACCAATGTACAAATAATGATGTACAAAGGCCCCGATAATGTAAATAAAGTCCCTAAACCTGGAAATCAAGAACTATCTAAACCTAATACGAGGAATTACGATAGAGTTACTGCAAAAAGGCAAGTGAGAAACAAACAAGATGCACTTCTTATCAAGATGCAGGGAAAGTCTTATGCAGACCTACTTAAAACCGTCAAGAGTACAGTTAATCCAAGCGAAATAGGAGTAGACGTCAAGAACATAATTAAAACTAGAAGTGGAGACCTACTTTTGACGGTAAGAAATGGAGCTGATAAGGCAGAAATCCTCAGAAAGGAAATATCTGGCAAAATACCGGATATCTTGGCCTCTTTGCTAGTCAACAAGAAAGTTCTGCATGTTCGGGATATTGATGAAATTACAACAGAAGACGAAATTAAGGATGCCGTGTACAAAACAATATCAGCCAAACCTGATGGATTTGAAGTCAGAGCCTTAAGGCCAGCGTACGGGAATAAACAAAATGCGACGTAGATAATGCTTGAAGGGGAAGCCAAAAAGTTATTAGACATTGGAAAAATTAAAATTGGCTGGACCAACTGTAGGGTCATTGAGAGAAAGCCTGTACTCAAATGCTTCAGATGTTGGGAATATGGACACATCAAAACTCAGTGTGAAGGACCGGACAGAGAGCGCCTGTGCATGAAATGTACAAAGGAAGGACATAAAGCTGCCGAGTGCCCAAATATAGCATACTGTATACACTGGAAGCAAGAAGGTCATCACTCTGGGTACTCTAGATGCAAAATATATCAGGAGAAGATAAGAGATGGAGGGACGCGTGAACAAATCAATCAACAATGATTAAAGTATTACAGATAAACACTAATAGGAGTCGACAGGCACACGACATGGCTTTGGCTACAGCCCAGAATCTAGGAGTGGGAATCTTGGTATTATCGGAACCCAACCGAAACGCTATCAGGAATAGGAAAGACTGGATATATGACGATGCATTGGACACAGCAATTAAGGTACTTGAAGTCTCTCTTCCAATAAAAAAGATCGGTAAAGGGCAGGGCTTTACCTATGTAGAAACTAATAATTTCGTAATCTACAGCTGCTACTCCTCTGTCAATGATGACATCCATGAGCTCGAAGAAACCCTCGAAGAGATTACTGGACAAATTAGAGCCAACCAGAGCAAGACCATTATTACCGGAGATTTCAACGCGAAGGGCCCGCAATGGGGAATGCATTACTCGGATAGGAGAGGTCATATAATCACTGAATGGATTACAGCAAACGATCTTGTCGTTGCCAACCAAGGAGGAAAGCCCACATTTGAAAGACAGAACTACTCCTCGATACTGGATTTAACCATCGCGACAAATGACACTAAAGTTGAAATCACGAACTGGGAAGTAAGTGATCAAGAATCCCTAAGTGATAACTACATCGTTTTCGACGTTGCCGTTAAGAAACAACAGACTCAGAAAACGGGGAAAAAGACCTGGGCTGGCAAATAGGGAAGCTCGACAAAAGCAAATTACATTATGCTTTGGAAGAAACCATTACAGAACATACTGTAGCAAATAGCGGTAGCTTTTCAAGAAACCTAGTTAAGATCTGTGATAAATCCATGCCAAAACGAAAACCTGTCAAAAGAGGGAAACCAGCATACTGGTGGACAAACCAGATTGCAGAACTACGCCAAGAATGCTTGCGGAAGAGGAAGTCCTACAGTAGAAATTTAAGAAGGCAACAGCCACTCGTGAGCCAGGTTCTCTGGGAACAATACAAAGAATGCAAGAGGGAGCTAAAAAATAGAATCAAAATAGCTAAAAGAAACAGTTGAAAGACTCTCTGTGAAAAAATAGACAGTGATTTCTTTGGGGATGGCTATAAAATCGTTATGAAGAGCATCTTAGGTTTTCCAACAGCACTGATACCTACAATGTCAAAAATGAAAGAAGTGGCGAGGCACCTATTTCCCGTTCAGCAGGCAGTGATTTTTAACTGCGATAACACTAGATTAGCGGACTTTAGCATAGACGAATTGCTGAAGGCCTGCAGCAAACTTAAAAGCGGCAAGGCACCGGGACCTGGAAACATACCTCCAGAAGTATTGAAAGAAATAGTGAATGCGAAACCAAATTATACTCTAGCTGTCTACAACGCACTAACAAGCAATAGAGAGTTCCCCCAAAGAATGGAAGGTGGCACGCCTGGTGCTCCTGCGTAAGGGGGACAAGCCTATAGACAATCCTTCTTCGTATAGGCCGATATGTCTTCTGGACGTGGAGGGAAAAATCTACGAGCAACTGCTACTCCTGAGGCTGAAGCAAGAACTACACCGTACAGGAGAGCTTGCGGACAACCAATACGGCTTTAGGGAGGGCCGACAAACTGTAGATGCCGTTAACGCAGTCATTAAAACTGCTAAGGAAGCAGCCGCCTACTCTCATAAAAACTGAAGATTATGTGCCCTTATCACTCTTGACGTTAAAAACGCCTTCAATAGCGCCTCGTGGCAGCTTATATTAAATGAATTAAGAAAAAGAAAAATAAATGAGGGATTGATTCGAGTTCTGGCGTCCTACTTATCAGAGAGAAAAATAATTCTAGAAACTGACAATGAATTTAAAATTATATCTGTAAGCAGTGGGGTTCCGCAAGGGTAGGTGCTGGGTCCCACTTTGTGGAACATCTTATATGATGACCTTCTAAGACAGGAATTACCCGAAGGTGTTGAGCTGATAGTTTTTGCGAACGATATAGCCATGCTGGTGACAGCAAGAAACGAGGAGATCCTATTGAACTTAGCTAATACTGCACTACTGCGTGTTTTGGATTGGCTACGAAGCAGAAACCTTCAGTTAGCCGCAGAAGAAACGGAAGCAGTCTTACTAACTACAAAAAGGAGAATCGCACCAATCAATTTCGACGTACAAGGAGTCACAATTAGACCAAGCAAAGCGATCAAATACTTCGGTGTATGGCTGGACTCCAAACTCACATTTACAGAGCACATCAAAAAGACCATTGAAAAAGCTGATTAGACAATTACGGCCTTATCCAGTCTAATGCCAAATATTGGAGGCTTAAGAGCATCCAAAAGAAGGACTTTATCAAGTGTAGTATACTCTCAAATTTTGTATGCTGCGCCCGTCTGGCACATGGTTGGATCAAATAAAACCCTGATTAAGAAGCTAACAAAGGTACAAAGGCTTATGTGCATGCGTATATGCAGTGCGTATAGAACAATTTCCGCCGAAGGAGCAGGCGTCATAGCGGGAGTACCCCCAATAGAGTTTCTTATACAAGAACGCAAGGAAACATATGATGGAGTAAGTAAAGCAATCGCAAGGGTGGCTCTAATAAATAAATGGCAAGAGAAATGGAGAAATGGAAGATACGGAAGGTGGACTTGGGGTCTAATTCCAGACATCCAAACCTGGATTAACAGACCACATGGAGAGACCGACTACTACGTCACGCAGGCGCTCTCGGGGCACGGATGCTTTCGAAAGTATATATTTGAAAGACGAAGAGCGAACTCTGACTCGTGTGTTTACTGCCAGGAAATTGATGATGTTGAGCATACTCTTTTTAACTACCCTAGATGGGAGGAAGAAAGAACAACGTTTGCCACGAATGCCTCGGGTAGGGTGTTCACCCCCGAAAATATGATGAGGAGTTTAGTTCTATCAGAGGACGATTGGGCACACGCATACACGACAATCCGAAGCATATTGGAAACAAAAGAAAGAGAGGAGAGAAGAGAAAACTAACATAGAAGAATAAGGACAGCCTCCGCACTGAAGAAATGTGAAAACGGTACCAGTGCGGTGAGCCAGATGATCAGAGGGGAATTTTTTTAGTCGGTAGGAATCCGAGACTACCCAGCCACTAGAACACCATAGGCTTGAGGGTGTCTTCTGAAGATTTTTTACCCCTCTGGACAAAAAAAAAAAGATTGTAGTTTATACATTAGCATTGATATTAATCTAGATTTGTTTGCATGATTGGATAGGAACTTTTTTTGGCCAAGTGTCACTTGCATTGCTTCGTCAAAAATGACCTATACGAATCCTGAAGTTAAAGCACTTTGTCGAAGTTGTTCCATTGCTTTTATATTCTTGCTATTATTTCGATACATTGTATTGTATTTTAGATGTATTTACGTGGCATCACGTAATCTTTTGTAGACATAACTGCGTTGCGCTTGTTGCAGCATAATTTAGCCGTATGTTATTAGTTTTACGGAAAAAACTTATATAACCTTTTTTGTAGAGTATTCCCTGTTGTTTATTTTTTGTGATTACCCAAAAATTCCTACGACTTACGGAAAGCGAGATATTTACGAAAATAAAAGTTTTATGGTCTTTCACCTTAAATAACTAAAAACGCAAGCGCGATATTGATGGGGACTTTTTAGACATTGCTTACAAAGTCAAAATAAAGGTGTAAACAAAATTTAGGCTCACTTGCATTTTTTTAGCAGATGCTGCTTTTCCGGCCTAATATGAATGGAGTAATATCATTGTGATCTAAACCGAGCCCTACGTTTTTTAATCCAAGCCCTCTTTGATGCAAATAATTTTTGCTCGCACGGTATTACATGTCTGTGGTGTCGTCAATGCTGGAATGTACCAACATTTCTAATGCTATACACTAGGAAACCTAACCGCACAACAGAAATTAAACTTTTTCAAGAAAAGCTTGGTAAAATTAAACCCTATATTCTATTTTGTCACGCAATATCTGGATGCGATACAGTATTATCTTTATAATATAAAAAAGGAAAACTTTCTACATAAAAATTATTATTAGTTAAAAGACAAAACTTGTCCGACAGGCTTTAAGCAACTTCTGAATCGGCATGTTCACTACCCACTTCAGATGGTGCAGCTTACCACATCATAAGAGTAACCCTCAAATCCAAGAGTGGATAGGAAACTTTATGCCATCCACTGCTTGAGGTTGTAAAAAGCAAGAAGATGTTTCATTCAACACATCAACAAGATTGCATCAGGATTTATTTAGGGCAATTATTGCAGAATATCATTTTTAAGATAAAGGAGTACAAGGAGATAATAGAGTATTTCCTTGTACTTCTGTCCTGACAATGGCCTGCAAGGGCCGAAACACGTGTCAGTAAACTGATTAAATTTGTGAAACATAACAAGTACTTATTATTTTTTCTTCCTGTGCAATGGAAACTTTGTAGTTACAGACGTTTTAACTTAAATTGTTCCTATTTGTCTGGAAAACTCTTGAGCAATGTTCTTGAATATTTAGTAAAGTTGTCAACATTATATACACACAACCAAACTTATATAGAATCACTCAGTGTTTGTGACTAAAATATTTTGTAGGAAAAAACTTGGTATGCTAGTCGAAGATAAAGTTTTTTGCTGTTAAAATAAACATGATAACAAAAAATAAACGACTGCATATTATTATTATTATTATTATTATAATCTTTTAAATTTTGTGTCAGTAGTAAAATCACGTTACTCCTGTAATTTTATTTCGGTCCAAAGAAAATAATAATGCCTTTTGTTGGACTAACAGATGTGCAGAAGGGAAAAATTGTTGCTCTCGTTGAACAAGGAATGCCCCAAAGAGACGTAGCAGAGGTAGTAGGCGTTACCCAGGGTCTTGTATCAAAAACGTATGCAAGGTATTTGAAATTAGAAACTCTCAAGACTATGCCTAGATAAAGTCGTCAAAGAGTTACAACTGAACAACAGGACCGCTTTGTGTGCCAAATTGCTAAAAGAAATCCGAATGGTTCTCATCCAGAGCTGAAACGACAACTTCTAGAAGCTACAGGTGAAAATGTTTCAGTTGAAACTATACGAAAAAGACTTCGTGCTCGAGGGTTGTACAGCGGGAGACAGTTACGGGTTCCAGAGTTGTCCAGGCAAAGCAAAATTGACCGGCTAAATTGGTGCCTTCAACAGCAAACCTGGACAATTGGAAATTGGCAAAATGTTCTCTTTTCAGATGAGACCAGAATTGGCCTTAGATCAGATGATCATCTAATGCGGGTTCTCAGAGCTCCTGGAAGACAAGCTAGACTCCAGGCTGATAGATCTAAAACCCAAAATATAAAGGAGAAACCGTAATGTTTTGGGGAGGTATTATGATGGGAGCAAAAACTCCTTTCGTATCTCCTCCAACAAACTTTAACCGGTCGGAGGTATGTTGATTTGGTGTCAGAGCGCATAGTTAGGCCTTGGCGAGGTGCAGTTGGGGATAATTTTATCTTTATGCAAGATAGTGCATGTCCTTATACCAGCAGAGTGGCTCGAGAATTTCTTGAAACGGAAGGTGTCACAATTTTAGACTGACCTGCATGTTTACCGGACTGAAATCCAATTGAAAACTTGTGGTAAAAGAAGGATTGGAGCTCATCGGGACAATCCAGGAAATATCGCACAGCTCATTTAAGCAGCGTTAGGAGAATGGAAAAACACACCGCAAGAAATTGTTGACAATTTAATCAGAAGCATACTAGCGCGAATTGAAGATTGCATATGGGCTAGTGGTGGCAATACGGATTATTAAAATTTATAATTTTCTATTTTTTTCTCGTTTTTTACCAGTTAATTTAAATCTTATTAATTTTCAGAAACCAAAAAAAAACCGTTATGTTTCTTTTGTCAATTATAATTAATTCTTTAATTCGTATGTGAAATTTTTTTGTGATTAAAATATTGGATAAAGAATGAATTTTATTTCTAAATAAAATAATTTTTATATATTCCATACATAATAAAAAATATTAGGTGATTCCATATAAGTTTGGTGGTGTGTACCTATATCTTGCAAGTTTTGATGTATGAAAGTGTATACGATCTTAGTAGTTGAGACAGACAAAAAAACTAAAAAAAATTTGATGACAGACTTGTCAAGTCCACGTGGACTATCTTCGAACATCTGTATAGGGAGCGATCAATACAAATTTTGTTATATTTGTATTGTAGTTTCATGTGTGATACAGTAAATTGATCGTACCCCCAATATTTACGTTGTCTCAACTGACTTCGTATGAAGTATACCAATTACCTATTTCTACTGCTAAACAATACACTCAATTTAATTTACGCTTTTAAAATATTTATGTTATATTAAATATTTTTTTAAAATTAATTCCTAATTTAAAATACAACAATATGCATGGCAATATTGGAGCGAACAATATGCATGGCAATATTGGAGCGACATTATAATATACAAAATTTATAGATTATTATTGACTACTGGTTGAAGTGTAAAGGATCAGACCACGGCTTTGCTGGCTGCTTTGCTCGGGGAACAAAATAGCGTACGCGAGACTGCAGTAATGTTCACCAGCTTAACCGAAAACTACGTTACTATAAAGATAATATATTTTATGTGCAGTGGCGGCCGCATAACCATAAGAAAAAATGGCTTCTTTCTAATTATTATATTTTTAAACATTTATGAATTTTCTTATTTATAGTGGGTACATATTTACATTTAAGTAGGTATTTAACACGTTAACTGCCATGTAGGTCACCGGTGACCTACGGGTAGTTGTTCATGGGGCGCCGTGTGGGTCACCGGTGACACACAGTCAATTTTGTCATTAACTTTGTCGAAACCCAACATAACATAAGGTTTCGAGGCGATAAGTGACCTAGGATGATTCGTCTAATGCAGGCTTAGCATGTTTTCCTTATATTTTATGTTGCCTACCATTTAGGTTTTGCTGTATAGGGACACCAGTGACCAAAACCGCCCTGAGCGCCGCGTAGGTCACCGGTGACCTACGCTTATAAAAATCAATATTACAGCCCTTTGGAGAATGATATCACAATATTTTAGATATTAATAGTTATCAAATGGTTTTTACTAGTCAAAAATGAAAATGGCGCCGAGGGAAATTTTTTGAAAATCGGCTCGGCAGTTAACGTGTTAATTATTATACACTGGGTTATTGGCTTATATTCAAGTATTAGGTAAGTTGTCAAATAAATTTCCATGTTTTAAGTTTACCGACTTTAAGATACAAAGATACATTTTATTATTTATTTAAAGTTAAATTTACCATTGGCATTAGAGGAATTATTAGTTGGCATTGATGGGCATTGGTGGGTATTACTGAACATTTGTAAAGAAATAAGGGGTATTAGTTACTTAATTAAAATAAGAAATTAAAGGCATTAGTAGGCATTAGTGTTCAAATTTTGACCGCGGTTAACCCCTTAGTTTGTACCTAATATTTTGAAAAATCTGATGACATTTTTATTATTCTTGAAATTCAGCAATGTAACTTCTTTATAAATAAAACTATCAACATTAAGATTATATAAAATTTGTGTTTTTCCTACCTTCATATATTGTTTATTTCATTTAAGTTATTTAGATAATCAATAAAATACGATAAATGGCTAAATTTTCAGGGTTTATAGTCGTTTTGGCAACAAGTACCCACTCGGATGAATGGGGAGTTTTAGTATGTTAAAAAAGGCCACGAAACCTATACATATACAATCCCCTAAAATTTAGCTTTAGTAAATTTTATTCCAGGTATCAGGATAAGGATAACTGACGTAACAGCGTTGCGGTTAGACCTCGATAAAAATATCTGAATAAAAAGGATAAAACGATGTTTTTTAATAACATAACCTTGTAACTCTTTATCAGACAAAGACAATGAAAAATTCACTATTTTTTAGGCCAAACCCCATGGGACGCCGACAAAATGTGTTCATGTCATAAAATGAAAATATCACCAGGGGACAGAAGCTTTGGATGTCTAAAGGTGACGTTCCGAAATGGTAGGTATAGTGTTTCTCAGGTTAATTTAATTACATAAAAAAGTATTAAACTTCCGACCATAGGCGTCGCCAACCAAATAATTAAAATGCGTAGGGTATTGTTTGAATTTTATAATATGATAATAATATTATAAATAAAGCAACTTTAATAGGTAACACGTTGTAAACAAACATTATTGATTTAAAATGCAGTAACAATTTAATTGCTGGAATCATCAGAATATTCAGAATTATAATCGTTTCCCGGTAGGATCACTATTGGCGCTATATGCGATAAAACAGGATATTCCTTTTCTACTTTTATAACATGAGCTTTGCAGTTTTCCATACATCGCTACACATGTCGCTAATTACCTGCCGAATATTATTAAGGACAGCTGCGGTGATTGATTATTTTTCGTAAATTTTTTGTTATGGTACCCCAAATCATTTTGATAGGGTTAAAGATACAATAATATGGGGGTAATCACAAAAGAGTATGGCCACGCCTAGTGCAAAGAGTATCAATTACGTATTCATTTTTAAAATTCCTCCTTTTGATAATTTTAATTAATTCTTTTTTGATTGGAATCCTTTCAGGAATATCCATAATATTTCTCATAAACTTTATAATATCTTCTTTCTTAGAGCTCATGTTAGGTATTTTATTTAATATTCTCGAATGATATGACGCATTGTCCATAACAATTACCGAATTCGGAGGAATGTTAGGTAAAAGCTGTTCAGCAAACCATTTTTCAAACAAATCCGCAGTCATATATCTTCATGATAATCGGTAGAAAATTAAGTGATATTTTTTGTCGACAAGAGCAACGCATTAGACACAAAGCCATCTTTTCTTCCGGCATGAAGAATAATAACACGTTTTCCCCTCGAACACGGTGTTTTAAACTGTCTATCCAACCATACTTCACAACATCATGCTTATCGAACCATGTTTCGTCTAAATAAATTATATTTTTATCTGATTCCCAGTACTCTTTTATTTAGCGCAAATACTCCTCTCGTAGTTCCACAATACTGCCGAGATTCTATTATAACCATTCGATTTTCTAATTTTTTATGTTTAAAGCCACAACTCAATAAAATATATTAAGTAAAAAAAACACGTTACGCACAGTACACAGTTATAAACCAAAATTAAATACGTAAATTACAGCAAATATGTTTAACCACCTACTCCACTGTCCTAAACTATTAAATAACTAAGGCGACAGTTTGATGGCTTAATTATCTTTTAGCAGGTATAAAGAAATATAATATATATGAATATTATTCATTCGCTGAAAATATTCCGCCTTTCTTGTCTAGGACATATAAATTTGCAATTACGTTTGTCTTAGTATTATTCACAGACTGTCCGAGATAACGCCATTGGCGCTTGTCTCCTTGGCAACGTGGATAAATTATGTACGCTTGCCAGTTCTTCCAAATTTTCGGGTTTGTAAATACAATATATTTAAGTATAGGTGAAACAAGGGTTTGTTAATTAGTTGTTTTTTAACACTGAAAACACTTTTTATTTTGATTTCAGATATAATGTTTCTTAAGGACTAAAGATTAATGTATTATTATAACAATGAATGGCTTGTTATTTTTTTCTGTCACACTCAAAACGGCTCGGTTTAAAGTATATTTGCAAACTAGCTTCAAAAGAGAGTTACTGACTAACAATTGAATAGGTACTGATATAAAAGGAAACTTTTTAATAAAAAAACTTAAAGAATTGAAGAAGAAAGATCTGACAACCCTGGTTGTGAGGTCGGTCTCTTTGAAGCCCGTTAGTCGCTTTTATATATCATCAAACTGAGTTTGGATAAATTATATAAGATATGGGTTACTTACCTGGTAAGTGCCAAAAGTGGCATAACAATAAGCCATAACAATAATAATAATACCTAGTAGAGTTTAAGGTTAAGTTCAAAGTTAGGTTAGTATTTACACTGCGTTTTTTTTAACGCGGGCCATAGGGATTTACATGGTAAATCTTTAAGCCTATGTTAGGCACATTTATATTAAACAAATAATATTAAAACTCGAGAATAGATAAAATATGAGATGGGAGGAAGAAGTTAACATACAATCTGTGCAAAAAAGCTCCAAGAGATACCCAAAAAAGCCCTTTTTATATTTTTAAAATTACACTTTTTTACCCCTACGTAATTTATGTAATTACCTACCTTAGATAAAGAAAAATATTGACATAGCTGTCAGTATTTTCTTGACTTTCATGAAATTAGTTTTGTAATTTATCATGTCTTGCTACACCATAAAAGAACGAATTGAAATGGTTTCAAACTGCACAAGAGGAATGTTATATCAGGAAGTGACTGATAATTTTGCCGCTGTCTATCAAAACCGTCCCATTCCCAGCAAGTCTACCGTAGGACGATTGCATGAAAAGTTCATGACTTCTGGATGTCTTGATGATTCTCATAAAAAACGAAAAAGAAATTTATCTGTGGTAACTGAAGAATTCCGAATGGGTCTGTGCATGGCGATAGAAGAACAACCATCATCCAATTTGACACACCTTGCTGAACGCTTCGACAAATCTAGAAGCAGTTGTTACAAGGCATTGAAGAAAGACAAATACAAATCTTATAAAATTCGAAACGTACAGGAACTTTTACCTCGTGATTATTTTGAACGAATGAAGTTTTGTGAAGAATGGATGGAACGAATTAATAACAACCCAGGTATTGCGAATAACATACTGTTTACAGATGAAAGCTCCTTTAATATTAATGGAAGTGTAAACAAGCAGAATGTTAGAGTCTGGTCGCGAGAAAATCCCTACGTGGTGCATCAAACGCATACCTAGTGACGACAAAATGTAAATGTATGGGCAGGTATTCTAGGAAATGTGATTATTGGTCCATTTTTTTTATAGGCGGTACGCTTACCAAAGAAAAATATATGGATCTTTTACATACGGAAGTAGGTCCTGCGCTAGCCCACAGAAGGGAGGAAATTATATTTCAACATGAAGGAGCTCCAGCTCATAGCGCAATAATTGTAACGGAATATCTAAATAATGTGTTTCCGGGCAGCTGGATAGGACGATTTGGACCTTTTAAATGGCCCGCTCGAAGCCCGGATATCACGCCTTTGGACTTCTTTTATTGGGGATACCTCTCATCAAAAGTTTTTGATAACGTAAGAGGAAGACCAGAGGATGTCGGCGAGTTAAAAAACAGAATAGTCGAGGCCTCACGCAGCATAGTCGAGGCCTCACGCAGCATCACAGCGCGACAGTGTTGTCGAATGTTAGAAAGCTTTTTTATGATTGTTTGGGGCACTTCGAACAGTTTATATGAGTTTTAAGTTTATTGTTGTAGATGATATTTAGGAAAATTATTAAACTTTATTTAAATAAAAGTTCTGCTTTAGAATTAAGAAAATTAATACATTTTAAACCACTTAAACTAAAACATATTTAATACAAACTAAATAATCATCAACATTGTATAATTTCGGTACAATTTGCCAAATACTATAAAAATGTCACATGCCACCTTATGTCAAATATACCTGGGCAGCGGCGCACCCAGGATTTTATGTTAGGGGGGGCCGCCAACCAGTGCTGGAAGCAAATTTTTTAATAAACTTTTAAGTTACGCATTTTTCTAGAACTTTGGAGCTTTTTTAACAGGTACTCTTGCAGGGAAGATCGCAAAAGCCTTGTCATGGGAGTCGTTAAACGGTTTCTTAGGGGGGGGGGGGTGGGCATTGGCGGCTTGTGACTTGATAACTTGGGGCTGTACTAAAAGCCTGCTGTAGGCGAAATGCGCCGCAGGCGAAATTTTTTAAAAACCACGCCCAAATTTGGTCAATAATTATTATAGTAAATATTTTAAAAATTTATGATTACCTTCTTATTCTATTGAAAATGAAATAAGATAAAAAATAGAAAGGCTAATTTATTTTTCATTAGTGGGTACATTGTTTAAAAGTAAAGTTCATTCATCTGTTTTTATTTGCAGCAAACTTATCAATAACAATAAAGTTCCTAGATTTACACTTTGTGGTATGTATCAAGTTAATTTCGAGAGTTTAGGTCTTCCCTTAATTTTAATTTCAATTTTTTGCTCAATACTTAATGAGCTAAAATTGTTTCTCAAACATTCATAGTCGTTTTGGCATTAAAACTGTTTATTTTTATTAAAATAAGTCTTTACTACCCCAAAACAATAACAAAAATATAAAGGAAAACTCGAAATAATAAATTCTAAAATTCAATCAAACCATATTAAACCTCAATAAGTCAACTTTTGTCAATAAGTCAACTTCCAGGGGGAGGGGGGGGGGGGCAAATGCCCCACCTGGCCCCCCTCAAACGAGGCCCGTGAGGTAAATCTAAGAAAATTGACTTTTTAAAATACTTATCCACTTTCATAATTTTTATTTCATTGGGGGTTTTGGGGGGGCCAAGGCCCCCCCCCCTGGGTGCGCCACTGTACCTGGGTAAACTTAATATACAGAGCTGGGCAAAACAGCGTGATATTATAACTTAAAATGGTATTTTAGAATGTTTGTATTACTTTACTAACGCAAAACATTATGAAATACCATTTTAAGTTATAATATCACGAGACTACAAGAAATATTTGTGTAAAATTTCAACTCGCAGTTCTCAATAGAAATGTGCCTAACATAGACTTAAAGATTTACCATATAAATCCCTACCTATAGCTCGCGTTAAAAAAAAAGCGCACTGTATATGACTGATTTGTGTAGATAGACAATAGGGAACTTTCCAATTTTTTTTTTTTTTCAATAATATGATTTAGTTAGGCCTGAAAAAAGTATTCCCCAATTATTACTCCTTCAAAATCAAAAATAACTTGGTAAAAATTCTTTAAAGTTTCGCGCGTGTCGAAAGCATTTCAAACGATCTCTAAAGCGCGCGAAGCCCGATGACGTCATATGGTATGACAGTAGAATGACTTTTGGTCATCAGTCATCCTGGCACTCCTGACAGGTGCCGAGCGACCCAATTTGCATTTGGATTGCCGTGTGTTCGTGTTATTGTATAGTTGTTTAAGCTATCACCTGCATTTAAACAGGTCGTGTCGCTTGACGCGTGGATGTCAAATATGACAAATCATCAAATTTATTGAAAACCTATAACCTACTTCGTGGATGTCACACACAAATCTGACAAATAATACCATTTGACATCACGACTACTAACAGCGCGTCTTTACCCGCTTGGAATAATTTGAATTTTGGAGCATTTTTAAATCTTTCTAGCGGTCTTTTGGGACGAAATATGTTTTTTTTTGCTGCCATATTATGTTTAATGACAATATGTACTTATGATTTATAGAATTTTTTCCCCATTTAAAATTTTTGTCAAGTTCCCTATTAGACTTAATTAGATGCAAATAGAACTAATTAAAACCAATTTGAGACTGATAATAGAGATGTAGTGCCAAGTGAATATACTTTTTATACATTCTCTATCTCGTCAGTATATAATACCCGATAGATCCAGTATAAAATAATATATTTAATTAAAATAGGGAGAAAACCTTTAGGTTAGGTTAGGTTAAAAGTGAGTGGGTTACAGCTAACCCTCCACTGCGACCATGCGATCTATTGTGGATCACACCTTGTTTATATTTCCCCAAATAGGTCTAACTTTTTAATGAAGTTAATGATGGTATTGGGAGAGACATATTTCATGTCATCCGGCAGCAGTGTCATCTCGCCGAATAGGGCGAATCTGATTCTTCCTGCTGCTGGACAGGCGCACATTAAGTGTTGTGCTGTTTCTGCATCTTCCATGCAGAGCCGGCATACATCAGTTGGGGCTATTCCAATTTTATACGTATAGTGTCGCAATCTGCAGTGGCCGGTGTACAATCCCACTAGTGCTTTAAGGCATGATCTGTTGAGCACTAGTAGTTTGTCAGTTAGTTGTTGGTTTATATGGCTGTATATAAATGCTTTTGAGTGTGTAATGGGCGGTTTACACGCAACCTTTTATAGTACGATTTGTCTGCGTCGACAAATCGTCGCAAACAAAACGTTGCAAACAAAGCGTGTCTACACTGCAACGATTTCTTGTAAGTTTTCATTATTCTAGTCGTTGTAAGTCATCATGGAGGAAATAGTGCTTTGGTCAATTTTCATTTTTTGTTTAATAAGAAAACGGCAAATTAAACGTTTGAACATAAAGCATAAACAACGCTCTAGATGATCCAGAGCTTGGTTACTAAAAAGAGACAGATATTCTCATGTTCAATTATTTAAGGATGGATATTGAAGCATATAATTATTTACTAGAATATAGTAATAGTAGTCAGATAAACAGTGTTTTTCTGCTTCAAAAGTTTGCGATTAGAATATTGTGTAGGCTTCAACGTCGGGATACCTGTAAACTGGCTTTTAGGCAGAATACAATTCTTACAGTTTTCGACATATTATTATATAATATATACTTGAAGTTTGCTTATATGTTTGTTTATAGAGATAGGCGCAAGTTTGAGGGATGCCGACTTAATCATAACACAGGCCTGTGAAATTTGTGATGACGTGATTTTTGTTTGTTGAGCTCAGTTTTTATATAGAAATAACTAATTAAAATACATTTAGTCACTATCACCCACAAATTTTTTTTTGCAAAAAAAAAATAAAATATAAAAAAACTTATAATAGGCATTTTAATATATTTTAAAATGAATGTAGTACTTTAAATGATTGATGAATAAAAAATGATTTTCTGTGGTGCTACACACCTTCCGACTGGAGACTTTTTATCGACTTCAAAAAGGAGCTTTGAAGCTGTTATTTTACATAATGACAATGTTTTTGCTTCTGTTTCGGTCGGCCATACAGAAGTTAAAGGAAAACTATGAAAATTTAGAGGAATTACTTTTAAGAATACAATATGAAAAGCACAACTGGGAAGTGTGTGAAGATCTAAAAATTTTAGGTCTTCTCTTAGGTCAGCAGTCTGGATTTACTAAAAGCAGGAATCGAGAACAGCATTGGATAAAAAGAGACTGGTCACAAAGAAAGACTTTAACACCTGGAAACAAAAATGTAATTCGCGAAAGTCTTATTGACCCTCAAAAAGTTTTACTTCCACCACTTCACATAAAACTTGGACGTATGAAACAATTTGTTAAGGCATTAAACAAAGAAGGAAATTGTTTTAAATATTTGTGTAAAACATTTCCGGCTCTGTCAGAGGCAAAATTAAAGGAGGGAATCTTTGTAGGGCCGCAGACTAGCAGCTTAATGAAAGATACAGAATTTGAAAAGGTAATGGAAGATAAGGAAAAACATGCATGGAATGCTTTTAAAGAAGTTGAACATAAATTACTACTATGTTGAGATTGTTGAAAATATGCTGGAAAATTTCAGGATTTTCAGAATATGAGCATAAAAATTCACTTTTTACATTCTCATTTGGACTAATTCCCGGAAAATCTTGGGGACGTGTGTGAAGAGCAAGGTGAAAGATTTCATTAATATATTAAAGAGATGAAAAAAAGATACCAGGGGCGCTGGGACACAAAAATTATGGCCGATTTCTGTTGGACATTGAGAAACAGAAAACCAACCAAAAGAAGCTTTCTAAAAAAAGAAAACGTTATTTGAAGAAGCGTAACGAATAAATTACCATTTATAATAGTTTATATGTGTATATTTTTGTATTTTTTTCCTTAATATACACTGCCGAGCATTAAATTAGGGTCACCCCGTAATTTAAAATTGTTTCAGACATTTTTAGTTTTTTCGAATTTTTTTCGGTTGTAACAAAGTTTACTAACTTTACAGGATTATTTGTTCGTGATTGCTTGTGTAAAAAAAGTTTTTGTTGTTTCAATAAGCGTTTGACAAAAAGACTGCCCCTCACCCAAAATCCTAAACACCATTATCAGGATATTTTTTTTGGATTCTGTACTTTTATCTGTCTCTTGCAAATTGTTTCTGTAGTGTTGGCATTGTGAGTGTATTAAAATGGCCATAAATCCTGTTGTTGCGGCACGAATTGTGGCGGCTATAGAAGATGGCCGCGGTCAGCGCGAAACTGCGAGAAACGTTGGTGTAAGCCTCTCCAGTGTGCAACGAGTATTTCACAGGTACAAAGAGACTGGTCTGCTCACTCGAAGACCTGGGTCAGGACGAGGAAGGACTACAACAGCTAGAGATGACCGCTTTTTCGTTTTTAGTGCTTTGAGAAACCGGACGGTCACGGCAGTTTCCCTTCGAAATCATCTGCAAGAAGTGAGAAATGTAAACATAAGTGAGTGGACAGTTAGGAGGCGACTTCATGCTGCTGGATTATCTTCCCGAACTAGAGCTACTGGACCGCCGCTTTCCAGTGACCACCGGATTGCAAGGTTGAATTTTGCACGAGAACACTTGGGTTGGACAATAGAGGATTGGAGTCGCGTTTTGTTTTCCGATGAATCGCGATTCTGTCTTACGGGCTCAGATAGACGTGTAAGAGTGTGGCGACGACAAGGCGAGAGATATGCTCAAGCGTGTATTGCCGAGCGACTTCCGTTTGGTGGAGGATCAGTTATGGCATGGGGAGGCATATCTTTTGAAGCTCGCACGGAGTTAGTCTTTATCCAAAATGGGACGTTGACTGCGCATAGGTACCTGACAGAGGTTCTAAAAGACCATGTTGTACCGTTCATGTTTATTCTTGGAGAAGACGCAACCTTTATGCATGATAATGCACGGCCCCACACTGCTCGGTTTGTTTCTGCTTATCTTGACGAGGTTTAAATCACGCGATTTGTTTGGCCTGCACGCAGTCCAGACTTAAATCCCATCGAACATTTTTGGGATGAGATGGGGAGACGTTTACGGAGACATCTGCCGGCCCCCAGCAATTCTAGAGAGCTTCGCGACATACTGACGCAGAAATGGAACAATCTTCCGCAGGATGTGATCCAAAATCTTATCCAAAGCATGCCTCGTCATTTGCAAGCTGTTATCACTGCCAGAGGAGGGAATACTCGCTACTAAAGTCCTTAAAATTTCTTTTGTTTGAACGAAAAGCATATCAAATTAAAATTTGCATTTTCATTACTTTCAATAAACTTTGAACAAAACAACAAACACTTTTTTTTATTCAAGCAATCATGACAAAATCATCGCATAACGTTAGTAAACTATGTTACTACCGAAAAAAATTCGAAAAAACTAAAAATGTCTGAAATAATTTCAAATTACGGGGTGACCCTAATTTAATGCTCGGCAGTGTATTAAAAAACTAGCTTATAAATGAAATAAATCGTGTTTTTTCTATATTTTTGGATTTTACCGGTTTGAAAAATAACCTTACGTGATATAAAAAACTGAAAGCAGATTTAAAATCAGCGCTACCCAATTACTAGAAAACAGTTAAAATTTTTAAATCAACTTTCAAAGTGTTAAAAAATGCAGGCCTGTGTAATTATAATACTAGAGGTCACTTAAAATTGATGCCACCACCTCATCGCACAGCTACTTACCAGAAGAGTTTTTATTTTAACTGTTTTAGATTTTATAATGTCCTATAATAGCATAAAGGTGGCACCTAATATTAATGTTTTTAAAAGTAGACTTAAAAAGCTGCTGTTTCAAAAAAAACTCTTATAGTTTTAGTGAATTTTTCTTGTAGTTACTTCATTTGTCTGACTTTTTTCCAATTATTGTAGTGCCCTGTATTACCTTTCAATTAGAGAAATAAACGATATTATTATTATTATTATTATTATTATTATTATTATTATTATTATTATTATTATTATTATTATTATTATTATTATTATTATTATTATTATTATTATTATTATTCTTTATAAACATTTGCACTTTCAAAACAACCATTAGATTTCAACTACTCGACAACCCTAAGTCTGCCGACAAATCGAGCCGAAGTGTTTACACGTTACGACTTGTCTGCGCAAACCGCCTAAATCTATGCCCATTTGCTCAGTCTTTCAACTCCGTCTTATGTGTTTGTGCAGTTCTAAAATTTGCGCAAATTTGCCATCTACACACATCGTTTTGCTTGTAACATTTTGTCGACGCAGACAAATCGTACAATAAAAGGTTGCGTGTAAACCGCCCATTAGACCTGGTAAATTTAACCCATTTGCTTCTTGCTTCGGCTAGTATTGCTTTTCTGGCCGTAGTATGGGATATACCTATTACCGACTCGGGTACTGTGAATTAGAGATGGGTCCGACCCGCTATTTTTGTTTAGCACCTGCTTCTGCTATTGCTAAACAAAAATAACAGTTAGAAATAGCTGCTATTTTAATAGCAGTTGCTATTCGTGAAATGAAGGTATCGATTGATGGCGTACTGTTGTAAATTAATTGCGGGGCTACTAAAAAAAAAAAAGAAAAGGTCGTCCCTTCCGTTTATAATAGAGAAGCAACGCTTTATACAGAATCAAATAGCACTTAAAAAAAACAAGCTGCTATTTAGCAACCCATCTCTACTTCGCAGTAAGTAAATCGGAATAGCACTTCGAAATAGCATAGCAGATTAGCAGATAACCAAAATTACCTAACCTGACAACCGCTCATTTCGCTCTATCAGCGCCAGTTCACAGTCAAAAGTAAATATTAGCTGCTAAAAAATTAGCAGCTAATTTTAAAGCTCGTAGCATTTAGCATTATACCGAATCAAATAGCAGTTAAAAAAAAGCAGGCTGCTATTTAGCAACCCACCTCTACTGTGAATTTTTGTTCTGCACCTCTCTTAGCAAGCTTGTCGGCAGCTTCACTACCCTCCAAGCCCATGTGCCCCGGTATCCATATTAGGGTTATTTTGTTGTTAAGGCTTAGTTCGGATAGAGTTTCGTGACAGCTCCACACCGTTTTTGAGGTACACCATCTTGATTCAAGAGCTTTTATTGCAGCTTAACTGTCGGAGAATATCTTGATGCACAAACTAAAAGCTATATTTTTTGAGGGAAAGTATTTTGCGAATACAGGAAAATTTCACACAGAAAAATTAGGGGAAGGCAAGATGCACATTTTAAAATTAGTTCATAATATACAGGGCGTCAAAAATTTTAAATTCGCTACGAAGCTGTGTAGCGGATACAGCACACTGAATTTTATAGTACTTGCATACCATCGGTCTATCAGCACTAATCAGCAGTCTTGCACACATTTCAATTGCATGAATCTCTGCTTGAAATATGGTTGTCATAGTTCCCAGGCTGATAGTTATTTCTATTTTTGGGTTTGTTTGTTTGCCATATATTCCGGCTCCAATGCCTTCTTTAGTTTTGGAGCCGTCTGAAAATATTCCAAATTCCACCTTTAGCAAGTCAGAAAACCTTTATATTACATAATACTATGTACAGGGTTAGTTGAAATAACCGGAACGGCTAATTTTCTTCAAAACTACCAAGGCTAAATCAATGAATTTTGGTAGAGATGTATGTACAAGTTAAAAGATTGAATAGAAAATTGACATTTGCGACGTTGCCAGGTTTTTAATTTTTTCTATAACTCAAGGAATGTTATTTTTCAAATATAACACTACTATTTTTTTTATTGAATTCGATTCCTTCCATCAACATAACTGGCTTAAATTCTCTTATTTTCTGTATAGTTTTAAAATAATTTATAAAAAGTGTGCCTAGCAATCTTAAGTAGTGTTATCTTGAGTGTGTTAAAAGTTAATGTTAATACCTCTTTAATTACGGCGATAATTATTTAATTTAGGCTTTAATTGCGCTTGTTGCCGCTCCTAGCCCTTTCGCTTTGATAAATTCGTGGCTGTCATTGAACCCCTATATTATTTCGCTGCTGCCCTGCTGTCAGACCTATTCACAGTATGGCGGGAAAAACTAGAAACACTTCAAGTGGCGACGATCCAACTGAAAAGTTCATACATAAGGTTTCTCAAATTTCGCCAATCAGTTAAGACCAACAAAGCCAAATGATATACATAGAATATCCATCGTATATTGCTTTATTGAATATGTATGTGCATAGAATGTCCATAAATGTAAAAAATATCTACAATGAATATCCATAGAATGTCCATTTGGCCACTGATTAGATGTACTTAGTATATCCATTAAGTATATACATTACATATATGATATGCTTAATCATGTATATGCACGAACTCATATGATATGTCTATGCATGTCTGCATATCCCTCATAACAGACTTCTGTCCACATCTATGGGCGGACATCCATTTCGGACCAATTAGATGTCCACTGGACCACTTATGATGTCCAATGGACAACCTATTGGTGTCAAATAATTGGGTTTTTAAAAATGAAACACCCTGATTATTTAAGAAATTCTATATAGTAATAAATTTACGAACACAAGTTAGGAACACAAAATAATAGTTTACTTTTGCCTTTGTCTTTCCTTCCCACCTTTCCTTCGCTTGGCGTAAGTAAGCACTTCCTTGCAGCATTTTGTATAGACTTATATATACTTCCTACGCTCGTGGCCGATAAACCAGTGCTTGAACTATTAGCAGACTCCAATATGTCGTGGTCCAAAGAACAATCGAGTCTTTCAACAGATAATCCTTGAGATTCTGATTGCAGGTTTACTTCAACATTTAAGGAAGATCTACCGCTATTTTGGGAAAAAATATTATTGTCGGGAGGCAAAGTGGGAGTACTGGTTTTTACTTTTTTATAATACTTATTAAGAGCTCTTTTACGATTATTCACAGTTCCAATCATTTTGAAGAAATGGCCTAAAACCAAAAGCCCCTATTAAGAACTTATAACCTCAAATTTGCACAAAAATGTTGGCCATCACCGCTATATACGACATAAAATAACTTATAAACGTGGCTAATAATTATAAAAAGAAACAGTATGTTTTAAAAATAAACTACTTTTTCACTTACTTTTTGCAGTCTTTTTACCTCCGCCCCAATGCCCCAAAACAAATTAAACGCATGCTGTTTGTTGTTGATCAAGTTGACAAATACACAAGATAGCGCCCGGCCGCCGCGCGCCGCTATACACGTTTAAAATAGCGCCGAATTCAAAATAACAAATGTATATACCTAATAATAGCCATATATTACATGCTTGATTTTCAGAACATTTAGAAAAATAAATGGTAATGATACAAATAAGATCCCCTAGCACCTTATCTCAGTAATTATATACAGGGTGGTCCATTAGTGTGACAAAGTTTCGTATCTCCCTTCTCTACATGCAGATACCAAAAAATAATGTAATATGCATCAGTGATTCTACATAGCATATGTTATGTATATGCACTAATACATATCCTACATTGTATATGATATGGTTATACCTAAAGGTATATACAAAATACAGTGTATAATGTATGTGATATGGATATTCAACATTTTCAATGTACATCGGAATGGACATTTGCCATATTCTATGTATATACATATCCATGGTTAGCTATGTAAGAAGGGACCTTTGATCTGAGATTGAACAATCTTGATGATCAATTAAAGCTCATGACAAGTACATTTGATAAAGGTAGTTGCGAAATCAAGTCTAATAAGGACGCCATCGTTGCCTTAGATGAAAAAACAAATGTGCCGCGACAGCTAGCTAAAAGAATTTCCCTTCGCTTTCTGGGATTCCCTGAGGAAGAGGGGGAGAACTGTTTGACTGTTGACAGTGCGTTTCGGTTGAGTAAGACCCATAATGATCATAATAAGCCTCGGGTTATTTTGGTTACTTACTGCCGTTAATGGGATTCGTAAAGAGGTTTTTAATGCCAAATAAGAAAATCATAATTCGCTAAATTTGAGGACCTAACCAAGAAACGCTACGGTCTAGTCATGAGTGCTAAAAACACATACGGAAAAACTAAAGTGTGGTCTGCTGGTGGAAATATTTAATATTGGAGTGAATCCGAAAATAAAAAGACTTCTTTACCGATCTGGTAGGGCTACTACAGTCGAACGTTAGGAATGTTTTTTTATTTGCTTATAAATATGTTTAAATTTAATACCTGCTTTAATAAAGATCCTTTTGTGTACCAATAGGCATAATTAAAAAAAATAATAATAATAATAATAATAATGACCTTCTTTTAGGGCACACGTTTCATTTCTATTTATGTATCCCTTACCTTTCCACGCTGAAAACGAAAATTGCTAGACCGTTGTGTAATGATAATAACACGGTAATTTAGCCAATAGGAAATAGGATTTAATGCTACCATAATGATTTATAGCCATTATTGCTCTGAATACTCACAGTAATTATCAAGTTCTATTGGGAGTGTAATCTGGTTCTATACCGGGTGTCAATGAGATTATTGTACATAGCACCACAGTGTTATGTTAAGAGATATTTTAATCAAATTTAGGTTACTGTAATGTTTGAAAGGGATCTTTATTTTTACCTAGAAACCAACTGAATTTCACTTTCGGTTTAACCGGAACTACGCCATTTATGTTTTTTTTAACGACAACCTGTATATTATATTGCACAGTCAAATTCTCCTTAAAATTCTCTTTTCAACGACATACAACAAGTTGACATTTACTTTCAAAATGGCGGTGTAGGGCTCATTTTACCAAAAACAAAATGGTGTCTATAAAACAACGTATGCAATTGATACGGGAAAAATAGTGATAAAATCTTTTAAATTGGTCCCTTTTGTAATTCTTTAAGCACTGACATTTACATTTTCTTCTTTTGTTTTTAAAGGAAGGTATTTTTTTATTGTTTAAAAAAATCTTAACTTTAACCCTATTTTACAGAGTTTTTTTAAATGTTATCATATACTTTTTATTATTTAGTATGAAAGTCTAAAGTATCCCTAAGCACCTAGGGATATTTTTGAAATCAGAATGCGTGTTGCTTCAATAATAAAAATTTAATTATTAAATAATTAACAACGGCATAGAACAAATTAAAAGGTAAATAGTAAAATAATAACAACAAATTAAAAAATACAAACAAATTAACCATAAATTAAATGTTCTAAACGATTACCATTTTGGTCACGACACAAGTTTATTCTTTCGACATTTTCTCGCAAAACATTATACGAAATATGAATCAGACCCACGACCAAAACCACAATACACTACAAAATTTTCATTACAAACTAGTAGTCTGATAATGGCGTTGACAAATACCAATTTTGTTATCCAAAGCCAACTTAGGTGGAAATAAGTTATTCAGTTTTTATTGAAAAATGCACGGTTTTTTTTTCTTGTTTAAAACTAAAGCAAAACGCATTCTGATTTCGAAAATATCCCTAGATGCTTAAGGATACTTTAGACTTTCATACTAAATAATAAAAAGTATATGATAACATTAAAAAAAAACTCTGTAAAATAGGCTTAAAGTTAAGATTTTTTTAAACAATAAAAAAATACCTTCCTTTAAAAACAAAAGAAGAAAATGTAAATGTCAGCGCTTAAAGAATTACAAAAAGGACCAATTTAAAAGATTTTATCACTATTTTTCCCGTATCAATTGCATACGTTGTTTTATAGACACCATTTTGTTTTTGGTAAAATGAGTCCTACGCCGCCATTTTGAAAGTAAATGTCAACTTGTTGTATGTCGTTGAAAAGAGAATTTTGAGGAGAATTTGACTGTGCAATATAATATACAAGTTGTCATTTTAAAAAAACATAAAGGGCGTAGTTCCGGTTAAACCGGAAGTGAAATTCAGTTGATTTCTAGGTAAAAATAAAGATCCCTTTCAAACATTACAGTAACCCAAATTTGATGAAAATATCTCTTAACATAACACTGTGGTGCTATGTACAATAATCTCGTTGACACCCGGTATACTGTATTAGTTCCGACTGGCAGTTGTAATGAAACTTGACATTAATCATAATAATATTTTGCGGAAGTAGTCCATTATCTCAAAGTGGAGCTGTATAGATATAAAGAAATTAAACCCACAGTCGTCTCCACAAATACTTATATTAAAACAGTTAGATTAACTTGGTGTACATGTTTCGGTACTAGGGAGTACCATCATCAGCACCGAAGGGCTAAAATAAATATAAAAAAAATAGAAAGAGGAAGAAGAAGTCAGATTAACGTACTTACCCCAAGTGCCACTATTACAAGCAATGTAAACGAAATGTAAAAGATTTAAAAAATAAAAACTAAAAACTTGAATAAGACGAGGACATTTTGATTGTTGGACGAAAACAGATTAAAAAGTTTAAAGTAAAATAAAATTCTAAAGGAATTAATTTTCTTCCTCTGCCCTACATCGTAAACAAATAACAAGCTGATTGTGATTGTACTGAAAGTCAAACGGAGGGTATAAAAGGTCAAAGTAGTGACATCTAACAAAGTCAAGTAAAAGTAGTAAGTACCCAATAATAATGGGAACTGACGTCAAAAGTGTAAAACGTGGTTCTTGGAGCAAGAAACGGGCATCTAGTGGCGATAGTAAAACGAACAAAACACAGTTGTTGACAAGAAGGCGAGTAACCCGCCATGACAAAGGTAAGGTTTCAAACCGCAAGATGGATGGGCGGCGCGCCATCATCCAGAACAAGTAAGGTCAGAAACAAACTAGTAATTCCAACATTCGACAATAGAGGGAGTAGGAGGAGGGTATAAAATTAAAGTGGCCATCTAGAAGTCAAAGTCCAAATTAGAATTCGGAGAGAAGGAAGGTAACGGTTATCAAAAAAAGTTCATGTGTTAGTTAAATTAAAAGCTTTCTGGTGGTAATAGTAGATGGAGTAACTTATGTTATTTATATTTATTTCTAAATAGAATAATTTTTACAAAGACAAAAGGTAAGGGTTAAAAGTGGTGTAATTAAAGGAAAAACCTAAGAGATTCAAGGTAGGGAAGACAAGAGAAGATAACTTGGTCGTTAACACAATTGAGGTTTTTATTGAAAAGAGCCTTATGGATTTCCATCATTTCAAGAAGGTTAAGTTTGCCGCCCTTGTTACAGGAATGAAGGAGTTTAGTGTTATTCAATGGGTCAAAAGAGTGAAAAGATTTAATCTGTTTTCGTCCAACAATCAAAATGTCCTCGTCTTATTCAAGTTTTTAGTTTTTATTTTTTAAATCTTTTACATTTCGTTTACATTGCTTGTAATAGTGGCACTGACGGTGCTGATGATGGTACTCCCTAGTACCGAAACATGTACACCAAGTTAATCTAACTGTTTTAATATAAGTATTTGTGGAGACGACTGTGGGTTTAATTTCTTTATATAATAATATTTGCTTGCTACGGTTAATAAAGCATATACTTACCACTAAAAATCAGTACTGTAGTTCTCAAAAATTTAAATAGCTCCTAGTGTGATCTTTTCGTTTAATATGTTTAACATGGTGTACTGAGTTGATCAAATTCGTCCATAGATTTTAAATAAAGTTTAAAAAACTTAAATACAAAAGTAAAAATAAATTAATTGAAACAGGTATTGGAACGATCAATAAAACCGCGTTCTCACGAGTCAAGTTAAGGTGAACAACTTTAGTTGATCAACACAAATTAAATAAAAACTATAGTCATAACTTCTATTTCAACAGAGTACAGCTCCCCCCGGGGAAAAAGGAAGGCCGTCAATGTATGTATGCACTTTGTGGAAAGTACTACTTGCCTGTAAAGTTTTGGTCTCTTTAATAATGAATTATATTTTTCAATGAGCTCTTATGCCGACTCTAGTTTACGGTTCTTTCAATACCTGATACTTATTAGGTCAAAGGTACTGCTCGCCGTACGTTAAAACGACACATCGGAACGACTTGAAAATTACTTTAGCATTAATTTATTTTATTTATTTCAGCCAATATCATAATATGGGATTGCATTAAATTCGAGGAAAGACATAAACAAATAAAAGAATACAAGCAAAGATACCCAAATTATTTACATTGTATAGTTCGGAGATACCTTCCTCCACGCACACCAAGTAAGTCTTTGACACTGAAATTACTGGACAGTGGCGAGTCGACCGAATTATCGTCCTACCTCGATGCTCCCATAATACCGCTACTACTGAATGTACAACAAAGACTCCATCCACTGATTCTTCAATAGTGAGTCCCCCTACTGTATCTTTAACAGAGAGTTCATCTACTAATCCTACAACAAAGAGTCCATCTACTAAATCCTCAAAAGAAAGTCTCCTACTATATCTTCAACGGTAAGTCCATCTACTGAATCTTCAACAGAGAGTTTTACAACTAAATCTTTGACAGGGAGTTCATCTTTTGAATCTATAACAAGTTCAACTACTATATTATCATCTAAACTAATCTACAACAAAGACATCACCTACCGAATCTTTAACTAGTATTATTGACTCAACTAATCATTTTTTAACGAAATTTATAGGTGTCATCGTGTCAAAAATAAATTATCCGTGCACAGGACTGAAATGGATGAAAGTCTTATCTGCCTATATTGTCTTAATTCACATACCCGGTGAACGGTGATTTGGGCGAAGTGCAGCTAAGGCAGATTGTTACAATTCCCACAATATTTTTATTTTTCCTGTAGTGATAAATTAAAACAAAATTTGAAAGAAATTGCAATTGTTGGTACGGTTGGCTGCTATGGAAATGTATATGTGTAATAATCATTTTGCTGCCTAGGCAAGAAAGTCCTTACCTTGCTACCTAGGCAGAAAAAGTAATACTTTGCTGATTGATATGTCTCTGCAAACTTAATATTTGCTATCAATCGGAGAAAAAATAAGAAACCTACCAATTTCATCTGAAATGGCGAAGTCCATCCCTTGCTAGTAACGAGGGTTGGTCTTTAACTTAACCTTAGTGTAGTCGGATTATGTTATTAAATGCCTAACCTCATCAAATTAAAATTAAAATTAAAATGTATATAGGTACACCCTTAAAACTCATCCCAAAATAAATACCAAAATATAGATAGTGTTAATAACATTATATAATTTTTTTTATAATGCAAAAATATTATTAGGTAAAGATAGTGCAGGAGACGGAAGGAAAAAGGAAAGAAAAGCAGGACCCAAAAGCAGAAAACTTTAAACACCCAATAATATACTTTTATATATTTTTTAAAGGTTAAAATATATTTAATTTTAATATCTAGACCGAAAGAATTATTGACAGCGGATATGCTATAAGAAAAACTACATTCAAACAGAGCAATTTTATGAATAAGTGGTGTAATGGTGCCCTTAAATCTTATGATAATATTTTGTATATCTGTACGGAAAATTATTTTTTTGCGTAAATCTGACGGATTTTTAAGAAATATTATTTTGTGAAAAAGGACAGCCGAATGAAGTTTTATTCAGTGTTTCAAGTAAAGTAAAGCCTCTACAAATTCACATCTTTCACTTAACCCAGGTAAACATAACAAGGGGATTGTTGGCACATTTTCTCGGTCGTAACAAACCCGAACAAACCCGAACAAACCCGAACAAACCCAAAAAAAGGGAATATTTTCTTTGCAAAGTAGCATAGAGGTGTGATAAACTTTCTCGAGAGGCTGAAGCCCGCCTTATTGCGTGCATATAATATTATGTACTCTGTCATACTCATATACAATGCTTTTGTAGCTTTGCCAGTACGGTATATAATATAATTATAACTATTCTTAAGTGGACCGCGTTATGTAATTACGAATTAAGCGACATTTAACGGTTTCGAGATATTTAAATAAAAAGGTTTTTAATTTTGTTAAGTTACCCCAAAGTCGTACCAAATACCTTAGAACCTCGTTTTTTATTGAAGTAGGTCCGAAATGTAGTATACTATATACCTATATTTTTAAATTGCGAATATTCCCCAATTTATGACCACTATATACAAAATTGTCGCTTAATTCGATATAACTATTAAAGTTAAGTATAGTTTTAAATCTTCATAAAGAATTAGCCGACATGTATGACGCTTAATTCTTTATAACAAAACTAAAAAAAATAAAACTACACTGGTTTAGTATGGAATGATCGCAGATTAAGTCCAGCCAATTGGCGCTTAATTTCATATTACAGAAATAAATATAATAAAATTATATTTTGTAATATCGTTTTGGCAAATAATTCGTTATTACAAAACGTTAGTTATAGTATTAATTTTGACAAATATGAAAATGTCGCTTAATACAGGTGCCTGTAAAAAGGGTAAAATAGGGAAATTTAAGTAAAAAAAGGTTTTGTTACATAGTGACTACTAAAAGATGGCATCGTTAACTCATTTTTCAACTTTTGTCACTTAATTCGTAATTACATAACGCGGTCCAAGTAATCTAAATTACTTTCACAAATTATACAAATCTTGATAGACTTTGGTACAAAAAACATGTTTTTAACCCTAAAATACAGCGCCTCCCTCCCATATAAACTTTGGAAACAGAGAGTTACTAAATTAAAAAAATTTAGCTTCAAATCTGCCTATTACGGCCCATTATATAGTTCAAAATGTTAAATTGGTTGCACGGGCTCAAAAAGAAAAATTCCATGTTTTCTAAATTTGACCCCTAATTTTCGGATTAAAATTATTTATAAGGCCAAACTTTTTGTCGCTTTTATACTATACAGGGTGTCCCAAAAGCAATGGGATACAGAGCAACAGCAGACTCCTTAAGGCGAAATAAGGCGATGTATTTAAACTTGCTTTATCAAAAAATTGATAACAACCAAGACAGGGTGTCAAAGTTTCAAATTTGTTTTCGTTTTTTTGCGATTATTTCTTAACCAAACGACATTGCAGCACAAAATTAAGGATTTTGGGGTTTTTTCAGATGAAGAATTCAAAATTATCCAGAGTTTTTGTGTAACCAGTAGAAGGCGCTCCTACGGCATGGCCCACTCCTTTTAGCAGGCATAACTTTGTTTAGGCTTTCTAAATCGATCCGACTATCAAAAAAATAAGTTACTTTACTTCTTTTACATCAAAAACATATAACTTATTGAAGTCGCTAGGAGCAACCATTTTCGAGTTAATCGCATTTCATATGTCCAATGCAACCAACTACAACTAAAATTATTGTAAATCATCTACATTTGCTAAGTGCCAAAGCTTAACGTTGATTATTTTTTTCTAATAAAAACGTTTTTTCGTAGGTATACGGAATTACTAATTTTATTCTATACTTTAATACTTAGTTTAATAACATTTAAAAGTAACAAAATAGTTAGAAATAAAAATGGTAACGTCGTGATAGCAATTGTTCAAAATGGTCACCATTGACCTCAATACACTTCGCTATACGTTTTACAAAACACTGTCGAACTTTAAACAAGAGATCCTTGTCATTTCTGAGCAGATTAAGATAATTTATAATTTTTTGATTTAACTCATTAAAACTCGTTATAAACATTGGTTTTCAAATAACTCTAAATGCATAAGTTCATTGGATTAAAATCCGGACTTAATAACTTAAGGAATAAATTATGTCGAGGCATTACAAAAAATTTATAATATCTACGTATTGTACGTAGAAAATTAATAACTTTGACAGATGATACTTTGTGTAACATGTTGTTGCATTAGAAACGTCATTGTTTTTAAACAAGGCCAGCTGTGATAAATAATACTAATACGAATACACACTTATTTGTAATAAATGGGTCATTGCCTTTTGTCAGTGATTGTTCGGTACCATGTGAAAAGTGGGAGGAGTTATCACTTTTGCTACTGAACATTCAATCCTAACATCAGGACAACAACAGGATTGAATGTTCAGTATCTATTCAACGAACATTGGCTGAAATCGGATGAACTTGTTCATCTTCCGAATTATATAGTTCTGTCTAATTATTGTAGATCGTGATTGTCCCATGATGGCTGCATGATTCTAGTGAACGAGTCATTTCTGGCACAGTATTCTTTTCAACATGTAAGTAGGTTTGATTACCTCCTTAATGAAGCCGCGTTTGAGTTCTCTATCATTTTCTCCAGGCCCATGAATCTATACGTTATTTGCGTCTATCGATCGCCAAGTTCTGATTTGAATGAGTTCTTTTCGGGTTTGGAGAATCTGCTATCAGATATTCCTTGCTCCGAACGTATTATATTAGCGGGAGATTTTAATATTAACTACAACGACAAAAAATCTATCTCTACTTTGCGTTTGTGTAACCTGCTTAATTCTTTCAATTTGTTAATGTATGTGGAGTCGCCGACTCGTATTACTAAATTATCATCAAGTACTATTGATTATGTATGTTCCAACATCCCAAAAAACATGATTAGATCTGATGTTGAGGGTGCTGCTTTGTCGGACCATGAAGCCATATTTTGTAAGATCTTAGTACCTGAGCGTCAAATTAAGTCTGTATCCCGTTATGGGCAAATATTTAGTGCTAGTAACTTTAAAAGGTTTCATGACCTATGTGCCTTGTCGGACTGGAATTGTTTATCAAGTTTGCCCGATCCACTATCGGCATTCCATGACAGGGTGGTGCACCTCTCCAATATTGCTTTTTCCATCGTCAGATTGAAATCAAAGAATTCACAATTTCATTCTTGGTTTACAAAGGGACTCAAACATCATCCAGAAACCTACGTTCACTCCATATGATTAGAAAGCACACGGACTGTCCAGAGTTTCACAAATATTTTAATACCTACCGCTCCTTATATCGACGATTAATCCGACTTTCAAATAGGACATACTATTCTGATCGTATGAACAACACTTCTAATAAGCAGAGTGAATGCTGGAGGATAGTAAATGATATCCACCGGAGGATGGATCATCAACCAGCTGCTGTTCCTGAAATATCCCCTGATGAGCTTAATACTTACTTTTGTAATGTGGCCCAGAACCTTCAAAAACACTTAAATCCATCTAGAGACCCAATTATTTACTTAACAAATATTTCCATTCAAAAACCATTTTTCTTTCAATCAACCAATCCAACTGAAGTGAAAAAAATCATACACTCCATTAAAAATAAAAAATCATCAGGAGATGATGGGCTGTCTACAAAAATTTTACTCAACTTGCCTGACGCTGCCTTGTTGATGATGGTTGACACAATCAACATTTCGTGGACACGAGGTACCTTTCCGGCTTGCCTAAAATCTGCCAAAGTGATTCCTATTCATAAATATGGGAATCTTGATGAACCTGCAAGCTTCAGGCCCATTTCTCTCTTATCCACTTTGTCTAAACTGATTGAGAAGCTGGTAGCATGTAAAATGCTGACCTTTGAATAATATACTCAGCATAACCCAGTTTGGCTTTCAGGAGAGGAGGAGTACTAGTGATGTCATTTATAATTTTCTCTATGATTTATTCTCCCAGATAAATGAAGATGGGGTTTCTGCAGCGGTCTTCTGCGATCTGTCGAAGGCTTTCGACTGTGTTAGCCACGAGATTCTACTGGGGAAGCTTCATATCTACGGTTTCAGAGGGGTGTCACTGTCTTGGTTTTCATCATACCTAAAAGATCATCGTCAACGTGTGTTCATTGGCTCCGAGTCCTCCGAATACGACTCGGGGAGTTCCTCAGGGATCTGTTTTAGGCCCAATACTTTTTCTCCTGTATATCAATGATCTCACAAGTCTTGATATTCGGGGAAAATTTACCTTGTTTGCTGACGACACTACATTACTCTGGCATGGTCCAAGCAGCGAATCCCTTCACGCCACCCTTTCAAGTGACCTCCAGGCATTAATGACTTGGTTTTGTTCAAATCTCCTATTATTGAATCTTAGTAAAACCAAAGTCCTATGCTTTAAGGGTCTCATGGAGGACATATCAATTGGGTCTATCCCCATTTCACCTCAAACCAACACCACATTTCTTGGCTTAATCATTGACAACGATCTTAGGTTTGATCAGCACATTATTAGTCTCTCAACGAAGTTATCTTCGGGTTGTTTTGCGGTAATAGTCATAACACAAGAGCTGGGCGCAGCAATCTGTAAGTCGGTATATTTTGCTCTGATTGAATCACGCCTTCGTTACGGGATCTGTTTCTGGGGAACGGCTTCCAACTATCTAACCCAGTCGCTCTTCATATTACAAAAACGTGCTCTTCGGTATATTTGCGGGGCAAAACCCAGGGATTCCTGTAAACCACTTTTCATCAGGGAGAGCATTCTCACACTTACGTGTATCTATATTCTAGAAGTCTCTAGCGCTACATACAAACATCGCCACAAATTCATGGTGGAAAATTCCAGATATGTAACGCGTCAGGCACTGAATTTGCGTCTGCCTATTCCCTCATCCACCTTAACGCAGAAGTATATTTTCTATGAGGGCATAAAGGTAGTCAATCACCTCCTACGCAATGTTAGGGAGGCTGCATCACTGAAAGTCTTTAGGAATCGTTTGAAGGGGTTCTTGATAAGAAGGGCCTATTACAGCATCTCAGAGTTTTATAATGATGTATTTTAACTATTTTTATTGTACCAGTCTGAATGTTTGTTGCTATATTTATTTGGTTGCCTAACTTTATTGTATGTATGTATTACAGTTTTATACTCTTTTGTTTCTTTGATTTATCCTTACCTGTACTCTGTGTCTGTAGATTTAATGTAAGTTGTGATAGTTTCTTTTTATTCAGTGATTTTTCTTTTTGTGATTTTATGTTAGCCTAGCTTTGTTAACAAGTTTATATTATTATAACAATAAACCATATTTTGACTTTGACTTAATATTTTAGCATTCTTGCATTAAAAATATCGAATGCGATTATCTCGAAAATGGTTGCTCCTAGCGACTTCAATAAGTTATACGTTTTTGATGTAAAAGAAGTAAACTAACTTATTTTTTTGATAGTCGGATCGATATAGGAAGCCTAAACAAAGTTATGCCAGCTAAAAGGAACGGGCCATGTCGTCGGCAGCGCTCTCTACTGGTTATACAGAAACTATAAAAAATTTTGAATTCCTCACCTCAAAAAACCCCAAAATCCTTCATTTTCAAAATAAAAACTTTGACACCCTGTATCTTAATTGTTATCAATTTTGGGATAAGGCAAGTTTAAATAAATCGCATTATTTCACCTTAAGGAGTCTGCTGTTGCTCTGTGTCCCATTACTTTTGGGACACCCTGTAGAGAGCAGAGAGAGACACAATTTTATGAAATAATATTTTGATCTAATTAGAATAATTTTAAATATACGACTCACTGGAGTTGTTTTCTCTTACGTCGTGCACAACCCGCTACTCTTTATATGACAGCGATGAGTCACTGACAGAAATTTTGTTAAACGCATTTAGAACATATCTTGAAGACTCCAAATGAAACTATAGTGGGAGGGGAGTGATCGCCAAAAAATATTGTAGGGGGATTCACTATTGAAGATTTAGTGGATGGAGTCTTTATTGTAGATTCATTGGATAGTATTTGTTGAAAATTCAGTTGACGGACTCACTGTTAAAGATATTATAGGGGGACTTTCTATTGATGATTCAGTAGATGGACTATCTGTTGAAATTTAGTGTGGGGACTAGTTGAGGTACATTCTGTGGTAGAAGGACTCGCTGTTGTAGGTTCGATAAATGGGGTCTATGTTATAGAAGCAGTAGTTGGATTTTCGGTACAAAAATATATACTTATAGTATTTGTCATCGAATCGTCTTCGTCGTGGTCAGCATCCTCAATTTGCCGTATTTTGGGAGTATCGCGGTGTCTACGAAGTGTCGAATATTCGACAACAAGCTGAAATTGATTTTCAGTTTATAAAATGGCTCTGACGAGAGCAGTTCGTTTGTTTTTGTTACTGGACACATCGAATCATATGTTGAAACGGTTAAACAAAAAAGCCGGACTTCACCCTATAAATAGAGAAAGGCATTTGTTTGGTGAATTCTACCATTAGTTTTTATAAATTGAGAATTTATTCAGACCGATTTTTAAACTACCTGAGAATGTCCGTCCAAGCGTTTAATTACTTACTGGAAAAAATTGGTCATCACCTGGAGAAAACAGCAAAAAATTTTGTACCAAAGAATCACATCTCACCTGCAGAAGGACTAATTGTTACTATAAGGTAAGACAAAACATACATGTTTAATAGATATGTTTATTAAAATTGGCAACGCAACAAAACGAACAAAATATATTAATTAAAATATATTTCTTGATAAAAGCATTATTATAAATACTTTTAAAAAATACTTTACTATTCAATTTTAATTATTTACAGAGTTCTTGTCCCGGGAACAATACATAAACATTTGGGACATGAATTTTGAATTGGATATTCCACAGTTCCTGAGATCGTAAAAGAAACAAGTTATTTTTTTCAAGCAGAGCACTCCACAACCAAATACATTGGTGATCTTAACACTTCTATTTTTTTTCCTGTTAAGCTTTATTTTTCAGTTGTTCGATTTCTCTTCACTCATATATTGATTGCAATGTTCCACTAAAAGAATTTATTAACATTAACTAACTAGTAGGTATAATAACCATAATTTAATTGTTACTGCTATACTTTAGTTTACATTACTGTTGTACAAATCACAAATATATCCTACCATATTGGAATTCCCAGCAAAAAAATATGTCACATGAACTAGCAACTATATGAGAAAAGCATGTACTTATAGCAATGAGCATCAACACTGCACATATTGTAATTTTTACTTACCTACCTGGTTAATGAGAAAGTATTTTGCTCAGTACGGTATTTTATTAATGGCAATTTCAATTCCAATAAAAATTATTTGAATATATAGTATATTAGTTGTTCAGGTTTGTATTATGTAACTAAGCATTTTTTTTTGTATGATGCTCCTAAATAAAACATAAAAATTTAAATAGTAAAACTGTTAAGTTCATTTCAATTCATATAGATTTTAAACGTAATAATGTAATAAAAATATTCATTATTTTATTTAGGTAATTCAAAAATATTCTCGGCAATTCTCCAAAAATAAATCTGTATATTTGAAACATATTTTCAATCTGACTTGACATACCAATCTTGGTATATTTGATTTTTGCGAACTTTAAAAACGAAACATCATCTGAATGGTTATTAAACATAAAAACAAAAAATCTTTTAAGAAGTATTAACCAATAATTCCTTTATGGGTAAGTACAAAAAGTTAGTAGCGATAATTAACTATAATCTGCATCTGCAAATATCCAAATCTACTTGACGCAGACCGTCCGCGTCAATTTAATTTCGAGTTTAGTAAAAAAATTCCTAATTTTTATTCTTTCAGAAAACTTTAATATTCAGGGGGTTAACTATAAACATAAACACAGTAATTTATGGGAACAAAAAAACATATAAAACAACAAGAGTGTAAATAAAACTAGTAAATATATAAAAGCTAATAAAATATAAATTGAAAAAACTGTATGGTCTTTCCAACAATATCAAAGAGTTGGCCAACTTACTTAATGGTTGGCCAGAAAAACGAAATTACTATTTTTCCACTGGAGTGGTTCACGATAAATAAAACAACGGCTTTAACATTAAATTTAGTCAGGCAGTTTTTATTCGATAACAAGAAATAAACTCGAATTAAATGGGGATAAAATTTTATATTAAATGAGTACAACAGTTACAATAACATTGTAACAAGTGATGATTATCTAAGAAATTATTAGATGAAGTCCTAAGAAAAAAAAAGCAGTACCTTTTACAGTAGGTAACATGAAACAGGTGTAGTAAAATATAGTAGTACAAAAACAAAACGGTGTCACCTGTTTAGAGTCGAGCTTCTACTGGGCTGCATGCCTTGTCGACTTAGCCTTGGGGTAGTTATAAATGTGTTTAAAGGCCTCTAAGGTTACAAGACAACTCTAAGATTAAAGCTGGATAAAAAAACAGTATTATTTATACGAATATTTAAATAGGTAATCTAAACCATAGTAACTTTCACACACAGTCAATTTTGTGTTTAAGGGTCAATTTTTTAAGTCTTGTAACACAGTCCGGAACATCGGCACTGTGGAAGAAGGTGGAAAAACTAACTTTTTGTTAACAAATTCCTGTGGCTCTCAGCCGAATTTGTTGTCCAGTTAGTTTTGGTAAGTACACCTTTTACCTTAGGTTGAGCAAGTTCGCTTCGTTACCATGGCACAGTGGGCATCTTGGGCAACAACCCCTTCGTTGTTTTACGTTGCGGTGTCACATAATTTTACCGGAACATAGTTTATGTTTTGTATTGATAAATGATGTACAAAATTAACATAATATTGTTTTAAGAGGTAAGAAATTTAGATTTTTTAGAGGTTGGGCGAGCACTCAATACAATTAGTAGCTCAAGAAGTACACACTCGTTCCCGCATGGTTACATGTAGAACAATGATAGCGAAATTTGTACCTACCGAAGAACGGCACCTATACATAAATAAATGTACACTGATTTTATTCAAGGGCGGAAACCCTAAAGGGATCACTCAGGTTATTTAAAGTGAGACGAACAACTGTGCCGATTCATTCCGCTCGAACGACGGGCTACACCAATAAGAGTTATTGTAGGAATTATTGGCTACACTGGTTTTTACAAACAGTTAACACAAAACTGAAAGACACATGGCCTAACTGCGCACACTGCTAATATCGAACACAAATCGAAACATAAAAACAAAGGCTACTGCTTACACTCGAAGTGTGGTACACAGTGATTATCGCAAAGTTATAAGAATTCAAAGGTACAGGACGCGTGGCTTAACTGCCGGCGCCGACAGTCCTAACCAGAGTATTTTTATTGTATTGCTGTAATTTTATAATGAATAGTGTGTTTAAAGCCTCCCCCGGGGGCATTTTTGTATTGAGCGTCTGGTAAACCGCAATCGTGATGCTCGACCTCGGCACGTATCAAGCGTTCGGTACTACGACAACAGTAGGACCATCATACGCTCGATTAGGCTTAAATATTGGTCCATACAGCACCTTACAAATAATGACTTGTGGAATTATTGGTAAATAAAACAACAGTAAGTAAACGTTTAACTGAAGAAAAAACACTACGCATTTTATTGTTAAACTAAAAATATTTATATCAAAAACTTAAAATGTAAATATTAAAAGTGGTTAGCAGGTAAACGAAAAATCGGACATACTATACAATGTACTTTTTGTAATTACGATAAAACCGGCAATAAATGCTGGACGGTTTAACGATAAATCATAAACACAAAGAGGAGCCGCGCTTTGATTGACACAGCTCTTTGAGGATTAGCCGGCCCGCATGGCGGTAGTGGTGAAACAAAGAAAGGTCTACGATGATTGACAAGCGGTTCTTTGTTCTCAGCCGACCCGCATGGCAGCCGTGGTTAAACAAAGGAAGACCATGTTTTTTTGTTGGCAGATAATTCTATTTTTGCAGTCCTTTCGCCAAGCACTTTCTTTTTTGTAATTTGCAGGCAAGAACATGAAAAATATAGATACTTAGAAATGACAAAAGATAAAATGTGTAGTTTTAGCGTAGCAATTTTTAAATACCAAATTTTCAAATATAGGCAAATTAAAAATAATTAACCCCGGTTTGGGCTAGTTCCCAAACAAAAGCCATTTTTGACGAACTCGAGAAAGGAGGATATTTATAAATTTAACAAAAAGGTAGAAACAAAAAACTACAACGTTTTACAAAGTTTTTCTTTTTGGCAAAGTAATCTTTGACTTCGTTGTAATCAAGACCACGTAAAGGGTCTGATTCTATATGTATCTAAGATTGCTAAAGAATTTAGTATTTTTCATAGTTTATCTTATATATATTTTAATTCGCTGTAGTACTGTAAATGAGCATTCTACCCGTTTGCCTTCCCTAGAAATTATCTTACAAACAGTTTGTCAGCGATAAAAGTATATTGTAGTGTACAGAGGCTGGCCTGCTTGTGCATTAGCGGTGCACCCCCACCGCAGCAATGAAAGTCATACTAGGACTAACACCACTAGATATACACATCAAAATGGAGGCCAACTGCAGCGCCTCTAGGATGATAGCAAACGGGGAAAGGAAACAACGTCCCGAGAAAATAGGGCACACAAGAGCCACGGACCTTAACAACGACAAGCTCTTGGAAATGCAAACTGATCGCACGAAAGCGATATATAACTTTATAAAACCATTGTGCGACTCTGATATGTGGTCCAAAGAAAAATCTCCGTCACTGGACAATGGCCTAGTTTGGTACACTGATGGATCGAAAACGGCCAACGGAGTAGGCGCAGGTATATTTGGGAAAGACCCAGAATTTAAATCAGCATCCACCTGGGAAACTACGCCACAGTATACCAAGCAGACGTTCATGCGATACAAGCATACGTACAAAAAATCTTGAAAAGGGCTACCACGACCAAAAGATTAATATCCTATCAGACAGTAAAGGCTTTGAACCGATTTACATCAAAAATCACAATGTAGTGCCGTAACGACCTAAAAAACCTGGCAGCCAGAAACAACAAGGCTGAACTCCTATGGGTTCCTGGTCATTCAGGAATAAAAGGCAACGATAAAATAGATGAACCGGTAAAAACCGAATCTGCTCAAAATTTCAGGGGCCCCAATCCCGCCCTTGGAATATCAAAAAAGGCAACCAAACCACCATGAGACAGATGGGCGCAAAAACCACATCTATCTCGCTGGAACGGTACACCTAGCCAGGCACACGCACGGGCCGGGCCGTTATCGATAAACCCTCAAAGAAACTATCAACTGGAATGTTACTCTTGACGCGTACCCAGTTAAAACAAGTAATAACCGGCCTGCTAATAGGCCATTGTCTATAATAAACCCATTGAATGTAGACTTTTCGGTAGATGACGAAACCGCCTCCCATATCATATTCAGCTGCTAAGCGCTAAACCGTAAAGGAATCAAAATCTTCGGAAACATTCGACACGGCGATAATCTCCCGCATGATAAACTTGGAAGAAAACTACTGGATCTCGTAGAAGGAACAAACCTTTTCTGACAAGACTGGGCGCACAATAAGACAGGAGGCTACAGTGTAAGAAGCTTGGGCCACACGTCGAACCCGAACCCCGCCATTAACCAACCAACCAAGTATATTGTAGATTAATTGATTAATAATCAGGTATTCCATGTCGGCGTACCACACTTGCCGCCCACCAAAAACACCGCCCGGGGCACGGACCCCGGCTTGCCCTCTACCATCTAGATTCGGGGCTGAACGATTCTAGTTCTGAATTCGTTAATTTAGAACACCATTTCAAATCCAACAACGTCACTTTTTTTACACTTTAAATAGTTTTTCTTTTTTTTTTCATTTAGATTGCTATAAACTCATTAAAGTGGTTTACTACCTCTAAGTCAAAATAATGATAAAAATGCAATTTTTAAGTTTTGGTTCATTTTAATTTTTTTGCAAACTTTTTATTAAACTTTTTAAAAAGGCTTTTTCCCAGGGAAAAAGATAAAACGATGTTATTTATTTAATAACATAACTTTTCAACTCGTTCTCAAATAAAGGCAATAAAAAATATACTTGTTTTAGGTGAAACCCCAGCCGACGATAAGGACCCCAACAATAAATGTCCATGTATTACAAGAAAAAAGTTACCAGGAGACGACTTTGGATGTCTAAAGTTGACCTTCACAGATTGTAGGTATAAGTTATGGGTTACATTTACCGGATGAATGCCAAAAGTGGCGTAATTACTTAACGGGTCCGTTTGAGGCAATTTTTTAAAATGGTTTTTAATAAACTAAGAAAAATTAAAACAATTACCTTGTCGGAATTGCCTTTATTTGGTTATTTAACAAACCATTTCGGTTAGTTAGTATCTCTAACCGTTTTCAAGTGTTAACTAAATTATAATTCTCAGGCTAAAATGGCAGGTGTTTTTGGTGAAAACGCGAATAGCGTTCCCTATACCAGATTGTGATGGACTTGTAGTTCATTTAGTTGTCTACCTTTCGATTATTACCAGTGTAATAATTTATATTGGAGTTAATTCCACTGGGATGGCGCTACGGTGTATTGATGGCGGCTTTTAGTACATTTTTCCGTCGTTCTTGGAATTGCTTGGGTTCTGGCTGCCCGTCGAGTTCAGCACACACTCGGCTGGTGTCAAACCTGTGACAAATGGGAGTATTGCGGTACGTAAACAAAAAGTTAGCTAGACAGTGAGATATTAGACTATCAGCAATTTCCCCATTATTTTGAGAAAATACGGCGTTTTCCAATGCATTTTTTACTGTCTGAACCACTTTTTCCGCGGCCCCATTTCTTTGGGGATGATACGGTGGTGTTTGTACAGGTTTAATACCGTTAGACTGACAAAAATGTATAAATTCTATTGAGTTAAATGGAGGTCCATTATCGGATACTAATTCACAAGGCAACCCTATAAAACTAAAAATTTCCTTTAAATTAGCAATTGTTTCTCTGGCATTAGTTCCCAATTTCATATGCTTTACCTCTAGCTACTTTGATTTACTGTCCACTAGAATAAGAAAATGTTTACCAAACTTGTAGAAGAAATCAATGTTTACTCGAAAAAATTTTTGTTGGAGCTGATGGCCAAGAAGTCAAAACTTAGAACTAGTAAATTCTGAAGTTGCTGACAAACTTCACAGCTATTTATAAATTGTTCCATGTCATCATTAAGGCCTGGCCACCAACAATATGACCTAACAAACATTTTGGTCCTAACTATGCCAGGATGCTGTTCGTGAAAAAGTTCTAGAACTTTACGACGTAGTTTTTCTGGAATTATCACCTTATTCCCTAACATTAGACAATCTCGTTCAACTGACAACTCTTGTTTTTTTTTAAAATAAGATTTTAGCTCGTTTTCAACCGAATTTGGGAAACCGCACTTTGTAAAATCCACTATTTTTAATAAAATTTTGTCCTTTCTCGTCCCAAACGCGATGTCTCCCGAATTAAGCGGTATTTCATCTATCAGATTAAAAGAAAATATACAGTCTGGAACTTCCGTAGGACTTTTAATGGGTAACCGTGATAACCCATCTGCATTAGCAATTAACTTACCCTTTTTATACTCGATGCAGTAATCATAACCTGCTAATATTATGGCCCATCTAGTGATTCTAGCGGCTGCCGATACCGAAATACCTTTATTTCTACCGAAAATAAATTGAAGTGGGTCATGATCCGTTATTAAAACAAATTTTTACCCTTAGATGTATTTATAAAATTTCTTTAACCCGAACATAATCGCTAATCCTTCTCTTTCTAAATTAGAGTATTTTTTTTCGGTTGGAGATAAAGTACTAGACGCGAACATTACTGGTCTTTCTTCATTATTTACTCTATGGCTCAATACCGCACCTACCCCAAAACCACTACTGTCACATGTTAAATAAATGGATAGTTTTGGATTATAGTGGGTTAAAACACTACTGGACGTAATTAAAGTTTTTCTTAGTTTCCTGACAATTTGAAGACCAGTTTTTCTTAAAGTCTACTTCTGCACGGCGCAAATCATATAAAGGTTTAAGCTTACTAGATAACATAGGAATAAACTTTCCATAATAGTTAAAAGAAGACCCAGATATGATTTAAGTTCAGTAAGATTTGATGGAGTCGGTGCATTTTTAATACAATAAATTTTTTCATTAGTTGCATGTAGCCCATATTGATCTATAATGTGACCTAAAAATTCGACATTTTTTTTTGATTAACTTTAAAATTATATTTTTGAAGCTGCTTAAATACTCTGATTAAACTTTGATAACAGTCTTCTAAAGACTCTCCATATACTAGGACATTATCATCTAAATAGGTCTTACAATTTGACAACCCTGCCAAAATGGCATCCATGGCATTTTGAAAAATTCCAGGTGCTGCACTAATACCATAAATTTAACCTATTAAATACAAAAAGACCCAAATGTGTATAGTTATGGTAAGCAATTCTTTGGATTTTTCGCTAATTTGAAGTTGTAGATAAGCCCCTTTTAAATCTATGACACAAAAGTACTTTTGACCACTTAAACATGCAAATATATCTTCCGGAGGAGGCAACGAACAATGGTCTAATTTTAAAACCGTATTTAATGTTTTCTTAAAATCCACACATATTCTTAACTCAGCTAGTTTTTTTTTTTGGAACAACAACAATTGGACTTGCCCAATTACTAAAACTAACTTTGGAAATTATTCCAGATTTTTCCATAATATATTTATTAGTTCTGACTACTTTTTCACGTAAAGCATATGGCATGTCATATGGCCTATAAAAGATTGGTCTACACTCTTCCTTTACTTGCAAATCTACTACAAAATCTTTAATTTTAGAATTATGTTGCTCTGTGAATACTTCAAAAAAATTAGTTTTAATTTCTTTTGTAAAAAAAACTCCACCTTTTTACGTACTTGACTGTCATAGACTTGGTTTTTTTTCTAGACTTGACATACTTTGTGCTAGCGATTCCCACAACATTGCTTTACTTTGATCGGTAATGCCCGACTGCAAAGAACCAGACCCGATTGACCCATTTTGACTACTTTGGTTTAGCTGACCTAGACTAAAAACATTTTTCCAATTAGGACTTTACATTACATTAAGCCAATTCCTACCTAAAAGTGGTTTAAATTCTCTACTTCCTGCAAGATCAACTATAGGCAAATAATATCTTTGACTATTATATAAAACTCTTACATCTATTTCCATAATTATTTTAACATTATGCCCTGTCACAACTTTTAATTTATACTCAACTGGGAATAACTCACATGCCTTAAAAAATTCTTAAATGTTGACACATGTATGACTGTTTTACATGCACCTGAGTCCACTTCAAAGTCTGTAGGCTTACCTTCAACCACTATGTTTACCTTTAAAGACTTGTCAATATTTTCTACTTTAGAAATAAACCCCAGGCTATCATAACTTTCCTCATCCTCCTATCACTCCGTACTTTATCTGTGTCCAATACTTTCATACTCGAACTACGACATACCCTACTGGTATGACCCTTCTTATGGCAATTAAAACATTCCCATGACTTTGCAGGACATTTATTCGAGTTGTGTTTTCGAGAGTATCTGTAACACTGCTTCAGTTCTTGCGAAGAACTGCTAGATGAAGACTGGAACTGTGACCTGTGACCTACCTCCAGAATTTGTTTTTGACCTGTTGACTCTCTGACTATTATTGCCTACTTTGTTGACTTCTACAACTTCATTAGTACTTCTAATAGTATTGACTTGGCCCTCCGCTCACTCCATGGCTACAGCTGTTTTACATGCCTCTGCCCACGTCAAGTTATCTTTGGATAATAACTTACGTTTTACCGCCTCTGACCTCAATCCACAAACAAATTTATCTCGTAGGGCCTCTTCTTAGAAATTCCCAAACAAACAGTACCGAGACAATTTCTTTAATTTGGTGTCATATGACTTCACATCTTCATTAGACTCTTGCTGTGCACCATAAAAACTTGTAACGTTCAGCAATAACTAATCTCTTTGGACTAAAGTGATTAATTAGGGCAGTTTTTAGCTGATTATACGTCTTAGCACTTGGTAATGCTGGAGACAAAATGTGTCTCTTAAAACTCCATAGGCTTCGGCCCTAATTAAGGTAGGAACACGCTTTTTTTGTTCTTTATCGATACTATTGCACGTAAATAGCTGTTCCATTCGTTCTACATAGGAGTTGCTATCAGACTCTGGCGAAAAAGGTTCAATATTTCCTATTAATGACATTTCCACAAATCCTCGTCGCCAATTAATGCTATGTAGGTATTTGTATTTAAATAAAAACATGCATTCTTATGGACAAAGTATTTAATTCAACAACTGAGAACATTAATATCAACCTTTTACATATCACATCTAGAAACAGACTCTGGTTGACATTTCTGCTACCCACCTAAAGTTAGGTACAAAATCATATGGCGTTTGCTACAAGTACCAAACACTACAATAGGTATCTACATTAGTAATTTGCTATTTGTTTAGCCAAGTACAAGATAAAAATATAATTAAATGCTAACATACGAGTAGGAGTAGGTTATTATCTCCGATCCATATACTTCTTGATATCAAATTAATGATGAAAATTCAAATAATACAGGTATATAGATTGTGTTTCTAACCGAATGACCATATTAAATCAAATTTTTGTTTTAACTAAATGCAATATAAACAAGGTAACGATCAAAATGGTAAAATACCACTTTTATTTGTCACTGCGCAATAATGCATGCAATGCAACAATTTAAATAGACTTAAATAGAAAGACGCTGAACATACCAATTACTGAGTTACATATTTATTTAAATCATGGGTACATATGCATGTCACACCGTGTAAACCATTTGGGTGAAAAAAATTTGGATAATCCTTGTTGACGGGTTCAACATCATAAGTCGCTTAGAAAAACCGAAGTCGATCGGACAACTGGTTCGGGAGATATAGTTGTGCAATTAAAGCCCTATGCCTAAGGATGGAAACGCGAGAATTGGCAAATGGGTAGACAATGAAAATACCTAACGACTAGTGACAAAAATATTTAAAATATTAAGCCATAAATGAGTTAGAGACCTGAAATCATTATTTATAGGTATTACGTTTAAATTATGGTATATACGATTAGGATACTTATGACTGAGAGATCGCCCATAATTGACTAACTAAAAACTCATTTCCGTCACTAAACTAGATAAAAATTACCCTAAACATATACTATAAATAACAAAAATTTTGTTAATACCTAACCTATATGTACAGTACTGTTTAAAGATATGTAATAAACAATGCATGAATATATAAAAAAATACTAATGAATGGCTTTGAACGGGTAAAGTAAAAAGTGTATTATAAACAGCTAAAACACCAAAAAAATTATTGCGCGGGTACCATAACGTTCTAAATTTACATTAACAATATTAAATAAACCCCATTATTCCTTCCATTACCCCTTACGCATACCATTATTAATATAAAACGAATGAGAAAAGTACAAGTAAGTCGAAGGTAGGTATTATTTTTTTTCTTACCCCAAAGACCCTCAAAACTTTACAAAATTGTGTAGGTCACAGACGAATAATCAAAGGATAAATCGATATTATTACATTGCCTTATTTTATTATATTGATTTCAGCCAACGACATAATATGGAATTGCATACAAATGAAGGAAGCAGAAGAATTAGCTGAAAAATACAAAAAAAAATACAAAAATATGATGAAATGTCAAATTTGGAGATACGATAGCGACAACTACGACGACAACGGCGACGACGACGAGGAAGATTCTACAAAAAATCCATTACACGCAGTGGCAATTTATCAAAATAAAAAATCTACTGAATCTACAACAGAAAGTCCAACTACTCAATCTTTAACAGAGAGTCCATCTACTGAATCTACAATAGAGGGTCCAACTACTCAATCTTCAACAGAGAGTCCATCTACTGAATCTACAACAGAGACATCACCTACCGAATCTACAACTGCTATTATTGACTCAACTGCTGATTTAGGTGGGTGAAAATATTTTCTGCCTATATTGTCTTGATCGGCACACCCGGTGAGCGATGATTTGTGGGACGTGGAAGAATACTTTCAAAAGTAAAATAAACCCTCTACAATTTCCCATTTTTCACTAAACCCAGGTTAACAGAACAAAGTAATCGTTGGCACATTTTCTCGGCCTAACCCAAAAATAGGGAAGATTTCATTTGCGGAGGTAACGTAGAGGTGTGGTACTTTCTTGGGAGGCTGAAGCCCCCCCCCTTCCCCCTCTAATTACAGTATCATCATTCAGCATAATAAATTAGATATTCACAAAACTTCACACAGTATATACACAAATAATAATTATCATATCTAGAGGAAATACTGGCCCCAAATTTATGTAAAAAATGTTCATAATTATATAGTACTGGCAAGCCTTAAGTTACAAGGCTACATTTATACAGGGTGGTCCTTAAGTACATCAAGAAAATCTAGGATATGATTCGCATCAGTTTAAGTTGAAAAGTTCATATGGACTTATGCCCTAAAATGCTTACCCTCTAAGATACAGGGTGTTAAAATATTTTTTTAAATTAATTGTTTTTTTAAAATTTTTGATTTTGTATTAAACTGCACTTTTTGGTTAAAAAAGGGTTTGCCTACTTCCACCAGTGGCGTGCATGAAGATACCATCAACATTTTTTTTGTGAAAATATGTGATACGCCACTGTTTTTTTTAAACTCTGATGCATTTTTATGCATTACTGATATAAGCGAAACAAAAGTTGTCTCTACTATGTTTTTGAAAAAAATGGTAGTTTTAATGGTATCTTAGAGGGTAAGCATTTTAGGGCATAAGGCCATATGAACTTTTCAACTTAAATTGATACCAGGAATCATATCCTAGTTTTTCTTGATGTACTTAAGGACCACCCTGTATATATACAGGGTTCCCCATTTAACAACGACAGGTATATCACATCACGAATTCGACCATTTCACTTGCTTACTAAGTTATTATTTCCATTTTTTGTAATATAAATACCAATCAATTAATGCTTTTAAAGTGTACCAATAAAAAAAATAATGCAAAGTATTTGTGGATAACTGGTCTTTAAAACACTTGCTCTATTTCAAGCACTCCGGCTGCGCCGTTGTGCCTCTTATTCTGCTGAGAGTTCCGCCGGAGAAGAATTTTAAAAAGAACATCATTTAACTTGATTTTTATTATTATCTCGGAACCTATCTGACCGAATTTTACGAATGAGATCTCATTTGAAAGAGAATTAAATGCCCTTTTAAAATAGGTATCAGTCGACCCCTTGTTCCATTTGAAATATTAAGGGTTGGTCCCACCGTTCCTAGAGGGCGCAAACTGCAGTGTTTAAAATGGCCCCAAAAAACCTCATCCTTGACAAATCTAATGACGTGTACGAGCGTTTTTTTTTTTTAAATTAACGTGAAGCCAGATATTTAGCCTGTTTCGTTTTAAATGGGGAACCCTGTATATGTATGGTAGTGTGTGTGGTGGTGTATGTTGGTAGCGCGTTGTACTGGATATACAGAGGTTGTCGGTTCGATCCCGGCTCGAGGGTTACTTTTTTCTGAAATATAAATTAGTATTTAATAGAATAAACCTTTGTTTATTATACAGGGTCCTGCAATAGTGCGTCAGGCTTCCATAGCTCCTATACGAATGGGGTTAGGAATTTTATTATTATGCAGACTTAAACCGCATAGTACGGAGTACTTCCGGAAAATATTTTCTCATATACAGGGTGGCCCAAAAAAGAGTGGTCACATAAAGTTGTGCTTTTTTAAATGGAATACCCTGTATATTATAAAATTTTCACATTCTAAATAAAATTATAATAATTTTTTTATAAATGCATTACTGGTCTATATCTAAGAGTTTCCGAGATATCGATATTTGAAAAATGACGTTTTTGAACTTTGACAGCTTTTAGCTTTCTAACTGTACGTCTTAGAGCAAAACGGCTTACATGTTCCTATCTTCGATTTTGATTATCTTTCCAATAGTGTCAACTTTCGGTCGAACCGGATGTAACTCGAAAGCAGGAAATATAGTACTTCCGGTTTGACCGGAAGTTAAAATTTTTGGAAAGATAACAAAAATCGAAGATAGGAACATGTAAGCCGTTTTGCTCTAAGACGTACAGTTAGAAAGCTAGAAGCTGTCAAAGTTCAGAAACGAAATTTTTCAAATATCGATATCTCGGAAACTATTAAGTATAGACCAGTCATGCATTTATAAAAAAATTATTATAATTTTATGTAGAATGTGAAAATTTAATAATATACAGGGTATTCCATTTAAAAAATCACAACTTTATGTGACCACACTTTTTTGGGTCACCCTGTATATGAGAAAATATTTTCCGGAAGTACCCCGTACTATGCGGTTTAAGTCGGCATATTAATAAAATTCGTAACCCCATTCGTATAGGAGCTATGGAAGACTGACGCACTATTGCAGGACCCTGTATGTATACAACGTGTCCCAGATAAGGAGGGCCAGTACAGGGATCTCGGAAACCGTAAGAGTTACGAAGTCGGTTAAATGGAGGAAAAGTTGCACATTTACGTGCATAATAACATGCCGTTTAGAAAATTTTAAAATTCCGAGTAATGTCGGAGATATCCGGAAAAAACCGAAATTTCGTAAAATCGTTTTATTTTTTTTCTGGGTTTATTGGAGAACGAATTCCAAAGTAAATTGCTCTTTTACATTGCCACTTTCTTCGCTCTATCTAACAGCGTTAATTGTTTTGTAATCCGACGAGTCGTCTTCGAGGGGCCACTATCAACTGTATTTTTTTAAATACGGTCCTGTTTTCCTGATATCGGAATTTGAGAGCTTATTTTCTTCCGAATGCAACGATGTATTACACATTATGGTTTCATGACGTTTCGAGGGTTTTTTGAACAACATCAGGAGATTTTGGGATACGGTCCTGTATTTCTCCTAATTTTATAAATAATATCTCATAAGTAAACTCTAAATTTTTACGTATGTTGGACTAGTTCAATAAATAACAAATAATTTAATAATAAACCACAAATACCTAAGTGAATAGTAAACAAAATATTCCAGAAACTTTATTTTAAACTAGGTACTCTACGTTGGTTCGGGATTGAAAAGAAAAGTAGGCTTTGAACCGAAAAAAGATGGTGACGTATGGTATTTGTTTCATTTGATATTTCCATTGTCTGCTACATAACAGTTTTTTTGAGATAAAATAAAACCCGATAGAATATCAAACTTTTCAACATTTGTAAAATTATGTTCCATATTTTCTGGAAAAACCAAAATCTCTGAAAACGCTTTTAAATGTTGACAACGATTATAATGGAAATGTCAAATGAAACAAATACCAAACGTCACCATCTTTTTTCGGTTCAAAGCCTACTTTTCTTTTAAATCCACCAACGTACACCTAGTTTAAAATAAAGTTTCTGGAATATTTTGTTTACTGTTCACTTATTTGTGGTTTATTATTAAAGTATTTGGGAAAGAAAGAAAAAACAAAAAGTCTACTTCAAATTAAATTATTTGTTATTTAATTTTGAAGAAGTAGTCCATACTCAAAGTGGAGTTGAATAGTATAGGGAAAAGAAAACCATAAAGTCTTTCTCCACAATTTTAATTCAATAGCTACGCTATAATCTACATGTTTCGAGTGTAGAAACACTCATCATCAGGATGTTGAAGTAAAAATTATGAACAGCTGATGTTGTTAGCAAAAGAGAAAATATAATTAAGTTAAAGGTGGAACTAATCCATAATGGAGCTTTCAATAGCACGTAGAGGGAGTGAAAAAATTTAGCAGTCAAGAGGTGGAAAATCTATCAGCAAGCTGAAAGGTCAGGGACCAGTAAAAAGCCACTATGGGCGGGAAATAAAGAGAAAAACAGGACATATCAATACAAATCCATGTCAAATGAAGTGTTTTGTGGAAATCAGTTCAGAGTGTGTGTGATGAAAACATTAGTTTGATTTGATTTGAAAAATTCACCTATGTCGAGGAGGTATGAAAGAATAAGTCAGAAATGAGGGGGGGAGAAAGAAAAAAATGTGTTTTTTTTTAATTTGAGTATAGATGCTTTCATTTAGCTTGAAGAAAAATGCTGTTGGGGCACCAAGCTTGTTACGGTCCAGTTACCCCAGCAGGAGTCAAAACTGACACATATTGTAGAGAAGAAAATAAAAGTTTACCACATTTTAGAGGAACTTTTTAGTATTTTTAAAAAAAATTTTTATAAAGAAATTTTATTCGTTTTTCATGAACATCCTAGACGGAAGTTCGCTGCGACCAGCACGTGTCTAACCCAAACGGGAAATTCATTTCATTTGGGTTAGACACGTGCTGGTCGCAGCGAACTTCCGTCTAGTATGTTCATGAAAAACGAATAAAATTTCTTTATAAAAATTTTTTTAAAAAATACTAAAAAGTTCCTCTAAAATGTGGTAAACTTTTATTTTCTTCTCTACAATATGTGTCAGTTTTGACTCCTGCTGGGGTAAACTGGGCCGTAACAAGCTTGGTGCCCCAACAGCATTTTTCTTCAAGCTAAATGAAAGCATCTATACTCAAATTTAAAAAAAACACATTTTTTTCTTTCTCCCCCCCTCATTTCTGACTTATTCTTTCATACCTCCTCGACATAGGTGAATTTTTCAAATCAAATCAAACTAATGTTTTCATCACACACACTCTGAACTGATTTCCACAAAACACTTCATTTGACATGGATTTGTATTGATATGTCCTGTTTTTCTCTTTATTTCCCGCCCATAGTGGCTTTTTACTGGTCCCTGACCTTTCAGCTTGCTGATAGATTTTCCACCTCTTGACTGCTAAATTTTTTCACTCCCTCTACGTGCTATTGAAAGCTCCATTATGGATTAGTTCCACCTTTAACTTAATTATATTTTCTCTTTTGCTAACAACATCAGCTGTTCATAATTTTTACTTCAACATCCTGATGATGAGTGTTTCTACACTCGAAACATGTAGATTATAGCGTAGCTATTGAATTAAAATTGTGGAGAAAGACTTTATGGTTTTCTTTTCCCTATATTTGTTATTTATTGAACTAGTCCAACATACGTAAAAATTTAGAGTTTACTTATGAGATATTATTTATAAAATTAGGAGAAATACAGGACCGTATCCCAAAATCTCCTGATGTTGTTCAAAAAACCCTCGAAACGTCATGAAACCATAATGTGTAATACATAGTTGCATTCGGAAGAAAAAAAGCTCTCAAATTCCGATATCAGGAAAACAGGACCGTATTTAAAAAAATACAGTTGATAGTGGCCCCTCGAAGACGACTCGTCGGATTACAAAACAATTAACGCTGTTAGATAGAGCGAAGAAAGTGGCAATATAAAAGTGCAATTTACTTTAGAATTCGTTCTCAAATAAACCCAGAAAAAAAATAAAACGATTTTACGAAATTTCGGTTTTTTCCGAATATCTCCGACATTCCTCGGAATTTTAAAATTTTCTAAACGGCATGTTATTAGGCACGTAAATGCGCAACTTTTCTTCCATTTAACCGACTTCGTAACTCTTACGGTTTCCGAGATCCCTGTACTGACCCTTCTTATCTTGGACACGTTGTATATATATATACCTATACAAAATGATATTTGCACGTGTTAAAAAGAGAACTTTTATTCGAGCATGATTTACATTCCTATTCTACTCTCGCTGCATTCCCCCTCCATAGCAGCAAGTACGTTCCGATACCGAAGCACCCACCGCGATGTTTAATGTTTTTATTTTCTATCTTGACTGAATTTTTCAGGTAAGCGTAGTTACGGTGAAATTCTGCTGGTATTTTAAAGTGGTTTATTGGCAAGAACAAAAATGTAAAACTATTTTATGTAACGCGAAGGCCGAGAGTGCAGAGGAAGTAGTTGGTTGTTTTGTATTTTTGTAGCGCGACCAACCTGTCCCAACACGCAAAACTATATTAAATATTTTTGATAGATTTAGGAAGTCACCGTAGGCTAATAAAAACAATAATTTAAAATAATTGTGGCATTTCTTTATATTATAATTAATTAGTTAACGACATAATATGAAAAATACGGACGTAAAATAATTCTAAAATGCGCGGTACAACGTACAACCCAAACGAAATTCCAAATATTACTGAATTACTAAAGTGAATACCTCATGCATTTCTGTAGCAGAAAATAAATTATCTCTGGCCTCACCATGCGTTGCTCACGCGACACGCCGGCAACACTGATTGATCTATTGCCGTTATTGCCGGCTAAATATATTATTTACTCTTTCATACTCACATAAAATGCCACTGTAACTTGGAGTTTGCCAGTATCATCATTATTTATCTAAATTAGTTTCGCAAATTACACACACTTTGATAGACTTTGTTCCAAAAAGATATTTCTTTTTGCCTAAAAACGCATCCCATATAAACCTGGGAAATAGAGCATTATTAAATTAAAAATGTTACTTAAAATCTACCCATTAAGGCCCATTTTATAATTCAAAACGTTAAATTGGTTGCACGAGCACAAAAAGAAAAATTCCATTTTTTTCTAAATTTCACACTTTATTTTCGGATCTAAATTATTTATGTCCCATGCTATAACTATAAGTACAGAATTTCCCGTTTGAACTTCTAGCCAGATCCAAGGAGTCGTTAAACTAGACGCTTCTATTATACCTAGTTAGTAATTAGTAAAAAAAAAGGCTACAAAAACCTACAAAAAAGTTTACCAACCACATAAGAACTACTACACACAACACTGCACCCATACACATACCTACACTAACACCAGTAAGTTCTTAGCAGCTTCGCCTATGGCGCGGAAACCGCAGGAACGTGGGGAGTTTAGTTGGTAGGCAGCCCCATCGGGGTTGAATCTGACACTACTCTGCCTCACAGGGGGCCAGTCTTTCGAAAAAAAAAAAATGTAAAGAGGTTTGAAGTCCGAGGAAACAATTTTATAAAATAATATTTTGATCTTATTAGAATTTTAAATTTATACCTCACTCTAATTATTTTTTCGCATAACCAGCTACTCTCTTTATGATAGCGATTAGTCACAGAAATTTCATACGTTTAATATCGCTAGCTATTAAAAATCGCCAAAGTTTTATATTTTGAAAAATTTTCTTTCGCCGCACACGGAATATTTGTATCAAAAAAAATTATCCCAATGTGTTTGAAATGTATTAATATGCTATTTCAAACATACCTGTTACAGGTGTTTTCGATAGCTTGGCGAAAATAAAAACATTTTTCTACTCCAAATTTGTATTATAAAGTTACATTTAATAACTTTAAAACTAAAAATTTATTAATCGGTTTATTTCTATGCCAATGCCAATTTATCTTTTTCTAAATAATCTTCATTTGAAAATTCTACTTAAAAAAATGCAGTTTTACTTTGGTCTTACTAAAAAGTCATAAATAACTTTGATGTCCTTTAATTACTAAATTCACAAAAAATCGCAGCTGATTTTTTTTGTAAATAAAACTAGAAAGACAGACCTTTTAACTCATGTATAAATCATAGCCAAATAGTAGCCGATGTTATAAAAAAAACTTTGTAAAAATATTACATACGTAAATATCATATTAAGCAGATGGCTCAACTGACGAGGAACCATTCGAGCCGGGTGACTGCTCATGTGTATCTGAAGAAGAAACTGGAGAGCATTATGTCGAGTCCACAACCAACAAGGACGTCACAGATACAACAGACACAGATATAACAGATCCACCCGCAGAGAATACTGAAGTACTACGCAGTGGCAATTTATCAACATTAATGGAATACCTCGGTGCTCCCACAATACCGCAAATTGATGAAGACGACGACGAAGAAGATTCTACAAAAAAATCTGTTACTACTGCTTCTACAACACAGACTCAATTTATCGAATCTATAACAGCGAGTCCTTCTACCACAAAAAGCCTATCCACTGAATCCATCTCAGCTAGTCCCTCCATTGAATCTTCAACAAAAAGTCCATCCATTGAATCTTCAATAGTAAGTCCCCCTACTACATCTTCAACAGAGAGTGCATCTACTAAATCTTCAAGAGAGAGTATATCCACTGAATCTACAACAAAGATTCCATCTACTGAATCTTCAATAGTAAGTCCTCATACTATATCTTTAACAAAGAGTCAATCTACTGAGTCTACAACAGAAAGTCCAACTACTGAATCTACAACAAAGAGTCCAACTACTCAGTATTCAACAGAGAGTCCATCTACTGAATCTACAATAGAGGGTCCAACTACTCAATCTTCAAAAGAAAGTCCATCTACTGAATCCACAACAGAGACATCACCTACCGAATCTACAACTCCTATTATTAACTCAACTGATGATTTAGGTGGGTGAAAATATTTTCTGCCTATATTGTCTTGATCGGCACATCTGGTGAGCGGTGATTTGTGGGACGTGGAAGAATACTTTCAAAAGTAAAGTAAACCCTCTCTAATTTCCCATTTTTCACTCAACCCAGGTAAACAGAACAAAGTAATCGTTGCCACATTTTCTCGGCCTAACCCAAAAAATGGGAAGATTTCATTTGCGGAGGCAACGTAGAGGTGTGGTACTTTCTCGGGAGGCTGAAGCCCCCCCCCCCTTCTCCTTCCCCCTTGAATTACAGTATCATCATTCAGCATAATAAATTAGATATTTTTTCATCCCACGTAGTTAGAGATAATAAAAACTTCACACATTCTATACACAAATAATAATTATCATATCTAGAGGAGAAAATAGTGGCCACAAAATTATGTAAAAAATATTCATAGTTATACAGTACTGGCAAGCCTAAAATTACAGGGCGACATTTATACATATACAGGGTTATTCACGGTGGATGGAACGTTAGACGTTTCTGACGAACCAGTAAAGGAATTGTTCTGAAAATTTGGTCGCGTACATAAACGGACATGCTCTACCTATCTAAAATATTTTTAACAATACAGTGTTGCCGCTTCTACATAAAAATAATAGCTACTTCGATATTTTAAATGAAACTCCCTATATATTATTAAATTTTTAAATTCTACATAAAATTATAATTATTTTTTAATAAAAGCATAATTAGTCTATGCTTAATGGTTTCCGAGTTATTGTCTCTTGAAAAATGACATTTTTGAACTTTGACAGCTTCTAGCTTTTTAACTGTACGTCTGAGAGCAAAACGGCTTACAGGTCCCTACCTTCGATTTTTATTATCTTTCCAAAAGTAACAACTTCCGGTCAAACCGGAAGTATTATATTTCCTTCATCAGGTTTAACCGGAAATTAACACTTTTGGAAAAATAATAAAAATCGAAGATATGGACATGTAAGCCGTTTTGCTCTCAGGCGTACAGTTAAAAAGCTAGAAGCTGTCAAAGTTCAAAAATGTCATTTTTCAAGAGACAATATCTCGGAAACAATTAAGCATAGACTAATAATGCTTTTATTAAAAAATAATTATAATTTTATGTAGAATTTAAAAATTTAATAATATATAGGGTGTTCCATTTAAAATATCGAAATAGCTATTATTTTTGTGTGGAAGCGACAACACTGTATTGTTAAAAATATTTTAGATAGGTAGAGCGTGTCCGTTTATGTAAAGGACCAAATTTTCAGAACGATTCCTTTACTGGTTCGTCAGAAACGTCTAACGTTCCATCCACCGTGAACACCCTGTATATACACAAAATGATATTTACACGAGTTAAAAAGAGATCGATCAAGACTCAACGTTGTCAACTTTTGTTCGAGCATGATTTACATTCCTATTCCACTCTCGCTGCATTCCCCCTCCATAGCAGCAAGTACGTTCCGATACCGAAGCACCCACCGCGATGTTTAATGTTTTTATTCTCTATCTTGGCTGAATTTTTCAGGTAAGCGTGGGTACGGTGAAATTCTGCTGGTATTTTAAAATAGTTTATTCGCAAGAACAACTATTTTATGTAACGCGAAGGCTGAGAACGCAGAGAAAGTAGTTGGTTGTTTTGCATTTTTGTAGCGCTATCAACCTGTCCCAACACGCAAAACTATATTAAATATTTTTGATAGATTTAGGAAGTCACCGTAGGCTAATAAAAACAATCATTTAAAATAATTGTGGCATTTCTGTATATTATAATTAATTAGTTAACGACATAATATGAAAAATACCGACGTAAAATAATTCTAAAATGCGCGGTACAACGTACAACCCAAACGAAATTCCAAATATTACTGAATTGTAAAGTGAATACCTCCTGCAGTTCTGTAGCAGAAAATAAATTACCTCTGGCTTCACCATGCGTTGCTCACGCGACACGCCGGCAACACTGATTGATCTATTATTGTTATTGCCGGCATCTAAACATATTATATTTATTCTCACATACTCACATAAAATGCCACTGTAACTTGGAGTTTACCAGTATCATCATAATTTATCTAAATTAGTTTCGCAAATTACACACACCTTGATAAACTTTGGTGACAACAGATATTTTTTAAGCCTAAAAACGCATCCCATATAAACCTGGGAAATAGAGCATTATTAAATTAAAAATGTTACTTAAAATCTACCCATTACGGCCCATTTTATAATTCAAAACGTTAAATTGGTTGCACGAGCTCAAGAAGAAAAACTCCGTTTTTTTCTAAATTTCACACTTTATTTTCGGATCAAAATTATTTATGTCCCATGCTATAACTACTATAAGTACAAAATTTCCCGTTTTAACTTCCAGCCAGATCCATGAAGTCGTTAGACTAGACGCTTCTATTATACCTAGTTAGTAATTAGTAAAAAAAAGACTACAAAAACCTACAAAAAAAGTTTACCAACCACACAAGAAGTACTACACACAACACTGCACCCATACACATACCTACACTAACACCAGTAAGTTCTTAGCAGATTCGCCTATGTAAATGTAAATGTAATTAGGTTTGAAGTCCGAGAAAACAATTTTATGAAATAATATTTTGATCTTATTAGAATTTTAAATTTTGACCTCACTCTAATTATTTCTTCGCATAGCCAGCTACTCTCTTTATGACAGCGATTAGTCACAGAAATTTCAGACGTTTAATATCGCTAGCTATTAAAAATCGCAAAAGTTTTATATTTTGAAAAATTTTCTCTCGCCGCACACGGAATATTTGTTTTAAAAAAAAGTGTCCCATGTGTTTAAAATCTGTTAATATGATATTTTAAACATACCTGTTACAGGTGTTTTCGATAGCTTGGCGAAAATAAAAACATTTTTCTTCTCAACCTAATTTGTATTATAAAGTTACATTTATCTAATAACTTTAAAACTGAAAATTTATGAATCGGTTTATTTCTGTGCCAATGCCAATGCCAATCTTTTTCTAAATAATCTTCATTTGAAAATTCTACTTCAGAAAATTCAGTTTTACTTTGATCTTAATAAAAAATAATAAATAACTTTTATGACCTTTAATTAGGTACTAAATTCACAAAAATTCGCAGCTGATTTTTTTTGTAAATAAAACTGGAAAGACTGACCTTTTTACTCATGTATAAATCATAGCCAAATAGAAGCCAATGTTATAAAAAAAACTTTGTAAAAATATTACATACGTAAAAATCATATTCAGCAGATGGCTCAACTGACGAGGAATCATTCGAGCCGGGTGACTGCACATGTGGATCTCAAGAAGAAATGGAAGAGCGTCATGTCAAGTTCACAACCAACTCGCACGTCACAGATACAACAAACACAGATATAATGTTGAGGAAGAAAATCCGTAAGCCAAGAAGCATCTCGGCCTCTAGGGCGAATAAAACAATTAATGTTAAATTAGTTTTAAGTATTTATGTCAATCTTTTAAAATATTATTTAGTTTAACTATATTACACAAACGAGAAAAATATTTGGTTTTATTCAAGCGTTTGGATTTTATGTTCTTATAGTATAGTGACTTGAGGGTTCGATACTTCGGTTTTTGAGTAAAAGCAAATCCTTTCTACAGTGGATAGAGCATGTCAATATTAGTAGATTTTTGAACAGACCCACCTCGAAAAGTTATGCTGGCTCCCCCCACGCCCCCCTCAGGTTGGGGATTGGACTGTTATAGTATTTTTTTTTTCTCGAGAACCATAAAAGATAGAAAAGTAAGGTTAGTGCCATTCGATAAAGCATAAAATTCTACAAGTATGCTGTAATTTTTGTTTGTTTTTGTGTGCTACCTAAGTTACTACAACAAAAAGAAGTGGAGGGGGGATATTTATATTGGCACATTTTTAGCTATATCATAATAACCGTTAATTTAACAAAAAATTTACAAGAGACAAAAAATGAAGGCTTTAGCTTCGCCTATCGATTGGTATATCATTTAGTTATGTTTTCTTGTGCAATATGAATCCAGAGGCGTACATAATAATCGTAAATGCATTATAATAGAAAATTTTTAGTATGTTTCTCCATAATTTGAGAAAACTCTTATGACGATATTGATTTTACGATATAAGTGTTCACCATACCTCCTCCTCCTTACTTGGGTAGGGGTAAACATCGTTTAATAACAATAAAAAAAACTCAGTAGCGTAGATATTTAGAGTAATAAAAGGATATTAATTCAACGATTATTATATTTTAAATTTACAAAAAATGTTAACACAGTTAGGTAGGGATCTAATTACAACATTCCACACACAAACACAGCCTAGTGCATTTAAAGTTTTTTGAAAAGCACTTGCATTTTGGGCCACAAATTTTACATTTGCATAATAATAAAATATCAGATAATATTTTGTCATTTTCCTTAGTGGTCCACAGTGGCGTCCATTTATTGTTTTGTAAAGTCCATCCCCATTTCAATTGGCATGGAAGTTCTACCACTGGTTGGCACAGATTACCCCAAACAAATCCAGCTTGATAAATACACCGATTAATGTGAAGTGTCAAAGCATTTATTGTTGGAGGTAAATCGACAGTTCGATTTTTTTTATCAAAGAGTTGCATTCGACAAACGTCAATATCATTAGTTTCAGTATGTTTGTCGAAAATTATTATAACAAATTTTGAAATGGTACATAGTTGTTTAGGTGTGGGTTCTTTTGGATGCTGCACCAAATCAATAAAAGTGGCTGTAACCTCCGAAAAACATTCCCAAGCTTCCCAGCACTTTTTCTTTTCTTTTCCAAAAAAGGAAGAAGTATAATATATATATATATAGTGTCACAGCCGGTTAATGAGTGAAAAAAAAGAAGAGCCAGACATTTCTCTCTCATTTTTTGTGCAACATCCATATACAGGAAATATATCTTAAGTTTTTACCAGTGCCAAACTTAATTCACACATCTTGATTTTGATTTTGATTTTGATACTGGTAATAAATTGCAAGTGCTAATACATCAGTATTAACAGATTTTATTATAATTTTTTTATGTTCGTTTTGAATGCAATTGTACGCGTGTACGAAAATTCGCGTGTCTACCTCCTCATGATTGCAAATTGGAACTTTTTCTAAACTATTTTTATGTGGGTTATACAATACTTTTTCATTGGTCGTACACTATAAATTTATTCTCAGGCAATAAAATAGTACTAAGATAAGTGGAAATTAATTCAAATAGTTCCCTCTTGTTTTCTGACACCCTTAAGAAATCGTACCAGTTTTTTGGAATTGCTGTAGTGTCCCGTACTAGCTTCCTATTTCCTTTTCCCCTATTTTCCCTTGTTTGTTCCTTTAAACTATTCTCAAAATAAGTATCCCATACTCTGTGTACTAATTTTAAAATACTTAACAAATAAGGTTTTATAACATTTGATAGATATTGGGTAAAATTTAAACAAGCTTTTGGTTGGAGTATGTGCACAAGAGCTGCCCCATCTATGAGTACGGCATCAACATTGGTTGGTCTATCAACACTGAATAATATATTTATCTAGGCATCGTATTAAATCAGATTTGGTTCCATGGTACATATTTCCCAATTGGGCAAGCGAGGGAGGATATGGGTGATTTTCAAACTTAAAAAATGAAATGAAAAAGTATTGTATAACCCACATAAAAACAGTTTAGAAAAAGTTCCAATTTGCAATCATGAGGAGGCAGACACGCGAATTTTCGTACACGCGTACAATTGCATTCAAAACGAACATAAAAAAATTATAATAAAATCTGTAGATACTGATGTATAAGCACTTGCAATTTATTACCAGTATCAAAATCAAGATGTGTGAATGGAGTTTGGCACTGGTAAAAACTTAAGATATATTTCCTGTATGGATGTTGCACAAAAAATGAGAGGGAAATGTCTGGCTGTCCTTTTTTTTACTCATTAACCGGCTGTGACACTACTTCTTCCATTTTTAGAAAAGGAAAGAAAAAGTGCTGGGAAGCTTGGGAATGTTTTTCGGACGTTACAGCTACTTTTATTGATTTGGTGCAGCATTCAAAAGAACCCACACCTGAACAACTATGTACCATTTCAAAATTTGTTATAATAATTTTCGACAAACATACTGAAATTAATGATATTGACGTTTGTCGAATGCAACTCTTTGCTAAAAAAAAATCGAACTGTCGAGAATTTACCTCCAACAATGAATGCTTTGACACTTCACATTAATCGGTGTATTTATCAAGCTGGATTTGTTTGGGGTAATCTGTGCCAACCAGTGGTAGAACTTCCATGCCCATCGAAATGGGGATGGACTTTGCAAAACAATAAATGGACGCCACTGTGGACCACTAAGGAAAATGACAAAATATTATCTGATATTTTATTATTATGCAAATGTAAAATTTGTGGCCCAAAATGCAAGTGCTTTTCAAAAAACTTTAAATGCACTAGGCTGTGTTTGTGTGTGGAATGTTGTAATTAGATCCCTACCTAACTGTGTTAACATTTTTTGTAAATTTAAAATATAAAAATCGTTGAATTAATATCCTTTTATTACTCTAAATATCTACGCTACTGAGTATTTTTTATTGTTATTAAACGATGTTTACCCCTACCCAATTAAGGAGGAGGATGTATGGTGAACACTTATATCGTAAAATCAATATCGTCATAAGTGTTTTCTCAAATTATGGAGGAACATACTAAAAACTTTCTATTATAATGCATTTACGATTATTATGTACGCCTCTGGATCCACATTGCACAATAAAACATAACTAAATGATATACCAATCGATAGGCGAAGCTAAAGCCTTCATTTTTTGTCTCTTGTAAATTTTTTGTTAAATTAACGGTTATTATGATATAGCTAAAAATGTGCCAATATAAATATCCCCCCTCCACTTTTTTTTGTTGTAGTAACTTAGGTAGCACACAAAAACAAACAAAAATTACAGCTTACTTGTAGAATTTTATGCTTTATCGAATGGCACTAACCTCACTTTTCTATCTTTTATGGTTCTCGAGAAAAAAAATAAATACTATAACAGTCCAATCCCCAACCTGAGGGGGGCGTGGGGGGAGCCAGCATAACTTTTCGAGGTGGGTCTGTTCAAAAATCCACTAACATTGACATGCTCTATCCACTGCAGAAAGGATTTGCTTTTACTCAAAAACCGAAGTATCGAGCTATTTTTGATCCACAAGTCCCTAAGCTATTATACGTTTTTAAAGGTTTGACGATTCACTCTGAACGCCTATTAACCAAAACGAAAAATTCAATTTTAAGTTATCTTAACATAGTATAAAACAAAGTCGCTGTTGCTGTCTGTCCGTCCCATACCAGCTATATATGCTTAAATCTTTAAAACTACGCAACGGATTTTGAAGCGGTTTTTTTTAATAGATAGAGTGATTCAAGGGGAAGGTTTTTATGTATAATAGCGACCCGCCCCGGCTTCGCACAGGTGCAATTTCAGAAAGTGGCATGCCGGGTACTAATATATCGGGTTTATTCGGGTTTGTATTTATACCAGCGGGTTGCAACGCATGCCGGATACACGCTAGTATTCATATAAAGTGACTTCTTCCTATTACTAAAGTCAAATTAATCTTAGAACTCGCCGCATCACTTGTCATTTATGGCATCATGTTGAAGTATGGTCTATTTTACGTTAAGCGGTTGGCAAGAGAAACAGAACCGAACTAATAACTTTTACTTTCACCTTCGCCATCTTTTAAATTTTGTAAGGGATCTCAATATTTTGTAAAGATATAGCGAACCTACTGATTTTATTATTAATAATAAAAATATTGAGGAACCCATGCCTACCAAAATAATTCTGTGAAAACATTATAAAATTAAAGGAAAAGAAGAAAACATTTATTTCTATTAATGTTTATTTATAAAAAGCAAAAATAGTTAGGTATTTATGTATTTATTATACAGGGTGTTCCGATGATCATGTTACAAAATTCTAGGGTAGATAAAACACACGAAAATAAGAAAAAAAGTTCATGTGAACATGGGTCCGGAAACGCTTCTTCAGGGAGCTAGGGCCCTTCGAAGATGACCTTCAAAAACTACTTTTCGTTTTATAGCTTCGGTACTACTGCAGCTATCGCAACCAATTTTGGGACATGAAATCTAGTTCGTAGGTTCATCAATTTGAGCCTTCCGGATTTTGTCACCTTTAACCAGGGGCGTACAAACCAAGGGGGTATTTGAGTAAATTTGACCCTACTCCTCTTAGGCTTTAATTTCTTACCATTTTTATATCTGATTATGATTCTCCAATGCCTTTTACATAAAAAAGGTACTCTTAGTAAAAATCGCTATCTGTCACAGTTTCCTCCGAAAATGGCTAAATCCAATCAATAATAAATTATTGGTCTTAAACCAATTATTACGTTGAAATATGAAAATGAGGTTCAGTACAGATAGTTGTCAAAAATCTGTCAATAAAATATTGTGTCGCCAGTGAATCATGGATTATACTTTCGCCGAATATGCCGATATGCTATTAATTTATGGCGAAGTTCATTGCAATGGAAGAGCCGCTTCAAGATTGTATCAGGAGCGGTTTCCTGAGAGGCGTGTACCTGCTCACACGCTATTCGAGAGGGTAAATTAGCGCATAAGGGAAACTGGCTCCGTGAAAATAACGAGGCCAGATAATGGCGCTCAAAGAACTGTACGAACTTCAGAATTTGAGGAAGAGGTACTCCGACAATTCGAGGAAAATCCTAGTGTTAGTACCCGAGCTGTTGCAGAATCCATGAATGTAAGTCATGTACGTGTATGGGAGATTGTTAACGAACAACTTCTTCATCCTTACCATCGCCAAAAAGTACAGGAATTGAGACCAAATGATTATGCACCCCGCGTAGAGTTTTGCGAGTGGTTTCTTCAACAGTGTACACAAGAACCCCAATTTCCGAAATTTGTGCTTTTCTCTGATGAGGCTGTTTTTACGAGAGAAGGTATTTTTAATTCACGGAATAGCCATGTGTGGGCGGAGGAAAACCCTCATGCTCTTCAAATAAGAGGGTACCAACATCGATTCTCGGTGAACATGTGGGCTGGAATTGTTGGAGAACGTCTAATTGGACCAATCATGTTGCCTCCTCGACTAACTGGGACGGTGTACCTCAATTTTTTAAGATACACCTTACCTGAGTTATTGGATGAGCTGTCCCTCGACATACGTCGGAATCTATGGTTCCAGCATGATGGAGCACCCGCTCATTTTGCACATGTCGTACGTGAGCACCTCGATGATCGTTTTAGAGGACGTTGGATTGGACGTGGAAGCGATGTCAACTGGCCAGCCCGGTCCCCAGATTTAACTCCTATGGATTTCTTTCTTTGGGGACATATGAAAAGCCTTGTATATGAAACTCCAGTTCAGTCGGAGGAAGATTTGGTGGCTAGGATTTCTGTTGCGGCTGAAATGATCCAAACCATGCCTGATGTTTTTACTGACGTCAATTTAAATATGCTACGTAGGTGTAATACATGTATTGAACGTGGTGGCAGGCATTTTCAACAATTGTTATTTTGAATTTATTTTGGTACGTACAGGGTCAGTCAACGACAGCGTTAGTAAATTCATCTTCAAGACAAAAATTTACTCTGCCTTATCCTTGACTCACTCGTTAAACCTGTTTAATTGTTTTTTTTTGAAATATTTTGTATACGTTCCCTTTTACTTTTTATACCCCCAATTTCGAAAAGGCAATAAATCTCTCTAATCTAATTTATTTTCATTAAAGAAAAAGATTTGACTAACTTATAATGCTCACTATCTGTACTGAACCTCATTTTCATATTTCAACGTAATAATTGGTTTAAGACCAATAATTTATTATTGATTGGATTTAGCCATTTTCGGAGGAAACTGTGACAGATAGCGATTTTTACTAAGAGTACCTTTTTTATGTAAAAGGCATTGGAGAATCATAATCAGATATAAAAATGGTAAGAAATTAAAGCCTAAGAGGAGTAGGGTCAAATTTACTCAAATACCCCCTTGGTTTGTACGCCCCTGGTTAAAGGTGACAAAATCCGGAAGGCTCAAATTGATGAACCTACGAACTAGATTTCATGTCCCAAAATTGGTTGCGATAGCTGCAGTAGTACCGAAGCTATAAAACGAAAAGTAGTTTTTGAAGGTCATCTTCGAAGGGCCCTAGCTCCCTGAAGAAGCGTTTCCGGACCCATGTTCACATGAACTTTTTTTCTTATTTTCGTGTGTTTTATCTACCCTAGAATTTTGTAACATGATCATCGGAACACCCTGTATATATGGAAAATAGTAATAAATGTTTTGTACGATATAACGTAGAGACCAAGCCCTAAAATCTTACTTTTGTTCTGTATAATACACATTTTTCTTTGTGACCGTATAATGGCGGCTAGAAAATATTATCTAAACCCTAATAAAATTGGAATTATAAGGTTACTTTTACGTGTCAAGAGAAAAAAAAAGTGAATTTTTTTTATAAATACCTATATGACATATACATTGTATACCTATACCGGGTGTCCACGGAAGGTGGCTAGCCCCTCTAACTTTTTTGTTTTTCAAGATAATGAAATAAAATTCGGGGGATTTGTATACGACATAAAACTGCATTTTTTGACAGGTGACTCAGCATTGTGCAACTTCCGGTTTAACCGGAAGTGACATAAACTTTCGATTTTTAAATGGGACACCTGGTATATTTTTACTTTTTTTTACTCCATATGACATTCTAAATACAACGATGTGTCACTTGTCACTTTTTGTCACCAAGAAAATATTTTTTTTCCAAATTTATTGTTTTATCTAGAGGGCTATGATTACCTTATAATTACTTATTATTTCTGTTCTTTAATCTTAAAAAATACAATTTATTTTTGGTCCAATGCTATGTGCTATATAAAATTTACTCTTTAAAGTTGTATAACTTATTTTTTTTAAATGGCAACATGGTGGCAAGAAAAAAGAAAATTTTATTACGATTATTTTAATACCATAACACTATTAGGTTTTAGAAAAGCTGCCATTAAAAAACTTTAAAAAGTTAACTTGGAACTTTCCTAAAATGAAGCATCTTTTGAGAATAAATTTAGATTTAAATGTATCAAGTAGCCTGCTGTGACCAACAAAACGAATAAAACAAAATCATGCCTTGAAGACAATAAAATTGACATGCCGACAGCTTCTGCCAAAGTAAATTAGTTTGTTGTTTAAAAAACATGGAAAATCATAATTTTACAAGGAGTGCAAAAGTTGATATGTTATTATTGTCAGGCTCATTTCGCATTTTCGGAACCAGTTTTGGGTACCTAATTGTGCCGGGTTGGATGACGCCGATTAAAATATCTTTGTGCGTAAAGTCGTGCAGCATCGGTTGAATTATTTCTACATTCTCCAAACACTAATAACATATCAACTTTTTCACTCACATCTTTCAGCTGTAAAACTATTATTTTCCATGCTTTTTAAACAACAAACTAATCTAATTTGGCAGAAGCTGTTGGCATTTCAATTTTCTTCAATGCATGATTTTGGTTTATCAGTTTTGCTGGTCACAGGCTACTTGATGCATTTAAATCAAAATTTATTCTCAAAAGATGCTTCATTTTAGGAAAGTTCTAAGTTAACTTTTTAAAGTTTTTTAATGGCAGCTTTTCTAAAACCTAATAGTGTATGGTATCAAAATAATAATAATAAAATCCTCTTTTTTCTTAACCCGACGAGCCCCCACGTTGCCATTTAAAAAAAAAGAGTTATACAACTTTAAAGATTACATTTTACATAGCACATAGCATTGGACCAAAAATAGTAAAATTGTATTTTTCCCAAGATTAAAGAACTGAAATAAGTGATTTTAAGGTATTCATAGCCCTCTAGATAAAACAATAAATTTAAATATTTTCTTGGTGACAAAAAGTGACAAGTGACATATCATTGTATTAAAGCTATATTTGTGCGAGTAAGATGCGATAAGCCGCTTCAAGTGGGGTCATTTGAGCGAATAAATGATGACTTCACGCTTAAAGACGCTTTAAGCGATACTTGGCGGTGTCTGGAGACCGCCAGAAAGATAAGCGTGGGGTTATGTGACAATTTTGGCATAAATATTGACGGTACTGACAGTCTACATTTTCAGTTTTAAATTTTATTTTTAAACTGTTACAATGTCCGAGGAAATGTCGGGTATGGTCACAGTCAATTTAAAAAAAGTCTTTGTTTAAATACCTGTATATCCAATCATTCTCCTAAATGGATCGAATATGTTGTTCCCTTGCCATAAATGAAATTAACAAAATGAGAAACATAGGAGACCGTTTAAAAATAAATAAACACGCGAATACAGAAAACTCATCTTTCTCTATAAAGGAGAATAGTTCTGCTGCAGATATATTTTCTATTTAAAACACGTTTACACCAACATCAAATCGTAAAACTGTAGGAAAAATTATAAAAATATTATTTATGGTTAAAAAAGGTAAAAAGTCAAAACTGAGTGACATTCTGATATTTCAGTGATCTTAAGCGGTGTGTTTGTGCGAATCAAAAGGTTGATGACGTCACGCTTAAGACGCTTACAAATCCAACTTGAAGACGCCAGTTCGCTCTTAGAATATCATATGGCGTCAAAAAAAGTAAAAATATACCAGGTGTCCCATTTAAAAATCGAAAGTTTATGTCACTTCCGGTTAAACAGGAAGTTCCGTAATGTTGAGTCACCTGTCAAAAAATGCAGTTTTATGTCGTATACAAATCCCCCAATTTTATTTTATTATCTTGAAAAACAAAAAAGTTAGAGGGGCGAGCCACCTTCCGTGGACACCCGGTATACAGCGTGTCCAGAGAAGGTCTAGACATATGGGAATTTTCTTTATTGTTGATTTTACGAAAAAAAGTTATTCTTTATAAAAAGTTCTGCTTGATGCGCAAATATTATTGACATATCAAATCTTAATAGGTGTATCATGTACGGGGCGGCAAAAAAATATAGAAACACAGAATTATGTTAATTGGGAAGTAGGTACCCTTAATTTTTATTTTAGAGCAAATTGTTATAAGAAAATTTTACTAATGACTACAAAACGCGGTCAGATACAATTTTTCATTAAAATATTTTAATTTACAGGGTACCATCAAAAAGTCTTTGCAAATATTTTTTTATATTATTTCTTTAATTTTTACCTGCAACAATTTCGCAACATTTTATGTGCAATACTATAGTCAGAGTACATATTTTATATTGACTATAGTAACGAATATTGACATGTTAGTCAAAAATCATTTAATCTTTTTCGACTTATTAACAAGAGATTTTTCGATGGTAGGTACCTACCCTGTAAATTAAAATATCTCAACAACACTGACGTTTTGTAGTCCTTATAGTAAAGTTTTCTTATAATAATTTGTTCTAAAATAAAAATCGAGGGTACTTCCCTCTTAACGTAATTCTGTGTTTCTATATTTTTTTGCCGCCTTGTACATGATATCTTAAGTTTTGATATGTTAATATTATTTGCGCATCAAGCAGAACTTTTTATAAAGAATAACTTTTTTTTCGTAAAATGAACAACAAAAAAAATTCCCATAATATGTCTAGAACTTCTCTGGACACGCTGTATATATATACAGACTGTCCGTGGATAGGGTTTACAATAGCACGAATGGATGAAAAATTTCATTTTTCGAGAAAAAGTCATTCTTGATAAAAAGTTTTGCTTGTAAAAAAAAATGCAAAATTTCAAAACATGATTTTTCTGCGGGAGTAAACTACCTTTATTTTTTATTCTTGACCAAAATGCCAATTAGAAAACTTATTTAGAATAACGTTTGTAATTTAAATCCGAGATTTAAAATAAATCTTCGACTTTTTTATTTTTAGAGGTAGGTATGGGTTATTTTTTATATTTGCGTACCTACCTACAGGGCTTAATATAAGTGACAGAAAAAAACTTTTAATATAAAAGTTGCATAATGTTTCCCGTAATATCTTTTAGACTTATTTAAAAAAAACATCTGCACATCGGAAAGTTAAAAACAAATGAAAATATTCTTTTTTTAATTGGAACACCCTATATATTTTTTACCAGGGCGAAAGATCTTTTTCTCCTGATTTCAAAAATATATAATATGTCATCATTTAATCCAGTCGTTTGTGAAGTATTTGAGTTTTTGATTAATTGAATTGACTATAATCTAGTCGGCGTTCCGCGTACTTCAACGTGACATATTTGTCACTTTAATTTAAATTAAAACATGCAACAAAGAAAATAACTTATGATTTATAATTTATGATATAAAGTAAAGTAAATTGCTGTTGAACTACAGCTATTCGGTTGTTATTAGAGTAAAAAAGACGCACTATTTGAAGATTGTCTTCTTCCGAATATCCCATTTTCCTTACTGAATCTTTCAATTTAAAGTAAAGTGACAAATATGTCACGTTGAAGTATGCGGAACGCCGACTAGATTATAGTCAATTCAATTAATCAAAAACTTAAATATTTCACAAACGACTGGACTAAATCATGACATGTTATATATTTTTGAAATCAGGAGAAAGAGATCTTTCGCCCTGGTAAAAAATATATAGGGTGTTCCATTTAAAAAAAGAAGACTTTCATTTGTTTTTTAACTTTCCGATGTGCAGATGTTTTTTTTAATAAGTCTAAAAGATATGACGGGAAACGTTATGCAACTTTTGTATTAAAATTTTTTTTCTGTTACTTATATTAAGCCCTGTAGGTGGGTACGCAAATATAAAAAATAACCCTGTACATAAATGGAAATTTTCCTGCTCAATAAAAATATTAATATAAAATTTTATTACACTCTATGGTGTGTATCTTATTTTAATAAAATTTTTAAGTCATTCCTACCATCTTTTGTAAAAACAAGGAATGTTTTTACCTTTTTATTACTTTTCTTTACTTATGGGGCAAATTTGAAGTTGTCAAATAGAATTTGATGTGTTTTGAAAATGTTGACCTTAGAACATAGGGTTTATTTAGTTCAATGTTACGGTGCGGGCGAAAGTTCTTACAACTTCGTGATAGAAAAATTTAATCAAAGATACCCTAACGTTTACGTATCAAAAATGGGACTTCATAAATTATTAAGAAAATTTCAGCGAACTGGTTCAGTTTCCAAAAAAAAAACTATGATCAGAATGACGCAGCTTCCCTAATCGTATTGCAGTCTGTTGCTGACAATCCTACCCTTTCATTAAGAAACCGAGCTCAAGAACTTGATGTAGTAAAAAATCTCATATTCAGTATATTTTAAAGGCAAACAAAATATTCTCATTTAAGCCAACTTTTAATCAAACGTTGGAAGAAGGAGACGAGGCCAAACGTTTGAATTTTTGTCTTTGGGTCGGAAACAAAATTGTAAGTGAAAACAGGATTTTCATAAATTTATCTTGTTCTCCGGTGAATCGACATTTTCAACAAACGGGAAAGTGTCTTCTGCGCATATTAGATACGGGAGCGAAAATAATCCCCGTTTTATACCCCGTTGGATACATTCGTTTCTGACAACCTAGAAAAATTGCCTTTCCAATTTAGGAATGAAATGTACTTTCAACAAGATGGATGCCTTGCGCATTTCGCAATTGAAGTGAGGGAATGGCTTAATAATACATTTGGCCACAGATGGATTAGTCGGAATGGTCCGGTTCTGTGCCCCCAAAAAGTCCCGATTTAACTATTTCAGATGCCTATCTTTGGGGGCGCCTCAAACAATTACTGTATTTCCGTCCAATTGAGAACGACGTACAGCGTCTAAAACAGCGAATTGTTGAAGCTGTTCCAACAATTTCCATTGAAGAAATTCGAAGAAGTTTTGACCACATTCGTTTACATCTGGAAAAATGTGTTGAATATGGAGTGGAAGTATTTGAATAGCAAATTATGAAATTATTATTTGTTGTTATTTTAAGATTTTTTTGTGTTATTTCCGGGGTCATTTCAGTTGTGAAATTAAAAATACATACACATTTCTGGTAACATCAAAAATCAGTTTTTGAAACTTTTTGATACCCCTCTGTCATTGATAATGTATGTATTTCGACCGCTAATGCTGCTATCCAAAAAAAATTCTTTTACCTCTAAAAATTAAAAAAACTAAAAAAATCGAAGATTTATTTTAAATCAGGGATTTAAATTACAAACGTTATTCTAAATAAGTTTTCTAATTGGCATTTTGGTCAAAAATGAAAAATAAAGGTAGTTTACTCTTGAAGAAAAATCATGTTTTTGAAGTTTTTGCGAACCCTGTATAAAAATCAAAATTTTCTCTTCGTGAATTGAATTTTTTTACAAGCAAACCTTTTTATCAAGAATGACTTTTTCCCGAAAAATGAAATTTTTTATCCATTTATGCTATTGTAAACTTTATCCGCGGACAGTCTGTATATATAAATGTCATTTTTTTTTTAGAAATAATAATATATTTTATTAAAAAAACAAGAAAAAAAGACATATTTGTGTCTTCGGAAGTTCTTAACAAATGGGAAACTTTTTTATTACCTATTAATTTTGCAAAAAAAAAATATTCTTTATAAAAAGCTCTGCATGGTCTAAAACCACAAAATGCAACCATCAAATATAGAACTTTTCCAGTCATATACGAGGTTTGTCAAAAAATGTGAATTTTTCCCAAAAATGTAAATTTTTCCCAAGAGTATAGTACCTTTTTTTTGGACATTATCAAAAATTGTTATTAAAAAAAGTTGATCAGAACTAAAAACTACGGCTAAATGTGCAAATATACGCATTTAAGTTGAAAAATTATTTTATTGATTTATTATTAATTATTTAATTAATTTAATGCGTGTTATTGCATATTTAGACGTGGTTTTTAGTTCTGATCAACTTTCTTTAATAACAATTTTTGATAATGTCAAAAATAAAGGTACCTACTTTACTCTTGGGAAAAATTCACATTCTTGGGAAAAATTAACATTTTTTGACAAACCTGGTATATGACTGGAAAAGACCATGCAGAGCTTTTTATAAAGAATAATTTTTTTTCGTAAAATTAATAATAAAAAGTTTCCCATTTGGTAAGAACTTCCGAATACACGCTGTATAATGGACGTAGTGCAGATTCAAAATTACTGCATGCTGCAATGTTAAAAATCGTGTCTCTGAAATAAATAAAATCCAAAAGTAAAATGTTTAAAATTCACACTACACAAATAACAGCCACAGAAACACCAAAATCGGAAGAAAATAATATGACGCAACCTAACGTGTGAGCTTGCTACGACCCACTGCTGATATGGGAACTTTTGCGACGCAACCAGGTCAGCTGTTAATGTCATAATATGTCATTGTCTTTTATCGAAACGCTTTGTTTTAAGAGAAAGTTAACTCTACTATTAAATTTAGGAACAATAGGTATACTGCTGTTTTTCTAGTTAAACAGTAGGTATATAACAACGAAATAAGAATACAAAGGAAGTAGGGTATGGTAGATTGACAGTTGTCCGGGATGGGGTCTGATGGCGGCAACATTTAACGCACGCGCGTTTCCGGTTTACCTGTGGCGTATCATTAAAATGGTAATAACAAAATGATTAATGAAATTTTATTTGGACGAAAAAAATAAAAAATATATTTAGATTCATATATAGCTATAAGAGACGGTAAGGTTGGTGTAATAAAACAATACAACTATTTCTTTTAATTATTTATTTAAATAAGGTAACGGAGGTGAAAGGGTAATGTAAATATCTGGTTAAATAACTAAAAAACACCTGTTATACATTAAAAAAAAATTGCAAAAAACAAATTGTTTCAGATAATCGGCAAAATTATTGCCAAAACGTCTACGTTAAAAAATAAAATTTTAAAAAAACCTTACTCTTTCTTCATGAACCAAATCACAAGAAAATAATAAAATATAATATAATATAGTCCTGTTTATTATAATATGTACCTAAATAATATTAATGAGATTTCTAGTATACAAGAAAATTGTCAAATGACAAACTATGCAGATAATACAAACATTTTATTTATTTGTAGTATCAACAACTTAACAAGTTAAATATAGATACATAAACCCCATTTCTAAAAGCTATCCTAAGCTATAATAAATATTCAATTAGCATTTGCCCAAGCAGTTCATTCCTTAATTTTAATTTTTGATAGTTTAAATTATATATTTCAATGTCTCCACAATATTTATTAAAATAGAGCACAGTCACAGTGGTGAGTTTTTGTATAGATTTGTCCTCGGTGTAGGAATATAAAATACATGTGCGGATCTAGTATTGACTAAGCCTATTCTAAACGGAAGCAGTCCTAAGAACTCTTTATTATCTATTTTGTCTCTAAATATTTTATATAAGAAAATAATTCTTGCTTCTATACACAATAGTCTTAAAGAAGGGATATTAAACAAATTACACAAAAGCCCTTGATCTGTACCTCTTGGTGGATAAACTGAAAATGACTTGTAGTATAAAAATTTTTAAAATTTACGCTGAATAGATTTTGAAAGAGCAATCTTATTGGCATACTGAGGATCCCAAATAGTGCATGCATACTAAAGTTTTGTAGCTACCAGGGATTTATATAAAGTTATTATGGCGTTAACATTTTTAAAGTATTTACAAGTCCTTATTATAAATCCTAGCATATAAAGACCATGAGCTTCTCGAGCAACATATTTAACAATTTATGATTGAAGTAAATAATAATTGGTTTTCTAAAGATAAACTGATATTAAATAAATCAAAGACCGTTATCACCTTGTTTAAGACTAACCCATACACTTTGGAGAATCCGAAAACAGTAACCATTAATGATTGTCATATAAGATTAAAGGAATATACTAAAATCTTAGGTGTGTTGTTGGATAGTAAAATGTCCTGGAAGAACCATGTCCTGGAAGAGCCATATCCTGGAAGAGCCATGTCCAATATATGTTGTAACCAGACGGTGTTCCAGTTAGATTCACAGTAGGATAATTATCTTCAGGCAGGTTTTGACAGGGTGTCTTATAAGATATTGCATAGGAACGTACCTGCCAAAAAAATATAAGTTTTTTAATTATTTGTTTGGCACCTTTACGAAATGACACAAAAGTAACTATAACGTGATACTAACTCTCTTTGTAAATTTTTTTTTTTATATTTTGATATGAATTTCTTTAAATGATAGAAGGTTTGGGACTTGCTTTGAATTTATTTTTTTAATCAATGGTATCTCCAGTCGTCCTCAGGTGAATATTGAGAAAACGTTTCTATCATTCTAGAAACATCATTGTATTCAGTCTTTAAATATGAATTTCTTTGTTTATCGTACCTACACTTCCATATTTTATTACATTCTTTATCCATGGGTTTAAAATTTTAAAAGTAGATTAAACCAATAAAACATCTAGAAACTTTTATCGATACATAATTTATGAAAAAGTGTCAAAGCAGCTTCCTCAGAAGCATAAATAAGGCAGAATTATTTGTATTCATATTCTTAAGTATCTACCTACATATTTTCCAATATATTATGTAATGACCCGATACAATAGTTTCAAAACTTACATTTTTTAACCTGGCTACTTCAAAAGTAGGCACTACTGCAGTTGGGACCAATCTACCTTTCAATCTTGAGGTTCTGTCAAAGCAATCTTCAGGAAAATGCTTCTAGCAAAGAACTGTATTTCGTGTAGGATCCCAATCACTTCGGTTTACAATTTTCAACCACGCCTTTTTTCTTAGGTAATTATTTGGAAAACTAAAAACCAATAAGTATTTTTAATTTGCTTTTTTGTAGAAATGGGGTAACCCAGTCGATTAATAAATAAATAATATTTTTCTGGTTTTATAAGACGAACGCCCATGAATGACATGCGAGGTTCGGAGGTTATGTGTATTTTGATATTAAATTAAAATATTTTTTTTTTCTATACAGATTAAAAAAGTTTATATATCTAAACATAAACTTACCGATGAAATGTAATGCCCAGTTTTTTACTTCATAGCGTTTGGGAGCACCCACAAGCAGCACAACGAACCATATTTAAAGCTTATTAATTAACCCAGAATAACAACTAATTAAAATGTTTTAATCGCTGTCCAGCGCTAAAAGTATACTCCACTGTCACACTAAAGTAATTATAAGTTTACTAGTATTCGTTAAATATGGTTGTTAACTAATTAAAATGCAAAATAACTCAAAAACGGCCAAGAAAGCAGAAATCACAGCTCGACCTGTCAACCACGGTCAAACACCAAAACAAACATGGAGTCATATTGTGGTGTCTCAAAATGGCCGACTTCCGTCGGTCGGTTTGTAAGGCGGTTTATGCAAAATCCTACTTCCTTTGTATTCTTATTTCGTTGGTATATAAGGTATAATATTTACCGATTGTTAGCCTATAATAAAGACAAAAGTATTTTGTTACCCCGTGCAAATAAAGGGGCAAATACCACAGAGAAAAAATCGGTCGACACGGTCGCTGGATCAGAGTGGACACATTGTAATCGATCAGGAACTGGTAGGAATAAAAGTCTGTCTATCCTGTTAACACTAAGTAAGATAACCTCTCAAGATACCATTATTGGCACAATTAATTGTTGTCACGGAAGTTATGTGCCTGTTAGTGCTAACAGGACACTACATTCGGGCCTTAACCAGAAATCTTTAATGGCAAAAAGTGGGGAAAAGATCGCATTTTTGTATCGAGCGTCCAGTACACCGCATTCGGGTAATTTCGCATTAACCGAGGTCTGTCTTTAGTCGATTGTCAAGCTACCATACGACAACTGTCAACTTTTGACTGATAAAGCGTCAATTTTTTTTAGCTTTTTTCTTATAAGTAGAGGATTATAAGGAGGCGATAACTTGAGGAACAAATTCCGTCTAAAAGGTATATTGGCAACCGGTTTGTTCGTTGTTACCCAGAACATTTTTTTTTAATTAAATTTTTTCAACTAATACTATTATTTTATAAAAATAAAATTTAAATTAAATTTTAAAAAAATGCTCCGGGTAACAACGAACAAACCGGTTGCCAATATACCTTTTAGACGGAATTTGTTCCTCTAGTTATCGCTTCCTTGATTACAGCTGTAAGAATCCTTAATTGAAAATATTATCGTATATTCTGTGATACCCGTTCTGCGAAGTTTTCTATGAGTATTATATATATATAGTATACCAATAATTTCACAAGTCATTATTTGTAAAGTGCTGTATGGACCAATATTTAAGCCTAATCGAGCGTACGAACGTACATTCTAAGTCATAAAAGCACCCCGCTTGCTTTTATGACTTAGAATGTTAATGTGCCCTTCTCACTATCTTAAAGCCTAGCTTAAAACGTTAACACTAGCTATTTTTCTTTTTATAACATCTTAATTCTCCTGAAGATGAACATTTCTATGTTCGAAACATGTAGAGTTATCTTTAAATAAAGTTATGTTGAATATATTAGTAGAGGAAGACTTAGAGTTTTTCTTTCCCTTTCAATTTTTTACTCCACTTAAAGTATGGACTATTTCTTCAATTTAAAGAGAAATATTTTTAACTTACTATTGGAAATAGAACCCTATAATGTGGATAAATATTACAGATATCTTGGTCATGGATAGGTTAAAGATTGTTTTTATAGATCTAGAGAATTTACACATAATTATACTGGATATGTTATTGTGTAATACTTTTCGTCTTCGACACTATTTAATTGTATTTACTTAATTTATTATTATTATTAATTTCCTAGTAAAAGTGCACGTAACCCATCATCATTGCGTGATTGACCGTTTCTTCTTCTTGTATTGCTTACTCCAACTCATCACAAAGTTCATTTTCGGTTTATATCCACTCTTACTGGGAAATAATTTCAGTATAGTTTTAACTATTTATATACAGTAGCTATGTATTTTCTGCATTTGTAATAAATATCAATAATTTTTTCATACAAATTATTATTTGATTCGTTACTTTTTTTCAGCAAATTTTTGTATTGCTAGGTTTGAATTATTCATTTTTTCTGCTTTATATCAGCATTTTTGGAGCCACATTATTTCTTACTTTATTATCGCTATAACCACAAATTAAAGAGTAAAGTCCAGTCAAATAAAAATTAAGCAGGACATAATACATTTTTATGGTAGATTTTTATTTCTAATGTCTACACGATTGTACTAAAATTAATTAGAGGCATTATAAAATAAAGATTACTATAAACATGCTTAATTTTTATTCCCCTGCTCGTCCCAATTGGTAACGCCTTCGATTTCCAGTATTGTACAAAAAATAAAGTAGCAAATAACCCTCCAAAATTCTCATACAAAGCGGCAAAAAATGAATATTCAATCGCAGCAATATCAATTTTGAATTTAAAAAGCGGCAAATGCTATCCACCGATAAAACAGTTATCTACGTGATATCGATAAAACAGTTTTCTTTATTAGGTATAGAATGCAATAAACAGTTTCCTTTTATTCTTCTTGTGTTTTGGATCGCAAATACTACGACTACTAGCGACAAATATTATTTGACAATTAGAAGAGTTCAGTTTCCTATCTAAGTTCTTTTCTGTAATCTGTGAAAAAAAATTACACTTACCAGTCAAAGTCAAAAGTTGACAGCTATCGTATGGTGGCTTGACAATCGATCGGAATATCGGCCGCTCGTTTTTAGACAGACCTCGGTTAATGCGAAATTACCCGAACGCGGTGTACTGGACGCTCGATACAAAAATACGAAAAGATCTATACATGATAATAAAATGATCAAAATTAGAACATAAATTTCGTCCTTAGGGAATCATCGTGAGCAATAGAATTTATACTTCAGTTTGGGAATTAAGCTAAGACATTGGAGAAATAATCTGAAGAAACCTGCTTTACCTCTCTCTATAAAAAATAAGTTCAAATTTCGGGATAACATACATTCACGTAATATAAGATTTTCAAATAAAATTACTCTTTCTCATCACCAGAGTGCCATGTTTCAGAGATCGTTTACTTATAACTGTATTAAGTTATATAACAATTTACCGGACGGGCTACAATAAATTTAAATTACGCTACAAAAAATATTTACTTATTCTTCAGAATACTTAAATGATTTATCCAATGATTGTTTTTTATTCTAAATGTTTTTACCATAGCACTGATTTTTTTGTTTGGGTGTAGTGATTTAGTTTTATCTTTGTTAATATATTTTGGTGTATTTAGGTGTGGTAACGCTTAGTGTTGACTATATTTATCAAAAATAACAAAAAAACCATTAAATATATTATTTTTTACATTTTAATATTTAGTCATAGAACAATTATTATTAACTTTTTGAAGTCGTCGAGGCATACTGAGAACTAAATTTCTTATATAGGTAATCCTCAGATATCGGACCCCATGATTCTCTTATTTCTTCTAGTAGTTTTAGTTGATTTCTGTGTCTGAAGTCCTATTTATATATATATTTGGTCATTTCACCCCAAACATTTTCTATGGGGTTGAGATCGGGACTCTTAGATGGCCAAGGTAAAACATTTATTTCATTTTCTTGCAGATATTGCTGGACTAGTCGAGATGTATGAATTGGGAAATTGTCATGCTGAAATATTAAATTTTCTCTGTATACTGCCGTAACTGTTGGTAACGTGGTGTGTCTTAATACAGAGTGGCGCACCGAAAACTTTCCACCCAGGTTTATTTTCTTGTTAATAAATAAATCAAAATTCGCTCGAATACGGGAACCTTAGTTCTCAGGGGGACATATTTTTTTGCTATTTTCATCCCCCCTGCTGGAACCCCCACGACGGGGTGGCTTCCACCCTTAAAATCTTAAATAGAAAGGGGGGTCGAGTGACACCTTATTTTAAAGGAAATTGAATTGCCTTTCAAACGCGACCTTGCTCGTTTAAATCGAGTGAATAGTTACTGAGAAATAGGGCCAAAAAGAAAAAAAAAATAAAAGTAATAAAATTTGTTACCGCTTGTATCAATCAAGTAAATGTTGAAAATGTCCACCTCCAACCTCCATGCAATTGTAAAGGCACTGTTCAAAATGTTCGCGAACATTATGGAACATTGCGGGAGTTATTTGTCGGCACTCGTACACTATTCGTTGTCGCAAGTCTTCCAAAGAATTCGGTTGGGTTGCATACATTTTTGACTTTAAATGTCCCCACAAAAAAAGTCCAGTGGATCAATAGGACCTCTTCTTCCAATCCATTTTCCAGGAAAATTTTCATACAGAAACTGTCGAACATCGAACGCATAATGCGGGGGTGCTCCGTCTTGCTGAAAGTAAATATTTTCGGGCTGATAACGGTCATTTTCTATGGCATTCGTTAAAGCAGGGTTAATAGTGGTTTCTAACAGGTTCAGGTAAATTTCTCCTGGTATAAAATACGCCCCAATAATACGGTCCCCAAAAATTCCAGCCCACACATTTAATTTTTCGGGATGTTGAGTATGCACTTCTCTAAAAATTCTAGGGTTGGAATCCGACCAATATCTGCAATTTTGTCGATTGACAGTACCGTGAAGAAAAAAAGTGCATTCATCGGAGAAACAAATGTTGAAAATAAATTGTGGATTGCGAATGATCATTTCACTAATTAATTCGCAAAATTGCAAACGGCGATCGTCATCATCTTCATTAAGTTCATGAACCAGTTTTATTTTATAGGGATGAAACTTATGCGTTTTTAAAGTACGCTGAACCGTTCTACGCGAAACACCCGATACATCTGACACTTTCCTCGTGCTAAGTGTGGGATCGATGGCAATATGACCCAAAACTGCAACTTCTACAGCTTCATTTCTTACAGGATTTTTAACAATCCTTTTTTGTTCATCACTGATCCTGTTTCACGGAATTTTGCCACCAATTGTAACACGTAAGTATGAGACAAGTGTGCATTTAGATGCAATGCATTATAAGACAGGGCGGCAGCTCTAGCATAATCGGTACTTCTAAAGAAAAGTAAAATAATTTCAACCCTTTCTTGAAGAGTAGACGTCATTTTAATCAATTATTGAACACACTGATATGTAAGGCAAAATAAATTTTTATTCTTACTATGAATTTGATCGATGCCAAAAACAAACTGAGTTTTTTCGATTGAACAAGTAAAATTGTAAGATTAATCGACTTACCTTAAGGATGATTAATCTAAATTATTCGAGCGTCGTAGTCCTTCTATAATAGTGTTGGTAGGTACATTTTATCTACCTATGACGCACAGAGGTTCGAAGAATGAGAACAAAAAACTGTTTTTATTTATGTAGATAAGCCCAGGCGCTCATGTAGCCCATAACCGATAATCAGTTCATTTTATGGTAAGTACAATCGCCTAGGGGTAAACCAGGGTGGGAGGGTCCTATTATAGAAGGACTACGACGCTCGAATAATTTAGATTAATCATCCTTAAGGTAAGTCGATTAATCTTACAATTATTCTTCGCGTCTTCGTCCTTCTATAATAGTGTTGGTAGATGTTTAAAGTACTCAAGCGATTGTGTCGTAGAGTGTTAAACCTGAACTATCAATAATTATAATCTGTATATGTAGGTATTGCAAAAATAACACTCGTTATTGGGATTTATAAGACCCCAATATTTATATTATGTATTTATCCAAAAAAAAAAATTTTAATTATATAAATAATATAGAATTTTTTACATGAACAGTTATTACACAGGGTTCAAAACAAACGGTTACAACGTTACACATCAGATTTACTAATGCTAACCCTAGTCCTAACATTTTAAATTTTTAATAGTAATAAGTAAGTTATTATAATAATAATAATTAAACAGACCTATCTGATATAGTATATAAATTTATATACATGTTTTTCGCTAATTACTCAGATGCCATTTAAAATGCATTTGGCAAATTCTGTTCTATTATTAATGGTAGGTTTATTATAAAAGGTATTAAAAACAGTTGATTTCTTGTCCAACCTGCAGTGGTTAGTATTAATTCAATGTTTAGGCCCGAACAAAAAGCTTAAGAAGTTGACGCGTGTCTACCAGAATGACTACCAAAAATTTTAGTGTCTCTACCGCTTTTAACAATATTTCTTTTACCCATCTACTTAGAGTTTGTCTAGATGCCGTATGATAAAGTTTTTGATAAGTGCAAATTAGAATGTCTTCATGTCTAAATTTTGTGGAAAAAAAAAAATAATTTGTGCATAATGCAACACATAGCTTTGGGTTTTATTTAAAATATGACAAAATTAAACAGACTGTCTTCGATTTTTCCAATGTCTTAATAATTTTGCTAATGTTGCAGTGTATGCAGTAATGAGCAGATGTCAAAGCTAATAAAATTATTAATTTCTGCGATATATCTTTTAATAATAGAGATTCTAAAGCAAACAGCTTCCAATATGTAGAACTAGAGATGGATTCCAGGTATTTGAATATTTAGGTTCGGATGGTTTCTTATTATATAGGTTCCTTTTAAGAAACGTTTAATAATTTTTTCATGTTGTGAATTAAAGTTAAAAATTAAAGCTAGAGCTGATCTAGACGTGTTTAATGGAGTACGAGAGATTTTTGTTGTGCTCCTCCAACAAAAAGTTTAAAATATTATCAAGTTAATCGCTTGCTTATCACAATACTCCCATATCAATTTTTATAAATAACTATATATTGTTTTAAAGAATTATTCCAAACAAATTACAGCATCACTGGTATTACTGATTCTGGAAGATTTATCTATTTCATGGCTTGGCATGGCTGGCTGCCACCAGGGGGCGAGGCTTCCTAAAAGGGGAATTTAGTAAATTTCTATTCGGTTCCAGGACTAACGGTGTTTCCAACAAAATGTTACAAACCATCGGGTACCAAGACTGGGATAGCCAATTAGGTACTACAACAATTATTCCAGTGGCTTTTTCGTCTTTTTGTTTGTTTTTTTGTAGTACCCAACATTAAAGAAAATGGTGCAACTGCAAAGAAGTAATGATTTCGCCAATCTATAGTAAAAGCGTCTACTGCGATCGAATTTGGATCTGGATACCAACTTACATATTATGTGTTGCATTTTGTATCGTTTTTACTAGCAAAAAGATCAATGGAAGGGTTTCCGAATTTGTGAGTTATATTTTGAAATATTTGGTAATTTCATTTAAATTCTGTATTTAAAAATTTTAATGTTGACAAAGAATATGATTTATTATTATTTAAAGTATTTATATAAGAAGCAAACACATAAATATTTCTCAATCCGCACCATGCCAAATAGGTGTTGCCAATTTGTTAAGTTTATTGTGTCTTATACTACCCATTTTTTTTATGCAGGTTACTGCAGTTACATTGTCACTACGGAGCAGCAATATAGGTATAACAATTATTAGAGTTTCTTGCTACCGCTAGGAGTTCTAGAATGTTTATGTTCACTTCAAAACCCCTTATTCTCTGATAATTCATTGTGTGCTTTTCAACCACTTTTAGATGAATCTGGGGATAGTTCCATAATATATGATTTTTAGAAACGGATTTTCCAGAATTAGATAAATTTCCCGAACACCAATCAAATTTTGTTTTTATGTCTAACGGAATTTTCATCTTCTTGTTAAAATTCATTTTTTTTTTGTTCAATTGGTTTGGTATGTAGCCATCCATATTTAAAGGCTGGATAAATGGAAACCAATTTAACCACAAGAGAAGAAAATGTTCTAATTGTCCAATTTTCTATAATATGTGATATTTAATTGCTAACGTTTTAATAATAGGGCCTTGTCACTTTGAATTTTTATTTCTAATGAATGAGAATTTAATAAAAAAACCCAAAATGTAATTTCTCTTGTAGGAACTAAAACACTCTTTTCAAGGTTGATTACAAACCCCAAGGATTGTAAAAGGGTAGTTGTTTTATTAGTAAAATTTATACATTCTTGGTAATCTTAGTTATCAAGGTATCATCCAAATAGATGACTAGTGTAACGCCCAACTCCCTTAAGTATTTGACAAGTGGTCGTAGCCATTTATTTAAAACAAATGGTGCTAAATTTAGCCCAAAATGTAAGCAATTAAATTCGTATATTGTGTTTTTAAATTTAAATCTTAGATATTTCTTGCAGGAATTATTTATGGGTAGCAGAAAATAAGCACCTTCTATGTTTTGCTTTGCCATAAAACAATATTTAGCTATGAGCCTAAAAGCAAATCTACTATCTTCTAGTTTAAAATGTCTGGAATAAATTTATTCCGCTTTTTCAGATTGATAACAAATCAGTAACTGTTATCAGATTTCTTTATGAGAAAATAAGACGATAAAAACTGATTTTTTGAATTTTTACAGCTTGATATAGCTCCTCTATCAACTAATTTATTTATCTCCATAGTACACAAAGAGTGTGTTGAGTTTTGAATTTTTGATTTTTGGCACAGATATTTTACTTTGATGCCACCTTTGATGTGGATTTTGTGAGAAAGGTAATTTTTACCCTTTTATCCATTTTAATACACCATGAGTATATGGTCTTTCCAGGCATTATAAAAAAAATTTATCTGCCAGCAAGGATAACATTTACCTCTATTTGCGGTATTTTAAGTTCCTGTACTTGGTTTGCTGGTAGTCCCATCCTTCCTGATGTCCCTTCTTCCTGGTCGGGGATCTGCACCTTTTTGCAGGTGGAGATTGATCCCTCTTCTTTATTCTGCCCTTGTATTGACGTATAAGAAATACCGTGTATTATTTATTATGAATAAACTCTATCTATCTATCTATCTTGAAGTTTAAATAAGGCGAATTCCTAGTGGAAGAGCCTGGAAGGTCGGCTCGTGGAAAACTTTTTGTTTTCTTTAATTGATTAGCCGCTTTTCGAATAGTCTGATATGACTTAATTTGATCCAAACAGGTGGGTCCAAGTATCAGATAGTCAATACTACTTTACTTGAAGTACTTCTTTGTTAATAAATTCTAGACTCCAAACCGCCGTTTAATAGATATGGCATAAAAGGAGTTTGCAAGTAACAGCGCTGAATCTGCCAACTTTTGTAATTTTTTCCCTTCTAAGATAATCTGGGAATCGAGTTCGACTATTTTTATATTTAAAATTTTGCCAAGTGCGCTTAAACCCGTACCAATCTGTTCTTGCAAGCTTATTAAAAACTTATCATTTTTTGTAACTTGGGTTGTCAATATTTACTAAATTTCGTCATTCATTTTCGGGGGTCTTAAGGCTATACAAGTTGATGGAATAGGAAACTTTTCAACCAGAGCCTTCCTAGTTTCCAGCGGTAAGCCTTCCTTTAAAAATTTTGACCACCTTGATGTAAGTTCCTTATGTATATTGTTGGCCGAATCAGGATATATGCCCAAAAAACTTAGGTTATTATTTATCTGTTGTCCCCTTTGTAAATTAAAAAAGAAAAGAAACTTAATGTACCTAAGTCATTTCTTAACATTATACTATATAATCATATAGATAAGCTTTTCAAGAGGCACGTATACACGCAGTTGTATAAAGCGATAGTTATAGTGCCTTACAATAATGAAAGGGATTTGAAGGTATTGCCGTCAAAACATCTACCCCTTGTATAATACAACTACACCCTGTATAATATGACAGACCAGAGTGTGCGGATATTGCCGTTAAAACAACTACACTTTGTATAATATAATAAACAAGAGTTTGCGGGTATTGCAGTCAAAACAACTACATCCTGTATAATATGACATACAAGAGTGTGCGAGTATTGCAGTTAAAACAACTACACCCTGTATAATATGACACACATGAGTGTGCGGGTATTGCAGTCAAAACAATCACACCCTGTATTTTTTGACACACAAGAGTGTGCGGGTATTGCAGTCAAAACAACTACACCCTGTATAATATGACACATAAAAGTGTGCGGGTATTGCAGTCAAAACAACCACACCCTGTATTTTTTGATACACAAGAGTGTGTGGGTATTGCAGTCAAAACAACTACACCCTGTATAATATGACACACAAGAGTGTGCGGGTATTGCAGTTAAAACAACTACACCCTGTATAATATGACACACAAAAGTGTGCGGGTATTGCAGTCAAAACAACCACACCCTGTATTTTTTCATACACAAGAGTGTGCGGGTATTGCAGTCAAAACAACTACACCCTGTATAATATGACACACAAGAGTGTGCGGGTATTGCAGTCAAAACAACTACACCCTGTATAATATGACACACAAACGTGTGCGGGTATTGCAGTCAAAACAACCACACCCTGTATTTTTCATACACAAGAGTGTGCGGGTATTGCAGTCAAAACAACTACACCCTGTATAATATGACACACAAAAGTGTGCGGGTATTGCAGTCAAAACAACTACACCCTGTATTTTATGACTGAACCAAACTTCTCTTCTTCCAAAAACTAAAAACAAAATGTTATTTTATCTTATTTATATGGTACTTACCTTTTATTTCAAACCGGGCAAACTTTCTTTTTAAGTTACGTAACTCCCCAAAGGCCTTTCTTTTCGAAAAATTTGGCATTTTTAAAAGTACACGAAATTTTAACACTCTGCACGTTTCGGCACAATAAAATGAACTGATTATCGGTTATGGGCTACATGAGCGCCTGGGCTTATCTACATAAATAAAAACAGTTTTTTGTTCTCATTCTTCGAACCTCTGTGCGTCATAGGTAGATAAAATGTACCTACCAACACTATTATAGAAGGACGAAGACGCGAAGAATAATTCCAAATCCCTTTTGTTAAGGTTGTATGCTTTTTTTGCGTATTTTATACCATTTAATTTGTTTACACTTAAGCACAAATTTTTTTACCATTTAATTTCTTGAAAGGTACCTACTTAACCAAATTCAGGGCCGTAGCCAGTGGTTTTGAGCCAATTAAATTCCTTTTGAAATAAGCTATAGCTCCACCTTCCTTTTCATTTAAGATTTTAAGGGTGAAAGTCACCCCATATGCTCCATAATGTTCGCGAACATTTTGGACAGTGCCTTTACAATTGCATGGAGGTTGTAGGTGGACATTTTCAACATTTACTTAATTGATACAAGCGGTAAAAATTTTTATTACTTTTATTTTTTTATTTTTTATTTTTTTTTAGCCCTATTTCTCAGTAACTATTCACTCAATTTAAACGAGCAAGGTCGCGTTTGAAAGGCCATTCAATTCCCTTTAAAATAAGGTGTCACTCGACCCCTCTTTCCATTTAAGATTTTAAGGGTGGAAGCCACCCCGTCGTAGGGGTTCTAGCAGGGGGGATGAAAGTAGCAAAAAAATATGTCCCCCTGAGAACTAAGGTTCCCGTGTTCGAGCGAATTTTGATTTATTTATTAATAAGAAAATAAACCTGGGTGGAAAGTTTTCGGTGCGCCACCCTGTATATTGCAGTATACAGGGGCAGTGAGCCTTTCTTGCACTATTTCGCAAACTCCTAGACCTCTGCTGCTGATCCATGCCCAAATATTTACAGAGAACCGACCACTCATATTTGTTTTATGGGTATACTGCTCATCATACCTAGCTCCTGTGAGTCTGTATACACGAATTTTTCCGCTGATACACGACTAAAATGTCTTTTCATCGGAAAAAATTACTGTTTCCCATATACTATTTTGATTGACATAGTTTTGTGCAAAATCCAGCCTGTCTTTATTTACCTCTGTTAAGGAAATTTTATTGGCAGTGCAACGACTCCTAATATCTGAGCCCCGAATCCTTCGACGAGCAGTATTCGTTGAACCAGGAAAATTGGTTTCTTGAGCAGTAAATAACTTCCCTATCTTGAACTTCTGTTGAAATTTTTGGGCGGCCGGAACCTTGCTTTTTTTCAATAGTTACAGTCCCGAGTATTTTACTTTTACACAAAAGCATGGTATTTTTACTTATATGTAATTCTTCAGATATCTCTTATAGGAACATGATCTCTCAATCGCGTATATAATAATAGCTTTTTGTTCCACACTTAACGAAGGCATGTTTAACACTTTATAATATTTATTTAGTAATACCACTTTGACAGCAAATAAAAAATTTTGATATACCTATTGTCAAAATGACATTTAAATATTGTCATGAAATAAGCAAAATTAAGCTTTACTAACTAATTCTCGCAGTGTATGTATGTTTATCAGTAAGTGTTTGCTGACTAATCATAAACCATACACGGTGAGAGAATCGGCTTGGCTACGATCGAGGAGTCAAGTCTGGGCCGTGACGATGTGTGTGCGAATATACCGAGTGTTCCATCCTTAAGAACTGAGCCCCACATTACTATTTAAGATGTAAGTAACAACTCATTATTTTAACTAAGCAAGCAGCGTCTTCTAATCTCTAAATAACCATTTTTATAACCACATCACCAATTAAACTCTTCTCATTTATCAATAAATCTGTAAAGCTGAAAATTTGTATTAGGCTGGGGTTAAAATTGCGTGTCTTGGTTTTTTTTTGGGGCAATGGTACCTATATGTCTATAAATTGAAGACGTGATTGCACTGTGACTTCAAAATGTAATGAAATGTCGTTACAATTACGTTATTATAATGTTAACTTACAAGTGGATAATATTGTAAGGTCTGTATACATTCGTCTGGATCACCCTACTCCCAGACCACCGTCTACTATTAAATTGGTAAACGGTGCCCATGCCTATAAATAAAAATATAAATATAAACTTACCAAAAAAGCATAGGGCAAACACAATGGTATACAGGGTGATGAAAATGGCTCGGATGTAGAATTTATCAAAAATGTATTCCTGGAGTTCGACCGACGGATAGTAGAAAGATTCGTTGGTCATGAAAGTCGATCCGATCGTTGAGTTAAACTCAACCTCTGTTGTTGCCGATGAATTTAATTGGATGATGATAATATCAGATGGGTATGGATCGTTGGTCATTGTTTATCTGAAAACAGCAAAAAAATCTAGTTATAATGATGAATGAAATTGAGAGTTGTGTTAAAAATAATCAGCAAGTTTGTACAAAGGTGTACGCACTAGTACAAATTTGTACAAGTGTAAATATAAATTTGTATGTTTATACAAACGCGAACTAACTTGTACAAATTTGTACAAGTTGTACCGGGTGTCCAGTTTTCGTATGTTTTACGGGTTATCTGCGTTATTAGTAAAGATAGAAGGTTGCGGTTTTCGCGGCACTGTGTTACTTTTTTGAGAAACAAACGATGCCACAAATAGAATTTTGATAGCCCCCTTAGTTTTTAGGATACAGGGTGTTGTTGAAAAATTTGCATTTTGGGACACCCCCCTTATCTCGGTTACGCTGCAACTTATCAAAAACGTAAAAAATGAACTTGTTAGTTTTTTTCACGTAGAATCCAGTGGCGTAGTCAGATTTTTTCTATGTTTAATTGTTTTCGAGAAAAAGAGCAAACTTGCATTTTTTTAAACGGGACACCCTATATATTTTTAGCTATTATGATTTAGTCTATCACACGCTTTTTAAAAATATATAATACTTTATAGCTGTGTTTGATGTGAAGCTCAAAATTTACATTTTTCAACAAACTTATTTTTTTTTAAATGGCACAACGTATAAATCAATGTTTTCCAAAATTTCTAAATATTTATTTGCAGTAAGAACACCTTCAAATATATTATATAAAATTTTACTTCCCAGTATGAAGCATGAAACGCTAAACCCAAATCTGCCTTGCCGTTTCCGTGGAAATATAACATGTTGATTTTCCTGGCACCAAAACCTAGTATTTTGCCGATTAAATATACCGGCACTGGTAAAATAACTTTTATCAGACCATAATATAATCGTTCTTTCAAAATGATTTTCTCTATTTACATTTTGTAAATACCAATTACAAAACTCTACGCGGCGCTCTGCGTCACCGAGATGTAAGTTTTGTACGACATGAAATTTGTATGGCTTAAACTTGTGTTTTTTAGAATAGTTTGAACCCTTGATTTTGTAACACCAACAGAACCTTTCACTATTCTACAAGAACTACTTTGATTTGTTTCAATTTGAAGCCAAAACGTTTACTTCATCAAATTCAAATTCAAATTTAAATATATTAGTATTAAAATAGCCAAATAAAAGAAAAAAATTATAAACTGTTGCCACTTTGGAATTAAACTTGTCAAGGGATGTACTTTAAAAATCAAAAATGTTCCCAAGCCCTAAAAGCGAGCTTCATCCCCTAAACTCACCCCTAACGTGCAATTTATCAGTTTTTCCGTTTTTCTCGAATACCGTTCATCCCACAAAAAAAAATTTACTTACCAAACATGTTCCCCATAAAATTTTGCATAAAAAAGGTTCTATAATCTAAATTGGTTAAACCAGAGGTTTTCGAGAAATCAGTCATTAAATTTAGGGGTTGTTTAACATGGACCAACAAACACGGTATAATCACGTAATTTACTTTTAATTTCGAAACTATGTGATTTCATGAAGGTTGAATTAGGGTGGAGAAGGGATTTTTAAAAAAGTTTTACGACTAATACAAGAGAGTTTCCACACCACCATTGAGGTAGAGTTATCGGCGCGTTTTTTTTTAAGTGGTTTCTCCTGAAGACCTAAACCACGAAGTAAAAACAAATCATACTTCTTCTGTAGTATCCACATCATCTGTAAAATCTCTATTGATACAGCTCTGGCCACGGCAATTTGTGCACATCGTTGTGCAACGTAAGCCTGCCTTAGTACAGCTGCATCTAGTTCCACAACCTTGTTTACAACTGCAGGTAATTAATTTTAAAATAGAAGCTGGTGGCTAGGTGGCTCAGTGGTATAGATAGGTGACAGTGCATTATAGTTTTTTTCCACCCCCATAACTCAGGCTGCAAATGTTGTCCATGCCATATTTGCACTTGAAGGTAACTACGACGGGAATGCTGTTGTAGTGCTGCCGACGTTGGAGGTAATTTCGAAAGAAACACGGCTTTGCCCGCTTGGGCAACAAATTTATTAAAATAAGCAAATCTTTGCTCACTGAGACTGCCCTCTAATAATTTAGCCATATAAAGCTCCATTATAAATCTTTCCCCAGATTGCTCAATTTGGTCTGGAGTTGACTCAGCGTTGTTGAAAATCTGAATTACACTATTGAAGTCTTTCTTCTGATTAAATAGTTGTACAAATTGTTGTTTGCCCTTTCCCAAGAATCCTGACGTGGTATCGCAACCACTAATTGCATGAATGAGTTAGATAGATTCTTTACAATAGCGGACAATATTAGATGACTGTAAGTTCTTCGAACTATACAGCCGTTTTTTAACATTACCTTGAGCCTCCTTTTGGAATATGATATCTGTGTCCTCTGGGGTAAGTGCAATTATTAAAACAAGTAGGTCGACGTCTTGACCAACCACTACGACTTGTTCATTTTCCTGTGATTTTTTTATAGCAGTGGTAACAATTTCGACATCAGCATCATCTACTGCAATACATTTGCCTACATTTTGGTTGTCCAGATGTTCAGCAAGCTGTGAAATAAGTCGTTCCTTATTGTTAAGATTAGTTAAAAATTTACTTTGCGTTTCAACTAATACCGTGTTTTTGTTAAAAAGAATATCAGGCGCAGAGCATTTTAACATTCTTCCTTGACGTTCAACACTTTTTGTGCTGACACTATTTTCGGAGTAACCGTCAAATACAATAGTAGCTTTGTTGCCATAGCGTTTATGAATAAAATTGGTATATGCAGAGTAGACATCTCCAAAGGTACCTTCTTTTGGCCAAACCATGCAATGAAGAAGGCAACCACCATCAAGAACGAAATGGTAACCTGCTGTGCTTACTTCTTGCTCAGCGACTTTGTTGTTTGGCCAGAGCTGTATCAATAGAGATTTTACAGATGATGTGGATACTACAGAAGAAGTATGATTTATTTTTACTTAGTGGATTAGGTCTTCAGGAGAAACCACTTAAAAAAAAAACGCGCCGATAACTCTACCTCAATGGTGGTGTGGAAACGAGTGCTCTTGTATTAGTCGTAAAACTTTTTTAAAAATCCCTTCTCCACCCTAATTCAACCTTCATGAAATCACATAGTTTCGAAATTAAAAGTAAATTACGTGATTATACCGTGTTCGTTGGTCCATGTTAAACAACCCCTAAATTTAATGACTGATTTCTCGAAAACCTCTGGTTTAAACAATTTAGATTATAAAACCTTTTTTATGCAGAATTTTATGGGGAACATGTTTGGTGAGTAAATTTTTTTTTGTGGGATGAACGGTATTCGAGAAAAACGGGAAAAACTGACAAATTGCACGTTAGGGATGGGTTTAGGGGATGAAGATCGCCCTTAGGGCTTGGGAACTTTTTTGATTTTTAAAGTACATCTCTTGACAAGTTTAATTCCAAAATGGCAACAGTTTATAATTTTTTTCTCCTATTTTTCCTAATATCAATGGCCTACTAGAGATATAGCAATAGCTGATAAAGAGGAGCACCTAAATTTAAATAAATAAATTTGTGTTGTGCTCCATCGAAATAGTTTTTAATGAACAAATTTATAATGTTGCGACGCAGTTGGACAGAGTAATAAGTAGATTGTCAAAGATATTCTGAAGAAGACACAATGTATATGGCAAGGCTGGGACGGCCGAAGCTAACACGCGTAGATAACTTTATTATATTTTAGGAAAGCAGTGGGGGAAGGGGAATCAGTGGGAGAGTTACCTTGTATAGATATAAAGAGTGAGTTTACAAGACTATATCCTGATTGCAAGTAATGGTCCTTGACTGCTATTTTAAATTTGTTAGGTTTATCTGTCATGCGTATTTTAATGAATGGTCAATGTCCTGGTTTTCCTTATTGTAAATACTAGGTCGGGGTTTGGAAAATGAGCCGACTTCAATTAAGCTTGATTTTATTTTTAAAAATATTCTTTTATCCGGCTGTCTTCTTTCTGGGAATCTCCGAATATTACGTTTTTATAAATTTTAAAACATGATAAAAAAATATAAAAACATGCACATACCTGTTAAAATAAACTTCTAAAGCTTGATCGGAATTTTCGTTACACTAAATATAACAAACGAACATATCATACTTTTCATAATTCTCTAATTTTGCATTCGCTGCCATAATTAAGAAAAAACTGCTATTTATCGAAACTGACTAGAAATAACGAACAGAAAATGGATAACCTATTCTGACAGTATAAATAAATAAAGATTTTTTTCTATTTCACGTTCATAATGAGTTCATCAGTACGACCCTCATTTGCGGATCGTAATGAAGCTATTTCGATACGCGTTTTTTCTTTATTTGATGTTGGTAACATTTAAATGTTTTATTTCATTGACTTGCGCGGCCTTTGTGATTTACGAGAAAACCCATTTTTCGCAGAGGAAAACTAGCTTGATAACTTACTTTTTTATTCTGTGTGGATAACAGTCATGTATGTTGGTTGCATAAACCTATAAATCAATCTTTTGTAGATGCTTCAAGCTATCATTTTCTGCCAAATCCTATCCAAAATTCAATCTACTAACCTTCTAATGTCGATTTTAACTTCAACTTTATTTGAATTTTCCATCTTCCCTATACTAAATTGCAATGCCGTGACGTAAAATCACGTCTTTTGAAATTCGAAAAAAAGTAGCAAAATCTCCCGAATTTCCGAACGCTCTATATATGTACCGAATGTACAAGGATCACACAACGTATTCCGTCCAATTTCAAATCTCCTATCGCTAAAATAACTTTAGAATCTCGTGGTGAAAATGGGTCAATAAATCAAAAAATGACGAATGATGAATAATTTTTGTTGTCCAGAGGCTCCTATGATAAAAAATAGTATTACCAACATAAAATTTAGACATAAAAATTTACAAAATTTGAAGGATTTATTTTTTTTTTTAAATGTATTTTTCTTGATTATAAAAGGTGAAATAGAAAAAAATGTATAAAGCACATGTTTCATAAGGCGTTTTACCGCCCGTGTCAATAAAAAAACTCGCCACTTCGTGGCTCGTATTTTAAAATAGACGCGGGCGCTAAAACCGCTTCTTATGAAACTTGTACTTTAATATTCTATTTCAGATAACAAGCCTGTCATCTTTTGTTTTCTTAAATACCCGTCATGGCCTACTAAAAAAAATTAATATTTGTTGAAAAATGTAAATTTTGAGCTTCACATCGAACACAGCTACAACGTATTATATATTTTCAAAAAGCTTGTGATAGGCTAAATCATAATAGCTAAAAATATATAGGGTGTCCAATTTAAAAAAAAATGCAAGTTTGCTCTTTTTCTCGAACACAATTAAACATAGAAAAAAATCTTACTACGCCAATGGATTCTATGTGAAAAAAACTAACAAGTTCATTTTTTACGTTTTTGATAAGTTGCAGCGTAACGGAGTTACTGGGGGTGTCCCAAAATGCAAAATTTTCAACAACACCCTGTATCTAGAAAACTAAGGGGGCTATGGAAATTCTGTTTGTGGCATCGTTTGTTTCTCAAAAAAGTAACAAAGTGCCGCGAAAACCGCAACCTTCTATCTATGCAAATAACCCGTAAAACATACGAAAACTGGACACCCGGTACACACCTAAAAGAAATTGAAAAAAATTGTACAAACTTTCGCAAACGCGTACAAGGTTGTAGAAATGTATACAAACTTGTGCAAGCTTAAACAAACTTGAATAAACTTGTGCAAGTTTGTAGAAACTTGAACAAAAGCTAACCGAGCCGCTTTGATTGTAATTTTTTTTTGTCACAGCTAAAGTTGTCTGATTAGTTAATTATTGTTACACTGAAAAAACGATTTCTTTACATTAAATAAAATTTATTAACCGTTAAGAAATTTTTTATTTAAATATCAGCAAAGAAAGATTATTTTATTCCTAACAAATAATTTGTTATGGATTGGTAAATAAATATAACTTTAATGATAACAAATAGGGGAGGGGGGACACATTCGGCCAATAAGGAGATTTTTTAGTATTTTTTTGTAACTATTGTTTTAAATAAGATCACTTTTAACTATTATTTTTTATTAACGTTTGTATGAAGTACTTGCAACGATATTCTTGATCTACTGTTTTTAGAAAAAAAATTATAAGGCTTTTTTCAAAACCCAACCAGTGGCCGAATGTACCCCCTTGAGCGTGCAGTTTCGGCCATCAAATATATTATTACTAAAATTATTTTTAACAATAGAATTTACAATAAAACACCCACTATAAGCAAAAAACATACCATTGATGTTATAAAGTTGTTAACTTGGTAACACGTAACGTTAGCCCAGGGGTCAGAATGATGAATCAATTAACGCAATAGCAACGTCATATTACACGCTATAACACGTTTCAAAAAGTAATGTTACAAAAAGGTCACCTTAAGAACACAATTAAAACATTATTTTAACATTATCTTAACGTTATAAAAAAACATAAAAATGTAACCCCTACTATGGTGGATGAATGTGCCCCCAATGTATATTTTAGATAGAAACTTGGCTACATCTGAAATTTTTTAAGGTCAGATTTCACTTTCATTTCTACTTAAAATACAGTATTAGGCACTCTCAATACTAATGAAGTTAAGCTTATTATTATAAACCATTTGTTTATGAAGTAGGTTAATAAAATACAATAATATTTACCTTAGATTGGCTTTTTTAGGCAAATCTTATCTTACTGATCAAAATTGGAGCTAAGTCTTTAAAACTTGCAGGTAAGATAGATAACGGACAAACAACATGTGTCACATAAATTTTCCGCGCGAAATTTGAATAGGTCTTGAAATATTAGACGTGGCTGAATGTGCCCTCATGCCGAATGTGTCCCCCCCTCCCCTAATTGTTTATCTAAACACATCCTAACAGTTATATAAGGCATTAATTAATTAAAATTAAAATAAAAAGGCGGATTATATGCACTTAAATTCAGCCAAAATATGCGCATATATATGCCTTGTTCGCTTTTAAAATATGCAGTCATTTGCATTTTTGGGCTTGCCGAAAAAGTGACAACCAAGCCCAAAGTAAATATACTTCGGTGATCTGACAATACTTGCTAAATGATATTTTCATCAAAAACTATATTTTTATCCAGTTAGCTTCGTATTTTAGTTGAGCACAATAGAACAGAGCCTGCTATCTGTATAAAAATGCAATGTATATTTTACAGAGGTGTAACAATATCTGCTATCTAGAAGGCGCTGGTTTGCGACCTGCAATACCTGCTATGTGTCAGTTCATATTGTAAATTATAGGTTAACAGTCTAGTTCGTTACAACCTGTTAAAGAAATTGTGTTTGTTTTGTGCTGTTGGTCATTGTAATCCCAAAAGGTGTTTTTTTTGTATTGTGGAATATATTACTGGATTCATGATTTAAGTAGTTTTAATAAAATGAAAGCTTAACTTATTAATAAATAATAATAATAATAATGATAATAATAATAAGATTTCGTAGATAGCAATTATTGCATGGTCTCTACAACACCATATTTATCAATTTGTTGGTAGATAGCAGCTATTGCATGCATTATTAATTTCGAATTGCAGTAGTTAATTATTGCTTTTAGCTAGGTAAATAATGTGATAATAAAAAATTGTATCGATGATTTATTTAAGAAATATTTCTTGCAATTATGCCCCAATTATTAATATCCTGTTAACACTTACTGTACAGGGTTTTTCCGTATATTTTGGAGCACCCCTGGAGCTTTTATTTGAAGACCTAGAAAAAACTTTAAATTACCAAAGTTGCATTATTTCTCCTGAACTGTCAGAATTTGTTATCGGACAAAACAAATGAACATCGTAAATTTGGTTAATAATGCCAATGTCGATTTTTTAAAATGGAACACCCTGTATATTAATTTTTTTTTTAACTTCTCACTCTTTTCTGATTCCAAATATGTATATATGTTATATGTTTGTTTCATAAATTATTATCATTATTTATATTAATTATTGTTACTGAATAAGCATTATGTTCTAGCATGTTTTCCTCACACCAATATAGATTTTCTAATCATCTTTTAAAATGCAATTTTGCCTAAACGACTAAAGTAAACGTATAACATATATACATATTTGGAATCAGAAAAGAGTGAGGAGTTAAAAAAAAATTAATATACAGGGTGTTCCATTTAAAAAAATCGACATTGGCCTTATTAAACCAATTTACGATGTTCATTTGTTTTGTCCGATAACAAATTCTGGCAGTTCAGGAGAAATCATGCAATAATGGCAATTTAAAGTTTTTTCTAGGTCTTCAAATAAAAGCTCCAGGGGTGCTTCAAAATATACGGAAAAACCCTGTAAGTTAACATCTACGTATACCACTGTTGGAAAAATAATTGTTGTCATGGAAGTTCTGTGGTTGTTAGTACTAACAGGACATTAATAATTTGCGCCTTAAAGCAGTTTTAATCACTTTTATCTTATCAAAAAAGTACTGCTAAGATTTTTTCTTAAATTTATAATTAATATACAAGAGAAAAGTTCTTGGTAAACTACTTCACCAATTTTATTTTTGATCTTACAGGATGACGTTGCGGGCACGAGTAATTCCTGGGTTAGCTTTTCAGGCAAACCAGAATTTAGACCATAAAGAAGATAATAATATTTTATCCAGTTGTTACACGCAGTTTCCTCAGCAACCAAATAGTTTCACTGGCCCAGTTAGTAATAATGAAAACTTTGGTTTTGAACATTTGGATATCGAAACTTTACCTATATTTCAAGCTAATGATGTCGAATTAGAAAGCATTGCTTATGAAGAGTTTGACAAGGGGTTACCAATAATTAATAAAAAAGATATGGAAGCAACCACGTCTTCTCTGAGTGTTCGTGACACCGAAAAAGATTATGGTAACACTTTAAATGGTGGTGAACATGAAGATGACTAATAATAATGACGACGAAGACTATCTGCTAACTCATAACACTGGACTTGACGGTGATGATTCAGTTACTGAGGCTGACTCTGAAGAAAGTTATAATGATGCTACCGAGGGTGTTCACGTTCAAGCCAACGATACTTCAATTGAGTGGGGAGATATAAATAAAGGGCGGAAACGAAAAAAAGTGGCGAATGAAAGTGAATGGAAGAGAGTGAAGAATCAAAAGCTTCGAATGAAGGGACAAGAGTACTTAGGGTTCTCTCGAGATAAAAACAAGACATTTAAACAAAATACTACAAGGTCAGCAAGAAAATTGGGAGCTCGTTGTTCGTCCAAAATGTGTCTAAAATCGAAACAACGATTTTGTAGTGTTATTGGTGAGGAGACCAGAAACAAAATATTTGTTAATTTTTGGGAAAAACTGACCTGGGATCAGAAAAAAATTGTTGTGTCTACACATGTTACTATGTGTCCCCCATCCAGAAAAACAACGGAAGATGAAGCAAGCAGACGAAGTTATACTCCAGTCTATAGACGACCTAATGGTGCAGAAGCAGTACGCGTTTGCCGGAATACTTTTCTCAGCACTACTGGTTTAGGACGTTTTACAGTAGAAACATGGGTAAAAAATAAAAAGCATAGTATGACAAAGGCAAAATTCGATCAAAACGCAAAAAGGAAAAACAAAAATCACAGAGTTACTATATTTGAAGAGAAAAAACGTTTCTTGAATACATTTTTTGACGATTTGCCGAAGCAACCATCACATTATGTGAGAAATGATACAAATAAGTTGTATTTAGAACAGCATTTCGCAACACTACATTAGCTATATGAATGTTACAAATAAACCTGTGAAGAAGAAAACGAAATCTACCTAGGTATAAAATGTTTCAGGAAAACATTTAACGAAAAAAACCTAAGCCTTTTTACACCAAAAAAAGATAGATGTGACCTCTGTATCGAATTTGAAAAGGAAAATGTGGATAAAGATAAACGGGAGAAACATATTGCAGACAAAAATCGCAGCAGAGAAGAACCATCCAAAGATAGGGATAGAGCATCAAGAGGCAAGTGCATTTTACTTCTAATGGACCTGTAAGCTGTAAAAGTAGCGCCGAATCTAAATGCAACAAAAATTTATTTCAGAACAAAGTTGGGTTGCCATAATTTTATAATTTTCAACATAACTAGTCATTACACTACATGCTTCTGGTTTACTGAAGTTGATAGTGGGCTATTGGCTTTTGTATCATGTGTGATAAACTACTTGAAAATACATTGCTTGTTGCAAAAACTTCCAATTATAATTTACTCAGACGGGTGTACCATCCAAAATAGAAACAATGCTCTCCTTAATTTTGCAATATTGCACGACATCGAAATTACACAAAAGTATTTAACAAAAGGACACATGCAAATGGAGTGTGATTCGGTTCATGCATGCATAAAAAGAAAATTAAAAAATAGAGAAATTGAATTACCCAGAGATTATGTCAAGGCCTCTAGAGAAGCTAGAAGGAACCCGGAGCCGTACGAAGTTATACAATTATCATATAATTTTTTCAAGGATTATCCTAGATCCGAATATCATCGCTATCCCAGCATTAGACCAAACAAAAACCACGTTGTTACAGATTATTAAGGCCCTGAACTATGATCCCAGAGGTAAGATTCGCTACAAACTGGATTTTAGTAGTGAATATCAAGATTTTTTATCAAGACCTAAAGTAATTGCTCTAGTTTTGAATTTCCTGCAGCAGCACAAGGCACGTTTACCAATCACTGAAAGGAAATGGAAAGATTTACAGGCTATAAAAAGTGTGATTTCCCAAGAATGTCACAGCTTCTACGACTTACTTCCATATTTAAAAAATAAACAGAATAGTGAAAACGCTGAAAAAGATTCCAAAGAATCTGAACCACAACCCAATTATTCATTTTTCGATATAAACTTAAGAACAATATCTGCTGACTTCCTTATAGTTAGCAACAATATCTGCTAACTACATTATTTTTTATATATAATTACTGTTTTATCAGAAATGTAAAGGAATCCACTTTTAGTTTTGATATTCATTACACACACAAAATTTTGACATTTGATTGTACAGGGTCTTCCAACGAGGACTGAATAGGGGCTCATTCTTGAGCTTCCTTGTATTTAAAGAAAAATCCAAAATAGCCAATCGATGTACTTTTCCTGCAGAATTCAAAAATGAAACCAAAAATTTATTTGAACCAGAAACAAAAGAGTTACGATATGGATAAGGTGTTTTTTTAAATGGTACATAGCTTTTTTTATACGATTTTTGGAACGAGTGATTTTTTTTTGTGCGTTCTGATTAAAATATTTAATATTATGACAGCTATTTTTATTCAATTTTAATGTTTTATCCAGTATAATTTAACTTTAACCTGTTTGAAACATACACTAGGTAATAAAGGTATAATCACCTGTGAATTCTTCAAAGTCAAAAAATTTGACAAATTTACTATAATATTGCCGAAATGAAATATGCATTAGATGAGAGATTGCAGATTGTTATCTTGTTCTACAAATGCCAAGAAAATGCAAGAGAAGCAAAGAGAAGATTTATTGCAAATTTTCACAGAAATACATCTGTCAATACTATTCTAAGGATAAAGATCCTATTTGGGGAAAATAAAATATTATATGACAGAAAAAGAAATCCAACTCTATATCTACTAATTAAAAAAAAAACATTAATAATTTAATTGTTCAATGTGACCTCCGTTGTTCTCGAAACAAGTGCGATAACCTCTTTGTAGCCTTTCCAAACTTGCTGCTATCCTGTGATTTTCCTGGTTAAGGCGATTTATTTCATTCACAATTTTCTGCATGATCTCTTCAATATCGTGGTTTCGCTGCTTGTATACCACGTTCTTTAAATGGCCCCAAAGAAATGTGTCTAATATTGACAAATCGGGACTATTGGGTGGCCAAGCATAGGTTCCATTTCTACCAATCCATTCTTCATGGCGTCCGTTTAAATATTGAGTAACCTCACGCACGGCATGCGGAGGGGCCCCGTCATGTTGCCAAATTAAATTTTGATATTCTTCCAATGGTAAATCTTCCAAAAAGCTCTCAATTTCGTTTTCTAAGAACTCGTAGTATCTCTGTCCATTTAAAATCCCGTTAAAAAAGATTGGTCCCAAAATTCTATTATTTTTTATGCCACACCAAACATGGATTAAAGTCCTTCCTTGAAATTTAATTGTCTGAAATTTTCTTGGATTTCCAACGGCCTAGTGATGACTATTATGTCTATTAAAAAACCCCGATGTTGTAAATGTGGCTTCGTCAGACCATAAGATATTTCTGAATAAATAAGGGTATTCGTTTTCTTTCCGAATCACAATTTGGGAAACAAATTGGAAGCGGAGTTCTTTTTGTGCCGGTGTTAGATGTTGAAGTGGAAGGATATGATAAGACTTAAATTTATGATTTCTTAAAGTCCTGTGAACAGTTCCATGGGTAACTCTTCTGCGTCTTACACCGCCGCAGTATTGAACGTCCCGAACTGCGTCCGAAATTGATTTGGTTGGATTCAGTCGAAAATAATTCACAATGGCACGGTCTCGATTTCTATTCCTTTCTGGATTTCTTTTTCTGTAATGTAATGTTTTATTTTCCTCAAATAGGTTCTTTATCCTTAGAATAGTATTGACGGATATATTTCTGTGAAAATTTGCAATAAATCTTCTCCTTGCTTCTCTTGCATTTTCTTGGCATTTGTAGAACGAGATAACAATCTGCAATCTCTCATCTAATACATATTTCATTTCGGCAATATTATAGTAAATTTGTCAAATTTTTACCTTTATTACCTAGTGTATGTTTCAAACAGGTTAAAGTTAAACATTAAAATTTAATAAAAATAGCTGTCACAATATTAAAATATTTTAATCAGAACGGACAAAAACAAATCACTCGTTCCAAAAATCGTATAAAAAAAGCTATGTTCCATTTAAAAAACACCTTATCCATATCGTAACTCTTTTGTTTCTGGTTCAAATAAATTTTTGGTTTCATTTTTGAATTCTGCAGGAAAAAGTACATCGATTAGCTATTTTGGATTTTTCTTTAAAATACAAGGAAGCTCTAAAATGAGCCCCTGTTCAGTCCTCGTTGGAAGACCCTGTACATTGCATTTAAATTAAAACGGTTTATTGCTCTCCCTGTAAAATTTGTGTTCACGCAGATAGCCGGTATTGTCAGATCGCTGTCGTTATATTATTTAGGGGTGAAAGATTCCAAAGTAAGGGTTGAGTTAATGTATTTATAACAATAATAATAATAATGATATTGTTGCAGCGTGTAACCTGTTAACTTCTGCGCCACTGCGTATCGGTGTGCCTGGCGCCATCTCTGCGGCGGCTCACTCGCATCCAGCGGTCAATCACCCCCGCCAGTAAACATTATCCCTTAGAAGAGAGCGGTTGTGCAAATTTCGGCGGCACTATTACTCGCGCAAAAAGGCGAAACAGCGCGTTTTGCAAATCGTGAATGTGCGCGTATTTTGAATTTAGGTATTGTAAGGCATTTTTATGTAACTAAGGGACTTTAGTAATGGTGTTTATTCGTTTTAAATAAATTTTATTGTTTTACAAAATAACCTAAAAGTTTCATTTCGATTTCGCAAAATAAAGAGAAGATAGTTCCGTGTGCAGGGATATACAGTCCACTAAAAGAAATCAGGAAGGACCCCTACAAATGGTCCACAACAAGCCGAATTATTTGAGGAACGGCGCAAGGATAACTACAACTCTACGAAATTGAATATAGGATACTAGGACATTTTCAAGGATATGTTGAGAGTTGGAGGTTGACTACATTGGAATTGGAGCTACACAAGTTGATGTGTACTGCAGAATAAACAGGAAAGTGTACAGACTCTCAAGGATATTAATTGTGAAAATTCAAGGATTATAGGACATATTATTTGGAAAAAATAAGGAACTTTCAACGGGAAATAAGGTCAGATCATTCTGTTTATACTTTAAGGGGTGCTTGTTGCATGAAAATATATTAAAAAAGTTAGGAAAATTTGCATGCAAACCATTTAAAAGTAGATAAATGATTATTTATATTTAAACTTTAAAGGGTATGATTGCGGGTTATTTAAATAATAGCAGAATAAATACTTTAAAAAAGTATCTATTAGTCCAGGCGACTAACTGCGTTATTGTTGCTTGAAAATATGCAAAGTTGAGTGTATTTTTAGGTATAAGGGATTTGTTGATTATTTTACCACGTTAACAGGATTGTTTATATGTTGAAAAATTGGGTTGTTGCTTTAAAATATGCAAAGTTGAGTGTATTTTTAAGGATTTGTTGATTATTTTACAACGTTGTTAACAGGATTGTTTATACCTACTTATGTTGAAAAGTTGGGTTGTTGCTTAAAAATATGCAATGTTGAGTGTATTTTTATAGGGATTTGTTGGTTATTTTACCACGTTAACAGGATTGTTCATACCTATGTTGAAAAATTAGATTGTTGTTTAAAAATATGCAATGTTGAGTGTATTTTTATAGGGATTTGTTGATTTATTTTACCACGTCGTTAACAGGATTGTTTATATGTTGAAAAATTGGGTTGTTGCTTTAAAATATGCAAAGTTGAGTGTATTTTTAAGGATTTGTTGATTATTTTACAACGTTGTTAACAGGATTGTTTATACCTACTTATGTTGAAAAGTTGGGTTGTTGCTTAAAAATATGCAATGTTGAGTGTATTTTTATAGGGATTTGTTGGTTATTTTACCACGTTAACAGGATTGTTTATACCTATGTTAAAAAATTGGGTTGTTGCTTAAAAATATGCAATGTTGAGTGTATTTTTATAAGGATTTGTTGATAATTTTACAACGTTGTTAAAGGGTTGTTTATTTTAATATTCTAATTACTTAATTAAGTAATAGTTTATAGAGACTTTTGAGTGCACAAAATTAGATATTGTTTATTATGGCAGATCTAGATGATCTCAAAAAACAAAGGGCTACCAAAAAGGGGTGCATTACTAGAATAGAAACATTTGTAATAGCCAATGAAAATAATTTATTGGCTGATCTTAATGAATATGTTACTAGGGAAAGTTATTTACAAAAACTTTTTGATGAATACTGTGAATTGCAATTAGAGATTGAAAAGTTGGATGAGAATGAGGCTAAAGATATGGAGGGTGTAGAATCCAAATATTTAACTATTTGGTCTAAAATAAAAACACAGATTAAAACGCTTTCTGATGTAAATCGGGCAAACAGAAACGCGCAGCAATCTCCCACGCAAGGGTTTTCGGGTAATATGAGCAATGCAAGGTTGCCAAGTTTAAATGCTCCCTCTTTCTCGGGAAAAGTCGAAAATTGGCAAACGTTTATAGACCTTTTTACGGCAATTATTGATAATAATACCACTTTGGACAATGTGCAAAAATTTCTTTATCTAAAGGGCGCGTTATCAGGCGAGGCATTAAATTTAATTAGTGATTTACCGTTGACAAATGACAATTACATTAATGCTATCGAGTTGTTAAAAAAGAGATACGACAATAAGTTAGTGGTAATAAACGCGCATCTAAAGGGTATGCTTGATACACCATCCGTGACAAAAGGCACTGGCAAGCAACTTAGATTCTTTTTGACACATATTAGGCAACATTTAAATTCGTTAAAGGCTCTTAAACTACCGGTTAAAGAATGGGATGTGTTATTAGTTTTTCTTTTTACGCAAAAGTTAGATTTTCAGACTCATAAAGCATATGAATTAGAGAAGGATAATGGCCAGGCGTTGCCAAATGTTGAGGAATTTCTTCAATTTTTGGAGAAGAGGTGTGCAGCGCTTGAAAACATTGAAGTAGATGGATTTAAAACGTTAAATTCGGGCTTAAGGGAAAGACCACTAAAGTCTTTATTAGCTCAGGAACAATTGGAAGATAAAAATAAACAAAAATGCAGTTATTGCAGTCGTGATGGGCACAGTATAGTCAAATGTTTTAAATTTTTGGGTTTAAAGTTAGCAGAAAAACGTACATTCGTGCAAGCTAATCGTTTATGTTACAATTGTATAGGCAAGGGTCATGGGGTAACAAAATGTCATGAAAAAGGATGCAAGACTTGCGGTAGGAGGCATCACACTATGCTACATCAGGAGGGGCGTAATAGTGGGCAAAGCTCAAGTCAAAATAATATGGGTCAAGGTCACGAGGGTCGAAATAATGGACAAGGTTTTAATCAGGTTGAGGGCAACCAGGTATCAAATAATGTAGGGTCAGGAACGGGTTCAGGAAACCAGGGATCATATTTGGGTATATCTGGTGATCAACATTTAGGGGTTTCCCACGGAGTTAATATGGGTAAATCACGGGAAGACAACATACAGCAGACTGCTGTTGCTTTTACTGGTTCAGGGTCGCAGATCCTACTGGCTACTGCCCAAGTAAATTTAGTGATGGCAGACGGAAGTAAAATAAAGGTAAGGACTTTGTTGGATTCGGGTTCTCAAACTAGTTTTATAACTAAAAAACTATTTCAAAAATTAAGGGATGCTGATTGTTATACAACAACTTTTAAAATCGGGGGTATTGCTAATAATATCACACAAGTGAATAAAATGGTAAATTTATTAGTAGAATCACAGGTGAATAATTACAAGGTCAAGGCTAGTTGTGCTATTTTGGACAAGATCACATGTCAATTACCTCAAGTATCGGTAGATAAAAATAAAATAAAAATTCCCGATAACATTAAATTGGCAGATCCATTTTATTTTAGACCTTCGGAGATTGATATGTTAATGTCAGCTGATTTGTACTTTCAGGTTGTGCGTTCTGAAATAATCAGGTTGGGTCCTGGTTTACCAGTTTTACAAAACACACAGCTAGGTTGGTTGGTTTGCGGGAGTGCACCAGTGTCGTCGCATTCCAAGGGTAAAATTTATCAAATAAGTGGCAATAATATGAGTGTTAATTTATTATGTCAATCTGAAATGTTGAAAGTTGAGGAGATAATACCAAAATTTTGGCAACTGGAAGAAGTTAGTAATAAACGATTTTTGTCCGTAGATGACAAGTTGTGTGAACAAAGGTTTCTTGAGTCATATAAACGCGTAGAAAACGGGAGATTTCAAGTAGATTTACCAATGCGTGATGAAAATGATTATTTGAAATTGGGAAATTCTCTTGAGTCTGCGCAAAAAAGATTTAAATCTCTGGAAAACAGGTTTAATAAAAATCCAGATTTATTTGTACGGTATAAAGACTTTATTGATGAATATGTTCATTTAGGTCATGGAAAGTATGTCGAGACAGGGATTGACAAAAATGTATACAGGGTCTTTCTGGCACATCATTGTGTAATTAGAAATGATGCTACGTCAACAAAACTTCGTGTGGTTTTTGACGCTTCAAGCAAAACTTCAACGGGATTATCGCTTAACGATATTATGCTTAAAGGCTTTCCGGTTCAGCCGGAACTGTTTGACATCCTTTGTAGATTTCGTACTTTTGAATTTGTTTTAGTTACAGATATAAAAAAGATGTATCGTATGATAGAAATAAATCCCAATCAAAGGTGTTTACAAAATATCTTGTGGAGAGACACACCTGATGAAGATTTTAAAATAATAGAGTTACAAACAGTAACTTACGGAACAAATTCGGCGCCTTTCTTAGCGACTAGGTGTTTAAATCAGTTAGCTACTGAGGAAATGTTGAAATATCCTCTTGCTTCTAAGGCTGTTCTGCAGCAGTGTTATGTTGACGACATTTTATGTGGGACAAACTCTAAAAGTGATACATTCGAATTAAAGGAGCAATTAATAAATTTATTAAAATCTGGTGGGTTTACATTGCATAAATGGTGTTCGAATGACATGTCTCTTTTGGAATCGATTGATGGAAATAATGATAATAGTGAAATAGCTATTGACGATGAAAACTTCTCAAATAAAGTACTTGGTATTGTTTGGCATCCTATTCAGGATACTTTTAAAATTTCGGTACCATCTTTAGAAAACATGGACTTGGAAAAGGTGACAAAACGTCAAGTTTTATCGAAAATAGCACAGATGTTCGACCCAATGGGATATGTAGGTCCAGTGGTTGTGGTTGCTAAGATCCTTATGCAAGAAATATGGGCTAGTAAAAGGGATTGGGATGACCAGTTACCATCGACAATTGTGCAAAAATGGAAAGTTTTTTCTGAAAAACTTTATTTATTATGTGAGTTGCAAATTCCTCGTTGGTTGTTTAATTCGCAGGAAATTGTTGATGTGCAAATTCATGGATTTTCAGACGCCTCTTTGGCAGCATATGGCGCGTGTGTATATGTTCGTGCTATTTACTTTAATAATACTGCTACGAGCAATCTTCTCTGCTCAAAATCTCGAGTAGCACCGTTGAAAACAATAACGTTACCACGGCTAGAGTTATGCTTATTGCTGTCACGATTGGTTCATAAAGTCTTATCAATTATTGTTGACTTGGAAATTAAGAAAGTATATCTGTGGACGGTATTAAGTTGGCTGAACTCATCTCCAAATCGATGGGCTACATTTGTAGCTAATAGGGTTTCTGAAGTGCAAGAACTTACTACAAATAGCAAATGGAGACACATAAGGTAGCAGGAAAATCCTGCAGACTTTCTTTCTCGGGGTTTAACCCCTTCCGACATTTTATCGAATAAACTTTGGTGGCATGGTCCAGGATTTTTGTTAGACGCGGAAACAAATTTCTTAGATTTGGAATATCCGAACGTCGAAATATTAACAGAACAACGAAAGGTTGTTCTTACTCAGACAGTTGCTGAACCTTTGATCGATTGGTTGAGATTCTCAAATTTTAATCGTTTGCAGAGGTCGATGGCTTATTGTTTAAGGTTTTTAAAACGAGCTAAGTCTCATGAACAGTTTAATGTAAATGAATTACATGAGGCACTACATAAAATAATTCTTTTAGTCCAGTTGGAAAGGTTCCAGAAGGAATATGAATATTTAAAATTAAACTCTAATACAGAATCGGATAAAGTTGGTGTTGTGTTTAAAGATAGTAGTGTGAAGTGTTTAAATCCATTTTTGGGTAAGGATGGATTATTGAGGGTTAATGGTAGACTGGCTAAGGCAGATATTGATTATAATCAAAGGTTTCCTGTCTTATTGCCAGCCAAACACCATGTTGTAACGTTACTTATTCGTTTGGAACATGAAAAACTTCTTCATGCTGGTCCGCAAGCGGTCTTAGCTAATTTGCGTCTAAGGTATTGGCCAATTCATGGAATGGTCCAAGTAAAATCAATTATTAAAAAGTGTGTGATTTGTCATAGATTGAGTTGCCTTACACCTGCGCATTTCTTAATAGGCGAACCGTTGACGTCTTTTCCTGAAAGGAATATATCTGATATTCCGGAAAATAAATTAAATTTTTGGGAGTTATGTACAAAAATAAAACAGAATTTTTGGAAACGGTGGTCGGTGGAATATTTGACTAGGCTTCAAAATAGACCAAAGTGGTTCTATCCAAGTAAGAATTTAGAAAAAGATATGATTGTACTTGTCAAAGAGGATAATGTGCCACCTTTAAAATGGCCTTTGGCGCGAATCATAAATATTACTCCAGGAATCGATGGTAAGGTGCGTATGGTAAATATTAAAACAAAGGATGGAGTATTTACTCGTTCTATAACAAAGTTGTGTCCTTTGCCATTTGAAGGCAATTCTTTGAAGCCAATGCTTCAAGGGGGGGAGAATGTTGCAGCGTGTAACCTGTTAACTTCTGCGCCACTGCGTATCGGTGTGCCTGGCGCCATCTCTGCGGCGGCTTACTCGCATCCAGCGGTCAATCACCCCCGCCAGTAAACATTATCCCTTAGAAGAGAGCGGTTGTGCAAATTTCGGCGGCACTATTACTCGCGCAAAAAGGCGAAACAGCGCGTTTTGCAAATCGTGAATGTGCGCGTATTTTGAATTTAGGTATTGTAAGGCATTTTTATGTAACTAAGGGACTTTAGTAATGGTGTTTATTCGTTTTAAATAAATTTTATTGTTTTACAAAATAACCTAAAAGTTTCATTTCGATTTCGCAAAATAAAGAGAAGATAGTTCCGTGTGCAGGGATATACAGTCCACTAAAAGAAATCAGGAAGGACCCCTACAGATATTAATAATAATAATAATAATAATAATAATAATAATAATAATAATAATAATAATAATAATAATAATAATAATAATAATAATAATAATAGTAATGAAAAGGAAAGAAAAACACAAAGTCTTCCTCCACAAAATTTAATGGAAAGGATTCCAAGTTTAAGGGTCTCTACATGTTTCGAACGCAGAAACGTTCATCTTCAGGAGACAGAAAGTTTTTAAATTAATGCTGATGGTGTTAGCAAAAGAGAAATTGAAATTTAGGACCTTAATGGACCTTTTATGGATTAAAAACTGAAGTATAGAAGAAACATGAAATAAAAGATTTGATAATGGTAAAACCATAGAGTGTTTAAAACAATATGAAGGGGTGTAAACCAACCAAATGAATTGGGGAAGAAGAAAACCTATCTAAGGTGTCGAAGCTTATTTAGAAACATTTAAAGGAAATTATGGATATAAGACATTATTGTGAAGGTACAGTCGTTGTGTTTTTACATAAAATTGTTGTAGTGAAAAGAATTTTTGGGGTCCTACAACAATTTTATGTGAAAACACAACGATTGTACCTTCACAATAATGTCTATTATCCATAAGCTCCTTTAAATGTGTTTAAATAAGCTTCGACACCTTAGATAGGTTTTCTTCTTCCCCAATTCACTTGGTTGGTTTACACCCCTTCATAATGTTTTAAACACTCTATGGTTTTACCACTATCAAATCTTTTATTTCATGTTTCTTCTACACTTCAGTTTTAAATCCATAAAAGCTCCATTAAGGTTATAAATTTCAATTTCTCTTTTGCTAACAACGAAAAAAAATTTTTTTTTAACATTATGTTTCTACACCAATTTGCTCAATTTTGTAAAGTGCATTATTAATCAAGATATCTTTGCTAACTTCTATCCCTATCCTCCTCAAATAAAGAACTCACCCTGCGAATATGTACAATGCTTTTATTCTCGCAGTAAATTCAGGTTACTTCGTATATTGGTATAAGTTTCCATATTTATCCTATTAAAATCAAGAGTGCCAGTTAAAAAACTTTGATATAAACGTCATGTTGCCTATCAACGGTGTAATGTTTGTTAGTGGAAAATTGACAGTATCGTTGATACTTTGTTATATTCAGAAGAATTCTTTAATAAATACAAAAATCAGCTTGACCACCCAATAAACCAATAGATTATCAATACTTGTGGATTAAATGAAGCAAAAATGCCACGACTATCTCAAAGGGAAATGGAAAATGCTGTAAGATAACTTGATTAATGATGCACTTTACAAAATCGAAAACGACAGTAGATATTCGCAAAATCCCAAAAAGGTCCCGTGGTATGATCAATATCGATGAAATGTTAGATTCAAAAAATATCAGCATGGTCTTCCTGCAAAATGGGGAGCAAGTGAAATTTTTTTCAAAATGCACGACATTTTATTTTACCCTATCTTATAGCCCCCGGTCAAAATCTAAGAAGCTGTTACAAATGATTCAATAGAGGATGAAAATACCTTTCGAAATGTGACCAGCTTTCTGAAATGCGTTCAGTATATCAGGAATTAAACGGTATCAAATTTGACTAAAAAATGCTCTATTAACGATAATTATGTGCAGCAGTTTAGATGGGCATACTTAACCGCGGTAAGGGAGGAGAAAAATTTTTTGCTTTGCTATTTACAAGTAACTAAGAAGGAACTCGGCTATTATTTTATCGTAACCGCTTAACTATCACAGAAGAAATTCATATTAAATGTGCATCAAGCTTTCGAATAAACTGCCAATTAATATAAATCTGTTAGTATGTCAAAAACATTAAAAAAATAGATAATGGACAATAAACCCTAATCATTAATGAACTTCTTAGGTAATGAATGGTAAACCTATTTTATTTTGTGTCATTTCCTTTTATTCCACATTGTAAAGCATAATTGAAATAATTATTTCTCACAATTCCCAATATTTTCTAATAATAGATAAAACATGGTTTTCCAAAATATATTATTTAACATTATAATATGCAAAATTTTAAATGCTTCTAGCACTTACCTATTAGTAATACAATACTGTCTATTTTCTCATAATATTGATCTTCCACAAAGAAAATCAAACAAAAAATGTATTGTAATGACAATGGTAATAAATTTAAAAATTGAAATAACATTCTAAGGGCAAGATTCGGTTCACTTCCTTGTAAGAGAGTAAAAGCGCCTGTTCTTCCGCCTAAGCCATAATTAGGAGAATATAATATAAGAAATATTCCATTCCTACGGGCTAAAATCATTTAAAGTTTGTCAAAACATGATATTTAAACAAAAACATTTTAATTTACATCTCAAAACCAAAGGAAAACTGTGTGAAAAGCATTTAGTTTCCATTATTTATAGGCCGAACATAAGAGATTTTAAATGTATTATCTGGATGACTTATTCCCGCGCATTAAATGCGAACATCTGATTGGCCCAAAGTTACCAGGCAACCTACACTCTAAGAACCTTGGATCTTACCCCTCGAAGGCCCCATTCGTCAATTGCCTTGCCTTCTTTAATTTAAACTGTGCAGGTTTTCAAAAACAAGTAAAATCTGAAATGAATAAAGTTTCCTTGCGACAAGTTCGTATTTGTTACTGAACTTTGACACGTGAAGGTTTTTCCATCTGAACAATGAGTTACCATTCAACATATTTTCTTTAAATTACTTTCCATTAAAAACTTCCCCGTACATTAAAATGGAACTATTGAGGCGACATAATGGATCGAATATTAATTATATCTGTTCGTGTTAAGCGTCTAAATGGAAAATTAATGGAAATGTCTCCATTATCGAAAAGTGTTTAGACGCACATAGACTGTAATGGATATTAAGTTAAGCGATGGTAATTTAATAAGGATAAATCACGGTGTCACATTTGCGACGTGGTGCAGCATAAAAAGTGACAAAAATGTTCCTATACCGGATGGTACACACACGAACAAACCTGGACTGGCCATGGAAAATCCCACGTGATTTTTTAACCTCAAATTTGGGTTCCCCTATTAGGGAAGGGCACCTAATTTAAGATAGTTGTCTAACTTCTAATATATTTACTGCCATCTCGTAGAAATAGAAGAAACTATTTTATTTTAAGGTATTCATTACTGTGTTGCATTCTTAGTCTCCGATCGGCCGTTGTTTGGTGGACCGGTGCAAGTGTTCAATTATTTACGTTTAGAGTTTTTTGATCAAAGTGTAAAATCGACAAAAGAAACTAGGTAAGCTAATTGCAATACTAGTTTTGGTGCATAATAGCTTAGGTAATGTTAGGTACTATTTTGCCGTCTTCCTTTGAAAAGCCGTATGTGCAGGAAACATAAATGTGAAATTGCGTTTAAAGTATATTGCCTGGATTCTTACTTTTTTGTTTATTTCTTTATGTAAATAATGTGCCATGGCATTTACAATGACAATAAAATTATATGTTGCTAATTTTTTTGGTTTAAATCCTTTTAGTTTTTCAAAAAAGCACTTACGGCTTTTTAGTCAAGCAACAGCTTCATTATTATTACAAATTAAATGCCGTATCTGCAATTGAATTAAAAATAAGTGCCAATAAAACATTTTATAATTTTTTATATTAAATACTTTATATTTCGGAAAAAATATAAAAACAAAATTCACAAAAAATTAAAAAACAAAATTCACAAAAAATTTAGGACCAACACTAAATATCAATATATTGTACGGATTGTATCCTTCCGTACACACGTCTGGACGAATACTAACGCGAATTCTTAATAAAAACGCGGCTTATGCGTGTTACTCGATTAAAACGCCGCCGTGTGTGCATATCGCTCTCAGTCTATCTCGTATTTTAATCGAGGCTTGTGCATATACCGCGGTATAATTGAAAAATTGGCTTTATTTTGCACATACGGCAAAGTTATATGTATGTTTTTACCAGTTAATTGAAGAGATACCGCGTATTCCATTTGTAAGATGATGTAGTAAAAGCGTAAGACCACATAATATATGAAAAAAAACAATTTTTTATTTTTTTTGCAGATACGGCCTTTTAAATGAGGACGGCAGTATTATTTTCTGACAATAAATTCCTTCTAAGACCTAGCCCAAGGAACAACGACGTAAATGCAAATTTTCCATTTTCGAGTTAAACACGTTAAAGCGTTAAAAATAGTTTGATCTTTCTAGAGAAACAATGCCGTAAGGATAACTCACCTAGGTACCGATAGAGGGCAGACACATCGTTATGCCAAATATCAATTTATAACGACTTTTGGCGCCAACAACGTCGCAAGAAAGAACACTCGCAACTGCCAGTTATGAATCGACCTTTGGATGGGACATTTGTTCTCCGCGTGAAAAGTGACGTAAATGCATCTAACAGAATTTTTAAAACATTTTTTGCCTTAAGTTCAGTGCTACATTGACGTAATTGTAAATGGTTACCTATCCTGACATTTTAGTTTAAATACAGTGCAACAACGACGTAAGTGTTCATTGAGTCATTATTAACCTTAAAATTAGTAATCTTTTATTGGCGTAAATGTTGTATACGTCATTATTGTCACAATTTTGCATTAAAGTAAGTACTAAAACATTTTGATAATCAGAGAGTTATGGTTTTTTTTTTTTTTAATTTATTTATTTTACGTCGGCCTTTTTCCGCAACGAGGCCAATCACCGACGCCAGGGAATTTGTCACACACTATCTGGTAATTTTGCCGAATCCCTCTTTGTCGAGGGTAGGGTTCTTTATCGTGCCAACATCCATGACACGGGGCCCACAGTTTAACGTCTCTTCCGAAAGACGGCGCACCTCTTAAACCAAATTCCAAATTTAACATCGACGTTGTCGGCACCGGAAATGGAACCCGGGCCTACGATCTGTGAGGCTGCTGCGCTGACCACTAGACCACAACGTCGACTGAGTTATGGTTATCCTGACATTTTAGTTTAAATACAGTGCAACAACGACGTAAGTGTTCATTGAGTCATTATTAACCTTAAAATTAGTAATCTTTTATTGGCGTAAATGTTGTATACGTCATTATTGTCACAATTTTGCATTAAAGTAAGTACTAAAACATTTTGATAATCAGAGAGTTATGGTTTTTTTTTTTTTTTAATTAATTTATTTTACGTCGGCCTTTTTCCGCAACGAGGCCAATCACCGACGCCAGGGAATTTGTCACACACTATCTGGTAATTTTGCCGAATCCCTCTTTGTCGAGGGTAGGGTTCTTTATCGTGCCAACATCCATGATACGGGGCCCACAGTTTAACGTCTCCTCCGAAAGACGGCGCCACCTCTTAAACCAAATTCCAAATTTAACATCGACGTTGCCGGCACCGGGAATGGAACTCGGGCCTACGATCTGTGAGGCTGCTGCGCTGACCACTAGACCACAACGTCGACTGAGTTATGGTTAATATTTTATTTTTAGTGGTAAAATTCGAAGCAAAAATTTAAAACAATTTTAATTTCCACCAAAATCTTTATAAGATTTATTTTAGGTTTATAATTGGGATGTATTTGTATGCCATAGAAAAGTACCAAATTAAATCAATCACACATAATGAGGGTGATGCAGTACACAGTGTAATAGAAAAATCTTTGAAGAAATTGAAAAAATCTGGCCCCATATACGTTCCCGAACAATATATATTTTTACTATAAAATGCTAAAAAACAAGAAATTCATACATGATAATGAGCTAAATTACAATGATCTTATAGATTTAAAACGATTGAGCGAAGAGCTTGGCTTTAATAATTAATGGCGACCAGGTCAAGGTGGCAGAAGTAAAAATGATACGTTTTATAAAGTGAAGTAATATTGACTATTATAAGACGAGTTATAAAGATGATGACTATTAGTTCCAGTCAGAATAATTGGAACTAGAAGTTCAGAAGCGAAAACTAAAAAAAATTACTTAACATCCAGCATACCTACGATTCCAAAGGGATTTAAAAAGCTAGTTGCAAGCAAACATTGTTCCAAAATTTTATGAATCTTTTTTCAATACCCTGTTTTAGGAATTACAAAAAACTGATTCTAAAGTTTAGAATCTAAACTTATTTTTAAGTAGTTTTATTAAAGAATGTCTGAATGTTTACTTTGTTCTAAACTTAATATATCGTTTTTTTTTAAATTTAATACGTTTAATTTTTTTTGTTAAATACACGACTTTGGGAAGAACAATGACGTAACTGGAATTTTTTAATTTTTGAGAAGCGATTATTTTCATAGATTTGTTAAAATCCAAATATTACTTATACAACATTAATTCTGGGTACCTACGCCTTTTATTTTCATAATATACATTCAATGCTTTTAGTATGTGTATCTTCGTATTGTAATATCTTTTATAAAATATTATAATTTTTAAATGTGTTTTCTGAATAATTATACATTTTGCATTTATGTCGTTGTTCCTCCGGAGGTGCGAATGTGAAAAACTTTTTAATGCGTTTATATTTTGCATTAGGTTCTGTATGAACCAAAACAAAACAAAAGCTTAAAACTTGTGACGTGCGTTACACCTGTAAAATATTATTTAAAAGTTTCAAACTGGAGAGAGTGTCATTTTTTTAGAGATACGAAAAAAAGTTATAAGAAAATATTGCGTCTCATCATATTTTGAGTCTATACCCAAAAAATGAATATAATAAAGTAAATTTATGCAAATTTTGCCTTTATAAATATTAAATAAAAATAAGATTTTTTCATCTACAAATGACCGTTGCCGTCACCGTCACCGTCACCGTCACCGTCACCGTCACCGTCACCGTCACCGTCACCGTCACCGTCACCGTCACCGTCACCGTCACCGTCACCGTCACCGTCACCGTCACCGTCACCGTCACCGTCACCGTCACCGTCACCGTCACCGTCACCGTCACCGTCATCGTCATCTCAAATGCGACCTGCAACCAATGCCATCCCAATCGACGTCGTCTTTATGCACGTTTACCAGTTAACACCATAGAGAATTTACCTTTAGATAAGCAAACAATAATCATGAAAGTGGCAGTTTTATGGCCTCGCGCATGTAAACAAAGCTAGACACTATTAGCCATGCGCACTGCAACATTATCGTTTGACGAATGGGAAAATAGACAGGTCCGGGCTGTAAAATTTAAATTCTTGCCAAAAAATTGGAATTTCTTCTCAATTTTTGATCAAGTTGGGAAAAAAGGTAGTGATTTCTGGCATTTTTAGTAGTAGCAAACCTATCAGATTTTAAGGATAGAAAATTGTTTTTACGGTTTTGTTTTTACGGTTTTGTTTTAAAAATGATTCGTCGTCGTGTTTTTAGTTCGAAAAGGAAGAGAACAAGAACAGGGAAATTAAACTAGTCTTATAAAATTGAATATAAAAACAAACAAAACCAGCAAAATATCTACGGTGTTATTGCGTACCTAACCTCAATACATCACTACTCCATACTTACCGAAAATACGAAATACCAGGTATTTTACCCCTATTTGGGCATAACAAAATTATACAACGGCTGCTACTAGTACTAGTTATTGTTTATATTCCAATCCGAGTCACTAAAAAAGCACAAACACAATTCACTAAACTACACAAAAACTAGAAATCCGTAAATATTAAACACTCACAATCCACGATAGCTAAGAAAACTACAAGAAATCCACAGAGAAACCTTAGAACAGAACAACAAAAATGACGGCCGAGCCGGTTCTGGATAGTATCATGAGCATGTCGATTTCTGTCGATAAAGTAGGACAGGCCGATAACACGAGGTTTGTGCGCATGCACGAAGGTGTCCAGAAGGAAGGCAGCTAACCGGCGAGCCATGCGCTCGGACCGAGGGACGTATTTTTTCACCTATAAAACGTACCTTTGTTTGCGCAGGAGATTAGCTGTACGTATCTAAAGGTAAATTGTCTATTGTTAACACCAAATAACTTTACTGGACCGACAATTTTAAATAAATTACAGAATGCAAAAAATTGTGTTTTTAATATTAACAGTCATAATAAATAGTAGCTTTTTAGTTAACATTTTATATATTATAATATGTTGAAATAAAATAATTTTTGGAAAAGAGGTATGTAAGTATACTTTTTTGTATATCTATACGGTCGTAGAAAAAATAATGTTCCCAACTCATGCGTAAAGTGTCTTTCCCGCCCTTGACCGCTTGCCCGAACTCCGCTCCGCGTCGTTCGGGTCGACTGCAGTCGCGTGCCGGAAATGTATCACTTTCCGCACTTGTTAGGAAAATAACTATTTTTAATTTTTTTTTGGAAATTCACTTATCGTCACTTTTTTTACTCTTTTGTGTCAGTTTATTTAAGATACTTATTTCGAATCAGACTAACTTCATTTTAAAATTTAATTATCGCATAAAATCAATTTATAGAAAAAAAAATTTTTCTTTAAAAATTTAAGGCGCCTCTGGTCTACTTGTCTTGTTTGCCTAGGGCAAATTTAAATTTAAACGAAACTATGTAGTAAATAAAAGCTGTTATGTAAATAATTTATTTCTTTATTTTCTAACGTATCCTAACCTACAATTTTTACTTTTTCAGGACAAGCCTATACACGTACCTTTAATTTGTACATTTCTATAATCGCCTTTTTCTCTCTTCCCACACTTATGGTGCTGGCTCACCATCGTGTGCTTTCAATTTTGTCTGAATTTTCTTCTGGATTAATATAATTGACCCTTTCTCTTTTTTTATTCTAGTTCATTTCAGATTCTCCTACAATTAGTTTCTTTCTCTTTTAATAACAATTTTTTACATTGATGCACAGACTGCTTGAGCCCAAGGTATAGGTACCGTAAAATGGGGTGAATAGCAACACTTTTAAGCATTAATGCATCTATACCGCAAGTAGTATTATGCGTAAAATAAATATTTAATATGCCAATAATAGATCTCGGTGTCCTTTGTAAGGATTCCTATATTTTTTTTCTTTAAAAATAATTGTAAAAATAATATCTAATATGGTGTGTTGTGATTTACCTTACAACCGGTGTGAATAATCGCAAATGTAAAGATGTCGATACTGACGACAACCACAACGACGACAACATATACAGTGAGGACGTAAAGTCTGGAATAAATTCATTATCAGGGAACGCTGAATGTTATTAAAAATCGCTCGGACACGTCGATTTTGTTTTTTTAATAAGCATTTTCTTCAATATTTTTTATTATACAGGGTGTCTCCGAAAGCACTCTGCTTGGACCAACTTTAATTTTTTAAATGGGAACCCACATTTTTTTTTAAATTTTAGGATTCTGTGCATAATTGTGAACATTTTTTATCTAACATGTCATTATGATTTATCGACAGTTAAAGTTTGAAAATAAATAAAACAATTAATTATTTATCATTTTAATAAATGTTGAAAATGTTGCCCAAAGGTTAATTGGCAGTAACCTAGACGATCGAAAAATTCTTTCTGCACATTTCTGACAACTTCCGTAGTGATTGTCCGTATTTCTTGAACAATTCGATTCTTTAAGTCCTCCATGTCCATTGGCTTAGTTTGAAAAACTTTACCTTTAAGGTAAACCCACAGAAAAAAGTCAAGGGGTGTTAAGTCGGGAGACCTCCGCGGCCATTCAATAGCTCCCCTCCTTGCAATCTATCTATTTTCAAAAATAGTATTAAGATAAGCGCGAACTTTTGAAAATAGATGGATTGGAAGAAGGGGAGCTATTGAATGGCCGCCGAGGTCTCCCGACTTAACCCCCCTTGACTTTTTTCTGTGGGGTTACCTTAAACGTAAAGTTTTCCAAACTAAGCCAATGGACATGGAGGACTTAAAGAATCGAATTGTTTAAGAAATACAGTCAATCAGTCCGGAAGTTGTCAGAAATGTGCAGAAAGAATTTTTCGATCGTCTAGGTTACTGCCAATTAACCATTGGGCAACATTTTCAACATTTATTAAAATCATAAATACTAAATTGTTTTATTTATTTTCGAACTTTAACTGTCGATAAATCATAATGACATGTTAGATAAAAAATGTTAACAATTATGCACAGAATCCTAAAATTAAAAAAAAAAATGTGGGTTCCCATTTAAAAAATTAAAGTTGGTCCAAGCAGAGTGCTTTCGGAGACACCCTACCCTGTATAATAAAAAATATTGAAAAAAATGCGTTTTAAAAAACAAAATCGACGTGTCCGAGCGATTTTTAAAATCATTCAGCGTTCCATAAATAATGAATTTATTCCAGACTTTACGTCCTCACTGTATAATATATTAAATGTAGCAGCTTATATAGACGAAAATTTTCAAAAGGCGATCAGGGGTCGAAATTGGACATGTGCAGGATGTATAACATATCGCAGAATTTCTGCGATATGTTAACTAACAGCTCGCCACCTGTCGCGTTTCCACGTGTTGTGATTCACTCCACTTTTTACTAATTTCTGACCAATCATATTTAAAAATTCATAGAATCGTTACATTTAAGTTGCGATGTTGCCAAATGTAAAAATTATTAGTAGGATGGTACTAACGACCTGTGTTATCACGCTTTACCTTAAATTTAAATGTTAAGTAGGTTTATCAGATAAAGTTTTTTCAGGAACAAAAACTTAATAAAAAATATCCCTTTTAAATATTATAACCTCAAAGCCATTTTTTAAAAAAAAAATATTTTTGTCCTTTACGTATTAGGGAAAGGTCCCAGGAACTTACTAAAAAAGTTTTAAGTTTCTGAAAAGTAAACAGATTGGTAAAAAAAATAAAACATTATTTTCCTGAAAATCGTTGCGTTTGGTACAGCAGTTGCGATTCACCCCATTCTACGGTACCTTTATTAAGATTATAAATACCTTTAATGGGATAAAGGCTTTTAAGAGTTCTGTTAAAGTACCTAACTCCTTAGGGTTAGAAACTAAATGGACTTTTGTTTAGCTCGGAAAGCTACAAATAAATTATAATTTTAAAGTTTACTTTTAAATAATGTTCTATAGTTTTATCATTCTCGCATCCTCGTAAGAAGAAAATAATGGTTTGATGGTGTATTTCTTAATATAAAATTTTCATCCACTTCTGTTGGTCTCCTTTTTTGCATTTAAAAGACGTAAGTACCTACATATTTGATACACTAATAATCCCAGATACGTACAAAAAAAATTCTAATGTAGGTAATATAGAAAGTTTATTTATTTATTTATTTAATAGAATCTATAAATAAATGTAAATGAAAAACAAAAAAATGTTTTGAAGGTTTTGTAGGGACGCTCAACCTTTTTTTATTTTATTAGAAGAAAGATCGCACATCATGTATACAGGGTGATTCATTAAGGGTGGCGACCGGCCATATCTCGGAAACTACTAGGCATAGAAACTTGAAGAAAAAAAAATATGATTAAAGCGGTCATGAGAAAATTCTGGAAATTACTTTTAAGTTCCGCATTTTGCCGCAAGAGGGCGTAATTGAAAAGTAAATTTTAAAATTTTACATAACTTCGAAAATTCCACATTAACGTATATGTTTGATAACACCATTTTAAAGCTTAGACAATAATTATGCTCATTGGCGTACCGAATTTAATAAGAGTGGGGAAGCTGTTAAAAGTGTAAACATTTAAATCGCTGTAACTTCTAAACGACTTATCCGATTTTAGCAAACTAAAGACTGTTTGGAAGAGAAATGTATGCACGAACAAACCCGAAAATTCAAATCATACGGTATAATTATGATACCATAATCGAAAAGTAGATGAAATTTGCAAGAAAAGATGTGAAGACAGGAGTTCGATATCTTTGTTCGTTTCAGAGTTATTGCCAATAAATTAATTTTTAATACAAATTGCGCCCTCTAGCAATTTTATTGGAAACTATCTTGTACCAATAGATACGACAATTGAAGGTTCTTCCAAACAAGCTTAAATTTAGTAAAATCGTATAAGTCGTTTAGAAGTTACAGCGATTTTAATGTTTAGACTTTCAATAGCTTCTCCCACTCTTATCAAGTGAAACTGTAAACATTAAAATCCCTGTAACTTCTAAACGACTTAACCGATTTTACTAAATTTAAGCTTGTTTGGAAGAGAAAGGTAAGTACCTTCAATTGTCGTATCCAATGGTACAAGATAATTTCTAATAAAATTGCTAGAGGGCGCAATTTGTATTAAAAATTATTATTTTGGCAATAACTCTGAAACGAACAAAGATATCGAACTGCGGTCTTCACATCTTTTCTTGCAAATTTCATCTACTTTTTGATTATGATGTCATAGTTATACCGTATGACTTGAATTTCCGGGATAAAATCGAAAAACTGTTATTATTACAAATTGCGCCCTCTAGCAATTTTATTACACACTATCGTGTACTATTGAATACGGCGATTGAAAATACTTACCTTTCCCTTCCAAACAAGCTTAAATTTAGTCAAATCGGATAAGTCGTTTACAAGTTACAGCGATTTTAATGTTTACACATTCAATAGCTTCCCCCACTCTTATCAAGGCCGGTACGCCGATGAGCCTTAAATCAAAATGATGCAGAATTGTCTAAGCTTTTCGATGATGTAATCAGAGTAATACCTTAATATGGGAAATTTCAGAGAAATTTAGAATTAAAAAAAAAAAATTTAATTGTGCCCCCTTGCGGCGAAATGAGGAACTTAAAAGTAATTTCCAGAATTTTCTCATGACCGTTTTAATCAAAATTTTTTTTTTCTCCAAGTTTCTATGCCTAGTAGTTTCCGAGATATGGCCGGTCGCCACCCTTAGTGAATCACCCTGTATATTTAAATTAGTCCAGGCATTACAGCCCATATGAGGACGTTAGCTTGCAAAATTCATGGTAGTTCTGGAAATGGGCTTATTTTATGTTTTTTGGGCCGCTGAATCCAAATTTTTAACTTCCCACAAAAAATTCCCACAGCCCAAGTTTTGAAAAAAGGATAAAAATATCGTTTTTTTTTGGAAAAAAATTGTTATTTTGTATATTTTAGACAAAAACTACCTAGAAATTCGGAAAGTAGACAAAATTTGCGACAAAAAAAATTCTTAAACTTTTTGACGTAGGACGGACGTAGTGGGCGCTGATGTGACTTGAAGCATGCTCATTGACGACTCAGGGTACATACTCCGAGTTACGCACTTTGCTTAACAGTCCACGTAATGTACGTTCCCTCTCTCTTCATCCCTTTTATCTTTTGTTTTAACCCTCCGCCACCCTACTTTTTTACATCTTATTTTTAACATTAGGAAGTCCTCCCCTTATCGCCAACTTTTCCTTATCTGTTTTCAGACAAGTTGAGAATTAAGAACACATCTACATGTTTGAAAAATATAGAGTTTTATTACTAATAAACAAAGTAACTTTAAATTTTTCTTCTTCGCTTAATTGCAGCTGAGGGCCCAGGTTTATCTACCTACGTCACTTTGGCCACTACTATCAGATCCGTCATCTGTTACTTCGTGGGTTTCATACAAGACTGAAACAAAGAAACATTTGTCAGTCAAGCTTAAAATTAAGTTCTTGTGCGAAACATATATAATTTGTTGCAAAGTACTGTTTTTAGAGCAGATTGATTGATCCATTGTAGGAAAAAAGACAAAAAAAGGTAGTTTAAAAACGACTAACCTGACAATTGCTCCATGTTTTCGGACTCTAGAAAAGCAGGACCATCAGATTTCTCCAACATAATCCCATTAACTTGATCGACCTTTTCAAACAACAGTTCGAGTTCCACTGCTTGTGGATCCTCTTCATCAAAATCCTCAACGATACCTTTAGGGCTATTATCGCATGAATTGCTGCACTCAGGACACCTTATTGAACATTTCAATCCACTTTTCTTGCATCCACACGCGCTTCGGCAGCCTTTTTTTACACCTGCAGGAGATAAGTTTTGGTGGAGCGGGAGGTTTAAAGGTAGTGACAGAAGATAGTCCGTAGCTAGTTTTTTCCCAGCTCCATTATTGTGCTTTCATGACATTTCCTTGCCAAAGTTGGACTTGGTGGTACGTCCTGAATGAGTGTTGCTCAGCAGCAGCTTCAGTAGGAGGCAAAGAAGCTAGGTTGTGTTTACTGTTGTACGTAGTTCTAATAAAACACTGAAGTCTAAAACCGTTTAAATTCATGGTTTCATCCTTGCAACCATACAAACGAAGTAAAAATTGATTTCCTGCTTTTGCGATAGCTTGTGCGTCAGCATTTGGAGTCTGAAACACCTGAGCCAAGAAAATCAATTCTGGGTTTTGGACCAGGACTTTAATAAATTTGGGTTTACCGTGGCCAAAAATAAAAATAACAGTCCCAAAAACAGCCACATATACAATACCACGTTTTTTAAAACAACTAATTCAAAAAAACACAATGAAAATCTTATAAAACACGTCAAAACTGCGAGCGCGATAAACATGTCCAGGCACGCTTTCGGAGCAGTGGCGCATGTTCTTAGGCGCGCTAACGTCCTACGCGTTCGCCCTACGTAAATATTTATATAGAACCTCTTTTGTTGCAAATTTTGTCTACTTTCCGAATTTCCAGGTAGTTTTTGTCTAAAATATACAAAATAACGATTTTTTTTCAAAAAAAACGATTTTTTTTTTCAAAATTTGGGGGGAATTTTTGGTGGGAAGTTAAAAATTTGGATTCAGCGGCCCAAAAAACATAAAATAAGCCCATTTCCAGAACTACCATGAATTTTGTATTTCCTGGACTAAATATATTATACGACATTTTCGACGTTTTATTTCAACTTGAAAAAAGGAAATTTGTAACCCTTAAAAAGTTTCAAAGAGGGTACAAAATTTAATTTTAAAAGCGACATTGTGGTGAAACTATATTAATTTGCGTAATAAGTTCCGGAACTTTATTGTCCAAGAAAAGCGGGAGCTGCAGGCTATGTAAAATAATACGTCCTCGAAAGTTCTGATGAAATTAAATAATTTTAATTGGTATTTTTTTTATATTAATTATTTACGTTAATAAATATCGTTTTAACAGCTATATTAATGTAAATAAAATAGTAATTAAATATTATCCTCGGAAAACTCATTGGTAAGGACTCCTTAAGGACACTGATTTGGGGGGTGATAATAATTAAGGTTTACTTCCCTAGGGATTTAAGTAAATAGACTAGAGTAAGTAAATAAAATATAATAATAATAATAATAATAATAATAATAATAATAATAATAATAATAATAATAATAATAATAATAATAATAATAATAATAATAATAATAATAATAATAATAATAATAATAATAATAATAATAATAACAATAATAATAATAATAATAATAATAATAATAATAATAATAATAATAATAATAATAATAATAATAATAATAATCATAATCATAATAATAATAATAATAATAATAATAATAAACATGTGCGCCATATTACAAATACCAGCCTCAAGCAGTCTTGGAAACAGATAGAGCGGTACTGTATTGGGACAGGCCTATAACGACGGATAGGACAGTGGACTTTAACAGACCGGACATCGTCATCATTGACAAAGAGAAAAAGACTGGAACCATCATTGATATAGCTGTACCGCTATCTCATAATGTCAGCAGAACTGAGGCAGCAAAAGTCACAAAGTACGAAAACCTTGCAGTAGAGCTTAAGAACATCTGTCAGTTGTCTAAGATTTCCATAGTCCCACTGGTAATTTCGGCTGAAGGGATTACTTCGACGAATCTCCCTAAAAATCTTCAGGACATCGGATTATCCCAGAACATCACAGGATACGCGCAGAAGGCAGTTATACTTCAGACTTGCCATATAGTCCGCAAATTCCTGAACGGAGCCTGAGTGGGCGGAACTGAATTGTTTTTCCACCAGGTTACCCAGCCTAGTCATCAGGCTAAATGATTACCAGCGAAAGCTGAGTTAGCGTAGAAAATAATAATAATAATAATAATAATAATAATAATAATAATAATAATAATAATAATAATAATAATAATAATAATAATAATAATAATAATAATAATAATAATAATAATAATAATAATAATAATCCGGGGGAGTTGCCTGTCTCCTATCGGACGCGTCCCCAGGTGGCGGATAGGGGAAAGCTCTAATCAGCCTAGCTGACGAGTAGGTGCGAAATAAAATAACACCCGCGGAACAAAAACAGGTAAACCGCTGCTGGGGCCAGCAACCCCAGCAGTGTGACATGTTGACGCTATAAGGACTCGTCGAAATCGCTACTCGGGCGTGGCGGAGACTCAGGCTGACTCCGTTCGGAACCGCCCTAATGACCAGTCTGTTGCAGGACCCAGTGGAACCGGTGCCGCTGACCTGCAAAAGGCAAACACCGACGCAATGAACAGAAATCGAGAAACAACACCACCCAGCAGAGATGCTTTGAAAGTTCAAGGACATCCAACCACTCTACAGGGCAGACTGCGACAGAGAATAAAATAGACAGATGACATGAATGAATTTCTATATCGCAGCTTTCTTGTTTTAACCAATATGGAAACTAAAACCATAGGATACAGCAAAGAACTACACATACAAGTAACGAGACAATTCCCAGAGCTTAGGCAAAGAACAATACAAAACATCCTGGACCAAAAACGAGCCATCCTATCGGCAAACAAAATCTCTCCAGAAACAATGGACCGAATAAAAAGAGAAGCCGAACAGGAATTAGGAATAAATCCAACAACACCACCAAGAAATGAAAACCAAACCATAAACGAGCAAAGGGGAGAAATAACCGAAGAGGAAATACAAATACAAAACTGCTTCGAAGAGACATACATGCAATATTACGGAACTATGCCAAACCTAAGACCAAAACTACCCAAACTGAAAGCAAAAATTAAAGCAAATACGAATAAAATCATCATACAAATAAACAACATAATAAAGAACAGAATAAAAAACGAAGACAATCTCACCAACATACACAACCTGGCCTACATAGGAGCGGCAACAGTCTCAAAAATCATTGCACCAAAAAAACCCCAAAACAAACAAACCCAAGAAACAAATATGCCACCACCATGGGAAAGACGAATCAACAAAAAGATAGATGAACTACGAACAGAAATAGGAAGACTAACAAAGGCAAAAGAACCAAACGCAAGTCAAAAGCTAAAGAACAAAGCTCAACAAATAATAGCAATACATAAAAATGCAGAAAATAACAGACCTACTCAAACAGAAACTTGCTGCCAAATCCAAAAGACTAAGGAGACTTAAAGAAAGTGACCAACGTAGAAAACACAACAAACAATTTAAAGAAGATGAAAGACAATTTTACAGAGAACTAAACCAAAAAACAAACAACGATAAAAAAAATTAAAACCCAGATAATGAAAAAACTAAACCCTATTGGAGCAGTATATGGTCACATGAGAAGAAACACAAACAAACATCAAGATGGATCAGAGATAAAAAAACAAGAATGCACAACAAAAAACAAATGAACAATCATAACATAACAATAGAAGATGTACAAAAAGCCATAAAGAAAACACACAGTTGGAAATCACCAGGAAAAGACGGGCTGCATAACTTTTGATGGAAACGATTTACAAGCACACACGATAAAATAGCACAACTATTCTCTGAGATTGTAAAAGGACAAGCAGAAATGCCCGATTTCATGACTGAAGGACTAACATACTTACTCCCAAAAACAACACCGACCAGCAGTTACCCAGATAAATACAGACCGATTACATGTCTCCCAACCATTTATAAGATATTAACATCAATTATCACAGACAAAATATATGCACATCTAACCGAAAACAACCTATTAGCAATAGAGCAAAAAGGATGCAGAAGAAAAACCAAAGGCTGCAAGGAACAACTGATTGTTGACACCATTATAACACAACACAAAAAGAAAGAAAGGAAACCACTGTACACTGCATACGTCGACTACAAAAAGGCTTTAGACAGTGTCCCACACTCGTGGCTACTAGAAGTGCTAAAAATTTATAAAATTGATCCGTTTATTCAGAGCGTCCTGAAACAAACAATGACTAAATGGAAAACAACACTAAGCGTAAACAACAACAAAAACAAATTCACAATAGACAACATAGAAATAAAACGCGGAATTTTCCAGGGCGACGCGCTTAGTGCACTTTGGTTTTGCATGGCAGTGAACCCTCTCTCACACATGCTAAACAAAACAAACAAAGGTACAACCATAGAAAACAACACAATAAGCCACCTCCCCTATATGGATGATCTAAAATTATATGCAGACAACAAAGAAAACATCGAAAAACTAATACAAATCACAAAAACATTCAGCGACGACATACACATGGAATTTGGACTGGACAAATGTCGAATCAATGCAATGGAAGGGGGAAAGTGGAGACAATATGAAGGGTATGACATGGGAGCAGATAAAAGACAAATAGAAGGCATGGAAAATGAAGAACTGTACAAATATCTAGGATACCAACAAGCGAGAGGAATAGATCAAAAACACAGCAAAGAAACACTAAAAAACAAATTCAAGGAAAGAATAAGGAAAATATTAAAAACAAAACTAAATTCCAAAAACATGACAAAAGCAATAAACACATACGCTATATCTTTCTAACCTACAGCTTTGGCGTAATCTCCTGGACAGACACAGAACTCGAAGAGCTCAATCGTGACATCCGTACAATGAGCACCAAATTCCGCAAACACCACCCACGCAGCTCAATAGAAAGAGTAAACATCCCACGAGAAAAAGGAGGACAAGGAATTATCCACATACCAAGACATAACCAAAAACAAATAATGACGCTCAGAAAATACTTTAATGATGAAGCCACTAATAACCAGCTATATAAAATCATAAAAAAACTAGACAAAAAATCAACACCGCTAAATCTAGCACAAGAAGATAACGGCGAACCAGAGGAAGATAACCTCGAGGATAAGTGGAAAAGAAAGGAATTATATGGCAGATATCCAGCATTGCTGGCACAACCACACATCAACAAGGAAGCATCCCTCATGTAGTTAAAACTTGGATATCTATTTCCCGAAACCGAAGCATTCATTATTGCAATACAAGACCAAGTCATTGCGACACGCAATTATAAAAAATTTATTATGAAAGAACGTATCCCAACAGATAGATGCAGAATGTGCAAAGAACAAACCGAATCCATCGATCACATCATAAGCGGATGCCAAACACTAGCCCCAAAAGAATATACCAAAAGACACGACAATGTTGGCAAAGTAATTCACCAAGAGCTCTTAAAAATCCACGAACCGACAATCACCGAAACAATCCCATACTACAAATATAACCCAGAAAGCATCCATGAAACAGAAAACTATAAGATATACTGGAACAGAGAAATAATAACGGATCTTCCCTTACAACACAATAGACCAGACATGGTGTTCACTGACAAAATAAACAAACATACTTACCTGATCGACTTCTCTATCCCGCTTGCCGCAAACCTACAAAAAAAACATAGAGAAAAAATTAGTAAATACTTACCTCTTGCCAACGAAATAAAAGAAATGTGGAACCAAGAAAAAGTGATGGTAGTATACTGTAGTAGTAACTGGAGAAATACCACACACACTCTTCGAAAACCTAAAAAAACTAAACATTAAAGAACAAATATACTACCAGCTACAAAAAGTTGTTTTTATAGAAACCAGCGGAATTGTCAGACGTGTACTAAATGACGCCGACAACTGAAACTTGAACTTTTCCAAACCTACCAATCTACCTGCTTTCTTGCAACTAATGCCGAAACAGGATAGAAGCCATATCCAGATACAAAATCTGTGGAACCTGAAAATAATAATAATAATAATAATAATAATAATAATAATAATAATAATAATAATAAAAGTTTATTCAAATATTTTTTGACATTTAATGCTAATACAGTGACTGGCAGAAAGTACGCACCAAAGGGGATTTTTTTATTTCAAAACTTACCCAATCTTTTTGGCGGTGGAAAAGTTCTGCATGTTCTTGAAGGTTGGATTCTCAACGTCATTCAATCTATTGCCAACCTATAACCTATTTCGCGTTGATTTTTTGAGTTTATTATTTTAATAACTAACATTTAAAGAAAATCAATATCGTCAGTACATTATTTAGGTAGTATCTGATATATCACAAAAATATCAATTTACTTCATTGCTAATTTTGGGAGAATTGTATAATGAAAGAACAATGAGTGACAATGACATAATAATGTTAAAAAAAATCTTACCCGATATTTTTTGCCATACAATTCTCCTATAATAAGTTATGAAATTTCTTGATATTCATCACATATGTCAATTATTACCTATAAAATATCAAGTCGATAATGATTTTCATTAAATTTTGTATAAAAGCTAGAAAACATAAATAAATCTACGCGAAATAGGTTATAGGTTGGCAAGGATGTTGATACTCCCACCTTAAACAAAAAAGAGCATAGACAAAACTAGTAAGTATTGCGCTGTATACGAGGGAGAGGTAAAAAGGTTAAATTCACTCAAGAATAAAGTGCCCTTATTTTTCACTGTAGAAAATTATTTTATTAGGAAATGTTGTTTGCACTTAAAAGTTGTCCATAAATACCAATTTTCAGCTCGGTAGCACAAAAAAAGTGTTTTTACTTTTTTTTACGCCCCCTCGTATAACGAATCGATAGAAGCTATGCGACCTATAAATTCAATTTTTTAACAGCTCTTGGGCAACTAGACACATCACTTACTTAAATTTGTTTAAATAGGCGAGAACTGAACGTTTAATAAAATAACTTCAAAAATAATCGAACGTTTCTGGTGCACACCGTAAATTATTCTATGGATAAACGGAATAACTTTATGCAAAACAAATTAGGGTTTCTTCATACATTTAACAATTTTGCCGTTCTTAATTTTTCAAAAAGTCTTAAACCCATTGGTTCATATATTAAAGTTAAAACCCTTACAATAAAATTTGTTTTCATTTAAATCTAGTTGCCATGAAAAATATTTATATTTGTGCTACCGAGCTGAAGTTTGGTATTTATGGATAACTTTAAAGTGCGAACAACATATTCTAATAAAAAATATTTCCACAGTGAAAAATAAGGGCTATATATTTTTGAGTGAATTTAACGTTTTCACCTCTCCATCGTATACGGCGCAATATTTACTAAAGTAGTTTTGTCTATGCTCTTTTCTGTTTAGAGACATGCAGAACTTTTCCACCTTCAAAAAAATTTGGTAAGTTTTAAAATAAAAAAAATCCACTTTGGTGCGTATTTCTGCCGGTAATTTTTTTTTTGAATAAACTATCAATTCCTAACTCAGAAGTAAAATACTTGTTTTAAGTTAAATAATATAATATGTAATAGTATATTATTTAACGAGCGTATAATGTAGGCCATAATAAAACGAGGATAAAGTTTACGGCACGAGCCAAAGGCGAGTGTTGTAAATCATCCGAGTGTATCATTATATACATAATAATTTAAGTAGGGTTGGTAGTGACAGGCCACTACCTACAGGCTTAAGCAGCTCGTTAAATAATATACTATTACATATTATATTATTTAACTCAAAACAAGTATTTTACTTCTGAGAACAAAACCGTACATTAAACGAACTAAACCATTTTTTTTGTGCATTAAACTACATGATTTGTTAAATAAAACATCTAGTTACTTACTTGTTTTTATCGAATAAATCCACATACACTTTCAAAAATAAAATTATTGTCTGGGTCCCAAAATGGCTACCCCGAAGTTACATTACAAGATTTGCAACACAATCACCAGTCACCACGGTCGAGTCGGGTCGGCTTGGCGCGTTCGCGGTACCTGGAGGGTGGAGGGTCTCATGGCATGTGATCAATGTTTTGGTGTTTCTATTGGCTATTATTTTCTTCGTAAGGTATACATCGTCAAAAATATATATGTAAATAGGAAAATTACAAACATAGTAAACAGGACAAAGACAAACTCAACAAAACAAGATGACAAAATGCTTGCCGGAAATACTCAGTTAAAAGGCGTCGTTGTAATACTCGACCACCTCGTAATAGGCTCTTCCCACTAGTAGTTCCTTTATAGTTCTTTTTAAAAATTTTAGGGTAGTATGTTTCTTATTCCCTCAAAAGAAGTATGGACAAAGACGGATATAGACTGTCTCTGACGAACCACCTTCAGAACGGTCTGATTACAATCAACAATCGCGATCATATAGAGATTGCTGCGGAGCAATTAAAAGCTGCAGTATTATCTTCATATCACGAAAACTGTCCACTGAAAACAAAAAAACACAACAGAAACGTGTCTTGGTGGAATAAATCGCTGGACAATCAAAGAAGAGAAGTCCGCCGACTATTTAACCGAGCTAAAGAGTCGGGAGAATGGGTCCTTTACAGATCAGCTCTGACCAACTACAACTCCGCAGAGCAAAAAGAGACTCTTGGAGAAGGTTCTGCGAAAGTGTATCTGACACACATAACAGCACAAGAATTCACAAGATTCTATCTAGAGAGCCAGCCAAGGAGACGGGATCGGTAATGCGACCAGACGGCTCCTTTACTGATTCCAGAAAAGAAACACTAGAGCTACTGGTGCAAAGTCACTTCCCAGGCAGCCAGATCCTAACCCAACAACACACAGCTGAACACTTAGACCGATCAAAACGGCCTAAAAGAAACGACTGGTTGACGGTTAAGAAGATTATTACCCCACAGGCGATACGGGGTTCAATCAACTCATTTCTACCATACAAATCGCCAGGAGAGGACGGTATATTTCCAGCTCTGTTACAAATCGGACTGGATATACTACAACCCTTCCTAATGAGACTCTTTAGAGCCAGCCTAGTTTGGAACTACATACCAACTAGCTGGTCGGCGACCAGGGTAATCTATATACCCAAAGTTGGTCGCCCAGAACCGCACCCGAACTCGCTCAGACCAATTAACCTGACCTCATTTCTGTTGAAGACCCTCGAGAAGATGCTGGATGAGCATATCAGGGAGGGAGTGCTGACCGACAATCCACTTAGTACCCAACAGTATCAGTATCAGGCAGGCAAATCGACAGACCTAGCCCTTAACAACCTAGTAGCGGGCATAACAAAATCCTTAGATAATAAAGAAATAGCTTTGGCAATCTTTCTAGATATCGAAGGAGCATTCAACAATGCACTACCAAACTCCCTATATGATGCCGCAATCTCTAGGGGAGTCGAACCTTTAATATGTGACTGGATACGCAACATGCTAAAAAGCAGAACTATCACCACTGAGCTGCGGGGAGAAGAGGTCAGATTTAGGGCTGCCAAAGGGTGTCCGCAGGGGGGCGTCCTGTCGCCCCTCTTGTGGTCACCACTGGTGGATGACCTGCTGGCCATACTCTCCCTATGGAAGATCAGTCTGCAGGCATACGCGGACGACTTAGTCATATTAATTAAAGAAACTTTTGAGGAACGAATATCTAATATTCTACAAAATATCCTCAACACTATTTATGCATGGTGCCTAAGAGAGGAAATGTCAATCAATCTTCACAAAACGGAATAGTGCCATTTACCAAGAAAAGGAAGCTGGAAAATTTAAGACCGCCTACCTTAAAAGGAGAGAGAGTATACCATTTGCAAGAGTAACCCTAGACAAAACGCTAAGCTGGAACTCTCACATAGAAAAGACAAGGGCAAATCTTTCTCTATGGACATGTCGCAGAATTTGCGAAAAATCCTGGGGCCCAAATAACCAAAACAACTATACTGGCCTTATGTGACGGTTATCAGACCAATGATCATGTACGGCTCTGTCGTCTGGTGGAAAAAGGGCCAACAATGACAGGCCCAAGCGAAACTATCCGGACTGCAGAGGCATGCATGCCTTGCGATCACTGGAGCTATTCGCACAACACCAACGAAATCGATGGAAGTCATATTAGGACTTATACCACTTTACATATATCTGGAGAAGGAAGCCAAATGGGCCACTTACAGACTATATCAAGCAGCTAATAATAGGCCGCAGTCATGTATCATGGACACCAACATATTGGGGGGCATGTTAACCTGCGACATGTTGAATATGCCCTCAGACATAATGACAAGAATATCCAACAACGAACCGCCTTACAAAATTATCCACCCAAGAAGGGATGAATGGGTCTGTAACAGCACCGACCTGTTAAAGGCGGAATTTGGAATATTCACAGACGGCTCCAAAACTAAAGAAGGTATTGGAGCCGGAATTTATGGCCAAAACCCAAAAATAGAACTAACTATCAGCCTGGGAACTATGACAACCATATTTCAAGCAGAGGTTTATGCAATTGAAATGTGTGCAAGACTGCTGGTAGACCGACGGTATGCACATAAATCAATCAAGATATTTTCCGACATTCAAGCTGCATTAAAAGCTCTTGAATCGAGATGGTGTACCTCAAAAACGGCGTGGGGCTGTCACGAGGCACTATCCGAACTAGGTTTGAACAACAAAATAACCTTAATATGGATACCAGGACACATGGGTCTGGAGGGTAATGAAGCTGCCGACAAGCTCGCTAAGAGAGGTGCAGCTCTAAAATTCACAGGACCCGAGCCGGTAATAATTATATCTCATGCTACGGCCAAAAGGGCAATACTAGCTGAAGCAAAAAGCAAATGGGAAAGACACTGGTTGAATTTACCAGGTCTAACACACTCAAAAGCATTTATAAACAACCACATAAACCAACAGTTAACTGACAAACTACTAGAGCTCAACAGGTCATGCCTTAAAGCACTAGCGGGATTGTACACCGGCCACTGCAGACTGCGACACCACATGTAAAAAATTGGAATAGCCCCAACTGATGAATGCCGGCTTTGCATGGAAGATGCAGAAACAGCAGAACACGTAATGTGCGCCTGCCCCGCAGCAGGAAGAATCAGATTCGCCCTATTTGGCGGGACGACTCTGCTACCGGAAGACATGAAAAATGTCTCCCCCAATACCCTCATTACCGTAATCAAAAGGTTGGACTTATTGGAGGAAATATAAATAAGGTGTAAGCCACAATAGACCGCAGGGTCGCGGTGGAGGGTTGGCTATAACCCACTCACTTTCAACCTAACCTAACCTATTCCATCAGGAAGATGGGTAAACAATTTACGGCTTTCGTAAATTATAGAGTTTCTAATTAGGGCAGAAGACGGTATGGGCAGGTACAGGTTTTTTGATCTTCTAGTATCATGCGAGTGATCAGGCATCGGCAAAGTATCCCCATGCTTGTATATCATGCCGACAGTTTCAAGAATAAACAGGCATGGCAAAGTTAAAATTTTCTTAGATATAAATAACGGTCTGCATGATTCTCTGCCATACACACCACAAAGACATCTTACAGCAAGCTTTTCCAGAATAAACATTGAGTTCAGCAGGTACCTAGTTACACGTATTCCCCCCTAACACAATTCCATATCGCAAGTGTGACTCCACCAGTGAATGGTAGACCCTCTTAGCAAAGGTGGCTCCAACCTTCATCGATGTTAATCGCACTGCGTAGCATCCCAAAGCTACTTTGCGAGCAAGGCCCAAGATATGAGAGTCAAACCTCAGACAGTCATCAATTTAAAGTCCCAAAAACTTGGTGTTAGCTTGTTTTGATAGTGGCGCTCCTCCAATATACAAACCATCCATATCACATCAAAAACCACAATATTGGTCTTGTCAAAGTTTACGGTCAATAGGATAGCATCACACCATTGTCTAATTTTGGAAAGATAGGACGAAACCTTGATCTTTAATATATTGGGATTTGACTCATGCCGGAGGACAGTGGTGTCGTCAGCAAAAATTGTAAATCGGCCCGAAATGTCTATAGAAGCATGATCATTATTATAAATAAGGAAAAGGACCCAGCACTGAACCGTGAGGAACACCATAGTATATGTTACTAGCTTTTGATGTCTTAGAGCCTACTACAACCTTTTGGGTGCGTCCCTTAAGGAAAGATTAAAACCACTCCAAAGCCTGCCCCCTGAAGTCGTATATACTGAGCTTGCGCAGTAGAATTTCATGACTTACACCGTCAAATGCTTTTGACAAGCCACAAAAAACCGCCGCCATGGACTCTCCAGCATTAAGACCTGCTGATAGCAGGCCTATTGGTCTAAAGTTCTGCGAGAATTTTTTGACTTTTCCTGGTTTATTCAGTACTATGACTTCTAAATGTTTCCAATTTTTTGGGTAATGCTCTGTTCTCATTACTCCATTTGCTATATTCACTATGGCGGCTATTCCTTTCGTGTCCATATTTTTAAGCATTTGATTGCTTATCCCATCTTGGCCTGGAGCTTTCCTTTTTTTCAGTCTCTTGACTATTTCCTTTACTTCTCCTGGAGAGGTAGGTTTTGGTATCTCCTGTGCTTTTTCTAGCATTTTCAGGGTTTCTACCATTTCTACGACTTCGTCGTTTATGTTCTCATCTTCTTCTGGATGTTCATTTAGCCTGCCTTCGAATACAATAGTATCTGCTAAGGCTTTTGCTTTTTCTGCATCTGTATGTGCCATTCCATTTACTTCATGGAGCAGTGGAATATTAGTTCTTTCCTGTCTTAGCTTTTTTTGCATTTTCCATGGTGAATGATCTATAGTATTTAGACTTTGAAGCTTTATATTCCATCAAGTATTTCTTAGCTCGCTTAGTGCTTCTCTTAGCTCAGTGCTATGCCTATTTAGTATATTTTTATTGACTGATGTTGGTATTTGCCTGTATATTCTTCTTAGTCTTTTATGGGCTCTTATTAGTTCTTTTACTTCCCTGGGCGTAACTCCATGGGAATATCTTGGCACTTGAATTTCTGTAATCGTTGTACTTTCATCGAATGGTTCTTTAATTATTCTTTCCAGTCTTGATACTTCATTTTCTAAGTCTTCCTTATTATTTATTGGAGGTATAGCATGTATTTTATTTTCCACTTTTTTCGTGAACTCATCCTATCTTATGTGTTTCTTAATAATCTTTTCCATTACTCTATTCCCTTTCCCGAGAATAAGTTCAATGGGATTGTGATCTGAAGTGCCTATTTCTAGCATTTCCCGCTGTATATCTGGTTTTATATTAGGCAAAATGGCAATGTCTAAGACTTCTGGATGTTCATTCCCACTGGAAATGTACGTGGGCACGTCTGGCCCTAAGATCTGGACCCCATGGGTTTCTGCATATTCTGCTAGTTCTCTGCCATTCGCATTTACTCGTCTACTATTTCACTGTTCTCATTTGCAGTTTAGATCACCTATGATTATCTTGGGAGTAGCTCCTGCTAGCAGCTCGTCGAGCTTTGGGCTTGGGTTTACGCTTATTTCACCTAACCTAAATGATTACCGTGCCCCAGTGTTAAAGAAATTAATTATTATCTAATACTTAATGAGCTGGCCAGAGGGAACCATTTTGCCACAAACATTTTTATTTAATTTTCCAACTTTTAAATACGACTCTGAAAGCGTGGCATATTATTACCATATATTATATTAATATTATTAAATATAATATTTATAAAACAAAATTACCAAAATGAATTATTATTATCACTATTTGGCAACAGTAATCGGTAGAACCGATAATACTATTGCATCAATTGTTTTAAAAGGTATCACATGTATAATTTTCAAGTCCGGTCCTGGAATTCATACCAACTTATAAAGATGCAATAGACCAGAATTGACAGAGTGTCACGTGCTTTGGAATCCATCTTGCGAAAGGAATTAAAATTTTTACTATATCAAACCTTCCAGCCTTGCGGATGGGGGCTGTGCCGTTCAGTGGGCGCCGTGCGTAATCAGTGGCGGCTCGTGACTAGTGAGTCAGGGGGGGCGCTGGCTTTAAATTAAAAAAAATTACCATGTCTATTATTTTCGAAAGTACGTGTCTGTTTTTTCTAACTTTCTAACTTTCTCGTTGTGAAGTTTAATTCCATCAACATAAGCACTTCTTAAACAAGTTAAAATATTACTTTGTCCTAACATCTACATCAACATCAACAAAAAAAAAAAGAATTTTTTTCCTCACAACCGCATATCCAGGATTTATTATTATATATTTATTTGTCAAACTTACGCGTAAACTGTGCCTTACTTTTACATTTTGATTGCACTTGTAGGTACTATAGGTATTCAATATTGGTAGTGAAGTGGCCGCCCTGTATTTTTTAAATCAAGTTTTTCAATTAAGCTCAGAGAACTACTAAACACAAGCTTCTGTAAATCAATGACCTTCAGATTAGACGAAATTTTCCAACTTTACAATGTAACTAATAAATAACTCAAAACAAATAAACAAAACGTCAACGGCATCGGCAGGTTGCATCGCGATTCGCGAACAGCTGTTGGGCGCGGAAAATTGGAGCTCGTCCATGGCCGCTCGTTGTGCGATGTGTAGGTGACGTCAGGCCTCCGTAGTCGCATTGAATCGGGACGGAATAATCGATAGCCCGCGCTTAGTAACCTTGAGAGCGCGCAACTCGCTTGTCTATGAGTATAACCTGCCCGTTGGAATAGGGCTATGGTTGGTTTGAATTATTATGCCCGCGCTTAGTATAACCCACCCGCCGGAATAGGGCTATGTTTGGTTTGAATTATTTTAATTGATTGCTTACATACATTGCGTTATTGGTTTTTTAAGTAAAGTATTTTTGGATTCTGTGTGAAATAATTGCAGGGAGGGCGGCGCCCCAGAGCCCTTCATTAACCAGCTGCCACTGTGCGTAATCCATCAAAAACACTGGCATAGCCACAGGGGGCGAAGGGGCTATTGCCCCCCCCCCCCCCCCCCACCGCTCCTCTTGGCCTGGCTCCCCTTTCCTACTTAAATACTTAACAAAGCACAGACAACCAAAGAAATGCCGGTTGAAAATAAAAAAAGTTCTTTTTTTAATACTTATTCTGTCGTCTCTTGTTTGTCACCGTTTATCAAAGGAGCGACATCGCAATACTACTCGAAAATAATTTAAATTAGAAACCTTGTTGAGATAAAAACGTAATATAATGCATATAGGAATATAACAAAATTGCATTTCTTACCTATTGTTAAGACTAATTTGATTTTTTAGTTGAAATTTAAATCACTTTCTAGTACTTGGAAAAATGTAGTTCTCTTGTTCTCGGATTATTTATAATTTTAATAAAAGGCTATAATGGTGATTAATACCGTGCCTCAATTTTAGTATTGAAAATACTATTAGGATCGTTTTTATGCAAACTTTGCATTGGTGTCGCGGTGTCGATCTGTCGAGACCCAACACCGCAATATCTCGAGCGGTCTTGTAACATAATACTCTGATAATACTGACTTGGTAATTATAAATATAAATAACAGCTTACAGTCGGCAAGTAAATAATGTTTAGTTTTAGTTTGTGTTTTAAAAAATGCCCTAATAATTTTGTTAAAAAGTGTTTGATTGAGATAAGTTATATAATTATGTATATTTGTGTTTTGAAGACTGCCATAATAATTTTGTTAAATAAGGTAAGTTCACGTTATTTAAATCGGAATATTATATCGAAAAAAAAAAAGAGTGGGAGGCAAAAAGTGGGAGCACAATAATTGCATATACAGGGTTCGCCCAAATTTGGTTAACAAATGGGATAATTTTTTTATTATTGATTTCTCAGAAAATGTTATTGTACATAAAAGTTTTGCATCTTGAGTAAATCATTTTGACGTATTCAAATCTTCTGTGGCATATACAGGGTAAATATAAAATAGAAAAATATGACTCGGCAAGTAAATAATGTTTAGTTTTAGTTTGTGTTTTAAAGAATGCCATAATAATTTTGTTAAAAAGTGTTTTATTGAGATAAGTGTTATATAAGTATGTATATTTGTGTTTTGAAAACTGCCATAATAATTTTGTTACATAAGGTAAGTTCACGTTATTTAAATCGAAATATTATATCAAAAAAAAAAGAGTGGGAGGCAAAAAGTGGGAGCACGATAATTGCATATACAGGGTCCGCCCAAATTTGGTTAACAAATGGGATAATTTTTTTATTATTGATTTCTCAGAAAATGTTATTGTACATAAAAGTTTTGCATCTTGAGTAAATCATTTTGACGTATTTAAATCTTCTGTGGCATATACAGGGTGAATATAAGATAGAAAAATATGAAATGAAAAAAGATATGAAAATATTCCTTAAGGAACTTAATAATAGTAATATAATAATAGTAATACCACAAATTTCTCCAAAAGTTGTACAAAATGTACATCACGAATTTTTAGAACTACTGCAGAACAGTGGCTTTAGGATATTTCCAATATCTTATGAAATAGTTTATTTTTATACTTTGTTTTGGCTATTTTATTTTTAAAGTTAATTTTTCGTAAACGGTTAAAGATAGGTATAGAGCATGATTTATGAAAAATTGTAGATTTAATTATAAAAACATCTAGGTACAGTAGCTATGTTTCATTAAAATAAATTAAAGTTAATACACGTAGCATTTTTCTGATTGCGTCTAATATATTTTTTCTAAAAAAATACATTCCAAAAAAATTTATTTGACGGGTCGGAGCGATTCTCTATTAAGTGCGTTGTATTCTACCGTGCAAAAATTATTTGCATCAAAGAGGGATTGGTTTAAAAAACGTAGGGCTTGGTTCAGATCACAATAATATGGGGACGATATATCTAACCAAATCTAGGTTAAAATGTTGTCAAATTCATATTATGACATGATATGCCAAACTAATGAGTAATAAAATAAGTAGACAAATAAAAATTTATTTTTGTTGTTTACAAAATTAACAAAGTAAGAACATACAGAAAGAAAAATAATTACATAAATTGCTGAATAATTTAATATAATTTTCCAATAAATTTTGGGTAAACCATTGAGAGAAATTCCTGCGTCTTTCAAAATCTGCGGCTGGTATTTCTTGGAATACTTGCATTTTATAAGGAAATAAATTTAGCTGCTTCTTAAGAATAGTCCTGCATGTTCCATAAGATCTTCCTACTTCTTGGGACAGGCGTCTTATAAAATTTGTTGGCGTATTTTGCATTATTTCACGAACGTTTGCAACAAGTTCTTCTGTTCTTACAGATGGACATCCTGCTCCTTTTTTGTGTTGTATAGAACCTTTTTTTTTCTAAACCCAGCCACGGTTCTTCTTAGGCAATTATAAAAATCCCCAGCAATAAAAGCAACGTTAGGAAAATGTTCGTGAAAATCGTCCATGCACAAACCCGGATTGTATTGTCACTAATCATTTACTCTAACCCCGTTTCGAGAATACGCTTCAACCATGAATGTTTTGTGCTGCCCATTGTGTGAATTGTTCAAGAAATTGGAAAAATTAGCGATGAATCAAATTACTTGTAACGACTGTCAAAGATGACGGAATAATTGATTGATTGTTAATTCAGGTAGTTACTGACACCCAACAGGTATTAAGCTCTACGGCTAAGCATTACGTCCTTAGATGCAAGGCCCTCTTTGATGCATATAATTTTTGCTCGTACGGTATATAACAGGCTGATCTGTTTCTTTATCAAACGTTGTATGGGAATTGCTGTTGTGACGCCTTCTTTTAGAATTTTACTAGACTAATCACTTCGTCCTCGTATCTAAATATTACTGCTGTTATCACAATATTACCCACGAAGCCAGATATTGTGCTCTGATGGCTTTATAAAGGCAAACCATTCAGTTCAAAAGAATGCCGATGACGTCGGATTCACGTCGAATATGCCAATAAATTGCCCCATTCTTTCGAATCGAACAAAGAAAAACGAATGAGTGGAGCAGGAGTTTCGAAAACGCGAATAATACTATTGGGTACATAGGTAATTATTTGTCAAAAATTTTCAATAAACAAATATGAACAAGTGGCCATTTTTTGGTGATACAAAATAGCAATTACGTCTTTTAAAAAATTTAAAGTTCTAAATTTTTCTTTATACATGCATTATACTCGTATAGTAAAAATTTTGAATTCTCTCGCAAGATGGAGGCAAACTCAACAAACAAAAATTATTATAGGTACATGTGATACCTTCTAAAACAATTGATGCAATAGTCTCATCGGTTCTACCGCTTTAATATTGCCAAATAATAATAATAATAATTCCTTTTGAAAGTTTTGTTTTATAAATATTATAATTTAAGGTAGGTAATAATAAACATGAGTTTTTATATGGTTTAAAGATAAAGTGTCAAAATAGACTTAAAACTATATAATATTATAATTATCCAATCCTTGAAAATACTAAATTAACTGAAACGCAACTTTAAATAGGAATCTGTCACTCATATTTACAACAGAATTTTTTGTGTTTTATTTGTTCAGATTATACCTATAGGTAAAATAATGTACCTACAGTTCAACTTCAACATAAGCTAATTGAATTCAGACAGATATTCTATTTACTGTCATCAATCTCCATAATATGACTTACGTAAGGTACGTAGACCCAAATATGGTTTTTATAGAATTTGTTGGCTATAATACGGTTACATTTCTAAACTTGTATGTGGGCTAACATAAAGTTAAAAGCTTTAATTTAGCCAGAGATTAAATTTTTCTGTTAGTGGAAACCCTACTTTAACCCTTTCGCTGCTCCGGACGAATATATTCGCCGCGCCGTATACTGCTCTGGGCGAGTATAGTCGTATTGCTTATAAAAATAGGAGCAGGCTGCTCTAGACAAATAATCTTGCTGGCAGAGTTTCCACATGTTGCTCGCAGGCCGCTCGTTTCAAATTGGCGCGGCGGCGGGCGGGCGGTTGGACCGAGGTAGGGTGGGGCCGTGAATGTTTTCCGCGAAATTTCACTGATTTTGTACGTTTACATTATGTAGACTTCGAGTTTTTGGTTGTTTTGACAAGTTTTGTGTTAGAATAACCTAATATGGCTGGGAAATATCTTACAGATAAACAACTTGAAGAGATATTACCCAGAACTGACAGCGAATATGAGGAACAAGACGTGAGTTCCGGAATGGGAGAAACCGGCCAAGTGTGAGTCAGACTCGCTCACGAAGGGTTCTGTACCATTATCTTTACAACATTAGACACTATATAACCTGTTTTTTAGTTTCACTTGTGTCTGGGAGGTTATAATATAGTGTCTAATGTCATACTCAATTAGTTTACAGTGCTCTTAACGAGTATATTCGCAAGCGGTAAAAAAATAGGCAATTTGGCGTGCGACTTTATTTGAGCACCGCGCAGTGAAAGGGTTAACAGTTTTTGACTTTCGTAAGGTAGTCCCAAAAATGGTGTTTATAGAATTTGTTCGTTAAAATGCAATTTATTGATACGGTTACATTTCTAAACTTGTATGTAGGCTAACTTAATGTTAAAAACTTTATTTTATTGCGATACAAACAATAATAATAGTAATATCTAATAATAACTCACAGGCCTGCATTTTTTAACACTTTGAAAGTTGATTTAAAAATTTTAACTGTTTTCTAGTAATTGGGTAGCGCTGATTTCAAATCTGCTTTAATTTTTTGTATATCACGTAAGGTTCTTTTTCAAACCGGTAAAATCCAAAAATATAAAAAAAACACGATTTATTTAATTTATAAGCTAGTTTTTTAATATATTAAGGAAAATAATACAAAAATATACAAAATATACACATATAAACTATTATAAATGATTATTTATTCGTTACGCTTCTTCAAAAAAACGTTTTCTTTTTTCAGAAATGCTTTTTTTGGTTGTTTTTCTGTTTCAGCTAAAGGAAGATCTCTTCTCAATTTCTAACAGAAATAATTTTCGTGTCCCAGCGCCCCCGGTATCTTTTTCCCATCTCTTTAATATATTAATGAAATCTTTCACCTTGCTCTTCACCCGCATCTCCAAGATTTTCCGGGAATTAGTCCAAATGGGAATGTAAAAAGTGAATTTTTATGATCATATTCTGAAATTCCTGAAATTTTTCAGCATATTTTCAACGATCTCAACATAGTAGTAATGTAGGTTCAACTTCTTTAAAAGCATTCCATACATGTTTTTCCTTATCTTCCATTACCTTTTCAAATTCTGTATCTTTCATCAAGCTGCTAATCTGCGGCCCTACAAAGATTCCCTCCTTTAATTTTGCCTCTGACAGAGCCGGGAATGTTTTCCACAAATATTTAAAATAATTTCCTTCTTTGTTTAATGCCTTAACAAATTGTTTCATACGTCCAAGTTTTATGTGCAGTGGTGGAAGTAAAACTTTTTGAGGGTCAATAAGACTTTCGCGAATTACATTTTTGTTTCCAGGTGTTAAAGTCTCTCTTTGTGACCAGTCTTTTTTTATTCAATGCTGTTCTGGATTCCTGCTAGCCCACTCGCACAGAAAACATGAAAATTTAGTAAATACAGACTGCTGACCTAAGAGAAGACCTAAACTTTTTAGATCTTCACACACTTCCCAGTTGTGATTTTTATATTGTATTCTTAAAACTAATTCCTCTAAATTTTCATAGTTTTCCTTTAACTTAACTGTATGGCCGACCGAAACAGAAGCAAAAACATTGTCATTATGTAAGCTTTAAAGCTCTTTTTTGAAGTCGATAAAAAGTCTTCAGTCGGAAGGTGTGTAAGCACCACAGAAAATAATTTTATATTCATCAATCATTAAGAATTTGAAGTACTACATTCATTTTAAAATGTATTAAAACGCCTATTATATGTTTTTTTTTTATTTTTTCTTTTTTTTTTGCAAAAAAAAATCTGTGGGTGATAGAGACCAATTGTATTTTCATTAGTTTTCTATATAAAAACTGAACTCAACAAACAAAAATCACGTCATCACAAATTTCATGCAGGCCTGTGATAATTTCACTTTGGTAAAGTACGTAGACCCAGAAAATAGAGCTGGGTTTCGGATTCTTAGGCAACTGACTGTGTCATTCTACAATAAATATTGGTTTATACTTTCACGTGGTTAAACTCGTGAGGAATTTGGTGGGCCGTTGTATTTGACATCTTATCGGCTTTTCTTGATAATGAGAATGAACGCACTCTATAGGTTTGTTCCTACAGCGAATCCCCGACAACTTCATGACAATTTTCAAACCAACTTTACGGCGCAAGTCTGATTTCTGACCGGTTTCAAACTCTTGTAGGAACAGGCGTTCGAAATCAGCTAACTTCGGTTCGGTGTTTAAAACTGAAGAAATTTTAAACGATGGAAATAACCTCAAAGTTTCTATATTTTGTTATCGTTTTCATAATAATTGCTTATTGTTATTTCGTTAATTAAACTCGTTTGGCTCGGCCCAATAAATAAACTTAAACAAATTAAGTAACTTTTATAAAATGAATGAACAAAGTTATGAAGGTAAATATTAAATAATATGTTGTAAAAATGTTAATATCTCCTTAATTTAAAATCAGTAAATTCCCTTGGTAAATAAATAATCCTTTTTTTATTATGTTTTAGTGCTGTCTGAATTTGTCGTTTTAAACACGTTAAATGAAACACAACGACTTAACACAGATGAAACACCAGCTGCAGTAAAAACAGTTATCTGGACAATAAACCAAACAAAAGTTTTTTTGGATCTTTACAAACAGTACAAGCCAAAGATTGGCACTTTTCAAATCAAAAGTATTAAGAAACTATGGGAAGTTTTAGCTCAAGAAGTAAATAAAATATTAAACACCAACCTAACAGCAAGTCATTGTGAGAATCGGTGGAGGGTCCTAGAAAGGGCTTATAAAAAATACATTGATACACAAAGCAAAACGGGGCAAGGTAAGAAATACTTTGAATATCTCGATGAGATGGATGAGATATTCAAAGGGAAAAAAAATGTGACACCAGTGGTTCTATTATCAAACACCACTATTGAAAAAGAGCCCGATATTGAAATGGAGGAGGAAAGTTTTGCAAGCAAGCCCTCTACACCAAGAGGAGTAGAGGAAAAAGATAAGTTTAAACTAAACAGGCAAGGTTTAAAAAGAAAAAGTACTCCAGTGGTCAACAGAAATGTGACCCTGGAAAATATGAGAAAGGATAGAAGAGATTACCAGGGAGAAAGGTTACACATCGAAAGATCTAAGTTGGAGTTGCAAAAAGAAAAAATGAAGGTAATGCAGGAGAGGAACTTACTTTTAAAGGAAAGAAATGAGTTACTTAGGTTAAGCAAGTGTACACAAGAATTTGAGTAAAATTAACCATCAAAGTGGTTTGTTGTTTGTTTATACGTTGCCTCGTTTCTTATTGCATAGACTTAAAATTCCACTTGGCTATAGTCATATAAGAATACAAAGTGTAATATATTATTATTGAGAAAACTAAGACTGTTAAGTACAAGTGATGTTTAATAGACATGTTTGGAATGTGTACTAAGGATATTCTTTATTAAGCAATATGTAATAATATATTCTATATCTTTTTGCACTGTAATAAGTATATAATTAGTTGTAAATTTTTTAAAGAAATTTACTGTTGACAATTAGGTTAAGTTTGAAAATGTTTTGTATTGAGGTTTATGAAACCAATAAAATATATTTATTTTTTGTTAATGACAGTATTATTTAAAATCTATTAGTTTCTGGTAGTTTTGTTAGATATCAAGTAGTTTAGAAAACAGAACGTGTCTTCTAAAGTGTGCTCTTAATTTTCAATAAAATTTAAAAAACCAAATATCTTTTTGGAAGAATATTAAATAAAATAATATAGTTTCTGGTATAAACTTTCATAAAAAACTTTAAGATTTCACTTTAAAAGAAATCATGATTTGAAAACTTCCAAGGGATGATTAAGGCACAGTTGTACAATACTGGCAAAAAGTATGGGCTAGTTTGTGTTAAGCAAATTTATTTCAAATAGGATAGTTTAACATTTGGGAGAATTCGAGTTTCATCAAGTTAAGCCAGCATTGATAGTAGTAGTCAGGAGGCAAAATAGGAAATTTAAACATATTACTTATGTGAAAATGTTTACAAACAGAGATATATATTAGTTAAGGATAGTCACAATATAATTTCTTTTTTCCACACCGTTTATATTTGCTGCATCATTATTTATGTTATAAGGATTATTATTTGGGACTTCTTCTTCATCATCTACATTCTGCTCACCTTCCTCCAAGTTAAACTCATCTTCTAAAGCAAGATTGTGCAAAACACAACAAGCTCTAATAAAATTAACAATAGTTCTAACTTTTCTTAACTTTATATGATATAACTGCCGCCATTTTTGTTTTAATACACCATTACAATGCTCAATTAGAATTCTGTTTGTTGAATGTTTCACATTATAATTGATTTGTTGCCTGGTTAGAAGTCCTCTATCTGGAAAGTGTGTTAATAAATGTCTCGAAATTGGGTAGGCACTATCTCCTAACAGATGATAATCGTGACATTTTTCTTGCAATGTCTCGTACAGTGGAGATGTTCGAAAAACCCTTGCATCATGAACGGACCCTGGATAACCTGCGAAGAAGTCCCTTATTCGCAGTTCATGATCAAATACAAGTTGAACCTGTAACAAGCAAAAACATAAGTGCTAATGAGCATTGAATTTCACATAATGCCTTCGACTCCCTTTTATAAAAAGAATTTTTGCTGCAGCAAAATTTCTTACTTTCTCATTCTCTCATTTTAAAAATAAATGATTGATTGTAATAACCTTTTACTAATTTGTAGGGTTAACTAACATTTAATATATAGAGAAATACATAAAAGGCTTGAAAAAAATTTTTGTTCATACCTGGATTGAATAGAATCCTTTTCTATTTATATAAGATTCCGGATCATCCTCAGGTTTATCAATTTTTATATGGGTTCCATCTATAAGTCCTATAATACCGGTGAATCCATTTTTAGTTTGAAAATAATTTTCAGTTTCAATTTTTTCTTCAGCATTTGGCCAAGTTATCACTTGCGGAGCACAGTTGCTCAAAAAGTAAGTCATTCTTTTAACGACTCTATAGAGACTACTAATGGTGATATTAAACCTATCTGCAACATCTTTGAAACTTGCCGATTGGTGGCCTGCAAACCACAAAAATATGTAAGTATGTTGTAGGGAGCTCAATTTTCCATAAGGCCCTCCTTGGTGTTTGTAGTAGTCGCTTGTTGAAAACCTTTCGGCAATTGAATTTGCCACTTCAGGGCTAACTCTAAAGTGCTCCATGAACTCTTTTCTATTAAACTGTGGTACTGTTTCTTCAAAAAAAATTTTGGTTTTTAGGCCTAACCCTTTCTTCTAGAAAATCTTCTAAATCACTGTCCGTATCCGAATTGGAAAAAACAGACATTTCTGAATCTTCATCAGATGACGCAATGTCGCTCATTTTTCAATTTAATAATAGAAAAAGTCTAAAAGCAAAAACCGCAAAAACACGTCTAACAAAAATAGGTTATGTCATATGTTATGCTAGCGTTTAACCGCGCATGCTCCGGACATTTTACTGGCAAAAGATTCGCAAACTGCTCTGACAGTTGGCAAACTATCAGAGAAACGTGTAGGAACAGCGACTTTGGCTTTTTAAACTGTCCAAAATCTTTGTGGGAACACTTTTATATTACTGCGCAGAATCCTGACTGTCAAGGACTGTTTCTGATCGCTGTAGGAACAAACCTTATAACGGCATCAGTGACTCCGTGGCTAACGCGACAGTTGCTGAGAACGAGAGTTTGTGGGTTCGTATGCACTGCCGGCAAACTGGTTCGAGCCCGGTGGATTTTAGTGGTATAAGGCCTAAAACAGAGAAGGTTTTTATCGACTCGGCAGCCGAGTCGGCTGCAGAAGCGGCACCTCCTAAATGAAACTTTTATTGTATGAAACAGACGGTGCGTCGCCGATTCGGCAGCCGAGTCTGCCGAGACTTTAGTCGGCACATCATTACGTGTTCGTATATGGGACGAAACAGACGTAAGCGTTTTCGAGGTAGTTAAAAGAGATTTGAGTATTGTCAGTGTTGCCAGTCTAAAATTAATTAATGAAATTCATATAAGACCAGTGCCTTTAGACATTTTGTTAAATTTGAACATTTTTTCTGGGTTTTCAATTAGTTCGTTATAGCGTATAAAAAATCCCCTATTTTTCCTCTCAGTTATCATTGGATGCATCCAATATTTGCGTTTATTTTTTCTTCTAATTTTATTATACAGCACGCCAACGATCGTTAGAAAAAAAAATCAGCACTATCATCAGAACATTCAGAAGAAGTTATCGCTACTCTGCGCAACGTGCACAACTAGACAACAGCACAAGAAATGGCTTAAAAACTATTTCGGTCGCTAGTTGCGGTCACGCAACGTGTGTTTTGAGCTTGTTCGCCGATTCGGCGACGACTCGGCACAAACCGCTTCGTGTGTTTTCACCCTAAGTCTTGACGTGGGTCCAGCGTCGAGCAAAATTTAGGGAAGCGTGAAAAATGTATCATCCCCCAAACCCACCCCATTCACACCGGTAACCAGTCCGGATGAGATCGGTTATCTCGTGGGATGCGGGGGAAAGAACACACTCCCCAATCGGTAGGTCATGGAAAGCGCAAAACCAAGGGTTGATAGCGCTGGGGGTGCTTCTAATGACTGAGGATCGTGGTTCGCAGCCCACGTTAAATCGTAGGTCTTCTCGGGAATGGCCCTGGCAGCGAACGAAGAGAAGAAAACAACAACGTACTCTAAAATTGGAAAATCCAGTTTCTGATCTAAAAAAATTAAGTTGTTAAAATCATAAGTTAGTTATAATAAATGACATAGAAACTGATAAGCAATTTTGTTGAGAAGAACAACGTTTTTCTAAAATTAAAACCTTTCAAGTTATTTTTTGACGTTCTTTACAAATCATCGTGTACCTTATGAATCAAAAACAATTCATCAAAGACGGGACAGTTTAATGAACGTCGTAAAAATTACCGTCAATTAAGTAGTCACCCTCTAGAGTATAATGAATCCATGTCTTCAATATAAATTTTATGACGAACAGTTTGAGATCAAAAACCAATTTAAGCCATCGGGCACGGAAAGTGCTCGTTCTTTCAATATCCTATATTAAATTTATAAGGTTTTCTTTTCTATTTAACCTAGCTTGCGTCGACCGTTTTTTGGTTTTTGCTGCAGTTCTAGAATGCTGAATCAGGGATTTCAAATTTATTTATTTATTTGGACATGCCTACTTTCCCTGGGTACCTATTGGATAAGTAATAAATTTACTTTTATACATTATAATTCTACATTACATACAGACTGTCCGCTGATAGGGTTTACAATAGAACAAATTGATGAAAAATTTAATTTTCGGGAAAAAGTAATTCTTGATAACAAAAAAATTTCTTGTAAAAAAAATGCAATTCACAAAAAGAAAATTTTGTTTTTTTATACAGTGTTCGCAAAAACTTCAAAAATATGATTTTTCTCCAAGAGCAAACTACCTTTATTTTTCATTTTTGACCAAAATGTGGTAAATGGAAATTTTGCTGCTCAATAAAAATATTAATATAAAATTTAATTAGACTCTATTTTCATAATGGGTGGTGTGTATCTTATTTTAAAATTTTAAATGCATTCCTACCTTCTTTATTAAAAACAAGGATTTTTTTACCTTTTTATTACTTTGCTTTACGTATGGGGCAAATTTGACGTTGTCAAACAGAATTTGATGTGTTTTAAAAATGTTGACCTTAGAACAAAGGGTTTATTTAGTTCAATGTTACGGTGCGGGCGAAAGTTCTTATAACTTTGTGATAGAGAAATTTAATCAAAGATACCCTAACGTTTACGTCTCAAAAATGGGACTTCATAAATTATTAAGAAAATTTCAGCAAACTGGTTCAGTTTCCAATTTAAAAAAAAATATGATCAGAATGACGCAGCGTCCCTAATCGTATTGCAGTCTGTTGCTAACAATCCTACCCTTTCATTAAGAAACCGAGCTCAAGAACTTGATGTAGTAAAAAAAACTCATATTCAGTATATTTTAAAGGGAAACAAAATATTCCCATTTAAGCAAACTTTTGATCAAACGTTGTAAGAAGGAGACGAAGCCAAACGTTTGGATTTTTGTCTTTGGGTCGGAAACAAAATTGTAAGTGAAAACAGGAATTTTCATAAATTTATCATGTTCTCTGATGAATCGACATTTTCAAGAAACGGAAAAGTGTCTTCTGCGCATATTAGATACTGGAGCGAAAATAATCCCCGTTTTAGAATTCCTGCAAGAAGACAATATTACAAAAAAGTAAATGTCTGGTGTGCGATTTCTTATTATGGCATTATTGTTAAACGTTGGAAACATTCCTTTCTGACAACCTAGAAGAATTGCCGCTCCAATTTAGAAACGAAATGTACTTTCAACAAGATGGATGCCCTGCGCATTTCGCAATTGAAGTGAGGGAATGGCTTAATAATACATTTGGCCACAGATGGATTGGTCGGAATGGTCCAGTTCTGTGGCCCCCAAGAAGTCCCGATTTAACTATTTTAGATGCCTATCTTTGGGGACGCCTCAAACAATTAGTGTACTCCCTTCCAATTGAGAACGACGTACAGCTTCTAAAACAGCGAATTGTTGAAGCTGTTCAAACAATTGAACAATAATAAAACATTGAAGAAATTCGAAGAAGTTTTGACAACATTCGTTTACAGCTGGAAAAACGTGTTGAATATGGAGGGGGAGTATTTGAATAGCAAATTATGAAATTATTATTTGTTGTTATTTTAAGATTTTTAGGTGTTATTTCCGGGGTCATTTCATTTGTGAAATTAAAATGCATATTTCTGGTAACACCAACAATCAGTTTTCAAAACTTTTTTAAAACTTTTTGATACCCCTTTGTTATTGACAATGTACAATGTATTTCGACTGCTAATGTAGCAATCCAAAAAAAAATTCGTTTAACTCTAAAAATTAAAAAAACTAAAAAAATCGAAGATTTATTTTAAATATCGGATTTAAATTACAAACGTTATTCTAAATACGTTTTCTTATTGGCATTTTGGTCAAAAATGAAAAATAAAAGTAGTTTGCTCTTGGAAAAAAAATCATGTTTTTGAAGTTTTTGCGAACCCTGTATAAAAAATCAAAATTTTCTCTTCGTGAATTGCATTTTTTTCACAAGCTAAACTTTTTATCAAGAATGACTTTTTCCCGAAAAATTAAATTATTCATCCATTTGTGCTATTGTAAACCCTATCCGCGGACAGTCTGTATACAATACACTACTGGCAAACCCCAAGTAACACTGGCATTTCGCAAGACGAGACGAGACGAGACGAGACGAGACGAGACGAGACGAGACGAGACGAGACAAGAGTGAGCCCGAGAGTTTTTCTAAGAAAATCTCGTGAGACGAGACAGAAATATGCGAGAACGAGAAATCTCGGAAAATCTTAAAATTTTGATTAAGATTTGTGATAAACTTGAAAAAGAATCCCGTTAGTATAACCCGATATTGCAAAATGGCCAGTGAAAAATCGGGACACGTTGCCGAAAAACAATAGAAAAGGGGCCAAAAGAAAAATTAACCTTTTTTTTATAACGTCTATAGTTTTTGTCGACATTTTTGATACAGAAAACCTATTGATAAACGATTTTTCACTTGTTTCTGGGAAACGCTATTAACCATTTTTTTTTCTAGAAATTATAACTACTGGACTACTGGCCGGAAATTTAAAGGTAGAAAAAGTTTTTTTGCACCCTGGAACACTGCAAGTTGTGTTTTCGGCATGATTATTTTAAAATAATACTGATGTCAATCAAAACTAGCTTCATTTTCACTATTTACATACAGAGAATATTATTACAACAAACTTCAATATTATATCACCGACATTGTTTTTTGCAGTTAGGTTATTACAGACACACATATACGAAACGAATATTACAACGACCACTAAAAACTTACATTTCCATCATGGTTTATGCAAGAAGACACAAGGAAAAATCACAGTTTATTAATTATCCAGTTAAAACAACATTCAACTATAATTTACACTACATTTGATGGATATATGGATGCTCGAACAGGACGTTAAGCCTTGATCGATTTTCTTTTTGACTACGGCCAAATTCACTTGGTATTCATTTATTTACATTAAAAGCCAATATTGCCAGTATGCTATAAACTGGAACCAGAAGATTGGTTTATTTATTTACAAATGGATTTCAAAATCTAATGTACTTTTTTTAAACTAGTAACCGCTCTTATCGTGAAACAAGACACGCAGTTAGGATAAGCTATTACACCACATGAGCGACTTGCAGCAACGTTAAGATTCCTTGCTACAGGCAGAGGTTAAGAGGATTCAATATTTTCGGTTACCATCTCACCTCAAGCTTTGGGTAAGATTAAACCGTGCGAGCAAAAATTATTTGCATCAAAGAGGGCTTGGGTTAAAAAACGTGGGGCTTGGTTTAGATCACAATGATATGGGGACGATATATCTAACCAAATCTAGGTTAAAATTTTGTCTAATTCATATTATGACATGAAATGCCAAACTAATGAGTAATAAAATAAGTAGACAAATACAAATTTATTATTGTTGTTTTCAAAATTAAGAAAGTAAGAATATACAGAAAGAAAAAGAAAAAGAATTACATAAATTGCTGAAATTGGCCACCGCCATGCTTCAAGCATAAATTCACACGTCTCTTCATATTTTCGAAAGTGTTGACCACCATCTCTGGAGAAATGTTACCATATTCTTGGATAATCCTTTCTTGTAATAATTGTTCTAAATTTGTAACTGGTATTTTAAAAATAGTGTTCTTTAAATGAGGAAAAACGAAGTAATCCATAACCGTTAAACAAGGTGATCTAGGTGGGAATTCAATGTCTCATCGAAAACTGATCAATCTGTCGTCAAAAAAATTGCGTATGTAGTTAATAGTTTCGGCGGCTGTATGGGCGGTTGCACCGTCCTGTTGAAAATATCCAAAACATAGTTCGTCGTGAAGTAATTGCTCCACAAATGGATTCAAAATATTGTCTCTATACCGCTGTCCTGTAACTGTGTCATGGAAAAAAATAGGACCAACAATTATTCTTCTTCGGCTAACCAGACACCAATTTTTTGAGGGTGCAATGTAGACTCTACAAAAAAATGGGGATTTTCACTACGCCACAGGCCTGTATTCTGAGAATTTACATAACCGGAGAGGTGGAACCAGGCTTCATCCGAAAAAAATGTCAGATCTAATAAATCATTTCTTTCCAATAAATTTTGGGTAAACCATTGAGAGTAATTCCTGCCTCTTTCAAAATCTGCGGCTTGTATTTCTTGGAATACTTGCACTTTATAAGGAAATAAATTTAGCTGCTTCTTAAGAATAGTCCTGCATGTTCCATAAGATCTTCCCACTTCTTGAGACAGGCGTCTTATACAATTTGTTGGCGTATTTTGCATTATTTCACGAACGTTTGCAACAACTTCTTCTGTTCTTACAGATGGTCTTCCTGCTCCTTTTTTGTGTTGTATAGAACCTGTTTTTCTAAACACAGCCACGGTTCTTTTCAGGCAATGATAAAAATCCCCAGCAACAAAAGCAACGTTAGGAAAATGTTCGTGAAAATCGTCCATGCACAAACCCGGATTGTATTGCCACTCACCATTTACTCTAACCCCGTTTCAAAAATACGCTTCAACCATGAATGTTTTGTGCTGTTCCGTAAAGCCCATTGTGTGAATTGTTTAAGAAATTGATTAGCCATGAATCAAATTTCTTGTCTGTCTGACTGTCAAAGATGACGGAATAACTGATTGATTGGTAATTCAGGTAGGTACTTACACCCAACAGGTATTAAGCTCTACGGCTAAGCATTACGTCCTTAGATGCCCCTCTTTGATGCAAATATTTTTTGCTCGCACGGTATCAAAGACTTGTGACGCAATTTATTTTGTTTTAAAAGAGTATTTAAAGGTAGGTACGGACAAAAATTGCCATTTAAATTGTTTGAATCATTTTTATTGCGTATACACAATATCGGAGGGGAACTAGCTTATCAGACATTTCTTCGCCGGCATTTTTGGAAATCCAGAGGCAGAATTAAAAAACAAACCACAATGTCGCCAACCATTTAAAAATATACCTGGCAAAATTGGTGTATTTCGTCTTCAGTACAAGTTATTTTAACGTTTTGAACTTAAAATTTGTACGTAATAAATTATTTTTAAGACCGTACCTTTCTATTTTGATCACAAAAAGCGGATGATACATAATATATCCGATTTATATTTCAATTTTCAATTTTATGTGGTTTGCAAGTTTCTGACCTGATACAATTTGTTAAAAGTTACGACACGACACTGTGCATAAAGCGACAGATGGAGATAATTAATTATTATGATGTGTCAAAATAAGGTAAAAATTGCGTGTTTCGTCGTAATAATTAATGAGATTCTAGCGTTTCGTGCTTTGATGTTGGCAACAATTAAAAGTTGGAACATCTACTCTCTAGTCAGATGCAGATAATTGCACAATATAAAGGATTTATTAATAAAATCTTTTGTTGTTGTGAGTTGATGTAATTTAATTTAAAAATAAAACAAAATATTTTCACTTATAATCTCCCTAGCAGCAGAATTATTACCGATAATTTTTTTAAGGTCACGAATGGTTTTGTTGATTGAAAATTATCCCGAGTCGAAGACGAGGGAAATTTTGTATCAACAAAAACATGAGTGAAACCGAGAAAAAAATTATGGGGAATTAATTCTGCTGCGTGGGAGATTCGGTAAGAAAATTTCATAAATTGGAGTTTTTTTAATGTTTCTAAAATTTTAGTAATAAACCTTAGTTACTACTTACTAACAAGTAAAATCAACTTCTATTGTAAAAATATAGTGCGTCATATTAAACTAAACTCATCGGAAATATGTGTTTTAAAGTTTGTTATATTTGAATTTAAAACTATAAAGACATTGGATTTCGCTGGCTTGTCTCACCTGTCACTTCAAAATTACTTGACATTTGAATTAAAATTAAGTCGTAGTAGTATACAGGGTGGCCCTTTAGTGTGGCAAAGTACAATAGCTCCGTTACTATTTCAAATACATTAAAAATATTAATACAAAAGTTGAAGGGCAGTAAGTGACTTATAACGTAAAATTATTTTTAACTCTATAGGGTGGCTCAAAAAAGCGGAACAATAAAAAATGTACTTTTTTCAAATGGAATACCCTGTATATTTTTTCATTTTTAAATTCCACATAAAATTATAATTATTTTTTATTAAATACATTATTAGTCTATACTTTATAGTTTCCGAGATATTGACTCTTGAAAAGTGACATTTTTGAACTTTGACAGCTTCTAGCTTTCTAACAGTACGTCTTAGAGCAAAACGGCTTACATGTCCCTATCTTTAATTTTTATTATCTTCCCAAAAAAATCAACTTCCGGTTAAACCGGATGTTACTCGAAAGCAGGAAATATAGTTGTTCCGGTTTAACTGGAAGTTGATTTTTTTGGGAAGATAATAAAAATTGAAGATAGAGACATGTAAGCCGTTTTGCTCTAAGACGTACTGTTAGAAAGTTAGAAGCTGTCAAAGTTCAAAAATGTCACTTTTCAAGAGTCAATATCTCGGAAACTATAAAGTATAGACTTATAATGTATTTAATAAAAAATAATTATAATTCTATGTAGAATTTAAAAATGAAAAAATATACAGGATGTTCCATTTGAAAAAAGTACATTTTTTCTTGTTCCGCTTTTTTGAGCCACCCTATAGAGTTAAAAATAATTTTACGTTATAAGTCACTTACTGCCCTTCAACTTTTGTATTAATATTTTTAATGTATTTGAAATAGTAACGGAGCTATTGTACTTTGCCACACTAAAGGGCCACCCTGTACCTAAGAAAAATTATCACTTATTAATTTTATTAGGTTAATAGGCTATAGACTATAGACTGTCGCGATACTCTCCCGTTGCTATAAGCAACGTTAACAAAAAGGAGCCTTCTAATTGGTTGAAAATAAATTTATGAAATTTTCTGGTATATTTTTACAATTTGTGCGACAAAGAAAAATAACAAAAAAAATAAAAAATTAGAAAATTTCAGTTAATTTTTAGGCTGGTACTAATATTAGGGTGGTGCCAATTATCAATAATTATGCGACTTCATTTGAACCTACAGTCTGTGGGTACTAGGCTACTGCTATTAACACTAAAACACTATGCGTGTTTTTTGTTCGAATAGAATAATCGTCGAGCAAAGGTGTCAAGTCTGTGGGTTACTTCATGCAATGCATACACTTTTATTGACTTTATAAGCCTAGATTATCACAACATACTTCAGAAGTTTGAGCGTGATCGTTGCGGTTGTCTTCAGATTCGCATTATCGGAAAAAGACTTCGGGTAAATTTGGTGTCAGATGTGGGGTAAAGAAGATGTTTTTAATATTTTATTATACCGTGCGAGCGAAAAATATTTGCATCAAAGAGGGCCTTGCATCTAAGGACGTAATGCTTAGCCGCAGAGCTTATTACCTGTTGGGTGTCAGTAACTACCTGAATTAACAATTAATCAGTTATTCCGTCATCTTTGACAGTCGTTACAAGTAATTTGATTCATCGCTAATTTTTCCAATTTCTTGAACAATTCACACAATGGGCTATACGAAACAGCACAAAACATTTATGATTGAAACGTATTTTCGAAACAGGGTTAAAGTAAATGGTAAGTGGCAATACAATCCGGGTTTGTGCATGGACGATTTTCACGAGCATTTTCCTAATGTTGCTTTTATTGCTAGTGATTTTTATCATTGCCTGAAAAGAACCGTTGCTGTGTTTAGGGAAACAGGTTCTATACAACACTAAAAAGGAGCAGGAAGAACTTGTTGCAAACGTTCGTGAAATATTGCAAAATACGCCAACAAATTGTATAAGAGGCTTGTCCCAAGAAGTGGGAAGATCTTATGGAACATGCAGGATTATTCTTAAGAAGCAGCTAAATTTATTTCCTTATAAAGTGCACATATTCCAAGAAATACAAGCCGCAGATTTTGAAAGACTCTCAGTGGTTTACCCAAAATGTATTGGAAAGAAATGATTTATTAGACCTGACATTTTTTTCGAATGAAGCCTGGTTCCACCTCTCCGATTATGTGAATTCTCAGAATACACGCATGTGGAGTAGTGATCCCCATTTTTTGTAGAGTCCACATTGCACCCTCAAAAAATTGGTGTCTGGTTAGCTGTTTCCCGAAGAAGAATTGTTGGTTCTATTTTTTTCCATGAAACAGTTACAGCACAGCGGTATAGAGACAATATTTTGAATCCATTGGTGGAGCAATTACTTGACGACAAACTACGTTTTGGATATTTTCAACAGGACGGTACAACCGCCCATACAGCCGCCAAAACTATTAACTACTTACGCAATTTTTTCGACGACAGATTGATCAGTTTTCGATCAGACATTGAATTCCCACCTAGATCACCTTGTTTAACGGTTAGGAATTACTTCGTTTTTCCTCATTTAAAGAATACTATTTTTAAAACACCAGTTTCAAATTTAGAACAATTACAAGAAAGGATTATCCAAGAATGTGGTTACATTTCTCCAGAGATGCTGGTCAACACTTTCGAAAATATGAAGAGATGTGTGAATTTATGCTTGGAGCATGGCGGTGGCCAATTTCAGCAATTTATGTAACTATTTTTCTTTTTCTTTCTGTATATTCTTACTTTGTTAATTTTAACAAAAATAAATTTGTATTTGTCTACCTATTTTATTACTCATTAGTTTGGCATATCATGTCATAATATGAATTTGACAAAATTTTAACCTAGATTTGGTTAGATATATCGTCCCCATATCATTGTCATCTAATCCAAGCCCTACGTTTTTTTAATCCAAGCCCTCTTTGATGCAAATAATTTTTGCTCGCATGGTATGTAATAACATAATTACCTATTAATAATCTTATCTACTTACTTACCTATGGTGAACACAGTCGTGATGAAAGGGGCTTTTTCCAATTGGCCGAAAATGTGCTCTTGATAAATTTTAACGGCAGAATGGGGAAAATTATCGTTGTTAACTGTAGATTTTTGATGATTGAATTTAATTTAACGTTTGTATTTCCTCTTGACGGCACTACATTCAATGGACGAATGATATAACCTGATGCTTCTGATTCCGTGCTCATTTAACATCTGCAAATAAAAAAACTTTTATTAACACCAATCATGAAAAGTTTATTGCCGCATGTAAAATAAACCCCTTTTTTGCCCTCGGCCGTATGATTTATTTTTCAGAGAGAAAAGATCCATCCTTGAGGAGACGGATATTAAAATTTAATTTAACGCTAATTTTCAAAAAATCCTAAAATTTACAGTAGTACCGTGCGAGCAAAAATTATTTGCATCAAAGAGGGCCTTGCATCTAAGGACGTAATGCTTAGCCGTATAGCTTAATACCTGTTGGATGTCAGTAACTACCTGAATTAACAATCAATCAGCTATTCCGTCATCTTTGACAGTCGTTAGAAGTAATTTGATTCATCGCTAATTTTTCCAATTTCTTGAACAATTTACACAATGGGCTTTACGGAACACCACAAAAAATTAATGGTTAAAGCGTATTTTCTAAACGGGGTTAGAATAAATGGTGAGTGGCAATACAATCCGGGTTTGTGCGTGGACGATTTTCACGAACATTTTCCTAACGTTGCTTTTATTGCTGGGGATTTTTATCATTGCCTGAAAAGAACCGTGGTTGTGTTAAGGGAATCAGGTTTTATACAACACAAAAAAGCAGCAGGAAGACCATCTATAAAAAAAAAGAACTTGTTGCAAACATTCGTGAAATAATGCAAAATACGCCAACAAATTGTATAAGACGCCTGTCCCAAGAAGTGAGAAGATTTTATGGAACATGCAGGACTATTCTTAAGAAGCAGCTAAATTTATTTTCTTATAAAGTGTGTGTATTCCAAGAAATACAAGCCGCAGATTTTAAAAGACGCAGGAATTACTCCCAATGGTTTACCCAAAATTTATTGGAAAGAAATGATTTATTAGACCTGACATTTTTTTTTGGATGAAGCCTGGTTTCACCTCTCCGGTTATGTAAATTCTCAGAATACACGCCTGTGGCGTAGTGCATTTTTTTGTAGAGTCTACATTGCACCCTCAAAAAATTGGTGCCTGGTTAGCTGTTTCCCGAAGAAGAATAATTGCTGGTCCTATTTTTTTCTATGACACAGTTACAGGACAGCGGTATAGAGACAATATTTTGAATCCATTTGTGGAGCAATTACTTCACGACGAACTATGTTTTGGATATTTTCAACAGGACGGTGCAACCGCCCATACAGCCGCCGAAACTAATTCTCAGAATACACGCATGTGGACTAGTGAAAATCCAGTCCACATTGCACCCTCAAAAAATTGGTGTCTGGTTAGCTGTTTCCCGAAGAATTTTTTTTTTCATGACACAGTTACAGCACAGCGGTATAGAGACAATATTTTGAATCCATTTGTGGAGCAATTACTTGACGACGAACTACGTTTTGGATATATTCAACTACTACGCAATTTTTTCGACCACGGATTGATCAGTTTTCGACCAGACATTGAATTCCCACCTAGATCACCTTGTTTAACGGTTATGGATTACTTCGTTTTTCCTTATTTAAAGAACACTATTTTTAAAACACCAGTTGCAAATTTAGAACAATTACAAGAAAGGATTATCCAAGAATGTGGTAACATTTCTCCAGAGATGCTGGTCAACACTTTCGAAAATATGAAGAGACGTATGAATTTATGCTTGGAGCATGGCGGTGGCCAATTTCAACAATTTATGTTATTATTTTTCTTTCTGTTTATTCTTACTTTGTTAATTTTGTAAACAACAAAAATTAATTTGTATTTGTCTACTTATTTTATTACTCATTAGATTGGCATATCATGTCATAATATGAATTTGACAAAATTTTAACCTAGATTTGGTTAGATATATCGTCCCCATATCATTGTGATCTAAACCAAGCCCCACGTTTTTTAAAATATAAATATCTTTTGATCACACGGTAAGTATAAATTTGTCATCTACAGAAATTATTTTCTTCCAGTGCCTTTAATTAAAAATCGATTACAAGAACCTTTAGCTATCCAGTGCAACCAAATGTATACTTGTTTAATTAAATTTTACTTTTGATATACGGTGACAGTCGAACGCCTGCAACAATATTTATCTTGGCGTTCGTTAATGTTAATAGCACAAAAGCCAAAAGTCAAATATAAAATTGGTTTAGTATATCACGAATAACAAATATAAACTGGTCATCCCCAAGTTCGACAAATTATTTTTTTAACACTTTTATTACAGGTCTTTAATACGGAAACGACATCACGGTGACAATGCGATTTGCAGAATTTAAAAAAGAAAAAAGTGCAACAAATTAAAAGTTTCAATTAGGTCACATTTTTTTAGTAGTGTTCCTGCGTTTTATATTTTAGCGTCATTTTATAACCTAAGATACTATCTCAGGAAAATTTCGGAAATATTTTTTTATTTTATTTTTATATCTTATTATTTTTTTTAACAGCTATTTTGGACATACACGACGACATGTTTTGATGACTGTTTACTCCCTTTGTTTTCTATCTAATGCACTTATTTGGGTTTTCCCTTGAAAAGTAAAGTAGCAAATATCCCTAACATATCTACTGGGTGCCCCAAATTGCAAAGCGTATGATACAATGAAGATAATTGAGTTTTTTAAATTTAAAAGTATGAACTAAGATATTCAAGCTATAAAAGATTAATACCTTTTCGTAAACGATTATTCTTTGAGCTTTCGTCGATCAGTCGATATGGTTTTGGTAGTTTTTTAGTTTAAGTCCTAGGACTGGAAGTATTTTATACAGGGTCCTGCACCTCACCTCCTGTCTTCTATAGCTTACTTAGTAATTAAGTTAGAATTTTTATATTTTGCAGACCTTACCTGTATCTTGGGGCGCATTTCAGGAAAATATTTTTTTTCAAACAGGGTGTTCCAAAAAAGTGTGACGTCATAAGGATGTATTTTTTTAGATTACATGCCATATATTTTCTTACTTATTTGGGTGCCTCCTATAGTTACCTACATACCCCTAAAATTTTATTAAAATCGATTCAGTATTATAGGCGAGAAAAAATAAAAACTAAAAAATATCAGTTTTGCACCACTGGTTTTAAAAATTAATAAAAGATAAAAATAATACCTCGTTAATAAAATTATACAAATATACTTATTAAATAAAGTCTAGCAGTCTCGTTAACCAAGTTTGACTAATACGAATTGTACAGGGTGTCAAAAGTTTAGTGTCAAACTGTGCCAACTTTAAAGCAATTTATTTTTCTTATTTCAAATAGGAACCCCTGTATCTTTTTATGTCATTCGATGCGAATTAAAAATCAAACATTTGTCCTAATTACAACCCTATCGCAATTTCTAACGCATCAAGACTTATGTGCAGAAAACTCATTCTAGCAACTATTCCAACAGTCATTATTATGAATAAATATAGAAGGTAGCTTTGAAAAACAATTTATTGGCATTAATGTTTATTAAAGTAACAAGAGACCATTTTGACTTTAGTAATCTAAAATTTTCGAATATTGTTAAATTGTAAGTAATTTATTTTGTTTTTTGTTATAGACTAAAACCAAGAAGAGCTTGTAGATATGATTTTTATATTAGGAGCATGCCAAAAGAACTCTTTTTTGGCAAGCCGAGTTTACGCACAGCGTTATCCGGAACGACATCCGGACAAAAGGAGCCTGCAGAACATATTAGAGAGGTTTGTACAAACGGGAAATGTAAACTACCCAAAACCAGTGAGAAATAAACCGGTCCGAGCTAGAGAAAATCAATTGGCTGTGCTATTACCTATTATAGAAAATCCTTCAGTTAGTCAACCAGCAGTTGCTGATGCCGTAGATGTAAACGAAAAAACAGTTCAACGAATTTTAAAGGATAACCATATCCACGATTATCATTTCCAGTTAATAATTACTAACAATTTAAAAATATTTAAAACTTTTAGATTACTAAAGTCAAAATGTTCTCTTGTTACTTTAATAAACTTTAATACCAATAAATTGTTTTTCAAAGCCACCTTCGATATTTATTCATAATAATTACTGTTGGATTAGTTAATAAAATAAGTTTTCTGCAAATAAGTCTTGATGCGATAGGGTTGTAATTAGAACAAGTGTTTGATTTTTAATTCTGCATCGAATGACATAAAAAGATACAGGGTTTCCTATTTAAAATAAGAAAAATAAATTGCTTTAAAATTTGCAAAGTTTGACCCTAAACTCTGGATACCCTGTACAATTCGTATTAGTCAAACTTGGTTAACGAGACTATTAGACTTTATTTAATAAGTTTCTTTGTATAATTTTATTAACGAGGCATTATTTTTATTTTTTATTAATTTTTAAAACCAGTGGTGCAAAACTGATATTTTTTATTTTGTTTTCGCCTATAATACTGAATCGATTTTAATAAAAATTAAGGGGTATGTAGGTAACTATAGGAGGCACCCAAATAAGTAAGAAAATATATGGCATGTAATCTAAAAAAATACATCCTTATGACATCACACTTTTTTGGAAAATATGAAAAAAAATATTTTTCAGAAATGCGCCTCAAATTACAGTTAAGGTCTACAAAAGATCAAAATCCTAACTTAATTAATAAGTGAGCTATAGAAGACGTTAGGTAAGGTGCAGGACCCTACTGTATGTACAGTGTCCGTGGAAAATCGGCACCATATGGAAAACTTTTTATGCGTTTTTTTTGCAAATCTGTTTTTAGCATTAGGTTCTGCATGATCTGGCGAAAGGGCCTTTTTTTAGAGATACGAAAAAAAGTTATAAGAAAATATGGCTTCTCATCATATTGTGAGTATATACCCAAATTTCAGTTTAAAAATTTATACTTATGTAAACTTTTTTTTGGAAATTCATCTTACCGTCTTTTTTTTTATTTTTTTGTGTCAGTTTATTTAAAATATTTATTTTAAATCAGACTAACTGCATTTTAAACTTTAGTTATCGCATAAACCCATTTTATAGCAAAAAAAAATTTTCTTTAAAAATTGGACTATTTGTCCTGTTTGCCTAGGTCAAATTTCAATTTAAACAAAACTAGAATATACTAAATAAAATTTATAATGCATTGAAAGAAAAAAAAGTTTATTTGATTGGGATTAGTATGAAGCACCGTTGACGATTTTGCTATGCTGTTTTTTTAAATTATCAAATGCAACGTTTTTTATCCCAGTACATTAAATATCAAACTATAAGAAGGCCATATGAGCCGATTTCCTAAATCTGCTACGTTAAATTCATAGATGGCGCAATGAGTTCACCAACAAGAAAGCGACTAGCCTTTTCACTGCTAAATTAAAACAATGTTGCCGCCTGTCTGTTTGACTTGCTGCATGAGTTTTTAAAATTTATTTTTATAGCTTATCGTAAAACTTGATTTCACATAAGTATCTACACCTATCCTAGATTTAAGTAGCTTACATTTATTTTCCTACCTATAGTATAGTCTAGACTTAAAAATGTCCCTATTTTTAATTGCTTTGTAGCTTATAATATTTTCAACCTTTTGACGTCCCAACGTTAATTACATGAAAACATATTGACCGCCATGTATTCTTTTTCTAACAAAATTAAATGACGACTCTCACTATTCAATACCTACCTAGGCTACAACATATATGTTGGGTGAAATATGAATGATGTGCGGTTTGTTTGTATAACTTGGTTTTAATTTGCAATTATTACTTGTTTTCAAAATGGTTAAAATAAGTAGGTTTTACTTTCTTACTTAAGAAACATCCAGTTTGTTTGTATTAGTGTAATACGTCATTTGCTATTTTTCGACGAAATAAAACCTATTTTAGTTATACTTGCTATCGCTTTTTATCTACTTTTATTTTTTTAACATTTAACACCCAATGCAACGGTAAAATCATTGTGAAAATCGGTCCAATTACCCCGAAGTAATCAGCGTACATATTATTATCAAAAACATACATTCGGCTGGAATTGAGACCCTCCTATTTTATTGTCTGTTAAAAATGCATATATCATTAAAAATTCAAATAAAATACGAACCACGACATCACATCAGTGAATTTGAGACATCTGTTGCCGAGGCACTGCATTATAACGACAGATTTAAGGTTACAGTTACGATCAACTCCACAATGCGGCCAAACCACCTCCAAGACGTCTAAAACTGGGTTGTCAACTTTTCTCGGACATCCGTCATTCTTATATAGTTTGATATTCAATGCCCAGTAGTATAATATATTTATGACAAACAGAAATGTATTATTCGACAAAATTTTGAATTGTGAATGCCTGATGTTCGAGAAAATATCGAAAAATGATTTTTTTATTACAATACTTTATCTCTTTCCAGGATAAGAGAATAGATGGATAATATTTTTGTATTTTTGTTGCGAACTCTATAACACACTTGCTACTAAAAGATAATATAATTTTAATACCATTTATGTTATATATTTATTTTTTCCAAACGCCGCTGTGCCGTTTAGGGAGTTTTCGGATGGGAAAGTATAAAATCTTTTAAACGAGGTAATTTTTCAGATAACAACTTTTTTATACCTTTTGTTTTTACAAAACAAGAAACATATAGGGTGTTACAAATCTGATGCATTAGCATTGTTCTCTCGGTAACTATAAGAGATAGAGGAGTTGGTTAAATGGAGCAAAGTTGTAAATATTAATACTGAATAATTTGTTAAAAAAAACTTTAAAATCCTGGTGACAAAAAAAACATTTTTTTACAATAAAACACTAATTATTTCAAATATCAAAAGGCATTTGATAAGGTTTAACACAACAAAATGATGGAAGTTCTGCAAGACAACGGAGTGAACGGCAAGATCCTACGCATAATCAAAAACCTATACCGAAATTAGTCAGCCTCTGTTAGAATTAACCAGGAGAAAACCGAGAAGTAAAAGTTCTAAGAGGAGTACAGCAGGGATGTACCGTGCTTCAAAGAGGGCTTGGATTAAAAACGTAGGGCTTGGTTTCAAATGAATTCAAAATATTGTCTCTATACCGCTGTGCTGTAACTGTGTCATGGAAAAAAATAGGAATAGGATATTTTTTATTAAGTTTCTGTTCCTGAAAAAACTTTATCTGATAAACCTACTTAACATTTAAATTTAAGGTAAAGCGCGATAACACAGGTCCTTAGTACCATCTTGCTAATAATTTTTACATTTGGCAACATCGCAACTTAAACGTAACGATTCTATGAATTTTTAAATATGATTGGTCAGAAATTAGTAAAAAGTGGGGTGAATCGCAACACGTGGAAACGCGACAGGTGGCGAGCTGTTAGTTAACATATCGCAGAAATTCTGCGATATGTTATACATTCTGCACATGTCCAATTTCGACCCCTGATCGCCTCTTCAAAATTTTCGTCTATATAAGCTGCTACATTTAAAATATGTATGTACCCAACAAACAATTATAGTCTAAAAAAGGTGACTTTTACCTAATATTTTAACTATAAAGCTCGACGGACCGCTTTACATAGTCAGAAGTTAGTAATTTATACCACTTTATCACCTAGTGGGGAATAAAACCAAGGTAATAAAGTGGTAAGAAACACCTGTCATTAGGAGAATTGTTCTTCATAGACGAGGCCAAGTGGTCTTCTCCATGATAGTAAAGAGGTGTATTTTACCTATGTGGGCCTATGTTACGCCTGTTATGGGCTATGAAGTTTATAGAAAATCATAACCACAATTTTAGAAAAAGATAAAAATAGTATTTTGTTTTTATTTGTATCAAAGCACAGGAGGCAGGAGGGTTCTTAAATCAGAACATGTCATGTCAGCCGCTATTGATTTTTAAAATGGAGTGGTAGTATATAGTAGTGATGTTAAAGAGCAGGTAAATTGCTGAACAGGTTCGAACAGTTCGGTTCTCACCTGAGAACCTGTTCCGTAAACCTGTTCACCTGTTCTTTTGATCATAAATTATTGTCACTCACTGACTTGGTAAAAAAAAGTAAAAAAGTGAAAGGTCGGAAAGTAGTAAAAACCCGGTTTTTGTTTAATCACTTTCCAAAAAAAAAAAAAAAAAAAAAAAGGTCGCCAGTTCCGTAAAGTAACAACATAACGGAAAGAACACCGCTGCTGCATTCCTGTTTCCTCTTTCATTCAAAGAAAGAAGAAACAAAGAACAGCCTGTTCTTTTTATAAGTGATTGGTGAGTGATTAAGGGAAGATGGCTTGCGGGTCGTCGTTTGAGAATAAAAAGAACAGGCTGTTCTTTGTTTCTTCTTCTTTGGAGCAGAACAGAGAACAGGGAACAGGGAACAAGGAACAAGGAACAGAGAACAAGGAACAGAGAACAAGGAACAGAGAACAAGGAACAGAGAACAGGGAGCAGTACAGTAAGAGCATACACACGGACGGACGCAGCGGTGTTCTGTGTTTTTACTTCGTTTACGGAACTGGCGACCCTTTTTTTTTTTTTTAGAAAGTGATCAACATAAAGCGGTTTTTTACTGCTATGGCGACTTTTGACCTCTTTTTTTACCAAGTTAGTGACAATAGAACAGGTGAACAGGATCCCGGGTCAGAACTGCTGAACTTCCGTTGAGCAATTTCACTGCTCTTTAACATCACTCGAGCGCAATCATCTGTCATAAGTCTATCTAAAGAACCGGTTCAGTTCTTTTACAAAGAACAGTTCACTGAACAGGCTATCTCTAACCTGTTCTAAAGAACCTGTTCGGTTCTTTTCTTAACAACTCTAGTATATAGATAGGTATGTACTTATAAAAATCATTATTTCATCGATGTGAAGTGAAAAAATGGGTGAGCGTAAAAAATTTTCGTATAGATTTCAATTTTACCTAGAAAAACTAACCGCGACCAACAAAAAAAGGCATTTAATTAAAAAAAAACAAGGTAATATAAATTAAAATTGATAATACCAAAAATTTAAAATGTAGCGCCAATATTTAGTGCTTGGGCGAGTAAGTTAGCTCGTTTCTGTGCTCGGTTTTTGCAATATATTTGTTGTTGCTTTAGTGTTACAAGTAATCTAACAAAATTAATTGAAAATAATACACCATGTTGAAAAAAAGATGGCGTCAGTAAAATATTTTTCCTAAAGGTCGTGATTTCCTGTGGTTTGGGCCTTAAAAAAAATTGGACCAATAAGTCAACCCGTATTAGGTTACGCTAGGAGAAAATTTCCTATTTTGTATCTTCCGTCTTGATAGGTCTAAATTAGGAGAAATATTCGTTTATATGGCATAACTTTATAATAATAAGTGTTTATGAAGCCTAATTTGGGGTTTTTAAGAATTCTGCAGGCCCTATGTACGGCCAATCACTCCATAAAGTGTTTCTATCGGGGTTGCTGAATTAATGTCTCGCAACGGATTAATAGCCACTATTATAATGTAACTAACCTTACTTTTTGGAATAGTTCGAATATAAACGTACAACGTTTTTTTCTTTGTTCCGGCGTTTTGTATAGCTCCTACGCGACCCCTTTTATTTCGCCGAAAAAATGGAAACTGATTATTTTAAAATGGAGAGGGTCAAGCTCCTCCTTGGATTATTCTTATGTTCCCCACAAGTGGGAAGATTACCACAGTGCAATAAACTTTACAATCATCATTCAAGTTTTCTAAGCCAGAATCTCTTTAAAGACATAATTTTTGGAAGATTCTTTATATCCAGTAAAAATCACTTTGAGGACAAAATATTGGGCTATAAAGAAATTATTTAAATCATAACTATAACCTATTTTATACTTTAAAGCCTTCTGGGCTTTAAGTACAAAATGTAAGACTAATATAAGGTGTACATCACCTCAGAAAGTGTTCACATTATAACCTGACCATGAAGATATATTAAAGACAAAACGAAGTAATTTGTTCTTCATTTATGGGCCTAAAAGATTATTGGGCTTTAAGGCCCAATCTAAGGTAAAAAATAACCTGGTTGGGCGTTTATTACTGACTTTCCTTAGACCTAACTACCAAGTCGATTTACAAGGTAATTATCTACTCTTTTGGACCATCTCTTGGGCCTCTTATATTTTCCCGCTTTGAACACGTATTAATAAGTTCGAATTACTTTGTTTTGACCAAACAGTTAGTCTCTTTGGCCGTTTCGTCTAAAAAGCCGATTTGGAGGTAAAAAATAGACAATTTTTTACTTAAATAGGTCATTTTCTCCAAATGAGAGGTCGCCAAGGCTTTAAATGTTTGTTGGGTATGTTGTTGGCGTTGTCGTCAGTTTCGACATTTTAACATTTGCGATTTTTTTTCTAGGAAACGGTTGCAGTGGTTCCCAAAGTGGGCGATAACGCCCCCTTGTGGGCGTTGCAGGTCTAAAGGGGGGCGGTAAGAGACCCAGAAAAAAATGGGGGCGTTGTGTAGAGGCTTGGGGGGCGATTTGTAATTTCATCTAGCTAGAAAGACTCTTAGACACCGACTTAGCTCTCGACACTCGACTACAACTTGTGAACATCAACTAATATTAATTAAGAGATTGCTCAAACTCGGTTCAATTTTTCTCTCCGCGTAGTTCATATATCTGTCCTGTTTTATTGAATAAATAAAATAAAAATCATGTCAATCGGTCGCTCCGTTTCAAAATGAAAGTAGACACAAACAAACAAATAAAAAGGCAACAGACATACTTTCGCATTTTATTAGTTATTAGTATTCGTAGATAATAGACCGCGGACAATCATGTTTTAACAAGTTTTTGTTAAATAACCCGATTTGTGCATTCCTGTATCAATCGGCTGGTTCATAGAATACTTGTTCTTACTTGTTGAGTACGATTGAGCGTCGAATGAGATAAACGAGTTTATGCATGTTTGGCTTATTCCTGTCGGTGCGTGCTGCTTATGCAATCCTATATACCTTAACAAAGTAATATTTATTTTATTTTCATTTGCTGTTTCGCGCGTAACTCTTGCGGGTTATAGTAAAAGTCTCGTTTAGAATGAATGTTTAATCTCCGCTAATATAGCTCACAATAATTACCTAATTTAATTTGAAGTTATAGTGGTTTTTAAGTAGGTGAAAAAATGGGGGCGCTAAAAAATAATTTATTCTCAAACAGGGCAGTAGACAAAATAAGTTTGGGAACTACTGGGTTAGAGCAACAGCTAATTTGTAACCTAAAACGTTTTTTAAAAACATAAAATGTGTTGCTTTTCACCTCGTAGACAATGTGAAAGCCATCTGATGTGAAATTAAACGGGTGTTGTTATTCGCACCGGTTGTAAGGTGAATCGCAACACACCATATATGTATTATTTTTACAGTTATTTTTAAAGAAAAAAACAATACATATAGGAATCCTTACAGAGGACACCGAGATTTATTATTGCCTTATTAAATATTTATTTTACGCATAATACTAATTGCGGTATAGATGCGTTTATGCTTAAAAGTGTTGCTATTCACCCCATTTTACGGTACATATTCTCCATCGTGTTATATACCTTATTGTCTTGACTGAGGCAATAGTAAAGAGATAAGAAGCGATCAAGATGTGGACATACAGAAAAATTCTCAAAATATCATGGATGGACAAAGTATCAAACACTCGAATACTCCAAAAACTTAATAAAGAAAAAGAAATAATGTACAGGGTGTCCCAAATTCGAGCCTCATCATGGGGATCTCGAAAACTATAAGAGATACAGCATCGGTTAAATTGTGGCAAAGTTGCGCAATTTCGTGCTGAGCAATATCGCAAAAAAATATCTGAGCTATCTTTTTTAGTTTGTGAAATTTTTGCAAAAAACTAAAATTTTGAGTTTTTGTTTTTTTTAAATTGCTCGACTTATTTTATCCGCTACAGAAAATCCAGCACAACATTGTTAAGACAACTTTTTACGCTCCATATTGTGACGTTTTTAGAATTTCGTTACAACGTTTCGTTTTTGTGGAACTATTATGAACTTTAATTTTTTAAATACGGACCTGCATTTTTTATTTTATTTTTTGATAGCCCTTTAAGCCCTAAATTCAACCATGTAGCAAACTTAATTATATTTAGACGTTTTGATGTCATTGCTACATCTTCAGGAATGTGATAATTATTTATAAATACGGCCCTGGTGTATATTTGACTCTTGGTTTATTAAAACTACCATACTGGGCTAAATTAGTATCAAGCGTAGCAAAATAACTATAATGAGGCTGCAAGCGTTCAGGATAGTCCTGTAAATAACGGTCACAAGAAATTTGTGAATTCCTATTGGAAGAATAATAAACTCGTAACATGTCGCGCTTTTCTAAAGCAGAAAACATAATTTTGCTGAAATATTCAGTATAAATGGTGACTGTGTCAAGATAATTAAGGTGGAAGTATCAACATGCTTGCCAACCTATAACCTATTTCGCTTATACTTATTTATTTAATTTTTCTAGCTTTCACACAAAATTTAAATAAAATCATTATCGTCTTCATATTTTATAGGTAATAATTGACATATTAAATAAATATCAAGGAATTTCATTAAATATTTTAGGAGAATTTTATAGCGAAAAATGTCGGGTAAGATTTTTTTTAACATTATTATGTCATTCTTCTTTCACTATAAAATTCTTCCAAAATTAGCAATGAAATAAATTGATGTTTTTGTAATCTTTTACCTAAATATTGTACCGACGATATTGATTTTATTTAAATGTTAGTTAATCAAATAATAAACTAAAAAAAGCAACGCCAAATAGGTTATAGGTTGGCAATAGATGAAATGACGTTGAGAATTCAACCTTAAGCCAAACAATCAAGTAATAGTTCTTGTCATAGCAAACTTTTGTTTGGTTTTATTTTACTTTGTTACAATTTATATAAAAACTTAAATATAGTAAATTATTTGTATAAAACTCCGGATCCATTTACATATTGTATGTGGTAAAAAGATTAAGTAACTAACACCAGGGCCGTATTTAAAAATAATTATCACATTCCTGAAGATGTAATAATGACATCAAAACGTCTAAATATTATTAAGTGTGGTACATGGTTTATTTCAGGGCTTAAAGGGCTATCAAAAAATAAAATAAAAAATGCAGGTCCGTATTTAAAAAATTAAAGTTGATAATAGTTCCACAAAAACGAAACGTTGTAACGAAATTCTAAAAACGTCACAATATGGAGCGTAAAAAGTTGCCTTAACAATGTTGTGCTTGTTTTTCTGTAGCGGATAAAATAAGTCGAGCAATTTAAAAAAACAAAAACTCAAAATTTTAGTTTTTTGCAAAAATTTCAAAAACTAAAAAAGATAGCTCAGATATTTTTTTGCGATATTGCTCAGTACGAAATTGCGCAACTTTGCCACAATTTAACCGATGCTGTATCTCTTATAGTTTTCGAGATCCCCATGATGAGGCTCGAATTTGGGACACCCTGTACACAGTAAAACGAGGTAAATTGGAATATTTAGGTCACATTATAAGAGACGAAACCAAATGTAAATTACTGACATTTATTCTGCAAGGAAAGGTTCAGGGCAAGAGAAGCATCGGTGGGAGACGAATATCCTGGCTAAAGAATTTACGAACCGGGTTTGAAATATCCACCACAGGACTATTCGAAGCAGCAACAAATAAAATTATCTATTATTACTATGTTTTGGTTAAAAGCTAATAAAATATTAAATATTTAGGTTTATTAGTTTTAAACTTACTTGACTTTTGTCTCGATATGTTTTTACATACAGTATGACCAGTAAAGTCCGCATAATATGGTTTTTTTTTTATTAATAGCTTTATTCGAAATATGACTTTGGCATCAAGTTCTGCTTCGATCGAGATGAAAATAAGCAAAAAATAGTAGTCACGTGCACTATCTGTCAAATTTTAATTTTTTCCAAGAAATAATTCAAAAGTGGGGTTATTTCTGAAAATATCGAAAAAAGTTATTGGAAAAAGTTTTTATAAATGCAGTTTCTAGCCCACATGCAAAATTTCAGCTGCATAGGATAATTTTGATTTTTTACCCACCACTAAAATTTATTTTTCACTTAAGGAACACTTTACTAATGACACTGTGTTATTTTTTGTTTTAATATTAAGGTGTATTACTTTCAGACACAAACTACGTTTTTAAAAATACTTTTTTTATGAAGTTTCCTTATACAGGGTCAAAAACAAATAAACTTTGCACCCACATGCGGCCAAATTTTTATAGCCCAATTTTGATTTTGTAGAAAAACACACATTTAATATAGCGCTACTTTAAAGAAAATGTATCTGAAATAAAGCATTGTCAAAACTAAGAAGTTTTATGTAGGTTGCGTTTAGTCTTATTTTGCAAACGTGGTGCAATTTACAAAATATGAGTAAAAAATCAAAATTATCTTATGCAGCTAAAATTTTGCATGTGGGCTAGAAACTACATTTAAAAAACTTTTTTTAATAACTTTTTTCGATACTTTTAGAAATAACCCCACTTTTGAATTATTTTTTGGAAATAATTAAAATTTGACGATAATGCGAATCACATGACTACTATTATTTTGCTTAATTTTCATCTCGATCGAAGCAGAACTTGATGCCAAAGTCAAATTTCGAATAAAGTTATAAATAATAATTTTATAAATAACATTTATCACAAATAACTGTAAAATACAGGTTATTAATAAAAACGGTTAAGTTAATAAGGTATCCGAAAATGCTAAAAAATATAGAGTATTTTTGAAATAACATAGTTGGTCATAGCTCCCCTATAATAGAAAAATAGCAGACATTTGAAAATATAAAATGCTTAAAATCAGTAATTATGCCAGTTACCAACTTAAAAAAAAACTTACTCGCTTTCGACCTCTTCTAATAGGCCAATCAACATAAACCACCCTGTAAAGGATGGGCTCGTAAGTTCTTAAAAAAGCTGTCGAAAAAGATACGAATCTACCAACGAATAAAAAAATATTCTTCACTTATATCTGCCAAACATTATAAATGTTTGCCCTATACCAACTAGGAGAACGGACAGCGGGTTTTCAAAAATAAATGAATAACGATGGCGTTTCGGATATTTGATATATTTTTATGGGCACTCAGCTGATGCAAAAAAAGTAAATAAGATAAAATGTCGAAAAAAACATTTTTCAGTAGCTTAAGGTTTTAATACAATGTAAGATTGAAGGGATGATACTTCGTTTTATGGTTTCGTTTTTTTTTTGGTCATAGAATAATCGAACTGTCTCAATGGGATTTAGCTTTCTTTATCTGGATATAATATGTATAAAAAATATGTTATCTGTTACAACAGCTTCAAAGGAAAGAGACTATCCTCTATAATAATTCAAGGTACGTTAGTGATGTATATGACAAAGCAGGTAACGAATCGTTCTAAAAATTGGTCATTTACATAAACAGACATGCTCCACTTCTTTTGTCAGAGCTGTCAGCCATGTATTACCTACTACACCTGCACTATTGTTTACTTGTCCGGTAAATTTTCATTTCGAAAGTGCCTTAGCACTTTGAAAAGTGAATTAGCTCTTTCATAAGTGCCTTAACACTTGAAAAAAAAAAACTAGCTCTTTCAAAAATGCCACTTCGAAAATGCCTTAGCACTTTGAAAAATGGAATTTTGAAAGGGCCTTAGCACTTTGTGTAAGTGAACTAACAGTTAGTGTCTTAATATTTTGAAAGTGCCTTAGCACTTTGAAAAGTAAAGTAGCTCTTTCATAAGTGCCTTAACACTTGAAAAAAGAAAACTAGCTCTTTCAAAAATGCCACTTCGAAAATGTCTTAGTACTTTGAAAAATGGAATTTTGAAAGGGCCTTAGCACTTTGTGTAAGTGAACTAACAGTTTCAAAAAGTGTCTTAATATTTTGAAATTGCCTTAGCACTTTGAAAAGTAAAGTAGCTCTTTCATAAGTGCCTTAACACTTGAAAAAAGAAAACTAGCTCTTTCAAAAATGCCACTTCGAAAATGTCTTAGCACTTTGAAAAATGAAATTTTGAAAGGGCCTTAGCACTTTGTGAAAGTGAACTAACAGTTTCAAAAAGTGTCTTAATATTTTGAAAGTGCCTTAGCACTTTGAAAAGTGAAGTAGCTCTTTCATAAGTGCCTTAACACTTGAAAAAAGAAAACTAGCTCTTTCAAAAATGCCACTTTGAAAATGTCTTAGTACTTTGAAAAATGGAATTTTGAAAGGGCCTTAGCACTTTGTGTAAGTGAACTAACAGTTTCAAAAAGTGTCTTAATATTTTGAAAGTGCCTTAGCACTTTGAAAAGTGAAGTAGCTCTTTCATAAGTGCCTTAGCACTTGGAAAAAGAAAACTAGCTCTTTCAAAAATGCCACTTCGAAAATGCCTTAGCACTTTGAAAAATGGAATTTTGAAAGGGCCTTAGCACTTTGTGAAAGTGAACTAGCTCTTTCAAAAGTGCCTTAGCACTTTTAACAAGTTCCTTAACACTTAAAAAAAGTGAACTAGCACTTTAAAAAAGTAAAGTAGCACTTTAAAAAAGTGAACCAGCTTTTTCAAAAGTGCCTTAGCATTGTAGGAGAGTAAGCTAGCACTTTTAACAATGCCGTTTCGAAAATATCTTGGTACTTTGAAAAAATTAACCAGCACTTTCATCAATTATCTTAGCACTTTCAAAAAGTACCTTAGCATTTTTAAAAAGTGAAGTAATACTATTAAAAATGTGCCTCAACACTTTAAAAAAGTAAACAACTTTTTCAAAAGTACATTAGCACTTTCAAAAAGTGCCTTAATAGTTTGGCAAAGTGCATATCACGCACACAAAACGTTATATTGAATGTTAAGTAGCACTTTGAAGTTGCACTTACTTTTGTTTTTGTTGTTGCCTCATCTTTTTATTTAAGGGGGGTCAGAGGGAACAAGTATTGCAGTTTTAAAAAATGCCTTAGCAATTTGAAAAAGTGAACTAGTTGTTTCAAAAGTGCCTTCGCACTTTAAAAAAGTAAACTAGCTTTTTTAAAATGCCATTTTGAACGTGCCTTAGCACTTTGAATCAAAAGTGTTTTAGCACTTTGTAAAAGTGAAGTAGCAGTTTCAAAAATCACATTGAGCTTGACCTATGAGAATCTTCCTGCAAATATAATATGTTTTTTTCTTCAGGCATACCAGGATGACCACTTTTTAAACCATTTTTAACAGTACGGGAAGTTCTCCACTTAACCCAGATATTACTACCGTCCTTTTAAAAGGCCTTTCGATTACATGTTACTTGAGTAAGCTTCGTTTATTTTTTAATTGATGTCGCAGTAAGTACCGCATTGGTAGACATCAAATGATGATACCAGACAACTTATTACATTTCAGCTAGCATTTTGAGCGTGTATAAACGTATTTTAAAACTTTGTTTCTGCGAACTGTGATCATGAATGATTAGAGGTAAGCTCATTTACTTATCTAAATATGTTAAGTCTCATTGCGCATGATTTTCAGATACCATTAGGACCTAATTATACTATACTTCTACACAATATAGGTTATTATAATGCATGATAAGGGGTCAAAATGGCGCCGTCCTTTTAAAAGGACGGTAGTAATATGCTACTGCATATTTGTAATATTCTTTAATTATTTTAGAAGGCCATTGAAACTGCATGAGCTACTTGAGGAGCTAGAAAATGTCGACGAAATACCTGTTGCTCCAGATGAAACAATTCTTTTCCCCCCTGAAAATGCAAATGACGACATTACCCATTGTGACTCTGGAAATGAAGAACTTATTACCCTAAATAATCTCCCAGGAAGCCAACTGAGGAATGACGTTGAAGTAATAATTCTACAGAACCCTAAAGCTAATGAGAATGAATATGATTCTGATGACGATATACCCTTTGCTCAACTTTATCCTGGGACAACTCTGCTACCCAATGGTAATGGCCGGTCCATCTATCCACCTCCAACAAAAAAGGTAAAAAATATATTATGGATTCAAGAAGATATCACACCACAACCTGATATATGGGTGCAACCTCTTGGACCAGTTCAAGAGCTTCCACATTTGCAATTATTTCAATTTTTCTTTGACACTGAGATAGTTGATATGCTAGTGACCTTCTCCAATAGATACGCTTTAAAGAAAAATATAGCAGGTGACGTATCCACTCAAGCTCTTCTGTAATGAAGAAATCAAAAAGAGGAGAGTTTGAGTATCGACTTGACAAAGATACCGGTATCGTTGTATGCCGATGGAACGACAATAGCGTCGTCACTATTGCGTCTAATTTTACGCCAGTTTTCCCTCTGGGCTATGTCAAGCGCTTTTCTCAAAAGGAGAAAAAACATATAACCAATCCATCCAAGCGAAATCCGTTTAAAAATGCTAACTCGAGATTCGATGGATTAAACCATCTGATCATTTACCAAGAAAAGCAACTTAGATGTGGAGAATGTCACAACAAGGTCCAATTTCGTTGTGAAAAATGTAATGTGCTACTTAATCCTAAGTTTTGTTTCAAAAACTACCAAACCCTTTAGTTATAGTTTATTTATTTTATTTGTTAAAACTGCACATTCAATATAAGTTATGCCGTAAAATAAAAATTTATTTTAGTAACAGTACAATAGTTCATATTACTACCGTCCTTTTAAAAGCACACCTCATATTTCTGGGTTAGCTATCACAAATGCAATAATTTTTTTTTGTGTATTTATAAAGAAAACTACGTAATATTTGTGAAAAAATATTAGAAATTAAAAAAAAAAAAGTTTCAGTAACATCTGGGTTAATTGCTACCCTAGACACTGTCGATTGGGTAATAGGCAGGCGATTTGGATGCTTTTCATTGAACATATCCCGGACTTCTATGACTTCTACCTTTATCTTAACAACTCAATATGGATGTAATAACAGCAGAGCAAAATTAAAAATTGATTAACATTCACTGACTATTTTTGACGTCTCAAACATAAATGGCAAATTGTCATTGTCAATGCTTGAAAGATTGTGACTTGAGTTCAGAACGTTGGTAAGTCGAGAAACATAATATCAATGGTGCATAGGTAGGTTATGATTTATGAAAAATGTCTAGAATTAATTGTAGAATGTTAAAAAATAACAATCTAACAATAAGTTTATATAAAAAAAAGTTAAGTGATCAAATGATTTTTTATCTTAAAAAATGCATTTAAACAAATCTAGCCAATTCGTCTCTTTATCATAACGCTGTATACAGGGTGTTTCATTAAGGGTGGCCACCGGCCATATCTCGAAAACTACTAGGCATAGAAAATTGAGGGAAAAATTATGATAAAAGTGGGTATGAGAAAATCCTGGAAAATATGCGTTCATTTTTAGAGATGCACATTTTGGACGTAATAGCAGCAGAGCAAAATTAAAAATTGATTACCAATAACTGACATTTCTTGACTTCTCAGACATAAATGGCAAATTGTCATTGTCAATGCTTGAAAGATTGTGACTTGAGTTCAGAACGTTGCTAAGTCGAGAAACATAATATCAATGGTGCATAGGTAGGTTATGATTTATGAAAAATGTCTAGAATAAATTGTAGAATGAAAAAAAATAACAATAAGTTTATATAAAAAAATTTAAGTGATCAAATGATTTTTTTTTCTTAAAAAATGCATTTAAAAAAATCTAGCCAATTCGTTTCGCTATCATAACGCTGTATACAGGCTGTTTCATTAAGGGTGGCCACCGGCCATATCTCGGAAACTACTAGGCATAGAAAATTGGTGGAAAAATTATGATAAAAGTTACTATGAGAAAATCCTGGAAAATATGCGTTCATTTTCAGAGATGCACATTTTGGATGTAATAGCAGCAGAGCAAAATTAAAAATTGATTACCATTAACTGACATTTTTTGACTTCTCAGACATAAATGGCAAATTGTCATTGTCATTGCTTGAAAGATTGTGACTTGAGTTCAGAACGTTGCTAAGTCGAGAAACATAATATCAATGGTACATACATAGGTAGGTTATTATTTATGAAAAATGTCTAGAATTAATTGTAGAATGAAAAAAAATAACAATCTAACAATAAGTTTATATAAAAAAATTTAAGTGATCAAATGATTTTTTTTTCTTAAAAAATGCATTTAAACAAATCTAGCCCATTCGTCTATTTATCATAACGCTGTATACAGGGTGTTTTATTAAGGGTGGCCACCGGCCATATCTCGGCTACTACTAAGCATAGAAAATTGGGGGCAAAATTATGATTAAAGTGGCTATGAGAAAATCCTGAAAAATATTCTTAAGTTCCGCATTTTGCCGCAAGGGGGCACAATTGAAAATTAATTTTTAAAATTCTCAATTTCTCCGACAATTCCCATATTAAGGTATACTTCTGGTTACATCATTAGAAAGCTTAGATAATTCTGCTTAATTTTAGTTTAAGACTCGTTGGCGTACTGACCTTGATAAGAATGGGGGAAGCTATTGAAAGTGTAATCATTTAAATCACTATAACTTCTTAACGACTCATCCGATTTCACTAAATTTAAGCTTGTTTGGAACAGAAAGGTAAGCACTTTTAATTGTTGTATGCGCTGGTACACGATAGTTTCTAATAAAGTTGCTAGACGGCGCAATTTGTAATAGTAACAGTTTTTTTTTATTTTATCCTGAAAATCATACGGTGTAACTATGACATTATAATTGGAAAGTAGATTAAATTTGCAAGAAAAAATGTAAAATCCGTAGTTTGATATATTTGTTCGCTTTAGAGTTAGTGTCAAAATAATAATTTTTAACATTTTAATCGAAGAAATTATTGTGTTTATAGTTCCATAGGTATGTAGGTTGGATTAGTAATAATAGGTTTTCATTTATCATTTTCCATGCCTCCCTTTACACTTAGCACTAGTCCAAATTATGTAAAAAACAAAATTTGGAGCGTGTTTAAAGGCCAATGGGTAATAACAACAGCATTAAATAGTTATTTACCTAACAAGTGCGGAAAGTGGTACTTTTCCGCACGCGATGGCAGTTGCACGAACGACGCGAAGCGGAGTTCGGGCAAGCCGTCAAGGGCGGAAAAGACACTTTCCGCATGTGTTAGATAAAAAAGTTTTCCTACAATCGATATAGTTCTCAGATAAACGTCAATTAGGTTCGTAATAATATACTGTAATTACAAAAATTATTGAGCTTCTGGCAAAAAAAATATTTATTTTGCAAGGATTTCACTTTATTGAGTATTTTAGATAAGGTATTCATTAATTTAACAAATCGTGCGGAAAAGTTACTAGTGCTAGTACTCCTGAAAAGTTACTTTTCCGCACGATTTACATATAAACATCACATATTTACAAATAAATATTACAAAAATCTTTATTTTAGACTAGGAGAATAGAGAACTGGGAACAAAGTAAGCAATATTTCCAAAAAGGCTATAGTTGTTGATTGTCAATGTTCGATTGTTTGACAGTTGCTAATGCATAAAACAATATTTCCACCTGCTCCAGAACGAGGTGATGTGTATTTGACATTTTAATTACAACCTGCACCTCATTATTGTAATATACAGTGCGTCCATAAAGTATTGCACAAATTCATTTAACATTCAGGAATTTAGTATTTTTTTAAACGCTCGGACACGTCAATTAGTGTTTTTATTTGAGCATTTTTTAAGGTAAAATGTTGTTATACAGGATGTCCCACGTAGTAGGTATGACGTCATCGATGATTTTTCAAATGGAACACCCTGTATATTACATCAATTTTGAATTCTATAAAGAAAACTTAAAACTTTTTATATAACCAACCATACCTCTGTAAATCACGGATTCTGAAATATTCACAATTGAAAATTTACTTTAAAAACATTTATTGAAATAATGCTGATTTATTTGATTATATACCTCAATCCGATTCTGACCAATTAAACGCTGTTTTGCGACCAATCAGATGCATATTATACTGAATATACCCCGTATAAGTGGATATACCCCGGGCCACCTGCCACAACAATGCCAATGCATAACAACATCATAACAAGTTTAAAATATTTTATGGTTGCTATAGACCGTTTCTATAATAACAAAAATCCCTTTCAACAAATCAAGTTTTTGATGTTGTCAGATTCATGTCACATTTTTTTAAAAATGGAATCTTGCCGATTCGGTAATGTTTCAGTCGAAAATATAAGAAAAAACGCTGAAAAGACTATCCCAGAAAATACAACAAAAACAAAAAAGTATATATGGACCCAATTCGAGAAATTCTGCGAAACACGGCAGTATATATTGACCATAAATACAACTATAATACAGCTTGCCGCTATATTGGAAGACTGGAGTTTTAATATGAAGACAAAAGATGGTTCTGACTACAAGGAAGGGGTTATCAAGACAATGTGGAACCAAACAGCCCAACTGCTTCAAGAAAGGTACTTCAATAAATACAACATTAAATTTGATCCTTTTAAAGACCCTGAATTCCAAAAAGCACGTATGGCTAGAAATTCTAAAAGAAAACTGCTTCAGGCTGATCCAAAAAATCACCGGAACCTACGACGAGTACAAAAAGATGGTAAAAATTTTTGACGAAAATTACCCCGAGGATTTACAGAAAAAGTTCTATCAAATAGCGGCTGTGGAATTAGCATGGAGAGGAGGAGAAGCCGAGACATGCCTAAATACGTATTTCAGAGAAGAATATTATAGCGATGGTACAAAAAGTAATAGAATGGAATATAACCCAATCTTTTCAAAAACATCCCAAGGCGGAGACAAGAAGCTTTCAAATTCAAAATGGTTAGTGGCAAACACAAAAGATGCCGATTTATGTCCAGTTTGCCTTTACAGAAAACTAATTTCAAAAAGAGGGCAAAATATAACTACCCAAAGACTATTCCTGACAGTAAATCCAAATTGGAAAATGGGAAATTGGTACAAAAACTGTCCCATTGGAAAAAATACTCTTTCTAATTGGACAAAACAAGCAGCACAAAAAATTGGACTAGATACTGAGAAAGAAAAAATCACAAACCATTCCAATCGAGCCACAGCTGTCTCTACATTAAGCAAAGCAGGTGTGAGCGAACAAACTCTTATAAAAATAATTGGACATAGTAGTGCTGCATCCATAAAGCCATACTTGCAGATGGACAAAACTCATCACGAAAACACTATTCAAGGTTTAAGAGGTCACCCTCCAACTAATGGGTTGGACCAACACGAAGCTCCAGTCTCTTGCAGCTCGAAGAGTTTCCAGCAACACCAGCAAGCCACTACTGTTTATTATAATAACTGTGTGTTTAACAATAATACTTATAACTAATTTTCTGTTAGTTTTATTACTTTGTCAATTGTTTAGGTTTTGTTTCGTTTTGTCCGTTTTTCTAGTAGCTACATAAATCATTTTAAAAATATTGCATTTCGTTGTATTTTTTCTTTTTTTTTTGGTATATAATCTCAACATATACCACTCGAGGTAAATATTTTATTTAGAATATTTTTTGACATTTTTCCGCAAAATTTCTATAAAAATTGCCCTCGACAAAAATTCTTTTAAAAAAATATCCCTCCAGCTTCGCTGTCGGGATATTTTTAAAGAATTTTTGTCTCGCGAATTTTTGACAGAAATTTTGCACAAAAATGTCAAAAAATATTCAAAAAAATATTCACCTCTTGTGATATAACTTATGAATAATATTAGAATACATTTAAGTTTTCAAACGTGAAAATGTTAGAAACCGTGATTTACAGTGGTATGATTGGTTATATAAAAAGTTTTAAGTTTTCATCTTAGAATTCAAAATTGATATAATATACAGGGTGTTACATTTAAAAAAGTCATCGATGACGTCATACCTCCTACGTGGGACATCCTGTATAACAACATTTTACCTTAAAAAATGCGCAAATAAAAACACTAATTGACGTGTCCGAGCGTTTAAAAAAATAGTAAATCCCTGAATGTTAAATGAATTTGTGCAATACTTTATGAACGCACTGTATACCAGGGGTGTCAAGTTAGATCATTTTATATAAATTCTGTCACAATTTCAAAAATAGTGTGGTAAAGTAAAAAATGTGAGGGAAAGTAAAGTCGTGCCGAAAAGTAACTTTTCCCCACGATCGTAGGAAAATATTCATTGAAACTTTTTAACGAAACAATCGTAAAACTTTATAAATGTTCAAAATGACGTCCATTTTGCAAAATACAACTATTAATTCTTCTTCTAGAACTAGAAATAGCTGCTTCAATTTTAGCTCGTAAAATTGAATTTATGGCATTTTCAATTCGCTCAATCATATTGTCTCGTATGGTTTGTAGCGTATTATAAACAATGTATTTTATTCGTCCCTAGAAGTAAAAATCTAATACAGTTAAATCCGTGGATCTTGGTGGCTATAAAAATAAACTATCCCTTCCAATCCAACGATTCGGATAACTTACATTAAAAAAAAATATTGTTTTGGCAATAACTCTGAAACGAACAAAGATATCAAACAGCGGTCTTCATATTTTTTCTTGAAAATGTAATCTACTTTCAGATTATGATGTCATAGTTATACCGTATGATTTGAATTTTCGGGATAATATCAAAAAAACTGTTATTATTACAAATTGCGCCTTCTAGAAATTTCATTAGAATGTACAGGGTCTTCTAACGAGGACTGAATAGGGGCTCATTTTTGAGCTTCCTTGTATTTAAAGAAAAATCCAAAATAGCCAATCGATGTACTTTTTCCTGCAGAATTCAAATATGAAACCAAAAATTTATTTGAACCAGACACAAAAGAGTTACGATATGGATAAGGTGTTTTTTAAATGGAACATAGCTTTTTTTATACGATTTTTGGAACGAGTGATTTTTTTTTTGTCCGTTCTGATTAAAATATTTAATATTGTGACAGCTATTTTTATTAAATTTTAATGTTTAACTTTAACCTGTTTGAAACATACACTAGGTAATAAAGGTATAATCACCTTTGAATCCTTCAAAGTCAAAAAATTTGACAAATTTACTATAATATTGCCGAAATGAAATATGCATTAGATAAGAGATTGCAGATTGTTATCTTGTTCTACAAATGCCAAGAAAATGCAAGAGAAGCAAGGAGAAGATTTATTGCAAATTTTAACAGAAATATATCCGTCAATACTATTCTAAGGATAAAGAACCTATTTGAGGAAAATAAAACATTACATGACAGAAAAAGAAATCCAACTCTATATCTACTAATTAAAAAAAAACATTAATAATTTAATTGTTCAATGTGACCCCCGTTGTTCTCGAAACAAGTGCGATAACCTCTTTGTAGCCTTTCCAAACTTGCTGTTATACTGTGATTTTCCTGGTTAAGGCGATTTATTTCATTCACAATTTTCTGCATGATCTCTTCAATATCGTGGTTTCGCTGCTTTTATACCACGTTCTTTAAATGACCCCAAAGAAATGTGTCTAATATTGACAAATCGGGACTATTGTGACTATATCCGGCCTTTTGTGACATTGCATAAAGTAGGACAAATTGAATGGGCACTGGCGTCAATTTAAAAAAAAAATCGCTTTGCGGACTTGACTGAGTGGTGCAAACTGGTCCCATGCGCCCGCTCGGTATATCACAGCGAATATATTCCCAGATGAGAACAGACCGTTGGCCCTGGGGAACTAAGAATGACCTCGGTCCAATGGACGTAGTTGACGCGTGCGACAAATTGCGTCACGGTCTAATGGCCGCGTTTTAAAGTTGGAACCATTTATTCTCGGTCCTATAGACCGGAATGACAGTCAACGTGTTAGTGAAACACCCTGTATATCGAATTAATCAAAAATGATTGACATAGCCCCTTTTATCTCTAAACAAATCATTTAATGATCGATTTTCTTTACGAAAAAAAACGAAGGTGTTTTCCAAGAGCGTCCCCAACAAACAATTATAGTCTTAAAAAAGGTGACTTTTACCTAATATTTTAACTATAAAGCTCGACGGACCGCTTTACATAGTCAGAAGTTAGTAATTTATACCACTTTATCACCTAGTGGGGAATAAAACCAAGGTAATAAAGTGGTAAGAAACACCTGTCATTAGGAGAATTGTTCTTTATAGACGAGGCCAAGTAATCTTCTCCGTGGTAGTAAAGAGGTGTTTTTTACCCGTATTTTACCTATGTGGGCCTATGTTGGGCCTGTTATGGGCTATGAAGTTTATAGAAAATCATAACCACAATTTTAGAAAAAGATAAAAATAGTATTTTGTTTTTATTTGTATCAAAGCACAGGAGGCAGGAGGGTTCTTAAATCAGAACATGTCATGTCAGCCGCTATTGATTTTTAAAATGGAGTGGTAGTATATAGATAGGTATGTACTTATAAAAATCATTATTTCATCGATGTGAAGTGAAAAAAATGGGTGCGCGTAAAAAATTTTCGTATAGATTTCAATTTTACCTAGAAAAACTAACCGCGCCCCAGAAAAAAGGCATTTAATTAAAAAAAACAAGGTAAATTAAAATTAAAAATACCAAAAATTTAAAATGTAGCCAATGTTTAGTGCTTGGACGAGTAAGTTAGCTCGTTTCTGTGCTCGGTTTTTGTAATATATTTGTTGTTGCTTTAGTGTTACAAGTAATCTAACAAAATTAATTGAAAATAATACACCATGTTGAAAAAAATATGGCGTCAGTAAAATATTTTTCCTAAAGGTCGTGATTTATTGTGGTTTGGGCCTTAAAAAAAATTGGACCTATAAGTCAACCCGTATTAGGTTACGCTAGGAGAAAATTTCCTATTTTGTATCTTCCGTCTTGATAGGTCTAATTTAGGAGAAATATTCGTATGGCATAACTTTATAATAATGAGTGTTTATGAAGCCTAATTTGGGGTTTTTAAGAATACTGCAGGCCCTATGTACGGCCAATTACTCCATAAAATGTTTCTATCGGGGTTGCTGAATTAATGTCTCGCAACGGATTAATAGCCACTATTATAATGTAACTAACCTTACTTTTTGGAATAGTTCGAATATAAACGTACAAAGTTTTTTTTCTTTGTTCCGGCGTTTTGTATAGCTCCTACGCGACCCCTTTTATTTCGCCGAAAAAATGGAAACTGATTATTTTAAAATGGAGAGGGTCAAGCTCCTCCTTGGATTATTCTTATGTTCCCCACAAGTGGGAAGATTACCACAGTGCAATAAACTTTACAATCATCATTCAAGTTTTCTAAGCCAGAATCTCTTTAAAGACATAATTTTTGGAAGATACGGCTTTATATTCGGTCAAAATCACTTTGAGGACAAAATATTGGGCTATAAAGAAATTATTTAAATCATAACTATAACCTATTTTATACTTTAAAGCCTTCTGGGCTTTAAGTACAAAATGTAAGACTAATATAGGGTATACATCACCTCAGAAAGTGTTCACATTATAACCTGACCATGAAGATATATTAAAGACAAAACGAAGTAATTTGTTCTTCATTTATGGGCCTAAAAGATTATTGGGCTTTAAGGCCCAATCTAAGGTAAAAAATAACCTGGTTGGGCGTTTATTACTGACTTTCCTTAGACCTAACTATCAAGTCGATTTACAAGGTAATTATCTACTCTTTTGGACCATCTCTTGGGCCTCTTATATTTTCCCACTTTGAACACGTATTAATAAGTTCGAATTACTTTGTTTTGACCAAACAGTTAGTCTCTTTGGCCGTTTCCTCTAAAAAGCCGATTTGGAGGTAAAAAATAGACTATTTTTTACTTAAATAGGTCATTTTTTCCAAATGAGAGGTCGCCAAGGCTTTAAATGTTTGTTGGGGTGTTTCCACGGAATATGAGGGATTTCTATGAAACACTCGATTTGATGAATTTTTCTCTCATGAGACAGGGTCTCTAAATGCGCTGTATCCACAATCAATTTACATTTCAAGCAGAAAGAAACAAAACTTTGTGTTGTGAAGTGATTTTTATAACAAGATGTCAACAAAAAGGGCTAGACGAAGGGCTGCAGCTTGTTATTATTACCTTGCCGTTAAGTCCCGTAGTACACAAACGAAAAGGTCTCACCGATATTGGGTGAGAGATTGGATTAAAAAGAGAGAAAACAAGAATATAATGGAAATAGTATTAAAAGAACTAGAACGGGAAGATCAGGAATGTTACAAAAACTTGCTTCGAATGTCCGCTGCTGATATCCATTTTCTGTTGTTGCTCTGAAACTGGCAACGAAGGTTATGTATTTTATCCTTTACTTCTTGAGCCGGAATTCTAAAGTTGTTGAAAATTTCCAATCCATATAGCTGCTTTCCGAAGATTTCAGTTTTTATAGGTTTCGGACGAGCAGGCCCACAAATAGGATAGGATTCATATACTTGGATTAATTGCAGTATCATGCTTCTTGTCCAGTTAAAAGAACAGTCTTTTCTTTTCAAACCCCTTTTTTCACTTGAATAACTCATTTTTGGAAAAAACAAATATTTGTTTCACGACACAACAGCGAAACCCACGTGCAGCGAGTGAAATAAATGTATCATGCAAGATTCGCAATAAATCGTGTTTCCACGTTGAAACTTGTTCAAAAAATAAATTTCTCATGACACATTGTTTTACGAGAATCGCTAGTATGCGTGGCTCAGACCTGTTTCGACAATGAAATGAAAGTTTTCCTGATATATTTATTTCATGAGACTAAAATCTCATGAGATATTCTCATTGTGGATTCGCACCTGTAGTTACCGTTACAGGGTGTTTAAACATTGGGCGTTCGATTAGAGGTAACTGAAACGCAATTTTAAATACTCTGTCATTCATATTAACAGCAGAATTTTTTTTGATTTATTCGTTCAGGTTAGACCTACCTATAGGTAAAACATAATACCTATACACAGTTCAACATAAACTAATTGAATTCAGTTAGATATTAAATTTACTGTCGAGAAAATCCCCCCAGTATCAATTTTTGGCCTATTCCTACATGTGGACCTAAAAAGAGGACTATACCTACTATTGGATTTGGTCTTACATTGATCCGGTTACCTTTCCAACCCAAATAATATATGGGCTAACATAATGTTAGATACTTTATTTTATTGCTATACAAATAATAGTAATAGTAATAATATTAATTTGACTTACGTAAAGTACTTAGAACCAAAAAGATGATTATAGATTTGTTCGCTATCATATTATACCGTGCGAGCAAAAATTATTTGCATCAAATAGGGCTTGGATTAAAAAACGTGGGGCTTGGTTTAGATCACATTTATATGGGGACGATATATCTAACCAAATTTAGGTTAAAATTTTGTCAAATTCATATTATGACATGATATGCCAAACTAATGAGAAGTAGACAAATACAAATTTATTTTTGTTATTTACAAAATTAACGAAGTAAGAATGAACAGAATGAGAAAGAAAAATAATTACATAAATTCCTAAAATTGGCCACCACCATGCTCCAAGCTTCCAACATTCTTGAATAATTCTTTCTTGTAATTGTTCTAAATTTGCAACTGGTGTTTTAAAAATAGTGTTCTTTAAATGAGAAAAAACGAAGTAATCCATAACTGTTAAACAAGGTGATCTAGGTGGGAATTCAATGTTTGATCGAAAACTGATCAATCTGTCGTCGAAAAAATTGCGTACCAGCACATTATTCAGTCAGTGATCATTTAAATGCAACTTTCCCAAATCGGTGGATTGGAAGAGAAAGGCCACGTAAGTGGCCACCCCGATCACCCGACCTAACTAAAATAGATTTCTTTTTGTGTGATTACGTTAAGGAAATCATTTATCAGGAATCTCCTACCATACCAGGAAATATGCAACAAATAATTCTAAACGCATTCCACAACATTACATCCGACACAACAGTACAGAACACGCAGAGTACAGAACGACATATTCTATTGAGTTTGTGTCTCCAATAGAAAGGAAAACCATAATATATTCTAGTATGTAATTTTAGAAATGTTTATTTATGTTATTTATGATTTTAGTTTAATAAATTTGTAATGTCAATAATTCCGCCTTACCTCTGCATCAGATCATTGCAGTCATAACAAGTAATAGGACTTAAATTAATTTTCCATTGTAAATTAAAACAAAGCATTATTTAAACTATTTTGTTTACTCACTTGACATAGTAGAACACCCTACATTAATGTAAGCTACGATTCAGCTTCTAATTAGCTTACATTTTGCAACCATTCAAACGCCGGCTTTTATTGCAGAACAACTGATTAGGCAAACAATAAAGGCCATTAGAAACTGAATTGTTTTACCTCGTTGTCTAATGAATAGTATTAACAAGGACACTGTTACAACAAACAAAGCTGATATTTAGTATAAGACATGTAAAATCACGTTTTTTTTTGCAAATATTAATATACTTACTTTTTTTTGTTAATAGTTCAAGAAACCAAGCGCTTAAAAAGGAATTCTATTTAAAAAGCTGCTTTTTTAAAGGGCGATAGACTTATATCTCCACAGTTGACTGGCAATGAACATTATTATTAGGTATCCAAGATACACCCCCAATAAAATTATCATATTATGAAATTCATTAGATATTTTTGTCTTAATAATTAAGAAATAATTACATAAATTGCTGAAATTGGCTACCGCCATGCTCCAAGTATAAATTCACACGTCTCTTCATATTTTCGAAAGTGTTGATCAGCATCTCTAAAGAAATGTTACCACATTCTTGGATAATCCTATCTTGTAATTGTTTTAAATTTGCAACTGATGGTGTTTTAAAAATAGTGTCCTTTAAATGAAGAAAAACGAAGTATTCCATAACCGTTAAACAAGGTGATCTAGGTGGGAATTTAATGTCTGATCGAAAACTTATCAATCTGTCGTCGAAAAAATAGCGTAAGTAGTTAATAGTTTCGGCGGCCGTATGGGCGGTTGCACCGTCCTGTTGAAAATATCCAAAACGTAGTTCGTCGTCAAGTAATTGCTCCACAAATGGATTCAAAATATTGTCTCTAAACCGCTGTGCTGTAACTGTGTCATGGAAAAAAATAGGACCAACAATTCTTCTTCGGGAAACCCCAATTTTTTGAAGGTGCAATGTGGACTCTACAAAAAATAGGGATTTTCACTACTCCACATGCATGTATTCTGAGAATTCACATCACCCAAGAGGTGGAACCAGGCTTCATCCGAAAAAAAGTCAGGTCAAATAAATCATTTTTTCCAATAAATTTTGGGTAAACCATTGCGAGTAATTCCTGCGTCTTTCAAAATCTGCGGCTTGTATTTCTTGGAATACTTGCACTTTATAAGGAAATAAATTTAGCTGCTTCTTAAGAATGGTCCTGCATGTTCCATAAGATCTTCCCACTTCTTGGGACAGGCGTCTTATACAATTTGTTGGCGTATTTTTCATTATTTCACGAACGTTTGCAACAAGTTCTTACAGATGGTCTTCCTGCTTCTTTTTTTGTGTTGTATAGAACCTGTTTCCCTAAACACAGCCACGGTTCTTTTCAGGCAAGGATAAAAATCCCGAGTAATAAAAGCAACGTTAGGAAAATGTCCGTGAAAATCGTCCATGCACAGATCCGGATTGTATTGCCACTCACCATTTACTCTAACCCCGTTTCGAAAATACGCTTTAACCATGAATGTTTTGTGCTATTCCTTAAAGCCCATTGTGTGAATTGTTCAAGAAATTGGAAAAATTAGCGATGAATCAAATTACTTGTAACGACTGTCAAAGATGACGGAATTATGATTGTTAATTCAAGTAGTTACTGACACCCAACAGGTATTAAGCTCTACGGCTCAGCATTACGTCCTTAGATACAAGGCCCTGTTTGATGCAAATAATTTTTGCTCGCACGGTATTATAAACCTTTCACAGGGTTGTTTTGGTAAGTCTCTTTTTATCGACGCTCAGACGAGGGAATCCCAGCCCCCCCGCCCGCAACGACGTGAATACCCTTACTCAGTTCATTTTATTGTGCCGTCGAGTTCAAAGTGAGTTTTTGGTGTCACATGTGTTGCAATCATTACAATGCCTAATTAAATGGAGAAAGAAAGAAAAATTGGCGGACATGGTATCAGAAATGGGCATCATCATATGTTAAAAATACTTCTACCAACCAAATAGATTCGTTGTATAATGCAAATTAATCACCGTTCGATTTCTTTTTTCTCATAAGTATACCTACAGTGTCACCAGTAAAGTCCGCATCATATAGGATTTTTTTATTAATAGCTTTATTTAAAATTTGACTTTGGCGTCAAGTTCTGCTTCGATCGAGATGAAAATTAAGCAAAAAAATAGTAGTCACGTGATTCGCATTATCTGTCAAATTTTAATTTTTTCAAAAAAATAATTCAAAGTGGGGGTATTTCTGAAAATATCGAAAAAAGTTATTAGAAAAAGTTTTTTTAAATACAGTTTCTAGTCCACATGCAAAATTTCAGCTGCATAAGATAATTTTAATTTTTTAACCTATATTTTGTAAATTGCACCACTTTTGCAAAGTAAGACTCAACGCAACCTACATAAAACTTCTCTGCTTTGACAAGGCTTTATTTCAGATTCATTTTCTTTAAAGTAACGCCATATTAAATGTGTATTTTTCTACAAAATCAAATTTCGGCTATTAAAATTTGGTCGCATGTGATGCAAAGTTTATTTGTTTTTGACCCTGTATAAGGTAACTTCATAAAATAAGTATTTTTGAAAACGTAGTTTGTGTCTGAGAGTAATACACGTTAACGTTATTATGATATAGCTTAATAATAAATTATAATATACTTATGGGTTTTAAATTAAATCGTTGAAAATAGATATACTTTACGTCGTTAAAATAAAATGTATTTTCCACTTAAAAAACCCTTTACGGAAGACACTGTTCTTTTTTGTCTTAATATTAAAGTGTATGCAGCTGAAATTTTGCACTTGGGCTAAAAACTGCATTTAAAACAACTTTTTCTAAACATTTTTTTCGATATTTTCTTTTGAATAATTTTTTGGAAAAAATTTAAATGTGACAGATAATGCGAATCACGTGACTACTATTTTTTTGCTTAATTTTCATCTCGATCGAAGCAGAACTTGATGCCAAAGTCAAGTTATAAATAAAGCTATTAATAAAAAAAATTCCATATGATGCGGATTTTACTGGTGAGACTGTATTTAAAAAATTGAAACTAACTTACTGATGACAGATCCTTTTGATTTTTTCTCTAGGCAACTGGAACAACATGGCCGCTTAAAGTAGAAACAATATCGATTGACGATGCTGGAAACGTCTCAATCCAACCTCGTACATTCTATTTAGAATTTTAGTTATTTCTTGACAAATGTTTAAAAATACTTCTTTTTTGTAAATTTTAACAGGGTTTGTTTAAAAAATTAGGCGTTCCTTTTTCCTTTAACTTTTTGTTTTATTCCCTTACTTTCCTATAAGCTACTTTCATCAAACTTTTTCAACGAAGAAATTTATCAATAATGAAAAATGTTTTTAAAATGTTCAGTAAAAATAATTTGATAAATCTTCTAAAGGTATTTAGCTATCGACGTTTTTTTTCATCGAAGTTTTGTTTCTGGTTTGATTGAATAAAAATGAGGCTAATCTTTTAAAAGTATGGAGGCAAAGAAACGTAATAGGAATAAAAGGCCTGAAGTTTTAAGATTTGAAAATCAATATCGAACAATTACCGTGCGAGCAAAAATTATTTGCATCAAAGAGGGCTTTGATTAAAAAACGTAGGGCTTGGTTTAGATCACATTGATATGGGGACGATATATCTAACCAAATCTAGGTTAAAATTTTGTCAAATTTATATTATGACATGATATGCCAAACTAATAAGTAATAAAATAGGTAGACAATTACAAATTTATTTTTGTTAAAATTAGCAAAGTAAGAATATACAGAAAGAAAAAGAAAAATAATTACATAAATTGCTGAAATTGGCCACCGCCATGCTCCAAGCATAAATTCACACGTCCCTTCATATTTTCGAAAGTGTTTACCAGCATCTCTGGAGAAAGGTTACCACATTCTTGGATAATCCTTTCTTGTAATTATTGTTCTAAATTTGCAACTGGTGCTTTAAAAATAGTGTTCTTTAAATGAGGAAAAACGAAGTAATCCATGACCGTTAAACAAGGTGATTTAGGTGAGAATTCAATGTCTGATCGAAAACTGATTAAATTAATCTGTCGTCGAAAAAATTGCGTAAGTAGTTAATAGTTTCGGCGACTGTATGGGCGGTTGCACCGTCCTGTTGAAAATATCCAAAACGTAGTTCCTCGTCAAGTAATTGCTCCACAAATGGATTCAAAAGATTGTCTCTATACCGCTGTGCTGTAACTGTGTCATGGAAAGAAATAGGACCAACAATTCTTCTTCGGGAAACAGCTAACCAGACATCAATTTTTTGAGGGTGCAATGTGGACTCCACAAAAAAAGGGGATATTCACTACTCCACATACGTGTATTCTGAGAATTCACATAATCAGAGAGGTAGAACCAGGCTTCATCCGAAAAAAATATCAGGTCTAATAAATCATTTCTTTCCAATAAATTTTGAGTAAACCATTGAGAGTAATTCCTGCGTCTTTCAAAATCTGCGGCTTGTATTTCTTGGAATACTTGCACTTTATAAGGAAATAAATTTAGCTGCTTCTTAAGAATAGTCCTGCATGTTCTATAAGATCTCCCCACTTCTTGGGACAGGCGTCTTATACAATTTGTTGGCGTATTTTGCATTATTTCACGAACGTTTGCAACAAGTTCTTCTGTTCTTACAGATGGTCTTCCTGCTCCTTTTTTGTGTTGTATAGAACCTGTTTCATTAAACACAGCCACGGTTCTTTTCAGGCAATGATAAAAATCCCCAGCAATAAAAGCAACGTTAGGAAAATGTTCGTGAAAATCGTAAATGCACAAACCCGGATTGGATTTCCACTCACCATTTCCTCTAACCCCGTTTCGAAAATACGCTTCAACCATAAATGTTTTGTGCTGTTCCGTAAAGCCCATTGTGTGAATTGTTCAAGAAACTGAAAAAATTAGCGATGAATCAAATTACTTGTAACGACTGTAAAAGATGACGGAATAACTGATTGATTGTTAGTTCAGGTAGTAACTGGCACCCAACAGGTATTAAGCTCTACGGCTAAGCATTACGTCCTTCGATGCAAGGCCCTCTTTGATGCAAATAATTTTTGCTCACACGGTACGACTTAATGGACTATTTTTCAAACAAAGACATCCCTAAGGGGTAACAATGTCACTTGTCATTTATGGCATCCTGTTGAAGTCTGGTATATTTTACGTTAAGCGGTTGGCTACAGAAACAGAACCGGACTAAGTTCTTTTACCTTCGCCCTTCACCTTCGCCATCTGTTAAATTTTGTTAGGGAGTCTTAATATAGAGTACATACTAATTTTAATATTTATAAAGTATTGACAGACCCGTACCTACCAAAATAAGAATGTGAAAACATTATAAATATAAAGGAAAAGAAGAAAACAAAATTTACTTCTTTTCGTATTTATTTATAAAAAGCAAAATAGGTATTTGTGTATTTATTAAAGTACCTAATACATTTTTGCGAAGTGTAAGCTTTCTGGTGCACCACTAATTAAAACATCATATTATTGGGAACCCTTTTGGTATTGTTACTTTTGTGGAAATTTTATATATGAATATATAGGTTGTCCCGTAACTAAGAGGCTATATAGCAACACGAGATAGTGGACCTGAAAATATGTCATTTAATTTCATTTCTTATACCGTTAAAGAGATACAGGGTGATCCAAGTAAATATTTACTTTATAAAATTGGCGATTATTTGATGTTAAGCGGATATGAATCAAATTGGATGTAGTTATGTTTTTGAGGGCAAGAAGGAGGATTCCATAATGAGTTTTAAGATATCTTCCAGAGAACGCTAGCTACACAATATGAGTTCGATAAAAAAAAGGTGTTAGAATAGTATATTAACGTACACGTTTTATAAAGCATCATTTTATATCACTCGTCAATGTTAAAAAACGAGCCGCTTGCGGCGAGTTTTTTAACGGGACAAGTGCTTAAAACTGCTTGATATAACACGTACGTTATACTATTTTTTCTAATTTGTAGTTTTTTCAATAAAAAACACATATTATTATTTAAAAAGAAAATAAATCCTTCAAATTTTGCAAATTTTTATGTCTAAATTTTATGTTGGTAATACTATTTTTTATCATAGTAGCCTCTGGACAACAAAAATTATTTTGCGAACTGTCATTTTTTGATTTATTGACCCATTTTCACCACGAGATTCTAAAGTTATTTAAGCGGTACGAGATTTGAAATTGGACGGAATACGTTGTGTGATCCTTGTACATTCGGTACATATACAGAGCGATCGGAAATTCGGGCGATTTTGCTACTTCTTTTCGAATTTCAAAAGACGTGATTCTACGTCACGGCATTTCAATTTAGTATAGGGAAGATGGAAAATTCAAATAAAGTTGAAGTTAAAATCGACATTGGAAGGTTAGTAGATTGAATTTTGGATAGGATTTGGCAGAAAATGATAGATTGAAGCATCTACAAAAGATTGATTTATAGATTTATGCAACCAACATACATGACTGTTATCCACACAGAATAAAAAAGTAGGTTATCAAGCTATTTTTCCTCTGCGAAAAGTGGGTTTTCTCGTAAATCACAAAAGCCGCGCAAGTCAATGAAATAAAACATTTAAATGATACCAACATCATATAAAGAAAAAACGCGTATCAAAATAGCTTCATTACGATACGCAAAATATGCGTATCGTAGTAGATTTGTTATGATACAAAATTAGAAAAAAACTGTTTGTCGAACTTTGTGATCGGTTTGTGAATTTACGTTAATTGATCGGTATTATTATATGTAAAAAATAAAACATAGTATGTTACGGATGGAGGAGTATATTATCTACTTTAGAATAAACTTTTTTTAGGTATTATTAATATATATTGAAATTTGAACCGAGCACTACTACAACAATGTATATTGTTTGTCCGCATTCCTTCGGCAGCTGAAAATCGGTGACGCCGACTTTACCTTATTTAGGATTTGCACAAAACCACAGGAAATAATTTCATATAGCCATTGTCATCATGAACACAAAATGTTGTCATCCTTTTAAGTTTATTCCACCTATTCCTCGTATTTGCTTTTCAAAAATTAGATACAAAACTAAACCAAACCCGCTTTATGTTCTCGCAAAACTTTCAAAAAGGAAATATCAAACGGTAAAATAGAATTTCAATTTGAAAAGATTACCTTTAATAAACCTTCTGTTATATCGTCACATCAAAAGAATACAAACCAGCCACTTTAGAAGACGATCCTTTTATTCGCAGTCTTTGTTGTCAGAAAAATGCATTTTCTTTGGCTTTTTTTTCATTGTGTTTTCACTAATCGAATAATTTTATATACAGTGACCGGCAAAAACTGCGCAGCATATGGAAAAGTTTTTTATCTTTAAGTTTAGAAAATTAATTTTATTTTAAACAGGTTCTGCATGTTCTCAAACCAAAATAACACCCATTAAATCCGGTAAAAGTATTATGGTATACGAGGTAGGATCAAAAATTTGAAATTCCGCTAAGAGTAAAGTACCTCCATCTTTCATTTTAGAATATTTTTTTACTAAGAATTATTGTTTTAATTTTAAAGTTATATCCAAATTCCAAATTTCGCTTATTTTGGACTAAAAAATGGATTTAATCGTATTTTCTGAATAACCCTGTATAAAAAATAAATGGCAACCGAACAGGACGAAAATTAGAATTTCTGCAGACTTTGTTAAAGATAACCGACGATCATAAGTCCGATTAGTTTGATTTCATAATATTATGGCTTTTTAAAATAAAAACATAAAAATATTAAATATTTTTGCTGCACACCGTATTTTATTTTCTGAGGGAACAATTTAATTTCATCTAACTGATATTTTTCGATTTCCATTGACTTAATGCATCTCCTAAATAGTTTTTTAAACATTGAAGTATGCATAGCAAGTTTCCTTTTGATTTATAAAGAAAAAAATTATCCTTATTTTGCTTGACGAATAAAATCCGTTCAAAATATATTTTTAATTTAAATTTTTTTCTTTATAAATCAAAAGGAAACTTTCTTTGCATACTTTAATGTAAAAAAACTATTTAGGAGATGCATTAAGTCAACGGAAATCAATATCAGTCAGATGAAATTAACTAGTTCCCTGAGAAAATAAAATACGGTGTGCAGCAAAAATATTTAATATTTTTATGTTTTTATTTTAAAAAGCCATAATATTATGAAATCAAACTAATCGGACTTATGATCGTCGGTTATCTCTAACAAAGTCTGCAGAAAATCTAATTTTCGTACTGTTCGGTTGCCATTTATTTTTTATACAGGGTTAATCAGAAAATACGATTAAATCCATTTTTTAGTCCAAAAAAAGCGAAATTTGTAATTTGGGTATAACTTTGAAATCAAAACAATAATTCTTAGTAAAAAAATATTCTAAAATGAAAGATGGAGGTACTTTACTCTTAGCGGAATTTCAAATTTTTGATCTTACCTCGTATACCATAAGACTTTTACCGGATTTAATGGGTGTTATTTTGGTTTGAGAACATGCAGAACCTATCTAAAATAAAATTAATTTTCTAAACTTAAAGATAAAAAACTTTCCCATATGCTGCGCACTTTCTGCCGGTCACTGTATAAGTTGTCCAACATTGTATTCTACACAGTGTCTCTAAAAGATGCGGAAAAAAAAACTGCCACAAATTCCGAGGCTTAAATATAATGATCTACCCCAACTTACCTAAGTCCAAAAGTGGAGGATTTCGGAGATACAGAGTGTCAAAAGTTCAATTTGGTTTTAGTTTTTCATAATTAATTTTTGTTTTTGTTTAAAGGTGGTAGACAATAAAGTAATATAGTCGATTCACTCAGTAAACCTGCAAGATGGCCGACATGTCATATGACAAAAATCATATTCCAGCTAAATAAAATAAATTTTTGCATTTTCAATGACTTTTGTCATATGACATGTCGGCCATCTTGCAGGTTTACTCGCTGAATAGACTCTATCAAAAAAATGATTACCTTGTCGGACTTCCATTGCGTTTATTTTCTTACTTAACACAACGTTTCGGTTAGTTAGTATCTCTAACCGTTTTCAAGTGTAAACTAAATTATAATTCTAAGGCTACTGTCTTAAATACTATCCATGTGCAGTGAAGCTTGATGACTCCGCCTACGTGCTTATCGGAGTGTGAAGTTTGAGCTGTTGGTTTTGGAAAAGGAGAGGCTTCCAGATATTGGGGATATCTATACTTAGTTTACTAAATATATGGGTATTTTGATTTATAAAAGCTGCTTCTTCGAACTTTCGTTTTCTCCAGTGCTGTTCCGTGTCCAAAACCTTGGCTTCTGACCACTGTATATTATGCTCGTTGGTCTATACATGTTCCGCCAGGGCTGGGTGAACCCACCGGGACACCGGGAAATTCCCGGTGGGCCGATCGGCCCGTTGGTTGATAGGCCGATTCCGACCTACCGATTTCGATACGATTTTTTTTGCGTCTGTACGATACTTCAAAAAATTCTAAAATATTCCTGCTTATTTAATACTGAAAATAGTTGTCTAGAGAATAAAACTGTTAAGTTATTTTTATTTAATATTTTAAAACTAATACGGCCGAACAACACTATAGTAGGCATACACAAGGTCGCCTACATTGTGCTACCCTCTTCGGCAAAAAGGAACCTACGACGCCCGGACCGAGGAATGTCCGATTTTCTAATGACTTAATAAAAATGTTAAAAGCAGCGGCATCCAATGCAAAATATATTAAAAAACAATTGTAATTTTTTTTAGCTTTATTTTCATGTTCTGATTTCTTTATTATACATATACATTTAAGTTTTGTTTTATTTTAGTGTTTTGACTTATGTTACAATATTAAAACATACTACATCAGTGGCGTAATTACGAGGGGGCTCAGGGGGCCCGCCCCCCCCCCCCCCACAGATATGTATAGTACAATTGTATAAACAAAGCTCATCTGTCACGGATAATGCCCTCGAAGCTTTTAAAACTTGTTTATTTTGTCGCCCTTTCAAATTTCTTTTAAATTAAAAGAGTGTTTTAAAGTCTGGCATATCGCCGCAGATTAAGCTTTACGGTTATTTTACCCGAAAAAGGGCGTGGCACCCAATAAATCGCTAATCCTCAAAAGTAACCCCCCCCCCCAGAAAGACGTTCCGGGACCGCCGTTGATTTCCCGGGCCACTTCAAAAAGTTCGTCCAACCCTGTAGTTCCGCTATACCTGATCTCGAAGTTTCACCTCTTCAAGTATGTTTCAGGTGTTATTTAACTCGTACGGGAAGAGGGGGACATCTTTTGCATATATTGTCAATTTTGTTACTTCAAGCCCCTAGGAGGGAGGGGGGGGGGGGGGGGGGGGTAAGATCTAAATCTTAAATGGATACCCCTATTTTATATATTTTTTTTGGATTCTGCATAAAATTCTGAACATTTTTTAATAAAAGCATTATTAGTCTATACTTAACAGTTTCCGAGATATTTTCTCTTGAAAAATTACATTTTCGAACTTTGACAGCGTCTAGCTTTCTAACTGTACGTCTTAGAGCAAAACGGCTTACATGTCCCTATCTTCGATTTTTATTATCTTTTCAATAGTGTGAACTTTCGGTTAAACCGGATGTAAGAAATATAGTACTTCCGGTTTGACCGGAAGTTGACACTATTGGAAAGATAATAAAAATCGAAGATAGGGACAAGTAAGCCGTTTTGCTCTAAGACGTACAGTTAGAAAGCTAGACGCTGTCAAAGTTCAAAAATGTCATTTTTCAAGAGTCAATATCTCGGAAACTGTTAAGAATAGACTTATAATGCTTTTATTAAAAAATGTTCAGAATTTTATGCAGAATTCAAAAAAATTATATAAAATAGGGGTATCGATTTAAGATTTAGATCTTACCCCCCTTCCTCCTAGGGGCTTGAAGTAACAAGACTGACAATATACGCAAAAGATGTCCCCCTCAAAATAAAAATCGACGGGTCCTAGCGATTTTCCACATTTTCATTTTAAAGCAGGAAAATCGAGTTTTCAAATGAACACCCTGTATATATAGGGTGTCCCGTAACTAAGGGGCTATACAGCAACAGAAAATAGTGGACTTAAAATTATGTCATTTAATTTTAATTTCTTATACGGTTAAAAAAAGATACAGGGTGATTCAAGTAAATAGGCATTTATTTTATAAAATTGGCGATGATTTGATGTTAAGCGGATATGAATTAAATTGGGTGTAGTTATGTTTTTAAGGGCAAGAAGGAGGATTCCATAATGAATTTTAAGGTATCTTCTAGAGAACTCTGGTTACACAATTTGAGTTTGATAAATTCTCGCATATATTTTTTGTCTCTCACATTTTTTACCGTTTCATCACAAATTATAAAAACGGGGTCTTTTACGTAAAAAAGTTGTACCTACTTCATTAATGTCGATATTTCAATTAGTTTTTGAGATATTTGCGTTTAAATGGTAGACACCAAAAACATTTTGTCTCTATGCGAAAGATAATTTATTAAAAATTAACGGTGGTTATTATTTATTTATTTATCGTATGGCAATATACATGTCTTCTCTAAATATAACATAATCAAATCTTAATATCTAGGCTTTCAATCCAAGTAACAGCCGATGGAGCGGCCCTCAAAAAGTCTGTTGCTGTGCAGTGGCTTTGTCGATCATCGCACTCATAGGCCAGGTGGTGGATGGTTTGACGTTCACCGCAGTCGCAGGTGTTGCAATCGGATTTACCCCATTTGTGTAGGGAATCCGCACATACGCATTAACGGTGGTAATTTTATTATAAAAAAATTAGGTATAAATGACCTATTTTCAAGTCTATTACCTATCTCCTGTTGCTGTAGAGCCCCTTAGTCCTGGGGCATCCTGTAGATAACTTTCTAGATAGTATGACGTGTTTATCTTATTTAAATATAATAAGTCGTTTTTTGACGGTTTTTTATATACCTACTTAAAAATAGCGTCAATATATCAAACAATATGTCAAAATATAAAACATTAATATTCCTAAAATTCATTTTTATTTGAAAATAAAATATCGATACAAAAATCGTCAACAAACGCTTGGAATGAATCATGCTTTTTTTTTCTTCTTTTTTAGGTTCATTGTTATATTTACCCAGGTAGAAGCATAAAATTAAATATTCACTTGATTCTTAGTGGTTATACGGAACGGAGCTTTTTCTTGCCCACTGCCTGGAAACAACCCCGGGGTTGTTTTTCGTTCGCCAGGGTTTACTATAGCTCATCACTAGATTCAAGTTTATTTCGGTGTTTTTTCGCGCGCGTTTTGTTCTTCGAACAACCTAATAGAATACAGTGCTCTTGTTCTTGAAAGGTATGTGTTTTGTTAAATTCTTATTTGTACTTAGAAGGGTTGTATATGACTTTTTTACTTATCTTGATGTTTAGATACTTATTTGGCAATGAGGTCGCGGGATACACGTCAAGGATCCAGCTATTAATAACGTAGTTTTATAATGCGCACATGATGGATGTGTACAGAAGGGGCCCATGGTGTGTGTATGACTTTTTTTACTTCAAGCAAGAGTTTAGGCAGCTATTAATTATGTAATTGTATAATAGCCATAGTAACTGGTGGGTTAGATTATTAGCAAAAATAATTTTTTAACATTTTCAAATTATATATAATATAATGGTCGTTATGTAACATTGCTTATCGTTTCTCCCTGTCGGTTGGTGATATGAAGCGGTTGTGTAACTCTCTGATAAAATTGTACCCATGATGTCAGCTATTTTTAAATGATAGATATTTTCTATCAAAGAAAACCAAGACAATGGTTTATAATGCTTTCTTTTCTCATATAAGATATCTACTGCCCATAGGGTAAAGTACGGATAGTTGCCTCGGTGGGATAGTTGCCCCAGTTCTCAGAACTCCATGACGGAATTAAGTGCCGCGGTAACAAGAACTGGCAACCTGTAGTACTCGAACGTCTTGCACGTCTTAGTATCAAAGCGACTTTGGCGAAGCATGCATGCCAGTTTAAACAGCGTTTTTAGAACTACGTTGTGTAAAAATCAGTGAAAAAGTTTTTTATAGTTCGAATATTTTGCTAGATTACGAAAAAACGTTTAGATGAGTTGATGTTTTTCGATTTTTTTGATGAAATACCTTTCAAATTTGTGCAGTACATCAATATCTAAACGTAATTCTCTAAGAGGTTATAAAACCGAAGTGAGGCATCTATCCATACCAAAAAGTATAGTTGCCCCAGTTCAGCGCCCGGATAGATGCCCATAGAGGATAGATGCTCAAATAGTTGCTGGGTGGGCGATAGTTCGGAGGATGATTAGTTAGTTTATAAAACATTACAATAGCCAAAAAAAGCCAAAGAAATTGCTTTTTGCTATTCAGAAAAAAATATATTTCTTAATACATCATATTTAATGGAAGAATGTGAGCCTTTTGAGTTTTTTCTTCACCCTACTTGACTTGTCCAGCTCTGCTTGTCACGTTGTTGTAAAGCATCATTTCTAGTGATTGCCAACGACGTGGTGACAGACAGCACGACAACACTAGTGCTACGAGTCAGATCTTGGTGTTGGCATATATCCGTACTTTATAAGGCATCTATCCCACCCCATCAGGATAGTTGCCCAATTGTAACATCTTCAGCATCTTGGTGATAGTTGTTCATTCATCAGCCGTATGAAACTAAATTGTTGGTAGAATGAACATGAAAGGCAACGTAACCATATGCATTTGAAAGGACCAGTCTATTTTTAACAATAAAAATTTATTTCCATTTTTTTCAAAAGTAGGGCATCTATCCGTACTTTACCCTATGGGAAAACATTACAAAATAAAATCTTTTAAGTATTGTATAACTATGATAGGCTTACTCATACTGACAGGCTGTATAAAGAATTGAATACTTTTAAATTAGATACCTTCTTAAGGATTGAGCAATGCAAGCTTGTCTACAAAGTACCAAAAATCTAACATTAATATTAGATTGTCAAATCAAGTTCACAATTTATGAAGCACGAATTATTAATGATTTATATAAAATAAATACTAGAACAAAATAAAAATGGGTCTTTATACTCTCATTGTACATGCATCTAAGGTTTTTAATTAATTGCCGAATAATTTAAAAAGTATAGAAAGGTGTGCATTGTTTATAAAAAATGTCAAAAATCACTTTGCTAATGTTCAGAGAAGCTAGAAAGAGGAAACATACTCTCACTGTTTTCTTTTACTAATAGCTTAGTATTCTCGAGGCCAGAGCTTTTAAGCACTGATTGGAGAATGTTGTAAAATTATATATTGTTTGTAATTATTTTGTTAATAAACATTTTTCAAAAAAAAAACTGTTGGGCAGTGGACAAATGTTCAGATCCGTAATAAAAAAAAATATTGGCATGATTGAAAAGCAAACGTCATCTTGTCGACTACAAAAAAGTGTAGAAATTGTGTTTGTCGTTAGCAAAACTGCAATGTCATTGATGGTAACCTTATTGTTTCCTTTTTTAGGCGGAGACGATACCAAACCTAATCCACACAAACATGGCGTGGTCGACTCCAAGCCATCTGCGTGCAGCTCTGTAATAGTCGTTGAATGGGTGTTCCGACGTGACTAAGAGGCCGCAGCAAACCGGTACGCCGTGCGAAATAAAGCTTTTCGTGCAGTATAGGTGCCTACATCCTGGATTCGGCATGCAGGACTGAGCGTAACGGATTTTGTGCCCCCGATGGTCCATGTGTATAGCAGCATTTTGAAAATTGAAAGATGGGGCAAAAATCCTGTGAGCTTGGAGAAGACACGGGACGAAAACGGGCTTTCAAAATTTCTAATGTGAATTGATATTATGTTTAATAAATTTCATTATTTATGGAACGGAACAGAGCAACCCAACTTCATCGCTGAAGCTGGCGCATTTTAAACAACAATGTGGTAAGTTTACTGGTTTATAATTTGAGGACAAGTTGTTGCAAAATACAGCTGGCTTTTGCATCTTTCTAAAGAGCTTCGATTAAGTGCGACCATGAAAACTTAAACCAAAATGCGGACACAAGCTGGATTAGAGCAAACTACAAGAATTAACCAAGGTAAGATTTCTAAATCTTTATATACTACAATCTCATACTTCTGCTTTAATAATTGCTACCGATATCGCAGTCTAAAAGTGTTTTGGGTTTAAATGATTTCAAAACTTACAACTTTTACAGTTGCACACGAACCATTTAAACAAACATATTTTACAACGAAACATATTTATTGAAAGTTAACCCTGCGTTCTTATGACATATTTTCACGTCTACTATCTCCTGTTGCTGTATTTGCCCATTAGGTATGAGACATCCTGTATATAACGATAAGGAAATGGTTTAATTAGACACTTTATTCATTTCATAATAGATGAGTTAACCAAAATGGTGTTTGCACTCACTATTAAAATTAAATAATAAATACCAAGAAAATATGTCTCTTAAATATATAAAATTCAAAAGTAAAATGTTTTAAACACACTCTACACAAAAACCAGCCGCAGAAACAGTTAAAAAACACCAAAGTCGGAAGAAAATAATATGACGCAACATGACGCGTGAGCTTGCTGTTAGTTGATCTGGGATCTTTAACGACGAAACCAGATTAGCTGTTAATGTCAAACGTCGTTGTCTTCTGTCGAAACGCTTTGTTTTAAGAAAAAGTTAACTCTACCTACCTGTTGTAAAAATTTTTATTGAGTTTTTGAGTTCTAGGAGGAGGGATAACTGCTTCTTTACTAAACCCAAGGGACTACCCTTGACCTGATTATATTTTCGCCCGCCATATCCAGTTTCTATTAGTAACAGAACACATAGTCCTGCTGACAATGTACCGTGGGAGCAAAAATTATTTGCATCAAAGAAGGCTTGGATTAAAAAACGTAGGGCTTGGTTTAGATCACAATGATATGGGGATATATCTAACCAAATCTAGGTTAAAATTTTGTCAAATTCATATTATGACATGATATGCCAAACTAATGAGTAATAAAATAGGTAGACAAATACAAATTTATTTTTGTTGTTAATAAAATTAACAAAGTAAAAAAGGTAAGTCGGGGCAAGTGCGCATTCGGGGCAAGTGCATATTTTTATTGTCAACTCTGACTTCTGCAAATATTAAAAAAATAGTAAATTAAAATTACATTCTACAATACGTCCCTAATATAAAAATGCAATTGCTCAACACTGACTTAAAATTTGTGTCAAATGTAAAACGTCAAATTTTATGCATCTTCCGTAACTGGAAAGACGAGTTGGAGGTGAAAATCTGAAAACCTTGTAAGTACCACATTTTTGAAAAGTAATTCCTTTTGCAAATAAAATGTTTATCTGTTTAGCATGTAATTTACTGTTGCAATGTATATTTTTGTATAATGTGGTTAATGTTTACAATTAAAGTAGGGGGCGCACTTGCCCCGGTGAAATTATAGGAAGGGGCAACTGCGCCTCGCACAAAACGCACTTGCCCCGTAAGATAAGAAGAAAAGCAAAACACTGGAAAATTAAACAAAAAATCATAAGATTAGAACCAGAAAGTGAAACAGAATATGAAGAAGATGACGAAGAAACTTTGGAACAGATCAGACAAAATATGGAGATGGAAGCAGCTGATCGAGATAGAAGACTTAGCTCAAGATTTAGACTAGAAGCAAGTTAAAGATTGGATACTAGTAAAATTTCCAGGAAAAAGAAACATAAAACACTATGTTGGGCAAATCATGGATATAAACTCCCGAGAATCTACAGTAGTAACAAAGTTCCTGAGAAAATTGGATTTAAAAAAAAAATCAGTTTTCCACTATCCTCCAGTTGAAGATGTGTCAACGATACATGAAGGTGATATTGTTGTTATATTGCCAAAGCCCTCTATGGGCAGGAAAGGTGAACTTGAATTTTCAGTTTTAATAATTATTTTATTCAGTAATTAAGACAATTTTTTAGTTAGGTACCTATGTCTGCACTAATAGGATTCATTTAACTTGTAAAATTGTTTTAACTTCTAATAAAAAAATTGACAAAGAAATAAAACAGTATTGTTTGTCACACATTCGGGTTGATATCTCTTGAATGGAGGAAAATAATTTAAATCTGTAAACGGCATTAGAAAGTGTCGACTATAAACTAAACGCACTTGCCCCTTATTTAAATGAATAAAATTGAATTGTACCAATATCAGGAAGTAACGCACTTGCCCCGTTTGGTGGGGCAAGTGCGCCCACTATCATCGCAAAAAATTAATTAGTGTCATCTTATGGCATTTTAAATACAAATTTTCATATTTATTTGAAGTCACTATATACATGAATGTAGTAAAAATTATTAAAGCGTTTAATGCAAACTTTACTAATTTTTAAACAGATAAGTATTTGAACTTGTGATTTTTAGGGGTGCACTTACCCCGACTTACCTAATATACAGAAAGAAAAAGAAATAATTACACAAATTGCTGAAATTGGCCACCGCCATACTCCAAGCATAAATTCAAACGTCTCTTCATATTTTTGAAAACCAGCATCTCGGGAGAAATGTTACCACATTCTTGGATAATCCTTTCTTCTAATTGTTCTAAATTTTTAACTGGTGTTTTAAAAATAGTGTTCTTTAAATGAGGAAAAACAAAGTAATCCATAACCGTTATACAAGGTGATCTCGGTGGGAACTCAATGTCTGATCGAAAACTGATCAATCTGTCGTCGAAAAAATTGCGTAAGTAGTTAATAGTTTCGGCGGCTGTATGGGCGGTTGCACCGTCCTGTTGAAAATATCCAAAACGTAGTTCGTCGTCAAGTAATTACTCCACAAATGGATTCAAAATATTGTCTCTATACCGCTGTGCTGTAACTGTGTTTTGGAAAAAAATAGGACCAACAATTCTTCTTCGGGAAACAGCTAACCAGACACCAATTTTTTAAGGGCGCAATGTGGATTTTCACTACCCCACATGCGTGTATTCTGAGAATTCACATAACCGGAGAGGTGGAACCAGGCTTCATCCGAAAAAAATGTCAGGTCTAATAAATTATTTCTTTCCAGTAAATTTTGGGTAAACCATTGAGAGTAATTCCTGCTTCTTTTAAAATCTGCGGCTTGTATTTCTTGGAATACTTGCACTTTATTAGGAAATAAATGTAGCTGCTTCTTAAGAATAGTCCTGCATGTTCCATAAGATCTTCCCACTTCTTGGGACAGACGTCTTATACAATTTGTTGGCGTAATTTGCATTATTTCACGAACGTTTGCAACAAGTCTTCTGTTCTTACAGATGGTCTTCCTGCTCCTTTTTTGTATTGTATAGAACCTGTTGTCCTAAACACAGCCACGGTTCTTTTCAGGCAATGATTAAAATCCCCAGCAATAAAAGCAACGTTAGGAAAATGTTCGTGAAAATTGTCCATGCACAAACCCGGATTGTATTGCCACTCACAATTTCCTCTAACCCCGTTTCGAAAATACGCTTCAACAATTAATGTTTTGTGCTGTTCCGTAAAGCCCACTGTGGGAATTGTTCAAGAAATTGGAAAAATTAGCGATGATTAAAATTACTGTCAAAGATGACCGAATAACTAATTGATTGTTAATTCAGGTAGTTACTGATACCCAACAGGTATTTAGCTCTACGGCTAAGCATTACATCCTTTGATGCAAGACCCTCTTGGATGCAAATAATTTTTGCTCTCACGGTATGATAAATTCTATAGCAATAATACCAACCCAAAAATTATAATTAAAAGTAATTTTATCGCGTTGTAATTATCCGAAGAAAATTCTTTTAAAATTCAATTAAAAAATTGTATTGAACAGAAGTTTATATTTTGACCAAGTTTTTGATTTACTAATTGTTTTTAAATTAAAATCTTATTTAACTTCTGAGGTTGATTTTAATTTACAAATTTTAGGTTTAAATGGGCCTTTCATCCATTTAACCATCAAAAGAATTTTAAATTAGGTTACTTAATTGAAAATGTTCTGTTTGTTTCCCGTATTTATAACGGCATAGTTCCGTGTTTTCAATCAGTATACAGACGGTATAAAAGTTTTAAATTTGGTGGGGTTTCCAATATTAATTTCAATTTTTATTTTCTTTTGAAGTATTTTTAGGGCAAAGGTTGACCGAAAAAAAAATTACAATGGTAAGTCGAAGTTTCTCGCTTCTTGTGGTAACTTTTAAAGTTAGATTAATGTTTTTTCAAAAAAATATTTTATTTAAAAAAAAATTATATTTTTATCCGATTGTGTCAAAAAATGACGTTGTATAGATCAGATATTTGTACGAAAAGGTAACCTTTTCAATAGGTTATTGACAATTGCGCTGGTAGCTAGGTAACACTTTTCGTCCCAGGCCGAAAAATATTTTTCGGACGCTAACATTTTTTCAACAAACTGTTTATTTTATTTTCAATTATTTACAATATTTATAATAAATGTACAATTAGAACAATTTTAAACAAGAACAGGGTGCTGTAAATTTGATTTTGATGATGTGTTATTATTTTTGTTTTCCATTATGATATTATTCTCCAATGTTGAACTCGATTGGAAGATGGATTGCGATACCTGAGTCGGTACTGATTGCAGTTAAGATTGTGGAATGTTGAATATTTTTTTGGTCAGCTCTAACTTATTGCTTAAGGAATCATCTATGTAGTCCTCGGCTACTCCAGAAGACTTCCAGCCTCCATGCCGTTTTAGAGAAGTTATGTCTGCTCCCGCATCTACAAGCAATGTGGCCGATGTTCTTCGGAAACAATGTCTAGTTCTGATTTTAAAATGCTTTAATTCCAAGTATTAGCTGGTATTATTCATACAGTATCATCTGCATATGAAAATATTATTCCATTTAACTCTGATTTTAATATATCATAAATATAAAGTAAGAATAAAATTGGTCCCAAAACAGTACCCTACCACAAATTAAAGTAGTTTTTTAACTACTGAAATTATCTATTTTTACTTTCTGTTCTCTGCCTGATAAGTAACTTTGAAATAAATTAGATGGGATACCTCTAACTCCATAAGATTCTAGTTTAGATAACTGTTAATTGTGTGATACTGTATCAAATGCTTTTTGCAAATCTAAGAATATTCCAATAATTTTTTTACCTTCATATAAACATGTTGAAATAAAATGAGTAACATTAAAGATTGCATTCTCTGTTCCTAATTTTTCTCGAAATCCAAATTGATTAGGTGAAATTAATTTGTTAATTTCTGAAAATGAATATAATTGATCTTTAATACATTTTTCTAAAAGTTTTCCTATTGTATTTATTAAAGAAATCGGTCTATAATTATCACAAAGTGTTTTGTCTCCAGATTTATAAATAGGAATAATTGTAGATGTTTTAAAATTGTTGGAAAAGTTCCTTGAGTAAGAGACATGCTAAAAAGATAACTAATTATTAAGGAAATGTTATGGGATGTGGCTCTTAAAATTTTATTGTTTATATCATCAGGTCCTGGGGACGTTTTTAAAGATATTCAGATATAGGAGTAAAAAATAGACTATGAGGAGCATTAGTTTGTTTTATATTAATACAATTTTTAGGGGTTGTAATTTTTTTGCTTATTCAGGACCAAAATAAGTAAAATGATCTATAAAAATTTCAGAAATATCTTTTATCTTTTTATTTATTATATACCAATAGTGTTATGAGTACTTTTCTGTGCAAATTTGCAGACGCAAAGTTGAAATCTCTACTTGATGGTGTAAAAAAATATACATTACTATGGTAAATGTGATGAAATCCCCTTTAAATCCTACCTTTAATTATATTTAGAACAACTATTTTCGCATCTTTTTTGCGATCTTTATGTTTTATGGATTTGTAATTTTTTTGTTTATCAATGTAACATGAAATCTTACGTTTTTCGAGTAATTTAAGTATACATTTTAATAAATAGCTCAAAATTGTACATAATGATTAAAGAAAAAAATTTCGGATTCGAGTTTTTTTCGTTTCTTTGCATTTTTTGAGAACATTTCTATAGTAATGTATATTTTTTTTACACCATCAGAAAGTAGAGATATCAGCGAACAAAAAGCCAACCGACTTTTTTAAAAAAGCAGATATTTTGACGTAAGAATTTTCGATTGAAAATTAGGGTGCTTTTTCGATATTAAGTCAAAATAAGGTGAAAAAATAAATATTTTATATCAAAAAAATTACAGTGTGTTTGGGACATAAAAAGGTAGGTTTTCACCAAATTTCGTGAAAAAAAATTTTTTTTTGTAAAAGATAAAAATAAAAAAACCAAAAACTTGGTTATTTGAATTTTTCACATAAATTTTGAGGTTATGTGAAAAAAGTGTAAATATAAAAGTTGGGGATCTTTTTATTACCTACAACTTTGCTATTTAATGTTTTTCCATAGGACTTGTAGTTTTGCCGGAAATCGAGATAAATCGTTTTTTACCCTTCAAAACTCACCCCCTTCCACTTCCCGGCCTCGGATCGTCCGTAAATTATTTTTCCTTTCATTTTTGTTGTATACTCTTCCTTTTCCAATGGATTTTATCCTACCATTATTTTTTTTGGTTTCAAAAATTATCGACCCTGGTCTATATAGGCTCCCGACTGCCCGGCGGCGGCGCTAGAAACGGCAATGCCTATCTGAAAAATTCACGGGCTGCGCCTGTAAGTAAACTGTAAAGTTTTGTTGAAGTTTTGTTTGTCTTTTACTAGTTTTATATTCACGATTTGTATATTTACACGAACATTTAACTTGACTTACGTAATTGAATTTACATAAAAATTACGATAGAAATTTTAAATTATTTAGCAGCAAAACGCTGAAAAACCTTTTAATTTCTTAAACACTTAAAAGTCCCAAACGAATTGAAAGAAAAATAACGGCTGGATTATGGTTAATTTTAGACAAAGGCAGCTTTTTTAATCTACATACCTGGGCGCTACAAATTCAAGTGCATATTTATACATTATTTGCTAACTAATCATTAAAATTTCATTTTATTTGGAACTTTGATTAAGGCTATAAGACATACTATAACAATTAAAAATACAAAATACCGTGCGAGCAGAAATTATTTGCATCAAAGAGGGCTTGGATCAAAAAACGTTGGGCTTAGTTTCGATCACAATGATATGGGGACAATATATTTAACCAAATCTAGGTGAAAATTTTGTCAAATTCCCGAACAAACCCGAACAAACCCGAACAAACCCAAACTAGTGAGTAATAAAATAAGTAGACAGATACAAATTTATTTTTGTTGTTTACAAAATTAACAAAATAAGAATATACAGAAAAAAAAGAAAAATAATTACATAAATTGCTGATATTGGCCACCGCCATGCTCCAAGCATAAATTCACACGTCTCTTCATATTTTCGAAAGGGTTGACCAGCATCTCTTGAGAAATGTTACCACATTCTTGGATAATCTTTTCTTGTAATTGTTCTAAATTTGCAACTGGTATTTTAAAACTAGTATTCTTTAAATGAGGAAAAACGAAGTAGTAATCCATAACCGTTAAACAAGGTGATCTAGGTGAGAATTCAATGTCTGATCGAAAACTTATCAATCTGTCGTCGAAAAAAATGCGTAAGGGTAGTTACAAGAATTTTTGGCAAAAATATGTCCCTGGCTTTTTATCTATATTCGGATCCCATTGGTTTTAAATGGAAGATATAAATAAGGTTTCATATTACTATTGAAAAATGTTAAAAGGCTTATATTTAACAAGGATATACTTCCAGAATTATTTATATACTACGAATGTCATTTCCGCAACATGTCCCCAATCAAGAATTCATATTTAATAAGTTACAACTTATTTCACTAAAATTCATTTCATTAAAATCCTATATCAATTTTTCTTGACAATTTTTAAAGTAAAAACATGCATTTATTATATTATTATAAATAAACTTGTCCAATTATTTTTATTAAATTATTAAACGCAGAGTAAAGTCTGTCCTAAGAATGCCAGTCATTTTTGCAGCAGATCACTAAATGTAACGTGTGGTTGCCTAAGAATAGTTTACGATGTGAAGTCATGGCGCAATCTAATATGTTTTCCGGTCTGAAACTTGTGTCGACTAGTCGGTTGGTTATATACTTTCAATGTCGTGAATTTGAAGTGTGTTTTTATTGTGTGTCAGTTCTGCAACATTAGGTAAGCAGTATCTGTTGCAACCTAGGCTACAGATGTGATTCCCCAAATGAACTTTAAGTTGCAATAAATCGCTTTACCTGAATATAGTACTGTGTTTTTGATTAATTTCAGAAAATTGTCATTTCCGCAACATTTTTGTTCCTTTCAGTAACACGTTAAATAAACAAAATTTAAGAGTATCACTAAAAAATAATTAAACTAAATGTCAAAATAAGCGTATGTACGCATGTTCCAAGGGAGTTAAAAATTTACAACATACAGAATCAGCCGAATAGCGTTCACGTCTAGAGAATATTTATAAAATATTCATTTTTAAAAAATTAGTAAGTAGCAATTTTGAACGTTTAAAGTGTCAAATTTATGACTTATATTATATAAAACAAAGTAATTACTACATTTTTTTTTAAATTAAGACAGCTGTCTTCTTTTGTTAAATACTTTCATAATTTAGTATCGTTGCGGAATTGACAATTTACCGTACAATATAAAACATTCTTACTTCTACTAATTTAAATACTTTGTTTAATGGCTACATATGGAACTATATAAATATATAATCACTTTTCTAAAAAATATAATAATAAGTTCAATATATCATAATTTTTTTTTAATGTAGTACAGCTCGAATTGGCCAAAATTCTTGTAACTACCCGAAAGTAGTTAATAGTTTCGGCGGCTGTATGGGCGGTTGCACCGTCCTGTTAAAAATATCCAAAACGTAGTTCGTCGTCAAGTAACAGCTTACACAAAAATATCAAGTTTACAATAGAACACGAAAGTGACAATTCTATCAATTTTCTTGATTTAAATATTAAGAAAGAAAATGATAGCCACGTTTTCTCCGTTTTCCATCAACCATCTCATACTGATACTGTCATGCACAACTCTTCTTGCCACCCTATACAACACAAATTAGCTTCTTTTCACAGTATGATCCATAGACTAGTAACTCTCCCTCTAAATTAAATCAATTTTCAAAATGAACCAATCATTATTAAACAAATTGCCGTTAACAACGGATATAACTTAAATCTAATTGACCAAATCCTAAAAAAGAAAACTTACAAAAAGGCTATTGACTCAGTTTATCCTAGAAGCAAAAACTCTTACCAATTTAAACATGTCACTTTCTTTGGACAACCTAGCCAAGTAGTTGGCAATTTTCTTAACAACCTTGATATAAATGTGTTTTACAAAACTAATAACTCTTTAAGTAAATTTATAAAAAGCAATAAAACTAAAAGCGATAAAAACAAAAAATCAGGCGTCTATAAATTAAAATGCAAAGATTGTCCTAAAACATACATTGGCCAAACGGCTAGACATTTTGGTAAAAGAATACAGGAACATTATAACAGTTTTCTAAAAAATAAAACATACTCAAACTATGCTAACCATTTACTTGATTGAGTAGAGCAGAATGGGCTGGCCTTAAGGGACAGTCTATTACTGAACTTCGCCTTTTTCTACACTACACTTGCAATTAATACAGCATAATAAATGTTAACATTTAAACCTTTGTAATGTAGAAATAAAGACATTATTATTATTATTATTATTATTATTATTATTATTATCAACATAATTTCGATCCTTCCTTTAAAATCTTACATACAGAAAACAAAGGCTTAAAACTAAATCTGTTAGAATCTATGGAAATAAATAAACTTATAAATACGGACCTGTTACTTAACGATCAATTAGATTTAAATAGTTCACCTTTGTTAAATTTATTCTGTTGACCATATACCTACTTAAGATTTTGTAAATTACCCATATTGTAACTAATTTAATTTAATTTTTAAACCCTCTGTTGGATTTTCCCGCTATTGTAACCATTTCACTGTTTTTATTTACATCTTCAATAATTAAAAATTTTATTGCACCCAATTTTTATTTTTCACCTTTATTAAATCATTGTCTTCTGACAAAGCTACAGTGTTAGCTAAACATGTCATGTTTCTAGTAAATATAGTGGGAATTTACAAGTTTAACTTTGTTTTACTGTATCCCATAATACTATAATTATGGATTTCCACCAAGTATCGGCTGAATCAATTAATTTAATACCTATTAATACCTATGTAATACATACGTAATACCTATTGTTACCTATGTAATACCTACGGAATACCTATTAATACCTATGTAATACCTACGGAATACCTATTAATACCTATGTAATACCTACGAAATATATATTAATACCTATGTAATACCTATGTAATATCTACGGAATACCTATTAATACCTATGTAGTATCTACGGAATACCTTTTAATACCTATGTAATACCTACGGAATACCTTTTAATACCTATGTAATACCTACGGAATAGGTACATATTAATACCTATGTAATACCTAGTAATGTCTAGTAACACCCATCATAAATAATATCAACAAATTACCTACGAGAGAACGTTGCTATTTTATACAAGATTTTATCACTTGAACTAGTTTCAACAATTTGAGGATTCTTATCAGAAAAAAACCTGTTGTTAATATCGCTTATTCTTAATAAATTTGACATTGACAGCTATAAAATCTTGACAGTGGAATTTTTTGCGTATTTTTCACGAAATCTCCACGTTCAAGTGCGTATGACTATATCAATTTTTTTAGTTTTAAGAGCATCAATTCGCAATTTCCACACCTGCTTTTAAAAAATTTTACCTGGTGAACTTTAACATGCGGGTTAACGACTGTGAACGCGCTTCCGGATCGATCCGGCCTAAAATACTGACATGACCCTCTGCCAACATGTAAAAATATTTCTCGTAATATCTATGGAATACCATTAAAATACCTATGTAATACCAGTACCAGAAGATTAAAACCAGATAATACCCCTTTTATAACCTGGAAATACCAAGTAATAACTATTTACTTAGGTTATTTCTTCACTATTTTCAACCTGTACACTAAAATACCTACTTCATAAATACGCTTAACGAGTCCATTCGAGGAGTAATACGAGAAATTTCTCTGCAAATAGGTAGTACAAAATGTACAACAGCAATTTTTAGATCGATTGCTATATTGCGGAGGACATTTTCAACATCTTATAAAATAGTGTATTTTCTTACTTTGTCGTTTGTCTATTTTATTTTAAAACTTAATATTTCGTAAACGATTGAAGATAGTTGTGGGGCATGAATTATGCAAAATGCCTAGAATTGATTGTGTCTAAAAATGTACAATATGCTAATTTGACGGGTCCAAGCGATTCTTGATTAAGTGGTGTGGACAGTATTCTACATTATTCTATATAGGAGGGTGATCCGTTTCTTTATTATAAATCTGTAATATATTTAACCACAATAACAACGGAGTTTTACTAATAGATGTTACTCTAGGACCGACCCAGCTCCCCTTCTAAGTCTGTAATGCTTCTACCGTGCGAGCAAAAATTATTTGCATCAAAGGGGGCCTTGCATCTAAGGACGTAATGCTTAACCGTAGAGCTTATTACCTGTTGGGTGTCAGTAACTACCTGAATTAACAATCAATCAGTTATTCCGTCCTCTTTGACAGTCGTTACAAGTAATTTAATTCATCGCTAATTTTTTCAATTTCTTGAACAATTCACACAATGGGCTTTACGAAACAGCACAAAACATTCATTGTTAAAGCGTATTTTCGAAACGGGGTTAGAGTAAATTATGAGCGGCTATACAATCCGGGTTTTTGCATGGACGATTTTCACGAACATTTTCCCAACGTTGCTTTTATTGCTGGGGATTTTTATCATTGCCTGAAAAGAACCGTGGCTGTGTTTAGGGAAACAGGTTCTCTACAATACAAAAAAGGAGCAGGAAGCCCATCTGTAAGAACACAAGAACTTGTTGCAAACGTTTGTGAAATAATGCGAAATACGCCAACAAATTGTATAAGACGCCTGTGCCAAGAAGTGAGAAGATCTTATGGAACATGCAGGACAATTCTTAAGAAGCAGCTTAATGTGGTAACATTTCTCCAGGAATGCTGGTCAACACTTTCGAAAATATGAAGAGACGTGTGAATTTATGCTTGGAGCCAATTTCAGCAATTTATGTAATTCCTTTTCTTTTTCTTTCTGTATATTCTTACTTTCTTAATTTTGTAAACAACAAAAATAAATTTGTATTTATCTACTTATTTTATTACTCATTAGTTTTTCATATCATGTCATAATATGAATTTGACAAAATTTTAACCCAGATTTGGTTACATATATCGTCCCCATAACATTGTGATTTAAACCAAGCCCTACGTTTTTTAATCTAAGCCCTCTTTGATGCAAATATAATTTTTACTCGCACGGTACCACAACCACCTTGAAAAGAAGCCATGAAGTGACATCGGGCAACGCCGCATCAGCTGGGAGTTGCGGATCCACAAGCTATTATTATGACGCGCGGCCACGGGCGAGTCTTTTATTCTTTCTGATATTCTTGTGTTTTTTTTTGGCTCTGTTGCCACTATATTGATATTGAAAAATATTCAAAAAATTAATAAATAGTTTTGGATAAGAAAAACAACTTACCCAATTATTAAATAATAGTAATATTGCGTTAAGAAGCTGTTTTTGTGTCACTACGAGTAGATTTATTTGATCGATCAAAAGTAATATTCTATTATACAAATTATTATCTTCTGCATTTAAATTACAGGATTGACTGTCGACTTCTGAAGTCTCAAAATTTAGTAAGCTTAAGGCTTCGTTTAAGAAATCTACGCTTGTCCTAAAAAAGTCACCTACTATCTGGGTAACTTCGTTATTTTCACAATGTATGAATCGGTACCGAGACAATAAGTTTCCAAGCTGAGACCACCTGCTTAGTTTCATTTCAAAGGGTAAAATCCATTTCAAATCATTGTAAGCCAATTCATTACCTTTTAAAAAAACCTTTAGCTTCATATCAATGTCCACTGAAACCTTATTAACAATATTTATACAGTCATTGGTCAAATCTAAACTATAAAAATATATTACGCTCTCTTCACCTGCTTTTAAAACACTTTTATTGTTAGAGTTACACCCAGGAATACAGCAGGGGCTTGGCATGTTGATAAATAAACAAACTAAAAGAAAAAAATAGTACTAACCTAAGTACATAGGTATCTAGAAGTATCCTACCTATTTATGAACTATCTCTACTAGTGATATTTTTAAACTAATTCACATATAGGTACCTTCAAGTTAAATAAACACTTCAATATTAATTTAATAAATTAACTGTAGCCACAAAACAATAAAGTTTATCCCAAAGAGCAAACTAGAATACAAAAAACACAACTTTTAAATTAAAACAAATAAAATTCTGCCGCCATTTATAAGACCCCTAAACAAACCGCCAGGCCGGCCAGGCTGTTGAATTTTTCACTTTATTAATGCTAGTAGAGCAAACCCGCACCAAAAATTGTCATCAGTATTTTGTAGAGGTTCTTAGCAATCATGTCACTTAAATTTTCTATTACATATTAATCGAAAACCAGATAAAAATACAAACTAATACTACACTTACACCTAGTTCGCGCGTAAATTATATACTAAACCATGGCTAACCTCAAAAAAGTCACGTGACACATGGATCTTTAAGCAGTGTTGTCGATGTTTCTGTTTCACGGCTTCTTTCAAGTTGGTTGTGCTTATACCCTTGTAGTAGAGAGAATAAAAAGGAGAAATAGGGTAGAAAATGCAGCATGACATTTAAGTCTAATTCCTCACCTTATTACTGTCCTCTTTTTCCTTTTTAAGCTTTTGGTATCTTTAAATTTCTTCACAATGTATTTAATAGTGCTTTTAGTGCTGTGGTATTAATTACGAGTTGTAGATGAATTTCTTATTATTCGAATCATATAGATGGATAATATCGAACTTTTTTGCTGTATAATATCCCATGTTCTTATTGTTTTATTCGTTTAACACAAGCAAAAAATGACAAAGATATCATAATAACAACTGTTTTTAATGGCGACAGACTTTATTATTTGATTTCCAAAGAATTCTAGAGTAGAAACTAAATAAAACTTTTTAGATTTTTGATCTTTTATATCTTAAAAATGGCTGGAGTTATTATAGACAAACTTTGTATTTTTGGAATCAGGAAAAAGATCTATAATTTTAATAAAATAGATATAGGGTTTTCCAAAAAATAAATAACTTGCTTATAATATAAAAGAAAACTCTGTATATTCCAAATTTGGATTATTTTAAAGTTTCTGTTGACAAACAAAGAAATTTATGTCGCAAACAAAGGTTTATAATTTTCACGAGTCCTAAAAAGGTGCCCTAAAATAAATATATGTTCTATACACATTTCAGTTTTTTTTCCTAGACACAAATTTGACGCACTTCTTGATTGCGCCATTTGGGAAACATGCCGTCACTTTTACAGAGGTCGTTTTTCCTAAATTGAGAAAATATTCTCATTTAAAATCGGGATTTTATGTCTAATTTTCAGTTATTTTTGCCGACTTCATTTACATCTTTTCTGCAATTTCTCTGCTTTTGCTTTTTTTTAAGCAGAAATTTGTATTTAGATGGAGTCACAGACGACAAATGAAACGATTTAAAAATAAAGTTTATTTTGAAAATTTCCATACCTGGAGGTCGATAGGGGAGAGTAGGGAGACTTGATCCCGGGGTAGATTTGATCCCCCTTTTGATTTTCGCGGTCAATTGATTTGTGTTAGTTTCGGTGGTAGCATTGGTTATGTCACATTAGCTGTGAGTAACGAAACAACATTTAACGGCGTTGTAACTGATTTCTTTAATTCTAAGATAACTTTTATTTTTTCTACAGGTGGAACATCTTTTACGGTAGCTAATATTTTCTTTTTTGTTTAGTCTCTATGTATATAAATGAGTACTTCGGTTCATAGCAGTTTTATGTTGTTTCTTAGAAGTAGTTTGGTGTAAATTTGAGTGGCGTTCTTCGGGTTAGGTTTTTTTTGTTGGCCGTTTATAAAAAAATTGTGCTATTGGGAAAGTTGATCCCACCTCCTGGTGGGAGACATGATCCTGGGATCAAGTCTCCCTAATTGAGTTCTAGTTGTAATACATTTTGGCGTTTTGTGTTAATGTAATGTTATTAATGCAATCCCAGCATTAAAGACTTTGTGTTTATCGAATTTGGCGGAAAAAAAGGAAAAGTTGATAAATCCGCCTCCGAGATTACTTGTGAATTTTCTTAGAAAAAAAAGCACTTTCCATCATACAGACGAGGGGCTTGTACCAAAAGGCAGTGTGAAAAAAAATCTGCCAGTGCCGTACATCAGACGTGGGTACTACAATTTTAACATAAAATTTCCCAATGTTTCCTTCGGTTAAACTTTTTCATTGTCTAAGAAAAATTTTGTAATAAACATTACTACATACACTCATCAAAACTATGTTTATTATTTAACCCGTTGTAACTCTCTTCATAAAATAACAACTAGATGTAAAACAAGTTATTAGCGGAAAATGATTTTAAAATTTTACAGTAGGCAGACATGATCAACTCTCCCAGCAATAGGGAACAAGTCTCCCTGAGAGGGGTACACATGATCCCCGCTACACCATGCCTGTAAAACGGTTTTTGCTTGGTAAAGATGAAATATTTTACGGCCGAAAGAGTGTTAAAACTGGCAGAAATGTTGCTGGAGTGAAATGCAGTCCACAGAAATTGAACATGTCCTTTAGGGTTTGAATTATATTCATAAAACGTAAAAAGGGATCAAGTCTCCCTACTCTCCCCTACTTAAAACCTGCTAATTGAAAACGAACGCTTATAAGGTCAAAAAAATATGGTTTCACTTCACGAATAGAATTTTAAAATGTCCCCTAATTTATTGGTATACTATTTAAAAAGTGCAATTTTTGAGTTAGAAGTTTGAACTATCTGGAGGATACTGATGTAATATTTGTTTACAACAATGATTAATGATAAACCAAGATTTGCAAATATTGAGTGAGCTTTCTCGAAGGCATAATTTAAATTTAAATCCTACTAAATCACTACATCATGCATGCTAATTCTTGGTTATAAGAATAAGGTCAATGGTTTAAAAAATATTTTAAATACATTCGTGTATGGAACAAAATTAAATATTGTGGATAGTGCTAAAAATGTGGGTTCATTTCTCGACACGGAACCAAGGTTTAACAAGCATTTAGGAAAAAAATTTCAGAAATTAGTATATTGTGTATCTAGTAGGAAAAATAGAATATTCTCGGACGAGGATAAAAATTGGTGGACGAGGCGCAGCCGAGGCCAGCAAGTGTCCGAGGCGATTTTAAATACAAAACGTTTTAAAATGATAATTAAGAAAATACTTAAAAAGGAGAAGCTACATTTTAAACTGAGAAATATGCAAACATATACTTTTTTTTATTATTAATTATTCTTTTCAAAATTATTTAAAAATAATAATTAAATAATTTTATACATATTTAAATATTTCTATTTTTTTATTGAATATTAACATTTTAAGTATTATTTTGGTTTTAAATATTTATTCTTATTAACTTACCTTGTATTTTAATAAGTTACATTTAACAATTAAATTATTTTAGATGTTGCAATTAATGAAGAGAGTCCCTCATAAACAATTGTTTTTGGGATTTTTATTGGAATAAATAAATATTTAATAACATTAAGAGAACTGCATAATTAGTATAAAAGTATACACATGTTAGCAGTATTTTCCTTTACCCCGTAACTCATCAGTTAGAAAAGCCCCACATGCGCAGTCAGGACGGACGAGTCGCACGAATCAGGGGAAGCGCGGCAGTCTGGGCAGAGAGATCGAAGGCGAGGTAGCGCGCGCCATAAAAGATTGTATTAAAGTTGGCAATAAATAACCGAGTGAGACAATTAAGACTTTTTTTGGGGTTAAAACAACCCTACCGTTAACATCAGAAGTGGGATGAACCTCGTGAAGTGATTGATCAACCCCGTGAAGCGATTAGACAGTAAAGTTGTGTAGTTATAGTTTGTCAAAATGGCGGAACACGCGGAAGACAATAATTGCTCGCGTCATGACAGTGAGGTCTCGGACCTAAGTAATGAAGATGACGTTGAAAAATCGGCTACGAGTGCAAAATGTTCTCCGGTATAATGACAAGAAACTTTAATTAACTTAGTTGCCGTACAGAACAACAAATTGCTGAATTAACAAAACAGACAAAGGCGATGTCGTCATCCTCGCCGCCAACGCCCAACCTTCCCGTAGCAGATGGATCGAATACGCAGGTGTCAACATTTGGACATGGGTACCAACATTCAAGTTAACCAACTACGATCCGGACGACAGCGCATACGCAGTTAATGAATGGCTGGAAGATGCTACGAACTACGAAGTTAAAAACGAGTTAAATGTGAGCGATAACCTAAAATCAAAATCGCGGTAGTCGATATTGTTGTGACTGGCCACCAATTCGCCGAACCTGGGATACCTTTTGTGCTGACCTCATCACCGCTTTTCCCGATAAGGAAACGCCAGGCGCTCGAGCTTTTAAAGCTGCGACGTTAAGAAACCATGATTGTGATTCTTTATGTGATTACGGAAATCAGAAACTTCGGAGCGTATACAGGTTTTATGACAAATTGCCAAGGGACAAAGTTTTGAGTATGATTGAATATGGCTTGAATCACGTGGAAGCGCGTGCCTCGTTGCACCGCGATCTAAACGTGAACTCATGATAATATTAAGCGAATTTGATGCTCGCCGCTCTAGTTCATTAAAAATGCCCAGACACGAAGAAGTTACGAAAATGCCTAAATGGAAAAGCGAGCGGCGACCAAGAGAACACCGAGACACAGAATATTCTAAGCCAAGTAAAATTTTTAAAGGAGCCTGCTTTAAATGTGGCCGTCAGGGCCATCAACAGAACGCTTGTAATTCAATAACGAAAGACTCATCCAAAGAAGCCAGTCGTGATGAATCTGAAACAGCTACCAGTATACCTTCTTGCATGCATTGCAAAAAAATGGGACATACCGAGCCAACTGCTGGTATAAGCACGGGAAGCCAAAGAGAACTTTGTGTTAAAAAAAAAATTACGCCATCTGAATAAAACTCCGATAGCTACATTGCTGTGCCGCGACCAAGTTCCATCATTCGTGTATCTTATTGACAGTGGTGCTGACATGTCAGTAATTAAACAATCCGTTGTGAACACAGTGGAAGGTGTTATTAATCAAGACACAAACTTACGTGTTTTTATGAGATTCGGAAAACAACCTGTTTACCCTATTGGTAGTTGTGACTTAATAATTGTTTTGCCGGCAGTGACATTAGAAATAAGTTTTACAGGAGTACCCAATAATGTTATCCCAGACGATATTGATGTTATTGTTGGATGATGTCATAAGCCGACCTTGTTTACGCGTCAAGAAAAATGCTGACGGACTCGAATTACACTATAATCTGCACGACCTACCGAAAGTGTTTACAATAAAAAGGTCGGATGAAATAAAAATAAATCAAATAGGATTGGACGAAAGTTTAACATTAAAAATAAAGAACTTATTGATAAATTATAAGAACAAAACACCAGACCATATTTCTACAGGGAAATTGTCAATCAAATTAAAAGATAGTACTCCAGTGGCGTATCGTCCACGACGATTGTCGGATTGTCCTACCAAGAAAGAATTGTAGTTAAGAAAATAGTCGATGAACTTTTAAGTAACGGAACCATTCGCAAAATACTCCACAACGAGAGATATGTACTACAAGGGCAAGCGCGGCGGACCACCGTAGCGGCTCATCAACAGTTGAGACGTTGGCTTTCCAAGTAATGAAAACAAAAAGTAAGTCATATTTTATTTGTATTAAATAAATGAAAAAGTAAAAATGATGAGACGATAGTGGCAATCCCACTATGCGTAGAAAGAAGGTGGCAATCCCACCTTGGTAAACGACGAGACGGTAGTGGCGATCCCACTATGCGTAGAAAGAAGGTGGCAATCCCACTTTGGTAAACGACGAGACGGTAGTGGCAATCCCACTATGCGTGTAAAAGGTGGCAATCCCACCTTGGTAATCGACGAGACGGTAGTGGCAATCCCACTATGCGCAAAAGATACATGATAAGAGAATAGTGGTAGTACCACTATGTCTAATAGGTGGCAGTACCACCTAGAGACATGATAATAGGATAGTGGCACTACTACTATGCTGGGTATGGTAGCTCAGTAGTAGAGCTGACGTATTCGGCCGCGGCAACCCGTGTTCGAATCTTAAAAGGATGAATGCAGTATGTCACTGGTTTAGTCCTGAATACGACCCACTGACTAGGACGGATAATCCTGCTCCTTAGGGGACTAATGGATAAACTAGTGCATACACGTGGTTCGGATCTGACGCTGCAGTGGCGTTGCATGACGTTGTGGCAATCCCGCAAACCGAGTATAATGACAGGAACGTGGCGATCCCACGTTGCCTAGAGAATTGTGGCGATCCCACAATAAAATAGTGATAAAAGTATCTAGGTTATTTTGGTAATACAACAATAGTTATTTTATTTGAAAGGTCTAATGAATAGTTTCATTTTTAGTTTGCATTCATGTCAGGTGGCAATACCACCTAAGTTAACTGTTAGAATTTAAGGAAGCCATTAATGGCTGTATTATATCCAAACGTAGATAAAAGAAATCGTAGAAACAAAAATGCTGTTCCGATGTTTTGTATTTTCAGATGAAATGCGGTGCGAGGACACCCCGATTGCAGGATAGCCGTGTTAGCAGTATTTTCCTTTACCCCGTAACTCATCAGTTAGAAAAGCCCCACATGCGCAGTCAGGACGGACGAGTCGCACGAATCAGGGGAAGCGCGGCAGTCTGGGCAGAGAGATCGAAGGCGAGGTAGCGCGCGCCATAAAAGATTGTATTAAAGTTGGCAATAAATAACCGAGTGAGACAATTAAGACTTTTATTGGGGTTAAAACAACCCTACCGTTAACACACATACACTATTGGCAAAATCGAATCTAGAGTGCGAAATCTCTAATGCAACCAAGAGAGAAGGCACATATGGGCAAAGCCTTTAGTTAAAACGAGACACGTAACCACTCCTACATTCCTACTGAAACAGTGGCGCAGCCAGAATTTTGTATTAGGGGGGGTTTTCAAAGAAAAAGAACAGGATTTCAAAATTTTAAAAACTAAAACTACACCAGGGTCGATAATTTTTGAAACAAAAAAAATAATAGTAGGATGAAACCCATTGGAAAAGGAAGAGAATATAACAAAAATAAAAGGAAAAATAATTTACGGGCGATCCGAGGTCAAGAAGTGGAAGAGGGTGAGTTTTTAAGGGTAGAAAACGATTTATCTCGATTTCCGGCAAAACTACAATTCCTATGGAAAAACGTTAAATGGCAATGTTGTAGGTAATAAAAAGATCTAGAACTTTTGTATTTACACTTTTTTCACATCCTAACCTCAAAATGTATGTGAAAAATTCAAATAACCAAGTTTTTGGTTTTTTATTTTTATCTTTTACAAGAAAAATAAATTTAGCGAAAACTTACCTTTTTATGTCCCAAACACACTGTAATTTTTTTGATTTAAAATATTTATTTTTTCACCTTATTTTGACTTAATATCGAAAAAGCACCCTAATTTTCAATCCAAAATTCTCACATCAAAATATCTGCTTTTTTTAAAAAGTCGGTGGGCTTTTTGTTCGTTGAAATCTCTACTTTCTGATGGTGTAAAAAAATATACATTACTATGGTAAATGTTCTCAAAAAATGCAAAGAAACGAAAAAACTTGAATCCGAAATTTTTTTTTAATTATTATGTACAATTTAGAGCTATTTATTAAAATTTATACTTTAATTACTCGAAAAACGTAAGATTCCATGTTACATTGATAAACAAAAAAATTACAAATCCATAAAACATAAAGATCGCAAAAAATATGCGAAAATAGTTGTTCTAAATATAATTAAAGGTAGGATTTAAAGGGGATTTCATCACATTTACCATAGTAATGTACATTTTTTTACACCATCAGAAAGTAGAGATTTGAACAAAAAGCCCACCGACTTTTTTAAAAAAGCAGATATTTTGACGTGCGAATTTTCGATTGAAAATTAGGGTGCTTTTTCGATATTAAGTCAAAATAAGGTGAAAAAATAAATATTTTAAATTAAAAAAATTACAATGTGTTTGGGATATAAAAAGGTAAGTTTTTACCAAATTTCGTGGAAAAAAAATTTCTTGTAAAAGATAAAAATAAAAAACCAAAAACTTGGTTATTTGAATGTTTCACATAAATTTTGAGGTTATGTGAAAAAAGTGTAATTACAAAAGATGTAGATCTTTTTATTACCTACAATTTTGCCATTTAACGTTTTTCCATAGAACTTGTAGTTTTGCCGGAAATCGAGATAAATCGTTTTATACCCTTAAAAACTCACGCCTTTCCACTTTCCGACCTCGGATCACCCGTAAATTATTTTTCCTTTCATTTTTGTTATATTCTCTTCCTTTTCCAATGGGTTCCATCATACTATTATTTTTTTCACTTTTTATCATTTTCAAAGGCTTCAGCCCTGGTCTAAACCGTAAAAAACCATCTTAGTTTGAGCGTCTAGGGGGGGGTTTAACCCCTAAACCCCCCCCCCTCGCTGCGCCACTGTACTGAAAGGAAGGATATGTGTGTGGTGTGGCCGAGCCTTTGCCCGTGAACGTAAACAGATTCAAATTTAGTAATAAAAGAGGACATTTGACAATACAACAGCGGTATAAAAGGTGATGTTATTTATTAGCCTTAAACCTAAAAACGAAATCAAAACTAGTATTCTAAGAAAATCTTGATAATCCCAAAAAGTTAATACAACAAATATAATACCTCCTATAAAATACTAATACTCCGCAGGAGGAAGGCTTGCTTTATACAAAAATATTTATTCGACGTATCGACTGTTCCCGTGGCTGCTTCGACCGCATGTTCTAAAGAATGGAAGGTGGGAGGTAGCGTGTTCTCTGTTTAACCCGTTAAACGCTACTAATAATCTCCGTCTGATGCGTTTATATCGGCACCCTAGATTCGAGTTTGCCAATAGTGTATATTATATGTATTTATAAAATAAACTATGCAGGCATCTTTGTTTTCAGCAATATGTAATATATTATATTATTCATCAACGGGATTTATAAAACCCAGTGCGACATCTTGCGTCCCAGTACGGTACCTTAGAAAAGGTCAGTCGTAAAGGGTTATTCTGTAAAAACAGAAAAATTATGCAAGATGCCCTCAAAACCGGTATAAGTGCCGGACCACAGATATTAATTCGAAAAAGGTTTTTCTGTTTCCTTCCGCCAAACCCATCCCCAGACGCGTTTCGCCGTTATTACGGCTCATCAGTGAGGCTCGGTTTGGCAGAAGGAAACAGGACTCAAAGACAAATCACTTGTCAGGATCGATCATCAACGGGTTATTCTGTAAAAACAGAAAAATTATGCAAGATGCCCTCAAAACCGGTATAAGTGCCGGACCACAGACAGACAGGTGATTTGTCTTTGAGTCCTGTTTCCTTCTGCCAAACCGAGCCTCACTGATGAGCCGTAATAACGGCGAAACGCGTCTGGGGATGGGTTTGGCGGAAGGAAACAGAAAAACCTTTTTCGAATTAATATCTGTGGTCCGGCACTTATACCGGTTTTGAGGGCATCTTGCATAATTTTTCTGTTTTTACAGAATAACCCTTTACGACTGACCTTTTCTAAGGTACCGTACTGGGACGCAAGATGTCGCACTGGGTTTTATAAATCCCGTTGATGATCGATCCTGACAAGTGATTTGTCTTTGAGTCCTGTTTCCTTCTGCCAAACCGAGCCTCACTGATGAGCCGTAATAACGGCGAAACGCGTCTGGGGATGGGTTTGGCGGAAGGAAACAGAAAAACCTTTTTCGAATTAATATCTGTGGTCCGGCACTTATACCGGTTTTGAGGGCATCTTGCATATTTTTCTGTTTTTACAGAATAACCCTTTACGACTGACCTTTTCTAAGGTACCGTACTGGGACGCAAGATGTCGCACTGGGTTTTATAAATCCCGTTGATGATCGATCCTGACAAGTGATTTGTCTTTGAGTCCTGTTTCCTTCTGCCAAACCGAGCCTCACTGATGAGCCGTAATAACGGCGAAACGCGTCTGGGGATGGGTTTGGCGGAAGGAAACAGAAAAACCTTTTTCGAATTAATATCTGTGGTCCGGCACTTATACCGGTTTTGAGGGCATCTTGCATAATTTTTCTGTTTTTACAGAATAACCCTTTACGACTGACCTTTTCTAAGGTACCGTACTGGGACGCAAGATGTCGCACTGGGTTTTATAAATCCCGTTGATGATCGATCCTGACAAGTGATTTGTCTTTGAGTCCTGTTTCCTTCTGCCAAACCGAGCCTCACTGATGAGCCGTAATAACGGCGAAACGCGTCTGGGGATGGGTTTGGCGGAAGGAAACAGAAAAACCTTTTTCGAATTAATATCTGTGGTCCGGCACTTATACCGGTTTTGAGGGCATCTTGCATAATTTTTCTGTTTTTACAGAATAACCCTTTACGACTGACCTTTTCTAAGGTACCGTACTGGGACGCAAGATGTCGCACTGGGTTTTATAAATCCCGTTGATGATCGATCCTGACAAGTGATTTGTCTTTGAGTCCTGTTTCCTTCTGCCAAACCGAGCCTCACTGATGAGCCGTAATAACGGCGAAACGCGTCTGGGGATGGGTTTGGCGGAAGGAAACAGAAAAACCTTTTTCGAATTATTATATTATTATTACGTGAAAGTTATAAAATGCAACTAACAAGAAACTAAACGAATGTAGTATATCAGGCAGATTACCGAAAATTGCTGAAATAGAATTTTTAACATCTATTCTTTAAATCTTCAATCAATTAAGCATTGAATATTGAATATCGAGTCAATACGATTCTGCCCGTCAGTCAATTAGAACGAAATTTAGTCGATTGACGTGTTCATTACAGCGAATGATGACACGACTTTTAAAGAATTAAACGATTTATAACATGAAATGAGAGTACTTACGAATATACAGCGTTCAGCTAATAATATTTAATAAAAAAATATTTTCTACCAGAAAAAAGTTGGCAAAAATTTTGATTTAATAATAATAATAAAAATAATAGGTTTATTTAAAATTTAATACTATAAAATATGTTTATCTTGTCTTCTATCAACTTATTCTTCAATCCCTGAAGCTGAGCTTGTTAGGGGTAAATCTTATTTTTTGCTTTAAAAATCATAAATCATAAATATGCATTAAAAATTAAGTTTTCAAGTAAAAATGTTAATTTATAGAATAAACGCAGTTTTTTGAAAAAATATATTACCAATAATAGAATTATTATTTCCACCTCCCCACCTCCAAAAGGTGTTCTTGGAGATATACAAGATTCAGAAAATCGTTCTCCTCGTCTTCTCCATACACGCTCTCGTCCATCCGGTGAACGCAAACAAAAACGTGATTCGTCTGTGAATAATACACATCCCCATTCTTCGTCATTCCAGTCTATACAGAGTGACAATTTAAAAACTTGAAATGGTCATATCTTAGGAACGAAAAACTGAAGAAAAAAACGCAAAAAACTGTTTCTATAAAACGAAGGGGGAACAAAAACGAGCGTATTATCCCACCCTTATCTGCAACCCCTTGGACAGGGTGAGATACACCCCTAAAATCTTAAATAGAAAGGGTGGTCGAGTGATACATCATTTTGAAGCTCTTGAAAAATGCTTTCCAATGGTACCATAGAAAGCTACATTTCAGGAAATTCTTCTCTGTTTATTAAGGAAAACAATAAATGAAAACACAATTTTATAATTTTTTATTATTATTTAATTAAATGTTCAAAATGATTGCTACCAATATCCTGGCATATTAAGAGATATCTCATAGGAATTCTAAACATTTTAAGCCTAGGTATTTTGTTTTGGTTTATTTGCTATGGTTTTTTTGTCGAAAAAAAAAATTTGTTTATAAATATTCGCATTTTATTATCACAGAATTTACTTTAAAAGTAACTTGTACTAGTATTATTATTTTAAGAACAGTTGACTTTCGGTTCAGTTTAAACGAAAAGCAGCACTTCTTATCTTTAACAATGGTGTACAGCACAGCTGAACGTGTAGAAATTATTTTCATTTATGGTTCCCAGGATCAATGTTTCTTAAGAACAGCTCAACGTTTTAACGAAAGGCATCCAGGTCAAAATGTAAGCCCAGAGTATGTTCGCCAACTAGTAGCCAAATTTGAAGAAACTGGTTCTGTCGCGAATAAAAAGAGAAATCAACCGAGACTAGCCGACGAAGTAGCGCAAATTGAAATTCTGGGGTGCAATGAATTCAACTTTATCAACTCGTCAAGCAGCTGTAGCAACTGGATTATCTCGTGAATCAATAAGAAAGGTACTTAAATTTCATAAGTTTTATCCCTATAAACTGCACATACTGCAAGAACTTGGTGACGACGACCCGGACAGAAGAATTCAGTTTTGTGAAATAATGACAGATAGAATTACGGCAGAACCTCGACTAGTTAAAAATATTTGCTTCAGTGATGAGTTTACCTTTTATTTAAATGGGCGTGTTAATAAGCAAAACTGTCGTTACTGGAATGACGAAAACCCCCACGTATTTAGAGAAAGGCATACCCAGTACCGCCAGAAAATTAATGTTTGGGCTGGTATATTGGGAGATCGTATTATCGGCCCAATATTTATACAAGGAAATTTAAATGGCGACAGGTATGCTGAAATGCTACAGAGGTCTATCGAACCACTAATAGTGCGAGAATTAGAAAACCAGAGGGACATACTCGCAAATTTATCTTTAGAAAAACGCTTACTACATTTCCAACAGGATGGAGCACCTCCGTATTACGTAGTTCCCGTTAGGCAGTGGTTGGATGATAATTATCCCAACCAGTGGATTGGAAGAAGAGGTCCTGTTGAATGGCCACCTAGATCCCCGGACCTAACACCTCTTGACTTCTTTTTGTGGGGTCACCTAAAATCTGTGGTTTTTAAAATGCAACCTGAGTCACTAGAGCAACTTCAGCATAGAATAGTTCAGGAATGCCGTGCTATATCCAGAGAAACATTTGCAAATGTACGTGAAGAATTTAAAAGTAGGCTTTATTATTGTCTTCAAAACAACGGAAATCATTTTGAACATTTAATTAAATAATAATAAAAAATTTCAAAATTGTGTTTTCATTTATTGTTTTCCTAAATAAACAGAGAAGAATTTCCTGAAATGTAGCTTTCTATGGTACCATTGGAAAGCATTTTTCAAGAGTTTCAAAATAATGTATCACTCGACCCCCCTTTCTATTTAAGATTTTAGGGGTATCTCACCCTGTCCAAGGGTTTGCAGATAAGGGTGGGATAATACGGTTGTTTTTGTTCCCCCTTCGTTTTATACAAACTGTTTTTTGGGTTTTTTTCTTCAGTTTTTCGTTCCTAAGATATGGCCATTTTAAGTTTTTAAATTGTCACCCTGTATGTTCACGGGCAAAATTTAATCGTTGCGCACGATGAGCTGCAAGTAAAGCTGGACAAGCAGCTGGTCTTCTTGACATCAATCCGTATTCATGTAATCTACGACGGACGGTTCGTCCACAGACTCTTGTGCCACGTACATTATTTTCAAGTCCACGACTAATAACAGTTGATGTAACTCCGCGGTCACGTAAGGCAGTCAAGGTTATGAAATGATCATCTCGCTGGTTTGTGGTTCGTGGTCTTCCTGATCCGGGACGTTGTGTATACTCACTGGTTTGACGAAAGCGACTGATCGCATCTTGAATAGTGATAGTGCTTCTGGCTCTGCCCAAGACATTTGCAATGTATCACGGCCATCGTCATTCAATGCAACAGCACGTGCAACTTCTTCTGACCTCATAGTAAAAAAAAACTTTTAATGTGAAATGACAATACAGTGATACGTTTAAGAAAAAATACAAACACCATAAATAATAATCGTACCGTTACTAGGCAACAGAATCCCAGTGTTGCTCGATGGAAGAATAATGTTTTTAATTTTTGTTATTGGCGTAAATTGCATAGTTTCCTTTAAAAATGTGTGTATAATTTCAGAATAAAGATATCGATTTCAATCAAAGAAATGAATGTTAAGAAATTATGAGGCTTAAAAATCTGATACATAGACACATCATTGTGTGGTCCAATTCTTCCACAGAGTGTTTAGAAATTTACACAAAATTTAAACAACTTTTTGTAAATTCGATATTAGTTAACAATATAGACAAAAGCGCCCACAACTTAAAAAAAAATTAGCAAGATCGATGCAAAACTTAAAAAGTTATTTAAGATTGACTTTGAACAAAATTCTGTTTGTCCGGTTTTTTATGTCCAGAAGTGTACGAGTATATAAGAAGGTAGAAAGGACTTTTATTTGCCAACCAACATTTAAAACTTTCTTACTATTTACGGATTTCTAATCTTTATGTAGGTAGTAAAAAGAATGATGTTTGTGCTTCTTTGAATTGATTACTTATTGACTCATTTTGGATTATAAAAGGTTCGAGCATTCTTATTTTTTTTTGGTTTATTATTATTTCTATCTGCATTAATAAGCAGAAAAAATCTTATTTTTCCGAGCCCAGCTGTAAATTTATAGTGCCTAGTAAACAAGGGCGTCCATAGGGGGGGGGGGGGGGCGCAAAACGGGCACTTGCCCCCCCCCCCCCCTAGGCGCCCACATTACTATTTTATTTCATAATTCAGTATAAATATTGAATAGTACAGTGGTTAGTTAGTAGACCAACAAATCACTAAACTGAACAATTACATAATAAAAACATATCAATAAATTAATACATTAGGCATAAGTTAAATAAATAGTCTTATACAGTGTCACCAGTAAAGTCCGCATCATATGGGATTTTTTTTATTAATATCTTTATTCAAAATTTGACTTTGGCATCAAGTTCTGCATCGATCGAGATGAAAATTAGGCAAATAAATAGTAGTCACGTGATTCGCATTATCTGTCAAATTTAAATTTTTTTTCAATAAATAATTCAAAAGTGGGTTATTTCTAAAAATATCGAAAAAAGTTATAATTTTTTTTAAATGCAGTTTCTAAGCCCACATGCAAAATTTCAGCTGGATAAGATAATTTTGCTTTTTAACCTATATTTTGTAAATTGCACCACTTTTGCAAAATAAGACTCAACGCAACCTATACATAAAATTTCTTTGTTTTGACAAGGCTTTATTTCAGATACATTTTCTTTAAACTAGCGTCATATTAAATGTGTTTTTTTCTACAAAATCAAAATTGGGCTATTAAAATTTGGTCGCATGTGATGCAAAGTTCATTTGTTTTTGACCCTGTATAAGGTAACTTCATAAAATACGTATTTTTGAAAACGTAGTTTGTGACTGAAAGTAAAAAAATAAAAAATAAAATAAAGAGATTTTAAATTAAATCGTTGAAAATAGATAAACTTTCCGTTGGGTTAAGCAAAAATTTATTTTCCACTTAATGAACACTTTACTGATGACACTGTGTTCTTTTTTGTCTTAATATTAAGGTGTATTACTTTCAGATACAAACTATGTTTTCAAAAATACTTATTTTATGAAGTTACCTTATACAGGGTCAATTACAAATGCACTTTGCATCACATGCGACCAAATTTTAATAGCCCTATTTTGATTTCGTAGAAAAACACACATTTAATATAACGCTACTTTAAAAAAAATGTACCTGAAATAAAGCATTGTCAAAACTAAGAAGTTTTATGTAGGTTGCGTTGAGTGTTATTTTGCAAAAGTGGTGCAATTTACAAAATATGGGTAAAAAATAAAAATTATCTTATCCAGCTGAAATTTGGCATGTGGGCTAGAAACTGCATTTAAAAAAACTTTTTCCTATAACTTTTTTTGATATTTTCAGAAATAACCCCACTTTTGAATGATTTTTAGAAAAAAATTAAAATTTGACAGATAATGCGAATCACGTGACTACTATTTTTTGCTTAATTTTCATCTCGATCGAAGCAGAACTTGATGCCAAAGTCAAATTTTGAATTTTTTTTTTTTTTTTATATGATCGAGCACAAGCACTATAGGAAAAATCCTTTAAGGCGCTCTGGGAGCGGTGCGTGTGCGAAGAAAGCGATTCACGTTTTTCTTGACTCGTTGGAGGTTATATTCGGTTGGAAACACGGTCTCAGAAAGGCCGTTCCACAAAGATGACGTCCTCCAAATGAAAGAGTTCTGAAACAATGATGTTCGGGGTGTACTAATTTGAACCACATAGGGATGGGCGGCAGTGGTTCGTCGTGTGTTTCTGCTATGCATTACTCTAGGTGGCATCGAGCGGGCAATATCTGTCGAACACTTGCCATGAAAATATCTGTAGAAGAGAGTCAAATCACCAACCTGTCTTCGATGTTTTAAGCTGTCGAGGTTCTTAGTCAGCTCGTGGTCGCCGATTAGACGAACGGCTCTCCTTTGGATGGAATCTAACAACCGAAGGGTATGCTTCGGTGCAGAACTCCAGATATGAGAGCAGTATTCCAGTGATGGTCGAATCTGGGCTTTATAGAGTGTCAAAAGTTGTTGAGGTGTATACAACTTTTTGGTACGAAAAAGTATACCGAGCTTCTGAGAAGCTGCCCTGGCGATTGCCACTACGTGATTATGCCAAGACATATTTCCTCCCAGGTTGACACCCAGTAAATTAATAGACGAAGTCAGTGGAATTGCGTGTCCTGCCATAACGATATCGGGTTCTGCAATGTTGACCTTCTTAGAGAAAACTGCAGCCTGGGTTTTTTGAGCGTTAAATTCGACTTGGTTACTGTCACCCCAAGACAAAATTTCTTCCAGGTCTTTATTGAGGCGTGATACCTCATGTTGTCTGCGAAGATGTGCGTCAGCAGCCGATGTTTGAGATTTCAAAGTAAAAGATGAGATAAGTGTGCTGTCGTCAGCAAAGCAATATAATGGATTTTCTGTTTTCACTAGAAGATCGTTAATGTACAGTAAGAAGAGAGTGGGGGATAATATGGACCCTTGAGGAACACCAGCATTGATGGTGAAGGTGTCTGAGAGAAACCCGTCAATCGCCACTTGCAGAGAGCGGTCCTTGAGGAAGCTAGACAACCATGAACAAAATCGGCCGGGCATACCATAAGAACGCAGTTTGCTTAGGAGCCCCTCGTGCCAGACACGGTCAAAGGCTTTAGAGATGTCCAGTGCAATAGCCCGGGACTCCCCATGATGTTCGATTGCGTTGCTCCAAAGATGAGTGACATAGGCTAGCAGGTCTCCTGTTGATCTGGACTTACGAAAGCCATACTGATGGCCGCTGATAATTTTAAGGCCTTCCAGGTATTTTAGAAGTTGTTGGTTAATAGCTTTCTCCATCACCTTTGATATAACTGAAAGCAATGCGACTGGTCGATAGTTGTTTGGCAGGGTTTTCTTGCCTTTCTTTGGTATAGGCTGGACTCGCGCCTTTTTCCAGCAAGATGGAAATATTCCTTTTTTGTAGGATAAGTTAAAAAGTCTACAAAATACTGGTGTGAGTTCATCGGCGCATTTCTTGAGCACTATAATAGGAATTTCATCTGGACCAGAAGCTTTTTTGGCATCGAGCCCCTTCAGAATTCGTTTGACAGGACGCTGACGGAATACGATATCAGTCATTTCCGATCGAACTGCTGGAATGTTCGGGGGTATTTTTCCCTGAAAGTCCACCGTGGAGTGTGAAGCAAAGAGTTCTGCGAGTAAGTTCGCTTTATCTTCAGCCGTGGTTGCTATTGTGCCGTCAGAACGTGTTAGCGGTGGAATATTTGATTTGGTAAAATTTTGACTGACGGCCTTAGCGACTGACCAAAAGGACCTAGATCCGTTAGGACTGGCGAGAAGTTTATTTTTGATCCTCATGTTGTGAGCCTCTGTAAAGCTATTAATAAAAAAAATCACATATGATGCGGACTTTACTGGTGACCCTGTATATAAAAAAGTATTGTTTAAGTTTTTGCCCCCCCCTGAAAAACGCTCTATGGACGCCCTTGCTAGTAAATATATTTCTTTACAATATAAATACCTGTGGTGTTGGCTACTTTCCTACTGGACACCGTTTATACAGTTTTAGGCTTGTTAGCCTCGCTCTAACTTGGATTACGGCTGGAATTATAAGAATATAGATTTTCAATTAATTTTTTATTTTTACTTTCACACATCCCATCAGGAAAAGAATTCGGAAACAAAAAAATCCTGGTAATAAAAATGAAGGATCTCTAGAATTTTCTGGAATTTCATTAAAGTGGTATTTTACGAGAGGTCCGTTAGTCTTTCTTTATTGACCATATGTTTCTACCTTTTCTTTAGGGTTTTTCTTTTAGGGTTATTTTTAAAATAAAAAATTTGTAAAGCGTATGTACAAGAAGGCGGTACATAAGAAACACAGTTTAGGGACGCCTCTTTCCACATCTTTAAACTGACATAAATCGTATGTCCAGCCTAGTGTTTCACGAGACGAGAAGTCTCGTCTCGTCTCGCAAATCGAATTGAGATTTTTTCCAAATCTCGCAAAATGTTTTCTTGTCACGTCTTGCTAGAGTCTCGTAATTTCTCGTTCTAGCAATATGACGTCATAGACGTCATGACGTCTAGAAAAGCTCCGAGCACATATGGCTTTTTATTATTGCAATTAGGTACCCTGTGAGTATTATAAGTGCATCCATCTGAAACGATTGTCAAAAGTGTTTCTAAAGTTAAAATCTGACAGTTCCGACACATTGTTGAACACTCAACTCACACATGACTAAAATAATACCGTGCGCGCAAAAATTATTTGCATCAAAGAGGGCCCTGCATCTAAGGACGTAATGCTTAGCCGTAGAGCTTAATACCTGTTGGGTGTCAGTAACTACCTGAATTAACAATCAATTAGTTATTCCGTCCTCTTTGACAGTCGTTACGTTAAGTAATTTGATTCATCGCTAATTTTTCCAATTTCTTAAAAAATTCACACAATTGGCTTTACGGAACAGCACAAAACATTCATGGTTGAAGCGTATTTTCGAAATGGGGTAAATGGTGAGTGGCAATACAATCCAGATTTGTGCATGGACGATTTTCACGAACATTGTCCTAACGCTGCTTTTATTGCTGGGGATTTTTATCATTGCCTGAAAAGAACCGTGGCTGCGTCTAGGGAAACAGGTTCTATACAATACAATAAAGGAGCAGGAAGACCATCTGTAAGAACAGAAGAACTTGTTGCAAACGTTCGTGAAATAATGCAAAATACGCCAACAAATTGTATAAGACGCCTGTCCCAAGAACTTGGAACGAATTCAAACGAAAACGAATAAAGTCGATTCACCCAGTAAACCTGCAAGATGGCCGACATGTCATATGACAAAAGTCATATTCCAGTTAAATAAAACGAATTTTTGCATTTTCAATTACTTTTGTCATATGACATGTCGGCCATCTTGCAGGTCTACTAGCTGAATAGACTTTAACTACGATGCCATTCGCGGTTCGCGCAGTTCCCTTTAAAATTTGAATCATGTTTTCAGAGTTATAAATACATGTACAAAAATAGAATTTTCGAACGTTAAACGTAAGATAGATCCTTTCTGAGAATTCAAGGCAAAAAACGGCAACGCTGGATGACTGCACGGGGCGGAACAGAATGCACGCAAGTGCCAATAGGTTAGTTACTGGCGTCAGACTTCTAAAAACACGTGTCTGTTTTGTTTATCTGTCTTTTTTTGGTAAACAATGTGTCTAATATGTTTTAAATATAGTGTAAATTATAATTTAATGTTGTTTTAACTGGATAATTAATAAACCGGGACGTTTCCCTTTATTTTGTGTTTATTAACCATTGTGGAAATATAAGTTTTTATTGCTCGTTGTAATATTTTTTGTATTTGTGTCTGTAATACTGCCCTGTTAAGGTAAAGGGCAGTAAGTAACATTTTTGTCAAAAATGAGATATTCATGTTGCATGCCTAAGCAGTAACTGCCCTAGGTCCACACAGGGTTTGAAGCCGATTAAGAATCAACTTATGCCAGAATCACCTATGGCAAAAGGCAGTAACTAACAATATGACTCTTCATGTTATGGTAACAGGCAGTAACTTAACAACTTATTGCTGTTTGCCTACACAATTAATTAATATATAAATTTAAATGTGAAGGTAAACAGCAGTATTTACCTGTTTTCTTAGTTACTGCCTTTTGCTGGAATATTAATTCAAAAAATAGCAACTTGATATTATACTAGTGTTAAGCCAAACAGCAGTAGCTAGCTGATGAATTTTCATCAAAAATCAAAGTTACGGAATTTTCCGTTTTGTGAAAAAATAAGACTTATTATTTAGTAACGTTCTTTAATACTTTTTTACTGAAAATCCAATAAAAAATAAATTGTGTAGAAGAAAATAAACTAAATTGACAATAACTCAAAATCATTGTTTTGCACTTACTGCCCTTTACCTTAACAGGGCAGAATAGTAGTAATAACATGTTTTATTTGGGAAAAAGCTACAAATAAATATTTTTTAATACATTTTTTAACACATTTTTATAGATTTATTTTTAAATTTTAAAACGCAACCTTCTTTTAACAAAAATAGACAGAAAAGTTAAACATTTTGTAAATTGTATCAAATATTAGGTATCGTTTTGTTTTTTAATTAAATGAAATTTTAAAGTTTTTTTAAAGTTTTAATGATTTTTGAGATTTAATAGAATTTTCCAAATTATTATATTCTAGCAAACCTTTGTAAAAAATAGATTTATAAGCTAATGTTGTAGACTATCTATCCACATAAAAAAATTTTATTAGTTTTTGTTTTATAATAATTATGATGGTCATAATTAAAAGAACAATTTTTCTTATACAATCAGGCAATAAATTATTTTTAATTTTATGTATAAAGATACATACTAAATAAAAAATTAAATTTCTGACATTCAACCAATCTAAATTTTTCAACATAAAATTAATTTTTGATATTTGTCACAATTTAAAATAATCCGCATTGCCTTATTTTGTAAAATTTGTAATTTATCAAATATTTCCTCACTAGCGCAATATAAAATGGAAGAACAATAAAGAAAATGTGGTAATATAATAGTAATAAATACAGTTTTTAGTTGACAAACTTAAATTAGAACTGATTCACTGGCCGACAAATTTTTTTTTTGTTGTAACACAAAGCTAAATAGCATATTGTGGTAGAATGGACCTATCCAAATACGAAAATGAGAAAAACAAAGTTGTAACACGTAACGTTCTCTTGTTACATTTATAGTACCACATTTAATGTTACAATATTTAATATCTATTGAAATAATAATTTAAGAATTTTCTAACTGTGTATATCGACTATATTTACATTTTTACACCTACGAAACATACCTTACATCTAAGAAAAACACAAACATTAAAAATATTAACTGAACACACTAATTAAATTTTATTTTTTCCTTTTATGAGGGGTCCTATCTTCTCTTTTCAAAAACCAACAGGAATCACCCATCATGGCTGGATTCCATCGTCCTTGAGCGAATTTCCATTGTCCTGATATCCTGGTGGAACCTTTCACCCTGCTCGTCACTGACTGCTCCCAAATTTTCAGGAAAAAATGACAGATGGGAATGGAGGAAGTGAATTTTTAATGACATTCGGGCACCAAGCGATTTGTAGGAATCTAAAAGTTCATCAACTAACTGTTGATAGTTTGCATCCATATTGTTGCCCAAAAAGCCCCTTACTATACCTACTAACAAATGAGTTCCATGCTCTGAGTTCCTGCCTGGTAGTTGTAACACGTAACGTTTTCTTGTTACATTTATAGTACCACATTTAATGTTACAATATTTAATATCTATTGAAAAAATAATTTAAGAATTTTCTAACTGTGTATATCGACTACATTTAAATTTTTACACCTACTAAACATACCTTACATCTAAGAAAAACACAAACATTAACTGAACACACTAATTAAATTTTATTTTTTCCTTTTATAAGGGGTCATATATTCTCTTTTCAAAAACCAACAGTAATCACCCATCATGGCTGGATCCCATCGTCCTTGATAGCGAATTTCCATTGTCCTGATGTCCTGGTGGAACCTTTCACCCTGCTCGTCACTGACAGCTCCAAAATTGTCAGGAAAAAATTTCAGATGGGAATAGAGGAAGTGAATTTTTAATGACGACTTTCGGGCACCAAGCGATTTGTAGGAATCTAAAAGTTCATCAACTAACTGTTGATAGTTTGCATCCATATTGTTGCCCAAAAATTCCCTTACTATACTAACAAATGAGTTCCATACTTTGAGTTCCTGCCTGGTAAGCTTCTCTGTAAAGTTGACATCGTCCAGCAATTTTCTGATTTGTGGCCCAATAAAAATGCCTTACTTTAATTTGGCATCACTTAACTGGGGAAAGACTTGTCTTAGGTATTTGAATCCATCACCGTTTTTATTCATAGCTTTCACAAAGTTTTTCATCAGCCCAAGTTTAATGTGAAGAGGAGGCAGAAGGACTTTTTTGGGGTCTACAAGAGGTGCCAACTTAACATTTTGAGATCCCGGCTGAAATTCACTTCTTTGTGGCCAATCTTTTATTACATAATGCTGATCTACTGCACTACTGTCCCACAAACAAAGAAAACAGCAATATTTTGTAAATCCTCCCTAAAGTTCTACTAAAATTCCTATAGTTTAGGTAATTTTTCTGTTATAAAATGCATCCATTTTTACCGCCCCTAATTAAATTGACTACCTGCTAATGTAAAATGGTCTTATTAAGCTATTGAAAAATGATATGTATTGGGGCTTTCCCAATATTTTTTCTATTATTAGAAGGGTATTTCCATTTTAAAAATAAAGAGCTGACCTGTGTTAGAAAAATCTTGTCGGCCAGTGATTTTTTAATAACCTACTTTTTCGGCAATCCTCGATATAATACTTTCAAAATAATTAAAAAATTTTAATTTTCAATCAATGATTATATAATTTATTAACCTAACAACAAAAAACAATGTCAGTTTTATAATATTTTAGTTTGCGATACTATTATTGTCTGTATGTAAGTAGTAAAAATGAAGCTAGAGTGCTTTAATAATCTTATAATCATACCCAAAACAAAACTTGCAGTGTTCCAGGGTGAAAATCAAATTGCTATAGCTTCTTAAAACAAGGTAAGAAACTTTATCTACCTTAAAATTTCCGGCCAGTTACGATTTATAGAAAAAAAAAATATTGAAAGCAATTCCCAGAGACAACTGAACTACATCAAAATAGTATGTCGTTTACTCTCTACATTTTGCTGAAAGTGGCATAATAATATACTTAATTCGGGAAAACGATTATCTTTTACCGGTTTAAATTACATGGTCTATACTGGGAAGTTAATTCTTATGTTGGGAATTTTATTGCACTTTCCAACTTTCTAGCTTTGTAGAAATTGAACCTGTTAAAACTCTAGCTAGCAATAAGACATGTCCTATTCTATTGGCGTAAAATGCTAGTCAATAAGAAGTTCAGACGTATTTTTAAAACACTAGTTAAAAACATTGAAAGCATCTCACCAGCAACTCGTTCTATGGTTTGAGTTGTAAAATAATAATTGGCTTCATTTAAAAAGAAGTTTGAAAAGTTGCAAGATATTTAAAAAAACAATTTTTTACTTGTTTTTGTTTAATTTGTTCAATTCCCCTGAGTAAAATATAAGAAAAATATTTTCATCGAGTAGTGTATTTATACCGTGCGAGCAAAAATTATTTGCATCATGCTTAACGCTTAATACCTGTTGGGTGTCAGTAACTACCTGAATTAACAATCAATTAGTTATTCCGTCATCTTTGACAGTCGTTACAAGTAATTTGATTTATGGCTAATTTTTCCAGTTTCTTGAACAATTCACACAATGGGCTTTACGAAACAGCACAAAACATTCATGGTTAAAGCGTATTTTCGAAACGGGGGTTAGAGTAAATGGTGAGTGGCAATACAATCCGGGTTTGTGCATGGACGATTTTCACGAACATTTTCCTAACGTTGCTTTTATTGCTGGGGATTTTAATCATTGCCTGAAAAGAAACGTAGCTGTGTTTAGGGAAACAGGTTCAATACAACACAAAAAAGGAGCAGGAAGACCATATGTAAGAATAGAAGAACTTGTTGCAAGCGTTCGTGAAATAATGCAAAATACGCCAACAAATTGTATAAGACGCCTGTCCCAAGAAAGATCTTATGGAACATGCGGGACTATTCTTAAGAAGCTGCTAAATTTATTTCCTTATAAATATATAAAATTCCAAGAAATACAAGCCGCAGATTTTGAAAGACGCAGAAATTACACTCAATGTTTTACCCAAAATTTATTGGAAAGAAATGATTTATTAGACCTGACATTTTTTTCGGATGAAGCCTGGTCCCACCTCACCAATTATGTGAATTCTCAGAATACACGCATGTGGAGTAGTGAAACTCCCAATTTTTTTGTAGAGTCCACATTGCACCCTCAAAAAATTGGTGTCTGGTTAGCTGTTTCCCGAAGAAGAATAATTGTTGGTCCTATTTTTTTCCATGATACAGTTACAGCACAGCGGTATAGAGACAATGTTTTGAATCCATTTGTGGAGCAATTACTTGACGACGAACTACGTTTTGGATATTTTCAACAAAACGGTGCAACCGCCCATACAGCCGCCGAAACTATTAACTACTTACGCAATTTTTTCGACGACAGATTGATCTGTTTTCGATCAGACATTGAATTCCCACCTAGATCACCTTGTTTAATGGTTATGGATTTCTTCGTTTTTCTTCATTTAAAGAACACTATTTTTAAAACACCAGTTTCAAATTTAGAACAATTATTACAAGATAAGATTATCCAAGAATGTGTGGTAACATTTCTCCAGAGATGCTGATCAACACTTTCGAAAATATGAAGAAACGTGTGAATTTATGCTTGGAGCATAGCGGTGGCAAGTTTCAGCAATTTATGTAATTATTTTTATTTTTCTGTCTATATATTCTTACTTTGTTAATTTTGTAAGCAACAAAAATAAATTTGTAATTGTCTACTTATTTTATTACTCATTAGTTTGGCATATCATGTCATAATATTTTATGAATTTGACAAAATATTAACCTAGATTTGGTGAAATATATCGTTCCCATATTATTGTGATCTAAACCAAGCCCTACGTTTTTTAATCGAAGCACTCTGATGCAAATAATTTTTGCTCGCACGGTAGTAGTACAACTACACCAATATTCATTTCAGTTTTATTTGTGGACAACCCGCGAAAAACAAGTGAATAAATTTAATATAATATCAAATGCTTTTCAGATTGAACGATTTCGTGCCTTCGAGGTAATACTTTTGAAGATTTTTTTGACGGAAAAATATAAAGAGATTAACATAAAAGTCTGTTTTCTGGCAAAAATTTATTGCAAAAAAATTTGAGGGTGTTTGAGCATTATGAATTTAATACAATTTCTTAAAAAGTTTCCAAACCTTTTAATAAAAAAAATGTGAGTAGGTATGCGCTCCAATATTTTGAAGCAAGCAAGTAAAATGAATAGGGAAAAGCTTAGGAACATCTGGCTTTTGAATTAAATTTAAGTTGATTTTGATTTATTTTAAATTGTTCTAAAATCCCGTGATTTTTTTAGATAAAATAATAATACTGGGATATACCGTGCGAGCAAAAATTATTTGCATCAAAGAGGGCTTGGATTAAAAAACGTAGGGCTTGGTTTAGATCACACTGATATGGGGACGATATATCTAACTGAATCTAGGTTAAAATTTTGTCAAATTTATATTATGACATGATATGCCAAACTAATGAGTAATAAAATAAGTAGACACATACAAATTTATTTTTGTTTTTTGTTTGTTTGAAGGTGGTAGACAATGAAGTAATATCAAAAAAATTACCTTGTCGGACTTACATTGTCTTTATTTTGTTACTTAACACAACGTTTCGGTTAGTCAGTATCTCTAACCGTTTTCAAGTGTAAACTAAATTAAAATTCTAAGGCTTAAATACTATCCATGTGCAGTGAAGCTTGATGACTCCGCCTACGTGCTTATTGGAGTGTGAAGTTTGAGCTGTTGGTTTTGGACAAGAAGAGGCGTCCAGATATTGGGGATATCTATACTTGGTTTACTAAATATATGGGTATTTTGATTCATGAAAGCTGCTTCTTTGAACTTTCGTTTTCTCCAGTGCTGTTCCGTGTCCAAAACCTTGGCTTCTGACCACTGTATATTATGCTGGTTAGTCCATATATGTTCCGCTATACCTAATCTTGAAGTTTCACCTCTTTGAGTATGTTTCAAATGTTCTTTAACTCGTACGGGAAGAGGTCTTTTTGTTTCTCCAATGTACGATTCGCCACACTCGCAAGGGATTTGATAGATACAATTTTTTGTGTTTTCATTACGGGGGGTTTTACTTTTGTAAGAAAGCTTCTAAGTGTATTTCCGGATTTGAAGGCGGTTTTGATATTATAGTTTTTGGTTATTCTTCTAATCTTTTCAGAAATCCCCTTGACATAAGGTATTGTGAGGAATGCTTGCTCCTCTTTCGTTTCTGTATTAGTTTTTACTTCGCGATTTTTAAATTTTGAGATGGTATTAGTTACAAAGTTTTCAGGGTAACCATTCTGTTTTAAATCTTTTTTGATGTTAGAAATTTCAATATTAAGGTTTTCCGGATTGTTGCAAACATTAGATGCTCTGTGATAAAGAGTTTGAAATATGCCCTGTTTTATGAAGTTTGAATGATTCGATCCGTGATTAAGTGAGTGGGTTTCCTGTACACTGAAGTTTTTATGTTATCAGCACTTCGTTTGACGAGAACATCGAGAAAAGGTAGAGTAGAATATTTTTCTGTTTCCATGGTAAATGTAATGGATTGTCTTATACTATTAATATGTTCCAAAAACCGTATCAGCTCTTCTTTGCTGTCTGTTCAGATAATAAAGGTATCATCAACATATCTAAGCCAAAGTTTAGGTTTAATCTTGGCAGTGTTAATAGCCTGTGACTCAAACCATTCCATGTACAGGTTAGCCACCACCGGAGAGAGGGATGAACCCTTTGGAAGACCGTCATCTTGGGCATAGAACTTATCTTTTACTTGAAAGTAGGAACTACGTAGACAACACTCCAATAGTACCATCACCCAGAGGCAAACTAGTGCGTTCTGAAAGGGTTGGGTCTTCTTGTAACTTTTGCTTGATGATATGCAGTAATTCCCCTATTGGGACGTTGGTGGATAAACTTTCTACGTCGAAACTGACAAATGTGTTTTGCGGTTCTAAATGGACGGTTTTTAGAATATTTACAAAGTGGTTAGAGTTTTGAACAAAAGAAAATGACTTACCCTGTAACGGTTTAATTATCTCAAGAAGAAACTTTGATAATGCGCTTGTAGGAGAATCCCTGGAGCTGGTGATTGATCTTAGTGGCATGTTGTTCTTATGTATTTTAGGAAGACCGTAGTGATGAGGAGGTTTGCTATGGTGTGGTGTTAGTTTTGTTCGGAGGGCATCTGGAATGTAGGCTGAGTATTTCTTTAGCGTTCTATATAAAGGAGAATATGGGATATTAGCCAAGGAACCAACAGCAATGATTCAGGGAAGGATATACGGAACGCTAAAGAAATACTCAGCCTACATTCCAGATGCCCTCCGAACAAAACTAACACCACACCATAGCAAACCTCCTCATCTCTACGGTCTTCCTAAAATACATAAGAACAACATGCCACTAAGATTAATCACCAGCTCCAGGGATGCTCCTACAAGCGCATTTTCAAAGTTCCTTCTTGAGATAATTAAACCGTTACAGGGTAAGTCATTTTCTTTTGTTCAAAACTCTAACCACTTTGTAAATATTCTAAAACCCGTCAATTTAGAACCGCAAAACACATTTGTCAGTTTCGACGTAGAAAGTTTATCCACCAACGTCCCAATAGGGGAATCACTGCATATCATCAAGCAAAAGTTACAAGAAGACCCAACCCTTTCAGAACGCACTAGTTTGCCGCTGGATGGGGTGATGGAACTATTGGAGTGTTGTCTACGTAGTTCCTACTTTCAAGTAAAAGATAAGTTCTATGCCCAAGATGATGGTCTTCCAATGGGTTCATCTCTCTCTCCGGTGGTGGCTAACCTGTACATGGAATGGTTTGAGTCACAGGCTATTAACACTGCCAAGATTAAACCTAAACTTTGGCTTAGATATGTTGATGATACCTTTATTATCTGAACAGACAGCAAAGAAGAGCTGATACGGTTTTTGGAATATATTAATAGTATAAGACAATCCATTACATTTACCATGGAAACAGAAAAACATTCTACTGTACCTTTTCTCGATGTTCTCGTCAAACGATGTGCTGATAACATAAAAACTTCAGTGTACAGGAAACCCACTCACTTAATCACGGATCGAATCATTCAAACTTCATAAAACAGGGCATATTTCAAACTCTTTATCACAGAGCATCTAATGTTTGCAACAATCCGGAAAACCTTAATATTGAAATTTCTAACATCAAAAAAGATTTAAAACAGAATGGTTACCCTGAAAACTTTGTAACTAATACCATCTCAAAATTTAAAAATCGCGAAGTAAAAACTAATACAGAAACGAAAGAGGAGCAAGCATTTCTCACAATACCTTATGTCAAAGGGATTTCTGAAAAGATTAGAAGAATAACCAAAAACTATAATATCAAAACCGCCTTCAAATCCGGAAATACACTTAGAAGCTTTCTTACAAAAGTAAAACCCCCCGTAATGAAAACACAAAAAATTGTATCTATCAAATCCCTTGCGAGTGTGGCGAATCGTACATTGGAGAAACAAAAAGACCTCTTCCCGTACGAGTTAAAGAACATTTGAAACATACTCAAAGAGTGAAACTTCAAGATTAGGTATAGCGGAACATATATGGACTAACCAGCATAATATACAGTGGTCAGAAGCCAAGGTTTTGGACACGGAACAGCACTGGAGAAAACGAAAGTTCAAAGAAGCAGCTTTCATGAATCAAAATACCCATATATTTAGTAAACCAAGTATAGATATCCCCAATATCTGGACGCCTCTTCTTGTCCAAAACCAACAGCTCAAACTTCACACTCCAATAAGCACGTAGGCGGCGTCATCAAGCTTCACTGCACATGGATAGTATTTAAGACAGTAGCCTAGAATTTTAATTTAGTTTACACTTGAAAACGGTTAGAGATACTGACTAACCGAAACGTTGTGTTAAGTAACAAAATAAAGACAATGGAAGTCCAACAAGGTAATTTTTTTGTTATTTTTGTTGTTTACAAAATTAACAAAGCAAGAATAAACAGAAAGAAGAAGAAAAATATTTTTTTTACATAACTTGCTGAAATTGGCCACCGCCATGCTCCACGCATAAATTCACACGTCTCCTCATATTTTCGAAAGTGTTGACCAGCATCTCTGGAGAAATGTTACCACATTCTTGGATAATCCTTTCTTGTAATTGTTCTAAATTTGCAACTGGTGTTTTAAAAATAGTGTTCTTTAAATGAGGAAAAATGAAGTAATCCATAACCGTTAAACAAGGTGATCTAGGTGAAAATTCAATGTCCGATCGAAAACTGATCTGTCGTCGAAAAAAATGTCAGGTTCAATAAATCATTTCTTTAAAATAAATTTTGGGTAAACCATTGAGAGTAATTCCTGCGCCTTTTAAAATCTGTGGCTAATATTTCTTGGAATATAAAGAAATTAAACCCACAGTCGTCTCCACAAATACTTATATTAAAACAGTTAGATTAACTTGGTGTACATGTTTCGGTACTAGGGAGTACCATCATCAGCACCGAAGGGCCCAAGTGCCACTATTACAAGCAATGTAAACGAAATGTAAAAGATTTAAAAAAATAAAAACTAAAAACTTGAATAAGACGAGGACATTTTGATTGTTGGACGAAAACAGATTAAAAAGTTTAAAGTAAAATAAAATTCTAAAGGAATTAATTTTCTTCCTCTGCCCTACATCGTAAACAAATAACAAGCTGATTGTGATTGTAATATAAGTATTTGTGGAGACGACTGTGGGTTTAATTTCTTTATATCTATACAGCTCCACTTTGAGATAATGGACTACTTCCGCTTTCTTGGAATAGTTGAACTTTATAAGGAAATAAATTTAGCTGCTTCTTAACAATAGTCCTGCATGTTCCATAAGATCTTCCCACTTCTTGGGACAGGCGTCTTATACAACTTGTTGGCGTATGTTGCATTATTTCATGAACGTTTGCAACAAGTTCTTCTGTTCTTACAGATGATCTTCCTGCTCCTTTTTTGTGTTGTATAGAACCTGTTTCCCTAAACACCGCTACGGTTCTTTTTAGGCAATGATAAAAATCCCCAGCAATAAAAGCCACGTAAGGAAAATGTTCGTGAAAATCGTCCATGCACAAACCCGGATTGTATTGCCACTTACCATTTACTCTAACCCCGTTTCGAAAATACGCTTTAACCATGAATGTTTTGTGCTGTTTCGTAAAGCCCATTGTGTGAATTGTTCAAGAAACTGGAAAAAGTAGCGATAAATCAAATTACTTGTAACGACTGTCAAAGATGACGGAATAACTGATTGATTGTTAATTCAGGTAATTACTGACACCCAACAGGTATTAAGCTCTACGGCTAAGCATTACGTCCTTAGATGCAAGACCCTTTTTGATGCAAATAATTTTTGCTCGCACGGTATTTTCTTGTTTAATTTGCAATACGGATAATAAACTAGAAGAGCAACTGAAAATACTGTACTTCCTCGAGGGAATTTCTAAATTTTTGCATCATAATTTTATGAAGTCGTAAACGTGAACGCCTGCGGTAAAATAAACATAATAATAAACCTTTAAGATTTTTGATAAGTCTTTCCTGCGCTTCTTGCTGCTGTATACTCAGGATTTTTTATTTTGGGCTGTAATGTATACAATAATAAATATGGACTATTACAACTTTACGATACAGGATATATGCAGTACTTTTCTGATATATAGACTCAGCCAAGCTATCAGGCACGTAATTAGGAGGGAGGATAGAGGGTCCGGGTCCCCCTCAAATTTTCAAGTTTGTACATATAGAATCTAAACTATAAACGTAGTGAAAGTGAAATCAAATTTTTAAAAAATTATATTAAAAATGTATTACGGGGTTGTTCGTACATAATAAAAAATTCCAAGATTTTATTTAACCAAAATTGGAAAATGAAATATTTTGAAATGATTTTTTTTATCAATATATAATTTATCAGTTTTTTTAAGTCGATTAAAAATGGCCAAATGGCTTCAGCCGGTAAGTTATGTGTCTCCAATCTAAGTTTGTATTTTAAATCTTCAATATTATTTGGCCTATTTTGGTAAACTTTTTTTTTTAAATATCCCCAAAGGAAATAGTCTAGAGGCGTTAAGTCTGGGGACCTCGGTGGCCATTCAATTGTACCACGTCGTCCAATCCAGCGACCTGGAAATATCTCATCTAAATATCTTCTTACATTGACACCAGAATGCGGGGGAGCACCATCTTGCTGAAACCAAATTGTTTCATTAGGTATATCTGGATCTACTTTGTTGGAAAAAATTACAGCTAGAGCAGGCATCAACTCGAAGGTTAAGAAATCCAGGTACCGTTTAGCTGTGAGGTTTATTTCAAAAAAGTATGGCCCCAGAATTCGGTTATTAATGATACCTGCCCCTACATTTACTTTCTGGGGCCGCTCAGTATGCGCTTCAAATATCCATCGTGGATTTCCTTGGCTTCAGAAACGATAATTATGTCCTGTTAATCACACCGTTTAAATAGAAAGTAGCTTCATCCGAAAATAATATGTTCTGTGGAAACCTATTATTTTCGTTTTTTGCAACATTGCAAACGCCTGTCATAGTAATCTTCTAAAAGCTCTTGGACAAGATATACTTTATAAGGGTGGTATTTTTCTGCTTTCAAAAATATTCCAATGGTACTTCTAGATGTATCATGATATTGAGCCAATAATATAACATGTGGCTGTCCATTCCAAGGCAAGTCCTTTACTATGCCATGTTCATTAAATTTGTGGAATATTTTACTTACAGTGAAAGGTAAAAAAAATCAATGATTTATCATTTCCGCTTATTTAAATAGAGATTTTTTGAAAATTTTAACAGTCGCCATTTTGAAATAGCTTGACAGAATCACGCCAAAATTTATGAACATACTGTACGAGATATTAGCTTTGAAATGTTGTATCACAAGCTGTATGTTTTCTTTAAAATAAATATAGTTTAAAAAAACTAAAAAACATGCTTTAATAATAATTAATCAAACTAAAAAGCGGAAAATAAATATAATTTAAAATAATTCTTGAAATTCTTAATATAGGCAGAAAATAATAATGAATGATAAACATTAGTGTTATTGTGACAAAAAACGTGGGGTGCTTGATATACGAAAAATATAGCACAAAGCACACAATAATACTAATGTTTATCGTTCATTATTATTTTCTGCCTACATTAAGAATATCAAGAAATATTTTAAACTATATTTATTTTCCGCTTTTTGGTTTGATTAATTATTATTAAAGAGTATTTTTAAGTTTTTTAAACTATATTTATTTTTCATTTTTTGGTTTGAGTTATTGTTAAGAAAAAAAGTTTTTTGAGTAGATTGAGCTAGGTTAGTAGAATTAAATCTGACCGTCGGTTACAATACAAACAAACATACATACAAACCCGAACAAACGACAAAAATTGTCAAAATTTTTTTAAAAATTTGTCAAAATTTTATTTTGACAGGTAGAATTTTTTTTTTAATTTTTCTCTATTCTTAGCGACAATATCTATACGACCTTACGTTTGATTCATTACTATCGGCTATTGTAATAATTCTGACATATTGACAGCTGTCAGATTTTGACAAGAGAATTTTTTGCGTTTTTTTTTTTCAACTTTCCACCTTCAATATACATACGAACTTATAGTTTTTTCGTTAATATCAGTTTTTTTAAACGATTTGACATATTGACAGCTATCAAATTTTGACAGGAGAATTTTTTGCCTATTTTTCCCGAAGTCTCCGCATCGAATACTATACGACCCCATAATTTGTTGTAAACAATCGAATAACGTCAAAACGTGAGCATATACAGTGTGTCTCGCTTTTCATGAATACACCCTGATATCTCAGTTATTAATAATGCGATTTTCTTCAAATTTTGGTGGTGATTGTATGTTAGAAAAATGAAATATTTGGCATAGTGAACAGTTTTATGCATCATAGGCGTGCGGTCTTGGGGGGTAAAAAAGGGTTGATTTTTTGAGAAAAGTATATTAGGGCTTATTTTAAATAATTTTTTCTATCAGATTTAGAATCAGCATCCCAAAAAACCCCTTAATTAATATTTTCAAAATCTCAAGAGCTGATTTTAGCAGTAACAAAATTATTTTTTAATTTTTTTTTTTTTTTGTTATAATAATAATATATTACATATTCCTGAAAAGAAAAGTCTACATGATTTATAATATATGTATATATAAACGTTTATAGTCTTATAGGTTTTTTAGTTTTGTACCTAGAGAACTAAATTCCTGTATGTGCAAAATTTTATTTAAAATAATAATACAGTAATCTTAATGGTATTAAATAAGTAATATAAAGGTTTAATTAAAAGCTGGTAGGTATAAACTATTCTATCTTAAATATAAGTGTTTCCTAAGGTATGTATAATAATATAAGAATAGGAGTAATGTAAAGTAGTATATTATATGCACTTGGGTACCTTATTATAAAAATACGCTAGACGGTTTAATTTTTAAAACAATACACTAAATTTATTAAAATTGCTACTCATAAAAATCCTACATTTTTTTCTAAACTTTTTGTTGTTTGAAATATTTCTTATTTCTAGTGGAAGAGCATTATAAATTTTTGGAGCTAAGTAATGAATAAATTTTAAATTAACATTTTTACTACTGTTAGGAATTATCAACTGTCCGTTTATATGATTGCGAGTCTGATATGGATGATTAATATAGTTTCTTAATTTGGATGTTTTATGTGTTAATATAGCAGTTGACAATATATACAGTTATCGAACATTTAGGATTTCTGAATTGTAGAGTAAATGTGTGGAGTAGCGCTTGTTTTTTTTATAGATTATTTTGAGGATATAATTTTAAACGACATTTAGAGGTTTTAATGGGTTTTTGTAGATTCCACCCCACGCAATTATACCGTATCTTATTAGAGATTCTACTAAAGCCTTATATATAAAGAGTAAATTTGGTACTTTTTTTTTAATAAGTTGTTAATTGCTAACTTTTTGGTTTTAATGTCCTGATCCTATTACGTTTCAAACGCCTCCATGTCATTTCGTTGAATTCAGTATCCTCGCAACTACTATGATTAAGTTTTTTTTTTCGAAATTTTGATAAGAAATTACCCCCCAAACTTTAAGAAAAGTGAATTTACGTTTAAGAAGAATTGTTGAAAAGTGTATTGTTTTAGAAGGTAGTTATGTTGAAAATACAGAAATCTAAAATAATATAATTTGTAATTTTGATATCATAGTTTTAAATAAAGGAGTTATTAAAACCGTGCCAAATTAAAAAATATTTTTTTTACTGCTAAAACCAGCTCTTGAGATTTTGAAAATATTAATTAAAGGGTTTTTTGGGATGCTGATTCTAAATCTGATAGAAAAAATTATTTAAAATAAGCCCTAATATACTTTTCTCAAAAAATCAACCCTTTTTTACCCCCCAAGACCACACGCCTATGATGCATAAAACTGTTCACTATGCCAAATACTTCATTTTTCTAACATACAATCACCACCAAAATTTGAAGAAAATCGCATTATTAATAACTGAGATATCAGGGTGTATTCATGAAAAGCGGGACACACTGTATAAAACTAAATTGACGTATCCGAGCATTTTCCCCAAGAGTTACAGGTTAAGGATATATAAATTTTACCCCGGACTTTTGGACAACCCTGTATTTATTGATAAAAAAATTAAACCCAAACTCTCAATATAATTAATTTTACCAGACATCTTAATCGGCGCTTTTTGCGAAAACCTTTTTTATTCGGCAATCATTTTACTTAACCTTCATTTACTCAGAATAATGAATCTAATTCGTTAAAACGCCAATTCCGACCCCATTTTCGATTTGCCAAGTCCACGTTATTTATTCACATAATATTTTATTCATGACGTGAAGGACACTAAAGATTAAATGAAGCGTCGAAGTAATGTTTTATTCAGTGTTTATGCCGTAAACCAGTGTGTCGATCAGATTGTGTATTTTATAAAACACATGTTACTACCCCCGTGCGGGAAGGCAATAAGTAAAAAATCTATTATACAGATGCCTATCGTGCTGATCGGAATATTATGGATACAGAACCGGAGCTGAATGGGGCAATCAGAATTCCTGTCCGGCATGTGGTTGATAGAAGCGTAAACGCTTGGATTTGAAATAAAAATAATCAATTTTTAAAAGGAATCCTGGGAGTTCTAATGGAGCCCACCGATTTGTTGAGCAGCTTGTCGCGCGTCGTATACCATTCGACGAACATTGAGTGTTTCAGTATTAATAGCAGTAGTGTAGTAGTCCACAAACTCCAGGATTAATATTAGTATCTAATGTCTGATCCGGTCTTATCGTGCGGGTCTTACGATTTAAAAAGACATACTTTCAATTTTTCTTTTCTTTTATTGCGTTTAATCATACTATCCAAATAAAATCCGTACTTATGCAATTTTGACATGAAAGAAAAGGATATGTATTTAATTTTCAGCGATTCGCAAAAGTTTGTACCTTCCACCTTCGTCTTGATTTAAAGATGTAAGTTTTGTGACTTTGACAATTATTGTAATATGACAATATGAACGATAAAAAGCAATTTTATGGTTTTTGCATCCCCAAGCAGGCTTAATTTGTTAAAGTATTTCGAGAACGAGAGAAAAAGTGAAAATTCGCCAACCAATATGCAGGAAACCGTAGCAAAAGCACTGGGAATCAGCTTAAGGACTGTGTAGAAAATTGTGCATATACTATCGAAGAATACTAAAAAATGTAAACAAGGAAAGCCAATGACTGATAATTTGAGCAAAAATATTAAAATGGGAGTTCCGAACGTGATTTATGATTTATACAGATTAAAAATCAATGTAACTCTTCCAGTTTTAAAAGAAAATTTAAAAATTCTAGGTGTTTTGGAAATCGGACTTGAATCGTTATCAAAATTAATAAAGAAGTTGGGTTTTCGCTATAAAATTACTGTAACCGGAGATTTTTATTTGAGCAGCCACAGATAGTGAGTATATGGAAAATTACAAATCAAAATTTAGAAAAGTAGTATTTTTAGACGAAACATGGATATTTTCAAATGGAAGTGGTTCAAAATCTTGGCAAGATGATTCTGTGAAAAGCATGAAAATAAAAAAGGGATGTAGCACGCGAAAGCGGCTCATTATTTTACATGCCGGTTCTGTAACAGGATATATTCCAGGTGCATGCTTAGTATTTTCTTCCACATCAAAAAGTTCTGACTATGATTACAATATGAATTGCGAAATGTTTGAAAAATGGCTAAAAGCTCAATTAATCCCAAATTTAGATGAGCCGTCTTTAATTCTATTAGACAATGAATCATATCATTCAAGAATTTTAATTAAACAACCTAGTTCATCTTAGCGTAAAATCCTTTACCAAATATGTTAAAATCCGAACTCCTATCAATAGCAAAGCCTCTCAAATCACCCAAAATATACGCTGTAGATGAAATATTGCGTGAATATGGCAATGAGGTTCTACGACTGCCGCCATATCATTGCCAGTTTGATGCAATAGAATTAATATTGGCTGGGGTAAAATATTTTTATGAAAAACAGGAAGGTGATGGTCTTAAATCCTTTCCAGTACTTAGAGATAGTAAGGTATTTATTCTGGGTTTTCAGGGTTTGCAGGTATATTGTTAGGGATTGTTTATTGTCACCTAATAATGCGTTATTATTACCTGCTTAACAAACTGTAGTTATGTGTGCCGAAGCATTTTTCAAAAAAAAACTGTACCTACTAGATTTACTAAATTTATTACAAGTTACAAACTCACACTGTATAATCTATCACTCAAGAAAATTGTATTTTTAAATAACGTTCATGTATTTTTCCTGTAAATAAAATAATAGTATAAACCTTGACCAAAATTGGTGCAAACCGATATTAAGGACTATGGTCTGTTATTGGCGATCAATTCAAAAATACAAAAAACACATCAACAAGTTCAGAAAATTTTGGCAGCTAGCAATTGTAAATCTTGTCGGTATTTTTAATATGTCTAAAATACTACCGTGCGAGCAAAAATTAGTTGCATCAAAGAGGGCCTTGCATCTAAGGACGTAATGCTTAGCCGTAGAGCTTAATACCTGTTGGGTGTCAGTAACTACCTGAATTAACAATTAATCAGTTATTCCGTCATTTTTGACAGTCGTTACAAGTAATTTGATGCATCGCTAATTTTTCCAATTTCTTGAACAATTCACACAATGGGCTTTACAGAACAGCATAAAACATTCATGGTTGAAGCGTATTTTTGAAACGGGGTTTGAGTAAATGGTGAGTGGCAATACAATCCGGGTTTGTGCATGGACGATTTTCACGAACATTTTCCTAACGTTGCTTGTATTGCTGGGGATTTTTATCATTGCCTGAAAAGAACCGTTGCTGTGTTTAGGGAAACAGGTTCTATACAACACAAAAAAGGAACAGGAAGAACGTGTTGCAAACGTTCGTGAAATAATGCAAAATACGCCAACAAATTGTATAAGACGACTGTCCCAAGAAGTGGGAAGATCTTACGGAACATGCAGGACTATTTTTAAGAAGCAGCTAAATGTATTTCCTTATAAAGTGCAAGTATTCTAAAAAATACAAGTCGCAGATTTTGAAAGACGCAGGAATTACTCTCAATGGTTTACCTAAAATTTATTGGAAAGAAATGATTTATTAGACCTGAAATTTTTTTCGAATGAAGCCTGGTTCCACCTCTCCGGTTATGTGAATTCTCAGAATACACGCAATTTTTTCGACGATAGAATGATCAGTTTTTGATCAGACATTGAATTACAACCTAGTTTAACGGTTATGGATTACTTCGTTTTTCCTCATTTAAAGAGCACTATTTTTAAAACACCAGTTGCAAATTTAGAACAATTACAAGAAAGGATGATCCAGGAATGTGGTAACATTTCTCCAGAGATGATGGTCAACCATTTCGAAAATATGAAGAGACATGTGAATTTATGCTTGGAGCATGGCGCTGGCCAATTTTAGCAATTTATATAATTATTTTTCTTTTTCTTTCTGTATATTCTTACTTACTTACCTAGAAAGGCGAAACATATGTAGAGCAATTCTATATTAAATGAAACATTAAAAAGCTATAAGTTTTTTACTATAAAATATATATATTAAAAATGTTTCACAAGGAACCAACTGCTGAATCAGTACAGTGTATTATTCTTACTTTGTTAATTTTGTAAACAACAAAAATAAATTTGTATTTGTCTACTTATTTTATTACTCATTAGTTTGGCATATCATGTCATAATATGAATTTGACAAAAGTTTAACCTAGATTTGGTTGGATATATCGTCCCCATATCATTGTGATCTAAACCAAGCCCTACGTTTTTCAATACAACCCCTTTTTGATGCAAATAATTATTGCTCGCACGGTATACCTATAATACCTATATACGGTATAATGAATAAATAATTCTTTTCGTCAAGCTCCAATAATTCAATCCATTATTTTCGATAATTATTTTCGCTTTATACTTTTTTGCATCCATTTTTAACGAACTCGTTTAAATCCCCCCAATAATAAATGCTACAGAAGGTTTCGTTTGCTTTCCATCTAATTTTAATACCCTGTTAAACGCATCGCCTGATGGATTAGGTCCATTTAAATTATTTTAATGACATTGGCAGACGTCGGTCTTGCAAACGTGAGCTTATATCTGACCCAGTTTACCTTTGTGTTGATAGAATGGGTGCAGCGGCAGTTCGTCCAGTAGGGCCACACACACAAACTATTTGGCGCATATTTTAAAAAACAAGTCAACTGTCAATTTAAAAACTGATTTCGACAATTTAAGCCGCAATTACCACAATATTTTAATCAACTTCCATCCCTAATTAAAGATTTTTTACTAAAACACTGAATATTTACATTTACAAATTCCTCTAACACCAAAAAATGGTTTTTTCTACTACCTTACTAGAAAATTTAATTTTCAACCCCTGAGCTAGGGAGGAAAATGCCTCTTTTCCTCCCGGGGAGAAAAAATGTTTTCCTCCCTCTCATTTTTTAAACATTTTTACATTAGCAAGAGTTTTTTTTACCTCGTCCAGCCCTATTTGATTTTGTAGGAAAAATATTTATGAAAGTCTTCACATTATCACCATATTTATTTTTTTAAATTAAACAACAGTAAGTATCTGTAACAGATGAAAAAAATTAACGGCTTAAATTAATTGTACAATTCGTCAAATTATTAAAAGTTATCCTTCCGGAAAAGCCACTTTCCGCTGAAATATTCACTACTCCTTCTTGGTGGTTACTTTTTGACGTGGTATGTCTGCTTGTAAGGTTGCTTTCCAATAAAGGAGTAGCTATCGGCACATAGATATCAACGTGATCCTTGGAAGAACTTGGCGTTAAAAACAATTGTCGACCAGTAATGATTTGGCTTGCCACTTTCTTTTTTCTTGTTAATAATTCTGCGACATATCCCTTTGCAATCTTCCCAGACTCCCAACCTCCATGCTGCTTAAGTGTCAACAAATCACCACCTGCATTGACGAGTAGCGTCTCCGAAATTCTTCGGAAACAATGGCCTGTATAACTTTGAGGGTTTTTTAATTTTAAAAATGTTGCAATTTTAAATGGAATTTTTGCCATTGTATTTTTTTCAATCACATTCACAGATGATTTCCCTTTACAGTAATTGATAAAAAATCTGGAGTGCGGTGTTCTGGGCTGTCTAGAATTCTTGTACTTTCTGTATAAATCCAAGGCGGACAATCCGTTTATTATATCATCGGAGACAATAATTAATGTGCGTTTTTTCTTAGTTTTTGTAACTATTACTATTACCATATCGCCACGATCATCAAGGTCTTTAAGGTCCATTTTAAGTAGTAATGCCAAATAGTAAAGCGATCTGAAAAAAACAAACAAACAGAATCTATCAAAAAATGCATATTTTTGAATTTAACAAGCTTACCTTTATATGAGAATAATCTCTATCTGGGGCCTCTACTAAAAATCTTGAGATTTCATCTCTTTCTAAAGTTAGAGATTTCTTGGACACATAACCGGTAGATTGCCGTTTGAGGAAGGCTACTAATTTTGGAAACTTGATGTCTATATTTTCCCTAACGTTTAGTACAGACCGCAACATACTATATTTGCTCTATAATGTTGATGGTTTTAATTTTTTTGCTTGCTGCGAAAAATACACCAAGGTGGCATCTTCGGAAACTTTTTTTACTCCGCGCTCTTCCAACCATACTTTGAACAAACTGTATTCCTTTTCATATCGTTCTCTTGATTTTTCAGGAAGGAGATTAACTGTCGCTATTCGTGCCTCTTCAGCGAGATCTTACGGCAGGTCATCTTCGCTAGAACTCATTTTCAAAGCGTAGAAACTTCTAATTAAGTAATGACAAACAATCTGACAGCTTACTATTATGTTTGTATTACTAAAAATATCATAGCAACAAAGCGTAGTAAACATAACGACGGCGATTAAACAACTACTTGATATTTTGTCATATAGCCCCATACCGGGTTAGTAAAAAGAGCCGAAACACGTAAAATGTCTCAAACCGCTAAAAGTTTAATAGTTCAATTTCGCATGCAAAAAAACTTCCAGATACCCATTTTTGTAAGCACAACTTTAATAACTTTGAAGATATTTAAACGTTCCAGTAATTTTTACTAACCCAGTATTATAGTCTGACAACTTTCTAGTAAGCTAGAAGAAAAAAACTATATACATACCTCAGGGGGAAAATGTGTTTCCTCCCTTGGATAATTAATGCCCTCCGCTTTGCGTCGGGCATCAAACTATCTGCGGGAGAAAAAGCACTATTTTCCTCCCTTGATATGTAAATAGCTATTTCAACTTGTCCCTCGCATACAATATGTTTAGTTGCTATCGTGACACAGTACCTAACGGTGGGAACTTCCCAGTTTGTTGTCTTATTTTAAAAAAGTTTTAGTTTTTGGTGATGTGCCTTTTTAACTGTTTCGCTGACTACCCTGATACAAAGTTTTTTCAGGATTACTGTTCACGGCTCTACTAATGTTTTAATTGAGGTAAGTTTTTTCCCAGGGATAAAAGGTTGATTTTATATACCTATACAATAAAACAATTTTTTTATAATTCATCAGGTACATTGGACATATTTTTCATTAATTTTTATTCAACAGAATATATTTTACTATGTGTTTTTTTACATTTTGTAATCCTTTGCAAAGTAAATGAAGTGTACAATGCTTAAATGTGTATTGAACCTACTGTATTTTATTTTTATTTGTTTTAAACCAATTTTCAAAAGACAATTAAATTTACAAATTATAATTACCTTGTGTTTAACCGAAAGGTCAATATAATTATTATAATTTTCAAATTGGAAAATCTGAAATAAGTACCGAACTGGACATTAAACCTTTGACGTTTTAAATTTTTTGAAGCCGAAAACAAAAAAAATATTCTCTTAAAATAATATTTTATGAAAAATATACATTTTATAATAAAATTGACCAAATTTGCAAAAAAATGCATATATTTCGCCCTTTAGTTCTCAGTTAGAAATAGGAGAATTGGTAAAATATTAATCTGACTTTTGTGTAGCCAAATGATCCACTGTGCGGTATGCGGATACATATTTTTCCGCACCGTACAGTTAAAGTAGAGCAGATAAAGGGCAAATCGCAAAAGCTAGTAGAAAAACAAACTTTCGGAAAAATAGTTATATTTTATTTTTTTCGATATTGCAATAATTTTTCTTATAAATTGAAATAAAAGACAACCTTAAATTTACTGAAAGAATTTTAAATATTTTCTAATGTTCCTTTCGTTTAAAACTTTGCGCTCAAATATTTACAAACTAAAGGAGAAAATATCTAAATAAGACATAAAAAGTATTTAATGCCGGCCGATCAAAAGTAGATGTGAACGTGAACGGTTTACTGCGTCAAATTGAACGTGTTTTCGACCAAATTTATCAACACTGAAAAGTCAGTTCGCGGTTTATAATGTCGGACACTAATTATAGCGATTAATCAGTATATTAAACCTCATGTAGAGGAATTGAGTCAGTGGCGTCAGGGCAATAGTGCCAATCCAGTTAATATTGACCGAGCGGCCACAGAGATTGATGGTGACCAAACTTTTATTTTTTAAATGAAATGAAATAACCCACTTTCTTCCTTCACTCATACATCTTTGAAGTGGTAATGTAAGAGGCTCTCTACATGTTTCAAATACACCTACACTATCGGACAAAAGTAAAGCAACACTTTCGAAAAATGAAAGAAATCTCGATTTTATAATAGTAAATGCATGGTATCGTATTTAAATACATTGTATCTTAAATATCAAAGTAGGCTGCTGTTATCGACGGCAACAGCTTTTTCCAATAATCCAAACAAATGATCTGATATTGACGTAAACTTTCAAACACAGTATTGTAATGCGTCAAAAGTAAAGCAACATTTTAATATTTTCCTAAAAACAAAGGTTTTAGTGAAAGTAAAAGGTTAAAAAATTTTGCCGAGTTTATTTTATGTTTAACTAATATTTCTGTGCTGGATTAATCATGCCAAGAAGTATTCCAATTGCAAAAGAATTAAAGCAGAGAGTAGTGAATGCGCACTTGGAAGGTACAATACAAGCCACAATTTCAAGACGGTTTGTTTTACCCAGATACAGCGTAGGTATCCAAAATAATTTCAAGTTACCATCAAAGGGGACATTTTGAGAATCTACCAAAATCGGGAAGACCGAGAAAAACAACAATTTGGACAGACAAACGTATTAAAAGAATTTCTCAAAACGATCCTTGGTTGTCTGCACCTAGAATTCCCGGAATTATGGTTAGTCCACGGACAGTGCAAAGAAGATTGTTAGACGCAAAGCTATTTAGCAGACGCCTGGCTAAAAAGTCGCTTATTTCGGCAAGAAATAGAGTCGCTAGGCTTGAATTTGCACGTCGACATTTAAATTGGACAGTAGACGAGTGGAAAAAAGTTCTATTTAGCCATGAAACGCGTTATAAGATTTTCAATTCTGATGGAATGAAGCGTGTAAGACGGCCAATCAACACAAGGTTTAATCCCAAATACGTTACACCCACAGTTAAACATGGTAAAGGCAGTGTTTTTCTATGGGGTTGTTTTTCATGGAATGGGGTGAGTCCTTTAAGCTTTATTAATGACACCATGGATCGATTTGTCTATAGAGATATAATGCAAAATGTAATGTTGCCTTATGCAGAGTGGGAAATGCCGTTGCGTTTTTTTTCAACGGGGTAACGATCCAAAACACTCTTTACGAATTGTTCAAAAGTGGTTTCAAGAAAATAACGTTCGGGTTTTGAAGTGGCCGGCACAATCCCCAGACCTCAACCCCGTTAAAAATCTATGGGAGGAAGTAGAACGTGGAATACGTACATAATTATTTCCAAATAAACAATCATTGGTAAATAAAATCAATGAAGTTTGGACAAATCTTCCCGAAAATACTTTTCAAAAATTGATTGATTCAATGCGGCGACGTTGCCGTTGTCGGCAAGTAATAAATAATAATGGATATTCTATAAACTATTAATATAATACTTCTGGCTATTGTAATTATTAAATGTGTTTAATGTTCTTTCATCGCAATATCTAAAATAAAATACTGTTGACACAATTTGTTGCTTTACTTATGTCGCACTTTATTTCGTCGATTTTTATAATTATAAATATTTCTCTACCTTTATTTTATTTAAAGTGTACCAAAATATTGTGAAATATTACTGATATTGTGGGGATCACATTTCATTAAAATTAGCTGGGAATCACATTCATTCAAAGAAATAACAGCACGTTGTTGCTCTACTTTTGTCCAATAGTGTACATCCAGTGTGTCCACGCATAGAGTTTGGAAGAGGAAAAATTAGTTGGTATAGAAGAAAAGTCATTCTTTATAAAAACATCTGCTTGTGCTGAAACAACAATTTCGAATATGCGATTACTATACAGGGTTCGTCACAAACAACATTTGTAGTTTTTTTGATCTATTTTTTTAAATTCTTTTATTTATTAAATCAATTTTGCTAGTGTTAAAACTACAATTTCAACTATTAGATTTGCGATTACTATACAGGGTTTGTCACAAACAATATTTTTGTTTTTTGAATTTTTTTTCAATTCTAATTTTCAATTCCTTTTAATGATTTATTAAATAGGTGGATAAGTGGATTGGAAGGTACCTATGGTCCAAATCAGTTGGCACGTAGGAGTTCCGATCTCACAATTATCGACTATTATTTATGGGGATACCTGAAGCCACATGTGTATAAAACCAATTTCAATAATAACTTAGATCTCTTGAAAAAAAAATAAGAGTAGTTATTGCAAATATCCCAATACAGCAAGTAAGGAACTGTTATCGGGAATTCAGATGCCGAGTTGAACTATGCGCTAACTCGGTGGTATCACGTTTGAATAAAAGTTTTATAATTTATAATTGAATTAATTAAAGAAATATGACCTGTAATAATAAAAATACTTCAAAAGTAGGCAAATAAAAAATGTATAGGGAAAAGAAAACCATAAAGTCTTTTTCCACAATTTTAATTCAATAGCTACGATATAATCTACATGTTTCGAGTGTAGAAACACTCATCATCAGGATGTTGAAGTAAAAATTATGAACAGCTGATGTTGTTAGCAAAAGAGAAAATATAATTAAGTTAAAGGTGGAACTAATCCATAATGGAGCTTTCAATAGCACGTATAGGGAGTGAAAAAATTTAGCAGTCAAGAGGTGGAAAATCTATCAGCAAGCTGAAAGGTCAGGGACCAGTAAAAAGCCACTATGGGCGGGAAATAAAGAGAAAAACAGGACATATCAATACAAATCCATGTCAAATGAAGTGTTTTGTGGAAATCAGTTCAGAGTGTGTGTGATGAAAACATTAGTTTGATTTGATTTGAAAAATTCACCTATGTCGAGGAGGTGTGAAAGAATAAGTCAGAAATGAGGGGGGGAGAAAGAAAAAAAGGTGTTTTTTTTTAATTTGAGTATAGATGCTTTCATTTAGCTTGAAGAAAAATGCTGTTGGGGCACCAAGCTTGTTACGGCCCAGTTACCCCAGCAGGAGTCAAAACTGACACATATTGTAGAGAAGAAAATAAAAGTTTACCACATTTTAGAGGAACTTTTTAGTATAATTTTTTAAAAAATACTAAAAAGTTCCTCTAAAATGTGGTAAACTTTTATTTTCTTCTCTACAATATGTGTCAGTTTTGACTCCTGCTGGGGTAACTGGGCCGTAACAAGCTTGGTGCCCCAACAGCATTTTTCTTCAAGCTAAATGAAAGCATCTATACTCAAATTTAAAAAAAACACATTTTTTTCTTTCTCCCCCCCTCATTTCTGACTTATTCTTTCACACCTCCTCGACATAGGTGAATTTTTCAAATCAAATCAAACTAATGTTTTCATCACACACACTCTGAACTGATTTCCACAAAACACTTCATTTGACATGGATTTGTATTGATATGTCCTGTTTTTCTCTTTATTTCCCGCCCATAGTGGCTTTTTACTGGTCCCTGACCTTTCAGCTTGCTGATAGATTTTCCACCTCTTGACTGCTAAATTTTTTCACTCCCTATACGTGCTATTGAAAGCTCCATTATGGATTAGTTCCACCTTTAACTTAATTATATTTTCTCTTTTGCTAACAACATCAGCTGTTCATAATTTTTACTTCAACATCCTGATGATGAGTGTTTCTACACTCGAAACATGTAGATTATATCGTAGCTATTGAATTAAAATTGTGGAAAAAGACTTTATGGTTTTCTTTTCCCTATACTATTCAACTTCACTTTGAGTATGGACTACTTCTTCAAAAATAAAAAATGGTTTTTTTATAACAAAATCGTTACTCGGCCAGATATAAAATCATATTCGAAGTAAGAAACCAATAATAGTTGTTTGTTTTTACGTAAATTTATTTTAAATGAAATCCAACCAAAAAACTAAAAATGTTGTTTGTGACGAATGTATAGTAATCGCAAATCTAATATTCGAAATTGTAGTTTCAGCACAAGCAGACGTTTTTATAAAGAACGACTTTTTCTTCTATACTTACCTAGATACTAATAAAAAAGTTTTTTCTCTTCCAAATTCTATCCGTGGACACACTGTCTATCTTCGGGAGAAACAAAAAGGAAAAAAGTTCAGTTCTCAGTGGCGGCGTGTGACTTTTTAATTTAGGGGAGGAATGACAAATTATACTGATCACACGTCGTCAAGTTCATACGAACTTTATTTTATGTTTTTGTATTCATAAACTTCCCTTAGAATATACGAAGGAATTTCTGGACAGCCAGTATAATCAGAGAAAAAATACGATTAAATGAATGGAGTAACGTCCATGTATTTTTAAAAATACCAGTTTTATTATTGTCTATAGTATTTTTAGATGGGTCACTGTTTCTTAAATTAGGATACGTTTCAATTGGGTATGCAAAAACTAATTGAAATGCTAAATATACAAACTTTCCTAACAGAAACATGTACCCACTGTAAAAGTGCTATTTGTAAAAAAAAATGTGACTTCATTAAGTCGCCATACGAGCCGAATATTTTCCATTATCAAGGAGGGATGTAAACAGCAAAGAGAAATTATTTCCCCTTTGTGGAAAGGGTTGACTAATCACAATGCCTGCGGTTTATGTCGATGTAATTGGGGCTATGTTTAGTTCGCCGTTTTAATTTCCGTTGCATCAATGTGTGCATTTTAACCGATCCCCCCACAGGCGTCAATTTGACAGCGTAAGAGCGAACAAGAGTCTGCAGGGCGAACCAAAATTTCTTATTTTCCTATTTTCATATTTTTTAATTCCGTCGAAAAGGTATATTGGCAACCGGTTTGTTCGTTGTTACCCAGAGCATTTTTTTTTTATTCAATTTTTTCCACTAATATTATTTTATAAAAATAAAATTTAAAAAAATTCTCTGGGTAACAATGAACAAACCGGTTGCCAATATACCTTTTCGACGGAATTTGTTCCTCTAGTTATCGCCTCCTGTTAAGAGCAGTAACCCCCTTTACCACAATGAAAATTGCCGAACGTTTTGCTGGTCAAACGAAAAGAAAAAATAAAAATTGATATTTAGAAAATAAATTCTACTTTAAATACCCCATCCAAAAAAGTAAATGACGATCAAAAATATTCCCAAAATTTTTTTTAGAAATTTTTTTTATTTTTAGTAATTTTGTAATATCTTAAACAATTCTTTATTGGTCAAAAGCAAAATGACTTTCCCGGGTGTAGAATGTTGTACCAAACAATTTTTCTTAAAGCCATTTTTCAATATCGGCCTTACTTTTTTCTCAAAAACTTTGGGTGCGTAAACCCACTTTACACGCTTAAATTCACTTTACGCGCCCAAAGTTTTTGAGAAAAAAGTAAGGCCGATATTGAAAAACGGCTTTAAGAAAAATTGTTTGGTACAACATTCTACACCCGGGAAAGTCATTTTGCTTTTGACCAATAAAGAATTGTTTAAAATATTACAAAATTACTAAAAATAAAAAAAAATTTCTAAAAAAAATTTTGGGAATATTTTCGATCGTCATTTACTTTTCTGGATGGGGTATTTAAAGTAGAATTTATTTTCTAAATACCAATTTTTATTTTTTCTTTTCGTTTGACCAGCAAAACGTTCGACAATTTTCATTGTGGTAAAGGGGTTACTTCCTCTGAATATGAGCAACGTTGCCAAATGTAAAAAAATATGGAAATAGAAAAATAAGAAATTTTGGTTCGCACTGCAGACTCTTGTTAAGAGCGACGTGACTCGTCGATTAGACCGCTATTTCTAAAAAATAAACCGATTACCTTTTAGAGAATAGGTTTGCTGGTTCGATTACGTTGTCAATTTCCCACGGGCAGTGGAGAAGAAATATAAAGGCGGCTTTGAGAAACAAGGGAATGGTTTTGAAAACGAATATGGTTTTAAATTAAAATTGTTATATCATTCGTTTAATTAAACTTACATTGTAAATCAGATCAAATGGTTAGTTTTACTAGAAATGAACAAATTGATGTGCTCCTAATTTTTGGAGTGACCAGAAAAATTCTTCTGAAGCCGCAAGATTGTATGTATTGTATGTTTTAGAAACTAATGACATTACAACTTTAAATTAAAGCCATATTGCTTTTCACAACTATTCCATTGTTCTTCAAAACCGCCTTTATATTTCTTTAAAAAAGAGAGGGCTGCAATAATGCATAACGCTTTAAATTTGCGATTGGGATTTAGGGCAAATTTTTCAGTGTCAAATTGTTGGAAAAAAATGCTCGTTTTAAATATCCTAGTAAACCACCATCGTTCCATTTGAAAAAATAGAGTAAACATCAAGAAAACAAAATTTCATTTTTTAAACGCTTGTGAAACTTAGAAAGTCAATTATTATGACATAATTTTAATTTTTATATATTACTTGACTATAAATTAACAGATTTAATTAATTTGTAGCACTCTAGATTAAAAATAAAAAATAAACATAAAAATGTTATAAAACGTTCAAAAATTACAAGTGAGGTGTCATTATTTTATTCAGAATGTTATGCTGAATCCCAATAAGGAAAAATATACAAGATGTCCCATTTAAAATATCAAAGTCAAGGTCACTTCCGGTCAAACCGGAAGTGCTAACAAATTAAATATTATGTATAAGTTATAGGGCTGAACGTCTTTTGAGAAACACCCGGTATATAAACGGATTTTGCTGTATATATCTCGATGCTTTATGTACCAGCGGCCCGCCCCGTCTTGACTTCGTACGGATATAATCCCCCCGCTCATAAGAGAAACGAGTAGGTACCTCTAAACTGCAATTTTTATCAAATATAAAATGTTAATAAACATAAATGTTATTTTATTAATATTCTGTTATCTGTAAAAAAAAATACTTATTATTTGATAAGGTAGGTTAGGCAATTCGACATGGTGTTTGCAAAAGGTTTTTGAAGAACAAGAACTAAATATTTTAAGATGTATTGCTTTTTATGAAGACCTCTTTTGGACAAAAGACGGAATATAATTAGTAGTATTATTTATTAAAAATTATTAACCAAATTTAGGCGTAGCCCTCAAAATTTTTTACGGCAGGCATTTTGTGCACCCCTAAATTAAAAAGTCACACGCCGCCACTGAGAATCCTGTAAGGCGATGTTCACCTCTTTCCTTTTTCCCTTTTTGTTTCTCCTGAAGATAGACAGCCTATGTCCACGGATAGGTTTGGAAGAGGAAAACCTTTTTTATTAGTAGGTATAGAAGAAAAAGTAATTATTTATAAACACGTCGGCTTGTGCTGAAACTACAATTTCGAATATTACATTTGCGATTACTCTACAGGATACAGGGTTCGTCAAAAACAACATTTTTACTTTTTAGGATTATTATTTTAATTCTAATTTTCAATTCCTTGATTTAATAAATGAATGTTGCTTTTGCTGAAACTACAATTTCAAATATCATAATTGCGATTACTATACAGGGTTCGTCGGAACCAACATTTTCAGTTTTTCGAATTTGGTTTGAAATAAATGTACGTAAAAACAAACAACTATTATTGGTTTCTTACTTCGAATATGATTTTATATCTGGACGAGTAACGATTTTGTTATAAGAAAACCATTTTTTATTATTACATGTCATATTTCTTTAATTCATTCAAACACCAATTATAAAACTTTTATTCAAACGTGGTACCACCGAGTTAGCGCTTAGTTCAAATCGACATCTGAATTCCCGATAACAGTTCCTAACTTGCTGTATTGGGATACTTGCAATAACTACTCTTATTTTTTCTATTAAGAGATCTAAGTTATTATTGAAATTGGTTTTATACACATGTAGCTTCAGATATCCCCATAAATGAAAGTCGATAATTCTGAGATCGGAACTCCTACGTGCCAACTGATTTGGACCATAGTTACCTTCTAATCCACTTGTTCCCGAAGTGATGATTTAGTCAATCATCAAAAGGAATTGAAAATTAGAATTGAAAAAAAAAAATCAAAAAACTAAAAATATTGTTTGTGACGAACCCTGTATAGTAATCGCAAATCTAATAGTTGAAATTGTAGCTTCACCACTAGCAAAATTCATTTAACATATCAAAGAATAAAAAAAAAGATCCAAAAAACTACAAATCTTGTTTGTTACGAAACCTGTATCGTAATCGCATATTTGATATTCGAAATTGTTGTTTCAGCACAAGCAGATGTTTTTATAAAGAATGACTTTTTCTTTTATACCTACTAATAAAAACGTTTTTTCTTTCCTTCCACCTTTTAGGGAATAGGTATGTTGGTTTGATTACGTTGTCAATTTCCCACGCCCTTGGGGGCTGTGTGGCATGTCTTAGTGTAAAATTGTTGCCGGATGCCTGGAGGAGGAAGAGACCCCTCTGCATTTTTTGGGCACCTGTGAGGCCCTGGAAAGACTCAGGCATCAGGTGCTGGGATCGGCAGCTCTCCATAAGGAAGAAATCACAACCCTGGCCTGGAGCGACATACTTGACTTCATAAAGAGGTCGGAACGTTTTGGCGAGGGCCAAGGTGATAAGAGTGACTGGGGGAAGACTCTGGGGTAGGCAAAAAGAATCGCCGTTGGTCTACTTGCCAGGCTTCGGAATCTCCTCTCAATTAATACTACTACTAGTGTGAAATTGTTTTTCACCTTTTTAAAATTGTATATCGTACGCGCCGTACTAGCCAAGAACTGAATTGCGCCTCTGCGTGGTCGGCACATGAGCACGACTAGCGAATACAGACAGCTTACGATGAGCAGTCCCACTTGCGGTTAGTTTTGAATGTTTTAATTTCGCGCCTAATGAAATTTTTTTCATAGGAAAAATTAGATGCACGAATGATGTTTGACAAGATTATTTCCTAACTGAACAAAAAAGGGCAATTTACTAGTAATATGATAATTTAATTAATCAAAGCCACATACAAACATTTTGCTGTGTACTAATACTAAAGTTACAATTTATTTTGACACTACCTATCAAACATTTTTCCGGAAAAATTACTGACAGGAGCTGTCATGCAATTTTTCCACTTGAAAATTAAATATGACATACGAATTCTTGTCAGTGATTGGTTAAAATTAATGGGAAGGAAATAATCGGTAAAAAATATACGAAAAAATTGCTTGGGTGAGATATTTACTTTCAACGATTTAATTAAAGTGACACACAGGTAAATCCTTTACAATACCGCTGAAAATGTGTTTAAAGGTAACCTATAAAACAGTAAACAACGTTAATGAAGATAAAACGTATTTACAACCAAAGCTTTGTTATTACTTGACAGGAACAAATGGGATGGTGCAAAACCGAGTAACCGTTATCGTCAGCTGTGGCTTAACCTCTAGGTATTTGTTAAAGTCATGTTTGTCTAATTACGTAAAAGTGGCCAGATTTAAAGCAATTAATTAAAGTTGTTTTAACACTTACATGCTAAGGCATAAAAATTAAAAGAATGTAGTTTGCCAGTCTTTGAAAATAAACAAAATGCTAACTCTGTATTATGTGCCGTTAGAATATTTCAGAAATTTCCATAATGTTTTATAGAATTTACAAAATAGTGAGTAAAGTATTTTTCACCCTAAATAGTATCGACTTTTTAACTGCAATAAAACTACCGGTTTAATCCCATTGTTATACACAATGCACAAGCAAATACACTACAGGGTAGGACTTTCGTTATTAATAATATATTATTTAATGACATGAAATATCCTAAATAAATTATCGTAATGGTAGCACAACTTGACCACTTCCTAAGAAACACAAAGACTGAAAGATGTTATCGCAAGTACAAGATAGTTAAATATTACCTGCTATAATTATTAGCATTTTTATGGCCGACCTCTTGCAAAACGTCCCAGGTAGTTAAACGGAGTCAACCATTTATTGTGAAAAATACTTTAGCTAAAGTCTGTTCAATGACCGCTGACCGTTACGTCATATTCTCCATATCCAGTCAGTTTGACTTACCGCTGGTAAAGGTTATGATTTTTCTTAGGCTTGATCTACATGAAGACGGATGCATGTGAACAAGTAAAATACAAGCGTGTTTTTTCAAATTTTTAATTATTATTTTTATACTGTTAATGAAGTCAAAAATAAGTTGTTTATTAAGGGTAAAAGATATCATGGGATGAAGCATTTTGTTTTTGAAAATCAGTATGAAATCAGTAATAAATAAAACTCATTTATAATATTTAAAATTGAATCATATATTTTTTTGTCTGGTGCATCAGTCTATAAATTTTGTTTCAAATATTTTAATCTTATTTATAAAATCATAAAGAAGAAAAAGAAAATATAATAAAAAATGACAACACAACAAAATACAGTTTTTTAATAATTAAAATAAATCATCTCCGCAGGGATCATCATCATCATCATCATCATCATCAGATTCGTCCAAGTTAATAAGAAGGGGAAGAGTATCTAAAGCATCGATAAATCTCTCCCGTTCCCACACATCATTTATAATTTTATTAATGTGTGTTAATAACTTTTCCATTTTTCCATTGTTATATTTTCTATGGCTTCATTTCAAAACTACGTCATTTGTTACAAGATGCATAAAACTTATTTTTGCATCATAATAGCGATTACATTCCGACCAAACCATTTCAATAGGATTAAAGTGACAATGATATGGAGGAAGTCTTAAAACTCGATGTCCATGTTGCAATGTTAGTTCGTCCAACCTATTAAAAAATAAAAATAATTTTAAAAAAAATTGTGTGTGCTTAAGACCACACGACAGAAGTGAAAACTTCAACAAGGTGAAATTAACAATATCAAATACACGAGTGTCTAGACAACGCACACTGACTGTTTCCACGTCGATACGTCGATACTGAATGCGACCGATGGCGGCATGCTCTTTCATATAACGTTCATTCGGGTCAGGGTCAGTTCGGATTGAATATAGCAGTTGAATTCGAGCGTAGCACACCCGAGTCTGACGCCTGACGCGTGACGGCTCAGTTTAATTTAGTTCCCACAAAAAGTGCTAAACGCGCCTAAAGAAGTTTTCACTTCAAAAATTTTGTGTGCTTAAGACCACACGACAGAAGTGAAAACTTCAACAAGGTGAAATTAACAATATTAAATACACGAGTGTCTAGACAACGCACACTGACTGTTTCCACGTCGATACGCCGATACTGAATGCGACCGATGGCGGCATGCTCTTTCATATAACGTTCATTCGGGTCAGGGTCAGTTCGGATTGAATATAGCAGTTGAATTCGAGCGTAGCACACCCGAGTCTGACGCCTGACGCGTGACGGCTCAGTTTAATTCAGTTCCCACAAAACGTGCTAAACGCGCCTAAAGAAGTTTTCACTTCAAAAATTGTGTGTGCTTAAGAACACAAGACACAAGTGAAAACTTCAACAAGGTGAAATTAACAATATCAAATACACGAGTGTCTAGACAACGCACACTGACTGTTTTCGCGTCGATACGTCGATACTGAATGCGACCGATGGCGGCATGCTCTTTCATATAACGTTCATTCGGGTCAGGGTCAGTTCGGATTGAATATAGCAGTTGAATTCGAGCGTAGCACACCCGAGTCTGACGCCTGACGCGTGACGGCTCAGTTTAATTCAGTTCCCACAAAACGTGCTAAACGCGCCTAAAGAAGTTTTCACTTCAAAAATTGTGTGTGCTTAAGAACACAAGACACAAGTGAAAACTTCAACAAGGTGAAATTAACAATATCAAATACACGAGTGTCTAGACAACGCACACTGACTGTTTCCACGTCGATACGCCGATACTGAATGCGACCGATGGCGGCATGCTCTTTCATATAACGTTCATTCGGGTCAGGGTCAGTTCGGATTGAATATAGCAGTTGAATTCGAGCGTAGCACACCCGAGTCTGACGCCTGACGCGTGACGGCTCAGTTTAATTCAGTTCCCACAAAACGTGCTAAACGCGCCTAAAGAAGTTTTCACTTCAAAAATTGTGTGTGCTTAAGAACACAAGACACAAGTGAAAACTTCAACAAGGTGAAATTAACAATATCAAATACACGAGTGTCTAGACAACGCACACTGACTGTTTTCGCGTCGATACGTCGATACTGAATGCGACCGATGGCGGCATGCTCTTTCATATAACGTTCATTCGGGTCAGGGTCAGTTCGAATTGAATATAGCAGTTGAATTCGAGCGTAGCACACCCGAGTCTGTCGCCTGACGCGTGACGGCTCAGTTTAATTCAGTTCCCACAAAACGTGCTAAACGCGCCTAAAGAAGTTTTCACTTCAAAAATTTTGTGTGCTTAAGACCACACGACAGAAGTGAAAACTTCAACAAGGTGAAATTAACAATATTAAATACACGAGTGTCTAGACAACGCACACTGACTGTTTTCGCGTCGATACGTCGATACTGAATGCGACCGATGGCGGCATGCTCTTTTATATAACGTTCTTTCGGGTCAGGGTCAGTTCGGATTGAATATAGCAGTTGAATTCGAGCGTAGCACACCCGAGTCTGACGCCTGACGCGTGACGGCTCAGTTTAATTCAGTTCCCACAAAACGTGCTAAACGCGCCTAAAGAAGTTTTCACTTCAAAAATTGTGTGTGCTTAAGAACACAAGACACAAGTGAAAACTTCAACAAGGTGAAATTAACAATATCAAATACACGAGTGTCTAGACAACGCACACTGACTGTTTTCGCGTCGATACGTCGATACTGAATGCGACCGATGGCGGCATGCTCTTTCATATAACGTTCATTCGGGTCAGGGTCAGTTCGAATTGAATATAGCAGTTGAATTCGAGCATAGCACACCCGAGTCTGACGCCTGACGCGTGACGGCGACGCGTGACGGCTCAGTTTAATTTAGTTCCCACAAAAAGTGCTAAACGCGCCTAAAGAAGTCTTCACTTCAAAAATTGTGTGTGCTTAAGACCACACGACAGAAGTGAAAACTTCAACAAGGTGAAATTAACAATATCAAATACACGAGTGTCTAGACAACGCACACTGACTGTTTCCATGTCGATACGTCGATACTGAATGCGACCGATGGCGGCATGCTCTTTCATATAACGTTCATTCGGATCAGGGTCAGTTCGGATTGAATATAGCAGTTGAATTCGAGCGTAGCACACCCGAGTCTGACGCCTGACGCGTGACGGCGACGCGTGACGGCTCAGTTTAATTCAGTGCCCACAAAAAGTGCTAAACGCGCCTAAAGAAGTTTTCACGTCAAAAAATAAACAGCGTTTACCAGATTACTTGTCGTTTTGGTGGGATATTCTGCTTCACTATTACCTAGTTATAATAATATATTACCTAGTCATATAAATTACATTTAATGTCATTGAGAAACGTCACATAAGTTATCACTTATATGACGTTTGAATAAAAACCATATTTATCGGTAATCACTATATTATGCCTTATTAAACTTCATTATTGACTACTTACTACTACTTTTGCGTGTGTAATAAACCATATTATTATTAAAAAAATGTAAAAAAGTGGAAAATCTAATAAGCAAAAACAAAACCCAATAAATGTTTTAATATCGGCTGGCTTGATTGATTTATTAGTCATACGTCAGTCTGAGCTGTCGGTAATATTAAAATTATATTAATCGTTCTCGTTGGCGTAATTTTTTATTCTGTCAATCAAATATGAAGAAATGTACAAACATTATTTTAGAAAAATATTTGATTTATTTTAGGGTTGTGCAATGTGCAGGGCCCGATAGATCCTGGATCCTCGAGATTTTTTTAGAAGTCACTTTTCCGTTTTGTAATAAGTTTGATTCAGATACCCGTAGTGTGGATACTGGCATATCACAGAGCACCATATTGGGTCCAATACTTTTTATACTATATTTCAACGACATAGTCACTGTCGATCCAGATATTGATTTAACCATTTATGCGGACGATACTTCCATGGTTTAATCCGAGGAATCCTTGGATGTTTTACAGGCAAGATGTAAGAGTAGTTTGGTGGCTTTGCGTGAATGGTTTAGTGGCATCGACCTTCATGTTAATGCTGACAAGACTCAGGCATTGCTCTTTTAGTCCCGTCAAAGACCTGTGCAACCGCCCCCAGTTTTAATGATTGGTGAAAGTCCGATCTTGTTTACCGAAAGTGTAAATTTTTTTGGGTTTAAACATGGATAGGTTTGAATGATGAAAGAGTTTTGGACTTCCATTGTCTTTATTTGTTTTAAATCACAACGTTTCAACTGGTAAGTATCTCCAGTGGTCTTCAGGTGAATACTAAATAAGTAAAGTAACTACAGGACTATTTATACTAGCTAGGTGCAGTCATGCGTTCAGTTGGCACGCGATCTTATCCTAAGATTACATCTATCTAACAAAGGTTTCCAGATATTTCTTATGTCTAAGGATGGTTTACTAAAGCAGCCTGGGTTCTGGTGAATAGCAGCAGCTTCCTTGAACTTTCTTTTCCTCCAGTGTGGTTCCTTATGTAGGATTTCAGCTTCTGACCACATGATATGGTGACCATGTTTCCAGGCATGGTCAGGTGCACCTGACTTTTTGGTCTCTCCTTTTAACGTATTGTTTTTGTGTTCTTTAATCCTTGTTTCTAATGGTCTTAATGTCTCACCTATATAGGATTGGCCGCATTCGCAGGGGATCTGGTAGACGCAGTTTTTCCTATCTTTTTGACTTGTGGGCTTCGTCTTCGTCAGGTGGCTTCTTAGGGTGTCCCTCGAGTTGAATACGGTGTTGATGTTATATCGTTGTCCTAGTCTTCTTATTTTCTCAGATACTCCTTTGACATACGGAATATTGAGTGTTGGTTGTGCCTCTCTGTTTGCTTCTTGCGCGTTGGGTCGATTCTTACGATTTTCCAATATTGTGTCCACTAATCTTGTGGGGTAGCCATTTTTGTTGAGATCGATCTTGATGTGGTCAGTTTCTTTTTTAAGTGCTTCTTCCGAGTTACAGATTGTAATTGCTCTATCTACGAGGGTTTTAACTACGCCATGTTTCGTACTGTTTGAGTGATTTGATCTAAAATTGAGATACTGACCTGTATGTGTGGGTTTTCTGTATACTGACGTTTGAATGCTGTTGCCATTTTTCTTCACGTTGACATCTAGGAACGGTAATTGGTTATTTTCTTCTTTCTCCATGGTGAATTTGATTGTTGGTGTTAAGCAATTAAGGTGATTCAGAAAATCTCTTAGTTCCTCATCGGTTCCATTCCAAATAATGAAGGTGTCATCCACATATCTCAGCCACATTTTTGTCAAAGTCAAAAAGATAGGAAAAACTGCGTCTACCAGATCCCCTGCGAATGCGGCCAATCCTATATAGGTGAGACATTAAGACCATTAGAACCAAGGATTAAAGAACACAAAAACAATACGTTAAAAGGAGAGACCGAAAAGTCAGGTGCAGCTGACCATGCCTGGAAACATGGTCACCATATCATGTGGTCAGAAGCTGAAATCCTACATAAGGAACCACACTGGAGGAAAAGAAAGTTCAAGGAAGCTGCTGCTATTCACCAGAACCCAGGCTGCTTTAGTAAACCATCCTTAGACATAAGAAATATCTGGAAACCTTTGTTAGATAGATGTAATCTTAGGATAAGATCGCGTGCCAACTGAACGCATGACTGCACCCACCTCAGTTATGCTTCAGTGCACCTAGCTAGTATAAATAGTCCTGTAGTTACTTTACTTATTTAGTATTCACCTGAAGACGACTGGAGATACTTACCAGTTGAAACGTTGTGATTTAAAACAAATAAAGACAATGGAAGTCCAAAACTCTTTCATCATTCAAGAAACATCATTGTCTCCAACCTTCAAACAGTCATGGATAGGTTTCTTTCGTGGAAACCACATTGCATGGCTATTTGTGCCAAACTGAATTCAATATCATACCAGTTCAAAATGTTACACCCGGTACTAACTACACAACAACTTTTGACACTGTATCATGCTTAAGTGGGTTGCAGAATTTCTTATGGCGTCTGTTTCTGGGGTTTGTTCGTATGGTTTCCGATGTTCTTTTGTGTCAAGAAAAATTTTTAAGAAATATTATAAATGTTCCTTCTAGCATTCCTGTAGAACCCTTTTTAGAACTTATAATATATTAACGGTCATATCTGTGTTTATTTTTGAAATGTGTGTTTATGTATTTTTAAATAGGGCTAAGTTAAAAAAAATTGTATGTTACATAATTTTAACACGAGACATAAGTCAGACTTTTATAGAAAGTATTGTAATCTAAACATTGCCAGAGACTCTCCAAATGTTCTAGGAGTTATTTAATATGTTTCCTGAACATTTAAAGAATTCTACTAACTTATTAAGCTTTAAAAGGTGCCTAAGAAAGTATTTAATCAGTAAGTATATCTATAGCTTGGACGAATTTTTAAATATCTGCTTTTGTAATCGTTTTTATTTTTTCTGTCATTTTAAATGCAACTCAACTGACGAAATCTATACATTGTAAAATGTCTTTAGAAATATAAACATTTACTATTATTATTATTACTTTAAATTAAAAATATTAAAAGACCTATCCTTAAACTATGTCAGATTTTCCGATTATCTCTTCGTTTTTAAAATATAGTATAATGTGTTGGCGAGGGGGCTTAGGAGGCAGACGTTACAAAAATAAGAAATAAATGTTTCATTACTTGTGTTTGGAGTTTCACGAAATTCGAACCAAAAATATTTTTTTCAATATAAATTTTTATACTTCAACCACGAAAAATTTTCGTAAATGCTTTTAACACATGTTTATATATTCCAAGAGTTACAAAAATTCCTATAACATTTGGAACCCCGGTTTTTACCCCCTTAGGGGTTGATTTCCAAAAAATACCTTCTTAGCGGATGCGTACGCTATAAGGAGAATACATCCTCAAAATTTTATGGTTCTGGGATTAGGGGTGTAGGCTGAACGTTAATGAATCAGTCACAATTTTACATACAGTGTGGATAAACAGTGTATTATATGATTAACAATGCGGGAGCTTCAAAAACAAAAATTTTTTTGGGATATTGTCTCATCGAATTGTGACCAAATGTCTGAAATCTTAATTTTAAAAAGCAATTTTCATTTAGAACATCTAAACGAGGAGTAACATATTTTTTAATTAACATTACCCATTCTTCATTATTCATTATGAATACTTATCACTGGTAGGTTTATGATGTTGGAATTTCGATGGGAAACTTATTTTCTACCATATTAATATCAGTCATGTTCATTTTCAGTTCGTTACTTCGTCGTGTACATAGACAAGCGAGTTGCGCGCTCTCAAGGATAGATAGGCAACTTAACATACTAAATTGGTTCCCTGATAGCGCCACATGCGACCGGTGGAAAAACTAAATATAGTCGTGGTGGGGGTAGGCGCCAAGCATAAAAATTTAAATTTTATTATTACTTTGAATTCAAATTTTCGCGCTTCCAACTTAACGGAAAAGTTTGAAGCGCGAAACATCTGATTCAAGTTAAAATAATTTGGGAGAACGAAAGGAAATTATAACAACGTTTCTTTGATATGGCGACAAGATTTATTAATATTAGATATTTACATAATTATGGTTTACATAAAAAAAACAGCTTACATTATTATATTATTATTTTCTGTAGATTTTTCTAACAATTCCGTGTTATTTTCAAAGTTTTTATTTAATAAACTAGGTATTGTACCTTGTAGTTCATTAAGTTGTGAAGTAAAGTTTCTTTCTATATCTTTAATAGCTTTCGCTGTACTTTCCAATCGTTGGGCGACATTAATGAAGTCTTCAGGAGGTTCCACGCTTTTGTTAATTGCCTTGGTTTTTCTTCCCGATTTCTTTGGTCGCGACATATTAAATATATAGCTATTTACGATTCTCAAACTACCGACTGCGCCATGTTAAGTTTATAAATTATATATGAATAATTATTTAATAATAACTTTATTTTTTATATATTTGACAAATCAATCATAAAATGACAATGACTCAATGACAATCTTTCACCAGTCCAGGTAAGACTTCAGGATCTGTCACAACAAGCCATATTTTTATCTTTCTCGCACATATTATGCAGGTACAGAGAGAGAGAGAGGTACAGAATGTTGGCCATGCTCATTCTAAATGAATATTCTGTTCCTACCAACGTTAGGAGATGAACAACCTTATAAAACAAAATTCCTACAATAGCGCCACTAGCGACCGGGGGGCTAAATTAAACGAACAGGGGACGACCTTCACCATTTAAGTTATCCTAGCCTGGTCGTGTAGGTACCTGATACTCCAACTATGATTGTAACATTTATACAGTGTGACCAGTAAAGTCCGCATTATATGGGATTTTTTTTATTAATAACTTTATTTGAAATTTGACTTTGGCATCAAGTTCTGCTTTGATCAAGATGAAAATTAAGCAAAAAAATAGTAGTCACGTGATTCGCATTATCTGTCAAATTTTAATTTTTTCCAAAATATAATTCAAAAGTGGGGTATTTCTGAAAGTATCGAAAAAAGTTATTAGAAAATTTTTTTTTTAATGCAGTTTCTAGCCCAGATGCAAAATTTAAGCTGCATAAGATAGTTTTGATTTTTTACCCCTATTTTGTAAATTGCACCACTTTTGCAAAATAAGAATCAACACTACATAAAACTTCTTAGTTTTGACAATGCTTTATTTCAGATACATTTTCTTTAAAGTAGCGCCATATTAAATGTGTGTTTTTCTACAAAATCAAAATTTGGTCGCATGTGATGCAAAGTTTATTTATTTTTGACCCTGCATAAGGTAACTTCATAAAATAGGTATTTTTAAAAACGTAGTTTGTGTCTGAAACTAATACACCTTTATATTAAGACAAAAAATGTCATCAGTAAAGTGTTTATTAAGTGGAAAATAAATTTTAGTAGTGGGTAAAAAATCAAAACTATCTTATGCAGCTGAAATTTTGCATGTGGGCTAGAAACTGCATTTAAAAAAACTTTTTCTAATAACTTTTTTCGATATTTTCAGAAATAACCCCACTTATGAATTATTTTTTTAAAAAATTAAAATTTGACAGATAATGCGAATTACGTGACTACTATTTTTTTGCTTCATTTTCATCTCGATCGAAGCAGAACTTGATGACAAAGTCAAATAATTAATAAAAAAAAATCCCATATGATGCGGACTTTACTGGTCACACTGTAGGTAGCATATCGTCAGGTGCATTCTTCCAAAATGCCGCAATGTTCTCACTGGAGAAAATTCTTGACTATTTGGATTTATATACTTAATAGAATTTGTTGTTTAAGGAATGCCAATACCAAAATTTGGAGATATCCACTTTATCTTTAATACTTAAAGTACCTAGTATGCAACATTAAGTAAATGGACCAAAGGATTGACGGCTTTTTGGTTTTGGCAATTTCGTTAAACTTTGCAAGCACAACAGGTTCAAAAATAGCTTTCCAAACACCTTTTTGCGAGCACCAACTCTTGAAAATATCATAAACTTACCGCAGTCTAACAACAGTTTGTTATTTATTTACAATGTAGGGTAGAGGAAGAAAGTTAATTCCTTTCGAATTTTATTTTACTACCACTTTTTAATATGTTATGGCTTATTCATGGTTTTTAGTTTTTAATTTTTAAAAATCTTTTACATTCCTAGTATTAGTGGCACTTGGGCCCTTCGGTGGTGATGATGGTACTCCCTAGTACCGAAACATGTACACCACATTAATCTGACTCTTTTAATATAAGTATTTGTGGAGACGACTGTGGGTTTTTTCCCTATAAATTTGGTGCATGTTCGATAATCATATTAGGTGCACTTGGAATGGTTGTAAGTCAAACGGCATACAGGTAGGCCAAAAAATATTAAACTTGTACAAGAATAAAGTTTTTTAATAAACATTTAAAATAAAAATTTTGCACTTTAAATGATAGTTTTTTTAATTAGCATAATATTATCATTACTAATGTTTTATCTTAATAAAAAGAATTTTTGGGATATTTTAAAGTTGTGTACAAACATGAAGTTTGTGATTCCTTAATAAATTAAAAATTTAAGTAAATTTTACAAATATGCTTCAATTTGAACAAAGATATGTGAAATTAATTTGATTTTGATTAATTTATGGTCTTTATGGTGAATATAAAAAAAAATTTGGAAAATAATTAATGTTTTTTAAAAAAATATACTTTCTTATTTTAGGAGGTCACGTTTTTGAATCTATGCATAACTTTTAATTCTAAACAACATTTCTTTATAATATTTTGCTGAATTTTCTAAAATAGGGGTACTTTATTCTTGTACAAGTTTTATATTTTTTGGCCTACCCTGTACGCCGTTTGACTTGCAACCATTCCAAGTGCACCTAATATGATTATCAAACATTCACCAACTTTTATTAAGAATAACATTTTCTGAGAAATCGGTAATAAAAAAATGCCCATATGTTGCACACTTAAACAACCACACTGTATAACAAATGTTTTCCAATCTTTTCGCAGCTTTCCTGAATTGAAAAGGAGGACAAATTACTTCTTCTGAATAGCTTATTGTCTTTATTAACAGTTTTTTGATGATAATCTATAAAAAATGCAACTAATTTAACGTTGTATGCTTGGCTTGTTTAGTACCATAGTAAAAAAAATAACCATTGTCAAAAAATCATCTTAATGTTTGTTTTTTTTTTCATTTTGGGATGGTGGCGAAGCCTGTGATAATACAGGGGTTTCTCACTTTATTAATTATTTCTTACATTGTTATATTTGTCACAAAAACATCAATTTCATTTGTAAGGTATGGTTGTAAATAAAATAGTACCTATACAAACCTCGGCGAAAAAATTCATTCCCGTCCAGAGAAACGTCGAAACTGAAGAAACATGAAACACTTTTCACCTCTGTAAGTAATATATTATTACCATGTTTATTAGCGTTTGAATCAAAAGTTGGAAGTATTCGATAAGCAATTACTTATAATATCACTACATAGTATAAAACAAAGTCGCTGTCGCTGTCTGTCCGTCCCTCTGTATGCTTAAATCTTTAAAACTACGCAACGGATTTTGAAGCGGTTTTTTTTAATAGATAGAGTGATTCAAGAGGAAGGTTCATATGTATAATACATGCATAATATTGTAGAAAAACACTGATGATGTGATGTCGTAAATAAACACATTTTAGACCCGCGTGCGAAGCCGGGGCGGGTCGCTAGTCTTAAAATAAACTTGAAACTTTAGAGGGTCTTGCATAAGTGGTAGATATAACTGCAAAACGCAAAACCGTTTAGGCCGTTTTTTATTTGGTAAAAGAAAATAATAAAAGGCTGTTTTTAATAATTTTTTTAATTCAAAGTCTAGCCTAGATTGGCCAAATGTTATCAAAATAGCAGTTTATAATAGCTGTCAATCATTTTAATAAAAACATGAATGTAAACTGTTGATTTTTGTTTGACTCGAATGATTTATGTACTTTCCAGATATTTTGATGGATTTTGTTTAGTTTACTAGTCAATAACATCCGTTCTTGGATATTTACAGACGCACACGTTATAAACAGCTCTTTTAATGTCAACAAATATCATAAATATGTACTCTTAGATATAATCTTGACGCCATTTTAATAACTTTACCTAATAAAAACTAAGTACTTATTGTATTGATTATTTTTATAAAATAGGCTTATTAATATTACAGATTCATAAAAGTGTCTATAAAAATTGCAGCATATTTGTTTACTTTATTTTACTAAAAATGTAAATATATACCGGGTAATTCATAAAAGTGGCTCGTCCTTTTAACTTTTTTATTTTTTGTAATAAAAAAATTTTAATTCCCCCCCTTCTTCACTCTAAATGATAAGAACATTTTTTATATACTATTATTATACACTTCTCGTCAAAATTAGCTTATACTCTAAAATCTAGCAAAAATTTGTTCCTAACTATCTTATGAACCGCTCATCCTATTTTGACCAACTAATTTTTACATTATAACCTAAGGTGTTACAAACCTTTTTAAGTTCCTAACGTTAATCTGTTCAACGATTCAACTGATATACAAGGTGTTATTAGTAGAGGCGATTTTGTGCCGTAAATTTGAAACATTCTGTAGAGTAAACTGGTAAAGTTAGAAATTCCCGGTATGTGCCATTAATAAGATGACATCAATATCTACAGACCTTTTTGCCAGTTTTTTGATAAGTGTCTTTTGGCAATATATACACTATTAAACAAAAAATGTGTCAATTTTTGGTAGGAAAATCGTTACAATGGTTGAACAGATTTCGACAAGTATTCAAGATTTTGAAAGCTCTTTTTCTAGATTTTCCGTGATATAATAGCGATTTTTAAAGATGGCAATTTTCTTATTATACAGGGGGTCGAGAAAATCATAAATATAAAATTGCTAAAATTATGGTAACGGGGTTTATTAAAGCTATGCCAACCGGGCTATAAGTATGCTTTTTGTTTCAAAATTAGTCATTTGACGCTTTATGTCAATATTTCGGTTGGCATAGCTTTAATAAGCCCAGTTACCATAATTTTAGTAATTTTATATTTATGATTTTCTCGACCCCTGTATATAATAAGAAAATGGCCATCTTTAAAAATCGCAATTATATCACGGAAAATCTATAGGAAAAGAGCTTTCAAAATCGTGAATACTTGTCGAAATCTGTTCAACCATTGTAAAGATTTTCCTACCAAAATTTGACACATTTTTTGTTTAATAGTGTATCTATTGCCAAAAGACACTTATCAAAAAACTGGCAAAAAGGTCTGGAGATATTGATGTCATCTTACTAACGGCACATACCGGGAATTTCTAACTTTGCCAGTTTACTCTACAGAATGTTTCAAATTTACGGCACAAAATCGCCTCTACTAATAACACCTTGTATCAGTTAAATCGTTTTACAGATTAACGTTAGGAACTTATAAAGGTTTGTAACACCTTAGGTTATAATGTAAAAATTAGTTGGTCAAAATCGGATGAGCGGTTCATAAGATTGTGAAGAACAAACTTTTTCTAGATTTTAGAGTATTTGCTAATTTTGATTTGAATTTGAATTCGACCAGTTCCAGTTCATCGGCGTTCTCTTTTGTGAGAACTGCCAATTTGACAAGTGTGTCACTATTAAGAGAAAAAATTGTATTTAACTATATTTTCCTTTTCATAATAATATAATATAACCTACTACTAACGGTACCATCAGATTTTTCAATTAAGTATTAGTTATATTCTTACCATTGATGAAAAGATCAGCCGAAAATATAAGAATTTATGCAGCACTGAAAAGGCGATAACCAATTAGGAGAATTTGTCACTTATACCTTGGTACCGCAAGGAAAAATAAATGCCCTGGCCAAAAAAAAGTTCGAAAAGAACCCAAAATGAAAAATAACTTATTATATCAAAAAAATTTACCTTGTCGGACTTCCATTTTCTTTATTTTGTTATTTAACACGTCTCGGTTAGGTACCTCTAACCGTTTTTAAGTCTAAACAAAATTATAATTCCAGGCTACTGTCCAATAGTGTCCATGTGCAATGAAGCTTGAGGATTCCGCCTACGTGCTTATTGGAGTTTGAAGTTTGAGCTGTTTGTTTTGGACAAGGCTTCTAGATATGGGGGATATCTATACTTGGTTTACCATATACCAGGTGTCCACGGAAGGTGGCTCGCCCCTCTAACTTTTTAATTTTTCAAGATAATGAAATAAAATTCGGGGATTTGTATATGATATAAAACTGCATTTTGTGATAGGTGACTCAACATTATGGAACTTCCAGTTTAACCGGAAGTGACATAAACTTTCGATTTTTAAATAGGATACCTGGTATATTTTTACTTTTTTTGACTCCATATGACATTCTAAATACAACGATGTGTCACTTGTCACTTTTTGTCACCAAGAAAATATTTTTTTTCCAAATTTATTGTTTTATCTAGAGGCCTATGAATACCTTAAAATCACTTATTTCAGTTCTTTAATCTTGGGAAAAATATAATTTTACTATTTTTGGTCCAATGCTAAGTGCTATGTAAAATTTAATCTTTAAAGTTGTATAACTATTTTTTTTAAATGGCCACAAGGTGGCTCGTCGGGTTAAGAAAAAAGAGGATTTTATTACGATTATTTTTATACCATACACTATTAGGTTTTAGAAAAGCTGCCATTAAAAAATTTTAAAAAGTTAACTTAGAACTTTCCTAAAATGAAGCATCTTTTGAGAATAAATTTAGATTTAAATGTATCAAGTAGCCTGTGACCAGCAAAACTAATAAAACAAAATCATGGCTTGAAGAAAATTGAAATGCCAATAGCTTCTGCTAAAGTAAATTAGTTTTTTGTTTAAAAAAGATGGAAAATAATAGTTTTACAAGTAGTGAAAAAGTTGATATGTTATTATTATCAGGCTCATTTCGCATTTTCGGAACCAGTTTTGGGTACCTAATAGTGCCGGCTTGAATGACGCCGATTAAAATATCTTTGTGCGTAAAGTCGTGCAGCATCGGTTAAATTATTTCTACATTCTCCAAACACTAATACCATATCAACTTTTTCACTTTTTAAACAACAAGCTAATTTACTTTGGCAGAAGCTGTTGGCATTTCAATTTTCAAATTTCAGTTATACAACTTTAAAGATTAAAGAACTGAAACAAGTGATTTTAAGGTATTCATAGCCTTTAGATAAAACAATAAATTTGGAAAAAAATATTTTCTTGGTGACAAAAAGTGACAAGTGACACATCGTTGTATTTAGAATGTCATATGGAGTCAAAAAAAAGTAAAAATATACCAGGTGTCCCATTTAAAAATCGAAAGTTTATGTCACTTCTGGTTAAACCGGAAGATCCATAATGTTGAGTCACCTGTCAAAAAATGCCGTTATATGTCGTATACAAATCCCCCGAATTTTATTTCATTATCTTAAAAAACAAAAAAATTAGAGGGGCGAGCCACCTTCCGTGGACACCTGGGGTATGTTTGGGTTGACGCTTGGAGTACTCCGAGCGTCTCGTTTCTGTTATTGTTGATGCTCGGAGCACGCTCAGTTACGTTTGGGTTGGCCTGTTTGAAGCTTATCGAGCGTACTCTACTTACTCCGATAATTGAAAAGGTGTAGCTGGAGCGGGCATGCGCGTTGTGTTCCTTTTTTAAAAACCTAACCTATTAAACCTACGATAAGTTAAAATTTAATAAAAAAATATCTCTCCTACTCTGAAAACGATTTTTCCAAATCTCGATTTAAAAAAATGAACTATGAATCCATCTTTAGCAACCCACAGGCTTGTAACAACGGAATTATTTGAATCAGTTTATTTAACAGGGACTCAAATGTATCCCTTTCCATTCGGAAATGAATAAAAAACTGTCTTCCTGTGTAGTTAAACACAGTATACAAATCCCCCGAATTTTATTTAGACCTTGTGAGAGGAATACCCCAGAATATCAGGAACAAAATAAAAACGACGACACACTAGATGTAGGTAAAGAAATTAATAACGTTTTCTCATTTCTGGATAAGATATCAGACGTAGCAAATAAAAATGCTCTTCCTAAAGTAGATCAAGATTGCCTAGTAACCGCAAGTCTACATATCCACCGAATAATCACCAGGTTAACATATAAAATAGGAACCTTAGAAAAAGATAATTTATTACTAAAGTTTCAGAGAACAAGAATACACACGGAAGAAAGTAGTGACAATCAAGCACAACTCAAAAGTCATGTTAGTGACGCAAGTATGAAAAAGGGAGAAAACATGGCAGCAAATACAAAAACGTTTGCTGAGGTTAGTGCACTCAAAAAAACATATGCTACACCACAAGACAAACCCAAAAACACGGAAACGACCTGGCACACGCCAAAGATACAGAAAAAACATGAAACTATGATTTCAATAGATCAAATAACGAATGCGGAAACAACAATGCGACAGATTAAAAATAATATAAGTTTGAAAACCATGGGAGGCGGATTCAAAAATATACGCTATCTAAAAAACGGAGCTGTAGTGATTGAGAGCCAAAATAAGGAACAGCAAGAAAAGCTAAAATTGGCACTAATAAATAAAAATGATATGAAAATTAAAGAAACACAGAATATAGACCCTATGTTCATGTTAACGGGATTGAGAAAAGGACTAAGAGACGAGGAGCTAATAGAAGACATAATTAATCTAAATGAAGAAATAAAAATTGAACTTGGCGAATCAGTGGCAGAGAAAATAAAAATTATTGCTAAACGGGCATGCAGAAACCCAACTAAAGAAAATTGGATACTTCAGGCACCTCCAGAAACAGCGAAATGGTTTCTCAAAAAACAAACAATAGTCGTCGACTTATTGTTAGTACATATACAAGAACATATTAACCTGGCATTATGCTTTAACTGCTCAGGATTTGGACATGTGGCAAAATACTGTAGAGAGAATCAGTGCTGCCAAAACTGTGGAGAAAAACATTTAACCAAAAATTGCACCAGTGAAATATTAAAATGCCCAAATTGTACTAAAATGAAAATAAAACCTGAGGAGTGTCTACATTCGGCAAGAGATATCAAATGTCCGATATACCAACGAAGATTGGCACAATATCAAACTAATATTAATTACACGTCCGATCAACAAGAAGGTTTTTTATAAAAAACAAAACAGTAACAAACAAAGGGGTACAAAGCATTATACACCAAAATGTTCAATCTATAGGAAACGCAGTCGACCGTATAAACGCTTCGCTTAGTACACATAACAATTGTCAAATATTATGTATAACTGAACACTGGAAGACTGAGGATCAGTTAAAAAATATAGCAATAGATAATTTCAACTTGGTGTCAATGTTTTGTAGAGAGAGAACAAACATGGAGGAACAGCAATTTACTGTAAGAAGGGGCTTCAGTGCAAAGCACTGTCAAAACTAAACAAACTATCGATAAGTGGGGAATTTGAGTGCGCGGCTATAGAATGTTCATATGCGAAAGGAAATAGTATAACAGTTATTTCAATATATAGACCACCATCAGGAAATATAAATATATTTATGATACAAATGGAACAATTGTTGACTAGTGTATCGGCGAGAAATAAACAAATATTTATATTAGGTGACTTTAATATCGAACTATTAAATAAAAACGAGAATAGCAAAACTTTATTGTCTCTACTCAACTCATTTAATATAAATCAAACTATATACGAAAACACAAGGGTAACAAGACACTCAGCTAGTTGTGTTGACAATATTTTTACAAATGTTAGGGACATACATTCGGTTGTGTTCGAGAATTTTATTTCTGACCACACGGGCCAGGAAATCACTTTTGAGCTATTAAACAATAAAGAAAACCCAATTCAGTATAGACGATGTTTTACAGCAGAGAGCAAAAGTGAGTTCCTACAGTCCGTGCGGGAGCAGAACTGGATGGAAGTATACAACGTCGGAAAACATGATGTTAACAAGCAATGGAATACGTTCATGAACATCATCAAAATATTGTTTAATAAAAGTTTCCCATTAAAATTAGTAGGGAAAAAACAAAAACCTGATTTGTATAAAGATGTAAATATAATAGAATGTAAGCGTAGGTTAGATAATTTGTTATTACTAGCAAATCAAAGCAACATATATAAACAAAGGTATATTAGGGAAAAAAAAGAATATGATAGTTTGTTGGTTAAAGCTCGAACTAAACAATATGAAAATCGAATAAAAAAGTCCGATAATAAATCAAAGTGCATGTGGTCCATATGCAAAGAAATCAATGGTAGGGTAAGTAACACAGAAATAAAATTAGAGGGAGAGTCAGAAAATATTGCTAATAATTACAACAAGTATCTGCTTTCTATAATACCAAATTTGTTAAATAACCTAATTAACATTCCTTTTACCAGCGACATAAGGGAAAATAAGTGTTCAATGTTTTTAAGGCCGATTACAGAAGAGGAAGTTTGTGATATAGCGCGGAACCTAAAAAATAAAAATAGTAGTGGAATAGATGAAATTCCTACCAGTATAGTAAAACTTATAACTCCGATATTAAAAAGTGTAATGTGCTATATCATAAATAATTCCTTTAAATATGGAATTTTTCCGGAAAACCTAAAAACAGCGTTAATTAAACCATACTACAAAAAAGGAGATCCAGAAAGTCTAGACAATTATAGACCCATAAGCTTACTGCCGAGTTTTTCAAAGATCTTTGAAAAAGCAATGAGTACTAGATTAGTAAACTTTTTTAACCATTGTAACCTATTCAGTACAGCACAGCATGGATTTTTGAGGGGAAGGTCAACACAAACAGCTATTTTTGCCTTTTTAACAGAAATATTGGACCATTTTGAAAATAATGAAATAGCACTTGGTTTGTTATTGGACTTATCCAAGGCCTATGATTGTCTGGACAGAAAGTTACTCTTAAGTAAAATGGAAAAATATGGGATAAGGGGTAATGTAAAGAAATGGTTTATGTCATATATCAATAACAGAAGACAAACGGTTGCAGTGACAAAGAACGGAAAAACTAGCCAATCCAAAATAGCTAGTAATGATATAGGAATTGCGCAAGGCAGTATACTGGGCCCAGTTCTGTTCATAATATTTATAAATGATCTGTGCTTGTTAATAAAATCCTCCAATCAGCACATTGTAAAATATGCAGATGATACAAATCTTCTTATTGGAAGTAAGAGTTTAGAGACACTAAAAGCCAAAGCTGAGGAGTTTTTTGACATGGTAACAGACTGGTTTAACATGAATAGGTTAATTATGAACAAATCAAAAACTAATATGTTGTTATTTCGAACTAAACAATCTAAAACACAGATTCCACTGGGAATGCAATTAAGAGATAACCAACTAAATTTTAATGAAACTGCAAAATTCCTAGGAATCCATATAAATGAACACTTGGATTGGTCACATCATATAGAACAACTTATTAAAAAACTTAACTCCATTTGCTTTGGAATTCGTGTAGTGAGTAAATATATGAACGAGAGCTCCCTAAGAATATTATATTTTGCTAACTTTGAATCTGTCCTCAAATATGGGATTATATTCTGGGGAAGGGACAGAATGTTGCAGAATGTTTTTGTTGTACAAAAAAGGATAGTAAGAATAATTAAAAAAATGGGGTACCTTCAAAGCTGCAGATCAGTTTTTAGGAATATGGGAGTTATGACAGTATATGCCATATACATTTATGAATGCCTAATGTTCTTTTTCCGCAACAAAAACATGTTTAACACAAAATCAGAAAATAGCTATAACACAAGAACACTTGATTTTAAATATTTACCACATAGGCTAGCTTTAACTGAAAAATCACCACATTACATGTGTGTCAAGCTATTTAATAATATACCAAAAGAGTTAAAACGTACTACATCAGAAAAGAAATTTAAGGTAGAGATTAGGAAATTATTGATAAATTTAGAGCCATATTGTCTACGCGATTTCTGTCCAGATCTATAGTAATAATATGATTTCGTTTGTGACGTCATTTCATTTCAGGTACATGTTTGTATGATGATTTGAAATAAAGAGATTATTTATTTATTTATTTATTTATTTATACTCCACATACTCTTGAACTGTATCTAATTTCATTTTTATATTATCATCTTCATCATCCAAAAACAAATCTCCTGCAAATTGGGCAATCATGTTAGATCCATGATTGATAGAATTGCTTGTAAACCAAAAATACAAATAATTTTAAATTCCCCATGTAAAGATGTAACCTCAAATTCTAGAACTGACACGGTTTGACGGTTCGGAGATCGGAGCAGTCCTTCAACATGTTTGGTTTAGGACAGCTCAGTCTCTAGGACGTTATCGCACTCCGCACCCGCTCCGCTCGCTCAACGCAGCGTGAACCCAAACGTACCCCTGGTATATCGGTATTTTCATTCATAGAAGCAGCTTCTTTAAATTCGCGGGTCCAGAACCTTGGCTTCTGACCCCTTTATATTATAATTATCTCCTCCTTGGGTATGTTTCAGATATTGTTTAACTCGTACGGGGGGAGGTTTTTTGTTTCTCCAATATACGATTTGCCACACTCGCAAGGGATTCGAAAGATGTATTTTTTTGTGTTTTCATTACGGAGGGGGTATTATACTTTTGTAAGGAAGCTTTTAAGCGTATTTTCGGATCTAAAAGCTGTTTTGATATTGTAGTTTGTGAATCTCCATCTAATCTTTTTAGAAATTCTCTTAAGAGGAAGTAACCCCTTTACCACAATGAAAATTGCCGAACGTTTTGCTGGTCAAACGAAAAGAAAAAATAAAAATTGATATTTAGAAGATAAATTCTACTTTAAATACCCCATCCAGAAAAGTAAATGACGATCGAAAATATTCCCAAAATTTTTTTTAGAAATTTTTTTTATTTTTAGTAATTTTGTAATATTTTAAACAATTCTTTATTGGTCAAAAGCAAAATGACTTTCCCGGGTGAAGAATGTTGTACCAAACAATTTTTTTTAAAGCCATTTTTCAATATCGGCCTTACTTTTTTCTCAAAAACGTTGGGCGCGTAAAGTGAATTTAAGCGTGTAAAGTGGGTTTGTTCGTACAACATTCTACACCCGGGAAAGTCATTTTGCTTTTGACCAATAAAGAATTGTTTAAGATATTACAAAATGACTAAAAATAAAAAAAATTTCTAAAAAAAATTTTGGGAATATTTTCGATCGTCATTTACTTTTCTGGATGGGATATTTAAAGTAGAATTTATCTTCTAAATATCAATTTTTATTTTTTCTTTTCGTTTGACCAGCAAAACGTTCGGCAATTTTCATTGTGGTAAAGGGGGTTACTGCTCTTAACGCAAGGTATTGCAAGAAATGCTTGCTTATTGTATACCGATATCTTCGTCTAAACCAAAATGTACGTAAAACATGTTAAAGGTAAATATACAAAATTTACTTTAATAATAAGAAAAACAAACACCACAGTACGGACACATTTTTAAAATAGTCACATGAATATATGCATTACAATATTATGTATATATCTGTACTCCGGAGGCATAAGACACTATGTCCAATTTTAAAAAAAATTAGGTAACTATGTAGTTTTATTCAGAAAATTAAACTCTCTTGTGTGGCATACAACACCAAGTCCAAGTTAAGGTACCTGAGAAACAGGGTAGACTGTTAACACTATGTGCATTTTTATTCAGAGGCCTAAGACACCAAGGTACTAATGTCTGTATGCCTCGGATCTTTAGTAACATCTTTAGCAACACATTTAGCGACATAGAACACTATATAATCACTTGGTGTTATATGCCTCTAACTAGATCTATATAATATAGTCAAAATCACGTAAAGTTTTAAAGCGTTTAGGTTAGGTTCTGTCATATTTGACATATATTGCACACAATTTATGTCAAATATGACAGAACCTAACCTAAACGCATTAAAACTTTTCGTGATTTTGACTATAGTAGGTGGGGATTACATACAGTGTCACCAGTAAAGTCCGCATCATATGGGATTTTTTTTTATTAATAGCTTTATTAGAAATTTGACTTTGGCATCAAGTTGTGCTTTGATCGAGATCAAAATTAGGCAAAAAAATAGTAGTCACGTGATTCGCATTATCTGTCAAATTTTAAGTTTTTCCAAAAAATAATTCAAAAGTGGGGTTATTTCTGAAAATATCGAAAAAAGGTATTGGAAAAAGTTTTTTAAAATGCAGTTTCTAGCACACGTGCAAAATTTCAGCTGCATAAGATAATTTTGATTTTTTACCTATATTTTGTAAATTACACCACTTTTGCAAAATAAGACTCAATGCAACCTACATAAAACTTCTTAGTTTTGACAATGCTTTATTTCAGATACATTTTCTTTAAAGTAGCGCCATATTAAATTTGTATTTTTCTACAAAATCAAAATTGGGCTATTAAAATTTGGTCGCATGTGATGCAAAGTTTATTTGTTTTCGACCCTGTATAAGGTAACTTAATAAAAAAAAGTATTTTTGAAAACGTAGTTTGTGTCTGAAAGTAAAATAATAAAAAATAAAATAAAGGGGTTTTAAATTAAATCGTTGAAAATAGATAAACTTTACGTTAAGTTAAACTAAAATTTATTTTCCACTTAATGAACCATTTACTGATGACACTGTGTTCTTTTTTGTCTTAATATTAAGGTGTATTACTTTCAGACACAAACTACGTGGTCAAAAATACTTATTTTATGAAGTTACCTTATACAGGGTCCAAAACAAATAAACTTTGCATCACATGCGACCAAATTTTAATAGCCCAATTTTGATTTTGTACAAAAACACACATTTATTATAGCGCTACTTTAAAGAAAATGTATCTAAAATAAAGCATTGTTAAAACTAACAAGTTTTATGTAGGTTGCGTTGAGTGTTATTTTGCAAAAGTGGTGTAATTTACAAAATATAGGTAAAAAATCAAAATTATCTTATGCAGTTGAAATTTTGCATGTGGGCTAAAAACTGTATTTTAAAAAACTTTTTTTAATAACTTTTTTCGATATTTTCAGAAATAACCCCACTTTTGAATTATTTTTTTCTTAAATTAAAATTTGACAGATAATTCGAATCACGTGACTATTATTTTTTTACTTAATTTTCATCTCGATCGAAGCAGAACTTGATGCCGGAGTCAAATTTTGAATAAAGCTATTAATAAAAAAAAATCCCATATGATGCGGACTTTACTGGTGACACTGTATAATGTTGAACGCCAGCTGACCATCGGCATTTAGGCGGCAATAAGTTTTTATTTGGTCTATTATTACTTTTCCTATTACCAAAATGCATACCATTTCCATTTATTATACTCATTTTTTGTAAAAATTGGACATAGTGTCGTATGCCTCCCGAGTACAATATTATGGCTTATAATTTTTTACAGGTATAGAACACTATGTCCATCAAAATACAAATAATTTGTATTATTGTAATTAATAGTGATGGAATCACTCGAGTGAAAAATAACCGATCACTCGATTTTTTCAATCACTTGAATTATTCGATTATCTTCGGAAATAACTCGAGTGACGAAATCAGTGACGAACATATGGTTTTTATTTTTCAACGCGTCTCCAAAGTTGCTGCCCGCCTGTCAATCATTCACTGCGGCCAGAGCCATCTCGTAGCGAGCGGTAGACCGAGTGGTTTTCGGTTATTATTGGCGATATTATTCATATTAAATACTGCATTACGGGTTGCCTGCGTAAGATAATAAATATGATTTATTTAGATTTAAATACTGCATTACGGGTTGCCTGCGTAGGATAATAGGATTTATTATAGTGGTGAGTATTCAGTATTCATAAATATCATGAGTTATGCAATATCGTGACATCTCAAGGTCAAGTAGTCAAGTGGTTAGTTAAATTAAATTGTAAGTTGTAAGATCTGAGAACCATGCCAAAAAATCCACAAATATCTCCGCCACATTTAATAATCCGCAAAAAATCAATCGATTAACAACACCGAGTCAGTTATTCCCAATACAAATGCTGTATATCAACATGAACGATGAACCGCCAATATTAATAATTAATATTAGCATTTGAGTGAAAAAAAATCGATTATCATTCGATTTTTTAAATCACTCGAATTCTCGGTAGTCGATTATTAAAATAAGTCGATTTTTCCCAACACTAGTAATTATTATGATAATTAAAAGTTTAAAAAGAAATTATTTACAAAGAAACACTAAATAATTAATACTTTGTGTTGTGAAAGTAAGATAATACATTCATAACTCAACACTAACCTCAAAATTATGTTAAACTTAATTGTTTTTACTAAATATCCACAAATCAAGCTGATGGAACAAAGTGTTGTACCTATGCCTCCCGAGTACGAATATGTATACGTATCTAAAGTCTATTTATCTCACACATAGACTAAACCAAAACAGTAAAAAAACAATGCTAGACGCGTGATCACCGATCTGCAGGTGGCTAGCGCAGTCCTTATTGGTTAGCTGGGTGGAGACGGCTCGAGCTCGGCGCTACCGAAATTTGACAGGGTTGCATTTAGTCGTAACATACAAATTGTTAGATTGTTGCATTTCGGACGTTTATTTACATGATTTTGACTCTTTTATCTGTTGTTATTTATGTGTGGTGGCTATTGTTGTTACCGTACTATAGGTTAATCGAATTTATCGGTATTATTTTGTTGTTTTACTAAAACGATTTAATGCTAAAACCGTCTTAATTTGACAAAAGTCAACTAATTATTGTACTGTAACAACATTTTTTGCGTTTTCTTTTAATTTGTAAAGAAAAGGGTATTTACGTACGCGCTGTTGTCGTTAATAGAACCAAACATGTTTTTGTAATTAGATCCCGGTGAATATTGATATGTTAAATAAATTAAGACCAAAAATATGAAATAAAACTGAAAACGTTATACAGCATAAACAAAATGACAATTATAAGAACATAATTGGTCGACTAGAAGATCTAAATATTTTGATGGCCTAAATTTAAACCTCCTTAGTAAATAAGGCGGTAAAACATTAAACAACCAATAATTACGCGACGCCTAATATAGGAACTAGTAAAGTGAGGGCTACAAGTATAAGATTATTGTTTACATTTTGATTCGGCCAGTGGTATAGTCGCTTCCTTTGTTATATTTTTTTGTTCGAATTTTTATATAGAGAACAGAAATGTCAACAATAATCATAACTATAAACATAACATCATAACAATAATCTATAAACTTTATAGATACCCTGTATATTTGGATTTTATTACATCTGTATTATGAAGTCAATTTAACAACTACCTAATTATTTTAAATATCTTGTGATACTTAAATTATTGTCCATTAGGTATTGTACCTTTAAATACAGCCCTGTTCACTGTTTTAAATTTCGACAATCACGTGCATAATGCGTGATTGTATTTACGTTTAGTCTATATGTGAAATAAATTGACTTTACATATGAATATAATATAATTTTGGACTTGAATGTCAAGAAAGATTTTTACAAAATCAGATTCGACATGCGATTGAATGACTATGCAACGCAGAAAGTTTAATTATTATTCGATAAAATAAAACGTAATGTTTATATTTGACGGAAATTAGAGAAGGGGACTAAGGGGAGACGGGGGTTTATTGAACCTAGGAGTAAATTTGAAGCAACTTCTGCTAACAAAATGTACTCGCTTAGGTTAACGATATACAGCTCAATTGGCAAGCGATGATTTGGGCGGATGATTTTTAATCCCCTTTCCCCTCACTCGAAATATGTTATCCGAAGAAAGACAACCAATCCCAGAATTGTTAATTATTTTTTATTTAATATTCGATATTTTTCGCCCACAGGCCTATAAAAACTTGATAGGTATTCTGACGTCGGCGTTGAGTTAAATTATATCCCAAATTTTCAGTTGTATACTATTTTGGTTTAAACACGCAAAAGGGAAAATAACTTTACCATTATTAAACTTTATTCAGACGGAGCTCGGAAAACGGAACTTCAATACCAGCAGCAATCGACTTTTATTATCAAAACATGCAGCGATTTTTGCTGAAAGGTTTATTACGTTTCTTGCTGCAGTGCAATTGAAATAGGAAAAATAGGATACTTGTACAATAGTGGATATGATATCCATATCGTGCGAGAAAGTAAGTTGGACGCGACGCCGGTAGGCGACGAAAGAAATTAAATTAGGGATGCGCGTAGATATTTTCGAAACATCGATTATTTCTAGAAAACATCGATGTTTTGACATTGATCAATGTATATTTAGGTTAAGTGAGGAAGCCTAGCTTCAACTTCGCCTTTTGTAATTTTATCTTTAATTACAATAAAGACATTTATTATTATTATTATTATTATTATTATTATTATTATTATTATTATTATTATTATTATTATTATTATTATTATTATTATTATTATTATTATTATTATTATTATTATTATTATTATTATTATTATTATTATTATTATTATTATTATTATTATTATTATTATTATTATTATATTTCGATATTTTGGGTGAACTTGTTTTTCGACGTTTTCGTACCGTGCGAGCAAAACTTATTGGCATCAAAAAGAGCCTTGCATCTAAGGACGTAACGCTTAGCCGTAGAGCTTAATAACTGTTGGGTATTAGTAACTACCTGAATTAACAATCAATCAATTATTCCGTCATCTTTGAGAGTAAAAAGTAATTTGATTCATCGCTAATTCTTCCAATTTCTTGAACAATTTACACAATGGGCTTTACGGAACAGCACAAAACATTCAGGGTTGAAGCGTATTTTCGAAACGGGGTTAGAGTAAATGGTGAGTGGCAATACAATCCAGGTTTGTGCATGGACGATTTTCACGAATATTTTCCTAAGGTTGCTTTTATTGCTGGGGATTTTTATCATTACCTGAAAAGAACCGTGGCTGTGTTTAGGGAAACAGGTTCTATACAACACAAAAAAGAAGCAGGAAGAACAATTACAAGAAAGGATTATTCAAACATGTAGATGCTGGTCAAGACTTTCGAAAATATAAAGACACGTGTGAATTTATGCTTGGAGCTGGCGGTGGCCAATTTCAGTAATTTATGTAAATATTTTTCTTTTTCTTTCTGTATATTCTTACTTTGTTAATTTTGTAAACAACAGAATAGTTATTTATGTATCAAGGGAATTATAAGGGTCTTAATTACCGAGGGCAAGGTTTACTTCCCGAGGGCCTTTGGCCCGAGGGACAGCAATGGACCGAGGTAATTGAGACTCTTATAATATTGAACTTGACAAAAATTTTAAATGGTGAAAAAATTCTATAAATCGTAAGTATATATTGTCATAAAACATATGGCAGCAAAAAAAACAACATATTTCGTCCCATAAGACCGCTAGAAAGATTTAAAACTGCCCCAAATTTCAAATTATCCCAAGCGGGTAAAAACGGGTCGTGACGTCACGAAGTATCATTTGTCATGATGACATCCACGCGTCAAGCGACACAACAATAAAGTCGATTTAACACGATCTACCGGTAATTATTGTTCCAAACCAGTATCTACCACTGACTCAAACACGGTTTTGGTTATTAGTGGTTATTAGGCTATGACGTTTCAAACAAGCCCTTAGTGTCGTCATTAGAACAGCTGTTTATTACCGGTAATTACCCACCTCGGGAGCTGGGTTATCATGTATCTGTCCTTTTTCTTTCATTTGTCGGCCATTTTTCTAACCACACATTCGAAATCTGGTGTTAGTATATTCACGATCTTCTTGGTATCAGCTTTATCTATCACATTAAATAATATTTCCATCGTATTTTTCTGTACCCTAAATAGCCTGAAAAACTGCAACTCGTCATATTGAGTTCATGGTTCTGCCCTTTTAATTTCACAAAATGAACTGTGCATGGTTCTCTCTTCCCAACAAAGCAATTAATTTATTTATGTGTAAATCATTTCCTAAGAAATGACTTGCAATCCAAGCCGTTATTATACTTTCATTCAATAGCCATTCATTGGCTAGATACAATAATTTGTTCCTATCCATTATAACAAAGAAATTTGGATAAAAATATATAATTTTAAATAATCAAATCACACGACAGGAAAAAAAAGTAAGGTTTTAGGTGTCAAATGTCAGAGTAACCAAGAAACGAATTTTTCATAAACACGGTCCGGTAATATAGGAATGATGGTTAAGGGCGTAGCAAAGACCAGAGATAACCAAGGGAATTACCGGAGTAAATACCGGTAGATCGTGTTTAATCGACTTAAGACACGGCAATCCAAATGCAAACCCGGTAGCTCGGCCACCGGTCAGGATGACAGATGACGGAAAAGTCATACTTCGTGACGTCATCGGGCTTGGCGCGCTTAAAAGGTCGTTTGAAATGCTTTTGACACGCGCGAAACTTTAAAGAATTTTTACCAAGTTATTACTGATATTTAAGGAGTAATAATTGGGGAATACTTTTTTTAGACCTAACTAAATCATATTATTGAAAAAAAAAATTAGAAAGTTCCCTATTACCGTGGTTGATAGATAATTTTATTTCTGACCGATTTAAATGTTTGTTCATTTTTAAACCGGAATAAATGTTTCAATTTATTACCTTTCCGGTATATTTGAATCAGGTGCCGTCAATAATGACATTGACGTTGTAATGACATGAATAAAAAATAGTTATTTTAGCATTTCTTGTTTTATTTTACCTGTAAAAGGCAGAGGGAATTAGAGAATCTTTAATATCCCAAGGTAGTTATAACCCTCTTTATTGATAGCGTAACCATGATGATATAAACTTATAATATCCCGGTCAGAAATAAATAAATTTGTATTTGTTTACTTATTTTATTACTCATTAGTTTGGCATATCATGTCATAACATGAATTTGACAAAATTTTAATCTAGATTTGCTTAGATTATGGAGAACCATAGGGTAGGAGGCTGATCGACAATGGCAGCATTTTCAAATTCTGTCCCGGTTTTTTGGTTAGTTCGCTATTGGCCGATAGATGGCTCTCGCGTCCGAAGTGGGCTGATGTTGTCTTCTTCTTCTTCGTTTTTAATGTGGAAAACTAGATCCTCCATAGTTTTTAGCTTTTACTTAAACCCTTTATTTTTCTGTGCTTTTACTTTTGACAATTGACATTTTATTTTTCGAAATAACAAATCATGTTTGAAGGCAAGACAAGACAAGTAACGTTGTATTGTAATTAATTTCCATATTTATAATGAATAATGGTACAATTTATAAAAGTAGAGTTTGCTTTGTGTCGGGGTGGTAAGACAGGATCTTCTTCAGAGATGAAACGCAGCCAAATAAGTCTCTTTCTAGCTCCAAAGGTAAATCCCTCTAGCTAGAATGTTCCTGTATTTTAAAAACGAAGCATCGTTGGAACTTTATACAGGCCGAGTTTACTAATAAGTATAACAAAGTAAGTGTAAATTCATATAAAAGTCCTTATTTGTTCCTTAAAGAACTAATTTAAATAAAAATAGTTATCGCGTCCATAAGAAACCATTTATTTGATAGCCCACTTCGAACACGAGCGCCATCTTATGGCAACTTGTAAAGCTGAATTACCGATGCTAATTTGGGACCGAATCCAATGCATTGCGATCGGCCTCCTACCTCAAGTCCTCCATAGCTTAGATATATCGTCCCCATATCATTGTGATCTAAACCAAGCCCTACGTTTTTTAATCCAAACCCTCTTTGATGTAAATAATTTTTGCTAGCACGGTATTAAATCAATAAACAAAGGGATGTCAGCGTCTTGGCATCTTGTCATAAGTTGACAAGCTTAACGAACCTTAAATTATTTAGTTGAAATTCGTGACGCTGACGCCTCCCCACCTGGATCCGTCAAAGTGCCTTTATGAAGAGGCTAGTATACAGTGTGTTGTATCAGCCAAATGGAATAAATTTGATAATAAATACATGGCGTCGTGTCCGAAAAAACGCTCGGACACGTTGATTGGTATTTCTAGGTGCGCTTTTTATCAAATAACCCTTTTTATACCGGGTGTATCATGTAACAGTAGCCAATACCAACTTTATAATTTTAAATACAACACCCTGTATATTATTCAATTTTTGGATTCTTCAGAAAATTTTAGAAATATCCTATACCTATCGTCAACTGTTTCGGAAATATTAAGTATTTTCAGATTTATTGCATTTCAGCGTTTCTTTCTACTGATATAAAATAAAAAAAGTATAAATAGTTTTGTTTACTTTTGTTTAAAACTCCTGACCTTAGCAAATTGTTGTCTGTCTGCATGACAGTAGTTGTCAGTGTTATAGCCGTTTGAATTTCGTTAACTTGTAAGGGTTATTTTTTGAATTTAAAAGAGTGAAATCTATCTATATAAATAAAATATCGGTTTGAAAATATTGTTTTGTAGCTTTTCGTTTCAATGCCAATATCTGCTCATTTAGCGAACAGTACTGACATATGAATAAAGCTTTTTCTTTCAATATATATCGGACGGATGGAAAATGAGTTTCCAACGCTATCTCGGGCGCCACCCCTTGGATTAATATGGTAAGGGGCCCACGATGCACCAGGTAGCTTGTTACAGTGGAGAAAATTAAACCAGGCGTTCAACTACGCATTTAGCGACTATTTTTTTTTTAAAGCGTCCTGAAAGAAACAGTTTCGGTGAAGGAAAATAAAACAATCGATTCGGTACAACATTTTGTATTATGAATTAACTCTCAGTAAATTACAAAATCGGTTTTAATGAAATGAAATGAAATGATCCGGCTATTCTACTAATATCGGTTTTGAATAATGCGCATGTTATCAAATTCGCAAGAAACGCGGCGGTTGTCTCAGCGGTAGCGGTAAACGGTCGCGGTCGGTAGCAGGCGGCAAGTAAGGTTTGCGGTTAACTTTATCAGATTCGGTCAGTGGAAAGGTAACGCGGTACGTGGACTTGCGGCTGTGCTTTAGAACGCGGTTTGTTTGTGCTATCTACGGACAGGTGTGCGGTATTTGCGAGACGGGCGCGGATGTAAAACTTTAACCGAGGCGGCCGGAAAAAGTTCCTAACTAAGCGGTAATATGACCAACAGTTGGTAGCGGTTCGGTAAGACGTCGTTTCCCTGCGAGTACGCGGCTAAATATAACGTATTAAAACTAAACTTGCGGCCGGGCGCGTTCTTGTAATGTAGCAGTAGGTAGGACGGAGAAGGTACTATATAGGTAAAAGGTGTGTGTAAGATAAAGTCGGTGTGTGTATAGAAACCCGATATTTACCCGTTTTAACTGTTAGTTAGAACGAGACAGGATCCCTGCAGAAATCCGGTTTCGTATTGTTGCAAAGAAGACAAAAATAGCTGAAGGCTAAGAATGAGACCAAGCTACCCGGTCCTTATTCCAAGAGCAGTCTGGTTTCATAGGTGAGGATAAACGTTGATCGGTGTGTGCGTGAGAGTGAGATAGAATTAAGAACGAGACAGAACTACCCGGTACTTATTCCAAGAGTAGTTCGGTCTCGTATGTGTATGACAAAGATAATATAGCGGTTCGCGTGTATTCAAAATAAGACAAAGCCACTCGGTACTTATTCCAAGGGCAGCTTTATCCTATACGCAAGAAACAAAGCAAACATATAATCGGCCCGGTGTGTGTATAAGAAAGTGTAAGATAGTACCTAAAACCAGTGTGTTAAAGTGAGAACCATACCTTATAACCAGAACGTGCAGCGGTCTACGAAAATGGAAGCGGCGGTTCGGATGGTAGTTTCTTACCGTCGGTCGGTCAGCCTCGGTGGTCGTCGGTCGGATCGGGAGCGGTTCTACGATGTCGAGTGGTCGGGACGGTGAGAACACGAGTTCTGATTTAAAATGGGTCGATTTCCCGTATAAATTGACTCGGCGAAACACAATTGTGGCGAAACTACGTCACGGTCATAGACGCGGTAGTACCGTACGCGCTTCGATCTCGCGCGGAAGCATCTGGGGGTACGGTACGCGCTTGGACTTGGCGGCGCGCTCAGCAGTACTAACGAGTGTGGCCGGAAAATGATGAAAACTATTTTCCCGATGTTTCGCGACGGAAAACTTAATAGATTTAAACAGTAAAAATTAAATGAATTATTTACGTACACGAATGAACTTTGTAGCACGAAAAATAAGAAAGTAATATCGGACACGCATACTAACCTTTTAAAAATATAAAACAAAGCGGTAAAAATATTAGAAAACCCCGGAAAAATATAGTATCTTCGTTACAAGCTGCATATCAGAAACATTGTTTATTTAACAGAAATAATATAAATAAAATGATACCTACTTGCTACTATACAATACAATATAGTCTATATTGTTCGTTGGCTGTGATGTGGTTGTTTATATTTTAATTTAAATGTTTTATTGACTTTTTAATTGTTCATAAGGTCTGATAATGCCGATAAGGCGAAACATGTCACCTTAACCTAACTTGGGTACTAAAATAAAGGTTTATGTGAGACCGTGACTTTGTGTCTTTTTCAATTCAATTTACATTTAAAATCAGGTCTCTTTGAGAAAAATGGACGATTCCTTCGAATTTCTTGCCAACTTTGACAAACTTATATCCTGATCCAGCAAACCAACAACTTCCAGTGAATATGCTATGGTTTCAGCCAGATGGAGCATCGCCACATTACCAAATCAATGTCCGGCAGTACCTCAACCGAGTATTACCACATCGGTGGATAGGAAGGCGTGGATCGATGGAATGGTCAGCACGATCCCCTGATCTGACGCCATTAGACTTCGTCTTATGGGGTTATGTCAAAAATATTGTATATACATACTGTATAACTAAACCCCTCGACTTAGCTGACTTAAAAAGACGAATGACGCTTGCGATTAGATCGGTCACGCCTGAGATGTTCAGAAACATTAGAATAAATTTCTATTTGAAAATAGGATGTTGCCAAGACGTTCGCGGCGAGCATTTTCAACATCTCCTATAGTGGATTTCACCTTAGTTTTTAATGCTTTGACGTCTCTCTTGTCAAACATATTAGCCAACACGTGATTTTAAAATCCCTAATTCTATAAACGGCTTTCAGGCACGGGCATTGGCTAGATTAACAAGAGATGGATATATAACTGACAGTATAGTTACATGTACATGACGAAGATGCACACTACACAGTTCAATACGTTGCCCTTCAATGAGCTCAAACTCGTCAAAAGCACAGCATCGCTCGTATATGCCGTTAGTATGTGCATCTTTGTCTTACGCATTTGCTCTCGCATATCTCTTTTCGTACTTCATTAATTCGATTGTCTCGTCGCGTTCTTTAAATATCACAGAGCCGCATTGGGACTTGGGACACACCGCGCACCGCGTGCATTCTGCTGTTAATTCTTAGAGTCTTTAATTCTTGATCGTTCGTGTTATTGTTTTTGGTATTTTTCAGACAGCATTTTGCTTATATTTTGTGCGTATTAGACTTTTTGGTTTTAAACTGCCGGACTGTGTGTATCTGTGACGTGTTTCTTTTTATGCAAAAGTAAGTAAATAATTATTAATGTCTCGGACGGTGACGACGACATCGACAGCTTGTCAGATGAAGACCAAAAATAATAGGGAACTTGCAACAAAATTAAATTTGAAAACCACAGTGAACCATTATGCTAAAATAAGTTTTACATACAGTTGTATTGAAGAGTGCTTGAGGTATCTGTTCTGCAAACGCATGGACAAAAATATTTTTTGTAGTATCTACTTACATTATTTTTTCTTTAATTATTAAAAAAAATACCTAATTCGATAACATTACAAACTTTTATTGTTTTATTATAAACCAACGAAAAGTTAGACCTATTGTAAACTTCAAACTCTTTAGAACCTAGTCTAAAGAAAAAAAGATCTACCCGTGAATAAGAAAATAAAAAAGTAAACAATAAGCTATATATACCCTATAAATAATACCCAAATAATCAAAGGTATTGTTAGATTTTTATAAAATTATGATATTTAGTATTAGTATCACCAAGTAACTCAGATTGTGCATAGTTACGCATTGTCTACTTTGAAATTTAATTTAAAATTTTGAATGTTAAACTATTTTGTGTTGTATTCCCACACAGACTTACATGGTCCATAGTGTATGCAACTCATTATGTATATTATATTTCTTGAATGTACACTGTTGTTGTAATAAATAAAAAAAAAAAAAAAAAAAAAAAAAAAAAAAAAAATATAATATATAGATTTTTTCAACTTAACACTGCATGGTCTAAAATTAAATTAAAAAACAAAATAATTCTTTAATAAAAAACGTAGTTACTTATTGATGATACTAGATTCACGACTGCCCCTTATATATTTTTTATTGTGCTAAATTAAGAGTGTGTTTTTACCAAAATAACAGCACTTTATTATATTATGAATAAAAATTAAATGAAATTGTTTTTCTGATATTCTATCCCATTTCCATTCCCCTTCAGTGTTTTTTTTTAAATATCTTAAAAATTGCTTAGGTAATTCTCGTTTCCATCCATAATTATAACTACAAATAAATTGACCCATGTTCATACATAATTTTTAAGTTCGGCCCTGGCCAATCCTTAAGTTCTGTAAAAAGAAATGTTATAAATGACATGTGTCAGCGGCGGCCATTAAAAAGTAAGGTGAAATCCACTATACGTTATTGTTTTTTTTTTGTTTTTTATACATTATCAAGAAATATACAGTATTACTTATTAGTTTTTGAATGTTGTTAATTTTTGCAATAAATCTGAAAACACTTAATATTTCCGAAACAGTTGAAGATAGATATAGGTATAGTATTGTACATGAAAAATATGTCTGTTTTCTGATGAATCCAAAAATTGAATAATATACAGGGTGTTGCATTTAAAATAAGAAAGTTGGTATTGGCCACTGTTAGATGATACACCTTGTATAAAAAGTTTTTATTGAAGAAAATACGCAACTAGAAATACCAATCGACGTGTACGAGCGTTTTTTCGAAAACGCTGTAAATGCGGGTAGCTACGGGAATAAATCACTGTAAATACGCAGTCAGATTCATATTATACAGTATATTGAAACAGCTAATTAAATAAATAATTTAAATTAGTAAATCCCAATTTTAAAACTTTTAAAGCTTTGGTTCATCGTAACTCTTGACTACAAATAAAACTATGGTTTAAAAAGTTTCAATTAAAAACTTCGATAGTTGGAAAGCGAAACTAAATAAATAATTTTCGATCTTAAAACCTTTTAGCCTTGAGGCAGAGTAACTCTTAACGACAAGTAGAACTATGCTTTATGAAAGTTTTAATTGAAAACTACGAAAGTCAGGAAAAGAAACTACTCTCTTTTATTATGAAAATGCGATTTGTAACTATGTTTAAGTTGTTTCATGTCATGTAACAAAGTTTATCAAGTTAAAAGAAGAAATAGGAGCATATTCATTTATTGTTTATAATTAATATAGCATCTATACTTACAAAATATTGATTTAAAATGATTTAATAATTGGAAAATGATATAGAAAGGTTTGTTGTGCTATTGGACATTCGGAAAGTCCCTATTGGCTAGGATTGTTCCATGATACAAAGAAAACAACCGTTTGTTTCTTATGGTAAATTGTGCTTTAATATTTGAGTAAAGGCCGGTTCTCATATACGCTTCAACGCGCTTTACTACGCTTGACTTCATGGAGCAACAAAATGTATCTTTCAATTATTCTCATGCTTCCTTATGTACTCGTTCTCAGTTACGCCGCGCCTCACTTGGCTTGAACGCGCTTGACGCCTCCAATTGTCGGTGGTAAGCGCGTGGTAAAGCGCAGCGACGCTCTATCAAGTACAAGTGGGAATCACCAAAGCAGCAGTGTGCACGTGGCCGCCGCAATTACTATAGATTTTAAAACCAGTTTAGCAAGGTTGCGTTCAAATTTTATTGTGAGTAAAAATGACTCATATAGATGACCAAAACTCTCCCTCTTCCACTCTTCCAATCTAGCTCGAAAAATGCTATGTACTCTCGACGCTTTTTTCGTTTTTCATACTCGTCGCATACAAGCGCTAAAACAATCTCCTCATCTGATGATGTGCTATCGCTTCCTGAAGACATGATTCTTTAACCCACAATATAACCTACTTTAACCACTGTTTTCGTTGAACTGACGCGCCTTGCCGCCTGGTCAAGCGCTAATGTGAATAGTCTTCTTCATTTTGATGCCTTGTCGCGACGCGAAGTCAAGCGGAGTAAAGCGCGTTGAAGCGTATATGAGAATCGGCCATAAGTCAATTTTAATATTATCATGTCCTAATATCATCGGTCGATGACAAATGCCTGGTGTCAGCTGTCAGAAAACGAATGGGTTCAATGCATAGACATATATTGACCCTTAGATCCGTATAGCTGATCTGAAGCGCTAACAAAAGTTAAGTTTTATGGGTAAAAAAATACGTCCGTACGTATGGCGCGAAGGGTCAGATCCCCTAGCGCCCAACAGGGATGGGCATCCGCACAACCCTCTTGTTATTAGGTTTCCCTTCTTTATCGACATTATATAAATACACTCAAGAACCGACTCGGCGCTATTTTTGTTGTTACGTTTTCCTGTGGATTTCTTGTATTCTTTGCTCTTAGGTACTGTCCTATTCCTTCTTCTTTTTCTTCTTCTTCTTCTTATTTGCTGAGCCTAGTTATTTTGGTCAAAAAAGTAGAACAAGTGCCAGTTTCTTGACAATAAATTGTGGCAAGAACTTGGGGGAAAATTTCAGCTGTTCCACCCTCTACTTGGCATGCTCCCAGACGATGGTAAAATCCAGCGACGGAATTCCGAATGGCTTCAGCCGGTATGTCTCCAATCTAAATTTGTAGTTCAAATCTTGAATATTACTGGGCCTATTTTGGTAAACTTTTTTTTTAAATATCCCTAAAGAAATTAGTTTAGAGCGCTAAGTCTGGGGACCTCCGTGGCCATTCAATTGTACCACGTCGTCCAATTCAGCGACCTGGAAATATCTCATATAAATATCTTCTCACATTGACACCAAAATGCGGGTGAGCACCATCTTGCTGAAACCAAATTGTTTCATTAGGTACCTATATCTGGATCTACTTTGTTGTGAAAAATTACAGCTAGAGTAGGAAACAACTCGAAGGTTAAGAAATCCAGGTACCGTTCAGCTGTGAGGTTTCCTTCAAAAAAGAATGGCCCCAGAATTCGGTTATTAATGATACCTGCGCATACATTTGCTTTCTGGGGCCTCTGAGTATGCGCTTCAAATATCCATCGTGGATTTTCTTGACTTCAGTTGACTCTGTTAATCACCCCCACGCCGTTTAAATAAAAAGTAGCTTTATCCGAAAATAATATGTTTTGTGGAAATCTATTATTCTGTGAAACAATGAAGATTTCTTACCTTGGAAGATAAAAAACATCAATGATTTATCATTTCCGCTTATTTAAATAGAGATTTTTCAAAAACTTTTAACAGTCGCCATTTTGAAATAACTTGACAGAATCGCGCCAAAATTTATGAGCATACTGTTGTACAAGATATTAGCTTTCAAATGATGTATCACAAGAGGTAAAGTCGCCACAGTGGATCTTTTCCCGTGCGTCATCACTTTCACGTCATCAAAATCGTATGAATCAAATCAAAATTACTAGACGAAAAAAGTCAAAACTAAGTCTAAGTTCATAAAATGGACGTGCCTGCCTACCGTTTGACGTACCTTCATAATATCCCGAAAAATTATTTATAATTCCAAGTTTCTCTCGGGGTTTATTCGTACTCTAACGAAAATGAAGAAATTGACAAACAAATGTTAATACATTTAATACTATTTTTAAAGCTTAAAATCTAGAAAAGTTTGGTGTTTTATTGTGTTGGTGTTTAAAATCGCAAAAGTCAAATTTTTGACATCCTTTCATTTGAGGGAATTTAGCCACTGCCCTAAACTTTTCAAAGAACTTTCACGGTTAGAATATTTAAAATAAATAAACTATTATAAAAATCCATAAATACTTACCGCCCAAACAGATGGTGGGTATAATTAGCTCTAAAAAGAACTATTTAAAAAAAAAGGAACAGTTTTAAGGCACACAAATTTACAAAATACAAATTAGATTGGCAGATCAAAACAAGGTTGACAATGACGTTCTAAAATACAACGGTAGTCAACTAAACAAATAATAAAAATGGGAAAGAAAGAAAAAACAAAAAGTCTTCCTCCACAAAATTTAATAGAATAATTCTTAAGGGTCTCTACATGTTTCGAACGTAGAAACGTTCATCATCAGGAGACAGAAAATGTAATTAAAAAGTGCTGATGGTTTTAGCAGAAGAGAAAATGGTAAAGGACCTTAATGGAGCTTTCATGGGATCGAAAAATATTTTTGATGTGTAAAAGAGCCATAAAATGGAGAGATTAAAGAAATTTAAACCATATTCAGTATGTGAGAAGTCAGTATAAGTGGTCTAAGATAGATAAAAATGAGGAAGAAGAAGGATCTTTCTAAAAAGAAAGTATAAAAATTATTTAATTTTAGTAAACATTTTAAAGTTTTTGTCAAAAAGACTTAGGTGGACCACCAGTCTCTTTTTTATGTGGTTTTCATCACCTGTGTGATAACCACTACAAATTTTACCCAAATTTTCTCCACCTAAGTCTTTTTGACAAAAACTTTAAAAAGTTTACTAAAATTAAATAATTTTTATACTTTCTTTTTAGAAAGATCCTTCTTCTTCCTCATTTTTATCTATCTTAGACCACTTATACTGACTTCTCACATACTGAATATGGTTTAAATTTCTTTAATCTCTCCATTTTATGGCTCTTTTACACATCAAAAATATTTTTCGATCCCATGAAAGCTCCATTAAGGTCCTTTACCATTTTCTCTTCTGCTAAAACCATCAGCACTTTTTAATTACATTTTCTGTCTCCTGATGATGAACGTTTCTACGTTCGAAACATGTAGAGACCCTTAAGAATTATTCTATTAAATTTTGTGGAGGAAGACTTTTTGTTTTTTCTTTCTTTCCCATACTTTTAACTCCACTTTAAGCATGGACTACTTCTTCAAATTAAATAATAAAAAGTAATTAATTGACGTTTATAGTTTTATTCTGGTCTAGCACGTTATATTATTGCGGAATCTTGTAGACGTTCTTTTATGCTTTTATTGAAACTTGTTACTGTAATAAATAAGGATGCAGAGTTATTAACCACGTTGAGTCCTGATCGTTGATTGATGACGCACGGGAAAAGATCCACTGTGGCGACTTTATGTTTCTATTTAAAAAAAAATCGATGTCGTCATATCTTTGACAAATAATGTCTATACAAAAAAAAACGAATAACGTCAAAATGTGAGCATATACAGGGTGGTCTTTAAGTACATCAAGAAAATCTAGGATATGATTCCTGGCATCAATTTAAGTTGAAAAGTTCATATGGACTTATGCCCTAAAATGCTTACCCTCTAAAATACAGGGTGTTGAAATATTTTCCATTTTCCTTTAAAACTACCATTTTTTTCAAAAAAATAGTAGAGACAACTTTTGTTCCGCTTATATCAGTAATGCATAAAAAAGCATCAGAATTTAAAAAAAACAGTGGCGTATCACATATTTTCACACAAAAAATATTGATGGTATCTTCATGCTGGTGGAAGTAGGCAAACCCTTTTTTTAACCAAAAAGTGCAGTTTAATACGAAATCAATCGACATCAATTTTCAATACCGTATCTTCAAGGAGTTTCGAAATTTTAAAAAAACAATTATTTTTTAAAAATGTTTTAACACCCTGTATCTTAGAGGGTAAGCATTTTAGGGCATAAGTCCATATGAACTTTTCAAACTTAAATTGATGCCAGGAATCATATTCTAGATTTTCTTGATGTACTTAAGGACCACCCTGTATAAACCTAAATTGACTGTGTTCGAGCGTTTCCCCCAAAATTTACAGGTTAAGGCTACATTAATTTTATTCCGGACTTCTGGGAAACCTTGTATAATGAATTTTAAAGTGGAATTACTTATTATTTTTATATTTTTTCGAGAAGCGATTTACTTCGAGATAATCTACCAATATTCTGTGACACCTCACCAAAGTTTAAGGTATGTGTAAAGAATTAATTTAATTTTTAATTTTTATGGTATCTTTTTAATAACATTCCAAACCTCAGAAGCAATAATTAGTTTAATTATATATAAACCATAATCCATAATAATATTTAATCAGTCCCTTTAATTATAAAATTTAAATTATTTGGTTGCATCGACGTGTGATAAATTCCAATTACTTGTCAATTAAAAGCAACGTTGAAAATTTATAACTGGAACGGGATTAATTAGCTAAAATATGTTATTTATTGCCTTTTTAAGAATTTTAATATTGCTGGTATTAACTCTTCTGCCTTTGGGTTATGTAAATAATTAAATGTCAATTTTGCATGATAAACGCAACCGATAAAAGCAATGGTTGTTAGCTTTTCAATCATTTAATAGTAGGTTTTGTAGTTATCACAAACTGTTAAAGTTTAATTTCTGGCTAGAATATGAAATAGGTAGGAATTTACAGTTTTACACTAGTACATTTACGTTTTTTCTTAGATCCAAGCAATAAACATATACTTACATTTAATTAATATATGATCAATTTATAAATATACAGTTTAGATACGTGGCCAATAAAATAAGGGAGGACAAAAAGTGCTCGTCAGCATAAACCACCCACGTTCTGTACGTGGACCTTGTCCAGCGTTTTCACAAGGGGGACATGAAGAACGTTTTTTAAGTGTTAACTATCCGACAAAGTTAAAAAAATTCATTCGTTTGCCATTTCCATTCTAGTCCTTATCGGATTTCTACAAGTAACTTACGTATTTTTCTAGTTTATAAAAGCTTTTATTAAAAACATGGCTGCTAAAAATATTGGAAGCTTAATAGACAGCGACGCTGACAGCGTTATTCTAAAGAAACATAATTTTATTTATTTATTTATTTTACATTAAGGAATACAGACGGGACGAACCCAGGAACAGTATTCACTAAATAAAAAGTGTATAGTTCTAACATTATAGCAGTTTTACTTACATAAAAAAAATAAAGATATATAAAAATATGTTTTTAATTTATTATTAATTATTTTTCTTTTTCTTTCTGTATATTCGTACTTTGTTAATTTTGTAAACAACAAAAATAAATTTATGTTTGTCCACTTACTCTATTACTCATTAGTTGGGCTTATCATGTCATAATATGAATTTGACAAAATTTTAACCAAGATTTGGTTAGATATATCGTCCCCATATCATTGTGATCTAAACCAAGCCCTACGTTTTTTAATCCAAGCCCTCTTTGGTGCATGTAATTTTTGCTCGCACGGTAGTTCCGAGGTAACTTCTATACTATTAACGATCGCCGCGATAATATAATATTTCAAAAATAGTTGCAAGCTGTCACTCTAAATGTCACCAGTAATAGTGATTTAACAAACTAGTGTATTAATAAGGGCGATTAATAATCGAGACGATTTTAACTTGTGAGCCCAGCGAGCACGTTAATTTGTTGAGATTATTAATCGCTATTTAATATACGCGTTAGTTACAATATTTTTCCGTCGATTGTCTTGGTAATAGATTATATTTTTTTTTTATTTAGAACCAAACTACATATTATAACAAATTTTTGAATTTCAAACTTATTGAAATCGACAGAAACTATGGCAACGCCATTATGTACGCGGCAGTGCGTGCTTTGTAGTATGTTTGGTTGCCTAAAATCGTTTTATAATAAAAAAAATCATGCATTAATAGGGGCCATTAATGTATGATTTTTTATACATTAATTAAGGTTGTAAATACACGGTCGACGGAAAAATATAATTAAACAGTTATAAATTTAGTCACTGGATAGCTAAGTGTTCAAGCGTTGTGTGTCTTGTAACAGATTTTACGTCTTTCTTTGGAAAACATAATAACATTTTTACTGTTGGCCTATTTATACTAACACAAATTATAGTATATTTTGGAAACGGAAGGGTAATCGGAGAATCTGCTCTATGAGAAACAGAGTGTAAGGATAGGATAGGAAGTAAATCGTATGTGTCATTTCTGAGAGATTTGGTAACAGCAGAGCTGTTGCAATTACTTTTAAAAAGTAATTCAATTACAATTACCCATTACCCTCCGAAAAAGGCATCAATTACAATTACCAATTACTAACAGTATGATAAAAATATTTAAACTACCAATTACCCACTAAAAGTAATTGATTCCTTGATCAATTACCGCATTCGAATTACTGAGTTTAATTCAATTACTTTTATACTAATTCAATTACTTTATAGTAATGAAACTACCCTAAAAGTAATTGAATTACTCTGAATCTATAAATTATAAGCACTTTTTTGGCAAATAAATTACTCTGAGTAATTTAATTACATTTTGATAATTGAATTACATTCTGGTATTTGAATTACAGTTTGGTAATTGAATTACATTTTTTAAATTGAATTAGTATACCGGGTGTACACGGAAGGTGGTTCGCCCCTCTATTTTTTTATTTTTTAAGATAATGGAATACAATTCGGGGGATTTGTATACGACAAAAAATTGCATTTTTTGACATGTGACATAAACTTTCTATTTTTAAATGGGACACCTGGTACATTTTTCCCTTCTTTGACTCCATATGACACTTTAAATACAACGATGTGTCACTTGTCACTTTTTGTCACCAAGCAAATATTTTTTTTTCAAATTTATTGTTTTATCTAGAGGGCTATAAATACCAAAAAATCACTTATTTCAGTTCTTTAATCTTGGGAAAAATACAATTTTACTATTTTTGGTCCAATGCTATGTGCTATGTGCTGTGTAAAATTTAATCTTTAAAGTTGTATAGCTTATTTTTTTTAAATGGTAACATGGTGGCTCTCGGGTTAAGAAGAAAGAGGATTTTATTACGATTATTTTGATACCATACACTATTAGGTTTTATAAAGCTTCCATTAAAAAACTTTAAAAAGTTAACTTAGAACTTTCCTAAAATAAATCATATTTTGAGAATTAATTTAGATTTAAATGTATCAAGTAGCCTGTGACCAGCAAAACTGATAAAACAAAATCATGCCTTTAAGAAAATTGACATGCCAACAGCTTATGCCAAAGTAAACTAATTTGTTGTTTAAAAAACATGGAAAATAATAGTTTTACAAGGAGTGAAAAAGTATAAAACGAAGAAGCGATTTTGACGAAACAAATTATGGGGTCGTATAGTATTTGATGCGGAGACTTCGGGAAAAATAAGCAAAAAATTCTTCTGTCAATATGTCAAATCGTTTAAAAAATAATGATATTAATAAAAAAACTATAAGGTCGTATGTATATTGACGGTGGAAAGTTGAAAAAATACACAAAAAATTCTCTTGTCAAAATTTGACACCTGTCAATATGTCAGAATTATTACAATAACCGATAGTAATGAAACAAACGTGGAGTCGTATAGATATTGTCGCTAAGAATGGAGAAAAAATTTTAAAAAAATTTTACCCGTCAAAATAATATTTTGAAATTTTTTGTCGTTTGTTCGGGTTTGTGTGTATGTTTGTTTGTAACCGACTTCTTTGAATCCGATTTTGACCTACTTTAAACTGCCAGATTTAATTTAAATTTTGTAGACTTATCAAGAACCGCTGAATAATATACTAATTCAACTCAGTCTACTCAGAAAAAAAAATTTTTCTTCAAAATAACTCAAACTAAAAAATTAAAATCAAATATAGTTTAAAAAACTAAAAAACACGCTTTAATAATTAATCAAACTAAAAACTGGAAAATAAATATAGTTTAAAATAATTCTTGAAATTCTTAATATAGGCAGAAAATAATAATGAACAATAGACATTAGTATTATAGTGAAAAAGAAGCGTGGGACGCTTTGTGCTATATTTTTCGTATATCGAGCACCCCACGCTTTTTTCACAATAATACTAATGTTTATCGTTGATTATTATTTTCTGCCTATATTAAGAATTTCTAGAATTATTCTAAACTACCTATATTTATTTTCCGCTTTTTAGATTAATTATTAAAGCGTGTTTTTTTAAACATTATTTATTATTTAATATGATTTACTTGTTGAAATAAAACAAACGTAATATTAGGGAAAATAAAAAAATATTTTTTTCTTTCTAGAGTAAAGGAATTCTGAAAATTTTTAAAGGAATTTCAATTACTTTTAATTTAATTGAATTATTCGGGAGTAATTAAATTACTTTTAATGTAATTGAATTATTTGGGAGTAATTCAATTACTTTTTAAAATAATTGAATTACCTTTAAGTAGTTCAGTTACCTCAGATTTCTTAAAACCAATTACCAATTACAATTACTTTAGCACAGTAATTGGAAAATCAATTACAATTACTATTTTCAAAAAGTAATTCAATTGCTAAAAAGTATTTGAACACGATTTTTCAATTATTTTAATTTAATGACCGACAGCTCTGGGTAACAGCGGAGGGCAAAAACGCGATGATAAACTCTTAAAATGTTAATTGCTATTGAGAGGAACAATATAATAAATTACGACTCTCACTTACAATTTGCAGCATTACCGGTCGAGTTATGACGGTCATTTGTTTGCCTTGAACACAATATGCTACAAACAATACAGGGTGTTTGGGGAGGAAAGGGCAATGTTTTGGGAATGTGTACAGAGGGTGAAAATAAGAGAAATAAAACTATATGTTTTAGTTCGATTCTCAACCATATCTGAAATAATAGGTTCTAAAGTTTTTGTAAGTTAATTTTAATTTTAAAAGCGAATAATAGCAGGTACTGCAGTACAAACTAACTAACAGAATATTTTTAAAAACCCATCCATCAACTTCAATACATTTTTCGGTACGTTGGTTAATTGCTCGGATAGCACGTTGGATTGAGTGGGGATTGTTTTTTTTATAAAAGCTGCAGCATTGAAAATTCGATCGCGGAGTGCTTCTCTAGTTTCCACTCGTGTTTCATATACTAGCGATTTCATCCATCCCAAAAGGCAATAATCAAGCTAGTTTAAGTCTGGTGACCTCGGTGGCCAAACTCTGCCAATTCAGCGATTAGGAAAACAATAATTTAAGAAATTTCGCACACGGGGACTAAAATGAGGTGGGGCTCCATCATGTTGGAAGTACATTCGTTGTCGAACATTTACCAGAACATCATCCAAAATGTGTATCAAATGGTCTTCCAAAAACCGTAAATATCCTTCTCCAGTAAGACGCCCATCCATTTCAAATGGACCAAACAACTGGTCGTTGAGCATTCCACACCAGACATTAATACTGAATCGATGTTAAAAGTTTCATTCAATTGTAGCATGTGGGTTTTCATCTGACCACCGATGTTCATTGTGGCAATTATTAATTCCATCACGAGTGAACTGAGCTTCATCGCTAAATAAAATGTATTTGTGCAGACTTCGATTTTTATGGATCCATTTACAAAATTGTACCCTTGAAGCAGGATCACTATCTAGAAGATGATGAACGGGTTGAACGTGAAAAGGTTTTAAACCGTTTTTTCTAAGTGACTCCTATACGGCTGGATGTGATGGTATATGAAGTTCATTTGCAACCCGTCTCGTACTTATACCTGAGTTCTCTGCGACAATATCCAGAACATTTTCTTTATTTTCCACATCTAGACCCTGCACTCTCTTAGAAACAATTCTTACGCTTGGAAACATTCCAGTTTTCTGAGCACTTGCAAACACTTTTTGAAAAACTCTCCTATTAGGAACTCTTCGATTTGGAACATGACGTCGATATTCATTAACTTCGCGCATCGCACTACCGTTACAGTAACCGTACACGAATATCATGTCGGCATACTACCTCTGACTGAATGTGTGGGTCATTGTCAGTATGAAAATCTTGGATCAAGTCGATACGCTCAATATGAAGCTAACAACTACTATGCATGCCAAAACTATCAATCGAAATGTTTCCGACGTTTAAAACTAAAGCCTCCTTCATTATTTCAATTTAAAAAAATTCAGAACTGGTTATTTCAGAAATTGTTGAGAATCGAACTAAAACATATGGGTTTCTTTCTCTTATTTTTACCCTCTGAACACATTCCCAAAATATTGCCCCTTTCTCCCCAAACAACCTGTATATTATACAGAGTACTAATTAAAATAAGCAAGTTTGAGACACCTTCCGGTATAACCGGAAGTCGCATATGGTCACTGTTATTTCATTAGGAGACAGCGTCTCCGAAAACCCTAATATATAAATTTGCAAAATTCAACTCGTATCACTTTCCGAAATATTGTAATGGGCAGTCACCAAGAGACAGCCTGTATGTCCACGAATTATCTTATCAGACGACATTTTTATTCCTTTTATGTGGGCGCGTTCCGACGCTTCTTTTTATGCCCAATGGCGCTGGCTGGTAAAATAATAAAATGTAACTGAAACCTTTACGCCACATCAAAAATAAGATATTAAAGTTACGAAAAAAGGCTGGCAAAGGAAAACTTAGATGGTTTATTTCACGCATTAGCGACCAGATTTGTCCAAAGGATCATCCAATTATTTTTTTAAATCGTAATATTCGATATAAGTGGGTTTTTAATATAAGGTACCTCTTTAACAGTAGGTGATCGTTGGTCGTGTCTATGGCAAGTAACTTAAAGGAAAAAAATATCTTCTAAAAAAATAACAGATAAAAAACTAATACACAGTGATTTAAGCAGTTCTAATGTGCTCTGCAACCCGAGAATAATGTCGCAGTTATAGCATTAACAACGGTATGTAAGGTCGTAGGATCCACTAAGTGTCCACTAAGTGTTGAATTAAAATGAAATTTTAGTTATTTAATTTTAACTAGATAATTGCGTTTAATAAGTTATAACAGTCATTATTTTTCTTGAATACTGTAAAACATGTTCAAAGTAATAAAACATCCAGTAGCGTTTGACAATATCATAATTATTATTACTAGTGGTTTCTTTGAGGTAGGTAGGAAAATTATTTGCATCAAAGAGGGATTGGATTAAAAAACGTAGGGCTTCATTTACATCACAATGATATGGGGACGATATATCTAACCAAATCTAGGTTAAAATTTTGTTAAATTCATATTATGACATCATATATCAAACTAATGAGTAATAAAATAAGTATACAAATACAAATTTATTTTTGTTGTTTACAAAATTAACAAAGTAAGAATATACAGAAAGAAAAAGAAAAATAATTACATAAAATTCAAAATATTGTCTCTATACCACTGTGCTGTAACTGTGTTATGAAATAAAATGGGACCAACAATTCTTCTTCGGGAAACAGCTAACCAGACACCAATTTATTGAGGGTGCAATGTGGACACTACAAAAAAATTGGGATTTTCACTACTCCACATGCGTGTATTCTGAGAATTCACTTCACCGGAGAGGTTTCATCCGAAAAAAGTCAGGTCTAATATATATTATTTTCAATAAATTTTCGGTAAACCATTGGGAGTAATTCCTGCGTGTTTCAAAATCTGCGGCTTATATTTCTTGGAATACTTGCACTTTATAAGGAAATAAATTTAGCTGCTTCTTCAGAATAGTCCTGCATGTTCCATAAGATCTTCCCACTTCTTGGGACAGGCGTCTTATGCAATTTGTTGGCTTATTTTGCATTATTTCACGAACGTTTGCAACAAGTTCTTCTGTTCTTACAGATGGTATTCCTGCTCCTTTTTTGTGTTGTATAGAACCGGTTTCCCCACAGCCACGGTTCTTTTCAGGCAATGATAAAAATCCCTAGCAATAAAAGCAACGTTAGGAAAATGTTCGTGAAAATCGTCGATGCATAAACCCGGATTGTATTGCCACTCACCATTTACTCTATCCCCGTTTCGAAAATACGTTTCAACCACAAATGTGCTGTTCCGTAAAGCCCATTGTGTGAATTGTTCAAGAAATTGGAAAAATTAGCGATGAATCAAATTACCTGTAACGACTGTCAAAGATGACGGAATAACTGATTGATTGGTAATTCAGGTAGTTAATGACACCCAACAGGTATTAAGCTCTACGGCTAAGCTTTACGTCCTTAGATGCAAGGCCCTCTTTGATGCAAATAATTTTTGCTCGCACGGTACAAGAGTTTCATCGCCCAAATATTGTAGCTACTAGCTAATAAAGCGGCAAGTGCTACGCATGTTTTGCGTTCAATGCTGCGTTTCCATAAATTACGTCCATGGCGTAGTACAAAGCCCGATTAATTTTCAGTGAGCGCAAGGTTCGGCAACCTATTGTACCGCCATTAAAATGGATAAACTATTAATACTGAATTTATAATAGCAAATGATTATAAGTGAAATGTTTGTTATTGGAAATAGGAGAGTTAACCTAAACTGGTTTATTCTACTCACCGTTCAACTTAAATAATAAATACCAAGAAAATTTAGTCTCTGAAACATGAGCTTGCTACGGTTCAATACTGAATTGGAAACCTTTAGAAAGAAACCAGTATCAGCTATTAATGTCACATGTGGGTGACAACTGTCGACCCAGGCGATAATCACTATGTAGGTCAAACTCGCCTAGGCCTGCCATGCGATAGAATTATATTAAGACTTGTAAAATATATGTGTCCGTTAACGAATGATATTCATTACATAATTACAATATATCCAAAAATAGGCCTTATGCATATTTAATAGCTCTATATCTAATATTCAAAGCAACAAAACAATATGGAAGACCCTAATTATATGTTTACCCATATTATTGTATCGTTACATTATTTTATTGACCTATAAATTTAATATAGGTTATATTTTTTAAAATATTTGTTAGATACGAATATTTAGTGTTAGGGGAAATATAATAATAGTAATAATTATAATAATAAGGACATGATCAGCGCGTCACAATGTGAACACTGAACAGTATATATATTTATTATAACTTTGCAGGAGAAAGCTTTGCATGGTACTTACAATAGACGTCTCATAGAATATACTACATTATTTACGTTTTAAAGAAATCAAGGACAGCGTTAACAATTTGTTTGTGTTGTTATTAAAGTTTCTGTTAAGTCATATATTAGATTCATAAAATACAAGCTCTCAAGTATAATTCAGATAAATTACAAACGTTAATAAGATACTATAGGTAGAAGTTTTTGTTTTGTTGGTTTAAATAAAATAAAGATGATTATTTCAGCCTGAAATTTTCAGGTCTTTGTATTTAGTACTCACCTACTTATTTTAGTTCCATGGCGACAAAATCTAGAATGATAGCGTCAACCTCGCATTCTTTTGTCACGTATCGGTCATTCACAGGTAGCAACAAAAACAAGTGTATGAATCGAACAAATGCTTCTTTTTTTCTGTGAGTAATCGTAGTATTTGTTTTTGCGGCATCGTCGTTAGTCGTCGGAATACTCGTATTTGTACGTGTTTTGTAAAGTTTTGTATTTTTTTAGTTTTTTGTAACGTACTTTTTGTAAGTACTCAAAAATATGGTGCGTCAGTGTCAGATTTGTGGAAAATTAGATTATTTTAATCTGGATATATCTTTTCACAACTTTGGTTATAATCTGTATTAATTGCCCATTCAGTGATGTAGTAATCAATCAGGAAAATAAGAAATAACATTTTTATCTGTGAGATAACTTCTAAGGATACAATTATTGAAACAATTATTCTTGTCATGGTAGTTACGTTATGGGGTATAAGCCGGACATTAATAATTTGGACGTTATGAATTTATTTCACTCATTTTCTATGGAACCTTAGCGGCTCCCTCAAACAGACAGGAAGCAAAAAAAATTATACTTTCATTTATATCCTGTCGACAAAGAAATATTTCTCTTACAACAATTAAAGTACCATTTCTTGTTACTGCATACAGGGTTGGTTGGAGTATATACAAATATCCTCTAGGTGGTTATACATGATCATATATAAAAAAATTAAATATATATAAAATACTATATTATTATATTATATAATATAACAACTTTTTTTATAATCATCAATATGGCTTTCGAAAACTCAACGACACGAGTGCGGCTTTAATGGCCATGATTACAGATGTTCAAAAAAATGTAGATCAGAGAAAGAGGTGTGCTCTTCTCTCACTTGATTTCAAGAAAGCCTTTGACATGGTTAATCACTCCATAATGCAAAAAAATGTAGATAGAGCAGAGGTATAAGGGGAAGGGGTTGGATTGGTTTACTAGTTACTTGGATAAAATACTTCAATGTGTCTCGTCTAGTACAGTGGGCAGAAGTTCTTTTAGGGAAGTAAAATGTGGGGTACCCCAAGGATCAATACTTGGGCCAACATTATTCTAAGTGTATATCGAATCAATCTTCAAATTAAATCATACAGGGACTACAGCTATACACTGATCAGGGCCGATCCTAGCAGGTGTGCAGCGCGTGCACAGCACGCGGGCGGCCAAAACAAGGGGCGGCCGTAGGCCGCAGATAGTTCTGTCAATCAAGCAAAACTTTTTACGAATTTCTCGAAATAAAAATAAAGTGACATTTATCAAACTATAAAAGATAACTTTAAATTAACGTCGAAGAAGAAAACAATATTTTTGTGAATTACATATTTTAAATGGATTTATTTATTAAAAATTTTTAATCAAACCAGCCAGCGCCAGTGGTGAAATTTCTAGTTTTTTTGATGTGGTACAAGAGGTACCATATAATTACTTTTCTGCGTCCCCATATCGATGGGATTTACTCAAAAAACACGTGAAAACTCTTACTTTAAAACCGTTAAGTGAAACAAGATGGGAAAGTCGTATCAATGCTATTAGACCTCTAAAATTAGAGCTAAAAAACATTATTACCGCATTAAAGGCATTAATTGAAGATACCACCAGAGACACGAAAACAAAAATGGGTGCTGAATCAATAATTATTAAAAGTTTTGAAACATTTAGGATTACTGTGTTCAATTTTAATTTGGCATGATTTATTATCAAGAATTGATGTATTGAGTAAAATGCTTCAAAATCCTAAATTAAACAGGCTTAGATAATCTTAAAAAATATTTAGTTTCAACAACACTTGCTAGAGATTTAGGTATTGATCCCGAATTTCCCATCTCGAAGCTTAGAAAAAAAGTTAGTTTATTTGATTACGAGGGCAGTGATGAACCATTTTTAAATCCCTTCCTGCAATTTAAGATTGTTTTCTATTTTGCAGTTCTTGATTATGCGATCTCTTCGATAAATGAAAGATTTACCTTATTATCTGAGTGCTATTCAATATTCTGCTTTCTGTATGAGTTTCACACCATTTCTAATGATGTCCTCATGAAAGCCTGCATGGACTTAGATATTAACTTACAGGTGCAGAAGGAAGGAACTATTGTGAAAGATATAGACGGTATACAACTCTTTAATGAAATAACTTTAGGATTTAAAGATATTTTTCCAGGTAAAAAATAGCCAATTAAGATATTAGAAATTTTAGTCAAAAATGATCTCATTCCCTGTTTCCCAAATTTTGCTCTTGCAATAGGGATTTTTTTTAACCTTACCTGTTTCTGTGGCTTCAGGTGAAAGAAGTTTCAGTAAATTAAAAATTATTAAAAATTACTTGAGAAATAATATGACAGAAGAAAGACTTTCAGATTTGGCCATCATCTCTATTGAATCCGAAATCTCTGAAAAAATTGATCTCACCGCAATTATTGACAAATTTGCTTCTCAGAAAGCCAGAAAAATTATTTTATAGTTAATTATTAGGTAGTTTTCGAGGAAGGACTGATTTATATATACTTTTCGTTTCGCGAGATTTATGCTTTAGTACTTTTTGTTATTTTATATTTTCTGGTAAATACTGTTGTTTTACATTGCTAATTATAAAATGTCTATTTTTGTTTCAAAAGTAATATTTTTGTTGGTTTATTATTTTGTTAAAGTAAAAAGAAAAAAGGTGTCGCTAATATAACATATTAGCTTGCCCAAAAATAAAGTCTTTCCCGTAAAATTTTATGTGTAGTTTGAATTTTTATTAATGTTTAACTTTTTACTCTTATGTACATGTATATGAGTTTATAAAGTCAACGTTAAGTATTACTCAAAATAGGAAAAACTCTTTAGAGGGGCGGCCTAATAGGTCTTTGCACGCGGGCGGCCGACACCCCAGGATCGGCCCTGACACTGATGACCCTGTCCTTCTGTATTATAGAGGGACATTTGAAGCTATCAAGGAAAATATAAAAAGAGATTTGGAAACTCTATCTATTTGGTTGCAAATATTGGTGGGCGGTGGTGTCGGATGCCGACATTATAAAGTCGAAACAACATTGTAACTACGTTGGGTGCCGAGGTCGGATCGCATAGGCCAACGTCGGCTGGTCGTAATATTGCTACTTGGGATAATTTGTATACCTTAACTTCTTCCCCCCCCCCTCCCGCCAAGTAAAATCTTCTTCTTTTTTTATAAACAGGCTTAAACTCTATTTCACTAACTCCTTTTCTACTCCCAAAAGGCATTGATTTGCATAATAAGACGCCTAGATAGAAAATAAATATAACTTACCAACATCCCTTGTTGCCGGCGCGGCTGCCCTTTAAAATGAAAGTCGTAAATTCTTCAAGCCCCGAAACAAAAACGGAGCAATAAAAGGCTGATATATTTCGACAGGTGAAAGAAGTCCATCTTTTTAATTAAACCCCTTAATAGCCTGCAATTTTTTAAATTGAAAACGTTTTCTTTAAGTTTACATCTTAAAACAATAATCCATGCAAGCTAAAAAAAATATTTTTTAATGAAGCAGTACACAAATAGGAATATTCTCCACAAGTACTACATAATGTACAAGGGGTATTTTTAGATCGATTGATCTACTGCAAAACTTTTCATAAAGGACATCTTATAAAATCGTTTATTTTCCTACTTTGTATTTTAAAGGTTAATATTTTGTAAACGATTAAAAATAGGTATAGGATTTATGAAAAAGTCTAGAATTGATTGTAGAGTGTAAAAATGTCTCCAGTAAGACTCTCATCGAAGAAAAATGGTCCGATATTTTCAATAATGCTCGCCCAAACAACATTAACCTTTTCAATTTGAAGAAATAGTCCATACTTAAAGTGGAGTTGAAAGTATAAAAAGGAAAGAAAAACACAAAGTCTTCCTCCACAAAATTTAATGGAAAGGATTCCAAGTTTAAGGGTCTCTACATGTTTCGAACGCAGAAACGTTCATCTTCAGGAAACAGAAAGTTTTTTAAATTTATGCTGATGGTGTTAGCAAAAGAGAAATTGAAATTTAGAACCTTAATGGAGCTTTTATGGATTTAAAACTGAAGTGTAGAAGAAACATGAAATACAAGATTTGATAATGGTAAAACCATAGTGTTTAAAACATTTTGAAGGGGTGTAAACCAACCAAATAAATTGGAGAAGAAGAAAAAATATCTAAGGTGTCGAAGCTTATTTAAACACATTTAAAGGAACTTATGGATATAAGACATTATTGTGAAGGTACAATCGTTGTGTTTTTACATCTGTAAAAATAGAAATCGAAATTAAAATAAAGTGAAGGAGTACAGAAGTTATTTTTTTAATGTTTTAGAGAGAATTTTTAATTTTAAATAATAGGTTAGTACTTACAAAATTGTTGTAGTGAAAATAATTTTTGGGGTCCTGAGGACTAAACCTCACTAACCCCGCGAGAGGTTCAGGTGAACAACCTTTGACTTTCCAAGAAGAAAATTTTGAAAATGTTTAATCTTTTAATTACCTTTACTATAGGTTTCAAATTTTGAATTCATACATGGGCCCTTTTTTTTCAAAAATACTGCCTTGAATTCCAGATATATTAAAAATAAAATGTCCTATTTTAAATGCGCGCCAAAACGCCTACTTATGCGTGACGTCAAAAATCACTAATTAGCAATGTTGCCAAGAATGCCGTTAGTAGAATTTAATTCACGTACAATCAAATGTACCTACTAAAGTATATAACCTTACATTTTATAATTGTTTATTTACTTTTGTTATTTTATCTATGCGTCTTAAAGTGTGTATGTTGCATTCAAATTTACCTAATAAAGATATAATTATAGCATTTCACTACATTCCACAAAAATGAAAATAAAAACGTTTAATATTATGAATATACCTACCCGTTGCCTAACCTATCAGTTTTCACACTGCAGCGTTAAAGAAATCACTGTCAGAAAAAAAACTGTGCAATCATAACAGCATCTACTTTTGGCAAATTGTTCGAGCCTGCTTTAATAAAGCCAGCTTCAGTCATAATTTAAATAATTAATTAACAGCAACAAAAAGTTTTATTTATAGTTCAAAGCAACTGATCGGACAATACTCGCCACTCGCAATCGCCGGCGACTAAAGTTTATAAATACTTGTTGAATATTATTGCAACTAATCACAACAAAGTTTATATTCATAATGTATTCAATGACGAAAGTATTCTCTCTTTAGTATATGGTATTCGTGACAACACAATGTTAGGTTTATTACTTATTCCTGTTCTTTAAAAATCGGGTAACATACTTTTAAAGTTTAGGACCACTACCGGTGCTGGAATCGCTTGTTTGAATTTTACTTTACAATAATTATGCCAAAGTTAATTGATCGAAAACCTGAAAATATATTTCCATCCGAATAATGTTTATTTCACGGAAAATTTGTCATTAAGTTACGATACATCTTATCTTCACATGTTGCAATTAAAGGTAGAACTTTTAAGTCTAATTGCAACTTAATATTTAAAGTTTTAACTATACCTTTTATAATGAAGTAGTCGACGAAATAGTACAATACGATAAGACACAATACGCAACGTTTGGCAACCGCGAAATAGTACATTTCTTGTCAATAAATTTGACAACGTTTTACTGATTAGTGACGTGAACCAATCAAAATCGCTTCCGAACACGTGTTAATATTTTAAATTTTAATCTTGAATATTTTAAAAACTACTGGATTTAAAGCAAAATATTTTTTATGTGTTCGTTATTTTTCCATTTACTATGAAAATTTATTAAAATTTCGATTATTTAAATTTTATGCAAGCACCCCATTCGTGCGTGATTATCTGTATTTTACGAAATTGCTCTCGCATGTCAGGATTATTGTCCCATAACTCTTGTACAACTACCGGTTTGTAGTGTTGAAACATCTCTTTTTTTTTCAATTTAGTAATTATATATCGCAGTTACGCAAAAGTTGTGTGCTTGGGATATGAGAATTTACCTGTACTAATAACAATATCTTTATTTTTTTCTCCTCAGATATACCAGGACGACCACTTTTAATACTATCTTTAACAATACGGGAAGTTTTCCACTTAATCGCTACCCTAGACACTGTCGATTGACTAATAGGCGGGCAATTTGGGAAATTTTTTATTGAACATACAGTGTCCGCAAGAAAGTTCGCATCTAATGGGATTTTTTTTTATTATTTGGTATAGGTAAAAATTGAAAAAGCAGTTAGTTTTTGCTTACCTAAAAACCAAAAATGACGTATACTAAAGCAGCTGCACGACTTGCGTTACCTGTCAAATTTGACATTTTTAATAAAATAGGTTCAAAAATGCCCTTATTTATCAAAATATCGAAAAACTTTATTCGAGAAAGTTGTTTATTTAGGCATTTTCAGCCTCTGAACGAAATTTTGACAGTCTAATAGAATTTTTAATTTTTGCCAGATTCTTGAAAATTTTGATCAACCCCCGTAGATTAACTTTTATACATCGATGTAAAACCATTTGCCTTTACTTCATTTGTAATCTTAATGCAATTTTATGTAAAATGTTTGTTTCCAATTATTTATTTTGCTTTAAAAACTGAAATTGTTATTGATCATTTATGTAATGTTTGATGCAAAGTTTATCTAATTACATCAGTTTTGCCAAAACCATTTTTCTTAAGTTAGTAAACAGATGTACAAAAAGAAAATATTAGGAAGCTTTCGTTGAAATTTTACTTAATTAATATTAAATTAAATTAATTATATTAAACTATATTTTTGTTGAATAAAATGTTTCGAGCGATTAATATTTATTCTTTTTGATCCAATATTAATTAAGTACAATTTCAACGAAAGCTTCCTAATATTTTCTTTTTGTACATCTGTTTACTAACTTAAGAAAAATTAGAAACGTCGGTTTTGGCAAAACTGATGTAATTAGATAAACTTTGCATCAAACATTACATACTGATCAATAACAATTTCAGTTTTTGAAGCAAAATAAATAATTGGAAACAAAAATTTTACATAAAATTGCATTAAGATTACAAATGAAGTAAAGGCAAATGGTTTTACATCGATGTATAAAAGTTAATCTACGAGGGTTGATCAAAATTTTCAAGGACCTGGCAAAAAATAAAAATTGTATTAGACTGTCAAAATTTCGCACAAATACTAAAAATGCCTAAATAAACAACTTTCTCCAATAAAGTTTTTCGATATTTTGATAAATAAGGGCATTTTTGAACCTATTTTATTAAAAATGTCAAATTTGACAGGTAACGCAAGTCGTGCAGCCGCTTCAGAATACGTCATTTTTGGTTTTTAGGTAAGCAAAAACTAACTGCTTTTTCAATTTTTACCTATACCTAATAATTAAAAAAAATCCCATTTGATGCGGACTTTCTTGCGGACACTATATAACGGATCCCCATAACATAATTTCATCTTTACAACCCAATATAATCAAAATTTCTATGCGTTCATCTTCAGCGAGGCGCACTTTGGATGTAATATCAGCAAAATTTAAATTTGATTAACGTTCACTGGCATTTCTTGACGTCTCAAACTTAAATATTAAATTGTCATTGTTAATGCTGGTCGTATCCTGTTTGGACAAGGCAAAGCTTATCCAATCAGAAGGTAAAAGTGGACTGTATAGTTTTAGGGATCGCGACATTCTGTAATCTTTGTCCCGAAGAGACTTCTGGATGTCCCGGATGCCGCTCTTCTGGCCTTTTTTAGTTTACAAATACCCAATGCGTATAAATACGCCCGAAATAAATTAGGCAATAAACAATAAAGAAAAGTAAGAAAAAGACTCGACTTACCTTATTGCATATCAAAGGAAGTGGGAACAGTTGAAAAGTGGGTTTCTGGTTTTAGGCGATGGGCCGTGACGAGCCGCTAAGTACCTTATTACTTTCACGATTGATTTTTTGATCCCCATTTCCTCTCTCGTACTCAATCGTCTGGTACGTAGATTGACACTTTTTTGTGTAGTACGACGCGAGCATCGCGATCCAATTTTACTTTTACGAGGGTAATAGGTAGAGTAGGATCATGGAAAAAAAGGGAAAATGAATCTAGGTTCATCGAGTTATAATGATTATATATAAAAGTATTAAATGTAATGCAAATGTATGATAAACCCGAGCCTTTAAATGCATATTTATTTGCAATAGAAATATCTTAATCTTAAAAAATTAGCAAAGGTAATATTATTTTATATTTAAAAGTACCTATCAAGTTATGACTAAAACTAACGTAAAAAGAAAGAGACAGGGACACAACAAATGCCTTTAAGATTATAACTTGAGTTCAGAACGTTGCTAAGTCGAGAAATTTATCAATGGTGCATACAGCAGTAAAGTAATAATATTTCTTAAACGGGTGAAGATGGCATGATTTATGAAGAATTTCTAGAACTGATTGTAGAATGTAAAAATATACCTACCATATGCTTTATTAACAAAATTAAAGTTGATTCACATAGCATTTTTATGATACAAAGAAAAATTGTATTTTAAAAAAATTAATTCAGCAAGTCGAGAGCGATTCTTAATTGAGTGGGTGTTATTCTACAATATGACCAGTAAAGTCCGCATCATATGGGATTTTTTTTATTTTATTCGAAATTTGACTTTGGCATCCAGTTCTGCTTCGATCGAGATATAAATTAAGCAAAAAAATAGTAGTCACGTGATTCGCATTATCTGTTAAATTTTAATTTTTTCCAAAAAATAATTCAAAACTGGGGTTATTTCTAAAAATATCAAAAAAACTTATTGGAAAAAGTGTTTTTAAATGCAGTTTCTAGCCCACATGCAAAAATTTAGCTGCATAAGGTAATTTTGATTTTTTACCCATATATTGCAAATGGCACAACTATTGCAAAATAAGACTCTACGCAGCCTACATAAAACTTCTTAGTTTTGACAATGCTTTATTTCAGATACATTTTCTTTAAAGTAGTGCCATATTCAATGTGTGTTTTTCTACAAAATCAAAATTGGGCTATTAAAAATTGGTCGCATGTGATGCAAAGTTTATTTGTTTTTGACCCTGTATAAAGTAACTTTATAAAATAAGTATTTTTGAAAGCGTATAGTTTGAGTCTGAAAGTAATAAACGTTAATGTTAAGAAAATAGTTTAACGAAAAGAGTAAATTATTGTTCTTATAAAAAATCATATAAAAATTAATTTTAATAAATTTTGATTTTGTAGAAAAACACACATTTAATATGACGCTACTTTAAAGAAAATGTATCTGAAATAAAGCATTGTCGAAACTAAGAAGTTTTATGTAGGTTGCGTTGAGTCTTATTTTACAAAATATGGGTAAAAAATCAAAATTATCTTATGCAGCTGAAATTTCCCATGTGGGTTAGAAACTGCATTTAAGAAAACTTTTTCTTATAACTTTTTTCGATATTTTCGGAAATAACCCTTTTTTTGAAATATTTTTTGGAAAAAACTAAAATTTGGCAGATAATGCGAATCACGCGACTACTATTTTTTTGCTTAATTTTCATCTCGATCGAAGCAGAACTTGATGCCAAAGTCAAATTTTGAATAAAGCTATTAATTTAAAAAAATCCCATATGATGCAGACTTTACTTACTGGTCACACTGTATATAAAAGGCTGATCCATTTCATAACGCTGTATATCATAAACCTTATCATTTGTTCTATATACAGTTCATCTGGAAAAATCCAACTTGGTTAAATTAATTACAGCGAGTAACAATATTCGTGTGTTTGCCATCAAAACAAAAATATCACACAAGTTATCCATCAAATTTTCGTGTTATCTATCTCAGACAACAATAACGAGAGCACTTCGTCAAGAGGCAAATTATCCTAATGGCTCACACAGGAAATGAATATGTGTTCCCGGAAACGTGTATTAAAAGGTATGCATCATAACACAGCGTCGGGCCACGCACCGTGATATTTTACGCAAGTTTGGACGAGTTAATGCTTAAAATTTATTTTTAAAGTAGATATTAAGGTAGGTAATAAATAGCCTTTATTTATGTAATGTAGCCAGTAAACAATAATGTCAAATTTCACAGAGGTGACCATATCTAGCATGGCAACTTATCTAAACACCTTATGAACAAATTAATTTAAATAAATATAGTTTAAAAAAACTAAAAAAACACTCTTTAATAATTAATTAAACTAAAAAGCGGAAAGTAAATATAGTTTAAAATTATTCTTAAAATTCTTAATATAGGCAGAAAATAATAATGAACGATAAACATTAGTTTTATTGTGAAAAAAGCGTGGGGTGCTCGATATACGAAAAATATAGCACAAAGCGCCCCACGCTTTTTTTTCACTATAATACTAATGTTTGTCGTTCATTATTATTTTCTGCCTATATTAAGAATTTCAAGAATTATTTTAAACTATATTTACTTTCCGCTTTTTAGTTTGATTAATTATTAAAGCGTGTTTTTTGGTTTTTTTAAACTACATTTATTTTTCATTTTTTAGTTTGAGTTATTGTAAAGAAAAAAAAATTTTGAGTAGGTAGATTAGTAGATTATTGTATTGTCAGCGGTCTACAAAATTTAAATTAAATCTGACTGTTTAAAGTGGGTCAAAATCGGGTTTAAAGAAGTCGGTTACAAAGAAACATACATACAAACCCAAACAATCCTGAACAAACACGATCAAAGCCGAACAAACGACAAAAATTTTCAAAATTAAAAAAAAATTGTCAAAATTTTATTTTGACGGGTAGAATTTTTTTTTAATTTTTCTCCATTCTTAGCGATAATAGCAATACGACCCCATGTTTGTTTCATTACTATCGGTTATTCTATAATTAATTTTATTAATTATTATTATAATAATTCTGACATATTGACAGGTGTCAAATTTTGACAAGAGAATTTTTTGCGTATTTTTTTCAACTTTCCACCGTCGATATACATACGACCTTATAGTTTTTTTCTTAATATCATTTTTTTTTACGATTTAACATATTGACAGCTGTCAAATTTTGACATGAGAATTTTTTGTCTATTTTTTCCGAAGTCTCCGCATCGAATACTATATGATCCCATCATTTGTTTTGTCAAAATCGCTTCTTCGTTTTATACCTGACAGCTGTCAAAATTTGACAGGAGAATTTTTTGCGTGTAGATTATTGTATTGTCAGCGGTTTTTGATAAGTCTACAAAATTTAAATTAAATCTGGCAGTTTAAAGTGGGTCAAAATCGGGTTCAAAGAAGTCGGTTACAAACATACATACAAACATACAGGTGAAGCTAATAAAAAAGAGTTAAAAATAAACAACAAAACTAATATAGTATTATAACAACAAAGCATAAAAATAAAAAAAAGCAAATTGTACCAAAAATTAAATAAAAATTAGTTAAATAAATAACATAAATGGAACGTAAAAAACAAATTAAGTAGCCAATGTACGACCATTAATGCTCTAGCAACGAATAACAAGAGTATAATTAGATGAGTAAAAAACAGAATTAGAATTATCAAATACGCGATCTGAGATAATCCTTCAATTTCTTTTTGAACGTTTCAACAGAGGAGCAACTTTTGACATTTATTTGTTGGTAAGGGATTAAAATATAACCCCATTACAACTAAAAGACCTCCGAAACAATGCCGTTCTATGCCTGGGAACAGAGTAAAACCCACTATGCCGGGTTAATCGACCATGAACATCAGAACTCCTAGTAAGTTTGTCTAAAAGATAACTGGGTTGCTGACATTTGATTATTTTAAAAACTAAAGTGCATGAATGCAAGTGAAATCTTTGATCTAGTTTCAACCAACCGGAGACTATAAAGCTCTGAGAAACATGATCATACTTCCTTAACCAGTAGGAGTATCTCAAACCATTTATTTTATTTTATTTATTTTATTTATTTTTTTCAGACTGGTATTACAAAGTATTTAAAGACTCATACAAAGATTAATATATTATTATAAAGGTTTATAAGGCACCTAAATGTTGAAAAACTTGTATGTGCCATATACCATACTGAAGGCGCTGCAGGCTATCTCTGTCCTTCTGAAGCAAGGCCGGCCAGTACACTATATTACAGTATAACAGCAATGATAAAATAGTCGATTCACACAACCTAAATAATTTAATCTGTGTTGAAAGAAAATCTTTAAACAAATACAGAGTTCTTAATTTACGATAACTTTTTTGAAGTACCTAAGTAAGAAATGTGCCGATTAAACCTAAGCTTAGGATTAAAATGTAAACCTAAACTTTTACATGATTCAGAGGTAGTTATTTTATCATTATTAGTTCTTATATTGAGACGATCAGAAAGTAGATTAAAGTTTTTCTAAATAGGATTATTTAAGTCTTAGTTTGATTTAAAAGTAAGTTATTACCACAGATAAGTTATAAATTTGATCTAGATCTTGAATAATATGGGTTTCAACTATATCAATATTTTCTAAATTAAAATTATCATATAATTGAAAATCATCAGCATATTGGTGAGAATTAGAATGGTTCAAAAAATTTCCAAAATCCGCTGTATATATTGAAAACAACAAAGGACCCAAGATGCTACCTGTGTCCAAAACCTTGGCTTCTAACCACTGTATATTATGTTGGTTATTACATACATGTTCCGCTGTACCTGATCTCTTTAAGTATGTTTCAGATGTTCTTTAACTCGTACGGGAAGAGGTCTTTGTGTTTATCCAATGTACGATTCGCCACACTCGCAAGGGATTTTTTGTGTTTTCATTACTGGGGGGTTTTGCTTTTGTAATAGAGCTTCTAAGCGTATTTCCGGATTTGATATTACTTCATTGTCTACCACCTTCAAGCAAACACTGTTTATTGGCTGCTGGAATATATTACTTTCATGAAAAATATCCGGAAAGACAATATACAGGATACAGAAGATTAGACGTTAATGGAAAACTGAATACACGTTTTTTTTTGAAAATTTGGTTGCTCCGATAAACGACCACGTTCTATCGTCATTTATTGAAGTGACCACATTTTCAAACAAAATCGTATCATCCGTTTTCCATAAAAGTCTAACGTTCCATGCACCGTGAAACACCCTGTATATAACAAGCACATACTACAATATTGTGCGAATGGACGTCGCCCGTAGCAAGCCAAACCGATGATCCGCATTCCAACATTGCTGGAAATAAGTATTAGAATGTAAAGAATTAATCGCTCAAGTTTTAACGTTGCCGTCAGGTCGGCGTGGCGTCGCCGTCGGCGTCAGCGTCGGTCGGAACAATGGGCTTTTACACTAAGTTGTGATGTTTATTCTACCGCATAGAGGAAGAGAAATTTTAGTTATTAAAATTATTTACTGGAAAAATATTTAAAACCACGTGGAAGTCACTTTCATCAGTCGAATGCGTTCGGCGGACACGTTGCTATCTGAATGATTGATTCGTGTTTTCTGGTTCTAAGCTGTTCTTTTCTATTAAGGTTATCGCAATAAAGATGGCATTATAATCGGTAGCTCAACTGGCAAATAAAAGAATTGTGGGTAATGAAATGACTTACCTACCGTGCGAGCAAAAATGATTTGCATCAAAGAGGGCTTGGATTAAAAAACGTAGGGCTTGGTTTAGATCACAATGATATGGGGACGATATATCTAACCAAATCTAGGTTAAAATTTTGTCAAATTTATATTATGATATGATATGCCAAACTAATGAATAATAAAATAAGTAGACAAATACAAATTTATTTTTCTTGTTTACAAAATTTTAATACTTGCACTTTATAAGGAAATAAATTTAGCTGCTTCTTAAGAATAGTCCTGCATGTTCCATAAGATCTTCCCACTTCTTGGGACAGGCGTCTTATACAATTTGTTGGCGTATTTTGCATTATTTCACGAACGTTTGCAAAAAGTTTTTCTGTTCTTATCCATGGTCTTCCTGCTCCTTTTTTGTGTTGTATAGAACCTGTTTCCCTAAACACAGCCACGGTTCTTTTCAGGCAATGATAAAAATTCCCAGCAATAAAAGCAACGGTAGGAAAATGTTCGTGAAAATCGTCCATGCACAAACCCGGATTGTATTGCCACTCACCATTTACTCTAACCCCGTTTCGAAAATACGCTTTAACCATGAATGTTTTGTGCTGTTCCGTAAAGCCCAATGTGTGAATTGTTCAAGAAATTGGAAAAATTAGCGATGAATCAATGAATCAAATTACTTGTAACGATTGTCAAAGGTGACGGAATAATTGATTGATTGTTAATTCAGGTGGTTACTGACACCCAACAGGTATTAAGCTCTACGGCTAAGCATTACGTCCTTAGATGCAAGGCCCTCTTTGATGCAAATAATGTTTGCTCGCACGGTATAAGTCTATTTATGTTCAAATTTTATGCTTTCGCGAAGCCATCTTAATTGTTTCTAGAAAAGGTATGTCACACTCTATGAAGCTTTTGATTATTAGGATATATTTTCAATAGATTCTAATTCGGAATGCCAGTGATGAATATGATGAATTCGATAATAGTGAAAAAGCCTTTATATTGTCTACATTTAACGGCAGTTGCCGACAGGGACAAATTACCTAATATGAAAGTGTTGAGATCAGCACAGCAGTGCTTGTTGAAAGACAAAATGGAGTTGTAATTTAGCAAAGTCGGCGGGAGCTTTTATTCATATTGTGTTTAATTATTCATCTTACGAAAGACAAAGTTTCGGAATAATTTTAGTTAAGTTTATTTCAAGCCAGAGTGAAATAAAATTATTACCATATATAATGTAAGTCTTTAAGCTGTGGGAATTTGTTGATGGAAAAGACGTCTACGTGAACCGATCTGGGGACCATCGAAATCCTAAAACGGTCATTTTTGACGGAATAAAACGATTATATAGGTGGCAACTTATTTTAGACTGCATCGGATCCGATTGTCTGGAAACATTGTCGGATCGAAAGACTACAGCATACAGATACGATAAAATGCTTTCAACGTTAAAAATATTGGTGAGAGTTGGTTGTGTGTATACAGCATGTTTAAAGAGAAAAACCAAATCTCTGTTATATCGGTGTAAGAATATTTATTCCACAGAGCCCAAGAGCTTTTGTCATAATCTCAATAGGACAATCATCAGTGTTTTAACCTACTTACCTTGTCCAGTGGTAGTACCGTGCGAGCAAAAATTATTTGCATCAAAGCGGGCTTGGATTAAAAAACGTTGGGCTTGGTTTAGATCACATTGACATGGGGACGATATATCTAACCAAATCTATGACATGATTATGCCAAACTAATGAGTAATAAAATAAGTAGACAAATACAAATTCATTTTTGTTGTTTACAAAATTAACAAAGTAAGAATATACAGAAAGAAAAAGAATAATAATTACATAAATTGCTGAAATTGGCCACCGCCATGCTCCCAGCAAAAATTCACACCTCTCTTCATATTTTCGAAAGTGTTGACCAGCATTTCTGGAGAAATGTTATCACATTCTTGGATAATCCTTTCTTGTAATTGTTCTAAATTTGCAACTGGTGTTTTAAAAATAGTGTTCTTTAAATGAGGGAAAACGAAGTAATCTATAACCGTTAAACAAGGTGATCTAGGTGGGAATTCAATGTCTGATCGAATACTGATCAATCTGTCATCGAAAAAATTGCATAAGTTGTTAATAGTTTCGGCGGCTGTATTTCTTGGAATACTTGCACTTTATAAGGAAATAAATTAAGCTGTTTCTTAAGAATAGTCCTGCATGTTCCATAAGATATTCCCACTTCTTGGGACAGGCGTCTTATACAATTTGTTGGCGTATTTTGCATTAATTCACGAAAGTTTGCAACAAGTTTTTCTGTTGTTTGTTTGAAGGTTGTAGACAATGATGTATCTTGAGTAATAGATGTGTTTTGGACTTCCATTGCCTTTAGTTTTCACCTGAAGACGACTGGAGATACTTACCAGTTAAAACGTTGTGATATGAAAAACTAAAGGCATTGGAAGTCGAAAACACATCTATTACTCAAGTTTTTCTGTTCTTACAGATGGTCTGCCTGCTACTTTTTTGTGTTGTATCGAACCTGTTTCCATTAACACAGCCACGGTTCATTTTAAGCAATGATAAAAATCCCCAGCAATAAAAGCAACGTAAGGAAAATGTTCGTGAAAATTGTTCATGCACAAACCCGGATTGTATTGCCACTCACAATTTACTCTAACCCTGTTTCGAAAATACGCTTCAACCATAAATGTTTTGTGCTGTTCCGTAAAGCCCATTGTGTGAATTGTTCAAGAAATTGGAAAAATTAGCGATGAATCAAATTACTTGTAACGACTGTCAAAGATGACGGAATAACTGATTGATCTGATTGATGAACTCTTTGTTCTAAGGTCAACTATTTCAAAACACATCAAATTCTTTTTGACAACTTTAAATTTGCCCCATACGTAAAGCAAAGTAATAAAAAGGTAAAAAAAAATCCTTGTTTTTACAAAAGATGGTAGCAATGCATTTAAAATTTTAAATTAAGATACCCATTATGAAAATAGAGTCTAATAAAATTTTATATTAATATTTTTATTGAGCAACAAAATTTCCATTTACTTACCTCTAAAAATTAAAAAAACTACAAAAATCGAAGATTTATTTTAAATCTCGAATTTAAATTACAAACGTTACTCTAAATAAGTTTTCTAATTGGCATTTTTGAAGTTTTTGCGAACCCTGTATAAAAAAATCAAAATTTTCTCTTCATTTTTTTTACAAGCAAAACTTTTTATCAAGAATGACTTTTTCCCGATAATAGGAAATTTTTCATACATCTGTGCAATTGTAAACCCTATCCACGGACAGTATGTATATAATAAATGCCGAGAAATGTGTAGAGCCAAGTTTAATAGCTATTTATGTATCAAGGGCGTTACGGGGACTATAATGCCCTGAAGGTAGAAATAGCCCGAGGGCCTCTGGCCCGAGGGATAGGTTTCTGCCTGATGGGCATTATAGTCCAGTAAAGCCCGTGGTGCATACAATGCTTTATGTTTTACCTAAAAAAGAGTTTTTCAATGACTAATTACATTATTTATTCGCAATATAAAAAATAAGTTGCACCTGTACCTGTATACGTAAGTAGATAATGACTGGTGTTAAGTTTGACTTTGATGTTTCTGTCAGTTAGTCAGTTGGCATTTTTTATTTAACGATTTGCTCAAAATGGAAGAAATTCCACAAAATATAAGAGAAAAGGTCATAAAAGCGACCGAAAATCTTTTGCCAGTTAAATCAAGGCAACAGTATGATCGGGAGTATGGCATATTTGGTATTTGGAAAGATACGAACACAATTCTTCAAATAACCGAAAATGTTTTAATGGCATATTTCCAGGAACTGGTAAGTTATTGATTTTATTTTAATACATATGTTTAACAAACTTTATTATTTTTAGTCGGAAAAATACAGTCCGAACTCTCTCTGGACCAAGTATTCTACAAGCGGGCATTATCATAATGCCCGCTTATAATGCCCTAGGTGTGATAGCAGGTATTATTGCTATCATAACATATTCCGTTTCTAAGGTATTATAGATCAATAATAGATAGGTAAAACATAATAGCTATTTATGTATCAAGGGCGTTACGGGGACTATAATGCCCTGAAGGTAGAAATAGCCCGAGGGCCTCTGGCCCGAGGGATAGGTTTCTGCCTGATGGGCATTATAGTCCAGTAAAGCCCGTGGTGCATACAATGCTTTATGTTTTACCTAAAAAAGAGTTTTTCAATGACTAATTACATTATTTATTCGCAATATAAAAAATAAGTTGCACCTGTACCTGTATACGTAAGTAGATAATGACTGGTGTTAAGTTTGACTTTGATGTTTCTGTCAGTTAGTCAGTTGGCATTTTTTATTTAACGATTTGCTCAAAATGGAAGAAATTCCACAAAATATAAGAGAAAAGGTCATAAAAGCGACCGAAAATCTTTTGCCAGTTAAATCAAGGCAACAGTATGATCGGGAGTATGGCATATTTGGTATTTGGAAAGATACGAACACAATTCTTCAAATAACCGAAAATGTTTTAATGGCATATTTCCAGGAACTGGTAAGTTATTGATTTTATTTTAATACATATGTTTAACAAACTTTATTATTTTTAGTCGGAAAAATACAGTCCGAACTCTCTCTGGACCAAGTATTCTACAAGCGGGCATTATCATAATGCCCGCTTATAATGCCCTAGGTGTGATAGCAGGTATTATTGCTATCATAACATATTCCGTTTCTAAGGTATTATAGATCAATAATAGATAGGTAAAACATAAATAATGTTTATTTATATTTATGTTTTACCTATCTATTATTGATCTATAATACCTTAGAAACGGAATATGTTATGATAGCAATAATACCTGCTATCACACCTAGGGCATTATAAGCGGGCATTATGATAATGCCCGCTTGTAGAATACTTGGTCCAGAGAGAGTTCGGACTGTATTTTTCCGACTAAAAATAATAAAGTTTGTTAAACATATGTATTAAAATAAAATCAATAACTTACCAGTTCCTGGAAATATGCCATTAAAACATTTTCGGTTATTTGAAGAATTGTGTTCGTATCTTTCCAAATACCAAATATGCCATACTCCCGATCATACTGTTGCCTTGATTTAACTGGCAAAAGATTTTCGGTCGCTTTTATGACCTTTTCTCTTATATTTTGTGGAATTTCTTCCATTTTGAGCAAATCGTTAAATAAAAAATGCCAACTGACTAACTGACAGAAACATCAAAGTCAAACTTAACACCAGTCATTATCTACTTACGTATACAGGTACAGGTGCAACTTATTTTTTATATTGCGAATAAATAATGTAATTAGTCATTGAAAAACTCTTTTTTAGGTAAAACATAAAGCATTGTATGCACCACGGGCTTTACTGGACTATAATGCCCATCAGGCAGAAACCTATCCCTCGGGCCAGAGGCCCTCGGGCTATTTCTACCTTCAGGGCATTATAGTCCCCGTAACGCCCTTGATACATAAATAGCTATTAAAGTAAGTAAGTGAGCAACAAATGCTGGATATGGTGTCAATAATAATGATTCTACACTCAGGACGGGCGTTAATATTTCATAAAAGTCAATTACCTTATGACAACCGTCTGCCTTAAGTGTGAATTCCGGAAATACGAGCAAGGATATTGTGCATAATAAAAGAAGCTGCAGCAGCAGCAGCAGCAGCAGCAGGATAATGGCGAGGAGATAAAATGTCGTGACGTGCAGGTACGTTGCGACGATACTAGCATCTGCTTCATTACAGTCACAATCTTTGACGTTGTCAAGTTGGGCTAAAAATACCAGAATTTGTTTCTTACTACTGTGCGACTGAAACATGCGAGAGTCTATTTTAAGGTTGCAGACAATGATGTTTCTTGGATAATGGAATAGTTTTGGACGTGCGTTGTCTTTATTTGCTTTAAATCACAACGTTTCAACTGATACGTATTACCAGTCATCTTCAGGTGAGTACTAAATAAGCAAAGTAACTACATCTTTATTTATACTAGCTATAGGTGCACCGAAGTATAACTGAGGTGGGTGCAGTCATGAGTTTAATTCGTGCGCTGTATTATTCTAAGATTACATCTACTTGACAAAGGTTTCTAGATATTTCCTATATCTAAAGGGCGAATTATATGCACTTAAATTCAGCTAAATTATGCGCATATATATGCCTTGTTTGTCTTTAAAATATGCAGTTATTTGCATTTTTTTACCAAATATGCATACTGGTATGCAATATTTCTTAATTTATTAAAGTAAAATGAAGTAAAGAAACATATTGGGTTCCAAAAATATGTTAATTTTTAAAGAAATGCAAAAAATAGAAAGCAAAATAAAAGTAAACAATTTTACATTTTACATTATACAAATTGTATAAAAGGCATTTATTACCAAATATTTTTCAAAATTTTCAACAAAAAAGGATTGTCTTCTATTAGTAAAAATATATTTATACAAAGAGAAGCTTCTTTCAACATCTACTGATGAAATCGGACAATACTGCAACTTAGGTAGCAAAATATAAGGCCAAGATACAACTTCGTTGGATGGTTTACCCTCATAAGAAGAGAACAATAATTGATCAAGGGGAAAATGTTATAGCTGTATTTTCGGATTTTAAGCGGGTGTTCGAAACAATTAACAGGGCTAGATTATTGAGTAAATTGTATCAGTATGGTATTTGCGGAAACGTTTATAAATGGTTTAAAAATTATTTAAGTAACAGGTCACAAAAAACAAAAATATCAGAAACATAATATTCAAAAAAAAAATATAGGAGTTCCTCAAAGAAGTATACTAGGTCCAATATTATTTATTTTATACATAAACGATATGCCTTTACTTTTAAAAATGTGTAAGTTACGAATGTTTCTTGATGACACCTTAATTTACATTAATATTTTAAATATTTTCCATGGTCTAAATACTCTAAATTCGGAGATAAATATATTATTAAATTGGCTAAAAGTAAATAAATTATAATTAAATATTTCAAAAACTTAATGTATGGTTATGGGTAATAATTTAAATTGTCAAAATAAAGATGTTGTAATGGATGGTGAAAAATGGGATTAGTAAATAGTCTTAAATATTTAGGGATAATCGTTGATTCAAAATTAAATTTTTTAAATTATTTTGAAAGTATTATATCGAAGATTGCCGGAAAAGTCGGTTATTTTAAAAGCATCAGTTCTAATTTAAGTTTGTTTTCTAAAAAAACTGTATTTAATACTATTATATTACCACATTTTCTTTATTGTTCTTCCGTTTTATATTGTGCTAGTGAGGAAATATTTAATAAATTACAAATTTTATAAATAAGGCAATGCGGATTATTTTAAATTGTGACAAATATACAAAAATTAATTTTATGTTGAAAAATTTAGATTGGTTGAATGTCAGAAATTAAATTTTTTATTTAGTATGTAGGTATATTTATACATAAAATTAAAAATAATTTATTGCCTGATTGTTTAAAAAATTTTTGTTCTTTTAATTATGAGCATCATAATTATAAAACAAGAACTAATTAAAATTTTTATGTGGATAGAGTGTCTAAAACATTAGCTTATAAATCTATTTTTTATAAAGGTTTAATAGAACATATTAATTTGGAAAATTCTAATAAATCTCAAAATTCAAAAACTGTTTAAAAAAACTTTAAAATTACATTTAATTAAAAAACAAAATGATACGTAATATTTGATACAATTTAAAAAATGTTTTACTTTTCTGTCTATTTTTGTTAAAAGAAGGTTGCGTTTTAAAATTTAAAAATAAATCTTTAAAAATGTTTTAAAAATATGTATTAAAAAATATTTAATTGTAGCTTTTTCCTAAATAAAACATGTTACTACTACTACTATTACATGAGTGCTTTTTTCTGCAGTTAAGTATTGAAATTCTTCATTCTTTTACATAGTTACATCCAATTTGTTCCTTACTTGACCTCCTACTTTACCGGGAATGTTGTTATATTTAGCGGAAAAAGTTTCAACAATACTAATTGAATCTCTTAAACTTAAATTTCTACTCTCCAACGAGGATATTATGTCCGATACCTTCCACCTAAAAAACTAAAATTAACCTTAATAGAAACAAGATCGATCTTTAGCTACACTTGCACTTTTTAATAACTATTTATTTTGAACAACACACTGCGAATCGTCATCTAAATCCAAAATTAGTTTTTTAATGGCTTCGAAATTCTCAAAATCTCAACTTACTCCAGCCCTGCAGTAAGGCTCTTAGAATCTTGGCATGTCTTTAAAGTTTGTGACTGGCATGCCTTAAGCGAAAGTTACAAAGATTGCCCCTGTCACAGAAACACATAAACATAGGCACTGTTTATGCAAAACATGGAACGGCATTAAAAGCTTCAGGCGAATTACTTAGAGGACAAGAATGTAGAGCAGCGTAAAATTAAAGTGTAAAAATAATACAAATACTTACAATAAAAGCAGCCAGGTACGAGTCAAGTTTAAATTAATGCCTTTTTGTAAAAAAAAAAATGAAAATTCCAAAAATGCTCAAAGAATTCCAAAATAAAATATGAACATTTTCATCTTCATTTGCATACGACTCGAATTTGAAACCGCTTATAACAATACAAAAATATGTTTTAAAAATAATATTTAATTACAAAACTTCCATTTTATATATACACTTAGGGAAAATGTTTGTCCGCCCATCTCTTAGTATTAAGTTAGAATAGTACAAATATGAAGTATCGCAAAGCAAACAGAGGTAGGTAGATTATGTTTCCCCCGCTCCATCGTATTGCATCTCGCTCATGGCACTTGCTGGTGGCACGCCGTGCCGCTTCGCTTCTATTAATAACAGCGAAACAGCGAAACAGAACTAAAATTTAAAATTCAACCGAAGCAGGATCAAGCAAAACGCATTGAGCCAGCCAGATCCGATGCGATGGAGTGGGGGAAACATAATCTACCTATTTCTGTTTACTTTGCGATACTTCATATTTGTACTATGCTAACTTATTACTAAGAGATGGGAGGACAAACATTTTCCCTACGTGTATATAAAAATAAAAATTTATTACATAACATTACTCATATATACCAAACAAGACAAAAACAAATCTATGTTTATGTAATGATAATTTTAATTTAACACTTAAAAAATAATTATTTTTTTGTTGGCATTAAATTTTTTATTATATTACCTACTAATTTGAAAACTATGGGTTTTTTGACATATAAAAGAAAATTAAAATCATGGATTATGCAAAATTATATAAAGGTAAGCCAACTTATATAGGGTCCTGCACCTCACCTCCCGTCTTCTATAGCTCACTTAGTAATTAAGTTTGAGTTTTCATATTTTGCAGACCTTATCTGCATCTTAGGGCGCATTTCAGGAAAATATTTTTTTTCATACAAGGTGTTCCAAAAAAGTGTGACCTCATAAGGGTGTATTTTTTTAAATTACATGCCATATATTTTCTTACCTTTTTGGGTGCCTCCTATAGTTACCTACATACTCCTAAAATTTTATTAAAATCGATTCAGTATTATAGACGACAAAAAATAAAAACTAAAAAATATCAGTTTTGCACCACTGGTATTAAAAATAAATAAAAAATAAAAATAATGCCTCGTTAATAAAATTATACAAAGGTACTCATTAAATAAGGTATAACAGTTTCGTTAACCAAGTTTGGTTAATACGAATTATACAGGGTGTTCAAAGTTTAGTGTCAAACTTTTCAAACTGTAAAGCAATTTTTTTTTCTTATTTCGAATAGGAACCCTTGTATCTTTTTATGTCATTCTATGCAGAATTAAAAATCAAACATTTTTCCTAATTGCAACCCTATCGCAATTTCTAACGCATCAAGACTTATTTGCAGAAATCTAATTTTATCAACTATTCCAACAGTCATTACTATGAATAAATATCGAAGGTGGCTTTAAAAAACAATTTATTGGTATTAAAGTTTATTAAAGTGATAAGAGACTATTTTGACTTTAGTAATCTAAAAGTTTCAAATATTTTTAAATTGTTAGTAATTATTAACTGGAAATAATAATCGTTGATATGGTTATCCATGAAAATTCGTTGAACTTTTTTTCGATTACATCTACGGCATCAGCGACTGCAAGTTGAGTAACTGAAGGATTTTCTATAACAGCACAGCCAATTGATTTTGTTCAGTTCGGACCGGTTTATTTCTCAGTTTTGGGTAGTTACATTTCCCGTTTGTTCAGACCTCTCTAGTATGTTTTGCAGGCTCCCTTTGTCTGGATGTCGTCGTTCCGGATAACGCTGTGCATAAACTCGGCCTGCCAAAAAAGAGTTCTTTTTGCATGCTCCTAATATAAAAACATATCTACGAGCTCTTCTTGGTTTTAGTCCATCACAAAAACAAAAAACAACATAAATTACTTATAACAGCTTAACCCTTTGCGTGCTGATGACGTCGAAAGACGCCATCAGCCTTTCGGGTTGGAGGCGGATGACGTCTTTAGACGCCATAGGCCCGCTTGGTATCTTGCATCTTTCGACGTCATCCGTATCTAGCGAGGTTTTTTACTGTAGGAGACTGATGACGTCAAAAGAGACGTCATTGCCTTTTAGGCCACAAGGAGGTTCTGCCTCAACTTCGCCTTTTGTAACTTATTTACAATAAAGTATTTTATTATTATTATTATTATTTGTGTTTTTTTGAAAATAAATATTTTTTGCATGTCCAGAACAAACAAAATTTTTATTATTTCGTAAAAACACTAACAACCTCCTGGAGTGTATAGCTGTATATGATCAGCAATGAAAAGGTTAAATAATTACTAACAATTTAACAATATTCGAAACTTTTAGATTACTAAAGTCCAAATGGTCTCTGGTCACTTTAATAAACTTTAATACCAATAAATTGTTTTTTAAAGCCACCTTCGATATTTATTCATAGTAATGACTGTTGGAATAGTTGATAAAATTAGTTTTCTGCAAATAAGTCTTGATGCGTTAAAAATTGCGATAGGGTTGCAATTAGGAAAACTGTTTGATTTTTAATTCTGCATCGAATGACATAAAAATATACAGAGGTTCCTATTTGAAATAAGAAAAATTAATTGCTTTAAAATTTGCAAAGTTTGACACTAAACTTTGGACACCCTGTACAATTCGTATTAACCAAACTTGGTTAACGAAACTGTTATACCTTATTTAATAAGTACCTTTGTATAATTTTATTAACGAGGCATTATTTTTATTTTTTATTTATTTTTAATATCAGTGGTGCAAAACTGATATTTTTTAGTTTTTATTTTTTTTCGACTATATACTGATATATAATACTGAATCGATTTAAATAAAATTTTAGGGGTATGTAGGTAACTATAGGAGGTACCCAAAAAATAAGAAAATATATGGCATGTAACTTAAAAAAATACACCCTTATGACGTCACACTTTTTTGGAACACCCTGTATGAAAAAAAAATATTTTCCTGAAATGCGCCCCAAGATACAGATAAGGTCTGCAAAAAATGAAAATTCTAACTTAATTACTAAGTGAGCTATAGAAGACGGGAGGTGAGGTACAGGACCCTGTATATAGGTAATATAATAATAATACTAAATATTACAATTTTTCTATTATAATTTCTCCCTTATTTATAATTTTTCCTTTTTCTTTGAGTGACATATTTTTGAATTACTTACTTATATTTTTAAATATATTTATGATGTGATTAAAATTATTAATCTAAATGGGTGTATATTTTTTCATTACAAAATCGGACAGATTTGTTAATCTATGGTTTTGTAGTGATGCTTTCATTGGATTTATTTTTATTATTTATGTTATTGATTTTTACTATTATTATAAAAAATAACCTGCAAATAAATAAATAAAATAAATATAAATTGCTCTCTATTTTTGTGTTAATTTTTTATTTCAGACGTTGTGTCCAGTAAATCTACTTATCCTGTACTCATTTTCGACCGGTAAATCGGTAAATGGAACACTATAGTATAACGCACTCGTGTAAATTAGTGATTGGCGGGCAAAATCCTCACTCCGTGTCCTCCTCGCGGGCGCCCGCGCTGGTAATGACTTAGTCAGCTAAAACTGAGGCTGGCACATCAATTGCCTTCGCTCAGTTATGGATGTGAGGACCTAAATCCGAGGTGGTGTGAGCAACCGTGCCAAGGATGGAAGGCTGAGGGTAAAATCAGCTTTAATGAGCTCCTATAGTGGACCAGGCAATCACTATAGTATAAGCGCCTTGTCCTGGTATGCCGGCTCTGCCAGGATCGACCTTTATTTCCGAGCTACTCGTGGGACTTATATGGACCAAATTAAAAAAACCATAAAGACCGCCGAAAGCAATCGGCTTGAGCCGTCAACAGATGATCCGGTCATCGAGGGCAGCTCACATGGAGAAAGCGTGAATGAAAGCGAGGAGGAAAAGCTGCTGAGATCGCCTGGCTCATCCCGAGCGGATTTCAAGGACAGCAAGCCTCGCAGAAAGATTTCAGCTGGAGCAAAGAAGATGCGACTGTGCCAAAAGGCAAGGCATCTTCTGGGAATACTGGAGAGCAAGAATCCAGCTGATCTTACAAGTAAGGATCAGGGTACTATAAAGTGGGCAAGGGAACTCTTGGCTCGCGACCCGTACCATGTTCCTTACACTTACCAGAAACCGGGTGCAACCCTCGAGAGAAGTGTCGCGGAAAAAAGGACACGTTCTACTGATGAGGAGAGCACCCCGAGAGAGAGAAAGAGAAAACCCTTTCCACAGCAGGGCAAAGCTGAAACGCCTTCAAGGAGACTGGCTACGGAGACCAAACAAGGTTCCGTGGCGGCCTCAAAAGGGAAGAGTTCTGCTGCGCCCAGCAGTGGACGAAGTCAGAAAAAGACTGCTGGTATTAGAGAGCGTTCCGACAACAGAACGATGGCGGAAGCGTCTCGCAGCAGTCTTCAAGTTGCAGTAATCGACGCCGGCAACAAGTGCTGGAAGATTACGTCAGACCGCTGGATTCTGGTTGAGAAGAGGCTTACAGAAATCCTTATGGAGTTTCTAATAGCCAATCCTACTCGCCAGATTCCACAATATGACACTTCGGGATGGACTAGGGGAATCAAGATTATCAATTGTACGGATGATTTTTCCTTAAGGTTCTTGAACGAGAGTGTCAAGAAAATCGTAGAACCCTGGGAACACGCGTGCCTGCAGGTAATCCCTCGCTCGGAACTACCAGAGTGTCCGAGAGCGAGGATTTGGCTGCCGGTGCCTGTGATCCCCGAAAAGAATTTACTGCCACTACTGGCGGCACAGAATCCAAAGATTCCCTGCAAGGAATGGAGGATTCTAAAAATGGAAGACCCAAAACCGACAGGGAGAAGCGTCATCCTACAACTCACGGATGAGTCCCTACCCGCTCTAGAGGAAGCCCAATTCAAGCTTCACTGTGGGTTTAACGCAATTACAGTTAATGTGTACAAGGGCTTTCCCAAACATTCGGAGAGAAGCCAAGAGGTACCACCAGCTGAACCCAAGCAGGATGCCACAACGACATCTGCAATGGAAGTGGAGCAGGGCGCGGTACTGGTCGTAGAACCGGCTCCTGTGATGGAGGTGGAGGTTCCAACACCGCTTAACGATGTTGCGGGTGGTGCAGATCAACCTCCACCACAGTAAAATGGCTTCGTGCCATCTGGCGCTTCTAATGGAAGAGAAGGGCCTCGACGTCGCCTTAATCCAGGAACCTTGGGTCAAAAACGACGTCATACATGGATTAAGGCTAAAAAATTACTCCCTGTATTACTCTAGGGGCAGAGGTAAGCCAAGAACTTGTGTTTTAGCTAATAATAAAAACAAAATGTTCTTAATGCCTAATTTTACCGATCAAGACATAACAACGATCAAATGGGAACGGAAAGGAGGGGCACCAATAACGTTGTCATCCGTTTACATGGCCCATGACGCTCCAATACCATCAGCGGACGTCCAAAATATCGTGGAATCTGCCAGGACTGAAGGAGTAAACCTAATCCTGGGATGTGATGCCAACGCCCATCATACACTATGGGGAAGCACGGACATTAATGAACGGGGTGAGTCTCTTTTTAACTTTATAATCACATCTAACTTAAATCTGTAATAACGGTAATACACCCACATTTGTCACTGCGAATAGGGAGGAGGTTCTGGATGTTACGTTTGCGAATGAATCTAGCGATTTAAAGGTATTTAACTGGAGAGTGTCCAGCGAGAATTCGTTCTCGGACCATCGCTGGATTCTGTTCGAGGTCGGCGCATCCACGAATGCTCCGGAACCATTTCGTAATCCTAAGAAAACAGACTGGGAAAAATTTTGTAGAATTATCTCTGATAAGCTAGCAGATCCACCTGAGGATCTGATGCCTAATACTGCTTCAATTGATAGTGCGGTCAATAAGCTAACCGAAAGTCTTATGGAAGCTTTTGTCAAAAGCTGTCCGATAAGCAGACCAGCCAAGAAGTCATATCCACCATGGTGGAACGCAGACTTGAGTGGGCTACGACGGGACATGCGAAGGCTGTTTAACAAAGCAAAAAGCAGACGTACGGAAGACGAGAGCGCCTATAGGGAGGCACTAAAGACGTATAAGGAAAGCTCAAAGGAATTCCTGGCAAGACTACAGCGAACGAGTGGAGAGCACAAACGAGGCCGCTAGGCTCAGAAAAGTTTTATCAAAGGAGCCGAGCGCTCCTTCCTTCCTAAAGAAAAACGATGGGGCCTTTACAGAGAGCAGCGAGGAAACCCTTGAACTGCTAATAGACGCCCATTTTCCTGGAAATACACCGGCAGAGGAAGCCCTCATTGATCAAGGAGAACCCCCGGATTTAAACAGCATTAAATCGGTGGTCACTAGCGAGAAGCTTGAATGGGCGATTGACTCATTCGACCCGTATAAATCACCAGGACTAGACGGAATAATGCCCGCCATGCTACAAAAAGGAAAAAAGATCCTAATACCTTGGCTCCTGGTGATATACAGAAGCAGCTTGTATTATACGTATTTACCTGCAAGCTGGAACAAGATTAAAATAGTCTTCATACCAAAGGCTGGCAAAAGCAGCCACACGACTGCCAACGACTTCAGACCGATTAGCCTATCTTCGTTTCTTACAAAAACGTTGGAGAGGCTGCTAGATATACAAATTAAGAATTCGGTACCAGAGGAAGGGCTGAGCTCGTCTCAACACGCCTATACTAAAGGCAAATCAGTGGAAACAGCGCTACATGAGGTTGTAGGCGTAATTAAAAAATCAATTAGAAATAAAGAGTATACTCTTGGAACCTTCCTAGACATTGAGGGGGCCTTTAATAATGTCACGACCGAGGCAGTGTACGACGCCCTAACAGAATCAGGGGTTGACAACTGCATCTGCCGTTGGATTAACAGGATGTTAAAAAGCCGTAAAATCTGCTCTAAACTAGGAAGCAGCGAGATAGCCAGGACTGCCGGAAGAGGAACCCCGCAAGGCGGAGTGCTGTCGCCAACTCTGTGGCTAAGAGTAATGAACAAAATTCTTATAGCGTTAGAAAGGGCTGGATTTAAGGTGATTGCATATGCCGACGACTTGATTATACTCGTGTCGGGCAAATATTTGAATACCATCAGCGATCTAACAGAAACAGCGCTACGAAAACTCCAACGGTGGGCTGCGAGATGCGGTTTGAGAATCAACCAAGAAAAAACGGAGCTAGTTCTATTCACACGCAGAAGGGTGATTGAGAACTTCAGGTTCCCAGTCCTAGACAACAGTACTTTAGTGCTGAAAGAAAAGGCAAAGTATCTAGGATTGATACTAGACTCCAAGCTTAACTGGGGCAGGAACATACAAGAACGAGTTAAAAAGGCGTCAGTTGCGTTCTATGCCTGCAAAAAAGCTATTGGTAAGAAATGGGGATTGAAACCCCACATAGTTCACTGGATTTATACAGCCATTGTAAGACCTATACTAACCTACGGGGTCATGGTCTGGTGGACTGCTTTGGAAAAAGCAATAAACATGAAGAAACTAACAAAGGTACAACGGGCAGATTGTTTAGGAGTGACCGGTGCCCTTCACTCAGCACCGACGGCGGCACTGGAAGTGATGCTGCATCTGATACCCATGGATATTTACGGAAAAAGTGTGGCTGCAAAAAGTGCTCTGCGACTGAAAGAGTCGAAATGCTGGACCAGCACCAACTACGGACACAGTAGCATACTAAGGATATATCCAGGCCAAAATCTGCGAGAGCCGACCGATTACACTGTTTCGCTGCCAGACTTTGGAATGGGCTTTTCTATGCTCATTCCGGGTAGGGAGGAGTGGGAAGGCAATCAAGTAATAACGGAGGCGGATCACTCTATCTTCACTGACGGTTCAAAAATGGACGTCGGGGTTGGAGCTGGTATCTTCTCCGAGAACATGCAAATACAGAGGTCGTACAGACTCCCTGACTACTGCAGCATTTTCCAGGCAAAAATTTTTGCAGTGGATAAAGCAGTCAACACCCTGCGGGATCACCCTGGCTTGAAAGCAGCTGCGTCTATAGCAATCTATATAGACAGTCAAGCAGCCATAAAGGCAATTTGCTCCAGCAGCACTAAGTCAAAATTAGTAAGGCGCTGTCGCAATAATCTCTGCACACTTGGTGCTCAACATCGAATCACCCTGTGTTGGGTTCCTGGACATAGCAAAATAAAGGGCAACGAGACTGCTGATGTGCTCGCCAGGGAGGGCGCAAGCAGGTCTACCGAACTAGCAGAGAATACTGTGGCTAGACCACTGGGATCAGTCAAAGAGGATATAGATCAAATAGCTAAACAACTTGCACAAAGCAGATGGACAGGGCTGGCAACTTGTAGCATCTCCAGGCAATTGTGGCCCCTACTTGACGACAGGAAAACCGCAGTGCTATTACAACACGGTCGGAAGGACCTTAGAAACATCACTGCCGTAGTCACCGGACATTGCCTGTTCGGTAGACACGCTGAACGTATGCAAGTACCAACTAACGATTTCTGTAGAAGTTGCAGAGATGAAGAGGAGGAGGAAAGTATTCAGCATTTCTTGTGTGAATGCCCCGGCCTTGCTAGAAGAAGGTTCAATGCCCTGGGCGAACCATTCTTTAATGATCTGGAGGAAGTGAGCAGCCTGCAACTGGGTCGACTTACGAAGTTTATTAACAGCAGTGGCTGGTTTGAATGAGCTGTCAAGATTCTTCTACGATCTACGTCACGTCGCGTTAACCATCAGGAGGCTGATGCGGATAGGTTCCGCGGAACACGTGTGGTACCACAACGGTCCTACAGGACTACGTGTGACTGTTTGGTCAATGCCAGAGGTCTGCCACTCTAACCTAACCTAACCTAAATTAGTGATTTCATCGCTTATCAAGTTCAAGAAACAAAAATTCAATCCATCCACCTCCCGGTGGATGGATTAAATTTCCAGATCACCAACAAAATCCACGGACAACTTAAAATAAAATTCGAATAAGTATAGCGGGAATGAGGACAGGCACTGAAATGACACAATTGTATTTCTCCCAACGTTTCGTTTTATATTAAAACTTTATCAAGGGTCAATAAAAAGGTCTTTAAGCCTGTATATTCATACTGTAGAATATGACAACACATTTTCTCGAACACACATTGGATACCTGTAGATATCCGAACTGTCAGCACCAATTTAAATTAAAATTAAAATAAAATGTTAACGTTTTGGTGCTCCGTCGTTCTGGAGTCTTCAGCTGGCAATTCTAATGTTGAGTGACCTTTTTAATTCAAAAGTTTCTCCAACGTTCCTTAATCCGATTTGGTGGGTGATTTAACCAACATCCAAAATTTGGATTGATTTAATTTCCGTTCCCTGAAGCTGGTAAGCGGTAAAATTGCTAATCCACACTAGTGCATGAACAACCCAAAGGGCGGATTAAAGCCCTCCTAGCGTTCAACACAGACATCTGCGTTTAAAGTGCAATTACGAAGTAAATCAGTTAAGAAGGTGGGCTGACAATAATTACTAATATCAATAAATTCTGCACAAAATGCACTATTTGCCAGTTCATATAATTTTGTGGATCATGTAAACACTGAACAGGGCCGGCTTAAAATATATTTAACTATTTTTTAGTTCTAAATTTTTGAAACACTAGTTTATTACATTGAATATCCAAGCTTTTTCTTTCTGTATATTCTTACTTTGTTAATTTTTGTAAACAACAAAAATAAATTTGTATTTGTCTACCTATTTTATTACTCATTAGTTTGGCATATCATGTCATAATATGAACTTGACAAAATTTTAACCTAGATTTGGTTAGATATATCGTCCCCATATCATTGTGATCTAAGCCAAGCCCTACGTTTTTTAATCCAAGCCCTCTTTGATGCAAATAACTTTTGCTCGCACGGTATAAACTACACAACAGAACACTTAAAAATCATACAAACACCACCAAACATAAATTGCGCGTGCTCACTCTCCCGGTAGCATTTTTGTATCGAGCGTCCAGTAAGCCGCATTCGTGATGTTCGACCTCGGCACGTATTGAGCATTCGGTACTACGACAACAGTAGAACTACCGTACGCTCGATTAGGCTGTTTTTTTTTGGTTTTTGAATTTAAAAAAATGCCCTGGGTAACAACGAACAAACCTGTTGCCAATATACCTTTTAGACGGAATTTGTTCCTCTAGTTATCGCCTTCTTATAATCCTCTATTTATAAGAAAAAAGCTTAAAAAAATTTACGCTTATTAGTCAAAAGTTGACAGTTGTCGTATAGTAGCTTGACAATCGACGATAGACAGACCTCGGTTAATGCGAAATTACCCGAATGCGGTGTACTGGACGCTCGATACAAAAATGCCTCACGGTAACGAGCCACATAGTGGCCTCACTTTTCAATAGCCTGGTTGCATACCATTGGGAATATACTGGTTATATTATAGCGTCCCGACTAGGACTTGGAAAATCATCCATAGCTATATAGGTGGCATTATTTGCTGTAAATTTTAATTTTTGCCCAACTTTAGTAAACGAAAATGTTTTGTAACTATGAAATAGGCTTTTAATTACATTTTTAAAAATATTTTGCCAAACTAAAATTAGTAATTTTTATTTTATTTGGACTGATATATCTATTGATTCCAATTACAGTTTATAAACCTCCATAATTTCCAACAGAAATATTATAATTTTATTAGTTCACAGAGACAAGCAAACAACAATCATATTTAACTGTGGAAACCAATGGCTTAATCGCAATTAAGGTATTAGGATTATTGCCAATTACCTTTATTTATTTTAATAAACATTTATTTATTCTTTTTACGAAATAAAATATCATACGATCCACGTCCGTTAGGTGACTGGTAACTTTTCTTAAACGTCGACGTTATAGGTTCGACGCGAAAATATTAATACAAAGTTGTAGATTAGAAATGGGTCCATCAAGTTAAATTATTTTTAACTTTACAGGGTGGCACAATACGAGACGAAATATATTTTTAATAAAACTAAACCTACAATTAATGGCGGTGCGGTATAACAGGCGGCGCACGAGCCTCATGCGGTTTGCTATGATATTCCTTGCAAAAAAATATAGAAATATGCCTAAGAATCAAAAATATATACAGGCGAGTCATTCCTACGCCAAAGATGAAATAAAATAACACATATCTACATAGGCTGGGTGACGCCACTGGCGATGGATAGACGGCCGCAATGAAATTACTGGAACTTTGGAGATATTGATTCTCGCTGGACCGCTCTCGAACATTTGAGTGGTCATTCAAGCGCATCTAATAGCAGCAACACAATTTAAGCTTTTTTAAGATAAATATGTCTTTGCATAAAAGAAAAGTAACGAACGAACATCGAGTCTATAATGACCGTTTGGAATCAGACTATTTAATCGCAAACAACTGTTGGAAAACTGGTCCCAACATGGTGTCCAAATTTCTAGAAATTATTTATCTTTATTTGTTTTCATTTTATGTGACCACTACCCCTAGCCACCACCGACAAAAAAACCCGCCATTTTCCTTCTTCGTTTCATTTTAGCCGCGTATTTTTCTGTAATAATCACACTCCTGAGTTTAAATAAATTATTTTAAGCAAAACTAGCAATATATAACCCTTTCTCACTTCAAACTTCCCTTAAACCAAAAGTGGTTTCTGTAAATTGAATTGTGCGATTATCGTTCTTCGATATAATATAATCGATCTAATCTTCAATAGTTAATAATTATTTATATCTTTATTTCACGTTTTAGTAATTTATAAACTAAACCTTTTCTTTCAATTGTTCTGTCACCAGCAAAATCTGTTCGTTTGACCCCCACTAATAGGCCAATTGCCATTAAACCAAACACGTGTATTAAAGTTTACCCATAATTTTAAAACTAATTTAATGCTGCTGTAAATAAATTATCAATGAACTAATTACCGGTTTACTTACCTTTTCCACATCAATAGGATCTACCCTTATTATATTTATACTTATATACCAAATATTATGCTGAAACCCGTAGTAAAATAAAAAGAAATCCCCATTGTTGCAACGCAACTCAGAAACTCACCAAACATAAGCCAGAACTCTCTCATAAAAATAGTTAGTTTCATGTTTTTATCCACAGTACCGATAGCTACTAACTGTGTGTTTACAGAATGTGAACTATTAAAATTAAATTTAACTTTTCTTTTCAATTTTTTCGACTTAAAACTCTATTGTGCTACAAAATCAATTCCCAAAACATGACAGTGATTTTGTTATCCACATTTATATTTGCTTACTAAGGCTACTTCTTACTTGTTTGGGCTTTAGTCTTGAATTGGCTTTTGGCGTGTTGTAACGTTTTACATTACCAAATAACATAAACTCTTAATATTAATATACAGCCATACTAACGAGTCATCATACTTTTATAACTACCCAAGGCTGAGCCTGTAAAGTAAATTAGTAGAGGTTCAAACAAATACAAAATACAAGCCCAACCTGTTACTGCAGTACTGTATATTTTGTATGAATGGTGTTTTAGTATTTCAGTATTTTATACATTTTATGTGCTAACAATAAAACCCAACTGACGTTTAAATTCAAAACTATTGTTTTAATTTTTGAACCATGGTGTGGATTTACAGTCTCCCATTTTGTTTGGCCAATCATCAATTTACACCCTTTACAGTTTCTCCACAAACAACAATAATAAACTTTTGGCAACAATCGTATATCCATTTGACCGTTAGTATAGGTATCCTATTTATTGTATCTCCCATTACCCACCGGCTTCCATTACTCCACCCTTCCCTAAATCTGGCGCTCAAAGAGAATGTTTCAAAGGACGCACACCACACCCTGATGTATTTTACTTACTTTAGTAACATAAAACTCGCAAGCAGCTGTTATACAAGGCAGGTAAATTATTAAAAACATAATTGTTTTTGTTCAGTTTTCGGCTCGTACGGAAATTGGGGTTTTAAACTGGCATCTTATTATAAAAGGGGGTATTATCTTAATGGGTGTCAAGGCCGTAGACAGAAAAATTAGAAGGGTTGTAGGGAGCTTAGTCAGGAGGACATGAATTTGAGCGAAATATAATATCAGCCATATTTAATGTGGTGTTTGTCGTGCAAAAGAAAATTGTTAGGTCCCTATCGAAAATGGACCCTCAAAGTTATTGCAGGTCATTGTTAATAGACCATAGCGTATTAACCGTTGCATTCTTATTTTAACATTTATTACATATTCGTAATCTCCAGTGTGACCAGTAAAGTCCGCATCATCTGGGATTTTTTTTTATGAATAGCTTTATTCGAAATTTTACTTTGGCATCAAGTTCTGCTTCGATCGAGATGAAAATTAAGCAAAAAAATAGTAGTAGTCACGTGATTCGCATTATCTGTCAAATTTTAATTTTGTCCAAAAAATAATTTAAAAGTCGGGTTATTTCTGAAAAAATCGAAAAAAGTTATTAGAAGAAAATTTTTAAATGCAGTTTCTAGCCCACATGCATTTCAGCTGCATAAGATAGTTTTGATTTTTTACCTATATTTTGTAAATTGCACCACTTTTGCAAAATAAGACTCAACGCAACCTACATAAAACTTCTTAGATTTGACAATGCTTAATTTCAGATACATTTTCTTTAAAGTAGCGCCATACTAAATGTGTGTTTTTCTACAAAATCAAAATTGGGCTATTCAAATTTGGTCGCATGTGATGCAATGTTTATTTGGTTTTGACCCACTATAAGGTAACTTCATAAAATAAGTATTTTTGAAAACGGAGTTTGTGTCTGAAAGTAATACACCTTAATATTAAGACAAAAAAGAACACAGTGTCATCAGTAAAGTGTTCATTAAGTGGAAAATAAATTTTAGTTTAACTTAACGTAAAGTTTACCTATCTAATTTCACCGATTTAATTTATAACCCCTTTACTTTATTTTTTATTTTTTTTACTTTCAGACACAAACCACGTTTTCAAAAATATTTATTTTATGAAGTTACCTTATACAGGGTCAAAAACAAATAAACTTTGCATCACATGTGACCAAATTTTAATAGCCCAATTTTGATTTTGTAGAAAAACACACATTTAATATAGCGCTACTTTAAAGAAAATGTATCTGAAATAAAGCCTTGTCGAAACTGAGAAGTTTTATGTAGGTTGCTTTGAGTCTTATTTTGCAAAAGTGGTGCAATTTACAAAATATAGATAAAAAATCAAAATTATCTTATGCAGCTGAAATCGCATGTGGGCTAGAAACTGCATTTAAAAAAACTTTTTCCAATAACTTTTTTCGATATTTTCAGAAATAACCCCACTTTTAAATTATTTTTTAGAAAAAATTAAAATTTGACAGATAATAAAAATCACGTGACTACTATTGTTATTGCTTAATTTTCAGCTCGATCGAAGCAGAACTTGATGCCACAGTCAAATTTCGAATAAAGCTATTAATAAAAAAAATCCCATATGATGCGGACTTTACTGGTGACACTGTATACGCCCTAAAACTGAAAGAATCATCAAATTTGACGTGGTAATTATTCCACAGGTTGTTTTGACACAAGGCAAAAAACAACTTTTCGATTATCCTTGTATAATATGACAAAAAACAAATTTCTCTTAAAATTTGTATAGGCATGTTAAATAGTATATTAACGTACACGTTTTATAAAGCATCATTTTATAGCACGCGTCCATGTTAAAAAACTAGCCGCTTGCGGCGAGTTTTATAACGGGACAAGTGCTTAAAACTGCTTTATATAACACGTACATTATACTATTTTTTCTGATTTGTAGTTTTTTTCAATAAAAACACATATTTAAAAAGAAATTAAATCCTTCAAATTTTGTAAATTTTTATGTCTAAATTTTATGTTGGTAATACTATTTTTTATCATAGTAGCCTCTGGGCAACAAAAATTATTTTGCGAACTGTCATTTTTTGATTTATTGACCCATTTTCACCACGAGATTCTAAAGTTATTTTAGCGATATGAGATTTGAAATTGGACGGAATACGTTGTGTGATTCTTGTACATTCGGTACATATACAGAGCGTTCGGAAATTCGGGAGATTTTGCTCCTTTTTTTCGAATTTCAAAAGACGTGATTTTACGTCACGGCATTGCAATTTAGTATAGAAAGATGGAAAATTCAAATAAAGTTGAAGTTAAAATCGACATTGGAAGGTTATTAGATTTTGAATAGGATTTGGCAGAAAATGATAGCTGGAAGCATCTACAAATGCAAAATAGTTCTCCGTCAATATAGTTATTATTTAATATGTGGTTTTTAATTAACTAAAACAATACATACAGATTTGTAGATCTAGGCAACCAAACATACATACGTGGGTTCGTGTAGTATTTTGCATATTTGGACTAAAAAATATTAGTTATCTAGAATGCTATGCTAAACGGTGAAAAAAAACATGTCATGTAGGGCCAACCTTTAAATAATAAAATTCGGAGTTCGAAATAGATCTATTACGAACTCGCTAGCGCGTTCGAAATAGATATGTTTCGAGACAAAATTAGAAAAACAACTTTTCGATTATCCTTGTATAATATGACAAAAAATAATTTTCTCTTAAAATTTGTATAGGCTTGTTAAAACTAATAAATGTTTCTAGAGCTCTCTAAAAAATCACTTAAATCGGAGTAAAAATAAAAAAGTTATAAAGCCCTAAACTTAATCCAAATTTTATTATGCCCGTTTTTTTTTGCACGGGAGTGTATTAGTCCCCAGTACAAGGACCCTTAATTTTAATGACACATACAAATGTCAAACTGCGTGAGTGCCTTCTTTGGGACGAGTCCGACAAACTTTCTTATGCGAAAACTTTCGGCGCTGCTGCATTTTCGAATGCCCGATTCCCAGAAGTGTCGATATGACGTCATTATGACTCCCCGTACATACAAGCATGATTTTTTAAAAATTATTTAATAAAATTTATTTAAAAATTGTGATCAACTTGTCCTACAAAAATCATGCTGCGTGTGGAGTGTCCACCACCCCCAATATGTCGATATGACGTCACTATGACTCCACGTATATACAAGTTTGATTTTTTGACAATTGTTTAATAAAATTGAGTTAAAAATTGTGATCAACTTGTCCTACAAAAATCATGCTGCGTGTGGAGTGTCCACCACCCCCAATATGTCGATATGACGTCACTATGACTCCACGTATATACAAGTTTGATTTTTGACAATTGTTTAATAAAATTAAGTTAAAAATTGTGGTCAACTTGTCCGACAAAAATCATGCTGCGTGTGGAGTGTCCACCACCCCCAAAATGTCGATATGACGTCACTATGACTCCACGTATATACAAGTTTGATTTTTTGACAATTGTTTAATAAAATTGAGTTAAAAATTGTGGTCAACTTGTCCGACAAAAATCATGCTGCGTGTGTAGTGTCTACCACCCCCAAAATGTCGATATGACGTCACTATGACTCCACGTATATACAAGTTTGATTTTTTGACAATTGTTTAATAAAATTGAGTTAAAAATTGTGGTCAACTTGTCCTACAAAAATCATGCTGCGTGTGGAGTGTCCACCACCCCCAATATGTCGATATGACGTCACTATGACTCCACGTATATACAAGTTTGATTTTTTGACAATTGTTTAATAAAATTGAGTTAAAAATTGTGGTCAACTTGTCCGACAAAAATCATGCTGCGTGTGGAGTGTCCACCACCCCCAAAATGTCGATATGACGTCACTATGACTCCACGTTAATACAAGTTTGATTTTTTGACAATTGTTTAATAAAATTGAGTTAAAAATTGTGGTCAACTTGTCCGACAAAAATCATGCTGCGTGTGGAGTGTCCACCACCCCCAAAATGTCGATATGACGTCACTATGACTCCACGTTAATACAAGTTTGATTTTTTGACAATTGTTTAATAAAATTGAGTTAAAAATTGTGGTCAACTTGTCCGACAAAAATCATGCTGCGTGTGGAGTGTCCACCACCCCCAAAATGTCGATATGACGTCACTATGACTCCACGTATATACAAGTTTGATTTTTTGACAATTGTTTAATAAAATTGAGTTAAAAATTGTGGTCAACTTGTCCGATAAAAATCATGCAGCGTATGGAGTGTCCACCACGCCGAAAATGTCACTATGACGTCATTATGTCTCTCCATACATACATGTCGGACAAAAATAAAAATGTGGTAGATAATAGTATTTTAAATGCAAATATCAATTTGTCCGACAAATATATTAAGTTATATAGTCAGTCCGACAAGAAAATGAAAAAAAAAATTATTACCCATGGCACACGACTCTTTTTGTCAAATTCTGACTGATTAAACTTAAATGTTCAGATATATTATTGATATTAACTAAATTTACATAAAGTTTGTACAAGATTACAATTATATAAAAAATACAAATTTATAAATTTTAAGAGAATTTGTTTTTTTCACATATTATACAAGGATAAACGAAAAGTTGTTGTTTTTGCTTAGTGTCAAAACACCCTGTGAAATAATTAGGAAGCAAAATTACTTCAAAATATCAGTTCCCATTTATCCGCAAAATTACAATTACGTCAGGTCGCGTCATATTGTTTTTTTGTTTTTGATGTTTAAAAGTGTTTCCTGGTTCGCGTGAAGGTATGCCGCGTAAATTCAAATAAAATATGAGAATATTTTTAGGAAAATCATTTTCCGTACATACATTCATTAATTATAAAAAATTAATTAGTTTATAACTTATAATAATATATTGAAGATAAATTATTATAAAGAAATATTAAATAATTTATCAATTTTTTAATTTTTAAATAGATTGGAGTACTATATATTTGTAGGACACATATTTTTTTACAATTAGTACTTTATCTTAAATCGAAAAATATTAAATGCAAAGTTGTATGTACGGAGAGACATAATGACGTCATAGTGACATTTTCGGCGTGGTGGACACTCCATACGCAGCATGATTTTTGTCGGACAAGTTGACCACAATTTTTAACTCAATTTTATTAAACAATTGTCAAAAAATCAAACTTGTATATACGTGGAGTCATAGTGACGTCATATCGACATATTGGGGGTGGTGGACCCTCCACATGCAGCATAATTTTTGTAGGACAAGTTGATCACAATTTTTAAATATATTTTATTAAACAATTTTTTTTAAATCAAGCTTGTATGTACGGGGAGTCATAATGACGTGATATCGACACTTCTGGGAATCGGGCATTCGAAAACGCAGCAGCGCCGAAAGTTTTCGCATAAGAAAGTTTGTCGGACTCGTCCCAAAGACGGAACTCACGCAGTTTGACATTTGTATGTGTCATTAAAATTAAGGGTCCTTGTACTGGGGACTATATTAAAAGCGTATATAAATAGTTGCCGTACACAACAGAACCATAGTCGAACAAAGACAACACCAGAACAACTTTCTAAGTTTTACATCAAAACAATGTGTATTTGCATATAGAAGCTTCAGGGAAAGATATGCAGGTGGAAGTAGACCATTTATCTGTTGACTAAACTGCAGTTTCTGATCCAAAACCAATCCGAAACTTCTGGAACTTATTTGCGGTTGTAAGACGTTATTATCAATAGTACTATTGAAATCAAGGAGCAAATTATTACTATTAAAAATAATTAGGTTACACTTCATAGGGTTAAGTTTCAAATTGTGTCGTCCTAATTAATGGTTTATTGCGATTGAGCGATTAATACGAATGATTTCAAAGGAATAAGTAGAAACTTAGAGCGCTGATATATTTTTATTCTGGTGACAACTGTTTTTCCATTCTGAAACGCCATGTACCCGCCACGATACATTTTTTTACGACATCGTTTTATTGTACCGGTTGTAAAAATGTCAATACACATATATCTACTACCGGCTTTACATTAATTAAGCAATAAAGAGTAAAAACTTTATGCTTTTTTCTGAATATCCTTCACAAAAGTTCATGGGCCATCAAGGTTTCATTATAACATAAAGTTTATTTACTTCAAAGAAATGTATAAAGAGGAAAAGCAACTAATAGATATAAAAAAGTTTAAGGGTATACAACAGCGGTGTAGCAAGGGAGTAGGGGTATTACATGCCAAAAAAAATTAAAAATTCCGTTAACAAACTATACTTTGAAGTTTTTATCCTGTAACTTTTTTCCTCCGAGTTTTGGGAAATTCGTATAATAATATAGCAGCTAATTAAACTCCTATGGAGTAGTTTACTAATGATGATAAATCCAAATGGTAAAATTTCAATCTTTGCCAGTAAAAAAAATTAAAATTCGTTTATAAAAGCTACTGGCGGAATGGACACGTACAGTTGACGACATATAAATTCGTCCACTTCACCCATTCATAACTCAATTAGAACAAAATTGAGTAAAATGGGTTTCTCACCTTGCTGCTTATACCTGGATAGAACACCAGGTAAAGTCGCCACAGTGGATATTTGCCCGTGCGTCATCAATCAACGATCAGGACTCAACGTGGTTAATAACTCTGCATCCTTATTTATTACAGTAACAAGTTTGAATAAAAGCATAAAAGAACGTCTTCAAGATTCCGCAATAATATAACGTGCTAGACAAGAATAAAACTATAAACGTCAATTAATTACTTTTTTTATTTGTTTAGTGACAACCGTTGTATTTTAGAATGTCATTGTCAACCTTATTTTGATCTGCCAGTCTAATTCGTATTTTGTAAATCTGTGTGCCTTAAAACTGTTACTTTTTCTAAAAATAGTTCTTTTTAGAGCTAATTATACCCACCATCTGTTTTGGCGGTAAGTATTTATGGATTTCTATAATACCTAATTTATTTATTTTAAATATTCTAACCGTGAAAGTTCTTTGAAAAGTTTACGGCAGTGGCTAAATTCCCTTAAACGAAAGGATGTTAAAAATTTGACTTTTGCGATTTTAATAGTCACTAAAACACCAAACTTTTCTAGATTTTAAGCTTTAAAAATAGTATTAAATGTATTAACATTTGCTGTCCAGAAAGTTTGAACCGTTTTGCTCTAACCGTTTCCGAAGAAAAAATTCGAAATGTCGAACAGCCTCCTACCACGTGGCGACGGATTATTAATATCGGAACGCCATCTTTAAAATTGAGATTATAACTATTTCTGTAACATTTTGGGCAAATATTTTGGTCAATAAAATTAGAAGAAGGTTCAAGGTAGATAGATATTTCATCCAATTTAAAATCTGGAAATGTTCTTATTACTCTAGCAAGTCAAGCTCAAAACACCCATTTTTCGCCATTTTTGACAGCCGGATTTTTAGAAGTAAATTACATCAAAATCAAAGCACACTTAGTCAAAAGTGAATGGTGTTAGAATTTGTAAATTTTGCCTGTTTCCGCACCCAAAAAAGCGACTTTTCTCAAATTTGCGAATATATTTTTATAAGTTTGGACATGCAGGAATGTTGAGAAGAAATCAGCGCATGTTTTGAGAGAAAAATAAAACTGTTTTGTTAAAAATTGAATAAGCCACAGTCGATATAGTAAAACATCAGATAAAAATATCTCTGAAAAAATCATTAATTAATTTTTTTGAGCCACAAATAATGTTTTCCCAGAGCGCGCTTACCATGGAAATTAAAGCTTGTTTATCCGTTGATATAGTGGACCAAGAAAAACTTGAAAAATTTATATATAGACACTTGCAGAAGTATTTAAGCAAACCAGTGCGATGCCAACAGAAATTATGGAAATGAAAATCCCAAAGCCTGCCGTTTTTTTCGTATTAAAGATAAAGAAACGAAAAAATATCTCATAAATACAAATTTACGGGCTCTATCCGCTAAAGTATACAACGTTTCGATCAAAAGTCGTTTTCCGTACGAAAAAAAAAACCTTGAAAAAATCATGCCTAAATTTGTAGTTTCTACTTTCTTAAAATTTTCGGCAATTTCCATTCCAGTTAGGTATAGAACGATATATTGGAAAAAGGTAGTATTTGAGATGGCCTAAACAATTATCCAAACCGAATGTCGATCAGATGCACCCGATTCGACTTATTAGCGATCCAATAAGTACCTTTTTCGAGTAATTTTCGACTTTGAAAAAATAAAAAAAAATATTTCCAAACTTTTGATCAAGCTCACAAACAATAGGGTTCTGTAGCCCACAGTCGTCTACGCGTCGAAAACGTTTAAATCCAAAAAACTAACTTTTGCGGCCTGTATCGAATGCCAACGAGAATCCGATATTCTTCGACTTTAAAAATGAATAACTTTTCTTCGGCACACCCTGTATATTCGAAATTTTCACACAACGTACCACCCACTATTCCTCTCTAAACTGAAAAAGTTTCAATCGTCCCACTCTAACCGTTTCCGAGAAAAAACATCGCAAATGTGAAAATGTCGAAACTGACGACGACGCCGACGACGCCGACAACATACATGCATTGTCTTCACGAAGGCGCCTATATAGTGCGAAATTTTTAAGAGGCGACATAGGTTGTCGTGATTCCGTGCGAAGGAGACGAATAACATATCGCGGAAAGCGATATGTTAACAATTAAGACCTGGCCATACACGCAGTGAATTTTTTTAATTCAGTTATCTCAAAAACGGCTCTCCTCACAACCGCCCCCCCCCCCCCCTCACTAGCCGAAAGTATTGTGACAATATATCAATTATTCAGAAAATTATTTATGAAAAATTAAAACCAAATTGAACTTTTGACAGTCTCTATATCCGAAATCATCCACTTTTGGACTGAGGTAAGTTGGGTTAGATCCTTATATTTAAGTCGCAGGAAAAGTAATTTGTTGGCCAATATTTTCTGTTTTTTTTTTCTAATTTTATATTTTTATTATTAAATTTTTTTGTATGATATTTAAATTAATAAAACCATATTTTCCTTTACCTTGTTTTTATTTTTTTTTTTTTAATAGGCCAAAAGGTCAATATTATGTATTATGTTCTCCCTCCCAGAAAGGTATCCTGGATACGCAACTAGTGGAAACCAGTAAGTCCTTTGTTAGTAAAGTAGTAAACCTGCTTGGATTATTAAACTAGTGATACAGTTTCAACCCTAACCATTATATAGGGTCATTTAGGACACATAATAATAAATAGATTTAGCACCTTCATACACCAAGAAATAAAGGGAACATTAGGTATTCTACAAATTTACTTTATTTAATTAAACATTTCATTGCGAAACTAAGTCAGCCCTTTCTATCCCTTAATTATGAATAATAAAGTTAATATAAAGTTTATCTACCCAACTCGAATTTATGTAAAAAATGGATGTCTCATAACTAAGGGGCAAATACAGCAACAGGAGATAGTAGACTTGAAAATATGCCATTTATGCTTAAGAACGCACGGTTAATTTTCAATAAATATGTTTCGTTATGAAAGATGTTTATTTAAATGTTTCTTGCGGTCAGAAATGTGAGGGACAAGAAATATATGCGAGAACTTATCAAACTCATATTGTATAGCTAACGTTCTCTAGGAGATATCTTAAAACTCATTATGGAATCTTCCTTCTCTCCCTCAAAAACATAACTTCAGCCAATTTCATTCATATCCGCTTAACATCAAATCATCGCCAATTGTATAAAGTAAATATTTACTTGGATCAGCCTTATCCATATATAAAATTCCCACAACCACTATAAACATTACAGCGACATTTGACATTAACAGCTGATCTGGTTTCGTCGTTAAAGTTCCCAGATCAGCAGTGGGCCGTACGAAGATCACGCGTCAGGTTGCGTCATATTATTTTCTTCCGATTTTGGTGTTTTTTACTTTTGGATATTATATATTTTAGAGACACATTTTCTTGGTGTTTATTATTTAAGTTTAATGGTGAGTACATACAGCATTTTGGTTAACTCATCTATTATGGAATCAATAAAGTGCCTAGTTAAGCCATTTGCTTCTCGTTATATACAGGATGTCTCATAATTAATGGGCAAATACACCAACAGGAGATAGTAGACTTGAAAATATGCCATTTATGCTTAAAAACGCACGGTTAATTTTCAATAAATATGTTTCGTTATGAAAGATGTTTATTTAAATGTTTCTTGCGGTCAGAAATGTGAGGGACAAGAAATATATGCGAGAACTTATCAAACTCATATTGTATAGCTAACGTTCTCTAGGAGATATCTTAAAACTCATTATGGAATCTTCCTTCTCTCCCTCAAAAACATAACTACACCCAATTTCAATCATATCCGCTTAACATCAAATCATCGCCAATTGTATAAAGTAAATATTTACTTGGATCAGCTTTATCCATATATAAAATTCCCACAACCACTACAAACATTACAGCGACATTTGACATTAACAGCTGATCTGGTTTCGTCGTTAAAGTTCCCAGATCAGCAGTGGGCCGTACGAAGATCACGCGTCAGGTTGCGTCATATTATTTTCTTCCGATTTTGGTGTTTTTTACTTTTGGATATTATATATTTTAGAGACACATTTTCTTGGTGTTTATTATTTAAGTTTAATGGTGAGTACATACAGCATTTTGGTTAACTCATCTATTATGGAATCAATAAAGTGCCTAGTTAAGCCATTTGCTTCTCGTTATATACAGGATGTCTCATAATTAATGGGCAAATACACCAACAGGAGATAGTAGACTTGAAAATATGCCATTTATGCTTAAGAACGCACGGTTAATTTTCAATAAATATGTTTCGTTAAGAAAGGTGTTTATTTAGATGTCTTTTGCCATCTAGCATTTAAACGCAACTATCTCAAAATCTAATTGAAATATCGAGTTTAATAAAGTGGTACAACCTTTTTACGTATAAAATATCCCTCTTTCATAATTAAAGCGGTCAGAAATGTGAGAGACAAAAAATATATGCGAGAATTTATCAAACTCATATTGTGTAACTAGCGTTCTCTAGAAGGTATCTCAAACTAATTATGGAATCCTCCTTGTCCTCAAAAACCTAACTAATTATAGGCTATTGATTATGTCTTAAAAACAGGGAAATAAGGAACTAAGACGTTCACAGGTTTTTATTACAGGAATCGATCAATGGGTTATAAATGAAGAAAAAACCGCGGAGTGCTATTAAATTAGAGGGTGGAAATTGAAGATAGGGGTGAAAAACCACCCCTTTTGGTTTTTTCAATATATCTCGTAAACAAACCAAAATTTCGATATATCTCATATAAAACTTTTTGTAGAGAATAAAATTTTCCATCGGAGTAGCATTTTGAATATTAAAAAGAAAAATTTCATGCCGAAACAGTCGAAACAAACTTGAAAAAAAAAAGCGAAAATTTCGTTTTTTTTATTTTTTGTTGCTTTTTCGCCTGTATCTTTTTTTTGGGCTTAGATAGGTATAGGTATTGCTTCAGATGGAAAGAAACAGATTAAATTTGCTTTAAAATGGTGGGCGAAACAATTTTTTTGAATGAAAATGGACCGAGATATGGCCAGATGAAAATTGCTGTTTTTTTTGCATTTCATCCCTCTTGAACGAATATTGTTTTTGTTCGCATTTTATTGGAAAAATTATTTTTTATTATTATTATTATTCTCAAACATCACATAACGGACATGCTTTATTATGGTTCTACTTTCTAAAAGCACCGGGTGCAAACCAAGCACCTAAGGTGCTTCTCTTGATCATGATGTTAATCTTTATAGGACTTTGCGAACTATGTGTGCCGTACCCAACAGTACTGTTTTCTGCATACTGAGAAGGTTGTGGTCTCCTGGGATATCTTTCACATCGTCACAAGTTGCGTTGGATATTAGCCCTGTGGCCCCGATGACAATGGGTATCACTTTTGCTTTTATGTTCCACATTCTTTGAATTTCTATTTGTAGGTCTCTATATTTCATGTACTTTTCGGCTTCCTTCTTGTTGATATTGTAGTCTGACGGAACGGCAACATCTATTAGAAGGCATGTTCTTTTATTTTTTTGTTTTAGAATGATATCTGGTTTATTGGCTTGTATCATTCTGTCGGTTTGGACTTGGGTGTCCCATAGTAGGGTGACCTCCGAGGTGTCGATGACCGGATCTGGGACATGTTGATACCATTTCTCTTGAACTTCTATCTTGAAAGCTTTACATATTATGTTCCAATGCAGCTGAGCTGCTACCGCATTGTGTCTCTCGAGGTATGCCTTCTTTGCAAGGATTGGGCAGCCAGAAATTACGTGATGGATCGTCTCATTGTTTATCCGGCAAAGTCTACACTTTGGGTCCGTGCCAGATTTCATAATTCTCGTCCTCGTGTAGTTTGTTGCCATTGCTTGTTCTTAGCATTATTATTATTATTATTATTATTATTTTATTGGAAACCACACATCGGAAAAGTAGCGTCAAAATTGTTTGATAAAAATAGTTTTAATTCTCCTCAGTTGCAGAAATATCTAGGATTTATTCACACCTACAGTGGTTGTGACACCACTTCAGCTTTCTTTAACATTGGCAAAAAAAAATTATGAATTTTATAACTAAAAACAGTGTACAACTTGAGCCATACATGGAAATATTCTTACATGACAACGCAACTGAACAAGATATTAAAATACCTCTGCATCGGAATACATTCCCACTTGACCAAACATAGAGCGTGACAAGATTGTGATATCTCATATAGAGCTCAATTAAAGAGCACCGTTTTATCACACGGTTCTATAGCAGTGACAAAACAAACATATATGTTGTAATAGCACTATAACCAAGAACATTACTTTGCAGCAGTGTTTTATCTTTGTGACAACTCAGTGCTAAAACTGTTGTTGCAATAAAGACAGACAAGTTTGACGTTAATATACGTCAATTTAGTCTGTCAATTTGGCGTCTTTTTCACTTCAGATGCCTTTCGTTTCGAGAGTGTTTATTGTTTATTGTTTGGAGAGCGAATAGTGTGTTTCAACTTCTACTTTTTGAATTGTGATTGCGTGGTAAGTTGTTTATTTATTAGCATGTGTAAAGTATACTGAAAGTTATTGGTTTTTTAAATTGTCTATATGGAACACAGCAGACGCACGAAAAAAGTATTTGTGGCTCCTTCTTGAGGCAGCAACAAAGGAGAGCAAAATTATTTTGGGAAAACTTTAATGAATCCAATCCAGAATCTGTAAGCTCTGTTACAGTCCATCAGCAGACCTCGGACATGCCCTACATAGTACCTAAAGAAAATGTCACCCGTAGCCCGTAGTGCTAAAACTTTAGGTATGTATAGTAGTCGTAGTAGACTTCGAGAACTTTAGCCTAAGACATAATCTGATGACTCACCTGAAGAGCAGACCTCTACTTCCAGCAGCACTGGTTTAATTTATTATTTAGTAGATACTAACAATACTAAAATTAATTTTATGAATCGTGGTTCCTTGGTTGTTGGGCAAAATTCATATTTTTTGACAAAGCTCGTAGGTATACGCATGAAAAAATTTAATATCTGATTGTTGCATTTTAGAATGTAGACCATGCAGAACTTTTTTGTAAAATTAATAATAAAAAAGTTTTCCATAATATGGTTCCAACGGAGACAAACTAATATATTCTACATTATTTCAGATATTGTCAATATGGGCCAGATTGCACGAAAAAACTTTTTGAAGAAGGCACTAGTGACTGGGTGCGTCAAGGCAAACAAAGATTGGGACGTGACGAAAAATTAAATAAATAAAATTGTTTTAAAATTTTTCCAATAAAAGTATTATTGTTATTATTATTATTATTTGTTCCAATCTAGTTTTATCTCCAAGATGTAACTACAATATATTACATCTGTCAAACCGCATGGATTTATTTGACATAAGATATATAAAACAAAGATATCACAGGGATGAAACAATAACAGATTTCATCTGTCAAGCCAAAAGATAAAAAATGGAACATAGTTTGTCACTGACATAGATTTGCGTTTTGTCTCTGTAACAAAGCTTAAATCCTTGGTTGTGGCGACATTAGTGCAAGTTAGGAGCATCTCTGTGACATCTGTGTGCTTAGCTCAGTGATAAAACATTAAACAATGTTTTTTCACTGTTACATCACAGTGACATGTTTTGGTCAAGTGGGTTGCAGCTTGTTTGTATGGGGCAAAGACGAACATGAGTGTGAGCAACTGCCGATTTTTAAAGTTTTGTAAGCTGTCTAAAAATGCCAACTTTTCTCTGAAGCAATTGCCACCAACACGTGATGCTATCAAACAGCATGTCTTGAGGACTTATCGTCAAATGCAGCAGTGGAATAAAAATATCTTGGACCCTCTGAGTTGGGGGTTGGAAAAGGTCTAAGTACGGATTAATTGCGATTCGCACAACGGCACCTCCAGCGCCAGAGATTTTGCCGAAAAAAGTTGCTTGTGGTTGTACCACAGGTTGCCATATGGTAACTGTGGTTGCAGGAAAATGAATATTGCTTGCTCAATTTTTTATAAAGAATGCATGTTGATTAATTGTGACAATATACAAGAAACTGATATTTCAGAAGACGACATTACTATAGATATAGATGATGATATCGATATGCAGTTTGACAATATTATTGTTGAAATGTAGTAGCACCATTGTTCCAAACATTAATTTGTTGTACTTGTCATGTATTACTAAATAATAAACATAAAAAACATTTTAATTGAGTAAAACAATAATTTTTCCAATAAAATGCGAACAAAAACAATATTCGTACAAGAGGGATGAAATGCAAAAAAAACAGCAATTTTCAACTGGCCATATCTCGGTCAATTTTCATTAAAAAAAATTGTTCCGTCCATAATTTTAAAGGAAATTTAATCTGTTTCTTTCTATCTGAAGCAATGCCTATACCTATCTAATCCCAAAAAAAAGATACAGGCGAAAAATCAAAAAATCGAAATTTGCGCTTTTTTTTCAAGTTTATTTCGACTGTTTCGGCATGAAATTTTTCTTTTTAATATTCCGATGGGAAATTTGATTCTTTACAAAAACTTTTATATGAGATATATTGAAATTTTGTTTTTTTTACGAGATATATTGAAAAAACCAAAAGGGGTGGTTTTTCACCTCTATCTTCAATTTCCACCCTCTAATTTAATAGCACTCGGCGGTTTTTTCTTCATTTATAACCCATTTATTGATTCCTGTAATAAAAACCCGTGAACGTCCTAGTTCCTTTCTATATGACATAATCAATAGCCTACTACACCAAATTTGATTCATATCCGCTCAATATCAAATCATGGCCAATTTTATAAAGTAAATATTTACTTCGATTACCCTGTATCTCTTTAACCATATAAGAAATAAAATTAAATGACATCTTTTCAAGTCCACTATATCCTGTTACTGTATTGCTCCTTAGTTACGGGACACCCTATATATCCATATATAAAACTCCCAGAAAAGTAACAATACCAAAAGGGTTCCCAATATGGTGTTTTAATTAAATGCGCATCACAAAGCTTACACCTCGCAAAAAATGTATAACTTTTTTCCTTGTAGAACAAAAACATAAATACATGTTCTTGCTTTAATTTTATAATGTTTTACATACTTATTTTGGTAGGTTCGGGTATGCCAATATTTCGGGGCAGGTTGTTACAAAGTGATTAATAATAACTCTTGTTCACTTCAAATATTTAAAAGTTTAAAATACCGATCAGAACATATCGCGCCATCTACCAATGGACTTTAGAGGTGCACGTTTCAAAATTAACTAAATTAGTTAGACGCATGTGTTTGAGTGTACCGAAAGAAATTTTTGATAGTCGAATGATCTGAAAATATTTTGAATGCGGTAAGTCATCGAGTATTTACCCTATATACACTTTATTGTACATACAAAATACTACATATTTAACTATATACTGTTTAAATTAGATTCATCGACTTCCATAAAATAAATTATAATCTAAAATTTGTCAAATGGGGCATGTCGTTACACATACGTATGGGGAACATTGTTACATGTAACAATATGTGTGTATATAGGGTTAATACTACTACCAAAAATAATGAGCAGTGGATACAATGCACATCATGCAGGAGGTGGGCCCATGTGTCTGATCTGGTCTTATCGTGCGGGTCATACGATTCAAGAAAGACAGACTCTCAGTTTTTGTTTTCTTTACTTGCGTTTAATTTTACCCTCTAAATAAAATACGTAAGATAAATGAGACAGACTTATTCCATTTTGACATGAAAAAAAAAGGATATGTATTTACTTTCCAGCGATTCTAAAAAAGCTTATAATAGCACCAGCTACGTTTTATTTTAAATATGTCAGTTTTGTGACAAAATGAAACAATTTTCTGGGTTTTTGCATCCCCAATCAAAAAAAAATGGTACTTAATCTGATAAACTATTTCAAAAATGAAAGAAAAAGTGGAAATTCGCCAACCAATATTCAGGAAACAGTAGCCAAAGCACTGGGAATTAGTTAAAGGACTGTGCAGAAAATTGTGCATGAAACAAAACATAACATAATACCCAAGAATACTAAAAAGTGTAAACGAAGAAAGCCAAAGACTAAGGATTTAAGCGAAAATATTAAAATGGGAGTTTGAAATGTGATTTACGATTTATACAAATCAATAACCAATGTAACTCTTCCAGTATTACAAAAAACATTAAAAATCCGGGGTGTTTTGGAAATTAGACTTGAAGCGTTATCAAAATTAATAAAAAAAATTAGGTTTTCGCTATAAAAAAGACTGTAACCGAAGATTTTTATGTAAGCAGCCACAGATAGTGAGTCAGCGTGTTCAGTTTTTAAAAAAATATACGGACAATTACAAATCAAAATTTAGAAAAGTGGTATTTTTAGACGAAACGTGGATATTTTCGAATGTAAGTGGTTCAAAATCTTGGCAAGATGAGTCTGTAAAAAGTGTTAAAAGGAAAAAGGGGTGCGGTACGGGAAAGCCTTTTATTATTTTGCATGCCGGTTCTGCAACAGGATATGTTGCAGGTGCGAGTTAAATTTTTTCTTCAACATCAAAAAGTGCTGACTATCATGATAATATGAATTGCGAAATGTTTGAAAAATGGTTAAAAGGTCAATTGATACCAAATTTGGATGCTCTGTCTTTAATTGTATCAGATAATGCATCATATCATTCAAGAATTTTAAATAAACAGCCTACTTTATCTTGGAGGAAAAGTGATATTTATGAGTGGCTGGAAAAACACAACCAAAATCCTTTACCAAATATGCTTAAATCGGAACTCCTATCAATAGCAAAGTCTCTTAAAAAACCCAAAATATACGCGGTAGATGAAATACTGCGTGAATATGGTCATGAGGTTCTACGACTGCCGCCATATCATTGCCAGTTTAACGCAATAGAATTAATATGGGCTGGTGCAAAGTCTTATTTAGAAAAACATGTAGGTGATGGTCTTAAATCCGACCAAGTACAAATAGTTTGGCAGGATTCGTTAGATCATATTACACAAGAGTACTGGAAGAAATCGGTGGAACATACAGAAATATTAATAAGGGATTGGTGGGATCGAGAACAAGTACTAGATGTCGAAGTAGCGCCAATGATAATTGCGTGAAATGATGCAATATGCAATAAAAGATATTTTTTTTTTGTTGCCACTTGTTTTAGATGGTATTTGTGTGCTAATTTTAACTGTTTAATGTTGTACCTTACAAATTTTAACAGATGGCGAAGGCGAAGGTAAAAAAACTTAGTCCGGTTCTGTTTCTGTAGCCAACCGCTTAACGTAAAATATACCAGACTTCAACAGGATGTCATAAATGACAGGTGATGCGGCGAGTTCTTAGATTAATTTGACTTTACTTAATGTTAATGTCTCTAAAAACTTTAATTTTTAACTTAACGATATAGAAAAATACAGGGTGGTCCAACAAAAACTTAACACCTCGATTTTCCTGCCTTAAAATGAAAATGTGGAAAATCGCTCGGACCCGTCGATTTTTATTTCGAGGGGGACATCTTTTGTGTATATTATCAATCTTGTTACTACAAGCCCCTAGGAGGGAGGGGGGGTAAGATCTAAATCTTAAATAGATACCCCTATTTTGTATAATTTTTTTGGATTCTGCATAAAATTCTGAACATTTTTTAATAAAAGCATTATTAGTCTATACTTATCAGTTTCCGAGATATTGACTCTTGAAAAATGACATTTTTGAACTTTGACAGCGTCTAGCTTTCTAACTGTACGTCTTAGAGCAAAACGGCTTACATGTCCCTATCTTCGATTTTTATTATCTTTCCAATAGTGTCAACTTCCGGTTAAACCGGAAGTAGTATATTTCTTACAAGTAGTATATTTAGAAAGTACAGTTAGAAAGCTAGACGCTATCAAAGTTCAAAAATGTAATTTTTCAAGAGTCAATATCTCGGAAATTGTTTAGTATAGACTAATAATGCTTTTATTAAAAAATGTCTATTTTATGCAGAATCCAAAAAAATTATATAAAATAGGGATATCCAATTAAGATTCAGATCTTACCCCCCCTCTTTCCTAGGGGCTTGAAGTAACAAGATTGACAATATACACAAAAGATGTCCCCCTTGAAATAAAAATCGACGGGTCCGAGCGATTTTCCACATTTTCATTTTAAAGCAGGGAAATCGAGGTGTTAAGTTTTCGTTGGACCACCCTGTATAGGGCCACAAAGGTTTCGCTTCACTACTTCAAAGTAGAGAATTATAATTGGATTCAACAAAAGTCCAAAAATTGTAATTTTAAATGTTTAAACATTAAGAAATCTGCATTAGGAATAAGAAATTAACATTTAAGAAATTGGATAAACCAGGCCTTAACTGTGATAAACTTATTTTAAATCATCTTGGTATTTTTAATATGTAAGAAAAACACGGAATTATATTAATAAATTTTCCCTATCCTTGTCCTATTTAATAAGGTGCGGTATGTAAGCAAGGCTACAAAATAAGCCTTGATTTATTGCGGGTAAGAGAATTAAGACGGGAAAAGGTTTGAGGACGGGACGGGTAAATATTGGACTGTTATATTTCGGACGAACAGTTTCAAGAGGAAAGCGTAATAATTGTGAATAATAGGCTAAATATAGAAAATATTCGAAACTATCCAAAAACTGATGTTATATTTTTGATAAAGTTTAATAGGCTTGTCATCTCAAAGTTCAATAATAGTATTTTACCTTACGGAATTGTATAGTACGATATTTACTTTGTCCTGCCTTTATAGACATTTTTAAACAAAAAAAATAAATGTTTATTAAAATTATACAGGGTGTCCCAAAAGTAATGGGACACAGAGCAACAGCAGACTCCTTAAGTCGAAATAATGCGATTTATTTAAACTTGCCTTATCCCAAAATTGATAACAACCAAGATACAGGATGTCAAAGTTTCAATTTTGTTTTCGTATTTTTTGCGATTATTTCTTAACGTAACGACATAGCAGCACAAATTTAAGGGTTTCGGGGTTTTTTGAGGTGAGGAATTCACAATTAGCCATAGTTTTTGTGTAACCAGTAGAGGGCGCTGCCTACGGCATGGCCCACTCCTTTTAGCCGTCATAACTTTGTTTAGACTTCTTATATCGATCCGACTATTAAAAAAAAGTTATTTTGCTTCTTATACATCAAAAATGTATAACTCATTGAAGTCGCTAGGAGCAACCATTTTCGAGATAATCGCATTTTATATGTCCAATGTAACTAAGTACGTGGTCCAAAAACAACGGAAAATCGAGCAAAGGTGAATTTTTAACTTAAAATTATTGTAAATCAGCTACTTTTGCTAAGTGTCAAAGTTAATGTAAATACTTAAGGTTGACTATTTTTTTCTAATAAAAACGCTATTCTAATCAAAAGTTTTATTAACTTTTAAAGATGATACTTTGTGTAATAATAAATACCATGTTGTTGCCCTAATAAAGTCGTTGTTTTTAATCAAGGCCAGCTGTGATAAATAATACTAATACGAATACACAATTATTTTAAATATTTTAGCATTCTTGCATTAAAAATATCAAATGCGATTATCTCGAAAATGGTGGCTCCTAGCGACTTCAATAAGTTATACGTTTTTGATGTAAAAGAAGTAAAGTAACTTATTTTTTTTAATAGTCGGATCGATACAAGAATCGCAAATAAAGTTATGTCAGCTAAAACGAGTGGGCCATGCCGTAGGCAGCGCCCTCTACTGGTTACACAAAAACTATAAATAATTTTGAATTCCTCACTTCAAAACACACCAACACCCTCAATTTTGTGCTGCTATGTCGTTTCGTTAAGAAATAATTGCAAAAAAACAAAAACAAAATTAAAACTTTGACACCCTGTATCTTGGTTGTTATAAATTTTGGAATAAGGTAACTTTAAATAAATCGAATCATTTCGCCTTAGGGAATCTGCTGTTGCTCTGTGTCCCATTACTTTTGGGACATCCTGTATATTATAGTTGGCAATTATATTATCTTAATTGCAATTATTGAGTCATTGGTTTCCATAGTTGAATATAAGTGTTGTTTGCTTGTCACTGTCAAATAAATAAAGTCATAATATTTGTGTCGGAAATCATGGAGGTTTCGGATAAGATTTTCAATGAGGCTGCGGAAGTAACAGGAAAATTAATCCCTACAAAATCATCGAATAGAATATAACAAAGAATATGGATTGTTTTGTCAATGGATTTAATTTCATAAGTAGAAGTACGTAAAGTGTATTAATTGATATGGGTCCGAATAAAATAAATATTACTAATTTTATTGAAGCAAAATATTTGAAATATTGCAAGGTAAAAGTCTGTTCAATGACCGCCGACCGTTCCGTCATATTCTCGATATTTGCGGTACGTCGTAAATTAATTTAGTCAGTTTGACTTACCGGTGGTAAAGGTTATCATTTTTCTTAGGCTTGATCTGCATGTGAACAAGTAAAATTCAAGCGCGTTTTTTCAAACTTTTAATCATTATTTTTATACTGTTAATAAAGTCAAAAATAAATAGTTTATTTAGGGTAGAAGGAATTATGGGATGAAACATTTGGTTTTTGAAAATCAGTATGAAATTTTTAATTATAATTTAAATTTAAAAATAAATAAAACTCATTTATGAAATTTAAAATTGAATCATATATTTTTTTGTCTAGTGCATCTCTAGCTTATCAGTCTATAAATGTTGTTTCAAATATTTATATAATAAAAAATTATAACACAACAACACAGCTTTTTAATAATTAAAATAAATCATCTCCGCATCGTTAAATCTTTCCCGTTCCCATACATCATTTAAAATTTTATTAGTGTGTGTTAAATAATTTTTCCATTTTTTCACCGTTACATTTTCTTTAACTTCATTCCACAGACCCAAAACTACGTAATTTGTTACAGGATGCATAGAACTTATTTTTGCATCATAATAGCGCTTAAATAGCGCCTTGCAGATTACTTGTAATGTTTGGGTGGGATATGCTGCCTCCCTATTATTCTGATCTGATTCTTCATTGCAAATGTTGAGACCGAAATTTGTCTTTGTTATAACTATGCAATAAGTAATCTTTTTGACCAGCTTGTATTTGAAATTTTTTCAATTAATGATAGGTGGCTTTATCCATGATCATAAGCGACGGGCCTCCCAAGTTTATTAACAATTTTTCGTCAAACCATTTTTCAAAGTTTTCACTATTCAGCGAATCATGACTTGAATATAAAACTTGCATTATTCACAAATCCATTTTTATTAACCAGCATGTAGAATAATATACCGTTCACCCTCTGACGATTTTTCTTTAACTGTATGAAGAGTATCATCTTGCCAACTTCGCCTAAAAGCCCCTTTACTGTATATGCAGGTTTCATCCAGAAAAACAGGTTTTAAGGGAAATTGAGAATTGCCGTTATTATTAAATTTTCTTAAAAATTCTATTCGTTTTTGGGCTATATGGGGTAGCTCTATTAAAAAACGCCTGTTTGATACAGTACATTTACGCCATTTAAATATTACCATTAAATATTTCAATAACATCAAAGATTTGAAGGCTTAGTTGTATTGAGCTAATGCTAACGTGTTCACCTACTGTATACGTCCCATAAATAGGCTCTCCTATGGCATGTTCATGAATTTCGTAAAGTTGTCGACCACGGGATGACAAAATTGCTACTTCTTAAAATCTACATCCTTCTCTATTCCCTTTGTTTTAATTTGTTGAATTGTTGAACCCGCAACTCTCTAAGCATCAGAAACTCTCCAAAACAGATGGGTATTTATTAAAACATTGCCATATATTTTTCATGTTTCTTATTTATGTTTTCACAATTCCTGCTTTATTATATCTATTTACCTCGTAAACTGCGTTAAAAGTAAAACAGTCTTTCCGGTATCACTTTCTCTTTGAAAATAATCAAATAATTTTAAAATTAGTGCTTGTTCTTTTTCACAATATCCTGACTATGGAGGACTTGAGGTAGGAGGCCGATCGCAATGCATTGGATTCGGTCCCAAATTAGCATCGGTAATTCAGCTTTACGAGTTGCCATAAGATGGCGCTCGTGTTCGAAGTGGGCTATCAAATAAATGGTTTCTTATGGACGCGATAACTATTTTTATTTAAATTATTTCTTTAAGGAACAAATAAGGACTTTTATATGAATTTACACTTACTTTGATATACTTATTAGTAAACTCGGCCTGTATAAAGTTCCAACGATGCTTCGTTTTTAAAATACAGGAACATTCTAGCTAGAATGTTTTACCTTTGGAGCTAGAAAGAGACTTATTTGGCTGCGTTTTATCTCTGAAGAAGATCCTGTCTTACACCCCGACACAAAGCAAACTCTACTTTTATAAATTGTACCATTATTCATTATAAATATCGAAATTAATTTCAATACAACGTTATTTGTCTTGTCTTGCCTTCAAACGTTATGTGTTATTTCGAAAAATAAAATGTCAATTGTCAAAAATAAAAGCACAGAAAAATAAAGGGTTTAAGTAAAAGTTAAAAACTATGGAGGATCTAGTTTTCCATATTAAAAACGAAGAAGAAGAAGACAACATCAGCCCACTTCGGACGCGAGAGCCATCTATCGGCCAACTAGCGAACTAACCAAAAAACCGGGACAGAATTTGAAAATGCTGCCATTGTCGATCGGCCTCCTACCCTATAGTTCTCCATAATCCTGACATATTTGAAATAATGTTAATTAAAAATGTCACTGTCAAAAATGACAATAAAACTTTTTTGACTTGTAAAATTATACGACATTCATTATTGACGCAAAGTTACTATCTCACCTAGTTCACGAATGTTTCCTAATAAGGAGAAAAATAAAATTGTTTAAAAATATTATATATTATATCATAATATGAAACATAAGCATTTGCTAGACAAATATTTACATCCTACATATTCACCATTAAGAAGTTTTGAAAGAATTTAAAGAGGATTTGAAAATTGTTCTAATAAATAATAGTTGAAATAGTTAATTTAAAAATGTATTTTTGATGTATTGAATAATAATTTCTAAATATGTCTATTTGAATATTATATTTCTTGGAATTTTAAGTAACAACTTGTCAAAAATCGACAGTAAAAATTCATTGTTTCCAACATCAAAACATATGGTTGAAAAATATGACAAATCGTTTATAAAAATTAATAAATAAGTATGTAGGGGTAGCAGATGCAGAACAGTAACAATAATCTGAATTTGGCTAAATTCAAACTCTCTAGGATCTAATTTTTCATTCAAAGTTTTATGCTTCCATTAAAAACAGAAATACAGAATGACAGCAAGAACTAATCTATTTCAAGAATTTGCTTGCTCTCTTAAATAATATCTAAATAACTTGATTTAAAAAAGTGTTTCTTAAAATATTATGGTTATACTAAATTGTTTGGTTGCATTGGTCAAAAAACATTCATTTAAACGACGTGCATTTAATTCCATGTTTGAAATAAGAATTTTCTTTTTACCGTGTATAAAAATAAGTCAATTTTACAAAAATTGAACTTATCCCAAAGTCTAAATTCTCTAGTAAGCGACTCACTTGTTGCATATTTCATTAAGGTGGGAGTATCTACATGCTTGCCAACCTATAACCTATTTCGCGTAGATTTATTTATTTTTTCTAACTTTTACACAAAATTTAAATAAAATCAATAACGTCTTGATATTCTATAGGTAATAATTAACATGTTACTTAAATAAATATCAAGGAATTTCATAAGTTATTTAAGGAGGTATATCGAAAAATATCGGTTAAGTTTTTTTTTTAACATTATTATGTCATTGTTCTTTCACTATACAGTGTTTTTTTAAGGTCGCCGAGCGGCCATATCTCGGAAACTACTGGGCATAGAAACTCAGGAAAAGAAAAATGATAATTAAAGTGGCTATGAGAAAATTCTGGAAATAATTTGTATGTTCCGCATTTTGCCGCAAGAGGGCGTAATTGAAAAGTAAATTTTAAAATTTTACATAACTCCGAAAATTCCACATTAAGGTATATGTTTGATAACACCATTTTAAAGCTTGGACAATTATGCATCATTTTGGTCTTACGCTCATTGGCGTACCGACTTTAATAAGCTGTTGAAAGTGTAATCATTTAAATCGCTGTAACTTATAAACGACTTATCCGATTTTAGCAAACTAAAGACTGTTTGGAAGAGAAATGTATGCACTTTTACCAATCGTATTTAGTTGTCTATAATAGTTCTCAAAAAAATGCTAGAGGGCGCAATTTGCAATAACAATATATTTTTTAATTTTACTCCGAAAAAATAAATCATACGGTATAATTATGATAACATAATCGAAAAGATGTGAAGACCGCAGTTCGATATCTTTGTTCGTTTCAGAGTTATTGCCAAAACAATAATTTTTAATACAAATTGCGCCCTCTAGCAATTTTATTAGAAACTATATTGTACCATTGGATACGACAATTGAAGGTACTTCCAAACAAGCTTAAATTTAGTAGAATCGGATAAGTCGTTTATAAGTTACAGCGATTTAAATTATTTCACTTTCAACAGCTTCCCCCACTCTTAGGTACGCCAATGAGCATAAGACCAAAATGATGCATAATTGTCCAAGCTTATAAATGGTGTTATTAAACATAATATACCTTAATGTGGAATTTTCGGAGTTATGTAAAATTTTAAAATTTACTTTTCAATTACGGCAAAATACGGAACTTAAAAATTATTTCCAGAATTTTCTCATGGCAACTTTAATTATTATTTTTCCTTTCCTGAGTTTCTATGCCCAGTAGTTTCCGAGATATGGCCGCTCGTCGACCTTAAAAAAACACCCTGTACAATTCTCCCAAAATACGCAATGAAATAAATTGATATTTTGTAATATATCAGATATTACCTAAATAATGTGCAGACGATATTGATTTTATTTAAATCTTAGTCGATAAACTAATAAACTAAAAAAAAACAAGCCGAAATAGGTTATATGTTGGCAATAAATTGAATGACGTTGATAACTCCACCTTAACTCTAGAAAATTTCCTATATTTTCCTAAATAAATAACAAGATTTTTGTTTGTACATGACGGTTTATTCCATTACAGAAATAACTAATTGTTGACTTTAGCCGATCCATCAGTTTTATTAATTGCATTGTTTAATTAAGTCATTAACAAAACAAGGAAAAAGTTCATTAGCGCTTTCGTTCACCTCATCGCTCACATTGTGGAATCCATTAAATCGAACGAGAACAGATACTGGTAATCTGTTTATATGCTTTCCGACATAAACCGATATTGTAATGTGATATTAACAACGGGTCCGTGGACCAATAAAGATGAAATTATCGCTAGAACATGTATAAAGTTATTATGTATAAGTTATTCGTCTATTAATTTGCTGGGTGTCAACCTGGGAGAAAATATGTCTTGGCATAATCACGTTGTGGCAATCGCCAGGGCAGCTTCTCAGAAGCTCGGTATACTTTTCCGTACCAAAAAGTTGTATACACCTCAACAACTTTTGACACTCTATAAAGCCCAGATTCGACCATCACTGGAATACTGCTCTCCAGGCACGTATATAAGGGGGGGTTTGGGGGTTCAAACTCCCCCAATGGGAAAATACTTATCATACTGTATTACTGCTGAAATATTAGGATTACATTAATTCATTCCTACTTATAAGTAAAAGTGCGATAGTGTGATGTGAATCAATTCTCAGATCAATACCGACAGTCCGGCAACATTGCTTAGAGAATACGTCTGACTGTCTGACTTGGCAACTTCGCCGATAATTTATCCATCCAAAAAAAGACCATTGACAAATCAGTATACTTTCTATATCACAAAAAAACAAATTTAAATGTATAATTAATATTTATTTCAATAATAATCCAGTATATACCTAGTTAGTTGTAACATGATAATATTAATGAGGCTTAGACTCGAGAGTCGAAAATTACCTAAAAGGTAAAAACCATCAATAAAAAAAGGCGTGGCACCCAAAAAATTTTCGCCTGCGGCACTTTTTTTTAGGACATTGACATACCCAAACCCTCCCCATGTAAAAGCTATAGCTACGTCACTGCTGCTCTCATATCTGGAGTTCTGCACCGAAGCATACCCTTCGGTTGTTGGATTCCATCCAAATGAGAGCCGTTCGTCTAATCGGCGACCACGAGCTGACTAAGAACCTCGACAGCTTAGAACATCCAAGACAGGTTGGTGATTTGACTCTCTTCTACAGATATTTCCATGGCAAGTGTTCGACAGATATTGCCCGCTCGATTCCACCTAGAGTAATGCATAGCAGAAACACACGACGAACCACTGCCGCCCATCCCTATGTGGTTCAACTTAGTACACCCCGAACATCATTGTTTCAGAACTCTTTCATTTGGAGGACGTCATCTTTGTGGAACGGCCTTTCTGAGACCGTGTTTCCAACCGAATATAACCTCCAACGATTCAAGAATAACGTGAATCGCTTTCTTCGCACACGCACCGCTGCCAGAGCGCCTTAAAGGATTTTTCCCATACTGCTTGTGCTCGATCATAAAAAAAAAACGAAATGTACCCAAATCTACCGCCAATGAACCTCGGGAAATTTTTACGAATACGGAGTTTGGTTTAACTTTAAAAGCGACAAGAAACTTGCGGTATTCGGCACCTGTATCGGTAATAATTAACAAAATACCACAATAACAACAAAAATTACATGATTTTTATGCCAAACCAAAGTTTATCATGGCCTATTTGAAGCGAATGAAAATTAAATTGTCACTTATAATCTCCCTAGCAGCAGAATTACTACCGATTCTTTTTTTTAAGGTCACGAATGGTTTGTTCGGGTTTGTTCGAGTTATCCCGATTCGAAGACGAGGGAAATTTTCTATCAACAAAAACATGAGTGAAACCGAGAAAAAAATTATCGGGAATTAATTCTGCTGCGTGGGAGATTCGGTAAGAAAATTTCATCAATTGGAGTTTCTTTTAATGTTCCTGAAATTTTAGTAATAAACCTTAGTTACTAACAAGTAAAATTAACTTCTATTGTAAAAATGCAGTGCGTCATATTAACTAAACTCATCGGAAATATGTTTTTTAAAGTTATATTTGAATTTAAAACTATAGACATTGGATTTCAGATAACAAATTTGTTATTTAATGTTTCTCACATTTTAGTAATTAAAATGAGTTACTAACTTACTAACTGCTCAATTTCTTTAGCAATCGAACTTGCTGATTCATTACCAAAACATATCATTTTTTACACAATATTACTGTAACAATAAATATCACGGTTACGACTAAAAAACTGATTGTTACATATCGCGCGAACACGCGATATGTTATTCGTCGCCTTCACGCGGAATCACGACAACCCCGACTGCTTCCCGAAAATTTTGCTCTATATAGGCTGCTACATTTGAAATACGTATGTATGTATGTTGTCTGCGTGGTCGGCGTCGTCGTCGTCAGTTTCGACATTTTCATATTTGCGATTTTTTTTCTCAGAAACGGTTAGAGTGGGACGATTGAAACTTTTTCGGTTTAGAGAGGAATAGTGGGGGTACGTTGTGTAAAAATTTGGAATATACAGGGTGTGCCGGAAAAAAGTTATTAAACGTCAAAGTCGAAAAAAGTCGGGTTTCACGCGGCCCACACCGTGGTCCCAGGAATGAACTTGATCGATTGAAACTTTTTGGACGTGTAGAGGACCGCGAGTTACAGAAGCCTATTGTTTGTGAGCACGATCGAAAGATTGGAAGTAATTTTTTTGATTTTTTCAAAGTCAAAATTTGGTTCAAAATGGTACCTCTTGGATCGCTAATAAGTCGAATTGGGTACATCCAATCGACATGCGGTTTGGATAATCGGTTAGGCCATCTTAAAATCTACCTTTTTCCAATATATCGTTCTATACCTAACTGGAATGGAAATTGCCGAAAATTGTAAGAAAGTGGAAATCATAAAGTTAGACCTGATTTTTTCACGGTTTTTATTTTTTTTCGTACTGAAAACGACTTTTGATCGAAACGTTGTAAACTTTAGCGGATAGAGCTCGTCAAATTGTATTTAAGAGATATTTTTTCGCTTCTTTATCTTTAATACGGAAAAAACGGCAGCTTTTTTTTTACTATATCGACTATAGCTTATTCAATTTTTAACAAAACCGTTTTATTTTTTTCTCAAAAAATGCGCTGATTACTTCGCAACACCTCTACATATTCAAAATCATTAAAATATATTCGCAAAATTGAGAAAAGTCGCTTTTTTGGGTGCGGAAACATCTTTACAAATTCTAACACAATTCACTTTTGACTAAGAGTGCCTTGATATTGATGTATCTAAATTAATTATTAATTCTAAAAATCCGGCTGTCAAAAATGGCGAAAAATGGGTGTTTTCAGCGTGACTTGCTAGAATAATAAGAACATTTCCAGATTATAAATCGGGTGGAATATCTACCTTGAACCTTCTTCTAATTTTATTGACCAAAATATTTGCCCAAAATGTTTCAGAAATAGTTGTAATTTCGATTTTAAAGATGGCGTTCCGACATTGATAATCCTTCGCCACGTGGTAGAAGGTTATTCGACATTTCGATATTCGCGAATTTTTTTTTCGGAAACGGTTAGAGCAAAACGATTCAAACTTTCTGGACGTAGGGAGGAATAGTCGGGGCACGTTCAACACAATTCAAATATACAGGGTGTACCGGAAAAAAGTTATTAAAGTCAAAGTTAAAAAATATTTTTTTTTTTTGTTGTAGGGCGATACAGGTGGCAAAAATCATTTTAATCGATTTAAACTTTTTCGACGTATAGACGACGTTGGGCTATAAAACACTGTTGTTTGCGAACGCGATCGAAAGTTGGGAAGTAATTTTTTTGATTTTTTAAAAATCAATGTAGGGTCATATTGGATCGTTAATAAATCGAATTGGGTGCGTTCGATATACTTTTGGTTTGGATATTCGTTTAGGTCATCTCAAATACTACTTTTTTCAAATATATTGTTCTATACCTAAACAGCATAGAAATGGTAGCAAATTATAAAAAATAAGAATTACTATTTAAGTATATATAATTTGACAGCTGTCGTATAGAACTTTGTTATTTTGGTACTGAAAATTTTTTTAATTTAGTTTTATTACAGCTTTAACCCTCGCTACGAAAAAAGTTAAAATAATTTGACACTTACCTGTCAAAATCTGACAGGTATCGTATAAAACTTTGTTATCTAGGTACTGAATTTTTTTTAAATTTGAGATTCTTACAGCTATAACCGTCGCTACGAAAAAGCTAAAAAAAATTGACACTTACCTGTCAAAATTTGACAGCTGTCGTATAGAACTTTGTTATTTAGGTACTGAATTTTTTTAAAATTTCGAATTCTTACAGCTATAATCCTAGATACAATAAAAGCTTAAAAAAAAACTTGCAATTTACCTGTCAAAATGACAGCTGTCGTATATAACTTTGTTATTTAGGAACTGAAAAATTTTTCATTTAGGATTCTTACAGCTATAAATCTCGCTACGAAAAATCTAAAAAAAAATATTTAAACTTACCTGTCAAAATTTGACAGCTGTCGTATAGAACTTTGTTATTTAACTACTGAATTTTTTTTAAATTTTGGATTCTTACAGCTTTAATCCTAGATACAAGAAAAGCTTAAAAAAAATACATTTACCTGTCAAAATGACAGCTGTCGTATAGAACTTTGTTATTTAGAAACTGTAATATTTTTAAATTTAGGATTCTTATAGCTGCAACTCTCGCTACGAAAAAACAAAAAAAAATTGAAACTTACCTGTCAAAGTCTGACAGCTGTCGTATAGAACTTTGTTATTTAGGATCTGAAAAATTTGTCACTTTAGGATTTTTACAGCGATAACCCTCGCTACAAAAAGGATAAAAAAAAACTTACTCCTACCTGTCAAAATCTGACAGCTATCGTATAAAACATTCTTATTTAGGTACCTGAAAATTTTTTAATTTCGAATTCTTACAGCTACGAAAAAGCTAAAAAAAATTACACTTACCTGTCAAAGTAACAGCTCTCGTATAATTAAACGAACGAACTAGAACAGTACCGTACCCGAAGGGCTCGGCACAATATTAGCTGATAATTGATAGCTTCCATGTAAGAATAATTTTTTGCTTATGTTTTAATCGATTGAATACTTACATATTTTTATAGAGCAAATATGGAAAGTATATCCCACATTGCACAAAGGTGTGCGAGTTTAAAGAGCACCTATACGGCGCCGTCTCAGAAAACTACCTATCTATACGAGAAAACGGAAATTTTGCACCATTGTATAGTTTTGGTCAGTTGTTATAATGACAATTTGGCGATATGTCTTCCCTTCACGTTCCGCAGGAAGGTGAGGCAAAAAAAGCAATAGTAAATAGAAAAAAAGAAAAGAAAAGTATTTTTTTATTGTAAATTTTTGTAAATCTTTTTAGTACTAATATTAGATGCACTCTCGGCTGACGATTAGCGATATGTACCCAGTCTAGTTACATATCGCGCTACACCGCGATATGTTATACGGCGCTTCGGTAAAAATAATGTATGTATGTTGTCGGCGTCGTCGTCGTCGTGGCTTTTGCTATTTTCACATTTGCGATTTTTTTTCTCGGAAACTGCTAAAGTGGGACGATTGAAACGTTTTGGGTTTAGAGAGGAATAGTGGGGGTACGTTGTGTAAAAATTTCGAATATACAGGGTGTACCGGAGAAAAGTTATTAAACGTCAAAGTCGAAAAAAGTCGGGTTTCACGCGGCCCACACCGTGGTCCCAGGAATGAACTTGATCGATTGAAACTTTTTGGACGTGTAGAGGACCGCGAGTTACAGAAGCCTATTGTTTGTGAGCACGATCGAAAGTTTGGAAGTAATTTTTTTGATTTTTTCAAAGTCAAAATTTGGTCGAAAATGGTACCTCTTGGATCGCTAATAAGTCGAATTGGGTGCATCCAATCGACATGCGGTTTGGATAATCGGTTAGGCCATCTCAAAATCTACCTTTTTCCAATATATCGTTCTATACCTAACTGGAATGGAAATTGCCGAAAATTGAAAGAAAGTGGAAATCATAAAGTTAGGCCTGATTTTTTCACGGTTTTTATTTTTTTTCGTACTGAAAACGACTTTTGATCGAAACGTTGTAAACTTTAGCGGATAGAGCTCGTCAAATTGTATTTAAGAGATATTTTTTTCGTTTCTTTATCTTTAATACTGAAAAAACGGCAGCTTTTTTTTTACTATATCGACTGTAGCTTATTCAATTTTTAACAAAACCGTTTTATTTTTTTCTCAAAAAATGCGCTGATTACTTCGCAACACCTCTACATATTCAAAATCATTAAAATATATTCGCAAAATTGAGAAAAGTCGCTTTTTTGGGTGCGGAAACAGGCAATCTTTACAAATTCTAACACCATTCACTTTTGACTAAAAGTGCCTTGATATTGATGTATCTAAATTAATTATTAATTCTAAAAATCCGGCTGTCAAAAATGGCGAAAAATGGGTGTTTTCAGCGTGACTTGCTACAATAATAAGAACATTTCCAGATTTTAAATCGGGTGGAATATCTACCTTGAACCTTCTTCTAATTTTACTGACCAAAATATTTGCCCAAAATGTTTCAGAAATGGTTGTAATCTCGATTTTAAAGATGGCGTTTCGACATTGATAATCCGTCGCCACGTGGTAGAAGGTTATTTGACATTTCGATATTCGCGAATTTTTTTTTCGGAAACGGTTAGAGCAAAACGATTCAAACTTTCTGGACGTACAGAGGAATAGTCGGGGCACGTTCTGGGAACAATTTCAAATATACAGGGTGTACCAGAAAAAAGTTATTAATGTCAAAGTTAAAAAATATGTTTTTTTTCGTTGTAGGGCGATACAGGTGGCAAAAATCATTTTAATCGATTTAAACTTTTTCGACATGTAGACGACGTTGGGCTACAAAACTCTGTTGTTTGCAAACGCGATCGAAAGTTGGGAAGTAATTTTTTTGATTTTTTTAAAATCAATGTAGGGTCATATTGGATCGTTAATAAATCGAATTGGGTGCGTCCGATATAATTTTGGTTTGGATATTCGTTTAGGTCAGGGGTCTTCAACCGGCGGCCCGCGGGCCACATGCGGCCCGCCATTAACTTTTTTGTGGCCCGCATAAAAATTTATTAATAAAATTAAACATTAAATATAAATGTGTTTCTATAAATAATGTCTTGAGTTTACTATATTTCAGCTATATTAAATTTCTCACTTTCTATTTGTTCTGGCCCGGCAATCGATGGGTAGCTTAAATATGGCCCTTCTATGAAAAAAGGTTGAAGACCCCTGGTTTAGGTCATCTCAAATACTACTTTTTTCAAATATATTGTTCTATACCTAAACAGTTAAGTTATAATTTTTCTGTCAAAAATAAAGTGCTATATATTGGCAAAAGTCACTTAAAATACATTTTGATACTAACTTATAATTTTTCTTAATACTAACCAATTTGCTTTCCATATCGAACACCGGGGCTAAAAGAGACACATCAAAAATTTAACTAACACATCGGAAATATGTTTTTTTAAGTTTCATTTGAAACTTTGTAGACATGTTATTTCAGATGTTATGGTTGAAAACAAATTAATGTTTTTAATGTTCCTGAAATTTTAGTAATAAACCTTAGTTATTAATAAGTAAAATCAACTTTTATTGTAAAAATATAGTGCGTCATATTTAACTAAACTCATCGCAAATATGTTGTTTTAAGTTTCATTTGAAACTATGTAGACATGTAATTTCAGATGTTATGGTTGAAAACGAATTAATGTTTTTAATGTTCCTGAAATTTTAGTAATAAACCTTAGTTACTAATAAGTAAAATAAACTTTTATTGTAAAAATACAGTTCGTGATATTAAACTAAACTCATCGGAAATATGTTTTTTAAAGTTTTATTTGAATATAAAGACATTGGATTTCAGATAACGAATTTGTTATTTAATGTTTCTCACATTTTAGTAATAAAAATGAGTTCCTAACGGTTAAAATGAACTTCATTTCTAAAACTCTAATTAGTTACAATTAACTAAAGCCGAAAATATGTTTTTGTAGCATTTGAGCAAAAAAAAATTACATTAAGAAAAAACTCCAATTTATGAAATTTTCTTACCGAATCTCTCACGCAGCAGAATTAATTCCGGATAATATTTTTCTCGGTTTCACACATGTTTTTGTTGATGTGTGCAAATGGAAAATAACGATTCCAGTGATGACCGGGCAGATAAAGATGACACAGAATTGTGGAGAAAAATATCGAATCATTTTGAGAAAAGAAGACTGGATTTAATGTATACATTGTTGTTTCTGGTTTCAGGAACATTGCTCAAAATATATTAATATGTGCGATAAATGTGGTAGTGTTTTGACCAAAAATGTTAAAATTGGAAGTGGTCATCTCACCCGACTATTAAAGTCATCTCACCCGGATACCTCGGGTGAGATGGCCAATACCACCATTTTGTTAATGGTGCTTAATTTTTTGATGTATTTATTAGATGTTTGTTTGCCATAGTTTCTGTTAATAGAATAAAAGGCTTGTTATATAAAATCCATAATACTTAAATCTTTGAAGATTTTAGTTCTTTGTTGTATTGACCTCCCTGTAAAAAAAACGACAAATAATGTAAATTTGTTTACAAGGAAAATTTTTTATGAAGAAAAACTGTTGGTCGAGACATTAAATAATTAGCCAAGGTGTGGTATAAGTAACCCCATTAAGGAACACCCTGTACAATATATCCGTCCATTGCCCTTTTTTGAGAACATTTATACTCCAGACATTAAAAAACAACTAAAAAGGCATTATAAGATAAGTTAATAACGGCTAAGCTCCCAATATTAACTCGATATAATCCTAGGTTATTAACACAACAGTAATAATTGTTAAAGGATTACTTTCGGCATTTCATACACAGCGGGTTGCACAAACAAAATATCGTTCTCGGTTAGCTTAATAACGTAATAAAAAAATTAAAATTTCAATAATCTAAATCTGACAGAACGGACATCTTCCAAAGTTTGCAAAATTCGGCAAACACAAAATAATTTTTTATTTGTGCGACCCCCGCTGATAATCCTTTGTATTATAGCGGATTTTTGCCAAACAGAATGTGTGAGAATAGATTTCCGAATAAAGCGCGTTAGAAATTGGTACCTACAAAGTTTACATAGAAAAGAAACGTGTTTTTAAGCAATAAATTAAGCCAAAAAAGGTGGTTAGTAGTTAGTAGTTGCAAGGTTTATTAGGCATAAAACTGTATCTTTTTAACTAGTAAGCTTTCCTTTAAGGAATTTCAATCAGTGGCGGGGGGGAGGGGGGTAAAACCCCTCCCAGAACCTGATGAAGAGATAATTGATAATATTTGGATAGGTAGCTTTTTATGACCTTGATGACACAAACATAAGACAGGAAATCACACTTTGGAATCAATTCTTAAACGATTCTGAACCAAGAAACCATTGTAGTATTTAAATAAAAACTTACTTCCATTAATTTATTATTAACATCATTGAATATCAAACTATAAGAAGGCCATACAAGCAGATTTCCTAAATCTGCTACGTTAAATTCATAGATGGCACAATGAGTTTACCAACAATAAAGCGTGTTGATGCAGCCACTAACGACAAGCCTTTTCACTGCTAAATTAAAACATTGTTGCCGCCTGTCTGTTTGACTTGCTGCATGAGTTTTTTTTAATTTATTTTTATAGCTTATCATAAACCTTAATTTCACATAAGTACCTACACCTATCCTAGATTTAAGTAGCTTACCTTTATTTTTCTAGCTACAGTATAGTCTAGACCTAAAAATGTCCCTATTTTTAATTGCTAAGTAGCATATAATATTTTCAACCTTTTGAAGTTCCAACGTTAATCATATAAAATGGCGTTTTTCATGTGAAAAGAATATAAAATATTTTGTACTTTTTTGCGGCTTGTCTCGTTCGTAAAAAATAAATATTATTATCAAAAACATACATTCGGCTGGAATTGAGAACCTCCTATTTTATTGTCTTAATGCTTGAATCCTTAAAAATTGCAATAAAATACGATATGCGGCAACACCACGACATTACATCAGTGAATTTGAGACATCTGTTGCCGAGGCGCTGCATTTATAACTATAGATTTAAGGTTAGATTTACGATCAACTCCACTATAGCGGCCAAACCGTCTCCAATCCGTCTAAAACAAGGTTGTCAAGTTTTCTCGAAGATCCGCTATTCTTATAGTTGGATATTCAATGTTTACATTTAATAATAGCTACCCTATACCTATAATGACTACAATGCCTACGTTTATATTATTTGTCGTTTGCTCAATAAATGTATCCACCGAAATACACCTACGGAGCAAGTGATATAACACCTTTGATTGTCACTGGAAGCTCAATTTCCAAAGAAAATTCTCACTTAACCTTTAACTTACAAAGAAAAGATTATAAGATGTTAATTCGGAAAATAATACCCAAACTCCAAAATTCTTACGCAAATTAAATATGCCCTTATCGGAACACACAACAAGTGAATAGACACATGGCAAAACAATAAACAACGTATTCACATTGACAGGTTTTATTCGTTCAAAAGATTAACTTTGAGAGGTGACTTACTGTTTATCTAGTGTTGGAAATCCGTACATACATGTTTTAATAAGCCGGTCTGCGTTTGGCTGGTGATTAACAAGAATATAATCGGTCTAGACCTTTTGGTGTATTTTAATATGGAAAGTTCATTTATTGACTGGAAATCAGCATACAAGCGATACAGGGCTGAAATAAAATATTTTTGTGTCGCCAATATTAAATTTATATTTACATATTAGTCCAGGACGTGGGGGTTTTTTGAATGCAAAAGGCGGGGTAGTAGCGATTTTTTAGTATGTTGTTAGGCTTGGGGCCCTAATGAAAAATCCAAGTTTTCGACCTCGAGGCGCATGCGCTCGAGCCGCCATCTTGGGTTTTAGGTACAAAAATTTGGATTTTTGATAATAACTCAAAAACGGTGGCTTTCACGACAAAAGATGTTCTATACAAAGTTAAAGAGAATAAAATTTCCTACATTTTTTTGTAGCACACATATGTTAGGAGTTACAGCTCCGTGAAGTTGCACTATTTGAAAAAAAATGCGAAAACTTTTTGGTTGTTTTATTTTATTATTCTTATTATATATAACTATAGTTTTACATAATTATAAAAAAAAATATAGGCATTTGAATATTATTAATTAACAGTAGTATCTTCTTCTCCAAGTGCCTATCCGTTCCGGATATTGGCTATCAGCATGGCCATTCTTACTTTGTTGATGGCGATTCTGAACAGTTCTGCTGATGATTTGTCAAACCACGTTCTCAGATTCGCCAACCATGATATTCTCCTTCGGCCAGGTGCTCTTCTGCTGTTAATTAAAAAAAAAACAGTAGTATACTTTCCGTAAACAAAGTTATAGGCGAAAAGTAGGTATATCGCATTTTCTTTTTAAATTTAAGAATAGTAAATTATAATTTTAGAGCGTTACAAAAATTAATTTCTACTACATTTTGGTACGTTTCGATGGTCCGGATTGGTTATTGTCGGTGTCCTGTAGTTTTTTCCTGATTGAATAGGGATGACGTAATGTCACAACCACTAAAGGCATGCAAGAACAGAATGTGCTTGGTTGCTTCTTGGTATTTGAGGCTACTTGATGAATATAACCTCTTAGCAGTTTTTCCTCTTCCATGTTTACGGAAGTAGATAGAACTATCGGCTGATGCTAAATAGCCAAATAACAAAATATAATACTTTTTTTTCAAATAGTGCAACTTTACGGAGCTGTAACTCCTAGCAGATGTGTGCTATAAAAAAAAAATTCTACAAAAAATGTAGGAAATTTTATCCTCTTTAAAGAACCCCGCACTTCTCTTATGGAAAATGGCCCTCGGTTAAATTTTCTAAATTTTTAGTATGTTGTAGAAAATGCCATTCTGATCAAAAGTGTTCATGGCCACAACAAAATCTGCGAACCAGTTTTTGAGATACAGGGTGTCCAAGTTGCAAAATATTAATTTTCAATACGTTATATTTTCGTAGTTTATAATATTAATTAGTTTTGTTTTTTTGTATTTTTGTTGGCCCTGTCATAGATAGGATATAATACTATAAAAATAGTTTAAATTTTTTTATTATATACCGGGTGAGTGACGAAAATTATTTAATATTTTTTGTTAATCATTGTAATTTCGGCATTAAGTTAAATATTAACAAAGTAATATTGTAGATGACATTAGCTTGGAGCAAGCTATGAGAATTTATATTTTTTATATTTATACAGGGTAACTCAAAAAAGTTAATATTTTTTTTATTAGTTTTGAAAGAAATTTTGTAGATATTTCTTTATATACTACTTGTCGCTAATCGTATGCTTCCAAATATATATAATTATCAAGGTTATACAGGGTGTTTCCGATAATAAGCGATGGAAAAATAACATAAAAATGCATGTATTTATAAATCACCCGGTATATTAAAAACGGATCGGTTAAATTTCGTTATTTTTTAATTTTTTTTGCTTGAAGTGTCTTACTTACTTGTTTGCTATTGATTTTCCTTTTCCTATGACCAGTTCTGGAAATATACAGCGTCAAACAGATTCAAAAACTCAAAAAATAAGCAAATAAAATAACAATTTGTTTTTTAATTTCAATAAAATTTGTTGTCAGTTTATTATATGGTTAAAAATAAATATATTTAATGCTATACAGGGTGTTTCGAATAATTAGGGTATTCTAACACTGCATTATGCAAATAAGAAATATATATAAGTAGTATAAACAAGAAAAGTCTTAATACAGAGAATTAATTTTATCCAAAAATAATTTTGACCCCTTAAGAGAGCCTAAGAAAACGTAATAGCTGCCATATACAAAGTAATAAAATTTTGATAGATCATTCTATGGGTTTTTGCAAGTTAGCAGTTACATGTTACCTACTTTTTAAAAAGTTATTTTGTATTTATTTATTGAAGAATATGGCACTTCTTAATCGAGTAATGTGCTACATGTGTGACAAGACTTTTAACGTTCGACAAATGATAAGAATTCACGGAGATAATATGGAGAAACAAGATCAAGCTGTCATACGGAGAGAAGTTATAGGAAGGCCCCCTTTAAAAATTGTGGAAGGTACCAGAATGTGCTTCACTTGTCACCAGGGAATATTAAAGGATTTAAGAACTCTTGAGAATAATCCTAATTGTATCCGTCTCAACGTAGCATCTCCGGTTGGAGGTATGATATGTTTAATATGTAATAATAATGAAAATATTCAGAGGTCAAAATTTTATTACTTTGTATATGGCAGCTATTACGTTTTCTCAAGGCCTACTTAATATTTTTGGATAAAATTAATTCTTGTATTAAGACTTTTTTTGTTTATACTATTTATATATATTTCTTATTTGCATAATGCAGTGTTAGAGTACCCTAATTATTCGAAACACCCTGTATAGCATTAAATATATTTATTTTTAACCATATAATAAACTGACATAACAAATTTTATTGAAATTAAAAAACAAATTGTTATTTAATATGCTTATTTTTTGAGTTTTTGAGTCTGTTTGACGCTGTATATTTCCAGAACTGGTCATAGGAAAAGGAAAATCAATAGCAAACAAGTAAGTAAGACACTTCAAGGAAAAATATTAAAAAATAACGAAATTTAACCGATCCGTTTTTAATATACCGGGTGATTTATAAATACATGCATTTTTATGTTATTTTTCCATCGCTTATCATCGGAAACACCCTGTATAACCTTAATAATTATATATATTTGGAAGCATACGATAAGCGACAAGTAGTATATAAAGAAATATCTACAAAATTTCTTTCAAAACTAATAAAAAAAATATTAACTTTTTTGAGTTACCCTGTATAAATATAAAAAATATAAATTCTCATAGCTTGCTCCAAGCTAATGTCATCTACAATATTACTTTGTTAACATTTAACTTAATGCCGAAACTACAATGATTAACAAAAAATATTAAATAATTTTCGTCACTCACCCGGTATATAATAAAAAAATTTAAACTATTTTTATAGTATTCTATCCTATCTACGACAGGGTGAACAAAAATTCAAAAAAACAAAACGAATTAATATTATAAACTACGAAAATATAATGTATTGAAAATTCATATTTTGCAACTTGGACACCCTGTATCTCAAAAACTGGTCCGCAGATTTTGTTGTGGCCATGAACACTTTTGATCAGAATGGCATTCTCTACAACATACTAAAAATTTAGAAAATTTAACCGAAGGCCATTTTCCATAAGAGAAGTGCGGGGTTCTTTGTATAGAATATCTTTTGTCGTGAAAGCCACTGTTTTTGAGTTATTATCAAAAAACCAAATTTTTGTACCTACAATCCAAGATGGCGGCTCGAGCGCATGCGCCTCGAGGTCGAAAACTTGGATTTTTCTTTAGGGCCCCAAGCCTAAAAACATACTACAAAATCGCTACCACCCCACTTTTTGCATTCAAACACCCCTTTTTGATACCCACGTACTGGAGTATATACAGACTGTCCGCGGATAGGGTTTACAATAGCACAAATGGATGAAATATTTCATTTTTCGGGAAAAAGTAATTCTTGATCAAAAGTTTTGCTTGTAAAAAAATGCAATTCACGAAGAGAAAATTTTGATTTTTTATACAGGGTTCGCAAAAACTTCAAAAACATGTAAACTACCTTTATTTTTCAATTTTGACCAAAATGCCAATTAGAAAATTTATTTGTTTAATTTTGACCTTAGAACAAAGGGTTTATTTAGTTCAATGTTACGGTGCGGGCGAAAGATCTTACAACTTTGTGATAGAGAAATTTAATCAAAGATACCCTAACGTTTACGTCTGAAAAATGGGACTTCATAAATTATTAAGAAAATTTCAGCAAACTGGTTCAGTTTCCAATTAAAAAAAAAACTATGATCACAATGACGCAGCTTCCCTAATCGTATTGCAGTCTGTTGCTGACGATCCTACCCTTTCATTATGAAACCGAGCTCAAGAACTTGATGTATTAAAAAAAAACTCATATTCAGTATAATTTAGAGGCAAACAAAATATTCTCATTTAAGCCAACTTTTAATCAAAAGTTGGAAGGAGACGAAGCCAAACGTTTGGATTTTTGTCTTTGGGTCGGAAACATAATTGTAAGTGAAAACAGGAATTTTCATAAATTTAAGATGTTCTCCGATGAATCGACATTTTCAACAAACGGGAAAGTGTCTTCTGCGCATATTAGATACTGGAGCGAAAATAATCCCCGTTTTAGAATTTCTGCAAGAAAACAATATTACAAAAACGTAAATATCTAGTGTGCGGTTTTTTATTTTGTCATTATTGGCCTATACTTTTTCGAAAACACGTGTAACCGTAGGAGTTACCTTGAAATGTTGGAAACACTCCTTTCTGACAACCTGGAAGAATTGCCTCTCCAATTTAGGAACGAAATGTACTTTCAACAAGATGGATGCCCTGCGCATTTCGCAATTGAAGTGAGGGAATGGCTCAATAATACACGGATTGTTGAAGCTGTTCAAACAATTTCCATTGAAGAAATTCGAAGAAGTTTTGACCGCATTCGTTTACAGCTGGAAAAATGTGTTGAATATGGAGAGGGAGTGTTTGAATAGCAAATTATGAAATTATTATTTATTGTTATTTTAAAAAATTTTTGTGTTATTTCCAGGGTCATTTCATTTGTGAAAATAAAAATACATATTTGTGGTAACACCAAAAATCATTTTTTGAAACTTTTTGATACCCCTTTGTCATTGATAATGTATGTATTTCGACCGCTAATGCTGCTATCCAAAAAAAAAATATGTTACCTCTAAAAATTAAAAAAACTAAAAGAATTGAAGATTTATTTTAAATCTCGGATTTAAATTACAAACGTTATTCTAAATAAGTTTTCTAATTGGCATTTTGGTCAAAAATGAAAAATAAAGGTAGTTTACTCTTGGAGAAAAATCATGTTTTTGAAGTTTTTGCGAACTCTGTATAAGAAATCACAATTTTCTCTTCGTGAATTGCATTTTCTTTACAAGCAAAACTTTTTATAAAGAATGACTTTTTCCCGAAAAATTAAATTTTTCATCCATTTATTTTGTGCTATTGTAAACCCTATCCGCGGACAGTCTGTATACAATATATTTATTTACATTTATGACAACAAGTATTTTAATTGCAGTACTTGATGACATGCCCGAAACCACAACCTTTAAAGTACCATGCCATGTTGAAATATCCTTATCCTTAACGTGGACTCTCAAGAGGTCGAAGTTAACAGTTTGTTTCTTTAAAAACCATTTAGCAATATTTGGCAGTGCTTGTTAGATCCAGTTTTCTTTGGACGGGTTTCGGCATATTTTTTTTTGCAATGACTTCAATATTATCCTAACTATTTATTGTGCTTTCATATTCATTCGGACTAATAGTTTAATAAGTTTCACGCCTTAGTATCCTTTTAGAATTTCAGTGATCATAAACATTGTATTTATAACTTTATTTTGTTTTAACTTTATTTTGCCTTTGTCTTTCGGTATAGTTCAGTTTTTTTTGTTGTGATTTATTGTGACTTTTGATTATTATAGCCTTACTTTTTAATTAAATAAATAAATAAATAAATAATGCCTTTATTTTACCAAGAAGAAAAAAAAAATACAATAATAAAAATCAGAATTTTTATAATTTTTTAAGGTATTAGCTGCAGAATGGCGCAGTCTAGATGTAAATAGCTACCCTACCGAACCACGTATGATAACATGTTTAAGAAAAAATATATTATCTTCAGCTACTAATTAAAAACTATAAATTATAAGTAGAACAATACCAAAGTAACATAAATGCTGATAAGAAAACTTTTGACTGAATATGTTAAAAAGAAACATTGTTTATTGCCTGTCAATGACTAAATAAAAATTAAAGATAGACACTTTATGAACATTTTAGTATAATAGTTTTTAAACAACCCAGCAAATTTAAATACAAAATTACTTACTTTGTACTCCCAAAATAAATTGTTTATATCTATTTTTAAATAGTACACTATTAGAGATAGGCAAAGAATTATAACAGACGACAGCATTATAAGTAAAAGACCTCTGACACAAGGCACTCTGATCATGAAGTAAAGTTAATTTATCCCCATAGCAAATATTAACATTATGGATATTAGAGCGTGGAGTTAGGCGTTCACGAAGAGTGGTGGGAGAGTCAGGTTCATTTAAAATTTTATACAGGGTGGAGCATCGAAAACGAAACAGATGCATTTACTGGCAGCTCAGTTATTTTTTGGAATAACGCTCAGACCAGTCGATTTTGTTTTCGAGGGGAACACAAAATTGGCAAAAAATCACGTTAACACGTGCAGCCCCCTTGGCGGGGGTGGCACCACCCCTAAAATCTTAAATGGAAAGGGGGGTCGAATGATACCATATTTTTAAAGGTCTTTCAATTCCCCTTATAATGATGTAAAATTCATGTAGTTTTGGAGATTTATTGATTAGTAGTAGACTTTAATAGGTACATTAGATTAGTTTGTACTGCTTTCAGAAGAAATTTGAGTAAAATCATTTACTTAATAAGTAAATGCTTTTCTTCACTACGCTCATGGTTTGTTTATCATTTTGGTGTTGAAAATAGCGATTGGAGCGTTTTTTGCGGCAAAACAACGTTTTTTCTTGAAGAAAGATAAGAAGGGAATGTCTCGTACTTATTTTAAATAGAAATTTAGTACATAGTTTGCGATTGATTCAACCAAACTTTGTTATTAAAATACCTTTTAACGCTTTATACATAAACTAACCATGGTATATTCCACGTGCATCGAAAATATATTCTAGAATTTGTAGTTAAATTTCGGGAAACTGGATCAGTCGCCAATAAAAAACGCAACATTGAAAATCCCATAAGGAACGAAGCAATAGAAGTGGGGGTTTTAGGGCAAGTTTATTTAGATCCTACGTTAAGCACCCGCAAATTGGATACTGTGTGTGGTGTTAGTATGCAAGGTAGTGCTATATAGTATAGCACTACCTTGCATACCAGCAGTGTTGTTTATAAAGTTGTTCCTATTTTAAGAAATGTACATATTTTAATTTATTAAAGTTTATTTAAAAGACAAATTTTCGTGCATTTATTTAACTGAGCTTCAACAAAGTAAAGAAAAAGGTTGGCATAAATTTAAGATTTTCAGAAAGTTGTTCCTCGGGGGTTTTTAATTTAGGAAATAGTAAAGATGTAGCAAAACGTTTCTTATTCGGATGCAAGAAAACAAATTGCATATTTAAAAGAAGCCAGGCCTTTTACTTTTATTTATACAAAGAATATGCCAATTATGCAAAGAGTTTTGATTAATAATTAAAAAATATGGCAAAAAAAATTTGTAGGTAATTACTGTATTTTAGAATAAAGGGTTTGGTTTTCTGAAAGTTATTTTTCTTTCTCTTTGTTCCCTTAAGAGTTTATGATAACGGTGATGTAAAATATGACATTGTTAGGGATTATTTTGTCCCAATAGAATTCCAGACCTTCTATTAATGTCGAGTGATTTGAAATGTTGGTTGGTTGAGTGTTTAAAGGCGGGGGTCGGGTCCGACGTGTGGCCCACGCTTCTTACACTGCAGCCTTCTGGCTCATTGTGCGCCCCAGTCTTGTTAGAAAAGGTTTGTTCCTTCTACGAGGTTCAGTAGTTTTCTTCCAAGTTTGTCATGCGGGAGGTTATCGCCGCGTCGAATGTTTCCGAAGATTTTGAATATTTTGCGGTTTATCGCTTCGCAGCTGAATATGATATGAGAGGCGGTTTCGTCCTCTTCGCCGCTAAGTCTACATTCAATGGGTCCATTATAGAATCCTATTAGTTGAAGGTGTTCTCTTAAGTTAAAATGGCCTGTTAGTAGGCCGGTCACTTGCTTTAGCTAGGTGCGCATCAAGCGCAACATTCCAGCTGATAGCTTTTTCGAGGGCCTATCGATAATGGCCCGTGCGTATGCCTGGCCAGGTGTACCGTTCCATCGAGATAGATATTGCTTTTGCGCCCATCTGTCTAATGTTGTTTTGGTAACCTTTTTTGATATTCCATTCTTGCCAGTTCATCTGCTTTTTCGTTGTCTTTTATCCCTGAATGACCAGGAACCAGAGTTCAACCTTGTTGTTTCTGGCTGCCAGGTCTTTTATTTCGTTAAGGCATTCCATTGTGATTTTTGATGTAAATCGGAAGGAGTTCAAAGCCTTAAGGACAGCTTGACTGTCTGATAGGATATGTATCTTTTGGTCGTGGTAGCCCTTCTCAAGATTCTTTTGTACGCATGCTTGTATCGCATGAACTTCTGCTTGGTATACTGTGGCGTAGTTTCCCAGGGGGATGCTGATTTCTATTCTGGTTGTTTCCCCAAATATACATACCTCCGCCTACTCCGTTGGCCGTTTTCGATCCATCAGTATACCAAACTAGGCCATTGTCTAGTGACTGAGATTTTTTTGACCAAATATCAGAGTCGCATCTGATATTAAATGGTTTTGTAAAGTTATATACCGCTTTCATGCGATCGCTTTGCTTCTCCAAGAACTCGTCGTTGATAAGGTATGTGGCTCTTGTCCCCGTTTGCTTTCATCGGAGAGGCGCTGCAGTTGGCCTCCATTTTGATGTGTATATCTAGTGGTGTTAGTCCTAGTATGACTTCCATTGCTGCGGTGGGGGTGCTTCTCACTGCACCGCTGATTTCAAATGTATTCGTGTATAATAACATTTTACTGCTGTTCTTTTGTGAAGACCGAACTCCTGCCACTATGAAAAAATGGAAAAACTACTTTAGGTACAGTACTGTAGGCGGATATTTTTGGAAAATATCCCCATGAATTGAATTATTCCAACACGCCAAGGAAAAAGAAATCCTTGCAAAATACATACTAATAAATTACTTATTTTCTGATCCGGTTAGGAGTAGGGCGAGGTGGGTGGCACTTTATCTATTACTGGGAAAGAAACTTAAGGATTTTTGATTAATCCTCATGCCATAATACCATTTTCCGTACGAAACTCTCAAAAAAGTCTTCCAAATTCTTGAAAGTTTTAATACCCATATGACAAATAAATCATGTTAAAATCTGTTCAATGACCGCTGACCGTTACGCCATATTCTCCATATTTGCGGTGCGTCGTAAATTAATTCAGTCAGTTTAACTTACCGGTGGTAAAGGTTATAATTTTTCTTAGGCTTGATCTACATAAAGACGGATGCATGTGAAGGAGTAAAATACAAGCGCGTTTTTTCAAATTTTTAATTATTATTTTTATGCTGGTAATGAATGAACCAGTGGATATTTTAACACCATCAATGATTTTAAAGTTTAGTTGTATTGAGCGAATGGTAACGTGTCTACCTTCGCTATACATCCCATAAATACGCTGTCTTATGATATGTTCACGATTTTCGTGAAGTTGTCGACCATGGGATGACAAAACAGCTACATTATTACGATTCTTAAAATCTACATGCTTCTCTATCCCCTTCACCTTAATTCGTTGTTGAACACAAAGCATCAGAAACTCTCTAAAACAGATAAGTATTTATAAAAACATTGCCATATATTTTTCATGTTTATTATTTATGTTTTCATAATTCCTGCTTTATTATATTTACTTACCTCATAAACTGCGTTAAAGTGTAAAGAGTCTTTCCGGCATCACTTTCTCTTTGAACATCATTAAATAATTCTTAAATTAATGCTTGTTCCTTTTCATAATACCGTGACATTTTTGAAATAATGTTGATTAAAAATGTCACTGTCAAAAATGACAATAAAATTTTTTTGACTGGTAAAATTATACGACATTCATTATTGACGCAAATTTACTATCTCACCTAGTTTACGAATGTTAAAAAGATAAGTAGTAGTCGTGACGTAACGGTCAGCGGTCATTGAACAGACTTTATGACGTTCGCACGTGCATTGTAACAGTAATTTAATATCTTATTTGCCAAGCAAATTCCCAGTGTAGAAAAGAAGCAGGTTTTCTCAGCGTATCTTAAAGTGCCTATCTAAACAATTATTTTTTGTTATGGTTGTCAATGCAGTTTTTATTTATAAATAAACGTAGAAAAAATTATTTACGATAAAGAAGTGCTTATCTTTATTTTCCAAATCTTGGTTAATATAAAAACGTGCATTATTTATTCCATAAAATAAATACTTTTGTGCGTCTTTTTATTGATTGTGATTTAATAATAATTATATTGAATCACAAATTAAATCAATAAAAACTCGTTTTAAAGTTAATAATAAAAATGAAAAGTTCTAAAACCGCTATTCAAATTTCCCGCCATTGCGCCGCTGATGGCCAGCAGGCACACTAACACCTCTCTCTTCTTTCTCTTTCTACTGTGTTGCAATTTTTTAACAAGGTGTTAACATTTCTAACCCTATAAATTTTCTTTGGGAGTAATCTGGCTTTCCCTTGACCAGCGAGGCATCCTGTCGAGTTTTGCTTGGTAGCTTGTCTAAGCCGATCCAATCCGGAGACAATATTAAAGTGTATTGGCCCCTATTTGGAAAATTGCAACAGAGGACGAGGAAACGACGAGAAATGACTGTATTTAAGGAGAGTTGGCGAGTACAAAAGATTCTAGTCGGGCCCTTTCTTATGACAAAGTGTTTACGAAAACATTTATTCATTCTTACAGCTTTAGAAACTTTTTGAGATATAAATCGCAAGCATTTATTTATCGTCAAACTGTACAATACCTCAAACTAAGTTTCAAAGGGGCTAATAAACTTCTTACAAAGATTTGTCTGGCGACCTTTCTAACAAAGTGACTAATTCATAGTTGGGTGCTCCAAACTGACATAATAATTATATTAATACATAGACAAAGGGGTATATTAGGGGACTAAGAAGCTCACATTGTTTAAAACCAACCCTATGTCCTTATATACATTGCGAGTTTCTAATGACAGTCTCTTACCATATCCTTATATCCTATACAAATCAGGAATATACTAATTGTATCCCGATACAGAGTCGGTAGTTTAAACAGGTTTTAAGGACAAAGAGGTAAAACTACTACAGTGAGGATATTATATTGGATCATGTATCAATAATTCAAATAGTAAGTGAAATCTACCGGGTGTTTCTCAAAAGACGTTCACCCCTATAACTTTTTTATATTTATAGATATTAAAATGAAATTTTGAGATTATGCATAAGCGATGAGTCTGCATTTATTGGCATAATTTTCAATTTGTTAGCACTTCCGGTTTGACCAGAAGTGACCTTGACTTTGGTTTTTTAAATGGGGCATCTTGTATATTTTTACTTATTGGGATTCAGCATAGCTAAGTAAAATAACACCTCACTTGTCATTTTTGGACGTGTTATAACATTTTTATGTTTATTTTTTATTTTTATCTAGAGTACTACAAATTAATTAAATATGTTAATTTATAGTCAAGTAGTATATGAAAATTAAAATTATGTCATAATAATTGACTTTCTAAGTTTCACAAGCCTTTAAAAAATGAAATTTTGTTTTTTTGACGTTTACTCCATTTTTTCAAATGGAACGATGGTAGTTCACTAGGTATATAAATATAAAAAAGTTATAGGGGTGAACGTCTTTTGAGAAACACCCGGTATTATTGATTTTGACATAATCGTGCCGAAAAAAATTTACGCACTACTGTGTGGAATTTTCCGCACTGATATCCGTGTGGAAAATTGGTTTTTCCACACGTCTGTATAAAATAGCTATTTACCTAACAAGTGCGGAAAATGAATTTTTCCGCACGAGTCTGCCGTTCACCGAACGACGCGTAGCGGAGTTCGGTGAAGCAGCCGAGTGTAGGGAAAACATTTTCCGCACGTGTCAGGTACAATAGTTTTTCTACAGACGTGTGGAAATAAGTAACACATATTTCAAAGAAATTTAATAATTTTTAATTAACTATAACAATCACATACATATGTAAATATGTAACAGTAATTAGTTCTGAGAAAAAAAATAATAACTACAAGTTATAATTGATATATTATTGATTTTGACATAATCGTGCCGAAAATGTTTTCCGCACTAGTGTGGAAAACCCAATTTTTTGCACGGATTTTTTACATAATCGTGCCGAAAAAAAATTCCGCACTAGTGTGGAAAATCCAATTTTCCGCACGGATATCAGTGCGGAAAATTGATTTTTCCACGCGTCTGTAGGAAAAATAATATTTCATTTATTTTATGTTGCATTTCATTATTCGGTAAATTTTTTTCACTGTTTTTTTTTTATTTGATGTTTTGGCCTTACCCGTTTAAATTATCATCAGCCGTCACTGATTTCTATCCTTTTCCAGACCCGCCGCCAAGTTACGATACCACAATTATTTTAGCGCGGGTGCGACAAAGAACCGTGCCAAAGCTGATTGAATTAACCGTGATTTAACTATAAATAAATTAAATTCCGGCCACACAATAAAGTTTTAAACCGGGCCCGAAAATCATGTCGTAAATAATTTATTTAACTTAAACCACGATCACTTTCAAAGCCGCCTTGATTATCCTTTGTCTGTTTTAACACGTATTTCCCTTTAATAAAACAATAATTTGTTAGCTTAGTAAACAACTGAACGCATTTTATTGTTTTAAAATAAAAATATAACATTGGGCGACGTTTACCCCTTTGAGGATTATAACAATACGCAGTTTGCCGGGTGGTATTTATTGTAATTTATCGTCACTTATTAACAGTGGCGGCTTGTAACGTTTTAGTAAGGTAGGGCCAACAATTATTTAAGGGGTAAAAAGCGCGTTGCCTACAAAAAAAATTTATACCACGCCCATGTCGCCCATTTCGTTACGATATGCAGATTTTAACTGAGTTTGACTCTAAAGCTATTTTGTATATGTAATGTACCTTTGATTTTATGTGTTTTCATTTTTTTCCGAAGAGGTATGGCCAAGGCCACTGGTTCCTTTTCGTTACCAACTTCCCTTCTCTTTAAATTAACTTACATTTAAAAAATAATCTATTAAATACATCACACCCGCACACCCAACTATTTTTTGTATAAATATTTTTCCTTTTTTTTTCATTTTTAAATTGGGTAATGGCCGCCCTAAGTTTTTAATTCACAATTTTTATTCCAAACATATTGTAGAAAATGGATTGTCCAATGTAATACCACAAGACGTTTCGGGATTACCGAATAATACTTTTACCTGACACGAAACGCCCACCAACACTACGACTCCGAAGGAGGAGTAGTGTTGTCGGAATCGCGTTGTGTCAAGTAATCCCGAAACATCGAGTTGTATTCAGAAGATTATACAACGAAATAAAGTACATAGGTATATCCTTCTTATCTTAAACATTTTTATTATAATAATTATTGTTAATATCAAAATTACAATTATTATAGTCATGATACAAAGAAAGAAAGATATGATCGATCGTATTCCCAATTCGGTCCGGTCCGCGCAATGACGTCATGTGGTGCTAACGAGATTTAAAATTACATAGGATTAGCCGGTAAAAATAGAAGTTTTACTGCATATTTTGCAATTTTTGCTTTGGAAGATTTAAATGCATATTATTTTAAGTACTTTAAGGATAGAGGTTCATAAATCAGAACGTATTTCATGATGTTCTTGGGTTAAATGTTAAAAGTTAGCATATATTTGGTATCAATGAAAATCATTTTCTGCTTATGCTGACATACATTTTATCATTTAAATGATTACAATAATTGTAATTTACTTATTTATTTTTACAAAATCATAAAAAAATACCCTATATTTTTTGGTCCTTCCACCTTAAGCAATAAATTGTTTGAAAAAAAATAGGTACAAATGTGCAGTCTTAAACATTTTTAGAAAACAGTTTCGAGCCTTAAATGACCAAAATCAATTAATTTGCTTATTAAGATTTTTTTATGCTATATGAAACGATAATATTTTTGGAGATGTCTGTTTATAAATTTATATTGTTAACATTTGACCAGTGGAGGAATGGAATCATTTGGCCCCGGTGGCTACATGACCTCTATGGCCCCAACCCTCATTAAGAACATTTTTTGAAAAAAAAAATGGTTGTTTAAATGTTTGGACCAATTGGCCCCTAAAGACCTTCTGGCCCCGGTGGCGATGGCCACCCGGCCACCCGCTCCAGTCCGCCACTGCATTTGACTATAATTTGACCAAGGATAAGGATGTAAAAAACTCATTTAGACATTAAAAAAACATACTAGGACTGGTAATTATCATAATAGTAATAAGAGGTACATATTAACAATTATTAAAAAATAAGGCACACATATAACAGTTTATTATTTTAAACCAATTTCGTCAAATTAAACTTTTTTATCTCACCTATGTACGAGGAAGAGAACAGTTTTTTTAAGCTAAAATTTTAAATATTTTACATAGATTTGTATGATAAATATGTAGGTATTTAGGTATATACTTTTTGCAGATAATTATAACAAATAAAAGCTGTCATATTATCACTTATGCATAACGCCACTGCACAACGCATATTAAGAACTAATTGTCAATAACAAACAACAATAATAATCCAAAAAAACACTAAAAACCTCTTTCTGTATAACAAATAATAACAATAGTACATAAAACCAAACGTAGGTTATACGAAGCCCGCCTGAAAATTATCACCACATGACGTACGCAGCGGTCGATTTGGCTCCGCCCACATGCGCAATGTCATATCTCTTCTTTCTTTGTATCATGTATTATAGTGAAAACTGGAACCATTGGATGAATTATTATCATAGGTTGGAGATGTTTGAATTTGGGCTTCAGCATTAGAAGTAGATGACGGTGTATTTTCGGCTCTCATTTACGACAAAATCTTTATATGATGCTGCTCGCTGAGCTGGAGATAGGGAGTAACAGAATTTATAGTACTATGGCCGGTTACTTTGATGACTCCCTGGAGATTAGCGCCTAAACTGCTATTACTGTTGAAACTCTATTAGAGTGCTTCGTGATATTTTTTATTTTTAGTATCTAGACCGATGTTAATTGCTCCCATTTTTGTCCAGTTTCTTATAATGTGTATACCTGCTGGATAATTCTTAAACCCTGGAGAATTATCATTCTGTTTCCATTTCTGATTGACCGTCAAAAATAATCGATTAGTTTTAATGTTTTCGCCTCTTTTGGACATTAGCTTAAAATATAATTGTATTGGCATAAATCCGGATTCACAAGATTTTTTACAAGCCACTTACTTTCGCATATTCGGCTTGCTCCTCCTTGCGCGTTAAAGGGCAAAAAGGTTTGTTAAACGTCCACGTGTCGGAACAAAAGTGTCCCTGTGTAACTTTAAAATGTGCAACTTATTGATTAATTTTTTTGGTTTTAAATTAGGTAACCGCTTGCGGGGTTACTGAGCTTTAATCCTCAGTACCCCACAAAAACACTTTTTGGAATGTAACTTCATGTGATATTTTCATAATTATGACAATTTTATCTTTATAATGTCTTACAGACATATACTCGAAAAGTTTTATAAAGCATTTTAAATAATTCTTGACACCTTCTTATTAGAAAGGTTTTTCTTCATCCCCAGTTTATTTGGTTGGTTTAGACTTAGACCCAAGGGCGGATTTACGGGGGGGGGGGCTTTGAGGGCTCAAGCCCTCCCCCCCCCTTTAAGAAGACTTGTTATGTCATAAAAAGTCAAACATTGCTATAAATACTAATAATAAATAATAAATCCAGTAATTATATATTATATTTAACAAAAGCTTTATTTGAGAATAATAAAATAAATATGATTTTATTAAAATAATAATTTAATTTTATTTATTTTACGTCCACAAAACCAGCCGCGCGGTGAGCGTCTGAATTTAGGTAGTCGGCAAAATGCTCAAACGCGGCGCTTCCCGATTGAAGTTTAAGACAATCGCGGGCCGCGTCTTTGGTTTGCAGAACATTGAAATAAAAATGTGTTTTGATGCATTTTTTCTCTGTGAAATGGCGAAGAAATAGCTTTAAATAATAAATCTATATTTCTGGAAGATAAGAAGAAACTTATTTTATTAAGTATTCGGATTGTGTTTGACGTTCATAGCGAATACAAGTTATTTTTTGTCTCATTTGGACCTGCGTAAAATGAAGCGATCACAAACGACAATAACATATTTTTTTACGAAAAAGCCAAAAAATAATACGGTTGTGGAGGTGGGACATTGTGGTAGTAGTGTTATAGAAGAAAACATCGTTATAGTAGCATCAACAAGTAGTGGCAGTACTTGCAGTACTGGCAGTGGCTCGCAAGAATTTGAGGCACGTAGAAGAACTCCAATTTAAACCAATTTTCTTGGAGGCCCATTACGGTCTTCAGAGAATTGGTACGACTATTAGTATGCCTAGACTTTGCAACAAACAAACAAACAGGAGCAATATAAAGGCAAATAACGAAGAAGAATATTACAGAAGGGTGATATTCACACCTTTCCTGGATCATATTATAATCCAAATGAAAGACCGATTTAATCAACTTTCTACTGTAATACCCTTAGAAGGTATTATTCCAATACACCTTAAAAAATATACTGATGCCAAAATTGTTGAGGCTGCAAGAATATATGAAAATGATATGTCAGGATCCTTGCTGGAATTACAGGCGGAATTAGCGATATGAAGACATAAGTGGAGTGACACTGTCAGTGTTGATCTACCAAAATCATCAACAGAAACCTTAAAAAGTATGTCCAAAGAATGCTTTCCCAATATAGAGATACTACTAAAAAATTTTGACACAATCCCTGTAACAAGTGCTACGAGCGAGAGAAGTTTTTCATCGCTAAAACTACTAAAATCCTATTTGAGATCAACGATGGGACAGGAGAGACTCAATGGGCTAGCGTTGGCATACATTAATAAATCTAGAGAACTTAATATAAATGATATAGTTAAAACTTTTTGTCAAATGAAGTCCAGAAGAATTGAAACTTGTAATTGGTCTACTTAGATTATCGTTGATATAATTTGTTGTATTTATGTATATATGTACTATATTATAATACATTTTTTTGTCAAATTAAAAAACTTTAAAAAAAATTATTCAAGCCCCCCCCTTTGTTAAATCCTAGATCCGCCCCTGCTTAGACCCCATTTAATAACTTTTTCACATACCTACTCAGTATGGTTTAACCTTTATCAATTTTCTACACATCAATTTTTTAATTTCACAAAAGCTCCATTAAGGTTCTACACCATTTTCTCTTTTGCTAAAACCATCAGCACTAAATAAATTTTCTGTCTTCTGATGACGAACGTTTCTACGCTCGAAACATGTAGAGACCCCTATAGAATTTTTATTCTATTAAACTTTGTGGAGGAAGACTTTTAGTTTTTTCTTTCTTTCCCATTTTTTTTAGGTTAATAATTTCTATAAAAATTGCATTACATTTTTTATGTTTTACCTATCTATTATTGATCTATAATACCTTAGAAACGGAATATGTTATGATAGCAATAATACCTGCTATCACACCTAGGGCATTATAAGCGGGCATTATGATAATGCCCGCTTGTAGAATACTTGGTCCAGAGAGAGTTCGGACTGTATTTTTCCGACTAAAAATAATAAAGTTTGTTAAACATATGTATTAAAATAAAATCAATAACTTACCAGTTCCTGGAAATATGCCATTAAAACATTTTCGGTTATTTGAAGAATTGTGTTCGTATCTTTCCAAATACCAAATATGCCATACTCCCGATCATACTGTTGCCTTGATTTAACTGGCAAAAGATTTTCGGTCGCTTTTATGACCTTTTCTCTTATATTTTGTGGAATTTCTTCCATTTTGAGCAAATCGTTAAATAAAAAATGCCAACTGACTAACTGACAGAAACATCAAAGTCAAACTTAACACCAGTCATTATCTACTTACGTATACAGGTACAGGTGCAACTTATTTTTTATATTGCGAATAAATAATGTAATTAGTCATTGAAAAACTCTTTTTTAGGTAAAACATAAAGCATTGTATGCACCACGGGCTTTACTGGACTATAATGCCCATCAGGCAGAAACCTATCCCTCGGGCCAGAGGCCCTCGGGCTATTTCTACCTTCAGGGCATTATAGTCCCCGTAACGCCCTTGATACATAAATAGCTATTAAACTCCCGTGTAATTTTTCGACTTTTCCAATAAATTTTCCAAATTGTCTATGAATGATGTGATATACAGGGTATTATTTAAGTATGTGGCCAAACTTCAAGGAGAGCTTCTTTAAGTGATTTTAAGGATAAAAGTTCATATAAGCATGGGTCCGAAAATGCATAGTTTTTACGATACAGGGTGTCAAACTTAAAAAAAAATCGGATGTCCTTAAATATCTTAATACTCTTTTATTCGATTTTGTTGATATTTGGCAATTCTATTTGTAATAACAAGAGGATAATTTAGCCTCTATTAGATTAAAATTATTTAGTCCAGTGGCGTCCCGGAAGACATTCCAACTAATATTTTGACAAAAAAATTGCGCGCCACTGACATTTTTTAAAATTATGTATTTTTTTCAAATTAAGCAACTACAAATATAACTATTTTATCACCAGAGTTTTTTTCATATCTTGCTTTGTTTTCGGGACAAAAAATAAAAACTACTTTATTGCATATCCCCGGGACAATAGGAGTTATAGTTGTTACTTTTAAAACATTGCAGTAATAAGTTATTACGTTATGCGATTATTTTATGTTAATTTCTTTTATCGAAAACAGTTTTGATCTGTGCGAAAAAATTAAAAGAAGGAGTTTTGTGTAATTTTAATTGCTTAATAGTTTGTTAAGTAGTTTTATTGTCCCGGGGACATGCAATAAAGTGGTTTTTATTTTTTTTCTTGAAAACAAAGCAAGATATGAAAAAAACTCAGGGGATAAAATAGTTGTATTTGTAGTTGCTTAATTCGAAAAATACATAATTTTTTAAAAAAGTCAGTGGCGTGCATTTTTTTTGTCAAAAATATTAGTTAGACTGTCTTCCAGGACGCCACTGGACTAAATAATTTTAATCTAATAGAGGCTAAATTATCCTCTTGTTATTACAAATAGAATTGCCAAATATCAACAAAATCGAATAAAAGAGTATTGACATATTTACGAACGTCCGATTTTTTTTTTAATTTGACACCCTGTATCGTAAAAACTATGCATTTTCGGACCCATGTTTTATATAAACTTTACTTTTTAAAATCACCTTAAGAAGCACCTCTTGGAGTTTGGCCACATACTTAAATAGCACCCTGTATGAGACATATATTTTGTGTTCAAATATGCTGTCTCCATCCGATTTTTAAAAATATTTATTATAACCGGCGACCGATAGGCTTGAATTTACTAATACAATTTTTGTTCAATACATTCTATTTAAAACTTAAGCTGATCCTCTTACGGAAAGGTCTGCCTTTTCTTAATGCTTTATAGATTTTCTAGCCATGGGTTCGTTAAGTATTATTTAAACTGCCAAGATAAAGGAAATTGATGATCTCCCTTCGGAGGTCTGCTTTTAAAACTAAAAATGCCGTAAATGCAATTTGCGATTCTTGAAAATATCAATTTAATATACTTACAGCGACGAAAGTTTTTAAGACGTACTATGAAAATAAAATAGTATTTATGTACAACCCTTTAAGGTGGAATTATCAACGTCATTCAATTTATTGCCAACCTATAACCTATTTCGCCTTGTTTTTCTTGGTTTATTATTTTATTGACTAAGATTTAAATAAAATCAATATAGTCTGCACATTATTTAGGTAATATCTGATATATTACAAAAATATCAATTTATTTCACTGCTTATTTTGGGAGAATTGTATAGTGAAAGAACATGATAATGTTAATAAAAATCTTAACCGATATTTTTCGATATACAATAATTCTCCTTAAATAACTTATAAAATTCCTTGATATTTATTTAACATATTAATTATTACCTATAGAATATGAAGACGATATTGATTTTATTTAAATTTTGTGTAAAAGTTAGAAAAATAAATAAATCTACGCGAAATAGGTCATAGGTTGGCAAGCATGTTGATACTCCCACCTTAATATTAGACGCAAAATACTTGTTATAAAAAGAGCATTATGCTACATGATACAACAAACAGAAGATATGATACTTAGCAACAAGCTCAAAACGGGTTACCGCGCGCATGAAGTCAAATTTGAAATTACAACATTTACGCTTATAGAATTCATTAATTTCATCACTTTTTCGAAATGTTGATTCATGATGATGCAATGTCTTTATTATTAATATAAGTAAAACAAACAAATTAATAAATAAGATGCTTTACTTTCGACCAGAAGTCATTAAAAATGTGTATACAATCATATATTTTAAAATCAACACAAAGACTTAACTTAAATTAAAATATGTATTATATTATATAAACCAAAATGAAACCCTTTATCAGCGACTTTATATTTCCTTAACATACTTAGGACTGAAAAATAAGATAAATATGTAAGAGTATAAAATAATTTGCAATTAAATGACGAAAAACATTAAGGTACTTAGGGAGAATAGAATATTATTGGTTTTCATTTCCAATGCACAAAATGCATTTTATTACTATCAAAAATAATAGCATAATTAGCCAATAATCAAAACTACTAAACTATTAAACAGTTTAATAATCTACTAAGTTATAGTAGACCAACAATCTCCGAATTACAAAATATACCGTATGTCCCCGGAACGACGACTGAATAAATAAAATAGATTGAAATTTTTTGAGTTAAACTTCATTTTCTGGGGTATCACTGTTTGGATAGGAAAAAAATTGTGTCATAATTTTAGTTTCGAAATACCGTGCGAGCAAAAATTATTTGCATCAAAGAGGGCTTGGATTAAAAAACGTAGGGCTTGGTTTAGATCACAATGATATGGTGACGATATATCTAACCAAATCTAGGTTAAAATTTTGTCAAATTCATAATATGACATGATGTGCCAAACTAATGAGTACTAAAATAAGTAGACAAATACAAATTTATTTTTGTTGTTTACAAAATTAACAAAGTAAGAATATACAGAAAGAAAAAGAAAAGTAATTACATAAATTGCTGAAATTGGCCACCGCCATGCTACAAGCTTAAATTCACACGTCTCTTCATATTTTCTAATAAAACATTTCTTTCCAATAAATTTTGGGTAAACCATTGAGAGTAATTCCTGCGTCTTTCAAAATCTGCGGCTTGTATTTCTTGGAATACTTGCACTTTATAAGAAAATAAATTTACCTGCTTTTTAAGAATAGTCCTGCATGTTCCATAAGATCTTCCCACTTCTTGGGACATGCGTCTTATACAATTTGTTGGCGTATGTTGCATTATTTCACGAACGTTTGCAACAAGTTCTTCTGTTCTTACGGATGGTCTACCTGCTCCTTTTTTGTGTTGTATAAAACCTGTTTCCCTAAACACAGCTACGGTTCTTTTCAGGCGATGATAAAAATCCCCAGCAATAAAAGCAACGTTAGGAAAATATTCGTGAAAATCGTCCATGCACAAACCCGGATTGTATTGCCACTTACCATTTACTCTAACCCCGTTTCGAAAATACGCTTCAACCATGAATGTTTTGTGCTGTTCCGTAAAGCCCATTGTGTGAATTGTTCAAGAAATTGGAAAAACTAGCGATGAATCAAATTACTTGTAACGACTGTCAAAGATGACGGAATAACTGATTGATTGATAATTCAGGTGGTTACTGACACCCAACAGGTATTAAGCTCTACGGCTAATCATTACGTTCTTAGATGCAAGGCCCTCTTTGATGCAAATAATTTTTGCACGCACGTTAGTTAATACGTTTCGTGTTGAGGCTTTAAAGTACCCAAGGGTATTATGTTAAATTAAAAATTAAAAGAAAAAACGTGTATTATTACTATTATTGACAATTTTCCAATAATCTCTTATAATGTGATAGAGAGCCCCTTGTTTGCAAACTTTAATTTCACAAATTAAATATCAGAAAGCCTTTTAAGGTAAGTGACTTTTTAATTTAAAATATAAAATGTAACAAAATGTACCAAAAGCATTAGTCGGAGACAACATTATTTTATTTATAGGACCGACGCGACGTGTCAGGGAGAACAAAAAGTCCAATCAAGTTGCCAAACGAGAATCGGCGGAAATGGTTAGGGGGAAGTCGATGAATTTTGCGCACCTAAGAAAAAAAATTGATATTTTTTAAAATATGGTTCATGGAATTCTGAAATTTGGCATAGAATAGAATCCTTTATTTGATTATTTTTGTATAAAAAATTTACACATTATAGCAAGTCAGAAAAAATAGTACAATTATGAAAAACATAACGTAAAGTATAAAACAATTTTAAAATAACATACATAGTCAAGGAGTTATTTTTTGATTTTGTTAACCTTAATTTAGGAATAGTAAGTACGTCCTTCCTCACATTGTAAGTGTGTAGCTTGCTTGATGAGCTCATAGTAATTTTATTTTCGTGTATTTCTATAGGGCTAAAATAAATATAAACACACGGTAAAGGCATGATTTTGTGCTCCCTAAATAAGGGTCTGCAATGGTCCCTGTAACCGGCATTACTTAAGATACGAACGACTCTTTTTTGAAGTCTAAATACTTTTAAAGCGGAAGAGCTGTTTCCCCATAGAACAATCCCGTAAGACATCCTTGAGTGAAACAGACCGAAATAACACATTCTCAGAATGTCGAAACTCACAAAGGTCCCCAAACGACGAAACAAGAAAGTCAGACTGGAAAGCTCCCTACCAAGAGTATTTGTGTGGCAGTATCATAGACAATTTACCTTTAGATAAACAAACAATAATCACGAATGTGGCAGTTTTATGGCCTCGCGCATGTAAACAAAACTGGGAACTATTAGACATGCGCACTGCAACATTATCGTTTGACGAATGGGAAAATAGACAGGTCCGGGCTTTAAAATTTAAATTCTTGCTCATATGCCACCATAGAGGGTTTATTTTACCCCTATTTGGGCATAATACAATTATACAACGGCTGCAACTAGTACTAGTCATTGTTTATATTACAATCCGAGTCACTAAAAGCACAAACACAATTCACTAACTAAACTACACAAAAACCAGAAATCCATAAATATTAAACACCAGTCCCACAATCCACGATAGCCGATCCGATAGCTGAAAACTTTAGAAAACTACAAGGAATCCGCAGAGAAACACTCAACATACTGAGTGCGATTCTCAAGATATTCCCCTTAACAAGTTCAATGGGGTTCCACGTATACCGTAATATTCAAGCTTCTGCAGTAAAATGTCGTGTGGAACGCAGTCAAAGGCCTTAGATAGGTCACAGAGGGAAAGAACAGCATGCTTTCCCCCTCTCCAGACTCCCAATCACACCCTTAAGAACCCTCAGAACAGCCCTAGTGGAAGAGAGTGAAGCCGAACTGCGCGCTGCTCAAGATGTCGTTCTTTTCTAAGAAGTCGACCAGTCTATTATTTATTACCTTCTCGATGATTTTGCCAAACAAGGGCACATAGATGTTCTTCTTTGCATAGGTTACGGTCCAAATCAACAAAATATTACAAAAGAAGATATTTTGAGCCTAGAGACAAAATAAGATAAAAAAAACTGCCACCGCGCACGATTGTCTACCCTATGCGGTTAATTGTGCGCACTAACGAGGGCATTTGTGCGCAGTGGCGTAGCTAGAGGGGGGGCGGGGGGGCGGACCGCCCCGGGTGTCACCCTTTTAGGGGTGACACCCGACCCACCCGATAACCCGACAGTGATGAAAAAAATACACAAATCATAATTATGACAATTTTTATCAACAATAATAATCACTGAGTAAAGCCACTTTTATTTTTTTTTTAAGATCATTCAGTGGTTATTAACATACATACAAAATGTGTTATTTACTTATATGCGGCTCATTTTACTTTACAAATCACAATTTTATTTTATAAAAATAAACACAAAAATTGCTTTTATATTTTAAGATCTAAGAATCTGAGAGCTGAAGTGCAAAAAGATATGTTTGAATGCATTGATCGATTCAGCGTAGAACTTCAAACACGATTGCAGTCTGTTCGAGAAGTAGCTTCATTGTTTGAGGTTGTACAGCCAAATACTTTGCTTTCTGCAAATACTGATGAATTGAAATTGGCTGTGTCAAAATTTTGTAATTTTTATGACGATGAAGTATCGGAAGCCGAACTCCTCTTGGAGATACCAAGACTCTGCCGACATATTCAAGCGGCCAATATATCAGTGTCTAATTGGTTGTCTATAGACTTTTTAAAGTTTATTGTGCAATGGGATTTTATAGAATCTGTGCCAAATCTTGTGGTCGCTCTCAAACTATTTGTAACAATTTGCGTATCGGTAGCCTCGTGTGAAAGAAGTTTCAGCAAACTCAAATTAATAAAAAACTATTTGAGGGCTACAATGAGCGAAAGAAGACTCAACAGTCTAAGCATGTTAACAATAAAACACGAGGCAACGCAAAAAATAAATTTTGAGGACGTAATTAGTGAGTTTGCAGCTGTTAAATCAAGAAAAAAGAGCTTTTAAGGTACTTACATATTTTTGTTTACTCATTTATATTTTAATTAGAAAAAAATAATAATCAGTTTTCATTTTTGGGGTGACACCACGAATTCCGCCCCGGGTGTCACCCATGCTAGCTACGCCACTGTTTGTGCGTAAGTGGAAAACACTTAAAAACTATATGATATAAAGGGTAGAATAGAAACAACTGATACAAAATACATAATATATTTATTGGAAACTTAAAAACCATAAATTAATGATCGCAAAAGTCTTCGGGGGAGACGACACCACTGCAAAGCGCATGAGCCAATCCAGCACAATGAGCATTGAAACCAATATTCGTTTGTTTTGCTAAAGTCATCGCAAATCAAGCATCTGTCTCCCTGATCGCCCTCCATGTCATCAAGTTCGTCGTTATCACATAACTGACTATCAGAGATTTCTTGTTCAGATTCACTTTCCTCAAAAACCTTTATTTTAATGGCGCTTTTATTTTTAGCAGGATGTTTTGCACTAGCTTTACCTTCCTTTGACGATTTTTGTTATAATTTTTTTTCCAAATTTGTTTGTCTCACTTTTTTTTTTTTTTAATTCGGTTAAGGTTGAATTCTCAACGTCGTTCAATTTATTGCCAACCTATAACCTATTTCGCTTTGTTTTTTCCAGTTTATTATTTTTTCAACCAACATTTAAATCAAATCAGTATCGTCGGCACGTTACTTAGGTAATATCTGATATATTACAAAAATATAAATTTATTTTATTGCTAATTTTGGGAGAATTGTATAGTGAAAGAACAATGAATGACAATGACATAATAATGTTAAAAAAAATCTTAACCAATATTTTTCGCTATACAATTCTCCTAAAATAAGTTATGAAATTCCTTGATATTTATTAAACATGTCAATTATTACCTATATAATATCAAGTCGATACTAATTTTCTTTAAATTATGTATAAAAGCTAGAAAGCATAAATAAATCCACGCGAAATAGGTTATAGGTTGGCAAGCATGTCGATACTCCCACCTTAATAATGCGCATCGCGCACCATTAACTGTCAGGGACATAATGGTAACAAAAATTCATAAAAATAAAATTGTACCTTATTTACCTTAAATAAATTGCTACAATAACAATCTGAACCACACTGATTATTTTAGTATACTTTCCGAAACAAAAATGTTCTTATTTACAAACTTATGGCTTATTTTTACACGCACAAATAATAATGTAAACAACCCGATAAACCGCCAAATACGATGACCAGCTCGTTTTAGCAGCAAATCCCACGAACAACAGCGTTACTTCTAAACCCGTCCAGAAGGTCGCGCCACGTATACGGATTTGAACGAATAAGAGGCGTTTTCGATTGGTATTACATTGCGCACCGTTAGCCGCCGCGCACGATTATCCGACTCTCCCCTACTCTGTTGTTAAAATACAGCTAGGAAGAGGAAATATTTTTTATGAGACTTAAGCCTGCTAAAAGTAATTTTCTTGGTCAAAGAATTCGTGCTGGATGCTAAATGACAATATAAACATCTATTATGTATTAATTTAATTAATTTATTTTATAATTAAATTAGGGGTTACCGTGACGTTTACCTATTTGTTTTATTACTCTTTTCTCTATAACTCTTAGAGGAAAGCTTATTTATTTATTTAATTAAAGACTTAAAAGTCTATGGATTATGCGATGGAATGCAGCTAAATTATGTTTTATGGGGTGGCAAGACGAATTATGTACAGGGTGTTATTTAAGTAAGTGGTCAAACTCCAAGGAGTGCTTCTTTAAGTCATTTTAAGAAGAAAAGAAATAATTTTTACGATACAGGGTGTCAAACTTTAAAAAAAAATTCGGATGTTCGTAAATACTCAATCTCAGTACTCTATTATTCGATTTTGTTGAATTTTGGCAATTCTGTTTGTAATAACAAGAGGATAATTTAGCCTCAATTAGAATAAAATTATTAAGTCCAGTGGCGTCCCGGAAGACAGTCCAACTAATATTTTTGACAAAAATGGCGCGCCACTGACTTTTTTTAAAATTATATATTTTTTTTCGAATTAAGCAACATACAACTATTTTATTTCCTGAGTTTTTTTCATATCTTGCTTTGTTTTCGAGAAAAAAAATAACCACTTTATTGCATGTCCCCAGGACAATAAGAGTAAAAAATTTCAACTACTTACCAAACTATTAAGCAATTAAAATTACACAAAAGTCGTGTTTTTAAAATATTAAAATTCAAAACAATGTCATTGTGTCTTATTGTCTTATTGTATGTGTTGCAATAAAGTGGTTTTTATTTTTTTTCTCAAAAACAAAGCACGATATGAAAAAGACTTAGAAGATAAAATAGTTGTATTTGTAGTTGCTTAATTCGAAAAAATATACAATTTTAAAAAATGTCAGTGGCGCGCCATTTTTTTATCAAAAATATTAGTTGGACTGTCTTTCGGGATGCCACTGGTCTTAATAATTTTAATTTAATTAAGGCTAAATTATCCTCTTATTATTACAAATAGAATTGTTAAATTTCAACAAAATCGAATAAAAGAGTATTGAGATATTTACGAACATCCGATTTTTTTTTTTATTTTGACACCCTGTATCGTAAAAAGTATGTTTTTTCGGACCCATATTTATATGAACTTTTATTCTTAAAATCACTTAAAGAAGCACCCCTGGGAGTTTGGTCACATACGTAAATAACACCCTGTATAGTGATATCGATAAGAGAAAGGCTATGATAGCTGAAGAAACTTATATTTTATATTTTTTAGTTACAGCAAGAAAATTAATTATGGAAGTATTGTGAATTTCAGTGGCGGTTGCTCTATAAGGCCGCGTGGCCGCGCGCCCCTCCTAGGAATTTTAACATAACACACAAATTAAACGTTTATTTAAATATTTAGTATTACTATTCATTTTAATACTAATATTATTATTATTACTCATATAGGTAGTTAAAATTTCTAAATTTTAAAAAAACCATAGCAACTCACCAATTCTGAACTCATCTCTAATTGTCCGTTTTCCTTGACCAACGATAAGCAAGCCTCCTCATCTGAATTTTAGATAATTGAATTCCGTCGTTGAAACGGTGCGAGAGACGGTGAATCTCGCCTGGCGTATATAAATTTCGCCGAACGAACCCGATCGTCACCCGGTTATATCCGATTTATTTAGGGACTCTACGGCCGCGGTATTTTAGCGCCTGCATTGCTTTATACATTTCGGACTTTGTTGTGGCGAAAGCGCGCGTCGAGTTCGAACTAATAAAAACGAATTTCGTCAATAATATAATTCAAATAAATTTTTGTAGGCTGCCATTAGCGGATAAACTTAAAATTAAAGAACTGGGGAGGCCGTTGCCAGATATAAAGTTATCACAAACTTGTGAACGACGGGCCGAAAACCGATCTTTTACGCGTCGGTTTTCAAAAGACATTTATAAATGTATGTATTAATTTACCTAAATTTTTTTTATAACTAGATACTTTTTCAAGCAATTTGCTTATATGTCATTTGGTATTGGATTTCTATTGCGCCCCTCCAAACACAAACCCCACGACACGCCACTGCTGAATTTGATATTTTTATGTTGGTCATTCGTATAATCTAAATAGTATATTAAAGTATAAGTGGATATTAAGGTCTTTAAAACACGTGCGATTTTGCAAGCACGACGGCGCAGCCGGAGTGCTTGAAATAGAGCAAGTGTTTTAAAGACCAGTTATCCACGAATACTTTACATTATTTTTTTTTATTGGTAGGTACACTTATTGGTATTTATATTACAAAAAATGGAAATAATAACTTAGTAAGTAAGTGAAATGGTCGAATTCGTGATGTGATATACCTATCGTTGTCATGAAAATGGGGAGAACAAAAAATAACTTCCAATCTATCACATAAGATTCATTGTTGTCGCCGTTGACATTGCTTGTGTATTGCTTAAAAAAAATATTTTATTTGACGTTAAAAAGTAATTCTGTCAAATCAATAATTAAAAAGTTGACATATTTTGACTTTACGTTTCACGAGTTGTTGATGTTGCCATGGTAACTTTAAAACACGCGCGTTTTTGAAAGTGGGATTTAAACACGCTGAGGCATACTTTAAATAAGCGTAATTCGCGGGTATCAATAAAAAAAAAACTTTTAATTGTCTATATCAGTATCAAAAAAACATGTAATGACATCAATGACGTATCTTTGCGAGTAAATAAATTGTCAAAAAAGAGGTGTTGTTCCAAAAAATCCATAAATATTTCTGCCAATAAAAGACTGAGGGATTTACCACATAAAGAACCAGTATATTCCCTAACGCTATGTTACAATTTTGTGTCTTCTATGGAAGACCAAAGCGGAATATTATAAAGTTTGAGCTGTTCACATCATTTTGAGGATCATGTAAATATTAAACAGGGCCGGCTTAAAATTAATTTAACTATTTCTTGGTACTGAATTTTTAAAACACTAGTTTATTACATAGAATAGCAAAAAGGTAGTTTAGGGATATTTACCAAAGTTGCAAATTAAAAGGCGCTATTATAGTGTCTCTATTATAAACTTAAAAATCACACAAACACCTCAAGACAAAAATAAAAATAACTAGTGACCGGTTTGGTTCGCATTGAAGCAACAGCTGTTTGACATTAATTGTTGTTTATAAATATTGTGCATGCTTACGGTAACGGCCTCCATAGTAGTGCATAGTAGCCTAATTTTTCTCAAGATTGGTTGCATACCATTGGCAATATACCGGTTATATACAGTATGTCCACGCATAGAGTTTGGAAGAGGAAATTTTTTTTATTAATACAGAAGAAAAAGTCATTCTTTATAAAAACGTCTGCTTGTACTGAAACTACCATATCAATTATTATCATATATCAGATTTGCCATTACCATACACGGTTCGTCAAAAATAGCATTTTTACTTTTTAAGATTTTTATTCAATTCTAATTTTCAATTCCTTTTGATGATTGGATCGAAAGGTACCTATGGTATAAATCAGTTGGCACGTAGGAGTCCCGATCTCGCAATTATCGACTTTAATTTATGGGTATACCTGCAGTGGCGTAACTAGCCCTCTGACCTGGGGGTGGCCCTGTTATTGTGATTTGAAGTAGCGGCTCGTGTATATAGCGGGGGAGAGCCCGCCGCAGGCGAAACTTTTTCCTGACCACGCCCAAATTTTAACAAATTTGGTCAATAATCAACAGTAATATCACAAGACCTCGTTTTTTATCGGTTAGATTTTTCAGCTGTCATGAAAACTTTTTTTGGAAATTTTTCGAGTTTAATTTGGACATGTTTATTCTGATTAGATCCCGAGAGCGTCTTGGCAGGCAGCATTGGATTTCTAACTTTACAGACCTGGCTTGGAGTTCCGATTCCGAGTTTTAGTTGCACGTATAGGGTATAGACTAAGACTAAAAATATAATTGATGAATAAATATAATTAATTTATGTAGGTATTTTGTATTTTGTTTTTAGTTTTTATTGCTTAACAGTTTAACTGATGCCCTACCTCCTAGTCATAGTCAATAGCAAAAAATAAAAATATAAAAAAGGCATACCTACCTACTCAAAGATAAAAATACAAACAAATATCTTACGTTTAATTAAATTGAGCTTTAAATACTCAGACTCAGAATTTTATCATATAATTTAAGATAATTAAAACAAATAATTTAATAGGGTTAGGTTTAGGTTCACGATTCCTTCCTCCAAAGAACTACATAATATTTTTTTCAGTAAATTTAAAGATTAACTTGAAAAATATAATATTTAAAAAAAATTCAATTAATCAATTTGTCGTTTGACTTCTCGTTCGCATTTGGGTGGTCTGGCAGAATAAATTTGTTTCTAGCGGATTCTGGGGGGGCCAGGCAAACCTCTGAGGGGGCCGCCCCCCTCCCCTGGTCCCCCCTAGTTACGCCACTGGATACCTGAAGACACATGTGAATAAAACCAATTTCAATAATAACTTAGATATCTCGAAAGAAAAAATAAGAGTAGGTAGTTATTGCAAATATCCCAATACTGCAAGTTAGGAACTGTTATCTGGAATTCAGATGTCGAGTTGAATTATGCGCTAACTCGATGGTACCACGTTTAAATAAAAGTTTTAAATTTATGATTGAATGAATTGAAGAAATATGATATACAGGGTGTTACAAATTCGAGGGCCACCATTGGGATCTGGGAAATGGTAATAGATACGGGGAAGTTTAAATTAGGGCAAAGTTGCGCAATTCAATGCCGATCAATATACCGTCAAGAAGATTTGTCCATTCCGAGTACTTCCGAAGATATTCGATAAAATCCGAATTTAACGTTTTTCATTTATATGTTTTCCTGCGTTTATTTAAATAGATAATTGAAAATAAATTAAACTTTCTCATTGCCACTTTTTCTCTTCTATTAGACTGTGGTATCAGATTTCGAATCCGACGTTTTGTCTCTGGGCCCCATCATTGATTTATTTTTTTTAAATACGGACCTGGATTTTTTATTTTATTTTTGGAATCACCAAGGCTGATTGCATGATATGGTTGCATTATTTTGATTAGGATTCAAAAGTTTAAGCTAATAAAAAGATTTTATAATATTGTTTTTGTTTATTTTTTAATTAATAATATTTTACTTAAATTCTAGAAATAATCGGAAAATAATGGTAGGTATAGGTACCTACACATTCACTAAAAAGAATAATTTTATCTAAGACTAAGATGTTCAAAAAGATTTCCGTTTGCACGTATACATCGATTAATTTTGTTTCTTACTTTTTCAGTGGACCTTTGTATCGACCTTCTTCTTATTGACCTAAATCCTTCAATAATCCTAGCTTTAAGTTCTTCTAATGTATTAACATTATGTTTATAAATTTTGTTTTTCAAAGCCCCCCCACAAAAAAAGTCTAAAGGTGTCAAATCAGGAGATCTCGCAGGCCATTCCGCCACACCTGCAACCATATCATACAATCAGTCTTGGTGATTCCAAAAATAAAATAAAAAATCCAGGTCCGTATTTAAAAAAAATAAATTAATGATGGGGCCCAGAGACAAAACGTCGGATTCGAAATATGTTACCACAGTCTAATAGAAGAGAAAAAGTGGCAATGAGAAAGTTCAATTTATTTTCAATTATCTATTTAAATAAACGCAGGAAAACATATAAATGAAAAACGTTAAATTCGGATTTTATCGAATATCTTCGGAAGTACTCGGAATGGACAAATCTTCTTGACGGTATATTGATCGGCATTGAATTGCGCAACTTTGCCCTAATTTAAACTTCCCCGTATCTATTACCATTTCCCAGATCCCAATGGTGGCCCTCGAATTTGTAACACCCTGTATGTTATAATAAAAATGTTTCAAAAATAGGTAAATGAAAAATGGTTTTCCTACAACAAAATCGTTACTCGGCCAGATATAATATTATATTTGAAGTAAGAAAGCAACAATAGTTGTTTGTTTTTACGTAAATTTAAACAAAATCCGAAAATCCTAAAAATGCTGTTTCTGACAAACTCTGTATAGTAATCGCAAATGTGATATTTGAATTTGTAGTTTTAGCACAAGAAAAATTCATTCAATATGACAAGGAAATAAAAAAAAATTCTAAAAAGTAAAAATGTTGTTTGCGACGAACCGTGCATAGTAGGTAATCGCAAATCTGATAATCGAAATTATAGTTTCAGCACAGGCAGACGTTTTTATAAAGAATGACTTTCTCTTCTGTACCTACTAACAAAAACGTTTTTCCTCTTTCAAACTCTATCCGTGGAGACACTGTATATTATGTGGGGTTTACCCATAATAAGTTAATTTTTGCTAATGTACAGGGTGGCCCTTTAGTGTGGCAAAGTACAATAGCTCCGTTACTATTTCAAATACATTAAAAATATTAATACAAAAGTTGAAGGGCAGTAAGTGACTTATAACGTAAAATTATTATTAACTCTATAGGGTGGCTCAAAAAAGTGGAACAAGAAAAAATGTACTTTTTTCAAATGGAACACCCTGTATATTTTTTCATTTTTAAATTCTACATAGAATTATAATTATTTTTTATTAAATACATTATTAGTCTATACTTTATAGTTTCCGAGATATTGACTCTTGAAAAGTCACATTTTTGAACTTTGACAGCTTCTAACTTTCTAACAGGACGTCTTAGAGCAAAACGGCTTACATGTCCCTATCTTCAATTTTTATTATCTTCCCAAAAAAATCAACTTTTAGTTAAACCGGAACAACTATATTTCCTGCTTTCGAGTAACATCCGGTTTAACCGGAAGTTGATTTTTTTGGGAAGATAATAAAAATTAAAGATAGGGACATGTAAGCCGTTTTGCTCTAAGACGTACTGTTAGAAAGCTAGAAGCTGTCAAAGTTCAAAAATGTCACTTTTCAAGAGTCAATATCTCGGAAACTATAAAGTATAGACTAATAATGTATTTAATAAAAAATAATTATAATTTTATGTGGAATTTAAAAATGAAAAAATATACAGGGTGTTCCTTTTGAAAAAAGTACATTTTTTATTGTTCCGCTTTTTTGAGCCACCCTATAGAGTTAAAAATAATTTTACGTTATAAGTCACTTACTGCCCTTCAACTTTTGTATTAATATTTTTAATGTATTTGAAATAGTAACGGAGCTATTGTACTTTGCCACACTAAATAACTACCATTATTCCAAATTTTGAAGAGCTGGTCTTTTTATACTATCAGAAGTTCGTTTTGTAATTTTTTAAGGGTTTTATTGAAGCATCCAGATAAAGCAAATCCCCATATTGAAATTAAATATTATAATTTGGAATAAATAAGTGAATTTTCAATATTGTTTAGAAGATTAAATTGTGAATAAAAATATGTTATAATAATATGTGCCTACAATGATCCTTATCCCGCCCCTGGACCTGAGACACGCAACTGACTACAGATTGAATCTTAAGCGGGCTTTCTATATAAGGAAATCATAAACTGAAATACAAGGCCCAGAATCTACCAAGTTCCGATATGCTAAACAGTAGTATTGAATCCCTTTCAAGGGATAGGTATATACGTAACAAAGAGAGTAAGGTATTTATCCTCTCTAACTTGTAAGCTTTAAGGGATGTGATAAATATTTATGTATGGAAGTTACTTGGCTTCAGCGAACAGACCAAAAGCTATTTCCTTATACACTACTGGCAAAATCCAAGTTACAGTAGCATTTTATGTATATTTATGAGTATGAGAGAGCGAGTAAAATGTTTAGGCGCTTGCAATAAGGACAGCAGATCAATCCGTGTTGCCGGAGTGAACAATGCATGGCGAAACCATATCTCGGTTAAAGAGAGGGGATCATTTATGCTGGCGAAGTTTGACGAAGTCACCTCGCTTCATCGACAGAAATTTAGTATTCAGTTATATTTGGAACTTCATTTGGATTGTACCGCGCATTTATTTTACTTATTTTTCATATTATTCTTATTAAACGGTTTTTGCCAGGGTTTATGAGCGCTACTTAAACCTTCATTTTTATTTGACACTTCTACCTTACCAAGAATTTCACATTTTTGTCAAAGGAAGTTATTGCAGTCCATTTATTGATAAATATATTACTCATGTTATAAATTGTTGCATAGAAAAGACCTATTTTCCTGAGCTGTGGAAGATTGGTAAACTGCTGCCAAAGGTTTCTGATCCTGCAAGCTTTAATGATCTTAAAATTATTAGTATCTTGCCTGCCCTCTCTAAAATTTACGAGAAAATATTGTATCAGCAAATGTATGATTTTTGTATAAGAAGTGCAATAATCCCTGATACCCAGTGTGGATTTTAAAAAATTTTTAATACTTCTGTAGCTCGAATTAATGTTATCGATGACGTAGTTCGTACTAGTGATAAAAAACTAAACAATGCACTAATATTATTGGACTTTTCGAAGGCATTCGATACCATTAATTGTAAAGTAAAATATTATGGCTTCCAAAAGAAATCATGTTTAACAATTTAATCATATCTTTCTAGTCGTTACCAACAAATATTTTTTGATAGCAAGTACTCGGAACAGGATAGGCTCTATATTGAGCCCTTTACTTTTTCTTATCTACACTTCCGATATTCTTAGATCTTTGAAACACGGTAAAGTCCAGGCGTATGCTGATGATACACAGATCTATTTTTGTTTTGATTTTGAAGAAAATATTAACGCTGAATCACTTATTAATGAAGACTTACTAACTTTAACTCACCTTGCTTCTGCTCATAATTTGAAATTAAACCCTTCGAAGTCATACCTTATGTTGTTTGGTAATAAAAAAAAAATTGAATATCTTAAGAATAATATAAATATAGTATTAAATGGTATAAAGCTGGCAGTAGTTGAATGTGCAAAAAAACTAGTAGTAGTTTTGGATAGGGAATTAAACATACACATGTTACATTGTAAACAAATAACAAACTGATTGTCTATCACGGGTACGGGTAGAAAAAGAACATTAATTCCTTTGGAATTTTATTACCATTTTTTAATTTGTATTCGTCTAAGCACTCAAAATGTTCTCGTCTCATTCATGGTTTTTAGTTATTAATTTTTTTTTAATTTTTACATTCCTAGTATAAGTGGTACTTGGGCCCTTCGGTGCTGATGATGGTACTCTTTAGTACCGAAACATGTACCCACTATTAATGACAGACTGTGGGTTTTTCCCCGTATCTCAACAGCTCCACTTTGAGATAATGGACTACTTTCGTAAAATATTTTTTTTATTATCACACCGGTCATTAAAAAATTGCCAGGCAACTCTATAGTTTGCCTCTGAAACTGATATGGACTTTATTATTTCTAAACCTTTTTTTATGGAGAGACTATCTTAGGTAATAGAATTTTTAAATGTCAGTCAGATTACTGTCACTATCTATAAGAGCGACAAATGAGTCTTTAAACTCCAACCAGCTGTCATATTTACAGTGAAAATTAGGTAACGTATTTAGGGTTAATTTTATTAAAAAATGCATAAAATTCTGGGGTTTTGAATTTCAACTATTATGTGCACCAGCCACAGAACTTTGCACTGATCCAGCCTTATTTTAAATTTGAACAAATAGCCATTATCAAAAGACGATCTTTCAGCTTCGTCCGGTACATACCTACTTAGATTCAACCGTTCATGACGCGTTTTCTATTTGGAACTGAAGTTCATCAAACTCCTACCAGGGAGGTTCAACTTTCTCGAAGCGTAATTGCAACTCATACACTGCATTATTATTGATTTTTTTCTTATTGATTCCCTCCAAATTAATTTTAAAACGTGTTACTTTCTCTTTATGAAGGTTCTTTTGCACTTTAACCTCATTAAATCCGCCATTATATTGACGCAAATCAAAAAACAACTAAATATTTTACTTGAAAACTCGTTGTAAAAATACAAGAACGGATTTACAAAGGTTATGAGGGGGATCCTTGTGGAACACGACTGCCTCCCTTGGCTGCCTTCCTGCTCTCTCTCCAACTTACAAAATTGTACTATGTTTTTCCCAACACCAATAGCGGTAATAATTTCTTGAAAAAGCAATTTTTTTTACTAATCCATTAAAAAGTTTCTTAAACTCGCAAAGCACAATCTGGTTCGAAGGACCAATTTTTTAGTCTCTGATAAATAACAATAATTGTGGACTGTATATTATTTGATTTTTATAAAAAGAAACTTTTATATAGTTGACAAAACGTGCCCGTCATCTTTATTATGCTAATAACTTCTCCCTGGTTACCAAGTTAACGCAGAGAAGTTAAAATGTCTTTTTATCCGATTGTGTCAAAAAATGACGTTTTATAGATCAGATATTTGTATGAAAAGGTAACCTTTTCAATAAGGTATTGACAATTGCGCTGGTAGCTAGGTAACACTTTTCGTCCCAGGCCGAAAAATATTTTTCGGACGCTAACATTTTTTCAACAAACTGTTTATTTTATTTTCAATTATTTACAATATTTACATTAAATGTACAATTAGAACAATTTTGAACGAACAGGATGCTGTAAATTTGCTTTTAAGGGTGTGTTATTATTTTTGTTCTCGGTTATGATATTATTCTCCAATGTTGAACTCGATTGGAAGACGGATTGCGATACCTGAGTCGGTACTGATTGCGGTTCAGATTGTGGAATGTTGAATATTTTCTTGGTCAGCTCTAACTTATCGCTTAAGGAATCATCTATGCCGTTTTAGAGAAGTTATGTCTGCTCCCGCATCTACAAACAAGCAATGTGGCCGATGGTCTTCGGAAACAATGTCCCGTGAATTCCTTGGCATTCGGCAGTTTTAGGTAAGACGCTATTTTCTGAGGTATGCATCGGCGTAGCTAGCTTTAGTTTTCAGGTGGAGCCCCTGCCCCTTGTTTACATTATTGTAATTGCAATTTTTTTTCTATTGAATATTTCAGAGGGAGGCCCAGGGCCAATAGGGGGGGCGGGGGCACGCCGATGGAGGTATGGAGCTAAATTTGTGTATACTGACAACTTGCTTATAGCATTTTCCATTGCGATAAGAGACAAAAAATTGTCCATCACTCATTGTTGTTGGACGTAAAACCATATACTTTCTATAATACTTTAGATATTCTCCCGTCACCGTAAATGATCTCTGTTTGTTTGATTTATTATAGGAGATTTTTATTAACAAAGTCGTTCCCAAATCTTGTATGTCATCAATTTTCATGTTATGAAAATTAAAAAAAAAATAAAAGGCTCATATTATGAGCATTCTGCTCGACGACATGCGCCCGCTATTCCGAAAATAAAAGCAACCTGTAATTTAGAAAATTGTTAGTAAGAAATTTAAAATAAAATTATATATTTATCTTCAACATTAAGAATTTGTCATCTGGAGCATGGCAAAGGAACTTTTGAAACTCTTCTTTAGTTAGGATATTTGATTTCTTTGAACAATAACAAACACTTTTTCGTTTTAATAATGCTCGTAATCTCATGTATTTTGATATATCAATGTTGTGTTTAACATCTACCACTACACGTAGCGTGGAATACTGCGACCACAAAGTGGTTGACTTTACAGTTTTCGATAAATCCGCCATGTACACTAAGAAAACGTTTTCCGAGAACGACTGTGTACTTTTTCTTGCCGGTAATCCATAAATTTTTTATAAGCTCTTTCATATATTTCCTTAGATTTTTGTGGCAACAAATGTAACATAACTTTATTGGCAGTTTGTCGAATATCAGGTGCCATACCTACTATAAGATCTTTACTATCATTTTCTATTTCCATTTTTGTGTTTTCAAGTTTTAAAACTATCGCCTGATTGACAAAACCTCAAATGGTATTATTAATTTAAGTAATTATTTGTTATATCCATAGATACGCATATTACAGGTTTCATTGTTAACCGACAAACATTAAAAGCGACAAATTACCGTGCAAGATGAAATGTATTGGTTTACTTTATTTTCACATCATTTTATAATCGGAACAAAACCACAATCGGATAAAAAAATATCGTATGTCATACGGACGAAAAATGTATTTCGGTCTATGCGGGTTACCGGACGAGGCAAAGCCGCATTACGTCCAAAATACTACATTTTTTGTCCTTGTAACATAATATACTATTAGGCGCTATGGGCAGTGGCGGCTCGTTAATGAAGGGCTCTGGGGCGCCGCCCTCCCTGCAATTATTTCAAACATAATCCAAAAATACTTTACTTAAAAAACCAATAAAGCAATGTATGTAAGCAATCCATTAAAATAATTCAAACCGAACATAGCCCTATTTCAGCGGGTAGGTTATACTAAGCACGAGCGTAATTCAAACCATCATTCCAGCGGGCAAGCTATACTCATAGACAAGCGAGTTGCGCGCTCTCAAGATTATACTAAGCGCGGGCGACCGATTATTCGTCCCGATTCAACGCGACTTCTCGTTATGACTACGGAGGCGTGACGTCACCTACATATCGCACAACGAGGAGCTCAAAATGTTCCACCCAACAGCTCTTCGCGACTCGCGCGACTCGCGATTCGACCTGTCGATGCCGCTCACGTTTTGTTTATTTGTTTTAATTTATTTATTAGTTACATTATAAAGTTGGAAATTTTTGTCTAATATAAAGGGCATTGATTTACAGAAGCTTGTGTTTAGTAGTTCTCTGAGCTTAAGTGAAAAACTTGATTTAAAAAATACAGGGCGGCCACTACCAATATTGAATATAGTACCTACAAGTGCAATCAAAATGTAAAAGTAAGGCACAGTTTACGCGTAAGTTTGACAAATAAATATATAATAAAAAATCCTGGATACGCGGTTATGAGGACAAAAATTTTTTTTTTTTTGTTTCGCGTGTCTTCTTTTTGACGGGGATGATAATTGGACTATAAATGGGGTGCAGGACTTAAAACATCTTTCAGAGAAAATAAAAAACATGAAAAAAGTGCAAAACATCGTTATAATGTGGTAAGTTTTGAGATGTTAGGACAAACTAATTCACTAGTCACGAGCCGCCACTGGCTATCAGGCATAACACCGTTCTTCTATGGTTGTATTGGTAGATCTCACTATATGGCCTATCGACGCACAGACGAAGGAATGTATTAGTAAACAAAAATATTCCGACCCCTTGTCCGCAACTACCTGAATGAATTTTATTCAGTTCATTTTATTGTGCCGACGAATGCACAGTGAATTTTTAGTGTCACATGTGTTGCAATTAGTACAATGCCTAAAAAAATGGAAATGGAAAATTGACGTACATAGAAGAGATGGACAATGGATATCATCAAGAGCACGGGCCACGGGGCCCGTTTAGACAAGATACTATAAATCATAATGACACTTTTAACCTGACCTTTAGCTTTTTTTGTTACAAAAATTCTCCCTACGCCGAAAATTTTCAGGGGTGACAAAATTGTTTATATTATTAAATAAAAGTGCTAAATGAATTTGCATAGTGAAGGTACAAAGAATAAAGTAATATTTCGGCAGGAATAAGGGCCAGAAAGTAATTAGGGCGAATGGAAGTTAATTAGCTTTTAAATTTATAATTTAAATAATTTGCGGGAAATATAAAAGGTTCTGTACTGGCGCGGTATTCTGCTTATACAGTGACCGGCAGAAAGTACGCACCAAAGGGGATTTTTTTATTTCAAAACTTACCAAATTTTTTTGGCGGTGGAAAAGTTCTGCATGTTCTTAAACAAAAAAGAGGATACACAAAACTAGTAAGTATTGCGCCGTATACGACGGAGAGGTGAAAACGTTAAATTCACTCAAGAATAAATTGCCCTTATTTTTCACTGTGGATTTTTTTTTTATTAGGAAATGTTATTTGCACTTAAAAGTTATTTATAAATACCAATTTTCAGCTCGGTAGCACAAATTTAAATATTTTTCATGGCAACTAGATTTAAATGAAAACGAATTTTATTGTAAGGGTTTACATTTTAATTCATGAACCAATGGGTTTAAGACTTTTAAAAAAATTGGGAACGGCAAAATATTGTTAAATGTATGAAGAAAACCCTCATTTGTTTTGCATGAAGTTATTCCGCTTATCCATAGAATAATGTACGGTGTGCACCAGAAAAGTTAGATTATTTTTGACATTATTTTATTATACGTCCAGTTCTCGTGTATTTAAACAAATTTAGGTAAGTTATGTGTCTAATCGCCCAAGAGCTGTTAAAAAATTGAATTTATAGGTAGCATAGCTTCTATCGATTCGTTATACGAGAGGGCGTCAAAAAAAAAAGTAAAAATACTTTTTTTGTGGTACCGAGCTGAAATTTGGTAGTTATGGATAACTTTTAAGTGCAAACAACATTTCCTTATAAAAAAATTTTCTACAGTGAAAAATAAGGGTATTTTATTCGTGAGTGAATTTAACGTTTTCACCTCTCCCTTGTATACAGCGCAATATTAACTAGTTTTGTCTATGCTCTTTTTTGTTTAAGAATATGCAGAACTTTTCCACCACCAAAAAAATTCGGTAAGTTTTGAAATAAAAAAAAATCCCCTTTGGTGCGTACTTTCTGCCGGTCACTGTATTACCATTTTTATGTAAAAGTAAATGTTGATATACCCACGAGTTGGTTTCAATGAAAGGGGGGAAACTTATCTGGTCAGATGTAAAAGTATCATTCCGATTTTCTATTATACCGTGCGAGCAAAAATTATTTGCATCAAAGAAGGCCTTGGGTCCAAGGACGTAATGCTTAGCCGTAGAGCTTAATACCTGTTGGGTGTCAGTAACTACCTGAATTAACAATCAATCAGTTATTCCGTCATCTTTGACAGTCGTTACAAGTAATTTGATTAATCGCTAATTTTTCCAATTTCTTGAACAGTTCACACACTGGGCTTTACGGAACAGCACAAAACATTCATGGTTGAAGAGTATTTTCGAAACGGGGTTAAAGTAAATGGCGAGTGGCAATACAATCCGGGTTTGCGCATGAACATTCATCACGAACATTTTCCCAACGTTGCTTTTATTGCTGGGGATTTTTTTCATTGCCTGAAAACAACCGTGGCTGTGTTTAGGGAAACAGGTTCTATACAACACAAAAAAGGAGCAGGAAGACCATCTGTAAAAACAGAAGAACTTGTTGCAAACGTTCGTGAAATAATGCAAAATACGCCAACAAATTGTATAGAGTGGAAGTGGAAGAAGTGGGAAGATCTTATGGAACATGCAGGACTATTCTTAAGAAACAGCTAAATTTATTTCCTTATAAAGTGCAAGTATTCCAAGAAATACAAGCCGCAGATTTTGAAAGACGCAGGAATTACTATCAATGATTTACCCAAAATTTATTGGAAAGAACTGATTTTTATTAGACCTGACATTTTTTTCGGATGAAGCCTGGTTCCACCTCTCCGGTTATGTGAATACACACATGGAGAGTAGTGAAAAATCCCCATTTTTTGTAGAGTCCACATTGCACCCTCAAAAAATTGTAATTATTTTTCTTTCTGTATATTCTTACTCTGTTAATTTTGTAAACAACAAAAATAAATTTGTATTTGTCAACTTATTTTATTACTCATTAGTTTCTCATATCATGTCATAATATCAATTTGACAAAATTTTAACCTACATTTGGTTAGATATATCGTCCCCACATCACTGTGATCTAAACCAAGCCCTACGTTTTTTAATCCAAGCCCTCTTTAATGCAAATAATTTTTGCTCGCACGGTATTTAAGCCTCAGGAATTTGTGGTAGTATTTTTCTTTACCTTTCAGAGACATCCTGTATACAAAATACCTGACACACACTTGACCCGAAATGCTTATCCCAGCCGTAATTAGTTCAGTGGTGTGTTTACGTGTGAGAATATACGTTATTTTTAACGAACTAATTAGGATTGGGATAAATTTTTTCCCAGTTTTTTTTGTTTCTAATTTAGGATACAATCTGATCTGTCAGCAAGAATTGTTATATATCCAACAGAAATGTGTTGAATTACGTTAGAAAAAAAAAAGCCCTGGGATAAATGTCTTTTAGCTTCGAATATACGTGCAAAGATACGTCGAATATTTTTTGTACAATTACAATGACAAAAATAGAGTCTTCATTTCATCAAAAAGATTTATAAATTCGTATTTAATTCGAAAAAAAGTTTCATTGTACCAGGTGAGTCTCTCTTATGGAAAATGGCCCTCGGATAAATTTCCTAAATTTTTAGTATGTTGTAGAGAATATCATTTTGATCAAAAGTATCCCTGGCCACAACAAAATCTACCGACTAGTTTTTGAGTTCTAAGTTGCAAAATAGTGTTTTTACTATATTATATTTTCGTGCTTTATGATATTAATTTGTTTTGTTATTCTGGACTTTTGTTTATCGTGTCTTGGATAGGATAGAATACTATAAAATGTAAATTTTGATTATATACTGGGTGAGGGACGAAAATTATAGAATATTTTTTGTTAAATCGTTGTATTTTCGGCATTAAATTAAATATTAAAAAATAGCACTTTAGATTACATTAGCTTGGAGCAAACTATCAGAATTTACATTTTTTGTATTTATACAGGGTGGCTCAAAAAAGTTCATATTTTTTTTACTAGTTTTTTAAGAAATATTGCAGATATTTTTTTATAATTAACTTGTCGCTTATCGTATGGTTCCAAATAAATCTAATTATCAAGATTATACAGGGTATTTCCGATAATAGGCGATAGAAATAATAACATAAAAAATAAATGTCGTTATTTTCTTATATTTTTTGCTTGAAATGTTTTACTTACAATTTTACTATTGATTTCACTTTTCCTATCACCAGTTATGGATATATACAGCGTCGAACAAACTCAAAGTACAAAAAATAAACATATAAAACAACAATATTTCTTCTTTATTTCAATAGAACTGTTATACAAGTTCATATTATGGTTAAAAATAAATATATTTAATGGTATATAGGGTGTCCTGAATAATTAAAGTGTTCTAACACTGTATTTTGCAAATAAAAACTATATAAATAGAATAAACAAGCAAAGTTTTAATAGAAATAATTAATCTTATGCAAAAATATAAGTAAACCTTGAGAAGACAAAATAGCCTCTTTTATTTTCCTGTATGTGTTCTGTTAAAACGAAATTAAAGTTTTTGACATTGTCTTTGAGCTATTCCATGACTATGTTAGCCAAAATTGAGCTAGATGGATTGCCCATGGCTGTACTGTCCCTCTGCTTGTAAAATCTACCATTGTACATAAAATAACTGATGTCAAATTTTGCCGAAATGTCGATGTAACAAAGAAGCAGTCTTTTTATTTTTCCATTGTAAGTAACAAATGTTTGCTCATGATACCTTAATTTACATTAATGTTGTAAATATTTTTGATGGTCTAAATACTCTAAATTCTGAGATAAATATATTATTAAATTGGCTAAAAGTAAATAAATTAAAATTAAATATTTCAAAAACTAAATGTATGGTTATGGGTAGGTAATAATTAAAATTGTCAAAATATAAATGTTGTAATTGATGGTGAAAAATTGGAATTAGTAAACAGTTTTAAATATTTTGGGATAATCATTGATTCCAAATTAAAATTTTTTTATTATTTTGAAAGTATTATATCAAAAATTGCTGGAAAAGTAGGTTATTTTAAAAGAATCAGTTCTAATTTAAGTTTGTTTTCTAAAAAACTGTATTTAATACTATTATATTATCACGTTTTCTTTATTGTTCTTCTATTTTATATGGTGCTAGTGAGGAAATATTTGATAAATTACAAATTTTACAATGTGGATTATTTTTAATTTTAACGAATATACAAAAATTAATTTTATGTTAAAAAATTTCGATTAATTAAATGTCAGAAATTTAATTTTTTATTCAGTATGTATCTTTATACATAAATTTAAAAATAATTTATTGCCAGATTGTTTGATAATTTTTTGTTCTTTTAATTATGACCATCATAATTATAAAATCAGAACTAATCAAAGTTTGTATGTGAATAGAATGTCTTAAAATATAAGTTTATAAATCTATTTTTTATAGGTTTGATAGAATATAATAATTTGGAAATTTTATTAAATCTCTAAAATTATTAAAACTGTTTAAAAAAAACTTAAAAATTACATTTAATTAAAAAACAAATGATACGTAATCTTTGAAACAATTTGCAATATGTTTAACTTTTCTGTCTGTTCTTGTTAAAAGAAGGTTGCGTTCTAAAATTTAAAAATAAATCTAAAAATGTGTTAAAAAAATGTATTAAAAAATATTTAATTGTAGCTTTTTGCTAAATAAAACATGTTACTACTACTAATACCAAAAAACCGTAAAACCTGTAACACATTTCTAATAGGGATACAAAAAAGCATAAAGTTATCAATAATGTTCCATTGTTCTTAGTAAATAAACATTTCTAATTTGTTCCAGATTGAATCTGGACCTTTAGAGATTTTGGTTTTTTGTAGTTATTACAGAAAAATTCTTCAGGGTAAACACAAATAACTAGCGGAAATGATCTCTGATATAAATGAATTTATAAGCTCGACTTTTGGGACCTATTCAACCGCAATTTTCCTATTCTTTCAGAAAAGATATCTCGAAATCAATTGGAACTTTATGATAGTAAATATCATGTAGAAATAATTTCTAGCTTGAAGGATAACTTCAAAAATCGTTTTTGAGATTTCAACGAAATTGCTTTAGTGGCGCAATTTGTTGTTTTTCCCTTCATTGAAATTGATACCCAACAATATGCAGCTTGTGTTATGCAGAACTTTGGCAAAGACATCGCTGCGACAGAAATGGAACTGATTGCATTTCAAAATGATTTAGCTTTAAAATCGTTATACTCAAATACAAATTGTATTTGGCCCTTAGTAACCAAAGAAAAATATCCCGTCTTATATCGTGTTTCCTTAAAAGTGAAAGCGGTATTTAGTTCAACATGTGTGTGAATCCTCTTTTTTCAATATGAAGTTAATTAAAATCGTTGATTCCAAGACATAATAAAATAATGCAAATATCTTTTCTATGACGAGTACAATTTCTGTAAAAAACTTGTCCGGCATAATCCAATATCCATCTCTCGGGCCAGAGCAGAATTAAACGAACTAAGGACTAGCCGTATGTCTGCTCTGAAATAGGACATAAAAGTTTTGTCAGTGGTCTTTTCGGTCGTTTCGTGGAAAGAAAAGGGAAAGCTTGTAAAACAAATTCTTTTATATTGTTCATTAAATCGAGGAAGTGGAATTGTTGCTGCTTTTAAAATACCCTCAGCTTCACGAAAAGTAAATCCGTCTAAGTGAGTGCCAAATGCAAACCGTTTTAACATTTAATTTACTGAAAACAAAAGCTGCAAGAAAATACAGCAAGGTCTATTTTTTTTTGTTAATTTAATAAAATTTGAAAAAGTGTCGCAAGTTAAGTGTATGTAAAAAGTGTCAAGTGGTTAATGATTTTTACTAGAGATAAAAATCCGACAACTATTCTCGCCAATATATGAAGACCGCAAGGGAAAAATGTGTTATCAGTAGTCATATTTTACATAATTTTAATTCCTATATTATGGTATACCTCTGAATACATCATACATATCATTATCATTTTGGTTTAAGGCTCATTGGCGTACCGACCTTGCTAAGAGTGGGGGAAGCTATTGAAAGTGTAGTCATTAAAATCGCTATAACTTCTAAATGACTTATCCTGTTTTAGTAAATTTAAGCTTGTGTGGAAGAGAAAAGTAAGTACTTTTAATTGCCGTATCCAACGGTATACGATAGTTTCTAATAAAATTGCTAGAGGGCGCAATTTGTAATAATAACAGTTTTTTCTATTTTATCCCGAAAATTCAAATCATACGGTATAACTATGATATCATAATCGGAAAGTAGATTAAATTTGCAAATTTGGTTTCAGAGTTATTGCCAAAACAATAATTTTTAACACTTTTATTGAAGAAATTATTGTTTTTATAGCAACTTTATGATTATTTTATTTGTAGGTTTATTACTCATTATTCCAATGTTCCGAAAACTACTTTAGAATTAATGACATAATTATGGAAAACTTCTAATTTAGGCATAATATGATGTTTTAAAAAATAAATCTAGATAGCCGTGAAACAAAATCGGCAGATTTAATTTTGATAGGTGTTGACAAAAGTTTCTCCTTGATACTTTTTCAATTACTTCTTACCTAATCAAAACTATAGGCTTGCCGTATATTTTGAATGTTTTCAATGTGCCCCTATTGCGGAACGAGAATATGCTACCATATATCCTGAACGAATGCATCATACGAGAAGAGTATTATTTCGACGACTGGCACTGGCAACACATTTAAGGCAACCGGGAAGCATACGACCTATTTCAGTTGGTATCAGAAAACGTGCAGTGAGAAATGAAGACAACATTATAAACGTTCTTGCGTACGTGGAAGCGTCCGCAATCCGCATTTCACTTCATAAGTTCATTAGAAATTTCCATAGACCTAGGTATAAGTGTTATTGCAGTGTTCCGAATTATAAGGGATTTTAGGATGCATTCCCTATCATGTAGACTTACATCAGGCCAGGGCCGTAGCCAGGGGGGGGGGGGTTGTAACCCCCCCCCCCCAAATAAAAAAAGATACTTATTTTAGACTTTTAATAAGTATTAATGAGACTGCAGTGCGCCCGTCTCACTTTGTTGTTACACAACATAATAATTAATCTTATTTACGGGCTACAATGGCTGCAGATCGCCTTAATGGTCTGGCTTTCCTATATGTCCACCGTGATATAAACGTAGATGTAAACAAAATCATAAATATTTTCTCTTCTAAGAACAGGAAACTTGATTTTGTAATTTAGTACAAAGTAAGTAGGTACTTCAGATATTTTTTTAGTTCTTATTGTTTATTTTTCGTTTTTATTCTTATTTTGTTTTTGATCTTATTATTACATAATATAATTTATTATAATAATTATTATACTTAGATATAATTATGACTTAATATAAGAGACATACATGTTAATTAGTAAAATAAATAGTTTATTGTTTATTTTGTCGACCGACCTTTCAAATTCAAAGTGTTTTAAAGTCTGGCACCCAAAAACTTCTAGCCTACGGCGCTAAAGAGCGCCTTCGGCGCAGTTCCCTTTCGCGCCCCCCCCCCCCCCCTCCCCCTAGAACAAATACTAAATCCGCCACTGGAACAACCCCCCTCCCCCGAAATTATTTTCTGGGTACGGCCTTGCATCAGGCCCTAAACTGATTTTGATAAGCGGCTCGACTATTGCTATTGGTTAAGAGAGATGTCTGTAGTAAAAATCATCATCAAAAATTAAAAACATTCAAAATATACGGCAAGCCTAACAAGGAGAAACTTTTGTCAACACCTATTAAAATTAAATCTGCCGATTTTGTTTCGGGGCGATCTAGATTTATTTTTTAAAACATCATATTATGCCTAAATTAGAAGTTTTCCATAATTATGTAATTAATTCTAAAAGAGTTTTGGGGCCATTGGAATAATGAGTAACAAGTCTACACATAAAAGAATCATTAAGTTTAAAAATATTTTTTTGTCGTGGCCACGAAGCTATAAAAACAATAATTTCTTCGATAAAAGTGTTAAAAATTATTGTTTTGGCAATAACTCTGAAACCAACAAAGATATCGAACTGCCGTCTTCACATTTTTTCTTGCAAATTTAATCTACTTTTCGATTATGATGTCATAGTTATACCATATGATTTGAATTTTCGGGATAAAATCGAAAAAACTGTTATTATTACAAATTGCGCCCTCTAGCAATTTTATTAGAAACTATCGTGTATCGTTGAATACGGCAATTAAAAGTACTTACCTTTCTCTTCCAAACAAGCTTAAATTTAGTAAAATCAGATAAGTCGGTTGGAAGTTACAGCGATTTTAATGTTTACACTTTCAATAGCTTCTCCCACTCTTATCAAGTGAAAGTGTAAACATTAAAATCGATGTAACTTCTAAACGACTTAACCGATTTTACTAAATTTAAGCTTGTCTGGAAGAACCTTCAATTGTCGTATCCAATGGTACAAGATAGTTTCTAATAAAATTGCTAGAGGGCGCAATTTGTATTAAAAATTATTGTTTTAGCTATAACTCTGAAACCAACAAAGATATCGAACTGCAGTCTTCACATTTTTCTTGCAAATTTAATCTACTTTTCGATTATGATGTCATAGTTATACCATATGATTTGAATTTTCGGGATAAAATCGAAAAAACTGTTATTATTACAAATTGCGCCCTCTAGCAATTTTATTAGAAACTATCGTGTACCGTTGAATACGGTAATTAAAAGTACTTACCTTTCTCTTCCAAACAAGCTTAATTTTAGTAAAATCAGATAAGTCGGTTGGAAGTTACAGCGATTTTAATGTTTACACTTTCAATAGCTTCTCCCACTCTTATCAAGTGAAAGTGTAAACATTAAAATCGATGTAACTTCTAAACGACTTAACCGATTTTACTAAATTTAAGCTTGTCCGGAAGAACCTTCAATTTTCGTATCCAATGGTACAAGATAGTTTCTAATAAAATTGCTAGAGGGCGCAATTTGTATTAAAAATTATTGTTTTAGCTATAACTCTGAAACCAACAAAGATATCGAACTGCAGTCTTCACATTTTTTCTTGCAAATTTAATCTACTTTTCGAATATGATGTCATAGTTATACCATATGATTTGAATTTTCGGGATAAAATCGAAAAAACTGTTATTATTACAAATTGCGCCCTCTAGCAATTTTATTAGAAACTATCGTGTATCGTTGAATACGGCAATTAAAAGTACTTACCTTTCTCTTCTAAACAAGCTTAAATTTAGTAAAATCTGATAAGTCGGTTGGAAGTTACAGCGATTTTAATGTTTACACTTTCAATAGCTTCTCCCACTCTTATCAAGTGAAAGTGTAAACATTAAAATCGATGTAACTTCTAAACGACTTAACCGATTTTACTAAATTTAAGCTTGTCTGGAAGAACCCTCAATTGTCGTATCCAATGGTACAAGATAGTTTCTAATAAAATTGCTAGAGGGCGCAATTTGTATTAAAAATTATTGTTTTAGCTATAACTCTGAAACCAACAAAGATATCGAACTGCAGTCTTCACATTTTTTCTTGCAAATTTATTCTACTTTTCGATTATGATGTCATAGTTATACCATATGATTTGAATTTTCGAGATAAAATCGAAAAAACTGTTATTATTACAAATTGCGCCCTCTAGCAATTTTATTAGAAACTATCGTGTATCGTTGAATACGGCAATCAAAAGTACTTACCTTTCTCTTCCAAACAAGCTTAAATTTAGGAAAATCAGATAAGTCATTTAAAAGTTATAGCAATTTTAATTATTACACTTTCAATAACTTCCCCCACTCTTAGCAACGTCGGTACGCCAGTAAGCCTTTAACGAAAATGATGCAGAATTATCTGTTCTTTTTAATGATGTAACCAGAGGTATACCATAATATAGGAATTTTCGGAGAAATTTGGAATTTTAAAAATTAATTTTCAATTGTGCCCCCTTGTAGCGAAATGCGGAACTTAAAATTTTTTTCCAGGATTTTTTTCATAGCCACTTTAATCATAATTTTTTCCCCAATTTTCTATGCTTAGTAGTTTCCGAGATATGGCCGGTGGCCACCCTTAATGAAACACCCTGTATATCTACAACATTTTAAGGTAACTCATTCCAGACTACTTACTCCCACTATTTTCCGTGCTTAGAACCACAGGGCCATCGCCTTTACCACAGAATATATTGCTACGTGCTATATATTCTGTGGCCGTGCCTAACAAAAGCTATATGGCTACGCCTGGCTAAGCTGTCGCATAAAATACAGATAGAGATAAATATATCTTCCTCTCTAACTGGCTCATAGGGATTTTGTGCCTTGGCCAGATCCTTAAATCAAGCCTCGATTGGCGGATCCACACATTTTTTTTTTATTTATTGGTAATAAATTTCAACATTCTGTAATCAATTCTTATGTTAGTATCGTTTTACACAGTAGCAAATTTGACGATAAATTTAAGCAGAAATTTGTTTACAACTAAATTTTAACGTGTAATACACACTTTACAAATTGTATTAGAAAAATATTATAATATTTTACGAAAATATAGAAACATTTGTATATTTTATTAAAAAAATTAATAAAAGTGCGTCAAAATCACTTGTCAAAATCTTTTAAGAAAAGCCGAAAAAGAAAGGTTACGTTTGATTGAAATTGGCATTCGGCGGTTATATTTGCTATTTCCGTCTGTTTTATCATTTTCTTGTCAAAACTTTGAAAGAACATAAATGATGTATTGCCCAAGTAAATAATTAAACTGATCTTCTCCTAAACGTAGAAAGTTTCTGTAGGCGTTCATGTCTTCAAATTTAAGTTCCAAATTTAACATATTCAACACTCCTTTATTTTTGGCTCTTCTTATCTCTCTTATTTCTCTTAAAACGCGTTTTTCGCTTTTTTAAAGATCTTGCAATTAATAGTATTGTATAAGTTACTGTATAATAGTGAAAAAGTTCATTAAAATCCATATTTTTTTAGTTATAAAGATATAAAACAAATAGTCAAGTTTTTACAATATATAAATTTACACATTACTTTATTTTTATTTACCGAAAAGCTGGGTTAGATATAATTTGACATTGACATTTAATAATGCGTAACTGGTCTTTAGTGCCCATGATTTCTTGCAAAAATAGCATCCAAATTTGTTACTGTGTCATACACATTAAAATTCCATGTAATTTTGTACATATTTTTGTTATAAATTTTTACTAATAAAATTTATCATAAATTTTAGCACAAAATTTGTGTTGAAATTACGTCTGTGTAAAACGGCACTTATGGTTATTTTTTAGAAGGAATTAAGTTCTAAGTGGGCAAAAGTAGCGGAGGAAATTTAATTATACCGATAATAGGTTGAATAATATGAACCGAATCTGTAGAAAGCGAAAATTGTCAATAGCAACGCATAAGAGGTTTTAGTAAAGTACGCCATTGAGACCTTATTAAATCAGAACGAAAATTAATTTTGTCATATTATGAAAGGGCCATCCCGCAGGAGTTAAAAAAATCCCACACAAATTGCTTTTTATGACAAACCCCGAAGGTTAAGAGAGGGAGAATTGGGAAAAAACCATAATTCTTGAAAGAAATTGGTATATTTGAAGCTGAGATAGGAACGGAAGCATTTTCCTCATTTCAAATGCAAATACAAACATTAATTAATTAAGAAACAGGAAATATAAGCTAAACGCTGCAGGCACATTTGTGGCAAGAATGGTAATAACGTTAAATAAATATTGCTTATTTTTATCCTTCTTTATTTACGTACTAATAATAATTGAAACCAAAAAACCTGAAAACCCTAAAATATCTTAATAGTGTATTTTATTTGCAACACAAACAGGTATTATAAGTAATAACAACAGTTGCGAAACATGTCGAGTAAAAATAAAAATCTGGGAAAAGTGTAATATTATTATTTTTTTTACCATTTATTTAACACAATTAATCATGGATTTCACCAAGTAAAAACCGAATCAATTCTATAGTAATATCTTTTAATGATATCTGATCAATATTTGACAATTTCAATCACGAATTTTTTCTTTAATTATTCGGTTGAGGATTTATAAGAAGAAAAAGTTACAAAGTTGGTTTATTTTTTAAATTCCAGTTTCAAGGTAATAAGTAAGTAATAACTTAAATTGTTTTTTGTTATGAAAATGTCTAGTCTATTTCTAAATTTAAAACGAATTTATTTCAGGTTTCAGGTATTATTAATACGGTAATAATCCTTTTTATATTACTTTTAATATACCCCTACAAAAAAGTGACGAACCGAAAATTTACATCTACTTTGAGGCAAAATATATTTTAAATGGCTTGCGGCTTTAACGATTGAATAGAATAATTTGTTGGCAAAAATGTTACTAATTTTTAGCTTTTTATTATTTTTATTGTAATAAACAGGGTAAAAAAAAGAAGTATGATTTTTTACAAACTTTTTGAAACGTCCTTGGGAGTGTCATGATAACCAAAACGCAACTAATAAGAAACCATTAATTAGGATGGTCCTTTATAGCAACATCTTGTTTTCGGAATCATTAACACGCTTTTATTAGCTTCACCTGTATGTTTGTATGTTTGTATGTTTGTATGTATGTTTGTAACCGACTTCTTTGAACCCGATTTTGACCCACTTTAAACGGTCAGATTTAATTTAAATTTTGTAGACTTATCAAGAACCGCTGACAATACAATAATCTACACGCAAAAAATTCTCCTGTCAAATTTTGACAGCTGTCGGGAATAAAACGAATAAGCGATTTTGACGAAACAAATTATGGGGTCGTATGACGATTTTTTTTTAATATGGCCAAAACGGAAATACAACTAACCTTCCTTGTTCAAAAAGTCGAGAATTCATATAAAAGCCCAAGCTATTATTTATATAAATAAACTAATTTAGTTTTCAATAAAAAGGATACTTAGAGTACAAAATAAAAGAAATTACCCGATAATTTTCTCAAAAAAAGAGCCTTCTTGTCCACTTCCGCACCTGTCCTACGTAGCAACTGCTAAATTGGATACAATTTAATTGTTTGATCAAAATACAATTATAATAAAAACAATATATCATAGATTTGGTTATTCTTTCTACTAAAATATTCAATGACATAACCGAGATAACCCGCAGTAGTCTTTGCACTATTAGCTTTCCAGGACTGTCACCTCGGAAAAATGTCCATTCCGCACCTACGAAATCCACACATTAAGACAGCGTCAGTTTGGTATCAGTGCGTTTTTATCATTTCTGGTTTTGTTATAGTGTTGTGCGCCGCTTAAAGATATTGGTAAGTACCCGTTTTTTGATATATATTGGCAAAACAGTTAATTAAAAAAAGAAAGTAAAAAATGCTCACTTTCTTGCGTGTCCTCTCTGCACCGCAGTTTCCGTTTACGTTACGTATTTCTTTTAGAAAAATAGATTATGGTAGGGTGCATTTTTAGGTCGGCAAAACATAACCTAAGAATAATTCAAATCAGCGTTGCCAGAATTTGTGAATAAATTAAAAAGTCAAAAAATGTCCATTCGGCACCGTCCGTTCCGTGCCTGTTTTACGTTGGTGCGGATTGGACAGTTAGGTGCGGATTTGACATAAATAAGTATTTATCGGTGTTGCTTAATGGTAATGTTGTCTTTTCTTAGTACTTATTTGAAATTTACATTTTGGTTTTTAATAAATAGTTCTTTACCTTTTTATATTGATTTAATCGAATTTAATCATATACGATGTCCAATCCGCACCTTAAGTGTCAAGTCCGCACCTTTTGTAAAAACGGTTAAAAAAAAAGTTGAGGCACCCAATTAATATTTTTAGTCTATTTTTTATAAAGACTCGAAACGTTCTTAAATTTCCTTAAAATATTCTAGGGGCATTTACCGATGAAAAATATATCCCAAAATATTATTTTTATATTTGGGTCAATACATTTTCCTCTTAGTTTTTTTCAAGATTTTATTCACACAAGATATATTTTTTGAAGATCTGGACGTCTATTCTCCAATTTACGAGAAGTGAACGCTCTCTCGCGAGAAGGGACAATTCACATCATATGCTCACATCGTATGGAAATGAACTTAGACGAGACCTCGTCTAAGGAAATGAATAGTAATTTTAAGTTTCAAGAATACAGTTTAAACATTTTTAAGAGAAAAAGTAATCACTTCTCTTGAAATGATCATTCGCCTATTTCGAGAATAGACGTCCTGTTGTAATTTAAGTTTTGTTAATATATAATGCATAATTTATTCTTACTTTTTAGCATAAAAAATTGCCTTGGTTTTTAAGGTGCGGAATGGACAAAATTATCGACCTTTTTGAGCAAAATAGCGTTTTGAGACTATATTTTACAAAAAGTTGTTGATTTTATTCCCGAATATCTATCCTCATACCTTTGTTAAGTAAGGCAAATAACAAAAATATTAATATCTATACTTTAAAAAATTAGAGTATAAAAAATGGTTTTGGCCATATTAAAAAAAAATCGTCGTATAGTATTCGATGCGGAGACTTTGGGAAAAATAAGCAAAAAATTCTCCTGTCAAAATTTTACGGCTGTCAATATGTCAAATCGTTTAAAAAAAATGATATTAATGAAAAAATTTTAAGGTCGTATGTATATTGACTGTGGAAAATTGAAAAAAATAAGCAAAAAATTCTCTTGTCAAAATTTGACACCGGTCAATATGTCAGAATTATTACAAAAACCGATAGTAATGAAACAAACATGGGGTCGTATAGATATTGTCGCTAAGAATAGAGAAAAATTTAAAAAAAAATTTTACCCGTCAAAATAAAATTTTGACAATTTTTTTTAATTTTGAAAATTTTTGTCGTTTGTTCGGGTTTGTATGTATGTTTGTTTGTAACCGACTTCTTTGAACAAATTGAAGATGATTGAGATAATACGTTCTCAAACTGTTTATATCCTACCTTTCTAACAGAGGTCTGCCTAAATTCATTTTCCACTTCCTACAGGAGAGTTGAATATGGTGTCCCGCAAGGTACGGTGTTAGGTCCCATTTTGTTCTTAATTTATACTAATAATCTGACGAATGCAATGCCCAATGATAAAATTGTATGCTTTGACGATGATACTGTTCTTCTGGTTAAAGGATTATCTTTATTATATTAAAACCTGGATGGATTGTAACCAAATAATTAACCGTCTCTGTATCTTCTACCGTTCACGATATCTCTGTAGAGTGCATTATTTCCGGGACACCCTGTATAAAAATCGCAACAGCCCTGTTTTCCATAGGAAATGATCGATATATAGTATTATGGGATGCAGTAAAACAAAGTTGAACTTGTAAATTTCCACTATATTAACTAGAAAAATTACAGGTTTCGCTAACACTGTAGCTTCGTCAGATGACAATGATTTAGTAAAGGTAAAAATTAAAAATTGGGGTGCAATAAAATTAAATTATTGAAGATGTAAATAAAACAGTGGAAGGGTTACAATAGCGGAAAAAGCCAACAGAGGGTTTAAAAATTAAATTAAATTAGGTACAATATGGGTAATTTATAAAATCTTAAATAGGTATATGGTCACCAGAATAAATTTAACAAAGGTGAATTATTTAAATTTAGTTGATCATTAAATATCAGGTCCCTATTTTTAAGTTTATTTATTTCCATAGATTCTAACAAATTTAGTTTTAAGCCTTTGTTTTCGGTATGTAAGATTTTAAAGTAAAGATCGAAATTATGTTGATAATCAAGTAAATGGTTAGCATAGTTTGAGTCTATTTTATTTTTCAGAAAACTGTTATAATGTTCCTGTATTCTATTGTCAAAATGTCTACCCGTTTCGCCAATGTATGTTTTAGGACAATATTTGCATTTTAATTTATAGACGCCTGATTTTTTGTTTTTATCGCTTTTAGTTTTATTGTTTTTGATAAATTTACTTAAAGAGTTATTAGTTTTGTTACACACATTTATATTAAGTTTGTTAAGGAAATTGCCAATTACTTTGCTAGGTTGTCCAAAGAAAGTGACAAGTTTAAATTGGTCAGAGTTTTTGCTTCTAGGAAAAACTAAGTCAATTATAGCGATAAAAACAAAAAATCAGGCGTCTACAAATTAAAATGCAAAGATTGTCCTTAAACATACATTGGCCAAACGGGTAGACATTTTGACAAAAGAATACAGAAACATTATAACAGTTTTCTAAAAAATAAAATAAGACTCAAACTATGCTAACCATTTACTTGATTATCAACATAATTTCGATCCTCTCTTTAAAATCTTACATACAGAAATCAAAGGCTTAAAACTAAATTTGTTAGAATCTATGGAAATAAATAAACTTAAAAATAGGGACCTGTTACTAAATAATCAACTAGATTTAAATAATTCACCTTTGTTAAATTTATTCTGTTGACCATACCTACTTAAGTTTTTATAAATTACCCATATTGTACCTAATTTATTTTAATTTTTAAACCATCTGTTGGATTTTCCCGCTATTGTAACCTTCCACTGTTTTATTTACATCTTCAATAATTTAATTTTATTGCACCCCAATTTTTAATTTTCACCTTTATTTATATATTATAAATCATTGTCATCTGACAAAGCTACAGTGTTAGCGAAACTTGTCATTTTTCTAGTTAATATATAATTATAAATTTACAAGTTCAACTTTGTTTTACTGTTTTCCATAATACTATAATTATTGATTTCCACCTAGTATCGGCTGAATCAATTAATTTAAATATGGATATGTTGACAATGTTTCAACACGATTAAAACATCTAGCAAAGTCACTGTTTTATGACTTTAAGACGTATTAAACGTTAAAGACGTTATCCTTTCTTAAGTTTATTATATCATAAAGCGATTTTATGCTGCCATTATTTTAGTGAATTCCAGATAGGTGCGTGTTACAACTTTATTTACCTGTTTTATAATTTTGAGGCAAGAAACATTGCACTATTATCACACTATGTATTTTTTAGTAGATTTACGACAATTTTTCTGTGTAGAATTGCGTTTTTAGCAGTGGCGTGCAGTACCACCTGCCTTGCTTGTCATGACCCAAAAAAAGTTTTAGAATAATTTTCTGCCCTGTCTAATACAGGGTGTTTCACCGGGAACCGCTTCGATCTATTTATAGAAAACAATACATAGGAAAATTTTAAAAATTTGTTATTGTGGATTGGGCAACCCATCTAAAATATTTTCAATATGGTGGCACTTCCGGTTATACCGGAAGTAGCTGTTAACTTACTTATATCAAATGGAACATAATTTTTTTATCCTATTACATTTTTTGATTCTACGCAAGATTATATGCAGATATCGTATATTATTATAATGCTATATAAATTTGAGCATTTTTGACATATCACGAGGAAGGCTTATACCCGTACCATGTGCAGGGTGTACAGAATCTTCAACCTGGAGACTACGCCAAGCGTATGCAAGTTTGTTAGTGGATAATTAATAAGCGTCATATTTTTTACTGACGAAGCTACATTCACCCGTGACGGCATCAACAATAATCGAAACTCCCATGTAATCCTCAATCCAACAATAGTTGAAAATAATTTTCAACACAGGTTTTCAGTAAACGTGTGGTGCGGCATGATCGACAATAATTTAAATGGCCCTTTTCTTTTGGAAAATCGCCTTACAGGGGATCACTATTTAAGTTTTTTACAAAATGAATTGCAAGAACTGCTGGAGGAGATTCCTTCAAACATCAGAATTCAAATGTATTTTCAACACAACGGAGCGCCTACCCATTTCGATCGTCAGGTTAAGCAATATTTGGACCAAAAGTTTCCAGAGGTTTGGATTGGCCATATTAGTTGGTTTTCTAGATCGCCAGACCTCACACCGTTGGACTATAATTTATGGGGTTGGTTAAAAAATGAGGTATACAAAGTAAAAGTAGATACTAGGGATGCATTAATTAGGCGCATTAGAAATGCTGCACTCAATATTAAAGAAAGGCACGAATCAATTGGAAGAGCCAAGCGCGCCCTTCGTAAACAAATCCGGCAATGTTTGGAAGTCAATGGCGGTATTTTTGAAAATTTACTAAACCGATGGTTTATTTAAAACAAAGTTGATGTTGCATATTTTGGTTTAACAATATTATTATTTTATTTAACGCTGTAATTTGAAAACAAGTGAATATTGGGTAACAACATTTGGGTTTTTTTATTATTTTAATGCATAGATTACACCCTTAGAGTTTGGCCCATTCCTCCCGACTCACCCTGCATGTACTTGCGCAGAATCCAAAAATGTAGTGATAAATAGGGTGTTCCATTTAAAAAAATAAAGTTTACACCCACTTCCGGTATAACCGGAAATGCCACAATATTGAAAATATTTAAGCTGTGTGGCCCACAACAACATTACTGTCAATTTTTTTAAACTTTCCTATGTACAGTTTTCCATATACAGGGTGGAATTTTTAACTCGAATAAATTCAGTATTGGAAAGCCTCATAAAAATACATAACTATGAGGGCTGTGTTTATTTTTAGTTTGACATAATTTTTTCGCGTCTTCATAAAAGTTACCCCTCTTTTTGGGGTAGAAAACGCTCCCAACTTTTATTTCAAATTTAAAGGTATACAGTGTCAACAGTAAAGTCCGCATCATATGGGATTTTTTTTAATAATAGCTTTATTGAAAATTTGAATTTGACATTAAGTTCTGCTTTGATCGACATAAAAATTAAGCAAAAAAATAGTAGTCACGTGATTCGCATTATCTGTCAAATTTTAATTTTTTCCAAAAAATAATTCAAAATATTATTTCTAAAAATATCGAAAAAAGTTATCAAAAAAAGTTTTTTTTAATGCAGTTTCTAGCTCACATGCAAAATTTCAGCTAGAGAAGATAATTTTGAGTTTTTAACTATATTTTGTAAATTGCACCACTTTTGCAAAATAAGACTCAACGCAACCTACATAAAACTTCTTAGTTTTGACAATGCTTTATTTCAGATACATTTTCTTTAAAGTAGCGCCATACTACTAATTATATTTAAACAATTAGCTGTAAGTAGGTTAAGAATATGTTATTTTATTGTTATAACTAAGCAAAACAATTCGATTTACTTTTGATGTATCAGCACCAATTGGCTTGTGTAAAATGTACTAATTTTGAGCAGAACAATAGACGTAATTTTAGGTTGAAGTAGAAAGGGTATTTTATTGGGCTCTGCCCCTGACGTCTCCCTTCCTACTGCCCCTGACGTCTCCCTTCCTAATACACCGATTTATCACATGGATGGAATGTGATAAATCGGTGTATTAGGAAGGGAGACGTCAGGGGCAAAGCCCAATAAAAGACCCTTTTTACTTCAACCTAAAATTACGTCTATTGTTCTGCTCAAAATTAGTACATTTTACACAAGCCAATTGGTGCTGATACATCAAAAGTAAATCGAATTGTTTTGCTTAGTTATAACAATAAAATAACATATTCTTAACCAGTGGCGTATTTAGAATATTGCCACGGGGGGGGTCTATACCTTTCGTTTTATCTTTCTTTCTTTCCGTCTTTCTTTCTGTCTTTCTTTCTTTCTTTAAAAAAGCGCCGCAGGCGAAAACTTTTTCGGTGCCACGCCCTATTTTGAACTATCAAAATTTATATTTTCTATGTTTTGATAGCTGAACCCAAAAAAGGAAGAAATTAAGAAATTTTTAAATATAAACGCAATAATGGGAATATATATTTTTTTAAATATTTATGTTTAAAAATATATATTTCTACATAATATGACCGATTCCGAAAATGATTGGTTTTCAAGTTATTTTTGCCATTTTTTTTTGCCAAGTTTGGCGATGTTGTTTTCTTATCTGTGACACATCAGTTACTTAATTATTTGTAAAAACAAAGTATTGCTTATAGTTCTAGTTTGCAAAAAAATACAAAACTAAGTGAACATCATTTAAATTTTTTTAAATTAAATAAATTAGACACGCAGGTAAAAAACAAGAAAAAAATTGAAATAACTCGAAAACCAAGCATTTTCGGAATAGGTCATATTTAAGAAAAAATCACAAATTACCTCCTGCGAGGAATTAATCGAATTATCAATCACCATGTATATATTATTTTACTCACTTAAATTAGAAAACACGGGCGCCAAACAATAAAATTTTACAATTTAAATAAGACTGCGGGAATCCCCAAACACATTATATACGCCACTGTCCAGAATCAATACTTCAAAATGCCACATATTATCTTTTGTAGTCTGTAATATTTTTTGCGAGGTTCAGTTCACCCTGTCTACATTAAATGCAACAAGGCATCTGATCTGTTCTGAGTTTTTTTTTAAGTTGAGCCCACGGGGGGGGTCCAGACCCCTCGGACCCCCCCCCCCCTAAATACGCCACTGTTCTTAACCTACTTACAACTAATTGTTTAAATATAATTAGTAATACAGGGTGTTAATTATATTACCACCCTTTACACTAACAAACCCGTGCGGGGTTGCTTGTCCTCCATCGGGCGCCTCCCCAGGTGGCGGATAGGGGAATGCCTCCCAGATATGGGTGGTACCGGGGAAATTAAATACCCGGGGCGGACCAAAACTAGCGAACCGCAGCGTCTGACTCAGAATGAGCGGCTGCAAACAGCGTCTGTTCTCTATGTTAGGAGCGGCTGGTACACATTCGCCAACCCGTCCGGCCAGCGTGGCGAATTATGGCTAAAACCCCCTATCATGGCGATTTTTCAAACAAATGGAAGTGAACCCCAGGTGGGTAGACCATACAGTGGCAACTCCCACACCCCTACAAGAGTCTGCCTCAAGGATTCTGGGGGAGGCAAAAAGTCGCTATCACAACATACCATCAGGACAGTCCCACAGAAGACTACAAATGCAAAAAGACTGAACATTATAACATACAACGTAAGAACACTACTCTCCGAAGAAAATATGACTGAGTTAGAAACCGAAACACTAAAGATCAAATGGGATGTTATCGGACTCAGCGAAGTCAGGAGAAGAGGTGAAAACCTAATAACACTAAAATCTGGTCACTTATTCTATCATGCCGAAGAGGATGACAAATCAGAGGGCGGCATTGGCTTTCTCATCAATAAGCGCCTGAAAAATCAAATTCAAATGGTTGATAAAATTTCAACCAGAGTAGCCTACCTCGTAGTAAAACTAAACACAAAATATAGTATCAAAATTATACAAGTTTACGCCCCAACGTCATCCCACACAGATGAAGAAGTGGACATTTTCTATGAAGATATGACCTCAGCGCTGAACAACATAAAAACACGGTTCACCATAATTTGCGGCGACTTCAATGCAAAAATAGGTCTAAAAGCAAATAAATCAGAGACATGCCCAGGAAATTTCGGGTCCGAAGGAAGAAATAACCGGGGAGAGACTATGCTAGGCTTCCTACTGCAACATAACCTATACCAAATGAACAGCTTCTTCCGTAAAAAACTTCACAGAAGGTGGACATGGGAAAGTCCAGATGGTAAAACCAAAAATGAGATCGACTTTATAATCACAGACAAGCTGCAAATTGTGGAAGACGTGACAGTACTAAACAAATGTAGAACAGGAAGCGATCACAGAATGGTACGTTGCCAGATCCGTATAGAGCTCGACAAGGAACGGTATAGATTGATAAGAAAACAACCAAACGAAGACAAACAGGACCAACAGATATCCAAGGATTTGAGACTCATATTACAAATTCACTGGAAAACAATGTCCAACATGATACAAACATCAACGGCTTGAACTGTGAAATAACCGAGAGTTTAAAAAGAGGCCAAGACATATTTTGCCCAAGAAACGAAAAAGAAGAGAAAATCAGTCAAACTACAAAAGACTTGATCCTCGAACGACACCAAATGAGAAGATTTAGAAACACCACCAGTGCAGAAATGAGGGGAAAAAATAAGGAAATCTCTAAAGCAATCAGACGGGACATCAGAAACTACCATGTTAGAAAAACTCAAGAAACAATAGAGAAAAATGGAAGTATGAAAGTACTGCGCAATAGTCTCGCCGAAGGCAAATCTGAGATAATCAAACTGAGAAATAAACATGGCAACATCACCTCAAACCGGGATGAAATCCTGAGAATCGTGGAAGAGTTCTATTGCGAACTATACCGGAGCCGCATCCAAAGACCCCTAAATTTAAACATGGTTACACAAGAGCGAGGTGTCATGAATCAAGGATCCGAAGAGATGCCAGACATTATTGTTGATGATATTAAAGAAGCGCTGTCGAAGATGAAGAACAATAAAGCACCCGGAGAAGACGGGGTAGTTGCAGAGGCAATAAAAGCTGGACGTCCTCTCTTGTTGGAGAAGATACGAACGCTCTTCAACCTATGCCTACACCAAAGCACTATCCCGGATCAGTGGCATGAAGCTACCACCATACTACTCCATAAAAAGGGAGATAAAGCAAACCTGGAAAATTACCGCCCAATAACACTCCTCAGCCATCTCCACAAACTGCTTACCAGAATTGTAGCATCAAGGCTAGAAAACAAGCTTGAGCTTTACCAGCCTAGAGAGCAAGCGGGTTTCCGATCGGGCTTCGGGACAAATGACCACCTACAGAGCATAAAGACCCTTATTGAAAAAACCATCGAATACAATAGACCACTTGTTCTCCTATTCATAGACTTCCACAAAGCCTTCGACACTATAGAGATGTAAGCTATACTAGACGCCTTGAGAGAATGCCGAGTAGACTACAGATATTCAAAGCTTATCTATAATATATACAAAAATGCTACTATGTCAGTCAGACTACACGAAGCCAGCAACCGCATCAAAATCGGAAGAGGCGTAAGGCAAGGAGACACTATGTCTCCTAAATTATTTATCACAGTGCTAGAACACGCTTTCAAAAAGCTTGATTGGGATACAAAAGGAATAAACATAGATGGTCAGAAACTTAGTCACCTCCGTTTCGCAGACGATATCGTCCTAACAACCGACGACTTGGAAGAGGCAAGACAAATGCTCTATGAATTAGAAGAGGCATGCTGCAGGGTCGGTCTGAAAATTAACCTTTCGAAAACAAAGATCATGACAAACCTTGTCATGAGTGAAGGTATAAACATCGATAACACCGAAATCGAATGGGTTGAAAAATACACATACCTGGGCCATGAGATTAGAATATCCAGAGATAATCAGACATGCGAGTTGCACAGAAGGATTAGCCTCGGATGGGCGGCCTACGGAAAGTTAAAGCACGTCTTCAAGAGTGAACTTCCCATCTGTCAAAAAAGAAAAGTATTCGATCAATGCGTCCTACCAGTACTTACATACGGCGCGGAAACACTCACCCTAACGATGACATCCGCGAAAAAACTAAAAGTAGCACAACGCAGAATGGAAAGTTCAATGACTGGATTAAGTTTGAGAGATCACGTCACAAACCAAGATCTGCGGAGAAAAACCGGCCCAAAGGACATCATTGAGCGAATAACCACGTTGAAATGGAATTGGGCAGGACATTTTACACGCTTAAATTCACTTTACGCGCCCAAAGTTTTTAAGAAAAAGTAAGGCCGATATTGAAAAATGGCTTTAAGAAAAATTGTTTGGTACAACATTCTACACCCGGGAAAGTCATTTTGCTTTTGACCAATAAAGAATTGTTTAAAATATTACAAAATTACTAAAAATAAAAAAAAATTCTAAAAAAAATTTTGGGAATATTTTCGATCGTCATTTACTTTTCTGGATGGGGTATTTAAAGTAGAATTTATTTTCTAAATACCAATTTTTATTTTTTCTTTTCGTTTGACCAGCAAAACGTTCGGCAATTTTCATTGTGGTAAAGGGGTTACTTCCTCTTAAAGACAGACTAAGTTTATTCGGTTTGTTCGGGTTTGTTCGGGTTTGTTCGGGTTTGTGAAATGTGAAACTGATAAGGCTAAAAATTTAATCATACCTTCCTTTTGTGATGATAAACTTGTATAAAAAATATTATTAAAATTAAATCATTTTTACTGGGTGTTCGGGTTTCTATGTCACTTAGTATATTTTCATTGGATGAGAGAAGGTATCATAATCTCAAAAACTTTTTGAAAAACAGAGACTGAAATAATTTTGAAACTACTGTTATAGAATTAATTTATTATTAATTTTTCTGTTGCCTGTTATATATTATTCACTAAGGCCTCGGTGCCAGTTTGTAACTGATTTGAGGTCTGTAATAAATTGATTAAAAAAAAAAAGTCAATATGATTACGGTAAATTTATTTTATCAATTTTTTTTCTGTCTTTTGACAAAGGAAAAGAAAAATCAATTTTTTTCTATAACAAATACCACTGCATTGAAAAATATATAAAAAGGAACAGAAATCCTGTATGTAAGATATTCTCAGTGACTTTTAGATATTAAATTTTGTCTTAATATAATCCTATAGTATAGCAAGATGCAAGATCTATAAATACTAAGGTTGTATCTTGCGATGATACAACCTTAGATAGGATACTTAGGATAATTCTATTATTATCTCCTTGTATAATGCACTACCTGAAAATGTAAAGCTGATAAGTTATTCAAAATTCAAATCTATGATTAAAAAATCCCTTCGCCGTCACTGTTTTTATTCAGTTCGGGAGTATATGCATGGCCATAGCGGATGGGTTGTTTTAACAATTTTTTCCTGTTGTAGTGTGAGAAATATTAATATTTTTTTTAAATTTCTGTTTGTTTTTAACGTGCGATGATCTTGTACAATTATGTTTTATTTTAATATATATTTTAATTTAGTTAAATACATGCATGCGGAATGCCTAATATTTTATACGACTTGCTACAATTTGTAATTTACAAAAACGTGGTCAAATATAAATGTCTATGTCTATGCTGACCTACCTCAACGCCTCGCCAAAACGCGTTAAGTGTTATTTTGCAAAAGTGGTGAAATTTACGAAATAATATACAATATACTTACTGCTTAAGTCAAATTTCAAATAATGCTATTAATAAACAAAAATCCCATATGATGCGGACTTTACTGGTCACACTGTAGTGTATCGGTACTCTAAATATAAGTGTAAATGTAAGCCAGCGGCGAATTTTAATCATATTTCACGAACTTGTTAACCAGAAGTTCAAAAATTTGGGGTTTTAATTTTAAAATAAATACGGTTAACATTACGCCAATTTGCACTCGCTTCCCTCAAACTAGATGTTTAATTTAAAGCCCAGTTGAAACATTTGTCTATGATTGTGGAAACATTTTATATTTTAGTGTTTTATTCAACGAAAAAAAAACCACGAAAAATATTAAGGTATATAAGTAGACAACATAGAACACAATAAAGTGGCAGCCTGTGTAGTAGAGCCACAGTACCATGGTTCTACCTGCCTAACACCTACAATGTATATTATTGTATATTTCTGTTTTCAAAGCAAAGTATATTTAAAACTGTAAAGCAGTTGGTGGCGCTTTGTCAAAGCGATGAGGAGTAAATGCCGTGAGCCCAAAAGGAGCGAAGAAAATGGTACAGTCATCCAGGCATGGAAAAATGTAGGTACTTTAGTAAAAATGTGAAGATTAAGCCCCATGGACACACCCTGCACTGAGAAAAATCATTCAATACAAGTTTTCTTTTTTAATATACAGTGTGACCAGTAAAGTCCGCATTATATGGAATTTTTCTTTATTAATAGCTTTATTCGAAATTTGACTTTGGCATCAAGTTCTGCTTCGATCGAGATAAAAATTAAGCAAAAAAAAATAGTAGTCACGTGATTCGCATTATCTGTCAAATTTTAATTTTTTCCAAAAAATAATTTAGAAGTGGGGTTATTTCTGAAAGTATCGAAAAAAATTATTAGAAAAAGTTTTTTTTTAAATGCAGTTTCTAGCCCACATGCAAAATTTCAGCTGCATAAGATAATTTTGATTTTTTACCCAAATTTTGTAAATTGCACCACTTTTGCAAAATAAGACTCAACGCAACCTATATAAAACTTCTTAGTTTTGACAATGATTTATTTTAGATACATTTTCTTTAAAGTCGCCATATTAAATGTGTATTTTTCTACAAAATCAAAATTGGGCTATTAAAACTTGGTCGCATGTCATGCAAAGTTTATTTGTTTTTGACCCTGTATATAAGGTTTCTTCATAAAATAAGTATTTTTGAAAACGTAGTTTGTGCCTGAAAGTAAAAAAATAAAAAATAAAGTAAAGGGGTTATAAATTAAAGCATTGAAAATGGATAAACTTTACGTTTAGTTAAACTAAAATTTATTTTCCACTTAATGAATACTTACTTTACTGATGACACTGTGTTCTTTTTGTCTTAATATTAAGGTGTATTTCTTTCAGACATAAACTACGTTTTCAAAAATACTTATTTTTTTATGAAGTTACCTTATACAGTATACAGGGTCAAAAACAAATAACCTTTGCATCACATGCGACCAAATTTTAATAGCTCAATTTTGATTTTGTAGAAAAACACACATTTAATATGGCGCTACTTTAAAGAAAAAGTAAGTATCTAAAATAAATCATTGTCAAAACTAAGAAATTTTATGTAGGTTGCGTTGAGTCTTATTTTGCAAAAGTGGTGCAATTTACAAAATTTGGGTAAAAAATCAAAATTATCTTATGCAGCTGAAATATTGCATGTGGGCTAGAAACTGCATTTAAAAAATATTTTAGAAAAGTACCTTCAAGGCTACGCTCACAGCCAGGAAAACAATACTAGCCGAAGCTAAAAGCAAGCAACTGGAAAAGACCAGGTCTAACACACTCAAAAGCATTTATAAATAGCCATATAAACCAACAACTAACTGACAAACTAATATTACTCAACATTTCATGCCTTAAAGCACTAGTGGGATTATACACCGGCCACTGCAGATTGCGACACCATATGTATAAAATTGGAATAGCCCCAACTGATGAATGCCGACTTTGCATGGAAGATGCAGAAACAGCAGAAGACGTAATGTGCGCTTGCACCGCAGCAGGAAGAATCAGATTCGCCCAATTCGGCGAGGTGACTCTGCTGCCGGATAACATGAAAAATGTCTCTCCCAATACAATCATTAACTTCATTAAAAAGGTAGACCTATTGGGGGAAATATAAACAAGGTGTGAGCCACAATAGATCGCATGGTCGCAGTGGAGGGTAAGCCGTAATCCACTCACTTTTAACCTAACCTAACCTAACCTTTAAGGCGGATGAAAAATAATAAAAATGATGGGGTTAGAATTTTAAACGCTACGCAACGTATCAAAAATGTTTTGGTCCTACCTTACTAAAATGTCACGAACTGCCACTGAGAACACATAGTTTAAATTCGTCTTGTATTTTCTGTGAAGAAAAATTTATTGGCATTCCGGAACTTTTTTTTAAAATAACAAACATATAATTATTATGATTATTTCGATCTAATATGTGATTGGTATGGGGTGTGCCTCCTAATTAAGTTTGAGCTTAGTAAGTATTAGAACTAAGAAGAAAAGTTATACTTTAATGTTCTGAGCTTACTTATCACAAAATGTAAAGATGTAAACGCATTAGTGGATTTTTTTCTTATCATTTCTGTAAATTGTCAAACTTAACAATTTTATGTATTACGATACACGTTTTGTTATTGTATCACAATTCGCTGTTTTATGATCTGCATATGTTTAATTTTCCTCAATTTCGTGAAAGCCGACACGCATTTGTAGAGAATGAAATGTTCATAAAAAATATTGGGTGTTACAAGAGTAAAAAGTTAAGAGAGAAGTGATATCTTTTAGCGGGACACGTAAGAGTAAGAGGAAAATTTATTAAAATAAATTAATCAAACTGTAGAAAAAAATGACTAACGAAATAAAGATAAAGTTTTTCTAGTTTCACATTAAGGGGATGACACATGAAGGTGCACATTATAATTATTTATAGATATGATTTTTATTTATCCATGAAATATGGTAGTCTATTAGCTTTTGCTGATGATATCACAAAATAAAAAAATGATAATCTTCTGCATTGGATTTCATTGATAAATGAGGGAGGACCTTTCTTATGTTTCCAAAGTAATAAATGGTCATGGCTTGAAACTTAATGAAAACAAAACTAGTTTACTTTTAATCGGTCCAAAATCTAATAATTCAAAAATAATAATCAACACTGATTTAAATATACTTTTAAATTATACTAACACTGATACATGATTAAGGCTTGTAAAATTTATTATTTTAAGTGGTTTAGACTATGGTGATTTTAAATATTACAAAATAATTGTATACAATTTTTGACTAGCATTTAAAAATAAAACCATGTTACTCCAAACCATAGACAACGTAATATTATAAAACTTGTGTTTAGACGTGAAATTCACTTAAATTGTTTTATTCGTAAAATAATTTCCACTAAAAACAACATTTATATGAAAAAATTCAATTTAGTATTAACCACAACATGACCCCTAGAAATAAAAATGATTTGGAAATACCAATGCATTATAAAGAAAAATATAAAACTTCTTCTAAATATAATAGTTCAATAAAATATAACAACATAGAATCTGATAAAAAAAAACTAAACTATTCGGCTTTTAAAAGTCATTTTAAAACACATTATCTTAGTGCCGAATTGGAAGACTGTTGAATTGTCAATCAAAATTCTAGACTTTTTATATTTTGACACAAATAAATATCTTTATTATTATTATTAAATTAAATGTTTGCCATATCTCAATGTCGCCATACCTTCTTTATGAGATAATATGCTCTACACTGTTTTGTTACATCACAAAACGCGTAATTAAAAATAAAAATTAGTGGATCTTTGCATTCCTTCGATTTTTTTTTATGTTTAGGTAATTTAATTAAATTTTAAAAATCACCTATAAGAAAGATTTTTTCTGAATGACATAGTTATTTTACTTCTTTTCCATTCCCTGTTGTCATATTCCTGACTGCGCCACTGCCCTTACTTACACACGTTTCCATAAACTTTGCCAAACTGTGTATTCGACAGATTTTAATTATTCTGTTTATTATTGTCTCGACATATTTTTTTAGTAATATAGCGTATTTGTTTCTTTCACGGTGTGATAAAAATATATGAACCGTAGTGAAAGAAGTAATGAATTCGCTAAAATGAACACTTAAGGCGCATCAAAGACTAATAACGCAATTTCTAAAAATATCTTTTATTTGTGTACAAGGCCATTGGCCATAATTTGACGCCCCCTTAACTTTTTTATTATTAAAGATAAAAATCTAATTTTTAATTTAAACAATGATTAAAAAATTACTTTTTAAAATCAAGTTTTTCGCATTTCCTGGAAAATTTTCTTGTTTTACACCATCTAAAAGTTGACTTTTAACAAAATAATACAGCTGTTTTTTTTTTTAAACGGTTTCTAGCACAAGGGTATTTTCGGGTAAAAATGAGGTTTCTTTTTGGTTTAAAATCACAATAAAATGTAAAAATAAATATTATAATTCAAAAAAAGTACAGCGTCTTGGACAAAAATGGTAAGAATTTATCAATTTTCGTACAAAAATTTATTTTTGTGGGAGATAAAAATCAAAAACGAAAAAAAATAGTATATTATGTTACAAGGACGAAAATTGTAGTATTTCGGACTTAATGCGTATAGTCCGAAATACATTTTTCGTCCGTATGACATACGATATTTTTTATCCGATTGTGGTTTTGTTCCGATTATAAAATGATGTACAAATAAAGTAAACCAATACGTTTCATCTTTCACGGTAATTTTTCGCTTTTAATGTTTGTTGGTTAACAATGAAACCTGTAATATGCGTATCTATGGATATAAAAAATAATTACTTAAATTAATAATATCATTTGACTTTTTGTCAATCAGGCGATAGTTTTAAAACTTGAAAACAAAAATGGAAATAGAAAATGATAGTGACGATCTTATAGTAGGTACGCCACCTGATATTCGAGAAACTGCCAATGAAGTTATGTTACATTTGTGGCCACAAAAATCTAAGGAAATATATAAAAGAGCTTATAAAAAATTTATGGATTACCGACAAGAAAAAAGTATACAGTCGTTCTCGGAAAACGTTTTCTTAGTGTATATGGCGGATTTACATGGCCGGATTTATGGTAACTGCTGCCTCAGGCCCAAAGAAATGTTGCCACCCCCACCTAGAATATCATATTAAATGTTTAACAATTTACTACATATATTAAAAAACACAATACCTCAAGAAATAAAAAAAATGTATTCTTCAATTTCTTTGAGTTAACCAAATATTTCTAAAAAACAATATTTCAAACAAAGAAACAAAAAAGCACAGACAGAAATATGAAAATTGTTTAAAAATTCACAGATCTTGCACCTTACGCAAGCATCATATGTATTGAAAATACCTGACACAGCTTTAAAATAAACCGCATTATTTCGCCTTAAGAAGCCTACTGTTGCTCTGTGTCCCATTACGTTTGGGACACCCTGTATATTAATTAAAACATATTATAAATAATCCCAAAAAAACGAAAACAAAAATAAAAGTTTGACACCCTTTATCTTGGTTGTTATCAATTTTGGGATAATGCAAGTTTAAATAAATCGCGTTATTTCGCCTTAAGGAGCCTGCTGTTGCTCTGTGTCCCATTACGTTTGGGACACCCTGTATATTCACTAAAACATATTATATTAAATGTATGGTTTTATTTCTAAGAATAATTAATATAAATTTGTTTATAAACAATAATATTCACATAGCAGACCAACCAAGGTGAACTATAAATAATCCCAAAAAAACGAAAACAAAAATAAAAGTTTGACACCCTTTATCTTGGTTGTTATCAATTTTGGGATAATGCAAGTTTAAATAAATCGCATTATTTCGCCTTAAGGAGCCTGCTGTTGCTCTGTGTCCCATTACGTTTGGGACACCCTGTATATTAACTAAAATATATTATATTAAATGTATGGTTTTATTTCTAAGAATAATTAATATTAATTTGTTTATAAACAATAATATTCACATAGCAGACCAACCAAGGTGAACAATTGCCTTATATTCAATCGGTCATATTGTCTAAGCCTACTTATGCTATGTTTTTAAATTATACTTATTTACCCAACGGTACAATAACATTTTCTGAGAAATCAATAATAAATAAATTATCCCATTTGTTAACCAAATTTGGGCGGACCCTGTAATATGCAATTATTGTGCTCCAACTTTTTTCCTCCCGCTTTTTTTTTCGATATAATATTCCGATTTAAATAACGTGAACTTACCTTAGTTATAACTTATCTCAATAAAACACTTTTTAACAAAGTTACTATGGCGTTCTTTAAAACACAAACTAAACTAAACTAAACATTATTCATTATTTACTTGCCGACTTTACGCTGATTCATATTTATATTTCTACCAAGTCTTATCAGAGTATTGTAACATAATACTTTGACCGATCTAGATATTGCGCTGTTGGCCGCGACATCGACATGAGCGACATTGACATGCAATGCAAAGTTTGCGTAAACACGATCCCAATAGTATTTTCAATACTAAAACGAATGCTGTGTTACGTCATTATTAAACATAAATTGGTCTTTATGTTTACAATACTTTGACGATACCATTAATAGCATCATACCAGCAAAGGCAAAGCCAAAAGTAAAAATTATTAATTTTATGTTATGTAAATGCAAATTTACAAAGGTTTGCGACGTACCTACTTTTTTCTTAGCGAAATCATCAATAACCTCATCGTAGTTAATATTACGTAAAAGTTCTGATTCTATATGTAACACTGCAAGATAATTAAGTCTTTCTTTTGCCCTGGTTGATCTTAGATATGTTTTTATTCGTTTCAGTGCTGAAAAAGAGCGTTCTGCCGAGCAGTTTGTAATCATTTGAAGTAGATTAGGTGAAATTAGGTAATAGGCTAGAGGGCAGCGCGGGTTGTCATTTTTGTAAATCGAACTGTAGATAAAATGTGTAATAAGACTCAGTGATATTCGATTGTCTGGAATTTGCCGCCCCTACGGATTTTCCGCCCCAGGCCTGGGCCTGGTAGGACTAGGCGTAAATCCGGCGCTGCGGATTTATCGAAAACTGAGAAGTTATCTACTTTGTGGTCGCGGTATTCCATGCTACGTGCAGTGGTAAATGTTAAACACAACATTGATATATCAAAATACATGAGATTACAAGCATTATTGAAACGAAAAAGTGTTGGTCATTGTCCAAAGAAATCAATCACCCTAACTAAAGAAGAGTTTCAAAAATTCCTTTGCCATGCTCCAGATAATAATTAATGTTGAAGGTAAATATAACTATATAATTTTATTTTAAATTAATATAAGTAGGTATTGTAAATAATAAAAAATACAAGAGTTAAAAATGTTAGCGTCCGAAAAATATTTTTCGGCCTGGGACGAAAAGTGTTACTTAGCTACCAGCGCAATAGTCAATACCTTATTGAAAGGGTTACCTATTTGTACAAATATCTGATCTATAAAACGTCATTTTTTGACACAATCGGATAAAAACGTTTTTTTCGATTTATCTTGAAAAATTTAAGGTTATGTGACAATTTTTACACTAAACTTTTTTCGATAAAAGGTCTAGTTTCGCTGGAAATCGTGAAAAACCATTTTCCAAACCTAAAAGTTCACCCCATTTCACCCTCGTAACTAGGATCGAGTTTAATTTATTTCCTGCTATTGCTGTTAAACTTTTTTTTTTTTAATTATTTGCACTGCTCTCATATTTTTGAACGTTTTATCGAAAATGCCCATATATACAGGCTGAATATAGGAGGCTGTCTAAAGGTCAGAGAACCAATCCCAGTTTAAACACGTTTCCTAACATATACCTCCAGACAATTTTCCTGTTCAAAAAAAGACATTTTGATTTTACCTAAGCTGCAGTCAACTTGATGGTTGCTGGTGTCCAAGTCAAAAACCATACAGGTGCCATCAAGGAATGATTTTAATTCGGCAAATAATTAGAAAACTATAAAAGATAACTATAATAAATAATATGATATATTTTTGAAGAGCTCTTTTAACCTTCTTTAAAATGACGTAAAAATAAATAGGTTCCATAAGGTCCATTAAAAAAAAATACAACTGAGGTTTATAAATACTTTCTGAGACACCCTGTACAATATTTCTGGATAAAGAAAATAAAATATACCTTAGAGCCTACAACCTGGTAATAAAATTTAATTTCTATCTCTAATATTAAAAAAGTTAAGGGGAGTATAACACCCTCCGGATTTAATAAAATACTTTGCGTTGCTTCAATCGCTTTGACATAGGTAATTAAATATTTCCACACTCTGGCACTATACTTATCCTACATTATGAAGCTATTGTGGTAAGTGTTTTAGCGGCATTTATTACGTTATTTCTCATAAAGCTTAGTGTTTATTAACTACAATTTTATGCACACCCGACTTTAAAAGGGCTTAAAAAACTCGAAAACTATTTTTATACTGAAACATTGTTATTATCCTGTAAACTTATCATAAGCAGACTGTCCGCGGATAGGGTTTGTTCGGGTTTGTTCGGGTTTGTTTATTTTTGTTAATTTTATTAGACTATTTTCATAATGGGTGGTATCTTATTTTAAAATTTTAAATGCATTCCTACCCTCTTTTGTAAAAAAAAGATTTTTTCTACTACCGTGCGTAAAACACTAACTTTACACACTATGGAAGGTGTCTAAAATTTAACTTTTTTTAACTAGTGCGTAAAGTAAATTACTTTACGTACTAGTTAAAAAAAGTAAAAAATATGAATGATTACATTGATATGGATACCTGCATTTTTACTTAAAATTGGTCTGGTTGGCCATGGACAAATGGCGATTTCTGGTTGACGTATCTGAATGTTGACAATTTGTGATTTATGCCAGGTGTTTTAATGATTTTAGGAATTAGTGAAGATTTTAATACGGTAAGTTTTGAGTTGTGATATCAAATGTGTTATATTGTTATGATTTCGTTTAATTTTATTTCAGATTTTTAAATCTCAACATTATGGACAGTGATTTATCGGATTTTGAGAACACTCCGCCGAATATTGCAGATTCTGCACAGGAAGCTACTTTGAATTTGCTTCCCAACAAGTCTCGCTTAATTTACGAGCAAAAATATACATTGTTTATGTGTTGGTGCAAGAAAAATAAAGTGACAAGGTACTCAGAAAATATTTTGCTAGCTTATTTTTCAGATGAATCAAAAAGCTATAAATTATCGACAATGTGGTCAATATTTTCCATGCTAAAGGCTACCTTGAAAATTAAAAATTTAGTAGATATTTCAACCTACCACAAGTTAATTGCCTTTCTTAAACAGAGAAGCAAAGGCTACAAAGCAAAGAAGTCAGGAATATTTGAGAAAAGTCATTTCATCAAGTTTATTTTGGAGGCTCCGGATTCGAAGTTTTTAATGATAAAGGTAACTTTACATCAATTTAATTCTATTGGTAAGGTAAAATATCATATCAAAAATTATAGAAGTTTTACCTTAGTTCTTAATACTTTTAGATTCTCTATAAAATGTTTGTATTTAATAGTTATTATATATTTTATATCGACACGATTTATTATTTTAGGTTGCATTTATTATTGGCATTTCTGGGGCTTGTCGCAGAGAAGAACTGATGAAAATGACAATAAATGATGTTGAGAACAAGGAAACAGTCCTTATTATAAGAATTCCTGATTCAAAAAATGGTATGGAAAGAATTTTTACAGTTCTAAACCCAAATAATTCCATAAATTATTTATCGTACATTATAAAATATATGACATTAAGACCTCCTAATATTGAATCATCCAGATTATTTTTAAAATATGCCCAAAATAAATGTTCGAAACAACCTGTGGGCATAAACACATTTGGTAAGATGCCTTCTGTAATAGCTGAATATCTGAAATTGCCAAATCCAACATGTTATACTGGTCATTCTTTTCGAAGGTCATCTGCCACTATGTTGGCAAATTCTGGAGGAGACCTTATAACAGTGAAGAAGCATGGGGGATGGAAATCATCTGCCGTCGCAGAGGGTTACATTGACAGTACACTGAGCAAAAAAATTGACATCGAATAAAATATTAACAAATGATGCTTCCTCTTCTAATTCCACTAGTACGTTTGACAATATTCCTGAAATCGAAATAAGTAATATTACATCAAATTTGTCTTCTGAAGTTTCAACCAATATAAATAAGCTAACTGATACACCATTTACATCTAGTTCTAATGTGGCTTGTAACAGCAGACGTGTGGATTGTGAAGATTCACAAGTAAATTCTAGACTTAAGAGCCAAGGATTAACTTTTAATAATTCTAATAGCTGTACATTTAATATTCATATAGTCCACAATTAAATTGAATATAAATCCGTATTTGTAAGTACATATATGAAATTTTATTATTGTTATTGTTCCTATAACTTTTGTTCTTAATATTTTTTAGATAACTCTCTTCCTTTAAGAAATAATCGACCATTTCAATACATAACAGCGACCCTGTATAACGTCCGGTAGTAGAAAAAATTGTGTATGCAATTCGTGCGTAAAGTGCCTTTTTTTTACTCATGTGATTTGCGCACTCGCCTGCGGCTCGTGCGAAAAACTTCTCATTCATAAAAAAAAATGCTACTTTACACCCTTGTTGCATAAATAACTATTTTTTTACTTTTTTTATTAAACTTTGCTTTACGTATGGGGCAAATTTGAAGTTGTCAAATAGAATTTAATGTGTTTTGAAAATGTTGACTTTAGAACAAAGGGTTTATTTAGTTCAATGTTACGGTGCGGCCGAAAGTTCTTACAACTTTGTGATAGAAAAATGTAATCAAAGATGATACCCTAACGTCTATATACCCATACGTCTCAAAAATGGGACTTCATATATTATTAAGCAAATTTTAGCGAACTGTTTTAGTTTCTAATTTGAAAAAAACTATGATCAGAATGACGCAGCTTCCCTAATCGTATTGCAGTCTGTTGCTGACAATCCTACCTTTTCATTAAGAAACCGAGCTCAAGAACTTGATGTAATAAAAAACTCATATTCAGTATATTTTAAAGGCAAACAAATTATTCCCATTTAAGCCAACTTTTAATCAAACGTGGGAAGGAGACGAAGCCAAATGTTTGGATTTTTGTCTTTGGGTAAATTTATCATGTTTTCCGATGAATCGACATTTTTAACAAACGGGAAAGTGTCTTCTGCGCATATAAGATACTGGAGCCAAAATAAGCCCCGTTTTAGAATTCCTGCAAGAAGACAATATTACAAAAAAGTAAATGTCATGGTGTGCGATTTCTTATTATGGCATTATTGGCCCATACTTTTTCGAAAACACGTGTAACCGTAGTAGTTACCTTGAAATGTTGGAAACATTCCTTTCTGACCACCTAGAAGAATTGCCCTTTCAATTTAGGAACAAAATGTACTTTCAACAAGATGGATTAATAACACATTTGGTCACAGATGGATTGGTCGGAATGGTCCGGTTCTGTGGCCCCCGAGAAGTTCCGATTTAACTATCTCAGATGCCTATCTTTGGGGGCGCCTCAAACAATTAGTGTACTCCCGTCCAATTGAGAACGACGTACAGCTTCTAAAACAGCGAATTGTTGAAGAAATTCAAAGAAGTTTTGACCCCATTCGTTTACAACTACTGGAAAAATGTGTTGAATATGGAGGGGGAGTGTTTGAATAGCAAATTATGAAATTATTATTTGTTGTTATTTTAAGATTTTTTTGTGTTATTTCCGGGGTCATTTCATTTGTGAAATTAAAAAAACATATTTCTGGTAACACCAAAAATCAGTTTTTAAAACTTTTTGATGCCCGTATGTCATTGATAATGTATGTATTTCGACCGCTAATGCAGCTATCCAAAAAAAAATTCTTTTACCTCTAAAAATTAAAAAAACTAAAAAGATGGAAGATTTATTTTAAATCTCGTATTTAAATTATAAATGTTATTCTAAATAAGTTTTCTAATTGGCATTTTGGTCAAAAATATAAAATAAAGGTAGTTTACTCTTGGAGAAAATCGTGTTTTTGCGAACCCTGTATAAAAAATCAAAATTTTCTCTTCGTGAATTGCATTTTTTTTAGAAGCAAAACTTTTTATCAAGAATGACTTTTTCCCTAAAAATGAAATTTTTCATCCATTTGTGCTGTAAACCCTATCCGCGGACAGTCTGTAATATACATAATACAGGGTAGAATTGTTAACTGGAAAGCCTCTTTATTTGCTGAAAAAATACAGATCTTCCGCTGCGTTTATTTTTATTCATGATATTTGCCCCTCCTTTGGGGGTAGAAACCGCCCCCACATTTTTTTTTTAATATTAAGGTATGTATTGTGATACTATAATACTACACACATAGGCTAACTATTCCACATACATTTGACTTATTTCCATATACCTACTAATATTTGTGACCATTCCAGGAACTATCAGAAAAGCTGTTTTCCGACTGTTACAGAAGAAATTATTTCATGAAATATTTATCTCCAAGGAATTTCTGTACCTTATTAGACTCGTGTTGCTGCTCTAATAGAATCGTGCCTTGGGTCGAGGCTTTTATGTGCTTCATTTATTTCTTTCTTTTACTTCCTGTTACATTTTATGTTTTCCGCTTTACTCAAAACTGTAACCTTATTTTGAGTGTTTTGAATAAGTTCATTACGTAACATTTCTCTCGGCATGCAAGAAAATATATCAGAAATTACAGGGTCATTCACTGTCATCACTCTCATTAAAAGAACTTGAAAACGAGTATACGTACCTATTTTATTAAAATTTTGGCACTGGGAGTTAACTTCGACTTTTTAAAGTTTTTTCACTTTTACCGGAAGTTATAGTAAACTTTTATTTTATTTAACGTAAGATTGTTACCATGTTGGATTGAACTCATGAGCATCGGCTACGTTTATACCGTACTCCATTGTCTTTATTTGATTTAAATCACAACGTTTCAACTGGTAAGTATCTCCAGTCGTCTTCAGGTAAATACTTAATAATTAAAGTAACTACAAGACTATTTATACTACTTGGAAGTCCAAAACTCTTTCATCATTCAAGAAACATCATTGTCTCCAACCTTCAAACAGTAAATAGAATGTTTAAATGCCAGCAATACGAACAACAGATCAATTAGTGTGGCCGGCGTGAACAACGCATGGCGAAACCATCTCTCGGTTAAAGAGTTTCAGAAATATTTAGAATTCGTTCGGGTTGTACCGAGTCAACATACAATTCAAGCATACATTCGAATGGTCAAACAATTTTCACATTTCTTTTCGTCATAACCGTAAAGTATTCCAACGAAGAAATGACCGATATGTTATTGGTTTTTGGATATTGCCAAGAAAATGATTTAGAATCTTGCAGAGCACACAGTGAAGTGCCTCAAGGAATAAAGATTGCTGACGTTAGACCAATTTTTAAGTCAGGCGATAAACAACAACTAAATAATTGCCGGCCGATATCAGTGTTGCCAATAATCTCAAAGATTTTTGAAACAAAAGTCTGATTTTACATTTAAATTCAATAAATTTTTAATCTAAATGACAATATGGCTTTCGAGAATCAAGTGATACATATTCTGCTGCTGATTTAATTTCAGAAATTCAAATGGCTTATGATAGAGGCCAAAAATGTATACTTGTTTCTCTAGATCTTTGCAAAGCTTTTGATACAGTAAATTTTTCTATTCTTTTAAAAAAACTTGATATGATGGGTATTTCGAGTGTAGTTTTTGACTTGTTTAGAAACTATTTGAATCAGCGGAAACAAAAAGTTCGTATCAAAAAAAAATATAGCAAATTTCTTAATATTAATTGTGGTGTTCCGCAAGGTTTGATTTTGGCCCCTTTATGTTTCCTTATTTATATTAATTCTATATTTAAATTTAAATTGAAAGGGAAAATTAGATTGTTTGCTGATGATACAACTATTTTATGCCTTGATGATTCATATGAAATTATACAAAATTTTATAAATCATGATATGAAAATTATTGAATTATGGATGTGTAGTCATAAATTACCTAACATTAAATTTGGAAAAATCCTCTTTTTTATGTATAGGAAAGAAACCCAATTTATATAGAAGTGATTTAAAATTAAAAGTCGGGCATTTAAAACAATCAAACAAAATTAAATTTTTGGGGTTGATAATAGATGAAGCTTTTAATTGGAGTGAACACATTGAATATATTAAACAGAAAATAGTTGCACCAGTGGGGATTTTAAAAAAACTCAGTTTTTTTACTCCAAATTATATGTTACGTCCTATTTATTTTGCTATTATTCACTCTCATTTACAATATTTAACTTTAATATGGGGATCAACTTTTCAAAATTAGCTTAACCCTTTACAAGTCTTACAAAATAAAGCAATTAAAAATATATATTGCTTGGATAGACAATATTCAACTAAACTTTTATATAAAAATTTTAATATTATATCAATTAAGGATATTCACTTAATGCAAAATATTGTTTTTGTTCACCAAATTATATCAAAAAATAAACATTCAAATATAAAGTTCAATTACAGACGTGACGTACATGATCATTTAACTAGAACTGTTTTTAATATTGACTTACCTTTAATACACACTAGGGCAGGTCAAAATATTATCAAGGTATGAAATTTTACAACGAAATACCGAAAGAATTAAAATTTTTAAATATAAAACGTTTTAAAATGATAGGTAACTAAGAAAATACTTAAAAAAGGGAAAGCTAAATTTTAAACTAAAAAATATTTAAACGTGCACTTATTTTATGATTAATTATTCTTCTCAAAATTATTTATAAATTATATCTAAACGATATTTTTAGTTATATTATTTTAATAAAAGAAATAATAAATGAATAATTTTATACATATTTAAATATTTTTAGTTTTTTATTGAATATTAACATTTAAATATTATTTTGAATTAACTTGTATTTTAATTAGTTATATTTAACAATTACATTTTTAGATGTTGTTATTAGTAGAGAATCCCTCATGAACAGATGTTTTTGGGATTTTACTTGGAATAAATAAATAATAAATAAAATAAACAGTGAAAGATTTCCGAATCGTCGCTTACCAAACCATAAAACATTCGCGGCAGTTTAAAGACGTTTTCGTGAAATGGGTAGGTATAGGCCTGTTTCTACTAATTATGGTCGTGTATGTGCGGTAAGAACTCCAGAGGTTGAGGCAGATATTCTAAATCGGATTGAAGAGAATCCTAAAATCAGCAGCAGACAATTGGGCTTAGAGCTAGGGGTATGCAAAGATTTTGCTAATACGGTGACAAGAGAATAAATACTGTACCCATTTCATGTTCATGGTTTTAAACCACGCCTAGCCTTCTGCCGGTTTATCCAAGAACACAGAAATCAAGATAGAAACTTTACACGAATAATTTTATTCACAGATGAAGCTTGTTCCACGCGGAGTGGCAAAACTAATTTGCACAATGAACATGTCTATGCTGTAGAAAATCCTCATGCGACTAAAGTAGTATGAATTTAAGATCAATGTATGGGCAGAAATCATAGACACTTTTAGTTGATCCTGTCATTTTACCACCTTGACTAAATAGCTACAATTATTTCTGCGAAACAAATAACCAAACTTATTAAATTAAATATTAAATCCAGATATCTCAAAAAGTCTGCTCAAATCAACTCTTCCCACGTATTCCTTTTTAGGTAAAGACGTTGGAGAATAATTTAGTGCTGGGCGATGATCATCGGTGTTTTTGGAACATCGATGTTATGTTACCGATGTTCGATGTTTTCGACATCGATGTTAGAGGTCATAAACATCGATGTTTAATGCAATGTTATAATTGAAGTGATGAAAATTGTCGACTTTTTTTTGTTTTAGTTATAATTCGTGGAATAAATTCGGTTAAACCGTATCTCCCGCCTTTCGTGGTACGTTGCACTCAATAATTAGGGAACGGCGACTTTTTTTAAAAATCAAATTTTTTTTATTAGTATTGGAGGAGTGAAAACCCGGTAATCGGTTATTAGAATAAGTCGGTTATTCCCAACGTTATTAAATATCGATGTTTAGAAAACCGATGAATTACAACCGATGTTTTTAAGCCGTCGATGTTAACATCGATGGTCCGTTTCGATGTCCCAGCACTAGAATAATCATCATCAACCAGCCATCTGCGTTTACTGCTGGACAGAAGCCTCCCGTAGTGGATTTTATCTGTGCCATTCTTGAGCTACGGTCATCCAATTTGTCCGGAGTCTCTTGATATCGTCGGACCATCTTGTTGGTGGCCGTCCTCTATTACGAGCCGCGTTCGGCAATTACCTCAGACCGCTTGGATAGATCTAAATCGTTCGTTTATGACATCTAAATGGAGGGGAAATAAAACAGTTCGGCAATAAAAATTGGAGCGCTCCGAGGATAATATTTTTGCTCGGAGTATTTTGACCGAGGAAAGCGATTAATCTCAGCTGAATTTGTGAGGTTAAGTTTGATGTTTATATTTAGGTTTAAAATTTTGGTAGTTTGATTGAACAAAGCCTTTATTTTTCTGTGATTTGACTGAAAATAATATGCAGGAAGTGGAACTATATGATGTGGAAAAACAAAAACGCTATACCATGTTTATTTGACCATAAATACACAGAAATATTCTACATGTTTTATATAAGACGTCCCAGCAGGCTGACTTGGTTATTCCAAATCGATCAGCGACTGATCTAAATTGAAAATACACATTAGGCAAGGCTAAGGAAGGCATAAACTCTGGTGGGTTTTACCTAAAACTTTCCATATTTGATAAACACCAGATTGCTATCATGGTCTGTTTATCCAATAACATTTCCGGATGGCCAGCACCTACAGCTATCAATCTTCCCTCTGAAACTGCATTTAATTTATTAAGCAAGTCTTCAAAGGTAGTTGGGGACAGTCTAAAGTGCTGTCTGAACTGGTGATGTGCAAATCGGGCTACCGTTTCTTCGGCAAAACCGTCTAATACCTTTTCCAAAATCTTGACGTATTCCTCATTATCGTCTTCAAACATTAGTTGATATAGCCTTCTTCAATTAAGGCCAATACAACGCTAGGAATACTCATTTTTAGTAACTTTACAAAAAGGAAAAAAAGGTTAGGTTTCTTAGATCAAAACAAAGATATTACATTTTTGACTTTGACAGAGGTCAGCTGTTAGGTACCGTTCGTTTATCACAAAATTCTCCGACCGATCCGAGGTCACGTGACAAAATATCCATCGCATCGCAGATGTAATTGCCGAACGCGGATACGATATGCATCCTGCCGCGGTCTCCATTCCAGAATCTTTCGTGTCCATCGGCCATCCGTAAATCTAGCTACGTGGCCGGCCCAGTTCCACTTTAGAGTGGCTATGCGTTCTATCGCATCAGTTACACCTGACATCCTCCGCAATTGTTCGCTCCACATTGACCTTTCCATTCCTCTCTGGGCTATGCGTATTTTGTTCACAGATTGTTTGTGAGGTGCCCCATATGTGAGTACAGGTAGTACTTTAAAAGTTCGTTTTAAATGTGTGCAAGGTACCGCAGGTAGCACCCTTTATTAAATTTTACAATACAAGTGAGAGCAGATTTTAATTTTGCATCCCACAAACACAACCCCTCCCCCTCTAGTCGAACTGTATCTCCGAAATATGATGATACGACAAATATTAATTTTGCTGAAACTCTTGCAGAAATGTATTTTGATATTAATAATGATTTAAAAATACTTCTTTCTTGGCTTCAATCAAATAAACTTACGTTAAATTTTACATAATCTTCTTTTGTTTAAACCTAAAGATAAAATAAATTCCATCATTAACCCCTTAACATGTAATAATGAAAATATTCAATATTCAAAAACAACAAAATTTTTAGGATTAGTTTTAGACGAAAATCTAAATTGGAAATGCCATATCCAGTATATTATCAACTCGATATCTCCTTTGGTATCTGTTTTGTACAGAGCTAGATATTTCAATCCTTTGAAATACTTAAAAATATATATTTTCCATTAATATATTCAAAATTACAATACTTAGCTTCCGCATGGGGATCTGCTTGTTTATCGAACTTAAAGCCATTGCAAAAATTGCAAAATAAATTTATTAAATGTATATGTCGTAGGCTGATAGTGAAATCCGTCATTTTATGAAAAGCCTAGTCACTTCGTGAAGCGTCGGCAGATTGTGTAAAAACATGAAATTACACGATCTGCCGCGTCACTTCATGAAGAGACCTTGACGTTTCGGCGTATTATGTATAACACAATCTGCCTAATTTTAAATATCGTCACTTCATGAAATGCCACAAAAACAAGGCATATTGTGTAATTCCATCTAAAAGTTATATTGGCAACTGGTTTGTTCGGGTTTGTCAGAGCATTTTTTTTATTTTTATAAAATAATATTAGTTGAAAAAATTTAATTAAAAAAAAATGCTCTGGGGAACAACGAACAAACTAGTTGCCAATATACCTTTTAGACGGAATTACACAATCTGCCGGCTGACATAACATCGTTAGGTACTACATAAAGTGACGATATTTAAAATTAGGCAGATTGTGTTATACATAATACGCCGAAACGTCAAGGTCTCTTCATGAAGTGACGCGGCAGATCGTGTAATTTCATGTTTTTACACAATCTGCCGACGCTTCATGAAGTGACTAGGCTTTTCATGAAATGACGGATTTCACTATCAGCCTACGATATATATATATATAAATGACCACATGTAGAACCAACTGTTAATCGATATAGACCGAAAGGGTATTTACACGTTCAAAACATTTATAAATTAAAAATTTGTATTCTAATTCACTCTATTATTTTAAAAGAAAAAAAAATCAAACATAACACTTCGGGAGAATAAGACATTGACATGATGATAACACCAGACATTGTATAAATTATCAAACATACCAGTAAAAAGTAATTTCGGAAAAAATCACTTTTATATGACGGAATAATAAAATATAACAATCTTCCAAAAAATATCAGAAAAATTAAAAAATTGGCAACTTTAAAAACAATTAAAGAGATATTTACTAAATTAAATTATTTATATTTTTTTTTAAATTAATTTTATTAATGAATTAAATTGGATTAACTTCCATTTTTTTTTATTGTAATTTTTTTAATGGTTATTATTTTCTATATCATGTTGTCACTTTCCATGTAATGAACTGTAAAAGTTAGTTTGGAATAAAGACATTTTGAAACTTAAATTAGTCACTTTTGGTAAGTTGGGTTATACTGCAGCATTTTAATTTTTATATTTTGCGCATCTTTCCACCAAACTAAGTTTTTGGGTTCATTGAAGAATGATATTAGTATTTTAACTGATGAAAAATATTATTTAGTATCCACGATTTTGGACTTTAAGGATCCCGAATGCCATTAGGAGTAATTTACTGTTCTTTAACTTTTCCTTTACTTCAGCGACTTCCATCTTTTATCATATATAAGAACGAAAAACGGCAACACAAAAACTTTTTGCCAGGATGGCAATTTTGCCGTAAATCATACAAAAAATGTTCCTAATGCCCTGTTTTTTAAAGCGTTAAAAACTTTTTATATCAGAAAATAAATTTTTTTCTACATAAGTTTCCTGCCGAGTTCGGATTGTTCTTGTTAATTGCGGAAAATTTCGCCCATTACAAAGGACCAATCAAATTATTAAAGGCCTTTTAAAAAGCCTTTATTTCATTTTTTTTAAAAGTTAAGACAAGTCAATTGTTTTAATGAAATTTTTTTTAATGTTCGTGTAATTAAACTTTAACGATATACCTAACCTTCCAAAGTCCTAATTCTCGAACGTAAGAGAACGTGAACGATCACATCACGCAAAGGAGCATTCCCTTCCGCGGCAGTTCTCCTATGAACATATGTCAGTAAAATTTGGTATTCTCGAACGCAGACGATATGTTCCGTGCGGGGAGGTGATAAGACAGTGTTGCCAACCATTTTCAAGGCAAAGGCCGCCACTTTTTACGAAAATATTAAAGAAATCTAAAGGTAAATTGAGGTGAAGATTGTTAGTGCGGGTTTTTCTTTATTGTGAAAGGTAAGATTATGAAACTTGTCAATGCCAAATATTATTACGACGTAAATATAATAATGGGGTTAGAATTGCATGGGATCGGTCGTTCCCACCAAAAATAGTAGGAGAAGCGCGTTCTCCCGTAAATCGGTGATGTGAATGGTCCCATGTGATCAAGAATACCGTTTCAAGCGTTGCGTGAGAACTCCGCCCTCATTTCTCCTGCGTCTTAGACCAGGGCTGAAGCCTTTGAAAATAGGTAAAAAGTAAAAAAAAAATAGTAGGATGAAACCCATTGGAAAAGGAAGAGAGTATAACAAAAATGAAAGGAAAAATAAATTACGGGCGATCCGAGGTCGGGAAGGGGGGGGGGGGAGTTTTTAAGGGTAGAAAACGATTTATCTCGATTTCCGGCAAAACTAAAAGTTCTATGGAAAAACGTTAAATGGCAAAGTTGTAGGCAATAAAAAGATTTACAACTTTTCTATTTGCACTTTTTTCACATAACCTCAAAATTTATGTGAAAAATTCAAATAACCAAGTTTTTGGTTTTTTATTTTTATCTTTTACAAAAAAAAAATTTTTTTCAAGAAATTTTGTGAAAACTTACCTTTTTATGTCCCAAACACATTGCAATTTTTTTGATTTAAAATATTTATTTTTTCACCTTATTTTGACTTAATATCGAAAAAGCACCCTAATTTTCAATCGAAAACTCTACGTCAAAATATCTGCTTTTTTAAAAAAGTCGGTGGGCTTTTTGTTCGTTGAAATCTCTACTTTCTAATGATGTAAAAAAAATATACATTACTATGGTAAATGTGATGAAATCCCCTTTAAATCCTACCTTTAATTATATTTAGAACAACTATTTTCGCATGTTTTTTGCGATCTTTATGTTTTATGGATTTGTAATTTTTTTGTTTATCGATGTAACATGGAATCTTACGTTTTTCGAGTAATTAAAGTATAAATTTTAATAAATAGCTCAAAATTGTACATAATGATTAAAAAAAACATTTTCGGATTCGAGTTTTTTTCGTTTCTTTGCATTTTTTGAGAACATTTACCATAGTAATGTATATTTTTTTGACACCATCAGAAAGAGATTTTAACGAACAAAAAGCTCAGCGACTTTTTTAAAAAAGCAGATATTTTGACGTGAGAATTTTCGATTGAAAATTAGGGTGCCTTTTCGATATTAAGTTAAAATAAGGTGAAAAAATAAATATTTTAAATCAAAAAAATTACAGTGTGTTTGGGACATAAAAAAGGTAAGTTTTCACCAAATTTCGTGAAAAAAAATTTTTTTTTGTAAAAGATAAAAATAAAAAACCAAAAACTTGGTTATTTGAATTTTTCACATAAATTTTCAGGTTATGTGAAAAAAGTGTAAATACAAAAGTTGTGGATCTTTTTATTACCTACAACTTTGTAATTTAACGTTTTTCCATAGGACTTGTAGTTTTGCCGGAAATCCAGATAAATCGTTTTCTACCCTTAAAAAATTACCCCTTTCCACTTCCCGACGTCGGATCGCCCGTAAATTATTTTTCCTTTAATTTTTGTTATATTCTCTTCCTTTTCCAATGGGTTTCATCCTACTATGATTTTTTTTGGTTTCATTATGGTCTAATTATACAATATAATTCTTAATAAAAATTTTAATCAAATATGGGTAGTCTCGTCTCGATCTTGCGAGACGAGAGTTGTCCGGTCTCCTGCAAGACAAAAATATGCGAAAATTTGGACGTGGGCCAAATATATTTTCGCCTGCGGCACTTTCGTCTCTGACGGGCTTTACAGTTCTGTGTGGTACGTGTCGCCAGTTTGTGGGAGTACTCACTCCTCCCAAGGAGGAAAAAAAGCCATCTACGTGCCTGTTTTTGACGGCCTAAATGCTTTAAATTATGAGATAATTGGCTGAAAGTGAATAAATTAAAATATTTCAAAAACTTAATGTATGGTTATGGGTAATAATTTAAATTGTCAAACTCAATGAAATACAATTTATTTTGTCAAATTTCCACTTTTATTGAAAAACTTTTTCTTTACACGACGCGTTTCGCTACATTGTAGCTTCTTCGGGTGTATGGTGCTAACTAATTTTATTTCAGTACAATAACGAAATGGTCTAGTTAATTACTCAATTCAGGTATACACATTACAAGCTTAATTATTTAATTATTATGTTCTTAACACTGTTCAGGTATGGTAAACTTAAATATTATTGTCGGTATAATATATCTTAATCTTATGGGGAATCCAAAGAACCCTATTTAGATTATTGACGCAGATTTAGCAAAGGGGAACTATTTAGTTCTAATTGATCGTTTAATAAATTTTTCAATCGATTTATTTCTAAACTTTCCAAAAGAAGAAGTCTTTGACCCTTGTTTTCTATATGTAAAATTTTAAATTATGATGTTCCTATAAAAGATGATTGGAATAAGTAGAGTCGGTTTTTTGACTAAGAAAACTTCTTCTATGTTCCAAAATTATCGTTTTAAATGATCGACCTGTTTGGCTAGCTGCATATCACAGCATGATTCATAGATTGACTAGTGTTCCTTTATCTGCTAACAACTTTAACCACGAATTAAATTTAATTAAACAAACGGCAATTAATAGCGGCTATTAATTCATCATCTATGATTGATACCATATTATCGAAAAAACTGAAAAGAAGGCTATTTCTGAAACCTACCCTCTTATAAAGGAAAAACCAGGCCTCTTTAACTATCACTTATTTTGGAAACCCATCGGATAAAATTAAAAAACACCTTAATCAAAGGAATATCAACGTCGCTTATAAAACTAACAATTCTTTGGGAAAATGTTTAAAAAACTATAAAATCAAAAAGCAATAAGGTTAATAAATCGGTGGTATACCAATTAAATTGTGGCTCTTGTCCCAAAACTTATATAGGCCAAAAAGGTCGATCATTTAAAACGAGAATTTTGGAACATGGAAGAAGTTTTCTCAGTCAAAAAACCGACTCAACTTATTCTTATCATCTTTTACAGGAACAACATAATTTTGACAACAAATTTAAAATTTTACATATAAAAAACAAGGGTCAAAAAATTAATCTTTTGGAAAGTTTAGAAATAAATCGATTGAAAAATTCCGGTGCATTATTAAATGACCAATTAGAACTAAATAGTTCCCATTTGCTAAATCTGTGTCAATAATCTAAATAGGGTTCTTTGGATTTCCCATAAGATTATACCGACAATAATATTTAAGTTTACAATACCTAAACAGTGTTAAGAACATATAATTAAATAATTAAGCTTGTAATGTGTATACCTGAATTGAGTAACTAAGTATCTAGACCATTGTGTTAATGTACTGAAATAAAATAAGTTAGCACCATACACCCGAAGAAGCTACAATGTAGCGAAATGCGTCGTGTAAAGAAAAAGTTTTTCAATAAAAGTGGAAATTTGACAAAATAAATTGTCTGATGAAATAAATTTCCATCAAGTAAAGGCCTCAACGATTCAAAGTTTAAATTGTCAAAACATAAAGGTTGTGATTGATGGTAAAAAATTGGATTTAGTAAACAGTTTTTAATATTTAGGCATAATTATTGATTCAAAATTAAAGTTCTTTAATTATTTTAAAAGTATCATATCGAAGATTGCAGGAAAAATTGATTATTTAAAAAGATTCAGTTTTAATTTGTTTGTTATCTTAAAAAACTGTATTCAATACTATGATATTACCACATTTTCTTTATTGTTCTTCTATTTCATTTTGTGCTAGTGAGGAAATATTTAACAAATTACAAATTTTACATTAAAAAAAAAGTTTAGATTGATTGAATGTCAGAAACTTATATTTTTTTTATTTTATTCTTTTAATTACGAGCAACACAATTATAAAACAAGAACTAATCAAATTTTTTATGCGGATAAAGATATATAATTTAAATGTTAACCTATAAATATATTTTTCCTAAAGGTTTGATAGAATATAATAATTTGAAAAATTTTATTAAATCTCAAATATCATTAAAACTTTAAAATTGCACTTACCTAATGAAAAAACAAAATGTAACGTAATATTTGATACACGTTGCGAATTGTTTAACTTTTCTCTTTTTTTTATTTTAAAAAGGTTGCGTTTTAAAGTATGGAAATAAATCTAATAAAATTCATGATTTAAATTGTTTAGAAATATCAGATATAGTTAGAATTAATTATTAGGCTAACTGTTCTTGCAAAAATTAAATTAAAAAAGTTAAATTTATAAAATATTTAGGAATATTGATTGACCAAAATTTAAAATGGGACCATCAAATTAACAATTTCACAAAAAAAAATAAGAAACACTTTATATAAATTTAGACTTTAACATTACTCATATACCTACACCAAACAAGACAAAAAACAAATCTATGTTTATGTTATGATAATTTTAATTTAACACTTTTAAAAAATAATGCTTTATTTGTTGGCATCAAAATTTTTAATATATTCCCTACTAATTTGAAAACTATGAGTTTTTGACCTTTAAAAGAAAATTAAAATCATGGATTATGCAAAATTATAATATAAAGGTAAGCCAATTTATATATAGGTAATATAAATAATAATTCTAAATATTACAAATTTTCTATTATAATTTCTCCCTTATTTAAAATTTTTCCTTTTTTTTTGGGTGAAATATTTTTGAATTACTTACTTATATCATTTAATAATTAGTGTCTGACCACTAAACTAAAATACGTAGGCGCGCCATCTTGAAGCAGCCACATTGCATTTCTTACTCCAAGAGGTACATCTTTCAATAGAATAGGTAAGTGGTTTCTTAAAAAATCCAAGTGAACTTCACCTTTGAGTCTTTGTGGAAAGAAATCGGGACCAATTAAGTAGTCCCCTACAATACCGGCCCACACGTTGACGGAAAACTTATTTTGGTAACCACGCTGTATTGATAAATGAGGATTATCATCAGACCAAAAATGCTCATTGTTGAGGTTTATTACGCCATCATGCCCAAATCCAACTTCGTCCGTGAAAAGAATATTACGAACAAAATTTTGATCACCATTATGAAATATTCTAATTGTATTGCAGAAATTTACACGAGCAGCAGGATCGTCAGATAGGGCTTGCACCTTTTGGTAGTGGTATGGATAAAGGTTTTTATCGTGTATTGTTTCATGTACGGAGCTCTTTGGAATGCCCTCCTGGATAGCAATATGTCTTACACTTACATTGGGATTATTCCCTATCTAATTCAAAATACGAGCTTCTGCTTCTACTGTTCTAGTATTCCGTTGTCAGCCTACATTAAAAATTGTAGTTTTAAACGATCCAAATTATCCCAGTCGTCGACGAATAGAACTGAACTTTCGCGGTTGGGGTACGTACTCAATTTTGTCAGTTATTCCTCACGGAGTAAACAGAGTAACTTTAGGATCATTTGCTTTTAAAACAGAGTTTGGTAAAATAATGTATAAGATATGAAATACCTGATATAATTCTAGGAATATTATAGCAGATTCCTAAACATAAACTGCTTAATTAAAGGTTAGCGCTAATCTTGCCACACATAGGTATGCAGAATATACAGAGCTTGCATGGCCTTCGGCTATGTTCCCGAGGCATGTAGGACGGCAAATATCGTCTTTATACTTAAGCCCGTACCGTGTAACATATACCAAAACCAAGGCATATCGACCAGTAAGCCCTTCCGCCTTTTCATTAAAAGCGTTGGAGAAACTCATAGGACAGCACATTACAGATGGGGCTTTGTTCTGTATTTAGTTAATACTTTAGTATTTAGTAAATTGCATCGTACCTATGTGTTACTATTTTCAACCAACTTGTTACGTATTTTAGCTAGTCTGACGTGTTAGGGACAACATAGTTTGCCGAATAAATACTTTTCTTCTCATATTATATATATTCGAAACAAGCGCTCAAACATCAACGTGCCTACCAACCAGGAAAATATTGTGAGACTACCCTGCACAACATGTTAAACTACATGTTAGTAAAAACCAACTTACAAGGGAATTTCATAAAAACCAGTGAAACGCAGTGATGTCCTCAGGTAAGGGTTTGTTCTGGTTTGTTCGTCACCTCTCCTATCGAACTTTTTAAATAAAAAAAAAATAAAACTATATAGTACACTTTTAAATTTTTTTATTGTATTATAATAATTACATCAGAGATATTTTTGTTATTCTTTCATCTTCGTGCATCTTTAATTATTCTCTCATTCTTAACGCCAAGTTAATTGTTTAGGATAGTTTGTTATGACTTTGTCGGTCATTGAGTCCTTATACCATCAGCATGTATTATATAATATAAATGTGCCTACATAAATGTTGCCGTAACATTCTAAAATATATACTCCTTACTTTTTCATGTTTATTGATTCATGTGTCAACAAAATCATTAAATTTTGACAAAATATATATAAATTTACAAGAATTACGTATCAGCTAATAATATCACATGTTCACATTATGGATTTCCACCTAGTATCGGCTGAATCAATTAATATCACATGTGTGTGTCAACGGTCATAACGCTTTGTCTTTAGAAAATTGTTGACTCTACCTTAACAGGACCACGTAAAAAATTAACCACAATAATAGCATTAGAAAATTATTAAGTGCTGTAGGACAGCATAAACATTTTTACTTGCAAACTACTCTAGAGCAAAGTAAACCAAGCATAAGCATTGCCTTTACCAATTTTTATGTATGTTTAAAGGATCTATTAGGAATGTACTTCATAGCCATTTTTCATTCACTTTGACTGACGTACATTTGCTGTCTGTCAACAGTCGTTTATGATCTAATGTAACTGTCAAAAATGACAATAAACCTTTTTTGACTGGTAAAATTATACGACATTTATTATTGATGCAAATTTACTATCTCACCTAGTTCACGAATGTTATAAAGATAAGCACTAGTCGTGACGTAACAGTCAGCAGTCATTAAACAGACTTTATATAATTAATAACATTTTTATCAAAAAACAGCAAATTAAAAACATCAAAAAATTATTTTACTAACCTTTTAATCAGATTTAACATTCCCCATTTCCCTACCCCTCTCACCCACTGCCACCTAAAACACCTTATTTATCCTTAAATTGGCGAATTATTTTTCGAACGGCCAGGCTAAAAAAATGATTAATTGATATTCTTGATGCTTAGCTTATTCTCCAATAAAATAGTAAATTAACCAATTTTTTACATCATCAGCTTATATTTTCCATTTTTCTTTTCGCCACTTTTATATCCTGAAAGTGCTTCATCAATATTTTAAAAAAAAATGGTTTGGCTTTAGCCTCATACGAAGTTAACTTTTTTCGCTGTTCCACTTGATATCAAACCATTAGAAGCGACTTTTGGCAGATTTACGACTTGGTTAAATCCCCACAGAAAAAAAATCTTTGGTGTTATTGGGATATATATACTAGAAAAAAATATATAAGAGGGTGTCATATATACTATCAGGATCGTAAATAGTAGTTAATAATTTTATGAAATTAATTGTGACGTCGCGAAAATGTAACTGATTATTTAAGTATTTTTTAAATATCTACATGTTTAATGTGTAAAAAATAAATGAAATGGTCTTGGCATACACATAGACGTCTGCCATCGGCGTAGCTAGGGGGAGGGGGACATTTCCCCCCCCCCCTCCAAGAGCCATGAAAAAAGGTTCTATCAAAAATGTTTCAAAAACTTTTAATATTTAAATTATTTTTTTTGACCTTTTAAGTTTAAAGCAGGCCGTTTGGTTATTTTGACAAAGAACGCGTCTTGTTTGGTCCTCGATCGTGAGCTGCATCGCCGTCGTCATGTCTTAAATAACAATGTATGTTCGTTGCATTGTTGCAAGGTTGCGGATCTGGTGTCTGGTGGTGTAAATTTCATTTTCTCTCTTTTTATTTAAGTAAATAAGACAAAGTAAAATATGATAATTATAGAAAATACTAGGTAATTCAGGTAATATCGTTTGGTTGTAGGGCTTGTAGGAAAATTCGGCGAATACAATTACCAACAGTTTAACGTGAAAAAAGGTTGGAGTTTTTTGCTTTTATTAATTTTATTACATAATTTTTTTTAGCCCGCTACGTAGGTAATTGCTACTTTTTATTTTCATGTAATATTATTATTCTGTAATTTTTGCCGACATAATATGTTAAAACATTTTGCCGCGGTAAAATAAAATGAAAAAACTGCTTGACAGGAGCTGCAAACATTTTTTTCATTTGAAAATTATTTTTAACACAAAGATAGCCAATTTGAGGTCGAAATTGGAACGAAGAAAATTGTGGCTTCTACATTTTACTCCTTAATCAATCTTTCCCATACGTTCTTTTTTTTTAATTCCTCACTATATAATATTATACCCAACACCATTGCCAAAAAAATTATCAAAATAAAATGGTTTGTCAATTAATAACTTGTGTGTCATCTTCAAATAAATTGAAAAAATTTAACCAGATGTGAATCATGAATCAGTGGATTATATATTGAAATATATTAAACGGTGTGTCGTAATCTTCTAAGTTAAAGAAAATTACATATAATGTTATATTAACAGATATAAGCAAATATACGATATTAAAATTTAGATATTTTATTAGTTCTTGGTATGGCCCTCTAGATTATATAATCGTAGACAAGGGCAGATATCCGTCCACGACAAAATGGCGTTTTTATGAATCCCGGGAATTGGGAGATTGATGAGCTGTGGGACGTTCGGGACTCGCCTATCAAACTGATAATTTATTAATAAACAAACCGATGTCAACGTCTTTGTCAATTTGACTTCTATTTCAGAACCCCGGGCGTCTCACATCCCCCCAACCACCCCGCCAATTCCCTTTGGACTACATAGGTCACAGCCTTTTATTACTAGGCTAGTAAATATTCAAACTAATTGTAGGTACTGCCAAGAAGCAAACCAAACTCTCAATTGATTTGACAATCAAACTAACCTGAAGATATACCGAGGATAAGTTAAGTTAAGGTACGGTAACTTTTTAACTTACCGATGATAACGGTCAAGTCATAAAACTAACATCAAAATATTACAGTTATTTATGTATCAAGGGAATTATAAGGGTCTTAATTAGCGAAGGCAAAGTTTACTTCCCGAGGGCTTTTGGCCCGAGGGACAGCAGCTGACCGAGGTAATTGAGACTCTTATAATGCCCGTGGTACATAGATAATTTTATTTCTGACCGATTTAAATTTTTGTAAACCGGAATAATTGTTTCAATTTATTACCTTTCCGGTATATTTGAATTAGGTACCGTCAATAATGACATTAACGTTATAATGACATGAATAAAAAATAGTTATTTTAGCATTTCTTGTTTTATTTTACCTGTAAAAGGTAGAGGGAATTAGAGAATCTTTAATATCCCAAGGGAGTTATAACCCTCTTTATTGATAGCGTAACCATGATGATATAAACTTATAATATCCCGGTCAAAAATAAAATTAATTAACAAACAGATGTCTTAACGTCTTATCAGGATTTGACAAGCAAAACTAACCTAAAATTGTTTATTTGAACTCCGTGCTGCTGAAATTAAGATGCCGCCTGTGGGAAACTTACCTCTCGGAGACGCCCTCTCACCTGGATTCGTCAAACTGCCTTTGCAAAGGGGTTAGTATATGCTGTCCAGTCACTTCTTTAATATCGAGAAGGCTATAGTTTTGTCAAACAGAAACTTAAAGGGGTTTTAATTTAAGCCGCCCATATATGGAGAGTTTAGATGTCAGAATAAAACCGGAGACACTTTGATCTGTCGTGTTGTGTTGTGATGCGTTATGTTGTGACCAGGCGTAAACACATTGTTTTACAGCTTGTTAATAAAACTGAGTTCAAAATCAGTGTATTGTTTGCGTTCGATGTAACCAGTGACGACTGGTGATAATTTACACAGGGGTTAGGCCAAAATATAAAATCCAAAAAAATCTATAAAAACCTAGAACAAAAACTTACGGAATAATTAAATGCAGCAGAATAAGGACATTGTCATAAGTCTCAACACGTAAAATATTTATTTGTATTTGTCAATATTTCAAAGAAACCCATGGACAGAATAGACAACCCTATTAAATTTCGAAGCCGTGATTTCAGCCATTTTGTTATAAACAATGCGAGCAAGGGACGACTTAATTATTTCACCTGCATTTTCTCTTTAAAGGAAAGAGCTGAAAGTCGCGAAGGTTTTAAAAAACTGAATTTATTCAATTTGAAACGCGATAATGGATTAAAACAAACTAATCAAACTAACCCCCGGTTTACCACTGACCTAACCTAACCTACAATAGTAATTAAATTATGGTAGAAATATATTTCAAAGTTAAGAATTTAAAAAATCTGCCATCTGGTATCTGAAGGACACCCGATTGGTACCAGCCGGATAGACAAAATAAAATACGTGAAAATCCGCCAATCGCGGCTTGATTTGGCTGTCTGAATAAGGCACAAAATGCCTTATGAGCCACTAAGAGAAAAAGAGATATTTATTGTGATTTATTATATTTCTCCCTCTCTCTATCTTATGCGATTAATAGCCTGGCCAAGCCTAGCCATATGGAATTTTTCCGGCACGACGAAGCGGCAGAAAGTTTTTACGATCCATGGAGTTTTGGCACCGTTAGCTGCATCAATGTCTTAAATTTTAAGTTATTCACAAAAAGAGCGTCGGGATACAATGTAATAAATATAAGTATGAATAAATAGTTTGATGTACAGATAAGTAGGTAGGGCCATAGCACTGTGGCAACAACTCCTATAAACAAGGACACAGCGCTTATTTGTGACGTCATCATCCGGAGTCATATAAATAAATGAATATGTTATACCTATTATATGTTTTTCGGGATTTATACAAGGATTTATATTTTTCTGTTACTTTTAAATTTACCTTTACACTTAAAACTATCGTTATTTACATATTTAAGCTGGCATTTAAGTAAATTATGCGTTACTTAAAACATAACATAAATAAGAAAACCTATATCTAGAAAGATAAAATTACCTATCTACTTAATTTGTCTTAGATGTTTTACTGTCTTGTTGTAGATCAATAGATACCTACCTATTATGTTAAGGTAAATATTTATACAATTTATAAAAAATAATAATTCATTAAGTGTCTACCGAGGAGTCTACCATCGCTTTTACTCGCGACACCCATCGAATTTATTTTAAGATATATTAGCTTATTTAAAACTAATAATGTAATTTTGGTACATTTTATACTATTAACGATGTCCAAGATAAAGATTTCAAAAATATTGGCAGGCGTTCGCCGGTCACCCAATATCACAAGTAAAATTTAATCAAGCAGGTATAAATTTGATATCACTAAATAGTTAAAGGTTCAAACGTTGTTTGTCCTGTATAAGATTTTTAATTTAGGCCTTTCATTGGGAGAAAATAATATTTAAAGTTGGCCTATTTATACAAACTCAAACTATAGTATATTTAAAAAACGAAAGGGCAATCGGAGAATCTGCTCTGAGAGAAACAGAGTGTAAGGATAGGAAGTAAATCGTATGTGTGATTTCTCTTACATGAAAAACCGGGTTCAAGGATAGGTCTTTCGGTCTTTCAATATTTTTTAAATTGAAGTAAATCGTATGGGCGGTTTCGGATAAATTTGGTGACTACGTAGGGCAAAAATTGTTTAGGTAGGTACTTGAGGTTTTACGAGACACCTTTGATGGTTTCGGGAAGGGGTAAAATTATTGGCCAGTGATTTCTTAAATATCTGTAAGCATGAGGACTGATTGTATATACAATTGAACAAAATATCATAGTTGTAGAGGAATATCTGTAACGTTCCTTTGGCAAAGTTCTTAATTTTATTTGTTCGGAGATAAATTGTAATCCTTGTGCTAAAATAACATTGTCTACTTTTAAGTTTTTTAACAAATGTAAAACAAAGTCGCCCTTTGGGTGTAACACAAAATGAATTGCAGAACAGAAAAGCATGTGCTGCGGCTGTTATTATTTGTAATACATTATCCGAGAAAAGAAAAATTTAAAAATATATAAAAATCCTTTCTTTTCCTCACTTATCTCTAAAGTATTATCAAACATCAATGGGGAACAACAAGATCCTATTTCATCAAAAAGAGCTTACTTTCCCAAATATGACGGAAATTAGAAAAAAAATCTTATTTGGATGTCACAAAATCTAAAGCTAACGACGTTGTTTGTTTGTTTTATCTCAAAGAGGCTTCCTTTTCTCGTTTTCGTGACTTCTCCCAATTCTAATTTTATTGAGATTTTAACTTATACAAAATACAGTGTGTCAAAAAAATTTAGAATATTGCAAATATTTTAAAAATTACTGAATATATTGTTGCGAAACGTGGCATCAATTGAGCTGGCCAGTTGGCTATTACAAATAATAAGTTGAATATATTTAAATTTAAAGAATGAAAATTCCCAAATTTTCATATTTTTGTTAAAGTGCCTAGAATTTAAAATTATTAAAATTAAAAAACACTCGCTCTTGAAATAAATGGGGTTTTCAGGGAATCAGGTAATAATTGTAAAATAGCCTACCTATTACATTTTATTTACGCCACCGGGGTAAAAATCCTCGATTTCCGCAACAAAATTTAATTTAGATGCCACTTAGGGCCGAGTTATATTATAGGTCAAGTCACGGTCTAATCACTTTTCGGTCACAGTCAGATTTAAATATTGAATAGTCTACTGTAAAATGCAAATCACCATATTTGATCTGCTATGACAGGACCGTGATTAGAACGTGACGTGACCGATAATATGAATCGACCTTAAGTGGCATTAACATGATGTTCTTGTTGATTTATTTAAAATTTGGTTTTCTGCGTCATTTTGACTCAAAAGTCCATCAAACCTTATAACGTTATATTTGTCTTTTAAGAAACTATTTATATTTTTAATAATATTATATAGAACGAGCTATTTAACTTTAAAAAATAGGAGTTTTTTTCTAACTAACTGGTGATGAGCGATACCGTGATTTTTAAATCACACTGTTAGCTGATATCGTGATTTTTTGATATCAGTGATTTTAAGACGTGACATGATCACTACTTTTCAATCTGTTACATAATATGGGCATATTAGTAATGCATATGGCTAAATAAGTATTTATGCAGCCGCAGCCTGTCGTGATGTGACGATTCATTTACTTAACTATACAGATCAGTAGCGTAGCGACAAATTATAGGCCCCCCCGCGAAAATTGTGTTAGGGCCCCTTCGCCTATTTTAAGAATATAATATATTATTACCAAACAAAATTAGGTAATACTGTTTATTATTTAAACTACCAACCTAATATAAAATTTAACTTAAATGCCTATAAAAACACCCAGGAAAATACAATACACGATTGTAAAGAACGTTACAATAAATATAACTATTGAACAAGGAACAAGAACAAAATAAAAAATCTCGTCAATCAATCATCGTCTGGATGAGTTTTCCTTTCCTCGTGCACAGTTAAAAGAATCGCTGCTGGCCTTTCGGCTGACTTCGAAGAGGCCAAGAGATTTTTTTATTTTTTTTTAATTGAGTTTAGCAGTACTTTACATTTGACTTAGTAAAATGATCGCTGTTATTACATATCGCGCTGCATCGCGATATGTTATACGGCGCTTCGGTGAAAAAAATGTATGTATGTTGTCGCCGTGGTCTCTTTCGACATTTTCATATTTGCGATTTTTTTTCTCGGAAACGGTTAGAGTGGGACGATTGAAACTTTTTGGGTTTAGAGAGGGATAGTGGGGGTACGTTGTGTGAAAATTTCGAATATACAGGGTGTGCCGGAAAAAAGTTATTAAACGTCAAAGTCGAGAAATATCGGGATCTCGTTGGCATTCAATACAGGCCACAAAAATAAGTTTTTTCGATTTAAACTTTTTCGACGCGTAGACGACCGTGGGCTACAGAACCCTATTGTTTGTGAGCGCGATCGAAAGTTTGGAAGTAATTTTTTTGATTTTTTCAAAGTCAAAATTTGGTCGAAAATGGTACCTCTTGGATCGCTAATAAGTCGAATTGGGTGCATCCAATCGACATTCGGTTTGGATAATCGGTTAGGCCATCTCAAAATCTACCTTTTTCCAATATATTGTTTTATACCTAACTGGAATGGAAATTGCCGAAAATTGTAAGAAAGTGGAAATCATAAAGTTAGGCCTGATTTTTTCACGGTTTTTATTTTTTTTCGTACTGAAAACGACTTTTGATCGAAACGTTGTAAACTATAGCGGATAGAGCTTGTCAAATTGTATTTAAAATATATTTTTTCGTTTATTTATCTTTAATACGGAAAAAACGGCAGGTTTTTTTTTACTATATCGACTGTAGCTTATTCAATTTTTAACAAACCCGTTTTATTTTTTTCTCAAAAAATGCGCTGATTACTTCTCAACACCTCTACATATCCAAAATTATTAAAATATATTCGCAAACTTGAGAAAAGTCGCTTTTTGGGTGCGGAAACAGGCAATCTTTACGAATTCTAACACCATTCACTTTTGACTAAGAGTGCCTTGATATTGATATATCTAAATTAATTATTAATTCTAAAAATCCGGCTGTCAAAAATGGCGAAAAATGGTTGTTTTTAGCGTGACTTGCTAGAATAATAAGAACATTTCCAGATTTTAAATCGGGTGGAATATCTACCTTGAACCTTCTTCTAATTTTATTGACCAAAATATTTGCCCAAAATGTTTCAGAAATAGTTGTAATCTCGATTTTAAAGATGGCGTTCCGACATTGATAATCCGTCGCCACGTGGTGGGAGGCTGTTCCACATTTAGATATTCGCGAATTTTTTTCTCGGAAACGGTTAGAGCAAAACGATTAAAATTTTCTGCACGTAGAGAGGAATAGTAGGGGCACGTTCTGGGAACAATTTCCAATATACAGGGTGTACCGGAAAAAAGTTATTAAAGTGAAAGTTGAAAAATATGTTTTTATTTCGTTGTGGCGCGATACAGGTGCCAAAAAGCATTTTAATGGAGTTAAACTTTATTGGCGTGTAGACGACGTTGGGCTACAAAACACTGTTGTTTGCAAACATGATCGGAAGTTGAGAAGTCAATTTTTTAATTTTTTTAAAATCAATGTAGGGTTATGTTGGATCGTTAATAAATCGAATTGGGTGCGTTTGACACACTTTTGGTTTGGAGATTCGTTTAGGTCATCTCAAATACTACTTTTTTCAAATATATTGTTCTATACCTACCTGTAATGTAAAGGGTGCAAATTATAAAAAAGTAAGAATTACTATTTAATTCTTTTACGGTTTTCATTGTTTTTCGTACGGAAAACAACTTTTGATTGAAATGTAATGTACCTTAGCGGAAAGAGCTCGTCAAGCTTAAATAAATCGTATTTTTTTCATTTTTAATACGGCAATATAAATATTCTATATTATAATTTATTTTCAAAGTGGTCGGGCCTAGTGGAAGGTAGGTATATAATAGGTTACGACTTGTGGTCGCGATGATACCGGGTTCAATTCCAGGCCCGTCTTTTTATTTTTTTAATATTTCGTTATTTAGGTACCTATTAAAAGTTTTTTAAATTTAGGATTTTTACAGTGACAATCCTCGGTACGAAATAAACGAACTGGGATTGTGAAGAAACTAAATTTACTTTTTATCGCGAATTGAAATGCTTTACCAATAACAATTAAAGGTTGCTAACAAATGGTTTTGTCAAAAGTATGAAATTAAATAAACCAACTCGAACAGTGCCGTGCCCGAAGGGTTCGGCACAATAACATTTTCACTAATTTATCAGCTATCAATGTAAGAATAGTTTCTTTTCCTTATGTTTAAATTGATTGAATAAATATTTTTAAAGGACAAACTTGGAAAATATATCTCACATTACACCCTTTGCTGTGCGATTTTAAAGAATCGGTGCTGACAGGTTCAATGTCAATATTATAATATTAAATATCATATATTTCCGTAACGAAAAGTCGTAGCGAATCGAGCGAGACGGCATTGGAAACGGAACATCGAGCACTATACGATGCCGTCTTCAAAAACTACCTATCTATACAAGAAAACGGAAATTTTGCACCTGTTATTTTTATTTTTTAGTTTTTGTCAGTTGTTATAATGACAATTTGGCGATATGTTTCCCCTTCACGTTCCGCAGGAAGGTGAGGTAAAAAAAGCAATAGAAAACATAGAAAAAAGAAACTAAGAAAAATACTTTTTAAATACAAATTTTTAGTACTAATAATAGATGCACTCTCGGCTGACGATTAGCGATATGTACCCAGTCTAGTATTATATACGGCGGCTACATTTAAAATAAGTTGTTCGTCGTCAGTTTCGACATTTTCACATTTGCGATTTCTTTTCTCGGAAACGGTAAGAGTGGGACGATTGAAACTTTTTCAGTTTAGAGAGGAATAGTGGGGGTACAATGTGTAAAAATTTTGAATATACAGGGTGTACGGGAAAAAAGTTATTAATTTTTAAAATCGAGAAATATCGGGATCTCGTTGGCATTCGATACAGGCCACAAAAATTAGTTTTTTCGATTTAAACTTTTTCGACGCTTAGACGACCGTAGGCTACAGACCCCTATTGTTTGTGAGCGCGATCGAAAGTTTGGAAATAATTTTTTAAATTTTTTCAAAGTTAAATATGGGACTAAACAGGTACCTATTGAATCGTTAATAAGTCGAATTGGGTCCATCCGATCGACATTCGGTTTGGATAATTCTTTAGGCAATTATTAAAGATTGCTAACAAATGGTTTTGTAAAAAGTATGAAATAAAATAAACGAATTGGAACAGTGCCGTGCCGGAAGGGCTCGGCAAAATAAGCTTTTGAACTAATTTATCAGCTATCAATGTAAGAATAGTTTCTTTACTTATGTTTAAATTGATTGAATACATATTTTTATAGGACACACTTGGAAAGTATATTCCACATTGATACGTTTGCTGTGCGATTTTTAAAAAAGCCGGTGCTGATGGGTTCAATGTTAATATCAATATCATAATATTAAATATCATATATTTCCGTAACGAAAAGTCGTAGCGAATTGAGTGAGACGGCATTGGAAACGGGACATCGAGCAGTATACGATGCCGTCTCCAAAAACTACCTATCTATACAAGAAAATGGAAATTTTGCACCCGTAATTTTTATTTTTTAGTTTTTGTCAGTTGTTATAATGACAATTTGGCGATATGTGTCCCCTTCACGTTCCGCAGGAAGGTGAGGCAAAAAAAGCAATAGAAAACATAGAAAAAAGAAACTAAGAAAAATACTTTTTAAATACTAATTTTTAGTACTAATAATAGATGCACTCTCGGCTGACGATTAGCGATATGTACCCAGTCTAGTTAACATATCGCTTTCCGCGATATGTTATTCGTCGCCTTCACGCGGAATCACGGCAACCCCGACTGCTTCCCGAAAATTTTGCACTATATCGTCTGCTTCATTTGAAATATGTGCGTATGTTGTCCGTGTCGGCGGCGTCGGCGTCGGCGTCGTCAGTTTCGACATTTTCACATTTGCGATTTTTTTTCTCGGAAACGGTTAATGTGAGACAATTGAAACTTTTTGGGTTTACAAAGGAATAGTGGGGGTACGTTGTGTGAAAATTTCGAATATACAGGGTGTGCCGGAAAAAAGTTATTAATTTTTAAAGTCGAGAAATATCGGGATCTCGTTGGCATTCAATACAGGCCACAAAAATTAGTTTTTTCGATTTAAACTTTTTCGACGCGTAGACGACCGTGGGCTACAGAACCCTATTGTTTGTGAGCGCGATCGAAAGTTTGGAAGTAATTTTTTTTATTTTTTAAAAGTCAAAATTTGGTCCAAAATGGTACCTCTTGGATCGCTAATAAGTTGAATTGGGTGCATTCGATCGACATGCGGTTTGGATAATCGGTTAGGCCATCTCAAAAACTACCTTTTTCCAATATATCGTTCTATACCTAACTAGAATGGAAATTGCCGAAAATTGTAAGAAAGTGGAAATCATAAAGTTAGGCCTGATTTTTTCACGGTTTTTATTTTTTTTCGTACTGAAAACGACTTTTGATCGAAACGTTGTAAACTTTAGCGGATAGAGCTCGTCAAATTGTATTTAAGAGATATTTTTTCGTTTCTTTATCTTTAATACGGAAAAAACGGCAGCTTTTTTTTTACTATATCGACTGTAGCTTATTCAATTTTTAACAAAACCGTTTTATTTTTTTCTCAAAAAATGCGCTGATTACTTCGCAACACCTCTACATATTCAAAATCATTAAAATATATTCGCAAAATTGAGAAAAGTCGCTTTTTTGGGTGCGGAAACAGGCAATCTTTACAAATTCTAACATCATTCACTTTTGACTAAGAGTGCCTTGATATTGATGTATCTAAATTAAATTAATTCTAAAAATCCGGCTGTCAAAAATGGCGAAAAATGGGTGTTTTCAGCGTGACTTGCTAGAATAATAAGAACATTTCCAGATTTTAAATCGGGTGGAATATCTACCTTGAACCTTCTTCTAATTTTACTGACCAAAATATTTGCCCAAAATGTTTCAGAAATGGTTGTAATCTCGATTTTAAAGATGGCGTTTCGACATTGATTATCCGTCGCCACATGGTAGAAGGTTATTCGACATTTCGATATTCGCGATTTTTTTTTTCGGAAACGGTTAGAGCAAAACAATTCAAACTTTCTGGACGTAGAGAGGAATAGTCGGGGCACGTTCTGGGAACAATTTCAAATATACAGGGTGTACCGGAAAAAAGTTATTAAAGTCAAAGTTAAAAAATATGTTTTTTTTTCGTTGTAGGGCGATACAGGTGGCAAAAATCATTTTAATCGATTTAAACTTTTTCGACATGTAGACGACGTTAGGCTACAAAACACTGTTGTTTGCGAACGCGATCGAAAGTTGGGAAGTAATTTTTTTGATTTTTTTAAAATCAATGTAGGGTCATATTGGATCGTTAATAAATCGAATTGGGTGCATCCAATCGACATGCGGTTTGGATAATCGGTTAGGCCATCTCAAAATCTACCTTTTTCCAATATATCGTTCTATACCTAACTGGAATGGAAATTGCCGAAAATGGTAAGAAACTGGAAACCACAGTGTAAGGCGTGATTTTTTTCTCCGTTTTTATTCCGTTTATTTTTTTTCGTACGGAAAACGATTTTTGATTGAAACGTTGTATACTTTAGCGGATAGAGCCGTCAAATTGTATTTAAGAGATATTTTTTCGTTTTTTTATCTTTAATACAGAAAAAACGGCAGCTTATGAACTTTTTCCCGTAATTTCTGTTGGCGTTGCACTGGTTTGCTTAAATAATTCTGCAAGTGTCTATAATATATAACATTTTGAAATTTTTCTTGGTACACTATATCAACGGATAAAGAAGCTTTAATTTGTATTATAAGCGATCTTTAGGAAAACATATTTTGTGGCTCAAAAAAATTAATTTATGATTTTTTTATAGGTTCCTTCACCAGAGGTTTTACTATATCGACTGTAGCTTATTCAATTTTTAACAAAACCGTTTTATTTTTTTCTCAAAATATGCGCTAATTACTTCTCAATATTCCTGCATGTCCAAACTTATCAAAATATATTCGCAAATTCTAGCAAAGTTGCTTTTTTGGGTGCGGAAACAGGCACAATTTTCAAATTCTAACACCATTCGATTTAGAAAAAGTTGGCCATGGTTTTACCACGTACGTTTTCCTGAACTTTAACTTTTATACCATCTGTCAAAAATAGGTGAAAAATGCGATTTCCAAATTGATTTTTTAGAGGAATAAGACCATTTAGATTACGTCTTTTGTGGGAAATACCTACCTTGAACCTTTATCTTTTTCGTTTGACCAAAAATAAGGGGGAAAATATCGCATTTATCCCGTACTTGTAATAATAAAAATGGCTTGCAGGAGGCATATTAACTTCAATTTTTTAGTTTTTATAATATTTGGGGAGTATTTAATGTATGAAACACCTGTCTTGGACCTTTTTCTTTGCGGTTGACCAAAAATAATTGAAAAAAGTGTATTATTTGTGTGTATCTTCAATACTCAACGTTCTATGTAATATCGAATACGTCATTAATATCCTATTTACCACAAATCACTCTCAAAGCTTCGATAGCGTAGTAGTAGAGGCTGTTGATTTTGGAGACGAAGGTCGTGGGTTCAAACCCCAGTGTTTTTTTTTCTTTTTTTTTCTTTTTTTTTTAATGTCGTTATTTAGGTACGGAAAATTTTTTAAATTTTGGATTCTTACAGCTATAATAATCTATACGAAAAAGCTAAAAAAAAATTACACTTACCTGTCAAAATCTGACAGCTGTAGTAAAGAACTTTGTTATTTAGGTACTGAAATTTTTTTAAATTTCGGATTCTTACAGCTATAATCCTAGATACAAGAAAAGCTTAAAAAAAACTTGATATTTACCTGTCAAAATGACAGCTGTCGTATAGAACTTTGTTATTTAGGAATTGAGAAATTTTTTAATTTAGTATTCTTACAGCTATAACCCTCGTTACAAAAAATCTAAAAAAAATCTAAAAAAAAATTGACACTTACCTGTCAAAATTTGACAGCTATCGTATAAAACTGTGTCATTTAGGTACTGACAAATTTTTAAATTTAGGATTCTTACAGCTATAACCCTCGTTACAAAAAATCTAAAAAAAAATTGACACTTACCTGTCAAAATTTGACAGCTATCGTATAGAACTTTGTTATTTAGGGACCTGATAATTTTATAATTTCGGACTCTTACAGCTATAACTCTCGCTACGAAAAAGCTAAAAAAAAATTGACACTTAACTGTCAAAATTTGACAGCTATCGTATAGAACTTTGTTATTTAGGTACTGAAAATTTTTTCAATTTGGGATTCTTACAGCTATAATCCTCGTTACGAAAAAACTTTTAAAAAATTGACACTTACCTGTCAAAATTTGACAGCTGTCGTATGGAACTTTGTTATTTAATCACTGAAAAATTTTTAAATTTCGGATTTGTACAGCTATAATCCTCTATATGAAAAAAGATTAAAAAAATTTACACCCGCCTGTCATAATTTGACAGCTGTCGTATAGAACTTTGTTATTTGGGTACTGAAAAATTTTTAAATTTAGGATTATTACAGCTTTAACCCTCGCTACGAAAAAAGTTTAAAGAAATTGACACTTACCTGTCAAAATTTGACAGCTGTCGTATAAAAGTTTGTTATTTAGGTACTAAAAAATTTTTAATTTCAGATTCGTATAGCTACAATCCTCTATATGAAAAAAGCTTAAAAAAATTTACACCCGCCTGTCATAATTTGACAGCTGTAGTATAGAACTTTGTTATTTAGGTAGGTATTGATTTTTTTTTAATTTCAGATTCTTACAGCTATAACTCTCGCTACGAAAAAGCTAAAAAAAATTACACTTACCTGTCAAAATTTGACAGCTGTCGTAAAAAACTTTTTTATTTAGGTACCTGAAAATTTTTTAATTTCGAATTCTTACAGCTATAACCCTCGCTACGAAAAAGCTAAAAAAAATGACACTTACCTGTCAAAGTGACAGCTCTCGTATAATTAAACGAACGAACTAGAACAGTGCCGTGCCCGAAGGGCTCGGCACAATAATATTTCTATAAATTTATTAGCTGATAATTGATGGCTTCCATGTAAGAATAATTTTTTCCTTATGTTTTAATCGATTGAATACTTACATATTTTTATAGAGCAAATATGGAAAGTATATCCCACATTGCACAAAGGTGTGCGAGTTTAAAGAGCACCTATACGGCGCCGTCTCAGAAAACTACCTATCTATACGAGAAAACGGAAATTTTGCACCAGTGTGTAGTTTTGGTCAGTTGTTATAATGACAATTTGGCGATATGTTTTCCCTTCACGTTCCGCAGGAAGGTGAGGCAAAAAAAGCAATAGTAAATAGAAAAAAAGAAAAGAAAAGTATTTTTTTATTGTAAATTTTTGTAAATCTTTTTAGTACTAATATTAGATGCACTCTCGGCTGACGATTAGCGATATGTACCCAGTCTAGTATTATATACTACATACTACATTTTAAATAAATTGTCGTCGTCAGTTTCGACATTTTCACATTTGCGATTTCTTTTCTCGGAAACGGTAAGAGTGGGACGATTGAAACTTTTTCAGTTTAGAGAGGAATAGTGGAGGTACGTTGTGTGAAAATTTCGAATATACAGGGTGTGCCGGAAAAAAGTTATTAATTTTTAAAGTCGATAATTATCGGATTCTCGTTGGGATTCGATACAGTTCGTAAAAATGAGTTTTTTTGATTTAAACTTTTTCGACGCGTAGACGACCGTGAGCTACAGAACCCTATTGTTTGTGAGCGCGATCGAAAGTTTGGAAGTAATTTTTTTGATTTTTCTAAAGTTGAAAAATGATCAAAAATGGTACCTCTTGGATCGCTAATAAGTCGAATTGGGTGCATCCGATCAACATTCGGTTTTGATAATCGTTTAGGCTATCTCAAAAACTACCTTTTTCCAATATATCGTTCTATACCTAACTGGAATGCAAATGATCAAAAATTGTAAGAAACTGGAAAGCGTGATTTTTTCGCAGTTTTTATTTTTTTCGTACGGAAAACGACTTTTGATCGAAACGTTGTATACTTTAGCGGATAGAGCTCTTCAAATTGTATTTTAAAGATATTTTTTGTTTCTTTATCTTTAATACGGAAAAAACGACAGCCTATGAATTTTTTCCAGTAATTTCTGTTGGCGTCGCACTGGTTTGTTAAATACTTCTGCAAGTGTCTATAAATATAACTTTTTGAATTTTTTCTTGATCCACCATATCAATCGATAAACAAGCTTAAGTTTGCATAGTAAACGCGCTCTGAAAAAACATCATTTGTGGCTCAAAAAAATTAATTTATAATTTATTTTTTTTTTATCAAGAGATATTTTTATCCGACGTTTTACTATATCGACTAGCTTATTCAATTTTTAACAAAACCGTTTTATTTTTTTCCAAAAGACGCGCTGATTTATTCTCAACACCTCTACATATCCAAACTTATTAAAATATATTCGTAAGTTTAAGAAAAATCGAGTTTTTGAGTGCGGAAACAAGCAAAATTTGCAAATTCTAATACCATTCAATTTTGACTAGAGTGCTTTGACTGCTTTGGTTAATGTAAGTAAATTAATTCTAAAAAACCGGCTGTCAAAAATGGCGAAAAATTGGTGTTTTGAGCTTGACTTGCTAGACTAATAAGAAGATTTCCAGATTTTAAATCGGATGGAATATCTACCTTGAACCTTCTTCTAATTTTATTGACCAAAATATTTGCCAAAATGTTTCAGAAATAGTTGTAATCTCGATTTTAAAGATGACGTTCCGACATTGAAAATGCATCGCCACGTGGTGGGAGGCTGTTCGATATTTCGATATTCGCGAATTTTTTTCTCGGAAACGGTTAGAGCAAAACGATAAAAAATTTCTGGACGTAGAGAGGAATAGTAGGGGCACGTTCTGGGAACAATTTCCAATATACAGGGTGTACCGGAAAAAAGTTATTTAAGTCAAAGTTGAAAAATATGTTTTTTTTTCGTTGTAGCGCGATACAGGTGGCAAAAATCATTTTAATCGATTTAAACTTTTTTGGCATGTAGACGATGTTGGGCTACAAAACACTGTTGTTTGCGAACGCGATCGAAAGTTGGAAAGTCAATTTTTTGATTTTTTTAAAAATCAATGTAGAGTCATGTTGGATCGTTAATAAATCGAATTGGGTGCGTCTAACACACTTTTGGTTTGGAGATTAGCTTAGGTCATCTTAAATACTACTTTTTTTCAAATATATTTTTCTATACCTACCGGTAATAAAAAGGGTGCAAATTATAAAAAAGTAAGAATTACTATTTAAGAAACGATTCTTTTACGGTTATCGTTGTTTTTCGTACGAAAAACAACTTTTGATCGAAATGTTATATATTATAGTATTTGTAGAATTATACCGTTTTAATCCTAAATTGAAAATTAACTGTCAAAATAACAGCTGTCGTATAGAACTTTGTTATTTGGGAACTGAAAAAATTTTCAATTTAGGATTCTTACAGCTTTAATCCTCGTTACGAAAAAGCTAAAAAAAAAATTGACACTTAACGGTCAAAATCTTACAGCTGTCGTATAAAACTTTGTTATTTATTAACTGAAATTTTTTTCAACTTAGGATTCTTACAGCTATAGCCCTCGCTATGAAAAAGGTTAAAAAAAATTGACGCTTACCTGTCAAAATTTGACAGCTGTTGTGTAGAACTTTGTTACCTCTGAAATTTTTTTAAATTTTGGACTCTTACAGCTATACTCTCAGATACAAAAAAAAGCTTTAAAAAACTTGACTTTTACCTGTCAAAATGGTAGCTGTCGTATAAAACTTTCTTATTTACCAAAATAATCATAAATATGATTGAATTTCAGATTCTTACAGCGTCAATCATCAGTACGAAACAAACGAACTTGAGCAGTAAAAAATTACACATACTTATATTTTTATTGCGACCTGAGTTGTGAAGAAATTACACATATTTTATTGAACACGAATCGAAGTGCTTAACAGTTAGGGCTTGCTAACAAATGGTTTTGTCAAAAGTATAAAATTAAATGAACGAACTCGAGCAGTGCCGTGCCCGAAGGGCTCGGCACAATAATATTTCCACAAATTTATTAGCTGATAATGTGATAATGAAATATGAAAAGTATATCCCACATTGCACAAAGGTGTGCGAGTTTAAAAGCACCTATAAATGTCCATATCAATATCATAATATTAAATAACATATATTTCAGTAATGAAAAGTCGTAGCGAATCGAGCGAGACGGCAATGGAAATAGGACGTCGAGCAATATACGATGCCGTCTTCAAAAACTACCTATCTATACGAGAAACCGGAAATTTTGCATCCGTTTTTTTATTTTTTATTTTTTGTTAGTTGTTATAATGACAATTTAGCGATATGTTTCCCCTTCACGTTCCGCAGGAAGGTGAGGTAAAAAAAAGCAATAGTAAATAGAGAAAAGGAAAAGAAAATAATTTTTTTAGTACTAATATTAGATGCACTCTCGGCTGACGATTAGCGATATGTACCCAGTCTAGTATTATATACGTCTCTTCCGCGCGGAATCTCGAAAACCCCGATCAGCTCTTGAACAATTTCGTCTATGTAAGACATTTTCACAGTTGCGATTTTTTTTTCTCGGAAACGGTTAGAGTGGGACGATTGAAACTTTTAGGGTTTAGATAGGAATAGTGGGGGTACATTGTGTAAAAATTTCGAATATACAGGGTGTGCCGAAAAAAAGTTATTAATTTTTAAAGTGGAGAAATATCGGGATCTCGTTGGCATTCGACACAGGTCGTAAAAATGAGTTTTTTTGATTTAAACTTTTTCGGCGCATAGACGACCGTCGGCTACAGAAGCCTATTGTTTGCCAAGGCGATCGGAAGTTGGGAAGTCAATTTTCTGATTTTTTTTAAATCAATGTAGGGGCATGTTGGATCGATAATAAATCGAATTGCGTGCGTCCCACATATTTTTGGTTTGGAGATTCGCTTAGGTCATCTCAAATACTACTTTTTTCAAATATATTGTTCTAATTGACACTTACCTGTCAAAATTTGACAGCTATGGTATAAAACTTTGTTATTTAGGAACTGAAAAAATTTTCAATTTAGGATTCTTACAGTAGTAACTCTCGCTACGAAAAAGCTAAAAAAAAATTGAAACTTACCTGTCAAAATCTGACAGCTGTCGTATAAAACTTTGTTATTTAGATACTGAAATTTTTTTAAATTTCGGATTCTTACATCTATAATGCAAGATACAAGAAAAGCTTTAAAAAAAAATTACAGTTACCTGTCAAAATGACAGCTGTCGTATAAAACTTTTAAAGAGCACCTATATGGCGCCGTCTCAGAAAACTACCTATCTATACGAGAAAACGGAAATTTTGCATCATTGTGTAGTTTTGGTCAGTTGTTATAATGACAATTTGGCGATATGTTTCCCCTTCACGTTCCGCAGGAAGGTGAGGCAAAAAAAGCAATAGAAAACATAGAAAAAAGAAACTAAGAAAAATACTTTTTAAATACAAATTTTTAGTACTAATAATAGATGCACTCTCGGCTGACGATTAGCGATATGTACCCAGTACGATTTTATGAATTTTTAAAAAAATACCAAAAATCTAATATTTCTGCCAGTTTTTACATTTTCCTCAATACGTCCCTTACTATCGCTTTTAGAATAGAAATTAATATAACTTTTTATATGGAGAATAGAAAAAGGCTACTTTTTTATTTAAAAAGTATTTATCTAAGTTTTATCAGTTCCGAGATATTGCCAAATATATGAAAACCACTTTTAATTCCATATCTCAAAAACTATAAGACCTACAAAAAATTACTAAGAACTTAAAGTGAAGATCTCATAAGGATGCTACTTAATAGTTATATACATTGTTGCCATATCTCTTATACTTTCCGAGGAAAATGTTACCTTATTGATTTCATCAAATTTTCATGACTATAGGTACATGAAAAAATTTCAAAAATTTAAAATTCGAAAATATGACAACTTTTCTATAAATCTTCATCGAAAATAACGTAAAACTCACAAATAGCAAAGAAAATATACAAAATAACGTTTTTATGAATTTTTTAAAGAAAATCAAAAATTATACGTAATTGATAAGACCATCCTTGGTTGTAAAAAAACTATGCCTAATCTTTGGTTGTGAAAAAACTGTGCCTAAACTTTGGTTGTGAAAAAACTATGGCTAATCTTTGTTTGTTATAAAACTATGCCTAATCTTTGGTTGTGAAAAAACGATGCCTAAACTTTGGTTGTGAAAAAACTATGCCCAATCTTTGGTTGTGAAAAAACTATGCCATAATATTTGTTTGTCATAAGACTATGCCAAAATCTTTGTTTGTCATAAGACTATGCCATAATCTTTGTTTGTCAGAAGACTATGCCTTAAACTTTGTTTGTCATAAGACTATGCCATAATATTTGTTTGTCATAAGACTATGCACTAATGTTTGTTTGTCATAAGACTATGCCAAAATCTTTGTTTGTCATAAGACTATGCCTTAAACTTTGTTTGTCATAAGACTATGCCTTAAAATTTGTTTGTCATAAAAATATACATAATCTTTGGTTGTTATAAAACTATGCCATAATATTTGTTTGTCATAAGACTATGCCAAAATCTTTAAATGTCATAAGACTATGCCATAATCTTTGTTTGTCAGAAGACTATGCCTTAAACTTTGTTTGTCATAAGACTATGCCATAATCTTTGTTTGTCATAAGAATATGCCTTAAAATTTGTTTGTCATAAAAATATACATAATCTTTGGTTGTTATAAAACTATGCCATAATATTTGTTTGTCATAAGACTATGCACTAATGTTTGTTTGTCATAAGACTATGCCAAAATCTTTGTATGTCATAAGACTATGCCTTAAACTTTGTTTGTCATAAGACTATGCCATAATCTTTGTTTGTCATAAGACTATGCCATAATATTTGTTTGTCATAAGACTATGCCGTAATCTTTGTTTGTCATAAGACTATGCCTTAAAATTTGTTTGTCATAAAAAATATGCCATAATCTTTGTTTGTCATAAGACTATGCCATAATCTTCACCGATCTTTGGTTGTGAAAAAACTATGCATAATCTTTGATTGTTAAAAAACTATGCATAATCTCTGTAGTAATAATGATAATATTGTGTGAAATAACTAAGTACGTCGTAAAACATATAACGCAACATGAAAATGTACTTTATACCGCCGTTAGGCGGTATGACCCCACAAATAAAACTATACATATAGGTGGACAAAGAGATTGCAATATGGCCGACAGACGAGCGAGGCGGCATTGGAAACGGGACGTTGAGCACTATACGGCACCGCCTCCGAAAACTACCTATCTATACGAGAAAATGGAAATTTTGCACCATTGTCTAGTTTTGGTCAGTTGTTATAATGACAATTTGGCGATATGTTTCCCCTTCACGTTCCGCAGGAAGGTGAGGCAAAAAAAGCAATAGTAAATAGAAAAAAAGAAAAGAAAAGTATTTTTTTATTGTAAATTTTTTTTTAGTACTAATATTAGATGCACTCTCGGCTGACGATTAGCGATATGTACCCAGTCTAGTATTATATACGTCTCTTCCGCGCGGAATCTCGAAAACCCCGATCAGCTCTTGAACAATTTAAGACATTTTCACAGTTGCGATTTTTTTTTCTCGGAAACGGTTAGAGTGGGACGATTGAAACTTTTAGGGTTTAGATAGAAATAGTAAGGGTACGTTGTGTAAAAATTTCGAATATACAGGGTGTGCCGAAAAAAAGTTATTAAACCCCAAACTCGAAAAATATCGGATTCTCGTTGAAATTCGACACAGGTCGTAAAAATAAGTTTTCTCGATTTAATTTTTTTCGACGCGTAGACGACCGTCGGCTACAGAAGCCTATTGTTTATTAAGGTAATCGAATGTTGGGAAGTCAATTTTTTGATTTTTTTTAAAATCAATGTAGGGACATGTTGAATCGTTAATAAATCGAATTGGGTTCGTCCCACATATTTTTGATTTGGATATTCGTTTAGGTCATCTCAAATACTATTTTGGATCATAAAAAAAACTACAATAAAAAGTTTTTTTTTTGTTTCTTTATCTTTAATAAGGCAATAATATTCTATATTGTTTTCAAAGTGGTCGGTGGCCTAGTGGTATATATTAGATTACGACTTTTGGTCACGATGATCCCGGGTTCAATTCCAGGCGCGTTATTTAATTTTTTTAATATTTCGTTATTTAGGTAGGTAGGTACTGAAAGTCTTTTAAATTTTGGATTCTTACAGCGGCAATCCTCGGTACGAAAAAAATCAACTAGGTTTGTGAAGAAACTAAATTTATTTTTAACACGAATTGAAATGTTTCAAAATTAGAGGTTGCTAACAAATGGTTTTGTCAAAAGTATAAAATGAAACGAATGAACTCCAACAGTGCCGTGCACAAAGGGCTCGGCACAATAAAATTTTCACCAATTTATCAGCTATCTATGTAAGAATAGTTAATATCATATATTTCAGTAATGAAAAGTCGTAGCGAATCGAGCTAGACGGCATTGTAAATAGGACGTCGACCACTATACGATGCCGTCTCCAAAAACTACCTATCTATACGAGAAACAGGAAATTTTGCACCCGTTTTTTTATTTTTTAGTTTTTGTCAGTTGTTATAATGACAATTTGGCGATATGTTTCTCCTTCACGTTCCGCAGGAAGGTGAGGTATAAAAAGCAATAGTAAATAGAGAAAAGAAAAAGAAAATTATTTTTTTAGTACTAATATTAGATGCACTCTCGGCTGACGATTAGCGATATGTACCCAGTCTAGTTTCTCATCGGGTTGTTATTTGATGTTTGAAATTTTTAAATAATGATTAGCTTTATTGTTTTAGATTAGGAAGGACCTATGCATAATGTTTTAAACGATGCAACAAAAAAATTATATATTTTTAATAAATAAGTCTTAATATTTTTTTTGCATACGCTGTGGAGCCCATATACGTGTGCAAAATTTTAGGTGATTGAGACGATAAGAAATAATTTAAAATCGACTTCCTATATTGTGAATAGGGAAGCTAATAAAATAAGAAAATAAAAAGTGAAAGATAAAACAAAGAAACTATAAACTATATTTATAGTAGGTACTCATACAATTACCTACTACTATTTTAATAGCACCACACAGTCTATACAGATATTAATAGCAATTTTAGCTATGCCACCGTACAGAAATTGTTTCTGTACAGTAGATATGCAGAGCCAAAAACATCAAACGACAAAACAGAGTACAGGCACACATCGAGTCTAAGCCCCTGGGCGTTGGCCTTTTCAGGCCAGGACTTCGGGGCCATAGCAATAGGCTCTTTCGGCCCCCCCCGCAACTGCGGGGGTTCGCGGTAGTAGCGCTACGCCACTGCTACAGATAGTAGTTATTTGTAGTGCAGTGTAGGAGGGTTTACTGTATAGGGTTTGGATTAGGGACCAGGTAAAAATAAACATAATTATTCAAGTTAAACGAAAACAAAATATTTAATTCATGGTCTTCCGCCGTTTTCCGTTACAATGCGTGAAACTCTTCCAGCCCTGTTCCACGTCAAAATAACAAAAATTCAATCCGACCGTCGCGTCTCGTATCTCGCGCATTGTCGTCAAAGTCGTGATCACTTCACGGTTTTGTTCGACTTTCGGTAGCAGTCACAGTTCGTGATTTTTAGATATCAGTGATTAAATCACAGTTCGTTATATATCGCTCATCACTATAACTAACCCTGTATTAACAGAAACATAAACGGTTCCGTTATACCCAGGTGTAGCATTTTTAACTAACTACTTTATATGGATATGTAAATTTCCAAAAAATTATAGTCAGTGATTTTTAAAATGCCTATTTGCAATATTCCAAATTTTTTGACTACCTTTATCTATGTCTTATTTAACCAAAATACAGGGTTTCTCTAAGAGGTGCGAAAAAATGCTACTACAAATTCCTTAGGCTTGAATATAACGATGTAACCTCAGTCCAAAAGTTGATGATTTTAGTGATACAGAGTGTCAAAAGTTCATTTGGTTTTAGTTTTTCATAAATAATATTTTTAATCACTGGCCGACAAAAATTTTTTTTTTGTTATAACACAAAGCTAAATAGCATCTTGTGGTAGAATGGACCTATCCAAATACGAAAATGAGAAAAAAAAAGTTGTAACACGTAACGTTTTCTTGTTACATTTATAGTACCACATTTAATGTTACAATATTTAATATCTATTAAAAAAATAATTTAAGAATTTTCTAACTGTGTATATCGACTATATTTAAATTTTTACACCTACAAAACATACCTTACATCTAAGAAAAACACAAACATTACAAATATTAACTAAACACACTAATTAAATTTTATTTTTTCCTTTTATGAGGGGTCATATATTCTCTTTTCAAAAACCAACAGTAATCACCCATCATAGCTGGATCCCATCGTCCTTAATAGCGAATTTCCATTGTCCTGATATCCTGGTGGAACCTTTCACCCTGCTCGTTACTGACTGCTCCCAAATTTTCAGGAAAAAATGGCAGATGGGATTGGAGAAAGTGAATTTTTAATGACATTCGGGCACCAAGCGATTTGTAGGAATCTAAAGTTCATCAACTAACTGTTGATAGTTTGCATCCATATTGTTGCCCAAAAATCCCCTTACTATACTAACAAATGAGTTCCATGCTCTGAGTTCCTGCCTGGTAAGCTTCTCTGTAAAGTTGACATCGTCCAGCAATTTTCTGATTTGTGGCCCAATAAAAATGCCTTCCTTTAATTTGGCATCACTTACTTGTCTTAGATATTTGAATCCATCACCGTCTTTATTCATAGCTTTCACAAAGTTTTTCATCAGCCCAAGTTTAATGTGAAGAATAGGCAGAAGGACTTTTTTGGGGTCTACAAGAGGTGCAAACTTAACATTTTGAGATCCCGGCTGAAATTCACTTCTTTGTGGCCAATCTTTTATTACATAATGCTGATCTACTGCACGGCTGTCCCACAAACAAAGAAAACAGCAATATTTTGTAAATCCTCCCTGAAGTCCTACTAAAATTCCTATAACTTTTAGGTCCCCACATATCTGCCATTTATACCTGTTGTAGTTTACTTTATTTAAAAGTGTGCGCATATTTTCATAATTTTCTTTCATCGTCACTGAATGGGCAACTGGTATAGAGGGTTTTAAATTTCCATTATGCAATAACACAGCTTTTAAACTGTATTTAGACGAGTCTATAAATAAGCGCCACTCACAGGGAGAATGCTCAATATCAAGTTCCTGCATTAAACCATCGATATCAGTACACGCACACAACGAATTTTCCATACTGTAGAATGCAGAAAACGTAGCATTTCTTTTCCTGAAAGTTGTAATTTTGGTTTCTTTGGCTAACAAGTTCCATTCCTGAAGACGGGAACCAAGAAGTTCTGACTGTTGCTTTGATAACCCCAAATCACGTGCTAAATCATTTAACTCATTTTAAACAATGAAATGTGGCTCGCCGGAACTTGACCCTGGAGTAAAATCAGGGTCGGTACGCTGTTCCTCGGAGCTGCCTGATGATGCGTTGTCTCCAATATCTTCCAAAACAATATTTTGCGGATTTAAAGGCGCAATGGGCACTGGTAAATCTGCATTATGAGGAACAGGCCGTATGGCAGACTGCAAATTTGGATAGTCAATCTTGTGCTTTCCCTTTTTGGAATAACCTCCAGTCTTTGTCAGGCAAAAATAGCAATTGTCAAAATGATTAGTGGGTTCTCGCCATACCATTGGAACTGCAAAAGGCATGCTTTTTCTCTTTCCCTGCATCCACTCCACCAATGACACGCTAAAACTAACACAACACACATGGGGAGCCCACTGCTTGTCTTGATCTCCAATTAAAACACTAAAATATTTGAAGTAGGCTTTTTTTACATTTTCAGAAAATGGCCTGGCTCGTGATTTTACCATAAATGCTCCACAAATGTAACAAAATCTGTCAGGAGAAATTTTGCAACTCCGGCGCGTTTGATTCGACATTTTCTTTCTTAAAAAAACTTTTTTATCTATACACAGAGAACCACTCACTTCGAAACTCAACAGACGACTAATGTTTAATGTTAATTTTATGTATAATATTCTAAGTAATACAGTTCAGGTAATTTTTCTGTTATAAAATGCATCCATTTTAACCGTCCCCTAATTAAATTGACTACCTGCTAAAGTAAAATGGTCTTATTAAGCTATTGAAAAATGGTAGGTATTGGGGCTTTCCGAATATTTTTTCTATTATTAGAAGGGTATTTTTATTATAAAAATAAAGAGCTGACCTGTGTTAGAAAAATCTTGTCGGCCAGTGAATTGGTGTATTACAATATTCGGCTAGGGTGAAAAATTAAAATAAGCTCTCATTTATATTGTAAAATTGAAAGGGCACTATCTGCGATACCTTGCACACATTTAAAACGAAATAACTTTTTCGAGCCACTCTGCATTGAACTTTTAAATAAACATTCTTATCATCAAACGCCTTTTACCCAAAAAAGGTATACGTGGTAAGGGTTGATTTGAGCAGTCGTTTTTGAGATATCTGGATTTAAAAATTCACTTCGTATATGGCCAGGAATGTGGTTTACGCATGAAAGTGTTCCTCCACATTTTTTCACATACCACTGATTTTGCCTGAATTTAAAATATAATAATAACGACCTTTCTATATCGGTATGTGGGAAAGGGATGCCCGACACCGATAGCGATAACTACACCGATAATAGACACTTTAAGCAAACCGTATTTTTTTTCCGTATCCGTATCCGCATCCGTAACGCATTGAGTTACGTTGACCGCAAAAAAAACTGTTTAAGCATCAACAACCATACGTATACGAAACCGAACGCATCCAGCAGTAAAGTAAAACGTCACATGTCAGATTTTCTATTTCTAACCTTACAAATTGTGATTTTTTCATTTGAACAATTTTGAATTATTTAAAATTAAATATTTTAAATTATGGATGAAATACTTCATCCCATCCTTATTGATGTTAGGTTAAGTGACAACTGACAAAATCATAGAAACCAGAGATCGGTCGATTGGTTGGAATGCGTTTACGGATAGGGATACGATGGCAGGCCCGTAACGATGCGGGCAACGTAACGTATTGAGTCCAACGCATCTATTCTGCACATGCGCAGATCGATGCGGATACGGATACGGTTGAAATTTAGGACATGCTTAAAGTGTCTAATATCGGTGTTGATGCAACCGCGCTAAAGCTGATACTACGCGACGGTGGTTGTTTTTGTTCGGTGTTCATGACTATAATAGTAGAGGATGTTTTTCGCTTTGTAGTGTTAGGAATATACAGTGCGTTTTTTTTTTAACTCCGGCCATAGCGATTTACCATTAGGGATTTACATGGTAAATCTTTAAGCCTATGTAATTAATTGGAATCAATATTTTTCAATAAAATCTCCGGAAGAATTAACAAATATTTTAATTAACGAAATAAAAATTAATGTTGAAAGATGCAAATATCAAAAAAAAATAAAACACATGCCGAGAAAAGAATGGATTACAAATAGTTTACTCATATCAATAAAAAAAAATCAACTTTACAAAAATCTTCAAAATCAAAATAACATACATCAACAAAACGAATACAAAATTTATAAAAATAAATTAAATGAAATAATTAGAAAAGCTAAAATAAATTACTATAAATCTCAAATAAAAAATAAATGCCAATCATCTAAAGAATTATGGCAATGTGTTAAAAAACTATGCCAAGAAAATAATAATAAAAATTATTTTATTGATCTAATGAAACTACCAAATGGAGAAACAACAACTGATAAAAATTTCATATCAAATTACTTTATTGAATATTATTCAAAAGTTGGTGAATCACTAGCAAATAATATAACAAGTAAAAATAATAATCACTTGCTGGATGAAACTGTTCAGAATAATTTAAACTCTTGTTATCTAAACGAAACTAATTATCATGAAGTTAAAAATTTTATTAATAGCTTAAAACCTAAAAAATCTCCTGGAATTGATGGTATCACATCTGAGATTTTAATATCAATAAATTCATACATTTGTAAACCATTAACTCATTTAATTAACACCATCTTTAATAAAGGAATATATCCATCTGCTTTTAAAATAGGTATAATAAAACCAATTTATAAAAGCGGAAATAAAGTTGAATTTCAAAATTACAGACCTGTAACATTAATTTCATCATTAGCAAAAGTTTTCGAAAAGTTTTAAAAGAAAGATTAGAAAATTTCTTAAACAAAAATAAAATCCTATCAGACAAACAATTGGCTTTCAAAAAAGTAAATCTACACAAGATGCAATTTGTCACCTAACAAATCAAATATATAATTCAATTGATAATAAAATAAACAGTATATGCATATTTTTGGATTTAGCTAAAGCCTTCGATACTGTCAGTCATAAAATTCTTATTAACAAATTAGAAAAACTTGGATTTCGTAGTCAAATATTAACTTTATTTAAAAACTATTTATATAACAGAGTACATTATGTTAAAATTGGTGAAAATATTAGTTCACCAAAAATATTTAATTATGGAGTACCACAAGGTACAGTCCTAGGACCAATACTTTTTAATATTTATCTAAATGATATTTTTAATTCAAATTGTCAAGGAAAACTACATAGTTTTGCTGATGATACCGTAATTTTTTATAAAGGTATAAATTGGAATATTTTAAAAAATACTATTGAAAAAGATTTTATAAAAATAAGCAGCTGGTTTAATAAAAACTTACTAACTATAAATTATAACAAAACAACATACATTCCATTTACTTCATACAAAAATAAACTTCCAAATATTGGTCCAATAATATGCAATAATAATATTAACATAAAAGAAGGTGAAAATATTAAATATCTAGGAATAATTTTTGATAAGCATTTAAAATGGGATTTACATAGTGACTACATTATAAAAAAACTAAGAATTCTTATACCAAAATTTAAACATCCTAAACAATTTTTAAATATAAAAGAATTAGAACTACTTTATTATTCTTTAGTACAAACACATTTAAATTATGGAATACTAGGATGGGGAGGCATAAATAAGAATTATCTTAATAATATTGAAACTATTCAAAAATACATTTTAAAAATTATTTACGAAAAAGACCACCAATATTCTTCAGATTTACTATTTAAGGATAGCAAAAAAATGGATATTAAACAAATATTTTCTTACAACATGTTAATATATATTTTTAAACATAAAAATATAATAAATTATATTAATCACACACATGAAACTCGTCATAAAAATACTATTACATATAAAAATAGAGTAAACAAAACAATAGTACACAAACATTTTTTGAACATCAATCCATATATTTTTGATATGCTACCACAGTCAATTAAAATAATTAAATCGTTAAATAATTATAAAAATAAAATTAAAAATTGGATATTATCTAATCCAAGAGATATATTCAAGAACGTCATGAATAAATAATGAATAAAATAAAGAATATATATTATATACATTACGTATTGTATCTTCGTATATTATAGTGATATAAAATACAAATAAAATATTGTCATGTTTGTTGTATATTATAATATAGTTGTGTCTGAATTATGAAATATATTCTTTACAATAAATATTATATTATTATTTAACTTTAAATTTATATTTAACTTATTATTATATTTAACTCAATACAAGTATTTACTTCTGAGTTTCGGAATTAAGTTTATACAAAAAAATATATATTAACATTAAATGTAAAAAAAAATGTTGAATAAACTTTTTATTATTATTATTATTATTATTATTATTATTATTATTATTATTATTATTATTATTATTATTATTATTATTATTATTATTATTATTATTATTATTATTATTATTATTATTATTATTATTATTATTATTATTATTATTATTATTATTATTATTATTATTATTATTATTATTATTATTATTATTATTATTATTATTATTATTATTATTATTATTATTATTATTATTATTATTATTATTATTATTATTATTAATATTATTATGTTAGGCACATTTATATTAAACAAATAATATTAAAACTTGAGAATAGATAAAATATAGCTCCTTACATATTAAAAGTGTGAACAAGCAGAATGTTGGAGTCTGGTCGCGAGAAAATCCCTACGTGGTGCATCAAACGCATACCCAGTGGCGACAATATAAATGTATGGGCAGGTATTCTAGGAAATAAGATCAATAATCTTTCTACCCTACGCAATAGTCCATTTTTTATAGACGGTACGTTTACCAAAGAAAAATATATGGATCTTTTACATATGAAAGTAGGTCCTGCGCTAGCCCACAGAAGGGAGGAAATTATATTTCGACACGATGGAGCTCCAGTTCATAGCGCAATAATTGTAACGGAATATCTAAATAATGTGTTTCCGGACGGCTGGATAGGACGATTTGGACCTTTTAAATGGCCCGCTCGAAGCCCGGATATCACGCCTTTGGACTTCTTTTATTGGGGATACCTCACATCAAAAGTTGTTGATAACATAGAAGGAAGACCAAATGATGTCGATGAGTTAAAAAACAGAATAATCGAGGCCTCACGCAGAATCACAGCGCGACAGTTGTCGAATATTAGAAAGCATTTTTATGATTGTTTGGGGCACTGTTTGACGGTAAATGGAGGGCACGTCGAACAGTTTATATGAGTTTTAAGTTTATTGTTGTAGATGATCTTAAGGAAAATTATTAAACTTTATTGAAATAAAAGTTCTGCTTTAGAATTAAGAAAATTAATACATTTTAAACCACTTAAAATAAAACATATTTAATGCAAACTAAATAATCATCAACATTGTATAATTTCCGTACAACTTGCCAAATATTATAAAAATTTCACATACCAGCTTTTGTCAAATATACCTGTGTAAACTTGCGTGATATTATAACTTAAAATGGTATTTTTCAATGTTTTGCGTTAGTAAAGTAATACAAACATGGTCCTAAAATGGAATATTTGTGTAAAATTTCAACTCGTAGTTCTCAATAGAAATGGGCCTAAGATAGACTTAGGGCTGGTTTATCAGTGCATGTGCATGGCTAAAGTTTCGGCTTCCTAGCTGCCAGTCAACTATATCTGGTTCGACGTTTAGATGACCAGCAGCTAACACTTGACCGACAGCTAAAGTACATAACCGTGCACTGATAAACCAGACCTTAAAGATTTATCATATAAATCCCTATGGCTCGCGTTAAAAAAAAACACACTGTATAAATATTAGCAATGCTGACACATGATAAGTTGTTAATAGTACATTACGTATCAAGTTTAGAAAAGTGGAACTTTACTTAGTTTAGAAAAGTGGAACTTTACTTGATGAGTATGGTTAGTTTGAATCCGAGCGAAGCGAGGATTTAATTTCCATACGAGTCAAGTAAAATCACTTTTCTGACGAGGTGCGTATACTATTTTTTCGCATTTTGTAAGTTATTAATTATTTTGCATTTCATATTAAAATCTAAAAAGAATAGTTACTGAAGAAAATCTTGAAATTTGAAGAGTGAATTTCACAAGACTTATGGAAATGGCTAATGAAAACGACTTGGAAGATATCCTGAATGCGGCCCGCGAAGCTTCTTCAAGTTTGCTTCCAGTAAAATCCAAGGAAAGATACGAGAAAGGATATAATATGTTCTGCGAGTGGAGAAACACCAAGAATTTTAAAGGCATTGACGAAAATTTGATGCTGGCATACTTTTACGAAAAGGTAAGCTATTTTATATGGTTAAAGTGTGGTATATAGGTACTAATTTTGTTATTTGTTTTAGGCAAAAGTCCTCAAAGCTTCCAGTTTATGGTATACGTACTCTATGATCAAAAGCACAATACTTATCAGTGAAAATACGGATATTTCACAATATAAAAAGTTAATCGCTTTTTTGAAACGTCAAAACGACAAATATGAACCTAAAAAATCAAAAGTTTTGACCATGGAAAACGTCACGAAGTTTTTGAAGGAAGCTCCAGACGACACGTTTCTGTTAATGAAAGTGGTATTAATTTTTGGGCTGAATGGCGCATGTCGGCGTGCAGAACTATGCAGTTTAACATCTGAAGATATAGAGGATTCAGGAACAATGCTAATAGTAACGTTTACATGATACCAAAACAAAGAAAAAACGTGTATTTACCGTAGAATCAGACGGCAATGGGTATAAAATTTACCACAAGTACTTACTTTTAAGACCCAAAACAGTAAGGCAAAATCGATTTTTCCTGTTTTATCGTCATGACAAATGTACAGTACAGTCAGTTGGCATCAACACTTTCGCAAAAATCCCACAAAAAATTGCGGAATATCTAAAACTTCCTGATGCTTCAAGCTACACTGGTCATTGTTTGAGAAGAACATCTGCAACTTTTCTTGCTGACAATGGCGCTGACATTCAGGATCTCAAACGGCATGGGGGATGGCGGTCTACAAGCGTAGCTGAAGGATACGTGGAAGAAAGCATTGAAAATAAAATGAAAAATTCTCAAAGGGTATTCAAAAATGTCCAACCGGGAGTACCCCAAGAAGTCCCCATAAGAATTGTGGTGAATGAAAAAAATGTTCAGCAACTTAATATGGCGAGGTCAGCAGTTGCATCCTTTTCTAACTTAGATTTAAAATAAACGAATTTCTTTCTTGTAAAATTGTGTTTTGAATGAGATTGACGTTTTATGCAGTAATGGTGGCTATGCTGTAATGGTTGCTAGGCTGTAAAGTGACAAAGTGACCCACTACTGTACGATTTTGAGGTCATTAATCTGGTGCATTACTGTATAAAATGCGAAAAATCAAATTAATTTAACATTGTATATTGTAAAATTCGATTTAATTTTTTATTGGTTTAATGCAGGTGATGTCCGGCCTGCTAGGTGTATTATAAATAGCATAATGCTCTTACTATCACAAGTATTATGTGCCTATTATTTAATGGTTGTAGATAAACTTATTTTATCTTTTATTCTGATGACTTTAAAAACCTGCCAAATAAATTAACCAAATATTTAACTGTTAGTGCTAGTTCTACTCTAAAAGCTTTTATTTCCCATATTCCCACATTTATCTGATTAGGTAAATAAAAGTTAATTAATTACGGATTTTAGACCAAAATAAATAGTTGAGTTTCTCTGGTAAACCTATGAAACTCGAGAAGTTTATTCATTAAAATTAATTTAAAAGTGAAAAGTGGAGATTATTTTAAGAGTAAGTATCCAGTTTTTGCAACAGGAATACCCAACTATTTATAAAATAAATTACTTAGAATTAAAAAGTAATGTTTTGTACATTTATTTTGTCAGGAAAAAAAGAGGTTTATATACAGTGTCCGCGGAAAAGTCTACACCATATGGAAAACTTTTTTATGCGTTTTTTTTTGCAAATCTGTTTTTGACATTAGGTTCTGCATGACCCAAAATAAAACTAAAGCTTAAAACTTTTGAACTGTGACGTGCGTTACATCTGTCAAATATCATTTAAAAGTTTCAAACTGGCGAAAATGTGATTTTTTTTTAGAGATACGAAAAAAAGTTATAAGAAAATATTGCTTTTCATTATATTTTGAGTCTATACCAAAATTTTTGTTTATTTATATGCAATTTTTTTTTTTTGTAAATTTATTTTATCGCCACTTTTTTTACTTTTGTGTGTCAGTTTTCTTATTTTAAATCAGACTAACTGCATTTGAAAATTTAGTTATTGCATAAACCCATTTTATAGCAAAAAAAATTTTCTTCAAACATTTTAAGGTGCCTCTGGACTATTTGTCATGTTTGTCTAGGGCAAATTTGAATTAATAATGCATACAATATTTTATAATAAGTTTATTTAACATTTAATAATATAATAAATATGTTTATGTTGTCTTCTATAAACATATTCTTTAATCCCCTGAAGCTGAGCTTGTTAGAGGCAAATCTTATTTTTTGTTTTAGTATAATAATAATAATAATAATAATAATAATAATAATAATAATAATAATAATAATAATAATAATAATAATAACAAATTTTTATTAGTTTATTGAACTATTTAATTACATTTCAAATTTTAAATTTTTTCTTCTCTCTTGATAGATAGGTAATTACAATCTAGAAAGACTATTTTATTAGACTTTTTTACATAAAATTTGATTCTTTAATTTTTTTACAAATAGTTTTAAATTACACCTTTTAATTTCATTTCCTAACTTGTTATATTCTATAGCACCACTAAAAAATATTGATTTTTGAGTCGATTTCAAATTTGTATGATCCAAAATAAAGTTTTTTTTTCCTCTTGTTTCATGAATATGAACTTCATTAAATTTTGTCAAGAAATTTTCATAATATGGTGCTGTTATATTAAATTTTTTTTTATGAATAAAAATCAAAATACGAAATAATAAAAAATTTTCTATATTCATCCATTGTAAACAATTTAGCATTTCCGTTATTTTAGTGTATTTATTACATCCCAATATTATTCTCATTGCTCTATTTTGTAAAATCTGTAATCTGTTTTTATCTTGTTGTAAACATACCGGGTGTCCATGGAAGGTGGCTCGCCCCTCTAACTTTTTTGTTTTTCAAGATAATGAAATAAGATTTGGGGGCTTTGTATACGACATAAAACTGCATTATTTGACAGGCGACTCAACATGATGGAACTTCCGGTTTAACCGGAAGTGACATAAACTTTCGATTTTTAAATGGGACACCTGGTATATTTTAAATTTTTTTGACTCCATATGACATTCTAAATACAACGATGTGTCACTTGTCACTTTTTGTCACCAAGAAATAATTTTTTTTCCAAATTTATTGTTTTATCTAGAGGGATATGAATACCTTAAAATCGCTTATTTCAGTTCTCTAATCTTGGGAAAAACACAATTTTACTATTTTTGATCCAATGCTATGTGCTATGTAAAATTTAATTTTTTAAGTTGTATAACTCATTTTTTTTAAATGGCAACATGGTGGCTCGTCAGGTTAAGAAAAAAGAGGATTAAATTAAGATTATTTTGATACCATGCACTATTAGGTTTTAGAAAAGCTACCATTAAAAAACTTTAAAAAGTTAACTTGGAACTTTCCTAAAATGAAGCACCTTTTGAGAATAAATTTAGATTTAAATGCATCAAGTAGCCTGTGACCAGCAAAACTGATAAAACAAAATCATGCCTTGAAGAAAATTGAAATGAAAACTGCTTCTGTTAAATTAAATTAGTTTGCTGTTTAAAAACCATGAAAAATAATAGTTTTACATGGAGTGAAAAAGTTGATATGTTATTAGTGTTTGGAGTATGTAGAAATAATTCAACCGATGCTGCGCGACTTTACGCACAAAGATATTTTAATCGGCATCGTCCAACCCGGCACTATTAGGTACCCAAAACTGGTTTCGAAAATGCGAAATGAGCCTGACAATAATAACATATCAACTTTTTCACTCCTTGTAAAACTATTATTTTCCATGTTTTTTAAACAACAAACTAATTTACTTCGGCAGAAGCTGCTGGCGTTTCAATTTTCTTCAAGGCATGATTTTGTTTTATCAATTTTGCTGGTCACAGACTACTTGATGCATTTAAATCTAAATTTATTCTTAAAAGATGCTTCATTTTAGGAAAGTTCTAAGTTCACTTTTTAAAGTTTTTTAATGACAGCTTTTCTAAAATCTAATAGTGCATGGTATTAAAATAATCGTAATAAAATCCTCTTTTTTCTTAACCCGACGAGTCACCATGTTGCCATTTAAAAAAAATTAGTTACTTATACAACTTTAAAAATTAAATTTTTCATAGCCCATAGCATTGGATCAAAAATAGTAAAATTGTATTTTTCCCAAGATTAGAGAACTGAAATAAGTGATTTTAAGCTATTCATAGCCCTCTAGATAAAACAATAAATTTGAAAAAAAAATTATTTCTTGGTGACAAAAAGTGACAAGTGACACATCGTTGTATTTAGAATGTCATATGGAGTCAAAAAAAGTAAAAATATACCAGGTATCCCATTTAAAAATCGAAAGTTTATGTCACTTCCGGTTAAACCGGAAGTTCCGTAATGTTGAGTCATCTTTCAAAAAATGCAGTTTTATGTCGTATACAAATCCCCCAAATTTTATTTCATTATCTTGAAAAACAAAAAAGTTAGAGGGGCGAGCCACCTTCCGTGGACACCCGGTTTTTTGTAGTTCAAATAAAATTGAACTACAAAAAACAAAATGAGCTAAAATTATACAATTAAAAATCATTTTTTTACTATAAATGCTTAAGTATTCGCTTAATCTATTTAGTACTCCTATTTTTTTTTAAATTTTTTTACAAATATAATCCATATGATCATGAAATTTTAAATGTAAAATCATAAATCATAAATATGCATTAAAAATTAGGTTTTAAAGTAAAAATGTTAATTTATAGTATAAACGCAGTTCTTTTTGAAGAAATATATTACCTACCTATAAGTAATAAAATTATTAATTTATAATTTTTAAGTAAAAAATATTACTTATATAAATTATTCAGAACAATATTAATTAATTGAAGCATTTCTAAAAATATTTTCAAATTTTCTGTTTTTAATATCCATGTTTTTATTTCTACTTTAAATTTTTTTAATGAAATAAATTTTTTAATTTTTGTTGGTAAATAATCGTTTAAATAAAAACATAAATATTTGAATTTTTTTGTATTAAGAAATTATAAATGTAAAGTTGTCTTATGTTCAACTTTTTTGTTTCTGAATATAATTATTTTGAAGGATAAAGATAATATTTATTGAATATAATTTTTAGAACCCTTTTTTGTAATATTTCTAATTTTTTAACTAAAGTTCTATTTATTCCTCCCCAACCAAAAATTCCGTAATTTAAATGCGTTTTAACTAACGCGTAATATAATATTTTCATATGCCTTACATTTAAAAAATTTTTAATGTTTTTAAAAATCGGTACTAAACTTCTTAATTTTTTAATTAAGTCTAAGTGAAAATTCCAATTTAATTAAGAAAGGCTAAGGCCGCTTTATGGTATGGGCCTAGGCTTGGCCGGACAAGTTTTGTTGATTGCTGATAAATAAAATTTAAGGTACCTACTGACTGTTTTGCATATTTAGTCAAACGGCAATAGTTTTTATTAAATAGGTTTTTCATACTAGAAATACTCTCGACATTTTTGAGTTAAAGGGACAATTGATCTTTTCTAATCGAATTATAGGCAGTTTATCCTAATGCCAGATTTTGTCTGTATTGTTAATCGAACTTTAGTCCGGAATTAAAAACTTTCGCACATTAACACAAAAGAAAAAACAGAATGGTCCGGTTTAAAGATAGAAACATTTTGTCACGGCAACTAACCCCGTTTTTTGTTTGCTCTTAGATTAAACATACCAGTGTTTGTATTTAACCGTATTTACTTATTTAATTGAACTATAATATTTATATTTTAATATACTATAATAAATGATGATTGAATTTGTTAAATATATATATTTATGTATTTTTATAAAAATTGTTAATTTTTAAGTTTGTTATTGTTTATAATTTATATTCCCTATAATGGACTTTTAAAGTTCGTTGGGAATTTGTTAATAAAATAACGAATAATCACTCGTATAATCAGGTCAACCAGAATTGCTGATATATGCAATATTCCGAATATTTTAACAGATAAGCAGGTGCTTATAACCTTATAAAAAAATCCATCGTAGGCGAAACGCCCAAAGTATCGAACCCACAAATAATTATTTTATGGCGTCCCATGTGTACAAAGTATAAATAGGCAAACATGAATTAAACTAGTGAAGTTTACAAAAGAGACATTGCGCACGCCGTCAGCTCTAGTTGGCGTCCAAAGAAGATTTAACTTATAGCTATAGGTTTAAAGGGAGGAGTATGATTATTACAGGAACATTCGCGGTTTAAAGAAGCGAAGAAGGCAATGAACGTTTCTGTACCGCGGTGGTGGGGAACAAACAATAATAATTTCTTATCAAGTAAGACCCTATGTTGGAACTTGTTTTCCAACAAAAACTAAATAGTACAATAGTATATTATTTAACGAGCGGTAACTCACGCAGATGAAGTTTGCAGCATGAGCCGCAGGCGAGTGCTGTAATTCATCAAGTGAGTTATGACCATTACCGCAAGTTGAATACTATACTTTATCTACGACTATAACAATAAATACGAAGATAGAAGTACAGAGAAAGAACTTTATTTACATTATGTAATTGACTTATTGACTAGATGATTAAAACGATTGAATTATTGTTAGATCTACTACCTTTGTCATTACTGTCGCCAGATATTTCTCATCAGGAGCTTCGTTTATGAAATTATTAAGTTGTTCTGGAATAAACGTTTTTGCCTTTTTAGCTTCATTACTGAAGAAATGTACATAATTTTAAATAATTCTCTATACTTATTGATTCCATTATTTATGTTGAGTGCGTGCTTCTTAGCATGGAGTAGAAAGTCCATAGAGACGATGCTTTATATCTAGTCTTAAGTTCGTTAAAATATGCCAAGAGTATACATTTTTTGTAAACGATGACTTAATGTTCTTACTGCTACACCAATCTAGAAAATTTTTGTATACTTATATTTGTTTTGGATTTTTCAGGCAATAAATTCTGTATGGTTACATTAGCTAATTGTCTTTTTTTCTGGACGTGTACTTACTAGTTTCTTCACTATCTGAATTCATCTTTTTCAGCACAAAGTTTACAATAATTAGGTATTAACTTTATTTGAAAACGTCAAAATTATTCAAGTGACAGTACTCTCAATAACAATAATGGACTCTTCCCTTTCGGCCAATCGGCTTACAGAAGTTGGTACATAGCCACCTTGATGGTTCGTAAATCATTCCAAGAATATTTTCTGATTTATTATTATAGTGAGTTATAGTAGTGAGTTAGTATAACTCACGTTGTTTGTTCATAGATACTATTAATTGCTCAAAAGCAGTTGAATAATTAATATATAATTTAATAGGAGTAGATAAAATACTTTTATTTAAGAGAATTTAAGAAAATACTACTTTGTCATAGATCTTCGCCCTGTATACTTGTATTGTGTTTGATATTTATATGCATGGTCACTTCGATTATCGACTAGCCGACCGCAGCCTTTCATCGTCAAATTGGCGGGAAGTTCTCCCTGACTAATTTTTTTGTTTCTTAATGTATTAGAAAACCAAGAACAGAACATGTAAGAGCAAGTTAAAGTTAATTACTATAACGAGCCATTAATGAATGGAGCAATGGCGCAAATGGAGAGATGCCCGGCCAAGTGGTAAACATGTCGTTAGACCGAAACGCCTAAAGTAAATCATTGCATAAACCCGTTTAGTTGGACGCGATTACTGAGAGAGGACATTAGCAGGCGGCCAAAAAGAACTTTTTCATAGACAGGCAAAAACCAGGGTGACCACCTCTCCGGTTTTCACCCGGAGTCTCCGGTTTTTTATACTTGACCTCCGGGCTCCGTTTTTTTTAGTAGCATCTCCGGTTTTTAACAGCATGCTGCCGCAGCAATAAAATGTACTCTTTTAAATTTTAGCAAGTTTAATGCTTTCATTTACCTTACCTACCGTTGGTTAGAAATTTGTTTTCTTTTTATATTCTCTTGTATTTAAGTAGGTAACTTACTTAACGTGATTTTAGAATTTATTTTATGTTTGTGTTAACTTTTGACTAAGAGTTTGTTTGTTGTTATTTTTTTAATTTGGACCTAAAAACTTATTTTGGAATTTATCTAGATGTGGCAATTATTATTAATCAAAATGTTTAAAAACAATTATCCTTACCTGGTTAAAGAACTACCGCAATAATGGGCCTTTTCACTAAATTTTGATTTTGGTAGTAGTGTATAAAGGAACAAAAAATAAAATTTTCTGTGTTTTTACTTTTCTATACTTTTAAGCCATAACTGAGAAAATAAATAAATAAAAAAACTCCTTGAATAAAAACACGGACTTAAACATACCTACGTCATCGCGCCGGAAGATTGAGGCACAGAGGAATGATAGGAATAGCCGAGTCGCTGGCTTAAAATATCAAGAATTCACAAAATCAGCAGCTTGACAGTGTTGCCGATACTCTCAGAAATCATTTATTATAGTTTATAGTACCAGTGTAATGGTAATTGACTAGCAATTATTAGTAATTATAATATACCAGTTTTCCATTCAATAGCTGCGGAATGAATTATTTTACCAGTATTATGTTTATATTTATTTAAAGTATCCAAATAAAGTTCTAAGAAGAAAGTATATTATTAAGATTGTAAAACTTTCTACATATGGCAACAGTGGCTTAATTTGCCGATGGCAGTTCGACAGATCAGCATTTACGCGTGTGCGAAGTTAAACGCATGCGCTCTAGCAAGCTTTAAACATATCTACGTCATGAGTCGCGCCTGTTTTGAGATTTTCAAATTGGTTGAATTTTACCCGGTTTTTACTGTGCTGAAATAAATTAATGTTATGATCTAGCAATAATTTTATTGATGAAAAACACTTATTATAGCACCGACTAAACAATTCAAATGCCAAATGTATCAAATTTAAGAATAGTGAAAAGGCCCAATTGGTTTTTAAGGCAGTTCCTGAAGTATAAATAAAAATAATTTTTTTATTTCAGCTTTTAGTGTGTACCTTCTTATAATTATTAAAGTTGTTGACCGTTACTCATAGAATCTCTAGGTTTTGATAGCCCAAAAAAGGGCGTGGCACCCAAAAAATTTTGCCTGAAAAAAAAATTTAATATCTCCGGTTTTCAACTGGATACAAGGTGGTCACCCTGGCAAAAACTAGTCAATTATTGCGAATAACGCCATTTTACGGCTTATAATTTGGAAATCGGGAAGCGAGTGAATGAAAATAAAATGGCGTGTATCGAAGCTCTTCCATTACTCGCTGCTTTATGTTTTCTTTAGCGATTCTATTTTCATTATTTTTTCCAACATTCCGGGCCGTATTACCCAATAGGCTAAGTTGGAGTAGCCTATAGCCTAGCGGTAGGGCTGCCAACTTTCGTATATTGGAATAAAGGGCACATTGGGTGCCACTGTACGGACTGTACCACTCCTAAAAACCTCCATTTTGTGCTCTCGAATAACATTTTTGGGCTATTAAATTAGGGGCTAGAAAAAATAACGCAGAAACTAACATGTGATGCGTGGAACTGTTCACTGTGCCAAGTGCTTCATTTTTCTGGCGTGCGGTCGCCGCCGGGATTTGGGGAGGGTCGCATTGTTGATGAATGGGGTGTCGGGGTGTATTCGTGAAAGGCGGGACACACTGTATATATATATATATTTTATTAGTTATAAGCCTTTCCTTTTGATAGGAAATCTAAAATAGTTTTCTATTATATAGTACTGGGTTGAGTGTAAAAGCGCTGCTCACTGTTCAGACAGATGAGTGCGAACTCTGCCCTTGTGGGAAAATTGTATAACTCTTTTTTATATATCTTTTTGCCTTAATGATTTAATGTATTTTACTATTTTCCACAATAAAAACAATTATTATTATTATTATTATAATATTACTAAACTATTAGGTAACTATAAAAATAATTAAAAACTAAAATATGCAATCAAACACATATTCATTATTAATTTTACTTAAAAAATGTTCACAAAAAATAACGTAGAAACTATCAAATTACTAACCTAATAGGTAATAGTAAATAAAAAATTAAGAACTAGGCTTTTTATTTTTTAGTTTATTTGTGGTTTCCTATAGTATATTATTTAACGAGCGTATAATGTTATTTACGACTATTCAGTATTCAAAAAATTAGAAAATGGATTCAGAGCAACAAATTTTATTACATTAGGTTATTTTTACATAACAAGGTAATATTATTAATGGTATTTCTTAACTAAAAAATACAATTCAACAATGTTAACAATAATTAAACAAAATACAATTATTTATTTCTAATTTTTCACGAAATTGATTGTAACATTAGAATTATGAAAATGAATGGGAGCAGGAATATTACTTATATTTATATCGTTTTAATTAGTAATGGAAAAAGTTTCGGAGCTAACATTATTTACAGTGGTAGATGTAGATGGGCATAAATTTGAGTTTATTTGTTTTAAAATTTTATTAGCAGCGTCTATTTTAGATTTTTTTGTATCAACAATATAACCTTCATTGTTGAGACCGTGGATTATGAAATCTCATAATCCACGGTTGTAGATTATGAGTAACTATGGTAATATGAACCACATTATATATGTACTACCAAACACATTATGCTTAAATTATTAAATAGTCGTAGATAATAGTATATTATTTAACGAGCGTATAATGTAGGCCATAATAAAACGAGGATAAAGTTTACGGCACGAGCCAAAGGCGAGTATTGTAAAGCATCCGAGTGTATTATGGTTCATTAGACGCGAGTCAAATACTATACTTTATCTAAAACCATCCATTTATACAGTGCCTGAAAAAAAGTTAAGTTGGGAAATATAATAATTACACTTGTTGTTTTATGATAATTACACTTGTTGTATTATAGATAGCATAATGCTCTTATTATCAAAAAAAGTTGAGTTCATATGGGAAATATAATAATTACACTTGTTGTTTTATGATAATTACCCTTGTTGTATTATGGATAGCATAATGCTCCTATTATCAGAAGTATTATGCACCTATTATTAAATGGTTGTAGATAAAATAATAAACTAAAAAAAACAAGAAGAAATAGGTTATGGGTTGGCAATAGATTGAATGACGTTGAGAATTCTACCTTAATTTACTAAGCCGTCCACTTGATCTTAAGTAGGGGAGATCGGGGTGTGTTGGCGGTGTTTTTAGATTTATTTTTTTGTGTGAAGGTCTTTATTTAAATACGAATTTCTAGAACTCTAATTGACGTATTAGACCTTCCAGTACTTAAATTCAGTTTCAGTTATTTTTTTAAATAAGTATTTATATTTTGTATTAACAAAAATATGTTTACCTGTCATTACCGCCAACACGCCCCAGGAGGGGGCAAGTTGGCGGGGAATTTAGAGGACACGATTTTTGTAAACAAACTTAAGATATTTATTTTTTAAGTCATTAAAGTTACTAATACAATCCATTATAATGAAAAATATATGAGAAGAAACATAAATCGTACAAAAAACAATAAAACTTTTAATCCTACATATCATCATCGGATTCACAATTTGGGCACACAAAGGTCAACCTAAATTTATATATATTATATATCTTTGGAAATATTAGCTCTAGTAGTTTTTCGTTTGTACTTTTTGGCATGATGGTATTCTAAAAAAATAAATACCCACTATTTTAAACCCGCCAACTCGACCCATGGCTTTCCCGCCAACTATCCCCCGACGCCATTCCAAATGTTTTTTCATTTTATTTTAACTAATATTAATATAAATAAAAAAGTTCATAGTGCTTAATGAGTGGTTAAAGCATAAGATAAAAAGTCTTACCTACAAATATTCTAATATAAATAATTAAAAAAAAAACAACAACTTTTCTTCAAGGCTGAAAATTTACGCAGACGGGTCAAAAACCAACAACATGCCACAAAAGACAAATGCGAACTGATTTCTTTTTCCAGCTGTTTGTCCATAAATGACCATCACAGGTGAACCACGTAATGATATTTACACGTTGCCAGATGCTCACTTAGGACTGAAAATTCAACTCCGCCAACTCTCCCTCCCGCCAACACACCCCGCTCTCCCCTAATTCAAATCTGCCGGTGTCATTGCTGTCACAATCAAAGTTACTAGGTTAGTTAGTAATTAAAATCTTGCGACCAATTTTGTTAACTTCTGGGGGATGGGGGGGTTACAATCCCCAATAATCCCCCTGGCAACGCCACTGGTGCAGCGTCCCTAGAGTCCTCATAGTTAGATACCAGCTGCAAGTTTCCAGAATTAACATTTTAGAATCGGAAATCGACTTTACAACGCGGTTTCGAAACTATAAATAGAAACTTGGGTTATTAAGTCAAATGACAGTTTGGCCGTTCGGGCGTTATATCAAAAGGATACGTGTTCCTTATTTTATCATCACTATAGTCCGGATATTAGGTAGTGAAACCAGAGGCGACACCACGAAGGCTCATTGAAAAATATTATTTATTATATTATTAAAGACACTAAAATTGTATAGGCAATTATAGTACTAATTAATTGATTCAGCCGATACTAGGTGGAAATCCATAATTATAGTATTATGGGATACAGTAAAACAAAGTTGAACTTGTAAACTTCCACTATATTAACTAGAAAAATTACATGTTTCGCTAACACTGTAGCTTCGTCAGATGACAATGATTTAATAAAAATGCAATAAAATTTTAATTATTGAAAATGTAATTAAAACAGTGGAAGGGTTACAATAGCGGGAAAATCCAACAGAGGTTTTAAAAATTAAATTAAATTAGGTGCAATATGGGCAATTTACAAATACTAAAGTAGGTATATGATCAACAGAATAAATTTAACAAAGGTGAATTATTTAAATCTGATTGATCATTAAGTAACAGGTCCGTATTTTTAAGTTTATTTATTTCCATAGATTCTAACAAATTTAGTTTTAAGCCTTTGTTTTCTGTATGTAAGATTTAAAAGGAAGGATCGAAATTATGTTAATAATCAAGTAAATGGTTAGCATAGTTCGAGTTTGTTTTATTTTTTAGAAAACTGTTATAATGTTCCTGTATTCTTTTTACAAAATGTCTATCCGTTTGGCCAATGTATGTTTTAGGATAATCTTTGCATTTTAATTTATAGACGCCTGATTTTTTGTTTTTATCGATAATGTAAAACATATTGTACCTAATGTATTTAAATTTTTAAACCCTCTGTTGGATTTTCCCGCTATTGTAACCCTTCTACTGTTTTATTTACATCTTCAATAATTAAAATTTTATTGCACCTCAATTTTTATTTTTAACCTTTATTAAATCATTGTCATCTGACGAAGCTACAGTGTTAGCAAAGCATCTTATTTTGACAGCTGTCAATATGTCAAATCGTTTAAAAAAAATTATATTAATGAAAAAACTATAAGGTCGTATGTATATTGACGGTGGAAAATTGAAAAAAATACGCAAGACACCTGTTAATATGTCAGAATTTTCAAAAATTTGTAAATATCGTTCTTTTCTTATAATTCGGCATAAACGATCGGGTTTGTTCGGGTTTGTATGTATGTTTGTTTGTAACCGACTTCTTTAAACCCGATTTTGACCCACTTTAAACGATCAGATTTATTTTAAATTTTATAGACTTATCAAGAACCGCTGACAATACAATAGTCTGCTAATCTAGCTCAATCTATTCAAAAACAAAATTTCTTAACAATAACTCAAACTAAAAAATGAAAAATAACTTATAGTTTAAAAAAACTAAAAAATACGCTTATAATTATTCATTAGACTAAAAAGCGGAAAATAAATATAGTTTAAATAATTCTTGAAATTCTGAATATAGGCAGAAAATAAAAATGAACAATAAACTAATAATGAGTATTAATGTGAAAAAAGCGAGGGGTGCTCGATATACGAAAAATATAGCACAAAGCGCCCCACGCTTTTTTCACAATAATACTAATGGTTATCGTTCATTATTATGTTCTGCCTATATTAAGAATTTGAAGAATTATTTTAAACTATATTTATTTTTCGCTTTTTAGTCTGATTAATTATTAAAGCGTGTTTTTTAGTTTTTTTAAACTATATTTATTTCTTGTCAGTCTTGTCGACTTAATTACCAAGAATACTAGTAGGTATACCTATAGGTAATAACTTTATTTGTTGTTTCTTTGTTTGTTATATTTCTCATAGGAAAAGTTTTTATGAGTTTATTGTGTTTTATCTTTCTGTTAAATTAATGAATTAAATGTTAATGATTTGAGTTTATTTTATTTAATTCATATTACTTGTATGAGAAAATTGTATCAATGTGCTTAGGGATTTGTCACTGGTGTTAGTTTTTATATTACTAAATATTTACTACTAAGGATTTAAGGCCCAAATTTTTGTATTTATTTTATGTTTACTGTGTATCCAATAGTGTTTTTTTACGTTTGGCACTGGTGTAATGTAAGAACATTTTAATTCATCAGGCATATTTCCATATTTTAAACAAGAATTTATTAAATAATAATGGGTCACCAAAGCTGCCAAATGTTTCTTTTAACACCTTTTTATTCAATATTTCTCCATAGTTGTTATATGAATTTAATTTTGAAATTGCTAGTTTTAATTTATTTAATGATTTATTTCATTGAATTCTTCAAAAAAATTATTACTTCTATTTACTATTTGGCATAGTTTGTCATTTCCTGAATTTATTGACTGAACAATATCTTCAATGCTTTGATGAATATAATCAGAATTTAGTTTTTCAGCAATATTAAATGGTTCCGTTTCTTTTTTTAAGGTGTTAAAAGAAACATTTGGCAGCATTGGTTACCCATTATTAAATTTAATAAATTCTTGTTTAAAATATGGAAATATGCCTGATAAATTAAAATGTTCTTAGATTACACCAGTGCCATGCGTAAAAAACACTAAAAGATAGGATGAGATGAGGCCAGTAAATGTTTTATGGGATATTGAGAAATTATTGGAAGAAGTCGTATATAAACGGTTTTTAGAATTCATTGATGCCAACAAAATTTTAGTTTCCGTTCAAGCTGGTTTTCGAAAAGGGTACTCCACAGAGACAGCCGTTTAATGTGTGATTGAGATGTGGAAGAGAACCATTGATCAAGGAGAAAATGTTATAGCTGTATTTTTGGATTTTAAGCGGGCATTCGAAACAATTGACAGGGCTAGATTATTGAGTAAATTGTATCAGTATGGTATTCGCGGAAACGTTTATAAATGGTTTAAAAATTATTTAAGTAACAGGTCACAAAAAACAAAAATATCAAAAACATATTCAAATAAAAAAATAAATAATATAGGAGTTCCTCAAGGAAGTATGCTAGGTACAATGTTATTTATTTTATACATCAACGATATGCCTTTAGTTTTAAATATGTGTAAAGTACAAATGTTTGCTAATGACACCTTAATTTACATTAATATTTTAAATATTTTTGATGGTCTAAATAGGTACTCTAAATTCTGAGATAAATATATTATTAAATTGGCTAAAGGTAAATAAATTAAAATTAAATATTTCAAAAACTAATTGTATGGTTATGGATAAATATTTAAATTGTCAAAATATAAATGTTATAATTGATGGTGAAAAATTGGAATTAGTAAATAGTTTTAAATATTTAGGGATAATCATTGATTCAAAATTTAAAAATTTAAATTATTTTGAAAGCATCATATCGAAGATTGCCGGAAAAGTAGGTTATTTTAAAAGAATCAGTTCTAATTTAAGTTTGTTTTCTAAAAAAAAACTGGATTTAATACTATTATATTATCACATTTTCTTTATTGTTCTTCCATTTTATATTGTGCTAGTGAGGAAACATTTGATAAATTACAAATTTTACAAAATAAGGCAATGCGGATTATTTTAAATTGTGACAAATATACAAAAATTAATTTTATGTTGAAAAATTTAGATTGATTGAATGTCAGAAATTTAATTTTTTATTTAGTATGTACCTTTATACATAAAATTAAAATTAATTTATTGTCAGATTGTTTAAACAGTTTTTGTTCTTTTAATAATTATGACCGTCAAAATTATAAAACAAGAACTAATCAAAATTTGTATGTGGATAAAATGTCTAAAACATAAGCTAATAAATCTATTTTTTATAAATGTTTGATAGAATATAATAATTTGGAAAATCTCAAAAATCATTAAAACTGTTTAAAACCTTCGGCTACTGGCGCTCTATTTTTTGAATTGGTTAATGGCTGCGGATTAAGGCTCCGCATACTCATATTAGTAATTTAAGGATGACTTTCTTTCTAAATTTTAGCTTTTATTTATCAGAAGGCCAAAAGGGAATGTTTTAAATTATATTATTTATAGATTTTATTTAAAAAAATTCTATCGCGGGTGTAATTATCCTTATTCTTTTCAATGTGCTTGTTGGTACACTCTACAATAATTCTAATCATATCTAAATTGAAAAAGTGTTGCCAAAGATCATAAATATCTTTTAATTTTTTTACTGTAGCTTTCGGTCCAGGAAGATGAGATCAACTTTTCGGTTCTAGTTTTGGTGGAAGGGGGGACGTGCTTTGATCATTTAGATGATTTATCTTTCCCAACAAAAATAGGCCCCGTAGAAATCAGGTCTTCATTCCCTTCAATATCTGAAATTTCCTGTTCTGTGTCAGAGTTATGGTCCTCTACTTCTAATCTATCTATTTCATTCACATCTTCTTCATCATAATATGTTTCATCTGTTATATCTTGTGCCTCTTCTCCACACTCCGACAGACATTCCAACATTAAGTTATGAAGTATTTCCTGCTCTTTCTCATAATATGATGTCATCTACAAATATGCAAAACTGAAATAAAACCGAAAAAACTAGAAAAAATATATAATTTCAGTACCTGTTAAATTCCAACAAAAACTTTAAAAAAGTAAACTTTACAAGCAATTAAAAACAGTGCGCCACTACTGGCGGTGGACTATGACTCCGCGATCATCTATATCATTGTAAAAAAACGCTCTTACTGATTTCTTTACCCAGACTACTTATTTGTTGGTTTTTAGTCGAAGCATACCCGGCTGGATAGATTCGGTGGGTGGAGGGATCCTTAGAAAATTCTAAATGAAATTTTCTGCGGACTTAGAGTCCGCGCGCCAGTTACGGAAGGTTAAAAAAAACTTTAGAATTACATTTAATTAAAAAACAAAAATAATACGTAATATTTGATACAGTTTACGAAATGTTTAACTTTTCTGTCTGTTTTTTTGTTAAAAGAAGGTTACGTTTTAAAATTTAAAAATAAATCTATAAAATGTGTTTAAAAAATGTATTAAAAAATATTTAATTGTAGCTTTTTGCTAAATAAAACATGTTACTACTACTAGAAATTGATGGCCCGGTTAGCTTAATTCTTCATTTAGGTACTTATCATGATTGTAAGTAAATGCCAATGTCATTGATGTGACACAGTTGGCTGGTTAGTTAATTAATGTTTCTGCAACCCAACGTTAGGCTTTTAGAAGCGAATCTGACGGAACACAATTGGACACTGTAGTTTACCGTGATTGGAATAATTTGCCTCACAAAGTCGGTAATTGTCGATTGCGTGCTTTTGTTGCTTTGACTCCGGACGTTTCCATTCAAGGTGGAGTTGGGTATATTGACAATGCCTCTCTGCGGCGCAATTTTTTTTTTCTCTATGACGGCTTAAGGTGTGAGTATCAACATGCTTGCCAACCTGTAACCTATTTCGCTTAGATTTATTTATGTTTTCTAGCTTTTACACAAAATTTAAATAAAATCATTGTCGTCTTCATATTTTATAGGGAGGTAATAATTGACATATTAAATAAATATCAAGGAATTTCATTAAATATTTTAGGAGATTGTATAGCGAAAAATATCGGGTAAGATTTTTTTTTAACATTATTATGTCATTGTTCTTTCACTATACAATTATCCCAAAGTTAGCAATAAAATGAATAGATATTTTTGTTATATGTCAGATATTACCTAAATATTGTACCGATGATATTGATTTTATTTAAATGTTAGTTAATCTAATAATAAACTAAAAAAAGCTACGCGAAATAGGTTATCGGTTGGTAACGAATTAAATGACGTTAAGAATGCCACCTTAAAGGTATTGTTAATTGGAAAATTATTTATAACTTTGAAGAATTGTAAGTGTATATGTAAGTTGATTATGTTTCCCCACTGCATCCTGTCACCCCTTGCTGATCGTTCTTCTCCTGGTATCACGTGCTATTTACGCTGTCGAAGGGAGAGTACCTACTACAATAAAAAGTACCTATGTACCTACTTAGACAAGGCCAGTTTTAATTTTTAGGTTCTTTATCAGTATATTATTTTGCCGTTTGAAAGAAATAAAAGTTATTTTCTGTTGTAACATCCATATACAGTGCGTCCGAAATTCAAGTCTCTATATGGGTATCTCGCTTAATAGATGAGATAGAAAGTTGGTTAAATGGGGAATATTTTAGAGAATTTAATGCCGATCTCGAATCCTTTTTCAAAATTATTAAAAGTTTTGTAATTTTTCACTTAATAAACAAAAACTTAAAATGGCGCATTTCGTTTTTTTTTAAATAGGGGCTTAACGGTTAATTTGACATATCCCAAAGTGTTACATTCTTAAGACACTTTTTAGGGAAGAACATTTCCGTACAAAAATAAAATGCAGATTGTCTTTTGTTTGTGAGTTACCCACAGTAACTTTGTTATTTCCTATGGCGGCCATCTTGGATTTGTACATAAAATTATTTCTCTTTGAATTACCTTTTAAACGATGTGCCACATGCTACCAAAAATTTGGAGGAATTCTCTGAAATTATTAAAAAAACAGTTTTATCGTTAACTTGGCAACAGCGCATGCATCTAACATAGCATGTGGGTACATCCAAGGGTATTAGTTTAATAACAAAAACATTTTCTACCCCAAATAATCATTGTTTTCTAGCCAATAAAATAATTAAAGCATTTTTTGTCTACAGTCTTAAATAGGTTTGGCAACGCCGCGATAAAAAAAATCTTAATCGGAATAAAACGAAAAAGAATTCAATTAGAAAACCTAGATCAGAATAAAAACTTTACAAACAAAAAAAATGCAAACCTTTTTTAATTTTGCCAAACCTAAGTTTTATTACATTTAAATTATTTGGTATAATCATATAATAACGAAAGGATTATTGTTACATGGTATTCCGTGATATTTTTGCATGGTAAAAAAAGGCCATGATATTTTTACATGGTAGGCCATGATATGCAATATTAGAAAAAATGAAGTGCCTGGTTATTTGTCATTCAAGATTCTAAAAAGTGGTTTAAATTGTATAATTACCTACATCTTATTTTATTTTGAAAATGGCACAAATTTTAAATGAAGAAAAATTTGATATGTTGGCACTTTATTTGCAATCACACCGAAATGCTGAACTAACTTCTGCTAGATATTTGGAATTGTATCCAGAAAGACGTCAACCGCATAAAACCTATTACAGGAAATTAATTTAATTAAATTTAAGTTATCCTACTTGGTTTTGGTTAGGTTAGGTCAGGTTTAGAATTTAAGGATCTTGTAAGAAACTGTATTCTGAAAAAATAAAGGTTTAAGAGGTGCTTTAAATGGTTTAATTACTATCTGCTATGTTAGATGCATGCGCTGTTGCCAAGTTAACGATAAAACTGGTTTTTTAATAATTTAAGAGTATTTCTCCAAAATTTTGGTAGCATGTGACACATCGTTCAAAAGGTAATTCAAAGAGAAATAATTTTATGTACAAATCCAAGATGGCCGCCATAGGAAATACCAAAGTTACTGTGGGTAACTCACAAACAAAAGACAATCTGCATTTTCTTTTTGTACAGAAATGTTCTTCCCTAAAAAGTGTCTTAAGAATGTAACACTTTGGGATATGTCAAATTAACCGTTAAGCCCCTATTTAAAAAAAAAACTAAATGCGCCATTTTTACTTTTTGTTTAATAAGTGAAAAACTACAAAACTTTTTATAATTTTGAGAAAAGATTCGAGATCGGCATTAAATTCTCTAAAATATTTCCCATTTAACCAACTTTCTATCTCATCTATTAAGCGAGATACCCATATAGAGACTTGAATTTCGGACACACTGTATACAGGGTGTTTCAAAAAAAACTCGCAGGCCAATTATTTCGAAAACATAAAGTGACATGTAAATTCTATATACGCCAGTTTTTAGCCTCTATGATTGGCTTTACAACTGTGTAAAAAATGTGTTTGAATAATACAAGATGTAGGTGGCGCCACGGAGCAACGAAATTTTTCGATGACAGGAACTTTTTGTCTGCGTCTTCGATTGACTTTTCTTTTGAATTATTATCCAAAAAATTTTTGAATGTTTCATACCAATGTTTGTATTCCTTAGAGGCTGTTGCGGAATTTGGATCTGTTTCGAATCTGTCAGGTCTTAGATACTTCTCCATTTAAATGTTGTCGTAATTTTTATATTTTTTTCGAATTTAGCAACTGAAAATATCCTTTTCTTGTCTGTTAAATTGTGTTCTTATCTTGCTTGGTTTTCAAGAAATAAAAATAAAAACAATTTTATTGCATTTCTCTGGAAAATAAAAATTATTAAATAATACGTTGTATTTTTTGTTATTTAAAAGCATTAAAACATTAAAGCATTATAAAATAAAATTAAAATATGTTTTAAATTTTATGAAAGAACTGATGAGCAGGGCCGTTTCTGGCCTGTTGGCCGCCCTTGTGCGACATATGAACTGGCTGCCCTTTAAATCAAATCAGTTACTATTTTACAATTACCTACCTGAAATTATGGCGCAAAGCAATTGTCAGAAAAATAAGTCTTTAATAGGTGTATATTTTTAATATTTTTCTTTTATTCATACTTACCTACAGAGGGGCTCAGCAATTTGGCTTTCAATGGCGATAAGGGCCAAGCCACTAATCCTTTCTTGGGACATAATTGACCGCAAGTAATTTTTAATTAATTTTAACTTTGAAAAACTACGTTCGATAGATGCAACAGTAACCGGCAGAGTAATAAAAATTCTCAGCGCAACACAAAGATTTGGAAATGATGAGATTAAATCTTTTTCAGCTATGAATTTTAGCGTATCTACAATTATTATATTGTACGTTTTATTGGAAACATTTCTCGGAATGACAAAATTTCCTGGTCGAGCTCTGAGCGATCAATATCTTTGTTTGTGGGACTTCCTTGCTATTGAAGCGCTATATCGAGATCTTTGCAGGATTTTAACAATTTCTCGTCATTTATGGCATTAGCTTCATAGAAGTTCGACAAAAACCCAAAAGTTTCATTACACTTATTAAGTGAAACGAATCTCTCCTTAATTGATTCTATCGCAATATCCAAAGAACAAGTAACCGGTGCCCATAAAGGGTTTCCTCCCTGGCAAAAAAAAAAAAATATCCAAAATCGAAAAATAAAAATGCACATTGAAACTCTGTTTGGCCTCGACGATGGGGTCATCTTTTAATTCGTAATCAAAATGTCTGGGTACTTTTTTTCGGCGTCGGAAAAGTTATTTGTAACAGCATTTGAAACCGGACATTGGCGGCAAATTTAAATAGGGTGCGTTCTTTTGCCCTGTGAGTATTTGTGCCCCCACCTACTATACTACCAAATTAATAAGACCTATAGTTAAATTCACATTAAGTTTTAATGCCAAATGTCAAGACTTGTCTAGTTACTTTAGATTTCACCAACTTACTAAATTTCTTATACAGCTGAGATTGGTCAGTGTTTTTTCTTTTTATTTTCTGGAATTGTTCGGCCAACTCTTTTTATTTCTATCTCTTTTTAATCGTATGAAATAATACAAGATAGACATACTTTTTGTGCAGTACAATTATACTAATTATATTTAGCCATTGGAAATTTATATTTTATGAGTTGCTGCAGTATTTGACAAGTATGACAGAACTGAAATGTCACGGCATTAAAAGTTTATGTGAATTCAACTATACCTACATAATTATTCAAATAATATCAATTAGTTTTAATTTTTTGAGTAAACCTAAGACAAAATGTAATTGACGTGGGTTGCAGGGCGGCCACCTCCGTTGAGAATTCTTTTTATTTTTCCAATACTTATCTATCTGTAAAAAAAAATCTCTAATTAACACAAAGGGCGGCTGCCTCATTCTTGACAGCTACTGCATAATTTTTTTTTGAAAACTGAATTTACCATTCTTATTTGACCCTTCATATTTATGAAAACTTCTAGAATTTTTTTTTACGTCTAACATTTTTTTCTGTGAAACTGCAGGCGGCTTTCGCCGCCCTATAACTTTGGCCGCCCTTGTGCGGGGGCACTCCCAGCACACCACTCAGAAACGGCCCTGGTGATGAGATATTATACAAAATTATTAATGAAAATTAGAACAATACCAAAAAATAATGTGGTCGAATGAGGTGTTGAAAATTATTGTCGTTTTTATACACACACATAGCAATTTGATATAATAATTCGGTTCTGCAAACTCTCAATAGTGTATTTCGATTAAGAGCAAAAGATACAACGTATTAATTATTTAATGATTTTTGTTTTCCAGAGATAGGTATGCAATAAAATTGTTTTTACATGTAAAAGTATGTATATACTTCGACAAAGTTTATTGAAACTTAAGATTTTTCTCTCCCTCAATTCACTAGGTACCTACTTATACCTAAATGATTTTGACAGTCTGTTAAAACTCTCTAATTTTCTTTTGCTCTCTTCACTGTTCTGCCCAAGACAGGGCTTTTTCACTACCCCTTGACGTTCCAGTATGTTGACTTTTTGTCGGTCTTCTGACTATTCATATTTTACACCTCGTGTACACCATTGAAAGCTTCATTACGGCTCAATCCCACTTATTATTTTCTCTATTGCTAACATCAGCATTGTACTATTTACTTTGTTTTTCTGATGAAGTGTTTCTACACTCGAAACATATCGAATTATTAAGAATTATTCTAGGTTCGCCTAGTTATTCTAATAAACTTGTGGAGAAAGACTTTGTGCTTTTCTTTTTTCTATAATATAATTTAATTTTAATTCACCGTTTAAGTCACCAAATAAACTGTATATTTAAACCACCCTCTATATTGCAACTAAGATTTGGGCGTAGGGTTAAAAGTTCTCTGGCATTATTATCTGTTCACCAAATTTTAGGGTCTCAATATGTCAAAGTTAAAAAATATCAACAATTTTTACGTTCAGGTTTTCGGCAAAAAAAAATTAAATCTAATTATTATTGTAGAAACGGTAAGAGGTAGGTATAGGATAACATCAAAGCAAATGTTTAAGAAGTTAATAGGGGTTTTGAAGATAAAATAAAATATAGGGTGTTCCATTAAAAATATCGAAATTGCTACTAATTTTTGGTAGAAAAAGCAACACTATAGCATCCAAAATATTTTAGATAAATAGAGCATGTTCGTCTATGTAAATGACCATATTTTCAGAACAATTTGTTACCTGGTTCGTTGTATACGTCTAACGTACCGTCCATCGTGAATCCTGTATTTATAATAATAAAATAAGTTTATTTAAAATTTAATAATATAATATATATGTTTATGTTGTCTTCTATAAACTTATTTTCCAATCTCCTGAAGCTGAGCTTGTTAGAGGCAAATCTTATTTTTTGTTTTAGTATGTAAAATTATAAATCATAAATATGCATTAAAAATCAAGTTTTAAAATAAAAATATTAATTTATAGTATAAACGCATTTTTTGTTAAGAAATATATTACCTATAATAAAATTATTAATTTATAATTTTTAAGTAAAAATATTACTATATAAATTATTCAGAACAATATTAATAAATTAATTAATTAAAGCATTTCTAAAAATATTTTTAAATTGCCGGTTTTTAATATCCATGTTTTTATTTCGACTTAAAATTTTTTTAATGAAATCAATTTTTTAATTTTTGTTGGTAAATAATCGTTTAAATAAAAACATAAATCTTTGAAATTTTTTGTCCTATGGACTTATTTATTTTAGGTTTTATGGTTATTTCATTTTTATGACGTCTATTATGATTATGGTTTTTAAATTGTATAAGGTTTTTATTTTTAAATATATACCTATATTAAAATGTTATAAATGTAAAGTTGTCTTATATTCAACTCTTTTGTTTTTTGAATATAATTCTTTTGAAGGATAAAGATAATCTTTATTAAATAAAATTTTTAGAAACCTTTTTTGTAATATTTCTAATTTTTTAACTAAAGTTCTATTTATTCCTCCCCAACCTAAAATGCCGTAATTTTAATAAGTTTTAACTAACGCGTAATATAATATTTCCATATGTCTTACATTTAAAGTTTTTTTAATGTTTTTAAAAATCGGTAGTAAACTTCTTAATTTTTTAATAAAGTATTCTTAGTGAAAATTCCAATTTAATTTACTGTCAAAAATAATTCCTAAATATTTTATTTTATTAACTTTAAAAATTTGAATGTCTTCATTTATTTGAATACTATTCATATTTCATGGTAGGTTATTTAGGTTTAAAGCAAAAGGAATATAATTTGTTTTATTAAAATTAATTGTTAAAAAATTGTTATCAAACCAATTTTTTATAATTTTAAAATTTTTTTTAAATTTTATTATTTAAGTTGTCCCAATTTGCATCGGTATAAAAAATTGTAGTATCATCTGCAAAACTATGAATTTGTCCATCGCAATTTATACTAAATTAGTCGTTAATATAAATATTAAAAAATAATGATCCTAAAATTGTTCCTTGAGGAACACCATATTTAAATACTTTTGGATAGTTTTTTTCTTTATCTGTTTGAACATAAGTTGGTCTATTTTTCAGATAATTTTTAATTAATTCTAATTGCTTTCCTCTGAATCTTATATTTTCAAACTTTTTAAACAGTAAATTATGGCTAACTATATCAAAGGCTTTTGCTAAATCTAGAAAAATACTAATACACGGTTTTTTATTATCTAGTGCATCATATATTAATTTGTTCTGTTAGATAGCAAAATAGCGTTTTGAGTTGATTTATTTTTTTGAAACCCAAACTGTTTATTATAGTTTGAAATATCCTAAGATTTCAAACCGGGAGGGGGTTATTAAGGGAAAGGAGCTCACTCATGACCACTGATCATTAAGATCTGTTTTATCATTCACCCCGTGTCATCGGCATATAGCGACTCCAGCAGGAATCCGATATTAGACCTCTGAACAATGATATTATCTAGACTGGCAATTCAGAAGTTCTGGGTTCAAATTCCAGGGGAGACGTGTAACTTTTTTTTATTTTAAAAACTTTGCTCGCCAAGTAACATTTTTCAGTTATTATTTTTTACGTTTGGCAAATAATAATAATAATAATAATAATAATAATAATAAGTTTATTTAAAATTTAATAATATAATAAATATGTTTATGTTGTCTTCTATAAACTTATTTTTCAATCCCCTGATGCTGAGCTTGTTAGGGGCAAATCTTATTTTTTGTTTCAGTATGTAAAATCATAAATCCTAAATATGCATTGAAAATCAAATTTTAAAGTAAAATGCTAATTTATAGTATAAACGCAGTTTTTTTTTTGAAGAAATATATTACCTATAAGAAAATTAATAATTTATAATTTTTAAGTAAAAAATACCTATTACTTAAATTATTCAGAACAATATTAAGTAATAATGAATCAAAGCATTTCTAAAAATATTTTCAAATTGTCTGTTTTTATTATCCATGTCTTTACGTCGACTTAAATTTTTTTTGAATGGAATTTGGAATGAAATCAATTTTTTAATTTTTGTTGGTAAATAATCGTTTAAATAATAACATAAATATTTGAAATTTTTTTGTCCCATGGACTTATTTATTTTAGGTTTTATGGTTATTTCATTTTTATGACGTGTATTATGATAATGGTTTTTAAATTGTATAAGGTTTTTATTTTTAAATATTATATATATTTAGATGTTATAAATGTATAGTTGTCTTATGTTCAACCTTTTTGTTTCTGAATATAATTCTTTTGAAGGATAAAGATAATCTTTATTGAATATAATTTTAAGAAATTTTTTTTGTAATATTTCTAATTTTTTAACTAAAGTTCTATTTATTCCTCCAAAAACAAAACAAACTTAAACTATTTAATACAGGGTAAGTCATTGTTACAAAATAGTTAGCGACAAAATTTATTTGCTGTTAAAAATAGTAATAAAGGGTCCCACATATGAAAAATAGTTTAATTCCTTACCTTTTAACTCAATTAGTAGTTTGCAGGACATGGCACACAGAGTTAAAAAAATTACAAAAAAAGTCACCCACAATACTAGACCTCTACAAAGTTTAATAAACTATTTCAAGTTCTAAAAATAACAGTTCCAAAATATTTCGTTACTTATTGTCATTAATAAGTAGGGCGATAAGAATGTTTTCCCGATTGAAAAGTTTTTCGCGCTCATTCGCGTAATATTCCTGCATACGCTGACACGTCGTCGCTCTCGAACAAAACGCGACGCACTGAATATCTGAATGGACGTCGCGACGCCTGAATTTTCCTACTTTCCATTTGCGCGACGCTGCTTGTGCCAAATCTCAATGACACTTTACAGGGATTTAGATCATTGATTCATGAATGAATACGTAAATAAACATTTGCTTGCCGAAAGGTCAACCTTTTTGGGTTCCGTATCTTTACGCGAATATATACAGGGTGGGGATTTTCAGTGGAATGCTGCTCAATTTTTAGCGTTTCAGTTAAACATTTTTAAAATTTCTAAATTAAATCGATAAAAATTAAACAACTTGTCAAATGTAACAAAGCTGGCTGTATTACCATGGAAACAAGGTTATTGGCGTACGGATGGGTATGTCTCAAATGGGGCACAGTTTCAACAATTGTTACGCTAAAAAAGTGGCATTACAGTTTTCAAGTTTTTTTTTTGTAATTATTCGTTAAAAATTAGTTTTTATTAAATTTCTGACACATGGTTTGAAAGATGTAAAAGAAAAGGATATGGACAGATTCCTTTTTCAATAAGCTTCACAAAAAGGTGCCACAAGTGGTATTTGAAAAAAAAAAAGTTGGTTAGGGCTGCGCCCCCCTTTTGGGGGTCCCCATTGTTTTTTACATGACAAAAGCGTGGCCCATAAAAAATCTTGAAGGACATATTTTTGGATTTTAGAGAAATCTTATTCTCAGAGCCGCAATAAGCAGCGTTCCATTTAAAATCCCCACCCTGTATAGCAGAATCCGTATCGCGAATAAAGCTACTGTTCTCTGTCTGTCAGTCTTAATCACAGAACTATAAAAAAGAAAGAATGCTTAATAGGCTGTATCAAGGCTTTCTGGAATTTAAGGAGTAGTAAGTGAAACAGAATACAGGCATGTTCATTAAAAAACATAAAATTTTGAAGTTTAACTCGTGAAGCAAAGATACAAACCAAACTGTCTAGTCGGGAAGCAAATAAAAATGGTAGTTGTATTTTGATATTTTTGTCACAGAAAAAAATGGGTTTATCTCTGTCACGAATTTTTATAGATAATTAAGGTCTTTTTATTCTAAAGTAACGAAAATATTGCACCACTTCATGGGCAATTTTTTTATCGATATAGGACGATTTTGGACTTTAAAGAAATGGTGATAAAGGGGCTCATATCCGAATTATTCAGTCGTTGTTTTTTGTTGAGAGGCCCGGGAATAAGCTAATGTAGAAATATGCTGGTTGCCAGAAACCTTTTTTTTTTTAATGAAGCCATAATGTAGGCACTATAATAAATGTGGTAATATAGCTTCATTAAAATTACTCCCAAAACAGAAAATGCATAATGAATCCTATCGATTTTTTTTAATCTCTTGTATGGTTTTTAATGCCTTTTCCCGGGATCCCGGACATTTTTTCTATCTCGAAATCCCGGGATTGTCGTTTATTTAATCCCGGGATTTTCGGTATTTATCTTTGCATGTTTCATTAATTTATATCGTGCACAAGGTCTAGGTTGAGCGAGTTATTTTTTTAAGAATTTTTTTTAAAAAACAGGTTGAAAGTAACTTTTTTTCCTACTATCAGAATCGTTTTTATGTTATGTTTTTACATTTTTTTTTTATTTATAGGTTATATTTATAGTGTACATATATGTTCATTGTTATTCTTTTTTAGTTATTAAAATTAAATTAAGAGAGTATGTTTTAGTTTCTTGGTTTTGTATTAATGTTCTGATAAAGATATAAATAATGTTTTTATTTAATTAATAGGAAAAACTCCAAGGAAAATTATTTTTTTATAAATCCCGGGACCAATCCTGGGATCCCGGGATTGAAAAATTATAATCCCGAAATCCCGGGGTTGAAAATTTCCTCAGTGATTGAATTCCCCAGTAGGTACCTATTTACGAACGTCCAAATTATTTCATAGATTACCTATACTTACTTTTCTGTTATTATACAGGGTGTTTGGGGAGGAAAGAACAATAATTTGGAAATGTGTTCAGAGGCTGAAAATAAGAAAAATAACCCCATCTGTTTTAGTTCGATTCTCAACCATTTCTGAAATAATAGGTTCTAAAATTTTTGTAAGTTAATTTTTATTTTAAAAGCGAATAATTGCAGGTACTGCAGAACTTAAAGAATATTTTTAAAAATCCCTCTACCAACTTCAATACATTTTTCGGCACGTTTGTTAATCGCTCGGGTAGCACGTTTGATTTGGTGGGGATTGTTTTTTATAAAAGCTGCAGCATTGAAAATTCGATCGCGAAGTGCTTCTTTCGTTTCCACTGTTGTTTCATATACTAGCGATTTCATCCATCCCCCAAGGCTTTTGGCCATTTGGTTTCTACCAGTGCCAAAAACACAATACATACACATATGTGTGATTCTCAAAATTTGGGAACCATTTGGAAAATGGAAAATTGAAAACAATAAATATTTCAAAAATTATATTTTTTAAAATATGTTACTTAAAATAATGAACTTAACACACACCGATAGGTAGCAGAGATCATTTTTCATTATTTTTCGAAAAAAATATACCTTGTAGCTTCGGAGTTGAGTATTTTTCTACGGAGTTGTCTTATATTTGAGTTCTCCGTATTATTTGCATAATAATCCAAAAAGTGTAATTCCAAAAAGAAATGTAACCTTTTGTTTTATTGATTTAAATAATAACGAAACCTATATTTTCTTAGCTCATTAATTACCATCAAGCCTAGGAGTTGATCAAATTGTGCTTCGGAGTTGGTCCACATATCTACAATGTATTGTGTTAAGTAGGAGTAACCTTTCTTCAATGAATAAACCTTTTTTTTTTAATTTCTCAATGGCCCTGTAGGACTTTGATCTATCTCTCCTAACTCTTCTTCTACCAACATCATATCTGCCCATTCTCCGTTCTTCTATTGGGACTGGGGTGGATGGAGGAGGAAAAATTTCTTGTAGACATTACTCCTCGGAGGAGTAATGTCTACAAGAAATTTTTCTTCAGCTGCCTTTAGTTCTTTTTTCTTTCGTCTATATTGGCGTGAACTGTTTGCCGAATTTAATCTTTTCATTTCTTGGTCTCTTCTATTGATCTTGAATTTTTTAAATTTTGTTTGACTCTACTCGCCTATTCCATCGTTCTCGCTCCTTGGACTTCTCTTGTTCATATAATTCCGGCTTGTTTTTCATTTTCATTCTTCTTAAGCGTTGTAATTTCGATTTTCGTTCTCGTTTCCGTTTCTTTTCTTGGTCGGACTTAGAGGCCATTATCTGTGAAGAAATATATTTATTTTTTCCATTACCTTGTTAAATTATTTATACTTTATAGTAGGATCTGTAAAGTCACATCAACTCCGAGGCACAACATCAACACCGAGGCTCCTATATGCCTCGGAGGTGATTGCCTCGGAGTTGATGTTTATATGTTTTTATCTATAAAAATCGATAAATGTATATATACAATTATATTTTCAGGATAAGCAGTACAACAAATACACCAAAACACACTTTTAAAACCAGTTATTTAAAAAAATAAAATAACAATAATATTTTTATGATTTGACCGGTGTTGACGCTATAAAAACATACGCTTACCTTACAGCCACTTTAAGATATCACTAAAGATCACAAAAACACCGAACGTCTATCCTCTTTCGCGGCTTGATCTCAACTGACATTTAGTTGGAATCCCCACTACTTAGGAATTCTAAAAATACAATCCGGGCCATAATTTTTCGAGAAATGTATGCGACCTCGGTGTTGATGCGAACGCTTGGATACAAAATTTAACCTTAAATATCGAAACATTGATTCCGTATTCCATAATACAGTGGTCATAGAACAAACCTCTTATATTTTGGTATTTATATTAAGTTGTTACAGATTATTTACATCCCATTTTATATTCGCTAAAAACGAGAATACTTTAAAAATCATTGTAGTTACAGCCTCGGAGTTGACTTTGGGACTCTTGTACTGCCAATAACTTAGTTATTTTTATTTAAATAATTTTAGTAATAAGTAGTTTTAATAAAATACACCACTAGTTAAATTATCCTGACATGAATTAATCGAAATGAGCAGAATATTCCGAAAAAAATTACTGTTACATCAAGTGGTTCCCAAATTTTGAGAATTCCACATATCCATCCCCCAAGGCAATAATCAAGCGGGTTTAAGTCTGGTGACCTCGGTGGCCAAACTTGCGGGCCACCTCTGCCAATCCAGCGATTAGGAAAACGATAATCCAAGAAATTTCACACACGGAGACTAAAATGAGGTGGGGCTCCATCATGTTGGAAGTACACTGAACTGAGCTTCATCGCTAAATAAAATGTATTTTGATGGATCGTTGTTAATTCGAAAAAAATACATAATTTTAAAAATAGTCAGTGGCGCGCAATTTTTTTGTCAAAAATATTAGTTGGACTGTCTTCCGGGACGCCACTGGACTTAATAATTTTAATCTAATTGAGGCTAAATTATCCTCTTGTTATTACAAACAGAATTGCCAAATTTCAACAAAATCGAATAAAAGAGTATGGAGATATTTACGAACATCCGAATTTTTTTTTAAAGTTTGACACCCTGTATCGTAAAAACTATGCATTTTCGGACCCACGTTTATATGAACTTTTCTTCTTAAAATCACTATAAAAAGCACCCCTAGGAGTTTGGCCACATACTTAAATAACACCCTGCATCTTCTCGATAACTTTCCTGATTTTGGCAAATTTATTTTCAACTTACCTTCATAAGATTTCATAAAATACTAAAACTCCCTAGTTTTATAACTTTAATAAGACACTTTTAGATTTAAACAGTTTTATTTCAAAATATGCTAGGCTCAAATCTAGGCGTCGCGATGCCTCAACAAACCTCTAGATGCACCACCCGCAAACTATCCTCTGTCAGAAAGACCGCCGAGTGGTGTCTCGTTTAACTTCAAGATCTGGAGAACGCTATAAATCAGAACAGGGGTTGCCCCGGTAAAGACTAACCTGATCAGGTGGGGTGTTGCGCAACCAACCGACAAGTGCGAGTGCGGGATGATACAGGATATGGAACACCTCCTACAGTGTGCCAACTGTCCCGTACACTGTAACCTCGACGATTTATGGCAAAGCAAACCCAAAGCATTGGACGTGGCCCAATACTGGGCCGAGAAATTTTAGCATATTCCGGACACGAAAAAGTAAAGTATTTCAAAATAAGTTCAGCAGACGTTTAAACATTTATTGATGTAAAGACAAACCTATGTAAATGTGTTGTCATGAATTGACAAGCGAAACTAACCTAACCTCTAATTATTTAGGTATTAGTCCGTACCGTCGTGACGCCACCTGTACTGTTACCCCTCGGAAACGCCCCCACCTGGATCCGTCAAAGTGCCTTTGTGAATATGTTATACTTAAATATTTTGTGTTATCATTGGCGGTTTGCCTTGATTTCCATGGTTTCGACTGCTACGTCACTGCATATAATATTGAGTTTTGAGTAAGGTGAAGTGGGGTAAATGTGATAAAGGGGCAAATGTGATAATGGTTCATAATTTTCATTCAAAATTGTGAGTAGTGCTGCCATCTACCGCACACCTCTTTAACCTTGAATACCAATAGGCGCAACACTAGAGCGAACCTAATTTCCAGCCAATGTAGCTGCAAGCGGCCGCACAAGGATTCGTCATAATATAACCCAACATTCCAGTTGACACGTGTTTAGCAATTTTTAAGTGAAATTAATATTTTCTGAGATTAAGCCTGCTTTAGTATTTTAAAACTTAGTCTTTATAGTTATATAGCGTGTGTACAAATCATAATGACTAAACAATCACGACGTCGTACTTTTTTTTACTATATCACATTTGCCCCGTAAAAAATGATTTTTGGGGCAATTGTGATATATGACGTTGGGGCAATTGTGAAGTACATAATACATTTACCCCGTTATTCTAGATACATTATGGTGCGAACATATATCAAAAAAAGAAATGAAGCTGATATGAAATATACAAAAGAAAATGTAACTTTGGCAGTAAAATTTTCAAAAAACACATTTTTATGGCCAAAAGTTTTTACTTACATTCCCTTTAGCATTTGTTTTGACTACAGAGGAAGTTAATTTTTTAGTTTTTGCGTGTCAGTTCTGAATAAAGTTGATAACTTTTTGCCCTCTTGATATAATTTGATTTTGTAAAAAGCAAAATAATGAACAAACTACAATTGTTATACATTTGCCCCATTTTATTTCAAGCACCTTTTTAATAGGTAGCTAGACAGCATTATCACATTTGCCCCAAACTTCGGGGTAAATGTGATATACTGACATGGTTTAAAAAAAAAATTCCTAACATATTTCAAAAAGAAGCTGAAAAGATGTCAATTCTAGAATCAATTCAGTACTATATCTGAGGTATTTAGTATATTTTAATTTTTTTTGTTCCATCAAAAGTGTAAGATCTATTACTTTGTTTGCGAACTATTCCAAAACTATGTCACATTTACCCCACTTCACCTTATAGTATAATATTGAGTTTTGAGTATAGTATAATATGCTTCCTCACTAACTTCCTTAAAATCAAGAAGGCTATGCGCTTAATAAATGGCTCATCCTAGGTACTTTCCATTTGTTTCTTTTAAACGGCAAAGCAAAGTAAAAATCTTTGCTTAGCTAAGTTGTTAAAGGAATACTTCGAGAACAAGGTAAAGTTCGTATGGGAAATAGAGAGGGTCATACTTATCCCCGGCAAGGGGGTAGGAAAAATTTTTTTGCTGTGCTAAGTTAAATTTTTAAAAGGAAAGCTCAATTTAGCCGCTGGCTTTGCTTTGCTATTTAAAAGACGCTTAAAGGATCTATGCTTATAATATCCCTGTACTAATGGGGTTTTGGTTTTTATAGTTTGTCCACTAATTTAAGTTGACGGCATCATTCTAACTGACTGTAACTGCACAGGGTTATGTTATTCGGGTTTGTTGAAAGGTCGAAAAACAGAATAGCTAACAATGTTTGGGCATCACAGTTTACCATAAAGAATTTTTTAAATTTCTTTATGATATATCTTAATAAAACAATGCACCTACTAAGATTCATTACCTATTGAAAGTTATATTCTCTGCAGCACTTTTCTCACTATTAAAGTAATTATGCACTAAACACAATGGCATTGTTTTGAAAGTTTATATATCACAAAAATAACAACCAATTGTTCAATAAAATGAGTGAACACCAGCACTACTAACAAAACGTCACTTACATAAAACTTCTTTTCCACCCTGTATAATATTAAGGTGCATTGGTTACGTCATAGGCGTACCATACTATTAATCTGCATGAAACAGACTTTCAAACTCTGCGAACCGCATTAAAATCTGTGATATCGTTTCCGAACTACAGACCTGTAATAAAGGTGTTTGTAAAACAATTTGTCGAACTTTGTGATGGACGAAGAAGGAAGTAGTGAATTGACTGCAGTTTATTTATCTGTAAAGCTACGGATTTGGGGATATAATATATTTACTAATAACACCAAGTCAATAGGTTCATAAATATAAGATATTTATTAATTTAATCTTACTTTATTTACATAATTTTTAAAAAAGTTTTCAAATTGTCTACATAAAAAATGTATCTAATGTGAAACTGCAAAAAGATTTTAAATAATAATTATCTAACCAGGAGCGCCCACTTCCCGGACGCTTCTTTGGAAAAGTAGCACTTTTCCTGCCTAGCCCGGGAAATATAAAAGCGTCCGTCCGTCCGGTTTTGTTGCCGACCGATAAGTAAAGTGAAGACTTGCGTTAGTGGCACAATTAGTTGATCAATGCTTAAAATCTTTTTGCAACCCCTAATAAATGTTTCCACTAGGTTTCAACCACTTCCATCTGATTTATTTTCTTGTGATCACTATTCTCAACTTCTTGCAATTGTACTACATAATCCTCGGTTCCCTCGTCTTCGTGGGTACTAAAGGCTTGGACTTCGCCTTCAGGGCCTGAAAAATGTTTACATTGTTTATGACAAAAAAAAATGGTATAATGCGAGGCGATAAGCTTCTCTACTAGAGAACTCCTACCAACGAGAAGCGGCAATACCTGTCGTAGCCTTGGATATCGACTGGCCCGTTTGCACTGATCTTCACAGAGCGAATATTAGCCAAATCACCTTATACGCGGAAAAAACTTACTTGTTTTTTACACTGGGAAATAGCTCGGCAAATATACAGGGTTAGTTGAAATAACCGGAACGGCTAATTTTCTTTAAAACCACCAAGGCTAAATCATTGAATTTTGGTACAGGTGGATAACTTAAAAAATTGAATTGAAAATTGACATTTGCGACGTTGCCAGATTTTTAGTTTTTTCTGTAACTCATGGAATGTTTTTTTTCAAATGTAACACTACTCTTTTTTTTATTGAATTCGATTTCTCCCATATCAACATTACCATTTCCTGATCATCAAATTTTTATTTCAAATAGTTCTATGGGAAAAAAAGTTAATTAGTTACAACTCTAACTCTAAAAAAGTTCAATCTATTTCCATTTAAAAACGTTTCAAATGATGTGAAAAGAAAGGTTGGTAGACATAATGTACCTAATGGTATCGATAACGATAATAACAACAAACAACTACCAACAATAACATAGCTAGTAAAAATTACTTACATATTATCGGTTTCATAATCAAATTTATGTAGTGTACTATTATGTAAGTAATTTTTACTAGCTATGTTATTGTTAGTAGTTGCTGTGGTTATTATCGTTATCGATACTATTAGGTACATTATGTCTACCAACCTTCCTTTATTTGAAACGTTTTTCTGATAGTATCAAATTTTTATGTCAAATAGTTCCATGGGAAAAAAGTCAATTAGTTACAACTCTAACTCTAAAAAAGTTCAATCTATTTCCATTTAAAAACGTTTCAAATGATGTGAAAAGAAAGGTTGGTAGACATAATGTACCTAATGGTATCGATAACGATAATAACAACAAACAACTACCAACAATAACATAGCTAGTAAAAATTACTTACATATTATCGGTTTCATAATCAAATTTATGTAGTGTACTATTATGTAAGTAATTTTTACTAGCTATGTTATTGTTAGTAGTTGCTGTGGTTATTATCGTTATCGATACTATTAGGTACATTATGTCTACCAACCTTCCTTTATTTGAAACGTTTTCCTGATAGTATCAAATTTTTATCTCAAATAGTTCCATGGGAAAAAAGTCAATTAGTTACAACTCGTAACTCTAAAAAAATTCAATCTATTTCCATTTAAAAACGTTTCAAATAAAGGAAGGTTGGTAGACATAATGTACCTAATAGTATCGATAACGATAATAACCACAGCAACTACTAACAATAACATAGCTAGTAAAAATTACTTACATATTACATTAATTTGATTATGAAACCGATAATATGTAAGTAATTTTTACTAGCTATGTTAATGTTAGTAGTTGTTAGCTGTTATTATCGTTATCGATACTATTATGTATTATGTCACCAACCTTCCTTTTTACATTATTTGAAACGTTTTTAAATGGAAATAGATTGGATATTTTTAGAGTTAAAGCTGTAACTAATTAACTTTTTTTCCCATAGAACTATTTGAGATAAAAATTTGATACTATCAGAAAATGGTAATGTCGATGGGAGGAATCGAATTCAATAAAAAAAAGAGTAGTGTTACATTTAAAAAAAAAAACATTTCTTGAGTTACAGAAAAAACTAAAAATCTGGCAACGCCGCAATTGTCAATTTTCAATTCAATTTTTTAAGTTATCCACCTGTACCAAATTTCATTGATTTAGCCTTGGTAGTTTTGAAGAAAATTAGCCGTTTCGGTTATTTCAACTAACCCTGTATATTAAATTACTGTTGTAGTGCACGTGCAAATGTTATAATATAACCTAATTTATTTGCCATATCAAAACTTTTAAAATAACCATATACAAAATATACCTTTAGATCTGTAGAGCTTATCTCGTGCGCAAACAAAAGTTAATTTTTATGGGTGAAAAAATACGTGTGTACACACGACTTGCCAGTCAGATCCCTTGGCACCCAACAGGGATGGGCATGCATACAACCCTCTTGTCATTAGGTTTTCCTTCTTTGGACATCTTGGACATCATATAAATACACTCCGAGACCGGGCGTTTCCTCTGTGTATTTCTTTGCTATTAGGTACTTTCCATTTGCTTCTTTTAAACAGCATAGAATAGTAACAATCACTGCTTAGCTAAGTTGTTAAAGGAACGCAAGAAAATAAAAAGACATACTTAACAGCGGCAAGGCAGAAGGAAAAAAGTTTTGCTTTCAGTTAAATTTTTAAAAGAAACACTCAACTTAGCCGTTGGCTTTGCTATTTAAAAGCAACTAATAGAAACTCGGTTATTGTTGATTGTGGGGGTTTAATATTTCGGATTTGTAGTTTGTGTACTTGTGTATTGTGTAGTTAGTAGTAGTTGTGAAGAGGCTCAATGTATTTCGATGATGTCGCTAAAGGACAGACCTACAAGAGAGTGAGTGCGCATGCCCACCGCTGTTTGGCGTCAAGAGGTGTTGCCCTCCAGACCCATGTGACCCGGAACCCATATAAGGGTGATTTTGTTATTTAAACTTAGTTCAGATAGACAGATACACCATCTCGATTCAAGGGCTTTCGGCTTTTAGAGCGGCTTATTGACTGTCAGGAAATATATTACTTTTTCTGTGTGTGTACTGTCGATTTATAAACATTATTGCACACATTTCAAACGAATGAACCTCATCATGGAATATGGTCCCCATGGATCCTAAACTGATCCGAGTTTTATTTTTGGATTTTCTCCATATATTCCGGCTCCAATACCTTCTGTCTTGGAACCGTCTGTGAATAATCCAAACTTCGCACTGAGTAGATTTATACTATTATTGACCCATTCTTCCCTACTTGGATGAACGATAGTGTAGGGCAGTTCGTTGTTGGGTATTTTTGTCATGATGCCTGAGGGCATTTTCATAATACTACTGGTCATAGTAGTTTCTAGCATTCTGGCATCCTCTAGGTTACATGACTGAGGCGCGGCGTGTTAATAGCTGCTTGGTACGTTCTGTAAGTGGCCCATTTGGCTTTCTTCTCCAAGTATACCGGGTGTTTCTCAAAAGACGTTCACCCCTATAATTTTTCTGTATTTATAGATGTATATACAATGAAATTTTGAGATTATGCATAAGAGATGAGTCTGCATTTGTTGACATAATTTTCAATTTGTTAGCACTTCCGATTTGACCGGAAGTGACTTTGGTATTTTAAATCGGACATCTTGTATATTTTTACTTATTGGAATTCAGAATAACATTCGGAGTGAAATGACACCTCACTTGTCATTTTTTGACGTGTTATAACATTTTTATCTTTATTCTACAAATTAATTAAATCTGTTAATTTATAGTCAAGTAGTATATAAAAATTAAAATTATGTCATAATAATAATTGACTTTCTAAGTTTCACGAGCGTTTAAAAAATTAAATTTTGTGTTCTTGACGTTTACTCTATTTTTCCAAATGGAACGATGGTGGTTTACTAAGATATTTAAAACGAGCATTTTTTTTTTCAACAATTTGATACCGTACACTATTATACTGGTTTAAAATTGACACGAAAAAAATTTCCTTGTATCAATCGCAATGTAAAAGCGTTATGCATTAACGGCAATAATTGCCGCCCTGTCTTTTCTAAAGAAATATAAAGTCGGCTTTGAAAAACAATGGAATGTTTTTGAAAACCAATATATGGTTTTAAATTAAAATTGTAATGTCATTCGTTTATTAAACTTGCATTGTAAATCAAATAAAATTATTAGTTTTACTAGAAATGAACAAATTGATATGCTCCTAATTTTTGGAGTGACCAGAAAAATTCTTCTGAAGCCGCAAGATTGTATGTATTGTATAAACTAATGACATTACCTACAACTTTAAATTAAAGCCATATTGCTTTTCAAAACCATTCCATTGTTTTTCAAAGCCGCCTTTATAATTCTTTAGAAGAGAGGGCGGCAATAATGCATAACGCTTTTAAATTTGCGATTGATACAAGCCAAATTTTTCCGTGTCAATTTTAAACTAGCATAGGAGTGTACGGTATCAAATTGTTGGAAAAAAATGCTAGTTTTAAATATCCTAGTGAACCACCATCATTCCATTTGAAAAAATGGAGTACACGTCAAGAAAACAATTTTCATTTTTTAAACGCTTTCAATTATTATGACATAATTTTAATTTTCATATACTGCTTGACAATAAATTAACAAATTTAAATAATTTATAGCACTCTAGATTGAAAATAAAAAATAATCATGAAAATGTTATACGAGTCAAAAAATTACAAGTGAGGTGTCATTTCACTCATAATGTTATGCTGAACCCAAATAAGTAAAAATATACAAGATGTTCCATTTAAAATATTAAAGTCAAGGTCACTTCCGGTCAAACCGGAAGTGCTAACAAATTAAAAATTATGCCAATAAATGCAGACTCATCTCTTATGCACAATCTAAAAATTTCCTTTTAATATTTATAAATATAAAAAAGTTATAGGGGTGAACGTCTTTTAAGAAACACCTGGTATATGAAGAGGGATTAGTCCCAATAGAACCTTTATGGCAGCCGTTGGTGTGGTGCGAATAGCTCCAGTGATCGCGAGGCACCCGGCTACACCGTATGACGTCAAACAGGTTCCCGGGCCATGGAGCTTGTTTTGAATATTAGGATAGATTTAATTCTAAAAAATTAAAGATTGATATTTAAGACGTAATATTTTGCAAATGTTAATTCTTGATGTGGCTAAAAATATGTGCGCAAGTTTCCTATTCATCGCAAATAGTGGCATACCGTGTGTATGCGTATCGTGTCCAAAATTAGTTAAATTCCAGCACGTGCTTTGAGAGATATTTAAGAGGGGTCTAAATAATTGAGGAGCTTGCGTTCAAAAGCGGCTATCTCCATTTAGAAAAAATGTTCAGGAATCGACAAAAACTTCTCATCCGTTCGCCTTAATATGTATAGATAGCAAAAAAAGTTTATTTATAGTTTTTTAGGGAAGTAGATTGATGCAATTTAAATTTTTTTTTCAAATCTCAATAGTTCTTGAGAAAAAATTAAAATTAATCTGGATATAGATGGTTTTGATCGCAAAGCCTTAAATAATCTCAACAAAAAACAATTAAAACGCTAGGAAACATATTTTTATTATAAGACTGGAACACAAAACATGTTTTTATTATGAAAACTCAACATAAATAACAAAAAAAAAAAAAAGAAATATAAAATATTTATATATGAAGAGCAGCTTCTTCATAAGAATATAACCACTTTTGATCGCAAAAAGAGGATATAGCCAGTTTTGATGCAAAAGGCCAATTTTACATGCGATTTTAACATACAAATAGCCCGTTTTGAACGCAAATAATCGTGCCAGTTGATAGAGCTTGTGGAACTTAACAGAAAATCGCAAAAAAAGCATATCAGCAAAAAAGTGATATAGCCGCTTTTGAACGCAAGCTCCTCAATTGCTTATGACTGTAAAAAATTACGGGTAAAAACAAATTAATCCAAGAACTCGCCGCATCACCTGTCATTAATGGCACCCTGTTGAACTCTGGTATATTTTACGTTAAGCGGTTGGCTACAGAAACAGAAGCGGACTAAGTACTTTTACCTTCGCCTTCGCCATCCTTTAAATTTTGTAAGGGCGTCTTAATATTTTGTAAAGATATAGCGTAGTTACTAATTTTATTATTTATACAATAGAATATTGACAGACCCGTACCTTCTAAAATAAGAATGTGAAAACATTATAAAACTAAAGGAAAAGAAGAAAACAACATTTATTTCTTTCAGTGTTTATTTATAAAAAGCAAAAATAGGTTTTTATGTATTTATTAAGGCCTTTTTACAGTCGGCAATACTATTTGCAAGTTGCAATTGTCTTGCTTATAAGCATGCGCAGTAGAGAACCAGCTGATCGGATTTGGCAATTCTCTTGCTATTGCGAAAAATCGGTCGTGATCGATTTTTGTTGCAAGTGCGTTTGCAATTCTGGTGGATTTGTATGCATTTTCATTGTGACCAACAAAAACGAAAGTTCCTAGAGAGGCCGCGCTCAAGCTGAGTTTGACTTCTGTCAGAGTTTGGGTTGTTTTTTTTTTTGTTGTGAGTTCACTGTTTCTTTGCGCTTATTCGGTTTGTTTTGTGTTTATTGTTATTCGGTTGTTTTCGCATTGACAGATTAACAACAGAGGCATTTATTTTTGTAATGTTAGCGATCCTTTTCAATGAAAATAGAATTGCCAGCTGTAAAACATCCTGCAAGACAAATTTCAGGCAATGTCATGCGCCTGCAATGCATTGCAGCAATTGAGTTGCAAACAGTATTGCCGACTGTAAAAAGGGCTTTATACAAGGTAAAAGTAATACATTTATTGCGAGGTGTAAGCTTTATGGTGCACGTCTAATTAAAACACCATATTGGGAAACCTTTCGGTAGGTATATTGTTACTTTCGTGGGCATTTTATACCGTGCGATCAAAAATTATTTGCATCAAAGAGGGCCTAGCATCTAAGGACGTAATGCTTAGCCCTAGAGCTTAATACCTGTTGGGTGTCAGTAACAATCAATCAGTTATTCAGTCACCTTTGACAGTCGTTACAAGTAATTTGATGCATCGCTAATTGTTCCAATTTCTTGAACAATTCACACAATGGGCTTGGAACAGCACAAAACATTCATGCTTGAAGCGTATTTTCGAAAAGGGGTTAGAGTAAATGGTAAGTGGCAATACAATCCGGGTTTGTGCATGGACGATTTTCACGAACATTTTCCTAACGTTGCTTTTATTGCTGGGGATTTTTATCATTGCCTGAAATGAACCGTGGCAGTGTTTAGGGAAACAGGTTCTATACAACACAAAAAAGGAGCAGGAAGACCATCTGTAAGAACAGAAGAACTTGTTGCAAACGTTCGTGAAATAATGCAAAATACGCCAACAAATTGTATAAGACGCCTGTCCCAAGAAGTGGGAAGATCAATTATTTTTCTTTCTGTATATTCTTACTTTGTTAATTTTGTAAACAACAAAAATTAATTTGTATTTGTCTACTTATTTTATTACTCATTAGTTTGGCATATCATGTCATAATATGAATTTGACAAAATTTTAACCTAGATTTGGTTAGATATATCGTACCCATATCATTGTGATCTAAACGAAGCCCTACGTTTTTTAATCCAAGCCCTCTTTGATGCAAATAATTTTTGCTCGCACGGTATAATATGGATATATATGGGGTGTCCCGTAACTAAGGGTCTATACAGCAACAGGAGATAGTGGACTTGAAAATCTGTCATTTAATTTCATTTCTTATACGGTTTAAAACATACACTACACAAAAACAGCAAAAAAAAAACACTTAAAAAACACCAAAATCGGAAGAAAATAATATGACGCAACCTGACGCAATAACTGAAATAATAAACCAAAAGAAACAAATTAAATCCAAAAAAATATTACCTTTACTTACTTGTATTTCAGTTTGAGTTTCAACAGAATTTTTTGAACCTACTGACTATTTTTTAAATCTAACCTGCCATATGATAGTCCTCTTCTTCAACTGATACTTGGTTTTCTTCGTCATTTTGATGACGTCTTTCCGTGCTATTTTCTAAATGTTCCACCGCTTCGTCCGTTGGATTTTCTAATTCAGCAAGGCTGTTATCGTCTACTGCCGATTCTGCAACGAAAAGATACATTCACATTATCGCCAATCATCTTATAATTGAAGACATAAGTGGATAAAGGTGTCATGTCACATTTTTAAATTTCGAAGTTATTCAATAAAACGCGTTATGACTTAGAACTTTTTTAATTATTATTTAATTTTATTTTCTAACACCGCATAAGTTAGGTAAAATTAACTAATTTTATTTGGTGCACTTTAATAATAAAAGCAAATTTATAGCTTTTTTCATAGTGCTATGTAACAAAATTGTAACATGACACCTTTATTCATTAGGATATGCTTGATGTTTGAGTGACTTAACACCTTTATCCTTAAAAAAAATCTTCTATTATGAAGAAAGTTGCATTTAAGGTTTACTAATAGTAAGACCTATACCAGGGTTGCTCAAAAAGTAGAAAAAGTAGTTTTTTAAAAAAATGCGACATAACACCTTTATCCACTCATGTCTTCAATTATAAAGTAAACACTCTCTTTTGAAGACCGTTTTCGGTTTGTTAGGAGTAAATTTAACATCATGATATAAAATATAACCTGTGATCTTTATTTGGATTATTCTAAGGTAATATATATTTTTACTAGAAAATCAAATCAAATTGAATAAATTTTAAGTCTGACAACTTTAAAACGCTTCTATAATCCATTATCACTTAATAAAAACACAAAGAGAAACGTTATCATGTAAATCAAGATACCTAGGTATAATGACATTTCTTGTGTCCATAGTAGAAGCTCAGAATAAAGGACTATACAGAAGCGACAAAGAGCTCTCAATAGCATTGCTTATATGGGAAACAAATCTGTGACGTCACGCTTGACGTGTGTGGCGCATGTCCTACATTTTACACTGAGAGAAACTCAGTATACGCTTACAATTCGGGTTGTACACTGGGAAAATAATATTAATATCCGCATAATGTAAGAAAACGTTAAAAAAATTATTTCAACGTAATTTTAAGTGAGTTTAGACAATACTCATTTAAAATCAAGAAATAAATAAGTTTCAAAATGTTGCCATTTTAAAATTTGTTTTTCATTAATGAAATCTGCCCCTCATGTAGAATCACTGAAATCCCGGCCAAAATACCAGAGTGGTACATACTATTTGAAATGCAAATGACTTTAGTTTTATTGGGAAAAAACTGAAACAATAAATGCTTTTTCCTTTTTTTATTACATACATTTCTTACATAATAAGTAGTTACATAGATTCATGCGGCCTTAATTACAATAATACAATACAAAATATATTTTTTAATAAATAAAATAAACATAACAAATAGTTATAAAGCGATGGCGACGTTCAAATGCATGCTCTTCGACTCAACCATCAAACAAAAAAAGATAATAAACTATATTTAAGACTATAAAATAATAAAGAAAATGATATTACGCACACAAAAAGAGGTAATTATTGGGATTTCTTAGTGAAAATGAATTTAAAATATCAAACAAATTGTTAAACCTTTCTATGACTTCAATTGTACCAAACGCGTCTGCAGGTAGAGCACCTAAAGTCATATATGTGTTCATTTCACTGGCCACTGTGTGGCTAAGAACTTGAGCAGCTAAACTAACTTTCATTTTTTCAAAATTGGAAGGTCGTAAATGAGCATTTGTCATTGTCATTGTCAGCAGACTTTTAGCAGACGGATGCTTGATTTGACAGTTGTCCCTCATTTCCCCCTCCTAAAAATTTTGGGCCGATGCGCTTTGTCGCTTCTGTATAGTTCTTATTCTGAGGTAGAAGCAAGGCGGCGCGACATGAATGACATTAGATAGTCCAGGAGTCTGTGAGTGATTTTGGTTAGATATTTTTAGTTTTAATGGGATAAGTTTAATATTATACTAACGATTTTTATATTATAATGAAGCTGGAACGCCAGTGGTAGGTTGGAATACGGTTGTCTACATTCATATTAATTATAAAAATTACAATTTGCTATGGAGGTTTTAGTTATTAAAATATAGTTGTGGCTCTTGGATTGTTAGTAGTCCTAGGTGTGTGTATGTACTAGAAATCCGACTGCGGTGACACTGAGGAAAATGATCTAATACAACAGGTTTGCTAAGACAAAGTTTTGTATTGATAGCTTATTTTGTATTAACCCATATTAAATAAATTGCTTGTGTATCAAACCCGCTTTATTGTTATATTAATTTCAGATTTGCTAGAAGTGTTTTATTGGTAGTAATCAGTTCCATTAGCAGCACAGTCTTGTTGAATAATGAACTACTTTTAATAAAACAATTTTGTTAAGAAATTGTATTTTCTCAATGCGACGCATTTTGTTCCCAGCAATTAAGCGCTTTCTCTACAATTAAGAAAGCAGAACAGCGTCCCTAAAAACGAATTGTATCCGTTAGAACCTATAATCCACAAGACGTTGGTGGGGGTTCGTAGCTATCGGCAATCGCCGCGCGCTGTAGTATTAGTTTCAACGTATTTGTTGCGCAACCCATTATTAGTATTAGACTTCATAATCTATGGACGAATTTAACTATCTCAGTAAACCATGTTGCATAATAGATAACCATATGCAATGTTAAACAACAAGAACAATATCACATTAGAAAATATTTAAATTTTTGAGAACTACAGTACTGATTTTTAGTGGTAAGTATATGCTTTATGAACCGTAGTAAGCAAATATTGATATGAATAATGTAAAATTTCCAGTGGCGCAACCAGGGGGGGGGGCTGCCGGGCTGCAGCCCCCCCCCCCCTCCCCCCGAGCTCAGAAACTTAGTCTATTCCTTTAATTGCAAACCAATTTTTCATGTCACGCCTTTTACTAATATTTTATATTCAGCCACATAATTTACATCAATCATGTTATCAATAGTAAAAGTATACTACGTCTGACTGAATGGACCGACCGAAATACTTCCACTGAGGCATCTGGATTACTGGCCAGCATTATAAGTCCCAAATTTGTGATCGCACTAATTTGTACATAAAGAATATATGCCTACACACTGCCTTTAAGCAAGATTCTACAAACAGTCCATTTAAAGCTAATGACGTAACAGATCAAGTTAAAGAAATAAGAGGCCTGGCAGATGATAATTTTCAAAATATTTTTAAGGAAGCTCAAGATCTACTTCGGAATACGATATTGAAATCAAAGTACCTAAACTACCGCCAAGACAAACACAAAGATTGGTTATAAAAACCGATTCCGCTGCTGAGTATTTTAAAATAACAATTTTTATTGGCCTCATAGCAAATCTCGAGAATCGGTTTTTAAAACATCGAGAAACCATTCAAAATTTTGAATGCCTCTTTCCATGATAATCAAGATTTTGATAGTCAATTTAAATGTTTTTTGAAACTTCACAGCTTCTACAAGAATGAGTTCCTTTAAGAGTTTTCCAATAAAACGATGTTAAAAGCTGAACTTGAGCTGTGGTATAAAAAATGCAAAAACAAAAACTGAAGGAAGATTTGGACAAAGTGTATTCCGAATGTGATGCTAATATATTTCCTAATATAAAAAGGCTTTTACAAATTTTTTTAACTTTGCCTATTACAACCGCCACATCTGAAAGGTCCTTTTCAAATTTAAAATATTTAAAGACATATCTGCGTAGCACCACGAAAGAGGACAGATTAAATGGTTTGGCAGTTCTTTATGCGAACCACGATATTGATATTACCGTGGAAGAAATTCTGGACGAAAAGGCAAAAACAAAACGAAGCATTTTACTTTAATATTAGTATTCTTAGTGATTACTTACAACTTATTGTATAAGGTTTTTGTTTTGTTTTAGTATACCTAAGTATAATTAATATAATACGTTACTTATTTTAAATACATTTTTACTAATTAAAATGAAATCTCTAATTTTTTTTTCATAAATATTTAGTTAGGGCCAGCGGCGTATTATTGCAGAAGTTTTAGGGGGCTGTCGCTCTCGTCAATCATACGTATTTTACCCAAAAAGGGGCGTGGCACCCAAGAAATTTTCGCCTGCGACGCAGGAAGGTATAGCCCCCCCCCCCCCCCCCCGCGAACTAAATTTCTGGTTGCGCCACTGAAAGTTTCATTACAACTGCCTGTCGGAACTAATACAGTATATAAAACCAGATTACACCCCCAATAGAACTTGATAATTACTTTGAGTACTCAGAACAATAATGGCTTTAAACCATTCTATGGTAGCACTAACTACTATTTCCTATTGGCTAAAAAACGACCTAGCTAGTTGTCTTACAGTAGGAAATCGCGTTGCTGTCACATATAGTATTAAACAGTTGTATAACGAGTATGTGAATTCTTATAAGGAATAGAAGGCTATTTCTCAGTGCATGATTGCTAGTTCACACTGCTTGTTCTAGATGACGCTGTTTACCCAATACTCAGTTTTTTTAATTTTCCCAATAAAATGAAATTATTTATTTATTTATTTATTTATTTATTTATTTGCAGGTTTTTTTTATAATAATATTAAAAATCAATAAAATTGTTTTTTTTGTTTTTTTAATAAAAATAAATCCAATGAAAGCATCATTACAAAACCATAGATTAACAAATCTGTCCGATTTTGTAATGAAAAAATATACACCCATTTAGATTATTAATTTTAATCACATCATAAATATATTTAAAAATATAAGTAGGTAAGTAATTCAAAAATATTTCACCCAAAAAAGGAAAAATTATAAATAAGAGAAATTATAATAGAAAAATTATAATATTTAGTATTATTATTATATTACCTATATCTTAATTGGCTTACCTTTATATAATTTTGCATAATCCATGATTTTAATTTTCTTTTAAATTGAAAGGGAAAGAAAAACTCTAAGTCTTCCTCCACTAATATTAGTGGAGGAAGACTTAGAGTTTTTCTTTCCCTTTCAATCTTTTACTCCACTTGAAGTATGGACTATTTCTTCAATTTCTTTTAAATGTCAAAAAACTCATAGCTTTCAGTAGTACGATATATTATTTTATTTGTGCTTAAAGAGTACAAAAGTAGCTACATTTTGATCAGAAAAATTAATGTTACTTTATTCTAATCATAAACCGAATGCAAATCAATTTTAGCCAACCCTGCTAGTTAACTTTGATGTTAAGTTAATTTGAATTTTTTTTGTTTTAAAGGTTTGTTCAAAGTCAGTTTGATTGCCGTTGATATATTCCATTTAATTTGGTTTTTAAAATTTTCAAGCATACTTTTCGCAGTTTAGTTGTTGTTTTTGGATTAGCTTATTTTTATTTTGGATAAAGTGCGAGAATAGGCCAATAAAAATGCAATAAAAGGCTAAAAATTTTAATAATCAGCATTTTCTTATTAATAGATATTGTCACTAAATAGCTGACAAATTATGGCAAAACAATCTTTACATTTCTTTTATTTAACGGTAAGAAATACGATATTTTTAACGAATAAAAAAAATTAATTGAAAATCGCAAAGGCAATCAAACTAACTTGTAATTTTTTAAATATTAATCAAAGCTTTAAATACACAAAAGTGTCAAATTAACTTAAGATTGAAGTTGCCTAGCAAACCAGCAGGGTTGGCCGACAAAAAAACTATGAGATAAATTACAAGAGGCGACCAAACTTCAATGTCGCAATGTATATGTTAGTAAAAAAAATATATGTATTTTTCATTAATATATTCAAAGTTACAATACTTAGCTTCTGCATGGGAATCTGCTTGTTTATCAAACTTAAAACCATTACAAAAATTAAAGACATTGCTGCAAGAACGAGGTAAGTCCACTTTTTTGCGAAAATTACATTTACATTTTGTTTTTTTAATACCCATTTTCTTCAATATTTTGTATTATACAGGGTTTCTCCGAAAGCACTCTGCTTGGACCAACTTTAATATTTTAAATGGGAACCCACATTTTTTTTTTAATTTTAGGATTCTGTGCATAATTGTGAACATTTTTTATCTAACATGTCATTATGATTTATTGACAGTTAAAGTTCGAAAATAAATACAACAATTAATTATTTATCATTTTAATAAATGTTGAAAATGTTGCCCAAAGGTTAATTGGCAGTAACCTAGACGATCAAAAAATTCTTTCTGCACATTTTTGACAACTTCCGGACTGATTGTCCGTATTTCTTAAACAATTCGATTCTTACAGTCCTCCATGTCCATTGGCTTAGTTTGAAAAACTTCACCTTTAAGGTAAACCCACAGAAAAAAGTCAAGGGGGGTTAAGTCGGGAGACCTCCGCGGCCATTCAATAGCTCCCCTCCTTGCAATCTATCTATTTTCAAAAATAGTATTAAGATAAGCGCGAACTTTTGAAAATAGATGGATTGGAAGAAGGGGGATTGAATGGCCGCCGAGGTCTCCTGACTTAACCCCCCTTGATTTTTTTCTGTGGGGTTACCTTAAAGGTAAATTTTTCCAAACTAAGCCAATGGACATGGAGGACTTAAAGAACCGAATTGTTTAAAAATACGGTCAATCAGTCCGGAAGTTGTCAGAAATGTGCAGAAAGAATTTTTCGATCGTCTAGGTTACTGCCAATTAACCTTTGGGCAACATTTTCAACATTTATTAAAATGATAAATAATTAATTGTTTTATTTATTTTCGAACTTTAACTGTCGATAAATCATAATGACATGTTAAATAAAAAATATTCACAATTATGCACAGAATCCTAAAATTAAAAAAAAAATGGGGGTTCCCATTTAAAAAATTAAAGTTGGTCCAAGCAGAGTGCTTTCGGAGACACCCTGTATAATAAAAAATATTGAAAAAAATGCGTATTAAAAAAACAAAATCGACGTGTCCGAGTGATTTTTAAAAAATTCAGCGTTCCCTAAATAATGAATTTATTCCAGACTTTACGTCCTCACTGTATATATATACAATTCGCCAAGCCCGAACGATTGGTGCAAAAACGATGTATCTACAGTGTATCCCTGGTTGCTTAAACCGATGTTGGACTTACCTCCCCCAAAGCAGATTGGTGCAAGAACGAGGCAAGTGCGGACTTACGCCATACAATATAATGTATGCTAAATAAACTTTCTGAAACGAGTTTTAAAAACGCTAGGAAGTTTTTTTCGATTATCTCGAAAACATGAAAAGTGGACTTACCGCGTTCTTGCAGCAGGGTCTTCAATTGCAAAATAAAATGATTAAATGTATACACAAATTACCACATTTAGAACCAACTGTTAATCTATATAGACCGAAAGGGTATTTACACGTTCAAAACATTTATAAATAAAAAATTCGAATTCTAATTCACTCTATTATTTTAAAAGAAAAAAATCAAACATAACACTTCAGGAGAACAAGATATTACATGATCATAACACCAGACGTTGTATAAATGATCAAATTATACCAGTAAAAAGTAATTTGGGAAAAACATCGCTTTTATATTACGGAATAATAAAATAAAAATCTTCCAAAAAATATCAGAAAAATTAAAAAATTGGCAACAATTATTAAAGAGATATTTACTAAATTAAATTATTGATACTATTTTTTTTAAATTGATTTTTTTGATTAAATTGGATTAACTTCCATTTTTTTATTGTTATTTTTTTTTAATGGTTATTATTTTCTATATTATGTTGTCACTTTCCATGTAATGAACTGTAAAAGTTAGTTTGGAATAAAGACATTTTGAAAGTTAAATACTGCAAGATATAAGAAATATAAATCACCTGTTGGTACGTCTCCATGCGCACTGGTCATGTGATCCCTAAGCGCGAACGACCGGGCGTAACTCGCTCCGCACATCCAGCAGTCAAATTTCAGGTTGTTGTCCCTCTTGTGCGTCTCCATGTGCGCCCTCACCGCATAGAGGGAGGCGAAGGGTCGGTTGCATTCGGTGCAAGTGAAGGGTTTAGTATGACTGCAAAGAGTGGATATAAAATAACGTTAATGTTTAGAGCGTATCTATTCATCCCTTACATTATGCCAGAGCATGGCAGTGTCATGCCGAGGAGTTGTTTTGGGTCTTTTTTTTGGATTAAGTTAAGGGCTTAATAACTTTTAAAAGTTGTTTTTTGCTTAGTGTCAAAACTAGAGATGAAACGGATATCCGGAAACTATCCGGTATCCGGCCTAAATTTAATATCCGGCCGGATACCGGATATTCAATAATTACGACATAATTCGTGACAATTCCCTAAAATCAACTTTAATACATAAATCTTTTTGTGGTAAATAATAACAAAATGGCTTAGAATTATGACTTGCTTTTATTTAAAGCTGAAAAAGTTACAAAAAGTCACAAAGAACAAAAAAATAATCTTCTGAAAACCTAAAAGTATCTTAATTCTTAATACTCAAAATTAACAAGTGGTAAATTATGGTGAATAAAGACCAAATTTTCAGAGTTTGCAGGCAACAGGCGATTTCGCTTGTTTTCGTACACCAAGTCAGCTTCGGAAAACAGTCTCTCGCTATAAACACTGCTGCAAGGAGCTGAAAGGTACACTTTGGCAAACTTGGTTAAATATGGATAGCGTTTCGAGTTAACTGACTACGATATTCGGCCGCCGGATATCCGGCCTCGAAGATCGCCGGATATCCGGAATCCGTTATCCGGCCAAATAACTATCCGTTTCATCTCTAGTCAAAACACCTTGTGGAATAATTAAGAAGCAAAATTACTTTAAAATATCAGTTTTCTTTAAGCCGCAAATATTCTTTGCATTTTGGTTTTTGGTTCGTGTCAATACATGCATTTGTTCTCACCCAAATTCAAAATGATCTTGACAATGTCAATAATTTAAATTTTTCCATAATTTCCTCATTGCCATTGCATACAAAATAAAATGTTATTGTAATAATCAAGATTTTAAACAAATAAATTTACGGAAAAAGGTGCGTATACCTAAGATAAAAAAAAAACATTTTCGCAAAACAAACTTAACATGTACCCACCGACAACAACTTTTTCACTTAAATACATCTGAATAATTTCTATCGCCTCCTCTAGCCCTTACTACGGCCTGTCCACGTCGGTTCATGCCATCAATTAGCCCACGAATATCATCCTGGGTAATATTCCTCTATTCTTTCTGACACGAAAGCTCATTTGCCACTTTTCAGTCTATAATGCCTCTTCCTAGTATATCCCATACATGCTCTATAGGATTTAAATCAGGAGAAAATGCTGGCCAATTTATTTTTTCAATGCCAACTTCTGTCAAATATTCAGTAACGTACATTGCTGCATGTGGTCGGGCATTATCTTGCATCAAGATAAAACTATCTCCGATAAATGGAGCAAATGGAACTACATGATTTGCCAATAAGTTCTCAGTATACCTCTGTGGTGTCAGCAATCCTTCATCAATAAACGCTAATTCAGTAGAAGCCTCCCTTGATATTCGTGCCCAAACCATTACGGAACCTCCTCCATAGCTAAGCCGAGGACTGAACGTACATTCAGCCAATCGTTCTCCACTTCGCCTCCATACACGCTCTCACCCATCTGGTGAGTGTAGACAGTATCTAGACTCATCAATAAAGAGTACACTGCTTCAACTTCCAATCTAAATGTTCACCACCAAATTTTAATCTTGCTACTCTTATGACGAGGTAGTAATTTAGGTCCAGTTGCTGGTCTGCGTGAGTTTAAATTATCCTCGTGTTATCTTCGACGAACTGTCCGAGAACTGACATTTTTATTCGAACCTCTCGAAGTTGGTTCGATTCCAAAGAGTTTTAAGTACAAGAAATCGGTCATTAATAGCATTAGTTTTGCGTTTCCTAAATTATTGACATAGTAGTAGTAACATATGTTTTATTTAGCAAAAAGCTACAATCAAATATTTTTTAATACATTTTTAACACATTTTTATAGATTAATTTTTAAATTTTAAAACGCAACCTTCTTTTAACAAAAACAGACAGAAAAGTTAAACATTTTGCAAATTGTATCAAAAATTACGTATCATTTTGTTTTTTAATTAAATGTAATTTTAAAGTTTTTTTAAACAGTTTTAATGAATTTTGAGATTTAATAGAATTTTCCAAATTATTAAATTATATTCTATCAAACCTTTATAAAAAATATATTTATAAGCTAATGTTTTAGATACTCTATCCACATAAAAATTTTGATTAGTTCTTGTTTTATAATTATGATGGTCATAATTAAAAGAACAAAATTTTTTTAAACAATCAGGCAATAAATTATTTTTAATTTTATGTATAAAGATACATACTAAATAAAAAATTAAATTTCTGACATTTAACCAATCCAAATTTTTCAACATAAAATTAATTTTTGTATATTTGCCACAGTTTAAAATAATCCGCATTGTCTTATTTTGTAAAATTTGTAATTTATCAAATATTTCCTCACTAGCACAATATAAAATGTGGTAATATAATAGTATTAAATACAGTTTTTTTAGAAAACAAACTCAAATTAGCACTGATTCTTTTAAAATAACCTACTTTTCCGGCAATCTTCGATATAATACTTTCAAAATAATTAATAAATTTTAATTTTAAGTCGATGATTATCCCTTAATATTTAAAACTGTTTACTAATTCCAATTTTTCACCATCAATTACAACATTTATATTTTGACAATTTAAATTATTACCAATACCCATACATTTAGTTTTTGAAATATTTCATTTTTATTTATTTACTTTTAGCCAATTTGATAATCTATTTATATCAGCATAAATAGGAAGACAAAAATCACAAAGTCATGGTCTCAATCATTTAATAAAAAACTAAGGTGACATGTTTCGCTCTCTACGGAGCATCATCAGACCTAAAATTGTATAGAGGTGTGACCCACATTACATTTTAATACTATTTAACAGCCTACCTTCATTAAAAACAATAAATGAAATAACACATTAAAAACAAGACGAGTACCATGTCAAAACAAACAGGTTACGATTAATCTCAACACTAACACAAAAAACGACAGTTATAAAAGCGGGTAGAAGGGAGAGTGAAGCAACCATACAGGAGAATACGACTAACAGAGCTAAGGCCAAGCGTAGAAAAAGCCAAAATATATAAAAGAAGAAGTCCCCCCGCCCAATGTTGTTGTCAATCTGTCAAACCAATTTCGGCGAGAGAACCAGAACAGGTTAAAAACTATTCAATAATTTAATTTAAGTTATTAAAAATAAGGTAAGGTTCAAAGTTGAAAACTTCATTAACGCAATTAAGGACTGGGCTCTTTTTTGCCCTAGTAATTTCAAGTTTCTCTAGTAAATCTAACTTTTTGCTCTTATCGCATTCATGCAGTATGTTTACGTTTTCAGATGTTGAAAATTGATGTCCCGAATCCAACAAATGATTTGCAAAGGCTGACTTGGTGTTAGATATATCCGTATTCTGGTATTTATTAACTAAACTAAGATGTTCATGGACCCTAGTGGAAATTTTCCTACCTGATTGACCTATATATACAGCAGGGCAGTCAGCACAATTCAAGGAATAAACGCCAGACTTAGATAGTGGATTAACTTTATCTTTAATTTTAACTAAATGTTGTTTTACAGTGTTAACGGTCTTAAATCCAAGTGAAATGTTAAAAGGTTTGAATAGTAGAGAGGCTTTTAATAAAGAACTTTCCATAATAAGAAGAATCTCAATAAACAATGGGTTTCCCTCTAGGTTAATTAATAAAATTTATTATAAATTTGTCAACAAATACAAATTATCTTATAATATTTTACATCAGAATACAGTAAACAACCCAAGCAATTATAGGTCTCTAACATTTTTTGGAAATATATCTTTACAATTAGCAAAATTTTTCAAACCTTTTAACATTTCACTTGGATTTAAGACCGTTAACACTGTAAAACAACATTTAGTTAAAATTAAAGATAAAGTTAATCCACTATCTAAGTCTGGCGTTTATTCCTTGAATTGTGCTGACTGCCCTGCTGTATATATAGGTCAATCAGGTAGGAAAATTTCCACTAGGGTCCATGAACATCTTAGTTTAGTTAATAAATACCAGAATACGGATATATCTAACACCAAGTCAGCCTTTGCAAATCATTTGTTGGATTCGGGACATCAATTTTCAACATCTGAAAACGTAAACATACTGCATGAATGCGATAAGAGCAAAAAGTTAGATTTACTAGAGAAACTTGAAATTACTAGGGCAAAAAAGAGCCCAGTCCTTAATTGCGTTAATGAAGTTTTCAACTTTGAACCTTACCTTATTTTTAATAACTTAAATTAAATTATTGAATAGTTTTTAACCTGTTCTGGTTCTCTCGCCGAAATTGGTTTGACAGATTGACAACAACATTGGGCGGGGGGACTTCTTCTTTTATATATTTTGGCTTTTTCTACGCTTGGCCTTAGCTCTGTTAGTCGTATTCTCCTGTATGGTTGCTTCACTCTCCCTTCTACCCGCTTTTATAACTGTCGTTTTTTGTGTTAGTGTTGAGATTAATCGTAACCTGTTTGTTTTGACATGGTACTCGTCTTGTTTTTAATGTGTTATTTCATTTATTGTTTTTAATGAAGGTAGGCTGTTAAATAGTATTAAAATGTAATGTGGGTCACAACTCTATACAATTTTAGGTCTGATGATGCTCCGTAGAGAGCGAAACATGTCACCTTAGTTTTTTATTAAATGATTGAGACCATGACTTTGTGATTTTTGTCTTCCTATTTATGTTGTTACTTTGGTCTCTTTGAGAAAATGGACGATTTTTTCGAATATTTATATCAGAATTTAGAGTATTTAGACCATCAAAAATATTTAAAACATTAATGTAAATTAAGGTGTCATCAGTAAACATTTGTAACTTACACTACAATATACTTACATCATCTAGATCATTTTGCATTTGGGTGACAACAAATGCACTTATTGACATGAACCAAAAACCAAAATGCAAAGAATATTTGCGGCCCAATGAAAATTGATATTTTGAAGTAATTTTGCTTCTTAATTATTCCACAGGGTGTTTTGACACTAGACAAAAAAAACTTTTCGATTACCTTTGTATAATATGTCAAAAAGCCAATTTCTCTTAAAATTTTTATAAACATGTTAAAACTAATAAATGAGCTCTCTAAAATATCACTTAAATCGGAGTAAAAATAAAAAAATTATAAAGCCCTAAATGAGATCCAAATTGTATGATGCCTTTTTTTGTACGGGAGGCAAAACAGTCAACAATTTGACAATATTTGACCAATCTCCAAGGAAGCAATCGAATTAGCAGGACCGTACATGTCTTACCTGTTTTTGTGTCCTGCCAACTGCACCGCAGTTTTAAAAGCTTTCGGACAAAACGTGCACTTGTAATTCCTCGCATCGGAATGGGTTTGCATGTGATGATTAAATACACTGTACGATTTAAACCTAAAAAATAAAGTAAAAACAATAATTATTTACTGAGAAAATAATTAAACCAAATAATTTAACCACCTCTTTAATACAAAATTGCGAAACCAGCGATCTGTCATAACAAATTGATCAGTAACAGGGACTTTCGTTGCGACAGCTAGAGGACACTACTTAATAGAATCAAAAATGTCTTAATTTTTCTCAAAAGTTTTAAATGCAATAATATATATTTTTTTAACTTAAGCAAAAAGAAAAATAAAAAGGAATAATAGTAATAATAATAATAATAATAATAAAAGTTTATTCAAATATTTTTTTTTTACATTTATTGTTAATATATAATTTTTTTGTATAAACTATCAATCCCGAACTCAGAAGTAAAATACTTGTTTTGAGTTAATAAATATAAATAATATAATATTTATTGTCAAGAATATATTTCATAATTCAGGCACAACTATATTATAATATAAAACGAATATAACAATATTTTATTGGTATATTTTATATCACTACAGTATACAAAGATACAATACGTCATGTATATAATATATATATATGTATATTTATTTATTTTATTCATTATAGCTTGGTATATTCATTATTTAATAATGGCGTTCTTGAATATTTCTCTTGGATTGGATAATATCCAATTTTTAATTTTATTTCTATAATTATTTAATGATTTAATTATTTTAATTGACTGTGGTAGCATATCAAAAATATATGAATTGATGTTTAAAAAATGTTTGTGTGGTATTGTTTTGTTTATTCTATTTTTATATGTAATAGTATTTTTATGACGAGTTTCATGTGTGTGATTAATATAATTTATTTTATTTCTATGTTTAAAAATATATATTAACATGTTGTAAGAAAATATTTGTTTAATATCCATTTTTTTGCTATCTTTATATAGTAAATCAGAAGAATATTGGTGGTCTTTTTCGTAAATAATTTGTATTTTTGAAAGGTTTCAATATTATTATGGTAATTCTTATTTATGCCTCCCCATCCTAGTATTCCATAATTTAAATGGGTTTGTACTGAAGAATAATAAAATATTTCAATCTTTATTTAAAAATTGTTTAAGGTGTTTTAATTTTGCTATAAGAATTCTTAGTTTTTTTACAATGTTAGTCACTATGTAAATCCCATTTTAAATGTTTTTGTTATAATTTATAGTTAATAAGTTTTCATTAAACCAGTTGCTTATTTTTATAAAATGTTTTTCAATAGTATTTTTTTAAATATTCCGATTTAGACCTTCATAAAAAATTACCGTATCATCAGCAAAGCTATGTAGTTTTCCTTGACAGTTTAAATTAAAAATATCATTTAAATAAATATTAAAAAGTATTGGTCCTAGGACTGTACCATGTGGTACTCCATAATTAAATATTTTTGGTGAACTAATATTTTCACCAAATTTAACATTATGTACTCTGCTATATAAATAGTTTGTAAATAAAGTTAATATTTGACCACGAAATCGAAATCAAATTTTCTAATTTGTTAATAAGAATTTTATGAATGACAGTATCGAAGGCTTTAGCTAAATTTAAAAATATGCATATACTGTTTATTTTATTATCATAATATTATAATAGAATATCTGTGAAAACCGGTAGCTAATATTAAAATAAGTTCCATCAGAATAAAATGACGTTTTAATGCGGTATTTGTAGGCAAGAAGTTACAAATACCATACCATTGTGTCTTCTACAATGCTATAATCAACACAACACTTCTTTAAATTAATGTCCCTTAAATTGCCTTCATTTGAATGAAAAACAATAGAGGATGGTTGCATTAGTGGAACAAATTGCAGTAAAATTTTAACTGGACTGTGAAACAAAAAAAGGGAAGAAGGCTTTAATGTAAAATAAGAAATAATACGCGTCGAGTTTAAATGAATTAAATTTCGAGGGAAAGAAATAAGACACTTTGTCTTTCTCCACTGGTATATTAAAATAAGTTTTAAAGTTTACTGAAGGGTAAATTCTCTACAAACTTTAAAACTTATTTTAATATACCAGTGGAGGAAGACTTAAAGTGTATTATTTCTTTTCCTTTTAAACATATACTCCACTTAAAGTATGGACTATTTCTTCAAATTAAATTTTGATTTATTTCCTTAAAATTTTGTTCTGAAATTATCGAAAAAAGTTATCAGAAAAAGTTATTTTTTAATGCAGTTTCTAGCCCACGTGCAAAATTTCAGCTGCATAAGATAATTTTGATTTTTACCCAAATTTTGCAAATTGCACCACTTTTGCAAAATAAGACTTAACGCAACCTACATAAAACTTCTTAGTTTTGACAATGCTTTATTTCAGATACATTTTCTTTAAAGTAGCACCATATTAAATGCGTGTTTTTCTACAAAATCAAAATTGGGTTATTATAATTTGGTCGCATGTGATGCAAAGTTTATTTGTTTCTGACCCTGTATAAGGTAACTTCATAAAATAAGTATTTTTGAAAACGTAGTTTGTGTCTGAAAGTAATACACCTTAATATTAGGACAAAAAAACACAGTGTCTTCAGTAAAGTGTTTTTAAGTGGAAAATAAATTTAAGTTTATCTATTTATATATAATGACATTTCTTGTAGTAGAAGCAAGGCGGCGCGACATGAATGACATTAGATAGTCCGGGTCTATGAGTGATTTTGGTCGGATATTTCGCCCAAGCTTATTTTTAGTTTTACTGGGATGAGTTTTATATTATCCTAACGATTGTTATATTATAATCAAGCAAATTTTTTCGTCAAACGCCTCTTCGCAGTCCGCATCATATGGGATTTTTTATTATTAATAGCTTTATTCAAAATTTGACTTTCGCATTAAGTTCTGCTTCGATCGAGATGAAAATTAAGCAAAAAAATAGTAGTCACGTGATTCGCATTATCTGTCAAATTTTAATTATTTCCAAAAAATAATTCAAAAGTGGGGTTATTTCTGAAAATATCGAAAAAACTTATTGGAAAAAGTTTTTTTTTAATGCAGTTTCTAGCCCACATGGAAAATTTCAGATGCATAAGATAATTTTGATTTTTTACCCATATTTTGTAAATTACACCACTTTTACAAAATAAGACTCAACGCAACCTACATAAAACTTCTCAGTTTTGACAATGCTTTATTTCGGATACATTTTCTTTAAAGTAGCGCCATATTAAATGTGTGTTTTTCTACAAAATCAAAATTGGGCTATTAAAATTTGGTCCCATGTGATGCAAAGTTTATTTGTTTTTGACCCTGTATAAGGTAACTTCATAATATAAGTAGTTTTGAAAACGTAGTTTCTTTCTGAAAGTAATACACCTTAATATTAAGACAAAAAAGAACACAGTGTCATTAAGTGGAAAATAAATTTTAGTTTAACTTAATGTAAAGTTTATCTATTTTCAACGATTTAATTTAACTTTACTTTATTTTTTATTTTTTTACTTTCAGGCACAAACTACGTTTTCAAAAATACATATTTTATTAAGTTACCTTATACAGGGTCAAAAACAAATAAACTTTGCATCACATGCGACCAAATTTTAATAGCCCAATTTTTATTTTGTAGAAAAACACACATTTAATATGGCGCTACTTTAAAAAAAATGTATCTAAAATAAAGCAATGTCAAAACTAAGAAGTTTTATGTAGGTTGCGTTGAGTCTTATTTTGTAAAAGTGGTGTAATTTACAAAATATGGGTAAAAAATCAAAATTATCCTATGCAGCTGGGCTAGAAACTGCATTTAAAAAAACTTTTTCTTATAACTTTCTTCGATATTTTTAGAAATAACCCCACTTTTGAATTATTTTTTGGATAAAATTTAAATTTGACAGATAATGCGAATCACGTGACTACTATTTTTTTACTAAATTTTCATCTCGATCGAAGCAGAACTTGACGCCAAAGTCAAATTTCGAATAAAGCTATTAATAAAATCCCATATGATGCGGACTTTACTGGTGACACTGTATAAAAATAAACTATTGATATATCCACTTATAGAATGTGTACCTGGATGGACCTAATTATTAACTATATCATCCATTTGACCACCCTGTATAAAATTTAGGTATGGCAATAGACTTTTCAGAACAAGCAAAACTTGTTATAAAAAATTAATTTTTTCCAAAATACAAAATAAGAAATTTGGCAAGTATACTTAGGTTCATCCACTGCATTTTTAAATTTTAATTTATTTTAGTCAATTGACTGGTTGACCAAAAACAAATTGACCTGTCAAATCCACAACCCTAAGTATAGTAATCCTGTTAACTTTTGTAGGTTATTTGCAATGATCCTTGTAAAGCATATATTTTATTAATTTTATGAATCTAAAAGTATGTGACTTAACAGTAAGTTTGGCAACAGCTATTCTTTTGATGCATATGTTAAGTATAGTGGACCATACAGCTGACCAGATAAATTGTGAGCCATGGAAACTTTGATTGCTTTAAAATGTAAACAAGCTGGTCTATGTATAAGAGGTTTTTGCGTCTAAGGAAGCATGACACACGTTAACAAGCCCCAGCGCTGGTTAAGGACGAATGTCCGTTCAAATTGAAAATGTTAAAAGTTCACAAAAAAACATACTTACATAACTTGTGGTGTTTCGCAAGGATCAACCTTAGGACCTAATTTTTTTTAATCTACATTAATTCTATAGCAAAATTAAATTTAAAAGATAAAATAAAATTGTTTGCCGATGATACTACTATTGTATATTTTCATGAAGACTATGCTCAAATTCATAATAACATTAACCACGACCTAAATATAATATGCAAATGGCTTGAAATTAATAAATTATCATTAAATTTTAATAAATCATCTTTTATGTTTATAAGTAAATCAAAATTAAAAAATATAATATTTCTTCATTGTCTTTCAATAATCATTTAATTAAATATACTAATACAATTAAATTTTTAGGTTTATATATTGATGAAAATTTAAGTTGGAAATAACATATTGAATATTTAAGAAGTTATATCTCACCATTAATTGGCATTTTGTTTAAAGCTAAAAATTATATATTGTTAAAATATTTAAAAAATATATATTATTCTTTGGTTTATTCAGAATTACAGCATATGATTTCAATCTGAGGATCAGCGAATTTAACTACAATTCAGTCATTAAAAAAACTACAAAACAAAATAATTAAATGCATACATAAACTGCCTTTTTTAGAACCAACTATAAATTTATATGAACCATACGGATATTTAAATTTAGAAAAGCTTTATAAATTAAAACTATGCATTCTAATACACTCTATTCTTATTAAAGAACATCAATCGAATATAATATTTCCTTCGGCTAACATTATTCACATCACGAGACAAAATAATCATATTCAAACACCTATGGTAAAGAGTACTTTTGGCCAAAAATCAATATTATATAAAGAAACAACAATTTACAACAGTTCAGACAAATCGATATCTTCGGGTTAAACCGTTTAACCGTGTGATCGAAAAAAATTATTATTAATATTTATTCCTTGCCCATAATTCCCGATTCCTGGCATCAGGACATGTTCATGACAGTTCATGTAGTGATAAATCGAGATGGATTATTTTGGACTGTTTCATCCAATTCTTAGTAGTATTATGCAATATAATTTTGTATTTTTTGGAACAGTGTTGCCCGAAAGACAACAAACAAATATCGATGTAATATTTGGTCTTCACTTACCGTTTTCCGCAATGCTGACATGTATACGGCCTCGTATTTGTGTGAGTGCGCATGTGCAAAGTTAGGCAGTAACTGACTCTAAACGCTCTGCCGCAAAGCTGACACACGTGCGGCTTTTCTCCAGTATGAATCCTCTCGTGTTTGACCTAAAAAATAGTACTTATTGCAGCCAACAAATAGGACATCCTATATTTTGTAGCATTTTGGAATCAAAGCGAGTAAAGTTGCTATTATGTTCCCTATATCTATAAATTTATTTATTTATTTACAGGGTGATTGCGTATAATGTTACCCCCCCTTTAACTTCTTTGTTTCGCAATTAAGAAAAAACTTTTAAATACAAAAGTTGTAGGATTTAATGTAAATTTCTTGCAAAATATATCTTCGTAGATAGTTGCATAAAAGCGTGACAGATCAAAGTTATATTTTTTAAAAGGAATGCCCTGCATATTGTTGCATTATTGGATTCTACGGATAATTCTAAACATAATTTATATATACCACTATATATCTAAATTGAACCGTTTTCGACTTATTGATGTTTGAAAATTACTATATGTTATTAAGATAAGAATGCACTCTACAGGGATCTCGTAAACCATAAGAGATACAGAGATGGTTAAATTAGAGAAAAGTTGCGCATAACTGAATCCTGTAACGTCATGTTTTCAAATTTAAAAAATTCCGAATGCTTCCAAAGATATTTGGATAAAACCGAATATTCGCGATTTCGTTTTAATTGATTTATGATTCTATTTGAAGAGACATTTCAAAATAAATATAACATTCTCATTGCCACTTTTTCTCCCCTACAAGATGGTTTAATTACATTTTTGATCCGACGTTTCGTTTAGTCACAACCATCATCAACTTTGTTATTTTAAATAGTCGGAAAATTTTATTTTATGCTTAATAAATTCTACGTTTTATTCTAAATCTAACGGTGTATCACACTTATTATTTATTAGACGTTTCGATATAGAAAAACGCATCCTCAATGAAAATAGGCACATTATCGAAAATATTTTTGTTTTTATTGTTGTATTTAAACACTAGTTGCATTTTAAAACATTTTTTAAAAATAAACTTATAACAAAACATAATATCTAATAAAACTTATCTGAAAAATGCAACAAGTAATAATTAATTTTAATTATTAAATACAATTTTTTTTTTAATGCATGATAATATTCTAACATAACGTACCATTTAAATTCGGCATCATATGGGTGGCTATGAAATTGATTGACGTTATTTGCAATTTTAGATTTAGAATAAAACGTAGAATTTATTAAGCATAAAATAAAATTTTTCGACTATTTAAAATAACAAAGTTGATGATGGTTGTGACTAAACGAAACGTCGGATCAAAAATGTAATTAAACAATCTTGTAGGGGAGAAAAAGTGGCAATGATAATGTTAAATTTATTTTGAAATGTCTCTTTAAATAGAATTATAAATCAATTAAAACGAAATCGCGAATATTCGGTTTTATCCAAATATCTTCGGAAGCATTCGGAATTTTTTAAATTTGAAAACATGACGTTACATGATTCAGTTATGCGCAACTTTTCTCTAATTTAACCATCTCTGTATCTACTATGGTTTACGAGATCCCTGTAGAGTGCATTCTTATCTGGGATACCCTGTATAAGAAAAAAAGGTCATTCAAGTTAAGATGTATCGTTTCCATGGATAACAGGAGGACGATACTGAACTGAATATTTTGCCCGCTATTAAAAAAAAATCAAGCACAAAATGATGACATGTAACCTGACATGAACAAAGATTAAACAAACTAAATAAAACAAAGCAAATTTTTTATTACATATTATAGAGCTGAAATATCGGTATTCTAAATGTAGAGTTGTTCGACCGGACCTTCATTAACTTCAATGCACTTTATTAATGTTCTCCGTAATTTATCCAAGAAGTTTCTGATCGACTGAGGATAATTAGTATTTATTAGATTTATTTCATTTCTTATAAGTAGTTTAAGGTGTTTAAGATTCTCTATATCCTTCAGTGTGCCCCACAAGAAAGCATCTAAAGGTGTGAGGTCCGGACTGTTAGGCGGCCATTTAATCGGACCGGAGTGAGATAGTTCGTTACTCCGATTACGTTGTGCGACAGGGCACCGTCTTGCTGAAACGTAAGTTGGTTTAAACGTGCTAGTGGCAAATCATCCAGAAAGTCTCCTAATTCATTTTGAAGAAATCGCAAATATATATTTCCATTTAACATGCCTTCAAATAAATGTGGCCCAATGATTTTATTATCAAGTATGCCGCACCATATATTTACAGATTGGCGACCCTGATACTGAAATTCTCGGTAACTGTGGGGATTTTCTGTTGCCCAGTACCATGTATTTTTCCTGTTTATCATGCCACTGGTAGCAAAGGTTGACTCGTCTGTCCAAAGAATTGTTTGTAAAAAGTTATTATTGTTATTTATTATTCCCAGCGTTTCCCGGCAAAATTCTACTCTTTTTTTCTCTTTGCCGGACAGTAATTTTTGGTGTGGGTCTAATTTTGAAAGGTTTGTATAGCCAGATAATTTAAGTGTTTTTTGAATTTTTCCATATTATGATGTATTTCTCAGGTTATCCTGCATTTGTCTTAAGCCGGTTGAAATGGTTCTAATTGATTTATTCAGATTTTCTTGAATAGCGAGTAAAATGTTCAGTTCAGTATCCTTGTCTTGTGGAATAACGTATTTTCTTTCTATTTAAGTTTGAATCCTCTGGAAATTTAATAAATATTTTTCTAATTGTTTGTTTACAGGGAACGTGCATACGCGCATTATTTCTTCGTAGTTCTTGCTGTGCCATTTTCACATTATTATTATTTTTAATATAAGCCATTAAAATCGTCTGCTTTTCTTGAATAGAATAAGGCATTTTTGAATAGAAATTCTTACTGTTTATCAAAACTGACAATTCATGTTTTTCGCGTTTTTTCGAAATTTACCAAGCTACCATTGTTAATATTGTTAACCATGGAAACGATACATCTTGACTTAAATGACCTTATTTTCTTATATAATAATATATAGTAATTTTTAATTTTCAAACTTTAATAAGTCGAAAACGGTTCAATTTAGATATATAGTGGTATATATAAATTATATTTAGAATTGTCCGTAGAATCCAATAATGAACAATATACAGGGTATTCCATTTAAAAAAATATAACGGCTTGATACTCTTAACTCACTCCCTCTTCTGAATCAACTGTTTTACCGGTTTGACAGATAAGCTGGAAGTTGGGATATTTTAATAAAAAAAGAATTACTATATTTTGGTCAGGCATAAGCCCAATTTTTCCCAAATATTTTAATTATAAGTGCTTAAGTAAGCAATCATCTTTTTTCATTTACCTTTTCATGTGGTCTACCGAATCGCCTACCACAATATTGACATTCATACTGCCTCTTCTGACAGTGGTTTAGGACATGATCTTCTAAAGCTGAATAGCTATTGAACGGCTTTTTACAATAGGAACATGCAAATTTTTTGGTATTGGAGTGAGCTGAAAAAAGTATATTATTGAGCCTAAGAATCTAGTGCCAGTAACTTTCTTAATACGTTGTCGTGTATCAGTTTCATCATTTTAGAAATGAGCCCCGGCTTGGCACAGTTGAAAGGTTTAGTAAACATGCAATAATATAAAAAGGGGCGCACTAAATCGGCTCGGTTCGCTATGAACCGGCGGCACGTCTCTGCGACTATTTCTAGTATTGAGACGCAAGCGCCATAGGTAGGCTTGTACTAGCGGACAAACACGGCACGAAGAACAGGAACAATGTGCAATAAAAGAATCACAGCAATTAGTGTTAGCATTCTCGTCCTGATTACAGATATTTTTAAGGTCGATTCAAGCCAACTTACTTTGTTTCGTTTAGCCGGTAGAGGGCGTCGTCTTTCGACTATTTGTTTATCTCTTATTTCCGTAGAATGAGTAATTTTGCTTGAAACTTGTCTCTAATTAAGCACTCTTATAGTTTGTATATACCTAATAGTAGGGCTGTGCGATTACCGAAAAAGATAATCGATTTTCGATTAATAAAAGTAATCGATTAATCGATAAATGTTTTTTTTTCCGTTTAATCGAAAAATATGTTTTTTTCGATTAATAATCGATTATTTATCGGTTAATCGATTTTGTTGCACACCCCTAGCAATAATATGCTATAATATTTTTTAAACCGATTTTCAGGGTAATAGGGTTGCTAATAAATATATAGAGACTTACAGCAATAATATGTAACTAGCAACTTCAATCATCCAAAAACATACCTATATTTTCGAATAATCGAAAAATAGTTTTTTTGGTCAATTGAATAATCGAAAAATCGTTTTTTTTTTCGATTAATAATCGATTAATCAAAACATCGTAATTTTTTTTTTCGGATACCTAATTAATCGATAAATCGAAAAATATTTTTTTTTTGATTTTGATTTGATTTTTGATTATTCGAAAAATCGTTTTTTTTTTCGATTAATCGATAAATAGTTTTTTTTCGATTAATAATCGATTAATCGATTTTTCGATTAATCGATTTTGTTGCACACCCCTGCCTAATAGTGGTAATAAAAAGCTCTAGCAATAATTATTTGTAATTAACTTTGTTGCTATGGTATATACTATACAGGGTGATTTACGGTGGATGGTACGTTAGACGTATATGACGAACCAGCTAATGCATCGATTTGAAAATTTCGTCATTTACATAAAAGGATATGCTCAATTTATCAAAAATATTTTTGACGATACAGTGTGCCACTTCTACAAATAATTAATAGCCACTTAAATATTTTAAATAGAACATCCCATATTTTAGTTTATTTTCGAACCCCCTATTAATTTCCTGATAAATCTCTTTAACATTATCCTAGACCTATCTTTTACTATTCCTAAAATATTAATTAAATTCTAATTTTACTGACGGAAAACGTTAACTTAAAAAAATGTTCATAACTCTAAAATATTGAGACTCTAAAATTTGGTGAATAGTTTAATAATACCAAAGGGCTTTTAACCCTACGCCCAAATCTTAGTGCTATACAGGGTGTTTTAAATATACAGTTAATTTGGATGCTTGAAAAGGTGACTATAAGTATATTATCACTAATTTGAAAAGCTACTTAAATTAGCTCTTTACTTTTGTCATCATATACAGGGTGTCCCGAAATTAGATGACAATATTTTAAAGGGATAAAGTACATTCAAAAACAGGACTAAAATTCTCTATTAATATACCTTCAAAAACGCTTCGCTATGGGGCTGGAGCCCCCCGAATTGGAGCTATGACCAGCAGTTTTTTTACAATATCTCAGAAACCGATTAGCGTATCGAAACAAAATTTGATACATGTTTTACCCATGATAAGACGCAATAAACGGTTTATTTAGCTTAACTGTATTTTTTCCAGTGGCGTCCCACTGGGTAGGTAGTTGGGAAAATATTGCCCTAAGTTTTTTATTTGTAAGATTTTTTAACTCAGGTGCAATTTTTAGAAGCCTTGAAGTATTTTGTTTAACAAAGGTACTCTTGTTTCATTGCAGTACGATTCACCATTTTCCAGTAAAATCGATTTTAAAATTTTCGGTTTTTTGAAAGCCGTTGAAAAGGCTAAGGTACTTAAGTGATAATTTATCATAGACGGCTATGGATGATTTGATACCATGGAAACACAATAAAGCTTAATAAGTGTCAATTTTTTGTTGTTGGTGTTTTTAGTGACAAATCATAGATTAAGTATATTGTATTATCATTACAACAAAATGCAAAATTTTTCAAATCAAGAACTAGCATATATACCTACAATTTGTTTATGGGTTCTGTAGCGGCACTTCTACTGCTGCGTTAGTGGAATATCGAAGGAGATTTCCACAAAGAAGAATACCAAGTCGTTGGACTTTTGCAACTTTAACATTTTTTGTTTGTTTTAGATATGAATTCCATTACCAGCGAGTTCAAGATTTAAAACCTGAAGACTTTCCAAAAAGACTTGTGACTCGTTGGATATTAAACAATGGCAATATTTTAAGAAAAATTTTGTGGTCTGATGAAGCAACATTCTTTAGGGGCAAAGCATTCAACATACATAATAAACATTACTGGGCACCAGAAAATCCAAGGGTTATAAGAAAGAAAAATTACCAGCATAGATTCTCGATTCATATATGGCTGGTATTATTGGAAACCACCTGATTGGCCCAATTGAAATCCCACAAAATTTAAATGCAGAAAGGTATTTGAATTTTCTACATAATACATAAGCAACTTGGGGATTTATTAGATAATGTGCCACTAGATTTACGTTTAGGGCACTTTTTTCAACATGATGGAGCACCAGCTCACTACGGACGTCAAGTGAGGAATTGGCTTGAAGAAAATTGCCCTAACAGGTGGATTGGTAGAGGTGGTCCCATAGCCTGGCCACCAAGATCACCTGAATTAACTCCCCTTGATTAATATTTTTGGGGACACATGACTGGTATGGTGTATGCAAAAGAAGTAGACTCAATAGAATAACGGAGGCAGCGAATTAATAACGCGGCAAACACCATAAGAGAAAATCCTTTTCAAATTCTCCGTGCCTCACAAAACATAACACGCAGGTCTAGATTGTGCATCCAACAAAATGGAAATCATTTCGAACACTTGCTTAAGAATTAGTTTCCCGTGTGGTTCACAATCAAATTTGATTTGCAATTTGTAATTTTTTTTGTTTTATATTAAAACTCTTGTAAAATCTCCATGAAAATAAATATTTAAAAACAAGGTAATCTAAAAATATGTTTAATTTGAAAACGTTACATTCTGTCAAATTACAATAATAGAAGGTTTTATTAACAAAAAATTTAAAATTAAAAAAAAATTACATCAAAACTATGAAATTAAAAAAAAATAATAGTAATATTTACTTAAGGCTCCAGCCCGTGCGACGTCACTGGAAAAATATTTTAAAGTAACATCCTTTAATAAATATGCCTTGTCGCTAGTAGAACTTCTAATAAATTTGATGTTTTAATATTAAGTGTTTGCTGAGATATGCAAAAAAACCCTTAGCCTTTTCAACGGCTTTCAAAAACCCGAAAATTTTAAAATCGATTTTACTGGAAAATGGTGAATCCTACCGCAATGAAACAAGAGTACCTTTTTCAACAAAATACTTTAATGCTTCTAAAATATGCACCGGAAGTTAAAAAATCCTACAAATAAAAAACTTAGGGCAATATTTTCCCAACTACCTACCCAGTGGGACGCCACTGGAGAAATACAGTTGGGCTAAATAAACCGTTTATTGCGTCTTATCATGGGTAAAACATGTATTAAATTTTGTTTCGATACCCTAATCGGTTTCTGAGATATTGTGAAAAAACCGCTTATCAGAGCTTCAATTCGGGGGGCTCTAGCCCCATAACGAAGCGTTTTTAAAGGCCTATTTATAGAGCATTTTAGTCTTATTTTTAGTTGTGTTTTATCGCCTTAAAATATTGTCAGCTAATTTCGGGACACCCTGTTTACCTAACTAATCAAGTTTTCGACAAAAGAAAAAGTATGTAAAATGTTCTCGACAATTTTATTTCCATTCGGTTTTCTGCTTCAACAGACGAAAATTTCTTAAGAGAAAAAACTTCCAAATACTTAACACTAAAAAACATTAAAACCAAGAAATTTGGAAAAACCCAAAAAAAATTAATGTAAGCCCTAAAAAAAGGCCACAACCGCAAACGAGTTATTTTGCTTTGCCGCACTATTAAGGCGCCCCATACTTTACCTTTCATATGCATTTCTAAATTCTCCGTGACGTCAAACTTTCTGTTACAAACCAAACAAACGGTGTGCTCCTGTTCCTCGTGAGACTTCATATGGACGTCTTCGTATTTCTTGTCGTACGTTTTCTCGCATACGGTACACTGGAACGACTCACTCTCAGAGTTCACTGGTGGATCGACCTTAAGAAAAACAAAATGATAAGCTATTACAATGATATAGTTAATAATCTCGACAGTGATGGTCTTCTTTATGCCGCTGACAAGAAAATCTATACTTGGATCCGTAACCTGACAGTGAAGAAGTTTAATTGTCTATTAACATGATATAATGTAGATGATGTGTTCAAAATAAATTCCGGTTACATATAAGTAAGTGTAACATAGTGACCATTTCATTAAAACGGCATACTCTTGTGTATGATTACAAAATTGATAACATTACAGTGGACAGAGCCGAGACTTTTCGCGATTTGGGTGTATTATTTGACAGTAAAATATCTTTTGTTTCTCGCATAAATGACCTTATTGCGGCCTGTCTAAGATCTCTAGGATTTATAACAAGACATTCTCGTGATTTTTTAAATTGTCATACACTAAAAATACTTTTTTATGCATTTGTAAGATATAAATTGGAGTAAGCCTTGGTTGTTTGGTCTCTATATACCTTAACCGCATTGAAGGGGTCAAACAACGTTTACTAAAATATCTGAGTTTTAAAATTGATGGTCAGTATCCTGAAATCGGTATTCTAGAAGAAGCTCTATTGCAAAGGCATTCGTTTTGTTTAGAAAACCTTTATTTTCTTGTCCCTAGAACACATTCCCACCCTTTTTATGTACCAGCTGGGCGTACCAATATCTGTAAATAATCCCCTATTCATCGATTCTGTAACATATAATTTGCACCAAAATAGATTTGACATTTTCAGCTGTGGCTTATCCAGCATAAATCTAAATTAGTGTCTTAGGCTTAAAATTATTTCGTTTCATTATCATATCCTACGTTTAAACTTACTTCTTTGGTTTTGACGGGATCGTGCATTCTACTGTGCAACCTCAACTGTTTATAGGTCGGAAATTTCGTATTACAGATGTTACAGATATGAAGAGGCATTGTTATTGTTTTCTTTTGAACCATACCTACAAAAAAATCTTTCATGTTTACATGATACATATTGATAACTAATTATACTTAGTTCGTTCTAAGTAGCAAAACCTTATTTGGGGATCAACAAAACTGTATAATAATATTCAGAACCATTAAAAAAAAATTAATATTAAAAGTTCAGGTTGGTAAACGTAGTTCGTAACTATGGGTACTGTGGATAGCAAATATGAAATTAATTGTTTTTAACAGAGTGTCATGGATTGTCGCCAATTATGTTTTTGAGTTGCGGTGCAACAATGAGGATTTCTCTTTGCGTTACTACGGGTTTCAGTTCCATGCCTTTTTTACAATTGTTATAAGGGCGGATCCCACCTTGATCGGGAAACCATTGGTTAGTTCACTGATGATTTATTTAAAGTAGGACTAAATTAGTATTCAAAATATAGGTAAACTTTAACACACTCGTTTGGTTTAATGGCAAGTCGCCTATTGGTGGATTAACCAAACAGATTTTGCTGGCAACAGAACAGTTTAAAGAAAAGTTAAAGTTTAAGGGCGTAGCCTCTGAATTAATAATCACCGATACGCCAGTCATCGGTGTGTTGAACAATGAACCAGTAATGGTCACTCGTCAAAGCTTTTAGCACGTTAAAGCAGAGCGGACTAGGTCCATTCCACCCGAAAGGGTTATTTGTTTTGCTTATAGTAATTGATTCAAACGGAAGAGTATGGTTATTGAAGAACAATACACGGCTAAAATGAAGCGGGAAATGCGATGGCGGTTTTTTTTTGCTAGTGGTGGCGAACGGTAGTGGTCACATAAGATAAAAACAAATAAAGATAACTAATTTTTGGAAATTTAGACACCATGTTGGAACCAGTTTTCCAACACCCGCACTATGATAAATTTTTGTAACCTATAGAATATGTGTTATACATATGAATATACTAATTTTTCTTCAATGGGTCAATCGGATTTGTGTGGCTAAAGGTAATGATTTTTCGAAAACTCATTAAAACTTAAGAAATGCTAATGAAAAGAAATGTTATTCCAGAGTTGCAACTAATTGTACACGCTAATATACGGAACATTCACACGGAGGGGGGGTCAATTGATTTGATAAGTTGGATATATTCAAATTTAAAAAAATTTAAATTTCCCCCAACTTTCATAATATCTTTGTTAAAGTTCCTAAAATGTATATTTCATGGAATTAAAAAACACTCGCTCTTGAAAGAAATAGGTTTTTAAGAGAATCAGGTAATTTTAAAATAAGTTCAGCTACTCTATTAATATTCATTAATAAGGATTTTCGCTACGATGTGCAGTTATTGAGTTATAAGCGAAAAACCAACAATGTACCTTCCTGAACCAAAAATTCCCTCCTTCCCCCCTCCTCCATGCACTCTAGTCTATACCCCTTCATTAATTAACCTACTACGTTTAGTGTTTAGTAACATTCTACACCAAAATTAGATACCTCTATGTAGGCTTTTCTATATAAATAAATAAATAAAATATATACATCCTTTACCTGATTCATCGTCAATCAAATGAGACTTCATATGATCGTTCAGACCTATTAAAGTTGAATATATGGCCAAACAAAAGGTACACTGGTATCTTAACTCTTCTTTAATCTAAAAAATACAATTCACAATGCTGGTATTTTTATTTATAAGACTTTAATTGTAAGCTAACCATTTTTGCCAATATCACAGTCTTAGGAAATTGAACCTATAGAATTAGTAATAAACGACTTTGTGATTTCGTATGGTATTTTTAAATACCGATAAAGTGTTATTTATAATCATAACCAATTAAGTCTACCAACAATTGACTCTATATTATAAACTCAACAATAATTTCAGTGACGTCTAACATACCGCACCCACAGTTTGACAGTGCGGCCCTGAAAACACGTTCTTCTGTCATTTAAATAGCACAAACATGTTTTATAAAGCTATTAGCGCAGTTGCCCCGTACAGTATAAAATAAAGCTTTATAAAACGTGTACGTACTTAAATAAAGTCGCCACAGTGGATCTTTGCCCGTGCGTCTTCAATCAACGATCAGGACTCAACGTGGTTAATAACTCTGCATCCTTGTTTATTACAGTAACAAGTTTGAATAAAAGCATAAAAGAACGTCTCCAAGATTCCGCAATAATATAATGTGCTAGACAAGAATAAAACTATAAACGTCAATTAATTACTTTTTTTATTTGTTTAGTTGACAACCGTTGTATTTTAGAACGTCATTGTCAACCTTATTTTGATCTGCCAATCTAATTCGTATTTTGTAAATCTGTGTGCCTTAAAACTGCTCCTTTTTCTAAAAATAGTTCTTTTAAGAGCTAATTATACCCACCATCTGTTTTGGCGGTAGGTATTTATGGATTTTTATAATACCTAATTTATTTATTTTAAATATTCTAACCGTGAAAGTTCTTTGAAAAGTTTACGGCAGTGGCTAAATTCCCTTAAATGAAAGGATGTTAAAAATTTGAGTTTTGCGATTTTAATAGTCAATAAAACACCAAACTTTTCTAGATTTTAAGCTTTAAAAATAGTATTAAATGTATTAACATTTGTTTGTCAATTTCTTTTAGATAATAGAGAATGCCGGGCAAAACTTTAAATAAATAATAATTTTTCGGGATATTATGTAGGTACGTCAAACGGTAGGTAGGCACGTCCATTTTATGAACTTAACTTAGTTTTGACTTTTTTCGTCTCGTAATTTTGATTTGATTCATACGATTTTGATGACGTGAAAGTGATGACGCACGGGAAGAGAACCACTGTGGCGACTTTACACTATTTTCTATTATTATTTTTTAGAGGCATATTATTTATAGTTTTGATACACACCTTGAGAAGTTGCGTTTTCTTCGCTCTTTTATGGACCAATGGCTTGGCGTTCTTACAACTATGTTTCTTAAAATGGGACATATTTGGGAACTGCAATTCGCAATTCGGACACCTGTGCACCTCGATTATTGTCGACTTGTTGATAATGGCGGCGGCCTGTTCGTCTGATAATTTCCGTACTTTCCCTATAGAAAACATCTATTAGGTCCTTAAATTACTGAACGCATATTTATCTTAATTAGATAAACTATCTCCTCATTTATATTTATTGGTTAACCGTGTTATTGGCCTTTATTTGATGCCCACAAATAATAAGGCCGAAAACAAAAAAAAAGTTTTTATCGTTTCACTTAAATTCTTTGGTCCCCTTTTGATGTGTTTGGTCTATTAACTATAACCGTTAAATATCAAACTATAGGAATAGCGGATCTTCGAGAAAACTTGACAACCCTGTTTTAGAATGTATTGGAGACGGTTTGGCCGCCATTGTGGAGTTGATCATAAATCTATAAATATAAATGCAGCGCCTCGGCAACAGATGTCTCAAATTCACTGATGTGATGTCGTGGAGTTGCCGCATATCGTATTTTATTTTAATTTTTAGGGATTTAAGCATTTTTAACAGAAAATAAAATAGGAGGTTCTCAATTCCAGCCGAATGTATGTTTTTGATAATAATATGTACGCTGATTACTACTATTTACGGGGTAATTGGACCGATTTTCATAATGATTTTACCGTTGCATTAGATGTTATACAACTAAAAGTATATAAAAAGAGACAGCAAGTATAGCTATTTGTAGTTGGGTCGAAAACTCACTAAGTCACTTAATGAATTGTGCACATAATAAATACCATTTTGAAAAAATATATTGAAAAAAGTTTGTACATATGCACATGACAACTTCGTAGGCATAACATTATTGCACATTTTTTAATAAATCACTTTAAACTCCGCCATTTCTTAAAACTGGGTTTTACTCAAAACTGTCAATTTTTACTTAATAAATTTTTACATTAAGCCGACGATATAACGTAAACCACCCAATAGCTGACTTAAGTCCAATACCTGACACTTTAATAAATATAGTGTTTTATTAGTAACCGTTTCAACGCAAATTAAAATTCCGCGATAATTTTATGTTGATAGCAATGTGTAACGGATTTTCGGTCAAATTTAAATCATTAGGTGCAGATGACCTACCTGTATGCTATGTAAAGATTTTGCCAAGCCTGGTGGTTTTCAATAAGTTTCTTAACAATATCCCTAAGAATTTGTATTCTTTTCGTAGTGAATATTGAGGTAAGTTTATATAATAGTTTTGTGTTAAATAATAACCTCTGATAACTAATGAAGGGTTAACATAACCCTAATATAATAGTTGCATATTTTTAAACACAAAGTAAGGAAACAAGGGTGTCAGCTATTGGAAGTATCTCAATGATCATTTTTCCAATAGCTGACACTGTGTGTCAGCCTTGGGGTTTTACGAAAATGTCAATACTGTTCCTAATATTATATTTACATAAGGCTGAAACTCCAAACAAAATTAAAAACTATACAATATTAAATACCAAAGGCTGACACATGTACAGGTATTAGAAAATTTTATGTCAGCTACTGGAATGTGTTTTTATTTCAGAGATGTCTTGCAGCAAAATATTGAAATATCATCCTAAACTTATGCAAAAGGCATATTTTTTAAAAAAGAAATATAAAAAGAACAAAAACTACAAGAGAAAACGGAGAGGAAAAGATTACGCGATGAAAAAAGCGAATTAAAGATATAGAAAAGAATAGCAAAAAGGAAAATAGACAGAAAAACGGTCAGAATCTTCTTCAGACTCCTACATGTACTCAAAGAAACAGAAGGGGAGGGAGATGACTGGGCAAAAGGCAATACGGATTCCAGTGGATGGAAAATTATTACATCCCCCTTGCTTTAAAATTAAATAATAAGTCACCCAACATAGTGTCAGGAGATTTTGTCATTTTTACCTAACAGGATAGACATTATCGTCGCATGATTAAAACTGTAAATGAATCTGACCAAAGCTACTATATCAGTGCCATGACGCAAAGTGGTTTTAAGGGTTCTCTGAATTTCGGGTGGCCCCCAAAAATGACTTATTATGGTATCCCTTTAGTGAAGTCAAAGAAATAATTAATACCCCAATTTCATTTGGCACAAGAGGGTTTTTAAAATAAAAGAATTGTCCAAATACTTAAAATAATTATATAATGTTTAATAGAAATCTCCTTAATTTGCTTTTTTTTTAAATTCAGGTATTGTTATTAAAAAAGTCAGCTATATGAAATTTTTTTTTAAGTCAGGCATTGGATTAAAAAAAAGCTGATTTTATGGTCATTTTTAAACTAAAAATTGGTGAAATTAAATATTATTTTCATTGTTATTTAGATAATGAAACCTGCTTAGTCGAAGATATTTATTACAATGCCAAAATTCAGCAGTTAAATATTTTTTTTGGCATTATTAGGAAAAATTGCACCTTAAAGTGTCAGCTACTGGTCAGTTTACGTTACGTTGCAAGGCAATCCAGGCACCGCGATGCGCGTGACGGTATGGTTATGGTAGTGGGGAGAGGATCATGCAGCAAGTCAAACAGACAGGCGGCAACAATGTTTTAATTTAGCAGTGAAAAGGCTCGTCGTTAGTGGCTGCATCAACACGCTTTATTGTTAGTGACTTATTATGACATCTATGAATTTAACGTGCTTATTGGCCTTCTTATAGTTTGATATTCAATGCTATAACCAATGAGGTCCAAGCTGATGTTTTAGAAAGATCATTATTTTTATAAGCGCAAGAAAGACAACATAAGCTTAAATGCAAAATAAATATCTCTGCTGGAAAACAACTTCCAACATAGTGTCTTAATTTATAAGAAATTTTATTATTGTTTGTTTTAGACCACCACCACAGAAATATTCATTGCCTCCATCGCTTCTTTTAACCGCGTATGTACCTGTAATAATCATACTCCTCCCTTTAAACTAACTACTGTAAGTTAAATAAAGATGGTACTTATTTGTCTCCGTTTTTCGACACCAACTCACGCTAATATTTCTCATGCGTCCTAGCGGTAAGTTATCAGCGTTAACTCATTTGAGAATTGATATTAAACTTATCTTGTAGGCTTAAGTCTATACCGTGCGAGCAAAAATTATTTGCATCAAATGGATTAAAAAACGTGGGGCTTGGTTTAGATCACAATGATATATATGGGGACGATATATCTAACCAAATCTAGGTTAAAATTTTGTCAAATTCATATTATGACATGAAATGCCAAACTAGTGAGTAATAAAATAAGTAGACAAATACAATTACATAAATTGCTAAAATTGGCCACCGCCATGCTCCAAGCATACATTCTCTTCATATTTTCGAAAGTGTTGACCAGCATCTCTGGAGAAATGTTACCACATTCTTGGATAATCCTTTCTTGTAATTATTGTTCTAAATTTGCAACCTGGTGTTTTAAAAATAGTGTTCTTTAAATGAGGAAAAATGAAGAAATCCATAAACGTTAAACAAGGTGATCTAGGTGGGAATTCAATGTCTGATCGAAAACTGATCAATCTGTCGTCGAAAAAATTGCGTAAGTAGTTAATAGTTTCGGCGGCTGTATGGGCGGTTGCACCGTCCTGTTGAAAATATCCAAAACGTAGTTCGTCGTCAAGTAATTGCTCCACAAATGGATTCAAAATATTGTCTCTATGCCGCTGTGCTGTAACTGTGTCATGGAAAAAATTAGGACCAACAATTCTTCTTCGGGAAACAGCTAACCAGACACCAATTTTTTGAGGGACTCTACAAAAAAATGGGGATTTTCACTACTCCTCATGCGTGTATTCTGAGAATTCACATAACCGGAGAGGTGGAACCAGGCTTCATCCGAAAAAAATGTCAGGTCCAATAAATCATTTCTTTTCAATAAATTTTGGGTAAACCATTGAGAGTAATTCCTGCGTCTTTCAAAATCTGCGGCTTGTATTTCTTGAAATACTTGCACTTTATAAGGAAATAAATTTAGCTGCTTCTTAAGAATAGTCCTGCATGTTCCATATGGTCTTCCTGCTCCTTTTTTGTGTTGTATAGAACCCGTTTCCACAAACACAGCCACGGTTCTTTTCAGGCAATGATAAAAATCCCCAGCAATAAAAGCAACGTAAGGAAAATCGTCCATGCACAAACCCGGATTGTATTGCCACTCACCATTTACTCTAACCCCGTTTCGAAAATACGCTTCAACCATGAATGTTTTGTGCTGTTCCGTAAATCCCATTCTGTGAATTATTCAAGAAATTGGAAAAATTAGCGATGAATTAGATTACTTGTAACGACTGTCAAAGATGACGGAATATTTGATTGATTGTTAATTCTGGTAGTTACTGACACCCAACAGGTATTAAGCTCTACGGCTAAGCATTACGTCCTTAGATGCAAGGTCCTCTTTGATGCAAATAATTTTTGCTCGCACGGTATAATATCCCATTATGATCTATATATACATTATGAATTGTCTCCTTTTATAGGTTTTATTTCTTTTGGTATTTTTATTTGACGTTTCTATAAGAAAGCTTAACTCTTAACCAAGTCATTTTTATTATCCTTGATTTAACTACCTTAAAATGATATGGACCTTTTGAATTTCTAATACTTCTCTGTTCTTCTGCAGATGAATGTTTATACAGTATTGCCCGAAATAAACAGTACTGAACTTGTAATCGTATTATATATTTAAAAAATACATATTATTGACACTTTATTATATGTTCTAAATGTGCACCTCCTCGTTCAAGACAGACTTCATAACGATGTTCTAAGTTTCTGGTCATGTTATTGAATAAGGGTTGTCTCAGAGCTGCGAAGAAGACTCTAACGGCATCCTTTAATTCATCGATGGTTTGTGGTGCCTGTTTGAAAACGGCATTTTTAGCCATGCCCCAAATGTATGCGTCTGGAGGTGTGAGGTCTGGAGAATGTGAAGGATAAGGGAAGTCAGTAAATCGTGAAATGAATTTGCTTGGAAAATGTTCTTGAAGAAATTGACGAATTGCGGCAGCAGTATGGCAAGTTGCCCCGTCCTGCTGAAAAAATTGGTTTCGAAATGCCAAGTTACGTGCACGACAGAATTGACGTAGATCAGGGATAAATCGTGTTAAAATGTGTCTGTACCTCTGTTGATTAAGTGTGACTTGCCTACCATTCTCTTCGATGAAGTACGGACCAATGATTCCGTGTCCGGACACAGCACACCAGACACTCACTTTTGCACTATGTAAAGGAACCTCTTGAACCTCATCGGGTCTGGCAAAGCCCAGAAATCGATTTGTGCGACGATTCACATAGCCTGACAAGTGAAAGTGTGCTTCGTCTGAAAACCAAACATTTTTCAAAAATTCAGGATTTTCATACTGTAACGCGAGAATTCTGGCGCAATATTCCACTCTACTGCGATAATCCCGAGGATGTAGTTGTTGATGTACCTGAATCACATACGAAAATGCACCCAGCTCCTTCAGGATTCTTTGAAAGGAAGTTCTTTTTAAATCAAGTTGTAACGCTGTCCTTGCCTGGCTGGCTTTCGGATTTTGTAAGATTTGCTCAAAAACACGTTCATGGTTATTGTTGTTGTTAACTGTCCTGGGACGCCCCGAGTTTCCTTTTCGTTGGCACAATACACTACCCGTATTTCTAAACTTTTCAATAACCTTCAAAATTACAGCATTACTTGGAGAACGTTAATAAACCGTTGTGTGAATTGATCAGACACGTATAGCAAACTTGCACCATTATGTCGGCCCATTCCGTATGAGCGAAAATAATGCTCTACCAGAAACACTTTCTCCTCTGTACTTAACACCATTTTTAACAATTAGGCCCTACTAATTACTTGTTTGAGGTTTACTTGACAGGTCTATACTAGCTAACTTGAGTGTGACAGCGCACGCATAAAAACACCGCCAACTTAGTTTCAGTACTGTTTATTTCGGGCATATATGTACATTCCAAACACGTAGAGAAAGTTAAAATTATTAAATTAAATATACCAGTGGAGGAAGACTTAAAGTGTCACATTTCTTCCCAAACTAATACATCCCTTAATGTATGGACTATTTCTTCAACTTTACCTTACCTTCTTCAACTATATATTTCGTTGTATCGGGTTCTGTTTCTTCATTGTCGTCCGGCCAATTCTTCGCACCCAATTCGGATTCTTGGTTTTCGGTTATCCAATCAGTACCGACCTTAACCACTTTTCTTGTATAGCCCATTCCGGTCTTGTCTACCAATTCTTGTTCGGAAATTGTTTGTCCTACACTTGAGCCTGCTCTTAAAATAAAAGAAATAAAGTTTTAGCGGCTGTGCGCACTTTTTAAGTAGAAGAAAATAGTAATATTGAAAGTAAAAAACGAATTAGTTTTTCTTCTTCGAAAAAAAAATGTGTTATCCAAAAAATTGCTATTTTCAAGTTATCTATACTGTGGCCTAAGAGACCCATTGTATCCCCTACCCAACAAAGGAATTAGGTAACGTAGACCAGAATGGAAGAAAAATAATCCTAAATTGGCAAAAATTTGCTTATTTTTGCCTTAAATGTTTTCTTAAAAGTCACAAAAGGTTGGAAATCTAAAACCTTAGATATTCACATCTTAAATAATTTTTTATAAGCGGGAACCTATACAGGGTGTTTCATTAAGGTCGAAGAGCGGCCATATCTCGGAAACTACTGGGCATAGAAACTCAGGAAGTTTGACTGAGTTTCTATGCCCAGTAGTTTCCGAGATATGGCCGCTCTTCGACCTTAATGAAACACCCTGTATAGACACAAAAATCGGCTTTCAACGGCTTACTGTGAGAATTTACCTTTCTGTTCCATCGGCAACGCTCTCCGAATTCTCGACGATACTTCCATCACCCTCCAATGGATCTTCATCGTCTTCAGTCGACCCCACACGATATTCCAGGACGGATAAATCTCCTAGTTGATTGTCAGCATTTTTATCCTGTTCTATTTCCTACACAAGTAGGCCAATAACACGAATAAGTCAAATTAATTTGAAACAATTAAATAAATACCAGCTGGATTTTTGCACACGTCTTACGTTTTGTTGTTATACGTATTGTGGAAAACGCGTCTTGTATTCTGACTTGAAGATGGTGGAATCTAATGGATATGAAGCTAAACAACTTCATCCAATCAAGTTTCTTATAATCGGAATATTTGCCGTTTTTTGTCGTTCATTAGTTGTGTGAAAACTAATTTTGTCGTTGGTATTTTTAAAAACTAACGAGATGTTTTGCTAACCTTAAGTTAAGTTAGTTAATTTTTTGGTGTGATGAGGTTTTTGAATTGCCGAGGCAAAGCCGAGGTGATTTAATACCTCCGACCACCAAAAAAGGCTTTCGCATCGTGTAATGTGTTACATTTTTTCTACTAATGTTCTCTGATCAATATATTATTAAGTAATAAACTTTGATTTTATTCAAATTAAAATGATAAAATAAGTTTTTTTTTCCGCCTGTAAAATAATCCATGACAACTAGTTATTTGAGTATTGTTGACAACTAGTTATTTGAGTACTGTCAGAGTCTGTCAGTTTGATTTTTTTGTCCTGGCACCGAAAGTATTACTTTCGTAGCTAGCAACCTACTTTCGTAGCTAGCAACGGATAATATTCAGGTAACTGTAACATTTACTTTCGTTTTCTTTCGTGTTGCTAGGGCCCGAAAGTTAATTTATTTATACAGTAGTAGAAAATAGTTATTTACATTACTAGATGCGAAAGTTAATTTTTTGGTGTAAGGAGGTTTTTGAATTGCCGAGGCAAAGCCGAGGTGATTTAATACCTCCGACCACCAAAAAAAGGCTTTCGCATCGTGTAATGTATTACATTTTTTCTACTACTGTTCTCTGATCAATATATTATTAGGTAATAAACATTTATTTGATTCAAATTAAAATTATAAAATAAGTTTTTTTTTTCCGCCTGTAAAATAATCCATGACAACTAGTTATTTGAGTATTGTTGACAAATAGTTATTTGAGTACTGTCAGACTCTGTCAGTTCGATTTTTTTGTCCTGGCACCGAAAGTATTACTTTCGTAGCTAGCAACGGATAATATTCAGGTAACTGTAACATTTACTTTCGTTTTCTTTCGTGTTGCCAGGGCCCGAAAGTTAATTTATTTATACAGTAGTAGAAAAAAGTATTTATCTGCCGCATTTGTGGTAGGTAAAGTATTTTATTTTACAATAAAATAAAGTGTTCGTTTACTTCCGGAAATCACTCTGATAATGTACGGTTTTACTGACGGTTGACGATAATAGTATATTATGTTACAAGGACGAAAAATGTAGTATTTCGGACGTAATGCGGGAGATTACCGGACGAGGCAAAGCCGAGGCCGGTAACCCGCATAGTCCGAAATACATTTTTCGTCCGTATGACATACGATATTTTTTATCCGATTGTGGTTTTGTTTCGATTATAAAATGATGTAAAAATAAAGTAAACCAATACATTTCATCTTGCACGGTAAATTGTCCCTTTTAATGTTTGTCGGTTAACAATGAAACGTGTAATATGCGTATCTATGGATATAACAAATAATTACGTAAATTAATAATATCACTTGACGTTTTGTCAATCAGGCGCAGGCTAGGATAACTTAAATGGTGAAGGTCGTCCCCTGTTCGTTTAATTTAGCCCCCGATCGCTAGTGGCGCTATTGTAGGAATTTTGTTTTATAAGGTTGTTCATCTCCTAAACGTTGGTAGGAACAGAATATTCATTTAGAATGAGCATGGCCAACAGTCTGTACCTCTCTCTCTCTCTCTGTATTAAACTGTACCAGCATATGCGCGAGAAAGATAAAAATATGGCTTATTGTGACAGATCCTGAAGTCTTACCTGGACTGGTGAAAGATTGTCATTGTCATTTTATGATTGATTTGTAAAATATATAAAAAATAAAGTTATTATTAAATAATTATTCATGTATAATTTATAAACTTAACATGGCGCAGTCGGTAGTTTGAGAATCATATATATTTAATATGTCGCGACCAAAGAAATCGGGAAGAAAAACCAAGGCAATTAACAAAAGCGTGGAACCTCCTGAAGACTTCAATAATGTCGCCCAACGATTGGAAAGTACAGAGAAAGCTATTAAAGATATAGAAAGAAACTTTACTTCACAACTTAATAAACTACAAGGTACAATAACTAGTTTATTAAATAAAAACTTTGAAAATAACACGGAATTGTTAGAAAAATCTACAGAAAATAATAATATAATAATTTAAGCTGTTTTTTTATTTAAAACCTATTTATGTAAATATCTAATTATTAATAAATCTTGTCGCCATATCAGAAACGTTGTTATAATTTCCTTTCGTTCTCCCAAATTATTTTAACTTGAATCAGATGTTTCGCGCTTTAAACTTTTCCGTTAAGTTAGAAGCGCGAAAATTTGAATTCAAAGTAATAATAAAATTTTAATTTTTATGCTTGGCGCCTACCCCCCACCACGACTATATTTAGTTTCGCCCCCGGTCGCATGTGGCGCTATCAGGGAACCAATTTAGTATGTTAAGTTGCCTATCTATCCTTGAGAGCGCGCAACTCGCTTGTCTATGATCAGGCGATAGTTTTAAAACTTGAAAACACAAAAATGGAAATAGAAAATGATAGTGAACACCTTATAGTAGGTACGCCACCTGATATTCGACAAACTGCCAATGAAGTTATTTACATTTGTTGCCACAAAAATCTAAGGAAATATATGAAAGAGCTTATAAAAAATTTATGGATTACTAGCAAGAAAAAAGTATACAGTCGTTCTTGGAAAACGTTTTCTTAGTGTAATAGTGTACATGGCGGATTTATCGAAAACTGTGAAGTCATCTACTTTGTGGTCGCAATATTCCATGCTACGTGCAGTGGAAAATGTTAAACACAACATTGATATATCAAAATACATGAGATTACGAGCATTATTGAAACGAAAAAGTGATGGTTACTGTCCAAAGAAATCAAAGACCATGACTAAAGAAGAGTTTCAAAAATTCCTTTGCCATGCTCCAGATGACAAATACTTAATGTTGAAGGTAAATATAACTACTTATATAATTTTATTTTAAATTTCTTCCTAACAATTTTCTTAATTACAGGTTGCTTTTATTTTCGGAATCGCGGGCGCATGTCGTCGAGAAGAACTGGCTCATATGAAAATTGATGGCATACAAGATTTGGGAACGGATTTGTTAATAAAAATTCCCGGGTCGGTCGAATTTTGATAGTTTTAAAATTTTAACATATAGCCTAAGCTGTATAGAACAGGTTAAAAGCAAAAAAATTGCGAATTATACACTTTTGACGCGAAAAATTAATAATAAACTATTCATAAATTGACATTTTTACTGAAAATGTCAATGCGAGAAGTCTCATTATTTGACATAATACTTACTGTGTTGCCACGTTGGACCAATTTTCATGATTTGAAGTCATTAACGCTGGTTGGATATTTCAAAAAGTCTTATACCTAATTGAGTTTATTTGTAATAAAATATATTTTAAACAAAATAAGGATATTTATTATTTTATTTCATTTATAAACATCCTTGGGCTACGCAATAGCCGGATACGCGACGAGCGGCCTAAGTTGCACCTTTAATAGTAACACCTTTACGAGGTAATGTCATCATATATTAGCGTTGCGGGCTTCGCCCGCCCCGCAACTATTATAAGCATCCTTGGGCTACGCCATAGAACGCCGGCTACGCGGCCTAAGTTACACCTTTATGCGGTAATGGCATAAAGTTTATTTTCATTTTTAATATATTACTTTACTTTACCTGAAAATATCAACAAATAACTTGGCAACATTGGTAAAGAAAATAAAATAGCAACAATATCGGCGAATCCGCGCTTATCCGCTCAAATTATAAGAATAAATTCGATTAAACAAACACGGGTAATATCGTCATATTGCTATCTTCGTCTAACCCTCTTAATGACAATGACAACACTACTAGCGAGCACAGCTTGTTTCTGTATCCCAGATAGTCGACCGAAATCCTAAACTAATTAAATATTAAAAATGGCTTTAATTTGAAAAAAATGGCTTTATCCGCATTTTTTTTTGCATCAAATTATTTCATTTAATGTTAACTTTCTAATAAACCCAAAAACCGGAAGAAATTCGACCGACCTTATATGACACCAGAACCTATATGGCTTTACGTCCAACAAATATGAGTGATGGACGATTTTTTGTGTCTTATCGCAATGGAAAATGCTATAAGCAAGTTGTCGGTATACACAAATTTGGCTCCATACCTCAGGAAATAGCGTCTTACCTAAAACTGCCGAATGCCAAGGAATTCACGGGACATTGTTACCGAAGAACATCGGCCACATTGCTTATAGATGCGGGAGCAGACATAACTTCTCTAAAACGGCATGGAGGCTGGAAGTATTCTGGAGTAGCCGAGGGCTACATAGATGATTCCTTAAGCAATAAGTTAGAGCTGACCAAGAAAATATTCAACATTCCACAATCTGAACTGCAATCAGTACCGACTCAGTATCGCAATCCGTCTTCCAATCGAGTTCAACATTGGAGAATAATATCAGAACGGAGAACAAAAATAATAACACATCCTCAAAATCAAATTTACAGCACCCTGTTCTTGTTTAAAGTTGTTCTAATTGTACATTTAATATAAATATTGTAAATAATTGAAAATAAAATAAACGGTTTGTTGAAAAAATGTTAGCGTCCGAAAAATATTTTTCGGCCTGGGACGAAAAGGGTTACCTAGCTACCAGCACAATAGTCAATACCTTATTTAAAAGGTTACCTTTTCGTACAAATATCTGATCTATAAAACGTCATTTTTTTTAAATATTGGACGCGAAAAATGCGCAGGCTTGATTGGCTCGTATCTACAGTATTTGGGCGGCGAAACTCTTGTCAGGGCCGGCCCCAGGGTAGGGCGGCATGATCTAGGGGCGCCAAAATCATGGAAAATGAAAATAAACTGATAAAAAAATTAAGTTACAGGCTTTTATAAAATGCACTAAAAAGTAAAGAATATTTTTTTATCATTCTGATATCATATCAATAAATTATTTTTCATAATATTGCATTGTCATCGGACCCTTGTAAGTAAAGTATACCAAATTTCATTGAAATCGGTTCACGGGAATTTTCTCAAAAACGCGTTGCAAGATTTGACTGATAGTTGACAAGATTAAGAGGCGGCAGGCGGAATTTATCATTTTTATTTCTAAGCACATAATTCAAATAATATAATATATTTAAACATTAAGGCAAAATCTAGTTGAATTCAATTCAACATGACAAAACCACTCAACCACCGCCTTGACAAGTTTTTCGGCCCGTGGCAACACGACTGTACAGGAAACAACAATTTTAAAACCAAGCGAAACAAGATCTAACAGCCCTTTTTAACTTAACCTTTGTATAATTTTGATTTTCCTTTTGATGATCAGCATAAAAGATTCTCACCAAAACATTACAAGAAAAGGCTTAGAAATGGAGAAGAGGTTTTAAGAGAATGGATGGTATATCCCGTATTTCAAAACGCTTTGTACTGTTTTCCATGTCGACTTTTTGCTGCACCATCTAGCTTGAGCGCTCTTGGCAATCGGGGATTTAAAGACTGGAAGCATTTAGGGGACTCTTTAGCACATCATGAAAATGCTAAAACTCATATAGATTGTTTGAAATCATGGCTTGAATTGAAGCAAAGATTGAAAATAGGTGAAACAATAGATGCAGTTTCTCAGAGACTCATTGATTCTGAGATAAATCACTGGTCTGAAGTTCTTTTACGCATTATATTAGTCGTTAAAATGCTAGGTGAGAGCTCTCTAGCTTTTCGAGGAACAAGCGATAAACTGTATGAACACAATAATGGAAACTTTTTGAAGTTAATTCAGTTGTTGGCCGAGTTTGATCAAAAAATGGAGGAACACGTTCGCAGAGTCCTCAATAAAGAAGAAATCAAAGCTACATATCTAGGGAAAACTATACAAAATGAAATAATTGAATTATTGCATGACAACTTAAAGCACCACATCATTGAGCAAGTTCAAAAGGCCAAGTATTATTCCGTGATTCTTGACTGTACTCCCGATGCAAGTAAAGTAGAACAGATGACATTTGTGGTAAGATTTGTCTCCATACAGGAATCAGAGTCTGAAGTTCAAGTTAATATCAACGAACATTTCTTGGGTTTTCTACCCATTGAGAGTTCAACAGCTAAGGAATTGTCGGAGGTTTTACTAGAAGAGCTAGAGAAAAATAGGCTTAAAGTAGAAAACATGCGCGGTCAAGGGTATGACAATGGTTCCAATATGAGAGGAGAAAAATCGGGAGTACAAACAAGAATCAGAAATATAAACCCCAGAGCATTTTATGTTCCATGCAGCAGCCATTCGCTAAATTTGGTCGTAAAAGATATTGTTCAAAAGTTATATACATTTTTTTCTTCCTCTTCTTTTCGTTGGGAAAGATTACTGAAATATATTGATACTTACACCCTAAAACCATTGAGTGATACGCGATGGGAAAGTCGAGTCGACTCATTAAAAGCTCTGCGGTTTCAAATTGGTCCAATTCACGATGCTTTGTACAGCATATATGAAGATTCAGAAATCGATAATATGATCAGAGACGAGGCTAGCGGATTATTAAATAATTTGAAGCAGTTCAAATTTATATGCTCTGTTGTGATCTGGTAGAAAATTTTGAGTCATATTAACCCCATCAGCAAACTTTTGCAAATTGTAAATTTTAATATGTCACAAGCTATTGATATGCTTAGCAACTGCAAACTCTTCTTTGAAAACCTGAGATCAGATGAAGCTTTTGAAAGCATCATTTTAGAAGCAACCGAGCTTGCTTCAGAGATTGACGTGGAAGCTAATTTCGAAACCACCACGCTACGTCATCGTGTCAGACGCAAAACAAGAACGTTTTTGTATGAGGGTCAGGATGAACCCGTTCAAGACCTCAAAATAAAATAGATTTTTTTTTCACACTATAGATCAAGCAATAAATGCCTTGGAAACCAGATATAATTGGCTAAATACTCACAGTAATTATTTCAGCTTTTTGTATAATATTTTTGGTCTAAAAGACATGCCCAGAAATGAGCTACTGGCTCATTGCAAAGATTTGGAAGTAGTTTTAACTGATGGAAATTCAAGCGATCTTAACGCCCTGGAACTAGCCGATGAAATAAGCATTGTTTCGTCATTATTAACAAAAAGGGAAACCCCTGTTGAAGTTCTCAAGTTTATCGCTACACTTAAATTCGCACCAAACCTCAGCATAGCATTAAGAATCTTACTTACATTGCCAGTCACTGTGGCTTCAGGGGAAAGAAGCTTTTCAAAACTAAAAATAATAAAAAATTATCTCAGAACGATGCAGACGCAAAATCGTCTCAATGGATTGGCAATGATAACTATAAAACACGAAATTAGTGACAAATTAGACTTGAAATCACTGGTTCGTGAGTTTGCCTAAAGAAAAGTTAGAAAATGGGCATTTTAATTACTTTGGTTAGTTAGAATTTATTTATAATATGGAATATTAGTTTAGTTAGCATTACTACATTTTAATTTTTGTTATTTTGCCTTAAGTGCTAAATTGCTTATCTTGTTATCTGATGATTGAGTTTTAAATAAAACGTTTTTTTTTTTTCTTGACTTTCTGATATGGTCGCATGAGATATGATACTTTCGAAAATATCATGATATTTTCGAACCCTGCTAATAACGCCATCTTGTAGTACATAAAATTAGGTTTCTTACCAATAAGACTTCCTCCCCTTCATGATACTTTGCTAAATGTTCTTGCACGGAGTTGAACGTAACATCGCACATCTGGCAAGTATACATCATCTCCTCGATCATCTCAGTTTCCTCCTGCTGATCCTCACTTGTACTTTCGCCGGACGCTTCATTTACATTTCCTTTTTCATCAATATCTATAATTTCACCGGCTAAACAACAAAATATCACATTAAGACTTAGGGGTATTGCGTCATAAGTATTTTACAGAAATAATATTTTATTCTACAGTGTGACCCGAGGTGTGATCAGTAAAGTCCGCATCATATGGGATTTTTTTTATTAATAGCTTTAATGGTGTGTAAAAAAGTGGTGGGTAAAAAATCAAAATTATCTTATGCAGCTGAAATTTTGCATGTGGGCTAGAAACTGCATTTAAAAAAAACTTTTTCTTAAACTTTTTTCGATACTTTCAGAAATAACCCCACTTTTGAATTATTATTTGGAAAAAATTAAAATTTGACAGATAATGCGAATCACGTGACTACCATTTTTTTAATAATAGCTTCGATCGAGATGAAAATTATGCAAAAAATGGTAGTCACGTGATTCGCATTATCTGTCAAATTTTAATTTTTTCCAAAAAATTCAAAAGTGGGGTTATTTCTGAAAGTATCGAAAAAAGTTAATAAAAAAAAGTTTTTTTAAATGCAGTTTCTAGCCCACATGCAAAATTTCAGCTGCATAAGATAATTTTGATTTTTTACCCACCACTAAAAATTTGTTTCCACTTAAGTAATGAACACTTTACTGATGACACTGTGTTCTTTTTTGTCTTAACATTAAGGTGTATTACGTTCAGGCACAAATTACGTTTTCAAAAATACTTATTTTATGAAGTTACCTTATACAGGGTCAAAAAAAAATAAACTTTGCATCACATGCGTCCAAATTTTAATAGCCCAATTTTGATTTTGTAGGAAAACACACATTTAATATGGCGCTAGTTAAAAAAAACATATCGGAAATAAAGCATTGTCAAAACTAAGAAGTTTTATGTAGGTTGCGTCGAGTCTTATTTTGCAAAAGTGGTGCAATTTAGAAAATATGGGTAAAAAATCAAAATTATCTTATGCAGCTGAAATTTTGCATGTGGGCTAGAAACTGCATTAAAAAAAAACTTTTTCTAATAACTTTTTTCGATACTTTCAGAAATTTGGAATTATTTTTTGGAAAAAATTAAAATTTGACAGATAATGCGAATCACGTGACTACTATTTTTTTTTGCTTAATTTTCATCTCGATCGAAGCAGAACTTGATGCCAAAGTATAATTTCGAATAAAGGTATTAATAAAAAAAACCCATATCATGCGGACTTTACTGGTCACACTGTAGAAATCGTCTCCAGATTTAAAATTTTCCAATTTTCTAGTTTTCCCAACTTTAGAATAATTGTAAATTGTAACCCTCTAAGCTCGGGAGGCACAAAGGTTTTAAACAATAATTAACTAACCAACAACTTTGACTGTGATATAAATGACATTGGCAGAAATGATTTTCTGGCATGGTTAGCTTAATTCTTGACTTACTAATCAGGCAACTTTGAATGTAAGTAAATTTTGTTTGCCAATGTCACTTGTGTCACAGTAAAAGCCACTTCTGGAAGTGGTGTACCTAGTTAGTTAACGTATTTGAAATAAGTACTTAATATTACAGAGCTTTGTATATAAGAATTAGTTTATTCTTTAATTCTATTCTATTGTATACCTAGGTAGTACCTGTAATAAATTATATAATACACAAATAAAATAAACAATTAAGTACCTAGGTACCTACATTTATAAAGCGTCATCAGTTAAGGGTACGGAGCGGCCATATCTCGGAAACTACTAAGTGTAGAAACTTGGAATTGAAAAAATTATGATTAAAGCGGTCATGAGAAAATTCTGGAAATTATTTTTAAGTTCCTCATTAATTCTAAATTTCTCCGAAAATTCCCATAATAAGGTATAACTCTGATTACATCATTAAAAAGCTTAGATAATTCTGCATCATTTTGGTTTGGGGCTCATTGGCGTACCGACCTTGATGAGAGTGGGGGAAGCTATAGAAAGTGTAAACATTAAAATCGCTGTAACTTCTAAACGACTTATTCGATTTTACTGAATTTAAGCTTGTTAGGAAGAGAAAGGTAAGTACCTTTAATAGCCATATACAACGGCACACGATAGTTTTGAGTTTAGAGGGCGCAATTTGTAATAACAGTTTTTTCGATTTTATCCCGAAAATTCAAATCATACGGTATAACTATGACATCATAATCGAAAAGTAGTTTAAATTTGCAAGAAAAAATGTGAAGACCGCAGTTCGATATCTTTGTTCGTTTCAGAGTTATTGCCAAAACAATAATTTTTAACATTTTATTTGAAGAAATTATTGTTTTTATAGTTCTATAGGTATGTAGGTTGGATTAGTAATTAAAAGGTTTTCATTTCTCATTTTCCATTCCTACCTTTACACTTTATGTCACAAAATTTTGACTAATCCTGATAAAGTGTAAAGGTAGGCATGGAAAATGAGAAATGAAAACTTTTTATTACTAATCCAACCTACATACCTATGGAACTATAAAAACAATAATTTCTTCAAATAAAATGTTAAAAATTATTGTTTTGGCAATAACTCTGAAACGAACAAAGATATCAAACTGCGGTCTTCACATTTTTTCTTGCAAATTTAAACTACTTTTTGATTATGATGTCATAGTTATACCGTATGATTTGAATTTTCGGGATAAAATCGAAAAAACTGTTATTATTACAAATTGCGCCCTCTAGCAATTTTATTAGAAACTATCGTGTGCCGTTGTATACGGCTATTGAAGGTACTTACCTTTCTCTTCCTAACAAGCTTAAATTCAGTAAAATCGAATAAGTCGTTTAGAAGTTACAGCGATTTTAATGTTTACACTTTCAATAGCTTCACCCACTCTTATCAAGGTCGGTACGCCAGTGAGCCTTAAACCAAAATGATGCAGAATTGTCTAAGCTTTCTAATGATGCAATCAGAGTTATACCTTAATAAGTATGAGAATTTTCGGAAAAATTTATAACTAAAAAAAATTATTTTCAATTGTACCCTCTTGCGGCGAAATGAGGAACTTGAAAATAATTTCCAGAATTTTCTCATCACCGCTTTAATCATAATTTTTTTTATCCCAAGTTTCTACTCTTAGTAGTTTCCGAGATATGGCCGCTCCGTACCCTTAACTGATCACGCTGTATACTAAAATCTGGGAAATATTCAAAAAGAACAAAAGTAAGTAGGTAAGTAATTTAAGGCAATAAGTCTTAAAAAGGCACTTTAATATTTGATCTAGCAAACAAATGAATAAGGTTAATAATAAAAACAAAAGTGTATACCTACTCAAATTATATTTATAAATAGTATACATACCTACCTAGTTATAATACCTACTAGACAGTGTGCTAATATATACGAATGCAATGCCAATAGAGGTCTTAATAATCCCATATCACAGGCTTGTGGTTCATACAATAATTTACCCGATGTACTAAAAAACTGTCACAGTTTACCAAAATTTATAAGGCTGCTAAAGGTACACATAGAAAATAAGTAATATAGCTGTTATAAACATATTTGAGCGTTTTTAAAAAAATGAAACTGTTCTCGCTACTAGTGTTTAAAGCACTGCTTAGGACTATTGTTAAATTAATATTTTTTATAATATAGTTATTGAATTTTCGTCATACTTACATGAGTAGGTATTATTTTCAAAAAAAAAATTACCGTTGTCTTTTTTTTTCCTTTTATTTCTTGCATAAATGTTAATAAAAATCTTACGAACCTATCTTAAACATTTTTATGAGGGGGACTCACATACACTGACTTGTACATTTACAGTTCTCTTAAAGGAAATGAAGAAAATTAGGTATTTTAAGATGCCCCTATGGCGTTCTTGTTAAGAAATTAGTAATATGCAGTAAAATTTTTATTTTGTGTGTAAAAAAGTCTTAGTACCTATAGTACTATTTCTAAGTCCGATACGATAATGTTGAACTGAAATAGCACATCGAAAAAACCAAGCAATTAGGTAGGTACCTACTTACCCGTTTTATTGTTTACAGGTGAATAATCTAGAACTTCAATTTTTATGTTAGGTTCCAGGTGATTAGTTTCAGGGACATTGAACTGAAATAGCACATCGAAAAAACCAAGCAATTAGGTAGGTACCTACTTACCCGTTTTATTGTTTACAGGTGAATAATCTAGAACTTCAATTTTTATGTTAGGTTCCAGGTGATTAGTTTCAGGGACATTCGGAGTATCTTCCAGAGTTTTTTCAGTTGTTGTTTCAATAGGTTTCTCCAACTGCTCTTTCCCACTTAATTTTTTCAAATGTTTACAATCTTTACCCAAATGATTTGCCATATCCATTAAATCGTCGCATCTTTCATTACATGAGGGGCATAATAAGTTATCTATCATACTTAAAAGATGATATTTTAGGGAAATATGTGAAGAAAAGGTTTCGTTACAGCATAAAGGACATGCTAATGTTAACGGCGCCATTTTTATCAACAAATATGCCTTTCTAAGAGCCTAATTAAGGATACGAAAACATTAACATTTATTAACTTATAGATTTAAAACATAAAAATCATTTAAAAGGCCTTAAAAATCAAAAGTTTGGTTAATATTTTGAATTTTTGTCTGAGAACAACTTCACGTTGGACGAGCACACAGCACACAGGAAACCCGCGAGAAGTTAGATAAAATGGCGGACTGGGCCTTGCCGACCGAAGGAAGATAACTTGAATGTCATTTTTATGACAGCGACGTACAATTTTCCTTTTCTTACTTATAAAATTGTGGAAATACTTAAATATTATATTACTGCATTACGCTTGGGATTTGTTCCATATTTTTTTTTAAATTTATTTCGAATTCAATCCTTGGTAGTTATTTTAGTTAAAGTATGACCAGTAGATGGCGTTGTAGTATTGTTCTCGAACTACGATTAATTTTACTGTACTAGAATTTACAGAAAATTATAAGTTTTTTAGGAAAATATGCCGTATCTGTAAATCGTAATAGATTTGCAGTTAACTGTAATGGAATTTTCAAGTTTTGTCCCTCTATGATTTAAAAAGCTATTTTTTGCTATAGTTTGTCAGAAAAAAATTTTTTATTGCTTTTTAAAATGTTTCATTATATTTTTTCTTTTTCCCTTTGTTTCCTCGCATTAAATAAAAATATAATAACAATTCTTTGTCGCAAATCTTCTAACTATGTTGACTGAGTGGCATAGGTTTTGCTTTTTAAATTACCCCACAGAAAGAAATCCAAAGGTGATAAATCTGGCGATCTTGGGGGGCCATTCAATGGCACCTCTTCTACCAATCCATCGACCTGGAAACGTTTGATCTAAATATTGTCGAACACGTATAGGTACCTAATGCGTATAGGTGGGGCACCATCGTTGGAACATCAACCTATTCGCAATATATATGTACCGCTGATCATTCTGATTTTCAATTATGGCTGTTAATGCAGGATCTATAGCGTCTTGCCAAAGTAAGCCAAATACATTTCACCCGTCAAAATTTCCAGGTAAGAAAAAAGGATCAAAATGATCGCCAAAAATACCAGCCCAAACATTTAATTTTTGTGGCTGCCGTGTGTGTACCTCATGATAAGTTCTGGGATTAGAATCGGACCAATATCGGCAGTTATTATGATGATTTACTACGCCATTTAAGAAAAAGGAACATTCGTCGGAAAATAGAATGTTGAATAGAAAAAGTTCATCGTTTATAATTCGTTCACTCATATCTTCACAAAATTGTAATCGCCGATCAAAATCGTCTTCATTAAGTTTTTGTACAAGGTGAAATTTATAGGGATGGAAACTATGGGCCTTTAGAATTCGTTGGATACTACGTCCATTTACCACACACAGTATCCAATTTGCGGGTACTTACGTAGGATCTCTATAAACTTGCCCTAAAACCTCCACTTCTATTGCTTCGTTCCTTTATGGGATTTTCAATGTTGCGTTTTTTATTGGCGACTGATCCAGTTTCCCGAAATTTAGCTAATGTTTTATAAAAAAAAATTAAATAATTTTTGACACTTTCTTCTTAAGAAAGGTTTTTTCTTTTTCCCCAGTTTATTTGGTTGGTTTAGATCCCATTCATGCACTGACTTTTCACATAGGTACTCAGTATGTTCTAACATTTATTAATTTCTCTCCATATTATGTCTCTTTTACACATCATTTTTTAATTCCATGAAAGCTCCATTAAGGTCCTTCACCATTTTCTCTTCTGCTAAAACAATCAGTACTATATAAATATATTTCTGTCTCCTGATGATGATGAGCGTTTCTACGTTCGAAACATGTAGATACCCTTAAAGAATTTTATTCTTTTAAATTTTGTGGAGGAAGACTTTTAGTTTTTCTTTCTTTCCCATATAATACTTTTAACTCCACTTTATAAGCATGGACTACTTCTTCAAATATAAATTTCATGTTCAAAAAGCTGCTTTTTGTTTTAAATCACGTTTAAACTGGTATGTGTCTCTAGTCGTCTTCAGGTGAATACTGAATACCTTCTCGTATGCGCGAGAGTCGAGATATCATATTATCGTTACAGTAATTTCGTTGCGGCCGTCTATATATCCATCGCCAGTGGCGTCACATAGGTCTCATTTTATTTCATCGTTGGTGAAGGAATGACCTCGCATATGTGTATATATTTTCATTTTTTAGGCATATTTTTTCACAAGGAATGTCCGAGCAGGTTGCATCGCGGACCTTATATGTTGGACAGCCCTATTTTAGAGACTCTTAAAAGATTATAAGATAAAAGTAAGATAAAATTTAGAAGTATCTTTTCAAGATTACAAGTTTCCTTCTTGCCGGGAAAATAAAAGTCCAAATCAAAATTTTTTAAATATTTTTATTTAACTTTTCTCGCCATAAAACCAAAACATTTCGCCATATTCGGTACATCAAAATAAAAATACAAACTTTGTAACGTCAAAAAGACGATACAAGCCAAGGCCTTCCGAGATTTAAGAAGGAGTAAGTGAAACAGAATACAGACCTGTTCATTAAAAAAATTAATGAAATTTTGACTTTTACCAGGTGGAGCAAGGATTCAGACCAAACTGTATAGTCGACAGGCCAACCAAAATGGCAGTTGTATTATGATATTTTTGTCACAGAAAAAAAAGGGTCTATTTTGCCAAGTTACAAATTTTTAAAAATAATAAATAATCACTATCTTTTTATTTCAAATAACTAAAAGATAACTTGTACCTCCTCATGGTCAATTTTTTTATGGATGTCGGTACTTTTTAGACTTTGAGGAAACGGTGATAAAGGGGCTCATATATCCGATCGAATTATTCGATTTATGTTTTTTGTTGAGCGGCTCGGGAATAAGCTAATGTAGGTAGAAATATACTGCTGGCCACAAGCCTTTTCTTTTGGATGGTGAGTCAATAATACAGGGTGTTACAAATTCGACATACCAGCATAGGAATCTCGGAAACCATAGGAGTTAGAGAAACGGTTAAATATGGGCAAAGTTGTGCAATTCGGTCTCGGTGCTGATTATAATGCCGCTTTAAACATTTTTTCCTGAGCTCATTTGACTAGCTATTTAAAAATAAATAAAACTTTGTCATGGCCACTTTTTCTCCTCTACAAAATAACGGTTCCAAACTAAAGATCCGCCGTTTCGTCTCCGAGCGGCCATCACCAACTTTACTTTTTTAAATACGGACCTGGATTTTTTTAAACCGATTTGTAAACCCTCCTACCCTCAAAATGTAATGGCGATATTACTTACTCATAATGATGAATTGTCCATACTTATTTTTTTAAATTCATATTTTTTACACTTCTTGTCAGTCCGGTCCTGGCAACGAATCACAAAATTAATTAAAAACTTAATTTTATTTAAAACATTCATACATAATTAATATAATTTATTTTATAAGAATTTTCTAATAATTCTAAATTTATTACTAATTATAAATCCTAATTTTCTAAATGTTCAAATAGTCAAAATTCATTTTGGGTATTACATGTATTACTTAAATACCTAACATGAACTTTAGACAAACTTTTGAAACTTTGTAAAGGTTTTAAATAAAATAAAGTTTTTAATTAATATTGTGATTCGTTGCCAGGACAGGACTGACAAGAAGTGTAAAAATAAGATTTTAAAAAAATAAGCAAGAACAATTCATTATTATGAGAAAGTAATATCGCTACAGAAATATAAAGGCGGCTTTGAAAAACAATGGAATGGTTTTGAAAACCAATATGATTGTAAATTAAAATTGTAATGTCATTCGTTTATTAAACTTACATTGTAAATCAGATAAAATGGTTTGTTTTACTAGAAATGAACAAATTGATATGCTCCTAATTTTTGAAGTGACCTGAAAAATTCTTCTGAAGCCGCAAGATTGTATGTAAAGTCGCCACAGTGGATCTTTTCCCGTGCGTCATCACTTTCACGTCATCAAAATCGTATGAATCAAATCAAAATTACGAGACGAAAAAAGTCAAAACTAAGTCTAAGTTCATAAAATGGACGTGCCTGCCTACCGTTTGACGTACCTACATAATATCTCGAAAAATTATTATTTATTTTAAGTTTTGCCCGGCATTCTCTATTATCTAAAATAAATTGACAAACAAATGTTAATACATTTAATACTATTTTTAAAGCTTAAAATCTAGAAAAGTTTGGTGTTTTATTGACTATTAAAATCAAAAAATTCAAATTTTTGACATCCTTTCATTTAAGGGAATTTAGCCACTGCCGCTTTTCAAAGAACTTTTGCGGTTAGAATATTATTAAAATAAATAAATTAGGTATTATAAAAATCCATAAATACTTACCGCCAAAACAGATGGTGGGTATAATTAGCTCTAAAAAGAACTATTTTTAGAAAAAGGAACAGTTTTAAGGCACAAATATTTACAAAATACGAATTAGATTGGCAGATCAAAATAAGGTTGACAATGACGTTCTAAAATACAACGGTAGTCAACTAAACAAATAAAAATAGTAATTAATTGACGTTTATAGTTTTATTCTTGTCTAGCACGTTATATTATTGCGGAATCTTGGAGACGTTCTTTTATGCTTTTATTCAAACTTGTTACTGTAATAAATAAGGATGCAGAGTTATTAACCACGCTGAGTCCTGATCGTTGATTGATGACGCACGGGCAAAGATCCACTGTGGCGACTTTATTGTATGTTTTATAAAATATAATGACATTACAGCTTTAAATTAAAGCCATATTGCTTTTCAAAACCATTCCATTGTTTTTCAAAGCCGCCTTTATATTTCTTTAGAAAAGAGAGGGCGGCAATAATGCATAAACGCTTTTAAATTTGCGATTGGGACTTAAGGCACATTTTTTCGTGTCAATTTTAAAATAGCATAGGAGCGTATGGTATCAAATTGTTGGAAAAAAATGCTCGTTTTAAATATATCCCAGTGAACAACCATCGTTCCATTTGGAAAAATGGAGTAAACGTCAATAAAACAACATTACATTTTTTAAACGCTTGTGAAACTTAGAAAGTAAATTATTATGACATAATTTTAATTTTCATATACTACTTGACTATAAATTAACAGATTTAATTAATTTTTAGCACTCTAGATTGAAAATAAAAAATAAACATAAAAATGTCATAACACGTCAAAAAATTAGAGGTGGCATTTCACTCGTAATGTTATGCTGCAGCGGCGCACCCAGGATTTTATGTTAGGGGGGCCCGCCAACCAGTGCTGGAAGCAAATTTTTTAATAAAGTTTTAAGTTACGCATTTTTCTAGAACTTTGGAGCTTTTTTAACAACAGGTACTCTTGCAGGGAAGATCGCAATAGCCTAGTCATGGGAGTCGTTAAACGGTTTCTTAGGGGGGGGGCATTGGCGGCTTGTGACTTGTTAACTTGGGGGTGTACTAAAAGTCTGCTGTAGGCGAAATGCGCCGCAGGCGAAATTTTTGTAAGACCACGCCCAAATTTGGTCAATAATTATTATAGTAAATATTTTTAAAATTTATGATTACCTTCTTATTCTATTGAAAATGAAATAAGATAAAAAATAGAAAGGCTAATTTATTTTTCATTAGTGGGTACATTGTTTAAAAGTAAAGTTCATTCATCTGTTTTTATTTGCAGCAAACTTATCAATAACAATAAAGTCCCTAGATTTACACTTTGTGGTATGTATCAAGTTAATTTCGAGAGTTTAGGTCTTCCCTTAATTTTAATTTCAATTTTTTGCTCAATACTTAATGAGCTAAAATTGTTTCTCAAACATTCATAGTCGTTTTGGCATTAAAACTGTTTATTTTTATTAAAATAAGTCTTTACTACCCCAAAATAATAAAGGAAAACTCGAAACAACAAATTCATAAATTCAATCAAACCATATTAAACCTCAATAAGTAAACTTCCAGGGGGAGGGGGGGGGGGGGTAAATGCCCCACCTGGTCATCCCCCTCAAACGAGGCCCGTGAAGTAAATCTAAGAAAATTGACTTTTTAAAATACTTATCCACTTTCATAATTTTTATTTCATTGGGGGTTTTTGGGGGGGGGGGCAAGGCCCCCTTGGCCCCCCCTCCCCCTGGGTGCGCCACTGTTATGCTGAACCCAAATAAGTAAAAATATACAAGATGTACCATTTAAAATACCAAAGTCAAGGTCACTTCCGGTCAAACCTTAAGTGCTAACAAATTGAAAATTATGCCAATAAATGCAGACTCATCTCTTATGCATAATCTTAAAATTTCATTTTAATATCTACAAATATAGAAAAGTTATAGGGGTGAACGTCTTTTGAGAAACACCCGGTAGAGTTTTTTTAAATCTTTTGTATGGTTTTTAATCAGGGTTTAAAAACCTCTCTTTAAAGGCCTGTTTACCCATATAAACAAACTATCTATTCAACGACATCCAAATTATTTGATAAAATACCTACCTACTTTTCTGTAATTTATATACCTATGTATTTACTTGTTTTTTTAAAAGTCAAAACAGAAAAAATTTCACCGGCCTTTATATAATTCGACTTGCATCCAGGAACGCAACAACATTATGGTATTTTTACTATAAAACTTGAAAAGTTAAATTAGGTTTATTATTCAATAAAATATGCATAAAAGAAAATCCGTGCAAATGTAAAACCAACATCGAATAAATCCAGCTGATTTCGTAAGGTCATGCGCCACAGAATTCATGGAGACGAGACGGACGGCAGTGCTATGATAAAATGATGATAATATTTCAGTCACTTGAAAATATAATGAGATTAGCGTTGATTATACCGGGTGGCCCACTCTCAACGCAGGATTCCATAGCATCTAAACTGTTCAACTTTTTAATATTTTTTAAAAACATAGTTATAGGGAGGCATTGGGTCTACAATTTAAAATTATTTCAAATTATACAGAGTATCTCAAATAGTCAGGGTATATCAAACATACTTTTTTTTTAAACGGAACACCCTATATATTATGATATTTTTGGATCGGATGATCAATTCTAAGACTATTCTGTATAACATATAGAATGTTTAAATTTAAGTTTTTGAGTTATTAACGATTTTTCAAAAATTTCGTGTTTGCATCACATAAAGAATGTGCACCTGTCGGTAGTACAGACTGACAGAAATAAATGAAATTTGGGTTATGAAATATGATTGTTCAGTAGCGTCTAAAGCATATTTTAAAAAACAAAAATATTTACCGAAGTCTTTTAAAATGCCTTTCTAAATGTTACAATTTTAAAAACGTAAAAATTCTTAAAAGTCTGTTATTTTAAATACATCTATTATTTTTTATGCCTAATCGAAAGACATGTTTAATAACAATTCTAATTATACTAGGGTTCCCTATACCTTCCTTTTATAGTTTTCTCTGAAATAGCTATTTCTTCCTTTACCATATAAATTCGGTGTTTATTTTCTCATAGAGTGCCTTGAATACCGCACCGTGTCCGTACGACGCTCTTTTTCTAGAGTGCCATGGATACCCAACTATTCATTTTATTAATCTTAAGTCATTTGAAGCGACATTTTTCAGTATTTGTAAATTAAAAAAATATTTCTGTTGTTTCAAATGACCTAAGACTTAACATTAATAAAATGAATAGTTGGGTATCCATGGCACTCTAGAAAAAGAGCGTCGTACGGACACGGTGCGGTATTCAAGGCACTCTATGAGAAAATAAACACCGACTTTATATGGTAAAGGAAGAAATAGCTATTTCAGAGAAAACTATAAAAGGAAGGTATAGGGAACCCTAGTATAATTAGAATTGTATTAAAAGTGTCTTTCGATTAGGCATAAAAAATAATAGGATATGTATTTAAAATAACAGACTTTTAAGAATTTTGACGTTTTAAAAATTGTTACATTTAGAAAGGCATTTTAAAAGACTTCGATAAATATTTTTGTTTTTTAAAATATGCTTTAGACGCTACTGAACAATCATATTCCATAACCCAAATTCAATTTATTTCTGTCAGTCTCTACTACCGACAGGTGCATATTCTTTACGTGCTGCAAACCCGAAATTTTTGAAAAATCGTTAATAACTCAAAAACTGTTAAATTTAAACATATTATATGTTATACAGAATATTCTTAGAATTGATCATCCAATCCAAAAATATCATAATATATAGGGTGTTCCATTTAAAAAAAAGTATGTTTGATATACCCTGACTATTTGAGATACTCTGTATAATTTGAAATAATTGTAAATTGTAGACCCAATGCCTCCCTATAACTCTGTTTTTAAAAAATATTAAAAAGTTGAACAGTTTAGATGATATGGAATCCTGCGTTGAGAGTGGGCCACCCGGTATTATCTTCTCGATAATTTTCCTGATTTTGGCAATTATTTTCAAAGTACCTTCATAAGATTTCATAAAAGACTCCCTAGTTTTATAACTTTTATAAAGCAATAAGACACTTTTAAATTTGAATTAAACAATCTTAGTTCAGCAGACGTTTAAATATTTATTGAAGTAAAAACAAACCGATGTCAACGTGTTGTCACGATTGGACAAACAAAATGAACCTAACTTTAACGTAAAATTATTAAGTTGAATTCTGTCCGCTGACTTTAAGACGCCACCTGAGGTGGATCTTACACCTCGGAGAGCCCCTCCTCCCCCACCTGGATCCGTCAAAGTGCCTTTATAAACAAGCTAGTATAATATGCTGTCTCACACACTTCTTTACAATTGAGAAGGGTATGATATAAACAATTAAGTTATGTCAAACTAATGTCACAAATAATAGAACATATTATAATATAAAACATTTCAAAACAAAATTGTATTAAAAAGCTAGAAGAAAAAAAATCTACGCCAAATAGGTTATAGATAGATTGGCAAGCATGTTGATACTCTCACCTTATCATACGAGTTGGAGCTTCATAGGATTAAATGTTTTACTTCATGTTAGGCGTTGTTCTATATAAAATGTAACCCTACATTTTTATCAGATATTGTTGTACGGATAGGGTTCACTGTTAAAAACTTAGGTTGATTGATTAGGAATAATTAACCATTGCCCTATAATAGGGCGAAGAGTGGAAATTAGAAAGGCCATATGTGCCAAAAACATAATTCTGAGATAATCAATTTAATTATATTGGACTTACGACCTTTCAAAGGAAAATGCCTGAAGAAATACGTTAACCGGGATCTATTATTAGAGCCTGACACTTGAATTTTAGCTTTGGCACTTACGGCCTTTCACAGGACAGAAAGCATGCTACTTGCAACCTTTCTATGTCAAAAACTTGGTTTTGAAAAAAATGGCACTTACGGCCTTTCTAATTTCCACTCTTCTATTATACTGGTGAGTTGTAAGGATAGTTAACTAATAACATCGCCCTATCAAACATGACATCATTAAAAACTAATAGCACGTTTCTAATTATCTATAAAAAGGTATAAAAATCCGAGGAAAAACAAAAATAAACAATATGGAATCTCGTAAATAAAACTAAATATCTGCAATCCAATTTGTCGATTAAAAATTCTAATCGAACACCCAAGTCAGACATTTACCTCGCAATTGCAAACATTGTTTAGCAAATATAATTTCTCTCAACACGATAATCTTTAGAATATCTAACTGTCATCACTGTCCAAGTCCTTTAATTTACTCATTAAAAGTTCCAATCCAATTTTCTTGCCAAATTTTTTAAACCTAGTGGTTAGTTTTTTGGCTTTCATGGATCGTTTTTTAACTTTAGTTTTGTCCGGTTTTTCACTAACTATTTCACTGAAATTTATACACCTTTTCAGTCGCCGGGTACCCATTAAAATGTCCTTTTTCGGCTCTTCGAAAATTGTCTCCAGCGCCGGAGAGAAAACTTTAACTTTCTTGTCTAGGTAATAGTTTTCTATATCCTTTATGGAACTATTTGTCTATAATGAGAAAAAAAATACAAAATTAGTAAGGAGGAATCCGTGAGTGCGGTTCCCGCTCCAACTTAAAAAGGAGGAGGTTACCATTTAGACATTAATATATTAGATGTTACTCGTTAAAATTTATAATAGGAATAAATATCACTAAAGGACGGAATATATATGCAAAATGCATATACAGGGTGATTCACGTTGAGTGGCCTATTAGAAGATCTCGGAAACGAGTAAAGTTATATTTCTAAAGATTTGGTAGCTTACATGATTGACTTTGAACTTTTAAAATATTATATTTTGACGTTTGTATCACTTCCGGTTATACCGGAAGTTATGGCCAACTTTGGTATTTCAAATGGAATACCCTGTATGTTTTAGCATTTTTGGATACCTTATTGAAACCTAAGTAACTTTTATTAACAATGATCTATACTTGTCTCTAACCGTTTTTGAGATATAATTATAAAATGCATTTTTTATGTAAAAACCTTACCGAGAAGAAAGTTCAGTAATTTTGAAATTAATAAAGCTAAACTGAATATCTGTATGTGCACGGTGCTAGTATGTTTAATGATACTAAGTATTTTTGAATACAATGCCAAAACACTTACAATCTAAATAAAGATGTTCTTAAAAGTTTCTTAATTTTCATAGACGGTGTTCCCTACATGCTAAACTAATTTTTTTGGTTACCTACTTAATTGCCTGATATGGGGTGGTAACAGAACTGTCGGTAATTGAATTAAAATAATTAAAAAATCGTGGTCAATTACTTTTTAGTAATTGAATTACTTTTTGAAAATAGTAATTGTAATTGATTTTCCAATTATTGTGATAAAGTAATTGTAATTGGTAATTGGTTTTAAGAAATCTGAGGTATAATTACTTAAAAGTAATTCAATTATTTTAAAAAGTAAATTGAATTACTCCCAAATAATTCAATTACATAAAAAGTAATTTAATTACTCCCAAATAATTCAATTAGAATAAAGGTAATTAAATTACTCCCAAATAATTTAATTACATAAAAAGTAATTTAATTACTCCCGAATAATTCAATTAGATTAAAAGTAATTGAATTACTCCAAAATAATTCAATTCCTTTAAAAATTTTCATAAATCCTTTGCTCTGGAAAGAAAAAATTTTGTTTGGTTAAATCGCGGCTAAGGCTAAGATACTCAATAGCCCCCCGAAGACATGCTCTATCTGACAAACATTTCGAAGAATTAAGCCAATAAAAAAACAAACGTTTCGTAGGTATTTGTTTTTATAAAAAATTCGCGTTTCTTTGTATAATTTATCCAAACTCAGTTTGAGGACATTCCAATCATTCCATACGGCGGTAAACAGTCTTAAAGATACCGACCTCACAACCAGGGTTGTCAGATCTTTCTTCTTCAAGTTTTTTTATTAAAGATGTCTTATTTATATCAGTATTTAATTGTTAGTCAGTAACTTTCTTTGAAAGCTAGTTTGCAAATATACTTTAAACCGAGGAGTTTTGGGTGTGACAGAAAAAAATAACAAGCCATTCATTGTCATAATAATACATTCTTTAGTCCATAAGAAACAATATAACTGAAATCAAGACAAAAAGTGTTTTCAGTGTTTAAAAACAACTAATTAACAAACCCTTGTTTCTCGTATACTTATACATAATATATTACCAAACCAGAAAATTTGGTAGAACTGGCAACCGTTCACAATTTATGCACGTTGTCAGAGGTGATAAGCGCCAGTTAAAGCGGCTCGTATAAGCTGAAGCGGTCTGCAGCCCGTTCAACGATCGATTCTGTCAGACAGAGATAGGCCAGTGACCGCCGATGGCGTGGAAAAGACGGAGATAAAATATACGTGATTTGGAACTTATGGACGGGTCGGGGAATGGTCCCAGAATGGAGTTCTGGTAAAAAAATTAAATCATTTTCTGAGCAGTGTCGTGCCGTGTCAGGTTTATTTTTCTGGTTTTAGTTTTGTGTATAGAATCTTTAAGTTACCTAATATTTATTATTTTATTATATTATTATTATATATACAGTGGGTTTATAAAGTGTAGTATATACAAACACCTAATGTTAAACAAAATTATAAGTGTGTATACGCATTTTAATTATTTGTTAGGTTAGGAGTTTCATACTGTTTTATGTCATTAAATTGACCTAAGAAACACTATAACTAACTGTATATTATAGTACTATTAGTAATTAGTAGTAGTAGGTATAAGTACCTACCTAGTTTTTTTCAATTTATTTTTTATTTTCCCTAATATTACGTTTGTTTTATTTCAACAAATAAATCCTTTATATTAATTTAAATTATGAAAACTTTAAAGGCATTTTTTTATACATTTAAGAATTTAGTTTTACTTACGTTCGATTCCACAGTCTTTGACAAAAATATTGTATTATTACACTAATAAAATTCGACAAAACATCACCACTACTATTGTATTCAAGCCAAAACTAACCTAACAAAATGGCGACTTGGGAGTTATTGAATTGACATTATGAATTTTGAGTTACGTGGTATTGATTTCGCGCCATTTCCGAGGTAACGGGTTTTTGTAGTTCTTAATACTCTTTAACAGATGACGCCTATATGTCTAAGCAAGTATAAAGCGTCAAAATATTAAAATGACCAATTTCGGACTTACGAGGTATTGATTTGAGACCATCGATATTATATAAAAAAGACAGTTGTTATTATTGGTCAATTTGTTAAAGGTACTTATGAAAATTAGGAGATCAAGTTTAACTATAAATTTCGAATTTTCTTTAAATTTATTTCTATAATAAAGTGTGATAGTATGACCTGCTGCTATTAAAAAAGATAATACCTTACCTATACAACTATTTTTTTGTAAAATGTAAAAAAAGTAATTCCATTGCTCATATACTAATTCAATTTTAAAAACAATTACCAAACTGTAATTCAGTTACCAGAATGTAATTCAATTATCAAAATGTAATTGAATTACCAAAATGTAATTCCATTACTTACCAAAATATAATTAAATTACTCATAGTAATTTTTTTGCCAAAAAAGAGCCTATAATTTATAGATTCAGAGTAATTCAATTACTTTTAGGATAGTTCCATTACTATAAAGTAATTGAATTAGTATCAAAGTAATTGAATTAAACTCAGTGGGTAATTGGTAATTTAAATATTTTTATCATACTGTTAGTTATTGGTAATTGTATTTGATGCCTTTTTCGGAGGGTAATGGGTAATTGTAATTGAATTACTTTTTAAGAGTAATTGCGACAGCTCTGGGTGGTAATAAGGGTATGGTCCGAATATCACCACCAGTAACCACGGTTAACCTCGACAAATGACAGATCAACCATAAAAATCCGGTTATATTCGGGACGAAAAATCACCATGTTCGTTAAAATCATAACCTTTAATTTTGAAAAGTTCACGACAGACTGATAATTTACAGAAATGCTAAATACACTTACTTATAATTTCATTGAGATTCATTCTCTTAATAAATTACCAACCATCGGCCAAATATTTTGAAATTTAATTCATAACAATAGTTGCCAGTGCAACATTGCCACTTTTTCTCCCCTACAAGATGGTTTAATTGCATTTTTGATCCGACGTTTTGTTTAGTCACAAAGTCATCAACTTTGTTATTTTAAATGGTAGGAAAATTTTATTTTATGCTTAATAAATTCTACGCTTTATTCTTAATCTAACGGTGTATTACACTTATTATTTATTAGAAGTTTCGATATTTAAAAACACATCATCAATGAAAATAGGCACATTATCGAAAATATTTTTGTTTTTATTGTTGTATTTAAACACTAGTTGGATTTTAAAACATTTTTTTAAAAGAAACTTATAACAAAACATAATATCTAATAAAACTTATCTAAAAAATGCAATAAGTAATAATTAATTTTAATTATTAAATACAATTACATATTGTCGGATATGGAATTGGCACCCTTAAGGCTAGAGAAATAGTTGTAACGTAACAGCGGTGTAAAGACTCTTAAGGTGGCGTAGCTTATCGCAAAAAAGGTGTGATAAAGAAAAACCAGTGTGTAGAAGAGAGACAGTGACATTTGCATTTAGTAGTGAAGAGAGATAGTGGCATTTGAGTTTAGTAGTAGGGGTCAGAATTGAAATGTTTATAGAAAATAACTATTTTGTAATTGGTTGGGATAAAGGATTCCAATCCCCTCTTTTTAGAGTGTGGGAAGACAGACGAAAAAAGGAATCCCTTCTTCCAATTGGTAGGGGTTGCAAAACAATATAAAAACACGAAAGAGCACTTACGACAGAGAGTTGAAAATGTTCAAGTTCAAGTGTAAGGGGAACCTCTGCCCGTTTGCCGGTTCAAGTAATTAATCTATTAAAATGTAAGGGGAAACTCTGCCCGTTTGTCAGTTGAAATAATAATTGTCTAAGAGTTAAATTCAAGTTATGGAACCCACTGCTTCAGAGACGACCTACATTGCTCCCATTGCGTAAGTGTTCTTTATCTATTGGTTTATAACATGTAACTGTTTTAATTGTTTAATTTCCTTTTTGACTTGAGTTATTATAAAGTTATAGTTGTTTCTTCTGGCTTACTTGGATTAATCTATCGTTCCTGAAGTGAGTCTTAAGAGGGCGACTCAACTTTAAAATAACTTCCTAAATTACCATTTTGTAAACATCTGTTATTTTGGTTATTTTACTAATTTTAAGATTGTATTTTTATTTATCACAATTATTATCTTTGCTTTTGCTTTTCTTGCCATTTAATAAAATTGTTAAAAATCCCTTGGTGTTTCAGTGAAGAACTAGAGAGCATCCTTAAATCCTTAAAGACAAATTAAATAATTATCTTTATAAATTTCTATTTTAAACTATCTAAGCTACACAACCCAGTCGTCTACAAATCGTAGTCCGACATTTGGTGGAGGTGCGTGTTTCCTATACGAGTGTATTTTTTTTTCTTTAAAAAATACTCTTCTATAGTGATTCCGTTTTAATTTTTTTATTTTTTTTATAAATTTTGGTGCTCTATGTTTTTCAGTGAAAATCATTAAAAAATTATTGTTGTCATTTAAATATAGCAAGATTTTGAAAAAGAAAAGAAAAGTAAAAAACTGAAAAATCGTTTCAAATATACAAACAAGACGGCAAGTAAAATAATGTGGCGAGGTTTTAAAATTAACAACTTTAAAAAATAGTTTAAGTAGTGTCGAGTCAGTCTCCCCAATAAATAAATTTGACCCAAAAAATCGAAGTACTGCAGTTGAACCAGAGCCAGATTTAATAAATAAATTACACTTGAATCAACTCCCCTGGCATCTGATTCACCACAGTTTCTCAAAGAAGGTGATGCCTCTAATGAAACTGCAGTAGCAAACTTAAGTGCTTTCGAAGATTCTTAATTATCAATAAATTCTGAAAAAATAATTGACACTACGGTAGCAAACGTGCAAAACGAAAACGCGGATCCTGCGACACCCAAATTTATATCACCGAAATTATTCGATCCGTCGGAAAAAGAAGCACGAGATTTTTTAAATAAATGTAAACGTTGCGCAACGAGAAGAAACATTTGGGGTGTCAAGCATAAAATTTTTTATGCAACAACGAGAAAAAATGGTGTGACAAGCACAAAAGTTTTTATGTAACGAAATACAGTAGCGATGAAAAGCATAAAATTCTTTATTTAAAAATAAATAGCTGGGGAAATAAGCATAAAATTATTTATTTTGAAAATTTTCTATTAAATACTGCACATCAGTGGTACAAAACGTATATAGCGGCAGCGGAAAATCAAAATAAAAAATGAAATGATATAAAAAATAATTTTTACAACGAATTTGGTTCAAGAATACCAAAACGCGATTATAAAATTAAATTATTGTCTGCGAAACAACGTTTAAATAAGGATATAAAAAGTTTTTTTTTACAGAATACAAAATTTAGGTGCTGAATATAAACAGAACAAGCCTTTTGAAAATATTTTAGAATATTTCGAGTGTGTAAGTGACTTACATTCTAATTTTATTACAAATTTTTTTTTTACTTTGTGATGATAGTGTAAACTCATTACAAAAATTGTCTGCGATCGTAAATAAGTTAAGTGAATTTCAAAGAATTACAAATTTATAAAACCAAGTCTTTCAAGTTTAACTATATCAGAACAACCTTCGACATCTTTTAAGCCAGTGGCTAGGCAAAATAATTTTAAACCTGAAACACAAAACTTTAAAGGTAAAACGCAATTTAAAAAATTTAAAATATGAATAATGAATAATTTTCAGTTTAGAAATTATGGTAACTTTCGAAAAAATACGTTTATTCAGGGATACCGACCAGACTTATCAAAATAAATTTTATAAACGAAATAATCCGCATTTTTTCGAAACTCGTACTCACGATGTACGTCAAATTTGTTTTAATTGTGGAAAAATCGGACATTTATTTAGAACATGCCGAAGTCGAAAACAAAAAAGTCCAACAAAACCTAAAAATTTTAATCAACTGTTAGCAATTTGTGATGATACACATGATAACAGTGGTTCTAAATCTCAATTTATGGGTTTGTTCAGCAGATTATAAACCATTACCTCTTGGCCCAAGTCATTTGGTTACCGCAGGTGACCATAAAACCGAGATAAAAGAATAAAAAACTATTATTGTAACTTTTCAAAATGTCACAATATCAGTAAATACCCTTATAATTGAAAGTTTAACAAAACCTATATTATTAGGCGTAAATTTTTTTTTGATGAAACAAGGTGTTATAATTGATTTTTTCAGAGCGTATATAAAATATTACACATTTAGCAGTAACAAGACCTTTCGATATGGATTATTCTCAACAATTTTTCTTGGTTCACTTAGGGAAGACTATGACATATTTATCAATTGGAAAATTTTTATAAAATTTGCTTAAAAACAGACATAATTTTAAATATTTTCAATGAAATAAAAGAAATTCCTTTAAAGATTATAAACTTGCCAGACTCACTAAAAAATATTTTAGAGTGCTATTCATTTGAGCACAATGAAGGTTTCATTATTAATCATTACATATAATAAAAGATAAGCTATTCATTAAAATAACGTCATGCAAATATTCGAAGCTTAAGTTGCAATTAATAAATAAGGTTAATATAAACACTTTTCTGTATACTACGAATGAGATAAGAAATTGTTCTCATTTAGATAATAATATTGCATTTAAAATTTGGTCAGCACTATCGCAAGAACAAAAGATTCGTTTAGAACAACTTTTATCGACTTATAGGAACGTTTTCACACTACACAAAAAGAAACTCATTTCTTTAACGCGTTATACAAATTTAACGAAACTTGAAATAAATATAGGTGATGCAGACGCAATTAAAAAACAAACCATACAGGGTAGCGCAAAAAGAACGCGACATATTAAATAATCAAGTTAAAAAATGTTAGAACATGGCATTATAAGACACAGTCGAAGCCCTTTGTCCAGTCCGGTTGTAATAGTAAATAAGCCAGACGGAACGCACAGATTTTTTGCGATTTTAGAGAATTAAGCGGAGTTAAAAAAAAAGTTGGCCTTTACCAGTCATTGAAGATATTTTATGTTATTTAAAGGCGCAAAATATTTTTCTACTCTCGATATGTTTTAGCAAATTGCCAATATCGAATAAGGTTGGGTTAGAAGAAAGTTCGTCACGACAGACGGTTTATACGAATTTAATGTAATGAAAGAAATATTAATATATTTAGGTGATAAAACAGTTTTCCTGATAGCTTTGAAGAACACTTTAAAAGACTAAAAAATGTTTTTCCAGATTATAAAAAGCAAAGTTTTAATACTTAAACCCAGTAAATGTTATTTTTGCAGAAACTGAAGTCAAAATGTTATGTCATATAATAAATAATCAAGGCATTCTACCAGACTCAAATTAATTTTTAGTCATAAAAAAACTTTCCATTGCCAAAAACTCTAAATAAATTACAAAGCTTTTTAGGTTTATGCAACTTTTCTAGAAAATTAATTCCAAATTTTAGCCAGAATAGCTAATCCTTTACACAAACTTACCAGTAAAAAAGTACAGTTTAAATGGAATGAGGAGACAACCATAGCTTTTAACACCTTAATAAATAAATTAATTTTACCACAAGTTTTAGCGCATTACAATTCTAAAAAAGGATTGTGAATTACGTATAGACACTTCTACACAAGGTTTAGGTACAATCGAGGGTATAATCTTTTTACAAAAAACGACATAGGTAACGACCACCCTATTGCATATAGTTCAAAAACTCTATCAAAACCCGAGTCAAACTTTTTCTAATGAACTCGAGGCATTAGGTGCTGTTTGGAGTTTATTAAAATTTCAGAAGGTGAAATATAAAAATAGTAAAAAGCACGGAGATGCTGATTTCCTATCACGAAATCCATTAGAATGTCCTGCTCTTGCTTCACAAGAGCCTGATTTTGACATTCCAACGTATATTCTGGATTCCAAGACAATTTTCACTTATCAAAATTTCGATTAAAATCTAAATAAATTAAATTTTTCTTTAAAAACCCACAAAGTTAACCATTGACATTGCTAATTGAAAAATTAAAAAAAAAAATTTTTTTTTACATTTTAAAAAAACAACTAATAAAATTATATAAAGATATTATTGTACGGTATGTATATAAGAAATATAGAAAAATATGTAAAAGGGTGTGCTGAATGTCAGCTCCGAAAAGGTTCAAATGATAAACCCGCTAGATTTTTACAGCCTATAAAAGTAGGTGTGCCATTCGAAAAATTGGCATGGATCTGTTAGGTCCTATTCCTAAATCAGTCGATAATAAAACCATGATTATAGTTGTTACGCACTATGCTACGAGGTGGGCCGAAACTAAGGCACTTCGTAATAGAAAAACAGAATCAGTTGTAAAATTCATTCTAGAAAGTATAATTACCAGACACAGTTTTTCAAAAAATTCTTTTATAGCTAATCTCGGAAAAGTTTTTCAATCCGAATTTATTACTGAACTTTTATTAACAATGGGTATTAATCCCTTATTTACCACTAGTTATTATCCCCAATGCAACGGTTTTAGAGAAAGATTAAACCATTGCTAACATACTAAGCTTGTATACAGATACAGCTCGTACCGCTTGGTCTTTATATTGACCCCACGTACTAATTTTTGCTTATAATAAATCGTTACAAAGTACCACAAAAAACTCCCCCTTTATGTTAGTTTTCGGACGAGGAGGTCCAGTTTTACCCGCGGTGGACGTACGGAGGACGTACGGAGAAAGAACGAATAAGGAATTCGTAAGTCAGAAGCTTCATTAATGAAAAATGTTACAAATTCTACAGTGATAGAATATATGAATTTAGGGAAAAGGCGCTATACTAAACTATGATACGGTAAATAAGACAAACCAAAGAAAAAATACGTTACGATGCAAAACATAGGATTTGCGATTACCAAGAGGGTGATCAAGTAAAAAAAAAAAATTTTACACCCTTTTTAGAAAGATTGAAAAAAAAATGGTCAGGTCCATAATAAATAGTTTAAAAAACAATATCAAGTAAATTATGTTATTCGCGAGGGAACAGCGAAAAATGCTTAAACAGACGTAGTAGGTACATGTCAAGTAAAATTTTACCCTACAACGATCATCGGGTTGTTGATCACGTAAATAAACAATTAAATATTTTTTAATAAATAAATCTGCTGTACAAGGAAAAATGTTAAACAAATGTACAATAACAAATAAAAAACATTTTAAACAAATTTAAAAATACTTACCTGTAGAGGTACGTACAGGTACAGAACCATAGGAAATCGAAAATCAGGTGATGTTATAAATAAGGAAAACTTACAGTTGAAAGGCCGCCGGCACGATTGTGCATAAAACATCGCCCCGGAGGCCTTGCAACAGAATGAATTTCTCAAAATTTAGGTCTAAACAATGTTCTGGAACAAAAAACACTTTCAGGCACACATAGTCTTATAAAACGGTAATAATTATGTAAAATCAGATATTCAATTTTTAATTAATTTCAACTAAAAGAAAAAATAATTTCAAATTACATAATTAAATTTTTTGCTCACACCCGCATTAGCGCGAAAAGCTAATTGTGTCACGCGACCGAGACTAAGACTGAAATTGTTAATTGTTAAGCCTTTCGGCCAGAATCATTAAAGATAAATAATATTAATTTCAGCAGAATTTCATATCTCAATATTCAGAGATAAAAGGTTAATTAAACGGGACAAGGAAAGAATAAGAAACGCTATCACAAAGATTATGCTTACTACAAACTTTCATTTATGGTATATTTGTTTTTAGATTGACGTTTTCCGTTGTCAATGTACAGGTGGAAGCTACAAAATTCCGATCATGGATGGATTTCTATTTTTGTCAAATAAAACCAAAAGTTTTAGGACTATCAGATAAGGACAATCTGCATAAATTTATTTTTGAAAATGATTTAATACTAATAGAGCGAAAGCTAGAAATACCGTACAAAGATTGTAAAAATATTCTAATACCCAGTGTTTTAACACACATTGAAGCCGGTCAATATTATATGGGGCCTCAAGTCTAAATTTGGGACAATTATGCCAAAAACTGTGGGCACTCTCATACACTTTGTTAAAAATACGCAAAAAATATCCTCAGTTAGTATCTATACCAGGACACCGTAATATAATTTTGATCGAAAAGTCCATGACTTCATACATGTTTTTTGTCAATTCAATATAGAAATAACAAGTCAACAAAAAGTACTGCAAATAAACAAAATTAATTTTGGGGGATCTTTTTCTATATTTTCAAATTTAACATATTTTCAAAAGTACGATTTCAGAAAGCCTAACTCACTACAAAAAATTTTATAACAAAACTAATAACAAATTAATTCCTCATACTAACTTAGTACATAACTTACTAATGTACACCATAAGTTAGAAACTTTCATCAAGCGCATATACAATAAACTAAATTTTTTTTTTAATAATTATTTTGAGGTATTTCCTACTACTACAAGCTCCACAAATGGCATACTTAAGAAAACTACCAGAAGTGACAACATGTGAAGCATCGATACCACTCATTTTAGAAGTAAGAAGTCATAAATACACTATGCAGAGTTCAGTTTCTCTGCCTATCAACATTTCTCAATGTCAAACCCGAAATGGTAAGGTTTACTATAAATTAGACAAATTAATGTTGGTGTTTAGCAAAACCGACTATGGAACCAAATCTGACAAATTTTAAACCAGCCGTTCATAAAGAAATATACACGGTAGGTAATAAACAAAGAAAATCTCGTGACAAACCGTAAGTTTGAACGTCTAGCACATGACGACGTTAATTTAAGATACAATTTTTTTTTAAATATACGAAACCATGCAGTCACTAGTTACGAAACTTCGACTTTCTAAATTGTTCAAGATAAAATGCATAATTTACAGAATTTTATTAAAACTGAGTCACAAGAGATTGGTTATTTAGCAAATCAAGTTTATGGAAATTTTTTTTTTTTAAATGTTTTAACTTTTGTCAGTATTTAAAACCACGAACTTATAGCTTCATACAGGAATCATCATGTTCCGATGAAATCACTCAGATTTTTTGTTCATTCAGATTCAAGTCCCTTGAAACTGTCAACTAAGTACAAAGTTTTGATGTCAATTTAAAGTAAATAGCTATACATACAATACATTTTTGGTGACATTTCATACATATTTTATTTTAAAGACAGCATTTTCAAGTATAATGACAGTCCTAATACAAATTGACCATTATCTGTGCCAAATCTTAATTTGTAAATTTCTAATAATTTACAAGTAATAAAGGAAGAATTAATGAATTTGTAAACTACGTCAAGACATTTTTTATTGTGTACATAAAAATACGTTACTGATATTATGAAATATCGTTTTGTCTATTATCATGCTTTATTTACTATGAAGATTAAATTTGATAGGATACTTTCCCTTATGTTAAACCGGTTAAATCGCAAGTTGTTAGAGCGCACGAGGTTACGTCACGTGATGATAATTTTTTTTTTTGGAGTTCCACGTGATAGGAATATTTGGTTGCATTACTGCCATGCATACTTTTATTATTACTTGCGATATTGAGAATTATATTGTAAAATAAATGAATGTAAAAAATGAAATAAATGATTCTACGCGTAATGGAAAAACGTAATAAATGATTCTACGCGAAGTGGCAGATATAAACGTATTGAAAATATTGCTAGCAGAGACAAGTAATGAACATACTAATAATATTGACAATCTTGAAATGTTAGAATTATCCGGAAAACAGGGAATGTTGTCTCTTCCTTGTAGACAAACTGTCAAAAGTTTTATTAGATTTACAGAAACATCGAAAAATTGACAGTACAGTTTGGGGTGGCCACCCACGGTTATTATCACCAACGGTTATTATTATCCATCGTTATTATTAACCATTACTATTATAATTTTATATTTTTTTATCATTGTTATTTGGTATACCAACAAAAGTTTATATATGGCCCTGATCAGGCATAAATATATACACGTGTACATAAATATTCTATTTTAAAATATTCAATATGTAAATAATCAATGTGTAACTATTATATGTGTAAAGAATACATGTATAGAGGTATAAAAGTATATTGTAAATATACATGTATAACATTTAAAAAAAATTCTAGCAGTAAAATTGTATTACGTACTTACTTCAGTAAGTCAAGACCTTACTGTAAATGTGTTAATAAGGTCATATTGTTATTTTTATTATATATCATTGTAATAATTATTGGAAATAATTTGTAAATGAAACGTTTTGTTTTGTAACCCAAGAAACATATTTCAATTTGTAAAAGTGTCATTTAAAACGGAAACTTCTACTAATAACCAATTTTGTTAAAATGTAACTCATACTGCACTATTTGTTTCATGTATCGACAACAACCTGGAGAACTACACACTACACCACCTGAAAGCTATCCAAATCACCAAAGTTGTCAACTATGCTAACAGTCCTCACGTTACATATCATCACTTTGTGAAAAACTGCAGCCGTTTTGGTAGAAGCCACTCCCTAAAATCAGTAAGGGCAATTCCTTCAATCCTACCCTACAAACAGTTCATCCTTCGCAAAAGAACCACAAGTTATTTGGGTGGTTACAGGTTGGTCGCCGTGGAAGTCGACCCTGGAGGAGGGGGTATTGTCGGATATGGAATTGGCACCCTTAAGGCTAGAGAAATAGTTGTAACGTAACAGCGGTGTAAAGACTCTTAAGGTGGCGTAGCTTATCGCAAAAAAGGTGTGATAAAGAAAAACCAGTGTGTAGAAGAGAGACAGTGACATTTGCATTTAGTAGTGAAGAGAGATAGTGGCATTTGAGTTTAGTAGTAGGGGTCAGAATTGAAATGTTTATAGAAAATAACTATTTTGTAATTGGTTGGGATAAAGGATTCCAATCCCCTCTTTTTAGAGTGTGGGAAGACAGACGAAAAAAGGAATCCCTTCTTCCAATTGGTAGGGGTTGCAAAACAATATAAAAACACGAAAGAGCACTTACGACAGAGAGTTGAAAATGTTCAAGTTCAAGTGTAAGGGGAACCTCTGCCCGTTTGCCGGTTCAAGTAATTAATCTATTAAAATGTAAGGGGAAACTCTGCCCGTTTGTCAGTTGAAATAATAATTGTCTAAGAGTTAAATTCAAGTTATGGAACCCACTGCTTCAGAGACGACCTACATTGCTCCCATTGCGTAAGTGTTCTTTATCTATTGGTTTATAACATGTAACTGTTTTAATTGTTTAATTTCCTTTTTGACTTGAGTTATTATAAAGTTATAGTTGTTTCTTCTGGCTTACTTGGATTAATCTATCGTTCCTGAAGTGAGTCTTAAGAGGGCGACTCAACTTTAAAATAACTTCCTAAATTACCATTTTGTAAACATCTGTTATTTTGGTTATTTTACTAATTTTAAGATTGTATTTTTATTTATCACAATTATTATCTTTGCTTTTGCTTTTCTTGCCATTTAATAAAATTGTTAAAAATCCCTTGGTGTTTCAGTGAAGAACTAGAGAGCATCCTTAAATCCTTAAAGACAAATTAAATAATTATCTTTATAAATTTCTATTTTAAACTATCTAAGCTACACAACCCAGTCGTCTACAAATCGTAGTCCGACAATATTTTTTATTTTTAAAAAATGCATGATAATATTCAAACATAACGTACCATTTAAATTCGGCATCATATGGGTGGCTATGAAATTGATTAACGACATTGACGTTCGCAATTGTTTAAATAGTTTCTTTAGATCTGTCACTTAGTTACAGAGACCTGTTAGTTTTAAATTTGGTAATAATTATTATGTTTTAAAAAAAAAAATAACTCCAGAAATGTTAAATAACGTTATGAAAGAAATTATTTACCGGTGTTATTTATGTTTGGAGAATGAGGGTGGAATTATTGAAAATAAAAAATAATTTATTATAATTGTACCTATTTAATAATTGAAATTAATTATTTCTTACTTGTTGCATTTTTCAGATAAGTTTTATTAGATATTATGTTTTGTTATAAGTTTCTTTCAAAAAAATGTTTTAAAATCCAACTAGTGTTTAAATACAACAATAAAAACAAAAATATTTTCGATAATGTGCCTATTTTCATTGATGATGCGTTTTTAAATATCGAAACGTCTAATAAATAATAAGTGTGATACACCGTTAGATTGAGAATAAAGCGTAGAATTTATTAAGCATAAAATAAAATTTTCCTACCATTTAAAATAACAAAGTTGATGATGGTTGTGACTAAACGAAACGTCGGATCAAAAATGTTATTAAACCATCTTGTAGGGAAGAAAAAGTGGCAATGAGAATGTCAAATTTATTTTGACATGTCTCCTCAAATAAAATCATAAATCAATTAAAACTAAATCGCGAAAATTCGGTTTTATCCAAATATCTTCGGAAGCATTCGGAATTTTTTAAATTTGAAAACATGACGTTACAGGATTCAGTAATGCGCAACTTTTCTCTAATTTAACCATCTCTGTATCTCCTATGGTTTACGAGATCCCTGTAGAGTGCATTCTTATCTGGGACACCCTGTATAGACCACCAAATTCCCTATATGATGAGAAGTATACTCAAAAAAGCAAACCAGTGGACGTTTATCCGTTAATGTGTGGGCATGGATAAGTGTTTACGGTGCAGGTGTATGCTGGAGTATTGGTGGAACACTAAACAGTAATAATATACAGCGTGTCCACGGATGGACCTAACTATACTTGTAAAAAACTTTATTTTCAATTTTTCGAAAAAAAGTCATTCTTCATCATTTCTTATGCTCATTAAATAAATATAATTCACGTAAGAAAATTTCCATTTTTTTATACAGGGTGCACAAAAAATGTGAAAATGTAGTTTTGCAAAATAAAAAATTTTTGATCTAACTTTTTTGAATGATCAAAATAAAAGAGATTGGAAAGAGAATTCGAAAAGCCGAATAAAGTTTTGAGATATGACCTGTGGTAACTACGATATTTTATATTAAAACTTTAATCTGAAGGAAAATATCAATAATTTATTTAACTTATTAAAATATCGTAGTTACCACAGGTCATATCTCAAAACTTTATTCGGCTTTTCGAATTCTCTTTCCAATCTCTTTTATTTTGATCATTCAAAAAAGTTGGATCAAAATTTTTTTATTTTGCAAATCTACATTTTTACATTTTTTGTGCACCCCGTATAAAAAAATCGAATTTTTCTTACGTTTTTTACAAGTATAGTTAGGTCTATCCGTGGACACACTGTATATCTTCGGATTTTGGAAAATGTTTTTCTTCCTTCTGCCGCGATAGTTTTTGAAAGAAATAACTTTATATTTCAGCAGGATAACTGTGCATACTGCAAGAAATATAGGAAACTGGTTTGGACAAAACAACGTAACATGTCTGCCTTGGTGCTCAAGAAGTCCTGATTTAAATGCAATTGAAAATGTTTGGGGATTGATGGTAAAAAAAATATACAAAATAAATTTTAAACCAGAGAATGAAATAGAGTTATTTGATAAAATAGAAGAAATTTGGGAAGGGCTAACTCCGGATTACACCAGAAGTATTATTTTGTCTATGCCAAGAAGAGTACGATTAGTGTTAGAATCCAATGGCGCAGCAATTAAATATTAGTATTTTGTTTGTTAATAAATTTACCCTTTTTGGCTTTATACTTTTGTAGTTTTCCTGGTATTATTTTATAATTTTCTTATTTCGCGGCTGTAATTCAAACACAAAAATATTTAGAAATAACCATTTATTACTTAATAATAATAATAATAATAATAAACTTTATTTTTCATATTGTGTTAAGGTGGGAGTATCAACATGCTTGCCAACCTATAACCTATTTCGCGTAGATTTATTTATGTTTTCTAGCTTTTATACAAAATTTAAAGAAAATCAGTATCGACTTGATATTCTATAGGCAATAATTGACATATTTACTAAATATCAAGGAATTTCATTACTTATTTTAGGAGAATTGTATAGCGAAAAATATCGGTTAGGATTTTTTTTAACATTATTATGTCATTGTCACTCATTGTTCTTTCACCAAACAATTCTCCCAAAATTAGCAATGAAATAAATTGATATTTTTGTAATATATCAGATACTACCTAAATAATGTACCGAAGATATTGATTTTCTTTAAATGTTAGTTATTAAAATAATAAACTTAAAAAATCAACGCGAAATAGGTTATAGGTTGGCAAAAGATTGAATGACGTTGAGAATTCAACCTTAATAACTATGGTAACAAATCGTACATACAATAATTTACAGCTACGTATATAGCTGGTGTTCTATCCAGATATAAGCAGCAAGGTGAGAAACCCGTCTTACCCAATTTTGTTGTAATTGAGTTATGTATGGGTGAAGTGTACGAAATTATATTATATGTCGTCAACTGTACATCATTATGATAAAATAATTTTTTAGAAAAGAATTCTATGGTAGTATTCTTCTTTTTTCTCTATTTTCTACATAATTTCCTACATTTTCTACGCTATTTTCTACACGTATGTAGAAAATTAATTTTCTACGCGTCGTTACCCAACCCTGGTGCCAAGTCCGGGTGGTGTGGCAGTTAATACTTACATTTAATTTTCTTGGCCTAGTAACAACCCTACGTTTTTCTGAGATATCCAAAGGTTTAATTCGTTTTCGGCCAGATCTCCTCACATTTTCAACTTCGTCAGATTTAAAATCTGTCTCTAGTGAATTATTAGGGCTCTCAGAGGAACCCTCTTCACAAGCTTGGATTTCTAAAGCTGATAAATCAATATCAACTTCCATAGTCTCTTCTGAACTTTGCATTTCCTGTAAATGAGATGTATAACTTACTTTCTACCCAGAAGACTCAGGGGCAGGGGCAGTTAGTCAATAAGTGCGCTCATGCGCGCGCACTGCTTACAAAAGAAAATTTAAAAAAAAAAATCTAAATTAAGATAAATTTTTACTTATTTTTGTATTTTTTAAAGTCGCGGTAGTTGCGATCGAAAAGGGTAAGACTAAAACTCGCCGCCACTGCCAGATGTGCCTGATGATATTTTAAGGTCTTTTATGAGCTTTACAAATATTTGAAAGTAAGAGAAAATGGTTAATTGCTGTTAAATTAATAGGAGCAAAATACACACAGGGCAAGTGATCGTTTAGAATGAATGAATTTTATTAAAAAACGTTTTTTTTTAAACACGTTTTTTTACATCGCCAATTAATAATTTATTTATTTATTTATTCACAGGCACTACCCAATTTCACAAGAATATAAATAATCTTAATCCTAACGCAGAGTTAACATAATTTCAATTAATTTTTTTAAGAAAAACGTAAAATTCAGTGGATGTGATAAAATAAGAGTTTTCACATTATAGTAGGTATGCAGTTTTCGCATAAAATTGGATCTGTGTAAAAAGAAATCAAGTGTGGGATGCTCATTGGCCAGTCTGCCTAACCAGTAACCTTGATATAAAATTATATCAACCATAATTAGTTCTATGAGGAAATATCGAAAATGTGTGAAGACGTGTTTCCCTTGAAGGTGCATGTAACCCTATTTTATCAGGCAAAAGAGGACAATTATATTTATTAGGTAAGATGTTATATATCATTTTAAGGTATTTTAGATTAGGGCGTTGAGAGAGTGATCTGATCTGAATATTATATTCCAGCTGAGAATATGAAAATATATATTTATACAATTCATTTTTAAGTATTGTTTTATTTGGAGCAGAGACTGTATTTGTTTAAGGCATTTCAACTACACCTAAGGCGGCCACACCTATATGCGTTCTCCGAATTCGAAAAACGAAACCGGAATTCCGTGAACACACGAATATAGGACCTGTATTGTATTATATTTTAAAAGAATTTCACTTTTTGGTTATATAGGCAAAATAAATCCTGCAATAAATTTTTAGGTGATTCCTACCTATCAATCATGCAATTAGAAAAAAAAGTGGCTCATATAACATCCCTAATTCATTAGAAAAGTAAAAACTACATATTTTTTTTCAGATTAAGGCCCCCAGCGTCTATATCTTTTTTATAATGTTTATGCAAATATTTTTTTGGCATTTAATGCTAATAAGTATATAATTTTTTTATATAAACTATTAATTCCAAACTCAGAAGTAAAATACTTGTTTTGAGTTAAATAATGTAATATTTTTGTCAAGAATATATTTCATAATTCAGGAACTAGATTATAATATAAAACGAATATGACAATATTTTATTGGTAGGTATATTTTATATTACTATAGAATACAAAGATACAATAGGTATGTTTATAATATATATTTATTTATTTTATTCATTATAACTTGGTATTATTTATTATTGACGTTCTTGAATATATCTCTTGGATTAGATAATATCCAATTTTTAATTTTATAATTATTTAATGATTTAATTATTTTAATTGACTGTGGTAGGTGGTAGCATCATATCAAAAATATATGGATTGATGTTTAAAAAATTTTTGTGTGCTATTGTTTTGTTTACTCTATTTTTATATGTAATAGTATTTTTATGACCAGTTTCATGTGTGTGTGTGATTAATATAATTTATTTTATTTTTTTTTTTTTTTTTAATATAGGTATTATACTCGGTACCTATTATATTAACATGTTGTAAAAAAATATTTGTGTAATATCCATTTTTTTGCTATCTTTAAATAGTAAATAAGAAGAATATTGGTGGTCTTCTTCGTAAATAATTTTCAAAATGTATTTTTGAATAGTTTCAATCCCGGTTTCAATATTACCTTTGTTTTAAGTTAGGTGTCTAAATAATAATACAGAATACCTTTACTTTAGTTATCAATTTAAGCTAGCAATAAAACTCCATGGTTTACCTTTTTCATAGACATAGGAGAATAATATATTATGTTGTGTAATAATTACAATTATTACAAACAGCATGTAGCGTACTATTTTGAAGAAAAGCTTTAAAATAAGGTTCCAATGAGTTCCATTCACATGTTCCGTTCCAAAAACTGGGACACAACAGCTGCATAAATATTTCTGAATTGTATTTTCAAAGTTATTAGGGGTACTGTGTAATCAAGTAAATACATACATACTTTATTTTGTCGTTTTTAAACACTGAAGTAAAATAGTCACAATTTACTAATGCACAATAAAATTAACCCCTACCACAGCCCTCTTCACTAGACGGCTATGCCCCTACCATCGAAAAATATAGACCTGTGCGAAAAACAAACATACAAACAAATACCCAACGAATACTTACACCAGGCATTCCAGGCAAATACCCACACAGAAAATACCCACAGCAAAAACCCCACAAGAGTTCAAAATTCATGAATTCGAATCGGCGTTTCTTTTTGTTTGTCCGTTGTTGTTGTGTTAATCGAAGCCGGAGCCACTCCTCTGATTTTTTTAGTGCACAGAGGACTAATAGGTCAACATTCGTGGTACACTTTGCTTCTGATCATTTAAGGGCCGGTTTAATAATGTGCTGGCAAAGCCTCTGGCATAGTTAGGCCCGGTTTAATAATGTGCTGATAAGGTCTCTGGTTGTTACCAAGAGAATAAATTTTATCTCTCTGGTAAACCGCCGGAAAACTTCTGATCAGTTTATCAACAAAATTTTAACCAAAGGACAGATAACCGGAGCTATACAATTTGGCAACATGTGGTAGCAAAATCCACCTAATTAAAGAAGATATTATAGGGTTATATATTATGGTACGTTATGTTTTAAATGTGTTTTACATTCATTCCACGTATTTCCGTATTCTGTGATTCGTTCTATATATTATATACGTTTGAGTTTATTCTATTATAAGTTCAAGAAAATGAATATAAAGAAGGAAAATGAAAAATTAAAAAAAAAAGGTTGCAAATTTTTTACACAGACAGCAGGAATTGTTGCAAGGGGGCTTTTAGAGCACAGTTCCTATAAAATAAAAAAAAATGGTCAAATTCAAATATAGTTTATTATAACAATAGTCTGTAGGATAGATAGCAAATCATATTTTCTATTCGATGTAAAAAAAAAGCTGTACCGTATCGTTAGACAGTCTAAAACGATTGACAAAATCCCTGTATCATCCTAGTAATTTATGTGATTTGGGGGGTCGTGAAAAATCCTTGGCCTTCTAAATAAAATATTAACATAATCTTCCAAAAATCATCATCTGAATCCGATTCATTTGAAAACATTTTAGCATCAAAAAGCACATTCATTTTTTTACAATTGCTAAAAACAGTGAACTCTACCTAAAGAATGCCAAAAATGATCAAATTTGAGGTTATGGCTTTTGATTTAACCCACTGGTAAACCGTTAACAGCCGAATATTTCGCTGGGTAAATTATCCTGCTGGCAATAATTGTTTATCTTGCTGTTAACGCTACCAGAAGATTGAAAAACAGATTTTTTTCATTAACAGCAGGATAACTATGCCAGAGGCTTTGCCAGCACATTATTAAACCGGCCCTAATCCTGCTGTTAATGAAAAAAATCTGTTTTTTAATCTTCTGGTAGCGTTAACAGCAAGATAAACAATTATTGCCAGCAGGATAATTTACCCAGCGAAATATTCGGCTGTTAACGGTTTACCAGTGGGTTAAATCAAAAGCCATAACCTCAAATTTGATCATTTTTGGCATTCTTTAGGTCGAGTTCACTGTTTTTAGCAATTGTAAAAAAATGAATGTGCTTTTTGATGTTAAAATGTTTTCAAATGAATCGGATTCAGATGATGATTTGGAAGATTATGTTAATATTTTATTTAGAAGGCCAAGGATTTTTCACGACCCCCCAAATCACATAAATTACTAGGATGATACAGGGATTTTGTCAATCGTTTTAGACTGTCTAACGATACGGTACAGCTTTTTTTTTACATCGAATAGAAAATATGATTTGCTATCTATCCTACAGACTATTGTTATAATAAACTATATTTGAATTTGACCATTTTTTTTTATTTTATAGGAACTGTGCTCTAAAAGCCCCCTTGCAACAATTCCTGCTGTGTCTGTGTAAAAAATTTGCAACCTTTTTTTTTTTTAATTTTTCGTTTTCCTTCTTTATATTCATTTTCTTGAACTTATAATAGACTAAACTCAAACGTATATAATATATAGAATAATAGAGACTTTTTGCACCTCTTAAATTAATATCAGTTTTTAGCTCCGTTATGGTTAACTTTATTAAACATAACGAGTAGCGCCACTGTTAAAACCAGAGATTTTGCAGCGCCTATACGTTCTGTCTGTAGTTATTAAGTTGGCGCCGGCGCACCTAAACAAAATAAAATACCTAACCTAACAATAATTTGATTAAGTTGTTTATTTTAATGTAAAGCTACTATAGCTTTGGATTTTAAGTAATCGCTTATCACAATTTTAATTCATAGCAATGATGCTTGATAACTTTTGTATGTTTCGGCAACCATGCAGTTTAAGCATAACCATAAGGATAACGATAAGCTCTTCCTTATCCTTCCGTAAATAACGGAGTCCGTTATGGTTATTAACCATAGCGGATCACCTTTTTGACATTGCGCATGCTCAGAATAACCATAACCACAAACGAATGACGAATTAAGAGGTGCAAAAAGTCTCTAGTGAATGTAAAACACATTTAAAACATAACGTACTAAACGTACCATGATATATAACCCTATAATATCTTCTTTAATTAGGTGGATTTTGCTACCACATGTTGCCAAATTGTATAGCTCCGGTTATCTGTCCTTTGGTTAAAATTTTGTTGATAAACTGATCAGAAGTTTTCCGGCGGTTTACCAGAGAGATAAAATTTATTCTCTTGGTAACAACCAGAGATCTTATCAGCACATTATTAAACCGGGCCTTAGTATGATATTTCTTGCTACTTTTCAATATAGCTGAAATCAAACCAGGAACGGGCATTTTCATTAACTTAGTGTAATTTTATTTATTCAATTAAAATAAACGGACTTTTGGAAAGTTAGTCCCTGTGTGTCGCAAGTGCATAAACATTATCATCTTTATCAGATAATTGCTAACTTGCGATGAGATTACAGAAGCTCTGCATCTGACGGCTGTAGTAGCTGCAAGTAGCAGTTTGCAAATGCAAATTTAAATGACAAAATTGGAATTCCAGAAAACGTTTATCATACTTTGCGTCTGCAAATTTTCAGAGCGTTGAAACGTTCTGCAAACTTGCAGAAAAGACTAACTTATATTTTAAGGGAAAGAAAGAAAAACTAAAAGTCTTCCTCCACAAAATTTAATAGAATAGAAGGTAATCTCAAGGGTCTCTACATGTTTCGAACGTAGAAACGTTCATCATCAGGAGACAGAAAATATATTTAGATATGCTGATGGTTTTAGCAGAAGAGAAAATGGTAAAGGACCTTAATGGAGCTTTCATGAAATTAAAATTTTTTTGATGTGTAAAAGAGCCATAAAATAGAGAAATTAATGAAAGTTAAAAACATACTCATGTGAGAAGTCAGTAGATGTGGTCTAAACCAACTAAAAAACTGGGGAAGAAGAAAAACCTTTCTAAAAAGAAAGTGTCAAAAAATTATTTAATTTTAGTAGTAGTAGATATCTACTACAAATAATGTTATTCCACCAATGTCTTTCTGACAAAAACCTATAAAAATGTTCTTAAAAAATTAAATAGTTTTTTTACACTTTCTTTTTAGAAAGGTTTTTCTTCTTCCCCAGTTCTTTAGTTGATTTAGACCACATCTACTGACTTCTCACATACTGAGTATGTTTTTAACTTTTATTAATTTCTCTATTTTATGGCTCTTTTACACATCAAAAAATTTTTAATTTCATGAAAGCTCCATTAAGGTCCTTCACCATTTTCTCTTCTGCTAAAACCATCAGCATATCTAAATACATTTTCTGTCTCCTGATGATGAACGTTTCTACGTTCAAAACATGTAGAGACCGTTGAGAATACCTTCTATTTTATTAAATTTTGTGGAGGAAGACTTTTAGTTTTTTTTTTCTTTCCCATACTTTCAACGCCACTTTAAGCATGGACTACTTCTTCAAATTATATTTTAAAGATTTGACGAACGATGGTATTGGTGGTTATTTACAAAAAAAAACAAGGGAAAAGAGATAAGTTCATTTATTTATTATTGCCATGGATTGGAGCATATTTTACGTATTTGGCAGTCAATAGCAATAAACTAGAAGTAGTAAAACGGTTTAACTATGGGAAAATGTCGGATTTGCAAATAGTTATTGAAATGTCAAATTTCTGCAAATTATTTTGCGTTTGCAAGTCTGCCATAAGAAATTCGACGACCGCTAAATTCGCTACAGGCAATAATGCACAATAATATTGCTTCTATAAACTATACGATTTTTTTTAATTCTCAACGTGGGATTTTCACGAATTTTTTAATTCGCAGAGTGGGAATTTTTTCATTTCAGTTCAGGGCCGTTGATATTCCGGACTGCATTAGCTTCTGAGATCCCCTAGTTCCATACCCTTAAATAAATTCATCCCCAAGCACTCCAATCTTATGCTACCTTCCTGTTCATAACATATTTAAGTAATATACTTTTTAAAATATATCAATATGTGCTTCTAATAGTTTGATTCAATGTACTAGTCCTTAAAGCTAGTACCTATATAGCCCATAATTTTTACTGCACCGCCAGGGATTGACTACCAAGCTCGGCTGCAATGAGAAGTCCACTAAGGCAGGCGATAAATTTAGCGCCTTTTATGTTGTATACGGACGATACGCATTCCGCGTGATGTTTTATTAAACTGATGTCACACCGTTGGCACTGCTGAACAACTGTCTGTTGTTGTTTTCAACAGAACATCGGGTGATAGCGCGACGGTCATCTTGTTTTACGAACCGAAAAATGTTGATGGCTACAACGTTGTGTCCATCAAGCCAACAATTTCAGTAGATGGTTTTTCGGTTTGTTGGCTGTTGGATTGAATAAAATTGAGGTTAGTTTCGCGTTTACGTTTTAAAAATAACTTTAATATTCTTTTTGATCTTGCAATTATGTAAAATCGAGTGTAAAATATATTTTTAGTAATATTGCAAAGAACAGATGGATGTTTTATTCAAAATTCAAAACGCAGGAAAAAAAACTGAACTGTTGACAGTTGATCTTGGTGTTTTAATCACCGTTGAATCGGCGCAAATCTGCTCCATCATACCAAAACATATGATACTCGATTTCAACCGGGCCGGACATCGATGCCAACAGAGTGGTGGAAAAAACAACAAGCGGCAGGCCGGCCCCGTCAAACTGTCTGGCGCATTAACGAGGTTTGTTTTAAGCGCCATAATTGTACACAACATAGATTTATGGTTTTACGCAGAACGACTTCTTTTTATAAAATATTTAATATTTTATCAGGTAGCAAGGGATTAAAACGCGGATTTTGTGGATTTTAAGTAGAAAAAGGTCATATTATTAAGTAATTAAGTACAATAGTAGTACATATTATATTACAATTTGATAGAAATAATGTATACATTTATTTTCTTCTTGTACATGCAATAGTGACCTACGCAAGTAAACTACTCGAGCGGTGAAGGAACGGGGAAATCCAGTGGTTATTGTGTATTGTGATTGTGTAGTCAGTGAAATTCGATATTTGTGAATAATTTGAAGAAAGTTTAGGATTTTTCGATAAACACAGCTAACTACAAAGGACATTTGTATTGTTTCTTTGACTCATATATATTTTTGTAACATGGATAATCCTGTTCATGGGAACAAATTATTTTGTTCTTTACACGAAACGCCATTTTATAGACTTAGAGATGACAACAGGAGAGATGTAATAAATAAAGGTCGCCCTACGCTACCCCTTAATGTTTTAAAACGTGATTATAAACAAGGATATTTTTCGCGATCATTTAATACTCAATGGTACGATAGTCACAAGTGGCTATGTGGGAGTTATTTTAAACAAGGGGTATTTTGTTGGCCATGCTTGGTGCCACAGAAAAAAAAAGGGTTTCTTGGTGCTTTCAAAGTGGAGAACTAATGTTTGGGTTTCTCAGGGCTTTTCAGATTTTGTCTGCCAGTATTAAAGAAGCATGATGGATCAAAATACCATATTTATGAGTACCAGTTATTTAAATCTGAAACGATTCGAAACAAGAGAGCCATGAAAAATAGTAATTAACAACAATATTATTATATAATTATCCTAAAACTTAATATTTAAATTTAATTTTTTCCGTCTTTTAAGTTTACTGTGGATCGTTTACTTTCAGAAATAATGCGTCTTTTTTGGTGGAACACCCCTGTCGTCATGTTTAATGACATTTTATAATCGTTGCGTGGTGTGGTCTAAATCTCCTTTTATCTCTTTTTATTTACGTAAATAAGACAAAGTAAGATATTATGATAACCATAGGAAAAATTAGGTACTATATCAGGTAATTTCGTTTGGTTGTAGGTTGTAGGACTTCTAGGTCTAGGATATTTCAGTCGCGATCGCGTACGTATATAGGCGATTACGATTATAGATAATAGAAAAATTATACATATATTTTAAACGTTTTAAGGTGGCTTTTGGGTTTTTTAAAATTATTCATTGAGTAGCTAGTGTACTGTGTACTTATACGTCCGCAAAACTGCCGTCATCGAGGGATAAGCATAGACAATTTACCTTTAGATACGTACAGCTTATCTCCTGCGCAAACAAAAGTTACGTTTTATGGGTGAAAAAATACGTCCTAGCGCATGACTCGCCGGTCAGCTGGCTTCCTTTTGGACACCTTCGTGCATGCGCACAAACCTCGTATTATCGGCCTGCCTACTTTATCGAAAATAATCGACATGCTCAAGACACTCTCCAGAACCGGCTCGGCCGCCATTTTTGTTGTTGTGCTTTAAGTTTTCTCTGTGGATTCCTTGTTGTTTATTGTGGGTGTTTAATATTTAAATATTTACGGATTTCTAGTTTTTGTGTTATTTAGTGAATTGTGTTTCTGCTTTTAGTGACTCCAATTGGAATATAAACAATGACAATAATATATAACAGCCGTTGTATTATTTTGTTATGCCGAAAAAGAGGTAAAATATCGGGTATTTCATATTTTTAGTAAGTATGGAGTAGTGATGTATCTTGATATATAACCTTACTTTATTATGAGCAATTTAAACACATCTAACTAGGCCTAGGCTACAAAAATAAGGTATGAAAATAATGAGAAACACACACCAAGACAGATTATCCCGATGCTTGCAAAGAAAAAGTAAATACCTAGGTATGTTTATATTAATCCAAGGGTGAAAGTATTCCATGAGTCAAGTTCTCGAGCAAACACTTTTTCAGAATATACCTCCTTTGAGCGGGAACGACGAAGGAGCAGTGGGTGTTAAATCCAAAGTTTTTCGAGAAAATCTCAAATTAAACACAATAAAAACGTTATCTGAATAGTGTAAGACGAGAAGACATCAAAGTCTGGTAAAAATTTCCTTTCCTTTCTTTTAGCCTTGCTTTTCCGCAACACCATAACCTAGCTTTACACGCAATCGCATGGGGGTAGACTCGGGGGGCCAAATTGGCCCTCAATCATCTTATCATAATCGCACACCTGTCACCCACTCATATTATTATAAGCAAAAGGGCCCATTCAATGTTATAATTGAAAGTAAAGACAAAAATATAGGTAACATTCACCCAGCTGCTTTAGGGAAAAAATTCAAACAAGCCAACGTCAAAGACTTATTAAAACTAAAAAGAAAAGGCAAAAATATAATATCAGCTGAATTTGGAACATCCTCGGGGGCTAATAACTTCCTAGGTAACCCAATCATAGACCAAGAAAACCTCAAAACATACATTCCGGCATCCTTAGCCTCCTGTAGAGGAATTGCTAGGGGTATCGATGTAGACGTTACCATGGAAGAATTCATATCGGAAGTAGAGTCAACTATTCCCATCATATCAGCCAGACGTATTACTAAGAGAGTCACAATCAATGGAAACACAACATTTCAAGACACAGAAGACATAGTTATTACATTCAAAGGCACCAGCTTTCCGGAGTACATAAGGATTTACTACTTCGAAACCAAAGTCAGTCTGTACATCCCAAACCCCATTCAATGCCTAAAATGTTTAAGATATGGACATGTGACCAACCAATGCAGAGGCAAAGATAGATGTGCTAGATGCGGCGATGAACACAGTACATCAGAATGCCAAATAAACCCACGAGAAAGAAACTGCATTTATTGCAAAGAGAACCACGAAGCAACAAATAGAACACATTGTAAAGAGTATAAGAGGCAAAAGGAAATTAAAAAGACTATGGCAATCCAAAACATCTCATATTTCGAGGCGCGAAAATTCCACCCAAACCCAAATTCCGCCAACATACAGGAAACCACAGGCTCCTCGATAAACTACACAACTCCAAGTTTTAACTTTCAACACAGCAAATTTCCAACCCTTCCAGTCAAAGAAAACAACACCATCGAAAAATCACAAAAAAAACTTACAATAAGGGACCATAACAACTCTCTCTCGGACTCATACTCGGACAGAGTTCTAAAAAAAAGGAAATCAGTGACACCAATCTCACCAGAAATTCAAGGATATGACAAAGCAAAACATAATCAGTGTCTCTATCCACCTACATGCAGAAGCCCTGTGAGCAAAATAGACACAGTGGAACCAATCTCCTCCCTAGCCTTCTTTAGCGATATGATCAGCAAAATAAACATACAAGAAGACATTAAGAGCCTAATCCTACATCAAGCAGGCAACATATTTGGGGAAAAACCCATTGAAATTCAAGATACGCTGGGCGACAGTTCCATAGAGGGCGGGAGTAGAGCTTCTACTCCTAACACAGAATTTGAAATTACCATTCATGACACACGTCAACAATCTCAAAGTCCTACAATGGAATCTTAGAAGCATTAATTCCAACAAAGACAACCTTAACGAAATTTTACACAAAGAAAACCCTGACGTGGTTTTACTCAATGAAACCTTCCTCAAACCAAGCCAATCATTAAACATAAAAAACTACAATATAATCAGACAAGACGGCAGAGGTGGCATAGCCACACTAGTCAAGCAACAATTTTTTTTTAAAGTTATTGATATTAATTTAAACCTCCCGCAAAGACTACATTTACTGATAATAGAGCTAGCTTCCATCAGAATATGCAACATTTACGCACCGCCTGACACATATCTTACCTCTAGACAGTTTCAAAACATTATAGGTCTACTCGGTAACAATTATATCATGATGGGAGACATTAATGCCCAGAACCAAATATGGGGATCATCGATTAATAATAGCAAGGGCAGGAACTTAGCAGAGGCCATAAATCTCATGGATGCAGTTATACTAAACGATGGACAGAGTACAAGGATCACCACCCCACTACAAGGCACAAGCTGCCCAGACATAACAATTACTTCCAACACCATAGCTGCTAAGTGTATATGGTATGTGTACGAAGATGGAGGAAATAGCGACCACCTACCAACCATATGCCACCTTAATTATAACAAACTAATGGAACAAAACTCACAAGTAAGACATAAGTGGAACATCAGAAAGGCCAACTGGGACATATTTAAAAACAACTGCCAGCTAGCAAGCCCACAATCATGGGAAGAGTGGAAACAGTCCATTATCAGCTCAACGGAAAACTCAATAGAAAAAATTGAAATAAGACCAAACAAACCAAAAAGAATTCCTAAACCAAAATGGTGGGACGACGACTGTGATACTGTCGGTGCAGAAAGAAAAGATGCCCTCAAAAGGTATAAAGATCATATGAACGACGCTAACTACATTATGTACAAGAATAAGGCAGCAATAGAGACAAGAACTCTAAAAAAAAAGAAAAAAGATAGTTTCATACACTTTACAGAGAGTTTAAATAGAGAAACTAGTATCAGCAAGGTATGGAAGGTGGTCAAAAAATTCGCCAATACGGGTAACTCAAACACTCAGGTGAGCGACCCAGCAGAAGGATGGCTCGACGAGATGCTCAACAAACTATGCCCTGCATGCATCCCAGAAGAACTCCAACTAGACGAAGAACAGACTGAGATACAAAGATTCACCAAAGAGGAACTGCTAAGCGTGCTCAAGGAAAAACGCAAGGACTCGGCCCCTGGAAGCGACACAATACCATACTCGATGATTAAAAACGCACCTGATAACATGCATATCGCCCTTACTAATGTATATAATAAAATCTTGCAAGGCTCAGACGAAATACCAGAGGAATGGAAAACAGCCATAATTACACCAATTTTAAAACCTGGCAAGAACCCTGATGACCATAACAGTTACAGACCCATAGCCCTCACTAATTGTGGAGGCAAAATTATGGAATCCCTCATAAAGCAAAGACTCGATTATCATTTAGAAAAGAATAATTACTTTCACGGGGAAGTAAATGGCTTCAGAAAAAGCAGAGGGACTACGGAAAACATCACAATCCTTGCTACCGATATCTACAGTGGCTTCACCAAAAACCAAGTAACAATGGCGACATTTATCGATATGTCAGCCGCTTATGACAACGTCAACTTAATTAAACTTAGAGACTGCTTATTGAGATACAAAATAGACAAACAATACATTAAATTCATAATGAAATTGCTATGGGGTAGAAAAATTTACGTCAGATCAAACAAAACAGGAAAAACAGTAGGACCTCAATTAAGTTTCAAGGGCATCCAACAGGGCTTCCCCCTGAGCCCTTTACTTTTCAACATTTTCTCCAACAGCCTAAAGGAAACCATGCCAGAGGGAGTAAAAATTCTACTATATGCGGACGATATCGTCATATACACCACAGACGCCAACATAGATATCTGCTATGAACGAATCCAAATAGCACTTAACAACATCGAAACGTGGATGGATCTACATGAAATGGAAATATCAGTTAACAAAACAAAAGCCATAATTTTCAGCAAAGGCAGAAGACACCCGCGCAACCGCCTGAGATACAAGAACGAGAACATCGAATACGTCAACAAATATAAGTTCCTGGGGATGATCTTTGACACCCATATGACTTGGACAGAACAAATTGCACATGCTTGCACAAAGGCCAGTAAGGCTATTAACATAATGAGATCCTTAACCAGAGTATGGTGGGGTGCCGACCCCAAAACTCTACTAAACATCTACAAAGGACTCGTCAGACCACACCTTGAATACGGAATACAAGCCATATTCAAAACGTCTAAGAAGAACTGGAACAAACTAGACACGATCCAATACCAAGCTCTCAGAGTAGCACTAGGACTTATGAAGTCAACCCCAACCAACGTCTTACTTTCTGAAGCAGGAGAACTACCAATGGAAATAAGGAGACACGTAATCTGCTCAAAATTTTCGCTCAAACACCTTGCATTAAATAACAGCCTGGTATATAAAGCCCTACTTGGATTCTACACGCTTTGCAATGAAGACCCTAGATATTGGAGACATATCAAATCACCTCCCATCCTAGAAGGATTTGATCTAGCACTGCAACACACAGAGCAAATAACCAAATCTGGAAAACTGGCTTGCTACACCTGTGACTATGATAGCCAGCTGTTCAGTCTTAATTTTCTGGATTCCAAAATTCCTAAACACAATCAATACGCCCAACAAATCTTCAGCGGCATCAAACAACAAAAATTTGAAAATTGTACTATGGTTTTTACAGACGCATCGATGGATCCTAACACAGGCAAAGTTGGAATAGGCATCTATAGCCCAGACTTGGGGATAGAGCATAAAATTAGAATAGCTAATAACACCAACATTTGCACGGCAGAAATTATAGCTATCAGAACAGCTATTAAACAATGTAAAAACTTAACAAATAACCTTTTGGTCATTACTGACTCCAAAAGTGGGCTACAAAAACTCGAGAGAACTGGAATACAAGCCAAAAATGACTACAATACGCTATTGACGAGACAACTTATTCACCAGGCAAATGAGTCAGGCACTCAAATACCATTTATATGGATCCCCAGTCACAGCGGAGTGAAAGGCAACGAAAGAGCAGATGAGCTGGCTCTAGAAGGAAGAGAGGGTACCAATCAAATAATCAACAAACTTCATTACACTGACTTTCTGAAGGATACCAAAGAGTCACTATGGGACAACTGGACAAATATTTTCAAAAGAGTAAGTATTAGAAAAGGAGCGTTGTACGCGAAGATCCAAGAAGTACCCCTCAATAAACCATGGTTTCAGAGTTGTACTTACCTCAAGAGGAAATACATCACACTACTATGCAGAATGAGATCAACACACTGCCTTACTGATGCGCACCTGTACAAAATAAAACTGAAGGACAGCCCCCTATGTTACTGTGGAGAAATAGGCGACCTCAATCACATGATATTAGGTTGCAACAGTAACAACTACTCGAAGAAAATCTATACATATCTAACTAGACATTCAGCAACCCCCTTTCATATACTTAATATAATTGACAAACCCCTATGCGATGCTGCTAATCACCTTTGCAAAATTATAGACAAACTAGGCCTTAAAATCTAACTCTATTTATAGACGAATGCTTATAGCTTCAGTAATAAGTGCATGCAACATGTCTTAACAAATACAATCTGCTTCAATTGCTTTCTTGCTACTCAAACGCTTAGCCTAATTATGCACGCCTTAAACAACAAAATAATTAGCATGGCTTTTATAAAACACCAAGCACTGTAGTTTTGATCCCTCCCCATCCTACTTAACCTGGAGGCATCCCAAGTGTCATAGCTCTGGTACTCCACAGAGCGAGAAGAGTCTAAAATTATATGTAAACCTTTTCCCTTACTAGACCAGCGAAGAAAACACATTAACCCGAACGGGAGATAGGCAGAGAACATTCTCGACGCCCAGACCATGAGCGCCTATCTTCAAACGACGCAGAAATAAAGAAAACTATACTGGCTGTATGCTGAAAAGCAAGAGGTCATCGAAAAAGTTTCAATCAATCAACACTTTTTCAAATTCTTGAACAAAACAAGTTTTTACCAACTATTTGACTCGAGGTTAGATACGCGATAACACCGTAGATTGGTTATTTTGCTGGTTTTGTTTGTTTTTATATTCGATTTTATAAGACTAGTTTAATTTACCTGTTCTTGTTCTCTTCCTTTTCGAACTAAAAACAGGACGACGAACCAATTTTAAACAAATTGTAAAAAAAACCTTAAAAACAATTTTCTATACTTAAAATCTGATATGTTTGCTACTACTAAAAATGCCAGAAATCACTACCTTTTTTCCCAACTTGATCAAAAATTGAGAAGAAATGCCAATTTTTTGGCAAGAAATTAAATTTTAAAGCCCGGACCTGTCTATTTTCCCATTCGTCAAACGATAATGTTGCAGTGCGCATGGCTAATAGTGTCCAGCTTTGTTTACATGCGCGAGGCCATAAAACTGCCACTTTCGTGATTATTGTTTGTTTATCTAAAGGTAAATTGTCTATGGGGATAATGGTAAGGGTACTAGTGGAATAGCCATTTTTTCGAGAACTAGGATGGCAGCAAGGTCCTGGCACTGCAGGCCTTGTCGCGCCGGAATAGTACTTATAGAAATCTACTGATCTAAAAAACTGACCCTGGGAATCTTCTTGTTTTTAAGATATCGTTATTGTAGGTGTGTGCGTGCTTTTAACGATAGCGCGATTAAATATTTTAAGTTTATATATCTTAAGGACCCCGATCTAGCCAATACAAAAAATTAGGAAGTTTCAGTCTCTAGTAAGAACAAAAAAGTTTGTAAAACCCGCTAGGTTATTTAAGATTATGCGCCAAGGTTGACAGACAAACAGATAGGTTTCATCCTGAATTCTGATCCGGTTCTCTCTCGTGCATAAAACATAAAAACAACCCTTAAATTTTTTATTCCTAAAAAGTCCGATTTATCTTTGCGCCCTGAGTAGACTGTCCACAATTTCCAGTTGACGGGGTAAAAGGAGGTGGAACCACTTCTCAAAAACTAAATTATTTTTATTTTTAAACGACCGCCAAAAAAAACGCGGTCTGGGCATCCCTGTATTTTTTTATAAAAAAAATAAACAAGACTAAAATAAAAGCGAAAAACAACAAGATGCCCAGACAAAGTAGCGACAAATATTTAGGGCCCTTTCCTGAGTTCAGCTTTCTGCAATATCCTGAGTACTCGTCACAGCGTTTCCTGTGACGATCCTCCGGGAGTCTATTGATGTTTGGCTACCGCAGGAGCCAACTTTAAATGTTAATATTCTGGGTGGGGATGCCAGAACCGCAGGAATGGAATCCATCGAAAGGGATAATATTAATAAAATTAAAAATAATTCAAAAACAAGTCAAGGGGAAAATATTTGCAGGGGGGATTTCGGCGACACCCACTGCCTTTGGTGGCATATTTTATTGCCACTTTGTAGCGTCCCTAAGGCCCGGTTGTATAGGTTGCGGTTAATCGTCATTTGGTTTTTATAGGTTGTGATAATCAACAGTTCCTTTGATTAACCGGTAAAAATTATGAAATGCGAAATTATAGGTTATGATTAGGTCCAAACCAGCACTTTAACCAAGAATTAACTTAACCGCCCAAAGAGCACCGGTTAACATCCACCGGTCATGATTAAAATGTTAAAAAATAGTTTTTTTAAGAAATATAGCATTAATAATAGTACAATAGAACCTTATAATAATTTTCCCTTTAAAATGATTAATGAAATTGAAGAATTATTATTGTATGATGACGACGAAGACATTAAATATTGTGGAAGCGGAGACCGAATCATCTAGAAATCTGGAACGATCAGGAGTAGTGGTGGGCAAGACGGATCTATTTTGGGATTCGGGTCACCAGATCCAAATCAGCACAAAGATCCGACTCAATGAGCCGGATCCCGGGTCTTGTCCCAAAAATCATAAAGAAAATCTTATCGGTTCTCGGCTCGGTTATTCTGAGTCACGATCCGTATCATTGATCATTATTTTAAACGATCTTACGCGGTAGCGCCATTTAACATTATTCAAAAAATAAGAACCCCCAGTGATTACAGAAATGGACAAACATTTAAATGAACCGCTTATTAAAAGATACGAAGATTCTTTAATATGGTGGTTTCATAGAAAAAACTTATATTCCAGACTCTATGAAATCATCAAGAAATAAGTGACGCAACCCACAATACAATAAACACAACAGTAATAAATCGCCACGCTACGTTTTCTTTTCCAACGCTGCGACCCGCATGTCAGGCATCGGAACGACTTTAAAAAATCTTTTAACTGATCCGAGAGCCACGAGCCGCTCTCCATCGCATCGCAGCTCGTGGCGCCGTGCGCCGTAGCAGTGAATTCTACCCCTACGCCGAACGTGAACCTAGCGGTCGACAATCAAATCAAATAGATCCGTCAGATCCGTGATCCGTCTATTTTATTTTGAGAGTCGGATCAGTATGAATCTTTCTTAAGATCCGACTCACCGATCCGGCTCAGATCCGATCCGCCCATCGCTAATCAGGAGTTTGTAGATCGGTTTAAGGCTTTTAAAAAGCATATTTTTACTTTAAATAGTATTATTGAAACTTATTGATGTGCATTATGTGTATCAAAAGATATTTACACAGATTTATTTACGGTTTATTATGTGACTTATTTTTGCTGTTTTAGTTTGGAAATAAATACATTACTTTATAAAAAAAACAATACGTCAATAATTATTTATTTACCATCGGCGCGTTTTAAATTAAAAATCAAAAAATAGGTTAGAAAATCTCTTACTTGAAGATAGGCGCAAAATGAGGTAGAAGGAGTTTTCGATTGAACTGGTGAACGGTTGAATAGGTTGCGGTTAATCGTCATTTCATTTTTATAGGTTGTGATAATCAACAGTTCCTTTGATTAACCGGTAAAAATTATGAAATGCGAAATTATAGGTTATGATGAGGTCCAAACCAGCACTTTAACCAAGAATTAACTTACAGCGGTATGCAAGGTTCTAGGATCAACTTTAATCTAGATTAAATTAATTTTTACCGTGGTAAAACCTACCCAAAAAATCATTTAAAACGCGATTAAAGGATAATCTGGATTAAAGACGGGTGCTGCATACTGCTGTTTTAACCGCCCAAAGAGCACCGGTTAACACCCACCGGTCATGAATAAAATGTTAAAAATAGGTTTTTTTAAGAAATAGCATTAATAATAGTACAATATAACCTTAAAATAATTTTCCCTTTAAAATGATTAATGATTATTATTGTATGATGACGATGAAGACATTAAATATTGTGGAAGCCGAGACCAAAGACCAAATCATCTAGAAATCTGGAACGATCAGGAGTTTGTAGATCGATTTAGGCTTTTAAAAAGCATATTTTTACTTTAATAGTATAATTGAAACTTATTGTGCATTATGTGTATCAAAAGGTATTTACACAGATTTATTTACGGTTTTTAATGTGACTTATTTTTGCTGTTTTAGTTTGGACATAAATACATTACTTTATAATTAAGACAATACGTCAATAATTATTTATTTACAATCAGCGCCTTCTAAAAATAAAAAAATAGGTTAGAAAATCTCTTACTTGAAGATAGGCGCAAAATGAGGTAGAAGGAGTTTTCGATTGATTTAATTGCATAACCTGCATATCTGAGAATCAAGAATAATCCTAACATTAAAATTGTGATTAATCTCTAGTTTAATGTTCTGATTAATCGACACCTATACAACTGGGCCTAAAGTTCCTTTGACTATCGACCTATTATTCCTCTGTGTCAGCCAGCGCCATCTTCTTGTAACACTACGAAAGGTGTCAATTGTCAATGTCATTAAAATGTTCAAAAGTCTAGAAATTACATAAGTTTTACAGTTTTTAAGGTTATATTTATGTTCAAAAATTAAAATTTTTTGTGAACTTCAAATTATTTATGCAAGCAAGTAGTATTCGTCGAAATGATTCAATAAATAAGTAAACTCGCTCACCCAGTATCTTATTACAACAATGCGTTGTTGCAGTGGTTTACAACAATAGAAGGCAGGCCGATTTGAAATATTTTATCAGGAAGAAAATGAATATTTTTAGGAATGTTCTTGTTTCACCGAAGGTTTCAGCTAAATAGTCTGTATTTTATATTTAGCTTGTTGTTGGCGGCAGGATTCTTAATTCAAATTAAAGTTTTGTATCATAATCACCAGAGAAATTTACGGCTTGCAGAATATAAAGCTAGGGTAGGTAGAAAGCTCCTTGGTGTGTTAGTTTAACATGTATGTACATAGTTTTTTATATTGGTATTTTATAAAGTTAATGCCGTGCCGAATATTTCTTGCGGTTTATAGTCTTTATGTGCAATAATTTAAAAATTCATAAAAAATATTCTCTTATTAATAAGGTGATAGGTATACCTAATATATTATGTTAAGAGTACTGAAGACAAAGAGAATTTTCAGGCCATGACAAAAGGTATTAGCGGGGCGGTTGGGAGGATGAGAGAATCCAGGGCTTGTTTAAAAAATTGACAAAAGGTTTTTGTAAATTATTTCTTAGTTTGACAAGCAAGCTCTGGGCATCACTCATCTCCACAATCCTCGGGAATCTGTTGAAACGTGATTTTGCTGTGGCGGGATTTCTGTTTTTATCTACTCTTAAACATCTTAGATGGCCATGGTAATAAATAACAATTTATTATTTTTTATAATAAAAAATATATAAAAAATGTGTTATTACTTCAGTCTGTTCTGTATAAAAAAATACGAAGAAATAAAATGAATAAATGGTCATAAACTATAAATTTTTTTAACTAGATACTTAGGTAAGTAAGTAGGTATGTATGTTTACTTCATAATTAATTTTTAGATAAGTGATTTATCCGAAAATATGAACTCCGTGGAAAGAATAGGAAATTTAACATCTCACATTATAAAGAAGTTGCAAGCATCGGTGAGGGCATCAAGACTTAAAAGAAAAATGGAGATAAGTTGACAATTGTTTATTTTTTATAGAATTAGTTGGTATAAAAATGGCACTTTGCAAAAAATTAATTTTTTTATTGGAAATTTTAGACCCAAGACCAGTTATCAAAATCAGTAGAGGCCTACCCACTTAGTTATTATTTTTTATGTCAACATTTTTTATTCTTCTCTTGTTGTTTGTGCCATTTTACTAGCAAATCTAATACCTAAGAAAAGAATAATGCCAATTTATTTTGTTTATTTTTTTTTAAATAAGAGGTGTAAAAACCATTTATAATATAGGTAGTTATTACATCAACATGAAAATAGATAAGTTTACTTTTCCTTTTTTGATATAATAGTAGGAATCCACATTTTCTATTATAACATTCCTTTCTTCAAAAAAAAATCATACCTAAGTACCTAAGTATAAGGTGTAAGTACAAGATACCTACTACGTAGGTACCTAATTATTTAAACTTTGCTTTGTATGCTAGGTACCACATACCTGTAATATATAAGGAGACAAAACATTTTATTCATAAAACGCCATTTATTTACATGACATACTTCTACAGTTTCAGATAACCTCAAATTAAAATCTCTGTATTACCAAAACATTCATAAAAAATACAGTAGGTACATATAGGTAGTGGTCGAGCGTCAATACTGAAAAAACTTACATAAAGAAAGAAAGAAAATATGGTTTTGCATTTCTTTTCCCCCTTTTTTTTTTTTTTTAAATGGAAATCGTGTGTAATGTTATATTGTATTGTATATCGATGCTTAAAAGGCAAAAGGTCTTAAGCGACACATTTCGTGAAATTTATATTTAAACGTCACTAAAGTTTTTTTGTTTTTCCGCATTGAATAAGCGAAGTTTTATCTTCCTACTATGATATTTTTGTCGCTTGAGTCAACCGAAAAATAATAAATTGCAAGCCACTTTTTCCTACCAAGCGCCAAAATAAGGGATAATTTGAAACAACTGTTGTTTAGATTATTTGGGAAAACAATTAAATCTTATTTAAACCAATTTGCTATTCAATTTATTTTTAATATTGGTCGTTATCCTGTTTTGCTACAAAAGACAACAAGCAAGTATTGTCGCTTGAGCTCCTTTACGAGAATGTTAAAACATTTAAACCTATTAGCCTATATTTACTAATCAGGTGGTTAAAACGTTTTAACTAATCATTTGTATTTAAAAGTAAGGTGGTTAAAACGTTTTACTAAATCATTTATATAAATCTAACGAGGTTAAAACGTGTTATCAAAATGCTAACATTTCATGTATGGTTTGTTAAGACCTTTTACCAAAATGTAATTTGGTCACTAAATTGATTAAGCGACAGCAATTTTGTTATATAAGGCTATGTTGTTGTGTATTTATAGTCATTACAACAAAAACGTCTTAGGTTTTATTGTAGCAATTTTGAAATTAAAAAAATGCGCCTGAAAATAAAAATATAAATAATTTAAAGTTAAAAAACCTTTGAATCGTTCTACTGCGAAGTTATTAAACTGTCGTTTATGGCCTTTTGCCTTTCAACCATGGATATATATTTCAAAACTATTAAAATACTGTTAGCTATGGCTATACCACATTTAGGCGCACATTAAGACACATGCGACGCAACCCACGCAGGGCAGCACACGTTTTTGTATCATGTAGCGAGCACTGCATGCCCGCATATTAAGACGCAGCACAGCGTAGGCCACGAATGTGCCAAACAAAACGTGTGTCGCCCAGTGTTCGAGACACAGATTTCGTGTGCGTGTGCGGCGTGCTCTCCGTTTTCCTCTTCTATTATATTGTGCACTTCATCAAACTGATTTTTATTTAGTCGGAAATAGTTAGTAAACTTTGAGTCCGAGAATTCAGATGCCAAATTAAATTCGCCATGACTTTGCCTTTTTTTCATGTAATTGCTTTTCCAATATGATCTCTTTCTTTTTGATAGGTCGTACAGCAAAACTTCTGTTTCCCAATCTGCATCCGAATCTGACTCAGAACATAAATCTAGCCATGAATTTTCCATGATTACTTTATTAATTTAATTAAAACTACCTCCTACGCAGAAAACAACACAGCTTGTGCAGACAATATGCGTTCAGCCGACACAGCCCACGAATTTCGTGCACTGCGTCGTTTGTGCTGCCCTGCGTGGGTTGCGTTGCATGTGTCTCAATGTGCGCCTTGCCTTTTATAGAATTACTAATGACATAATATTTAAAAAACAGAAAATATACACTGTGGGCCAAATTTATTTGGAACCCAATTTCACTCTGAATAACTTTTGCTATATTTGTCGGATTTTGGTGGTATTTTGTGTAAATATTAAATGGGCCTTTCCGTAATTGTAGAACAAATATCCAATGACTATGTACAGGGGGAGCCAAGTAACAAGAAATATTTGTAATCATTGCCTTTGGGGCTGTTGCAAAATTAAATGGTTTACTCTAAAACTACAAAATTATTTGAAATTATTAAGAGACTTTTGGAAAAGAGGCTCTGAAAAAATTGTTCTAGAAACTTTAGGTTTAGTATTAAAAATGTATTTTTTTCGAAACTTTATTAAATAATATTACCATACAGCTTTATTAAATATCAATAAATTTGGCCCACAGTGTACATATTACATTAAAAAAATAAATAAATAGATGCACGCAATTGCGTTTACATTACATTTTCAAATTTGTTCACAGTCTATGCATCTATATGTGTCGATCACCCTTGTCAGTACAGTATTTTATGAGTTTAAAAATTCCTCAACACTGTAGGGTTCTAAGTTGACTAGATATTAAAAAATTGCCGTTTTACACTTAGCAAAACTTTGAAGCGAAAGCGACTTAATATTGTCTGGAATTTTATTGTAAAAAATAATTCCATTGTAGAGTGGTGATCTCTTGAAGAGAGACAGTCTATGATTAGGTATGTTATAGTTAGATGTTCTTGTATCATATTGCGTATGTATTTTACGGAAAGGTTCAAAGTATTCTTTATGTTTGCAAAGGAATAACAGCATTTCATAGATATAGACAGCATTACCAGTTACTTGAGTTAGAAGGAGATGGCTTTAAAAAATTGCAACGCTGTAAGCTGCGCATATACCCACTGCTTAAATTAAAAAACATAACCTGAATAGCCTCCCTTACCGCCAATATATTAATACGGTGTTAGAATACAGAATAGTCCAGTTTTTTACTCACCACGCACTGGCGAACCATTATAGTAAGCTAATAAATAGCACTAAATCGTTATATTTTCACAGAAAGACTAAAAATTGATCGAAAACCACAGTATGTAACAACCATCAGTTTAACACCACCGAATATGAATGAACATGAAAAATTCATAAAATTTGGCGTCACGGTGGCGCACATTATAATTTGATTTACTTTGGAAATAAATAATTTTATGAGTAGTAAATTAAAAAAGTCGCACACATATTATATTTAGTATAATATTTTTACTTAATAGGTACACATGACAAATGAATCTAATATAATTATAGTATCACCTTCGTTTTCAAACACAGGCGGTAGATCTAGGGCAATCCGTCAAAATCTGTGTTAAAACAATTTCTGATCGGTGCAAAATGTAAACAATGGGACAAGGTTGGCAGGCTATATATCCGGTATAAATATCTTGATATATACCTTGATAAATATCATGATATTTATGCGACGATAATATCAATAATTTTTTTTTCTAAAATTCTGTTCATCAGTATAAAAATATGGCCCCGCTGCCGCTGAGCCGGCAACAGCGTATTATGCTGCTTACGATGCGGTGATTCCCCATCTTTACGAGACGTTGACCATCTGTTGTTCTTTGCCGCGTCGTGGCATTTTTATTTAGTTCCGATTTCTGATAGAACGGGGCAATATTTTGCTGTTTGTTTTATAAAATAAAAATTTTACAATGCCAAAAATAAAAAATGTAGTTTGGGTTCATTTTGATTTAATTAACAAGCCCAGTAATTCTGGGTTTTAAGTTGAATCAGAGTTAAAAGCAAAAATATATGATGTGTTGATATTCATAAAGTTGTATTTTTTACCTACATTTTACATTCCTAAGAGTACTTAAAAAACTTGTTATTGTGATAGCAACTATCATTGAATAGAATTGAAATACAAATTGACAGGTTTATACTTAACATGTTTATATTAAATTAAGTGATTTTGAATTTTTAAAATATATCTTTACAGAAAACAGATGAAATAATTTAAAAATAAATAAATATCCAAATTTGGATATATATCGATATATACATACATATATATCGGATATTTGGATATTTATATAAATATCATGATATTTGCCAACCCTGCTATGGGGTCTCCTTATATGTATATTACAGGTCTGCGGTAGCTATACCTACCTTCTTTTCATGCTTTACACTATAACAAGCCATTTCCTGTGTAGAATTAACCAAGTCTTAAAAATAAGTAATACCTACCTAAGTTCTGCTGTTAATTTTTTTGAATGTTTTTAATTTCTTTTTTAATTGAAATATTTGAAACAATTTTTTCCCTAAATTTAAACCCCGAAAATTCAAACCATATTACTACTCTAGCTATAGTCCGGTCAATCTAGACAATCGAAGGTACATAAATTAACAACAAGCTGAAAATCAGTATAATTGTTCAAAATATAATTATAAATATAATTTATAAGTTCCCCATCATTCCCGTGTTTGGAAAAAATTTTACTCAAGGTCAAAGGTCAAAAAATGAGTCGCGATTTTCAGCAAAACGGTAGGTTTTATCATAAAAATACCCTAGACAAAAATTGTAGAGCATAAAATTATCTAAAAAAAATGTATCAATACTTTTTTTCCTACGAGCCACCGTTTCTGAGATATAACGATTCAAAAAGTTTTAAAAGTTGTTATCGTCAAAATGGAAAAATGCGTCTTTACCCGGTTGGAATGGTTTTATTGAACGTTTAACAAATAACCATATTATTATGAATTATTCTAAATCTCAAATTTCATTTTTACCATTTATTCACCAACCAGCCAGTAACTATAATACTATCTATACGACTTTACTTTGTGCATTAGGAAATGCAAAACGGTATGACCACACTGTATGCATCGTGACTTTCGACCAGCCCCTGTATGCTAAAGCTCGAGAAATGGTATCAGCATCAGCCACACCTGAGGGCTCTGAAGTATCAAAAATTATCATCAAACTTGGAGGATTTTATCTACTGATGTCTTTTCTGGGAGCAATTGGTCATATTATGCATGGAAGCGGCATGACAGAAGTACTCGCAGAGATCTATGCGGTAAAATCATTAGAAAAAATAACGTGTGCATATTATGACGATAACAACTTTTACAACTTTTTGAATCGTTATATCTCAGAACCGGTGGCTCGTACGAAAAAAGTATTGATACATATTTTATAGATAATTTTATGATTTACAATTTTTGTCTGGGCTATTTTTATGATAAAACGTACCGTTTTGCTGAACATCGCGAAAAACTAATTTTTTTTACCTTTGACCTTGAGTAAAATTTTTTCCAAACACGGGAATGATGGGGAACTTATAAATTTTATTTATAATTATATTTTGAACAATTTTACTGATTTTCAGCTTGTTGTTAATTTATGTACCTTCAGTATGATTTTTTGGTCTAGATTGACCGGACTACTACTCTTTTTTCATTCTTATCTTGATAAATTCCTCATTTGTTCATTTTTACTTACTTTATTTGTGAACTTGTCTATTGATGATATGATGATAGAATATTCTTTTAAAAGCTAGGAAACCAAATTTTGCATTATTTTTTGATGTTGAATAACCAAGGAAAAGCTAGGATATAATCATATAATTATGATAAATCGCCAGTCTGTATTTTTTTAGTTTCTGCAATTCCCGTTTTAATGTTGCAGCAGATTAGAAGCAAGAAACCTTTTAAATGCTACTAATAATGCTAAGTAACATCCAAGGTAATATTTTGAAATTGAATGAAAAAGTGATGAAATAAAGTAGACTTTTAATTTTTGGACATGTTTACCTGTTATTCTTAATATGCCAATAGTGTGATAAAGTTAAATAACTGTTTTGTAGTTAGATATGATTGTATAACATATTATGTGTGGGAAAAAGGGAAAAAGTTTTAAGTGCCCATTCATCAGCAAAATATTTAATTAGCTTACAGTTTATCCAAATATAAGCTCATAACGCCAATGTAAAGTATCATCTTATTATACACGCTGTTTATTATACCTCAGGATTTTGAAAATTGTTTTGTATACGGTTTTACATTAATTTGTCACATTATTGGGACATCCAGTATATACAGGGTGTTAAAAATTCGATGTTCACCATTGAAATCGCAAAAACGGTAAGAGATACAACGAAGGTTATGTTGGGGCAAAGTTGCGCAATTCTTAGCCGACCAATATTCCAGGAACATTCCCCGTACTTCCGAAGATATTCGTAAAAGACCGAAAATGGCCGTTTTGGTTTTTAATTTTTTCTGGCTTTATTTAAAGAGATAAGTACTGTAAAATAAATTCCATAATTTTATTGCCACTTTTTATCTTCTATAAAGCAGTGTTCTTAGATATTGTGTCCGACGTTTTGTCTGTCAGATGCCATCGTCAGGTTTTTTTTATTAGTACCTACCTGTATTTTTTATTGTATTGATATCCAATGTAATCTTAATACAAAATTACTTTTACTAAATATCAACGTTTCTACCCCATAAAAACATCTTCAGTAAATGCAATTTAAATTTTCTTAATTTTAAATACATTATGATTTGAGGTTCCTCATATAAAACTATAAAATTAACTAATTTAGGAGGCAGTAGTTTACCTTAAATTTTAGACTACTAACATTAAATGTACGAGCAAAATCTAGAAGGTCAAACCTTTTAGGCAAATATGACATCGTTTAGGCATGGGTAATTAGGTGTGTAAAAAGCATTTTTTATAAGAAAGTAGTTTATTTCCAAATATACCTTCTGTTATGGATTGTTTGATTTCTTCTGGTAGTTTATTAATAAAATTTTGATGCAGACATAGTGGGAGGATTTTTCATATCTTGTTGTAGTGTGTCTAGGGACTATAAGGCCATTTGCGTTTCTTGTAGGATAGTTGTGTTTAAAAATTTTCTCTGTACACCTTCAATGGCCTTCACATACTCATTGTAATGTGGATTCCATATCAGTGCATCATATTCCAATCTGAAGCATACATATGAGTTATATTATTGAAGTTTGATTACCTCAGAAATCAAGTTTATATAAATGCAATAAAAAATACAGGTCCGTATTTAAAAAAACAAATCTGACGATGGCATCTGAAAGACAAAACGTCGAACACGAAATCTAAGCACACTGTTTTATGGAAGATGAGACGTGGCAATGAATGTGTAAAATTTATTTTGCATTATCTCTTTTTTAATAAAGCCAGAAAAAATTAAAAACCAAAACGGCGGTTTACGAATATCTTCGAAGTACTCGGAATTTTCCTAATTTCTTCATGGTATGAATTGCACAACTTTGCCCTAATTTAACCTTTGTTGTATCTCGTACCGTTTCTGAGATACCAATGGTAAACATCGAATTTTTAACACAAATCTGCCCCCATTTTGATGTTTTCTTTATTTTTAAAGTTAAGCCTAAAATAAAAACCTTAACGGCCAGTCTCATGTAGTACAATTTAGATTAACCAAATATTTGTTTAGGTATTTTTAATACGATAGAAGGATGGTCAAAAACTTTACAATAAAAAATAGTTCTTGTTGGGAAATTTTGTGATCACCCTATAGGATTGTATGTGTATATAATTTTTTACTAATAATAATTGTTAGGTGTACCTACCTAATTCTAACACAGATCAGGTAAACAATCCTGTGGTTGCGCATTTTATGCCAGTGAGTAAATAAAAAATTATTTCCTACCCACAGTGGGATATACAACAATGCGTTATTGTTGGATTGAAAACGACAACGCTGTTGTTTTTCCGTCTATAAGACTTGACAATGAGAACGATTGGTGCTTTTATTTACTTCCACACACGCAAATGCACACTCAAACGATCGTCTGCCAGGCCTGTAGTGTTTGAAGGGTACAGGAAAAGAAGGCGGAACATCCACGATAATTATAAACTTTTCACGAGAGCCAATTAAAGGTTTCAAAATGGCACACGCTGATTAATTTGTTCACTTTATGTAGACAAAATTGGTCAGAGGTAACATCAGACATTTACTTTCAAAGAAAAGTTCTAAAAAAATTTTATTTTGGAAAACATTACATATACAGTGTGACCAGTAAAGTCCGCATCATATGGAATTTTTTTTTATTAATATGTAGCTTTATTCGAAATTTGACTTTGGCATCAAGGTCTGCTTCGATCGAGATAAAAATTAAGCAAAAAAATAGTAGTCACGTGATTCGCATTTACCGGCCAAATTTTAATTTTTTCCAAAAAATAATTCAACAGTGGGTTATTTCTGCTTCGATCGAGATAAAAATTAAGCAAAAAAAATAGTAGTCACGTGATTCGCATTTACCGGCCAAATTTTAATTTTTTCCAAAAAATAATTCAAAAGTGGGGTTATTTCTGAAAATATCGAAAAAAAAGTTATTAGAAAAAGTTTTTTAATGCAGTTTTTAGCCCACATGCAAAATTTCAGCTGCATAAGATAATTTTGATTTTTTACCCACCACTAAAATTTATTTTTCACTTTACTGATGACACAGTGTTCTTTTTTGTCTTAATATTAAGATGTATTACTTTCAGACACAAACTACGTTTTCAAAAATACTTATTTTATGAAGTTAAATTGCAAGGTCAAAAACAAATAAACTTTGCATCACATGCAAAAGTGGTGCAATTTACAAAAATCAAAATTATTTATGCAGCTAAAATTTTGCATGCGGGCTAGAAACTGCATTTAAAAAAACTTTTTCTAATAACTTTTTTCGATACTTTCAGAAATAACCCCACTTTTGAATTATTTTTTAAAAATAATTAAAATACCTAATAGATAATGTGAATCACGTGACTACTATTTTTTTGCGTAATTTTCATCTCGATCGAAGCAGAACTTGATGCCTAAGTCAAATTTTGAATAAAGCTATTAATAAAAAAAAAATCCCATATGATGCGGACTTTACTGGTCACACTGTACCTGCATACTTTGTTTTGCCTTTTCTTCCTTGAACTCGTCATATTTTTACAATAAAAATGTTTTCAACGGTCCACTAGATTTAGCTTTAAAAATTACATTGAATAATCTAGCACAAAGAATGTTTATAGTTATAGGACCAATTTTGATGTGTTTTTTTCAATATTGTTCTAGAGTAGGATGTAACTCCAATATAGCTTTTATATTAAGAAATGTAGACTAAAGTTATAACACAGAATGTATTCTAATACAGGAGATATAGGCAATTTTATGTCAGTTTAAGAACGGATAAAGGGATCAAGTGCTCGGCGCTGTAATGCGTTCCGTACCATGGAGGTATGTAAAAACAACAACTTTGGTATGGAAAATTATAAGCAACATAAATAACAAAAATCAAATTTAAAAAATAGCCATGCACGTTGTTTACTTGGTACCCTGTATACTAAACAGAAAAGTACAGCCTACTGTAACCGTCCATGCACATGTCCAATGTCCATGCGAGGAATTGTCAGTAAAACGTTATCTCCTAGTCGAATAAGTAGTAGTTAGGTTAAAAGTGAGTGGGTTACAGCTAACCCTCCACTGCGACCAGGGGCGTACGCAATAAGGGGCATGGGGGCATTTGCCCCCCCCCCCCCTAAATGTTGAGAATAATTTCCTAATTTCTAAACAAAAGATAAAAAGAATTAATCAATCTAGTTAAAAATTTAAACTTATACCTAAGTACCTACATAATATTATACAATACACTTATTGTGAACTATTGTCACTGCATCCGTTCGTTATGCTCAACTTGTCATTGAGTGAATTTAAGATTCGTATTAAACAATTTTCAAAATTCTATAATTTAAGCGGGCTTAACGATGAAGCCGAATTATGGTACAACTTATGGAAAGACAAAAAAATTAATAAAGAGGAATTAAAAAGTTTCCAAGTAGCAGAAGTGGTAAAAGTAGCAGCATTTTTTTCCATTAACAAAAACTGCTCTTCATATTTTGTTAGCATTGCCATGTACAAGTACCGTAGAACGCTCTTTTAGTACTCTACGCAGAGTTAAAACTTGGTTAAGGTCCACAATGACAGGCAATAGATTGAGCGGTTTGTGTATGCTGAGTGTACACCAGAAATTAGTTTCACAAAAAAAGAAACACATAGAACAAGAGGTTTTGAGCAGATTTGCAGAAGATCCCAGACGTTTCGTTTTGCTATAATACCTAGATTAAGATAAAAAAAATTAATGTAGGTATAAATGTTTGTTTTCTCGTTTTCGTTTTTTTTTTGTTTATTTCAAAAAACACCTTTTTTATTTCTAATTTTTACTTTTTACATTTGCCCCCCCCTTAAATTTGATGCCAAGCAGGTAGGCCAATGCGCCCCTTTTTGCCAACGCCATTTTACGTCTGAGTAATGTCAGCCAGACGGGACCTACAGTTTTACGTGGGTTTCGAACCACAATTTACCGGTAGATGTTATGTCTGCATAGTTTTTTACGGTCTTGTTGTGATACCTCTAGTCCACCGCAGACCTCGACGGGGCAACATGTTGCGTCTCCGTGGTGTGGCTTAAAGAATGTTGCCGCAAAGCTCTCCAATCCATCGCGATCAGTATCAAAAGTGTCACTCCACGGAACACCGTCGCTAAGTTGTTAATACTAGTAAATAACATAAATTAGCGATTTTATCAAATGCAGGGTAATTTTGTATCTACAGACTGTCCGCGGATAGGGTTTACAATAGCACAAACGGATGAAAAATTTCATTTTTCGGGAAATAGTCATTCTTGATAAAAGGTTTTGCTTGTAAAAAAATGAAATTCACGAAGAGAAAATTTTGATTTTTTATACAGGCTTCGCAAAAACTTTAAAAATATGATTTTTCTCCAAGAGTAAACTACCTTTATTTTTCATTTTTGACCAAAATGACCAATTAGAAAACTTATTAGAATTATCTTCGATTTTTTTTTAATTTTTAGAGGTAAATGGAAATTTTGCTGTTCAATAAAAATATTAATATAAAATTTTATTAGACTCTATTTTCATAGTGGGTGGTGTGTATCTTATTTTAAATGCATTCCTACCATCTTTTGTAAAAACAAGGAATTTTTTTTACTTTTATTACTTTGCTTTACGTATGGGGCAAATTTGAAGTTGTCAAATAGAATTTGATGTGTTTTGAAAATGTTGACCTTAGAACAAAGGGTTTATTTAGTTCAATGTTACATTCTGTGGCCCCCAAGAAGTCCCGATTTAACTATTTCAGATGCCTATCTTAGTGTACTCCCGTCCAATTGAGAACGGCGTACAGCTTCTAAAACAGCGAATTGTTGAAGCTGTTTAAACAATTTCCATTGAAGAAATTCGAAGAAGTTTTGACCACATTCGTTTACAGCTGGAAAAATGTGTTGAATGTGGAGGGGGAGTGTTTGAATAGCAAATTATGAAATTATTATTTGTTGTTATTTTAAGTTTTTTTTTGTATTATTTCCGGGGTCATTTCATTGGTGAAATTAAAAATACATATTTCTGGTAACACCAAAAATCAGTTTTTAAAACTTTTTGATACCCCTCTTTCATTGATAATGTATGTATTTCGACCGCTAATGCTGCTATCCAAAAAAAAATTCTTTTACCTCTAAAAATTAAAAAAAACTGAAAAAATCGAAGACTTATTTTAAATCTCGGATTTAAATTACTAACGTTATTCTAAGTAAGTTTTCTAATTGGCATTTTGGTCAAAAATGAAAAATAAAGGTAGTTTACATGAAAAATCATGTTTTTGAAGTTTTTGCGAACCCTGTATAAAAAATAAAAATTTTCTCGTGAATTGCATTTTTTTTACAAACAAATCTTTTTATCAAGAATGACTTTTTTCCGGAAAATTAAATTTTTCATCCATTTGTGCTATAATATTGTAAACCCTATCCGCGGAAGTCTGTAGATAGGTTTCGAAAATATTTAGAAAAAACCATCGTCAGATACCCCCTTTAGGGAGCTGTAGCTTCGTAGTAAGTGGGCATGGGATACAATTTATTTCTTACGTTCTTACTTTATTTTTAACCAATCTACTCAATCCGGAATTATTGACCATACTTTTTGGGACACCCTGTATAACAGTTTTTACAAAAATGTTCGCCTGCGGCGCCCTCCGCCCTTGACACTCAGTAGTGCTTTGATACATCGATATCTTGAAGACATTTGTTTCGTTAATTCTCTACAAATGTGTCTTTTTTCCTATGTTTGACTGTACTTTTCTAATTATCTTTATACGTTGATGTGATATCCTGTATAGAAGAAGTATATAATTGTGAGCCGAAAGCTTTAAAACGTTGAAACTAATATTAAGTAAGTAAATTTTTGCACAGTTGCACAAAATAAATTAAGAATTGTTGTATTTTTTTTTGTTATTTTGGCGAATTTAAGGCTCATTGATTATTATTATTATTAGTATTATTATATTGGATGGTATAGTTTTAGCAGCTCCCTTTTTACAGTAAAAGCTGATAACATTTCTTGGGATTTTTTAGACCTTTTAATAAACAATGAGTTTTCCAAATAAGCCGCATTTAAAATTAAAGAATAATAAGTTGGTTTGTCCTTATGTTGTAGATACCTCAACAAATTTTATACTTATATATTTTGTTAAAGATTAATATATTTTATTATGTTTTTTAAGTTTTAAAAATGTATTTATGTGACAATAAACTCTTATTTTTATGTAGTAATACTGTTGTTTTATATTGTGTTATTATATTGATTGATTTGTTATTATCTTGTTATTTATTTGAGACTATTTTAGACCTTAAAATACAGAACCACGACCGCGTTTAAAATTAGTTTTTCATGTCTTGAAATTTACCGCTCTTTTGGGGGTAGAAGCCGCCCCACTCCCCACTTTTTTTTCAAATGTAATGGTATGTATCGTTGGAAAGGTCATAAAAAGGGAATACGACCCACTATTTACTTTTGCATTTCGGTAATGTGGACGCAATTCGTTTTATTGTAAAAATTATTGAAAATATGTTTCCCATTTTTTCTTGACAAACCCTTAAACAAAAGGGGCCTACAGACACACGTACATGTATTAGTACATGTGCGCGCGTTGATGTACGCGCGTTGATGTTCGCCAGTGTGTAGACAAAATACCGACAACAAAACCGACGCACATGTTTCCTGTTCCCGCTTGAATTTATGTACGCACGTACATAAACGCGCGCACATGTATGAAGGTGTGGAGACGAAAGTTTGTTTGTTTCAAGGATTTTGTCAGTGTCTTGTTAGTTTTGTTGTTGTAGTTTGATTTGAACATGGCGGATGTATGAAGTTTTTCTTATAACACACACGCAAGCCACTGCCAATAAGTTTAGTTCATCGTCACACGACATACTGACACCGCAACGCCTAGAAGACTGCATACAAGTACCTGTGTCTGTAGAGAAATGTGATCCACACACATCAACGCGCGTTGATGTACTAATACATGTTCGTGTGTCTGTAGGCCCCTTAATAGAGAATTCATTCTTGACATTATAGTAGGGGAGCCTACGATGCTAAATGGGGATTTACTCGAGCGTCGTGGGGACCTATTGGATCTTGAAGATTGGATGGTAGAAAGGAAAAAATGTCATATCATGTGTACCCTTTCACCGGTGGGGGGAGTTACTACAGGCTTTCAAAAATGTAAAAAAAAAACAGTCACATGATATACTCGAGCGCGTCAGATGTTAATAGTGTATATGCCCCACGTGACTCTCATGACGGAGGTACATTAATCTGCCGGTTTTGATGGTGGGGGCGGCGGTACGGAAGGGTTAAAAACGGCGAAAAAAAATTTTTACTCGAGCGTGTCAGATATTCAGAGGGGATGTTAAGGGATCCCTAAGGAAGCTCCCATTCAATAGACTGACGACTCGGATGGGACGCAAGCTCGTGGCGACATTTCAAAAATGCAAAAAAAAAACGCTAATTTGACATACTCGAGCGCGTCAGATTTTCATACAGACGGTGCAGCTTGGTGTCCTGGTCGTGCTGATTCATAATCTGAAGATTATTTTGAGGGATTTTGTTAATCTGACCATTTAAAAAAAATTTCATGATTTTTTTTTAAATTTTAATTCACTTACAAAAATATTTCGGTACAAAATTCGGAACGAGTAATAACAATAAGAATGACAGAGTGCGATATAAATAAAGACAAATCCATAGCAACAACACGGTTTCATAACTATCTTGATGCTTTTTAATAATATTATTTTTACATATTTTTGATGGAATTAAGAGATGAATGCATAAGTGTGTTATATTTTTGAAATCGGAAGAAAAGGAACTATCTAATGCGCTTCTAATATACAGTGTCTCATTTAAAAAAATTAAATGTTTGATTTTAAATGTGACATGTGACACCTACTGTCATTTTTGACCAAACCCATAAATACTTGGCCAAAAGTTCCACATCCTACTTTTTGAGTGAACGCGCTAACTCAAAAAACAAAAAAGTTACAGGCTTTTAAAAGTGGGACAAACTAAAATGTAAAATAATAACCCTGTACATATAATCCCACGACTGCTGTGATCAGCCTGTGATGGCGTGATGGCTGATGAAAAGTAGTGTGGGGACGGTGCGAGAGAGTGAGTGATAAAGAAAGAGACATTGAGGCGCGGAGTGCTTCACTGCAGCTGCACGCGCTATTAAACTTTTCGGCTTGCGGTAATCGGCAGATTATATTTTTCCCGTTATCCTTGAATTATTTCCTTCAAAATAAAAAAAAATTGACCGCGCTCGAGAATGTCCATGTGACGTTTTTTTTTGCAAGTTTGTGACCCTCCCACTCCCTTACGTCACGCTCAAATCGTCAGATTATTGAAATGCAGACTCTTTAGCATGTAATTAAACCCACCACACCTTAATCTGACGCGCTCGAGTAAATCCACCTATCGCGCGGCACTATATATAGAGGGCTTAGACATGGCAGAGGTACTCAACAGGGTGCAAGGTATCCCCCATATGTTAATCTGCCGCGCTTGAGTAAATCCCAAAATCCCCTGTTGGGCTCCCCTACTATTATATCTCCCAGCCTATTACAAACTTTCAGCTTTGATATTTAAATGTAATTTTGACAATAGGTATATCAAAATTTTTTATTTGTTGTCAAAGTGGTAATACTAAATAAGTTCGTTAAGTGTGGAACAAAAAGCTCTTATACATAGGTACGCGAGTGAGAGAACATGTTCCTATAAGAGATATTGCTGAAGAATTACATAGGTACCTATAAGTAAAAATACCGTGCTTTTGTGTAAAAGTAAAATACTCGAGACTGGAACTATTGGAAGAAAGCAAGGTTCCGGCCGCCCAAAAATTTCAACAGAAGTTCAAGATAGGGAAGTTATTAACTATTTGCGCGATAACCCCTTTGAAACAGCAATAAAAGCTGCTCAAGAAACCAATTTTCCTGGGTCAACGAATACTGCTCGTAGAAGCAGGATTCGGGGCTCAGATATCAGGAGTCGTTGCGCTGCCAATAAAATTTTCTTAACAGAGGTAAATAAAGACAGAAGGCTAGATTTTGCACAAAACTATGTCAATCAAAATAATATATGGGAAACAGTAATTTTTTCCGATGAAAAGACATTTCAGTCTTGTAACAATGGAAAAATTCGTGTATACATACCCACATGCAGGAGCGAGGTATGATGAGCAGTATACCCATAAAACAAATATGAGTGGTCGATTCTCTGTAAACATTTGGGCATGGATCTTTTCAGGCAATGATAAAAATCCCCAGCAATAAAAGCAACGTTAGGAAAATGTACGTGAAAATCGTCCATGCACAAACCCGGATTGTATTGCCACTCACCATTTACTCTAACCCCGTTTCGAACATACGCTTCAACCATGAATGTTTTGTTCTGTTCCGTAAAGCCCATTGTGTGAATTGTTCAAGAAATTGGAAAAATTAGCGATGAATCAAATTACTTGTAACGACTGTTAAAGATGACGGAACAACTGATTGATTGTTAATTCAGGTAGTTACTGACACCCAACAGGTATTAAGCTCTACGGCTAAGCATTACGTCCTTAGATGCAAGGTCCTCTTTGATGCAAATAATTTTTGCTCGCACGGTATTCTTCATTCTTTCTGAAATCTTTGTACTGTAATAAAATTAATTTTTTTAAAAACAATTTTTCTGTACACGGCACTGCAATAAATACTTTTAAAAAAATGGTAGGTTAAAAATTAAAGTGGAAGGATCAATGTCATAGCCGATAAGAACAGTACCTATACGCGCCCTTGCCAATTGATGTGTCTACGAATATTTTCCATGGTGGTTATTGTATTTAAACAAAATAAAAGAAAAATTGGGTAGAAGTTAACTCGGGTTCTTGGTGGAATAAAGTATACGGCTGGTCGTTTGTGCATTACGTAGTCGACATTTTATTTTTTATCTTTCTTTTTCAGGAAATCGGCAGATTATTTCTAAAATGCTTTAATGTAACGTTTACAAAATTTAAAAAAATTAAAAATACAAATTCTACAAAAAACAAAGTATATTTCATTATAAAAATGCACTAAAATAATTTTGGGATTTTTAAACACTGACGTCTCTAAGCGGGAACAAAATAGGTGGGGCGGCCCCTCTAACACTCAATCGAGTTGGCTATGTGCTATTACACAGAACGCGAGTTGGATAAATTTAAATTTAAAACAATTGAAATGTTCCCAACTTTCGTTAAGCTTCCTAAAATTTAAAATTGAAAAATATTCGCTCTTGCGCTCATTGTTTTGAAGATACGGCAGATTTTTTTAATGGTATTAAATAGTAAACTAATTTTTTTAAATGGTTTGAACATATAGCATAACATAGCATTTATCCTTGGGAGGGCAGATATAATGTGTCTAGCGAAGCCATTACCATAAGTTATCTAACCCTAAACACTGAGGATTATCCTTAAAGTCTCCTTTGTCTTCCAAAACGGCATGAGGGGCGCAAATCCAAGGATCGGCCGTACTGTTTTGCCATTCCAACAGTCGTTTCTGGAGCTGTTGAAAAACGTCCTGCATAGTCGCCTTCGAGGCTAAGTTCCGTACTTCCTCAGGATCCAGCTTGAGGTCGTACAGTTCCCATTCGGGTCTGTTGTAGTATTGTTTCAGGGTTTTGAACCAGTAAGTTGGTTGGCGGGACTTTGTGCGATTTAGCAGGTCCTAAAAATGTAAGAATTATTAATAAATTGTTAGTTTTTCCAAACTGTATACAGCGTACCTACAACTCAAGATCTATAAACTAACTAGGTTATCTCATTTGATACCGACCTATCTCAACACGGCGGCCGCCCCGCATCGCTTTGTTTCCTACGCGCGTTAGCTACCGCCTGAATAAGGTCGCCAGACTACGTCCTTTGTTCCGCCTGTACCCCCGCCCGAATGCCGCTCTATGAGGCAACCTAATTAGTTTATAAGTCCATGTATACAACTAACATAAAAATTAAAAAATATAACCGACGATTTAAGGGAATCCGACTATTCTCGATAAATTCGTTTCCCTGAAGCAGCGACAATATTGAACGAATAATGAGAGTGTGAGAACGCGGCTTCATGAAGACTGAACACACAACTCGTCGGTTAACTTTGCTTTTAGTGAAAGTGAAAGAGACTTCTAGTTACTTGTGCAGTTGTACGTTAGAATTTTTTTTTTAAATGAATACTTTGATGATAGTTTTACCACAACACTTTGAAAGCAGCCGTGAAACAGAAACATCGACAACACTGCTTGAAGAGCCATGTGTCACGTGACTTTTTTGAGGTTAGCCATGGTTTAGTATGTAATTTACGTGCGAACTAGGTGTAGGTGCCGTATTAATTTGTATTTTTATCAAGTTTTCGATTTATATCTAATAGAAAATTTAAGTGACATGATTGCTAAGAACCTCTACAAAATACTGATGAAAATTTTTGGCGCGGGTTTGCTCTAATAGCATTAATAAAGTGAAAAATCCAACAACCTGGCCGGCCCGGCGGTTTGTTTACGGGTTTTATAAATGGCGGCAGAATTTTATTTGTTTTAATTTAAAAGTTGTGTTTTTTGTATTCTATTTAGCTCTTTGGGATAAACTTTATTGTTTTGTGGTTACAGTTAATTTATTAAATATTGAAGTGTTTATTTAACTTGCAGGTATATGTGAATTAGTTTTAAAATATTACTATAGAGATATATAGTTCATAAATAGGTAGGATACCTCTAGATACATAAGTACTTAGGTAAGTACTTTTTTTTTCTTTTAGTTTGTTTATTTATCAACATGCCATGCCATGCCCCTGCTCTATTCCTGGGTGTAACTATAACTATAAAAGTGTTTTACCAATGACTGTATAACTATTTTTAATCAGGTTTCAGTGGACATTGATATGAAGGTAAAGGTTTTTTTAAAAGGTAATGAATTGGCTTATAATGATTTGAAATGGATTTTACCCTTTGAAATGAAACTAAGCAGGTGGTCTCAGCTTGAAAACTTATTGTCTGGGTCTCGGTATCAATTCATACATTGTGAAAGTAACGAAGTTACCCAGATACCTAGCAGGTGACTTTCTTAAGAGAAGCGTAGATTTCTTAAACAAAACCTTAAGCCCACTAAATTCTGAGACTTCAGAAGTCGATAGTCAATCCTGTAATTTAAACGCAGAAGATAATAATTTGTATAATAGAATATTACTTTTGGTCGATCAAATAAATCTACTCGTATTGAAACAAAAACAGCTTCTCAACGCAATATTACTATTATTTAATAATTAGGTAAGTTGTTATTTTGTTATCCAAAACTATTTATTATTTTTTTTGTACATTTTTCAATATCAATATAGTGGCAACAGAGCCAAAAAAAACACAAAAAATATCAGAAAGAATAAAAGACTCGCCCGTTGCCGCGCGTCATAATAGCTTGTGAATCCGCAACTCCCAGCTGATGCGGCGTTGCCCGATGTCACTTTATGGCTTCTTTTTAAGGTGGTTGTGGTTTAACTGACTGATGACCACCTAATATTTTTTCGAAATTACTAAGAAATTTTGACGAAAATTTAAAAACTCCACTTGATTTTGATATGTGTAGGTATCAAATCACATTTTAATTAATATCGAACGTCTATATATAATCCTCTAAATTTTCTTATCAATACCGATCATCAATTATTGTGAAGCAGAGCGTTCCTTTTCGAAGCTTATTGCCTAAATAAAAAGCATATCGGATCACAATGCATAGTAAATCGGCTTTTTCGGGGAACCGCGAATCCCCAACCAAACCTCTCTCTGACGGCGGTGGAAGAAACGCGCCCGCGCGCTCCATAAACCCTAAAGCGCGGTCTGTGGTCCATAGTTCATATAACGGAATTGTTTCTATTAAACAAAAGATGGCGCCGTGTTACAAAGCTTAGAAATAAATTTTATTGTAATTTAGGCATAGGCATTTAAGAAATCCAGGACATTAGGCGTTCTTCCAAAGGTCTTCGAAGGACGCTAAATTTAAGCCTCAAATCCAGGACACCTGGCAACCCTAATTGTTCTGTTTTGGGTTTCGGCATTTATTATTATATTTGTTGACATTAAGATAATATGGCCGGGAGAGAGAACAGTAGAAGTATGAGAACAGTTAGTAGATAGTTATTAATGATACTAGTTCAATGAACACTATAATGAACCGTGTGCAACGTTAAACCACGAGGCGTCAGCCGAGTGGTTTAATTGCACAAGTTTCATTAACAAAGTTCATATCGAACGTGTATCATTCAAAATTTAATCTACGACAGTGCAAATAGATTTTATTCGTCTAAATTTCATTGATATCAGATAACGTTTTCGTAATTTTTAAAATTTTCAGGTGTCCATATTAGTCGATATCATGGTAACCGCATTTTTGATTGTTTCAATTTCGATAAAATTGGAAAAAAATAAACAGTGAATGTCGCTGAAACAAAGCGAAATAGCGCGGCGGTCTTGGCGTATTACACAGAAAGTCGGGGGAGAATGGATATATACCAATCCAAAACAATTCATAGCCGACTTAAGATTTAGACATTTCATGAACAAAGAGTACAAGGACCAGCAGGTAAATGGATGTGTATAGCTAAAGAAATAATTTTGTCGCTATTTTTGAAAAGGTGGTTTTGAGCTCTCAGCCGAGTGGTTTAATTGCACAAGTTTCATTAACAAAGTTCATATCGAACGTGTATCATTCAAAATTTAATCTACCACAGTGCAAATAGATTTTATTCCTCTAAATTTCATTAATATCTGATAACGTTTTCGTAATTTTTAAAATTTTCAGGTGTCCATATTAGTCGATATCATGGTAACCGCATTTTTGATTGTTTTAATTTCGATAAAATTGGATAAACAGTGAATGTCGCTGAAACAAAGCGAAATAGCGCGGCGGTCTTGGCGTATTACACAGAAAGTCGGGGGAGAATGGATATACCAATCCAAAACATTTCATAGCCGACTTAAGATTTAGACATTTCATGAACAAAGAGTACAAGGACCAGCAGGTAAATGGCTGTGTGTAGCTAAAGAAATAATTTTGTCGCTATTTTTGAAAAGGTGGTTCTGAGCTCTCAGCCGAGTGGTTTAATTGCACAAGTTTCATTAACAAAGTTCATATCGAACGTGTATCATTCAAAATTTAATCTACGACAGTGCAAATAGATTTTATTCGTCTAAATTTCATTGATATCAGATAACGTTTTCGTAATTTTTAAAAATTTTAGGTGTCCATATTAGTCGATATCATGGTAACCGCATTTTTGATTGTTTCAATTTCGATAAAATTGGAAAAAAATAAACAGTGAATGTCGCTGAAACAAAGCGAAATAGCGCGGCGGTCTTGGCGTATTACACAGAAAGTCGGGGGAGAATGGATATACCAATCCAATACATTTCATAGCCGACTTAAGATTTAGACATTTCATGAACAAAGAGTACAAGGACCAGCAGGTAAATGGCTGTGTATAGCTAAAGAAATAATTTTATCGCTATTTTTGAAAAGGTGGTTTTGAGCTCTCTTCAATATGTACTAATATACATTATTTTAACAAAACAGTCAAATTTACACATTTCTAAGTATAATAATTTAATTATTACTTCAAACTAAATTGGAGCATCCATGCCGTCATAATAACGCGTGATAGCGGCACGTTACATCGATAGGAGTAATCTGTGCTGTGACATAATGGTTTCCTTCTCGCCACTGTATGTGGTAGGTATTTTCAATACGCCTATGATACTTGCGTAAGATGCAAGATCTGTGAATTTTTTATAGGACTGTGGTAGAAACACAATATATCTGTGTTTTTTTTTAATTTTTTACAAATACATACCTGGAAAGTAGGGGATATATAAAAATCTTCATCGATTGGAAACGGACTGGCATAATTTAAGTTGTGAATCAATTTGTATCTCTGCGTTCTAATCATTCTCATTGGATAATACATTGTCACCTCGTGGAGGTTGTGGCTGCCAAATACAGCTTCGTTGGATTTGTCTTTAGGTTCTAAAAAGATCGATATATTTTTTAAAATCAATGATTTAAGAAGTGCCGCATTTAAAATTACATCATATTATTTTGGAACGAAATAAAAATAGAAAATGAGGCACAAGGCATTCCCTTGCTTAAAAAAAATACTGTTGTTGACTGACAACTACTATCATGCAGACAGACAGACATAATTCTTCTGTGTGAAATTTTCCTGTATTCACAAAATACTTTCCCTCAAAAAATATAACTTTTAGTTTGTGGTTTGCTAAGGTCAGGAGTTTTAAACAAAAGTAAACAAAACTATTTATACCTTTTTTTATTTCACATCAGTAAAAAGAAACGCCGAAATGCAATAAATCTGAAAACACTTAATATTTCCGAAAGAGTCGAAGATAGGTATAGGATATTGTACATGAAATATGTCTAAAATTGTCTAAAGAATCCAAAAATTGAATAATATAATATAGGGTGTTGCATTTAAAATAAGAAAGTTGATATTGGTCACTGTTACATGACACACCCTGTACAAAAAGTTTTTATTGACAAAAATGCGCAACTATACATACCAATCGACGTGTCCGCGCTTTTTTTCGCACACGCCCCCGTGTATTTATTATCGAATTTATTCCATTTGGCTGATACTGTATATAGGTACCGACGTAATAATAATAATAATAATAATAATAATAATAATAATAATAATAATAATAATAATAAATTTATTTAAAAATTTAATAATATAATAAATATGTTTTTCTATTTGACGTTCATAATAAGTTCATTATGAACTTGAAAAGAAGTTCATAATGAAGCTATTTCGATACGCGCTTTTTCTTTATTTGATGTTGGTAACATTGAAATTGAAAAATTGACGTAAAATCACGTCTTTTGAAATTCAAAAAAAATTAGCAAAATCGCCCGAATTTCCGAACGCTCTGTATATGTACCTAATGTACAAGAATCACACAACGTATTCCGTCCAATTTCAAATCTCATATCGCTAAAATAACTTTAGAATCTCGTGGTGAAAATGGGTCAATAAATCAAAAAATGACAGTTCGCAAAATAATTTTTGTTGTCCAGAGGTTACTATGATAAAAAATAGTATTACCAACATAAAATTTAGACATAAAAATTTAAAGGATTTATTTTCTTTTTAAATATGTATTTTTTATTGAAAAAACTACAAATAGAAAAAATAGTATAAAGCACGTGGTTCATAAGGCGTGCGCTAAAACCGCTTCTTATGAAACGTGTACTTTAATATACTATTTTTTTATTGATACCTTATTTCGCTTATTTAAAGTACGCCTCAGCGTGTTTAAATCCCACTTTCAAAAACGCGCGTGTTTTAAAGTTACCAAGGCAACATCAACAACCCGTAAAACCTGAAGTCTAAATATGTCAACTTTTTAATTATTGATTTGACAGAATTACCTTTTAACGTCAAATAATAGTTATTTACATTACTAGATGCGAAAGTTAATTTTTTGGTGTGAGGAGGTTTTTGAATTGCCGAGGCCAAGCCGAGGTAATTTAATACCTCCGACCACCAAAAAAGGCTTTCGAATCGTGTAATGTATTAAATTTTTTCTACTACTGCTCTCTGATCAATATATTATTAAGTAATAAACTTTGATTTTATTCAAATTAAATTGATAAAATAAGCTTTTTTTCCACCTGTAAAATAATCCATGACAACTAGTTATTTAAGTATTGTTGACAACTAGTTATTGGAGTACTGTCAGAGTCTGTCAGTTCGATTTTTTTGTCCTGGCACCGAAAGTATTACTTTCGTAGCTAGCAACCTACTTTCGTAGCTAGCAACGGATAATATTCAGGTAACTGTAACATTTACTTTCGTTTTCTTTCGTGTTGCTAGGGCCCGAAAGTTAATTTATTTATACAGGGGTAGAAAAAATATTTTTTTAAGCAATACACAACCAATGTCAACGGTGACAACAATGAATCTTATGTGACAGATTGGAAGTTATTTTTTGTTCTCCTCATTTTCATGACAACGACAGTATCACATCACGAATTCCACCATTTTACTTACTTACTAAGTTATTATTTCCATTTTTTGTAATATAAATACCAATAAGTGTACCAATAAAAAAAAATAATGTAAGGTATTCGTGGATAACTGGTCTTTAAAACACTTTGTTATATTTCAAAAATTGCAAAATCGCGCGTGTTTTAAAGACTTTAATATCCACTTATACTTTAATATACTATTATGTTGTCTTCTATAAACTTATTCTTCAATCCCCTGAAGCTGAGCTTGTTAGGGGCAAATCTTATTTTTTGTTTTAGTATGTAAAATCATAAATCATAAATATGTATTAAAAATCAAGTTTTAAAGTAAAAATGTCAATTTATAGTATAAACGCAGTTTTTTTGAAGAAATATTCCTATTATCTATAATAAAATTATTAATTTTTAATTTTTAAGAAAAAAATATTAGGTAGGTACTTAAGTACTTATATAAATTTATTATGTATTATTTATTCAGAACAAATTAATTAATTAAGGCATTTCTAAAAATATTTTCAAATTGTCTGTTTTTAATATCCATGTTTTAATTTCGACTTTAAATTTTTTTAATGAAATCAATTTTTTAATTTTTGTTGGTAAATAATCGTTTAAATAAAAACATAAATATTTGAAATTTTTTGTCCTATGGACTTATTTATTGTAGGTTTTATGGTTATTTCATTTTTATGGCGTGTATTATGATTATAGTTTTTAAATTGTATAAGGTTTTTATTTTTAAATATATACAGGGTGTCCATTTAGTGTGCCGATGGACGATATATCGTAAACGGTCGACTTAAGGAATAAAACTTTTATACAAAAGTTGTATAAATATGTTAATGTCGCACACCTTTTAAAAATAATTTTAAATATACAGGTTGGACCAAAAATCCAGGGTGGGCCAGACATATATTTTTTTAAATGGAACACCCTGTATATTTTTACATTTTTAAATTCCACATAAGATTATAATTATTTTTAATTAAATGCATTATTAGTCTATACTTCATAGATTCCGAGATATTGACTCTCAAAAAGTGACATTTTTGAACTTTGACAGCTTCTAACTTTCTAACAGTACGTCTTAAAGCAAAACGGCTTACATGTCCCTATCTTCAATTTTTATTATTTTCCCAAAAAAATCAACTTCCGGTTAAACCGGATGTAACTCGAAAGCAGGAAATATAGTTGTTCCGGTTTAACTGAAAGTTGATTTTTTTGGGAAGATAATAAAAATTGAAGATAGGGACATGTAAGCCGTTTTGCTCTAAGACGTACTGTTAGAAAGTTATAAGCTGTCAAAGTTCAAAAATGTCACTTTTCGAGAGTCAATATCTCGGAAACTATGAAGTATAGACTAATAATGCATTTAATAAAAAATAATTATAATCTTATGTGGAATTTAAAAATGTAAAAAGATACAGGGTGTTCCATTTAAAAAAAAGGTATGTCTGGCCCACCCTGGATTTTTGGTCGAACCTGTATATTTAAAATTATTTTTAAAAGGTGCGCGACATTAACATGTACAACTTTTGTACAAAAGTTTTATTCCTTAAGTCGACCGTTTACGATATATCGTCCACCGGCACACTAAATGGACACCCTGTATAATATATACCTACCTATTAAGATGTTACAAATGTAAAGTTGTCTTATGTTCAACTTTTTTGTTTCTGAATATAATTCTTTTGAAGGATAAAGATAATCTTTATTGATTATAATTTTTAGAAACCTTTTTTGTAATATTTCTAATTTTTTAACTAAAATTCTATTTATTCCTCCCCAACCAAAAAACAACGTAAAACCAGACTCGGTAAATAAAAATATACAAGTCGTGCAAAAAAGAACGTTGTCATAAGATCTATGGAAGTAACAACGGCGTTTTCCTTTTTGAAGCGGCCAAATAATTCCACAAAAGAATTAACGGTGTAGCTACAATGGAATGTTAATTTTACTTACCTTTTATCAGCAAAGGCAACAAACTTTTTCCAGTCAAGGTTATTTTCTTGTTTAAGTTATTTGTTTCCCAAATTTCCGTGTCATTCTGATCTATATCATACCAGTCTAGTAATGTAGGAACTATATCTAAAAATAAATAATACATCGAAAAAAAATTTTAATCTAAAGTACCGTAGAATCGGGTGACTTGAGACACTTTTGAAATTTGCCAGACGATATCGCGAGAACCATTTGTCCGATTGGGCTACAGATGGTAGCAATCGGTGAGTCGTGACTAATAGAATGAGTTACCCTACTTAGATTTTAATAAATAAGATTAGAAATATTTTTTGGTTTTTCGAGTGTCTTAAGTCACCCGCTCTTCCGGGTGACTTGGGACGGTCGTGGTTTTAAAGGGATAACGGAAATAAACTTCACTTTGGACGACTTGGGGCAGAAAAAGAAGCTTTTAAAAAACTTTTACCGATGAAATTATCAAAAAATAAAGAAAATATGGCAAGTAAACATGATATTTATTAAAAAACAAACAACTTATAAACAACGTAATAGTATAGTCTCAAGTAATCCGCACTAAACACATTTTTGGGTGTTTGATAAAATATTTTAACCAAAAAATAATATTTAGAAGTACTGCCTAAGGAAACAACTGTACTAAACATTGATAAATTAATAACCGAAGTCACGCTTTGCAATCAGAAATAGTATTGAAGATATGAATAAAGTTTTCCACCACATATTAATAGCGAATTTATGAGAACAAAATGGCCCTGGTAAAAAATAAGTACTTAGATGTCTCAAAGCAGCTAAAAGTATACTAAACGCCAGTTCAAACCGTTGGCCTCCGCGTGGCGCCTTCTGCTTTCTGTCATTTTTATACACAATGTTGCCAGATCAATTCATCAATCAAATCGATTGTAAGTTTTGTCTCAAGCCACCCGGATGTCCTAAGTCACCCGGTTCTACGGTACGCAGACTCTGCTGCCATGTAAATTTTGATTCTCATTAATTTCACAACGAAATTGCATTGGGCTTTTTTAAAGACCCTTGTATGATAGACTTAGCACATCAAATTTTATTATTTTCTAATGAAGCAATTAAAAATTATTTAGATAAACTTATCGAAATGTTCTTAAAAATTGAATGCGGCTGTGATACATATATCAATGAGACCAGAAATAATAATTATTATGATAATGTCAAAAATGTTGCTTAATTTTTTCGCCCGTAATCACTAAAAAGTTTTAAATTTAGTCCATCAAAAAATTTAGATCTTAGTCCAGTTGTGTTTTTACAGTGTCATTTTATGATGTTTTCGCATTAATTTGATTTTTTTGCAATTAAATCGTTTTTTCCGATAAATAATTAATTTTACCGGGATGTTGCCAAAATAGTTTTAGTTCTATTAGAGGAAACAGTACACGTCAAAAAAAGGTCCCAATTTGGAGTAATTCGGTACCCGGGGTTGGCAGAAAACTGATTTATTTTACATGCAGTGATAGGTCGCGTAACATTGTACCTACTGAGAAAAAATAAATAGCAACAATAAAATTTGAGGAATTGCATACCAAGCAAGCTGGCCAACGAATTGGTCACCTGATTTCTTCTTTCCTTATGTATTGGCGATGAAATAAACATCGGTTCGGCAATTCCCGAATCGTACAAATTCGTTCTGCCATTCGGAAAGGGTATACCATTGTCTGAGCTGTAGACTACCAAGGTGTCGTCTAGATGACCGGCGTTTTCTAGTTCCTTAAGAATCAATCCAACACCTAAAAAAAAAGTGTATATAAGAAAAACGTGTTTGATTCAGCCCTTCGCGTTTCTTCTACCAATCGGCGGGCCTCTATTTGAATTCACGGCACTTACCTTGATCCAATCGTGACATAGTAATGTATTGGGCCGCGATGTCCCTTCTGGCCGCTTCTGTGTCCGGTATATAGTACGGCGGAACGATCTCATCCCACTGGTAATGGATGGGCTGCCAATCGGGAATTATCCCATTACCTAAAATTAAGAACCTCTCAAGACACACATATGGTACTCTTGGGGCAACCTGGCGTGGCATTCAACAAAATTTCCGTCTGCGGTAATTCGCTGAGACGCTTTTTGCTTGCCGGTGCCTACATTCTGCGCTCTCCCATATACTCAATGCCCACGAGCCGCCAGTGATTAGTTTAGTGCCTACCTTCTTCCCCGTTGCCAAATCGTTGACAGAATTCTCCAAACTCGGGATTTGTGTGTCCACAGCGATGGGGGTCATGAAATGCGATGTACAAGAAGAAGGGTCTAAAAGAAAGATAAATCGTGAAATGCATGGAACACTCCTACTACCTAATACATCCTTGTGACAAAGAAGTTCTAACCTATACACAAGGTGCTATAAATTCGTGTGCGTATACAGGGTGCTCCTAAATTAATGGTACATCTGAAAGTAAGCGATTCTTTGGCTTATTTCACAAATAAAATGTTATATAAACATGGGACCGAAAAAGCTTCGTTTCCGAGATACAGGGTGTTAACATTTTAATTAAAAAAATATTTTTTCATTGCCATTTTCAAACCACTCTAGATATTTTTATGAAATTTGGTACACGTCTTTTAAGCATCGAAAGGCATTTTTTGGTGTAAAATATTTTTTTTTTAATTTTAGCAGTGGCGTCCGTGCGGGGCTTGCATTTATATTTTTGAAGAAAAAAATGGTGCGCCACTGCTTTTTCTTTAAATAGAAATTATTTTTGAAATTCCCGTCTAATTTAGAGCAAATTCGGTCTCTTTACTTATTTTCTTACGGTGCACCGTTTTCGAGTAAAAAATAAAAATCATTTTAATGTACATTCCTGGAAACACATAACCCATTTAATTACCATTAACACCCTGTATCTCGGAAACGAAGCTTTTTCGGTCCCATGTTTATATAACATTTTATTTATGAAATAAGCCAAAGAATCGCCTACTTTCGGATGTACCATTAATTTAGGAACACCCTGTATAGGTATATCGAAAAGGGTAAGCTAAGCTAATATGGATACAGCTTGTCAAATCTAGGAAGAGACTTGAGAATTTTGCGGGTTGCGCACAAAACAAAGCGAGAACGCATTCGGAGCAAAAGAGATGCCATGTACGTGCCGCGGTATTATTGCAGGTCCGAGAAGAACTTGCAGTACAGTCAGTGTAAAATATATTTTATTTATTGAATTATAGGCATCAAAATAATTTACACATTATTAAATTTAATTACTACACAGTGGCGTAGCCAGGATTTTGGGGCGGGGGGGGGGGGCGAAGTCATTTTGGGGCGCCTATATTTTTAAATACACATTTTGTCATATTGTTTTTTTTATTCCAGATTTGTTGATGTTGTTGTACTTACTTATCGCCTGTGCTGTTTAAAAACTCTCGTGCAAGCAGTTTTATGTGGGTAATATTCCGACCAACTTGTAAAATGGAATTATTTTCCTCAGTTTGGGCATAATCAAACGGATACGTGTCCTCTGGGCCAACATGTTTTTTTCCAATTATACCTAAAAGAGACCAAATTAAATGTCCAATTTATTATTTTAAAAATAAATATAGTTAAAAAAAACTAAAAATCACGCTTTAATAATTAATCAGACTAAAAAGCGGAAAATAAATATAGTTTAAAATAATTCTTGAAATTCTTAATATAGGCAGAAAATAATAATGAACGATAAACATTAGTATTATTGTGAAAAAAACGAGGGGTGCTCGATATACGAAAAATATAGCACAAAAGCGCCCCACACTTTTTTCACCATAATACTAATGTTTATCGCTCATTATTATTTTCTGCCTATATTAAGAATTTCAAGAATTATTTTAAACTATATTTATTTTTCATTTTTTAGTTTGATTTTTTTTAGTTGATTGAGCTAGATTAGTAGATTATTATATTGTCAGCGGTTCTTGATAAGTCTACAAAATTTAAATTAAATCTGACCGTTGAAAGTGGGTCAAAATCGGGTTCAAAGAAATCGGTTACAAACAAACATACATACAAACCCGAACAAACCCGATCGTTTATGCCGAATTATAAGAAAAGAACGATATTTGCAAATTTTTGAAAATTCTGACATATTGACAGGTGTCAAATTTTGCCAAGAGAATTTTTTGCGTATTTTTTTCAACTTTCCACTGTCAATATACATACGACCTTATAGTTTTTTCATTAATATCATTTTTTTTAAAACGATTTGACATATTGACAGCTGTCAAATTTTGACATATTGACAGCTGTCAAATTTTGACAGGAGAATTTCTAGAAAAGTCTACAAAATTTAAATTAAATCCGTTTAAAGTGGGTCAAAATCGGGTTCATGGAATTCGGTTACAAACAAACAAACAAACATACAGGTGAAGCTAATAAAAGGGTGTTTATATGATCTTTGGTCAAATAATCGCTTTTCAGAAAATTATATTTTTTGTACAACTGCCATGAAAACAGGTAATTTGCAGTATTGCACGCGACTAGCATTTGGCATACAGATAATTCACACCTCTCGATTATCAAGTTAAACGGAGTCATTGAAAATTTACAATTTATCAAGTAGGTACCTACCTGCTATACCAAATATATGGGACTACGGTCTATATAGTTTTTAAAAAATATTTTAAAATATGCAGTTGTAGAAAAAGTATACTAAATACCACGTTAGAAAACGACTCTTGCATACTCACTCGGCTTATTGCGGATCTCGCCTTCGGCTCAGTTCACCATACAATCTCCCCCGTGTGCATAGAGTCGTTTTCAAATCTTATTATTCGTATGTAAGTAATATTAACTTAACGTTAGTCAGTTTTTCTACAACTAATAAATGTCAGACGAGACGGTAATGGCAGGGGAGTCGTTGGGGTTTTGTATAGTCCGCGAGAACAGAGACGTGTTAACATTGCCTTTCCTTTTGATGCTAAAAGGTTGATAAAAATCTTGGTTTTTGTGTTGGGATGTACACCAGACACCATACATACTATTAGAAGTACTAGAAAGAACTACATATTATATTATTATAAAGCACATGTATATGAAACTCGAATGTACCTGGCATGGCATAAAACTCTCTACACAGAAGGACAATATAAAAGGATCCTTCAAGGTAGGATTAGCTGGTTACAACAAAGAGGACTTCATAAATTCTGGGCCCTTGGGTACCTCTATATTGTAGCAAACCATTTCATGTACATTAGTAGACGCCTTCGCGTATAAAACTCCTCAAAGAAGAGATGTTAGCAGACGAATTAATGTTTATCACCTAAATATCCATTCAGTACGAAACAAAAAGTTGAAGAGCTTGAATTAGTTGTGTATCATCGAAACGAAAAAAGGAGAGAGGAGAAGTGTTGGTAAAACTATATCTACCACTTGTTATTCCCATCTTGTCTAGGGTCCTTGAGTGTTTGCTGAAAAATCAGTTGTACCTATACAGTTTGAGACTAAAAAAGGTTTATTCTTGTTAAGCCAGTTCGGTTTTAGAACTGGTAAATCCACATCCTTGGTTGTCTTGTAGATTACCAGTATAGAGCACAGGCCTGCTTTGAAGGAGTCAGTATAAGCGAGCGCTGCGTTCTGCGACCTCTCGAAGGCCCTTGACTGTGTTCTTCATGACACCGTTACCATTCGCTCAATACAACTAAACCTTAAAATCATTGATGGTATTGAAATATCCACTGGCTTATTAGCGGATTGTTTAAAAATAATTAAAATTTAAATGGCGTAAATGTACCTACTGTATCAAACAGGCGTTTTTAATAGAGCAACCCCATAGCCCAAAAACGAGTAGACTTTTCAAGATAATTTAAGAATAACGGCAACTCTCAATTTTCCTTAGAACCTGTTTTTCTAGATGCAACCTGGATATACAGTAAAGGGACTTTAGGCGAAGTTGGCAAGATATCATGGTACTCTTCATACAGTTAAAAGAATCGTCAGAGGGTGTACGGTATATTATTCTAAATGCTAATGCAAGCCATAGAAAACTGTATTTTGTTGTGTTGTAATTTTTTATTATATTTTCTTCTTTATGATTTTATAAAAAAGATGAAAATATTTGAGACAAAATTTATAGACTGATGCACTACACCAAAAAATATACTTCAATTTTAGTTTTATTTATTTTTCAGTAAATTTAAATTAATTAAAAATTTCATACTGATTTTCAAAAACAGATTGTTTCATCGCATAACCCTATATAGACTACTTATTTTTGACTTTATTAGCAGTATTAAAATAATAATTAAAAAATTGAAAAAACGCCCTTGTATTTTACTTGTTCACATGCATCCGTCGTTATGTAGATCAAGCCTAAAAAAAATCATAACCTTTCCACCGGTAAGTCAAACTGACTGATTTAATTTACGACGTACCGCAAATATATGGAGAACATGACGTAACGGTCAGCGGTCATTGAACATACTTTACATGAGCTGCCTCACCGTGCATATAAGAGAATTTGTAACATTCTCACCTGTACGTATGTTGTGCCGTCTTAAAATTTTCGGCAAGCTTTCAACATTCTGAAACGAATCAAAATGATGAACTCCTTGGTGCAATCCGTACATTCCATTCTGGTGGGAGGGTGTACCAGTTAGTATGGCCGACCGACTGAAATAAGAAATAAATAAAATAATTAATAATAAGTAATTAAATTAAATAAATATGTAATTATGGGGTACCGCATACAGTCCTAGGACCAATACTTTTTAATATTTATTTAAATGATATTTTTAATGTAAACTGTCAAGGAAAACTATATAATATATAGTTTTGCTGATGATACGGTAATTTTTTATGAAGGTCTTAATTGGAATATTTAAAAAAATACTATTGAAATAGATTTTATAAAAAGAAGCAACTGGTTTAATAAAAACTTATTAACTAAAAATTATAACAAAACAACATACCTGCATTCCATTTACTTCATACAAAAATAAACTTCCAAATATTGGGCCAATAATATGCAATAATAATATTAATATAAAGGAAGGTGAAAATATTAAATATCTAGGAATAATTTTTGATAAACATTTAAAATGGGATTTACATAGTGACTACATTATAAAAAAAACTAAGAATTCTTATACCAAAATTTAAACACCTTAAACAATTTTTAAATATAAAAGAATTAGAAATGCCAATACTTTATTATTCTTTAGTACAAACCCATTTAAATTATGGAATACTAGGATGGGGAGGCATAAATAAGAATTATCTTAATAATATTGAAACTATTGAAAAAACATTTTGAAAATTATTTACGAAAAAGACCACCAATATTCTTCTGATTTACTATTTAAAGATAGCAAAAAAATTGATATTAAACAAATATTTTCTTACATGTTAATATATATTTTTAAACATAAAAATAAAATAAATTATATTAATCACACACATGAAACTCGTCATAAAAATACTATTAAATTACAACATAATTAAATCATTAAATAATTATAGAAATAAAATTAAAAATTGGATATTATCTAATCCAAGAGATATATTCAAGAACGTCATTAATAAATAATAAATATACCAAGCTATAATGAATGAAATAAATAAATATATATTTTTTATACATAACGTATTGTATCTTCGTATACTATTGTGATATAAAATATACCAATAAAATATTGTCATGTTCGTTTTATATTATAATCTAGTTGTGCCTATGAAATATATTCTTGACAAAAATATTATATTATTTAACTCAAAACAAGTATTTTACTTCTGAGTTCTGAATTGATAGTTTATACAAAAAAAAAATATATTAGCATTAAATGTCAAAAAAATATTTGAATAAACTTTTATTATTATTATTATTATTATTATTATTATTATTATTATTATTATTATTATTTTGTATGGTTCTTTCTTCACTTCTTTATTTTTTAAGTAGTTTACTTTAATGCTTCCATTCGGGGGAGGGGGGTTATTCCAAGAACCCCCCTGCTTACGAACCTGTTTGGCAACTGTAAAACTTTACTAATTTAATTATTAAGTGTTGTAACTTTATTTTCATATTATTATGATTAGGGGTATATATGAGTTTTTTGCTACTATAAAAATAAGTAATAATAATAATATATTTAGGTATAAGTCCAATTTATTATTTTCTTTAAAATTATTTGCATACATATAATATATTATTTCGTACCTAGGAGAACAACTGCTAACAGAAGTAAAGGCCTTATTGAAAATTAAACTGTTTTTTGCCAACTGATCCAGATTGGGTGTTTGGCAAATTTCATTTCGGTAAGCTCCCATCTCAAAACCACCATCATCAGCTGAAACGGTAAGACCATGAGTAAAACATATTTTTTGTAAAAAAATTATAGAAAACATTTCTAATTTAATACCCACAACAACCGCTCCTATAACAGCTGTGCATACAATTTTAACATATAGGTACCTACATATTTTAATAAAAAATTCTTGCCCAAAGGTACCGTCGTTGTTAAAGGTTCCTACAGTTATTCCAATCCAGAAAGTCAAGGGTTCAATCAGGGCTAATGATCTGAGACCAATCAATATGCTGGTAACAGTAGAAAAATGTTTGGAAAGGGTTGTATATAAATAGTTATTAGAGTCCACTACGGACAATAACATCTTGGTTGCTACCCAGTCAGGATTTCGAAAAAATCACAGTTGTGAAACTACAGTTCAGAATATAATATATATGATTGGAAATATCTTTTAGATGATGACCATACACCTACTAATGAAGCAGTTTTCCTCGATTTACAGCGTGCGTTTGAAACATGGCGTAGGTAATTAATCACGCATTTTGGATTTGCTAATAAACTATCTAGAAAATAGAAAGCAGAGGTGACCAAAATTAACAATAGTACCTATATCACGCCGCGGGAGGTATTGAACAATAAAGGTGTACCTCAAGGAAGTACCCTTGGCCCGTTACTATATTTTTACTTTATATTAATGATATAACTTTAGTAGCGCACATCTGTTTTATACATTTGTTTGTAGATGAGTAGATGAAACGTTGATATTCTTCTTTTGAAGGGATCTAGATCATCTCATTCGTACTATTAATTTGGAATTGGGACATCTTCATAAATGATTCAGTATAAATTCACTTAAACTGAACATAAAAAAAACCAAGTTAATGTTGATTGGTAATGGTAAACTATTAAAGCGAACTTAAGGTGGGAGTATCAACATGCTTGCCAACCTATAACCTATTTCGCGTCGATTTATTTATGTTTTCTAGCTTTTATACAAAATTTAAAGAAAATCAGTATCGACTTGATATTCTATAGGTAATAATTGACATATTTATTAAATATCAAGGAATTTCATAACTTATTTTAGGAGAATTGTATAGCGAAAAATATCGGGTAAGATTTTTTTTAACATTATTATGTCATTGTCACTCATTGTTCTTTCACTATACAATTCTCCCAAAATTAGCAATGAAATAAATTGATATTTTTGTAATATATCAGATATTACCTAAATAATGTACCGACGATATTGATTTTCTTTAAATGTTAGTTATTAAAATAATAAACTCAAAAAATCAACGCGAAATAGGTTATAGGTTGGCAATAGATTGAATGACGTTGAGAATTCAACCTTAAGCATGGGAAGCTAAGTGTAGAAATAGGCGGTAATTATATTGAAGTGGTGGAAAAAATAAAATATCTTGGATTTTTTATTGACAGCAATCTTAATTTTACACATTATAAACAACATGTAACAAGGAATGTTAACTTTTTATCTAGGGTCGCTGCATGTTTATCCCAGTGGACAAAAATTACTGTTTTTAATAGGTATACCTATACTTTGCATCTGTATTGTATTTGACTAACAAAAATGAGATTAATATTAATAGGTTACAAAAACTGCAAAATAGGGCGATGCGGGGGAAGAAGAGACACACCTGTGAAAGATATGTTAATAAATAGACTAAATTGACTTAATTTCTATTGAAGATTTCCTTAAATTTTGGACACTGGTTCTTATAGGTTTAAAACAAAAAATGGGTTGACAACAGAACGGTTACTGACTAAGACTAACGAATCAGTTATTCATTCATAATATCATACCCGACAAGAAACAATAAAACGAACTTTTACATTATCTACAACAAAGAATAAAAGTAGCTCGGAAAATTCAGTTTATCATAAAGGCTTAATTAGTTTTAATTCCCTGCCACAAGACATATTAAGAATGCTAGAAACCAATATATATTTTTAAAAAAATTAAAGAAAACATAAGAGAATTATTAATGATTGTTTTTATTCGTGTTATGACAAATAAATATGTTAAACGGTTTTATTTTATTGTATTGTATTTTTTGACAGTGTCTGTGTCTGGTGTAAGTATAGGTGTATGTATTTTATTTTATTTTTATTTTAATCTTGATTGCTTTAGTAAATCTTTACTGAAATTGTTGTGTATTAGCCAGGTGCTAAATAAAGGAATAAATGGAAAAAAAAAGTTTCATCGTGAAAGAAAAAAATATGTATGTAACCTTTTTAGTAAAATATAATATGGGAAAAAATCAGAGAATGAAAAGTTTTCTTAAATTGTCGTATTGCATAAGTAAGATACGACAGTAAGGGCCCTCTATTTTTTTCTTGCAAACTATTGACAATCGAAAAAGAATTCTGCATCATGTTTTGAAGTGCCAAAAACAGAATTTGCTACTCGATCGCTTGTTTTCAGAACTTGTTATTTTTCTGTGCAGAACTCTACAATAGGATTTTTGGCACAAACTACAAACCAGCGTTGCCAGACGTACCATTTGAATGGTATTTATACCAATATTTCCTCATTATGTACCCGTACCTTTAAAGAAAGTAACAAAAATACCATTATTTGGATCCTTCTATTCTTTTCGGTGAATCAATTCTCTTTTATGCTGTTTAAAAGATTCGTTCAAATCAAAAAGGTTAATATCGATTTCATCTTATATATTTATCTGGTTTTTTCTTGAATTGTACTACTAACTCCGTCGACCTTTTTTTTTGGTACCTCTGGTAGAGGAAATAAGGAAATACTCACTCCTTATATTGAATTTTTTTTTTTTGGTACTCACTGGTAGAGGAAATAAGAAAATATTCACTTGAATTGATTTCGTACATAGAATACCATTATTTCTTGAAAAGTACCATGAAATTTATTGGTTTCAACTTGTTTTAAGAGGCCTATGGTTTCAACCATTTGTTTGTCCCACAAATCTGGCAACGCTGCTACAAACTGATAATAAGTCCTATAACCTAACATTTCTGTTTACCAAAAAAATCAAAAGGAAATAAATGTTTACGTCGGCAAAATCCTCGCTGATAAGAATAATTACTGCTTACCTATGATTAATAGCACATTAGACTTTTTCCCAGATGTATTTATCTGTGATTTGACAGAGGTAAAACACAAAAAATTGCACAGAAGCAGCCCGACCTTCCACTTCATTTTAAACCACTGAACCCTGAAGCGCTACTGAAGAACCGGCTTTGAAGATTGAGGAGAAAGTCCGAAACTTAAAATTTGAAAAGATGCCCGGCAAGATTTTATGTTTATTCGACGTGGACGGTACTTTGACCAAGCCCAGAAACGATATTGATCCCAAATTCGATGAATTCTTACAGAAAAAAGTTAAGCCCTTGTGTTCATTGGGTAAACATATTTTATTATTTATTTATTTATTTATTCAATATACAGTACGTACAGAAATCAATTCCAAATCATACTAGTTTTAATATACATGGTTATGACATTAGAATGTCTATATTAATAGTACGGGCGAAACTTATGCTACAGTGAACAGTGGGTGATGATAAAATTCATAAGATTTTATAGTGAGTATGATATACATGGTTGTTGAGGGTGTCACAATAATGAACTTATTCTTTTTTTAAATGTTGTTGGTGTACAATTGTAATCAAAGTTTGGTGGTATGTGTGTGTTGAAAAGGTGCATGATACGATTCATCACATCATTTCTGCCAATGTCAGTCCGGCTTCTATTTGTCAAGAACACATCATTCAAGCGCGTATCGTGCCTTGGTACGCGAAAATTAATAAGGGCTAGGAGCTCCGAGCAGTTTATATTATTCGTAATAACTTTGAACCCAAATACAAGAGTTAGGAATATCCTTCGTTTTTCAAGGCTGTCAAAATTAATTAAACGTAGACGATCTGAGTGCGAAAATTGCCTTTTGTCGATATTGAGTTTATATAATAAAAAATTTACAAATTTGATCTGAACTCGTTCGATACGCTTGATGTGGATTTGGTAACATGGCGACCAGATCACGCAGCAATACTCAAGGTGACTTCGCACCAACGAGAAGTATAAGGATTTTAATACCTCTATATTGGAAAATTCCCAGCACTTGCGCATTATGAAACCTGCCATTTTAAAGGCCTTTGCTATAGAATGACTTATATGCTCATTGAAACGCAATTCGGAGTCAAAAATTACTCCCAGATCGTTAATTAAGTTTGTTCTGGGTAAGGGAGAGTGAGAGATTGAGTATGGGTATAAAATTGAAGTTTTTTTACGAGAGAAGGATATTACTTTGCATCTGGATATGTTCAGTTCCATTCTGTTTATCAAGCACCACTCTAATAGCTTGTCGATTTCAAGCTGCAACAATGAACATTCGTAAATATTCGTGATTAATCTAAAAATCTTTAGGTCGTCCGCGTATAAGAGAAATTGACAGTTAATAAATATGTCGACAAGATCGTTAATTCAAATTCAAATTCAAATTTCAAATTCAAATTTAATTTATTCTACTAAGGATCATACATTATGATTTGAGGTTCGTCATATATAAAACTATAAAATTAACTAAGTTTAAAAAATTTGAATTTGAATTTGAATTGCCGCATTTCCTATAATATTGCCGCATTTCCTATAATAGGGCCGCATTTTCTAATAATATCGCCATAATCCCCATAGTATTTCCGCACTTTAAATGGATAACTCCTTGGGTGTCCTAGAGGAGCATTCTATACTTTTTTTTATTATTTGACCGTCTAAAATTGTTGCTAAACCCCCACAACATCTACAAATTTGCAGTACGCCCATGCATGGGATCCTAACATGATCGGTACAACGCTGCCACTTATCAGGCATCAACTAAGTGCCGCGCATTTTTATTAAATTTGGCAACATCACCACAAATCGAGCCCGCATTTTAAATATTGAGTTTAATATTTAATTTTCTGTTTGTCCAAAACGGCGGCAGTTGGAGAAAACTTTAAAAAAATTTATAGACCATTTAAGAGAATTTTCAGAAATAAAAAATCATAACTTTTTCAAGATTATATTTTATTAAAAATAAAAAATAGCATCCAGGTACTATAACATTCTAAAATTTCAAAAATCCATAATTAGCAAAAACAAAAAATTCTTTCACAGAAAAAATAATAAATTATAAAAAATGTCATACTTTTCTAGTGGTTGACCACCAAGATCCCATTGTTGGACCAAATTTTGGCCAGTAATTGACCAATAAGGTTTTTTTAAATAAAACAACAGTTTGAAAACAAACATATTTATGAGACATGTTCTTTCCAGGAAAAATAACTAAGTAAAAATCTCCTAACTTTTTTCCGTTCAACAATTTTAGAAGGTCTCGCTTTCATTGTCACTTGCAAAGTCTTCTTCTACATCATCAATACTGCTTCCACTATCTTGCCATTCTTCATATTCTTATAAATTGAGTAGGTATATATACCGAGTACTGAGGTATGTACTTACCTTAATATCACCCTACTGGTGACTGACTTGGCTATTTTTGACTAGGTTTCTTATACCTTTTTTATTCTTTTAGGGCTTGTTGGAGGTTCAGACTTTAACAAAATTTCAGGGCAAATGAACGGAAATGATGTAATCCATCGTTATGATTACGTATTTTCCGAAAATGGATTGGTATGGTTTAAAAAAGGCAAGGAAGCAGGTAGGTACATATAATATCAAAATGCTGGACTACCTACCAACCGCGGCTTTGCCCGTGGCCACAAAATCGCTTCATAATAAATAAATAAATAATTACGAGAGGGCAAAATACCTATTTTATATGCATTTTTTTGAAGTAGGTTTTTGGACTTTAGCGTACTGGGTGAAAATGACAAATAAATTATTAGTTAATTCGAGTATTATGAATAGGGTTGATTTATATTATAATTTAGTTTCGAATAGAATTGGCTAAAATGTGTTTAAGTAGGCGTGCAACACGCTTATATCTAAACCGGCCCGGTTCATTGAAAAGTTTTTAAAAGTTTGCAACTACTTAATGCATTTTTATTATAAACCCACGTTTAAGTTTTTTTTTTTTTTTTTTTTTTTTTTTTTTTTTTTTTTTAATTTATTTATTTCTGACCTTGAAACAGTAACAATACTGATAATAAGGCCTAATCATTAAGTATTTGATAAATATATTAAAATTGCGTAAACAAAAAATCGACCAGAGGCGTACCGTTTAGGAGAAATTAGAGATTTGGTTAAAAAAAAATTAAAAATTGAGACACCTAACTCAAATTTCGTATTTGGACTATGTTTTTAATTTGCAAAAACATTTCCATATAAAATTTTGCTGTATTTTCAATAATTAAGGTACTTTACTCTTAAGGCAATTTCGAAAAAATGGCATTTGCTCCCTTACTATTAGCCGCAGGTGAAATATGAAATATGCAATTATAGTTTTAAGGCATGCACCAACTTTTATCAATAATAAAATTTTCTGAGAAATCGGTAATAAATAACTTTCCCATATGTTGCATACTTTTTTGGACACACTGTATAAGTCAATATGTCGTCCACTCTTGGAATATATGCACCACATGTGCCTTAACGGCAACAATCCAGCAATAAAAAACCTTCAGATAGCAGAGGCAACAGCGTTGCGAAATATCACTAAAATTCGTCATCCTAATAATCCTCTGTACAATCCATCAAATCATTTATTATACGAACTAATCAAGATTCTGCCTATAAAATAACGCCTTACCATGCTGACCACAAAGTTTGCCAGAAAAGCTGAAACTCTGATCAAAGATCCAGGACCTGTGCATTGGGAGGGATTCCAACCAAAGACCAGCAAGAAAGCATCGTACCTTCCACCCTAACAGAATCCCTAACTTTATATAATCGCTAAACCAATCTCTCTTTGTTTGCATACAGTTTAAATGTGTAACTATTGCTCCCTAAGCCATGAATTATACTTAACTTATATTAAGACCTAGAGGTTGAAGCACCTTAGTCGATGGCCTTTTGGGGACATATGTGTTATGTTCCTAATAAATAACAATAAATATATAATATAAAATCACAAATAATAAAAATCATGTTTAGTAACTATTAATTACTCCATCGAAATTATATTAACCACTAAGCGTGTATCCGGCATGCGTTGCAACCCGCTGGTATAAATACAAACCCGATATATTAGTACCCGGCATGCCACTTTCTGAAATTGCACCCGTGCGAAGCCGGGGCGGGTCGCTAGTTATACATAAAAACCTTCCTCTTGAATCACTCTATCTATTAAAAAAACCGCTTCAAAATCCGTTGCGTAGTTTTAAAGATTTAAGCATATATAGGTAGGGACGGACAGACAGCGACAGCGACTTTGTTTTATACTATGTTAAGATTTACAAAAAAAAATAATAATATTCATTAAGTACAGTTACTTGGTTTAGTTTTAAAAAATGTTTTTTAATTTTTTTTAGAAGTCCATAATTTTGATATTTCTTAAATTTTTTTCGGCAAACTGTTGTAAATTTTTATTCCTTTATATAATATTGATCTTTGGCCACAAGTACGTACTCTTTACCAAAGGTGTTTGAATATGATGATTTTGTCTCGTGATGTGAATAATGTTGGTTGAAGGAAATATTATATACAATTGTTTTTCTTTAATAATAATAGACTGTATTAGATTAAAATGCATAGTTTTAATTTATAAAGCTTTTCTAATTTAAATATCCATTTGGTTGATACAAATTTACAGTTGGTTTTAAAAAGGGAAGTTTCTGTATGCATTTAATTATTTGGTTTTGTAGCTTTTTAATGGCTAAATTGTAGTTAAATTCGCTGATCCCTAAATTGAAATCATACTGTAATTTTGAATAAACCAAAGAATAATATATATTTTTTAAATATTTTAATGATATATAATTTTTAGCTTTAAACAGAATGCCAATTATTGGTGAGATGTAACTTCTTAAATATTCAATATGCTTTTTCCAACTTAAATTTTCATCAATATATAAACCTAAGAATTTAATTGTATTAGTATATTATGTATTTAATTATATGATTATTGAAAGATAGTGAAGAAATATTAATATTTTTTTAATTTTGATTTACTTATAAACATAAAAGATGATTTATTAAAATTGAATGATAATTTATTAATTTCAAGCCATTGGTCGTGGTTAATGTTATTATGAATTTGAGCATGGTCTTCATGAAAATATACAATAGTAGTATCATCAGCAAACAATTTTATTGTACCTTTGAAATTTAATTTTGCTAAATAATTAATGTAGATTAAAAAAAAGTACCTAGGTCCTAAGGTTGATCCTTTCGGAACACCACAAGTTATGTTTTTTGTGAACTTTTAACATTTTCCATTTGAACAAAGTGTTTTCTATTACTTAAGTAATTTTTTAACAATAGATATACATATTTCCCCGAATTCCGATATTTTATAGGCTTTTAAGTAAAATGTTGTGATTCACTGTATCAAATGCTTTACATAAAGCTAGGGGCAGTAGGCAGCATTTTTGGTTGCTATCAACGTTTTGTTGAATATCTTTGATAATATCTGCAGCTGCAACTTCTGTATTTCTAAATTTACGAAATCCATATTGAAATGGAGAGAGTATTTTTTTTTCTTCTTAAAAATTTACTATTCTATTATTTAAATTTTTTTCAAAAATCTTTGAAAATGTGGGTAAAACAGAAATTGGGCGATAGTTAGTACTAAAATATTTTTCTGCATTTTTAAAAACTGGTGATACTTTTGCTAATTTTAATTTATCTGGAAATAACCCGGGTTTAAAAGAAATTTTGATTAGATGATTTAATAATATAGGAATTATATTATAATTTTAATGATTTTGATGGAAATTTGATAACAGTTGCTTTCTTCAAATTAAGCTCATCAATTATTTTGCCTATTTCTTCAAATGTGATATCTTCTTTATTTAAAAATATAAAACTTGAATTTATTTCTACATCTGGATAATTTTCTTTTTGATCCATTGGAATTTTCTTTGCCAAATTTTCTCCAACTTTGATGAAATGGTTATTTATTTCTTCACAAATTTTACTTGGTTCTTCGATTTTCTTATTTTCTTTAATAAGGTAATCAATTGTTGTTGATTTTGTTTTGTTTGTAGAATTTGAAATAATATAGTTTACATTTTTCCATATTATTGTCTTTCGATCTCCTAAAAGAAACTGTTCTTCAAAGTATTTTTTTTTACCAACTTTATTTTGTTTTTAAGTAGACGATTATAGTTATCATAGATGTTTTTAAACAATTAATTGCGTCGGGATACTGTTTCTATTTTAAATAATGTTTATTTCGAATTTTCATTATGTTTGCTAATTCTTTTGGGAACCAAGGGTTTAAGTTTTCTTTTATTTTAAAAATTTCTTGCTAGGTAGGAAGCTTTATCAAATATTTTTAAAATTTCTTCATAAAATAAATCAGGATCTTCAAAGTAAAGCTTATTATTTTCTAAACTATCCAGATCAGTTTTTAACATATTAATATTAAATTTTATTTGGTTGATAATTTTAAATTTCATATTACTGGTTACTGAACTGTAATAAATATTAATAAATTGTAGTTTATGATCACTTGACTCACTAACTGGTGAAAACTTATACTGATAACAATAGGGCAACCTTAGAGAGCAGAAAATAATGTTTATGCCTAAAATATGTATAATATTTGTTCGATTAACTAAATAATGAAAAACCATTCACTTATTTTTTTAGGTAGACGGAGTATTTCAGATCACATGGGCGAAGAGACATTGCAGACCTTCATAAACTTTGCTTTGGGGTACCTCTCGAAGATAACACTGCCCGTTAAAAGGGGCACCTTTGTAGAATTCAGAACGGGAATGTTGAATATTTCGCCCATAGGTAAAATCGATATTTTTTCCATCGTAATCCCTTACAGAAATAAAACTTATTTATAATTATGAATTTCCTGGTGCGATAAATGCCCGCTCAACTTTATACATTGTTTAAATGTATTGTTATACCCCATCAGAGTTGATTGACTTAAGGAAATTTACCGACTTTCCTCGATTAAATTTAAGAAAAGTATTTCTTGATTTTCTTGTAAAATAAAGATTGCAGTTCTGTTTCTTTAAAAGAAAATATTTCTAGGAAGATCGTGTTCCCAAGAAGAAAGAGACGCATTCGAAAAATACGATAAAGAACATAAAATCCGGGAAAAAATGATCGATGCGCTCAAGCAGCAATTTCCCAATAATGGTTTAACATATAGTATAGGCGGTCAAATTAGTTTTGACGTTGTTCCTATTGGTTGGGACAAGACTTACTGTTTGCAACACCTAGAACCGGAAGGTAAAGCACCTATTAATCAACCTTTATTATAAATAGGAATAGGTAATTGTAGTCAAACCACAGTGATAAGATAAGTTGGTTAAGCTTTGGTTTCCTACAAAGCGGCCGTAAATACCAACAGTAGTGCACTGGCTTTGGACGGCAGGGCCGATCCTAGCAGGTGTGCAGCGCGTGCACCGCACGCGGGCGGCCAAAACAAGGGGCGGCCGTAGGCCGCAGATAGTTGTGTCAATCAAGCAAAACTTTTTACGAATTTCTCGAAATAAAAATATTTATAATCTTAAAAAATATTTAGTTACCCAAAGATCTGACGATAATTTTAAAATATTTGTCGATTCAGCAACAACACTTGCTAGAGATTTAGGTATTGATCCCGAATTTCCCATCTTGAAGCTCAGAAAAAAAGTTCGTTTATTTAATTACGAGGGCAGTGATGAACCAGTTTTAAATCCCTTCCTGCAATTCAAGATTGCTTTCTATTTTGCAGTTCTTGATTACGCGATCTCTTCGATAAATGAAAGATTTACCTTATTATCTGAGTGCTATTCAATATTCTGCTGTATGAGTTTCACACCATTTCTAATGATGACCTCATGAAAGCCTGCATGGACTTAGATATTAAGTTACAGGTACAGGAGAAAGGAACTGTTGTGAAAGATATAGACGGTATACAACTCTTTAATAAAATAACTTCATTTAAAGATAGTTTTCCAGGTAAAAAACAGCCAATTAAGATATTGGAAATTTTAGACAAAAATGAAATTTTAGACAACAATGATCTCATTCCCTGTTTTCCAAATTTTGCTCTAGCAATAAGGATTTTTTTAACCTTACCTGTTTCTGTAGCTTCAGGTGAAAGAAGTTTCAGTAAATTAAAAATTATTAAAAATTACTTGAGAAATAATATGACACAAGAAAGACTTTTAGATTTGACCATCATCTCTATTGAATCCGAAATCTCTGAAAAAATTGATCTCACCGCAATTATTGACAAATTTGCTTCTCAGAAAGCCAGAAAAATTATTTTATAGTTAATTATTAGGTAGTCTTTGAGGAAGTACTGATTTATATACTTTTCGTTTCGCGAGATTTATGCTTTAGTAGGTACTTTTTATTATTTTATATTTTCTGGTAAATATACTGTTGTTTTACATTTCTTATTATAAAATGTCTATTTTTGTTTCAAAAGTAATATTTTTGTTGGTTTATTATTTTGTTAAAGTAAAAAGAAAAAAAGGTGTCGCTAATATAACATATTAGCTGGCCCAAAAATAAAGTCTTTCCCGGAAAATTTTATTTGTAGTTTGCATGTTGATTAATGTTTAACTTTTTACTCTTATGTACATGTAGATGAGTTTATAACGTCAACGTTAAGTATTACTCAAAATAGGAAAAATTCTTTAGAGGGGCGGCATAATAGGTCTTTGCACGCGGGCGGCCGACACCCTAGGATCGGCCCTGTTGGACGGTGAATATTATTGGAAAGTAACATTAAATACGGACGGTTCGATAAAATACGGCGGCAAGAGCGCCAAGCCAAGAGCCAGTTGACAGTTCAATTTTAATACTGGCGCACCGTCAAAAATCGTGCTTGCATTATCCCAACGTAACAGAGCGACCGCTTTAGAAAATACGGTGCCGTATTTTTGCGCCGAAGCTCTGGAGGAACACACTTCGATTTGCAAGTACATATACACGTTTTTTCGCGGCGAGGCTTGTCAAATTACGGCCGCTCTTTTGCGGTGCCGCTTTGTAGGAAACCGAAGCTTAAGTGCTAGGTAACTAAGCGGTGGTAAGTTTTTAACCGCATTTCAATGTTTTTTCGTTAGTAACTTCGTTAATACTACCAAAAATATAGATCATCATTATTATTAAAAAAAATATCTACATATGTAATTACAGATCTTGATATTACAACATGTGCGTTAAAAATAGTGTTCACCTCGGTGTTCACCCTAATTACAGATCGTTAATAACGCTCACAGAACCGCATGGGCTTTGCGTTTACAAACACCTTAGAGGAAGAATTTATTGAAATGCGCCAAGAAAGTCCGTCAATACGTTTTTCATGATTTGTGAGTATTTATGCAGTTTTAAGAAATTAGAAGAAAAAATATTTTTTCCCATATAAGCTTTGTAAATGTCTAAACACATTTTTATTTGTTCTAAGTTTAGAATTTGTCGAAAAAATTTTTCTTATATCTTTATTCTCAACCAACTTAAAAAGTTCATTATAGAGAATATAACATTAAATATACAATATATAAAATCACAAATAATAAAAATCATGTTTAGTACCTACCTATATAACTATTAATAATTCCATCGAAATTATTTTAAAAAATATATAATAATAGTATATAATAACCATTTACGATAAAAAAGAATAATATTGAAAACGTTAAAGTTAGTTATGAAAAATAGTAATAATCTAACATTTAATTTTTTTTAATATTTTTTAGTGCTTTCTAAAAGTCCATAATTTTGTCCATAATCTTTATTTTTTTTCCTCAAACTGTTGTAAATTGTAATTTCTTTTTTATTATATTAATATTTGGCCAAAGTACTCTTTACCATAGGTGTTTGAATATGATGGTTTTGTCTCGTGTTGTTATTGTTTAATAGATTGTAGGTATTAGAATGCATAGTTGTAATTAATAAAGCTTTTATAAATTTAAATATCCTTTTGGTTCTTATAAATTTATAGTTGGTTCTAATGTTCTAAAAAAGGAAGTTTATGTATGCATTTAATTATTTTGTTTTTTTTTAATGGCTGAATTGTAGTTAAATTCCCTGATTCCCAAATTAAAATCATATACTGTAATTTTGAATAATAATATATATAAATAATTTTTTAAATATTTTAATGATATATAATTTTTAGCTTTATGCCAATTATTCGTGAGATGTAACTTCTTAAATATTCAATGTTTTTTCCAACTTGAAATTTGATCAATAAATATACCTAAAAATTTAATTGTATCAGTATACATATTTAATTATATGATTATTAAAAGATAGTAAAGAAATAATAATATTTTTTAATTTTGATTTATTTATTAACATAAAATATGATTTATTTAAATTTAATGATAATTTATTAATTTCAAGCCATTTACATATCATATTTAGGTCGTGGTTAATGTTATTATGAATTTGGGTACTGACTTCATGAAAATATACAATAGTGGTATCATTAGCAAGCAATTTTATTTTACCTTTTAAATTTTTTACTTAAGTATATGTTTTTCTCTAGCGGTTGCGTTGGAAACTTTCCCCCTCCATTTATACCAAATAGGGGCAAAATTCCCCAAAACATCAAAGCACGTACTTGCTTATTTTAACAGAGTAAGCACAGTGCCAATTTTCAGAAATATAGCTTGAAATTATACTTACTTATACAGTGTGACCAGTAAAGTCCGCATCATATAAGACTTTTTTATTAATAGCTTTATTTGAAATTTCACTTTGGCATTAAGTTCTGCTTCGATTGAGATGAAAATTAAGCAAACAAATAGTAGTCACGCGATTCGCATTATATGTCAAATTTAAATTTTTTCCAAAAAATAATTCAAAAGTGGGGTTATTTCTGAAAATATCGAAAAAAGTTATTAGAAAAGGTTTTTTTAAATGCAGTTTCTCGCCCACATGCAAAATTTCAGCTGCATAAGATAATTTTGATTTTTTACCCACCACTAAAATTTATTGTCCACTTAATGAACACTTAACTGATAACGCTGTGTTATTTTTTGCAGCAGTCTTATGCAGCTAAAATTGTAAAGAAGGGATGAGAATTAAAATGAATTACACCGTTTTAATATGTTTAATAAAAATGTAAACCGTACAAGTACAGGGTCGATTCAATACCAACTGTTCTATTTCGGCCATATCTTAATATCAACAAATATAATAATAATCATAAAAATGCCGAAACCAAAACAAAACAATATTCACACTAAGCGGATGATGTCATCCATCCTGTGCTGCTTGGATGTTTATACTTCAGCCATAGGTATTAATAACAACATTGGCGACTATGCCTAGACGTAACAGTCGGCCATCCTGCAAGAATTCGCGCCCTCGTGAATCAGCTCGGCGCTGTACGGTGGTTAACTTAGTAACTTAACTCTGAAACAATGTAAATGCACCTTACAGTATCAATATCGTAATTTTATGACATTAACCAAGGCACTCGCAACTTCTGAATTGTCATAAAACGTGCTATGTATTAGGTTCGATGTAATTGCAATATCAACCCATCATTTAACATATCCGATACCAGTGACGTAGAATAGACATAAGTACAGGTTCACAGTGTTTGGCCAGAACACCAAAATCTGCACCCATGCACATTCCGACACTACTTTTATCAACCATGTATATTGTATAAGCTTAATAACTCATGCAACCAGCAGACATCTGCCCTATTTTCATCGTAATCAGCAGCACTCTGCCTTAATAACTAACAATGCAATCTCTATACACAGCAGTAATCTGCCCATGATTTAGTATTTACAGACCACAGCATCCTGTCCACTCCCTTTTTTTTTTCTTCAGAAATTGCGATTTCCTTGGACAGCTAGGAATACAACAATAATAAAAAAAAAACAACAACAACAATTCAGTTACTCAATATCAGATTCTGAATCACATTCGGAATCACTACTAGAATCACCTGGAGTACTGTAGTATCGCCTCAAACTATCGGCGGCTACTATCGTTTTAAAATTTTTATACCCCCTAAGCCCTTTTATGCTTCGAATCTCATATCTGTCATGACCCAACAATTGCGTAATAACAGAATATCTTGGATCAAGTTTTCTATTTATCCCTGTCTAACTACACGACACTCCTTCTCTCCATAGCACTAGTTCACCCTTTTTATACTTTTTAGGCGGCTTATATTTCTTATCATATCGTTCTTTCATTTGGGCAGCAATTTTTTCCATAGCTTTACCAGCAGCCTCTCTTTTCTCTTTTATTTTATTTGTATCGTGCGGTGCGCTTTCTCCTTCTATATCGTTCAACAGCCGCCCCTTGTAACCAAACATAAGCTCAAACGCAGTATTTTTTGTACTCGCATTGGCCGTATTGTTTATTCCCCAGACTACATCTACAACTTTTTCGTCCCAGTATTTCTCATTATCAATTGAGGGTTTAAGAGAATTCAGAAATGTTCTATGAAACCTTTCCACTTGACCATTCGCTCTTGGAGTACTTACGGCATTAAAAATGTGTTTAATTTGTTTATGATCTATAAATGCAGAAAATTTACCACTTTCAAAAGTCGCTCCCCTATCGGTAATCATTCTTTGGGGATATCCAAGAAAAACCCCAAACACATTATGCAAGTGCCTAACTGTTTCCCTAGCACCCAACGTTTTGCATGGTATAACAACAAAGTATTTTGAAAATGCATCGATTATTGTTAAAATATACATATTACCAACAGAGCTTTTAGGAAAAGGGCCCACATGGTCAACGTGAACAGTTTCCATAGGCGTAGTAGATTTTTTTATTGGATGTAATTCTCCCTCAGTTTTCCCATAACTTCCCTTTTTATAAGCACAGTCAATGCAGGCGGAAACATATTTCTTTATAAATCTAGTCATTCCCGCAAACCAGTAATCTTTTTTTATCAACGCCTCACATTTCTTAATTCCAGGGTGTCCAATTTGATCATGATATTTCGACATTATTTGCCATCTGGCTGATTTAGGAACAACTAGCTTTTCCCCAATAAGAGTTTTTCTATATAAACGGTCATTTTTCATAACATATTCCTTCTCTACACCTGTTTTGTCATTACTATTTAACTGATCAATAATAATTCTTAATTTATCATTTTGTAATTGTACAGTTAAAAACCAATCTTCTAAACTAGTAAGCTGAGAAACATTAGTTTGCGGCGCATTTCGACTTAATGCATCTACATGACTCATTAGTTTTCCCGATTGATGATCTATTTCGAAATCAAACTCCTGAATTAACAACCACCAATGCGCAATTCGAGGTAAAAGATCCCGTTTATTAAAAGTATAGCGGACCGCACTGCAGTCAGTAACAATTTTAAAATGTAAGCCTATTAAATACACACGAAAACGTTTCAAAGATTCGATCACAGCCAAGGTCTCAAGTTCGTAGCTATGATAAACCTTTTCCGCGGCGCTTGTTACCCTGCTATAATAAGCTACAGGTTTCTTATCTCCGTTCTTTTGTTTTTGTATTAAAATTCCACCCAATCCCTTACTACTCGCGTCAGTGTGTACTTCGGTTTCCAAATTTACATCAAATGAGGCTAATACCGGCTTGTTCATAAGTTTTGTTTTTAAAATATGAAATGCGTTTTGCTGAGTTTCGCCCCAGTCCCATTTTATATTTTTTTTTTGTTAAATTTGTTAGCGGACTAGCAATAATTGCGAAATTCTCAATAAATTTTCTGAAATATCCGCATAAGCATATGAACTGGCGAATTTCATGAACGTTACCCGGCACTGGAAAATTCTCTACAGCCGATATTTTGCGACTTCCCGGAGAGATACCGGCAGCACTAACAGTATGACCCAAATAGTCGACTTCCGATTTTAAAAACGAACATTTCTGTAAATTAAGTTTAAGATTATACTTATCAATTACAGAGAATAATTTATCTAGTAACTGTAAACCTTCCTCGATAGTGGCTGATGGAACTAAAATATCGTCCATATAAGCAAGAATATTTTCATAACGTAAATTACCGATAACTTTGTTTATTAATTTTAAAAATAAAGAGGGCCCGTTCATCAAACCGAATGGACATCTAAGATATTCGAAGTGACCTTCAGTCGTAATAAAGGCGGTTTTGTTTATTGAATCAGCGACGACCGGAATTTGATGAAATCCCTGACTGCAATCTAAAGTCGAAAAAAATGCTTTGTTGGCCAAACTATTTAATTGCTCTTCTATATTAGGCATTGGAAAAACATTTTTAACAGTTTGTTTATTAATCGCACGATAATCAACACATAGGCGTACGTCACCATTTTTCTTTTTTACTAAAATTACTGGACTTGCAAAATCTGACTGCGATTCTCGAACTATTCCCGCATCAAGCAACTCTTTTACCTTACTCTGCACAATTTCTCTTTCTTTAAATGATAATCTATAAGGTCTAAAACACACGGGCTTAGGGTCTTTTAGCATTATATTCATTTCAACATCTTTTACAATTCCTAACTCTTTTGTGGTATTGGCAAAACAATGTTTCCACTTTCTCAACAATTTCCTCAACTTTTCTTTTATTTCAAAATCTAGTGACTCATTCAGATCTACACTATTCAAATCAAAATTTTTATCGCCTGCAAGGTTACATTTACTCACCGCTAAACTTAATTTTTCCACATCCTCAGTGACCATTTCTAAGCATTCCTCACCACGGGCTAACAGCTGTCCCCTTGGAAAAGTAATTTCACTGCTTTCAATGTTAGTAATCATCATTTGAGATTCTGGCGCTTGCTGAACGCTGGCTGGCATGCATATAGTGGACTGACCAATTGGAAAACATTTTGCTGTATTGTAAACACTGGTTCCTTTTGATACGCCACTGATTAACACAGAAACTAATTTGGTTTCGCCCGACGGAATTGTCACAGTTTCTGCCAATATTGTCTTCGGACGTTCTTCGTTTTCGGCAATCGTAATACTTTTCAAACAATCACATAGACCCTCTACAATGCTTGCGACACTATCATTAATCAGCACCGATACACCGACCGAATTTAGTATGGGTTGTCCTATAATTATGTCAATTCCATCTAGACAAGTATCAGAAACTACTGCCGACGTTTGAAATTGTATTCCGTCAACCATCAATGAAAAATTTACCTCAACGTCACAATTGATAAGGCGTCCTCCGAACCCTTTTAATACAATGTCCTTTTTCGCGGTCTTAAGACGTAATTTATTGGCAACATTTGCTGTTATGACGTTCACTTCACTACCAGTGTCTATAAAGCCGATGACTTCCACGTGATTTATTCGACACATTTTTTTATAGGTATTATTAATTTTGGTTTCGTTCACAACTGTTTTTACATTTTTCACATTTTCTCGTTTTTCGTCTTTGCGGAAGTAACATTCAGCACTCAGATGCCGTCTTCTATTACACGTAAAACACCTTGCACTACGCCGCTGGCAATCTCGGGAAATGTGCCCACTTTTTCCACAAGTGTAGCATCGCACAATATTAAAACTATTAAAATTACTTCGACTTTTCTGCACGGGTAATTCAATTCTTGGTCTTTTTGCGGAACTGGATGAACTAGGCGACTGATAATTGTCCATCGGTGCTATAAACCCAGCGTACAACTCATCAGGTGTGGCACACTTAAATGCCCGAGCATTTGCTTGTAACTCTAAGGGCAACCCCTTGATAACGCAAGATATGATAGCGTTATTATCAAGTCGGCACTGCTGAGCCAAGGCAATTTTGGAATGATAATAATGTGTCATAGTTTCTTCCGGACGTTTAAACCTTGCAACCAGTTCTTCTAACAATGTAGCGTAATCAGTATGACGTGGAAAAGCTTGCGTCAGGGCAGTTTTCCATTGTACCCAGTTCTTATCATAATCATCCAACCGATTATATACTAAATATCACGAATAGTCTCGTTTTAAAACAGATGACAGCGGTTATTTGTCATCGATCAGCTGATAATGGGACATAATAATATCCCTAGATTTGTAGCGGACCGTAATGAGCCCAAACACCGAGTTATGAATTGCGTTTTTGTTACATTTAATTACATTTTAAAAATTTTAATTTAATTACTTTTGTGTAAGTACCTACAATTATTATTCATTTGAACAAAAATTTAGATAGGTACAGGTTAAAATTTTTTAATTCTTTTTCATTAGGGATCATAATTATTAATGTGTGCCTTGCTCGTTAAGTTGATTTCATCGATAAGTAATAAGTTTTATTTCATCTGAACGCCGTTTTGTCGAAAAGTTAATTTGTAAAATTTTTGTTCTTAAAATGTTTGTTCGTTAAGGTTAGGTTTCTAATGTAGGTATAATTTTCGCATTTTACATTATCTAGGTATTATTTTCTGTTTCAAGAAAAATAAGTAGAAATTAAGTATTTCCCTGACTTAGGTAGATAGGAGAGAGTTGGACAAAACCGGGTAGGTTAATAAAACCGGGTATCGCCTAGTTCTACCATATGCCAAAACAGCTTTCCATATTATTAACCTTTAAAAAGCAGCTATTTGATTTTGAAGGAATTATTTTTATTATTGTTATTAGTAAATATTATTATTGTTTGGCAATAGTAAGGTAATAGTAAGTAACATTATGTTACTATGGTAGTTAAAATAGCTAACCATATTAGTATGTAATAGGATAGCGAACAAATATATAATTCTATTTTCTGTGTCTACGTACCTTACATAAGTGAAATTAGGTATTATTGGATATTACTATTATTATTGTTTGTATGACAATAAAATAAAGTTTTTAACATAAAGTTAGCCTACATACAAGTTTAGAAATGTAACTGTATCAATAAATTGCATTTTAACAAACAAATTCCATAAAAACCACTTTTGGGTCTACGTACCTTACGTAAGTCAAAAACTGTTAAAGTAAGGTTTCCACTGACAGAAAAATTTAATCCCTGGCTAAACTAAAGCTTTTAACTTTATGTTAGCCTACATACAAGTTTAGGAATGTAACTGTATTATAACCAACAAATTCTATAAAAATCGTATTTGGGTCTTCGTACCTTACGTAAAGTCAAAAACTGTTAAATTAGGGTTTCCATTGACAGAAAAATTAAATCTCTAGCTACATTGAAGCTTTTAACTTTATGTTAGCCCACATACAAGTTTAGAAATGTAACCGTACCATAGCCAACAAATTCTATAAAAAACATATTTGGGTCTACGTACCTTACGTAAGTCATATATGGGGATTTTCTTGACAGTGAATGTAATAACTTGAATTCAATTAGTTTATGTTGAACTGTAGGTATTTTACCTATAGGTATAATCTGAACAAATAAAACAAAAAAAAAATCTATTCTAAATATGAGTGACAGAATTATATTTTAAGTTGTGTTTCAGTTAGTTTAGTATTTTTAAGGTTTGGATATTTATAATATTATAAACTTTTTAAATCTATTTTGACATTTTATCTTTAAACCATATAGAAATTCATGCTTATTACCTATTACCTACCTTAAATTATAATATTTATAAAACATAACTTTCAAAAGAAATTATTACCTATTACTTATTATTTGGCAATATTAAAGCGGTAGAACCGATGAGGCTATTGCATAAATTGTTTTAGAAGGTATCACATGTATAATTTTCAAGTCCGGTCCTGTAATTCATGCCAACTTATAAAAATTTAATAGACCAAAATTGACAGAGTGTCACGTGACTTTGCCCCCATCTTGCGAGAGTATTCAAGATTTTTACTATACCAATCACGGGCTGATCCTTTCAGTTTATTTTGCATATAGCACGATTTTTCATAATCAGTCCATTTGTGGAGCTGGCCAAGCTGTTCTATTTTTTGCAACCAGGATGTCACCGTCATTGTTTTTTGATCGGGGTCGAATTGAGGTAAAATGTCTCCTTTGATGATATTGGACCCCGATGGTCCGCTTTCTCCATCACCCCCACGATCCGTTGAACCAGCAGTACCACTCAATGCTTTGTGGATGGCCGCACTGATTTTTCTTTCAATTTCATCTCTTAATAATCGTTGATATAAACGATCCGGACTTGGACTTCTGGATCGCTCCATTTCTTTTTCCGGGTCCGACATCTTATCAGTATGGCACTTTTACACCAGTTGGTTACACACTATGCGGTCGCACCACCCTATTACACACTGTCCGGTAGGCACAGGTACACTATCCCACTTCGGATTGTAAAGAAGGGATGAGAATTAAAATGAATAACACCGTTTTAATATGTTTAATAAAAATGTAAACCGTACAAGTACAGGGCCGATTCAATACTAACTGTTCTATTTCGGCCATATCTTAATATCAACAAATATAATAATAATCATAAAAATGCCGAAACCAAAACAAAACAATATTCACACTAAGCGGATGATGTCATCCATCCTGTGCTGCTTGGATGTTTATACTTCAGCCATAGGTATTAATAACAACATTGGCGACTATGCCTAGACGTAACAAAATTTTGCAGGTGGGCTAGAAACTGCATTTAAAAAAACTTTTTCTAATAACTTTTTTCGATACTTTTAGAAATAACCCTACTTTTGAATTATTTTTTGGAAAAAATTTAAATTTGACAGATAATGCGAATCACGTGACTACTATTTTTTGCTTAATTTTCATCTCGATCGAAGCAGAACTTGATGCCAAAGTCAAATTTTGAATAAAGGTATTAATAAAAAAAAATCTCATATGATGCGGACTTTTTACTGTTCACACTGTATACCAATTTTTAGATCTCCACCAGTTTTAGTGTCCGAGATACAGGAATTCCTATAAAAAATTTCCACCTCCTTTTGGGTTGAATTTCGAAAAAACCCTTCTTGTGTGCATGTCTACGTTATAAGGGGAAGTCATCCTCGAAATTTACTAATCCCAGGATTAGGGGTTTAGGCTGGGCGATAATGAATCAGTCAGTTACTCAGTCACTTTACAATATATAATAATTTATAGATTAGAACAATTATTTTAAATTCAAATCTGTTTATTTTCAGGTTTTGATGAAATTCACTTTTTTGGCGACAAGGTCGACAAAGGCGGCAACGATTACGAGATTTTTACAGACAGCAGAACGATTGGACATAAAGTTACTGATCCAGAAGATACCCAGAGACAACTGGAAGCCTTTTTCAATTTATGAAAATTAAGGAATTAATCCAATTAAGCCAGTATTTGACAATAAATCCTTGGGGAGATTCATGCATTTATCCCTATGGTTCAATCTGTTAACCAAACGTTTGCTCGGCATTTCTCTTTTTATTGAGTCCTACATTTATAACATTATTTTTTTTGTAAATTATTCACCTTCGCGATAAAAATCGCAATGTATTTCCAATTTATTGGTAATTGGTCAAGCATTTCATTTTAGAGTGACAATGACAGATGGCTAGTGACGTATTTAATTTTATTTTTTTATAAATATTTATCCAAAAGCATTGAATATCAAACTATAAGAATGGCGGATGTCCGAGAAAAGTTGACAACCCAGTTTTAGACGTATTGGAGGTGGTTTGGCCGCCATTGTGGAGTTGATCGTAACTCTAACCTTAAATATGTCGTTTTAACGCAACGCCTCGGCAACAGATGTCTCAAATTCACTGATGTGATGTCGTGGTGTTGCCGCATATCGTATTTTATTGGAATTTTTAATAATATAAGCATTGTTTACAGACAGTAAAATAGGAGGTTCTCAATTCCAGCCGAATGTATGTTTTTGATAATAATATGTACGCTGATTACTCCGGGGTAATTGGACCGATTTTCACAATGATTTTACCGTTCCATTAGGTGTTAAATGTCAAACAAATAAAAGTAGATAAAAGCGACAGCAAGTATAACTAAAATAGGTTTTATTTCATCGAAAAATAGCAAAATACGTAACACACTAATACAAACAAACTGGATGTTTCTTAAGTAAGAAAGTAAAACCTACTTATTTTAACCATTTTGAAAAGTAGTAATAATTGCAAATAAAAACCAAGTTATACAAACCGCACATCATTCATATTTTACCCAACATATTATACGCTGTAGCCTAGGTATGTATTGAATAGTGAGAGTCGTCATTTAATTCTGTTAGAAATAGAAAACATGGCAGTCAATATGTTTTCATGTAATTAACGTTGGAACGTCAAAAGGTTGAAAATATTATATTCTACTAAGCAATTCGAAATAAAGGTAAACTACTTAAATCTAGGATAGGTGTAGGTACTTATGTGAAATCAAGTTTTACGATAAGCTATAAAAATAAATTTTCAACTCATGCAGCAAGTCAAACAGACAGGCGGCAACAATGTTTTAATTTAGCAGTGCAAAGGCTTGTCGTTAGTGGCTGCATCAACACGCTTTATTTTTGATGACTCATTGGTGCCATCTATGAATTTAACGTAGCAGATTTAGGAAATCTGCTTATATGGCCCTCTTATAGTTTGATATTCAATGCCAAAAGTCTTGCGGCTGATCAGTGGAGTGCACGCGGGCGGGGGTTGACCTCCCCCCCCCTTCCCTAATGAGCTAACAATGATTTTTCCTAGTTGAAAAAGTTTCGTCTCCAATCGGAATCGATCCCAAAACTTCTTGATTACCACTTGAAGGCTCTACCAAATGCGCTACTGAGAATCTGAAATTCGCTTACCTAATGATCAGTGGTCGTGAGTGAGTTTTTTTCTCTTAATAATAACGTCTCCTCAGTTAATGGCAGATTTCAATTTTTATACAACTAACATTAAAATTGAATACATTGTATGGTCAAAGTTGGTGAGGGAATTTTAGAGTCTCCGTAGCGCCAATGGCAGAGCGTTTGACTGGTAATCGAGAGGTTATGGGCTCGATTCTCAGCGGGGACATAAAACGTTTGTCAAGTTTTTAAAATCTTTGTCTGCACTCTGTTAAACATTTTAAAATTTTAATTAGAAATATGGATTAACGGATTTTAATGCCATAATAAAATAGATTTTGAATTACTATGGTAAATATATGCAATGTATACTGTTTTATCCACTTTATTGAATTATAAAATATACAAAATATAAAATGCTATCATAAAAATATTTTTCTTCGATAAAAATTTTTTATTGTAAAAATATAAATAGGGATGGATTATTTTTCCTTAAATTACTATTGCACCCAAATAATCCTGCGATTAACCTGAACCGTCATTTCCTTCTACCATTATAAAATCGACTATCCTGGAAAGCCCTTTAATATGTACAAGTCGAATTTGTGCACCTGAGCGTATTTTGGTAAAAAAAACTTATGCGCCCTGATATTTCGGTTTTCTCTTTTCTTTAAATGCTGTTAAACCTTCCAATCTATCTTTGGTTGGAATGATTTGGGCGTAACAAGCTTCTTCAATAGCTAAACCTGCGAAAAAAACATGGTCAAAAAAATATAATGATTTTTAACAGTTCTAGAATGTCTTCACCAAACAAAATCTCATGGCGATCGACTCCATCAGTGTTACCAGATCTACCGTTATTACGGTGGGTCTATCGTTTTTAACTTCGATTTACCGCCCTATCACAACCACCTTAAAACGAAGCCATAAAGTGGCATCGGGCAACGCCGCATCAGCTGGGAGTTGCGGATCCACGAGCTATTATTATGAAGCGCGGCAACGGGCGAGTTTTTTATTCTTCCAAAGGGTAAAATCCATTTCAAATCAATCTTTAAAAATACCTTAACCTTCATATCAATGTCCACTGAAACCTGATTAACAATATTTATACAGTCATTGGTCAAATCTAAACTATAAAAATATATTTTTAAGTCACTTACAATTTTTACTTCCCAAAATACAGAAGTATTAATTTTTTGTGAATAATTACTGTAAATAATAAGTTGAGAGGTATGCTCTTGTTGTTCCTCGTTTCTCTCCGCTGGGCTTGTTCTAGGAACGAGAACAGTTTTTGACAAGTAAGCAGGCAAATTGGGATAAAAGCACGGAACATCTGTTAAATTTAGTCTCGCTTTAGTTGGATTTTTTTTTGTGTTGTCATCATGCAAAATATCACTGGGGACAAAATGCTAAGCACAAACTACAGAATACAGTGTGAGCGACCAATTAGCTCTTGGAATGGCTTTTAGCCATTGAATTTTTAGATTTTCATCTTTTGGGAAGTGAAAAACTGATACACTCTCTTCACCTGCTTTTAAAACACTTTTATAGTTAGAGTTACACCCAGGAATACAGCAGGGGCTTGGCATGTTGATAAATAAACAAACTAAAAGAAAAAAAATACATATTTAAGTACCTATAGGTATCTAGAGGTATCCTACCTACTTACGAACTATCTCTACTAGTGATATTTTTAAACTAATTCACCTTTAAGCTAAATAAAATCTTCAATATTTAATAAATTAACTGTGGCCACAAAACAATAAAGTTTATGCCAAAGAGCTAATTAGAATACAAAGAACTTTTAAATTAAAACAAAGAAAATTCTGCCGCCATTTATAAAACCCGTAAACAAACCGCCCTGGGCCGGCCAGGCTGTTGGATTTTTCACTTTATTAATTCTATTACAGCAAACGCGCACCAAAAATGTTTACTAATATTTTGTAGAGGTTCTAAGCAATCATGCCACTTAAATTTTCTATTAGATATCAATCGAAAACCGGATAAAAAATACAAATTAATACGAAAAACCGCAAAATTAACACCTACTTCACGCGTAAATTACATACTAAACCATGGCTAACCTTAAAAAAGTCACGTGACACATGGATCTTCAAGCAGTGTCGTCGATGTTTCTGTTTCACGGCTTCTTTCAAGGTGGTTGTGGCCCTATCGTTTTTGAACCTGATTCTAAAGTTTGAGAAATTATAGAAATATATAACGGAGGAAGTTAGTTTTTAAAGGATGTCACTCTAATATAGGAACAGAGCCCTAAAAAATTGTAGGATCCACCTTTTTTCTAGAAGTCAACTAAAAGAGGAGGTAGTAATCTTAACGAGAACATACTAGAGAAACCTCAGCAGCTCTCAATGTGGGGGTCGATCTCCCTTTTTTTTTTAGACGTCAATAAAGTTTTGGATTGTTTTTTAGTGGTCAGCGCAGAGGTGAAGGTAAAATACGGTGTTATCTCACATCTACCGTATTTTTTCGTCTTCCCTACCGTAAAAACACGTTTAGAATCTGGCAACATTCGACTCCATACACCCGAAAAATACAGAAAGAGGATTCATCATATCACTTCGGGCTGATTAATCTCCTTCCGTACAGTGCGGATTTGGATCCGCCTGACATTTGATTCCGAAATTTGAAAAGGTACTTCAGATCACGTCATTTTGCAGTCAATAGCAATAGTTACCTACCTGTGTATAAATCCACCTCGCTACCCCTGTTAATAGCTTGTTTGGCCATCTGAATCGCCAACGGTCCGTTAGGTAAAATGTCTTCTGCTATGTCCAGGCACTTTAGATAAGCCGCCTCGCCTTTTTCATTCTGATCGACGACATGATTGACTAATCCTAAAAGAACAATAATATTGTGTTCAATTTTAAAAACATTCATGATATGTTTTTGTTGATATTTATCAAGGCGTGTGTGACAATAAATACTTATAGTCATAGTCCCAGCTCTCAAAACAAAAACAAGGTAGGCCATCGAACAATAAAAATTTAAAATTGTTATAAAAATCATGTTACGCCCGCTAGACCAGTAAAAATTGTTAATTATTGTTAGTTTTTATGAATTTTTCAATTCATCTAAAAAATATGGGTTCTTTAAAAGAACTGCTTGAAATTCAACTTGCAATTTGTGGTAAATAATGAATAATTTTTGAAAAAATTTGATGGCTGACAATGTTTGTTGTGACAGGCCATTTGTTATAAATTCTTTTTTTCATGAACGTGCACTTTATAACGACTCTTTGATTTTCGTTTTAAAATGAGGTTTAAGATCTGTCCTATCTATTCAACTTGTTTGGCTAACAATTTTTGTTAATTATTTTCTTATAATATTTTGTTTTACGTGTGTAAGTAATTTTCAATGGCACTGAAAATTTTCCAACAGGCCAGATGGTTTTTGTAGGTTATCTACCTAATATTGTTATTTTTGTTTGTTTTTTTTACGTTGGCCTTGATTAATTTAATAACAATAATTTAACCTAATAAAAATCCTGTAACTTATAATATGACTTTTAGTAATATATAAAATACTTTAGATTTAACAAAATATAATATATAAATAACTTAATATTATACTAAGTATACTTTAAGGTTTTGATTATACCGGGTGTTTCTCAAAAGACGTTCACCCCTATAATTTTTTGATATTTATAGATATTAAAATGAAATTTTGAGATTATGCATAAGAGATGAGTCTACATTTATTGGCATATGTTAGAATATAGCGTCACCAATATGTGTAAAGGCAAAAACCTAATCAATGAGTCTTTGTTGTCTCAAAACTGTATCCTATACGAGGCACAGTGTAACCAAATATAAGCACATAAATATTCTTAAGTATCAAAATAATTACGTAAGTCTTTAGAGCGTTTGTTTGGTTTCTCTAGAAAGACATAGTAGTATTATACTGGCGTGCTTTCCGAGTGGTTCTTACAATAAGGCAAATAGACGTTTTTAAAACTTTAATCTTTAATTTGATTTTCCATAGCCTATTTCCTATAGCATAATTTTCAATTTCTTTTGAGAAACACCCGGTATACAGCCAGGACTGCACAGGCCGATTTTTTGAGTTTCCTTGTATTTTTAACGATTTGGTTTATGTTCTAGCGTAGAATCTAAAATCAACATTTAAAAAGCAATTTGGCTATATACAGCGTGTCCAGAGAAGTTCTAGACATATGGGAATTTTCTTTATTGTTGATTGAACTGTTGATGAAACTTATTCTTTATAAAAAGTTCTGCTTGATGCGCAAATAATATTGACATATCAAAACTTAATATATCATGTACAGGGCGGCAAAAAAATATAGAAACACAGAATTACGTTAAGAGTGAAGTACCCTCGATTTTTATTTTAGAGCAAATTAGTATAAGAAAATTTTACTAAGGACTACAAAACGCGGTCAGATACAATTTTTCGTTAAAATATTTTAATTTACAGGGTACCATCAAAACATCTCTTGTTAATAAGTCGAAAAATATTTAATGATTTTTGACTAACATGTCAATATTCGTTACTATAGTATTGCACATAGTTGTTGCGAAATTGTTGTAGGTAAAAAAAAAATCAAAGAAATAAAATAAAAAAATATTTTGCAAAGGCTTTTTGATTGTACCCTGTAAATTAAAATATTTCAACGAAAAATTCTATCTGACTGCGTTTTGTAGTTCTTAGTAAAATTTTCTCATAACAATTTGCTCTAAAATAAAAATTGAGGGTAGGTACTTCCCTCTTAACGTAATTCTGTGTCTATTTTTTTTGCCGCCCTGTACATGATATATTAAGATTTGATATGTCAATAATATTTTCGCATCAAGCAGAACTTCTTATAAAGAATAACTTTTTTTTTGTAAAATCAACAATAAAGAAAATTCCCATATGTCTAGAACTTCTCTGGACACGCTGTATACACAGGAACTGTGGCGTAAAGTTGTTGTTTTTTCAATGGAACACCCTGTTTTTTTTTATTTTTATGAATGGTATTTATTTCCTGATTTTATAAATATATAGTTTGTCTATATTAGCTCAAATCGTTTTCAAGATACGAACGATCAAATTTTTAAAAAGCTATATTCATTTGAGTTTAATCTGTCTAGAATGCCGTGGAAAAGAAAAGTCCTGTAATGGCAATGCATTAAAATAACGTCACAGAGATAAAGTCGCAATATGTCTAGAATATGCCTTAAAAATAAAACCATGTAAATAATAATAATATTATGTTAGTCTACTGTCTAGTGCTTTTCTAATATGGGTATAAGAATGCTAATAAACACTTATACCCAGTGGCGGCTCGTGGGGTAGAGCCACAGTGCCATGGCACTACCTGCCCTCCTGTTCAGCGTCCTGCCCTTTACAAATTACCAAAACCTATTAAAATTAATATTCTCCTTTTTAAAGCAATTAGCAAAATAATTTAAAAATGGAACACAGTCGGGTGCAAATTTCCATCTATTGAGGAAGCGATTATGCGTAAAACGGTAACGTAGCTTTCGCCCCAAAGCGACGAGGCACACGGGAGGCCCGAAGTTATGACGTAATTGCCATAACAAACCAATAAAAAACATTTGAAAATGACCTTGAATGCGAGCAGGAAAACATCTCCGTGTAGCCAGGCTCTTTGACCCCGTTTGACGTTTCAAATTCAAACAGTTGTTTGTCCGCGTCGTGTCGTGTAAGGTTGTTTGTAAACTAAATAATTTTCGTTCGGCCGGAGATTTAATAGAAATATTTATGGAAAAAATACTTGGGTGTGCGGTTGTGATAAATCTAATAGACTATTTTGTTTTATGTGTGTTTTATTTGATGGGGGAGCAAACTTGGTCCCAAAAAGGTACAGATGATTTGGTCCATATCTGGGAAAAAATGAAGACACATGAAAAATCGAAGGTACATTTAAACAATATATTTAATTTCAGTATGCTTGGTAAAATTAACATTAAAACTCAATTAAATTCTGCATATCACAATGAAATAATGAAGAAAAACGAACAAATTGATAAAAACAGATACATATTAAACCAAATTATAAACTGCGTTCGGTTTGTGGTTCTTTCGGTCTATATAGTACACTCTACCTACAGTATTTTTTTTAAATTCAAGATATGATTGTAAATTCATAAATTAAATTAGGTGCCTTTTTGCTTATTTTTCCTACTTCAAAAGCAAGAGCTATTAACAAAAAAGGGCGTGGCACCCAAAATTTTTTTGCCTGCGGCGCTAAGGGTTTACCTGGCCCTACTTCACTAAAATGGCACGAGCCACCACTGCTTATACCTACTGCAATTTATAAAACTATAGACTTTGACATATTATTAACATTTGCTGACAGACAATAGCTATTTACCTAACAAGTGCGGAAAATGAATTTTTCTGCACGAGTCTTCCGGTGAAGCAGCCGAGTGCAGGGAAATCATTTTCCGCACGTGTCAGGTACAATAGTTTTTCTACAGACGTGTGGAAATAAGTAACACATATTTCAAAGAAATTTAATAATTTTTAATTAACTATAACAATCACATACATATGTAACAGTAACTAATTCCGAGAAAAAAAGTAATAACTACAAGTTATAATTGATATATTATTGATTTTGACATAATCGTGCCGAAAAATTTTTCCGCACTAGTGTGGAAAAACCAATTTTCCGCACGGATTTTTGACATAATCGTGCCGAAAATTTTTTCCACACTAGTGTGGAAAAATCAATTTTCCGCACGGATATCAGTGCGGAAAATTAATTTTTCCACACGTCTGTAGGAAAAATATTTTGCATAAAAGAGATAAGATCTCAAACTTCATTTTAAAAAAATACTAAGGTGTTTTGACGCGGCTATTGTAAATTCCTATTTAAAAAAAAAAACATTGTAGCTGCACTAAATAATTAAGACTAACATGGTGGGCGAAAAACATTTTTAGAGGATATCTTAAACTTCAGTTTTTTTTAAAGATGTTATAAGATTGATTTGGATTAGATCTTCGAAAGGGTAGAACCATTTATAAATTTATTTATATCGTGTCTAGTTTCTTAACAGTGGTTTACATTGTTTACAAACGTCTAGTTTTTAAATTTGAAACAAAAAATACGTTTAACGGTCTTAATTAGGGCATTCATTTCCAGGCGTATTATTATAGAAAGCAAGTTGTTTTTTGATTTTTTAGATGATTTCAGAAAAATAGTCTTACCTAATTCATACGCGGTCTTTCCGTCGATAATTTTTGCTGTATAAATCAGTTCTTTGGCTACGGACGGATTCAGGATCCTTGGCAATCTTTGGGTTCCTCCAGCGCCTGGTATTATTGCCAGTTTAGTTTCCACCAAGCCCATTTTCGCATCCGACGAAGCAACGCGGATGTCACAAGCTAAACAGACCTCTAAACCGCCACCTAAAAGGAAAATTCAATTTTACTATATAAGGTGCTGTGGAAATTACTTTGTTATTTTGAAGAAATAGTGCATGCTTAAAGATGGAGTTGAAAGTATGGAAAGGAAAAAAAACTAAGTCTTCCTCCCCAAAAAAATGTTTACTCAGAGGTATCTACATGTTTCGAATGCAGAAACGTCCATCATCAGGAGACAGAAAAATGTATTGCTGATGTTTTAGCAGAAGAGAAAAAGATAAGTGGTGTAAAACCTTAATGGAGCTTTTATGGAATTAAAAATTGGTGTGTCGAAATGCCATAATGTGAAGAGAAATAGAAATTGATTAAAACATATAGAGTATGTGGAAAAGTCAATTAAAAGGGTCCAAAACGACCAAATAAACCAGCGGAAGAAGAAAAATCACTTCTAAAACGAAGATGTTAAAATGGTATTTTTACGAGTATGTCTGTAAGACATTGTTAAAACTTAAAATTTGCCATGTATATATAAAACATGTTTAAAGAAAGTATCATGAATTCAAGATAAACGATCCTTTTAAAGTATGGAGTTAAAACTCATTATCAACATGTGGGGATATGAGTTTTAACTCAGTTTTGACATTTCTTTATAGAAGTAATTTTTTCTTCTTCCCCGGGTTTATTTGTTCGTTTTGGACCCTTTTAAACGACATTTCCACATACTCTGTATGTTTTAATCTAGTATTTCTATTTCTCTTGGCTACGATATTTTTCCATACATGCAGGTAGTTAAATGTTATTAGTTATTACCTACTGCTATTCCATCTATTGCAGCCAATACAGGTACAGAAACATTTTGAAGTCTGTTAATTATAGCCCTTAAATTGGTCACAAAGTCAGCCACTTGCTTTGGAGTCATTTCAGCTCTTTCCTTGAGATCGGCGCCTTTAATAATGCAATAATAAGAAAAATGTATTATTTAAATATTGTTTAGTATTGGATTACCATGAGGTTAATTGTACAGGGTGGTCCGCGTGAGATGACCCACTATCCAGTATCAGGTGAATCTGTAAGACCTATGAAGAAAAGTTAAATACAAAAAAGTTTTTTGGATTAACTTATATTTAACTTACACTTATATTGTTTCCAAATCTACAAGGTGTTTAGTTTCTTCTGGTCCAGTACCAACTATATATTTTGTAATTTTTCGAATTCTACATTCAATTCCAAGCCATGCTTATTACATCAGTTTTTTAAAATTTTGAGCAGGTTTTCAGTTATTTGATTTTAAACTTTTTTTTTGATGAAAAACAGCCTTTTGAAAAATTACGCGTGTTTATACACTCCCCGACAATAAATTCCGGACAAGAAAAATTAAAGTCATTTTGATAGTCCTGTAACTTTTTTATTTCTTTTCCGATTTTATTGAAATTTTGAGCAAAGTGTAGCCCTATGTTTTGACAAGTTAGCCTAAATTTTAGATTTAAAAAAATACTGATGGCTCGACCAATATATATAGGGAAAAACAAAAGTTACTTTTTTACCTCTATGTTCTTAACGCCCTGTGGAAAAATTGAGCGGTGAAATGTAGCTTTGTTACATTTTGTTTTAAAGTGTGACCCTTTTTTAACAGAATGTTTTTTGGTTCACCCTAATATCTGCTTTTTGAGAAAAGATACAGATGTTTAAAAAAAGTGGTGCAATTTTTAAAATTTTATTTACATTTATAACGTTACTTATCTAGTCGCCTCGCTTTTGGTTGCGTAGTAACGTTATAAGTATTGTCAGTAAACTGCCATTGCAGAAGACATTATTTAAAGGTTTTTGTTGTAAAAAAAATTAGACCAGAAGATGTGGCACGTGCTGTTGCACTGAATGATGATAGCCGAATTCTTAGGCAAACCTAAAAGTACTATACAAGACGCGATTAGCCGGTTTCGCCAAACTGGTGAGTACACCCGACGTAGAGGTTTAGGGAGACCACGCACTACTAATCAACGTGATAACCAATTTCTAAACCTAACTGCCTTGCGTGATCGTAATGTACCATCTACTGTAATTAGTCGCAGACTTCAAGACGTACGTGGTACCAGAATCTTTGCAAGAACCATCCACCGCAGGTTAAATGAAGCGGGATTGAAGTCCAGAAGACCCGTTGCATGTCCCAAATTACTCCCAGCTCACCGTACACAACGGTTACATTTTCCACAGGAACATGAAAACTGGGGACTAGAAGAGTGGTCGCAGGTACTATTTACAGATGAATCGCGGTTTTGTCTGCGCTCACCTGACGGACGTGAACGGGTTTGGAGGAGACCAGGTGAACGATACGCCCAATGTTGCATAACTCCAAGAATACCGTTTGGAGGCGGTAGTGTCATGGTGTGGGCTGGGGTATCACAACATGCTCGTACAGAGCTGGTGTTGGTTGAAAATGGTTCTATAACTGCTGATAGATACATCAACCAATGCTTGGCGGAACACGTGGTACCCTACGCCGACTTCGTTGGGCCGAATTTTATATTAATGCAAGACAATGCAAGGCCCCACGTTGCACGGGTTGTAACGGAATATTTAGATCAGGTTAACATTCAACGACTTCAATGGCCCCCGCATAGCCCTGATTTAAACGCAATTGAGCATGTGTGGGATATGCTAGGTAGACGTGTTTGAAATCGAAATTTAGAAACATTACCAGATCTGCGAGCAACTCTTCTTGAAGAATGGCAAAACATTCCCCAAGAAGTCATTCAAAAATACGTTGCAAGCTTGCCACGTCGCATGAGAGAAGTTATAACTGCACGAGGTGGCAACACGCGCTATTAAATTTTAGGATTTTCTTTAAGCTAGTTTATAAGATAATGTAACGTTATAAATGAAAATAAAATTTAAAAAATTGCACCACTTTTTTTAAACATTTGTATCTTGTGATGATTCTTGCTATTCCTCCGCATTATACGAAATTTCTAAGAAATGTTTTGTTGGTTTTGTTGTTGCGGCCAAAAATCGACAGACTTTAAAATTAAAACAAGTAGCAATTATAACTTTCTTGAATTTATGAATATGAATACATAATAATGTACATACATAAGTATTAGAATTTATTATGTATGTATATGTACATCTATAAAAGTACATAGATATACATAGTTACTTTTCCTATAGTTAATGATTTTCCTCAATCTCCGCATTATCCGAAGTTTCGATTATCCGAAATCGGTCCGGTCCACATCATTTCGGATAATCGGGAGTCTACTGTAATGCATTCGCTAATTTATTAATCAACGTATCTTCTTCTAAATTAAGCCCGAAACAGCATACAGGATGTTTAGAACGCTGGTCCAAAGTTGTCAACATTTGGAGATTCTATCGATTCTATATAAATCGACTTTTTTAAATGGAACCATTTATGAATTATGCAGAATTTATTTCTCTATAATTTATCTTATCATGCCCTATACCCAAAGACCCTATAATCTATAAGTAACCGAAGTTAAGTTTTCCAGATATTGGAAACTTTCTGAGAATTGTGCAAATTATTTATTTAATTTTATCAACGTTTATTCACGCTCTTTATTTTTATTACAATTTTGGTTGAAAGCCGGTATCCCCTAAGCAATGCTTAGCTTGAAGCATTGGTACTGGAGACTTGTATATTATATTCACATTAACAATTATTTAATTTTGAGCGTTTTTATATGTAATTTTTCAAAATGCTGATTTTGGTCAAAAAAATTTTATAATCGAATATCTGGAAAACTATTAAAAATTTTAAAAAACAAATTAATATATAAATAAATTGCTTGTAATTGAATGTACACAATCGAAAATGAAAAAATATATAGGGTGTTTCATTTAAGATAAGAAAGTTGGTACTTGGTCTAACTAACTAACTCCCATTTCAATGCTAAGAACAGCTGGCGACTAAGGTGGCTCCAAACTGCACCTCCTGAATGGCATCAAGTCCTAAATGTAAACGCAACACCAAATGGCTTCGATCTACCCCGTAACACTTGGTCGAAACTAAATAGAGTCCGCACAGGTCACGGGCGTTGCGGTGACTCGTTTTTCAAATGGGGAATAACCCAATCTCCCCAATGTGACTGTCAAAATGGTAACCAGACGATCCGCCATATCACGACCGAATGCTCCACTCGCGCATATCCTGGACCCCTCTCAGATTTTGTTGGACTCCCCCAAGAAGCTATACATTGGCTAAATAGACTGGACGTCGCGCTCTAAAACTATTTGTATTATTAACAGAATTTACCTGTCGTGTTCTTGACTATATACTATATCTATGTTCTATGTTGTATATTCGAACTTTTCGTTAGTTTAGTTTTTATATATATTGTATTATGTGTGTAAAGCGCCATACGCTAAATAAATAACTTGGTCAGGACAAACTAAGCACTACGTAGTAGTGAAAATAATATACTGTAAAGATAGAAGTCAATCCAAAAATATAATTATTTATTTATTTATTGCTGACCAAAAACAGAAAATTTACTTCACTGGTATCAGGGCCTACTTTTTACATTAATACAAATTTGTTACAATCCTATATCATAATATCATACTTTTTACATTAATACAAGTTTGTTACAATTTTATATCATAATACTTATCATTATTCTAAACAATTACAAATTTAAACTGATTGTAGATAAGTTTTTAGGTTATGGCAAAAAATTTCATTGTTCTCGTATTGAGTATATGTAGAGTTAATGTCTGTATACTCCTGTACAGTGGCGAATCCTGAGCTTTCAAAGTCCGTGAATACTGATTTCTTAAATTAGTGGCATTTCCTACATAATGATGGTGATAGTTTTTTACTTGTTTTATTGATAAATTAGATTTAAGTTTATTATTAGCTATGGAATATATTTTATATATTTAGTTTGTTCAAAAGTTCTTAGTTTTTTTATATCCCATAATTTTGTGTACTGACACATTTGTTCCGTTGAGGTGTAATAATTCATTTTGGAATATGGTTTTTATAGTCTTATTTTGTGCCCTTTGTATTTTGTTTAATAAATAGTCGGATATGTTTCCCCAGCATGGAATTACATACCTAATAATAATATAAGGTAAGATAAAGCAGTTATAAAGTAACATTTTAGATTTCTTATTTAACTGATCTGCACACCTTCTTATAGCCCCCACCACTGGGACAATTTTTTTGATAACATTGTCCACCATGTAAGTTTCAGGTTACATTTTTATTTAGCACTAGTCCAAGGTATTTGTATTCAGATATCTCTTGGGTTTTATATTATTTAGCTACACTTGAATATCACATTTTGGTTAATTTTTTTGTTTTATAATCATGTTTAGGTATATGCTCTACAGATTCGGAAATCGGATAGTGGGTCATCTTATGTGTATCACCCTGTACTTTTTAAGGTGCAATATCTAGATTTTGCCTTAATGTAAATGAACTTCCCAGACTTATAGATTATTTTAAACTTGAAACAGCAGTATAAGTAAAATTTGAAAAAGTGTTTCTTTAATAAATGCTTATAGTGATTGTGATGTAAGTAATGGTAAGTGGACTTTTTGAGGTATTGTAGGTCAAAAAGTTTACCAATATATAAAAACACTAGACAATAATAGGTTAAAAACAAGGCACATTATTTACCTGCACAAAACATCTTGGGAACCATACTTTTTAAAATAACCACCCTGGCTACATTTTCATATTGAATTTTATCAATAGCTTTGTTAATCTCCTTAACCAAGTTTACACTTAATGCATTTCTTTGTTCGGGCCTGTGGAAGCCTACAAAAAAAAGAAAATGTGCTGTAACAATCACAAATTATCTAACATCAATGAAACATTGCCGGTGGTAAACACTATATCACAGTTAAAAGAATATATGTATATTCTGTAACTGTGACTATTCCTAATAAAAATTGTACTACCCTTAATACAATTTACAATAAAAGCAAATCACAAAATTATTTATAATTAGTTTTTTTATAATACCTAAGCAAGACTTTCTGGTAATGTTCTGTGACAACTACCTACTTCCTTCTTTTTTAAATTCCATTAAAACCTTTTAATGTGTTTTGAAGAAAAGGAATTGCCCACTCCAAGACTAGTTCAGCAGCTTCACAGGGTAGCCCCAGAATATTAGTTCGCTTATAGAATCTACAGGAATTAGCCTCGCTGGCACGTCCAACCCAGGTGAAGCTACACCGCATAAGACCGTACAGGGGGCTGTACATAGCAAGCTTGGTCACAATTATTTCTTGACTTGATTTAAATTCTTTTTACAAGTACTTACCTAAAACAGCTACTCCTTCATACCTATTTTGCAAATAATTAAAAATAAGTTGATGATCGGCCTTTTGCGAATAATTTCTTAAAATACCGGCCTTTTGATCAAATTTTAGTAATTTAAAAACCGTCTTGATCACCATATTGCTAGGTTGATAACACAATGGAGTTTTTACTTGCTGGTGTATTTATTTTAATCTCCTTATCATATTTTTCCCTCTTTAAATAACTTTGTTTACATCACGTATAATTCTGTCGTTTGTTGTTTACAATAATCAGCTGGATTGAATGTTGAATGCATTGAAATGAGTTGTTATCAACGACTTCTAATATATTAGAAGTCTTTGGTTGTTATTCATTTCAATGGTTGAAGAGGTTCCTGTTGAATGTCAGTTGCGTGGATGACGTGCTGAGTGCTCAGCTGATGCGTCAAACCGTCAAGTTCATATGTCAAAAATCTGTATTAATGGTTTGAATCTTTGCTTATACTGATACTATGGAGGGCTCCATAACTGATACTCGGCGTCATCTCTATTTTGGTAGATTTTTTAATGTTCAATTTGGCCTCGCCTCATTGTGAATCCTCATTTTTGATGATTTAATTGTGGCTGATATTTGTGTTAGTGCCATCTATCTTTCAATAGATTTTATTTTGAAATCAGCACTGCTGTCGAAAATCACATGTTATCTGACTGTCAAATCATTCTGAAGTATCTCTGAAGTGAAATATAAATGACAAGAGTCAGATGTGTTGTCGGAAAGTGACGTGTATTGAGAATGTGAAAGTGTAAACATTTCTAAAGTTTAATTTTTCAAAAACTAAGAAAAAATGGCCTTACCAGGCAATGGGATTTTTGTCGTCAAAGGCGAAATGACCATTCTAATGACCGCTATAAAAAGAGGTAAGTCATATAAGTTTTTCCTGTCAAAAAGAGGTTTGCTGTTTTATGTTTTTTAAGAGCCCCTAGGAAAAACTGTTTAATTAATTGACTGCTAAGTGCTAGGCTAGGATCTTACGTTCTGATTAAGGCAAGTACCCATTTATTAAAACAATGATTGTTGCAATGTCTGCCTGCATTGTTTAAGCCCACAAAATAAAATAAACATATTTTAGGGTTTATTTTGGAAAGAATATACTGGGGTTTGAATTTTGAATTATAAATGATTAGAATTATACGGTTTAACAACTAATATTCACTAAAGTTGTTAAGAAACCAGCTTCTAAGAACATTTTTGAAATTTTATTTCTAGACGAGTTACTGGGCTCACGAGACATACTTATGTTAATTTTTTCTTATAAATTCATATTATTAATCATTACTGATTATGATTTCTATTTTACATCAATTGACTGATACAAATTCATTGTCAAATTAAACCTGTTTTAAATAAACTCTTCTGTGAATCTATCTTAAAATGCTTATAGGCACAAGATGGTCTTCACACTCCTACCAAGATGAAGAAACTGATGCACTGATGAAGAGTTTCCAAGAACTAAAGGAGATTTTAATTAAAATTGATGATTTGAGACTTATTGAACCTGACGTGTTCTTAGCCCCATTTTTAGAAGTGATAAGAAGCGAAGACACTACCGGACCAGTAACCAGCTTAGCATTAGCTGCCATCAATAAATTTTTATCCTTTGGGTTAATAGGTAAGTAAATAGAACTTTTTACCTTTAAAAACGCATGTATATTGTACATGTACATTTCGATTTTTTTAAATTTTGACAAAACATAATCAATCGTTTTTCAAAATACAAACCTAGATTAGATTTTGTATTATAATAATTATTCACACATATATTATATAGTTTTTATTTTCTAGAAGAGACTTTTTCTAAAAAACAGATTTATTATTTTATTACTTTTATCATTAAATATCAAGCTATAAAGAATAGCGGATCTTTTTAACTGAAAATGCGTTTTATTCTTTTGACGAATATTTTACAATACTCATGTTTTGTAAATTGTCCTAAAAAGAAAATTTTTCTTTTCAGCAAATTTTTGAATTTACCTATTATATTTTAATGTTGTTTTGTCTGAAGACTAGTATTCTTTCTCTTTTAAACAAATGACATTTTGTAATTGTATTGTAATATGTTCTGTTTAAAGACTGATATTGTAACCATTGATTTGTATCAAATTATTCTTAAATATCAAAGTTCCTACTTAGTCTTAAGCTTTGTTATATTTATCTTGGCGAATGTAAACATAATTGTAATATTTGTAATTAGCATGAAATATTATTTTTTTATACACCACAATATAAAACCAATCAATTAAATTATTTTCACATACTATGTCATACATTATTTTTTCAAAAAGCACCTAGATGTAAAACATCTGTATGTGCAATTATTGTGCATAGTAGTTTTTTTTTTTAAATAATAATTAACATAATTTATATGTACAGGGTCTTCCAACGAGGACTGAACAGGGGCTCATTTTTAAGCTTCCTTATTGTATTTAAAGAAAAATCCAAAATAGCCAATCGATGTACTTTTTCCTGCAGAATTCAAAAATGAAACCAAAAATTTATTTGAACCAGAAACAAAAGAGTTACGCTATGGATAAGGTGTTTTTTAAATGGAACATAGCTTTTTTTATACGATTTTTGGAGCGAGTGATTTTTTTTTGTCCGTTCTGATTAAAATATTTAATATTGTGACAGCTATTTTTATTAAATTTTAATGTTTTATCCAGTATAATTTAACTTTAACCTGTTTGAAACATACACTAGGTAATAAAGGTATAATCACTTTTGAATCCTTCAAAGTCAAAAAATTTGACAAATTTACTATAATATTGCCGAAATGACTTTGAAGGATTCAAAGGTGATTATACCTTTATTACCTAGTGTATGTTTCAAACAGGTTAAAGTTAAATTATACTGGATTATTTCGTACACCTGTCAATTTCGCCTTTTCGTCCAATCAAACCGTCTCGTTTTAACCAATCAGCTAGTATAATAGTGATAAAACTACGTGGGATTTTAGCGATTAAACGTCGCCATTGGCCCGTGTAGTTCTGTCACAATATTTCGAGTATAAATCAATGTCAATTATTTTTTTATAACTTTTTCGGATAATTTCTGATATTTTAATACAATAACATTAGTACTATATTTATTTACCTACTTGTTTTTATATTATAATGCACCCATGCCTATGTTTATTCCAATAAAGTTGCTATTCTTTATAAATTACACCACATTTTAAAAATACTTATCAAATGTCATTTATTATAGAACTAATCCTACGAATAAAGAATACAAAGGAAGTAGGGTATTGTAGATTGACAGTTGTCCGGGATGGGGGCCGATGGCGGCAACATTTGACGCATGCGCGTTTCCGGTCCACCTGTGGCGTATCATTAAAATGGTAATAATAAAATGATTAATGAAATTTTATTTGACGAAGAAAATAGAAAAAATATTTAGATTCATATATACCTATAAGATACGTTAAGGTTGGTGTAATAAAACAATACAACTATTTTTTTAAATTATTTATTTAAATAAGGTAACGGAGGTGAAAGGGTCCTTAATGTAAATATCTGGTTAAATAACTAAAAAACACCTTTTATTATACATTAAAAAAAAAAGTACAGGAAACAAATTGTTTCAGATAATAAATACCGATGAAGGCAAAAGTATTGCCAAAACGTCTACGTTAAAAAATAAAATTTTAAAAAACCTTACTATTTCTTCATGAACCAAATCACAAGAAAATAATAAAATATAATATAATATAGTCCTGTTTATTATATGTACCTAAATAATACAGTCATTTTATTTATTTCTAGTATCAACAACTTAACAAGTTAATTATAGATACATAAACCCTATTTCTAAAAGCTATCCTAAGCTATAATAAATATTCAATTAGCATTTGCCTAAGCAGTTCATTCCTTAATTTTAATTTTCCATAGTTTAAATTATATATTATGTCAATGTCTCCACAATATTTATTAAAATAGAGCACAGTCTTATAAGTGGTGAGTTTTTGTATAGATTTGTCCTCGGTGTAGGAATATAAAATACATGTGCGGATCTAGTATTGACTAAGCCTATTCTAAACAGAAGCAGTCCTAAGAACTCTTTTTCATCTATTTTGTCTCTAATTATTTTATATAAGAAAATAATTCTTGCTTCTATACGCAATAGTCTTAAAGAAGGGAAATTAAACAAATTACACAAAAGCCCTTGATCTGTACCTCTTGGCGGATAAACTGAAAATGACTTGTAGTACAAAAATTTTTAAAATGTACGCTGAATATATTTTAAAAGAGCAATCTTATTGGCATACTGAGGATCCCAAATAGTTCATGCATACTAAAGTTTTGTAACTACCAGGGATTAATATAAAGTTATTATGGCGTTAACATTTTTAAAGTATTTACAAGTTCTTATAATAAATCCTAGCATATAAAGACCATGAGCTTCTCGAGCAACATATTTAACAATTATGATTGAAGTAAATAATTATTGGTTTTCTAAAGACAAACTGATATTAAATAAATCAAAGACCGTTATCACCTTGTTTAAGACTAACCGATACACTTAGGAGAATCCGGAAACCGTAACCATTAATGATTGTCATATAAGATTAAAGGAAGATACTAAAATCTTCGGTGTGTTGTTGGATAGTAAAATGTCCTGGAAGAGCCATTTCCAATATATGTTGTAACCAGAAGGTGTTCCATTTAGATTCACAGTAGGATAATTATCTTCAGGCAGGTTTTGACATGGTGCCTTATAAGATATTGCATAGGAACGTACCTGCCAAAAAAATATAAGTTTTTTAATTATCACTGTTTGGCACCTTTACCAAATGACACAAAAATACCTATAACGTGATACAACCTCTTTGTAATTTTTTTTTTTATATTTTGATATGAATTTCTTTGAATGATAGAAGGTTTGGGACTTGCTTTGAATTTATTTTTTTTAATCAATGGTATCTCCAGTCGTCCTCAGGTGAATATTGGGAAAACGTTTCTATCATTCTAGAAACATCATTGTCTTCAATCTTTAAATATGAATTTCTTTGTTTATCGTACCTATACTACCATCCATATTTTATTACATTCTTTATCCATGGCTTTAAAATTTTAAAAATAGATTAAACTAATAAAACATCTAAAAACTTTTATCGATACCTACATAATTTATGAAAAAGTGACAAAGCAGCTTCCTCAGAAGCATAAATAATGCAGAATTATTTGTATTCATATTCTTAATTCTACCTACCTACATATTTTCCAATATTATGTAATGACCTGGTACAATAGTTTTAAAACTTACATTTTTTAACCTGGCTACTTCAAAAGTAGGCACTACTGCAGTTGGGATCAATCTAACTTTCAATCTTGAAGTTCTGTCAACCCAATCTTCAGAGAAATGCTTGGAGCAAAGAACTCTATTTCATATAGGATCCCAATCACTTCGGTTTACAATTTTCAACCATGCCTTTTTTCTTGGATAATTATGTGGAAAACTAAAAACCAATAAGTATTTTTAATTTGCTTTTCTGTAGAAATGGGGTAACCCAGTCGATTAATAAATAAATAATATTTTTCTGGTTTTATAAGACGAACGCCCATGAATGACGAATGACATGCGAGGTTTGGAGGTTATGTGTATTTTGATATTAAATTAAATATTTACATTTTTTTTTCTCTAAAGATTAAAAAAGTTTATATATCTAAACATAAACTTACCGATGAAATATAATGCCCAGTTTTTTACTTCCTAGCGTTTGGGAGCACCCACAAGCAGCACAATTAACCATATTTATAGCTTTTTCATTAACCCATAATACCAAACAATTAATCCGTTTTAATCGCTGTCCAGCGCTAAAAGTATACTCCACTATCGCACTAAAGTAATTATAAGTTTACTAGAATTCGTTAAATATGGTTCTTAACTAATTAAAATGGAAATTAACTCAAAAACAGCAAAGAAAGCAGAAATCACAGCTCGACCTGTCAACTAGTGTCAACCACGGTCAACCACCAAAACAAACATGGAGTCATATTTAGACATTAGATGGGGGTTCAAAATGGCCGACTTCCGTCGGTTGCGTTGTAAGGCGGTTTATGCAAAATCCTACTTCCTTTGTATTCTCAATTCGATGAACTAATCTAATATTCTGACTTCTGCTTATAAGGCTGGCAACCAAACATACAATTATAAATTGTATGTTTGGTTGCCAGAAGTAAACTAAACAGTTTTCGTTGAGTGGTATGTTATGCAATTTTACTAAAAATAACTATTCCAAGTAATACACCGCAGGCTACCTGTAGAAATATATAAAACATTATTACTCAATAGATATGGATGGGACATTTGGGGTTCACGAAATAATCGTGCCAAATATCACTCGACCATCGTTTTTTTATTGGTTAAATTTTCCATTTTTCACTCAAACTTTTTTGGCAATTTTTCTCGTTGAACTTTGGGCATGTTTATTCAAAGATTAAATCCCTCGAGCTTCGCTCTCGGGATTTAATCAGAATAAACATTTCCAAATTCAACTTGTACAATTTCCAAACAAAAAAGTTTTCGTGACAGCTGAAAAATTTAACCGATAAAAAAACGAGGTCTTGTGATATTACTGTTGATAAAACATTAAAATTTAATAAAAATAGCTGTCACATTATTAAATATTTTAATCAGAACGGACGAAAAAAAAACTACTCGTTCCAACAATCGTATAAAAAAAGCTATGTTCCATTTAAAAAACACCTTATCCATATCGTAACTCTTTTGTTTCTGGTTCAAATAAATTTTTGGTTTCATTTTTGCATTCTGCAGGAAAAAGTACATCGATTGGCTATTTTGGATTTTTCTTTAAATACAAGGAAACTCAAAAATGAGCCCCTGTTCAGTCCTCGTTGGAAGACCCTGTACATCAGTTATATAATGCAAATATATCTCAAATTAAAAAACCAATAATAGTCAACAAACAATATACAGGGTGTCCCGAAATTAGCTGACAATATTTTAAGGGGATAAAGTACATTCAAAAATAAGACTAAAATCATCTATTAACATACCTTCAAAAACGCTTCGTTATGGGGCTAGAGCACCCCGAATTGGAACCATGATAAGCAGTTTTTTCACAATATCTCAAAAACCGATTAGGGTATCGAAACAAAATTTGATACATGTTTTACTCATGACAAGACGCAATAAACGATTTAATTAGCTTAACTTTATTTCTTCCAGTGGCGTCCCACTGGGTAGGTAGTTGGGAGAATATTGCCCTAAGTTTTTTATTTTTAGGATTTTTTAACTTTAGGTGCAATTTTTAGAAGCCTTAAAGTCTTTTGTTGAAAAAAGGTACTCTTGTTTCATTGTGGTAGGATTCACCATTTTCCAGTAAAATCGATTTTAAAATTTTCGGTTTTTTGAAATCCGGTGAAAAGGCTAAGGTTTTTTTGTATATCTCAGCAAACACTTAATATTAAAACATGAAATTTATTAGAACTTCCACTAGCGACAAGGCATATGTATTAAAGGATGTTACTTTAAAATATTTTTCCAGTGACGTCGCACGGGGTGGAGCCTTAAGTAAATATTACTATTATTTTTTTTTAATTTTAAATTTTTTGTTAATAAAACCTTCCATTATTGTAATTTGACAGAATGTAACGTTTTTAAATTAAACATATTTTTAGATTCCTTTGTTTTTTAAATATTTATTTTCATAAAGATTTTAAGAGAGTTTTAAAATAAAACAAACAATAATAACAAATTGCAAATCAAATTTGATTGTGAACCACACGGAAAACTAATTCTTAAGCAAGTACCAGTCATGTGTCCCCAAAAATAATAATCAAGGGGATTTAAATCAAGTGATCTTGGTGGCCAGGCTATGGCTACCAATCCACCTGGTAATTTTCTTCAAGCTAATTCCTCACTTGACGTCCGTAGTGAGCTGGTGCCCCATCATGTTGAAAGAAGTGCCCTAAACGTAAATCCAGTGGCACATTATCTAATAAATCCTCAAGTTGATTATGTATTATTATTATTTGTCGCTAGTAGAACTTCTTATAAATTTCATGTTTTAATATTAAGTGTTTGCTGAGATATGCAAAAAAAACCTTAGCCTTTTCACCGGATTTCAAAAAACCGAAAATTTTAAAATCGATTTTATTGGAAAATGGTGAATTCTACCTCAATGAAACAAGAGTACCTTTTTTCAACAAAAGACTTTAAGGCTTCTAAAAATTTCACCTAAAGTTAAAAAATCCTACAAATAAAAAACTTAGGGCAATATTCTCCCAACTATATACCCAGTGGGACGCCACTGGAAGAAATACAGTTAAGCTAATTAAACCATTTATTGCGTCTAGCTATGGGTACAACATGTATCAAATTTTGTTTTGATACCCTAATCGGTTTCTGAGATATTGTAAAAAACTGCTTGTCATAGCTCCAGTTCGGGGGGCTCTAGCCCCTTACCGAAGCGTTTTTGAAGGTATGTTAATAGAGGATTTTAGTCTTATTTTTGAATGCACTTTATCCCCTTAAAATATTGTCAGCTAATTTCGGGACACCCTGTATAAGTATACATATACTTAAAACAATTATCTGAAAAACCTTTCAAATTAATGAAGATTCTCAAAGATTACATTTTTAATTAAACACTTAAAACTTATTTTAGAGAAATTTCTTACTTCACCGGGCAGTAAATTGTACAGTTTGTGACCAAAATAATTAATGTATCTTAGGTTAAGATTATTTGTCCTTATTGGTAGTTTGATTTGTCTGTTGTTTTTGGTTCTTGTTTCATAAGTATGATCAACAAAAAGTTAGGTCTAGTGTGTACATAAGAGCAAATTGTATTGATTGAACTTTGAAAAAACATGACAACCCTGTCGGGGAGCTGGTTCGGCCGACATTGTGGAGTTGATCGTCAATCTATAGAGTTAACTTTTTCTTAAAACAAAGCGTTTCGACAGAAGACAATGATATTTGACATTAACAGCTGATCTGGTTTCTTCGTTAAAGTTCTCAGATCAGCAGTGGACCGTAGCAAGCTCACGCGCCAGGTTGCGTCATATTATTTTCTTCCGATTTTGGTGTTTTTTGAGTCTTTCTGTGGCTGTTTTTTGTGTAGTGTGTGTTTTAAACCTTTTACTTTGAGATTTTATATATTTCAAAGACAGATTTTCTTGGTGTTTATTATTTAAGTTTAATGCTTGCTTTATTTATTTATTTATTTATTTATTTATTTATTTATTTATTTATTTATTTACAATGTACTCTACAGAATCCTAAGATCTAAATGGTATTTTATACCTCTCATTTAAGATTTAATTTAACATTTAAACTAAACTAAGAAATAATTTTGTTAATTTATACCTCGAAAACGTGCCACTAAATTAAATTAAATAAAGTGCAAAGAAAGAAAAGAAGATTCATCCAGCCGTTTTTACATAATGTTAGGTTATTGTCACCGATCAAAATATTAATTTTATCTTCCTGGACAATCACGGCCAGTTCTGGAGAACGACTTAACGCGATTTAGCACAATCTGGCACGATCTTTTACCTTAAGTTGAAAGTTGACCAACTCTTAAATTAAGTAAATTAAATGTTAAATTAGTTTAAATGAGAGGTATAAACGCACGCATAAGAAAATTAACTTTCAACTTTTAAATTCTTAGTTTATATAGTTTAAATCTTAAAAAAAATTATTTAAATATTAAATGGGAGGTATAAAGCAGGCATATAGTGAGTACAAACACCCTTTTGGTTAACTCATTCTATTAAACCATTTACTTATCGTTATATACAATACAAGTTGTCTCATAACTAAGGGGCAAATACACCAACAGGTGATAGCAGCAATAAGGGCATAGACTAGTTTTTAACATAATAGTATATTAACGTACACGTTTTATAAAGCATAATTGTATAGCAAGCGTCCATGTTAAAAAACGAGCCGCTTGCGGCGAGTTTTATAACGGGACAAGTGCTTAAAACTGCTTTATATAACACGTACGTTATACTATTTTTTCTAATTTGTAGTTTTTTCAATAAAAAACATATTTAAAAAGAAAATAAATCCTTCAAATTTTGTAAATTTTTATGTCTAAATTTTATGTTGGTAATACTATTTTTTATCATAGTAGCCTCTGGACAACAAAAATTATTTTGCGAACTGTCATTTTTTGATTTATTGATCCATTTTCACCACGAGATTCTAAAGTTATTTTAGCGATATGAGATTTGAAATTGGACGGAATACGTTGTGTGATCCTTGTACGTTCGGTACATATACAGAGCGTTCGGAAATTCGGGCGATTTTGCTACTTTTCGAATTTCAAAAGACTTGATTTTACGTCACGGCATTGCAATTTAGTATAGGGAAGATGGAAAATTCAAATAAAGTTGAAGTTAAAATCGACATTGGAAGGTGAGTAGATTGAATTTTGGATAGGATTTGGTAGAAAATGATAGCTTGAAGCATCTACAAAATATTGATTTATAGATTTATGCAACCAACATACATGACTGTTATCCACACAGAATAAAAAAGTAGGTTATCAAGCTATTTTTCCTCTGCGAAAAATGGGTTTTCTCGTAAATCACAAAGGCCGCGCCAGTCAATGAAATAAAACATTTAAACGTTACCAACATCAAATAAAGAAAAACCGCGTATCGAAATAGCTTCATTACGATACGCAAATGCGTATCGTAATAGACTTGTTATGATACCAAATTAGAAAAAAGCAATTTCGTTTTCTGTTGGATATTTTTAATTGATATAAAAGTAGCAAATGCGTAACTAGCTCTGGCTCTGAGCGTAATGTGAATATGTACATCATTTTTTTTCTAGATCCCACACACTCCAGTGTCCCCCAAACAGTTTACAATATAGCGGACGCAGTGACACACGCCCGTTTCGTCGGCACCGACCAGTCTTCAGACGGTGTAGTCCTGATGAGGATCCTTCAAGTCTTGAGGACTCTCACTTTGGCTCCTGAAGGCGCCATGTTGACTAACGAGAGCCTGTGCGAGATTATGTTGAGCTGTTTTCGGATATGTTTTGAAACTAGGATACATGGTAAGTTAACTGATGTTAACTCCCTAACATTATTATAAAATATTTATATTAATGTGCTTTTATTTTCAAGAACTTCTTAAAAAGACAGCAGAACACTATCTCAAAGACATGGTTCAGTTGGTGTTCATGCGTCTGCCGCAGTTCTCTGACGACGTGCGAGCATTGGGAGTGAAGCAACTTAAGATGAGGGCCACCGCGGGCATAGACCAAACGAGGTCTAAAAAGAGGGGCAGGCATTCCTTTAGGAAAAAGAGTCAGCCCGATAAAGGTAATGTAACTTTTTTAAAACTTTTCGAGATTTGGACCATTAGAGGAAAATTTACACTTTCTCACTTAAAAAAATGTCCATGGGTGTCACAAATAACTTCTTAAAATATCAGCATAGGATTAGGAAACACCTTGGACTTGGATTATCTGTATTTTTATAGTATATTTTTGTTGTAATAGTAATTTATGTTGGCTTTTCATTGTTCTTTGTGTATAATATATTATGTTTACATATTTTATGCTACATTAAAATGTTTGGCTTTGTTGCAGAATGATAAAAATAATTTCCACCGTTGGTGTAACAGTAATAAAATGAGTTTAATTATAAAAAAGCAGGGTTGGCAAATATCATGATATTTATGTAAATATCCAAATATCCGATATATATCCAAATTTGGATATTTGAAACTTTTTGATAAAATCAAAATGGTCTCTGGTCACTTTAATAAACTTTAATACCAATAAATTGTTTTTCAAAGCCACCTTCGATATTTATTCATAATAATTACTGTTGGAATAGTTGATAAAATGAGTTTTCTGCAAATAAGTCTTGATGCGTTAGAAGTTGCGATAGGGTTGCAATTAGGAAAAATGTTTGATTTTTAATTCTGCATCGAATGACATAAAAAGATACAGGGGTTCCTATTTGAAATAAGAAAAATAAATTGCTTTAAAGTTTGCAAAGTTTGACATTAAACTTTGGACACCCTGTACAATTCGTATTAACTTGATTGACGAGACTGTTATACCTTGTTTAATAAGTGCCTTTGTATAATTTTATTAACTAGGCATTATTTTTATTTTTTATTAATTTTTAAAACCAGTGGTGCAAAACTAATATTTTTCAGTTTTTATTTTTTTTCGCCTATATTACTGAATCGATTTCAATAAAATTTTAGGGGTATGTAGGTAACTATAGGAGGCACCCAAATAAGTATGAAAATATATGGTATGTAATTAAAAAATACACCCTCATGACGTCACACTTTTTTGGAACACCCTGTATGAAAAAAAATATTTTCCTGAAATGCGCCCCAAGTCTGCAAAATATGAAAATTCCAACGTAATTACTAAGTGAGCTATAATAGAAGACGGGAGGTGAGGTGCAGGACCCTGATATCTGTGGCCTAGACTTTTTGTCGTCTTTTTATCATAAAGCCTATTTTTACTTCGACTTTTTAACTGAGATAAGAACCAATAAAAGGAACTAACTGGAACTTTGCGTTTGAGCTCATGTTGTCTTGTGTTTATAAGGAAAACAATATCTCTAGAATAAGCTCGATCCTCATTTTACAATACCCATAAAGTTTATAATATTTTTGCATGGTAGTGTATTTTATTCGTTAATTATTTTTCAGAGGCTGGTGATGAGAACGCCGGTAAAACGATGTCTATCGGAAGTACCCAAGTTTCTACTGCAAAAGCTACAACTCCAATGTCTCCAGGAAATAACGTAGTAGATATGCAAGGACAAATTCTGCAAAGTACTTGTGGTAAGCAATTAGTAAAAGCTTCGGCCTAATAAATTAATCAAAGTTATCTCAAGGTATCCTCTCAAGGGATCCCTTGGTAGGTATACTATAGTATAATTTATCCAAAGTCAGTGTGATGACGTTCCAATCATTCCATACGGCATACAAACGGCGGTAAACAGTCTCAAAGAGACCGACTTCACAACCATGATTGTCAGATCTTTCTTCTTCAATTCTTTAAGTTTTTTTATTAAAAATGTTTCTTTTATATCAGTATTCAATTGTTAGTCAGTAACTTTCTTTGAAAGCTAGTTTGCAAATATACTTTAAACCGAGGAGTTTTGAGTGTGACAGAAAAAAATAACAAGCCATTCATTGTTATAATAATACATTCTTTAGTCCTTAAGAAACAATATAACTGAAATCAAGACAAAAAGTGTTTTCAGTGTTTAAAAACAACTAATTAACAAACCCTTGTTTCTCGTATATACTTACATTGTGCTTACAAATCAGAAAATTTTGAAGAATTTGCAACAGCATAAAATTTGTTGCGGTTGCCAAGGGATACTAGCGCCAGTTAAAGCGGCTGGTATAAGCTGAAGCAGTCTCCAGCCCGTTCAACGATCGATTCTGTCAGACAGAGATAGGCCAGTGACCGCCGATGGCGTGGAAGAGACGAAGATAAAATATACGTAATTTGGAACTTGTGGACGGGCTGGACAATGGTCCGAGAATGGAGTTCTCGTAAAAAAATTAAAGCATTTTCTGAGCAGTGTCGTGCCGTGTCAGGTTTATTTATCTGATTTTAGTTTTGTGTATAGAATTTTTGAGTTACAATATTTATTTATTTATTTAATATAATATTATTATATATACAGTGGGTTTATAAAGTGTAGTATGTACAAACACCTAAAGTAAAACAAACTTATAAGTGTGTATACGCATTTTAATTATTTGTTTGGGACGCCTATGGTTAGGAAATTCATACTGTTTTATGTCATTAAATTGACCTAAGAAACACTATAATAGTATTGAAAACGAAGCATTAATTAATCTTTTTGGTTGTTTTTATGTTTATTTTTCTAATTTTCTTTTACCATGGTATATTGCTGAATTCTTTACCTACTAGGGAAATGCATTTATTGCATTTTTATCATACTATAAAATTCTAACCATATCAGGTGCACTTAGAATGACTTCAAGTCAAACAGCATGCAGGGTAGGGCAAAAAATATAAAAATCGTTTAAGAGTAATCGATAAATAGGGAAAAACGTTATGAAAAAAAGTTAGGTATAATACCTTCTTAAATCAACCATAGTCATATCACTTCATCAAATTAAAGCAAATTTGTAAAATTTACTTAGGTTTATATTTTAAGTAACGAAAACCTTAGTGTTTGTTGCAAGTTTCGAATTTGACTAATACCTCTAAACATAAGACATTATTATTAATACATCTTTATTCTCGACCAACTTAAAAAGTTCATTATAGAGAATATAACATTAAATATACAATATATAAAATCACAAATAATAAAAATTATGTTTTGTAACTATTAATAATTCCATCGAAATTATTTAAAAAATATATATAGAATAACCATTTACAATAAAATAATAATAATATATAATATGTAAAGTTATAAAAAATAGTAATATAGTAAAATATTTTTTAATGCTTTTTTTAAAGTCCATAATTTTGATATTTCTTTAATTTTTTTTGCAAACTGTTATAAATTGTTATTCCTTTATATAATATTAATCTTTGGCCAAAAGTACTCTTTACCATAGGTGTTTGAATATGATAGTTTTGTCTCGTGTTGTAAATAATGTTGGTCGAATGAAATAATATATTTGTTTTTCTTTTATAATAATAGAGTGTATTAGAATGCATAGTTTTAATTTATAAAGCTTTTCTAAATTTAAATATACGTTTGGTTCATACAAATTTATAGTTGGTTCTAAAAAAGGAAGTTTATGTATGCATTTAATTATTTTGTTTTGTAGTTTTTTTAATGGCTGAATTGTAGTTAAATTCGCTGATACCCAAATTGAAATTATATACTGTAATTTTGAATAAACCAAAGAATAATATATATATTTTAAATATTTTAACGATATATCATTTTTAGCTTTAAACAAAATGCAATTATTGGTGAGATGTAACTTTTTAGATATTCAATATGTTTTTTCCAACTTAAATTTTTATCAATATATAAACCTAAAAATTTAATTGTATTAGTATATGTATTTAATTATATGATTATTGAAAGATAGTAAAGAAATATTATTATTTTTTAATTTTGATTTACTTATAATTTTTTGGTTACTTAAGAAACTATAGCTAAGTAAATTTTACACTTTGGCTTCAATTTGATGAATGATGCTCAAAAGCGATTTGATTGTGATTAATTGGAAAAGGTATTACATCTATAAACATAAAAATAAATCATTAGGCTTATACTTATATATTTTAGTTTTCAAAAAAAAAATGTTTAATAAATTACTATGATTTTGTATTTGGACATATTTTTTAATTCTAAACAACTTCTCTTGCTTTACTCTTGAATGATTTTCATATTTTTGCCTTACCCTGTACCCTGTTTGGATTGAAGCTATTCTAAGTGTACCTAATATAGTTTTTGATGGATATAATTTGACCTGTCTTCTAGTCTTGTCTAGCAATAAATAAATAGCGGACATGTACCTTTTGGTGATATTTAAATTTCGGTTGTGCAACTAATACAAAAATTTCCCATTTGTTGCACCTCAAACGACGACACTGTATATTTAAAAACTTAAGTACACATAATTCAATAAATTCGAGAAAAACGAAAAGGTATAAATAATTAAGAGAATATAATACAAATATTATTACGTATCTATAAATTGGCTTATCCTAGTTTAGTTTTAAATAATCTATATTTTTAATATTCTTTTAAATGTTTAAAAACCCATAGTTAAATTATTTGGCAACATATTAAAAATGTTAATACCAACAAATGAGGCATTCGTTTTTGAAAGAGGTAAATTAAAATGAGCATTATACTACCAAAGATTTGTTTGTGTCTGTTTCGTGTACTTTTTTTTTAAATTACAGATGACAGTCCATTGCTTACTGCAGATGATAAGGAGGCCGGTGGTGATATGGCTGCATTAGAAAGAAGCGATAATAACACAGGGCAGAAAATAGATGAACAGAATGATGAAAAGGTAAAGATAAAAAAAATTTACAGAGAAATTAAACATTATGTCGGCCTGACAAATGTTTAACAATTTTTTTTAAAGGGCAAATGGAACATAATATTTCATGTGCAAATCGTTACCCTATTAGAACAGTGCAAAATTTTTTCGGAAAAAGTAATTATTAACAGCATTAAATATTTAAAAAAAAAATGGAAATATAGCGCAACCAACGGGGAAAATAAATTAAAATCGATCCTAGTTACGAAGGTGAAATGGGTTGAACTTTTAGGAGTGGAAAATGGTTTTTTACGATTTCCAGCGAAACTAGATCTTCTATCGAAAAAAGTTAAATATAAAAGATGTAGGTAATGAATAGGTCTATAACTTTTGTATGAAACACTTTTTTACATAACCTGAAATATACAGAGAAAAATTTAAAAAAAAACGGTTTTTTGGTTTTTGATTTTTATCGCCTACAAAAAAAACATTTTTTCACGAAATTTGGTAAAAACTTATCTTTTTTTGTCTTAAACCCGTTGTAATTTTTTTGAATCAAAGTATTTATCTCTCCATTTTATTGTGATTTTAAACAAAAAAGAGAGACCTCAGTTTTACCCGAAAATACCCATATGCTGGAAACAGGTTTAAAAAAAACATCAGTGGTCTTTATTTTTATTGAAACGTCTACTTTTAGATGGTGTAAAAAAATATAAAATAATACTGTGTATAATAATAAATATTTTCATTCAAAAAAGTTACAGCATGTTTAAGACAAAAAAAGGAAAGTTTCTACCAAATTTCAATCAATCAAAAACAAAAAAAAACTGTTTTTAGGTTATGTGAAAAATGGTTTATATAAAAGTTGTAGACCTTTTCATTACCTACAACTTTTACCTTTAACTTTTTTCGATTGAAGGCCTAGTTTCGCTGGAAATCGTGAAATAAGTAAACCCCATTTCACACTCGTAATTCGGATCGAATTTAATTTACTTTCCCTGTTCATTGCGCTATATTTCCTTCCTTTTCCATCATACTTCACGCTGTTATTAATTTTTATGATTTTTTACATTTTCAAAAGGTATCTGTACTGGCCTATACAGCCAATTTTCAAAAATATTCATAATAACAAGACAATGAGCATAGATCGGATAAGCATAGAGAAACTACACACCTACATATAAGCAGTGGCGTAGCGTGCAGGGGGCCAGGGAGGGCGACCGCCCCCCCCCGCCCTTTGAACTCTTTCCCAAACGGCGCCCCTTCCCACTATCCCAGTTCAATTTCACTTCACATGATAATAATTGTTAATATTGTTTACCTATCGCAGCAAGAAAAAAATTTCTCCACGACCATTACTGAATGCAATAATTCCAAAATCATTTTTGATAATAGAATGTAAAAATTCTCGCTCTTGAGTTGGAATATTTATTCTGAAACACTTGCTTCTTATGCGTTTTGTGTGTATTTTCATTCCATAACAAGATACGGAATGAATATTCTGTAATTGATATAAACGACATAGGTTGCCATGAATTTCGAAACTGTCAGTGTCAGATAAAAATGGCCGCGTTGTAATAATTATTTTCAGACAAATTTTAGTGCAAGTCAAAAACTGAGTGAAAAATCGGATGAATCAGATATGGAACTGAATGGTCGTGGAGAAAATATAGTCTGCTACTCGGTTCGAATGAAAATTCGATACTCACGCTCGCGTTCGGAATCTTCCACTCGGATCGAATTTTCATTCCAACCTCGTTACAGAATCTACTATACTATATTTATGAATATAAATAATATTTATATAACAAAACCCTCATCTTATTATTATTTTATTTTCACTACTTGATTTCATTTATAATTAAAATATTATTTGCCACGATCAATAATTTGTATTCGTTCAGTTATTTTGGTTTAACAATTAAAAATTGCTTGAAATCTCTAATTTACTAGAGACTAAATTTTATCTTTTTAAAAGTAGTGTGTTATTGTCGCCAATGAGAATAATATGCTCATATTATTATGTAATATGCATAAAATATTTTATAGAGTTTTAACAAAATTCCCCTTGTCGTAAACATATTCTGTTTTCATGTGACCATTTTAGACATGACGAAACAAAAACTTTATTTCTCAGGCCAAAATTTACTAATAAACGAAATTATACATTAGCAGTGATGCGCCCTCTGAACAAGGGCGTAATAAGGGGGTAATTACTCCCCCCTCCCCCAGGACCCATAATGAGCTATGAAAACGAAGCACTTTTTTTTAATTGATCAATTTTTTTGTGATTTTCTTAAGGATCTTGTGTATTTTATATTTTTCCTACTTGAAAATCAGGCAGCATCATCGAAAAAAGGGCGTGGCACCCAAAATTTTTCGCCTGCGGCGCTATTGACGCCCCCCTCCCCATGAAAAAATTTCTACGCCCTTACCTTTGAAGCTTCCGCCCCCTCCGCCCCTTCAACCACGCTACGCCACTGCATATAAGATTACTGATTTATTGTATAAATTATTTTAGGAAAAGATGTCAGAACCGACATCATTAGATTCCGAAATACAAAAGTCACCCACAGACACGCCAGTTAGCGAACAATCTACGCTAGACGGCCAATGTATCTCTTCAAATGACATCAACAAGGAATATGTCAATCAGAGAGGAATAAGGTTTACTCCGCAGATGCAAGACGATCTTGTTTTGTTGCCTTATGGTTTGGCGTGTGTCAGAGAACTATTTAGGTAGGAAACAGATGCAATTTATATTTTATACTATGCAGAGAGTGAAATTTTTTTTGCAAATATAATCTACATAATATGAAAATTGTAAATTTTTAGGTTAACCATTATGCAGAAATAATCGTATATAATATCATAAGAGAGAAAATTTTGCCGATACAAAATTTTCTCTCGAATGATATTCGACAAGACTATTTCACAAGAAAACAATAAAAACGCATTGTTTATTTAGCAAACTAGAAACTTTATTTATTTATTACTAATATTTAACGTACAGTTATTATAAGTAATAGTTTGTCCATTCTTTTCTATTAAAGCATGGTTTTGGGTATGATTAACTTGCATTTGAGAAGTCCACATGCTTCATTTGTTGTTCTGAGATTTTCGATGAGCTTCAGATGATGACTAGGATCTAGCTGCAGATATGGTTTCAGGGAATTTGCGTTTGAGTGGCCTGTTAACTTAATCAACTCTTGTTCCCCAACACCTTGTTTTTAATAGGGCAGACACAGCGGAAGATCGATGAGAATGATTTGTTATTTTATGCTTCTTCATATCTATTCCAATTCTTTCCGCTGAAGTTTTGGTCCACTTAGATACTGTATTTATTCCTAGTGGAGTATTTTTGAACCAACATCCCTTCTGTCATTTTGGATGAACGGAGAGAAATAGTGTGAAATGTTTTACCCTCTTTTTTCCAATTATTTTAAAAATAATCTTACAGGGCATAAGTCTTTGTTTGATGAATTTCTTACCAACCATTTGCTGTTTGCCTATCCTTTTGACCCACCTTGAGCTGTCTTGGAAAATATGCTGTTATATTCAATTCGTCCGGTAAATTCTTCCATGGTATCAAACTCCTTTTGAAAATATTGAATTTTGCAATTTACGGCCTCATTGCCTCTCCAAGCTAGTTAAAATCAGCAGAGATGGTAACACTTTTTTTGTGTTTCCTCGGAATTTTTTTCATTGTAGCTTTGCATTATTGTTTGTAAATCTTTGGTAGATAATGCTTTTGAAGTTACTTACTCTTTTCCTGACAACTTTGGAGCTGCTTTCTATTTGCGTCTCTTGCCATTCGCGCATTTAAAGGAAATATCCGTAAAAGGGTCAATCTTTATTTCGTATTCTGGAAAATACATTTCTTGAATCATTTTTGCTGTAGTGTTCCATATAGCCTTTACAGAATATTCTTTATAGTCTTCGCCATTACCCTTCTTCATATTAAAGGCGTAATCTTCGAGGATTTTCGCTAGTTCCATCACACTAGTACATTTTTCCAGTTTATAATTTCTTACCATTAGAAACTCTAAGAACTGTGCCCAAATTGAGTTCTTGCATTTCTGTGTGTTAAATGGAATATTTTTAGCTATCGATTTTTTTATTTCTTGGATAGATTGGCATCCAAATCTTACATTTTCGTTTAAATTGCTCTTTTTGTCTTTTTCAAACCAGGATGACATTTGTCAGACTAACAATAGTTTTTACCTGACATCTATCAAAATTATGCCGCTGAAATAACCATCTTGTTGATTTTGTCCAGGTGTAGATAATTAAGAGTTTTTTCATATATAATATCACAAGAGATAAAATTTTCAAAAGGTATGAAAGTTTGTTGCTTGGCAATTTCGCGAATGACATTTTTGACAAAATCACGAGCCGTCAGGCGAGTGATTTTGTCGAAAATGTCATGAGCGAAATTGCTTAAAAGCAACAAACTTAAATAAATCCTTGAGAACAATTTTGCTTACACAATTTTTTCTCGAGTGGTATTCGACATGACTATTTAACTAGAAAAAAGACAAAATTTTGCCGCGGCAAAAATCACATGTGAATTTTGTCCAGGTAGGTGCAGGTAGTAATTTTGCCAGTGTAAAACACTCTAGTTAAATAGTCACTAGAAAACAGGCTGTTGCTATGATATTTTGCCAGTAAAAAACTCTAGTGAAATAGTCGGTATAAAATCTTATTTCAATATTCCATCAATGCATCAATAATATTTTTTTCCATATGTTGTCAACTTTATGCCGGTCACTGTATATTGCATATCCCAATGTATCTATTATATTATGGCCCGAAATTTTAGGTAGAGCTGAATAGGAAGACTGTTATTACTTTATTACACACCTGGAAAAATAACTCCGTTCTAACAAATCAAATTAATTTATTTTTAGGTTTTTAATAAGTTTGTGCAATCCGAACGATAAGCAGAACACTGAAGTGATGATCCATTTAGGATTAACTTTATTGACAGTAGCTTTCGAAGTAGGCGCAGACAGTATTGGCAGACATGCTGCTCTGCTGTCATTGGTCAGGGATGATTTATGTAGAAATTTATTTTCGGTAAGAAGCACAAAAACTTTTCTTGTAACTAATTTGGAGCAACAAACTTATTAATTGGGAAATAATATTATGATCTGGTATATAGTAGAATACAATTTCTATAACAAAAGAACTTTTCTTTTATGTATTCGGCCATTATGGCCAGCAAGTGAATTTTATATACAGGGTGGAATTTTTAATTGGAATAAATTCAGTATTAGGAAGCCTCTTTATTTGCTGAAAAAATGCAGAACCACGGCTGCATTTATTTTTAGTTTGGCATACTTTTTTCTTGTCTTTATGCAATTTACCCCTCTTTTTGGGGGTAGAAACCGCCCCGAACTTTTTTTCAAATGTAAAGGTATGTAGCTCGTTGAAAAGGACATAAAAAAAAAGGAATACTACCCACTATTTACTTTTGCCTGGTGCTAATTACATTATTTTCTTCATAGAGTAAAAGTTCCAAATCTGCATTATTTTCTTGTGCTTGATACCATCGAATAGAATGAATAGATCATTATAAGCAGTTGCATTTATTAATTACAAATCCTTTACTCTCAAAATCATGAACAATATTCAGTACTGTTAGTTTGCTTGAAATGGGTCTATCACGAAACAAGCAGAAAACATTACGGATACTCTATCTATAATATACCGTGCGAGCAAAAATTATTTGCATCAAAGAGGGCCTTGCATCTAAGGACGTAATGCTTAGCCGTAGAGCTTAATACCTGTTGGGTGTCAGTAACTACCTGAATTAACTAACAATCAATCAGTTATTCCGTCATCTTTGACAGTCGTTACAAGTAATTTGATTCATCGCTAATTTTTCCAATTTCTTGTACAATTCACACAATGGGCTTTATGGAACAGCACAAAACATTTATGGTTGAAGCGTATTTTCGAAACGGGGTTAGAGTAAATTGTGAGTGGCAATACAAGTAATACAACCCGGGTTTGTGCATGGACGATTTTCACGAACATTTTCCTAACGTTGCTTTATTGCTGGGGATTTTTATCATTGCCTGAAAAGAACCGTGGCTGTGTTTAGGGAAACAGGTTCTATACAATACAAAAAAGGAGCAGGAAGACCATCTGTAAGAACAGAAGAACTTGTTGCAAACGTTCGTGAAATAATGCAAAATACGCCAACAAATTATATAAGACGCCTGTTCCAAGAAGTGGGAGATCCTTTGGAACATGCAGGACTATTCTTGAGAAGCAGCTAAATTTATTTCCTTATACAGTGCACGTATGAATTGTGTAAATACAAATTTAGAACAATTACAAGAAAGGATTATCCAAGAATGTGGTAACATTTCTCTAGAGATGCTGGTCAACACTTTCGAAAATAGGAAGAGACGTGTGAATTTAAGCTTGAATTTGAACGAATTTCAGCAATTTATGTAATTATTTTTCTTTTTCTTTCTGTATATTCTTACTTTGTTAATTTTGTAAACAACAAAAATAAATTTGTATTTGTCTACTTATTTCATTACTCATTAGTTTGGCATATCATGTCATAATATGAATTTGACAAAATTGTAACCTAGATTTGGTTAGATATATCGTTCCCATATCATTGTGATCTAAACCAAGCCCTACGTTTTTTAATCCAAGCCCTCTTTGATGCAAATAATTTTTGCTCGCACGGTATAATATACATAATCAATAATATTTTTTTTGATAATTGAAATATGACTGTATTTTCTAGCTTTTGAGTAGCGAAAGAATATCGATATTCGCCGCCGATCTGCAGGTGTCTTTTCTGATGTTCGAATCATTGCGGACCCACTTGAAGTTTCAAATGGAAAAATATCTGACCAAATTGATAGACATCATTGTCAGTGAAAACCAAAAAGTAAGTTTATCTAGCTCACACTGCTATAGTAGTGTATTCTGACTCGAGACTTTCTCCTTACATGTTAATTCTTTAAATTAAGATGATACAACAATTATTTATTTTGCTGAAACTCTTCCAGAAATGTATTTGGATATTAATAATGATTTAAAAATACTTCTTTCTTGGCTTCAATCAAATAAACTTACGTTAAATTTTACAACATTATCTTTTATGTTTATAACTAAAAATAAAATAAATTCCATCATTAACCAACCCCTTAATATTTAATAAGGAAAATATTTAATATTCAAAAACGACAAAAAATTTTTGATTAGTTTTAGACGAAAATTTAAATGGGAAGTGCCATATCCAGTATATTATCAACTCGATATCTCCTTTGGTATCTGTTTTGTACAGAGCTAGATATTTCATTCTTTTGAAATATTAAAAAAAATATATATTTTTTATTAATATATTCAAAATTACAATACTTAGCTTCTGTATGGGGATCTGCTTGTTTATCAAACTTAAAACCATTACAAAAATGGCAAAATAAAGTTATTAAATACATAAATTACCACATTTAGAACCCACTGTTAATCTATATAGACCAAAGGGGTATTTACACGTTCAAAACATTTATAAATTTAAAATTTGTATTCTAATTTACTCTATTATTTTAAAAGAAAAAAAAATCAAACATAGCACTTCAGGAGAATAAGACATTACATGATCATAACACCAGACCTTATATAAATTATCAAACTATACCAGTAAAAAGTAATTTCGGAAAAAAAATCGCTTTTATATGACGGAATAATAAGATATAACAATCTTCCAAAAAATATCAGAAAAATAAAAAAATTGTCAACTTTTAAAAAACAATTTAAGAGATATTTACTGAATTAAATTATTTATACTATTTTTTTTTCATGTTCTACTGAAGTAGCCGATACTTGATGGAAATTCATGATTACAGAATTAATAAGTAACACTATGGTTATAATTTCCACTATATGTTTTTATTTAAAATGCCATAACAATTGTTTCGGCACACAGTGCCTTCGTCAGATGGTCTAACTATCGTAGATAGTTATATAATAATATATAAGTCAAGGTCACTTCTGGTCAAACCGGAAGTGCTAACAAATTGAAAATTATGCCAATAAATGCAGACTCATCTCTTATGCATAATCTCAAAATTTCATTTTAATATCTATAAATACAGAAAAGTTATAGGGGTGAACGTCTTTTGAGAAACACCCGGTATAGTTAGTTTTTTTTAGTATTAAAATTTGTTCCAATATAACGTGTTTTTTAGGTTACCTACGAACACAAAGAAATAGCTTTGGACAATATTCTACAACTGTGGAGGATACCTGGTTTCGTAAACGAACTGTATCTAAATTACGACTCGGACATGTATTGCACGAATTTGTACGAGGATTTGACGAAACTACTGGCAAAAAATGCATTTTCAGCAACAAACGGCGTTTGGCACACGCACTTGTTGTCTTTGGATGCGCTTTTGACAGTCATAGAAGGTAATGTCTGTTTTTCTACAGCATAAATTTTGTGTTCGACAAACTTGAGGTTCAAAGTATTAAATTCCCGTGACAAATCAAAGAATATTCCGACAACCACCTTGTTTGATTCTAGTTCTTGATGTATGAATTGAGTTAGTTGAAATGCAGCTGTCTCGGTAGTTTTGCCCCGTTGATGAGCCCTTTGATTTGACATCCCACTCGAATAAAAATTTACCTTAGATGGGTGGTTTACCCCCCCCCCCCCCCCCCCAAAAATTTGTTTTTTAAACATGGATATTTTATTAGTGGGCTTGTAAAACTATCATTTTTTTTAAATTTTGGCGCTTCCATGGGGCTTCAAATAATAATTTGACAAGCGTTCAAAACGTTCATGGTTATAGGGGAACAAATGCTGTTATTGTCATGCGCCATCTGTATGTCATGACCAGTTTTTATTTTAGGTATTGAAATTCACTCTTCGGAAACCAAAGCCCAAAATGACATGTCCGGAAGTAAGAAGACTGTCAGTGAAAGTAGTGAACTCGTAGAACAAATTGGTAACATTATCGGCAAAAATAACAGAGTTAAATATGCTGAAAATATTCCGTTACTAAGCGAATTGTTAGATAAGAAAAGTATTAAAAAGGTAAGTAAAAAAAAAGTTTTAAGCTAAATAAAATTAATAGAAAAGGTAAATTATTGTTATTTAAATCTTACATAAAGCTACTAACTGAGAAATTGCATTAAAAAAATTCGTTTTACTTTTGAAATTAAATCTGCTATTGGTTAGTAAATCAAAAATTAAGTTAACTGATCATTTCGATTGTGAAAGTATAATTTCTGATGTCATTGATGTCACAATCAAAGTTGCTATTTTGTTCATCCGGAAGAAGAGGGCTGCATCTAAAAAATGTTTTTCAGGAGAGTTTACGTTGTAATTTAATTTTAAATAGTTATTCTATTAAAATAGTGTCGAGTTATCATTTTTATTTTGTAAATAAGCTTTTACAAGTACTTTAAGATAATATCAATACCGTGTTACGAGCAAATTAAAGCTAGGGAGAGGTTGAAAGATTTAAATGTCTTCCTTAGCATTGAATATCAAACTATAAGAATGGCGGATGTCCGAGAAAAGTTGACAACCCAGTTTTAGACGTATTGGAGGTGGTTTGGCCGCCATTGTGGAGTTGATCGTAACTCTAACCTAAAATCTGTCGTTATAATGCAGCGCCTCGGCAACAGATGTATCAAATTCACTGATGTGATGTCGTGGTGTTGCCGCATATCGTATTTTATTGGAATTTTTAATGATATGAGCATTTTTAACAGACAATAAATGTATGTTTTTGATAATAATATGTACGCTGATTACTCCGGGGTAATTGGACCGATTTTCACAATGATTTTACCGTTGCATTGGGTGTTAAATGTTAAACAAATAAAAGTAGATAAAAAGCGACAGCAAGTATAACTAAAATAGGTTTTATTTCGTCGAAAAATAGCAAAATGCGTAATACACTAACACAAACAAACTGGATGTTTCTTAAGTAAGAAAGTAAAACTTACTTATTTTAACCATTTTGAAAAGTAGTAATAATTGCAAATTAAAACCAAGTTATACAAACAAACTGCACATCATTCATATTTTACCCAATATATACGTTGTAGCGTAGGTATGTATTAAATAGTGAGACTCGTCATTTAATTCTGTTAGAAATAGAATACATGGCGGTCAATATGTTTTCATGTAGGTAATTAACGTTGGGACGTCAAAAGGTTGAAAATATTATAAGCTACAAAGCAATTAAAAATACAGACAATCTAGACTATATATACTATAGGTAGGAAAATAAATGTAAGCTACTTAAATCTAGGATAGGTGTAGATACTTATGTGAAATTAAGTTTTACGATAAGCTATAAAAATAAATTTAAAAAACTCATGCAGCAACTCAAACAGACAGGCGGCAACAATGTTTTAATTTAGCAGTGAAAAGGCTTGTCGTTAGTGGCTGCATCAACACGCTTTATTGTTGGTGAACTCATTGTGCCATCTATGAATTTAACGTAGCCGATTTAGGAAATTTGCTTATATGGCCTTCTTATATAGTTTGATAATCAATGTCCTTAGTAAACAAACATACTTTTTTTAATAGTGTACACGGGTTTTGTTGCAACACAAAATGTAACTTTCTTCGCGATCAAATTTGAAGCGTTCGTTGTCAAAGTCAGTGACAATTGTGGCGCCGTCTCTTAAAGTCCGGAGAGTTAAGTAGCCCACAGCGCAAACTCACTTGTACCCTTCTCTCCCATAAAGCTGCAGTAAATTTGAGGATAAAAATTAAAAACTGATGTTTTTTGAGATGTAAGTATCCCTCTACTTCCAGATGAACGATTTAATTATTGTTTAAAATCTTTGTGCGACCCAACATGTAATTATTTAATTAATTTTTAGTGGTTACCTCAAGGCACCGAGCATTTCAACACCAAACCTAAAAAAGGCATACAGTTCTTCCAAGAGCACGATGTTTTAAAGAGCGAGCTAGATACGCATGAAGTGGCTTTGTTTTTAAGAGAAAACCCTGCTCTCGACAAGAAGATGATAGGTAAAAGGAACCTAATTTTGCTATTATTTCCTAAAGCTAGCCTTTTCGAGCAAGATCTTATAGAATCGTTGAAGTATACCGTTGTCTAATAATAATAATAATAATATATCTTTATTCTCAACCAACCTTAAAAAAGTTTATTACATAGAATATAACACCAAATATACAGGGTTTTTCTGTATATTTTGGAGCACTCCTGGAGCTTTTATTTGAAGACCTAGAAAAAACTTTAAATTACCAACGTTGCATGATTTCTCCTGAACTGCCAGAATTTGTTATCGGACAAAACAAATGAACATCGTAAATTTGTTTAATAATGCCAATGTCGATTTTTTAAAATGGAACACCCTGTATATTAATTTTTTTTTTAACTCCTCACTCTTTTCTGATTCCAAATATGTATATATGTTATATGTTTACTTTAGTCATTTAGGCAAAATTTCATTGCAAAATATTTCGATTTATTAATAATTATTGAATTTTTCATCTTTAGAGTAACCCATTATACCAAGACAAGACCATTCAAGGTATGAAATATTATTTTTGAGACATAAGTCAGTTGCCATAAGCGATTTATAACAACCAAATTGTTTCTCAGGGCAATCTAGATTTTCTAATCCGCAATATTTTGAAATGAAATTTTGCCTTAACGACTAAAGTAAACATATAACATATATACATATTTGGAATCAGAAAAGTGTGAGGAGTTAAAAAAAAAATAATATACAGGGTGTTTCATTTTAAAAAATCGACATTGGCATTATTTAACAAATTTACGATGTTCATTTGTTTTGTCTGATAACAAATTCTGGCAGTTCAGGAGGAATCATGCAACTTTGATAATTTAAAGTTTTTTCTAGGTCTTCTAATAAAAGCTCCAGGGGTGCTCCAAAATATACGGAAAAACCCTGTACAATATATAAATTCACAAAAAATAATAAAAATCATGTATAGTAACTATTAATAACTCCATCGAAATTATTCAAAAAAAAAAATATATAATAACCATTTACAAGAAAAAATATTAATATACAGGGTTAGTTGAAATAACCGGAACGGCTAATTTTCTTCAAAACTACCAAGGCTAAATCAATGAATTTTGGTACAGGTGGATAACTTAAAAAATTGAATTGAAAATTGACCATGGCGACGTTGCCAGATTTTTAGTTTTTTCTGTAACTCGAGAAATGTTTTTTTTCAAATGTAACACTACTCTTTTTTTTTAATTGAATTCGATTCCTCCCATCAACATTACCATTTCCTGATAGTATCAAATTTTTATCTCAAATAGTTCTATGGGAAAAACAGTTATTTAGTTACAACTCTAACTCCAATCTATTTCCATTTAAAATGGTTTCAAATAATGTCAAAAGGAAGGTTGGTAGACATAATGTACCTAGTGATGGGCAAATACCCGGTAAATATATTTTGGGTAAATACCCGGGTTAATACCCGGGTATTTACCCAGATATTTACCCGGACCCTTAATGGATATATAAATAGATTTAGGGTTTTTTATATATTTTATTGGAAATGTAAATTAGTAAAATCCTTTAAGTCGTATTTAAAATCAAATAAAACAACACATCAATAAAAAATAATAAAAACATAACATTAACATTACTAGGAAGCTAATAATATGAGTTAAACAAAATAAAAGAAAAACAGTGAAATTTTTTTAACATGTAAAAACATAATCTCGATTTTCTAGACTACGACTAGCAGAGATACTCCTTATAGGATAGGAGTAGAACGAATAAATATATAAAAAATATTAAAATGAATAAACAGTATAATAATATAATAATCTGCATAAATTATGTTGTTTCTTTATTTTAAGGAAAAAACCCAATCTTCCCACGGATAAATATCTTTCGGGTAAATACCCGGTATTTACCGGGTATTTATGAATTTACCCATCGGGTAAATACCCACGGCCCATCACTAAATGTACCTAATAGTATCGATAACGATAATAACAACAAACTAACAATAACATAGCTAATAAAAATTACTTACATATTATTGGTTTCATAATCAAATTAATGCAGTGTACTATAATATGTAAGTTATTTTTACTAGCTATGTTATTGTTAGTAGTTGTTTGTTGGTATTATCGTTATCGATACTATTAGGTAGGTACATTATGTCTACCAACCTTTCTTTTCACATTATTTAAAACGTTTTTAAATGGAACCAGATTGGATTTTTTTAGAGTTAGAGTTGTAACTAAATAACTTTTTTTCCAATAGAACTATTTGAGATAAAAATTTGATACTATTAGGAAATGGTAATGTTGATGGGAGGAATCGAATTCAATAAAAAAAAGAGTAGTGTTACATTTGAAAAAGAAAACATTCCTTGAGTTACAGAAAAAACTAAAAATCTGGCAACGTCGCAATTGTCACTTTTCAATTCAATTTTTTAAGTTATCCACCTGTACCAAAATTCATTGATTTAGCCTGGGTAGTTTTGAAGAAAATTAGCCGTTCCGGTTATTTCAACTAACCCAACCCTGTATAATACGTTAAAGTTAGTTCAGTTTTAAAAAATATTTTTTTATAGTGTTTTTAAAAGTCCATTATTTGGATATTTCTTTAATTTTTTGCGGCAAACTGTTGCAAATTGTTATTCCTTTATATAATATTGATTTTTGGCCAAAAGTACTCTTTACCATCCCAACTAGCATCAAAGTTATAGAAACCGTCACTGATTGACACTGTTACTATGTTTAGGTAAAAAAATAGTAATTGATACCAAATAACTTACTATGAAGTTTAAGCCTCTAGTACTAGTAAGTCAGAAAAATTAGTGGAATTTGCGTAACACCTACCTAATTTTGTGACCATATAGGGCCATTACTTTGTGGTAAGTTTCAGGGTTGCTAGAACCGTGTCGCGTCAAGGTTTAGCTACTTGTATAACACCAAAACTTTAAAGTAAAAAATAGTTGTCGCCATAACGACAAAAATGTGACTTTAAAGTCGGCGTGACTACAAAGTGTTTTTAAAGGTACCCACAACCACATAGGGACAATAAAAATACCATACAGTTAGCCACTTCTATGTAACATTGTAAAGTAACCGATTCGTAAGCGTTTCTGTGTTTTCTTACTATAAAGTAATATTGACCTTTCAAACTATTAAAAAATTACCTTATAGTAGTGGCTACAAGACCAAATTACTTTAAAGTAACTTTTACCGTAAATCTTATACAGGACACATTTCCTTTTCAATATAAATTTAGTTCTTAGCAGTACGCGTGTAGTATACTGAAGCAGTAAAAAAGTGCACGATAATGGAAGCTAGACGAAAAATAATTGGAGAACAAAAATATCGTCATTCTTCTACATTTTATAGAAAAGTGAGAACTTAATAAATAACACTGCTGGCATCTTGCTTTAAGAGTTCCCTCTGAGATTGGGCGAGATGTTCTGGCCAGAAAATAGTTTTATTTTTTTCCCATTGATGTGAGTGGTGTGACAGCGGTAAAATATACCCCCCGCTTTTCCTTCGTTGCCACAATTTTAAAACAAGCCATGTTGACTCACACAGACAACACACAATTAATTTTAAGGTTAGTTTAGAGCGGACCTTTAAAGAGGCGCGGCTAAAAACCCGACAGGGTTCCTGTCAAGTGCACGTACTCGGGTTCGGCATAATTTAAAGAAGTAACGGAAATAACTACGAAGTTCCAAAACTGACGAATTATTACTTTAAAGTTCCAAATAGGAACTTTAATGTAACGATAACTTCAAAGGATAATTTCTAGGTAGCGCCTCCGTGTTTGTTACCACAGAGTAACAAAAATTTGAATTTTTAGGTAACAAATTCTACTATAGAGTAAAATAAACTTTAAAGTAGAATTTTTTGTGAACTCGCTACTTATGCATAAGTAAATTCTACTTTAACGAATTAGAGGTAATATTCCGCCATGTTTTATAGAAAAATTGGGACGCCATTTGTGGAAACATTTTAATTTGCGTAAAAGCACACAATATACGTCCTATATTATCTGTTTATTAACAAAAACCTTTATTTTTTACGGTTTCTAATCATTAGAGACCTTTTAAAACTGCTAACTCTTTAAAGTAAATATTTTTATATTTTAGCATTTCTTCTATTTTAAGAATTTTTTTCTTCATGCAGCTTTATTTTGAGTGGGAGTTGTTATTTTCAGATTTATCATAATTAATTTTCACAGAAAAATTTTATGCGTTTTTGTTTTACCAAAAATTAAAGCCTAAATATTGATATATTATTTTAAATGATTAGGTAAGTAAACAAAAAATATAAATTGACATTGTGAAGTTGATAATAATATATTATTTAGAGACGACAAGATACATTATTTTAGTTGAAAGAAAGAGAGACCAAATAAATATCTTCACGGTTGGCATGATGGGTAAAAGTCCCATTTTGGTTGAAATTACCATACATTTACGGGTTCGCGACGTTCCTGAAACGGTCTCGCAACGTAAATTTGACAGTTCCGGTAACGATACAGGCACGTAAACGTTACTGCAAAATCTTTCCCCATTTTGGTAACAACGTGGTGAAGAAACGGTGCCTAAACGGTTCCGGATACTAGTAACACTAACTTTAAAGTTCTTTATGTAGTCGAGGTTACGTAGCGGCGACTAAAATTGCTAGTTGGGATAGGTGTATGAATATGATGATTTTGTCTCGTGATGTGAATAATGTTGGTCGAAGGAAATATTATATTCGATTGTTTTTCTTTAATAATAATAGAGTGTATTAGAATGCACAGTTTTAATTTATAAAGCTTTTATAAATTTAAATATCCATTTGGTTCATACAAATTATAGTTGGTTCTAAAAAAAAAGGGAAGTTTATGTATGCATTTAATTATTTTGTTCTGTAGTTTTTTTAATGGCTGAATTGTAGTTAAATTCGCTTATCCCCAAATTGAAATCATATACTGTAATTTTGAATAAACCAAAGAATAATATATATTTTTTAAATATTTTAACGATATATAATTTTTAGCTTTAAACAAAATGCCAATTATGGGTGAGATGTAACTTCTTAAATATTCAATATGTTTTTTCCAACTTAAATTTTCATCAATATATAAACCTAAATTAATTAATTATTATTAAACACCCTTTCATAAAACCTAAACTTCTTTTTCAAATAACAAGTTTCATGACAAAATATACTTTTTACAATTTTGACAGGCATTAATTTTTTTTCAATATTTCATCAATAAAAAGTGTTCACTTAACTTTGTGCCCGTCACTGTATATTCTTATTATTTTAGGTGAATATATAAGTAATCGAAGTAATCTACACATATTGGACGCTTATGTCAAGACTTTTAACTTTACTGGAGTAAGGATTGATGAAGCCTTGAGAAGTTTTTTGGAGGCATTTAGGTTACCCGGTGAAGCTCCGACGATATCCCTTATTTTGGAAAATTTTGCTGAACATTGGCATGTAAGAGACAATGCATTTTCTCTTGTAAAGATGATATGATGTCACCCTAGTATCAAAATGCTCACCGGCTTTAAAGCCCGGTTACGATTTGGTTCCTCCTGTTACTTCTCTTTATAAAATATTTTGTTATGAATTTGTTTTTAAAAAGTTTGGCCGGTACTATATTATTTTTGTTGTTGAGAAACAATCTTAAAATAATGGTAAGTACGTGTATGTAGCATTCCTGTAAATTATCAACCTGTCATGAACTTAAAAATTAGACATGTGATTTTTCGTCCCGAATATAACCAGAGTTTTTCGCGGCGGTTGACCGTGCCAACGGGCCAAACATGAAAACAAATCCTTAACAAAAAGTTTCATAATAATAAGTGAGAGGAGGAACTTTGGTAACCGGGCCTTTAAAGCTCGGCTGCGCCTCGTCCATCAATTTACATCCTCGTCCAAAAATTTGATTTTCCTACGGGGTGCAGAACTGCAGATACTATTTTTTTTGCCATCGAAAATAAAATTTAAAAATTGAACATGTAGTTATGTACCGGGTGTTCCACCTAAGGAGGTAATCGGCTATATCTCAGAAAGTAATAACACTAGGACTTTGGGAAAAATATATATCGATAAAAGCGGCCAAGAGAAATTGCTGGAAATTATTTTTAAGTTCGAAAAATGACCGCTAGGGGGCGTAAGAGAACTTTCAAAATAGGAATGCCGATTTTCTCTTGATTTTTCTTAATAAAAATATGTTAAAAATATAAGCATTTTATTCTTCATAAAATTAAGCAACTTTATGTTACAAATCGTTTTTTTCTATTTTCAATAATAAAGTGGTGGGAGAAGGTCAAACCTTTTTTCTTTCAAACGCTGATATCTCTGCTTTGGATAAACCGATTTTATTCAACTTGGTCTTGAAAAAAAGTTCTTCTTTTCCTCTACACGTAGATCTATTACCTATACCATATCGATTCTGATAGTGGCCACTAGATGGCGTTTTTCCGTAATTCCTCAATGAATAAGGATTTTCTGAAAAAAATCAAATGTTATGATATGCCTTTTTCATCATATTTTATTTTAGGCTTATAAAGGCTATTAAACAGTGGAATAAAAAATCCAGGTCCGTATTTAAAATAAAAAAGTTGATGATGGTCGCTCGAATCCGAAACGTCGGATTAAAAAACTAACCCCCCCCATCAGCTTGTAGAGGAGGAGAAGTTACTATAAGGAACTGAAAAACGCAACGTGAACGTCATTAAACCAGTGATTTAATTGATTAATGAATATTTTAAAAAATGGCCTATTTTTCCATATTAATTATTATTATCCCTAATTTCTTTAGTTTAACAAAAGATATCACGTTGTGGTTTTCAGTTCCTTATAGTAACTTTTCCTCCTCTACCAGCTGCTGGGGTCAGTTTTTGAGGAATTACGGAAAAACGCCATCTAGTGGCCACCATCAGAATCAATATGGTATAGTTAATAGATCTACGTGTAGAGGAAAAGAAGGGCTTTTTTTCAAGACCAAGTTGAATAAAATCGGTTTATCCAAAGCAGAGATATCAGCGTTTGAAAGAAAAAAGGTTTGACCTTCTCCCACCACTTTATTATTGAAAATAGAAAAAAACGATTCGTAACATAAAGTTGCATAATTTTATGAAGAATACAATGCTTATATTTTTAACATACTTTTATTAAGAAAAATCAAGAGAAAATCGGCATTTCTATTTTAAAAGTTCTCTTACGCCCCCTAGCGGTCTTTTTTCGAACTTGAAAATAATTTCCAGCAATTTCTCTTGGCCGCTTTTATCGATATATATTTTTTTCCAAAGTCCTAGTGTTATTACTTTCTGAGATATAGCCGATTACCTCCTTAGGTGGAACACCCGGTACAGTTGCGTTTTCTGAAAGATTTTTTTTATTATTTTTATTTATTATTTTCAACCAACTTAAAAAAGTTTATTACAGAGAATATAACACCAAATATACAATATATAAATTTACAAATAATAAAAACCATGTTTAGTAACTATCAATAACTCCATCGAAATTATTCAAAACAAATATATATACAATAACCATTTACAAAAAAAAATTTAATACCTATTTTATAATACGTTAAAGTTTTAAAAAATATTTTTTTAGCATTTTTTTAAAAGTCCATAATTTTGATATTTCTTTAATTTTTTTCGGCAAACTGTTGTAAATTGTTATTCCTTTATATAATATTGATTTTTGACCAAAAGTACTCTTTACCATTGGTGTTTGAATATGATGATTTTGTCTCGTGATGTGAATAATGTTGGTCGGGTGAAATATTATATTCGATTGTTTTTCTGTAATAATAATAATATAGTGTATTAGGATGCATAGTTTTAATTTATAAAGCTTTTCTAAATTTAAATATCCATTTGGTGCATACAAATTTGTCGTTGGTTCTAAAAAAGGAAGTTTATGTATGCATTTAATTATTTTGTTTTGTAGTTTTTTTAATGGCTGAAATGTTAAATTCGCTGATTCCCAAATTGAAATCATATACTGTAATTTTGAATAACCCAAAGAATAATATATATTTTTTAAATATTTTAACGATATATAATTTTTAGCTTTAAATAAAATGCCAATTATTGGTGAGATGTAACTTCTTAAATATTCAATATGTTTTTCCATTTATGTAGATTTATAAAAACTGCTGCTGTAAATCTTCCATTAATGCGATGGCAAATGCCAAGCCTTCTTGAAGTTGTATACCCCCAGACATTAACTGAAAATCTACCGCTAGTTTTCATCCTTTGTGTGTATTTTTCTTCAAATCTGATATTTGGAGGTCGACAAACTCTTACAGTAAAAAGATTCAAAGGTCTTTTCACCCGTGAAAACAACATTTTCCGGTTTTGACATTTAGTTAATTTCATGGACAAGCGAGTAATACTAGCTGCCCTAAATCCAATTTTCGAAAATATTTAAAATAAACTCCATACATACAGTGTGACCAGTAAAGTCCGCATCATATGGGATTTTTTTTTTATTAATAGCTTTATTCGAAATTTGACTTTGACATCAAGTTCTGCTACAATCAAGATGAAAATTAAGCAAAAAAATAGTAGTCACGTGATTCGCATTATCTGTCAAATTTAAATTTTTTCCAAAAAAATAATTCAAAAGTGGGGTTATTTCTGAAAATATCGAAAAAAGTTATTAAAAAAAGTTTTTGTAAATGCTTTTTCTAGCCCACATGCAAAATTTCAGCTCCATAAGATAATTTTGATTTTTTACCCACCACTAAAATTTATTTTCCACTTAATGAACACTTTACTGATGACACTGTGTTCTTTTTTGTCTTAATATTAAGGTGTATTACTTTCAGACACAAACTACGTTTTCAAAAATACTTATTTTATGAAGTTACCTTATACAGGGTCAAAAGCAAATAAACTTTGCATCACATGCGACCAAATTTTAGTAGCCCAATTTTGATTTTGTAGAAATACACACATTTAATATGGCGCTACTTTAAAGAAAATGTATCTGAAATAAAGCATTGTCAAAACTATGGAGGGCTTTAGGTTAGGAGTCCGATCGCAATACATTGGTTTCGGGCAAAGTTTTGGATCGGTAAAGCAGCTTTAAAAATGGCCGTCAGGGGCGCATGTGTTCCTTTAAATCTGTAAAATGCATGGGTTCTTATGGGATAATCAACTGTTTTATTGAATTTAGTTAACTAAAACCCTCTACAAGCTGAGATATGTATATATTATATCTAATAAAGCTTATTTTATTAATTATTGGATAAAAATACCGCTGACGTCTATCAAAACCTGTAAAAAGTCAAACACTTGACGATCACTGCGCCGCGACCGGGAAACAGCGAACTAACTACTAAACAGGGACGTAAATTTAAAGAACAGCCATTTTCGATCGGACTCCTTCCTAAAGCCCTCCATAGTCAAAACTAAGAAGTTTTATGTAGGTTGCGTTTAGTCTTATTTTGCAAAAGTGGTGCAATTTACAAAATATAGGTAAAAAATCAAAATTATCTTACGCAGCTGAAATTTTGCATGTGGGCTAGAAACTGCATTTAAAAAACTTTTTCTAATAACTTTTTTCGATACTTTCAGAAATAACCCTACTTTTGAATTAGTTTTTGGGAAAAAAAGCTATTAATAAAAAAAAATCCCATATGATGCGGACTTTACTGGTCACACTGTATAAAAACGTAGCTGATGGCCTTCATGTTTATAGAATATTCCCTGTTTCAGAAAAGCAACGGCGAGCCCTTCGCGGACGTGGACTCGGCCTTCACTCTGGCCTACGCCGTGATTATGTTGAACGTGGACCAGCACAACGAGAACGCGAAGAAACAAACTGTACCGATGTCGGACCGCGCGTTCAAAAAGAATTTGAAAGGTGTCAATGGAGGGGACGATTTCGACGAGCAGATGTTGGACGATATTTACAATACCATTAAGTAAGCTACTATTCGGGGTAATACTTGTAAATGGCTGTTTAAAAAAACGATTTGTTCAACTAGTGGTGGGCCACAGGGATCAGTTTTAGGTCTACTTTTATTTTTAATTTACATAATATGACATACAGTCTTCTAGGTTAATATGCCTCCAATTTTTGCCCCCAAGGGTTTCTCCTGCCGTTCCTGCAGGTATAGTGTTTCTCAGGTTAATTTAATGACATAAATAATTATTAAACTCCTAACCATAGGCGTCGCCAACCAAGTAATTAAAATGCGTAGGGTATTGTTTTAATTTTTTAAGATGATAATAATATAAATAAAGCAACTTTAACATAAAAAAGCAGTAAACTCCTAATCATAGGCGTCGTATCTCCAAATAACTAAAATGCATAGGGATAGGGTATATATTGTCGCCCGTCTGTCCCTATATGTGCTTTAATCTTTAAAACTACGCAACGGATTTTGAAGCGGTTTTTTTTTTAATAGATAGAGTGATTCAAGAGGAAGGTTTTTATGTATAATACATGCATAATATTGTAGAGAAACACTGATACATTTAGAGGTTTGTTCGGGTTTGTATTTATAAATCTTGACGTGATGCTGAACTCGCCTTATTATCTCAAAGAAAGCGACGTCGTATAATGCCGGGCTGCAACGCAGGCCGAGTACACGCTAGTACAATATAAATAAAACAATTTTAATAGGTAACACGTTGTAAACAAACATTATTGATTTAAAATGCAGTAACAATTATTGAATTGATGGAATCATCATAATTTTCAGAAGTAGAATCGTTTTCAGGTTGGATCACTATTGGTGCTATAGGCAATAAAACAGGGATATTCCATTTCTACAGTAACATGAGCTTCGCAATTTTTCCATACATCGCTACTCATGTTGTTAATTACCTGCCGAATATTATCAAGGACAGTTGCGCTTAAAATTAACATAATACGTTGACATTGAACATGTAAATCTTTGTTTCTCAATACCTGACTTGTTGCGCTCTCGAAGGTCGACTCCACCGAGCATGTTGGCACCAATAAAATTCACCTTGATCTGCTGTTTAAAATGATCGCTAAAAAGCCATTGCTGATAATAAAATGTACCAAGTAAAAACGTATCTGTCCAAAACCACACAGTTATAAACAAAAATTAAATACGTAAATTATAGCAAATATGTTAAACCACCTACTCCACTGTCCTTTTCCTTAAGAAACTATTAATATCTGACAGGACAGTGATGATGGCTCAATTATCTTTTAGCAGGTAGACAAGAAATATCGTGATTCGCTGACAATATTCCGCCTTTCTTGTCTAGAACATATACATTTCCAATTGCGTTTGTCTTAGTATCATTCACAGATTGGGAGACAGTGTTCGAGACGTGCATAAATTATGCACGATTGCCAGTTCTACCAAATTTTCGGGTTTGTTAATATAAAATATAAGTACATATACGAGAAACAATTGTTTGGTAATTAGTTGTTTTTTAACAATGAAAACCCTTTTTATTTTAATTTTAATTCTTTTTTTTCTAATAATATTTCTTAAGGACTAAAAAACCTATAATAACATTAATGTTCTTCTTTCTTTCACACTCAAAACTTCTTAGTTTAAAGTATATTTGTAAATAAACTAGCTTTTAAAGAGAGTTACTGACTAACAATTGAATACTGATATAAAAAGAACATTTTTAATAAAAAGAACTTAAAGAATAAAAAAAAAATATATCTGACAACCCTGGTTGTGAGGTCGGCTCTTTGAAGCCTGTTAAACGCTTTTTTATGTAATCAAATTAAGCTTGGCTAAATTATAACTCTTGTGCTTGTGCATGGCCACGATGAATACTACTTGCGTTATAATTTTCAGCCTAGGTTTTCGACGGTCGGGTCGCTGCTTGATCTAATAGGAACACGTTTTTTTTTAGAAATGATGAGATCATCATGCCAGCAGAACAGACGGGCTTGGTACGGGAGAATTACCTCTGGAAAGTGTTGCTGAAAAAAGGAGCATCCAAGGAAGGAGTTTATTTACACATTCCGCAAGGTGACTAAAGTAGTTTTATCTCTGTCTAGCACGTTTCATGAAATTCACGACGTATTGCATATCCCAAAGACTTTCTTTATGGCTAAAAATGTCCTTGTCGATTTGTTTAATAGTACAGGCACACAAATCAAAAAAAAAAAAACTACGTACCTACATCTAATAAAAACTATGTGATAGGGTGAGTGTATACAGGGTGTTCCTTAATGACGTGCTAATATTTTAGAGTGTGATTTCTCAAGTCATTTTACGAAGAAAAGTCCATATAAACATATGTCGTAAACGGCTTAAATTTTTTGCTACAGGGTGTTGATTTTTTATTTTTTAATGAGTTTTTTGTAATATCTCCTAAAGTACTTTAGATAATAATATTTTCAATTTTGGCATGTCCTAATAGGACATAAAACCACATGTTTTAGTTCTAAAAGTTATTTTTTTGTCCCACCAGTGGCGTCCCTTCAAACATGTCCTCTGATAGTTTTTAGAAAAAAGTGACACGTCACTGACATTTTTCCATGTGGATATTATTTCTGATTAGCCTGATTAATTCTACATAAAAATGGTCTCTTGCGATTTTCTCCTCAGGCACACTGTTCTTAATTAAAATAATTAAATTAAATTAGCTTCATTTTGCAGTATTGACGAATAGTTTTTGATCACATAAATCTAGTTTAATCCTGGAATGGTGACGTTCTTAAAAACATATTTACCGCCTTAACGGCAGTCCTATCTGCATTTCCTCCAAGAAGAACTACCTGTGTTACTTGAAGATGTACCACATGCGCTAAGGAATCAAATGTGGTACATGCATGATGGAGCTCCTGCTCATTTCAGTGTAATCGTTCGCGATTTAGATGCAGTTTATCCGAATCGTTGGATATGTCGCGGAAGAGCTCAACAATGGCCAGCAAGATCCCCTATAGACCAAGAACCACTATTAATATTTACCCACGGACGCCACATAATATATGTTTTTATACGTATAAATTTTTGTATCGTAACCGTAGCACAACTTGAATACTTCCTAAGAAACACAAAGACTGAAAGATGCTATCGCAAGCACAAGATAGTTAAATATTACCTGCTATAATTACAAATTATAATTCGACCCTGACCGACAGTTTATTTGCATTTTTATGGCCGAGCTCTTGCAAAATGTCCCTGGTAGTTAAACGGAGTCGACCATTTATTGTGAAAAATACTTTATATAGTGGATTTCACCTTAGTTTTTAATGGCCGCCGCTGACACATTTCATTTATAACATTTCTTTTTACAGAACTTAAGGATTGGCCAGGGCCGGACTTAAAAATTATGTGTGAACATGGGTCAATTTATTTGTAGTTGTAATTATGGATGGAAACGAGAATTACCTAAGCAATTTTTAAGATATTTCAAAAAAAAAACACTGAAGGGGAATGGAAATAGGATAGGATATCAGAAAAACAATTTCATTTAATTTTTATTCATAATATAATAAAGTGCTGTTATTTTGGTAAAAACACACTCTTAATTTAGTACAATAAAAAATATACAAGGGGCAGTCGTGAATCTAGTATCATCAATAATTAACTACGTTTTTTATTAAAGAATTATTTTGTTTTTTAATTTGATTTTAGACCATGCAGTGTTAAGTTGAAAAAATCTATATATTATATTTAATAGCTTATTGTTTACTTTTTTATTTTCTTATTCACGGGTAGATAGTTTTTTCTTTAGACTGGGTTCTAAAGAGTTTGAAGTTTACAATAGGTCTAACTTTTCGTTGGTTTATAATAAAACAATAAAAGTTTGTAATGTTATCGAATTAGGTATTTTTTTTTAATGAATAAAGAAAAAATAATGTAAGTAGATACTACAAAAAAAGATTTTTGTCCATGCGTTTGCAGAACAGATACTTCAAGCACTCTTCAATACAACTGTATGTAAAACTTATTTTAGCATAATGGTTCACTGTGGTTTTCAAATTTAATTTTGTTGCAAGTTCCCTATTATTTTTGGTCTTCATCTGACAAGCTGTCGATGTCGTCGTCACCGTCCGAGATATTAATAATTATTTACTTACTTTTGCATAAAAAGAAACACGTCACAGATACACACAGTCCGGCAGTTTAAAACCAAAAAGTCTAATACGCACAAAATATAAGCAAAATGCTGTCTGAAAACTACCAAAAACAATAACAACATGAACGATCGGGAATTAACAGCACAATGCACGCGGTGCGCGGTGTGTCCCAATGCGGCTCTGTGATATTTGAAGATCGCGACGAGACAATCGAATTAATGAAGTACGAAAAGAGATATGCGAGGGCAAATGCGTAAGACAAAGATGCACATACTAACGGCATATACGAGCGATGCTGTGCTTTTGACGAGTTTGAGCTCATTGAAGGGCAACGTATTGAACTGTGTAGTGTGCATCTTCGTCATGTACATGTAACTATACGGTCAGTTATACAGTGTCACCAGTAAAGTCCGCATCATATGGGATTTTTTTTATTAATAGCTTTATTCAAAATTTGACTTTGGCATTAAGTTCTGCTTCAATCGAGATGAAAATTAAGCAAAAAAAATAGTAGTCACGTGATTTGCATTATCTGTCAAATTTTAATTTTTTCCAAAAAATAATTGAAAAGTGGGGTTATTTCTGAAAATATCGAAAAAAGTTATTAGAAAAAGTTTTTTTAAATGCAGTTTCTAACCCACATGCAAAATTTCAACGGCATAAGTTAATTTTGATTTTTTACCTATATTTTGAAAATTGCACCACTTTTGCAAAATAAGACTCAACGCAACCTACATAAAACTTCTTAGTTTTGACAATGCTTTATTTCAGATACATTTTCTTTAAAGTAGCGCCATCTTAAATGTGTGTTTTTCTACAAAATCAAAATTGGGCTATTAAAATTTGGTCGCATGTGATGCAAAGTTTATTTGTTTTTGACCCTGTATAAGGTAACTTCATAAAATAAGTATTTTTGAAAACGTAGTGTGTGCCTGAAAGTAAAAAAATAAAAAATAAAGGGGTTTTAACTTAAATCGTTGAAAATAGATAAACTTTACGTTAAGTTAAACTAAAATTTATTTTCCACTTATGAACACTTTACTGATGACACTGTGTTCTTTTTTGTCTTAATATTAAGGTGTATAACTTTCAGACACAAACCACGTTTTCAAAAATACTTATTTTAGGAAGTTACCTTATACAGGGTCAAAAACAAATAAACTTTGCATCACACATGCGACCAAATTTTAATAGGCCAATTTTGATTTTGTAGAAAAACACACATTTAATATGGCGCTACTTTAAAGAAAATGTATCTGAATTAAAGCCTTGTTAAAAATGAGAAGTTTTATGTAGGTTGCGTTGAGTCTTATTTTGCAAAAGTGGTGCAATTTACAAAATATAGGTAAAAAATCAAAATTATCTTATGCCGTTGAAATTTTGCATGTGGGTTAGAAACTGCATTTAAAAAAACCTTTTTCCAATAACTTTTTTCGATATTTTAAGAAATAACCCCACTTTTCAATTATTTTTTGGAAAAAATTAAAATTTGACAGATAATGCGAATCACGTGACTACTATTTTTTTGCTTAATTTTCATCTCGATTGAAGCAGAACTTGATGCCAATGTCAAATTTCGAATAAAGCTATTAATAAAAAAAAATCCCATATGATGCGGACTTTACTGGTGCCACTGTATATCCATCTCTTGTTAATCTAGCCAATGCCCGTGCCTGAAAGCCGTTTATAGAATTAGGGATTTTAAAATCACGTGTTGGCTAATATGTTTGACAAGAGAGACGTCAAAGCATTAAAAACTAAGGTGAAATCCACTATACGTTGTTTTACTATAGAGAATAACTATCTGAAAACTAAGTCGAAAAAGTTATATTATTTATTTTCTAATACCGCAATTTGGAAATCACCTATTTAATTATCAAGGTGAAATATTCACAATAATAAAATTAACACCAATATATATTAATTTCCACGGTATCGGTAATATGATTTAAGTTTTAATTATTATAGTCCAAGAGCTAGAATATAAAGAAAATTTTGTTGTCCCAGTTTTTTTTGGGCACAATGGTACATGCGCAAGGACATAAAAAGGTATATGTCTATGCAGGGGAGTCACTGCCTCCCCTGACAAGCCGCCACTGATTTACTTACTTTTTTTTAGGCACATATGACTCGGAACTATTTCGGCTCATCTACGGTCCTGTGGTGGCGGCGCTAGCTTTTGTCTACGAAAAGTCGGAAGATTCGTCGGTTTACAAGCACGTGATGAATGGATTTGAAAAGTGCGCCCTCGTGTCTGCTAATTTTGGAATGACGAAGAACTTGGACACTCTCGTCGTGACTCTTTGTAAATTTACTGTATTTTACAGTCAAAGGAGACAGAGCAACATTACAGTACGTATACAACGGCATTCTAGAGTAGACTAGTTCCTAGAGACATAAAATGGAATGATATAAATATGACGTTGAATTTTTTATAAATAATTTTAAATTGTTTCTACTTATTTTATTTCCCGATTTATTACTGTAATGTTAAACAATTTTTAAATATAAAAGAATTAGAACTACTTTATTATGCTTTAGTACAAACACATTTAAATTATGGAATACTAGGATGGGGAGGCATAAATAAGAATTATCTTAATAATATTGAAACTATTCAAAAATACATTTTAAAAATTATTTACGAAAAAGACCACCAATATTCTTCAGATTTACTATTTAAAGATAGCAAATAAATGGATATTAAACAAATATTTTCTTATAACATGTTAATATATATTTTTAAACATAAAAATATAATAAATTATATTAATCACACACATGAAACTCTATACTATTACATATAAAAATAGAGTAAACAAAACAATAGCACACAAACATTTTTTAAACATCAATTCATATATTTTTGATATGCTACCACAGTCAATTAAAATAATTAAATCGTTAAATAATTATAAAAATAAAATTAAAAATTGGATATTATCTAATCCAAGAGATATATTCAAGAACGTCATTAATAAATAAAGAATAAAATAAAGAATATATATTTGTATTTCCCTAGTTTCTTTCAAATATATTTATATATATATTATAATATACATAACGTATTGTATCTTCGTATATTGTAGTGATATAAAATACAAATAAAATATTGTCATGTTTGTTTTATATTATAACATAGTTGTGTCTGAATTATGAAATATATTCTTTACAATAAATATTATATTATTATTTAACTCAATACAAGTATTTACTTCTGAGTTTCGGAATTAAGTTTATTCAAAAAAATTTATATTAACATTAAATGTAAACAAAAAATGTTGAATAAACTTTTTATTATTATTATTATTATAGATATTCTACAGTGTGACCAGTAAAGTCCGCATCATATGGGATTTTTATTATTAATAGCTTTATTCGAAATTTGACTTTGGCATCAAGTTCTGCTTCGCTTGAGATGAAAATTAAGCAAAAAAATAGGGGCCACGTGATTCGCATTATCTGTCAAATTTTAATTTTTTCTAATAAATAATTCAAAAGTGTGGTTATGTCTGAAAATATCGAAAAAAGTTATTAGAAAAAGTTTTTTTAATGTATTTTCTAGCCCACGTGCAAAATTTCAGCTACCATAAGATAATTTTGATTTTTTACCCACCACTAAAATTTATGTTCCACCTAATAACCACTTTACTGATGACACTGTGTTGTTTTTTGTCTTAATATTAAGGTGTATTACTTTCAGGCACAAACTACGTTTTCAAAAATACCGTTTTTATACAGGGTCAGAAACAAATAAACTTTGCATCTCATGCGACCAAATTTTAATAGCCCAATTTTGATTTTGTAGAAAAACACACATTTAATAAGGCGCTACTTAAAGAAAATCTATCTGAAATAAAGCATTGAAAAAACTAAGAAGTTTTATGTAGGTTGCGTTGAGTCTTATTTTGCAAAAAAAAATTATTTATAAAATATGGGTAAAAAATCAAAATTATCTTATGCAGCTAAAATTTTGCATGTGGGCTAGAAACTGCATTTAAAAAAACTTTTTCTAATAACTTTTTTCGATACTTTCAGAAATAACCCTACTTTTGAATTATTTTTTGGAAAAAAAAATTACAGGTGAAATAAAGTTTAAAAGATTTTATCTTTAAAAAGCCAAAAAAAATTAATTTAAAAGCAATTTGTATTGTGCAATGTTTATTCTTTTCTTAACTAATTATCTTTTTTTTCATAAATTTTGGTACGAGATTTTTAAAATTTTGGATATCGTACCGTCGGATAACAGATGCATGAGAACTCACCTTAGGAGGTCTTTGGTTTCCACTATCCAACTTAAACTACGTGCTGTTTTTGATGTTTCCAAACTAGTATTATTTACTATAATATCATTTATTTACAGGTATTATTTGGCTCAAATCAAAAAGCTCAGTTAGCCCTTAAAACAGTATTTTCGCTAGTACATCTCCACGGGGATAATATACGAGAAGGATGGAAACATATTTTTGACCTAATTCTTTCTCTATACAGGTGAGTACTCATTTAGATATATAATAACGTAATTTTTTTATTTATTGTTCACTTTACCAACGCACTTAGGATACTTCCTGTATGTACTTACAGGTAAAGGCTTAGGAACTATAAAAATCTAAGTACTTAACTAAATAATAAAACAACATTGCATTATTGTCAAACAGTTTTTTAATTGCTTAACACTAATAAGAAATATTATCATGAGCATGAGCAAAAAAATTTTAAGTCGAAATAAAAACATGGATATTAAAAACAGACAATTTGAAAATATTTTTAGAAATGCTTTAATTAATTAATATCGTCCTCAATAATTTATATAAGTAATATTTTTTACTTAAAAATTATAAATTAATAATTTTTTTATAGGTAATATATTTCTTCAAAAAAAAAACTGCGTTTATACTATAAATTAACATTTTTACTTTAAAACTTGATTTTTAATGCATATTTATGATTTATGATTTTACATACTAAAACAAAAATTAAGATTTGCCCCTAACAAGCTCAGCTTCAGGGGATTAAAGAATAAGTTTATAAAAGACAACGTAAACATATATTATTAGGTATATTATTAAATTTTTAAATAAATTTATTATTAATATATTATTGGTATCATCCTGTACAGGTATGCTTTAATGGCGAATTCTAACAGGTTGTGTGCAAACCAAAATATTTTCTATTTCATTTGTTCCCGGTTTTATAATAAAGTAAATTAACTTTGTATGGAGGTGGGGGTGTCCAAATACGACAAAGCACATTTTGCATTTATAATTAATTTGTATTATTTTTCATTTCAGTAATAATTTGTTGCCAAAGAGTTATATCGAAGCGGAAGATTTTATAGAACAAAGTGGAAGAATTTTATTGGTTTATGCGGAAACTGAAAATTTGCAAAAGCAAGATACAGGTAGGGATCCGTTTTTAGACGGTTATTTTCACTTAAATTATTTTATAGTGCAGGTGGTCAATTATTGGTGCTCTCATACCGTGCGAGCAAAAATTATTTGCATCAAAGAGGGCTTGGATTAAAAAACGTAGGGCTTGGTTTAGATCACAATGATATGGGTACGATATATCTAACCAAATCTAGGTTAAAATTTTGTCAAATTCATATTATGACATGATATGCCAAACTAATGAGTAATAAAATAAGTAGACAAATACAAATTAATTTTTGTTGTTTACAAAATTAACAAAGCAAGAATATACAGAAAGAAAAAGAAAAATAATTACATAAATTGCTGAAATTGGCCACCGCCATGCTCCAAGCATAAATTTACACGTCTCTTCGTATGTTGCATTATTTCACGAACGTTTGCAACAACTTCCTTTGTTCTTACAGATGATCTTTCTTCTCCTTTTTTGTGTTGTATAGAACCTGTTTCCCTAAACACAGCTACGGTAAAAATCCCCAGCAATAAAAGCAACGTTAGGAAAATGTTCGTGAAAATCGTCCATGTACAAACCTGGATTTTATTGCCACTTACCATTTACTCTAACCCCGTTTTGTGCTGTTCCGTAAAGCCCATTGTGTGAATTGTTCAAGAAATTGGAAAAATTAGCGATGAATCAAATTACTTGTAGCGACTGTCAAAGATGACGGAATAACTGATTGATTGTTAATTCAGGAAGTTACTGACACCCAACAGGTATTAAGCTCTACGGCTAAGCATTACGTCCTTAGGTGCAAGGCCCTTTTTGATGCAAATAATTTTTGCTCGCACGGTATAAAGGGTCGCCAGGTAATTGTCATCAATCTGTCGACCATATTAAAATTGGGTTGCACTTCGACTGACCGAGAGGACATAGAGAGAAATGATTTTCTTACAATCGCTAGTGACGCATTCGCCATTTCATTTTCTTGTAATTATTTCGTTTATTTTTTGTTTTGTCCTAAAAGCGGCCAAATACGTATCTTGGGATAGCAATCATCTACATTTTAAAATTTAAAAAAAATTATTTGATATATTAACAGCAGCAGGAAACGAAATTTTGTCAAATTTGCCCATATTTCTTTTTCTGCATTTATTAATTTATAAATCCAACCTTATTTAACGCCAAACTGTAGGTAATTGTACTTCACATATGGGTATTCGTCCGATTTTTGAATAAAACGAAAAAGTAACGATATATTGATCAAAAACGAAATAGCGAATGGGCCACTAGTGTTTGCTTTTAATTCTTGATTTACTAAGACCCAAATTATTGTGTTAGTACTAACAGCCACATAACTTTCATGACAAGTTTTTCAATAATGTTATACTTAGAAGTTATCTTACGGTTAGTGTTAACAGGATAATAATAATTTGGGCCTTACCAGACCACTGGGATTCCGAGGGGATCTTTTTGTCAATGTCTTCGATGTCACAGTGAAAGATGGCTGATTAGTTAATATCTTATAACTCCTACTTTATGTTACGTTTAAATTAATACTATATATTGTATTAAACCAGTTTTTAAAAAATATTTTTTTAGGACTTCTTAGCTCCCTCTATTCATACATGGTATCAGCTGAGAATTTGTCGAAAATTCCCAGCCCTGAAGAGCAGCAGGTGATGGATTTGGCCAAGGAATGCATCAAAGACTGTAATTTAGGTAGGTCGTGTGAAACACCAAACTTTTAAGAGATGCCGAAATGTTTTATGACTACCATTGATTCGTCACTAATTTGTTGCAAAAACCGCTTTTATGGTCATTAAATAATGTTTTTTTTAGATCAATTGATAACTGATTCAAAATTCCTCCACGAGGAGGCATTGTTGGAATTGACGAAGTCCCTCATCGAGTTATCTAGAGGTCCCGACGTACAGAAGAGCCTGGGTTACAACTATAATGAAAACGTTACCATATTTTTTATGGAACTTCTGTTTAAAATTGTAATACAAAATAGGTAAGACTTAGATTAATAATTGTATTTTTTTACTTACGTTTAGTACAAAGTAAATATACAAAATGTGTTCTATATTTAGGAAAATCGCTGAACTTATACAGAACATGACAATAATGTAGTATTAAAGTTGATTGGTGGGTTCCGAGCTAATGAATTTAACTACAATTCAGCTTAAAAAAAAACTACAAAACAAAATAATTGAATGCATACATAAACTACATTTTTTAGAACCAACTATAAATTTGTATAAACCAAACGTATATTTAAATTTAGAAAAGCTTTATAAATTAAAACTATGCATTTTAATACACTTTATTATTATAAAAGACAAACAAATATAATATTTTATTCGACCAACATTATTCACAACACGAGACAAAACCATCATATTCAAACACCTATGGTAAAGAGTACTTTTGGCCAAAGATTGATATTATATAAAGGAATAACAATTTACAACAGTTTGCCGAAAAAAATTAAAGAAATATCAAAATTATGGACTTTTAAAAAGCACTTAAAAACATTTTACGATATTACTATTTTTATAACTATTTGGTGAAGTTGTCGACCACGGGATGACAAAATAGCTACATTATTGCGATTCTTAAAATCTACATCCTTCTCTATCCCCTTTGCCTTAAATCGTTGGATTGAAACTCCCAGAGCATCAGAAACTCTCTAAAACAAATAGGTATTTACAATAATATTGATATATATTTTTCATGTTTATTATTTGGTTTCACAATTCCTGCTTCATTCTATCTACTTACCTCGTAAACTGCGTTAAAGGGTAAAAGCGTCTTTCCGGCCTCACTTTCTCCTTGAAAATAATCAAATAATTTTAAAATTAATTCTTGTTTTTTTTTTCACAATACCATGACCTTTTTGAAATAATGTTGATTAAAAATGTCACTGTCAAAAATTTATTTTTAAAAGTGTGAGTAATTTCATTGAATATCAAACTATAAGAAGGCCAAATAAGCAGATTTCCTAAATCTGCTACGTTAAATTCATAGATGGCACTAATGAGTTATCAAAAATAAAGCGTGTTGATGCAGCCACTAACGACAAGCCTTTTCACTGCTAAATTAAAACATTGTTGCCGCCTGTCTGTTTGACTTGCTGCATGAGTTTTTAAATTTATTTTTATAGCTTATCGTAAAACTTGATTTCACATAAGTATCTAGACCTATTCTCGATTTAAGTAGTTTACCTTTATTTTCCTACCTATAGTAGAGTCTAGACCTAAAAATGTCCCTATTTTTAATTGCTTAGTTTTAGTAGAATATAATATTTTCAACCTTTTGACGTTCCAACGTTAATTACATGAAAACATATTGGCTGCCATGTTTTCTATTTCTAACAGAATTAAATGACGACTCTCACTATTCAATACATACCTAGGCTACAACGTATATGTTGGGTAAAATATGAATGATGTGCGGTTTGTTTGTATAACTTGGTTTTTATTTGCAATTATGACTACTTTTCAAAATGGTTAAAATAAGTAGGTTTTACTTTCTTACTTAAGAAACATCCAGTTTGTTTGTATTAGTGTATTACGTATTTTGCTATTTTTCGACGAAATAAAACCTATTTTAGTTATACTTGCTGTCGCTTTTTATCTACTTTTATTTGTTTGACATTTAACACCTAATGCAACGGTAAAATCATTGTGAAAATCGGTCCAATTACCCCGGAGTAATCAGTGTACATATTATTATCAAAAACATACATTCGGCTGGAATTGAGAACCTCCTATTTTATTGTCTGTTAAAAATGATTCAATCCTGAAAAAAATTCCAATAAAATACGATATGCGGCAACACCACGACACCACATCAGTGAATTTGAGACATCTGTTGCCGAGGCGCTGCATTATAACGACAGATTTAAGGTTAGAGTTACGATCAACTCCACAATGGCGGCCAAACCCCCTCCGATACGTCTAAACTTGTCAACTTTTCTCGGGCATCCGCCATTCTTATAGTTTGATATTCAATGGTAATTTCCACTTCTAACAGCTCTTGTTTTTTATTTTATTCCCACCTTGCTTGACCACTCACCATAATATACAGAGTTCCCCATTCAAATAAACCTTATTGATTCATTTCTTGTTAACAGAGACCGTGTGATAACCATTTGGCAACCCATACGTGACCACATATATACTCTGGTCATGAACGCCTCGGTCTTCGACTACCAGTTCCTTCTGGAGCGTTCTGTGATTGGTCTGTTAAGGATAGCCATCAGGCTGATGAGGAACGAGGACATGTGCCCGATTGTCATACAGTCGCTTAGGATGTTGCTGTTGTTAAAAAGTACTACTTTGTGTCGGTAAGGAACATATGTTTCGCTTCCAGTCGCGTGAGTCTATAATAAAACTTTTTAATTTATCGGACAATATTGGTAACTTGCTAAAAATTTAACTGTCCGGTGTTTTTTCAGGATATCGAAACAAATTTCATTTGGTTTATATGAACTACTGAAAACGTCTGCACAGAACATCCACACCAGCACCGATTGGACTATAATTTTCACGCTGCTGGAGTGCGTAGGTGCAGGAGCCCAACCGCCTCGACCTGTGGCTGATGATGGAACACAAACCGTTGATCAAGGTGTTTATAATATACAGTGAATCACCCTGTATATAGGGTGTTATGTAAATTACATTTTATAATTTTATTAAAGGGTGTTACTGAATAATATACAGACTGTCCGCGGATAGGGTTTACAATAGCACAAATTGATGAAAAATTTCATTTTTCGGTAAAAAGTCATTCTTGATAAAAAGTTTTGCTCGTAAAAAAATTCAATTCACGAAGAAAAAATTTTGATTTTTATACAGGGTTCGCAAAAACTTCAAAAACGTTATTTTTCTCCAAGAGCAAACTACAGCCATTATTTTTCATTTTTGACCAAAATGCCAATTAGAAAACTTATTTAGAATAACGTTTGTAATTTAAATCCGAGATTTAAAATAAATCTTCGATTTTTTTAGTTTTTTTAATTTTTAGAGGTAAAAGATTTTTTTTTTTGGATAGCAGCATTAGCGGTCGAAATACATACATTATCAATGACAGAGGGGTTTCAAAAACTGATTTTTGGTGTTATCAGAAATATGTATTTTTAATTTCACAAATGAAATGACCCCGGAAATAACACAAAAAAATCTTAAAATAACAACAAATAATAATTTCATAATTAGCTATTCAAACACTTCCCCTCCATATTCAACACATTTTTCCAGCTGTAAACGAATGTGGTCAAAACTTCTTCGAATTTCTTCAATGGAAATTGTTTGGACTGCTTCAACAATTCGCTCTTTTGGAAGCTGTACGTCGTTCGCAATTGGACGGAAATACAGTAATTGTTTGAGGCGCCCCCAAAGATAGGCATCTGAAATAGTTAAATCGGGACTTCTTGGGGGCACAGAACCGGACCATTCCGACTAATCCATCTGTGGCCAAATGTATTATTAAGCCATTCCCTCACTTAAATTGCGAAATGCGCAAGGCATCCATCTTGTTGAAAGTACATTTCGTTCCTAAATTGGAGAGGCAATTCTTGTAGGTTGTCAGAAAGGAGTGGTTCCAACATTTCAAGATAACTTCTACGGTTACACGTGTTTTCGAAAAAGTATGGGCCAATAATGCCATAATAAGAAATCGCAAACTAGACATTTACTTTTTTGTAATATTGTCTTCTTGCAGGAATTCTAAAACGGGGATTATTTTCGCTCCAGTATCTAATATGCGCAGAAGACACTTTTCCGTTTCTTGAAATGTCGATTCATCGGAGAGCATGATAAATTTGTCGTCTCATTCTTCCAACGTTTGGTTAAAAGTTGGCTTAAATGGAAATATTTTGTTTGCCTTTAAAATATACTGAATATGAGTTTTTTTTATTACATCAAGTTCTTGAGCTCGGTTTCTTAATGAAAGGGTAGGATTGTCAGCAACATACTGCAATACGAATAGGGAAGCGGCGTCATTCTGATCATATCTTTTTTTTTTTAATTGGAAACAACCAGTTCGAATTTTCTTAATAATTTATGAAGTCCCATTTTTGAGACGTAAACGTTAGGGTATCTTTGATTAAATTTATCTATCACAAAGTTGTAAGAACTTTCGCCCACACCGTAACATTGAATTAAATAAACCCTTTGTTCTAAGGTCAACATTTTCAAAACACATCAAATTCTATTTGACAACTTCAAATTTGCCCCATACGTAAAGAAAAGTAATAAATAGGGAAAAAAATTCCTTGTTTTTACAAACATTATTCTAAATAGGTTTTCTAATTGGCATTTTGGGCAAAAATGAAAAATTAAGGTAGTTTACTCTTGGAGAAAAATCAAAATTTTCTCTTCATGAATTGCATTTTTTTTACAAGCAAAACTTTTTATCAAGAATGACTTTTTCCCGAAAAACTAAATTTTTCATCCATGTGTGCTATTACAGTGACCGGCAGAAAGTACGCACCAAATGGGATTTTTTTTAATTTCAAAACTTACCAAATTTTTTTGGCGGTGGAAAAGTTCTGCATGTGCCTAAACAAAAAAGAGCATAGACAAGACAAAACTAGTAAATATTGCGCCGTATACGAGGGAGAGGTGAAAACGTTAAATTCACTTAAGAATAAAGTGCCCTTATTTTTCACTGTAGAATTTTTTTTTTATTAGGAAATGTTGTTTGCACTTAAAAGTTAATCATAAATACCAAATTTCAGCTCGGTAGCACAAATATAAATATTTTTCATGGCGACTAGATTTAAATGAAAACGAATTTTATTGTAAGGGTTTAAACTTTAATTCATGAACCAATGGGTTTAAAAGTTTTTGAAAAATTGGGAACGGCAAAATATTGTTAAATGTATGAAGTAAACCCTTATTTGTTATGCATAAAGTTATTCCTCTTATCCATAGAATAATGTACGGTGTGCACCAGAAAAGTTAGATTATTTTTGACGTTATTTCATTAAACGTCCAGTTCTCGCGTATTTAAACAAATTTAAGTAAGTTATGTGTCTAATTGTCCAAGAGCTGTTAAAAAATTGAATTTATAGGTTGCATAGCTTCTATCGATTCGTTATACGAGGGGGCGTCAAAAAAAGTGTTTTTAAAAAGTAAAAACACTTTTTTTGTGCTACCGAGCTGAACTTTTGCTTTTATGGATAACTTTTAAGTTGAAACATCATTTCCTAATAAAAAAATTTTCTACAGTGAAAAATAAGGGCACTTTATTCTTGAGTGAATTTGTTTTCACCTCTCCCTCATATACAGCGGAATATACTTACTAGTTTTGTCTATGCTCTTTTTTGTTTAAGAACATGCAGAACTTTTCCACCGCCAAAAAAATTTGGTAAGTTTTGAAACTTAAAAAAATCCCATTTGGTGCGTACTTTCTGCCGGTCACTGTATAAACATTATCTGCGGACAATCTGTATATCTGTGTGAAATTTGGTATAAACCTTCTATGCATCAAAAGGCATTAAATAGCGTTATGTCATATTCTTTCTAATTTTAGGTACTAAATCAGATGGAGAAACTCAGTTTAACAGTGACGAGGAGAGCGTGGTATCGGATAGAGGGTATACCTCCGACTCCGAGTTGACCAAGAGTCCTAAGCACACCAACCACAGAGCGCAGAGTCCCCTGATACTGCCTCATTCACCGGTGGGCACACCCAACACTGGCGGTTGGATTTTGGTATGTACAAAACGTACTTTGCGCCACGCAGACAACTCACTCAGGATGTCTAGGAGCCGGGAAAACCGGGAAAAAAACGGGAATTTAACAAAGCCGGAAAAAACCGGGGATTCGACGGGAAAATCAAGTTTAAGCCGGGAATTTTGAATAAGCAGATAATTTCGAACTTAAAAAATTTGAAGTAGGTAAAAGATAAGGTTTCCTACAGTATTGTTTATGGTCTGGCTCCTTATTTCAAAACTGACTTAAGTACAATTATTAAACAATGCAATACTTTTGTAATTTGCTTTGACGAAAGCCTAAATAAGGTTGCGCAAAAACAACAAATGGACATTTACGTAAGATACTGGGATTTTGTGAAAAATCAGGTTCAAGTTCGTTATTTTTCATCTGTGTTTTTACATCATGCGAAAGCTGTGGATTTGTTGGAAGGTCTAAAAGATGGTTTGCAAGGTCTTCATTTAAAGAAACTGCTTCAAATTTCAATGGATGGACTTCATGTAAATTTTAAGTTGGTACGCCTTCTAGAGGCTGAATTAAAAGATGAAACCGATAACACTTCTGCAATTTTAAGCATAGGCTCCTGCGGTTTACATACCGTAAATGTTGCATTTAAAACCGGTATTAAAAAAACAGACTGGAATATTGTGTCATTTCTAAGAGCTTGTTACAATTTGTTCAAAGACAGTCCTTTCCGACGTCTTTATTCTTGTCCATAACTGGTTGTTCCGACTTTCCTCCGAAATTCTGTTCAGTAAGATGGCTAGAAAACATACCTGTGTCTCAAAAAATTCAGTCGCTATACCCTCACTTGAAAAAAATTCATCATCTGTGCAAAATACGAATCAAAAGCCATCGTGTGAAAGTTACAAAATTGTAGTAAAGTTTATGGATAATAAACTGCTGTTAGCTGAATTAGCCTTCTTTCGGTCACTCTCTGAAGAATTAGAACCATTCCTAAGACAATTCAAAGTAATTGGCCTCTAGTTACATTTCTTTATGAAGACCTATTATCCATTATAAATAACTTAATGAGACGTTTTGTTACAGACAAAGTTCTACAAAGCACCCCTATTTTCAAAATAGATGTTTTTAAAAAAGACAAGAATGGTTTATATTGCAACCTTAAAAAAGTCCAAGAGATTGATCTAGGATATGGGACTAGAGCGGCTATCAAAAAATGCGTCGGAGTTAAAGATAAAGAAATGATGATCTTTCGCCAGGATTGTCGAAACTGCTTGATGTATACAGTTTCCAAACTTTTGGAAAAATGTCCGTTAGCATATAAATTAACTGAAACTATAAGTTTCCGTAACCCCAATAAAACTGGCAGAGATTCAAGAAAATCCTTGCAACTGATGTCCAAAGCATTTGAAATTTTGTTAAATTCAAACAGATGCAATGCGACTAAATTGGAAGAAGCAGATAGAGCATTTAGAGACATTCTTACTGATCAGACTATGATAAATAAAATAAAAAATTATTCCAGATGTAACAGAGTAGATGACTTTTGGATGGAAACCATCACAAATGACAGTTTAAAAAACGTGGTGCAACTTCTTCTAACAATTTCTCATGGAAATGCCACAGCAGAAAGGGGATTTTCTGTTAATAAGGAGATTTTGTTGAAAAATTTAAAAGAAGAGTCACTTATAGGCCAAAGATTAGTGTGCGATTCACTACAAAAAATTGGAGGAGTTCAAACTATGGACATTACAAAATCCATGATACTTTCCATGAGAAATGCCTATTCAAGGTAGCACAAAAAGATAAAAAGGCAAAAGAGGTTGACAGCGACTTGAAAAAAGCAGAAAAAAGGAAGCTTCAAAAGCAAGCAGAAGAACTGGAAACTAAAAAGAAAAAAATTATCGAACAATCACAAAAAGATTTGGCAGCTATAGAACAAGAAATCGTAAAATTAAAAAAGTAACTATATTATTTGGTTGTGCTTAAGCCATGTGTTTTTCAAATAAATGTTTTAAAATTTAACAACGAAAGTGTAGTTACTTTAGGAAAACCCAGCCGGGAAATTTTCAAAAACCGACCGGGAATTAGTCGGGAATTTTGTTTTCGATTTTTGCTAGACACCCTGTCACTGTTTATTAAAAGGACACCGATACCGTATCAAAACGTCAGTTTATTCTTATGGAGCTCATTTTTATATTATATTTTCCATATCTCCAGTTTAAAAAAATTATTGGCCTAACTTTCAAAATGTCTTTATTCCAAACTAACTTTCATAGTTCATTACATGGAAAGCCACAACATAATATAGAAAATAATAACCATTAAAAAAAAATAACACTAAAAAAATGGAAGTTAATCCATTTTAATTTATTAATAAAATTAATTAAAAAAAAATAGTATAAATAATTTAATTTAGTAAATATCTGTTTTTTAAAAGTTGCCAATTTTTTAATCTTTCTGATATTTTTTGGAAGATTGTTATATTTTATTATTCCGTTATATAAGCGATTTTTTTCGGAAATTTCTTTTTACTGGTATAGTTTGATAATTTATACAACGTCTGGTTCGCCTGAAGTGTTATGTTTGATTTTTTCTTTTAAAATAATAGAGTGAATTAGCATACAAATTTTTAATTTATAAATGTTTTGAACGTGTAAATACCCTTTCGGTCTACATAGATTAACAGTTGGTTCTAAATGTGGTAATTTGTGTATACATTTAATAACTTTATTTAGCAATCTTTGTATCGGTTTTATACGACTGAAACTTTCTGAGATACGGCTGGGAGCCATTCTTAGTGGACCACTAAGCACTTAGCCGAAACTTATTTATACGTGTTAAAAATTTTATTGCAAGCTGAAATTTAATTTATTTTATATAGAATGAGATCGATGTTGGCAACGAATTGACCTTTTCCCCTCAAAAAAAAAAAAAAGTTTACAGAAAAAAATCTATTTATATACAGTGTGACCAGTAATGTCTGCATCATATGGGATTTTTTTATTAATAACTTTATTCGAAATTTTACTTTGGCATCAAGTTCTGCTTCGATCGAGATGAAAATGAAGCAAAAAAAATAGTAGTCACGTGATTCGCATTATCTGTCAAATTTTAATTATTTTCAAAAAATAATTCAAAAGGGGTTATTTCTGAAAGTATCGAAAAAAGTTATTAGAAAAAGATTTATTAACTGCAGTTTCTAGCCCACATGAAAAATTTTAGCTGCATTAGAAAATTTTGATTTTTTACCCATATTTTGTAAATTGCACCACTTTTGCAAAATAAGACTCAACGCAACCTACATAAAACTTCTTAGTTTTGACAATGCTTTATTTTAAATAAATTTTCTTTAATGTAGCGCCATACTATATGTGTGTTTTTCTACAAAATCAAAATTGGGCTGTGCTGCAAAGTTTATTTGTTTTTGACCCTGTATAAGGTAACTTTATAAAATAAGTATTTTTGAAAACGTAGTTTGTGGTTGAAAGTAATACATCTTAATATTAAGACAAAAAGAACACAGTGTCATCAGTAAAGTGTTCATTAAGTGGAAAATAAATTTTAGTGGTGGGTAAAAAATCAAAATTATCTTATGCAGCTGAAACTTGGCATGTGGGCTAGAAACTGCATTTAAAAAACTTTTTCTTATAACTTTTTTCGATATTTTCAGAAATAACCCCACTTTTAAATTGGTAAAAATTATAATTTGACAATCACGTGTCTACTATTTTTTTGCTTAATTTTTATCTCGATCGAAGCAGAACTTGATGCCAAAGTCAAATTTCGAATAAAGCTATTAATAAAAAAAGTTTCGGCATGGCCGAAGGTTCGGCAGGTTTTTGGCCGAAACCGAAACTGTCACCGAAACTAGATTTTTGGCCGAAACCGAAGCCAAACCTTCGGTCGGTCACTATATACAACATTTTTTTTTTAATCTGCCCTCTTAAGACTACCGCACGGTAGCATGAACGGTTTTCACTATTGGACTGCCGACACATGCAAACCGTTCATGCTGACCGAAACAATGTTACGTATTTCGTTATTTTAAAAATTTTAGGTTGGCAACGAAGGCGAGATACAGCCAGTGGTTGGTCGTACGGTACCTCCAACTCAGTACGGAATTGCCTTGGAAAGAAACTTAGGTAAGTAAGTAAGAAGTTTAAGAAGTTAGCGTTTTCGGCATTTGGATTAGGTGGTATGGAATCGTTAATATTTCTCTCAGTTCATTACAGAGCCCTATTTCGCCCAGCTGGTATTATTTGTGGTTTTGATGGTGAGGGTAGTAGGAATTGTTCTCTGGTCTAGCGGAATAGGCTTGTTAGGTGGTCCAGTATCAGGTTAGGAAAAAAACTGGTGTTATCCCTTTAGGGATAATTATTTATTTATTTATTTATTCATGAACACTACACCATTTTTACAAAAGAAGTTATTACAATGCGGTATTACTAAATCTAAGGTACTTAAGTACGGTTTAAGTTGAAATATTTGAAGATTTCAGTAATTTAGAGTTAAATAATGTTAAATTTAAGGCACCTTTTATATAGCGGATTTTTGAGGCAGAGGGAGGGGAAAAGCAGGCGGACTATAAGGTTTTTAAGGCATAAACTTGTGAACGAAGCAGTTAAAAAAAATTTAAACCTAAATCCTAATATGAAAGCACACAACAGAAAAATATTTTACTGGGTTGCGCATATTTCTTTATAAATACAACTTTTTCAATTTAAAACTGTAGGTAATTGTACTCCAAAGAGGGGTATTTAGCCCAATTTTTTGATAAAAGTAACGATATATTGATCTAAAAACGAAATGGCGGAATTTGAAATACTAATAATGTGTTATTTGATAACGAAAAAATAAAATTTAAACTAACTTCTAAAGCTTAGACGTCTCTAAAATCGTACTTTAAATTTCAGGTCCGTACTTAAAAAAATTACCCCTAATACAAGAGAAATACTAATAACGCCATTTTGTAGAATATAAAAAACCACTATGAAAGAGTGTTTATTATTTTTTCCCTAGTCAAAAATTAGAGCGCACAAAATTAAAAACCAATACTGAAATTTTCTGTTTTATAATATTATATTAACAATTTTTTTGCACTAAATTTGCAAGCCCCATAATACACAATTCTAACTAATCCAGCTGTTTGTATTTAAAAACACCTTGGGCGGCTTTGTACTACGCCGCGAACGTAAATTATAATATGGCAACGCAGCATTGACCGCAAAATCTGCGTAGATTTGTCGCTTGATTGGCTTGTAGCTATAATATTTGGGCGCCGAAACTCTTATACAGTGTCCGCAAGAAAGTTCGCATCAAATGGGATTTTTTTTTATTATTAGGTATAGGTAAAAATTGAAAAAGCAGTTCGTTTTTGCTTACCTAAAAACCAAAAATGACGTATACTGAAGCAGCTGCACGACTTGCGTTACCTGTCAAATTTGACATTTTTAATAAAATAGGTTCAAGAATGCCATTATTTATCAAAATATCGAAAAACTTTATTCGAGAAAGTTGTTTATTTGGACATTTTTAGCCTCTGTACGAAATTTTGACAGTCTAATACAATTTTTATTTTTTGTCAGATTCTTGAAAATTTTGATCAACCCTCGTAGATTAACTTTTATACATCGATGTAAAACCATTTGCCTTTACTTCATTTGTAATCTTAATGCAATTTTGTGTAAAAATTTTATTTCCAATTATTTATTTTGCTTTAAACACTGAAATTGTTATTGATCAGTATGTAATGTTTGATGCAAAGTTTATCTAATTACATCAGTTTTACAAAATCGACGTTTCTTATTTTTCTTAAGTTAGTAAACAGATGTACAAAAAGAAAATATTAGGAAGCTTTCGTTGAAATTTTACTTAATTAATATTAAATTAAATTAATTATACTAAACTATTTTTTTGTTGAATAAAATGTTTCAAGCGATTAATATTATTCTTTTTGATCCAATATTAATTAAGTAAAATTTCAACGAAAGATTCCTAATATTTTCTTTTTGTATATCTGTTTACTAACTTAAGAAAAATGAGAAACGTCGGTTTTGGTAAAACTGATGTAATTAGATAAACTTTGCATCAAACATTACGTACTAATCAATAAGGATTTCAGTTTTTGAAGCAAAATAAATAATTGGAAACAAAAATTTTACACAAAATTGCATTAAGATTACAAATGAAGTAAAGGCAAATGGTTTTACATCGATGTATAAAAGTTAATCTACGAGGGTTGATCAAAATTTTCAAGAATCTGACAAAAAATAAAAATTGTATTAGACTGTCAAAATTTCGTACAGAGGCTAAAAATGTCCAAATAAACAACTTTCTCGAATAAAGTTTTTCGATATTTTGATAAATAATGTCATTTTTGAACCTATTTTATTAAAAATGTCAAATTTGACAGGTAACGCAAGTCGTGCAGCTGCTTCAGTATACGTCATGTTTGGTTTTTAGGTAAGCAAAAACTAACTGCTTTTTCAATTTTTACGTATACCTAATAATAAAAAAAAAATCCCAGTTGATGCGGACTTTCTTGCGGACACTGTATGTTGTCAGGGTTGTTCGTAGCGTTTCCTAATGGTAAGTTTAGTAGCGAGTTCGATGTTTCAATTGTAGATAATAATATTTTTTATTTATTACAATAATATATAATTAATAAAATTAACGCTGTATTTATGCTAATAAACCGTTCAGACCCCCATACAAGTTTAAAATATAGCGAATGCGATGGTAAATGTCTCTGTCGCCAACAACGTAACGTAAAATAAACTAGACTTCAACAGGGTGCCATAAATGACAGGTGACTTAGCTACGATGCGGCGTGTTCTTAGAGAAATTTGACTGTACTTTAAGAGGAGTGTAAATTTGAAAAGAAAGAAATGCGCCACATTAAGTCTTCCTTCAATGGTATATTAAAGTAAAAGGGTATATTAATTAAGCCCCATGTGCACCACAGTGGTGCACAGTATGTTTTTACCTCGGACCACGTGCACCAATTTGTCCACAATATATTTTCGTGTTCAGGCGACTATGGCCGCGCCAGGGACACAATTTCTGTGTTGTTATATGGTGATTTAGAGGGCTCTGGTCCATACAGGGTGGCCCTTTAGTGTGGTAAAGTACAATAGCTCCGTTACTATTTCAAATACATTAAAAATATTAATACAAAAGTTGAAGGGCAGTAAGTGACTTATAACGCAAAATTATTTTTAACTCTATAGGGTGGCTCAAAAAAGCGGAACAATAAAAAATGTACTTTTTTCAAATGGAACACCCTGTATATTTTTTCATTTTTAAATTCCACATTAAATTATAATTATTTTTTATTAAATACATTATTAGTCTATACTTTATAGTTTCCGAGATATTGACTCTTAAAAAGTGACATTTTTGAACTTTGACAGCTTCTAGCTTTCTAACAGTACGTCTTAGAGCAAAACGGCTTACATGTCCTTATCTTTAATTTTTATTATCTTCCCAAAAAAATCAACTTCCGGTTAAACCGGATGTTACTCGAAAGCAGGAAATATAGTTGTTCCGGTTTAACTGGAAGTTGATTTTTTTGGGAAGATAATAAAAATTGAAGATAGGGACATGTAAGCCGTTTTGCTCTAAGACGTACTGTTAGAAAGTTAGAAGCTGTCAAAGTTCAAAAATGTCACTTTTCAAGAGTCAATATCTCGGAAACTATAAAGTATAGACTAATAATGTATTTAATAAAAAATAATTATAATTCTATGTAGAATTTAAAAATGAAAAAATATACAGGGTGTTCCATTTGAAAAAAGTACATTTTTCCTTGTTCCGCTTTTTTGAGCCACCCTATAGAGTTAAAAATAATTTTACGTTATAAGTCACTTACTGCCCTTCAACTTTTGTATTAATATTTTTAATGTATTTGAAATAGTAACGGAGCTATTGTACTTTGCCACACTAAAGGGCCACCCTGTATAAAACAAAAAAATGTCTTAGTTTGGCGAAACCGTCATTAATTTTTTGTAAGTTAAAATATTCACCGTCCTGTCAAATATAGCCGCCTAGTGGCATCATAAAATTAGTTCTTTGGTTTTGTTTATCATTGAAAATGCAGTTTATATTGTTTAGTTTATATATAGAATATCATAAATGTTATACTTGTTGCAATATATATTGCTTTATACATTGTGATATGTGTGAGACAATCTGGTGCACATGGTCTAAACTAAAAACAAGAAAAAACTTTTTATACAGACCGTGTGCATCTAACGTGGCCACACTGTTTTTTCGCTAGAAAATATGTCAGAGCCTCAAGTCATTATGTAAGTAGTAAAACTAACCTAATTTTAATACTAAAATTTAAAAAAAATGGTCTGGTCTGAGGTGAAAGTCATGCCTTTTCACTCTGGGGCTTAACGTGTTAATAAAGGGTAAATTCTGTACATGTTTCGAATGTATTTATCCTCAGGAGAATAGAGAAAAATATTAGAAATACGAAAGGTGCATACAGTCCTGAAGGAGCTCCAAGATCTCAGTTACGAGCTAAGCTAGGGGGTGGTAATACCCGACATTGTTTTGTTCTTTATCGCTTTAATATTTTTTTAAATAAAAATATTTTGCAAAAAAGGGTTTAAATTAAAATCTTTTGACGAAATATATATATAGTGTTTTCTTAAAAACTTCGTATCTCTTGAACCGAGAAAGATATCGAGACAACTTAAAAAGTAAACTGTTAAGAATATATTAAAATTCGCAAAAAAGCTTCGTTAAAAAGGTTCACCTGCACTTTTTTCTGCGCTGCTTGTTATTACCTGAAAAGTTACCTTACCGAGCCTGTAAAATGCCTGGAACTGAGTTTGTTCAAGGTACTTAAACGATGCTGCATCTACAGAGAAGGTCAGTGATTGTCCCTTATCTTCAGTCTTCTGGCTTAGAAGTAGCCAATCGCCCGTTTTGACTCCCGGATTTTGAAGTTCGATACGGGTCTTGACTGTTTCAACCTCAACAGTCTCTGGAATTACGACGAGGACCTTAGGCCGATTCGGGATGTCCGTTGACTCTACTACTATCAGGTCAGCCCCTTCCCATAATGCACCAAGCTTTGCAACAGTTTGTTGAAGCCAGGTCTTAGTGGTAGAATTGGCACACGTGATAGAAAGTGTTCCTTCCTTGTAGCTGCTTGCTTCGAACTGTGGTGAAATTGTACTAGGAGTCTCGTCCAACACAGTCACTATCCTTTTTTCAATCAGGTAAGCTTGTTCCTGGTTCAATGTTGTGTCTAGATGGCGTCTGTGTATTACCGCCATTGTAAGTTCGCTTGCTGCAACTAGGCTGTTGGAAATGCCAGTTTCTTCCCCTTGACGTCTGACCTTCTTAGTAGCTTGATTACTAGTGGAAGGAATGCTGGAGTCTGAGGATGGTCTTTTCTTGGCCACGCCTTGCTCAGACTTTTTTCCCTTCTTTATTATATTTGGCTGGCCAGTGCGTTTCTGTTTAGATGAGGTGCCTGCCGCCTCTTTGTCGGCTTCCTTAACAGTCTTCCGTTGAGCTGCAGAAAGTGTTTGCTGCTGCCGCTCGATTTTTACAATTTTTTCAACCTCGGCTGTCTCTTCTATTGGATCGGATATACTAGTGTCTGCCTTAATTGTAGCGATCGGGTTGTCTTCTTCTGACGAAATATCCTCCTCTGCTCTAAGACTATGTTGAGGGGCACTATTTTTATATAAATCCGCTTTATTTACACTTACTCCACGAGCCATTAAATCAGATAATAAGTTTCGTTCGGTATTCATTTTTAATATCAGAAATACATTGAAATATCAAACGCATTATCAAAAATATGTACACCGTTTTTGCAGTTTATTTTAGGAAATACATATTTTAATCGTAATCATAAAAGTTTATTTAGAGATAAATAATTTTACCATTATTTGATAATAGTATTAATAAATCTACTAGTTAGAATTACATGGGAAGCATGTTTTCCTAAATTTTAGGTTTTAGTTAAGGCCATCGGTCATATTTTAACACGTATCAGATTTAATTACTCATTACGAAATAAATTAATATTAGGAAATATTTTTTAAATGAAAGTTAAATAGGGGTAGGTTTTTTATGTTTTAATATTTTCGGGTAAAATATTATAAAATATTAATTCATTATATAACAAGGACCGTTTTCCAAAGTTGCTGTTTGTTTTAATAGTTTGTAAAAAATTAGTTCGTGTAGTATGATGAACTGTTGTAAACGTTATGTTACACATCTTAAAAGTAAAGAATGATAAGTATGCAAATTTTTAAATTATATAAATTATTTATATCTATATGTTTATTCGGTTTATATAAATTTGTTTGTTCTAAGTGCGAAAGTCTATGAATACATTTAATAATTTTATTTCGTAGTTTCTTTAAAGGTTTTAGTGCTATCGAATTAGCTAAACCCCAAATAGAAATAAGATACTAATTTTTTTTATGTACTAACGCATGATAAATATTTTTTTAATAATTTGAAGATATACAATAACGAATTTTAAAGAATATGTATTTCAATTAACGAAGAAATGTAAGTTCGAATATATGTTCTACGTGTTTTCTCCAGCTTAAATTTTGATTAAGATATAAACCAAAAAATTTTTTGTTATCTTTGTCATTAATATTTTCCCCATTAAATATTATCGGTTGCTTTTCCATATCTAGTCTTTGTTTGGCAATGTACATAAATAAAGATTTATTACAATTTAAAGTTAATTTATAAGATTCTAACTAATAAAATATAATTTTTAAATCTTTTTGATATTTAATTGGATGTCCATAATATTTGTAGCATAATAAATAATTGTGTCGTCGGCAAAAAGTTTAGTTTTAATTGAAAGGCTGCTTCAATTAAAATACCCATAATTTAGTAAACCAAGTATAGATATCCCCAATATCTGGAAGCCTCTTCTTGTCCAAAACTAACAGCTCAAACTTCACACTCGAATAAGTACGTAGGCGGAGTCATCAAGCTTCATTACACATGGATAGTATTTAAGACAGTAGCCTTAAAATTATAATTTAGTTTATACTTGAAAACGGTTAGAGACACTAACTAATCGAAACGTTGTGTTAAGTAACAAAATAAAGACAATGGAAGTCCGACAAGGTAATTTTTTTTATGACTTATTATTTGTGATTTTATATATTGCATATTTGGTGTTATATTCTCTGTAATGAACTTTTTAAGTTGGTTGAGAATAAAGATATATGTTATTATTAATGTAAATTTTGTTGCTATAAAAATGTTTTACAATTATTTTCACAAATAGCGGTTTTCTAGAAATTTGAGCTTGGTACTTTTATGTAAAATTAAATTAAGAAAATTGCTTTTATGCTTTTTCAATACATTTTCTCAATCATTTACACTAATTTTTACAGCGAATACCCTTAATACTTTTTAAGACGTTTATTTTTTTTCAATTATTTACCCAATATAATAATTAGCTTTATATATTGACTGATTTATTATCCAATAATTCATATTGTATATAAGATAAGAATGGCTTAATTTTCTTTTATGGAAGTATTATATTTTGCAATTAATACAAAAGAAATACTTCTTGTAATATGCGCATTCGAAGCCGCGTGTACCCAATGATCTGGTTGGTACCTAAAGATGGCACATGTCATTCATAAACGCTATTAAAATGTGTTGACAACATCGTTTGTGGGAGATAGGAGGTGAAGAGCTGTGTGGGGCAGGTAGTGGGGATTACGCTGGAGTTACCTTTGAATGTGACCTTGCTACTATAGAAGAACCCTAACCTACAAATAACCCAACTTTCTATTTACTCGCCTATGAAAAGTAACTGCATAATTATTATTTTGCGAATACTCGCTTACTTGGTACTTGCGACTCATCTTAATTAGCCTTTAAAAAATATCTCAAAACACTAAAACACAGCAGTTATTACACAAAACCGATAAACGGAAAAAAAATTAATCCGCTGTCAAAGAAACCACAAACGGAGATAGGGAGATTCGATATACACCGATGCATCGAAAACATCGATATTTTCAAGCGATGCATCGAGGCCATTTGAAATGTTATCAATGTATTTTAATCGATGTATTAGGCCTTAATTTTATTCGTAATAATTATTTTGTCGTTGCCTCTCGATCTTGATTATATCTTTTACCTTTGGTTTCAGTAAAGGTGTGAGCTTAGAATAATTAGATTTGTGATTTGTTTTGTAATTCTAATTCTATTAAAATGTTTTTTTCGATGCATCGCAAACATCGATTTTTTTCCGCGATACATTTTCTGTGGACATTCCTAAGCGGAAATGAATGAAATATCGTCATCATGGCCTCATTTTTGGGGGCGGATCTCTTACTGCTGCGTTGCCATACTGCATACTTTTTATAAGACAAAGATTTACATTTTCCACATCATGATAATACTTTTAACAGCGTAAGTTTGGCAAACAATGTGGAGGGGCGCAATTTGTATGTTGATTTACTTCAGAATGTCCACATACAGTGTGTTCCAAAATGGTAACATATCAATGTTAATTAATAAATGTCCCTGAGGTCTATATCTCGGAAACCGCTCGATCCATTTTCTTGCACCCATCTTTAGATCCAAAAATTAAAACATGTCAAAAAATCAGCGATTTTTACTGAAACCGGATTTACATAAGGTTTGTGCATGGTCCTTTTAATAACCTTTTTTTTTTCATTTAGGGGTAGACGTTAAAAAAAAGAAATATGTGTTTCATTACTTGTGTTTAGAGTATTTATGCTGAGTTTTAAGAAATTCGGACCAAAAATATGTTTCCAATAATATAAACTTTTATACCTCTTTTTCACCCCCTAAGGGCTGTTACGTGGTAATTTTGATCAATATAGCTTAAAATTACAGGTACCCCCTCAATCTAGGCTACAACCCTTTTTTCAACTCCTAAGTGAATTTTGGAAAAATTACGAATTATTGTAAAATTAATTTTAAATCAGTATTTTTTGCGTAACTAACATTTTTGTTTAATATTTTTAGGACTTCACGATCCCGTTAGCCTGATTAAATGCTGCGAAAGCTTAGCTTTCCTCGTCAGAGATGTCGCCCACATAACCCCTTACAACTTTGACATTTGTGTACACTGCATAAGGACATTCGTCGAGGCTAGTTTACAAGAAAGTAAGTTTGTACTAATTTATAATTACCAATAATTGTTTTGTTTTCCTCCGTTTCGGTTTATTATTAAACCATCTTCAGAACTACAAAGAAATGAGGCTTTATTTAAATTTTTGCAAAGGAGGTTTCTACTGTTTGTAATTTTTCATACTGTTATTCATGGTTCGAAAAGTGTATAGCTACCGTGCGAGGAAAATTATTTGCATCAAAGAGGGCTTGGATTAAAAAACGTAGGGCTTGGTTTAGATCACAAAGATGTGGGGACGATAAATCTAACCAAATATAGGTTAAAATTTTGTTAAATTCATATTATGACATGATATGCCAAACTAATGAGTAATAAAATAAGTAGACAAATACAAATTTATTTTTGTTGTTTACAAAATTAACAAAGTAAGAATATACAGAAAGAAAAAGAAAAATAATTACATAAATTGCTGAAATTAGCCACCGCCATGCTCCAAGCATAGATTCACACGTCTCTTCATATTTTCGAAAGTGTTGACCAGCATCTCTGGAGAAATGTTACCACATTCTTGGAAAATCCTTTCTTGTAATTGTTCTAAATTTGCAACTGGTGTTTTAAAAATAGTGTTCTTTAAATGAGGAAAAACGAAGTAATCCGTAACCGTTAAACAAGGTGATCTGGGTGGCAATTCAATGTCTGATCGAAAACTGATCAATCTGTCGTCGAAAAAATTGCGTAAGTAGGTAGTTAATAGTTTCGTCGGCTGTATGGACGGTTGCACCGTCCTGTTGAAAATATCCAAAACGTAGTTCGTCGTCAAGTAATTGCTCCACAAATGGATTCAAAATATTGTGTCTATACCGCTGTGATGTAACTGTGTCATGGAAAAAAATAGGACCAACAATTCTTCTTCGGGAAACAGCTAACCAGACACCAATTTTTTGAGGGTGCAATGGGCATTTTTACTACTCCATATGCGTGTATTCTGAGAATTCACATAACCGGAGAGGTGGAACCAAGCTTCATCCGAAAAAAATATCAGGTTTAATAAATCATTTTTTTCCAATAAATTTTGGGTAAACCATTGAGAGTAATTCCTGCGTCTTTCAAAATCTGTGGCCTGTATTTCTTGGAATACTTGCACTTTATAAGGAAATAAATTTAGCTGCTTCTTAAGAATAGTCCTGCAAGTTCCATAAGATCTTCCCACTTCTTGGGACAGGCGTCTTATACAATTTGTTGGCGTATTTTGCATTATTTCACGAACGTTTGCAAAAAGTTCTTCTGTTCTTACAGATGGTCTTCCTGCTCCTTTTTTGTGTTGTATAGAACCTGTTTCCCTTAACACAGCCACGGTTCTTTTCAGGCAATGATAAAAATCCCCAGCAATAAAAGCAACGTTAGGAAAATGTGCGTGAACATCGTCCATGCACAAACCCGGATTGAATTGCCACTCACCATTTACTCTAACCCCGTTTCGAAAATAAGCTTCAACCATGAATGTTTTGTGGTGTTCCGTAGAGCCCATTGTGTGAATTGTTCAAGAAATTGGAAAAATTGGAGATGAATCAAATTACTTGTAACGACTGTCAAAGTTGAGGGAATAACTGATTGATTGTTAATTCAGGTAGTTACTGACATCCAACAGGTATTAAGATTAAGCTATACGGCTAAGCATTACGTCCTTAGATGCAAGGCCCTATTTGATGCAAATAATTTTTGCTCGCACGGTATAATACCAACTAGCAGCTTTTGAACGGTTTTACCAAATTTCCATAGCTTATTGTACAGGGTCTTCCAACGAGGACTGAACAGGGGCTCATTTTTGAGCTTCCTTGTATTTAAAGAAAAATCCAAAATAGCCAATCGATGTACTTTTTCCTGCAGAATTCAAAAATGAAACCAAAAATTTATTTGAACCAGAAACAAAAGAGTTACGATATGGATAAGGTGTTTTTTAAATGGAACATAGCTTTTTTTATACGATTTTTGGAACGAGTGATTTTTTTTGTCCGTTTTGATTAAAATATTTAATATTGTGACAGCTATTTTTATTAAATTTTAATATTTTATCCAGTATAATTTAACTTTAACCTGTTTGAAACATACACTAGGTAATAAAGGTATAATCACCTTTGAATCCTTCAAAGTCATTTCGGCAATATTATAGTAAATTTGTCAAATTTTTTGACTTTGAAGGATTCAAAGGTGATTATACCTTTATTACCTAGTGTATGTTTCAAACAGGTTAAAGTTAAATTATACTGGATAAAACATTAAAATTTAATAAAAATAGCTGTCACAGTATTAAATATTTTAATCAGAACGGACAAAAAAAAATCACTCGTTCCAAAAATCGTATAAAAAAAGCTATGTTCCATTTAAAAAACACCTTATCCATAGCGTAACTCTTTTGTTTCTGGTTCAAATAAATTTTTGGTTTCATTTTTGAATTCTGCAGGAAAAAGTACATCGATTGGCTATTTTGGATTTTTCTTTAAATACAAGGAAGCTCAAAAATGAGCCCCTGTTCAGTCCTCGTTGGAAGACCCTGTACCTTCACGGTCTTTAACAAATAGCACATAAAATTGATTTTTCTAACTTTGTTAATGTTTTTTTTTATAATTTAATTCCTCATCGCCACCACACTTATATTTTTGTTAAATCCTTACAATGGGTCCACCTCAGGAACCCACTCTATCACATGCATAAAAAATCATCAAAATCAATTTAATGTTAAATGGAAAAATATTTTCATATGCAGATGATACTGTATTAATAATGCCAGCTAATACTTGGAATGAATGTATTTTAAATTCAGAACTAGATATTTCAATAATAAAAAATAATTTGAGTTATGACCTATTAAACTTAAATTTAGCTAAAACAAAATTTATGACTTTCTTGTTATAAAGATACTCAGCCGAATAGTTTAAAAGAAATTAAAATTCATGATTTAAATTGTTTAGAAATATCAGATATAGTTAGAATTAATTATGCTAACTGTTCTTGCAAAAATAAAATTAAAAAAGTTGAATTTATAAAATACTTGGGAATATTGATTGACCAAAATTTAAAATGGGATCATCAAATTAACACTCTTACAAAAAAATTAAGAAACACTTTATGTAAATTTAGACTTTTAAAATATATTGTGAATCAAAAACTTTGTTTAATGTTTTATTATGCACTTTTTCAATCAATTCTTTCCTATGGTGTAATTGGTTGGGGAAGTGCACGACTCGAATTTAAAACCGCTTATAACAATACAAAAATATGTTTTAAAAATAATATTTAATAAACATTATTTGTTTATAATAATAGTCTGAGTTTAAAACAACTTTATTACAAAACCTTCATTTTATATATATAAAAATAAAAATTTATTACATAACATTACTCATATATACCAAACAAGACAAAAAACAAATCTATGTTTATGTTATGATAATTTTAATTTAACATTTTAAAAAAAATAATGCTTTATTTTTAATATATTACATACCTACTAATTTGAAAACTATGAGTTTTTTGACATTTAAAAGAAAATCAAAATCATGGATTATGCAAAATTATATAAAGGTAAGCCAACTTATATATAGGTAATATAATAATAATAATTTTTCTATTATAATTTCTCCCTTATTTATAATTTTTCCTTTTTTTTTTTAATTGATTAAAATTAAAAATATAAATGGGTGTATATTTTTTCATTACAAAATCGGACAGATTTGTTAATCTATGGTTTTGTAATGATACTTTCATTGAATTTATTTTTAATAAAAAAAAACAATGTTATTGATTTTTAATATTATTATAAAAAAACCTGCTAATAAATAAATAAATTAAGCCTACGAAAATTTTATATGCGAACAAACAAAAATAATTTTTCATGCAGGTCGAATTGAGAATCCTTTTTTTAAATCTGTTAAAAATATTACAAATAATAATTATGAAAGCCATTAAAAATGAAAGCTTCCGTTATTTTGTAGCCAAAAGAAGTAGTAGCAGTAGGAAAACTTCTAGTAATAGAGACTCTCGAGAACCGAGAACTAGAAGAAAAGCGACAAGCAGGAGAAGAGCTGAAGTTAGTAAATCTAGAAGTCCAGCTACCAGCAGTCCCGAGGAAGAAAGTAGTGAAGATGAGTTTCCCAGCGGATATCATCATTTAGTAAGTGGGAGAAACCGGGGATGGGGTATTTAAGGTCGCCCAAACAATAGACGAAAATAAATTCTTTTGTATACTAACCAAGAAATACCACGCCAAAGTTATATATTTTTAAATAAAACGAGTTACACGAAGAGTTTAATCAACGGTTAACCATAGGCATACCTTGCGAGCAAAAATTATTTGCATCAAAGAGGGTGTCGTAAAAAGTGAAATTCACTTTTTACGACAAGGGCTTGGATTAAAAAACGTAGGGCTTGGTTTAGATCACAATGAGGTGGGGACGATATATCTAACCAAATCTAGGTTAACATTTTATCAAATTCGTATTATGACATGATATGCCAAACTAATGAGTAATAAAATAAGTAGACAAATACAAATTTATTTTTGTTGTTTACAAAATTAACAAAGTAAGAATATATACAGAAAGACAAAAAAAAATAATTACATTAATTGCTGAAATTGGCCACCAAGCATAAATTCACACGTCTCTTCATATTTTCGAAAGTGTTGATTAGCATCTCTGGAGAAATGTCACCACACTCTTGGATAATCCTTCCTTGTGATTGTTCTAAATTTGCAACTGGTGTTTTAAAAATAGTGTTCTTTAAATGAGGAAAAACGAAGTAATCCATAACCCTTAAACAAGGTGATCTAGGTGGGAATTCAATGTCTGATCGAAAACGGATCAATCTGTCGTCAAAAAAAATTGCGTAAGTAGTTAATAGTTTTTGCGGCTGTATGGGCGGTTGCACCGTCCTGTTGAAAATATCCAAAATTTAGTTCGTCGTCAAGTAATTGCTCCACAAATGGATTCAAAATATTGTCTCTATACCGCTGTGCTGTAACTGTGCCATGGAAAAAAATAGGACCAACAATTCTTCTTCGGGAAACAGCTAACCAGACACCAATTTTTTGAGGGTGCAATGTGACTCTACAAAAAAATGGAGATTTTCACTACTCTATATGCGTGTATTCTGAGAATTCACATAACCGGAGAGGTGGACCAGGCTTCATCCAAAAAAAATGTCAGGTCTAATAAATCATTTCTTTCCAATAAAATTTGGGTAAACCATTGAGAGTAATTCCTGCGTCTTTCAAAATCTGCGGCTTGTATTTCTTGGAATACTTGCACTTTATAAGGAAATAAATTTAGCTGCTTCTTAAGACTAGTCCCGCATGTTCCATAAGATCTTCCCACTTCTTGGGACAGGGGTCTTATACAATTTGTTGGCGTATTTTGCATTATTTCACGAACGTTTGCATCAAGTTCTTCTGTTCTTACAGATGGTCTTCCTGCTCCTTTTTTGTGTTGTATAGAACCTGTTTTCCTAAACACAGCCACGGTTCTTTTCAGGCAATGATAAAAATCCCCAGCAATAAAAGCAACGTTAGGAAAATGTTCGTGAAAATCGTCCATGCACAAACCCGGATTGTATTGCCACTCACCATTTACTCTAACCCCGTTTCGAAAATAAGCTTCAACCATGAATGTTTTGTGGTGTTCCGTAGAGCCCATTGTGTGAATTGTTCAAGAAATTGGAAAAATTGGAGATGAATCAAATTACTTGTAACGACTGTCAAAGATGACGGAATAACTGATTGATTGTTAATTCAGGTAGTTACTGACACCCAACAGGTATTAAGCTCTACGGCTAAGCATTACGTCCTTTGATGCAAGGCCCTCTTTGATGCAAATAATTTTTGCTCGCACGGCATTACTGTAGATCAGCAAACAATAATCACGAAAGTGGCAAATTTATGGCCGTGCGCATGTTAACAAGACCACACAGGAATAGGCATGCGCATTGCACAATTATTATTTAACGAATGGGGGAAAAAAATAGGTCCGGGCTTAAACATCTTGTTTGTATGGCCTAGGCCTAGTTAGATGTGTTTAAATTGATCATATAAAAAAAAATTACATATCACTGCTTCATACCATAGACAATTTACCTTTAGATAAACAAACAATAATCACGAATGTGGCAGTTTTATGGCCTCGCGCATGTAAACAAAACTGGGAACTATTAGACATGCGCACTGCAACATTATCGTTTGACGAATAGGAAAATAGACAGGTCCGGGCTTTAAAATTTAAATTCTTGCTCATATGCCACCATAGAGGGTTTATTTTACCCCTATTTGGGCATAATACAATTATACAACGGCTGCAACTAGTACTAGTTATTGTTTATATTACAATCCGAGTCACTAAAAGCACAAACACAATTCACTAACTAAACTACACAAAAACCAGAAATCCATAAATATTAAACACCAGTCCTACAATCCACGATAGCCGATCCGATAGATGAAAACTTTAGAAAACTACAAGGAATCCGCAGAGAAGAGAAACCTTAAAACACAACAACAAAAATGGCGGCCGAGCCGGTTCTGGAGAATATTCTTGAGCGCGTCGATTATTGTCGATAAAGTAGGACGGCCGATAACACGAGGTTTGTGCGCATGCACGAAGGTTCCCCGAATGAAAACAGCTGACCGACGAGTCATGCGCTCGGACGCATTTTTTCACCCATAAAACGTAACTTTTGTTTGCGCAGGAGATAAGCTGTAGGTATCTAAAGGTAAATTGTCTATGCTTCATACCGACTGAAAATACCAAATACCCGAGCATAATAGAATCATACAATGGTATTTACTAGTCATTGTATCCGGGTCACTAAAGGCACAAACATGATTAACTAAACTACACAAAAACCAGAAATCTATAAATATTAAACACCCACAATAGCAAAAAAAAACAAGAAATCATATGGGTGAAGTTAGCAACGTTAATCACCAACGTCTATGCAGCAACGAAATTTTTTGGGGTACGTGTCCATTCGGCCTGTAGCGTTTCTAAACGAATTTTAATTTTTTTAGTGCCGTAGATTGAAATTCTACCATTTAGAGTTATCGACATTAGTAAACTATCCCATAGGGGTAAATTACCTGCTATACCGGGTGTTTCTCAAAAGACGTTTACCCCTATAACTTTTCTGAATTTATAGATATTAAAATAAAATTTCGAGATTATGCATAATACTAATAATAATAATAATAATATTTCTTTATTTCAAATTACAAACTACAATCATATAGGGAAGGCAATATATAAAATGAAATGACGTCATAAAAGACAGTTATCTATATCATATTATGATTAAGAAACTCCTGTATGATTAAGAAACTCCTGTAAGAGATGAGTCTGCATTCATTGGCATTATTTTCAATTTGTTAGCACTTCCGGTTTGACCAAAAGTGAACTTGACTTTGATATTTTAAATGGGACATCTTGAATATTTTTACTTATTGGGATTCAGCATAACATTCTGAGTAAAATGACACCTCACTTGTCATTTTTTGACGTATTATACCCAAGGGCGGATCCAGGGGGGGGTCACGGGGGTCATGACCCCCCCCCCCCCCTGGGCGGTTTACATTTCAACATACGTAAAAACTATTGTGGAGTCAAAAAGAGTGAGTTCATAACCCAGTGCACATTTTTTCTACAAATTGAAAACACTGTTATTTTACGGCGTCGTGCAAAAAGGAACTCGTTACCTACTCATTTTCATTGTAAAAGGAACTTCATTAATAAGATTATAGTTTAGGATTATCTCTAAAAAATGTACTAATAAAATCTCTAGTTTTGTATTTCTTTTTTCATTAAAAACTCGGCGACTGCCGGTCTTGGATCAAAATGGGCTGTTCCAACTCCATTCAATGACACTAAGAGGCGATCATTCATTGTATCTTCATTTAATGAAATTCTTCCTGGCGTTTTTAATTTGTTGTAATGGGAAATAATCCTCTCAGTAATCATTGAATGAGGACTTATTAGCAATAACGAGACTAAAAGCTTTTGTAATATATCCTTAGTGCAAACTATAAGTTTTCTTAATTTATTAGCAAGTCTGGTGCCTTCATCGGGAGTATCAATGTCTGAAATTTCTTGAATTAAAGGCCAGCAATCACACACGGATGTCGCAAAATTGGACACTTCCTCTGAACCGAAGAGATTCTCAACTAATGGTCGGCCTGCGGATATCATTTTAGCTTCGACACAAATAAGGTTTATCATATTTTTAATTGTTTCATCTTCTTCCTCTAAAAACCTCTAGAAATTTTCGCCTGCGGCGCTATTTTTGCGCCTCGGCACTGTGTGACCCCCTCCCCAGAATTAATTTCTGGATCCGCCCTTGATTATACCATTTTTATGTTTATTTCTATTTTCAATCTAGAGTGCTACAAATTAATTAAATCTGTTAATTTATAGTCAAGTAGTATTATGAAAATTAAAATTATGTCATAATAATTGGCTTTCTAAGTTTCACAAGCGTTTAAAAAATGAAATTTTGTTTTCTTGACGTTTACTCCATTTTTTTAAATGGAACTATGGTAGTTCACTAGAATATTTAAAACGAGCATTTTTTTCCAACAATTTGCTACCATACACTCCTATGCTATTTTAAAATTGACACGAAAAATTTGCCTTAAGTCCCAATCGCAAATTTAAAAGCGTTATACATTATTGCCGCCCTGTCTTTTCTAAAGAAATATAAAGGCGGCTTTGAAAAACAATGGAATGGTTTTAAAAACCAATATAATATGCTTTTAAATTAAAATTGTAATGTCATTCGTTTATTAAACTTACATTGTAAATCAGATAAAATGGTTAATTTTACTAGAAATGAACAAATTGATATGCTCCTAATTTTTGGAGTGACCAGAAAAATTCTTCTGAAGCCGCAAGATTGTATGTATTGTATGTTTTATAAACTAATGACATTACAACTTTAAATTAAAGCCATATTGCTTTTCAAAACCATTCCATTGTTTTGCAAAGCCTCCTTAATATTGTCACGAGGGCACCGGGTTCCTTGATTAAAAGGCGGTCATCATGATTAATTAACTATTTATTACACAATTTAACTATGGAAACAATCAAATACATAAAATACCCAGTCTTACCTTTTAATTATTATAGCTTCTACTCCGGTGTTGGGGGAAAGTGTCGCCGCGTAAAGTTGGCGGCTCAGGAAATTGATGGGCGACGTGCCCGCTTGGCTGCGAGATAGCTCATGGTGAACCGCGATGCCGCTCCACAGCACAAGAGCTTGGCTGCAGCGCTCCACAATTTAGATGCGGCGTTGCCATTTATGTCTGTCTTTTTGTATAGGTTTTTATACGAACAGTAGTTACAATAATTATCAGGTATTTAGGAATCAACAAATATATTTTTTTAGGAAAAAAAATTAGGTACGGATATTTTATGTATTGACTACTGAAAACTGAAATCTATATTACTGTTATGAAATAAAAACACTTTTTAATATCCCAATAAACATAACATGGTATTCTTATCTAGGGAAACATCTAAAATTTAATAAGGAATGTTATTTAGTTTAAATTAATAGATATTGTTTTATTAGGGCTATTCCCTTATAGCATTTTATTTTAAAATCAAATAGACAACTCAAACTCAAAAAGTACTTTATTGTCTGAAGAACAATATTTTTATTGGCAAAGTGAAGTCATTATTTGCTAATACAATCAAAATCAACACAACATAATCCTAAGTTCTTAAACAAATGTGAATAAATAAAAAAAAAACATGTATAGTGGATTTCACCTTAGTTTTTAATGCTTTGACGTCTCTCTTGTCAAACATATTAGCCAACACGTGATTTTAAAATCCCTAATTCTATAAACGGCTTTCAGGCACCGGCATTGGCTAGATTAACAAGAGATGGATATATAACTGACCGTATAGTTACATGTACATGACGAAGATGCACATTACACAGTTCAATACGTTGCCCTTCAATGAGCTCAAACTCGTCAAAAGCACAGCATCGCTCGTATATGCCGTTAGTATGTGCATCTTTATCTTACGCATTTGCTCTCGCATATCTCTTTTCGTACTTCATTAATTCGATTGTCTCGTCGCGTTCTTTAAATATCACAGAGCCGCATTGGGACTTGGGACACACCGCGCACCGCGTGCATTCTGCTGTTAATTCTTAGAGTCTTTAATTCTTGATCGTTCGTGTTATTGTTTTTGGTATTTTTCAGACAGCATTCTGCTTATATTTTGTGCGTATTAGACTTTTTGGTTTTAAACTGCCGGACTGTGTGTATCTGTGACGTGTTTCTTTTTATGCAAAAGTAAGTAAATAATTATTAATGTCTCGGACGGTGACGACGACATCGACAGCTTGTCAGATGAAGACCAAAAATAATAGGGAACTTGCAACAAAATTAAATTTGAAAACCACAGTGAACCATTATGCTAAAATAAGTTTTACATACAGTTGTATTGAAGAGTGCTTGAGGTATCTGTTCTGCAAACGCATGGACAAAAATCTTTTTTTGTAGTATCAACTTACATTATTTTTTCTTTATTCATTAAAAAAAATACCTAATTCGATAACATTACAAAATTTTATTGTTTTATTATAAACCAACGAAAAGTTAGACCTATTGTAAACTTCAAACTCTTTAGAACCTAGTCTAAAGAAAAAAATATCTACCAGTGAATAAGAAAATAAAAAAGTAAACAATAAGCTATACAAATATAATATATAGATTTTTTCAACTTAACACTGCATGGTCTAAAATTAAATTAAAAAACAAAATAATTCTTTAATAAAAAACGTAGTTAATTATTGATGATACTAGATTCACGACTGCCCCTTATATATTTTTTATTGTACTAAATTAAGAGTGTGTTCTTACCAAAATAACAGCACTTTATTATATTATGAATAAAAATTAAATGAAATTGTTTTTCTGATATTCTATCCTATTTCCATTCCCCTTCAGTGTTTTTTTTATCTTAAAAATTGCTTAGGTAATTCTCGTTTCCATCCATAATTACAACTACAAATAAATTGACCCATGTTCACACATAATTTTTAAGTCCGGCCCTGGCCAATCCTTAAGTTCTGTAAAAACAAATGTTATAAATGACATGTGTCAGCGGCGGCCATTAAAAACTAAGGTAAAATCCACTATAAATACCTACATGGTATACCAAAGGCTCTGTTATATAATTATTATAATATGGAGGTAAGGAACAGATCATCAAACAAATCATTAAAAAAATTATGTAGTAAGCTCCCTTAATTAGTATATTATCCAAGAAATTTATATTTAGGTCCCCAGTCCCAGTCAAAATTATAGAGGCATAACAGATATTTCAGACCATAATATTTCTAATTTTTGGAAATTTTTTTCTATATTAGAGGAGGGCGAACGATAAGTCCCCAAAATGTATGTATTTAATTTGAAACAGATAACAATAGAAAACTCATAGGCTTATTTTTCCTCCAACAAATAATCAAACCTATGAACACAGCCAAAATTAAAATTTGCCATAAAGCCATTTCGTTCCAAAATCAGGGTACCGCCATTGATACACTGAACGCGAGAGTATTTTGAAACCAGGACATAATTAGGCAAATCAAAAAATTCCAATGGTCTTAACCAATGCTCAACAAGAACAACGTAGTACAATACTAGGGAAATTCAATGATGCGCTGTACTAAGTTATACATAATATAAATTTAAAAGAAACAAAATCACAGAATATATAATATGGCATAAACAACATTTTATTTTATAAGGACGTGACAAGTAAAGACAGCGCAAAACACATAAATGGCAACGCCGCATCTAAATTGTGGAGCGCTGCAGCCAAGCTCTTGTCTCCACAGCGGCCGTCGTACTGGGTTCCCCACTCTCGCCTAGCCATTGGCGTCATAGAGCGGGGGGAACCCAGGCGTCGTCCGCTGGGAAGCCCAAAAAACTACCCTTCGTGACAATATTTCTTTAGAAAAGAGAGGGCGGCAATAATGCATACCGCTTTTAAATTTGCCATTGGGATTTAAGGCAAATTTTTCAGTGTCAATTTTAAAATAGCATAGGAGTGTATGGTGTCAAATTGTTGGAAAAAAAAATGTTCCTTTTAAATATCCTAGTGAACCACCATCGTTCCATTTGGAAAAATGGAGTAAATGCCAAGACAACAAAATTTTATTTTTTAAACGCTTGTGAAACTCAGAAAGTCAATTATTATGACATAATTTTAATTTTCATATACTACTTGACTATAAATTAACAAATTTAATTAATTTGTAGCACTCTAGATTGAAAATAAAAAATAAGCATAAAAATGTTGTAACACGTCAAAAAATGACAAGTGAGGTGTCATTTCACTCATAATGTTAGGCTGAACCCAAATAAGTAAAAATATACAAGATGTCCCATTTAAAATATCAAAGTCAAGGTCACTTCCGGTCAAACCGGAAGTGCTAACAAATTTAAAAGTATGCCAATAAATGCAGACTCGATATCTTATGCATAATCTCAAAATTTCATTTTAATATCTATTAATATAAAAAAGTTATAGGGGTGAACTTCTTTTGAGAAACACCCGGTATACGAATTTTTAAAACCCAGAGGAAAAAGCTACAGTACAGTTACAGTGGATATTTTAATTATTTGGAGACAATGTGAGAAAACGCGGCCTAAGTTGTATAGTGTAAGCAATTCGTGCGTAAAGTGTATTTTTTACTCATGAGATTTGCGCGTAAAAATTCTCATTCGTAAATAAAATACCTACTTGCCACACGTCTTGCATAAAGAACTATTTATGCACTTTGTTTTTATATCAGGATTTGCGGTTTTAAATATTCATTTATTTTCATATCACGTGTTTGCTTTGTTATATTTTAATGGTATGTTTTTTAGCTATTGGATTTAATGCACACCCTTCATACGAGAACAGCCCAAATATTCAAATGGTGGGCCGAAGAGGGCGGTGAAATCGCAGAAGAAACTTCGTTGTGGACGCAGGGATGGTGCCCTTTGCTCCAGGGAATCGCCAGGATGTGCTGCGATAGAAGGGAGGAGGTAAATTTTTTTAGCAGTATCAATTTGACATAAATGCCTAAAGTCTATTTATTTCCTATGTAGACCGATGTAAATATTAACTCGAAACGAGCTAAAAAACAAACCATCACAAACCTATATTTAGGGGCAACTTCCAACTACTGTCCCTAGATCTATGTAAAGCATTTGACACAGTCAATCATAACATTTTACCTTAATGCCTATACAATATTGGAATTCGGGGACATATTTATTTATTGTTAAAAAATTACTTAAGTAATAGAAAGCAGTTTGTTTAAATTGAAAATAATAAAAGTTCACAAAAAAACATAACTTGTGGTGTTCCGCAAGGATCAACCTCCTTTTTTTTTAATCTATATAAATTCTATAGCAAAATTAAATTTAAAAAGTAAAATAAAATTGTTTGCCGATGATACTACTATTGTATATTTTCATGAAGACTATGCTCAAATTCATAATAACATTAACCACGACCTAAATATAATATGTAAATGGCTTGAAACTAATAAATTATCATTAAATTTTAATAAAACATCTTTTATGTTTATAAGTAAATCAAAATTAAAAAGTAATAATATTTAAACAAATTAATTGATTCAGCCGATACTAGGTGGAAATCCATAATAATAGTATTATGAGATACAGTAAAACAAAGTTGAACTTGTAAATTTCCACTATATAGAGAATATAGTGGAAATTTACAAGTTCAACTTTGTTTTACTGTATCTCATAATACTATTATGTAATAATATTTCTTCACTGTCTTTCAATAATCATTTAATTAAACATACAACACAATTAAATTTTTAGGTTTATACAGGGTCCTGCACCTCACCTTCCGTCTTCTATAGCTCACTTACTAATTAAGTGTGAATTTTCATATTTTTCAGACCGTATCTGTATTTTGGGGCGCATTTCAGGAAAATATTTTTTTTCATACAGGGTGTTCCAAAAAAGTGTGACGGCATAATGATGTATTTTTTTAGAATACGTGCCATATATTTTCTTACTTTTTTGGGTGCCTCCTATAGTTACCTACATACCCCTAAATTTTTATTAAAATCGATTTAGTATTATAGACGAAAAAAAATAAAAACTAAAAAATATCAGTTTTGCACCACTGGTATTAAAAATAAATAAAAAATAAAAATAATGCGTCGTTAATAAAATTATGCAAAGGAAATTATTAAATAAGGTATAACAGTTTTGTTAACCAAGTTTGGTTAATACGAATTGTACAGGGTGTCCAAAGTTTAGTGTCAAACTTTGCAAACTTTAAAGCAATTTATTTTTCTTATTTCAAATAGGAACCCCTGTATATTTTTATGTCAGAATTAAAAATCAAACATTTTTCCTAATTGCAACCCTATCGCAATTTCTACGCATCAAGACTTATTTGCAGAAAACTCATTTTATCAACTATTCCAACAGTCATTATTATGAATAAATATCAAAGGTGGCTTTGAAAAACAATTTATTGGTATTAAAGTTTATTAAAGTGACCAGAGACCATTTTGACTTTAGTAATCTAAAAGTTGTGTATTTTGTATATTGATGAAAATTTAAGTTGGAAAAAACATATTGAATATTTAAGAAGTTAGCTACATCTCACCAATAATTGGCATTTTGTTTAAAGCTAAAAATTATATATGGTTAAAATATTTAAAAATATTTATTATTCTTTGGTTTATTCAAAATTACAGTATATGATTTCAATCTGGGGATCAGCGAATTTAACTACAATTCAGCCATTAAAAAAACTACTGAACAAAATAATTAAATACATACATAAATTGCCTTTTCTAGATTCAACTATAAATTTATATGAACCAAATGGATATTTAAATATAAAAAAGCTTTATAAATTAAAAATATGCATTCTAATACACTCTATTATTATTAAAGAAAAACAATCGAATATAATATTTCCTTTGAGCAACATTATTCACATCACTAGACAAAATCATCATGTTCAAAGACCAATGGTAAAGAGTACTTTTGGCCAAAAAATCAATTATACAGGGTGATTCAAAAGTACTTTGACAAACTTCGGGAGGTAATTGCCGGCAATATTTTAAGATGAAAAGTTCTTATAAACAGTGGTCCTTGGCGACTTCGTTACGGAGATACAGGGTGTTGAAATGTTAAAAGGAATAGTAGTAATTTTTAAATAACTCCTTAACGAGTTATTTTCTTTTTATGAAATTTAGTGAATTAAGTAAGCATCTAAGGACACTTATTTTCAAAGTACAACACGTTCGTAAATTTAACCAGTGGCGTCGGTACAAAATGTTACTATCATATTTTTTGTGAAAACTATGCTACACCACGGACTTTTTTTATTTTAACTTTCTTCATATGAATCCCCCCTTCATTTACAACAAAAAAGATCACGTGTGTTTTTTTGATACGAGGGACGGTTTAAGGGTAAATGATTATTTTATTTGACTATACACAAAGGTTAAAAAATGTGTTTTAAACTGATCAACCACTCAAATATTTATTAAAGTATTTTAACGAATACCTACATACATACTTACTAATAAACAAATATGTAATATGCCTAAGGAAGGCATCTGAGGATGCCTATTTTCCAAGTATAACACGTTCTCAGTGGCATACATATTTATTTATTAGTATTTATTAGTTATTTTTTAATATTTTGTGTTTTGACAAGGCGGCTTTGGAAATGCTTTTTTTAATATTATTGTATTTTGACAAGGCGGCATTGGAAATGCTTTTGTCGATAAATTAAAACATATTTGACAGTTAGTTACCATTGAGTTTTATTTCTTCAGTTTTGTTATTTTCATTGGATATTTGTGGCGTAAAACTCCCTGTTTCAGCCAAACGGCGGTGAATATTCGTAAACGTTGCAGCAGCAGGCCGTACTCGGTTAGGATATCGCTCCTGATAAATTCGTCTATTTTCTCGTGTATTTCAATCGGCAAGGCCATATACAAAATGCATGTCGGCTAAATGCGCATTATTTCTTAAATAATCTGTACCTTATAAACAATACTAATAATATTCAATGAAAATAACAAAACTGAATAAATAAAACTCAATGGTAACTAAAAATATTAAAAAATAACATACTAATAAATAAATATGTATGCCACTGAGAACGTGTTATACTTAGAAAATAGGCCTTCCTTAGGCATATACATATTTGTTTTTTAGTAAGTATGTATGTAAGAATTCGATAAAATACTTTAATAAATATTTGAGTGGTTGATCAGTTTAAAACACATTTTTTAATCTTTGTGTATAGTCAAATAAAATAATCATTTACCCTTAAACCGTCCCTCGTATCAAAAAAACACACGTAATCTTTTTTGTTGTAAATGAAGGGGGGATTCATATGAAGAGAGTTAAAATAAAAAAAGTCAGTGGTGTAGCATAGTTTTCACAAAAAATATGATAGTAACATTTTGTACCGACGCCACTGGTTAAATTTACGAACGTGTTGTACTTTGAAAATAAGTGTCCTTAGATGCTTATTTAATTAACTAAATTTCATAAAAAGAAAATAACTCGTTAAGAAGTTATTTAAAAATTATTACTATTCCTTTTAACATTTCAACACCCTGTATCTCCGTAACGAAGTCGCCAAGGACCACTGTTTATAAGAACTTTTCATGTTAAAATATTGCCAGCAATTACCTCCCGAAGTTTGTCAAAGTACTTTTGAATCACCCTGTATAAAAGGAATAACAATTTATAACAGTTTGCCGAAAAAAATTAAAGAAATATCAAAATTATGGACTTTTAAAAAAACACTAAAAAAATATTTTTTAATACTGAACTAACTTTAACGTATACGTATATTAATATTATATATATATGGTTATTATATATATTTTTTTTTGAATAATTTCAATGGAGTTAATAATAGTTACTAAACATATTTGGTGTTATATTCTCTGTAATAAACTTTTTTAAGTTGGTTGAGAATAAAGATATTATATTATTATTATTAAGTAATAGGCATTATATTAAGTAATATTTCGTTTTTAGGTTCGAATTAGTGCTATAGCCTTCCTCCAGAGGGCTCTACTAGTTCACGACCTGCAAACGCTGAGCGGACCCGAATGGGAACAGTGCTTCCACAGGGTTCTGTTCCCGTTACTTAACTACTTGCTGCAACCGATCAATCCCAAAGAACCCATCGCCATGGCCGAGTTTAGGAACAGGGCGGCCACAGTATTATCGAAGGTCAGTTTTTTACGCGCGTGTTTGGTGTCCCAAAGAGTGTGAACATGTAAGTCCGTCAGTAAAGATGTTTGCCTTACACCAGGTGGGATAGAACGACTTTGGTTAGGATGCTTCAGTCGGAGGGGCGCGCAGAGGCGATTTTTCCCAAAAACGTGGTCGAAACCCTAAAAAGTCAACATTAAAATTTTGGGAAAAACACATTATTAATCGATTATCTTAACCCCAGCGTGTTATAAACTACCTCCTTTAAAAGTTTGGTATCATCGGGTACCAAGATATTTCAGTTGAAAGTAGAGATTTTTAGTGAGTGGTGAAAAGTCGGAGAGAAGTGCTTTTAAAATTTACTGTTTTCTGTTGCGTTTTTTTGCTTACTTCTTTTGAATATTTTTAAAAACTGTTATGGAGCCTATTGCTGGTGGTAAGTAAAAGCCTAAAAGAGTTAAATAATCAGAACCTTTGTAATATATTTTTTAAATTAGATTTTTTTTATTTTATTACATAATATAGGACAAATATTGAATTTCATGAAGTTTGTTTAGACAAAAGGTAAATTGTTTAACATAGTTTAACATTGATATTAAATTTTTTTTATGCCTTAAAGAGTCCTTTTTTAGATTTTATAAGAAAAGTTTGCGATATGTTGCGATCTTGTCGTAAATTTGTCTGTTAATTCCTCGATATTATGACAAATATCGATCACCCGATAAACGACGATTTTTGTTTAGTTACAGGATCTGGAGCGAAGTACGTTTCTGTGACCAGATCAAAACTTGTTGAGTGGGCAAAGGACTGTAATACATAAAAAAATAAATATTTTTTTAATATCTATGCTGTTTTTTTAAATTTATTATTTTTTGGTGTGCAGAATTTACAACTTTTTAACACTTTTTTTTTTTCATTACTAGTATCTATTATAATTTTGCCCATTTTTAATATCAAAAAAACAAACACTTAGTTTTGGCCAGGATATCTAGAAAATTCGCCTGTGAAAGGTGTTTTTTTTTTTATTTTTAGTTAATTCCTCATTTGAGTTGTTGCTACGAAAAAAGTGTTTAAAGGAAACTTAAAGGAGATAAAAGTTTTTAAAATGTGTCTTATTAGTGTGGTATTTTGTTAATTATTACCGATACAGGTGCACCGAAGAACCGATTGAATAATTATTTTTTAAATTCTTGTTTAATATTTATTATACATACCGTGCGAGCAAAAATTATTTGCATCAAAGAGGGCTTGGATTAAAAAAACGTAGGGCTTGGTTTAGATCACAATGATATGGGGACGATATATCTAACCAAATCTAGGTTAAAATTTTGTCAAATTCATATTATGACATGATATGCCAATACAAATTTATTTTTGTTGTTTACAAAATTAACAAGGTGGAACCAGGCTTCATCCGAAAAAAATGTCAGGTTTAATAAATCATTTATTTCCAATAAATTTTGCGTAAACGATTGGGAGTAATTCCTGCGTCTTTCAAAATCTGTGCCTTGTATTTCTTGTAATTAATTAAGGAAATAAATTTAGCTGCTTCTTAAGAATAGTCCTGCATGTTCCATAAGATCTTCCCATTTCTTGGGACAGGCGTCTTTCTTATACAATTTGTTGGCGTATTTTGCATTATTTCACGAACGTTTGCAAAAAGTTCTTCTGTTCTTACAGATGGTCTTCCTGCCCCTTTTTTGTGTTGTATAGAACCTGTTTCCCCAAACACAGCCACGGTTCTTTTCAGGCAATGATAAAAATCCCCAGCAATAAAAGCAACATTAGGAAAATGTACGTGAAAATCGTCCATGCACAAACCCGGATTGTATTGCCACTCACCATCAACCCACTAACCCCGTTTCGAAAATACGCTTCTGCCACGAATGTTTTGTGCGGTTCCGTAAAGCCCATTGTGTGAATTGTTCAAGGAATTGGAAAAATGAGCGATGAATCAAATTACTTGTTACGACTGTCAAAGATGACGGAATAACTGATTGATTGTTAATTCAGGTAGTTACTGACACCCAACAGGTATTAAGCTCTACGGCTAAGCATTACGTCCTTGATGCAAATAATTTTTGCTCGCACGGTACTTTTAACAGCGTAAATTTGGCAAAGTGGAAGGGCAAAATTTGTATGTTGATTTACTTCAGAATGAAATACGATTTTGTCAATGGGTTTATTTGTTATTGTTTTATTTATAAGTACCAGGTCATTGCTTCTATCCCAGGGTTACCATTGCTAGGGAAATTTCCCTAAATCTGGGGAAAATCTGCAATCAGTAGGGAAAAAGGGAAATTTTCTATAATTTAGGGGATTTCTATACTTCTTTGATTTTGTGATATTTGAAAAAAATATATTAAGCAATCACCTAAAAAATTATTAGCAATCGATTGACCCATGGCAAAAACGCTATCTATCCTAATTCCGATTCACTATTAGCAACTCAGAATCTGAGGCAGTGAGGCAGGTCGAATTTACTATAAACCTTACTCTCAAGATATAAACAACGAGAAACTCGGTAATCCGACACAAACATCCTTTCACCTACACAGCGATGCAATCTAATGTTTGCAAATATTTTCAGGTTTTTCTACACCATCTAACACCGCTGCTATCCTTGCCGACTTTTTCAAACTTGTGGTCCAACATTCTGGACTACATGGACAAATACATGCATGCGTATAAGAGCGACATTCTCTACGAGGCTATTCCGGAACTCCTTAAGAATATGCTCCTAGTCATGAATTCTGCCAAGGTTTTTGATGGGCCAGAGGGAAAGGTAACGAATATCGATCATAATACTCTTGTTTAGGCCAGTTTCACCCAACAAATCGGATTTCTGTATTTTATAACTTAACATAAACCGTTCGAGCTTTAGGTCTACCACGTAAATTTTACTTAATTATATTTTTTTTAACTTTTGCATTTAACCAAGTAATAATAATAATAAGTTTATTTAAAATTTAATAATATATTAAATATGTTTATGTTGTCTTCTATAAACTTATTCTTCAATCCCCCGAAGCTGAGCTTGTTAGGGGCAAATCTTATTTTTTGTTTTAGTATGTAAAATCATAAATATGCATTAAAAATCAAGTTTTAACGTAAAAATGTTAATTTATAGTATAAACGCTGTTTTTTTTTGAAGAAATACATTACCTATAATAAAATTATTAATTTATAATTTTTAAGTAAAAAATATTACTTATATAAATTATTCAGAACAATATTCATTAATTAAAGCATTTCTAAAAATGTTTTCAAATTGTCTGTTTTTAATATCCATGTTTTTATTTCGACTTTAAATTTTTTTAATGAAACCAAGTTTTTTACTTTTGTTGGTAAATAATCGTTCAAATAAAAACATAAATATTTGAAATTTTTTTGTCCTATGGACTTATTTATTTTAGATTTTATGGTTATTTCATTTTTATGACGTGTATTATGATTATGGTTTTTAAATTGTATAAGGTTTTTAAATATATATATACAGTGTCCGCAAGAAAGTCCGCATCAAATGGGATTTTTTTTTATTATTAGGTATAGGTAAAAATTGAAAAAGCAGTTAGTTTTTGCTTACCTAAAAACCAAAAATGACGTATACTGAAGCAGCTGCACGACTTGCGTTACTTGTCAAATTTGACATTTTTAATAAAATAGGTTCAAAAATGCCCTTATTTATCAAAATATCGAAAAACTTTATTCGAGAAAGTTGTTTATTTAGGCATTTTTAGCCTTTGTACGAAATTTTGACAGTCTAATACAATTTTTATTTTTTGTCAGATTCTTGAAAATTTGGATCAACCCTCGTAGATTAACTTTTATACATCGATGTAAAACCATTTGCCTTTACTTCATTTGTAATTATAATGCAATTTTGTGTAAAATTTTTGTTTCCAATTATTTATTTGGCTTCGAAAACTGAAATTGTTATTGATCAGTATAATGTCTGATGCAAAGTTTATCTAATTACATCAGTTTTGTCAAAACCGACGTTTCTCATTTTTCTTAAGTTAGTAAGAAAATATTAGGAAGCTTTCGTTGAAATTTTACTTAATTAATATTGGATCAAAAAGAATAAATAATAATCGCTCGAAACATTTTATTCAACAAAAATATAGTTTAATATAATTAATTTAATTTAATAATAATAATTAAGTAAAATTTCAACGAAAGCTTCCTAATATTTTCTTTTTGTACATCTGTTTACTAACTTAGGAAAAATGAGAAACGTCGGTTTTGACAAAACTGCTGTAATTAGATAAACTTTGCATCAAACATTACATGCTGATCAATAACAATTTCAGTTTTTGAAGCAAAATAAATAATTGGAAATAAAAATTTTACACAAAATTGCATTAAGATTACAAATAAAGTAAAGGCAAATGGTTTTACACCGATGTATAAAAGTTAATCTACGAGGGTTGATCAAAATTTTCAAGAATCTGGCAAAAAATAAAAATTGTATTAGACTGTCAAAATTTCGTACAAAGGCTAAAAATGCCTAAATAAACACTTTCTCGAATAAAGTTTTTCGATATTTTTATAAATAAGGGCATTTTTAAACCTATTTTATTAAAAATGTCAAATTTGACAGGTAACGCAAGTCGTGTAGCTGTTTCAGTATACGTCATTTTTGGTTTTTAGGTAAGCAAAAACTAACTGCTTTTTCAATTTTTACCTATACGTAATAATAAAAAAAAATCCCATTTGATGCGGACTTTCTTGCGGACACTGTATAATATAGATGTTATAAATATAAAGTTGTCTTATCTTAATTAATATTGTTCTGAATAATTTATATAAGTAATATTTTTTACCGAAAAATTATAAACTAATAATTTTATTATAGGTACCTAATAGGTATATTTCTTCAAAAAAAACTGCGTTTATACTATAAATTAACATTTTTACTTTAAAACTTAATTTTTAATGCATATTTATGATTTATGATTTAACATACTAAAACAAAAAATAAGATTTGCCCTTAACAAGCCCAGCTTCAGGGGATTGAAGAATAAGTTTATAGAAGACAACATAAACATATTTATTATATTATTAAATTTTAAATAAACTTATTATTGTTATTATTATTAAGACAGAAAATGTTATTATTGCCAAGATGAATTTAGTAAGATAATCTAGAATGAAAAAGTGATTATTTAAAACGATGTGTCTAGAAAATTTAGATTTTATATTTGAAGGGGTAAGATTTTGATTACATTATTTTGTTATAGACTCCGTTGTGGCATGCAACATGGGAAAGAATTGGAAAATTATTGCCTAATCTCAAAGATGACTTGTTTAAGGAGGCCGCAGAAGAAGATAAAGCAGAAAATGTAAGTATTGTCATTGTTTATTCAAAAAGGAGATAAGACTGTTATTTTAATTTAAAGGTTTCTTATTTTTACTAAAACATAGTATAGATATAATTTATATCCAGAATCATATTGTGAAGGGAAAATACGCAAAACTACTGCTTAATTTTTACCTAAAGTCGCCACAGTGGATCTTTTCCCGTGCGTCATCACTTTCACGTCATCAAAATCGTATGAATCAAATCAAAATTACGAGACGAAAAAAGTCAAAACTAAGTCTAAGTTCATAAAATGGACGTGCCTGCCTACCGTTTGACGTACCTACAGAATATCCCGAAATATTATTATTTATTCTAAGTTTTGCCCGGCATTCTCTATTATCTAAAAGAAATTGACAAACAAATGTTAATACATTTAATACTATTTTTAAAGCTTAAAATCTAGAAAAGTTTGGTGTTTTATTAACTATTGAAATCGCAAAAGTCAAATTTTTGACATCCTTTTATTTAAGGGAATTTAGCCACTGCCGTAAACTTTTCAAAGAACTTTCACGGTTAGAATATTTAAAATAAATAAATTGAGCATTATAAAAATCCATAAATACTTACCGCCAAGACAGATGGTGGGTATAATTAGCTTTAAAAAGAACTATTTTTAGAAAAAGGAACAGTTTTAAGGCACACAAATTTACAAAATACGAATTAGATTGGCAGATCAAAATAAGGTTGACAATGACGTTCTAAAATACAACGGTAGTCAACAAAACAAATAAAAAAGTAATTAATTGACGTTTATAGTTTTATTCTTGTCTAGCACGTTATATTATTGCGGAATCTTGGAGACGTTATTTTATGCTTTTATTCAAACTTGTTACTGTAATAAATAAGGATGCAGAGTTATTAACCACGTTGAGTCCTGATCGTTGATTGATGACGCACGGGCAAAGATCCACTGTGGCGACTTTATCTCTAACGTATCTCCCTGACACAAAATACCAATTTTGTAAAAACATAAAATCATGTCAAGTTTTGTAACTGGTATTTAATTCAAGGGCACCAGCCAGTGGGACAGGAGGGGTGATTGTGAAATTGGAAACTATGAATTATACAGGGTGTTATTTAGGTATGTGGCCAAACTCCAAGGGGTGCTTCTTTAAGTGATTTTAAGAAGAAAAGTTCATATAAACATTGGTCCGAAAATGCATAGTTTTTACGACAAACTTAAAAAAAATCGGATGTTCGTAAATATCTCAATACTCTTTTATTCGATTTTGTTGAAATTTGGCAATTCTGTTTGTAATAACAAGAGGATAATTTAGCCTTAATTAGATTAAAATTATTAAGTCCATTGGCGTCCCGGAAGACAATCTAACTAATATTTTTATCAAAAAAATTGCGCGTCACTGACTTTTTTAAAAATTATGTATTTTTCTCGAATTAAGTAACTACAAATACAACTTCTTTATCTCCTGAGTTTTTTTCATATCTTGCTTTGTTTTCGAGAAAAAAAATAAAAACCACTTTATTGCATGTCCCCTGGACAATAAGAGTAAAAAATTTAAACTACTTATCAAACTATTAAGCAATTAAAATTAAACGAAAGTCCTCTTTTGACTTTTTTTGCATAGATTAAAACTGTTTTCAATAAAAGAAAACAACATAAAATAATCGCATAACGTAATAATTTATATTATAATGGTAAAGTTAATCAAATTTAATTCATTAATAAAATCAATTTAAAAAAATAGTATAAATAATTTAATTTAGTAAATATCTCTTTAATTGTTTTTTAAAAGTTGCCAATTTTTTAATTTTTCTGATATTTTTTGGAAGATTGTTATATTTTATTATTCCGTCATATAAAAACGATTTTTTTCCGAAATTACTTTTTACTGGTATAGTTTAATAATTTATACAACGTCTGGTGTTATGATCATGTAGTGTCTTATTCTCCTGAAGTGTTATGTTTGATTTTTTTCTTTTAAAATAATAGAGTGAATTAGAATGTACATTTTAAATTTATAAATGTTTTGAACGTGTAAATACACTTTTGGTCTATATAGATTAACAGTTGGTTTATTTAATATTTTATATAATAATATATATATATAATTTATTGGTATACTTAACGTTATATACTCTGTATTGAACTTTCTAAGTTGATTGAGAATAAAGATATATTAATAAAGTTAATGTTAGATAAAGAAATAAATGAATTAGTAAAGTTAATAAAAGAAAACAAAGAATGTGTTGTATTTTTTCACAGACAAACAGCTGAAGGTGGCCCACCACTTGTGACGTTAACATTCTGGTACAGTTCGTGATAATAAATAATTTTTAATTTAAATTAATTTGAATGGAGCATTCATTTAAAAAAACTTTATTTATGTTTTGCACGAGATATATCACAAATAGAAGTAAAAACTTCGTCACATTCAATCCTTTTCATTAAAAAAAATACCATTTTAATTTTTAGAAAATTTCTCAAGAAAACCTATATCCGAAACCAATCAACCCAATGCAACACAACATTGAGAATCTGACGAGGTCAAGTATAATTCTGCAACCACCCGTGTCTCAACAGCAGGTCTCTTCACATCTTTTTTCGCATTTAGGACAGGTAGGACTAAAATATACAAACGAATAGAAGGAAATATTTGAGAATAAGGATGACTAAGTACTATTTTATATTTATATCCCAAGTATTTACCTGGAAATTGTAAAATATATTGTACTCCTATAGGTTTTGTTTCATTTTGCATGATAAAAAATTGCTGTTAGGCCTAAAAGGTGTCCCACAAGTAAGATCTAGGATAAGGGCAAATTTCGTTTTTGCCATTAATAATTTATCAGTCAACAAATTTAAACTTAAAGCTTCAGGTAGGTGCTAAAGACCGCTACTTGTCCGCTTTTTAGAGAAAACGAAAAAAAAAATATATTGATTCAAAAATAAAAACTCTTAATTTCACAAACCCGTCACTTACAGATGGTATCCACCCCAATCGGGCCAACATACTCCATCCAAACACCACCTATACCTATCTCCACGGCAACGTCGCCCACACCACTCATCCAACCGGCTTTACAACCGACCGGCGTCACCTCTTCCATTTTGCAGCCGACACTACAGCCGGGCATGCCGTACATGCCCAATTTGTTGACGGGGGTGGGGGGAGGAAGCCCGCCGCAAGGTAAGTTGATCAGGATGTTTTTAAATATAAATCCCTAGTTAGGCAAATAGCGCTATTAAATTGATTAAGAACAGTGGCGGCTGGTCATGGGAAGCGTCAGGGGAAACAGTGCCTCCCCTGCTACAAAATGAAATAATAATATTAATAATACATTATTTTATTTTAATATAAAGTTTTGCGAGACGTCCCTAATATATTTTTTTACTGCCTCCAGAGCAGTAGTGCAGCAGCAGAGTCCTTGTCTGTTTCATTATTATCCCATAGGTAGAAAATTTGACACCAGGCTTAAAGAACACAAAACATCTATTATAAAAAAAAAAAAAAAACAGTGTTAACCTGCATAAAAGTATACGTCATTTTATTGCGATCATGTATTAATATTAAGCAGTTAAAAGTGAACATTTATAATTTATAGGAACAAAGATGTATCTTTTATTGAAATACGCCAAATATACATGATGTAAATATGTTAAAAATTACGTTTTTCCGAAAACGGTTAGGATTAGCGACATGAATGAAGAGTACTTAATTTTTAGTCAATAGTTAAAGGTATATAAAAAACGTTGTCCAAAGTTTTTATCATACAGTGCGTAAAAAAATGGGCACAGTACTGTCACAGCCAGTCCGTCCCTGCAGCTGTGAGTAATTCGCAACACTTTCTGGGATAGTAATTTGAAGGGTCTTACGTGGTATAGATCATATGAAAAAAAAATTGAAATATACCTGTTGGTTTAATAATTATGGGTCAAAAACTTAATTCCCTGGGAGCTCTTTGGGAGCCCATATCTCCGAAGAGGAGGCCGATACGAAAGAAGTTTATATAAACTTGTAGTATTCTTTTTACGTGTTTTGTATATCTTTTAGCTCGAGCATCAGCACATAATATATTCTGTGGCGTGAGACAATGCTAGTGTTTCCACTTTAATAATAGTTTTGTTTTGTTCATTGATTGACTTGTTTTTCACATTCTGACTCAGACTGATAGAATAAGTTTGCGTTATTGTCAGTTAAAGTATACAACTCATTCAAACTATGATTTAAACCAACTTGAACGGCTTTGCCGCCTATTCTGCTAGATCTATAATAATAATTATAAATGAAATAATAAAAAGAGCCAGTTTTTTATAACAAATTATTTATTTCGGCCTTGAAATTCAGTTATGTTAGGTAATACATACATAAATTATTATTGATGCAAATTATACAAAAAAACCATATTTAGGTCTGCCGCAACCTGCACTCCAACAGCATACATTTCCTGTTCTCTATAACAGCCCTACGGTAATTCCAAGCACCACCGCCACAGAAGTACAGCCTTTGTCGTTGTATGCCGAGTACATAGGCAATCCGTACAACATGCAGACCATACAGATGGTTGAAAGGTAAGACGAGACAAATATCCACATATTAAAGTGACAGACGAAAAGGAATCTGTATGGGGAAGACTGTTTTATATTTCCTGCTAAAAAAACCGCGGATGTTGTAGTTATAGGGAAACTTAGACTCGAAAATTTAGAAAATCGTTTTTTTCTTGTTCTTGAATGCTGTTTATCAGTTATATTTTTTACAGTACGAACACCGAAGTCTTGATTCCACCCCAGGAAGGAATCACACCACTTTCCACTAACGACCAAGCGACACACATTCCAAATCCAGTCACTGAAACCGAACCAATTGCTAGTCAAATAAATGAAAACTCTTCACTGCCATCCAGCCCGAGAAGAATAGTTTTAAGTAGTGACAATGACATAATATCTACGGCCAATCCAATGCCGGAAACCCTTTTTCATACCCAATCACAATCGCTAGTTCAAACTAGTGCCAGTTCGCTCGTCGAAAGTAGTTCTAGTATAGAATCAATTTTTCCCCCTTCAAGTAGCTCTATGAATTTCTTCCAATCGTCAAATTATTTTAGTAATGCAGGAGAATCTTTTATTCCATCTGGTAGTGAAATACTGTTTGGTGTCGACGGGAGTTTAGGGAATGTAGGGATGCCTGAGAAGAAATCGGCAGAGACAAATGTCTGAAAATATAGTGATTGTTATTAGATGCCTATTACTAGGGTAAAATGATAAATATATTTTAAATTAGGGAGAAAATTAAATGGATGAAAATTAAAATAGGCAAGAGCATACTTCAAGGTTATAGAAAAAGAGGAAGGAATGTCAATGGTTTGAAATTTTTCGGGAAAACAAATTTATTATTTAAATATGCATAAAAGTTGTATTGTAATAAAAATATAGGGTGTCTCTAGCTTAAATATAACGATCTAACCCAACTTACCTCAGTCCAAAAGTGGATGATTTCGGAGATACAGAGTGTCAAAAGTTCAATTTGCTTTTAGTTTTTTGTTTATTTAAAAGTTCAACACAGAGTGGCTGATAACATTTATTTCATTGTAAATGAGTACAAGGTACCACAGGTGGCGCCCTCTAAATTTAACAATAAAAATTAAAGCAGATTTTAATTTTTCACCCCACAAAACCCCCTAGCCGAATATTGTGACAATACACAAACTAGACTGGGTACATATTGCTAATCGTCAGCCGAGGGTGCATCTAAGATTAGTACTAAAATTAATTTACAATAAAAGAATATTTTTATTTATTTTTTCTATATTTACTATTGCTCTTTTTTGCCTCACATTCTTGCGGAAACATATCGCCAAATTGTCATTATTACAACTGACCAAAACTAGAAAATAAAAAGAAATGGTGCAAAATTTCCGTTTTCTCGTATAGATAGGTAGTTTTTGGAGACGTATAGTGCTCGACGTCCTATTTCCAATGACGTTTCGCTCGATTTGCTACGACTTTTCGTTACTGAAATATATGATATTTAATATTATGACATTGATATTGACATTGAACCTGTCGGCACCGGCTCTTTAAAATCGCACAGCAAAGGTGTGCAATGTGGGATATACTTTCCAAATTTGTCCTATAAAAATATGTATTCAATCAATTTAAACATAAGGAAAGAAACTATTCCTATATTGATAGCTGATAAATTGGTGAAAATGTTATTGTGCGTTCATTTAATTTCAAACAAAACATTTTGTTAGCAACCTCTTATTGTAAAGCATTTCAATTCGCGATAAAAAATAAATTTAGTTTCTTCACAACCCTAGTTCGTTTTTTTTCGTACCGAGGATTGTCACTTATAATCTCTCTAGTGCTCGAATTATTTCCGGAAATTTTTCCGAAGGAACGCATTTTTTGAAAATTTTCCCGAGTCGTAGACGAGGGAAAATTTTCTAGAAAAATGCGTGACTGAGAAAGAATTTCCGGATATTAATTCAAGGACGCGGGGGATTCGGTAAGAAAATTTCACACCTAAAATTTATTTGAATTATTTTATTGAAATTATCCATAATTATGGGAATACTTCTTTCAAAAAAAAGTTTCCTCACCGTTCAGTTAAACGAGATGCAAAAAATATAAGTGAAAATTATCCTTTTTATTTATTTTTACTACATTTTATTTACTAAAACAAAGGGAAAGCATAGTATAGTCTAGTTTAGGCTAGTTATGCCAGATAAAACAATTTTTAAAATCTAGGTAGATAGTAGATACCACAGTCAAGTAGGCTTAGGCTTGTGATGTCAAAATCGTCTCTGCTATACGTCACGTCGACAGTTATTTCTTAAACGTGCTTCTTTAGTTCACAATAATTAAATCATGGCAGTAAACAATCAAGAAACTAATTTTAAGCCCTACGGTGTTTGTAAATCTTGCTCTGAAATAGGGGACATTAATATGTCTCATAAAAATTTAAAGTATTTGCAATGTTTAATGGAAAAAACTGAATTAAATCCCCAAGAAAACCTTTTCTCAGCTATCCAGAAGATTTTGGAGGAAGATATCCCATCCTTTTTAAGAAAAACCAGAATTCAGCAGAACAAAATTGCATCCAAATATTACATCTATTATATTAAACATAGACATCTGATAGAAGTGGAAAGGGAAGATAACCATTATCCTTGTTATTCTCCATTACGAAGAGAAGAGTTCGAACCAGAATTCCAAAAATATTTAGCCTTAATGAAAGAAATATTTGGTAAATAAATATTTGTATTTATTTAGTATTATAAAATGAATAAAAACATTAAAAACCAAAATTTGATCCTGAATACTGATTTTCGGATCATATGATAGCTGTCAAGAAAAAATTTCCACTTATTAATTTTGTTCGCCTAGCTTGGCAGGAGGAGAAAAATTTCCGAAAAATTTGAAGGTTGTCATTGGTAACTGTCGAAATGAAAGTGTGTGATTGGCTTAGAATGACAGGTGTGAAATTTTCGCTGTAAGAATCCGAAATTTAAAAACTTTCACTACCTGAATAACAAAATATTAAAAAAATAAAAAGACGCGCCTGGAATTACACCCAGGATCATCGTGACTACAAGTCGTAACCTATACCACTAGGCCACTTTGAAAATAATTAAATTAGAAATAAGAAAGAGATAGAACAGAAACTGCGATATGTAATTATTAAAAAAATTATTTACGAAAAACTAAAACCCAATTAAACTTTCGACACTCTTTATCTCCGGAATCATCCACTTTTGGACTAAGGTTAGTCGGGTTGAATCGTCTTATTTAAGCCTCAGGAATTTGTAGTTGCATTTTTTTCGCAGCTTTTAGAGTCTACAAGGTGTCCGGAAATGATGAGCAAAAAAATTTAGGGGATAATTCTAGACCGAAAATAAATGCTATCTCTCAGAGGGTGTTAAAGTTAAATTTCATTTGCAGTTTTAAAATACATAAGTTAGAACAATAAATTATTAAACATTCAAATCAAAGGTTCAAAGTGACGTCCTTTCTCTTCCATGCATAAATGAATTCTTCTTAAAAAATTCTGACGAACTACATGGAATATTCCTTCCTTGGCTATGCTATGTTTAAGGTTGCAAATAAATTAAAATGATTTCGTCTTCATCACATGCAAGCAATGTTACTTTAGCATTTTTGTCGAAAACGGTTAGATTTATCGAAACGAAAGCAGTATACTTTCCTTATATCAAAAGGTCAGGAGAATAAAAATATTCAGTCAAAAGGCGCATACAGTGTAGGATAAAAAAGTTGGGACCATTCAAATTAAAGTATAGGCTCCTATGTGACGCCCTCTACAAAATGCCGAAAAATTGTGGGCAAATTTGTATTCCTCATCCCAAAAAAGCCCCATATACTAGATTTCATCAAAATATTATGAGCGTAGCAAAAGGTATGGCAAAAAAACTGCAAATAAAATTTAACTTTAGCAGCCTGCAACTCAATTTTCGAAAAAGATAACGTTTATTTTCGGTCTAGATCTAGAATTATCCCCTAAATTTTTTGCTTGTCAGTTCCGGACTCTCTGTATAGAATTTTTTTAAAAGTCTGCATGATAAAGGAAAATTTACGTTTTTACATGTATCAAATTTCTGCCTGTTGCGCTTTTGTTAATATTTAAAAAAAATTAAATATGGGGTAGATATGTTTTAGATTACTTACACTATAGATAATTCCGAAAATTTGCTGGAAAATTCAGAAAATGATGATAATGATAATAACTGAAAAAAAAATTTCGCGACTACGATACTCTTGGCGAGGAAACTAAGAAGGTGTATTTTTTATAATCTATATTTTGCACGAAAACTACCCAGAACAGCTTAAATTCTTTAAAAGCGCGACAGGTTCAAAACCGCCATCACTACACTAACAAGCATGTCATCAGCCATCAACACTGCTGCCACATGACCGTATCAAAAAGACACGGAAGATGTTGCCAGATTTATGATAATTAGTTAAATAAAGAAAAACAGCAACAACTAACACTAAATGACTCTGACTTTTGATCTAAAATTTAGGTATTTTACATTAAATATTTTTATTTAGCATACAAGTGAACAAAGTCTATAAATATTATCTTTTTAATTACTACAACTGTTATTAACAAGAATTAATGCTGACTAAAATTACGAATGTTTGGCAACGTTGCACATGCCATGTTACGATTTGAATCGATATCGTTTTCCATTGGCGTGAGACGAATTTGGTCTGATTTTAGTACTCCTTCTTCACCTTTTTATAGGGGCGATTTAAAAAATGTATGAAGTGTTTCTATTAGACACCCAAAAAGTTACCCATTTAAATATAATAGTAATTTCCCTAAGCCCCCAAGGCATATCGACCCATGGTTTCAAAATTATTTTTTTTTAAACCGACCAGAAAATGTACACTTTCTGGACAATTTTTCGTCTAGAAAATAACGTTTTTCCGATCGCAAGACCGGAAGAGTGACATTAGAGACCGGAAAAATCTTTTCCGGACTCTAATGTCACTTTTCCGGTCTCTAATGTCACTGTCACCCTGTTTTTTGTTTTTCCAATCGCTCTTTGATAATACAAGATACCTTGATTTCGTTATTATGACAACAACATTTCGATGTATTGTCGAGTGACAGTTCGCTGATTTTTAATTTTGTTCTTTATGTCAAACTTGTTTCGTGTAGATTATAAAATATATAGAAGTGTCGGTCTTAAAAAAAATATTGTACGTCACGCAACCGAAAATTAGTGTTTTCCAGGTCTCTCCAAGCTTCCAGGACTCGCCTAGGGCTCGCCCTGGAAATGCTTGTCTCGACCTGAAAAACACTACTTTCCGGTCTTGTAACGTAAATTACTATTGTTGTCTTTCTTGTGTTTACTTTCTAGGACCAAAGTCAGAAAACTTCCAATTTAAAAATATAACTTTTATTAAATAAAACACGCTATATATTTTTCTGTCATCTTATAGCTCGTCATAAACTCTTTAACTTTCGTGAAGAACGTCCTATCCCTATCTCTAATAGTTTTTAAAATACTTTGATATTTCGAGATTTAGTGTCCTCGTTATAGCACCTTTTGTCAATGGATCACAACAGCCATGGAAAATAAATGAAAATAATGGCAGAGGGTGTCCCATTTTAAAAAAATGTAAGTTTATGACACCCTACTTTTTGGGCGCACCCTGTATTATTTAAAATACTTTTAAAATGTGCCAGATATCCAACCATACTTTATTACAAAAGCTCAATATCGACAAATCTTATCTTCAAGGCCTAAAATTACTCCGCGCAATCGTTGACTCACCCGTTACATATACAGGGTGATTCACGGTGTATGGAACGTTAGACGTTTCTGACGACCCAGTAAAGGAATCGTTCTGAAAATTTGGTCGCGTACATAAACGGACATGCTCTACCTATCTAAAATATTTTTAACAATACAGTGTTGCCGCTTCCACACAAAAATAATAGCTACTTCGATATTTTAAATGAAACACCCTATATATTATTAAATTTTTAAATTCTACATAAAATTATAATTATTTTTTAATAAAAGCATTATTAGTCTATGCTTAATGGTTTCCGAGATATTGTCTCTTGAAAAATGACATTTTTGAACTTTGACAGCTTCTAGCTTTTTAACTGTACGTCTGAGAGCAAAACGGCTTACATATCCCTATCTTCGATTTTTATTATCTTTCCAAAAGTAACAACTTCCGGTCAAACCGGAAGTATTATATTTCCTACATCCGGTTTAACCGGAAATTGACACTTTTGGAAAAATAATAAAAATCGAAGATAGGGACATGTAAGCCGTTTTGCTCTCAGACGTACAGTTAAAAAGCTAGAAGCTGTCAAAGTTCAAAGATGTCATTTTTCAAGAGACAATATCTCGGAAACCATTAAGCATAGACCAATAATGCTTTATTAAAAAATAATTATAATTTTATGTAGAATTTAAAAATTTAATAATATATAGGGTGTTCCATTTAAAATATCGAAGTAGCTATTACCAAATTTTCAGAACGATTCCTTTACTGGTTCGTCAGAAACGTCTAACGTTCCATCCACCGTGAATCACCCTGTATATATATTTTTAAATCATTTATTTTTTAATTTTTCTACAATATATTGATGTCTAAAGAAATCAAATACTTGTGCACACTGTGTTTGTTGTCAAAGACTGCGCCGCTCCTCTTCTTAAACCGATGGGTTTTATTTTCAATTTATCGCTTAAGACTAATAGCAAAGTAATAACATGTCTAAGCAATGTAGTGCTATATTTGCAGAAGATTTAAAACTATTCAAAGTAATAACTGATTTAATTGTCAGTCATTGCAGAGGGACCTGAGAACTGCTGCAAAATTACAACTTGCCCCTGAACGTAAGCAAATGCTTCGCCATGACATTTATAAATAGGGTAGGGCTTTATTCGGTTCAACTATAGCCTCGATAGCACAGTCATTAAGCAATGCGACACTTTTAGAGACCCTGGTGTGGTTTTCGACCCAAAGCTTTCCTTAAATTTTCACATCAGTAATACTTACAGCCCTGCAATGAAGATGCTCAAGTCACATTGTCTTCTAATTGGAACCTGTCCTGTTAGACAATAAAGATTATTATTATTATTAGAAAATGAAAAAATCGGTTATACAAGAACACCAGTTTTTAAAGGTGCGTCTTTCGATATCTTTAAGCTGAGAAATCCTATGAAAATTAAAAGTTCCAATTTCTACTGCTTTCTTATAATGAGATTGATTGATTAAGAGAAGTTTTGCATTTATAGATGCCTTGTGGTCAAAAATCTTAACATATAGGTATAGCAGAATTTTAGAAAAATGTAAGTTTAAGCTGTCAAAGATGTATATAACATTTACTATAACTGTTTTTCAAATTAAATGGTTCCTTCCGTCTTTATTCTGTTATTTCTTTTTTAACTTTATTTTGTTTAATTATTGTAAAGCTATTTTCAAAATTATTACTGAACGTTTCCATACAAGAATGGAACTTATTGTATAATTTTTTTTTATGTTAAAAGAACCTATACCGGGTGTCCACGGAAGGTGGTTCGCCTCTCTAACTTTTTTGTTTTTCAAGATAATGGAGTAAAATTCGGTGAATTTGTATACGACATAAAACTGCATTTTTTGACAGGTGACTCAACATTTTCACTCCTTGTAAAACTATTATTTTCCATGTTTTTCAACAACAAACTAATTTACTTTGGCAGAAGCTGTTGGCATTTCAATTTGCTTCAAGGCATGATTTTGTTTTATTAGTTTTTCTGGTCACAGGCTACTTGATACATTTAAATCTAAATTTATTCTCAAAAGATGCTTTATTTTAGGAAAGTTTCAAGTTAACTTTTTAAAGTTTTTTAATGGCAGCTTTTCTAAAACCTAATAGTGTATGGTATCAAAATAATCGTAATAAAATCCTCTTTTTTCTTAACCCGACGAGCCACCATGTTGCCATTTAAAAAAAATGAGTTATACAACTTTTAAGATTAAATTTTACGTAGCACATAGCATTGGACCAAAAATAGTAAAATTGTATTTTCCCCAAGATTATAGAACTGAAATAAGTGATTTTAAGGTATTCATAGCCCTCTAGATAAAACAATAAATTTGGAAAAAAAATATTTTTTTGGTGACAAAAGTGACACATATACCAGGTGTCCCATTTAAAAATCGAAAGTTTATGTCACTTCCGGTTAAACCGGAAGTTCCATAATGTTGAGTCACCTGTCAAAAAATGCAGTTTTATGTCGTATAACGTATACAAATTCCCCGAATTTTATTCCATTATCTTGAAAAACAAAATAGTTAAAGGGGCGAGCCACCTTTCGTGGACACCCGGTATAGTTACACGTTTCTTATTCGAGAATTTATAATACGCAAGGGGAACCTAGGCTAATGAAAGTTCTAATAATTTTGAAAACTGCTTTAAAAACAAATTGTAAGTCGTTATTGTTTATATGATTGTTATTGTCGATTGAATAAAAATTAATAGATAATTTTATTGTTTTTATTATTATAGTCTATTCCATAACAAGTGTTGAAAGTGGTACCAATCAAACGCAGAGCTATTTAGCACGAGGCGTTAGCCGAGTGCGGAAATTTTTTCGAGTTTAAGAATATTACTTTCACACAAATATACACCATTTTTCCGATCAAACCCGACCACCTGTATGAAAATAGGAAAAAATGCACCAGTGTTAATCGGCGGATAAAAGTCCGAGTCGTGGAGTTTTTTGTAAAGAGTGGATATTTTGTGAGTTTTTAAATGTTGCGGATATTTTGACAGAGTTTCCAGTTCTCACAATTCACGATTTTTTATTTTTCCACACATTCATGAATACCATCCTTAATATTGATTTCGGGATTTTAGATACAAGATAGAAATACAGTTTAAAGTCATGGGAGAAAACTATACAAATGCAGTTCTTATGAATTTATTTATTTTATTTGGACAATGTGTGTTTGCATTAACATGCAAAAAACGTTAAAACTAAATTTTTCTTGAAATCCGTGCAGTCAACACCCGCATATTAAAGTGTTTAGATGTAAACGGCCAGCGTTTTGAACATCTGTTAAAATAGCATTTTATTAGTTATAATTTTAGTAGGTAGTCTTTTATTATTTGACTAGTTAACATTATTTAATAAAATTGTTCTGGATCCTTATGACTTTTCTAAGATTTATTTTCGGTAAATTAGAGTACATTTCGTTAAACTTTGTACATGTCCTGGCGATAATTCTATCACATTATCCAAATAAAATAAATAAATTCATAAGAACTGCATTTGTATAGTTTTCTTCCATGACATTAAACTGTATTCCTATCTTGTGTCTAAACCTAATGAATTGTCAAAACGATAACCATAGTAACATACGTAAATATTAGTTTTTGTCATGGCTAACTAAAAATTTTACAAATCATGCTTAATACGTCAAAAAAATGGTTAAACTAGTTAGTTAGGTACAGGTAGGATATACAAGAATTAAGTAAAATTTTAGCAGCTCTTCAAATCCGTAATACTATACAGGGTATTACAGTTGAAAAAAAGGACTTATGGTCACTTTTTCAAGTTACCAGAATAAGTGTATTTTTCAACCACCCTGTATATTGCAACTAAGATTTGGGACTAGGGCAAAGAGCCCTATGGTATTAGTTAACTATTTTACCAAATTTCAGGGTTTCAGTATTTTAGAGTTCAAAATTATCAGCATTTTTAAAAGGGACGTTTTTGGACAAAAAAAACGGAAATTAATTTATATCTTAGAAACGGTAAGAGATAAGTATAGAGTACAATTAATAAAAATTGTAAGGAAAGTAATGGGGGTTTCGAAAATAAAATAAAATATATGGTGTTGCATTTAAAAAATCAAAGTTACTATTATTTTTGTGTGGAAGCGGCAACACTGTATTGTTAAAAATATTTAAGGTTGGTAGAGCATGTCCGTTTATGTACGCCACCAAATTTTCAGAACGATTCCTTTACTGGTTCGTCAGAAACGTCTAACGTTCCATCCACCGTGAATCACCCTGTATATTGGGTAAGATCGATCCATTGGGGCAGCCCAACAACACTGAAACGCACTGTTAACTTGGCTAGAAAGTACTTTTTCTACAGACGTGTGGAAAAACCAATTTTCCGCACGGATATCAGTGCGGAAAATTGATTTTTCCACACTAGTGCGGAAAAATTTTTCGGCACGATTATGTCAAAAATCCGTGCGGAAAATTGTTTTTTCCACACTAGTGGGGAAAATTTTTTCGGCACGATTTTGTGAAAATCAATAATATATTAATTATAATATGTAGTTATTACTTTTTTTCTCAGAATTAGTTACTGTTACATATGTATGTGATTGTTATAGTTAATTAAAAATTATTAAATTTCTTTGAAATATGTGTTACTTATTTCCACACGTCTGTAGAAAAACTATTGTACCTGACACGTGCGAAAAATGTTTTCCCTGCACTCGGCTGCTTCACCGAACTCCGCTACGCGTCGTTCGGTGAACGGCAGACTCGTGCGGAAAATATCATTTTCCGCACTTGTTAGGTAAATAGCTATTATATATCACACATGTTAAAAACGCAAGTTGAAAAAACTGGTAAATATTTTACAGCAAAAGTTGCTTAAAATTCTGTGGCAAAACGATTCATTTAAAAAATAACAAACTTTCTGGCACAGAAAAAAAAGGGTTGGTTTTCAGGGCCCGTGGAGTGAATTGTGGTGCTGGGTGGGGTAAAGCGCACATTGGCATTATACCGTAAATAAAAATAACTTTACATAGTTGACAGGTACACCCCGATGACATCGATTGACGTGATTGGTGCATCGTAGCTAGCCCAATAAGAATGTCGTTGTCTAGTATGAACGATGAGGCGCTAGATTAGATTTTGGACCAGAAGATTGCTGATTCGAATCTTGTCGGTGATATATCCTCTTTTTGTAAATTGGTAAAAGGTATTATAAAGTTTACACTATTACACATTTCTTCTAGATACTTTCTACGCCACAATACGATTTCTTCCTTTTCCACCAAAATACGTTTGCGATTTCGTTTTAAGAATCGAAAATTCAATTCTCGTAGTGCGCGAATTAGAACTCTTCGTGAAATTTTTGGCATATTTTCATCCTTTTCAATTTCGGCAGAATTTTTTTTTTAAATTCGGAGGTTCATTTCGAAAAAAAAATGCATGCACTTTTCGGCGAACGGCTAACTTTGTTTGCTGATCAATTAAAATGTTTTTCCGTCCTCTTGTCTCCTTCTGATCGGGCACTTTAGTATTCCTGTTTTCCTTGATAGTTCTATAAACAGTACGGCAAGATGTCTTAGTCAATGTGGCACAAAGTTCTGCTGCATCAGTAAATGATATTCCACTGTGTGTACTTAGAATTCCCTCATACACATTTTTTAACATTGCACGCTCCCCAGGTTTTAAATGACGTCGTTTTTTAACTTGTTGGTTACTACCACTTGAATAACTCGCCTGCATTATAATATTTGCTGTTTTGGATAAAGCACAAAAATAATAAAACTGAATTGCTAATATCCTCTCGGTTGAAACTTGTCTACGACACTGAACGTTGATTAGATGCGATAAGAAAGCGAGCGAGCGCCTCTAAACATGAGTTTTCCCACCTGTGTTGACAGGTACCGTAGGGTGAAAGGTACGTGCCTTAATGACATGGCGATTTCGGTAAATTTTATGGAAATTTCAGTGAAATGTATTAAAACTTGGCAACATGTAATGACCTATTTATGCACAATCTTATCAAGCGGTTAGGGATGTTTTTATTTAGCTTAAAAGTGGGCGAATCAATGTTAATTATTTTCTCCGCACACTGTTAGTGGTGGTTTGAACAGTTTTGCCAATTATTTTGAGACTAGTATAGTATAGGAGGGTAGTTTATTTTACATATTGCGAATGCGCACGAGCCGCATATAGTGGCATCACTTTTAAATAGTCTGGTTGCATACCATTGGCAATATACTGGGTTACCGGTTACATATACGTGTGGGTGTTCCTTCCTAAACGCTCGCCTAAATAGGTATATGTTAACTGGGTAGAGCGGAAATTGAATATTCAAATTCAAATTTATTCAAATATTTTTTTTATAAATATAGATACAATATAAATATTATAAGCTGGTATACTAAATCCATATTCTGGTATTTGGCACCTAACTGATTTAACAGCTGTATGTGCCCTGCGTGTGTTAATTATCTGTGTAAGATAATTAATTTGTTTTTCCGAAACTATAATAATTATAATCCACGGCTTAAAACTACTTGTAACTATGCTTAAAAATACTAGTTTGTTTTAACATCACCAAAAATTTGTAAAGTCTATATTATTTTCATAAATATAGGTTCTACAACGATCACTAAATCCGTTTTTATTTCTTATTTGTCTGATATCCATTGGCAGCATGTTATAAAACTTTGGTCCCAAATATGACAAGAATCTTTGATTTAATTTTTTATTACTACTAGGAATTTGAATAGTTCTTTGAGTTTTAGTTCTATAGTTTCATGTTGATGACTGATCTATTTTTTTATACACTTCTCGCTGTGAATGTAGTTACATGCTGACAATACCAGTGTCACCAGTAAAAAGTCCGCCATATGGGATTTTTTTTTATTAATAGCTTTATTCAAAATTTGACTTTGGCATCAAGTTCTGCTTCGATCGAGATGAAAATGAAGCAAAAAAATAGTAGTCACGTGATTCGCTTTATCTGTTAAATTTTATTTTTTTCTAAAATATAATTCAAAAGTGGGGTTATTTCTGAAAATATCAAAAAAAGTTATTCGAAAAAGTTTTTTTAAATGCAGTTCCTAGCCTACATGCAAAATTTCAGCTGCATAAGATAATTTTGATTTTTTACCTATATTTTGTAAATTGCACCACTTTTGCAAAATAAGACTCAACGCAACCTACATAAAACTTCTTAGTTTTGACAATGCTTTATTTCAGATACATTTTCTTTAAAGTAGCGCCATATTAAATGTGTGTTTTTCTACAAAATCAAAATTGGGCTATTAAAATTTGGTCGCAAGTGATGCAAAGTTTATTTGTTTTTGACCTTGTATAAGGTAACTTCATAAAATAAGTATTTTTGAAAACGTAGTTTGTGTCTGAAAGTAAAAAAATAAAAAATAAAGTAAAGGGGTTTTAAATTAAATCGTTGAAAATGGATAAACTTTACGTTAAGTTAAACTAAAATTTATTTTCCACTTAATGAACACTTTACTGATGACACTGTGTTCTTTTTAGTCTTAATATTAAGGTGTATTAATTTCAGACACAAAATACGTTTTCAAAAATACTTATTTTATGAAGTTACCTTATACAGGGTCAAAAAGAAATAGACTTTGCGACTCGACTGGTAATCGAGAGGTTCTGGGTTCGAATACCGGCGGAGGTGAAAAACTTTTTTTAATTAAAAAAAAAACTTTCTGCACGCCGATTAACATTTTTCATTCTATATTTAATACAGACAAACACGTTGGCTACCAAGGGGATATTTGTGTTTCGACCTCCCAGACCATCTATACATTTTGTCATAAACTTGAAGAAAAACACCTTTCCTGCTTTATATACAGTGACCGGCAGAAAGTACGCACCAAAGGGGATTTTTTTTTATTTCAAAACTTACCAAATTTTTTTGGCGGTGGAAAAGTTCTGCATGTCCCTAAACAAAAAAGAGCATAGGCAAAACTAGTAAATATTGCGCCGTATACGAGGGAGAGGTGAAAACGTTAAATTCACTCAAGAATAAAGTGCACTTATTTTTCACTGTACAAATTTTTTTTTATTAGGAAATGTTGTTTGTACTTACAAATTTTCCATAAATACTAAATTTCAGCTCGGTAGCCCAAAAAAAGTGTTTTTACTTTTTTCTACGCCCCCTCATATAACGAATCGATAGAAGCTATGTTAGCTATGCAACCTATAAATTAAATTTTTAACAGCTCTTGGGCAATTAGACACATAACTTACTTAAATTTGTTTAAATACGCGTGAACTGGGCGTTTAATAAAATAACGTCAAAAATAATCTAACTTTTCTGGTGCACATTGTTCTATGGATAAGCGGAATAACTTTATGCAAAACAAATGAGGGTTTACTTCATACATTTAACAATATTTTGCCGTTCCCAATTTTTCAAAAACTCTTAAACCCATTGGTGAATGAATTAAAGTTTAAACCCTTACAAAAAATTCGTTTTCATTTAAATCCAGTTATTTATATTAATATTTATATTAAAATTCGAGCAATTGCTAATATTGATGTGATTCTTCCCGGCCTAGTCCGAGAAGTATGTACTTCCCGCACTAGGCACGTACTTCCCGGACTAGGCCGGAGGAATGCTACTTTCTCAAAGTCGGGAAGTGGGTACTTCCCGGACGGTAGCCGAAATTTTTTTTTTTGCATTTTTGATGACGTTACCCACTATTTTTAAGTTGTGAGTAGTTATGACGTCTCGTTGTATAATATCATTAGTTCGTAATGTATTCAACAAATAAAAAAAAAATTTTTAGAAAGTGTTAAAAAAAATTACTTTCCCCTCCATATTAAAATTTTTTAATCAAATCTTAATTCCCTGAAAATATTAGATATTTAGGGTGGTTCGTTTTGAAATAAAAATCCTCTGTATACGAGTATATTCAATATCACAACTTTTAAAAAAAAAACCGTAAACAAGCAATGCCTACTATTTTGAAGATGAAATACGGCAAAATGAGTCACGCATTTTGGACACCTTACATCAAACAAAAACAGCACATTTTTTGCTGCGATTTTTATCGAACTTGTTTGTTCACTTTATTTCCAGTGTTTGTACCGATCGGAGCTGTTTTGTCCGCGTTTGGAAAACCTACCCCGGGGTGGTTCGTTGCGTCCACTTGTTAAAGCTCGCACTGGGGTAAAGTGTATTTCGGTTTCGGGAAACTTTTTAATTTCGTGCATCCTAATATAAAGTGCGCTCTGCTTCATTGAAAGGTAAGTCTTTTTATTTATGGCAATTTTTGTTTATATAGGACTCCTATTGCGTGTAATATTGTTCCCTTTGAGGGGTCCGGTGCCTTTCTTAACTTTCGAACAAAAAATAGCTCGCGATAGGTGCCCTATTTATAGTTATAGGCACTAATAAGGTCCTTCTTTACAAATATATTTTCTTCCCCTAGGATGGTTTATTGATTACGGAATTATTAAACATTTTTGATATTTTTTTATTACGCCATTATCTTATGTTATGTAGGTATGTCAATCACATACGTTACACGTAACATTTCCCCTCTCGGCGAAATATTGAACTAGAACGTTATTTCATTTCTCTTTATCGGGTAAAATTTTAAGTGAAGCTTAGTGCTTAATTGATCATTTCTGACATCAGATGGCGTTATGTGCGCCCTTTGATGAACGATAGGCCTACCTTTAAGGAGCCTCCAGACTGTGGCTCTGGTCGCTCGTGTTATGTAATAACCTGCATTAAATGTGTGTCTTGTTTGATGAGAAGAGGGGGTTACTAAATTTAAAATAGTAGCTACAATAGATTTCATATTCCATTCGTCAATAAATAAACACCAATCTCCCGGTTCCAGTTTCAGCTCTTTTAATATGAAAACGGCGCGTAAAATCTGGCAGGTTTTTCTAATTTGACATAATGTATAAGTGTTAACGAAAAAAAAGATGTATTTTTACCCTAATTAGACCAGGGCCTTTGAAAATGGTAAAAAGTGAAAAAAATAATAGTAGGATGAAACCCATTGGAAAAGGAAGAGAATATAACAAAAATGAAAGAAAAAATAATTTATGTTTTACCTATCTATTATTGATCTATAATACCTTAGAAACGGAATATGTTATGATAGCAATAATACCTGCTATCACACCTAGGGCATTATAAGCGGGCATTATGATAATGCCCGCTTGTAGAATACTTGGTCCAGAGAGAGTTCGGACTGTATTTTTCCGACTAAAAATAATAAAGTTTGTTAAACATATGTATTAAAATAAAATCAATAACTTACCAGTTCCTGGAAATATGCCATTAAAACATTTTCGGTTATTTGAAGAATTGTGTTCGTATCTTTCCAAATACCAAATATGCCATACTCCCGATCATACTGTTGCCTTGATTTAACTGGCAAAAGATTTTCGGTCGCTTTTATGACCTTTTCTCTTATATTTTGTGGAATTTCTTCCATTTTGAGCAAATCGTTAAATAAAAAATGCCAACTGACTAACTGACAGAAACATCAAAGTCAAACTTAACACCAGTCATTATCTACTTACGTATACAGGTACAGGTGCAACTTATTTTTTATATTGCGAATAAATAATGTAATTAGTCATTGAAAAACTCTTTTTTAGGTAAAACATAAAGCATTGTATGCACCACGGGCTTTACTGGACTATAATGCCCATCAGGCAGAAACCTATCCCTCGGGCCAGAGGCCCTCGGGCTATTTCTACCTTCAGGGCATTATAGTCCCCGTAACGCCCTTGATACATAAATAGCTATTACGGGCGATCCGAGGTCGGGAAGTGGAAAGTGGTGAGTTTTTAAGGGTAAAAAATGATTTTTCTCGATTTTCAGTAAAACTACAAGTCCTATGGAAAAACGTTAAATGGCAAAGTTGTAGGTAATAAAAAGATCTACAACTTTTGTATTTACACTTTTTTCGCATAACCTCAAAATTTATGTGAAAAATTCAAATAACCAAGTTTTTGGTTTTTTATTTTTTACAAAATATTTTTTTTTACGAAATTTGGTGAAAACTTACCTTTTTATGTCCCAAACACACTGTAATTTTTTTGATTTAAAATATTTATTTTTTCACCTTATTTTGACTTAATATCGAAAAAGCACCCTAATTTTCAATCGAAAATTCTCACGTCAAAATATCTGCTCTTTTAAAAAAGTCGGTGGACTTTTTGTTTGTTGAAATCTCTACTTTCTGATGGTGTAAAAAATATACATTACTATGGTAAATGTTCTCAAAAAATGCAAAGAAATCCTACCTTTAATTATATTTAGGACAACTATTTTCGCATGTTTTTTGCGATCTTTATGTTTTATGGATTTGTAATTTTTTTTGTTTATCAATGTACTTAACATGGAATCTTACGTTTTTCGAGTTATTAAAGTATAAATTTTAATAAATAGCTCATAATTTTACATTTTGATTAAAAAAAATTTCTGATTCGAGTTTTTTTCGTTTCTTTGCATTTTTTGCGAAGATTTACCATAGTAATGTATTTTTTTTTACACCATCAGAAAGTAGAGATTTCAACGAACAAAAAGCACACCGACTTTTTTAAAAAAGCAGATATTTTGACGTGAGAATTTTCAATTGAAAATTAGGGTGCTTTTTCGATATTAAGTCAAAATAATGTGAAAAAATAAATATTTTAAATCAAAAAAATTACAGTGTGTTTGGGATATAAGAAGGTAAATTTTCACCAAATTTCGTGAAAAAAAAATGTCTTGTAAAAGATAAAAATAAAAAACCAAAAACTTGGTTATTTGAATTTTTCACATAAATTTTGAGGTTATGTGAAAAAAGTGTAATTACAAAATTTGTAGATCTTTTTATTACCTACAACTTTGCCATTTAACGTTTTTCCATAGGACTTGTAGTTTTGCCGGAAATCGAGATAAATCGTTTTCTGCCCTTAAAATCTCACCCCCTTCCACTTCCCGACCTCGGATCGCCCGTAAATTATTTTTCCTTTCATTTTTGTTGTATTCTCTTCCTTTTCCAATGGGTTTCATCCTACTATTATTTTTTTTGGTTTCAAAAATTATCGACCCTGGTCTAAATATCCCCTAATTCTGGCCACATTTCCTAAATATCCACATTTTTAAGAACATAGTTCTATTCAGCGTATATCTAAGTTTTAAATTTGTATCTACAAAGGTTTCGAAAATATTTAGAAAAAACCATCTTCAGATTACCCCCTTTAGGGGGCTGTAGCTTTGTAGTAAGTCCTTACTTCGTTTTTAACCAATCTTCTCAATCCCAAATTATTGACTATACAGCGTGTCCAAGAAAGTATGCAACATATGGAAAAGTTTTTTATCACCGATTCCTCAGAAAATTTTATTCTTTAATAAAAGTTGGTGCATTCCTTAAAACTATAAATGCATATTTCATATTTCACCTGCGGCTAATAGTAAGGGAGTAAATGCCATTTTTTTCGAAATTGCCTTAAAAGTAAAGTACCTTAATTATTAGAAATACAGCAAAATTTTATATGGAAATGTGCTTGCAAATTAGTAAGTTAGTCGGAATACGAAATTTGAGTTAGGTTTAACAATTTTTAATTTTTTTGCCTAATCTCTATTTTCCCCTAAACGGTTCACCTCTGGTCGATTTTTTGTTTACGCAATTTTAATATATTTATTAAATAACTTAAACGTGGGTTTATAATAAAAATGGATTTGGTTGTTGCAAACTTTTAAAAACCTTTCAATGTTACAAGTTGGTTCAAATATTAGCGTGTTGCACGCCTACTTAAACACATTTTAGCCAACTCATGTTCTAAACAAAATTATGATAGAATCCAACTCTATTCATATTATTGGAAATAATTAATAATTTATTTGTCATTTTCACCCAGTACGCTGAAGTCCAAAAACCTAGTTTAAAGAAATGCATGTAAAAGAAATTAAAAATTGACACCCCTAACTCAAATTTCGTATTTGGACTAAGTTTTTAATTTGAAAAAACATTTCCATATAAAATTTTGCTGTATTCCTAATAATTAAGTTACTTTACTCTTAAGGCAATTTCGAAAAAATGGCATTTGCTCCCCTACTATTATCCGCCGCAATTGAATATGAAATATGCATTTCTAGTTTTAAGGAATGCACCAACTTTTAGGTATAAAGAATAAAATTTTCTGAGAAATCGATGATAAAAAACTTTCCCATATGTTGCATACTTTTTTGGACACACTGTATATACCTTTTAGGACACCTTGTATATGTATTGTATTTTTGCTTTCTTTGACTAAAGTAGGTAAGTATATCTGAAGTTTCCTTTGGCATTATTGCTGCCGAAACGAATTATTTAAAGCTACGTGCAGATTTCCAAAACTGGGGTTTTTATAAAACTATTTTGTGCAAATTTCATAAAAGTATTGTTCATGTTTATTTTTTAATTTCTTTTGTAGCGAAACAGGCTTTTCAAATTTATCTGCACGTATCTAATATAGGTATATTATACCGGGTGTCCACGGAAGGTGGCTCGCCCCTCTAAGTTTTTTGTTTTTCAAGATAATGAAATAAAATTTGGGGGATTTGTATACGACATAAAACTGCATTTTTTGACAGTTGACTCAACATTATGGAACTTCCGGTTTAACCGAAAGTAACATAAACTTTCGATTTTTAAATGGGACACCTGGTATATTTTTACTTTTTTTGACTCCATATGACATTCTAAATACAACGTTGTGTCACTTGTCAGTTTTTGTCACCAAGAAAATATTTTTTTTCCAAATTTATTGTTTTATCTGGAGGGCTATGAATACCTTAAAATCACTTATTTCAGTTCTTTAATCTTGGAAAAAATACAATTTTACTATTTTTGGTCCAATGCTATGTGCTATGTAAAATTTAATCTTTAAAGTTGTATAACTCATTTTTTTTAAATAGCAACATGGCGGCTCGTCGGGTTAAGAAAAAAGAGGATTTTAGTACGATTATTTTGATACCATACACTATTAGGTTTTAGAAAAGTTGCCATTAAAAAACTTTAAATAGTTCACTTAGAACTTTCCTAAAATGAAGCATCTTTTAAGAATAAATTTAGATTTAAATGCATTAAGTAGCCTGTGACCAGCAAAACTGATAAAACAAAATCATGCCTTGAAGAAAATTGAAATGCCAACAGCTTCTGCCAAAGTAAATTAGTTTGTTGTTTAAAAAACATGGAAAATAATAGTTTTACAAGGAGTGAAAAAGTTGATATTATTAGTGTTTGGAGAATGTAGAAATAATTCAACCGATGCTGCACGACTTTACGCACAAAGATATTTTAATCGGCGTCATCCAACCCGGCACTATTAGGTACCCATAACTGGTTCCGAAAATGCGAAATGAGCCTGACAATAATAACATATCAACTTTTTCACTTCTTGTATTATTTTCCATGTTTTTTAAACAACAAACTAATTTACTTTGGCAGAAGCTGTTGGCATTTCAGTTTTCTTCAAGGCATGATTTTGTTTTATCAGTTTTGCTAGTCACGCAGGCTACTTGATGCATTTAAATCTATATTTATTCTCAAAAGATACTTCATTTTAGGAAAGTTCTAAGTTTACTTTTTAAAGTTTTTTAATGGCAGCTTTCCTAAAACCTAATAGTGTATGGTATCAAAATAATCGTAATAAAATCCTCTTTTTTATTAACCCGATGAGCTACCATGTTGCCATTTAAAAAAAATGAGTTATACAGCTTTAAAGATTAAATTTTACTTAGCACATAGCATTGGACCAAAAATAGTAAAATTGTATTTTTCCCAAGATTAAAGAACTGAAATAAGTGATTTTAAGGTATTCATAGCCCTCCAGATAAAACAATAAATTTGGAAAAAAAATATTTTTTTGGTGACAAAAACTGACAAGTTACACATCGTTGTATTTAGAATGTCATATGGAGTCAAAAAAAGTAAAAATATACCAGATGTCCCATTTAAAAATCGAAAGTTTATGTCACTTCCGGTTAAATCGGAAGTTCCATAATGTTGAGTCACCTGTCAAAAAATGCAGTTTTATGTCGTATATAAATCCCCCAAATGTTATTCCATTATCTTGAAAAACAAAAAAGTTACAGGGGCGAACCACCTTCCGTAGACACCCGATATTAGGTTTTTCGCAAAACTTTTTCTAAGAATAATTTTTGGAAGAACATTTTTCGAACAACTTTGTCAAATTAATATTTGAAAATTTTTCAAAATTCAAAACTTATTTGAAAGAAGAAAATTTCAAAAGTAATATTTAAAATTTATTTTCAAAAAATGACGCAACAACTTATAACATAGAGCAGGACGGGCAGTATTATTTCTTACTTTTACATTGTGTAAAATCAAATGAACAACTGAAAAATATTATATATTCTATACTTACTCGTATTATTTTTAACATTTTACCCCTTATCTTCAAGTTCCTTTGGGACATATTTTTCATTTGGGCAAATTCCAACCTCACTGATAAGCTGTGGTATAGCGTAACGCATCTGGGTATGAATCTGTCAAATGGAGAAACCTTATTCTTGTTGTTTTTTGCTAAGCCTGATTTTTGTTTTTACAGACGAAAATCCAAATTTCCGCGTCGTGGTCGACCGGGTGGACGCCACTTGCACGTAGGATACTTCCTCCGGTTGTTTTCGAGGACATGTGGGAACCCATTCCAAGAACATCAACCAATGGAGCTTCGGACCTGAGTTTTCCACCCCAGACCTTTCGCCCGGGGCGTGGGCCGCACATCGGGGGGGGAAACCGGTGCTTGTGGGGGAAATCTGGCGTGGATACAAAATTTTATTATCCAGAAATTTTTCTCGGCGGCCTTATGTTTCTGGACTAGAAGCAGAGCACCTCAAGAAAGAAGAAAGTACGGCCTACACCTAAAATTAAATATAGTAAGTTTTTTTTATTTATTTATTTATTTATTTAGTCTTAAGTACATTTACAGGTATATACAGGGTAGTCCAACGAAAACTTAACACCTCGATTTTCCAGCTTTAAAATGAAAATGTGGAAAATCGCTCGGACCCGTCGATTTTTATTTCGAGGGGGACATCTTTTGCGTATATTGTCAATCTTGTTACTTCAAGCCCCTAGGAGGGAGGGGGGGGGGGGAGTAAGATCTAAATCTTAAATGAATACCCCTATTTTATATAATTTTTTTGGATTCTGCATAAAATTCTGAACATTTTTTAATAAAAGCATTATTAGTCTATACTTAACAGTTTCCGAGATATTGACTCTTGAAAATGACATTTTTGAACTTTGACAGCGTCTAGCTTTCTAACTGTACGTCTTAGAGCAAAACGGCTTTTATGTCTCTATATTCGATTCTTATTATCTTTCCAATAGTGTCAACTTTTGGTTAAACCGTATAGTAATCGACGGGTCCGAGCGATTTTCCACATTTTCATTTTAAAGCAGGAAAATCGAGGTGTTAAGTTTTCGTTGGACCACCCTGTAGATAACCCTATTATAAAGTACTACAAAGATACAACACTTATATATATATATATAAATACAATTTATAGTCAATTTTAATCTGTAATTAATTAGAAGTTATTAAGTTAAAGTAGTTCCAAAATTTTCTGTTTAAACTGTCTATAGGTCAGAAAAAATATATCACACTCACTTTGAAATTTAGTATACAAATTACACATAGCATTAACGGGAGAATTATAGTAATATTTCGTTCGGGCATTGTTTACATAAAATTTTGCTGTATTTCTTGTTGGATAAGCAGGAATATTTATATTCAAATTGAATAGTGTGTTTGGATCGTCAACATTATTATGTGAGAGTTTGTGTAAATAAAGCAACATATTAAGACCCCTTCTCTTTTCTAACTTAAAATATTACATATCTAACATAAAGTTGATTTTTAGGAATCTTTCTATCATAGTGCAGGTCAGTTTCTTTATAATACAAGTATATTAAAATTCTGTTCTGTATTCTCTCAATTGTATAAACATGATTTTGATAATAAGGACACCATATTATTGATGCATATTTCAGTACACTGCGCACTAAAGCTATATAGAGCTGTTTAATACAATTTACATTGCTTAACTCTCTTGAACTTTTTACTATGAAACCATACATCTTAGAAGCTTTGTTAGATATATTTATTATGTGGGAACGAAAAGTAAGCATAAAGTCAAAGGTCACCCCGACGTCCTTATAGGTATATGTCTATATTATTTTATAGTTAATTTTGAGTTTAATAAATTTACTTTATTTTAAAAAAATTGTGCATATCTTTCTTCTAATCAAAATAATACCATTCAAATCCGGAGAAAGTTTTATGGTATACCTACAAGGAAGAGTCGAAAATTTGAAATAGGAGTATAAAGTATATGTACCCCATTTTTCAAGAATTAAAAAAAATTTTATTAAGAAAGTTGTTTTAATTCCTATTATTTGTCCAAAGTAAGTGAAATTTAATATTTGGGTAGAATAACTTTCAAACTATTTTTCTCGAAAATGAAAAATGGGGGTACTTTACTTTTAAAAGCAATTTCGAAGTTTTGCCTCTTCGTCGTATACTTACTTTCCTATTATAAAATTTTCACCTAATTTGCAGGATATTATTTTGGTTTGAGGATATAAAGAACTTATTTGAAATAATTTAACTTAATTAAATTTAAAAATAACAAAAATTTTCCCATATGTTAACCACTTTCTGGCGGTCACTGTAAAGATGTTACCTTTAGAAATTACAATTTTTTTCCCTGTATTTTTTTGCCCTGTTTAATGGATTCAATAAAATTAATTAACACCAGATATTGATTCCTTATTTACTTTATAATTTGTTTTTTCTTGCTGTTGTATTAATCAAAGCATTTCGTTTATTTTGTATTTTTTAACTAAACATTTTTTTATGAAAATCACGTTGAACTAAAAATTGAATATTTCATGAAAAAACAGAGATAAACCAATGAATCAAAAAAGAAAATGTAAAGGAAACATGGGACTTTCATTTGGCTGTAATTGCGATAATTTGCAATGGCTAGTAAATCCCACAGGGTGTTTTGAATTTCCGTAAAAAAAAACATAACAGTTTTATAACACCCGGTATAATACCAAAATTACTTTTTTAAGCAAAACAACAAAGGCAGTGATATGCTTAAGGAAGAAACCTACAATTAGAAAAAAAATCATTAAAAACGAACCACAAATTTGGAAAATATATAACATCAAAATTGAGGCAATTTTTTCGTTATGCATTAAATATGCCGCGCAGTGTATTAACTTGTGTTTTTATTTTCAGATACCGGATGCTCTATCCTTAAAACAGTAGTGCGTGGCGCGCGTGTGATGATTCTTCTCTTCAGAGGCATTTACCTAAACAACGTCGTAGTTTAGAAGAGCGGAAAAGGGCGACCTGTCCTGGGTGCGTCGACCCTATTTTCTCGTAACCTCTGAAGAGTAGAATATGGACAATATATGGTGTATGGACACGACGAAAGAAGATGTCGTCGGGCAAATGGATATGGATAAGGAGGCAAGTACATAAAAATATCGTAATTAGTACCTAGCGACCCAGTAAACACAATTACGTAAAATATATGTGAAATTTATATAACCGCTTTACTCGGTTATGTAAATTTAAAATACCAACAAGGTCATAAGAAAGTAAAATTTAACTTAAATCTGCCGTACTATGTCATGCTTTTGGGCATGTTAAATTTATAGCATAGTGATGTAAACTGTGTTATGTAACTCATGTTATGTAAATTTGATATTTATTATTTTATTTAATCCAAATGAAATCCCAAAAACATCCGTTTATGCGGGATTCTCTACTAGTAACAACATGTATAAAGATAATTGTTAAATATAACTAATTAAATACAAAGTAAGTCAAAATAACAGGTACTTAAATGTTAATCAATAAAAAATAAAAATATTCAAATATGTATGTATAAAATTATTCAATTATTATTCTTTTAATAAAATAATATAAATTATTTTACATAAATGTAACATAATCTGGCTCAAATAAGTTACATAATTATTACGCAACGTGTTGGACTTTATTTATTTTTTTCCTACTTATATTAGAACCTTATTAAATTAAAATATTTTTGTTTGTAAAGTCTTTTGTATTTGTTATATTAACAAAAAAATTAACTTGCACACATGAAAAATGATGGTCTCCCTGAATAATTTTTCCCCAATTGGTAGGACGACCTAAAAAAATAACAAAAAGTATACAACAACACAAAACATAAGATATAATTTTCTTTGCCAAAACTTTAGAAGTACTTTCGAATCATGTTTGCCAATAAAAAAATCTCAGAAGCCTTAGCTAAGCTGATTAGAACTAAAATGAACAGCGAAGATAACATTTTGACTATTAAGAAATTTTCGTAGGATATCCTATATCCCAACTGACGATGCAACACCCAGTATAAATTTTATAGGTAACAAAAGTTGATTAAAATTCAATAAAATTTACTCACACTGTAGGTACTGAAGTAGGTACTTACTTTACTTCATCATTATTGCCTGATCTTAATGGCACTGGCACATATTCCATTATAAATAAAAACAGCCGAATGTATTTTGTGGAAAAGAAAGTAATTAATGTAATGTGATGTTCTGTGTAAATAAGTAAGACTTCTTAGCAAGAAATATAAAACTCTTGGACACGCTTGGTAGCAAACTGTAAAAGTTGAGGTTAGAATACTTTTCCGCGGATCTTTATTCTTTAAGCTCCGCCCATTACCTGTCACTTTCGTGCGCTTTTATTGGCTCTTTTTATGCCATAACGGAACTGTGGGGGTTTAACATAAATGTTATATAAACCTGCAGTAACATAGTTTCCGTAAAATTAAAGTTAAATGTTTTATGTAAAATTTATATTTTTTTCTTTATATAAAGGTTACGTTTACCATTTTACGTAAAAAATATATTCTTCGCCACATGTTCTTAGCTTTATATAAAATTTACATAAATATTACATCAAACTAATAAAGTAGAAGTATATTCTTTTAAATTTACGTAAAATGTATGTCAATGTCACAGATGTGTTTACTGGGTATTAAGGGTTATATTTTAATAATTTAGTTTTTTCAAGAAACTTCTGTAATTTTTTCTTAATTTGCCGTCATCAATCATTATACTAGCTATTCATCTTTGAGAATAATAAGAAATTTATCCCTAGAAAAAAGGATCAAATATTATTATTTTATACGGTTTAGAACATTCTTCTGTTTTTTTTAAAGGGGAAATTAAATAAAACTAAAATAAATAATCAATTAATATTTTGTCGATAAAAGTTTATGTTTATCGAAATTATCTAATTAATTTTTCTTTTGTTTCAGATTCCACATCAGCAATATTTAAAACACGTTTAAAAACCGCGGCGCGATTTTTTCAGGGTGGCATAAGACGCATTAACTAGTCATATACACAATCCTACCTTTCTTAGTCTAACGTACAGGAAAAGTTGGATTGAACGGGCTCTAATTTTATTTTTAACTAATAAATGAAGAAGACAATATTTCCTATAGGCTATAGGGTCAATCTATATTTCTTCTATTTGTTTAATACAGTGTATCATTGTCTATTACTAGACCAAGTATAATTTTGTTTCATCTTACCTCATTATCTTAACAGCTATAGACATTAGAGGGATCCTCTTATCCTAAATACGATTTGCTGTTTTTTCCATTAGTGATCTACTAAAAGTTTCTGCATATTATCTTAGGTAGCATGTATTTATATGTAAGTCAAATGCTTCAATTTTATAGTTGTTTTTTACTGACTTCAGATTTTCTTCTCTATATTATTTTTATGTAGAAGGTATAAATATGTAAGTATGTTAAATGCTTCAATTCTCCGTCTACTACCTTTATTCCAAGTATATATCGTATCATCGTATAAGGCAGCACTTTAACATATACCCTTTTGGGAAGCACTTCCTGATAACTATTCTATGTTACTTTAGTGACTGGTGTCCTGATTTTTTGCATAAACGTCCTGGGCCTGTCCACTACTAAATATGTTTGTATTTTTCGACTACCACCTACTGCTTCATTGTCTTTATATTATTCTTAGGTATCAGGTATTTAAATATGTAAATATGTCAAATGCTTCAATTCGCCGCATTTTTTGTTACCCTTATTCCAAGTATTCGTACAAGGCAACACTTCACACCCTTTGAGGAAGCACTGCTAACTATTGAATGCTAATTTATTAACTGGTGTCCTTATTTTTTGCATATAAGCTTCCTTGGCCTGTCCACGACCACGTCACGCTTGCTGTTTTATATTTTGATTACCTACTGCATTCAGATTCTCCTTTGCCTGATCATTGCTTCTTCTCTTTTTAATTTAAACTAAAAGTTTTAATCAGCGTCAGGGCTGGTTTTTGTGTCTGTTTAATTGTCGCTTTGAAGACAAGTTGTTACAAAAGACAGTTTGTTCTTTGTATCGGTCTGAGGTGCTTCAATTAGGTGCTACCATGAAAAGCTAAAACAGAATTTTTAAAGTTCGGGACAAAAGCTGGATTAGAGCAACCTGTGGAATGATATAAGGTAAGATAATATTAAAAACCTTGAACATATCGTTTTGGTTTAAGACTTTTGCAATCACTATTAACTTCATGTTCAATATGTAGATTTTTTATCTAAAATAATTTCTAAGCCTCTTTAAAAGTCTTGTGTGTATATGTGTATAAGTATCAGGCACGTAGCAACCCGAGTCTCGAGACCATACTTATAAAACTTACAAAAACAAAATGAGTTTTATGCGAAATATCCATATATTATTAGAGCTCTGAGGCCCAAATTATTAATGTCCTGTTAACACTAACTGTAAGATAACGTCTAAGGATACCATTGTTGGAACAATTGTTGCCATGGAAGTTATGTGGCTGTTAGTACTAACAGGACATTAATAATTTGGGCCTAAGTGCCCTAGTCATGGTTTCTATTAACTGGGACATTACAGTTAATTTTAACAGAGTAATTGATATCAAGGCAGCAAAAAAGAACAGAAGCTTGTTATTATAATTATTGGCATGTATACCTAATATAGTACCTATATATAATAATAAAAATACATTTTTGTTTAAAATTTTAGTACAATATAAACCCAATACGAATAAAATCAGATTTTTTTTTATGCAGGCGCGGGTATAGGGGGGGGGGCAATTGCGCCCCCCCCCCCCGAGGCACGGGACCCAATTATCTCAATTATTACCGGGTTTGTTTTTGTGTTTTTCTTGAGGATTTTGTGTTGTGTTTTTTATTTTTTCCACTTGAAAACCAAGCACCATGATTCAAAAAAAGGCGTGGCACTCAAAAAATTTACCCCGCCCCCCTCCCCGTGAAGAAATCCTGGCTACGTGCCTGATATATATATATATATATATATATATATGTATTTTAAACTTAAGAAATTTATAATTCATAACTTGTTGTTAAAAACTCGATGCCTACTACAGTGTGGATCGGTTTATTAAATCTTTGTAATAGTTTAAAGGCAGCCATTAATTACCTTTTTTCACATTTTGTTTTCCTACCCCTGCTGACCAATTAACTATATCTTGTATAACACTACAATAAACTGTTTGATTTAAATGTATATCCATAATTAATAGATTTTTTTTGTTGTTTCAGGTCAGTAAGCATGGGTGGTGGTTGCGTTCGTCCCCGACTGTAATCTACGCTGTAAGTAAACATCCCCTTCGCGAGTGCGCGATTTGTTCGAGTTTGTGCTGTTATTTTTTTTTTAAGTTTATCTTCTTATAAAGGACGTTAACAATATTCAATTATATCATATTTAAGAGGTTTCCTTTTCTGTTACTGTATAGGTGAAAGAGATGAATTGTTAACAACAATAACCATTCACTTACACTTTTTAAAGTTTGTGTCGCATTCATCATGTTTAATTTTTCTGGTTGATAATTTCGTTTTATTGCAAATAAAACTACAAATATTGCTTAATTTTGACTGTCAAAACTTTTAGTTTAATGTTTAAACATCCGTTTGTACTGAACAGTAAAGTAGAACATAATATGGAAAAGAAGGTTCTTGTTTTTATCACGTTATCCTTTGTAAGAAGATAAATAAGTGAGTAGTGCAACTGAAAAAGTAAAATTGAAAATATCAACATTTCCGAGCTTTTGATGCCAAGTTAAATAACTGCAGGCTATATAAAGTAGGTATAAGTAGAATTATTTAATAAAGGTAAGTAAAAATTCTCAGTTTTTTAAAATGGTTGAAATGAAATAAAATCTTTTTCCATTTTAGGGCCACAAATTATCGATCCACAAAATAAATATACAAATTTAATGGAAACGATGTTAAAAGTCATGCGAAGATTTTTCTCCGGATTTAAAGGTTTTATCCTATATTTTACTGTATGATCGGCCCAAATGTTGATGCATAAAACCACTTTTTTAGGTTTTTGTTGGGTATATATTATTTATAAACATGCTAAACACACCTGTATAATTTTGATTCATAAAACAACTTTTTTGTAGGTTGTTGAACGTTATTACATATTTTAAAGTAATGTTTACTATAAAGGTTTTACCCAACATTTCTGTTAGTTTAAATGTTGATGAGCGAAACCTTTTTCCTTTTTAGGGATTACTAATTAAATATTTCTTTTTTAGGTTTTACTAATTAAATATTTCTTTTTTAGGTTTTACTAATTAAATATTTCTTTTTTAGGTTTTAATAATTAAATATTTATTTTATTTTTTAGGTTTTACTAATTAAATATTTCTTTTTTAGGTTTTACTAATTAAATATTTCTTTTTAGGTTTTTCTAATTAAATATTTATTTTTTAGGTTTTACTAATTAAATATTTCTTTTTTAGGTTTTACTAATTAAATATTTCTTTTTTAGGTTTTACTAATTAAATATTTCTTTTTTAGGTTTTACTAATCAAATATTTCTTTTTAGATTTTAAGAATATACTAGAAAAGGTCAAAGTTGTAAGATCCTTGCATGTATATTCTTGGCAGCTGGTTACGTTTTAGGTCACCAATTATATACACAACTAACGAGTAAGCAGCTGTCTGTTGTTGCCCCCATATACCGCACAGGGGCCGTGCAACACTGATGATGGCGAAGGAAGGCCGAAACAGTTGCCGAGGCTTCGAAAGGTTCAAATAAAGGGTATGTATTATACGTCGTTTTTTCTATACAGTGCATTTTTTCTAAACTCAAGACATGGAATTTGCAAGGTAATTTGTTCACCCCATACCTTCTTTAACCTTCAGGTATTGTTTCTGACACTTCCATGTACTATTTAAATTGATTTGTAACTGGCTATAGGAGGCATAACAAATTTCCTTTTTCTAGAATAGTTATAGCAATGACTATGTATTTAGAATATAGCCTGTATTCCAAAAATATTCATAAAGTTTGTCAATGGTTAAATAGAAGAGTATGATTTTCCTTTCATTTCGTCAGATCTACCGCCAGACGCGTTTTGCCATATCATGGCTCATCAGGGAGGTTAGGATCTGACTAAAGAAAGAGAACGTATTTTTAAAGTCACTTTTTTTTATATAAATTTTTACGGCAACCATGTTATTTTCTAGGAAAGAAATTTTTTAATGCTGGTATTTGTTTTTAGTCAAGACCGATGTGCCATCTTTATACTTGAATGGGATGCGATGGAATAGGATGGGATTGGACTCCAGAAAGCCTGCATTACTAAATAAAAAAAAATTGGTTATAGTACCTAATGGATATATTGTATATACATTATGAATATGTGTAGTTTAGAAGAGCAGGAAGATTATACAGGCAGATATATCGCAGGTAAACTAATTAGTAGATTGGTATACAGGGTGTTATGAAAATGACTTATACGCCTAATACGCCAATATTCACCACTACATAACCAAGAGTAAACTCATCTCATACTTTTTTTTTTTTTTTTTTTTTTGGCTTGAGCTGTGCAGCTATTCAGCCAGTCGCATATAGATATATTCTTCAACCAAATAATTTCCAAAACTCATCTCATACCATACGGCTATGATGTGTATACAGTGTCACCAGTAAAGTCCGCATCATGTGGGATTTTTTTATTAATAATAACTTTATTCGAAATTTGACTTTGGCATCAAGTTCTGCTTCGATCAAGATGAAAATTAAGCAAAAAAATAGTAGTCACGTGATTCGCATTATCTGTCAAATTTTAATTTTTCCAAAAAATAATTTAAAAGTGGGGTTATTTCTGAAAATATCGAAAAAAGTTATTAGAAAAAGGTTTTTTAAATGCAGTTTCTAGCCCACATGCAAAATTTCAGCTGCATAAGATAATTTTGATTTTTACCTATATTTTGTAAATTGCACCACTTTTGCAAAATAAGACTCAACGCAACCTACATAAAACTTCTTAGTTTTGACAATGCTTTATTTCAGATACATTTTCCTTAAAGTAGCGCCATAAAAAATGTGTGCTTTTCTACAAAATCATAATTGGGCTTTTAAAATTTGGTCGCATGTGATGCAAAGTTTATTTGTTTTTGACCCTGTAAAAGGTAACTTCATAAAATAAGTATTTTTGAAAACGTACGTAGTTTGTGTCTGAAACTAATACACCTTAATATTAAGACAAAAAAAGGACACAGTGTCTTCAGTAAAGTGTTTTTAAGTGGAAAATAACGTAAAGTTTATCTATTTTCAACGATTTAATTTAAAACCCCTATATTATAATTTATTATTAAAATAACGTTAACGTGTATTACTTTCAGGCACAAACTACGTTTTCAAAAATACTTATTTTATGAAGTTACCTTATACAGGGTCAAAAACAAATAAACTTTGCATCACATGCGACCAAATTTTAATAGCCCAATTTTGATTTTGTAGAAAAACACATATTTAATATGGCGCTACTTTAAAGAAAATGTATCTGAAATAAAGCCTTGTCAAAATTAAGAAGTTTTATGTAGGTTGCGTAGAGTCTTAGTTTGCAAAAGTGGTGCAATTTACAAAATATAGGCAAAAATTGAAAAGTATCTTATGCAGCTGAAATTTTGCATGTGAGCTAGACACTGCATTTAAAAAAAAATTTCTTATAACTTTTTTCGATATTTTCAGAAATAACCCCACTTTTGAATTATTTTTTGGAAAAAATTAAAATTTGACAGATAATGCGAATCACGTGACTACTATTTTTTGCTTAATTTTCATTTCGATTGAGGCAGAACTTGATGCCAAAGTCAAATTTTGAATAAACCTATTAATAAAAAAAATCCCATATGATGCGGACTTTACTGGTGACACTGTAATAGTCCACCAGTAGCGGGGTGCTAAAAATGTTGAAGACAATGTTTTCGCCTAATATAGCAAAGCGACATATATTTTTATGCAATAAGTAATAGTAAAGCAAAGTAATACCGTAATACAAAGTCAATTCCATAACACCTTGCATATTCGAATAATATATTAAATACCTTATCTATTGGGTTCTGTGATAGTGTTAACTGCCACCCGTTCTTTATCAGAGGACAGTCTTCTCAACACCTCTCATTTGAAACTCTAACGACAAATGATCTGGTATCTTGTAGCAGAACCGGCGCTAGGGGGCGGGCAAGCCGGGCCCCTGCCCGTCACGGCAACCTTAGGAGGAGGCAAGTGGACATATCTAAATGGAAATGAATGAAACAACGTCATCATGGCCCCAGGCCAATGTCGTAGCGGTCACATCTTTGGGGGCAGATTTCTTAGTACTGCGTTGCCATACTGCAGACTTTTTATGAGGTGTAAGACAAAGATTTAAATTTTCTAAATCATGTTAATTCTTTTAATGGGGTAAGTTTATTGACAAACAAAGTGGAAGGGCAAAATTTGTATGTTGATTTCCTTCAGAATGGAATACGATTTTGTCAATACGTTCATTTATTGTTGCATCTATGGGTACCAGATCATTGCTAACGACCTCAAATGTAATCTAACTTATTTTAGATTCTCTTCTGTTAAAATATTGTTTTCATATATATTCTTAATTTTGAAAAATGATGGTGGTTTATATTTTATTATCATTATTATTATTATTATTATTATTATTACAGAAGAATGATAGGTCGGCGCTTTTAGCTAGTATGACTATGCTGGTGTAAATATTCGTTGTCTAATATAGCGCTTAGCATATTATATATATGACCAACACTTTTTTCGACGTGATCAGCGATACATGTTTATGATAGGTACTACCTAAAACTTAATGTCTTACCCATTTTTTAGACGTAAAAGGAACACGTATAAGGAAGAATTCGATGCCACTCAACTCTATATTGTTTTGTATCGTATATTTTAAACAGGCCCGGGATAACTATGCCCAAATATTTAGTGCTAGAAATCTCTTTTATTTCGCTTTCGAAATTGTGGAGAAATCAGGACGGCCAACCGATGTTGGCGAAAAAGCGATGTAATTTGTTTTATTTACATTTAGAGTTAATAGTAATCTAACCCTTTTTACATTAACCCAGTCCTTTCTCAGTTTGCCTCTTCATCTCATCCCAACTTTCTCCCGGAAAGAGTAGCACCGTGTCATTGGCATATGAGATTGACAAAAATGTCAAGACTAGCAAGTGAATTTATGTATGTAATAAACAAGGTAGGACCAATTACTGTTCCCTGTGGAACCCCTATTTTAACCTCCATGGTATTGCTTAATGTATTTCTAATCTTGACAACTTGCTGCCTATTTGAAAACAGCACAATACCTCTAGCTCCATAGAGCTCAAGCACATTTAATAACTTTAATGAGGCACCGTGTCAAACGCCTTAGCCAGATCCAAGAACACAGCGATGCCTCTTCTTTCAGCCGTCCAGCGTCAAGGTTAGTTGTTATTTTGTCCCACCAGCTTTGGTGTTCTTATTTCTTTCTAGTCTCACATATTTTCGTAGACGTGGCAACATTGCAAACGTACCTTGTCGATGACAGCAAACATGTCGATTTAAAAGAACAAAATAGGGTTAGAACCGCTGTCTATATACGTTTTTTAATAATTTATTTTTCTAAAAATACTGCATATTATTCCGCAATTTTTTTTATTGAAAACTACTATTGAAAGTTTATAGGTTATATTAGCGCAATCGTGAAACGAGCCGTAGGCTGTAGCGACTTCCACTGTAGTGTCAGCTCACGAACGTGCAATCGTAACCGTGATCGTGAATCGGGATCGGATCGTAACCGGTAGTGTGCACTGGCCTTTAGTGCCGTTAAGGCAAAAATATTTTTTTCGTCAAATTCGTGTTTCCAGATAGTCGACCGGACCCTTTAAGTTCAAATCTTATTTAATTCAATTAATATATTTAATAAAATGTGAGCATTGTTTAAAGCAAATCAAACGTACACAATATACTCATCTCCATCTCTAAAATTTCTTGTCCAAGGACCAGCGTTGACCCACCATTTCTCTGTGCTTCAAGTTATTAGCCGAGTTCCTTTTACGTGATGTTTAAATATCAAATCAAAGCACAACAAAAATCATTTTTTCCTCCCCCCTTGCCGGGGTTAAGTATGCCCACTGCATTTCTTATGCGATTTCATTGGATTATACAAAGTTGTTCGCGAAGCGCGGAGCATTCCTTTAACAACTTAGATATACTGTGTAGCTATTAAAAAAAGCAAATAGAAAGTACCTGTCGATCGAATGTTTTCCCGCCATTCCTAAAAAGAATGATCAGAGAGCGCAACTGTCTGCGTCGCAGGGCAAAAACCACCCTGAACCCTCTCAATTCAATAGATAAGCGTCACGCCTGACAAACAATATAAAAACCCTGATTTTGGAGTTTCATAATTACAAGTGAGAAATCCACTTAAATTCGCTAAGCCCAAAAGACAATTCACTCTGGCGAATCAAAAAACATTTCACAAAAAAAATTCGACCCAAGTGCCCCCCTGCACGGCCCAGCGAGGCGGAATGGTTTACTCGGACGAGGCACACGCCTTCGCCGAGTCACTTGAAGATCAATTTGGCCTGAACATCTCAGCCGATGACGACATCGACTGGGAAAACCGTGTAGAGAGACTTGCGTCAGAAATCCCCAGAACTTTTCCCCAACCGCCCCCTCCTGAAATACCCCCACTAATTCTGAGGAAGTAAAAGCACTAATTCATATCTCAAACCCCAATAAAGCCCCGGGTAAGGACACAATCAGTAATACAGCGCTGAAAAACCTTCCGGATAACGTCATTGATAACATCACAATGATCATAAACTTTATGTTTAAAAACCACACGTTTATCCCGACACGTGAAAAACAGCGATTGTCATACTGATTGCAAAACCTAATCAAAACCGCACTTTCCCCCAAAACTGGAGACCCATAAGCCTCATCTCGTCCATAGCAAAAATCGCAGAAAAAATCTTTCTATCCAGACTATGGGATATTCTCAACGAACTCCATATAATTCAAGATGACGAGTTTGGCTTTCGTCAAGGTCACTCGACCGAAGACCAACTTGCCAGACTGGTCGATATCGCTACCGATGGTCTGCAGCATCAGGTCTCCACAGGCATGGTCGCTCTGGACATATTAAAAGCTTTCGACAAAGTTTGGCACGACGGCCTTGCATACAAACTCCATTATGTTTATAATATAAACATAAACTTCATAAAATTCATTATATCCTATCTTCAAGATAGAAAATTCCAAACCCGTGTAAACGGTATTATGTCAGACGAACGCGACATTGAAGCGAGCTTTCCCCAAGGTTCCCCCATGGCGCCAGTTGCATACATCCTGTATACTGCGGACATGCCAAAAACGCCATTCGTCGAGCTATACATGTTGACTGACGATACGGCCATGACGTGCACCAACAAAAATCTTGCACATATTCAAAGATGTTTACAAACTCAGCTTAACACGCTTATTGACTATTTTCAAAAATGGAAAATATAAGTTAAAAACAAGCCATTCTCATCTCCAACAAGAAAAACAATAACATCAATATTCCAAACCTTGACCTAGACAACACCGAAATACCATGGAGCGACACCCTAAAATACCTAGGTGTCACTCTGGATAAAAAGCTCACATGGACCCCCCAATTCGACAAGAAAATTGAAAGCGGTAAGCAAGCATTTGGTCACCTATACCCACTCCTAGGCGCAAAAGTAAACAGTCACTCAAAAACAAGACGCTACTATATAAACAAGTAGTGCGCCCCGCCATACTATACGGAAGTACCTATAGCATGGAGCCAAGCTCCTAAAACACGCAGAAAACGTCTACAAACATTTCAAAACACAATTCTTAGGGCCATCACAAACGCGCCCTACTACAAGGGGAGCGGTGATCCACCGCGACCTTAAGGTAGAAACAATTCATGAATTTTTAAACAAATGACATGCTGAGTTTTTTAGGAAAAAACAGTTTCACCCCAATGGTATTCCAAAATTCTTTCCCCATAAATCCCACCCCAAATCTGCACAGAGTACGCCATATGAGCATAAATGCTCCTATAGCTCATCAATAAAAACACATAAATAACATCAAAAACATCAAGCCAAGCTTGATTGTCTGACAAGTTGATTGGTTATTGAATCAATTAACTAAAAAAATTAACCAAACCTAAAAAACTTGGTTGATTTCCAAAAATGTGAAATTTTTTGGAAATAATTTTTTTCTTTTTGAAAAAATTTTATTTCAAAAAAAAACCTTCATCACATAAACACAGGACAATTTGTCTTTTTAATTTCAGAAACCAAAAGTGTGTAAAAGTGCCCAACGGCACTAAAGGCCAGTGCACACTACCGGTTACGATCCGATCCCGATTCACGATCACGGTTACGATTGCACGTTCGTGAGCTGACACTACAGTGGCAGTCGCTACAGCCTACGGCTCGTTTCACGATTGCGCTAATATAACCTATAAATTGGGTGGCATTTTGTTATATTTTTGGTGCTTCTTTATTACTTATTTAAACTGAATAACACACGCGACTTTGTGACAATGAAATGTTACGATTCGAATATGAAAATGAGGAGCAGCAGAGGATCGCTTCATCACGTGATTGCAGGCGGCTTTGCTATTGGGTGCGGTTGCCTCTACGATCCGGTTGAAAATAGATCTCAACCTAAACCTCCCAACCGAATCGGAATCGTGGACTGGTTCGCTCTGATTGGTTGATGGGTCCAACAGAATCGCAATCGTGAACCGGTATCGGATCGTAACCGGTAGTGTGCACTGGCCATAACACAATAAAATCAAGAAAGAAGAAGAGAGATCGAATGTTTAATTCTTTGTGATATGCCCGACCTATACGATAGATATCCAGTACCGTTTACCGTTTGAATGTTTCAAATTTGAAATCTTTTGTTTGTCATTTTATTTTATTGTCTGTTGTAGTTTTTATCTCAGAGTAAAAAAAAAACTCAAACTCACTCTTTCTACTGTATGTCCTATAAACTCCAAAAAATATGTTTAAACCTGGGTCCATAAGAAAGATTCAAGTTCAGAATTTTGTAACGTATAGTCATGTAGAAATGTATCCGGGGCCCAATCTTAACATGATTATTGGCCCTAATGGAACTGGAAAGTCCACCATGGTTGCAGCAATTATTTTAGGACTGGGTGGAAGCCCCAAGACGATAGGACGTGGTACAAGGTAGGTTTCAATAAGCTTTAGGTATGTGTTGAATCACTTTAGTTAACTTTAATTTGCTAAGTTAAACCCTCGGTTAAACCCAGTTTAGTGGAACTTTGGCTGGTATAATTGTTTAGTCTCCTCATAAATATACATAATTATATAAATTAGGGTAAGAGAGCTAGTAGGACGACCTTGTTGAAAAACAGTAGCTTTGATATGAAAACGCCTAATCACCCACCAGTCATGGTTCTATTAGGCTTAGTTTAAGCTAGTCATCTGCAAGGGTGCATAGAATCACCACCTTCTGCTAATCGGATACTGCTACATAGGGCAGTTTTCTTCCATATAATTTCGATTTATCTTAGTTTTAATTTACCACCTAAAAATCCTTTTGTATAGAGGTATATCAAAATTATACCAATAACTGTTTTCTCAGTGAGACCAAGTTGTTTGCAAAGTCATCTGACGAAGCCAAGGAAGACTTTAAGGGGTCCCCAGACCCTGCATATATCACCCTTAGTTAGTGCTTAAAACTTTTAATTTTTATTCCTTAATCTCATTAGATAAGTACCTAAGTAGTTGTTTTTAAACAAAAAAAATTTAAAGCACCTACAAAATTTGAGTTCTTAATAGTAAAAAATTAAAACACTTACCTAATAGGTTTTGAGATTTCCACTTATATTGTCACAAAAGTATGTAAGCAAATGCCTCATTATATATTCTTAATAGTAAAAAATTGTCAATAGTTTAATGGCATCATTGACTAAAATTGCAGAAAATGTTATAAACGATGCCATGAGAATGAATAGTTTCATCTTTATAATACCTAAGTACAAATAATGAATAAAGAAATAAAAATTAACAGTATTTACAAAGTTGACTGAACCTAGCCTTAGAGAACATTAAAGTAGCTAAATAACCTCAAGTAAATATTCTCTAGGATATCCGACTACGTAAAACACGAATGTGACATGGCAACGATAAACATCTATCTTCAAGATGAACAAGAAAATGGTCTTATTAAAGTTACGAGAGAGTTTGACACACAAGAAAAGTCGCAATGGAAATTAAATGGGCATAGATGTTCGGCTGCCGAAATACATGATTGTATTAAGCAATTCAACATACAGGTAAATCAAAATTTATTTATTTATTTATTTATTTATTCAAACTGGTCTTACAAAAATTATAAAATATCTAGGTGTACAAATGAATGAATGAAAATATTGTAAGGTTTATAAGACACCTAAGTGTTAAATACACTTGTGTGTGTCATAACAAACACTTAAAAACTAAAAAATAAAGATAATTTACAGTTAGTACAATAATTTTCCTGTAATCAATATGAATTGAACCAAATAAATACTAATCACAAAAACACCATAAAAGGTAAGGTGTTTGAATAAACTAATTAAACACTATTCACAAAAAACACCATATAAGGTAAGGTGTTTGAATGGTACTCAAGTAATTGGATTACTTGTATTGTAATATAATCTTCAATATAATTTTATTATAAGTAAGTATATTAATTATTATTAAGTAATGGTTTTATTTTTATTTGTAGTTACACCTTGGTTACTGGCATTTTTTAAGGCTAAGAATGAGTAAGAAACAGTTAATTAAAAATGTTTTTAAAATATCTGAAATTTTTTGATATGTGATTTCTACATTCATTTTTAAATTTACACATGTTTTTAATATTCTTTATTATAGTAGGGATCATATTATACAACTTGGGTCCCAAGTAGGCAACACTTTTTAAGTTAATGTTATTGTAATTTAATGGAGTAAGAACGTCATTACTCATTCTTGCACGAGTGTGGTAACTGTGGCTTACAGTATTCTTATAGGATTTTGTTTTGTGTACAAATGCTGTTACTGTTACCATATATAAAGTTCTTATATTGCAAATGTCACTTGAAAAAAGTAATTCTGTAGGATATAGTCTGTTTCTTTTGTACATAACCTTTATAATAAATTTTTGAGCAATGTTTAGTCTGTAGAGTGCACTGTTGTACAAACCACCCCATACTAAAATTCCATAGCGAATCAAAGACTCAACAAGGCTCTTATAAATTATAATTAGCAATTTTTTATTTAGAATTTCTCTGAGAGTATAGAATTTATAAATCAAGACACGAATTTTTTTAGTGAGGTATTCAATATGTGGAGACCATTTTAAGAATTTGTCCACTATTATTCCGAGATATTTTATCTGAGAAACTTCATTTACTTGTTGATCATTAACTTTGATATTCGTGAAATCAGGTCTGTTGGCACTTGTTAAGGAAAAAGCTATGTAATTTGTTTTAGCCAAATTAAGGGACAGCTTGAAACTCTCTAACCACAACTTGGCAATACCCAGCCCATTTATCATTTTGTGTTTTACCTCCATCCAGGTGCTACCATTGAAAACCAATACGGTATCATCCGCATAGGATATTATCGAACCATTTATGTCACATGAAAGTAATCCATTTATGTAAATTATAAATAATATAGGGCCCAGAACCGTGCCCTGGGGTACTCCAATCTTCACCTCTTGTTTATCACTTAAGATGTTATTGACTCTTACGATCTGAGATCTTCCAGCAAGATAGTTTTTTAACAGCTTCCACACTGTCCCCCTGACTCCATACTGCCATAAGACATCAAGAAGCCTATCATGGGGGACCGTGTCAAACGCTTTTGCCAAGTCTATGAAGATTGCAGCACATTTTTTTCCCGTATTCAAATTATTAGTGATTTCCGATGTTAATTTATACAATGCGTCCTCTGTACCACAACCCGGCAAGAAACCATATTGATTTTCGGATAAAATATTGTTATTTTTAAAAAATGTAAATAGTCTTTCCTTAACACATTTTTCAAATAGTTTTGCGAAATTACTTATCAGACTCATAGGTCGGTAGTTACAGATTAATGATTTAGGACCACTCTTATAAATGGGAGTGATTGTTGATATTTTAAAATGAGAAGGTACGGTTCCTGTTACAAAAGCTTTGTTAATTATATGTAGCAATGGTTTTATAATTTGGCTGTGTGTTTGTTTGATCAACTTAGATGAGATACCGTCTAGGCCTGGAGAGGCTGTTGCCTTTAAAGTTGAAATGTGCTTGATCAATTCATTCTCCTCAACAGGAGATAAAAACATTGAATTTTGTAGTGAAAAATTAATATTTATTGGATTTTTAGGTATTGGAATTGATTCAGCCATTTTGGTTCCGATATTTGCAAAATAAAAGGTTACTTTTTTTAATAACTAAATTATTTTGAAAATTTCATAAAATTTATTTTCAACCAATTAGTAGGCTCCTTTTTGTTTACGTTGCTTATAGCAACAAGAGACTATCTCGATAGTCTATGGCTTATTAACCTAATAAAATTAATAAGTGATACTTTTTCTTAGGTATACTACTACGACTTAATTTTAATTCAAATGTCAAGTCATTTCGAAGTGACAGGTGAGACAAACCAGCGAAATCCAATGTCTTTATAGTTTTAAATTCAAATATAACTTTAAAAACATATTTCCGATGAGTTTAGTTTAATATGACGCACTGTATTTTTACAATAGAAGTTAATTTTACTTGTTAGTAACTAAGGTTTATTACTAAAATTTCAGGAACATTAAAAGAAACTCCAATTTATGAAATTTTCTTACCGAATCTCCCACGCAGCAGAATTAATTCCCGATAATTTTTTTCTCGGTTTCACTCATGTTTTTGTTGATAGAAAATTTCCCTCGTCTTCGACTCGGGATAATTTTCTATCAACAAGACCATTCGTGACCTTAAAAAAAATTATCGGTAATAATTGTGCTGCTAGGGAGATTATAAGTAATAGTTCTTAACCGGGCAGTTATTCGTGAATCCACAAGTAATTAAAATTATAAAAAAAAAGGCATTTGCTGCCCTAGAATTACCTACAGAGTTATTAAGTTTAAATAATTAATTATAGTATTTAAAAACCTGTACACTCTCGCTATACAGTATACAGATTGTTTCAATAAAAACTCCCAGGCCAATTATTTCGAAAACTAAAAGCGACATGTAAATTCTGTAAACGCCAGTTTTTAGCCTCTATGATTGGCTAATTTAATTTTGGTAATGATAATTTTAGTGATAAAACGCTCGTGTAGCGCTAAATTAATACGTCCAGTGACGTCTCAGGGGGCGCCTTAACAAATAATATTGGCAAAAAATAAAACGCCACTGAGTTTTTGGTGATTTTTTAATTTTTTTCAGATTAAGCAACTAAAAATATCCTTTTCTTGTCTGTTAAATTGTTTTCTTATCTTGCTTGGTTTTCGAGAAATAAAAATAAAAACAATTTTATTGCATATCTCTGGAAAACAAAAATCATTAAATAATTAATACGTTGTATCTTTTGCCAAGGGCGTCCATAGGGGGGGGGGGGCAAAACGGGCACTTGCCCCCCCTAGACGCCCACATTACTATTTTATTTCATAATTCAGTATAAACATTGAATAGTACAGTGGTTAGTTCATAGACCAACAAATCACTAAACTGAACAATTACATAATAAAAACATATCAATAAATTAATACATTAGGCATAAGTTAAATAAATAGTCTTATGCAGTGTCACCAGTAAAGTCCGCATCATATGGGATTTTTTTTATTAATATCTTTATTCAAAATTTGACTTTGGCATCAAGTTCTGCATCGATCGAGATGAAAATTAGGCAAATAAATAGTAGTCACGTAATTCGCATTATCTGTCAAATTTTAATTTTTTTTCAAAAAATAATTCAAAAGTTTCTACTATATAAATAGTTCTAAGTTATATATTTCTGAAAATATCGAAAAAAGTTATTAGAAAAAGAATTTTTAAATGCAGTTTCTAGCCCACATGCAAAATTTCAGCTGGATAAGATAATTTTGCTTTTTTACCTATATTTTGTAAATTGCACCACTTTTGCAAAATAAGACTCAACGCAACCTATACATAAAATTTCTTAGTTTTGACAAGGCTTTATTTCAGATACATTCTCTTTAAACTAGCGTCATATGTGTGTTTTTCTACAAAATCAAAATTGGGCTATTAAAATTTGGTCGCATGTGATGCAAAGTTCATTTGTTTTTGACCCTGTATAAAGTAACTTCATAAAATACGTATTTTTGAAAACGTAGTTTGTAACTAAAAAAATAAAAAATAAAATAAAGAGATTTTAAATTAAATCGTTGAAAATAGATAAACTTTCCGTTGGGTTAAGCAAAAATTTATTTTCCACTTAATGAACACTTTACTGATGACACTGTGTTCTTTTTTGTCTTAATATTAAGGTGTATTACTTTCAGACACAAACTATGTTTTCAAAAATACTTATTTTATGAAGTTACCTTATACAGGGTCAATAACAAATGAACTTTGCATCACATGCGACCAAATTTTAATAGCCCTATTTTGATTTCGTAGAAAAACACACATTTAATATGGCGCTACTTTAAAAAAAATGTATATGAAATAAAGCATTGTCAAAACTAAGAAGTTTTATGTAGGTTGCGTTGAGTCTTATTTTGCAAAAGTGGTGCAATTTACAAAATATTGGTAAAAAATAAAAATTATCTTATCCAGCTGAAATTTTGCATGTGGGCTAGAAACTGCATTAAAAAAAACTTTTTCCTATAACTTTTTTTTGATATTTTCAGAAATAACCCCACTTCTGAATTATTTTTAGAAAAAAATTAAAATTTGACAGATAATGCGAATCACGTGTGTACTATTTTTTTGCTTAATTTTCATCTCGATCGAAGCAGAACTTGATGCCAAAGTCAAATTTTGAATAAAGCTAATAATAAAAAAAAATCCCATATGATGCGGACTTTACTGGTGACACTGTATATAAAAAAGTATTGTTTAAGTTTTTGCCCCCCCCCTGAAAAACGCTCTATGGACGCCCTTGTCTTTTGCTATTAATCAAAATACACTATTGAGAGTTTGCAGAACCGAATTATTATACATTATCGATTTGCTATGTGTGTTTATGAAAACGGCAATAATTTTGAACACCTCATTCGACCCCATTAAATAGTTTTTGGTATTGTTCTAATTTTCATTAATAATTTTGTATAATTTCTCATCAGTTCTTTCATAAAATTTAAAACATCTTTTAATTTTATTTTATAATGATTTAATGTTTTAATACTTTTAAACAAGAAAAAATACAACGTATTAATTATTTAATGATTTTTGTTTTCCAGAGATATGCAATAAAATTATTTTTATTTCTCGAAAACCAATTAAGATAAGAAAACAATTTAACAGACAAGAAAATGATATTTTTAGTTGCTTAATCCGAAAAAAATATAAAAATTACCAAAAACTCAGTGGCGTCTTATTTTTTGTCAATATTATTTGTTAAGGCGCCCCCTGAGACGTCACTGGACGTAATAATTTAGCGCTACACGAGCGTTTTGTCACTAAAATTATCATTACCAACATTAAATTAAAATCTGCTTAAGGATATTAAAAATATTTATAATTAAAATACTCGTTAAAATTATTTAAAAAAAAAACTTAACCCCTTTCATGTTGGATTAATCAAAAATTTTTATGGGAAATAATTCTGTACCTCAGAAGCAAAGTTAAAAAGTTTAATTTTTCAGGATGTTTTTGTTCCAATGAGAGTTAGTATATCAAGTCACTTTATTTCTTAATTCATAGCATAGCCCAAAAAATGTTAAGTCAATTTGAACCAATGAAAATAATCCGTTCCGTGACTTAACATAACGCATCGTTGCCAACTTGCAAAGCCAGACTATATTAACATGACTTAACCTAGTTAGCCTTTTTTTGTGTTATGACTTAATATAGTTTTAGAAGTGTTAACTTTTAAACGAGTTGAGATAATGAAACAATAATAATATCAATAGAAAGAGGACGTGCCACTGATTGACTTAACATTTAAAAGTAAGAATCGCAAATGTATGACTTAACATAGTTTGCTTCTGAGGTACAGAATTTGATCGAAAATTAATTATCTTTAAGAACAACAACATTTAAAAGTTCCTGTCATCGAAAAATTTCCTTGCACCGTGGCGCCACCTACATCTTGTATTATTCAAACACATTTTTTACACAGTTTGGAATCCAATCATAAAGGCTAAAAACAGGCGTTTACAGAATTTACATGTCACTTAGTTTTCGAAATAATTGGCCTGGGAGTTTTTATTGAAACACCTTGTATATTAAAAAATATAGAACCTTGTCCTAATTTTAGGGTAGGGAAATACTGATGTTAAACTCCCTTTTTACCTAAAATCAGTGGCCGCTGGTGCATAAACTCTGCTGTGCTGCAGAGCTCCCAATAAAAATAATAATGTTATCTAACTAAAATACCAAAATATATACATTGCATTAGTACCTCAAGATAGGAAAAATACTTATAAACACGCGATCTAAAAGGCTTCATTTTTGATATATGTGAAAGTTTTAATTTTTTTTGTTTTTCTCACATTTTCCAAAATAATTATTTCCAATTTGGTAAACTTGGAATAACCTGTATAATACGAATATCCTAATTTGTCTCCCCACTCTTTTCTCATTCTTTTTGTTTCCCTACATTTTTATCGTTTTTTAGTTGTTTGCGAAAATAGTCGTCGATGCAAACCAAGTATTATCGAAGTAACAAAATTTTAAAAAAATATAGTTAAATGGACAATATTACCGTCAATTTTTAGAATAGGAACTCTCGGTGCTGTTAGAATAGGTACCACTAGAACTACGAAACCAATTATCGTGGTTTATGCATGATGGTACACCACCACATTTCAGTTTGAATGTAAGGGAGTTTTTAAATCAACAATACAACAACCAAACAACCGTTGATATTCGAGAGAGTTCGCCAGTCTATGAAACAAAGTGTTGATTCCTGCATAATATTAGCAAGATGAGGTCATTTTGAGCAGTTCCTATAATTTTTTTAGTGTATTGTTGGAATTAAATTGTTAATTAATTAGCGAAGTAGATTTCTTTAAAAAATAATCTATACAATTTAAATCGAGGGATCTTGGGGGCCATGGCTGGGGCCCACCTCGATTATCCAACGGTTGTTGTGTTGTTGATTTAAAAGCTCTCTTACATTCAAACTGAAATGTGGTGATGCATTATCATTTATAAACCACAATTGGTTTGTTAGTTTAAGTGATTCTCCAACTGCACCGGGGGGAGATTGTTATTTCGATAATACTTGGCTTGCATCGACGGGTATTTTCGCAAATAACTAGAAAACGATGACAGATACGACAAAAATGTAGAGAACCAAAAAGAATGATAAAAGAGCGGGGAGCACAGGGAATTCCAAAGGGAGTGAAATTGTCGACAGCGCAAATGTGGTTGAATTTTCACCGATTTTTTTTTAGGTAGACAATTTGTGCCAACTATTGCCACAAGATCGCGTAACTGATTTCGCCAAGCTGAACAAAAAGGAGCTACTGAGAGAAACCCAGGTTTGTTGAATTTTTACAAAAAAACTTTTTACAAAATACCAATGTTCATAAATTCTATTGTAAAAAATAAAAAACAAAAATTAGAATTCAGATTTCAAATTTTGTATTTAGCCTTTATTTTGGATTATAAACAACTTTATTTCATAAACATTTTGTCTAAAATAATAAATAATGGTACTTCTCTCTTAAAGCATTTTCATGTTTTCTTAATTTATTTACACCCTGTATATCTGATCTAAAATTTTTATATGGTAAATTAAGTTTCTCGACAAGCAGAATTTTTTATAAAGAATAACTTTTCGTCGTAAAATCAATAATAAAGATCTTTTTCCTCTAGTCAACTCCATCCGGGGACACACTGTATATTGTATATTTGGTGTTATATTCTCTGTAATGAACTTTTTAAGTTGGTTGAGAATAAAGATATATGTTATTATTAATGTAAATTTTGCTGCTAGAAAAATGTTTTACAATTATTTTCACAAATAGCGGTTTTCTAGAAATTTGAGCTTGGTACTTTTATGTAAAATTAAATTATTAAAATTATTTATTTGAAAAATTGCTTTCCTGATTTTCCAGTACATTTTCTCAATCATTTACACTGTACTATGGAACATATTTTGTGAACAATAACCTACCCATAGCTAATTTTTACAGCGAATACCCTTAATACTTTGCGACGTTTATTTATTTTTTTTCAATTATTTATCTAATATAATAATTGGCTTTATATATTGACTGATTTATTATCCAATAATTCATGTTATATTATTATATAAGATAAGAATTGCTTAATTTTCTTATATGGAAGTATTATAATTTGCAATTAATACAAAGGAAATACTTAATATGCGCATTCGAAGCCGCGTGTACCCAATGATCTGGTTGGTACCATGATACAAAGAAAGAAAACATATTACATTGCGCATGTGGGCGGAGCCAAATCGACAGCCGCTTACGTCATGTGGTGATAATTTTCTGGCGGGCTTCGTATAACCTACGTTTGGTTTTATGTACTATTGTTATTATTTGTTATACAGAAAGAGGTTTTTAGTGTTTTCTTGGATTATTATTGTTGTTTGTTAGGGACAATTAGTTGGTAATATGCGTTGTTCATTGGCGTTATGCATAAGTGACAATATGACAAAAAATTCTGCAAAAGACATTATGTTTTTTCGTTTTCCAACTGACCCAAATCTTCAAAAAATTTGGATGAACGTTGATTATACAAATCAATGTAAAATATTTCAAATTTTAGCTTAAAAAAATTGTTCTCTTCCTCATAGGTGAGATACAAAAGTTTAATTTGACGAAATTGGTTTAAAATAAACTGTTATATGTGTGCCTTATTTTTTAATAATTGTTAATGTCCCTCTAATTACAATTATGATGATTACCAGTTCTAGTATATTTTTTTAAATGTCTGAATGAGTTTTTTACATCCTTATCCTTGGTCAAATTGTAGTCAAATGCAGTGGCGGACTGGAGCGGGTGGCCGGGTGGCCATCGCCACCGGGGTCAGAAGGTCTTTGGGGGCCAATTGGTCCAAACATTTAAACAACAATTTTTTTTTTCAAAAATCGTTGGGGCTGTTGAGGCCATGTAGCCACCGGGGCCAAATGATTCCAGTCCGCCCCTGGTCAAATGTTAACAATATAAATTTATAAACAGACACCTCCAAAAATATTATCGTTACCTATTGCATTAAAAAAATCTTAATAAGCAAATTAATTGTTTTTGGTCATTTAAGGCTCGAAACTGTTCTAAAAATGTTTAAGACTGCACATTTGTACCTATTTTTTTTTCCAAACAATTTATTGCTTAAGGTGGAAGGACTAAAAATATAGGTTATTTTTTTATGAGTTTGTAAAAATAAATAAGTAATTGTAATCATTTAAAAGATAAAATGTATGTCAGCATAAAAAGAAAATTATTTTCATTGATACCAAATATATGCTCAATTTTAACATTTAACCCAAGAACATCATGAAATACGTTCTGATTTATGAACCTCTATCCTTAAAGTACTTAAAATAATATGCACTTAAATCTTCCAAATCAAAAATTGCAAAATATGCAGTAAAATTTCTATTTTTAACGGCTAATCCTATGTAATTTTAAGTCTCGTTAGCACCACATGACGTCATTGCGCGGACCGGACCGAATTGGGAATACGATCGATCATATCTTTCTTTCTTTGTATCATGGGTTGGTACCTATAGATGGCACATGTCATTCATAAACGCTATTAAAATGTGTTGACAACATCGTTTGTGGGAGAGAGGAGGTGAAGAGCTGGGTGGGGCAGGTAGTGGGGATTACGCTGGAGTTACCTTTGAATGTCATCTTGCTACTATGGAAGATCCCTAACCTACAAATAACCCAAGTTTCTATTTACTTACTCATGAAAAGGAACTGCAGAATTATTATTTTCCGAATTATCGCATACTTGGTACTTGCGACTCATTTAGATAGATAGAAACGTCTTTAATAATCAAAACATGTTTAGCCATAATTAACTTAATTTAAGGTCTTGGGATTTCTATCAAACATTGTCACCTTTATAATACTAATTTCCATACCCTAAATGGTTATAATAAATAATACGGTATAATTATGATACCATAATCGAGAAGGAGATGAAATTTGCTAGAAAAAATATTAAAACCGCAGCTCGATATCTCCGTTCGTTTCAGAGTTATTGCCAAAACAATAATTTTTAACACAAATTGCGCCCTCTAGCAATTTTATTAGAAACTTGTCCAATCTTGTACATTGGATATGACAATTAAATGTACTTACCTTTCTCTTCCAAACAAGCTTAAATTTAGTAAAATTGGTTAAGTCGTTTGGAAGTTACAGCGATTTTAATGTTTACAGTTTCACTTGATAAGAGTGGGAGAAGCTATTGAAAGTTTAAACATTAAAATCGCTGTAACTTCTAAACGACTTATCCGATTTTACTAAATTTAAGCTTGTTTGGAAGAACCTTCAATTGTCGTATCTAATGGTACAAGATAGTTTCTAATAAAATTGCTAGAGGGCGCAATTTGTGTTAAAAATTATTGTTTTGGCAATAACTCAGAAACGAACGGAGATATCGAGCTGCGGTTTTAATATTTTTTCTAGCAAATTTCATCTACTTTTCGATTATGGTATCATAATTATACCGTATGATTTATTTTTTCGGAGGAAAATCAAAAAATGTATTGTTATTGCAAATTGCGCCCTCTAGCATTTTTTTTTGAGAACTATTATGGACAACTAAATACGATTGGTCAAAGTGCATACATTTCTCTTCCAAACAGTCTTTAGTTTGCTAAAATCGGATAAGTCGTTTATGAGTGACAGCGATTTAAATGATTACACTTTCAACAGCTTCCCCCACTCTTATTAAAGTCGGTACGCCAATAAACATAAAACCAAAATGATGCATAATTGTCCAAGCTTTAAAATGGTGTTATCAAACATATACCTTAATGTGGAATTTTCGGAGTTATGTAAAATTTAAAAATTTACTTTTCAATTACGCCCTCTTGCGGCAAAATGCGGAACTTGAAAATTATTTCCAGACTTTTCTCACGGCCACTTTTATTATCATTTTTCTTTTTCTGAGTTTCTATGCCCAGTAGTTTCCGAGATATGGCCGCTCTTCGACCTTAATGAAACACCCTGTATTGACTGATTTATTATCCAATAATTCATGTTATATTATTATATAAGATAAGAATTGCTTAATTTTCTTATATGGAAGTATTATAATTTGCAATTAATACAAAGGAAATACTTAATATGCGCATTCGAAGCCGCGTGTACCCAATGATCTGCTTGGTACCTATAGATGGCACATGTCATTCATAAACGCTATTAAAAGGTGTTGACAACATCGTTTGTGGGAGAGAGGAGGTGAAGAGCTGGGTGGAGCAGGTAGTGGGGATTACGCTGGAGTTACCTTTGAATGTCACCTTGCTGCTATGGAAGATCCCTAACCTGCAAATAACCCAAGTTTCTATTTACTTACTCATGAAAAGGAACTGCAGAATTATTATTTTCCGAATTATCGCATACTTGGTACTTGCGACTCATTTAGATAGATAGATAGAAACGTCTTTAACAATTAAAACATGTTTAGCCATAATTAACTTAATTTAAGGTCTTGGATTTCTATCAAACATTGTCACCTTTATAATACTAATTTCCATACCCTAAATGGTTATAATGTAAATGTGTTTTGTCATTTTAGATCGCATTATGTAGGGACGACCTACTAGAAAAACAAAATGCCCTTATCGCAGCCAGAGAAAAACATAAAAACTTGTTGGCTCAATCAAATAATCACGCGCAAAACCTACAAGAAGCGCAAGACGCCAATTCAAGACTGGAAGGAAGAGTTAAAAACTTTACCAAAAAGATGAAGTACAAGGGTAAATATTCGATATTCGTGTTTGGGAAAAAGTTGAATACTTGATTTATTGCGATACTTGTCTATTTAAAACCTCGACTGCCAATGTGGGATGGTTTTAAATTAAGAAACCTTCAGTGAATATGAATATTTGATTTAACTAGTTTCTAAACAAGTCCAAAACTACCGAAATACCATTGAATATCAAACTATAACTAAATCTACTACGTTAAATTCATAGATGGCACAATGAGTCACCAACAATAAAGCGTGTTGATGCAGCCACTAACGACAAGCCTTTTCACTGCTAAATTAAAATATTGTTGCCGCCTGTCTGCACAAACATAACTTTTAATTGGACCCTAAGTCGTCGAGTTTTTTTAATTCATTTTTATAGCTTATCGTAAAACTTGATTTCACAGAAGTACCTACACATCCTAGATTTAAGTAGCTTACATTTATTTTCCTACCTATAGTATAGTCTAGACCTAAAAATGTCCCTATTTTTAATTGCTTTGTAGCATATAATATTTTTCTACTACTGTATAAATAAATTAACTTTCGGGCCCTAGCAACACGAAAGAAAACGAAAGTAAATGTTACAGTTACCTGAATATTACCCGTTGCTAGCTACGAAAGTAGGTTGCTAGCTACGAAAGTAATACTTTCGGTGCTAGGACAAAAAAATCGAACTGACAGACTCTGACAGTACTCAAATAACTAGTTGTCAACAATACTTAAATAACTAGTTGCATTGAATATCAAACTATAAGAAGGCCATGAGCCGATTTCCTAAATCTGCTACGTTTTCATAGATGGCACAATGAGTTCACCAACAAGAAAGCGACTAACCTTTTCACTGCTAAATTAAAACATTGTTGTCGCCTGTCTGTTTGACTTGCCGCATGAATTTTTTAAATTTATTTTCGTGCTTATTGTAAAACTTGATTTCACATAAGTACCTTCACCTATCCTAGATTTAAGTAGCTTACATTTATTTTCCTACCTATAGTATATATAGAGTCTAGATGGTCTATATTTGTAATTGCTTTGTAGCTTATAATATTTTCAACCTTTTGACGTGCCAACGTTAATTACCTACATGAAAACATATTGACCGCCATGTATTCTATTGCTAACAGAATTAAATGACGACTCTCACTATTTAATACATACCTAGGCTACAACGTATATATTGGGTAAAATATGAATGATGTGCGGTTTGTTTGTATAATTTGGTTTTAATTTGCAATTATGACTACTTTTCAAAATGGTTAAAATAAGTAGTAGTAGTATTTCTAACAGAATTAAATGACGACTCTCACTATTTAATACATACCTAGGCTACAACGTATATATTGGGTAAAATATGAATGATGTGCGGTTTGTTTGTATAATTTGGTTTTAATTTGCAATTATGACTACTTTTCAAAATGGTTAAAATAAGTAGGTTTTACTTTCTTACTTAAGAAACATCCAGTTTGTTTGTATTAGTGTATTACGTATTTTGCTATTTTTCGACGAAATAAAACCTCTTTTAGTTATACTTGCTGTCGCTTTGTATCTACTCTTATTTGTATAACATTTAACACCTAATACAATGGTAAAATCATGAAAATCGGTCCAATTACCCCGGAGTATTCAGAGTACATATTATTATCAAAAACATACATTCGGCTGGAATTGAGAACCTCCTTTTTTATTGTCTGTTAAAAATGCTTAAATCCTGAAAAAATTCCAATAAAATACGATATGCGGCAACACCACGACATCACATCAGTGAATTTGAGACATTTGTTGCCGAGGCGCTGCATTTATAACTAGATTTACGATCAACTCCACAATGGCGGCCAAACCGTCTCCAATAAGTCTAAAACAGTGTTATCAAGTTTTCTCGAAGATCCGCTATTCTTATAGTTTGATATTCAATGGAAATACCCATCATATCAATTTATCTTAGAGGAATAGAAAAATTTACTATATCAAAGGCTTTACAAAGATCCAGAGAAACAAGTGTATATTTTTGGCCTCTACTGTAAGCCGTTTGAATTTCTAAAATCTAATAAACAGTTGCAAAATACATATCACTTGATTTTCGTAACCCATTTTGCCAATTAAAATAAAATGTTTTATTTTTAAATGCTTATCATGACTCCATTTTAAATGTATTTTTTAATCTATCACGTGGCATCGCTGTCGGCAATGTGTAGTAACAGTAGTAGTTGAGGAGAGATTACGAAACACGTGTTTCCATATCAGGTAGACCAGCAGCGATTCTCCTCCAGAAATGTGTAAGAAAGTATTGTTAACTATACTTACCCGTTTAAACTTTCAGTGTAATTAACACACTTAATTATTAACCTTTTATTCTGCCATCTAAACTACATTCAAAAGATGCCACTTTGTTACAGGTCTGTAACCAATGCACTTTTATATTATACAGGGTGGAAAAGAAAGCCGCGCAAAAAATTAAAAATTTCAAGTAAGTCACATTTTGTTAGTAGCGTTTTTTCATGTTATATTTTAAATTCGTTTTATAACCTAAGTTAATATCTCGGGACAATTTGAGTATTTTTGGCCCTATGGCAAGAATTATCTTATTTTTTGTAAAAAAATAGCTGAAGAAATCAGCCCCGTTGATGAAATTTTATTTATTCAAAATTACAGTATATGATGTCAATCTGGGGATCAGCGAATTTAACTACAATTCAGCCATTAAAAAAACTACAAAACAAAATAATTAAATGCATACATAAACTGCCTTTTTTTAGAACCAACTATAAATTTATATGAACCAAGTGGATATTTAAATTTAGAAAAGCTTTATAAATTAAAACTATGCATTCTAATACACTCTATTATCATTAAAGAAAAACAATCGAATATAATATTTCCTTCGACCAACACTATTTAAATCACTGGACAAAATCATCATATTCAAACACCAATGGTAAAGAGTACTTTTGGCCAAAAATCAATAATATACAGTGTCACCAGTAAAGTCCGCATCATATGGTATTTTTTTTTATTAATAGCTTTATTCGAAATTTGACTTTGGCATCAAGTTCTGCTTCGATCGAGATAAAAATTAAGCAAAAAAATAGTAGTCACGTGATTTGCATTATCTGTCAAATTTTAATTTTTTTCCAAAAAATAATTCAAAAGTGGGGTTAATTCTGAAGATATCGAAAAAAGTTATTAGAAAAAGTTTTTTTTAAATGCAGTTTCTAGCCCACGTGCAAAATTTCAGCTGCATAAGATAATTTTCATTTTTTACCTATATTTTGTAAATTGCACCACTTTTGCAAAATAAGACTCAACGCAACCTACATAAAACTTCTTAGTTTTGACTAGGCTTTATTTCGGATACATTTTCTTTAAAGTAGCGCCATATTAAATGTGTGTTTTTCTACAAAATCAAAATTGGGCCATTAAAATTTGGTCGCATGTGATGCAAAGTTTATTTGTTTTTGAGCCTGTATAAGGTAACTTCATAAAATAAGTATTTTTGAAAACGTAGTTTGTGTCTGAAATAAAAAAAATAAAAAAAGTAAAGGGTTTTTTAATTAAATCGTTGAAAATAGATAAACTTTACGTTAATTTAAACTAAAATTTATTTTCTACTTAATGAACACTTTACCGATAACACTGTGTTCTTTTTGTATTAATTTTAATGTGTATTACTTTCAGACACAAACTACGTTTTCAGAAATACTTATTTTATGAAGTTACCTTATACAGGGTCAAAAACAAATAAACTTTGCATCACATGCGACCAAATTTTAATAGCCCAATTTTGATTTTGTAGAAAAACACACATTTAATATGGCGCGACTTTAAAGAAAATAAGTCTGAAATAAAGCCTAGTCAAAACTAAGAAGTTTTATGTAGGGTGCGTTAAGTCTTATTTTGCAAAAGTGCTGCAATTTACAAAATATGGGTAAAAAATAAAAATTATCTTATGCAGCTGAAATTTTGCAGGTGGGCTAGAAACTGCATTTAAAAAAACTTTTTCTAATAACTTTTTGCGATATTTTCAGAAATAACCCCACTTTTGAATTATTTTTTGGAAAAAATTAAAATATGACACATAATGCGAATCACGTGACTACTATTTTTTTGCTTAATTTTCATCTCAATCGAAGCAGAACTTGATGCCAAAGTCAAATTTGGAATAAAGCTATTATTAAAAAAAAATCCCATATGATGCGGACTTTACTGGTGACACTGTATAAAGGAATAACAATTTATAACAGTTTGCCGAAAAAAATTAAAGATATATCAAAATTATGGACGCTAAAAAAATATTTTTTAAAACTGAACTAAGTTTAACGTATTATGTATTAACATATTTTTTTGAATAATTTCGATGGAGTTATTAATAGTTACTAAACATATTTGGTGTTATATTCTCTGTAATAAACTTATTTAAGTTGGTTGAGAATAAAAAAAACAAAAATTAAATGTGACTTACTTGAAATTTTTAATTTTTTGCATGGCTTTCTTTTCTACCCTGTATGATATTAAAGTGCATTGGTTACGTCATAGGCATACCACACTATTAGTCTGCAAGAGAAACTCTTTCAAACTATGCAAACCGCATTAAAATCCGTGATGTCGTTCCCAAACTACAGACCCCTAATAACGGTGTTAACAAAACAATTTGTCGAACTTTGTGATGATCAATTTACTTAAAAGCTAAAACGTGTTAAAAGACAGTAATTTATTGTTTTAAATATAAACATTATGTTTAATAGAAAGAATAGTCCACCTTGACAGAAAGATAGCATGGACCCAGTATGAGGAGTTGAGGGCCAAACTAAGCGAAATTAAAAAAGACAAGGCAAAGGCTCAAGAGATATACGACAAATACAGGTAGGCATACGTTTGTTTGTAGTTAATCCCCCTAGAACTATAGGAAACACTTCTAATAGGGTAACAAATATGTCATTTTTAAGGCAAAATGCAATTCATCTAGTTTATATGAATAGTATGTGTCACTTTATCAACATCATACTGTGCGAGCAAAAAGTATTTGCATCAGAGAGGGCCTTGCATCTAAAGACGTAATGCTTAGCCGTAGAGCTTAATACATGTTGGGTGTCAGTAACTACCTGAATTAACAATCGACCAGTTATTCCAATTTCTTGAACAATTCACACAATGGGCTTTACGGAACAGCACAAAACATTCATGAGCGTATTTTCGAAACGGGATTAGAGTAAATGGTGAGTGGCAATACAATCCGGGTTTGTGCATGGACGATTTTCACGAAAATTTTCCTAACGTTGCTTTTATTGCTGGGAATTTTTATCATGGCCTGAAAAGAACCGTGGCTGTGTTTAGAGAAACAGGTTCTATACAACACAAAAAAGGAGCAGGAAGACCATCTGTAAGAACAGAAGAACTTGTTGCAAACGTTTGTGAAATAATGCAAAATACGCCAACAAATTGTATAAGACGCCTGTCCCAAGAAGTGGGAAGATCTTACGGAACATGCAGGACTATTCTTAAGAAGCAGCTAAATTTATTTCCTTATAAAGTGCAAGTATTCGTATTCGAAAATATGAAGAGACCTGTGAATTTATGCTTGAAGCATGGCGGTGGCCAATTTCAGCAATTTATGTAATTAATTTTCTTTTTCTTTCTGTATATTCTTACTTTGTTAATTTTGTAAACAACAAAAATAAATTTGTATTTGTCTACTTATTTTATTACTCATTAGTTTGGCATATCATGTCATAATATGAATTTGAAAAAATTTTAACCTAGATTTGGTTAGATATATCGTCCCTATATCATTGTGATCTAAACCAAGCCCTACGTTTTTTAATCCAAGCCCTCTTTGATGCAAATAATTTTTGCTCGCACGGTATATGGTTCTTAGGCAAATAGAGGCTGTGATCAGCTATATTTGTTGGGTGTTTTCGTCAGACTGTCCTTGGAAAAAAGACTAATTAAAATATGTCTAATTACACCATTTAAGTTATTAAAAGGAAATATTGATAATCCTGAGTTGTTAAGTCGGCTTCCTTTTTCAATAAATCGAGTCGACATATATGGATTTTCTCAGGACAAATCTGTTCAAGAGCTCGCCAATTTATCAAATGTGTAGACTTAAGTGAATCCATTATTGGCAGTTGCTGTTGGTACTTGAATAAATAAATAAATTATAGAATATGTTATTTCTTTATTTTTCAGGAACGAAATAAAGCCCATGGAAAGAGAGATCAACATATACAGAAACAGTATGTCTGGAATGCAACAAAACAACTCAAAGCTTATGCAAAATATCAGGTAAATTAAAAAAAATTGTTGATTCTACGAAAAATATCAAAACGTGTACAAGCGTAGAAGCAAACACCAGTGTTAAAATGCTCGGCCTTCTTTTAATTTTAGAAACCACGAAGGCAGTATCAATACCACCAACGAGAAAATAGAAGCGCTGACCGCGAAAGTGAGGGAAATCGAAGACGAGATGAATACCAAGCTGGAAGAGATTCAGCAGTGGGACACGCAGATTGAGGCGGCCGTTGGCAAACTTGAAGATATGAAGAAGTTACATAGCACTATTGTGGCTAAAATGAGTCAAGGTAAAAATGTAGTAATCAAAGACCTTGTTAACTATAGACCCAATTTATTGGGTGTGTTATTGTTCAGAACAAATATGCAGTGTGTGTATAAAGTCTGGAAACGGCTTAATAACATCACAATTTACTGGCCGATTTAAACCAAATTTGGTACAGTTGTGTAAGAGGATCTAACGCACCGAATGACGATATTGGCGTTGTTGCCAGCTTTTTAGTTTGTCTGGAATTCGAACGAATTTTATATTTTTAAATATAACACCCAGTATATTTTTACATTTTTAAATTCCACATAAAATTATAATTATTTTTTATTAAATGCATTATTAGTCTATACTTCATAGTTTCCGAGATATTGACTCTCGAAAAGTGACATTTTTGAACTTTGACAGCTTATAACTTTCTAACAGTACGCCTTAGAGCAAAACGGCTTACATGTCCCTATCTTCAATTTTTATTATCTTCCCAAAAAATCAACTTCCAGTTAAACCGGAGCAACTATATTTCCTGCTTTCGAGTTACATCCGGTTTAACTGGAAGTTGATTTTTTGGGAAGATAATAAAAATTGAAGATAGGGACATGTAAGCCGTTTTGCTCTAAGACGTACTGTTAGAAAGTTATAAGCTGTCAAAGTTCAAAAATGTCACTTTTCGAGAGTCAATATCTCGGAAACTATGAAGTATAGACTAATAATGCATTTAATAAAAAATAATTATAATTTAATGTGGAATTTAAAAATGTAAAAATATACTGGGTGTTATATTTAAAAATATAAAATTCGTTCGAATTCCAGACAAACTAAAAAGCTGGCAACAACGCCAATATCGTCATTCGGTGCGTTAGATCCTCTTACACAACTGTACCAAATTTGGTTTAAATCGGCCAGTAAATTGTGATGTTATTAAGCCGTTTCCAGACTTTATACACACACTGTATGATGCACTAGATAATAAAAAAACTTCGTATTAGTATTTTTCTAGATTTAGCAAAAACCTTTGATACAGTTAGCCATAATTGGCTGTTAAAAAAGTTTGAAAATATTGGATTCAGAGGAAAGCAATTAGAATTAATTAAAAATTATCTGAAAAATAGAACAACTTATGTTCAAATAGATAAAGAAAAAAGCTATCCAAAAGTATTTAAGCATGGTGTTCCACAAGGAACAATTTTAGGGCCATTATTTTTTAATTTTTATATTAACGACTTATTTAGCATAAATTGCGATGGACAAATTCATAGTTTTGCAGATGACACTACAATTTTTTATACCGATACAAATTGGGAAAACTTAAATAATAAAATTAAAAAAGATTTTAAAATTATAAAAAATTGGTTTGATAACAATTTGTTAACAAATAATTTTAATAAAACAAATTATATTCCTTTTACTTTGAACCTAAATAACCTCTACCAGAAAATATGAATAGTATTCAAATAAATGAAGACATTCAAATTTTTAAAGTTAATAAAATAAAATATTTAGGAATTATTTTTGATAGTAAATTAAATTGGAATTTTCACTTAGAATACTTAATTAAAAAATTAAGAAGTTTACTACCGATTTTTAAAAACATTAAAATTTTTTTAAATGTAAGACATGGAAATATTATTTTACGCGTTAGTTAAAACTCATTTAAATTACGGAATTTTAGGTTGGGGAGGAATAAATAGAACTTTAGTTAAAAAAATAAAAATAAGGTTTCTAACATTTATATTCAATAAAGATTATCTTTATCCTTCAAAAGAATTATATTCAGAAACAAAAAAGTTGAACATGACAACTTTACATTTATAACATTTTAATAGATACATTTAAAAATAAAAACCCTATACAATTTAAAAACCATAATCATAATACGCGTCATAAAAATGAAATAACCATAAAACCTGAAATAAATAAGTCCATAGGACAAAAAAATTATTTACGAACAAAAATTAAAAAATTGATTTCATGAAAAAAATTTAAAGTCGAAATAAAAACATGGATATTAAAAACAGACAATTTGAAAATATTTTTAGAAATGCTTTATTTAATTAATTAATTAATATGGTTCTGAATAATTTATATAAGTAGGACTTAATATTTTTTACTTAAAAATTGTAAATTAATAATTGTATTATTGGTAATATATTTCTTAAAAAAGAACTGCGTTTATACTATAAATTAGCATTTTTACTTTAAAACTTAATTTTTAATGCACATTTATGATTTATGATTTTTTATACTAAAACAAAAAATAAGATTTGCCCCTAACAAGATCAGCTTCAGGGGATTGAAGAATAAGTTTATAGGAGACAACATAAATATACAAAAAAGGCTCATAGATCGTATTCCAGAAAGTAAGAAGTCTTTTGTTTTTTTGCCAGTGTCGGAGGGCGACGTACGGGATGCTATTGCTCAACTAAAAACAACATATTCTTATGATACATACGATGTGAATAGTGTAATTTTAAAGCAGACTAGTGAGCGGATGGTTGGGCCCCTAACATTTCTCTTTAATGCTTGTATAGAGCAGGGAAAATTTCCTGACTGTTTTAAGGTGGCTAGGGTGGTCCCAATTTTTAAGAAGGGAGACATCGACTCCGCGGATAATTATCGACCAATTTCCATAATCCCTCTGTTTGGAAAGGTTTTCGAAATAATCATCAAAAAAAACATAAGTCAGTATATTGAATCAAAATTGCACTACTCACAGTTTGGTTTCAGGGATGGTCGCTCGGCGATCCAGGCAGTGTCGAGGATTGTGAGTGGCGTAGTGGAGGGCCTTGAGAGGGGAGAGCATGTGGGTCTTACTCTTTGTGACCTTAGCAAGGCCTTTGACTGCGTTTCTCACGATCTTCTGATCGAAAAGCTTTCTCGTTATGGAATTCGGGGTCTGCCTCTGAGCTTGTTGATCTCTTACTTGACTTCCCGAATACAGTATGTCTCTCTTCAGGATGGAGTGTCGCGCCGTGTACTGGTAGAGAGTGGGGTGCCCCAAGGATCAGTTCTAGGTCCGCTCCTCTTTATAATTTATATGAATGACTTATTCTTACATCTGTCCCCGTACGGGTGCATTTGTTTTGCGGACGACACATCACTGCTGTGCAGCTGTGACAACATTAATGAACTAAAAAACAAATGTAGTGATCTAAAACAAAAAGCAAATGAATGGTTTTCTCAGAATAATCTGAAACTGAATATAGATAAGACCCAGGAAGTCGTTTTCTCGACAAGTCGTAGTGTGGTGAATGGTTCAGAGGCTAAAATGCTTGGTGTTACATTGGATAGTGATTTAAATTGGGGGCCCCACATTCGATCATTGCGGGGCAGGCTATCCTCTTCTATTTTCGTAATAAGAAAGCTTAAACCATTAATTGGACTGGATTCTGTTATGACTGTTTATTACTCACTTTTTCATGCCCACGTTACATATGGAATACAACTGTGGGGTAACTCTGCGGATTCGCATATTGTGTTTAAATTGCAAAAGAGGGCTGTTCGAGCAATTGTGGGTGCAGGGCATCGAGACCACTGCAAACCTCATTTTATACGTCTGGGAATATTGACATTACCGTCTCTATTTATCTTGCATCAGCTGATTGAAATACACAGTAACATAGATTACTTCAAGCTAAATTCTAACTTTCATAACTACAGCACTAGATCGGCAGTCCTGATTAGAAAACCCAAATATAGACTAGAAAAATCAATAAAGAACTCACCAAAAATTGATCTCTTTAATGCTCTGCCAGATTCAATCAAAGGCCTTCAGCCAAAAAAATTTAAATATACCATGAAAAACATTCTTAGTAAATCTGCTTTTTATTCTATCAAGGAATATTTGGAAAATATAAATTCATCATGCGAAAATATTGACATAGTACGTTGAAACATTGCTGTTTTTTTTTTTTTAAATTAATTGTTTTTTAAAATTGTTTGTTCATGAGAAGTATTGTTGCTATTACCTTATTGTATTGTGATATTTATAATCTAGTAGCATATAGACTTTGATTATTAATGCACTGACCTGCTACAATTGTATTTTTAACATGTACAAAACGTAGTCAAATAAAATTTATGATTATGATTATGATTATTTATTATAATATTAAATTTTAAATAAACTTATTATTATTATTAAATGTTATTGAAAAACAGTAATGGGTGAAAGAGAGAACTTCTTGGGTTTATTCTGCATGGCAACACTGTTCAACGTTTGGCGTCAGACTTGCAGATAGGGATGGGTACATCTAACGGAAATAGGGACGTTAAGAGATCTGTTGATATAGCAGTTGAGGGCAGCCAGTTTATGATTAAGGGGGTGGTTTTAATTAGAAGGAATTGTAATCAGTCTATGATTGTATATTATCTGTATATTTTAAAATTGAATTTGTTAGCATTTAGGTCCAAAAAGTTGATACAATTATGTTCTTCTATTTCAACTGTAAAACTTGTCAGCGAATTTATTCCAGTGAAAAGATTCGCCCAGAATATTTTTTTTTATTGTCTATTGGAATTTAGGCAGCGAGGACAGACAGGCGACCCTCGGTGAAATAACAAAATGCACCGCATGTTCAAGACAGTTGCAAGATAGAAAGGAACATATTGAGCAGAGTCTCAATGAAGCTAAGTCGGAAATTAGGGCATTACAAAACGAACAGACTAGAATTGAAAATGTCAAGCAAACCAGATTTGAACAGGTAATATCTTTTTTTTTACGACTTTGTGTTTCAATCAAACAAAAAGTTCGTATCAAAATAAATATAGCGAATGCCGGTGTTCCGCAAGGCTCAATCTTAGGCCCTTTGTTGTTCCTTATTTATATTTGATGTAAAATTGAAAGGAAAAGTTAGGTTATTTGCTAATTTAAATGAAATTATACACAATTTTTATAAGTCAGTGTGTAGTCATAAATTATCATTAAATTTGGAAACATTTTATTTTTTGTTTACAGGGAAGAAAACAAATTTGTACAGAAGCGATTTAAAATTAAAAGTCGGGCAGTTAAAACAATAAAATTTAATTTTTGGGGTTGGTAATAGATGAAGCTATTAATGGAAATAATAGTATATTACGTACCGAGGTGGAAAGTGTTTCATTACTGTCGAGAGATTAGATAGTTGGTAAACTATATCTCGGAGACAGTAATGAAACTTTTCACCGAGGTTTGTATACTATTTTATTTACCTCCACATCCTACATCCACTTCTTATAATTTTTAACTAAAAATATTATTAAAAGAAAAATGTCATTTTGACGTAGTATTATAGAAAATATATATTCAAAAAATCAAATAAATTTACAAGTAGGCATATTTTCAAATTAGGCGACGGTTGTCAAGGAAACGTTTGTTTGAAAATAAAACAATAAACGTCAGTTCAAGTCTGATCTTTTGCGATCAATACAATCAAGTTTAAAAATTAATGGAAAAAGAATCGATGGAGTGTACCCCGCCGGAAATAAGGGGAGCCGCTGAATGAAATGATTAAACTTTAGTGAAAATATCACATTTTAGTGGACTGAAAATGAGGGCGGGGAATCAGGGTGGGAAGTCAGGGCGGGAAGTAGAGGTAGGTAATGTGACACTTCCCAACTTTTAATAAAGTCAGTAATGTCAACATTACATGTATGGTTGTAAATAAACACAATTTTTTAACTATGAACCTGGAATTTTAAATACTGGTATATGAAGAACGAAACGTCGAATTTTGAAACTAATAACACCATTTTGTAGAACTTAAAAAACGGCTATGAAAAAGGGTATCTGTTTTTTCCCCAAGTCAAAAATAAGAGCGAAAGAAAAATTAAAAACCGAAACTGAAAATTTAGGATTTCGAAGATATTCGGAATATTTTTACAATTTTCTTTCAATAAATTATTAAGCCCAAAAATACGCAACTTTGCCTCAATTTAACCATCTTATTATATCTTACCTTATCGAGATTTGCAATTTTATATTTCAGTTGCGAAGAATTAACAATGACGCATATACCGCTGTTCTCTGGCTTAGAAACAACAAACATCTTTTTAAAGGTACCTACACACTTTTATGTTTTAGTTTTAGTGTAAGATACTGCATTATAATTAAAATAAAAACAATTTTTAATTTTACAGCATGACATCACTGTAAAGAATTGGTATATTGCATCTAATTTGTTAAAATATGACAATTTTATTTCCGAAATGGTAGCACAAAATTATGTTCCTAAATTCTATTGTAAAAAATAAAAAGCAAAAATTAGAACTCAGATTTCAAATTTTGTATTTAGGCTTTATTTTGGATTATAAACAACTTTGTTTAATAAACAATTTGTCTAAAATAATAATTCTATTACTTCTAATACTTCTCTTTTAAAGCATTTTCATGTTTTCTTAATTTATCAACATCTGATCTAAAAGTTTTATATAGTAAATTTATTTCCTCGACAAGCAGAACTCTTTATAAAAAATAAGTTTTTGTCTTAAAATCAATAATAAAGATCTTTTTTCTCTTGTCAACTCCATCCGGGGACAAAACTGTATATAACCAGTATATTGCCAATGGTATGTAACCAAGCTTGTGAAAAATGAGGCCACTATGCAGACCGGAACTGAGATAGTGAGATTGCGCAATAAACAACAAATGTCAATCAGCTGTTGCTTCGATGCGAACAGAACCGTCACTGATTATTTTCATTTTATGTCTTGTGGTGTAAGCATGAATTTTAAGTGTTGTGTTATCTAGTTTATAATAGAGACACTATAATAGCGCCTTTTAATTTGTAACTCTGGTAAAGATACCTAAACTACCTTTGCAAAAATTTAGTACCAAAAAATAGTTACATACATTTTTAAGCCGGCCCTGTTCAGTGTTTACATGATCCACAGAATGATGTGAACTGCGCAAACTCGTATCCCTCTTTAGTCCTCCATAGGGTACACAATATTGTAACATTGCATTAGCGATATACTGGTTATACAGAGTGTCCGGAAATGATGAGCAAAAAATTTAGGGGATAATTCTAGACCGAAAATTAATGCTATCTCAAATACAAATTTGCCCATCGTTTTATCGCATTTTGTAGAGGGCGCCACATAGAAGCCTATACTTTAATTTGAATCATCCCAACTTCTTTATCCTACACTGTATGCGAATTTTGACCGAATATTTTTATTTTTCTAACCTTTTGACATAAAAAAGGTACTACTTTTGTTTCGATAAATCTAAGCGTTTTCGAAAAAAACGCTAAAATAACATTGCTTGCATGTGATGAATACGGAATCATTTTAATTTATTTTCAACCTTAAACATAGCATAGCAAAGGAAGGAATATTCCATGGAGTTCGTTGGAATTTTTTAAGAAGAATTAATTTATGTATTGAATAGAAAGGACGTCACTTTGAACCTTTGATTTGAATGTTTAATTTATTGTTCTAGTAACTTATGTATTTTAAAACTGCAAATAAAATTTAACTTTAACACCCTGTAGCTCCCTTAATAATCAATTCTTGAACAAATGTTATAGGAATAGATAGCATTTATTTTCGGTCTAGAATTATCCCCTAAATTTTTTGCTCCATCATTTCCGGACACCCTGTATATTATTATTATTATTTCCTAGGCGAAATATTTGAACCCATTATGCTAGAACTGAACGTTTTGGACAACAGTAAAGCAAAATATGTGGAACAGATGGTGCCGTTGCGAGATAGACTAGCTTTCACCTGTACCGACAAAAACGACATGAATTTATTTATTCGGTGTTTGAGGGAACAGCAGAACTTGTCGATTAACGTTCTGCATTCAGGTTAGTATGGGCGTGGAGGTCAAACAGGTCTGGGCTAAGTCCGGTCCTGGGTAGCATACCAACCTAAAAATATTAAACAGACCAGAATTGAACCTGACTACGTAATTTGGGCAAGACCGTGCGAGACGATTTAAAATACAGGGTGAATTTTTTAAAGTGTTACAATGCGATATCTCGAAAACGGTTCAAAATATTTTCTTGAAATTTTAGTGAGGGAATGGGGAGATGGGGGGACATATTTAAACATATTTTTGACGTCTACCCCCGTCCCCATTTTAAGGGGTGGGGGGTAACTTTGGAATTTTAAATGAGACAATGTACTTTTTTTTGGTAAATACGAACCTACGTAAAAAGCTACGTACGTATACAAAAAATGTTTTGATTTGCTCCCCTGGTTACGAAATTATGATTTGTTAGGTTATAAAATACAAAAAATACTTTACTATTTAATTTCAACTTATTTATCGTCTGTCACGCTTCAGAAGATGTTCAAAATGTCTCCCTTCAACTTCCAAACACTTTGTCAATTTTTTTCAGAATAAATATCGTCCCGTTGTAACATTTTAAGTCTCACTCGCATGCAACGCGAATTCGGTATTTCATATCATCTAAAGTTGCAGGTGTAGCCGCCATCACTTTATCTTTTATAAAATAAAAAATAAATAAAGGAAAAAGTCAAGGGGGGTCAAATCCGGGGACCTAGCAGGTCGTTTACCGAACCAGCTCGACTTATCCACCTGTTTTCAAACAATTCGTTCAACATCATTACAGGCCTGTATCACATAATGCGGAGAAGCTTCGTCCTATTGAAACCACATGTTAGAACTTATGTTTTGGTTTAAAAATTGGGGTAATTGGTTTTTAAAAGGATTTCGTAACCAGGGGAGCAAATCAAAACATTTTTTGTATACGTACGTAGTTTTTTACGAAGGTTCGTATTTACCAAAAAAAAGTACATTGTCTCATTTAAAATTCCAAAGTTACCCCCCACCCCTCAAAATGGGGAAGGGGGGTAGACGTCAAAAATATCTTTAAATTTGTCCCCCCATCTCCCCATTCCCTCACTAAAATTTCAAGAAAATATTTTGAACCGTTTTCGAGATATCGCCTTGTAACACTTAAAAAAACTCACCCTGTATATATTATATTTTGTAGGACCTGCACCTGACAGATACAATCAACCCAACATTCCTATCGAACATCTAAGAAAATACGGTTTCTACACTTACGTCAATTCGTTGTTCACCGCTCCCGAGCCGATTACGAGATACTTATGTCAGACGTACCGTTTGCATAATATCCCTGTTGGAGATGAAACCACTAACAACTGTTACGAGAATTTACCAAAGCAGCTGACCGTGTTTTTTAGTGATAAATTTAGGTAAAGTATCTTTGCGTTTTTTTTTTGCAAGACCTGAAATTTGGCATGGACGAAAAGAAAATATTAGTTCTTGGAAAATCGTTATGCTGCTGGATTTTACTTCCTCCCATTGATCAGTGAACGCTTAAAATCCATAGACATTATACCTTTAGATCCGTATAACTTTTCTGGTGCGCAAACAAAGGTTAAGTTGAATTGAAATATAATTGAAAATTTAAATATACATAAAGCTACTGGTTATGATAATATTTCAGTAAAAATAGCAAAGGCAGTTAAAATTAAATTAATTCCTATTTTAAAATACCTGGTACAATTATCTTTACAAAAATAAACATTTCTATAAAAAAATAAATAATCCTAATAATTATCGTCTAATATTTGTTTTGCCGGTTCTGTCAAAAATTTTGGAAAAAATTATAAACATAAAATTAACGAATTTTTTAGAAAGACAAACTTTATTTTCGATAATCAGTATGGGTTTCGCAAATCTAGAGATACTAAAGTTGCAGCTATGGATGTTATTACTAACATTCAATTAAATCTAGATACCAAAAAAATGCGGCATTTAATCTCTAGACTTGTGTAAGGCCTTTGATACTGCAAACTCTGATATATTATTAATTAAATTATTTGGTATAGGCATAAGAGGAAAAATGTATCGTTGGTTTGAAAGAAAAATAAAAAACAATGCATTAAAATATGAAGTAGTATTAGTTCCTATCAAGCGATAACATGTGGAATACTACAAGGTTCCGTTCTAGGACCCACATTATTTCTTATTTATATCCATTCTATTTTAAAATTAAAATTATAAGGACAAATTAAACTTTTTGCCGACAACACAACAATTACTTATTATGCTAAAAATATTACGGACATCTAATTAAATATCAAAAAAGATTTAAAAATTATATTTGACTGGTTAGAATCTTATAAATTAACGTTAAATTTTCATTTATGTACATTGCTAAACAAAGACTAGATATGGAGAAGCAACCAATAATATTTAATGGAGAAAATATTAATTACAAAGATAACATAACATTTTTAGGTTTATATATTGATCAAAATTTAAGCTGGAGAAAACACGTAGAACTAGGGTTGGGATTTTGACCGTCAAAATCTTTTGTGGTCAATTGACTAAGCCCCGGTCAAATTCCTCAGTTTTGTCAAAAGAAACGAAGCCATGAGTAATTACATAAAAATGTGTCTTTATTAAAAAACAGCTAACAAAAAATAAAGAAACCATTCACCCCCGGCATTGCCTTTACGTTCTTAAGAATCTGAATTACTGGTTTCATCCTCACTACTGAAATTTAGCGCTGGTTCCTCCGAATGTCCATATTTTTTATTTTCACTGCCACTTAACAGCTTTAAGTTGTACTTTATATAAATATGCTTTCCTAAGCGAGTGGTTTTCAATCGGTTGCGAAGCTTGTTTTGGACAATGCCCCATGAGGACCAATTTCTCTCACAAAAGGCTGCAAAAGTTTTTGACCGAATTTGACTCGGTCAAAATCTCGGTCAATTGACCAGGCACAACTCTACATAGAACATATTCGAACTTACACTTTAAAAAAACTACAAAATAAAATTATTAAATGTATTCATAGACTTCCGCACAACCCGTAACAAATTTATATAAACCGAATAAATACCTAGATATAAATAATTTATATAATTTCAAAATTTGCATATTTATTCATTCTTTACTTTTAAAACAAAACATTTCTAACATAACGTTTATAAAAGTTCATGATCTTCAAAGACAAAACTAACCACAACAAACTAATTTTATACAAACTATTAAAATAAACAGCAACTTTGGAAAACGGTCATTGTTATATAATAAATTAATATTATATAATATTTTACCCGAAAATATTAATAGTACATATATTAAAGTATAAGTGGATATTAAGGTCTTTAAAACACGCGCGATTTTGCAAGCACGACGGCGCAGCCGGAGTGCTTGAAATAGAGCAAGTGTTTTAAAGACCAGTTATCCACGAATACTTTACATTATTTTTTTTATTGGTACACTTATTGGTATTTATATTACAAAAAATTAAAATAATAACTTAGTAAGTAAGTGAAATGGTCGAATTCGTGATATACCTGTCGTTGTCATGAAAATGAAGAGAACAAAAAATAACTTCCAATCTGTCACATATGTCACATTTGACGTTAAAAGGTAATTCTGTCAAATCAATAATTAAAAAGTTGACATATTTAGACTTCACGTTTCACGGGTTGTTGATGTTGCCATGGTAACTTTAAAACACGCGCGTTTTTGAAAGTGGGATTTAAACACGCTGCGGCGTACTTTAAATAAGCAAAATAGGGTATCAATAAAAAAAAAATTAAAAAAACTACCCTTATTTAAATTTAATTTTAAAAAAATATTTCCTAATGTAAATTTCTTTCTTAATGAGTTAATCAAACGTTTATACAAAACTAATATTTTTTTTAACTGTCTTTTCTTTATACCGTGTGTCTAAAAAAGTATGCAACATATGGGAAACTTCTTTAATACCGTTTTCTCGGAAAATTTTATTCTTGATAAAAGTTGGTGCATGCCTTAAAACTATAAATGCATATTCCATATTTCACCTTCGGCTAATAGTAAGGGGGCAAAATGCAATTTTTTCGAAATGGCCTTAAGAGTAAAGTACCTTAATTAGTACAAATACAACAAAATTTTATATGGAAATGTTTTTGCAAATAAAAAACTTAGTCTAAATACGAAATTTGAGTTGTGTCTAAATTTTTTATTTTTTTATCTTAATATCTATTTTCCCCTAAACGGTACGTCTCTGGTCGATTTTTTATTTACGCGATTTTAATATATTAATCAAATATCTTAATCAGGTGTTTATTATAAAAATGTATTCAGTAGTTGCAAACCTTTTAAAACTTTTCAATGATACGGGTGGGTTTAGATATTTGCGTGTTGCACGCATATTTAAACACATGTTAGCCAGCTTGGGTTCTAATAAAAATTATAACAGAATCCAACTCTATTTATACGAGTGGAAATAACTAATAATTTATTTGTCATTTTCACCTAGTACGGTCAAGTCCAGTCTTAGAGCAATTTAGAAAAAATGGCATTTGCTCCCATACTATTAGCCGCAGGTGAAATATAAAATATGCGTTTATAATTTTAAGGCATGCATGCACCAACTTTTATCAAGAATAAAATTTTTCGAGAAATCGGTAATAAAAATCTTTCCCATATGTTGCATACTTTTTTGGACACACTGTATATATACCTACTAAGTTAGGGTAGGTAATAATTATTGTTAGTTATGTTTAAATATTTATCCCTGTAATAAACATGTAAGTCGGTTGGGAGTAAAAATTAAAAAAAAAGTTTTATGGGTGAAAAAATATGTCTGTACGCATGGCTCGACGGTTAGCGCCTAACAGGGATGGGCATGCGCACAACCCTCTTGTTATTATGTTTTCCTTCTTTATCATATACTAGCGTGTACCCGGCATGCGTTGCAACCCGCTGGTATAAATACAAACCCGACATATTAGTACCCGGCATGCCACTTTCTGAAATAGCACCCGTGCGAAGCCGGGGCGGGTCGCTAGTTATACATAAAAACCTTCCCCTTAAATCACTCTATCTATTAAAAAAAAACGCTTCAAAATCCGTTGCGTAGTTTTAAAGATTTAAGCACATATGAATAGGGACAGACGGGCGACAGCGACTTTGTTTTATACTATGTTAAGATAAATACACTCCAGAGCCGGCATACAGAACACTTTTAATTTTTAGATACGTGATAAGCTACTCAAAATACTCGGGAGAGAAAAGTGTCCGTCAGAACTTGGTCAAGGGCGACGGAGGCCTGTCATTATCTCTCGACATTATACGATTAGAAAATATCAAGGGACGTTGTAACGACGCCAGAAGGACGGTGGAAAATCTACAGGGACAAGTGGAGAACTACGACGCACAGATTAGCAAGGTGGAAGAGAAAGTAAAGGTTTATAGGGAAAAATTGATGGAAATTCAAAAGCAGAAGCAGCACGCGGAGGTAAATTAATTTAAAATAAATATAGTTTAAAAAAACTAAAAAACACGCTTTAATAATTAATCAGACTAAAAAGCGGAAAATAAAATATAGTTTAAAATAATTCTTGAAATTCTTAATATAGGCAAAAAATAATAATGAACGATAAACATTAGTATTATTGTGAAAAAAGCGTGGGGCGCTTTGTGCTATATTTTTCGTATATCGAGCACCCCTCGCTTTTTTCACAATAATACTAATGTTTATCGTTCATTATTATTTTCTGCCTATATTACGAATTTCAAGAATTATTTTAAAATATATTTATTATTTTCCGCTTTTTAGTCTGATTAATTATTAAAGCGTGTTTTTTAGTTTTTTTAAACTATATTTATTTTTCATTTTTTAGTTTGAGTTATTGTTAAGAAAAATTTTTTTTGAGTAGATTGAGCTAGATTAGTAGATTATTGTATTGTCAGCGGTTCTTGATAAGTCTACAAAATTTAAATTAAATCTGACCGTTTAAAGTGGGTCAAAATCGGGTTCAAAGAAGTCGGTTACAAACAAACATACAAACCCGAACAAACCCGATCGTTTATGCCGAATTATAAGAAAAGAACGATGTTTGCAAATTTTTGAAAATTCTGACATATTGACAGGTGTCAAATTTTGACAAGAGAATTTTTTGCGTATTTTTTTCAACTTTCCACCGTCAATATACATATGACCTTATAGTTTTTTCATTAATATAATTTTTTTTAAACAATTTGACAAATTAACAGCTGTCAAATTTTGACAGGAGAATTTTTTGCTTATTTTTCCCGAAGTCTCCGCATCGAATACTATATGACCCCATAATTTGTTTCGTCAAAATCTCTTCTTCGTTTTATACCTGACAGCTGTCAAATTTTGACAGAAGAATTTTTTGCGTTTTAGATTATTGTATTGTCAGCGGTTCTTGATAAGTCTACAAAATTTAAATTAAATCTGACCGTTTAAAGTGGGTCAAAATCGGGTTCAAAGAAGTTGGTTACAAACAAACAAGCAAACATACATACAGGTGAAGCTAATAAAAGCTTGTTAAAAAGAGCACACATCATACACATTCACTCGTAAGTAACTAATTAAATTAAATTTGACCCCACTGTAATTGTGACACTGGACCACCGTACAGGGAGGAGAAAATAACTAAAAAATAAAAGAAAATGCTTATTATTAAAATTATTGTTTTTAGTGTAACTATTTATGTTGAAACAGTGCAGTACAACTTAAAACTAAAAAAAGAGAGGCCAGTAAATGTTAGCTAAGTTCAATGGTTTCACTAAAACATGTGAGTCTGGTTGTCAGAGTTTATAAAGATTCACTGTCTAATTAAGTTAATCTCTTGTAATTTACAGACAAAATAAATCGTATCAGGAAGACTGCTCGTCTGGGCAAAATCTTTTAGTTAAATATGGTATTCTCCTACCTTGCTTTGTTAGTACAAATACGAGATCCTAAATGTCAGCAACCGTCAGAATCTTCACATCAATTTCAGCACAAAGTAACTTAAATTAGAGAACTTTTTACACACATTTTGTACAGATGATGCAAAACAAATTATTGTTAACACTGATTGTCAACATGATGTACTATTATGAGTGTGAACACGATTTCATTTTACTTGTTATACTATATACATTTTTAGCAGTTAAGTGTACCAATTACCGTTTTTAAAAGCGGTCGCGTTAGAGACGCGGTGAACGTCGGGAAGAATTTATTTCAATTTTTGAAAGATGCAAGTGGCACAGCGTCAAAAAACTTATAAGGGAAGAAACTATTAGAAACTCTGTATATACCTGTTATGATGTGATATAAGGGGGGTGAAGTGTGTGTTCTGCCGTGCGAGGAAAAATTATTTGCATCAAAGAGGGCCTTGCATCTAAGGGCGTAATGCTTAGCCGTAGAGCTTAATACCTGTTGGGTGTCAGTAACTACCTGAATTAACAAGCAATCAGTTATTCCGTCATCTTTGACAGTCGTAACAAGTAATTTGATTCATCCCTAATTTTTCCAATTTCTTAAACAATTTACACAATGGGCTTTACAGAACAGCACAAAACATTCATGGTTGAAGCGTATTTTCGAAACGGGGTTAGAGTAAATGGTGAGTGGCACTACAATCCGGGTTTGTGCATGGACGATTTTCACGAACATTTTCCTAACATTGCTTTTATTGCTGGGGATTTTTATCATTGCCTGAAAAGAACCGTGGCTGTGTTTAGGGAAACAGGTTCTATACAACACAAAAAAGGAGCAGGAAGACCATCTGTGGGAACAGAAGAACTTGTTGCAGACGGTCGTGAAATAATGCAAAATACGCCAACAAATTGTATAAGACGTCTGTCCCAAGAAGTGGGAAGATCTTTTGGAACATGCAGGACTATTCTTAAGAAGCAGTTGAATTTATTTCCTTATAAAGTGCAAGTATTCCAAGAAATACAAGCCACAGATTTTAAAAGACGCAGGAATTACTCTCAATGGTTTACCCAAAATTTATTGGAAATAAATGATTTATTAGACCTGACATTTTTTCAGATGAAGCCTGGTTCCACCTCTCCGGTTATGTGAATTCTCAGAATACACGTAATTATTTTTCTTTTTCTTTCTGTATATTCTTACTTTGCAAGCCCTACGTTTTTTAATCCAAGCCCTCTTCGATGCAAATAATTTTTGCTCGCACGGTATTTGCAATAACTATTAGAGACTTTTTACTAATAGAGAAAGTAAAAGTGTGTTGCAATCAGAGTTCTACAACAACGGCCGAGAGTCATTCTTAGTGGGACACCCGGTATACTTTCTCTTACGAGAAAAGCAAAAAGCATTTTATTAATGTAATTAATAGCATAATAAAGATTGTTATTTTTAGGTGATAAAAAATAAAATGGTCACCGCCCAATCAAATCTGAACGAGATGAGGAACAACAAGAGGAGTCCCGACGTGATTCGGAACGAGGCGAACAACAAAATGAAAAAGCTGATCCACACGATGGGCCTGTTGCAGGAGAGTTTGAAAAATACTTTCAAGGAATTGGCGGCCGTGGTGTCCCAGAGCAATCTGACGTCGCTCAAGATCGAGACTTTTCGACAGAAAATCGAGTACATGGAAAATCAGATCGTCGATTCGAAAAGGTAATTCATAGTAGAAATAGATGGTTTTAATTATTTTTTTAAACTTTGATTTTGGTAACTCATATGCGCCTTAATTTGATACCCCATTGTACTTTTTCATCGGTATCTATAGTTCATTTCTAGAGCTTGATTAAAAAATAATGTGGAATTTATTAACTGACTTGGGTGATTCTTTTTGTTTATGGTAGGGTAGAGGTCGACGTGGTCATATTATAAGGTAATTAAAAAAAATATATAAAAAAACCAGGGAGTGACTCCTTTATCGATTTTACATCAAAATTTAATAAAGTTTATTTATTTAAAATCTAATAATATAATAAATATGTTTATGTTGTCTTCTATAAATTCTTCAAGCTGAGCTTGTTAGGGGCAAATCTTATTTTTTGTTTTAGTATGTAAAATCATAAATCATAAATATTCATTAAAAATCAAGTTTTAAAGTAAAAATGTTAATTTATAGTATAAACGCTGTTTTTTTTTAAGATTATTAATTTTTAAAATTAAATCATTTCTAAAAATATTCTCAAATTGTCTGTGTTTAATATCCATGTTTTTATTTTGACTTAAAATTTTTTTAATAAAATCAATTTTGGTTGGTAAATAATCGTTTAAATAAAAACATAAATATTTGAAATTTTTTTTGTCCTATGGACTTATTTATTTTAGGTTTTATGGTTATTTCTAATAAGCCAATGAAAAGTTATTTAGAAAATACTTTTCGTAAAATTCCTAAAAATGTAGCGGCAAAAATTTTGTTGTAGGTCTCAAGGGCCAATGTTAAGGTTGAATATTATAAATTCGATATCTCCATTAATATCTGTTTTGTACAAACCTAGATTTCTTTTAAAGGCCTAAAAAATATGTATTTTCATTGATATATTTAAAATTACAATAATTAGCTTCTGCATGGGCAACTGCTTATTTTTATTATTATTATTAATATATCTTTATTCTCAACCAACTTAAAAAGTTCATTACAGAGAATATAACACCAAATACACAATATATAAAATCACAAATAATAAAAATCATGTTTAGTAACTATTAATAACTCCATCGAAGTTATTTTTTTTTAAATATTTTTTTAATTTTCTTTTATAGCCCAAAATTTTGATATTTCTTTAATTTTTTTCGCAAACTGTTGTAAATTGTTATTCCTTTATAATTGATAATTGGCCAAAAGTATTTTTTACCATAGGTGTTTGAATATGATGTTTTGTCTCGTGATGTGAATAATGTTAGTCGAAGGAAATATTATATTCGATTATTTTTTTTAATGAGAATAGAGTGTATTAAAATGCATAGTTTTAATTTATAAAGCTTTACTAAATTTAAATATCCGTTTGGTTCATAAAAATGTATAGGTAGTTCTAAAAAAGGAGGTTTATGTATGCATTTAATTATTTTGTTTTGTAGTTCTTTTAATGGCTGAATTGTAGTTAAATTCGCTGATCCCCAAATTGAAATCATATACTGTAATTTTGAATAAACCAAAGAATTATATAAATTTTTTAAATATTTTAATGATATATCATTATTAGCTTTAAACAAAATGCCAATTATTGGTGAGATGTAACTTCTTAAATATTCAATATGTTTTTTCCAACTTAAATTTCCATCAATATATAAACCTTAAAATTTAATTGTATTTGTATATTTAATTATATGATTATTGAAAGATAGTGAAGAAATATTATTATTTTTTAATTTTGATTAACTTATAAACATAAAAGATGATTTATTAAAATTTAATGATAATTTATTAATTTGAAGCCATTTACATATTATATTTAGGTCGGTTGTTAATAGAACTTAGGAACCATTACAATAGTTCCAATATAAAGTAATTGTAAAGTTATAGTTAGAACCAACTGGTAATCTATATGGACCTAAGGAGTATTTACACGTTTAAACCATTTTACATCTGTGAAGTTCTTCGTGAATTTATTTCTGAAGTCACGTCAAGGCAAACTTTGATAATGTAAAGGTCTACCTTTGGTGTCAAATAAATTCGTGTGAATTTCATCGTCAAGTCATTGATGAATCAATCGGAACAAGTTTTATTTTTCCGTCAAATTAATGGAGATTCGGACGTACCAACATTCAAGCCTTTTGAGCAGTTGGTGGCAAGTTGGGTTATGTTTATAAACGACAACACACAACTAGCAGCTATGATTAGACAAATAGCTTTCTTCTTTATTGCACAAACTACAATCTGAAAGTCCAAATAAACCTAAATATATATAATCACAAAACATGTTTATGTTGGTAAATAGGGAACTTTCCAATTTTTTTTTTCAATAATATGATTTAGTTAGGCCTAAAAAAAATATTCCCCAATTATTAGTACTTAAAAATCAGTAATAACTTGGTAAAAGTTCTTTAAAGTTTCGCGCGTGTCAAAAGCATTTCAAACGACCTTTTAAGCGCGCCAAGCCCGATGACGTCACGAAGTATGACTTTTCCGTCATCCGTCATCCTGACTGGTGGCCGAGCTACCGAGTTTGCATTTTTTGGATTGCCGTGTGTTATTGTATTGTATTGTTGTTTTAAGGTGGAATTCTCAACGTCGGCGTCGTTCAATTTATTGCCAACCTATAACCTATTTCGTGGATGTCACACACGAATTATACTTCGTGACGTCACGACCCGTTTTTACCCGCTTGGGATAATTTGAATTTTGGGGCATTTTTAAATCTTGCTAGCGGTCTTTTGGGATGAAATATGTTGTTTTTTTTGCTGCCATATGTTTTATGACAATATATACTTATGATTTATAGAATTTTTTCCCCATTCAAACTTTTTGTCAAGTTCCCTATTGTTCGAGGCATCAAAATCTGACAAACAAAATTAATCAGCTGATGTAGCATGTAAAGGATAACAAATTCAAGAATAAATTCACGAAAAACTTCACAGATGTAAAGATCTCTTTAAAAATTAAAAATGTGTATTCTTATTCACTCATTATTTTAAAAGAAAAATCAAACTTAACACTTCAATATAAATTATCAAACTATACCAGTGAAAAGTACTTTCGAAAAATAAACTCTTTTATACGACGTTTGTTTTATATTCTTTATTGTTCTAACTATTACAGGGTGTCTCTAAAAGATGCGGGAAAAATACTACCACAAATTCCCGAGGCTTTAATATGACGATCTAATCCAACTTACCTCAGTCCAAAGTGGATGATTCGGAGACACAGAGTGTCGAAAGTTCAATTTGGCTTTAGTTTTTCTTAAATATTTTTTCTAATAATAATTGGTTTATTGTCACAATATTCGGCTAGGGGGTTTTTTGAGGTGAAAAATTAATTACTGCTCTTATTTTTATTGTAAAATTTAGAGGGCGCCACCTGCGGTACATTGCACACATTCAAAACGAAATAACTTTTGGAAAAATGAAGCTTTAATGAATAATGCATGGATACAGCAAAGCTATTTATTGAATTATATGCATGTAAGCATTCATAAAATTCCCATTTACGGTACCGACATTGTGGTCATTTTTTTTTATTGCGATAGGACAACTATCAGAAGCGTACCTGGCTGGAACCAGTTTTCCGGCCGTGGAATAAAATAAGATATAAGTCGTTTTATTTTCAGAGTGATATGTCGTTGTCAGGGTTATTGAGGTATAGAAAAACAGTTTTGATCAATAAATTTCGAAAAATGGTAAAGGGGTGGAGGTAAGGGTGGATAATATAACATTTTGTGCAAAAAGGTTCAGTCGGTATTTTTATATTAAGGATATTAAAATAGATTGAACCCGTTAAAATTACATTTGATGTTGGTATTATCAAAAAATTATATAATTTGTCTAGGCAGATCAAAGAAGCAGAAGAGACCCTTGGTTTAGTAACAGACAAGTACAATGCCGTGATGCAAGAAGCTAAAGCGCACTTGCATAAAGCGAAAGGAATGTCGAATGGGTGCACTCCTGCCGACGAGGGCTTCGAGGAGTATCGGGAGACGTACGAACAGTTAACTAGTGAGTAGATCGATCAATTTATTAAATCCTACTTGTCCTAAACGATGTCTTTAAAATGGTTTTATTTTCTGTACCAAAATCGGAGGAACGAATTTATTCTAACATCACTTTGGTGCCTAATACTTCAACCCATAAAAATTATTTGGATTTTTGAATTGTCCTTTCTTATAGGCAATATAGAGGAGTTAAACGCGGAGAAAGAGAACTTGAACTCAAGGATCGGATGTCTAAACACTGCCGACGATGCTGAGATGCAGGAATACGAGGACCGTCTCAGACTTATTGAGAATCATAGCCGCGATATTGAAGTGATCACTACCGAAATTAATAAGATTAGTGTTAAGATGGAACGACTGCAGGAGGTATGTATCTACATAAATAGAAAAATAGATCAACTTATGTTCAAATAGACAAAGAAAAAAGCTATCCAAAAGTATTTAAGTATGGTGTTCCTCAAGGAACAATTTTAGGACCATTATTTTTTAATATTTATATTAACGACTTATTTAGTATAAATTGCGATGGGCAAATTCATAGTTTTGCAGATGATACTACAATTTTTTATACCGATACAAATTGGGACAACTTAAATAATAAAATTAAAAAAGATTTTAAAATTATAAAAAATTGGTTTGATAACAATTTGTTAGCAATTAATTTTAATAAAACAAATTATATTTCTTTTACTTTAAACCTAAATAACCTACCACGAAACACGAATAGTATTCAAATAAATGAAGACATTCAAATTTTTAAAGTTAATAAAATAAAATATTTAGGAATTATTTTTTACAGTAAATTAAATTGGAATTTTTACTTAAAATACTTAATTAAAAAATTAAGAAGTTTACTACCGATTTTAAGGAACATTAAAAAAATTTTAAATGTAAGACATATGGAAATATTATATTACGCGTTAGTTAAAACTCATTTAAATTACGGAATTTTAGGTTGGGAAGGAATAAATAGAACTTTAGTTAAAAAATTAGAAATATTACAAAAATGGTTTGTAAAAATTATATTCAATAAACATTATCTTTATCCTTCAAAAGAATTATATTCAGAAACAAAAAAGTTTGCATTTATAACATCCTAATCTATATATTTAAAAATAAAAACCTTATACAATAATTTAAAAACCATAATACACGCCATAAAAATGAAATAACCATACATTTTGTGGCCAAAAATCTCGATTGTACCCCAAATATTTTCAATTGGATTGATATCGGAGCTATAACCGACCCAAGGCAGCACTTCCACATTATGGGTTTAAAACCAGTGGGTTACAGCATTGTCAGTGTGGACTGAACAATTATCTTGTTGAAATATGAAAGTATTATTGGGATATATTTGCTCAGAAGATGGTAACAATATGTTTTCTAAAATGTGAATGTAATTTCCGGCATTACATCTTCCCTCTATTGTGAATACTTATCCAGCCCCGTACATTTACAGAGAAACGCCCATGTCTGGAAGTGAGGGGGTTAGACGGCGGGGCACGAATCACACGATTATGTAGGTCAAACAGGTCGCTCTTTCAATACTAGAATTAAAGAACACCTTTGTTCTAGCAGACTTCCACATGATAATAAGTCCCCCTTTGGTTGTCACATTAAGACATCCACCCATACCTTCAACTTGGATACAAACTTTAAAGTATTACATCACCTCAACAAAGGGAAAAAATTAGACATGATGGAAAATACGCGTCCGAATCTAGATCTCCACAGCACCTAAATGAACAGAGCTCTGTTTCCTACAGAAACTATGTCACAGCCATAAACCTTTTTTAGGACTAAACATGACTCTCCTCCTCCCCTGTTAGTTACACAAATAAATCAATTCAAATAATTAATAAAGAAAGAATAATATTTTTAATCTACACTTAATTTAACTTCAATGACTAACTATATTGCTATCACCTTTTTTCCGACATAAATTTGTACAAAAAATTCAATATTTTCAAGTTCACATCTCTCACGGCACTATGCTGTAGTTATATTTTGATGATTGATGTGGTGACGTCCATTTAATTTTATTTTACGTAAATGTTGATTTAGTGCGTCTCTTTTATGTCATTTGTGACAGACCTTAAGTTTTGTAAGTACACTTGTTTTTATGTATTAATTTATCGTGTATTTTAATTGTGACCTTGTTTCAAGATTTATAATTTTATAATAAGGAAATTTTGCCGACCTACTTAGAAAGTTAAAAAAATATTTTTCCTTTGTTACTTACAGAACGCCCTGATGATGGCCATTTAGGCCGAAACGCGTAGGCTTAATAAATATTTAAGAAGGTATTGGTGTTTTATATTAATTTAAATTAAATTTTAATATTCATAAATATAACACTAGAAATATAAATAATATAACGTTAAAAAATAAAATCAACAAAGTTATAGGTCAAAAACATTTTTTAAACATAATTCCTTATATTTTTGATATTCTCCCAAAATCGATTAAAGCAATTAAATCTATGATTAAATACAAACAAGAAATTAAACTATGGATAATAAAAAATCAAAGATATTTTTTCAATAATATTATGGATAAATATTTTAAAATATAAAATATATTATTTATATACAGGGTGGCCCTTTAGTGTGGCAAAGTACAATAGCTCCGTTACTATTTCAAATACATTAAAAATATTAATACAAAAGTTGAAGGGCAGTAAGTGACTTATAACGTAAAATTATTTTTAACTCTATAGGGTGGCTCAAAAAAGCGGAACAAGAAAAAATGTACTTTTTTCAAATGGAACACCCTGTATATTTTTACATTTTTAAATTCCACATAAAATTACAATTATTTTTTATTAAATACATTATTAGTCTATACTTTATATTTTCCGAGATATTGACTCTCGAAAAGTGATATTTTTGAACTTTGACAGCTTCTAACTTTCTAACACTACGTCTTAGAGCAAAACGGCTTACATGTCCATATCTTTAATTTTTATTATCTTCCCAAAAAAATCAAATTCCAGTTAAACCGGAACAACTATATTTCCTGCTTTCGAGTAACATCCGGTTTAACCGGAAGTTGATTTTTTTGGGAAGATAATGAAAATTGAAGATAAGGACATGTAAGCCGTTTTGCTCTAAGACGTACTGTTAGAAAGTTAGAAGCTGTCAAAGTTCAAAAATGTCACTTTTCAAGAGTCAATATCTCGAAAACTATAAAGTATAGACTAATAATGTATTTAATAAAAAAGAATTATAATTTTATGTGTAATTTAAAAATGAAAAAATATACAGGGTGTTCCATTTGAAAAAAGTACCTTTTTTATTGTTCCGCTTTTTTGAGCCACCCTATAGAGTTAAAAATAATTTTACGTTATAAGTCACTTACTGCCCTTCAACTTTTGTATTCATATTTTTAATGTATTTGAAATAGTAACGGAGCTATTGTACTTTGCCACACTAAAGGGCCACCCTGTATGATTGCGTATATTGTTGTGATATATTATATTATATTATATTATATTATATTATATTATATTATTGTGATACATAATATGTATAAAATTCATTATATTCATAAATATGAAATTATAATACCATAATCATTACTCACTACAAGTAAGACTTCGTGAGTTTCATTATATTTCATTTTAGTTTATTCAAAGTTCTAATTTAAAATTTGCAAATATTTTATTATATGTACCTATATATTGAATAAACTTTTTATTATTATTATTATTATTATTATTATTAATATTATTATCTAAACATATTTCTGATTTATTAAATTTAAATGACGATCGGCTATCTATTTACGATTCCGGAAACTATTTAATCCAGCCCTTTTATCGTACGTTTTTTAATTCATACATTTTTATATCTTTATATTTGGTGTACCAAAATATATTCCAACACGATCGTGTTTTAGGAGTGGTTAGCGCCACTGCGAGATCTGATTGCAGCCATAAACTTGAGATTCGCAAGCGCCTTCGAGAGAATGGGATGTGCTGGGGAAGTGGCCGTTTGTCAGGGAGATGACGAGAAAAATTATGCCGATTATGGTATATCGATTAAGGTAATATTAATAAGGGAATTATTTTTATAAACTTTCATCAAGTGAGTATTTAAATAAAATTAGCAAATACATTTGGCAACCACTTTCCTCAATTGTTTATGATTGTATCAAATATATCGGCTTTGGCAAAATGATAATACATAACAAAATATTTTTCCCAATTAAGTAAATATCTTAAATTTAAAAGAAACATATTTAAATACCTAGTGTTATCTTCAATTTTCTTGTCAATAACGTGCAAATAACTGAAAAAACGTTTAAGTTCAGTCTGGCGCCACTTTGTTAGTTATTTAAGGTTGAATTCTCAATGTCATTCAATCTATTGCCAACCTATAACCTATTTCGCGTTGATTTTTTGAGTTTATTATTTTAATAACCAACATTTAAAGAAAATCAATATCTTCGGTACATTATTTAGGTAGTATCTGTGATATATAACAAAAATATCAATTTATTTCATTGCTAATTTTGGTAGAATTGTATAGTGAAAGAACAATGAGTGACAATGACATAATAATGTTAAAAAAAAATCTTACCCGATATTTTTCGCTATACAGTTCTCCTAAAATAAGTTATGAAATTCCTTGATATTTATTAAATATGTCAATTATTACCTATAGAATATCATGTCGATACTGATTTTCTTTAAATTTTGTATAAAAGCTAGAAAACATAAATAAATCTACGCGAAATAGGTTATAGGTTGGCAAGCATGTTAATACTCCTACCTTAAGTTAAACTATTAGAAATTATAGATCACTGAAAAACATTAAATTACGCTGTTGCTCGACGTGTAAATTTGCCCCAAATTATTTCCAAAAAATTGGAATTTCTTCTCAATTTTTGAACAAGTTGAGAAATAAGGTAGTGATTTCTGGCATTTTTAGTAGTTGCAAACCTATCAGATTTTGAGGATAGAATAGCTATTTATACAATAAGTTGCGAAATGAGTGTCTTTTAGGCACGCGACGTGAAAATTGTCCAACGAGGCCAAGCCGAGTTGGACAACACGTCAAAGTGACTAAAATACATTGTTTCGTAAAGAATTGTATACAATATTTTTTCTACTGAGGTTTTATAATAAAAAACTTAATTTTACTAACATTTTATTACCTATGTTTTATTTACACCTTTCATGTCAAAAAAATCGACAGTTGTCAAAAAAAATTCTAAAGATTTTTTTGTCAAAAACTGCGACAAATATAAAAGTAAAAATGAGTGATTTAGAGGACTCAGACATTGAAAATGCCGCAAATGAGGCAATGGTGTACCTTGTTCCCCAAAAATCAAGAAGTTTGTATGAGGGCACATACGAAAAATTCAAAAAATGGTGTGAAGAAAAAAAGGTAAAAAACTTATCAGAAAAAGTCTTTTTGGCATATTTTTCACTATTATCCGATGCCTATAAGCCATCAACTTTGTGGAGTACTTACTCAATGCTTCGAACGATGGTTTATTTGAATAAAAATGTTGAGATGAAGACATTTACAAATCTAATCGCATTTTTGAAAAGAAAATCTACGGCGATCGTGTATAAACCCAAAAAGTCGAAAGTTTTTTCTAAGGAACAGATAGAAAGCTTTGTCAAAGAAGCAGACGATAAGAACTATTTATTGGACAAAGTCATACTTATTGTGGGAATCTCTGGAGCATGTCGCAGAGAAAAACTCACATATTTAAATATGAATAATATCGAAATTTCGGAGTCTTTAATTAAAATATCCATTCCAAACACTAAAACAAATGTTGCAAGAAGCTTTGTAATTAGCGAAGGCTCTATTGACGGCATCAACTTCTTGAATATTTTCCGAAAGTACGCGCAGTTACGTCCAGCCAGCACACATAACCCATGAAAGATTTTTTATCGCATACAGAAACTCCAAATGTTCCAGACTTCCAGTGGGTATTAATACCATTGGAGCAACACCAAAGAAAATTGCTGAGTTCTTGGAGTTTCCAAACGCTAAAGAATATACAGGCCACTGCTTTCGAAGATCTTCAGCAACTTTTTTAGCTGACTCTGGAGCGGATATATTGATGCTAAAGCGACATGGAGGTTGGCGGTCAAATACCGTGGCTGAGGGGTATATACTTAGACGATTCTTTAGAAAATAAAAGAAAAATTTCCGAAAAAATTCTTGGTGAAAAATCTTTGGACGCTAACAACAAACGTGTTAAATCTAATGAATCCGAGTGTTCTACCAGCTCTACTAGTGGCATGGGTTTAATTGATATTGCTGTTGCAGATTCTATTTCTATTTCAAGTTCAAATTCCTCATCAATTTTACAAAGAGAAATATCTCAACGTACTGTTTTAGGTTACCCCAGCATAAATTTTAATAATATAAGTAACTGTACTGTTAATATTTATAATAAATAGGTAAAATTATAGTCTGTGTTTATATAGCTATTATTTGTAAATAATTACTTATTATTAGCTGTTTCATTTGCCCCTTTCAAAAATTGACACTTGCCAAAAAATATTAAATTATACCTAGTCTGTGGTTACGTTTTAATTGTAAATAATTACCTGCGTTACTTTTAAGCACGTTGCTCCTGGTAACGTGCTTAAAAGTTTTTAAGCGCGCTGCGCTTAAAAGGAGGTTATTAAAAAACCATAATGACAATCGAAAAGAGGTTATTATAAAACGTCAGTAGAAAAAATTGTTTTTAGGGTTTTGTTTTTAAAATTTGTTTCTAAATTTTTCGTCGTCGTGTTTTTAGTTCGAAGAGGAAGAGAACAAGTCAATTAAACTAGTCTTATAAAATCGAATATAAAAACATACAAAATCAATTCGATGTTATCGCGTACAGTTGACGACATATAAATTCGTACACTCCACCCATACATAACTCAATTACAACAAAATTGGGTAAAACGGGTTTCTCACCTTGCTGCTTATACCTGGATAGAACACCAGCTATATACATAGCTGTAAATTATTGTATGTACGATTTTTTACCATAAGTAATAATGGTTATTTCTAAATTTTTTTTGTTTAAATTACAGCCGCGAAATAAGAAAAGTATAATACAATACCAGGAAAACTACAAAAGTATAAAGATAAAAAGGGTAAATTTATTAACAAATAACAAACAAAATACTAATATTTAATTGCTGCGTCAATGGATTCTAACACTAATCGTTATCTTCTTGGCATTGGCAAAATGTAATCCGGAGTTAGCCCATCCCAAATTTCTTCTATTTTATCAAATAACTCTATTTCATTCTGTGGTTTAAAATTTATTTTGTACATTTTTTTTTACCATCAATCCCCAAACATTTTCAATTTGATTCAAATCAGGACTTCTTGAGCACCAAGGCAGACATGTTACGTTGTTTTGTCTAAGCCAGTTTCCTATATTTCTTGCAGTATGCACAGGGCAGTAATTTATCCTGCTGAAATATAAAGTTATTTCCTTCAAAACCTATCGCGGCAGAAGGAAGAAAAACATTTTTCAAAATCTGAAGATATATATTATTACTGTTTAGTGTTCCACTAATATTCCAGCATACACCTGCACCGTAAAAACTTATCCATGCCCCCACATTAACGGAGAAACACTGGTTTGCTTTTTTTGAGTATACTTCTCATCATATCGGGAATTTGGTGGTCTATATACTCGAATCCTTCCATTATATGTAGACTGAAAAGTTTTCTCATCGGAAAAGATAACATTTTGCCAAAAAAAATAATTTTCTGGTAAATATTGCATAGCAAACCCAATTCTTTATTCCTTATCACGGGTCTGGTGTCATATAAGGTCCGTCAAATTTTGATAGTTTTAAAATTTTATCATATAGCCTAAGCTGTATAGAACAGGTTAAAAGCAAAAAAATTGCGGATTATACACTTTCAACGCGAAAAATTAAGAATAAGCTATTTATAAATTGACATTTTTACCGAAAATATAAACCCTTTATTTTTCTGTGCCGAAAATGTCAATGCGAGAAGTCTCCATTATTTGACGCAATACTTACTGTGTTGCCACGTTGGACCAATTTAATATAATATTTAAAAAAATAAGGATACTATTTATTATTTTATTTTATATTATTATTATATAATAGAACGCCGGCTACACGTTAATGGTAACACCTTTATGTAGTAATGGCATCATACATTAGCGTTGCGGGCTTCGCCCGCCCCGCAACTATTATAAACATCCTTGGGCTACGCAATAGAATGCCGGCTACGCGGCCTAAGTTACACCTTTAATAGTAACACGTTTATGCGGTAACGGCATCATACATTAGCGTTGCGCGGGCTTCGCCCGCCCCGCAACTATTCTAAGCATCCTTGGGCTACGCAATAGAACGCCGGCTGCCGCGGCCTAAGTTACACCTTTATGCGGTAATGGCATAAAGTTTATTTATTACATTTATTTACAAACCCAAACAAATTTAAAATTACCCTTGGCAACACAGCTTCGTGTCTTCATGAATCCACTAAAAATACGCCGAAAACCAGACAAATGGGGTTATGTTTATGTTTTATGCTGACGTTTGCTCTGGAATATTATAATAACATGTCGTAATCATTATGCTGAAGTGAAAAATAGCTTAATTTTAATTTTTTTTTGTAATATAGATTCTCCTATATTATATATTGATCTTTTATGACCGTAAGTTGATAAAATAATTATTGTGGATATTGTATTCATTAGATAAGATACGATACCTTAGGTTTAAATATTAAAAATTACTTTAATTTGATAAAAATGGCTTTATCCGCAACTTTTCTTGCACCAAATTGTTTCATTTAATGTTATCTTTCTAATAAACCCAAAAACAGGAAGAAATTCGACCGACCTTATATGACACCAGATCACTATTTTTTAAAAACGGTTTGGATGCAGCTGCCCGATTTCTTAATTCATAACACTGTCTTACTCGGCATTGCCCACTTGCGCAGTTCTAGATGAAGCAGGGAATCATGTTATATGCATAGGGGATACCGCAGTTTCAAATGGATTTTGCCTTAAATACTCCACCAAATTTCTTTCTTCTTCATTTGATGATTTTCTATTATTTAAACCAGACCCAACAGACCTTTCAAGTGTTTGATGATAGCGCAAGTTTTTTACAATTCCTTGAACAGTACTTCTAGGTACTCTAAAATGATCAGCTATTTTTCCATAAGACCACCCTATTTCTACTAAACATATTATTCCTGCTTTTACTAATACTTAAATTAGGCATTTTTAAGTCAAATAAGATAATGACAATACTTTGACAGATATCATGATAACAATTAACACGTTACAAAGGTAATAAAGGTAAAAAGTTGCATTTACAGTGTCACAGTTTAGTGTACGAAATTATCTGTCGTTAAGGTGGAATTCTCAACGTCATTCCATCTATTGCCAACCTATAACCTATTTCGCGTTGCTTTTTTTACTTTATTATTTGATTAACTAACATTTAAATAAAATCAATATCGTCGGTACAATATTTAGGTAATATCTGATATATTACAAAAATATCAATTTATTTCATTGCTAATTTTGGTATAGTGAAAGAAGAATGACATAATAATGTTAAAAAAATCTTACCCGATCTTTTTCGCTAAACAATTCTTCTAAAATATTTAATGAAATTCCTTGATATTTATTTAATATGTCAATTATTACCTATAAAATATGAAGACGATAATGATTTTATTTAAATTTTGTGTGAAAGCTAGAAAAATTAAATAAATATACGCGAAATAGGTTATAGGTTGGCAAGCATGTTGATACTCCCACCTTAACTGTACCTCACCGTAAGTCAAATATTAGTTGGATATAACTTGTATTGTTTTTACAATTTGGCAAAAACTTGGGTACGTGTAAAACGTTTTCAAGCACAATTTCTTGTTCAAGAATTTGAAAAAGTTTTTGCCCGAGAACTTGACCCGTGGATTACTTTCACCGTTGGATTAATATAAACATACATGTAATATAAGTTTGGAGAAAAATAGTGTGGAATTGAGTTTACACAATTATTATAATATTGTAATAAGGATTAAATTTATGAAAAAAATCCGCGTTGTCGGTATTTTTTGTCCGGGAGTTTACTACTAAATCATACTCTTTAATCATCTATAGGTTACCTACAGAAGTGGAGCGCCACTGCAGGAATTAAACGCAACAGTGCAGAGCGGCGGAGAAAGGGCGGTGGCCACAGCTGCTTTCATGTTAGCGTTGCAGGAATTGACCCCAGTACCTTTTAGATGTGTCGACGAAATCAATCAAGGTATTATTCTTAATTCTGTTTATTTTCAAGGTGGACCGATGTTTTTTTTGTAAAATCTTTATTCATGTTTACATTGAATATTTGTATTTACATGTCAGTCTTATTTAAAATTAAAAAAAAAAACAGATACGTATTTAATCTAGTTCATATTGTTTTTATTAACTCTTTGTAATCGTTAAGGGTGGCGTTGACTAAGATATATTCTATGGTTTCAATTACTAGATACAGAGTGCAGTGATTTTGTCTTTTCTCAATGAAAGACAATTTATTTTGTCAAATTTTCACTTTTATTTGAAATACTTTTTCTTTACACGACGCGTTTCGCTACATTGTAGCTTCTTCGGGTGTATGGTGCTAACTAATTTTATTTCAGTACAATAACAAAATGGTCTAGATACTTAATTACTCAATTCAGGTATACACATTACAAGCTTAATTATTTAATTATATGTTCTTAACACTGTTTAGGTATTGTAAACTTAAATAATATTGTCGGTATAATATATCTTAATTTTATGGGAAATACAAAGAACCCTATTTAGATTATTGACACAGATTTGGCAAATGGGAACTATTTAGTTCTAATTGGTCGTTTAATAATGCACCGAAATTTTTCAATCGATTTATTTCTAAACTTTCCAAAAGATTAAGTTTTTGACCCTTGTTTTCAGGATTTCCCATAAGATTAAGATATATTATACAGACAATAATATTTAAGTTTACAATACCTAGACAGTTTTAAGAAAATAAAATTAAATAATTAAAATTGTAATGTGTATACCTGATTTAAGTAATTAAGTATCTAGACCATTTTGTTATTGTACTGAAATAAAATTAGTTAGCACCATACACCCGAAGAAGCTACAATATAGCGAAACGAGTCGTGTAAAGAAAAAGTTTTTCAAATAAAAGTGGAAATTTGACAAAATAAATTGTCTTTCATTGAGTTATAATGAATTTCCATCAAGTAAAGGCCTCAACGATTCAAAATGTTGTCTTTTGTTGGTATATTTAAATGTAAGGTTCCCATTATCTGATTGACTATTTTTATTAGTAGAATTGTGATTAATCGCAATTGCTGCGTGCATAAGAATCTGTGCATTAATTTATCTCTATTCATGTTGTAATTTTGACATGTATCTTGCCTCTTTTAAAAATTAGTGAAATGACAGTTTTTGGTCGGTTTTGAAGACTTTTGTTGACACAACATAACCGGTAATTTTTTTTCCGTGTTTGTGTTTTAATTTCAGATCTCGACATGTTAGCAGGAGATATAAATACAGTGTGACCAGTAAAGTCCGCATCATATGGGATTTTTTTTTATTAATAGCTTTATTCGAAATTGGACTTTGGCATCAAGTTCTGCTTCGATCGGATGAAAATTAAGCAAAAAATAGTAGTCACGTGATTCGCATTATCGTCAAATTTTAATTTTTTCCAAAAAATAATTCAAAAGTGGGGTTATTTCTGAAAATATCGAAAAAGTTATTAGTAAAAGTTTTTTTAAATGCAGTTTCTAGCCCACATGCAAAATTTCAGCTGCGTGCGATAATTTTGATTTTTTACCCATCACTAAAATTTATTTTCCACTTAATGAACACTTTACTGATGACACTGTGTTTTTTTTTGTCTTAATATTAAAGTGTATTACTTTCAGACAAAAAATACGTTTTCAAAAATACTTATTTTATTAAGTTACCTTACAGGAACAGGGTCAAAAACAAATAAACTTTGCATTACATGCGACCAAATTTTAATAGCCCAATTTTGATTTTGTCGAAAAACACACATTTAATATGGCGCTACTTTAAAGAAAAGAAAATGTATCTGAAATAAAGCATTATCAAAACTAAGAAGTTTTATGTAGGTTGCGTTGAGTCTTATTTTGCAAAGTGGTGCAATTTACAAAATATGGGTAAAAAATCAAAATTATCTTATGCAGCTAAAATTTCGCATGTGGACTAGAAACTGCATTTAAAAAAAGTTTTTCTAATAATTTTTTTCGAAACTTTCAGAAATAACCCCACTTTTGAATTATTTTTTGAAAAAAATTAAAATTTGACAGGTAATGCGAATCACGTGACTACTATTTTTTTGCTTAATTTTCATCTCAATTGAAGCAGAACTTGATACCAAAGTCAAATTTCGAATAAAGCTATTAATACTTTACTGGTCACACTGTATATTTATAATTTAAAAACATCGATATTAAGAAAAACTATTTTAAATACAATTTCGATGCATCAATAAAAGAATGGTAACATTTTTTATTGTTACAATTTTGTGTTGTATATAATTTCACACTTCGTACTAGGGTCGCGCCCTTCCGTCGATTTGGCGCATTGCATGTTCCTAAAAATGTAAAATATTTTGTTCCTGTGCATGGTTTCTCCACTGGCCGTTGGAGGGGGCTTTTGTTTTACGTTTGGTTTTTTAACGGTGGGTTGACTGGAACTTTTGAAAATCCAGCGACATAACCTAAAAGAGTGGATCATATTCTTTATACATAGATAATTTGTATTAATTTTTTTTTTTAATATGGAAATTTATGTAACAACATATATAAGAAAGTGTTAAAATTATCTCGTAGTCGGTATCTATACCATCTTTTGATTGAATGAATCTAATTACATACAGTATGTTTATGTAAATTTAGGAATTTATTTTAAAAAAAAATTAATAATAATATTAAAAATTAATAAAGTTGTTTGTTTTAATAAAAATAAGTAATTCAAAAATATTTTATAAAAAAAGGAGAAATTATAAATAAAACTAATAAATCATAATATAACGATTTTAATTTTCTCTTAAATGTTTGAAGATTTAAAGTTCTTAAATTATTGGGCAATATTATTATTGTTATAAATACCGTGCGAGCAAAAATTATTTGCATCAAAGAGGGCCTTGCATCTAAGGACGTAATGCTTAGCCGTAGAGCTTAATACCTGTTGGGTGTCAGTAACTACCTGAATTAACAATCAATCAGTTATTCCGTCATCTTTGACAGTCGTTACAAGTAATTTGATTCATTGCTAATGTTTCCAATTTCTTGAACAATTCACACAATGGGCTTTACGGAACAGCACACAACATTCATGGTTAAAGCGTATTTTCGAAACGGGGTTAGAGTAAATGGTGAGTGCCAATACAATCCGGGTTTGTGCATGGACGATTTTCACGAACATTTTCCTAACGTTGCTTTTATTGCTGGGGATTTTTATCATCGCCTGAAAAGAACCGTGGCTGTGTTTAGGGATACAGGTTCTATACAACATAAAAAGGAGCAGGAAGACCATCTGTAAGAACAGAAGAACTTGTTGCAAACGTTCGTGAAATAATGCAAAATACGCCAACAAGTTGTATCAGACGCCTGTTCCAAGAAGTTGGAAGATCTTATGGAACATGCAGGACTATTCTTAAGAAGCAGCTAAATTTATTTCCTTATAAAGTGCAAGTATTCCAAGAATGTGGTAACATTTCTCCAGAGATGCTGGTCAACACTTTCGAAAATATGAAGATACGTGTGAATTTATGCTTGGAGCATGGCGGTGGCCAATTTCAGCAATTTATGTTATTATTTTTCTTTTTCTTTCTGTATATTCTTACTTTGTTAATTTTGTAAACAACAAAAATAAATTTGTATTTGTCTACTTATTTTATTACTCATTAGTTTGGCACATTGTGTCATAATATGAATTTGACAAAATTTTAACCTAGATTTGGTTAGATATATCGTCCCCATATCGTTGTGATCTAAACCAAGCCTTACGTTTTTTAATCCAAGCCCTCTTTGATGCAAATAATTTTTGCTCGCACGGTATATAAATAAAATTGTTATAATATCAACAAAGATTTGTTTTTGTCTTGTTTAGTGTATATGATTAATGTTTTCGATATGTAATAGGTTTGTATTTTGATATAATACACTATTTCCTCGGACACATGAATAGGTGAAAAACACTGAAATTTTGAGTTGAAGCTTCATATTTTGGGGTTCATGTTAATATTTTATAAAATATGATTCCTGTTTCACATTTCAACTTTCTTTGATGTCGATAGAGTTTGCTGCACAATCATTGTCAAGCCATTTCATTTAAACTCTATCTGTGACAGGTAACTTGCCGGATACAACCCTTTTTGTAAAAACAGGTACCTTAAACGTTTTTACTTACCTAGTTTTTTTGAAAGCATTTCGAAAGGCCACGTTTGTTACTGAGTAAATCATCGGATTGATGGCAGCGTTGACCATTAAAAGATATTTGGAGGAAAACCATAGTGTGTGATATAGGCCATTCACCTAAAAATACGTTACTTTTACAAAAATCTAGAAATACATTTCTTTTGTTACCACTCTTCTTTATTTTTGTAAAGTATTTTCCATTATAAAAATTTGAAATTTGGCATTTATGTGTAACGTAATATGCACTTAAGAAATAGTCAATAAAAAACTAGGGTTGCCATTTAAAAAAATTATCGATATCTTCATGTCTCCAATTTGGAACACACTATATCCGTAATTTTTTTATAAAAAAGATCATAACTTTAAATGTTAATGAAGACATTTTTAGTGTCCGTATTGTTAAAAGTTCACAAAAAAACATAACTTGTGGTTTTCCGCAAGGATCAACCTTAGGACCTACTTTTTTTTAATCTACATTAATTCTATAGCAAAATTAAATTTAAAAGGTAAAATAAAATTTGAAGAAATAGTCCATACTCAAAGTGGAGTTCAAAGTATGAAAAGGAAAGAAAAACACGAAGTCTTCCTCCACAAAATTTAATAGAATAAAAATTCTTAGTTAAAAAGGTCTCTACATGTTTCGAACGTAGAAACGTTCATCATCAGGAGACAGAATGTATGTTGCTGATGGTTGTAGCAAAGGTTTGACACCTTCCACTATTGTTTTCATTTTTGCTACAACCATCAGCAAAATACATTCTGTCTCCTGATGATGAACGTTTCTACGTTCGAAACATGTAGAGACCTTTTTAACTAAGAATTTTTATTCTATTAAATTTTGTGGAGGAAGACTTCGTGTTTTTCTTTCCTTTTCATAAAATAAAATTGTTTGCCGATGATACTACTATTGTATATTTTCATGAAGACTATGCTTAAATTCATAATTACATTAACCACTACCTAAATATAATATGTAAATGGCTTGACATTAATAAATTATCATTAAATTTTAATAAATCATCTTTTATGTTTATAAGTAAGTCAAAATTAAAAAATAATAATATTTCTTCACTTTCAATAATCATTTAATTAAATATACTAATACAATTAAATTTTTAGGTTTATATATTGATGAAAATTTAGGTTGGAAAAAACATATTGAATATTATCATATTCAAACACCTATGGTAAAGAGTACTTTTGGCCAAAGATCAATATTATATAAAGAAATAACAATTTACAATAGTTTGCCAAAAATAATTAAAGAAATATTAAAGTTATGGACTTTTAAAAAAACACTAAAAAACAATTTTTTAAAACTTTAACGCATTATATATTAATATTGTTTTTTTGTAAATGGTTATTATATTTTAAATTTACAGGGTGTCTCAAAAGTAATGGGACACAGAGCAACAGAAGACTCCTTTAGGCGAAATAATGCGATTTATTTAAACTTGCCTTATCCCAAAACTGATAACAACCGATATATAGGGTGTCAAAGTTTTAATTTTGTTTTCGTTTTTTTGCAATTACTTTTTAACGAAACGACATAGCAGCACAAAATTAAGGGTTTTGGGGTTTTTTGAGGTGAGAAATTCAAAATTATCCATAGTTTTTGTATAACCAGTAGAGGGCGCTGCCTACGACATGGCCCACTCCTTTTAGCTGGCATAACTTTGTTTAGGATTTTTATATCGACCCGACTATTAAAAAAATAACTTACTTTACTTCTTTTACATCAAAAATGTATAACTTATACGCTACGCTAGGAGCAGCCATTTTTGAGATAATCGCATTTCATATGTACAATGCAACTAAGTACGTGCTCCAAAAGCAACGGAAAATCGAGCAACGGTAAATTTCTGACTTAAAATTATTGTAAATGAGCTACATTAGCTAAGTGTCAGTTAATGTGGATACTTAAGGTTGACTATTTTTTTTAATAAAAATGCTTTTTCGTATACGGAATTACTAATTTTATTTTAAACAAAAAATTTTTTAATACTTACTTTAATAACATTTAAAAGTAACAAAATGGTTACAAATAAAAATGGCAACGCCGTGATAGCAATTATTATTCAAAATGGCCACCATTGATTTCAATGATTTAATTAATTTAAATATTTTAGAATTCTTGCATTAAAAATATCGAATGCAATTATCTCGAAAATGGTTGCCCCTAGCGACTTTAATAAGTTATACATTTTTGATGTGAAAGAAGTAAAGTAACTTATTTTTTTAATAGTCGGATCGATATAAGAAGCCTAAACAAAGTTATGCCAGCTAAAAGGAGTGGGCCATGCCGTAGGCAGCGCCCTCTAGTAGGTACACAAAAACTATGGATTATTTTGAATTCCTCACCTCAAAAAACCCCAAAAGTCTTAATTTTGTGCTGCTATGTCGTTTCGTTAAGAAATAATCAAAATTAAAACTTTGCCACCCTGTATCTTTGTTGTTATCAATTTTGGGATAAGGCAAGTTTAAGTAAATCACATTATTTCGCCTTAAGGAGTATGCTGTTGCTCTGTGTCCCATTACTTTTGGGACACCCTGTATATATATTTTTTTGAATAATTTCGATGGAGTTATTAATAGTTACTAAAAATGGTTTTTATTATTTGTGAATTTATATATATTTGGTGTTATATTCTCTGTAATAAACTTTTTTAAGTTGGTTGAGAATAATAAATAAAAGTAAAGTAAAAAAAAACTAACATTTTTTTTTAATATTTATTATTACTTTTTTAACCGTCCATTATTTTGATATTTCTGTTTTCGGCAAACTGTTGTAAATTGTTATTATTTTATATAATATTGATCTTTGGCCAAAATTACTCTCTACCATAGGTGTTTGAATGTGATGGATGTGTCTGGTGTTGTGAATAATGTTGATCGGTTAGTTTTAATTTATAAAATATTTCTAAATTTCAACATGCGTTTGGTTCATACTTACTATTGTCAGTTCTAAATAAGGAAGTTTATGTATTATGCATTTAATTATTTGGTTTTGTAGTTTTTTAAAGACTGAATTGTAGTTAAATTCACTGATCTCCAAATTGAAATCATATAATTTTGAATAAACCAATGAATAATATATGTTTTTTAAATATTTTAATGATATATAATTTTTAGCTTTTTACAAAATGCCAACATTTAATAAATAATGCGATATTTTTTCCTTCAAGGTATGGACGCGAACAACGAGCGCCGCATCTTCGAACTCATAGTGGAGACGACATGTCAGGCGGACACGTCGCAGTACTTCCTTATCACCCCTAAGTTGGTGCCCAACTTGAACTACTCGAGACAGTTGATGGTGCACATCGTGCACAACGGACCATTCATCAACACCGATCGGAAATGGGGCTTTTCAAAATGTTGCAATCCCCAGTCGGTACAAGCGCACTAAGAGGTATTTATAGGGTGTGGAAATCCTAAGGAAGGACGTCTGCAATCGGGAGGAATGCCAGGAAATAGCGCTTGGTAATTTTATTTCTCACATTATAAACGTATACAAAGATTATCCTAAAATTAGTACGTGTATTATCAATAGAGTCCTGATATCAGGTAGTGAATGAACCGTAAGCCAGAGTCGGAATGAGGACTCATTCTCTTCAGGGGATTGAAGAATAAGTTTATCGAAGACAACATAAACATATTTATTATATTATTAAATTTTAAATAAACTTATTATTATTATTATTATTATTATTATTATTATTATTATTATTATTATTATTATTTGTTATTAAAGAGACTAAAGTTTAACAGGCAATTAGTACTTACCACAAGGGGAATACCATGGACATTTACCTTTGGATAAGCAAACAATAAAAATTAAATTCTTCAAGAAACGCTAGTTTTCAAAGTTTTTATCCTGTAACTTTTTGGAAGATTGTTATATTTTATTATTCCGTCATATAAAAGCGATTTTTTTCCAAAATTACTTTTTACTGTTATATACAGAGGGTGTTCATTTGAAAACTTCCCACCTCGATTTTCCTGCTTTAAAATGAAAATGTGGAAAATCGCTCGGACCCGTCGATTTTTATTTCGAGGGGGACATCTTTTGCGTATACTGTCAATCTTATTACTTCAAGCCCCTAGGAGGAAGGGGGGGGGTAAATTCTAAATCTTAAATGGATAACCCTATTTTATATAATTTTTTTGGATTCTGCATAAATTTTTTTAATAAAAGCATTATTAGTCTATACTTATCAGTTTCCGAGATATTGACTCTTGAAAAATTACATTTTTGAACTTTGACAGCGTCTAGCTTTCTAACTGTACGTCTTAGAGCAAAACGGCTTACATGTCCCTATCTTCGATTTTTATTATCTTTCCAATAGTGTCAACTTCCGGTCAAACCAGAAGTACTATATTTCTTACATCCGGTTTAACCGAAAGTTCACACTATTGGAAAGATAATAAAAATCGAAGATAGGGACATGTAAGCCGTTTTGCTCTAAGACGTACAGTTAGAAAGCTAGACGCTGTCAAAGTTCAAAAATGTCATTTTTCAAGAGTCAATATCTCGGAAACTGTTAAATATAGACTAATAATGCTTTTACTAAAAAATGTTCAGAATTTTATGCAGAATCCAAAAAAATTATATAAAATAGGGGTATCCATTTAAGATTTAGATCTTACCCCCCCCCCCCCCCCTTCCTCCTAGGGGCTTGAAGTAACAAGATTGACAATATACGCAAAATATGTCCCCCTCGAAATAAAAATCGACGGGTCCGAGCGATTTTCCACATTTTCATTTTAAAGCAGGAAAATCGAGGTGGGAAGTTTTCAAATGGACACCCTCTGTATATAACAGTAAAAAGTAATTTTGGAAAAAAATCGCTTTTATATGACGGAATAATAAAATATAACAATCTTCCAAAAAATATCAGAAAAATTAAAAAATTGGCAACTTTTAAAAAACAATTAAAGATATATTTACTAAATTAAATTATTTATACTATTTTTTTTTAATTGATTTTTAAGTGGATTAATAAATTAAATTGGATTAACTTCCATTTTTTTTATTGTTATTTTTTTTTAAGGTTATTATTTTCTAAATTATGTTGTCACTTTCCATGTAATAAACTGTAAAAGTTAGTTTGAAATAAAGACATTTTGAAAGTTAATAATAATAAATATTTTCCAATGAGTCCTCATGGCAGCTCTGGCTTAAAGGTCCCTTCACTACCTATCATCCGAATTATAATTATCAATATTAAATGTAAATTTTTGTTTTGTTACCATTCCTTGTTATTCTTGCTCTTATTTATTATATGGCATAGGTTTTTATTATATGCCTGTTTCGTACCTATATATTAGTCACAGTTCTTATTTTATCTGCCCTAATTTGTTTATATACTATTTTTTAATTAAACGAGTAAAATATTAGTAACTGAATATTATTTTAGGAAGGTCAGCGATTTACTTTAATTCTCACTTTTTTCAATTCTTCGCATTTCTAATTTTAAATTATTTACTATTAAAGTATGCACAGCTCGGTTAAAGAATGTCAGCAATGATCACTTTTGACGCGGGCCGCCATCGCGTCTTCGACAAGAAAGGAAGTACGTGAATTATGGAAGCATGGACACAATCTATTTTACATGAACACAATTTAGCCTAGGCTGTAAATGTATTGTGTTATTATTAATTATTAATGGAATTTTAGGCGAGAGACGATAAGAAATATTTTATTTTTTTATATTTAATCATACATAATACGTAGAAGATACCGTGCGAGCAAAAATTATTTGCATCAAAGAGGGCTTGGATTAAAAAACGTAGGGCTTGGTTAAGATCACAATGATATGGGGACGATAATATATCTAACCAAATCTAGGTTAAAATTTTGTCAAATTCGTATTATGACATGATATGCCAAACTAATGAGTAATAAAATAAGTAGACAAATACAATTTTTTTTTGTTGTTTACAAAATTAACAAAGTAAGAATATACAGAAAGAAAAAGAAAAATAATTACATAAATTGCTTAAATTGGCCACCGCCATGCTCCAAGCATAAATTCACACGTGTCTTCATATTTTCGAAAGTGTTGATTAGCATCTCTGGAGAAATGTTACCACATTCTTGAATAATCCTTTCTTGTAATTGTTCTAAATTTGCAACTGGTGTTTTAAAAATAGTGTTCTTTAAATGAGGAAAAACGAAGTAATCTATAACCGTTAAACAAGGTGATCTAGGAGGAAATTCAATGTCTGATCGAAAACTGATCAATCTGTCGTCGAAAAAATTGCGTAAGTAGTCAATAGTTTCGGCGGCTGTATGGGCGGTTGCACCGTCCTGTTGAAAATATCCAAAACGTAGTTTGTCAGGTAATTGCTCCACAAATGGATTCAAAATATTGTCTCTATACCGCTGTGCTGTAACTGTGTCATGGAAAAAGATACGACCAACAATTCTTCGGGAAACAGCTAACCAAACACCAATTTTTTGAGGGTGCAATGTGGACTCAAAAAAATGGGGATTTTCACTACTCCACATGCGTGTATTCTGAGAATTCACATAATTGGAGAGGTGGAACCAGGCTTCATCCGAAAAAAATGTCAGGTCTAATAAATCATTTCTTTCCAATAAATTTTCGATAAACCATTGAGAGTAATTCCTGCGTCTTTCAAAATCTGCGGCTTGTATTTCTTGGAATACTTGCACTTTGTAAGGAAGTAAATATAGCTGCTTCTTAAGAATAGTCCTGCATGTTCCATAAGATCTTCCCACTTCTTGGGACAGGCGTCTTATACAATTTGTTGGCGTATTTTGCATTATTTCACGAACGTTTGCAACAAGTTCTTCTGTTCTTATATATGGTATTCCTGCTCCTTTTTTGTGTTGTATAGTACCTGTTTCCCTAAACACAGCCACGGTTCTTTTCAGGCAATAATAAAAATCCCAGCAATAAAAGCAACGTTAGGAAAATGTTCGTGAAAATCTTCCATGCACAAACCCGGATTGTATTGCCACTCACCATTTACTCTAACTCCGTTTCGAAAATACGCCTCGACCATGAATGATTTGTGCTGTTCCGTAAAGCCCATTGTGTGAATTGTTCAAGAAATTGAAAAAATTAGCGATGAATCAAATTACTTGTAACGACGGTCAAAGATGACGGAATAACTGATTGATTGTTAATTCAGGTAGTTACTGACACCCAACAGGTATTAAGCTCTACGGCTAAGCAATCACGTCCTTAGATGCAAGGCCCTCTTTGATGCAAATAATTTTTGCTCGCACGGTATATGTTATTTTACACTTGAATATTTCAAATCTCAGAAAATGAGTGAAATATATGCATAAGACCCAAATTATTAATGTCCTGCTTGAACCCCCATAACTATACCTAACTACCATGACAACAATAATGGTATCCTTAGAAGTTATCTCACAGATAAAAATGTTACCAAGAATTATTTTTATTTACTCTTTTCCTGATTGATTACTATACCACTGAATGGGCAAATAATATAGATTATAACCTTACCTGTGAAAAGATAATTCCGGATTAAGAGTCGTATTTTCCACAAATCTGACACTGACGCACCATTTTGTTAAGTACTTATAATAATAAAATGAAAAATCCTATACAAAAAATTTAAAAAACACGTACAAATACGAGTATTCCGAAAACTTACCACGACATCGCAAAAGATACTACTACGATTACTCACAGGAAAAAATAATGGTTTGTTCGATTACTAGAGCTGTTTTTGTCGCTACTCATAAATGGTCGACGCCTGAAAAAGTAAAGCGAGGTTGCCGCTATCATTCTAGATTTTGTCACCACGGAACTAAACTAAGTATGTACTAAATATAAAGACCTTTATTTTATTTAAATCAACCAAACAAAAACTTAGTAAGTAACCACGACATCGCAAAAGATACTACTACGATTACTCACAGGAAAAAAGAATGGTTTGTTCGATTACTAGAGCTATTTTTGTCGCTACTCATAAATTGTCGACGCCTGAAAAAGGAAAGCGAGGTTGCCGCTATCATTCTAGATTTTGTCACCACGGAACTAAACTAAGTATGTACTAAATATAAAGACCTTTATTTTATTTAAATCAACAAAACAAAAACTTGTTCTACCTACCGGGTGTTTCTCAAAAGACGTTCACCCCTATAACTTTTCTGTTTTATAGATATTAAAATGAAATTTTGAGATTATGTTTAAGAGATATGAGTCTGCATTTATTGGCTTAATCTTCAATTTATTAGCACTTCCGGTTTGACCGGAAGTGACCTTGACTTTGGTATTTTAAATGGGACATCTTGTATATTTTTACTTATTGGGATTCAGCATAACATTCTGAGAAAAATTACACCTCACTTGTCATTTTTTGACATGTTAGGTATAACATTTTTATGTTTATTTTTTATTTTCAATCTAGAGTGCTACAAATTAATTAAATCTGTTAATTTATAGTCAAGTAGTATATGAAAATTAAAATGATGTCATAATAATTGACTTTCTAAGTTTCACAAGCGTTCAAAAAATGAAATTTTATTTTCTTGACGTTTACTCCATTTTTCCAAATGGAACGATGGTAGTTCACTAGGATATTTAAAACGAGCATTTTTTTTTCAACAATTTGATACCATACACTCCTATGCTATTTTAAAATTGACACGAAAAAATGTGCCTTAAGTCCCAATCGCAAATTTAAAAGCGTTATGCATTATTGGGATTTAAGGCAAATTTTTCAGTGTCAATTTTAAAATAGCATAGGAGTGTATGGTATCAAATTGTTGAGAAAAAAAATGTTCGTTTTAAATATCCTTGTGAGCCACCATCGTTTCATTTGGAAAAATAGAGTAAACGTCAGGAAAACGAAATTTCATTTTTTAAACGCTTGTGAAACTTAGAAAGTCAATTATTATGACATATTTTTAATTTTCATATACTACTTGACTATAAATTAACAGATTTAATTAATTTGTAGCACTCTAGATTGAAAATAAAAAATAAACATAAAAATGTTATAACACGTCAAAACATGACAAGTGAGGTGTCATTTTACTCAGAATGTGATGCTGAACCCAAATAAGTAAAAATATTCAAGATGTTCCATTTAAAATATCAAAGTCAAGGTCACTTCCGGTCAAACCGGAAGTGCTAACAAATTGAAAAGTATGCCAATAAATGCAGACTCATCTCTTATGCATAATCTCAAAATTTCATTTTAATATCTATAAATAAAAAAAAGTTATAGTGGTGAACGTCTTTTGAGAAACACCCGGTCTAGTATCTTATTAACTTTTGTGATTTATCTGAATTACACTTGTAAAACGTGTATTTTATTAATTTTATGAATCTAATATGTGACTTAACAGTAAGTTTGAAAACAGTGGTTCTTTTGATGCACTGCATGCAAGTAGTGTGGACCATACAGCTAACCGGATAAATTGTAAATGTAGTCTATTCTATAAGAAGTCCATGGTTTCTACGCAGTCCGAGTCCGAATCCGAATATTTCTTCATATTTAAGTCTAAAATGCATATTACGCATCATCGGAATAATCGTATGTACCATAAGGCTAGAATTGGTGTCATTAGGAACTGTCAAAAATTCTTTTTGTTCTAGGTTCGTTATAGTTTATCCAATTTTAATTAAATTTGATATGATGATTATGGTTATGGTATACTATAAAACATATATGTCACATTTGACAGGATGTTCTTACAAGCAGTTAATAGGATACCGGTGAAAATGGCTATTTGGAAAAATTGTCGGTAAATAGTAATTTGCAATAGGTAGCCTAAATTATTTGTGGCTAACTTAGGCGACCGTGAAGGGTTCTACGCCACTCCCCTTCCTGACCTTCCCGCCTGCGCCGGCAGTGCGCAGGCGTGTGTCATTGTTTTTGAGCTGTTTTTTCGTTGTTTTTAACTTAAACGATGCAATAATACTTACAATATTTGTCACATTTGAAGTCATTTTATCTAATTTGAGCAGCTGATGTCGATAGATGATGAAAGCGGTGATTGGTAGTCTGCATATCATAAATGTCAAAATGACAATGAACATCATTTTTGCCGCGCTTCGTTTGTAGCCCATTTGGTGATGATTTAGGGTTTTTACGATGATCTTTTCGTATTTGTTAAGCTAAAATAAAAATTCATTTTGTCTACATACAAAATTGTTAGGTTATCACGATACATACATACGTAGTAGATATGCCCTACTCGAGGTTCAATTATTTCGTGAACGTCCTTTTCTGACCTTTACCAAATCGGTTATTTTTTTTGCTACAATAATTATTGTTAATCAAAGTGTTGCTAATACTGGCTAAGTAAAATATCAATAATAGTTGTTTGCGACGGGTGTATATTGCAGCCATCAAAGTAAATTTAAAAAATCTTATTTTAGGATATATTTAAATTCGAGATTACTTATCCCGAAATGATTTTTGAGAAAAATGTTTAAGAATTTATTCTTGTGATCATGAAGTATTTTCTGAAATAAAATATATGAAACCATAACTATTTCAACTACATGATCTTCAGGATATTGCAGAACACCTCTGCCTAAGTTAGTTATAAGATTAAAATTGTCTTCATTGCATCTTATTCTTTTCTGTGTCCTGTTGGGAAATCTGCCAAATAAAATCCTCTTCTATAAAATGGGACTCAAATACTATACTACTTTCACCGGGAATACAAATTTCATTCGCGGCATTTATGGACGCGATTAACCAAACAAAATGACAGGCGTTGCTACGTTGCCAGATGGACTTGAGTGTTTCGCCTGTCCTACTGTTACTGCACGTTTACTAATTATTTTTTTATTTAACCAAAATTTTCCAATAAAATACCTAATTCTGTAAAATATTAGGCCTGTGGAAATAACTAAGTTATAATGTTATAAGTATAAACAGTAAACACATTACATAAAAAAAAATATTTCCAAGTAAATCTAGAATTATGGATGATCTTGATCATGAACTTGTGAATGCAATTGGAGCTTAGCCAACTAGATAAAATCAACAAATTATGTCAAAGCATTGTTATGACTCCGTAGCGTGACGTCACTGCCAAATTTCTTTAGAGCGCTATGTCCTTGTATACCGGGTGTCCACGGAAGGTGGTGACAGGTGACTCAACATTATAGAACGTCCGGTTTAACCGGAAGTGACATAAACTTTCGATTTTTAAATGGGACATATGGTATATTTTTCCTTTTTTTGACTCTATATGAAATTCTAAATATAACGATGTGTCACTTGTCACTTTTTGTCACCAAGAAAATATTTTTTTTCCAAATTTATTGTTTTATCTAGAGGGCTATGAATAACTTAAAATCACTTATTTCAGTTCTTTCATCTTGGGAAAAATACAATTTTACTATTTTTGATCCAATGCTATGGGCTATGTAAAATTTAATCTTTAAAGTTGTATAACTCATTTTTTTTAAATGGCAACATGGTGGCTCGTCAGGTTAAGAAAACAGATGATTTTATTTCGATTATTTTGATACCATACACTATTAGGTTTTAGAAAAGCTACCATTAAAAAACTTTAAAAAGTTAACTTGGAACTTTCCTAAATTGAAGCATCTTTTGAGAATAAATTTAGATTTAAGTAGCCTGTGACCAGCAAAACCAATAAAACAAAATCATGCCTTGAAGAAAATTGACATGCCGACAGCTTCTGCAAAAGTAAATTAGTTTGTTGTTTAAAAAACATGGAAAATACTAGTTTTACAAGGAGTGAAAAAGTTGATACCTATGTCGTGCAGCATCGGTTGAATTCTTTCTACATTCTTCAAACACATGTTTTTTAAACAACAAACTAATTTACTTTGGCAGAAGCTGTCGGCATGTTAATTTTCTTCAATGCATGATTTTGTTTTATCAGTTTTGCTGGTCACAGGCTACTTGATACATTTAAATCTAAATTTATTCCTAAAGGATGCTTTATTTTACGAAAGTTCCAAGTCAACTTTTTAACGTTTTTTAATGGCAGCTTTTCTAAAACCTAATAGTGTATTTTTTCTTAACCCGACGAGCCACCATGTTGCCATTTAAAAAAAAATGAGTTATACAACTTTAAAGATTAAATTTTACATAGCACATAGCATTGGACCAAAAATAGTCAAATTGTATTTTTCCCAAGATTAAAGAACTGAAATAAGTGATTTTAAGGTGTTCATAGCCCTCTAGATAAAACAATAAATTTGGAAAGAAAATATTTTCTTGGTGACAAAAAGTGACAAGTGACACATCGTTGTATTTAGAATGTCATATGGAGTTAAAAAAAGGAAAAATATACCAGGTGTCCCATTTAAAAATCGAAAGTTTATGCCACTTCCGGTTAAACCGGAAGTTCCATAATATTGAGTCACCTATCAAAAAATGCAGTTTTATGTCGTATACAATCCCCCGAATTTTATTCCATTATCTCAAAAAACAAAAAAGGTAGAGGGGCGAACCACCTTCCGTGGACACCCGGTATATAAGTTGTTGGCTGGACTCCCTTACGTGACGTCACATTGTGAGAGAGATAAACATAATTTATGCACATCGGCATACCCTGTGTAGGTGTATCGTGGTCGATTATAGAAAAAACATCTATTTTATTTCTTGTCTCAAAGATTTTAATGATTTTTGGTGTGTGTCTAACCATAGAGAAATAAAACCAAGAGAAACCATCCAATATAATCATTTTACCGCTCATAATTGTGTAAGACTTACAAATCTGTAACTAGTTACGCCAAGCGTTGCCTGTAATATACATTTAGCGAACGCAAATATCGTTCTAAAGCCACTTCGCTTCTCAGCTTTTACATCACGACCTTCTGCTTCGCATTCGCCCCGTTTGTCTAGGTTTACTTAGTTTATGGTCTAACACTATTAAATGACGTTTCCTAGTAGTATAGTTACACCACAGAGATGATACTTACTTTTACGAAAATTGCACTGTAACAGACAATCTGGATTGACAGTGGCAACCACACCAAAACAGTAATAATGACATACCAATATATATTAACAACGACAGTCTCTTCGGTACAGTATTTTTCTTTGAAATTTTTCCAGTCGCGTTCCTAAAAAATAATTTAATATTAATAATTTCTTGTGATCAATCACACGAGATCGGTACAATATACTTAATAGTTCAGGTGACAAATGTTATAATTAAAGGGTGGATTATATGCACTTAAATTCAGCCAAAATATGCGCATATACAGGGTGGTCCTTAAGTACATCAATTATTACCAGATAGTGTGTGACAAATTCCCTGGCGTCGGTGATTGGCCTCGTTGCGGAAAAAGGCCGACGTAAAATAAATAATTAAAAAAAAAAAGTACATCAAGAAAATCTAGGATATGATTCCTGGCATCAATTTAAGTTGAAAAGTTCATATGGACTTATGCCCTAAAATGCTTACCCTCTAAGATACAGGGTGTTAAAATATTTTCCATTTTCCTTTAAAACTACCATTTTTTTCAAAAACATAGTAGATACAACTTTTGTTCCGCTTATATCAGTAATGCATAAAAATGCATCAGAGTTTAAAAAAAACAGTGGCGTATCACATATTTTCACAAAAAAAATATTGATGGTATCTTCATGCACGCCACTGGTGGAAGTAGGCAAACCCGAAAAGTGCAGTTTAATACGAAATCAATCGACATCAATTTTCAATACCGTATCTTCAAGGAGTTTCGAAATTTTAAAAAAACAATTATTTTTTAAAAATATTTTAACACCCTATCTAAGAGGGTAAGCATTTTAGGGCATAAGTCCATATGAAGTTTTCAACTTAAATTGATGCTAGGAATCATATTCTAGATTTTCTTGATGTACTTAAGGACCACCCTGTATATGCCTTGTTTGCCTTTGAAATATGCATTTATTTGCGTTATTTTTTTTTACCAAATATACATACTGGTATGCAATATTTCTTATAGTAAATGGGGTAAAGAAACACATTGGGTTCTAAAGAATATGTTTGTTACACGCAGCTGAAGTGGCTCAGAGTTAATTTTTTGTAACTTTTACTTAGCGTGTTTTCAAATGTTGATCGATTTGGATCTTCTTTTCACAAACAATAATTTTTGTACAGGCTTTACAGAAGACTTTTTCTCCACTAGACTCTAAATTTTTAATCCACGAAGACGTTTTCGCCACCTTAGACATTTTGAACACAAATTTGAAATTACTAGTTTCACACTGAAAATACTGAAATCTTTCGACAAATTTAACATAAGTATGTATTACAAATCGATATAAATACAGTTTTTTAAGCAGGTAACAGTAACGCATTATTAAGTGACAATAAATAGCCCCTAACAATATACCTGCAAACCCCGAAAACCCCCCAATAAATACGTTGTGTATAACTAAAATGTAAATATTTTTTTTTATTTATTAAATAATTCCCAACGAACTTTATAAGTCAATTACAGGGAAAATATTACACTAACTTAAAAATAAACAAATATAAACAAAATTTTTTTACAAAAATATAGAATTACAATACAAATAAAATTAATAAAATAGTCAAATTTAAATCAATTTTAAAACTAATTTTCGAATAAAATTAGAGTGCTTTTATTTTTTTTTAAAATACAATTTAGTTTTCTTTTTAAAGAGTGTCAATTTTTTTATATTTTTATACATATTTGGTAGGGTATTATAAATTATAACCCCATTGTATAATAATGATCTTTTACCAATATTGCTTTTAATATTTACTGCTAAAATACTTTCATTTTGCCTTGTGTCATGATTATGTAGGGGAGACCGGGGAACATTGGTACGCGGGGCACATTGGTACGATTTTAATTTTCCCGCCAGTTGTCAACACAGATTGGTTAAACCATCCTAATATAGATGTCACTACCGTTGCTGTTATCTCCAGTAATTTTTAACTGGCTTCTATCAAGAATAGAATAGGTAAAGATAATTTGTGATTTGAGAGGTGTTAAAATAAATTTTTGGTGACTGCATATTGTGAATAAATCTCATATTAAATTTAAAGGTAAGTTGTTTGAATAATTGCCCATTTATTGTGGTAGTTTTACTGACATTTTCACCTGAAAATGTCGTGGAAAATCCTAACCTCTTTGACGCAAATTGAAGTTTTGTTTTCTGTTTCTATCTGGGGCACTTTGGTACATATAGATTCAGGGTACATTGGTACACCGTACCAATGTTCCCCGTATTGATTTTATTCATTTTTCCATTTTTTTATTTTTATTTCAGCACTATAAAAATGTTACGAAATCGCAAAAAAAAAACGGAGAGACATCTCATCTCGGAAGAAAACATAGCCAAGGCCGTAAATGATGTGTTAAGCAAAAAATTGTCATATAGAACTGCAGCCATTCAAGGGCTAAAAAAGGAAAATTTATATATCCTCAAGCACCAGATATTTCTTCAGTTGACCTTGACGATATTGTTATGAAATTGCCGTTCCCAAAGAAATTTAAAGGCACTGCCCGCTTGCAAGCTTCCCTAACTTTTTCAGTTAATCTAACTGAGTATATTCAATAATATGCCAAAAATGTAACTAAGTATTATGACTTTCTAAAAAATCTGATTTTCTGTATTTCAATAAAAATTTGTAAAACATATACTCTGTTATTATTCCCTGAAATTAATTTAAAACTGGCTAGAACACATAATTATAAAGAGTGTACAAATGTACCCCAGAGATGTACCAATGTGCCCCGCTACCGGGGCACATTGGTACAAAAATTAAAAAAACAATAAAGCTTAATATTTTAAAAATGTTTCATTATTTGGCATAAGTTAAGCCACAAGGTAATTTAAAAAATGCTTACATAGTAATTTCTTCATAAGGCATATTTTAATATTCATTACGTTGAAACTAATAACCAAAAATATAAAAAGCGTACCAATGTTCCCCGGTCTCCCCTACGGTATTTAATTTTTGGAATGTGATTTTTGATTTTTTTTGATGAGTGGATATTGAATGAATAATTACACATATTTTTAATTTATACAAATTTTCTAAGTTTAAATATCCTAGTGGTTTGTATAAATTTATTGTTGGTTCTAAAAAAGGAAGCTTGTAAATACATTTAATAAGTTTATTTTGTAATTTTTTTAAAGAGTTTATTATTGTAGAGGTAGCAGATCCCCAGACGGATATTAAATATTGAAATTTAGAATAAATTAGAGAATAATAAATATTTTTTAAAAGCTTAATTGGTAAATAATATCTTATTTTATAAAAAATTCCAATCAATGGGGTAATATTTTTCCTGAGATAATCGATATGTGTTTTCCAACTTAAATTTTCATCTATATGCAGTCCTAGAAATTTTATAGAATCAGCATATTTTATGATTTTATTATCAAATAAAATTTCTTTTTTTGATAGCAAGCTGTTTATTTTTGTTTTAGTAATATATATAAAGGAATATTTTTTAAAATTTATTGATAATTTATATGACTGAAGCCAAGAAAAAATGATTTGTAAATCATTTTTTATTTGATTTTGAATGTCAAAGTAATTATCGCCAAAATAAATAATAGTTGTATCATCAGCAAATAATTGTATCTTACCATTTAGGTTTAATTTAGATATACTATTAATATATATAAGAAATAATATTGGTCCTAAAATTGATCCTTGCGGAACACCACATTTAATAGTTTTTTGAGTACTTTTACTGTTATTAATTTCAACATATTGTGATCTATTGCTTAAATAACTTTCAAACCAATTGTAAATATTTCCCCTTTTTCCAATGTTATGAATTATTTGTAATAAAAAATTATGGTTAACTGTGTCAAACGCTTTACAAAGGTCTAAAGATAATAAACAGCATTTTTGATTTTGATCTATTTTTAATTGAATGTCTGTTATTACATCCATAACAGCAATTTCAGTATCTCTAACCATATTGACTATCTGAAATTAAATTTTGATTTTCTAAGAAATCTGTTAATTTGTTGTTCATAATTTTTTTTTTTTTTTTTTTTTTTTTTTTTATATATAATTATTATAATCTTCAGATTGGAAAATCCCTAAAATAAGTACCGAAATGGACATTCTTTAACGTTTTAAATTTTTTGATAAAGCGGAAAACATAAAAATATGCTCTTAAAATAATAATTTATGAAAAATATGCATTTTATTATAAAATTGACAAAATATGCAAAAAATGCATATACCGGGTGTTTCAATAAAAACTTCCAGGCCAATTATATCAAAAACTAAAAGTGACTTGTAAATTCTGTAAACGCAAAAGTTTTTAGCCTCTATGATTGGCTTCACAACTGTGTAAAAAAAAGTGTAATGTGTAATAATACAAAATGTAGGTGGTGCCACGGTGCAAAGAATTTTTTCGGTGACAGGAACTTTTAAATGTTGTGGTTCTTAAAGATAATTCATTTTTGATCAAATTATGTCTTATAAAAATTTTTGATAAATCCAACATGAACGGAGATATTTAGGGTTAGGTTTTTTTTTAAATAATTTTAACGAGTATTTTAATTTCTAAATATTTTTAATATCCTTTAGCAGATTTTAATTTAATTTTGGTAATGATAATTTTAGTGATAAAACGCTCGTGTAGCACTAAATTATTACGTCCAGTGACGTCTCAGGGGGCGCCTTAACAAATAATATTGGCAAAAAAGCCACTGAGTTTTTGGCAATTTTTATATTTTTTTCGGATTAAGCAACTAAAAATATCCTTTTCTTGTCTGTTAAATTGTTTTCATATCTTGCTTCGTTTTCGAAAAATAAAAATAAAAACAATTTTGTTGCATACCTCTGGAAAACAAAAACCATTAAATAATTTACGTGTATTTTTTGTTGTTTAAAAGAAAAGTTAAAACATTAAAGCATAATAAAATAAAATTAAAAGATGTTTTAAATTTTATACAAGAGCTGATGAGAAATTACACAAAATTATTAATGAAAATTAGAACAATACCAAAAACTTACTAATTTTAATTTTTTTTAATACTAAATTTATTCCAGTTAAAAATTCCACCCTGTTTTAGGGCTTGTAATAGAGTGTTAAATGTTACTTGTTTCTGGCATTTTATCTAACAAATTTTATTAGTTAACCATATCGATCTCTATCTTCCTGTTGACGTAATGAAAGAATAGGACCCAAAGTCTAATAATCGTAGAAAGAAATATAGTAATGGCCATACGTAGTATAATAGGTACTTACTTTAAACTGTCTAAAAACTGCCAGAGGCACAGATAAGAATATACCAGTTAGCCAAGTCATACATATTATAATTTTTGCCGTTTTTTTATTGATCCTCGTTTCGTTGGGTAAGACTATCGCTGTTAATCTGTCATACGTAATGGCTGACATACTTATGACACTGGCCAGAAGAATTGTACCTAAAAATTGGTATCTATGTAAAAAGAGGTATAATAAAAATTGCCCCATCTCTATTGTCAGGCTGTACAGGGTCATCCAACCAGGACTGAACAGGGGCCTATTTTTTTAGTTTCCCTGTATTTTTATTTAAACCAATATAGCCATTTAGTTTATGCTTTGCCGTAGAATCTAAAATTACCATTTAAAAAGCGATCTGACTTAAAACAAAGGAACTGTGGCGTAAAGTTGTTGTTTTTTTAATGGAACACCCTGTATATTATTTATTTTTATGAAACGCCTTTCTTTCCTGATTCCATAAATATATAGTTTGTCCATATTAGCTCAAACCGTTTTTAAGATATGAGCAATCAAACATTTAAAAAGCTGTATTCATTTGAGCTTAATACGTCTAGAATGCCTTGGAAAAGAAAATCCCCGTAATGGCGATGCATTAAAATACAGCTTTTTAAATGTTTGATTGCTCATATCTTAAAAACGGTTTGAGCTAATATGGACAAACTATATATTTATGAAATCAGGAAAGAAGGGCGTTTCATAAAAATAAATAATATACAGGGTGTTCCATTAAAAAAACAACAACTTTACGCCACAGTTCCTTTGTTTTAAGTCAGATCGCTTTTTAAATGGTAATTTCAGATTCTACGGCAAAGCATAAACTAAATGGCTATATTGGTTTAAATAAAAATACAGGGAAACTAAAAAAATAGGCCCCTGTTCAGTCCTGGTTGGATGACCCTGTACAAAGATTTTAAAATAGGAATCTTCCCACAATCATAGGGGTCCCGTTAGTTCTTGACTTACTTGACCCCTCATTTTATTTCAATTGATACAAACTACTTACATTCAACCGGCCCTTCTCCTTTACATCCCACCTCGCCCAGTTGATAGTTTTGAAAAAAGTCATAAACGAAAATGAAACATGGGTTCACTACCAGAGATAGCATATCAGCAATCGCCATGTTGCCTATGATAAGGTTTGTGGGGTTCCTGATGTGTCTGTTGCTCTTTAGTACATATAATACCAAAAAATTTCCTGTTGACAATGGAATAGAATAAAAGTTTATGCTCAAACACTCACTTTCATGTTACTAGAACTACACTGGACCACAAAATTAACCGGGCGGAAAATATCTTGCTTCAAATCAATCTTAAATAACTTACCAAGTTCGATAATTTTTTGACATGTTGCAGATGCTGTCGTCTTCATACCCACCCTTAATAGGCTGGAATTTAACCAGCCGACCACCTGCACATAAGAGCTCCATAAAAATAGCACGCGCTCTATTGTTTTATTTGAGTCGTCCGATTTTCATTGTCGTTTGCGTTGACATGATATGTGGGATATGGTTCGCGGCTGATTTTTTTCATTGGAGTTTTTTCGCGATCACTCCAGTGCCCCAATAAAAATGGGTTTTTCTAAGGCTATACCTACACTGGACCACAAAATTAACCGGACGAAAAAAATGTTGCTTCAATTTAATCTTAAATAACGTTTAATATTTTTCAGCCAGTTCAATAATTTTTTGACATGTTGCAGATGCTGTCGTCTTTATCATGTTCTGATATCCATTTTACGAACTGTGTAAACGGACATGTTGACATACACGGTAGCACAAAAAAATGCATTTTACGCTTAATTTCTGAACATCCTGTGGTAAATTTTAATAACTGATTGATGTTTCTTGGTACGGCATTTTTAAGTCCCATCTTTTCTGAACAACTTTTTTTTTGATTCATAGCGATATCTGGATTATTAAAGGACAAACACAGGTTTAATGGAAATATTGCAAATAATCCTTTTTTAGCAACAACAAATTTAATAATTTATTTGTAAAATTGGTCTTGTCTTTTTTTTGTCTTTCTGAATGCAGTTTCCATGGCATTATGGCTTGTCAAAAAGATTTTTGTCAACAATATACAGATTTATTAATTGCTGTACTTCTAGCGTTTGTTAAGTAAGTTGTTATTGGTTGTTTTGTGTTTTAAAACTGTTCCGTAAACGATAAGTGTATTTACGTAAATTAAACATGAGACCAGAAGAAGTGGCACAAGCCATTGCTTTACAAGGTGAAGGTCGTCCGATTCTGTGTATCGCAGAAAGGCTTGGCCATCTACGTAGTACCGTATCCGATACGATACAAAGATTTAGACACACTGGTTCTTACTTAAGAAGAGCCGGACAGGGAAGATGAAGAGCCACAAATGCAGTTGAAGATCGATTTCTTCGTTTTCAGGTTCTTCGAGAGCGAACTGCTCCGGTTTTAGCTATAAGATTGGCAAATGTTCATGGTAGATTAGTTTCATCTGAAACCGTACGTAGAAGAGCGGGAGAAAAAAATCTAACATCTCATGTACCTGCTACAGGACCTCTATTAGATGCAGGTCATCGAAGGCAGCGCCTTGAATTTGCTCGAGATCATGGAGATTGGGACTTGAACGACTGGCAAAACATTCTCTTTACAGGCGAATCCCGTTCTACACGATATTCACCTGACAGACGTCAAAGAGTGTGGAGAAGACACGGGGAACGATACTCTCAATGTTGTTTCTCTCTTAAAGTGCAATTTGGTGGCGGAGGAGTGATGGTGCATGTGGCGCGGCATTTGCTTAGAAGCCCGTACAGACCTCATTACACTTCAGGGGTTAATACCCTCTGATAGATACATTAGACATTGCTTAGAGGATCATGTGGTACCTTATTCGCATTTTATAGGAGAAACTTTTAACTTAATGCACGACAATGCTCCTCCGCACATAGCACAAATAACGAGGCAATATTTAAACGATGTAGCCGTTTAAGTATTATACTGGCCTTCAAGAAGTCCGGACCTGAAACCTATTGAACATATGTGGGATACACTAGGAAGAAGAGTTAGACATAACTACGGCGAGTTTCAAACCTTGGTTGTGTTAGCACAGGCACTAACAAACGTATGGCAGCAGATACCCCAAGACGCGGTTGCTGCTTTAATTGAATCTATGCCTAAAAGAATAAGAGCTGTTATTCAGGCTCGTGGAGGAAATACTCGATTTTAATAAAATAATCTGAAACCATTATTGCCTATGTTATTTTTTGTTACTAAAAAAGGATTATTTGCAATATTTCCATTAAACCTGTGTTTTTCCTTTAATAATCCAGATATCGGTATGAATCGAAAAACAAGTTGTTCAGAAAAGATGGGACTTAAAAATGTCGTACCAAGAGACATTAATCAGTTATTAAATTTTTCCACAGGATGTTCAGAAATTAAGCGTTAAGTGCAATTTTTTGTGCTACCCTGTATGTCAACATGTCCGTTTACACTGTTCGTAAAAACGATATCAGAACATGATAAAGACGACAGCATCTGCAACGTGTCAAAAAATTATCGAACTGGGTGAAAAAACTTAAACGTTATTTAAGATTAAATTGAAGCAACATTTTTTTCGTCCGGTTAATTTTGTGGTCCAGTGTAGGTATAGCCTTAGAAAAACCCATTTTTATTGGGGCACTGGAGTGATCGCGAAAAAACTCCAATGAAAAAAATCAGCCGCGAACCATATCCCACATATTTTATAATGTCAACGCAAACGACGACGGAAATCGGACGACTCAAATAAAACAATAGAGCGCGTGCTATTTTTATGGAGCTCTTATGTGCAGGTGGTCGGCTGGTTAAATTCCAGCCTATTAAGGGTGGGTATTATAAAAAGTCAAAAGTTAACTTTAATTTTAACGATTAGGTTAACTTCGTTAGATAAAATGACAGTTTTCTAAAGTCCTAAATAACCTTCGAAAGTAAAAAGAATTGTTTAACCTAACATGTTAGGACCTCTACCATCTAGAAATAATTTCTTTCTCTAAACACTTTTGTCGTCGGGGGCCTTCCACAATATTCATTATTAGTTAAAAGTTCTTTAAATATATCATTTATATCTCCTGCTAGCATTACGAGATCTGAATTTAAAATACAAACACTGACAAGACAAAAATAAGAAAATTACAGGTTATGTTGTGTCAACAAAAGTCTTCAAAATCGACCAAAAACTGTCATTTCACTAATTTTTAATATAAGTTTTTAATTGATACTTGTTCCTCCCAATAAAGTTAAGGTGGGAGTATCAACATGCTTGCCAACCTATAACCTATTTCGCGTAGATTTATTTATGTTTTCTAGCTTTTATACAAAATTTAAAGAAAATCAGTATTGACTTGATATTCTATAGGTAATAATTGACATATTTAATAAATATCAAGGAATTTCATAACTTATTTTAGGAGAATTGTATAGCGAAAAATATCGGGTAAGATTTTTTTTAATATTATTATGTCATTGTCACTCATTGCTCTTTTACTATACAATTCTCCCAAAATTAGCAATGAAATAAATTGATATTTTTGTAATATATCAGATATTACCTAAGTAATGTGTCGACGATACTAATTTTATTTAAATGTTAGTTTAAAAAATAATAAACTTGAAAAAACAAAGCGAAATAGGTTATAGGTTGGCAATAAATTGAACGACGTTGAGAATTCAACCTTAACATTGAAATTGTCATATTAGCTTCAATCTGTGACGTCATTTTACAAGTTAACCTTCGTTCAACTGTCAATTTAATACCTACCCTGTGGTGCTTTTTGGCCGGTTTGTTCTTACCTATTAGTCCGATAACGCAAACTGGCACGAACATTCCCAAGCTGATAAAAAGTTCATGACTTCCTTTGTTGTACCAGATTGTGTTAGGAAAATCGATATCACCATAGTCAATCTAAAAGAAATTGCATAAAATGCAGGGTTTTTTGAGAAGGTTCGAGTAGAAATAGAATGTAATCTGGTAATATTTTGTTCCCATTACATCGATAATAAGAAGCAGGAAAAACTAGACGACGTTCTTTAATTTGTCTTGCAGAATTATTTCGCGCTAAATTGAAATTTAACTATATCGAAGGCTTGTAATATCATCCCAGGAGCCGTCAATGCTCTAAAGTAGATTATTGAGAAATTGCTTGGGGGAATGATTTTTAGGTGAAAATAACCTAAAAATAACGATAATAGTGTACTTACCGTTTGGTCTTCATAGTTAGATGTTGAATTATCAACATCCCCATTAGTAGAGTTTAAACTGTAATTACCTTCAGCAGGAAATTTTTCTTCAAAGTCGCAATCGTCCATATTTTGCTGGAAATATTTTAAAATTTATTACAATGTTTGATTTTTTTTCAGTCTATTTTATCAAAAAAGGTCATTTTGCATTCAAATTTTTCTACACCGTATTTTTCGCTACAGGAGGTGCTTAACATTTAGTAACATAATATAACTTTTTATTTTCCATTTTAAAAAATTCATCAATTACAACGTTAACAAAAAATGGACGTCAAACATGTTACAGTATTCAAGAAAAAATAATGATTTAATAAACGCAACCACTTAAAAATTTAAATGGGATTTTCCATGGTCGGTCTGGTGTTGCACCAAGACAATCTCTAGCATATACCGGGTGTTTCTCAAAAGACTTTTACCCCTATAAATTTTTTATGTTAATAGATATTAAAATGAAATTTTGAGATTATGCATGAGAGATGAGTCTGCATTTATTGGCATAATTTTCAATTATGTTAGCACTTCCGGTTTGACCGGAAGTTACCTTGACTATGGTATTTTAAATAGAACATCTTATATATTTTTACTTATTGGTATTCAGCATAACATTATGAGTGAAATGACACCTCACTTGTAATTTTTTGACCTGTTATAACATTTTTATGTTTATTTTTTATTTTCAATCTAGAGTGCTACAAATTAATTAAATCTGTTAATTTATAGTCAAGTAGGTAGTATATAAATGAAAATTATCTCATAATAATTGACTTTCTAAGTTTCACAAGCGTTTAAAAAATTAAATTTTGTTTTCTTGACGTTTACTCCATTTTTCCAAATGGAACGATGGTAGTTCACGAGGATATTTAAAACGAGCATTTTTTTTCCAACAATTTGATACCATACACTCCTATGCTATTTTAAAATTCACACGAAAACATTTGCCTTAAGTCCCAATCGCAAATTTAAAAGCGTTATGCATTATTGCCGCCCCCTCTTTTCTAAAGAAATGTAAAGGCGGCTTTGAAAAACAATGGAATGGTTTTGAAAAGCAATATGGCTTTAATTTAAAGTTGTAATGTCATTATACTCAAAACCCAATATTATAGGCAGTGACGTATTATTCGAAACCATGGAAACTAATGCAAACCACCAATGACCATGAAGTATTTTGGTCGTTTCCATGGTTATGAGAGCTACGTCACTGCCTATATTTTTGGTAATAGACTATAGTTTATAAAACATACAATACGACATACAATATTGCGGCTTCAGAAGAATTTTTCTGGTCACTCCAAAAATTAGAAGCATATCATTTTGTTCATTTCTAGTGAAACTAACCATTTTATCTGATGTAAGTTTAATAAACGAATAACATTACAATTTTAATTTAAAACCATATTGGGTTTCAAAACCATTCCATTGTTTTTCAAAGCCGCCTATATATTTCTTCAGAAAAGACTGGGCAATAATGCATAACGATTTTTTAAATTTGCGATTGGGACTTGGGGCAAATTTTTTCGTGTCAATTTTAAAATAGCATAGGAGTGTATGGTATCAAATTATTGAAAAAAAGTGCTCTTTTTAAATATCCTAGTGAACTACCATCGTTCCATTTGGAAAACTGGAGTAAACCTCAAGAAGACAAAATTTAATTTTTTAAACGCTTGTGAAACTTAGAAAGTCAACTATTATGACATCATTTTAATTTTCATATACTACTTGACTATAAATTAACAGATTTAATTAATTTGAAGCACTCTAGATTGAAAATAAAAAATAAACATAAAAATGTTATAACAGGTCAAAAAATGATAAGTGAGGTGTCATTTACTCAGAATGTTATGCTAAATCCCAATAAGTAAAAATATACAAGATGTCACACTTAAAATAACAAAGTCAAGGTCACTTCCGGTCAAACGGGAAGTGCTAACAAATTGAAAATTAGGCCAGTAAATGCAGACTAATCTCTTATGGATAATCTTAAAATATCATTTTAATATCTATCAATATAAGAAAGTTATAGGGGTGAACGTCTTTTGAGAAACACCCGGTATAAAGGAAAATGTAATGAATATTATTACAAAATTGTACTTTTTCCACGAAAGAGATTAGTAAGTATTTTGTAGTGAGTAAATGAAAAATAGATAGCTTACCTGTAGAATTATTAAACTTCCAAAATTCGTTTTACACCATGTTATTTCATTTTCAGAAGCGACAGTCGTCGATTACAATAGCACAACTCTGAGAACAGAGAACAGCTAGAAAATGATTTTTCTAGAGTGTCTGGCTTTTCGCTTATCAGTTTTTCACCGATAATAGCGGAAAAAAAATATATATATATATAAGTATAGCGTATCTGTTTTTTATGTGTCTAGCTTTTATTATTGTTTATTCGCCTCTTGAACTTAAAGATAAGTGGAACGAGTTTTTTAATAGAGTTCCTACATTTTTTTACATAAATGGGAAAAGAAAAGACATACCAATCAAAATGTGTTTTTATATTGCTGTAATAAGCTTAAAAAATACATACCCTACCACTTGAAATTTTGGACAAAGATATTACAAAAAAAGTTGTTTTATTTGGTTTATTGATTATATTTTTGTTTAAAAGCATGGCAATTTGACGAAATTCGGGATACTGGTTTTTGGGGTACTGAGTACATTTTCAACTATTCTGACTTCTACTATAGATTTTTATCTTTATACTCTCCTATAGACATAATAATGATTTTACAAAAAAAATGTATATAAATGATCTAAAAATCTTCGACACACCTTCTCTTTAAAAGGTCTTTTTTCTTCTTCCTCTTTTAGTTTGGTTGTTTATACTTCCTTTACCAACTTTCTTCACATGCTCAGCATGTGTCAACTTTTTTATATGCGTCACTTCTCAATTTCAATTTTTTCAATATCATACAAGCTCCGTTAAGGTTTTATACCATTTTCTCTTCTGCTAATACGATCAGCACTATATAAATTTTTTCTGTCTCCTGAAGATGAACGTTTCTACGTTCGAAACATGTAAAGACCTCTCTATATTCTATTAAATTTTGTGGAGAAAGACTTTTAGCTTTTTCTTTCTTTCCTACATTTTTAACTCCACTTGGTATGGACTACTTACTTCTTGAAATTAAAAACATAAATATTTGAAATTTTTTTGTCCTATGGACTTATTTATTTTAGGTTATTTCATTTTTATTACGTGTATTATGGTTTTCAAATTGTATAAGTTGTCTTATGTTCAACTTTTTTGTTTCTGAATATAATTCTTTTAAAGGATAAAGATAATCTTTATTAAATATAATTTTTAGAAACCTTTTTTGTAATATTTCTAATTTTTTAACTAAAGTTCTATTTATTCCTCCCCAACCTAAAATTCCGTAATTTGAATGAGTTTTAACTAACGCGTAATATAATATTTCCATGTCTTACATTTAAAAAAATTTTAATGTTTTTAAAAATCGGTAGTAAACTTCTTAATTTTTTAATTAGGTATTAAGTGAAAATTCCAATTTAATTTACTTTCAAAAATAATTCCTAAATATTTTATTTTATTAACTTTAAAAATTTGAATGTTTTCATTTATTTGAATACCTACTATTCATATGTCGTGGTAGGTTATTTAGGTTTAAAGTAAAAGGAATATAATTTGTTTTATTAAAATTAATTGTCAACAAATTGTTATGAAACCAATTTTTTAAAATCTTTTTTAATTTTATTATTTAAGTTGTCCCAATTTGTATCGGTATAAAAAATTGTAAAATCATCTACAAAACTATGAATTTGTCCATCGCAATTTATGCTAAATAAGTCCTTAATATAAATATTAAAAAATAATGGTCCTAAAATTGTTCCTTGTAGAACACCATACTTAAATACTTTTGGATAGCTTTTTTCTTTATCTATTTGAACATAAGTTGGTCTATTTTTCAGATAAATTATAATTAATTCTAATTGCTTTCCTCTGAATCCAATATTTTCAAACATTATATATTTCTCAATTTCTTTTTTCCGCGAGAAAAAGTAAAAACACGAAAGTTTGATGAAGTCATATCATGTCTTCTTTGTTACAAACAGTTACGAGCTGTTGTTTGAGGATTAATTTAAGTAGATATGAAAACTATTTACCTTGTGAAAAATCCTTTTTATAAATATATGGATAAGCACCCTAAAATATTGATCGCAACCAGAAGGTTCAATTTAGATGTATGTATTAATTAATTTGTATATTAATTAGCTAAAGCGCTTTTGATATCGGGTTGAATACATGCGTATGTTATAGTGTTTATCCAAATTAATAGAATGTATGAAAATAACGGTGAGTATTGGTTAAGGTTTCCTAGACTTGTCGGTCAGCGAAAATCGACCGTTGCTGTCGTTGGCCAAATACAAGCGTGCAATATCAATATACTATTTGCGGTGTTGCAACTTCTACAAAAAATTAGTAGCAACTTGGATATTTTAAATAATGAAACGGCCTGTATTTTCCTTTATTTTCAGACCCCCTATATCCTATCTCTTACCGTTTGTAAAATAATAATTAAATTCCAATTTGACAGAGTACGTTTAAAAAATGTTGATATTTTTTAATTCTGAAATATTAAGTCCCTAAAATTTGAGGGGACTGATTATTTCTTTTAGGTTAAATGTTTGACTTTCCGACGTCTATTAACAATTCCCACTATGCACTTTTATAAAGTACCGTGCGAACAAAATTATTTGCATCAAAGAGGGCTTGAATTAAAAAACGTGGGGCTTGGTTTAGATCACAATGATATGATGGGGACGATATATCTAACCAAATATAGGTTACAATTTTGTCAAATTCATATTATGACATGATATGCCAAACTAATGAGTAATAAAATAAGTAGACAAATACAAATTTGTTTTTGTTGTTTACAAAATTAACAAAATAAGAATATAGAAAGAAAAATAATTACATAAATTGCTTAAATTGGCCACCGCCGTGCTCCGCGCCAAGCATAAATTCACACGTCCCTTCATATTTTCGAAAGTGTTGACCAGCATCTTTGGAGAAATGTTATCACATTCTTGGATAATCCTTTCTTGTAAGTGTTCTAAATTTGCAACTGGTGTTTTAAGTTAGTGTTCTTTAAATGAGAAAAAACGAAGTAATCCATAACCGTTAAACAAGGTGATATAGGTGGAAATTCAATATCTGATCAATCTGTCGTCGAAAAAAATGCGTAAGTAGTTAATAGTTTCGGCGGCTGCATGGGTGGTTGCACCGTCCTGTTGAAAATATCCAAAGCGTAGTTCGTCGTCAAGTAATTGCTCCACAAATGGATTCAAAATATTGTCTCTATACCGCTGTGCTGTAACTGTGTCGTGAAAAAAAATAGGACCAACAATTCTTCTTCGGGAAACAGCTAACCAGACACCAATTTTTTGAGGGTGCAATGTGGACTCTATTCTGAGAATTCACATAACCGGAGAGGTAGAACCAGGCTTCATCCGAAAAAATGTCAAGTCTAATAAATCATTTCTTTCCAATAAATTTTGGGTAAACCATTGAGAGTAATTCCTGCGTCTTTTAAAATCTGCGGCTTGTATTTCTTGAAATACTTGCACTTTATAAGGAAATAAATTTAGCTGCTTCTTAAGAATAGCCCTGCATGTTCCATAAGATCTTCCCACTTCTTGGGACAGGCGTCTTATACAGTTTGTTGGCGTATTTTGCATTATTTCACGAACATTTGCAACAAGTTCGTCTGTTCTTACAGAAGGTCTTCCTGCTCCTTTTTTGTTGTATAGAACCTGTTTTCCTAAATACAGCCACGGTTCTTTTCAGGCAATGATAAAAATCCCCAGCAATAAAAACAACGTTAGGAACATGTTCGTGAAAATCGTCCATGCACAAACCCGGATTGTGTTGCCAATCACCATTTACTCTTAACCCAGTTTCGAAAATACGCTTCAACCATGAATGTTTTGTGCTGTTCCGTAAAGCCCATTGTGTGAATTGTTCAAGAAATTGGAAAAATTAGCCATGAATCAAATTACTTGTAACGACTGTCAAAGATGACGGAATAACTGATTGATTGTTAATTCAGGTAGTTACTGACACCCAACAGGTATTAAGCTCTACGGCTAAGCATTACGTCCTGAGATGCAAGGCCCTCTTTGATGCAAATAATTTTTGCTCGCACGGTACCATATGCCAAAAATAAAAAAGAACGTCTCACATTACAGTTTTTTACCTAATTTGGCGATCTATTAAATGTGTGTTAAATAAATGAAATAAAACTTTTAAAATGTTTATTAAATAGTATAATATATACATCTACAAAATATACAAAATTTTTATTTTTCTATAAAATTACATTTTTTAGAAATATGAGCACCTTTAAGCTAAAATGTAATGATATTTAACGTACTCTAGTAACACGATATCAGATCAAAACAATCGTTTATAATTAAAATAAAAAAAAAACGAAAAAAAAGGAATTTAGCTGATTGAGAAAACGTAGGCAGTAACTAACTAATTAGCAAGTTGACTAAGTTTACTTTGAAAAAAAACTAAAATATTACCAAAAACGCTAACAAATTATTTATTCTTTGTAACACGGCGTTATGCATGTCAAAGGTCTCAAAGCTTGATCTGCTTCATCCTTTGTGGGTTGATCTGTCATTTGTGTATTATGGATTTCCATAGTTGAACCTTGTTTCCTAATAAATATAGAAAAATAAGGTAAAACATTATAATAAAATATATATATCTGGTTACACCTTAATTGGACCGTATTGTGGTCATAAAGAAAGTAAAATTCATTTTTACGCAATTCGTAAATTAAATAGTTTGTTTTCGGTTTCAAACGCCCTTTGAAAACTGCCCTATCTGACAAGAGTATAATACACTCCCGTGCAAAAAAAAAACGGACATCATAAAATGTAGATTAAGTTTAAATAGAGACCGACCGAAGGTTCGGTTTCGGCTAGTTTCGGCCAAAAAATGTAGTTTCGATGAAAGTTTCGGTTTTGGCCATGCGGAAACTCAGTGTTCGTGAATTGTCGCGCACCGTTCGGCTAACTTTGGGTGGGTTCGTAGGCAGTGTTGTCTATATAAATAGATTTTTTCTCTGTCGACTTTTTTTTTAGTGGGAAGAGTTCAATCCGTTCCCAAGATCGATCTCGTCCTATATAAAGTAAATTAAATTTGAGTATACAATAAAAAGTTTAACATGTATAAATAAATAGAAAAAAGAAAAGCACAAAGTCTTTCTCCACAAGTTTATTAGAAAACTAGGCGAACCTAGAGTAACTCATAATAATTCAACATGTTTCGAGTGTAGCATGGTACCGTATTGGTACCCCAACAGCATTTTACTTCAAGCTAAATGGTAAGCCAATCTACCTCATTTTATTAAATTTCATTTGCTACATTCCCTTTTTTTATCTTTTACAAATGCTTTGACTTTTACGAAAAACAATTTTTTCTTTTTTCTTTCCCTGTCATTTCACCACTTTTACATGTCTCCGACAAAGTTGAATAGAACTTAAGATTATTTACTACTTTTACCTAAATGATTTTCACAAATTCTGTTGAAACTCTCTAATTTTTCTTTTACTTTCTTCATTTTTCTGCCCAAAACAGGGCCTTTGCACTAGCCCTTGACTTTCCGTATGCTGAAGTCTTGTCGGTCTTCTGACTATTCATTTTTTACACCTCGTGTAACACCATTGCATGAAAGCTCCATTACGACTCAATCCCACTATTATTTTCTCTATTGCTAACAACATCAGCATTGTACTATTTACTTTGTTTTTCTGATGATGAGTGTTTCTACACTGGAAACATCTTGAAGTATTATGAATTACTCTAGGTTCGCCTAGTGTTCTAATAAACTTGTGGAGAAAGACTTTGTGCTTTTCTTTTTTCTATACATTTAAGTCCGCTTTGAGTATGGACTACTTCTTCAAAATGTATAAATAAGTTTCGGTTTCGGCCGAAACTGAGGCCAAGGTCGAAGATTCGGTTTCGGCTGAAAATCTTGTTTCGGCCGGACACAAGTTTAAGGCTTTATGCCTTTTTTATTTTTACTACGATTTAAGGGATTTTTTAAAAAAGCTAATAAATGAAACTGCAGCTGAAAACAGCATAGTTTTTTCCTTTGTCTCCGATCAGTTGCTCACGAATAATCGTTTAATTCGACACTCGGGACTAGGCGGATGATTCCCAAACAAACACTGAGATGAACCGACCAACATGCACTGCGGCAAAGTGGACCGCGCTGGCCTGGCTTCAGAGAATTAGTATCTCGAACAGTTTCCCAAAAGAGCAAAGAGCTGATTATTTTTAGTAGAAGGAAGCTGATACTGAGTTGACTCCTTGAGCCAGCTCGCTCCTGAGTTACACATCCCTAGTAAAAAACGATTTCTGATCGGGACAAAATGTAAACAATTTTGTCTTCCTTTAAAAAGGGGCCTACAGATACACGTACATGTATTAGTACATGTGCGCGCGTTGATGTACGCGCGTTGATGTTCGCCAGTGTGTAGACAAAATACCGACAACAAAACCGACGCACATGTTTCCTGTTCCCGCTTGAATTTATGTACGCACGTACATAAACGCGCGCACATGTATGAAGGTGTGGAGACGAAAGTTTGTTTGTTTCAAGGATTTTGTCAGTGTCGTGTTAGTTTTGTTGTTGTAGTTTGATTTAAACATGGCGGATTTATGAAGTTTTTTTATAACACACACGCAAGCCACTACCAATAAGTTTAGTTCATCGTCACTCGACATACTGACACCGCAACGCCTAGAAGACTGCATACAAGTACCTGTGTCTGTAGAGAAATGTGATCCACACACATCAACGCGCGTTGATGTTCGCCAGTGTGTAGACAAAATACCGACAACAAAACCGACGCACATGTTTACTGTTCCCGCTTGAATTTATGTACGCACGTACATAAACGCGCGCACATGTATGAAGGTGCGGAGACGAAAGTTTGTTTGTTTCAAGGATTTTGTCAGTGCCGTGTTAGTTTTGTGCTGAAGTCTTTTATTTAATTGTTGTTTTTTTTATAACACACACGCAAGCCACTGCCAATAAGTTTAGTTCATCGTCACTCGACATGCTGACACCGCAACGCCTAGAAGACTGACATACAAGAATACCCCTTAAGGGGCCTACAGACACACGTGTGTTAGTACATCAACGCGCGTTGATGTGTGTGGAACACATCTCTCTACAGACACAGGTACTTGTATGCAGTCTTCCAGGCGTTGCGGTGTCAGTATGTCGAGTGACGATGAACTAAACTTATTGGCAGTGGCTTACGTGTGTGTTATAAGAAAAACTTCATAAATCCGACATGTTAAAATCAAACTACAACAACAAAACTAACACGACACTGACAAAATCCTTGAAACAAACAAACTTTCGTCTCCACACCTTCATACATGTGCGCGCGTCTATGTACGTGCGTACATAAATTCAAGCAGGAACAGTAAACATGTGCGTCGGTTTTGTTGTCGGTATTTTGTCTACACACTGGCGAACATCAACGCGCGTACATGTACGTGTGTCTGTAGGCCCCTTTAGATTTTATGTATATGGTTATTATACAGTGTGACCAGTAAAGTTCGCATCATCTGGGATTTTTTTTATTAATAGCTTTATTCAAAATTTGACTTTGGCATCAAGTTCTGCTTCGATCGAGATGAAAATTAAGCAAAAAAAATAGTAGTCACGTGATTCGCATTATCTGTCAAATTTTAATTTTTTCCAAAAAATAATTCAAAAGTGGGGTTATTTCTAAAATTATCGAAAAAAGTCATTAGAAAAAGTTTTTTAAATGCAGTTTCTAGCCCACATGCAAATTTATAATAAGATAATTTTGATTTTTTACCCACCACTAAAATTTATTTTCCACTTAATGAATACTTTACTGATGACACTGTGTTCTTTTTTGTCTTAATATTAAGGTGTATTACTTTTAGACACAAACTACGTTTTCAAAAATACTTCTTTTATGAAGTCACCTCATACAGGGTAAAAAACAAATAAACTTTGCATCACATGCGACCAAATTTTAATAGCCCAATTTTGATTTTGTAGAAAAACACATTTTTTAATATAGCGCTACTTTAAAGAAAATGTATCTGAAATAAAGCATTGTCATTGCGTTTAGTCTTATTTTGCAAAAGTGGTGCAATTTACAAAATATGGTTAAAAAATAAAAATTATCTTATGCTGCTAAAATTTTGCATGTGGGCTAGACATTGCATTTGAAAAAAACTTTTTCTAATAACTTTTATATATATTTTCAGAAATAACGTGCACGGTGGTAGAGAAAACAATGGACTCTTTACCTATTCGGATCAGCATTTTCATCTTCACCAGCTTGACTGTCGGAATCATTTAGAAATAATATTTGATATGTATCTTTATCCTTATCGTATTCGTTTAAAGTTCCGTTGTAAATCAATAAGTCGTCGATTAAAATCTAAAAAGAAAATCTCAATCAGTCTTTATCCAACTGGTTGTCAAAACCAAAAACATTATGACATCGTTCAGATCAAAAACCTCCCCTGTGTAACAATGTAAATTTTACGAGACATTCATGACCTCGGCAACGTCCAAAAAACCGATTATACCGTGCGAGCAAAAATTATTTGCATCAAAGAGGGCCTTGCACATAAGGACGTAATGCTTAGACGTAGAGCTTAATACTTGTTGGGGTTTGTTCTGAATTAACAATCGATCAGTTATTCCGTCATCTTTGACAGTCGTTACAAGTAATTTGATTCATCGCTAATTTTTCCAATTTCTTGACCAATTCACACAATGGGCTTTACGGAACAGCACAAAACGTTCATGGTTGAAGCGTATTTTCGAAACGGGGTTAAAGTAAATGGTGAGTGGCAATACGATCCGGGTTTGTGCATGGACGATTTTCACGAACAATTTCCTAACGTTGCTTTTATTGCTGGGGATTTTTATCATTGCCTGCAAAGAACCGTGGCTGTGTTTAGGGAGACAGGTTCTATACAACACAAAAAGGGAGCAGGAAGACCATATGAAAGAACAGAAGAACTTGTTGCAAATGTTCGTGAAATAATGCAAAATACGAAGAGAGTTATTTTTCTTTTTCTTTCTGTATATTCTTACTTTGTTAATTTTGTAAACAACAAAAATAAATTTGTATTTGTCTACTTATTTTATTACTCATTAGTTTGTCATAAAATGATTTGATAAAATTTTAACCTAGATTTGGTTAGATATAATATCGTCCCCATATCATTGTGATCTAAACCAAGCCCTACGTTTTTTAATCCAAGCCCTCTTTGATGCAAATAACTTTTGCTCGCAAGGTATAAATATCACTTAACCAAATTTTATTTAAATGTCGGCGTCGGTCAAAACGACAAATATCATTAACTATGTAAACAACAGATAAGTGACCCTTATCTTCTTACCCCAAAATCTTTAACTCCCCTGCTGGGCATTTTTGAATAATTCCAAATTTTAACGAAAGAAATCGACATTGGCACATCCATCACTACATAAACCCTGTTCAAGTGTTTTGGTATAATCGGGGCTAACCACGAATGACAGCCTGTGTCATTTTCATTGTCGTCGTCTATTAACTTGTCCGGCGTTCGGGAATCACCGGTGATGTTCGGTAGGATGTTGACACTTTCTGGGTAGGCACAAATATCTAAATAAGACATAAAATTTTAGTAATTTTTTTAAAGTACAGCATTGAATATCAAACTATAAGAAGGCCATATAAGCAGATTTTCTAAATCTGCTACGTTAAATTCATAGATGGCACCAATGAGTCATCAAAAATAAAGCGTGTTGATGCAGCCACTAACGACAAGCCTTTTCACTGCTAAATTAAAACATTGTTGCCGCCTGTCTGTTTGACTTGCTGCATGATCCTCTCCGCGGTGCCTGGATCGCCTTGCACTGGCATTAGTTCACAAACGTGCATCATATTATTTGAGATAAAACAATAAAATAAAATGATTTTTTTAATGAAGATAACAAGATTAAATTATTTCACTGTATATTCCCTTTTTGGTATCGTTATCATGGATACGTACTTGTTTGGCATCTATTAAAACAAATATAACAACTAAAAATTTAATATGACATTTAATGTTATTGAGAAACGTCACATAAGTTATCACTTATATGACGTTTGAAGAAAAAATATATTATATTTATTTTTGAGGATCAGACTGAGTGACGCAATATGGCTGGCAAACAAGTGTGGTTATTTTCAATGTGGGAAGTCGCCTCGCGCCTTCCCAGGATTAAGATTATTTCGTTTTCCGGTAGAAGAAGAGAGGCAGATGCAATAGATCGTAAAAATAAAAATAATCACAGGTGTAACTTGAAACTTATATGGAGTTGAAGGCGCCAAACCTTACTTAACAATAATATCTTAGAAAACAATAAAAATAAACTATTTTACTTAATACTCTCCCATTTATATTTTTAACGTTAAATATTCCATTACCTATCTGTCCTTAATTATTTGTTATTATTTTAACTAACCCAGAAACGAATAATTTTTGACAAAAAAAAATCTTGCTGTCGCTTTTTATCTACTTTTATTTGTTTAATATTAAACACCTAATGCAAAGGTAAAAATCCAATTACCCCGGAGTAATCAGCGTAGTACATATTATTATCAAAAACATACATTCGGCTGGAATTGAGAACCTCCTATTTTATTGTCTGTTAAAAATGCTTAAGTCCTTAAAAATTCCAATAAAATATCACATCAGTGAATTTGAGACATCTGTTGCCGGGGCGCTGCCTTATAACGACAGGTTAGAGTTACGATCAACTCCACAATGGCGGCCAAACCACCTCCAATACGTCTAAAACTGGGTTGTCAACTTTTCTCGGACATCCGCCATTCTTATAGTTTTGATATTCAATGAGTACAGTTATTGCTTATGGAAGATTGTTTTAAACCAGGGACGTACCTAGAATTTAATTAGGAGTGGGGCATACCGGTTTGAGTTTACTAGCAACTAACGTAAGAAGTTTGCATTATTTTACTCACTTTGTTCTTCCAATTGAAGTTTTTCTCCATTTCCATCATAAAGTTCTATGCCATTCAAACCGCAATAATATTGGTCGCCCCAAGTCGAGTAAATGATTATTTCCATGACAAAGCCACTGACGCAGCTTAACGCGTTTTCAGATAATGGTCGGTACAGTTTTATATTGGCCGTTTCATCAAAGAAACTGAAACAAAATAATTTGTAAAAGTTATGTGGGAAAATATAATTTTGGGTGGTATTCAAGCCAATAAGATATTAAAATTAGAGATACAGAAAAAAAAATTATTATTAAATAGTAAAAATATGTTTCTTGGGTTTTCGGTCAAAATTGTTAATTAAATACAAGTTTGGATTGTTTTTTCGGTTTATTTTGGTCTAAACCATCATCAGAAGTACAATTAAAATTTGAAAATTAAAAGGTTGCTATAATAATAATAATAATAATAATAAAAGTTTATTCAAATATTTTTTTGACATTTAATGTTAATATAAAATTTTTTTTGTATAAACTATCAATTCCGAACTCAGAAGTAAAATACTTGTTTTGAGTTAAATAATATAATATTTATTGAAAAGAATATATTTCATAATTCAGGCACAACTAGATTATAATATACCTAAAACGAATATGACAATATTTTATTGGTTTATTTTATATCACTACAGTATACGAATATACAATACGTCATGTAGGTATATAATATATATATTTATTTATTTTATTCATTATATCTTTATCTTTGTATATTCATTATTTATTTATGACGTTCTTGAATATATCTCTTGGATTGGATAATATCCAATTTTTAATTTCATTTCGATAATTATTTAATGATTTAATTATTTTAATTGACTGTGGTAGCATATCAAAAATATATGGATTGATGTTTAAAAAATGTTTGTGTGTTATTGTTTTGTTTACTCTATTTTTATATGTAATAGTATTTTTATGACGAGTTTCATGTGTGTGATTAATATAATTTATTTTATTTCTATGTTTAAAAATATATATTAATATGTTGTAAGAAAATATTTGTTTATTATCAATTTTTTTGGTATCATTAAATACTAAATCAGAAGAATATTGGTGGTCTTTTTCGTAAATAATTTTCAAAATGTATTTTTGAATAGTTTCAATAGTATTAAGATAATTCTTATTTATGCCTCCCCATCCTAGTATTCCATAATTTAAATGGGTTTGTACTAAAGAATAATACTTCTTAATTCTGCTATGAATGGAAAAAAGAGAGAAATATGTTGTATCAAAATAAAAATAAAAATTTTAATAAAAAATTGTAAATTTTTTTTATTTTGTCTCACAATCCAAACTTGCATTAATTAACAATTTTGACCGAAAACCCAAGAAACATATTGTTATATTGCATCTAACGGTCAGGAAATCATATTACAATATTAAATAGGTAGCCTGTAAAAATAATGTGGCAACGTTTAAATTTACCGTAAATAACCAACTCTTTATATTATTAGTTGTTATGAAAACGTTCTCGTCAATAATAACCCATTACCTACCCTTGACCAATAAACTATTTCTTTACCGTATATCCTGCACAAAATCGTAATAGACGTTGCCGGGAGCTCTTCGTAGAAAAAAATATTCATCCCCTGTCACGCCATTGATCACTGGCTTACTGTCCAACAAAACTCTCATAACTTTTACTCCGGCGGAACTAAGTTCTAGGTTCTCATTATAGTTCCATATTCGTAAACCTGAAAGAAGCAATAAATAAGGTCAAGACTAATGTCTTTAATTGTATAGTAGATTAGCGGGTACCTGCGGATTCGTTCGCGAAATTCAATTGTTATAAATGCGCTATCGAAACAAAGAGCGGGTACCATATACATACTACCCAATAGAACCTGTAATAGGTACCCATATTATTGAGTGATTTGCCTAATTGCTTGCTTGCTGTATTACTTATATCTATTGAAAATTTTTAATAACTCGAAATTGATTAACCTAATTATTAAAACATTATGCTCTTAGAATTTCAAAAATACACCTCACTGGAATTGTCCTTGCAAAACCCTCTTTATACCGTGCGAGCAAAAAAGATTTGCATCAAAGAGGGCCTTGCATCTAAGGACGTAATACTTAGCCGTATAGCTTAATACCTGTTGGGTTTCAGTAACTACCTGGATTAACAATCAATCAGAAGAACTTGTTGCAAACGTTCGTGAAATAATGCAAAATACGCCAACAAATTGTATAAGACGCCTGTCACAAGAAGTGGGAAGATCTTATGGAATATGCAGGACTATTCTTAAGAAGCAGCTAAATTTATTTTCTTATAAAGTGCACGTATTCCAAGAAATACAAGCCGCAGATTTTGTAAGACACAAGAATTACTCTCGATGGTTTACGCAAAATTTATTGGAAAGAAATGATTTATTAGACCTGACATTTTTTTCGGATGAAGCCTGGTTCCACCTCTCCGGTTATGTGAATTCTCAGAATACACGCATGTAGAGTAGTGAAAATCCCCATTTTTTTGTAGAGTCCGCATTGCACCCTCAAAAAATTGGTGTCTGGTTAGCTGTTTCCCGAAGAAGAATTGTTGGTCCTATTTTTTTCCATGACACAGCACAGCGGTATAGAGACAATATTTTGAATCCATTTGTGGAGCAATTTTATTACTTGACGACGAAGTACGTTTTGGATATTTTCAACAGGACGGTGCAACCGCCCATACAGCCGCCGAAACTATTAACTACATACTTACTACGCCATTTTTTCGACGACAGATTGATAAGTTTTCGATCAGGCATTGAATTCCCACCTAGATCACCTTGTTTAACGGTTATGGATTACTTCTTTTTCCTCATTTAAAGAACACTATTTTTAAAACACCAGTTGCAAATTTAGAACAATTACAAGAAAGGAGTATCTAAGAATGTGGTAACATTTCTCCAGAGATGCTGGTCAACACTTTCGAAAATATGAAGAGACGTGTAAATTTATGCTTGGAGCATGGCGGTGGCCAATTTCAACAATTTATGTAATTATTTTGCTTTTTCTTTCTGAATATTCTTACTTTGTTAATTTTGTAAACAACAAAATAAATTTGTATTTGTCTTATTTTATTACTCATTAGTTTGGCATATCATGTCATAATATGAATTTGACAAAATTTTAACCTAGATTTGGTTAGATATATCGTCCCCATATCATTGTGATCTAAACCAAGCCCTACATTTTTTAATCCAAGCCCTCTTTGATGCAAATACTTTTTGCTCGCACGGTATGAAATCGATGACTCATTGTCAGAAATATATTTACTTGTAATAAAACTACAACAAAAACATACCTGAAACGTATTTGAAATCACCAAAGCTTATAGTGACAATGACATCTTCCTCCCTTAAAGAAACACACCACATGTTCTTAGACTTTATCGTTATATTTTCACCGTTTATCAGGTTTTTCAGACATTTACTTTTTATGTTGCTCCTTAAATTCCTATCCTCGATCCTAAAAAAAAGATTTTGTTTGCAATTCAATGACCTATTTGAATGTGTTTAAGGTGGAATTCTCAGCATCATTTAATCTATTGCCAACCTATTTTGGGTTGTGTTTTTAGTTTATTATTTTATTAACTAACATTCAAAAGTCATTAAAAGGATACACAATGCTGTTGAAAAATAAAATTATCAAAAATATTGCCAATGAGTCTTCTGTTCCATTGTTTAGAAGATTACTTCTTCCAGTTCCCCTTCTCAATCTCAACATCCCAATGGTGAAACACCTACACGTACATGATATCAGTGGAATAAAGGTGACAAGTCCAGTTGCATAGACTTTATGAGACTCAAGTAAAAAAAATACGTACCTCAAAACATTGTCAGGCCCTTCGATAACTTCAATACCTGTCAGTCCGATCGCCAGCGGGTTGCCCCAGTTCTCAATCAGGACCAAATCGATCCTTTTGGCTCCCAACAAAATATGTTCCGGTGATTCTCCAGTAGGAGTTTCAATCACCCTTGTTTTTTCTCTAGTTGCAGATTTTTTGAGTGGCATACCAGTTATTGGACGAACCTTAAATTTGCATTTTGCATGATGGTATTAATTTGTATAACTCAACCCCCATTAATTTGAAGAATATGAGCAACATAAAACTGTTTAAAAAAATATTTTCTCGAAAAATTACATTTTCTGGAAGGGATTTTTGGTTTGCCTTATTTTCAATTGATAATACTACAAACACTGTATATGCTTATTAAGGTGGAAAATTTTTATACAGTATGTCCACGGATAGAGTTTGGAAGAGGAAAAACTTTTTTATTAGTATAGGTATAGAAGAAAAACAAATTCTTTATAAAAACGTCTGCTTGTACTAAAACTACAATTTCGAATATCGGATTTGCGATTACTATACAGGGTTCGTCACAAACAACATTTTTAGTTTTTGGGATTTCGTTTAAAATAAATTTACGTAAAAACAAACAACTATTGTTGCTTTCTTAGTTCGAATGTGATTTTATATCTGGCCGAGTAACGATTTTGTTGTAAGGAAACCATTTTTTATTTGCCTACTTTTGAAGTATTTTTATTATTACATATCATATATATTCAAACGTGGTACCACCGAGTTAGCGCATAGTCCGAGTCTATTCCTGAATTCCCGATAACAGTTCCTAACTTGCTGTATTGGGATATTTGGAATAACTACTCTTATTTTTTTCTTTCAAGAGATCTAAGTTATTATCGAAATTGGTTTTATACACATGTGGCTTCAGATATCTCCATAAATGAAAGTTGATAATTCTGATATCGGGACTCCTATACGTGCCAACTCATTTTGGCCATAGATACCTTCCAATCCGTTTATTCCCAAAGTGATGATTTAGTCAATCATCAAAAAAAAATTTTAATTGAAAAAAAAAATTTTATTTCTGACGAACCCTGTACAGTAATCACAAATCTAATAGTTGAAATTGTAGCAAAATTCATTTAATAAATCAAGGAATTGAAAAAAAAAAGATCCAAAAAACTAAAAATGTTGTTTGTGACGAACCCTGTATCGCGTATAGTAATCGTAAGCAGACTTTTTTATATAAAGAATGTCTTTTTTTTTCTATACTCACTAATAAAAAAGTTTTTCCTCTTCCAAACGTCTATCCGTGGAGACTCTGCATATTATTATGTACTAATGTTCAACCCTTTATAATACATTTAGATAAAGATAGTGAGACAGAACTAAATTTAGAGTAAATAGGTTATTGATTATGTCATATAGAAAGGAACTAAGACTTTCACAGGTTTTTATTCCAGGAATCGATTAATGGGTTATAAATGAAGAAAAACCCGCGGAGTGCTATTAAATTAGAGGGTGGAAATTGAAGATAGGGGTGAAAAACCACCCGTTTTGGTTTTTTCAATATATCTCGTAAACAAACCAAAATTTCGATATATCTCATATGAAACTTTTTGTAGAGAATCAAATTTCCCATCGGATTAGGATTTTTTGAATATTAAAAAGAAAAATTTCATGCCGAACAGTCGAAACAAACTTGAAAAAAAAGCGAAGATTTCGATTTTTGATTTTTTTTGCTTTTTCGCCTGTATATTTTTTTGGGGCTTAGATAGGTATAGGCATTGCTTCAGATAGGAAGAAACAGATTAAATTTTCTTTAAAATGGTGAGCGAAACAATTTTTTTGAATGAAAATTGACCGAGATATGGCTAGTTGAAAATTGCTGTTTTTTATGCATTTCATCCCTCTTGTACGAATATTGTTTTGGGTCGCATTTTATTTTAAAAAATTATTGTTTTACTTAATTAAAAAAGTTTTTTTTACGTTTATTATTTGGTAATACATATGACAAGTACACCAAATTAATGTCTGGAACAATGGTGCTACTACATTTCAACAATAATATTGTCAAACTGCATATCGATATCATCATCTATATTTTTAGTAATGTCTTGTGAAATATCAGTTTCTTTTATATTGTCACAATTAATCCCCATGCATTCTTTACAAAAAATTAAGCAAGTAATATTAATTTTTCTGCAACCACAGTTACCATGGCAACCTGCAGTGCAACCACAAGCAACTTTTTTCAGCAAAATCTCTGGCGCTGGAGGTGCCGTTGTGCGAATCGCAATTAACCCGTACTTAGACCTTTTCCAACCCCAACTCGGAGGGTCCAAGATATTTTTATTCCACTGCTGCATTTGACGATAAGTCCTCGAGCCATGCTGTTTGATAGCATCACGTGTTGGTGCTTCAGAGAAAAGTTGGCATTTTTAGACAGCTTACAAAACTTTAAAAATCGGCAGTTGCTCAGACTCATGTTCGTCTTTGCCCCATACAAACAAGCTGCAATGTATTCCGATGCAGAGGTAATATCTTGTTCAGTTGCATTGTCGCGTAAGAATATTTCCACGTATGACTCAAGTCGTACACTGTTTTTAGTTATAAAATTCATAATTTTGTTTTGCCAATGTTAAAGAAAGCTGAAGTGGTATCACAACCACTGTAGGCGTGAATAAATCCTAGATATTTCTGCAACTGAGGAAAATTAAAAGTATTTTTCTATTTCACGTTCATAATAAGCTCAGTACGATACGCATTTGCGTATCGTAATGAAGCTATTTTGATACGCGTTTTTTCTTTATTTGATGTTGGTAACATTTAAATGTTTTATTTCATTGACTTGCGCGGCCTTTGTGATTTACGAGAAAACCCATTTTTCGCAGAGGAAAAATAGCTTGATAACCTACTTTTTTATTCTGTGTGGATAACAGTCATTTATGTTGGTTGCATAAATCTATAAATCAATCTTTTGTAGATGCTTCAAGCTATCATTTTCTGCCAAATCCTATCCAAAATTCAATCTACTAACCTTCCAATGTCGATTTTAACTTCAACTTTATTTGAATTTTCCATCTTCCCTATACTAAATTGCAATGCCGTGACGTAAAATCACGTCTTTTGAAATTCGAAAAAAGTAGCAAAATCTCCCGAATTTCCGAACGCTCTGTATATGTACCGAATGTACAAGGATCATACAACGTATTCCGTCCAATTTCAAATCTCATATCGCTAAAATAACTTTAGAATCTCGTGGTGAAAATGGGTTAATAAATCAAAAAATGACAGTTTGCAAAATAATTTTTGTTGTGCAGAGGCTACTATGAAAAAAATAGTATTACCAACATAAAATTAAGACATAAAAATTTACAAAATTTGAAGGATTTATTTTCTTTTTAAAATGTATTTTTCTTGATTATAAAAGGTGAAATAGAAAAAAATGTATAAAGCACATGTTTCATAAGGCGTTTTAGCGCACGTGTCAATAAAAAAACTCGCCACTTTGTGGCTCGTTTTTTAAAATAGACGCGTGCACTAAAACCGATTCTTATGAAACGTGTACTTTAATATACTAGTCTATCAAACAATTTTGACGCTACTTTTCCGATGTCCAAAAATATACAATATCACTTTGCAACTGAGATAAAATAATGAGAAGGTCCACATCTTGTCCAACAATAAAAGCATTTTTTAACATTGATGCTTTCTCTTTTGCGTATTCGACTATAAGAAAATCTGCGTCCTCATCTGCTTGCACTGCATCATTGTCTACTTCCTTCAATTTTTCAATCAAATATGCAACGAAGTTCTTTTTATTGCTTTCGTTTGATAAAAAATTGTCTGGTTTTGTTAGTGGTTTTAAATCATCTCTAATTTGAACTCCTGGACCATTTGCTGTGTTCGACGCAGCCTCTCTGCATTTTTCGTACTGGTGTCTGAGCCGCTTGGATAACCATCAAAAACAACAGTACATTCGGGGTAAAAAGTGTGCAAATGACAAATAAATTTTATACTTATGTCTGCAAAAGTTTCATTACTGTTCCATACAAAAAAAAACACAAAAAAAACACAAAAAAAACAGCAATTTTCAACTGGCCATATCTCGGTCAATTTTAATTCAAAAAAATTGTTTCGCCCACCATTTTAAAGGAAATATAATCTGTTTCTTTCTATCTGAAGCAATGCCTATACCTATCTAAGCCAAAAAAAAAGATACAGGCGAAAAAAAAAAAAAATAAAAAAAATCGAAATCTTCGCTTTTTTTTTCAAGTTTGTTTCGACTGTTTCGGCATGATATTTTTCTTTTTAATATTCCGATGGAAAATTTGATTCTCTACAAAAAGTTTCATATGAGATATATCGAAATTTTGGTTTGTTTACGAGATATATTGAAAAAACCAAAAGGGGTGGTTTTTCACCCCTATCTTCAATTTCCACCCTCTAATTTAATAGCACTCCGCGGTTTTTTCTTCATTTATAACCCATTGATCGATTCCTGTAATAAAAACCCGTGAAAGTCTTAGTTCCTTATTGCCCTGTTTTTTAAGACATAATCAATAGCCTAAAAGTAGAATTAAGTTGACAAAATTGATTTTTGTAAAACTTTTCTGTATACAGACATCCTGTACGGCATACCTCTGAGGCTAATATTGAAGTGGGTGGCCTGTCATCTTTACTTATCGGCGTTGGAGGTTGCGACGTCAAACTCGAAAATGACGAATCGTTGGCTGAGATACTTTCCAAGATTATTTCATCGGTAGTAAACAAAATGGTCTGCAAATAAAATATTATATTATTACATGTTTTATAAATGTTAAGTTGAATGTAGTTGATACAACATCCTTAAATTATCATATACGAGTACCTCATCATTAAAACCAATATATTTTATATAAAAAGTTATTTAGGTATACTTACATCTCCAAAATGATGGATTCCTCCCAGAATTTCGCCACATGCCCTCGCTATCTCCCCTTTAAAAACGGGTTTGTTATCCAAAATCATTACTATATCTCTAATTCCTCTGTAAGAATGTATTCTCGATTTGTTGTAGTTCTAGAATATAATACAGTGTCACCAGTAAAGTCCGCTTCATAAGGGATTTTTTTTTATTAATAGCTTTATTCAAAATTTGACTTTGGCATCAAGTTCTGCTTCGATCGAGATGAAAATTTGGCAAAAAAATAGTAGTCACGTGATTCGCATTATCTGTCAAATTTTAATTTTTTCCAAAAAATAATTCAAAAGTAGGGTTATTTCTGAAAATATCGAAAAAAGTTATTAAAAAACGTTTTTTTTAATGTAGTTTCTAGCCCAGGTGCAAAATTTCAGCTGGATAAGATAATTTTGATTTTTTACTTATATTTTGTAAATTACACCACTTTTGCAAAATAAAGCTCAACGCAACCTACATAAAACTGCTTAGGTTTGACAATGCTTTATTTCAGATACATTTTCTTTAAAGTAGCGCCATATTAAATGTGTGTTTTCTACAAAATCAAAATTGGGCTATTAAAATTTGGCCGCATGTGATGCAAAGTTCATTTGTTTTTGACCCTGTATAAGGTATCTTCATAAAATAAGTATTTTTGAAAACTTAGTTTATGTCTGAAAGTAACACACCTTAATATTAAAACAAAAAAGAACACAGTGTCATCAGTAAAGTGTTCATTAAGTGGAAAATAAATTTTAGTTTAACTTAACGTAAAGTTTATCTATTTTCAACGATTTAATTTAAATCCCCTTTATTTTATTTTTTGTTTTTTTACTTTCAGACACAAACTACGTTTTCAAAAATACTTTTTTTATGAAGTTACCTTCTACAGGGTCAAAAACAAATCAACTTTGCATCACATTCAACCTAATTTTAATAGCCCAATTTTGATTTTGTAGAAAAACACACATTTAATATGACGCTACTTTAAAGAAAATGTATCTGAAATAAAGCATTGTCAAAACTAAGCAGTTTTATGTAGATTGCGTTGAGTCTTATTTTGCAAAAGTGGTGTAATTTACAAAATATAGGTAAAAAATCAAAATTATCTTATCCAGCTGAAATTTTGCACGTGGGCTAGAAACTACATTTAGAAAACCTTTTTTTAATAATTTTTTTCGATATTTTCAGAAATAACCTCACTTTTGAATTATTTTTTGGAAAAAATTTAAATTTGACAGATAATGCGAATCACGTGACTACTATTTTTTTGCTTAATTTTCATCTCGATTGAAGCAGAACTTGATGCCAGTGTCCAATTTTGAATAAAGCTATTAATAAAAAAAAATACCATATCATGCGGACTTTACTGGTGACACTGTATACAGGGTATTCCCTACTCGATGGTACATTAGAAGTATCTGGAGAACGAAAAGAAAAATAATTTTGAAATTTTCACTACGGCCATAGGAGACTGCGCTCTAGCTTTTAAAAATAATTTCGCGGTTGCAGTGTTGCCAGATCTATTGATTACTGACATCAACTTTGGAATTTTAAATGAGACACCCTGTATATTTTTACATTTTTAAATTGCACATAAAATTATAATTATTTTTTATTAAATGCATTATTAGTCTATACTTCATAGTTTCCGAGATATTGACTCTCGAAAAGTGACATTTTTGTACTTTGACAGCTTCTAACTTTCTAACAGTACGTCCTAGAGCAAAACGGCTTACATGTCCCTATCTTCAATTTTTATTATCTTCCCAAAAAAATCAACTTCCGGTTAAACCGGATGTAACTCGAAAGCAGGAAATATAGTTGTTCCGGTTTAACCGGAAGTTGTTTTTTTTGGGAAGATAATAAAAATTGAAGATAGAGGCATGTAAGCCGTTTTGCTCTAGGACGTACTGTTAGAAAGTTAGACGCTGTCAAAGTTCAAAAATGTCACTTTTCGAGAGTCAATATCTCGGAAACTATGAAGTATAGACTAATAATGCATTTAATAAAAAATAATTATAATTTTATGTGGAATTTAAAAATGTAAAAATATCTCATTTAAAATTCCAAAGTTGATGTCAGTAATCAATAGATCTGGCAACACTGCAACCGCGAAATTATTTTTAAAAGCTAGAGCGCAGTCTCCTATGGCCGTAGTGAAAATTTCAAAATTATTTTTCTTTTCGTTCTCCAGATACTTCTAATGTACCATCGAGTAGGGAATACCCTGTATAAGATAAGAACTGAAAAATGTTAAGCTGCGTGTGTTGATATTGTTTTATTTATTGTTATTTTTTATTGTATCTAGTACGTCCCTTCGATTTCGCGAAAATCCAACAATATGAAAATGGGTTTGTTCCCATTTGTGACCATAATCGACTTCTGCAAGTCAAAATAAAAGATTTCCGAAATGGTGCCACTTCCAGAAATACCGAAAATCGACGCCATCTTGTTTTTTTAAATGGACGAAAACTAAAGCTTGTTTAAGCGTCTTTAAAAGAAACGGCTAGTTTCAAAATGGAACAGAGAGGTCGCCAAATGAAAAATGGTATGATCACTTATATTTTTATGAATTAAATTTACCCATATTCTAATCATGGCAATGGTGGCCTCTTCAAAAAATTCAATATTAATAATGTGACTTCTTCCGGGGTAAAAGGGGGCCAACCATATGTGCAAATCATCTCTCGTTCTGTTGACCCCATCTAGGAGATTTGACACCACTCTGGGGTCATTTTGGCACTCTGGTAAAATGTTGACATCTGAAGGGACAGCAAAAATCTAAAAAAAAACGCAAAAATAAATCATATTATTATGAATTATTGTGTTTGTGCTATAAACAATGACTGGTACCGAAAACTTTTTCAAATTCTTGATCAAGAAATTGTGTTTGAAAATGTTGTTTTACACGTACCCGAGTTTTTGACAAATTGTTAAATGTCACCAACTAATATTTGGCTTGAGTTTAGGTTCTTGATAATATCAAAGATTGCTGTTTTGTTTGTTTTTTATTTTGGATTCGATAAAGTAAGTTTAATTAATTTGTTCTCTTGGTTTTCGAACTGAAAACAAAACGGCGAATCATGTTTAAATACATTTTAGAAACAAAACATTAAAAACGATTATCTACTACCTTTTCCCCTAACTTGGTCAAAAAATTTGAAATAGTTCCAATTTCTTGCCAATAAAGTGGCAATAACTTGAGGCAAATTTTAGCTGTTTACACGTGAAAATAAATTGAAGGTACACAAAGGTACTACTACCAAAGGTATTGAAGGTACAAAATAAGGTATTACAATTTCTTGACCAAGAACTAGCCCGGACCTGTCTATTTTTCCATTGGTTAAATCATTGAATATCAAACTATAAGAAGGCCATATGGGCCGATTTCCTAAATCTGCTACGTTAAATTCATAAATGACACAATGAGTTCACCAACAAGAAAGCGACTAACCTTTTCACTGCTAAATTAACACATTGTTGCCGCCTGTCTGTTTGACTTGCTGCATGAGTTTTTTAAATTTATTTTTATAGCTTATCGTAAAACTTGATTTCACATAAGTACCTACACCTATCCTAGATTCAAGTAGCTTATATTTATTTTCCTACCTATAGTATAGTCTAGACCAGCTATACTCTAAGTGTGTTCCGCGGAACCCTAGGGTTCCGCGATACCTCTGTAGGGGTTCCTCAAGAATTTAGAAAAAAAATCAAAACACCTCTCTCTGGTCGAACGTTTTGACTCCGCGGCCGCGCGTAGGTATATTTATTTATTTATTTGTATTTGTATAAACATGTGTTACAATAGCTGGTACAATATCTCATAAGTTTGGTATCAACGTGTATACTTGTATACTTGCGAGCGCGCAGTCCCTTTGATAAAAGCCGCCTCTGAATTGTTTACAACGCAATTTTTATATTTCTCTTTTTATTTTTGCTTTTTGTTTATCAAAGGCGCCGACTCGAGTATTTTCGAGAATATTCGAGATCGAGTCTAGGACTAAGTATAAAAGCGGCGATCGCGCGTCGCGCCTCGTCAGTCAGTTGACGATTAGCGTTCGGAGCGATAAGTTCCTACCTACCTACTTACAAGCTCGCTAGCGAGAAACTAGTGTTCATTGTTCTACTGCCTGCTGTATTCTGTTGTCTCAGTTTTATACATTTCTTCATTGTACTAAACTTAGTCTCTTATACGCAGTAACGATTGTGCATTATTTAGACCCCACCATCCTGACGTGTAACATTATAAATAAAGAAGAATGGAACGTTGGCTTAAAGGTGTTAAACGTGTTGCAACAACATCTTCTAATGACGCTAAATGTTCAAAAGCAGTACGCGCGGAGAATATAGCAATCACCGATCCAGACGATCATGCCACGACGTCAAGCTCGACGGTTTCAAAGACGAAAAAAAGGAAGTATGATGAATCATATATCAGTTTTGGATTTGTTGATTCCAACGGCTCACCTCTCTGCATGCTATGTAGTAAACTGCTTCCTAATAGTTCCATGGCACCTGCCAAATTGCGCCGACATTTACAAACTGTACACCCCGAGTCTAAAGACAAGAATAAAGAATTTTTTGTTCGTAAAAAAGATCAGTTATTGGAAAGTCAAAAAAATATGATGCATGTAACAAAAACTATCAACGAAAAGGCCACGGAGGCATCATATTTAGTTAGCTATCGCATTGCACAAGCAGGTGAAGCGCACACTATTGCTGAGAATTTACTAAAGCCATGTGTATTAGACATAACAAAATGTATGCTCGATGAAAAATCTGCAAAGCATCTTTCTACTGTGCCGCTATCAAACGATACTGTTTCACGGCGAATCCATGATCTTGCAAGCTACGTCAAACAAGAACTAGTTACACGTCTACAAAAAACACGATTCGCCTTGCAAATGGACGAGTCAACTGATGTCGCTGGTTTGGCTATCTTGCTGGTTATCGTGAGATATCCATATGAAAGTTCTTTTGAAGAAGACATGCTTATGTGTTCAACACTACCGGGGAAGAAATTTTTAATAAAATAAATATATTTTTTGAAGAAAATAATCTCAGTTGGAACAATTCCATTGACATTTGTACAGATGGGGCCAAGGCGATGACAGGTAAAACAGCAGGAGCAAAATAAAGCGCCTAATTGTAGTTCCAGCCATTGTATTCTGCATAGACAAGCACTTGCGATGAAGCAAATGCCGTCAAATCTAAAATTAGTTATGGATGAAGCGGTAAAAATAATTAATTTTATCAAATCACGACCACTACAATCCCAATTGTTCTCATTATTGTGTGAAGATTATGGCAGCAAACATAAAACACTGCTGCTCCATACAGAAGTGCGATGGCTGTCTCGGGGTAAAACTTTAACAAGGCTATTTGAACTTAGAGCCGAGTTACAAATGTTTCTTTCAGCAGATACTTCTTTTAATTTGAAGGACCGTTTGTATGATAAAACTTGGTTGTTCCGATTGTCTTTTATGGCGGATATCTTTCAAAAACTGAACGAATTGAATTTATCATTGCAAGGTAAACAGACAACAGTGTTTCAGGCCTATAACAAAATAACTGCCTTCAAAAGAAAATTAGATTTTTGGATTATTTGCGTTGGTAAGAAAGAAATAGAAAGCTTTACGTCACTCAGTGAGTTTGTTAGCGATAACGACTCAGAAACGTTTCAAGATGATGTGTTTGAAGAATTGGTCCAATATCTCAGTTCGATGCGCGCATCTTTTGGAAAGTATTTTCCCGAAGAACAGAATACAAAAATGAAACTGAATTCATGGATTCATAATCCTTTTTTACCCAACTTGGAAAAGCCCGAAAGTATGTCAAACGAGATATATGAATCTCTTTTAGAAATGTCATCAGTCACTGTTCAAAACGACGCCTCTCAACGATTTTTGGTGCAGAATCCGTGATGAATATCCAATGCTTGGCAAAATGGCTCTGAATATTCTTCTCCCGTTCCCAACAACATATTTGTGCGAAACAGGATTCTCAACCTATGCAGCCACGAAAACAAAATATCGCAATAGACTGGACGCCGAACCTGATATGAGACTTCAACTGTCTTCTATCAAACCTGATATCAACCAATTGATGAAAAATAAAAAACAGTTTCATACCTCCATTAGTTAGATTTTTTGTTTTTTAATATCTTCTATTATTGTACTTGCCATGTGGTAAAGTAAGTAATAATTAGTAACTGTTACATTGTACTTTTATTATGCTTATTAATAAAGAATACACTTTTAAAAACTATTGTTTTATTGTAGGGTTCCATCAAGTATTTTGCTTCCCAGAAGGGTTCCGTTACCAAAAAAGTTTGAGAACCGCTGGTCTAGACCTAAAAATGTACCTATTTTTAATTGCTTTGAAGCATATAATATTTTCAACCTTTTGACGTCCCAACATTAATTACATGAAAACATATTGACCGCCATGTATTCTATTTCTAACAGAACTAAATGACGACTCTCACTATTCAATACCTACCTAGGCTATACAACATATATGTTGGGTAAAATATGAATGATGTGCGGTTTTTTATTTGTAATTATTACTACTTTTCAAAATGGTTAAAATAAGTAGGTTTTACTTTCTTACTTAAGAAACATTAAGTTTGTTTGTATTAGTATTTTACGTATTTTGCTATTATTTGACGAAATAAAACCTATTTTAGTTATACTTGCTGTCGCTTTTTATCTACTTTTATTTGTTTAACATTTAACTCCTAATGCAACGGTAAAATCATTATGAAAGTCGGTCCAATTACCCCGGAGTAATCAGCGTACATATTATTATCAAAAACATATATTCGGCTGGAATTGAGAACCTCCTATTTTATTGTCTGTTAAAAATGCTTGAATTCTTAAAAATTCCAATAAAATACGATATGCGGCAACACCACGACATCACATCAGTGAATTTGAGACATCTGTTGCCGAGGCGCTGCATTATAACGACAGACAGGCGACAGATTTAAGGTTAGAGTTACGATCAACTTCACAATGGCGGCCAAACCAGCTCCAATACGTCAAAAAATGGGTTGTCAACTTTTCTCGGACATCCGTCATTCTTATATAGTTTGATATTCATTGGTTAAATATTAATTTGGCAGTGCGCATGCCTATTCCCGTATGGTTTTGTTTACATGCGCAAGGCCATAAATTTGCCATTTTCTTAATTATTGTTTGCTGATCTAAAGGTAAATGTCTATGTTAGAGACCCGATTAGAGGATTTACAAGTTTATTATTATATATTTACCTTTTTTACTTTAACGATGTCTCCGGTGTCACTAAATATTTCTATACCATTTAATCCTACATAATATTTGTCGCCCCAAGTACTTAAAATATCAATTATCAAAACCTAAAAAATAAATATATGCTAATAAAGAAGCTTAAACTTTATGGTGTTAGAGGTATTTCATTGAAGTGGTTTAGATCATAATATTTGTGTGAAAGAACTCAAGTAGTATTGTAAAACGGTAAGAAATCAAAAAATAATAACGTTGATTGTAGAGTACCTCAAGGTTCAGGTCTCAGTCTTTTACTATTTTTAATCCACATAAATGACTAGATTTAGTAAAAAATAAAGAATGGCGGGACTCTAATCAATTTTTGTAATATCACCAAAACTAAAATGTTAACACTTTTAAATGGTCATTTAATAAATAATATTTTTGACAATCCATACTAATAAATTACTAATTTTTTTAGAAATTTACATTACTCAACGTACAGTTGATGACATATAAATTCGTACCCTCCACTCAGACATAACTCAATTACAACAAAATTGGGTAAAACGGATTTCTCACCTTGCTGCTTAGACCTGGATAGAACACCAGCTATATACATAGCTGTAAATTATTGTATGTACAGGGTTATCCAACCAAGACTAGACAAGGCGATTTTTTGACTTTTCCTGTACTTTTATAAAAAAAACTGAAATAGCCATCTTAAGTCATTTTCTCCCGCGAATTCGAATATCTTCAGCAAAAAACAATTGAACATCAAACAAAAGTACTAGGGGTCACTTTGATATTTTTTTAAATGGAACACCCTGTATATTTTTACATTTTTAAATTCCACATAAAATTATAATTATTTTTTATTAAATGCACTATTAGTCTATACTTCATAGTTTCCGAGATATTGACTCTCGAAAAGTGACATTTTTGAACTTTGACAGCTTATAACTTTCTAACAGTACGTCTTAGAGCAAAACGGCTTACATGTCCCTATCTTCAATTTTTATTATCTTCCCAAAAAATCAACTTCCAGTTAAACCGGAACAACTATATTTCCTTCTTTCGAGTTACATCCGGTTTAACCGGAAGTTGATTTTTTTGGGAAGATAATAAAAATTGAAGATAGGGATATGTAAGCCGTTTTGCTCTAAGACGTACTGTTAGAAAGTTATAAGCTGTCAAAGTTCAAAAATGTCACTTTTCGAGAGTCAATATCTCGGAAACTATGAAGTATAGACTAATAGTGCATTTAATAAAAAATAATTATAATTTTATGTGGAATTTAAAAATGTAAAAATATACAGGGTGTTCCATTTAAAAAAATATCAAAGTGACCCCTAGTACTTTTGTTTGATGTTCAATTGTTTTTTGCTGAAGATATTCGAATTCGCGGGAGAAAATGACTTAAGATGGCTATTTCAGTTTTTTTATAAAAGTACAGGAAAAGTCAAAAAATCGCCTTGTCTAGTTTTGGTTGGATAACACTGTACAATTTTTTAACATAGGTAATAATGGTTATTTCTAAATATTTTTGTGTTTAAATTACAGCCGGGAAATAAGAAAATTATAAAATAATACCAGGAAAACTACAAAAGTATAAAGCCAAAAAGGGTAAATTTATTTACAAACAACAAACAAAATACTAATATTTAATTGTCATTGGATTCTAACACTAATCGTAATCTTCTTGGCACTGACAAAATAATACTTCTGGTGTAATCCGGAGTTAGCCCTTCCCAAATTTCTTCTATTTTATCAAATAACTCTGTTTAATTCTGTAGTTTAAAATTTATTTTGTACATTTTTTTACCATCAATCCCCAATCATTTTCAATTGGATTTAAATTAGGACTTCTTGAGCACCAAGGCAGACATGTTACGTTGTTTTGTCTAAACCAGTTTCCTATATTTCTTGCAGTATGCACAGGGCTGCTGAAATATAAAGTTATTTCCTTCAAAAACTATTGCGGCAGAAGGAAGAAAAACATTTTCCAAAATCTGAAGATATATATTACTGTTTAGTGTTCCAGCATACACCTGCACCGTAAACACTCCAAGCCCACACATTAACGGAGGAACGTCCACCGGTTTGCCTTTTTTGAGTATACTTCTCATCATATCGGGAATTTGGTGGTCTATATACTCGAATCCTTCCAGTATATGTAGACTGAAAAGTTTTCTCATCGGAAAAGATAACATTTCGCCAAAAAAAAAATCGTTTTCTGGTAAATATTGCATAGCAAACCGAATTCTTTGTTCCTTAGCACTATTTTTTAAAAACGGTTTGGATGCAGCTGCTCGATTTCTTAATTCGGAACATTGTCTTACTCGGCGTTGCGCAGTTCTAGATGAAGCAGGGAATCCTGTTATGTGCATAGCGGATACTGCAGTTGTTTCAAATGGATTTTGCCTTAAATACTCCATCAAATTTCGGTCTTCTTCATTTGATGATTTTCTATTAAATAAACGAGACCCAACAGACCTTTCCTGTGTTCCATTTTTTACAATTCCTTGAACAGTACTTCTAGGTAGGTACTCTAAAATGACCAGCTATTTTACCAGCTATAAGACCATCCTATTTCTACTAAACAATTATTCTTGCTTTTTCAATAATACTTAAATGAGGAATTTTTAAATCAATTAAGATAATGACAATACTTTGACAGATATGATGATAACAATTAACACGTTATAAAGGTAATAAAGGTAAAAAAGTTGTATTTACAGTATCACGGTTTAGTGTATAAAATTATCTGTCGTCAACTGTACGTGTTTTAATAAAATTATAGAAAAGTTATGTGGAAAGTTTAACACCTACAATTTGTAACCAATCAGAAACCGCTATTTTGAAACGAGAAAAATTTCCGGAAATTTATTCCTTTTGGGTGGGAAATATTTTGTCATACGTCACTTCTAAGTTAACTAGTAACATGCATTTAGATGACAATAATCCTTTTAGATGTTTTTAAATGGATATTGTATATTTCTTGTTAGGTACCGTAAAATGGGGTGATTAGGATTGAAAGCTACCTTCAAATTTCAAAAATCTGTAATAATTGTAATTTTAAAGTGTAGGTCATTTCAAGGAACAGATTTTAAGCACCGGTTGTTAAAAGTAATTTTTACGACATTACACTTAAAATAACTTAGCCACATCGCAGGCTGAATATCATGACCTAAAATGTCAAATTTAGCGGTTAAACTGTTGTCATATTATCTTTGCTTTTGTCTTACAAACTTCATATCTCTACAACTCTGCAACACTTATAAAATTTAGGTAATATTATTTTTAGTACTCTTTTATATTACTTAAGATAAATTTGTGTGCAAAATTCTATACACCCCACGGTTGTTTAAATGCGATACAGTCAATAAATCAAGCAATGATCCTATTGACACCGCCTGCGGGGTGAATAGGATTTGTGTACAAAAAAATATATATATATATACAACAGGGTACACCCTGTATAAAAACTTATACCACCAATTAAAAGTACCAATCTTAACTCCTGTTTTAAGCTATTGAGAAATTTATTCAGGCAGATAGTTTTCAAGTTACAAGCTTTCAAAGTGGAAAATTTATCCTATTCACCCCATTTTACGGTATTTAAAGTTTAGGGAAAACATAAGTATTGTTTATTGTTTAAACCATAATGCCATAATCTATAGCGATATATTGAAAAGGTAAGTATTAGTTCTATCATCGCGTATACGAAAAGTCAGAATTGCTGTGTGTACCTTTCCTGTAGGTAGCTCTGGTATTATAAAATCATGATCGCCAATTTCCAATGGACTTTCAACAAAAAATGGTTCCCCGTCACTAAAGAAATTCTGATCTTGAGGATAGCTCGTTCTTCTCTCGGCCAATTTGCTTTTATATTTTGAGTGCTTTCTATACATCTTCTGCTCAAGATTGGATGTATTGTCTTTAAATTTTTTACTTTTTATACCTAAAAGTAATTTGCCAATTAAAAAGCCGTAAATGACTGTCAAAAATTGAAAAAGATGTTTCCAAGGACTTTTTTTAAAAGTACCAACATATTTTAATAGAGGAATGTTTAGGTACTTAGCACCTTTTCAAGTGGAACTTAAAATGGACGAATGTAAGACACTTTATACAGGGTGGCGCACCGAAAACTTTCCACCCAGGTTTATTTTCTTGTTAATAAATAAATCAAAATTCGCTCGAACACGGGAACCTTAGTTCTCAGGTGGACATATTTTTTTGCTATTTTCATCCCCCCTGCTGAAACCCCCACGACGGGGTGGCTTCCACCCTTAAAATCTTAAATGGAAAGGGGGTCGAGTGACACCTTATTTTAAAGGGAATTGCCTTTCAAACGCGACCTTGCTCGTTTAAAAATGTCCACCTACAACCTCCATGCAATTGTAAAGGCACTGTCCAAAATGTTCGCAAACATTATGGAGCATATGGGGTGACTTTCACCCTTAAAATCTTAAATGAAAAGGAAGGTCGAGCTATAGCTTATTTCAAAAGAAATTTAATTGGCACAAAACCACTGGCTACGACCCTGAATTTGGTTGAGTACCTTTCGAGAAATTAAATGGTAAAAAAATTTGTGCTTAAGTGTAAACAAATCAAATGGTATAAAATACGCAAAAAAAGGATACAACCTTAACAAAAGGGATTTAGAATTTTACTTGTTCAATCGAAAAAACTCAGTTTGTTTTTGGCATCGATCAAATTCATAGTAAGAATAAAAATTTATTTTGCCTTGTGTGTTCAATAATTGATTAAAATGACGTATACTCTTCAAGAAAGGGTTGAAATTATTTCACTTTTCTTTAGAAGTAACGATTGTGCTCGAGCTGCCGCCCTGTCTTATAATGCATTTCATCTAAATGCACACTTGTCTCATACTTACAATTGGTGGCAAAATTCCGTGAAACAGGATCAGTGATGAACAAAAAAAGGATTGTTGAAAATCCTGTAAGAAATGAAGCTGTAGAAGTTGCAGTTTTGGGTCATATTGCCATCGATCCCACACTTAGCACGAGGAAAGTGTCAGATGTATCGGGTGTTTCGCGTAGAACGGTTCAGCGTACTTTAAAAACGCATAAGTTTCATCCCTATAAAATTTGCAATTTTGCGAATTAATTAGTGAAATGATCATTCGCAATCCACAATTTATTTTCAACATTTGTTTCTCCGATGAATGCACTTTTTTTCTTCACGGTACTGTCAATCGATAAAATTGCAGATATTGGTCGGATTCCAACCCTAGAATTTTTAGAGAAGTGCATACTCAACATCCCGAAAAATTAAATGTGTGGGCTGGAATTTTTGGGGACCTATTATTGGGCCGTATTTTATACCTGGAAATTTAACAGGTGAAATTTACCTGTACCTGTTAGAAACCACTATTAACCCTGCTTTAACGAATGCCATAGAAGAAAATGACCGTTATCGGCCCGAAAATATTTACTTTCAGCAAGACGGAGCACCCCCGCATTATGCGTTCGATGTTCGACAGTTTCTCGATGAAAATTTTCCTGGAAAATGGATTGGAAGAAGAGGTGCTATTGAATGGCCTGCAAGATCGCCTGATTTGACTCCACTGGACTTTTTTTTGTGGGGACATTTAAAGTCTAAAATTTATGCAACAATGCAACCCAACCGAATTCTTTGGAAGACTTGCAACAACGAATAGTGTACGAGTGCCGACAAATAACTCCCGCAATGCTCCATAATGTTCGCGAACATTTTGAACAGTGCCTATATAATTGCACGGAGGTTGGAGGTGGACATTTCAACATTTACTTGATTGATACAAGCGGTAACAAATTTTATTACTTTTAATTTTTTTTTCTTTTTAGCCCTATTTCTCAGTAACTATTCACTCGATTTAAACGAGCAAGGTCGCGTTTGAAAGGTAATTCAATTCTCTTTAAAATAAGGTGTCACTCGAACCCCCTTTCCATTTAAGATTTTAAGGGTGGAAGCCACCCCGTCGTGGGGGTTCCAGCAGGGGGGATGAAAATAGCAAAAAAATATGTCCCCCTGAGAACTAAGGTTCCCGTGTTCGAGCGAATTTTGATTTATTTATTAACAAGAAAATAAACCTGGGTGGAAAGTTTTCGGTGCGCCACCCTGTATTATACACATTCTTATGTAATTTTCTTTACCTGAACTAGTGATGTGAGAGGAGAATATTCTCGAGAACGGGAATATTCTCGGTAAGAAAATTCTCCCGAGAATATTCTCTAGAGAAGTTTTTCTACATAATTTACACCGCCTCGATTTACACTGAAAAATTTTGCAATGATTTTTAAAATTTTGAGTTTCCCTAACATTTTCTATAAATCTGGCAACAGTGTTTTACGTCTGCAGCAGTGATTCAGGGAAATTCCCTAGAAGCGCGAACGTATACTCGTATGTTTTTAATAGTTAAATGTGATCTTTCTTTATTTGACTGTTTTTTTGTTTAGTTTTTAGTTATTCTTGGAAAGGTATGTTAATCAAATCAAAAAAGAATAGGTAATTTTTAATTTCTTTTTATTGCTATTTCTAGCGGTTTCCTTACCATTCTCAGAAAATTTTCTGACTTGAGAATATTCTCCAAAAGATTATTACCGAGAATTTTACATCACTAACCTGAACTACTACTAATCCTTTCATTTTCAAATAAAAGCTCGTTAATCATCATGTCTCTCATTTGTTCTTCTTCGGCCAATCGTAACTTGTAGTTACTAATACGTCTTTCAAAATTACTATCGAATCTGAAACAATTATTTTTCTTGTAACTAAGCCGCGGGATTTGGATGCAAACGAACGTGACGTGTTCATAATTCTAAAAATTATTTTTGCATATGCAGTATGTTATAAACTCAATATATCCCTTGATATCTGTTTTGTACAGAGCTAGATATTACATTCCTTTGAAATGTTTAAAACAATTTTTTTTTTCATTAATATATTCAAAATTACAATATTTTTTTTTATTTACTCCGAACCAACCTTATAAGTTTATTACTTACTACTACTAACTTAGTAGGCATACATATAAAAAAAAGATAGTTAAAATATACGTTTTGTATATAAACATTTCATTCACTTATTAAGAAATTTAAAAAAGAAAATTATATTAAGAAATATTTTTTTAAATGAAATTTAAATTAGGGTAGTTTTCTTAATGTTTTAATATTTTCGGGTAAAATATTATATAATATTAATCCATTATGTAACAATGACCGCTTTCCAATGTTGCTGTTTATTTTAATCGTTTGTAAAAAGTTAGTTTGTCTCGTATCATGTCCGTGGAGATAATGTACTTTTGTAAACGTTACGTTTGAAATTTTTTGTTTTAAAAGTAAAGAATGAATAAATATGCAAATTTTTAGATTATATAAATATACAGTGTGTATAAAGTCTGGAAACGGCTTAATAATATCACAATTTACTGGCCGATTTAAACCAAATTTGGTACAGTTGTGTAAGAGGATCTAACGCACCAAATGACGATATTGGCGTTGTTGCCAGCTTTTTAGTTTGTCTGGAATTCGAACGAATTTTATATTTTTAAATATAACACCCAGTATATGTTTACATTTTTAAATTCCACATAAAATTATAATTATTTTTTATTAAATGCATTATTAGTCTATACTTCATGGTTTCCGAGATATTGACTCTCGAAAAGTGACATTTTTGAACTTTGACAGCTTATAACTTTCTAACAGTACGTCTTAGAGCAAAACGGCTTACATGTCCCTATCTTCAATTTTTATTATCTTCCCAAAAAATCAACTTCCGGTTAAACTGGATGTAACTCGAAAGCAGGAAATATAGTTGTTCCGGTTTAACTGGAAGTTGATTTTTTTGGGAAGATAATAAAAATTGAAGATAGGGACATGTAAGCCGTTTTGCTCTAAGACGTACTGTTAGAAAGTTATACGCTGTCAAAGTTCAAAAATGTCACTTTTCGAGAGTCAATATCTCGGAAACTATGAAGTATAGACTAATAATGCATTTAATAAAAAATAATTATAATTTTATGTGGAATTTAAAAATGTAAAAATATACTGGGTGTTATACTTAAAAATATAAAATTCGTTCGAATTCCAGACAAACTAAACAGCTGGCAACAACGCCAATATCGTCATTCGGTGCGTTAGATCCTCTTACAAAACTGTACCAAATTTGGTTTAAATCGGCCAGTAAATTGTGATGTTATTAAGCCGTTTCCAGACTTTATACACACACTGTATATTTATATCTAAGTACTTATTCGGTTTATATAAATATGTTATTGATTCAAAGTGCGGAAGTCTATGAATACTTTAATAATTTTATTTTGTATTTTCTTTAAAGGTTTTAGTACTATCGAATTGGCTAAACCCCAAACAGAAATAAGATACTGAATTTTTTAATGCACTAACTCATGGTAAATATTTTTTAAATAATTTAAAGACATACAATATCGAATTTTAAAGAATATTCCAATTAACGTAGATAATAATATGTAAGTTCGAATATGTTCTACGTGTTTTTTCTTTAAAAATATTTTATGTTATCGATGTAATTAATATTTTCCTCATTAAATATTATTGGTCGCTTCTCGATATGTAGTCTTTGTTTGGCAATGTACATAAATAAAGATTTATTAACATTCAAAGTTATTTGATAAGATTCTAACCAGTCCGATATAATTTTAAAATCTTTTTTGATATTTAATTGGATATAGGTATATTAGCTTCTGCATGGGGAGCTGCTTGTTTATCAAACTTAAAACCATCACAAACACTGCAAAATAAAGTTGTTAAATGCATACACAAATTACCACATTTGGAACCAACTGTTAATTTATATAGACCGAAGGGGTATTTACGCGTTCAAAACATTTATAAATTAAAAATGTGTATTCTAATTCACTTTATTATTTTACAAGAAAAAAATAAATCAAACAAAACACTTCAGGAGAATTCTACATCACATGAATATAACATCAGACATTGTATAATTTATCAAACTATACAGGTAAATATCGAAAAAAATCGCTTTTATATAACGAAATAATGATAATATATAACAATCTTCCAAAAAATACCAGAAGAATTAAAAAATTGACATTTTTTTAAAAACAATTAAAGAGATTTTTACTAGATTGAATGATTTATAATAACAATTTTTTTATTGATTTAATTAATTAGTCCGAAATGTCCTTATGTATTTTTGGTTGACAACGCTAGAAAACAAGCGTTATCTTTGATTTGAATAGCTAGGGAGATCATAATCATATCATATTATTTATTTTGATTTGCTTTATATTTTTGGGTTGGTAGATTTTTGCTTGATAACTAAAATAAACAGCAATAAAAGGGGGAGTTTTTGGCAAACGCGAATTGTAACTGTGTACACGTGAGCATTCAGAAACCTTCAGAACACTAAGGAACCAATATTGGATCTCTTTGAGAGAATGGACTGGAACTGTGTAAGCTTATAACGAAACTGATTAAATGATATCTTTATACATGCTTGATCCTCATTGGCTGCACTGGTGCATATAATATATATTTTTTCAAATGAACATTAAAAAAATACAAATATAATAATTTCTAAAATTAAGAACGAGTAGGGGGCCCCGATTTGCATCCAATTCACGCGGCTTACTTTTGACCAAAATTTATTATTAAGTTATCTCGCACTTCGCCCCTTTTGTCCTTTCATCGTCGAACAAAACCGAACAAACCCGGACGGCATATACTGCAGTAACAGCACGCGGGCTAGAAACTTCGTTTAAGCTCGGATGGCCGAAATCATAATCAGTATTGGCACGTGTGCTAGACAGCAGAATGCGTAACAGCACGCGGGCTAGAAAATCTGACTTCCTCAAGTGGTGGCTAGTAACGACACTCGCGCTAGCAGCAGTTACAGTAATAGCACGCGAGGTATAAAAAGGTATATCGGCAATCGGTTTGTTCGTTGTTAGCAGAGCATTTTTTAAAAATTTAATTAATATTTTATGAAATATTATGAAATTAATTGGATTTAAAAAAAATGCGCTGCTAACAACGAACAAACCGATTGCCGATATACCTTTTTATACCTCGCGTGCTATTACTGTAACTGCTGCTAGCGCGAGTGTCGTTACTAGCCAGGACTTCGGAAAGTCGGATTTTCTAGCCCGCGTGCTGTTACTGTATATGCACCCGGACGAGCAAACGACCGGTATCACGTGATGCTCGACTTAACCAACCTTTTTGAGTGCTTTTGTTCATTCCCACTACTCGTGCTGCTCAAATCCTCCAAGGAATCCTCAAAACAATCTCCAAACACCGTCTCTGACGATCTCGATTTTGATATCCTGTATGCCGTCGTAGAACTGTTGGCATCTATGTCTACGCCCTTCCGTCTTCCCGTCGCCGTATGCTTTTCAGCTGCTTTCCTGATGCTTCCGTATTGGTACAGAGGAAGGGCGTTTGACATTTCGCTTTGACACCTTTCCGGTATGTCACCAATTAGACCTATAAAAAAGGGTTGTAAATAACTGATACCTATACTACGACAAAATGTTAAATAGTAAATAGGTTACCCCCGACGAGGTCTGTGGTGGACTAGAGGTATTACAATAAAACCGTAAAAACTGTGCCGGTAAATTGTGGTTCGGAACCCACGTAAAACTGTAGGTCTCGTCTGGCTGACATTGCCCAGACGTAAAATGGGGTTGACAAAAAGGGTCGCATTGGTCTACTTGCTTGGCGCTAAGCCTTCCCTCACCTACTACTACTACTACTACTACTACTACTACTACTACTACTACTACTATCATCCTGTATGGCTAAACCCCTTGGCAAGGACAATAAAAATATGTTTTAGACCGTGGAACAAAAAATCATAAACAAATAAATATTGCCGTTTGATAATTATCATCTGTATTTTACCGATTTTTATTATAATCTTCAGTGCACAAAATATTTAGAAAAAAAGTTTAAACTTACTTAGGTAAGTATAGCGCCCTTTATGTAGTAGATTCGAATAAGTATAGCGGGAATGCGGACAGGAAATGAAATGACACAGTTGAATTTATCCCTACGTTTCGTTTTTTATAAAAACTTTATCAATGGTCGGACTTTTCAGAGAGAGAAGACAATTACAATAAATTAATGCGAATAAAATTCAAATTACAAATACAGTTATAGCAAAAATTAAAATGAGACAGTAGGTCCCTAATCCATATATAAAATATATCACAACTTTGGCCATTAAATAAATAGTTGTTGTTTAGATAAAGTATAGATGGACTCCTCGGCCAAGTTAATAACGAGCTCCGTTATAACAAAGGCATGTTTTGAAAAATCGACAAAAATATAACAAAACGAGACAACCGACTGTGAAGTTAATTCTCCCCTAACCACAAGATTGGAGGTACTAATGTCTCCCGTACTCATTAAACACGTTTTTATATTTATTTAAGATCCCAGAGTAGCAAGCACTCAAACTATTTGTGTCAGTTTTAAAATTAATTGAATTAGTTATGTAGGTAAGTTGATATATAAATCATTTCACTAATATTTTTCTTTATGTAATTACTTTCTCTGTCACATACTCATGGGTGGGAAAAATCAAAGTCATGGCCCGTTAGATAGTGATGGAGACTCAGTGCTGTGAGTATAATTTGTCTACCCTACTAAAATTATACTTGTGTTGTCTAAGTCTGTCTTTTAACAATTGTTTAGTTTGGCCAACATAAATAGTATTGTTACACTGCTTACGTGGAATACCATAAACTATGTTAGATTCATACTACACTGGTAGTCGATCCTTCAATTTGATGAATAAGTTAATTACTGTTTTAGTATTATATAAAGCTATATTACACTCATTAGGTTAAAAGCAGTTTTTAATTTTATTATAGAAAGTAGTGGAATACAAGGAATCTTTTCAGACCCTTGATAAAGTTTTTATATACAGTGTGTGTATAAAGTCTGGAAACGGCTTAATAACATCACAATTTACTGGCCGATTTAAACCAAATTTGGTACAGTTGTGTAAGAGGATCTAACGCACCGAATGACGATATTGGCGTTGTTGCCAGCTTTTTAGTTTGTCTGGAATTCGAACGAATTTTATATTTTTAAATATAACACCCAGTATATTTTTTCATTTGTAGTTTTTACATAAAATTTTTTACACTTTTGGTATAACATACTTTGTTCATAATATCAGTAGTTTTCGAAATAACGACGTGTTTTGAAAATATCAACAAATTGTGTTTTAGTTATTAATAAATAAAACACCAGTTCAGTTTTCATGTTAAGTCATAAAAGCTGTCATTTTTACATGCAAAAATGTCTTTAACTGAAAGTGAAAGAATTAAAATTCTTAAGATGAGAGGATATGGCGATAGGGTCAGATCTTACGAAGAGGTTAAAAATCTATTTAATGACGCATTTTCAAACCGAAATCCAATTTCAAAAGCAACTGTTCTAAAAACTGTCCGACGGTTCGAAGAAACTGGAAATTGTAGAGATAGGCGACGATCAGGACGACCAGTAGTAGTAGATAAAGAGAAAAGTTTAGAAATTTTACAACATGTTGTTAAAACCCCTGTTTCTTCATTAAGAAAAATTTCTCAAGTAAGTGACGTCTGCTTCAAATCCGTCCATAATGTTTTAATAAAACATAAATATCACCCTTTCAAAATACATGTAGTTCAAGAGTTATCAGAAGATGATTATGAGCGAAGAATTGAATTTTGTGATATTATGATGTCAAGGTTTGACCAAAATAACCAGTTTTTCAAATTTATAGTATTTTCGGATGAAGCAACATTTATGTTAAATGGTAAAGTCAATAGACACAACTGTAGGTTTTGGGCAAATGAAAATCCCCACTGGATGATAGAAGGTCATACACAACGCCCTGGAAAATTGAATGTGTGGGCTGGGCTTCTGGGTAACCACAAGATCGGTCCATTTTTTATTGATGGAAATTTGACATCACAACTTTACCTTGAGCTCTTGGAAACGCAAATAGTGCCTACTATACGAAATGTGATGGGTCCAAATTATGCAAGTACATTCTTTCAACAGGACGGAGCTCCTCCCCATTTTGGTCGAAACGTGCGCGAATTTTTGAACAACACTTTTCCGAATAGGTGGATCGGTAGAGGGGGTACAATCGAGTGGCCACCTAGGTCCCCTGATTTGTCGCCTAACGACTATTTTTTATGGGGACACTTGAAGAACAGAGTTTATACCACAAAACCTCAAGATTTGGCCGATTTGCAGCGTCGAATTTTGGACGAATTTGAATTAATAACGCCAGAAATGATTTACAACACAATTGAAAAATTTTATTTTCAATTAGCAAACTGTCAAGCTGTACAGGGAAAACAGTTTGAACATTTAATATAAAAAATATATTTTTTCTAAATTGTACTAGTTATTTCGAAAACTACTGATATTATGAACAAAGTATGTTATACCAAAAGTATAACAAATTTAATGTAAAAACTACAAATGAAAAAATATACTGGGTGTTATATTTAAAAATATAAAATTCGTTCGAATTCCAGACAAACTAAAAAGCTGGCAACAACGCCAATATCGTCATTCGGTGCGTTAGATCCTCTTACACAACTGTACCAAACTTGGTTTAAATCGGCCAGTAAATTGTGATGTTATTAAGCCGTTTCCAGACTTTATACACACGCTGTATAAAACGAAACGTTGGGATAAATACAATTATGTTATTTCATTGCCTGCCGTCATTCCCGCTATACTTATTAGAACTTAAACTTACTTTTAACTGCAGGAGTGGCTAAAATACCCATATCATAGAGGTTACCTGAAAAAAATTAATTTTATTTTAAAGTTCATAACAAAGTAAAAATTTACTTACACAATGTTACAGGTCCAAAGTTAAAACTAACTGTGCTTGACGTCATCGGCTATGTGCATGCATTACTATACGATAGTGCAGTGCAAATAACAATACTTTTCCATGTACCTACATGTCAAAAACAAACTCTTACTCAAAATTGTAGGCCTTACGTAAATATAAAAATCCCATCAACATATTTTTAGTATGTTTTGGGCACACCCAAAGGCACTTAATCTGTTTACAATTTTTACTAAAATCTAGATATTTTTGCTCTAAATATAGGAAATATGTACCGAGAGGCCGACACAAGAACGGCCCTATATAGGCTGTATAATAGTGACCGTTAACCTTACAGCTTTAGGAAAAAATATTGTTAGTAAATACTGCCAAGAGAAATCGCTGGAAATTATTTTCAAGTTCGTGAAATGACCGCTAGACGTGATCAAATAGAACATTAGGTTTTTCTCTTTATGTTGCCCAATGAAGAGAGCATTTTTTCAAGGTATTTGATACCGAATAAATTTCGTTTTTAGCAGTTGGATAATATTTAATAATCAGCAAAATGAACGTCACTTGCCACACCCGCGCTGGAGCTAAGTTGTTAAAAAATAATGATACGAGTATTTTCATACCGTGCCAAAATTTAGAGTTGATGTTTTGGATCATTCTCAACAAAAAAATAATAGTCAGCTGTATTGAAGAGAGGAAATTTTTACGTTAGTCACGTATATTAATAAAGGGCGGATTATATATGCACTTAAACTCAGCCAAAATATGCGCATATACAGGGTGGTCCTTAAGTACCTACATCAAGAAAATCTAGGATATGATTCCTGGAATCAATTTAAGTTGAAAAGATCATATGGACTTATGCCCTAAAATGCTTACCCTCTAAGATACAGGGTGTTAAAATATTTTTAAAAAATAATTGTTTTTTTAAAATTTCGAAAGTCCTTGAAGATACGGTATTGAAAATTGATGTCGATTGATTTCGTATTAAACTGCACTTTTTGGTTAAAAAAGGGTTTGCCTACTTCCACCAGTGGCGTGCATGAAGTACCGTCAATATTTTTTTTGTGAAAATATGTGATACGCCACTGTTTTTTTCAAACTCTGATGCATTTTTATGCATTACTGATATAAGCGGAACAAAAGTTGTCTCTACTATGTTTTTGAAAAAAATGGTAGTTTTAAAGAAAAATGGAGACACCCTGTATCTTAGAGGGTAAGCATTTTAGGGCATAAGTCCATATGAACTTTTCAACTTAAATTGATGCCAGGAATCATATCCTAGATTTTCTTGATGTACTTAAGGACCACCCTGTATATGCCTTGTTTGCCTTTAAAATAATATGCAGTTATTTGCATTTTATTTTACCCGAGATGCATTCGGTATGCAATATTTCTTAATTTATTATAGTAAAATGAGGTAAATAACCACATTAGGCTCGAAAAAATATGTTTATTTAAAAAAAAAATGCAAAAAAAACAAAGAAAAATAAAAGTAAACAATTTTTAACCTAAAATTGTATAAAAGGCATTTATTACTAAATATTTTTCAAAATTTTTATATAAAAAGGATTGTCTTCTATTAGTAAAAATATGTTTATACAAAGAGAAGCTTCCTCTAAATTGAGGATTTTGCAATTTTTTTGAAGGTATGTTTGCTGCGACCAAAGCCTTGCATAAGTCTTCTTAAAAAATTTCCTTTTCAGATTTCGATTTTTCTCCAAGATTTTGAAATGCGTTTGTTACACTCGGCTGAAGTGGCTCAGATTTCATTTTTTGTACCTTTGACTTATTTTCTTGTTTTCAAATGTTGAACGATTTGGAACTTCTTTTCACAAACAATAATTTTTGTACAAGCTTTACAGAATACTTTGTCTCCACTTGACTCAAATTTTTAATCCACAAAGACGTTTTCGCCACCTTAGATATTCTGAACACAAATTTGAAATTACTAGTTTCACACTGAAAATACTGAAATTTTTCGACAAACTAAAACAGAAGTATGTATTACAAATCGGTATAAATACAGTTTGTTAAGCAGGTAATAATAACGCATTATTAAGTGACAATAAACAACCCATAACAATATACCTGCAAACCCCGGAAACCTCCAATAAATACCTTGTGTATAACCAAAATGTAAATATAATTATTATAATCTTCAGATTCGAAAATCCCTGAAGTAAGTTCCGAACTGGACATTAAACCATTAACGTTTAAAATTTTTTGATAAAGCCAAAAACATAAAAATATGCTCTTAAAATAATAATTTATGAAACATATGCATTTTATTATAAAATTGACAAAAAATGCATATATATATGCATTTTGCATATATTCCGCCCTTTGGATATTGAAAATGTTCAAGTATAGTTTATATTCATGATTGACTTATAATCAATCTTATCTCTTTAATACAGCTGATTATTATTTTTTGTTTAAAATTATCTAAAAAATCATCCTATAAATAATATTCTGTCACCTTTAGCTTCACCATTACTAGAGTAGCCTATGTATTAGGGGAAAACTATTATTTATACTATTTTTTTTAGTATCTTCTTGTACTCCTTTGACAATGGCCCGCAAGGGTCGAAACATCAGGAAACTGGTTAAATTTGTGAAACATAACAAGTAGTTATTATTTTTTCTTCCTGTGCAATCGAACAACAGTTTCACCAAGCATGTAGCCCAACACAAATTAATTATAAACTATTATTGTTATGATTTTCAGTAGGTATGAAATGACTTGTTCAAAATGCAGCGCTACCTCCCGTACTATAACTACTCGATGACTTCAGTAAACCTGCAGCACTTTTGCCATAAACAAAAAAATTAACAGTGCTAAACTCATATAGTATATTTTAAAGTGCCTGTTATTCCAAGAATATAATTTACTCCACATAAATCCATTTTTCGATTCTACTTCTTACCGGGAATAATCTCACTGGAACTGGACAGACTGGAAGTACTCGACATCAACTTACTACCATTCGTTTCGTTTCCAGCCTTCCCATTGGTCGGCAGCCTTCCTTTGTGCGACTGATTAAAATCGCTCAGGCTTTTCCATGATTTTTCTAGTTCCCAGTCTGGCTTGTAGATGGCGTCCAAGTCGACTTTTTCATTTAATTTTGGTACGACGTATTCCGAAGTTGTCATTGTCAGGTGCTTGGGAGATTTGTCTTTGTACATGTCTAGGGTTATTGACGATCTTCGGCCGAATTTTGCGGAGCTTGTCGTTGAAGAATTAACGCTAAAAAAATTTTTTTGCGAGTTGATTTTTTCATGTAGGCCAAAAATAACGAGTTTCTTTACTTTGATTTTTTTAATTAAGGGCAGTTGGTGTCGATATGTATCACATTTTGATACACACAACGCCGTTAAGTGGAAGTGGAAAAAATCCATCTTTTACGATTATTATAAAAATGGACTTTTTCAGCTGTTATAGAAGTGTAAAAAGTTTAAAATGTACAAGGTGATTCACGTTGAGTGGCCTGTTAGAAGATCTCAGAAACGAGTAAAGTTATATTTCTAAAAATTTGGTAGCAGGCATGATTATTGGCTTTGAACTGTTAAAATATTATATTTTAACGTTTGTATCACTTCCGGTTATACCGGAAGCAATGACCAATTTTGGTATATCAAATAAGATACGTATACTTTAGCATTTTTGGATACCTTAACATACTTTTTTTTTTTTAAATGATTTATTTCTCGTTTTTTTTTTTTTTAAATTAACTATTTGACCGAAACTACTTAACTTATTGTACCGTATTGGGATAATACTAAAAAAGCAAAAATTTTCTCCAGTTAGTTGATTTATTAAATGATTTATTTTTATTTAGGGTTATTTTTTAATGTCGTTTTACATATTTTTTTGTTAAATACCAAAATGAAATAAAAGCTTACCTCCTTGGTTCTCCAATTTTTCCCTCCAAATACGGAATTCTGTTTGGGATATTCGAACTACTGAAGTTAATTCCGAAGGGGAGATGTTCTTTTGACTCGAAGGATCCTCTTCTAAGGGGTTCTTCAAAATAATCTCTTGAAAGGGTACTAAAAATATATTTTTTAAATAATTAGGTAAAACATTATTTGTTGGCAAAGAAATCTTAAGTTTCCGGCAGTCGGTTGCAGAAAAGTGGTTACTTTCCGTACGTGTTAGGTGAATAACTGATCATATTCCGTTACCTACAGGGTGTTATTTAATAAGTGTCCGATATTGTACAGGACGATTCCCCAGTTATTTATAAGGTGAAAAGTTCAAATAAGCATGGCTTCGCAAAGCCTTCATTTTTAAGATACAGGGTGTTAAAAATTTTATTTTATTTTTGTTATTCGTAAATAATTTTTGAAATAATGTCGATATTTGGGAGAAAATTAGTATTTGTGGATTTTTTACTATGAGAAATTCAAATTTGATCTTAGTTTAGCCCTTAATTGTATGGGGCGCCACCCACAGGCCTATTTCTCTTTCTGGGAGTCACAAATTTCTTGTGCGTGTATGTATCACATTTTTTAAATGAAAAATCAATTTTTCTATAATTTTTATTCGAAAAAGCTATGCTTGTTAAAAATTGCTACAAGAAGACGTTTTCCAGATATTTTGATTTAAATTATTCGATGCTTTTTTTTTAAGTGAAATAATTTCGAAAACCTTTTTTTTTCAATTTCAAAGCTAGTTTTAAACAACAATAAACAACGGAACCCTAGATATGTTAAAACTAAATTAAAATCACAATAAATGTTGAAAATGTCCACCCCCTGGCTGTATGCACGCATCCAATCTTCTTCTCATTGATTCGCGAACTCTTTGGAAAATAAAATTATCAAGTAGGCTAGGAGGTTTATTTATTTAAAATTGATTTTTCATTTAAAAAATGTAATACATACACGCACAAGAAATTTGTGACTCCCAAAAAGAGAAATAGGCCCATGGGTGGCGCCCCATACAATTAAGGGCCAAACTAAGATCAAATTTGAATTTCTCATAGTAAAAAATCCACAAATACTAATTTTCTTCCAAATATCGACATTATTTCAAAAAGTATTTACGAATAACAATAATAAAATAAAATTTTTAACACCCTGTATCTTAAAAATGAAGGACTTGCGAACCCATGCTTATATGAACTTTTCACCTTATAAATAACTGGGTAATCATCCTGTACAATATCGGACACTTATTAAATAACACCCTGTATTTATAATTCTTTTCAGGATTGATTGTCATTTCTTTAGGGTTGTCACCGCATAACATTTTCTTTTCTTGCCGAAATTATAATAACTATTTCTTAAGTCAACCACTAAATTTAACCTTCTCAATGCCGATCCGTGGGTAATGAAATAGCTAAGGCCAGTGACAGAGGCTGAAGAAAGCACTGCAGGCAATGCGCCGCAGACGAAAAAAAAATTAGAGCCACGCCCAATATTCGTTGTTTTTAGACTTTAAAACGCCGAAAAAAAAATACACCCGAGGAACATATTTTTTATTATTTACATAGGTGTTTCCACATTTTTATACAGGCAAATGTAACTACATAAAATAAAATTCTTATTAAATATATAAATAAACTGGGGACTGGAATAGAGGAATAATAGCGAGTAGTATACTCCACTTTATCTACGACTAATTTATTAATGAGATTCTTAATGAACAACTTTATTTGTCAATAACACTAAAATTTGTAATATAAATTAATAAACTGAATTGGTCGTGAACTATCATTAATTATGGACGAGTTTTCAATACAAATATTTGGAATTTCGGTTGCTGTAAAGGAAGATGCGTCATTACTATATATCTGTTTAGCAATAATATTTGCAGTAGTTGTCTTGTTTCTCATAGATTGATCAATGTATTCTTCCGCTACTTGTATAGATATCCAGCCTCCATGACGCTCTAATCCAGTTATATCGCCTCCTCCATCAATAGATACCCATACACCAGCAATCATTCCCGCCGTCTTTTCCTTCCACCTTCTTAGGCCATTGATATTAGGAAAAATAGGAGAAAAAAATTATAAACTGTTGCCACTTTGGAATTAAACTTGTCAAGGGATGTACTTTAAAAATCAAAAAAGTTCCCAAGCCCTAAGGGCGAGCTTCATCCCCTAAACCCACCCCTAACGTGCAATTTGTCAGTTTTTTCCGTTTTTCTCGAATACCGTTCATCCCACAAAAAAAAATTTACTCAATAAACATGTTCCACATAAAATTCTGCATAAAAAGGTTCTATAATGTAAATTGTTTAAACCAGAGGTTTTCGAGAAATCAGTCATTAAATTTAGGGGTTGTTTAACATGGACCAACGAACACGGTATAATCACGTTATTAACTTTTAATTTCGAAACTATGTGATTTCATGAAGATTGAATTAGGGTGGAGAAGGGATTTTTAAAAAAGTTTTACGACTAATACAGGAGCACACGTTTCCACACCACCATTGAGGTAGAGTTATCGGCGCGTTTTTTTTTTAAGTGGTTTCTCCTGAAGACCTAATCCACTAAGTAAAAATAAATCATACTTCTTCTGTAGTATCCACATCATCTGTAAAATCTCTATTGATACAGCTCTGGCCACGGCAATTTGTGCACATCGTTGTGCAACGTAAGCCTGCCTTAGTACAGCTGCATCTATTTCCACAACCTTGTTTACAACTGCAGGTAATTAATTTTAACGTCGACCTACTTGTTTTAATAATTGCACTTACCCCAGAGGACACAGATATCATATTCCAAAAGGAGGCTCAAGGTAACGTTCAAAAACGGCTGTATAGTTCGAAGAACTTACAGTCATCTAATATTGTCCGCAATTGTAAAGAATCTATCTTACTCATTCATGCAATTAGTGGTTTCGATACCACGTCAGGATTCTTTGGAAAGGGCAAACAACAATTTGTACAACTATTTAATCAGAAGAAAGACCTCGATAGTGTAATTCAGATTTTCAACAACGCTGAGTCAACTTCAGACCAAATTAAGCAAGCTGGGGAAAGATTTATAATGGAGCTTTATAAGGCTAAATTATTAGAAGGCAGTCTCAGTGAGCAAAGATTTGCTTATTTTAATAAATTTGTTGCCCAAGCGGGCGTGTTTCTTTCGAAATTACCTCCAACGTCGGCAGCACTACAACAGCATTCCCGTCGTAGTTACCTTCAAGTGCAAATATGGCATGGACAACATTTGCAGCCTGAGTTATGGGGGTGGAAAAAAAAACTATAATGCACTGTCACCTATCTATACTACTGAGCCACCCGCCCCAGCTTCTATTTTAAAATTAATTACCTGCAGTTGTAAACAAGGTTATGGAAATAGATGCAGCTGTACTAAGGCTTACGTTGCACAACGATGTGCACAAATTGCCGTGGCCAGAGCTGTATCAATAGAGATTTTACAAATGATGTGGATACTACAGAAGAAGTATGATTTATTTTTACTTAGTGGATTAGGTCTTCAGGAGAAACCACTTAAAAAAAACGCGCCGATAACTCTACCTCAATGGTGGTGTGGAAACGAGTGCTCTTGTATTAGTCGTAAAACTTTTTTAAAAATCCTTTCTCCACCCTAATTCAACCTTTATGAAATCACATAGTTTCGAAATTAAAAGTAAATTACGTGATTATACCGTGTTCGTTGGTCCATGTTAAACAACCCCTAAATTTAATGACTGATTTCTCGAAAACCTCTGGTTTAAACAATTTAGATTATAGAACCTTTTTTATGCAAAATTTTATGGGGAACATGTTTGGTGAGTAATTTTTTTTTGTGGGATGAACGGTATTCGAGAAAAACGGAAAAAACTGACAAATTGCACGTTAGGGGTGGGTTTAGGGGATGAAGCTCGCCCTTAGGGCTTGGGAACTTTTTTGATTTTTAAAGTACATCTCTTGACAAGTTTAATTCCAAAGTGGCAACAGTTTATAATTTTTTTCTTCTATTTGGCTATTTTAATACTAATATCAATGGCCTATCTTTCCTTTTAATATTATCGATCGTTACCTTAGGTACCCATACACCAGCGATCATTCCGGCCGTTTTTCCCTTCCATGTTCTTTCCTTTTAAGAATATGAAATGAAACAAAACTTGTTCTATACCTAAATGAAGCGTAAGGCCGTCATCTCTTACTCCACTAACAATCGATAATATTAAAAGGAAAGAAGGTGGAAGGAAAAAACGGCGGGAATGATTGCCGGTGTATGGGTACCTATTGTACAGAGTGGCAGATGATCTGCGATAACAATGGCCGGTATAACTTTAAGGATTTGGCAATTCGCCTACCGAATATGAGTTTTTGAATAGATCAGATTAAATAAGTATACCTACTTATTTACCTTATGCAAAAGATAAATGTCTTCAGGAGCTTTGTCAATAAATCGCCTAATTTGTTCCGGAGTCAGAGTGGAAGACTTCTTTGCTTGAAATCCTTCAATTTTCTTTTTAAAACGCTCGTAGTTTGTCATATTTTTCCAGATCAATGCATGTAATGGTTTATTCTTAACATAGATTCGTTGAAGGTTGCATGCGTTTTATTATAAATTGATTTTGATGTTTCATGAAGGTAGATGCTGTTGCTGCAGCTAGTTGTACAATTTTTGGAGACGTACGAGTACAAGACTTTTTATTTTCATCCATCTCAATACAAATACACAAACACTACGCGTTTGACACTTTACCGTCACCATTTTTCGAGCAATGTAGCTATACTAATAGAGAATTATCATAATACTTGCTCACTGTGTGAAAACTATATACTTTTTGCACGTTTGTAGAAAATGTAAACTAAGTATATGGACTTAAACGTTCTTTAATTAATTACCTACATGCATTGTTACCTACGCAATATCAGATCAACTAATCAAATTTTCAAATCCTTACCTTGTTATATCCTCCAGCCATTTTGGCACCTGTCCCCCCGATATTGGCGTATTTTTCCTCAAAGTCTCTTCGTTTTTCTTCATGTCCCCAAAACTTTGACTGCTGTTTTTGTCTTCCATTGTAAGGGTTTCCGTATATTTCTTTGTGTTACAAAAGTATGGAGGGTCAACTTACGGAGAAAAAAACGATTTATGTTACGATTATATATTTACGAATTATTATTTCACATTTTTTCTGTTTGAACGTAAAATTTGTAGTTGTGAATTATTTGAAAGCGCAATTCATTGTGACACTGACTTTTGAATTTTGTGTTTCACGTTTGTTTTGATTGAACAAGGGGTTTGTTGTCGATGTTGTTATGGTAACGGGGTATCGGATGGAAAGGTGTGCGCTTTGCCACGGGATGTATTTCGGAATTTTGTAATAAAAATCGTCGAGTGCCGAAAATAAAACCTGCAATTAAAATCAATAGTAATTTACGTTACAAGTTCCGAAAGTGATATTTTACGGGATGAGTAGGAACTGAATCCTGCGAAAATCCCGTAAAATCACTTTTGGATCGTGTTACGTACAATATTTTTTCTGTAGCCGTTTTGTATGCTAAAAAGGATATCGATGGCTAATAACGTATGAACTTTATACTTACCTATAGACAATTACATACCGTGCGAGCAAAAATTATTTGCATCAAAGAGGGCTGCTTGGATTAAAACACGTGGGGCTTGGATTAAAAAACGTGGGGCTTGGTTTAGATCACAATGATATGGGGACGATATATCTAACCAAATCTAGGTTAAAATTTTGTCCAATTCATATTATGACATGATATGCCAAACTAATGAGTACCTACCTAATAAAATAAGTAGACAAATACAATAGTATATTAAAGTACACGTTTTATAAGAAGCGGTTTTAGCGCACGCGTCTATTTTAAAAAACGAGCCACAAAGTGGCGGGTTTTTTTATTGACACGTGCGCTAGAACGCCTTATGAAACATGTGCTTTATACATTTTTTTCTATTTTACCTTTTATAATCAAGAAAAAATCATTTTAAAAAGAAAATAAATCCTTCAAATTTTGTAAATTTTTATGTTGGTAATACTATTTTTTATCATAGTAGCCTCTGGACAACAAAAATTATTTTGCAAAGTGTCATTTTTTGATTTATTGACCCATTTTCACCACGAGATTCTAAAGTTATTTTAGCGATATGAGATTTGAAATTGGACGGAATACGTTGTGTGATCCTTGTACATTCGGTACATATACAGAACGTTCGGAAATTCGGGAAATTTTGCTACTTCTTTTCGAATTTCAAAAGACGTGACTTTACGTCACGGCATTGGAATTTAGTATAGGGAAGATGGAAAATTCAAATAAAGTTGAAGTTAAAATCGACATTGGAAGGTTAGTAGATTAAATTTTGGATAGGATTTGGCAGAAAATGATAGCTTGAAGCATCTACAAAAGATTGATTTATAGATTTATGCAACCAACATACATGACTGTTATTTCACACAGAATTAAAAAGTAAGTTATCAAGCTATTTTTCCTCTGCGAAAAATGGGTTTTCTCGTAAATCACAAAGGCCGCGCAAGTCAATGAAATAAAACATTTATTTTTGTTGTTTACAAAATTAACAAAGTAAGAATATACAGAAAGAAAAAGAAAAATAATTACATAAATTGCTGAAATTGGCCACCGCCGTGCTCCAAGCATAAATTCACTCGTCTCTTCATATTTTCGAAAGTGTTGACCAGCATGTCTGGAGAAATGTTACCACATTCTTAGATAATCCCTTCTTGTAATTGTTCTAAATTTGCAACTGGTGTTTTAAAAATAGTGTTCTTTAAATGAGGAAAACGATGTAATCCATAACCATTAAACAAAGGTGACCTAGGTGGGAATTCAATGTCTGATCGAAAACTGATCAATCTGTCGTCGAAAAAATTGCGTAAGTAGTTAATAGTTTCGGCGGCTGTATGGGCGGTTGCACCGTCCTGTTGAAAATATCCAAAACGTAGTTCGTCGTCAAGTAATTGCTCCACAAATGGATTCAAAATATTGTCTCTATACCGCTGTGCTGTAACTGTGTCATGGAAAAATATAGGATCAACAATTCTTCTTCGGGAAACAGCTAACCAGACACCAATTTTTTGAGAGTGCAATGTGGACTCTACAAAAAAATGGGGATTTTCACTACTCCACATGCGTGTATTCTGAGAATTAACATAACCGGAGAGGTGGAACCAGGCTTCATCCGAAAAAAAGGTCAAGTCTAATAAATCATTTCTTTCCAATAAATTTTGGTTAAACCATTAAGAGTAATTCTTGCGTCTTTCAAAATCTGCGGCTTGTATTTCTTGGAATACTTGCACTTTATAAGGAAATAAATTTAGCTGCTTCTTAAGAATAGTACTGCATGTTCCATAAGATCTTCCCACTTGGGTAATAGATGTGTTTTGGACTTCCATTGCCTTTAGTTTTTCATATCACAACGTTTCAACTGGTGAATTCACCTGAAGACGACTGGAGATACTTACCAGTTGAAACGTTGTGATATGAAAAACTAAAGGCAATGGAAGTCCAAAACACATCTATTACGCAAGATACATCATTGTCTACAACCTTCAAACAAACATCTTCCCACTTCTTGGGACAGGCGTCTTATACAATTTGTTGGCGTATTTTGCATTATTTCACGAACGTTTGCAACAAGTTCTTCTGTTCTTACAGATGGTCTTCCTGCTTCTTTTTTGTGTTGTATAGAACCTGTTTCCCTAAACACAGCCACGGTTCTTTTCAGGCAATGATAAAAATCCCCAGCAATAAAAGCAATGTTAGGAAAATCGTCCATGCACAAACCCGGATTGTATTGCCACTCTCCATTTACTCTAACCCCGTTTCGAAAATACGCTTCCACCATGAATGTTTTGTGCTGTTCCGTAAAGCCCGTTGTGTGAATTGTTCAAGAAATTGGAAAAATTAGCGATGAATCAAATTACTTGTAACGACTGTCAAAGATGACGGAATAACTGATTGATTGTTAATTCAGGTAGTTACTGACACAACAGGTATTAAGCTCTACGGCTAAGCATTACGTCCTTAGATGCAATGCCCTCTTTGATGCAAATAATTTTTGCTCGCACGGTACCTAGGTTTTAGTTATTTGTCGTAAAAAAATAAAAACAAAAATTGATTTTCTCTGATATTTCCGGAGTCATAGGAATTTCTTTTTAACAAATTATTTAGCTTTAAATTATGCAACTTTGCCTCCATTTCATAAATCCTCCATCTTTGAACGGTGTTTCACAATTAAACCTGCTAAGATGTACAACTCACTTCCCGACTTCTTTAAGACTCTCACTCCAAACAAATTTAGACAAAATACATTTAAATATCTCTTCGCCAAGCAAGCTGCAAGATAAAAAGGCACCATACATTTTTTTTCTTCTTCTTTAAAAGTTTATATGGTTATAACATATTACGCGCTCCTACTCTTAAGGTTTTTTAAATTATTTTATTTGTTGATTTTGAGGTTAAGTCGATCAGGGTGGATAACATAAGTGTTATGCACATCTCTGCCCTCCTAGTGAGAAGCGCAGCAACTTCCTGAACGTTAGTTTTGAGAAAAAACGCAAAAAACGTTTTTTCGCTAGTATTTTTTTATAAATGAATATTTTAAAATTTTTCTTTTACCAGATTGATAAAAAAATATAAAACACATTTTTTGATATAGGTTTCAATGAATTTGGATTTATTGGGCATATGAGCATATACTCAGGGCCTATTTTTGGTTCAAGTGGGCCCTAAAACCCTCTGGGGCCCCTCAAAAAAATAGCGCCGCAGGCAAAAACTTTTTGGGAGCCACGCCCTTTTTTTATTCAAAAAAACAATAAAAACAAGTAGAACTGTCAAAAACTAACATTTATATTATTTTGTCATAAAATAAACATAACACAAAATAAATAATAGAACAAACACAGAACACAAATAACCAAAAAATGGTCATTAAATTAAAATATTTAAATTTTTTGTTTGCGCATTTTCATTTCTGCAAATTGGTTAATAATTTTATTCGAATCTATATTTTCTAGTACTTCATTTTCCACGTTAAGAAGGGCCAAAGATGATAAATTATTTTCGTTCAAAGAGTTTCTCAGATATGATTTAACCCTTTTAAGACAACATTGCATCTTTTTGCTTTTCTCGTTCATTTTCTATCATTCTTTTCTTCTTGCGTTTATTGCTGCCGCTTAAATGTTGTCTAGGTATGGTACTTTTTATCTGCCGACTTAAGATGTAGAACACTAAAAAAAATTCAATTCTTAAATTTACTATAATATAAGTTTAATCGGAAAAAGAGCTATGAAAATATTTTTTTTTGAAAAATTAATTTACTTACCCACAAAAATAGATATCTATTAATTTTGTCAAATTAAGAGTTAAAGCACTTTTGAAAAATACTAATTATTTGCAATTCAATTAGGTTTGCCCAATGCTTACAATGTTTACATAACATTAACTGCATGAACTATTATCGAATAAAAAGAAAGACACAAGCATGCGGCGACTCCCGCTATTCAGGGGCGAAGAATGTTGTCGGTACCCAGGGACGGACTGGGTCTATATACTGTGACGGGTTATAGAATGGCAAAGGCGTCGGCATGTATCATGCATTTATATTGAAAAAAATAGCGCCGCAAGCGAATTTTTTTTGGGTGCCACGCCCTTTTTTCAATGATGTGACTTACTTTTTAAATAGGAAAAATAAATAGTAGCGCCGCAGGTGAAAATTTTTTGGGTGCCACGTTTTTTTTTGTCTGTGATGGTACTTTGTGCTCAAGTAGGAAAAATAATAAATAGTAAATAAGATTAGTTAGATTAAGTTTTTTGCTTGAAGAAAATAATTATTTAAAAAATTAGTCTATCTTAACTAAGGAAAAATCATTTCAAAGATCCAAAAATTGAAATATGATAACAAAAAAATTGTATTTGCACCAGAAAATCGAATTATATAGCACAGCTATAACTAAAGTAAAGTACTTTAGACTAAAGTACTTTTGCTAAAGCAATTTATTTCCTTCAAATATATTTCTATTTATTTCAGCTCGTTCGGGTCCCATTGCCCTATCCGTTTGGCCTCCGCCGGGCGGCACCGAATAACATTTTGTTTTTCATTGCGCATGCGGGCGCAAAAAAAAATTAAATTATTAATTTATGCAATATTTTCGATTTTGGTTTTTGTTTTTCCTATTATTTTCATACGTTCACGTAAACCAAAAGGGCGCCAGAACAAAAGGCGCGGCGGGCTCCGCCCGCGAACCCGCCGGGCCAGTCCGTCCCTGTCGGTACCGTTCAAACCTTTGACGCGTCGAGCATCAAAAGATCCTTTTGTGATGCCGAAATGCCACCTATTGGACAGTTATCTCGTTGAATTTCGGATCGTAATAACAATAAATGGTAGTTAAATTTTTGAAATAATTTTTAAATAGAATTTTTTATTTTTCTTTTATTTTTATATATTTCAGTTAGGTCAATCTTGGGGCCCCCTGAGCCAGGGGGCCCCAGGCCCGGGCCTATTGGAAAAATAGGCCCTGCATATACTGCGTTTTTGTTTAGTATTTCTTAGAGCTTTGCATTACCGTTGCTTAACAAAAACGAAGTATGCCATATTTACTAGTGTAAAATATACTGCGCTTTCCACTAGAAAACCATGAGCAGCAATGTGCTTTGCTTCTAAGAAAAAACGCAGCATTTAATGGGCATCAGTAAAATGCTGCATTCTTGACTAGAAAAATCAGATGCTGCGATTTTCTTTAAAAAAGCATTACGTTTTGCAGAAACTGCATATTTATTAGGCGTTTTTTTGTCTTAATTTTTTATTTTTTTTCAACAATAATTTTTTTAAAGATAGAGAATTGTATTCTACACAATAATATGTAAAAATCTCAAAATCGAAAATTTTGGAAGTTACTGCGTTCTCCACTCCTTTTGTGATATTAAGCTGTACCTAACCGTTATTGGCTATAATATAAATAAATACATCATCATTATTATTATTTAACCAACCCTCTATCTTTTATAGTTATTGAGATTGCAATGCTAATGCATCGAATTGGTAACACCCTGTATACAAAATTTCGTGATTCCCCAGCTTATGAGCGAACAGACGGGCAAACCGACGGAAATGAAAAACATCCTGATCTAGGGACCCTAAAAAGTCGACATCTGATAAATCTAAAATTTTGTTAATTTTTCCCCTACGAGGAAGTAAGTAAAAAGTATCAAACTTAGCAAAAAATTCATGGTGTCGGTTTTTTCCTGGAAGTTTATAAATAACTATTTTAAATTAATATAGGTTTTCTGCCCTTGTATTGTACTTTTTTAGAATTTAATTATATTGGAATAACATGGGGTAAGTGGGTGTTACTATTGTAACTAAAGAAAACATGTTTAGATTTTGAATAGCTTAGTTATAATGAAATTTATTGTTAGTTTGACGCTTGCCCTTGACTTGTTGAAATTCTATAGTACTTATTTCTTTAAACGTCTAATTGAAATTGAAAGATAATGAAATAAAACCATATTTCTAAATCGTAAATCAGGATATACGTTTTATTCAACACTAGCGATTACCCATAGAACCTTTAATAGGCACTCATATTATTCTTAAAAAAAAAATTCTTTGGTACTTTCTTACATTATTTCTTTGTCTTTTAATAAAAATGTATTTATCGACTAGCACTTTGTTCATGAACGCAATACGAAAAATATAGATTCATCATAATTATTAAAAAATATTTATATATTCATTCCAGATCGTTAATAATGCTCATGGAACCTTTCCATGGGCTTTTTTTTCGTTAATAAAACCTTAGGGGTAGAATTTATTGAAATACGTAAAGAAAGTCCTTCAAAAACTATTTTTTCCAATAGAGACTTTTATATCTTTTCACACCTCTAAAATAACTTTCAAAACGCCTTTATTCCAAACTAACTTTTACAGTTCAATACATGGAAAATGACAATATAATATAGAAAATAATAACCTTTAAAAAAAATAACAATAAAAAATGGAAGTTAATCCAATTTAATTCATTAATAAAATCAATTAAAAAAAAATAATATAAATAATTTAATTTAATAAATATCACTTTAATTGTTTTTTAAGAGTTGCCCATTTTTTTATTTTTAAAAAATGACAATGTTTGCGTATTAATGTCAGTGTCTAAAATAACAATTTTTTCATTGTCATTATCTATTTTGCGCATTAGGGTGCAAAATATTTTGCACATCATATACCTACTATGAATTTAATTATGGCCCGTTTTGAAAATCCATGTTTTAAATTGTCCATACTGCCTTTCATACTGTCGTCTGGATTTTTCCGGTAGAAGATTAATTGTAACAAGTTTGGCTGCATCTGATATTTCTGGTGGGGTACAGGATAAGGCATCTTCACTTTCGAGACTCTCCATTAGTGTATTAGGTATTTTACTTTAAAAAACTAGCAATATTTAGCACTCACAATTTCAATAATGAAAGTGAAAAACGTTTGTTGTCAAACATATTGGTTTCCGTAGTGATATCTGGGACATATTCGACTACTATGTTTTTAAAAATTAATTTGCATTAAATATTATCTATTATAATACAAAATATTGTTTTATGGTTTTAGTTTAATGAAAGTAAAGTCGTTGTAGAAAAAATATTGTTTCCAACTCGTGTGCGAAATTCTTTGGTCATCTCGAACAATTTTTTGACTTGGCTGCGCCTCGTCAAAAAATTTTTGTTCTCGATCAACAAAGTAGTATTTCACACCCTAGATACAAAAATAACTAATCATTAAGAACCACAACATTTAAAAGTTCCTGTCATCGAAAAAATTCTTTGCACCGTGTCACCACTCTTCAGATATTCTAGCAGCGGTTCTCAAACTTTTTTGGTGACGGAACCCTTTTGGGAAGCAAAATACTTGATGGAACCCTACAATAAAACAATAGTTTTTAAAAGGGTATTCTTTATTAATAAGCATAATAAAAGTACAATGTAACAGTTACTAATTATTACTTACTTTACCACAAGGCAAGTACAATAATAGAAGATATTAAAAAAGAAAAAATCTAACTAATGGGAGGTATGAAACTGTTTTTTATTTTTCATCAATTGGTTGATATCAGGTTTGATAGAAGACAGTTGAAGTCTCATACCAGGTTCGGCGTCCAGTCTATTGCGATATTTTGTTTTCGTGGCTGCATAGGTTGAGAATCCTGTTTTGCACAAATATGTTGTTGGGAACGGGAGAAGAATATTCAGAGCCATTTTGCCAAGCATTGGATATTCATCACGGATTCTGCACCAAAAATCGTTGAGAGGCGTCGTTTTGAACAGTGACTCCATACTTGTGTCTGATGACATTTCTAAAAGAGATTCATATATCTCGTTTGACATATTTTCGGGCTTTTCCAAGTTGGGTAAAAAAGGATTATGAATCCATGAATTCAGTTTAATTTTTGTATTCTGTTCTTCGGGAAAATACTTTTCAAAAGATGCGCGCATCGAACTGAGATATTGGACCAATTCTTCAAACACATTATCTTGAAACATTTCTGAGTCGTTATCGCTAGCAAACTCACTGAGTGACGTAAAGCTTTCTATTTCTTTCTTACCAACGCAATAATAATCCAAAAATCTAATTTTCTTTTGAAGGCAGTTATTTTGTCATAGGCCTGAAACACTGTTGTCTGTTTACCTTGCAATGATAAATTCAATTCGTTCAGTTTTTGAAAGATATCCGCCATAAAAGACAATCGGAACAACCAAGTTTTATCATACAAACGGTCCTTCAAATTAAAAGAAGTATCTGCTGAAAGAAACATTTGTAACTCGGCTCTAAGTTCAAATAGCCTAGTTAAAGTTTTACCCCGAGACAGCCATCGCACTTCTGTATGGAGCAGCAGTGTTTTATGTTTGCTGCCATAATCTTCACACAATAATGAGAACAATCGGGATTGTAGTGGTCGTGATTTGATAAAATTAATTATTTTTACCGCTTCATCCATAACTAATTTTAGATTTGACGGCATTTGCTTCATCGCAAGTGCTTGTCTATGCAGAATACAATGGCTGGAACTACAATTAGGCGCTTTATTTTTTATTCGTGACACTGCTCCTGCTGTTTTACCTGTCATCGCCTTGGCCCCATCTGTACAAATGTCAATGCAATTGTTTCAACTGAGATTATTTTCTTCAAAAAATATATTTATTTTATTAAAAATTTCTTCCCCGGTAGTGTTTGTGAGCAGCGGTGAACACATAAGCATGTCTTCTTCAAAAGAACTTTTATATGGATATCTCACGATAACCAGCAAGATAGCCAAACCAGCGACATCAGTTGACTCGTCCATTTGCAAGGCAAATCGTGTTTTTTGTAGACGTGTAACTAGTTCTTGTTTGACGTAGCTTGCCAGATCATGGATTCGCCGTGAAACAGTATCGTTTGATAGCGGCACAGTAGAAAGATGCTTTGCAGATTTTTCATCGAGCATATACATTTTGTTATGTCTAATACACATGGCTTTATTAAATTCTCAGCGATAGTGTGCGCTTCACCTGCTTGTGCAATGCGATAGCTAACTAAATATGATGCCTCCGTGGCCTTTTCGTTGATAGTTTTTGTTACATGCATCATATTTTTTTGACTTTCCAATAACTGATCTTTTTTACGAACAAAAAATTCTTTATTCTTGTCTTTAGACTCGGGGTGTACAGTTTGTAAATGTCGGCGCAATTTGGCAGGTGCCATGGAACTATTAGGAAGCAGTTTACTACATAGCATGCAGAGAGGTGAGCCGTTGGAATCAACAAATCCGAAACTGATATATGATTCATCATACTTCCTTTTTTTCGTCTTTGAAACCGTCGAGCTTGACGTCGTGGCATCATCGTCTGGATCGGTGATTGCTATATTCTCCGCGCGTACTGCTTTTGAACATTCAGCGTCCTTAGAAGATGTTGTTGCAACACGTTTAACACCTTTAAGCCAACGTTCCATTCTTCTTTATTTATAATGTTACACGTCAGGATGGTGGGGTCTAAATAATGCACAATCGTTACTGCGTATAAGAGACTAAGTTTAGTACAATGAAGAAATGTATAAAACTGAGACAACAGAATACAGCAGGCAGTAGAACAATGAACACTAGTTTATCGCTAGCGAGCTTGTAAGTAGGTAGGTAGGAACTTATCGCTCCGAACGCTAATCGTCAACTGACTGACGAGGTGCGACGCGCGATCGCCGCTTTTATACTTAGTCCTAGACTCGATCTCGAATATACTCGAGTGGGCGCCTTTGATAAACAAAAAGCAAAAATAAAAAGAGAAATATAAAAATTGCGTTGTAAACAATTCAGAGGCGGCTTTTATCAAAGGGACTGCGCGCTCACAAGTATACAAGTATACATGTTGATATCAAACTTATGAGATATTGTACCAGCTATTGTAACACATGTTTATACAAATACAAATAAATAAATAAATATACCTACGCGCGGCCGCGGAGTCAAAACGTTCGACCAGAGAGAGGTGTTTTGATTTTTTTTCTAAATTCTAGAGGAACCCCTACAGAGGTATCGCGGAACCCTAGGGTTCCGCGGAACACACTTAGAGTATAGCTGTATCTATAGATTCATACGAAATGAGAGTAAAAACTTGACGTTGAAAATTATTTTTATTTGACTGACTAAAACAATACAAGTCATGTTACACCCAATAGGTAAAAAGGTAAAATCAAATTAAGTGAGGTTGAACATTGTTTCTTTAACACTCTCCCTCAATGGAAGCATCAAAAAATTTGGAAATTAAATTCTCAAAACATTCTTTTGAAAGGGGTTTGGTAAATACATCAGCTAAATTTTCTTTTGAAGAGACATAATTTAATTCGATATCTCCTGCTGCCATTCTTTCTTGAATAAAGTGGTAATGAACATCAATATGTTTGCTTGTTTGGTGAAGTATATGATTGGCAGATATATGTATAGCTGCTTGATTATCACACAACAGTAGAGGTTTTTTTGTTTCTTTCAAATCCCTCAAAATATATGACATCCAAATAGCTTGGCGACAAGAAAGTGAAAGGGCCATATATTCAGCTTCTGTGATTGATACTGCGACACTTTGCTGTTTCTTTGTGGACCATGATACTACTGCTGTACCATACAAACCAAGGTAACCTCCAATTGATCTTCTACTATCTACGTCATTAGCGTAAGAAGCATCGCTATATATTACTAAATGGGCTTCAGTTTCGTGTCTGTATATTAGCCTTCTGTGGACTGTCCCTTTTAAATAGCGAAATATATGTTGTATCATATTCAAGTGAGCTTCTGAAGGATCGGTACTAAACTGTGACAATAAATTTACGGCAAAAGCAATATCAGGTCTAGTTCCCATCGACAAATATAACAGACTACCTATTTTCGATTGGTATAATAAAGTATTTGCTTTTTTTTCAGACTCTGTACGTTTCTGTGGTTTAGCACCCAAGTCTATAGGTGTAGATGCCGCTTTGCAGTGCAATAAATTATATTTTTCCAAAATGTTTAAAATGTACTGTTCTTGTGAGAGTGTTACAAAATCTGCATGCCAATTTATTTGAAATGAAAGCAAAAAAGTTGGCGTTCCCAAAGATGTCGCCTCAAAATGTTTAAATATCGTTTTTTCAAGAAACGTCATTTTATCGTGATTTGCAGCAAGAAGTAATAAGTCATCTACGTAAAAAGCGATTATTTGTTCACCATCTTTTGATACAAACAAGCATGGATCTGATAATGATTGCTCCAAATTAACTTTCTTTAGGACACCTACTAATTTTTGATTCCACTGTCGAGGAGATTGTTTGAGTCCATAAATGCTTCTTCTCAGTAGACATACTCTCCCTGATTTTGTAATCAATCCCTCTGGAATTTTCATGTAAACTGTACAATCTATATCTCCATTCAAAAATGCCGTCTTTATATCCATTTGTTTGGCGACCATTTTCCTATGTACACAGTGAGCTAATAACATCCTTATTGTATCATATCTTACAACGGGGGAAAAAGTCTCTCCGTAATCAATTCCCTGCACTTGACTAAATCCTTGTGCTACTAATCTAGTTTTAAATTTTATAACTTCACCTTTATCAGATAATTTCTTTTTAAAAATCCATTTACAACCTATTAAACGATGATTTGAACCTGGTTGTTCAACGAGATCCCAAACATGGTTTTTCTCCATACTTTCTAATTCGCTCTGTATTTCCATTTTTCTGCTTCGGAACAACTTATTGCTTCTAAAAAATTTGCTGGTTCCTCCAAAGAAAAATTACAGTAATAGTCATCATAACTTTTTGGACAATGTTTGAGGCGATTACTTCTACGTAAATTAGAATTTACAATTTCATTCCTGTTATTTTCGCTTACTGAAGTATTTTCTTGAGTGTGTTCTTCAAGATCTTTAAAATGAATATTTTGGACTTCATTTGATTGATTATTTTCTTTTAAAGTGACATTGTCTGTTAAAGTCATATTTCTGATATTCTTGTCAATTGACACAACCAGGTTTTCTTTATTGGTACTGGTAGGATTTGTATTTTCTTGACTTGTTTCAAAGGTAGGTATTGTTTCACGTGCACTATCTTCGCTTAAATTATTTGGAGCATGTTCTGGTGTTTCAAACATATTTGGGTCTTCATTATTAACAAATTTAAAATCTCTTGAAATTATGACTTTCTTACCCGTTAGTCTGGGCCCATAACCTGTTCAGATATTCTATAGATTCATACGAAATGAGAGTAAAAACTTGACGTTGAAAATTATTTTTATTTGACTGACTAAAACAATACAAGTCATGTTACACCCAATAGGTAAAAAGGTAAAATCAAATTAAGTGAGGTTGAACATTGTTTCTTTAACAACCACCTACATCTTGTATTATTTAAGGTAGGAGTATCAACATGCTTGCCAACCTATAACCTATTTCGCGTAGATTTATTTATGTTTTCTCGCTTTTATACAAAATTTAAAGGAAATCAGTATCGACTTGATATTCTATAGGTCATAATTGACATATTTAATAAATATCAAGGAATTTCATAACATATTTTAGGAGAATTGTATAGCGAAAAATATCGGGTAAGATTTTTTTTTAACATTATTATGTCATTGTCACTCATTGTTCTTTCACTATACAATTCTCCGAAAATAAGCAATGAAATAAATTGATATTTTTGTAATATATCAGATACTACCTAAATAATGTACCGACGATATTGATTTTCTTTAAATGTTAGTTATTAAAATAATAAACTCAAAAAATCAACGCGAAATAGGTTATAGGTTGGCAATAGATTGAATGACGTTGAGAATTCAACCTTAAGCATATTTTTTACACAGTTGTGAAGCCAATCATAGAGGCTAAAAACTGGCGTTTACAGAATTTACATGTCACTTTTAGTTTTCGAAATAATTGGCCTGGGAGTTTTTATTGAAACACCCGGTATATCTCCGGGTTCCCAAATTTTCCACTAAAAGTAATGATTTTTTTCTTATACGTAGCAAACAGGTGTAAGATTGGATCAAATCTATTTATTAAATTCATATGTTTTTTCACAATTTATTACAAGAGCTTTTTAATAACTTAAGTTCGTAACAAAATATATAAAACAATAAGTATTCATAAAATCAATAACTGGGCTTTAAAAAGTATTCAGTGCGCGTTGCTTTGAATATACAGGGTGTAACAAATTCGATTATCACTACAGGGATCTCGTAAACCGTAAGAGATACGAAGATGGTTAAATGGGGGCAAAGTTGCACAATTTGATGCCTAACCATAATTTTTTTTTTTTTTTTTTTTTAATAATTGGCATTTGGCTAATTAGCCATGCAGCCAGTCGCAAAGTAAAAAAGAAGAACATTATTATACGAAACATATAAACAGGGACACACGCTTCACGCCACTGGGGTCTGTCAGGGCGACTTTATTTAAAAACACACAGGGAATGAAGACCACTAAAAAAAAAGGGGTTTACATATAAGGAAAAAATAGGGCAGGTTTGTTTTTAAAAATGATTAAAAGTTACAATTTTAAATTGACCTTATATAAATATGTTACAAGAACATTAAATATTTTTATTTACAACCATGTATGTAATAATGACATTTCACCTATCTTTGAAAGGTGGAAAGTTGACGTTTCTTGACTTTTACTTTCCACCCGGGTGGAAAGTGAGCACTTTCCACCCGGGTGGAAAGTAAAATTGTTATTTTTTGTAATTTTATTAAAAATCGATATCTCAAAATAGTAAATTTTTTTTTTTTTAAATTTTAATAAAAATCGATATCTCAAAATAATATACAAACACACCAACACACAACTCATTACACAAATTCAACAACAATAATTTTATTTTTTATTTCTTTAAATGAATTATACCTAAATGACATTTATAAAAAACAAAAAATTAACATGGTTTATGTTTTACTTATTTACATTAAATATTACATTGGCATTATTGTAGGCAGTCACAGATATGTTTAAACCTTGCTGAAATTCTTCTTTTGAAAGGTTTATTTCATGATTATTTGAAGTTAAAGTAGTGTTAGTAAAACTTGAACTTGGCTTTGAAATCAATTTTGCCGTATTAACCTGAGTAGAAACCGAACTGTCTATGTATCCCTCAGCTACTGTGCTAGATTTCCAGCCTCCTAACCGCTTTATTTGCATAAGATCGCCACCGTTATTTGCGAGCAAAGTAGCCGCTGTTCTTCTGAAACAGTGACCAGTAAAACCTTCAGTATTCAGCTTCAGAAAAGCTGCAATTTTTTTTGGAAACTGACTTAAAGTGTTGTGCCCAATACATTGTTTACTAATTTTTCCATATCTTATTTGCATAAAAAGCTTTCCATCCTGTATATTTTTCCGTAAAGTTATGTACTCCTTAAGTGGTGCAATCCATTTATTATCAGTTATCATAAATGATCGTGGCTGGTACGTTTTGCTATTTTGTATTTCAATCGCGACCTTTTCTTCTAAAAAGTGAACGTCTGTTGTTTTCATTTTGTATAATTCATCTGATCGGCAGGCGCCTGAGACACCAATAACCAATGCGACCTACAAATGTATAAAATAATAAGTTAATATAGAAATAGTCAACCTTTTAGCCTAAAATACCTTTTGAACAAGAAATTCCATAGGTGCTTGTTCCAAAAATGTTTCAATATTATCCATAGACAGTGTGGTCGATTTTTTCGGCTTGTATCCTTTGTTTTGCTTTTTTAAAAATGCTAATAGCTTTGCGTGTTTAGATATGTCTACTTTTTCCCTAATTGATAGAGTGGTCCTCAACATTGAATATATTGACCAAAGCGTTGATATTTTCTTTGTCTTGGCATTTTCACTAAAATAAGCTAGTAGCGCCGATTCAGAACCAGGATTTTGAACTTTGTTTCCAATACACCATTCTTTAAAACAGTTATATGCCTTGTCATATCTCGGGCGGCTTTTAGTTGGCAGAAGATCTTCTTCTACTATTTTTGCTGCTTCTCGAATTTCTGGGGGAGTAGCAGCCAAATCAAATTCCTCATCTGAGAGCATTTTTTTGGTGTTTTGTAAAAACTTTGACACTAACGTTTTAAAAAAATAATATATTGTTTAGTGACATGGAAACCATATTCCAAAAATGATATTTGCCATCTTGATGTGTATTATTACCTACGTTATTTTATCACCTGCGGTTATTTGAAATTCTAAATGTCTGTCTACTTTTGCAATGGAAAAGTCAAAATGACATTTACCTTTTAATAATTATTTGAACTCAAAATAATAAGAAGTGGATGTTGGATGTGGTTGTAAATAAAATAGTATACAAACCTCGGTGAAAAGTTTCATTACTGTCTCTGAGATATAGTTTACCTCGACGCTTCGCGTCTCGGTAAACTATCTAATCTCTCGACAGTAATGAAACACTTTCCACCTCGGTACGTAATATACTATTATATTTCCTAGTGACAAAAGGTATAGGATATTAAAAGGGCACTCGACTTTACATTCTTAAATCAATTGCTTGAAGAGGCTATTAATTTCATTTTCATACTAACCATAATTCAAAAAGAAATTATTTAGATTCCGAGTACTTCCGGAGATATTCGAAAGAAACCGAAAAACTGTCAATAAGATTTTTTTGTTTTGCGCCTTTAATGTATGAGATAAAAGAAAACCAATCACACCTTTTCAGGGCCACTTTTAATCCTTTCTTAGAATATGTAATCAGTTTTGCCATACAACGTTTCATTTTCCTAAATCCATCATTAATTTCACTATTTTAAATACGGACCTGGATGTTTTCCATTTTTCAATAAAAGACCTAGGACATCTTTATTCAAAGCCTAGGCTAAATATTAATTTTAAAAAAGAATTGACGCTCTAATGTAGATTTTATTAAGATTTTTCTAATCCGACCCTGTGTTACACAATAGCCATTTGTTTTATTAACCACGTCATCTTTTGTGTAACAATTTAAACTAGCTCCTTAAAAGAATACTATAAAATTCGTAAAATTGACAATAATCGTAATACAAATTCTTGCTAATGATATTAGATTTTATTTAATTAACAATAATAATATTTTTTAATATTAATAAAATGAATTTAAACTTCACGAAAAAACATTATAAGCAATATTAGCCAAATAAAAAAAATACTCCTGAATAAAAGAAGTTGCCATATAAAAATTAATTATTAATTACATGTTCAAAAATATTTCCCTGGACAGCGACACCGATTAATTAATCAATTATTATACCAATGTTGGTAAATAAATAGAAGGTAAGATCCGTTCGATTTTTATAAATTTTTGTATTTTGATGCTTATAAATACCTATTATAACTGAGATGTAAAACATTTTTAAGGTATTCTTTTGAATATTATGTTAATGGAGATTTTTAATTTTGTTATTATTTTTAAAAAGCTAGTTTAAATTATTACATAAAGAAGATGTCGTTATTAAAACGAAATGGTATTGTGTAACACAGGGTCGGATTAGAAAAATCTTAATAAAATCTACATTAGAGCGTTAATTCTTTTTTAAAATTAATATTTAGCCTAGGCTTTGAATAAAGATGTCCTAGGTCTTTAATTGAAAAATGGAAAAAATCCAGGTCCGTATTTAAAATAGTGAAATTAATGATGGTTTCAGGAAAATGAAACGTTGTATGGCAAAACTAATTACATATTCTAAGAAAGGATAAAAAGTGGCCCTAAAAAGGTGTGATTGGTTTTCTTTTATCTCCTACATTAAAGGCGCAAAACAAAAAAATCTTATTGACAGTTTTTTGGTTTCTTTCGAATATCTCCGAAAGTACTCGGAATCTAAATCATTTCTTTTTGAATTATGATTAGGCATCAATTTGTGCAACTTTGCCCCCATTTAACCATCTTCGTATCTCTTACGGTTTACGAGATCCCTGTAGTGATAAACGAATTTGTTACACCCTGTATATATCATTATCATGCCGTTAACGGGGAAATTAGCTATTCGTTGACATTATTCAAGTTTCATTTGTGGTTTTACTGCAAGAAAATTGTTTAGAAATATAGGTTTATTGCATTTATGGCGCCGTCTAAAAGTTCATGCGACCAAAGCCAATTTTGCAACAAATGTAATGCTAAATATCCCGCAATTATTATTTGTCATTTCTTTATTACCTTATCAACGACAATTTTTAGACCGCGCCAACTTGGTGAAATATTCAGAAGATTTGAACACAACTTTAAACAATTCAATGTTGGGTTGCACGAAGTTTTCAAATAATAATTAATTAACCACATCAAAGTTGCCCGATTAGTAAATCATCAATTAAGCTAAACGGGCCACTTTGATTGTGATATCTGCCAATGTAATTGATGTCAAAGTAGCTGGTTAGGTAAATAGTGTTTAAAATCTTTGTGCTCCCCGACATAAAACATACAGAATGCAAAAAAGTTCAATTTTATTATACCTCTTTATTTCCGTGCTTTTAGAACATTTATACAGAGTGGTCCAACGAAAACTTAACACCTCGATTTTCCTGCTTTAAAATGAAAACTGTGGAAAATCGCTCGGACCCGTCCCGTCCGGTTAAACCGGAAGTAACACTATTGGAAAGATAATAAAAATCGAAGATAGGGACATGTAAGCCGTTTTGCTCTAAGACGTACAGTTAGAAAGCTAGACGCTGTCAAAGTTCAAAAATGTAATTTTTCAAGAGTCAATATCTCGGAAACTGTTAAGTATAGACTAATAATGCTTTTATTAAAAAATGTTCAGAATTTTATGCAGAATCCAAAAAAATTATATAAAATACGGGTATCCATTTAAGATTTAGATCTTACCCCCCTCCCTCCTAGGGGCTTGAAGTAACAAGATTGACAATATACGCAAAAGATGTCCCCCTCGAAATAAAAATCGACGGGTCCGAGCGATTTTCCACATTTTCATTTTAAAGCAGGAAAATCGAGGTGTTAAGTTTTCGTTGGACCACCCTGTATAATCGTGTCGTTTGAGCAATGATAGCTTTTTCTAGCCGGGATCCTCTTATTATTTTCCCTTTATGGTAAGCTTGTGGCAATACCTTCTCTTTGTTTTAGGACAATAATTTCTGAAGGGATTTGCCACGCAAAGTTCTGCTCTACGGGCAGGACTGTTAAAACCTTATTGTGTAACAAGATCAAAAGAAGCCATAAAAATAATGCCGCGTGTTGAGAGAAAACAGATCCTAAAACAGGACTAAATTTTATCTGAATAAACACGTTGCGCTGACATTAAGGTGGGAGTATCAACAGGCAACCTATTTCGCGTAGATTTTTTTATGTTTTCTAGCTTTTACACAAAATTTAAATAACATCAGTATCGACTTGATATTCTATAGGTAATAATTGACATTTAATAAATAGCAAGGAATTTCATAACTTATTTTAGGAGAATTGTATAGCGAAAAATATCGGGTAAGATTTTTTTTAACATTATTATGTCATTGTTCTTTCACTATATAATTCTCCCAAAATTAGCAATGAAATAAATTGATATTGTTGTAATATATCAGATATTACCTAAGTAATGTGCGGACTGATTTTATTTAAATGTTAGTTTAAAAAACAAAGCGAAATTATATTATAGGTTGGCAATAGATTGAATTACGTTAAGAATGCCACCTTAAATAAATAAACTGATACACAAAGTAAGTAAGCAAACAATTAATTTTTAAAGGTTTTATTTATAATAAAAAGAAAACGCAGGTAAAGGCACCATCACTAAGGGATAAATGATAAAAGGAAGATTGAAAATAAAAAAACTATCGCTGCTAAACAAACTTGAAAAGCCCTAAATACAGACTGTCCATTTTGAGTGCCGTGCAGAGTGGGTTACCCAGAGTACTCGATTTAAAAAACTTACGGTAGTACTTTATTTTTAAGATTTTTTTATATTCGCAATAATAAAGGTAAGTAAGTAGATTCCTTAATATACAGTGTCCTTTAACATCTTGATGATATTTATTTTATTAAATAATACATTTAATTAAAATTCATTTTCGGGACATTGATTAACAAGGTTTAAAAAAATTGCTTCCTCGAATGCGGTCACCGGACAAAATTGCCATTTTTAAATAAAATTAGGAAATATCAAAAAGTTCTTTTTCACCTCCTTATACTTGTACCAAATTTGACGACAAAATTAAGGGGATTGATGCTATTTTTTATGTATCAGATATGCATATTATGTTATTATACATTATTTTTTAAAATAGATATTCGGAAAAACTGAAAATTCTCGTTTTGGTTTTTATTTTTTTCTAGCTTTATTTACAGAGATAGCGAAAAATCAATTTTACATTTTAATTGCCGCTTTTTATTTCCTATGCCATCTCGCTATCAGATAATAATTCTGACCTTTCGTCTTTTGGGTACCATCATTAGGTGTGTATTTTTAAATACGGACATGTATTTTTAATGCAGTTTCGTAGACTTTGTATCTAATAACATAATAATGCAATACTAATCAAATATCAACGTTTCGATCCCAATAATGGCATCTTGAAACGACAATTTTCGATCTTTTACGAATATCTTTGGAAGTACTCGGATTCTTTCAGTCATGTTAGTACACTTCAAATCGCGCAACTTTGCTGCCATTGAATCTTAGATTCGTCTCCTATTTACAAAGATAAAAATTGACGATATTTTTGGGTCGAAACGTTGATATTTGATTACAATATTACTTTGTTATACACAAATTTTAAAGCCCGGACCTGTCTATTTTCCCATTCGTCAAACGATAATGTTGCAGTGCGCATGTCTAATAGTTCCCAGTTTTGTTTACATGCGCGAGGCCATAAAACTGCCACATTCGTGATTATTGTTTGTTTATCTAAAGGTAAATTGTCTATGGTATTTCCTCATTTCCCATTTCATTTCTCTTTGTCGCTGATAAGTCTTTTGTTTATACTTTTTTTTTCAGGTTACCTACTATTAAAGTGCAGTATTCTGCATGTCTTTGTTTTACTTCCATACTCTATACCATATCTTTTTTACATACTTAGTATTTTACATTGTTATTTAAAAATACTGGCTTAAATTATAAAAAAAAAAAACTGTTTAAACCAAAAAAACCAGGTTTTTTGTTTTTTTTAGAAAAACCGGATTTTTTTCCAACCCTGATTATGGGATACAGTAAAACAAAGTTGAACTTGTAAATTTCCACTATATTAACTAGAAAAATGACATGTTTCGCTAACACTTCGTCAGATGACAATAAAGGTAAAAATTAAAAATTGGGGTGCAATGAAATTAAATTATTGAAGATGTAAATAAAACAATGGAAGGGTTACAATAGCGGGAAAAACCCAATAGAGGGTTTAAAAATTAAATTAAATTATTTTAAATCAATTTAATTCAATTTATTCACCCCAATTTTTAATTTTCGCCTTTATTAAATCATTGTCATCTGACGAAGCTACAGTGTTACCGAAACATGTAATTTTTTTAGTTAATGTAGTGGAAATTTACAAGTTCAACTTTGTTTTACTGTATCCCATAATACTATAATTATGGATTTCCACCTAGTATCGGCTGAATCAATTAATTAACAAGGAATAATAAACTTCGATAAAAAAAAGACGTGTCCGTATTCAAAATTACATACCTGATGGTGGTAGTCGAAAGACGAAACGTCAGAATCAATATCTGATAGCAACATGCTATAGAAAATAAAAAGTGGCAATGAAAATTTTGACGGCCTTTTTCCGCAACGAGGCCAATCACCGACGCCAGGGAATTTGTCATACACTATCTGGTAATTTTACCGAATCCCTCTTTGTCGAGGGTAGGGTTCTTTAACGTGCCAACATCCATGACACGGGGCCCACAGTTTAACGTCTCTTCCGAAAGACGGCGCACCTCTTAAACCAAATTCCAAATTTAACATCGACGTTGCCGGCACCGGGAATGGAACCCGGGCCTACGATCTGTGAGGCCGCTGCGCTGACCACCAGACCACAACGCCGATCAATGAAAATTTAAAATTTATGAGTAAAGCGGTCATGAGAAAATTCTGGAAATTACTTTCAAGTTCCTCATTTCGCCGCAAGGGGGCACAATTGAAAATTAGTTTTTTAAATTTTAAATTTCTCCGAAAATTCCCATATTAAGGTATAACTCTGATTATATTATTGGAAAGCTTAGACAATTCTGCATCATTTTGGTTTAAGGCTTGTTGGCGTACCGACCTTGATAAGAGTGGGGGAAGCTATTGAATGTGTAAACATTAAAATCGCTGTAACTTCTAAACGACTTATCCGATTTTACTATATTTAAGCTTGTTTGGAAGGAAAAGGTAAGTACCCTCAATCGACGTATCCAATGGTACACGATAGTTTCTAATAAAATTGCTAGAGGGCGCAATTTGTAATAATAACAGTTTTTTTGATTTTATCCCGAAAATTCAAATCATACGGTATACCTCCGACATCATAATCGGAAAGTAGATGGAATTTACAAGAAAAGATGTGAAAACCGCAGTTCGATATCTTTGTTCGTTTCAGAGTTATTGCCAGAACAATAATTTTTTATACAAATTGCGCCCTCTAGCAATTTTATTAGAAACTATTGTGCACCAATGGATACGACAATTGAAGGTACTTCCAAACAAGCCTAAATTTAGTAAAATCGGATAAGTCGTTTAGAAGTTACAGCGATTTTAATGTTTACACTTTCAATAGCTTCTCCCACTCTTATCAAGTGAAAGTTTAAACATTAAAATCGCTGTAACTTCTAAACAACTTATCCGATTTTACTAAATTTAAGCTTTTTTGGAAGAAAAAGGTAAGTACCTTTAATTGTCGTATCCAATGCTACAAGATAGTTTCTAATAAAATTGCTAGAGGGCGCAATTTGAATTAAAAGTTGTTTTGGCAATAATTCTGAAACGAAAAATATCGAACTGCGGTCTTAACATTTTTTCTTGCAAATTTAATCTACTTTCCGAATATGATGTCACAGTTATACCGTATGATTTGAATTTTCTGGATAAAATCAAAAAAACTGTTATTATTACAAATTGCGCCCTCTAGCAATTTTATCAAACACTATCGTGTACTGCTGGATACGACAATTAAAAGTATTTACCTTTCCCTTCCAAACAAGCTTAAATTTAGTAAAATCGGATAAGTCATTTAGAAGTTACAGCGATTTTAATGTTTACACATTCAATAGCTTCCCCCACTCTTATCAAGGTCGGTACGCCAACAAGCCTTAAACCAAAATTATGCAGAATTGTCTAAGCTTTCCAATGATATAATCAGAGTTATACCTTAATATGGGAATTTTCGGAGAAATTTAAAATTTAAAAAACTAATTTTCAATTGTGCCCCCTTGCGGCGAAATGAGGAACTTGAATGTAATTTCCAGAATTTTCTTATGACCGCTTTACTTACAAATTTTTTTTCCGAAAGCTGTACGATTAATGGTTTCCGAGATAAAGCCGGCCTCCATTATTAATGGGCCACCCTGTACATTCAGTTTTTTGTGAATATCCTCGGAAGTACTAGGAATTGTCCAAATTGTTTAACGGCTTGTTAATCATGTTTGAATTGAATTTACACATAAGGAACCCACGTAACTCAATAATATTGCTAAAAAAACTTTTAAAAATAAAGAACAGTAAAAAAAAATTGAAAAATAAGGGTATAAAAATGCATCTCATTCCAGATGTGAAACCAGTATTGCTTAGAGATTCAAAGCTAGAAAGTCAGTAAGTCTAAAGCTCGTTGAAGAAAACTCGTTAAAAATACTAATGGCCAAACAATAAAAATTTAAAAAAAAACAACAGACTAACATCGGCGCATTTACAGAAGTGCCAAACTATTTTTAGTTTCCGAAAGTTCGAGAAATTTGTTGAAATCGTCCAAAACTAATTATCGCCTAAGCAACTTGAAAACTTTCATTACTGGGGAAAAGTGTTTGAATACAAAAACAGTACTTCTCCCTTCTCTAAGAGATGAGTTTGTCGGTCTTTTTGGATGACGTCCGACTTTGAAGTTAAAATTAGCACCCTAATTTTCTTCAGGAACCTGGACTTTTCATTTAATTGTTTAGAAGATCTTCGCGTCCCGGGGCACATCCACAATTTGTAAACTAGCAAGCCAATAATAAGCAGAAAAAATCTCTACGACGTTTACACAATAAAGCCATAGCCATATAACAACAGGTAAGTACATGATTTTTGCCAGACGCGGATTGCACTATATAAAAATTTCTAGTAGGTCTTCGAAGTATTTTTATTTCGGATTTAGCGGCGGGAGAACGACGACCGAATGGCTTCGCTATTAAACTTACACAAACAAACGTTACCGAGGCGACCAAAATGGTCGACTGTTAATATCGATAATAATATTATTTTAAAAACCACTATTAGATCAATAGAAACCACTATTAGATCAATAGAGGTGCAATAGATCAGAATTTATCATGAACAAACCTGTTGATCTATACCTATGAATTGTCTTCCGGTGACAGTAAAAGCGCAGCGCACGTACTTTAAATACAAATTAAAAAAATAATTTTTGGAAACGAATGTTTCTAAGTTACCGTTTTCTGTTATACGTATGTGGAAAATACCGTCTCCTGCATTCAGGTTAAAAATTTAGTACGAGCATTGAATATCAAACTATAAGAATAGCGGATCTTCGAGAAAACTTGACAACCTTGTTTTAGACTGTATTGGAGATGGTTTGGCCGCCATTGTGGAGTTGATAGTAAATCTAACCTTAAATCTATAGCTATAAATGCAGCGCCTCAGCAACAGATGTCTCAAATTCACTGATGTGATATCGTGGTGTTGCCGCGTATCGTATTTTATTGGAATTTTTAGGGACTTAAGCATTTTTAAGAGACAATAAAATAGGAGGTTCTCAATTCCAGCCGAATGTATGTTTTTGATAATAATATGTATTTTTTACAAACGGATGCGATAATTAACTTTAAATAAATACGAGATAAATTAATTTATTAATGAAAAGTGTCTTTCGTAATGAAAAATATATATTCCAATAGACAAAATATTGTGTTGTGTTAACGTTGAAATTTGTTATTTAGTAAATAAAATAGGTAAGTATAGTAGGTATTATTTATATTATTAATGGTGGTAAGTATAACTAAAATAAGTTTTATTTCGTCGAAAAATAGCAAAATACGTAATACACTAAATACAAACAAACTGGATGTATCTTTAAGTAAGAAAGTAAAAACCTACTTATTTTAACCATTTTAAAAAGTAGTAATAATTGCAAATAAAAACCAAGTTATACAAACCGCACATCATTCATATTTTACCCAACAGCCTAGGTATGTATTGAACAGTGAGAGTCGTCATTTAATTCTGTTAGAAATAGAAAACATGGCAGTCAATATGTTTTCATGTAATTAACGTAGGAACGTCAAAAGGTTGAAAATATTATATGCTATTAAGCAATTAAAAATAGAGACATTTTTAAGTCTAGACTATACTATAGGTAGGAAAATAAATGTAAGCTACTTAAATGTAGGATAGGTGTAGATATATTTATACTTATGTGAAATCAAGTTTTACGATAAGCTATAAAAATAAATTTTAAAAAATCCATGCAGAGGCTTGTCGTTAGTGGCTGCATTAACACGATTTATTGTTGGTGAACTCATTGTGCTATTTATGAATTTAACGTAGCAGATTTAGGAAATCTGCTTATATGGCCTTCTTATAGTTTGATATTCAATGGGTAAACATTGGTTAAAATTAGCGCGCACTACAAACTGTACCCATCTCTCGATTTGTTTAAAGTTGTTTTGTCCAATTAAAGTTATTCATAAAAAGAACGACAAGAAATGTTTAACGTTAAAACCTAGGGACGTTCAATTAAGTGACTTTCCGGAAGGGACATGATACTTAAGTGATGGTTCTGTGTGGGCGATGAGTTGCGAGCGACCAATGGATGGCGAGTCAAAGGACGAGCCACCATCGGGAGATAAATGCGCGGAAATCTTGCGCCTCCGCCGTATGGGCGCGAGATTTCCGCGCATGCGCATTATTAATCTCCCGTTAACTGCTCGTCCTTTAACGCGCCGTCCATTGGTCGCTCGCGAATCATCGCCCACACAGAACCACGAACGTTCCACGTCAATTGTGTATCTGCCCCAGAACACAAATTTATACCACATTCATCTATAAACGTTGAATTAATAAATTAAACGATTTTCCATAATACATGATGAGAGAAAGAGAGATGACAAGACTGCAAATGCTGTATTCAACCATATGATTTGTGTGGCCTGAACCTCTATTCTAGACGCGAATTTCTTCCAAAAAATGAAAAAAAAAAGTCCAGGTCCGTCGGACGTCAGCCTAAAAGACCGACAAACGCTTTTCGTAGAGAAAGGAAACACTTTTCCCCAAAGCCGAAAGTTTCCGAGTCGAGACGATTTAGCTAATTCCTCGATATTTCGGTAACCAAAAGAAAATCGGCAACATAGCCTGTGCTGTCAATGAATCGTAAATCGCTACTAAGGTCGTGAGTAGTAATAAATGGAGGTTTCACCATTAAGTACGCACCGACTTCTGCGCATGCTCCACCAGCGCACCGTAGTTTTTGAGCTGTTTATTAAGGCTCCTTTTATACTGGGATTCACATTTAACGTAGCGCTTAAAGCTTCTGTTTCCTACAAAGCGGCACCGCAAGAGAGCGGCCGATTTTGCCAACAGTAGTACGGTGAATATTATTGGAAAGTAACATTACATACGATTCGATAAAATACTAGCGCACCGTCCAAAATCATGCTTGCGCTATCTGATAATAATATAGCAATAGTGCTACTTCTACTGCATTAATTTTAACACTGAATAGAAGCGTGCGGCCCTGGAATTAAACGCCTCTCCACAAAATTGCCGAAACCGCGCAAGATTAGAAAAGTAATCTCGTTATAATTCACCTGAGATTCTGAATCCCAGATACTGAATATCGCATTCAGAATCTCAGTTTAAAAGGAGCCTAAGTGTTTTTAAAACAGCTTCAAAACTATAAACAGCTGTGCACTAGCGGAGCATGCGCAGAAACCAGTGCGCACTTGACGGTGAAATCCCCATCTATCGCTGTGTTTACTGGCGAGTGTTAAAGTTACAGTGTGTAATAAAAGTATGGAACGCTTTAAATGTCTTATAGATCGTTTAGTCTGGCTCAGCTAAAATTCGGTATATTATGTATGTAAGAGCTTATGGCGAAGCTACTAGTGACATTTGCGATGTTGCAGTTTTTCAGTAAATTATATAAAAAAAATTTGTAATGGGACACGCTGTATATTATTCAACAAAATAATTTGTCAAAAAATTGTAAACAGTTTTGACATTAGGAGTTAATGTTGAATAATATTCAGGGTGTCCTATTTAAATAAAATTGCATATCAATTTATAACGCACTCGCGGTCACATACATATTATAGAGAAAATTTCATAAATTTATTTTCAACCAATTAAAAGGCTCCTTTTTGTTTACGTTGCTTATAGCAACGAGAGACTATCGCGATAGTCTATAGCCTGTTAACCTAATGAAATTAACAAGTGATAATTTTTCTTAGGTATACTACTACGACTTAATTTTAATTCAAATGTCAAGTCATTTCGAAGTGACAGGTGAGACAAACCAGCAAGTAACAATCAGTTTTTTAGTCGTACCCGTGATATTTATTTTTACAATAATATTGTGTAAAAAATGATTCGTTTTGGTAATGAATCAGCAAGTTCGATTGCTAAAGAAATTGAGCAGTAAGTAACTCACTCTTATTACTAAAATGTGAGAAACATTAAATAACAATCTGAAATCCAATGTCTGTATAGTTTTAAATTCAAATATAACTTTAAACAACATATTTCCCATGAGTGTAGTTTAATATGACAATAGAAGTTGATTTTACTGGTTAGTAACTAAGGTTCATTACTAAAATTTCAGGAACATTAAAAGAAACTCCAATTTATGAAATTTTCACTTATAATCTCCCTAGTGCTCGAATTATTTCCGGATATTAATTCAAGGTAAGAAAATTTCACTCTCAAATTTCATAATTATGGGACTACTTAAACTTTCAAAAACAAAGTTTCCTCACCGTTTAGTTAAACGAAATGCAAAAAATATAAGTGAAAATTATCCTTTTTATTTATTTTTACTACATTTCATTTACTAAAACAAAGGGAAAGCATAGTATAGTCTAGTTTAGGCTAGTTATGCCAGATAAAACAATTTTTAAAATCTAGGTAGATAGTAGATACCACAGTCAAGTAGGCTTAGGCTTGTGCTGTCAAAATCGTCTCTGCTATACGTCACGTCGACAGTTATTTCTTAAACGTGCTTCTTTAGTTCACAATAATTAAATCATGGCAGTAAACAATCAAGAAACTAATTTTAAGCCCTACGGTGTTTGTAAATCTTGCTCTGAAATAAGGGACATTAATATGTCTCATAAAAATTTAAAGTATTTGCAATGTTTAATGGAAAAAAACTGAATGAAATCCCCATCAAGAAAACCTTTTCTCAGCTATCCAGAAGATTTTGGAGGAAGATATCCCATTCTTTTTAAGAAAAGCCAGAATTCAGCAGAACAAAATTGCATCCAAATATTACATCTATTATATTAAACATAGACATCTGATAGAAGTGGAAAGGGAAGATAACCATTATCCTTGTTATTCTCCATTACGAAGAGAAGAGTTCGAACCAGAATTCCAAAAATATTTAGCCTTAATGAAAGAAATATTTGGTAAATAAATATTTGTATTTATTTAGTATTATAAAATGAATAAAAACATTAAATACCAAATTTGATCCTGAATACTGATTTTCGGATCATATGATACATGTCAAGAAAAAATTTCCACTTATTAATTTTGTTCGCCTAGCTTGGCAGGAGGAGAAAAATTTCCGAAAAATTTGAAGGTTGTCATTGGTAACTGTCGAAATTAAAGTGTGATTGGCTTAGAATAATAGGTGTGAAATTTTCTTACCTAATCTCCCACGCAGCAGAATTAATTCCCGATAATTGTTTTCTCGGTTTCACTCATATTTTTGTTGATAGAAAATTATCCCGAGTCGAAGACGAGGGAAATTTTCTATCAACAAAACCATTTGTGACCTTAAAAAAAATTATCGGTAATAATTCTGCTGCTAGGGAGATTATTATAAGTGATAATTGCCTGAAAATATTTTCCATCGCTCCAACTTTCGCCAGTATACACACCGCCTAAGGCTCGGTTTTTATTGGTAACCTACCAAACAACATATTGAAAAACTGAGCCTAAAGAACAGCTTTGAACCTCTCGCAGTTCCAGAGATAACTAAACTGGTAATTCTTGTACTGGACACTCATACTCATTTTAACCCTGGGACAAATTATGGTTAACAAAACGTTATAGGGGTATAAAGTTAAATATAAATGTAAAATTACCCTGTAAAAATGACAAAATAGACGAGTGAAAAAACTAAAAATACTGGAAGTGACTGTCTGTAACAGTAATTTTGTATTACAGTGAATTATTGTAATGCAGATCCTGAACTACAATCTTTGGGTGGTTATTTCCATGTGCTGAAGTAAATAAGCGTGGAGTACAAAATACACCATTAATCTTTTCACCATAAAATTCGACTAATGACCTTTGCAATAACATCACAGATTTTTACAAGGTAACTTTAATTGTGACGTCAACGACTTTAGGGGTAATGATTACCCAAAAATTATCGCGTTAGTAAATCAAAAATGAAAATAATTGGGGCACTCTGATTGTGAAAAGCTCATTTCTGTCAATGACATTTATGTCACAGTCAAAGTTGCCTTGTAAGTTAAAGTCTATACGAAGTCAGTGTGAACAGCAAGGAATTTGAGGTACGGTAAAAAAACTAGGGCTTTGCATTAAAATTAAAATAATAATTGACTTGACGAGTCTGTCACGAAAATATGTGGGCGGGACTAAAAGCCTAATGCATTTGATTTGTTGCTGCCGAAATTTTTTTAGGGTAAAGGGTTTGTTTTAAATTTAAATTATTTAATTTTTACTAGAAATATTGGTTATTGGTGTTAAGTAATTGCATTGTACTTTTTTGTTGTCGCGTTTGTTGCATTGTACTCTGTTATTGTTACTGTCGGAACGTTAAATACTAATTAATTTGTGTTGGGCTACATGCTTGGTGAAACTGTTGTTCCATTGCACAGAAAGAAAAAATAATAACTACTTGTTATGTTTCACCAATATAATCAGTTTCCTGACACGTGTTTCGGCCCTTTCGGGTAATTTTCAAAGGAGTACAAGAAGATACTAAATTCCACGTGACATTACAAAGGTATTTATATCATATCTAATGTCATTATAAAATCTAATGTCATCTAATCCTAATTTTAATTTTATGACATGTTTATAGTTACCATAATATGATATAAATACCTTTGTAATGTCACGTAGAATTTAGTATCTTCCTGTACTCCTTTGAAAATGACCCGAAAGGACCGAAACACGTGTCAGGAAACTGATTATATTTGTGAAACATAACAAGTAGTTATTTGTTCTTCCTGTGCAATGTTAAATATTAAGTTTGGAGAACTTTTGATATATGTGAGACAGATAATATTGAAACCAATGGGGACGTGCAGCAGTCGGAATTTCACAATCAAGACTTACAATAAAATGCAAACACAGAGAATTATTTTAAATATCTATACTTGCTTAAAAAATGAATGTCATGGAGCCTTAGGAAATGCCATTCTAAAAAGAATGTGCGAGTTTATTTTACAGAGAAAGCAAAGACCCGACAATAGAAATGATTCGGGATAAATTACGAGATTACCCGGATTATAAATCTCTCGACACTTTGCGTAGTATATATCTTACTCGATTGCGGTTTTAATTACAAAAAATTAGATAAAATAATGGTTAACATGGAATAGCATCGCATAGTGGCGCACCTGCAAGAATATTTACGCAAAATTCAGAAATAGCGCCAAGCAAAAGATAAAGTATTTTCCACAATAAATGGTTGACTCCGTTTAACTACCTGGGACGTTTTGCAAGAGCTCGGCCATAAAAATGCAAATAAACTGTCGGTCAGGGTCGGATTATAATTTGTAATTATAGCAGGTAATATTTAACTATCTTGTGCTTGCGATAACATTATTATTAGGATATTTCATGTCATTAAATAATATATTATTAATAACGAATTAAATATCTAAAGTCCTACCCTGTAGTGTATAACAATGGGATTAAACCGGTAGTTTTATTGCAGTCAATAAGTCGATACCATTTAGGGTGAAAAATACTTTACACACGATGTTCTTGAGAGGGCAACAATATGAATATTCCTCAAAAGGCCACAAAAAAAGGTGTTATTGGAAGATATAAAAAAAAAATTCTAAGAAGGAATATTTCGACAAATTATGTGAAGCACATGGCCATACTATTTTACGGCATCCGATCGAGATGATGTGGGCTGCAATCGAGCAGAAACTTAGAATAAAGAATCAATCGCCAACAAACAGTGATTTCGTACTAGGAAATATAAGGACAGTTGTGGATGAAGCAAACGCTAGTGACACTTGGATGAAATTTGTCCGGCATGTTATAGAGAAGGAGACTGAATATTGTATTTTACCGTCCATTAATCCAATAATAAATATGTAATAACCCCAATTTAGAGATTCAGATTGACATGAAATTATCAGGTAAATAAAACAGAATGTTACGTCTTTTATTTCGACCTTTTTATAAAGTAGGTATGTACTGACATAAAAAAAAAATTTGTGCGTTTTAAACACAATCACGCGAATTATCACTACATAGTATAAAACAAAGTCGCTGTCTGTCCGTCCCTATATAATATGCTTAAATCTTTAAAACTACGCAACGGATTTTAAAGCGGTTTTTTTTTATTTCATTATTTCATAAAGAATATGCCGCCTATAATCCCACCTTTAGTTTTATGCTGTTCACACTGACTTCACATAGACTTTAACTATTGTTTAAACTCTTTTTGCAGCCTGACACTAGAGTGCTGAGGTATCACTGGTCGCTTGGCTGTCAGATTTTGACACTGTACAAAGATTCATTTTCATAGGATATTTTTTATAAAATAACAAAAATGCTTGTAGTTTCTGTAAATAAAAGGAAACTAAAATTAATGTTACAGACAATTCCATTTTTTTGTGAAACATGAAAAATATAACCAGAAAGTATCGTATTTTTAACAATTTGTTCTGAAATAACGAAATATCACAAAAAACTATATACGCCACGAAGTAGCTAATTTTCCTACGTTCCTTTTTTTCATTATATAATTTCCTCATTACACAGAAAAAATTTTAAAGTGAAAAATACATCCAACCTTTACCAATTACCTAAAAACAAGTTTTTCTTTCTTGCCAGTATTTATCAATTTTCAGCCGAATTGACAGAAAAAACAAATAAATATACCAGGTGTCCGGGAAAAGAATGCACTCTAGAGAGATCACGTAAACCGTAGAATATACAGAGATGGTTAAATTAGAAGAAAGTTGCGCCCTACTAAATTCTGTAACGTTGTTTTCAAATAAAAAAAATTCCGAATCCTTTCATTTGGGCAAAACCGAATTTTCGCGATTTTATTTTAATTTTTTTCGGACTCTATTTGAAGAGATACGTTTTGCAAGAGCTCGGCCATAAAAATGCACATAAACTGTCGGTCAGGGTCGGATTATAATTTGTAATTATAGCAGGTAATATTTAACTTTATTTTAGATATTTTAGGATATTTCATGTCATCAAATAATATATTATTAATAACGAATTAAATATCTCAACTCCTACCCTGCAGTGTATTTTCTAGTTGATTGTGTATAACAATAGGATTAAACCGGTAGTTTTATTGGTCAATAAGTCGATACCATTTAGGGTGAAAAATACTTTATATAAATAGCTTCGAAAACGTCCATCGCTACTAGAATATTAAATATTTATGAGTGACACCTCCTTTATATTAAACGTAGCATTTTCTCTTCCCTCTCTTTCCATCTTTGGGCGCGAAAACGGAACGGACAATCGTTGTTTTTAAAATAAACACACTGTTTTTACAGTTCTTGCACTAATAAACTATGTACGTCACAAGTTACTTTAGAATAGGTCAGAAGTGGGATAACCGCTCTACCTGTAAGTTTCAAAATTATGGCTGTATTTTATTTCTAATGAACTTATGGTAATATCCAATATGCGTTTTTCCTCCAATATTCTAGTAATAAGCTAGAAGAGTACAAATCTTAAGTGTCGCAAAGCAAACAGAAATAGATAGATTATGTTTCACCCAGTCCATCGTATCGCATCTCCCTGATTGTTCTCCTAATGTCACGCCTCCCGCTTCGATTAAAATGAAATAAAAGGTACGGAATGGTATTTCTCATCAGCAATTGTATTTTTTTCAGACGACAAAAGAATGTACCGAATCCGAACAAACTAAAAATAAAAACAAGCCCCGGGTACGTTATGTTATGGCACCTGTGTCAGAGACAGCAAATCTCCCTTTGATAGCGTAAATAGCACTAAACTTTAAAATGTAGTCAAAGCAGGAGGCGTGACAAACGGAGCGAGATGATGCAATACGATGGAGTGGGGGAAACATAAAAGTGGAACTCCTAGATATTTGCGCGATAGGCTGGTCGTCCGTCTTTGCATCAGCGCGATACCAGGTTTAATAAGGGCCGTTTTCAAATACCCAAGCATCGTACAAGTTTGTTTAAACAATCGTTTAGCTATACATCTGCCAAACTCCTTAATGAAATTGATTCTGGCCTCTTAAATAAGTCTCAGCTTTTCTTTAGAACTACCTATAAAAATAATTTGCTTCAAAAATACTACTGATTAGTTTTCCAGGCTTTTTTTGTTTTTTTTTTTCTGTTCCTCTGTGGTATTAAATAACCCAGGTTTTGGCTACTTTTGAGATAGATCAATATGGATGTTTGATGTTTTTTGTTATTTAACATTTCATTTAAGTATAAAAAAAAAAAAAAAAAAATAAAAAAAAAAAAAAAAAAAAGTATAAATAACATTAAATGTATATATATTTATATTATATTCAACATGAGTTGTAACTTGTGGTTATTTTGAAGAAATAGTCCATACTTAAAGTGGAGTTGAAAGCATGAATAGGAAATAAAAACACAAAGTCTTCATCCACAAAATTTAATAGAATAAAAATTCTTAGGTCTCTACATGTTTCGAACGCAGAAACGTTCATCATCAGGAGACAGAAAAGGTATATTGCTGATGGTTGTAGCAAGAGAGAAAATTATAAGTGGCAGGCGTAAAACCTTAATGGGGCATAATGTAATTTCAACAATACAACTTTTGATGCCATAACAGCTCCATTAAGGTTTTACGCCTACCACTTATCATTTTCTCTCTTGCTACAACCAGCAGCAATATACCTTTTCTGTCTCCTGATGATGAACGTTTCTGCGTTCGAAACATGTAGAGACCCAAGAATTTTTATTCTATTAAATTTTGTGGAGGAAGACTTTGTGTTTTTCTTTCCTATTAATTATTTTGTTATATTTATAAAATATTTGTATGCTCGGTTAAAAGCAGCTCTGCTAAAATTCGCAGAGTTAAAAATAAATACCTTTTTTATTATTATTATTATTATTATTATTATTATTATTATTATTATTATTATTATTATATTCTACCTATTTCTGTTTCCTTTGCGAAACTTAGTATTTTTACTCTTCTATCTTATTACTAGGATATGGGTCATACAAGTATGTTAGCCTTATGCTAAGTGTTACGACTGCTTTACCATGCCTTCAATTTGCAAAATATAAAATACAGCCAAAAGTGAGAAACGATAGATGGTAAAAAATAAACCACTACATGGTCCCCTTAAGAAGGCTCCATAACAGGTACGAAGGACACTAGACAATAAAAGAAAATAGTGTTTTGGACGCCAACAGGAATCATGTTGTGTATAAATCTGCACTCCAGATGGCGAAAGGGCGTAAAATTAAATGCGATTAACCTGAAAAATAAAATTATGAGATAAAAGTTTTAAAAGTTTGCAAAAAAGTAACCTGTTCCGGAACCTTCTCGAGATCTTTAATAATGGATAAAGGCCAGATATATTTTTCAACCGCTGTCTCTCTTCGGCGCTAACAAATTACAATAATTAAAAAAATAATAGTTTATACAGGTTGTTTGCTGTCGCCGCCCACGATCGGAAAAGGCCGATGGTTCCGCGCGCCGCCGTCCATCATTCCCACTCCGTCGTCCCGGGCGGCTTCGACGTCACGTCGTAGAGCACTCGAGAGATGCCGGGCACTTTTTCGACTTCTTGTACCATTTTTTGTACAACCTGAAATAGACAAAAATAAATTATTATCCGCACTAGATGTAGTTGCGCTTTTTCCTACGCATAGTCGTACAACATTTTCCTTCCACGGGCAGGTTGCACACTTACACGGCCACTGTCCTAACGGCACCGTTTATAAGGTTAAGGGATTAGGCAGCATATGTGACCTTTCACATGGTTCCGTTCCACCGCGATGTCACCGTGAGCCCCCACTACAATTCACGGCGACCGTGACCGTGTTGACGGAGAGATGTGCCCAGTAGAGTTTAATGGTGCTTGCACATGTACCGCGCTTACGACATTTTCTTGGTTTATTGGCGGGAACATTATTTTATTTTTAGTGTATTTTATCATAATCATATTTTTCGCAATGACAGTGGATATAGATATGCTTATATCTTTGGTCGAAGCAAGGCCGGGTATTTGGGACAAAACAACTTCTATATATAAGGACAGAAACTACACAAAAAGTGCCTGGAATGAAATATGTTTGGAGGTCAATCCTGATTTTGATTGTAACAGCCTACATTTCCATAGGCTGCATGCACTCTCTCTCATATGTATCTTGACGTTGAAGCGATTTTTTTAATCGTTCGTGTAGGTCATCAAAGCTGGATATGGACATCCTAAAATAGTCAGTTAGTTTTTTTCGTCTTCCCTCAACTGACCAAATAGTACAAAGAATGCACTAAATTGTTTCCTTCCCATATTGATGGGATGAACCCACAAAATTCTGTTTCGTGCCTTTCTTTGTTTTTTTGACCCTGTAAGACTTTAAAATCGCCACAGCACGTCTATGATCCATACTCGCATACACCGTGCATGTGTGCAAGGATAACACGAATGCGGTAAATCGCGTAAACGGTGCCGTTAGGGCGGTCGACGTGTAAGTGTGTAATAAGCCTCACTGATCTAAATTTACAATAATCTTTCAAGAGCACCATATCCTGCTAGAAAGATATTTCTCCAAGCCAAATAAAACGCTAAATCCTAAAGCTAAAACCTAGAGCACACATCTGCCCCGGCATGTAAGTACGATGCGCAAAGCATCCTCTACTGGGGGATACAGTGTATCCCAAAAAGTATGCAACATATAAAAAAAATTTTTTTTATAAAAATTGCGCAACTTTACCGCCATTTAATCTTTGATGTACCTCCTACTGTTTACGAAGGTAAAAATTTTCAAAAAAAAGATATTATTGTGGCCGAAACGTCGATATTTGATTAAACTAGTATTGCATTATTATTTTATTACTCAAGATATACGAAACTGCAAAATTTAAAAATGCATACTGATGAAGGTACCCGAAAGATGAAACGTTAGAAACAATATCTGATAGCGAAATAATATAGAAAATGAAAACAAAAAGCAATAAAAATGTAAAATTAGTTTTTTGCCATCTCTGTAAATGTAAAAGCTAGGAAAAAATAAAAACTAAAACTAGGAATACCCAATGGTGAGCGTCGAATTTGTAACACCCTGTAAAGCGTTCTAATGTTTCCTGTTCTTTTCGACATATTATTTAAATTATCGAAACAAAAATAACATTATAATCGGCCTGTCGACTGGCAAATCTGACTTACGTCGTTTTTTTAACGTTGCGTTGGGATTTGGGCCACCCTGTTTTCAAAAGGTTTTAAATCAAAATATTGTTTGCACTGAATGTAATAAATAATAAGTCTATTTAAAATTTAATAATATAATAAATATGATTATGTTGTCTTCTATAAACTTATTCTTCAATCCCCTGAAGCTGAGCTTGTTAGGGGCAAATCTTATTTTTTGTTTTAGTATGTAAAATCATAAATCATAAATATGCATTAAAAATCAAGTTTTAAAGTAAAAATGTTAATTTATAGTATAAACGCACTTTTTTTTAAAGAAATATATTACCTATAAGTATAATAAAATTATTAATTTATAATTTTTAAGTAAAAAATATTACTTATATAAATTATTCAGAACAATATTAATTAATTTAAGCATTTCTAAAAATATTTTCAAATAGTCTGTTTTTAATATCCATGTTTTTCTTTCGACTTTAAATTTTTTTAATGAAATCAATTTTTTAATTTTTGTTGGTAAATAATCGTTTAAATAAAAACATAAATATTTGAATTTTTTTTTGTCCTATGGAGTTATTTATTTTAGGTTTTATGGTTATTTCATTTTTATGACGTGTAATATGATTATGGTTTTTAAATTGTATAAGGTTTTTATTTTTAAATATATATATTAAGATGTAATAAATAATGTAAAGTTGTCTTATGTTCAACTTTTTTGTTTCTAAATATAATTCTTTTGAAGGATAAAGATAATCTTTAATTGAATATAATTTTTGGAAACCTTTTTTGTAATATTTTTAATTTTTTAACTAAAGTTCTATTGATTCCTCCCCAACCTAAAATTCCGTAATTTAAATGAGTTTTAACTAACGCGTAATATTATTATACTATTTCCATGTGTCTTACATTTAAAACTTTTTTAATGCTTTTAAAAATCGGTAGTAAACTTCTTAATTTTTGAAGTAAGTATTGTAAGTGAAAATTCCAATTTAATTTACTGTCAAAAATAATTCCTAAATATTTTATTTTATTAACTTTAAAAATTTGAATGTCTTCATTTATTTGAATACTATTCATATTTCGTGGTAGGTTATTTAGGTTTAAAGTAAAAGGAATATAATTTGTTTTATTAATTAATTTTAATTTTTTAATTAATTTTAATAAAACAAATTATATTCCTTTTACTTTAAACCTAAATAAAAATACGCCCTTCTTTTTAAAGTCGGTTAAAAAATGTATAGAAATAAATTTGAAGTTTCTAGGTTGGGAGCTAGATAGCGTAACACTAATGGCGAGTGGAAAGACATAGGTATAAATATTTTCACTTACATCCATGGGCAAATCCCGCCCTGGCACGGCGGCGGTCCCTGTCATAAAATCTTGCGTGCAGAAAGGCCGTATGACGACGGACCTCTGGCACGACGGTATCCTGAGCGCCTGGTCTCTGTCGAAGTGCAGCGGGATCAGGATCACAGCCATCTGACTAACGGAAGCCGTGTGGCCGGAGTTATGCAACACCTAGAATAGATTTGCAATTTATTATAATCTTATAAACGGAACAGTGGCGTAGCTAGAGAGCAGTCTGTCTTGCCTTTCCGTTTCGTCGCCAGTTACGACCCAACAAACGAATTAAGTAACGTAGACCTGAACCGAAAGAAAATAATCCTTAATTGGCAAAAATTTGCTTATTTTTGCCTTAAGGTGGAATTATCAACGTCATTCAATTTATTGCCAACCTATAACCTATTTCGCCTTGTTTTTCTTAGTTTATTATTTTATTGACTAAGATTTAAATAAAATCAATATCGTCTGCACATTATTTAGGTAATATCTGATATATTACAAAAATATCAATTTATTTCATTGCTTATTTTGGGAGAATTGTATAGTGAAAGAACAATGACATAATAATGTTAAAAAAAAATCTTAACCGATATTTTTCGATATACAGGGTGTTTTTTTAAGGTCGACGAGCGGCCATATCTCGGAAACTACTGGGCATAGTAACGCAGGAAAAGAAAAATGATAATTAAAGTGGCCATGAGAAAATTCTGAAAATAATTTCTTAGTTCCGCATTTTGCCGCAAGAGGGCGTAATTGAAAAGTAAATTTTAAAATTTTACATAACTCCGAAAATTCCACATTAAGGTATATGTTTAATAACACCATTTTAAAGATTGGACAATTATGCATCATTTTGGTCGTATGCTCATTGGCCTACCGACTTTAATAAGAGTGGGGGAAGCTGTTGAAAGTGTAAACATTTAAATCGCTGTAACTTCTAAACGACTTATCCGATTTTAGCAAACTAAAGACTGTTTGGAAGAGAAATGTATGCACTTTCACCAATCGTATTTAGTTGTCCATAATAGTTCTCAATAAAATTGCTAGAGGGCGCAATTTGTAATAATAATAGTTTTTTTGATTTTATCCCGAAAATTCAAATCATACGGTATAATTATGATACCATAATCGAAAAGTAGATTAAATTTGCTAGAAAAAATATTAAAACCGCAGCTCGATATCTTTGTTCGTTTCAGAGTTATTGCCAAAACAATAATTTTTAATACAAATTGCGCCCTCTAGCAATTTTATTAGAAACTATCTTGTACATTGGATACGACAATTGAAGGTACTTACCTTTCTCTTTCAAACAAGCTTAAATTTAGTAAAATTGGTTAAGTCGTTTAGAAGTTACAGCGATTTTAATGTTTACAGTTTCACTTGATAAGAGTGGGAGAAGCTATTGAAAGTTTAAACATTAAAATCGCTGTAACTTCTAAACGACTTTTATTGTTTTGGCAATAACTCTGAAACGAACGGAGATATCGAGCTGCGGTTTTAATATTTTTTCTAGCAAATTTCATCTACTTTTCGATTATGGTATCATAATTATACCGTATGATTTATTTTTTCGGAGTAAAATCAAAAAATAAATTGTTATTGCAAATTGCGCCCTCTAGCATTTTTTTTAGAACTATTATGGACAACTAAATACGATTGGTGAAAGTACATACATTTCTCTTCCAAACAGTCTTTAGTTTGCTAAAATCGGATAAGTCGTTTATAAATTAGAGCGATTTAAATGATTACACTTCCAACAGCTTTCCCCACTCTTATTAAAGTCGGTACGCCAATGAGCATAAGAATAAAATGATGCATAATTGTCCAAGCTTTAAAATGGTGTTATCAAACATATATCTTAATGTGGAATTTTCGGAGTTATGTAAAATTTTAAAATTTACTTTTCAATTTCGCCCTCTTGCGGCAAAATGCGGAACTTAAAAATTATTTCCAGAATTTTCTCATGGCCACTTTAATTATCATTTTTCTTTTCCTGAGTTTCTATGCCCAGTAGTTTCCGAGATATGGCCGCTCGTCGACCTTAACGAAACACCCTGTACAATTCTCCTTCAATAACTTATGAAATTCCTTGATATTTATTTAACATGTTAATTATTAGCTATAGAATATGAAGACGATATTGATTTTATTTAAATTTTATGTAAAAGTTAGAAAAAATAAATAAATCTACGCGAGATAGGTTTTAGATTGGCAAGCATGTGGATACTCCCACCTTAAATGTTTTCTTAAAAGTCACAAAAAGTTGAAAATCTAAAACCCTAGGTCAAAATTTGGATATCCACAACTTAAATAATTTTTTATAAGGACTTTTAGTTTAATTTACCTACTTAAAAATGACAAATAAAATAACTCTTTGAGGCAAAGTATCACCGGTTTTTAAAAATGCAGAAAATAGTATACAGGGTGAGTCGGGAGAAACGGACCAAACTTTAGGAGCGTAATATACACGCAAAAACACTTTGAAAAACCGATATGTTCTTTTTCGATAATCATTTGTTTTCAAGTTATAGCGTAATACCAAATAAAGAAAAGTTCATATATTAATGGTTTCCTAATCATAGCGTTATTTTAATAAATGTTTTAAAATACCGCCATTGACCTCTAAACATTTTCTGCTTCGTCTACGAAGATGCTCTTCTAATTGCTTCATGTCTTTCTTCTTTAAAATTGGCTGCAGTATTTCTAATACGTCGAATTAGTGAATCCCGAGTGTCCACTTTTACTTTGTACGCTTCATTTTTAAACCAGCCCCATAAACAATAATCTAGTGCTGTGAGGTCTGGAGATCTTGGAGGCCAATTAATAGGACCACCGCGACCAATACAACGCCCTGGAAATGTTTCGTCTAAATGTTGCTTGACCTGACGAGCAAAATGTGCAGAAGCTGCATCGTGCTAATAATACATTTGCCTTCTGATATTTACATCTTCTAGTGGTCCTTGTAACTCATGTTGTAAAAAAATTAGGTTGTTGTCTCCTGTGAGGCGATTCTCCAAAATGAAAGGGCCAATTAAATAGCTATCAAGCATACCACACCACACGGTAACCGAAAACTTATGTTGAAAATTACTTTCAACTGTTGCGTGGGGATTTTCAATTGACTATACATGAGAGTTACGAGTATTATTAATACCGTCATGGGTCACGGGTAAATGTTGCAATTGAGTACCAATTCTTCGTGAGCTGGTCGTCGCATTTCATTTTCTTCTACTAAATCCAGAACATTTTCTACTTCTCCTAAACCTTGTCGAGTAGCTCGTTCAGATGTAATATTGGCACTGGGAAGCTTACCATTCTCGCACAAATTGTTAAAAACTCTGATAAACACGTGTCTAGTCGGATGTCTGTGATGTGGATACCGTTGACGATATTCTTCAACAGCAGCTGTAGTACTTCCATTACAGAAACTTGAAAATAAACGTTTAATTACTGCCACAATACACCTTGTCAAGACAACATAGATGTCAAATAGTTAAGACTCTTGAGCATGGCATACTCTAATTACGTGAAAATGTTGATAAAAGTGGAACGTAGAAAAAAAATTTGATATTGCGCTATAACTTGAAAACAAATGAATATCGGATAAGAACATAATGGGTTTTTTTACATTGTTTTCGCCTGTATAATACACTCCTGAAATTTGGTCCGTTCCTCCCGACTCACCCTGTATATCTGTAATATCTGTTTTAACCGCATTTTCAAAAAAATTTGAAAAAATTCTAAATAATAGAATAGGGGTGGATGGGGGAATAAGATACACATGGAGGAATAATAAACAATTCTTTTTATATTGGATATAGACCAGGGTCTATAATTTTTGAAACCAAAGAAAATAATAGTAAGATAAAACCCATTGGAAAAGGAAGAGAATATAACAAAAATGCATTGCTTTTTTTGAGAACATTTACCATAGTAATGTATATTTTTTACACCATCAGAAAGTAGAGATTTCAAGGAACAAAAAGCCCACCGACTTTTTTAAAAAAGCAGATAATTTGACGTGAGAATTCTCGATTGAAAATTAGGGTGCTTTTTCGATATTAAGTCAAAATAAGGTGAAAAAATAAATATTTTAAATCAAAAAAATTACAGTGTGTTTGGGACATAAAAAGGTAAGTTTTCACCAAATTTCGTGAAAAAAAATTTTTTTTGTAAAAAAAATAAAAAACCAAAAACTTGGTCATTTGAATTTTTCACATAAATTTTGAGGTTATGTGAAAAAAGTTGTAGATCTTTTTATTACCTACAACTTTGCTATTTAACGTTTTTCAATAGTACTTGTAGTTTTGCCAGAAATCGAGATAAATCGTTTTCTACCCTTAAAAACTCCCCCTTTCCACTTCCCGACCTCGGATCTCCCGTAAATTATTTTTCCTTTTATTTTTGTTATATTCTCTTCCTTTTTCAATCGGTTTCATCCTACTATTATTTTTTTTTTCACTTTTTACCATTTTCAAAGGCTTCAGCCCTGGTCTATTAAGCTAAACGGGCCACTTTGATTCATTCCTGGTCTAATATAGTTTTAAGTGGATTCCGATTTATTTTTTCTGTCATAAGTCTCTCTAAGGATGCTCATGTATATAATTAATAATTTTAATTAAAACAATTGTGTGTGCTTAAGACCACACGACAGAAGTGAAAACTTCAACAAGGTGAAATTAATAATATCGAATAAATATATTTCCTAAAATTGAACAACCCTTGAAAAAAATGACATGTGTGATCTTAAACACACAAACAACGCACATTGTTTCCACGTCGATACTGAATGCGACTGATGCGGCATGCTCTTTCATATAACGTTCATTCGGGTCAGTTCGGATTGAATATAGGAGTCGAATTCGAGCGTAACACAGCCGAGCGTTACGCCTCAGTTTAATTCAGTGCCCACAAAAAGTGCTAAACGCGCCTAAAGAAGTTTTCACTTCAAAAAGCCAAAACCATTGCGTAAACGGTTTCCGGAGATAGCCGGCGGTTATTCTCAGTTGACTATCGAGTACAAGTAGTTCGTAACTTACCGTCATGGCCACATCGTCGCACTGTCTCAGCGTTGCCAACACGTTCCCTGTGAGGTAGGTGGGTGTGACGTCGGGCAGCGGTTCCTTGACTATGCCCCCGAACACGTAGCACACCCGGTTGACGTTCTTGCAGACGCGTGGCATCAGTCGCGCCAAGAACACCACGTCGGCCCAATCGGGCTCCTTCTCGCTCGACACGCCCACCGCGTACGAGTAGCTGCGGCAGTCGCCCTGCACGCCCACCGTTCGAATCGGGAGCAGCGTTGCCGCGATGCGCTGCTTCGACGATATCCTTCGCAAGTGTAACCTGAAAACGACAGTTCGAGTATTTTCATTGGAAAACTGTCTAATCGTAATGCGGTGGCTTTGACAGTGGATGTGTTTTTGACAAGATATAAGTTTAATGAGAAATGTTGAAGACATTTTTGTACTATTAACTCTAACTACACGATAAAAAAAATAATATCAGGATGCCGGGCTATTCTTCTAGCATAAATGAAAAGTTAAATCTCAATATCCGTTCCATGACAGTGAAAACCATATTGAATTTTATGGGTATAAAAGGTAAAATAAAATTGTTTGCCCATAATACAACTATTGTATATTTTCATGAAGACTATGCTCAAATTCATAATAACATTAACCACGACCTAAATATAATATGTAAATGGCTTGACATTAATAAATTATCATTAAATTTTAATAAATCATCTTTTATGTTTATAAGTAAATCAAAATAAAAAAATTATAATATTTCTTTACTATCTTTCAATAATCATGTAATTAAATATACTAATACAATAAAATTAAAGTTTTAGGTTTATACATATACAGGGTGTTCCGATGATCATGTTACAAAATTCTAGGGTAGATAAAACACACGAAAATAAGAAAAAAAGTTCATGTGAACATGGGTCCGGAAACGCTTCTTCAGGGAGCTAGGGCCCTTCGAAGATGACCTTCAAAAACTACTTTTCGTTTTATAGCTTCGGTACTACTGCAGCTATCGCAACCAATTTTGGGACATGAAATCTAGTTCGTAGGTTCATCAATTTGAGCCTTCCGGATTTTGTCACCTTTAACCAGGGGCGTACAAACCAAGGGGGTATTTGAGTAAATTTGACCCTACTCCTCTTAGGCTTTAATTTCTTACCATTTTTATATCTGATTATGATTCTCCAATGCCTTTTACATAAAAAAGGTACTCTTAGTAAAAATCGCTATCTGTCACAGTTTCCTCCGAAAATGGCTAAATCCAATCAATAATAAATTATTGGTCTTAAACCAATTATTACGTTGAAATATGAAAATGAGGTTCAGTACAGATAGTTGTCAAAAATCCGTCAATAAAATATTGTGTCGCCAGTGAATCATGGATTATACTTTCGCCGAATATGCCGATATGCTATTAATTTATGGCGAAGTTCATTGCAATGGAAGAGCCGCTTCAAGATTGTATCAGGAGCGGTTTCCTGAGAGGCGTGTACCTGTTCACACGCTATTCGAGAGGGTAAATCAGCGCATAAGGGAAACTGGCTCCGTGAAAATAACGAGGCCATATAATGGCGCTCAAAGAACTGTACGAACTCCAGAATTTGAGGAAGAGGTACTCCGACAATTCGAGGAAAATCCTAGTGTTAGTACCCGAGCTGTTGCAGAATCCATGAATGTAAGTCATGTACGTATATGGGAGATTGTTAACGAACAACTTCTTCATCCTTACCATCGCCAAAAAGTACAGGAATTGAGACCAAATGATTATGCACCCCGCGTAGAGTTTTGCGAGTGGTTTCTTCAACAGTGTACACAAGAACCCCAATTTCCGAAATTTGTGCTTTTCTCTGATGAGGCTGTTTTTACGAGAGAAGGTATTTTTAATTCACGGAATAGCCATGTGTGGGCGGAGGAAAACCCTCATGCTCTTCAAATAAGAGGGTACCAACATCGATTCTCGGTGAACATGTGGGCTGGAATTGTTGGAGAACGTCTAATTGGACCAATCATGTTGCCTCCTCGACTAACTGGGACGGTGTACCTCAATTTTTTAAGATACACCTTACCTGAGTTATTGGATGAGCTGTCCCTCGACATACGTCGGAATCTATGGTTCCAGCATGATGGAGCACCCGCTCATTTTGCACATGTCGTACGTGAGCACCTCGATGATCGTTTTAGAGGACGTTGGATTGGACGTGGAAGCGATGTCAACTGGCCAGCCCGGTCCCCAGATTTAACTCCTATGGATTTCTTTCTTTGGGGACATATGAAAAGCCTTGTATATGAAACTCCAGTTCAGTCGGAGGAAGATTTGGTGGCTAGGATTTCTGTTGCGGCCGAAATGATCCAAACCATGCCTGATGTTTTTACTGACGTCAATTTAAATATGCTACGTAGGTGTAATACATGTATTGAACGTGGTGGCAGGCATTTTCAACAATTGTTATTTTGAATTTATTTTGGTACGTACAGGGTCAGTCAACGACAGCGTTAGTAAATTCATCTTCAAGACAAAAATTTACTCTGCCTTATCCTTGACTCACTCGTTAAACCTGTTTAATTGTTTTTTTTTTGAAATATTTTGTATACGTTCCCTTTTACTTTTTATACCCCCAATTTCGAAAAGGCAATAAATCTCTCTAATCTAATTTATTTTCATTAAAGAAAAAGATTTGACTAACTTATAATGCTCACTATCTGTACTGAACCTCATTTTCATATTTCAACGTAATAATTGGTTTAAGACCAATAATTTATTATTGATTGGATTTAGCCATTTTCGGAGGAAACTGTGACAGATAGCGATTTTTACTAAGAGTACCTTTTTTATGTAAAAGGCATTGGAGAATCATAATCAGATATAAAAATGGTAAGAAATTAAAGCCTAAGAGGAGTAGGGTCAAATTTACTCAAATACCCCCTTGGTTTGTACGCCCCTGGTTAAAGGTGACAAAATCCGGAAGGCTCAAATTGATGAACCTACGAACTAGATTTCATGTCCCAAAATTGGTTGCGATAGCTGCAGTAGTACCGAAGCTATAAAACGAAAAGTAGTTTTTGAAGGTCATCTTCGAAGGGCCCTAGCTCCCTGAAGAAGCGTTTCCGGACCCATGTTCACATGAACTTTTTTTCTTATTTTCGTGTGTTTTATCTACCCTAGAATTTTGTAACATGATCATCGGAACACCCTGTATATTGATGAAAATTTAAGTTGAAAAAACATATTAAATATTTAAGAAGTTACATCTCATCAATAATTGGCATTTTGTTTAAAGCTAAAAATTATATATCGTTAAAATATTTAAAAATATACAGTGTGGTTGTTTAAGTGTGCAACATATTATGGGATTTTTTTTTTATTACCGATTTCTGAGAAAATTTTATTCTTGATAAAAGTTGGTGCCTGTTCGATAATCATATAAGGTGCACTTGGAATGGTTGCAAGTCAAACGGCGTACAGGGTAGGCCAAAAAATATAAAACTTGTACAAGAATAAAGTACTTACTCCTATTTCAGAAAATTCAGCAAAATGTTATTAAGAAAAGTTGCTTAGAATTAAAAGTTATGCATAGATTTAAAAACGTGACCTCCTAAAATAAAAAAATATATTTTTTTAAAAAACAATAATTTCCCCAAAAAAAATGTATATTCACCATAAAGACCTTCATAAATTAATTAAAATCAAATCAATTTCACATATCTTTGTTCAAATTCAAGCATATTTGTAAAATTTACTTAAATTTTTAATTTATTAAGGAATCACAAACTTCATGTTTGTTGCAACGATATTAAACAGAACTTTAAAATATCCTAAAAATTCTTTTTAACAAGATAAAACATTAGTAATGATAATATGCTATTAAAAAAACTATCATTAAATGTGCAAAATTTTTATTTTAAATGTTTATTAAAACACTTTTATATTTTTTGGCCTACCCTGTACGTCGTTTGACTTGCAACCATTCCAAGTGCACCTAATATGATTATCGAACATGCACCAACTTTTATCAAGAATACAATTTTCTGAGAAAGCGGTAATAAAAAAAATGCCCATATGTTGCATACTTAAACAACCACACTATATTATTCTTTGGTTTAATTAAAATTACAGTATATGATTTTAATTTGGGGATCAGCTAATTTAACTACAATTCAGCCATTAAAAAACTACAAAACAAAATAATTAAATGCATACATAAACTGCCTTTTTTAGACAGTTTTTACAAGTTTGCCGAAAAAAATGAAAGAAATATCAAAATTATGGATTAAAAAAAACTAAAAAAATTATTTTAAAACTAAACTAACTTTAGCGTATTATATATTATTATTATTTTTTTGTAGATGGTTATTATATATATATATTTTTTTTAAAAATAATTTCGATGGAGTTATTAATAGTTACTAAACATGATTTTTATTATTTGTGATTTTATAGATTGTGTATTTGGTGTTAATTCTCTGTAATGAACTTTTTAAGTTGGTTGAGAATAAAGATAGATATTATTATTATTAATGTCCCAAGTTAATAAAATCCAGTGACAGCAAGGCGGTCTCTCATTTATATATATTGCGATTAAAAATGGGTTTATTTTTCAGCCGGTGATAAACTTCTGGCGCAATTTAAATAAATAAAAAGCTTTCACAAACTCCTACCTTTCCTCATCGGTCGTCACAGCCTCCACCCTATTGAGCAACGCGTGTTTTTTCTGCAACATCTGGTCGAACTCGACCAGGATCTTGACTAGCACCTGCGTCTCCGAGAAGTCCCTCTCCATGTAAGGCTCTTCCGCGCACAACACTCTTATGGCCAGACCGGGGCCGGGGAACGGGTGCCTCATCACAATTTCCGGCGGGAGGCCCAAGTCTTTTCCTATTGCTCTAACCTACAAAAAATACATAAATATTGTTTATACAAAGTTGTTTTGATAATATGCTTTGTTACAAGTGAACTCCAAAAATGTATATATTAGGTTTAGTAGTTTATATTACAAGAGGTCGTAGAGTATCCGCCATTCCAGAAAAAATAAAAAGGTTAAAATGTAATTAGGTAAGTATAGCGCCCTTACTAGTAGACTCGAATAAGTATAGCGGGAATAAGGGCTGGCAGTGAAATGACACAATTGTATTTATCCCAACGTTTCGTTTTATATAAAAACTTTATCAGCGCAGAGAAAAATTAGAAATCGGTGTACAATTGCTTGTACGAACGAAGCTTAAATGGTGTAAACTGTCAAAAAAACAATACGGTTCGCAGCGTAATGTAATGTAATACAGATATATTAGGTTGAAAACAATATTGTTACTTACTTCGTCCTTGTGAAAGTCTTTTAAAGGTTCTACCACTCTTCCTTCATCTCTTAATTTCCTAATTAACCCCGAGTCGTTATGATGCGTTTTGATTGTGTCTGCTTTTCCTGATGCTAAAGATGACGCAGATTCTATTAAATCTGGCCTGAAATAAATTAATGCCGAATTAAGGGTGAGATTTAGCAATGATACATTTAAGCCGAAACATAGACCTTATGCATATATTTCACTCATTTTCTATGAAATTTGAAACATTCAAGTGTAAAATAACCTATATATCCCTTATAAAAGCAGGAAGCAAGAAAATGATACTTCTACTTAATTATATCCTGGCATGTCAACAAACAATATTTCTCTTTTAAGAAGTACGTTTAGCTATTACTGCAGTGCATCATACCAGAGTATGTGGTTATACATGATTAAATATAAAAATATTAAATATTTCTTAGTATCTCGCCTAAAATTTCATTCATTAATAATAACACTATATATTCACAGCCTAGGGTTTTTTCAAGGCTTCTTTTAATCGTCACTTAGGTAAAAATTTATTAATATTTTAAGGAAAATATTTTTAATTATTTCTTATTTATTGTATAAAAATCCTTCTCACACCCTACACCGCTGATGTTGACTAATCGCTCCGAATCCTTGAGCCATTAAAATTCCGCACGGAGTCGGAAATTTAACGCTATCTCTCTCTTCTGTCTTTGTTTCACACGTACGAATGTTTGATGCAAATAAATACACTATTCATGAATAAATGCCGTAGTCTATTCTATAAGAAGTATACAGTATACAGTGTGGTTGTTTAAGTGTGCAACATTTATGGGCATTTTTTTATTACCGATTTCGTAGAAAATGTTATTCTTGATAAAAGTTGGTGCACGTTCGATAATCATATTTGGTGCACTTGAAATGGTTGTAAGTCAAACGGCGTATAGGGTAGGCCAAAAAATATAAAACTTGTGCAAGAATAAAGTACCCCTATTTCAGAAAATTCAGCAAAATGTTATTAAGAAAAGTTGTTTAGAATTAAAAGTTATGCATAGATTCAAAAACGTGACCTCCTAAAATAAAAAAATATATTTTTTTTAAAAACATTAATAATTTATATTCACCATAAAGACCTTCATAACTTAATCAAAATCAAATCAATTTTACATATCTTTGTTCAAATTCAAGAATATTTGTAAAATTTACTTGAATTTTTAATTTATTAAGGAATCACAAACTTCATGTTTGTTGCAACAATATTAAACACAACTTTAAAATATCCTAAAAATTTTTTTAACAAGATAAAACATTAGTAATAATAAGATGCTACTTAAAAAAACTATCATTCAAAGTGCAAAATTTTTATTTTAAATGTTTATTAAAAAAACTGTACAAATTAAGCGACAAACCTGAAATCCTACTAAAATAATCGCAGATCCTATGGAAAAAAACAAATAAGGTCACGTTTTTGAATCTTTGCATAACTTTTAATTCTAAACAACTTTTCTTAATAACATTTTGCTGAATTTTCTGAAATAGTGGTACTTTATTCTTCAACAAGTTTTATATTTTTTAGCCTACCCTGTACGCCGTTTGACTTGCAACCATTCCAAGTGCACCTAATATGATTATCGAACATGCACCAACTTTTATCGAGAATAAAATTTTCTGAGAAATCGGTAATAAAAAAAAATGCCCATGCCCATATGTTGCTCACTTAAACAACCACACTGTATATGTAAACCCTTATGAATTTTACCCTCCGAGGTTCTTCCTGCTGTCCGTGCAGGTTTTGACAAGTTTAACCCTGGTGATTTTGTATTAACACGATAAATCTGTACAATTCCATCCTTTCTTTTCAGAAATGAGCTTAGTTTTTCGACTTTCGCCGCTTAGCTTAATAATATAATTTAAACCCAAAATAATTAATTTTTAGTACAATATAAATTGTAAAAACTTAAATATTGCGCCTCTACCTTAATGTTCCTTGTCCTAATAACACTTCCTCGGGCTTTAACTTAAGATCGGCTATAATTTCGTCTGATATCTTAACAAAAATATCTCCTATAATTTTCCTTTTCTCTTCTGGATGGGTAGTATGACACAGCATCTTTGTTACACGGGTCCTTGCATTACCTAAAAAACACACAAATATTTGAAGTAATGGCAACACATTTATAAATTTTAATTATATTATAATATGTAAATGGCTTGAAACTAATAAATTATGATTAAATTTTAATAAATCATCTTTTATGTTTATAAGTAAATCAAAATTAAAAAATAATAATATTTCTTCACTGTCTTTCAATAATCATTTAATTAAATATACTAATACAATTAAATTTTTAGGTTTATATATTGATGAAAATTTAAGTTGGAAAAAAACATATTGAATATTTAAGAAGTTACACCTCACCATTAATTGGCATTTTGTTTAAAGCTAAAAATCATATATCATTTAAATATTTAAAATTTTTTTTATTATTCTTTGGTTTATTCAAAATTACAGTATATTATGATTTCAATCTGGGGATCAGCGAATTTAACTACAATTCAGCCATTAAAAAAAACTACAAAATAAAATAATTAAATGCTTACACTGCCTTTTTTAGAATCAACTATAAATTTATATGAACCAAATGGATATCTAAATTTAGAAAAGCTTTATAAATTAAAAATATGCATTCTAATATTTCTAATACACTCTATTATGATTAAAGAAAAACAATCCAATATAATATTTCCTTCAACCAACATTATTTACATCATGAGACAAAACCATAATATTCAAACACCAATGGTAAAGAGTACTTTTGGCCAAAAATCAATAATATACAAAGGAATAACAATTTATAACAGTTTGCCGAAAAAAATTAAAGAAATATCAAAATTATGGACTTTTAAAAACACACCAAACAAATATTTTTTAAAACTGAACTAAGTTTAACGTAACAAGAATAAATAAAATCTAATGTTTGGTCATATATCCCTCTTTTTCTATTACTTGAGCCAGTCTATTCGGAGTTAACTGAATTATATTTGATACAATATTTGGATCAAGCTCTTCCCAGCACGCATGTATTATTTCCCATAAATCTTCTGAATTTTGTGGCCTAAAATTTCGATTACATATTTTTTTTTACGACTATACCCCAAATATTTTCAATTGGATTGATATCGGGACTATAAGCGACCCACGGCAGCACTTCCGCATAATGGGTTTGAAACCAGTGGGTTACAGCTTTACCAGTGTGGACTGGACAATTATCTTGTTGAAATATGAAAGTATTATTGCGATATACGGGGTAAGGTGGGAGAATAGCTACCGCAGCTAAATCTCGCCCTGTTATGGCTGTATGTTTTGTTTATAGATAAAAAAAAACTGTAATCAACACTGAATAAAAGACGTTTATTATTATTATTATTTATTTGCTTAGCAGATGTTAATGTAATTTCCTCTATTCGCCAGCAAACACCAGGTCTATGAACACTTATCCAGCCCCATACATTTACAGAGAAACGCTCATGTCTAGAAGTGAGGAGGTTAGTATATCGCTCTTCAAGCCTGGTATTGTTTGGACGGTACACACGAATTTGTCCGTTATAAGTCGACTGGAACGTCTTTTCATCAATCAAAATGACCCTGTTCCAAAATTGAGGATTGCGGTATATATAAGTTAAAGCAAAAATAATCCTTGATTGTCGCTGTTCTTTGGTAAGAAACATTTTTTTCGCAACTTGGCGACATTTTAGTTCAGATTCCTTGACTCTCCTGCTGGCGGTAGGTTGGGAGGCAGGAAATGCTGTATTAATAACAGCATCCCTTGCAGTTGCAAATGAATTATTTCTTAAATATCCCAAAAAAACATCATCCTGTTCAGGGTTGGAACGTTAGGGACGACCTGAATTAATTTTCCTCTTTAGGGATTCTTATTGTTCCCAGCGTTGCTTAATTTTCAATATAGTTTTTTCATTTCTATTATACAACTGTGCTACAGCACGGATTGACCATCCTTCTTCGATTCTTGATATAATTTGAGCCTTTTCAACTTCAGACAACTGACGAGGCATTTTTATGTTCTTCTGTCAAAGTTAATCAAACGTTACCACCATGCAGTTTCAAAATTAATTACACCGACGCCAATGCTTTGCACTTTTGATAATCTATGACGTGTGATAACCTCCAATAAACAATCATTTAGACAAGCCGGTTTTACGCAAATATGACAAAACTTACCTCTCATTCTAATTCGTGTACGCTTTTTTTATGAATACAACTGTACATAGCCACTGGTCTAATGATTTAAACCCAATCTGCCAGTTTATAAATGTCAATACAATCAACACTAACCTTCTTTATCTATAGGAACAACGGTGCTGCCCTCCGAGAACGTAGCGGCAGCTTTAATAACTCTCATATTTAGACCTAATTTTTGCAGGGAGTCGTGCACCTTCGAGCTCTCGTTTTTTCTCATGAAGCCGTTGTCGATGTGAATGGCGATCACCTGGTCGCGCCGGAGCGCCTTGTGGAACAGGGCGGCGCACACCGTGCTGTCCACGCCGCCGCTGACTAGGAGAAGTACCTAAAAAAAAATTATGGGTAGAAAGAACATTCTTTTCATCAGAGATATTTTTTCTTTCATTCATTCTTTGCATCCACAACGGTTATACTCCTGGAAATTTTCTGTATAATTTTAAGAGAGTATAAAAACACAATATTTACCCAAGTAATATCTAAAGAAAAACAATCGAATATAATATTTCATCCGACCAACATTATTCACTCTAAACTCCAGACAGTACCATCATATTCAAACACCTATGATAAAGAGTACTTTTGGTCAAAGATCAATATTATATTATTATATAAAGGAATAACAATTTATTTACAAGAGTTTGCCGAAAAAAATAAAAGAAATATCAAAATTATGGACTTTTAAAAAAGCACTAAAAAATATTTTAAAAAAAATTAAATGCTAGTTTAATACTTTTTTTTTATAACTAACTTTAACGTATTATATATTATTATTTTTTTATTGTAAATGATTATTATTAAAGGGCGGAATATATGCAAAATGCATATATGCAATATTTTTTTTTGAATATTTTGTCAATTTTATAATAAAATGCATATTCTTCATAAATTATTATTTTAAGAGCATATTTTTGTTTTCGGCTTTATCAAAAAATTTAAAACGTTAAGGGTTTAATGTTCAATTCGGTACTTATTTCGGGGATTTTAAATCTAACAATTACAATAATTATATTTACATTTTGGTTATACGCAAGGTGTTTATTGGGGGTTTCCGGGGTTTGCAGGCATATTGTTCCGGGTTGTTTATCGTCACTTAATAAGGCTTTATTATTACCTGCTTAACAAACTGTATTTATATCAATTTGTAATAAATACTTCTGTTTTAGTTTGTCGAAATATTTCAGTAGTAATTTCAAATTTGTGTTCAGAATGTCTAAGGTGGCGAAAACGTCTTAGTGGATTAAAAAGTTCCCCGAGTTTGCTATATACCTAAGTTGCATTATTGTCCGATTACATCAGTAGATGTTGAAAGAAGCTTCTCTTTGTATAAACATATTTTTACTAATAGATTCTTTTTAGTTAAAAATTTTGAAAAATATTTAGTAATAAATGCCTTTTATGCAATTTTAGGTTAAAAAATTGTTTGCTTTTATTTTTGTTTTTTTTATTAAACATATTTTTTAGAACCCAATGGGTTTCTTTACCTCATTTTACTATAATAAATTAAGAAATATTGCATACCAGTATGCATATTTGGTAAAAAATGCAAATAACTGCATATTTTAAAGGCAAACAAGGCATATATATGAGCATATTTGGGCTGAATTTAAGTGCATATAATTCGCCCTTTAGTTATTATACAGTGTGTCCCCGGATGGAGTTGACAAGAGGCAAAAGATCTTTATTATTGATTTTACGACGAAAAGTTATTCTTGATAAAAAATTCTGCTTGTCGAGAAAACGAATTAACGATATAAAAATTTTAGATCAGATGTACAGGTTGTTGATAAATTAAGAAATCATGAAAATGCTCTAAGAGAGAAGTACCATTATTTATTATTTTAAACAAAATGTTTATGAAACAAAGTTGTTTATAATCCAAAATAAAGCCTAAATACAAAATGTGAAATCTGAATTATAATTTTTGTTTTTTATTTTTTACAATAGAATTTATGAACATTCAAAATGTACAATTATTGTGAAAAAAGTTATTATTCTACATATCCTCCTCCAACCTGCACACATTTCTCCAAATTAGAAATAAATAGGTCAGCACTTTCAGGTTTTCATTTTGAGTGTTCATAAATTCTATTGTAAAAATTAAAAACAAAAATTAGAATTCAGATTTCAAATTTTGTATTTATTTATTTTGGATTATGAACAACTTTGTTTCATAAATATTTTGTCCAAAATAATAAATAATGGTACTTCTCTCTTACAGCATTTTCATGTTTTCTTAATTTATCAATCAAAGTAGGTACAGCGTTATCAATTTAGTTTGTCCCACTTTTAAGAGCCTGTAACTTTTTTGTATTTTGAGTTAGCGAGCTCATTCAAAAAACAAGATGTACCATTTTTAGCCAAGTTTTTATAAGTGTTGTCAAAAATGACAGTAGGTGTCACATGTCACATTTAAAAGCAAAAATTTAATTTTTTTAAATGGGACACCCTGTATATTAGAGGCGCATTAGATGGTCCCTTTTCTTCCTATTTCAAAAATATAACACACATATGCATTCTTTTCTTCATTCCATCAAACATTGACAAAAATATGAAAAAATATATTATTGTTAAAAAACATCAAGATAGCTATGCAACTGTTTTGGTTGTTAGCTTATAAAGTTGCCACAGTGGATCTTTGCCCGTGCGTCATCAATCAACGATCAGGACTCGACGTGGTTAATAACTCTGCATCCTTGTTTATTACAGTAACAAGTTTGAATAAAAGCATAAAAGAACGTCTCCAAAATTCCGCAATAATATAACGTGCTAGACAAGGATAAAACTATAAACGTCAGTTAATTACTTTCTTTATTTGTTTAGTTGACAACCGTTGTATTTTAGAACGTCATTGTCAACCTTATTTTGATCTGCCAATCTAATTCGTATTTTGTAAATCTGTGTGCCTTAGAACTGTTCCTGTTTCTAAAAATAGTTCTTTTTAGAGGTAATTATACCCACCATCTGTTTTGGCGCTAAGTATTTATGGATTTTTATAATAACTCATTTATTTATTTTAAATATTCTAACCGTGAAAGTTCTTTGAAACGTTTACGGCAGTGGCTAAATTCCCTTAAATGAAAGGATGTTAAAAATTTGACTTTTGCGATTTTAATAGTCAATAAAACACCAAACTTTTGTAGATTTAAGCTTTAAAAATAGTATTAAATGTATAAACATTTGTTTGTCAATTTCTTTTAGATAATAGAGAATGCCGGGCAAAACTTAAAATAAATAATAATTTTTCGTGATATTATGTAGGTACGTCAAACGGTAGGCAGGCACGTCCATTTTATGAACTTAACTTAGTTTTGACTTTTTTCGTCTCGTAATTTTGATTTGATTGATTTTGATGACGTAAAAGTGATGACGCACGGGAAAAGAACCACTGTGGCGACTTTATATGATTAATGAAACACGACACATTAAAACGAATAAACAATTTTATTATATTAACTAGAAAATAACAATCGTTTCTACTGAACCATACGATATAGGCAGCTCTCGTAGTATATCGGGTATAGATTTGTAGGGAAATGCTAGAAAATAGGCTAATACATTTATTTCCATTTCTTCCGTAATAATTGTTTTCCGCCTAATTATTCGTGTTTTCTTTATACCTCCGGTCTCGAAAAAATGTCTTCTTTAGCCGATAAAATATTTTTTTGGAAGGAATCCGTCCATTGGGAAACTGAAGCCTATACCTCCTAAGTGCTAAGGTTGCACTGTCCGTTTGACGAAAAATATCAAACATAAAACACTTTTCCTCCACTGAATAATAATATCTCATGTTAGTTAATTTTTGCATACAAAATAACGTTTCTACAATATTCGAAACGATTAATAATGCTGAGATTGACCGACTGAAATATAAATGAAGATAAAATCCATAGCAACCAAAACAGCAGTTGCATAGCTATCTTGATGTTTTTTAACAATAATATATTTTTCATATTTTTGTCAATGTTTGATGGAATGAAGAAAATAAGGCATAAATGTGTTATATTTTTGAAATCGGAAGAAAGGGGACCATGTAATGCGCCTCTAATATATAGGGTGTCCCATTTAAAAAAATTAAATTTTTGCTTTTAAATGTGACATGTGACACCTACTGTCATTTTTGACAACACTCATAAAAACTTGGCTAAAAATGGTACATCTTGTTTTTTGAATGAGCTCGCTTACTTTAAATACAAAAAAGTTACAGGCTCTTAAAAGTGGGACAAACTAAATTGATAACACTGTACATCTGATCTAGAATTTTTATATGGTAAATTAATTTTCTCGACAAGCAGAATTTTTTATAAAGAATACGTTTTCGTCGTAAAATCAATAATAAAGATCTTTTTCCTCTTGTCACCTCCATCCGGGGACACACTGTATATATATTTTTAAATAATTTCGATGGAATTATTAATAGTTACAAAACATAATTTTCTATTATTTGTGATATAGGTATTGTATATTTAATGTTATATTCTCTATAATGAACGTTTTAAGTTGGTTGAGAATGAAGATATATTTATAACTAAAATATATCGAAACCTATGTTTCTGTTTCCAACACAAAATGGAAACGTTAGCTACAAATTTCGAAACGTACCCATTTTAAATGACTCTATTGCAAATGTTTCTGAGTGGTTGGTACTACCTGTGACTTTGGCTGTTTTGACGCCGAGGACACATTGTATAATCTTACCTTATTATTTCCAACAGTGTCCTTTATATACTTGATACACTGTTCTTCTCTGCCTTGTATAGTAAAGTTGCCCGTTAAACCGCAAATGTCAAACAGAAAGTTCCTTAACATAACTTTGCCGTTCGGCGTTAGGTCAACCTGCAAAAAAATAATGATATTCTGTCTTAATGTAACATAAAAGTGAGACATAAAAATCATCTTCCCGATAAATTAAGGATACTATAAGAAAAGACGGGATCTCTATATAATTTCTGTATCTTTAACTGAAAATGAGGTAACCATATCATCTTAGAGCAACCTTAACGTATTACCAAACGCCAAAAACGCAATTTATATTATTTTTAAATATTTATATTTACGACTTATTTAGTATAAATTGCGATGGACAAATTCATAGTTTTGCAGATGATACTACAATTTTTTATACCGATACAAATTGGAACAACTTAAATAATAAAATTAAAAAAGATTTTAAAATTATTATAAAAAATTGGTTTGATAACAATTTGTAAACAATTAATTTTAATAAAACAAATTATATTCCTTTTACTTTAAACCTAAATAACCTACCACGAAATATGAATAGTATTCAAATAAATGAAGACATTCAAATTTTTAAAGTTAAGTAATAAAATATTTAGGAATTATTTTTGATAGTAAATTAAATTGGAATTATCACTTAGAATACTTAATTAAAAAATTAAGAAGTTTACTACCGATTTTTAAAAACATTTTAAATGTAAGACATATGGAAATATTATATTACTCATTTAAATTACGGAATTTTAGGTTGGGGAGGAATAAATAGAACTTTAGTTAAAAAATTAGAAATATTACAAAAAAGGTTTCTAAAAATTATATTCAATAAAAATTATCTTTATCCTTCAAAAGAATTATATTCAGAAACAAAAAAGTTGAACATAAGACAACTTTACATTTATAACATCTTATATTATATAGGTATGTATTTAAAAATAAAAACCTTATACAATTTAAAAACCATTTTCATAATACACGTCATAAAAATTAAATATCCATAAAAATAAATAAGTACATAGGACAAAAAAAAATCAAATATTTGTTTTTATTTAAACGATTATTTACCAACAAAAATTAAAAAATTGATTTCATTAAAAAAATTAAAGTCGAAATAAAAACATGGATATTAAAAACAGACAATTTAAAAATATTTTTAGAAATGCTTTAATTAATTAATTAATTAATTATTATTGTTCTGAATAATTTATATAAGTAATATTTTTTACTTAAAAATTATAAATTAATAATTTTATTATAGGTAATATATTTCTTCAAAAAAATTATACTATAAATTACCATTTTTACTTTAAAACTTAATTTTTAATGCATATTTATGATTTTACATACTAAAACAAAAAATAAGATTTGCCCTTAACAAGCTCAGTTTCAGGGGATTGAAGAATAAATTTATAGAAGACAACATAAGTAAACATATTTATTATATTATTAAATTTTAAATAAACTTATTATTATTATTATTATTATTATTATTATTATTATTATTATTATTATTGTTATTATTAATTATTATTGTTATTATTAATTATTATTGTTATTATTAATTATTATTGTTATTATTAATTATTATTGTTATTATTAATTATTATTGTTATTATTAATTATTATTGTTATTATTAATTATTATTGTTATTATTAATTATTATTGTTATTATTAATTATTATTGTTATTATTAATTATTATTGTTATTATTAATTATTATTGTTATTATTAATTATTATTGTTATTATTAATTATTATTGTTATTATTAATTATTATTGTTATTATTAATTATTATTGTTATTATTAATTATTATTGTTATTATTAATTATTATTGTTATTATTAATTATTATTGTTATTATTAATTATTATTGTTATTATTAATTATTATTGTTATTATTAATTATTATTGTTATTATTAATTATTATTGTTATTATTAATTATTATTGTTATTATTAATTATTATTGTTATTATTAATTATTATTGTTATTATTAATTATTATTGTTATTATTAATTATTATTGTTATTATTAATTATTATTGTTATTATTAATTATTATTGTTATTATTAATTATTATTGTTATTATTAATTATTATTGTTATTATTAATTATTATTGTTATTATTAATTATTATTGTTATTATTAATTATTATTGTTATTATTAATTATTATTGTTATTATTAATTATTATTGTTATTATTAATTATTATTGTTATTATTAATTATTATTGTTATTATTAATTATTATTGTTATTATTAATTATTATTGTTATTATTAATTATTATTGTTATTATTAATTATTATTGTTATTATTAATTATTATTGTTATTATTAATTATTATTGTTATTATTAATTATTATTGTTATTATTAATTATTATTGTTATTATTAATTATTATTGTTATTATTAATTATTATTGTTATTATTAATTATTATTGTTATTATTAATTATTATTGTTATTATTAATTATTATTGTTATTATTAATTATTATTGTTATTATTAATTATTATTGTTATTATTAATTATTATTGTTATTATTAATTATTATTGTTATTATTAATTATTATTGTTATTATTAATTATTATTGTTATTATTAATTATTATTGTTATTATTAATTATTATTGTTATTATTAATTATTATTGTTATTATTAATTATTATTGTTATTATTAATTATTATTGTTATTATTAATTATTATTGTTATTATTAATTATTATTGTTATTATTAATTATTATTGTTATTATTAATTATTATTGTTATTATTAATTATTATTGTTATTATTAATTATTATTGTTATTATTAATTATTATTGTTATTATTAATTATTATTGTTATTATTAATTATTATTGTTATTATTAATTATTATTGTTATTATTAATTATTATTGTTATTATTAATTATTATTGTTATTATTAATTATTATTGTTATTATTAATTATTATTGTTATTATTAATTATTATTGTTATTATTAATTATTATTGTTATTATTAATTATTATTGTTATTATTAATTATTATTGTTATTATTAATTATTATTGTTATTATTAATTATTATTGTTATTATTAATTATTATTGTTATTATTGTTATTATTGTTATTATTGTTATTATTGTTATTATTGTTATTATTGTTATTATTGTTATTATTGTTATTATTGTTATTATTGTTATTATTGTTATTATTGTTATTATTGTTATTATTGTTATTATTGTTATTATTGTTATTATTGTTATTATTGTTATTATTGTTATTATTGTTATTATTGTTATTATTGTTATTATTGTTATTATTGTTATTATTGTTATTATTGTTATTATTGTTATTATTGTTATTATTGTTATTATTGTTATTATTGTTATTATTGTTATTATTGTTATTATTGTTATTATTGTTATTATTGTTATTATTGTTATTATTGTTATTATTGTTATTATTGTTATTATTGTTATTATTGTTATTATTGTTATTATTGTTATTATTGTTATTATTGTTATTATTGTTATTATTGTTATTATTGTTATTATTGTTATTATTGTTATTATTGTTATTATTGTTATTATTGTTATTATTGTTATTATTGTTATTATTGTTATTATTGTTATTATTGTTATTATTGTTATTATTGTTATTATTGTTATTATTGTTATTATTGTTATTATTGTTATTATTGTTATTATTGTTATTATTGTTATTATTGTTATTATTGTTATTATTGTTATTATTGTTATTATTGTTATTATTGTTATTATTGTTATTATTGTTATTATTGTTATTATTGTTATTATTGTTATTATTGTTATTATTGTTATTATTGTTATTATTGTTATTATTGTTATTATTGTTATTATTGTTATTATTGTTATTATTGTTATTATTGTTATTATTGTTATTATTGTTATTATTGTTATTATTGTTATTATTGTTATTATTGTTATTATTGTTATTATTGTTATTATTGTTATTATTGTTATTATTGTTATTATTGTTATTATTGTTATTATTGTTATTATTGTTATTATTGTTATTATTGTTATTATTGTTATTATTGTTATTATTGTTATTATTGTTATTATTGTTATTATTGTTATTATTGTTATTATTGTTATTATTGTTATTATTGTTATTATTGTTATTATTGTTATTATTGTTATTATTGTTATTATTGTTATTATTGTTATTATTGTTATTATTGTTATTATTGTTATTATTGTTATTATTGTTATTATTGTTATTATTGTTATTATTGTTATTATTGTTATTATTGTTATTATTGTTATTATTGTTATTATTGTTATTATTGTTATTATTGTTATTATTGTTATTATTGTTATTATTGTTATTATTGTTATTATTGTTATTATTGTTATTATTGTTATTATTGTTATTATTGTTATTATTGTTATTATTGTTATTATTGTTATTATTGTTATTATTGTTATTATTGTTATTATTGTTATTATTGTTATTATTGTTATTATTGTTATTATTGTTATTATTGTTATTATTGTTATTATTGTTATTATTGTTATTATTGTTATTATTGTTATTATTGTTATTATTGTTATTATTGTTATTATTGTTATTATTGTTATTATTGTTATTATTGTTATTATTGTTATTATTGTTATTATTGTTATTATTGTTATTATTGTTATTATTGTTATTATTGTTATTATTGTTATTATTGTTATTATTGTTATTATTGTTATTATTGTTATTATTGTTATTATTGTTATTATTGTTATTATTGTTATTATTGTTATTATTGTTATTATTGTTATTATTGTTATTATTGTTATTATTGTTATTATTGTTATTATTGTTATTATTGTTATTATTGTTATTATTGTTATTATTGTTATTATTGTTATTATTGTTATTATTGTTATTATTGTTATTATTGTTATTATTGTTATTATTGTTATTATTGTTATTATTGTTATTATTGTTATTATTGTTATTATTGTTATTATTGTTATTATTGTTATTATTGTTATTATTGTTATTATTGTTATTATTGTTATTATTGTTATTATTGTTATTATTGTTATTATTGTTATTATTGTTATTATTGTTATTATTGTTATTATTGTTATTATTGTTATTATTGTTATTATTGTTATTATTGTTATTATTGTTATTATTGTTATTATTGTTATTATTGTTATTATTGTTATTATTGTTATTATTGTTATTATTGTTATTATTGTTATTATTGTTATTATTGTTATTATTGTTATTATTGTTATTATTGTTATTATTGTTATTATTGTTATTATTGTTATTATTGTTATTATTGTTATTATTGTTATTATTGTTATTATTGTTATTATTGTTATTATTGTTATTATTGTTATTATTGTTATTATTGTTATTATTGTTATTATTGTTATTATTGTTATTATTGTTATTATTGTTATTATTGTTATTATTGTTATTATTGTTATTATTGTTATTATTGTTATTATTGTTATTATTGTTATTATTGTTATTATTGTTATTATTGTTATTATTGTTATTATTGTTATTATTGTTATTATTGTTATTATTGTTATTATTGTTATTATTGTTATTATTGTTATTATTGTTATTATTGTTATTATTGTTATTATTGTTATTATTGTTATTATTGTTATTATTGTTATTATTGTTATTATTGTTATTATTGTTATTATTGTTATTATTGTTATTATTGTTATTATTGTTATTATTGTTATTATTGTTATTATTGTTATTATTATTATTATTATTATTATTATTATTATTATTATTATTATTATTATTATTATTATTATTATTATTATTATTATTATTATTATTATTATTATTATTATTATTATTATTATTATTATTATTATTATTATTATTATTATTATTATTATTATTATTATTATTATTATTATTATTATTATTATTATTATTATTATTATTATTATTATTATTATTATTATTATTATTATTATTATTATTATTATTATTATTATTATTATTATTATTATTATTATTATTATTATTATTATTATTATTATTATTATTATTATTATTATTATTATTATTATTATTATTATTATTATTATTATTATTATTATTATTATTATTATTATTATTATTATTATTATTATTATTATTATTATTATTATTATATTATTATTATTATTATTATTATTATTATTATTATATAGGCGGTAGAGGAACAAGCGAGGGAACGAGTTACTTTTAAGGTTGAATTCTCAACGTCATTCAATCTATTGCCAACCTATAACCTATTTCGCGTTGATTTTTTGAGTTTATTATTTTAATAACTAACATTTAAAGAAAATCAATATCGTCGGTACATTATTTAGGTAGTATCCGATATATTATAAAAATATCAATTTATTTCATTGCTAATTTTGGGAGAATTGTATAGTGAAAGAACAATGAGTGACAATGACATAATAATGTTTAAAAAAATCTTACCCGATATTTTTCGCTATACAATTCTCCTAAAATAAGTTATGAAATTCCTTGATATTTATTAAATATGTCAATTATTACCTATAGAATATCAAGTCGATACTGGTTTTCTTTAAATTTTGTATAAAAGCTAGAAAACATAAATAAATCTACGCGAAATAGGTTATAGGTTGGCAAGCATGTTGATACTGCCGCCTTAAGCCGGGGCAAAAAATTCATAAAATCTATTATTACCATAAGACTGGTTTATACCAAAAAATGATGAAGCGGCCACACTGTTTCCTTTTAGGAATGCGCGAACGTAATGGCCTGTTCTGACATCTTAGGACGGCAAATAGAAGACTTTTCTACTTTTATACATGACGTTACTACAACGAAGCATTTTAACGCCGGCGCCGGAGAAATAATCTTAATTTCTGAAAACAAGTTACTGTCATAATGACAGCAGGTATAAATATTAAAGAATAACTACAATTACTTTTTTTGTAAAAACAGGTGAATTTTTCAGAGCGAGGTGAATGAATGAATACCTTGGAAAATTGAATCGATGGGACGATAATTCGACATTTGCAGAATTTTTTTGGCCAACAATTTTTATTTATAGTATAATAATATGTTTGTCCTTTAACAACAACGAGTACTCACACAAAAATGTGCGCTCTGAATAAAGGACTGTAAGCAATTTACAACAGTTTTTCATTTCTCCGAACCGTCCTGCCGCATGAACGAGTAGAATGTTTTACTTGCCGACACTGCGTCATGCGATAGCGACGTGCGATGAACTGTGGCGACGCGGATTGCGAGAAATGTGTATTTTACCATGCGACACTTCAGTCTGGAAAAAGGTTCGAAGCAGTAAAGACTCCACTAGCGTGCTACAAGACTACTGCAGTACTGCGATGCCGTTGAGAAAACATTTTTTATTCTACCTTAAAGGTAGAATGTTTTACTTGCCGACACTGCGTCATGCGATAGCGACGTGCGATGAACTGTGGCGACGAGGATTGCGAGTTTGCGAAAAATGTGTGTTTTACCATGCGACACTTCAGTCTAAAAAAGGTCCGAACCAAACTCGCAATCCTCGTCGCCACAGTTCATCGCACGTCGCTATCGCATGACGCAGTGTCGGCAAGTAAAGGCAAGTAAAACATTCTACCTTTAAGGTAGAATGTTTTTTGCCGACACTGCGTCATGCGATAGCGACGTGCGACACTGCTGCGTGTCGGCGAGTTACTCTAGCAGTAGTCAAATGAATGTAATGTTTTACCTACCGACTTGCGGCGACGATATTGCGACACCGCGGTTGTCGCTGCGACATGCCGTCGAGAAATAAAAAATGTTTTCTCAACGGCATCGCATCGCAGTACTGCAGCAGTCTTGTACGACGAATAGTGGTCATCTTGACAACTTTACTGCTCCGAACCTTTTTCTAGACTGAAGTGTCGCATGGTAAAACACACATTTGTCGCAAACTCGCAATCCGCGTCGCCACATTTCATCGCACGTCGCTATCGCAGGTCGCAGTGTCGGCAAGTAAAACATCCTACCAACTTTGAGTTGTGTGTAAGTGTCGGTGCCGTTGTCAATTTGAATATTAGATGATGATTACAACGACTTGTTTATTTATTAAAGTACTTTAAAAATTCTCCAATATACTACCATAATGTAAACAAAAACATACCTCAGGATGAAATTGCACACCATACAGGTTCATCTTCTCGTTGCTAATTCCAGCTATAAATGCCTGTGACTGTGCTATCGGTTTAAAATTTTCTGCTACTTTGTCTATGGAATCGCCATGCGTTAGAAGAACCTCTTGGGTTTTGTCGAGACCTCTAAAAATTAAATCAAAGATAAGATACATGCACAGATTGTTATCTCGGAAACGATAAGAGATAAAGTCGCCACAGTGGATCTTTTCCCGTGCGTCATCAATCAACGATCAGGACTCAACGTGGTTAATAACTCTGCATCCTTATTTATTACAGTAACAAGTTTGAATAAAAGCATAAAAGAACGTCTCCAAGATTCCGCAATAATATAAAGTGCTAGACAAGAATAAAACTATAAACGTCAATTAATTACTTTTTTTATTTGTTTATTTGACTACCGTTGTATTTTAGAACGTCATGGTCATTGTCAACCTTGTTTTGATCTGCCAATCTAATTCGTATTTTGTAAATTTGTGTGCCTTAAAACTCTTCCTTTTTCTAAAAATGGTTCTTTTTAGAGCTAATTATACCCACCATCTGTTTTGGCGGTAAGTATTTATGGATTTTTATAATAATTTATTTATTTTAAATATTCTAACCGTGAAAGTTCTTTGAAAAGTTTACGGCAGTGGCTAAATTCCCTTAAATGAAAGGATGTCAAAAATTTTACTTTTGCGATTTTAATAGTCAATAAAACACCAAACTTATCTAGATTTTAAGCTTTAAAAATAGTATTAAATGTATTAACATTTGTTTGTCAATTTCTTTTAGATAATAGAGAATGCCGGGCAAAACTCTCAAGACACAAGCCCGAAAATGTGTGCTCAATCTCTGTGAGTACTTTGAATTTGAGAAAGCAAATGGGGGACCTTTAAAGCATATTTCATCTGTTCAAATAATAAACCAATAAATTATAGCATCATGCACTTCCAGTGCTTGGAAAATTCTTTGAAAAATTCTTTAAAAAATACATGAAAGAACACGTGCAGCAAAAAATACCAATTTTGATTTAAAAACAAATGCTACATTCCATCCTACTACTATACTTATCCAAATCTGCAACCAGCACATCTCACCAACCTACAGAATATTTATCCGAAATACATATTAATAAAACATTTTTATAAAATATTTTTTGCATTTTTTGTGTTTTAGGTTATTTCCCAAAACTATATTTAAAAGTACAGGTTGTTACAGAAACATATTTAAATATATTAAATTATAATAAGAGAAGGATTCTCTATAGGTATATCCAAAAAAAATAGTGAAAAAAATGTGTATAAACATGGATCCGCAAACGATTCGTTTCCGAGATACAGCTGCTAAGAATAATTCCCCTTTAAAATAGAATGTTAGTTTATAAGATTTTAATAAATGTATTGAAATTCATTTTTAGCTGGGAATTAATTGGTTAGACTGCGTTAGAGTATGAATAAACCCCAAGAGAAACTCGGAATTATAAATAATTTTTCGGGATATTATGTAGGTACGTCAAACGGTAGGCAGGCACGTCCATTTTATGAACTTAGACTTAGTTTTGACTTTTTTCGTCTCGTAATTTTGATTTGATTCATACGATTTTGATGATGTGAAAGTGATGACGCACGGGAAAAGATCCACTGTGGCGACTTTACGTAAGTTACATTGGGGGTAAAGTTACGCATTCTGAGGGGAAAAGAAATGAATAATCCGAAAAAAAAATCGGATTTGGTTTAACGCCTTCATTTTTAAATTTATAAAAACAAATTTGGAATCATTAAATTACGTTTTACAAATTGACAAACACGTTAATTTAATAATTATGGAGGTGAATTTGTTGTCCGTTTTACTTACTTGAACAATAAACATTTCGGCATAACTTCTATGGGAAATTGTCCGTCCTCTCTGCTCTCCTTCCTCAGTACCGATCCGCCGAATTCTTTATTCATCATTTGCATGCCATAGCAAATACCTATGGGACGAAACGAAAATCAGTTAGTAAATGTCATAAGGTAATGCAGAATATTTGAGTTGCCGGTTTCATAACAAAGATTTTAAACAATAATTTACTAACCAGGCAATTTTGTAACATCAATGATATTGTCAGAATTGATATTGAAAACGTTATAAAATATAGTAAAGAAATAGTTAAAAAAAACTTTTAGTCAAATTCCATTTAACTAGGCGGGTTATGGGTTTATCATAGACAAATTAATATAGTGTTATACAGTGTCCGCAAAAAAGTCCACATCAAATGGGATTTTTTTTTATTATTAGGTATAGGTAAAAATTGAAAAAGCAGTTAGTTTTTGCTTACCTAAAAACCAAAAATGACGTATTCTGAAGCGGCTGCACGACTTGCGTTACCTGTCAAATTTGACATTTTTTATAAAATAGGTTCAAAAATGCCCTTATTTATCAAAATATCGAAAAACTTTATTCGAGAAAGTTGTTTATTTAGGCATTTTTAGTCTCTGTACGAAATTTTGACAGTCTAATACGATTTTTATTTTTTGCCAGGTTCTTGAAAATTTTGATCAACCCCTGTAGATTAACTTTTATACATCGATGTAAAACCATTTGCCTTTACTTCATTTGTAATCTTAATGCAATTTTATGTAAAATTATTGTTTCCAATTATTTATTTTGCTTCAAAAACTGAAATTGTTATTGATCAGTATGTAATTTTTGATGCAAAGTTTATCTAATTACATCAGTTTTGCCAAAACCGACGTTTCTCATTTTTCTTAAGTTAATAAACATATGTACAAAAAGAAAATATTAGGAAGCTTTCGTTGACATTTTACTTAATTAATATTGGATCAAAAAGAATAAATATTAATCGCTCGAAACATTTTATTCAACAAAAATATAGTTTAATATAATTAATTTAATTTAATATTAATTAAGTAAAATTTCAATGAAAGCTTCCTAATATTTTCTTTTTGTACATCTGTTTACTAACTTAAGAAAAATGAGAAACGTCGGTTTTGGCAAAACTGATGTAATTAGATAAACTTTGCATCAAACATTACATAAATGATCAATAACAATTTCAGTTTTTAAAGCAAAATAAATAATTGAAAACAAAAATTTTACATAAAATTGCATTAAGATTACAAATGAAGTAAAGGCAAATGGTTTTACATCGATGTATAAAAGTTAATCTACGAGGGTTGATCAAAATTTTCAAGAATCTGGCAACAATTAAAAATTCTATTAGACTGTCAAAATTTCGTACAAAGACTAAAAATGCCTAAATAAACAACTTTCTCGAATAAAGTTTTTCGATATTTTGATAAATAAGGGCATTCTTGCACCTATTTTATTAAAAATGTCAAATTTGACAGGTAACGCAAGTCGTGCAGCTGCTTCAGTATACTTCATTTTTGGTTTTTTGGTAAGCAAAAACTAACTGCTTTTTCAATTTTTACCTATACCTAATAATAAAAAAAAATCCCATTTGATGCGAACTTTCTTGCGGACACTGTAAGTAAAGGTTAAAACAGCATTCTAAAGGTATCCGTAATAAAACGCATTAAACTTATTGTGACATGCCGAATAAAAATCGGTTCGCAGAGTTTAAGAAATGGTTAATACCGGGCGAGCAAAAATTATTTTCATCAAATAGGGCTTGGATTAAAAAACGTAGGGCTTGGTTTAGATCACAATGATATGGGGACGATGTATCTAACCAAATCTAGGTTAAAATTTTGTCAAATTCATATTATGACATGATATGCCAAACTAAGTAATGAGTAATAAAATAAGTAGACAAACACAAATTTATTTTTGTTGTTTACAAAATTAACAAAGTAAGAATATACAAAAAGAAAAATAATTACATAAATTGGTGAAATTGGCCACCGCCATGCTCCAAGCATAAATTCACACGTCTCTTCATATTTTCGAAAGTGTTGACCAATTAACAAAGTAAGAATATACAAAAAGAAAAATAATTACATAAATTGGCCACCGCCATGCTTCAAGTATAAATTCACACGTTTTTCATATTTTCGAAAGTGTTGACCAGCATCTCTGGAGAAATGTTACCACATTCTTGGATAATCCTATCTTGTAATTGTTCGAAATTTGCAACTGGTGTTTTAAAAATAGTGTTCTTTAAATGTAGTTTTTTCGTATTTACCACCGTTATCGAGAAAAAAAAATAAAAGGTTTTCTGTGTTTCGCTAGATGAAATTAAATTTTTTTAAATAATTGGTCCGGGTGGGCCTCAGGCATGGCCCCCCAGGTCCCCTGACTTAAATAGTCTAGATTTTTTTCTATGGGGGCACCTCAAAGCCCTAGTGTATACAACACCAGTGAATACCGTTGATGATTTACGAAATCAAATATTAGATGGATTTGAAACTATAATAAATACTCCGGGGGTATCATGCATCAATGAGAAGAAGAGCGGGCGCATGCATAAGAGTAGGCGGAGGTCACTTTCAACAATTTTTGGTACGTAGTTTCTTTATTATTGTTATTATTTAGTATTTTTAAAATGTCAAAATAAATACAAACAAAAGGTTATCTAAATCAAGAAACACAGAAAACCTTTTATTTTTTTTTCTCGATAACAGTGATAAATACGAAAAAACTACAAGAGATTAAAATGCTTTAGAACAAAACAAAAGATGCATTTTGTATTTTAGAATCCACCAGCGGCGCACCGAAAAAAAGTTCATGGGGGAGAAAAGGAGGCATGACCCCTGAAAAAATGTCTCCCTGTAGATTCTTAAAACCATTTGGTATGACCAATGACGTGGGTCCTACAGCGTAACCTATACTCCAAATTAGATCTAAATATCTCAAAAATTACAAGTAATTAAGAAAAAACTAAAAAAATCTTGAAATTTCAACACCTTGTAGATCGGCAACGAAGCGTTTGCGGACCTATGTTTATATAAATTTTTAGTCGTTAAATAAGCCAAAGAATTACCCCTTTTCGTATTTACATGATATTTAGGAACTGTATCCATTCGTTTTCGACATATAGGCCCTCGGAGTTTTAAGAAACAACCCCTGTATGTTAGGGTATAAAAGTATTTGCCGATTTTCATAAATTTAGATTTAAAACTTACCTAATACCGGGATTCCTATCCGGAATATGTCGGCGTCGTAGCGCGGCGCGTCCTCCGCGTATACAGAATTCGGCCCTCCCGAGATGATGATCGCCCGGTAGCCGGCCTCTTTGATGTTGAACGCCGGTGTGTCCAGCGGCAAGATGTCAGATTCGACATTTAGTTCTCTTACTTTCCTGTCTATTACCTAAAGAAAAATGTTCTTTTTTAATGTATTTAATATAGATCAGTTTTTATTGGTTTCAATCAAAGACTTCTAATAAATAAGGAGACAAAACATTTCATTCATAAAACGCGATTTGTTTACAATCATACATCCTTGGGCAAAATGGCAACGCTGTATGCTTTAGACTATTAGGATATATTAATCCGGTGTTAGAATAATCCAGTTTTTTACACACCACTCACTGGCGATCCATTATTGTGAGCTAAGAAATAACACTCAATACTTATATTTTTACAAAAACACACTATGTTACATAGAAAAATATTTATAAACCAACAGCCTACCAACACCGCGCGGTTCGAAAATAAATTAACCCCGCCCCGCCATGATTGCTGCTACAAGGCCGCCGCGTAGTAAAAATATTCGTAAAATGGAGTAAAGCGGCCATACATTGTTTGTCATATGATCTCCCTAAAACATTATAATTTGATGTACCTATCTACTTAATTTGGAAATAAATAATTTTAGTAGTAAATTTTAAAAAAACGCACACATATTTAATATATTATTTTAACTTAATAGGTACGCATCACAAATGGATCTACATAATCAATATAACCTTCGTTTTCAAACACAGGCGGTAGATCTAAGGAAATCAGCTTAAGTTTGTCATCATTGATTTATGCTAAAACGTCTTCTGATCGGGACCAAACGTAAACACTGGGATCTCCTTGTATTAGAAGTCGTTGGTTTCAATGGTGTCGAAACAGAATAAAACTTACATTATAAATAAACCCTTGTAAAAAGAATTAGGTATGTTTTTGTATTTACCGTTAAAAATATTGATGTAAAAGAAATAATTGGTCTCACAAATAAATATAGCTGACCGATAAATATTTAATTATTGTTAAAAAATTACTTAAGTAATAGAAAGCAGTTTGTTCAAATTGAAAATGTTAAAAGTTCACAAAAAAACATAACTTGTGGTGTTCCGCAAGGATGAACCTTAGGACCTACTTTTTTTTAATCAACATTAATTCTATAGCAAAATTAAATTTAAAAAGTAAAATAAAATTGTTTGCCGATGATACTACTATTGTATATTTTCATAAAGACTATGCTCAAATTCATAATAACATTAACCACGACCTAAATATAATATGTAAATGGCTTGAAACTAATAAATTATCATTAAATTTTAATAAATCATCTTTTATGTGTTTAAGTAAATCAAAATTAAAAAATAATAATATTTCTTCACTGTCTTTCAATAATCATTTAATTAAATAGACTAATACAATTAAATTTTTAGGTTTATATATTGATATAAAAATTTAAGTTGGAAAAAACATATTGAATATTTAAGAAGTTACATCTCACCAATAAATTGGCATTTTGTTTAAATGGCTAGATTCAATAATTTTCAATTTAAATTTTTGTCTAAAACTAATCCTAAAAATTTGGTGTCGTTTTTGAATATTCAATATTTTCATTATTAAATGTTAAGGGGTTAATGATAGAATTTATTTTATTATTAATTAAAAACATAAAAGAAGAGTTTGTAAAATGTAACGTAAGTTTATTTGATTGAAGTCAAGTATTTTTAAGTCATTATTAATTCATGCTTAGATCACATATTAAGGGTAGAATTTTATTTTATTTTTAGTTATAAACATAAAAGAAGATTTTGTAAAATTTAATGTAAGTTTATTTGATTGAAGCCAAGAAAGAAGTATTTTTAAATCATTATTAATATCAAAATACATTTCTGCAAAAGTTTCAGCAAAATAAATAATTGTTGCATCATCTGCAAATACGTTTATATTACCCTTTAAGTTCAATTTGGAAACGGAATTAATGTAAATTAAGAATAATAATGGACCTAATATTGATCCCAGCGGAACTCCACATATTATCTCTTTTTCCGAACTTTTTCTTTCCCCAATTTGAACAAATTGTTTACGATAACTTAAATAACTTTGGAGTAGTTTGTGTGTATTTCCCTTTATCCCAATACTATATAATTTTCCTAATAAAATATCACGGTTTCGGTGTCAAAACCCTTACACAGAGCTAAGGATGGTAAACAGCATTTTTTCTTGCTGTCAACATTAACTTGAATATTTGTTATGATATCTCCTACAGCTCTTTCTGTATCCTTAGATCTGCGAAAACAATACTTACTTACAAAACGAAAGAACTGGTAATGTGGTAATGTCGTATAAATGTTTCATCATTATTTTCACAATAACCTTATAATAAAATTGGTTTTAAAAGCTATTTGAGACTCTACACGATCATGCAGAATGACAGTCTCGATGAGGGAATGACAGTAATACTGATAATGTAAGGGCAATTTTGAAGAATTCTCTTTGTTTTAATAAAAGTTATTATACTTACTTTACCATTGGCAATACACTGGTTACATATATGTGGTCTATCAATCATTTTGGATGCGCTGTAACCGAGCGTTGCGCTCAAGTATGTTTTGAAATAACCAATAGAGCGATCGGTGTTATGCTTAAGTAGGTTTTGAAAATACGCGACCCGGTCTAAGTTTTCAAGTATATATTGATATTATGCAGGACTGTCATTGTGAATGATTGTGTAGAGTCTCCAAAGTCTTCATATTGTTGCTGATTGGTTTATTTATAGCATAGTCAGAACATAAACACAAAACATTGTCATTTAGGGTGTAGCTAGAGTTCTAATGACTCAACAAACTCCAGTTGTTCCATAAATGTCTTATCTAGGAGGGGTGTATCAACAACTCAGTCATGAAAAACGGAAGTTGCTTTCTTAATCCTCCCTTATTACATAACATAGGTATATAGTATATTTTTTCGATTTAATTATTGTTGGGTTGGGCTTAAATTTTAATCAATAATTAACTAATCTGACAACTTTCACTGTGACATAAAATCATATGGGTAGACATGATTTTCTCACAATCAAAGTGGCCTTGTTAGATTAATAATTCTCGATTTACCAATCACACAACTTTGATTGTGGCATTGACATAAATTATTATCTTTGTACACCAGTGTCACCAGTTAAGTCCGCATCATATGGGATTTTTTTTGACATCAAGTTCTGCTTCGAACGAGATGAAAATTAAGCAAAAAAATAGTAGTCACGTGATTCGCATTATCTGTCAAATTTTAATTTTTTCCAAAAAAATAATTGAAAAGTGAAAATATCGAAAAAGTTTTTTTAAATGCAGGTTCTAGCCCACATGCAAAATTTCAGCTGCATAAGATAATTTTAATTTTGTATCTATATTTTGTAAATTGCACCACTTTTGGAAAATAAGACTCAACGCAACCTACATAAAACTTCTTAGTTTTGACAATGCTTTATTTCAGATACATTTTCTTTAAAGTAGCGCCATAACAAATGTGTGTTTTTTACAAAATCAAAATTGGGGTATTAAAATTTGGTCGCATGGCATGTGATGCAAAGTTCATTTGTTTTTGACCCTGTATAAGGTAACTTAATAAAATAAGTATTTTTGAAAACGTAGTGTGTGCCTGAACGTAAAAAAATTAAAAATAAAGTAAAGGGGTTTTAAATTAAATCGTTGAAAATAGAAACTTTATGTTAAGTTAAACTAAAATTTATTTTTCACTGAACACTGGGTTCTTCTTTGTCTTAATATTAAGGTGTATTACTTTCAGACACAAACTACGTTTTCAAAAATACTTATTTTATGAAGTTACCTTATACAGGGTCAAAAACAAATAAACTTTGCATCACATGCGACATGCGACCAAATTTTAATAGCCCAATTTTGATTTTGTAGAAAAACCAGGGTTGGTTGAATTCGTCCAAGTGGACATAATTGGACGATTTTGTCCAATTATGTCCGTCCGGACAAAATCAATTGTTCTGGACAAAATTGTACAAAATCAATTAAACACGTATAAAATTTTAAAAAACTTTATTATATTAGGATTAGGGTGTCAAACAAAACTTAAACAACAATAACGGGATACCGTCGGATCATCGTGCCGTCGGATGACGGACGCATGAAAATTCACCTTAAGGTGGGAGTATCAACATGCTTGCCAACCTATAACCTATTTCGCGTAGATTTATTTATGTTTTCTGGCATTTATACAAAATTTAAAGAAAATCAGTATCGACTTGATATTCTATAAGTAATGATTGACATATTTAATAAATATCAAGGAATTTCATAACTTATTTTAGGAGAATTGTATGGCGAAAAATATCGGGTAAGATTTTTTTTAACATTATTATGTCATTGTCACTCATTGTTCTTTCACTATACAATTCTCCCAAAATTAGCACTGAAATAAATTGATATTTTTGTAATATATCAGATACTACCTAAATAATGTACCGACGATATTGATTTTCTTTAAATGTTAGTTATTTAAATAATAAACTTCAAAAATCAACGCGAAATAGGTTATAGGTTGGCAATAGATTGAATGACGTTGAGAATTCAACCTTAAGGCCCCATAATGAAATAACAAATAGCCATTTTCTGGAATTTTCAATTTGGTATTTATTGTTTATATAATACACAATACAAACGTGTATTTTGGGTTGCCTAAATCAACAAATTTAATAAAATGTAATGAAATTTGATTTTGTCCAATATTGTCCGATTTTGTCCGTTTTTGTCCAATTTTGTCCATGTCCTGGACAAAATCAAAAAAAGTGGACAAAATCACAACCCTGAGAAAAACACACATTTAATATTTAATATGGCGCTACTCTAAAGAAAATGCATCTGAAATAAAGCCTTGTCAAAACTGAGAAGTTTTATGTAGGTTGCGTTGAGTCTTATTTTGCAAAAGTGGTGCAATTTACAAAATATAGGTAAAAAATCAAAATTATCTTATGCAGCTGAAATTTTGCATGTGGGCTAGAAACTGCATTAAAAAAAACTTTTTCTAATAACTTTTTTCTATATTTTCAGAAATAACCCCACTTTTCAATTATTTTTTGCAAAAAATTAAAACTTGACATATAATGCGAATTACGTGACTACTATTTTTTGGCTTAATTTTCATCTCGATCGAAGCAGAACTTGATGCCAAAATCAAATTTTGAATAAAGCTATTAATAAAAAAAAATCCCATATGATGCGGACTTTACTGGTGACACTGTATAGGCATTGGCGAAATAGACATTTTGCAAAACGTCAAGTTATATGATTTTGCTTAATTACTTAAATTAAAGAATAATTTAGTGTTAGTAGTCTGAAATTTAAGGTAAACTGCCTCCTTAGTTAGTCAAATCATAATGTATGATCCTTAGTAGAATAAAATTAATTTAAATTGATCTTAAAGAAAATCGTTGTTGTTTCCCCGAATGCAATGGCCTTCCGACAGAGTGTGAATAGAACGTATGACTGTGCCTGAAGATTTCTCAGATGATGATCTTTCAAACGTTATCCAACCAGCAATTTAATATTTTATTATGGTCGCAAAAACGTTTTTGACAAAAAAATTATAAAACAACTTTGCTCCCAGGAACGTTTTTAATTCGTTTATACAGCTATAAATGCAATATTGGCGCCATTTTATAAAATACTTCAGTAGTCATTATCATTTTGTAAAGCCTTTTGTAAGCATTACATAACAATTTTATAAACATTTCTGCCACTCTTAAAAAGTTTAAACAGTAGCGTTATAAAACAGTTTATGAAAGTTTTTCACGTTGCGCTATAAAATATACTAGCATATTGTAATTTATGAAACAACAATAAAATCGAAAAGCTTTTTAAATGTATATTCTAAAAGCTGCAAGAAGCAATTCTGTATTAGATAAAGGAAAATATAATTAATATGGCTAACTATTTACAAGAGGTAAAGAAGCCATTTTATTTATTTTAATTTCATATAATATACCTTTTATATGATTTTTAAAAACGTTGATTATGATTGAGAAAACAAGTCCTTACTGCGAATTAAATTTTATTGGAAAACATATAGCATATTTTTAACAAAATTTAAGCTGGCCCCGTATTTATTGATGTTTAAGGAACATTTTTAAAGCCTAAAAAAATTAGATTTGTCGATTTAACCTTTTTCTTCAGAAAAACTCATGCCAGTTTGTTCTAAGCATCATTATTTCATAATTTTTATATATTTAACAGCTGTAAAGATTAACATAAATGAGATATTTGGTATTTTCAACTATACCCATTTTTATGTTCCATTTAAAAATGTCCTATTTCTATAAAATAATTATGTATTAATAGCAAGCATTTTAAGATAATTAAGCTACTATACAATCTCTATACAACATATGTGTATGCTTTAAAACTGGCGATACTTCGACAGGGCCGAACTGCTTTAAATCTAAGATCGGGGAGGGGAATACAAGATTCATCTACACACTCTTTTTTAAGGCGCTGAAGTTTAAAATAAGTCCTAATTGTTGTCTAACCTAACTCCCGTGGCAGCACAGGCAGCTTCATTTCAGAGGGAAAACAGAAACATCTGATTCTTGTTTACACAATCAGCGCGCGAATATTTCTACTTGGCAACTTTTTAGCTAGTTCACAACCTTTTAGTGACTCCTATAAAATAAATTGACTATTTTGCTACATTTTGTCTTCTTTGTGATGGATAATTTGTTATTTGATGGTAAAAGTAACCGGCATGACCGCGTAAAATATAAACATAACCCATACGTTCCTAGTTGCATTAACAGACAAGTGTTTTGGCATATTGACGATTGATCTAAGGCACCAAGGCAGTTAACGGATTTTATTGTTTTATTTAACTCTAATGGATTATTAATATCAACACCAATGTTCTTACTACACATCATATTTTCATAACACATTTTTAACCTTCTTCGAAAAGCACCACTTTTCTTGATTTTTTCCACTGTTTTATATTCGACATTTTTAATCAGCTGGTTCAGGAATGGTAAAGCTTAGTTATCTTAAATATATCTTATTATGTAGTTAGCGATAGCAAATATATATTAATGAGAACAATTTTATTTTATAAGAAATTTGTTTTTGTTTTTATATTGTAGTAGAAATTTTATACTATAAAATAGTTATAAAGTGATCACTAAAATAACAATTTACTTTTAAAGGCGAATTGTTGTTAAAAGTACTTCGATATTACTGTTTTTTAAAGTCGCAGGAAGCAACTTTAAAATAATTTTAAAATATATTTATAAGTGAATTTAAAAAATTGCCAAAATGCACTATAGAGCCCTTATAAAATGGTTAACTTTTATAGGCTAAAATATTTTTTAAGATGTTCCTAGAAACGTTTCTACAATAATTCTATGACTGTTTTATAAGATATTTTATAATTCTATTATATGTAGGTATAAACGTTACGATGATAAATTTATAAAACACATTAGTTGCCTACAACAGAATAGTGCTTATTGCAGCTCTTATGTGATCGATTAGCAATTTGGAAGTATCAATAAAATAACTTTGCTGGTTGGGAACGAAAAACAATGGTAAAGTAAAGTAAAAAATATATCTTATATAAAAAAAAAAGTATTACCTTTCCATATTGAGCACCGGCATCTAAAATGCAGATCTTCTCCGGATTGTGACCCCCGTTGGCGTTCATGTATTGACCTTCTGGGTTTATATTGTGCATAGCTTTGCTCCAGCAACACTGTAATCAAAACACAAAGCAAATTAGTACCATAAAACTCCACAAATGCAAGTTCAAGTTATCAGGATAATATATGACCTATTATTATCAGGATAAATTAAAAATGATTGATTTTATTTTTAAATACCTTAAGTATATGCACGATAAAAATATGATCGTAATAGATTCCTGAGTACATGTTTAAGCAGTAATTATGACGTGTCTGATCAAATACATTAAATTTATTATTTAATTTTTTGGAGCCTAATTGAGATGAGTCGCAAGTGTCAAGTATGCGAGAATTCGGACTATAATAACTCAGCAGTTACTTTTCATAGGTGAGTAAATAGAAAGTTGGGTTTTGTAGGTCAGGTTTCTTCTATAGTAGCAAGGTCACATTCAAAGGTAAATCCATCGTAATCCCTACTCCTGGCCCCACCCAGCTCTTCACCGCCTCTCCTACAAACGATGTTGTCAACACATTTTAAGTGTAGTTAAAGAGGTGTGCCATATGCCAGTTAATTGTATACCTCTATTAACAATTGCCACCATGCCACTTTAAACTGAATTTGTCATGGTGTAAGTCATTCTTTTTATTTTTGGAATATACTTTTATAATTTATCCAAACTCAGTTTGATGACATAAAACGCGTTTAACAGGCTTCAAAGAGACCGACCTCACAAACAGGGTTGTCAGATCTATTTTTTTTTAAATTCTTTAAGTTCTCTTTATTAAAAATGTTCTTTTTATATTAGTATTCCATTGTTAGTCAGTAACTCTTTTTGAAAGCTAGTTTACAAATATACTTTAAACTAAGAAGTTTTGAGTGTGAAAGAAAGAAGGACATTAATATTATTATAGGTTTTTTAGTCTTTAAGAAATATTATTTAGAAAAAAAGAATTAAAATTAAAATAAAAAGGGTTTCATTGTTAAAAAACAACTAATTAACAAACAATTTGTTTCTCTTATACTTATATATTATATTAACAAACCCGAAAATTTGGTCGAACTGGCAATCGTGCATAATTTATGCTCGCACATTGTCTCCCAATCTGTGAATGATACTAAGACAAACGCAATTGGAAATGTATATGTTCTAGACAAGAAAGGCGAAATATTTTCAGCAAATCACGATATTTCGTACCTACCTGCTAAAATATAATTGAGCCATCATCACTGTCATGTCAGTTATTAATAGTTTCTTAAGGAAAAGGACAGTGGAGTAGGTGGTTTAACATATTATTTGTTATAATTTACGTATTTAATTTTGGTTTATAACTGTGTGGTTTTGGACAGATGCGTTTTTACTTGGTACATTTTATTATCAGCAATGGCTTTTTAGCGATCATTTTTAACAGCAGATCAAGGTGAATTACATTGGTGCCAACATGCTCGGTGGAGTCTTCGAGAGCGCAACAAGTCCGGAATTGAGAAACAAAGATTTACATGTTCAATGTCAACGTATTATTTTAATTTTAAGCGCAGCTGTCCTTAATAATATTCGGCAGGTAATTAACGACATGAGTAGCGATGTATGGAAAAATTGCGAAGCTCATGTTACGGTAGAAATGGAATATCCCTGTTTAATCGCCTATAGCACCAATAGTGATCCAACCTAAAAACGATTCTACTTCTGAAAACTATGATGATTCCATCAATTCAATTGTTACTGCATTTTAAATCAATAATGTTCGTTTACAACGTGTTACCTATTAAAATTGTTTATTTATATTGTATTATCCCTTTAAAAATTTAAGATAATATATACTTACCCTATGCATTTTAATTATTTGGAGATACGACGCCTATGATTAAGAGTTTAATACTTTTTATGTCATTAAATTAATCTGAGAAACCCGATCGCATTGCAGTTTGTCATATGTGTCGTGTCATCTCTCCTTTACTACTTGTACAACTTTTTTAAGTATACATAATAGGTACTTATTCTTTTTAAAATACTTTGACTTCCACTTTAAAACCTCCTTTTTCAAATTTGTTCACATTTACTTACACCATATAGGTACCTACGTAGCCTTTTGAAAAGTAAAGAAGACTTTATCAGAACATACGAAATGTTAAGAGCTGTAAATTGATTATAAAACCTTTGACACGCATTTCTGTTTATAATTATGAATTTATAGATATATTAATTTAAAAATTCTGATAACCAACTAAGAATAATTTTAATGTAATAGATAAGAAAATTGTTTTGGTGATGTTGATCGTTCCGTTCAGCTACAGTTGGTTGACAACAGACAAAATCCGGGACAAGGCCGCTACAAAGCGCATATTTGATGCCAAAATGGCTCTTTATAGATCACATTTCGGTGTTAACGCCGGTCTTCTACAAACTCCGCCGTTTTTTATATAACATTTATTTATATAATATAGTACTTTCCTTGCCAATTCACTTTATATATTTATTCTTAACCCTATATCTCGGATTTATCAAAAAATGTTACGTACAAAATTTCGTACTTCCTCGTTAAGTAGTTTTTGAGCTTTGGCTGTCCGTCAATCAGAAACGTCAAATTTTGAAGCCCGTTACATCAGTCAATCCAACGATGTATCAATGTGGGTAAATACTGCTTTGTAATTGGTACAAATTACATTGCTGGTGATATTTAACCACAGACATACAGTGTGACCAGTAAAGTCCGCATCATAAGGGATTTTTTTTATTAATAACTTTATTCGAAATTTCACTTTGACATCAAGTTCTGCTTCGATCGAGATGAAAATTAAGCGAAAAAATAGTAGTCACGTGATTCACATTATCTGTCAAATTTTAATTTTTTCCAAAAAATAATAAAAGTGGGGTTATTTCTGAAAGTATCGAAAAAAGTTATTAGCAAGTTTTTTTAATGAAGTTTCTAGCCCACATGCAAAATTTCAGCTGCGTAAGATAATTTTGATTTTTTACCCATATTTTGTAAATTGCACCACTTTTGCAAAATAAGACTCAACGCAACCTGCATAAAACTTCTTAGTTTTGACAAGGCTTTATTTCAGATATATTTTCTTTAACGTAGCGCCATATTAAAAGTGTGTTTTTCTACAAAATCAAAATTGAGCTATAAAAATTTGGTCGCATGTGATGCAAAGTTTATTTGTTTTTGACCCTGTATAAGGTAACTTCATAAAATAAGTATTTTTGAAAACGTAGTTTGTGTCTGAAAATAATACACCCTAATATTAAGACAAAAAAGAATACAGTGTTATCAGTAAAGTGACCATTAAGTGGAAAATAAATTTGACTGCATGGTGGGTAAAAAAATCAAAATTATCTTATGCAGCTGAAATTTTGCATGTGGGCTAGAAACTGCATTACAAAAAACTTTTTCTAATAAATTTTTTCGATATTTTCAGAAATAAGCCCACTTTTAAATTATTTTTTGGAAAAATTAAAATTTGACAGATAATGCGAATGACATGACTACTATTTTTTGCTTAATTTTCATCTCGAGCGAAGCAGAACTTGATGCCAAAGTCAAATTTCGAATAAAGCTATTAATAAAAAAATCCCATATGATGCGGACTTTACTAGTCACACTGTATATGTAATTGCCACCCAAAGAAGGGTATTTGTCAGCTTTTAGGGAAAAACGAAAAATAAACGAAATATTAATAAAAAAATGAAATGGCGACTGCTGTCATGTCAATGCATGTCACGACTGTTTGCTCTTAATCCCTATTGAAAAATTGTACTACATAACACCTACCTAGTTATGTTAAAACAAGTTTATGAAAATCGAATAAATATTTTACCTGTTTCAAAACGAATTATCACTTGGAAAAATGAAACGTCTCAATTATAGTAATCAAAAATCACTAATGACAATAAATCTTCGATAAAATTAGTATTTGCAGGGGACATCGCTATCAAATGTTTTATTTAAGTTAAGAAATACACAAGATGAAAAGCACAAACATCATTAATTACAGGGTGGTCATGAAATTTATATAAATGTAGGCGGAGAGATGACCGTCGAAAAACTAGGATCATTTCGAAAAGGACGAAACCATGACTCTCTATCTCTAGGATAAGTATAAAGACAGAAATCTGGCCACTCGAAAATGGTGAAAAAAAAACGTGGAAAACCATGCCAATGAGATTATTTGTCGAGAAGAGCCGTTTGATCCTATTTTAACAAGTTTCGCGAATATACTAGACTTACTAGAACCTAAACCACACAGCAATTATTACACTAAATCGATGAATTGAAGAAAATATCAGACCGCTGCCGCGCTGCGCTGTCAGAGAAACACCGAACGCAAATAGGGATGTTCGATGTATCGAAAACATCGATATTTTCAATGCGATACATCGTTTTTAAGCGATGCATCGATGTAATTTTATTCGTAAAATAATTATTTTGCCGTTGCTTCTCGATCTTGATTATACCTTTTACCTTTGGTTTCAGTTAAGAAGTGAGCTTAGAATAATTATTATATTTGTGATTTGGTTTGTAATTCTAATTCTATTCAAAAAAAAATTTCAAAGCATGGCAAACATCGATATTTTTCCGCGATGCATTTTCTGTGGACATCCTTAAACGGAAATGAATGAAACAACGTCATCATGGTCTCATACCAATGTCGTGGCGATCACATCTTTGGGGGCGGATCTCTTACTGCTGCGTTGCCATAGTGCAGACTTTTATAAGGTTTTAGATAAAGATTTAAATTTACCACATCATGTTAATACTTTTAACAGCATAAATTTGCAGGCTTGTCAGTACCTAATACTAATATATGGATTAATTCCATTTGCCTTCAGTATTATTGCTTGCTAGGTTAACCATATTGTGCACGTATAGCCTCATACTTTAGGTTTTTTTAACCAACCCCTGTAGGCGGTCATTTAGTGCGTTATACGCAGTATAATAGGAACGGAATTAATTGTTGTTTGTGAAACACGCACATGCAAAAATCTCTCCTGATCACTATGTTATGGACACATCCTGTTACTCTATATTCGTAGTTGGTTCATAATGTAACAGTATAAAGAGTAGTGATTACGTACGTATATATGACATAAGAAGTATTTCAAAATCAATTAAAAATTTCGATATAACAAATAAGTGTTACAACAGAATAAGATGTTTTTGGTTACGTTATTTTTAAACAAAATGTTTTTGACGACATTTCTAAAGTTTTATTTAATTTAGAATGGAATTTGTCGGTGGTCTAAAATATAATTTATTTTTTCACTACAAACCTATAAAAAGGCCACTACTGGCCGATCATTAACCTTAGAAATCCTTTTTCTCTACCTTTCCAATTCATTATTGACCATGGATCAAAAGAATCTATTTGAAACTTGATTTTTTGATTCTGCCTATGTGGTCTGTGGGTTATTTTTTAGTACCTACTATCTCGAGAACGCCACATTAAAATTTATTCTATTCGGCCCCCCGTAGGTACCCGTTAGTACTAAAATTTTTTGTCCTTTGTAATTTATAAAATTGTTAACAAGGATGGGTAGGTAGAAAATTATACATATTCTACTGTATATTCTACGCGTAGAAAATTATTTTTCTACACCAACTAATTCTCTACATTTTCTACATCTTGAGAGGTAGAAAATAATTTTTTTATATTTTCGCCCATTATTTTTGTTTAGACGTTTATTTAAATACTTTACACATTAAAATAATATTACAGATCAGGTAACATAACTTAAGTAACGAATTAAAAAACTATTTTTAATTAAGTAACTGTTAAAATAAAAATAATACGAACACATTAAGAACATATTTAGGTTATAAATATTATAGTTCAGCAAGCTAATAATACTCGTCAGATTTGTTATGGTCCCTCATCTTCAAGTGATAATAGATTTAAGTCAACATCTTTGAATTTTCTGAAGTAAGTCGGTTGCGGATAGGTGAATGAACAAATGACCAATTTGAAAATAGCCTTTCTAGCTGAATTGTGTTTAGCCTAATTGCCAGGTGGAACAAGGTAGGACAATGCTTTTTAGCTAATTCCCAAAAAGTCTGCACGTTTGTAATCTTTTTTTTAAAATATATTGCGATTACCCTTAAAATCTTGAAAACTGTCTAGCCCCATGGCATCTAAATTTTCTATTAAGAAATCATCAACATCTCTTATTTGATCTTCGCTTAACATTCTGCCACGATAAACAGGATGCAAGGAGTTAGCAGCCAGGGAATAGCTATTTATACAATAAGTTGCGAAATGAGTGTCTTTTTGGCACGCGACGTGAAATTGTCCAACGAGGCAAAGCCGAGTTGGACAACACGTCAAAGTGACTAGAAGACATTGAGTACTTTGTAATGAATTAATCATTTTGCAAACTGGATTGAACAGTTAAATACTGTCTTCAATTTGCTTTTTTAGATTTTCGTCAAATACCAGTTTTGTTATGTTGGCTTTAAATACTGTGGCTTCAGCAATTATTGTTCGCATTGCCTTTAAGTTAATTTTTGTTGTTGGCTTTGCTATTTAAAAGCAACTAAAAGGAACTCGGGTATTGTGAATTGTGAGATTTGTGGGTGTTTCATATTTCGGATTTCTAGTTTCTGTATACTTGTGTAGTCAAGTGAATTGAATTTGTGCTATAAACAATGGCTGGTACCGAAAACTTTTTCAAATTCTTAATCAAGAAATCGTGCTTAAAAATGTTGTTTTACGTACCCAAGTTTTTGGCAAATTGTTAAATGTTACCAACTACCTATTATTTGCCTTGAGGTTAGGAGGTTAGGTACGCGATAACATCGAGATTGCTGTTAGTAATGTATTTGTGAGAGCACCTCGGGAGGTTCCCCCACTCCAAAAAACCATGTGAGAGCACCTCGGAGGAGGAATGCGCGCGCACCTTATAACATGTAAAAATCTAGGTTAATAACCTTTCACAAATACGCCCCATTCTTCATAAAGCGTTTGCAATCACACTGCGAGGAGCGATGACCTCAGAGCACGCACCATTTATAATTAAAAAAAAATTGTATAAAACTAAAGAAAGAAAGAAAAAGTCTACGACAAAATCAACAAAATATAATAATGGTTCAGTATTTTTAAGGTAGGTAATTATATTTTGTTGATTTTGCGTAGACTTTTTCTTTCTTTCTTTAGTTTTATACAATTTTTTTTTAATTATAAATGGCGCGTGCTCTGAGCTCATCACTCCTCGCAGTGTGATCGCAAACGTTTTACGAAAAATGGGGCGTATTTGTGAAAGGTTATTAACCTAGATTTTTACATGTGATAAGGTGCGCGCGCATTCCTCCTCCGAGGTTCTCTCACAGGGTTTTTTGGAGTGGGGGAACTTCCTCCTCCCGAGGTGCTCTCACAAATAGGTACATTACTGCTATTTTGTTTGTTTTTTATTTTCGATTTGATAAGGTAAGTTTAATTGACTTGTTCTCTTGCTTTTCGAACTAAAAACACGACGGCCAATCATTTTTAAACAAATTTTAGAAACAAAACATTAACAACGATTTTTTAACCTGACAATCTAATAGATTGACATCCACAAAAAACACCAGAAATTATTACCTTTTTCCCCAACTTGGTCAAAAAATTAATAATAATAAATTCTCGCAAGAACTTGGAGCAAATTTTAGCTGTGCGCCAGAGCATTAACAGCCAAATTCACTAATGGGGTCTAAAACTGACAGTTCCAGGTTGAAAATGAAAAGTGTCAGAATAAGTAAACTCACTTCTCCGAAATCCAATGTTTTGGAATTTTAAAATTATTTACGTATTTGTTGCTTTTTTTTACTACATAATGTTTGTTAGTTCTGATATACTTATTGGATACAAATTAATTGTAAATTTAACAGGCTGAAGGATTTCGGTCGATGGCCCTTTGAGTAATCAATAAAATTCTTATAAATAAATAATAAATATTTATCAGTAAAACAATTTAATTGCAAAAAAATTAAATTAACGCGAAAACCATCATTAAATATGGCGTATAAATAACAATGACACCTTGAAAACACAACTGGGGATGGTTGGTTGGTTGGTTGGTTAAAGGTGGGGGTCGGGTTCGACGTGTGGCCCAAGCTTCTTACACTGCAGCCTTCTGGCTTATTGTGCGCCCCAGTCTTGTTAGAAAAGATTTGTTCCTTCTATGTGGTCCAGTAGTTTTCTTCCAAGTTTGTCGTGCGGGAGGTTATCGCCACGTCGAATGTTTCCGAAGATTTTAAATCTTTTACGGTTTAGCGCTTCGCAGCTGTATATGATATGGTAGGCGGTTTCATCCTCTTCGCCGCAAAGTCTACATTCAATGGGTCCATTATAGACTCCCATTCGTTGAAGGTGCTTTCTTAAGTGACAATGGCCTGTTAGTAGGCCTGTCACTTGCTTTAGCTGGGTACGCGTCAAGAGCAGCATTCCAGCTGATAGCTTCTTCGAGGGCCTATCGATGACGGCCCGTGCGTGTACCTGGCCAGGTGTACCATTCCATCGAGATAGATGTTGTTTTTGTGCCCATCTGTCTAATGTTGTTTTGGTTGCCTTTTTTGATATTCCAAGGGCGGGTTCTGGGCCCCTGAAATTTTGAGCAGATCCGGTTCTTGCCAGTTCATCTGCTTTTTCGTTGCCTTTTATCCCTGAATGGCCAGGAACCCATAGGAGTTCAACCCTGTTGTTTCTGGCTGCCAGGTCTTTTAGGTCGTTAAGGCACTCCATTGTGATTTTTGATGTAAATCGGAAGGAGTTCAGAGCCTTCAGGGCAGCTTGGCTGTCCGACAGGATATGTATCTTTTGGTCGTGGTAGCCCTTTTCGAGATTCTTTTGTACGCATGCTTGTATCGCATGAACTTCAGCTTGGTACACTGTGGTGTAGTTTCCCAGAGGGATGCTGATTTCCATTCTGGGTCTTTCCCCAAATACACCTGCGCCTACTCCGTTGGCCGTTTTCGATCCATCAGTGTACCAAACTAGGCCATTGTCTAGTGACGGAGATCTTCCTTTGGACCACATATCAGGGTCGCACGTGACATTAAATGGTTTTGTAAAGTTATATCTCGCTTTCATGCGATCGGTTTGCATCTCCAAGAGCTCGTCGTTGATAAGGTCCGTGGCTCTTGTGTGCCCTATTTTCTCGGGGCGTTGTTTCCATTCCCCATTTGCTTTCATCCTAGAAGCGCTGCAGTTGGCCTCCATTTTGATGTGTGTGTATATCTAGTGGTGTTAGTCCTAGTATAACTTCCATTGCTGCGGTGGGGGTGCTTCTCATTGCACCGGTGATACACAAGCAGGCCAGCCTCTGTACACTGTTGAGTTTTGTTGCTGTCGTGATTTGCTGTGTTTTTGTCCACCAAACTACAGACCCACAACTGGGGAACTTAAGATCTAAATATTTTGATGGACTAAATTAAAAACCCTTTAGTGAATACGGGTGGACGCTTTATACGGTATTTTAAAGCACGGACCTGTCTATGTTCCCATTCGTTAAATTTATGAGAATTTTGCAGTGCGCATGCCCACGTATGTTAGGCTTTGTTTACATGCGCAAGGCTATAAATTTGCCACTTTTGTGACGATTATTTGTTGATCTAAAGGTAAATGTCCATGCTTGAGAGCAATCTATCGTTGCATGCACTCGGTAGTTCTCTAATCTAACACTAAAATTTTCTCCCTCAATATCTAGAGCTACTACGTATTGGAGATAAAGTGACTGTTAAAAATTTCACCCTGTATATTAGTACTTGTCCAGAGAAAAAACTAAAATATACTAAACCTTGCAATAATGTGGACTCTAAATTACCAATTTTTTAATAATATCTCCATGGTAAGTCATCAAATAAATTGAAAGACAAAGGCAAACTATATTGTATAGGCTACAATAATAATAGGTAGATTTGTACTGGGTTCTTATCAAAAATTACAATCTATGTAGAGACAATGACATGTCGTTAATATATCAAGTATACCTACTATTTTACCTATCAGTACCTTCAATAAAAAAATCAGTTAAGTGCCTGTCAGGCAGGGTTCCTACATATTATGTATCTGCAGCAATCATGGCATCTGTGAAAAAACTTTATTTGACTTTTAGATTTCTTCTTCTAAACTCTCTTATTCTGATGCTTCAAAAAAGTTTCATTGGAAAAAACTGCTTTGTTAGTTAATTAGCATTTAAAAGCTTGATGGAGCTTGAAATTAATGTATTTATTTTATTAATGTAAAAACATTAATAAGTATTGTCATATACTGGCCACTCTACTAGAGGAAGGTTCGTACAGGCATTTTCAGGGTCAGCATCCCCTAAATGTTGTTTCCTACATTAACATTTCCTGTCAATTCCAAAACCTATGGGGGGGACAACACTTCCACTAATGTCAACCACAGAAACATGCTGGATACCCTCATGGTTGTTTGTAATACCCTCATGGTTGTTGGTAACAAATTAACAAAGAACAATAGACCATTACACGTCATTTTGTACACAGCCTTTGTATTTACCACTGAGCTAGGAAAACCCTCTTGTATTAGGTGACAAACAACTTTATCAAACACTTGAATGTCATTGCAACCACAAAAAACACAAAAACAAAACAAAATGATTACAAGACAAAGCCAAATATATTTAACATGCACAGAACATAGCAAAAAAACACTCCTACAAAGTTACCAAGAGGGACAAGTTCATTCCTGGGACATTATACCTCTTCAATCGCCTATTCTAATCACCAATCACAAAGAAAAATATGGTAAAAAGTGTTTTGTAGTTCTATTTTGATCTAAAATCAGACTGTATCTATATTTAAACTGTGAAGGTGAGTGTGTGCAAAGTTTTGGCACCAAATACTATTATTTTAGTATGATAATGCAGATTTCTGTAGTAAAACATTTAAGATTAATTGGCGTAAACAGATTTCTTTAATGGACACATGTCTCCCACAATATCAAATTAATTGATTTATTTTTAAATAGTCACACTTATTTTAGGTAATATAAATGTTAGGACAGAATGAGACAGAAACCTTATTTATTTATTAATTAACTTTTTTTATGAGTGTTAGTGATTTTTATAACAAATGCAGAGTATATATCAATGTAGTAAAAAGTAAAGCAAAATACTCTTTATTCATGTCTCAGTCACAATAAAAATAACGCTTTTACAAAACAGAAAAATATGATACCTAAAGAGTATTTTTAATTAAAAACTGAGCAGAAATAATTTAAAAATATAACGCCAAGCATTGTCTAATACAACGATTTCTTAAGTGGATTCCGTGAAAAAAAGTCACCTGGGTTCTGCAAATCAATTACAAACCTACCATTTCTTTACTTTAAACGCATTTAAACCTTAAAACAGTGAAAGTTTCATTCTTCACAATAACTCTGTTTAAAATATTCCTAATTAAAATTTTTATTCTTTTTTTAAATTGCAGTATTTTATTTTTTTAAATTAAATAGTGACCTACCTCCCCTCGCCTGAAGCCGATATAAATACATATTACCAATATATTCTATTGTTATCGGCCAATCACTACTATTAAATGAAGGGTTCCGTAAAATAAAAGTTTTGTACCCTTAAAAGTTTAGGAACCGAGGTTTAATATACAGTGGTGAATTAAAGATTGAAAATAATTACATTTATATATACAGTGTGTCCACAGATGGACCTAACTATACTTGTAAAAAACATTATTTTCAATTTTTCGAAAAAAAGTCATTCTTCATCATTTCTTCTGCTTGTTATAAAAATACAATTCGCGTTGAAAAAATTCCATTTTATTGTACAGGGTGTGTAGAAAATGTTAAAATGTAGATTTGCAAAATAAAAAATTTTTGATCCAACTTTTTTGAATGATCAGAATAAAAGAGATTGGAAAGAGAATTCGAAAAGCCGAATAAAGTTTTTAGATATGACCTGCGGTAACTACGATATTTTATATTAAAACTTTAATCTTTCCTTTAATTATTGATATTTTCCTACAGATTAAAGTTTTAATATAAAATATCGTAGTTACCACAGGTCATATCTAAAAACTTTATTCTGCTTCTCCAATTCTCTTTCCAATCTCTTTTATTCTGATCATTCAAAAAAGTTGGATCAAAATTTTTTTATTTTGCAAATTTACATTTTAACATTTTTTACACACCCTGTACAATAAAATCGAATTTTCTCAACGCGAATTGTATTTTTATAACAAGCAGAAGAAATGATGAAGAATGACTTTTTTTCGAAAAATTGAAAATAATGTTTTTTACAAGTATAGTTAGGTCCATCCGTGGACACACTGTATAAAGACTTTTATGTTGTGTTTAGTTTTTATTTTGGATCCTACACAATCCCTATTACTGATGTTAATGCTAAATAAAAATTACTAAAGTGGTGCCGTACTTTACAGATATTACGATCTGTACCACCACAGTGAGGATGACCTCGTAGCGGTCGAAATGATGGTAAACTACAAATAAATATAATGAAGTATTGTTTAATTAACATCAAACCAACCACTCTACCTTTTAGATAGCAATTTGCCTTCAATCCTACAAATATTTCAAAAAGGTTACATGAATGACTTATATCAAGTACCTAGAAGAAAAACACTTTTACTCCCATAAACTGAAAATTATTTGAAAGATGTGTCTTTGTGTCTAAATAAAAAGCTGAAGTTAATTTCAAAACCACTAAAAAAATTTTAAATTGCGCCTTGAACTCCCAAATTAACAAGGGCTGATTCAACGAAAATAGGGTTAGGTTCAATTTAGTCCTAAATGTTCAGTGCCAAAAATGGGACGAAAAAGGTTTTCAGTGGTAAAAAAAACTATCGAAAAAGGATAAAATAGCAAAACAACCGATTTAAAAAGACTTTTAACAGGATTAAAGAGAAAACTCCATAGAAAATGTCAATAGAGAGATTTACAAAGTCATTGAACGCCTATCGAGATGAGCAGAAAACTTGAGCTTGAGGCTTCTCACAAGGGTTTCTCTAATAAATTTGGATAAGAAAATTAGCGTAGAAAGTCTTCGTTTATCTAAAATACACGTGCAAAGCGACAAATAGCAAAAATAGTGTTTTGACATAAAGTACCATGACCTACACGGCATTCCTTATGGCCGAACTTACATCACAAATATAGAGAAAATTACTGAAATTTGGCGGTTTTATGATGGAAAGAGTAAAATGTTTAAATTCAAGTTCCTGCAAAACTTACCTAGACACTTAAAACAACACTTATTTAACAGCAAATATAATTTTTTTTTCTTGTAACACGGTGCCTTCACATCACTAAACACAAAAACCACACAAAATGACAGAATACAGAATGAATGAGAAGAGAATGATTGATGCGATTTTACCGGTTGAAAATCCTATTGTCACTTTATTTTGTACAAATTGTGCTACCAACTATGGAGGACCCTATAGTTCTCCATACTACCAACTTAAAGACGGTAGTGAAAACAACTAGGTCAGAGAATTAACTAGAGAGGACGCTATCCTAAAATTTGAAGGATCTTGATAAGGACAGTAGCGACAACATTTCTTTTCTTATTTTTAGTTGGAATCATACAGGTTTCTATATCACTATGTACAACAGATACCTTGATATATTAATAATATAGAGGACTTGAGGTAGGAGGCCGACCGACAATGGCAGCATTTTAAAATTTCTGTCCCGGTTTTTCGACTAATGTGGGTATAGCCGATAGCTTAGTTGGTGTTTTGTGGCCGATAGACTCTCTCTCTTCGTCAGTGGTTTGCTTGGTCTGAGGATTTACCAGCAAGATGGATCACATTCACATGAAGAACGTCGAAAAAATGCCCAATATGAAAGGACAGAAATATATTCCTTTACCAGATCCGGTCACAAATACTGTTTTTACGTGTCAGTTGAAGTTTCCTATTTAACCACTCAGAATATCTTACTAGTTCACTGTAAGAGGGCAGCAGTAACACTGCAATTTTATAAAATTTAACCATATTCAATAACGCAGTTGCAGAAACTTTTCGGATTTTGGGTGACATAAACCCAAAGATATATAATAATATAAAAAGTCCCAGTGAAATGTATTTCGGCATATCCGGATCGAGGACGTCTCATTTTTTAACATTGAATACCCCCAGGATAGCCTACGTATCCGGGATAATGCATATATGTATCTCCGGATTCTCGGAAAATTGCTCGAAATATAAATTTTTCAGATATCCTCAGGAGTCTAAGGACATCAGCGACGCATAGACAAAATCAGCAGCGGCGGCTCGTGAACATTGATGAGTATGGGAGGGCGCAAACCGTCGACATGGGCAAATAAAGAGTGCGAAAATATTTCTGGTGCCACGCCCAAGAAGGCCAATTTTGACCTATCAAAATTTTTTTCCAAAATAAAAAAAGGAATAAATTTATTTTATTTGTAATATACACTTTTTGCACCTCAACATTGATGACGTTGGTCGTCCATTGTTTTTTTTTAAGTCGCAAACCATTATCGTATAAATAAAATTTCCTTCCTGAAAGCATTATTGCAACGACAACGAAATAATAAGCGCGCGTCGTGCGTCGGCGGATTAATCAGAGCCTCAGTCACCACAGTTTATCACGCAGTCCCCATTCGACTATGACCGCCACATATACAGGCGAGAAATCGATAAAAGTTGGCATAAACCTAAATAATAAAAATATTGTTACCAGAGGAGAACGATTATAGCCAGATGCGATATGCGATGGAGTTGGAGAAATATAATTAATCTTACCTCTATTACCGTTTACTTTGTATGCTTACTCTTTCATATGCGTACACAGTTACGTATATTATATACAGTTAGTTTAATCACAATTTCCGTAATTATTTCATGCACCCTCTAGATATGAAAATATTTCTTGACGCACCTCGTATATTGTAATATCCTGTTATCGCAGCCGGTCGCAAAGAGAAGTCGACCTGCCAGTCCCGACGACGGAACAACGATTTTATACTTGCAGAGTTGCTATCCTATAAAAATGGAACAGTGAAAATTCAGGCAGGTTTTAGAAAATATGGGCTTTTCATTGCCTACCTAATCGAAACTGAGTTTGACAACATGTGCAAAAAGCACTTTTTGCATGGTTGCGTACAATTTTTGACAAAAATAATATTCATAGTTTTACGCATAGAGCATATTATAACGGGTGTGGGCCACTCTCAACGCAGGATTCCATACCATCTAAACTGTTCAACTTTTTAATATTTTTTAAAAACAGAGTTATAGGAAGGCATTGGGTCTACAATTTAAAATTATTTCAAATTATACAGGGTATCTCAAATAGTCAGGGTATATCAAACATTCTTTTTTTTAAATGGAACACCCTATATATTATGATATTTTTGGACTGGATGATCAATTCTAAGAATATTATGTGTAACATATAATATGTTTAAATTTAACAGTTTTTGAGTTATTAACGATTTTTCAAAAATTTCGTGTTTGCAGCACGTAAAGAATATGCACCTGTCGGTAGTACAGACTGACAGAAATAAATGAATTTTGGGTTATGGAATATGATTGTTTAGTAGCGTCTAAAGTATATTTTAAAAAAACCAAAACATTTACCGAAGTCTTTTAAAATGCCTTTCTAAATGTAACAATTTTAAAAACGTAAAAATTCCTAAAAGTCTGTTATTTTAAATACCTACATACCCTATTATTTTTTATGCCTAATCGAAATACATTTTTAATACAATTTTAATTATACTAGGGTTCCAGGGTTCCGTATACCTACCTTTTATAGTTTTCTCTGAAATAGCTATTTTTTCCTTTACCATATAAACTCGGTGTTTATTTTCTCATAGAGTGCCTTGAATACCGCACCGCGTCTGTACGACGCTCCTCTAGAGTGCCATGGACACACAACTATTCATTTTATTAATCTTAAGTCATTTAAAGTTTTTCTTTAAAGGAAAAAATTAATGATATTGCTCATCAGGCATAGGTACAAATTGAATTTGTACCTGGTCCGGCTCTGCTCGAAAAGGTTTTAAAATTTGGGATTTCATTATTTATTTTATGGTCAAAGGGATAATGAGGGTTTATTGAAGTCAAAAGATCAACGGTATAATTCTACAATTACTATACGAAACAGCACAATACAAGCATAGTGTCCCTCGACACCCTCCAACGTTTCAAAATCGTTGGTCGGATGTCGTTGCCGCACAGTTGGCCGTGGTTGTTTGCCCGTATCGATTGGTGCTGGTTCCCGTCCCGCTGCGTTCGCCTCAAAAATTTTCCGTCCGTTTCAAATGAAATACGTTGGGGATTTCGAACGACCGAGGACGACGAGAGTCTACTCTATTATTACTTTACGATGTTTTGAGTCGTGCCAAATTTGCCGACAAAACAGGATGAATTTAGGAATTAAAAGGAAAACTGGGATTTCTTTATAATGAAACAAAATTCCTACCCTAAACTATGGTTTCATTGTGAAAGTAATTTTAATATACAGGATGGGATTTTTAGCTGGAATAAATTCAGTATTAGAAAGCCTCATTATTTGCTGAAAAAATACAGAGCTACGGCTGCGTTTATTTTTAGTTTGACATACTTATTTCTTCGTGTCTTCATAAAATTTACCCCTCTTTGGGGGTAGAAACCGTCCCCAACTTTTTTTTTAATATAAAGGTATACATTCTGATTGCTCGTTGGAAAAAAATGGAATACGAGCCACTAGTTACTTTTGCATTTCGGTAATGTAGACGCAATTGGTTTTGTTGTAGGTACCTATAAATTTTTGGAAATGTTGCCCATTTGTTTCTTGACAAACCCCTAGAGTAAAATTCATTCCTGACATTATATACCATATCAGGGGTTATTTGGCGAAGTTCGTGTTTAAGTCGTTGCCTAAGTTCCTCTAAATTTTCTGGCTTAATTACGTAAACTTAGGTTTTTAGGTGATCCCGCAAAGGAATAATCTAGAGGATAAAGGTCCGGCGATCGTGGCGGCCATGCAATCAGTGGCGGCTCGTGACTAGCAAGTCAGGGGGGGGCGCTGGCTTTAAATAATGCGGATAGCTCTAATAAAATCGTTTATTTTTATTAAACATACCAAATGATAACATTAACAAATATTATTTTTTGAAGTGAAAGTCAAATCTTCGTTTTTTTTTTCGGAAATAAACTTTTCGAAATTTTTCAACTTTATAACATAACTAATAAATTAATCAAAACAAAACATCAGCGGCATCGCCAGGTCGCGTCGTGTCGAAACGCCAACAGCTGTTGTTGGACGGAAAATTTGGAGACCATGCGCGTGCAGCTCGTTGTGCGATGTGTAGGTGACGTCACGCCTCCGTAGTCATGGCAACTGACTCATTAGTAGCGTTGAAGCGGGACGGATAATCGGTCGCCCGCGCTTGATAGGTCCGTACATCTTGCCCCTGCAAATATGGCTATGTCGAATTTGAATTATTTTAATTGATTGCTTACATACCTACATTGCGTTATTGGTTTTCTAAGTAAATATTTTTGGATTCTGTTTGAAATAGTTGCAGGAATTGCAAGGTAACTTCATAAAATAAGTATTTTTGAAAACGTAGTGTGTGCCTGAAGAAAGTGAAAAAATAAAAAATAAAGTAAAGGGGTTTTAAATTAAATCGTTGAAAATAGATAAACTTTACGTTAAGTTAAACTAAAATTTATTTGAACACTTTACTAAAGACACTGTGTTCTTTTTTGTCTTAATATTAAGGTGTATTACTTTCAGACACAAACTACGTATTCAAAAATACTTATTTTATGGAGTTACCTTACAGGGTCAAAAACAAATAAACTTTGCATCACATGCGACCAAATTTTAATAGCCCAATTTTGATTTTGTAGAAAAACACACGTTTAATATGGCGCTACTTTAAAGAAAATGTATCTGAAATAAAGCCTTGTCAAAACTGAGAAGTTTTATGTAGGTTGCGTTGAGTCTTATTTGGCAAAAGTGGTGCAATTTACAAAATATAGGTAAAAAATCAAAATTATCTTATGCAGTTGAAATTTTGCATGTGTGCTAGAAACTGCAGTAAAAAAACTTTTTCTAATAACATTTTTGATGTTTTCAGAAATAACCCCACTTTTGAATTATTTTTTGGAAAAAATTAAAATTTGACAGATAATGCGAATCACGTGACTACTATTTTTTTGCTTAATTTTCATCTCGATCGAAGCAGAACTTGATGCCAAAGTCAAATTTTGAATAAAGCTATTAATAAAAAAAAATCCCATATCATGCGGACTTTACTGGCGATGACACTGTTTATTAAGTCAAGGGTGATGGGTTTAGCTTTTTAGCAGGGAGATGTAACGCTCCCAAGAAAAATGTGTTTGGAGAGGGGGGGGGGGGAGTAGAGATTTTCCGTAGAAAAAACTCTGTGGTACCTGTCTGCCCCTCCCAAGATAAAATCATAGCTGCCACTGGTAATAAGTGCTTTCCTTTTGCCTTTTAAACAGTAAAACGAAGTAAAAATTTTTGCTTAGCTAATATATGTTAAAAGAACGGGACGCTTAGCGAAAATCGTATTAGAAATATAGAGAGGCATATACTTAACCGCGGTAAGGGGGAGGGATCTTTGCTGAGCCGAGTTAAATTTTACAAGGAACGCTATTTGGGGGGGAGGGGGGTTAAACCCCTTTAATTCCCCCTTGGGCTCGGCCCTGGAAAGTGCGATGCACAATATGGCGCATCATACCGTGCGAGCAAAAATTATTAGCATCAAAGAGGGCTTGGATTAAAGAAACGTATGGCTTGGTTTAGATCACAATGATATGGAGACGATATATCTATGTAGGTTAAAATTTTGTCAAATTCATATTATGACATGATATGCCAAACTAATGAGTAATAAAATAAGTAGACAAATACAAATTTATTTTTGTTGTTTACAAAATTAACAAGGTGGAACCAGGCTTCATCCAAAAAAAATCTGAGGTCTAATAAATCATTTATTTCCAATACATTTTGGGTACCTAAACCATTGCGAGTAATTCCTGCGTCTTTCAAAATCTGCGGCTTGTATTTCTTGGAATACTTGCACTTTATAGAGGAAATAAATTTAGCTGCATCTTAAGAATAGGTATAGTCCTGCATGTTCCATAAGATCTTCCCACTTCTTGGGACAGGCGTCTTATACAATTTGTTGGCGTATTTTGCATTATTTCACTAACGTTTGCAACAAGTTCTTCTGTTCTTACAGATGGTCTTCCTGCTCCTTTTTTGTGTTGTATAGAACCTGTTTCCTTAAAGACAGCCACGGTTCTTTTCAGGCAATGATAAAAATCCCCAGCAATAAAAGCAATAACGTTAGGAAAATGTTCGTGAAAATCGTCCATGCCCAAACCCGGATTGTATTATTGTCACTTGCCATTTACTCTAACCTCGTTTCAAAAATACGCTTCAACCATGAATGTTTTGTGCTGTTCCGTAAAGCCCCATTGTGTGAATTGTTCAAGAAATTTTAAAAATTAGCGATGAATCAAATTACTTGTAACGACGGTCAAAGATGACGGAATAACTGATTGATTGTTAATTCAGGTAGTTACTGACACCCAACAGGTATTAAGCTCTACGGCTAAAGCATTACGTCCTTAGAAACAAGGCCCTCGCTTTGATGCAAATAATTTTTGCTCGCACGGTATGTGCCCTTTTGGTCCTTATAAGGATATATATTATAAATATATTTATAATATATTGTTGTATCAGTTCAGTATTAACCCTAAGTCAAAACAGGATCATTGCAACCCCATGCATACTATACAGTCGATCAATCAATAACAATGATCCAAATAAAAAAAAGGAAATGAACAAAACAGTGGAGTAGCATGACAAAAGCTAAATAAAATACCGGGACCACCGTAGTCGATAAAGTAATTATTGAAATTGAAACGTGTGCACCAGCTCAGTCTGCAATCTGCACCAATTTGCCTGACCTGCTCGATCCGCTAATACCCATTTGAATACCGTTGTTAACCCGTAAGGTAGCGACAAACAGAAATCACAAATCGTAGGAGGCAAGTGAACTAAATTTATGACCTGTTTACATCAGGATGCACGCGTGCTACCGGTGCATTCGCAGCACACTTGTTGCTGTCGGCGGCGCTGCTTGACAAAAGACGATCGGAGGTGGCCGCCAGAGGGATCGGGGGGACCAGGGGGGGGAGGGGGGCTAATCCCATCCTCCGTGGCACGCGCCATGTGAGATCAACTATCGGCGTTTCTGTTTATGTTCAACTGTTTTTGTTCCGGCGCGCCTCCCGCGTTTGTATTTACAAATAATGCTCTTTTGATTAAGTTGTTGAGATTCTGTCGAGTTAGGCGCCAGCTCTGGCGCCACTTGTGAATGGAAATTGTTGATTTCCGATAAATTGGATGAAAGGAAGTAGGAAAATTACATTAAAAGTGTGTTGTTATTTGGCATAGCAGTGTTTCTGCAATTTCCTTTACTTTTGTCCACATGGAAAGACCTATATTTTTTATTATTCCATTTTATATCGTATGGTTGATAGAAAATTATTGATACAATAAAAATAAATGCCTTATGTCGACGTAGGTAAAGTCTGTTCAATGACCGCTGACTGTTACGTCATATTCTTCATATTTGCGGTATTGCCGTACGTCGTAAATTAATTCAGTCAGTTTGACGGTGGTAAAGGTTATGATTTTTCTTAGGCTTGATCTACAAAAAGACTGATGCATGTGAAGAAGTAAAATACAAGAACGTTTTTTTCCAATTTTTAATTAGATAGTTGTTAGAAGAAGTTTGGTAGGTAACAATATTTCTTCAAACCATTTCCCTTCTTCAGATTTCAGGCCAGACTTGAATAATATCAAACTTATTGCATTATTCAGAAATCCATTTTCTGAACCAACAGAGGTAGAATAATATACTACGTACACCCTCTGACGATTTTTTTTAACTGTATGAAGGGTAACATCTTGCCAACTTCGCCTTAAAGCCCCTTTACTGTATATCCCTGTTTCATCCAGAAAAACAGGTTTTAAGGGAAATTGAGAGTTTTCGTTATTCTTAAATTTTCTTTAAAATTCTACGCACAAACCCGAACAAACCCGAACGCCACAGCGATTACTATACAGGGTTCTTCAGAAATAACATTCCTATAGTTGTTTGGATTTCGTTTAAAATAAATTTACGTAAAAATAAACAACTATAGGTATATTGTTGCTGTCTTACTTCGAATATGATTTTATATCTGGCCGTGTAACGATTTTGTTGTAAGAAACCCATTTTTTATTTGCCTTTGCTGTGAAGTATTTTCATAATGACCTGTCATATTTCTTCAATTCATTCAATGATAAATTATAAAACTTTTATTCAAACGTGATACCACCGAGTTAGCGCATATAGTTCAGCTCGACATCTGAATTCCCGATAACAGTTCCTAACTTGCTCTATTAGGATATTTGCAATAATGACTCCTACTTTTTCTTTCGAGAAATCTGAATTTTGAAATTCGTTTTATACACCCCAATTAGCATTTTTCTGACTTACGACTAAATTTGTACCTATAAGGACGTAATTTTTGGTAATGTTTCAAGTCACTGCTTGACTTATTTCTTAATGAACAGTTATGGACCTAAAGTTAACGTAAAACGAACGTTAAGATATGACGTCCTCTAAGCCGACGTCGCATAGTGGTCGAAGCGTGTATAGTTATTTTATGGTAAAGAATTTGACGTCCGAGTAACGTCAAACACTTTTTTTATTTGAAAAAGTGTAGTTTTATGGAATTTGCGAACCACGTTTCGACGTCGCCTCGTCCACCTACCAAACTTGATACGAAATATATCACTTCTTTTTTCGTCAGTCGCAGCCAGTTAAAATAAAAAGACGAAATTTGTCGGAAATAACCTCTTGTTTGGGTTCTGTGAAAATAACCTTACTTATTTGTTTACGTTGGATTATTTTTTAGAAAATCAGTTCTTTTATTGCAAGCAAGTAGACCTGCAAGCAATATGAGCATGTCCTTAAATAAAGGAAAAAGAGCCTACCGCCATACTAATACTTTTTATAAAAAAAAAGATAAATTGATAGCATTACAAGCTCAGGTTAGTCTCCAGTTAGTCAGCAGCAGCTGTTGCAAATTCAAAAGCCGCAAAACCATGAGCTTTAACTTTGCAGTTTTTGTATCGTTTCCATGTTTCTTTATTGGGTGAACTTTTAATATTACTTGTAAAAGTCTAATTTCTTTCTGACGTTGGGGAAACCAAACTATGCCACTTTCCTCCCATTTCCCGGAACAACTTAAAACAGCAGTTTTAAAACCTCTCTATTGAAAAAGGGAGATCCAGAGGAATTCGATAACTACAGGCCGATCAGCCTTCTTCCTAGTTTTCAAAACTGTTTGAGTTGGTTGCATGCAGCCGCCTTGTGTCTTTCATGGGACACTGCAGTTTGCTCTCGGGTAACCAGCATGGCTACATGAGGGGCAGGTCAACTCAGACAGCAACGTTTCAATTCACTCATGGCATTCTTGAGCAACTGGAGGAGGGTGGAGTGGCTGTTGGAGTATTTCTGGATCTCTCAAAAGCATACGACTGTCTTGATCGAGAAATTTTGTTAAACAAACTTGATTTGTATGGAATAAGGGGTAATGCGTTAAAATGGTTTAAGTCATACTTGAATAATAGAATACATAAGGTAGTAGTTAATAAAGATAAGGTAAGTTATAAGTCTGAAAGTGTGAATAATAATGTAGGAATCCCCCAGGGCAGCATTTTGGGACCAATTTTATTTATTTTTTTTACTAATGGCCTAAATTTTGAAATAAGGAACTCAAATGCTATTCTTACATCCGATGCTGATGATACCAATCTGATATTAAAAATTAATGACCCAACTGAACTCACTAACGAGACTGCAGATATATTTTTGCAAATTTGCTCTTGGTTTGAAAAAAATAGACTGTTATATAGTCAATGAGAACAAAACAAATATCTTATTATTTAGAACAAAATTAAATAGAATGGAAAAACCAGAAAATATTCAAATCAATAACAAAGATTTTAAGCTCGAGTCCCAAACAAAATTTCTGGGAATTTATATAGATGAATTTTTAGACTGGACCAAGTAAATAGAATCACTTGGTCAAAAACTTAACAGTATATGCTATGGTATCAGAGTGATTTCGAAGTATGTTTCAACAGCAGCCCTGCGGACCCTGTATTTTGCAAACTTTGAGGCTACGGCAAGGTATGGGATAATTTTTTGAGGTGGAAAATCAAAGATACAGGATATTTTTATTATACAGAAACGTTTACTAAGAATAATGTATAAAATGTCATTTAGAGAGACTTGCAGGAATGTTTTTAGAAATAATTTTTTATTGACAATTTATGGTTTATACATTTTTGATACCATTATGTTCTTTTTTAAGAATAGACAGGGTCTTTATGCTGAGAGGAATCATAAATATAGTACTCGTTCTGTTGATGTAAATTATCCAGCACATCATCTGTCTATTTTTGAAAGTGGACCCTATTATGTGGGTGTTCAATGTGTTCGGTGTGAAGGTATTTAAAAGAAAGTTAAAGGAACATTTAGTACAGATGGAACCATACTGTTTAAAGGACTACATGGAGAGTTAATGCTCTCCCTTTGCTGACGCCATTTCCTTTTATGTGAATTGTATAGTTTATTTAATCAGAAATAAAGAAATTTATTATTATTATTATATTTATGAGGGGCCGGCTCAACCTCATTAAGGTCTTTAATATATACCTACTATAATTTAAAGTGATCCATTTTTTTAGTTGTTTACCAACGAAAATTAATAAAATATTACAGGATAAGCTTGGATGAGAGATGAAAAATTGAAAAACCTTTTATTGGGGTTAACGGTTAAATATACGATTAAAAAATAATGACATATGACATTGACATTTCTGTTTGTTAATTTTTATCTACAGAAATTGACGTTTACTTTTTACGTCCTTTGGTCGTCAATTTAAGTAGTTCAAATGTCTTAAGGTTAAAACCTGGTTGTGGTTTGGAATTCTAATCATCCGACGTTGGTGTGCCGTTTGCGGGTGGTAGTTTAAGTTAAGTTTGGATAAAGTTTTGGATATAAAGTAACCTTTGGTGGTATTAAGTAAATTTAGGTACATTAGCTAACTCCGCCATTTTTATGCTGATGAGCGTTGTAGCGTCCCGTCGGCCATTAAAACACAGTACGTTTATTTTTGAAATTTCGAAAATAAATACCATTTCAAATGGCAACTATATGAATAAAATTTAATTTCCTTATAGCTTTATTTAGATGGAGTTGGAAATCAAGCCAATATATGATTTTTTTTTCTGGTCATTCATAAAAACATATATTAAAAATTATTAAATATTTGTTTATTTTGAGGCGAACACATATTTTTCGATCTATTTTGCTCACATTTATCAGTAAAGTACCCTTCGCAAGCAACTTTTATTCTCGAGAAACCCTATAATCTCATTTTATTTACGTCTATAACAAACATCGTTTAACAATAAGAAAACTGTTTGACATTTTAATTTCTGGTCTTGTTCTTTCTACAGATCAACAACAAATTAGGTTATATTTTGTTTACACCACATTATACGGGAGCAACATATAGGTACTTCCACATGACCAAATAAAACTTTTAGTACACATTTTTGGTTATCAAAAGTTAACGTTAAATAGCGTAAAAATTGGTTAAAAGAGTATACTTCAATAGTAAAGTTACCGACGTCTAAACAACTCAAATTTGTCTGCTCCATTTTAGTGCAAAAACGGGTCCACACGTAGTCGTTTCGACGTCAGTTACCGACGTCGGGTTGTCTATAGCGACGTTGGTTAGACGTCTAAATGCTATTTGGGACATGTGGCTTCAGATATCCCCATAAAAATAAAAGTCAATAATTGTAAGGTCGGGACTCCTATACGTGCCAACGGATTTGGACCATAGGTAGGTATCTTATTCCAATCCAGTTGTTCCCAAAGTCATGATTTAGCCAATCATCAAAAGGAATTGAAAATGAGAATAGAAAAAATGATCCAAAAAACTAAAAATGTTGTTTGTGCCGAACCCAGACCGAACCCTGTATAGTTATCGCAAATCTGATATTCGAAATTGTACTTTCAGCTTTCAGCACAAGCAGACGTTTTAATAAAAAAATACTGTTTCTTCTATACCTACCTACTACATAATAAAGAAGTTTTTCCTTTTCCAAACTCTATCCTCTATCTCCCTATCCGTGGACACACTGTAAGTAGGTATGTATCATAATAATATGATACAATACAAGGTGTTATTTAAGTATATGGCCACACTCTAAGGGGTGCTTCTTTAACTGATTTTAAGAAGAAAAGTTCATTTAAACATGGGTCCGAAAATGCATAGTTTTTACGACTTTAAAAAACTTAAGTCGAAAATGGGTACCTATTGGATCGTTAATAAGTCGACTTGGGTGCATCCGATCGACAATCGGTTTGGATAATCGTTTGGACCATCCCAAATACTACCTTTTTCCAATATATCGTTCTATACCTAACTGGAATGGAATTGCCGAAAATTGTAAGAAATTAAAAACTATGATTTTAGACTCGATTTTTTCACGGTTTTTATTTTTTTTCGTACCAAAAACGACTTTCGATCGAAATGTTGGATACTTCAGCGGATAGAGCTCGTCAAATTGTATTAGAAAGATATTTTTTCGTTTCTTTATCTTTAATACGGAAAAAACGGCAAGCTTTTCAATTTTCATTTAATGACCTTCTTTAAGCGTCGCACTGGTACGCTTAAACACGTCAGCAAGTGTCTATATATAACTTTTTAAATTTTTTCTTGGTCCACTATATCAACGGATAAACAAGCTTTAGTTTGCATAGTAAGCGCGCTCTGGGAAAATATATTTTGTGGCTCAAAAAAATTAATTTATGATTGTTTCACCAGAAGTTTTACTATATCGACGGTAACTTTTTCAATTTAAAAAAAAACGTTTTATTTTTCTCCCAAAACACGCGCTGATTTCTTCTAAACACCTCTGCATATCCAAACTTATCAAAATATATTCGTAAAATTAAGAAAATCAAGTTTTGGAGTGCGGAAACAAGCAAAATTTACAAATTCTAGGTAATAGCATTCTCTTTTGCCTAGTGTGCGTTGGTTTTCATGAAATTTAATTCTAAAAATCCGGCTGTCAGAATTGGATAAAAAATGCGATTTTCAAGTTGACTTTCTAGAGTAATAAGAACATTTCCAGACAATTTATTGCACGGAATACCTACCAGGAACCTTCTTCTAATTTTATTGACCAAAATTTTGGCCAAAAATATTTCAGAAATAGTTGTAATCTCGATTTTAAAGATGGCGTTCCGACATTGATAATCCGTCGCCACGTGGTCGGTTAGAGTCAAACGATTCAAACTTTCTGAATGTATAGAGGAATAGTAGAGGCACGTTTTGGAAAAAATTCCAATATACAGGGTGTACCGGAAAAAAGTTATTGAACGTCTAATTTGAAAAATATGTTTTTTTCGTTGTAGCGCGATACAGGTTGAAAAAATCATTTTAATCAATTTAAAGTTTTTCGATGTGTAGACGACGTTTGGCTACAAAACACTGTTGTTTGCGAACGCGATCGAAAGTTGGGAAGTCAATTTTTTGATTTTTTTAAAATCAATGTAGGGTCATGTTGGATCGTTGATAAATCGAATTGGGTGCGTCCAACATACTTTTGGTTTCAATGTTCGTTTAGGTCATCTCAAATACTACTTTTTTCAAATATATTGTTCTATACCTACCGTTAATAGAAATGGTCGTAAATTGTAAAGAAGCGAAATGAACTATTTTATATAAGATTTTCTTGCGGTTTTTATTGTTTTTCGCACGGAAAACAACTTTTGATTGAAATGTTATATACCTTAGCCGAAAGAGCTCGTCAAACTAAAATAAAAAGTAATTCTTTTGTTTCTTCATCTTGAATACGGCAATAATAATCCATATTATATTTTATTTTCAAAGTGGTCGGTGGCCTAGTGGTATATAATAGGTTACGACTTGTGGTCACGATGATCCCGTGTTCAATTCCAGGCGCGTCTTTTTCTTTTTTTAATATTTCGTTATTTAGGTACTGAAAGTTTTTTAAATTACGGATTCTTACAGCGAAAATCCTCGGTACGAAAAAAATGAACTTGGGTTGTGAAGAAACTAAATTTATTTTTTAGTTTTTGTCAATTGTTATAATGACAATTTGGCGATATGGTTCCTCTTCACGATCCGCAGGAAGGTGAGACAAAAAAGCAATAGAAAACATAGAAAAAAGAAACTAAGAAAAATACTATTTTAATACAAATTTTTAGTACTAATATTAGATGCACCCTCGGCTGACGATTAGCGATATGTATACCCAGTCTAGTTTATTTACGGTGGTATGATGTATGTTATAGGATTAACTTTAATCTGGTTTAAATTTATTTTTACTGTGGTACAACATACGAAAAAATCTTTTAAAGCCGGATTAAAAGAACATTTGGATTAAGGATGGGTGCATACCGTTGTTATTGTTGTATGTTTTCGGTTAAAAAATTGTTTTTTGTGCTGTGTGTAGAAGAGGTGAGAATATAATTCACTGACAAAAATATTGGACTTCGTGCCACTTCTAAATAGTCAGTATAGTAAATATTATGAACTTTTGGTCAATGTTGGGTGACCATCCCCCTTATTGGTCGAAGTTTGAACATAACTTAAACTTAATTTAGTTTTAAGTTTTTCAAAACGGACATATGTAAACTTATCCTTATCACTTTATCACGAACATTAGTTAATCCATTCTCATTTGACTGATACTTTTTTCTTCAGTGTTCAAAAGAATGAAAAATACATTGTCCCGTCGGGACCTACTAAATTTAATCGGCCGTCGACTCCGAGAATGTATTACCGCGCCAACAAAATAAAGCGCTCTCCACTCCCAGCCGAGTCGATCTGGCTGCGTCATTTCACGTTGTTATTTTCGAATTTCGTGCCGCTGCCGGCTGGCATGAACGCAGCAAACAACGCCTCTTGTTCTGAATAATAAATAATACGGTTTTGGTTTGGAATATATCCACCTTTGATATTTTTGATTTTAAAAATAATATTTCTGTTTTTTACAACCTCCAAATACCTACACTACTATTTTCATATGTATGTTAAATAGTATAGGTACCACAAAACTCCAACAATAGGTACCATAGCCGTCTCGATTTTAAAATAGTGACTGAGACAGCACATGATAGCCTCTTCACAGAGACGCTTTGACGGATCCAGGTAGGAGAGCGTCTCCGAGGGAAGAGGTCCATCCACAGCTGCGTCTTAAAGTCAGCGGAGTTCAACTAAATAATTTTATAGGTTATAGCTTTATTGCTTGTCAAATTATGACAATACGTCAAGCCTTTGACATTTGTTTGTTTATTAATTTAATATTTTAAGGTTAGTTTTATGACAGGACGTTACTTTTGTTTGTCAAATCATGAGAAGACGCTGTAATATTGAAAAATCAACTGCCATTTCGGTTTGCTTCTCGGCTATACAATTATTGGTTGAATCTTTACTAGCTTAGAAGTAGAAGGCTGTGACCTACGTAGTCCACGAGATAAATGTCAAAATTTCCCCTGTTTTTTTTTATAAACAAGTCTGTATTCTGTTTCGCTTACTCCTCCTTAAATCCCAGAAGGTCTTGGTAGGTACCTATATACCTATAATTTGAAAGTCGAGTTGCATCAATAAACTAATAAGTAACTTACCTGCAGGCAGAGCTGTCGGTAATTAAATTAAAATAATTGAAAAATCGTGTTCAATTACTTTTTAGTAATTGAATTACTTTTTGAAAAAGTAATTGTAATTGCTTTCCCAATTATTATGATAAAGTAATTGTAATTGGTACCTAGTTGGTTTTAAGAAACCTGAGGACCCTGAGGTAATTGAATTACTTAAAAGTAATTCAATTATTTTAAAAGGTAATTGAATTACTCCCAAATAATTCCATTACATAGAAAGTAATTTAATTACTCCCAAATAATTCAATTAGAATAAAGGTAATTGAATTACTCCCAAATAATTCAATTATATAAAAAGTAATTTAATTTCTCCCGATTAATTCCATTAGATTAAAAGTAATTGAATTACTACAAAATAATTCAATTCCTTTAAAATTTTTTAATTCCTTTACTTTAGAAAGGAAAAAATATTGTTTATTGGTTAAATCGCGGCTAAGGCTAACAGGAGGTTTCCTCGGGCACAGGGAGCAGCTTTGTCTTTAAACTCGCGGCGGCCGCTTTTTCATGCTTTACCGCAAGGCGATTCGATGAAATAGCTCTTATAAAAAGTCTATGGTCTATGGGGGTATAATGGTTTTATTTCTTGGATGATTTTTGTTATTAAACTTTCCAGTGGGCAGTTTCGAGTGTATTGTGAAGTCTTATATTCAATTTTAATGTCTGCTGGTATTAGTACCGTAGTACTACCTAGTTTTTTTCAATAATTTTTTATTTTCCCTAATATTACGTTTGTTTTATTTCAACAAATAAATCATATTAAGTATATAAAAAAAGACAGTTGTTATTTTTGGTCAATTTGTTAAAGGTAAGTATAGGTACCTAGGTACTTATCAAAATTAGGAGATCAAGTTTAACTATAAATTTAGAACTTTTTAAAATTTCTTTCTATAATAAAGTGTTATAGTAGGACCTACTGCTATTAAAAAAAATAATACCTTACCTATACAACTCTTTTTTTGTAACATGTTAAAAAGTAATTCCATTGCTCATACTAATTCAAGTTTAAAAATGTAATTCAATTACCAAACTGTAATTAACTTACCAGAATGTAATTCAATTACCAGAATGTAATTCAATTATCAAAATGTAATTGAATTACCAAAATATAATTCAATTACTTACCAAAATGTAATTAAATTACTCAGAGTAATTTATTTCCGAAAAAGTGCCTATAATTTATAGATTCAGAGTAATTCAATTACTTTTATGGTAGTTCCATTACTATAAAGTAATTGTATTAGTATAAAAGTAATTGAATTAAACTCAGTAACTCGAATGCGGTATTTAATCAAGGAATCAATTACTTTTAGTGGGTAATTGGTAATTTAAATATGTTTATCATACCTACTGTTAATAATAATTGGTAATTATTGTAATTGATGCCTTTTTCGGAGGGTAATGGGTAATTGTAATTGAATTACTTTTTAAGAGTAATTGCGACACCTCTGCCTGCACGCCACTCTGTGACTGTGAATACTGTGATGACATGACTGACAATGACAGATATATAGTTTTTGCACAATGTAGTGACCCGGTTCCCAAGGTACGAACATAAATTTGATAGCGTTAAGCGTAAATTATTAATATCCTGTTAACACTTAAACTATCTAGCTGTAAGATATCTTCTAAAAGGATACCATAACAATAGTTGTCATGGAAGTAATGCCTGTTTAGTACTAATATGATATTTATAATTGGGTCCTAAGCCTGACAGCGATATACTACATGACTGGTTGATTTGTAAAATGGCGGCCGAATCGACCAATCACGTCATACTTACTCTGTCATACTTACGCCCGTGGGGACTTAGATCTTATTCTTCATGTACTATTACCAGATATCTTTGATTGTTTGTAAAATAGTTAGTTTATGATTATTGATTAAAATTGTTGTGCTAATGATCCAAGCAAGTTTAAAACACAAAATGTTAATTTGGAAAATATTATCATAAAATCAAAATTTAAAAAAAAATGTTTAGGATTACTGTCAGCTGGTTGGCGAACAAACCCAACAATTTTGACAAAACCTATAACTTTTTGTTTCGGATTTATTCCTTGGTTATTGTTTTTGGTCCGTCCCATAATAAATTATTTTAAGCGTGAAAATAACGTTTATTCTCAAAATAAGTCAAGCGGGGTCATTTTGAACTTTTGAAGGTTAGGTTGTTCGGTATCTTAAACAGCAACGGCTAATTTGGAGTTGTAGCAATTTTCACGCACACTGTGAAGCAGGGTCAATTGATTCAATGAGATCACATTAAAATGAACAGAAGTGACAGTGTGACACCTAGCAATATCAAGAACGGTAGGTACCTATTTAATTTTTAATGTATAGGTATTTTATCCTCCTCAGATTAACTACCCACCAAGCAAAAAACCTCGCACTCGCATTCGCAACATTGCAATCTTCCTTCAAAATTCTTGCAAGAGCAATATTGTATTTGAAAGCTTATAGGTAAACACCGTGGAACTCTCTAAAACAACTTTTCTATTTAGTTAATTCCCGCAACGTTGACTTTTGAAACCTTTCATATTAAATATTGTTAGAACTTAGCTTTCGGAATCTCTATGCTATGTTCGATATATAAATTTAGAGAAATGTTTCAAGGGCAACCTGTAACGTGCAATATTTTAGCAATCTTCAGTTTAGAAAGTTTCAGGCAAATTACATAGCAACTTAGCAGCAATGTTGGTTTATGAATGTCTTTTTGTAATTGCAATTGTGCTGCCCAATCATTGCTTCAAATAGGTACGCCACGCGTCGGTCGGGGGGGTTATGTTTTCGGTCTCAGAGTCAGATCGGATCGGCCATTTTTATTTTGGCTTGGCATTTCTTTTAAAAGAGTGAAGGACAGTGTTTTATTAAGAAATAAGGTAGGTTACATTAAATTTAATAAAAGTTTATGCATGCTTAGGTACTTTTTAGCAGAGAACAATTTGTTCTCTGTTAGGTGGGTAATTTTTGGAAATGGAGGTCGTGCTGTTAAACACAAAACATAACCTAGGTATTTTATTATTTAATTTGTATTGGTGTGTCTTGTGTGTGGTACTACACGTCACTGGAGACTAAACTGAAAGAACCCCTTCCAAAAAAATTACCAAAATTAAAGCAAAAAGCGCATGCATACGGTATTATAACGGCAGATATTCCAAAGTTTTCACTGGATAGGCTTGCAGACACAATTTTTGCAAGTTAATTCAATAGACAACTTAAGATAGTGTACTCCCTAAAGTTAATTGAAGTTGAATTTGTAGGCATCTAGTACTAGCAATAGGTTACTAGTAAACAATGTGTTTGCGAAACCTACATAGAAATTTTTCATTCGTATAACCTATACACGAGTAAATTTTATATAGTTGCGGGTTCCAAATCAGTAGAATGAGAATGTATGTCACAAGCCAATTCCGATACCCTATAGTTGGGGACCTTTGTCCATTTTTTGCTATTTTTAAAAAGAAAATTATTATGAGAAATTGCACACAAATCATAAGTGAGAATAGCAGTGTTTTAAAATTTTAGATACATTTTTTGAGACTAACTGGAGGAAGAAATTTGAAAGATGCAGTGTACAGATGTTTGGAAAAGGTCTTCACCAATTATGTTGGGCAGTTTTTAAGTTGGACTGGTGCCAAGGGGAACTACAAAACAAAAACTTTAAGTAAGTAAGTATGGACTACTTCTTCAAAAAAAAAACTTTAAAACTCACTTCACTTATAACAGGTAGATTTTATATTTTTCTTTGGCCATACTATATTATATTAAATACATCAGATTTGTATTTAATCAAATTAAAAATTTTAATAAAAATTTTACACTCTTAATTTCAACCAATCAGAAGCTTGATTTTTCTTCGGTTACCATTAAAACCCACAGAATAACCGGAAATTTTTGACGTTTGTGGTAAAATTAATAAATGAAAATTTTCCTGAAACGCCATTTCAAAGACATTTCTAGAATATATGTCATTTCTAATAAAAAAATTAATTTGTACGTAGGTTCTTTAATAAATGAGTTTAAAATTTTCTAACCGAAATCCCACGTGCTTAAATTAATAAACGGTAAATTTTTCCTCGATCATGAATATTCAAGTATTCAGAAAAATTTCCGGTAATAATTTAATCGCTGTATCTATTAGTGATTGTCATTTTTTTTTATTTTAGATGCTGTCCGAACTAATTTTAAAGAACTTACAGATCAAGATTTTGAAAATTTTTACAAAAACTGGTTTCAGCATGCTAAGACACGTTTTGAACGAAGTAATTAAAACAGATTAGGGGTTAAGGAAACCAAACTTTGAAGGAATTAAATATAAGAAAAGTGTATACTTAATATATATACAGGGTAATTCACAGTGAATCGGAGAACGGGAGATACGTTTTATTTGAAAATTTGTTTGTCTAGATAAACGACCATGGTCTATCGATCTAAAATATTTTCAGCATTGCGGCGTTGCAGCTTCTGCCCAAAACAGGTGGCAACATCGTTATTTTAAATAAAACAGCCTATATATTTTTATATTTTTAGAATCTACGTAACATTCAAATTATTTTTTAATATATTTATTACTAGTCTATACTTAATAGTTTTCGAGATATTGACTCTTGAAAAATGGCATTTTTCAACTTTGACAGCTTCTAGCATTCTAACTATATATGTCTCTTAGAGCAAAACGGCTCACATGTTCCTGATGTCCTTGATTTTATTATGTTCCCAAAATTGTCAACTTTCGGTTAAACAGGATGGAACTCGAAAGCAGGAAATTAATTACTTTGATTGATTGATTGATTTGGTTGATTTTTTGGGAAGATAATAAAAATTGAAGGAAGGAACACCAGCCGTTTTGCTCTAAGACATACAGTTAGAATGCTAGAAGCTGTTAAAGGTTAAAATTGTCATTTTTCAAGAGCCAATATCTCGAAAACTATTAAGTATATATATAACGTAACGTATAACAATGAATATTGTATTAAAAAAATTATTTGAATTTTACGTAGAATCTAAAAATTTAAAAATATATGGGGGGTTTCATTTACAATACCGATGTTGCCACCTGTTTTGGGCAGAAGCGGCAACGCCGCAATGCTGAAAATATTTTAGAACGATATACCATGGTCGTTTATTTGGACGACCAAATTTTCAAATAGAACGTATCGCCTGTTCTCCATAAACGTCTAACGTACCATCCACCGTGAATCACCCCAAATATATGTTATACCTATAATAATATTATATATAGCAAAATAAATACATTTGTTTTTTTTTATAACATGAATAATGAATAAACGAATAATTAATGAATAAACTAAACTCTTATTTCTATAGAGGCCCAGAAAAGGGCCTGCCAAACACGCTTAAAATGGCTAGTAACAAGTCCTGCAAACATACCTTATACTCTGTACTAAATCGAGCCTAAATCCGCTCCTATACTTGATTGAGAATATTTCTTTAAAACAAAAATTGGTTAAATGGATAAAATTTTTTAAATAGGGGAAGAAAATGTTTATTACCATTTAGTTGTGTTTCTTTTTTATATAGCTGTATTTTATCTTGTTTTGTTTGTGTTTTAAATGTTATTTTAAGAAACATTGTCCAAGCGAAGTCAACATGTGTTTTATAATGTTGCTGGAACCTGGCATGCTAACTATTGCAACAACCTAGATATTTTTCAATCGCCGTCACATTTCTAGTGTAATGTTACTATAGAATTTCAAAAAATTAGGTTGCTGTAATGTTTTTGTGCCAAGGTTGCTGTAATGTTTTTGTGCCAAGGTTGCTCCAATTAATTGCGTGAAACGTTGCGGTAATTTAAATATCAATATCGCTAGAATATTGCCGAAGCGATGTATTTGTCAATATTGCAACTGAAACGTTCCTGAACGGCCGATTAAGGCTTGCAGGGATGTTCCCAGCCTCACGCAGCAAGAAAAAGAGCAACATTGCAGCTCTCTTTGAAAAGTTACTAGAACGTTGCTGCAACAACATTTTGCTTGGTGGGTAGGCAGATTCTACCTACCTATTGCAATTAGTAATTTTTTCTTGCCCTCAAAACAAAAGAAAAATAATTCAAATACAAAGCTTTATACCTACGTTTATTACAAAACGGTAAACCGTATATTATTCGCTCTCCTTCAAACAAGACAAAAAGTAGGCCATGACAAATAATCGGCATAAAATATTTCGAAAGCACTACACTTGGCAACGCCGCGCATACACAGTACACTTGACTGTCTTCCCTAGAAACGGGGAGGCCTACTAAGTTTCGAGGCCGTCAACCCGTAAAATATCGAACTTTGTTCGTGGAACGGCGATTTCTAATAGAGAATACTTTGTTCGCCCAATGGTGATGAACAAAATTTGTATATTTAAAAAATATTAATTAGTTTTGTTTAAAAAGAGGCGAAAATCAACGAAAATATCATTAGTTTTTGTAAAAGTAAGATATAAGCTTCGCGAAATATCCCCAAACATATACTTTATCAGAGTTTTTGTTTAGTTTGTGAATGGATATTTGTCTTCGTTGGGCGAACGAAGTATAGAGCTCGTTAACTGCGTCATTCGTTAGGATTTTGATAAGGTTGCTTGATGGAGTCGTTATTTGCTGAATAATAAAGTTTTTTAAATTTGTATGTTGGTGCGCGAGTTGCGCTGTTTCGTTTTGTGATTGATGAAAACGATAAATTAATCTTTTTTGTTGTATTTTATACCATACATTCATTTGTAAGCCTTTTTGTATTGTTGTGTTAATTTTTCTTTTTTTATTAATTTTATAAATGAAATTATTATTGGTATCTTGGTATATAAAGGCTTAAGGGGGCAATTTCTAGTTGTGTTGTTATTATATATCTATATAAATCTATATAAATAATAGATTTCTTCTCTGTCGACTTTCTTTTTTTTTTTTAGTGGGAAAAGTTCAATCCGTTCCCAAGATCGATCTCGTCCCATATAAAATAAATTAAATTTCAGTAATACAATAAAATTTTTAAGTTTCGGTTTTGGTTTCAGCCGAAACTGAGAGACCATCAAGGCCGAAGATTCGGTTTCGGTTTCAGCCGAAACTGAGACCAAGGCTGAAGAGATTCGGTTTCGGCTGAAAATCTTGTTTCGGTTGGACGGTAGGTATACCATGATCGGCAGAATTATCGCTCCACATGGACAACTTCTTTATTATCGATTTCTCAGAAAATTTTATTGTTGATAGAAGTTTCTGCGTTCGCTTAAACTAAAAAAGCGCGCATTAAAGTAAGTTACTCAAGAGTAAAGTACTCTTATTTTTCGTTTCAGATAAAATTGTCATTTGTAAAAGTTGTTTAGAATTAAAAGTTATGTCCGAATACGAAGTTACAGCATTCTATTCAAAAAACGAAAAAATACCTATTTTTTTTTCTTACCCTGTATAGAGACCAGAGACCAGATCGAAGAGATCAAATTATTGTTAAAAGTTCTTTTTTATGTTTACTTTAAGAATATTGGTCAAGCTATTTATGATTTTAATCTGGGGATCAGCGAATTTAACTACAAGTCAGCCATTAAAAAAACTACAAAACAAAATAATTAAACGCATACATAAACTGCCTTTTTTAGAACCAAACTATATAAATTTAAGTATATGAACCAAATGGATATTTAAATTAAGAAAAGCTTTATAAATTAAAACTAGGGTTGTGCCTGGTCAATTGACCGCGAGATTTTGACCGATTTTGACCGATTTTGACCGGGAGATTTTGACCGGGTCAAATTCGGTCAAAAACTTTTACAGCCTTTTGTGAGAGAAATTGGTCCTCATGGGCATTGTCCATAGCAAGCTTCACAACCGATTGAAAACCACTCGCGCATTAAAGCTTGTTTATATAAAGTACAACTTAAAGCTGTTAAGTGGCAGTGGAAATAAAAAAAAATTGAATTCGGAGGAACCAGCCCTAAATTTCAGTAGTGAGGATGAAAGGAGTGATTCAGATTCTGAAGAACATAATGGCAATGCCGGGGGTGAGTTCAGTGACGAAGATGATGTACCTTTATCTAAGCTATCTACCAAGGCCAGTACTGCCAGCAGTCTCTCATTTCTTCATCAATCAGTCACTCACTCATTACTTCATTAGTAATTTAGTATTGTTAGATTAATATTATACATAATATTTATGTCATTTTTGTGTTTTTTGTACCTCAGAATGGTTTTCTTTATTTTTTGTTAGCTGTTTTTTAATAAAGACACGGTACACACAATGGTAAAGAGTACTTTTGGCCAAAAATCATTAATATATAAAGGAATAACAATTTATAAGTTTGCCGAAAAAAATTAAATGTATATCAAAATTATGGACTTTTAAAATAACACAAAAAAAAAATTTAAAACTGAACTGAGTTTAACGTATTATATATTATATTAATATATTTTTTTAAATGGTTATTATATCTATTTTTTTTTAAATAATTTCGATGGTTATTACTTAATAGTTACTAAACATATTTGGTGTTATATTCTCTGTAATAAACTTTTTTAAGTTGGTTGAGAATAAAGATATATGTCATTAAAAAAAAAGCTATACATTTCTCGTTATTTCCAATTTGTCTTAAACAATTCAAAAAAATTATGCCACAATTCGTTTATTTTTGGAGCAATTGGAAATTATAATAATTAGTAAGACCAGACATACAGGAATACAGGGTAAGACAAAACAATAAGAATTTTTTTCGTTTTTTTTAATAGAAGGCCGTGACTTCGTACTTGGACATAACTTTTAATTCTAAACAACTTTCACGAAGGAAAATTTTATCTGAAACGAAAAATAAGAGCACTTTATTCTTGAGCAATTTTAAAGAAATTGATTCTCCCTCGTATGGTCTACAGTTTTTTCTATTTTAATGAGCGCTTATTTTTAGTTTAGGCGGACGCGGAAACTTTAATCAAGAATAATATTTTCTAAGAAATCAATAATAAAAAATTTTCCATATGGAGTGAGCATTCTGCAGTCCAGTCTATCTGGGGCGGTCACAATGTCACCAACTTTTTACTAGGCACTGCAGAGCATAAATGCTTATACTGTGAGCGATCTGTATTAAATATGTATGTCCTTCCTATCACTGCCAAATGTAAATAGAACCGTTTGACCGTTTCTCTTTAGAAAAAACAAAGGACAAAGGTCTATGGACAGGATGGAATAATGTATATGTCGTAGGCTGATAGTGAAATCCGTCATTTCATGAAAAGCCTAGTCACTTCATGAAGCGTCGGCAGATTGTGTAAAAACATGAAATTACACGATCTGCCGCGTCACTTCATGAAGAGACCTTGACGTTTCGGCGTACTATGTATAACACAATCTGTCTAATTTTAAATATCGTCACTTCATGAAATGCCACAAAAACAAGGCATATTGTGTAATTCCGTCTAAAAGGTATATTGGCAACTGGTTTGTTCGGGTTTGTCAGAGCATTTTTTTATTTTTATAAAATAATGTTAGTTGAAAAAATTTAATTAAAAAAATGCTCTGGGGAACAACGAACAAACCAGTTGCCAATATACCTTTTAGACGGAATTACACAATCTGCCGACTGACATGACATCGTTAGGTACTACATGAAGTGACGATATTTAAAATTAGGCAGATTGTGTTATACATAATACGCCGAAACGTCAAGGTCTCTTCATGAAGTGACGAGGCAGATCGTGTAATTTCATGTTTTTACACAATCTGCCGACGCTTCATGAAGTGACTAGGCTTTTCATGAAATGACGGATTTCACTATCAGCCTACGACATATATAAGTATATACCTACCGACCCTACCGCTCTGTACAAAAGTACTAAGTAGGTACTACATTTTTAGCACTAAAAGAGTACCTTTTCGTAATAAAATAATTATTTATTGTAAAGTTGTATAAACAGGCTGGAACTATTTTCACAATAGCATACAACCTTCTAACAAGCCTACTATGTTATTTTCTATCTCTTCGGGGCACATTATTTGAATATCTAAAAGCAGATTATTATTCATCGTCGGTTCCTCGCAGTTGGCCTGTTTTTATGGCTTCGGCGAGTCGGCAACAACGCTGATCGGCCGACAACACAAACAGCAGGCAATCGCTGGGAAGGGAATCAAGGACGGCCATATTGCTACGTTGCCACTTTTCACTTTTTAAATAGTGTCAGGAATGTGAGAAAATATGTTTATCATTTTAGTGAAAGGGTCAAAGGCGATAGTCGGTACATCATTTCAGAGGGGTCTGAGAGTCTCCCGGTAGTTCCGACCTATAGTATATATGGAAGATGGAAGTACCATTTTCACAACCGACACTGGAGAAGGTATGGTACCTACGTGTGATATTGAAGCTTGACCAGGGCCGTTCCTAGCCCCTCTGCCGCCTTTGTGCAGAGCATCGAAAAGCCGCCCCCTCGGCGGCTCGTATATTTAAAACAACTAAATTTTTTAAAGTATTATTTATTTAAATATTAAGTAATATTTAACAACCAATAAAACAAAATATGAACCAAAACTTTAATCTCTTTTTCTAATACAAAATAAAAGTAAATAAAAACTTAATACTCTATAACAAAAATATAAAGGTAAAACAAACAAAATAACAAAACTCATAATCACACTCCCAGTCTGGGTTGCTGTAGGAAAAAAAAGAAATATCTTTCTACTTTATTAAATAAATATTTTTCTGGCTTTTATAGATGCGTACTCGTCAATAAGTTGCGAGTGATTTAACTTTTCACAGATGTCATTTTCAATCGATATTATGCCTAAATTTGTGAGTCGTTCCTGTGAAATGGTAGATCTCAGATAGTTTTTTATTATTTTTAATTTTGAAAATGATCGCTCTCCGGATGCAACTGTTACTGGCAAAGTTAAAAATATTCGCAAACTTACAACTAAATTGGGGAATGACGATAATAAATTATTTCTCGTCTTTCGTCTTTCTATCGGACATCTGAAAATAAAGAAACTATAATATAATCCATTAGAGTTGTTCATATAATGTTTAAAAAAAATAAAATACAAATTAATGTTAATAATAATTAATAAAATAATAATATGTTATATGTTCTTAAAAAAGTAAACTAGGTATGTACCATACTTTAAGTTCTGAAACGAAAAATTATACGTAATAAAATGGAGCGTCTTTTTATTTTAATCCCAATCGCCATTATTTTCATTTTCAAATTTATCAATAATTTAGCATTTTTTAAAGTAATTATATTATAATATCTGGTTATTAAGTGTATCAAAAAATTACTTACCTTCTATCTTTCAACTAAAGAAAATAATGTTTTAATCACCACAATACACAATCGGAAATCGGAATCGCAATCGAAGTAGAGAAAACAACAAGGTACTAAAGGTAAAACTTTTGCTGGACAAAATCCAAACCAAAGTGTACTTCCAAACTGATAAATTCCTTCTGTATTCTGCAATTTTATCATTTTCGCCGAACATGTCATATCAAAGAGCGGTCGCCATGTATCGTCCCGTCGGAAGACGCCGAACGAACGCGTCATATTTTTTGTGAACTCCACAGACAAAACAACCATAAATCTATTTTATATTCTATTTTTATTATATTATTTACCTACAGTATAAAAAATTAAATTGTCTGTAATGTGAAAACTATAGACTAGAAGTTTTTTTGTCGTTTTAGGACTACTTTGTGTATGAAATTCAATTTTGCGGGTGTTTTACAGTTTCTGCCTGGCAGCCTGTGGCCTGCGGCCGCCCTTTAGTTTGGCCGCCTTTGTGCCTGCACAACCTGCACACCCCTAAGAACGGCCCTGAGCTTGACTTTAAAAAATGCGCGGCAGACAAAATTTTTTAAATTACCCCAAAAAAAGGAGAAGGTTCCTATAATTCGACCTACATTATTGGAATTATAGGCATCTTGTAAATAAAATTATAGGTATTTTATTTATATTTTTAAACTACATACTTAAATAATTCTAATTTTGTCTATTTTAAGACCTCATCTATTCTCCGCTTCCTGCAAAAAAAGTAAAAATTGTGGCCTCCAGGGGCAATATTTTACTTTTTTAAATGTCTTTGGGGGAAAGCTTGATAGGTAGCTCCCGGGCAGACCTGTCGATAATTGAAATAAAATAATTGATAAATCGTGTTCAATTACTTTTTCGTAATTGAATTACTTTTTGAAAATAGTAATTGATTTTCCAATTATTGTGATAAAGTAATTGTAATTGGTAATTGGTTTTAAGAAATCTGAGATAATTGAATTACTAAAAAGTAATTCAATTATTTTAAAAAGTAATTGAATTACTCTCAAATAATTCAATTACATAAAAAGTAATTTAATTACTCCCGAATAATTCAATTAGATTAAAAGTAATTGAATTATACTCCAAAATAATTCAATTCCTTTAAAAATTTTCATACTTCCTTTACTCTAGAAGGAAAAAAATATTGTTTGGTTAAATCGCGTCTAATAAGGCTAACAGTAGGTTTCCTCGGGCACAGGGAGCCGCTTCGATGAAACATTTCTTATAAAAAGTCTATGGGGGTATAATGGTTTACTTTTTGTAGGATCATTTGTTATTAAACTTTCCAGTGGGCAGTTTCGAGTGTATTGTGAAGGCTTATATTCAATTTGAATTCAAGACGATTTCTTTGTACCTATCTGTATATTATAGTACTATTAGTAGTAGTATATATTAGTACCTAGGTACCTACCTGTTTTTTTTTTAATTATTTTTTATTTTCCCTAATATTACGTTTGTTTTATTTCAACAAATAAATCATATTATATAAAAAAGACAGTTGTCATTATTGGTCAATTTGTTAAAGGTAAGTAGGTACCTACCTACTTATCAAAATTAAGATCAAGTTTAACTATAAATTTTGAAATTTTTTAAATTTCCTTCTATAATAAAGTGTAATAGTAGGACCTACTGCTATTAAAAAAAATAATACCTTACCTATACAGCTATTTTTTTGTAAAATGTAAAAAAAGTAATTCCATATTGCTCATATACTAATTAAATTTTTAAAATGTACCTAATTCAATTACCAAACTGTAATTCAATTACCAGAATGCAATTCAATTATCAAAATGTAATTGACTTACCAAAATGTAATTAAATTACTCAGAGTAATTTATTTGCCAAAAAAGTGCCTATAATTTATAGATTCAGAGTAATTCAATTACTTTTAGGGTAGTTCCATTACTATAAAGTAATTGAATTAGTATAAAAGTAATTGAATTAAACTCAGTAATTCGAATCGAATGCGGTAATTGATCAAGGAATCAATTACTTTTAGTGGGAAGGTAATTGATAATTAATTTTTTTTTATCATACTGTTAGTAATTGATAATTGTAATTGATGCCTTTTTCGGAGGGTAATGGGTAATCGTAATTGAATTACTTTTTAAGAGTAATTGCGACAGCTCTGCAGTCTCGGGTGCTTTTTTTTCCGTTCTGGCCAATGGTCAACTTGATTTTGGTCAAATCATGTGCCCATAATTTACATAATTTATTGGTATAGTAAAGTACTGCGAATACAAGAAAGATTGAACGCAGCTGCTGCGTGTTAGTAAGTATATTTTGGTACCGCCCAACATCTGTTTAGCAGTGGACAAAATACAAGGTTAAAATTATTAACGAAATAAAGCGAAAAATGAGTGCAGGGTATTTATTAGTTTATTACTAAATAAGTGGAATGGCGAATAGCGCTTACCGCAGCCGACGCCATACAGAAGTGAAGAAGAAGAAATAAGTAGAAATTACAGACATTTTTTACTATTGACGTGTTTTTTTTCCTAGATTTCAAGGTTTTGTGAATAAAAGGGTGACTACCATTTTCACAGAAAAGCAAAAATAATTTGCTTCATAATATGATTTAAAGCCATACCAGAAGTCAAAAATTATTTTACAATGTGCATTTTTTAGAATGGAATGACAAAATAAGTAGTAGGGGAGATCCGGGTAGCCCCGCCCGGCGAGTAACACCGCTCATCGCAATATTACTGAAATGATGCGATGTATTACTGGTGTCATCTATTGGTCGGGTGCATAACTAACCAATATGTGGCTCAATACAAGAAACAGGTTGAAAACTACATTTTAAACGTTTATTCGGCGAACAGTTTTTTGAGGTTGTGCGTTTTATGTCTAGTCAGCTTTAAATTAACGGTAAATAGAGTAAATTATCATTAAACAATATAATTTATATATAAAACTTAAGGGAATTAATCCTAGTTTATTGAACAACATTGGTCTTTTGATAACCAGTTTGTATTTTTGTAGACAGTCTACTTTGTAAAGAAAGCCTAGTTCGGGTAGCGCCGCCCGCTAACGCTCCGGGCGCTAGCAGTGATGAATCAGTCGAAGTAATATACAACGACGAAAGTTCCGACGACATGGAAGATTGCAGGGAACAGAAACTTTGCATTTTCTGCCATGAATTTGGGAAAATTGAAACATGGTTCAAATCTGGTGTGTGTAACAAATGGGCACACAAAGACTGTACTGGTCAAAGTGGTTTTAAGTCCTATATTTGCGATTTTTGTATGTAAATTTGTTGTCAACCCATTCTAAAATAAATATCAGATAAGGCTAATGATCTATTTTAATTTATACTCACATACATTCCTCTGAAAAAAATTAATAATATATGGGCTGCATTAACTGACATAGTGGGCGGGGTTATCCTCTATGGCGGATATCCCCGCCCATTGTAAGCTTTCCAAAAATATTAGTTTTTTTATTTAAAAAAAATTTTTTTACACAAAATTATGTAAATAATAATAAAGACAATAGACGAACGTATTTAGAACATTTTTCAGTATATCGAGACAGTTAATACATCTTTCAAAACATCCATATTTGCTTAAGTGGGCGGGGCTGCCCGGATGCATATACATCAGTAAACAGCACGCGGGCTAGAAAATCCGACTTTCCGAAGTCCTGGCTAGTAACGACAGTCGCGCTAGCAGCAGTTACAGTAATAGCACGCGAGGTATAAAAAGGTATATCGGCAATCGGTTTGTTCGTTGTTAGCAGAGCATTTTTTTTTAAATCCAATTCATTTCATAATATTTCATAAAATATTAATTAAATTTAAAAAAAAATGCTCTGCTAACAACGAACAAACCGATTGCCGATATACATACCTTTTTATACCTCGCGTGCTATTACTGTCACTGCTGCTAGCGCAAGTGTCGTTACTAGCCACCACTTGAGGAAGTCAGATTTTCTAGCCCGCGTGCTGTTACGCATTCTGCTGTCTAGCACACGTGCCATTACTGATTATTATGAGTTCGGCGATCCGAGGTTAAACGAAGTTTCTGCCCGCCTGCTGTTACTGTATATGCTGCCCGGATCTCCCCTATGCATTTTTCTACTAGGTAGATTTTGATTATCCGAACCTATTTGATACAGGTTGAACAAATAGTTATTTATGTACCAAGGCAGTAAAGTGATTCTTTATCGGACGAGTCTGAAATTATGAGGTGAGCGAGCGAAGCGAGCGAGGCGAATAACAGGCGAGTCGATAAATACACTTTACTGATGTGGTGCATACAACATTTTATCGCCAACCGTTCTGAATTTATAATATAAAAAATTGAGGTATAACTCATCGCAATAAATCGCGAGAAAACTATTATCGAGCTGTCATAGGGAAAGGCGTGACAGTGACAGACATTTTTGATTAATAAATGTCAAAGTCACTAATTTGCGGAGAGTAATAGTATATTACGTACCGAGGTGGAAAGTGTTTCATTACTGTCGAGAGATTAGATAGTTTACCGAGACGCGAAGCGTCGAGGTAAACTATATCTCAGAGACAGTAATGAAACTTTTCACCGAGGTTTGTATACTATTTTATTTACAACCACATCCAACATCCACTTCTTATTATTTTGAGTTCAAATAATTATTAAAAGGTAAATGTCATTTTGACTTTTCCATTGCAAAAGTAGACAGACATTTAGAATTTCAAATAACCGCAGGTGATAAAATAACGTAGGTAATAATACACATCAAGATGGCAAATATCATTTTTGGAATATGGTTTCCATGTCACTAAACAATATATTATTTTTTTAAAACGTTAGTGTCAAAGTTTTTACAAAACACCAAAAAAATGCTCTCAGATGAGGAATTTGATTTGGCTGCTACTCCCCCAGAAATTCGAGAAGCAGCAAAAATAGTAGAAGAAGATCTTCTGCCAACTAAAAGCCGCCCGAGATATGACAAGGCATATAACTGTTTTAAAGAATGGTGTATTGGAAACAAAGTTCAAAATCCTGGTTCTGAATCGGCGCTACTAGCTTATTTTAGTGAAAATGCCAAGACAAAGAAAATATCAACGCTTTGGTCAATATATTCAATGTTGAGGACCACTCTATCAATTAGGGAAAAAGTAGACATATCTAAACACGCAAAGCTATTAGCATTTTTAAAAAAGCAAAACAAAGGATACAAGCCGAAAAAATCGACCACACTGTCTATGGATAATATTGAAACATTTTTGGAACAAGCACCTATGGAATTTCTTGTTCAAAAGGTATTTTAGGCTAAAAGGTTGACTATTTCTATATTAACTTATTATTTTATACATTTGTAGGTCGCATTGGTTATTGGTGTCTCAGGCGCCTGCCGATCAGATGAATTATACAAAATGAAAACAACAGACGTTCACTTTTTAGAAGAAAAGGTCGCGATTGAAATACAAAATAGCAAAACGTACCAGCCACGATCATTTATGATAACTGATAATAAATGGATTGCACCACTTAAGGAGTACATAACTTTACGGAAAAATATACAGGATGGAAAGCTTTTTATGCAAATAAGATATGGAAAAATTAGTAAACAATGTATTGGGCACAACACTTTAAGTCAGTTTCCAAAAAAAATTGCAGCTTTTCTGAAGCTGAATACTGAAGGTTTTACTGGTCACTGTTTCAGAAGAACAGCGGCTACTTTGCTCGCAAATAACGGTGGCGATCTTATGCAAATAAAGCGGTTAGGAGGCTGGAAATCTAGCACAGTAGCTGAGGGATACATAGACAGTTCGGTTTCTACTCAGGTTAATACGGCAAAATTGATTTCAAAGCCAAGTTCAAGTTTTACTAACACTACTTTAACTTCAAATAATCATGAAATAAACCTTTCAAAAGAAGAATTTCAGCAAGGTTTAAACATATCTGTGACTGCCTACAATAATGCCAATGTAATATTTAATGTAAATAAGTAAAACATAAACCATGTTAATTTTTTGTTTTTTATAAATGTCATTTAGGTATAATTCATTTAAAGAAATAAAAAATAAAATTATTGTTGTTGAATTTGTGTAATGAGTTGTGTGTTGGTGTGTTTGTATATTATTTTGAGATATCGATTTTTATTAAAATTTAAAAAAAAAAAAATTTACTATTTTGAGATATCGATTTTTAATAAAATTACAAAAAATAACAATTTTACTTTCCACCCGGGTGGAAAGTGCTCACTTTCCACCCGGGTGGAAAGTAAAAGTCAAGAAACGTCAACTTTCCACCTTTCAAAGATAGGTGAAATGTCATTATTACATACATGGTTGTAAATAAAAGTATTTATCTGCCGTATTTGCGGCAGGTAAAGTACCTATTTTATTTTACAATAAAATAAAGTGTTCGTTTACTTCCGGAAATCACTCTGATAATGTACGGCTTTACTGAAGGTTGATGATAAAATAAATTAACGATAAAACTACTGGGCCCCTTTTCATCCCTTTAGGGGGCGATTTCCAAAAAAATAAGAAAGTAATTTTTATTGATTTTGGTTAGATGTCATGATTGATGTAGAGTATTTCTGCTAAGTTCCAAAAAAAAAATGACAAAAATATTTTTCCAACCGAAACTTTTAGGTGTACCCCCTTTTCACCCCTTTGGGGGCAGACTTTCAAAAAAATAAGAAACACGTATTTTATTAATAATTGTATATTAGAGTATTTGTGCTGATTTTCCGTCAACATTATTATTTTTTCCAATATAAACTTTTATAACCCATTTTCATCTCTTTAGGGGCCTACAAAAAAAAATACGTGTTTTATTACTTACGTTTCAAGTCCAGAAGTTTCAAGAAATTCAGACCAAAAATATTTTTTCAATATAAATTTTTATACCCCTTTCTTTACCCCCTATAAAGGGGCAAAATTTTCGGAAATGCCTAAATCATATGACACACACACACATATATATCCCACCTTGAAACGTAAAGTGACACAACTCGAAAATTGTATATTTCTAGGTTTAATCGTAAAATGGCACTAAATACTGCCCTTTATCAGCTGCCACTGGACCTAATACCAAATCGCTTCTCCCCAATTAGAGGAACATATTTATGCCTTTTTCATATTAACGGTATTCGCGCGTCTTTTTAATACTAAAGAGTATCATTTCAGTATGTTGTCGCATGCGACGGAAAATTGACACTGCTTTAAGTCTAAACTGACTTGATTCCAAACATTTTACAAAAAAGTAACTGGTATTTAATAAAAAAAGGACTTATTCTAAAATGACTCGCTGAGTACAACGACAATTTTAATTTTAAAATGGCATAACTCCAAATAATTCGTTCGTTGTTAAAAAAATATTGGCAGTAAAAAGACCTAACTTGTTTTTTATTTTTTATTTTTATTTTTTTTTACTATTAAGGGTAGGTTTTAATATAAAATTTAAATAATTGCCTTCTAGTAAAACCATTTAGCTAATGTTTCCCCAAATTTAACATTTAATTTAATTTATTACTTGGGCTTAGGAGACAAAAGAGTTAAAGGGGTCCAATATATTTTACAGTTTTTCCTGTTTTCTGCAAAACTCTATTTTTTGGATTGTGTCACTTTAATTTTAAAGGTGCGATATATTCGTTCCAAGCGAAAAATTTGTCTAAAGTTTTTTCTCATATATTTTTCCCTAGCGGTTGCGTCGGAAACTTACCCCTCAATTTCTACCCCCTGGGGGCAAAAATTTTCAACACATGAAAACACGTACCTTTAACAGAGTATACATATACTACGAATTGTCAGCAATATAGCTTAAAATTATAGACAGTTATAGAATAAATACCCCCCTGTCAAGTTACATTCCTTTTTTCAGCCCCTAAGTGAATTTTTAAAAAATCACGAAACACGTATATTATTATTTTATCAAAGGAACTTATATACCAATTTTTAGACCTTCACCAGTTCTTGTTTCTGAGATACAGAAATATCTATAAAAACTTTAACTCCTGTTTGATTGTCGAATCAATCAAATTCCTTTTAGCTGCAAGAATACCATATAAAAAATATGAAAAAAAAACAATTTTTACTTGTGCTGTCAAATTTTGACAGGAAAACGTAAAATTTTTCTTGTCCAGGATGGTAGCTCTGCTATAGGTTTAAAAATTTTAATTAAATAAATTAAAAACCACAGCTGTCAAATTTTGACAGGTAAACGCCAAATTGCCTTTCATTTTTTTCTTGCCTAGTACCGTAGCTGCAATACATATTGCCAAATGAAAAATTTTAATAAAAATAATCACTCATGTCAAATTTTGACAGCTGTCAATGTCACATTTTTATCGACTATTTTTTCACTGAGGATGGTAACTGCAAGAATCCGAAATCAGAAAAATTTTATCTCTTCAAATAAGAAAGTTACATGTGACAGCTGTCAAATTTTGACAGATTGACATATATTTTTTTTTGTTTTTCTTATTAAAAAATCAAGAAAAAGGACCTGTATGTTTGTTTTTCGCTCAAATTGATTCTAGATCGACCCAGCTCATGTTCCCCATTAGTAGCCTATAAAAGGAGGGACGAAATTTCGTGATTCGAGAAGTAGGGTTTCAGGCTGGGCATTGATTAATTAGTCAGTCACGTTACAATTTTATATATAAATAGTATACAGGGTGTTTCAACAAAAACTCCCAGGCCAATTATTTCGAAAACTAAAAGTGACATGTAAATTCTGTAAACGTCAGTTTTTAGCCTCTATGGGTGGCTTCACAACTGTGTAAAAAATGTGTTTGAATAATACAAGATGTAGGTGGCGCCATGGTGCAAAGAATTTTTTCGATGACAGGAACTTTTAAATGTTGTGGTTCTTAAAGATAATTAATTTTTGATAAAATTATGCCCTATAAAAATTTCTGATAAATCCAACATGAACGGATATATTTGGGGTTAAGTTTTTTTTTAAATAATTTTAACGAGTAGGTATTTTAATTATAAATATTTTTAATATCCTTTATCAGATTTTAATTTAATTTTGGTAACGATAACTTTAGTAATAAAATGCTCGTGAAGCGCTAAATTATTAAGTCCAGTAACGTCTCGGAGGGGGCGCCATAACAAATAATATTGGCAAAAAATAAGACGCCACTGAGTTTTTGGTAATTTATATAGTTTTTTCGGATTAAGCAACTAAAAATATACTTTTATTGCATATCTCTGGAAAACAAAAATCATTTTTTCGTAACCCTCTTCCTTCTTGGAACCTTTCCCTTTTTAAAGCTATAGGTACCATATTATGTAGCTAAGTTGAAACACGAAGCTACAAAAGAGAACGTCACTGGACGTAATAATTTAGCGCTACACGAGCATTTTATTACTAAACTTATCGTTACCAAAATTAAATTAAAATCTGCTAAAGGATATTAAAAATATTTATAATTAAAATACTCGTTAAAATTATTTAAAAAAAAAAACTTAACCCCAAATATATCCGTTCATGTTGGATTTATCAAAAATTTTTATAGGACGTAATTTGATCAAAAATTAATTATCTTTAAGAACCACAACATTCAAAAGTTCCTGTCATCGAAAAAATTCTTTGCACCGTGGCGCCACCTACATCTTGCATTATTCAAACACATTTTTTACACAGTTGTGAAGCCAAGCATAGAGGCCAATAACTGGCGTTTACAGAATTTACATGTCACTTTTACTTTTCGAAATAATTGGCCTGGGAGTTTTTATTGAAACACCCTGTATATAGCTATACGGGGTGAATTTTTTAACTAGAATAAATAATATAGGTAACGAAGAATTCATATCCTTTCCTTGAAAATATCCAAACACACGAGTACTTTTTTAAAAATTTAACAACTTTAGGGTAAAATTTACGGAAATGCAAAAAAACTATAAATTCAAAAGAAAAAGACACCTGTATTTTTTGGATTTTTTTAAAGGAATGGATAGATATTAACGAATTTATTCCGCATTTAGATGATTCACTGTGTACAACATAACGACAAATAGACTGCAATTAAATTGTTCCACTCATAGAAACGTTACATCACAAGCTAATTAAAGCAAATACGCCCGTCATATCAATAAAAAAGGATCGCCAGACATCGGCTAGACACAATACACACTAAATTTTTTTATCTCTTCAAATAAGAAAGTTACATGTGACAGCTGTCAAATTTTGACAGATTGACATATATATTTTTTTTGTTTTTTCTTATTAAATAATCAAGAAAAAGGATCTATATGTTCATGTTGGTTTTTCGCTCAAATTGATTCTAGACCCAGCTCATGTTCCCCATTAGTAGCCCATAAGGAGGGACGAAATTTCGTGATTCTAAAATTAGGGTTTTAGGCTGGGCATTGATTAATTATCACACCTGAATGCACCGTTTGTGGATTTGTAATCCCAGTTCCCCGATCCAGTTTTTGTATCTAATCTTTTGTCCGTAGCTATGCACAGTCAGTAGATTATCTAATCCGGATTAGAAATCTGACAACGTCGGAATCACAAGTTTTTTTCGACAGTTGAGGAATAAACGTCAAAAATTTGTCAGTTTTTTTGGTTTAATTTTCAAAAATGAGTGAAAACGCAAAAAGAATCACCAATTTTTCCCCAGGAGTCTCATGAGGATACTGCTAATGCTAAAACATGCCAATTTCATCGAACACAAAAAAACAATGGTGATAAATCTGAAGCTTGGAAGCGAGTTCACGAAGAATTCTTTTTGTTTTTAATTGTTCTTGTAATGGCCGTTGTAACCCGATTTAAAATTCTGGAAATCGTACTCTGATGGCAGCCAAGAAAATCTCCAATTGTATTCTGATGCCCCCCACAAGAGTACAGACGCAATGTGGCCAGGAGCTGGTTCATCGGGGTTATACATACTATTATTTCTAAAACAAATAAGATTATAGTAGATCCAGGAGTAGTCACCAAGAGTCTATCTAATCCCATTGCACTCCCTTCTATTTATAAACTTACAAGTCATTTTGGAATCTAATTTATTCTTCTATGTTTTCCAGGAAGCGGAGAACTGTAGGTTTTGTGAGGCGAAATCTTCAAAAAAATTAATAATTGTCCATTGAGTCAAAATAATCACTTCTTTCGTAGATTCTGCGAGGAAAACCAAAGTTGATGATGTCGGGGATATCTAGGTCATCATCAATGAATATTTCCTCCTCTATAATAGCTATTTATGCCATCAGTTACGAAATGCCTAATTTTGTGTAACGCGTGAGATTTTTGCGGAACGAACGAAGTGAGTGACACGAAATTGCCAAGCAACAAACTTTCATACCTTTCGAAAATTTTGCCGACAAAATTTTATCTCTTGTGATATTATATATGACTATTTAACTAGAGTGTTTTACACTGGCAAAATGTCATAGCAACGGCCGGTCTTCTACTGGCAAAATTACTACCTGCACCTACCTGGACAAAATTCACATGTGATTTTTGCCGCGGCAAAATTTTGTCTTTTTTCTAGTTAAATAGTCATGTCGAATACCACTCGAGAAAAAATTGTGTAAGCAAAATTGTTCTCAAGGATTTATTTAAGTTTGTTGCTTTTAAGCAATTTCGCTCATGACATTTTCGACAAAATCACTCGCCTGACGGCTCGTGATTTTGTCAAAAATGTCATTCGCGAAATTGCCAAGCAACAAACTTTCATACCTTTCGAAAATTTTGCCGACAAAATTTTATCTCTTGTGATATTATATATGACTATTTAACTAGAGTGTTTTACACTGGCAAAATGTCATAGCAACGGCCGGTCTTCTACTGGCAAAATTACTACCTGCACCTACCTGGACAAAATTCACATGTGATTTTTGCCGCGGCAAAACTTTGTCTTTTTTCTAGTTAAATAGTCATGTCGAATACCACTCGAGAAAAAATTGTGTAAGCAAAATTGTTCTCAAGGATTTATTTAAGTTTGTTGCTTTTAAGCAATTTCGCTCATGACATTTTCGACAAAATAACTCGCCTGACGGCTCGTGATTTTGTCAAAAATGTCATTCGCGAAATTGCCAAGCAACAAACTTTCATACCTTTCGAAAATTTTGCCGACAAAATTTTATCTCTTGTGATATTATATATGATAAAAATTTGGAAAACATAAATTTAGTTTTTCTAATTTTGACATATAACTGATGGCATAAATAGCTATTGTTGCTGTTACTTCATGTTAGTTGTCAGTTTGACATTTTGTAAAAAAGTCTAGACGGAAGGTTTTTAGCGAGATTGATATATATTTAGTTTTATTTTTAAAAAATGAGTCATTCAAGTTCTGAAGAGCTGCCAAGCGATATTGAAGAGGCAGCAGGTAATGCTCTATTATCAGTAATTCCCAAAAAGTCAAAGGCAGTTTATGATTTGCATACGAAAAATTTGTTACGTGGTGTGATGAGAAGAAAATTAAACATGTTAATGAGAAAGTTTTACTTGCATATTTCGAGGGTAAGAAAGATCTAAAAGTTTCCACATTATGGACACTTTACTCAATGTTAAGGTCTGAACTAAATCTGAAAAGGAATATTGATATTAAAAAATATACAAATTTGGTAGCATATATTAAAAGGCAAGCGGACGGGTACAGTGCTAAAAAGTCAAAAGTTTTTATTAAAAAAGATTTTGCCAAATTTTTATTGGAAGCTGATGACAAAGAATACTTAATGGCTAAGGTTGCAATGATAATTGGAATGGCAGGAGCATGCAGAAAAGCAGAATTAACTTTTCTTTCAGTTGAAAATGTTATAGACGAAGGAAGCCATTTTCGTGTTGATATCCCACCTTCAAAAACAAAAGTTATACGGCAGTGTGTAATTACCACTGGAGACATTGAAAATACGAATCTTGTTGAAATATTAAGAAAATATATTATGTTGCGTCCCCAGATTCTTAAACACAACAGATTTTTTGTAAAATATGCGAATGGAAAATGTACAAGAAATCCTGTGGGAATTAACACATTTAGCAGTCTGCCAAAAGTTATTGCACAATTTCTTGGTCTTTCAAATCCTGTTCTATACAGGGTGGCCTTTTAGTGTGGCAAAGTACAATAGCTCCGTTACTATTTCAAATACATTAAAAATATTAATACAAAAGTTGAAGGGCAGTAAGTGACTTATAACGTAAAATTATTTTTAACTCTATAGGGTGGCTCAAAAAAGCGGAACAATAAAAAATGTACTTTTTTTTAAATGGAACACCCTGTATATTTTTTCATTTTTAAATTCTAGATAAAATTATAATTATTTTTTATTAAATACATTATTAGTCTATACTTTATAGTTTCCGAGATATTGACTCTTGAAAAGTGACATTTTTGAACTTTGACAGCTTCTAACTTTCTAACAGTACGTCTTAGAGCAAAACGGCTTACATGTCCCTATCTTCAATTTTTATTATCTTCCCAAAAAAATCAACTTCCGGTTAAACCGGATGTTACTCGAAAGCAGGAAATATAGTTGTTCCGGTTTAACTGGAAGTTGATTTTTTTGGGAAGATAATAAAAATTGAAGATAGGGACATGTAAGCCGTTTTGCTCTAAGACGTAGTGTTAGAAAGTTAGAAGCTGTCAAAGTTCAAAAATGTCACTTTTCAAGAGTCAATATCTCGGAAACTATAAAGTATAGACTAATAATGTATTTGATAAAAAATAATTGTAATTTTATGTGGAATTTAAAAATGTAAAAATATACAGGGTGTTCCATTTGAAAAAAGTACATTTTTTCTTGTTCCGCTTTTTTGAGCCACCCTATAGAGTTAAAAATAATTTTACGTTATAAGTCACTTACTGCCCTTCAACTTTTGTATTAATATTTTTAATGTATTTGAAATAGTAACGGAGCTATTGTACTTTGCCACACTAAAGGGCCACCCTGTATACTGGCCACTGCTTCAGAAGAAGCTCTGCCACTTTCCTAGCAGACAGTGGCGCTGATCTTTTAAAATTAAAGAGGCACGGAGGTTGGAAATCTAGTTCTGTTGCAGAGGGATATGTTGAAAATTCCATGAATAATAAAAAACTTATAGCGCAAGAAATATTTGGTGAAACATCTAATGCAATGTGTGTCGCTTCCCAAATAACAGCAAGTTCGAGCAATGAAGAAAATATGTCGTCGGGAATTAATTTGAATAATTGCAATAATTGTGTTATCAATATTTATAATAATTAATTAATTTATAATTTATGTTTTTAACTTGTATTATAACAGTTTAATAAATAGAATAATTCTTTTTGTCACTAATTTTGAAATACATTTTTCGTCACCAATTGCATAAAATTTTACTTTATGCAACTAGTTACAAAAAGTAAGACGTTTCATAATGTCAATCAGTTTTAAAAAGTGCCACTTTATATGTCAAAATTAGAAAAACTCCATTTTATCCCGAAATAATAAAAAAATTGCAAAAAAATAGTGCCAAAATTTGACTTTGAGGTTAGACGTCGATCGCTAATCCACGCTTCGTTGACCGATTAGATAATAATCTGAAGCTTAAACCACGTTTTACTTGTGGTGCATGTAAACATTTAACCTATCCTGGCTTGCCTAACTGTGCAGTCACGTTACAATTTTATACAGGGTGTTGATAAAGTCTGGAATAATCGATTTTTCTTGAAAACGCAAAAATTTTTCGAAAAACGCTCGGACCCGTCGATTTTATTTTATTCTTTAAAATTTTTTCACGTTCTTCAATATTATACCGGATGCGCCAAAAACGCTAGGCAAGTGTCAACTTCACTTTTTCAAATAGAACACCCATTTTTTTCTCCAATAATCAGATTCCCCTCTAAACTCTAGACACGTTTCATATAACTTATTGTATGGCTAAAGTCAACAGGAATAAAAATCAAGGTATAATTTTAAAGCTTTTTTTCCATGACAAATACTTAGGCTAGGAAAAAAATTCTAACAGAAAATTGGTAATACAGTGAACAATCTAAAATATTATTTGAGTAAGTGTTGAAAATGATGTCCATTTCCGGCTCTACAATGTCCCAATCTCTCGACAAATTCTAACTGTACATTATGTACAATTTCTGGGGTAATTTGTCTTATGTTGTTATACGCGTTTCGAGAACATCAATATCTTCTGGTTTATTTTTGTAAACTCTTTCCTTAATATAGCCCTACAGAAAGAAGTCCAATGGCGTTAAGTCGGGGGACCTCGCAGGCCACTCTATTTGACCCCGTCGACCTATCCAATGATGATGAAATAACTTATTCAGGTATCTATATACGGACTTCGGCCGAATAGTAGGCTGGTGCACCATTCTGCTGAAACCAGATAGTTGTATCATTTGAATCAGGAATGTTCCGATCGGGAAATAGGGCAATCAACGCTGGAGCGAAGTCTACTTTAAGAAACTGCAAATATCTTTGGCCAGTGAAATTTTCCTCAAAAAAATAGGGTCCTATAACAGTATCCCGAATTATTCCTGCCCATACATTAATTTTTCTTGGCCGCTGGGTATGCATTTCTCGGAACCAATGGGGATTTTCGCTGGACCAGCACGGGCAATTTTGACGATTTACCATGCCATCCAAGAAAAAAGTCACCTCATCGGAAAAAATTATGTTACTCGGAAATAATGCATCGTTAATCAAGTAATTACCCATGTGAATTTCACAGAACTCATTCCTTCTGTCAGGGTCGTCTTCCAAAAGTTCCTGTACTCCTTGACATTTATATGCATGCCATTTTTCCTTTTTTAGGAACTTTTCCACCGTTGAATCGTGGATATTTTCAAAATTTTGAGAAATGCTTTTTGTGCTCGAATGTGGTCTCTCTTCCAACGAAACTAGAATATCAAGTTTGACATAGTCGGAAATTTTAGGTCGTCCACTTCTAGGTTTATCCCTAACGTGACCAACTTCAATATACTTCTTAACAATTTTGGAAACAGTTGCCTGATTTATGTGTTCTCTATTTGGATATTTATCATTAAAATACTCACAAACTTCTATTTGTGTTCTCTTTCGATCTCCACATCCTACTATTATTAATATTTCGATTCTCTCAGCTTCCGTTAGAAACATTTTTATGGGTAAAAGTGACAACTTTGGAGTAAATATTAAATGTTTTGACATTTACGTCACTAAGTTATTATGTAGAAACCGGTAAAAAGGTAAATACCTTGATTTTTATTGGGGGCCCTGTATTTCAATTCCTGTTGACTTTAGCCATACAATATGTTATATTATGAAACTTGTCTAAAATTTAGAGAGATATCTGAATATTGGAGAAAAAAAAGGGTGTTCTATTTGAAAAAGTGAAGTTGACACTTGCCTAGCGTTTTTCGAAAAACTTTTGCGTTTTAAAAAAAAAAACGATTATTCCAGACTTTATCAGCACCCTGTATAATAGTATATACAGGGAGAATTTTTTAACTAGGACAAATATAGGTAATCAAGAATTCATCCTTTCAAAATATCCAAACACACGAGTAGTTTTTTAAAAATTTAACAACTTTAGGGTAAAATTTACGGAAATGCAAAAAAAACTATAAATTTAAAAGAAACAGGCACCTCTATTTTTGAGAATTTTTTAAGGAATGGATGGATATTAACGAATTTATTCCGCATTTAGATGTTTCACTGTGTACAACATAACGACAAATAGACTGCAATTAAATTGTTCCACTCATAGAAACGTTACATCACAAGCTAATTAAAGCAAATACGCCGGTCATATCAATAAAAAAGGATCGCCAGACATCGGCTAGACACAATACATACTAAATTAAATAAAAAACAATTTAAATAAATCGCGGAACTCCGAAATAAAATAATCCCGACCTAGGTCAAGGGAACAGAGTAAACTCGATCGTCTAAAAAAAGAACGCATAATATTGTTTACATACTTTAAGGAAGTGAGAGGGCAAATCCACACGGTGAACTTTTGCAAACGCAGACTGATAAAAGCGGGAAAGGAATAAAATGTGATAGATTCGACTCGTTAATGGGAAAAATACCGTTAGACGACGTGCGAAAATTCCCCCTTTAAAACGGCGACCCATTTCTCCACTTGTCTATTGGGTCAAGGTCCTTTGTATTAGGTAAAGCCGTTGAACTTTTATCTGGTGCAAAGAAACATTCCGGGGAATCCCGCTTGCAGGTGTGCTAGCGCGGCCGTATCATGAAAAAAATTTCGGGAAGGGGTAGCTCGGCCTTTACGACGACGCACTATAGAAAATTATAGAAAAAAACTGGCCAAAAATAGTAACATTAATTTACTCCTGTATTATTATTCTAATGTTAAGTAAATGGGCGACATCCGGCAAAAATTTTTGGGGGGTGGGCAGCAAAAATGTGCATTGTTTCAGGTAAAACAGAGATTTGTGGGGGTTTTGCAAATATACCTACTGCTTAAATAATTTTATTAGGTTTACGGTTTAGATAATAATCGAATCAAATAACCTGCCTGACGCGACAGGTAAAAACAAATCGGCAATATACAGCTCAAAGGGGCATGTTATTTATTCCTTTATGTATATGTCGTAGGCTAATAGTGAAATCCGTAATTTCATGAAAAGCCTAGTCACTTCATGAAGCGTCGGCAGATTGTGTAAAAACATGAAATTACACGATCTGCCGCGTCACTTCATGAAGAGACCTTGACGTTTCGGCGTATTATGTATAACACAATCTGTCTAATTTTAAATATCGTCACTTCATGAAATGCCACAAAAACAAGGCATATTGTGTAATTCCGTCTAAAAGGTATATTGGCAACTGGTTTGTTCGGGTTTGTCAGAGCATTTTTTTAATTTTTATAAAATAATTGAAAAAATTTAATTAAAAAAAAAATGCTCTGGGGAACAACGAACAAACCAGTTGCCAATATACCTTTCAGACGGAATTACACAATCTGCCGACTGACATGACATCGTTAGGTACTACATGAAGTGACGATATTTAAAATTAGGCAGATTGTGTTATACATAATACGCCGAAACGTCAAGGTCTCTTCATGAAGTGACGCGGCAGATCGTGTAATTTCATGTTTTTACACAATCTGCCGACGCTTCATGAAGTGACTAGGCTTTTCATGAAATGACGGATTTCACTATCAGCCTACGACATATATAAGTTATACATGGGTCAGGCAAGCAGATAAAGGAGGGGGGGCGTACTGGAGGACAGTAATGAACAATAGTTTGTTATTATTACTTCTTGCGACTCTAGCACTAGGTTTACTAATTCTTTTTGAACCACTTTTGTTAAGCATGAGTTGTGACATATAGGAATCTGAGCTTACTTGTCGCGTTTTTGAGACATCCTCCATAATTCGCGTGATCGATGATTTCCTAGCAAAATTCTTCTTATATTCCTCTCTCTTTATCTCGGGTCTCTCGCTTGCTAGCCTGCCATTTTGTAAGGTTTATTTTAAAAAAGAAAGTAGTAGTAGTAGTAACATGTTTTATTTAGCAAAAAGCTACAATTAAATATTTTTTAGTACATTTTTTTAACACATCTATTTATAGATTTGTTTTTAAATTTTAAAACGCAACCTTCTTTTAACAAAAACAGACCGAAAAGTTAAACATTTTGCAAATTGTTTATCAAATATTGCGTATCATTTCATTATGTTTTTTAATTAAATGTAATTTTAAAGTTTTTTTAAATAGTTTTAATGATTTTTGAGATTTAATAGAATTTTTCAAATTATTCTATTCTATCAAACCTTTGAGAAAAATAGACTTATAAGCTAATGTTTGGGATAAAAAAAATTATGATTAAAGCGGTCATGAGAAAATTCTGGAAATAATTTTTAAGTTCCGCATTTTGCCGCAATAGGGCGTAATTGAAAGGTAAATTTTAAAATTTTACATAACTCCGAAAATTCCACATTAAGGTATATGTTTGATAACACCATTTTAAAGATTGGACAATTATGCATCATTTTGGTCTTATGCTCATTGGCCTACCGACTTTAATAAGAGTGGGGGAAGCTGTTGAAAGTGTAAACATTTAAATCGTTGTAACTTCTAAACGACTTATCCGATTTTAGCAAACTAAAGACTGTTTGGAAGAGAAATGTGTGCAGTTTCACCAATCGTATTTAGTTGTCCATAATAGCTCTCAATAAAATTGCTAGAGGGCGCAATTTGTAATAATAATAGTTTTTTTGATTTTATCCCGAAAATTCAAATCATACGGTATAATTATGATACCATAATCGAAAAGTAGATGAAATTTTCTAGAAAAAATATACAAACCGCAGCTCGATATCTTTGTTCGTTTCAGAGTTATTGCCAAACCATTAATTTTTAATACAAATTGTGCCCTCTAGCATTTTTATTTGAAACTATTGTGTACTATTGAATATGGCAATTAAAGGCACTTACCTTTCTCTTCCAAACAAGCTTAAATTGAGTGAAATCGGATAAGTCGTTTAGAAGTTACAGCGATTTTAATGTGTTCACTTTCACTTGATAAGAGTGGGAGAAGCTATTGAAAGTGTAAACATTAAAATCGCTGTAACTTCTAAACGACTTATCCGATTTCACTCAATTTAAGCTTGTTTGGAAGAGAAAGGTAAGTACCTTTAATTGCCTTATCCAATGGTACACAATAGTTTCAAATAAAATTGCTAAAGGGCGCAATTTGTATTTAAAATTAATGTTTTGGCAATAACTCTGAAACGAACAAAGATATCGAGCTGCGGTTTTAATATTTTTTCTAGCAAATTTAATCTACTTTTCGATTTTGGTATCATAATTATACCGTATGATTTGAATTTTCGGGATAAAATCAAAAAAACTATTATTATTTCAAATTGCGCCCTCTAGCAATTTTATTGAGAACTATTATGGACAACTAAATACGATTGGTAAAAGTGCATACATTTCTCTTCCAAACAGTATTTAGTTTGCTAAAATCGGATAAGTCGTTTAGAAGTTACAGCGATTTAAATGTTTACACTTTCAACAGCTTCCCCCACTCTTACTTAAGTCGGTAGGCCAATGAGCATAAGACCAAAATGATGCCTAATTGTCCAATCTTTAAAATGGTGTTATCAAACATATACCTTAATGTGGAATTTTCGGAGTTATGTAAAATTTTTAAATTTACTTTTCAATTACGCCCTCTTGCGGCAAAAATTATTTCCAGAATTTTCTCAGGACCGCTTTAATCATATTTTTTTTTATCCCTAATTTCTACGTTTAGTAGTTTCCGAGATATAGCCGGCTGCCTTTCTTATTGAATCACCCGGTACTAAATAAAAAATTTAATTTCTGACATTCAACCAATCTAAATTTTTTAACATAAAATTAATTTTTGTATATTTTTCACAATTTAAAATAATCCGCATTTTTTTTTTTTTATGATCGAGCACAAGCACTATAGGAAAAATCCTTTAAGGCGCTCTGGGAGCGGTACTTGTGCGAAGAAAGCGATTCACGTTTTTCTTGAATCGTTGGAGGTTATATGCGGTTGGAAACACGGTCTCAGAAAGCCCGTTCCACAAAGATGACGTCATCCAAATGAAAGAGTTCTGAAACAATGATGTTCGGGGTGTACTAAGTTGAACCACATAGGGATGAGCGGCAGTGGTTCGTCGTGTATTTCTGCTATGTATTGCTCTAGGTGGAATCGAGCGGGCAATATCTGTCGAACACTTGCCATGGAAATATCTGTAGAAGAGAGTCAAATCACCAACCTGTCTTCGATGTTCTAAGCTGTCGAGGTTCTTAGTCAGCTCGTGGTCGCCGATTAGACGAACGGCTCTCCTTTGGATGGAATCCAACAACCGAAGGGTATGCTTCGGGGCAGAACTCCAGATATGAGAGCAGTATTCCAGTGATGGTCGAATCTGGGCTTTATAGAGTGTCAAAAGTTGTTGAGGTGTATACAACTTTTTGGTACGGAAAAGTACACCGAGCTTCTGAGAAGCTGCCTTGGCGATTGCCACAACGTGATTATGCCAAGACATATTTCCTCCCAGGTTGACACCCAGCAAATTAATAGACGAAGTCAGTGGAATTGCGTATCCTGCCATAACGATATCGGGTTCTGCAATGTTAACCTTCTTAGAGAAAACTGCTGCCTGGGTTTTTTGAGCGTTAAATTCGACTTGGTTACTGTCACCCCAAGACAAAATTTTTTCCAGGTCTTTATTGAGGCGTGATAACTCATGTTGTCTGCGAAGATGTGCGTCAGCAGCCGATATTTGAGATTTCAAAGTAAAAGATGAGATAAGTGTGCTGTCGTCAGCAAAGCTATATATTGGATTTTCTGTTTTCGCTAGAAGGTCGTTAATGTACAGTAAGAAGAGAGTGGGGGATAATATGGACCCTTGAGGAACACCAGCATTGATGGGGAATGTGTCTGAGAGAAACCTGTCAATCGCCACTTGCAGAGACGGTCCTTGAGGAAGCTAGACAACCATGAACAAAATCGACCGGGCATACCATAAGAACGCAGTTTACTTAGGAGCCCCTCGTGCCAGACACGGCCAAAGGCTTTAGAGATGTCCAGTGCAATAGCCCGGGATTCCCCATGATGTTCGATTGCGTTGCTCCAAAGATGAGTGACATAGGCTAGAAGGTCTCCTGTTGCTCTGGACTTACGAAAACCACACTGAGGGTCGCTGATATTGCCTTATTTTGTAAAATTTGTAATTTATCAAATATTTCCTTACTAGCACAATATAAAATTAAATAACAATAAAGAAAATGTGGTACTATAATAGTATTAAATACAGTTTTTTTTAGAAAACAACGCGACTGGCTGAATAGCTGCACAGCTCAAGCCAAAAAAAAAACTTAAATTAGAACTGATTCTTTTAAAATAACCTACTTTTTCCGGCAATCTTCGATCTGTGACTTTCAAAATAATTTAAAAATTTTAATTTTGAATTAATAATTATTATTCCTAAATATTTAAAACTGTTTACTAATTCAAATTTTTCACCATCAAGTATAACATTTATATTTTGACAATTTAAATTATTACCAGTACCCATAACCATACATTTAGTTTTTGAAATATTTAATTTTAATTTATTTACTTTTAGCCAATTTAATAATATGTTTATCTCAGAATTTTGAGTATTTAGACCATCAAAAATATTTAAAACATTAATGTAAATTGAGGTGTCATCAACAAACCTTTGTAACTTACACATTTTTAAAACTAAAGGCATATCGCTGATGTATAAAATAAATAATATTGGACCTAGTGTACTTCCTTGAGGAACTCCTATATTATTTAGTTTTTTATTTGAATATGTTTTTGATATTTTTGTTTTTTGTGACCTGTAAAAGAAAAATATGTATCGATCCATGTAATGTGGACAGATCACAGACCTATAATAAAACACAAGTAAAATTTGGAAAATATTTTCAATTTTATTTTTTTGCAAAATATTATTTTTTCTGTAAATGCAAATAAATTGAGATAAATTTAAAGCGAAATTGCATGATAAAATTTATTTCGTCAATGCTTTTTGTTTTTCTTTTGCAATAACTAAGTGAAATAAATCATGACTTATAGAAAATACACTTGTGACAAATGCATTATTTCGTCTTCATATTGTTTTTCTTCTATTTGACAACCTGCAGGTAATTCGAATTATTTGTTTCCTTATTGTGTCAATTCTGACAAGTTCAAACAGCGCCCTCTAAGATTGAGAATAAACACGTTTGATATAATATTTTCGACACTTTTTCTGCCTGCTGGCTTTGTTTGTTCCTTATATTCGATTTTATAAGACTAGTTTAATTGACTCGTTCTCTTCCTTTTCGAACTAAAAACACGACGACGAATCAATTTTAAACAAACTTTAAAAATAAAACCTTAAAACAATTTTCTATCCTCAAAATCTGATAGGTTTGCATCAACCAAAATTGCCAGAAATCACTACCTTTTTTCCCAACTTGATCAAAAATTGAGAAGAAATTCCAATTTTTTGGCAAGAATTTGGGGCAAATTTTAGCTGTTTACACGTAAAAATAAATTAAAGGTAAACTTTTACAATTTCTTGAGCAAGAACTTAAATTTTAAAGCCCGGACCTGTCTATTTTCCCAATCTTCAAATGATAATGTTGCAGTGCGCATGCCTAATCCGGTGTAGAATTGTTTACAAGCGCGAGCATCGGCGTAGCTAGCCTTAGTTTTCAGGGGGAGCCTGGGCCCCAGTGTATATTTCATGTATAATTTTATTTACTTTGATTATAAAAAATGTTTTCGAAATTAATTTTTGAATTTATAGGAAAAAATCCATACATTTTTCTAGACATGAAAAAATAATATTTTTTACAGGGAAAACATAACATTTTTTTACGCTAAAAAAAAGAGGCGTTTTGTGCATCCATAGCAACAAAAGAAAGTCAGTTTTTTCTTGACAGTTGTACAAAAAATATATTATTGCGGATATTTTTTAACAGTAAAAAATCTACACATAATTCATATTTTTGTGCGGTACAGTACAGAGACCCAACAGCTTGGGTACAAATACCCTTTGAAAACGACAAGCCGTGGGCACATTGGCAGTGGGTATACAAGGGTTGGCCTAGGTCAATTGCGCGCCGCTTTGCGTTTTATTTTGAATATTGACTGGGTAATTTTTACTATGTGATGTGACGATGATCTGAGTTTAAAAAAGGAAGATGTTGTCAATGGGACGCGATGGATATGATTTAAATATATACACCCACACCGGATATTTATCAGAAATTACTGGACCGAATTTTATAACTCCTGCTACGGGCCCATTGGTATTATAATAATAATAATAATAATAATAATAATAATAATAATAATATTAAAAGTTTATTCAAATATTTTTTTTTACATTTAATGCTAACATATATTTTTTTTTGGTAAACTATCAATTCCGAACTCAGAAGTAAAATACTTGTATTGAGTTAAATATAATAAGTTAAATATAAATTTAAAATTAAATAATAATATAATATTTATTGTAAAGAATATATTTCATAATTCAGGCACAACTAGATTATAATATAAAACGAATATGAAAATATTTTATTGGTATATTTTATATCACTATAATATACGAAGATACAATTCGTTATGTATATAATATATATTTATTTATTTTATTCATTATTTATTAATGACGTTCTTGAATATATCTCTTGGATTAGATAATATCCAATTTTTAATTTTATTTTTATAATTATTTAACGATTTAATTATTTTGACTGTGGTAGCATATCAAAAATATATGGATTGATGTTTAAAAAATGTTTGTGTGCTATTGTTTTATTTACTCTATTTTTACATATAATAGTATTTTTATGACGAGTTTCATGTGTGTGATTAATATAATTTATTGTATTTTTATGTTTAAAAATATATATTAACATGTTGTAAGAAAATATTTGTTTAATATCCATTTTTTGCTATCTTTAAATAGTAAATCAGAAGAATATTGATGGTCTTTTTCGTAAATAATTTTTAAAATGTATTTTTGAATAGTTTCAATAGTATTAAGATAATTCTTATTTATGCCTCCCCACCCTAGTATTCCATAATTTAAATGGGTTTGTACTAAAGAATAATAAAGTATTTCCAATTCTTTTATATTTAAAAATTGTTTAGGATGTTTAAATTTTAATATTTTCACCTTCCTTTATGTTAATATTATTACATATTGCATATTATTGGACCAATATTTGGAAGTTTATTTTTGTATGAAGTAAATGGAATGTATGTTGTTTTGTTATAATTTATAGTTAATAAGTTTTTATTAAACCAGCTGCTTATTTTTATAAAATCTTTTTCAATAGTATTTTTTAAAATATGTATTTCAATTTAGACCTTCATAAAAAATTACCATATCATCAGCAAAACTATGTAGTTTTCCTTGACAGTTTAAATTAAAAATATCATTTAGATGAATATTAAAAAGTATTGGTCCTAGGACTGTACCTTGTGGTACTCCATAATTAAATCTTTTTGGTGAACTAATATTTTCACCAATTTTAACATGATGTACTCTGTTATATAAATAGTTTTTAAATAAAGTTAATATTTGACCACGAAATCCAAGTTTTTCTAATTTGTTTATAAGAATTTTATGACTGACAGTATCGAAGGCTTTAGCTAAATCTAAAAATATGCATATACTGTTCATTTTATTATCGATTGAATTATATATTTGATTTGTTAGGTGACAAATTGCATCTTGTGTAGATTTATTTTTTTGAAATCCAAATAATATTATTATATGATATTTACTTTTTCTTTTTAATATAAGTATAGAGAAAAGTGTCTTAATTCCAAAAGACAAAATAATGGCACATTTTCCCGGTCATAATAGCAAAGCGTTTGTCTGCAATTTGTTTGAACAATAGCTCTTTTGTGCGAATCGACAGCCGCGCGCTAATGGTATGTTCTGCAAGAGCGGCACCGTCGACAGTAGGGGCTTTGAACCTCTGAATAAATACAGGGAGAGGATCACAATGCCCTTCGCGACCCTTTGAAGGAGATAAATTCGACGAGGGCAGGCCTGAAACCCAACTCTGTACGTGCCTGTTTCGGGTTTTCCCTTCAGTTGTGCCGAACTTAAGAAATAAACGTCGAGAGTTTCGTGCGTTCGGAGAATGGATTTGGAAATATTTTAAGAGTAGGATATTTTAAGCAAAGATTAAAAGTATTACTTTTGTCGTTAGGGTTACGTTTTAAATCAGTAAAAAAATGATATAAAGATACTATATACCGGGTGTTATTCTAAGGTCGTCGGAGTACGATATTACGGAAACCATAAACCTTATATCTTTGAAAAAAAATGTATTGATTAGATCGACTAAGAAAAACTGATGTAAAATATTTTCAGGTTTCCAAACCGACCGCAAGGGGGCGCAATTACTATGATGGAACTAAAAATTCAAATATCCGCGAATTATCATTTATAATCTCCCTAGCAGCAGAATTATCGGGAATTAATTCTGCTGCGTGGGAGATCCGGTAAAAAAATTTCATAAATTGGAGTTTTTTCTTATTGTATTTTTTTTGCTAAAATGCTACAAAAACATATGTCCGGCGGCTTTAGTTAATTGTAACTGATTAGAGTTTTAGAAATGAAGTTCATTTTAGCCGTTATCAACACATTTTTATTACTAAAATGTGAGGAACATTAAATAACCAATTTGTTATCTGAAATCGAAGGTCTTTATAGTTTTAAATTCAAATAAAACTTTAAAAAACATATTTCCGATGAGTTTAGTTTAATATACTGTATTTTTATAATAGAAGTTGATTTTACTTGTTGGTAACTAACTAAGGTTTATTATTCAAATTTCAGGAATATTAAAAACATTAATTCGGTTTCAACCATAACATCTAAAATTACATGTCTACATAGTTTCAAATGAAACTTAAAAAAACATATTTCCGATGAGTTTAGTTAAATAATATGACCCACTATATTTTTACAATAGAAGTTGATTTTACTTGTTGGTAACTAACTAAGGTTTATTATTAAAATTTCAGGAATATTAAAAACATTAATTCGGTTTCAACCATAACATCTGAAATTACATGTCTACATAGTTTCAAATGAAACTTAAAAAAACCTATTTCCGATGAGTTTAGTTAAATATGACCCACTATATTTTTACAATAGAAGTTGATTTTACTTGTTGGTAACTAACTAAGGTTTATTACTAAAATTTCAGGAACATTAAAAACATTAATTCGGTTTCAACCATAACATCTGAAATTACATGTCTTTCAAATGAAACTTAAAAAAACATATTTCCGATGAGTTTAGTTAAATTTTTGACGTGTCTCTTTTAGCCCCGGTGGTCGATATGTAAAGAAAATTGGTTAGTATCAATAAAAATTATAAGTAAGCAATAAAATGTATTTTGATTTTATTCTGAGTGACTTTTGCCAATAGATATAAAGCACTTCATTGTTGACAGAAAAATTATTACTTATTAATTTCATTATGTTAATATATAGGAACTAACAAATTATCGGGGGTAATTACACGAGTGCTTAAAAATTTTCAGAAAATTTTTATGGAGAAAATTACTCGAATTAACAAAAATGCTGCTTTTAGTGTTTTTTGGGACACTCTGTGCAATCTTTTCTTGAATTACTTCGATTGATTCCTTTCCAAAACGTGACATTTTTATAACTAAACTCGGATGAGAATGTCAAACTGACATAATATTATTCCAATAATGACGTTGTAAAGAGGTAACTATGGTTTTGTGTTCAATAGCTAGAGGGGTTGTTTTCGATAGCTAGGGGTATTGTTTTTGATGTAATCAATCGAAAACAACACCTCTAGCTAAATGCATTAGGGTAATTTTCACGATAATCTCCCGTTGCCATAAGCAACGTAAACAAAAAGGAGCCTTCTGAATGGTTAAAAATAAATTTATGTAATTTTCGCCGTTAATGTCCTCATTTACATGCATATTTAAAAAAGAATATAGGTATCATTAATTTTTGCGATAGTTTGTTCCTGAGATTATTTTCGTATCGTACCGATAATAAGAAGGGGGAAAACTTGTAAAAATTTTTTTTTTAAATTGCTGTATCCTCCTTTTCTTATTCTTTGTCCAAATTTAATCAGCATAGATTTTAAAGATAATTTTAGACTTATTAGAAATCCGACTGCGCTAGTTGCTAGTTCTCCCAGCATCTTCTAGACCACACGGGAATAGCCATGCGCACTGCAAAATTGTAATTTAACGAATGGAAAAAATAGACAGGTCCGGGCTTAAACATCTTGTTTGTGTGGCCTAGGTCTAGTTAGATGTGTTTAAATTGATCATAATAAAAAATTAAATTACATATTTATCGCGTAGCATAACTATCACTAGGTACTTCATATTTACTGTATACAGTGTCACCAGTAAAGTCCGCATCATAGGATTTTTTTTTATTAATAGGTTTATTCAAAATTTGACTTTGGCATCAAGTTCTGCTTCGATCGAGATGAAAATGAAGCAAAAAAATAGTATCAGGTGATTCGCATTATCTGTCAAATTTTAATTTTTTACAAAAAATAATTCAAAAGTGGAGTTATTTCTGAAAATATCAAAAAAAGTTATAAGAAAAAGTTTTTTTAAATGCAGTTTTTAGCCCACATGTAAATTTTCAGCTGAATAAGATAATTTTGATTTTTTACATATATTATGTAAATTGCACCACTTTCGCAAAATAAGACTCAACGCAACCTACATAAAACTTCTTAGTTTTGACAATGCTTTATTTCAGATAGATTTTCTTTAAAGTAGCGCTATATTAAATGTGTGTTTTTCTACAAAATCAAAATTGAGCTATTAAAATTTGGTCGCATGTGATGCAAAGTTTATTTGTTTTTGACCCTGCATAAGGTAACTTTATAAAATAAGTATTTTTGAAAACGCGGTTTGTGCCTGAAAGTAATACACCTTAATATTAAGACAAAAAATAACACAGTGTCTTCAGTAAAGTGTTTTTTAAGTGGAAAATAATTTTAGTTTAACTTAACGTAAAGTTTATCTATTTTCAACGATTTAATTTAAAACCCCTTTACGATATTTTTTTCTACTTTCAGGCACAAACTAGTCAAACTACGTTTTCAAAAATACTTATTTTATGAAGTTACCTTATACAGGGTCAAAAACAAATATTGCATCACATGCGACCAAATTTTAATAGCCCAATTTTGATTTTGTAGAAAAACACACATTTAATATAGCGCTACTTGAATGTATCTGAAGTAAGGCATTGTCAAAACTAAAAAGTTTATGTAGGTTACGTTGAGTCTTATTTTGCAAAAGTGGTGCAATTTACAAAATATGGGTAAAAAATCAAAATTATCTTATGCAGCTGAAAATTTACATGTGGGCTAGAAACTGCATTTAAAAAAACTTTTTCTAATAACTTTTTTTTATATTTTCATAAATAACCCCACTTTTGAATTATTTTTTGGAAAAAATTAAAATTTGACAGATAATGCGAATCACGTGACTACTATTTTTTTGCTTACTTTTCATCTCGATCGATGCAGAACTTGATGCGAAAGTCAAATTTCGAATAAAGTTATTAATAAAAAAAAATCCCATATGATGCGGACTTTACTGGTGACACTGTATTTACCCCTATTTGGGCATAATAAAATCATACAATGGTCTTTACTAGTCATTGCATCCGAGTCACTAAAGACACAAACAGAAAAACTAGAAATCCATATATATTAAACACCCACAATCCACTATATAAGCAAAAAAAAAAGAAATCATATGTGTGAACAGAGCTGGGCAGTAGCTAGCTACTAAGTAGTTAAGCTACTAGCTAGCTACTTTTTTGGTAGCTAATAGCTTTATTCGAGCTACTTTTAAAACCAAGTAGCTTGTAGCTGTAGCTTTTACATTATTATTTAGTGTATTCATGAAGCTACTTTTAAAAGTAGCTAGTTAGTCGAAAAAGCTACTTAAGCTACTTTCGGTAGCTTAAGTTACTTTTGGAAGCTTAAGCTACTTTCGGTAGCCTAAGTTACCCAAAAATAATTTAAGCTACCTATTGCAAATAACTACCGACAAGATGATGTCAGAAGTCAGAACTTGTCTGTTTATCGTCATCGGCGCAATGGATTGTCGATTGTCGGACAGCTTATTTGAAAAGCTCGTTCTACTTAAAGGAAACTCTTTTTTGTAATATTCTTATTTGCACATTCACCAAATAGTTAAAATTATTAATGTTATAATTAGTTTTAGGTATTGCCATTTTGTTAATTTATTTAATAACTTAGCATTTTGCCTTTAAGATAAAAATTTATAAAGCTTTGACAGTCTAATATCAGTCATATTATATCAAAAAATATCTATTATAGTTGAATTCATATAAACTTTTAACGCCGTGACATTTCAGTTCTGTCATACTTGTCAAATACTGCAGCAACTCATAAAATATAAATTTCTAATGGCTAAATTTAATTAGTATAATTGTACTGCACACAAAGTATGTCTATCTTGTATTATTTCATACGATTAAAAAGAGATAGAAATAAAAAGAGTTGGCCGAACAATTCCAGAAAAGAAAAATAAAAAACACTGACCAATCTCAGATGTATAAGAAATTTAGTAAGTTGGTGAAATCTAAAGTAACTAGACAATGACAAGTCTTGATATTTGGCATTAAAACTTTATATGAATTTAACTATACCTATAATTGTTTAAAAGTATGGCAAAAATAATTTTTTACGATGTACCCCTCATATTCTGCACTGTTGAAAACATGCTCAATAATATATTTACTTATAATAATAGTTAGTTACAGGTAGGTACCTACATTATTAAAACTTTATAATATTTTTATTACTAAACTGTTTTAATGTCGAAGAACGTAGTTTTTCAAAACTGCATTCACTGACATAAAGTGAAGTAACCTTCGCAGAGTAGCTTATAGAAGTAGCTTTAAAAAAAGTAGCTTTTAGCTTAGCTACCAGTAGCTAAGCTACTTTTTTTTTAAAGTAGCTTGATTACACGGTAGCTTAACTACTTTAATTTTAAGTAGCTTGTAGCTTGTAGCTAGCTACTTTTTTCCAGTAGCTTGCCTAGCTCTGTGTGTGAAGTTAGCAACTTTTATCCAATAAAAAAAAATTCTTTTAGTATACGTGTCAATTTTGCTGTAGCAAGTAAACGAATTTTAATTTTCTTAGTAGGTATGGCGAAGATTAAAATTCTTTTATTTGGATTTATTGTCATTAGTAAACTTTAGGGAAACAGGGAAAAATAATCCGCTACATACGAATTTCCAAAAACATGAAGGAAAAAAGTTACAGGATAACAACTTCGAAAAGTAGCGTTTGTAAACGAATTTAAATTTTTTTAGTGGCGAAGATTGAAATTCTACCATTTGGATTTACTGTGTTTAGTAAACTACTCCATAGGGGTAAATCACATACTAAATACGAATTTCCAAAAACCCGTAGGAAAAAATTTACAGAATCATAATTTTGAAATAGCGTTTGTTTGGGGAAGGTCGTCCTTGATGGCATACTTCCCATGATGGCATACCACAGGTATCTCTGGAATAAACCAGGTTTGTGTCATCCCGCATAGTTAGACGGGCGCGCGTATTGACCGTTCAGTTTTGAGTAGAATTTCAGTCGTGACGAAATAATAATAATAATAATAATAATAATAATAATAATAATAATAATAATAATAATAATAATAATAATAATAATAATAATAATAATAATAAAATACTTTATTGTAAATAAGTTACAAAAGGCGAAGTTGAGGCAGAACCTCCTAGCTTAACCTAACCACTATTAATTAATATAACTGTCTGTCCTGTTATACTCCAGCGGCCTGGCCTGCTAGATAAAAAAATATTGAAACTGAAATGTGCTGTTTTGTAACAATTACTACGCTTAAGAGATACTGGACGAAGACCCAAAATAACATTATAATATATATAACTGTCTATCAAAACTTTAATTTAGGTTAGGTGCATTAAATTAGAATGCACGATTTTTTTCCGATAACTATAGGATATATATGTTACTTTGCTATGATTATTTTAAATCTAAGTTGTGGTTTTAATTTTTTATAATTTATATACTAGAAGTGTGGCATATTCCTAAGATGGCATATCCATTGGTTTCCTATGATGGCATACCTATAAATACATATAAATAGGTATGCCATCATAGGCGTCATATTCAAAATGGCGCTACTTTTACTTTTCTTTGTGTCTATGTCCCTAAACACTACTTATACTTATGCTTTGTAAAGTATTTGAATATATCTTTAGATTGCACTTTCCTGATGATAATGTTTTAATTTTTTTTTAAAGTTTTAAACATGTTCCCTAAAATGTAATGTATTATTTTAAGTCTTTTTAAACAGTTTTACGTGCTTGAATTTTTTAACAATAAAAATGTGCAAACTAACAAAAATATTTCTTTTACATGTATGCGTCCTTCAGATTTTTGCGTTTTACTGGAGTATGCCATCATAGGCGACTGATGTGTTGCCTATGATGGCATACTTGGTGGTTTTTCTTTTCTATTCTTTTTACCAAAAAAATTGTTTTTGTATATTTTTAAAGTTTTATAATGAATATTTAAGTAGTAACAAATATTTTAACATGGTTAAATGGGTTAAAACCTTTGAACTAAAAAATATATTAGGTGGTAAAAAAAAGGTGCCATCATTGGCGACCTTTCCCTAACGAATTTTAATTTTTTTAGTGGCGAAGATTGAAATTCTACATTTGGATTTATTGTCTTTAGTCATATCAAGAAATCCACAGGGAAAAACGTAGAACACAACAACAATGGCGCCGAGCCGATTCTGGAGTATATTTTGAGAAGGTCGCTAAACAAGGAAAACCTAATAACAAGAGGGTTGTGCGCATGCCCGTACCTGTAGGGCGGCAAGGGCTGTGGGCTTAACTTTTTTTTATGCACGAGATAAGCTGTATTGATCTAAAGGTAAATGCGAGGGTAAATGTCAATGAATTTAACCTATTCCAGCAAAATTTAAGTATTAAAAAAAGTATAACGTACCTGCCAGTATAGTAATTTTTCTCGACACTAAAGTTATGTTTTGGGTATCAATTTGTTCAATAGTTCTGACCCATGCCATGGTCAAAGTTACCCTGGCTTTACCTTGGCCTTCAATACCGTATATTGTCGTGAGGAAATAATGTATTCTTCGTATGAATGAATGTGTTACTACGAGTTGTCGCTTTCTCAATGAAAGTCTGAAACAGAAACAATAAAACACGTGCTAATCTCTGTTTCTCGTAATCGAACTGCAAAAGGCACAATTTTCTGGGCCCGGGACAAAACCGCTTTACAAACAGCATGGACGGGCATAATTTAATACAATGCCTGTTTAGCGAAAATGGGAGTCGGTATTTTTGGGTAGAATGGAACCTTAAATCATGTTTTTCATGTATATTATTTGATCTAAACAACAACTATTTATTTAATGGCCAAAGTTGGGATGTATTTATATATTGGTTAGGGACCTACTGCCGCATTTTAATTTTTGCTATAACTGTATTTGTATTTTGAATTTTATGGAATTAATTTATTGTAATTGTCTTCTCTTTCTCTTTTTTCAGACCCTTGATAAAGTTTTTATATAAAACGAAACGTTGGGATAAATTTTTGCTATAACTGTATTTGTATTTTGAATTTTATGGAATTAATTTATTGTAATTGTCTTCTCTTTCTCTTTTTTCAGACCCTTGATAAAGTTTTTATATAAAACGAAACGTTGGGATAAATTTTTGCTATAACTGTATTTGTATTTTGAATTTTATGGAATTAATTTATTGTAATTGTCTTCTCTTTCTCTTTTTTCAGACCCTTGATAAAGTTTTTATATAAAACGAAACGTTGGGATAAATTTTTGCTATAACTGTATTTGTATTTTGAATTTTATGGAATTAATTTATTGTAATTGTCTTCTCTTTCTCTTTTTTCAGACCCTTGATAAAGTTTTTATATAAAACGAAACGTTGGGATAAATTTTTGCTATAACTGTATTTGTATTTTGAATTTTATGGAATTAATTTATTGTAATTGTCTTCTCTTTCTCTTTTTTCAGACCCTTGATAAAGTTTTTATATAAAACGAAACGTTGGGATAAATACAATTGTGTCATTTCATTGCCTGCCCTCATTCCCGCAATACTTATTCGAATATTTAAAACATTAATGTAAATTAAGGTATCATCAGCAAACATTTGTAACTTACACATTTTTAAAACTAAAGGCATATCGTTACTGTAAAAAATAAATAACATTTGACCTAGTATACTTCCTTGAGAAACTCCTACATTATTTATTTGAATACGTTTTCAATAGCTTTAAGGTTTTTTGTGACCTGTTATTTAAATAATTTTTAAACCATTTATAAACGTTTCCACGAATACCATACTGATACAATTTACTCAATAATCTAGTCCTGTCAATTTTTTTAAAATGCCCGCTTAAAATCCAAAAATACAGCTATAACATTTTCCCTTTGATCAATGGTTCTCTTCCATGTCTCAATCACACATTGAATGGCTGTAGAATACCTAAAACCAGCTTGAAAGAAAACTGAAATTTTGCTGACATCATTGAATTCCAATAACTCTTCATACGCTGCGGTTAGAAAAAGCAATAACAGCTGCTATAGGTTTCTATTAAACTTTATTTGTCGTTTTTCTGTTCTGCCCTTTCCTTACGAATAAATCGAATATTGACAATTACTTGAGAGGTATATATGATTATCATATCATGTAAGAATATGTTTTGTCTTCGTTAAAACTGAAGGTCCAACACAATTTAAATTGAAAACCGACAAACCTTACAATTAAACGATTGTAAGAGAGGAGAGAGGGGTTGTATCTTCGCAATGCCAAAATCTTCGTAATCACATCGTTATTTATTTCTGAGATGTACATTATATTATAATCTTATGCTTGCATGTAGTTTGTCTTGTCCAAGACACTAAAAGTAAACGATCTAAACGGGGACTGTTAGAAGTTAGGACTTTATTGTGACTAAATATAGCAACTGGTTGCCAATTCCTAATTCGGCAAAGGGGTCAGTTTTACAAGATAAGAGCATTAATAGTTGTTTTAATCAAAACTCACAAAAGTCACCTACATTCTTTTTGTTACCGATTTTTTTCAAATTGGTCCATTTACAGTGATCGGCAGAATTATACCTCTGTATAGAAACCTTCCTTATTATTGATTTCTTAAAAAAATTATTCTTGAAAAATGTTTCTGCGCCCGCTTGAGCCCTTTTTTATTTCTTAAAATAAAAAAAAAAGTAAAGCATACGAGGGAGATTCAACTTTTTAAAGTTGCTAAATTGTAAAATAGGTATAGTGTTTCTTAGGTCAATTTAATGACATAAAACAGTATGAAACTCCTAACCATAGGCGTCCTATACAAATAATTAAAATGCGTATACACACTTATAAGTTTGTTTAACATTAGGTGTTTGAACATACTACACTTTATAAACCCACTGTATATATAATAATATTATATTAAAATAATAAATATAAGGTAACTCAAAGATGCTATACACAAAACTAAAACCAGAAAAATAAACCTGACACGGCACGACACTGCTCAGAAAATGCTTTAATTTTTTTACCAGAACTGGGACCATTCTCCGGCCCGTCCATAAGTTCCAAATCACGTATATTTTATCTTCGTCTCTTCCACGCCATCGGCGGTCACTGGCCTATCTCTGTCTGACAGAATCGATCGTTGAACGGGCTGCAGACCGCTTCAGCTTATACCAGCCGCTTTAACTGGCGCTTATCACCCATGACAACGTGCACGGTTGCCAGTTCTACCAAATTTTCTGGTTTGTTAATATATTATGTATAAGTATACGAGAAACAAGGGTTTGTTAATTAGTTGTTTTAAACACTGAAAACACTTTTTGTATTGATTTCAGTTATGTTGTTTCTTAAGGACTAAAGAATGTATTATTATAACAATGAATGACGTGTTATTTTTTTCTGTCACACTCAAAACTCCTCGGTTTAAAGTATATTTGCAAACTAGCTTTCAAAGAAAGTTACTGACTGACAATTGAATACTGATATAAATGAAGCATCTTTAATTAAAAAACTTAAAGAATTGAAGAAGAAAGATCTGACAACCGTGGTTGTGAGGTCGGTCTTTTTGAGACTGTTTACCGCCGTATGGAATGATTGGAGTGTCCTCAAACTGAGTTTGGATAAATTATACCTACTCCTATTTTTCGTTTTAGATATTTTCATTTCTAAAAGTTGTTTAGAATTAAAAGTTATGTCTTAATTGTGCCGATATTGATTTGTTTCTACATATCAAATCTTATTTCTGTTGCTTACTGCTTATCGCCTAATGCTTATTTTTTAATTGTGTCTTGGCTTTATGCAAATGCTGCAACAGCATAAGGCTAAACTGAAAGTTCTCTTTTGCAATACCAACTCATTATGTCATGCGTACCAACGTAACTGGACTTTTGTTTGCGCACGAGATAAGCTTAACAGATCTAAAGGAAAGGTATACCTTACCTTGCTTGTACGGTCAACGAATCCATAATAATTAGGTAGTTCCGATGTTCACTTTCCTGCCAAAAATATCACGAAAACCATAAGGCCTACAGCAGCTAGGGTTGCCACCTGTCCTTTTTTGAAGAGGACTGTCCTTTTTTTAAAGAAAATGTCCTTGCGGCTTTTTAGGGTTGAAAATGTCCTTTTTTTAAATTCTTATTAAAAATAGAAGAGGACACTGGTACAGTTTCACCTGAAGTTGAGATTTATCTACTTTTCTGTAATCACATTCTTAGTATTTTTAAAACTTTCATAAAAAAAATTGAATCTAGTGAAGCAGCTGCACTTGATTTATACAGTATTATGACTGAGTCCAGAAAAAATTTAGTGCAAAAATTGGATAATAAATTTTATGGGTTTAAAAACCAAAGTCAAGATTAGGGATGGGCGATATCAGCTTTCACCTATCAATAGGTGATAGTCATCTACCTATCGATATATTTTCGTTATCGATAGGTCGATAGTTATCGATATATCGATAACTATCGATATAGGTATTGATAACAATCGATATATCGATAACTATCGATATATCTATCAAAATAAATTTTCATCCCCATGACACACACACAAAAACACATTAAATTTGAAAGAAAATTAACCGATTTATTTTTTTTTAATTAAAAATTATTTATTAATCGATAGTTATCGAAAAATCGATAGTTATCGAAAATCGATAGTTATCGAAAAATCGATAGTTATCGAAAAATTGATAGTTATCGAAAAATCGATAGTTATCCAAAAATCGATAGTTATCGAAAAATCGATAGTTATCGACAAATCGATAGTTATCGATAATTTTTGTTTCACATATTGTTATTCGATATATCGATAACTATCGATAACTATCGATATATCGAAAAAAATCCCATCCCTAGTCAAGATAGGATCTCTCGTTAATGCAGCAAGCAAGAATAAACTAGAAACTGATTTTAATAAATTCTATCAACGATCTATAGAATACTTAGAAAAGTGGTACGATTTTTCCGATAAGCTTCTATAAAATAGCTAATCCTGTCATCACACAATATCGCGTAAGTGGTGCTCCTATCGATGTTGTAAATGAATTCAAAGACCTAGGTGTTATCTTCCAAAGTAGTCTATCATTTGAAAAACATATAAACAGCATCACTTCGAAAAGCTGTAAATTAATAGGATTTATCAAACGAAACACCAAATACATCAAAGACACTAGAGCAATACGACTTTAATTGTTTTTTAACTCACTAGTTCGCAGCGTACTTGAATACTGCTCTGTGATAATATGGAACCCACGTCAGCAAAGTTACATTGAACGCCTAGAAAAGGTTCAAAAATTTTTTTAAAGTAGGTACCTACTCTATAAACATCACTTTCCCATCAAGAAACATCAGTTATAGCACTAAACTCCTGCTATGTGGTCAGAAATCACTCAAAACTCGAAGAGAAAATGCAATGCTTCTGTTTCTATATAAAGTGATAAATAATATGATTGATTGCGAAGATCTTCTCAGCCATGGTCGCAATCAGAGTCCCACAAAGAAACACAAGAACCAATCAACTCTTCTCGGTAAGGACTTACAGGACCAACTATGGGAAGTACAACATTATTGTGGAGAACCTTTTGGTGAATTACAATATAAACTTTCAATATATTGACATTTTTTGCATCAGTTTAACTAAATTAAAACAAACGATTAACCTAAGATAATGCTTACTCTATTTGTTGTGATTATTTATTTTTCTGCTTACCGATACATGTCATTTTAAATTTGTTACTTGCTCTTTTACAATATTTATGGTTTGTTCTGTTATATTTTTCGTGTACTATTTGGAATATGTATATTATTCTGTAGTGTACTTAATAGTACAATTAGTAATAAATAAATAAATAAATAAACACATATATTTATACCTACATAATAGGCGATTTCCGAAACTTTTTTTATCCAGCCTCGTAGTTAGTAATCGAATAATTGCATTTCGATCATTAATGTCCAATATTTATTATTATAGAGTGAAAGTACGTATGCTTATTATGTACCTATTTATAAAAATATCCTTGAACTTGATGTATAAATTATATATACAAGTCTACTTTTTTTATATTTTAGTGATATTGTTATGGTATATGGTGCCAGGCTGTCTGCAAAGCAACATAAACAATTAGGTAGAGATTACTCGTCATACAATCAACAGCTTTTATTTATCGATCGAAATGAATAAACAGGTGACGCGAACAACTTAATTAACGGTTAACTGCTTTTCTTCTCTCTCTCTCTCTCTCTCTCTCTCTCGATATTCTTTTTGTTTCACCTACCTGGTTGAAACAGGTAATTCGAGTAAAATGGCAAGTGACAAAAATATTGCGGAATTACCCATATTTCAATGAACTAGGTAAAACCATAAACCCAAGACTATAATACTAAAACCACTACAAATTTACATCAGAAACTCACCATCCTTTTTACTCACGACCATAGGCGTAGTTAGACTGTCAACACTGGGGGTGCTGAAGTCCAGTGGCGGCTCGTGATATGTTAACGTGGGGGTGCACAAAAAGCCACGCCCAAATTTGGTCAATAATTTTTGGTAAATATTTTAATGTCATTAATGTGATGTTAATAGCAGGTTTAGGTCTTTCAATGTTCTTGACAATCACTTTCTCCTCCAACGGTAACTTGCTAAAATATTTTTTCAAAAATTCCACGGTGTATTTTATATCCGACGACGCACTCATTGTTTTTTCGTGTTTATTTAACTTTAAACTTTAACTGAATTCAATAAAATCATATTAAACCTTAATAAACAAAAAAAATAGTCAAAATACCGGCTAAAAATTTCCGCGAATTTGAACGACTAAGACTGGTTAAATTTAAATTATCAAATTAATGCAGAATTGCAGAACATGACATACACAAGCTATTATGCCGCTTTCGTATTTTACGAGATTTTTATGATCATAGACCCGCTCTGACAAGTAAACTGGGCGTGAACTACACGGTACACGGAGAGAAAGTTTCAACAGAATCCGCAACTATCTAAATATACTTGAATTTGTACCAAAATTCGAATGCTTGAAATATTAATATGAAAAATTCATTACATATAATGTATATTATAAAAATTGGTTAGTTCTAAAATTAGCCTATACTTATATTGTAAATTTTTTTTGGGGGTGCTAATTTAGATTTCGGGGGTGCTTAGTACCCCAAGTACCCCCCTAACTACGCCTATGCTCACGACATGCATTTTATAGAGTCAAAATTTTAATTCCTCTGGCAAGATGGATCCCAAGTCACGTGACACTCTGACAATTCTGGTCTTTTAAATTTTTATAAGTTGGCATGAATTCCAGGACCGGAAAATTATACATGTGATACCTTCTAAAACAATTGATGCAATAGTCTCATCGGTTCTACCGCTTTAATATTGCCAAATAATAATAATAATTTATTTTGAAAGTTTTGTTTTATAAATATTAGATATAATTTAAGGTGGGTATTAATAAACATGGGGTTTTATATGGTTTAAAGATAAAATGTCAAAACAGATTTAAATACTATATTATACTTAATATTATAATAAAATTATCCAAACCTTGAAATACTAAATTAACTGAAACGCAACTTTAAATAAATAGGACTCTGTCACTTATATTTACAACAGAATTTTTTTTGTTTTATTATTTGTTCAGATTATACCTATAGGTAAAAGACTATACCTACAGTTCAATATAAACTAATTGAATTCAGCCAGATATTACATTTACTGTCAAGGAAATCTCCCCATATGACTTAGGTAAGGTAGGTACGTAGACCCAAAAGTGTTTTTTATGGAATTTGTTGGTCGGTTACATTTCTAAACTTGTATGTAGGCTAACATAAAGTTAAAAGCTTCAATTTATCCAGGGATCTAATTTTTCTGTCAATGGAAACCCTACTTTAACAGTTTTTGAAATGAAAGAATGCAAATAATTATGATCCATAATGAAAAATAATTAAACAATTTTCACCTGTAAATTTTTGATCAAATGAATAATAATTGTAGGTACTTACCGACCACACAAAAGTAGTTAAAATTTAATGAAAGTAAAAATAAAAGGCACCATATAACCACAAAATATTTTGAAAACGTAATTAAATGACACAAAAGGCACAAAAACGCAATTCATAACTCGGTGTTTGGGCTCATTACGGTCCACTACTAATCTGGGGATATTATTATGTCACCATATCAGCTGATCGATGACAAATTTCTGCTGTCGATCTGTTTTAAAATGAGAGAATTCGTGCCGTTTACTATACAATTTACTCGAAACCACGATACACCTATACCTACAGGGTATGCCGACGCGCATAAATTATCTCTCTCTCCCTCACATTGTGACGTCACGTGAGGGAGTCCCGTCAACAACTCCTAGTGTTTATAGGCTTTGTTGGTCCAGCGCGGGTGATTTAAACAATATGGACTTTATTATTTAAATATTGCAGCTGTTGAAAACACATAAATGGTAAATGCGTTGTTTTGGAATATAATTAGGACCAGTGAACAATATTACTCGAAGAATATGCTTTAATATAGGGGAAAAATTAAGCGACAAATTTTGTTATGGGCTAAATGAATTATTAATGTAAATAAATATTATTCTATGTTTTATTGGTTGATATAATATTATTATTATAAAGTAAATGCAATAATACTGTTCTATTAGATATTGCAGAAAAACCTTTAGATAAGCAAAAAATAATCAAGACAGTGGCAAATTTATGGCCTTGCGCATGTAAATAAAACCATACAGAAATAGGCATGCGCACTGCAAAATCCTCATTTAACGAATGGAAAAATAGACAGGTCCGGGCTTTAAAATTTAGGTTCCTACTCAAGAAATTGTAATAATAATTGACATTCAATTTATATAGGTATGTGTAAACAGATAATTTCTTCTATTTTTAAGCTGCAGACCTATCAGATTTTCAGGATAGAAAATTGTTTTTAATGTTTTCTTTCTAAAATTTGTATATAAATGATTCGTCGTTGCGTTGATGCTTCGAAACGCAAGAGAACCGTATCAAATCGAAAATAAAAAACAAACAAAACAGCAATCTTTTATGTTATCGAGTACCTAACCTCAAGCCAAATATTAGTTGGTAACATTTAACAATTTGCCAAAAACTTTCGGTTCCAGGTTCCAGTCATTGTTTATAGTAGGTACCTACTACATAATACACAAGTACAAAAAACTAGAAATCCGAAAGGAAAGTACCTGATAGCAAAGAATATAAGAAATCCTTCCCGCAGAAAAACGTAACGTAACAACAAAAATGGCGCCGAGCCGATTCTGGAGTGTATTTTTTGATATCGATAAAGAAAGAAAACCTAAGCTGATTTTGAATTGACAATAAATATACATTATACAATCCTCCTCACTAAAGAAATCGGACAAATCGGTTAAGCCCTTGAGCCACCAAATTTTCCTAGGAATTCAACTAAGAATTGCTCCCACAATGTAACTCCTAGGCTCTTCTTCCCACATGTTTCTGCAAAATGGCAACGTTCGTCAGAACCTCATCAACATCTTATTGGCTTCTAGCCGCAACAGTTTATTTTTCTTTGTCTTTCCTTTCAGTAGTAGCATGCGTTTATTTCTCTTGCACGCTTGCGCATTAAAATTTGTCTGGTGGTAAGGAAACAGGGAGCCGCGGTCGAGGCTAGCTTCTTGGACCCAATATACAAATATACTGCGGGGACGTACGATAAGTACTGTAGCGTGATTGTGATCATAAAATTCTCGTAAAATACGAGGGATATTTTAGAGGTAATATATAGTAATAAAACCGAAACAAACGAAGTTTCGCTGAGGATGAATTTTAATTAAAACTTATTAAAAATATTAAGTTACATAAGAAGAAGAGAATCATTGAGAGAGGTCATTAACCATGACCTTATGGAAGAGCCGCCCCTTTTTTTCGATAATGTTAATAATTTTGTTTTTGTGACTGAAAGTCTTCACCCCTCAGAAAATCCCATTTTGCCCCTTTGGAGGTAATTAACCCCAGATTAGGAAGCGCCGCCGGCCTACAGGAAGCACATATTTTGCAGAAGGATAGCGCGTGCGCGTCAGTGGTGAGACTGCTTCTTAAGTAAAAAGAAGAACCAATTGCATGAAAAGGAGAAAAGGTAGGTATACATAGGTACCTTTCTACCTACCTATTTATTTACGATAATACGAAAATTGAAAATCTTTGGTTTTTCCCCGCAAAACATCAGAACCACATTGCAAAAGCAGTAAAAGATAAAATATCATTTTAAGTCTGCAACTCCGCTCGTAAACATCGAACAAAACTTTCCTGTGAAATTTCCCATTCTCTCATTTCGTAAAAGCCAAGGCACACTCGATTCTCCAAATCGTCCGATCCCTCCTGTTTACGTCACCCGCCAAACGGACGGGGCCTACTATGCCTATTCCGTCCAGAATCCCAACAGACTTACTGTTCAATTCGCGTTTAAAATACACGGCTCCGGCTATTCAATTAATTCCGGGGGCACGTGTGGGTGTCTTGCGCCCCCGGACTACTTCGGTAAGACCGGAGAAGTCCGGAGACGGGCGCCAATCGCCCCCCACAGGTGGTTATAATATCGAGATTGGAAAGAGCTGGCAACGTTGCAATTTTGATGTGGTCTACTTGGAATCGGTGCTGCCTCCCATGCGCCGTGGCGGATACGGAAACTACGCGGCGTTGCCGCTCGAAGCGACGAGTCTCAGTTCATGGGTATTTTCGGGTTTGTCGGTTTTCGGAAATGGAAATCGGCAGTAAAGACTTATTTTTTAAAATAAAAAGTAATTGTGCATTGTTTTTGGGGCTCATTGTCAACGTTCCTTTCTTTCCTAAGGCGACATTTACAATTTTTAACGGCACCGTGGTAATTTACATTTAACGTTTATTTTTATTATTGCTAATCCCGTGAAATTAATGATTCACAATGTGAATAAGGGGTTTAGAATTTCAAGTGTCTGATGCGTGTCAACTAAATGACCGCGAGTTATATAGATTTGAGACCTTGTTCTGGCAACAATGCAAGTTTTTGTAAACAATCTTCTGGTGGGAAAATGTAATTTAAAAATAATCTGATTTTAATAGTCGGTGTTTCTCTTTCAATGATTGTGATCAACTGTTTATTGATATTTAGCGGGCCACTTAATCGGTTTAAGTATTAATAAAATCCATACTTTTTTTTATAATTTTATGGTGGCGATGTCTTTTTTGGAAATTTTTTGAACCTTTTATTTAAACAGCAATGATTTTACAAATCTTATTAATACATTTTTAGTAATCAATAAATACGAGTGAACATTCAATATATGTATTTCTTTATTATTCTTTTAATTTAAAGAATACTATAGGCATACAAGATATTTTAAATTTTCCACTTATATTAGATCTACATTCTTCCCCGCCTGATCGAGTCCAATGCCCAAGCTAAAAACATTTTAGGGTAGCATTTGTTTTTATAATATGTACATATTTTTCAACTCCTACAAATTTTGATAGGCGGGACTAATTAATAATAACTTAATTTTTTGGATGATATAATATACATTTATTTTTTTGAAAAACTCATTACAGGCCAGTGGCGCAGCCAGGGGGCTGCCGGGCTGCAGCCCACCCCGAGCTTAAAATATCAGACCTAATAGGCTAATTGCTAGTACCTAATGAATTTTTCATCTCAAGCTGGGTTTTACTAATATTTTATTATCAGGCAAAAAAAACCTTAAAACCAGGTTAGAAAATATAAACTCCCTGAACATATTTTCTGGCTGTGCCACTGCAGGCGCTGTTTTTAAACTTCTAAATATATTTTTATCCTTCCTTAAAAATATTTTATATACAGGTATGAAAATGCGTTGTCCGTCAAGGAATGTAAAGTAATGTAAAAAAAAAAGTTTGTTTATAAAAGTTTTAAGAAATTTAACAAAGAATATTGAAAAATTATTTTTTTGTCTTAAATTTTTTTTTTATATTTTTAAATCATTTTTTTTTATTTTGCACACACAATGTATTGACTCTCCAGTATTCTGTCATTAATTCTTTTATCAAAAACATTTTTCAAAAAAAAAAATTCATTGACCGAAGTCTTAACTTTTAGTATAATTCTAATTCTAATTAATAATGCATTATTGTTAGTCCTCCACTGATTCTCTCTTTCTAAAGGCGCGTCCAGGCTACTCGTACTCGTGCTCGTGCTCGCTGCACTCGCAACGATCTAGAAACTTGTCAAGCTTCAGGTTGTACTCGTCTGATTAGTGTCCAGACGGACTTTAGTTGCTCACTGGACTGGACGCCAGTCCCTTTGATGTACCGACACCGGGCGGATCCTCTCGAGTTAATGGCTCGCGCTGCTCGCGTGGCTTGTCTCGTGACTTACATTTACGTCTACACTACTCGGGAGCCCTGCAAGTAGCGCGAGCACGAGTAGTCTGGACGCACCTTAACATTAGTACGGTATAATAAAATGTACTCTGACATTAGTGTCTAACGCATGATACAAAGAAAGAAAGATATGATCGATCGTATTCCCAATTCGGTCCGGTCCGCGCAATGACGTCATGTGGTGCTAACGAGATTTAAAATTACATAGGATTAGCCGTTAGAAATAGAAATTTTACTGCATATTTTGCAATTTTTGATTTGAAAGATTTCAGTGCATATTATTTTAAGTACTTTAAGGATAGAGGTTCATAAATCAGAACGTATTTTATGATGTTCTTGGGTTAAATGTTAAAATTTAGCATATATTTGGTTTCAATGAAAATAATTTTCTGCTTATGCTGACATACATTTTATTTTTTAAATGATTACAATTACTTATTTATTTTTACAAAATCATAAAAAAATAACCTATATTTTTTGGCCCTTAAGCAATAAATTGTTTGAAAAAAAAAATAGGTACAAATGTGCAGTCTTAAACATTTTTAGAACAGTTTCGAGCCTTAAATGGCCAAAATCAATTAATTTGCTTATTAAGATTTTTTTTATGCAATAGGTAACGATAATATTTTTGGAGATGTCTGTTTATAAATTTATATTGTTAACATTGGACCAGGGGCGGACTGGAATCATTTAGCCCCGGTGGCTACATGGCCTCTATGGCCCCAACCCTCATTAAGAACATTTTTTGAAAAAAAAATGTTTAAATGTTTGGACCAATTGGCCCCCAAAGGCCTTCTGGCCCCGGTGGCGATGGCCACCCGGCCACCCGCTCCAGTCCGCCACTGCATGTGACTATAATTTGACCAAAGATAAGGATGTAAAAAGCTCATTTAGACATTTAAAAAAATATACTAGGACTGGCAATTATCATAATAGTATAAGAGGTACATTAACAATTATTAAAAAATAAGGCACACATATAACAGTTTATTATTTTAAACCAATTTCGTCAAATTAAACTTTTTATCTCACCTACGAGGAAAAGAACACTTTTTTTAAGCTAAAATTTGAAATATTAAACATTGATTTGTATCATAAATATGTATAGGTATACTTTGGCAGAAAATTATAAGAAGTAAAAGCTGTCATATTGTCACTTATGCATAACGCATATTAACAACTAATTGTCACTTATGCATAACGCATATTAACAACTAATTGTCACTAACAAACAACAATAATAATCCAAAAAAACACTAAAAACCTCTTTCTGTATAACAAATAATAACAATAGTACATAAAACCAAACGTAGGTTATACGAAGCCCGCCAGAAAATTATCACCACATGACGTAAGCGGCTGTCGATTTGGCTCCGCCCACATGCGCAATGTCATATCTCTTCTTTCTTTGTATCATGTGTCTAACGCTATTATTGGAGACGCGACACAAGGGCGTAGATATGGGGGGGGGGGGCAAAACAATAAAAAAATAACTTAACTTTATATATGAAACTTTACCTTTATCAAATATATGATATTATAAAATGATAACATAATATAAATATACATACATATTAACATATTTTTGTTGCCTGTTATAAAAACCTTGTTTCAGATCTTTACGTCTTTCAATAAAGTTTTATGTAAATTAGTTTAGACTATTTTTGTTAAATACATTATGTATAAGTAGGTACTTACTTAAATAACAACTAAAGATAGAGTTTAAAGTTTAGATACTTATTGCTTTATTATACAGGGTGGAATTTTTCACTGGAATAAATTCGGTATTAGGAAGCTTTATTTGCTGAAACAATACAGAACTACGGCTGCGTTTATTTTTAGTTTGGCATACTTTTTTCGTGTCTTCATGAAATTTACACATATTTTTGATAAGGTAAGTTTAATTGATTTGTTCTCTTGCCTTTCGAAAAAAAATGTTTGAGAATAAACTCATGTAAACAGCATTTGAGTACCTACTAGGTAATTTTAAATTAAATCCTTACTAAAATTATGCATATGGTTCGAAGATTTTGGAGGAAATTATACAAAGAAATAGAGGCGGAAAAAACGGTTTCACGTCTGGCGCGTTTCAATCGCGAACGCTCTAAAAAAATACCGCCCCAAAACAACGTTATTTCGGAGCGACAAAAATTGTACAACTGGGAGCTTGGTGGTTACGTTACAAACAACCCGTTGCGGTTTTATGTAAAGGTCACCGTAACGTGTGAGGTAACGTGATTATAATAACTTTATTATGAATTAGGATTCACCTACCCCACAATCCACAAATAGCTATCAGGGTGTTATTTAAGTATGTGGCCAAACTCCAAGGAGTGTTTCTTTAAGTGATTTTAAGAAGAAAAGTTCATATAAACATGGGTCCGAAAATGCATAGTTTTTACAGGGTGTCAAACTTTAAAAAAAAATCGGATATTTGTAAATTTCTCAATACCTACTCGTTTAAGTATTCGATTTTTTTGAAATTTGGCAATTCTGTTTGTAATAACAAGAGGATAATTAAGCCTTAATTATATTAAAATTATTAAGTCCAGTGGCGTCCCGGAAGACAGTCTAATTTATATTTTGGACAAAAAAATTGCGCGCCACTGACTTTTTTAAAAATTATGTATTTTTCTCGAATTAGGCAACTACAGAAACAACTATTTTATCTCCTGAGTTTTTTTCATAGCTTGCTTTGTTTTCGAGGAAAAAAAAACACTTTATTGCATGTCCCCGGGACAATAAGAGTAAAAAATTTAAACTAAGTACTTACCAAACTATTAAGCAATTAAAATTACACGAAAGTCCTCTTTTGAATTTTTTCGCACAAATTAAAACTGTATTCGATAAAAGAAATTAACATAAAATAATCGCATAACGTAATAATTTATTACTGCAAACTGCAATGTTTTAAAAGTAACAGAAAAATAATAAGAGTGCTATGGAAAGAAAAACAGTTGCTGTTTAAACAAATTTGATTTATACATAAAATTCAAAAGAGAACTTTAGTAGGTATACTTTTATTTGCTTAATAGTTTGGTAAGTAGTTTAAATTTTTTACTCTTATTGTCTCGGGGACATGCAATAAAGTGGTTTTTATTTTTTTTCTCGAAAACAAAGTAAGATATGAAAAAAACTCACGAGATAAAATAGTTGTATTTGTAGTTGCTTCATTCGAAAAAAATACATAATTTTAAAAAAAGTCAGTGGCCCGCAATTTGTTTGTCAAAAATATTAGTTAGACTGTCTTCCGGGACGCCACTGGACTTAATAATTTTAATCTAATTGAGGCAAAATTATCCTATTATTATTACAAACAGAATTGCCAAGTTTCAACAAAATCGAATAAAAGAGTATTGAGATATTAACGAATACCTATTCGATTTTTTTTTAAGTTTGACACTCTGTATCGTAAAAACTATACATTCTTGGACCCATGTTTATATGAACATTTCTTCTTAAAATCACTTAAAGAAGCACCCCTTGGAGTTTGGCCACATACTTAAATAACACCCAGAATATGAGCAGTTTTTCCGCATAAGCGTTTCTGTCAAAAATTGATAGTAGGTAGGTAAGCATAGAAACTACATTTTAAACTAAAATACGCTCACCTATTTAACATTTTTGCCCCCCCTGAAAATTTTTTGAAGGACGCCCACGGTCTTATTGTGATCAGCTAATTGAAGAAAAAAATGTTGAGAAATCGACTATAAATAGGTATAATTCGGGTATAATAAACGTTTAATATTATTTGTTAGCAGTATTTTTATATTAAAAATGTTTAAACCTGTTCGCACTTCTAGGTAAGCCACTGGCGAACTGGGACGTTAATAAAATCTATAGTAATCTTTTTAAAAAAAAATTCAAACAAAAACGGTAGGTACCTATAAATACAACTATAATTAAATAACGTGATTAATAGATAATTAAATTAAAAAATCCTTAGGGCCCACACTTCTAGGTAAGCCACTGGCGAACTGGGACGTTAATAAAATCTATAGTAATCCTTTAAAACAATTTTTCAAACAAAAACTGTACCTATGAATACAACTATAATTAAATAACCTGGTTAATAGATAATTAAATTAAAAAATTCTTAGGGCCCGGACTTCTAGGTAAGCCACTGGCGAACTGGGACGTTAATAAAATCTATAGTAATCTTTTAAAACAATTTTTCAAAGAAAAACTGTGCCTATAAATACAACTACAATTAAATAACGTGATTAATAGATAATTAAATTTAAAAATCCTTAGGGCCCGCACTTCTAGGTAAGCCACTGGCGAACTGGGACGTTAATAAAATCTATAGTAATCTTTTAAAACAATTTTTCAAACAAAAACTGTACCTATAAATACAACTACAATTAAATAACGTGATTAATAGATAATTAAATTAAAAAATCCTTAGGGCCTTCACAGCCCTACCATGCAGGCCTACGAAATACTACACTGAGAAGCTGGCAACGCCGCGCTTGGTAAACTTGTGTTTCTCCGTCAGTTCGCCACGGCACTTTAGTCCGCGCACAAGTAACATGGCGACTGCAAAAGCCACGGCAAAGTTTTTCACGAATGGTTCGTGCGAGCAATACGAACAAGTTTTGAAACTCTACCCCCAAGCGCTTAAACTAAAGGCAGATAACAAAGCCAAGAAACCCGAGGAGTTAATAAAACTGGACAATTGGTAAGTACTGTGAGAAATAAGTGTGACAACACTGTGTCAATGAACTCCGTTAATCGACTGTTTCACTCAGTGCCTGCCTTGATCTAAAGTGGATTTTGTAACCTATGCACCCCCGCGACCGTTCTCGATCCGCGCGTGTCGTCAGTTTACAAATTATGCATTTGTTTTGCCTGAAAATTTAAAATTAATCGCGCCTTCCGTCGCATGACGGCATCATGGCTGGTGCTGTATCATTTCCTTTACTGAATTTATCGCCGAGTCCGATTAAAGCACAAGAGAAACGGGGTAAAAGCGGTTCTTGAGGGTTGGTGGATATTTATTCATCGAAATATATACCCCAACTGCTTGAAAACAGCTTAGAAAACCGAATTAAACTGCTTCGTTAACAAAAGACGATCGTCGATTTCAAAATGGTTCCCGTTCAGACAAAGCACATTACTACGTGTCCTCGTTTCCTTCAATATTTTCCCTTTAAATCTTGGAATTGTCTTAAAATTCTATCGAATTCTTCATGCACGCATGCATTTGTATTGTTTACTTTCGAATAATCCCGCCAGCCGCCTTTTGCTATTTGAATTTTGATTGATCTTTCCCGACGAATAGTTGGCCGTGGAGGGGGAGATATAATCGGCGATGTGCACATGTTTTCCAAGGAGAACGCAATGTTTTTTTATTGTTTTCATGGTGCTTTTTAATTTTGTAGAAGTACTCTGTGTACAACATACCTACGCGTGTTTTTTACGGAACATTAGTAATTTTTAAAGGTCTTTAAAACGTTTTACGGCCACTTATTAAGTGTTGAGGGATTTATTTCTTATAGGTAGTCGGGTTAATGTGATGGTGTGGTTTTTAGGTAGTTGCATTTTAATATTTGGTGTCAATATTGAAATTCCCTTCGAGTCGATGTGTTAACCTAATTTTTTTACCTAGCCTATACCTAGTACTTAGTCATATAGGTAGGTTGGTAACTAGTTTTAGTTAAGGTGGGAGTATCAACATGCTTTTGCCAACCTATTTCGCGTAGATTTGTTTATTTTTTCTAGATTTTACACAAAATTTAAATAAAATCAATATCGACTGCATATTCTATAGGTACCTACTAATTGGCATACTTATTAAATAAATATCAAGGAATTTCAATAATTATTTTAGGAGAATTGTAGGTAGGTAGGTATAACGAAAAATACCGGGCAAGTTTTTTTTTAACATTATTCTGTAATTTTTCTTTCACTATACAATTCTCCCAAAATTAGCAATGAAATAAATTGATATTTTTGTAATAAGTACCTATGTCAGATATTACCTAAATAATGTGCCAACGATATTAATTTCATTTAAATGTTAGTTAATAAAATAATTAACTAAAAAAATCAACGCGAAATAGGTTATTATAGCTTGGCAATAGATTGAATGACGTTGAGAATTCCACCTTAAGTAGCTTTTGGTAGGTACCTAATTGAATTAAATACACTAGGGTACCTACACTTAGGTACCTGGCTATACTTTCCCTAAGAAGACTGGTAATGGTACCTGGTTGCCTATCGGTTTATTACAGGCGATTATGTAAGCACTCAGGGACTGCTAACTCTCCAGAAAATGTACATGGATTTTAAATTAGTTTTGATTAAAATTGTTGTGCGTTACGCTGTAACGCGCTGATGATTTACCAAGTAGGTATGTGTTTTTTTGTGGATTTCAACAGATTTAACAAATTTACAGCAATTTTACTTGATTTAATTAAAGCAGTTAAAATTTTTTTTTTTTCAATTTTTTTATTTATTTTTTTTATTTAGTTAACGTTTTTTTTTTTTAATTAGTGATTTGGGGATATTTAAAATGATTTAATTTGAGTTAACAACATAATGTAAGTACACAAATTTAAGGGAGTTAGCAGCCCCTCGGTAGGCAGCTGCTTGGGAGGATTCCATTAATTAAATTAAGAAAGATGACAGAAAAAACAAGTGGAACAAAAATTCACCACATTGGTTAATCCACGGAGCAAAATGCATATATTTTAGAGACGTTTCATGTGCATTAGTCATAAATATTGAGATAGTAGTTTTTATGTTTTGATTAATCAGCACTTAGGTACTTTGGATGCGAAAATAAAATTTGAAAACCAGATATTAAATCTGTCAAAGGTTGAACTCGGAATATTATCGAAAATCTCTGTCTGGTAAAACCGGAATTGATACAAAGTTGTTTATTCTATCAACGTAAATTTAAGTGAGAATGTCGGGGAGTATGTCTAAACCAAAATTTCCAAATTTAATGTTTACTGGGGGTCTAGACGTTGTAGGCAATTGATAAGAAATTAGCCAGCAACGCGTTAGTTCGAGGTTTTGCAGAAGTCTTGACACCCTTATTTTGCTGGCAAGTTAAGTTGGCTTTAAAGAATCATCCTTAAAGCTTATTAGATCATACTTTAACAACAGGTGCCGACATTTTTTCAATAAAAACAATAATTACCCAAAACAAATTCCTTGGACCTCTTATATTTATTATCTATACTTATAAATATTTTAAAATGTGTAAAGCACTGGAAGCTCAACTGTAAGGTACAGGCATATGCAGATGATACACAAATTTACCTTCATTTTAACTGCCAAGACTAAACGCATCAAATTTGCTTAACGACGATTTAAACGTCATGTAAATTAACTTTCTTTAGATCACAACCTAAGGTTGAATTAATTGAAGTCATCCTTGATGCTTTTTGGGAATAAAAATACAATTGGCGTTTTGCATAATAATATTAATATAGTTAAATATTGATGGTGTTGGGCTTTTCGTAGCTAAAACAGTTAAAAATCTGGCTATAATTTTGGATACTGAACTAAGGTTTAGAGAGCATGTCAAAAAACTAATTGAAAAGTCATATACCTATAGGTAATGTCCTTAATTTTAAATTGCGCAAACTGGTCTGTAAGTGACTTGTTTTTTAACTACTGTAATTTCATTTTATGGGCCATGCCTTGATATAGCAGATAAGAAGATAATACAAAAATGTTCACATTTTCACACTTTTTTATATGGTTTTTGCGAGGGGTCAACCACTAGTGGCAGTTGGTGTACAAACAGGTGGCAGTACTGGCATTATTGGCAGTTTTTTTTTTGTGAGGAGGTAAAAGAATCTTCGAAAGACTTCCGACCGAAAAGGTTCGTATGTGGCCGGGGTGTGTCGGATTCACATCTATCCAAGATACGCCCACCGACTAAGAAACTTCCTCCTCAGATGGACTTTTAGTCTCCCCTCTTTCTTCTTTGCCTCTTTTTTGTGCCACCCTGGAGCCGTTCAGACAAACATAACATCAGGATGGCAGGTACTTTTCTTTTTCTCTCTTTCACTCTTACTCCTTTTTCCTTTTTTTTCCCTCACAATCTCTCCCATTCTTCTCGTTTAGTTCGTAGAATCGTTCTTATCATTTCGCCTAAAATTTCCCACTTTGATTCTATCATTTGAGCACCTACATTATTTATACCTATGCCGCGACCCATTCTCCTCTCAGCATTCTGTCTAATTTCCAGCCACCTAACACACTCGAATAGCGTATGCTCTGGATTGTCTATTTCTACCTCTGTTATATTCATTTTCTTTAGGTACGACCCGAAACATCCGTGTCCCGTTAGTGCCTGAGTAAACCAATAATCCAGCCTTCTGTGCTTACAATTCACCCATTCCGAAATATTTCCTATCCATTTCTTTGTCCATTGGCCTTTTTCTTCATTATCGTCCCACCTTTGTTGCCATTCCTTCATTACAGTAGTTCTTAATACGACTTTTGTTAGTTCCTTGTTTTCCTCCAATGACTGGTGAAGTTCTTTTCTTTCCAGTATCAGTAGGTCTATAGGTGGAACCTCTGTTATTACATTCAACGCTACCCCTGACACTGTTCTATATGATGACGCCACTCGAAGTAGTATCCTTCTTTGTATTCCGTTTAGAATGAGCGCATATTTATTTATATATTATACCAAATTGGGACTCCATACAAAATTATGTTATGCACCATTGACGAGAGCATCTCCCTTTTTGCACTGTTTGGTCCATTTACATTTTGGCATAATTCTAGTTAACCCTCCCAGTTTTGTCTCTACTTTTTTTGCAATTTCCAGTACATGCTCTCCAAAAGTTCCTCTGTCGTCCAAATATACTCCCAAATATCTGACCTTCTTTACTGGGGTTAGGTACTTCCGTATCGCAGAGCATAAAGGTGATATTTTCTATCTTCTTTGGCCCTCTTAGGATTATTGCTTCAGTTTTATTTGGTGCCAGCGATAATTTTTGCATATGCATCTATCTATTTATCCTATACAAGCATTCATTTGCACAGAAAATTAAACTTTCTTTGTCCTCTGCTGTGATTAACAACGCTAGATCGTCAGCAAAAGCAATCGTTTCTGCCTCTCCCACGAGTTGTATTTTAAGAATGCAATCGTATAATATATTCCCAAGCATGGGTCCCAGTACGGAACCCTGTGGGACTCCAGCTGAAATATCGATCTCTTCCCCCTTGCTATAAGTTATCTTCCTATTTGACAGGTAACTCGAAATTACGTTCACCAAATACCCTTTTATGTTTCTCCGTCGCAGTTCTCGGATTATTAGGCTATGCCTCGCTGAGTTAAAAGCATTTTTGACATCTTATCAAAATCAATACGCACCATTTTTTATTTGTTCTTCTTACCGTTTCATATACTCGCTCGATTGCATGTCCGTAGACCGACCTTTTCTAAATCCATACTGGTGTTCATGTAGATTTTCCTTAGTTTCTATATCTTCTGACAGCCTTTCTCTAATCATTTCTTCATATAGTTTACTAATTGAATTTAGTAGACATATTGGTCTAAATGCTTTCATATTTTCCAGCGTTTTCGCACTCTTTGGTAGCAAGACTACTTTACCTATTTTCCACTCATTGGGAAAGTCTTGCTTCATGAGCAGCTCATTTAGTATTCCTAATAGCCATTCTGGCCATCGTTTTACTACCTCTTTAATTATTTCTGCAGGTATCTTATCAACTCCAGGTGCCTTCCCGACTTTCATTTTCTCTGCTGCCTTGTTCATTTCCATAACTGTGAATATAAATAATTCATTCTCGGTCTGATTTTTTGTCCATCCGTCTTGTACATCAGGAAAAAGTTCCCTAATTACTTCTCTTTTCTTATCTATGAGTAGCTTAAATGGTAGACTTATTTTCAAGTTTTTCATAACTATCCTATGCATCTCCCCAGATATTATTGTCCAACTCATGTCGTAATTCTTTCCAGTGCTCGTTTTTTGACGTATAAATCATTTTTTAAAATTCTTTTCTATGTTCTTTCAGGCTGTTTATAATTTCCAGGAGTTCTCTTCTATCAGCATTTTCCCCACATGCTAGTCGCGTTTGTGTTCTCCTGAGTCTATTACATATTTGTCTTAGACTCAGGAGAACACAGAGCAAAATTACATATTTGTCTTTTTTGTTCAATATCCATATTCCACCAGTATGGCTTGGTCGACATTCTATGTATTTCTTTTTTCAGACTGTTTCGATATACCTTTTCGATAACTTTAGAACACTTTTAATATGATGACGCCCTATTTTCATTACCGATCAAGAGTTCCATATAGGCTCCAAAGATATCCCAGTCAATTTCTTCCGTTATTTTTTGTTTCATATCTATATTTACAAAAGGTTTATCAATTTCAAAGTATACCTATATCGATGTTCCGTGTGACTATCAATATCCATTACATCCCAGCCCTTTATATGTCTCGAAATTTTCCTAGTGGCTACCGTCACATCAATATAAGACTTGCTATTTCCCCTAATGAAGGTTGGCTTGTTTCCTTTATTATTGACAGTAGGTGGCATTATTGGCAGTAACTAGCAGTATTTGGTATTTATCGCGGCATCTATCGGTGGTTTTTACCGTTAAAAAGCATTCATGTTGCCGCCTGTGTTTTTAGCAGTCAAATTATTTAAAATGCTGTACCAGAATTAGATGAACGATAAGTGGCATTACTGGCAGTAATGGCAGTTTTAGGCATTATCAGCTATAATTGGCATTACAGGCAGTAAATGGCATTATCGGCAGTAAACGGCATTATCGGCAGTAAACGGCATTATCGGCAGTAAACGGCATTATCGGCAGTAAACGGCATTATCGGCAGTAAACGGCATTATCGGCAGTAAACGGCATTATCGGCAGTAAACCGCATTATCGGCAGTAAACGGCATTATTAGGCAGTATGGCAGTTGGTGTACAAACAGGTGGCAGTAATGGCATTAAGTGGCATTATTGGCAGTAAGCGGCATTCTTCGGCAGTAATAAGCATTATTCGGCAGTAACGAGCATTATTTGGCCGTAACTAGCAGTATTTGGTATTTATCGCGGCATATATCGGTAGTTTTTACCGTTAAAAAGCATTCATGTTGCCGCATGTGTTTTTAGCAGTCAAATTATTTAAAAAGCTGTACCAGAATTAGATGAACGATAAGTGGCATCACTGGCAGTAATGGCATTTTTAGGCATTATCAGCAATAATTGGCATTACAGGCAGTAAATGGCATTATTATTATCGGCAGTAAACGGCATTATCGGCAGTAAACTGCATTATTAGGCAGTATGGCAGTTGGTGTACACATTTTTACTAGGTGGTTGACCCCTCGGGTTTTTGTTTTAAAAAAAGGAAAAAATCAAAAACATTGTGGTCTAATCTCAACTTGGACCAGAAATGTTAAAAATTATGTTGGGTTTCAAAGAAACACATCTTGGCAAACTGGCAACACCGAAATGTTTGGCGAAAATCTGTTCCTTTTATTAATTTATTTTAATATTTTAAAAACAAAATCTGTTAACGAAGTACGAACCCGGTACACCTTTTAAAACCGTTTATCCGAATTTTAAATTTCTTGAATAGAGCAAATAAGTTTACATTGTTGCCAGGTCTCTATTATTTTATTGATGTTTTGGATAAAAATATAAAAAGTGATTGTTATTAAATATATTAAGATAAACAAATTAAACTTTTTCCGCCCTTGAATTTAAACATAACCACCAAATGAATAATTTTTTTTAAATACGCATAAACGATAGAAAATAGTATACGGAATAATTAAGTACCATTCTTAAATAATGTAAAATTGTGGTAGGTACCTATATAATAATATGCTCGGCTCTATACGATAATAATTATTTAATGATAATAAATAATTCTAACCGCCTGCATTTCTAATCAGCTGTTTACAAAGACGCCGCGAAGTGAAGTGCACATGCATCTCGTCTATTTTAGATAACGCGCGATGTTGGAATCTTATTAATAGATTTATTTCGCGTCTTTGTCTTGGCCGACCTTGACCCACAAACTATTAAACACGTTCTGTACTGGAATTCTAATTACCTGCGAAATACCGAGAGCGCGGACCGTGCAGGCTCATATTGCACCGTTTCCGCAGAATTTCCGCTTAAATGCAACGTTTTGTTTGATAATATGCATTTACAGGTAAAGTCTCCGGGTTCAACGGTAAATTGTTGTTTGTGGGGGGTAAATTTATGTATACAGGGAATTGGTGCAGTTTTTCCACATATTATAGGTCGCTAATATGTTGTTATTAAAACTATTATACCGTGCGAGCAAAAATTATTTGCATCAAAGAGGGCCTTGCATCTAAGGACGTAATGCTTAGCCGTAGAGCTTAATACCTGTTGGGTGTCAGTAACTACCTGAATTAACAATCAATCAGTTATCCCGTCATCTTTGACAGTCGTTACAAGTAATTTGATTCATCGCTAATTTTTCCAATTTCTTGAAAAATTCACACAATGGGCTTTACGAAACAGCACAAAACATTCATGGTTGAAGCGTATTTTCAAAACGGGGTTAGAGTAAATGGTGAGTGGCAATACAATCCGGGTTTGTGCATGGACTATTTTCACGAACATTTTCCTAACGTTGCTTTTATTGCTGGGGATTTTTATCATTGCCTGAAAAGAACCGTGGCTGTGTTTAGGGAAACAGGTTCTATACAACACAAAAAAGGAGCAGGAAGAACTTGTTGCAAACGTTCGTGAAATAATGCAAAATAGGCCAACAAATTGTATAAGACGCCTGTACCAAGAAGTGGGAAGATCTTATGGAACATGCAGGACTATTCTTAAGAAGCAGCTAAATTATAAAGTGCAAGTATTCCAAGAAATACAAGCCCCAGATTTTGAAAGACGCAGGAATTACTCGCAATGGTTTACCCAAAATTTATTGGAAATAAATGATTTATTTGACCCAAAGACTTCTAATATATTAGAAGTCTTTGATTTGACCTGACATTTTTTTCGGATGAAGCCTGGTTTCACCTCTCCGGTTATATGTGAATTCTCAGAATACATGTAATTATTTTTCTTTTTCTATCTGTACCCACCTATATTCAAGGGCGTCGCCAGAGAGGGGCAGGGGGGGGGGGCAGCAGCCCCCCCTAGAGGTTCTAAAAATACAGCTTACTGGAATTAAAAATAAAATTACGCGCACCCGGCTAATCGAAGCAATAACCAAAAAAGTTACAGAAGATATTATCAAAGATGCTACTGCTATTGCGGAAAAAATTGGACTGGCGGAGGATATGAAATCCATAACCCGTACTGTTGAAAGACAACAACACCGCAGCAACCACCCGGCAAAAAGCCCTGCAGAATTCTGGCGGAGGTCTATGACAATTCCTTATTTGGACTATAATAATAAGGTTCTCTGAAGAAAATAGACCATCCTTTGCCCTAACAAAACTACACCCTGCGCAAATGAAAAACATATCTTTGGAAGACCTTAAAGAAGCATGCGAGGAATTCAGAAACTTTTACGGTATTTTGGATATCAAGAATGAGATAGAACTTTGGAAAAAAATATCGACCAAACTAAGTGTTGTGGAAGTCCTTAAGGAAACTGACGATTTTTTTCCTTCCTTGAGGATTCTTATTGCTTTACCTTGTACCACTTGTACAGTTGAAAGGTCATTCAGTAGCTTGAGGAGAATCAAAACCTGGTTGAGGAGCACGATGATTGGAACTCGCCTCAATGGCCTCGCCATGATGAGTGTACACAGGCAACACATTTTCAAGAACTTGGACGATTTTATAAACAAACTAACCAAGAAATTTGCTAGCAACCCTAGACGATTATGTTTAAATTGATTTTGTATGTAAATAATTTATTCGTTTTCTATTTTTTTTTAATTAAAACTTTTCTATCTTAATGTTTTCTTCAGTTCTTCTATGCTGCCCCTCCCTAGCTCACTGGCTGGCGACGCCCTTGCCTATATTCTTACTTTGTTAATTTTGTAAACAACAAAAATAAATTTGTATTTGTCTACTTATTTTATTACTCATTAGTTTGGCATATCATGTCATAATATGAATTTGACAAAATTTTAACCTGGATTTGGTTAGATATATCGGCCCCATATCATTGTGATCTAAACCAAGCCCTACGTTTTTTAATCCAATCCCTCTTTGATGCAAATAATTTTTGCTCGCACGGTAGAAAACTGCATGGTTATGTATAAACCCCCCATACACGCGTCACGAGCCCAACTTCAAACCGAGCATGTTCGTTTGATTCCATACATGTCCGAACCAAAGTTCCAACCATTTTCCCAACCCAACACCAGTTGATCATCGACTGTTATTATTTGGTAAGCATCGCCGATTTAATAATATAATATGGATCTTATTACCACGACAGCGATTGTTAGTGGCTTTATATGTTTAGACCAGCGAAGAAGGAGAAAATCCAGACCTGTTTGGACAAAACAATGGCTTCAAGAACGGAATACATTTAGTTATATGGCACTTTTAAAAGAATTGGCTGCTAACGAGCTGCAAGGTTTTAAAAATTATTTGCGAATGAGCGAATTAAAAAACAAAATACTGTTATGAGAGCGTCTGTAAGTGCAGAGGAGCGTCTGGTGGCCACATTGCAATTTTTGGCATTAGGAAGGACCTACGAAAATCTTAAATATAGCTGTGCAATATCTCCACAGCTACTAGGACGAATAATTCTAGAAACATGTGCAGCCATTTTTCATTTGCATCAGGGTTCTTTGCACTTTTCTACGAGTATACCGTAACTGTCCCTCTTCATATTTTTGTTGCTGTACTCTTTGCTTCTTACGTCCCAAAGGGCCCTTTGTTTTCTGTATAAATTTATGAATTCCGTTCAAAACTTTTTATTGACGCTGAACGACCTCACGACAAAATTACGCTAAATCAAGAGCACCGAAATATGTCTATCTCATCCAGAGGCTCGCACGGACTGCTGGTATTGGCCAACATGCTCGGCGACAACCATATACGTACGAACATGTTTGCGCCGGGCGCGTGCTGGTCGTTGCCATCGAGCCAAGCTCCGAGCCAAGCATTCCAACCGCCAACTAGGCGTGTACAACACATACACGATCGAGCATGTTGGTACGAGCCTACTTCCAACTCTTGCTCACCCAACATGCTCGAGCGTGTATGGGGGGTTTTATATAGGTACCTACATAATAAATTCAATATAAAGTCAAATTAATCTAAGAACTCGCCGCATCACCTGGCAATAATGACACCCTGTTAAAGTCTGGTATATTTTACGTAAAGCGGTTGGCTACAGAAACAGAACGGGACTAAGTTCTTTTACCTTCGCCTTGGCCATCTGTTAAATTTTGTAAGGGAATTTTAATATTTTGTAAAGATACAGGGATTTCTGTGTATTCCAATATAAAAAACAGTTACACACTTGTCCGATATGCACACAATTAATTATTTTCGCGGACACTATACTATCTTCTAAACATTTTTATGGCTTTTATTAAACGGATTGCGCGCATTCTAGTGGGTGCCAGCGTTGATCTGTTTCTAGTCTGCAAAATGGCAGATGTTCCGGTGAAAACGCAAATAGCGTTCCCTATACTGGATTGTGATGCAATTCGTGGTTTATTTAGTTGTCTACCTTTCGATTATTACCAGTGCGCCTGCCTTTTATATTGGAGTTAATTCCGCTGGGATGGCGCTACGGTGTATTGATGATCGACCGCTTTGCTTTTGTAAAAAGGCTTTTAATTAGTGTCCGACCGAAACAAGATTTTCAGCCGAAACCGAATCTTCGGCCTTGTTCTCAGTTTCGGCCGAAATCGAAACTTATTTATACATGTTAAAAAGTTTATTGTATATACTGAAATCTAATTTATTTTATATAGGACGAGATCGATCTTGGGAACGGATTAAACTCTTCCCACCTAAAAAAAGGTCAACAGAGAAATTTTTTATTTATATAGACAACTCTGCCTACGAACTCACTTAAAGTTAGCCGAACGGTGCGCAACACTTCACGAGCACTGCGTTTCGGCGCGGCCGAAACTAGATTTTTGGCCGAAACTAGCCGAAACCGAACCTTCGGTCGGTCTCTACTTTTAATACATCTTACCGATGTGTTAAAAAACCACATGACACCGTACTCGTAGTGGAGGCGCAGCTTACAGCGTTGCCATTTTTTAAAGCTCCTTCTAGCATATCTGTAGCTGTGGAAGTATGTATGATTGTAAACAAATGGTGTTATGAATAGAATATTTTGTCTTTCTTTATAGTATAGGTATATGGTTAGTTTTTCCAAAAAACCATGACAAATTTTCCCTTTGGTCCGAGGGACGAACCATTCGGGTATTTTATTGTACAGGGAAAGGGCATTGTGAGTTTGTGAGGGAGGATGAATGCAGGTATCCTACCTACAAAATATTTTTTTGAAAAAAGGGATAATTTTGGATGTTTTATGCGCTGTACGGGTGTTTATTGTTGATATTCTCCTTAAAAATAGGGTATTTTACTGTAAAAAATGTGGACAATGCCGTTCCTTCCCTTTATATGTCACCTTAGCAATTAATTGTTTTTTTGCCTGTCTTTGATCCTATCAAATACTACTTTGTACTTCTTAAACCCCTTTATTTAAACGTCGCGATAAAGTAAATCAAGTAACGGTTTAATTCCGAAGCTTGGCGGTCGTCAAGTGGATGGCCCGTCATCCGTGAACATCCTGTACATTCTTAACTACTCTACCGGTTTCTTTGGGAATAATACGATGGCGCGCGGCGGTTGTTTTGCTCGTTCTGGGTTGCCAAAAGTGTGTATACAGTAACATTTAATTCTATTTTTAGTTTATTAATTAGTTACTAACGAGTAATTATTGTTTATAATAAAACTGATCGCTAAAACTAACTAGTTAAAGTTGTAAAATTTACAGTTCTCGTTAGTGCTGAAATTTTTGCCTTTTTATTACCTAAAGGAAATAAAAAATTTGCTTTTTAAAAATTGGGTGACTTGTTTACGCGGGTAAAGCAGTTGCTACAAGCATTTTTTAGAAACTTATTTAATTTTAACGTAAGTACACCAAATGGTGTTTATTTATTTAGTTAGTAACGAGCTTAGCCCATTTTTTAAAATTACAATAATAATTGGCAAGTATATAGTTATATTTTAACATAGGTAGATACATTGAAATAAACAAACTCAAAATTAACAATTAGTATTGACACCAATAACATAATATTACAGGGTAGAAAAAGATAAACGTAAAGAAAAATTAGCAAGGAGCAACTTAACATCAGATAATCAGACGCAGGTTCATATAAAAACTTGAAGCAAATGAAAAAAAGTCCAAATCGTTAGAATAATAGTTAGCCAACCTGATAGACCTCTGCAGAAAATAATTTGGAGCATAATTTGTGCGATTAAATGGCTGACAAAAAGTAAAATTAAGAAGTGGTTCTGGGTGGAACAAAAAGTGGAATTTTCACCAACAGATCCCGAAAATGGTAAACATGGTTTAAGATATTGTATAATAATTTCAAAACATGCCTCTTACGGCGAGCCTCAAGTGAAACCAGCCCCAATACAGACTGAAGTTCAGTATAAGACATTGCATAACCGTCTGGGACTCTAAATGCTGAATATCTAAGATACTTGTGCTGGACAGTTTCCAAACTATTTACATGTGTTGCATAAAATGGACTCCATACTGAGGATGCATATTCCAGATTGGGTCTCACCAAAGAACAGTACAGAGACCTTAAGGATTGTGGACTCATAAAATCTCTCGAACATCTCTTTATAAACCCTAGCATTTTTAGTGCCTTCCTCTTAGCATTTGTGACATGTGGCACGAAACCAAGAGGGCGATCCAATACTATCCCCAAATCAATCACACTATCCACAAGTTTCAGTGCTTCCTGTCCAATAACATATTGGTATGTAGGTGGAATGCGAGGCCTAGAGAACAGCATCAAGTGACACTTTGAAGCATTTAGTTTCATACCATTCAATTTACACCAGTTCATGAGGTTGATCAAATCCAACATAATTATAATACTAGAGGTCACTTAAGATTGATGCCACCACCTCATCGCACAGCTACTTACCAGAGGAGTTTTTATTTTAACTGTTTCAGAGTTTATAATGTCCTAGATAATAGCATAAAAGTGGAACCTAATATCAATGTTTTTAAGAAAAGCTGCTGTTTCAAAAAAACTGTTATAGCCTTAGTGAATTTTTCTTGTAGTTGCTTCATTTGTCTGACGTTTTTTCCAATTATTGTAGTGCCCTGCATTAAGTACCTTTCAAAATCACAATTATCTTATGCAGCTGAAATTTTCCATGTGGGCTAGAAACTGCATTTAAAAAAACTTTTTCTAATAACTTTTTTCGATATTTTCAGAAATAACCCCACTTTTGAATTATTTTTTAGAAAAAATTATAATTTGACAGATAATGCGAATCACGTGACTACTATTTTTTGCTTAATTTTTATCTCGATCGAATCAGAACTTGATGCCAAAGTCAAATTTCGAATAAAGCTATTAATAAAAAAAAATCCCATATTATGCGGACTTCACTGGTCACACTGTATATAAATTATATGAATAATTAATATAACACAAACTGTAATGTTTTGATTTTAAGAAACGATTGATTATATTTTCTGTGTCAATATTTAAAAAAATCTAAATGTACAAGGGGGGAGGGGAAATGGCCCCCATTGCTCCCCCCTTTCAACACATCGATGTTTTTTGTCCACCCCTACTCTCAGACATAAATATTAAAACTTAACCCATACTTTTCTATGAAAAGATAAATTCATGTTAATTTGTTCTACTTTTTGCATAGGTACTACACAAGCATTCGCCATCATTGCTACTGGGGTTTGTTGAACGCTAAAAAAACTAATAATATCTGGACCAGGCAGCCCAACAGATTATCATAAACAATTTTTAAAATTTCTTTATGATATTTATAATATTTCTTAATAAAACAATATTGAGATTCATTACCTATTGAAAGAAATATCCTTTGCAGCACTTTTCTCACTATTAAAACAATTATGCACTAAACACAGTGACATTGTTGGTTGGTTGGTTAAAGGCGGGGGTCGGGTTCGACGTGTGGCCCAAGCTTCTTACACTGCAGCCTTCTGGCTTATTGTGCGCCCCAGTCTTGTTAGAAAAGATTTGTTCCTTCTTCGAGGTCCAGTAGTTTCCTTCCAAGTTTGTCGTGCGGGAGGTTGTCGCCACGTCGAATGTTTCCGAAGATTTTGAATCTTTTACGGTTTAGCGCTTCGCAGCTGTAAATTATATGGGAGGCGGTTTCGTCCTCTTCGCCGCAAAGTCTGCATTCAATGGGTCCATTATAGACTCCCATTCTTTGAAGGTGCCTAAGTGACAGTGGCCTGTTAGTAGGCCGGTCACTTGTTTTAACTGAGGGCGCGTCAAGAGCAGCATTCCAGCTGATAGCATCTTCGAGAGCCTGTCAATAACGGCCCGTGCGTGTGCCTGGCCAGGTGTACCATTCCATCGAGACAGATGTTGCTTTTGCGCCCATCTGTCTAATGTTGTTTTGGTTACCTTTTTTGATATTCCAAGGGCGGGTTCTGGGCCCCTGAAATTTTGAGCAGATCCGGTTCTTGCCAGTTCATCTGCTTTTTCGTTGCCTCCTATCCCTGAATGGCCAGGAACCCATAGGAGTTCAACCCTGTTGTTTCTGGCTGCCAGGTCTATTAGGTCGTTAAGGCACTCCATTGTGATTTTTTATGTAAATCGGAAGGAGTTCAGAGCCTTCAGAGCAGCTTGGCTGTCCGACAGGATCTGTATCTTTTGGTCGTGATAGCCCTTTTCAAGATTCTTTTGTATGCATGCCTGTATCGCATGAACTTCTGCTTGGTATACTGTGGCGTAGTTTCCCAGGGGGATGCTGATTTCCATTCTGGGTCTTTCCCCAAATATACCTGCGCCTACTCCGTTGGCCGTTTTCGACCCATCAGTGTACCAGACTAGGCCATTGTCTAGTGACGGAGATTTTCCTTTGGACCACATATCAGGGTCACACCTGACATTAAATGGTTTTGTAAAGTTGTATTTCGCTTTCATGCGATCGGTTTGCATCTCCAGGAGCTCGTCGTTGATAAGGTCCGTGGCTCTTGTGTGCCCTATTTTCTCGGAGCGTTGTTTCCATTCCCCGTTTGCTTTCATCCTGGAGGCGCTGCAGTTAGCCTCCATTTTGATGTGTATATCTAGTGGTGTTAGTCCTAGTATGACTTCCATTGCTGCAGTGGGGGTGCTTCTCATTGCACCGGTGATACACAAGCAGGCCAGCCTCTGTACACTGTTGAGTTTTGTGGCTGTCGTGATTTGCTGTGTTTTTGTCCACCAAACTACAGACCCAATGACATTGTTAATACCTATTAATTGTTTTAAACAAAACGAATGAACACGACACAAACAAGTTAGTAACAATAGGTTTGATTGGCTCGTCGGCTCGCTGTGGCTCGACAAGACTCGTGTTCTTGGTTGGTGTTAATATCGTTTCAAATGGTGGGCAACTTTTTTCTAGGAAAAAAAAAATTCCTAATCAAACAGCCTTTCATAGAGGTGATATTCGTAAAGGCGCGACGGCGCGCAGACATCTAGTACCGCGCGAGCTGCGATACGACTATACCGCAGGCAGGAAGACATCGCGGTCGTCATGCGGCAACACGGCAGGCCGGGCAGGCACAGATGGTTTATATATGCGTCAGATATCGGGCGGAAAGTAACTTGGATTCCGCCGTAATCGACATTTTTAACAGGCTTAAAAAAAGTAGGTTTCAATTTGACCTGTATGGTACACTTGTTTTTTATGTTTGTTCGCGCATAACTTTTTCGATTTTATCCCATAATAGTATTTTCTGCAGGAAACGCCCCAAGAAGCCGATCAAATTCGTATATAGCAGGTAATTTACCCCTTTGGGGGTAGTTTACTAAAGGTAGAATATTTCAATCTTCGCCGCTGAAAAAATTAAAATTCGTTTACAAACGCTACAGGCGGAATTGACACGTACCGCAAAAAAAATCGTCGCTGCATAAACGTTGCTGATAAACATAGGCTGAGTTCCTTTTAGTTACTTTTAAACAGGAAAGCAGAGCCAACGGTTAAGTTGGGCGTTCCTTTTAAAAATGTTACTTAGCACGGCAAATATTTTTTCCTCCCCCCTTGGTGCGGTTCAGTATGCCCCTCTCTATTTCCCATACGAACTAGAGTTAACTTTTTCTTAAAACAAAGCGTTTCGACAGAAGACAACGAAATTTGACATTAACAGCTGATCTGGTTTCGTCGTTAAAGTTCCCAGATCAGCAGTGGGCCGTAGCAAGCTCACGCGTCAGGTTGCGCCATGTTATTTTCTTCCGATTTTGGTGTTCTTTTAAGTGTTCCTGTGGCTGTTTTTTATGTAGTGTGTATTTTAAACATTTAACTTTTGGATTTTATATATTTTAGAGACAGATTTTCTTGGTGTTTATTATTTAAGTTTAATAGTGAGTACAAATACCATTTTGGTTAACTCATCTATTATCAAATCAATAAAGTGCTTAGTTGAACCCTCGGTTAAACCATTTACTTATCGTTATATACAGGATGTCTTATAACTAAGGGCAAATACAGCTGGAAGGGGATTCGTTAAGAAAGGTGTTTATTTAATGTTTCTTGTCATTTAGCATTTAAACGCATTTATCTTAAAAACTAATTGAAATATGATTAATGAAGTACAACTTTTTTACGTATAAAAAATCCTTCTTTCATAATTTGATGTAAAGTGGTCAGAAATGTGAGAGACAAGATACAGGGTGGCCCTTTAGTGTGGCAAAGTACAATAGCTCCGTTACTATTTCAAATACATTAAAAATATTAATACAAAAGTTGAAGGGCAGTAAGTGACTTATAACGTAAAATTATTTTTAACTTTATAGGGTGGCTCAAAAAAGCGGAACAATAAAAAATGTACTTTTTTCAAATGGAACACCCTGTATATTTTTTCATTTTTAAATTCCACATAAAATTATAATTATTTTTTATTAAATACATTATTAGTCTATACTTTATAGTTTCCGAGATATTGACTCTTGAAAAGTGACATTTTTGAACTTTGACAGCTTCTAGCTTTCTAACAGTACGTCTTAGAGCAAAACGGCTTACATGTCCCTATCTTTAATTTTTATTATCTTCCCAAAAAAATCAACTTCCGGTTAAACCGGATGTTACTCGAAAGCAGGAAATATAGTTGTTCCGGTTTAACTGGAAGTTGATTTTTTTGGGAAGATAATAAAAATTGAAGATAGGGACATGTAAGCCGTTTTGCTCTAAGACGTACTGTTAGAAAGTTAGAAGCTGTCAAAGTTCAAAAATGTCACTTTTCAAGAGTCAATATCTCGGAAACTATAAAGTATAGACTAATAATGTATTTAATAAAAAATAATTATAATTTTATGTGGAATTTAAAAATGAAAAAATATACAGGGTGTTCCATTTGAAAAAAGTACATTTTTTCTTGTTCCACTTTTTTGAGTCACCCTATAGAGTTAAAAATAATTTTACGTTATAAGTCACTTACTGCCCTTCAACTTTTGTATTAATATTTTTAATGTATTTGAAATAGTAACGGAGCTATTGTACTTTGCCACACTAAAGGGCCACCCTGTATATGCGAGAATTTATCATTATGTGTAGCTGGCGTTCTCTAGGAGGTATCTTAAAACTCACTATGGAATCCTGCTTCTTGCCTCAAAAATATAACTGCACCAAATTTGATTCATATCCGCTTACATCAAATCATCGCCAATTTTATAAAGTAAATATTTACTTGTATCACCCTGTATCTCTTTAACCATATAAGAAATGAAATTAAATGACATATTTTCAAGTCCACTATTTCCTGTTGCTATATAGCCCCTTAGTTACGGGACACCCCATTTATATCCATATATACAGTGACCGGCAGAAAGTGCGCAGCATATGGGAAAGCTTTTTATCTTTAAGGTGGGAGTATCAACGTGCTTGCCAACCTATAACCTATTTCGTGTAGATTTATTTATGTTTTCTAGCTTTTATACAAAATTTAAAGAAAATCAGTATCGACTTGATATTCTATAGGTAATAATTGACATATTTAATAAATATCAAGGAATTTCATAACTTATTTAAGGAGAATTGTATATCGAAAAATATCGGTTAAGATTTTTTTTAACATTATTATGTCATTGTCACTCATTGTTCTTTCACTATACAATTCTCCCAAAATTAGCAATGAAATAAATGGATATTTTTGTAATATATCAGATACTACCTAAATAATGTACCGAAGATATTGATTTTCTTTAAATGTTAGTTATTAAAATAATAAACTCAAAAAATCAACGCGAAATAGGTTATAGGTTGGCAATAGATTGAATGACGTTGAGAATTCAACCTTAAGTTTAGAAAATTAATTTTATTTTAGATAGGTTCTGCATGTTCTCAAACCAAAATAACACCCATTAAATCCGGTAAAAGGCTTATGGTGTACGAGGTAGGATAAAAAATTTGAAATTCCGCTAAGAGTAAAGTACCTCCATCTTTCATTTTAGAATATTTTTTTACTAGGAATTATTGTTTTAATTTCAAAGTTATACCCAAATTCCAAATTTCGCTTATTTTGGACAAAAAATGGATTTAATCGTGTTTTCTGAATAACCCTGTATAAAAAATCAATGGCAACCGAACAGTACGAAAATAAGATTTTCTGCACACTTTGTTAGAGATAACCGTCGATCACAAGTCCGATTAGTTTGTTTTCATAATATTATGGCTTTTTAAAATAAAAACATAAAAATATTAAATATTTTTGCTGCACACCGTATTTTATTTTCTGGGGGAACAAGTTAATTTCATCAACTGGTATTTTTTAATTAACATTGACTTAAAGCATCTCCTAATTAGTTTTTTATACATTGAAGTATGCATAGAAAGGTTCCATTTGATTCATAAGAAAAAAAAAATTAATTAAAAATATCTAGACTTCTTTCTCTGGGGTTACGTAAAAAACCAGGTGTATAAGTACAACTACTCCTAGATAATAAGGCGTTGTTGATAAGTATCGGCCTTTTAGAAATTTGGACCATCTGGAAAATGTTATAAAACAGTGTATCGCTAGAATCAATCCGGTTTTTTTAAGGAACGTAGCCAAAGAATTTAACAAAAGAACTATAAAATGTATAGAAAATGGAGGACATGTAGAAATATAAAGTTAAAATAATTATTGTTAATGTAAATAATCTTAATTAGCATTTTTTGTTTCCTATTCTTGAGTTAAAAAATGTATAACCTATTAGTTGGATTATCCTAAAAGTGTATTTGATAAATGAAAATAACCTAAAAATATTGATCCTTATTTTGCGTGACGAATAAAATCCGTTCAAAATATATTTTTAATTTAATTTTTTTTCTTTATAAATCAAAAGGAAACTTTCTATGCAAACTTCAATGTATAAGAAACTATTTAGGAGATGCTTTAAGTCAATGCAAATCAAAAAATATCAGTTAGATGAAATGAACTCCTTCCCTCAGAAAATAAAATACGGTGTGCAGCAAAAATATTTAATATTTTTATGTTTTTATTTTAAAAAGCCATAATATTATGAAAACAAACTAATCGGACTTATGATCGACGGTTATCTCTAACAAAGTCTGCAGAACATTTTATTTTCGTACTGTTCGGTTGCCATTGATTTTTTATACAGGGTTATTCAGAAAACACGATTAAATCAATTTTTTTGTCCAAAATAAGCGAAATTTGGAATTTGGGTATAACTTTGAAATCAAAACAATAATTCTTAGTAAAAAAATATTCTAAAATGAAAGATGGAGGTACTTTACTCTTAGCGGAATTTCAAATTTTTGATCCTACCTCGTATACCATAAGCCTTTTACCGGATTTAATGGGTGTTATTTTGGTTTGAGAACATGCAGAACCTATCTAAAATAAAATTAATTTTCTAAACTTAAAGATAAAAAAAAACTTTCCCATATGCTGCGCACTTTCTGCCGGTCACTGTATAATTCCCACAAAAGTAACAATATCAAAAGGGTTCCCCGAGGTGTTCCCAATATGGTGTTTTAATTAGACGTGCACCACAAAGCTTACACCTCGGAAAAAATGTATTACTTTTTTTCCTTGTATAATAAATACATAAATGCCTATTTTGCTTTTTATGAATAAAATACTGAAAGAAATAAATGTTCTTTTTTCCTTGAGTTTTATAATGTTTTCATATATTACTTATCTTGGTAGGTACGGGTCTGTCAATATTTTATTTTATAAATAATAAAATTAGTGCCATTGCACAGGAAGAAAAAATAATAACTACTTGTTATGTTTCACAAATTTATTCAGTTTCCTGGCACGTGTTTCGGCCCTTTCGGGTCATTTTCAAAGGAGTACAAGAAGGTACTAACCAACTAAACAGATTAAATTTCTGGAACATAACAAGTAGTTGTTATTTTTTCTTCCTGTGCAATGGAACAACAGTTTCACCAAGCATGTAGCCCAACAAAAATTAATTATAAATAAAATTAGTATGTAGGTACGCTATATCTTTACAAAATTTAACAGATGGCGAAAGCGAAGGTAAAAGAACTTAGTCCGGTTCTGTTTCTATAGCCAACCGCCTAACGTAAAATATACCAGACTTCAACAGGGTGCCATTAATGACAGGTGATGCGACTGATGCGGCGTTTTCTTACAATAGACAGTTTTCGTTTTATTGGCAAATTCAAACGGTTAACCATAACGAATACGAATACGAAGCCGCTATTTGACAGATAGTAAAAATAGTTTTCGTTCAATTCGCTTAACGTTAACGTTAAGTCGAATCGACAGTAAACATATCAAATATAACATAACCTATCTTTAATGGTTTGTGTTCATATTTTCATATACGTTTTGTGCTATCTTTTTTTTTTAAACATCATGATAGACGAAAGGTTGCTTTTATCCAGTGATTCGGATTTGGATGATGCCCTTCTCTTGGAGGTGCTTGATCGCCAGGACATTCAGTATCGAGCACAGTTGTATGGAAATTTCAATTTAGAAAACTATAATAATGCTGAATGCAAACTTTATTTGCGATCAAAAAAATGGTCATTACGCATGCGTTCCGTTTTCGCTATGGCTTTGTCTTCCGTCCGTTAGCTCCCGCCACTTATCCGTAACGATAACGATAAATGACAGCTCAAATTCTAAAGTTGTCAAATAGCGGCTATCGGAATCGCCTTTAAAAGACAACGAAAACTGTCTATTAATTTGACCTTATACGAAGTGTTCGCCAAGCGTTCCATCAACAAGTTAGCCAAGAGTTTTGCTTCGCTTTGCTGTTTAAAAGAAACAAATGGAAAGTAAGTATTGCTAACTTCACACATATCAAGAAATCCACAGAGAAAACGTAAAATAGAACAACAAAAATGGCGTCGAGCCGGTTCTGGAGTGTATTTTGAGCATGTCGCTAAACAAGGAAAAAAGAAAATTCAAAATATTTATAAAAAATTGTATATAATTTTATTTGACTTAAATCACAACGTTTCAACTGTATCTCCAGTCGTCTTCAGGTAAAGTAACTACAACTCTATTTATACTAGCTAGGTGCACTAAAGCAAGACAGATGGCTTCTTCAGGGGTCTCTCTAGCTGAATACTGTATTCTGCAGCTGACCATGCTTGATCCTTCATAACATGTGGTCAGAAGCTGAAATCCTGCATAAAGAACCACACTGGAAGAAGTTCAAAGACTGTTGCTAAACTGTTAAACGCATGACTGCGCCGATCTAAGTTATGCTCCAGTGCACCTAGCTAGAGCTGAATATTTTGCTTATTTAGTATTGACCTGAAGACGAATGGAGATTCTTTGCAGTTGAAACGTTGTCTAAAGCTATTATTCAAGAAACATCATTATCAGATAACAATAAAGTTGTCGAATGTCTTCAATTTTATTTAAAAACTGTATGTAAAAAACCTAATACTCCGCATTAGGAAGTTTTATCACTCACATAGCGTATTTAACTTTACATTGTAGACTGCGAAGTACAAGTACATACCTATACCCAGTGGCGGCTCGTGATAGTTGAAACGGGTGGTGCCAAAATATTAAAATAAAAATATTTAATGAGAATATAAAAAAACTCAAAAAAAACTTACCGATTAATTCAATGTTGCATCTAATAAAAATGTCTTAAATCACAGCATAAAATAAACAGTGTTCTAAAGAAATAACAAAAAAAAAATGTTCACTTACCACTTAAATTTTCTTATAAGAAAACTCCATACGTCTTTGCTTTTTATTTGAAAATGTTTCAATGACTTTATTATTGAAGTTATCAATACTGTTTATAAAATGTTTTTCCGCCGACAACACAGAACAGAACATTTTATTTGTCTCCTCGCACCCGCACAACCAACTGTTTTTTGAATAAATACTGTTATTGAATTTCCTAACACGCGATTTTTGTACACTTTGAGTTTTTGTTATAAGTAACTCTGGCAATGGACGACCCAATTCCTTAACTTGTATTTTCTTTTCTAATGAGAGAGAGGAAAATCGCGAATTTTTAAAAAAATCTATTTTATTCATTTTAAAACTGAATAAATTAAACCCGGAATATAACCCACTGACAAACTGACCTTCTACTAAACCTAACCTACAAAAGTCACAGAATAAAAATAGTCAAAACGAAAAGCTGTTAATAATAATTTAAACTTCATATTTGGACAGGGAAAACCGTATTAAAAACAGCCGCCATCTGGTATCTGGTAGTGGAAGCAAATCAAGGCCCAATCCCCAATTCGAGTGCGACTCTTCATTCTCGATAACTAAAGCACGTGTAAATCCACCAATCGCGGCTTGATGTAAGGACCCGGCCCGCCACGAAGGCATATGCGCCAGTAAGAGAAGGCGATATGTTTATTATCTCTCTCGTAAGCAAGGTGTTGTCTGGCCATCTCCGGGGAATTTTCCCAGTCTCAGGGAGTTTTTGCAGAGTTAGACGTTATCAGATATCTTAAATTTTAAATTATTCACATTCACGTTAAAAGAATGAAGCGTAGAGAGACTAAGTAATAATTATGAGTGTGAATAAATAGCTGGTGTACAGGTAGGGTAGGTAGGGCCATGGCACTGTGGCCCTACTGTAAAACCCGCCACTGCCTATACCTGACACAAACATAATCGGAATATAAAAAGCCACTATAAAAAGTACCCATTGTTTCAGCACGTAATGAAATGCCGAGGTGAATAAAAGAATAGCTTCTGTACGGTTCACGGTACTTTTTAACGACTCATTTTTCCTTTTCCGCGAATGTGTTCGACAGTATAGCGTTATGATATAGAAACGAATCAGCGTTTTATATAGAATACCTCCCACTTAATCAAGAATCGGTGGGACTCGTCAAATTTTTTTGAAATGCATTTTTTTTAGAAAAATTATTATTATTATACAAGGTGGATCATCAAAATGCTACGTGTATCACTTAAATTTTTTAGTAAAACTATTTTTCGAGATATTTTTACATTTTTACATTCAACTCTAGGAATTTTTCGTAAATCGTGCCCTATACCTAAAGTCAAATTAATCTAAGAACTCGCCACATCACCTGTCATTAATGTCACGCTGTAGAAGTCCGGTATATTTTACGTTAAGCGGTTGGCTACAGAAACAGAACCGGACTAAGTAAGAGAAGTAAGAAGCCTTCGCCATCTGTTAAATTTTGTAAGTGAATCTTAATATTTTGTAAAGATATAGCGTAGATACTAACTTTGTTCTTTATAAAATAAAATATTGACAGACCCGTACCTACCAAAATAACAATGTGAAAACATTATAAAACTAAAGGAACAGAAGGAAACACCATTTATTTCTTCTAGTATTTATTTATAAAAAGCAAAAATAGGTATTTATGTATTTATTATACAAGGAAAAAAACAACATTTTTTGCGAGGTGTAAGCTTTGTTGTGCACATCTAATTAATACGCCATATTGGGAACCCTTTTGATATTGTAACTTTTGTGGGAATTTTATATTTGGATATATACCGGGTGTCCACGGAAGGTGGTTCGTCCCTCTAACTTTTTTGTTTTTCAAGATAATGGAATAAAATTTGGGGGATTTGTATGCGACATAAAACTGCATATTTTGACAGTTGACTCAACATTATGGAACTTCCGGTCACCGGAAGTGACATAAACATAACACATGTTTTTTAAACAACAAACTAATTTAGTTTGGCAGAAGCTGTCGGCATGTCAATTTTCTTCAAGGCATGATTTTGTTTTATCAGTTTTGCTGATCACAGGCTACTTGATACATTTAAATCTAAATTTATTCTCAAAGGATGCTTTATTTTAGGAAAGTTCCAAGTTAACTTTTTAAAGTTTGTTAATGGCAGCTTTTCTAAAACCTAATAGTATATGGTATCAAAATAATCGTAATAATATCATCTTTTTTCTTAACTCGACGAGCCACCATGTTGCCGTTTAAAAAAAATGAGTTTTAAAATTAAAGATTAATATTTATTTAGCACATTGGACCAAAAATAGTAAAATTGTATTTTTCCCAAGATTAAAGAACTGAAATAAGTGATTTTAAGGTATTCATAGCCCTCTAGATAAAACAAAAAAATTGGAAAAAAATATTTTCTTGGTGACAAAAAGTGACAAGTGACACATCGTTGTATTTAGAATGTCATATGGACTCAAAAAAAGGAAAATATACCAGGTGTCCCATTTAAAAATCGAAAGTTTATGTCACTTCCGGTTAAACCGGAAGTTCTATAATGTTGAGTGTTGAGTCGCCTGTTAAAAAATGCAGTTTTATCTCGTATACAAATCTCCCAAATTTTATTCCATTATCTTGAAAAACAAAAAAGTTAGATGGGCGGACCACCTTCCGTGGACATGGACACCCGGTATACATATAGGGTGTCCTGTAACTAAGACGCTATACAGTAACAGGAGATAGTAGACTTGAAAACGTCATTTAATTTTATTTCTTATACGGTTAAAGAGCTACAGGGTGATCCAAGTAAATATTTACTTTATAAAATTGGCGACTTGATGTTAAGCTGATATGAATCAAATTGGGTGAAGTTATGTTTTTGAGCAAGAAGGAGGATTCCATAATAAATTTTAAGATATCACCTAGAGAACGCCAGCTCGCCAGCTACACAATATAAGTTTCATAAATTCTCGCATAATATATTTTTTGTCTCTCATCATTTATGACGATCGCTTTAGCTCAAATTATGGAAGAGAGATCTTTTATACGTAAAAAAGTTGTACTTCATTAATCTCGATTTTTCTATTAGTTTTTGAGATAATTGCGTTTAAATGCTAGATGGCAAGAAACATTTAAAAATAAACACACACACATCCTGTATATAACGAGAAGCAAATGGCTTAACTAGGCACTTTATTGATTCCATAATAGATGAGTTAACCAAAATGCTGTATGTACTCACCATTAAACTTAAATAATAAACACCAAGAAAATGTGTCTCTAAAATATATAATATCCAAAAGTAAAAAACACCAAAATCGGAAGAAAATAATATGACGCAACCTGACGCGTGATCTTCGTACGGCCCACTGCTGATCTGGGAACTTTTACGACGGAACCAGATCAGCTGTTAATGTCAAATGTCGTTGTCTTTTGTCGAAACGCTTTGAACTATATCTTCAACCGTTTAAGAAATATTAACACTTTAAGGCTTGTATGCACCATTGATATGTTTCTCGACTTAGCAACGTTCTGAACTTGAGTCACAATATTTAAGGCATTGACAATGATAATTGAAGACCTTGGTGCAAGAACCGGACAAGTCCATTTTTGGTCGAAATAACGATTTCCGTTAAAATGTATATGTATTAAAATATCGCCGATCGATTGGTACAAGAATCAGCCAAGTCCAAAGGAATGCAACGTTAATATATATCTTTAGGACTTGGCCGCTGGCATTCTTGGGTGCAAGAAACAGCTAAGTCCAGGACTTGTCCGGTATTTTCACCAACAGCTTCACAAAGCGTAGGGACTTGGCTGGGTGGGGGAATATGCGGAACAGTCAGGGTCTCGCTGGCAATAAGTTTGTTTATTCAGTACCTAACTGCTGTGATTTATTGAGAGTTTTCAGTTTTTGAAATAAAGCTCTTCAAAGTTATCATTTACGTTGTTACTTATTTTTTATAGTATTTTTGGTGCAAAAATCGGACAAGTCCAAATTTTCAAAAAATTCTAGCTCTTATGTTTCTTTATAATATTGTTTTTTAATGTTTCCCTATTAATTTTATTCTATATACCTACAAAAAAAACATGTCTATCTGTTTCTTATAGATATCCAAAAATAGAAAGTTTTTTTCAATTTCCAAAAACTTATAAAATATGGACCTGTCCGGTTCTTGCACCAAGGTCTTCAATTTGCTATTTAAGTTTGTTTTTTGTTTTTCCGGGATTTACTAAATCTTATTAAATATCGGTACTTATTAGGTACAGGGTCTTCCAACGAGGACTGAACAGGGGCTCATTTTTGAGCTTCCTTGTATTTAAAGAAAAATCCAAAATAGCCAATCGATGTACTTTTTCCTGCAGAATTCAAAAATGAAACCAAAAATTTATTCGAACCAGAAACAAAAGAGTTACGCTATGGATAAGGTGTTTTTTAAATGGAACATAGCTTTTTTTATACGATTTTTGGAACGAGTGATTTTTTTTTGTCCGTTCTGATTAAAATATTTAATATTGTGACAGCTATTTTTATTAAATTTTAATGTTTTATCCAGTATAATAACCTGTTTGAAACATACACTAGGTAATAAAGGTATAATCACCTTTGAATCCTTCAAAGTCAAAAAAATTGACAAATTTACTACAATATTGCCGAAATGACTTTGAAGGATTCAAAGGTGATTATACCTTTATTACCTAGTGTATGTTTCAAACAGGTTAAAGTTAAATTATACTGGATAAAACATTAAAATTTAATAAAAATAGCTGTCACAATATTAAATATTTTAATCAGAACGGACAAAAAAAAATCACTCGTTCCAAAAATCGTATAAAAAAAGCTATGTTCCATTTAAAAAACACCTTATCCATATGGGTAACTCTTTTGTTTCTGGTTCAAATAAATTTTTGGTTTCATTTTTGAATTCTGCAGGAAAAAGTACATCGATTGGCTATTTTGGATTTTTCTTGAAATACAAGGAAGCTCAAAAATGAGCCCCTGTTCAGTCCTCGTTGGAAGACCCTGTACACACCAAATTTTTATGTAACTCGGTATTATTGTAGTTACCTTTAGGCTCGCCTTAGAGTATCTTCCATGCGTTTAAAATGAGTTTAAAACGTGTAGATACAACCGCCAAGGTAAAAACAAAAATTTTCTGTTATCATCAGAGGATTTACTGCATATCTTATCTACAATGTGAAAATATTGTACATAGTTAAAGCTAGGTAGTATTTGTGTGTCGATAATATTTATTTATAAATTTTTATATTATGCAAGGTCCTCTGTACTAACTAGAGGGGCACTATCCCTTTTTAGACCAGGGTCGATAATTTTTGGAACCAAAAAAAAAAATAGTAGCATGAAACCCATTGGAAAGGGAAGAGACTATAACAAAAATGAAAGGAAAAATAATTTACGGGCGATCCGAGGTCGGGAAGTGGAAAGGGGTGAGTTTTTAAGGGTAGAAAACGATTTATCTCGATATCCGGCAAAACTACAAGTCCTATGGAAAAACGTTAAAAGGCAAAGTTGTAGGTAATAAAAAGATCTACAACTTTTGTATTTACACTTTTTTCACATAACCTTTTTTTCTTTTACAAAAAAAAATTTTTTTTTCACGAAATTTGATGAAAACGTACCTTTTTATGTCCCAAACACACTGTAATTTTTTTGATTTAAAATATTTATTTTTTCACCTTATTTTGACTTAATATCGAAAAAGCACCCTAATTTTCAATCGAAAATTCTCACGTCAAATTATCTGCTTTTTTAAAAAAGTCGGTGGGCCCTTTGTTCGTTGAAATCTCTACTTTCTGATGGTGTAAAAAAATATTCATTCGTTTTCTAGCTTTAAAAACTCACCCCTTTCCAGTTCCCGACCTCGGATCGCCCGTAAATTATTTTTCCTTTTATTTTTGTTATATTCTCTTCCTTTTCCAATGGGTTTCATCCTACTATTATATTTTTTTCACTTTTTACCATTTTCAAAGGCTTCAGCCCTGGTCTATTTATCGTTAGCATTATAATATTTCAACTACGCTAACCACGCTAACTTCATCTTTTTTTCCAGGTACCAAAATGAACTGCCAAAAAAAATCAAATCACGAGGGAAGGACGCCCACATGGTGCACGAAGAACTAGTCCAAACAATGAAATGGAAACAAATCCGGGGGAAGTTCTATCCTCAACTTAGTTATTTAGTCAAAGTAAACACTCCTAGGATGGTGATACAAGAAACGAAAAAGGCGTTTAGGAAATTACCCAATTTGGAACAGGCCATTACCGCTCTTAGTAATTTAAAAGGTGTTGGAACGACGATGGCAAGTGGTAAGTAAAAAAAAATAAAGCTCAGTATTGTACCGTGCGAGCAAAAATTATTTGCATCAAAGAAGGCTTGGATTAAAAAACGTAGGGCTTGGTTTAGATCACAATGATATGGGGACGATATATCTAACCAAATCTAGGTTAAAATTTTGTCAAATTCATATTATGACCTGATATGCCATGAGTAATAAAATAAGTAGACAAATACAAATTTATTTTTGTTGTGTACAAAATTAACAGACGGAACATACAGAAAGAAAAATAATTACATAAATTGCTGAAATTGGCCACCGCCATGCTCCAAGCATAAATTCACACGTCTCTTCATATTTTCGAAAGTGTTGACCAGCATCTCTGGAGAAATGTTACCACATTCTTGGATAATCCTTTCTTGTAATTGTTCTAAATTTGCAACTGGTGTTTTAAAAATAGTGTTCTTTAAATGAGGAAAAACGAAGTAATCCATAACCGTTAAACAAGGTGATCTAGGTGGGAATTCAAAGTCTGATCGAAACTGGTCAATCTGTCGTCGAAAAAATTGCGTAAGTAGTTAATAGTTTCGGCGGCTGTATGGGCGGTTGCACCGTCCTGTTTAAAATAGCCAAGACGTAGTTCGTCGTCAAGTAATTGCTCCACAAACGGATTTAAAATATTGTCTCTATACCGCTGTGCTGTAACTGTGTCATGGAAAAAAATAGGACCAACAATTCTTCTTCGGGAAACAGCTAACCAGACACCAATTTTTTGAGGGTGCAATTTGGACTCTACAAAAAAATGGGGATTTTCACTACTCCCCATGCGTGTATTCTGATAATTCACATAACCAGAGAGGTGGAACCAGGCTTCATCCGAAAAAGATGCCAGGTCTAATAAATCATTTATTTCCAATAAATTTTTGGTAAACTATTGAGAGTAATTCCTGCGTCTTTCAAAATTCGCGGCTTGTATTTCTTGGAATACTTGCACTTTATAAGGAAATACATTTAGCTGCTTCTTAAGAATAGTCCTGCATGTTTCATAAGATCTTCCGACTTCCTTAAACAGGCGTCTTATACAATTTGTTGGTGTATTTTGCATTATTTCACGAACGTTTGCAACAAGTTCTTCTGTTCTTACAGATGGTCTTCCTGCTCCTTTTTGGTGTTGTATAGAACCTGTTTCCCTAAACACAGCCACGCTTCTTTTCAGGCAATAATAAAAATCCCCAACAGTAAAAGCAACGTTGGGAAAATGTTCGTGAAAATCGTCCATGCACAAGCCCGGATTGTATTGCCACTCACCATCTACTCTAACCCCGTTTCGAAAATACGCTTCAACCATGAATGTTTTGTGCTGTTCCGTAAAGCCCATTGTGTGAATTGTTCAAGAAATTGAAAAAATTAGCGATGAATCAAATTACTTGTAACGACTGTCAAAGATGACGGAATAACTGATTGATTGTTAATTCGGGTAGTTACTGACACCCGACAGGTATTAAGCTCTACGGCTAAGCATTACGTCCTTAGATGCAAGGCCCTCTTGGATGCAAATAATTTTTATTCGTACGGTAGAACAATCGAGTTCCTTATATTATTGGGTGAGCCACTTTTGTGAATCACCAGGTAAGTATGATCTTTATTTACCGAAAATATCAATAAAAACATATTTCTATTAACTTCTCGTGTTCAGAAAACCCATTTCAGAACTTTGTACTACAAAGTTGATATCGACCTTCGCTGTAGAATAACAAAAAGTTCTAAAACGCGAACCAACGAGCGTAGAGCGAACGAGAGGCAAAAACCGCCTGCCTGCCAGTTGCACACCCAACGACCCAACCTGGCCAGCCTGGCGAGCAAGGTGTTCGAAACCATTTGCGTAAGAGCAGCCGCGTGTCGATAGGGGGAAACGAGATTAAAATTCGAGAGTTAACTAAGTAAATGAAAATTTAAAGAGAAAATTGCAAACGTTTCGGAACCAATAGATAAAATAAAAATTTGATGGAGTCTATCTATCCCATTACGTACAGTGTGACCAGTAAAGTCCGCATCCTATGGGATTTTTTTTATTAATAATTTTATTCGAAATTTGACTTTGGCATCAAGTTCTACTTCGATCGAGATGAAAATTAAGCAAAAAAAATAGTAGTCACGCGATTCGCATTATCTGTTAAATTTTAATTTTTTCCAAAAAATAATTCAAAAGTGGGGTTATTTCTGAAAGTATCGAAAAAAGTTATTAGAATTTTTTTTAAATGCAGTTTCTAGCCCACATGTAAAATTTTAGCTGCATAAGATAATTTTGATTTTTTACCCACCACTAAAACTTTAAGAAATTTAAGTTTAACAGACTCAATTAGTAGGTATTGTTGAAACTTTTTCCGTTAAATGTAACAACATTTCCGGTAAAGTAGGAGGTCAAGTAAGGAACAAATTGGATGCAACTGTAAAAAAGAATGAAGAATTTAAATACTTCACTGCAGTAAAAAGCATTTATGAGGGTAAACCATCCAACGAAGTTGTATCTTGGCCTTATATTTTGCTACCTAAGTTGCAGTATTGTCCGATTACATCAGTAGATGTTGAAAGAAGCTTCTCTTTGTATAAACATAGTTTTACAAGACAATCCTTTTTAGTTGAAAATTTTGAAAAATATTTGGTAATACAATTTTAGGTTAAAAAATTGTTTACTTTTGTTTTATTTTTTGAATTTTTTAAAAAATTTAAAACATATTTTTTAGAACCCAATGTGTTTCTTTACCTTATTTTACTAGAATAAATTAAGAAATATTGGCATATTTGGTAAAAAAATGCAAATAACTCCATATTTTATTCTAAAGGCATACAAGGCCTATGTATGCGCATATTTTAGCTGAATTTAAGTGCATATAATCCGCCCTTTATTAATAACAATAGGCTAGGCCTAGAGGTGCTATTTTAATAAACCAGGTCTTATAGAGATTAACAATTCAACTTTTTTCATAGGCCTGTGCTTAGCTCTTAAAAAAAGTTGCGTAAAACAAGAAGTCATAGTGTGGAAAGGGGGTAAAACATCTGACCACTTAGTAGGGCTGAAATCAATTCAATAATAATAATAATAATAATAATAATAATAATAATAATAATAATAATAATAAAATTATTTAAAAAATTTAATAATATAATAAATATGTTTATGTTGTCTTCGATAAACTTATTCTTCAACCCCTGAAGCTGAGCTTGTTAGGGGCAAATCTTATTTTTTGTTTTAGTATGTAAAATCATAAATCATAAATATGCATTAAAAATCAAGTTTTTTAAAGTAAAAATGTTAATTTATAGTATAAACGCAGCTTTTTTGAAGAAATATATTACCTATAATAAAATTATTAATTTATAATTTTTAAGTAAAAAATATTACTTACATAAATTATTCAGAACAATAATTAATTAAAGCATTTCTAAAAATATTTTCAAATTGTCCGTTTTTAATATCCATGTTTTTATTTCGACTTAAAATTTTTTTAATGAAATCAATTTTTAAATTTTTGTTGGTAAATAATCGTTTAAATAAAAACATAAATATTTGAAATTTTTTTGTCCTATGGACTTATTTATTTTAGGTTTTATGGTTATTTCATTTTTATGACGTGTATTATGATTATGGTTTTTAAATTGTATAAGGTTTTTATTTTTAAATATATATATTAAGATGTTATAAATGTAAAGTTGTCTTATGTTCAACTTTTTTGTTTCTGAATATAATTCTTTTAAAGGATAAAGATAATCTTTATTGTATATAATTTTTAGAAACCTTTTTTGTAATATTTCTAATTTTTTAACTAAAGTTCTATTTATTCCTCCCCAACCTAAGATTCCGTAATTTAAATGAGTTTTAACTAACGCGTAATATAATATTTCCATATGTCTTACATTTAAAATTTTTTTAATGTTTTTAAAAATCGGTAGTAAACTTCTTAATTTTTTAATTAAGTATTCTATGTGAAAATTCCAATTTAATTTACTGTCAAAAATAATTACTAAATATTTTATTTTATTAACTTTAAAAAATTGAATGTCGTCATTTATTTGAATACTATTCATATTTTGTGGTAGGTTATTTAGGTTTAAAGTAAAAGGAATATAATTTGTTTTATTAAAATTGATTGTTAACAAATTGTTACCAAACCAATTTTTTATAATTTTAAAATCTTTTTTAATGTTATTATTTAAGTTTTCCCAATTTGTATCGGTATAAAAAATTGTAGTATCATCTGCAAAACTATGAATTTGTCCATCGCAATTTATACTAAATAAGTCATTAATTTTTTTTTCACCCTTACAATAGAAGTAACTTTAGCAAAATCGTACTACTTTTCCTGCGACTTCTCAAATTTAAAACTCGTCAGGTGTTACCTTGCTGCATGTTACCGTATATTAGCAGAACCAGATACCTACCTATAGAAAGGTAAACTGAGTAGAACAGAACAACACCGAGGCAATAATTTTATGTCGCCGTTGATGTGTTTGCAATAATTATTATTATTTATAAGAATAGTTGCTTACGTTTCTATGTTTTTACATTTGATGTTATTGAGAATGTAGCATTTTTGAAAAAGCAACCAGCTTTGATATTGGACATAAAGGTCGTTATTTAGTTTTTAATCGTGTCAAATTTGGCACAATAAAAATTAGCAACTACCGTGCGAGCAAAAATTATTTGCATCAAAGAGGGCTTGGATTAAAAAACGTAGAGCTTGGTTTAGATCACAATGATATGGGGACGATATATTATCCAACCAAATCTAGGTTAAAATTTTGTCAAATTCATATTATGACATAATATGCCAAACTAATGAGTAATAAAATAAGTAGACAAATACAAATTTATTTTTGTTGTTTACAAAATTAACAAAGTAAGAATATACAGAAAGAAAAAGAAAAATAATTACATAAATTGCTAAAATTGGCCACCGCCATTCTCCAAGCATAAATTCACACGTCTCTTTATATTTTCAAAAGTGATGACCAGCTTCTCTGGAGAAATGTTACCACATTCTTGGATAATCCTTTCTTGTAATTGTTCTAAATTTGTATTTACACAATTTATACTTGCTCTTTATAAGGAAATAAATTTAGCTGCTTCTTAAGAATAGTCCTGCATGTTTCATAAGATATTCCCACTTCTTGGGACAGGAGTCTTATACAATTTGTTGGCGTATTTTGCATTATTTCACGAACGTTTGCAACAAGTTCTTCTGTTCTTCCTGCTCCTTGTTTGTGTTGTATAGAACCTATTAAGCTCTACGGCTAAATTATGGAGAACTAGAGGGTAGGAGGCCCATCGACAATGGCAGCATTTTAAAATTTTGTCCCGGTTTTTTGGTTAGTTGGCTATTGGCCGACAGATGCTCTCGCGTCGCATGTGGGCTGGTGTCGTCTTCTTCTTCGTTTTTTACTTTTACTTTTGACATTTTATTTTTGAAAGAACAAATGACGTTTGAAGACAAGACGAGACAAATAACGTTGTATTGTAATTGATTTCCATATTTATAATGAATAATGGTACAATTTATAAAAGTATAGTTTGCTTTGTGTCGGGGTGTAAGACAGGATCTTTTTCAGAGAGGAAACGCAGCCAAATAAGCCTCTTTCTAGCTCCAATGGTTGTTGGAATGTTTAATACCCTGTCTTTTAAAAACCAAGCATCGTTGGAACTTTATACAGGCCGAGTTTACTAATAAGTATAACAAAGTAAGTGTAAATTCATATAAAAGTCCTTATTTGTTCCTTAAAGAACTAATTTAAATAAAAATAGTTATCGCGCCCATAAGAAACCATTTATTTGATAGCCCACTTCGAACACGAGCGCCATCTTACGGCGACTCGTAAAGCTGAATTACCGATGCTAATTTGGGACCGAATCCAATGCATTGCGATCGGCCTACTACCTCAAGTCCTCCATAGGCTAAACATTACGTCCTCAGATGCAAGGCCCTCTTTGATGCAAATAATTTTTGCTCGCACGGTATAAATGCGATGAAAGTTTTCTGGTAAAATAAAATTCATTTCGTAATATAAATTAAAATATCTAACTAAAAATAACTAGCAAAACTATCATTTGTATGAGTTACAGGATACCCTCTGGGATTTATGTAATTGGCGGAGTCTCTTTTAGTTACTTTTAAACAGCAAAGCAAAACCAACGGCTAAGTTGAGTGTTCTTTTTAAAAATGTAACTTAGCACAGCAAATATTCTCCATCACTCTTTACATTTCTCATACGATTATACGATATTGTTCGCGCAGCGTTCCTTTAGCAACTTAGCTAAGCTTTGCTATTTAAAAGAAGCCGTTTCGTTTAAACAGCAAAGCAAAGTAAAAATCTTTACTTGGCTAAGTTGTCGCTTAGTAAGTCGCGAACAACTTCGTATAGTTCGTATGGGCAATAGAAAGGGGCATACTTATCCGCGGCAAGGGGGGAGGGAAAAATATTTGCTGTGCTAAGTTAAATTTTTAAAAGGAACGCTCAACGTAGCCATTGGCGTTGCTATTTAAAGAAAGCTTAAAAGAACTCTGCTAATAGCAAGTGAGCCATTTAGACAAAATTTAACAGATGGCGAAGACGAAGGTAAAAGAACTTGGTCGGGTTATTTTTCTGTAGCCAACCGCTTAACATACCAGACTTCAAGAGAGTGACAGGTGATGCGGCGAGTTCTTAGATTAATTTGACTTTACTTCTTGGATTTTAATTTGAAGAAGTAGTCCATGCTTAAAGTGGAGTTGAAAGTATAGGAAAGAAAGAAAAAACTAAAACGCTTCCTCCACAAAATTTAATGGAATATAGAAATTCTTTCGGGGTCTCTTCATGTTTCTAACGTAGAAACGTTTATCATAGGAGACAGAAAATTTATATAGTGCTGATGGTATTAGCAGAAGAGAAAATGGTATAAAACCGTAATGGAGCTTTTATGGCATTGAAAAATTGAAATGTAGAAGTAAAAACATATATAAAAAAAGGCTAAGGAGAGTTAAAACATGCTGAGCATGTGAAGAAAGTTATTAAAAAAAGTCTAAACAACCAAATAAAATGGGGAAAAAGAAAAATACATTCTAAAGAGAAGGCGTCGAGGATTTTTAAAAAATTTTATACAGGGTGTCTCACGGTCGATGGTACCTTAGACGTTTCTGACGAATCAGTAAAGAAATCGTTCTGAAAATTTGGTCGCGTACATAAACGGACATGCTCTACCAACCTAAAATATTTTTAACAATACAGTGTTGCCGCTTCCACATAAAAATAATAGTAACTTCGATTTTTTAAATGCAACACCATATATTTTATTTTATTTTCGAAACCCCCATTACTTTCCTTACAATTTTTATTAACTCTACTCTATACTTATCTCTTACCGTTTGTAAGATTTCCGTTTTTTTTTTGTCCAAAACGTCACTTTTAAAAATGCTGATAATTTTAAACTCTAAAACACTGAAATTTGGTAAATAGTTAACTAATGCCATAGGGCTCTTTGCCCTAGTCCCAAATCTTAGTTGCAATATACAGGGTGGTTGAAAAATACACTTATTCTGGTAGCTTGAAAAAGTGACCATAAGTCCTTTTTTTCAAATGTAACACCCTGTATATTATTACGGATTTGGAAAGCTGCTAAAACTTCACTTAATTCTTGTATGTCATACCTGTACCTTACTAACTAGTTTAACCATTTTTTTGACGTATTAAGCATAATTTGTAAAATGTTCTATACAATTCAATTTTTATTCGGTTATTAGTAAGTTAGCCATGACAAAAACTAATGTTTACGTATGTTACTATATGGTTATCGTTTTGACATTTCATTAAGTTTAGATACAAGATATAAATACACTTTAAAGTCATGGAAGAAAACTATACAAATGCAGTTTTTATGAATTTATTTATTTCATTTTGACAAGGTGTGTTTGCATTAACATGCAAAAAACACTAAAATTAAATTTTTCTTGAAATCCATGCAGTCAACACCCGCATATTAAAGTGTTTGGATGTAAACTTCCAGAGTTTTAAACATCTGTTAAAATAGCACTTTATTAGTTATCATTTTAGTTGTCTTTTATTATTTGACTACCTAGTTAACATTTAATAAAATTGTCCTGGATCCTTATCAATTTTCTAAGATTCATTGGCGGTAAATTAGAGTAAATTTCGTTAAACTTTATACATGTCCTGGCGATAATTCTACCACATTGTCAAAATAAAATAAATAAATTCATAAGAACTGCATTTGTATAGTTTTCTTCCATGACTTTAAACTGTATTTCTATCTTGTATCTAAACTTAATGAAATGTCAAAACGATAACCATAGTAACATACGTAAACATTAGTTTTTGTCATGGCTAACTTACTAATAACCGAATAAAAAATTAATTGTATAGAAAATTTTACAAATTATGCTTAATACGTCAAAAAAAATGGTTAAACTAGTTAGTTAGGTACAGGTATGTATAAAAGAATTAAGTTAAATTTTAGCAGCTTTTCAAATCCGTAATAATATACAGGTGTTACATTTGAAAAAAAAGTGTGAATAAGTGTATTTTTCAACCACCCTGTATATTGCAACTAAGATTTGGGACTAGGGCAAAGAGCCCTACGGTATTAGTTAACTATTTACCAAATTTCAGGGTTTCAGTGTTTTAGAGTTTAAAATTATCAGCATTTTTAAAAGTGACGTTTTCGGACAAGAAAAACGGAAATTTATTTATATCTTAGAAAGGGTAAGAGATAAGTATAGAGTAGAGTTAATACCAATTGTAAGGAAAGTAATGGGGGTTTCAAAAATAAAATATATGGTATTGCATTTAAAAAATCGAAGTTAATATTATTTTTGTGTGGAAGCGGCAACACTGTTTTGTTAAAAATATTTTAGGTTGGTACAGCATGTCCGTTTATGTACGCGACCAAATTTTCAGAACGATTCCTTTACTGGTTCGTTAGAAACGTCTAAGGTACCATCGACCGTGAGACACCCTGTATAAAATTTTTTGTGAAATTATTGATATGCCTGTAAGACAGTATAACGATAAGAATTGTTATTTGTAGAAGTCATAATCTGTAAAAATAGAAGTCAAAATTGTTGAAGAATGGTTTTTGGGGTACTGGGGGTTAAAGCACAGTAACCCCTCGAGAGAGTTATTTAAATATGCTGAAATTAGTAATGTATCACACATTTTAGAAAATTAAAACATTTTTTTTTATGTTCAAGTCCACGTATAGCGGAGAGTGAATGAATGAAGAATTCATTCCTATTCTTCGATTTTGTTGCAAATCATGAAAACTTTACAAGTTAGCCGATATTTGCTTAAAGTTGTGAGTAATCTACTTCATGATCGTGAAGAAAAAGTGTCTCAGGCAAGAAGGGAAAACGAAACATCCCAAACGTGAATAACGTACTAATAATTATTATAAACAAATCCATGAATTCGTATTTGGCGGTTCAATACAGACCAGTTTCATGTAAAAAAAACCGTTACATTTCGCACCACGAATGCCTAAAATAATAATATATAAATAAACCAATCTTTTTTTTTTTATTTCTAGCTCTCCTAGCCGCCGCCTGTCCCGATTCAGCCCCCTTCATGGCTGACGAGTGCCTGATGGCCATTCCGGACATAGAAGGAATCGATTACACCACAAAAGAGTACCTGAAATTCGCCCAACACATTAGTTCTGTAGCCGAAAGATTAAACTCGGACGCAGAAAGGTTAGGAAACGCCACCCGTTGGTCACCACACAAGGTCGAATTGGCCATTTGGACACATTACGTTGTTTCGGACTTAAAACCTGAATTATTAGACGGTAAGTAACTGTACTATTCACTGTTAGCAGCATTATTTTTGTAATAATTTATGTTTTTGCAGATATTCAAATTGAAAATGGAAGCATAATCCCTCCATCTCTGGCGGCACTTCATCAAAATGGAGACTCGTTAGACGCAGATGCCACCATTACCTCCGATGAAAGTAATTCAGCAGGTAAATTTTAGTGATTTATATTAAAAAATACATACAATATTTTAAAAACTAGACGGTGTTAAATACCGTGCGAGCAAAAATTATTTGCATCAAAGAGGGCTTGGATTACAAAACGTGGGGCTTGGTTTAGATCACAATTATATGGGGACGATATATCTAACCAAATCGAGGTTAAAATTTTGTCAAATTCATATTATGACATGATATGCCAAACTAAGGAGTAATAAAATAAGTAGACAAATACAAATTTATTTTTGTTGTTTACAAAATTAACAAAGTAAGAATATACAGAAAGAAAAAGGATTACATAAATTGCTGAAATTGGCCACCGCCATGCTCCAAGCATAAATTCACACGTCTCTTCATATTTTCGAAAGTGCATGTTGACCAGCATCTCTGGAGAAATGTTACCACATTCTTGGATAATCCTTTCTTGTAATTGTTCTAAATTTGCAACTGGTGTTTTAAAAATAGTATTCTTTAAATGAGGAAAAACGAAGTAATTCATAACCGTTAAACAAGGTGATCTAGGTGGGAATTCAAAGTCTGATCGAAACTGATCAATCTGTCGTCGAAAAAATTGCGTAAGTAGTTAATAGTTTCGGCGGCTGTATGGGCGGTTGCACCGTCCTGTTGAAAATATCCAAAACGTAGTTCGTCGTCAACTAATTGCTCCACAAATGGATTCAAAACATTGTCTCTATACAGCTGTGTTGTAATTGTGTCATGGAAAAAAATAGGACCAACAATTCTTCTTCGGGAAACAGCTAACCAGACACCACTTTTTTAAGGGTGCAATGTGGACAATGGGGATTTTCACTACTTTACATGCGTGTATTCTGAGAATTCACATAATCGGAGAGGTGGAACCAGGCTTCATCCGAAAAAAAGTCAATAAACTTTGGGTAAACCATTGAGAGGAATTCCTGCGTCTTTCAAAATCTGCGGTTTGTATTTTTTGGAATACTTGCACTTTATAAGGAAATAAATTTAGCTGCTTCTTAAGAATAGTCTTGCATGTTCCATAAGATCTTCCCACTTCTTGGGACAGGCGTCTTATACAACTTGTTGGCGTATTTTGCATTATTTCACGAACGTTTGCAACAAGTTCTTCTGTTCTTACAGATGGTCTTCCTGCTTCTTTTTTCTGTTGTATAGAACCTGTTTCCCTAAACACAGCCACGGTTCTTTTCAGGCAATGATAAAAATCCCCAGCAATAAAAGCAACGTTAGGGTTCGTGAAAATCGTCCATGCACAAACCAGGATTGTTTTGTCACTAACCATATACTCTAACCCTGTTTTGAAAATACGCTTCATGTTTTGTGATAATGAATGTGAAATGTTTTGTGCTGTTCCGTAAAGCCCATTGTGTGAATTGTTCAAGAAATTGTAAAAATTAGCGATGAATCGAATTACTTGTAACGGCTGTCAAAGATGACGGAATAACAGATTGATTGCTAATTCAGGTAGTTACTGACACCCAACAGGTATTAAGCTCTACGGTTAAGCATTACGTCCTTAGATGCAAGGCCCTCTTTGATGCAAATAATGTTTGCTCGCACGGTGTTATTATTATTAATAAATCTGCCGAAGTAATTCGGGATCAAACCAGTGGCGCAGCGAGGGGGGGTTTAGGGGTTAACCCCCCCCTCCCACCCCCCAGACGCCCGGACTAAGTACTTTATATTATGTTTTGTGTTCTATATTATATTCTCTTTTTTAATAGGTACTCTTCTTAATTTTTTTTTGAAAACCCCCCCTAATACAAAATTCTGGCTGCGCCACTGGATCAAACCAGTTCTCCAGTTGCCATGCGAGAACGCTATCGTTTGTGCTGGCTTCCTTCTACACTTTTAATTTTGCTACAGGTGGCGTTCCTCCCTTAAACGGTAAAGCCACTGCTGCCGAGACCATGCCCACTGCCGCTCTTGACGAGGACACGCGGGACACCACCACGTCGTTCGCGGACACCGACAACGGCAGCCCTGCGGTGTCCGCAGACGACGAGCTGGGGGAAAATTCTGCTTCAGTGTCGAGCGTCAGTGAGTCGACCAAGGATTCCATACAGGTGAGAGGAGGATTTTTCTTGTCAAATTGTTGTAGGAGGCAGGGCCGTATCTGAACCAAAATTTTGGGGGGGGTTAGACCAGTGGCAAAAAATACTAGTTATACTTTAAACATACATTTAAACATACACACAAACAAACATATAAGGATTTTATTGTTTTCGGGGGGGGTTTGAACCCCTAAAACCCCCCCTCAGATACGGCCCTGGTAGGAGGGGTTTTGCACTCTCGCTAAACAAAACGTTAAATGCAATAGCTCACATAGTGGAGTCAATCTACGGAAAAATGAGGTGAGGTCCGTAAAAATTTGATAGAGGTTGGGGACGTGGAAAAAGTTGTTTCTTGTGATAAGAGTAAAGATATTCCAAAATTTCGACAAAAAATATTGATCGGAACCATCCCAAAAATCCAAAAAACTGTTTTTTTTTGGGTTTTTTTTAGGTCATTTTTGAAGTTTAATTTTTTTTGGACCCCTTAGACTTCTAACTAAGATTTGGAAGTTGAACCCTTTTATTGTCAATGTTCAAGGAAGCTTTAGTTCAAATTTGGAATCTTTGCGATCATTACTTCCCCTAAAAGATATATATATATATACGTTTTTCGGACTAAAACTTGAAATTAGGCTATATTGGTTAAATCTTCACCAAATTGGATGAAATTTGATGTAAAGGTGGGTCATGGTGACCACAATAAGTGATCCAAAGATGAAGTCAAAATAAGAAATATTTTCGATAAAAATCCAAAATTTTGAGTTTTTTCCCAAATTTTGAAACTGATGGGGGTCAAATAAATCGCAGAGTACTCTACTTAGGCTCAAATTAAAGGCTATTTTATATAGTTTAACGTGGTATAACTTGTTTTCCAAGATTCGCTCATTTGTTGGCCATTTACGCCATATATACATATATGCGCGCGCTGATTTCCCACTTTTATTGTATTATAATGGTATTTTTTTACTATAATATTGTATTTAGCGTATATGCTTTTTCTTACATAATTATATATGTAAGAAAACATATACATTATTTATTTGGGGTTCGTTTGTGACAAGATAATATTTTTTTTCTACAACTGTCAAAAAAAGATTACTTTTTTTGGTTACTATGGATGCACAAAACGTCGCTTTCTTTCACCGTAAAAAAATGTCATTTTTTCACCGTGAAAAAATGATATTTTTTCACGGCAAGCTCAGCTGATTGATGTTTTCGTATAAAAATGCAAAAATTAATTTCCAAAACATTTTTTATAAAAAAATTTATTATTAAAGTGAATTAAATTAACAATCTTAAAAATAAAATGTATTTTATCATCGGATTCCTTTATAAATCTTGCTACATCCTCCTTTGTTAATACTTTAGACTTCTTTCCTCTATATCCAATGGATTTGCTCTTTAAAAATGGAACCAATTTAGTAAACCGCTGCAGATCAATATTTTCCTTTATATTTAGGGTACTTTTAAGCATCGAATAGGTACTTCATAGTGTAGGTGGCTTTAAAATTTTCGACTTTTCCTCCAAATAACAGAGCAAAACATTTTCTGTTACTGTTTTTACTTTCTTTATATTGCACCATTCGCGAAACTGAGTGTACACTTTCTTATATTTGATTCTTGATTTTACGGGCAAAAGATTTGATATAACGATTTCTGCCGCATCCGTAATTTCGTGAGGCGTCTCACTATCACTTTCAGACATTTAAATGGTATCAAACTTGAGCAAACAACTATAAACTTTTGACACGAAAAAAGATAGATTTGACAATCAATAAAATTTAAACAATTTTAGGTTTCCATAGTAATGGGAACAGGTGTAAGAAATAATACCTTAAATGAATTATGATTTTAGATTTTTTCTCTAAACACGATAAAAAATAGTTAACAAGAAACAGTTGTAGAAAAAATGTTGTTTTTATTTCGCGCGCAAAAGTGTTTTTATGGCACATTTGATTGAATTTTTAACCTCGACCTAACGGTCTCGGTAAAAATTTACAATCTCATATGCCATTAAAAAAACACCTATTTTGCGCACTTAATACAAAAATAACTATTTTTACTACACCTCCGTTATTATGGTATATTATATACTAATACAACTTTTTTTTTATTTTAAAAATAAATCATTTGCGGTTTTTTTAATTCAAGACGCGACAAAAATTTTCTTCTCATGATGCCTACTACTATTATGAGATAAAAATTATTTTTAAATCAATGACAGGTAAAAAAATTGTGTATCTTATGTTTCTTTTTTCCTTCGAATTTTTTAACTGCTGCAGCAATGCTGTTAGCAGACATGTATATTTTATAACATTTAAAATTAAATTCTTTTTCTTTCATATTGATCAATGATCTATGTTATCACACCTCTGATGCCGACTGGAATGACGCATGTTTTTTAAACCATCTTCTTTAACATTGATGATTTCATCCAATGGTTTCAGTTCGTCAGAACATATTACACAAATGTTACTTTCCATGATTATTAACCACTTATAATTCAAATAATAATATATTATATATCAAGCATTAAATGGTGACTGTTATTAAAACTCAATAACCGAAGGGAAATTGTCAGAACAGATAAAATCAAGATATCATGTTGTTGCCACGGTAACCAGCGCTGGGACTTGGCGTTCATGGCATGCTTAGTTTTTTATTATTTATTATATTCGATATTATTATTGAGCAAACACATATATAATGAACATATAATACAATAATATAATATAATATAATATAATATAACATAATAATATTTATATATAAAACGCTAAATACAATATTATAGTAAAAAAATACCATTATAATACAATAAAAGTGGGAAATCAGCGCGCGCATATTATATACGGCGTAAATGGCCAACAAATGAGCGAATCTTGGAAAACAAGTTATACCACGTTAAACTATATAAAATAGCCTTTAATTTGAGCCTAAGTAGACTACTCTGCGATTTATTTGACAGGATGGGGGTCAGTTTCAAAATTTGGGAAAACACTCAAAATTTTGGATTTTTATCGAAAATATTTCTTATTTTGACTTCATCTTTGGATCACTTATTGTGGTCACCATGACCCACCTTTACACCAAATTTCATCCAATTTGGTGAAGATTTGACCAATATAGCCTAATTTCAAGTTTTAGTCCGAAAAACGTATATATATATATATCTTTTAGGGGAAGTAATGATCGCAAAGATTCCAAATTTGAACTAAAGCTTCCTTGAACATTGCCAATAAAAGGGTTCAACTCCCAAATCTTAGTTAAAAGTCTAAGGGGTCCAAAAAAAAATTAAACTTCAAAAATGACCTAAAAAAACCCAAAACACCAGTTTTTTGGATTTTTGGGATGGTTCCGATCAATATTTTTTGTCGAAATTTTGGAATATCTTTACTCTTATCACAAGAAACAACTTTTTCCACGTCCCCAACCTCTTTCAAAATTTTACGGACTTCAACTCATTTTTCCGTAGATTGACTCCACTAACAAGTAGCAGATTTAGACGCAAATTGAACACAAATTCTTTGCTAAGAAACATTTCCTATTCAAATATCAAACAATGATCTGGTGCCTATAGATGAGACACTAACAAATGAACCTATTGACAAAATCGTATTCCATTCTGAAGTAAATCAACATACAAATGTCGCCCCTCCACTTTTTATTTGCCAAACTTACGCTGTTAGAAGTATGAAACCTTATGAAAAGTCTGCAGTATGGCAACGCATCAGTACGAGATCCGCCCCCAAAGATGTTACCCTTATATTTTTTATTTCTTATCACCTATTTCTTATTGCATATTGCTTTTTTTTTTATTGTGTCTCGGCTTTTATCAACCATTTTACATTATTGATTGTAACTTAACTTTTAAAATGTCTTTATTCCAAACTAACTTTCACAGTTCATTACATGGAAAGTGACAACGTAATATAGAAAATAATAACCATTAAGAAAAATAACAATAAAAAAAATGGAAGTTAATCCAATTTAATTCATTAATAAAATCAATTAAAAAAAATAGTATAAATAATTTAATTTAGTAAATATCTCTTTAATTGTTTTTTAAAAGTTGCCAATTTTTCAATTTTTCGGATATTTTTTGGAAGATTGTTATATTTTATTATTCCGTCAAAAGCGATTTTTTTCCGTAATTACCTTTTACTGGTATAGTTTGATAATTTATACAACGTCTGGTGTTATGATCATGTAATGTCTTATTCTCCTGAAGTGTTATGTTTGATTATTTTCTTTTAAAATAATAGAGTGAATTAAAATACAAATTTTTAATTTATAAATACTTTGAACGTGTAAATACCCTTTCGGTCTATATAGATTAACAGTTGGTTCTAAATGTGGTAATTTGTGTATACATTTAATAACTTTATTTTGCAATTTTTGTAATGGTTTTAAGTTTGATAAACAAGCAGATCCTCATGCAGAAGCTAAGTATTGTAATTTTGAATGTATTATTGAAAAATATATATTTTTTAAGTATTTCAAAGGAATGAAATATCTAGCTCTATACAAAACAGATACCAAAGGAGATATCAACTTGATAATATACTGGATATGGCATTTTCAATTTAAATTTTCGTCTAAAACTAATCCTAAAAATTGAATATTTTCATTATTAAATGTTAAGGGGTTACTGATGGAATTTATTTTATTTTTAGTTATAAACATAAAAGAAAATGTCGTAAAATTTAACGTAAGTTTTGATTGAAGCCAAGAAATAATTATTTTTAAATCATTATTAATATCAAAATACATTTCTGCAAGAGTTTTAGCAAAATAAATAATTGTTGTATCATCTGCAAACAGCTTTATTTTGCCCATTCTTTAAGTTCAATTTGGAAACGGAATTAATGTAAATTAAGAATAATAACATATATCAAATATTTCTGTGGGTTCTTTTCTGTTGTTTTAGGTTATGTAAGTCGTTTTTACTTTAGCTACGTTTGTTGTTTCGCATCGGCCAACAGTGTTTCTGTTTCGATAAAGTATCTATTAATTCTAGCTACAAAACATTATATAAACTCAATACTAGAAATTGTGTCTCGACTTCATTTTGCACCAGAATAATATCTAGCGTTCTAGAGGCCATTTTGACAAAGGAACTTTTATCTTGTTACAATAGGTTTAAATTAAATTCCTGCATATTTTGAAATGCCGTAAAGTTGTCACCTTATTTCCATTTTACTAAACAATTTAATTTAAAAAATAAATAAGTAAAATTTTAAAAATATTTTCAATTTTATTTTTTTTTGCATAATATTATTTTTTCTGTAAATGCGAATAAATTGAGAGCTCGTTAAAAATATAAAGCTAAATTGCATGATCGCATTTGTTCCGTCAATTCTTTTTGGTTCTCTTTTGCAATAACTAAGCGAAATAAATCATGGCTTATAGAAAATACACACAAATGCATTATGGCGAAATTATTTCGTCTTTATATTGTTTTTCTTCTATTTAACAACGTGCAGGTGAATATTTGTTTCCTTATTGTGTCCATTTTAACATCCTGAAAGTTTGATCTGCCACAATTAAATAAACATTTTTAACAGAACAGTTTAGATTATGCGTCGAAACAGCGAAATGCACAGCTAGTAAAGTATTTTTCACAATAAATGGTCGACTCCGTTTAACTACCTGGGACGTTTTGCAAGAGCTCGGCCATGAAAATGCAAATAAACTGTCGGTCAGGGTCGGATTATAATAGCAGGTAATATTTAACTATCTTGTGCTTGCGATAACATATTTCAGAATAACGAATTAAATATCTAAAGTCCTACCCTGTAGTGTATTTGCTTGTTGATTGTGTATAACAATGGGATTAAACCGATAGTTTTATTGCAGTCAATAAGTCGATACCATTTAGGGTGAAAAATACTTTACCAAACCACTCCGTGTGTGTGTGTAAAAATGCTCTTGGGCAGCGGTGAACACTGACTATTTATTTCTTCCTTTTTGTAGGACGAAGACTCGAACAGTATCGGCTTTGCGGCCAAGCGACCGTTGGACGTTATCTCAGCTGAGGGACCTCCGTCGGCCAAAAAGATCCGGGAGGAGGCCAAGTGACGAAGCCACCGCATACCCCCTCACATTAGGCCCCTTTTTTATTCAACTAAGTAAGCTTAAAATTAAGAATAAACACGATGTTATATATTGCATAGTGTGTACAGAACAGACAAGATATGGTTAGAAGTGACGCCTCTTTTTCGTGTTTCAGTTGTGGTGCATGAAAAGCTTATACTGTACAGGGTTGTTCACTTTACCACCATTTTTTTCTAAGTTATATAATATACAGGGTGATTCACGGTGGATGGAACGTTGGAAGTTTCTGACGAACCAGTAAAGGAATCTTTCTGAAAATTTGGTCGCTCACATAAACGGACATGCTCTACCAACCTAAAATATTTTTAACAATACAGTGTTGCCGCTTCCACACAAAAATAATAGTAACTTCGATTTTTTAAATGCAACACTATATATTTTATTTTATTTTCGAAACGCCCGTTACTTTCCTTACAATTTTTATTAACTCTACTTTATACTTATCTCTTACCGTTTCTAAGATATAAATAAATTTCCGTTTTTTTGTCCGAAAACGTCACTTTTAAAAATGCTGATAATTTTAAACTCTAAAACACTGAAACCCTGAAATTTGGTAAATAGTTAACTAATACCATAGGGTTCTTTGCCCTACTCCCAAATCTTAGTTGCAATATACAGGGAGGTTGAAAAATACACTTAATCAGGTAACTTGAAAAAGTGACCATAAGTCCTTTTTTTCAAATGTAACACCCTGTATATTATTACGGATTTGAAAAGCTGCTAAAATTTCACTTAATTTTTGTTTATCATACCTGTACCTAACTAACTAGTTTAATCATTTTTTGACGTATTAAGCATAATTTGTAAAATTTTCTATACAATTCAATTTTTATTCGGTTATGACAAAAATTTTCAAGAAAAATTTAGTTTTAATGATTTTTGCATGTTAATGCAAACACACATTGTCCAAATAAAATAAATAAATTCATAAGAACATTTGTATATTTTTCTTCCATGACTTTAAAGTGAATTTCTATCTTGTATCTAAACTTAATGAAATGTCAAAACGATAACCATGGTAACATACGTAAACATCAGTTTTTGTCATGGCTAGCTTACTAATAACCGAATAAAAATTGAATTGTATAGAAAATTTTACAAATTATGCTTAATACGTCAAAAAAAATGGTTAAACTAGTTAGTTAGGTACAGGTATGATATACAAGAATTAAGTGAAATTTTAGCAGCTTTTCAAATCCGTAATAATATACAGGGTGTTACATTTGGAAAAAAGGACTTATGGTCACTTTTTCAAGTTACCAGAATAACCCTGTATATTGCAACTAATATTTGGGACTAGGGCAAAGAGCCCTATGTATTGGTTAACTATTTACCAAATTCCAGGGTTTCAGTGTTTTAGAGTTCAAAATTATCAGCATTTTTAGAAGTGACGTTTTCAGAAAAAAAAACGGATATTAATTTATATCTTAGAAACGGTAAGAGATAAGTATAGAGTAGAGTTAATAAAAATTGTAAGGAAAGTAATGGGGGTTTCGAAAATAAAATAAAATATATGGTGTTGCATTTAAAAAATCGAAGTTACTATTATTTTTGTGTGGAAGCGGCAACACTGTATTGTTAAAAATATTTTAGGTTGGTAGAGCATGTTCGTTTATGTACGCGACCAAATTTTCAGAACGATTCCTTTACTGGTTCGTCAGAAACGTCTAACGTTCCATCCACCGTGAATCACCCTGTATATATTCCACATAAAAATTCACTATACAGGAATATCCTAAACAAAAGGAGATAAGATAGGGAGTAAATTGGTAATTGCACTGATGGTGAGATTATTAGTCCGATGCCTCTGTCAAATTTTCAGGAGTAAAAAGCCGATTAAATAAAAAAACGTCGATTGTCGTGAAAACTAGAAAAGTTTGGTTTAAAATCTTATGATGCTATGTTGTAGAGGACAAAAAGTGGCAATTTGAAGTGACATTTATAGTAGAATATCTATTAAAAAAATGGATCTCTAAAACAATTAATTATCTGACAACATTTTTGACATTTGGTTAGATTTCTGTTGGCGACGTTTCCCTAATTTCATTGTATCACTTACGGAAGGATATCTCTGAAGAGTTCATTCTTATGTGGTGTACCTTATTATCAATAATGTAATTGGATGCAGAATCATTTTATTTTAAATAAAACACCAAGGACACAAAAAATGGCTAACATCGGCATCGCGTCGTTTAAAATTACCAATATCAATGATTTACAGTTACATTTTTTCAGTAAAGCATTAATGTTGGGTTGCATAAGTAAAGCTTTTAGGTATAAAATTAACTAACCAGATAACTTTAATTGATAAGTTTGATTGTGAAATAATAATTTCTGGCAATGTCACAAAATTGTCTGGTTAGTTGTTGATTAAAATCTTCGCGCAACCCGACATTAATGTCGTTAAACTCTGTTTATCTCTACACTTGACTTGGTCTCAGTTTCGGCCGAAACCGAAACTTTTTTATACATGTTAAAAATTCTATTGTATACTGAAATCTAATGTATTTTTTACACATATACGGACAGTGAACTCGTGTTAAATGAAATAAAAAACAATAATTGAAATATGTAACAAAGATATCTATTTCTATATGTACAACACTGCCTACGAACTCACCCAAAGTTAGCCGAACGGTGCGCGACAATTCACGAACACTGAGTTTCGGCGCACCCGAAGTTTCCGCCGATTTTTGGACGAAACCGAAACTGTCACCGAAACTAGAGTTTTTGGCCGAAACCGAATCTTCGGTCGGTCTCTAGTAAATACACAATTACAATTAAACAAAAATTTAGTTAAAAAACTATTTATTGTTTTATCAAATAAAGTAGAATTTTTTAAATATTTGTATTAAAAACAGTATGGTTTTTTTAAACAGTTATTTCAATTATTATTTACAATATTAACGTTAATTGTGCAACCACTACAAGATGTAATATTTATTCCTGAGTAATCTGCTGCTCGAAGGGTAGAGATTAAATTATTATGATTCGCTTTTAAACTAGATGGGCCTGGATTTAAATTTAAAGTTTCGCAGTCTAGAATTTTATTTGAAATTTTAATTTAATTATTTATTAAGTCCCCCACAGGTCCCTCGGCTACAAGGTAAATTCTAAGCTTGTATTAAGTTAAACCGAGTTTAAACACTGCAGTGCTGCGAATGCCAAGCTATTTTAACGATATTTTTTAGACATACAATACGTTTTTGTTTAAAGGTTGTAGACAATGAATCAAAAAAGTTATTACCTTGTAGTGTCTTTATTTTGTTACCTAACACAACGTTTCGACCAGTTACTATCGCTAACCGTTTTCAAGTGTCGAGTGTGTTAAATAACAAAATAAAGACAATGAGGAGTCTGACATTTTTTTGATAAAATACGTTTTTTACAAGATTGCTGAGAGTCTAGCGATTTTTAAAAATTGTACATTTCATGTATAGATGAAAAATTAAGTTTTATTACACCTTGATAGTCATAGGTCGTCTTGGTTTAAAAATCTTACCAGCCGGATCGACTAAGGACTTTTACGTGTACCGATTATTAATTGCTTACGTCGCTCATGTATGACTTGAGTGTGCGAGAAATAAAATCACTAAACGCTGACGAGATAGAGGGACTAGGGTAAGGGGTAAAAGTATAGTGCTTGTAGGTGCTAGAGCTAGTTTAAAAGTGGACTACCCTGTATATATAAATATATATAATAATAATTTAGAACATTGTCGTTATTCTGTAATAATACCTGTATATTCACAATAGGATTTAAAAATAAACACTAGTGTCTTATGCACCAAGAAGAAGGCTAAAAGAGGTTTATGTATTTCTAAGCATATGCCTTTAGACAGAGACATATAGTGTTACCTTTTTAAAATAGCTACAGTTTTGATAGTCATTTTTTTGTTACTGATTATTTCTCTATAATTATTACTTAACTTATTGGAAAAATAAATATTCTTACATAAAATTATAAAATAATCATTCAATTTTTCAAAAAATATTGTTTAATATTAGTTCGTACGTTCATTCCTATTTGGATTTTTTTGTATTTTATTTTTTAACTAAATAAAGAGTATTAAAAAAACATTCGCTGTTTATTTACTTGTTTATTATGTACCATTACAGGCAAGGACACTGGGCAATTTACTGCTGTAAACAAAGGAAAATCTACAACATGCACAAACATTTTATACCGTGCGAGCAAAAATTATTTGCATCAAAGAGGGCTTGGATTAGAAAACGTGGGGCTTGGTTTAGATCACAATGATATGGGGACGATATATCGAGGTTTGATAAATCTAGGTTAAAATTTTGTCAAATTCATTGACATTATATGTCATGAGTAATAAAATAAGTAGACAAATACAAATTTATTTTTGTTGTGTACAAAATTAACAGACAGAACATACAGAAAGAAAAATAATTATATAAATTGCTGAAATTGGCCACCGCCATGCTCCAAGCATAAATTTACACGTCTCTTCATATATTCGAAAGTGTTGACCAGCATCTCTGGAGAAATGTTACCACATTCTTGGATAATCCTTTCTTGTAATTGTTCTAAATTTGCAACTGGTGTTTTAAAATAGTATTCTTTAAATGATGAAAAACGAAGTAATCCATAACCGTTAAACAGTGATCTAGGTGGGAATTCAATGTCTGATCGAAAACTGATCCATCTGTCGTCGAAAAAATTGCGTAAGTAGTTAATAGTTTCGGCGGCTGTATGGGCGGTTGCACCGTCCTGTTGAAAATATCCAAAACGTAGTTCGTCGTCAACTAAATGCTCCACAAATGGATTCAAAATATTGTCTCTATACCGCTGTGCTGTAACTGTGTCATGGAAAAAAATAGGACCAACAATTTCTTCTTCGGGAAACAGCTAACCAGACACCAATTTTTTGAGGGTGCAATGTGGACTCTACAAAAAAATGGGGACTTTCACTACTCCACATGGGTGTATTCTGAGAATTCACATAACCGGAGAGGTGGAACCAGGCTTCATCGGAAAAAAATGTCAGGTCTAATAAATCATTTCTTTTCAATAAATTTTGGGTAAACCATTGAGAGTAATTCCTGCGTCTTTCAAAATCTGCGGCTTGTATTTCTTGGAATACTTGCACTTTATAAGGAAATAAATTTAGCTCCTTCTTAAGAATAGTCCTGCATGTTCCATAAGATCTCCCCACTTCTTGGGACACGCGTCTTATACAATTTGTTGGTGTATTTTCCATTATTTCACGAACGTTTGCAACAAGTTCTTCTGTTCTTCTTTTCTTTTCTTTCAAAATATCTTTATTTTTCGTATTTCTTAACATGTCATTATATAACTACATTTTTCTTACATAATATAATATACAAGTATAAATATATATGTCTTTGATTCCCTCTGGGTTCTGCCCAGGACACGCACTGGCAACGCCTGTGGGGCTGATTTTAACCTCAGACCAAGCACTCTCCTTGTCAAAGCGCTTTACAAGACTTATCCCCTCCATTTCGTCCTCTTCTCCGCGCGCCCCGATTGATCACCCCTTATAGTGGTGGGGGACTTACTTGTATCGCTGTTGCATCGCAATGTGACTTGAAAATTGTCAACACAACAACCCCTCTTTTATGAATGGCAATGAATAGCATGCTTTGTCTATAGTGCTTGGTCTGAGATTTTAACCCTTGGTAGCTTCCAATGACGTTCAGCAAAACTTTGTTTGGTCGGTTCCGTAACCCTCTACCGCCATGAAAGAGTTTTGTTTTTATATAAATATTTGAAATGATTTAATTAGAATGATTAAAATGATTGAAATGTTAAAGCTTTTGGTTTTCGATTACTGGAAAAATAAGATGAAAAACCAGCTCTATTTTATCAGGTACAAGGTAGCACATAGTTGTCTTTCGACTTGAATGTAATTTGTGGGCGGGTCCCCTCTCTTTTGGGGCGGAGTTAATTTTTCGTTGCAATTTCATGTTTGATGCACTTATTCTTGGAAGTTTTTGAATTTATTAATGTGGATTATTTTGCTGGAAATAAATCGGCAATCTTGCATGCAAGGGTTTGTGTGTAGGGTTGTCATTTTGTCTTATTTGCGTAATGTCCTGAGTCAGTGTCGAATTTCGTATTTGATTATTATAGAATTTTGTACTAATGTCTTGTATATATTGAAAAATTGTCGGTGTCTGGATAGCTTGGTGCAGATGACGATTGGAGGTGTATCGGTTTGTTCTTAGTACTTGCCTTAATATTTTATTTTGTTGCACTTGCAGTTTATGGTAGTGTATGTCCGCCATGCTGCACCAAACTGGACTTGCGTAGGTCATTGTCGGTTTTATGATTTGATTGTAAATAATTAATTTATTTTGGGGAGAGAGAGGGGAATTGTTTTTTAGTAATTTATTTAACGCATTGAAAACTATTAAAAATTTTCTTACTGTGTTGTCTGTATTTTGTTTAAATGTCAGTCTTTTGTCCAAAATTACACCTAAGTATTTATTATGGTCCGTTGGTTGAATTTGTTGTCCATTTATTTGTATGTTTTGGTTAATTTGGTTGTTCGTGTATTTTTTTAGTCATAATCATGCATTCGCATTTGCTTTGATTTATTTCCAGCTTCCACTTTTGATACCAAGGAATTAAAATTCTTAGATGATTTGTGATTTTTTGTCTGGCTACATTTGCGTAGTATGAATGTGCAAAAATAAGTACATCATCTACGAATATTGCTAAATTAGAGTTTGGAAATTTTGGTATATCCGCTGTATATAAATTAAAGAGAGGGGCCGCTAGGTTGGTACCCTGTTGTAATCCAGCATGCAGCGTCACCGGCTCAGAGAAATCGTTCTCTATCCTGACTTTTAATGTTCTATTTATTATATATGAATGAAGTAATGAAATAAAGTGTAGTGGAAATTCATGAGTATTTATTAGTTTGTAGATCAGTCCATTATACCACACGCTGTCAAACGCCTGTTTGATATCCAGAGACAGAAGTACTGTGTTTTGCTCTTGGTTGAACTTTTGTATTGCTTGTTGTGCGACGTGCGCTACCAAGAGTACAGCACTCCTGCCTGTTCGGAAACCAAACTGCTCCTCCGGGATTTTTTGGTCTAATGGACTGATCTTCCATCTATTGTGAATTACTTTTTCATCCAATATTAATTAAGTAAAATTTCAACGAAAGCTTCCTAATATTTTCTTTTTGCACATCTGTTTACTAACTTAAGAAAAATAAGAAACATCGGTTCTGGCAAAACTGATGTAATTAGATAAACTTTGCATCAAACATTACATACTAATCAATAACAATTTCAGTTTTTGAAGCAAAACAAATGATAGGAAACAGAAATTTTACACAAAATTGCATTAAGATTACAAATGAAGTAAAGGCAAATGGTTTTACATCGATGTATAAAAGTTAATCTACGAGGGTTGATCAAAATTTTCAAGAACCTGGCAAAAAATAAAAATTGTATTAGACTGTCAAAATTTCGTACAGAGACTAAAAATGCCTAAATAAACAACTTTTTCGAATAAAGTTTTTCGATATTTTGTTAAATAAGGGCATTTTTGAACCTATTTTATTAAAAATGTCAAATTTGACAGGTAACGCAAGTCGTGCAGCTGCTTCAGTATACGTCATTTTTGGTTTTTAGGTAAACAAAAGCCTTTTCAATTTTTACCTATACCTAATAATTAAAAAAAAATCCCATTTGATGCGGACTTTCTTGCGGACACTGTATACAGGGTTAGTCACAAACAACGTTTTTAGTTTTTTGCATCTTTTTTTTCACTTCCTTAATTTAATAAATTAATTTTGCTAGTGTTGAAACTACAATTTCAACTATTAGATTTGCGATTACAATACAGGGTTCGTCAGAATCAACAGTTTTTGTTTTTTGGATTTTTTTTCAATTCATTTTGATGATTGGCTAAATCATCACTTGGGGAACAAAAGGATGGGAAGGTACCTATGGTTCAAATTAGTTGGCACATAGGAGTCCCGATCTCACAGTTATCGACTTTTATTTATGGGAATATCTGTGAAGCCACATGTGTATAAAACCAATTTTAATAATAACTTAGATCTCTTGAAAGAAAAAATAAGAGTAGTTATTGCAAATATCCCAATACAGCAAGCTAGGAACTGTTATCGGGAATTCAGATGTCGAGTTGAACTATGAAGAAATATGACATCTAATAATAAGAATAATTCAAAAGTAAACAAATAAAAAATAATTTTTTTACAACGAAATCGTTACTCGGCCAGATATCAAATCATATTCGAAGTAAGAAAGCAACAATAGTTGTTTGTTTTTACGTAAATTTATTTTCCATATCCACTATTTTTCGCCTGCGAAAATCAAGGTAATTCGTTTAGTTTTTTTTTATTTCATCAATTTTTTTGCCTCATTTTATAGGAAATAATACAATGATTTATGTGCACATTCTAACACATTTATTTTTAAGTTTCCCGCGCTTTATTGCGAACGTTGATTGGGCGGTTGAAAAGTTTACAGCCAGACTCTAGACGCATGTAGTCTTTAGTGGGTTAAGTTTTTGTTTATCTCTTTTTACAGTATATTATTTAACTCTTTATGCAATATTATTGCATACTGAGAAACAAATTTTGAAATAAAAAATTGGCCGATTTTTTTACAAAGACTACTTCATTAGTGTTCTATTCTGGCAAAATATCATAGCAACGGACTGTTTTCTAGTGAAAAAACTCTTAATTATATACACCAGGACAATATCAAGAAGATAGTTTTTCAGCGGCATAATTTTGATAGATGTCAGGTAAAAACTATTGTTAGTCTGACAAATGTCATCCTGGTTAAAAAAGACAAAATGAGCAATTTTAACGAAAATACAAGATTTGGGTGCCAATCTATCCAAGAAATAAAAAAATCGATAGCTGAAAATATTCCACTTAACACACAGAAATCCAAGAACTCAATTTGGGCACAGTTCTCAACGTCATTCCTGCTATTGCCAACCTATAACCTATTTCGCCTTGTATTTTTTAGTTTATTATTAGATTAACTAACATTTAAATAAAATCAATATCGTCGGTACAATATTTAGATAATATCTGACATATAACAAAAATATCTATTCATTTTATTGCTAATTTTGGGATAATTGAAGGGTCCAATGCAAAAATTGCCTAAGTCACATTTTCGTCAATTTTGAACTATCAGTGCCATCTGGGTAAACTTTTTGTAAGCTTTCTGTCACTATTTTCAAAATTGTTGTAAGATGTACCTAAGTGATTATATGAGAATATGAATTTTTAAAAAAGGTTGCCAGTTAAGTGCAATATGTGCCTAAGTCCAATAAAATAATAATATTGCTGCAAAATGTGCCTAAGTGAGCATTTCTTCATGGTTATAAATGTGTGACTTCAGTGCAAAAAGTGCCCTAGTCCACTGGCATAGCATTCCCGCGTAATTTGTTGTTTACAATCAGTGTTTTCAAAGCAGTGAGAGAAACGCACGTGCAATAATGCCTATAGGCAATAATGCAACAGGTGTTACGCGTCCTAGTTTACAAAGTAAAATGGATGAAAAAATAGACTCAGACACTGATATCTATGAATAACTTGTTGTTTCTTTCTATGAATAACTTTGTGTTTCTTTAAAATGTGTTTTTGTGTCTTTAAATAAAAATATTTTAAAAATATGTAACACTTTTTTATTAAAATTTCATTGAATCCAAAGAAAAAAGTGCCTAGTCCATTTTTGAATTTTTTTTTTTCGAAAAGGACGCCACTAATCTTATTTCTGTTTAAAGCCACTCATTCTAATGGTAATTAAATATAATGTGTAAAAAAATCAAATAAATATTCGCAAAGGTAATATTTCCAAAAATAAAAGAAAACTTCAAACGCGTTTTTCTCGAAAACTGCAAAATGTGACTTAGGTACTTTTTGCATTGGACCCTTCAATTGTATAGGAAAGAACAATAACATAATGTTAAATATATAACGATATTTTTCGCTATACAATTCTCCTAAAATATTTAATGAAATTCCTTGATATTTATTTAATGTCAATTATTACCTATAAAATATGAAGATGATAATGATTTTATTTAAATTTTGTATAAAAGCTAGAAAAATGAAATAAATATACGCGAAATAGGTTATAGGTTGGCATGCATGTTGATACTCCCACCTTAAGGTATTCGAAATTCACATTCTGTTGTATTAGAAATATTCAAATAGCCGCGTTAATTTTTATCTTATAGAGAGCAAATCATGTCCCCAATACTCCCTTAATAAATACACTTTTAAAAATAGCAAAATTCACAAAAAAATGAAAATTTTTCTAAAACCTTATTGTAAATCCTAATAAATAATAATTAATAAAATTTATTTACATCATAATATATCTTGCAAATTCTATTCCGCCTCCATGGTGCCCTCTCCTCTAGGTCCTCTATCGTCTGTTTTAAGATTGGGGTATAGTTTAGCCACCAAACTATCACCTTGTCGTCCTGCAAACTCCGGTCTACTTTTACCCTAAAAAATATTGACAGAACTACATATTTGAACGCCTATAGAGGGAGACTAGAAGAAGTATTCTTTTAAACAATGGAACAGAAGACTCGATTCGAAATAAACTCCTGGACAAAACTAACGCGACATCATAAATTTCCCACATTTTTATGCTTTTTTTTTGCATCGTAGGTTGGTTCCTTGACAATGTGATAGTTTTCGCTGTTTATGATAAAAAAATAATTTTCTATTTATATCGGGTGTAATAAAAATGTTATGTTTTTTACCGAAAATTCGTATCACCCTGTGGAGTATACTAGCAACCAAAACGTACTGCAGTTTAAATTAGACTGTAGGTTCTTTCCCCGACATTTTCTTTTTTGGTTTACTTCATTATCTCTGTTATTAAAGGAGATACCCCGCTTTATAGCGTAAAATGTTTTTATAGACTGTATTATCCAACACTTCATTGTTAAATGTTTTCAAGTAGGTTAAGGCTATGGCTAGGCCTTTTCTGACATTTCCAGCGATCTTGTGTCAAATAATATTCCACATACTGATAAAAAAATTGTTCGGAAACTGCTTATTAAACGTTCGTTTCGTATGCCCAGTTGCCCGACGAGTATTTTATTCTTGAAAAATGAATCGACCTAAGAATTTTTCGATAGAAGAAGCAGTAAGAGCCTTAACTTTGCTAATGTGATAGGAAGACATGGTTCGACTATAAGTCGTCTGGTTGAACGAATTAACGAGACAGGATCTTACTCTCGAAGGCCAGGACAAGGGCGAAAACGATGTACCGATCCAAGGGATGAGCGTTGCATTAGGCAAACTGCTCTAAGAAACTGAAAGATTACTAGTACTAGGTTAAAAAGTGAGCTTAGAACTGCTCGCCATCATACAATATCGTACTAGGTTAAAAAGTGAGCTTAGAACTGCTCGCCATCATACAATATCGTCTCGAACAGTCAGAAGACGTTTAAATGAGGCTGGTTTAAGCAACATAAGACCGGCAAAAAAAAACAATTACTTACCAGAGAGCATAGAGTTACAAGATTGGGTGTTGCCAGAAATTATCAATATTGGAATGACGTGTTTATTTTCTGATGAAACGAGAGTTAGGCTCCTTTTATACTGGAATTCTGAATCTCGGATTCCGGAATCTCGGCTTCACATTTAACGTAGCGCTTAAGCGAAGCGTTTAGACGGGCGCTTTCTCGGACACAGAATCGCGATTCTAAATTTCGGAATCGCACTAATTTCAGCCGCCCGGCTACGGGATTCGAATCGGCGACAGGACTAGCATTGGTTTATATGTAAGCATTTACACTGCGATTCTCGTTTAGTAGCCCCTTGCCAGCTCCGTATTAAAGGTCGTTTACGAATAAAGAATTCAATATGGATGTTTTAAAAACTCTTTTCGACACTAACAAGTTCATATCGTCAATACAGGCACATCCAAGCTTATGGGATACTTCGGCAGAAGAGTATTCCTATAAAACAGGCACACTGGGTGGAAGTGGCAAAATAAAGTTTGTCTTTTAAGATATTGTGTAGCTCGTCAAAAGACCGAATTGACATACTGAAATAGTTAAAAATTTCACAGGGTGTTCTTTTAAATTTTTATAGAGTAAAACGTATGCTCCTGCTGTACTACGTTCGCTGATTATTGGATGAACCCACATTCTACGTATCCTTAGTTTTTCTTTTTTTTTACACACCATCTGATAATAATATAGCAACAGTGCTTCTTCTACTGCATTCATTAATATAGCAACAGTGCTTCTTCTACTGCATTCATTTTAACACTGAACAGAAGCGTGCGGCCCTGGAATTAATCGCCTCTCCACAAAATTGACGAAACCGCGCAAGATTAGAAAAGTATGCATTCCGAATTTCGTTAGAATTCACGTGAGATTCTGAATCCCAGATACTGTATCTCACATTCAGAATCCCTATATAAAAGGAGCCTTAGTCTCAATGCTCCTGATGGGCGTGAACGTGTTTGGCGACGGGCAGGAGAGAGATTTGCAAGTTGCAATATCTCTCCAAAAATCTCGTTTGGTGGAGGCTCTGTAATGTTTTGGGGAGGAATATGTTTCAACGGACGCACAGAGTTAGTCCCTATACGTGTAAGATCAATGAACGCCAATTTTTATCTAGAAAACATTGTAATTGAACATGTAATGCCATTTGTTCCTTTTTTGGGACCGAATAGTTTATTTATGCAGGATAATGCTCGTCCCCACGTGGCTAGACAAGTTATAGACTACATGAACTCTGTAGCTATTCCGTTGATGGAATGGCCACCTTACAGTCTCGATTTAAACCCATAGAGCATCTATGGGATGCTTTTAAAAGAAAGGTTCGAAGTCGCAATCCCGTACCGATTAACCACAATCAATTGACGGATGCAGTAATTGCAGAATGGGACGATATTCTCCAGGATACAATTAAAAATTTAATTTCCAGTATGCCGAGGCGTATGAATGCAGTTATTCAAAGTAGAGGTGGGCATACACGCTATTAACATTATAAATCCATTAATTTTATTGTTTTTAATTTTTGTTCTATTCATGTTTCACTCACCACAGGTAACTTCCATTTAGTAGTATTTAAAGAGACAAAAGAGAAAAAAAATTATGAAATAAAAACTCTGTAAAATGATTGATTTTTTATGGATCAAATATTTATATAAACATTGATCTTGTAGGAATTTGGTGGTATTCCACTTGAATACAATTAAATTTGGTTCCGATCGTATGTCGGGAGGAGGGGGATGGGAAACAGGCCACCTGACCCCCCTCCTCCATCTCCTAACGTTCAGCAACGGTTTTTTTTAACTCACCTTTTCCTGCATGGCGGCAAATATCTCGTACAGCGTCCTTTGTGTGTTGTATATCGTGCCCTTGGCGGAACCTTGTCGAGAAAAGGGAGGTGTGATATTCGCCAACGGAGGTGGCGACATAGGACTGTCCGTAGTGGCCCTTATAACGGATGCTCTTTGGGCGTTTTCGTCTTTAATAGGCCCTAAAATAAAAATAAAAATGTTTATCTACGACTATTTAATAATAGAAGCATAATGTGTTTGTTTGTGCATATATAATGTGGTTCATATTACCATAGTTACTCATAATCTACAACCGTGGATTATGAGATTTCATAATCCACGGTCCCAACAAAACATAGTACCGGAATTACGGTAAAAACACACCAGATCTAGTTTAAGCAGGCGTGTATGTTATTAATACCATAGCAACCGAAGCGATTGACAAGTAAACAAATCATTATTTTCCTCAAATTTTTAAGTTTTGCTGTCACATTTTGCTGTTGCTTTCAAAGTAAATTATCATGATTTCGGATGACGAAAACGAAATCCAAAGTACCCCTCCACAAATTCGGGTTGCAGCGCATACAGCTTCCCTGGAATTACTACCAGAAAAATCACGCAAGAACTATACGCTAGCATACGATAATTTTATAGACTGGCGACGAAAAAACAACACAAATTCTTTTTCTGAAGATACCGTGCTAGTATATTTTAAAGAATTGTCAAAAAAATACAAGTCGAGCACTTTGTGGACATATTATTAAATGATAAAAGAGTATCCTTATTTTAAAATATAATGTAAATATTGAACCTTATGGAAAAGTACGCGCTTTACTGAAAAGGCAATCTGAAGGTTACTAGCCGAAAAAAGCAGAGGCTCTTACTGGGGAAGAAATTAACAAATTTATGGAAGAGGCACCGGATGTTAAGTATCTAGCTACAAAGGTAATAATGCATTTGATTTAACACCTTTAACTAAATATAATATTTTTTATAGGTTGCATTGATAATGGGGGTAATGGGAGCTTGCCGTTCCAACGAGCTGTATAACATCAAAGTAGAACACATACAATATTATGACGGCTGTGTGCAAGTTCTTGTTCCAACGACGAAAACAAAAATTCCCAGGAATTTTACGATTACCGGAAACTATTATAATATTGTCAGAAAATATGCGGATCTTAACAACGTGCCAAATTCCTTCTTCCTAAACTATCAAAACAGCAAATGCACAAAGCAAATAATTGGCATAAATAAATTTGGACAGATGGGTAAGACGATAGCGGATTACTTGCAACTAATAAACCCTGAAAAATATACCGGCCATTGTCTTCGCCGATCTTTAGCTGCATTATATGCTGACGAAGGAGCAACTATAACAGCCCTAAAACGTCATGGAGGTTGAAAATCGGCCTCCGTAGCTGAAGGTTATATTGCTAATTCAAAAAAAAACTAAAATAGACGCTGCTAATAAAATTTTAAAACAAATAAACTCAAATTTATGCCCATCTACATCTACCACTGTAAATAATGTTAGCTCCGAAACTTTTTCCATTACTAATAAAAACGATATGAATATAAGTAATATTTCTACCCCCGTTCATTTTCATAATTGCTCTAATGTTACAATCAATTTCATGAAAAATTAGAAATAAGTAATTGTATTTTGTTTAATTATTGTTAACATTGTGGCATTGTATTTTTAAATTAAGAAATACCATTAATAATATTACCTTGTTATGTAAAAATATCCTATTGTAATAAAATTTGTTGCTCTGAATGCATTTTCTAATTTTTTGAATACTGAATAGTCGTAGATTAAAGTATAGTATTTGACTCGCGTATAATGACTATATTACACTCGGATTCTTATTATTATCTCGTGTAATATAGCCTACATTATACGCTCGTTAAATAATATACTAATTTTCTATTAGGTAGTGTATTGCAATTATGCAATTAAACGCATATTTAAACCACATCACATGTTTTTATTCAGGACATAATTCCCAAGATTTTTGTGGTGGTGGACCTGGCCATCATAATTTCAAGAACGTAAAACGGGTTTCGAAGTTAGAACTACTAGCCGCGTTCGGCAATTACCTCAGACCGCTTGGATTTATCTAAATCGTTCGTTTATGACATCTAAATGGAGGGGAAATAAATCTCAACAGTTCGGCAATTAAAATCGGAGCGCTCCGAGGATAATCTTTTTGCTCGGAGTATTTTGACCGAGGAAAGCGATTAATCTCAGCTGAATTTGTGAGGTTAAGTTTGATGTTTATATTTAGGTTTAAAATTTTGGTAGTTTGATTGAACAAAGCCTTTATTTTTCTGTGATTTGACTGAAAATAATATGCAGGAAGTGGAACTATATGATGTGGAAGAACAAAAAATTTCCAGGGTTTTCATCATCTTCATCGGTAAATATAATCCAATAGTACCAGCTGCTATTAGATCGCTGGGAAGCCTTAAAAAATTTAAACCGGCTGTGAAGGCGTTTTTGCTGGAAAAAGCCTACTAATCCTACTATACAGTGACCGAATTTTTTGACGATCGTTTTTAAATAATTTTGTAGGTCTTGTTTAAGTTTTATTATTTTAAATATTATATTGACTTTGTTGTAATTTGTAATGTACCTATATTCCTTTTTTGCTGTTTATTATTGTTATTATACAGTGTGTCCGCTTGAGTTCTGTACATATGAAAAACTTTTTTAATATTAATTTTACGAAAAAAAGTTATTCTTCATAAAAAGCTCTGCATGGTCTAAAACCTAAAATGCAACCATCAAATATCGAAATTTTCCAGTCATATACGAGGATTGTCAAAAAATGTGAATTTTTCCCATGAATGTGAATTTTTCCCAAGAGTAAAGCACCTTTATTTTTGACATTATCAAAAATTGTTATTAAAAAAAGTTTATCAGAACTAAAAACCACGTCTAAATATTCAATAACACGCATTAAATTAATTAAGTCATTAAAAAATTAAATAATTTATAATAAATTAAGAAAATAATTTTTCAACATAAATGTGTAGAATTGCATATTTAGACGTGGTTTTTAGTTCTGATCGACTTTTTTTTATAACAATTTTTGATAATGTCAAAAATAAAGGTGCTTTACTCTTGGGAAAAATTCACATTCTTGGGAAAAATCACGTTTTTTGACAAACCTCGTATATGACTGAAAAAATTCTATATTTGATGGTTGCATTTTAGGTTTTAGACCACGCAGAGCTTTTTATGAAGAATAACTTTTTTTCGTAAAATGAATAATAAAAAAGTTTTCCATATGTACAGAACTCAAGCGGACACACTGTATATATTTGTGTTTTTGGTAGATATGTTTAAGTGTATGTATTTTGTAATTTATTTGTTCACATGTTTATATTTATTTTTATTTATTGTTAATGTAAGGACACACTTTGTCAATAGGAATGTAATTTTCTTTGAACAATAAAGTATATTGATTGATTGATTAATTTGATGTTCATGAACAATAATCATTACGCATTGTTCAATAGTCACATTTATCTGATTCATATCGTGAAGAAATTAAATAAAAATGTGTATAAACTATAAAAGAGGAGGTTAGGTTTATCTATGCCATAAAACAAACATAAATAAACACCACGTGACCCACAAATCCAATTCGTTCGTTTATTACCGATCGCTCCGTCTAATCTACAGTCACGTGACTAAAAATCGCTCCGTATCCAGATTATAATACCGAACGCGCCTACTTTAAGGGTATTAAATGCGTTGGACAGTGGTGGCTCGTGGACATTGAGTATGGGAGGGATTATCACTGATTTCAAAAGCTACTTAAATTGGATGAATTGAACTTTCAAAATGCCTTTATTCCAAACTAACTTTTACAGTTCATTACATGGAAAGTGACAACATAATATAGAAAGTAATAACCATTTTAAAAAATAACAAAAAAAAATTGATGTTGATGAATCCAATTTAATTCATTAATAAAATCAATTAAAAAAAATAGTATAAGTAATTTAATTTAGTAAATATATCTTTAATTGTTTTTTAAAAGTTGTAAATTTTTTAATTTTTCTGTTCTTTTTTGGAAGATTGTTATATTTTATTATTTCGTCATATAAAAGCGATTTTTTTCCGAAATTACTTTTTACTGGTAGTAGTTTGATAATTTATACAACGTCTGGTGTTATGATCATGTAATGTCTTATTCTCGTGAAGTTTTGTTTGATTTTTTTCTTTTAAAATAATAGATTGAATTAGAACTATTAGAATACAAATTTTTAATTTATAAATGTTTTGAACATGTAAATACCCTTTCGGTCTATATAGATTAACAGTTGGTTATAAATGCGGTAATTTGTGTATACATTTATTAACTTTATTTTGCAATTTTTGTAATGGTTTTAAGTTTGATAAACAAGCAGATCCCCATACAGAAGCTAAGTATCGTAATTTTGAATATATTAATGAAAAATATATATTTTTTAAGTATTTCAAAGGAGTGAAATATCTAGCTCTGTACAAAACAGATACCAAAGGAGATATATCGAGTTGATAATATACTGGATATGGCTTTTCTAATTTAAATTTTCGTCTAAAACTAATCCTAAAAACGTGCTGTTTCTAAATACTGAATATTTTCATTATTAAATGTTATTTATTTAAATTATTGTCACGAACCAAAATTTGAATTAATTTTATCTGAGCAATTAAATTCCGTTTCGAACATTTTCTTCATTAAATTGTTTATCGCCCTATATAACGGCTGAACTAACCAGTGGCGCACATAACGGGGCACGTGCCCCCCCCCCCCCCCCAACAAGTAGCTCAAAACCGGAGTACTCGATTGTTGAAATATGTAACCGACATCACTCGGTCTAGCACTGACCGCAAGTTCTACTATTTCCTACTAATAAAGTAGCGACTACTCGATCGATTACCGAAATTATCAGTTTTTCCCATCCCTACAGCAGAACGAACATTTTCAACTTTGAGAAGGCTTAAATCTTATTATTTAAGAAATACAGTGGGAGAAAATCGGCTAAATGGACTTGCTAATTTAAATATTCATAGGGAGGTACATATTGATACCAATGAAGTCTTAAGTATTTTAAAAGAAAGAGGACCCAGGAGGTTGGATTTTGTTTTGGAAATGTGTATATTGCTTGCATTATTTATACAGTGTCACCAGTAAAGTCTGCATCATATGGGTTTTTTTATTAATAGCTTTATTCGAAATTTAACTTTGGCATCAAGTTCTGCTTCGATCGAGATGAAAATTAAGCAAAATAATAGTAGTCACGTGATTCGCATTATATGTCAAATTTTAATTTTTTTCAAAAAATAATTCAAAAGTGGGGTTATTTCTGAAAATATCGAAAAGTTATTAGAAAAAGTTTTTTTAAATGCAGTTTCTAGCTCACATGCAAAATTTCAGCTGGATAAGATAATTTGGATTTATTACCTATATTTTGTAAAGTGCACCACTTTTGCAAAATAAGACTCAACGCAACCTACATAAAACTTCTTAGTTTTGACAATACTTTATTTCAGATACATTTTTTTTAAAGTAGCGCCATATTAAATGCGTGTTTTTCACTTTGCATTTGTTTTTGACTCTGTATAAGGTAACTTCATAAAATAAGTATTTTTGAAAACGTAGTTTGTGTTTGAAAGTAAAAAAATAAAAAATAAAATAAAGGGGTTTTAAATTAAATCGTTGAAAATAGATAAACTTTACGTTAAGTTAAACTAAAAATTATTTTCCACTTAATGAACACTTTACTGATGACACTGTGTTATTTTTTTCTTAATATTAAGGTGTATTACTTTCAGACACAAACTACGTTTTCAAAACTTTTGAATAATTTTTTGGAAAAAATTAAAATTGGACAGATAATGCGAATCACGTGACTACTATTTTTTTGCTTAATTTGCGTCTCGATCGAAGCAGAACTTGGTGCCAAAGTCAAATTTCGAATAAAGTTAATAATAATAAAAAATCCCATATGATGCGGACTTTACTGGTGACACTGTAGATATTTAAAAAACAATTTTTTTGCAGCAGTTTAATTAACCCTTCCCTCTTTTATTAAGGTAAAACTATTAGTATTTTATATAGATTTTATATTGTGCCCCTCCCATGATTGAGTCCTGAGTGCGCCACTGGAACTAACAGTACGTAATTGCTGACTATTCAAAAGCTATACAAGGCAATAGACCCGTGTGTCAACGGTCGGGGAGTCGAGTCCCAGCCGCAGTAATGTGAACTTTATAAGTGACCCTCCAACTAACATATTAAGTAACATAGACCAGAACGGAAGGAAAATAATCCTAAATTGGCAAATATTTACTTATTTTTGCCTTAAATGTTTTCTTAAAAGTCACAAAAGGTTCGAACTCCAACCTTAGTCAAAATTTGGATATCTACAACTTAAATAATTTGTTATAGGGAAATCAACTTTTAGTTTAATTTACCTAGTTAAAAATTACAAATAAATTACCTCTTTGCGACATTAAAAATAATTAATCCTAATAGGGCATATGATTAAGTCATAATTTACTTTATTGTAACTTAATATATGTCTTCAAAATTAGGGATTTTTTTAGCTGTCACGCTAGGTAAAATATTACCTAATTACTACCTAAAAAAAGTCCTAATAAGTTACTGACCATGGAGTTATAGAAACAAGTAATATTTTGGTTCATTTTGCCTTATAATTATTCCCAAAGTTATAAACGTTTTGTGGTAAAAAATTGAGCTACTTCTAAACTTTCTGATTAACCTTAAAGGATAAAATTGCTTGTACAATTGACCTGTTGGAAAAGTTGTCCTGATTGAGGTCGTAGATTACATATTAAAATTACCGTCAAGTTACATTTTTCCTTAACGACATTTGTTTATGTTTTCACTTTTCAGTTCAGTCTGTATTTTCTTTTTAAAAATAAAGTGCTTATATAGTGTTAACATTGGCAATGCCAAAACAAAATTCAAATAGGAAAATAAAAGCATATAGACATACTACACAATACAGGCCTTAATTAATACTACAAAAATTCCACGATGTAGGTATATCGTGAAAAACTCCAAAAAATGGCCCTTATGGGGATGTCTCAGTTGTCATTGTCAAGAAAAGGTGCCGATGCCAACCTAAAATCCGCGTTGCCAACTGTAAAGTTAGAACGAAATCAAATCGTTTAACGTTCAAAATATTATTAGAAAGAGACAATAACAACGAATCAGGTTCATGTCAGCCAACGACTGCAATGGTCCACACTAGTCCGGACGATATTATACTACCTACTCGAAATTTTAAACGAATAGATAGTTTCCTTTTCTGGTTAGCGCGGATCCTACAAATTGCCCTTTATTTAACTTTGACTTATTACTAGAAATGTCTTATTTAGGGACGATTTAACTTTAGATTCGATAAATATTTCCAATTTAACCTCGGACCAGGAAGACATGTTCTTAAAGTTAATAACGAAGGGAAAAATAACTTTAAGGCTAAAAATATAAAAACGGCCATATTTAGTAATTAGTTTTCCTGTTTATCGACAACTATAAAAAAAACAATATTTAAAATTTTAAGAACTAAATGAGTTGAGTGGAAAAATCCATTAGACTACGATATCTTTCGTCAACGGAAGTGTTTTTAAAACTATAGGTACATATAAAGACACATCTGTTTTTAGGTTAAAAGTAAAAATATTTAAAATTATTCCAATGATACATAGAAAATACGCATATTTTAAGGGCACGTTTTGTTTCACGAAGTATCATCACCAGTATTCACAAACAACTTTCTTTCGCATCAAAATTTCGGTCAAAATGATAAAACTTAATAATGTAATAAGTAGGTACATCGCTTTATTATTAAATTTAATAAGCGGCCATTCCAAAATATTTGCTTAAGTCAAACTCCATGTTATAATTTATTATTTATCTTGTTGGCATAAGTTATTGCCTTTTCTTTTCTAACGCCAGATAAGTATATTGTTTTCTCTGTTGCGTTTTTGTATAGTGTCTTATTGCTCCTATTTAGGTTGTATTTAGGTCAAAAGGTTGGTATTACTTTCCACATTTAGAGGTAAAATAGGTCTATATTTATTTCACCTCGATTTACCTTATTGGACAGAAAAACCCTGACAACCTATTTTCGACTTTCAATTTACTTTAGTTTCTTTCCCCACATTGGGCAATAGGAAAACAAATGTAGGTAAATTATCCCTATATATAATTGGTCATGCAAAATATTCGACCTGTTTAGAGGTCGAATAAAGGTAAATTTAACTTAACATGTTTGTTGGGCGCCTCCAAATGTTGACCCCAGTATAATAATGTAAGTATGGTTTTATCACGTAACATTGGGTTTTCTGTAAAATAAAATGCAAAATTCTTTAATGTATTCACAAATTCTACATTATGTCATTTCGTTGTTTGTTTATAATAAATATTTATTTTGTTTTCAAAAAGGAACTTTTTTTTATTTTACTGTTGGCAAAATTTCAATTAATTAAAGTAGAATCCCCGAGACTACCTAAAAAGTCTCAGTCACAAATCCCAGTTATGGCATTATTAATTTAAAACTAATAAAACCAATATGAAAAATTAACCTTGTTGAGACCTGGCTTGGACATCGACAGATCTGACCGGCGAGCCGTGCGTACAAACGTATTTTTTCACCCATAAAACTTAACGTTTGTCTGCGCACGAGATAAGCTGTACGGATCTAAAGCAGCCACGTTAATGCAAATACAACATAAATTAAATGTATGAATTTTTTTACCAATATTATCGAGCTGATTTATTGCCTCATCTAAATCAACTTTCTCTATGGCCTTGTCTTCATCAAAATTAAATTTGTGACACTCCAATAAGCACTGGTAGATCAGTTTATGATTTTCTGAATGGAGATTATTTTTCAGAAATATTTCTAGTTCGTTCCACATGGCCTAAAATAATAAAAAATCAAAGTTATGCAGTAAACTAAACATATTTAAACATTTATTATCCTGTCCTAACTAATTTTACAACACTAACTAATAAAATAATACATAATTAATGAATTTGTTTATTCTAAACCTAATTTTGTATCACTGTCAGAGTCGTCATTTAGGTTAATAACAATGGGTTGTAAAGTCGCCACAGTGAATCTTTTCCCGTGCGTCATCAATCAACGATCAGGACTCAACGTGGTTAATAACTCTGCATCCTTATTTATTACAGTAACAAGTTTGAATAAAAGCATAAAAGAACGTCTCCAAGATTCCGCAATAATATAACGTGCTAGACAAGAATAAAACTATAAACGTCAATTAATTACTTTTTTTATTTGTTTAGTTGACTACCGTTGTATTTTAGAACGTCATTGTCAACCTTATTTTGATCTGCCAATCTAATTCGTATTTTGTAAATTTGTGTGCCTTAAAACTGTTCCTTTTTCTAAAAATAGTTCTTTTTAGAGCTAATAATTTATACCCACCATCTGTTTTGGCGGTAAGTATTTATGGATTTTTATAATAATTTATTTATTTTAAATATTCTAACCGTGAAGTTCTTTGAAAAGTTTACGGCAGTGGCTAAATTACCTTAAATAAAAGGATGTCAAAAATTTGACTTTTGCGATTTTAATAGTCAATAAAACACCAAACTTTTCTAGATTTTAAGCTTTAAAAATAGTATTAAATGTATGAACATTTGTTTGTCAATTTCTTTTAGATAATAGAGAATGCCGGGCAAAACTCAGAATTATAAATAATTTTTCGGGATATTATGTAGGTACGTCAAACGGTAGGCAGGCACGTCCATTTTATGAACTTAGACTTAGTTTTGACTTTTTTCGTCTCGTAATTTTGATTTGATTCATACGATTTTGATGACGTGAAAGTGATGACGCACGGGAAAAGAACCACTGTGGCGACTTTAATTCTGTATTACTGTCAGAGTCGTCATTTAGGTTAATAACAATGGGTTGTATATTAGTTTGTATATAAATATACGAATATTCGACTTTCTAAATATGCTTTACTAAATCTTTCCAGCCCTCGGCCGGTATGTTGTTTATAACAATTTAAGAATTGAAAATAATTTGAAAATACATTTTATTTCTAATAAACAGTTTGGGTTTCAAAGAAAAGTAAATCATTACAAAACGCTATTTGCTATTTAACAGAACAAATATATGATGCACTAGATAATAAAAAACCTTGTATTCGTATTTTTATAGATTTAGTAAGAGCCTTTGATACAGTTAGCCATAATTTACTGTCAAAAAAGTTTCAAAATATTGGATTCAGAGGAAAGCAATTAGAATTAATTAAAAATTATTCGAAAAATAGACCAACATGTTTAAATAGATAAAGAAAAAAGCTATCCAAAAGTATTTAAGTATGGTGTTCCTCAAGGAACAATTTTAGGACCATTATTTCGTTATATTAGGGACTTTGCGTTTATACGTTTTTACCTTAGAGGTAGAATTTATTGAAATACGTCAAGAAATAGTTTTTCCAATAGAAACTTTATACCCCGTAGACCGTTTTTAAAAAAACCTTTATTTTACTAAAATAAAAATACAAATATTTATTGATAGAACTTTTACAATAAAATTTGTTAACTTAATACCGGCTTCTAACTGACTGGTGTCTTCTTCCTTGGCTGCAGTCTATAATATCAGCGGAGATGCATAGTCAGCAGAATCTAGGGTTAGACGGTGATATAACTGTGTGGTAACGGTGATTTGTTTTACGCGAATAATTTGTCTAAAATATTTTACTCATATCTTTTTTCTCTAGCGATGGCCTTGGAAATTTACTACTCCGTTTTTACCCCCTAAGGGCAAAATTTCCGAAAACATCAAAATACGTAGATTGTTTATTTAACAGAGTACGCATAGTACCAATTTTCAGCAATACAGCTTAAAATTATATACAGTTATAGGTACCCCTTTCAAAATAGGATACACGCTCTTTTTCAACCTCTAGGTGAATTTTGAAAAATGACGAAACAGGCATAATTATTTTATTTAAATAACTTATAGACTATTGGCAAACTCGAATATAGGGTGCCGATATAAACGCATCAGACGGAGATTATTAGTAGCGTTTAACACGTTAAACAGAGAACACGCTATCCCCTACCTCCCACCTTCCATTATTTAGAACACGCGGTCGAAGCGTTTATTTATAAAATTTAAGTTGGAAACAACATATTGAATATTTAAGAAGTTACATCTCACCAATACTTGGCATTTTATTTAAAGCTAAAAATTATATATCGTTAAAATATTTAAAATATATATTATTCTTTGGTTCATTCAAAATTACAGTATATGATTTCAATTTGGGGATCAGCGAATTTAACTACAATTCAGCCATTAAAAAAAACTACAAAACAAAATAATTAAATGCATATATAAACTTCCTTTTTTAGAACCAACTATAAATTTGTATGAACCAAATGGATATTTAAATTTAGAAAAGCTTTATAAATTAAAACTATGCATTCTAATACATTCCATTATTATTAAAGAAAAACAATGGAATATATTTCCTTCGACCAACATTATTTACATCACGAGACAAAATCATCATATTCCAACACCAATGGTAAAGAGTAATTTTGGCCAAAAATCAATATTATATAAAGGAATAACAATTTACAACAGTTTGCCACAAAAAAATTAAAGAAATATCAAAATTATGGACTTTTAAAAAAACACTAAAAAATATTTTTTAACACTTTAACGTATTATATTAATATTTTTTTTGTAAATAGTTATTACAATAAATATACAGTGTGTCCGCATCATGTGGGATTTATTTTTATTAATAGATTTATTCAAAATTTGACTTTGGCATCAAGTTCTGCTTCGATCGAGATGAAAATTAACCAAAAAAATGGTAGTCACGTGATTCGCATTATCTGTCAAATTTAAATTTTTTCCAAAAAATAATTCAAAAGTGGGGTTATTTCTGAAAATATCGAAAAAAGTTATTAGAAAAAGTTTTTTTTAATGCAGTTTCTAGCCCACGTGTAAAATTTCAGCTGCATAAGATAATTTTGATTTTTTACCTATATTTTGCAAATTGCACCACTTTTGCAAAATAAGACTCAACGCAACCTACATAAAACTTCTTAGTTTTGACAATGCTTTATTTCAGATACAATTTCTTTAAAGTAGCGCAACATTAAATGTGTGTTTTTCTACAAAATCAAAATTGGGCTATTAAAATTTGGTCGCAAGTTTATTTGATTTTGACACTGTATAAGGTAACTTCATAAAATAAGTATTTTTGAAAACGTAGTTTGTGTCTTAAAGTAAAAAAATTAAAAATAAAGTAAAGGGGTTTTAAATTAAATCGTTGAAAATAGATAAACTTTACCTTAAGTTAAACTAAAATTTATTTTCCACTTAATGAACACTTTACTGATGACACTGTGTTCTTTTTTGTCTTAATATTAAGGTGTATTACTTTCAGACACAAACAACGTTTTCAAAAATACTTATTTTATGAAGTTACCTTATACAGGGTCCAAAACAAATAAAACTTTGCATAACATGCGACCAAATTTTAATAGCCCAATTTTGATTTTGTAGAAAAACACACATTTAATATGGCGCTACTTTAAAGAAAATGTATCTGAAATAAAGCATTGTCAAAACTAAGAAGTTTTATGTAGGTTGCGTTGAGTCTTATTTTGCAAAAGTGGTGCAATTTGCAAAATATAGGTAAAAATCAAAATTATCTTATGCAGCTGAAATTTTGCATGTGGGCTAGAAACTACATTTAAAGAAACTTTTTCTAATAACTTTTTTCGATATTTTCAGAAATAACCCCACTTTTGAATTATTTTTTGAAAAAAATTAAAATTTGACAGATAATGCGAATCACGCGACTACTATTTTTTTGCTTAAATTTCATCTCGATCGAAGCAAAACTTGATGCCAAAGTCAAATTTCGAATAAAGCTATTAATAAAAAAAAATCCCATATGATGCGGACTTACTGGGGACACTGTATAGAAATATATTTTTATTTTTGAATAATTTCGATGGAGTTATTAATAGTTACCTAACATATTTGGTGTTATATTCTCTGTGGTAATAAACTTTTTTAAGTTGGTTGAGAATAATAATGAATAAAAGTAAGCAGCCACGTGATCAGTCGATACGTCGAATAAATATTTTTGTATAAAGCAAGCCTTCCTCCTGCGAGGTATTAACTGTATTATTTATTGTATTAATTTTTTGGAATTATCATTATTTTCTTAGAATACCAGTTTTTATTTCGTTTTTAGGTTTAAGGCTAATAAATAACATTAACTTATAACAACAGCGAAAAACATGATATAAAAATGAAAAAATCGTAAAAATATCGCACGACAAAAAACATCAGACACTCGCTCCATCGAAGCTCCTTTGTTACTAAATTTGAATCGGTTTACGTTCACGGGCAAAGGCTCGACCACACCACACACATATCCCCCCTTTCAGTACGAATGTAGGAGTGGTTAGGTGTCTCTTTTTAACTAAATGCTTTGCCCATATGTGCCTTCTCTATTGGTTGCATTAGAAATTTCGCACCCCAGGTTCGATTTTGCCAATAGTGTATACCAATTTCTAGACCTCCACCAGTTTTAGTTTCTGAGATACAGAAATTCCTATAAAAATATCAATCACCGTTTTTACTCCCTTAGGGGGTGATTTTCGAAAAATCCCTTCTTAGTAGATGCCTAATAAGGAGAATAAGTCCTCGAAATTTCATGATTCTAGGCTGGGCAACCAATGTCAATTACCGATTAGCATTACCCTTTTTGAAGTGAAAACTTCTTTAGGCGCGTTTAGCACTTTTTGTGGGCACTGAATTAAACTGAGCCGTCACGCGTCGCCGTCAGACTCGGGTGTGCTACGCTCGAATTCAACTGCTATATTCAATCCGAACTGACCCTGACCCGAATGAACGTTATATGAAAGAGCATGCCGCAAACAGTGTGCGTTGTCTAGACACTCGTGTATTTGATATTGTTAATTTCACCTTGTTGAAGTTTTCACTTCTGTCGTGTGGTCTTAAGCACACACAATTTTTTTTTACCTTGTATTGTTCCTCCCTTTTTTGGCCTTTCATTCTCTGACCTGTATTTTGGGGATGCAGTGGCTCCATTTTCGATTCCAGTGCAATAAGATTGAAAATCACTTTCCGGCACACAAATAACTCATCTTCCGTCAATTTTTCTTTTGTTATCAGAGCAGGCAAGGGATCAATATACTAAAAAAATACGATATTGGCTTTTAGTTTGCTATACAGGGTGTTTCATTAAGGTCGAAGAGCGGCCATATCTCGGAAACTATTGGGCATAGAAATTCAGGAAAAAAAAATTAATAACTAAAGTGGCCATGAGAAAATCCTGGAAATAATTTTTAAGTTCCGCATTTTGCCGCAAGGGGGCGCAATTGAAAAGTAAATTTTAACATTTTAGATATCTCCGAAAATTGCACGTTAAGGTATATTTTTAATAACACCATTAAAAAGCTTGGACAATTATGCATCATTTTGGTCTTATTCTCATTGGCGTACCGACTTTAATAAAAGTAGGGAAAGCTGTTGAAAGTGTAATTATTTAAATCGCTGTAACTTATAAACGACTTATCCGATTTTAGCAAACTAAAGACTGTTTGGAAGAGAGATGTATGCACTTTCACCAATCGAACTTAGTTGTCCATAATAGTTCTCAAAAAAATGCTAGAGGGCGCAATTTGCAATAACAATACATTTCTTGATTTTACTTCGAAAAAATAAATCATACGGTATAATTATGATACCATAATCGAAAAGTAGATGAAATTTGCTAGAAAAAATATTAAAACCGCAGCTCGATATCTCCGTTCGTTTCAAAGTTATTGTCAAAACAATAATTTTTAATACAAATTGCGCCCTCTAGCAATTTTATTAGAAACTATATTGTACCATTGGATACGACAATTGAAGGTTCTTCCAAACAAGCTTAAATTTAGTAAAATCGGATAAGTCGTTTAGAAGTTACAGCGATTTTAATGTTTACACTTTCAATAGATTCTCCCACTCTTATCAAGTGAAAGTGTAAACATTAAAATCGCTGTAACTTCTAAACGACTTAACCGATTTTACTAAATTTAAGCTTGTTTGGAAGAGAAAGGTAAGTACCTTCAATTGTCGTATCCAATGGTACAATATAGTTTCTAATAAAATTGCTAGAGGGCGCAATTTGTATTAAAAATTATTGTTTTGGCAATAACTCTGAAACGAACGGAGATATCGAGCTGTGGTTTCAATATTTTTTTTAGCAAATTTCATCTACTTTTCGATTATGGTATCATAATTATACCGTATGATTTATTTTTTCCGAGTAAAATCTAAAAATGTATTGATATTGCAAATTGCGCCTCTAGCATTTTTTTTTTTAGAACTATTATGGACAACTAAGTACGAGTGGTGAAAGTGCATACATTTCTCTTCCAAACAGTCTTTAGTTTGCTAAAATCGGATAAGTCGTTTATAAGTTACAGCGCTTTAAATGATTACACCACCAACAGCTTCCCCCACTCTTATTAAAGTTGGTACGCCAATGAGCATAAGACCAAAATGATGCATAATTGTCCAAGCTTTAAAATGGTGTTATCAGACATATACCTTAATGTGGAATTTTCGGAGTTATGTAAAATTTTAAAATTTACTTTTCAATTACGCCCTCTTGCGGCAAAATGCGGAACTTAAAAATTATTTCCAGAATTTTCTCATGGCCACTTTAATTACCGTTTTTCTTTTCCTGAGTTTCTATGCCCAATAGTTTCCGAGATATGGCCGCTCGTCGACCTTAAAAAAACACCCTGTATAAATGAGCAGAAAATCAGAAAAATATTATCTTATAATAATACAGGGTGTTATTTAAGTATGTGGCGAAAATCCAAAAGGGTGTTTCTTTAAGTGACTTTAAGAAGAAAATTTCATATAAGCATAAGTCCGAAAATGCATAGTTTTTACGATACAGGGTGTCAAACTTTAAAAAAAAAATCGGATGTTGGTAAATATCTCAATACAAAAAAATTGTCTTAAATCACATAAAATAAAGAGTATTTCTCGATATTCCATAGAAAAACATAGATAGAATAAACATTCCTATTATTTACTAGGAATTAAATTTTTATGATTTCTGCTCACTTTGAGTGTTTGTTATAAACAAATCGGGCAAGGAACGAACCAATTCTTTCACCTGCATTTCTTTCCAAGGAGAGCGCAGAAGGTTGCGGATGTTTTATAAAACTGATTTCATTTATTTTGAAAAACGATGAGGGATTAAACAAATTGATCAACACTTAACCCCGGATAACACACCGACACAGGAATCTGCGCAGTCGTTGTTTACTGACTGTACCACCACACCAAAAAAAAAAATTTTGAAAAATCGTTTTCTTTTAATATTGCTTATATTCTCAATTCATTGAATAATATTAACTTTGGTTTATCCAACCCAGTGTTTAAAAGATCAGAAAAAAATCATTATCTCCGCACGCAGTAGTTTCCATCTGAACGTTACCATCCATGTGGATTATGAGTCACATTTATCTGCTCCCCTACCTCCTTCACCCCTCCTTTTCCTCCCATACAATCATTAATATCTTTAACTTTTTTTACCATGCTCCGCACATTCGGAACATAAGATAATATATTACAGCACCAAAATATTGTATGTGCTACATTAATTTAAGGCTTGCACAGTATTTAGATCCTTGGACTGGATGTCTGCCCCACACAAATTTTTATTTTTTCCAAAAAATAACTCAAAAGTGGAGTTATTACGGAAAATATCGAAAAAAGTTATTGGAAAAAGTTTTTTAAATGCAGTTTTTAGCCGACATGCTAAATTTCAGCTGCATAAGATAATTTTGATTCTTTACCTATATTTTTTAAATTGCACCACTTTTCCAAAATATGACTCAACGCAACCTACATAAAACTTCTTAGTTTTGACGATGCTTTATTTCAGATACATTTTCTTTAAAGTAGCGCCATATTAAATGTGTGTTTTTCTACAAAATTAAAATTGGACTATTAAAATTTGGTCGCATGTGATGCAAAGTTTATTTGTTATGGACCCTGTATAAGGTAACTTCATTAAATTAGTATTTTTGAAAACGTAGTTTGTGCCTGAAAGTAAAAAAATAAAAAATAAAGTAAAGGGGTTTTAAATTAAATCGTTGAAAATAGATAAACTTTACGTTAAGTTAAACTAAAATTTATTTTCCACTTAATGAATACTTTACTGATGACACTGTGTTCTTTTTTGTCTTAATATTAAGGTGTATTACTTTCAGATACAAACTACGTTTTCAAAAATACTTATTTTATAAAGTTACCTTATCTCAGGGTCAAAAACAAATAAACTTTGCATCACATGCGACCAAATTTTAATAGCCCTATTTTGATTTTGTAGAAAAACTCACATTTAATATGGCGCTACTTTAAAGAAAATGTATCTGAAATAAAGCATTGTCAAAATTAAGAAGGTTTATGTAGGTTGCGTTGAGTCTTATTTTGCAAAAGTGGTGAATTTGCAAAATATAGGTAAAAATCAAAATTAACTTATGCAGCTGAAATTTTGTATGTGGACTAGAAACTGCATTAAAAAAAACTTTTTCCAATAACTTTTTTTGATATTTTCAGATATAACCTCACTTTTAAATTATTTTTTGGAAAAATTAAAATTTGACAGATAATGCGAATCACGTGACTACTACTTTTTTGCTTAATTTTCATCTCGATCGAAGCAGAACTTGATGCCAAAGTCAAATTTTGAATAAAGCTAATAATAAAAAAATCCCATATGATGCGGACGTTACTGGTGACACTGTATATTTTATCTCTCTCTGTTTTATGCGACAGCCTGGCCAGGCCTACGGCATATGGAATTTTTTTAGAGAGTTATCGCGGCGCCAGGAAATTTTTGCTCCGATAGCCGTTAGGCATCAACGTGTTAAATTTTAAATTATTCACAAAAAGAATTAAGCATTGGGAGACAAAATAATAATTACGAGTATGAAAAAATAGTTTGGTGTACAGGTAGGGGCATGACACTGTTCCCCTAATGCACGAGCCGTCGCTGAATACTACTATCAACCTCGCACATACTATCCTTACGCGCCGAGTCGCGTTTCATTAAAAAAAAATTGCTCGATTTAACAAACCATTACTCGAACCTACCTGTTTAAGGTTAAATAATAATGTTGAACTGATGGTCAGTGGCCAATACTTGGTCTGTCTGCTCACCCTTTCCTTGACTTTTTCCATCGGCTTTTGTCTATCTGTCCCTGGTTTCACTTTTATGGGCAAGAGAGTGTTTTGCTTGATGAAAAGTCCGAAATCTGGAATTCTGTAGTCTGTAACTCTCCCGCCACACCCTTCCGAAATCGACGGTGGATCCTCCAAAACAGATCTGGAAATAAAATCAGGCAAGTTCTAATTATAAAACAAGGTTATATATATTTTAGGGATGTTACAACGAGGTCAGTAACGGTGTGCTTGTAAAGGTAAGCGCTAATAATCGGCTACCTATAATAGATCCAATAATAACAAATAATTTTAAGAAATAGTCCATGCTTAAAGTGGAGAAAGAACAGAATAGAAACAAAATAAAAAGTAAAAGTCTTCCTCCTCAAGTTTATTAGAATAAAAATATTCAATCGAGGTCTCTACATGTTTCGAACGTAGACACGTTTATGATCAGGAGACAGAAAAGGCTTAGCTGATGGTGTTGCAGAAGAGAAACGTACGTAGAAAAATATATGTAGTAAAAAATTAGAACACAATTGTAAGTCAAACCAACTGAATGAAAGGGGAAGTACGATAAAACTTTTTTAAAAATTAGTCAAAAATACTAATGTTAGATTGCACAAATGATTTTAATAATAATTAACTAACCAGCCACTTTGACGGCGACATAAGTGACATTGGCAGGCATTATTTCCACATAATCAAAACGCTCCGGTTAGCGTACTTTTTGACTTGCTAATCAGGCGCTTTGACTGTGAGTAAATAATGCCTGCCAATGTCAACTATGTCACCGTCAAATGTGCCGGTTAGTTAATTATTATTAAAAACCTTTGTGCTACCATTGAATATAAAACTATAAGAAGGCCATATGAGCCGATTTCCTAAATCTGCTACGTCAAATTCATAGATGGCACAATGAGTTCACCAACAAGAAAGCGACTAACCTTTTCACTGCTAAATTAAAACATTGTTGCCGCCTGTCTGTTTGACTTGCTGCATGAGTTTTTTAAATTTATTTTTATAGCTTATCGTAAAACTTGATTTCACATAAGTACCTACACCTATCCACGTCTAGACCTAAAACTGTACCTATTTTTAATTGCTTTGTAGCATATACTATTTTCAACCTTTTGACGTCCCAACGTTAATTACATGAAAACATATTGACCGCCATGTATTCTATTTCTAACAGAACTAAATGACGACTCTCACTATTCAGTACCTACGTAGGCTACAAGCTACAACGTATATGTTGGGTAAGATATGAATGATGTGCGGTTTGTATAACTTGGTTTTTATTTGCAATTATTACTACTTTTCAAAATGGTTAAAATAAGTAGGTTTTACTTTCTTACTTAAGAAACATTCAGTTTGTTTGTATTAGTGTATTACGTATTTTGCTATTTTTCGACGAAATAAAACCTATTTTAGTTGTACTTGCTGTCGCTTTTTATCTACTTTTATTTGTTTAACATTTAACACCTAATGCAACGGTAAAATCATTATGAAAGTCGGTCCAATTACCCCGAAGTAATCAGCGTACATATTATTATCAAAAACATACATTCGGCTGGAATTGAGAACCTCCTATTTTATTGTCTGTTAAAAATGCTTGAATCCTTAAAAATTCCAATAAAATATGATATGCGGCAACATCACGACATCACATCAGTGAATTTGAGACATTTGTTGCCGAGGCGCTGCATTATAACGACAGACAGGCGACAGATTTAAGGTTAGAGTTACGATCAGCTCCACAATGGCGGCCAAACCAGCTCCAATACGTCAAAAAATGGGTTGTCAACTTTTCTCGGACATCCGTCATTCTTATATAGTTTGATATTCAATGGTGCTACCCAACATATACACTATACAGTGTCTCCAAAAAAGTATGCAACATATGGGAAGTTTTTTATCACCGATTTCTCAGAAAATTTTATTCTTTATAAAAGTTGGTGCATTCCTTAAAACTATAAATGTATATTTCATATTTCACCTGCGGCTAATAGTAGGGGAGCAAATGTAATTTTTTCGAAATTGCCTTATGAGTAAAGTACCTTAATTATTAGAAAAACAGCAAAATTTTATATGGAAATGTTTTTGCAAATTTAAAACTTAGTCCAAATACGAAATTTGAGTTAGGTGTGTCAATTTTTAATTTTTTTTTTATATGCATTTCTTTAAAATAGGATTTTTGACTTCAGCGTACTGGGTGAAAATGACAAATAAATTATTAATTATTTCCAGTAATATGAATAGAGTTGGATTCTATCATAATTTTGTTTAGAACATAAGTTGACTAAAATGTGTTTAAGTAGACGTGCAACACGATAATATCTGAACCAAATCGTAACATTTAAAGGTTTTAAAAAGTTTGCAACTACTTAATCCATTTTTATTATAAATCCACGTTTGTTATTTAATAAATATATTAAAATTGCGTAAACAAAAAATCGACCAGAGGTGTACCGTTTAGGGGAAAATAGAGATTAACCAAAAAAAATTAAAAATTGTGACACCTAACTCAAATTTCGTATTTGGACAAACTTTTCCATATAAAAATTTACTGTATTTCTAATAATTAAGGTACTTTACTCTTAAGGCAATTTCGAAAAAATGACATTTACTCCCTTACTATTAGCCGCAGGTGAAATATGAAATATGCATTTATACTTTTAAGGCATTAACTTTTATAAAGAATAAATTTTTCTGAGAAATCCGTAATAAATAAAAAAACTTTCCCATAGTTGCATACTTTCTTGGACACACTGTGTATGAAACACGAATAATTTTTTTGAAATTTTTATTTAAAGGAAATAGACAGGCATAATCCCGATCCTCATGATAAGAAAGCTGTTTAAGGCACAGTTTTGCTAAGACTCAGTAGGCCCAGTAAAATATCATTTGAAGATATACATGTTTAGAAAAGTATAAAATAAATTAAATTTTTTAAAACTTCTACTAGCTAAATTGAAATGCATTTGGTGATTTTTAATTTTTTTTTGAAGTTTTTGATATTTAATCTACTTTATACTTTCCTAAACACATATATCTTCTCAAATTATGTTCACAGTCTTAGCAAAACTCAGTGCCTTAAACAGCTTTTTTAACTAATGATTAACATTTCAACAAAGATTATGCCTGTCTATTTCCTTTAAATAAAAATTTTGAATTTTTTTTTCATGTTTCACTAACTAATTAAAACGACTAATTTTTGAAAAAAAAAATCTTTTTAGAAGTTTTATCTTACTTCCCCTTCCATTCAATTGTTTTGACTTACAATTATGTTCTAATCTTGTACTACATATATTTTTTTATGTAGGTACTAGGTACAATTATTAAAAAAAAAATTAACACATTTTTATTCCATGAAAGCTCCATTAAGGTTGTGAACCTTCTACCATTTTCCCTTCCGCTAACACCATCAGCTAAGCTTGGCCCAATGACTGGGTCACCAATTATGCCTGCCCAAATAATGGGCATTTTCACTATAATCGATGATCATATTCAACATTAACATTCTGAATTAGAACCCATAATAATACATCCCGATAATAAAAATCTTACTAGAGGGTCACAAACCTTTCCTAGAAACAATGAAAACCTTATTACGTCATCCCATTATCCAATTCTTTTATTTGCAAGCCTCGACCGATTTTTTTTTTTTTATTTATTTATTTTACGTCGGCCTTTTTCCGCAACGAGGCCAATCACCGACGCCAGGGAATTTGTCACACACTATCTGGTAATTTTGCCTAATCCCTCTTTGTCGAGGGTAGGGTTCTTTAACGTGCCAACATCCATGACACGGGGCCCACAGCCTCGACCGATTATATTGCTATTTTTGTTTTGATAAATGAAATCGATAAGAACAGCTTAAAAATAGAAAACAACCCGCCCGATATTCAGGTAGACCTTCAGCTGAATCACTGCTACCCATGGGTCGAGGTAGATGTGACTTTCTCTATGCGGTAGAATGAAACTCAAAATTTAGGGAAAAAACCCCATTTTGATGTAAAATTAATAGGAGAGCCAATAATAGCATAACATGGGATTTCCCATGGCCAGTCGGGCGGTGCACCATCCGGTATACACACATGAACTTTGTAATGAGCAGTTTATTACCTTGCGAGCAAAAATTATTTGCATCAATAAAGGTTCGGATTAAAAAACGTAGGGCTTGGTTTAGATCACAATGATATGGGGACGATATATCTAACCAAATTTAGGTTGAAATTTTGTCAAATTCATATTATGACATGATATGCCAAACTAATGAGTAATAAAATAAGTACACAAATATAAATTTATTTTTGTTGTTTACAAAATTAACAAAGTAAGAATATACAGAATATACAGAAAGAAAAAGAAAAATAATTACATAAGTTGCTCAAATTGGCCACCGCCATGCTCCAAGCATAAATTCACACGTCTCTTCATATTTTGGAAAGTGTTGACCAGCATCTCTGGAGAAATGTTACCACATTCTTGGATAATCCTTTCTTGTAATTGTTCTAAATTTGCAACTGGTGTTTTAAAAATAGTGTTCTTTAAATGAGGAAAAACGAAGTAATCCATAACCGTTAAACAAAGTGATCTAGTTGGGAATTCATTCTCTGATCGAAAACTGATCAATCTGTGGTCGAAAAAATTGCGTAAGTAGTTAATAGTTTCGACGGCTGTATGGGCGGTTGCACCGTCCTGTTAAAAATATCCAAAACGTAGTTCGTCGTCAAGTAATTGCTCCACAAATGGATTCAAAATATTGTCTCTATACCGCTGTGCTGTAACTGTGTCATGGAAAAAAATAGGACCAACAATTCTTCTTCGGGAAACAGCTGACACCAATTTTTTGAGGGTGCAATGTGGACTCTACAAAAAATTGGGGATTTTCACTACTCCACATGAGTGTATTCTAAGAATTCACATAATCGGAGAGGTGGAACCAGGCTTCATCCGAAAAAATGTCAGGTCTAATAAATCATTTCTTTCCAATAAATTTTGGGTAAACCATTGAGAGTAATTCCTGTGTCTTTCAAAATCTGCGCTTGTATTTCTTGGAATACTTGCACTTTACAAGGAAATAAATTTAGCTGCTTCTAAAGAATAGTCCTGCATGTTCCATAAGATCTTCCCACTTCTTGGGACAGGCGTCTTATACAATTTGTTGGCGTATTTTGCATTATTTCACGAACGTTTGCAACAAGTTCTTCTATTCTTACAGATGGTCTTCCTGCTCCTTTTTTGTGTTGTATAGAACCTGTTTCCCTAAACACAGCCACGGTTCTTTTTAGGCAATGATAAAAATTCCCAGCAATAAAAACAACGTTAGGAAAATATTAGGAAAATCGTCCATGCACAAACCTGGATTGTATTGCCACTCACCATTTACTCAAACCCTGTTTCGAAAATACGCTTCAACCATGACTGTTTTGTGCTGTTCCGTAAAGCCCATTGTGTGAATTGTTCAAGAAATTGGAAAAATTAGCGATGAATTAAATTACTTGTAACGACTGTCAAAGATGGCGGAATAACTAATTGATTGTTAATTCAGGTAGTTACTGACACCCAACAGTTATTAAGCTCTACGGCTAAGCATTACGTCCTTAGATGCAAATAATTTTTGCTCGCACGGTACATTTAGAACAAAAATATCGTCAACAAACTGCTTGTTTTGCCCTCAGAGCATTAAGAAAAAAAACTGCTTACCTTGCTGTAAATAGCGTATGAATAAAAATCTCTCCTCCATGTGCCGCCAATAAATGACTTGTAATCTTTCCACCAGCTTTTCTTGGCATTTCTAACATGACAGATCTGCCGTTCAGGAGAAAATTGATTAGACACAACGACGGTCTAGAGTTGACATCGACTGGCGTGATCCGGTGCATGGAAGTGCAATTTTGTAACTCGTTGCCAGTCACCCCTCTCGGAGTACACCATTTTAATGTAGTCTGAAATAAATAATCATAATTTTGTTTAAGCGTTGTGAACTGTGTGCCACAGCTTTAGGTGGTAATTTTTTAATGTAAATGAAACCTATTTATTTATAAAATTGATATTATCGCTGGGTTCATATGTTTTTTTAGTATCCTATGGAAAGACCAGCCAATAGGGTCTACCATGAATGTCTAGCATTCAACCATAACATTTAAATATACACTCACCGACATTTAATTCAATCCATCCAAAATGTTGTTCAATTTTAATGTATGACAACTTTTTTTCCGAAGTCCGATTTAAATGACTTCTTTAAATTGTAGATAAATAAATTTCGATTACCTTTTTTCAATATTTTAAAAAGCTGTATAGGTACTTATCTTAACATAGTATATAATAAAATATATATATAAAATAAAGTCGCTGTCGCTGTCTGTCCGTCCCTAACTATGCTTAAATCTTTAAAACTACGCAACAGATTTTGAAGCGGTTTTCTTTTAATAGATAGAGTGATTCAAGGGGAAGGTTTTATGTATAATACATGCATAATATTGTAGAGAAACACTGATAAATTAGAGTAGGGAGAACGAACAGCCCAACCTAACCGGCCCCCGGCCCGTTCAACGATCGATCCGAAGCCGGAATAGACGAAGACAGACTATGTTTTATGCATGGACGTGAATTGTGGACGGGCCGGCAAACGGTTGAGTCACAGTAATCTTTTAGAGGTTTGTTCGGGTTTGTATTTATAAATCTTGACGTGATGGTGAACTCGCCTTATTATCTCAGAGAAAGCGACGTCGTATAATGCCGGGCTGCAACGCAGGCCGGGTACACGCTAGTTGAAATATATAGGGAAAAAAATACGTTTTTTTCCTGTAAGTTTGTAACACCCTGTAGAGTAATTCTGTAATCTTAATTCTAAAGAAGAAGCTTTTTTTAAAAGTTCTAACAGTTTACCTTTTATTTGTCTCGATATCTTTCTCGGTTCAAGAGATACTTAACACTACAACATTTCACCCAAGGATTTTAATTTTAACCCTTTATGCAAAATGTTTTTATTTTAGAAAAATACTATAGCGGTAAAGAACGAAACAATGTTAGAGGATTCGTCATTTCATTTTCTTTTTTTCTCCAAAAGTCGGCCAAACATCTGCGTTTGGGTAGTAGTTACCTACAGTTACATACATACTGCAAGAAATATAGGAAACTGGTTTGGACAAAACAACGTAACATGTCTGCCTTGGTGCTCAAGAAGTCCTGATTTAAATCCAATTGAAAATGTTTGGTGATTGATGGTAAAAAGAATGTACAAAATAAATTTTAAACCACAGAATGAAATAGAGTTATTTGATAAAATAGAAGAAATTTGGGAAGGGCTAACTCCGGATTACAACAGAAGTATTCTTTTGTTAATGCAAAGAAGATTACGATTAGTGTTATAATCCAATGGCGCAGCAATTAAATTTTAGTATTTTGTTTGTTAATAAATTTACCCTTTTTGGCTTTATACTTTTGTAGTTTTGCTGGGATTATTTTATAATTTTCTTATTTCGCGGCTGTAATTTAAACACAAAAATATTAATAAATAACCATCGTTATTACTTATGATAATAAATCGTACATACAATTTTACAGCTATGTATATAGCTGGTGTTCTATCCAGGTATAAGCAGCAAGGTGAGAAACCCGTTTTATCCAATTTTGTTGTAATTAAGTTATGTATGGGTGGAGTGTACGAATTTATATGTTGTCAACTGTACATATAGTAAGGGCAATTTACAGAACAGTAATTTCTGTTCTGCGTGGTAAAAATTTTCCCACCTACCGTTTCGTACTCTAGACCTTCCTTTATAGTTCTTATTGCAGCAGAGTCTAAAGCATTTCCTTTCAGTATAGCGGTATGGGCGGAGCTAGCATGAAATATTTCTACATCATAGTTGGCTGACGAACTTGCGTTCTGCTCCTCCTTCATGGGTATACCTTAAATATTTAATAAAATCTAGAAAGGCAAGGGCGGCAGTGGCTGTTTGTGGGCGAAAATATAGAGGGAGAGCCAAATATCAAAGTGAAAATTACAGTAATTGTTAAATAATCAAATAAAACCAACTAATAATAAAATAATTTTAAACACAGTCTCGTCAAAGGCAAATTAATTAATTTCTTTTTTTTATGACTGACATATTGGTTTTTTTATTTATCGAAAAGTACTTAATTTTTCTCATGATATAACACTAAACATTATAATACATTTTTAATAAGTAAAAATAACATTTTTAGGGAAAATTCGAATATATTTGGCAACACCAACATATCAGATAATCCTTTCATTTCACAATAAAGTTAACTTAATAACAATATCTGTTTATACTATTCTTAATCTTGATAGTCCTCCCAAATTATTAATATATGAACAAATAAGATCAGATTATATGATGATGAAAATTTAAGTTGGAAAAAACATATTGAATATTTCAGAAGTTACATCTCACCAATAATTGCCATTTTGTTTAAAGCTAAAAATTATACAGGGTGTTTCATTAAGGTCGAAGAGCGGCCATATCTCGGAAACTACTGGGCATAGAAACTCAGGAAAAGAAAAATTATAATTAAAGTGGCCATGAGAAAATTCTGGAAATAATTTTTAAGTTCCGCATTTTGCCGCAAGAGGGCGTAATTAAAAAGTAAATTTTTAAATTTTACATAACTCCGAAAATTCCACATTAAGGTATATGTTTGATAACACCATTTTAAAGCTTGGACAATTATGCATCATTTTGGTCTTATGCTCATTGGCGTACCGACTTTAATAAGAGTGGGGGAAGCTGTTGAAAGTGTAATCATTTAAATCGCTGTAACTTATAAACGACTTATCCGATTTTAGCAAACTAAAGACTGTTTGGAAGAAAAATGTATGCACTTTGACCAGTCGTATTTAGTTGTCCATAATAGTTCTCAAAAAAAAATGCTAGAGGGCGCAATTTCCAATAACAATACATTTTTTGATTTTACTCCGGAAAAATAAATCATACGGTATAATTATGATACCATAATCGAAAAGTAGATGAAATTTGCTAAAAAAAAAATATTAAAACCGCAGCTCGATATCTCCGTCGAGTTATTGCAAAAACAATAATTTTTAAGACAAATTGCGCCCTCTAGCAATTTTATTAGAAACTATCTTGTACTTGGATAAGACAATTAAAGGTACTTACCTTTCTCTTCCAAACAAGCTTAAATTTAGTAATATTGGTTAAGTCGTTTAGAAGTTACAGCAATTTTAATGTTTACAGTTTTACTTGATAAGAGTGGGAGAAGCTATTGAAAGTTTAAACATTAAAATCGCTGTAACTTCTAAACGACTAATCCGATTTTACTAAATTTAAGCTTGTTTGGAAGAACCTTCAATTGTCGTATCTAATGGTACAAGGTAGTTTCTAATAAAATTGCTAGAGGGCGCAATTTGTGTTAAAAATTATTGTTTTGGCAATAATTCAGAAACGAACGGAGATATCGAGATGCGGTTTTAATATTTTTTCTAGAAAATTTCATCTACTTTTCGATTATGGTATCATAATTATACCGTATGATTTATTTTTTCGGAGGAAAATCAAAAAATGTATTGTTATTGGAAATTGCGCCCTCTAGCATTTGTTTTGAGAACTATTATGGACAACTAAATACGACTGGTCAAAGTGCATACATTTCTCTTCCAAACAGTCTTTAGTTTGCTAAAATCGGATAAGTCGTTTATAAGTTACAGCGATTTAAATGATTACACTTTCAACAGCTTCCCCCACTCTTATTAAAGTCGGGACGCCAATGAGCATAAGACCAAAATGATGCATAATTGTCCAAGCTTTAAAATGGTGTTATCAAACATATACCTTAATGTGGAATTTTCGGAGTTATGTAAAATTTAAAAATTTAGTTTTCAATTACGCCCTCTTGCGGCAAAATGCGAAACTTGAAAATTATTTCCAGAATTTTCTCATGGCCACTTTAATTATAATTTTTCTTTTCCTGAGTTTCTATGCCCAGTAGTTTCCGAGATATGGCCGCTCTTCGACCTTAATGAAACACCCTGTATATCATTAAAATATTTTAAAAATATATATTATTTTTTGGCTTATTCAAAATTAAAGTACCTATATGATTTCAATTTGGGGATCAGCGAATTTAACTACAATTCAGCCATTAAAAAAACTACAAAACAAAATAATTAAATGCATACATAAACTTCCTTTTTTAGAACCAACTATAAATTTATGAACCAAACGGATATTTAAATTTAGAAAAGCTTTATAAATTAAAACTATGCATTCTAATACACTCTATTATTATTAAAGAAAAACAATCGAATATAGTGTTCCCTTCGACCAACATTATTCACATCACGAGACAAAATCATCATATTCAAACACCAATGGTAAAGAGTACTTTTGGCCAAAAATCAATATTATATAAAGGAATAACAATTTAGAAGAGTTTGCCGAAAAAATCTAAAGAAATATCAAAATTATGGACTTTTAAAAAAACACTAAAAAAATATTTTTTAAAACTAAACTAACTCTAACGTATTATATTATTATTTTTTTTTATGTAAATGGATATTATATATATTTTTTTTTAAATAATTTCGATGGAGTTATTAATAGTTACTAAACATAACTTTTATTAATTGTGATTTTATTACCTGTTACAGTAGTACTAGCCAAGTCGTAATGTTGCAATATAAGCGAAGATAACTTGTTTGGAATTAAAGGTGCTTTTATTGAGTGAACTTCCGTCGTCAGGAGAGGAGAAAGCTAAAAATTATAAAGTTTAAGTTTTGTGTATTTATTTAATAATTTAAATTTAAAAATAATGTGTTATTATTTCGATAGTAAACCTAAGCTATTTGAAAGTATAGAGTGTGTATCAGCCAAATGGAATAAATTCGATAATAAATACATGGGGGCGTGTCCGAAAAATCGCTCGGACACGTCGATTGGTATTTCTAGTTACGCATTTTTTTCAATAAAAACTTTTTATACAGGATGTGTCATGTAACAGTGGCCAATACAAACTTTCTTATTTTAAATGCAACACGCTATATATCCTCAATTTTTGGATTCTTCAGAAAATTTTAGACATATTTCATATACATTTCACCTTTTGGGTGTGTTTGGCAGGCTTTCATTGGATAAGAGAAGAATAAAAATTTTACTATGCACTTTGTTTAGAATTTTGAAGGGTGAAATTGACTGCCCCGGTATTCTTGGTAAACTACCGTTCGCTGTCAATAGAGTCAACTCGTGAGCCTCAAATATCTTTTGTCTGACCTATCCTCGAACAAACCTTTACAAAAATTCTCCAATTTACAAAATGTGCCACTTTTTTAATCTCTATGCATCAGATATTGATGTAGATACAACTAGTCTTGGCCAGTTCAAGGATTTGGTCGAGAGAAAACTGAGGACCAGTTAATGTACGTAATATTGTGATGCTCATTTGAGTACCCACTTTTGTGGGGTTTTGATTCTTGTTCGCCTTTTAGGCTTTCCTTTTGTTTTATTTTTTTGTTGTGTTTACTAGCTGTAAGATGTATCTGTAATTGGCACTTGTGCTGTTGATACTTATAAATAAATAAATAAATAAATGTACAATATCCTATACCTATCTTCAACTGTTTCGGAAATGTTAAGTATTTTCAGATTTATTGCAAAACACACTCTCAAAAACTAATAAGTAATACTGTTTATTTCTTGATAATGTAAAAAAACAAAAAAACACATTAATGTAGGAGATGTTGAAAATGCTCGCCGCGAACGTCTTGGCAACATGCTAATCTTGAATAGAAATTTCTTCTAATGTTACTGAACATCTCAGGCGTGACCGATCTAAAGGCAAGCGTTATTCGTCTTCTTAAGTCAGCTAAGTCGAGGGGCTTAGTTTTGTATACAATATTTTTGACCTAACCCCATAAGAAGAAGTCTAATGGCGTCAGATCAGGGGATCGTGCTGACCATTCCATCGATCCACGCCTCCCTGTCCACCGATTTGGAAATACCGGTTGAAGTACTGCCGGACATTGATTTGGTAATGGTAAAACAGTTGAAGATAGGTATAGGATAATGTACATGAAATATGTCTAAAACTGTCTGAAGAATTCAAAAATTGAATAATATACAACGTGTTGCGTTTCAAATAATTAACTTATAATGGGGCGAGGGAGTAGACAAGCTAAGAACTTTATCCGCCAAACAAGGCAAGGCTAGAGTGGATTCTAAACAGAATACCATGTGTCAACCCCTTAATAGGGATACTGACTGCACACTGCAAACTGAAAAAGCATCTAGCTCTGATCGGCGTTGAAGAAGACGCGGGATGTCTAGAGATAGAGGAGACAGTGCTACACTTTCTGGGTACCCGTGAAGCCCTGGGAAGACTAAGGCATCAGGTGCTAGATCAGCGGTTTTCCAAAAGAAAGAAATTACAACCTTGGTCTGGAACGGTCTACTTGCCTTCATAAGGAACTCAGGACCTTTTGGCAAGGAAAAAGGTGGTTAGAGTGGCTGGGGGAAGACTCTGGGGTGGGCAAAAAGGATCGCCATTGGTCTACTTGCCAGTTTTCGGAACCTTTCCTCAATTACTAGAGACGCGTTACAAATGGTAACAAACGTAATACTTCTTTCATCTCAATACTCAAATGATTTTTTTGGTCGATTTTTACATGGACCTTACTCAAGATAGTCTCGTTTCATCGACCTGTACTTGACATTTTGTTGTTCTGTTCTAAACGAAACAGCGAATATAAAACCAGAAGAAAACTTTAAACTACAATTATAACTAAATAAAAAGTAATAATTGCCAGCCTTAGAAACCGAATTAAAAACTACAAAACAAGGCAAACGCGAGCCTAATTATAATCCTGCGACATATCGCCAATATGGTAGGCCTATTTCAATTTAATATCTGATCGGCAAAAATTGTTTGCATCAAAGAGGGCTTGGATTAAAAAACGTAGGGCTTTGTTTAGATCACAATGATATGCGGACGATTATTTTTGTTGTTTACAAAATTAACAAAGTAAGAATATACAGAAAGAAAAAGAAAAATAATTACATAAATTGCTGAAATTGGCCACCAAGCATAAATTCACACGTCTCTTCATATTTTCGAAAGTGTTGACCAGCATCCCTGGAGAAATGTTACCACATTCTTGGAATACTTGCATTTTATAAGGAAATAAATTTAGCTGCTTCTTAAAAATAGTCCTGCATGTTCCATAAGATCTTCCCACTTCTTGGGACAGGCGTCTTATACAATTGGTTGGCGTATTTTGCATTATTTCAGGAACGTTTGCAACAAGTTCTTCTGTTCTTACAGATGGTCTTCATGCTCCTTTTTTGTGTTGTATAGAACCTGTTTCCCTAAACACAGCCACGGTTCTTTTCAGGCAATGATAAAAATACCCAGCCATAAAAGCAATGTTAGGAAAATGTTCGTGAAAATCGTCCATGCACAAACCCGGATTGTATTGCCACTCACCATTTACTCTAACTCCGTTTCGAAAATACGCTTCAACCATGAATGTTTTGTGCTGTTCCGTAAAGCCCATTGTGTGAACTGTTCAAGAAATTGGAAAAATTAGCGATGAATCAAATTACTTGTAACGACTGTCAAAGATGACGGAATAACTGATTGATTGTTAATTCAGGTAGTTACTGACACCCGACGGTATTAAGCTCTACGGCTAAGCATTACGTCCTTAGATGCAAGGCCCCCTTTGATGCAAATAATTTTTGCTCGCACGGTATTTAAAACTTGTAATAGTGAGGGTAGAAGATGCGAAGTATTATTACTGCACGATGTAGACACAATAAATAATTATTAAAACGCTAATTTTCAAGCCTTTTGTATGTGGTAATGTCATACTAAATATTTGCTACAAACTGACATAGGTAATAATATCGCTTTTTTGCAACGATGGGCGTTCTTTCCTTGTAGCTAAAATATTTTTATAAAAAAAATGTAACAATTTGAGAATAAATTGGGTCACATTTCCTTACATGTTTTGGTGGATGATTGTTGACAGACGAATCAATGTTGACAGGAAACGTGTTTATAATAACCAAATGGCAATGGTCTATTGGTATTAAACTGAAAAGTAAAAAGTTCTATTATATTAAATATTAAATATGAAAAATTCTTAAAGTTCTGCGTCACGCGTAGTAAATACGCCCGTACAGCGTGTCCATATTGATTTCCCTCAAACATTACAATATGATTTAATTTGGAAATAAACAATTTAACGAGTAGAAAATTTAAAAAAAACACACCCATAAATTTGGTATAATATTTCTCCTTAATATGTATACCGTGTGTCCACGGAAGGTGGTTCGCCCCTTTAACTTTCTGTTTTTCAAGATAATGGAATATAATTTAAGGGATTTGTATACGACATAAAACTGTATTTTTTGACAGGTAACTCAACATTATGGAACTTCCGGTTTAATCGGAAGTGACATAAACTTTCGATTTTTAAATGGGACACCTGGTATATTTATCCTTTTTTGACTCCATATGACATTCGAAATACAACGATGTGTCACTTGTCACTTTTTATCACCAAGAAAATATTTTTTTTCCAAATTTATTGTTTTATCTAGAGGGCTATGAAAATGAATACCTTAAAACCCCTTATTTCAGTTCTTTAATCTTGGGAAAAATACAATTTTACTATTTTTGGTCCAATGCTATGTGCTGTATAAAACTTAATCTTTAAAGTTGTATAACTCATTTTTTTAAACGGCAACATGGTGGCTCGTCGGGTTAAGAAAAAAGAGGATTTTATTACGATTATTTTGTTACCACACACTATTAGGTTTTAGAAAAGCTGCCATTAAAAAACTTTAAAAAGTCAACTTGGAACTTTCCTAAAATGAACCATCTTTTGAGAATAAATTTAGATTTAAATGTATCAAGTAGCCTGTGACCAGCAAAACTGATAAAACAAAATCATGCCTTGAAGAAAATTGACATGCCGACAGCTTCTGCCAAAGTAAACTAGTTTGTTGTTTAAAGGACATGGAAAATAATAGTTTTACAAGGAGTGAAAAATTTCATATGTTATTTTTGTCAGGCTCATTTCCCATTTTCGAAACCAGTTTTGGGTAATAGTGCCGGGTTGGATGACGCCGATTAGGATATCTGTGTGCGTAAAGTCGTACAGCATCGGTTGAATTCTTTCTACATTCTCCAAACATTAATAACATATCAACTTTTTCACTCCTTGTAAAACTATTATTTTCCATGTCTTCTAAACAACAAACTAATTTACTTTGGCAGAAGCTGTCGTTAGTTAATTTTCTTCAAGGCATGATTTTGTTTTATCAGTTTTGCTGGTCACAGGCTACTTGATACATTTAAATCTAAATTTATTATCAAAAGATGCTTTATTTTAGGAAAGTTCCAAGTTGGCTTTTTAAAGTTTTTTATTGGCAGCTTTTCTAAAACCTAATAGTGTGTGGTATCAAAATAATCGTAATAAAATCCTCTTTTTTCTTAACCCGACCAGCCACCATGTTGCCGTTTAAAAAAAAGAGTTACTTATACAACTTTAAAGATTAAATTTTACACAGCACATAGCATTGGACCAAAAATAGTAAAATTGTATTTTTCCCAAGATTAAAGAACTGAAATAAGTGGTTTTAAGGTATTAATTTTCATAGCCCTCTAGATAAAACAAAAAATTTGGAAAAAAAATTATTTTCTTGGTGATAAAAAGTGACAAGTGACACATCGTTGTATTTCGAATGTCATATGGAGTCAAAAAAGGATAAATATACCAGGTGTCCCATTTAAAAATCGAAAGTTTATGTCACTTCCGGTTAAACCGGAAGTTCCATAATGTTGAGTCACCTGTCAAAAAATACAGTTTTATGTCGTATACAAATCCCTCAAATTATATTCCATTATCTTGAAAAACAAAAAAGGTAGGGGCGCGAACCACCTTCCGTGGACACCCGGTATATGACAAATGCATTTACTATAACTAAAAAAAGGTTAGTTTTCAAACACAGGCGGTAGATCTAGGACAATCAGCACAAATTTGTCACCATTGATTTATGTTATAAACGATTCCTGATCGGAACGAAATGTAAACAATATTGTCACCCGTTATATTGTATGTCTATGGGGTTGGACAGATAATCGTCATAGCGGTTTGTTTATTAAGATGGTCGGTATTAGTTAGACAATATTTCCGTTGCGGGATTTCAATGTATTTAACGCCTTTTACGATTTGTACCGCACAACTTATTTTTGCGTAGTCCAGGAGTTGGAGGCGTCCAACATACCAGTACCGGGAAGATAGAGACCGCTTTTGCCAGCCTTCATCCGTCCGGTAGTGGTGGCAGAAGCGAATTGACTTAGTCCATGTTTCGACAGTTACCGGCAGACATATCATTTCCTGTTAATACAAATGCAAGAGTAAAAAAAAATGCCTGGTGTGGTTATCACCCCGGTACAGGGAGGACGCCTCTAACTCCAATTCTAAGATAAAACATTTAAAATAAATACACCTGATTTAATTACCTTTCATGTCCCACTACTATTTTATTTTGCTGATTTAATACTGTCAGGAAAATCTCTTCTAATCTAGTCATACTGTCATTATCCCTAGCGGAAGTTATACAAATAAGTCGGCATCTGAAAAAGGTGAAACTTTTAGAATTTTAACCCTAAGTTGCAGTGGCGGCTTCTCCTATGAGGCAGAGGTGAGGCAGTGCCTCATCAATAATTTTGCAAATTAAATAAATTACAAATTTATATTACTTTACTATTTGCATAAATATATATCCATTAGAATTAATGCCGTCAATCTTAACGCGCTTCGCTAGAAATATCATCTATCATCCATCTCATTTCTGCATGCGGTCGTATATGGTAGAAGCCGGTCTCGCGCTTCCTTGTCTTTTACGATCCCTTGCGTGTTTTGTTCTTATATCATCCATCTCATTTCTGCATGCGGTCGTATATGATTAGAGGCCCGGCCTCCCGCTTCCTTATCTAGCGTATTAGTGAAAATATCTAAGGTGATGTGTAATACCCGTAATAGTCCAGTCGAATCTAGCTTTAAATAGCACATAAAAACATTCTTTTGAGGCCAGCCTCAACTCTCTACGTAAATTTAATGCGAACGCGAGGGGAGTAATCTAATCTATAAAGATGAACCCCGCGAAACGGTATTTGGAGAAATGCTATTATTAGATTAGCATTAACAGGTTGTCCGTTGAAAGTTTAAAGAGAGGCATAGTGGATTGTATTTTATTATAGTTTTCGGTAAATACTTTTGTGGTTTTCCGTACTGATTTTTGTTTTGCTTTTTTTCCAACAGTGGGCAGTGATTTTTCTAAAATATTAATATTACATTACTTTTATTTTACTTATTAGTTTATTTGTTTTGTGCTTACTAGCGAAAAATGGATTCAGCGGGAGCTAGCACAGCGTCACAACTTCCCCAGGTAAATGTAAACATTCGCAATCCTACTTGTTATCTTGTTAATTTTTTAGTAAATGAGCAGAATTTTTCAAGTATTAATTCCTATGAAGATAAATTGTACATAGTAAAAGAAGTAAAGCGACCTGTTCCAGATTTGAGTAAACGTCTTGTTACTATCGGTGGAGTGGGGAAATCAAATCGGAGCTTTCAAAACACTTGGTACGAAAAGTACGACTGGCTTACTGGTAGTGTAACGTTAAACAAATTATTTTGCTGGCCGTGTATTCTGTTTGCAACCAATAATAGCGACAAAGTTTGGTCAAAATTTGGTTATAGCGATTTAAAAAACGTGTCTAAACTTTAAAATCTAACCTTGCTAAAAAAATTTTTTTCAACTGTGCCTCACCACTTTCAAATACCAGGAGCCGCCCCTGCTAAGTTGAGTCCTTATTATTACTGACAGCGCTTCGACAATACTAGAAGTTATTAGAACTTGAAAATATTATAATAAAAGGCCTTTGTGTAATTCGTTTTATTTTCCATCTTCAAGACTATTGCGTATAGAAGCAGGAATTATTTTCCTATATAGAATAGATAATAAAAAGTTCTTAAAACAACTTCCATTTAGAATAGTCTTAGTCAATACTAGATCCGCACATGTATTTTATATTCGTGCACCGAAAACAAATCTGTATAGGAACTCAACGCTTATATTAATGAATATTGTGGAGACATTGACATATAATTTAAACTATGAAAAATTCAAGAAAAATTTTTAAAATAATATTCAGTTAATCTTACCTATTTAAAATTTGTCTGTTATTCTTTAATTTATCAATTTGAAAATCTGTGGCCTCACACATACCCTCGACGGCAGCACGTAAACCATGCAACACCGTGTAATCTGGGGGAGGGGTAGTGGATCGTAATGGCGGAGGTGGCGGGGGGACACCAATTAGTGCACAGCCATTCATTATCTAAAAAACATAGTTGAAAATTATTTCTAATCTTTTAAGCAGAAACTACTACTTGTTAAACTGTTTAGGCTCCAACAAATACTAGTCAACTTATTTTAATATAACTAAGTAAATGTACTAAAAGCTAAAACAACACTAAGTATATATGGAATAAAATAAGTTAGTGAAGCTAGGGAGGCATAATAGTGAAACAAAACTCGTTATTGCCGACTTGGGCACGAGACATAGCCAAAAAAAATCTCCATTGCAAGGCGCATACGGGTCACTTTTTAATTGACCACCATACCTATATGATATCTTGTAAACTGTGGTAAATTTTATACGTGTTTATAAATCACCCCGTACCTTATAAACAAAAAACAATTTGGCAACAAAGTTAATGGATCTTAAAAAAGCTTTAAAAGTGGCACCTTTTCCCTAAATTAATCAAGTTTACACTGTACTGATTCAGCAGTTGGTTCCTTGTGAAACATTTTTAATATATATATTTTATAGTAAAACACTTATAGCTTTCTAGGGCTTTTTCAAGAGTACTTATGATACTAAAGTTAAATTCTAAATTTACAAATTTATATTTTTCCACCACTATTGTAAAATATTGAAAAGAATAATTTAAGTTACCTGGGAGCTATTCTTATTGTTTATTGGGCCTATCATTGGGAATTCCGGGGTTAGTCGACAAAATACACCTATGTATATTATTATGTAATAATAAAACCCTGACCACTAATGAACAACAAATGTTCCAAAATACCCCAATTCTAGATAGGTGTATTTTGTCGACTAACCCCGGAATTCCCAATGACAGGCCCAATAAACAATAAGAATAGCTCCCAGGTAACTTAAATTATTCTTTTCAATATTTTACAATAGTGGTAGAAAAATATAAATTTGTAAATTTAGAATTTAACTTTAGTATCATAAGTACTCTTGAAAAAGCCCTAGAAAGGCGAAACATATGTAGAGCAATTCTATCTTAAATGAAACATTAAAAAGCTATAAGTGTTTTAATCAAGTTTGTTTAATTTACCGTTGTAGTTACCATCCAAATCAAATCAAATCAAAATATGCTTTATTGTCCCTGATAAATTATTCCTATTGAAAAAGCTGATGAAGACACAAGGTCCTGCATATTAAATTAATTACACTTTAGTAAAGGTAATAATATATTAACATATTTCAACCAATTACAAACTTAATAGGTACTTATATAGATAAATATGTTCCAGAAGACATCTATAAAATAAGACAATTTAAAATTTGGACACCATAAAAGACTATAATTCATCATTAAGCGTGTTCTTAAATTGGGAAAATGATAATAAAATAATAATAAAATCCTATCCGACAAACAATTTGGATTTCAAAAAAATAAATCTACACAAGATGCAATTTGTCACCTAACAAATCAAATAATATATAATTCAATTGATAATAAAATGAACAGTATATGCATATTTTTAGATTTAGCTAAAGCCTTTAATACTGTCAGTCATAAAATTCTTATTAACAAATTAGAAAAACTGGGATTTCGTGGTCAAATATTAATTATTTAAAAACTATTTATATAACAGAGTGTACATCATGTTAAAATTGGGGAAAATATTAGTTCACCAAAAATATTTAATTATGGAGTACCACAAGGTACAGTCCTAGGACCAATACTTTTTAATATTTATCTAAATGATATTTTTTATTTAAACTGTCAAGGAAAACTACATAGTTTTGCTGATGACATGGTAACTTTTTATGAAGGTCTAAATTGGAATATTTAAAAAAATACTATTGAAAAATATCTTATAAAAATAAGCGACTGGTTTAATAAAAACCTATTAACTATAAATTATAACAAAACAACATACATTCCATTTACTTCATACAAAAATAAACTTCCAAATATTGGTCCAATAATATGCAATAAGTAATAATATTAATATAAAGGAAGGTGAAAATATTAAATATCTAGGAATAATTTTTGATAAACATTTAAAATGGGATTTACATAGTGACTACATTGTAAAAAAACTAAGAATTCTTATACCAAAATTTAAACACCTTAAACAATTTTTAAATATAAAAGAATTAGAAATATTGTATTATTCTTTAGTACAAACCCATTTAAATTATGGAATAACAAATTTACTACCCTCATAACCTAATCAAACCCCTAGTATAATTATAAATAAAGTTAATAAATGGGGAGGCATAAATAAGAATTATCTTAATAATATTGAAACTATTCAAAAATACATTTTGAAAATTATTTACAAAAAAGACCACCTGTCTTAGTCAATACTAAATCCGCACACTGTCTTCTGATTTACTATTTAAATATAGTAAAAAAATGGATATTAAACAAATATTTTCTTACAACATGTTAACATATATTTTTAAACATAAAAATAAAATAAATTATATTTATCACACACATGAAACTCGTCATAAAAATACTATTACAAATAAAAATAGAGTAAACAACACAATAGCACACAAACATTTTTTAAACATCAATCCATATAATTTTGATATGCTATCACAGTCAATTAAAATAATTAAATCATTAAATAATTATAGAAATAAAATTAAAAATTGGATATCATCCAATCCAAGAGATATATTCAAGAACGTCATTAATAAATATACCAAGCTATAATGAATAAAATAAATAAATATATATATATTATATACATGACGTAATGTATCTTTGTATACTATATAGTGATATAAAATATACCAATAAAATATTGTCATATTCGTTTTATATTATAATCTAGTTGTGCCTGAATTATAAAATGTATTCTTGACAATAAATATTATATTATTTAACTTAAAACAAATATTTTACTTCTGATATAAAAAAATTATATAAGTATTAGCATTAAATGTCAAAAAAAAAATTTGAATAAACTTTTATTAGGTATTAGGTATTATTATTATTATTATAATGTAAAAATGTCAACATTTTTTAATAAAGCATTGGTAGGTCTGCAAAACCTAGACATTGGACAATCGAACCCATGATTTGTTCTGTGATGTATAACTTCAAAGAGATCTTGAAGTCAAGTGACCCTTGAAGGTACTTGAAAATTTATTGCTCCTAATAAGTTTAGGGAGGCAATAAGATTATTCAATATTTTTAAAAAGTTACAATGGTCATGAATGTCAGGATGCTGTCTGCTGTGTTCTAGAGTTGATAAATTTGAAAGGTTTAACAGGTCAAATTTTTAATTTAAAAGCTATATAAATCTCAAGAATTTTCTTTGTATCTTTTCTAACATCGCCACATAAACTCTATAAAATGGTGACCACTCAGGAGAAGCATATTCTAATACAGAGTAAATTACAGCACAATATACTTTATTGACTATATATTGTGTTGCAAACTAGTTGTTAAAAGTTCAAAAGGCCTAAAAAAAGGTATGAGGTAGGAAATGTCCAATTAAAACTTTGGAACTGTTCGTAATGGGCTTGTTACTATATTTTTCATTCATTCTATCACACATAAGACCAAGACATGAGTATGGTCAGGGTATTTCGAGGGGTATTCAGAATCCTTATTATGTAAAAGACATTAAAGTTTTGGAAAGGGTCCAACGTAGAGCCACCAAACTAGCCATTGAACTTAAAAACTTACTTGGGTGGGGTAGGTATCCAAAACCTTTCCACAACCTTCACATTTGACCAAATTTACTTACATGACTTAAGGATTGCTGACTTGTGCTCCATGTATTTAAAATGTGTGCTACAGTGTCACTTGCAAAAAATCGGACCTAAAATAAATAACACAATATGAAATGCATACATAAGTATTATATAACATGCATGACCTAAGAGCCGGCTATAGGCAATTAATTGCTTTACTATTACAGAGTAATAATTTTTACAGTTTATCTAATTAACAAATTCAAATACGTATTTACTTACCAGTTTTCCAGTGGGAAATAAATCCCACACAATCCTACAATATTCTATAGCACTCTCCACACTGGAAGTCCATAAACTTTTGGATATTGGAGTCATTGGAATAAAACTAGGTGTTCTACCCTTTAAAAATTCAAACTCAATCGCGTTTTCACACGAAATTCCAAAATAAGGTGTATGGTCTAGAACAAACACCGTCTTGTGGTTTGAAGGAAAGATCTTGCTGTTATGTATTGAGAAGGACATTTTCAAAGTATTTTCTAATCCAAATCTACAACTATAATATTAAAATTATTCAACAATTGATTGTAAAAAAACAGTAGCAGCAGAAGGAGCCCAGATGGTTAGATTTTTTTTTTAAATTTTAATTTAAAACGAACCTTAGCTTAATATGAAAACATGGAAAAATAAGCTTTAAAAACTAAGAGAGTAATGTTACGTTACGTTTCTTTTTATTTATTTACTTTTTTTATGCATTTAAATTTAAATTATAGGTTAGTAATTTCTTACCGCCACTTTAGCCATCTATGAGGTACTAAAAAAATCATGTTACGATGGTATAATCAACGTCTACTTTATTGACTGAGCTGTTCATTCTACAGGTCAACGAATACTTACACTACAGGTAATACAGAGAATTTTCTTACCAGTACCAGTTTTGTTACCGACCATGTTTCGTAAAAATGCTTGATCAGCTGTTTGGTGTTTACTTTTTCGTCAAATCGCTTTTTTTCTGTGGTTATGTTTCGTGTTTAACCTCTCAAAATTTTAAATTTTGTGTTTTTTTTCCGAATTTGTACAAAATAGTACAAATTCATGTACCATAACAGTTTCGTAAAAGATGAATATCGACGATTTCATTTACCTGTTTTTTCTGTTTTCCTCCATTGGATTTGGATCCTTTTTTCGAAAATTACCGGATGCCGGAACTAAAAGAAGAATAGGGGCCCTTGCAGGTTTTATAATAGTCTTGTTGGTGTCAGGATTGCATATTATACACACAATAGTTACAATTGTAATAAATGCTGTTATAATTTTGTATATTAATAAACGGTAAGTAGTATAGAAAGTTAGCAAAATCAAAGGAATCATACAGACAACCAAAAACATTCTATAATTCAGGACTACACTAAAACCTAATGGCAAATAAAACCCCAGATAAAGTTTAAACACTATAACGATGAAATTAGGTAGGTCCAGATTCTAATGGAAAAAAAGTTGATGAACTTCATAATTTGCTTAAATTAGTAAAAGAAACTTTAGTTATGTATAAACTAACAAATCAATGTCAAAAAAGGCTTGTTTGACAAAAAGTAAGGTTGTCAAACCTATACTATCTTAAACTTGCAGTACCTACATAATGTTAAAAGTTTTAAGGCAAATTTGTGTGGTATAAATTGACAGCATTTGAAGTTATTATTGTGAATTTTATGCACAATAATGCCGGGCTAGTTTATTTTCAAATTTTCCATTTTATATTGACTTAATAGATTTATTTTAACAATTCGATCTCTATCGATCTTCTCTTTAATGTTACGGAGTTTATCTTTTTGATAGAAATATGCATTGTATTGTCTAATAAGGGCTGAAATATTCGATTGCTTTAATACAACTTTTTTTTTCTAGGAACTGCCATCTTGTAAGCTTTACTTTTTCATTTGTATATCTTATATTTTTCCGAACAACTGCTTATTTTGGAATACCTTATCCACCAAGTCATACAAATCTTATTCAAATGATTTTGACATTGAAGATGGTAGGTAAGTTAGACAACAGTATCTAATTTTGGTAAATATATAGGTAGTTGAGAGTGTCGTACCTTGTGACAAACATTATTTTAGCTTAGCGACACCTCTTACTTTGTTGCTGTACTAATGCATGCACTGACGTTGTCAATGTTCACTTGTGAATGCTTTTTTATGACAATAAAGATATTATTATTATTATTAGATATCAGGTATCTAATTTCTATCACCAAACGCAGGTGTCTCTTTGAACAATCAAAAATATTTCCACACAACCTTTTCGTTTACCATTATACTTTTAATACATTTGAAGTAATTTTGCCTGTCTTGCTCCTATTTTTAATAAAATAAACATATTTTTTTTGTGATCTATGTTACTGGTAAGTATTCTAAAAATATATTCTTTTCTGTTTACATAAGTATAAGTTTTATTTTAGTTTCAGTAGTTTTTTTTATTTTGAGCTGAATATTTTAAAACTGTAATTATACTTATGCTGTTTGGGACAGTGCGATGGTTGTACTGGGCTGGCAGTGGCGGCTCGCCCGATGATGCAGGTGAAGCGCTGTTTCACCTACCTTTTCACCTACCTCATATTATTTCCAGACTGACTAAATAATTATTTAAAAATTCATTCGCTTCTATAAAACTTTGTTTTCTGATATTATTTACATATATTATGATGCGTTTTATTCAATTAACAGAATGCTACAGATTTGATTTTATAACACACTGGAAAAACCATTCGGCAACCTGTAAAACGCGCTGCTTCGCGCTGTGAAGCAGAGTCTTGATGACGCTTCCGCTGGCTCACGTCAGACACGAGGGATGCGGCGGTTGTCATGACAATACGACGCGCGGTCTCGATTCGATCGGCGACAAGTGATGCAAATTTTCCACCTGCGTTTATGTCGCGTGCCGGGTATTGTTTCTTTGCGGTATTTAGTTTTATATTTTCACAATGTTTGAGGCTGACAAACTTATCAAAAATTTCGATCGAAAAAGAACTATTAAATGAACTTATACTTGCACAGCCATTTTTTGAGGACATTATAAATAGGTTTGCAAATTTAAAGGACAGAAGAATTTTCCTCACATTCAAACAGTAAAATATTTCTAAATTAGTCGTGTTACCTTCCTAATTTCCCTGATGTTACCGAATTTAGGTAAGTTTTTGGTAGAAAATTCATATTATTAACATATTGCAATATTATTTTATGTATGTATGTATACGATTCAAATTTAAGTATCAGGTAGGGAGCAAGCGCGGATCCAGGGGGAGGAGTCATGCCCCCCCCCCCCCAAATTTATAGGTATGTTATGAAATTGAATAATTTATCATACACGTGTTCACTGCAAATATTAGAAAATAGTAGACAAAACGAAATTTGGGCGTGGTCCCCAAAAATTTTCGCCTGCGGCGCTTCTCACCCGATGCTGCATCACCTATTCATAATGTCACGAGCCGCCACTGTGGGCTGGTTAAAAAAATTTCATGAGGAAGTCTGTATCAATTCTTGAAAAGGGCTCAAATAGGTCTGTTAAGGGAGTTTTTGAGACAAGAATCATTTTAACTCAAATAATTTGATCACCCTTTGTAATGAGCATAATATGTTGATTATCATAAACATTTGGTATTTAATATAACTATTTATTTACAAGCATATTATTTAATTTATTGGGTTTAAAAGAGCCAATGAGTTTTATTTATCACTAAATTTTAATTTTAACCCTGCCATGCCTCACCGCATACAGCACGAAAAAATAAAAGGTTTCAGTTTTACAAATCTGTAGCAGATCTAAATCGTCGACGGTGTATCGGTGCAAATGATTCATCAATAATTATGTTTCTAAGATGTTCTTTTCTATTTAAATTAAAGAAACAAAGATGACATTATAATCGGCCTCCCTACTGGTAAATGAAATAATTGTGGGTAATGGGATGACGTAAGTTCGCGTGTTTTCGATATTTTCAGAAAATATATAAATAAATTAAAATAAATAAAAAAGTTCGCACCAGAATTTATATTTAGTTCCGAAATTTCAGTAAAATCGAATCAAATCAAAATACACTTTTTTGTTAAAAGACTCGTTAAAAGATGTACATCTTGTAAATAAAGCTTTGAACAGTATTAAAACTGTTATGGAAATTACAATGTTTACTATACAAAGTAAGAAAAAGTAATCATCCAAAAAATAGATAAATAAATAAATAGATAATCACATCTTATAGTCATGGTCAAAAATGTACACACAATTCAATCCAAGACTAAGACAAAAACGCAATCTTACAAAATATCTGGCAAGAATACTAATCAAAAGTTTTACAAAACTACAGGCGAATGCCTAGATATTATCATTGTAAAATTCTTGGAGAGTATAGTAGGGTCTAGTTTAGCTGCCTTTTTAGCCTTTTCTTAAAAATCCTGTCATCAATCACCCGCCGATAAGCCAGTGGCATGTGGTTATAAATTTTGATGCTTTCAAATATCAAGGAAATTTTGATGGGAGTTGCTTTTGGTCTAGGAAGAGGAATATCATTCACAGTACGCATGTTATAGGAGCTGTTGCTGTTAATAGCACAATTTTTATATTTTTTATAGATAAGGCAGGCCGTTTCCAAGATAAAAATTCCAATCAAAGTTAATATATTTCCCTGACAAATAAAAGTTTACAGTGAGTACAAAAATAAAAAAAATATAATTAAATAGTCAATTAGGTACAAAATTTTGAAAGCAAAACACAACTACATATTTCTTCAATTTGAAACTGACCGATCCCTGGTGTGTTCGTCACCTGCAGAAATCCGTCTCTCTAGCTGTAATCATCAAATACTGTGGTACGACCGTGTCTACGTTGTGTTTATATTCAGGTTCTTTTAAAGTTTGGTACAACGATAGAAGTTTGTCAGGTTTTAAGATTTTTGAGCTTTAATCTTATTCTGATTTATTGGTTGGACTCAAACTTGTTAACTTTAAATACAAAAAAAAACTAATTTTCTAACATTTGCCATAAACAATAGGGGTTTGCCCGATATAAAAGAGTTAAAGATGCATAACTGTGATTGTCAAATTAATACTAATTGTAACTGATCTGAGTTCATAGAAAGAGAAACAAGTATTAAATATCTTGGTGTTTTTTTCGATCAGTGTCTTACATGGCGCACTCATGTAGATTATGTTAATAACAAGCTAAAACAATTACTGTATAAATTCTATGAATTAAGGCAAATCGTACCAACCAGTGTTTTGAAGATGTATTACCAAGCACTGGCTGAATCAGTTATAACCTATGGAGTCACAGCCTGGGGCGCTGCCACTGATAATGTGATGGCGCCACTAGTTGTTACTCAGAAATACATAATTAAAATAATGCACTTTAAAAATAAACTTTTTCCTACTGAGGAATTATTCAGGATTTCAGGACTCCTAAACATTAGGCAGCTATACATAAAAGCAATATTGAGATTTAGTTTTAGAAATAAGATATTTAATCAACCTATAACTCACCACAACAAAGAAACAAGAAATGTAACAAAAAACAACCTAAATATACCTAATACATTGTATTCTAAAACACAGATGCATATATCATACATCCTTCCAAAGGTATTTAATTTATTGCCAGATAATCTTAAAAAAAATAAAACAACTAATAACCTAACCAAACTAAATGAATGGATTTTACCGAACTCAGGAAGAATATATGAAATTATTCCAATCTTCAACATTCCCAAGACTACTTAACACTTAAAAATAATACAATACTATTATGTACAGTATCAACTACATCATAGCTTTAAGGCAAACATTTTCACACTTTCCTTGTAAACTTTCATATGACCGAAAGTATAAACGAACAAACCCGAACAAACCCACCTTTGAATTAAGTAAATAAAAAAAAAAATTGGTATAATTTTAATAAATAACTTTATTGTCACTTACAATATAATATGTAAATTATAAATAAATGTAAATTTGTTAATGTCTAATCGTTTTTCACAGAACAAACAATGTTTTACCTAGACTAGTCGACTAAATTGTGATATAAAAACTTTTATTATTAGGTTAGACTTGAAACATGCTTGTTTTGTAACTTTGTAAAACTGCCAACTTTATATAACTGGTAGATGTAACTTAAAACAGTACCATTTTAGTAAGTTTCCTTAAAAATAGTGGTTTAAAGGCACACACAGATTCATTGTGCCTATAATTGTGTTCATTGTATTACGATGTGATGTTTTTTATTTGGAAATAAAAATTTGATTGATTTGATTTGATTGATTGATTTTGACTGTTTCCCTATGATGCGGTATTCCGCTGCCAGTAAATGAAAATTACAGAGGTTTTTTTTTAAAAAACAATCTATCTATTATAAAGCATTTTGACCGTATACAATTTATGAACAATTTAATCAGATATCCCTTAAATAAAATACAGAATAAAAACCCTAATTATTACATTTCATAAAACTTATTGTAAGATGTCCTGTCTCCCATAATTTAGCCCGTTTGCACCAACACCTGTCTGCGACAGAATGGTGACAGACACATTTCTCTGATATTACCTATTATGTCTGCGACAATAATAAGCAATGTTTTACCTTTTGGTACCAATTACGTCTGCGACTGTAATGGTGACACTTTACCTTCCAAAAATACCCCTTTTTTATAATTACCTTTGGTCTGCGACCACACTCTGTTTTAAATGGTTCCCCGTTAATCTGCAATTTATTTTGTTACATATCGCCCCATTTTCGTGTACGTATGATTATTAAAATTATTTATCATTTTAGTTACAGAGTATTTTTATAGATTTACGTACCTACACGTTTGGTATAAAGGTACTACGTAGTTTGGTGAAAGGCCAAGCGACAACAGTCATTCCTACTGTCGGACATTTCAAACATAATTTATAAAAGTGCAATAAAAGTTAGGAGCTCGCCGACTTTTCGCATGTGTCACTTTTCTTCTCAAGTGGGCGTTGTTTTTCATATTGTCGCTTTTAAGGATACCAATCCATATCCGACAATATTACCAGAAAACCGAACGACAACTGTCTCAGCAGTGAACACTCAAGTCATTCCTGCTGTCGGACATTCTTTTTAGGAAAAACCCATCACACCGTTTTATGTACACCAATTATAAATTAACGTTCTACAGGCAACCTCATAGCAAATAATTATAACCCTTCTGATAACTTTTCTTGTATATTGTCAATAAAATCTTGCTCTTAACCCTCCCCCATTTATTTACCTAGCATTGCAGATTATTATTTACTTTTATATTGTCAGTCTACCAGATATATATGTAGTTTCGGTAAGTCGTTAACATATAACAAAAACAGTAACTTACCCAGAATAGAACCCTGCGGTACCCCTGATGAAATCCTCATTCCTCCTGATTCCTTATCCTTAAAAATAAACTGTTTAGTATATGTTTGAGAAGTGAGATCTAAACCAAGCTAGAGCAGTGCCTCTAAAGCCATAGACTTCAAGTTTGCTCAGTAGTACCTTGTGATTCACACAATCAAAAGCTTTTGACAGAGCACAGAACACCGCTGCGGCGACGTCTCCATCATTCCGCCTCTGATACAGATGTTCCAAAAAAGAGAAAATAGCATTACTTCCCTGCCTGAAATCCGTACTGCACTGCAGCCAGTATACTGTATTTAGATGAAAAATTTATTTAACATACGCTCCTTGACAATCTTCTCGATGATATTAGCCATGGTGGGCAATAGCGATACTGGTCTATAATTGGTGGGTTATTCATTATCTCCACCTTTAAATCATGGAATAACTTTTACAATTTTTAAGCAATAGGTAATATCCCTGTCCCAAATGACCGGTTTATTGCTTCTGCTAGGTTCTGCTGTGCGGAATATGGAAGCATAAAAAGCGCTTTTAAAGAAACGCGACCCTAACCAGATTTTTCGAGAATATCTCTTTTATTTCGTTAGTGCTTGTAGAGTAAAAATAGAAAGTGTCACGTACATCTTGTATGCATTCTAAAGCACTTATTTGAGGCCTAATATCATTTGACAGATTGGAAGCAACTGTACAGTAAAAAAAGTTAAGTGCATCCGAAGTGAGTCCTGAGTCCACGGTGGCTACTCTGCTTCCACTTACCTCGTTGACCATATTCCATATTTTTTTTGTTTGTTATTCGAGTTATTTATTCGATTATTAATAATTTTCAGGTCTGTCGTTTGAAATGAATGCTGCGCATACAAGCAAAAAGAAGAGAGATGATGCCAAGAAACATCCCGAAGAAGTGGCGGAAGACGAGATGAGTGATTTTAAACTGGAATTTTCTGATATATTTTGTTATGGCTTACATTATATTGGAGTTTTAACAGGTAACATAAATATAAAATATATAAGTTTTTCCAAAAATAAATGCTTATGAAGCGATAAAGTCTTCTAATTATTATACATTTATAAAACACACTTTACAGATTACGGTCAAACATTAACAAAGCCCAAAGCTATTGCAATATTGCAAATATCTATCAAAAGTCAAAAGTTTAGCTACATTATTTAAAATACATGTATTATAGATAAAAGCATACATTTATGCAGTTTTAGGTTTAGTTTCCAATACAACATACAAAAATTTTTAACCTGTAATTTAATTGAGGCTGTCTACATTTGTTTTATTTTATTTATTATTATATTATTAATATAAATAACAAAGAAAAAGTACATAATTAAGCCAACAAAATAAGTTTTTATTATATGGAAAAACAGTTTACTCTTCAGTGTGTTCACGGATATAGTTTGGAAGAGTAACAACTTTTTTATTAGTAGACATAGAAGAAAAAGTCATTATTTATAAAATCATCTGCTTGTGCTGAAACTACAATTTCGAATATCAGATTTGCTATTACTTTACAGGGTTCGTCACAAACAACATTTTTAGGTTTTTGGATCTTTTTTTTCAATACCTTGATTTATTAAACGAATTTTGCTAGTGTTGAAACTATAATTTCAAATATTAGATTGGCGATTACTATACAAGGTTCGTAAAAAACAACAGTTTTTGTTTTCTGGATTTTTTTTAAATTCCTTTTGATGATTGGCCAAATCATCACTCTGGGAACAAACGGATTAGAAGGTACCTATTGTCCAAATACACGTAGGAGTCCCCATCCCACAATTATCGACTTCATTTATAGGGATATCTGAAGCCACATATAAAACCAATTTTAATTATAACTTAGATCTCTTAAAGAAAAAATAAGAATAGTTATTGCAAATATCCCGATACAGCAAGTTAGGAACTGTTATAACTCGGGTGAATAAAAGTTTTATAATTTATGATTGAATGAATTGAACAAATATGACATGTAATAATAAAAATACTTCAAAGGTGAGCAAATAAAAAATAGTTTTCTTACAACCAAATCGTTACTCGGCTAAATATAAAATTATATTCGAAGTAAGAAAGCAACAATAGTTGTTTATTTTTACGTAAATTTATTTTAAACGAAATCCAAAAAACTAAAAATGTTGTTTCTGACGAACCCTGTGTAGTAATCGCAAATCTGATATTCGAACTTGTAGTTTTAGCACAGGCAGGCATTTTTATAAAGAATGACTTTGTCTTCTATACCTTCTAATAAAAAAGTTTTTCCTCTTTCAAACTCTATCCGTGGATACGCTGTATATACAGTACTTATTTTATTTTTGTTGCAGGGCCATATTACAAATATAGAACATACCATGACCATCTCAACAAACCATTTAACAAATATGATAATTACAAGACTGCAACTTTGAACAAATTAATTCCCCAACTTCCTCTTTATGCTGTTGTTTATTTGATTACTAATTATTTGTGGCCCTTAGAGGTAAGTTACTACCTATGCGCTGACTACTAAGAGTATATGAAAGATATGTATTCTTTAGTTTCGCAAATATTTTGGCTTTTAGTTGTATCCTATTTACTGCTATGAGATATCGAGCAACAGGCCTAGTTCAGAGGAAAGGGTGTAAGCGTATATCACGAATCACATAACCTCACTATTTTAAAGCATAATCATGATACATTATATTTTTTTGGTTTAGGCATGTTAAAGCATCCCTTATTAAGATAACAAAAATGTTCAAAGTGATTTGAAAGTGTTATAATAATCGTGTAATATTAATTGCACAGGAAGAAAAAATAATAACTACTTGTTATGTTTCACAAATTTAATCAGTTTCCTGACACGTGTTTCGGCCCTTTCGGGTCATTTTCAAAGGAATACAAGAAGGTACTAAATTCTACGTGACATTACAAAGGTATTTATATCATATTATGGTAACTATGTATAAACATGTCATAAAATTAAAATTAGTATTAGCAGATTGAATGGTCAACTGTGGGTTTTCCAAATTTATTAAAGGTACAGATACATATTTAGTCCTAAATAAGTGTGCTATTAAGAATTAGGGAAGCACCTGAAGGTATTTCGGTTTGATTATTCACAACATTACATTTGTTTTTTATGACTTTTGATAGCTTTTGTTTCTAGTAGATTTAGTTTTCTGCTTTTATTGTGTATGTATATGGGTTTTATGTTATTAGAGATTGAGTGGTTGTCTTTAATGCAGTGATCAGCTAACCCTGTTTTTTTTTTAAATAGATGTTTTGTGTTCTTTAAGCCTGATGTCAACATTTCTACCTGTTTGTCCAATGTAGATAGCATCGCAGTTGTCGCATTCTACTTGGTAGACCCCACTTTGTAAAAGTTTGTTTTTAGTTTCTATTTTAGCATTGCATTTGTGTTTGTGTAAGTTGTTTTTATTGACTTGTATAGGAATGATATTAGGGTTTTTAAGTTTTTTGGACATTTTTTGGCTTGTGTTGCCTGTATATCTTATTGAGCAGCAGTTGTCCTTAATGTGAGTGGGATGTTCTTTGTAAAGAAGTTTTTGTGTGTTTTTTCTTTGTTTTTTCTTTATTATTTGGTGTATGATTTTTGTTGGGTAAACGTTGTTTGTGGCTATTGTTCTTATGATGTCTAATTCTTGTTTGTATTGGATGTCTGAGAGAGGAATGTTAACTAGTCGGTGTACCATGTTATTGAATGCAGCTAGTGTTGTTTGTTGGGGGTGCTTTGAATCTGCGAGTATGACTATATCTGTGGTAGTTGGTTTTCTATAAATTTGGTAGGTTAATTGATTTTGTTGGTTTTTCATTATTGTGAGGTCTAGGAAATTTATTGAGTTGCCAGTTTCTTTTTCTATAGTAAATTGTATTCTATGGTTTGGAGTTTAGACTATTAAGAAGATTGAGAAATCGGTATATTTGTCGGTCCGTAGGTACCGGTACAAACATAAAACACATCGTCGACATACCTACGCCAAAAATGTATGTTTTTAATTAGAGGATTTTTTATGTTAAATAATTTGTTTTCGAAATATGCCATAAAAAGTTCAGTTAACAAAGGTGATAAGGAAGAGCCCATCGGTAGTCCCTCCTTTTGTAAGTAGAATTTGTCGTTGAACCTGAAATAGCTTTGGTTTACGCAAAGGTTGGTTAGTTGTTTCATCTATATTAAGTGCGGTGTGGCTATTGGATAATAATAATATTAAGTAGAGATGCGCCGAATAGTAGTTTAGGCCATTGGCCGAATAACGAATATTCGGCCTATTTTCACGGCCGAATAACGAATATTAGGCTATTATTCGGCCGAATATTCGGCCAATGTGTATTGTTGGTTGTATATATTTCTAGGGTTTTACGCTATTAAAAGTTGGTACGACGGATTTTATTTGACAGTGTTGTTTAAACTTAAAAAGTTGTTGTGAATTATCAATAATTGTGAGGACTTGTTTATTTTTAAAGGCGCGAGTTGAATTATAGTTTTCTTTTAGTTCTTAAAATAAAATAAGGTAAACATGGAAGACTTTGGGGAACCAAAGGGTAAAATGAAAAGCTGGATCTGGGAACATTTTGGTTTGGAGAATCAAAATGCAACAAAAGTGGTGTGCGCTATTTGTTCGGTAAAAATATCGCGTGGTGGTGTGGGAAAAGCGGCGACTAATAGTTCTATGGTTAACCACCTAAAACACAAAGATCCCCGTGTATATAAAATTCATATCAATTCAGTATCAGTTGCAGGCAGTTTACAGAAGAGACTTGTTGGGGAAACTAACGTATCTAAACAAAAAACCCTTGAAGATAGTTTTGCTGTTAAAAGTAAGTACTCCAATACCGATTTAAGGGCCACAAAAAGTCATTATGCCATCGGCGAAATGATGGCCTTAGATAATATAATCAGCCGTTTAGCCTAGTGACTGATACAGGTTATATAAAATAAATATCTATTGTTAAGCGTATGTTTTATTTATATATAATTTTTTTCTTCTTTAGTTTTTTTTGGTCAGCAAACTGATGTTTGGCCGAATATTTTTGCCGAATATTCGCCGAATACATCAGTTCTACTTGCGGAATAACGAATATTCGGCCTTTGGTTAAAAGTGGCCGAATATTCGGTCATTATTCGGCAAAACGAATATTCGGCGCATCTCTAATATTAAGTTTATTTAAAAATTTAATAATATAATAAATATGTTTATGTTGTGTTTTATAAACTTATTCTTCAATTCCCTGAAGCTGAGCTTGTTAGGATAGATTATTGTGTATAATGTTTTTTAGTTCGGCTATTGGTATTGAAGTGAATAAGCTCTTAACATCGAAGGCAACTAGAACGGAGTTGCTGGGGATTTTAATATTTTTGGTTTGTTCTATAAATTCAAAAGTGTTTTTTATTGCATATTTCGAGGAACAATTGATGATTTTAGGAAGATAGTTATTAAGAAACTGGCATAATTTGTATGAGGGGGCATTGATATAGGTGACTACTGGTCTTATGGGTACCTATGTTGGATTTGTGTAGTTTGGGTTGTCCGTACAGGACCGGAGCTGTCGGGTTCATTACTTTTAATTTGTACGCTTCATTGTTAGGTATGCTGATTGTATTAATTTCTTTAATTATTATTAGTATCTTCTTGTACAGGGTTTTTCCGTATATTTTGGAGCACCCCTGGAGCTTTTATTTGAAGACCTAGAAAAAACTTTAAATTACCAAAGTTGCATGATTTCTCCTGAACTGCCAGAATTTGTTATCGGACAAAACAAATGAACATCGTAAATTTGTTGAATAATGCCAATGTCGATTTTTTTAAATGGAACACCCTGTATATTAATTTTTTTTAACTCCTCACTCTTTTCTGATTCCAAATATGTATATATGTTATATGTTTACTTTAGTCGTTTAGGCAAAATTGCATTTCAAAATATTGCGGATTAGAAAATCTATATTGGTGTGAGGAAAACATGATAGAACATAATGCTTATTCAGTAACAATAATTGATATAAATAATGATAATAATTTATGAAACAAACATATAACATATCGTCACCTTAGAGTTATACTGTTGTATGTCTCATTTTTTTTAATTTAGAGTTTTTGGTGTAACATTGTTGTATGTGCATTGGACTTTCACACTACATAGTTTCAAAGGTCTATCTCTCATCGTAAATCATATTCAACCAGAAAAACATAGTTGCATCGGGAATGTTGAGAGTTACAAAGTGGTAAGTAATACATACAACTTTGTAACATCAGTAGAATAAAAAAATACAAATAAAATGCTACATACAATTTTGTCATACTAAAACGAGACTTTCCTCATGACAGATTGTGTTGAATTCAAAGTGAGATAAAGTGACTAAACACACAAAATAACTGCTATGCTATGCAACTCTAAGTAAGCTGTTATAAAACATTAAGATATACCCTTTATGTCAGTATAATACTGTCAAGTACAAAACAAGTCTACTGTGCTGAGTGGCATGAACTGTTAATGGGTAGAGCTGGTAATAACTTACCTAGCGCTTTAATTAAAATTTTAGAAGCGGTTTTTGCAGACAACAAAACTTTAAAAAAATTTATTCTTTGGGGTGACAGTTGCGTACAGCAAAATCGCGATTTTCTTATGTCCTATGCTATAGCACATTTTTTACAAATAAACCCTTCAATCCAGTCGATAACTATGAAATTTTCCACTCCAGGGCATTCTTGTGTCCAGGAGATAGATTCCGTGCATAGCTGCATTGAGAGGGTTCTAGACAAAGTTGAATATTTTTCACCTTTATCATCGCTCTTACGAATTCTTCTTTAGGTAAATTCTGCTAGGCCATACAAAATTATGCAGATGCGTGCAGAAGATTTTAAAGATATGTACATCTGCTTTTAATTATAAGGTCATACCTTTTTCAAAAGTTAAAGCTCTAAAGTTTACTTCTTGTTTTACCAAGATAGAGTATAAAGAATCACATCAATCATTAAATTGGAAGAGCGCCTCAATTAGGCCATTACAAAAAACCAGATCGGTTGTGATAATTAAAACGCCAAGAGCTTCAACCAAAAAGAAAACGCTGTAATAATAAAAGGTATTAAAAGTATGTACCCATGGATGCCGCAAGTCGACAAACAATACTTTGAAGCTATATTACCAAAGTAATATATTATTATGATATATAAAACAAGATTTTTTTTGTATATTTAACAATATTTTCTAGTTAGTTAGTTCTCAAATTCACCTATTTATGTATACATTTAATAATTTGAATAAGCCTAAAAGACAGGTATTTGTGTTACAAAGTTGTATGTTGCCAATTTTTTGAAATAAAGAAGTTGTACGAGATAACAAAGTTGCATGTGTTTTTTTCTGTGTTCAGAACACCAAGATCTAATACCTTTTTTTATACTTTTTTTATAAAATTAGGTCAACAATTACGTCTACTTTATTTAATAATAATTACATTATCGATTTTAGCAGCGGTAGACGTTTGACATACTTCAAAATTTTCCATTTGCTTTAACTCAAAACTATGGAGGACTTGAGGTAGGAGGCCGATCGCAATGCATTGGATTCGGTCCCAAATTAGCATCGGTAATTCAGCTTTACGAGTCGCTGTAAGATGGCGCGCGTGTTCGAAGTGGGCTATCAAATAATGGTTTCTTATGGACGCAATAACTATTTTTCTTTAAATTAGTTCTTTAAGGAACAAATAAGGACTTTTATATGAATTTACACTTACTTTGTAATACTTATTAGTAAACTCGGCCTGTATAAAGTTCCAACGATGCTTGGTTTTTAAAATACAGGGTATTAAACATTCTATACCTTTGGAGCTAGAAAGAGACTTATTTGGCTGCGTTTTCTCTCTGAAAAAGATTCTGTCTTACACCCCGACACAAAGCAAACTCTACTTTTATAAATTGTACCATTATTTATTATAAATATGGAAATTAATTACAATACAACGTTATTTGTCTTGTCTTGCCTTCAAACATTATTTGTTATTTCGAAAAATAAAATGCCAATTGTCAAAAGTAAAAGCACAGAAAAATAAAGGGTTTAAATAAAAGTTAAAAACTATGGACGATCTAGTTTTCCATATTAAAAACGAAGAAGAAGAAGACAACATCAGCCCACTTCGGACGCGAGAGCCATCTATCGGCCAATAGCGAACTAACCAAAAAACCGGGACAGAATTTGAAAATGCTGCCATTGTCGATCGGCCTCCTACCCTATAGTTCTCCATACTCAAAACTTACCTTATTGTACATACAACACTATAACTCTAAGGTGACGATATATAGATATTTGGAATCAGAAAAGAGTGAGGAGTTAAAAAAAAATTAATATACAGGGTGTTCCATTTAAAAAAATCGACATTGGCATTTTTAAACAAATTTACGATGTTCATTTGTTTTGTCCGATAACAAATTCTGGCTGTTCAGGAGAAATAATGCAACTTTGGTAATTTAAAGTTTCTTCTAGCTCTTCAAATAAAAGCTCCAGGGGTGCTCCAAAATATACGGAAAAACCCTGTACTCCTTTGACAATGGCCCGCAAGGGCCGAAAGACGTGTCAGGAAACTGATTAAATTTGTGAAACATAACAAGTAGTTATTATTTTTTCTTCCTGTGCTATGGAACAACAGTTTCATCAAGCATGTAGCCCAACACAAATTAATAATTTGGGTAATATTAAGCCTAAAAGTTAAAGTGTGGACTCCTAGAGACCTTGCAAGTTGGTGTTTTTTTACTATTTTTCGTAAGTTTTTTGATATTATTAATGTTAAAAAGTACCTACTTGCCACGATGAGGCTTAGAGAAATTTGACTGTACTCTTTGTAATTTGGGCCACCCGGTAGAATCTTAGGGTCATTTATTATCTTTCTTTTCCAAATAAGTGCATTAGATAGAAAGCAAACTGTGTAAACAGTCATCAACGGGCTGATGTATTCAGTTATATCCAAAACAGATGTTTTTTTTTTAAATAGGATAATAATTCTTGCAATTTTTAGTATACCACTAGCGTCGATTTCGAGGAAAGATCTTTTCTCTATCGCTACTGGTACATCTGGCCGACATTTTTAAACTTCAGAATGCGGATATACATCGGCCTTGTCCTATCTGAGTGCGTGTGTATCATGGGGGGCTTAGGAGTATATCCTAGTTTTGTAAAGAGTGTACCTGGAAATGGACCTACAAATCATTTTATAAAACTGAAAAAAATAAGGCAAGTGTTAACCAATAAAGAATTATTTATCAATACATCAATACATACAGTGTGACCAGTAAAGTCTGCATCATATGGGATTTTTTTTATTAATAGCTTTATTCGAAATTTGACTTTGGCATCAAGTTCTGCTTTGATCGAGATGAAAATTAAAGTGGGGTTATTTCTGAAAATATCGAAAAAAGTTATAAGAAAAAGTTTTTTTAAATGCAGTTTCAAGCCCACATGCAAAATTTCAGCTGCATAAGATAATTTTGATTGTTTACCACCACTAAAATTTATTTTCCACTTAATGAACACTTTACTGATGACACTGTGTTCTTTTTTGTCTTAATATTAAGGTGTATTACTTTCAGACACAAACTACGTTTCAAAAACACTTATTTTATAAAGTTACCCTATACAGGGTTAAATACATAAAATAAACTTTGCATCACATGCGACTAAATTTTAATACCCCAATTTTGATTTTGTAGAAAAATATGGCGCTACTTTAAAGAAAATGTATCTGAAATAAAGCATTGTCAAAACTTAGAAGTTTTATGTAGGTTTCGTTGAGTCTTATTTTGCAAAAGTGGTGCAATTTACAAAATATGGGTAAATCAAAATTATCTTATGGAGCTGAAATTTTGCACGTGGGCTAGAAACTGCATTTAAAAAAACTTTTTCTTATAACTTTTTTCGATACTTTCAGAAATTACCCCCACTTTTGAATTATTTTTTGGAAAAAATTAAAATTTGATAGATAATGCGAATCACGTGACTACTATTTTTTTTGCTTAATTTTCATCACGATCGCAGAACTTGATGCCAAAGTTAAATTTCGAATAAAGCTATTAATAAAAAAAATTCCATATGATGCGGACTTTATATTGGTCACACTGTACTTGAAAAATAAAAAAAATAAACACTAAAGTTGGCATCCCGTCAAAATCCTTATTAAATTAAAAAAGTGACATATGTTTCGCCCTTATATGGGCATCATCAGACCTACAAATTGTTAATGATAAAATTTTCCAATAGAAAAAACCTACTAATTACACATTTAAACACAAAAATAAAAATAAAATAAAGCCGCTGGTTTTCTTTGTTCCTTTAATAGCAACGTTTTGCAGAATCAGTCTTCGGCATGTGGGAAATAATTCAATTTTTTATTAGTATATTTATTTATTTTATAATTAAAATATCCTGAACGGAATATTTAGAATTTTCTTTTACTAAATTATGAAGTCCTAAAATGCCTACGCAACTTGGCCTCAATTTAACCATATTTCCATCTCTTACTGTTTTCGAGATACTCGAATTTGTATCACCCTGTACTGTATAAACAATTAAAATATATATTTTTAGCAATGAAGAAAATACGTTAAAATCTACCGCATACGACTATGAAACCGTCTGCAACTTGAATGCATACGGAACGGAATTTTACCCCACTTTAAGAGAGGGAATGAGAAATTGGAATATAACTGTACAATATTGGTTGGCAATGTGTGTTTACAAAAGGTAAGGCTTGAGAATTTTTAGTGAAATAATTATGTCAACAACACGGCTTTATTTCAGGTCGTTCAGTTAATACCAATTTGTTTCTTCTCAACTTTATCAATAAGTCCTTTGAAAGAGGCTTGGAAACACATGCAATATATACAGATTTTTGATAATTTATAACTACATATTACCTTCCAAGCTCTCCAGTCATGGGGTTTCCGGCTCATTGCTATCCTGGATAGAGTCATATCTGACTGGCAGGCAGCAACAGGTTAAGGTCGATGGATATCTATCAGCACCGTTTTACGTGACGTCTTGTGTACCCCAGGGTTCTCACCTAGGGCCCCTTTTATTTAGTCTTTATCAATGACTTGGGGGGTTTGCTATAATCGCTTTCTCTGCTGTTTGCGGACGATATGAAGCTATTCACGCAAATTTCATCTTCACAGGACATTATTGCATTGCAGCGTGACCTCGACATTATTTTCAATTGGTGCAAGGGTAACGGTATGTCACTGTATATTAGTAAGTGTTGCTTTATGAGGTTTAGCAGGGTGCACAATGTAGTACCTCTTGATTATTCTATTGATCATATTGCTCTTAAGGAAGTGTTTGTTGTGAAGGATCTTGGAGTTAATTTGGACACTAAGCTAATGTTCACAGAACACTTTGAAATAATAATAATAATAAAAAGAACTAATAGAATGTTAGGTTTTGTCAAGAGGGCTACTAGAGGTTTCACTAATATTGTAGCTGTAAAAACAATATACAGGGTGTCTCAAAAGAATGTAATATCGCAAATATCTCCTTAATCAATGCATTGTCATAAAAACGCTCGGACACGTCGATTTTATTTTTATTTTTTACATACAAAGTAATTTTTTACACCTTGTATTATATTTGCCATCATACTACGTTACATGAAATCTGTGAAGAATTTCCCTTAAAACACAAAAATGTTAAAAAAATGGTGGTGTTTGATTCGAAAAAACGAAGTTGTCGTGTCCCAATCTTTTGTGGGACAACCTGTATAGAAACAAATATTTTTGAAATGTGTAAAAAATAAAAATAAAATCGACGTGTCCGAGCGTTTTTATGACAATGCATTGATTAAGGAGATATTTGCGATATTCCATTATTTTGTCCCTAGTGAGATCTATCTTAGAGTTCTCAAACATAGTCTGGCCTCCTTATTATCAAATCCACATTGATAGACTTGAAAGTGTACAGCACAAATTTATTAAATACGCCAGCTATAAACTTTTTGATAACGGTATTTATCTTAACGATGTCCTACTTAAATATTACTACTTTAGCTCGTATATATTAAAAGCCCGGAATGCCTTGAATACTTTAATATTCATATTCCACGATATTACACACGTAACGAAGTACTACTACATATACCTTACTGTCGAACATTGTATTTACTTTACAGTCTCATTAATCGTATATCTGTCCGCGTAAACTCCAACTGTGATACCCCTATTGATGTATCTAAAAATAAATTTAAAACTTCTGCCAAAAAGGCAATTCTAGGTTGGTTGATGGACAATTGTGTGTATAGCCTATGATGGTTTTTATTGTGTTCTTCTGATATATTAGCTTCACTAAATTTAATAGGAGAAATTTTATTATTTAATTCTTTAATTATATATATATATATAAGGTTTTTTGTAATTTACATGTAATTGTTTATACGTAAATAAATAAATAAATAAATAAATTATTTTTTGCCTTTAAAGGAATACCGAACTCAATTTGCTGGCCTACGTTGACTTCATTTCGGACGCCTTGGCTCTCAGGTACACTCAATCCACGCTGACTTCTCCAAAGCGTTCAATAGGGTCAACCATGCGGTTCTTTTGTCTAAGCTGTAGGGGGATCTGCCTCGTATTATTCGTCTAGTGGACTTAACCATATTTATCGAGTTGGGTTTAGATTTAAAAACTAAATTTTTGACGTAGCCGCATAAAAAAAAGTTCACTGGGTTAAGATCGGGCGTTCTGGGAGGCCACTCTATTGACCCATGTCCACCTATCCACTGCCCCGGAAAAAAGGTATTTAAGTAGGTACTCTCTTCCTAAAAACTTCTCCTGTTATCTCAACGACCCAACATTATCAAAATTTTTATGCGTTCACCTTTAATGAGGCACATTTTGGATGTAATGTCAGCATAGCAAAATTCATATTTTATTAACATTAACTGAAATATTTTGACTTTTAAAAAATTAAACGGCAAATTGTCAATTGTCTTAAAGGTTGTAACTTGAATTCAGAACGTTGCAGAGTCGAGAAACATATCAATGGTGTATTCCAGCCTATTTCGTAAATGTTGAAGATAGATATAGCGCATGATTGATAAAAAAGTCTAGAATTGATTGTAGATTGTAAAAATATACAATGTGTTTCATTAAGAAAAATTAAAGAGCAAGTAAAACGTTTAATTGCGTGTCTTCATCCATTATTCCAGGCTGCCTTATTCTTGGTATGTCCCTGACGTGGCATGATAACGCCTTTGAACTTTGCTGATAGTGCCTTGGGAAATTGGTGGTAGATCGGGGTGACGGGGTGTATTTATATTTTATAAAATTTCGATTTTCTGTGATTCAGTGAAATAAACATTTGAAAAAAAAATTGGAACCTTTCTACCCCAAAAAGAGCGGTAAATTTCATGAAGACACGAAAAAATATGCCAAACTAAAAATAAATGCAGCCGTAGTTTTGTATTTTTTCAGCAAATAAGGAGGCTTCCTAATACTGAAATTATTCCAGTTAAAAATTCCACCCTTTTCTCATTCACAAGATTTGGTTCTCTCTGCTTGGTAAAATGAAAGTTCAATCTAAAAATCCAATAAAATGAGAAATACAGTTGAAGAATGTGCCTTTCAATATTTTTAAACTAAACTAAATCGGATGTCCCAAATGAAAGTAAATTCGACGTTTTTTAAAATTTTATTTTTTTAGATTTCCCAGTAAAAAATTCCGGACATTTGCTACAATGTTTGTATCTGGAGTGTGGCATGGAGTATATTCGGGATACTATATCTCCGTCGGTATGATACCTTTCGGGTTGATCATAGAAGATATTTGGGCACAGATATTATTAAAGGATGAGTTTTTTGTGGTAGGTTTTGTTGCAATATATTACAATTTTTTGTTTTTGTTTGAAGTGTTTTGCAATGTTTGCTTGGGTAAGAGGGGACCAATGCAAAAATATTCACAACTTTGGTTTGGCTTATCGGAATTTGATAAATTTAAACTCCCTAAATAGGGATTCGTTTGGTTTACTAATTTTATTAGAAACGAAATGGTTTTGAGTTCCATTGTGACAGCAAGAGGGTGGTATTTAGCAGAATCAACAATTTCTTTATTCTTCTTAAAAATGTTAAATGCAATGATATATTTTTTTAACTTAAGCAAAAAGAAGAATAAATAAGAAGAGTATCTGTAAAAACCGCAAGCCAATCCCAAGTAGCACAATAATCTTACTATTTGACTAAATTGTTTTATATCGGATTTATTAGAGCTTTTAAATACACTGAATTATTATTTAACACTTGCCATCAACACTAACTTGCTGTATAACCAAAATTACTTTATAAGTTTGTAATATAGGTGTTTATAACGTTAATTGTTAAAACAGTTTTAAAAGTACAGAAACCAGATTGCTTAGAAACATGTATGTAACAAAACTTATACAACTCTTTTCGCTTAAGATAGATATATTTTATACTTATTTTGTAAGGGTAATTTTGAACAGTTTATAAAGCAACTATAAAAACATTCACTTTAATTTTATAGAAGTTTATTGTTAGATTATATAGCAGTAGCGGAAACTTATTTATAAAACAATTTGATCTTGACGACAATTAAGCAACTACGGCTACTCTTAAACGACTATTTTATAATGGTTATTTAATAAAACGTAATGAAATAGTTAAAAAGCATTTAAAATATAAAAATGCTTTTATAAATGCAAAATCATTATTTAGTGAACCTTATATAATATTTATAGCACTTCCCGTACTAACCTAACTTTTTACGTCCACATCAGTTGATATGATCAGTCAGTGTATCTATTTATAATTTGTAAACAATGTCAAGCTTAAGCAGTCGGCCAATTTCCCACTGGAAAAAAATAAGACAAAGTAGAAACTTTAAGAAAAAGATTAGAGATAACTATCAAAGAATTTTAAATGCAAATGTACAACGTGTAAACACAACAGATAACAGACAGGGTAAAATGCTTTACGATTCTTCATCCGAGCAAGAATATGAGCCCATAGCCCATAGTAAAGAATACAATCAATGTTTAGACTCTGATTATTATACCGTAGAATCGAGCGACGATGAAGAAAATTCTTTAGAGTTAACTGAGATCAACAAAAATATTGAAGCTAATAAAAAAATGAAAGTATGGGCTACTAGATTTAATTTCTTAATGAAAAGATTATATAGAACCGGTTACCATAATAACGTATACGATAATAGTATCGAATAAGATGCCTAAAGTGAGCCTTATACAACAAAACTATCATATTATCAATTTATTAGTGTCGCCATTATTGGAAATTAATCTACTGTCACGCTACCTTGCGCCACTTACTAACACCACGGCCGAGAATGACTGGCCGGCCATACAGCATTGTCGGAATAAAAATAAAATCTGCAAGTCTACTTAAAAGTATTCTTAATTTCTTGAAGCAAATATATTAAAATAGGAACATTAAATAGAAAGGACTAGAATGCTTTACCAAATCACTTTTATTTTTCAAGGCACAATTATTTTAATAAAAGTAAGCAATGGTTCTTTAAGGTTACACGCAAAAATTATAAGGAAATATTTGAATTATAGCAAAAAGGTACCCAAAACGATAATAATACGAATACTAATCATGATAATAATAAAAATAAAGAATGGATTTTACAAAAACATTCAACACAGGCGAACCAGTATACCTATAGCTACAAAAAATATATATTCTGCAAAAACTTGGCAACATTGGCGAGAACCACAATAATTTTACTACGTGATGCTGCGCCGTTTTAAATAATAAAACAATTTTGTCATGTAAAAACGCATAATATAACAATTTATATAATATATTTATTTTATAAGTGTGCCTGGAACGATAAAGTGATTTGTTAGAGTTGACGCCATGTTTTAAAAACTACTTTTAATCGGCCATGTTGGCGAAATAATATTAATCAAATAAAATATTTAAATATCTCTTAAAGTAGTCATTTTAATAAGAAAAACGTTTGGCCAATAACATTGCAAGTAAAAAAGATGTCGATTTTCAACTTTATAAATTATTATTTAACTTTTAAAAATATTTTTAAAATATCTTCAATAACAAAATGTTTAATTAAATGAAAGCCCGTAAAAATTAACTTAAAAATATGGATATGTTATGTCAGTAAAATTAGCCTGGCAGAGAAATTTGGCCGTGGGAAAGCGTTCGACTTGAAAATCTTTTTCGTGCAAACTGCTGTAAGTTTTTATTGTCGCCATGTTTCAAGTCTATGCTATCTCTTGTATAAGTTGACATATTAGGTAAATATATTGAAATTTTATTCGTAATAACTACACGACAAAAATATAAACACAATATAATAAAAATATTTTAATCGGCCCAAAATGGTTATTGTTAAAATATTTTTAAGCCTGTTATAAAACAATTTTATTAATATGTTATTAGTATCTATGAGAGGTTATTTGCTATAGTTATAAAATATTTAATTATTTCTTATAAAATGGATTATATAAACGTTACATAAAATACCCAAAAGTGTATTGTAATTATTTTATGTGAGCCTAACAAAACTTCTAATAAATGAAACTGTTTTATAATCTGGGCCTTTTCCGTGTTTCTAAGAGTCATATAATGGTTTACAGAGGACTTTTAAAATATCATAGTTATATTACAAATTGTTATATAGCAATGTATAGGACTGTCTGAAGTATATTTGTGCTACTTGGGATATCTTTTTTAAACGGAGATATGGAAAATATAATATAAAAATGAGCTTTATAAGAATACTGACGTGTTAATACAGTATTTGTAGGCAAGAAGTTACAAATGCCATACCATCGTGTCTTCTACAAAGCCATAATGAACACAATACTTCTTTAAAATAATGTTCTGTAAATTTCAATTATTTACAATACCAGAGTATGTACACATATCCTTTACGTGGTTATACCGTGCGAGCAAAAATTATTTGCATCAAAGAGGGCTTGGATTAAAAAACGTAGGGCTTGGTTTAGATCACAATGATATGGGGACGATATATTTAACCAAATCTAGGTTAAAATTTTGTCAAATTCATATTATGGCATGATATGCCAAACTAATAGCCCCCCATACACCAGCGGATAACTTAACGAATTTGATATGGCACGAGCCAAATACGCCGATAAAACTTTACGTGTATGTGGCGATCCGAGCTTCGTCGTACCGTGTAATATCTGCCACGGATTAAATCAGCAGGTTTTAACCCGCCTGTAGATTCGCTAGGTTAATTTGGGACGCGTATCAAGTCGTCCAACTTGGTTTGAGGTTAAATTAAAATAATAATAACAAATAATGTCTGCCAATTCACGTTACTTGTCAAAAGAATTTATTTTCAAATGTACTTCTACCGTACTTGACAAATGTCTGAAAGTATCATTATTCATCCTTAAATTGTTACGGAAATCATTTGGCTCGTCTTGTTGAAGTTCTTTCAAGAGTAACATATGACTCAGTTCATCTCTACGAGAAATTCATTTTTTTACCCACTTGCTCCTTTTTTTTATTCTTGTTTATTAGCAATAAATACATACGCTATGGCACAAGCTATAGCGCGTCTTCTACGATTGGTATTCATTTTTAAAACTCACCGAGTACAAATAAATCCTAGTCGATCCAAAACCACTGGTTAAATCTTTCAGGAATTCCAAAATATCGCGAGTCAAGCAACAATGTTATAAAACGTGGAGTTTTGTCCCATTAATGAGAAGATTTAATCAGGCGAATCTAATCGGATTATTAAGTCGGCGACCCAAATTCGGCTGCCCAAAAATGACGAGAGTTTTGGTACGTGCCGAGCCTAGCTCGCAGACCAAATCCGAATGGATCAAATCGGTCTAACTTATTTGTTGGTGTATGGGGGGCTATTGAGTAATAAAATAAGTAGACAAATACAAATTTAGTTTTGTTGTTTACAAAATAAACAAAGTAAGAATATACAGAAAAAAAAATAATTACATGTATTCTGAGAATTCACATAACCGGAGAGGTGGAACCAGGCTTCATCCGAAATAAATGTCAGGCCTAATAAATCATTTCTTTCCAATAAATTTTGGGTAAACCATTGAGAGTAATTCCTGCGTCTTTCAAAATCTGCGGCTTGTATTTCTTGGAATACTTGCAATTTATAAGGAAATAAATTTAGCTACTTCTTAAGAATAGTCCTGCATGTTCCATAAGATCTCCACTTCTTGGACAACCATGAATGTTTTGTGCTGTTCCGTAAAGCCCATTGTGTGAATTGTTCTAAAAATTGGAAAAATTAGCGATGAATCAAATTACTTGTAACGACTGTCAAAGATGACGGAATAACTGATTGATTGTTAATTCAGGTAGTTACTGACGCCCAACAGGTATTAAGCTCTACGGCTAAGCATTACGTCCTTAGATGCAGGCCCTCTTTGATGCAAATAAATTTTGCTCGCACGGTAAAGTATGTTTCACAATAAATGGTTGACTCCGTTTAACTACCTGGGACGTTTTGCAAGAGCCCGGCGGCCGAGCTCTTGCAAAACGTCCCAGGTAGTTAAACGGAGTCAACCATTTATTGTGAAACATACTTTACCTACATGATTAAATATAAAAAAATTAAATATTTGTTATTGTCTCTAAAATTTCATAAATTTAATTCACTAATAATAACAATATACGTTACAGTCTAGGTTTTTTTCAAAGGCTTCTTTTAGTGTTCACTTAAGTAAAAAATTATTAATACTTTAATGAAAACTTTTTTAAATTAATACTTATTATACCGGGTGTCCACGGAAGGTGGCTCGCCCCTCTAACTTTTTTGTTTTTCAAGATAATGAAATAAAATTCGGCGGAATTGTATACGACATAAAACTGCATTTTTTGACAGGTGACTCAACATTATGGAACTTCCGGTTTAACCGGAAGTGACATAAACTTTCGATTTTTAAATGGGACACCTGGTATATTTTTACTTTATTTGACTCCATATGACATTCTAAATACAACGATGTGTCACTTGTAACTTTTTGTCACCAAGAAAATATTTTTTTTCCAAATTTATTGTTTTATCTAGAGGGCTATGAATACCTTAAAATCACTTATTTCAGTTCTTTAATCTTGGGAAAAATACAATTTTACTATTTTTGGTCCAATGCTTTGTGCTATGTAAAATTTAATCTTTAAAGTTGTATAACTTATTTTTTTTAAATGGCAACATGGTGGCTCGTCGGGTTAAGAAAAAATATTATTTTATTACGATTATTTTGATACCATACACTATTAGGTTTTAGAAAAGCTGCCATTAAAAAACTTTAAAAAGTTAACTTAGAACTTTCCTAAAATCAAGCATCTTTTGAGAACAAATTTAGATTTAAATGCATCAAGTAGCCTGTGACCAGCAAAACTGATAAAACAAAATCACGTCTTGAAGAAAATTGACAGGCCGACAGCTTCTGCCAAAGTAAATTAGGTTGTTGTTTATAAAGCATGGAAAATAATAGTTTTACAAGGAGTAAAAAAGTGGATATGTTATTAGTGTTTGGAGAATGTAGAAATAATTCAACCGATGCTGCACGACTTTACGCACAAAGATATTTTAATCGGCGTTATCCAACCCGGCACTATTAGGTACCCAAAACTTGTTCCGAAAATGCGAAATGAGCCTGACAATAATAACATATCAACTTTTTCATTCCTTGTAAAACTATTATTTTCCATGTTTTTTAAACAACAAACTAATTTACTTTGGCAGAAGCTGTTGGCATTTCAATTTTCTTTAAGGCATGATTTTTTTTTATCAGTTTTGCTGGTCAAAGGCTACTTGATGCATTTAAATCTAAATTTATTCTCAAAAGATGCTTCATTTTAGGAAAGTTCTAAGTTAACTTTTTAAAGTTTTCTAATGGCAGCTTTTCTAAAACCTAATAGTGTATGGTATCAAAATAATCGTAATAAAATCCTCTTTTTTCTTAACCCGACGAGCCACCATGTTGCAGTTTAAAAAAAATGAGTTATACAACTTTAAAGATTTAATTTTACATAGCACATACCATTGTACCAAAAATAGTAAAATTGTATTTAGATTAAAGAACTGAAATAAGTGATTTTAAGGTATTCATAGCTCACTAGATAAAACAATAAATTTGGAAAAAAATATTTTCTTGGTGACAAAAAGTGACAAGTGACACATCGTTGTATTTATACATTTATACATATATGTCATATGGAGTCAAAAAAAGTAAAAATATACCAGGTGTCCCATTTAAAAATCGAAAGTTTATGTCACTTCCGGTTAAACCGGAAGTTCCATGATGTTGAGTCACCTGTCAAAAAAAGCAGTTTTATGTCGTATACAAATTCCCCGAATTTTATTTCATTATCTTGAAAAACAAAAAAGTTAGAGGGGCGAGCCACCTTCCGTGGACACCCGGTATAAGAACGGTGTGTAGCACTATTGGGACGCTCTGTATGAATAATTCCAACTGTTTTAGTCGAAAACACTTGGATACTTTTTAATGGTCTTCCTAAAGATGCAGTTCTTCTCTTATGCCGCTCTGGCGTTTGCTCTACTAGACGTGAACAAGATCATGCACTACTACAACTCGGTGTATCACTGGATGGTGCCGTTTTGTATCATCCTCTATTTGACTGGAAAGAAGCTGTTAGAATTTAAGAATATATCGGAAAGGGAAACTTATGTCGATGGATGCGGCGAGCCTCAGCAGGAGAAATGGGAGCAGGAAAAAGGGAGGAGTTCGTAGTAAAGGTAAAATAAAAATGCGAAATGTGGAAATTGGGGCTGTTATTTTTCATACTAACAATTTCTTGATAAAGTTACATGTATTCCTAAGATTTTCTTTTTGACTCATTACATTATTATCTCTATTTTTAGAAGATATACGATTTTTTTTTTGATTATTTCGTACACCTGTCAATTTCGCCCTTTCGTCCAATCAAACCGTCTCGTTTTAACCAATCAGCTGGTATAATAGTAGCCGCGTTCGGCAATTACCTCAGACCGCTTGGATTGATCTAAATCGTTCGTTTATGACATCTAAATGGAGGGGAAATAAATCTCAACAGTTCGGCAATTAAATTCGGAGCGCTCCGAGGATAATATTTTTGCTCGGAGTATTTTGACCGAGGAAAGCGATTAATTTTAGCTGAATTTGTGAGGTTAAGTTTGATGTTTATATTTAGGTTTACAATTTTGGTAGTTTGATTGAACAAAGCCTTTATTTTTCTGTGATTTGATTGAAAATAATATGCAGGAAGTGGAACTATATGATGTGGAAGAACAAAAACGCTATACCATGTTTATTTGACCATAAATACACAGAAATATTCTACATGTTTTATATAAGACGTCCCAGCAGGTTGACTTGGTTATTCCAAATCGATCAGCGACTGATCTAAATTGAAAATACACATTAGGCAAGGCTAAGGAAGGCATAAACCCTGGTGGGTTTTACCTAAAACTTTCCATATTTGATAAACACCAGATTGCTATCATGGTCTGTTTATCCAATACCATTTCCGGATGGCCAGCACCTACAGCTATCAAGCTTCCCTCTGAAACTGCATTTAATTTATTAAGCAAGTCTTCAAAGGTAGTTGGGGACAATCTAAAGTGCTGTCTGAACTGGTGATGTGCAAATCGGGCTACCGTTTCTTCGGCAAAACCGTCTAATACCTTTTCCAAAATCTTGACGTATTCCTCATTATCGTCTTCAAACATTAGTTGATATAGCCTCCTTCAATTAAGGCCAATACAACGCTAGGAATACTCATCTTTAGTAACTTTACAAAAAGGAAAAAAATGTTAGGTTTCTTAGATCAAAACAAAAATATTACATTTTTGACTTTGACAGAGGTCAGCTGTTAGGTACCGTTCGTTTATCACAAAATTCTCCGACCGATCCGAGGTCACGTGACAAAATATCCATCGCATCGCAGATGTAATTGCCGAACGCGGCTAGTGATAAAACTACGTGGGATTTTAGCGATTAAACGTCGCCATTGGCCCGTCTAGTTCTGTCACAATATTTCGACGTATAAATTAATGTCAATTATTTTTTTATAACTTTTTCGGATAATTTCTGATATCTTAATACAATAACATTAGTACTATATTTATTTACCTACTTGTTTTTATATTATAATGCACCCATGCCTATGTTTATTCCAATAAAGTTGCTATTCTTTATAAACTACACCACATTTTAAAAGTACTTATCAAATGTCATTTATTATAGAACTAATCTAAAATTCTGACTTCTGCTTATAAGGTTGGCAACCAAACATACAATTATAAACTTAATTATAATTGTATGTTTGGTTGCCAGCAGTAAACTAAACAGTTTTCGTTGAGTGGTATGTTATGCAATTTTACTAAAAATAACTATTTCAAGTAATACACCGCAGGCTACCTGTAGAAATATATAAAACATTATTACTCAATAGATATGGATGGGACATTTGGGGTTCACGAAATAATCGTGCTAAATATCACTCGACCATCATTTTTTTATTGGTTAAATTTCCCATTTTTCACTCAAACTTTTTTGGCAATTTTACTCGTTGAACTTTGGGCATGTTTATTCAAATATTAAATCCCTCGAGCTTCGCTCTCGTGATCTAATCAGAATAAACATTTTCAAATTCAACTCGTAAAATTTCCAAACAAAAAAGTTTTCGTGACAGCTGAAAAATTTAACCGATAAAAAACGAGGTCTTGTGATATTACTGTTGATAAAACTCTGATTTTGAAACCTTTTTATTGATAAAATTTTATAACAGTATTGAAAAAAGAAAAAAAAATATTAATGTGCATTTGGGCATGTTTATTCAAAGATTAAATCCCTCGAGCTTCGCTCTCGTGATCTAATCAGAATAAGCATTTTCAAATTCAACTCGTAAAATTTCCAAACAGAAAAGTTTTCGTAACAGCTGAAAAATTTAACCGATAAAAAACGAGGTCTTGTGATATTACTGTTGATAAAACTCTGATTTTGAAACCTTTTTATTGATAAAATTTTATAACAGTATTGAAAAAAGAAAAAAAATATTAATGTGCATGTCATCGTCTAGATTCAAGAGCAGGCATTCTGCATTGAAGATAAATTCTTTAAAAGGCAGTATCCCATTTGCTCCATTAATCGGTGAACAATATGTATTAATACATGATAATGCTATGCCACATGTTGCATCGGTGGTCAATGAATAGTTAGATGAGGTATTCAATGATTAGACTGGCCTGCATAAAGTCCATATTTGAACCCAATTGAACATTTATGGGATCACGTGAAAAGAGCTTTTCGTTGGTTGTCGCAGGGACGTATCTAGGAATTTTGGCGCCCGGGCGAATAGTAGTTCTGCGCCCTACCAGACAATCTTAAATCTAAAATTATACATCTATAAATTTTAGTTTAAAAAAATATATTAACTAGTGTTCGACCGAAACAAGATTTTCAGTTTCGGCCGAAACCGAATCTTCGGCCTTGGTCTCAGTTTCGGCCGAAACCGAAACTTATTTATATATGTTAAAAATTTTATTGTATACTGAAATTTAATTTATTTTATATAGGACGAGATCGATCTTGGGAACGGATTGAACTCTTTCCACTAAAAAAAATAAAAAAAAGGTCGACAGAGAAAAATCTATTTATATAGACAACACTGCCTACGAACCCACCCAAAGTTAGCCGAACGGTGCGCGACAATTTACGAACTCTGAGTTTCGGCCGGTTGTTGGCCGAAACCGAAACTAGATTTTTTGCCCGAAACTACCCGAAACCGAACCTTCGGTCGATCTCTAATATTAACAGACTTAAACTTTCACAGCTAAATGTAATTGTATTATTAAATTTTTAAATTCCCATATTTCTAATGACCATTTTGGCGCCCTGTTAATATGGCGCCCCTAGCGGTTGCCCTATTTGCCGCCCCCACCCTTGCTACGTCACTGCGTTGTCGCCATATGCAATCAGGCACTTCACAAGATCTAAGGATAGCACTTTCCCAAAAATATTAAATTTAGTCCCTCAAGACGGAATCGTCACACGTATTCACTCGTTACCTAGCAGAATGCGTTCTGCTAGAGGAGGATATACACGTTACTAATTTAAAAAAAAAAATTTATATTGTTTTAAAATTGTTTCAATAAAAAAGGCTTTAAAAAACAGTTTTTTTAAAAAAATCGTATCTCTTCTAAAAATAAAGGTAACGTAATGTAAGGAAATTGACAAAATTGCCATCTAAAAATACCTATTTGTTAGAAATGTACCCAATACAGTTAATATATTAAAAAACTAAACGAAAATCTAAGTACTAATACTAATAGAAGTACATACAGAGTGTTATTTAAGTTTGTAGCCAAACTTCAAGAGGTGCTTCTTTAAGTGAATTTAAGAAGAAAAGTTCATATAAACATGGGTCCGAAAATGCATAGTTTTTACGATACAAACTTTAAAAAAAAAGCGGATGTTCGTCAATATCTCAATACTCTTTTATTTGATTTTGTTGAAATTTGGCAATTCTGTTTGTAATAACAAAAGAATAATTTAGCCTTAATTAGAATAACATTATTAGGTCCAGTGGCGTCCCGGAAGAGAGTCCAACTAATATTTTTGATAAAAAAATTGCGCGTCACTGATTTTTTAAAACTATGTATTTTTTTGAATTAAGCTACTACAAATACAATTATTTTATCTGCTGAGTTTTTTTCATATCTTGCTTTGTTTTCGAGAAAAAAAATAAAAACCACTTTATTGCATGTTCCCGGGACAATAAAAGTAAAAAATTTAAACTACTTACAAACTATTAAGCATTTAAAATTACACGAAAGGCCTCTTTTGAATTTTTTCGCACAGATTAAAACTGTTTTCGATAAAATAAATTAACATAAAATAATCGCATAACTGCATTACTGCAATGTTTTAAAAGTAACAACTATAACTCTTATTGTCCCGGGGACATGTAATAAAGTGGTTTTTATTTTTTTTTCTCGAAAACAAAGCAAGATATGAAAAAACACAGGAGATAAAATAGTTGTATTTGTAGTTGCTTAATTCGAAAAAAATACATAATTTTAGAAAAAGTCAGTGGCGCGCAATTTTTTTGTCAAAAATATTAGTTGGACTATCTTCCGGGACGTCACTGGACTTAATAATTTTAATCTAATTTAGGCTAAATTATCCTCTTGTTATTACAAACAGAATTGCCAAATTTAAACAAAATCGAATAAAAGAGTATTGAGATATTTACGAACTTTTCGGACCCATATTTATATGAACTTTTCTTCTTAAAATCACTTAAAGAAGCGTCCCTTGGAGTTTGGCCACACACTTAAATAACACCCTGTGTTATACGGGGATGGACACAAGACTGGGCCCGGCGAAATATCTCCCGTGAAGTGGTGACATGTGTGATTGACATTTAATTAATTTTGGCGTGTACGGGCTACAGAGTTTTAAATTTGATGACGGTGGCGAAGTTGCCGATTAGCGGGTTTTTCATGGAATCTAGGTACGTTATGCGGTTTTTGGATTTTGCCAAAGGGCATCGGATTCTGAGGTCGGATAGTGAGTCATCGTACGTGGATCAACCTGTACAAATTCTTACCCAATTTAATACATTTTAAAGGGTTGTCAAACAGCTCATTTCGGAGAACAAAACGAATTTTGTTTACAACGTTTTCTCACTCATACATGTCAAAACTGGTTAAATTTTAATCATTGTATCAGTAATATTTAAAGATTTTTTTAGTCCAGAATTTTGCCCATCCCTGTACATATATTTAATATAGTTTTCTTGTTTTAAAAAAGGACCTAACTTTTAATATAGGATTTTATTGAGCTTTTCTTTAAATTTGAAAATTTATGAGATTTTGACTTTACAACTACATTCAAGTTTAAAGTTCATAAAATTTATTTAACGCTTTTAGTTCATAAATAAAAAATGCAGGGTAATATTTACTATACAGTGTGACCAGTAAAGTCCGCATCATATCGATGCTTCGATCGAGATGAAAATTAAGCAAAAAAATAGTAGTCACGTGATTCGCATTATCTGTTAAATTTAAATTTTTTCCAAAAAATAATTCAGAAGTAGGGTTATTTCTGAAAGTATCGAAAGAAGTTATTGAAAAAAGTTTTTTTAATTACAGTTTCTAGCCCACATGCTAAATTTCATCTGCATAAGATAATTTTGATTTTTTACCCGTATTTTGTAAATTGCACCACTTTTGCAAAATTAGACTTAACATACACAACGTACAGGGTTATTTTTTATATTTGCGTACCCACCTACAGGGCTTAATATAAGTAACAGAAAAAAAATTTTAATACAAAAGTTGCATAATGTTTCCCGTCATATCTTTTAGACTTATTAAAAAAAACATCTGCACATCGGAAAGTTAAAAAACAAATAAAATTCTTCTTTTTTTAAATGGAACACCCTATATATTTTTTACCAGGGCGAAAGATCTCTTTCCCCTGATTTCAAAAATATATAACATGTCATCATTCAATCCAGTCGTTTGTAAAATATTTGAGTTTTTGATTAATTGAATTGACTGTAATCTAGTCGGCGTTCCGCATACTTCAACGTGACATATTTGTCACTTTACTTTAAATTGAAAGATTCAGTAAGGAAAATGGGATATTCGGAAGAAGACAAACTTCAAATAGTGCGTCTTTTTTACTCTAATAACAACCGAATAGCTGTAGTTCAACAGCAATTTACTTTACTTTATATCATAAATTATAAATCATAAGTTATTTTCTTTGCTACATGTTTCAATTTAAATTAAAGTGACAAATATGTCACGTTGAAGTATGCGGAACGCCGACTAGATTATAGTCAATTCAATTAATGAAAAACGCAAATATTTCACAAACGACTGGATTAAATGATGACATGTTATATATTTTTGAAATCAGGAGAAAGAGATCTTTCGCCCTGGTAAAAAATATATAGGGTGTTCCATTTAAAAAAAGAAGACTTTCATTTGTTTTTTAACTTTTCGATGTGCAGATGTTTTTTTAAATAAGTCTAAAAGATATGACGGGAAACATTATGCAACTTTTGTAATAAAAGTTTTTTTCTGTCACTTATATTAAGCCCTGTAGGTGGGTACGCAAATATAAAAAATAACCCTGTACATAAAACTTCTTAGTTTTGACAATGCTTTATTTCAGATCCCTTTTTTTTTTAAAGTAGTGCCATATTTTATGTATGTTTTTCTACAAAATCAACATTGGGCTATTAAAATTTGGTCGCATCCCAAGTAGCACAATAATCTTACTATTTGACTAAATTGTTTTATATCGGATTTATTAGAGCTTTTAAATACACTGAATTATTATTTAACACTTGCCATCAACACTTGCTGTATAACCAAATTTACTTTATAAGTTTGTAATATAGGTGTTTATAACGTTAATTGTTAAAACAGTTTTAAAAGTACAGAAACCAGATTGCTTAGAAACATGTATGTAACAAAACTTATACAACTCTTTTCGCTTAAGATAGATATATTTTATACTTATTTTGTAAGGGTAATTTTAAACAGTTTATAAAGCAACTATAAAAACATTCACTTTAATTTTATAGAAGCTTTATTGTTAGATTATATAGCAGTAGCGGAAACTTATTTATAAAACAATTTGATCTTGACGACAATTAAGCAACTACGGCTACTCTTAAACGACTATTTTATAATGGTTATTTAATAAAACGTAATGAAATAGTTAAAAAGCATTTAAAATATAAAAATGCTTTTGTAAATGCAAAATCATTATTTAGTGAACCCTATATAATATTTATAGCACTTCCCGTACTAACCTAACTTTTTACGTCCACATCAGTTGATATGATCAGTCAGTGTATCTATTTATAATTTGTAAACAATGTCAAGCTTAAGCAGTCGGCCAATTTCCCACTGGAAAAAAATAAGACAAAGTGGAAACTTTAAGAAAAAGGTTAGAGATAACTATCAAAGAATTTTAAATGCAAATGTACAACGTGTAAACACAACAGCACAGATAACAGACAGGGTTGATTTGGGTAAAATGCTTTACGATTCTTCATCCGAGCAAGAATTTGAGCCCATAGCCCATAGTAAAGAATACAATCAATGTTTAGACTCTGATTATTATACCGTAGAATCGAGCGACGATGAAGAAAATTCTTTAGAGTTAACTGAGATCAACAAAAATATTGAAGCTAATAAAAAAATGACAGTATGGGCTACTAGATTTAATTTCTTAATGAAAAGATTATATAGAACCGGTTACCATATATACGTACACCTAGTTTCACGACCAACTTCCAGGTGAAATATTGAAAATATGGTGGATTGATCATATAAAACGCACTATATACTGCCAAGTGTAACCGAATACCGAATATTAATTCTTGGAAGATCAGAACGGAATGCAGCGAGCAGTGTTGCCAAAATGTTCTAAGATAAATCGTAAGACTCGGATACTTAAAATCCTGAGATTCGTAATATTTTAAAAAATTCTTTAAAAGGGGTCAAACTACCTAGGTAGTTTAAAGAAAAGAATGAAAGCTTATAAACAACAAATATATAATTACTTTCTGTATTTAAAAACCAAACACATTTCTAAAAACTTAAAAAGTAAAAAAAAAACTTGCGTTATTATGTAGTATTAAAAGATGTAGTAGGTAGTTAATCAAAATCCGAATTGCTGGAATCATCTTTTTTATGCAAATATGACTCCAGTAGCGGCAGTAATAGTAGCGAAAGTAGTAACGTAGAAAATCATACGAGGATTTTTATGTAAATGCAATAAATTTGTGACGTTTGTTATGAATTATTTTTAGTTACTTATGTTTGACATACGATAAAAAATCGTGAGAAACGCGACGTGATTCATGAAATCGTGAGATAATTCCCAAAACCGTGTAATCTCACGATTAATCGTGAGTTTTGGCAACACTGGCAGCGAGTCAATGATGTTTTTAATATTGATAATGTGCAATGTTGCCAGGTATATCGTTTTTGCGGTTGATCCACTATTTTGATGGATGAACTACCGTTTTATCGCTATGCTAACCATTTCTTCCGCTTAACATTACACTCGATTTAGTTTACGCTTTTAAAATAAGCATGCTAATCTTCTCTCTCTCTCTTCTCCATTCTGTGATTAGGTTTGACATTTTGGACGCGTACTCTTCTTTTCAATATTTCTGGTAGCTGTGCTGTAATATTATAGAATAATATGTCTAATTATCATCCGTTTAAAGTGAAGATTATTGGCCATTGTTCGAAAATATGTATACTTTTTTAACTAATAAAATAATTTATTAATTGTTTTCAATATAATATATTTAGCGTAATATTTTTAAATCTATCGCTTTTTTATGTCAGACTGCTTTCCTTATTTTTGAGCTGGCAACACTTTTAATATATTAATTTACCCCGATTCAGTATTGCCAGAACAGCAGTCTTTTCTGCATTTAGCAAAATTTTTGAAATCGTATTTTTTGCAAAGTTGCAAAATAATTTCGTAATTTGCAGACTTTTAAAGAATTTTTAATAAATAAGGAATTACTATGTATTTACCAAATAGATTTAAAAAATATAATATTCAATGAAAATATAAAAAAAATAACAAACCAAAAATAATGTTAAAAAGAGTGTTTTTTTACAAAAATGTTGATATATACCTATTGGAGGTCGAAGTAGGGGCAACAGATAAATACAAAAATTTCTGATACTACGACTGTGGTGAAGAATTCAGCAGATTTTTTGACATACTCGGCAGAATAATTCGTTGGCCAGTCTGGCAACACTGCTCCGATGTTTGCGCTGGCCAGCAAATTGTCTCGTCTTGCCTAGACGTTCTTGCGCGATCGTCTGCCGTGCTATTTTTATGCTGGCCTTGGTTAAGACCTTGTTTTTCGAACTTGTGATTTTTCCACCCTGGCAAATTTTGTAGCTGCGCGAATAGACTTTTCCATGTGTGTAGCAAATTTTAATTTTTTTTTTAGAAGTTTTAATACTATTGAAAAAATAGGAATATTTTACAGATAACAGCATTTTAAGTATTATAATACCTATGGGGTGCAAAGTGCATCTGCAAAACTATCGAAATGGCCTTTGATGCACAAAGACCATTTCGACAGTTTTTTTGTGACAACTAATTTTCTGTGTAGCGGTAGATTTGTATTTTCGTGCCAATTTCTGCATATATCTGTTTAATAAACGTTTTTTTTTTAATTGAACGGTGATTGCACAAAGCCATCTCCCCCCCTCTCCTTGTATAAACGGCTTGAGATATATTGTTTAAATTCGGTAGGCGTAAATAATAGGCAAAATACTTACTTTTAAGGAGAATTGTTTTGTTATTCAAGGTGGCGGAAACATGGAACATATTTTTAACTGGAAAAGGAGGTCGGGCGATACTTCATTTTAAAGGTATTTCACGTCCAATTTAACCTTACAATTTTTATTGTGTTCCAAAATGTTCCGCTTTAACATGGCGAATCGGAAATTATGCAAGGAAACATAAATATATTCGGCGATCTCCGCCATGTTGAATAACAAAACAACATTAATTGGCAGTAACACTCCATGCTTAAAATGGAGTTGCAAATATGGGAATGAAAGAAAAACAAAAATAAAATTGTGGAGAAGACTTATTTTTCCTTCGCTCCCAAAGCAACAATATTTCAAAAAATTTAAGTAGCTTACTTATAATTTACACTTATAAAATTATTGATTTGTTTTTCAAGATGATGAGATCTTCCAAAAATATGGTTGTTTTCTCATATTTTTCGGAATCGTCATTTTGAAACGGCACATTTTAGAACATTAAAAATTACAAGGTTATCTACCTATATCAGGCATAAAAGACCTTTAACTGAAGTATTACTCGATCCCCTTCCCATTTAAAAACGTTTTCCAAGATGGCGAATGTCCGCCATTTTGAATAAAAAAACAACAAAATTTTCCTCAAAAGTAAATTTTTTACCTATCATTTACGCATACCGACTTTAAATATATCTGAAATCATTCCCAAATTATCAAAGGGGGGGGGGGGTGGACCTTATGCAAGAACTGTATGTGAGATAATAGACTCTGCACCCCGCTTGGTATGAGATGTTTGTTATTATTTTCATGTTTGTTGACATAATAAATCGAAATAAAATATTATCAAAATTTGATATTGAGCTGCAAAAAAATTTCGTATTTCTTTCTTCTAACTTTTCCGGTCACAGTCTATTGACATTGACAGCACCTGTTAAATTTTGTTAACAGAAGCTTTTGCTAATATTCTAAAGTAACTCATTCACCGTATTTGATTCCATAGTTTATTGTATCAATATCGCTTTTCATTAAAATTTGACCACAGCACCTGTCAAACTCTTACGTTGTATTTTTTGCGCATGTTTCCCAAAATCACCTGGGCACAGTCTATTCTTCCATATAGTTTGTTTTATCAACATCACTTACGCGCTAAATTTTTGACAGTAAAATTTACTTCTCTCAAAAACTCCCAGTCATCACCTCATGCGTCTATATTTTTATCAATAACGCTTATCCTTACAATTTGACATTGATAGCACCTAGCAAATTTTACCAATCGATTTTCTGGATATTATTTTAATTGGTTTAAATATTTTTAATCGCAATTTAGTCGATTATCTGTTGGCCCCTCCATGAAAAAGTTTGTTCGGACGCCCATGCAATAGTGCGCCACCCCCTGTATATTACTAAAAGGACAAGCAATAAAAAAACAATTTTTCGCGGGACGTAACCCATCACTCCTCCAATCAAAATAAATAAATAAATTTTAATTAATTCCATACTCTAACAGTTCAGCCCCCTTCCTCTTTCTACCCGTATTCTCGTATCTTCGAGTCTATTTTTAAGTCATTGCAAAGCATTAAATCGAACTTACTTGTTCGATAGTAATAAAAGGCGTTTCTTTCTTTGTCTTATGCACGGTAATGAGGCTAAAAGACGAAGTGTCCGGACGTAAAAATATATAAGCCGTTGCGGCTAGAAATTGCAGCGATTTTAATTCACCTGGAAGTTGGTCGTGAAACTAGGTGTACGTATAGCGTATACGATAATAGTATCGAATAAGATGCCTAAAGTGAGCCTTATACAACAAAACTATCATATTATCAATTTATTAGTGTCGCCATTATTTGAAATTAATCTACTGTCACGCTACCTTGCGCCACTTACTAACACCACGGCCGAGAATGACTGGCCGGCCATACAGCATTGTCGGAATAAAAATAAAATCTGCAAGTCTACTTAAAAGTATTCTTAATTTCTTGAAGCAAATATATTAAAATAGGAACATTAAATAGAAAGGACTAGAATGCTTCACCAAATTACTTTTATTTTTCAAGGCACAATTATTTTAATAAAAGTAAGCAATGGTTCTTTAAGGTTACACGCAAAAAACATTCAACACAGGCGAATCAGTATACCTATAGCTACAAAAAATCAATATTCTGCAAAAACATGGCAACATTGCGAGAACCACAATAATTTTACCACGTGATGGTGCGCCGTTTTAAATAATAAAACAATTTTGTCATGTAAAAAGGCATAATATAACAATTTATATAATATATTTGTTTTATAAGTGTGCCTGGAACAATAAAGTGATTTGTTAGAGTTGACGCCATGTTTTAAAAACTACTTTTAGTCGGCCATGTTGGCGAAATAATATTAATCAAATAAAATATTTAAATATCTCTTAAAGTAGTCAATTTAATAAGAAAAACGTTTGGCCAATAACATTGCAAGTAAAAAAGATGTCGATTTTTAACTTCATAAATTATTATTTAACTTTTAAAAATATTTTTAAAATATCTTCAATAACAAAATGTTTAATTAAATGAAAGCCCGTAAAAATTCACTTAAAAATATGGATATGTAAATGTCAGTAAAATCAGCCTGGCAGAGAAATTTGGCCGTGGGAAAGCGTTCGACTTGAAAATCTTTTTCGTGCAAACTGCTGTAATTTTTTATTGTCGCCATGTTTCAAGTCTATGCTATCTCTTGTATAAGTTGACATATTACGTAAATATATTGAAATTTTATTCGTAATAACTACACGACTAAAATATAAACACAATATAATAAAAATATTTTAATCGGCCCAAAATGGTTATTGTTAAAATATTTCTAAGCCTGTTATAAAACAATTTTATTAATATCTTATTAGTATCTATGAGAGGTTATTTGCTATAGTTATAAAATATTTAATTATTTCTTATAAAATGGATTATATAAACGTTACATAAAATACCCAAAAGTGTATTGTAATTATTTTATGTGAGCCTAACAAAACTTCTAATAAATGAAAGTGTTTTATAATCTGGGCCTTTTCCGTGTTTCTAAGAGTCATATAATGGTTTACAGAGGACTTTTAAAATATCATAGTTACATTACAAATTGTTATATAGCAATGTATAGAACTGTCTGAAGTATATTTGTGCTACTTGGGATGTGATGCAAAGTTTATTTGTTTTTGACCCTGTATAAGGTAACTTCATAAAATAAAAGTATTTTTGAAAACGTAGTTTGTCTGAAAGTAATACACCTTAAAATTAAGACAAAGGAGAACACAGTGTCATCAGTAAAGTGTTCATTAATTGGAAAATAAATTTTAGTGGGTAAAAAATCAAAATTATCTTATGCAGCTGAAATTTTGCATGTGGGCTAGAAAATGCAGTTACAAAAAAAATTCTAATAACCTTTTTCGATATTTTTAGAAATAACTCCCCTTTTGAATTATTTTTTGGAAAAAATTAAAATTTGACAGATAATGCGAATCACGTGACTACTATTTTTTTGCTTAATTTTCATCTTGATCAAGGCAGAACTTGATGCGAAAGTCAAATTTCGAATAAAGTTATTAATAAAAAAAATCCCATATGCTGCGGACTTTACTGGTCACAATGTATATTTAATTAATTATACAGATTAAACTTTATGTGATTTGTTTTTTATTTTATATTAATATCTGAGGCACGATGCACTTACACATGGTCTGCCGATCAGCCGATCAAAACTGAAACACTTCTGTGCTCTACGAACAAACCCGAACAAACTCTACGTCATACTATAAGATGTAAATTTTAATCTTATTTTTGGTCGATTTGACTGAATTGACGAAAAATTGCAAAAGAGGGATGAAAAATACATGCTCAATGGCAGTGTAAGTGTATCCTGTTGTGATATTACTAGCAGTTAAGTTCTTTTTAATCCATGGTATCATAAATGGATCAACCTTTTTTTAATAATATGTGATTTTATTTTTTTACTTGTTATTGTTATTCAAAACTAACCAAATGTATTTTAACAAAGAAATAAATGTTAATATGTTTCATATGCGTATTTTTAATGAAATAATGATTAAGTTAAAAACTTAATTGTACCTACAGTAGTCCCGGTGAATTTTTACCCGTGCACCATCACTTATACCTACGTCATCAAAAATCATATGAGTTAATTTCAAAATTAGGTATCTGCAAAAAACTGTCACATTATAATAGAGCATGGATTCCTATAAACGTTTCCAAATAAAAAATTTGAGTATAGTACAAAACCACATATACAGGCTGTTACAAATTCGATGCATTAGCATTGCTATCTCGCTACCTAATTATCGACAACAAGTTATTCAGCATTAAAATATGCAACTTTGCTTTCATTTAACCAACTCTCTATCTCTTGTGATTACCAAGATAGCAATGCTAATGCATCGAATTTGTAACACCCTGTATACATGGTGTCCACGGAAGGTGGTTTGCCCCTCTAACTTTTTTGTTTTTCAAGATAATGAAATAAAATTTGGGAGATTTGTATACGACATAAAACTGTATTTTTTGACAGGTGACTTAACATTATGGAACTTCCGGTTTAACCCGAAGTGACATAAACTTTCTATTTTTAAATGGGACACCTGGTATATTTTTCCCTTTTTTGACTCCATATGACATTCTAAATACAACGATCTGTCACTTGTCACTTTTTGTCACCAAGAAAATATTTTTTTTCCAAATTTATTGTTTTATCTAGAGGGCTATGAATACCTTACAATCACTTATTTTAGTTCTTTAATCTTGGGAAAAATGCAATTTTACTATTTTTGGTCCAATGCTATGTGCTATGTAAAATTTAATCTTTAAAGTTGTATAACTAATTTTTATTAAACGGCTACATGGTGACTCGTCGGGTTAAGAAAAAAGAGGATTTTATTACGATTATTTTGATACCATACACTATTAGGTTTTAGAAAATCTGCCATTAAAAAAGTTTAAAAAGTTAACTTGGAACTTTCATAAAATGAAGCGTCTTTTGAGAATAAATTTAGATTTAAATGCATCAAGTAGCCTGTGACCAGCAAAACTGATAAAACAAGATCATGCCTTGAAGAAAATTGACATGTACACAGCTTCTGCCAAAGTAAATTAGTTTGTTGTTTAAAAAACATGGAAAATAATAGTTTTACAAGGAGTAAAAAAAAATATATGTTATTAGTGTTTGGAGAATGAAGAAATAATTCAACCGATGTTGCACGACTTTACGCACAAAGATATTTTAATCGGCGTCATCCAACCCAGCACTATTAGGTGCCTAAAACTGGTTCCGAAAATGCGAAATGAGCCTGACAACAATAACATATCAACTTTTTCACTCCTTGTAAAACTAGTATTTTCCATGTTTTTTAAACAACAAACTAATTTACTTTGGCAGAAGCATTTCAATTTTCTTCAAGGCACGACTTTGTTTTATCAGTTTTGCTGGTCACAGGCTACTTGATGCATTTATATCTAAATTTATTCTCAAAAGACGCTTCATTTTATGAAAGTTCTTAGTTAACTTTTTAAAGTTTTTTAATGGCAGCTTTTCTAAAATCTAATAGTGTATGGTATCAAAATAATCGTAATGAAATCCCCTTTTTTCTTAACCCGACGAGTCACCATGTTGCCGTTTAATAAAAGTGAGTTATACAACTTAAGATTAAATTTTACATAGCACATAGCATTGGACCAAAAATAGTAAAATTGCATTTTTCCCAAGATTAAAGAACTAAAATAAGTGATTTTAAGGTATTCATAGCCCTCTAGATAAAACAATAAATTTGGAAAAAAATATTTTTATATAATATGTTTATTGTCAGTTTTTGTTCTTTCTGTTCCCATAAATTAGCTGGGTGCCTATTAGATTGTAAGAAATGCTTAAATGTACTATTTGGATTTGTATCTGTAATGTACTGTACTGAAATAAATAAATAATCCTCAGCCCTAAGGCCTCTTGTACGCACGCTTTTTCATAGTCTGTCGCGCTGCGATGAAAATCGCTGCGTTTTGTGATAAGCTTTCGTTCAAGTGTTTTTTGTCGCTTGCCGCTATTATGAAATTTGTAAAACAGAGCAGTAGTGGACATCCTTTCAAATAACAATGGTGTGTTGAATAAAAATGGATTCATGTGTTTTGTATTTTGCTATACAAATATTTAATTCGAAAGAGACACTAAAGACGTTGAGCTGTGCATCCAATAAATTGTGCTAGAATCTTCAGAGATGCATATTATACACTTCATGAAGAATTAAGAAGAGACAATCAAAAATTCGTTAATTATTACCGAATGTCGATAGGCTCATTTGATGAGGTAATCATCTAATGATGAATTCCACGAAGACGGCAGTTTCTTTGTTTCGTCGATAAATTGCTCAACAACGAGGTCTTCCATAGCACCAGCAGTATCTTCCCACATCGGCACAACAATAGACTGCCAAAATAAATTCCTTAAATTTGCAGCAGCGATAAAAAAAATGCACTGCATAATAGCACCGATTTAAATTTGATAAGAAACAAAATTATAACAACTAGGTATTTTATAAAATTATCCTAATTTTAGAAAACAGTAATTGTTTTTTACAGCTATTGTAAAATTTATTAATTATACCGAGCGAGCAAAAATTACTTGCATCAAAGAGGGCCTTGCATCTAAGGACGTAATGCTTAGCCGTAGAGCTTAATACCTGTTCGGTGTCAGTAACTACCTGAATTAACAATCAATCAGTTATTCCGTCATCTTTGACAGTCGTTACAAGTAATTTGATTCATCGCTAATTTTTCCAATTTCTTGAACAATTCACACAATGGGCTTTACGGAACAGCACAAAACACCCATGGTTGAAGCGTATTTTCGAAGCGGGGTCAGAGTAAATGGTGAGTGGCAATACAATCCGGGTTTGTGCATGTACGATTTTCACGAATATTTTCCTAACGTTGCTTTTATTGCTGGGGATTTTTATCATTGCCTGAAAATGAACCGTGGCTGTGTTTAGGGAAACAGGTTCTATACAACACAAAAAAGGAGCAGGAAGACCATCTGTAAGAACAGAAGAACTTGTTGCAAACGTTCGTGAAATAATGCAAAATACTCCAACAAATTGTATAAGACGCCTGTCCCAAGAAGTGGGAAGATCTTATGGAACATGCAGAACTATTCTAAAGAAGCAGCTAAATTTATTTCCTTATAAAGTGCAAGTATTCCAATAAATACAAGACGCAGATTTTGAAAGACGTAGGAATTACTCTCAATGGTTTACCCAAAATTTATTGGAAATAAATGATTTATTAGACCTGACATTTTTTTCGGATGAAGCCTGGTTCCACCTCTCCGGTTATGTGAATTCTAAGAATACCTTCATGTAATAACTTTTTTTTCTTTCTGTATATTCTTACTTTGTTAATTTTATAAACAACAAAAATAAATTTGTATTTGTCTACTTATTTTATTACTCATTAGTTTGGCATATTATGTCATAATACGAATTTGACAAAATTTTAACCTAGATTTGGTTAGATATATCGTCCCCATATCATTATGATCTATACCAAGCCCTACGTTTTTTAATCCAAGCCCTCTTTGATGCAAATAATTTTTGCTCGCACGGTATTTTGCATATTATCTACAAATGTAGAAATATATTTTTCTTCATTGTTATGAAAGTCGGCCATTCTATCAAATCGCCTGCAAATCATAAAAATTCCGTCTTTGTTTAATTTAATTCAAGCCAGTATTTATTTAATTAAAATTTCGTGGTGAGATGTTTAAAATTCACAGAAAAGACGTTTTACTTTTAGTCACCTACTTCTTAATTGTAGGTATTTTGCTTTCATTTTATCCGTAAATAAGCTTTCTTTGACCCCATAACGAGTGGAACTTCAAGAAATTCAATGTTTTAAACATTAAAGACGTGTTAAGTGAGAGAAATTGATTTGCATATTATACCGAATTATTATAGAGTACCTAAGTATTGTGCCTAATGCCTGACCTGGGTATTTTCCAACATTTTAACTGTTTTATTTTTAACACATGAGAGCATAGACTTCCTATAGAATAGACTAAGTCATTCATTCATTAACAGCCTGTTTGTTTGCATCACACATTCTTACGTGTGAAACAAAGACAGGAGAGAGAGATAGCGTTAAATTTCCTACTCATCGCGGAATTGTAATGGCTCAAGGATTCCGAGCGATTAGGCAACACCAGCGACGTAGGGTGATTTTTAATACAATAAATAAGTAATAATTAAAAATGTATTCATTAAAATATTAAATAAATTTTTACTAAAGTAAAGATTAAAAAATGCCTAGGCTGTGAATGTATAGGTTTGTTATTAATAAATGAAATTATTCCACGGAAGGTGGCTCGCCCCTCTAACTTTTTTGTTTTTCAAGATAATGAAATAACATTCGGGGGATTTGTATACGACATAAAACTGCATTTTTGGACAGGTGACTCAACAATATGGTTTAACCGAAAGTGACATAAACTTTCGATTTTTAAATGGGACACCTGGTATATTTTTACTTTTTTTTGGCTCCATATGACATTCTAAATACAACGATGTATCACTTGTCACTTTTTGTCACCAAGAAAATATTTTTTTTTCCAAATTTATTGTTTTATCTAGAGGGCTATGAATACCTTAGAATCACTCATTTCAGTTCTTTAATCTTGGGAAAAATACAATTTTACTATTTTTGGTCCAATGCTATGTGCTATGTAAAATTTAATCTTTAAAGTTGTATAACTCATTTTTTTAAAATGGCAATATGGTGGCTCGTCGGGTTAAGAAAAAAGAGGATTTTATTACGATTATTTTGATACCATACACTATTTGGTTTTAGAAAAGCAGCCATTAAAAAACTTTAAAAAGTTAACTGAGAACTTTCCTAAAATGAACCATCTTTTGAGAATAAATTTAGATTAAATGCATCAAGTAGCCTGTGACCAGCAAAACGGATAAAACAAAATCATGCCTTGAAGCAAATTGAAATGCCAAGAGCTTCTGCCAAAGTAAATTAGTTTGTTGTTTAAAAAACATGGAAAATAATAGTTTTACAAGGAGTGAAAAAGTTGATATGTTATTGTCAGGCTCATTTCACATTTTAATAGTGCCGAGTTGGATGACGCCGATTAAAATATCTTTGTGCGTAAAGTCGTGCAGCATCGGTTGAATTATTTCTACATTCTCCAAACACTTATAACATATCAACTTTTTCACTCCTTGTAAAACTATTATTTTCCATGCTTTTTAAACAACCTAATTTACTTTGGCAGAAGCTGTCGGCATGTCAATTTTCTTCAAGGCGTGATTTTGTTTTATCAGTTTTGCTGGTCACAGGCTACTTGATGCATTTAAATCTAAATTTATTCTCAAAAGATGCTTCATTTTAGGAAAGTTCTAAGTTAACTTTTTAAAGTTTTTTTTTTTTTTTTTTTTTTTTTTTTTTTTTTTTTTGATTTTTTGGCTTTGCACATAATGCATACAGCCACTACCGTAACTTAATTTCTATTTTTTATTTTTTAAAACATTCATACTACCTCATTCTCACTAATAATTAAATCGACATTTCTAAGAGACAAATATGATTAAAGTTTTTTAATGGAAGCTTTTCTAAAACTAAATAGTGTATGGTATCAAAATAATCGTAATAAAATCCTCTTTTTTCTTAACCCGACGAGCCACCATGTTGCCATTTAAAAAAAAATAAGTTATACAACTTTAAAGAATAAATTTTACATAGCACATAGCATTGGACCAAAAATAGTAAAATTGTATTTTTCCCAAGATTAAGCCACAGTGGATCTTTGCCCGTGCGTCATCAATCAACGATCAGGACTCGACGTGGTTAATAACTCTGCATCCTTGTTTATTACAGTAACAAGTTTGAATAAAAGCATAAAAGAACGTCTCCAAAATTCCGCAATAATATAACGTGCTAGACAAGGATAAAACTATAAACGTCAGTTAATTACTTTCTTTATTTGTTTAGTTGACAACCGTTGTATTTTAGAACGTCATTGTCAACCTTATTTTGATCTGCCAATCTAATTCGTATTTTGTAAATCTGTGTGCCTTAGAACTGTTCCTGTTTCTAAAAATAGTTCTTTTTAGAGGTAATTATACCCACCATCTGTTTTGGCGGTAAGTATTTATGGATTTTTATAATAACTAATTTATTTATTTTAAATATTCTAACCGTGAAAGTTCTTTGAAACGTTTACGGCAGTGGCTAAATTCCCTTAAATGAAAGGATGTTAAAAATTTGACTTTTGCGATTTTAATAGTCAATAAAACACCAAACTTTTGTAGATTTTAAGCTTTAAAAATAGTATTAAATGTATAAACATTTGTTTGTCAATTTCTTTTAGATAATAGAGAATGCCGGGCAAAACTTAAAATAAATAATAATTTTTCGTGATATTATGTAGGTACGTCAAACGGTAGGCAGGCACGTCCATTTTATGAACTTAACTTAGTTTTGACTTTTTTCGTCTCGTAATTTTGATTTGATTCATACGATTTTGATGACGTAAAAGTGATGACGCACGGGAAAAGAACCACTGTGGCGACTTTAAGTGATTTTAAGGTATTCATAGCCCTCTAGATAAAACAATAAATTTGGAAAAAAAATATTTTCTTGAGTAGAGAAGATGTAAAAATATACCAGGTGTCCAATTTTAAAATCGAAAGTTTATGTCACTTCCGGTTAAACCGGAAGTTCCATAATGTTGAGTCACCTGTCAAAAAATGCAGTTTTATGTCGTATACAAATCCCCCAAATTTTACTCCATTATCTTGAAAAACAAAAAAGTTAGAGGGACGAGCCACCTCCCGTGAACACCCGGTATTTAATCATGTCCCAACAAACATGGATTGAGGGATTTTAAATGGGCCATTGATGGTATTGATGGTTTCTTGCTGTTGCAAATAAGCCAACTATGGTCCATTTATTTTTTTTAATTGGCTGACCGTTATATTTTTGCCATTTAAAGAACATTAACAATTGAACGTTGGCAAAATTGTGATTTATTGCCGGCAAAGGAACTTAAATGGTTTAACGTTGGTAAAAAGTGAAGCCATCATGTATGACGTGTATTGTCGTTTCCCGGCTCCCGCTTTGGTTGGTTCGGACGGTTTGGTAGTTTAAGGTTAGGTATTTGCGACGAACAACGGCGACGAACATGTATGTTGACGATGTGCTGTTTATTTTAAATATATTTGTAATCGATCTAAACGGTAAGTTTTTATAGTGATAACAGTGATTGGGGAAGATATTAGTGAAAGCTTAGACAAAAAACAGCATGCTATATGTGTTTTTCTTTTAATTTACAGGTTTGGGTCGGTGAGATCATTCAGAGTTTTTAAAGCATGTCTCAACTCAAGAAACAAAAAAGTGAGTATTTCTATACTTTTTTCTTAATAATAGATATAATAATAATGCCATTACCAGAAACTAGAGGAATTTATAAAAAGTATGGTGCTAGACATTCTAGGAGATTTCTTAAACACTCGGTTAAAACACAAGTTATCGCACCTCAATATTATATAAGTAATTTTATCTAAACCAAGCCCTACGTATTTCATTGCAGGCCTTCTTGGATGAAAATATTTTTTGCTCTCTCAGTATAAGTCTTTGCTAGAACCTGTGTGTTCGGGTTTATTTATTTTTATCTATATTACACTACGTTTTACGTAAGTTTTTGGGGAGTAAATATTTCTTATAGATTTAAGAAAAGAGGTTCTGCGTCTTTAATTTTGTACAATGAATTGCAGATACACGGTAAGAAACAACCTTTTGGCCCACAATACTACGCAGCAAGAAATATATACTGTTATAAAGCAGTGGCTGAGGGGAGCTATAGACCGAGGAGGTGGTCGACAGCGAAGGCAGAAGGTAAAATTTCACTTTTTCTGTTACATATAAGAGGTGAGATTACAGAAGGCCCTGCAGGTCAACTTGCAGATGCAAGTTATTTAGAATATTGCCTATTCTTCTCTTTTTAAATTACTGTGGCAATAAATAGTCTAATTTGCATTTGCAAGTTGACCTGCTTGACTGTAGTCATGCAGTAGGAAGTTCGCAAGCGTTTATATATTTTACACCACTGAAGTTAATAATAATTAGAAACTAATAGCAAAACTTCTCTAAATACTTCTATGAACCCTTTATATTTTTACAGTTAACTGATTAAATTACCTACACTTTGGGTTTAATTTAGCACCAAAAGTTAACTTATATTTTTGAACGCGTTTTAAAAAATTTTAAATTTATTAAAAAGACAGATATTGCACAAAACGATTGGCAAAAAAATTTGACCGCAACAAGCACCCCTTCAGGGGATATATTATGTACCTACATGTAAAGTTTATTATTATTTTTGTTAAGCTTATTAACCAAGGCATAGTAAAAATGACGTTGTACAATTTATCCCAATATTTATTAAAAGGGAAATATGAATTGCTATTCAACTCTTAAAAGAGGCTATGACCTATGAGGTCTGGCCAAGTAAACGCCACCTAACTCATAGTAGGTAGTCTAAACTCCTTTTGAGTGGCTGCATTATGGTAATTTTATTTAATTTAATATATTGTAGTCACATATCATGTGTTTTTAATTAATACAACTAAATAAACTTACCTAATCAACATTATATTTAATGCACCTAGGTGTTACCTGCACTTAGACTGTGTGTTTTTCGAGCTATTTTGATCAAGCCTTGTATATTGCTTTTTTTTTGCAGGGAAATGAGTAATGAATCAGGCGACGATATTCACGATTATTACCTTATGTTAATGTATAAAACTGTTTTTATAAATATATAGGCTTGCTAATGTATAATATTGTTATTTAATTTTTTTTGTTTAAAAGCCTCATCCTCTGGTTTACATTAAGAATTAAAACGTATTCGCCATTTCTTTTTTTGATCAATATTTCGTTACTTTTTCGTTTTATCCAAAAATTGGCTATATACATACCTATGTTTAGAGCATAATTACCTGCAGTTTAAAGTTAAGAGTTTAATTTATAAACAAATAAAAGCACAAAAAGAAATATCGATAAATTTCACGAAATTTCGTTTTTTACTTTAATTCATCTATAAAAATGGCTACATATTAAAACTGCAGTAGGTAATTGCTACCCTACTTTTTGGATAAGGGAAAAAGGATACGAAATATTGATCAAAAAATAAACTGGCGAATGCGCCACTAGCCTTAACTTTTAAAGGCTAAATACTGGAGCGCCATAATCAGATCTTAAGTGGCCTTACCAAGTAACTGTAACGTATCTTCATTGGTAAATGGAAAACTAACCAGTGATGGCCCTACAGTATTAAGCCGCAAGTGTACCATTAATGGTTCTTTGGTGGACCACAAAAACACCTTAATCACGATCCTACTAATGGCCCATAAGGAAGCCAGCGGACATAATGTAGGTGGTCCATAAATGGTTGCTATTTAAATGCCCAACAGTTCAATTGTGGCAACTGTTTGCGTTTCCGTTAAGGGGCCATTTATTCATGTTTGTTGGGGTATAACCACGTAGAGGATATTTGTATATCTTCTGGTATGCTGCATTGCAGTAATAGGTAGAAGTACTTTAATTGTTGAAAGAGAAATATTTTTTTGTTGACATGCCAGGATATAAATAGAAGTTTTGCTTCCTACTTTTATGAAGGAACCCTAGGTACAGGGTGATCGCGTATAATGTTACCCCCCTTTAACTTCTTTGTTTCGCAATTAAGAAAAAACTGTCAAATACCAAAGTTGTAGGATGTAATGTAAACTTCTTGATAAATATATCTTCGTAGATACAGGGTGTTGCATAAAAGCGTGACAGATCAAAGTTATATTTTTTTAAATGGAATAACCTGTATATTGTTGCATTATTTGATTCTACGGACAATTAATATAATTTATATATAGGTACCACCATGATACAAAGAAAGAAGAGATATGATCGATCGTATTCCCAATTCGGTCCGGTCCGCGCAATGACGTAATGTGGTGCTAACGAGACTTAAAATTACATAGGATTAGCCGTTAAGAATAGAAATTTTACTGCATATTTTACAATTTTTGATTTGGAAGATTTAAGTGGATATTATTTTAAGTACTTTAAGGATAGAGGTTCATAAATCAGAACGTATTTCATAATGTTCTTGGGTTAAATGTTAAAATTGAGCATATATTTGGTATCAATGAAAATAATTTTCTTTTTATGCTGACATACATTTTATCTTTTAAATGATTACAATTACTTATTTATTTTTACAAAATCATAAAAAAATAACCTATATTTTTTGGTCCTTCCACCTTAAGCAATAAATTGTTTGAAAAAAAAATAGGTACAAATGTGCAGTCTTAAACATTTTTAGAACAGTTTCGAGCCTTAAATGACCAAAATCAGTTAATTTGCTTATTAAGATTTTTTTTATGCAATAGGTAACGATAATATTTTTGGAGGTGTCTGTTTATAAATTTATATTGTTAACATTTGACCAGGGGTGGACTGGAATCATTTGGCCCCGGTGGCTACATGGCCTCAATGGCCCCAACATTTTTTGAAAAAAAAAATTGTTGTTTAAATGTTTGGACCAATTGGCCCCCAAAGGCCTTCTGACCCCGGTGGCGATGGCCACCCGGCCACCCGCTCCAGTCCGCCACTGCATTTGACTATAATTTGACCAAGGATAATGTAAAAAACTCATTCAGACATTTAAAAAAATATACTAGGACTGGTAATTATCATAATAGTAATTAGAGGGACATTAACAATTATTAAAAAATAAGGCACACATATAACAGTTTATTATTTTAAACCAATTTCGTCAAATTAAACTTTTGTATCTCACCTATGAGGAAGAGAACAATTTTTTTAAGCTAAAATTTGAAATATTTTACATTGATTTGTATCATCAACGTTCATCCAAATTTTTTGAAGATTTGGGTCAGTTGGAAAACAAAAAAACATAATGTCTTTTGCAGAATTTTTTGTCATATTGTCACTTATGCATAACGCCACTGCACAACGCATATTAACAACTAATTGTCCCTAACAAACAACAATAATAATCCAAGAAAACACTAAAAACCTCTTTCTGTATAACAAATAATAACAATAGTACATAAAACCAAACGTAGGTTATACGAAGCCCGCCAGAAAATTATCACCACATGACGTAAGCGGCTGTCGATTTGGCTCCGCCCACATGCGCAATGTCATATCTCTTCTTTCTTTGTATCATGAGGTACCACTATATATCTAAATTGAACCGTTTTCGACTTATTGATGTTTGAAAATTACTATATATTATATAAGAAAATAAGGTCATTCAAGTCAAGATCTATCGTTTCTATGGATAACAGGATGACTATACTGAACTGAATATTTTGCCCGCTGTTAAAAAAAAATCAAGCACAAAATGATAAACATTTAAACTGACGAAAAAATTGTGTGTGCTTAAGACCACACGACAGAAGTGAAAATTTCAACAAGTGAAATAAACAATATCAAATACAATTTTTCAATTTTGTTTCTTTTAGGTTAGGTTCGTAAGCAATCATAAAAATAACATAAACTTGGAATACGGGATAATTTTACTGCATACGAAAAAAGATATTTCCTAAAATTGAACAACCCTTGAATTTTTACATCTTCAACAGAAGTCAGAAATCATAATAAATTAGGTCCACGGAATAAGCAATTACGGTAAACCTTACTTCACCCTACGTAAATATATAATTTAAAAAATGCCAGAACATACCTGAGACGCAGACGAGTGTCTATACAACGCACACTGTTTGCGGCATGCTCTTTCATATGACGTTCATTCGGGTCAGGGTCAGTTCGGATTGAATATAGGAGTCGAATTCGAGCGTAACACAGCCGTTGCCGTCGCGCGTGACGCGTGGCGCGACGCGTGAGCGCTCAGTTTAATTCAGTGCCCACAAAAAGTGCTAAACGCACCTAAAGAAGTTTTCACTTCAAAAAAAATTAAACAAACTAAATAAAACAACGCAAAATTTTTATTACATACTATAGAGCAGAAATTAAGGTATTCTAAATATAGAGTTGTTCGCCCGGACCTCCATTAAACTTTATTAAGGTTCTTCGTAATTTATCCAAGGAGTTTCTGATCGACGGAGGATAATTAGTATTTATTAGATTTATTTCATCTAGTAGAGTAGTTTAAGGTGTTCAAGATTCTCTATATTATTCGCATTAATTCTATCCTTCAGTGTGCCCTACAAGAAAGCATCTAAAGGTGTGAGGTCCGGATTGTTAGGCGGCCATTTAATCGGACCATTCTGTCCGATCCAGTTTCCAAATATTTGAGTGAGATAGTTCGTTACTCAAATATATTGTGCGGCGGGGCATCGTCTTGCTGAAACGTAAGTTGGTTTAAAAGTGCTAGTGGCAAATCATCCAGAAAGTCTCCTAATTCATTTTGAAGAAATCGCAAATATATATTTCCATTTAACATGCCTTCAAATAAGTGTGGCCCAAGGATTTTATTATCAGGTATGCGGCACCATATATATTAAATATAATTATTATAATCTTCAGATTGGAAAATCCCTGAAATAAGTACACCTTTATTGTTTTAAATTTTTTGATAAAGCCGAAAACATAAAAATATGCTCTTAAAATAATAATTTATTAAAAATATGCATTTTATTATAAAATTGACAAAATATTTACACAAAAAATGCATATACACAGTGTGTAAAAGGTCCAGGAACAGTCAATTATTTCAAAAATGGTGCACAATATAAAAAAACTTTCTGTATAAAAGTTGTTGGTCTTAAAGAAATTTATTAAAGTAGGACCCTTGTAATTATACAGGGTTGCCCAAAAAGTCGTGGTAACCAAAACCTTTTTTTTATCGCAGTTTCTGATTCCTCTAAACATTCTAAAAAACAATTATGAAACATGTCATACGGCTAAACATATTAGTTTCAGAAATAATTTAAGTTGAAGCACATAAATGCGATAGGTACGATATTACCTACATTTTGCATTTTTATAAGCTGGTACTAGAATTTTTTGCGTCACTGTCAAAGTAAATTCTCAAAATGTCGCTCAGCGAAAGGGAACGTATATAACTTTACTAATAATAAGAGGTTTTGGAGACCGACAAAGATCAGTTAGCGATACAAAGGAATTATTTAATACAACTTTTCCAAACCGAGAGCCTATATCAAAATCTACAGTTGTGAGAACGGTTCAAAGATTCTAGGAAACCGAAACATTACTTAATTTTGTTCAGAATCCACATTTGTCACTCAGAAAAGCTGCTACCCAAGTTGATGTTTGTTTTAAATCAATTGAGAATATTTTAAAAACCAGTAATTTTCATCCCTATAAAATAACTCTTGTCCAGGAATTATCAGAATACGATTTTGATCGTAGATTGGAATTTTGCGAAGTAATGATGCAAAAACATGAAGAAAATAACAATTTTTTAAATCTAATAGTTTTTACGGATGAGGCAACATTCATGTTGAACGGGTCTCTCAATCGACATAATTGTCGTTACTGAGCTGATCAGAATCCACATTGGATGAGAGAAACACATACTCAACACCCCCAGAAAGTAAATGTGTGGGCTGAAATTATTGGCAACAGATTAGTGGGGCCTTTCTTTATAGAGGGGAATTTGAATGCCGAAATGTCCACATGTTGCAAAATGAAATTGTGCCAGCAATAAACAATGAAGTAGGACCACTATTACGCAATACGTGGTTTCAACAGGATGGAGCTCCTCTTCATTTTGGGCTAGCTGTTAGAAATTATTTAAACAACACCTTTCCTAACCGTTGGATAGGACGAAGAGGCCCCATAGAATGGCCTGCTAGGTCGCCAAACTTAACGCCCCTTGATTATTTTCTTTGGGGACACCTAAAAAATAAAGTGTTTGTGACAAAACCTGCAGATCTGAATGAATTAAGAGGAAGAATTATTCAAGAATGTGCATCTATTAACCAAGAAATGTTACAAAACGTCATCGACAAATTTTATTATAACCAAGCTCATTGTCAAACTGTGGGAGGATGACATTTTCAGCATTTAATTAAATAACGACTTAAACTTAATTTTATTTTTGTTCTTTTCAAGTTATTGTTAATTTTACTGCTTGTATTTAATAATTTAGTTGTTATTAAAATTTTGACACAACTTGAGTGAGGTACATTTTACACGAGTAATGTTTTTTTTTTTAATTTTAACGTAAAACATTTTGAGCCGACTCGAAACAATGCAAAATGTAGGTAATATCGTACCTATCGCATTTATGTGCTTCAAGTCAAACTATTTCTGAAACTAATATGTTTAGCCATATAACATGTTTCATAATTGTTTTTTAGAATGTTTAGAGGAATCAGAAACTGCGATCAAAAAAGGGTCATTCCATTTAAAAAAAATGAAGTTTCTGTTACCACGACTTTTTGGGCAACCCTGTATAATTACAAGGGTGTTACTTTAATAAATTTCTTTAAGACCAACTTTTATACAGAAAGTTTTTTTATATTGTGCACCATTTTTGAAATAATTGACTGTTCCGGGACTTTTTACACACTGTGTATATGCATTTTGCATATATTCCACCCTTTACCGATAAATCATCATAAACCTTAGAGTTCTGGGTTATTTCTTCGGTGAACATTGCGTCCTTGACTGTTCTTATGCTTCCTCGTCCACCATTCATCTCATCAGTACCAATTCTTTCTGGGTCAACGGCTCCGTCTCAGTGGGTCAAAACTTTTCAATTTCTAAACTAGTTTCGATTTTACTTCTCACTCGACTGATTCGGTGATTTATTTTTTTTTGTTTTTACTCGCATTTTCCCATATTCCAATTTCGCCGGTGTTTATTATGATTAAAACTGAAACAAAATTTAAAAAACAAAAACTTGCTAATATGGCACCTTTGCACTTGGGAAAGTTATATTGCTTTTGCGTATTTCGTACTTTTACTTTAATCACCAGTACACCGGGGCAAAGATGAAGAAGGAAAATTTGTTCAGCTTGTTTTTGACACGATTTTAACTAAAACTGACAATTTTTTACGAAAACGTTGAATCGTGCGCCACAGCATTATTATAATTATCTATATCCTAGGCTAGAGCACCCATACGTATTTTTAAAAACCGGCGCCTATGCACTTGTAGCTGTTTTATAAATATTGCATAAATTTATCATATCAGTCTCCAAATTCAGGATTACGCGAGTTTGTTAAAATATGCTTAGCTTAAGTTTACCTTACTTATGTACTTACCTACAGGATGGTAATTTAGTGCAGCAAACCGCTGCAGCCAAATGGAATAAATGAATCGGTCATTTGAGAAAGCCCATAAGTCACAAATTTGACATATTCAAAAAATGGCGGAATCCTATTGCCAACACTTCGGCGCACATTCCAACGAGAAATCCCATAAGTCGTACCACTCCTTGTATTTAATTTTCAAGAGTCAAAATCTGCTTTACTTAAGAAACCCCATAAGTTTAAGAAAGTTTTTTTAATTCCCCAACATTTTACATTTTGAGTTATGGTCTTTCTCAAATGACCGATTCAAATTCGATAATAAATACATAGGGGCGTGTCCGAAAAAACCCTCGGACACATCGATTGGTATTTCTAATAGTTGCCCATTTTTTCAATAAAAACTTTTTATACAGGGTGTGTAATGTAACAATGGCCAATACCAACTTTCTTGTTGTAAATGCAATACCCTGTATATTATTAAATTTTTGGATTTTTTAGAAAATTTTAGACATTTCATTTACAATATCCTACACCTCTATCTTTAACTATTTCGGAAATATTCAGTGTTTTCAGATTTATTGCATTTCAGCGTTTCTTTTCACTGATATAAAAGAAATAAAGGTATAAATAGTTTTGTTTACTTTTGTTTAAAACTCCCGACCTTAGCAAATTGTTGTCTGTCCGCATGACAGTAGTTGTCAGTGTTATAGTCGTTTAAAAAATGGTTTATTTAAGGTGGGAGCATCAACATGCTTGCCAACCTATAACCTATTTCGCGTAGATTTATTTAGGTTTTTTAGCTTTTATAGTAAATTTAAAGAAAATCAATATCGACATGATATTCTATAGGTAATAATTGACATATTTATTAAATATCAAGGAATTTCATAACTTATTTTAGGAGAATTGTATAACGAAAAATATCGGGTTAGATTTTTTTTAACATTATTATGTCATTGTCACTCATTGTTCTTTCACTATACAATTCTCCCAAAATTAGCAATGAAATAAATTGATATTTTTGTAATATATCAGATACTACCTAAATAATGTACGGACGATATTGATTTTCTTTAAATGTTAGTTATTAAAATAATAAACTCAAAAAATCAACGCGAAATAGGTTATAGGTTGGCAATCGATTGAATGACGTTGAGAATTCAACCTTAACAGAAATGCACAAAATAACAATTTTACAGATTATTGGTTATGGAGATAAAACACGGAACACTAAACAAATGGAAGTTGTTCGCTTATTTCTTAAAAAGTTACAAAATTTGCCACCAACTTAAGGAAAAATAAGTAAAATAAAAGAGCAGTTTCGCCAGCTTGGGTATATAAAGCTGATAAAAAAGTAGCTGTCAATGCAATAAGTGATGATACCAAATTAGATGTTATGCTTGAGTTTGAGGAAAACCTTATGTACTTCTAGTCGAAAAACAGCCCCAATGTTCGATGTTAGCCATTCATCGATTATTCGAACATTACAAGAAAATAAAATGTATCCATATAAAATATATAAATATATATATATATAATATATAATTATTAGCTCATGGAAGACGATTTTGATAGAAGAACGTACATATTTTTGTGAACAAATGATTGCAATGTTTGATAACAATATGATCCAATTAGAACATGTTTTGTTTTCTGATAAGTGCACCTTTACACTTCACGGTCATGCTAACCGTGAGAATTGCCGCTATTGGTCTATAAAAAATCCTCACTGGATTAGAGAATATCCTGAAAAGGTTAATATTCATTTTGGTTATACACAAGGTTTTTATTGGGGGTTTCCGGGGTTTACAATTGTTAGGGGTTGTTTATTGTCACTTAATAATTCCTTATTATTATCTGCTTAACAAACTGTATTTATATCGATTTGTAATATGTATACTTCTGTTTTAGTTTGTCGAAAGATTTCAGTGTTACAAATTTGTGGTAAGAATATCAATCTAAGGTGGCGAAAACGTCTTCGTGGATTAAAAATTTCCTAGAGTTAGAGTTTCGTGGAGAAAAAGTCTTCTGTAAAGCTTGTACTAAAATTATTGTTTGTGTAACTGCGGTAAAAAGCATTTATGAGGGTAAACCATCCAACAATAAAGTTGTATCTTGGCCTTATATTTTGCTACCTAAGTTGCAGTGTTGTCCGATTACATCAGTAGATGTTGAAAAGAAGCTTCTCTTTGCAGTGGCGGCTCGTGACTAGCGACTAGCTGGCTTTAAATAAAAAAAAATTAAAATGTCTATTGTTTTCGAAAGTACGTGTCTGTTATTACTTTCTGAGATATAGCCGATTATCTCCTTAGGTGGAACACCCGGTACAATATATCCTATACGTATATTCAACTGTTTCGGAAATATTAAGTGTTTTCAGATTTATTGCAAAAATTAACAACACACTCAAAAATTAATAAGTAATACTGTTTATTTCTTGATAATGTAAAAAACAAAAAAGAAAAATTAATGTAGGAGATGTTGAAAATGCTCGCCGCGAACGTCTTTGCAACATCCTAATCTTAAATAGAAATTTCTTCTAATGTTACTGAACATTACAGGCGTGACCGATCTAATCGCAAGCGTTATTCGTCTTTTTAAGTCGGCTAAGTCGACGGGTTCAGTTTTGTAAACAATATATTTGGGATATTCAGGGGATCGTGCTGGCCATTCCATCGATCCACCCCTCCCTATCCACCGATTTGGAAATACTCGGTTGAGCTACTGCCGGACATTGATTTGGTAATGGAGCGGTGCTCTATCTTGCTGAAACCATATCATATTCGCTGGAAGTTGTGGGTTTGCTGGATCAGGATATAAGTTTGTCAAAGTTGGCAAGACATTATTTTGGAGCAGTGCTAAAAATAATTATCGCCATTTAAATTGTCATTAATAAAAAAGGGACTTATGATATAATCTCCTATTCCTGCTATTTCTGCCCAAACATTAACCTTTTCAGGATATTGCGTATGTTCTTCTTTAATCCTGTGAGGATTTTCCCTAGACCAATAGCGGTAATTCTGACGATTAGCATGACCGTGAAGTATCAAGGTGCACCCATCACATTGTTATCTAACATTGCCATCATTTGTTCACAAAAATACGTTCTCCTAAGGCGATTTTGATAGGAGAAGTTCTCCTTGCTTGCTTGCATTTTGATAGGAGAACTTCTCCTATCAAAATCGCCTTCCATGAGCTCATGAGTGTTAAGGTTGCATGGGAACAATGAAACAACGATGTTAGTTTTGAACTGAGCTCACATTTTATTTCAGCATTGAAAGTAAGCTTATCTACAAATTCAGTGGGAGTTGTATAGTCGTGGAATGATCTGTACAGTAATACATGACATCTCCCTTTTTATATAATCATAATTGAATAAAATTATAAAACACAATATTTTTAAATTTATTGGAAATTGGAAATTATGCCTAGTTACAATATAAGCACTATACCCATACCCATACCCAAGCTATAGATAAATTAGTTTTTACACCTAAAAAAAATTAATACAGAAAACGAATGAATATTCTTATCTGCTTATTTTACATACAATACTTTAATTTAAATGTGCATGTGCGAACAAAAAATATTATTTTTAAATTACAGTATAGAATAAGACTAAACGCTTTTTATGTACAATACTAGCCTGCAAATAAAATCAATAAAAATAAAGGTCTTATCAGTTAAGGAAATTATTTTACCTAGAGATAAATACCTAAGTTTAGTTTGTCAGAAAGAATATAATTAATATAAAAGTAAAAACTGATTCTATTTAAATCAGAACTTTATCTGTTACAACTATAATACATATATTTACATATTTACATACTCCTAGTTATTTAGTAAGTTTTTGGAGGTTTAGAAATTCGGCCAAACCTTGTAACATAGATATCGTCATTATTATTTTGTTTAATTTTAGTTTGTTCGAAAGGATTTGAATCGGGTAACTTTTTGTTATATGAGCCTAGTAATTTTTTTGGATCAAGTTTAATTTGATGACGATTTCTAGTTATTACCTTGCCAGAATCATGTAATTTTATTTTATAACTGCGGGGATTATTATTTTTTTCAATGATTAATCCCGGTAAATTGAATTGGCCGTTGTTTTGTACCAAGACATTTTTATTAACGGACAACTCGGGTAATGCTTTTGTTTTTCTGTCGAAATATTTTTTTTGTATTTTTTGTTTAGTTTTGAGAGTTTTGATGTGATATTTAGGAGAAATTATTTTTGGTTTGAGATGTTTTCTTGGTATAGGTAGAATACTTTTTAAGTTTCGGTGTAGCAAGAGTTGCGCGGGGGAATAATAGTTATTATCGAGCGGTGTATTACGTAATTCTAGCAAAGCGATGTAAAAGTCAGTTTTATCGTATAAACATTTTTTTAAAATAGATTTTACTGTTCCAACAGCTCTCTCTACTTGTCCATTTGATTGCGGAAAGTAAGGGCTGCTAGTTTTATGATCAAAGTCCCAATCCTTTACAAAATTTTGAAATAACTGCGACGAAAATTGAGGTCCATTGTCAGAAATCAATACGTCGGGTATACCAAAAAGGGAAAAAATGCGTTTTAGATGAACAATGACATTCTCTGAAGATGTATTGTTTTCTAGATAAGTGACTTCAATAAATTTCGAGTAATAATCTATGATGATAAGATAATTTTTTTGGTTTAACATAAAGAGGTCAACACCCACTTTCTCCCATGCTCTTTTTGGAATTTTGTGACAGATTAAGGGTTCTTTAGGCGGGCTTTTAGAAAATATCGCACATGATATGCAATTTGAAATTAAATTGTCTATATCTTGGGACATGTTAGGCCAGAAAAAAATGGAACGAGCTCTATTTTTTGTTTTTTGCCTACCCAAATGACTCTTATGCAATTTCGATAAGATATCATTGCGCAAAGAATAAGGAATGATTAGCCTATTATTTTTATATAATAAATTATTACAAAAAGCAATTTCGTATCGGCTTGAAAAATACGGTTTGAGATCGTTGGTAATGTTTTGTTTATTTGTTGGCCAACCGTTTTTTGTGTAGCTAATCAGTTTTGTAAGAACTGAGTCTTCTTTAGTTGCAGTTTTTATGCTCTCCAATTTTTTATCTACGATTGGAAGGTTGGTCTCGATAGATAAAATTTGCGCTTCAATTTTTTTGTCTAGTTCCTTGTCAATGTTAGTGTTTTTTATGTTATGGTCATGCGCTCTTGAGAGCGCGTCAGCTATGGGAAGTTGTGTGCCAGGTTTATATATTAATTTAATATTATACTGTTGAATTTGAAGTAGCATTCTTTGGAGGCGCATTGGACATGAGTTAAGAGGCTTTTGAATTATGGATATTAGAGGTTTGTGGTCCGTTTCTACAGTGACGTTTTCCTTTCCATATATATATTGATGAAAACGAAGACATGAGTAAGTTATTGCGTACATTTCCTTTTCAATTTGAGCCCAATTTTTTTGCGTATCTGTTAGAGCTTTTGAAATGTAATAAACCGGCAAATTGTCTTGTAAAAGCACTGCGCCTATGGCAGTTGAAGAAGAGTCTACTGACAAAGTTACCGATTTATTGCTATCAAAAAACTGTAATATGGGATTTTGTGTCAAACTGTTTTTTAATCGATTGAAATTGTGTTCCTGTGATGCACCCCAGTGCCAGGCTATATCTTTTTTGAGTAGTACACGCAAATGTTCCGTTTCTAAAGACATGTTGGGAATAAATTTCGAGATGTAGGTAATGATACCTAAGAATCTTTCTATATCTTTCCTCGATTCGGGGGTTTTAAAATTTGTTATTGCTGAGATTTTATCCCCATCCGGTTCTATCCCTTTTCTGGAGATAATATGTCCCATGAATTTGATTTTTCCCATTCCAAATTCGCATTTATTAAAATTTAATTTTAGATTAATTTCGCGTGCCCTTTCTAGGACCTTTCTTAATCTACTATCATGTTCCTTTTTTGTGCATCCCCATATTAAAAAATCGTCTATGTAAGAAGCTACCCCGTCTAAGTGATCAAAGTTTTGTTTTATTATTTTTGAAAAAACTTCTGATGCCGGAGATATGCCGTAGGGCATCCTTAAGAATCTGTATCTTGTGCCAAAAGGGGTGTTAAATGTGCATTTTAATGAACTCTCGTAATCTAATTTGACTTGCCAAAAAGCCTGACTGGCGTCTAATTTAGAAAAATATTTTGCGTTTGCTAATTTTGAGGTTATTTCATCAATAGTCGGCAAAGGAAAAAATTCACGGATGATGGCTTTGTTTAAATTTTTTGGGTCCATGCAGATTCTTAGGTTACCGTTAGGTTTGTGTACTAACACCAAGCTGTTTACCCATTCTGTCGGTTCATTTACTTTAGTGATTATGTTTTGTTTTTCAAGATCTTTGAGTAATTTACTTAAGTTGTCTTGAAGAGAAAAAGGCACTTTTCGAGGGGCATGGATTACAGGTTTTATAGTGGGATCTGTAGCAATGTGAAATTCTTTGCATTTTATTGCGCCGAATCCATTAAACACGTCTTTGAATTCTGAGAAAATGTAATTGTAATCGTTTTTATTGACAGGGTCATTGCTTTCCACTGAGCCGATAAATTTTAATAGGTTAAGCCTTTCACAGTCATTTTTTCCCAAAATAGCAGGAGAGAAAGTATTATCGACCACATAAAAAGTTATATAGTCATTGAAATTTCGGTATGTACATAATAAAGAACACTTGCCTATAATATTAATTTTTGAGCCTGTATAAGTAGTTATTTTTGAATTCGACGGCAGTAAGTTATTTTTATGAATTTTTAAATTACTCAGAAATTTTGCAGGGATTGCGTTGATTTGAGCACCAGTATCTAGTTTAAAACTGATTGGAATGTTATTATCAACAATTAAGGTGACATTCCAATCATCTTTTAAATGTTGATTTACAGACATTACATAATCTATGCAAATGTTGGAATTTTCCGATAAACATGAACTATCGGAGTCAGAGCAAATGTTTATTTCATTTATTTTAGATCTACAGCATTTTGCGAAATGATTTGATTTACCGCAGTTCCGACATCTGTGGCCAAAAGCAGGACATTGATTAAGTCCATGTTTTGTCGCACAATTGCGGCATAAAAACTGTTTTACTTTACCCTGCGAGCGTTTATCTTGGCTTCCACGTCCGCGCATTTGACTTGAACGCCTATTTTCCAAATTTAATTGATGGTGTGAGTTATGGCTGCTAGTGGAGCCGGAACTCGAGGCCGTGTGCCTCGCTCCTCTGTCATTGTGACGACTTCCTGCAGCGGACATCTTGGCGGGATCACGTTCATGGAAATTTACTTTTTGGATGGATATGGAGGACATTTCTCCCGTGAGGCTGTGGAGTTGTGATTTCGCGCGTTCTGCCGTTCTACAAATAGATATTGTCTTGGACAAATTAAGATCTTTAATTTGGAGGAGTCTATCCTTGACAGCTATGTCAGTGATCCCCAAAATTAAGCGATCCTTTATTAGGCTATCACGTAGATCTTCAAATTCGCAAGTTGAACTTAAGTGTTGTAATTCAGTTACATAAGCTTCAATAGACTCACCCTCTTTTTGGCTTCTTAAAAAGAATACATGTCGTTCATAGGTGACATTTTTTTCCGATTTGAATTGTTCCTCGAACCTTTTGACAATTTCTTCGTAGTTCATTTTGTGGGTGTCCTCCTCGAATTTGAAATTGTTGTAGATTTTTAGGGCATGGTCTCCAATTGTGGTGAGTAAAAGAGATGCCCTGTATTCTGATGATTTTTTTGTAGCTTCAATGGCCTTTATGTATAGCTCAAACTTTTGCCTGAAAAATTTCCATTTTTCGTCAAGTTGGCCCGTTGCTTCCATTGGAGATGGCGGCGAAATTCCAAACGCCATTTCTTATAAGCCTGAACGCGAAAGTTGTCGTTAGAATTTGAGTATCACGAATTTTAATACTGTGAAAATCGAAATTTTGATTTTACAAAGTAGCCGGTGTTCGCAGCGCCATGTTAAGGTTGCATGGGAACAATGAAACAACGATGTTAGTTTTGAACTGAGCTCACATTTTATTTCAGCATTGAAAGTAAGCTTATCTACAAATTCAGTGGGAGTTGTATAGTCGTGGAATGATCTGTACAGTAATACATGACAATGAGTAGGGATCATTTTATAGGGATACATTTTATTTTCTTGTAATGAATGGCTAACATCGAACATTGGGGCTGTTTTTCGACTAGAAGTATGTGGGTTTTTCTCAAACTCAAGCATAATATCTGATTTGGTATCATTACTTATTGCATTGGGAGCTACTTTTTTTAATCTGCTTTACATGTCCAAGCTGGCGACAGTGGCGTAGCCGGCCTTGCGGGGCGGGAGGGGCGGGAGGGGCGGGAGGGGCGAACATATATGGGGGCGCTTTATGATTTTTTAGAACTACTATTATTATTATTATTATTAAAAATATGGTGTTTGTTTTTCAAAATAAATACAGTGTCTGCAAGAAAGTCCGCATCAAATGGGATTTTTTTTTATTATTAGGCATAGGTAAAAATTGAAAAAGCAGTTAGTTTTTGCTTACCTAAAAACCAAAAATGATGTATACTGAAGCAGCTGCACGACTTGCGTTACTTGTCAAACTTGACATTTTTAATAAAATAGGTTCAAAAATGCTCTTATTAATCAAAATATCGAAAAATTTTATTCGAGAAAGTTGTTTATTTAGGCATTTTTAGCCTTTGTAAGAAATGTTAACAGTCTAATACAATTTTTATTTTTTTGCCAGATTCTTAAAAATTTGGATCAACCCTCGTAGATTAACTTTTATACATCGATGTAAAACCCTTTGCCTTCATTTGTAATCTTGATGCAATTTTGTGTAAAATTTTTGTTTCCAATTATTTAATTAATATTAATTATTATTAATGCATCGCCTATTTGTAAACTATATTTTTGTTGAATAAAATGTTTCGAGCGATTAATATTTATTCTTTTTGATCCAATATTAATTAAGTAAAATTTCAACGAAAGCTTCCTAATATTTTCTTTTTGTACATCTGTTTATTAACTTAAGAAAAATGAGAAACGTCGGTTTTGACAAAACTGATGTACTTAATTAGATAAACTTTACATCAAACATTACATACTGATCAATATCAATTTCAGTTTTTGAAGCAAAATAAATAATTGGAAACAAAAAGGCGCCCCCTGGCCCCCACCTGGCTACGCCACTGGCTGGCGAAACTGCTTTTCTATTAGAAACCTAACAACAAACAAAGGCAATAAGGTACACAGCTGATTTTTTTTTAGAAATCAAATCTTCACCCCCTCAGTTTAACACAACAAATAGATCTAATAAAATGTACAGCTGACCATTTTTTATTGTTAGAAATCAAACGTACACTGTGTGCCCCCCCCCCTCAACTTAAGAAACAAGCAGGCCAATAATTGTACATTTAATTGCCTTTTTTTTGTGCCCCACCTCCTTGAAGAGAATCTTGGATCCGCGCCTGATTTATCTTCATATAATAGGCATTATAAAATTATTATTCCGGATATTTATTTTAGGACAGTTTTACATAAATACAATCAAAATAAATTGTCATATAGACAATGGACATTCCTGTCGTTGTAGATCGAAAAAAAAAGAAAATCGACCAAATGCCGATGACACTTTTATCTGAGTGGGCTTTGACGAATTTCAATTCAGTCGAGTATGGCACACGATTTCTCTTAAGGTCAGTGGAACTGTCGTTGGTTGAATATAAAGATGAACCAAATTCCGACAAAGTTAGTTGGCACTGCTATCACCACAAAATCGGCTTGTGCTTGGGTGTCGCCGAACCAAAGTAACAACTTTATTGTATGCAAAACTATTCTTTATAACATGCATGTTCAGAAAAACAATCAACCGAAGAAAATGATGAGGTGGTACAGGTGGAGACCTGCCAACTCAACTGAATTTCTCATGGGCGTTTAAAGATTTATTTTAATAAATAATTGAATTTAATACGTTTGGCATCTTTAACCTTGTTTAAAGTAATTATACCGGACCAACTTGCTTATTTTAAATGAAACAGCCTATATAATCTTACATTTTAGGATTCTACGCAAAATTGTATGCAGATTTCGAATAATAGGTTCTATATATTTTTAATTTAAACTGTCAAGGAAAACTACATAGTTTTGCTGATGATGCGGTAATTTTGAATGAAGGTCTAAATTGGAATATTTTAAAAATACTATTGAAAAAGATTTTATAAAAATAAGCAAACTTCCAAATATTGGTCCAATAATATACAATAATATTAATATAAAGGAAGCTGAAAATATTAAATATCTAGGAATAATTTTTGATAAACAATTAAAATGGGATTTACATAGTGACTACATTGTAAAAAAACTAAGAATTCTTTTACCAAAATGTAAACACCTTAAACTTTTTTGCATAAAAGAATTAGAAATATTGAATTATTCTTTAGTACAAACCCATTTAAATTATGGAATAATATGATGGGGAGGCATAAATAAGAATTATCTTAATAATATAAAATTATTCAAAAATACATTTTGAAAATTATTTACGAAAAAGACCACTGATTTACTATTTAAAGATAGCAAAAAATGGATATTAAGCAAATATTTTCCTACAACATGTTAATGTATATTTTTAAACATAAAAATAAAATGAATTATATTAATCACACACATGAAACTCGTCATAAAAATACTATTACATATAAAAATACAGTAAACAAAACAATAGCACACAAAAAAATTTTAAACATCAATCCATATATTATTATATTTGATATGCTACCACAGTCAATTAAACCATTAAATAATTATAGATTATAGAAATAAAATTAAAATTGGATATTATCGAATCCAAGAGATATATTCAAGAACGTCATTAATAAATAATAAATATACCAAGCTATTATAAATAAATAAATATATATACATGACGTATTGTATCTTTGTATACTGTACAATATACCAATAAAATATTGTCATATTCGTTTTAGATTATAATCTAGTTGTGCCTGAATTATTGAAAATAAATATTATATTATTTAACTTAAAACAAGTATTTTACTTCTAAAAAAAAAAAATATATTAGCATTAAATGTCAAAAAAATATTGGAATAAACTTTTATTATAATTATTATTATTATTATACCGAGGTCATACATATTTAAGTTTTTATATCAAAAAATGACATTTGCAGGTCGTAAAATAATAAAATTATCAATTCTTCCTATAACGAAGCCTTTATTAAAAAAAATAAGATTAAAACTGAAATTAAACAGACTGCAAAAAATTCTACATTTTCAAATGAAAACCCCTAAATTTCATACTTATTTCTCATTTAGCAATAAAAATATGCGATTCATCCCACTTTTCAGCAATTTGTGATGAATTAGCTTTCAAAATTCATAGATTTCAACATTTAAGTTGCGGTGTTACCTAATGTAATAATTATCAGTAGGAAGGTACTAAGGACCTGTATTGTCCATAGACATTAAAATTTATTATGCCCAAATAGGGGTAAAATACCGGGTATTTCGTATTTTCATTAAGTATAGAGTACCTACCGATGTATCTTGATATATAACTTTATTTTATTATGATCATTTAAACATATCAAACGAGGCCTAGGCTACATAAACAAGGTATGAAAATTGAGAGAAACACACACCAAGACAGATTATACCGATGCATGTTTTGGTATATTTTATTTGCAGCCCTGCAATCTAATTAGGTACCGTTAAATGGGGTGAAATTGTTAGCTTTTTTGATTAATATGTAAGTATACCTAGTTTTGCGCCAAAAAAAATATAATGTATTTGCACTATGCCGAATGAAGACCTCCAGGCTTAAACCAAACCTTAAAAATTGTTTTTTTTGCTAGAAAATAAATAATAACCTCATTATCAAAGTTATGCTTAAATTGGGGACTTTGATAGGCGCTGTTTTTTTGCATTACAACGAATGCTTTGGATCTAAGAGTTATCAATGTAACACTTTTTCCCTCACTCTTAATATATTTTCTTTATCAATTTTATGTGCGCTTGGGGTGACTTTGAAAATCCATAAGTTTACAGAGATTATCAAAGTCACCCCTTATCACTCAGCATAAGAATTAAATTTTAATAAACTATCATCGCAAAAGTGAAAATTAGACTTTAGTTATGATGTCAAAAGAAAACTTAATTTCGTATATAAATTACAGAACTTAAATTAACACATTTTAACACAAATTTAACGTTCAAAAACATCAACAGATTCATATATAAATTACTATCAATCTCACCCCGAAAGTGTTATCAAAGTGACCCCGCATGATATATCAACTAATAGTTTTCAACCAAGCATATTTGGCGCAGAATTTTACATGAAATGAGGTTAAGTAGAAACCACCTCATCGTAAATAACCGATTTTTTAATAAAATTGCTAAAAACTGATGAAATAACTTATAATTTTAGACAGTGTCAATTTAACGCAACTTAATTTGCAGTATTATTATAGAATATTTACAAAAATATTATAACAAACTCTTACCGGCATGCTAACAGGACACAACAATGGCGAAACTTCACTCTTTCTACTGAGCATGGCGCGGATGTCCGCGGATTATAATTGCGGGATATTTAAATTTATTTAACAAAATATTACCTGTTATCAAAGTCTCCCCATAAAATCAATTTCACCCCATTTGACGGTACGCCTATTTTTCGGGCAATTGCTTCAAAAAGTTTAAAAGACACTTTTGTCTGTACTTATATTATATAAAAGAAAAAAGTAAATTACTTGGTATGTTTATATTGATCCAAGGGTGAAAGTATTCTACGGTCAAGTTCTCGGGCATATTCGTGAACAATAAACAATAAACAGTGTTTGAAATTGTTTTACGCGTACCCAAGTTTCTGCCAAATTGTAAAAATCCGTACAAGTTATAAGTATACCAGCTAATATTTGACTTGAGGTTAGGTACGCGATAACATTGAAGATAGGTTGTTTTGTTTGTTTTTATATTCGATTTTATAAGTTTTACAGTTTCATTGACTTGTTCTCGTTCTTTTTGACCTAAAAACACGACGACGAATTATTTTTAAACAAATTTTAGAAACAAAGCCTTAAAAACAATTCTCTATCCTCAAAATCTGGTTTGTAAAACTACTAAAAATGCCAGAAATCACTACCTTATTTCTCATCTTGATCAAAAATTGAGAAAAAATTCCAATTTTTTGGCAAGAATTTGGGTCAAATGGTCAAAACAGCTAAATGTTTACACGTAAAAATAAATTAAAGGCCAACTTTTAAAAGTAAAATTGAATAATTTTATACATATTTAAAAAAATATATTATTTTTATTGAATATTAACATTTTAAGTATTATTTTGACTCACTTTGTCTTTTAATTAGTTATATTTAACAATTACATTTTTTTATGTTGTTATTAGTAGAGAATCCCTCATGAACAGATGTTTTTGGGATTTTATTTGAAATAAATAATAAATAAGTCCTAGGACTGGAATTATTATTTTTTTTTACAAGCAGCCGTTTTTAACATAAAAATTGAAATATTGAAACCTAAGCAAACTAAGCATGTATTCATATAAAATTTTTCTTCTAAGCGGAAACTATAATAATTACAATAGCAAAGTATTTTAAAATTATAATTTACCGAAAATAATAATCAATGGTTAGGTTCTAGTAAACTAATACCTGTCAATTTAAAGAAATAGTTCATGCTTAAAGTGGAGTTGAAAGTTTGAAAGTATGGGAAAGAAAGAAAAAACTCAAAGTCTTCCTCCACAAAGTTTATTAGAATAAGAATATTCAGTAAGAGTCTCTACATGTTTCGAATGTAGCAACGTTTATCATCAGGAGACAGAAAATATAATCGGTGCTGATGGTTTTAGAGCTTTTATGGAATTAAAAATTTGATGTGTAAATTAAACATAATATAAAGAAATTGATGAAAGTTAAAACATACTGAATATGTGAAAAGTCAGTAAATGGGGTCTAAACCAACCAAATAAACTGGGGAAGAAGAAAAACATTTCTAAAAAGTAGGTGTCGAAGATTGTTTAAAATTTTTTAAAAAACATTTAAGTAGGTATGTGTCTATAAGACATTGTGAGGACAAAATTAGAAGTAAATAATGTAAGTAGTAGTAACAAGATTTATTTAGCAATGTGCTACAATTTAACAAGTTATATAAAATATTTGAACTAATTTAACAATATCATCTTTAAAAAAATTTTATCAGTCACTATTTTGTTTTTTAAATAGATAATTTTTCAATGATTTTTTAAAATTTTTCAAAGAGGTCTGTGATTTAATTAAAATATTCAAGTTATTATATTCACTTAATCCTTTATAGAAAACCGATTTATATGTTAAATGTTTTGATACCCTACTTAGACAAAAATCTTTATTATACCTGGTTGAATAGTTATGATTTTCAAAATTTTGAGTTATAAAATCTTTCAAATGAGAAGGCAGTAAGTTATGTTGTATTTTAAAAATAAAAGTACAAATCAAAAGAAATATTAAATTTTTAACATTTAACCACTGAAGTTTCGTTAACAATAAATTTATTTTCGTATATTTATCCACATTTAAAATTATACGCATAGCTTTATTTTGCAAAACTTGGAGTCTATTAAAGACCCCATCATTTGCTGTGTATAAAATAGTTGAACAATATAAAAAATGAGGTAAAATTATAGTGTTATAAATTGTTTTTCGTGAAAATAAACTCAAATTTTGACTAATTCTTTTTAAATAATTAATTTTTTTTCCAATTTTAGATACCAGATTTTCAAAATGTAATTCAAATTTTGACTTAGAATCTAAAATTACTCCCAAATATTTAAAAGAGTCTATAATTTCTAATTTTTCATCATCAACAAAAATATTTATGTCTGTATTAATCACGCTATTTCCAATAACCATAAATTTTGTTTTAGAAACATTTAATTTTAATTTATTTACCTTTAACCAGTTTGATAAAGTTTTTAATTCAAAATTTAAAATGTCTATACAATCAAGAATATTTTTACCCTTTATATATAATAAGGTATCGTCAGCAAACATTTGAATAAAACTTTGTTTTAAAACATTTGGCATATCATTTATATAAAGAATAAATAATAATGGACCCAAAATGCTACCTTGTGGTACCCCAATATTATTATATTCCTTTTTAGAAAAAAAATTATCAATTTTTGTTTTTTGCTGCCTATTACTTAAATAATTTTGAAACCATTTATAAACAACTCCCCTTAATCCATAGGTACTGATATAATTTTTTTAATAATTTATCCCTATCAATTGTTTCGAATGCACGTTTAAAATCTAAAAATACTGCCAATACAACTTCATTTTTGTCAACGCTTCGTTTCCAATTTTCAATTACATACTGGACTGCCGTTTCTGTTGAATATCCTTTTCTAAAACCTCCTTGCATATTTACTAAAATTTTGTTTTCTTCAATAAATTCGAGTATCTGTTCATAAACTGTCATTTCTAATAATTTTTCAATATCCCATAATAGGTAATGAATATTATATTCAAGAGAAGTGTTTAGCCTCAGTACCCCACTAAACACTTTCAAAAAAAAGTTTTTGATGCCGGCGCCGGCATTTACTCTTTAACTGCCAAAATTCCAATTTTCTGGCAAGAATTTGGGTCAAATGGTCAAAACAGCTAAATGTTTACACGTAAAAATAAATTAAAGGCCAACTTTTACAATTTCTTGAGCAAGAACTTAAATTTTAAAGCCCAGACCTGTCTATTTTTCCATTCGTCAAATGATAATGTTGCAGTGCGCATGGCTAATCGTGTGTAGCTTTCTTTACATGCGCGAGGCCATAAATCTGCCACTTTCGTGATTATTGTTTGCTTATCTAAAGGTAAATATCTATGATATTGTCGCGCTTTGCTTTAAATTGAAATGCTAAGGATCTATCATCGCTTTTACTATACCGGGTGTAACAGGATCATGTTACACCCCCCGTATCTCCGTTAGCTTTAAAGGTAATTGATTGAAACTTGGGATATTCCATATACATAATAAGCGGCACTTTTTGACCTACAAATGATTTTTTTTTCACTTCCGGTTTCGCCGGAAGTGACACCAACTTTGGATTTTTAAATGGTACACCCTGTATATTATTACATTTTTGAATTCTGCATAATTTTCTGAATCCAATGATACAACTATGGAGGGCTTTAGGAAGGAGTCCGATCGAAAATGGCTGTTCTTTAAATTAACGTCCCTGTTTAGTAGTTAGTTCGCTGTTTCCCGGTCGCGGCGCAGTGATCGTCAAGTGTTTGACTTTTTACAGGTTTTGATAGACGTCAGCGGTATTTTTATCCAGTAATTAATAAAATAAGCTTTATTAGATATAATATATACATATCTCAGCCTGTAGAGGGTTTTAGTTAACTAAATTCAATAAAACAGTTGATTATCCCATAAGAACCCATGCATTTTACAGATTTAAAGGAACACATGCGCCCCTGACGGCCATTTTTAAAGCTGCTTTACCGATCCAAAACTTTGCCCGAAACCAATGTATTGCGATCGGACTCCTAACCTAAAGCCCTCCATAGATACAACAAAAGTGACATTTCAAGCGTAAGAAATATTTATTATTTAATTTTTAATTTTCCGTTTAAGTGTGCCATGACGGTTCCGATTTATTCCAATTGATCCGTCTAATGCTAGAAAAATCGAAGTCCCGTCAAAAATAATAAATTGCGTTTTTTATAAGCAAATAAAATTCATCGTAATCGTTTTTGGGGTAAAACTCAATTTTTCCAAATGGAACCATATTGGTACCGTGGTACCATTTCTTAGTACTATTAATAAGGAATTTATTCATACCTTCTGATAACATGTGCGATAAATACAATTAAAATTATAGCTAAAAGAAAATACAATAATTATTTTGTTCTAATTTAATGCTAAGAAGTTAATTTTTGAAAATAATGAAATTATTCAGATTGTCAAATAAGTATTCGGTTGTGTATCGGTATTTTTATTGTGTATTGGAAAAGTCTTTACATTTGTTGTTATTTTTGTTCTCCTTAGTAACTTCTTAGCATTAAATTAGAACAAAATAATTGCATTTTCTTTTAGCTATAATTTTGATTGTATTTATCGCACAAATTACCAGGTATGAATAAATTCCTTATTAATAGTACTAAGAAATGGTACCACGGTACCAATATGGTTCCATTTGGGAAAATTGAGTTTTACCCCAAAAACGATTACGATGAATTTTATTTGCTTATAAAAAACGCCATTTAGTATTTTTGGCGGGACTTCGATTTTTCTAGCATTAGATGGATCAATTGGAATAAATCGGAACCGTCATGGCACACTTAAATGGAAAATTAAAAATTAAATAATAAATATTTCTGACGCTTGAAATGTCACTTTTGTAGTATTATTGGATTCAGAAAATTATGCAGAATTTAAAAATGTAATAATATACAGGGTGTTTCATTTAAAAATCGAAAGTTTCTGTCACTTCCGGCGAAACCGGAAGTGAAAAAAAAATTATTTGTAGGTCAAAAAGGGCCGCTTATTATGTACATGGGATATCCCAAATTTCAATCAATTACCTTTAAAACTAACGGAGATACGGGGGGTGTACCATGATCCTGTTACACCCGGTATATTTTGAAAAGAAAAGATAATCGGAAACACTGCTATATGTAAGTATGAGAAACAGAGTGTAAGGATATAATAATATGTCTTTCAATATTTTAAATTGAAGTAAATCGTCTGTGCGGTTTCAGAAAAATTCGGTGACAGCGGAGGGTAAAAATTGGGTTTGTTGTTATGTATCAATACGTTGACACCCAACCGAAATGTCAATTAAAACAATACATAGGTACAATTAAAGCACGACAGCCACCACAGAATGATGAAGACGTCTTGCGTCCACCAGGAAGTGGTACCAGTTGACGTCACACGCGGTATTTATACCATCCTTATCTGAAGACACCGCATTTGTCGGTCCGCGATCGGTGCACCAGAAGGACGTTACTTTATCTAGTTGTCCTTGACTAAGTGACAATCAAGTGTGCCTTGAATCCGCAAATCAAGCAGACTGTGTAGACTTAAGTGACACGGAAAAATCGAGTGTGTGTGCCCATTCATTTGTTTCTTCGATTCTTCTTCTGTTTTTGAGGCGGGGCGAGTGATCCAAAGAAGCGGTAAGTGTGATTTCTTTCCGGCCTACTTTGATCAGGATTTGGAAGTGTGGCGGATGTTTTCGTTGGTTCATTTGTTTCGTTATCTGCGCTCTTCTGAGTAGTGTGTTAATGATTGCGGTGCGCTAGCTAAAGGTGATAAAAAAATTGAGCAAATTGTTAGTGATATTTGTTTTTTCATTTTAACGGATTTATCATTTGGTAAGTACTGTAAAGTTTTTTTCATGATGGCATGATACAATCAATTGTACCATGCCAAAGAATAGCATGTATTTTTGTCAAATACTTTAGGCGACGGGTATCTTAAAGCAGAATATCCTTCTCTTTGGGTGTTTTTGGACATTTTTCGTTATCTACAAGGGTTGACGAATTTTTTTTAAATTTGAAAACTGCTTTTTTTTTAAGTTTGGTACCAAAATGTGAGAAGTGCATAATTATACCTATTAACCTGCATTCTATTTTGAATAAATATTTAATGCTTCAGTTGGTATTCCCAGGCAGTTAAAGAGTAAATGCCGGCGCCGGCATCAAAAACTTTTTTTTGAAAGTGTTTAGTGGGGCACTGAGGCTAAACACTTCTCTTAAATATAATATTCATTACCTATTATTTACTTCTAATTTTGTCCTCACAATGTCTTATAGACACATACCTACTTAAACGTTTTTTAAAAAATTTTAAACATTCTTCGACACCTACTTTTTAGAAATGTTTTCTTCTTCCCCAGTTTATTTGGTTGGTTTAGACCCCATTTACTGACTTCTCACATACTCAGTATGTTTTAACTTTCATCAATTTCTTTATATTATGTTTAATTTACACACCAAATTTTTAATTTCATAAAAGCTCTAAAACCATCAGCACCGATTATATTTTTTGTCTCCTGATGATGAACGTTTCTACGTTCGAAACATGTAGAGACTCTTGCTGAATATTCTTGTTCTAATAAACTTTGTGGAGGAATACTTTGACTTTTTTCTTTCTTTCCCATACTTTCAACTCCACTTTAAGCATGGACTATTTCTTTAAATTGACAAGTATTAGTTTACTAGAACATAACCATTGATTATTATTTTCGGTAAATTATAATTTTAAAATACTTTGCTATTTTAATTATTATAGTTTCCGCTTCGAAGAAAAATTTTATATGAATACATGCTTAGTTTGCTTAGGTGTCAATATTTCAATTTTTATGTTAAAAACGGCTGCTTATAAAAAAAAATAATAATTCCAGTCCTAGGACTTATTTATTTCAAATAAAATCCCAAAAACATCTGTTCATGAGGGATTCTCTACTAATAACAACATCAAAAAATGTAATTGTTAAATATAACTAATTAAAATACAAGGTGAGTCAAAATAATACTTAAAATGTTAATATTCAATAAAAAAATAAAAATATTTAAATATGTATAAAATTATTCAATTATTATTTCTTTTAATAAAATAATAAAACCAATAATATTGTTTAGGCATCATTTATAAATAATTTTGAAAATAATAATTAAGTAATCATAAAATAAGCGCACGTTTAAATACTTTTTTTAAATTTAGCTTCCCCTTTTTTAAGTATTTTCTGTTATCATTTTAAAACTTTTATATTTACATATTTTAATTCTGGGGATATTTCGTTGTAAAATTTCATACCTTGATAATAAGTGGAGTCCCAAAAGACTTGAAATAAAAACCTGCCAAAACCGCCTCGAGAGATGAACTACAGCATAAGAACACTGTTTTTACAAAACGGTTTTATAGCTGAAATGTCGTAGTTCAAACTTTCTAAATTTGAATAACTCAATTATCCTAATTTTATTATATTCATTGTAATTTGGGACACCCGGTAGTCTTAGGGTTATAATTTATCCAAATTCAGTTTGATGACATAAAAAAGCGACTAACGGGCTTCAAAGAGACCAACCTCACAACCAGGGTCGTCAGATCTTTCTTCTTCAATTCTTTAAGTTTTTTTATTAAAAGTGTTCCTTTTATATCAGTATTCAATTGTTAGTCAGTAACTCTCTTTGAAAGCTAGTTTATAAATATATAAATATACTTTAGACCGAGGAGTTTTGAGTGTAACAGAAAAAAATAACAAGCCATTCATTGTCATAATAATATATTCTTTAGTCCTTAAGAAACATTATAACTAAAATCAAAATAAAAAGTGTTTTCAGTGTTAAAAATCAACTAATTAACAAACCCTTGTTTCACATTTACTTATATACTGTATTTACAAACCCGAAAATTTGGAAGAGCCGGCAAGCGTACATAATTTATCCACGTTGCTATGGACACAAGCGCCAATGGCGCTATTTTATTGAGTTGTAGCTTTAAACATATAAAATTGGACAATCGAATTGTTATAATGAAATCTCGGCGTATTGTGTAACTACGACAGGAGTATTTGCGCTAATAATAAAAGATTACTGGGAGTCAGATAAAAATATAATTTATTTAGACGAAACATGGTTCAATAAGCATGATGTTGTGAAGTATGGTTGGGTAGACAGTTCAAATAATTGTACTTTAAATACGAGGGGAAAGCGTGTTATTATTCTTCATGCCGGAGGTAAAGATAGCTTGCGTCTAATGCGTTGCCCTTGTCGGCAAAAAATATCACTCAATCTTCCACCGATTATCGTGAAGATATTACCGCGGATTTATTTGAAAAATGATTTGATGAACACCTTTTACAAAACATTCCTCCGAATTCGGTAATTTTTATGGACAATGCGTCATATCATTCTAGAATATTAAATAAAATACCTAACATGAGCACTAAGAAAGAAGATATTCCAAAGTTTATTATGGATGGATATTCAAATTCAAATTCAAATTCAAATTCAAATTCAAATTCAAATTCAAATTCAAATTCAAATTCAAATATATTACTAAAATTTGTTACATTAGAAATCTTAAACTACTGTTATATATTATAACGTTGTTTAACACTAGAGATATAGCAATAGTTGATAAAGAGGAGCACCTAAATTTAAATAAATAAATTTGTGTTGTGCTCCATCGAAATAGTTTTTAATGAACAAATTCATAATGTTGCAACGCAGTTGGACAGGGTAATAAGTGGATTGTCAACGATATTCTGAAGAAGATACACTGTATATGGCAAGGCTGAGACGGCCGAAGCTGACACGCATAAATAACTTTATTATATTTTAGGAAAGCAGGGGGGGAAGGGGGATCAGTGGGAGAGTTACCTTGTATAGATTTAAAGAGTGAGTTTATAGGAATATATCTTGATTACAAGTAATGAAGTCCTTGACTGCTATTTTAAATTTGTTAGGTTTATCTATCATGCGTATTTTAAGAGGTAATTTGTTGAAAAATTTGGGACCATTAAAAGATACAAACTTTTGTCCAAATGTTGTAGGAACAAAATTTTGTGACATTTCCTTGTTATTTTTTTTCCTAGTGCTATAACGGTGAGCTACCAAGTTTTGATCAGGATTAAGGTGCGAGTAGACAAACACAACACTACACCAAACATATAGAAGCTTGAGATTTAATAAGCAGGACTCCTTGTATAACATTTTTGTGGAAAACCTTCTTTCCTTTCTAAGTATTACCTTAATAATAGAGTTTTGGCAGACTCTGAGAGGTCGTACCGTACTGTCCGTCGAACCCCCCCATATAACCAAGGCATATCTCAGGATCGATTCTACAAGTGTTTTATATACTGTTGATATTAGCTGGTGTGTGAGAATATCTCTTAGCTGATAAAAGATAGGTAGTAAAGTTTTTAGTTTTTTTGTTAACATTTCTACATGTTTGTCCCATTTGAGATGTTGATCTACCATTACTCCCAAGTATTTTATGTATTCCACCGAGTTAATGCTTTCTGTGCATGTACAATTAACACAGTTTTGAGATAGACAAACATGAGAATGGATACTAATTTTTTCATAATTATTTAAGCCAGCACTTGTAATTGAAAAGGAGACAAACTTAGTTTTTATAAGGTTAAGAGAAAGTAGGTTGCTGTCCAACCAGCCACGAACCATACTCAATCCTCTAGAAGCAGCGTTTGTTAATTGTTCCCAGTTTTGTCCGGCAAATACTATTGCCGTATCATCAGCGTATGAAATTATTTTAGCATCAATATTCAGCGAAAAAATGCTGTTTATATAGACAAGGAATAAAATAGGACCAAGCACCGTGCCTTGTGGTACTCCAATTGAGCTGGTTAGCGGAGTGCTCATAGAATTATTAACCTTTGTAATTTGTGTCCGCCCTGTAAGATAATTTTGAATCAAACTTAAGCAAACTCCCCTTATTCCCATTCTCTCTAGTCGTGTGTATAGTATGTCGTGATTAACCGTGTCAAAAGCTTTTGCCAGGTCGAGAAACACTGACAGACATTTCTTTCCTTTATTTAGATTATGATTTATGTGTTCTATTAAGTTAAAAATAGCCAACTCAGTGTTCTTGCCTGTTCTGAAGCCATACTGATCATTACTTAAAGTATTAGATCCTTCCAAAAACTCTACTAATCTGCTCTTAAGACATTTTTCAAAAATTTTTCCCAATGAATTTATAAGAGATATTGGTCTGTATTGCCCTTTTGCTCTTTATCTCCACCCTTAAAAATTGGTGTTATTACCGATTCCTTAAAGTTCTCGGGCACAATAGCTGTAGTAAAAATCTGGTTAATGATATGCTTAAGAGGTTTTAAAATTACTTGATGAATATTTTTTATAACGATTGAAGAAATGCCGTCAGGACCAGTACTGTTTTTATTTTTTAAACTGTTAATCACTTTTATAAGTTCAGCGTCATCTACTGGCGTTAGAAACATGGATTGCGGATTGAACGGTTTATCAGCTTTTATTATGTTATGAGTGTTGTCAATCTTAGCAGCCATTTCATTTCCGATTCGACAAAAGTAGTTATTGAAGTATTCAGCAACTTCAAAGTTGTCCTTAATCAAATTTTCATTATCCCCCTTCAGTTGTGAGATTACTTCTAATTGTTTAGATTTAATGTTTGTAACTTCTTTTATTATAGCCCAGGTTTTTTTTGTATCACCCTGTACATTGTTTAGAATATTTTTATAGTAGGTATTTTTAGCATGTTGTATAATTTTATTTAATTTATTTCTATAGGTATTGTACTGTATTATTTCGATTGCCATTATATTTACTTTTTTTACTATTTTCTTTTTCATTAGGTCCCGTTTTTTAATTGAGTTAATTATTCCCATTGTTACCCAGGGTTTAAGCTTAGTTATAGGTTTCTTTGGCACAGTTATACTGGTTGAGAGTTGAATATTTTCTGCTAAAATCGACATAAAAGTATTTGCTGCCAAATTAGGATTGTATTCATTCAGTACCGCATTCCATGTCTGTCTTGATAAAAGTGTTATTAATTTTTTGTAGTCTAATATTTTGTGTTGTATATTTTTATCCTTAGAACTGTCAAAAAATTCATCAACATTCAGGAATGTAGCATAGTGGTCTGTTAAGGAATATTCAATAATTACTGGACTTAATTTAATCATGTTTCTTTTTTTATTCACAAAGATGTGGTCAATGCAAGAGGTACTTCTACGGTCAACACGCGTTGCCTTGTTAATATATGAGCTATATCCAAAACTTCCCAACAAAGTTACATAGTTAGTTGTTATATCACTCTCTGTTAATAAATTTATGTTAATATCTCCTACCAAAATTTCTATATATGACTTTATGGAACTAATTTTACCCAGGTATGAGTTTAGACCAATCAAAAACATATCTACGTCATTAGAGGGTGACCGATACAAACAGTTTATTGCAAATAATTTGGAATTGTTAGTAATTTCTACCCTAGTGAAAGTTAAGTTGTTTAATATTGTTGAGGACACCGTATGTTGTAAATTATTATCTATGTATACCAAAAGCCCATCGTTTTGATTTAGCTTGGAGTTATTGTAATAAACTTGGTAGCCCGTTATATTGTATAGTGGTAGGTAGGAAATATTCCAAGTTTCACTCAATATAATGACCTGGACATGAATCTTTAAAGAACATAGGAAAATTTCTAACTCTTGAAAATTTTTATTAATACTTCTAATGTTAAGTTGTAAGACATTTAGCCCTGCCACTTTACCCACCTTAGCACCGAATTGCTCAATATTGCAACTTAGCGTCTCAATCTCAGCCTCCTCTATCAAACCTCTATCGCCACTCAGTACATCCATGTATCAGAAATAGCAGTTCTGCGCTAAGAACTAAAAAATGATAAATTAATTATATAATTGCATTTTCTTTTTTGTACATTTATGAAAAAAAAATGTTATGAATTGGTTTATTAAAAAATACATATATGAAGGGTAAATTATTATAAAATAATGTAAGAGATTTTAATTTTCTTCATCCAAATCTTTGTCCTCTCTCTCAGTTGCCTTTTTATATGTAAGGATTTCCCCATTTGTGTTTACATATATCATTCCATTTTTGGACCATACATTTTTAAACCCATATTTATTTGCAGCTTGGTCTAATATTTTTAAATTTTGTGGTGTTAAATCTTCCTTTATTGTGAGTCCCGAGCCTTTAAGTTCCTTTTTCTTGGAGTAGATTTTATTTTTTATTTTGAGCTCTTTAAGAGTAATCACCACACCTCTCGGTTTGTCCTTCTGTTTTTTACCAAATCTATAACTTCTTTCGATGCTTCCTTCGGTTAAATTTAACTTTAGCTTATTGTTAAAGATATCTATAAGGTATTTGTCAATGGCTTCGTCCTTTTTTTCAGGTAATCCAAACAGTACAATGTTTTTATTTCTTATACCTTGTTCAAGGCTATTTAATTTATGTTGATAACGGGCTTCGTTTTCGATAACATTCCGCTTAAATTCCTGAAATTCCTGCTTAATTTCAGTGATTTCCTCTTGTAGTTCTTCGATTTGCTGTTCAAATTTTTTACAGATTGACTCAGCTAGTGACTTACTCAGCTCTTTCACAAAATCGTCCTTCTTAAATGTCGCTAACAAGACTTCCTCCACATCGGCCACAAATTGTCTTTTTAGAACCATTTTTCCAACAATTTAGGGTCGAGAAAAAAACTTCGCCGACAATTCGGTACAGTAAAAATATCTTGGAATGTTTGGTAGAGTGTATAAACCAAAAAAACAGCTTTGCAATTTAATTATTGTATTTGGTTTTCACAGCGCACAACTAAACGATGTTTACTCTCTGAATACCATACTGCGAATATATTCCTGAAAGGATTCCAATCAAAAAGGAATTCCATAATTAAAATCATCAAAAGGAGGAACTTTAAAAATGAATACGTAATTGATACTCTTTGCACTAGGCGCAGCCATACTCTTTTGCGATTACCCCCATTTTATTGTATCTCTAACCCTGTCGAAATGGTTTGGGGTACCATAAAAAAAGTTTACGAAAAAATAATCAGTCACCAACATTAAGCGCAGCTGTCCTTGATAATATTCGGCAGGTAATTAGCGACATGAGTAGCGATGTATGGAAAACTGCGAAGCTTATGTTTTAACAGTAGAAAAGGAATATCTTGTTTTATCGCCTATAGCGCCAATAGTGATCCAACCTGGAAACGATTATACTTCTGAATATTCCAGCAATTAAATTGTTACTGCATTTTAAATCAATAATGTTTGTTTAAAACGTGTAACCTATTAAAGTTGTTTTATTTATAATATTATTATCATATTCAAAAATTAAAACAATACCCCACGCATTTTAATTATTTGGTTGGCGACGCCTATGGTTAGGAGTTTAATACTTTTTTATGTCATTAAGTTAACCTGAGAAACACTATACTTATTAATTTTATTTTTGAGAAATAAACCAAATGAGTGCACCACGATGACCACTTACATGGGAGTATCATTAAATAAAAAACTAAAATTATGACATACCCTACCCCAAAAAATGCCCACAACTAGGCAACAGTTTTGGGTCAAACTTACCGAAAATTATACCTCAGTTTACTAATTAACGCAGGTCTTTACTTTGTGTTGAGTTTAGTATTTTTTGCATCGTATTGTTTCTTCTATTATTAGCCATTAAAATCCTCAGTGCATACACTGTTTCGTTAAATATATTGCTATTTTATTTCCACGGTAAAACTGTTTGTGAGTTGTTTATAGAATTTATTTTTAATTATAATTAATTTTAAAAAATAATCGGCTATTTTGGCCGCAATAGTAATTATTATAATGCGCTCCTCTTTTTATGTTTCAAATTTCAATGAATTATCTTTAAAAAAATGGTACCTACTGCATAAATACAAAAAGTAATTTTTCTTAAAACTCCCTTTTTTCACATACCTACCTTAACAGGCAAGTTACTGCTAAAGAAAAAAAAATCCCTGAAAAAAGGGAGATTACCAGCTTACCGGAATTATAGTATAAATCATACAAAAAACTTGGTGGATACCAGTGGTGGCTTGTGGTACTTAAAACAGGTGAGGCCCGAAAAAAAGCAATACATTTCCACGTCACCTTGGAGCTTAGGTCAGCTTAGACACTTGAACTAATATTCCTTGACGCATTTACCTTTTTTATGGAGGTCATCGCCAATAATAGCCCTGCTAAAACCATAAAAAAAAAATTAATTGATTCAGCCGATACTAGGTGGAAATCCATAACAATATTATGGGATACAGTAAAACAAAGTTGAACATATAAATTTCCTCTATATTAACAAGAAAATGACCAGTTTCGCTAACACCGTAGCTTCGTCAGACGACAATGATTTAATAAAAGGTGAAAATAAAAAGGGAGTGCAATAAAATAAAATTATTAAAGATGTAAATATAACAGTGGAAGGGTTACAATAGCAGAAAAATCCAACAGAGGGTTTAAAAAAAATATTAAATAAGGTACGATATGGGTAATTTATAAAATCTTAAAATATGATCAACAGAATAATTTAACAAAGGTGAATTATTTAAATCTAATTATTGATCATTAGGTAACAGGTCAGTATTTTAAAGTTTATTTATTTTCATTGATTCTAACAAATTTAGTTTTAAGCTTTTGTTTTCTGTATGTAAGATTTTAAAGGAAGGATCGACATTATGTTTATTATCAAGTAAATGGTTAGCATAGTTTGAGTCGGTTTTGTTTTTTAAAAAACTATTATAATGTTCCTGCATCCTTTTGTTAAAATGTCTACCTGTTTGGCTAATGTATGTTTTAGGACAATATTTGCTTTTTAATTTGTAGACGTCTGATTTTTTGTTTTTATTGCTTTTAGTTTTATTGCTTTTGATAAATTTACTTAAACAGTTATTAGTTTTGTAACACAAATTTATATCAAGTTTGTTAAAAAAATTGCTAATTACTTTGCTAGATTGTCCAAAGAAAGTGACAAGTTTAAATTTCTCAGAGTTTTTGCTACTAGGAAAAACTTAGTCAATAGCCTTTTTGTAGGTTTTCTTTTTAGGATTTGGTCAATTAGATTCGAGTTATATCCGTTATTAACTGCATTTTGTTTTATAACGTCATCATTGTCATCTGACGAAGCTACAGTGTTAGCGAAACATGTAATTTTCTTGTTAATATAGTGTAAATTTACAAGTTTAATTTTGTTGTACTGTATTTCTTATACTATATAATAAAAAAATACTTGAAAACTTTAAAATTTGTACAAAATACAAAAACCAATTATTATAATAATAATAATAATAATAATAATAATAAACATATTATTATGTATTTATATAGGAAAAAAAAACGTTTTCTACATACCTACTTCTTTGGAGTAGAATAAAAGCTAAAAAATACGAAATAATTTCCTTATTATTTATTGATTGAAAATTAGTTAAAAAACTCTTTATATTTAAATATACAGGGTGTCCGGGAAAATGTGGGAAATCTCCCGGATATGCTATGGAAACTTCTTTCGTATTGACCTCCTCTTTGGAGATATGGGCTCCCATGGAATTAAGTTTTTGACACATAATTATTAAACCAACAGGTTTATTTCAATTTTTTTTCATAAGATGTATACCAGGTAAAACCCTTCAAATTACTATCCCAGAAAGTGTTGCGAATTACTCACAGCTGCAGGGACGGACTAGCTGTGACACTAATGTGCCCATTTTTTTTTACGCCCTGTATGATAAAAACTTTGAACAACGTTTTTTACATACCTTTAACTATTGACTAAAAATTAAGTACTCTTCGCATATGTCGCTAATCCTAACCGTTTTCGGAAAAACGTTATTTTATTGCGATCATGTATTAATATTAACCAGTTAAAAGTGAACATTTATAATTTATAGGAACAAAGATGTAAAGTAAAATCAAAACAATTTTCGTTGCACGTCATCAATCAGCTGATAATTGAAAATCGGTCAGGAAACATAAGATAATTAAATTTGGGCAAAAAATATATAAATTTCAGGCAATATTGAATGTAAAAGAAACTTAATGTATTCTTCTTTGATACTAAGCCGCTTAAAGGAAATGTTTTTTAAATTTAACTTCGAATTTAACCTTTTAAAAATTAATATCATTTGAATTTTTTGGGCTAACAGTTGGCAACAGAAGTGTCAACGCATCGGTGATGCCAGTTTATTTCTTGGCGAATTTTGATTGACGTTTATTGTTTTCATTTCGTGTTTTCGTGAGTTTATTTAAGTCGTTTTTAACTAAAACTGCAAATCCTTTTATAAATAGGATTAAAAACTGTTCTTTTAAGAACAACAAAGGGATACATTCACATACACTGTTGATTACGTTGTTTACCTTTATTGAAAAATGCCGAAGCATTTAAATAGCCGGTGCAAAGAGCTAATAGCTTCTCTAATAAGCTATTTTGATGAAGAACGTAAAAACAACGTTTGTTTAGGTAAATTTGGCTTGTTTTTATTTAAAAAAAATACTTTGCAATTCCCTTACTGGGGTATTTTGATTACAAACTGGCAACACTGCTGATACTCGAAGGTATGACGTACAACGGAAATTGTTTTGATTTTATTATATCTTTTATTGAAATACGCTAAATATACATGATGTAAATATGTTAAAAATGACGTTTTTCAGAAAACGGTTAGGATTAGCGACATGAATGAAGAGTACTTAATTTTTAGTCCTTAGTTAAAGGTATGTAAAAAACGTTGTCCAAAGTTTTTATCATACAGGGCGTAAAAAAATGGGCACATACGTGTCACAGCTAGTCCGTCCCTGCAGCTGTAAGTAATTCGCAACACTTTCTGGTATAGTAATTTGAAGGGTCTTACCTGTTATATACATCCTATGAAAAAAAAATTGAAATATATCTGTTGGTTTAATAATTATGTGTCAAAAACTTAATTCCATGAGAGCTCTTTGGGAGCCCATATCTCCGAAGAGGAGGCCGATACGAAAGAAGTTTATATGAACTTGTAGTATTCTTTTCACGTGTTTTTTTCATATCCGAGAGATTTCCCACATTTTCCCGGACACTCTGTATATTATATCAATTTTACATTGTATTATGATTTTTACATGTGAGGCCCGGCCTCAGTTGCTTTATACGAATAGCCGCTACTGGTTGATACGCAAATTAACAAAATCGCGATTAAAGCAAACTGGAGAATTAACTAATACTGATTTACGTGTAAATTGGTGAATAAAACCAAAACTTGTTTTTATTCAGTTATTAACTAAATAATTCCGGTAAGAATTTAATTTCATAGTAATTAAAAAAAAATCAATATACCTAGGTACTTCCTACTTCCTTATTATCATAATTTTTACTTTGTCTGTCCAATCAAGCGTGTCTAATCCAGTAAATGAATGAAGTTTATTAGGTTATAAAAATGCGGAAGTTTATTTATTTTCAGAAATTAATTATGTAGGGTGTTATAGCAATTACTATAATTAAATCCGCAAAGCCAAATAAAAAAAATAAATTTCAAAAAAATAACCTAAAAAAACAACGCGAAATATGTTAAACACTAGGGTGGCCCACATTTTGCGACTTTTTTTTTTCGGCGGTCTTCCCTTTTAAAATGTTGTAAATATCAAGAAAATGGCGTGTGCGAAATTTCAAGTCATTTAATTAATCCAAAATGGTGCCACCGATGGAATAAAATACAAAGGTTTTTAAATTTTAAAACCTTTATTATCATAACTACCATTGACCTGACTCAGGGGCGGATGGGCCCCCCGGGACACCGGGAGATTTCCCGGTGCGCCGGTCCCTCAGGCGCCGACAGGCGCCGCCGCGCCACTGTTTGCGAACTTTTTTCTTTTCTTTATTTACAATTTGAATTAATTTTGAGAATAATCGAAAAAGCAAAAACCAGAAATTATTAATCAATAGTTTTTTGGAGGCACTTTTTACAATAATTTGTCTGCACTATGAGAACAAATGAAAAAATATATTAATAATAAATATTTTTTTCACCTAAATGTGTTTTAAATGTAAAAAATTAAGTTTTTTTAAAACACGGTTTTATTGGCTTCACCTGTATGTTTAGCCGTAAGAAGAAAGTTGAAAAAAAATACGCAAAAAATTCTCTTGTCAAAATTTGACACCTGTCAAAATGTTTGAATTATTACAATAACCGATAGTAATGAAACAAACGTGGGGTCGTATAGATATTGTCGCTAAAAATAGAGAAAAATTAAAAAAAAAAGTTCTACCCGTCAAAATAAAATAGTGACAAATTTTTTTTTTTATTTTTTAATTTTGAAAATTTTTGTCGTTTGTTCGGGTTTGTATGTATGTTTGTTTGTAACCGACCTCTTTGAATCTGATTTTGACCCACTTTAAATGGTCAGATTTAGTTTAAATTTTGTAGACTTATCAAGAACCGCTGACAATACAATAATCTACTAATCTAGCTCAATCTACTCAAAAAAAAAATTCTTAACAATAACTCAAACTAAAAAATGAAAAATAAATATATGTAGGTAGTTTAAAAAAACTAAGAAACACTATTTAAAAATTAATCAAACTAAAAAGCGAGAAATAAATATAGTTTAAAATAATTCTTAAAATTCTTAATAATATATAGGCAGAAAATAATAAGGAACGATAAACATTAGTATTATTGTGAAAAAAGCGTGGGTCGCTTTGTGCTATATTTTTCGTATACCGAACACCCCACCCTCGTTCATTATTATTTTCTGCCTATATATTAAGAATTTCAAGAATTATTTTAAACTATATTTATTTTCTGCTTTTTAGTTTGATTGATTTTTAAAGCATGTTTTTTAGTTTTTTTTAACTATATTTATTTTATTTATGAGTTAATATAAAAAATATGTCGTAAGTGGATGAAAAAATACATATTTATGTCTTTTCATTTTTTTATGGGATCGACACGACGCGGCGCCGTTTCAATTGACTTCCCGCGCCGGTCCGAGATGTCCCATCCGCCCCTGACCTGACTACATATAGAAACAAAGCATATTATATAGGTATTATTGGTATATTATATTAATAAATTGTACCTAAGAACTAACCCTATTTTGTATTTACTTAAATAGTTTGTTTTCAATTATTTTAACATCACTTTTAAAAAATTTCCGCAAGGGTCGTCTTACTGACATCTTTAAATTTTTTTCTATATTCGCGTACAATTGTTTTTAGGAAAGGACAATGTAGAATTTCTATTCGTGTTCCTTGAGCGTTTCATCATACACGCTGGATGGTGAAAGCTATTTATAGCTTTAAAATATATCTTTATAGGGACGAGTTCACATGCACTAACAGTCAGGGAAAGGAAGAGTATCAGCATTTTTATAGTCAAAATTTATGTTAAAGCTTGGTTCACCGCTCCTTGTCCATACCTTATCAATATCTTCAGTTTACCAAAAATCCTATTAAAAATTACCTGTGGTACTTGTCTTCTGAGATTTGCGCAGTATCGTTCTTTGATAACGAATTCTCTGTTGAATATAAAATAAATATGATAAAGGCTCTAGAAAAAGAAGACTCGCTAGAAGTAGGTGAAAAACGAGTTAAATTAGGTAATATACGCGAAATAAAGGATTTTGGGAATTTATATCTAAAAATATTCTTAGATAATTTCAAAGGTTAGGGTTATCCACAAATTTTTTAAAAGAGAATCCAGCAAACTGGGAAAGTAACGATGAATAGGTACCTACCTTAATAAATTTAATGTAGTGAAAAAGCTTAAAGTAGTAAATGATACAGCAGAAAGACCAATATAACAAAATATTAACAAAAGATGAAGAACAACCTCAATGTATACTGCAAATTGTAAGGGAATATAGAAAAAAATTTAAAGATGTCAGTAAGACGACACTGGCGGAAACTTTTTAAAAGTGATGTGAAAATAAATTAAAACAAATTATTTGTGTTAATACATAATAGGGTTAGTTCTAAGGTACAATTTATTAATATAATATACCTATAATACCCATATAATATAGGTACTCTGTTTCTATGTAGTCAGGTCAGTGGTAGTTATGATAATAAAAGTTTTAAACTTTAAAAACCTTTGTATTTTATTCCATCGGCGGCACCATTTTGGATTAATTAAATTACTTGAAATTTCGGACACGCCATTTTCTTGACATTAACAACATTTTAAAAGGATGAGACGGCAGAAAAAAAAAGTCGCAAAATGTGGGCCACCCTATTAAATACATTTGGAAAAGGTGTAATATAATAATTGCAATTTTAGTACCACAAAAAATACACTGTTTTACCAAAGCACATCGTTAAAGACATTTAGCTTGACCTGTATACCGTATGTTTCAATATGATAAGGTGTTTGCTAACTGTACTTAAATACTTTTTGTTTAATTACAATAATGTTTAAGTAGCTTAGCTTAATTGCTTGCACTTGACGCCTGAATAGGCAGGTAACGCATACGGAAGCTAAGTTGTTATTTTGTTAATGCATTGTTCTACTTGACCGTCACGGCCTGCATTTTTGACCGACTTAAAAGTTTGCAAAATTTGCACGCAATTTCTTAGTGGCCTGGCCAGAGTTGCTTCCTAAGGGGTCCAGGGGCGGATTTAGAATTTGCTCTTGGTCTATTAATAATAATAATATGCAATAATAATATTAATCTACGACCAGTGGCGGATTTAGAGGGGGGGCACAGGGGCACCCGCCCCCCCCTGTCATAATAATTTCGCACGAACCAACCTAAGCGCAACACCCAAAATTTCAAACACAGTGACAAAGCATTGTACTGTAACAACCAAATATTTTTTTGATGCCAAAACTTTACAGCATTTAGAAATGGATATTAAAAATCAGGTTTTCAACGTGGTTTGATAATTAGCGAAAAGATGGCGTAAAAGCACGTTAGATAAAAAGCATACATTTTAGGATTTTAGAATTTGTGTTTTGTTACAGAAAACTGTAATCTGTGGTTTTGTTTACAAAGAAAGTGTATTATTTTGGGGTAGTAAGGACTTATTTTAATAAAAATAAACATGCCAAAACGGCTATGAATGTGAAATATTTGAGAAACAATTTTAGCTCATTAAGTATTGAGCAAAAAATTGAAATTAAAATTGAGGGAAGACCTAAACCCGAAATTAACTTGACACAGATCACAAAGTGTAGATCTAGGGACTTTATTGTTATTGATAAGTTTGCTGGAAATAAAACCAGAAGATTAAACTTTACTTTTAAACAATGTACCCGCTAATGAAAAATAAATTGGCCTTTTTTTATTTTTTATATCTTATTTCATTTTCAATAAAATAAGTAGGTAATCATACATTTTTAAAATATTTACTAAAAATTATTAACCAAATGTGGGCGTGGTCTTAAAAAATTTTCGCCTGCGGCCCGTTTTGTCCGCAGCGGGCTTTTCGTGCACCCCAAGATAACAAGTAAGTGCCCCCCATGTCAATTTTTTCTGAATCCGCCACTGTCTACGACAGTGCCATTATGACGTATTTAGCATTATCATTTAGATGTCATTATGACCTTCATAATAGCACTCAGTGCCATTATGAAGTCATAATAACATCTGATATGTTTACTGGTAATTTAATTGAAATAAGGAAAAACTTCGGTATTTATTTAACCCGATTTATTATAACATAAATAAATTCGAGTGCGTACAATATGGTACCGAGACCATTGTCGAACTGCACATCGATTCTCCCTACCTAAAATCCTAAACCTGAAACTGAACCCTAAAGAGAGATGCTTGCAGGACAGATATAAAATACAATATTACAACATCCAAATGTTAAGATACAAAAACAAAAAGAAAGTCGGTGCAAACTATTTTATATTTATTTATTATTACTTAGAAAAACGGATTGCATTTATTTATTGTAAACATCCGAAGGAACACTTTCGGATTCAGAATCTCCCATATTTAAATTATTTTTGGCCAACACTTTGCATACAATAGAAAATTAGTCGGCAATAATGACGTTATCAAAATCGAAATTGAAACAATCGAAAATGCGGTTACCATGATATCGACTAATATGGACACCTGGAAATTTTAAGAATTATGAAAACGTTATCTGATATCAATGAAATTTAGACGAATAAAATCTATTAGCACTGTCGTAGATTACATTTTGAATGATACACGTTCGATATGAACTTTGTTAATGAAACTTGTACAATTAAACCACTCGGCTAACGCCTCGTAGTTTAACGTTGCACACGTTTCATTATAGTGTTAATATCGAACTTGTATCATTAATAACTATAATATAAAGGAAGATGAAAATATTAAATACCTAGGAATAATTTTTGATAAACATTTAAAATGGGATTTACATAGTGACTACATTGTAAAAAAACTAAGAATTCTTATACCAAAATTTAAACACCTTAAACAGTTTTTAAATATAAAAGAATTATAAATACTTTATTATTCTTTAGTACAAACCCATTCAAATTATGGAATACTAGGCTGGGGAGGCAATGGAGGCATAAATAAGAATTATCTTAATAATATTGAAACTATTCAAAAATACATTTTGAAAATTATTTACGAAAAAGACCACCAATATTCTTCTGATTTACTATTTAAAGATAGCAAAAAAATGGATATTAAACAAATATTTTCTTACAACATGTTAATATATATTTTTAAACATAAAAATTAAATAAATTATATTAATCACACTCATGAAACTCGTCAAAAAAATACTATTACAAATAAAAATAGAGTAAACAAAACAATAGCACACAAACATTTTTTAAACATCACTCCATATCGTCGTTGAAAAGCCGTAAAGGCGTATCTCGATTTTTACAAGTTTTCAGTAGAGCAATTTAAAGAAAAGTTTATTATATTATTATCACCATTTTCTTCATAAACCCTAAATGATTAGATCTATTATACTTCTATTTTCACATTTATTTTAAGCAATACCTATTAAACACCATAGGCCATAACGAAAGGTTGTAAATTTACTATTACATAATATATATCTACTTTTGTTGGAGATACGCCTTTACGTTTTGTTAGTAAAAATTGGTGGCCACTCATTTATTGAGATACGCCTGTTTAAATTAAGATACAAAAGGATTTAATTTTAAATTTTGATGGAAAATAATCAGGAGAAGCAGGTTTTGAAGATTGGAATAAGAACTGAATAAATCACCTTCCGCTGCATAACACATTGTCTTGCACCGACAGGCATAAACAAGCAAAATTTGAGATAGGCCTTATATTTAAGTATTTTCTTAAAATTAAATTGTAATAAAAAGGCGTAAGTCAAGATTTGCCGTAAGGCGATCAAAATATATATTATTTTATGGCGTATCTCAAGATACGCTTATACATAAAAATATGTTTATCGAATTTTTGAGATAGGCCAAAGAGGAAAAGTTTAATTTTATGGAAGCGGTATTATATTTAGATACGCCTTTTCGTCACAACATAGAATACATACATATGGACATGTTTAATGCCGGGTCTAACTCAATATCGCCAAAATTTGAGATACGCCTTTACGTTTTAACAGCGACGATATATTTTTGATATGCTACCACAGTCAATTAAAATAATTAAATCATTAAATAATTGAAATAAAATTAAAAATTGGATATTATCTAATCCAAGAGATATATTCGAGAACGTCATTAATAAATAATAAATACCTAGTTATAATGAATAAAATAAATAAATATTTATATTATATACATAACGTATTGTATCTTCGTATACTATAGTGATATACAATATACCAATAAAATATTGTCATATTCGTTTTATATTATAATCTAGTTGTGCCTGAATTATGAAATATATTCTTGACAAAAATATTATATTATTTAACTCAAAACAAGTATTCTACTTCTGAGTTCGGAATTGATAGTTTATACAAAAAAAAATATATATATTAGCATTAAATGTCAAAAAAATATTTGAATACACTTTTATTATTATTATTATTGAAAAACTATGAAATTTTTCTGTTCCATTTATTCTTTTAATATTTATACAAACGATTTTTATTTGTCAATACAATATGAGGCTCTATTAGCTTTTGCTGATGATAATTAAACAAATATATCACAAAATAAAAGATTACAATCTAATGCATTGAATTTCATTGATAAATGAGGATCTTTCTGATGTGTCCAAAGTAATAAAGGATCATGGCTTGAAACTTAATAAAAACAAAAAACACTGATTTCAAAGTTATTAATAATGATTATACTATACCTTTAATAACATTAGCAAGAAACCTTGGTATCATTTTTGATCAATATTTGACCTTTGAAGCTCATATAAAAAATATAATAAAAAATGCTTATTATAATTTTATAATTTTATATAATTTAAAATTTCTGCAAGCACTGATGCAAGCAAAACAAAGGTTGATAATTTTATTATTATAAGTGGTTTAGACTATGGCGATGTTATCTATCATAGAAATATAAAAACAAACAAAAGTTACAAATATTACAAAATTGTTGTATAGGTTACTCCAACCTAAAGACACCGTAATATTATAAAACTTAAGTTTAGACGTGAAATTAGTAGTAGTAGTAGTAGTAGTAGTAGTAGTAGTAGTAGTAACATGTTTTATTTAGCAAAAACCTACAATTAAATATTTTTTAATACATTTTTTAAAAACATTTTTATAGATTTACAGACAGACAGAAGAGTTAAACATTTTGTAAATTTTATCAAATATTACGCATCATTTTGTTTTTTAATTAAATGTAATTTTGAAGTTTTTTTAAACAGTTTTAATGATTTTTGAGATTTAATAGAATTTTCTAAATTATTATATTCTATCAAACCTTTATAAAAAATAGATTTATAAGCTAATGTTTTAGACACTCTATCCACATAAAAATTTTGATTAGTTCTTGTTTTATAATTATGATGGTCATAATTAAAAGAACAAATTTTTTTTAAACAATCAGGTAATAAATTATTTTTTATTTTATGTACAAAGATACATACTAAATAAAAAATTAAATTTCTGACATTCAAGCAATCTAAATTTTTCAACATAAAATTAATTTTTGTATTTTTGTCACAATTTAAAATAATCCGAATTTATGAAATATTTCCTCACTAGCACAATATAAAATGGAAGAACAAATTTAAATTGTTTTATTCATAAAATAATTTTTAATAAAAAACCAGATTATTTATAATGCAAAAATTCAATTTAGAATAATTAACCATAACATGAACACTAGAAATTAAAAAAATGTGGAAATAACAATACATCATACAGAAAAATATAAAACTTCTTTTACATAATATAACAACAATATACAATTTGATATAAAAAAAACTAAGCTATTCTGCTTTCAAAAGTCATTTTAAAAAACATATTCTTAAGGTCGGATTGAAAGACTGATTAATTGCTAATCAAAAATGCTACCTTTAGGTGTCAACTGGTATGTTAGTGTCACCAATAATTATTTTTGGTTGTTTAATTATAATACCGTGCGATCAAAAATTATTTGCATCAAAGAGGCCTTGGATTAAAAAACGTAGGGCTTGGTTTAGATCACAATGATATGGGGACGATATATCTAACCAAATCTAGGTTAAAATTTTGTCAAATTCATATTATGACATGATATGCCAAACTAATGAGTAATAAAATAAGTAGACAAATACAAATTTATGTTTGTTGTTTACAAAATTACCAAAGTAAGAAGAATAAAATCATAATAGAGAAAAGATAATTACATAAATTGCTGAAATTGGCCATGCTCCACGCATAAATTCACACGTCTCTTCATATTTTTGAAAGTGTTGACCAGCATCTCTGGAGAAATCTTACCACATTCTTGGATAATCCTTTCCTGTAATAATTGTTCTAAATTTGCAACTGGTGTTTTAAAAATAGTGTTCTTTAAATGAGGAAAAACGAAGTAATCCATAACCGTTAAACAAGGTGATCCAGGTGGAAATTCAATGTCTGATCGAAAACTGATCAATCTGTCGTAGAAAAAATTGCGTAAGTAGTTAATAGTTTCGGCGGCTGTATGAGCGGTTGCACCGTCCTGTTGAAAATATCCAAAACGTAGTTCGTCGTCAAGTAATTGCTCCACAAATGGATTCAAAATATTGTCTCTACACCGCTGTGCTGTAACTGTGTCATGGAAAAAAAATAGGACCAACAATTCTTCTTCGGGAAACAGCTAACCAGACACCAATTTTTTTAGGGTGCAATGTGGACTCTACAAAAAAAATGGGGATAAAAACTACTCCACATGCGTGTATTCTGAGAATTCACATAACCGGAGAGGTGGAACGTGGAACCAGGCTTCATCCGAAAAAAATGTCAGGTCTAATAAATCATTTCTTTCCAATACATTTTGGGTAAACCATTGAGAGTAATTCCTGCGTCTTTTAAAATCTGCGGCTTGTATTTCTTGGAATACTTGCACTTTATAAGGAAATACATTTAGCTGCTTCTTAAGAATAGTCCTGCATGTTCTTGGGACAGGCGTCTTATACAATTTGTTGGCGTATTTTGCATTATTTTACGAACGTTTACAACAAGTTCTTCTGTTCTTACAGATGGTCTTCCTGCTCCTTTTTTGTGTTGTATAGAACCTGTTTCCCTAAACACAGCCACGGTTCTTTTCAGGCAATGATAAAAATCCCCAGCAATAAAAGCAACGTTAGGAAAATGTTCGTGAAAATCGTCCATGCACAAACCCGGATTGTATTGCCATCGTTTTGTACTGTTCCGTAAAGCCCATTGTGTGAATTGTTCAAGAAATTGGAAAAATTAGCGATGAATCAAATTACTTGTAACGACTGTCAAAGATGACGGAATAACTGATTGATTGTTAATTCAGGTAGTTACTGACACCCAACAGGTATTAAGCTCTACGGCTAAGCATTATGTCCTTAGATGCAAGGCCTTCTTTGATGCAAATAATTTTTGCTCGCACGGTATAATTTTTTAAAATTCATGTTATTATATAATTTATATTTTGTCACAAATATATCTTTATTAATTAAAGGAAGAATAAAATGTTTCTTTTCCTATGATTTTAAAAACCCTAAATAATATCATCAAAAAATATTCTTGGCTAGCGGACTTTAAAGTGTCTAGCCAAGAATATTTTTCGTTGATATAAATTATACGGACGCGATTAGTCTACTTTTTATTAGCCCAAATAATGTTTTATAACATAAGGAAGAGTGAGTAATTGCTACAAAGAAGAAAATGTATTGTTGGTGACACATGCAGACATGACACAACCCTAAAAAATAGCACTTTAAGAAAATCAAGCGTTTCCGACGTTTTAAGATCCGTAATCAATGCCCCAAATTTCAGAATTTTAGCGTGGTGTTTGTATATTAGAATATTACATACATTTATTTTCAACCAATTAGAAGGCTCCTTTTTGATTATGTTGCTTATAGCAACGGGAGATTATCGCGATAATTTTGTTAGTTCCCATTAACTTAATGAAATTAATAAGTGATAATTTTTCTATCAAAAATAAAGTGCTTTATATTGGCAAAAGTCACTCAGAATAAAATCAAAATACATTTTGTTGCTAACTTATAATTTTTATTGATACTAACCAATTTGCTTTACATATCGAACACCGGGGCTAAAACAGACACATCAAAAATTTAACTAAACTCATCGGAAATATGTTTTTTTAAAACTATGTAGACCTGTAATTTCAGATGTTATGGTTGAAAATGAATTAATGTTTTTAATGTTCCTGAAATTTTAGTAATAAACCTTAGTTTTTTATACAAGTAAACTCAACTTTTATTGTAAAAATACAGTGCGTTATATAATATATTAAACTAAACTCATCGGAAATATGTGTTTTAAAGTTTTATTTGAATTTAAAACTACAGGGTGTTTTTTTAAGGTCGACGAGCGGCCATATCTCGGAAACTACTGGGCATAGAAACTCAGGAAAAGAAAAATGGTAATTAAAGTGGCCATGAGAAAATTCTGGAAATAATTTTTAAGTTCCGCATTTTGCCGCAAGAGGGCATAAGGGAAAAGTAAATTTTAAAATTTTACATAACTCCGAAAATTCCACATTAAGGTATATGTTTGATAACACCATTTTAAAGCTTGGACAATTATGCATCATTTTGGTCTTATTCTCATTGGCGTACCGACTTTAATAAGAGTGGGGGAAGCTGTTGAAAGTGTAATCATTTAAATCGCTGTAACTTATAAACGACTTATCCGATTTTAGCAAACTAAAGACTGTTTAGAAGAGAAATGTATGCACTTTCACCAATCGTACTTAGTTGTCCATAATAGTTCTCATTTTTGCTAGAGGGTGCAATTTGCAATAACAATACATTTTTTGATTTTACTCCGAAAAAATAAATCATACGGTAGAATTATGATACCATAATCGAAAAGTAGAAGAAATTTGCTAGAAAAAATATTAAAACCGCAGCTCGATATCTCCGTTCGTTTCAGAGTTATTGCCAAAACAATAATTTTTAATACAAATTGCGCCCTCTAGCAATTTTATTAGAAACTATATTGTACCATACCACGCAGCAGAATTAATTCCCGATAATTCTGCTGCTATTACCTTTATTTACCATAAAAAATTATCAATCAATAAGTAATTTTATATTTTCACACTAATAATTTAAAAATAGGATATGTTATACAAAGTGTTCTTAAAATTGAACTATTGATTCCATTTAATAAAAAGTAGGTAAGTATATCTTATATGACCTAACTATTTGGCACACCCTGTATAATTCAAAATCATTTTAAATTGTAGACCTAATGCCTCCCAATAACTTTGTTTTTAAAAAATATTTAAACATTGAGTAGTTTAGGTGCTATTTCCTGCGTTTAGAATGGGTCACCCTAAATGTACTTTTAAGTGTTAATATGGACGTGGGTATGACAAAAAAATTAATTAACTAATTATACATGTCTCTTTATTGCGTTACTTGTATTTATTATTTTATTAACGTTATCTTTTGCATATAACGGGTCTTTATAATGTGCCAAAATAATAGATAGTTTTAGCAAACACGCTAATTAAATCTTTAAATGTAGATTATACTTCTCCTCATTTTTTCGACTCGTGTTAAATGCCCAATCTTTTACTAGAGCGGTATAACTTCTAATTTATTGATTTTTGATATTGGCATAACCTATTTCAACAATTTCAATGTAAATGTTCTTCGTGTTTTCATTTAAAATAGGTTTAAACAATGCGAGTGACTACTGTGGAATTATCGCTGTTGGCTTTCGCTGCCGATAATTTATTAAAATTACCGCTGAAGTTTTTCGAAAATTGCACACCTCTGATGGTATTTTTACACATGAGGAAAATATTCGTTTTAAAAGAAACAAGAGAGCCAATCTTAAATATTGCATCGATTTATATGTTGCTCTAACACGTATTAGTACAATACGCAATAAACATAGATATATTTTTATTTTAATCTATATCTTTTTTTTTCAGACCCAAAATGAGGCTGTACCTTTTGGGCGCAGCCCTACTATGCCTCCTCCTCTCCTGCCGCGCCAACCCCATCATCGTCACCGCAGAATCGGAAAAAAATGTGGAAAACACACCGACAGACGTACGGCTCAAAGGTGAAATACAAGAAGAAACGCCAGGTGTATATAAAAGTGATACGGAAGTGAAAGTTAGTGACGAAGTTGCCGTGCAAAGTGGTGAATTAGCAGTGAAAAGTGCTGATGTAGCTGACGGAAAGCTTGCTGCACCGCTGGAGAATGAGGAGAAGAAAGAGGAAGGGAATGAAGAGAAGACTAAGCAGCCAGCTACTACTGAAACTGAAGTAGCTGAGATTGGCACCACTGGCATTAAAAAGACTAAAAAAGGTAAGGAGGCTTTGACTTTAATTCATTATTCAGCAGAAATGAACACTCAATTTCTTTCCAGTCAAATTAAAATATGTTGGTTGATATGGTTTGATTTATTTCAACAAATACGCTAAATGGATGTTTATCAGTGGCGGCTCGTGCCATTTTAGTGAAGTAGGGCCAGGTAAATCCTTAGCGCCGCAGGCAAAATTTTTTTGGGTGCCACGCCCTTTTTTGTTAATAGTTCTTGCTTTTGAAGTAGGAAAAATAAGCAAAAAGGCACCTAATTTAATTTATGAATTTACAATCATATCTTGAATAGGTATACCTAAACACGATAACAAGTTGAAACACACAAGCAATGTCAGTGGTTTCATCTGCGATAAACGGAGAGTCCTTTATTTCTTTTATGACTTCATCATGATACACATCTAACATACAGTCCAGAAGTTCATTTTGTAGGGGTTTTGATGTTCCTTTAAATACTTTCGATTTTTCAATATGATCTTTAAGAGTTTTGTCTAATTCTGAGCTGAAATTTATTAATTCACGAAATATGCCCCTATTTTCCGACGTCTCCTTTTCGTCATGACCTCTCAAAGCCAACTCAAATGCACCACAAAACCGAACGCAGTTTATAATTTGGTTTAATATGTATCTGTTTTTATCAATTTGTTCGTTTTTCTTCATTATTTCATTGTGATATGCAGAATTTAATTAAGTTTTAATGTTAATTTTACCAAGCATACTAAAATTAAATATATTGTTTAAATGTACCTTCGATTTTTCATGTGTCTTCATTTTGTCCCAGATATGGACCAAATCATCTGGACCTTTTTGGGACCAAGTTTGCTCCCCACCAAATAAAACACACATAAAACAAAATAGTCTATTAGATTCATCACAACCGCACACCCAAGTATTTTTTCCATAAATATTTCTATTAAATTAACGCAAACGCACTTTCTGTCCGCCCTGAGTTTTTTCTATATTTAAATCTGGTAACGGTCGTCCTAATTCCTTAATTTCCAATTTCTGTTCTAAGGAAATGGTAGAAAATGGAGTTTCCTTTAAAAATCTAATAGTATTCATTACTTATGTATTTCTAAAATAAAAAGTTCGTTAACCCTACATTAAATCAGCTGGCCAAACGAAAACAAATCGGGACGCGACGCGAACATCAGCTGTTTGAAACGTCTAACATCAAACGGTCAAACGAAGGGAGCCAGGCTACGTCGCCGAGATTTTTGCCTGCTTGCATTCAAGGTCATTTTCCAATGTTTTTTTTATTGAGGTGATGGCGTTTCGTCACCTCCCGTGTGCCTCGTCGCGCTTGGCGCGGAAGCTACGTTACTGTTTTACGCATAATCGCTTCCTTTTAGATGGAAATTTGCACCCGACTGTGTTCCATTTTTAAATTATTTTGCTAATTGCTTTAAAAACGAGAATATTAATTTTAATAGGTTTTGGTAATTTGTAAAGGGCAGGACGCTAGACAGGAGGGCAGCCATGGCACTGTGGCTCTACCCCACGAGCCGCCACTGATGTTTATAATATATTCGTTTTAACAACTGACTGATTCAGCTGATCCATTATTTCCCCCTAACATGACATTTTGTTTTAATATTTTGAATGTGTGTTTCTTATCTAGGTATCTATATTTTTCTATACCTATATTAAAATTTGTTCCATACCACAGTTAAAATAATTAGGAAATTGTTTACAACATTTATACACATTCTATTGTAGTTGCATAAACAACCAGTCTACAAAAGCTTTAAAAACTATAATTATTATTACTAATCGCTTTTTCTTGTTTTAGGACGAGCCCATCATCATCATAAATCCAAAGCAATTGGTCGCCAGTCATCAGATGACGATGACGTAGCCGATGATGATGACGACGACGATGACGATGACGACGATGATGACGGTGACTACTTTGACGGGTTGTTCGATGATATTTTGGGAGGTATGTCGCATCCGCATCACTATTACCTTATAAAGAAGGATTTTAACAAGAGTTGGCACTGATTTAGTTAAAAATAACAATGCCGTAGATATTTGATATTGTAAGGACGGGTTTCTTAATGACCATCGTGATTTTTGATAGAAGCTTTTAAAATCAAATTACAGTAATTAAATTCTAATCTGGTTTCTGACTGTTGATATTTACAAGCTACCAGTTATGTAGAATTCGACAATTTAACTTTAATTTTGACCATTCTTGTGATGTTCTATCTGGAATAATTATAATAATAATAAATACATTAATAATAAAAGAAAATAAGAAAAATACTTTTTTAATACAAATTTTTAGTACCTACTAATAATAGATGCACTCTCGGCTGACGATTAGCGATATGTACCCAGTCTAGTTAAGCCAAGTCGCCAATCTGAACTATGCCTACTCACCCTATAATATTACATCTAGCTGATTTTATGGTTTTGTAACGCATATGCATAAAAACTGCTGATATACAGTTGACAGGCCATTGGAATATTTTGATTTGAAGCCTGCAAATTTGTGGTTAACGGATCTTGATATGTCTAAATATTCTTAAGTCCGTATTTCTCGACCAAAGTTCTTGGTCAGAAAATTGTAAAAGTTAACTTAATTTATTTTTACGTGTAAAGCTAAAATTTGCTCCAAATCCATTTCACATTGCCAAAAAGTTGGGATTTTTTGACCAAATTGGGGGAAAAGGTAGTGTGGTATGGTGTTTTTAGTGGTTGCCAACCTATTAGCTTTTAGGGTTAGATCGTTTTGTTTCTAAAATTTGTTTATAAATAATTCGTCGAGGTGTTTTTAGTTGAAAATAGAACAAGTAAATTAAATATTACCTTATCAGATCGAAAATAAAAATCAAACAAAACAGCAAAATGATTAATCTTCGATGTTATCGCGTATCTAGAGCCTCAAGTTAAATATTGGTTGGAAACATTGTATTGATTTTAACAATTTGGCAAAAACGTGGGTTCGTGTAAAACAACATTTTCAAGCACAATTTCTTGTTCAAGAATTTAAAAAAGTTTTTGGGCAGGAATTTGGTCAATGGAATGCGGGCTTCAAATAATCACTATCATATCTTCTACAGTGAAGGACATAACTTACGCAGCATATAGGAAAAATATTTATTGTTATTTTTATGGTATTTTTTTAAATATAACAAGAAAAATGTTTTCCATAATATGCAGCATAAATTCTGCCATTCAGTATACCACAAACAATTATTTAAAGGTAATGGTTCTTCATGCATTGTTTGCGCAAGTTATTTTGTTCTAAATTATTGAAAACTCCTTAGTATTTCATGAAGTTGTTGTAGTCTAAAACTTTATGCGACTGCTGCCAACTTTACGAACACTTTAATGCTAATTGCCTCGAAAATTGTGTCTAATAATACAAAAAGTAAAGTACGTTGCGTTACTGGCACTTGATGTTAAACTAAAAAAAAATACTTCCCGTAGAATAGTCCTTCCATTATTGTAAATAAGTATGTAAATAATTTTTTTTAAGTTGTTTGTTATTTTAATAAGGCTTACTTACTTTACTTAATATAAATTACGTTTCTTGCAATCTAGCATTTACACGCAAGTATCTCAAAAACTAACGAAATATCGAGATTAATGAAGTAAGTAAAAGTTTTTTTACGTACCTATATATAGTTCCCATCTTTCATAATTTGAGGTGAAGACGTCAGAAATGACAAAAAAATATATACGAGAATATACCAAATTCATTCTGCGTAACTAGGGTCTTCTAGGAGGTATTTTATAACTAATTATAAAATCGTCTTCCTTGTCCTCAAAAATATGACTACACCCAATTTGATTTATATCCGCTTAACCATTTTCAAATCATCGCAATTTTCTAAAAATAATTTTTACTTGGGTCACCCTGTATCTCGTCAACCTATCTTCATGTCAACTATCTTATGTAGCTGTATGGCCTCTTAGTTATGGGGCACCATGTATAATAAAAAATAACAGTAAAATTACAATAAAAGTAATTCCAATTTTATGAAAATGCTTTGATCAACATTTTTTTAATAAATAATTATACTAATAAATATATTCTGCGCGTATGATAAGATGCACAAATAAACTGTCTTAATTCTGTCAAATTTTTGATTTGCTCTACTAGACAAGTATTTAAATGAAAAATGGTCATAGGAACTGACCTGATAACCTGCACTGAATGCAATTTACAAACTGCCATTGCAAAAAGAAATATGGGTTTTGCGAATTTTCATTTCTTACTTTAGGATTATTACAAAACTCATTTAATGACCTATGGGCTACAGACACAAAGCTTTTTAAATAATTAACTAACTAGAAAACTTTATTGACTGTGAAATAAATGACGTTGGCACATAAAGACTGATTAGCAAATCAAGAATTGAGCTAACTGGGCCACTCTGATTGTGGAAAAATCATTTCTGTCAATGTCATGAGCGCTTCTGGCCTATAATGCTTCTTTATCAGAATTTGCACAGTAGGTCTCTTAACATCAAGAAGACACAACAAATTAATGGTGTAAAATATTCATAACAAACTCACATATTGAAGTTTTTGGAAATATACATAATAAAAGCATTTTTGATGGACTGTTTGTTGCCATTGACACAAGGCAACAAACAGTCCATCAAGGATGTTCTTATTATATATCTTCCCAAAAAACCTTTTTTAAAATATTTAAAATTTCATTCATTTGATGCAAATTTACTATCTCACCTAGTTTACGAATGTTAGAAACATAAGCACTAGTCGTGACGTAACAGTCAGCGGTCATGGAACAGACTTTACACAATGTTTAAAAGTGTATTGAGTCCTTTGTCTTTTATTTCTTGCCGATATTTTAAAGATTATTAAATTTACAAGTTATCCATTTATCTTTTGTAGCTCTGAAGGTAGAAATCAAACTAACGTAACGTTGGCAAAAATAAGATTACATTAGTAATAAAAAGCTAGTCCAAAAAGCTCAAGAATTTCTTTTCTCCCAAATAATATGCCTGGACGTGACTTTCTCTTAAAAATAAAAAAATTAAATTACATTTCCAACTAGTTCTATCACTAGTCCATACTTACTGAAACGATGAAATACCCGGTATTTTACCCCTACTACACCAGTCAGACTGGAAAATGTTAGGAAAAAATTGATATCCAAAATTTTATTGCTGGAAACTGTTTATGGGGTAAGTATAAACGTAAAAAAGCAAAAATAGACAACTGGATCGGTCATCCCTCCCCGTGGGGGGTCGAAAGGGGGTGAAAAATGGTGTTTCGTGATTTATTGTAAAAGGAGACGTCCTAGAAAAAAATGTTTCATACAAAACCTGTAGATCATGTAAAAACCTACTACTTTTGTGAAAAGCACTTTTTCACATAACCTCAAATTTTTTTAGATAAGTGCGAAAAAACGGTTTTTGTGTTTTTTAATTTTCATTTGAAAACGTGTCAACTAATATTTATGAAATTTTAGGGAGAAATAGCTTTTCTTATAAAAAATAAGGAATTTTTTTTTGCTTTTATTTCATGGGCTGTTTTGAAGATATTTGCTTTTTTTTTTTCTTTGTATTTTTTTCAAATAAAATTTGTCCTTCGAAAAATCAATTTAAAAACTTTTGGTTGTGCTAATTTTTTTCGTTTTTAGTTACACTTTAACATGAAAAAAAAATAAGTCAAGGCGCAAAAACATCCTTTAAAATGCACAAGAAGCCAAAAGTGAGTTATACAAAAACGAATATTTCAGTATAAGTTCATAATTCGTTTAAAATTACAAACATTTTTTAAAATCAAGTACTTATTTGTATTCTATGGGAAAAATACTAAAAAAATTATTAAGAAATTTAGGTTAATTAAAATTTAAATTAGCACGAATTTTAAAATACAAAATTAGCCTAACAAACATTTTTAAATTAAATACAAAACCTGAGATTTTTTTCAAAAATAAAATAGCCGGAATAGGTGTTATTTATCAAGACACCCTGGGTAATGACGCGCCACCCTAATATGGCGTCGTTTTTGTCATCGGATTAAATATATTTATGTTTCTCTAGATTTTTAATCTAGTGCCCTTGTTTTTAAATGATGTGCTGTTCTGTGGTATAGGGGTATAGGAGCAAGTGTCATTTTGTGAACGTCGCGTCGTATCGTTCGTTAATTTAAACCAATTACATTCAGATGAGTTACGAATCTTTTTCCTTAAACAAGGAGTAGGCAACGTCAGCGATGCAGTCTACTCTTCAAAAAGTTTTCAACACCAAAATTTACGATCAATCGTCGCCTTTCTTCACTGTTTCACTGGTTGCGATACACGCTCTGGATTTGCTGGCAAAGGAAAAAAAACAAGTTTTCATTTATTATTAAAAACTCCAAACTTGACTACTTTGGTTGAACTTTTTTATAAAGAAAATGTAGACCCCACGATCATTTCTGCTAACGGCTGTACTTTAATAAAATCAATTTACAAATGTGAAAAATCCAAAGAATCACTTGATGAATTGAGGTTCAGCCAGTATAAAAAACTATCGACTAGAAAAGGTTTCAAATTAGAAAAAATACCACCAACTGTTGGGGCAGCTACGCAACACTCTTACAGATGCTATTTCCAGGTTCAAAAGTGGCTTGGAAACAATACTTTACTTGCTACTAAATGGGGCTGGAATAAAATAACAGCTAATAAGAAAGACGTGCTGTTACCTCATTTCACAGACGATCCAGTTATTCCGGACACATTACTTAAGTCAATTTCTTGTAGCTGTGAAAAAGGCTGTGGTACTAAGTGCGGATGCCGAAAGCTTGGTCTGCAATGCACTGACTTATGTGCAAAATGTCAGAGTGCTGGTAATTGTACTAATTTTGAAGAGCGAGAAAATTTGGATGGCTTTATTGATGTAGAAGATATTTTAGCTGCAAACGAAGAACCAACCATTTGCTTAAATGCTGAAAAACAAATATTTGAAGATATTTTTCACATTAGTAGTGAGGATGAAGACGGCAATGAAGTTGAAGAAAACGTTTCAGCGCAAAAAATAAATTCTAAATCAGAATCATATAATTTAAATGATGAAAGTGTACCAAAAAAACGTAGATTGGTCTAGTACTTATATTAAATATTTATTTAAAATATAATAATGTAATAATTTTGCAATTCTTGGGTTTTTCGTGAGTTATAGGTTAAGTATCTACTAGACCAAACAGGTTTTGTATACCACTTTTGTGTGATGTTACCATCATTACCATGCTTTATGTTAACATGAAGAAATTTTTTGAATTAATAATTTATATTTCGTTAAAATATATACTTGTTATTTGAATCTAGTTTACGTTTATTTTTATTAGTTAAAAAGAACCAGAGTACTTCAAAATTACCTAAAATTATTTTTTTTGTGACTCGCTTACGCAATTATACTTTTCTCGTGTTCGTAATTTTAAACGAATTATGAACTTATACTGAAATATTTGTTTTCGTATAACTCACTTTTGGCTTCTTGTGCATTTTAAAGGATGTTTTTGCGCCCTGACTTATTTTTTTTTTCATGTTAAAGTGCAACTAAAAACGAAAAAAATGAGCACAACCAAAAGTTTTTAAATTGATTTTTCGAAGGACAAATTTTATTTGAAAAAAATACAAAAAAAAAAGCAAATATCTTCAAAACAGCCCATGAAATAAAAACAAAAAAAAATTTCCTTGTTTGTCATAAGAAAAGTCATTTCTCCCTAAAATTTCATAAATATTAGTTGACACGTTTTCAAATGAAAATTAAAAAACACAAAAACCGGTTTTTCGCACTTATCTAAAAAAATTTGAGGTTATGTGAAAAAGTGCTTTTCACAAAAGTAGTAGATTTTTACATGATCTACAAGTTTTGTATGAAACATTTTTTTTAGGACGTCTCCTTTTACCATAAATCACGAAACACCATTTTTCACCCCCTTTCGACCCCCCACGGGGAGGGATGACCGATCCAGTTGTCTATTTTTGCTTTTTTACGTTTATACTTACCCTATAAACAGTTTCCAGCAATAAAATTTTGGATATAAATTTTTTCCATGTTGCACTAAACTTTTGATAACTTGACTGGTGTATACTTGGGATAATAAAATCATACAAGTGTTGGTATAAGTCGTTCCTTATATTTCAAATCAACTCGCTAAGCCACTAAAGTACACAAAAGGTGGTGTACCTTTTTTATGTCAAAATGTTAGAAGAATAAAAATATTTAATCAAAATGGGCAAACAGTGTAGGCCAAAAAAGTGGGGACCATTCAAATTAAAGTATAGGCTCCTATGTGGCGCCCTCTACAAAATGCGAAGAAACAGTGGGCAAATTTGTATTCCTTATCCCGAAAAAGTCCCATATATGAGATTTCGTCAAAATATTATGATCGTGGCAAAAGGTATTGCAAAAAAAACTGCAAATAAAATTTAACTTTTACACCCTGTAGCTCCGTTAATAATCAATTTTCGAAAAAATGTTATAGGAAGAGATAGCATTTAGTTTTGGTCTAGAATTATCCCCTAAATATTTTGCTCATCATTTCCGGACACCCTGTATACTTGTATACTTGTGGAGAAACCTTCGTGTTTGCTTTACCCCTTTACTTACTAAACGAAACTTAATGTTAAACAATATATGCAGGATCTTCCTAAATGTCTTTAAAAATGTCGGGTCTTCCTAATTATAAAAATTAATTTAGGTAAGTATTGTCAGTTTTTTTTTTGGATTATGCAGATATTAGCTTTGGTTTAAACCTATTTGCTTCAAAAATAAACGAATTTTAGCATATAACTTTTTTTATTAACTTAAGAAAAACTAGAATTAATGAGAAATATAAAATTTGACAAATATTTTTAAAGAAAACATTAAAAAGAACTTTTAAAAATAATTTGAGGTCTTTAATCTGGTGGTCGCTATAAAAAAATAAATATTTTTTTGTTTTTTTTTTAATAGAAGAATTCGTTTTAACACATATCTTTTAATTCTTAACAACTTTTACAAATGAAAATTTTGTCTGAAACGAAAAATAAGAGCTCTTTACTCTTAAGCAACTTTAAAAAAATTGAATCTTCCTCGTATGCTCTTGCTCTATAGTTCTTTTCTATTTTAATAAGCGCTTTTTTAGTTTAAGTGGATGCAGAAACTTTTATTAGGAAAGAAATTTTCCAAGACATCAATAATAAAAAAAGTTTTCCATGTGGAGCCAGAATTCTGCCGGTTACCTACTGTATATTAGTATAGATTAATAAAACCTTTTCTTTGACTATACAGTGTCCGCAAGAAAGTCCGGATCAAATGGGATTTTTTTAAATTATTAGGTATAGGTAAAAATTGAAAAGGCAGTTAGTTTTTGCTTACTTAAAAACCAAAAATGACGTATACTGAAGCAGCTGCACGACTTGCGTTACCTGTCAAATTTGACATTTTTAATAAAATAGGTTCAAAAATGCCCTTATTAACAAAATATCGAAAAACTTTATTCGAAAAAGTTGTTTATTTAGGCATTTTTAGTCTCTGTTCGAAATTTTGACTGTCTAATACAAATTTTATTTTTAGCCAGGTTCTTGAAAATTTTGATCAACCCTCGTAGATTAACTTTTATACATCGATGTAAAACCATTTGCCTTTACTTCATTTGTAATCTTAATGCAATTTTGTGTAAAATTTTTGTTTCCTATTATTTGTTTTGCTTCAAAAACTGAAATTGTTATTGATTAGTATGTAATGTTTGATGCAAAGTTTATCTAATTACATCAGTTTTGCCAAAACCGACGTTTCCTATTTTTCTTAAGTTAGTAAACAGATGTACAAAAAGAAAATATTAGGAAGCTTTCGTTGAAATTTTACTTAATTAATATTGGATTAAAAAGAATATATATTAATCGCTCGAAACATTTTATTCAACAAAAATATAGTTTAATATAATTAATTTAATTTAATATTAATTAAGTAACATTTCAACGAAAGCTTCCAATATTTTCTTTTTGTACATCTGTTTACTAACTTAAGAGAAATGAGAAACGTCGGTTTTGGCAAAACTGATGTAATTAGATAAACTTTGCATCAAACATTACATACTGATCAATAACAATTTCAGTTTTTGAACCAAAATAGGAAACAAAAATTTTACACAAAATTGCATTAAGATTACAAATGAAGTAAAGGCAAATGGTTTTACATCGATGTATAAAAGTTAATCTACGAGGGTTGATCAAAATTTTCAAAAACCTGGCAAAAAATAAAAATTGTATTAGACTGTCAAAATTTCGTATAGAGTCTAAAAATGCCTAAATAAACAACTTTCTCAAATAAAGTTTTTCGATATTTTGATAAATAATGGCATTTTTGAACCTATTTTATTAAAAATGTCAAATTTGACAGGTAACGCAAGTCGTGCAGCTGCTTCAGTATACGTCATTTTTGGTTTTTAGGTAAGCAACTGTATAGCAACTCTAGGTAAAAGTAATTGGTGTTTTTTTACATACTTTCACCACATAATAGATACATATTTTATATAAGATTTTTTCGAATAGCTTTTCAGCGTTATCGCACATTGACAACATCTTTAAATGCTCCCGTTCAATCTGTGTACTAGGCAAACCTCGACTGACTGAAACAGTACGGGTCAAAAATATTTGACTGTCTATCAAGAATATATTTTAAGTTAAATTAACATAACGCGATGCAGCGATATCATTGATTATCTAATATCATACGCTTTTTTTTCAGACGATGACGATGACGACGACGACGACGATGACGACGACGATGATGACGATGACGACGACGACGATGATGAAGATGAACCCATATCCCCAGTCGTGACCAACACCGCTCAACTGCCATCCGCCCAATCGATCGCCGCCCAAAATGCCGCCGCCATCGCCGCTCAAGCAGCTGCTCAATCTGCTGCGGCTGCTGAACAGGAACAGACGCCGGACGAACAGTTGAACGCGGTGGAAGAGGCTGAAGGAGAGAATGAAACTGGTAGGACTATTTTCGTAGTAACTTAAAAACAAATTTTATTAGACCCCTTTTAAAGCTTTAATAAGTAATGACCAGGTATCAGTCTGGCTAATGAGAGATAAGAAAATGTCATTTACGAAACTTCAAAGACGTTACTACCTCCTTAGTGTAAATAACAGCAGTTAAAAAGACGTGTTCTTTAGTGTTTGATGTTCAACTTGTCTACTAAATTTCTGTAAGATCGGCGATGATCATTGACCAGTTCTGTTAGTCCCTTGCGAATTTAGAAATGGGGAAAGGTCAAATAAGATACGGGAAAAATATAATTATAGAAGAACATCGGTGACGTCAAATAGTATATTTGCAAATTTAAGTTAGGGGTTAGGTTATAGAGTGGCAGACTCTTGATAGGTACTGTCCAAGCAGTCTCACGTAGTCCTATGACGACCGTTGATGCCATACGTGTTCCGCAGAACCCATCAGCATGAGATCCCTCTTGGTTAACGCAGAAGGACAACTCATTCAAACCAGCCACTACTGGTTGATAAACTTAGTCAGTAGACCCAGTTGTAAGTTTCTCACTTCATCGAAAATATTGAAGAATGGTTCGCCCAGGGAATTAAATCTTTTTCTTGCGAGGCCAGGATATTTACACAATAAATAAATGCAAATTTTTGAGTCACCCAGTATAAATGTAAACTATTATTAGAAATCAAATTAAAAAATCCGCAGATCTTGCATTTTACGCAAGTATCATAGGCGTATTGAAAATACCTACCACATACATGCAGTGGCGAGAAGTAAACCATTATATCACAGATTACTCCTATCTGTGAGTATGTAACGTGTTGACACAATGGAGCCGCTATCACGCGTTATTATGACGGCATGGATGCTCCGCTTTAGTTTGAAATAATAATTAAATTATTATACTTAGAAATGTGTAAATTTGACTCTTTTGTTAAAATAAAAAATTGGTATAAGTATCCATATAAATGTAAAAATAATAGGTTTATAACTTCTAAATAACATTTCACAGCTGTTTCAGAGATATTAACTTTTTAGTTTTTTTCACCTTTCTAATGTCTTTAGCCCCAACTTCCTTTGTTTTCAAGACCGCCGCGCTATTGTTCTTAGTTCCAGAGATATTCACTTTTCAGTTTTTTTCTGCTTTTTTGAAATATTCTCCCCCGACTTTCTATGTAATACGCCAAGACCGCCGCGCTATTTCGCTTTGTTTCAGCGACATTCATTGTTTAGTTTTTTTTTCAATTTTTCCATTTTTTACCCCCAACTTCCTTTGTAATATTTCAAGACCGCCGCGCTATTGTTCTTAGTCCCAGAGATATGCACTTTTTAGTTTTTTCTGCCTTTTTGCAATCTTCGCCCCCGACTTTCTTTGTAATACGTCAAGACCGCCGCGCTAATTCGCTTTGTTTCAGCGACATTCACTGTTTAGTATTTTTTCCACTTTATTAAATTCTTTACCCCCAACTTCCTTTGTAATATTTCAAGCCAACCGACCTATTTTTCTTAGATCCGGGGATATCCACTTTTGACCACCGGTCTAAGTGACCCTTATGTCTAACTGACCTGTCAGTGTGACCTTTCATTATTACCATTACCGCTAATCACAATAAATTATTTATTTCAGGATTTACATATGTGATACAATCTTGACTAATTATTCTTAAATTGATTTATTGGTTTATTTTTTTTTATTCCTACAATTTATCAGAGCTCCCGATCAATAATAATTACTCTAGCCGGTTTTCCTATATCTAACTTAAGAATATACATGACGTAACATAAACAAAGTAATCTAAATGGGTTTCGTCGAACGAAATCCCATCAATAAGGTCTGTGATATCGTATTTCAAGAGGTCAGCATCCTTCATTTCTTACACAACCTTGACCTACCTAAACCGCCAAGCTCTAGCGTGACGCTCGTTCATTTTTCATGAAATGGACCCGTATATACGCAACCAGTAGTATTTTCAATACTAAAAACACAGCACACAGAACACAAACAAGAATTATTATTACTGGCGATAAATCACAGGCGGCATGGGAATACGAGCGTGTGAGGTATCTACCGAAGACTGGCATCTTTCTCGCACAGCCGACAGCGGCCGGTTCTTATCTTCATTAAATAAGCAAAATAAATCAATCCCTTTTCTTACATAACTCAAATAAATTGATAATATTTAAAAAGTTTTTAAACAATTCTTTTAAGCTCTGCTAAGTGATTTCATACCAGTTGAATCTAAAGTATAAACTTAAGACTTTTTAGTTGATAATCAAAAGCTTCAACGAAAGCTAATTTATTATTTCTTTCCAGGTACGGAAGTAGTTCAAGACGGTGAAAATCCCGAATCCCTGATCGAAAAAGACCCCATCGACGACGAACCCATAGCTCAGAATGCCGTCCAACAACCCATCATCGTCCAACCGGTCCCCGCAGTTGAATACGCCGCCCAAGATGACGATGATGACGATGATGATGACGACGACGATGATGATGATGACGACGACGATGATGACGATGACGTATTAGGTGACGTAATCGGTGACGATGACGACGATGACGATGACGACGATACTGACGATGACGATGACGACGACGACGATGACGACGACGATGACGATGACTTAGGCAGTGTTATTGACGCTAGAAACTTGCGCGAGTCTAGGTCGAAGAAGCACCATCACAAAAAGGGGAAGCACCACGTGAGGAAGCATCACAGTCGAGGAGGCAAACATCAAGGCGGTGAGCACCCTGAGGGGCAAAATAAGACAGATACTAAGAAAGTTAGATAGAGATAGGGTAAAGTAATTTTTAGCAAAATTCGAAGTAGGCATTGAAAGAGTTCTTGGGAAGACCAAATTATTACCTCTTTTCATATCGAATGTGAAAAAAATATTGACATGACACCTAGTAGTATTGTTACCATAGAAAAATGGTTCTTCTAATGCTTTTTTTGTTTAGTTACTAAAGAAGTTTTAGTAATATAAATAATGTCATTATTGCCGATGCGAAACCAATCGTATAAGGTTTTTATAGTTTATAAATAAAATATTTTTGGTCCTTTCTTCGTCCCAAAAACCCTTTCTTCTGGATAAATAATTTATCTTTGTCTTTGTTTCAAATTAATTGTTTTGCTAAAAATTATTACTCAACTTGTTGCTACACTGAAATACCTTCGAAGCTTTAAAAAACATTTGCAAATTTAAAAAATATTTTTTGGCCCGGACGATTTAAAAATTTACGCTTTTTTACAGGTAAGGATTAAAACTAATTACAAAAATTTCCAGAAATTAATTTTATTAAGCAAATTTTACTTATTCTAAGTACAAATACCACGAATATGTTATGAAATATTGCGCAAACAGGCCTTTTTGTATATTAACCGGAAAAAAAGTAATTAAAATCGAGATAAATTAAATAAGAAACATAGGAAAAACCAGAAATCGGTAGTTTTCCATAAAGAAACTTAAATACCTAAATTATAGGAACCATTTAAGTTGGCAAAAGCTTGCCTTAATATTTATAATTTTTCCAATTATAGTCTAAATTATTTTTATCTCTTTCTTCAAGAATCTTATTAATAATTTTCTAATTATGTATTTACAATAATTATTAATTATACGGCGTGGCCAAAAAATTGTAAAAATTGGACCTTAACCTCTAGTTTAAGAAATTATTCTTTACAATTTAAACACATTGCCACCAGTTTAGCTGATTGGTTAGTAAGTTATTAGCCAAATAAGGAGTACCTAATAGATGTAAAAAAATTGATTTGTTTTGAGAGTAACATTTATTTGATATTAGTAAAATGCCAAGGAAAGAAAAACAACCCTTTAATATTAAATAATTTAGGGTAAATTTATTTTTAAAAGTATCCAAAATTTAACTTTTTTTGGCCATCCTGTATATTTTTAATTAAAGTTATTGCTTTTTCTATGTACAAAACTGACCTCGGCTTCCGCCGTTTTTTTTTCAAATATTATTTCTTTGGTTTTACTATTTTTAAAAGCCAAAATGTTTAGTTTTCTTGGCTAAAATCATCATTTTGAAATAAACAAAGACCTTCTATAAAATTAGATCATATTGATCTCTTTATAATATATCCAAAAAAGCAACATTTAGGTTTTTAATAAATAAGTTTCAAATTCTTAGTAGTGTGTAGTTTAGTAGTTTTAATAATTTATTTCCCTTTCTAGTATTTAGTTATTTATTTATTTATTTTATTTATATCAGGCATTATCCTAGGTAAATGTCACATACCTAGTGATTACATTTTTTAAAAGTTATACGTTGTACAAAATGAATTTCTACGCGCGTCATTAAGACGGGATTAGAGAAAAAATCCATTCTGCATATAAGAAATTATTTATTTTTAGTAATTTTTAAAGTAAACGTTCTTTGACAGAGTTCCAAGTAAACGTAATAAAAATGTAACTTAACAGTTCTTGACAACCCATGGCGTGACTTCAAATTTTGAAAACTTCATCTAGTTAATAACTATGACAAAATGCCACCAACTTAAAAAAACTAAAAATATTAAAAATGTGATCGTCACGATTGCAAACTACGTCAGCAGTGACGTGTAGCGGCATTTGTTTTGTACGAACTTAATAAAAGCAGGGTTTCAAAAAGTGCTCATTTGAACTTATTTGAATCGCCGTTTTATACTGACTATTTTAAATTGAACAATATATGTTTTATAAAAAAAATACATAATTGGTGTTTTATTGTCAAAAAATCCCCACAACTAACCTTTGAAACCAGTAGGTCGTTTTATGTTCATTCACTTGTGACATCTACTTAGCCTAATGCACTAATACTTTCTTCTCTCTTGCTCTAGTTCTAACATTGCATGTCCGGTCTTTTTTTTCTCTCATCTCTTTTACCAGCATTTTACATCCTTTTTAACATTTGCGAATAAGATTTGCTTATCAGAAGAATGTCTAACATTTGGTGAACAGGAGAAAGGCATTACGGAGGTAAGTGGATCGTTAAATAAATTTGAATAAAATGTAGTTTGTAGATGGTTAACAAAAATGTCCCACAAATAAAGATGTATTTCTCACTGCCTAAGGAGACAATATCGTACGCCTAATCAAGACTGATCATTAGGATCTTGGAAAAGTTGCAAAATTTATTAAAAAAAAAATCAGCAAATCGAATAGAAACATGAACAATAACATGTATAACACTCATCATTTTTAAAATTTTAATTTTTTTTTCGAAATTACTTTTTACTGGTATAGTTTGATAATCTATACTTATACAATGCCTGGTGTTATGATCATGCAAGGTCTTATTCCCCTGAAATGTCATGTTTGATTTTTCTTCTTTTAAAATAATAGAGTGAATTAGAATACATATTTTAAATTTATAAATGTTTTGAACTTATAAATACCCCTTCGGTCTATATAGATTAACAGTAATTTGTGTATGCATTTAATAACTTTATTTTGCAATTTTTTAATTGTTTTAAGTTTGATAAACAAGCAGATCCCCATACAGAAGCTAAGTATTGTAATTTCGAATATATTAATGAAAAATATATATTTATTAACGATTTCAAAGGAATGTAATATCTAGCTCTGTACAAAACAGATACCAAAGGATATATCGAGTTTATAATATACTGGATATGACCTATCCAATTTAAATTTTCGTCTAAAACTAATCCAACATTTTTTGTCGTTCTTGAATATTGAATATTTTCATTATAAAAGGTTAAGGGTTTAATGATAGAATTTATTTTATTTTTAATTATAAACATGAAAGAAGATTTTTCCGGTGTTTTCCAAATTCTAGTAAGTTTTATTTTCTTAGACAGATCTGTGTGCATTCCGTATTGGTATTGATACTGTGGGATATTTTTGATAACAGTAGAGTAGTTGCCATAATATAGTAATATAATATAGTGAATCCAGAATTTGGCATGACTATTAACTATTAGACAAAAGGACTATGACTAATTTTTGACTAAACACGCACGAAGAAGCATTGGGATGAAGCATTACGAGCATGGGAGCAGTATTTGGTCTTTTTGGATCAGGGATTTTTGAAATGAGTATAATTTAATTTTATTTATTTTTTAAAGTAGTTTGTAGATTAGGCTTTCTTTAAGGATTGTTACGAAAATATTTAATTTATTTTAACACATTTTACTGTGACTGTTTGAAGGTTGGAGACAATGGTGTTTCTTGAATGATGAAAGAGTTTTGGACTTCCATTGTCTTTATTTGTTTTAAATCACAACGTTTCAACTGGTAAGTATATCCAGTCGTCTTATAACTAAAGTAACTACAAGACTATTTATACTAGCTAGGTGCACCGAAGCATAACTGAGGTGGGTGCAGTCATGCGTTCAGTTGGCACGCAGGAAGCTGCTGCTATTCACCAGAATCCAGGCTGCTTTAGTAAACCATCATTAGACATAAGAAATATCTGGAAACCTTTGTTAGATAGATGTAATCTTAGGATAAGATTGCGTGCCAACTGAACGCATGACTGCACCCACCTTAGTTATGCTTCGGTTCACCTAGCTAGTATAAATATAGTCTTGTAGTTACTTTACTTATTTAGTATTCACCTGAAGACGACTGGAGATACTTACCAGTTGAAACGTTGTGATTTAAAACAAATAAAGACAAGGGAAGGCCAAAACTCTTTCATCATTCAAATTTTACTGTATTTTCACCCAATTAAAATTTATTTGTTCCCATTTATAGTCTATCAGGCGGTGGACCGCCAGAGTAAACATGGAAAATCCCACATGAATTTTTCCACTCTCAAATATTGGCTTTCCTACTAACTTTAAAGCGAAATTGTATTAGGCTTTTTTGAAGGTCCTCGCACACCATTTATACTTATGTAAATTGCGCAGAAGTATGTAGTGATGGCTTTCCTACAGTGTTACCAAGAAGCCTGGTGCTAATTCCATTACTTTCTTCTACATGGAACGAAAGTTCCAAATTTGCATTATTTTTTGTGCTCTACTATCGAGTACATCATTATTTTGCTCTAAGAATAAGAACAATATTCAGGCAACGTTGCAGATATCATTTCGGATACTCTCCGAGAACTATTTTCCCTGTAGACTAGGGCTGGGCGATATTGAAATTCCAATATCGAATATCGATATTAAAAAAATATCGATATAGTCGATAATATCTGTCAAATTTTAATTTTTTTTTTTAAATAATTTAAAAGTGGGGTTATTTCTAAAAAAATCGAAAAAAGTTATTAGAAAAACTTTTTCTAAATGCAGTTTCTAGCCCACATGCAATTTCAGCTGCATAAGATAATTTTGATTTTTACCTATATTTTGTAAATTGCACCACTTTTGCAAAATAAGACTCAACGCAACCTACATAAAACTTCTCAGTTTTCACAAGGCTTTATTTCAGATACATTTTCTTTAACGTAGCGCCATAATAAATGTGTGTTTTTCTACATAAACGTTATTATGGCATAGCTTAATAATAAATTAATTATAATATAGGGGTTTTAAATTAAATCGTTGAAAATAGATAAACTTTACGTTGTTAAACTAAAATTTATTTTCCACTTAAAAAACACTTTACTGAAGACAATGTGTTCTTTTTTATCTTAATATTAAGGTGTATTACTTTCAGACACAAACTACGTTTTCAAAAATATGAAGTTACCTTATACAGGGTCAAAAACAAATAAACTTTGCATCACATGCGACCAAATTTTAATAGCCCAATTTTGATTTTGTAGAAAAACACACATTTAATCTACCGCTACTTTAAAGAAAACGTATCTGAAATAAAGCGTTGTCAAAACAAAGAAGTTTTATGTAGGTTGCGTTGGGTCTTATTTTGCAAAAGTGGTGCAATTTACAAAATCTAGGTAAAAAATCAAAATTATCTTATGCAGCTGAAATTTTGCATGTGGGCTAGAAACTGCATTTAAAAAAACTTTTTTTAATAACATTTTTCGATATTTTCAGAAATAACCCCACTTTTGAATTATTTTTTGGAAAAATTTAAAATTTGACAGATAATGCGAATCACGTGACTACTATTTTTTCGCTTAATTTTCATCTCGATCGAAGCAGAACTTGATGCCAAAGTCAAATTTCATATAAAGTTATTAATAAAAAAAAATCCCATATGATGCGGACTTTGCTGGTGACACTGTATAACTTTAGTTAAAAAATTAGAAATATTACAAAAAAGGTTTCTAAAAATTATATTCAATAAAGATTATCTTTATCCTTCAAAAGAATTATATTCAGAAACAAAAAAGTTGAATATAAGACAACTTTACATTTATAACATCTTAATATATATATTTAAAAATAAAAACCTTATACAATTCAACAAAATTTAAAAAATTGATTTCATTAAAAAAATTTAAAGTCGAAATAAAAACATGGATATTAAAAACAGACAATTTGAAAATATTTTTAGAAGTACTTTAATTAATTAATATTGTTCTGAATAATTTACATAAGTAATATTTTTTACTTAAAAATTATAAATTAATAATTTTATTATAGGTAATATATTTCTTCAAAAAAAACTGCGTTTATACTATAAATTAGAAATTTGCATCAAATGCGACCAAATTTTAATAGCCCAATTTTGATTTTGTAGAAAAACACACATTTAATATGGCGCTACTTGAAAGAAAATGTATCTGAAATAAAGCATTGTCAAAACTAAGAAGTTTAATGTAGGTTGCGGTGAGTCTTATTTTGCAAAAGTGGTGCAATTTACAAAATATAGGTAAAAAATCAAAATTATTTTATGTAGCTGAAATTTTCCATGTGGGCTAGAAACTGCATTTAAAAAAACGTTTTCTAATAACCTTTTTCGATATTTTCAAAAATAAACCCACTTTTGAATTATTTTTTGGAAAAAATTAAAATTTGACAGATAATGCGAATCACGTGACTACTATTTTTTTGCTTAATTTTCATCTCGATTGAAGCAGAACTTGATGCCAACGTCAAATTTTGAATAAAGCTATTAACACGTTCACGATCGCTATTCAAAAATTTGACATTGCCAGAAACCGACTCACTGTTAATTAGGAGAGAATATTAACACCTGTTTTTACATAAATTTTAAGGTTATGTCTATAAGAACGATCAAATCCTGAAACCGCGCGGCATAGAGATGTGCCAGACATCACCGGAAATTATAGTCAAATCGCGTCCGTCGCCGCTAAACCGTCGTGGAATTATTTGCATTTAAACGCAATAGGATCGATGGCACATATATGTGACAGCAGTTTCTAGGAAAAACTATTCGTCACATATATGTGTCGCATGGTCGTGAACGTGTTAATTAAAAAAATCCCATATGATGCGGACTTTACTGGTGACACTGTATATCAATATTTTCTTATGTGCCCTGTAAAACTCCGTACCCTCATTTCAAGGTAGAGACTCTAATTATGAAAACATGAAGAAAAAAGATTGAATTAAACATTGGTCCTTAAATGTGTTATAAGGACGATATTGAAATTCCAATCGAATATCGATTCAGTCGATATATCGATAATATCGATATTTTATTTTTTTAATATCGCTTATCGATATATCGATAAAAATATCGATATATCGAATTTTGGCCCAGCCCTACTGTAGACCCACTTAATAATAATAACAATTATAATAATAAAAGGTCTTTATTTTTAACTCGGCGAATTTCAGCAGAGCTGCTTTTAACCGAGCATACAAAATTTTATAAATATAACAAAATAAGTTACAATTCATGTTGGATATAATATAATATATACAGTGTGTGTATAAAGTCTGGAAACGGCTTAATAACATCACAATTTACTGGCCGATTTAAACCAAATTTGGTACAGTTGTGTAAGAGGATCTAACGCACCGAATGACGATATTGGCGTTTTTGCCAGCTTTTTAATTCGCCTTGGAATTCGAACGAATTTTATATTTTTTAATATAACACCCAGTATATTTTTACATTTTTAAATTCCACATAAAATTATAATTATTTTTTATTAAATGCATTATTAGTCTATACTTCATAGTTTCCGAGATATTGACTCTCGAAAAGTGACATTTTTGAACTTTGACAGCTTATAACTTTCTAACAATACGTCTTAGAGCAAAACGGCTTACATGTCCCTATCTTCAATTTTTATTATCTTCCCAAAAAAATCAACTTCCAGTTAAACCGGAACAACTATATTTCCTGCTTTCGAGTTACATCCGGTTTAACCGGAAGTTGATTTTTTGGAAAGATAATAAAAATTGAAGATAGGGACATGTAAGCCGTTTTGCTCTAAGACGTATTGTTAGAAAGTTATAATAATAATAATAATAATAATAATAATAATAATAATAATAATAATAAATAGCCTTTATTTATATAATGCAGCCAGTAAATAACAATGTAAAATTTCACTGAGGTGGCGAGATCTAGCATGGCTACTCATCTAACCACCAAAAAAATAAGCTGTCAAAGTTCAAAAATGTCACTTTTCGAGAGTCAATATCTCGGAAACTATGAAGTATAGACTAATAATGCATTTAATAAAAAATAATTATAATTTTATGTGGAATTAAAAAATGTAAAAATATACTGGGTGTTATATTTAAAAATATAAAATTCGTTCGAATTCCAGACAAACTAAAAAGCTGGCAACAACGCCAATATCGTCATTCGGTGCGTTAGATCCTCTTACACAACTGTACCAAATTTGGTTTAAATCGGTAAATTGTGATGTTATTAAGCCGTTTCCAGACTTTATACACACACTGTATAATACATTCAATGTTATTCATACTAAAATGAAATGTTAAATAACAAAAACCATCAAGCATCAATAGTGATCTATCTCAAAAGTAGCCAAAACCTGGGTTATTTAATACCACAGAGCAGAGGAACAGAAAAAAAAACAACAACAAAAAAAAAGCCGGGATAAATAATCAGTATTTTTGAAGCCAAATATTTTTATAGGTAGTTTTAATCATTGTAATTTTTTCTTAAATACCTTTAGATTGGCTAATTAGAAATGAATACAATTTGGTGTGTAAGTCCATCATACAAGTACCTTCAAAAAAGTCCAATACAATTTTGATGTACAATTAATACGGAAGCGAATATTTGAGGGAAGCAAAGTTTTCATAGGAATTCCTATGGTCTGGCGGTGCTCCAGCCGGCATAAACGATCATAAAAATTTAATTGACTTGTCCGTTTCTTTGTGACGATATATTTTTAACTATGTAAAATGAAACGAATATACAGGGTGTCCGGAAATAATGAGCAAAGAATTTAGATGATAATTCTAGACCGAAAATAAATGCTATCTCTTCCTATAACATTTCTTCGAAAATTAATTATTAAAGGAGTTACAGGTGTTAAATTTAAATTTTATTTGCAGTTTTAAAATACATAAGTTACTAATGATATGGGGACGATATATTTAAACAAATCTAGTTGAAAATTTTGTCAAATTCATATTATGATACGATATGCCAAACTAATGAGTAATAAAATAAGTAGTTTGTTGTTTACAAATTAAACAAAGTAAGAATATATTGCTAAAATTGGCCACCGACATGCTCCAAGCATAAATTCACACATCTCTTCAAATTTTCGAAAGCGTTGACCAGCATCTCTGGAGAAATGTTACCACATTCTTGGATAATCCTTTCTTGTAATTGTTCTAAATTTGCAACTGGTGTTTTAAAAATAGTGTTCGTTAAATGAGGAAAAACGAAGTAATCCATAACGGTTAAACGAGGTGATCTAGGTGGGAATTCAATGTCTGATCGAAAACTGATCAATCTGTTGTCAAAAAAAATTGTGTAAGTAGTTAACAGTTTTGGCGGTTGCAGCGTCCTGTCGAAAATATCCAAAACGTAGTTCGTCGCCAAGTAATTGTTCCACAAATGGATTCAAAATATTGTCTCTATGCCGCTGTGCTGTAACTGTGTCATGAAAAAAAATAAGACCAACAATTCTTCTTCGGAAAACAGCTAACCAGACACCAATTTTTTGAGGGTGCAATGTGGACTCTACAAAAAAATGGGGATTTTCACTACTCCGCATGCATGTATTCTGAGAATTCACATAACCGGGGAGGTGGAACCAGGCTTCATCCGAAAAAGATGTCAGGTCTAATAAATTAATTCTTTCTAATAAATTGTGGGTAAACCATTGTGAGTAATTCCTGCGTGTTTCAAAATCTGCGGCTTGTATTTCTTGGAATACTTGCACTTTATAAGGAAATAAATTTAGCTGCTTCTTAAGAATAGTCCTGCATGTTCCATAAGATCTTCCCACTTCTTGGGACAGGCGTCTTATACAATTTGTTGGCGTATTTTGCATTATTTCACGAACGTTTGCAACAAGTTCTTCTGTTCTTACAGATGGTCTTTCTGCTCCTTTTTTGTGTTGTATAGAACCTGTTTCCCTAAACACAGCCACGGTTCTTTTCAGGCAATGATAAAAATCCCCAGCAATAAAAGCAACGTTAGGAAAATGTTCATGAAAATCGTCCATGCATAAACCCGGATTATATTGCCACTCACCATTTACTCTAACCCCGTTTCGAATATACGCTTCAACCATGAATGTTTTGTGCTGTTCCGTAAAGCCCATTGTGTGAATTGTTCAAGAAATTGGAAAAATTAGCGATGAATCAAATTACTTGTAACGACTGTCAAAGATGACGGAATAACTGATTGATTGTTAGTTCAGGTAGTTACTGACACCCAACAGGTATTAAGCTCTACGGCTAAGCATTACGTCCTTAGATGCAAGGCCCTCTTTGGTGCAAATAATTTTTGCTCGCACGGTATTTTGTATCTCCGAAATCATCTACTTTTAGACTGAGGTATGTTGGGTTAGATCGTCATATTTAAGCCTCAGGAATTTGTGGTAGCATTTTTCCGCACCTTTTAGAGAAAAGAGTTAAAGAGGGCTTCCAAAAAATGAAATGGCGAATGCGTCACTAGTTCTAGCTCTTAATGGAAAAAGTGCCGGGCAAAGCTGCTTGTTGATTTTTGTTAATTATATTGTTTCCGTACTGTTTCTACATATTTAAATTAGCTTAAATAAGTCATAACAATTAAAAATAATTTATCTTGGCGTTCCATCGCGTGCTTCACACGTAATAAGCTAATTAGACGTGCACGGTTCGTGCTTACCAAGTGAAACAATCCGTTAAATAACTACATTTGTTAAAAACTGACATAAATCGCACATCTATGTAATTTGTCACGCTTACACATGTAACCAATTTTACAGCGCTATAAGTTTGTATAGTACTCTCAGAATTAACCGAAATGCAACAGATATACGAAAGCTATTCAAATTTAATGGTTGGTGTTCCTTTGTTAAGAGAAAAAAAACGTGGCCGCGGTTTGCGATATTAAAAATTTCTGCTATCAAAAGTTATTTCTATTAGTGTTTTTCCTTAAGAGCAAACACTACGCGAATTCGTTTTTCGATCAATATTTTGTTACTTCCTCGTTTAATCTAAAAATCGGCTAAAACCGTAGACATGTACCTTTAGATAAGCAAACAATAATCACGAAAGTGACAAATTTATGGCCTCGCGCATGTAAACAAAGCTACAACGGATTAGACATGCGCACTGCAACATTATCATTTTGACGAATGGAAAAATAGACTGGTTCGGGCTTTAAAATTTAAGTTTTTGTTCAAGAAATTATAAAAGTTGAACTTCAATTTTATTTTTACGTGTAAACAGCTCAAATTTGCCCCAAATTCTTGCCAAAAAATTGGAATTTCTTCTCAATTTTCTTGATCAGGTTGGGAATTAAGTTAGTGATTTCTAGCATTTTTAGTAGTTGCAAACCCATCAGATTTTGAGGATAGAAAATTGTTTATAAGGGCTTGTTTCTAAAATTTGTTTAAGAATGATTCGTCATCATGTTTTTAGTTTAAATAGAAAGAGAACAAGTCACTTAAATTATAAAACTTCGAACATAAAAAGCAACCAAAACCAGCAAAATAATCAATCTTCGATGTTCTCGCGTACCTAACCTCAAGTCAAATATTAGTTAGTATGTAACTTGTATTGATTTTTACAATTTGAGAGAAACTTGGGTACGTGTAAAACATTTTCAAGCAAAATTTCTTGTTCAAGAATTTGAAAGAGTTTTTGTCCGAGAACGTGACCCGTGAAATACTTTCACCCTTGGATTAATATAAACATACCTAGGTATTTACTTTTTTCTTTTATATAATATAAGTATAGAGAAAAGTGTCTTTTAAACTTTTTAAAGCAATATTTTGCCCGAAAAATAGGCGTGCCTAATTAGATTGCAGGGCTGCAAATAAAATATACCAAAACATGCATCGGGATAATCTGTCTTGGTGTGTGTTTCTCTTTATTTGCATACCTTATTTGTGTAGCCTAGGCCTAGTTAGATGTTTTACGGAAGTAGTCCATTATCTCAAAGTGGAGCTGTAGAGATATAGGGGAAAAAACCCGCAGTCGTCTCCACAAATATATTAAAAAAGGTCAAATTAATGTGGTGTACCTGATTCAATGTACAATCAGTTTGTTATTTGTTTACAATGTACGGGTAGAAGAAGAAAATTAATTCCTTTCGAATTTTATTACCACTTTTTAATCTGTATTCGTCTAAGCACTCAAAATGTCCTCGTCTCATTCATGGTTTTTAGTTTTTAATTTTTATAAATCTTTTACATTCCTAGTATTAGTGGCACTTGGGCCCTTCGGTGTTGATGATGGTACTCTCTAGTACCGAAACATGTATTAATTTGACCTTTTTTAATATATTTGTGGAGAGGACTGTGGTTTTTGTTCCCTATATCTAGTTAGATGTGTTTAAATTGATCATAATAAAATAAGGCTATATATCGAGATACCTACATCACTACTCCATACTTACTGAAAATACGAAATACCCGGTATTTTACCCCTATTTGGGCATAACAAAATAATACAACGGCTGTTACTAGGCCTTGTTTATGTTCCAATCGGAGTCACTAAAAGCACAATTCAATAAACTACACAAAAGCTAGAAATCCGTAAATAATAATGACCCACAATAAACAAGGAATCCACAGAGCCAGTTCTGGAGTGTATTTTGAGCATGTCGATAAAGAAGGACAGGTCGATAACAAAAGGTTTGTGCGCATGCCCAATTCTGTTGGGAGGGAAGACCGGTAAGCCGTGCGCTCCGACGCATTTTTTCACCCATAAAACTGGAGAACTGGTTTTTTTTTCGCATGCGCAAGGCCATATATTAGCCACTTTCATAATTATTGTTTACTGATATAAAAGTATATGCCAGAAACCTTTACCTTTAGATCCTTACAGAATATCTTGTATGCAAAAAGTTAAGTTTTATGGATGAAACAGTACGCACGGCTCGCCTTAGCGCCCAACAGGGATGGGCATCATGCGTACTACCCTCTTGTTATTAGGTTTTCCATCTTTATCGACATCATATAAATACACTGCAAAACCGGGTCGGCCCCATTTTTGTTGTTGCGTTATCTCTGTGGGTTTTTTGTATTCTTTGCTATCAGGAACTTTCCTTTTGCTTCTTTCAAACATCATAGCAAAGTGAAAATCCTAAGTTGTTAAAAGAACGCTTCGTGAACAAATCGTATAATCGTATGAGAAATAGAGATGGACATATTGGGGATACTTAACCGCGGCAAGGGAGGAGGAAAAAATCTTTGCCGAGCTAAGTTAATTTTTTAAAAGGAATGCGCAACTTAGCCGTCTGCTTTGCTATTTAAAAGAAACTAAAAGTAACTCGGTTATTGTGAATTGTATTTCGGATTTCTAGTTTTTGTGTATTTTTGTATTGTCTAGTTAAGGGAATTGTGTTGTTGTACCATGACTGGTAAAGTATTTTTCACAATAAATGGTTGACTCCGTTTACCTACCTGGGACGTTTTGCAAGAGCTTGGCCATAAAAATACAAATAAACTGCCGGTCAGATCGGTCGGATTATAATTTGTAATTATAGCAGATAATATTTAACTATCTTGTGTGTAATATATTATTATTAATAACGAATTAAATATCTAAAGTCCTACCCTGTAGTGTATTTGCTTGTTGATTGTGTATAACAATGGGATTAAACCGGTAGTTTTATTGCAGTCAATAAGTCGATACCATTTAGGGTAAAAATTACTTTACTGAAAACTTTTCAAATTCATAAACAAGAAATTGTGCTTGAAAATGCCGTTGTACACGTAGGTACCCAAGTTTTTGGCAAATTGTTAAATGTTACCAATTAATATTCGGCTTTAAGGTTAGGTACGCGATAACATCGAAGATTGCTGTTATGCTTGTTTTAGATCTTCTATTTGATAAGGTAATTTTAATTGACTTGTTCTCTTGCTTTTCGAACTAAAAGTACGACGGCAAATCATATTTAAACAAATTTTAGAAACAATAAAACATTAAAAATTATTTTCTAACATGAAAATCTGATTGGTTGGCAGCTACTAACATTACCTTTCCCCCAACTTGGTCAAAAAATTAGAACAAGTTCCAGTTTCTTGACAATAAATTGTGGCAAAAAAACAAACATACGAAACATATTTTTGTTATTTGCTACAATGATCTCTATTTTAAACTACCCATCTATTTTGCCAGTAATTCGCCTTAGCAGCGTGCCAAATTTCAACGAGAGTTCCATGTCGGTATGAATAACCAACAAGAACGCGTACAGAAAAATTCGATACGAAAATAAATATCCATCGATCGATCGGTCATCGATCGTAAAAATGCCTGAGTGAGTTTTGTGGGTCGACAGTGCGGAACCGGCGGGTCTCCATTCGAGAATGTGGGTCACCGGGTGACCTTGTTCCGCCGAAAGTGGCCACAGACTTCTTTTTACGGATCGGACGATTTCTTTGGGTCACTGCGGTATTGACCACCACCTGTTGGATACTTTAGGAGCACGCAATTGCTTTCAATAAAACAGTTTTAATTGTGTATAATTTATTATTTAAAGCCGGTAATAAACGTACAGGGTAAAAGGTACCTATGGTCAATAATTTGGAATTGAGTAGATTAATTATAAATACAGGGTGTTATTTAAGTATGTGGCCAAACTCCAAGGGGTGCTTCTTTAAGTGATTTTAAGAAGAAAAGTTCATATAAACATTGGTCCGAATATGCATAATTTTTACGATACACGGTGTCAAACTTTAAAAAAAAATCGGATGTTCGTAAATATCTCAATACCTACTCTTTTATTCGATTTTGTTGAAATTTGGCAATTCTGTTTGTAATAACAAGAGGATAATTTAGCCTAAATTAGATTAAAATTATTAAGTCCAGTGGCGTCCCCCAACTAATATTTTTGATAAAAAAATGGCGCGCCACTGACTTTTTTAAAAATTATGTATTTTTCTCGAATTTAGCAACTACAAATACAACTATTTTATCTTTTGAGTTTTTTTCATATCTTGCTTTGTTTTCGAGAAAAAAAATAAAAACCACTCTATTGCATGTCCCCGGGACAATAAGAGTAAAAAATTTAAACTAAGTACCAAACTATTAAGCAATTAAAATTACAGGAAAGTCCTGTTTTGAATTTTAATATTTTAAAATTATTCAAAAGAGGAATTTCGTGTAATTTTAATTGCTTAATAGTTTGGTCCCTAGTTAAAATTTTTTATCCTTATTGTCCCGGGGACATGCAATAGAGTGGTTTTTATTTTTTTTTTCTCGAAAACAAAGCAAGATATGAAAAATACTCAAAAGATATAACAGTTATATTTGTAGTTGCTTAATTCGAAAAAAATACATAATTTTTAAAAAACTAACTTTTTTGTCCAAAATATTAGTTGGACTGTCTTCCGGGACGCCACTGGACTTAATAATTTAAATCTAATTGAGGCTAAATTATCCTCTTGTTATTACAAACAGAATTGCCAAATTTCAACAAAATTGAATAAAAGAGTATTGAGATATTTACGAACATCCTATTTTTTTTTTTAAAGTTTGACACCTTGTATCGTAAAAAGTATGCATTTTCGGACCCATGTTTATATGAACTTTTCTTCTTAAAATCACTTAAAGAAGCACCCCTTGGAGTTTGACCACATACTTAAATAACACCCTGTATAGTAAGAACTTCGTAGAAAACTGTGTCCTATGACCACTTACTACGAAGCTACGGCCCCCAAAGGGAATACTCTGAAGATGGTTTTTTTCTAAATACTTTCGAAACTTTTGTAGAAACAAAATTAAAATTTAGATATTTTGGTAAACTTTGTACGCTAAATAGAACTGTGGTCTTAAAAAATCTAGATATTTAAGAAATGTGGCCAGAAATACGGGACAGTGGGGTGAAAATAACTTTTTTTTACGCTAACGTTTATACTTTTTATGTCAAATTAAAAAGACTAGACTTAATTTACGAAAAAAAGGTATTATTGGTAAGACATGATTGGATGCGCCGTTTTTTAGATAAATTTATTTAAAAATTACTTTGCTTCCGAAAAATACGATAATACGATAGCATAAGTTGTAATGGGTTATTGATATTTTACTTAATAGAATTTTAGTTATACCGTTGAATCGTTTCAAGGTATTTGAATTCTTGTTTTATTGAATAAAAAATGAATTTCAATCAACATTAACAATTTAAAAACTAAATAATTAATTTTAATAGTTATTAAATTAGGGCCTCACAATGAAACGGTGAAATAACATAGGGTTTTTGCTATGGAATGTGTCCAATAAGAGCACCACGTTCAGCTACACACTGTAATTTAGTAAGGCAACTAGAGCCCTAGAGACACAGGAAATTATTAAACGAGACTTTTAAGATACTAACCCCAAAGTAAAAAAAAAAGTTTTAGATCAGGGGAGCGAGGTGCATAGGCGTAGTTAGACGGTCAACACTGGGGGTGCTGAAGTCCAGTGGCGGCTCGTGACATGTTAATGTGGGGGTGCACAGAAAGCCCGCCCCGCCGAAATTTTTTTAAGACCACGCCCAAATTTGGTCAATAATTTTTAGTAAATATTTTAATGTGATGTTAATAACAGGTTTAGGTCTTTCAATGTTCTTGACAATCACTTCCTCCTCCAACGGTAACTTGCTAAAAGATTTTTCAAAAATTCCACGGTATATTTTATATCCAACGACGCACTAATGGTTTTTTCGTGTTTATTTAACAACATTTAACTTTAAACTTTAACTGAATTCAATAAAACCATATTAAACCTTAATAAACAAAAAAAAAATAGTCAAAATACCGGCTAAAAATTTCCGCGAATTTGAACGACTACGACTGGTTAAATTTAAATTATCAAATTAATGCAGAGTTGCAGAACATGACATACACAAGCTATTATGCCGCTCTCGTATTTTACGAGATTTTTATGATCATAGACCCGCTCTGACAAGCAAACTGGGCGTGAACTACACGGTACACGGAGAGAAAGTTTGAACAGAATCCGCAACTACCTAAAAATATTCTTGAATTTGTACCAGAATTCGAATGCTTGAAATATTAATATGAAAAATTCATTACATAATATAATGTATATTATAAAAGAGGTTAGTTCTAAAATTAGCCTATATATTGTAAATTTTTTTTGGGGGTGCTAATTTAGATTTCGGGGAGTGTTTAGCACCCCCAAGTACCCCCCTAACTATGCCTATGGCGAGGTGGCCAAAAAATGTGGACTACCCCGACCTATCCACTGGTTGTGGAACCGATTATTTAAATAGTCTCTTATGGCGTTGCTAAAAATGTGGCGGAGCACATACATACCTGTTCCACGTAAATTGCGGTCCACACGTTCAAAAGTTCTACGATCAGGTATTCGGTCGAAAAATCGCTGAGCATAGAGACGTACTGCTTCTGCAGAATTTCCCAAGGCTAACCCGTAGCTTAAATTCATGTCTGCATACTGCAAAACTAAAATGCGGCATAATAAAATCAAAATCAATCAAACACCAATATAAAATTTATTTTAAAATTTAATAGCAGGGAATTAGTACATAAATTAAATTAAATTGAATAAAATTTTAGGATGTTAATAGGTACTATAATACAAATTAACGATTTTTCAAATGCAAGGTAATTTTTAAATAAATTTAAGCCATATATTCACCAACAGAGTGCTCTCAATAAAGAGGTCAAATTTAATGTAGCTGTTCAAGAAAACCCTATTATCCCACCAGGTGGCTACGTCGGGGACTCTTAAATATTTTTTTAAATTAAAAGTTTAACCAAACATTTACAAATTTCTAAATCAATAAAGCCAATTAAAGTGTAACTGTAACCAACTGTTGTTTGGTTTTAGGAAAAGGAAATATTAAGAAAATTGCACAATAATTACTAAGACACAATCGATTAAAATCTATTTACAATAAAAAAATACAATTAATTATATATTAGTTTTAAATATACAGGGTGTCCGAAAATGATAAGCAAAAAATTTAGGAGATATCTAGACCGAAAATAAATCTCTTCCCATAACATTTTTTCGAAAATTGATTATTAACGGAATTACACGGTGTTAAAGTTAAATTTTATTTGGTTTTTTTTTGCAATACCTTTTGCCACGGTCATAATATTTTGATGAAATCTCGTATATGGGGCTTTTTCGGGATGAGGAATACAAATTTGCCCACCGTTTTTTTGCATTTTGTAAAGGGCTCCACATAGGAGCCTATACTTTAATTTGAAAGGTCCCAACTTTTTTGTCCTACACTGTGGACACCAACATGTTGACCTGCGACATGTTGAACATGCCCTCAGACATAATGACAAGAAAATCCAACAACGAACCGCCTTACAAAATTATACACCCAAGAAGGGATGAATGGGTTAGTAACAAACCCAAAGATAGAACTAGCTATCAGCCTGGGAACTATGACAACCATATTTCAAGCAGAGGTTTATGCAATTGAAGTGTGTGCAAGACTGCTGATAGACCGACGGTATGCACATAAATCAATCAAGATATTTTCTGACAGTCAAGCTGCATTAAAAGCTCTTGAATCGAGATGGTGTACCTCAAGGACGGTGTGGAGCTGTCACGAGACACTATCCGAACTAGGTTTGAACAACAAAATAACCTTAATATGGATACCGGGACACATGGGTCTGGACGGCAATGAAGCTGCCGACAAGCTCGCCAAGAGAGGTGCAGCTCTAAATTTCACAGGACCCGAGCCGGTAATAAGTGTATCTCATGCTACGTCCAGAAGGGCAATACTAGCTGAAGCAAAAAGCAAATGGGAAAGACACTGGTTGAATCTACCAGGTCTAACACACTCAAAAGCATTTATAAACAACCACATAAACCAACAGTTAACTGACAAACTACTAGAGCTCAACAGGTCATGCCTTAAAGCACTAGTGGGATTGTACACCGACCACTGCAGACTGCGACACCATATGTATAAAATTGGAATAGCCCCAACTGATGAATGCCGGCTTTGCATGGAAGATGCAGAAACAGCAGAACACGTATTGTGCGCTTGCCCCGCAGCAGGTAGAATCAGATTCGCCCTATTTGGCAAGATGACTCTGCTGCCGGATGACATGAAAAATGTCTCCCCTAATACCCTCATCACCTTAATTAAAAGGCTGGACTTATTGGGGGAAATATAAATAAGGTGTGAGCCACAATAGACCGCATGGTCGCGGTGGAGGGTTGGCTATAACCCACTCACTTCAACCTAACCTAACCTAACCTACACTGTATGCGCATTTTGACTAAATATTTTTATTCTCCTAACCTTTTGACATAAAAAAGGTATACACTTTGTTTCGATAAATCTAACCGTTTTCGCGAAAAACGCTAAAATAACATTGCTTGCATGTGATGAATAGGAAATCATTTTAATTTATTTTCAACCTTAAACATGGCATAGCAACGGAAGGAATATTCCATGTAGTTCGTCAGAATTTTTTTAGAAGAATTTATTTATGCATTGAAGAGGAAAAGCGCTGAACCTTTGATCGAATGTTTAATTTTTATTCTAGTAAATTATGTATTACTGTATATAAAGTTATAATAAAGGATATACTGCAAATAAAGTTTAACTTTAACACCCTGTAACCAGTGGCGTAACTAGCCCTCTGACCTGGGGGTGGCCCTGTTATTGTGATTTGAAGTGGCGGCTCGTGTAGAGGTGGAGGCCCGCAGAATGCGCGAAATGCGCCGCAGGCGAAATTTTTCTTTGATGCAAATAATTTTTGCTCGCACGGTATAATATTAAGGTAAGTAGGGGTAAAAGTAATATAAAATTTTAATAGTTCTTGAAAAACGGTTTCCATCGAACACATTTTTTGGTAATAAAATTCCCAAAAAATTCCTAACAGTATGGGATCAATAAATTTTCTAGATATCCAATAAGAAAAAAACTATGGTATTTTTTTTAAGACGCTGTCCTTATAATACATTTGCCCCGTAAATTCGGGTAAATGTGATAGTGGCAGGTTAAGTTTATATTACAACACTTGATGATATTGGTCGGGGTAAATGTAAAACTTTAGTATTTTGGCCTTGTTTTGCCGCTTCAAGCGCTTATTTCAGATCATAAATAAAAAAGTTACAGACTTTTATATACTAACTTTCAAATTTATTTAGAAAAAATAAAATATAAAAAGCAGGCTTTAATCTGCAACAAAGCCAGAACAACTAAAAAAATTTTTTTCTGGACCACGCCCAAATTTTAACAAATTTGGTCAATAATCAACAGTAATATCACAAGACCTCGTTTTTTATCGGTTAGATTTTTCAGCTGTCACGAAAACTTTTTTTGGAAATTTTTCGAGTTGAATTTTGGATATGTTTATTCTGATTAGATCCCGAGAACGTCTTGGCATGCAGCATTGGATTTCTAACTTTACAGACCTGGCTTGGAGTTCCGATTCCGAGTTTTAGTTGCGCGTATAGGGTATAGACTAGACTAAAAATATAATAAAATTGATGAATAAATATAATTAATTTATGTAGGTATATAAAAAAAATTCAATTAATCAATTTGTCGTTTGATTTATCGTTCGCATTTGGGTGGTCTGGCAGAATAAATTTGTTTCTCGCGGATTCTGGGGGGGGGGGGGGGGCAGGCAGACCTCTGGGGGAGGCCTGGTCCCCCCTAGTTACGCCACTGCCTGTAACTTCGTTATTAATCAATTTTCGAAAAAATGTTATAGGAAGGGATAGCATTTACTATCCCCTAAATTTTTTGCACATCATTTCCAAACTAATTAATCTGGTACGGTAACTTCTCAGTGGGTTGGAACGTTGGTACGTGTTTTCGCGATAAAAACGCAGTTTTAACGTCACGATGGGCAGCTCATAACTATGACCTAGGAAACAAAATATATTATTATTGGATAAATGTATTCTTCTATTTAGCTGTTCTAGATTAATACCGCAAAAAATAATTAATAGCAAGCAAATTGATTGTCGGAAGTCTGAATTAAATTAATTGGCAGAACTAATTCTATAAACACCTTAATTTTCACGAGAAACTTTTAATAGCTGGTTAACTGCTAATCGATTTTCAAAGTAGGTAAATATTTGGCATAGAAAACGTAGAGGTTATAAAAACATTAAATACAACAAAACAAGTATTTTAACCGTTCCTTTTCAAAATACAGTATAATTCGTGACAAAGGGGCCAACTTTAAAAATGAGTTTCTTCCCAAAAAAGGCCTGAATTAAAAATATGTTTAAAGACCAACAACGTTTGAACCTTTAGCTTCTTAGTGATACCAAATTTATACCCGTTCAATTAAATTTTACTGGTGATATTTAGCGACGAGCCGTAGGCGAGTCCAGGAAGTTTGCGTGCTGTCAAACAAAGGCATTAGATAAAATAAAGTATTTACGAAATATTTTCCTCTATAAGTCTATAACGACCACAAAAAATAATTGTCATGCAAATATTGCTGACGGGCGAAGCCGACAATCTCGACATATAGAAAGTCCTTCCTTAACCTTCCGCGCGGCGGGTATTGACCCCGAATTAGCCGATGGATGTCAGAATGCGATTCCGTTATCTTTAATCAATTTAAATAAAAAAATTAAATAAGGATCGTCTTCCTTCGCAGTTGACTTGTTTGACTTTTACCATGTTTACTTACAGCGTAAAATACGGTGGCCTACAAAAGTCAAGACACATTAATGTAGCGAAATCGGCGATTGAGCGCGGTTGCTGAAGGGTCTATTTTTACCATCAACTCAAAATCGACTAAAATTATTGAATTTATTTTAAGATACCGTGCGAGCAAAAATTATTTGCATCAAAGAGGGCTTGGATTAAAAAACGTAGGGCTCGGTTTAGATCACAATGATATGGGGACGATATATCTAACCAAATTTAGGTTAAAATTTGGTCAAATTCATATTATAACATGATAAAGTATGCCAAATTAATGAGTAATAAAATAAGTAAACAAAATACAAAATTTATTTTTGTTGTTTACAAAATTACCAAAGTAAGAATATACAGAAAGAAAAAGAAAAATAATTACATAAATTGCTGAAATTGGCTCCAAGCATAAATTCACACGTCTCTTTATATTCTCAATATTATAAAATTTGTTGGCGTATTTTGCATTATTTCAAGAACGTTTGCAACAAGTTCTTCTGTTCTTACAGATTTTCTTCCTGCTCCTTTTTTGTGTTCTATAGAACCTGTTTCCCTAAACACAGCCACGGTTCTTTTCAGGAAATGATAGAAATCCCCAGCAATAAAAGCAACGGTAGGAAAATGTGCGTGAAAATCGTCCATGCACAAACCAGGATTGTATTGCCACTCACCATTTACTCTAACCCCGTTTCGAAAATACGCTTCAACCATGAATGTTTTGTGCTGTTCCGTAAAGCCCATTGCGTGAATTGTTCAAAAAATTGGAAAAATTGGCGATGAATCAAATTACTTGTAACGACTGTCAAAGATGACGGAATAACTGATTGATTGTTAATTCAGGTAGTTACTGACATCCAACAGGTATAAGGCTCTCCGGCTAAGCATTACGTCCTTAGATGCAAGGCCCTCTTTGATGCAAATAATTTTTGCTCGCACGGTATAATATTACCTATTTGTTTATTGAGAAATACTAAGGTAATTGTTGTACACTTGACTTATGTAGGTACTGCTAACGCACACCAAGAGGGGGGTAAACATCCTGCCCTGTGCCGGATGCACGTCGGCCAGGTTAAGCCCATTGTGCTCCCCGTATGGTTTTACACCCACTTATTAATCCCAGTTTCTTGCACTAGTTTGTGTAGGTCAAAACTGGGGAGAGTGTAGCCATTTTGGATCCAGTGCCTCGTGTTGGCAGATTATGTGCTTTACAGTTTCCCTATCTCGTCCGCAAAGCCTACAGCTTAGATCTCCGTTGTACAGTTACATATGGCGCAGGTGCTTCTTAACAGCCATATGTCCTGCAAGAATTCCTGTGATGGTTCTCAGCTGGTTTCTGGTCATCAGAAGTAGCTGTCCTGCTAGTTTCGGGTCAGATTCCCCGACGAAAAATTTGCTATGGTTTAATCCTGTCTGTTAGATTTTGTGAGCTTTTTTTTGTCCATCGTTTTATGGCATCTCGGACTTTGCACCTTGGGATACCGAGTGCCGGTTCTGGACCTATAAATGTATTTTCCGAACCTTTTTTTTTTAAGTTCGTCAGCCATTTCATTTCCTGCAATACCTTCAAGTTCTGGTACTCATTGTAGTATCACTTTGTTAATCCTTGCCAGGGCCACGAGATCTTCTTGGCATTCCCAGACCAGTCCTGGTGTCACCTTGTTGCATATTAGCACTCTAAGGGCTGCCTCAGTGGCCCAACAATTTTTTTTTCAACCAAGCAAAAAAAAATGTTTGTTTTTCTCCCTATTCTCTATGTTGTCTCCCCCATCCCACACATACCCCTTCGAGTACTAATAAGCGGCTGCGCTACTGGAGGCAAGTGTAAACAGTTACCTTTAATTAACATAAATTGGGTATCACCATATAACTGAAGGTTCAAACGTTGTTCCTTATATAATAGACTTCTAATTTAGTCCTTGTATTGGGAGAAAATATTTTAAGAAATAAGTTAAATATGCAAATCCCTTAAAGCCTGTTTACATTAGGTGCAAGTAAAATAATGGAAGTTATAGCGAGGCAATTAATTGCATTGCATGACCGTTTACATATTATGAAGCAATTATTTTTATGCAAGTACCTATCTTGACAGATGACATGACAGATTATTATCAATTTCAAAAATCCATCCAATATCAGGTTTATAAATACCTAAGAGGTTAATTTTATTATAAGTGTGTTTCTGTTATTTTAATTGAAACAATTGGTACAGAAGTGGACTACGTGAGGTTATCTTATAAGTAAATGGGATACAGTCTAAGGCCATGCCTGGACTAATAGCCTGTTTACATTAGGTGCAGTCAATGCAATTTTAAGGAACAATTGCCTTAGGGATGCGCAATTCTATTTGCATCACACGAAATTAGGAAATGTTCTAATTTGATTGCAAATGGCTTGCAATTTTAGTGATATTTCTAGTAATATTTTTAATACCAACCTGATAAAATAGTAAATATAACCTGCACCAAAGTATTTCTGTTTTGAATTGTTGGGGGTAGTTTTTTGTTGATTCTTGTGAATATTAGAATCAGTAAAGATAACTTCACGGACCTCGCCACTTCGGTATCCATTATTTTAATTAACAAAAATAACAGAAACATACTTTTACAATAAAATCAGTTCAAATATTGGATGGATTTTAAAAATCGGTTACATCTGTTGTCAAATGCTTGCATAAAAATAATTGCTTCATATGTAAACGGTCATGTGCAATGCAATTAATTGTCTTGCTATAACTTGCTTGCAGCGATTGTACCTAATGTAAACAGGCTTTAAGAGCTATTATGGGGCATGAGGCTATTATTCAGGTTTTTTAAAAATTATAAAAAATAGCATGGAATTTGGCAGATAACTGTGCATCACGGATGCGCAGCCAGGGAAGGAAGGTGCCAGGGGATCGCCCCCCTTCTCAAGACAAGCTCGTCTCGTCAAAAAATATTTGCAGGAAAATTAGAAAACTCTTTTTGTTATAAAATAACGCGTGGAGATGTTATAAATTAGAAAATTATTTTTTGGGTGCTTTGTATGATGGGAATCATAAAATAACAATTTAAGAAAATGATGTTCCACAAAAAAAGCGAAATTTCTTTACTTAACAAGCGTACAAATGAGATGCACCTTGAAATTAATGTTTATTAAAGACGTGTTTCTTTAAAATGAAAATTCCTTTCAGGGTCAGGGTTACAACTTTCACCCACGGAATCATGACCGCCCAATTTGTTTAATAATTATTCATACACGGTTTATAACGTGTACCGTATGTACCCAATTTCATGGACATAGCGCGTATAATAACCAAAAGATGATACGACGATTTCTCTGTGATTAGAAACACTTTCCCTTTGCGTCTGATTAATGATTATTACCTAGATTGATAAGTTTTCAAGATATAACACATTTGCTTTATTATTATTGAAGAAACTATTATTGATGAAAGTAGATGGTTTGTTTCGAAAAACGTTCTAAAATAATTTAAAATGAAGGTATTATGTATTAAATTAAACCGATTCAGAACACCATTCCAAATGCAACGACACCACAAAGTTTTTGACACTTTTTAAATCATTTTTCTTTTTATTTTCCTTGAATATAATAAATGACTTCTATATTGGTTGGTAAATTACAATATTACATGTTATCATAGTTCTAACAATAATTAATAATATACCCGCCATAGGTTCCTCCAAGGCCCAGCCCAAAATGCCCCAAATCTACATCTCAAAATACAACAGATTCGTCGACGCAGTACTGAACAGGATCAACAGGCTCCTGGGAAAACAGTACGATCCCGTGAGGGTGAAATTGTTGAGTCAGATGCAGAAGAACAACCCCAAAGTGAAGAAAACTGCACCAAAAATTAAGAAGAAGGGGGCCGTATCGGCACAGAAAACCAATAAGATGGTAGCGTTGCAGAAGACGAATAAGATGGGTGAATTGGAATTGGCAAGGTACAAAACAAGATAATCATAAGAAAAGCTAATTTTACTGAAAATTCCAGTACTTTTTAACCAATCGAGATGGGTTTTTTTGACAGGTCACATTAACCAAATCTGTATTACGCGGTAGAAATTAAAAAAAAAATAATATTCTTACCAACAAATCTTAATCTTAACATAGTATAAAACAAAGTCGCTGTCGCGTCTGTCCCCAGCTATATGTGCTTAAATCTTTAAAACTACGCAACGGATTTTGAAGCGGTTTTTTTTTTTAATAGAGTGATTCAAGAGGAAGGTTTTTATGAATAATACATGCATAATATTGTAGAGAAACACTGATAAATTTAGAGGTTTGTTCGGGTTTGTATTTATAAATCTTGACGTGATGGTGAAGTCGCCTTATTATTATCTCAGAGGCGTATAATGCCTAGCATTGCAACGCAGGCCGGGTACACGCTAGTTTATTATAATCTAAAAAATTTTATTTTAAAAGTTTTGTAGTAAGTAAAAAAATTACCTTGTCGGACTTCCAGTGTCTTTATTTTGGTACTTAACACTTAAAAAAGGCAATGGAAGTCCGACAAAAGGTTACTTTTTTGCTAATAGTTATTGTCTACCATCTTCAAATAAATATTTAATATAATGCATAGTGAAGGGAAAACGTAAAGTTTAAAACCCAGATTAAATATCATACATCCAGAAGCATTACGACTAGTATTGTTACGTAATAAGTAAGTTCCTAATTTTTACTTCAAATTTTTAGATCTCAACCGGAATTAATGGATAACTCCTCATCCATTGCCAGAGATTTAGATACGGTAACAAAGGAACCGGAATTTGTTTTGATATCGAAAACAGGAAGCTCATCCGATCACACTCCTTCTGACAAAGCAAAAATTAACGACCAGACCCGAGCTGCCCCCGCCAGGCAGAATAATAAGAAAAAGGGTTCTGGTACAACTAACAAAAAAACTAGTACCAATAAGAATAAAAATCCTGCAAAGGTAAGTAAAAGGCATAATATTGAAAACCCATGCAGACTATTTATATATTATAGTTAACTAAAGTTAAAAAATTAGAAATATTACAAAAAAGGTTTCTAAAAAATATATTCATAAAGATTATCTTTATCCTTCAAAAGAATTATATTCAGAAACAAAAAAGTTGAACATAAGACAAGTTTACATTTATAACATCTTAATATATATATTTAAAAATAAAAACCTTATACAATTTAAAAACCATAATCATAATACACGTCATAAAAATGAAGTAAACATAAAACCTAAAATAAATAAGTCCATAGGACAAAAAAATTTCAAATATTTATGTTTTTATTTAAACGAGTATTTACCAACAAAAATTAAAAAATTGTTTTCATTAAAAAAATTTTAAGTCGAAATTAAAACATGGATATTAAAAACAGACAATTTGAAAATATTTTTAGAAAATGCTTTAATTAATTAATATTGTTCTGAATAATTTATATAAGTAACATTTTTTACTTAAAAATTATAAACAAATAATTTTATTATAGGTAATATATTTCTTCAAAAAAAAAACTGCGTTTATACTATAAATTAGCATTTTTACTTTAAAACCTGATTTTTAATGCATATTTATGATTTATGATTTTACATACTAAAACAAAAAAATAAGATTTGCCCCTAACAAGCTCAGCTTCAGGGGATTGAAGAATAAGTTTATAGAAGACAACATAAACATATTTATTATATTATAAAATTTTAAATAAACTTATTATTATTATTATTATTATATAGGTGTGGTTGTATTAATTACATTTTGTTGATTTTTACAGAAAACCGGCAACAAGACAAAACAAACTACAAATGCCAACAGAAACAAACAGAAGGCAAAAGCTACATTGTTTGGCCTTAGCACACTGAAACGGGAAGGTGACGTCACTGTCAATATGCTGCCAGAGTACACCACTGTGAAGACTAATTTTGTGTTGGGACCACTGAGACTACGAGTCGAAAGAGAAGTAAGTTATAAATTAAGAAAATACACAATGTTATAAGTTTTTAAAAATAGCTGCTTTAAATTTTATAATAAACTGACGCTATTGTCCAAAATTAGAAATAATGGATTATATTGGGTGGCCAGCTCTATTCGCGTCTATTTACCAAAAGCCATACAATTATTTTAAAACGTTTTTATTGTAGGGTATACAGGGTGTTATTTAAGTGTGTTGCCAAACTCCACGGAGTGCTTCTTTAAGTGATTTTAAGAAGAAAAGTTCATAAAAACATGGGTCCGAAAATGCATAGTTTTTACGATAAAGGGTGTCAAACTTTAAAAAAAAAAAATCGGATGGTCGTAAATATCTCAATACTCCTTTATTCGATTTTGTTGAAATTTGACAATTTTGTTTGTAATGTTTGTAATAACAAGAGGATAATTTCGCCTAAATTAGATTAAAATGATTAGGTCCAGTGGCGTCCCGGAAGATAGGCCAACTAATATTTTTAACATAAAAATTGCGCGCCACTGACTTTTTTAAAATTATGTATTTTTTTCGAATTAAGCAACTGCAAATACAACTATTTTATCTCCTGAGTTTTTTTTTATATCTTGCTTTGTTTTCGATAAAAAAAAATAGAAACCACTGTATTGCATGTTCCCGGGACAATAAGAGTAAAAAATAATTTAAACTACTTACGTTATGGGATTACTTTATGTTAATTTCTTATATCGAAAACAGTTTTAATCTGTGAGAAAAAATTCAAAAGAGGAATTTCGTGTAATTTTAATTGCGTAATAGTTTGGTAAGTAGTTTAAATTTTTTACTCTTATTGTCCCAGGGACATGTAATAAAGTGGTTTTTATTTTTTTATTCTCGAAAACACAGCAAGATATGAAAAAAACTCAGAAGATAAAATAGTTGTATTTGTAGTTGCTTAATTCGATAAAAATACATAATTTAAAAAAAAAGTCAGTTGCGTGCAATTTTTTTGTTAAAAATATTAGTTGGACTGTCTTCCGGGGCGCGACTGGACTTAGTAATTTTAATCTAATTGAGGCAAAATTATCCTCTCGTTATTACAAACAGAATTGCCAAATTTCAACAAAATCGAGTAAAAGAGTATTGAGATTTCGGACCCATGTTTATATGAACTTTTTTTCTTAAAATTACTTAAAGAAGCACTCCTTGGAGTTTGGCCACATACTCAAATAACACCCTGTCCTGTAGGTATAGGTCCGTCATGTTTTCAAATTATTTTGAATTATACATGGTTATTTAAAAAATAGTTGCAGAGCATAATAGTAAACATTTTAATGGATTACCTTGTACATTATTACCTATTTCGATTGCTCGAAGCAAATAAAGGCAAGTTACTGTTATAATACTTATGCCTAAGTCATGACGTTTCTAAGATATTTTGAAAATGTAGATCAAAATTCAAGAAGCATACTGGCCCAACATATTTGAGGTGGGTGCTTCAAATTATTATATTGATACTTTAGCAAAAATATTAAATTTAATTCTAAAATAGCGACTTCTTCAAAGAAGTGAAATGTACTATTGCATTTCTTAACTTAAAACGATAGTTCTTCATTTTCAATTAAAAACAAAATCATGCATTTAGGAAAATCTAAAATATTTATTTTTTGTAATAAGGTCGCTAGAAGTGGCAAAAGAGAACTGAGGAGTGCCACAGCAACCACGGCTGAAATGTATGGAAGACTGAATCTAAGGTTGGTACATGGAGGAGCAGCTACTTTGCACTCTATTAGGGTGTTACAGCCCAAACAAGTAAGTAGTAGATTATGTAGCATAAGAACGTTAGGTATTGTGTACTAGGCTGGAATATATTTTTAAAAGCTTCAGAATGTAATTTTTTGAAAATTGGAACATCCATATGGATAGAAACGGCACTCCTAAGAGGTCGAAATCATTTTGGCAATTATACAGGATTAGTTAGAAGGAATGGTATATAAATGTAACATCCTGTATATTACGGAAGAATCAAAAAAAAATTCCCAATCATTACTTCTTTGAAAATTAGAAAGGTGATAAGACACCTGTAGAAATAGGTAGACGTAAGGTGATAAATAGAGTTATCAAATTTTCAATCGCAAGCATTTAGAAACTAGGAAGGTACTGCAAGAGAAAATAAAAAGATTTTAATGGAGGTTGTATCTGGTAACTGCAGGAGAACAACCAAATGTTTCCAAATCAGTTGATAGGGGGGCGGGGAGAAGGAATTGATTGGTCTGTCAGATCGCCAGACCTCACCCCCTTTGATCCTTTATTTGTGCTGGTTTTTAAATAAGATTTACAAAAATAGAGCGATGTAACTTAATACACACATAATAAATATTATAATTAATAACAAACAAATTATAAGGTTTAAAATATCGATCATTTCTTTTAATACATCGCTTACATTTGTTTTCGACAGATCAGGATACCCAATTAATGGTATTACGGTTCATATGACTAAAAATATTGTTCCTTGCTCAAGTAGGTACAACCAAGACTAGACAAGGCGATTTTTTGACTTTTCCTGTACTTTTATAAAAAAAACTGAAATAGCCATCTTAAGTCATTTTCTCCCGCGAATTCGAATATCTTCAGCAAAAAACAATTGAACATCAAACAAAAGTACTAGGGGTCACTTTGATATTTTTTTAAATGGGATGCCGTATTTTTAATGATCTTATCCGATTTCTCATATAAATTTTGATCTAAAATGTTGGATTTTTAATTCAAAAACGCCTTTTTTCTTCAGTTTTAAATTCGGAAAATGTTCGTCTACCGTACGATTAATAACTGATAGATGGATACCCGTTTCACCTGTTCACCCTTTAACCTGCTTTAAAGCGTCCGTCAGTTAGACAAAATAATCAAGTGTCAAATTTCTATATATTTTTCACGAATTAATTACAAATTAATTTTGTTTGATTAAAGTATTCACTTTAGTTTATAGTTTTTTCTAATATGTCATACTTTTTTTATACGTAAGCAATAATAGATTTGCAAAAACTACTAAATTTGTAATTAATTCGTGAAAAATATATAGAAATTTGACACTTGATTATTTTGTCTAACTGACGGACACTTTAAAGCAGGTTAAAGGGTGAACAGGTGAAACGGGTATCCATCTATCAGGTATTAATCGTACGGTAGACGAACATTTTCCGAATTTAAAACTGAAGAAAAAAGGCGTTTTTGAATTAAAAATCCATCATTTTAGATCAAAATTTATATGAGAAATCGGATAAGCTCATTAAAAATACGGCATCCCATTTAAAAAAATATCAAAGTGACCCCTAGTACTTTTGTTTGATGTTCAATTGTTTTTTGCTGAAGATGTTCGAATTCGCGGGAGAAAATGACTTAAGATGGCTATTTCAGTTTTTTTTTATAAAAGTACAGGAAAAGTCAAAAAATCGCCTTGTCTAGTCTTGGTTGGATAACCCTGTACCCTGTACTTAGTGGGTTTCAGGGGAATTAAATTCGTATTCCTCATTTTTGCCAAATTTTGATAAATAAAAGTCAAATGGAGTAAGGTCCGGGGACCTAGCAGACCAGCGCACGGTGCCACCGCTAGATATACTACGTTTCCACCGAAAGTATCCGCTAAAAATTTTTGTAGGTAGTTGTGTGGAATTAGGCGCGGGGCAACCATCTTGCTGAAACTAAACGTTACCAAAATGGTCATTTGTAAAATAGTTATAACAGTTCAACCTTAATTAAGAATAGTAAAAACATATACAGCTGTATTCACTAAAGGGATTTAAATATAAAACCGATGGGGGTTCCAGGAAACCAAAACGTTGTAACTAAAATATTACCAAGTAGGCATGTTCTATGTAAAAAGTTGCTATAAAAATGTGTTTACAGATTTAGAAAATATTGGGAAATAACATTTTTACAACCAATTTAAGGAAATGCAACATTTTAGTTTATTCAAAATATCTCAAAAATCAAAAGAACCAGAACCGATCCGCAAGCACCAATAAACTGCTAACATAATTGCCTAAAACTTTTTCCATTTAAAGGTGTCTTTCTATCTCTTATAGTTTCCCAGATCGCAATACTGTCAGCGCCAATTTTGGGCACCTGGATATTGTTATAATTAATGATGATTTGTTTCGCTTGATTTAATTTTTTATCAATTTTACTACTGCTAGACATCAACCGACATATAGTATTACATTAAAAATAAACAGGGTATCACCATAATTTGATTTAAAATTGATACATTGTTTCTAGGTTTCACGATGTTTATGATAAGTTGTTTATTGATCATATCTGGGATTTTATAAAAAAAACGTTACGGTCAATAAGATTTCTTTCTATTTTAGGTAAGAATAGACTCGGCCGACGGCCACGATAAAACAACAGAATTTATGTGGAAAAGAAGCCCGCAAATAGCAACGATCGTGTCACAAAAACTAGGGGCAGTGGCCAGGTCCATGTTAAAACCACCTCCACAGCCAAGACCTTAAGACGTATCTAGAAGAGCCGGATGCATAAACTCACAACTTTAATTTAAAAAGTCTTCTTTATGCAACCAACCAATCTCTCATCGAATCAAATCGAATTTTAGTGACTGACTTAACTATTTATTTTTTTTACGACACTCAGATTTACTGTAAAAGTTCGTGTCCCAATAACTCCATTTACGTGATATTGTTAAGATATCTTTAGATTATATCAAGATACACCTATGCCGATGCGCAATTCTTTCGCGTTGTGATGTCACGTGAGGGAGTCCAGCGCGGGGGATTCAAATAATAAGACATTGTTGTTTAAATATAGAAGCAGTTTAATAAACTACAACCCATAAATATGGTAAATGATGCATTGTTTTAGAATATCATGACGACCAGTGAACATTATTTCTCGAAGAATTTGCTTTAAATGGCCTGAACATGAAGCGACAAATTTTATTGTGGGCTTAATAAGGTATTAATGTGAATAAATAACATTATCCATTTGAAAAATCAATATAATTGTAATACAATGTTTTATTCGATAACATCATACTATTATTGTTATGTACAGTTGACGACATATAAATTCGTATACTTCACCCATACATAACTCAAATACAACAAAATTGGGTAAAACGGGTTTCTCACCTTGCTGCTTATACCTGGATAGAACACCGCCAAGTACATAGCTGTAAATTATTGTATGTACGATTTTTTACCATAAGTAATAATGGTTATTTGTAAATATTTTTGTGTTTAAATTACAGCCGCGAAATAAGAAAATTATAAAATAATACCAGGAAAACTACAACACTATAAAGCCAAAAAGGGTAAAGTTATTAACAAATAATATTTAATTGATGCGCCAATGGATTCTAACACTAATCGTAATCTTCTGGGCATTGACAAAAATAATACTTCTGGTGTAATCCCGAATTAGCCCTTCCCAAATTTCTTCTATTTTATCAAATAACTCTATTTCATTTTGTGGTTTCAAATTTATTTTGTATATTTTTTTACCATCAATCCCGAAACATTTTTAATTGGATTTAAATCGGGACTTCTTGAGCACCAAGGCAGACATGTTACGTTGTTTTGTCTAAACCAGTTTCCTATATTTCTTGCAGTATGCACAGGGCAGTTATCCTGCTGAAATATAAAGTTATTTTCTTCAAAAACTATCGCGGCTGAAGGAAGAAAAACATTTTCCAAAATCTGAAGATATATAAATATATTTCTGTTTAGTGTTCCACCAATATTCCAGCATACACCTGCACCGTAAACACTTATCCATGCCCACACATTAACGGAAAAACGTCCACTGGTTTGCTTTTTTTGAGTATACTTCTCATCATATCGGGAATTTGGTGGTCTATATACTCGAATCCTTCCGTTATAATAATATATAGACTGAAAAGTTTTCTCATCGGAAAAGATAACATTTTGCCAAAAAAAAAATTCTGGCAAATATTGCATAGCAAACCCAATTCTTTGTTCCTTCTCACTAGTTTTTAAAAACGGTTTGGATGCAGCTGCTTGATTTCTTAATTCGGAACATTGTCTTACTCGGCGTTGCGCAGTTCTGGATAAAGCAGGGAATCCTGTTATGTGCATAACGGATACTGCAGGTTCAAATGGATTTTGCCTTAAATACTCCACCAAATTTCGGTCTTCTTCATTATCTGTCGTCAACTGTACATGCAATAATACTGTTTTATTATTGAAAAAAACTAATCCACAATTTTAAAACATAGTCACCAGCTTTTTGTACTTGCTCTTCGACTTTTGTCCTGCCAGATACTTAAGAGAGTCAATAAAAATTACTTAGTTAACAATTTATGTTCTAATTCCACTTTTTCTAAAAAGAAAGCATCTCGACAGTTGACACCCACATGTAACACCTGGTTTCTTTCTAAAAGTTCCCAGTTCAGTAGTAGGCCGTAGAAAGCTCACGCGTCAGATTGTGTCATATTATTTTCTTCGGATTTTGGTGCTTTTTAACTTTTTCTTTGGCTATTTTTTTTAAATAGTGTGCGCTTTAAACATTTTACTTTTGGAGTTTCATTATTATCAGTTTATCTATTTTAATTACGGTACAATAGGTTGCCAAACCTTGTGCTCATTAAGAACTCACCAGCATATTTAAAACCACATAGCATGTTGTCAGGACCGTTTATAGCGTTTTCCATTGGTAAGTTCAGTGCATATTAAATGTATTTCTATATTTTACCAATGAATAACGCCATAACTTTTAAATGATCGCACGTTGAGTTCGATGTTTCAATTTGTAAATAAAATTAATGCTCTATTTTTGCAAGCCATAATGCTAATAAAACATTAAGACCCCCGTACAAGTATTAAAATATGGTGAATGCGATAGTAAAGTAACTTAGCCCAGGCCTGTCTCCGTCGCTAACATCTTAACGGAAAATAGACCAGACTTCAACAGTGGGCCATAAATGACAGGTGACTTAGCCACGATGCGGCGTGTTTTTAGAGAAATTTGACTTTAGTACGCTATCTATATATCTATTCAAATTGAAAATTAAAAGAACAGCACAGATGGAACAAAAGTAACTATGCTCGCTTTTTACAATGACTCGGCAATATGTGAGCTTAGAACAGTCTCCTATGTGTGACGCAATGCGCAGCCGTGTCCAAATTTCGACAGACTAACCGGCAAACGGTATATAAAGTCGCCACAGTGGATCTTTTCCAGTGCGTCATCACTTTCACGTCATCAAAATCGTATGAATCAAATCAAAATTACGAGACGAAAAAAGTAAAAACTAAGTCTAAGTTCATAAAATGGACGTGCCTGCCTACCGTTTGACGTACCTACAGAATATCCCGAAAAATTATTATTTATTTTAAGTTTTGCCCGGCATTCTCTATTATCTAAAAGAAATTGACAAACAATTGCTAATACATTTAATACTATTTTTAAAGCTTAAAATCTAGAAAAGTTTGGTGTTTTATTGACTATTAAAATCGCAAAAGTAAAATTTTTGACATTCTTTTATTTAAGGGAATTTAGCCACTGCCGTAAACTTTTCAAAGAATTTCCACGGTTAGAATATTTAAAATAAATAAATTAGGTATTATAAAAATCCATAAATACTTACCGCTAAGACAGATGGTGGGTATAATTAGCTCTAAAAAGAACTATTTTTAGAAAAAGGAACAGTTTTAAGGCACACAAATTTACAAAATACGAATTAGATTGGCAGATCAAAATAAGGTTGACAATGACGTTCTAAAATACAACGGTAGTCAACTAAACAAATAAAAAAAGTAATTAATTGACGTTTATAGTTTTATTCTTGTCTAGCACGTTATATTATTGCGGAATCTTGGAGACGTTCTTTTATGCTTTTATTCAAACTGTTACTGTAATAAATAAGGATGCAGAGTTATTAACCACGTTGAGTCCTGTCCGTCCGTTGATTGATGACGCACGGGCAAAGATCCACTGTGGCGACTTTAGGTGTATTATTGTGGGTTAGACGGGGAAGAAAAGTTCCTTCTTATATAACCTAAAGATATCTTGTTAATGGCGTTAAAAGTTTGAAAAACATTTAAAATTATTATAATGGTACAATATATTTTCGATTCCTAAAAAATAATTCACTGATGTATCTTTAAGCTGATTTTTAGATAATGTGCGTGGTAAAAAACGACTGATTTATAATTTTTTGGTAGATAACTGTGTTAGAAGCTCAGAGTAATAGGCATCGAAGCCTATTTCTTTAAGGTTGGAAGTATTAAATCATTATACAATTTCAAAGGAATGCAAAAACTCACACACCAACATGTGGCTTTAAGGAAAAATGTTTGCATTTTCATGCATAAAATTTGCGACGCCTATTATACGCTTCAAAATACAAAAATAAAATATAATGTCCTCAATCCTCAAACGAAAAATACTTTCTTTAGAACGGCTATGAAAATTGATAAAAAAAAACTCAAATCGACTATACCGTTTTGCGCACGGCTGGCCTGTGTGCAAGTTTTGTAGCAGTTTGGACAAAAACCACTTGTTTACCAAAATGTTATTTTTCTGTTTATTATTCTACTGGTCGTTGCAGTTATAGAGCGCACACACTATATAAATTAAGTATATCTGTACTGGGGAGGCATACGACACTATGTGCCATCAGCTTGATTTGTGGATATTTAGCAAAAACAATTAAGTTTAACATAATTTTGAGGTTAGTGTTGATTTATGAAAGTATTATCTTACGTTTACTACACAAAATATTAATTATTTAGTGTTTCTTAGTAAATATTTTTTTAAAAAATTTTAATTATCATAATAATTACAATAATACGAATTATTTGTATTTTGGTGGACAGTGTTCTATACCTGCAAAAAATTATAAGGCATAATACTGTACTCGGGAGGCATACGACACTTTCTCCAATTTTTACAAAAAATGAGTATATTAAATGGAAATGGTATGCATTTTGGTAACAGGGAAAAGTAATAATAGACAAAATAAAAACTTATTGCCGCCTAAATGCCGATAGTCATGCTGGCGTTTAACATTATGTGTAATCCCCACCTACTATTATATAGATATAGAGGCATATAACACCAAGTGATTATATAGTGTTCTATGCCGCTAAAGATATTACTAAAGATCCGAGGCATACAGATATTATTACCTTGGTGTCTTAGGCCTCTGAATAAAAATGCACATAGTCTTAAAAGTCTACCCTGTTTCTCAGCTACCTTAACTAATTGGACTTGGTGTTGTATGCCCCACAAAAGAGTTTAATTTTCTGAATAAAACTACATAGTTACCTAATTTTTGTAAAAATTGGACATAGTGTCTTATGCCTCCGGAGTACAGATATATACAGTGTAAGACGCGGCGAATGACCTCTACTAGAATATCTCGAAATATGTAAGGATCAAATAATTGTTAAATAACCAAGTTAGTTTATAGATCTCGGAAGTGAGTTACATTCAAAAACGCATGAAGTAATCAAAATGTCTTCAACATTGTCTATTCTTAAACTACCATAACTTCAAAAATTACGAGAAAACTTTGTATTGGCTGGCAGCCAGGAGGCGCTAGAGGTCGTATTCCTTACAATAATACGCTATGGATAGTACAATAGTATTTATAGATGTTAGACTACCTGTTTCCTCTTTAGTGTTTAGGTATTTATTTATTTATATGTATTTATTTTCTTAGAATAAAGATTTATTGCAATAAAACTACTTTGCTTCATTTACTAAAACATTTTATTCACCTTTGATAGAGGTTTAAAAACTTAATATACATAGGTATGTATTACCTTATAAAGTTTAAAATATTAATTAGATCATTTTATAAAATAGTTTATAAGATTATAAATAGATTTTCCTTAATTAAAAAAAAACGTTCTTAACATAATTAACAACTTTTTAAGGTTTGTGAGATATAATACACGTATTGTATATACGTGTCTCAAGGTGATCCTCCATTAGAACATTTTGGAAAGTAATGCGATTTGAATCATACGCTCTCTTCAAATGAACAGCGATCATATGCGATTCCGGGTATACCGGAAGTTGTCTCAAACTTGTTTATTTTAAATAGAGAATCCTGTATAATATATTTTTGTGATCCTTTTTTTATTTCCCATAAGTTTTACTAAAACTTTTTGTATCCTGTTTTTGAGAAAAATAATTGTATTTCTCAAAAATATTGACCTTTAAAAGGGTGTCGTCACAAAATATATGGCTACGCGTACAGACTGTCCGCCGAAAGGGTTTACAATAGCACACAAATGGATGAAAAATTGAAAAAGCCATTCTTGATAAAAAGTTTAGCTTGTAAAAAAATGCAATTCACGAAGAGAAAAATTTGATTTTTCTCCAAGAGTAAACTACCTTTATTTTTGCATTTTTGACCAAAATGCCAATTAGAAAACTTATTTAGAATAACGTTTGTAATTTAAATCCGCGATTTAAAATAAATCTTCGATTTTTTTTATTTTTTTTTATTTTTAGAGGTAGATGGAAATTTTGCTGCCCAATAAAAATATTAATACAAAATTTTATTAGACTCTATTTTGATAATGGGTGGTGTGTATCTTATTTTAAAATTTTAAATGCATTTCTACCATCTTTTGTAAAAACAAGGATTTTTTTACCTTTTTATTACTTTGCTTTACGTATGGGGCAAATTTGAAGTTGTCAAATAAAATTTAATGTGTTTTGAAAATGTTGACCTTGGAACAAAGGATTTATTTAGTTCAATGTTACGGTGCGGGCGAAAGTTCTTACAACTTTGTCATAAAGAAATTTATTCAAAGACACCCTAACGTTTACGTCTTAAAAATGGGACTTCATAAATTATTAAGAAAATTTCATAAATTTATTTTCAACCAATTAGAAGGCTCCTTTTTGTTTACGTTGCTTATAGCAACGGGAGACTATCGCGATAGTCTATAGCCTATTAACCTAATAAAATTAATAAGTGATAATTTTTCTTTGGTACGACTACTACGACTTAATTTTAATTCAAATGTCAAGTCATTCCGAAGTGACAGGTGAGACAATCCAATGTCTTTATAGTTTTAAATTCAAATATAACTTTAAAAAACATATTTCCGATGAGTTTAGTTTAATATGACGCACTGTATTTTTACAATAGAAGTTGATTTTACTTGTTAGTAACTAAGGTTTATTACTAAAATGTCAGGAACATTAAAAAAAAACCCAATTTATGAAATTTTCACTTATAATCTCCCTAGCAGCAGAATTATTACCGATAATTTTTTTCAAGGTCACGAATGGTTTTGTTGATAGAAAATTATTCCGAGTCGAAGACGAGAAAAATTTTCTATCAACAAAAACATGAGTGAAACCGAGAAAAAAATTATCGGGAATTAATTCTGCTGCGTGGGAGATTCGGTAAGAAAATTTCATAAATTGGAGTTTCTTTTAATATGATGAGATGATGAGACCTACGACCTATTCTCAATAAAAATTATAAGTTAGCAACAAAATGTATTTTGATTTTATTCTGAGTGACGTTTGCCATAAAAAATAAAGCACTTCATTTTTGACAGTAAAATTATCACTTATTAATTTTATTAAGTTAATAGACTATCGCGATAGTCTCCCGTCGCTATAAGCAGCGCGAACAAAAATGAGCCTTCTAATTGGTTGAAAATAAATTTATGAAATTTTCTTACCGAATCTCCCACGCAGCAGAATTAATTCCCGATAATTTTTTTCTCGGTTTCACTCATGTTTTTGTTGATAGAAAATTTCCCTCGTCTTCGACTCGGGATAATTTTCTATCAACAAAACCATTCGTGACTTTAAAAAAAAATATCGGTAATAATTCTGCTACTAGGGAGATTATAAGTGAAAATTTCAGCGAACTGGTTCAGTTTTCAATTTAAAAAAACTAAAAAAATTGAAGATTCATTTTAAATTTCGGATTTAAATTTTAAACGTTATTTTAAATAAATTTTCTAATTGGCATTTTGATCAAAAATGAAAAATAAAGGTAGTTTACTCTTGGAGAAAAATCATGTTTTTGAAGTTTTTGCGAACGCTGTATAAAAAATCAAAATTTTCTCTTCGTGAATTGCATTTTTTTTACAAGCAAAACTTTTTATCAAGAATGACTTTTTCCCGAATTTCTTTTTCCATTTGTGCTATTGTAAACCCTATCCGCGGACAGTCTGTATTCTGTGGTGTCGCCATTGTGTTTTTATAGAGAGAGTAGTGAAAAACCAAGTTCGGGTTGTGGAATTAGATATCATTGTGCTTAAGGTGGAATTCCCAAAGTCATTCCATCTACTGTCAACCTATAACCTATTTCGCGTTGCTTTTTTTAGTTTATTATTTGATTAACACATTTAAATAAAATCAATATCGTCGGTACAATATTTAGGTAATATCTGACATATTACAAAAATATCAATTTATTTCATTGCTAATTTTGGGAGAATCGTATAGTGAAAGAAGAATGACATAATAATGTTAAAAAAAAATCTTACCCGATATTTTTCGCTATACAATTCTCCTAAAATATTTAATAAAATTCCTTGATATTTGTTTAATATTATGTCAATTATTACCTATAAAATATGAAGACGATAATGATTTTATTTAAATTTTGTGTAAAAGCTAGAAAAATTAAATAAATATACGCGAAATAGGTTATAGGTTGGCAAGCATGTTGATACTTCCACCTTAATAATTAATTGTCAGAATAAATTTCAGATACAGGGAAGTGGGAAAGTAACAATTTGTGATTTTTGTGTGATCTTTATCCACATAAGGTCACCCTATACCTAACTAGTATCGTTTACAACTTATTTACGGTGTGGCATGGTAAATAATTAATTTTAACTGACGATTACACGCACCTGTAGATAGATATTATTACTTTGTATAGTAGTTTTTAAAATTTTATGGATAAAGATCAAAAATTGTTACTTTTCCACTTCCCTGTACTTAAATCATTTTCCTATAATTTATTATCGAGCGCAATAATAACTAATTCCACAACCGCAATTTCGTGTTTCACTCTTTTATCTTTAAAAAGCTGTTCAGTTTTTTTCTAAGAAACGGTTAGAGCAGGATACAAAAACTTGTATTGGAAATGAAAAAATGAACACAAAAAAAATTATACAGAGTTTAGAAGATAATATAGTGTCCGCGAAAATAATTAAAAAGTGAATATTGTGGCATATCGGACAAGTGTGTAACTGTTTTTTATATTGGAAAACACAGAGATCCAAGCACAATGGATACCCTGGGGCGGGTTGACCATGACAGCCGTTCCGTCCTTGTTAGGACTCTACGGGCAGCCATAACCCCCGTAATAATTGATCGCCGCTTTGCTTTTGCCAAAAGGTTTTTAATACATCGTACCGCTGTTGTCGGGATTGCTTGGGTTATGGCTGCCCGTCGAGTCCTAACAAGGACGAAACGGCCGTCGTGGTCCACCCGCCCCAGGGTATCCATTGTGCTTGAATCCCTGTGTATTCCAATATAAAAAACAGTTACACACTTGTCCGATAACAATATTCACTTTTTAATTATACAGGGTGTTTCATTTAAAATAAATAAGTTCCTGTATCACCGGAAGTCGGATATGGTCGGTGTTATTTCATTTAAAAACAGCGTTTGCGAAAACCCCATTATCCAAAATTGGAGTCACATCGCATTATTTTCCGAAATAGGTACTCTAATGAATGGTCACCGTGAGACACCCTGTATACATAAAATCTTTCGAATCTTTGGTACTTAAGAACTATAATACTTTGGGATAAAAATTACTTATTTTATTGCAGGGGAATATACAGGATGTCATGAAAATTCGCGTACAACGTTTGAAGACAGACTCCTGACGTCAAAATAGGTCGATTATTACCTACTTATATTTAAAATTGCTTCGTTTAGACAGTAGAAGGCGTCAAACTCTTTTTTGGTTATTTTGGCAATTCTTGAAATATTGTCTACCTAGTTATATTTAAAATTGCCTCGTTTAGCCAGTAGAGGGCGTCAAACTTTTTTTTTTGGTTCTTTTCAAAATTCTTGAAATATTGTCTAACACTATAAAATTACGTTTTCTAGTAGTATAGATACCGGATATAAATTGGGGGAGCTCACGTTACGGGTAGTGCACCATAGAAAACCCCATGTAAATTTTGCTACCCTCAAATATAGGTTCCCCTATTAACAATTTTTTGAAAGTCCTTGTATGGTGGACTAGCATAACAAATTTTATTTTTTTCTAACCAATACGAAGTTGTTCGGTAAAAATTTGTCGTGACACTCTAAAAAATTTAATAGTACGGCTCTGATAAATATTTCAATGAAACCACACGTTTTATTTTTATTAGTTTCAACATGTTTTCAGTATTCACGAAAAAATAACAATTATTAAGTGGCACTAAGTGGAAAATAGTTTTCGTATAGTAACCGAAATGTTGTCTGCGACGTTTCTTGGCAGTACCACTTGATCATTGTTATTTTTTGTGAATACTGTAAAACATGTTGAAACTAATAAAAAATAAAACGTCTAGTAACATTTGACTTTATGTAGCTTTCATTGAGGTACAGGAAGAAAAAATATTAACTACTTGTTATGTTTCACAAATTTATTCAGTTTCCTGACACGTGTTTCGGCCCTTTCGGGTCATTTTCAAAGGAGTACAAGAAGATACTAAATTGTACGTGTACCTTTACAAAGGTATTTATATCATATTATGGTAACTATAAACAAGTCATAAAATTAAAATTAGGATTAGAAGATTGAATGGTCAACTGTGGGTTTTCCTATTTTTTAAAGGTACAGATACATATTTATTCCTAAGTAAGTGTACTATTAAGAATTAGGGAAGCACCTAAAGGTATTTCGGTTTGATTATTAACAACATTACATTTCTTTTTTATGGTTTTTTTGATAGCTATTATTTCTAGTAGATTTAGTTTTCTGCTTTTATTGTGTATGTATATGGGTTTTATGTTGTTAGAGATTGAGTGATTGTCTTTTATGCAGTGATCAGCTAACCCTGTTTTATTTTTTTTAAATAGATGTTTTGTGTTCTTTAAGCCTGGTGTCAAAATTCCTACCTGATACTAAAAACAAACTTTTACAAAGTGGGGCCTACAAAATAGAATGCGACAACTCCGATGCTATCTACATTGGACAAACAGGTGAACATTTTGACACCAGGCTTATAGAACACAAAACATCTATTTTAAAAAAACAAAATAGAACAGGGTTAGCTGATCACTGCATAAAAGACAATCACTCAATCTCCAACAACATAAAACCCATATACATCTTAACATAGTATAAAACAAAGTCGCTGTCGCCCGTCTGTCCCTATATGTGCTTAAATCATTAAAACTACGCAACGGATTTTGAAGCGTTTTTTTTTTAAATTGATAGAGTGATTGATTCAAGAGGAAGGTTTTTATGTATAATACATGCATAATATTGTAGAGAAACACTGATAAATTTAGAGGTTTGTTCGGGTTTGTATTTATAAATCTTGACGTGATGGTGAACTCGCCTTATTATCTCAGAGAAAGCGACATCGTATAATGCCGGGCTGCAACGCAGGCCGGGTACACGCTAGTACACAATAAAAGCAGAAAACTAAATCTACTATACATATTATAGAAACAATAGCTATCAAAAAAGCCATCAAAAACAAATGTAATGTTGTTAATATTCAAACCGAAATACCTTAAGGTGCTTCCCAACTTCTTAATAGCACACTTATTTAGGACTAGATATGTATCTGTACAGGGTCTTCCAACGAGGACTGAACAGGGGCTCATTTTTGAGCTTCCTTGTATTTAAAGAAAAATCCAAAATAGCCAATCGATGTACTTTTTCCTGCAGAATTCAAAAATGAAACCAAAAATTTATTTGAACCAGAAACAAAAGAGTTACGATATGGATAAGGTGTTTTTTAAATGGAACATAGCTTTTTTATACGATTTTTGGAACGGGTATATTTTTTTTTGTCCGTTCTGATTAAAATATTTAATATTGTGACAGCTATTTTTATTAAATTTTAATGTTCTATCCAGTATAATTTAACTTTAACCTGTTTGAAACATACACTAGGTAATAAAGGTATAATCACCTTTGAATCCTTCAAAGTCATTTCGGCAATATTATAATAAATTTGTCAAATTTTTTGGCTTTGAAGGATTCAAAGGTGATTATACCTTTATTAGCTAGTGTATGTTTCAAACAGGTTAAAGTTAAATTATACTGGATAAAACATTAAAATTTAATAAAAATAGCGGTCACAATATTAAATATTTTAATCAGAACGGACAAAAAAAAAATCACTCGTTCCAAAAATCGTATAAAAAAAGCTATGTTCCATTTAAAAAACACCTTATCCATAGCGTAACTCTTTTGTTACTGGTTCAAATAAATTTTTGGTTTCATTTTTGAATTCTGCAGGAAAAAGTACATCAATTGGCTATTTTGGATTTTTCTTTAAATACAAGGAAGCTCAAAAATGAGCCCCTGTTCAGTCCTCGTTGGAAGACCCTGTACCTTTAAAAGTAGGAAAACTCACAGTTGACCATTCAATCTTCTAATCCTAATTTTAATTTTATGACATGCTTATAGTTACCATATGATATAAATACCTTTGTAATGTCACGTAGAATTTAGTATCTTCTTGTACTCCTTTGAAAATGACCCGTAAGGGCCGAAGCACGTGTCAGGAAACTGAATAAATTTGTGAAACATAACAAGTAGTTATTATTTTTTTTTCTTCCTGTGCAATGAAACAACAGTTTCACCAAGCATGTAGCCAAACACAAATTATTTTTATACCAAAAAATTTATTTAAAAAAGTTATTGATTTTAGGATCACTTTTTATCAACTAAAGGAGGCAATTTTGAATATAAATAAGTTAGCCTTGAATCGACCTAATTTGAGAGGAGTTCGTTATCAAAAATCGCGTCGCACGCGTATTTTTTCCGGATTACCTGTATTATTATTTGTTCACTGGACAAAATAAATTTTCTATTGACATCGCTGATTCTGTGTACAGGGTGTCCCAAATTCGAGCCTCATCATGGGGATCTCGGAAACTATAAGAGATACAGCATCGGTCAAATTGTGGCAAAGTTGCGCAATTTCGTACTGAGCAATATCGCAAAAAAATATCTGAGCTATCTTTTTTAGTTTTTGAAATTTTTGCAAAAAACTAAAATTTTGAGTTTTTGTTTTTTTAAATTGCTCGACTTATTTTATCCGCTACAGAAAGACAAGCACAACATTGTTACGGCAACTTTTTACGCTCCATATTGTGACATTTTTAGAATTTTGTTACAACGTTTCGTTTTTGTAGAACTATTATCAACTTTAATTTTTTAAATACGGACCTGCATTTTTTATTTTATTTTTTAAAAGCCCTTTAAGCCCTGAATTCAACCATGTACCACACTTAATTATATTTAGACGTTTTGATGTCATTATTACATCTTCAGGAATGTGATAATTATTTTTAAATACGGCCCTGGTGTTAGTTGTTAGATTGAAATATCGTTTAGCGGGATTTTGGTGGGTTACAGAATCTAAAATATTTTGTTGTTCTTCCGGCTCCATTCGTGTACCATATTTGACTCTTGGTTTATTAAAACTACCATACTGGGCTAAATTAGTATCAAGCGTAGCAAAATAACTATAATGAGGCTGCAAGCGTTCAGGATAGTCCTGTAAATAACGGTGAGAAGAAATTTGTGAATTCCTATTGAAAGAATAATAAACTAGTAACATGTCGCGCTTTTCTAAAGTAGAAAACATAATTTTCCTGAAATATTCAGTATAAATGGTGACTGCAGTTGTCTAGATAATTAAGCCAAACAATCAAGTAAAAGTTCTTGTCATAGCCACCTTTGTTTTGTTTGGTTTTATTTTTACTTTGTTACAATTTATATAAAAACATAAATATAGTAAATTATTTGTATAAAATTCCGGATCCATTTACATGTTGTATGTGGTAAAAAGATTAAGTAACTAACAACAGGGCCGTATTTAAAAATAATTATCACATTCCTGAAGATGTAATAATGACATCAAAACGTCTAAATATAATTAAGTGTGGTACATGGTTGAATTCAGGGCTTAAAGGGCTATCAAAAAATAAAATAAAAAATGCAGGTCCGTATTTAAAAAATTAAAGTTGATAATAGTTCCACAAAAACGAAACGTTGTAACGAAATTCTAAAAATGTCACAATATGGAGCGTAAAAAGTTGCCTTAACAATGTTGTGCTTGTTTTTCTGTAGCGGATAAAATAAGTCGAGCAATTTAAAAAAACAAAAACTCAAAATTTTAGTTTTTTGCAAAAATTTCAAAAACTAAAAAAGATAGCCGAGATATTTTTTTGCGATATTGCTCAGTACGAAATTGCGCAACTTTGCCACAATTTGACCGATGCTGTATATCTTATAGTTTCCGAGATCCCCATGATGAGGCTCGAATTTGGGACACCCTGTACAAGCTCTTTGATTATCATTCAGGGGTAACGGATAAACATGATCCTTCGGAATCTGCGAGAAAGAGGAATATATATTTAATATTCCAATCCATACTGGTTCATATTTAGAATAAAATCAGGTAAACCAAGGGTAATAGAAAATATACTTTGTCCAATTCTCGTTATTTGCTTTCTGCTACATATTAATGCAGTCAATAAAATTACAAGACATATGGGGGAAATTTTAAAGCAATATAAAATAGCTTTGCAACAGGACAGATAAAACACATCAACAATAAAGAATGTGTTGTAATTTATGATTGTGACCTTAACCCTGTTAAGAAGAGAGGCGACACCGGAGTTGCATCAAAACGATGAAACTATGCGAAATTTATTATAAACTCTTTTTTCGAGGGAAGTGAAGCACATAATAAACAGGGTGCTACAAATCCTTGTACGTACATGGGGATCTCGAAAATGGCAAGAGATCGGGATATTTTCAAACATAATCCGATTATTTACAATTCTCTTTCGCCAAATTATTAAGCCTCAAAATATGCAGCTTTGCATCTATTTAACCATCTTCGTACCTCACACGAATTTGTAGAATCCTGTATAAATAAATAACGCACATTAAGTAAAAGTAATTATGGTTCTTTAAAAATTATAAAAATCACATTGTGTTGTTTCAGTACAACATTTTTCAATTATTTTTGAACTTCTGCTACTGATATGGCGTCCGTGGCTATCTGGACACGTATTTCCAGATTTTTTTTATTCTTCGCTAAAAATTACTTGTAAAAATTGTAATAAATGCAATCAAATGAAAAAATAGGATATAATTATTAATAGGTAATAAAATCACAATAGTTAAAAAATAATTTTAGCGTTTTTTCCTCGTTCCTTGCTTTTGTGTTAACGGGGTTGTTACGGTATACCGTAACCGTAGACGCCGTTATGAATAAAATAAAAAATATATACCTAGATAGTAGACCAGTGCAGATACCTTTTAAACATACAAAAAATCATGAAATATGGTGGAAAAATTGAGACACCAACGGGGAAAATAAATTAAAGTCGATCCTAGTTACGAGGGTGAAATGGGATGGGGAAATGGGTTTTCACGATTTCCAGCGAAACTAGACCTTCTATCGAAAAAAGTGAAATGTAAAGGTTGTAGATAATAAAAAGGTCTACCTACAACTTTTATGAACAATTTTTTCATATAACCTAAAATTTTCCGAGAAAAATCGAAAAAACCGCTTTTTTCGTTTTTGATTTCCCCACAAAAATTTTTTTTTAAAAAAGACTGTTTTTTTTTTTGTTGAAACGTCTACTTTTGGATGGTGTAAAAGATAATAAACAATACTGTGGGAAAATTTGCCAGGAAATGCGAAAAACTGAAAGAGCTTATTCAATATTGTTTTGTACAGAGCTAGATATTTCATTCCTTTGAAATACTTAAAAAATATATATTTTTATTAATATATTCAAAATTACAATACTTAGCTTCTGCATGGGAATCTGTTTCTTTAACAAACTTAAAACCATTACAAAAATTGCAAAATAAAGTTATTAAATGTATACACACAAATTACCATATCTAGAACCAACTGTTAATCTATATAGACCGAAAGGGTATTTACATTTATTTCATTTTCAATTCACTATTATTTTAAAAGAAAAAAAATCAAACATATCACTTTAGGCGAATAAAACATTACATGATCATAACAGCAGACATTGTATAAATTATGAAACTATACCAGTACAAAGTAATTTCGGAAAAAAATCGCTTTTATATGACGGAATAATAAAATATAACAATCTTCCAAAATATATCAGAAAAATTAAAAAATTGGCAACTTTTAAAAAACAATTAAAGAGGTATTTACTAAATTAAATTATTTATACTATTTTTTTTTATAATTGATTTTATTAATGAATTAAATTGGATTAACTTTAATTTTTTTAATGGTTATTATTTTCTATATTATGTTGTCACTTTCCATGTAATGAACTGTAAAAGTTAGTTTGGAATAAAGACATTTTGAAAGTTAATAATGAAAAATTTTAAACAGAGATGTTTATGTGGTCATAAAAATAAAAAACGAAAAAACCGGTTTTTTTGATTTTTCTCGGAAAATTTTAGGTTATGTGAAAAAACGTTCCATGCAAAGCTATACCTTTTCATTACTTACAACTTTTACTTTTAACTTTTTTCGATAGAAAGTCTAGTTTCGGTGAAAATCGTAAAAGATCACCCCTAAAAGTTCACCCAGTCCACCTTGCCAGTACTGTAAAATCCGTTTCTATGTGGCAACTAGCCAGATCATAAAAAAAAGCCTTAGTCCCAACAGTAAACTCTTATGGAGTCCAAATTATAGTCGTTAAAGATACAGTAAAGTTACCGTGTCCTCTTTTCTGGTAACTTTTCTATATACAAAAAAAAACATTTATGTTGCTTTGTCCTGTTCCAAACGCTTGCAAAGTTTTTTTGGCATAACATTTACAACTTCACTAGCAACGAATTATTGGATACATTGACTAGTCAAAAATAAGGGAATGGTTTAAATCACAATAGAAAAAGTTTGCAAATAAATACAGTGTTATAGAAATGACTGATTATATTTAAATGGGTGACCTCTTGGGTGTCCTGGAGAAACAAAAGTTTTTTTTTAATCGACAGTCTAAAAAGTTGGGTAAGCACCCCTAAAATCAGTCAACATGCGCCGCTATTGACCTGCGCGACGATTTGTTTTGTTCGTGATTAAAAAAATATTTTTTTGTCTGTTGAAAGGATGGAGACAATAATGTTTCTTGATTAATAGAAGAGTTATGGACTTGCATTGTGTTTGTTTGTTTTAAATCACATAGTATTACACAGTATTTAACTGAAGACGACTGGAGATACATACCAGTTGAAACGTTGTAATTTAAAGCAAATAAAGACAATGCAATCCCAAAACTCTTCTACCAATCATTGTTGCATTGTGTTAAAAATGTGTGTTTAGTGGTATGTGGTTAAAGTGTGGAAATTGTAGATTAGATATACTATCGACGCATGAATAGGTGAAAAAGAGTGAAATTTAAACTTTATCTTCTGGGTTCAGCACTGCTTGAGTGGAAACTAATTTGTGTCATAATTATAGTTTCGAAGAAATTTGGAAATTTACAAAAAACTTACTTTTTCCACTTTTTGTGTCCTCGCTGTACATATTTTTTCTAATAAAAACGATTAATATTTAAAAAAGCATTTTTTTTATATTAAAAATTCACTAAATAAAAATGTTTTTTTAAATATCAATCGACACACAACTCGAAAAATGCCAGTCTTTTTTACCTCATCATGCGTCGATCCGGGGACACACTGTATAACGATTTGTTTATTCATCAATAAAGGGTGAAATATATGCAAAATGCATATATATGCATTTTTTGTCAATTTTATAATAAAATGCATATTTTTCATAAATTATTATTTAAAGAGCACATTTTTGTTTTCGGCTTTATCAAAAAATTTAAAACGTTAAAAGTTTAATGTCCAGTTCGGTTTTTATTTCAGGGATATTCCAATCTGAAGATTATAATAATAATAATTATTATATTTACATTTTGGTTATACATAAGGTATTAATAAATTTGAATTTTTGAAATTTGAAAATTTATTGGGGGTTTCCCGGGTTTGCAGGTATGTTTATTGTCACTTAATAATGTGTTATTATTACCTGCTTAACAAACGATTTAATAAATTCAGATGTAAAAAAAGTGTTTCTAAAAGCACCTCTAAGAGTGCAGTTGTATAAGGAGAGATTACCAGGAGTTAGTTTATCTTCAGAACCTGTTATTACCCGGTGAGGAACATGGATTAAGGTCGCAATATTCTACGCAGAGAATTTTGAAGCCATTAAAAAACTAATTTTGGATTTAGATGACGATTCGCAGTGTGTTGTGCAAAGTAAAGAGTTGTTAAAAAGTGCAAGTGTAGCTAAATATTTTGTTTTTATTAAGGCTAATTTTAGTTTTATACCAGACATAATATCCTCGTTGGAGAGTAGAAATTTAAGTTCAATTAGTATTGTTGAAACTTTTTCCACTAAATACAACAACATTCCCGGTAAAGTAGGAGGTCAAGTAAGGAACAAATTGGATGTAACTGTAAAAAAGAATGAAGGATTTAAATACATAACTGTAGTAAAAAGCATTTATGAGGGTAAACCATCCAACAAAGTTGTATCTTGGCCTTATATTTTGCTACCTAAGTTGCAGTATTGTCCGATTACATCAGTAGATGTTGAAAGAATCTTCTCTTTGTATAAATATATTTTTACTAATTGAAGACAATATTTTTTAGTTGAAAATTATTTAGTAATAAATGTCTTTTATACAATTTTAGGTTAAAAAATTGTTTACTTTTATTTTTTCTTGTTTTTTTTGCATTTTTTTAAAGATAAACATATTTTTAGAACCCAATATGTGTTTCTTTACCTCATTTTACTATAATAAATTAAGAAATAGTGCATACCAGTGCGCATATTTGGTAAAAAAAAATTAAATAACTGCATATTTTAAAGGCAAACAACAATATATACAGGGTTATAGTATTATGGGATACAGTAAAACAAAGTTGAACTTGTAAATTTCCACTATATTAACTAGAAAAATGACATGTTTCGCTAACACTGTAGCTTCGTCAGATGACAATGATTTAATTAAATATAGTAGAAATTTACAAGTTCAACTTTGTTTTACTGTATCCCATAATACTATAATTATGGATTTCCACCTAGTGTCGGCTGAATCAATTAATATACAGGGTTAGTTGAAATAACCGGAACGGCTTCTTTAAAAGTACCCAGCCTAAATCAATAATTTTGGTACAGGTGGATAACTTAAAAAATTTAATTTAAAATTGACAATTGCGACCTTGCCAAATTTTTAGTTTTTTCTCTAACTCAGGGAATGTTTTTTTTTTAAATGTAACACTACTCTTTTTTTTATTGAATTCGATTCCTCCCATCAACATTACCATTTCCTGCTAGTATCAAATTTTTATCGCAAATAGTTCCATGGGAAAAAAAGTTAGCTAGTTACAACTCTAACTTTAAAAAATCCAATCTATTTTCATTTAAAAACGTTTCAAATAATGTGAAAAGGAAGGTTGGTAGACATAATGTACAGTTGAGTTCAGAAAGAAGTAGGACACGGATTCTTATCCTATGTAAACCAGGCTTTTAAAAAAGATCAAAAGTTTGACATGACACTGACATTTTTTTTTTAATTTAAAAAAATATATTTTTACAAGTAGTTATTGATTCGAAGTATAATACCTAGGCTTGATAATGTTCAAAGGACTCAAATAATTGTGTTTTTAAATGACGAAATACCTATACGAGACGTTGCCGCTATAATGCACGTAGCAAAAAAATGGTAGACAATATTAAGTACAGATGAGAAGCGGGTGGAACTTTGGATAAGAAAGAGCCTCCTGGAAAACCAAGAAAAACACGCAAGAACACGACAATGGTCTTGTGCAATACTTGAAGAAAAATCCCTTTCAAATAATGCGAGCTGCTATTCAGCAAACTAATTTTCCTGGTTCGAGACCGACAGGTTGTCGTAGGGTAAAAGAATCCCATTTAAAAAATTATGTTGCCACCAAAAATATTAAATTAGGGGAAGAACACAAACAGGCACGAATTATTTTTGCCTTACATAATATTTTGCGGCCAGACTGGAATATAGTAGTATTTACTGACATATCAGGTTATACAGACCTCGCAATAAAAGATATACTGAAAATTTTATTAGTAATTCCGAAAGATCAGGGACATTTTCGTCGAATGTAGGGGCATGGGTGAGTTATCATGGACTTGGAGTGTGTTGGATTGTAAATGGAAGGTTTAATGCAGTCACTTACAAGAACATTTTGGAATATATTATGATGCCTAGTCCCCCTGATCAGAGCTTGATTTTCCAACACGACAACTGCCCTGTTCACAGCGCGGGTATGGTCAAAGATTGGTTCCAGAGAAATAACGTGGAAACTTTGACACGAAAAATAGGTATATTATAAAGCAAATTTCAGACCAGCTAACAAAAATTTAGTTTAATTTATTAAAGAAACGTGAAACGAGTTAAGTAAAGTTAAATTAAAAGAATTTCCGTTGCACGTCATACCTTCGAGTATCAGCAGTGTTGCCAGTTTGTAATTAAAATACCCCAGTAAGAAAATGCTTCGGCATTTTTCAATAAAGGTAAACAACGTAATCAACAGAAATGTGTATGAATCCCTTTGTTGTTCTTAAAAGATCAGTTTTTAATCCTATTTAGAAAAGGATTTGCAGTTTTAGTTAAAAACGACTTAAATAAACTCACGAAAACACGAAATGAAAACAATAAACGTCAATCAAAATTCGCCAAGAAATAAACTGACATCACCGATGCGTTGACACTTCTGTTGCCAACTGTCAGCCCAAAAAATTCAAATGATATTAATTTTTAAAAGGTTAAATTTAAAAAACATCCCCTTTAAGCGGCTTAGTATCAAAGAAGAATACATTAAGTTTCTTTTACATTCAATATCGCATGAAATTTATACATTTTTTGCCCAAATTTAATGTTCTTATGTTTCCTTACCGATTTTCAACTATCAGCTGACTGATGACGTGCAACGGAAATTCTTTTAATTTAAGTATAATGATCTTGATTTTGTGAGAGGTCTATACTTATCGATACCCAATAGACTGAATGAGCTTTTACAAAAAAATTGAGCGGTTACTAAATATTAAATAGGTATAATTTTCTTTTTTTAATTAATTATTGTGTACAATAAAATGTTTGAATTAAGTTAGACTTGTTATTTTTTAATGAAACGAAGAAAAAATATTAATTTAAATTATAAATATGACACGTTTAAGTCTAGCCCAATAAATAAAAAGTTTAGTCTGTTATAATTTGAACACAGTCAACAGCTTGTCCTACTTTTTTATGAACTTTCGGGGATTATGGGTAGGTTTACAACACACAATCGATGTCCTACTTCTTTCTGAACTCAACTGTACCTAATAGTATCGATAACGATAATAACAACAAACCACTACTAACAATAACATAGCTAGTAAAAATTACTTACATATTATCGGATTCATAATCAAAATGTAGTGTACTATAATTATGTAAGTAATTTTTACTAGCTATGTTATTATTATTAGTTGTTAGTTGTTATTATCGTTATCGATACTATTAGGTACATTATGTCTACCAACCTTCCTTTTCACATTATTTGAAACGTTTTTAAATGGAAATAGATTGTATTTTTTTAGAGTTAGAGTTTCCTAAACTATTTGAGATAAAAATTTGATACTATCAGGAAATGGTAATGTTGCTGGGAGAAATCGAATTCAATAAAAATAGAGTAGTGTTACATTTGAAAAAAAAAAAACATTTGAGTTACAGAAAAAACTAAAAATCTGGCAACGTCGCAATTGTGAATTTTCAATTCAAATTTTTAAGTTATTCACCTGTACCAAAATTCATTGATTTAGCCTTGGTAGTTTTGAAGAAAATTAGCCGTTCCGGTTATTTCAACTAACCCTGTATATGCGCATAATATGTTGGTTGAATTTAAGTGCATATAATCCGCCCTGTATTCATCAACAATAAGAAACATTTTGCGCCAGGTTTTAATTGAAGTAGGTTTAATAAGTTTAGGTTAGGTTAGAGTGCTACACCTCTGGCATTGTCCAAATAGTCACATGTAGTCCTATAAGGACCGTCATGGTACTTTAATAAGTTTACTTGTCATTTTATCCGGTGCTGCTGTGTTTCTTAATCCACCAGTTGTGGTGGGTCTTTAAGAGACAATGGAGGTGGATTTTCTCGCTTATTGTAGCAAAGCGACAAGTGAGTTTATATCAGAATTTACTGGCTGAATAATTAATAAGTCATTTCCATAATTCTGTGTAATATGTAAAATACATTTATACATGGATATAAATTGAATAAAATACTTAGAAAGTCTACAACTACTTCACGTACTTGTACTACGAATTAACAGTACGATTTATTAATTAACGCATCATACATTACCTACAAGGCTCACTAAGGCTTTAATTTAAATTCTTAATTTCTAAAATACGGGATACGAGGACTAGCTTCGGCAGAAAACAATATACAGGGTGTTAATGAATGTCACGGAGGTATTCAGGGCAGTGATAGAGCTTTTTAGGATAGAAAAAAAAAAATATTCTCTGCGCTACCGACATTCCACTCTCCTGTACTTTTTTTTTGGAATATCCTGTATAAATACGGATATCATAATTGGGCTCCCCGTTCATTTGTTATTCTTTTTTGTTATTTACATTTTTATCGTATCTGTCATCGTTTTCTAGTTTATTGCGAAAATAGTCGTCGATGCAAACCAAGTATTATCGATGTTTGTTTGAAGTAATTATTATCAAAAAAATTACTTTGTCGGACTTCCATTGTCTTTCTTTTGTTACAGTATCTCTAATACTTACTAAATACTAGCTAACCGAAACATTGAGCCGTATTCATAAAACTAAATGATATCCTTGTAAGTATAAGGTAGAAGTGTAAGGTTTTGAGTTCAAGAAAAAGGTAGGAGTATGAGCATTTCCTTTTTTTCGTATTCATAATGATTACTTATGCTTGCAAGGATATCCTCCAAGAATAAGTAAAGGGTATGTGAATAAACTTATTATAAGTATTCGAGTTTTATTTTTTTAAAACCAAAATGATTTGATATTATTATGGCGTAAATAATAAAACTAAATTAATTTTTTATATTTAAAAATTATTTAAACGTTTATTTTATACAGTTTTATACCTACATTTAATTATCAAAGTTGTTTTTTACAATCCTCAAATTTCTTCTGACTTATTGTCCTTGCTGGCGAAGAGGTAAGTATATCAAATTCGTCATTATCATTGTAATCTTTTTCTGGCACATCTTCTTCAGGTGCTTCAAAATCGATGTATTTCAAAGTTGTTGCCACGTTATGAAGCACAATACAGGCAACAATTATTTTTGGCACATTCTCCAATTTCACTCGGCAAACATATTGCAAAATAGGAAATCGACGTTTCAGTTGACCAAAACAACGTTCAATTATCACTCTATCTTTTTTCAAAAGTTTATTATAATTTAGTTGAGGACCTCGAGCGGGATTTCTGAATGGAGTCATGAGCCACGGCATATTCATCATTAGCAAGTAGCACGACGATGTTTTTATTTTGTAAATGAACCCTTATTTGTGAATTTCTCCATATCCGATCCAGGCCAACTAAGGTCCATACTAGTAAACATTTCTCATGCCATAACTGTTTCGCATCCATAAGTTCATTGTTAGTAGACGGAAACTTTATGCAGTAATTTGATTGCGCATCTATGCTGTCAATTACGGCAGTCACTGTACGAGATACTGTAGGTTGACTTACACCCAGTTCTTGACCAATGCCTTTCTGATACCCACGGTCACTGAGATAGCGTAAAAATATCTTCATTTTTAGGACGGATGATAACGCACATCCTCGAGTTTCAGCATTTATTCCCAAAAATTTGCTAGAACTGATCACTACACGACTGAGTCTGCTACTGACCACACTCAAAATTATTGAATGATATCCTTTTCAGTTAGAGTAAAAGGTAACGTTTATGAATAACCAAATACTTTTTTGGGAAGGATATGTTCAAACTCTATAAGTATAAGGTTTTACTCGGAATATTCTAAATGCGAGCTGAAGCATTTCCTTCATATTCTGCAAGTATAAGCGTAACCTTTTCTTTATGAATACGGCCCATTGTGTTAAGTAACAAAATAAAGACAATGGAAGTCCGACAAGGTAATTTTTTTATGAAATATAATCGAAGTAACAAAATTGAAAAGAAACTTTATTGGGTTTTCAGTTTCTTATCTTTTTTGACGTTAAGTGTAAAATTAGTCGAAGTTTCCAAAGTTTTTTAAGCTATTATTCCCTTACAATCTATGCTGCATTCAATAACACCCAGTATAAGTAAATGATTTTCTGACGAAATCAGCGTAAATTTAGTTTAGCTCTTCAAACTTTAGTATTTGCATTTCTCAGGGTAAAATTTAGTAATGGTAAATTTTAACCTAAGTATCAATCCCGAATTTCTTTGCTTACTTCTAAAAAAACTTTGAAAAATTAAGTACAGATAAATGTAATAATGACAGATCACTGAGATGACATAAATGTTATGGCAAAATGCCGTAATTATGCGCTTCAAAATAAAGACCCAAAGCAAGCACATATTTTAAAAATGTTGTTCATGTAAACATATTTTAAAAAATAAAATATACGTGTGTTGAAAAACTGACTTTTGCGCATACACCTACACTTCAAATCTAATGTTGTTTGCCAAAACATATTCGTCTACGTTTTCCCTAAAATTCTTATTTAAATGGAAAATGAACTCAATGAAAGCACCGTTAAGATAGCAGAGACTATTGACAGACGTTTTAAAAAAAAAAAGCAATATTAACAATTTGCGTCTAACATTCAAAATAAAGTATACCCCGTAATACATGCTATTTTTCATATAACCTAAAAACGTATACCTCAACTTTAACAAAGTAAACTTATCTGTCCAGTATCAGCTCCCAGCAACAGCAATCTGTTCAACGGCAGCAACCCCATGGAAGTCAGCAATCCCTTAAACGTGTCGCTTCTCAGCTTCGTACTGCTGTAGGAGGCGTCGGGTGACACTTCCGTGTGCACTCCGACGCGGTTCGCCGTGGTGCCGCTGAGCAGCTCGGTGCCATCGTAGACGCTGAGGCAGTGGGCGGGTTCCGTCGCTCCCCTAGGAACGCAAACGGTGCTAGAAACGGGGGTATGGGTAGTGTGCGAGTGAAAGAGTGCGTCAAGAACTGGGAAATTGAGCAAGTTATCTCTACTACTACTACTTGATATTGGTTTAGGAAATTTTGCCATTTCTTCATTTTAACTTTTGTGACAGAGATATTTTTCTAAACCATCCGCAAAAGTTTCACAGCCGGATGAGTACTAGCCATGTACCTACGCGCGTTTCTTGTCTCTCCTAAATTATACCGTGCGAGCAAAAATTATTTGCATCAAAGAGGGCCTTGCCTCTAACGACGTAATGCTTAGCCGTAGAGCTTAATACCTGTTGGGTGTCAGTAGCTACCTGAATTAACAATCAATCAGTTATTCCGTCATCTTTGACAGTCGTTACAAGTAATTTGATTCATCGCTAATTTTTCCAATTTCTTAAACAATTCACAGAATGGGCTTTACGGAACAGCACAAAACATTCATGGTTGAAGCGTATTTTCGAAACGGGGTTAGAGTAAATGGTTAGTGGCAATACCATCCGTTTGTGCATGGACGATTTTCACGAACATTTTCCTAACGTTGCTTTTATTGCTGGGGCTTTTAGACCCGACATTTTTTTCGGATGAAGCTTGGTTCCACCTCTCTGAAGGTGAAGTATCAAAAACTCGAAAAAGAGCTTAAACAGAATAATATTATTTTATTCGGTTTAGATAGTCCAAAGGAAAACTTGGAAAGGTTTATTACGGATACATTAAGTAAATTACTTGATATCGAACTATCATCTAAGGATATAAATAATGTTTATACTATAGGAAAACAGAAAGCCAAACGGCCAATTATAGTTAAACTGGTTACCTACTTTAAAAAGCTAGAGATTCTAAAGAAGGTCAAGAAATTAAAGAATACTGGAATAAGTATTGCACAAGATCTAAGTATTGAAGAACAAAAAGAAAACAAGATACTAAGGCAAGGACTAAAGAAGGCACGTTCAAAGAATTTAAACGCCTTTATAAAAAATCACAAACTCTTCATTAATGGAGAAGCATACACTCCGAACCAACTAGCTACAGATGAGGAGGATTCAGAAACCGAGATAGACACCGACATTAATAATATAACGGGTTCAACATCACATGTGAATAATACACACATTGAGGAACTTGAGGAGCAGCTCACAATAAGACCTGTTAGTAGTGCCCCTGCAACTCCTACGCCAAGACCCAAACTGACAAGCACTGGATCGGAAGAAAAAAACAAGCACGAAGAGGTATTTGTGACGGAGAAGGTTGAAGACTCTCAAAAACGAAAGACTAAGAACGCAAGCCAACCTGCTAATAAATTGGAACGACCTGTAACCAGATTAAACAGTATTAATAAGGCACCCAAGACTTATACAAATAAATAGCAGTGTCTTTTGTCTATTTACGCTTATTCAGTTTAGGACTTTGTTATTTTCTTGATTGGCTTGTGTGTTTTGTAATTTGGTGTATTGTTGGGCTAATTTTTTTTGAATTTCACTCTTTTGTGTCTGTATGATTGTCGATTGTGGGAATGTGTTTATTATAAATTTGGAACGTAGTGCTAGGAAATATTTCCATCTTATTTTACCTGTTAATTTAAAATAAGTAAATACAAAGTTAAAAGATCAACCTAAAGTTAATGACCTCTATGATTTTCGGTTTAAAAATAGTACATGCTATTTTGGTCCATTATGTAATGTAATATAATGCATATTATTTGCGAATAAGGTACATTGATTTTTCTCTTTGTTTATTGTATATATTATAGATCTGTTTGTGTACATTTTGCTTGTTGGTTTTTGGTATTGTGAGAATGGATAGATATATACAGGATTTTCAAATAGGAACGATAAAGTCACATATCGTTAAGACTAGTTTAGAAATGAATAATATATTCAAATCTAATCAGAATAAAAAAGATCTTAAAATATATCACAATAATATTAGAAGCTTAAAAAAAAATATTGATGAAACTAAAATTATATTAAGGCAATTGGATGCATCTATGGATTTTCTAGTATTTACAGAAACTTGGCAACTTCAAGATCCATTTTTACATGGCATCGAGGGCTATAATTTGGTGTATACTGCTGGCGACATTAATCAGAACGATGGTGTTGCGGTATATATTAGACACGGAATTAACTACCGGTATTTAGTAAAAAATATAAGTGTTTTAAAAATGATTGAAATTTACACTGCATTTAATGATCAAATACTTTTAATTAATGCTATTTATAGACCTCCCTCTACCTGTATTAATATGTTTAATGAAAATCTTCAAGAATATCTAGAGACTGTTAAAAATTGCGATATTCATGTTATAGTTGGGGATATTAATATAAACATTTTAGAAACTAACTTACCAGCACAAAATTATTTAAATATTATGGCGGGACATGGGTTTCTATCAGCAATTAATGACTTTACAAGGGTACAAAATGGTTCAGGTTCATGCATAGACCACATTTTTGTCAGGGATAAAACAAGCTCAAATCAATTTGTTTCTTTTATATACGAAACTTCGGTTACAGACCATTATAGTACATTATTGGAAGTTCTTACGGAAAAGGATAACAATTCTAATATTAAAACTAAAGAGATTTTAGATAGAAATAAATTTGTGTCCTTGGTTAAAAATGAACATTGGGAGGATGTTTATGCAAATAGAGATGTAAACAAAGCAACTAATCTACTGCACTCAAAATTAGGTGATTTCATAAATCTATCTACATATAAAATGAGGGTAAAACATAATGAAATTAAAAGAAAGGAATGGATAACTAATGGTCTTATAAAATCAATAAATAAAAAACAACAACTATACAAAAACATGAAACAATGTCCAACCGAGGAGAACACAACAGCATATAGGCAATATAAAAATAGACTGGGTATCTTGATTGATATAACAAAGAAAAATTACTATCAAAATTTGATCGGCGAAAATCAACAAGACTCTGTGAATTTATGGAAAGTTGTTAATTCGATAACTAACCAAAAAAACAAAGATAAAACGGATCATCTCGAAATAAAAAAGCACGATGGGACTATTGTGACCGACCAAAAACAAATTGCAGATTTGTTTGTGAAACATTTTACTAATATTGGTAAAAAATTGGCGGATAAAATTAAGATGGAAAATAATATTACCCCAGATTTAAAAATGGCTCAACCAAATTCTCTGGTCCTTCTTCCAACTGATATTAATGAGGTAAATAAGGTTATCAAAAATTTAAAAAACAATAAAGCTCCAGGAATAGATAATTTAAAATCAGAAATTTTGAAATTAGTTAACAAGGAAATATCTCCCCCTCTAGTTCATATTTACAATTTATCTATAGAGAGCGGGCAATATCCTGAGCAGTTTAAAACAGCCCTCGTGAGGCCATTGTTTAAAAGCGGTGACCAGTCTGATGTTGGCAATTATCGACCTATCTCTCTGATTCCAGCTTGCGCCAAAATTTTTGAAAAGCTTTTAAAAACGCGTATATCTGATTACCTCAAAAAATACAAAATTTTGTCGGAGAAACAGTTCGGGTTTAGGGAGGGCCGGTCGACACAGGATGCGATAACCGATCTAACAACAAAAGTATGTAAATTTATTGATGAAAAAAGACCGGCATGTTGCATCTTTGTCGACCTGGCTAAAGCTTTTGATACTGTTGACCACGGATTGTTGCTTCGTGTATTGGAGGGAATTGGTTTTAGAGGTACTACTTATGAGCTTATGAATAGTTATTTAAGTGGCAGAAAACAGTGTGTACAAATTAATAACTGCGTCAGTGACATGCAAATTATAGAATACGGAGTACCTCAAGGCACTGTCCTGGGACCGATTCTTTTTAATATATATTTGAACGAACTGTTTTCATTGGAGGTTTCCGGTGATATTATGAGTTTTGCTGACGATACGGCCGTGCTTTATAATGACGTGTGCTGGGCTTCTTTACGGAACAAAATCGAAAAAGATTTTAAAACTATATATGACTGGTTCAGTAGCCGCCTACTTACAGTTAACTTTGATAAAACGTTTTGTGTTCCCTTTACATCTTACTCTAAGTATCTTCCTTCTTATGACACTATTAAAATTACGTGTAATAACAACTCCCAAATTAAATTCAAAATAGTAAATAAAATAAAATATCTCGGCATCATAATTGATAGTAGCCTTAAGTGGGAAATTCAAATAAATAGTACGGTCAAAAAAATAAGATTCATTCTGTACAAAATGAGACATCTTTCAAAAATCTTAGATACCAAGCAACTAAAAATTCTTTACTACTCCCTAATACAAAGCCATTTAACTTATGGAATTATAGCTTGGGGCGCGGCAAGCAAGATTCATGTACATAATTTGGAAGTTATCCAAAAATCGGTTCTTAAGATAATTTTCAAAAAACCTTTTACTTATCCTTCCAATATTCTTTATTCAGAGAGTGGTATATTTGACATTAGGCAGCTTTACTTCTTAGCATGCGTTTCCAGACAATTCATTTTCAAAAATGAGTTGCTTAGGATAGAACATGATTATAACACAAGATATAGCAACCGGTCAAATTTTGTACCTCGGACAGAAAAATCAATCTTACAGAGAAACTTTTATTATCTGGGTCCCAAGTTATTTAATATTATACCTTCGGAAATTAAAAATGTAACCCATTTTCCAATATTTAAAATAAATATAAAAAAATGGATACTTTCATTGCCTAGATATCAGATACACCAATATATTGATTTTAAAAACCTGTACCATATGGTCTAATTAATGGACTGCTATCGTTTGTATTTGATATGTGTACGTATAATTTATAGTTGAATGCAATTTTGAATGCGTGAGCTGACTCTCTGCTCTGTATAGTGTATGTGTACAGTATATCAAGAATGTGCTATTTTGTTGCTAGGTTCTGTTGAACGATTTTGGTTTGGGTTGGTAACCTTGATAGGGTTTATTAGGCTTATTCGTTTTATATTAGTTCGTTCATGGTGTTTATGATTAATGTAATAATGTTCATGTTATAAATTAAAACGTACCCACGCACAGCGTAGCCTTTAGTGGGTTAAGTTTTTATTTATCTCTCTTAAAGTATATTATTTAAGTCTTTATGTATTATTATTATTGTATACTGAGAAATAAATAAAATTTGAATTTGAAATTGAATTTGAAAAAAAAAAAAAATTTCCGGTTATGTGAATTTTTAGAATACACGCAGGTGGAGTAGTGAAAATCCCCATTTTTTTTGTAGAGTCCACATTGCACCCTTAAAAAATTGGTGTCTGGTTAGCTGTTTCCCGAAGAAGAATTGTTGGTCCTATTTTTTCCATAACACAGTTACAGCACAGCGGTATAGAGACAATATTTTCAATCCATTTGTGGAGCAATTACTTGACGATAAACTACGTTTTGGATATTTTTAACAGGACGGTGTAACCGCCCATACAGCCGTCGAAACTATTAACTACTTACGCAATTTTTTCGACGACAGATTAATCAGTTTTCGATCAGACATTGAATTCCCACCTAGATCACCTTGTTTAACGGTTATGGATTACTTCGTTTTTCCTCATTTAAAGAACACTATTTTTAAAACACCAGTTGCAAATTTAGAACAATTACAAGAAAGGATTATCCAAGAATGTGGTAACATTTCTCCAGAGATGCTGGTCAACACTTTCGAAAATATGAAGAGACGTGTGAATTTATGCTTGGAGCATGGCGGTGGCCAATTTTAGCAATTTATGTAATTATTTTTCTTTTTCTTTCTGTGTATTCTTACTTTGTTCATTTTGTAAACAACAAAAATAAATTTGTATTTGTCTACTTATTTTATTACTCATTAGTTTGGCATATCATGTCATAATATGAATTTGACAAAATTTTAATCTAGATTTGGTTAGATATAATCGTCCCCATATCATTGTGATCTAAACCAAGCCCTACGTTTTTTAATCCAAGCCCTCTTTGATGAAAATAATTTTTTTTGCTCGCACGGTATAAATATTTTTAGGCAGAATTTAACCAACAAACCTCATATGATGCCTAAACCTTCCGTCAGCTACGTTCCAAACACTCATAGTTTGATCCAAACTACTCGAGACTAGCACTTCCTCGTTTACGGCTACAACCTAAAACAAAGATTGTAAATTCAATCGTACATATGAGCTAAATCAATTAGGATTACGTATAATATACAGTACTGACAAACCTTATTTTACAGGGTGGCCTTTAATGGAAAGAAATTAATACAAAATATACTTGACGCGAGGTAAAAAAAGATCGAACAAGACTCAATGAGCCTAATGAATAAAAATGTAGCAATTGCTTTTTCTTACAAAATCGAAGTAATTTCTTGAAAGTCAATGAATAAAAACTAAAGTAATTGCTTTTGCGTCCAGCAATTGCTTAAAAGTGCAGGAATAGCTTCTATTCAATGCTTTTTCTTAAAAAAATAGAAGCAATCGCTATCGTTTGCTTAAACTGTGATGAATAAATTAAGGAATCGCTGTTTCTAGTGTAGCAATCGCTTTCAACTTTTTAAGGTAGGTCGACCCCTGCATCATTGCTTGGTAGCAGTCAACTTTAGCTCTCCGCGGCATACACTGTCGCCTTGAAATAAGATGAAAGTCTTTCTGCGGCAGTTGTCGGATCCGGGCTTTCAAAATTCTGTAGGTGAAGAACTCGGTGTTCACCAAACTACTGTCTGTAAGACATACACTTCTGTAATGAATGCAGAATATTTTAATTAAATTTCCTTCAAGTGCTGAAGCTGTTGTGGAAGCTAAACGGTTGTGGTCAGAGAGATACCGGTTTTCAAATGCCATCGGCGTGATAGACCAGGCTAGGATAACTTTAATGGTGAAGGTCGTCCCCTGTTCGTTTAATTTAGCCTCCGGTCGCTGGCGGCGCTATTGTAGGAATTTTGTTTTATAAGGTTGTTCATCTCCTAACGTTGGTAGGAACAGAATATTCATTTAGAATGAGCATGGTCAACATTCTGTACCTCTCTCTTTCTCTCTGTATTAAACTGTACCAGCATATGTGCGAGAAAGATAAAAATATGGCTTATTGTGACAGATCCTGAATTCTTACCTGGACTGGTAAAAGATTGTCATTGTCATTTTATGATTGATTTGTAAAATATATAAAAAAATTAATTAAAAAAAAAGAAGTTATTATTAAATAATTATTCATATATAATTTATAAACTTAACATGGCGCAGTCGGTAGTTTGAGAATCGTAAATAGGTATGTATTTAATATGTCGCGACCAAAGAAATCGGGAAAAAAACCCAAGACAATTAACAAAAGCGTGGAACCTCCTGAAGACTTCATTAATGTCGCCCAACGATTGGAAAGTACAGAAAAGGCTATTAAAGATATAGAAAGAAACTTTACTTCACAACACAAGGTACAATAACTAGTTTATTAAATAAAAACTTTGAAAATAACACGGAATTGTTAGAAAAATCTACAGAAAATAATAATATAATAATATAAGCTGTTTTTTATTTAAAACCTATTTATGTAAATATCTAATATTAATAAATCTTGTCGCCATATCAGAAACGTTGTTATAATTTCCTTTCGTTCTCCCAAATTATTTTAACTTGAATCAGATGTTTCGCGCTTCAAACTTTTCCGTTAAGTTGGACGCGCGAAAATTTGAATTCAAAGTAATAATAAAATTTAAATTTTTATGCTTGGCGCCTACCCCCACCACGACTATATTTAGTTTCGCCTCCGGTCGCGGGTGGCGCTATCAGGGAACCAATTTAGTATGTTAAGTTGCCTATCTATCCTTGAGAGTGCGCAACTCGCTTGTCTATGGTGATAGACTGTACACACGTCAGAATTCGAAAGTTTCAAGAATTCGTCTTGACTGCATTTTTCAGGTAAGTGTACGGTGAAATATCTGCTGGTGTTTTTATTGTTTTGAGATGGGGTTTTCGCACGAACAAAAAATTAAATTTATTTTATGGCATGTAAAGGCCGAGAGTGCAGAGGAAGTTGGGCGTTTTGCATTTTTGCATTCCGACCCGTTCCACCGGTCCCAACACCCGAACATGTTTTAAATATCTTTAAGAAGTCGGGGTGCATTATGCTATACAATTCTCCTAAAATAATTTATGAAATACCTTGATATTTATTTAATATGTCAATAATAATTATTACCTATGGATATGCAGTCGATAATAATAAATAAATCTATGCCTACCTATAACCTATTTTACGCAATTTTATTATTTTTTCTAGCTTTTACACAAAATTTAAATAAAATCAATATCGACTGCATATTCTATAGGTAATAATTGACATATTAAATAAATATCAACGAATTTCATAAATTATTTTAGAAGAATTGTGTAAAGAAAGATATTGAGTAAGATTTTTTAAAATATTATTGTCATTGTGTGCTATACAATTCTCCCAAAATTAGCAATGAAATAAATTGATACTTTTGTAATATATCAGATAATAGGCCGACGATATTGTAGTAAATAAAATAATAAACTTAAAAAAACAACGCGAAATAGGTTACAGGTTGGCAATAGAATGAATGACATTGAGGATTCCACCTTAAGGTTGAATTCAATTATTTAATTTAATTTAATTTTTAATAATTCAACCTATTGCCAACCTATAACCTATTTCGCGTTGATTTTTTGAGTTTATTATTTTAATAACTAACATTTAAAGAAAATCAATATCGTTGGTACATTATTTAGGTAGTATCTGATATATTACAAAAATATCAATTTATTTCATTGCTAATTTTAGGAGAATTATTATAGTGAAAGAACAATGAGTGACAATGACATAATGTAAAAAAAAATCTTATCCGATATTTTTCGCTATACAATTCTCCTAAAATAAGTTATGAAATTCCTTGATATTTATTACATATGTCAATTATTACCTATAGACTACCAAGTCGATACTGATTTTCTTTAAATTTTGTATAAAAGCTAGAAAACATAAATAAATCTACGCGAAATAGGTTATAGGTTGGCAAGCATGTTGATACTCCCACCTTAAGTAGAACGAGTCAATACATAGTTTACACCGTATTAGATATTATTCCTACAATACCTGGTATCTGTAAATTCAGGTGTTCATAAAAGTTTTTCAAGTTTTCGCTAGTTCCAAATTATGATTTTGACATTGAGCTGACACTTGCCAGAAATCGATTTCTACTGAAATAACTGTTGCAAAAGAACCGCTCGCATGGAAAACAGACACGCAAGCAAATGATTCCACTGATGTTTTTTTTGAATTAGCCCATACCGAATTCTTCCACCTCGTAGAAATCATATTAATTGCGTTCGTGTCTCTCCTATATTTTATATTGGAAATCGTTTTTGAATAATATGTGTAGGTAAGTTATTATTTAAAAGCTTCCAATGTTTGTTGTTTAAAAGGCCTTAAAAATGTATACATAAAACTAGGTGTTTTTCATACAGGGTGTCCGGAAATGATAAGCAAAAAATTTAGGGAATAATTCTAGACCAAAAATAAATGCTATCTCTTTTATAATATTTTTTTGAAAATTGATTATTTACGGAGTTACAGGGTGTTAAAGTTAAATTTTATTTGCAGTTTTTTTTGCAATACTTTTGCCACGCTCAAACTATTTTGATGAAATCTCGTATATTTCGTATTTTTCGAGATAAGGAATACAAATTTGCCCACCGTTTTTTCCCATTTTGTAGAGGGCGCCACATAGGAACTTACACTTTAACTTGAATGGTCTCAACTTTTTTGTCCTACACTGTATGCGCATTTTGACTGAATACTTTTATTCTTCTAACCTATTGACATTAAAAAGGTATACTACTTTTCTTTCAATAAATCTAACCGTTTTCGAGAAAAGCGCTAAAAGAACATTGCTTGCATGTGATGAATACGAAATCAGTTTAATTTATTATTTTTTAATTTAATTAATTTAATTCTTTAAGAAGAATTAATTTATGCATTGAAGACGTCCCAACTAGCAAAAATATTTTATAATCTCCAACTGTCCGTGCTATTTTATTTTATAATTGCTTTATTACTGCTCGTCAAACACAATTATGTTTTATTAACATTACCAGTGAGGTAATTAAGCTTTTAGGAAGTATTTTGTTTTATAAGGTAGTCGTAAGAACGTTTTTAGAACAAAAATACAAATCAGTTTTACTACAATTTTTAAGACTGTTTTATAAACGTTTACACAACAATTTTATACAACATTTTAGCTTACCGGACAAATTTGTTTTATAGTAGATTTATTCTGGTGTTATTTGATACTAGTTCATTCGTTTGCGAACACCTATAAAATTGTTTTATTAGCGCTATGTGAAACATTTATAAAATTAATTCGAAAAAGGTTTTTCTGTTTCCTTCCGCCAAACCCATCCCCAGACGCGTTTCGCCGTTATTACGGCTCATCAGTGAGGCTCGGTTTGGCAGAAGGAAACAGGACTCAAAGACAAATCACTTGTCAGGATCGATCATCAACGGGATTTATAAAATTAATTTATTAACATTTTCTTTCAGATAATATTGCTGTCTAAAGCATATTGCACTCAGATGGTACCTTAAAAAAACTGTTTTATAATTATCATGAACACAGTCATAATAAAAGCCATATATATTAGTTATAAAACAAAAAAAATGTTTGTAAGGATACAAAAGTATTTACTAATTCATTTATAAAACGAAAGACATTCTTGCTCACCCATAGTCATTATTAGGTATATTTGATCTTACCGTGACAAATATTACCACGCGTGAATTTATTATGAATAAGTAAATGGAAAAAGTTTTAAAAAGTGGTGCAAAAGCCCAGTACTTTACTCTTAAAAAATAATAACAATTTAAAATGAGGTTAGGTTATTAAAACATAAGCACATGTTGCGCCAGACACAAATTAGCCCTGTTGTTGCTGCATCTGTGACATGTTTGAGAAGAAATTATTTTATATCTGATGCAGCCGAAGCATTTAAACAATATTGATACTAACCGTTTTGTTAATGTTTTTTAAATGTACTATTCAGAAGAATTAATTCGGGTAAGCGTCGTGTGCGCGACTATTTACTCCTGATCCTATGCGGCATCTGGAGAAAGAAGGTTTAACTATGAAAACAATAGCAAACAAGAATTCGTTGAGCAAACACGTATTAAGGGGTTCAGAGGCGGACTTCGGTCAATTAAATTTCTTACATATACCAGGTGGCTAACTATATAAAGCACCATAATATCCTTAACTTTTTAATTTGGATAGATAGAAAAAAAAACTAAATGGCAAAGTTTTAGTAAATTATGTGTAGATTGTGGTGCCGTAGTGATTTTAACTCATATATAGGGCGCGAAATACGCAGAAACTTAATATTTTTCGTTAATTAACAGTTTGATGGGAAATTTTCTCCTGATTCCAAATAAGTATTATACAGTTTAGTGGGTTTATTTTTAGTAGTAACTTCTTGTCGAATTTTTTTTGACTGGTTGCCAAACCTATATATGAGCCACAGTTTTTATTGCCTATGCTAAAAAAATAATTTTACTGCCGAGGCTCTAAAAGTAACTTTTAATGCCTGAAATGTTTAGTTTTATGTACTACATGTATATGAAGTAAGACTATAGGGTTGTGTTTTCGATCAATTAAATTAGGTTTTAGTCTCTGCTTTAGTGCTGTTTGAAGAAAAACGACATTTTTTGAATCTTTGATATGCTATACAATTCGAGACAGTATAATATCGAGAAAAACACTTTGAACTTTTCAATCCAAACTTTTTTAGAGCTGTTCTTTCATAAAAATTTTATTTGTAAATATTAATTTTTTTTCGGGGAAGTTAAATTTATAAGAACTTCCATATGTTATACATGCACAAAATGAACAAGCATACTAACATTTGATCGATCGATCTAATCTAATATGTAGGTTTTTATTATACATGCATGGTTTTTTTACACTATCCCTTTTTTCTGCAGTACGTCTCTGTTTAACTAAAATATACCCATAAATTAAATATTTTATAGAAATCTCTCATAGAGCAAAAATATTTTATAAGAACTCCCAAGGTGGTAAAAGTATTTTATAACATGGAAGCCATATTTTGTGTGGTTCGAACTTCACTTTACGACGGCCATTCTTAAGTGTATTCCAAAAAATCTTTTTGCAATGATAAAATGCCTTACTTAACTACTTTAGTATTTATATAATGGTATAAGATCGATCTTTCGAATTATTGTATTACAATACAGGGTAAAATGAGAGAAAAATACAGACTGAAATGTTTGACCTTTTCTTCTAAAACTCAATAATAACTAATATATTTGAGGCGCTTGAAAATTTTGCTATTATACACCCCATATATTATACAAAAAAAATTCTTTCGCAGTAAAATATCAACCATCAGATTGCAAATCGAATTTCTGTTGGGTATACATATTCGAAGTAAATGTAAAAATATGGCTGATGAATTTACTTAAACATATTTTATATCTTATAAAAGATGCAATGCTTGCCTTTTTGTTATCTGAAGGACCATTAAAGAGCTAATTATTCCCAGTTGGTACAATTAAACAACAAAAGCTTACTTTCATAGTGTTAGTGAAAACAAAAAAGCTACATCTAAGATAATAAAAAAACTTTTATAAAACTGTTTTATTCTAGCTCGACAAATGTTGTATAATTGTAATAATTGACTGAATTGAAACTGTTTTATAATTGCTGCAAACTATGTTTTATAATAATTTTGTAAACGTTTAAAAAATAATCCGGTAAAAGCTGTGGAAGCCATAATAAAACAAATAAAAGAACAAAATTGCTGCACAAAAGTGCGCCCTTTTTGGCTGTATAAGCGTTGTATAAACGTTGTTAGAACGTTTATAGCGACATTGTTATTTTATAAAAATAGTTCTGTAAACGTTTTTAGGTCATTTATAAAACATAAATTGTTAGTTGGGGTCACTTTGAACCTTTGATTTGGATGTTTAATTTATTGTTCTACTAAAGTATTTTAAAACTGCAAATAAAATTTAACTTTAACACCCTCTAACTCCGTTAAAAATCAATTTCCGAAAAAAAGTTCTAGGGAGAGATAGCAATTATTTTCGGTCTAGAATTATCCCCTAAATTTTTTGCTCGTCATTTCCGGACACCCTGTATAATATATCCGTTAAATGTCCATAATTAAAGGGTAGAAACGAACAATTGCGTTAGAGGGTTTTAATGATTTAATATTAGTTGAGCACCTAAAAATGATAAATCACAAAGTGCATTCAGGGCTGTTTTTTTGAGAGCTGACCGAAAATGGCCCGTTTTAGTTTTTTCCAGATAACTCGAAAACAAAGCAAAATGCGAGATTTGTACAAGAATATTTTTTAAATATATTTCCCATCGTTCTTTAAACGATTCCTTTTTATTTTTAATACTAAAAATAATCGAAATACAAAGCTAAAAATTTACGAAAAATCAAGTTTTTTTATTTTTCAGTATTTCGTCTATACCTTTTCTTTGCGGCATCCTAGGTATACAGGGTGTTTCATTAAGGGTGGCCACCGGTCATATTTCGGAAACTACTAGACATAGAAACTTAAAAAAAATTATGATTAAAGCGGTCATAAGAAAATTCTGGAAATTACTTACTAAAGTTCCTCATTTCGCCGCAAGGGACACAATTAAAAATTTTTTTTTTAATTCTAAATTTCTCCGAAAATTCCCATATTAAGGTATAACTCTGATTACATCATCGAAAAGCTTAGACAATTCTGCATCATTTTGGTTTAAGGCTCATTGGCGTACCGACCTTGATAAGAGTATGGGCAGCTATTGGATGTGTAAACATTAAAATCGCTGTAACTTCTAAACGACTTAATCGATTTTACTAAATATAAGTTTGTTTGGAAGAGAATGGTAAGTATCTTCAATCGTCGTATCTAACAGTACACGATAGTGTTTAATAAAATTGCTAGAGGGCGCAATTTGTAATAATAACAGTTTTTTCGATTTTATCCCGAAAATTCAAATCATACGGTATAACTATGACATCATAATCGAAAAGTAGATGAAATTTGCAAGAAACGATGTGAAGACCGCAGTTCGATATCTTTGTTCGTTTCAGAGTTATTGCCAGAACAATAATTTTTAATACAAATAGCGCCCTCTAGCAATTTTATTAGAAACTATCGTGTACCATTAGATACGACAATAGAAGGTACTTCCAAACAAGCTAAAATTTAGTAAAATCGGATAAGTCGTTTAAAAGTTACAGCGATTTTAATGTTTACACTTTCAATAGCTTCTCCCACTCCTATCAAGTGAAAGTGTAAACATTAAAATCGCTGTAACTTTTAAAGGACTTCACCGATTTTATTAAATTTAAGCTTGTTTGGAAGAAAAATGTAAGTACCTTCAATTGTCGTATCCAATGGTACAAGATAGTTTCTAATAAAACTGCTAGAGGGCGCAATTTGTATTAAAAATTAATGTTTTGGCAATAACTCTAAAACGAACAAAGATATCGAACTGCGGTCTTCACATCTTTTCTTGCAAATTTCATCTACTTTTTGATTATGATGTCATAGTTATACCGTATGATTTGAATTTTCGGGATAAAATCGAAAAAACTGTTATTATTACAAATTGCGCGCCCTCTAGCAATTTTATTAAACACTATCGTGTACTGTTGGATACGGCGATTGAAGATACTTACCTTTCCCTTCCAAACAAGCTTAAATTTAGTAAAATCGGATAAGTCGTTTAGAAGTTACAGCGATTTTATTGTTTACACATTCAATAGCTTCCCCCACTCTTATCAAGTTCGGTACGCCAATGAGCCTTAAACCAAAATGATGCAGAATTGTCTAAGCTTTCCAATGATGTAATCAGAGTTATCCCTTAATATGGGAATTTTCAGAGATATTTAAAATTTAAAAAAATAATAATTGTGCCCCCTTGCGGCGAAATAAGAAACTTAAGGGTAATTTCCAAAATTTCCTTATGACCGCTTTAATCATAATTTTTCTCTCCCAAGTTTCTATGTTTAGTAGTTTCCGAGATATGGCCACCCTTAATAAAACACCCTGTATACAGTGTGACCAGTAACGTACGCATTATATGGGATTCTTTTTTATCAATAACTTTATTCGAAATTTGACTTTGGCATTAAGTTCTGCTTTGACCGAGATGAAAATTAAGCAAAAAAATAGTAGTCACGTGCTTCGCATTATCTGTCAAATTTTAATTTTATCCAAACAATAATTCACAATCAACAAATAATTTCACTTGTCACTTTTTGTCACTAAAAAAATTTTTTTTTTCCACATTTATTGTTTTATATAGAGAGCTATGGATACCTTTAAATCGCTTATTTCAGTTCTTTAATCGTGGGAAAAATACAATTTTACTATTTTTGGTCCAATGCTATGTGCTATGTAAAATTTAATCTTTAAAGTTGTATAACTCATTTTTTTTAAATGGCAACATGGTGGCTCATCGGGTTAGGAAAAAAGAGAATTTTATTACGATTATTTTGATACCACACACTATTAGGTTTTAGAAAAGCTGCCATTAAAAAACTTTAAAAAGTTAACAGAACATTCCTAAAATGAAGCATCTTTTGAGAATAAATTTGGATTTAAATGCATCAAGTAGCCTGTTTTGGGTAATAGTGCCGGGTTGGATGACGCCGATTAGGATATCTTTGTGCGTAAAGTCGTGCAGCATCGTTTTTTTTTGTACATTCTCCAAACACTAATAACATATCAACTTTTTCCCTCCTTGTAAAACTATTATTTTCCATGTTTTTTAAACAACAAACTAATTTACTTTGGCAGAAGCTGTCGGCATGTCAATTTTCTTTAAGGCATTATTTTGTTTTATCAGTTTTGCTGGTCACAGGTTACTTGATACATTTAAATCTAAATTTATTCTCAAAAGATGCTTCATTTTAGGAAAGTTCCAAGTTAACTTTTTAAAGTTTTTTAATGACAGCTTTTCTAAAACCTAATAGCCTGTGGTATCAAAATAATCGTAATAAAATTCTCTTTTTTCTTAACCCGATGAGCCACCATGTTGCCATTTAAAAAACAATGAGTTATACCACTTTAAAGATTAAATTTTACATAGCACATAGCATTGGACCAATAGTAAAATTGTATTTTTCCCACAATTAAAGAACTCAAATAAGTGATTTAAAGGTATTCATAGCCCTCTATATAAAACAATAAATTTAGAAAAAAAAATTCGGTGACAAAAAGTGACACATCGTTATATTTAAATTATTTTTTTTATCATAATGTCAGGAATAATCTATTAGCCTAATCACAAACTGTGAATACTGTTTTGTTTCGCTAAAGTTTTTTTTGTATTATCTTAATAAATTAAAAAATATCTTATATATTAATACATGCATGGGTAGTACCATTCTGGGTGCACAAATATGCATTCCAGAACTATCGGTTTCTTTATAATCGCGGTATTTGTCCATTTGGTCATATTGTTATACTATTTATTTATTTTTTTATTTGATTCCTTTATCTTGAAAAATAAAAAAGCTAGAGGAGCGAACCACCTTCCGTGGACACCCGGTATATGTAGTAGGTACGACACAATAAAATTTAGACGAATTACTGAAAAATAAAAAAAAACGTGATTTATCGTAAATGTTTAGCTTTGTCGTTCGATTATTTTTTGTTCTAAAATTTAAAAAAAATAATTGTGAACGCATTTCGATGGGAAATTTCATTTTCTACAAAAAACCATTCTTGTACAAATCTCCAACTTTGCTTTGTTTTCGAGTTATGTTAAACTAAAAAAGGGCAATTTTCGGTCGGCTGTCAAAAACGGATCACTGCCTTTAGAGGCACTTTGTGATTTTAACATTTTTAGGGGCCCAACTAACATGTTAAACCATAAAAACCCTTTAACACAATTGTTCCTTACTCAAAGACATATTCAATGGCCTATAGTAGCAGCAAAATTATTGATGACTTACGCCTACACCTAACTTATTAGTTCCTTGTACAGGGTCTTCCAACGAGGACTTAACAGGGGCTCATTTTTGAGCTTCATTGTATTTAAAGAAAAATCCAAAATAGCCAATCGATGTACTTTTTCCTGCAGAATTCAAAAATGAAACCAAAAATTTATTTGAACCAGAAACAAAAGAGTTACGCTATGGATAAGGTGTTTTTTAAATGGAACATAGCTTTTTTTATACGATTTTTGGAACGAGTGATTTTTTTTTTGTCCGTTCTGATTAAAATATTTAATATTGTGACAGCTATTTTTATTAAATTTTATTGTTTTATCCAGTATAATTTAACTTTAACCTGTTTGAAACATACACTAGGCAATAAAGGTATAATCACCTTTGAATCCTTCAAAGTCAAAAAATTTGACAAATTTACTATAATATTGCCGAAATGACTTTCAAGGATTCAAAGGTGATTATACCTTTATTACCTAGTGTATGTTTCAAACAGGTTAAAGTTAAATTATACTGGATAAAACATTAAAATTTAATAAAAATAGCTGTTACAATATTAAATATTTTAATCAGAACGGACAAAAAAAAAATCACTCGTTCCAAAAATCGTATAAAAAAAGCTATGTTCCATTTAAAAATCACCTTATCCATATCGTAACTCTTTTGTTTCTGGTTCAAATAAATTATTGGTTTCATTTTTGAATTCTGCAGGAAAAAGTACATAGATTGGCTATTTTGGATTTTTCTTTAAATACAAGGAAGCTCAAAAATGTGTTCAGTCCTCGTTGGAAGACCCTGTACAAGAATTTTTAAAATTCCCATAACACTTACTTGAAGCACCTCCCCCTCATGTGCCCTCCAACTGGATACCACCAAGCCGGTCCTGGTGTCCAAGACAGTTATACAGCCGGACGATTGCCCCGCCGCCACCCAGTTGCCGGACGGACCGATGGCGAGACAGCGGATCAGGCCGGATGGATTGACGGTTATCTAGGAAACAGATGAATTGAATGATTTAATAGAAACTAATAAATAAAGGAAAGTGTTTGTGTGTTTTTGTCCGCATAGTTAAAACAGTTTATCTTGTCGTTTTCTCACGGAGTTCGTGGGTTTCTTAATAAACTTAATTGCCCCCAACTGTAAGTAAATGGCGTATTACTGTCTAGTGGTTTTCGTGTTTCTCTTTTATGTATTTTTTATTTCATCTTTATTTTAATCAAATTCCAGACACACCTATTATAATGTGACAATTTCTTTTTCCACCTATATTTGATTTGATTCATACGATTTTGATGACGTATAAGTGATAACGAACTGTACGTCCATCTCTCATCAATGCAACAATTGCCTGTGTCCACGAGGTGTTTTCTGAATTAGGGACTTTTAAGTTAAAGATTGGCAAATATGTTTAACATAATATGACAACGGCAGTCATTACTATGGAGGACTTGAGGTAGGAGGCCGAACGCATTGCATTGGATTCGGTCCCAAATTAGCATCGGTAATTCAGCTTTACGAGTTGCCATAAGATGGCGCTCGTGTTCGAAGTGGGCTATCAAATAAATGGTTTCTTATGGACGCAATAACTATTTTTATTTAAATTAGTTCTTTAAGGAAGAAATAAGGACTTTTATATGAATTTACACTTACTTTGTTATACTTATTAGTAAACTCGGCCTGTATAAAGTTCCAACGACGCTTCGTTTTTAAAATACAGGAACATTCTAGCTAGAGGGTTTTACCTTTGGAGCTAGAAAGATACTTATTTGGCTGCGTTTCATCTCTGAAGAAGATCCTGTCTTACACCCCGACACAAAGCAAACTCTACTTTTATAAATTGTACCATTATTCATTATAAATATGGAAATTAATTACAATACAGCGTTATTTGTCTTGTCTTGCCTTCAAACGTTATTTGTTATTTCGAAAAATAAAACGTCAATTGTCAAAAGTAAAAGTTAAAAACTATGGAGGATCTAGTTTTCCATATTAAAAACGAAGAAGAAGAAGACAACATCAGCCCACTTCGGACGCGACAGCCATCTATCGGCCAATAGCGAACTAACCAAAAAACCGGGACAGAAATTGAAAATGCTGCCATTGTCGATCGGCCTCCTACCCCCTAGTTCTCCATAGTCATTACATTCTTATCTGATATACAGGGTGTTTCAATTAAAACTCCCAGGCCAATTATTTCGAAAACTAAGAGCTACATGTAAATTCTGTAAACGCCAGTTTTTAGCCTCTATGATCGGCTTCACAACTGTGTAAAAAATGTGTTATGTGAATAATACAAGATGTAGGTGGCGCCACGGTGCAAAGCAGTTTTTCGTTGACAGGAACTTTTAAATGTTGTTCTTAAAGATAATTAATTTTTGATCAAATTATGTCCCATAAAAAATTTTCATAAATCCAATAACATGAAAGGAGATATTTGGGGTTAAGTTTTTTTTTAAAATAATTTTAACGAGTATTTTAATTATAAATATTTTTAATATCCTTTAGAAGATTTTAATTTAATTTTGGTAATGATAATTTTAATGATAAAACGCTCGTGTAGCGCTAAATTATTACGTCCAGTGACGTCTCAGGGGGCGCCTTAACAAATAATATTGGCAAAAAATAGGACGCCACTGAGTTTTTGGTAATTTTAAAATGTTTATCTGATTAAGCAACTAAAAATATTATTTTCTTCGCCGTTAAATTGTTTTCATATCTTGCTTAGGTTTCAAAAAATAAAAATAAAAACAATTTCATTGCATTTCTCTGGAAAACAAAAATCATTAAATAATTAATACGTTGTATTTTTGTTGTTTCAAAGCATTAAAACATTAAAGCATTATAAAATAAAACTAAAAGATGTTTTAAATTTAATGAAGAAACTGATGAGAAATTATACAAAATTATTAATGAAAATTAGACCAATACCAAAATCTGGGGTCGAATGAGGTGTTCAAAATTATTACCCTTTTCATATACACACATAGCAAATCGATATAATAATTCCGTTCTACAAACTCTCAATAGTGTATCTCGATTTATAGCAAAAGATACAACGTATTAATTATTTAATGATTTTTGTTTTCCAGATAGATGCAATAAAATTGTTTTTATTTTTATTTCTCGAAAACCAAGCAAGATAAGAAAACAATTTAACAGACAAGAAAAGGATATTTTTAGTTGCTTAATCCGAAAAAATATAAAAATTACCAAAAACTCAGTGGCGTCTTATTTTTTGCCAATATTATTTGTTAAGGCGCCCCCTGAGACGTCACTGGTCACTGGACGTATTAATTTAGCGCTACACGAGCATTTTATCACTAAAATTATCATTACCAAAATTAAATTAAAATCTGCTAAAGGATATTAAAACTATTTATTAATAAAATACTCGTTAAAATTATTAAAAAAAAAACATGGATGTATCAAAATTTTGTATGGGACATAATTTGACCAAAAATTAATTATCTTTAAGGTGGGAGTATCAACATGCTTGCCAACCTGTAACCTATTTCGCGTATATTTATTTAATTTTTCTAGCTTTTACACAAAATTTAAATAAAATCATTATCGTCTTCATATTTTATAGGTAATAATTGACATATTTAAATAAATATCAAGAAATTTCATTAAATATTTTAGGAGAATTGTATAGCGAAAAATATCGGGTAAGATTTTTTTTAACATTATTATGTCATTGTTCTTTCACTATACAATTATCCCAAAATTAGCAATAAAATGAATAGATATTTTTGTTATATGTCAGATATTACCTAAATATTGTACCGACGATATTGATTTTATTTAAATGTTAGTTAATTTATAATAAACTAAAAAAAGCAACGCGAAATAGGTTGGCAATAGATGGAATGACGTTGAGAATGCCACCTTAAGAACGGCGACATTTAAAAGTTCCTGTCATCCAAAAATTTCTTTGCACCGTCACACATCTTGTATTATTCAAATACATTTTTTACATAGTTGTGAAGCCAATCATAGAGGCAAAAACTGGCGTTTACAGAATTTACATGTCGCTTTTAGTTTTCGAAATAATTGGCCTGGGATTTTTTATTGAAACACCCTGTATACTATAACTATTTACATTTTTTCTGTTACCTTTAAATCGTACACGTAGTTCGCCAGTCTGGCATCGATAACTTTGACAGTTCCTTCGGTGGTGGCGGAAAAAACTAGGCTAGAAGGGGACGGCATGCTTTTCACCACGTTCACTGGCGAGTACCTGGGAGATTCTAACTGGCCCACCACTGCACCCATGAAGGGGTCCCATAGGTGGACTACACTATCACAAGAGGCGACCTTAAGAAAGAAATATAAGTAAAATACGTCATGTTTTAAGCAATGTTAAGCAGTGTGCAGTGCCATGCAGTTAAAGCGTCTCTCTTTAATTGCACGTCTCCGCTGGGTATAGAACCAACGACCTCTTGCTTTCTGGGCAAAGACGCTAATAAACTGTGCAATTTATCTTTTACAAGTTTAATTACATTAACTAACCAAAAACAGAATTAAAATTTTTTGGAAGTATCTGATTGACGACTAGCCATAGCAATGGGGCCATCGAGTAAATTCTGAATTGTGTATAGTATTTGTAGAATTATACCGTTGATCTTTTGACTGCAATAAACCCTCATTATCCCTTTGACCATAAAATAAATAATGAAATCCCAAATTTTAAAACATTTTCGAGCAGAGTCGGACCAGGTACAAATTCAATTTATACCTATGCCTGATTCATATATAAATACAAACTGATTTTTAATAATTTTAGTCTTTAGTGGTTTTCCGGCGAGTAATTTTTAGTTAGGTTTATTAGTGGTAGAATGTGGCGTCCTTGGAATTGTGCTGATAGGGGGGCATCTTCAAGTGTCATTTTTAAAAAAAAGCATTTATCTACCGATGCCAAACTAATAATTAAAAATGTGTATCAATCTTTGTTGAGTAGAAATTTTAATTCGATGGATGCTTTAGCAGAGACGTCTACTTTGACAAAAACTCCTTTATCTTCGGTAAGAGACATAGTACTTAAACCTGTTAATCCTAGAAAAACTCGGAGTGATTCTGGCACATTTAGAAGCATTGACGAAAATGACATGGATTTATTAAGAAGAAAGATTTACCAAATGTATGAGGCACAAACTGTACCCACTTTGATTTCCCTCAAAGAGCGGCTGATTAAAGACGACACAAATATCTCTTGTTGCCTTTGAAGCCTTAGGAAAATATTGCGTAAAATTGGGTTTAATTTAAATACCGAAGCATTATTAAAAGACAAACATTAATGGAATCTCGACGTTTAAGGGAATGGAGACTTAAATATTTAACAGCTGTTAAACAATTTAGAGAAGAAAATCGTCCAATTATTTACCTTGACGAAACGTTGGAATGATTCTTAAAAAAAATGTCAAACCAAGGCATCATCAAATAAAGGCAAAAGAATCACAATATTACATGCTGGTTCAGAGAACGGGTTTGTTCCAAATTGTCTGTTGCTTTCAGCTAAAAACATAGCAGATTATTCTTTAGATTACCATCAAGATACCGACGCACAACTGTTTGAAGATTGGTTTAAAGATAAACTCCTTAAAAATATACCTGAAAATAGCGTCATTGTAATGAACAATGCTAGTTATCAAAGTCGGCAAGCAAAAATCATTCCCAATTCTATAATACAAAAGCAGAAATTCAAAATTTTATGATTAAAAATGATTTATATTTTGAAGAAACTTACAAAAAACGAGAACTGCTAGAAGTATTAAAAGCTTTTAAAATAAATAAGGAATACGAGTGTGCCAAACTTGCAGTGCAGAAAATGGACATACAGTGTTGCGTCTTCCTCCATACTATTGTATATTCAATCCTATGGAGCTAATATGGCACCAATTAAAATCCAATGTTAGGAGAAATAATATTTCTCCTACATTAAATGCATCTGTAGTAGAATTAATTAAAAACGAAGTAAGAAAAATTTCTGCTGACAGCTGGAAAAACTGTGTACAGCATGTACTTAAGGTGGAAAATTCTTACAATTAAATAATTACAAATGCACAACCCTTAATTATAAGTTTAGGCTTAGCTGAAGATAGTGATAGTGATACAGAGTTAAATTTTGAATAAATTATCAATAGTTTTTTAGAATTTAATTAATTTTTATTGTACTTGTTATCCTAATAGTTATACTTTTAAATTATATTATTTTCAATTATCATTAATTGTTATCATTATTTTACATTTATTATAGGTACCTACCTAAAACTAAAAATTGCTATCTATTTATTTTTAATTATAAAAATAAATCATGTGGTGTAGGTACATTTTCAAGCCGACCCTGATCCCATTTAATCCCCTTTGAAGAGGTTGAGGCGTATACAATAGGGATTAATCAGTTTTTTTATAATACTTACTAATCTCATACTTTCGACAAATGTCAACGATAAGATCGACTTCTTGTGAGCCGTGTACGTCCACTGACAGTTTGACGTTGAGGATCCGTCACCTTGACTCCTGAGAGACCATAACTTGACGGTTTTGTCTCGTGAACCTGACATAAAACTATTTTCGTTGTCTAAAATGTATAGGCTCTTGACGCTACTAGTGTGACCTACAAAAAATGTTTATAATATTTTTTATCGCTTCGGAATAGTAAAGAAAAGAAAATCTAAAAAAAATTAAAAATCATTTTACGTCTATTCTAAGCATGGAAGGCTCTTCTGTAAGGGGATCTAGAAGTCCCAGGATCCCGGAAGGAAAACCTGTCTCGAAAATACCGGGATTAGAACCGTTAATTCCGGGATAGATACCGATTTTTCATGCAAATATTAATTTGCCTCATTCCGCTATTTCAAATACAAAAGCAGACAAAAAAGATAATAAGATGCATCTACCTGATATCATTACTCAAGAAATTGATTTATACGCAAACAGTGGTAGACGTAATCTTCAAAAAGCCATTGCAAATAAGTAGGTGCATTAAATTTTCGACACCTAATTTAAAACACAGTTTAAAGAAAACATAAATTAAAATATTAATCGATGTTTAACACATGTATGAAAAAATTGTTTTAACATAACAATCCTGCTATTCAAACTCTTCATAATATGTTAGTACCGTGCGAGCAAAAATTATTTGCATCAAAGAGGGCCTTGCATCTAAGGACGTAATGCCTAGCCGTAGAGCTTAATACCTGTTGGGTGTCAGTAACTACCTGAATTAACAATCAATCAGTTATTCCGTCATCTTTGACAGTCGTTACAAGTAATTGGATTCATCGCTAATTTTTCCAATTTCTTGAACAATCCACACAATGGGCTTTACGGAACAACACAAAACACCCATGGTTAAAGCGTATTTTCGAAACGGGGTGTAAATGGTGAGTGGCAATACAATCCGGGTTTGTGCATGTACGATTTTCACGAACATTTTCCTAACGTTGCTTTTATTGCTGGGGAGTTTTATCATTGCCTGAAAAGAACCGTGGCTGTGTTTAGGGAAACAGGTTCTATACAACACAAAAAAGGAGCAGGAAGACAATCTGTAAGAACAGAAGAACTTGTTGCAAACAAACTTTCGAAAATATGAAGAGACGTGTGAATTTATGCTTGGAGCATGGCGGTGGCCAATTTCAGCAATTTATGTTATTATTTTTCTTTTTCTTTCCGTATATTCTTACTTTGTTAATTTTGTAAACAACAAAAATAAATTTGTATTTGTCTACTTATTTTATTACTCATTACTTAAGTTGGCATATCATGTTATAATATGAATTTGACAAAATTTTAACCTAGATTTGGTTAGATATATCGTCCCCATATCATGGTGATCTAAACCAAGCCCTACGTTTTTTTAATCCAAGCCCTCTTTGATGCAAATAATTTTTGCTCACACGGTATATCACTTTTACATTTAAATAATTTAGTCATCAAAATCGTATATTGTTCGTTTTTAAAACCTAAAACAATGATAAACTTGCAAAGAGAATTTATTTCATCTAGCAATACTTTAATTAAAGGCTTTTATATCAATCAATCAATCAATCAAAATGTCTTTTATTTTGGCAAACATTTAGTGGTTACATAAAATTTGGAAAAGGGGTGGCGGTATCCAAACCAGTTGCTCTATCCTATTTGTTGCTATACCCTAGTGTGGATCCTATATCATAAAGGATGTATCATCTATTATAATAATGATAGAAAAGTCATTATATGAATATTTTTATAAAAAAAATATCCTAACCAATAATAAAAACTGCTCTAAAACAACGCTATTCCAAACCGACAAGTCGTATTGTTGACTCCCAGTGACGTCATACGCAACGTCGCGTACGAAATTTGATCGCCAAGTGGGCTTGTCTTCTTTAGTATCATAATATCATGGTTGTATATAAACATTTTATTTAATGGCTAGGCTATTGAGTAACTTATATCAGTATGGTATTGGCGGAAACGTTTATAAATGGTTTAAAAATTATTTAAGTATCAAGTCACAAAAACAAAGATATCAAAAATGTATTCAAATAAAAAAATAAATAATATAGAAGTTCTTCAAGGAAGTATACTAGGTCCAGTATTATTTATTTTATACATAAACGATTTTCCTGTAGATTTAAAAATTTGTAAGTTTCAAACATTTTTGATGGTCTAAAATTTAGGCTCTAAATGCTCTAAATTCTGAGATAAATATATTATTAAATTGGCTGAAAGTAAATAAATTAAAATTAAATATTTTAAAAACTATACAGGGTTAGGAAAAATTACCAGAACGGTCGATTATTTCAAAATATACAGGGGTTATCAAAAAACGTCTTATATAAAAAATGTAGGGCTGTTAAAAATCTACATATCGGTGATAAATTGAAATATACAGGGTCGCCCACAAAGTTGTGGAGAATGATAGTTATATTTTTTTAAATGGAACACCCTGTATATTTTTACTTATTTTGATTGTCGACTCAATTTTAAACATTTTTTATTAACCATGTGTTATACCTAAATTCATTACTTTCCTAGAAATCGGCGTTTCAAATAATAACGTATAACGATGCGATTTTCGAACATAGTGAACAACAAATAAGGCACGACCATGGTTACTAATAAATAATTAATAGTTTGACATCTGAAACTCAAATTCTGACAGAAATAGACAAAAAAGAAAATAGCATGGCATTTTTACTTACTGAAACTGAGAGAATTGATATTTTAATTTTAAGGGGGTTGGCGATAAACAGAGATCATATCAGGAGGTATGTAATATTTACAATAATTTGCATCCAGACAGACGCATTAAAAAAAATGCAGATTTTCAAACTATTGAGCGTTACAGAATGAGTGGTACTGTAAAAAATCGCCCAAGATCTGGAAGACCTAGGATTGCTACCTCCGAAAAAAAGCTGGACATTCTGCTTGCGATAGAAGAAAATCCCAAACAATCCACCAATCAGCTTGCTTTGGATCATGAAATTGATCAAAAATCTGTACGAACCGTTCCTCATACTGAGAAAATGCATCCATACAAAATTAATGCTGTACAAGAACTTTTTGACGTTGACTGTGATCGAAGGCTAGAATTTTGCGAAATAATGACTAGAAATATGGAAGAAAACCCGAATTTTTCAAACAATATTGTGTTTTCGGATGAAGGGACTTTTACACTACACGGAATGGTGAATAAGCACAATTACCGTTACTGGGCGCGAAATAACCCTAACTGGTATGAAGAGCTGCATACACAGTTCCCAAGAAAAGTTAATGTCTGGGCTGGATTGTTTGCGGGACATGTAATTGGACCCTTTTTTATCGAGGGAAATTTGAACGGTGATCGATATCTCCGGCTTCTTCGGCAAGAAATAGTTCCAGCTATAAACAATTTAAATGCTGATATTAACTTAACCTGGTATCAGGAAGATGGAGCTCCTCCGCATTTTACTCGCGAAGTTAGAGACTTTTTGGATGTCACGTTCCCAAATCGATGGATAGGAAGAAGAGGGCCTATCGAATGGCCTTCACGGTCCCCCGATCTTTCGCCATTAGATTTTTTTTATTGGGGTCACCTGAAAAACATAGTTTATCAAAATAAATCCAATAATTTAGAAGAATTAAGAATGAAAACTGTCAATGAAAGTGCGAGAATAACAAGGGAAGTGGTTTTAAACACCCAAAGACATTTTTGCGATAATTTGTATCATTGTCAGTTAGTAAATGGGGGTCATTTTCAACACTTATTAAAAAATAGAGTCGTTTTGCCATGATTTGTTATACGTTTTTGTTTAAAGTTAACTTAATAAATTGTTTCTTGAAATTTATTTTGTGTTTTGTAGCTGATCAATTTATGTAGGAAAGTAATGAATTTAGGTATATATAGGCATGGTTACTAAAAAATGTTTAAAATTGAGTCGACAATCAAAATAAGTAAAAATATACAGGGTATTCCATTTAAAAAAATAACTATCATTCTCCACAACTTTGTGGGTGACCCTGTATATTTCAATTTATCACCGATATGTAGATTTTTAACAGCCCTACATTTTTTATATAAGACGTTTTTTGATAACCCCTGTATATTTTGAAATAATCGACCGTTCTGGTTTTTTTCCTAACCCTGTATGTATGGTTTTGGGTAATAATTTAAATTCTCAAAATATAAATGTTGTGATTGATGGTAAAAATTGGATTTAGTAAACAGTTTTAAATATTTAGGGATAATTATTGATTAAAAATTTAAGTTCCTTTAATTATTTTGAAAATATTATATCGAAGATTGCAGGAAAAGTAGGATATTATAAAAGAATCAGTTTTAAATTTAAGTTTGTTTTCTAAAGAAAATGTATTCTATATTATTATATTACCACATTTTCTTTATTGTTTTTCTATTTCATATTGTGCTAATGAGAAACTATTTGTTAAATTACAATTTTTACAAAATAAGACAATGCCGATAATTTTAAATTGTGACAAATTTACAAAAATAAATTTTATATTAAAAAATTTAGATTGGTTGAATGTCTACTGATTGTTTAAAAATTTTTTTTTAGTTATAAAACAAGAACTAATCAACATTTTTTGTGGATAGTGTGTCTAAAACATTAACCTATAAATCTATTTTGTATAAAGGTTTGATAGAATATAATAATTTGGAAATTTTTATTAAATCTCAAATATCCTCAAAACTTTAAAAAAACTTTAAAAATACATTTAATTAAAAAAACAAATCTATAAAAATTTGTTAAAGAAAAGTATTAAAAATAAAGCTATATATAAATAATAAATATAGCTTCTTGCTAAATAAAACATGTTACTATTACTACTACTACGTAAGTAATACTAAGTAAATATTTATAATATTTTATATTAGGCACACTATTTATACACCTACCGACAAAAGTTTGCAATTTGATCTGGTTAAAATTAAAACTGGTATCCTTCTCAGGTCTGCCGATCTCGTGCGCCCAGTAGCTAAACCAGTTACCCTTCAGATGTCTCGTGCTGTTCTCCATCCTGTTACTCACGAGACTCAGCAGGTCGGTTGTAGCGGGGGTATCCAAGGGTTCCGCTTTGATGTCTATTCTATTACCTAAAGGTTATTGATTATTATAAATGGACAAATTCTGTAGCTAGGTGACAAACACGTTAACAGTGGCGAACAGAATGTAGGCGCCATATTATGATATATTCACTGTTCCATTATTAGCACTCACAGCAAAATAAAACAGTATTTTGTATGGTCTAGATGCGTAGATAGTCATACTTAATGTTGCGTGATGTTGAATGAGTTATTAATATTTCTTTCAAAATAGGTTCCCCTTTATCCCCTTAGTCTAGTTAACGAGTTAGAGCAAAATGTATTAAATCAAAGTTGAACCGTATATTTTAAAGAAACACTTAATTTTTAATATACCGTAAAACTTCGGATAGTGCGGGTAACTTCGGACATCGCGACATCAGGGTTAAAATAATAAGTGGTGGGGAAACAGATAATGCAAGCAGGCTGTTTCTCTTCAGAAACGTGTCTTAATAGTTGTCTTTGTACGTTCCGACAGTTAGCAGCGTTTAGAGGTAAGTGTCTCGTCTCCACGTGTTATTTTATTATGTAGCAATTTTTTGAACTTTTTCAAAAGTGGTAAAAGTAACTGGCGCACAGCCGAAACTAGTTATAATAGGGGATAACTTTATTTTACTTTTTAGTTGCCCTGTATGTTGTTAACATTTTGAAAAAATTTGAAATTTATAGTTGCTTTGTATTTTTTTTTTAGAGAGGTATAAGCAAAAACCCCAAATTTGAGGGGCAACTTCGGACAATATACAGAAGGCAGTTGGGGAGTCGCCCCTATAGCAATGGCTGTAGGAGCGTTTCGACGAAAAGCAATGTCAGAGGCGCATCGAACTTTTATGGGATTCCCAAATCCACTATAAGTGATAAGATTCAAGGAAACCATGAAAAAAATCCTGGCCGTCCACCAGTACTAAGCTCTGATGAAGAAGCAAGTTAGTAAGAAGAGAACGATTTATGTTTCATAATATGCCAAATATTCATCTAGAATAATAGGTTGCTTGTTTTCATTTGTTTTAAGAGTTCGTTTTTTATTGTTTTATTGTTTACATGATTGTTATTATTTTTGTAAGAAAATATATTGTATTTTTATAAAATAAATATTATATTATGTGATATGGTAAATATGAAAGCTTTTTTAAAAATATTTCTAGCTTTTATGCTAACTTTTTTTAGTAACTACCCACCTTATATATTTTTAAAATTTAAATTAGTGTCCAAAATAATTATTAAGCCATATTTTTCGGTTTAAAGAAGGTGTCCTAAGTTGCCCCACCTTGTAGGGTAAATTCGGACACTTTTCAACCAAAAAAATATATATGTTAGAACAAAAAAAAAACTTTTTCTTTTAGGAAGTACTCTAGCAAGGATGTAGTATCCCACATAAAAAACATTAATTGCATCGCGAAAGTTTTTACCCTTAAAAAATACAAAAAACTGTAAAATCTGGCCGAAGTAGCCCCGTTTTACGGTACCTTTATTTGCCATATTATCGATAAAAACCGACAATCTTCTTAGTCATAGGTTAAACGCCCTCTAGCGATAAATTTAGGAACTTATAAATATTACTACAGAGCGTGAAAAGTTCAATTAATGATGATTCCTTGTTTTCATTGATCCCGTAAAGCTTCGGTTTCCTACAAAGCGGTACCACAAAAGAGCGGCCGTAATTTGGCGGCCGTTTTTGCCAACAGTAGTACAGACTAGTACGGTCGCTTTGGACGGTGAATATTATTGGAAAGTAACATTAAATACGGTTCGATAAAATACGGCCGCAAGAGCCAGTTGGACGTAGTTGTGCAGAAACCTACCAACCAACACTTCCGATTGATTGAGTTTTTGCAGAAAGATCCTAACCCACTTGGTTGACCACAATACTAATTTAATGCGACAAAGTGGGTTGGTTGCTTTCTACGTTAAACGACTTTTAGCAAGGGGATGATCACATTGAAGAATATGTGGATGGATATAATATAGCTACTCTTGATTTTGAAGTTAAAGATGTTTAAATGTTTTCTTTTTGGATACATTTTTTCAATAAATTATTTTTCTTTTGTATAAACATTTTCAATTTTATTTATTCTGATCAATGGGCAATATTGCAGAATACAACCAACCTCGAAAAATATGGCTGTATTTTCAAAAATAATATACCAATTATTTTTTCTTAAGTTTGAGATTGTTGAAAATTGTTGGTTTTACTAGATAAAAAATAAAAACTAACTGTTTTCATTATAACAATACATACCTTTTATTTATAATGGTTGAAAATAATATAATATCGATTTTCTCGAAACTTACTTTTGGTTGTAAGCTCTCTGCATAACTACGTCCAGTTGACAGTTCAATTTCAAATATTGTGTGTGGTGTTTACAAGATGGACGACCTAAGTTTGGCTATTCTAATAGTTCTTGAGGACAAAGAATCGTACTCTGATGATTTTACGTTAAAATTTGCCTCATGAGTTCGATCAAAGTCGATTAAAATTTCATCTTGTTCGCTAGACCAACTAATTTCTTTAGCCATTTCTAAATATTATTATTAAAACGATACAATCACCACACTGGCGCACCGTCAAAAATCGTGCTTGCACTATCCCAACGTACAGAGCGGCCGCTTTAGAAAATACGGTGCCGTATTTTTTGCGCCGAACGCTCTGGAGGAACATACTTCGATTTGCAAGTACATAAACGTTTTTTCGCAGCGAGGCTCGCCGTCAAAAAATTACGGCCGCTCTTTTGCGGTGCCGCTTTGTAGGAAACCAAAGCTTTACAATACCATAAGTCAAGTAGACACACTGCTCCTTAATATTAGTCATGTAAGTGAAAGTTATCATATTTAAGGAAACCAAGAGTACCAGCGGCATCCGTTTTGCACAAAAATACTTGTCTTTGACATGTAAAATACAGAAACCCGATTTAATGGACGTCACGTAATGACGGAGTAAATAATTCATGATAATAAAACTAACACTTACCGATAACGTTTATGTTACTGCCTATACTACTAGATGGCGGCACACTCCAACCGCCGCCGCTAAAATCTGACAATTTTAACTTCGAAACGCCTTCCAAATTATTTGATCTTAATTCTTGTTCATACTCTTGGCACAGTTCTCTAATTTTTTCATGATTCTTCAGAGATATATCCAGCGAGTTCACGCCGACATGTTTTAAAAATGGCAGGTAGGCCATATGAGCTAGTGCCGGCGTGAACACTTCTCTTAATTCCTCCGAGGCGAGCGTCTGAATATTTTCTTCTCCTAAAAAATGGGCAAATACTTAAAGTCGCCACAGTGGATCTTTTCCCGTGCGTCATCACTTTCACGTCATCAAAATCGTATGAATCAAATCAAAATTACGAGACGAAAAAAGTCAAAACTAAGTCTAAGTTCATAAAATGGACGTGCCTGCCTACCGTTTGACGTACCTACATAATATCCCGAAAAATTATTATTTATTTTAAGTTTTGCCCGGCATTCTCTATTATCTAAAAGAAATTGACAAACAAATGTTAATACACTTAATACTATTTTTAAAGCTGAAAATCTAGAAAAGTTTGGTGTTTTATTGACTATTAAAATCGCAAAAGTCAAATTTTTGACATCCTTTCATTTAAGGGAATTTAGCCACTGCCGTAAACTTTTCAAAGAACTTTCACGGTTAGAATATTTAAAATAAATAAATTAGGTATTATAAAAATCCATAAATACTTACCGCCAAAACAGATGGTGGATATAATTAGCTCTAAAAAGAACTATTTTTAGAAAAAAGAACAGTTTTAAGGCACTCAAATTTACAAAATACGAATTAGATTGGCAGATCAAAATAAGGTTGATAATGACGTTCTAAAATACAACGGTAGTCAACTAAACAAATAAAAAAGTAATTAATTGACGTTTATAGTTTTATTCTTGTCTAGCACGTTATATTATTGCGGAATCTTGGAGACGTTCTTTTATGCTTTTATTCAAACTTGTTACTGTAATAAATAAGGATGCAGAGTTATTAACCACGTTGAGTCCTGATCGTTGATTGATGACGCATGGGCAAAGATCCACTGTGGCGACTTTAATTTATCAGGTGATTCACCGTCAGACTAACTATAGGAAATCCCATGGAAATATTGGGGGGTAACTTTTTTTTTTGATTTAATATTTTTTGCATTGTTACCAAATTTATTCCAGTTAAAAGATTTTCCCTGGGCCTGTGTAATAAATAGAATTTATTAAATTTTAAATAGTTAGTGTTCTGCTACGTCTGCATATTACAAGAAATGATAGGTACAAAAAAATTGCCTTTAACTTACCCATGGTAGTTCCTTGAGTTGGTGATAAACTATCCAACGATTCTGAATCCTTCAGCCTCATGTGAGGTATCGGAATGGGCCGACCACCCATCGTGAAATCGACGCCACTCGGTACAGAATGAGGTTCAGGGAGAGGTTTGAAGAACAATGAATCTTTTTCCGAAGAGAACTAATAATAATATATAATACGTTAAAGTTAGTTTAGTTTAAAAAAAAAATTTTTTAGTTTTTTTTTTAAAGTCCATAATTTTGATAATTCCTTAAAATTTTTTCGGCAAATGTTCTAAATTGTTATTCCTTTATATAATATTGATCTTTGGACAAAAGTACTCTTTACCATAGTTGTTTGAATATGATGGTTTTGTCTCGTGATGTGAATAATGTTGGTTGAAGGATATATATAGTAGAGTGTATTAGAACGCATAGTTTTAATTTATAAAGCTATTCGAAATTTAAATATCCGTTTGGTTCAAAAAAAGGAGGTTTATGTATGGATTTAATTATTTTGTTTTGTAGTTCTTTTAATGGCTGAATTGTAGTTAAATTTGCTGATCCCTAAATTAAAATCATTTACTGTAATTTTAAATAAACCAATGAATAATATATATTTTTTAAATATTTTAATGATATATAATTTTTAGCTTTAAACAAAATGCCAATTATTAGTGAGATGTAACTTCGTAAATATTCAATACGTTTTTTTCAACATACGTTTTTATCAATACAGGGTGATTCAAAAGTAAGCGGCATCCTTTCGGGGGCGTAATCCGTGCATAAAAATAAGGCAAAAAGTTTCTATTAACATGGGTCCGAAAATGCTTCCTAAGGGAGCTACGCCCCTTTGAATAAGACACCTTAAAGACGATTTTTTCTCTAGTACTTTATAACCCTTTACAATTACATTTTGAAAATTGGTGTACTGTATGAACAGTTGTAGGTGAATAAGATTCTTAATTCAAAATTTTAAAATTTTATTCAGTGGCGTCACATACGGGGGAGGGTAAGGGTTAAAACATCCCTATTTATTTTTCTCTTTAGGTTATTGCGATTTTGTTTAGAAATTATAAAATTCCAGAGTTTTTTACGTAAAAAGGTACTCTTAGTTCAATTCGATAGAGTGTACCGTTTACTAGCAAATCGACGTTGAAAATTTTCTGATTTGCGTATGTTTATTGATAAAAAAAGAATCTGCATTACCACAGAAAAAAAAAACACTTCATCAAGAATTGCTGTAAAATCCGTTGGTAACAAAACAGTTTTTTTTAAACCAGCAATATGTTAACCATTATTTATATTTAAAAATGATTTTACCTTATCATGTAGACTGTTCTCGTAGACTTTGTCGAAAATGAAAAAGAACCTCTGTATTGACGGGACAGCCAAGTATTTTCTTGTCATATCTGAGCCTATTCTTATGGCTAACACGTACAGGGTGTCCACGTATTTTCGTGCCAGTACATTTCTAGCTACAAAACCGCTGGGAAATATATATTTGGTTGATCCTAGAAGTCGGACTGTGGGGTGGATGATTCCTGTTAAAATATCCTAAAAATAACACACTTAAATTAATTGAATTGTATCAAATTAGCAACAAGAATGAAAATAATAATAATAATAATAAGTTTATTTAAAATTTAATAATATAATAAATATGTTTATGTTGTCTTCTATAAACTTATTCTTCAATCCCAGGAAGCTGAGCTTGTTAGGGGCAAATCTTATTTTTTGTTTTAGAATGTAAAATCATAAATCATAAATATGCATTAAAAATCAAGTAAAAATGTTAATTTATAGTATAAACCCAGTTTTTTTTGAAGAAATATATTACCTATAATAAAATTATTAGTTTATAATTTTTAAGTAAAAAATATTACTTACTTATATAAATTATTCAGAACAATATTAATTTAATTAAAGCATTTCTAAAAATATTTTCAAATTGTCTGTTTTTAATATCCATGTTTTTATTTCGACTTAAAATTTTTTTAATGAAACAATTTTTTAATTTTTATTGGTAAATAATATTTTAAATAAAAACATAAATATTTGAAATTTTTTTGTCCGATGGACTTATTTATTTTAGGTTTTATGGTTATTTCATTTTTATGACGTGTATTATGATTATGTTTTTTAAATTGTATAAGGTTTTTATGTTTAAATATATATATTTAGATGTTAAATGTTAAGTTGTCCTATGTTCAACTTTTTTGTTTCTGAATATAATTCTTTTGAAGGATGAAGATAATCTTTATTGATTATAATTTTTAGAAACCTTTTTTGTAATATTTCTAATTTTTTAACTAAAGTTCTATTTATTCCTCCTCAACCTAAAATTCCGTAATTTAAATGAGTTTTAACTAACGCGTAATATAATATTTCCATATGCCTTTCATATAAAATTTTTTTAATGTTTTTAAAAATCGGTAGAAACTTTCTTAATTTTTAAATTAAGTACCTATTCTAAGTGAAAATTCCAATTTAATTTACTGTCAAAAATAATTCCTAAATATTTTATTTTATTAACTTTAAAAATTTGAATGTCTTCATTTATTTGAATACTATTCATATTTCGTGGTAGGTTATTTATGTTTAAAGTAAAAGAAATATAATTTGTTTTATTAAAATTAATTGTTAACAAATTTTTATCAAACCAATTTTTTATAATTTTAAAATATTTTTTAATTTTTTTATTTAATTTGTATCGGTATAAAAAATTGTAGTATCATCTTCAAAACTATAAATTTGTCCATTAAATAAGTCGTTAATATAAATATTAAAAAATAATGGGCCTAAAATTGTTCCTTATTTGAACATAAGCTGGTCTATTTTTCAGATAATTTTTAATTAATTCTAATTGCTTCCCTTGCTTTTTTAACAGTAAATTATGGCTAACTGTATCAAAGGCTTTTGCTAAATCTAGAAAAATACTAATACAAGCTTTCTTATTATCTAGTGCATCATATATTTGTTCTGTTAGATAGCAAATAGCGTTTTGTGTTGATTTATTTTTTTGAAACCCAAACCGTTTATTAGACCATTTTTTCCAAATAATAGAATTTATTATACAAGAATCTATTCTTTCAACTGACCCACTAGGCGATTATTAAGCAACCAGAATAAATTACCAGATGATTACCTCGTTAGTGCGCAATTTCAATCAAATTTAAAATGACATTTTGGTTGCCAAGCGATTATTTAGATATTATTTTGTGAATAGACATAGCAAACAGGGTCGCGTATTTTCAAAACATACTTAAGCACAACACTGACACGCCCACCAAACGATCAATTGTTTATTTCAAAATATACTGAAATGCAAAGCCATCTTTCAAAACGTACGCAGTAACACTACAATTCATAAGGAACAATATAATGCCAAATATATTACCTGTAGTTGATCCATTAGTGTAGAATCACTAAGATAGGGGATTATGTGTTTAAGTAGAGCTAGACAGGATATTAGGCCTCCTTCTAACGTCTGAGTTAGCTTCCTTTTGCAAAGAGTTAATAGTTCAGTCATGTGAGGTAAATATTGAAAAAGAATCGGTTTTTCTCCATACAGGGCTAGAAATAAGAAAAACTTATAATCTTTATATACAGGTATTGAAATGTGTCGTCCGCCCATATCCTAATAGTAAGTGAGAAGCGTAAAAATATTTAAAATCACAAAGCAAACAAAAATAGATGGAATATTTCCAAAATAGTTGCAGGCGTTCGGTTGTCACTAAATATCACTACCACTAAAGGTTGAAACGTAATTCATCTTGTATCAGATTTTTAATTAAAGTTTTTTTTTTGGAAGAAAATAATATTTGTTGTTGTTGGCCTAACACAAATTATAGTATAATTTGAAAAGGAAAGGATAATCGGAAAATCTGCTATATGAGAAACAGAGTCAAAGAATAGGTCTTTCAATATTTTTAAATTGAAAAAAATTGTATTTGTGCTGTTTCGAAGAAATTCGGCGACAGCGGACGCGAAAAAAATTGAGTTTATTTTATATGCGGTTGTGATGACCTCTTAAATAAATTCAGATGATTTTAAAAGAATGTCCCTGTACAAAAATATTAGTTCTTAGGTGTATAAAAAATATATGCCTACCTAATAGATATAGAGAATAAAAATGTTCTAGTTTAGACTTTCTGGATTTTTCGATTGTTATAAAAAAATGTTTGTAAAATGATAAACAATTTTCTTTAATGTATTACGAACTCATACATAATATATTTTACTTATTCCCAGACTATTTACAAAATTAACACAATAAACCCAAGTTTTATTAATTTATTTTACAATTTTTGTCATTCTTCTTTTCCTACTTTGAATTTTTCTTTAATCTATTTACCTTTCTAAATGTAAAATACATTCTGCATCTAAAAAAGTATGTGTACCAGACCGGCAGATACAGGGTCAGTTGAAATAACTGGAACTACCGAGGCTAAATCAATGAATTTTAGTACAGGTGGATAACTTAAAAAATTGAATTGAAAATTGACAATTGCAACGTTGCCAGATGTTTAGTATTTTCTGTAACTCAGGGAATGTTTTTTTTTCAAATGTAACACTACTCTTTTTTTATTGAATTCGATTCCTCCCATCAACATTACCATTTCCTGATAGTATCAAATTTTTATCTCAAATAGTTCTATGGGAAAAAAAGTTAGCTAGTTACAACTCTAACTTTAAAAAATCCAATCTATTTCCATTTAAAAACGTTTCAAATAATGTGAAAAGGAAGGTTGGTAGACCTAATAACGTGCGAGCAAAAATTATTTGCATCAAAGAGGGCTTAGATTAAAAAACGTAGGGTTTGGTTTAGATCACAATGATATGGGGACGATATATCAAACCAAATCTAGGTTAAAATTTTGTCAAATTCATATTATGACACGATATGCCAAACTAATGAGTAATAAAATAAGTAGACAAATACAAATTTATTTTTGTTGTTTACAAAATTAACAAAGTAAGAATATACAGAAAGAGAAAGAAAAATAATTACATAAATTGCTGAAATTGGCCACCGCCATGCTCCAGGCATAAATTCACACGTCTCTTCATATTTTCGAAAGTGTTGACCAGCATCTCTGGAGAAATGTTGCCACATTCTTGGATAATCATTTCTTGCAATTGTTCTAAATTTACAACTGGTGTTTTAAAAATGATGTTTTTTAAATGAGGAAAAACGAAGTAATCCATAACCGTTAAACAAGGTGATCTAGGTGGGAATTCAATGTCTGATCGAAAACTGATCAATCTGTCGTCGAAAAAATTGCGTAAGTAGTTAATAGTTTCGGCGACTGTATGGGCGGTTGCACCGTCCTGTTGAAAATATCCAAAACGTAGTTCGTCGTCAAGTAATTGCTCCACAAATGGATTCAAAATATTGTCTATAGTCTATACCGCTGTGCTGTAACTGTGTCATAGAAAAAAATAGGACCAACAATTCTTCTTCGGGAAACAGCAAACCAGACAAAAAAATTTTGCAGGTGCAATGTGGACTCTACAAAAAATGGGGATTTTCACTACTCCACATGCGTGTATTCTGAGAATTCACATAACCGGAGAGGTGGAACCAGGCTTCATCCGAAAAAAATGTCAGGTCTAATAAATCATTTCTTTTCAATAAATTTTGAGTAAACCATTGAGAGTAATTCCTGCGTCTTTCTAAATCTGCGGCTTGTATTTCTTGGAATACTTGCACTTTATAAGAAAATAAATTTAGCTGCTTCTTAAGAATAAACCTGCATGTTCCATAAGATCTTTTCACTTCTTGGGACATGCGTCTTATACAATTTGTTGGCGTATTTTGCATTACTTCACGAACGTTTGCAACAAGTTCTTCTGTTTTTACAGATGGTCTTCCTGCTCCTTTTTTGTGTTGTATAGAACCTGTTTCCCTAAACACAGCCACGGTTCTTTTCAGGCAATGATAAAAATCCCTAGCAATAAAAGCAACGTTAGGAAAATGTTCGTGAAAATCGTCCATGCACAAACCCGGATTGTATGGCCACTCACCATTTACTCTAACCCCGTTTCGAAAATACGCTTCAACCATGAATTTTTTGTGCTGTTCCGTAAAGCCCATTGTGTGAATTGTTCAAGAAATTGGAAAAATTAGCGATGAATCAAATTACTTGTAACGACTGTCAAAGATGACAGAAGAACTGATTGATTGTTAATTCAGGTAGTTACTGACACCCAACAGGTATTAAGCTATACGGCTAAGCATTACGTCCTTAGATGCAAGGCTCTCTTTGGTGCAAATAATTTTTGCTCGCACGGTATAATGATATTAACTTATTCCACCTACGCCGCCCGTGGATAGATTTTGACCAATTAATTAAATGTTAATATCTTTAATTAATTTGTATATTATATTTTATTCATTAACTCCACGTTACCTGCAATACTCGCCAAACATTCCAACACTTTATAAGCATTTTCATCTCCGACTACTTTACTGGACGTGATGCTAACATCTTTTATTTGATCTTTTGTTTCGTCATCTTCGTTTCCGACAAACAGGAGATTCTCTTTGCCAACATAACATAACGTTAACATCTTCAGAAGGTTCCGAGACAGAAATCTAGCCATAAGGACAGGACCCAACCTACAACAATCAATTAATCTTCAGACCTGGCACTGTCCATTTGAAGCATTTAATATAATTATATAACTAAGTAATAGTATATTAAAGTACACGTTTCATAAGCGGTTTTAGCGCACGCGTCTATTTTAACGAGCCACAAAGTGGCGAGTTTTTTTATTGACACGTGCGCTAAAACGCCTTATGAAACATGTGCTTTATACATTTTTTTCTATTTCACCTTTTATAATCAAGAAAAATACATTTTAAAAAGAAAATAAATCCTTCAAATTTTGTAAATTTTTATGTCTAAATTTTATGTTGGTAATACTATTTTTTATCATAGTAGCGTCTGGACAACAAAAATTATTTTGCAAACTGTCATTTTTTGATTTATTGACCCATTTTCACCACGAGATTCTAAAGTTATTTTAGCGGTATGAGATTTGAAATTGGACGAAATACGTTGTGTGATCCTTGTACATTCGGTACATATACAGAGCGTTCGGAAATTCGGGAGATTTTGCTACTTTTTTTCGAATTTCAAAAGACGTGATTTTACGTCACGGCATTGCAATTTAGTATAGGGAAGATGGAAAATTCAAATAAAGTTGAAGTTAAGATCGACATTGGAAGGTTAGTAGATTGAATTTTGGATAGGATTTGGCAGAAAATGATAGCTTGAAGCATCTACAAAAGATTGATTTATAGATTTATGCAACCAACATACATGACTGTTATCCACACAGAATAAAAAAGTAAGTTATCAAGCTATTTTTCCTCTGCGAAAAACGGGTTTTCTCGTAAATCACAAAGACCGCGCAAGTTAATGAAATAAAACATTTGAATGTTACCAACATCAAATAAAGAAAAAATGCGCATCGAAATAGCTTCATTACGATACGCAAATGCGTATCGTACTGAGCTTATTATGAACGTGAAATAGAAAAAATATTTTTTAACCTTAAACTGTATAAAAGGCTTTTATTACTAAATATTTTTTTAAATTTTCAACTAAAAAGGATTGTCTTCTATAAGTAAAAATATTGTTTATACAAAGAGAAGCTTCTTTCAACATCTACCGATGTAATCGGACAATACTGCAACTTAGGTAGCAAAATATATGCCCAATATACAACTTCGTTGAATAGTTTACCCTCATAAATGCTTTTTACTGCAGCTAAGTATTTAAATCCTTCATTATTTTTTACAGTTACATCCAATTTGTTCCTTACTTGACCTCCTACTTTACCGGAAATGTTGTTATATTTAGCGGAAAAAGTTTCAACAATTCTGAGTCTCTTAAACTTAAATTTCTACTCTCCAACGAGGATATTATGTCCGGTATAAAACTGAAATTAACATTAATAAAGCTGAGCCACTCAGCTGAACTGGCTCAGATTTTATTTTTTGTAACTTTGACTTATGCAGCGGTGTTTTCAAATGTTGATCGATTTGGAACTTCTTTTCATAAACAATTGTACAAGTTTTACAGAATACTTTTTTTCCACTAAACTCTAACTCTGGAAAATTTTTAATCCACGAAGACCTTTTTTGCCACCTTAGACATTCTGAACACAAATTTGAAATTACTATTTTCACACTGAAAATACTGAAAGCTTTCGACAATCTAAAACAGGCATGTATTACAAATGTATTACGCCCCGATATAAATACAGTTTGTTAAGCAGGTAATAAAAACGCAATATTAAGTGACAATAAACAAACCCTAACAATATACCTGCAAACCCCGGAAACCCCTAATAAATACCTTTTGTATAACCAAAATGTAAATATAATTATTATTATCTTTAGATTAGAAAATCCCTGAAATAAGTACCGAAATGGACATTAAACCTTTAACGGTTAAAATTTTTTGATAAAGCCGAAAACATAAAAATATGCTCTTAAAATAATAATTTATGAAAAATATGCATTTTATTATAAAATTGACAAAATATGCAAAAAAAATGCATATATTATTATACCGGGTGTCTACGGAAGGTGGCTCGCCCCTCTAACTTTTTTGTTTTTCAAGATAATGAAATAACATTCGGGGGATTTGTATACGACATAAAACTGCATTTTTCTACAGGTGACTTAACATTATGGAAATTCCGGTTTAACTGGAAGTGACATAAACTTTCGATTTTTAAATGGGACACCTGGTATATTTTTACTTTTTTTGATCAACAACCCGTGAAACGTGACGTCTAAATATGTCAACTTTTAAATTATTGATTTGACAGAATAACCTTTTAACGTCAAATAAAATATTTTTTTAAGCAATAGACAACCAATGTCAACGGTGACAACAATGAATCTTATGTGACAGATTGGAAGGTATTTTTTGTTCTCATTTTCATGACAACGACAGGTATATCACATCGCGAATTCGACCATTTCACTTACTTACTAAGTTATTATTTCCATTTTTTGTAATATAAATACCAATAAAAAAAAATAATGTAAAGTATTCGTGGATAACTGGTCTTTAAAACACTTGCTTTATTTCAAGCACTCCGGCTGCGCCGTCGGGCTTGCAAAATCGAGCGTGTTTTAAAGACCTTAATATCCACTTATACTTTAATATACTATTAAAGATTAAATTTTACATAGCACATAGCATTGGACCAAAAATAGTAAAATTGTATTTTTCCCAAGATTAAAGAACTGAAATAAGTGATTTTAAGGTATTCATAGCCCTCTAGATAAAACAGTAAATTTGTAAAAAAAATATTTTCTTGGTGACAAAAAGTGACAAAGGACACATCGTTATATTTAGAATGTCATATGAAGTCAAAAAAAGTAAAAATATGCCAGGTGTCCCATTTAAAAATCGAAAGTTTATGTCACTTCCGGTTAAACCGTTGAGTCACCTGTCAGAAAATGCAGTTTTATGTCGTATACAAATCCCCCGAATTTTATTTCATTATCTTGAAAAACAAAACAGTTAGAGGGGCGAGCCACCTTCCGTGGACACCCGGTATGCATTTTGCATATATTCCGCCCTTTAATCATAACTATATCTGATATTTTTAATACTGGCATCAATGGCACACATACTACTACTACTATTAAGAAATATACCTGTGAGAAAGCCATACTATCGAATCCAAACTCATCTCGGAGATCTTCGTGTCACTCTTCTTAGATTTTGAAGTCAATTTCGAAATGGATCCGGTAGATGTAGATATAAGCTTAATTTGATCGGTGCTTGAATTCGGAGAATCTAGATAGAGGTCGGTTTGTGACAATAACGATTTTTTCTCAAAAAAGCTATCGGATTCTGATTTCTTACTTCCTATTTCACAACCTGAAACGGTTGATACCAGTTTGTTAAAGTGTATCGTAATATAGTAAGCGAAATAATGGTATGAGCATATTCATTGAAGAGGAAGGAAGTCACTTTGAACCTTCGATTTGAATGTTTAATTTATTGTTCTATAGTCTATTTCAGAAAGGTGTAGAGTAATAAAATGGGAAATTCCGTCCAGTTCGGCTCAATTTCGGTGTCGGCCATAGGCGCAGGTAAACTTTGTGCATTAAATTATTTATGATAACTAACCAAAAATTTCAGAGAAAAAATAGTATTGTTTGTAAAATTAAAATTTCAAGTAATTGAGTAAGAGGATTAGAAAAGTTATATTTTCTGGCCTGAAATGTCAAAATCGAAATATTGTGTAGGGATTAGTTAATTAGTAGATTATAAAGTTACGTTTTGCGTTTAACAGGTACCATTTAACAGGTACCGAGTTTGGCTTTTTATTTATATATTTTTTATTTTAAAAAAGAAATACCCACCCTAGATAAGATTCTAATGGAGCTTGGCCAGGATGACAGTATTCCGTTGATAACAAGAAAACTTTTATGGACCACTTTAAAAAATATGGATTTTGTCTGGGAAAAGCATAACCGTAAATCACTTTTACTGGAAAGCGATGAAATTGTTTGCTGGCGACGAAAATACTTAAGAAGTATAAAGCAGTACAGAAGAGAGCAGAAGAAAATCTTTTATCTTGATGAGACGTAGATTAATGAAGGTTATATAGTTCCAAAATTGTGGCAAGACAAAAATAAAACCAGTGCTCGCCAAGCTTTCATGGAAGGCCTGTCAACGGGTATTAAGGTGCCTTCAGGTAAAGGGAAGAGACTAATAATCGTTCATATTGGAAGCGAAGAGGGATTTTTAAAAGAAGGTTTGCTAACCTTTCAGTCGATCAATACGGGAGATTATCACGAGGACATGAATTCGAATGTTTTTGAGGACTATTTTGGTGAAATGATAACATATCTTCCATCTGATTCAGTAGTAGTTATGGATAACGCAACCTATCATTCACGACGCACAGAGAAAACTCCAACTTCATCTTGGAGAAATTAAAAAATTATCGACTGGTTAACCATCAAAAGTATTGAGTTTGAAGATAATTTGATAAAGAAGGAACTATTAGCTATAGCAAATTTACACAAACATCGTTTTATAAAATATGCCGTGGAAGATATAGCAGAAAAACATGGTGTAACTGTGCTGCCTATACAGCCATATCATTGCGAACTAAATCCTATAGAACTTATATGGGCGCAAGTAAAAGGATTTGTAGCAAGACACAACACGACATTCAAAATGAAAGACGTTAAGCTACTATTTGAGCAAGCCATTAAGGAAGTGACACCAGAGAACTGGCGAAAAGCAGTCCATCATGTCATTTTAAAGAAGAGGATAAAATATGGGATCTTGACCACCTGATCGACCGGACCGTCGACCCGTTAATTATAACGTCAACAGGAGACGACAGTTCCTCAGATGACGAAGAATATTATGATTTTTTATAATTTAATTTCTGTATAATGTATTTTTTGTATTTTGTATTTTTTTTATAATGTTTAATAAAAAATAAGTGTAGCTAATACTATGTACATAATACCTCATTTTTATTCTGTTAAAATAAAATTATTTCCTTTTTACGAATATCCTACCCGCACGCCTTTATCACACCATTTTCAGTGTTTGGACAACAATAGGCAAAACCCATAAATTGAGCCAAACCCGGGTGGTACTACCTGCACTTAATGAAAAGAAAGACTTTTGCAATGAAATCAATGCCAAATTATGAAAGTGGCTTAAATATTCGTTGGGTCACTCTGTAGTCCCTTTGCATACCTAATGAGCTTTTATTACTCTACACCTTTCTGAAATAGACTATAGTAACTTATGTATTTTAAAACTGCAAATAAAATTTAAATTTGTCACCTGTCACTCGGTTAATAATCAATTTTCGAAAAAATGTTATGGGAAGAGATAGTATGTATTTTCAATCTAGAATCATCCCCTAAATTTTTTGCTCATCATTTCCGGACACCCTCTATATATAATTATTGAAACTTAATAAGCATTCATATACATTTTATCAATACTTACTGATATTTATAACATTATTGTGATAACTGGCTGGTATGGGAATAGTTGGTGAAGTGACATCTGATTTGCTTTGTTCAACTTCTTCACTTAAATTTAAATTTAATTCCTGAAAACCAAAACAATCATCGAATAAGTCATTATAAAGTAACAATGGGAAGAAAAACGTAGATAGCATATTGTAAAACAAGTTTTAAAATTCTTTTCGCACGAGTGAGACGTTGGTGGAACTATATTGATGGCGTCGGGTACACCATCAACATAGTACACCTTTGACATAACGTACCTCCAAAGTTTTTAATTGATCCATATTTTCGGCTAAAGTTGCATCCAAGGCCTCTTCGGCAGTGGACACGTTAAACGGCAGGTCCGATGCGATATTCAACTCCAAGTGCTCGATAAGACTTTTCATTTGGTTTTCCGATTCTTTTTCTTCATCTGAAAAATTAAAAAAATTTGGAAAATGCAGCGAAAAATTGACTTTTATGCGAAGACTTCAAACATTGATTTATTATGGAAAAACTTAATTTGTATGCACCGGGTAATCGAAGATCATTAAATTTATTTGTTTGCACAAATAAGATGCCAACAGGCTGATGGCCAAGGCTTGGCACCCACGGTTTCCAATGTTATGTACAGATTTATAGCTATTACTAAGATTGTAATATTATCATTAGTTCATCAATTAAAATTATTAAGAACAATAGCCTGGTTTCTAAGCCTTTTTTAAATGTTGATAGAGGTAAATTAAACAAATCAATATTGTGGTATAAAGTGTGGTTAAGCCATTTATGGGAGAATGTTTACCTGAATTTGTTCTATAAAAACAGTTTGCAAATATATTATGATGACGAAAGTTTCGTGAAGGAATATTAAAACGTATACCGAAAAGCAAATTTAAATCATCAATATAGTTGTTGATAATCTTAAATAAAAAGCAAACATCAGCTTGAGTACGATGACACTCAAGGGGCAATAACTCAAAAGTCCTTTGATGTTTTGATAAATTTGCGTGAGGGTCGAAAATGCCGGTGCTTTTAAAGTTTAAGAATCTGAGAAACTTGATCTGAATACTTTCCAATCTGTTTTTATACACCGCATACTGAGGTGTCCAGACCACAAAGGCAAAACTTAGTCTACTATAAACAGTATAAACATATGCAAATAACAGAACTTTGAAAGAGTGTTCGGAAGACAGAAACTTGCACGACCTAAATATGAAACATAACATGCGATTACATTTGTTATATAATCCTATTGTAAAAAAGATTTTCATATCATCCGCGTAAAGCAAAATTTTACAAAAGTTAAAACATTTTTACACATCGTTTAAATATACACTGATCAGCAATATTAACGCACCACTAAAAAATTGCTATAATTTTGATGTTATATTTCTTCTAAACCGAATGTCCAATTTTATTGATTTTTTTTACAGATTACAGGGACATTCTTTAAGAATATTCCTATACTCGTGGTTTATTTTAGAAAGTTAATTGTTAGTGTATACAGGATGTAAGAAACATAATATGCCTTTTTCCCAAAATTTGGAACACCCTGTGGCAGATTATAGGATTCATACAATATTGCATAATAAATCTAACGTGGGCTACGTATTTTCTCGACGTTTTGTTTTTTGGTTCAATTAGTTGGGTTCAATAATAAAAGAATTAGACCCTTTTCTAACTCAGCTTGTTTTTTAATCATAAATCCAACAAGAGATATTTTAATCCAACTTAGTGCCGTTCATAATATCCAACCGAGCACTGATACTGTGAGGAGACGTCTTACCGAGCAAAACTTGCATATTAGAGTACCAGCGACAGGCCCCGCATTAAACGCTGATCACCGTAGAGCTAGATTACAATTCACTAGGGAGCATGCAAACTGGACTAATGAGGACTGGGGGCATGTTTTGTTTACGGACGAATCTAGGTTTTGTCTGTATAGTTCCGATCGACGTCTAAGAGTGATTCGACGACCAAACGAGCGGTATGCCCAATGCAACATTCGAGAAACGACTTTGTTTAATGGAGGCTCTGTGATGGTTTGGGGAGGAATTTTATCAACAGCGCGGACAGATCTTGTTCCTCTACTTGGTGGTTCGTTAAACAGTGAAAGGTATATTACTGATATTTTATCTGAGCACGTTGTACCTTTTGCTCCTTATATCGGCAATAACTTTTTGTTGATGCACGACATTAGAGAGATTTTGGAACGCTTAAAATAACAACAGTAAAACACAGTGTTATGGTTAACTTTATTAACGATAACGATTACGGTGACAATTACAAAAATAGATTTTGAACGTCTTAAAAATAAATAATTTGACAGATGCAAACATAACCTTTTTTATTTCTTTAATTGTTTGACATGAGTCAATCAACAATGGAAAAGGACGAAAAGGTACAAAAATGTAAGGTTATTTTGGATTCCTGAGTTATGTTGCCAAGTCGTTTACAAAAAAAATATAATTACAAAGAAAAAAGAAAAGCATTAGGTCTTTCTCCACAATTTTTATTAAAAAAAAAAACAGGCGAACCTAGAATGATTAAAAATATTAGAATCGACATGTTTCGAGTGTAGAAACACTCATCATCAGGAAAAACAAGTAAATAATAAAAAGCTGATGTTATTAGCAATAGAGAAAATAAGTAGTGGTACAAAGCCGTAATGGAGCCTTCGATGGTATACATGAGGAGTGAAAAAACTTAATATAGCAGAAGACAGGAAATATCACAGCACACTGAAGGGTCAAAGAACAGTGTCAAGATACTCTGGGTGGGAAATGAAGAAAAAAATAAGAAATTAAAAAAAAAAACTTGTAAAAGTCATTCTAAATGTATGTGATAAAATATTTTTACTTTTGATTCAGTAGGGTTGAAGACATGTGCATGGAAGTGGTCAAAAAAAAGGGGGAAAGAAATTTTTTTTGGTTTTTGTATAAAAGACGTATAGGTGCTTTCATTTAGCTTTAAACAAAATGCTGTTGGGCTGGGGTAACTGAGCCGTAACAAGCTTGGTACCCTAACAGCATTTTGTTTCAAGCTAAATGAAAGCACCTACACGTCTTTTATACAAAAACCAAAAAAAATTTCTCACTCCTCATGTATACTATCGAAGGTTCCATTACGGCTTAGTACCACTACTTATTTTCTCTATTGCTAATAACATCAGCTTTTTATTATTTACTTGTTTTTCCTGATGATGAGTGTTTCTACACTCGAAACATGTCGATTCTATATATTTTGAATCATTCTAGGTTCGCCTAGTTTTTTTTTAAATAAAAATTGTGGAGAAAGACTTTATGCTTTTATTTTTTCTTTATCATTCCACTCCACTTTGAGTATGGACTACTTCTTCAAAAATATAATTACATTTCTTACAGCAGCGTTATTTTATGATTTACATAAAGTAAAATTTTGAATTATGTATAAAAAAAACCTTTTCTGTTCGGTTTTATCTAAACTACAGTTATAAAGTTATTTCAATTTTTTTAAGTGTTTTCCGAAAAATGATCGTGTCCGAAATATATTCTTATTAAATAATTATATAGGTAAGTATTGGCAACATGGCAAATTAAGCAAAATAAGAATAACCATAACGATAGCCTTCCTTATATCTCCGTAATTAACGAAGCTCGTTATCGTTAGTAAATCGCTGCCTCGATTTAGTACTGCGCATGCTCAGAATAAGGATAACGACAGGCTAAAATAAGAGTTCCAAAATCTCTCTAATTCAAGACCACACGTAGCGCGTATTGTAACTGAATATTTGCAAGAGGTAAGTATTCAGATTCTCCATTGACCATCGCGTAGTCCAGATCTTAACCCAATCGAGCATTTGTGGGACGTTATTGGCAGAAAATTAAGACGTCGTCAGCCTACCCCAGCAACCTTGCAAGACATAGAAAGGATAGTTGTTGAAATTTGGAATCAAATTGAACAAAATCAAATTGAGAACCTAATTTCGAGTATGCCACGCCGATGTGCAGCTGTTATTAGAAGTAAAGGCGGAAACACACGCTACTAATGATAATAATCTTTATTTTTATAAATTAATCATTATTGTGTTTATTTTTGTAAGTTTCATTTTTTTAAAGTTACTTGTTATGATTTTCTAATAAAAATGTACACTGGAATATAACAGCGTCTATCTTCATTATTATTGAACCCAACTAAATGAACCAAAAAACAAAACGCCCAGAAAACACGTGGCCCACGTTAGAATTACTCTGCAATATTGTATGAATCCTAGAATCTTCCACAGGGGGTTTCAACTTTTGGGAAAAAACATATAATGTTTCTTACATCCTGTATACACTAACAATTAACTTTCTAAAATAAAACACGAGTATAGGAATATTCCTAAAGAATGTCCCTATAATATGCAAAAAAAATAATTATTATTGGACATTAAGTTTAGAAGAAATATAACATCAAAATTGTAGCAAACTTTTAGTGGTGCGTTAATATTGCTGATCAGTGTATAATGAAAAGTAAAGGCCCCAAGTGGGAACCTTGGGACACACTAGAAGTTATATTGCAAACAGGAGATTGGTGGCCGTTCACTGCCACAAATTGTGATCGATTAAATCTATAGGACGTTATCCACCTCAGAAGGTATCCATAATACCAATCTCACCCAGTTTTGGTACGAAAATTTAATATTGTGATCAATCTTATCAAACGCCTTACTGAAATCGGTATATATGGAATCCACCTGAATTTGACAGTCCATGGAAGAGATAATGTACTCTAAGTAAGATACTAGATTCGATTCAATAGATCGTTTAGGAACGAATCCGTGTAGTTCATCAATAATACGAGATTTTATGGAATTAAGAACTAACTTATGCACAATAGATTTTAAAACTTTTCCACAGATGTTAAGTTTGCTTATGGGTCTGTAATTTGTAACACTTTCTCTAATTCCGCTTTTGAGAATAGGAATAACACTAGCCAGTTTCCATTTTTCAGAAAATTCGGACATTTCAAACGACAAATTAAAACTTTTTTAGTATTCACCTGAAGACGACTGGAGATACTTACCAGTTCAAACTTGAAACGTTGTGATATGAAAAACTAAAGGCAATGGAAGTCCAAAACACATCTATTACTCAAAAATAATTATGGATGGAACGTAGAGAAGATGCGTACTTTTTAAATAAAACATGTTAGATTCATAGTTTTTCTTAATTTTCTTACCACGTAATAAAAAATACAATCTTAGCATACCTAACTCAAACATTTCTTCTTGCTTTTGTACAGCCAAAGATTCAACTTTAGTGATTTTAGCAGGTCTGTCACTTGACGGGCTCGATTCATCGCTTATGGACAGTTCATTGTTTTCGGTATCCATGTTCTTTAGATGTGACATTTTCTTTAAAACTTTCTCGCTGTGCGTGTGCAGAATAAAGTCGTATTTGTCGTAATCCTTATAGCCTGTTAACATAAAGGAAAAGGGTGCTGTCATAATTTTTTTTCCTTCTAAAGTAAAGTTTATTTTAAAATAGCAGAAAATTATTAAATAAATTAAATTGACTAAAATTTTAGGATTTATTAATACTAGTAAATAACATAAATTAGCGATTTCTTTAAATGCAAGGTAATTTTTAACTAAATTTATCTAGAAAACGAGCGTCCAATCATGTCTTACCAATAGTACCTTTTTTCGTAAAATATGACAGGTTTTTTTAATTTGACATAAAAAAGTATAAATGTTTGCGTTAACTAAACGTTATGTCTATTTTTACCCTATTTCTGGCCACATTTCTTAAATATCGACATTTTTAAGACCACAGTTCTATTCAGCGTACATATAGGTTACCAAAATATCTAAATTTTAAATTTTTATCTACAAAGGTTTCGAAAATATTTAAAAAAAAAACATCTTTAGAGAACTCCTTTTAGGGGGCTGTATAGCGTCGTAGTAAGTGGACAGAGGACACAATTTAATATGAAGTTCTTACTGTATTTTTAATCCCAATCTTCTTCATTCTAAATTATTGAGCATACCTTTTTCGACACCCTGTATATTAGCTTTGATTATTTTTTGTAATAAAAGTTATTTTGTTAAAAACGGAGACCTAAAGTCAAAAAAACCCGCCGCATCACCTGTCATTAATGGCACCCTGTTGAAGTCTGGTATATTTTATGTTAAGCGGTTGGCTACAGAAACAGAATCGGACTAAGTTCTTTTACCTTCGCCTTCACCATCTGTTAAATTTTGTAAGGGGGTCTTAATACTTTATAAAGATATAGCGTACATACTAATTTTGTTATTTATAAAATAAAATATTGACAGACCCATACCAACCAAAATAAGAATGTGAAAACATTATAAAACTAAATTAAAAGAAAAAAACAACATTTATTTCTTTTAGTATTTATTTATAAAAAGCAAAATAGGTAGGTATTTATGTATTTATTATACAAAGAAAAAAGTAATACATTTTTTGCGAGGTGTAAGCTTTGCAGTGGTTGTGGGAATTTTATATATGGATAAGGCTGATCCAAGTAAATATTTACTTTATACAATTGGCGATGATTTGATGTTAAGCGGATATGAATGAAATTGGGTGTAGTTATGTTTTTGAGGGAGAGAAGGAGGACTCCATAATGAGTTTTAAGATATCTCCTAGAGACCGTTAGCTATACAATATGAGTTTGATAAGTTCTCGCATATATTTCTTGTCCCTCACATTTCTGACCGCAAAATACATTTAAATAAACATCTTTCATAACGAAACATATTTATTGAAAATTACCCGTGCGTTCTTAAGCATAAATGGCATATTTTCAAGTCTACTATCTCCTGTTGCTGTATTTGCCCCTTAGTTATGAGACATCCTGTATACAGGGTGATTGGTAATTCGATGCATTCCTCGCAGGAGGTTATAGTAGAGGTCATTTGTGATTTTTTTTTCTAATTATGACCTATTCCGAAAATGCTTGGTTTTCGAGTTATTTTAAATTTTGTTTTTTTTTTCAAAAACGCATACCTTCCTGCCTAATTTATTTAATTTAAAAAAATTTAATTGATATTTACTTAGTTTTGTAATTATTTTGCAAACTAGAACTCTTAGCAATACTTTATTTTTACAAATAATTAAGTAACTGTGTCACAGATAACAACATCACACGTTCAAACTTGAAAAATAGCAAAAATAAGCACTTCGTTGCATTTTTGTACCAATTTTATTTCAACAAATTATTACTGCACCCAGTTAACAAATCATTGTAAAAACTTCTTCTTTCTATTAGTCTTCAGATTCACTATTCGCATCTAAACAAAAATAAGCAAGTTTGCCGTGCACTCGTTATTGTTGTTTGTCAAAATGGTAGCGTTGCTGTCATATCGAGTTTCTTAAGTCTTTCGTATTTTGCATTTTTTAAGTAATTCTGAGTAACGTAACGTTTGCTGAGCATTTTACTTGCTGAAATGGCTACATTTTCGAATGCTGAATATGCAGATATTCTTTACTTTTATGGACTTTGCGAAGGAAATGGCGCTGAAGCGCGTCGCGAATGCCAGCGTCGCTTTCCAAACAGACGTGTTCCAAATATTCGTGTTTTTGCGAACACCTATAGAATGGTCAGTGAATCTGGGATGGTACACCGCAACCAACATAACGCAGGAGCTCCTCCACGTTACGATCCTAATGATGAAGATGATATCCTTAGAGCTTTTCAGGAAGATCCGACAACCAGCACACACATTGTAGCTCCGCGTCTGGGGATGTCGCAGTGGAAAGTTTGGGTAACAATGAACCAAGCGGAACATCCATATCACTACACACCGGTTCAAAAATTGCATGAAGATGATCCTTTAAGAAGAATGAACTTCTGTAGATTTATCTTAAACGCCGATATGGAAGATGCAACTTTCCTCAGAAGAATTTTGTGGACCGACGAATCCAAGTTCAATCGAGAAGGGATAACCAACTACCACAATACTCATTACTGGGCTGAGGAAAACCCACATCTAACGAAAAACCATAACTTCCAAATACAGTTTAGTGTTAATGTCTGGCTTGGAGTAATAAACGATCAGGTAATCGGACCACATTTCCTGCCAGATATTTTAAATGGCGAAGGATACGAAGACTTTCTTATAAATCACCTGTCACCTCTACTGGAGAATGTGCCGCTAAATATTCGCCAAAGCTTGATATTCCAGCAATATGGATGTCCGGCAAATTATCGACTAACTGTAAGGGAGTATCTCGATCAGAATTTTCCAAATCGGTGGATCGGGAGAGGAGGTCCCATACAATGGCCTGCGAGGAGTCCAGATTAAACTCCGTTAGACTTTCACGTATGGGGTTGGATGAAGGAACTGGTTTATGATCGAGAAATACAAACGAGGGACGAATTAATACAGCGCATTGAAGAAGCCGCTGTAACACTTAGGCAAACATTTTCGACCAGGGTAACCCGGGCGAAAATAAGAAAACGGGCACGTGCGTGCATTAGAAGAAGGGGGCATAATTTTGAGCAAGATCTTAAGTAACTAAAATAATAGTTTTCAGAATGATTTGTTAACTGGGTGCAGTAATAATTTGTTGAAATAAAATTGGTACAAAAATGCAACGACGTGTTTATTTTTGCTATTTTTCAAGTTTGAACGTGTGATTTTGTTATCTGTGACACAGTTACTTAATTATTTGTAAAAATAAAGTATTGCTAAGAGTTCTAGTTTGCAAAATAATTACAAAACTAAGTAAATATCAATTACATTTTTTTAAATTAAATAAATTAGGCATGAAGGTATGCGTTTTTGAAAAAAAAAAACAAAATTTAAGATAACTCGAAAACCAAGCATTTTCGGAATAGGTCATAATTAGAAAAAAAAATCACAAATGACCTCTACTATAACCTCCTGCGAGGAATGCATCGAATTACCAATCACCCTGTATAATGATAAGTAAATGGTTTAACTAGGCACTTTATTGATTTTATAATAGATGAGTTAACCAAAATGGTGTTTGTACTCACTATTAAACCTAAATGATAAACACCAAGAAAATCTGTCTATGAAATCTATAAAATCGAAAAGTAAAATGTTTAAAACACACACTACATAAAAAACAGCCACAGAAATACTTAAAATCACCAAAATCTTGTGGCTTGCTACGGCCCACTGCTGATCTGGGAAATTTAACAATGAAACCAGATCAGCTGTTCATTTCAAATGTCGATGTCTTCCGTCGAAACGCTTTGTTTTAAGAAAAAGTTGACTCTACACAGCTTTAATACTAGGTATACGGACCAATTCAGTATTCTCGAGATAACATTGCCCATACATAATTCTCCTAGAATTCTGGGTGCTAAAATTTTTAACGTACTGCCGGATGAAATAAAAAATGTGATAAAATAACAAATTAAAAAAAAAGTTAAAAACCTTTTGAATCTTAAAGTGTTGAACTTTTACAGTTCATTACATGGAAAAAGACAATATAGTATAGAAAATAATAACCATTAAAAAAAATAACAATAAAAAATTTAAAGTTAATCCAATTTATGGGAAAGAAAGAAAAAAACTAAGTCTTCCTCCACAAAATTTATTAGAATAAAACTTCTTTAGGGGTCTCTACGTTTTGAACGTAGAAACGTTTATATCAGGAGACAGAATAGTAGATTCTGTAACGAGGTTGGAATGAAAATTCGATCCGAGTGGAAGATTCCGAACGCGAGCGTAGCGAGCGTGAGGAACCACGAGTATCGAATTTTCATTCTAACCGAGTAGCAGACTATATTTTCTCCACGACCATCCAGTTCCATATCTGATTCATCCGATTTTGCACTCATTTTTGGACTTGCACTAAAATTTGTCTGAAAATAATTATTACAACGCGGACATTTTTATCTGACACTGACAGTTTCGAAATTCATGGCAACCTATGTCGTTTATATCAATTACAGAATATTAATTCCGTATCTTGTTATAGAATGAAAATACACGCAAAACGCATAAGAAGCAAGTGTTTCAGAATAAATATTCCAACTCAAGAGCGAGAATTTTTACATTCTATTATCAAAAATGATTTTGGAATTATTGCATTCGGTAATGGTCGTGGAGAAAATTTATTTAATGCTGATGGTTTTAGCAGAAGAGAAAAAGGTGTAGAACCTTAATGGAGCTTTTATGGAATTAAAAAATTGATGTGTATAAGAGACATTAAAGCTCCATTAAGGTTCTACATCATTTTCTCTTCTGCTAAAACCATCAGCAATAAATAAATTTTCTGTCTTTAATGGAATTAAAAAATTGATGTGTATAAGAGACATTAAAGCTCCATTAAGGTTCTACATCATTTTCTCTTCTGCTAAAACCATCAGCAATAAATAAATTTTCTGTCTTTAATGGAATTAAAAAATTGATGTGTATAAGAGACATTAAAGCTCCATTAAGGTTCTACACCATTTTCTCTTCTGCTAAAACCATCAGCATTAAATAAATTTTCTGTCTCCTGATGATGAACGTTTCTACGTTCGAAACATGTAGAGACCCCTAAAGAATTTTTATTCTATTAAATTTTGTGTAGGAAGACTTTTAGTGTTTTCTTTCTTTCTCATACTTTCAACTCCCCTTTAAGCATGTACTATTTCTTCAAATTAATACAATTTAATTCATTAATAAAATCAATAAATAGTATAAATAATTTAATTTAGTAAATATATCTTTAATAGTTTTTTAAAAGTTGCCAATTTTTTAATTTTTCTGATATTTTTTGGAAAATGGTTATATTTTATTATTTCGTCATATAAAAGCGATTTTTCTCCTAAATTACTTTTTACTGGTATAGTTTGATGATTTATACAATGTCTTCAGTCTATATAGAATATAGATTAACAGTTAGTTCTAAATGTGGTAATTTGTGTATGCATTTAATAACTTTATTTTGCAATTTTTGTAATGGTTTTAAATTTGATAAACAAGCAGATCCCCATACAGAAGCTAAGTATTGTAATTGTGAATATATTAATGAAAAATATATATTTTTAAATATTTCAAAGGAATGTAATATCTAGTTCTGTACAAAACAGATACCAAAGGAGATATCAAGTTGATAATATACTAGATATGGCCTTTCCAACTTAAATTTTCGTCTAAAACTAATCCTAAAAATTTTGTCGTTTTTGAATATTGAATATTTTCATTATTAAATGTTAAGGTATTAATGATAGAATTTATTTTATTTTTAGTTATAAACATAAAAGAAGATTTTGTAAAATTTAACGTAGGTTTATTTGATTGAAACCAAGAAAGAAGTATTTTTTAATCATTATTAATATTAAAATACATGTCTCTGCAAGTTTCAGCAAAATAAATAATTGTTGTATCATTTGCAAATAGCTTTAAGTTCAATTTGGAAATGAAATTAATGTAAATTAAGAAGAATAACGGACCTAACATTGATCCTTGTGGAACTCCACATATTATTTCTTTTTCCGAACTTTCTAAACAAATTGTTTACGATAGCTTAAATAACTAAAGTAGTTTGTGTGCATTTCCCCTTATCCCAATACTGTATAATTTTCTTAATAAAATATCATGGTTTACGGTGTCAAAAGCCTTACACAAATTTAAGGATAGTAAACAGCATTTTTTTACTGCTGACGACATTAACTTGAATCTTTGTTTTATTATACTTCATTGTTCGCTCCAGGACTACTTTGACTATTCCCCTACGATAATTTTATATTGTCTTATGGGAAAATACAAGTTTAAATTTGAAATACCACAAAACAATATACATATTTCCTTACCTCCAACAGCTTCAACCAGAGGTGTTACGAAATTATCCAAAAAACATTTTAGGCCCAGACGAACAATTAGTCTCAGCAAAAAACTGTGATGATATATTTTTGCTATTTTTCCGTTATAGGGAAGGTAGCTTTCCGTCGGTTCGTTTTCATATAATTTTAATATTGACTCAAGTAAAGTTTCGACTGATCTCTTAGGACCTAAAAAAGGTAATTAATTTTATATATATAATATTATATATTTTTTTAAATATTTAAATAAGGGTAGATTTTTTTATGTTTTAATATTTTCGGGTAAAATATTATATAATATTAATCCATTATGTAACAATGCCCGTTTTCCAAAGTCGCTGCTTATTTTAATAGTTTGTAAAAAATTAGTTTGTTGTGGTTGCTTTTGTCAGTGAAGATCATGAACTTTTGTAAACGTTATGTTAGAAAGTAAAAAAAAAGGATAAATATGCAGATTTGTAAATTATATAAATTATTTATATCTAGGTATTTATTCGGTTTATATATATTTGTTGTTGGTTCTAAGTGCGGAAGTCTATGAATACATCTAATAGTTTTATTTTGTGATTTCGTTAAAGATATTAGTACTATCGAATTGGCTGAACCGCAAATAGAAATAAGATACTACATTTTTAAATGTACTAACGCATTATAAATATTTTTTAAATAATTTAAAGATATACAGGGTGTCCCGAAATTAGCTGACAATATTTTAAGGGGATAAAGTACATTCAAAAATACGACTAAAATCCTTTATTAATATATCTTCAAAAACGCTTCGCTATGGGGCTAGAGCCCCCCGAATTGGAGCTATGACAAGCAGTTTTTTTACAATATCTCAGAAACCGATTAGGGTATCAAAACAAAACTTGATACATGTTTTACCCATAGCAAGACGCAATAAATGGTTTAATTAGCTTAACTGTATTTCTTCCAGTGGCGTCCCACTGGGTAGGTAGTTGGGAGAATATTGCCCTAAGTTTTTTATTTGTAGGATTTTTTAATTTTAGGTGAAATTTTTAGAAGCCTTAAAGTCTTTTGTTGAAAAAAGGTACTCTTGTTTCATTGCAAGTTCTACTAGCGACAAATAATAATACATAATCAACTTGGAGATTTATTAGATAATGTGCCACTGGATTTACGTTTAGGGCACTTCTTTCAACATGATGGGGCACCAGCTCACTACGGACGTCAAGTGAGGAATTGGCTTGAAGAAAATTATCAGGTGGATTGGTAGCCATAGCCTGGCCACCAAGAGCACCTGATTTAAATCCCCTTGATTATTATTTTTGAGGAAACATGACTGGTACTTGCTGAAGAATTAGTTTCCCGTGTGGTTCACAATCAAATTTTATTTGCAATTTGTTATTCTTTTTTGTTTTATTTTAAAACTCTCTTAAAATCTCCATGAAAATAAATATTTAAAAAACAAAGGAATCTAAAAATTTGTTTAATTTAAGTAGAACTTCTAATAAATTTCATGTTTTAATCTTAAGTGTTCGCTGAGATATGCAAAAAAAAACCTTAGCCTTTTCACCGGATTTCAAAAAACCGAAAATTTTAAAATCGATTTTACTGGAAAATGGTGAATCCTACCTCAATGAAACAAGAGTACCTTTTTTCAACAAAATACTTCAGGCTTCTAAAAATTGTACCTGAAGTTAAAAAATCCTAAAAATAAAAAACTTAGGGCAATATTCTCCCAACTACCTACCCAATGGGACGCCACTGGAAGAAATAAAGTTAAGCTAATTAAATCGTTTATTGCGTCTTGTCATGGGTAAAACATGTATCCAATTTTGTTTCGATACCCTAATCGGTTTTTGAGATATTGTGAAAAAACTGCTTATCATAGTTCCAATTCGGGGGGCTCTAGCCCCATAACGAAGCATTTTTGAAGGTATATTAATATAGGGTATTAGTATTATTTTTTGATGTACTTTATCTCCCTAAAATATTGTCAGCTAATTTCGGGACATACAGGGTGTCCGGGAAAATGTGCGAAATCTCACGGATATGAAAAAAACACGTGAAAAGAATACTACAAGTTCATATAAACTTCTTTTCGTATCGGCCTCCTCTTCGGAGATATGGGCTCCCAAAGAGCTCCCATGGAATTAAGTTTTTGACACATAATTATATTATTAAACACATATTTCAATTTTTATTTTCATATATTGCGCCCTTTAACCTAATTAGTATATAGAAAAAAGAAAAGCACAACTCATCATGATGAGTGTTTTTACACTCGAAACATGTCGATTCAATTCTATTATGAATCATTCTAGGTTCGCCTAGTTTTTTGAATAAAAAATTGTGGAGAAAAACTTTGTGGTTTTCTTATTTCTATATCATTCAACTCCTTCTTCAAAATTAATTAGTACCTATACAGGGTGGCCCTTTAGTGTGGCAAAGTACAATAGCTCCGTTACTATTTCAAATACATTAAAAATATTAATACAAAAGTTGAAGGGCAGTAAGTGACTTATAACGTAAAATTATTTTTAACTCTATAGGGTGGCTCAAAAAAGCGGAACAATAAAAAATGTACTTTTTTCAAATGGAATACCCTGTATATTTTTTCATTTTTAAATTCCACATAAAATTATAATTATTTTTTATTAAATACATTATTAGTATATACTTTATAGTTTCCGAGATATTGACTCTTGAAAAGTGACATTTTTGAACTTTGACAGCTTCTAGCTTTCTAACAGTACGTCTTAGAGCAAAACGGCTTACATGTCCCTATCTTTAATTTTTATTATCTTCCCAAAAAAATCAACTTCCGGTTAAACCGGATGTTACTCGAAAGCAGGAAATATAGTTGTTCCGGTTTAACTGGAAGTTGATTTTTTTGGGAAGATAATAAAAATTGAAGATAGAGACATGTAAGCCGTTTTGCTCTAAGACGTACTGTTAGAAAGTTAGAAGCTGTCAAAGTTCAAAAATGTCACTTTTCAAGAGTCAATATCTCGGAAACTATAAAGTATAGACTTATAATGTATTTAATAAAAAATAATTATAATTCTATGTAGAATTTAAAAATGAAAAAATATACAGGGTGTTCCATTTGAAAAAAGTACATTTTTTCTTGTTCCGCTTTTTTGAGCCACCCTATAGAGTTAAAAATAATTTTACGTTATAAGTCACTTACTGCCCTTCAACTTTTGTATTAATATTTTTAATGTATTTGAAATAGTAACGGAGCTATTGTACTTTGCCACACTAAAGGGCCACCCTGTATGTTATAATAATTATCAATGAACATGATGGTATATAACTTGTCATGAACATTTTGCTGCGTATAGTATACTCACCTAAAACTTTAGATATAGGATCGAACAGGTACCAGGCGGCTAATACTGAGGTAGGAGGGTCTTCGATAAGTTCCTTGATATGCGGTAAGAGTATATTGACGGTTTCCACGTCGGTGCTGGTATTAATTGACTCGAGAAACTCATCCAGTTGCTGAGCGCACGTTTTCACCCTGCACTCAGCGATGTTTTGAGCAAATAGAATTTTTGTCCTGAAAATAAATATTATATTGAGGATGACGCGATACATCTTCTGTGCTACTTTTTTTTTAATCTACATTAATTCTATAGCAAAATTAAATTTAAAAGGTAAAATAAAATTGTTTGCTGATGATACTACTATTGTATATTTTATGAAGACTATGCTCAAATTCATAATAACATTAACTACAACCTAAATATAAAATGTAAATGGCTTGAAATTAATAAACTATCATTAAATTTTAATATATCATGTAAATCAAAATTAAAAAATAATAATATTTCTTCACTATTTATCAATAATCATATAAATACACATAATACTAGAACAATTAAATTTTTAGGTTTATCTATTGATGAAAACTTAAGGTGGAAAAAACATATTGAATATTTAAGAAGTTAGATCCCACCAATAATAATTGGCATTTTGTTTAAAACTAAAAATTATATATCATTAAAATATTTAAAAAATATATAATATTCCTTGGTTTATTCAAAATTACAGTATATGATTTCAATTTGGGGATCAGTGAATTTGACTACAATTCAGCCATTAAAAAAACCACAAAACAAAATAATTAAATGCATCATAAACTTCCTTTTTTAGAACCAACTGTAAATTTGTATGAACCAAACGGATATTTAAATTTAGAAAAGCTTTATAAATTAAAACTATGCATTCTAATACACTCTATTATTATTAAAGAAAAACAAATAATATAATATTTCATCCGACCAACATTATTTACAACACGAGACAAAACCATCATATTCTTCTTAATTTTTTAATTAAGTATTACTAAGTGATTCCAATTTAATTTACTGTCAAAAATAATTCCTAAATACTTTATTTTATTAACTTTAAAAATTTGAATGTCTTCATTTATTTGAATACTATTCATATTTCGTGGTAGGTTATTTAGGTTTAAAGTAAAAGGAATATAATTTGTTTTATTAAAATTAATTGTTAACAAATTGTTATCAAACCAATTTTTTATAATTTTAAAATATTTTTTAATTTCATTATTTAAGTTGTCCCAATTTGTATTGGTATAAAAAATTGTAGTATCATCTGCAAAACTATGAATTTGTCCATAAAATAACAGATAAAATGGTGACAGACACAACCTTGTCAGTTATAACCTTACCTTTCCACACTTTCATATTCCGCACACATTGTCCCATCACAATCGAAATGGTACAATATATTCAGTTCCAGAGCCACGTTCTTAAACTCCTTCAGGACGGTTAAAATTTTATAAAGTTTGGGGAATCCCTCGGGAAATGGCACCACGCCATGTAGCAGGGGTTCCAGCAACAAGTGAGCACTGGGACTGGGCAGCCCTAGGTTGGTTACCACGGGATAGCTGAATTTCTTCTAATAATAAAAATTTTAAAAAAATTCGTAATAATTGCCGATAAAAATTTAAATAATTTTTCTGGGAAGTGATTTAAAAAATGGAATAAAAATGGAATAATAAATACATTTTTCATAATATGTGCTGTAGAGTATTTCTCATAAATTTCAATAGACACTTTTTATACCTGCTTTTCACCTCTTTAGGTACAGATTTTCAAAAAAAAATAAGAAATACGTGTTTTATTAATTATATTTTCTGTTTCAAGAAATTCGGACCAAAAATATTTTACCAATATCCCTTTTTCCACCCCCTAGGGACAAAATTTCCATAAATGCCTAAACACATGCTTTTACCCATTTAGGGGTCGAATTTCGAAAAAGCATCTCTTATTGGATGCCTACATTATAAGGAGAAAACATCCTCGAAATTTCATGATTCTAGGATTAGTGGTTTAGGCTGAGCGATGATGAATCAGTCAATCAGCCACTTTATAATTTTATACAGGGCGTTATTTAAGTATGTGGCCAAACTCCAAGGGGTGCTTCTTTAAGTAATTTTAAGAAGAAAAGTTCATATAAACATGGGTCCGAAAATGCATAGTTTTTACGATACAGGGTGTCAAACCTTAAAAAAAATTGGATGTTCGTAAATATCTCAATACTCTTTTATTCGATTTTGTTGAAATTTGGCAATTCTGTTTGTAATAACAAGAGGATAATTTAGCCTCAATTAGATTAAAATTATTAAATCCAGTGGCGTCCCGGAAGACAGATTTTTGAAAAAAAAATTTCGCGCCCATGACTTTTTTAAAATTATGTATTTTTTTCGAATTAAGCAACTACAAATACAACTATTTTATCTCTTGAGTTTTTTTCATATCTTGCTTTGTTTTCGAGAAAAAAATAAAAACCACTTTATTGCATGTCCCCGGGACAATAAGACTAAAAAAATTAAACTACTTACCAAACAAACTATTAAGCAATTAAGATTACACAAAAGTCCTCTTTTGAATTTTTCCGCACAAATTAAAACTGTTTTCGATAAAAGAAATTAACATAGTTTAAATTTTTTACTCATATTGTCCCGGGGACATGCAATAAAGTGTTTTTTTTTCGAAAACAAAGCAAGACATGAAAAAAACTAAGGAGATAAAATAGTTGTATTGGTACTTGCTTAATTCGAAAAAAAATACACATTTTTAAAAAAAGTCAGTGGCGCGCAATTTTTTTGTCAAAAATATTAGTTGGACTGTCTTCCGGGACGCCACTGGATTTAATAATTTTAATCTAATTGAAGCTAAATTATCCTCTTGTTATTACAAACAGAATTGCCAAATTTCAACAAAATCGAATAAAAGAGTATTGAGATATTGACGAACATCCGATTTTTTCAAAAAGTTTGACACTGTATTGTTAAAACCATGCATTTTCGGACCCATGTTTATATGAACTTTTCTTCTTAAAATCACTTAAAGAAGCACACCTTGTAGTTTGGCCACATACCTAAATAACACCCTGTATAATAGTATAGATAAAAATATCGTAGAAAGTAAACATTAAAAGAGACAATAAATATATGTACCTCAGAGCCAAACTATGTTAAGTCACACATTTGCGTTTTTTACTTTTTAATGTTAAGTCAATCAGTGGCACGTCCCCTTTCAATTGATATATATATATTTTTTTTCATTATCTTAACTCGTTTAAAAGTTTACACTTCTAAAACTATATTAAGTCATCACCCAAAAAAAAAGGCTAACTAGGTTAAGTCATGTAGTCTGGCTTTGCAAGTTGCCAACGATGCGTTATGTTAAGTCACAAGTTTCAGTATGTATTTTTGGTTCAAATTGACTTAACATGTTTTGGGCTATGCTATGAAGTAAAAAACAAAGTGACTTGATATACTAACTCTCATTGAAAAAAGAGCAAAAAAAACTTTAACAAGCTCTCCTGAAAAATTAAAATTTTTGACTTAACATACTTTAGCACTGGCGTACAGATATGTTATGTTAGAAAAAGAAAGAAACTATTCACGCTAAATGAAAGATCTAAGTTTGGTTACCTAAAAATAAAAATACCTACCAAATCTGTTATCTGAGGCTGAAGCAACAAACTGATGACGTAGGACACGCACGAAGGTATGTCACTTTGACAGCTCTTAACTATTGTCAGGCAAGATTTCAGTCTTTGGGAAAAGGGCAGGCTGGTGCTGCTCAAGCCTAATGCACGAAGCTGTTTCGAGAGGAAAATTTCGACCATAAGGCATCCTGGAATGGAATTTAATTAATGGATTTGCTAGACTGAATTGATGTAACTTACTATTATATAACTCAACTCTTAGTGCAGCATTTCGTATTCCTTACTCCTATAAAGAGTGCGCCAATAAATCTAGGTACACTACACAAACATTTTTTTAAAGAGAAAAAAATGGACCATCAAATGGTTTTATACAGGGTTATGGTAAAAGGATCAGCCTTTTATATAGAATACCCCACTTGATCAAGAATCGCTTTGATTCGTCAAATGAATTTTTATTAAATGCATTTATCAATTCGAAAAATTCGAGTCAAATATTAGTTGGTAACATTTCATTGGCCAAAAATATTGTCAAGCACAATTTATTGATCAAGAATTTAAAAAAAGTTTTTGGTACCAGTCATTATTTATAGCACAGTTAACTACACACTACACAAAAACTAGAAATCTTAAATATTAAACACCCACAATTCACAATAACCGAGTTCCTTTTAATTTTTTTTTAAATAGCATAGCAAAGCCAATGGCTAAGTTGCGGGTTCGTTTTAAAAATTTAAATTAGCTCACCAAATATTTTCTCCTGGCTTCTTGCCCCTGTTAATTAATATGCCCCTTTATATTTCTCATACGATTATACGAAGACCAATATTTTTAGTTTGCTGTTTAAAAGAAGCAAAAGTACCTAATATCAAATAATACCGTGCGAGCAAAAATTATTTGCATCAAAGAGGGCTTGGATTAAAAAACGTAGGGCTTGGTTTAGATCACAATGATATGGGGACGATATATCTAACCAAATCTAGGTTACAATTTTGTCAAATTCATATTATGACATGATATGCCAAACTAATGAGTAATAAAATAAGTAGACAAAGACAAATCTATTTTTGTTGTTTACAAAATTAACAAAGTAAGAATATACAGAAAGAAAAAGAAAAATAATTACATGTATTCTGAGAATTCACATAACCGGAGAGGTGGAACCAGGCTTCATCCGAAAAAAATGTCAGGTCTAATAAATCATTTCTTTCCAATAAATTTTGGGTAAACCAAAACGTAAAATTCAATGTCTGATCGAAAACTGATCAATATGTCGTCGAAAAAATTGCGTAAGTAGTTAATAGTTGCACCGTCCTGTTGAAAATATCCAAAACGTAGTTCGTCGTCAAGTAATTGCTTCACAAATGGATTAAAAATATTGTCTCTATACCGCTGTGCTGTAACTGTGTCATGGAAAAAAATAGGACCAACAATTCTTCTTCGGGAAACAGCTAACAAGACACCAATTTTTTGAGGGTGCAATGTGGACTCTACAAAAAATGGGGATTTTCACTACTCCACATGCGTGTATTCTGAGAATTCACATAACCGGGGAGGTGGAACCAGGCTTCATCCGAAAAAAATGTCAGGTCTAATAAATCATTTCTTTCCAATCAATTTTGGGCAAACCATTGAGAGTAATTCCTGCGTCTTTCAAAATCTGCGGCTTGTATTTCTTGGAATACTTGCACTTTATAAGGAAATAAATTTAGCTGCTTCTTAAGAATAGTCCTGCATGTTTCATAAGATCTTCCCACTTCTTGGGAAAGGCGTCTTATACAATTTGTTGGCGTATTTTGAATTATTTCACGCACGTTTGCAACAAGTTCTTCTGTTCTTACAGATAGTCTTCCTGCTCCTTTTTTTGTGTTGAATAGAACCTGTTTTCCTAAACACAGCCACGGTTCTTTTCAGGCAATGATAAAAATCCCCAGCAATAAAAGCAACGTGAGGAAAATGTTCGTGAAAATCGTCCATGCACAAACCCGGATTGTATTGCCACTCACACTTTACTCTAACCCAGTTTCGAAAATACGCTTCAACCATGAATGTTTTGTGCTGTTCCGTAAAGCCCATTGTGTGAATTGTTCAAGAAATTGGAAAAATTAGCGATGAATCAAATTACTTGTAACGACTGTCAAAGATGACGGAATAACTGATTGATTGTTAATTCAGGTAGTTACTGACACCCAACAGGTATTAAGCTCTACGGCTAAGCATTACGTCCTTAGATGCAAGGCCCTCGTTGATGCAAATAATTTTTGCTCGCACGGTACAAGAAATCCACAAAGAAAACGTAACAACAAAAATGGCGCCGAGGCGGTTCTGGAGTGCATTTATATGAAGTCGTTAAAAAGGAACACGTGTTTTTTAACCATAAAACTTAGCTTTTGTTTACGCACGAGATACTGTACAGCGTTATCAATTTAGTTTGTCCCACTTTTAAAAGCCTGTAACTTTTTGTATTTTTAGTTAGCGAGCTCATTCAAAAAGCAAGATGTACCATTTTTAGCCAAGTTTTTATGAGTGTTGTCAAAACTGACAGTAGGCGTCACATGTCACATTTAAAGGCAAAAATTTAATTTTTTTAAATGGGACACCCTGTATATTAGAGGCGCATTAGATGGTCCCTTTTCTTCCTATTTCAAAAATATAACACACATATGCATTCTTTTCTTCATTCCATCAAATATTGACAAAAATATGAAAAAATATATTATTGTTAAAAAACATCAAGATAGCTATGCAACTGTTTTGGTTGTTAGCTTATATGATCCATGAAACACGACACATTGAAACGAATAAACAATTTTATTATATTAACTAGAAAATAACAATCGTTTCTACTGAACCATACGATAAAGGCAGTTCTCGTAGTATATCGGGTATAGATATGTAGGGAAATGCTCGAAAATAGCACACATTCATTTCCATTTCTTCCGTAATAATTGTTTTCCGCCTAATTATTCGTTTTTTCTTTATACCTCCAGTCTCGAAAAATGTCTTCTTCAGCCTATAAAATATGTTTTTGGAAGGAACCCGTCTATTGGGAAACTGAAGCCTATACCTCCTAAAAATGCTAAGGTTGCACTGTCCGTTTGACGAAAAATATCAAACATAAAACACTTTTCCTCCACTGAATAATAATATCTCATGTTAGTTAATTTTTGCATACAAAATAACTTTTCTACAATATTCAAAAGGATTAATAATGCTGAGATTGACCGACTGAAATAAGATAAAATCCATAGCAACCAAAACAGTTGCATATATTATGTTGATGTTTTTTAACAATAATATATTTTTTCATATTTTTGTCAATGTTTGATGGAATGAAGAAAATAAGGCATATGTGTGTTATATTTTTGAAATCGGAAGAAAAGGGACCATCTAATGCGCCTCTACTATACAGGGTGTCCCATTTAAAAAAATTAAATTTTTGCTTTTAAATGTGACATGTGACACCTACTGTCATTTTTGACAACACTCATAAAAACTTGGCTAAAAATGGTACATCTTGTTTTTTGAATATGCTCGCTAACTCAAAATACAAAAAAGTTACAGGCTCTTAAAAGTGGGACAAACTAAATTGATAACACTGTACATTGACTTTTTTGACGTCGTAAACTTAAATAGCGAATTGTCGTTGTCAATAGGGACTTTTTGCACCTCTTAATTCGTCATTCTTTTGTGGTTATGGTTATTCTGAGCATGCGCAATGTCAGAAAGGTGATCCGCTATGGTTAATAACCATAACGGACTCCGTTAGTTACGGAAGGATAAGGAAGAGCTTATCGTTATCCTTATGGTTATGCTTAAACTGCATGGTTGCCGGAACATACAAAAGTTATGAAGCATCATTGCTATGAATCAAAATTGTGATAAGCAATTAATTAAAATCCAAAGCAATAGTAGCTTTACATTAAAATATACAACTTAATCAAATTATTGTTAGGTTAGGTATGTTATTTTGTTTAGGTGCGCCGGCGCCAAATTAATAACTACAGACAGAACGTATAGGCGATGCAAAATCTCTGGTTTTAACAGTGGCGCCACTCGTTATGTTTAATAAAGTTAACCATAACGGAGCTAAAAACTGGTATTAATTGAAGAGGTGCAAAAAGTCTCTAATGCCTTAAAGATAGTGACTTGAGTTTAGAACGTCGCTAAGTCTAGAACCATATCAGTGGTGCATACAAGCATTAAAGTGTAAATATTTCGTAAACGGTTGAAGATATGCATAGGGCATGAATTATGAAAAATGTCTAAAATTGATTGTAGAATGTAAACATATAAAAAAATTTTGGTGGGCGTTATTCTATATTAAAGGCTGATCTGTTTCTTTCTTATAATGCTGTATAGTGCCTTCCTTGGGTGATAACAAATCAATTTTAGCGCCTTAAGATGACCTTATAGAGGTTGAAATATTGACAATATATAAATTATGATATTCTAAGTTTGTTTCATTGACCTGAACCCAACGAATCTGCCGTTTGATTATAAATCAGTGTAGTCTAAATATATCAAGAAAGATTTTCCAGTTAGTTAATTATTGTTTTTAATCTTTTTGCAACTGCATATAGGATATAAAATATATTACCTAAAATTTGTAACTCTTTAATCCTTCTTGCTGATATGATTTCGGAATAGTTGAATATAACTTGCGTCTCAATTTTTTTCTGGTCGTTACCCCTGTAACCTTGAATTTCCATATTATAGTTGTCCATTGGAAACGTGTACGATTTCGTAGCCTTCGGCTTAACCTATGGAAAATACAGGATTCAAGTTTTGGTATATCTTATAGAGAAGTTATGACTTTTAAATATGCTTTTTTTTGTGGGAGTCTTGGCCCAATAGGTCATAGTTGTGCTAACGAGCCTTGAAGAGTTTTCTCATTACAGGTTCGAATTATATTCGGAGGAGTGTAGCGAAATAGGTTCTTCTCACATAGGATTCCTTTTGGAGGAACGAATTACACCGATAGGTTAAAAAAATATTTTTTCGCTCATTGGTTTTATCATGCTCCTTCTCATCGAGGCGTTTATTAGATATCTACTGCTATATCACCCTTCTAAGCAAAATTTGCAAAAAAATATTCCCGGGTTTCCACCATTCCATTAAAAGAAATTATTATCACGTTACGAGAGATTGTTAAAGAGCAATTATTGATTTAAAAAAAATAATGTGTCTATTAAGTGTTAAGGTATTATTTTCTACACAATACCGTGTCACCAGTAAAGTTCGCATCATATGGGATTGCAAAATTTCAGCTGCATAAGATAATTTTGATTTTTACCGATATTTTGTAAATTGCACCACTTTTGCAAAATAAGACTCAACGCAACCTACATAAAAGTTCTTAGTTTTGACAATGCTTTATTTCAGATACATTTTCTTTTAAGTAGCGCCATATTAAATGTGTGTTTTTCTACAAAATCAAAATTGGGCTATTAAAATTTGGTCGCATGTGATGCAAAGTTTATTTGTTTTTGACCCTGTATAAAGTAACTTCATAAAATATCTATTTTTGAAAACGTAGTTTGTATCTGAAAGTAATACACCTTAATATTAAGACATGTTTCTGTCTAGAATTATCCTCTAAATTTTTAGAAAGGTAAATTTTAAATTTGTGTTAAAATTGCAAACGCGCAACAAACCTTGTTTGAACCATATCATTCCCTCTTAAGAGGAAGTAACCCCTTTTCCACAATGAAAATTGCCAAACGTTTTGCTGGTCAAACGAAAAGAAAAAATAAAAATTGGTATTTAGAAAATAAATTCTACTTTAAATACCCCATCCAGAAAAGTAAATGACGATCGAAAATATTTCCAAAATTTTTTTTAGAAACTTTTTTTATTTTTAGTAATTTTGTAATATCTTAAACAATTCTTTATGGGTCAAAAGCAAAATGACTTTCCCGGGTGTAGAATGCCATTTTTCAATATCGGTCTTACTTTTTTCTCAAAAACGTTGGGCGCGTAAATCCACTTTACACGCTTAAATTCACTTTACGCGACCAACGTTTTTGAGAAAAAACTAAGGCCGATATTGAAAAATGCCTTTAAGAAAAATTGTTTGGTACAGCATGCTACACCCGGGAAATTCATTTTGCTTTTGACCAATAAAGAATTGTTTAAGATATTACAAAATTACTAAAAATAAAAAAAATTTTGGGAATATTTTCGACCGTCATTTACTTTTCTGGATGGGGTATTTAAAGTAGAATTTAATTTCTAAATACCAATTTTTATTTTTTCTTTTCGTTTGACCAGCAAAACGTTCGGCAATTTTCATTGTGGTAAAAGGGGTTACTGCTCTTAAAAAACACAAATGGGGGGGGGGGGGGGGAGATGTATTACGCGATAAAAGTATTACACTTCAATTTTTTTACTCACCCTGAATTTTTCCTCAAAATTTTCGGTATAAATAAAATTGGTAAAAGCGTTTTGTACTAAACATTCATCATCAGGTTTATTAGTAGACTTCGGTGGTTCTTCCTCGGAAACTTTATAACTTTTTTCGCTTTCTATATGAAAAGATTTTGATACAAAATTGTATTTCTTTTCCAAGTTGTCCAGACAACTATCTGGTTTATAATCTTTTGGTAAGTAAATAATTCCTAAAATATAAAAACAGCTTTTATTAACACGCTTTCATTAGCTTCGCCTGTATGTATGTATATTTGTTTGTTTGCTTGTTTGCAACCGACTTCTTTAAACCCGATATTGACCCACTTTAAACGGCCAGATTTAATTTAAATTTTGTAGACTTATCAAGAACCGCCGACAATACAATAATCTACTAATCTAGCTCAATCTACCCAAAAAAAAAAATGTTTCTTAACAGTAACTCAAACTAAAAAATGAAAAACAAATATAGTTTAAAAAAACTAAAAAACACGCTTTAAATTAATCAGGTTAAAAAGCGGAAAATAAATATAGTTTAAAATAATTCTTGAAATTCTTAATATAGGCAGAAAATAATAATGAACGATAAACATTAGTATTATTGTGAAAAAAGCGAAGGGTGCTCGATATACGAAAAATATAGCACAAAGCGCCCCACGCTCTTTTCACAATAATAATAATGTTTATCGTTCATTATTATTTTCTGCCTATACCTATTAAGAATTTCAAGACATATTTTAAACCATATTTGAAGAGTGGTCAAGCTAAGTGATCTAAGTGCCAAAATCAAAAACTACCAGAAAATGCAAAAAACTGTTTTAAAGCTAAGAATAAAACAATAGAATATTTTTTTATTGATATTTTTATTCATAAACATACACAAAAACATTCGTAGGAGAAAATTTTAACATCAGTAAATCGAAAAAACGTTTGTACATAAATTGAACAAAAAAAATGGAAAAGATCTAAGTCCACATATCATAGACTTTCAAAACGATTTAAGAACAATGATTAATGTATTTTTAATAATCTAAAATAGATGTTAAAAATGCTTTGTTTTTCACTAAGTGCCGGCGAATCCATTTTCTGTTTTAAAAAATTTATAAACACAGCATTACAACTAGTCATAAACAACAAGCGCTCCTAAACTAATACAAGACAAGTGGCGTGGACAAATATTTGGGCACTTAGATCATTTAGGGGATATTATGTTGTTAGACATACAGACAACGCCATCTATAAACGATGTTTATAACGAATAGGGTGAAATTGGCACTTAGATCTTCTAGTAGGACATTGGCATAGGTACAGGGTCTTCCAACGAGGACTGAACAGGGGCTCATTTTTGAGCTTCCTTGTATTTAAAGAAAAATACAAAATAGCGAATCGATGTACTTTTTCCTGCAGAATTCAAAAATGAAACAAAAAATTTATTTGAACCAGTAACAAAACAGTTACGCTATGGATAAGGTGTTTTTTAAATGGAACATAGCTTTTTTTATACGATTTTTGGAACGAGTGATTTTTTTTTGTCCGTTCTGATTAAAATATTTAATATTGTGACAGCTATTTTTATTAAATTTTAATGTTTTATCCAGTATAATTTAACTTTAACCTGTTTGAAACATACACTAGGTAATAGAGGTATAATCACCTTTGAATCCTTTAAAGTAAAAAAATTTGACAAATTTACTATAATATTGCCGAAATGACTTTGAAGGATTCAAAGGTGATTATACCTGTATTACCTAGTGTATGTTTCAAACAGGTTAAAGTTAAATAATTATACTGGATAAAACATTAAAATTTAATAAAAATAGCTGTCACAATATTAAATATTTTAATCAGAACGGACAAAAAAAAATCACTCGTTCCAAAAATCGTATAAAAAAAAGCTATGTTCCATTTAAAAAACACCTTATCCATATCGTAACTCTTTTGTTTCTGGTTCAAATAAATTGTTGGTTTCATTTTTAAATTCTGCAGGAAAAAGTACATCGATTGGCTATTTTGGATTTTTCTTTAAATACAAGGAAGCTCAAAAATGAGCCCCTGTTCAGTCCTCGTTGGAAGACCCTGTACATAGATCATATAAATAGAAAAAAAACATTTTTTGAATTTTGGCACATAGATCACTTAGTTTGACCACTCTTCATTTGTTTTCCGCTTTTTAGTCTAATTAATTATTAAAGCGTGTTTTTTATTTTTTTTAAAACTATACTTATTTTTATTTACAGCGTGTTCAGAAACCGTCTTAACATATAGGAAGCTTTTTTATTTTTGACTTTACGAAAAAAAGTACTCTTTATAAAAAAATCCGCTTGCTCTGGCGAGATAGAAAAAACTTCTTACTCAAAGCGGCAAAGCATCACTGTGCGCTTTTAATAAACAAATAGCTATTACCTTTTTAAAAGCAAACGTGGTCGAGGTTAAGATACCAGTTACGAATATTACCTGTGTTTAAATTAGATCCTTGGACAGCCAATTGATTTGATTTTGGTTTCTGTGCCACATGGGAGGTGAAAGTGGGATTTTTTGGCCCCAAACTGGCACTCCTAGTGGCACTAGGACTCCTATTGGGTTTCGAACCACCTAAAATGCAATATAAATACCGATTGTATGAAAAATCATTTTTAGCAGTGCTTAATTGGTAGTTTCGATCGAGCCAATGTTTAAACTTTAAATAATAGTAACATCTATATGCTATAAAAATGCATAGACATTTACCTTTAGATGCTTACAACACTCGTGCGCAAACAAAAGTTAAGTTTTATGGTTGAAAAAATACGCCAGAGCGTACGGATCGTCGGTCAGATGCCTTGTCTCTCAGCAGGATTGAACATGCGCACAAACCTCTTGTTATCGGTCTATCTTTCTATAGCGACATGCTCAAAATACACTCCAGAACAGGCTCTGCGCCATTTTTGCTGTTGTGTTTTAAGTTTTCTCTGTGGATTTCTTGTTGTTTTCTTTGCTATTGTGGATTGTGGGTGTTTAATATTTACGGATTTCTAGTTTTGTGAATTGTATTTGCGCTTTTAGTGACTCGGACACTAGGATTGGAATATAAACAATGACAAGTAAAAACCGTTGAATGCTTTTATTATGTCCAAATAAGGGTAAAATACCGGGTATTTCGTATTTTCAGTATGAAGTAGTGATGTATCTTGATATATAACTTTATTTTATTATGATCAATTTAAACACATCTAACTAGACCTAGGTATGAAAATACAGAGAAACACATACCAAGACAGATTGTCCCGATGCATGTTTTGGTATATTTTATTTGCAGCCCTGCAATCTAATTAGGTACACCTATTTTTAGGGTAATATATTGCTTCAAAAAGTTTAAAAGACACTTTTCTCTATACTTATATTAAAAAAAAGAAAAAAGTATATACCTAGGTGTGTTTATATTAAGGGTGAAAGTATTCCACGGGTCAAGTTCTCGGACAAAACTTTAAAAAATTCTTGAACAAGAAATTGCGCTTGAAAATGTTTTACACGTACCCAGGTTTTTGCCAAATTGTAAAAACCAATACAGGTTATACAGGGTGTTCCTAAATTAATGGTGCATCCGAAAGTAGGCGATTCTTTGGCTTATTTCATAAAAAAAATGTTATATAAACATGGGACCGAAAAAGCTTCGTTTCCGAGATACAGAGGGTGTTAATGGTAATTAAATGGGTTATGTCTTTCCAGGAATGTGCATTAAAATGATTTTTATTTTTTACTCGAAAACGGTGCACCGTAAGAAAATAAGTCAAGAGACCGAATTTGCTCTAAATTAGACGGGAATTTCAAAAATAATTTTTATTTAAAGAAAAAGCAGTGGCGCACCATTTTTTTCTTCAAAAATATTAAATGCAAGCCCCGCACGGACGCCACTGCTGAAATTTAAAAAAATTATTTTACACCAAGAAATGCCTTTCGATGCTCAAAAGACGTGTACCAAATTTCATAAAAATATCTAGATTGGTTTGAAAATGGCAATGAAAAAATATTTTTTTAATTAAAATGTTAACACCCACCCTGTATCTCGGAAACGAAGCTTTTTCGGACCCATGTTTATATAACATTTTATTTATGAAATAAGCCAAAGAATCGCCTACTTTCGGATGTACCATTAATTTAGGAACACCCTGTATACCAACTAATATTTGACTTGAGGTTAGGTATGCGATAACATCAAAGATTGGTTATTTTGCTGGGTTGTTTGTTTTTTTATATTCGATTTTATAAGACTATTTTAATTGACTTGTTCTCTTCCTTTTCTAACTAAAAACACGACGACGAATCATTTTTAAACAAATTTTAGAAACAAAACCTTATAAACAATTTACTATGCTTAAAATTTAATAGGTTTGCAACTACTAAAAATGCCAGAAATCACTACCTTTTTTCCCAACTTTATCAAAAACTGAGAAGAAATTTCAATTTTTTGGCAAGAATTTGGAGCAAATTTTAGCTGCTTATAAGTAAAAATAAATTGAAGGTCGACTTTTACAATTTGCTTGAGCAAGAGCTTAAATTTTAAAGCCCGGACCTGTCTATTTTCTTATTCGTCAAATGATAACGTTGCAGTGCGCATGCCTAATCCGGTGTAGCTTTGTTAGGAGAGGAGAGGCCATAAATTTGCCACTTTCGTGATTATTGTTTGCTTATCTAAAGGTAAATGTCTACGAAAAAATATCAATAATTCGTTGTATGTTGGTATGTATTATTTAAAGTAAAACATAGATAGTTACACAGTTAGCTAACTAGACAAATTTGAAAAAACAATACAAATTTGACCAACTAAATGTATACTTAAAGAAAAAGTATGTTAAGGTGGGAGTATCAACATGCTTGCCAACCTATAACCTATTTCACGTAGATTTATTTATGTTTTCTAGGTTTTATACACAATTTAAAGAAAATCAGTATCGACTTGATATTCTATAGATAATAATTGACATATTTAATAAATATCAAGGAATTTCATAACTTATTTTAGGAGAATTGTATAGCGAAAAATATTGGGTAAGATTTTTTTTAACATTATTATATCATTGTCACTCATTGTTCTTTCACTATACAATTCTCCCAAAATTAGCAATGAAATAAATTGATATTTTTGTAATATATCAGATACTACCTAAATAATGTACCGACGATATTGATTTTCTTTAAATGGTAGTTATTAAAATAATAAACTCAAAAAATCAACGCGAAATAGGTTATAGGTTGGCAATAGATTGAATGACGTTGAGAATACAACCTTAAGGGTTAAGTGACTTTCACGTAGTTGGTAAAAAGGTGTAGCAAACTACCAGAGGAGTATTGGATAGAATTTGTTAAAATTTTGAATGGAAAAAAAGTCCTGATCGATTTCTTTTTTATCTCTATGTTTAGGCAGAGCTGGGCAAGCTACTGGAAAAAAGTAGCTAGCTACAAGCTACTTAAAATTAAAGTAGTTAAGCTACCAAGTAATCAAGCTACTTTTAAATAAAAGTAGCTTAGCTACTGGTAGCTAAGCTACAAGCTACTTTTTTTAAAGCTACTTCTATAAAGTCGCCACAGTGGATCTTTGCCCGTGCGTCATCAATCAACAATCAGGACTCAACGTGGTTAATAACTCTGCATCCTCGTTTATTACAGTAACAAGTTTGAATAAAAGCATAAAAGAACGTCTCCAAGATTCCGCAATAATATAACGTGCTAGACAAGAATAAAACTATAAACGTCAATTAATTACTTTTTTATTTGTTTAGTTGACAACCGTTGTATTTTAGAACGTCATTGTCAACCTTATTTTGATCTGCCAATCTAATTCGTATTTTGTAAATCTGTGTGCCTTAAAACTGTTCCTTTTTCTAAAAATAGTTCTTTTTATAGCTAATTACACCCACCATCTGTTTTGGCGGTAAGTATTTATGGATTTTTATAATACCTAATTTATTTATTTTAACCGTAACCCTAACCGTGAAAATTCTTTGAAAAGTTTACGGCAGTGGCTAAATTTCCTTAAATGAAAGGATGTTAAAAATTTGCCTTTGCGATTTTAATAGTCAATAAAACACCAAACTTTTCTAGATTTTAAGCTTTAAAAATAGTATTAAATGTATTAACATTTGTTTGTCAATTTCTTTTAGATAATAGAGAATGCTGGGCAAAACTTAAGATAAATAATAATTTTTCGGGATATTATGTAGGTACGTCAAACGGTAGGCAGGCACGTCCATTTTATGAACTTAACTTAGTTTTGACTTTTTTCGTCTCGTAATTTTGATTTGATTCATACGATTTTGATGACGTAAAAGTGATGACGCACGGGAAAAGAACCACTGTGGCGACTTTAAGCTACTCTGCGAAGGTATACTTCACTTTATGTCAGTGAATGCAGTTTTGAAAAACTACGTTCTTCGACATTAAAAGAGTTTAGCAATAAAAATATTATAAAGTTTTAATAATGTAGGTACCTACCTGTAACTAAGTATTATTATAAGTAAATATATTATTGAGCATGTTTTCAACAGTGCAGAATATGAGGGGTACATCGTAAAAAATTATTTTTGCCATAGTTTTAAACAATAGGGAACTTTCCAATTTTTTTTTTCAATAATATGATTTAGTTAGGCCTAAAAAAATATTCCCCAATTATTACTCCTTAAAAATCAATAATAACTTGGTAAAAATTGTTTAAAGTTTCGCGCGTGTCAAAAGCATTTCAAACGACCTTTTAAGCGCGCCAAGCCCGATGACGTCAGGAAGTATGACTTTTCCGTCATCCGTCAACCTGACCGGTGGCCGAGCTACCGAGTTTGCATTTGGATTGCCGTGTGTTCTTGTTATTGTATTGTTGTTTTAAGGTGGAATTCTCAACGTCGTTCAATTTATTGCCAACCTATAACCTATTTCGTGGATGTCACACACGAATTATACTTTTTGACGTCACGACTCGTTTTTACCCGCTTGGGATAATTTGAATTTTGGGGCATTTTTAAATCTTGCTAGCGGTCCTTTGGGACGAAATAATATGTTGTTTTTTTTTTGCTGCCATAGGTTTTATGACAATATATAGGTACTTATGATTTATAGAATTTTTTCCCCATTTAAAATTTTTGTCAAGTTCCCTATTATAGGTAATAGATATTTTTTGATATAATATGACTGACATGACTCTTAAAGTTTTATACATTTTTTTAGTTTTTCAAATTTTTATCTCAAAGGCAAAAGTTATTAAATAAATATACAAAATATAATATAGTAGTAGCTTAAGCTACCGAAAGTAGCTTAAGTAGCTTTTTCGACTAACTAGCTACTTTTAAAAGTAGCTTCATTAATACACTAAAAAATAATGTAAAAGCTACAGCTACAAGCTACTTGGTTTTAAAAGTAGCTCGAATAAAGCTATTAGCTACCAAAAAAGTAGCTAGCTAGTAGCTCAACTACTTAGTAGCTAGCTACTGCCCAGCTCTATGTTCAGGCGCATAACTCTCCGCTACATACCTTGTTCTTCATGTAAAGAAGATCTACTTCTTGATAAAATCTTCGACAAACCCAACGGAGCCCAATTAGACCCACCAGGTAAGTTTCCATCCAGAATTTCCTATAATCAAAAAAATAATAGTTTATGATGTTAGTGGTTAAAAGTGTCATTTGATTTTGTGAGAAGGGAATAGTCTAGAAGAAAACGATCCAAATGTGAAAATAAATGTAGCAGCTAGTAGAGCTACTTTTAGGTTGTTGCCGAAAAAGGAGCTAATTAGGAATTGAAGAAAATTATCTTGTCGGACTTCCATTGTCTTTATTTTGTTACTCAACACAACGTTTCGGTTAGTTAGTATATCTAACCGTTTTCAAGAGTAAACTAAAATACGCGGAAATACGCTTATAGAGGCTTTCTCACAAAAGTAAAACCCCCCAGTAATGAAAACACAAAAAATTGTATCTATCAAATACCTTGCGAGTGTGGCGAATCGTACAATGGAGAAACAAAAAGACCTCTTCCCGTACGAGTTAAAGAACCATACTCAAAGAGGTGAAACTTCAAGATGAGGTATAGCGGAACATGTATGGACCAACCAACATAAGATACAGTGGTCAGAAGCCAAGGTTTTGGGCACGGAACAGCACTGGAGAAAACGAAAATCAAAGAAGCAGCTTTCATGAATTAAAATACCCATATATTTAGTAAACCAAGTATAGATATCCCCAATATTTGGAAGCCTCTTCTTGTCCAAAACCAACAGCTCAAACTTCACACTCCAATAAGCACGTAGGCGGAGTCATCAAGCTTCGTTGCACATGGATAGTATTTAAGACAGTAGCCTTAGAATTATAATTTAGTTTACGCACTACTTGAAAACGGTTAGAGATACTAACTTACCGAAACGTTGAATTAAGTAACAAAATAAAGACAATGAGAGTCCGACTAGGTAATTTTTTTGATATTACTTCATCGTCTACCACCTTCAAACAATAATATAATAATAATAATAAGTTTATTTATTTAAAATTTAATAATATAATAAATATGTTTATGTTGTCTTCGATAAACTTATCCTTCAATCCCCTGAAGCTGAGCTTGTTAGGGGCAAATCTTATTTTATGTTTTAGTATGTTAAATCATAAATACAGGGTGATTCAAAAGTACTTTGACAAACTTCGGGAGGTAATTGCTGGCAATATTTTAACATGAAAAGTTCTTATAAACAGTGGTCCTTGGCGACTTCGTTACGGATATACAGGGTGTTTGTTACAATATCTATGACCTCCAATAAACAATCATTTAGACAAGCCGGTTTTACGCAAATATGATAAAACTTACCCTCATTCTAATTCTTGTACGCTTTTTTTATGAATACAACTGTACCTTGGGCTGGTCTATGCATATTGCTTACCACAGACATGCAATTTATAAGAAGATAAAACATTCCATTCACGAAAAACCATATGTTTAAAATCAGATATATTTCCATCAAATCCAAACAATTTTAAACAGATGCCCAAAATGGTTATACAGTGTGACCAGTAAAGTCCGCATCATATGGGATTTTTTTATTAATAGCTTTATTCGAAATTTGACTTTGGCATCAAGTTCTGCTTCGATCGAGATGAAAATTAAGCAAAAAAAAAATAGTAGTCACGTGATTCGCATTATCTGTCAAATTTTGAATAAAGCTATTAATAAAAAAAATTCCATATGATGCATGCGGACTTTACTGGTGACACTGTTTAAAAATCACATTAAAATGTATTTCCTTAAAATATTATGCTTTTCTCTTATATTACCTCGTCATCGCTCTTTATAACCTCTATTGCAGGGCTACCTGAAGAATGGCTTCGATCCCTTGACCTTTGTTGTTGCTTCGACGGGGTGCTGTTGTAAAGTTTTGGAGGATTCTTCCCCCAAAAAGGTGACGATATTGCTTTAGGAGGGTGGGGATGGGAAAAAAGTTGAACAATTCCTGAAAAATGTTAGGCGACGTGTTAAATTAATAAGGTTTTGGTTAATTATTCTACAGTGTGAACAAATTCAGTAAATCCAGTACAATTTCTTTTTTAAAAAATACTTGGATATCCTCCTGAGACCTGGCGTCCATTTAAATGGACATTCCCTTTTTATTTATTATTTTGGTAACAGCCGCAATTACAGCGGTGAAGTCCCACGGTCCACCGTGGTGGACATACATATGAACGCGTCAACACCGCGACAGCTTCATTCCAAGAATATTTTAAGGCGTCTACTGCTGTTGTAAACAGGTGATAAAATGGCTTCATTTCGCAGAGAAACAATTGATGGTAAGTAGCTAGTAATATTAAGTTATAATTGCATTTTTTTTATTAAACTTGTTGTTTAGGATATAGTGAATAGAGACAAGCAGTATTAAGGTTTTGGCAAAATATTATCTATTTTTTTTAAGCCTAAAACTACTCGTCCATTTTAGTGGACGTCAGGTCGTTTAGCATACAAAAATTATACTAGTATTTTTTTTTGTTTTAGCTATCTTTGGTAAGAAAACCTATTTAAAGCCTGAAGAGGATAACGAAAAGCTTCTAGAATGCTTATAAAACTATGACTTGTCAGATTGTGGAAATTTTTCAACATTTTCCACTTATTGGACATTGCGATTGCAAATTCTTGGATATTTTACAGAGATGATCGAAAGCAACTTGGGTATACCAACAAATCCGTTATGAAATTTTTGGAAATTAAAATAGGTGTGTCTAAGTGGTTACTCAAAGATACCAATAATGAAAATTCTTTGGACTTTACCAATACTCTCCCTTTGGTCACAAGAAGCACTTCAAGTACCAGACGATTACCTCAAAGCCCTTCGTCAAAAACAAGTATTCAACACTTTCCTGCAATGGCTTCTGACTTAAAAAACTCTGTTAGATGTAATAATCCTGGGTGCAAGCAAAAAACTAAAGTTTATTGTGAAGCATGTGATGTATTTTTATGTTTTACAGGAAACAAAAAGAATTTCACATAAAATAATTTGTAACGATACCGCCCTAATGTCCATTTAAATGGACTTAATTTTTTTTCAATAAAGGAACAAAAAAAAAATTTGAAAAAATTCACATGTGTTTTTTTGACCATAATTAATAAAAATACTAAACTTTTATCGAGAAATTTGAAAAACTAAAGGCTGGGGTCTCAGGAGGATAATATAGAAAATAATAACCATTAAAAAAAATAACATTAAATAAAAATAATTTAGTAAATGGGTAAATATCATGAAAATGAGACATTCCATGTCTTTTGCTCTAAAAAAATAGAAAAATAGATTTTTGAGTAAAAATGCAATAATAAATCGTTCTTAAAATATATTCTATTCTATAATACTACAAAACAACTTTCTTGCATTATCTTATTTTGTAATAATAAATAAAAATATGATAAAAATATCAGTCCCGTGGCAGGTCTCTGTACAAAGTTATGTTGTAAATTATTAAAAATCTCTACTCATGGATGCTATTTTAACTTTATTTTAAACACATCAATAAATTAATTAGGCATTACACATATTCTACCTACCGGATTCAAAATAAATTATTTTGTTTTCCCATATTACCATATAAAATTCCGTCTCATAAAAAATAATCAGTCCCGTGCTCTATACCACGCAAGCTCGAAATAAATAGTGGGAAATTTTTAAGAACTGGTTCATCATGTATATCAAATGTAGCGTCCCGCCATTTCGCTCTTAACCGTCTCAGTGTTAAAGTTAGTTTAACAGTTTATGTGTTCTGTGCAAATTTTGTGTGTTTGGATCATTTGTAACCGATCAGTAGCCAATCCCGTGGTAAGAAAAATATGATTGTTTCTTTAGTAATTATTATTTTTTATTTTTGTATAAATTATTGTTACACTATACTTGTTTGGAAATTACACAGTATGGCAAGATATTTATTATTCAATTAGTCGCGCGCAGTGCTGCTATGCACACGTGTTTACTGAGAGTCTGTACTATTTTCTAAATTTCAGTACTTTATAGTTGAAATTAAATTTTTGAAGCTTCATACATAATTCGTTCAAGGGTCACTTCGTGTGTTTTTGTATTTGGATAAAGCAAATAGTTAAATTTTAACGTAATAAAATGGTTTCGAAGTGTCAGGAATGTTCATTAAACGTGAACCGAAATCGGCCCGGTGTTCAATGTGGTACTTGTGAGTGTTTTTATCACGCAAATTCCACTTGCTGCGAGTTGAAGAGAGAACAAGCCGAAATATTCAGATCTACTCCTGGTTCTAAGTGGGCATGTCAGTCGTGCCGTATTCGCGCCAACGGCATTGGCGATGTGGAACCGGTGGATTCTGATCGGCAGCCTGTACGACAGAGCCTCGCAAGACGTACGTCTAGCATTGGTATAACACAGGATCAAGTCGATTTTGGCTTCCGTAATATGCTCTCCCCTAACTTGGAATCAGAATTTCGTAAGCTCCGGGAATCTGTGACTTTCTGTTCCGATAAGATATCAGATTTTGAAACAATAATAAAGAAATTTACGGAGTCTCTAAAGGGCTTTGAATACTTAAAAACAGAAAACGAAAAACTAAAGTCCGAGGTCACTTCTCTTAAAACCAAAGTTAGTTCTCTGGAACAATTCTCTAGGGCCAATAACTTGGAAATACAGGGAGTACCAGAGGTAAAGAATGAAAATGTCATTAAGGTACTGCAGAATATCGGTGAGTTTATTGACTTTCGTATTGATGAAAATAAGATCGATTTTATTCATCGAATTCCATCTGGTAACCCTCAGTATCCCAAGCCAATAGTTGTTAAATTTACAACGCGCCTATATAAAGAGCAAGTCTTGGGAGCTGTCAAAACCAAAATGAGATCGGCTATAAACAGAAAGGGGCCAGGCTTGTTGTTGGATCTTGCCGACAAGCCTATTTTCATCAATGAGCATTTGACTGCAGAAAAAAAGCTACTTCACAAAAAAGTTAGAGAACTTGCAAAGGAAAAGCTTTACAAGTTTGTTTGGGTCCGAAATGGTAATGTTTTCCTTAGAAAAGACGAGCGGTCAAAAATAATTCTAATAGAAAATTCTCTGGATTTAAATAAAGTGAGAACCAGCAGCCAATAATCGCTCGGTATAATTTTTTTTTTATGTATTAGAATCTCCTCATGGAGCTGAATATATATTTTCAAAACACAAGAGGTTTAAGAACTAAATTAACAGACTTTAAATTAAGCACACAAGCATCAAACTTTGACATAATATGTTTGAATGAAACCTGGCTGCACAGGGGCATTTCGGATGCGGAACTATTTGATTTAAGTACCTATGATGTCTTTCGCCGCGATCGAGAAATGACAGCATCAATTAAGCAAGATGGAGGTGGTGTTTTAATAGCAACTCGTACCCGGTTAGCAGCCGTCCCTGTTACAGAGTTTCTTAGCGATGCTGAGGATGTGTGGGTGCTTTTAAAACTTGGCAAGTTAAAACTGTATGTGTGCTCTGTGTATTTGCCTCCTAATGACAAATACGCTTTTTCCTGTTTTGTTTCCAGAATGACTTGGGTGAGTCAACATGTGAATGATGGTATAATTTTGGTATGTGGGGATATGAATTGTCCTACAATAAACTGGGTTATGAATGACACTAATATATTTCTTATACCAACTAATGTTGGTCAAGATCACTCAGATCTTGTAGATTCATTTTCTTTTGCGGGTCTTATGCAATTCAATAATATAAAAAATAATAGTAATAAAATTTTAGATCTTGTTTTATGTAACAGTAATATAGTCAAGGAAATCACGCGTTGCAGCACTCCCGCAGTGAATGAAGATCTCTACCATCCAGCACTCGAATTTAATCTAATGTTATCCTCTCCCAAAACCTTACATAATATTAATGAACATTTTTTAAACTTTAAAAGGGCAAATTATCCCCTAATCAATAGTGATTTAATGAAAATAATGTGGACAAACTTATTTAGTAACAAGTCGCTGGATGAAAATATAACTCAATTTTATAATATCCTGAATAACATTATTCACGAAAGGGTTGCTGTAATTCGTAAAAATAGAAGATATCCGCCTTATTTCTCACAGGCTACAATAAAAGCAGTAAAGGAAAAAAATAAGTTTCACAAAAAGTGGAAAATTTTTAAAAATCAAACAGACTATAACACTTTTAAGCTTTTGAGGAGTAGGACTAAACAATTAATTCGTGAAGATTTCGAAAGTTATGTTGATTATATTGAGAATGAAATACCGGCTAATCATAAAAAAATCTGGCAATTTGTATCATTAAACAAAAAAAATACAGGTATTCCATCATCAATGAATTATAACAATCTAGAGGCTAACGATCATCTTGAGATCAGCAACATGTTCGCTAATTATTTTGAAAGTGTGTTTATTAAGTCAACATATGTCAATCAAAACAACAGTTCGAATAATAACAATGATGGCCGATATGTTGCTCCATCGCATGATCATCTATCTCATCTTCAGTTCTCTGAACAGGAAGTGTTTGATGGCCTGAGACAACTGGACCCCAAAAAGGGAGCTGGTCCGGATGGCATTCCATCTGTTTTTGCCAAGAACTGTGCTTCTGGCCTCTCTTTGCCCTTATTTTTACTGTTCAACCAATCTCTTAAAGCCGGTTTGTTTCCCCAGAAATGGAAACTGTCAAATGTGGTACCAATTTTTAAGGGTGGTCAAAGGAATCTCGCCAATAATTATCGTCCGATAAGTAAATTGTGCATATTTGCCAAACTACTCGAAAAATTACTTTATAAATATCTTTTTAATCTTGTGAAAGGACAAATCATCTTGGAGCAACACGGATTTATGGCTAATAGGTCCATTGAAAGCAATCTTTTAATCTATACGGACTTCATAAAAGAAAGTATGGATAAACGTGTTCAGGTTGATGCCATTTACACCGACTTTAGTAAGGCATTCGATAAAGTTGATCAGGTTCTCATGCTAAATAAACTAAAATTGATCGGTGTGAGTGGTAGCCTATTGGAATGGTTTAGATCGTATATGTCAGATCGACAGTTCAGAGTATGTATAAATGGAGTCAATTCTGATACTCTTCCAGTTTCCTCCGGGGTGCCACAAGGATCGCATTTAGGGCCGTTATTATTTATTATTTACATAAATGACATTAAAAGCTGCTTCTTGAATTGTGACTTTGTAATTTATGCGGACGATTTGAAAATGTATAAGCAGATTCGTTCACTGGTCGATTGTGACCTCGTACAAGAAGATCTCCTGCGTTTTATCACATATTGCAAAAAAAATTATTTGTTTATCAATATAGATAAATGCTGCGTGATCTCATTTTCTAGAAATAAAAATTTAATTAACCAAGACTATCTAATTAATGGAAGCGTTCTTAAAAAAGTGAATCAAATAAGGGACCTTGGCGTAGTTCTTGATGAGAAGCTTTTGTTTGATAAACATATAAACTCCTTGGCGTCCAGTTGTTGTCAGATTTTGGGCTTTATTACTAGGCAGGCTAAATACTTTAAGAACACTAAATCTTTGATGTGCTTGTATTATGCGTATGTGTATAGCAAGTTAAATTTTGCATCTGTTGTATGGAATCCAATGTATGCTGTATATATAGATAGATTGGAAAGGGTGCAAAACAGATTTTTGAGATGTCTACTATTTAAGCAAAATTATATACTTCACGACATAAATACTGTAAGATTGCATTTTTGTATATTGTCTCTGCGGAATCGAAGAATTTTATCGGACTTGGTTTATATGTTTAAAATATCCTCGAATAGGGTTGACTCTCCATATCTGGTCTCAAGGATGGCGTTCAATGTTGCACCGCGACAATTAAGAAATAATTACATTTTTTATACTCCATTTCATCATACAAATAGTTCTCAAAACTCACCAATCAGTCGAATGATGAGAAACTCGAATCGCTATTTTTCGGACCTAGATCTAGATTTCTTTTCAACATCTTTGAATAGAATTAAAAATGCTCTAAAGCGAAGGCTTTTAGAATAATTAAATAAGTATCATAATGCTTCGTTTTTTTCACGTTGTTATTATTACCTATCATAGGCATTTGCCATAATGGCAAATGCTTCTTTTTGTATTGTTATCCAATCATTGATATTATTAGCTTATAAGTGCTGATATTGTTGTAGGATAGATATAATTTACTTATTATAAAATTAGTGGATACTGTCTATGGGATTTCCTGTTTGTATCCTAAATAAATAAATAAATAAATAAATTTAATTCATAGGATGTTTTATCAAATTAAATGTGTTAAATAGTCAGGCCCGTGCCAGTCAGGCCCGTGCCAGTTCAGCAACACGGGACTGAGAAAGTTACACGAGACACCAAATAATACGTAATTTTAATAAAACATTAGTTTTTACGTTTTTAGATACTTTGGAATAAGATGGCAAGGCCGTGCGTAAGTGAGGAAGAAAGAAAACGGCGTAAACGAGAAAAGGAGCGAGAACGTAGAAGAAAGATACGCGATGATCCAATTAAAAAAAACATAACAACGAGCTTGTGCATACCATAAGAAGTTAAGTTTTATTTCAGTTTTTTGCATCATAAGCATAGAAACGTTTTTTTAATTTATATTTTTGTAATAAATCACCAGTTTCTTTGAATTTATTTTTGTTTTAATCAGTCCCGTGGTAACACGTCAGTCCCGTGCAGACAATCTCCAAAAAGCTCAAAAACTTTATAAATGTCGTAAAGTATGAATTTTGACAAATATTAGGTACCTATTAACCATAGTTTATAATTTTACCGTAGTATAATTGTGATGTTACATTAATTTTTTGTGGCCGAAATCTACTTTGGAATTACTCACTTTCGTGATATTTACCCAAATATATCTTTAATTGTTTTTAAAAATTGCCAATTTTTTAATTTTTCTGATATTTTTTGGAAGATGGTTATATTTTATTATTCCGTCATAACATAAACGCGATTTTTTTCCGAAATTACTTTTTACTGGTATAGGTATAGTTTGATAATTTATACTGGTGTTATGATCATGTAATGTCTTATTCTCCTAAAGTGTTATTGCTTTTAAAATATTAGAGTGAATTAGAATACAAATTTTTAATTTATAAATGTTTTGAACGTGTAAATATCATTTAGGTCTATATAGATTAACAGTTGGTTCTAAATGTGGTAATTTGGGTATACATTTAATAACTCTATTTTGCAATTTTTGTAATGGTTTTAAGTTTGATAAACAAGCATATCCCCATACTGAAGCTAAGTATTGTAATTTTGAATATATTAATGAAAAATAAAGTCGCCACAGTGGATCTTTTCCCGTGCGTCATCACTTTCACGTCATCAAAATCGTATGAATCAAATCAAAATTACGAGCCGAAAAAAGTCAAAACTAAGTCTAAGTTCATAAAATAGACGTGCCTGCCTACCGTTTGACGTACCTACATAATATCCCGAAAAATTATTATTTATTTTAAGTTTTGCCCGGCATTCTCTATTATCTAAAAGAAATTGACAAACAAATGTAAATACATTTAATACTATTTTTAAAGCTTAAAATCTAGAAAAGTTTGGTGTTTTATTGACTATTAAAATCGCAAAAGTCAAATTTTTGACATCCTTTCATTTAAGGAAATTTAGCCACTGCCGTAAACTTTTCAAAGAACTTTCACGGTTAGAATATTTAAAAAAAATAAATTAGGTATTATAAAAATCCATAAATACTTACCGCCAAAACAGATGGTGGGTATAATTAGCTCTAAAAAGAACTATTTTTAGAAAAAGGAACAGTTTTAAGGCACACAAATTTACAAAATACGAATTAGATTGGCAGATCAAAATAAGGTTGACAATGACGTTCTAAAATACAACGGTAGTCAACTAAACAAATAAAAAAAGTAATTAATTGACGTTAATAGTTTTATTCTTGTCTAGCACGTTATATTATTGCGGAATCTTGGAGACGTTCTTTTATGCTTTTATTCAAACTTGTTACTGTAATAAATAAGGATGCCGAGTTATTAACCACGATGAGTCCTGATCGTTGATTGATGACGCACGGGCAAAGATCCACTGTGGCGACTTTATATATATTTTTTTATTAAATCAACCTACACGCATAATTTTAAATGAAAGGGAGAATTCTGTGTTCGCCGAAGAAAGAAGCCTTTTTTAACACGCTTTTATTAGCTTCACCTGTATGTTTGTTTGTTTGTTCGGGTTTGTATGTATGTTTGTTAGTAACCGACTTCTTTGAACCCGATTTTGACCCACTTTAAACGGTCAGATTTAATTTAAATTTTGTAGACTTATCAAGAACCGCTGACAATACAATAATCTACACGCGAAAAATTCTCCTGTCAAATTTTGACAGCTGTCAGGTATAAAACGAAGAAGCGATTTTGCCGAAACAAATTATGGGGTCGTATAGTATTCGATGCGGAGACTTCGGGAAAAATAAGCAAAACATTCTCCTGTCAAAATTTGACAGCTGTCAATATGTCAAATCGTTAAAAAAAATTATATTAATGAAAAAACTATAAGGTCGTATGTGTATTGACGGTGGAAAGTTGAAAAAAATACGCAAAAAATTCTCTTGATTTGACACCTGTCAATATGTCAGAATTATTACAACAACCGATAGTAATAAAACAAACGTGGGGTCGTATAGATATTGTCGCTAAGAATAGAGAAAATTTTTTAAAAAAATTCTACCCGCCAAAATAAAATTTTGACAATTTTTTTTTAATTTTGAAAATTTTTGTCGTTTGTTCGGGTTTGCTCGGGTTTGTATGTATGTTTGTTTGTAACCGACTTCTTTGAACCCGATTTTGACTAACTTTAAACGGTCAGATTTAATTTAAATTTTGTAGACATCAAGAACCGCTATCTACTAATCTGGCTCAATCTACTCAAAACATTTTTTTATTAACAATAACTTAAACTAAAAAATGAAAAATAAAGATAGTTAAAAAAAAACTAAAAAACACGCTTTAATAATTAATCAAACTAAAAAGCGGAAAATCAATATAGTTTAAAATAATTCTTGAAATTCTTAATATAGGCAGAAAATAATAATGAACGATAAACATTAGTATTATTGAGAAAAAAGCGTGGGGTGCTATATATACGAAAAATATAGCACAAAGCGACCCACGCTTTTTTTCGGGTTTGTATGTATGTTTGTTTGTAACCGACTTTTTTGAACCCGATTTTGACTAACTCTAAACGGTCAGATTTAATTTAAATTTTGAAGACTTATCAAGAACCGCTATCTACTAATCTAGCTCAATCTACTCAAAAAATTTTTTTATTAACAATAACTTAACCTAAAAAATGAAAAATAAGGATAGTTAAAAAAAACAACTAAAAAACACGCTTTAATAATAATTAATCAAACTAAAAAGCGGAAAATAAATATAGTTTAAAATAATTCTTGAAATTCCTAATATAGGCAGAAAATAATAATGAACGATAAACATTAGTATTATTGTGAAAAAAGCGTGGGTCGCTTTATGCTATATTTTTCGTATATCGAGCACCCCACGCTTTTTCTCAATAATACTAATGTTTATCGTTCATTATTATTTTCTGCCTATATTAAGAATTTCAAGAGTTATTTTAAACTATATTTATTTTCCGCTTTTTAGTTTGATTAATTATTGAAGCGTGTTTTTTAGTTTTTTTTAAAACTATATTTATTTTATTGAAATAGGAGGTATTTGTATTTCGTTCGGAAGATGGTCTACCAAAAGGTCGGAAGCATAGGCAATAGTAAAATAATATTTAGGCTAAATACCAAAGGTTTTAACTTAAATAAATGTTGGAGTATTTTGAACCATTATCAAGCATCTAACTCAAAAGCTACCTATGACCTCGAACAAAATTGAAACATATTATCTAATTATCCATTTTTAGAGTAAAACTCAACTTCTTCACTTTATATCCACTGCAGCAAAACTTCTTGGAAGTTTAAAAAATTTAAATTCTCAATTTTAATAATACGTTACTTTACCTGATTTCGTAAGATTTGAATGGTCATCTGCCAAATGTAAACAAACATTTTTAGCTTTTATTGCTGCGTTACCGGATAGTCTAAAAGAAAAGGTATTATTAGTAATTCAGCTGTCAAGGGGAGTTAACAGCCTCACAATACATTGTGTTTCATAAGCCTAGTCATATCGGACCATTCTATTAAAAATATCAATATTTTTCAAGTTAACGTTTTCCGTCAAAAAAATTGGAATTTAATTATTATTTTCCAAATGGTAAGAGATAGGTATAGGATAATGTTAAAGAAAGTTGTTAGTAAATTAATAGGGGGTTCGAAAATAAAATAAAATACATGGTATTCCATTTAAAATGCCGAAGTTGCTACTCATTTTTGGTAGAAGTGGCAACACTGTATAGGCAAAAATATATTAGATAAATAGATACAGATACAGATGATTGTTTATGTGAATGACCAAATTTTCAGAACGATTCTTTAGCTAGCTGGCTCATCATATACGTCTAACGTACCATCTACCCTGAATCACTCTGTATATAATATATACAGGGTGTCCGGTGAGTGTAGGGCACACTCTCAATCTCAATTAAATGAATCACAATGTATATTATCTACAACGAAGTTATAGCTGTTCTCTAGAAGGTTCATTGTTAAGATAGTTTTAAAGGTTGGTTGGTATTATTTATACGGGGTGTTGGGGAGGAAAGGGCAATATTTTGGGAATGTGTTCAGAGGGTGAAAATAAGAGAAATAAACCCACCCATATGTTTTAGTTCGATTCTCAACCATTTCTTAAATAATAGGTTCTAAAGTTTTTGTAAATTAATTTTTATTTTAAAAGCAAATAATTGCAGGTATTGCAGTACAAACTAACTTAAGGTTGAATTCTCAACGTCATTCAATCTATTGCCAACCTATAACCTATTTCGCGTTGATTTTTTGAGTTTATTATTTTAATAACTAACATTTAAAGAAAATCAATATCGTCGGTACATTATTTAGGTAGTATCTGATATATTATAAAAATATCAATTTATTTCATTGCTAATTTTGGGAGAATTGTATAGTGAAAGAACAATGGGTGACAATGACATAATAATGTTAAAAAAAATCTTACCCGATATTTTTCGCTATACAATTTTTCTAAAATAAGTTATGGAATTCCTTGATATTTATTAAATATGTCAATTATTACCTATAGAATATCAAGCCGATACTGATTTTCTTTAAATTTTGTATAAAAGCTAGAAAACATAAATAAATCTACGCGAAATAGGTTATAGGTTGGCAAGCATGTTGATACTCCTACCTTAAAGAATATTTTCAAAAACCCCTCTACCAACTTCAATACATTTTTCGGCAAGTTTGTTAATCGTTCGGGTAGCACGTTGGATTGAGTGGGGATTGTTTTTTTATAAAAGCTGCAGCATTGAAAATTCGATCGCGGAGTGCTTCTCTCGTTTTCACTCGTGTTTCATATACTAGCGATTTCATCCATCCCCAAAGGCAATAATCAAGCGGGTTTAAGTCTGGTGACCTCGGTGGCCAAACTTGCGGACCACCTCGGCCAATATTAGTAGAGAAACGATAATTCAAGAAATTTCGCACACGGAGACTAAAATGAGGTGGGGCTCCATCATGTTGGAAGTACATTCGTTGTCGAACATTTAACGGAACATCATATAAAATGTGTATCAAATGGTCTTCCAAAAACCGTAAATATCCTTCTCCAGTAAGACCCATCCATTTCAAGTGGGCCAAACAACTGGTCGTTGAGCATTCCACACTAGAAATACTGAATCGATGTTGAAAGTTTCGTTCAAATGTAGCATGTGGGTTTTCATCTGACCACCGATGTTCATTGTGGCAATTATTAATTCCATCACGAGTGAACTGAGCTTCATCGCTAAATAAAATGTTTTGTGCAGACTTCGATTTTGATGGATCCATTCACAAAATTGTACCCTTGAAGCAGGATCACCATCTAGAAGATGTTGAACGGGTTGAATGTGAAAAGGTTTTAAACCGTTTTTTCTTAGTGACTCCCATACGGTTAGATGTGATGGTATATGAAGTTCATTTGCAACCCGTCTCGTACTTATACCTGCGTTCTCTGCGACAATATCCAGAACATTTTCTCCATTTTCCACATCTAGACCCTGCACTCTTTCAGAAACAATTCTCACGCTTGGAAACATTCCAGTTTCCTGAGCACTTGCAAATACTTTTTGAAAAACTCTTCGATTTGGAAAACGACGTCGATATGCATTAACTGCGCGCATCGCGTAACCATACACGAATACCATGTCGGCATACTTCCTTTGACTGAATGTGTGGAGCATTGTAAGTATAAAAATCTTGTTTCAAGTCGATATGCTCAATATGAAGCTAAATGTATAGGACGTTTAAAACTAAAGCCTCCTTCATTATTTCCATATAAAAAAAATTCAGAACCTATTATTTCAGAAATGGTTCTCTTATTTTCACCCTCTGAACACATTCCCAAAATATTGCCCTTTCCTCCCCCAACACCCTGTATATACAGTGACCGGCAACGAGTTCGCAACATATGGGAAAAAATTTTATTAGCGAAATATTGAAAAATCTTTTTTGGGGGATTGGATGTGCATGTCCCATAACCTTAAAATCGATTTTGACATACGTCACGTGACCAATGGTATGGCGGGAAAGTTGAAAAAACCAATATGAAATCATCATAAATCAGATAAAATGATGAGATATCGAAAAAATTCCAAGAATAAAAAGTGTTTAGAATTCCATTAAAACCTTAAATACAATGTTTGGGATAGTTACTTGAAAAAACATAAAATCGAATATTTTTGTAAATATTTTTTTACCGAATTAAAAATTTCCATATTTTTCCTTTCTTAAAGCTTCATTAAAGTAAAACTGACATCTGGTGACCACAACTAGACATATTCTTTTGTTTTTCTGACAATTTGGAGCAATAATTCAAAAAATTCGTTTACACTTGGATACCAGGTGTTGCAATAGTCTATTTCTAATAACCTTATCGATATTTTTTTATATCGAAATATTCTATTATGTTAAGAAATCCTTAAATTCATTAATCCAAAGCAAATTTTATTTATTACCTTAAAAAATAATTTTGAATTTCGTAGAAATCTTTAAAAAAATCTAAAAATTAATAAAAATTTAAATTATTTTATTGAGCCAAATAAACAACAATTTATACATATTATACCAAACAAAAGAATGACAAAGTAGGCGTTGAAATTAAAACAATACACTTCTAATAGAAATCTGCCATTTTGATCTACATAAATGTATTATTATTATTTTGAACTATTGACAAAATTTGGCTCAATAAAATAATTTAAATTTTTAGTAATTTTTTCAAAAATTTCTGCGAAATTCAAAATTATTTTTTACGGTTATAAATAAAATTTGCTTTGGATTAATGAATTTAGGGATTTCTTAACATAATAGAATATTTCGATATAAAAAATATCGATAAGGTTATTAGAAATAGACTATTGCAACAGCTGGTATCCGAGTGTAAACGAATTTTTTGAATTATTGCTCCAAATTGTCAGAAAAACAAAAGAATATTTCTAGTTGTGGTCACCAGATGTCAGTTTTACTTTAATGAAGCTTTAAGAAAGGAAAAATATGGAAATTTTTAATTCGGTAAAAAAATATTTACAAAAATATTCGATTTTATGTTTTTTCAAGTAAATATCCCAAACATTGTATTTAAGGTTCTAATGGAATTCTAAACACTTTTTATTCTTGGAATTTTTTTGATATCTCATCAACTTATCTGATTTATGATGATTTCATATTGGTTTTTTCAACTTTCCCGCCATACCATTGGTCACGTGACGTATGTCAAAATCGATTTTAAGGTTATGGGACATGCACATCTAATCCCCCAAAAAAGATTTTTCAATATTCCGCTAATAAAAATTTTTCCCATATGTTGCGAACTCTTTGCCGGTCACTGTATAAGAAGGTATATAAATTACTTTTCTTTGCCAACCAACCTTTAAAACTATCTTATATTATCTATGTACTGTTTATAAATATTTTCCAAGGTTGTTTCTTTGTTCACTTTAAGTAACAAATTAATAATATGAATATCTTACTTATAACCGAAAGTTAGATCGATCCAGTGGTGTAATCGTTCCGACACGTGGTCACTTTCCAGAGCTTCTCTGTGCCTCTCGACGAAATCTTCAGGTCCGGAAGCCCAAAGTGGGACTTCTAGATCTTCTAGGTCGTCGTGGATGCTTCTAAAAACAGATGGATCTGAAAGGAAAAACGAATACATGAGCTTTAATTCGTTAAGATTTTAGAAATCGTGTAGGTAGTATAATTGAAAATTCCACACCAAAATCTTCTTTTATGTTTAAGTATGACTAAAAATAAAATAAATTTCATCATTAACATCTTAACATTTAATAATGAAAATATTCAATATTCAAAAACGGCAAAATTTTTAGGATTAGTTTTAGACGAAAATTTAAATTGGTATAGTATTCATATATCAGTATATTATCAACTCGATATCTCCTTTGGTATCTGTTTTGTACAGAGCTAGATATTCCATTCCTTTGAAATACTTTAAAAAAACTGCGTTTATACTATAAATTAACATTTTTACATCACTTGATTTTTAATACATACAGTGATGGGCCAAAATATGGAACAAATTCATTTAAAAATCAGGTATTCATTTTTTGAAAAAACGAATGTAGCAAAATTTTTTTGTTTTTTAAATAGAACCCCCCTATTTTTACTTATTACCCTAATTCTACGTCAAATTCTGCGCATAATTCATGTAGCATACTCTATCCTTATCTCTAACGGTTTTAGAGAAAAATTACATCATAAAAAAAAATTCTTTAAAAAAAGGTACACATGTACCTACTTAAAGGTAAACAGGTAAATTTAAATGAATTGTTACTACGATAGCAAGTCATGTGTCAATCAAAAATTAGTTTAGGTATAATTTTGAAAAACGGTGATCATGGTGCATTTAAATGAAACACAAAGAATCGAAATTTTAATTTTAATTGGATGTCGAGACAAAACAAGAAGTCAAGAAAAAGTTTGTAACTTGTTTAACGCTAAGTATCCAGAACGGCCGATTGCAAGATCTACAGTAAGTAAAATTGAGAAGAAATTTAGGGAAACAGGGAATGTAAAGGATCGTCTACGGCCAGGTCGTCCAAAAATTAGTGAAAACTCACAATTGAACATTTTGTTAGAGGTTGAAGATAATCCTCATAGTGCATCCACTGAAATAGCCCTTAATAATGATGTTAGCTGACGATCTGTGTTGCGGGCATTGAAACAAGAAAAGTACCATCCGTACAAAATTAGGTTGCTGCACGAGCTAAACGAAGATGATCCCGACCGCCGACTACAGTTTTGTGAAACTATGATGGAAATTTGCAACTTAAATCTATTTTTCCATCGCAACATACTTTTTAGCGATGAAGCCACGTTTTGTTTGAATGGTTCGGTAAACAGACAAAATTTTCGGTATTGGAGTACAAATAATCCCCGTTGGATGAGAGAACAGCACACGCAATACCCACAAAAGGTAAATGTTTGGGCAGGGATATTAAATGATAGAATTATTGGACCTTTTTTCTTCGATGGAAATCTTACAGGAGACCGGTATTTACAATTTCTTCAAAATGAATTAATTCCCACACTAGCAGCGGATTTTCCAAATCCGAATCAGCCTCATCTACCAGAAGCGTCTATTTGGTTTCAGCAGGATGGTGCTCCGCCTCATTTTGCTCGACAAGTACGAGAGTATTTGAATACTGTATTTTCCGAACGATGGATAGGTAGAAGAGGACCCATAGAATGGCCTGCAAGATCTCCCGATCTTACACCCATGGATTTCTTTCTTTGGGGTTATTTGAAATCAAAAGTGTATAAGGATAAACCACAAAATTTGGAAGACTTAAAATTTAACATTAGATATGAAATTAGGCAAATTAATGAAAATACTGTAAATAATGTTTTAGAAGGGTTTTTAAGTAGATTAGCATATTGTCAAGAAGTTAACGGTTTGCATTTTCAACACTTAATAAACTAATTTTTTAACCTTTTTTTAAAGAATTTTTTTTTATGGTGTAATTTTTCTCTAAAACCGTTAGAGATAAGGATAGAGTATGCTACATGAATTATGCGCAGAATTTGACGTAGAATTAGGGTAATAAGTAAAAATAGGGGGGTTCTATTTAAAAAACAAAAAATTTTTGCTACATCTACTTTTTGACACACCCGGTGTGATTTCTTTTTGGGGCAAAAAATCCGGAAGAAAGAATTATAATCAACGTGTCCGAGCGTTTTTTCAAAAAATGAATACCTGATTTTTAAATGAATTTGTTCCATATTTTAGCCCATCACTGTATTTATGATTTATGATTTTACATACAAAAAAAAATAAGATTTGCCCCTAACAAGCTAAGCTTCAGGGGATTGAAGAATAAATTTATAGAAGACAACATAAACATATTTATTATATTATTAAATTTTAAATAAACTTATTATTATTATTAAATATATTTTTCATTAATATATTAAAAATCATCATACTTAGCTTCTGTAGGGGATCTGCTTCTTTATCAAACTTTAAATCATTACAAAAATTGCAAAATAATGTTATTAAATGTATACATAAATTACCACATTTAGAACTAACTGTTAATCTATATAGACCGAAAGGGTATTTACACGTTCAAAACATTTATAAATTAAAAATTTGTATTCTAATTCACTCTATTATTTTAAAAGAATTTTAAAAGAAAAAAATCAAACATAACACTTTAGGAGAATAAGACATTACATGATCATAACACCAGACGTTGTATAATTGATCAAACTATACCAGTAAAAAGTAATTTCGGAAAATCGCTTTTATATGACGAAAAAATAAAATATAACAATATTCCAAAAAATATCAGCAAAATTAAAAAATTGGCAACTTTTAAAAAACAATTAAAGATATTTTTACTAAATTAAATTATTTATACTATTTTTTTTTAATTGATTTTATTAATGAATTAAATTGCATTAACGTCCATTTTGTTATTTTTTAAATGGTTATTATCGAGGGTATTATTTTCTTTATTATGTTGTCACTTTCCATGTAATAAACTGTAAAAGTTAGTTTGGAATAAAGGCATTTTGAAAGTGAAATTGTGTTTAAAATAAAATAACTTTAAAATTAATGCACACAAATTATTTTGTTTTAAACGCCGTTTGGTGTGGACTTTTCTTACCGAAAGGTTAAATTAAATCCGGAAATAATTTAATCTCTTGTGGTATTACTAGTGAGAATTCTACCTTAATAGACACAAATCCGACATATCCCCTTAAAATTTACCTGTAAAAAACTCGGGAATACATTCGTCCGGGGTCCACTCCTGCATCCTCTGAACGGAACTGGGGTACTCCGCGGGCACCCATATAGTGCGAACATTCTTGCATAATACTGATTTGGGCGTTCGACGTGCCATGTAAACGTAGTAAGTGATCGCGGATAGAACGTCGGAAACATGATGAGGAACCTAAAAGTATGGCTTATTATTCTTATTTGCTTTAAAAGGAGATCCCTTTATTCTTTAACCGATTTCAATCAAATAGCACAACTGTTAAGTAATGAAGACTGGAATTCGGTTGTCAGAGAGGCTGACCTTCATATTGGTGTCAACAACTTGGGGTAACAGCTCACGTTGCCCATTGCTTGATATTGAACAAAAATCAATGGGGGTATTCTTAGATTTGGCAAAGGCCCTTGACTCTGTGTCCCCCTTAGTTGATCGTTGTTGGTTCAAACGTAGCAAGCGATTTGTTGGTCAACCTCTTAGGTTAACTTATTTTCAGAGTTGAAGAAATAAATACAAATGATTATAAACCCCCAACATTTTTTGGTTACACGTATTTAGCTATTTTGGCAATTAAATTTTTTATTAATAATTTCGGAAAAATGATATACAAATGACAAATTGTTGTTTTATTCCATTTTGTTGAATCTTTGTATTTGAGCTAATGTTGTCTTGTACTTATAAACAAAATTGTATGCTTGACCATCATCATTGGCACTCGCGGTAACTAAACCTTAATTATTTCTCACCTGAGTTTGTGAATGATCATACGTCAAATCCAACTGTCTATCTCCTTTGTTAATCCTATATTTGGATTTTTTTAAATCTCTCCAATTCTTTCCGCATCTCGATGCGAAATCTGTCACCCATGGAAATACATAATGACAGTTTGGATCTCCTAATTTCCTGCCTATAAGGTAATAGCCTATTATTCACGAGGGGTTATGGTAAATCATTTCAATAAATATGACGTGTAGAACACTATACTTATTATACAGTGTGTGTATAAAGTCTGGAAACGGCTTAATAACATCACAATTTACTGGCCGATTTAAACCAAATTTGGTACAGTTGTGTAAGAGGATCTAACGCACCGAATGACGATATTGGCGTTGTTGCCAGCTTTTTAGTTTGTCTGGAATTCGAACGAATTTTATATTTTTAAATATAACACCCAGTATATTTTTACATTTTTAAATTCCACATAAAATTATAATTATTTTTTATTGAATGCATTATTAGTCTATACTTCATAGTTTCCGAGATATTGACTCTCGAAAAGTGACATTTTTGAACTTTGACAGCTTATAACTTTCTAACAGTACGTCTTAGAGCAAAACGGCTTACATGTCCCTATCTTCAATTTTTATTATCTTGCCAAAAAATCAACTTCCAGTTAAACCGGAACAACTATATTTCCTGCTTTCGAGTTACATCCGGTTTAACCGAAAGTTGATTTTTTTGGGAAGATAATAAAAATTGAAGATAGGGACATGTAAGCCGTTTTGCTCTAAGACGTACTGTTAGAAAGTTATAAGCTGTCAAAGTTCAAAAATGTCACTTTTCGAGAGTCAATATCTCGGAAACTATGAAGTATAGACTAATAATGCATTTAATAAAAAATAATTATAATTTTATGTGGAATTTAAAAATGTAAAAATATACTGGGTGTTATATTTAAAAATATAAAATTCGTTCGAATTCCAGACAAACTAAAAAGCTGGCAACAACGCCAATATCGTCATTCGGTGCGTTAGATCCTCTTACACAACTGTACCAAATTTGGTTTAAATCGGCCAGTAAATTGTGATGTTATTAAGCCGTTTCCAGACTATGTATATGAAAAAAGTATCGGTAACGTTGCAGTTTTAAAAATAAGATGGTCAGCTCAAACATTCGCGCCCAAGTGCCCAATTAACATTTCTGCAAAGGGACGCGTTAAAAAATATTTGGATTGTACCCGTGATTTTTAACTAATAATTTATTATTGTTAAAAACCTTTGTGCAACCCAACATTATTATTTTTATAATCTTGGCGTAATATTTTGGCAAATTTATGAGAATGAGTTTCTTGATTGGTCGGTTTAGCAATAATTGTTAATAAATTTGAGCCTGACATATTGCAGGACCGTTTATGGTCGGTGAATATTCTACAAAAATAAATATTTTATACCACTGGATTTTAAAATTCGACTCACCTGAAAATTTATTTAAAGCACAAATATACGTAAAATTCGAAATTTTTCCTTCGATCCACAATTTACACAGCTCTTGTAAACTCTCATTTGTAATTTGAGTTTTGTCAAAGGTTCTTACACCACAATATTCACATTTTAAATTACTATTGTCGAACTTATGGCCAGATTTCCTTAAAAAAAACATTGTGATAAATAATTATTATATGAGCGGTACAGAAAAAGCAGGCGGGAAGTATATTCTTTGCCAAACCAAGTATGTACCGGGTGAGTCATCGATTGCGCGGAGTAATTTTATGCCTTGAAGATAACATTTGTCGATAATAAGCTTTTGTAATAAGGTATAGTTGTATATCTGGTACATTTTAAAAATATTTTGAATTATACAGGGTGCGCCCAAAAAGTAGGGTGTCATAAATAGTGATGGGAATAACCGAGTTATTTTAATAACCGACTACCGAGTATTCAAGTGATTTTAAAAACCGGATGAAAACCGGTTTTTCACTCGAATGCTATATTATGGGAATATGGGCGGTAGTTCGTCGAACAACACTGCTGACTTCTAAAAAAAAAAAGGTCGCCAGTTCCATAAAGTAGTAAAAAAATCACTTGAATAATCAACACACCTGCTCAGAAAAATAGGTCGCCAGTTCCGTAAACTAGTTTGTCTAGCCGCAATGAGTGATTGGTATGAATGGCATGCGGGTCGTTGGGAAATAAAAACAAAATTTTCGTCATTCGAATCATTACCGATGATAACCGAATTATTCGGGTGATTGAAAAAACCGAGTGATCCCAACACTAGTCATAAAGTTACATTTTTTTAAATGGGACACTTCATATTTGAATACATTTATTAATTCTCTGAGTTATTTCATAAATTTTTATTAATTATTTAATATAGGTACGAAAAAGTTATAGATTTTAAGATAATTCGACTTATAATGAAAATTTTGCATTTGCAAGCATTTCGTTGTTGTGATAATGCTACTTAAATTTTCGAAGCGATTCATAATTTTTATACTTACTAAATAAAGTCAAAAATACATAAATTTACTATAAACGTTTGACATCTTATTTACAGGGTGTTTACTTTCTAGGACCAAAGTCAGAAAACTTCTAATTGAAAAATATCACTTTTATTAAATGGAACACCCTATATATTTTTCTGTCATCTTATAGCTCGTCATAAAATCTTCAACTTTCGTGAAGAACGTCCTATCCCTATGTCTAATAGTTTTTGAAATATTTTGATATTTCGAGATTTAATATCCTCGTTATAACATCTTTTGTTAATGAATCACAGTAGGCTTGGAAAATAAATGAAATTAATGGCAGCGAATGGCATCAAGAATCAGATCAATGTAAAAATTAAGCCTTTTTACTGCAAAGTTTATTGTCGAGTAATTTTATAAGTTGGTACTCAAAATGAATTTTTCAAAAAATTAATTCAAAAAAGTCGATATGATTTATGTTTTGGGCGAGGCGGATAAAAATTGTTCTTTTGCTGAACGACTATACAGGATGAAATATCCCGAGCGGCGAACACCCAGTCTTCGAGGTTTTCAAAATTTAATGGAAATGTTTGATCCTACAGGCGTGATCCATTGACAAAAGATGCTATAACGAGGACATTAAATCTGGAAATATCAAAATATATAAGTTCCATTAAATAATTTTATTTAATTATTTAATTTTAAGCCAAAATTGACAAAATCGATGATAAAAAGAAATATAATATTCTAACGGACATATTTAGTCGGTTATAAGTAAAGGGCGGAATATATGCAAAATGCATACAGTGTCACCAGTAAAGTCCGCATCATATGAGATTTTTTTTTATTTATAGCTTTATTCGAAATTTGACTTTGGCATCAAGCTCTGCTTCAATCGAGATGAAAATTAAGCAAAAAAAATAGTAGTCACGTGATTCGCATTATCTGTCAAATTTTAATTTTTTCAAAAAATAATTTAAAAGTGGGGTTATTTTTAAAAATATCGAAAAAAATTATTAGAAAAAGTTTTTTTAAATGCAGTTTCTACCGACATGCAAAATTTCAGCCGCATAAGATAATTTTCATTTTTTACCTATATTTTGTAAATTGCACCACTTTTGCAAAATAAGACTCAACGCAACATACATAAAACTTCTTAACCCTAGAATAGTCGCGCCATGGTCTCTGAGACCGGGTGGTGCGAAATTGCAAATATTTTTCAACGTAGCCGGGTGCCGCGGCTGTGCTGCCGTAAGTCTGCTTGAAGTAGGTCAAGCATTTGGCAGTATTAATTGTGTCGTGATACGGAAGTGATCTTGCGCCAGAGATCGTAAAACGGTCCATCACACCAGTGCGACTTATGTATTTTTAAAGTATAGGAGTTTTGTTTGTATGCTTGTAAGAATATTTTTTATTTTATTTTTAAAGCGATTTTTTTTCACCTAAAATACCTCTGTTTTCAAATAAATACAAATTATAATAAGTGTACTGGTTTTCTTATATTTCACAACAACTTGAGTTTTCAAAATTGTTTATCTTGTTAAAATGGCTACCTGGTCTAGGAGACCAGCGCGATCAATCAAGGTAGTAAATCAAGCGCGACTACTCTAGGGTTAATTTTGACAATGCTTTATTTCAGATACATTTTCTTTAAAGAAGCGCCACAATAAATGTGTGTTTTTCTACAAAATCAAAATTGGGCTATTAAAATTTGGTCGTATGTGATGCAAAGTTTATTTGTTTTGGACCCTGTATAAGGTAACTTCATAAAATAAGTATTTTTGAAAACGTAGTTTGTGGTTGAAAGTAATACACGTTAACGTTATTAGGACATAGCTTAATAATAAATTATAATATAGGGGTTTTAAATTAAATCGTTGAAAATAGATAAACTTTACGTTGTTAAACAAAAATTTATTTTCCACTTAAAAAACACTTTACTGAAGACACTGTGTTCTTTTTTGTCTTAATATTAAGGTGTATTACTTTCAGACACAAACTATCTTTTCAAAAATACATATTTTATGGATTTACCTTATACAGGGTCAAAAACAAATAAACTTTGCATCACATACGACCAAATTTTAATAACCCAATTTTGATTTTGTAGAAAAACACACATTTAATATGGCGCTACTTTAAAGAAAATGTATCTGAAAAAAAGCATTGTCAAAACTAAGAAGTTTTATGTAAGTTGCGTTGAGTCTTATTTTGTAAAAGTGGTGCAATTTACAAAATATAGGTAAAAAATGAAAACTATCTTATGCGGCTGAAATTTTGCATGTCAGCTAGAAACTGCATTTAAAAAAACTTTTTCTAATAACTTTTTTCGATATTTTCAAAAATAACCCCACTTTTAAATTATTTTTTTGAAAAAATTAAAATTTGACAGATAATGCGAATCACGTGACTACTATTTTTTTGCTTAATTTTCATCTCGATCGAAGCAGAGCTTGATGCCACAGTCAAATTTCGAATAAAGCTATTAATAAAAAAAAATCCCATATGATGCGGACTTTACTGGTGACACTGTATATACTTATGCATTTTTTGCACATTTTGTCAATTTTATAATAAAATGCATATTTTTCATAAATTAATATTTTAAGGGCATATTAATATATATAATATATAAGTCCAATTCGGTACTTATTTCAGGGATTTTCCAATTTGAAGATTATAATAATTATATTTACATTTTGGTTATACACAAGGTATTTATTGGGGGTTTCCGGGGTTTGCAGGTATATTATTAGAGGTTGTTTATTGTCACTAAATAATGCGTTATTATTACCTGCGTAAAAAACTGTATTTATATCCATTTGTAATACATACTTCTGTTTTAGTTTGTCAAAATATTTTAGTATTTTCAGTGTGAAACTAGTAATTTCAAATTTGTGTTCAAAATGTCTAAGGTGGCGAAAACGTCTTCGTGGATTAAAAATTTAGAGTCTAGTGGAGAAAGTCTTCTGTAAAGCTTGTACAAAAATTATTATTTTTTCTCTCTCTGTAGAAACACATTTTTACTAATAGAAGACAATCCTTTTTAGTTGAAAATTTTGAAAAATATTTAGTAATAAATGCTTTTTATACAATTTTGGGTTAAAAAATTATCGTTTACTTTTATTTTTCTTTGGTTTTTTTGCATTTTTTTTAAAATAAACATATTTTCTAGAACCCAATGTGTTTCTTTACCTCATTTTAATATCATAAATTATGAAATATTGCTTACCAGTATGCATATTTGGTAAAAAAATGCAAATAACTGCATATTTTAAAGGCAAACAAGGCATATATTTTTTAGTGCATATAATCCGCCTTTTAGTTATAAGTAACACTTATACTGTGCGAGCAAAAATCATTTGCATCAAAGAGGGCTTGGATTAAAAAAACGTAGGGCTTGTTTAGATCACAATGATATAGGGACGATATATCTAACCAAATCTAGGTTAAAATTTTGTCAAATTCATATTATGACAAGATATGCCAAGCTAATGAGTAATTCACCAACGTTTGCAACAAGTTCTTTTGTTCTTACAGATGGTCTAGGCTTCCTGCTCCTATTTTGTGTTGTATAGAACCTGTTTCCCTAAACACAGCCACGGTTCTTTTCAGGCAATGATAAAAATCCCCAGCAATAAAAGCAACGTTAGGAAAATGTTCGTGAAAATCGTCCATGCACAAACCCGGATTGTATTGCCACTCACCATTTACTCTAACCTCGTTTTGAAACTACGCTTCAACCATGAATGTTTTGGTCTGTTTTGTAAAGCCCATTGTGTGAATTGTTTAAGAAATTGGAAAAATTAGCGATGAATCAAATTACTTGTCGCGACTGTCAAAGATTACGGATTAACTGATTAATTGTTAATTCAGGTAGACTGACACTCAACAGGTATTAAGCTCTACGGCTAAGCATTACGTCCTTAGATGCAAGGCCCTCTTTGATGCAAATAATTTTTGCTCGCACGGTATAGCCATTATTAAGGCGATAGGTGCCCACCAAAACACATTACACGAATAAAAATCGAATGTTTATAAAGTGAAAGAATATTGTTTCCAGAATAGCGTTTGAAAAACTCGCCTAATTATATGAGTGAACTTTGAAAAAGCGCACTGTTTCAATTAGGAAGTTCCAGGAATTGCCCCTTAGAAAATAAAGTTGAAGCATCTTACCTGCAGTCTTTTATCACCGAATGCTTATTTTCTAACTTAGGCAAATCTTGCACGTAAATATTGGAACTAATCTGCGGAAACACGTACAGCCACAGGTCTTCAGTCAAATAAATATCGTTTAAAGTAATATCACCCAATGTCAAACTTCGGTCGTGGAGAGATTTCAATAGTTGTATTAACTGATATATAATAAATAGAGGTTTGGAATAACATTTATCTGAAAAAAAAACAGTGGATTACTTTGTTGATCCATATAGCGGATGTTAACTTTTTTTTTATGAAGTTATTTTATATTTAAGTTTTGGTGGGTTTATACAGTGTGACCAGTAAAGACCGCATCATATGGTATATTTTTTATTAATAGCTTTATTTGAAATTCGACTTTGGCATCAAATTCTGCTTCTATCGAGATACAAATTAAGCAAAAAAACTAATAATCACGTGATTCGCATAATCTGTCAATTTTTTTTTTTCCAAAAAATATTTCAAAAGTAGGGTTATTTCTGAAAGTATCGAAAAAGTTACTAGAAAAAGTTTTTTTAAATGCAGTTTCTAGCCCACATGCAAAATATTAGCTGCATAAGATAATTTTGATTTTTTACACATATTTTGTAAATTGCACACCTTTTGCAAAATAAGACTCAGCGCAACCTACAGAAAACTTCTTAGTTTTGACAATGCTTTATTTCAGATATATTTTCTTTAAAGTAGCGCCATATTAAATGTGTGTTTTTCTACAAAATCAAAATTGGGCTATTAAAATTTGGTCGCATGTGATGCAAAGTTTATTTGTTTTAAACCCTGTATAAAGTACCTTCATAAAATAAGTATTTTTGAAAACGTAGTTTGTGTCTGACAGTAATACACCTTAATATTAAGACAAAAAAGAACACAGTGTCATCAGTAAAGTGTTCATTGAGTGGAAAATAAATTTTAGTGGTAGGTAAAAAATCAAAATTATCTTATGCAGCTGAAATTTTGCATGTGGGCTAGAAACTGCATTTTAAAAAACTTTTTCTAATAACATTTTTCGATATTTTCAGAAATACCCCACTTCTGAATCATTTTTTGGAAAAAATTAAAATTTGACAGATAATGCGAATCACGTGACTACTACTACTACTATTTTTTTGCTTAATTTTCATCTCAATCGAAGCAGAACTTGATGCCAAAGTCAAATTTCGAATAAAGCTAATAATAAAAAAAAATTCCATATGATGCGGACTTTACTGGTCCACTGTATGAGATATTATTTTGCATTTTATGACATTTTGTCACTTTCAGTTTAACCGAAAATTAGCGCAACTTTTCTCTTTCTGTCCTCCAACAAACCCGAACACCATTCCAAATTCAACAACAGCCCATATGTCACTTTTTGACAGTTTAAATCAGTTTTCTGTTTATTTTTCATCTAGATTGCTACGAACCGTGCCGTTGAATTTGGAATGGTGTTCTAAATCGATATAGCTAAAAATATACAGGGTCTTCCATTTAAAAAATCTAAAATTAAGGTAACTTCCGGTTTAACCGGAAGTGACAAAATGGCATCCGTCATGTCATGAAATTCAAAATAATATCACATATAAACAGACCAAATTTGCTATATTTCCATAATTTAAACAATAAAAAAAGTGATAGGGCGTTTCTTGTAAAACACCCGGTATTGTCGTTTTGTCTTGCTACATGTTCCTACCATCTCCATATCATATCCGCTATGTAACGGGTTATTTATTTATTTAAGCTCTTACGTCTAACAGGTTTTACCCCATTTATAAAACGTACAGTTCTGTTCATTAAAAATCCGTACACCTAATTTGTCAGCGTGTAAATAGTTCTTTTTTATTTTTGGCATTTAATTTAAAAGTGCATGGTGGCAATTGTTGATAGACCTCTAAATGTCAAGCATTTTAAAATGCCTCATCCTTTAACATTAGTTGAAAAGGCACAAATAGTGGCAAAAAATTGAAGAAGGGTGGTCAATTCGTGCACTAGCACAATTTTATGGCAAAAATAAGAGCACAATCCTAGATATTAAAAAGCGTTGGGAGCAAGAAGGGTCCTTGAAAACAAAGGAGGATTCCGGTCGTCCTAGAATTTCCAGTCCCGAAGAGGATGCTATGCTTCTGGAGCACTTAGGGATCATCCGTTTGAAATCGCGAGGGAAGCTATAAATACCACAGGATTTACTAGCTCTCGACTTACCGCCAGTAGAAGAATTAATGGATCAGAATTAAAAAATCGCGCTGCAACGAAAAAAATTAATTTAACAGAAGAACGAAGGCAGTCGCGGTTACTTTTTGCATTAAATTACATATATCGCGAATCTGAATATGGAAACAGGGTAGTTTTCACGGATGAAAAAACTTTCCAATCTACTTATAACGAACAAATTGGGGTGTATCGACCAGACGGAACAGGATTTGAAGAGCGTTATACTAGCAACCTTGCTTTTAAATCTTTTTCTGTCAATATATGGGGTTGGATAAGTGCCCATGGGCTTGGTGTATGCTGGCGATGGGAGGGAAGATTTAATTCTAAAAATTATCTTAATGTTCTGGAGCATATTATGCTTGCATCTGTTGGTTCATTTACCCCAATAATTCTTTTATTTATCAACAAGATAATTGTCTCGTGTACACTGCAAAGGCTGTTAAGGGCTGGTTTGAAAATAATAATGTAGAAGTATTAGCGTGGCCTTCATTCAGTCCGGATATTAATCCAATAGAAAATGTGTGGGCTATAAATCATTACAACAAATTTGATTAACTCGATACCTAATAGATTGGCTCAAGTAATCGAGAAACAAGGCTCAATGACCAAATATTAATTTTTATACCTACTATTTTATTATTGTTCTTGTTTGATATAATATTCAATTTGTTCGCATTGTTCTTATTGTATGTTAATATAAATATAAAATATTACGTTACCAATTTACTTAATTTTTTAATTACTTTATCTACGCCAATGGTTTGCATTTATTGCATATAACCTTAAACATACTTTGATAACCTCAAAGAAATAATTACAAAAGCCTATTTCAAACTGCTTAAATAATACAAAAATAAGACTTGTAAAGGAGTACACGCATTGAATCGACTCGGACCGGTCGACTCGGAAAAGAGCAGTCGGAATATCAACGCGCATTGAATCGACTCGGACCGGTCGACTCGGAAAAGAGCTGTCGAAATGACAACGTCAGCCGCGAATTGAATTCGCTTTGCCGGCAGTCGTCCACTAGTAGTCGAGTATAGAGGAGCAGAAGAAGATAAAAATGACAGAATTTCAATAAGAAAATGTATAAAGCATTAGGTAAAAATAATTGAATTATATAAAATTATTTTTAAAATTCCATTACCTACCTTTTATGTTATATTTCGTGAGATTTTTAAAAAGCAATGTTATATTCAATAAACATTTAAGCGTTTTTAATATTATCCCTTAAAATTTTATTTAAAATAACATTAATCTTTATGTAATATTTCGTTAACTTAACTATGAAAAATACTAGGGTTTGTAGTGACATTAAGAAGTAGATGTAAAAATAATTAAAGGAAATATTTTTACGGTGTGTTAGCATGAAAAATCCTTTAATATTTATAATTTTCATAAAAATAAATTAAATTTTTTTGTAAGCTATAAATTTAAATTGTATGTCTTAATTTTCCATAACTTTCCTAAAATTTACTTATATAAAGTTGTTTATTCATCACTGTTAAAAATATCTTGTTTTATTGTAAAATTAAAATAAAATTTAATATTACAAAAACATTAATGTATCCTTATCTACCACATGAAAGTATGTGTAAAATTTATATTTTTTAAGGAACTATCATGTAAAATTCAACACACTTTTTACAGTGTGCAATAAAAAAGTTACACTCAAGTTTGTTTTACTAAAACTAAGGCTCGAGAATTTCGATATCAAGGTAAATTAATATGTTGACATTTAAACTTTTTTTTAAAGTCACGGCGGCATCGATCAAATAGCACAATTATAACGTTTCTCTTTATTGGTGTTTTTCCGCTACACTAAATTTCATACAAAAATCGTAGTTCGCCGTCAGAGCATTCGGCAGTTTTTGCCCCTGCAAGCAATTCCGGGTCGAGTCGACCGATCCGAGTCGACCGGTCCGACTCAGTGCGCGGGGTCTAATTTAATTACATGAATATCAAAAATTTCCGACTGCTCTTTTCCGAGTCGACCGGTCCGAGTCGATTCAATGCGTGAACTCCTTAAGGGGTTTTTATGAACAGAACTGTACATAATCATAATTAAGTATACTTAGTATAAGTTAATGTATTATTTAACTTATATTTTTCTTTTTCTTATGTCCAAAGTGTTGTATAAGACTAGAAATCATAGTTCCAGGTTCTATTTCTTAATATGCGAAATTAGGGCTACCGGCGCTAACTATCATCGATTTGTGGTAATGCAAAGCTTTTAAACTACAGAATGATATGTAAAATTGGTGTTGTCTATTAATTAATACCGCTTTATGAATAAACATTGTCTTTCGCTCTCTCTTTACAAGGCACAAAAATTTTCATAGCTAGTTTTACCGGTTTAAAACTTGTTTTTCTCAGAAACGGTTTTGCTTTTATTAAATGGGAGGTGGGTGCACCGCACCTCTTAGCAACGGCAATACAATTTGTTAACCTTACCTAATATTGCTGGACTAAAAGTAACACAGTCAGATAGGTTATGTTCTAAATAAGGAATGTGTAGAAGAAATATTGCATTCAACGTTTCCACGCCAGAAAATGTCGGCAGGATGTTCAAGTGAACGTCAAAGTCTTTCGAACTGTCCATATTAAATGAAGAGTCCAGAGTGTTAACTATTGAACAGCCATATATTCGTAAAATTATCTCTCGGAGCACGTCGTTATAATCTATTAATGTAACCTAAAAATGAATATGCAAATTGGGTAATAGGGCAATCCAATGATGTGTCAAAAAATGGCGACGGTAGGCAAATACTACTTTGTAATTGGTACCATTGCGATAAAAAAAAAGTAGTACAAGAATTAGTAGTCCCAGATAGAACTCTTGGTCTATAAGGATATCGAGAAGTGGATATCGTCGTCACTATGAAAACAATATAATTATGCCACCTAACTTTTTAGGCGTTACCATGAATTTGGTAATCTACTATATACGTGGCGAAATAAAAGTATTGTAATAAAGGTGCTTTAAAAAATTTACCTACCTTTTAAAAATGAGCAATTTTTCAAGTTTTTAAATAAAATAATAGAGTATGTATAACAACTATCGATTTATATATTGAATTAGTGATGGGCAAATACCCGGTAAATATATTTTGGGTAAATACCCGGGTATTTACCCAGATATTTACCCGGACCCTTAATGGATATATATATATATAGATTTAAGGTTTTTTATATATTTTATTGGAAATGTAAATTAGTAAAATCCTTAAGTCGTATTTAAAGTCAAATAAAACAACACATCAATAAAAAATAATAAAAACATAACATTAACATTACTAGGAAGCTAATAATATGAGTTAAACAAAATAAAAGAAAAACAGTGAAATTTTTTTAACATGTAAAAACATAATCTCGATTCTCTAGACTACGACTAGCAGAGATAATACTTATAGGATAGGAGTAGAACGAATAAATATATAAAAAATATTAAAATGAAAAAACAGTATAATAATATAATAATCTGCATAAATTATGTTGTTTCTGGCTCGGATATATCATCGTCTGTGTCCATGTATGGAATATTGTCGCTGTCATTGTCATCGTCAGTCTCAGTATCGCTGGTTTCCAGTTCTTCTTCCGTTTCATCAGTGTTAATCACTTTATTTTTATTAGCGTTTGAATTACTTGATTTCTTTATAATTTGTGATACGGATACGCTATCATCTAAATGAAGTGATTTTCTGCTTAAATTATTGCTTAGTCCAGAAAGACCTGGTTGTGGTGTTGAGTTGAAGTGTTTAAGTGTGTCGTGTGTCATAGTGTTTGTTGTACTCGTTGCAAACTTCATAAAGTTCGTATTCATCTTAGGCAACATACATTACACCCGTGAAATAAGGGTTATCGAAATATTAGTAAATAAAAGTCATTGGTGTAGAATTAATAATTGAGCTAGTGATATCGCCAAAAATAAACAAGAACAATTTTTGTACCGCCAAATATTGGAGCCAATAGCCAAATAGGAAAAGTACGCGCCAATTGCCCTATAGAAAACGCCAAAATGGCGATTTATCGCCACATCTAGCAAGCCTGCGCGCCTCTGGAGATTCTCCGTCGCTTCCAGTGTTGCCACCTTTAAAATTTTATACATCATGATGGGATTTTTTTCATCAATAGCTGTTTATTATGTTTTTTATTTTTTTATGAAGTCCTTATGTTATTTTAAGGAAAAAACCCAATCTTCCCACGGGTAAATATCTTTCGGGTAAATACCCGGTATTTATGAATTTACCCATCGGGTAAATACCCACGACCCATCACTATATTGAATATAAAAAATCCAAAAACAACAAAAGCCAAAAGTGGAAAAATAGTAAAAATACAAAATTTTAACCAAAAATAAACATTTCTAAATGCAACATAATAAAATAATATATACTTAAAAGCAGCTGTTTAATATTTAGTCATTGCGCCGTTGTTTTCAATTACTTTTTGTAACCGACGCGGCATACTTAAGACTAAGCTTCTTGTATACTCTTGGGTTATATTATCCCATGCTGCGTTTATCCTCTGGCGCAGTTCTTCTTCACTTCTTGGATGAAAGTCATGTTTATACATGAACTTGGTCATTTCTCCCCAGACATTTTCTAGGGGATTGAGGTCGGGGCTCTTCGAAGGCCATGGTAAAACTTGGATGTCATTTTGTCCAAAGTAATCTTTTACTATGCGGGCAGTATGAATGGGAGCATTATCTTGTTGGAAATATAATTTTGATCACCGAATATGGCTTCAACCGATGGCACCATAACATTATTTAATATGTTGCAATATGTTCCTGCAGTTAGCCGCCCTTGCACAAATTGACAAACTCCTGGGTCTCTAGCACTCATCCAACCCCACACATTTACGAAAAAACGTCCACATTGATTTGTCTTGTGCGTATATCTTTCACCATACCTTGTGTTTATGGGTCTATATACTCGGACTTTTCCATTGTTACAGGACTGGAACGTTTTCTCATCTGAAAAAACTACAGACTCGCACAGTTGGTTTTGGTATTCGTGAGCAAATTGAAGGGTTTTTATCAAAAACAACCAAAGTCAAAAAAGATGAATTTCCAATGCATTGGTTGTTTTTGAGATAATTCGCGCTGACAAGGCTGTTTTTGCTAAAACACCGTATTTTCAACTCGCTAGATCTCACGGACTATGGTTGTTTTTGTCACAATAAGTTTTTGACAGATGTAAATATCATTTCTGCATATGATGTTGCTGTCAGTTAAAATATTGCTTAAAATGACATTGGTCGTTTTTGATAAAAACCCTTCAATTGTACTCGTCTTTGCTTATTTAGTTCTGTTAAATATATTTTGTTTGCAGAACACCTATTTTTGAGTTCAGACCCCCGAATGTTCCTTCGAGCTGTAATTGAAGATCCAGGAAAGTAGGTTTCTTCTTTAGCCTTAATACGGTCCCGAATGGGTTGTCCCTTAAATAATTAATTAAAGTTGTATGTTCGTCATCGGTGGAAACTTTTGGGCGACCAGAACCTGGGTTTCTCACAATACTTCCTTCCATGATCTCGAAGTTTGGATTTAGCCAACAACACTGGTTTTTTTTTGTTTATCCCTAATACGCCTGCAATGTCCCTTATGGGAACCCCATCCCTTAGCGCGTAAATATGATAGATTTTTGCTCTGAAGTTAAAGACATTTTTTAAAAATTACATGACACTGACACAAGAATTCTGGTGACACTGAGTAATCAGTTTGAAAGAAAATATTTTATAATAGACCAGCAGATTAGATTATATTTTGTTGTACTACTTTTTTTTATCGCAATGGTACATGTAAACATACCAATGACATTGCTGGTGGTATATGACGGGCGCAATGTTTCTTGCTTACCCGCGCCATTAAGTCACGTGGTTTGGATTGGCTAATGAAATTAACATAACCAACAAATAAAGTATATTGACAGCAAAACCCTAATAACAGAACTATTCTGTATTTATAATACTACCGCCTATACCTGAATTATTAACTATAAAGTTAACTACGTTGTTTTTACAGTTTTGGGTAGCCTAGATTTGTAAAAATTTTAGGTTAAGGTGGGAGTATCAACATGCTTGCCAACCTATTACCTATCTCGCGTAGATTTTTTTTTAGCTTTGACACAAAATTTAAATAAAATCGATATCGACTCCATGTTCCATAGGTAATAATTATTGACATATTAAGTAATTATCAAGGACTTTGATTTTCGAAAAAGTTGACTATAGTCATTGTGGGGACAGAACACTCCTATAATTCAATTTATAATGTGTGTGTTTTGATTTTTTTTAAAATAACAGTAAAAAATCATTGTTGGTATTAAAAAAAAAATATCAACAACTCGTATACACCTCCTACTTTCTCCCCTTATTTAGAAATCATATTTTTTTTTTGTTTGTGAACATTTCATCATTTGATTTTTAATATAGCTATGTTTGAGTCGGGGTTTGAGTATACGTATATAGAAAAGTTGTCTGTTCCTCTTTGTTTTATGTAACTTGTTTTTATATTTTTTTATATGACTTTTATTTAGTCTAGTATAGGTACTTTTTCGACATTAACTTGTACTTAGTTTTACATTAATGGCTTTGTTAATGAAAAATGAATTTTTTTTTAACAATAAAGCGTTTTTTGATTTGATTTGACATTAATATACCTGTGTTTCCTTGCTTGCCTCGGAACTTGCACTATACTTCTTGTAGGCCTCTTTCCATAAATTCTTATAATTAGACTGAGAAATATATTGCATAAGTTGGGCAAATAACAACGGATTATCATCTTTAGACACGTTAGGCCTTATCCTAGGCAATGGAATGACTTTCGATTCTCTCTTTTTAAAAATTGAAATGAATATTTTCATCCATGGGGAACTCGGCTCTTCTGTGGTTTGCCATGATTCTAGCTTTGATTTTTCTATGAAATCTATTAGTTTGGAGTATTTAAATAACGACCTGCAATGTTATAAATACAATTTATTTAAAATTAGTCAATTTAATGTAGAGAAAATGTAAAACATATCACGAAGTTCCTACTATACCTACCTATAAAAACTAATACCATTTTTTTTGATGAATCAATTATTTAGAAAGCAGCAACCACAGGTGACCAAAATTAACAATAGTATATCAGGGGCATAGACATTTACCTTTAGATCCATACAACTTATCTGGTGCGCAAATAAAAGTTAAGTTTTATGTTTTATGGGTGAACACGCACAGCTCGTCGGTCAGATTCCTTAGCGCCCAACAAGAATGGGCATGCACACAATCCTCTTGTTTTTAGGTTTCCTTCTTTATCGACATTATACAGTGTCACCAGTAGAGTCCGCATCATATGGGATTTTTTTTTTATTAATAGCTTTATTCAAAATTTGACTTTGGCATCAAGTTCTGCTTTGATCGAGATAAAAATTAAGCAAAAAAATAATAGCCACGTAATTCGCATTAACACGTCTTTAACACGGCGTTAACTGCCAAGCTAAAATCCACCATTTTGTCTCACCAGGCCATTTGAGTTTTTGGTTAGTTGGGAGTATTATATATAAATGATATAAATTTAAACACGTAATACCTCAAAATTCTATATGGCCAAACTAAGCAATTGGCTGTAGGTAGGATGTATATCAAGTTAGCAAGACAACTCGCTCGAATCAAAAAACTGTCCGGCCAATAATTTGCCGCTAAATAGTCGCTAATTAGTTGTGAAAAAAAAAATTGTCGTTTTATATTTAAAAAAAAAAATGGATGTTTTGCTAACTTGATATCAAGTTAGCAAAACACCACCCCAAATAAGGGTAAAACTTCATTTTTCGGGCGCGAAAAACTCGTGGGAATTTGCCGTTTGCTCCGGACGAATTAGTTGTGGACTTGGGGAATTTGTCGCGATGAATTTTTCGGCTGATTCGCGGGAAAAGTGAGTTTTTAAAAATTACTAGCAAAACACCCCCCCAAATAAGGATAAAACTTCATTTTTCGGGCGCGAAAAACTCGTGGGAAATTGCCGTTCGCTCCGGACGAATTAGTTGTGGACTTGGGGAATTTGTCGCGATGAATTTTTCGGCCGATTCGCGGGAAAAGTGAGTTTTTAAAAATTACTAGCAAAACACCCCCCCAAATAAGGATAAAACTTCATTTTTCGGGCGCGAAAAACTCGTGGGAATTTGCCGTTTGCTCCGGACGAATTAGTTGTGGACTTGGGGAATTTGTCGGGATGAATTTTCCGGCTGATTCGCGGCAAAAGTAAGTTTTTAAAAATTACTAGCAAAACACCACCCCAAATAAGGGTAAAACTTCATTTTTCGGGCGCGAAAAACTCGTGGGAATTTGCCGTTTGCTCCGGACGAATTAGTTGTGGCCTTGAGGAATTTGTCGCGATGAATTTTCCTGCTGATTCGCGGCAAAAGTAAGTTTTTAAAAATTACTAGCAAAACACCACCCCAAATAAGGGTAAAACTTCATTTTTCGGGCGCGAAAAACTCGTGGGAATTTGCCGTTTGCTCCGGACGAATTAGTTGTGGACTTGGGGAATTTGTCGGGATGAATTTTCCGGCTGATTCGCGGCAAAAGTAAGTTTTTAAAAATTGCTAGCAAAACACCACCCCAAATAAGGATAAAACTTCATTTTTCGGGCGCGAAAAACTCGTGGGAAATTGTCGTTTGCTCCGGACGAATTAGTTGTGGACTTGGGGAATTTGTCGGGATGAATTTTCCGGCTGATTCGCGGCAAAAGTAAGTTTTTAAAAATTACTAGCAAAACACCACCCCAAATAAGGATAAAACTTCATTTTTCGGGCGCGAAAAACTCGTGGGAAATTGCCGTTTGCTCCGGACGAATTAGTTGTGGACTTGGGGAATTTGTCGGGATGAATTTTCCGGCTGATTCGCGGCAAAAGTAAGTTTTTAAAAATTACTAGCAAAACACCCCCCCAAATAAGGATAAAACTTCATTTTTCGGGCGCGAAAAACTCGTGGGAATTTGCCGTTTGCTCCGGACGAATTAGTTGTGGACTTGGGGAATTTGTCGGGATGAATTTTCCGGCTGATTCGCGGCAAAAGTAAGTTTTTAAAAATTACTAGCAAAACACCACCCCAAATAAGGGTAAAACTTCATTTTTCGGGCGCGAAAAACTCGTGGGAAATTGCCGTTCGCTCCGGACGAATTAGTTGTGGACTTGGGGAATTTGTCGCGATGAATTTTTCGGCCGATTCGCGGGAAAAGTGAGTTTTTAAAAATTACTAGCAAAACACCCCCCCAAATAAGGATAAAACTTCATTTTTCGGGCGCGAAAAACTCGTGGGAATTTGCCGTTTGCTCCGGACGAATTAGTTGTGGACTTGGGGAATTTGTCGGGATGAATTTTCCGGCTGATTCGCGGCAAAAGTAAGTTTTTAAAAATTACTAGCAAAACACCACCCCAAATAAGGGTAAAACTTCATTTTTCGGGCGCGAAAAACTCGTGGGAATTTGCCGTTTGCTCCGGACGAATTAGTTGTGGCCTTGAGGAATTTGTCGCGATGAATTTTCCTGCTGATTCGTTAAAAAGTGAGTTTTTGGGAATTGCTAACAAAACACCCCCCAAATAAGGGTAAAACTACATTTTTGGGGTGCGAAAAGCTCGTGGGAAATTGCCGTTTGCTCCGAACGAATTAGTTGTGGACTTGGGGAATTTGTCGGGATGAATTTTCCTGCTGATTCGCTGGAAAGGTGAGTTTTTGCGAATTGCTAACAAAACACCCCCCCCAAGTGGGGGGTAAAACTTCATTTTTCGTGCTCGAAAAACTCGCGGGAATTTGCCGTTTACTCTGGACGAATTAGTTGTGGACTCGAGAAATTATTGTGATTGATTTCAGCTAATTATTCTGCAAGATTTAATTGTTATTTGCGATTTTTCGCCACATACTCCCCCACGTAAACGGTGAATACGATGTCTCGCCTGCGAGTACACCATGATAATTCGCATTACTACTGAAGAGTTGCCGGGACTTCGTTTCTGGCCGTGGGAAACCGTTTATTTGTTTTCGGGTGTTATTTGCCCATACAGGACGGATTTCTTATAATTTTCAGTAATAAATTAATTAATTAAATGCGAATACATAGCCAAATCAGCCCCTATTTAATTCTGCGCATTACCATTTTGTCACGGCAAATTAACGACAAATTCCTAGCAGGTTTATTGTTGTTAAAAATTATTTTTAATAACAATTGCCTCAGGTGTTTTGCTAACTTGATATCAAGTTAGCAAAACATCCATTTTTTTTTTAAATATGAAATGACAAATTTTTTTTTTCACAACTAATTAGCGACTATTTAGCGGCAAATTATTGGCCGGATTCGAGCGAGTTGTCTTGCTAACTTGATATACATGTAGGTAGGTAGGTATACCGATTTCAAAATCCATTTAACGATGCCCGTCGACACATTTAGCGTGGTTATTATTATTATTATTATTATTGTTATTCATTGTAGGTCACCGGTGACCCACGCGGCGCCCCAGGCACAGCTCACTGTAGGTCACCGGTGGCAGTTAACGTGTTAAGTATTATGTCAAATTCTAATTTTTTCCAAAGAATAATTCAAAAATGGGATTGTTTTTGAAAATATCGAAAAAAGTTATTAGAAAAAGTTTTTTTTAAATGCAGTTTCTAGCGCACATGCAAAATTTCAGCTGCATAAGATAATTTTGATTTTTTACCTATATTTTGTAAATTGAACCACTTTTGGCAAAATAACACTCAACGCAGCAACCTATATAAAACTTCTTAGTTTTGACAACGCTTTATTTCAGATACATTTTCTTTAAAGTAGAGCCATATTAAATGTGTGTTTTTCTACAAAATCAAAATTGGGCTATTTAAATTTGGTCGCATGTGATGCAAAGTTTATTTGTTTTTGACCCTGTATAAGGTAACTTCATATAATAAGTATTTTTGAAAACGCAGTTTGTGTCTGAAAGTAATACACATTAATGTTATTATGACAGCTTAATAATAGAATATAATATATAGGGGTTTTAAATTAAATCGTTGACAATAGATAAACTTTACGTTGTTAAAATAAATTTTATTTTCCACTTAAAAAACACTTTACTGAAGACACTGTGTTATTTTTGTCTTAATATTAAGGTATATTATCTTCAGATACAAACTACGTTTTTAAAAATACTTATTTTATGAAGTTAGCTTATAAGTACAGGGTCAAAAACAAATAAACTTTGCATCACATGCGACCAAATTTTAATAGCCCAATTTTGATTTTGTAGAAAAACACACATTTAATATGGCTCTACTTTAAAGAAAATGTATCTGAAATAAAGGGTTGTCAAAACTAAGAAGTTGTATGTAGGTTGCGTTGAGTTTTATTTTGCAAAAGTGGTGAAATTTGCAAAATATAGGTAAAAAATCAAAATTATCTTATGCAGCTGAAATTTTGGATGTGGGCTAGAAACTGCATTTAAAAAAACTATTTCTAATAACTTTTTTCGATATTTTCAGAAATAACCCCACTTTTCTCTACACTTTTGAATTATTTTTTGGAAAAAATTAAAATTTGACAGATAATGCGAATCACGTGACTACTATTTTTTTGCTTAATTTTCATCTCGATCGAAGCAGAACTTGATGCCAAAGTCCAATTTTGAATAAAGCTATTAATAAAAAAAAATCCCATATGATGCGGACTTTACTGGTGACACTGCGAGGGGTCAACACCTTCTTGAAAATGTGTACACCTACTGCAGAATCTGTATAAAAGCAAATACTGCAAGTACTGCACAAGTATTGCAAGTACTGCACAAATATTGCAAGTACTGCAGATAGTGCGCTAGTACTGCAGATACTGCACTTGTACTGCAGACTCTTCAAGTAGTCCTGCAGCTATTTCGAGAGGTACTGCAGCTATTTCAAAAGGTACTGCAGGTATTGCAAAGTACTGCAGACTGATATTTTGGTCCTGCAATAGTACTGCAAAGTGGATTTCGCGGACTTAAGCATCATTGAAAAAAAAAATGCAGGCCTTATTACATCGAAAATCCAAATTTGTATTTATTCGAGTATTTATTATAATTTAATTTTTAAGCAGAGATACACATGTTCTCGAGCATGTTCTATTTCTTTTGCTTTGTCACTTTCGATTCAATATAGAAAAGATTATCTCTGTAAAAGCAGAAGTTGCAGGAATGGAAAGAAAGTACAAGTTAAATAAATAGGGTAGCAGATTATCTGCATTTTTAATTTTTTTTTGCCATTTTTGACTGGTTTTTTTATATTATACAGGGTGTCTCACGGTGACCGTCCATTAGAATATTTTAGGAAGTAATGCGATTTGAATCCGGAAAATTTGGATATTGGAGTTTAAAGAGATGCTCTTTTCAGAGGAAATAACGGCGACCTTGTGCGACTTCCGGTGATGCCGGAAGATGTCTTAAACTTGCTTATTTTAAATGAAACACCCGATATAATATACTTTTTTTGTACTCCTTTCTTCATTTCCAATAACTTTTATTAAAAATATTTTTGCCCTACTCAATCCGTTTCTGAGATAAAAATTATTTTCCTCAAATTTTGACCTTTCACAGGGTGTCACCTAAATTTGAATATCTTTTCAAAGATCAAAGAGAGAAACTCGAAATTTAGGTTGTGTCATTAGTCAGTATGGTGCTTGATAATGTATTGTCGGAAAATAAAATTTTATATACAGGGAAGTGGAAAAGTAACAATTTTTGATCTTTATCAAAAAATTAACAAAACTTAATTTTTTTAAATACGATGCTATGTTGTTAGTTCATTGAATGGATAGGCGATAACATTTCCTATCTATCCACATATGATATCCCTATACCTAACTAGTATAGTTTTGAACTTATTTACGATTTTTCGCAGAATCCTCCAAATATCAAGCAGTTTTATTGATTTTTGGCAAGAAGGCCATGATAAATAAAAAAAGAATACGCATCTATACAGACGCGTGTCATTGTCAGTTGCAATTATTTATTTATCGACGTTTTGATACCGAGTTTATTCCAGAGAAATATTGCTGAAAAATGGAAAAGAATACGTATACAAATGCTGACATAATAAATTTATTTTTTATTCATGGCGAGTGCAACAGAATCATAAGTCGAACATGCAGAGTTTTCAACGAAAGGTATCCGAATTTAACACCAATGACCAGAACAAAATTTAGAAACATTATGAAAAACCATCTTAATTATGGAACGATTAATGCAGAAAGAATTTTACCCAGGCATTCTTTTTTTATTTATCATGGCCTTCTTGCCAAAAATCAATAAAACTGCTTGATATTTGGAGGATTCTGCGAAAAATCGTAAATAAGTTCAAAACTATACTAGTTAGGTATAGGGATATGTGGATAGATAGGAAATGTTATCGCCTATCCATTCAATGAACTAACAACATAGCATCGTATTTAAAAAAATTAAGTTTTGTTAATTTTTTGATAAAGATCAAAAATTGTTACTTTTCCACTTCCCTGTATATAAAATTTTATTTTCCGACAATACACTATCAAGCACCATACTATCTAATAACACAACCTAAATTTCGAGTTTCTCTCTTTGATCTTTGAAAAGATATTCAAATTTAGGTGACACCCTGTGAAAGGTCAAAATTTGAGGAAAATAATTTTTATCTCAGAAACGGATTGAGTAGGGCAAAAATATTTTTAATAAAAGTTATTGGAAATGAAGAAAGGAATACAAAAAAAGTATATTATATAGGGTGTTTCATTTAAAATAAGCAAGTTTGAGACATCTTCCGGCATCACCGGAAGTCGCACAAGGTCGCCGTTATTTCCTCTGAAAAGAGCATCTCTTTAAACCCCAATATCCAAATTTGCCGGATTCAAATCGCATTACTTCCCAAAATATTCTAATGGACGGTCACCGTGAGACACCCTGTATATAGGTAGGGTGCGATTGGATTTCTACTCGCCAATAACGATTTACAAATGTGAGACATTATAAAAATGTAATATACTTCATAATATACTAGCGTACTATATTTATTTGTTATTAACAGAATATAGAAACCTAAATTATACTACATACGGCTGGCAACTTTACTTTGTTATATTTTAAAAAATATAATATTATGTAGGTATAATATATATCGTTTTCTGTAAATGGGTCAATTTCAAATTTTAGGTCTTTTAGCTGCAGGCTCGGCTGCAGGCAACTTTGTAAGAGTTTTAAATTTATAATTATTAATTTATCAATATTTTAAAATTATTAGTAGATTCAGCACTAAGTAATTACCTTCATAACTCGCTTGATATAATTACCTACTTTAAAAAATACGGTTTTAGAAAAAGTTCGGCTCGAAGTTCGCTATTGCAGATTGCAAGTTAGAACCTACTTTTAAAGGACTATAGATTGGTTATGTACAAAATTTTAAAAAATGCAGAAAATACTTTTACTTTGACAATTTTCAAATAAGTAGCTTCTATTTTGAAAATGACCCAAAAACATAAAAAATCGTTTTTAATATTACGTTGCTGTCGAGGTTGCTGTATTTTTTAGCTTTTTATCGAGCTTTTTATCAAACTCTTTATATTTTTTATTTATACCCAGTAAATCAGATCTCGTTAATTGGAAAGGATATGATTTAAAGTGTATAGGTCCATAAAAAATATAAGTTGATTTGACCAATGCAATGTCTTCAGTTTTGGGCCATGAAAAGTTGCCCATAAAATCTTCAAGAAATTTGACTTGAAACTGGTTGTTTTCTATTTCAGAAATAACTCGACCAATATACCATTTCTGGTCATAGAAGACGGCATAATATTTTTCCTTTTCAATAATTATAACTTCATGTTGCATTTCATCAGTACTAGAAAAATCTTCCGTCAGAGTTTCACTTTCGGAGATGTAACTTTCAGCCGTGCTAGAGCTTATACTACTTTCTGTTTCTGTATCACTTAAAGCACATTTTTTGGTAGCATTTTTTTTGCGTTTTCTAGCCGACTTTAAGGCTTTTGATCCTGATGTCTGAATTTTCTTTTTTTTTCTTCCTTTTTGCTTATTTGCTGGCGTATTTGAAGCGCCATTACTTCCTCGTACTCTTAAAAGCCGATCGGTAGATAATCTTCCTTGTTTTTCAGAAAACAACCAACATATAGATGACTTTCTAACTGTGACAATTTTACGATTTTTTAATGCAACTTCTAGATATGGACTGTTTTTATCTCGGTTTTTATTTAATCTGGACTTTAAATTTCGTTTTAAATGCTTTTCTGAATTATCGCGAAAAGACAGGTCATCAAGTGATGAAAATATTGATAAATCTTGTTTAATTCCTTCCATTTCACTATCCGAAATGTAAACATTTTCATGAATGTCAATGATTTCATTTTCTGAGTCATTTTCACTTAAATTTTCATCTTCCATGTCATAAACTTCATGTAAATCTGTCGGCAAGGTACCTTCAACGCGAGATTGCTTCAATGAAATACACGTAACCGCTTGCTCAAAATCTACTCCTTCCATTTCTAGCGCCTTTGCATTACTTATTGCATCGTCTTTTGCCCTTTCCAATATAATTTTAATTTCTGTTTCAAGTGGTAGGACATTTTCTTGTGTATAGTCCATTGTTCCCAACCTTCCCTCTTCTTCCCGTGGGAATACAATGACTCCATCTAAAAAAATATTTGGTTAGTGCTATAAGCGTTAAGTTAACCTAAAGATAAACTTAGCCTAGCCCTCGGCCTAGCCCTATAAGAACACACAAGGTGGCTAAACATTACAGTTTTTAATTTAAACTTGTTTGTATTATAGGTTGCCTACCAGTGGTAGGCAACATTTATACTATAGAACGTCTAGTCTTATAAGAACACACGAGATGGCGAGACATTGATTTGAACTCTCGGGGATTACCGCTTTTATTTGAAATCCCGCTGTAAACCCCCGACACGCTTTCATGTGAAATCCTGCGGTGAATCCCCGGCGTAAACTTATAAACGGGACAAAATTACAATTTTTACACTTCATTAAACTTCTCGTTAAACATTTATAATTTGTTTCTTTTGTTCCAAAATAAAATCGTGTACCTAACCCGAGACCTAACCTAACAGTTAACCCAAATTTGTTTTATATAAGCTGGTTATAGTCGAGGTTACAGTTAAACTATTTAAAGGTAGGTGTAATTTTTTAGTTAAACATATATTTTTCTTGATTTTTTGTAAATAATACACTATTTTAAAAAATCTTCCGAAAAATGCCGATTTGCTGCGAAGCATCTACCAAATTCGTTACAAGCGAGGGTGGCAACACTGCTTTCAAGCCGCATTCACATTTACTATATAGGATTCAAATTTACGCTATATGTGGAATGTCTGTATAATTTGACCCAAATATAAGCACTACACCCCAAATTCAAAGTTGTAATAAATATTAATATCGTGCCTCTGTTATGAAACGGTTGTGAGGAAAGCCACTAAACCGAGGTTTTAACGAGGTTTAACCTCGGTTTTAACTTGTTTGTCAACACAGTTTTGTTTGAAGAAAATTATAAACATCTCGAAAAACACCTACCCGAGCACCTACCTAACTAGTAAAAGCGTTGTACTTACCTTAAAATAATAAAGGCAAATTTATTACAATCACTGTGTTTATCACATTTACTTTTTAAAACTACACCGAGAACTACCACTTTCTACAAACGCTAGTCTCAAAATAATGAAAAAACTGGCCGTCCTACAGATACTGCAACATGTACTGCAGGTATTGCAGGTACTGCAAGTAGCCCTGTAGGTACTGCAACTAGTCCTGCAGGTATTGCAAAGTACTGCAAGAGGTATTATGGGTACTGCAGGTATTGCAAAGTACTGCAGACTAATATAATGGTACTGCAAAGTACTGCAGCAAATGTGTACACCTACTGCAGGGAGGTGTTGACCCCTCGTGACACTGTATAAATACACTTCAGAACCGACTAGGCTCCATTTTTGTTATATTTTCTCTGCGGATTTCTTGTATTCTTTAATTTATTTATTTATTAACACGCCTTTATTAGCTTCACCTGTACGTTTGTTTGTTTGTCCGTAACCGACTTCTTTGAACCCGATTTTGACCCACTTTAAACGGTCAGATTTAATTTAAATTTTGTAGACTTATTAAGAACCGCTGACAATACAATAAGCTACACGGAAAAAATTCTCCCGTCAAATTTTGACAGCTGTCAGGTATAAAACAAAGAAGCGATTTTTACGAAACAAATTATGGGGTCGTATAGTATCCGATGCGAAGACTTCGGGAAAATAAGCAAAAAATTCTCCTGTCAAAATTTGACAGCTGTCAATATTTGACAGCTGTCAATATGTCAAATCGTTTAAAAAAAATGATATTAATGAAAAAACTATAAGGTCGTATGTATATTAGTATTGACGGTGGAAAGTAGAAAAAAATACGCAAAAAATTCTCCTGTCAAATTTTGACAGCTCTCAGGTATAAAACGAAGAAGCGATTTTAACGAAACAAATTATGGGGTCGTATAAGTATTCGATGCGGATACTTCGGGAAAAATAAGCAAAAAATTCTCCTGTGAAAATTTGACAGTTGTCAATATGTCAAATCGTTTAAACAAAAATGATATTAATGAAAAACTATAAGGTCGTATGTATATTGGCGGTGGAAAGTTGAAAAAAATACGCAAAAAATTCTCTTGTCAAAATTTGACACCTGTCAATATGTCAGAATTATTACAATAACCGATAGTAATGAAGCAAACGTGGGGTCGTATAGATATTGTCGCTAAAAATAGAGAAAAATTTAAAAAAAAATTCTACCCGTCATTTTTAAAATTTTGAAAATGTTTGTGGTTTGTTCGGGTTTGTATGTATGTTTGGTCGTAACCGACTTCTTTGGACCCGATTTTGACCCACTTTAAAGGGTCAGATTTAATTAAAATTTTGTAGACTTATCAAGAACCGCTGACAATACAATAATCTACTAATCTAGCTCGTTCTACTCAAAAAAAAAATTTTTCTTAATAATAACTAAAACTAAAAAATGAAAAATAAATATAAGTAGTTTAAAAAAACTAAAAAACACGCCTTAATAATTAATCAAACTAAAAAGCGGAAAATAAATATAGTTTAAAATAATTCTTGAAATTCTTAATATAGGCAGAAAATAATAATGAACGATAAACATTAGTATTATTGAGAAAAAAGCGTGGGGTGCTATATACGAAAAATATAGCACAAAGCGACCCACGCTTTTTTTCGGGTTTGCTCGGGTTTGTATGTATGTTTGTTTGTAACCGACTTTTTTGAACCCGCCTTAATAATTAATCAAACTAAAAAGCGGAAAATAAATATAGTTTAAAATAATTCTTGAAATTCTTAATATAGGAAAAAAATAATAATGAACGATAAACATTAGTATTATTGTGAAAAAAGCGTGGGTCGCTTTATGCTATATTTTTCGTATATCAAGCACCCCACGCTCTTTTCACAATAATACTTAATATTTATCGTTCATTATTATTTTCTGCCTATATTAAGAATTTCAAGAATTATTTTAAACTATATTTATTTTCCGCTTTTTAGTTTTTTTTTTCAAAAAGCACCTAGAAGTACATCTGTATGTGCAATTGTACATATTGTTTTTTTTTTAATAATAATTAACATTTATGTAAGTACAGTTATATAATGCAACTATGTCAAATTAAAAAACCAAACAGTTAGCAAACAATACATAATATAAAACAATTATCTGAAAAACCTTTCAAATTGTTTAATATTAGGTACTTTCCTTTATCTTCTTCTAAATAGCATAGCTAAGTTGTTAAAGAAACGCTTCGCAAACAAATCCTATGAGAAATATAAATGGGCATACTTAACTGCACCAAGGGAGGAGGAAAGAATCTCTGCTGAGCCGAGTTAAATATTTAAAAGGAGCACTCAACTTAGCTATTGGCTTTGCTATTTAATAGCAACTAAAAGGAGCTCTGTTATTGTTCATTGTGAGTGTTTAATACTTCGGATTTCCAGTTTATGTGTACTTTTGTATTGTGGAGTTAAGTGAATTATTGCATTTGTGCTATAAACAATGACTGGTACCGAAAACTTTTTTCGAATTCTTGATCAAGAAATTGTGCTTGAAAATGTTGTTGTACACGTATCCAAATTTTTTGCAAAATTGTTAAATGTTACCAACTAATATTTTGACTTAAGGTTAGGTAAGCGATAACATCAAGATTGCTGTTTTGTTTATTTTTTATTTTCGATTTAATAAGGTAAGTTTAACTGACTTGTTCTCTTGCTTTTCGAACTAAAAACACAATCATTTTAAAAGAAAATTTAGAAACAAAACATTTAAGACAATCTGATTTGCAGTGCGCTTGCCTACTCCTGTATGACCTTGTTTACATACGCAAGGCCATAAATTTGCCAGTTTTGTGATTATTGTTTGCTTATCTAAAGGTAAATGTCTATGATCAGGGGAGGTATTAAACAAAAACGGTGTGTCTCAAGGATGTGCCCTTGGCCTATTTTTATGCTCTCTATATTAATAAAGTAATTGTAATAATGCACTTCTATTCTATATATTTGTTTGCAGATGACACATTGGTATACGTCATTACCAACTCTCTTGATTTTGGTATATTTCCAGAAACATTAAAACATGCTTAAGTAGTTCAAATTAAAAAAAAAAAGCGATTCTAACAATATAGAAAATTCTCGGCAAATAAGTCTTCTCCCATCATTTTCCAAAATATTTGAACATGTTATAGGTATGTAAATAGATTTTAAGTTTCATGTCCGAAAATAACTTACTTAATGAAATACAACACGGGTTCTTACAGGGTAGGTCCACTCAAACCGCACTGTTTACATTTGTAGAACATATCTTAACATCCCTGGAGAGTGGCAACACTCCTTTGGGGCTGTTCCTAGATTTGTCCAAGGCTTAGTCATGATATTCTTATTAAATAAAAAGCTAAATTTATACGGAATAAAAGAAACAACACTTAAATGGATTAAGTCATAGCTGCCTGGAAGGCAACAAAGAGTACTGGTAGGTGAGAGTAATAGTAAAGCCCTGTCGTGGTCAAAAAATGTTTTAATAGCAATACCTTAGGGAAGTGTCATTGGACCAATTTCTACTTTTATTTTAATATACGAAAATTTATGCGGCTACTTACTTGAGCCACTGCTTATGCACTAAAGCAATGTATCTATCTTCTTTAATTGTTTTTTTCAGGTACTTAGGCGGAATTCCTAACTCTTCAAAGAGATTTTCCATATTTTTAACGTTTGCTTAAACTTTCACTTTTTACGCATTTTATGTACATCCCTTGCAATATCACAAGTATATACAAATTTTAAAAAAGCTCAAAAACCTGATTAATTTTGTTTATTTTTTCATAAATTTTTTAGTTATAATTTTACAAATCAAAATATAAAACATAACCTTAATTTTTGAATTTTTTTACTGTCACAAAAAAATTAACTGTCATGATACGAATTGTCAGTCATAGCGACATTATGCATTATAGTGTTGACAATTATTTTCTTGGTTTCAAGCTCCTCTGTTTAGTTGGTTGCAGTTCCGTTCCAGAGAAAAAAACTCTTTATCGACAATAAAAACCAGTTTTTCAGACTAAAGACATCAGGGTACCATTTGTGGTACATTTTTACTTTGATTTGCTGTTTTAAAAGAACCAAAAGAAAAGTATCAAGGGTATTCTTCGTGCGACAAGCGTCGACTTATCATTCCTCTGTGTTATACCTTACTTGACAAGACAAGACATGTTTTGAAGTTTGTTGTGAGGTTTGAGGTTACTTAAAGCAAAGCAAGTTTGAAAATTATTTATGAATTTTCCCGGTTTCGAAAATAAGTTATAAATAAAGAAATGTTCAATATAATTTAAAATGCTTGTAACATGATTTGTTTACATTTATTTTAACGTTTTCAACATAATTTACCTTTTGTCCAGGTTCATTATTTATAAAAATTAAGATAAAAATGGATACAGAACCACAAACATTTTTTCAAATACTTAATGAGCAAGCTAATAATGTTTTCAAGGGTCCCCCTGAATGTTCCCGGCTGTTGAATATCCTAAATTACAATTTAACGGAGGAGCAGCTTAGTTCTTCACTTATTGGTAAACAATTTTTTTATATTATTTCACACGTATTTTTTATTTTCATGTCAATAGTACATAAAGTCTGAGTCTGTCGCACGGTTCTAGAGCTGCAGCGCCTGAAAAGGCGGGGGGAGAAAATGTCTATAAAGTAGTTTTAACTAAAAAGTAAAATTAATAGTGGTAGGTATAGGCACACATACAATGGTTTAGATGTTCATTAGAAGTGTCCCATTCTAACCATTAAAATACAGGAATGTATATTTCAAATCCACATTTTTTCAGTAGCTCTAGAACAGTGCGGCGAATTGATCTATTCTATAAAATATTTATTTGCAGTAGGTATGTAGTACTTAATATGGTAGGTATACATCACGTACAGGTTTAGTCAAAACCGGTAGGTAATATAACAGGAAGAAAAATTACCATACTTACCTAATATTGCTTGCTAGGTACTTAGTTGTTTAAAAGTTGACTTGCATTGCTAACTTTTTTTTATATTATTGAATATTCTTTTTACAATAAGCTATTTTAGCTACATTCTACATATAAGAGGTTTTAGTAATTACTATCTATTATACAAACACCATGCCAAAATTCGTCTTCATAAAAAAATAAAAACCCTTGTGAGCAAAGTTATATGCATTCTATTTCTGTACCAATTTGAAAAAAATGCTACCTAGTAAAGTAATATTGGGCAGCTTAGTGTAAACCTCGATGTAAACATTTTCACTGAACACATAAATATATGTATTTGTAATAACCATATAGGGACCCTACACTCTCCCTACACTATCAGTAAATCATAAGTGGGTAGATGTTTTTAATCCTAATAAAATAATGAAATTATTGTTATTTAATGGTAAGTATTAGTTGAGTCCTCGGTTTAGTCATTTTAAGATTGACTTCACTATCTAGTAATGATTAGTTTTGCTTACAACCTCCATTTTAAGTCATGTGGTTTGTGTAGTAGGTACCAATTTATAGAGCCCTAGCAAGTTATGGAACTATTTCCCTTAAACCCTGAAAAGGCATACCTATAGATTATCAGTGATATAAACTCTTTTTTTAGATTTATATCTATTATATGCATTTGATAAGTCGAATGGACTGTTTAATTTTATCTTAAGTGTGATGTCCAATAGCAAGTTTGATAATGCCACTCTTAAATCTTTGGAAATAGTCTACACCCTAATTAATACTTTTCCAAGTAGGATTGAACAGTACATTTTAGGTAAGCATATTATCTTACATGATTACTGCAGAGTTATTAAGTCCATTAAGCCCTTAAGCATTAACTCCATGAAAGGAATTAGAAATAAAACATCCTTTTACAGATATAAATGAAAAATGTTTAAAAATTGTAAGAAGTAATGCATCGGCCAAAGTAAAAGCAAAATCACTAGATGTGATTCTTATAAGTTTTGAAAAGGTAGATAAATGCTTGGAAAATCAGGAAAAATATCAGGCAATTTTTGATGGGGTCGAGAATTCTTTGATGTTGGACCACTCAGATACAGGTAAAGTAGATATTATTTTCTTAATATTTCCTGTCTTTTTTTTTTAATTTTTTTGAAACTTTGGTAGTTTTTGCTCACCTTGTTACCCTACTAGTTTATTAATAAAATAAAATCCTACTATTAAAAAAAAATTGTTCCTTTAAGTAAAGTCACATCCATACTTTTTCATCAAAATTATTTGCATAGGACTCCCGTTCAGGTTTTTTCAAAGTAGAAAAATTTCAGAAAACGAATCCTTGTTATTTGTTCTGATTCTGTAAGCTCAATTTCTTTGTTTTTTACTTAATAGTGTAGAATAAAAATTTCAATTCTATGTACCTTTTAGTGAAACAGAAAGAATTTATGGTCCTTGGACTGTTTATGAAAAAATTTAGTTACCTAATTGGTAATCCCAGCCGAAGAAAAGTGTATTTTGTGAGCCAATTAGATAAGGAAATGGTTGTAGGTTGTTCACAGGTATGTTAAGGGTTATCATGTGCTAGAAAAATGATCATTTCTTCTACGAGTGGTTCAGTTCTTGTATTCCTTATTTTAAACCATTTAATTACCAATTTTTAGGTTTAACAAGTTTTTATTTTTGTATTATTTATTGTTATTTATTAGGAACATAACACATATTATTCCCAAACCCCATTGACCGAGGTCCTTCAGCGTTTTTATTTGTAAATTAATAAAAACGTGAAAGAAAATTATTTCTTTTTCTGATTTTATTAGTAAACACTTCACAACAAATGTTTAAACTGTACCAAAGTTTCACATTGCAATATGGGGATGTTCACAAGACCTTGATAAAATCTTATTCTTCAGTAGAAGGCCATAACGATTTTGTTTAATAAATCTTAAGGAATTATTGAGCAGAGTTTTTAGACAGGACTTAATAATAATAATAGTAAGTGTTTTATTTAGCACTTGGCTAGTAGATACAAATACAATAATATACATATAAAAACATATTAAGTACTACTGGTAGTTACATTCTTATACACTTTGCAAATACTTGGAAACATTTTTACTAAAGGTTGCTAGACTAGTTGCACTCTTTAACGCATCGGAAAAAGCATTGTAGACGCGAACACCCTCATAAAATAATGATTTTTATAGACTTAAAGACTTTACAAACTGAATATTGAAATTTTGTCTAAATCGAATATTATATTCCAAAAAATTGGATCTCTTTTCAAGAAAATCACCTAAATACGCTGGAAGTTGACCACGTTCAATTTTATATATTAGAATAAGGTTCGCCTTCTTAATACCCTCTTCAACAGACAACCAATTCAAGGTGCGCAGCATTGTTTTTATTGGGGTATCCAATTCTTCGTATTTTCTTTGATCAACAGATATTCTAATGGTATTATAAAACGTGCGGTGGTTAAGTTGGCTTCGTTGCCAACGTAGTTGGCATAATCCTAGTATGATGCAAATAAAACGTTATGTTTTATTATGTTTATCGCTAGTTTAGTACAATTTTGGAGGGAATAATACTACATATTATTTTATTAAATACTAAGTATAGCACAGTGCGGTGTTTTCTTTATATGTGTGAGTCTCAAAATTTGGGAACCATTTGGAAAATGGAAAATTGAAAACAATAAATTTTTTAAAAATTATTTTTTTTAAGATATGTTACTTAAAATTATGAACTTAACACACACTGATAGGTAGCAGAAATCATTTTAATTATTTTTCGAAAAAAATATACCTTGTAGCTTCGGAGTTGAGTATATTTCTACGGAGTTGTCTTATATTTGAGTTCTCCGTATTATTTGCATAATAATCCAAAAAGTGTAATTCCAAAAAGAAATGTAACCTTTTGTTTTATTGATTTAAATAATATCGAAACCTATATTTTCTTAGCTCATTAATTACCATCAAGCCTAGGAGTTGATCAAATTGTGCTTTGGAGTTGGTCCACATATCTACAATGTATTGTGTTAAGTAAGAGTAACCTTTCTTCAATGAATAAACCTCTCTTTTTAATTTCTCAATGGCCCTGTAGGACTTTGCTCTATCTCTCCTAACTCTTCTTCTACCAACATCATATATGCCCATTCTCCGTTCTTCTATTGGGACTGGGGTGGATGGAGGAGTAATGTCTACAAGAAATTTTTCTTCAGCTGCCTTTCGTTCTTTTTTTCTTTTGTCTATATTGGCGTGAACTGTTTGCATAATTTGGACTTTTAATTTTTTGGTCTCTTCTATTTAAATCTTGAATTTTTTTTTTATTTTGTTTGACTCTACTCGCCTATTCCATCGTTCTCGCTCCTTGGATTTCTCTTGTTCATATAATTCCGGCTTGTTTTTCATTTTCATTCTTAAGCGTTGTAATTCCGATTTTCGTTCTCGTTTCCGTTTCTTTTCTTGGTCGGACTTAGGGGCCATTATCTGTGAAGAAATATATTTATTTTTTCCATTACCTTGTTAAATTATTTATACTTTATAGTAGGATCTGTAAAGTCACATCAACTCCGAGGCACAACATCAACACCGAGGCTCCTATATGCCTTGGAGGTGATTGCCTCGGAGTTGATGTTTATATGTTTTTATCTATAAAAATCGATAAATGTATATATACAAATATATTTTCAGGATAAGCAGTACAACAAATACACCAAAACACACTTTTAAAACCAGTTATTTAAGAAAAGAAAATAACAGTAATATTTTTATGATTGGACCGGTGTTGACGCTATAAAAACATACGCTTACCTTATAGCCACTTTAAGACCTCACTAAAGATCACAAAAACACCGAACGTCTATCCTCTTTCGCGGCTTGATCTCAACTGACATTCAGTTGGAATCCCCACTACTTAGGAATTCTAAAAGTACAATCCGGGCCATAATTTTTCGAGAAATGTATGCGACCTCGGTGTTGATGCGAACACTTGGATACAAAATTTAACCTTAAATATCGAAACATTGATTCCGTATTCCATAATACAGTGGTCATAGAACAAACCTCCTATATTTTGGTATTTATATTAAGTTGTTACAGATTATTTACATCCCATTTTATATTCGCTAAAAACGAGAATACTTTAAAAATCATTGTAGTTACTGCCTTGGAGTTGACTTTGGGACTCTTGTAGTGCCAATAACTTAGTTATTTTTATTTAAATAAATTTAGTTATAAGTAGTTTCAATAAAATACACCACTAGTTAAATTATCCTGACATGAATTAATCGAAATGAGCAGAATATTCCGAAAAAAATTACTGTTACATCAAGTGGTTCCCAAATTTTCAGAATTCCACATATTAGTGTTTGTTTCCAGTGTAATAATACAGTCCATTAAATCGTTTCAAGTCGTAAAGTCCGTTAAGTTACAGCACGGTAATCTCTGTCCCAGACTTAACACTGCCAGGGATTTATATGTATAAAAAAATCTCATGACTCATCCTTTGGATTTCATAGCTTGTGAAAGGAAACATGGTTTTAAAACTGGGTTTGAGGCCGTCCTATCCACAGAGATACCATATTAAACCATTATTATTTTTAGGGAAACATCAGTGGACTATTTACAGGATTAGGATATTTCTGTGAAAGCTTTCCATTTAATTTGGACAATCCAGATGAGGCACAAATTTTGGAAAAGTTGTACAAATATATAAAGGATTTATCAACTCCAAAGTCATCAGTTCATTATGGCAGCAGAGGTATGTATTACGGAACTACCATAAAAATCGTATTTACCTAAGCAAAACAAAATTGTTTTTCGAGTTTTGACTCGAAAAATTATATTTATCAGTTTGGTAGGTATTAGGTCAAAGAGTAATTCACTAATAAGAGGCGAAAGAGGGCCTTTTCGCGATAACCAAATTTATATGCGCATGCGAGAAATTGACGTTTCTCTGGTGGTATTTCAATCAAATTTGCTGTGTCAGAATCTGTCAGATTCTACTGTAAATCGTGTGTTGGTTTTGGGTGTCTTAACAGAACCGGCGAAAGAATTTCATTGTTTAGATTTCCTAAGGATGCAGGCAGGTATGTAAAAGGATTCAAAGGATAAAAGCGGGATAGTGGTAACATCAAAATTTAAAAATTGTTCGATAATAACAATAAAGGGTATTCTACTATTATGGCAAAAACCCGACCCGTGTACTGAAGGGTTAAGGTAATAGAAAGTGTAAAAAATAATACTATGCCATGCTACACTTAGCATATAAAGTACCTTTAAATAATTATAACTCCTGAAAACATACCGAGAAAACGACTAAAATGTAACAAATTTATGGAAAATGCTTTTTAATTAAATACTTTATTGAGTAATATCTTGCTGATACACACTGAACTCATAAAATTCAATATTATATTAAAATGTTTAACATGCTTATATTATCATAAAAAGGGAAAGATTTTTTTCCGTGCATCCGATGATTTCAAACAAATTTATCATACTTTTTACTGTGTGAGTTAGGGGTATCAGGGTCACAATATCAGGTTACATCAACATCAAAGAAGCCCACAAAGCTTTCGCCTCTTATTAGTGCATTACTCTTTGATTAGGTATAATACGATTCTGACACTTTATAATAGAAGCACTAGTAAATATCAATAACTGACACTATAGTCAGTGGCTGCGCTCATGACTTGTTAACTTGGGGGTGCACAAGAAACCCAAAAATTTTCATCAACGTGGTATGGTCGTTGCCTGTAAATAATAGAGACGTTAAGTTAGTTAAAGAAGAATATTTATATTTTAAATTATGAAAAAAAATCGCATCAATGTGCACCCCTTTCTTCTTGTAGTAGATAATTAAAATTTATTTGCCAGTTCTAACCTATACCGGGTGTCCACGGAAGGTGGTTCGCCCCTATAACTTTTTTGTTTTTCAAGATAATGGAATAAAATTCGGGGGATTTGTATACGACATAAAACTGCATTTTTTTACAGGTGACTCAACATTATGGAATTTTCGGTTTAACCGGAAGTGACAAACTTCCAATTTTTAAATGGGACACCTGGTATATTTTTCCTTTTTTTGACTCCATATAACATTCTAATTAATTAATTCTGTGTCACTGGTCACTTTTTGTCACCAAGAAAATAGTTTTTTTCCAAATTTATTGTTTTATATACAGTGTCACCAATAAAGTCCGCATCATATGGGATTTTTTTTTATTAATAGCTTTATTCAAAATTTGACTTTGGCATCAAGTTCTGCTTCGATCGAGATGAAAATTAAGCAAAAAAATAGTAGTCACGTGATTCGCATTATCTGTCAAATTTTAATTTTTTCCAAAAAACAATTCAAAAGTGGGGTTATTTCTGAAAATATCGAAAAAAGTTATTGGAAAAAGTTTTTTAAAATGCATTTTCTAGCCCACGTGCAAAATTTCAGCTGCATAAGATAATTTTGATTTTTTACCCATATTTTGTAAATTGCACCACTTTTGCAAAATAAAACTCAACGCAACCCACATAAAACTTCTTAATTTTGACAATGCTTTATTTCAGATACATTTTCTTTAAAGTAGCGCCATATTAAATGTGTGTTTTTCTACAAAATCAAAATTGGACTATTAAAATTTGGTCGCATGTGATGCAAAGTTTATTTGTTTTTGACCCTGTATAAGGTAACTTCATAAAATAAGTATTTTTAAAAACGTAGTTTGTGTCTGAAAGTAATGCACCTTAATATTAAGACAAAAAGAACACAGTATCATCAGTAAAGTGTTCATTAAGTGGAAAATAAATTTAAGTTTAACTTAGCGTAAAGTCTATTTTTAACGATTTAATTTAAAACTCCTTTATTTTAGTTTTATTTTTTTACTTTCAGACACAAACTACGTTTTCAAAAATACGTATTTTATGAAGTTACCTTATACAGGGTCAAAAACAAATGAACTTTGCATCACATGCGACCAAATTTTAATAGCCCAATTTTGATTTTGTAGAAAAACACACCTTTAATATGGCGCTACTTTAAAGAAAATGTATCTGAAATAAAGCATTGTCAAAACTAAGACGTTTTATGTAGGTTGCGTTGAGTCTTATTTTGCAAAAGTGGTGCAATTTACAAAATATAGGTAAAAAATCAAAATAATCTTATCCAGCTGAAATTTTGCATGTGTACTAGAAACTGCATTTAAAAAAACTTTTTTTAATAACTTTTTTCGATATTTTCAGAAATAACCCCACTTTTGAATTATTTTTTGAAAAAAATTCAAATTTGACAGATAATGCGAATCACATGACTACTATTTTTTTGCTTAATTTTCATCTCGATCGAAGCAGAACTTGATGCCAAAGTCAAATTTCGAATAAAGCTATTAATAAAAAAAAATCCCATATGATGCGGACTTTACTGGTGACACTGTATATGAATACTTTTAAATCACTTATTTTAGTTCTTTAATCTTGGGAAAAATACAATTTTACTATTTTTGGTCCAATGCTATGTGCTGTGTAAAATTTAATCTTTAAAGTTGTATAACTCATTTTTTTTAAATGGCAACATGGTGGCTCGTCGGTTTAAGAAAAAAGAGGATTTTATTACGATTATTTTGATACCATACACTATTAGGTTTTAGAAAAGCTGCCATTAAAAAACTTTAAAAAGTTAACTTGGAACTTTCCTAAAATAAAGCATCATTTGAGAATAAATTTAGATTTAAATGTATCAAGTAGCCTGTGACCAGCAAAACTGATAAAACAATGCCTTTAAGAAAATTGATATGCCAATAGCTTCAGCCAAAGTAAATTCGGTTTTTGTTTAAAAAACATGGAAAATAATAGTTTTACAAGGAGTGAAAAACTTGATATGTTATTAGTGTTTGGAGAATGTAGAAATAATTCAACCGATGCTGCACGACTTTACGCACAAAGATATTGTAATCGGCGTCATCCAACCCGGCACTATTAGGTTGGTACCCAAAACTGGTTCCGAAAATGCGAAATGAACCTGACAATAACAACATATCATGCCTTTAAAAAAATTGACATGCCAACAGCTTCTGCCAAAATAAATTAGTTTGTTGTTTAAAAAACATGGAAAATAATTGTTTTACAAGGAGTGAAAAAGTTGATATGTTATTATTGTCAGGCTCATTTCGCATTTTCGGAACCAGTTTTGGGTACCTAATAGTGCCGGGTTGGATGACGCCGATTACAATATCCTTATGTGTAAAGTCGTGCAGCATCGGTTGAATTATTTCTACATTCTCCAAACACTAATAACATATCAAGTTTTTCACTCCTTGTAAAACTATTATTTTCCATGTTTTTTAAACAACAAACTAATTTACTTTGGCAGTCATGTCAATTTTTTTAAAGGCATGATTTTGTTTTATCAGTTTTGCTGGTCACAGGCTACTTGATACATTTATAAATCTAAATTTATTCTCAAAGGATGCTTCATTTTAGGAGAGTTCCAAGTTACCTTTTTAAAGTTTTTTAATAACAGCTTTTTTAATTTCTAATAGTGTATAGTATCAAAATAATCGTAATAAAATCCTCTTTTTTCTTAAACCGACGAGCCACCATGTTGCCATTAAAAAAAAATGAGTTATACAACTTTAAAGATTAAATTTTACACAGCACATAGCATTGGACCAAAAATAGTAAAATTGTATTTTTCCCAAGATTAAAGAACTGAAATAAGTGATTTTAAGGTATTTATAGCCCTCTAGATAAAACAGTAAATTTGGAAAAAAAAATATTTTCTTGCTGACAAAAAGTGACAAGTGACACATCGTCGTATTTAGAATGTCATATGGAGTCAAAAAAAGGAAAAATATACCAGGTGTCCCATTTAAAAATGGAAAGTGTATGTCACTTTCGTTTAAACCGGAAGTTACATAATATTGAGTCACCTGTCAAAAAATGCAGTTTTATGTCGTATACAAATCCCCCCATTATCTTGAAAAACAAAAAAGTTAGAGGGGCGAACCACCTTCCGTGGACACTCGGTATAAGTAAGACCTACCAATCTGCGCCTTTAACGAAAAAACATTTTTAGCCGCTTTAACTTTCTTTGGAGACAACATAAAACTATTTATCAAGTTGGCGATCAAGGAATTTAAGCAGTGGCACAAGAAGCTCTTTGTCCATTGGCTGGCCATGGGCGCCGAAGATAGAAAAGTCGGAGAGGAGACGCTGAAAGCTTACCTCTTGGCCGTTTCCGAAATTCTTCTCGAGATTAACAAGACTGAAGGTTTGCCAATTTTGAAAGTAAGTTTTTTCTTAAATTTTTTATATGGATTGGGTAATATTGCTTAGGTTAACCATATTGTGCGCTTATTAATGATTTAGGTATTTTCAACCAACCTATACAGGGTGGTTATTCACTGCCGCTATTGCGGAAAAGTACAATAGCCAAGGGGTTATTTGAAATACATAAGACATGTTAATACAAAAGTTAAAGGATAGAAAATGTATTTTATTTGCAACTCTGAGAAGTCTTTAACCACCCAGCAATAACGAGAAAAAAACTTGAAATATCGGTAAAGATTGTTAGTACATAGAAATAAAATATTAATTGAACACATATAATGAACTGAACAATTACAGGAAAGTAAAATGTTAACGATATAATCAATTAACTTAAAATAAAGGAAAAATACAGTATAAAGAAATAAATATGTACAAGTACCACAAGGTACAGTCCTAGGACCAATACTTTTTAATATTTATCTAAATCATATTTTTAATTTAAACTGTTAAGGAAAAATACATAGTTTTGCTGATGATGCGGTAATTTTTTATGAAGGTCTAAATTGGAATATTAAAAAAAATACTATTGAAAAATATTTTATAAAAATAAGCAACTGGTTTAATAAAAAGTTAACTATAAATTATAACAAAACAACATACATTCCATTTACTTCATACAAAAATAAACTTCCAAATATTGGTCCAATAATATGCAATAATTTTAATATAAAGGAAGGTGAAAATATTATATATCTAGGAATAATTTTTGATAAACATTTAAAATGGGATTTACATAGTGACTACATTGTAAAAAAACTAAGAATCCTTATACCAAAATTTAAACAGCTTAAACAATTTTTAAATATAAAAGAATTAGAAATATTGTATTATTCTTTAATACAAACCCATTTAAATTATGGAATACTAGGATGGGGAGGCATAAATAAGAATTATCTTAATAATATTGAAACTTTTCAAAAATACATTTTGAAAATTATTTACGAAAAGACCTCCAATATTCTTCTGATTTACTATTTAAAGGTAGCAAAAAAATGGATATTAAACAAATATGTTCTTACAACATATTAATATATATTTTTAAACATAAAAATAAAATAAGTTATATTAATCACACACATGAAACTCGTCATAAAAATACTATTACATATAAAAATATAGTAAACAAAACAATAGCACACAAACATTTTTTAAACATCAATCCATATATTTTTGATATGCTACCACAGTTAATTAAAATAATTAAACCGTTAAATAATTATAAAAATAAAATTAAAAATTGGATATTATCTAATCCAAGAGATATATTCAAGAACGTCCTTAATAAATAATGACTAAAATAAATAATATATATATATATATTATATACATAACGTATTGTATCTTCGTATATTATAGTGATATAAAATATACCAATCAAATATTGTCATATTCGTTTTATATTATAATCTAGTTGTGCCTGCATTGTGAAATATCTTCTTGACAATAAATATTATATTATTTAACTCAAAACAAGTATTTTACTTTTGAGTTCGGAATTGATAGTTTATACAAAAAAAATATATATATTAGCATTAAATGTCAAAAAAATATTTGAATACATTTTTATTATTATTATTATTCTTAAATTCTTTATTATTCAAAAAAATCAGTTTTCAATTTTAAACTTTGACATCGAGCATGTGGATCTCAAATTAAAAATGGTAGGTATTATAAAAGTCATATTATTTTGTTCAAGGAATTTATGGCTAACGGATTGACCTCCTTTTTCTGGACAATCTGTATATATTGTTCTAAATTTGCAAATTATGACAGGTTATTTCGTTTTTTTTTTCAAAATTGCATCTCAACGATAGAAATTGACTGAAAGTCACTATTTTACCTTTTATCAAACCCTGTTTAAAACAAGATAAACTGGATACTTTTGGATCTTCAGCTAATAGTTATTATATTTTCAGCACTTCATAGGTTGGTTGAAACAACTGCTCAGAAAAGAGAACCCCACACACACGGAAAAGAGATTGGCCATACAAGGTCTAAAATATTTCTGTAGCCCTTTGTACCAACTTTACCCGAAAGAGGAAGCGCGTGAAGTTTTTTTGAATGTAATGCAAAATTTTGAGAAAAATTATATTTTAAAAGAGAATTATGAGAGCGAAGAGTGGGAATATTTGCCCGATTACGTTCAGTGTTTGGCCAGTTTTATGAGGTAAGATTTTATTTGGAGAAGTCAGCAGTGAGGAAATTAGATGTGGGGTTACCTAGGGTGCATGATTATTTAAAAAAATTATTATTAATGTTAAATATTGGAATATTAATAATGTAATAATAATAAATATTGGAAAATTAATACAATATTGGAATTCGGGGAAATATTTATTTATTGTCAAAAAATTACTTAAGTAATAGAAAGTAGTTTGTTCAAATTGTAAATATTCAAAATTCACAAAAAAACATAACTTGTGGTGTTCCGCAAGGATCAAAATTAGGACCTACTTTTTTTTTTTAATCTACAGCAAAATTAAATTTAAAAGGTAAAATAAAATTGTTTGCCGATGATACTACTATTGTATATTTTCATGAAGACTATGCTCAAATTCATAATAACAGTAACCACGACCTAAATATAATATGTAAATGGCTTGAAATTAATAAATTATCATTAAATTTTAATAAATCATCTTTTATGTTTATAAGTAAATCAAACATAAAAAATTATAATATTTCTTCACTATCTTTCAATAATCATTTAAGTAATTAAATATACTCATACAATTAAATTTGTAGGTTTATACCGGGTGTCCGCGAAAGGTGGTTCGCCCCTATAACTTTTTTGGCTTTGAAGATATTGGAATGAAATTTGGAGAATGTGTATACGACATAAAATTACATTTTTTGACGGGTAACTCAATTCTATGGCACTTCCGGTTTAACCGGAAGTGACATAAACTTTCGATTTTTAAATGGGACGCCTGGTATATTTTTACTTATTTTATCTCCACATGACATTCTAAACACAATCATGTGTCACTTGTCACTTTGTGTCACCAATAAAAAATTTTTTTTTTCATTTTTTTTTTAAATCTAGAGGGCTATGAATTCGTTTAAATTACTAATTTTGTCTTATAATCTTGAGTAAAATACCAATTTACTCTTTTTTGTCAAAAACCAATCTGCTGTGTAAAATTCAATTTTTAAATTTGTATAAGTCATTTTTTTCAAATGGCAACATAGTGGTTCACCCGGTTAACAAAAGAGAGCATTTTCCTACGATTAATTTGATACCAAACACTTATGGGTTTTAAACAAACTTTCGTTTAAAATACTGGTAAAATATAACGCTAACATTTTTCTAAAATGAACGGTCTTCAGAGAATGAAATATTATTTAAATGAATCGAGTAGGCCTGTGAAATAAAAACATGAAGCTGTCATGAAAAAAAATTACGGCCTGTCAATATCTTATTGCATATCGCTTCGGCAACAGTACGTTATTGTTTAAAAACATGGAGAATAATAATATTTATACAAGTAGTGAAAAAGTTGATATGTTATTAGTTTTCGGAGAGTGTAGGCAAATCTCAACTAATGCTGCACGTCTTTACGCACAGAGATATCCAGATCGGCATCACCCAACCCGGCACTATTTCCCAAAAGTGGTTCAGCAAATGCGAAATGGACCTAATAATAATGAAAACATTAAATTTGTTGTGAGCGAAGAAAAAGAAATAGACGTTCTGGCATACGTACAAGTACATATCAACGCGTCCGTCAGAGAGATCGCGCTAGAATGTGATATTTCTAAGTCTTCTGCAGGTAAAATTTTAAATAAACATGGATATCACTCATATAAATACCAACTACACCAGCACCTGTACGGAAACGACAATGAAAGGAGACTTAGCTATTGTAATTGGTTTTTAGAAAAATATTTAGAGGATAACACATTTCCCAATAAAATTCTTTATACTGACGAAAGCCGTTTCACTAATTTGGGACATTTTAACAGAAATAACAAGCGATATTGGTCTCAAGAAAATTTACACTTGATGCAGGAAGGAAATTTTCAAGAACGGTTTGGTTTCAATTGTTGGGTTGGGATTTTAGGGGACAGAATATTAGGTCCTATAATTTTTGACGGTTCGCTAACAGGGGCAAGATATCTAGATTTTCTTACGCAAGAAATTGAGCAGTTCTTGGATGAGATACCGTTAATAAATCGAGAAGGACTATTTTATCAACAAGATGGTGCCCCCCCACACAACTTGAGGGCAGTAACGGAATATTTAAATGAATTATACAACGAAAATTGGATTGGAAACAGGGGCCCAGTTAGTTGGCCGGCAAGGTAAAACGGAATTGTTCTTAATTTATACCTTTATTTCATTTTAAAACTTTTTAGGTCGCCCGACCTTACGCCACTAGATTTTTTTTTATGGGGTACTATTAAAAATGAGATATATGATGTACCCCCTGCCACACGAAATGAATTAGAAAACAAAGTAAGGGCAGTTATTCATCGAATTTCACCACGACATTTAAGAAACGTTGTAAGAGCAACAAAAGAGAAAGTACGACTTTGTCAGCAACAAGATGGAGGTCATTTTGAACATCTTCAAAATTAAAGTTAAAAATAAATAGATATTATGTAGATAGTTATAATTGTTTGGTTATTTAATTAGTAGGTATAATGCATACTATAATTTTTAATAAATTTAAAAAAAAAAATTAAAATGAAAAAAAAAATTTTTTTTTGGTGACACAAAGTGACAAGTGACACATGATTGTGTTTAGAATGTCATGTGGAGATAAAATAAGTAAAAATATACCAGGCGTCCCATTTAAAAATCGAAAGTTTATGTCACTTCCGGTTAAACCGGAAGTGCCATAGAATTGAGTTACCCGTCAAAAAATGTAATTTTATGTCGTATACACATTCTCCAAATTTCATTCCAATATCTTCAAAGCCAAAAAAGTTATAGGGGCGAACCACCTTTCGCGGACACCCGGTATATTGATGAAAATTTAAGTTGGAAAAAACATATTGAATATTTGAGAAGTTACATCTCACCAATAATTAGCATTTTGTTTAAAGCTAAAAATTATGTATCATTAAAATATTTAAAAAATATATATTATTCTTTGGTTTATTCAAAATTACAGTATATGATTTCAATCTGGGGATCAGCGAATTTAACTACAATTCAGCCATTAAAAAACTACAAAACAAAATAATTAAATCCATACATAAACTGCCCTTTTAGAACCAACTATAAATTTATATGAACCAAATGGATATTTAAATTTAGAAAAGCTTCATAAATTAAAACTATGCATTCTAATAAACTCTATTATTATTAAAGAAAAACAATCGAATATAACATTTCCTTTTAGCAACATTATTCACATCACGAGACAAAATCATCATATTCAAACACCAATGGTAAAGAGTACTTTTGGCCAAAAATCAATATTATTTAAAGGAATAAAATAAATTAAAACTATGCATTCTAATAAACTCTATTATTATTAAAGAAAAACAATCGAATATAACATTTCCTTTTAGCAACATTATTCACATCACGAGACAAAATCATCATATTCAAACACCAATGGTAAAGAGTACTTTTGGCCAAAAATCAATATTATTTAAAGGAATAACAATTTACAACAGTTTGCCGAAAACAACCAAAGAAATATCAAAATTATGGACTTTTAAAAAAACACAAAAAAAAAATATTTTTTAAAACTGAAGTAACTTTAACGTATTATACTCGTATATTAATATTTTTTTTTGTAAATGGTTATTGTATATTTTTTTTGAATAATTTCGATGGAATTATTAATAGTTACTAAACATGGTTTTTATTATTTGTGAATTTATATATTGTATATTTGGTGTTATATTCTCTGTAATAAACTTTTTTAAGTTGGTTGAGAATAAAGATATATATTATTATTATTATTATTATTATTATTGTTATTATTATTATTATTATTATTTTTAACGTTCCCGAGAGTTGTCCACATACTTACCGGGCACCCTGTATAGTGGGAAACCGTAATTAAATTACTTTTTGTTTTAGATACCAAAGTTTTACAACCAGCGAGCTTTATTGCCTACAACGAGCTGTAATAAGCATGATTAAGACGTTCCACAAATTAAAACCTCTACACCATTCGATTGTAATTGAAGCGCTCGTGTCTACGTTTTTTTATTTGAAGAAAACTGATCATTTGGATGCTTTTTTGGAAAACATAGTATACCAGGGTAAGCAAGAAAAATAGTTATTTTTCCATATTGGCGGCTAGACGCTCTAGAGCTTTAAACAAATTTGTCCCTGGACTTTTTCACTACATTGAAATTGGGACCCCACCGCATTGGGTATCACGGCAATTCCTTATATTTTTTAAAATGGCTTCCAAGAGAAACCCTACATACCTTTTTTCAAATAAGTTTTCTAAAAAGTTGAGTAAGGACCCTTAGATTAGACTAGTAGAAAGAGAATATCGATTAGAATCCTAACATTCATGTGCAACGTCGCCAAATACTCGTAAACAGTAACTGTACTTGAATGATGAAAGAGTTTTGGACTTCCATTGTCTTTATTTGTTTTAAATCACAACGTTTCAACTGGTAAGTATCTCCAGTCGTCTTCAGGTGAATACTAAATAAGTAAAGTAACTACAGGACTAATTATACTAGCTAGGTGCAGAAGCATAACTGAGGTGGGTGCAGTCATGGGTTCAGTTGGCACGCGATCTTACCCTAAGATTACATCTTTCTAACAAAGGTTTCCAGATATTTCTTATGTCTAATGATGGTTTACTAAAGCAGCCTGTGTTCTGGTGAATAGCAGCAGCTTCCTTAAACTTTCTTTTCCTCCAGCGTGGTTCCTTGTGCGGGATTTCAGCTTCTGACCACATGATATGGTGACTATGTTTCCAGACATAGTCAGCTGCACCTGACTTTTCGGTCTCTCCTTTTAACGTATTGTTTATGTGTTCTTTGATCCTTGTTTCAAGTGGTCTTAATGTCTCACCTATATAAGATAGGCCGCACTCGCAGGGGATCTGGTAGACGCAGTTTTTCCTATCTTTTTGACTCGTAGGCTTTGTCTTCGTCAGGTGGCTTCTTAGGGTGTCCCTCGAGTTGAATACGGTGTTGATGTTATATCGTTGTCCTAGTCTTCTTATTTTCTGAGATACTCCTTTGAAATACGGAATATTGAGTGTTGGATGTGCCTCTCTGTTTGCTTCTTGCGCGTTGGGTCGATTCTTACGATTTTCCAATATTGTGTCAACTAATCTTGTGGGGTAGCCATTTTTGTTGAGGTCGGTCTTGATGTGGTGAGTTTCTTTTTTAAGTGCTTCTTCCGAGTTACAGATTGTAATTGCTCTATCCACGAGGGTTTTAACTATGCCACGTTTCGTATTATTTGAGTGATTTGATGTAAAATTGAGATACTGACCTGTATGTGTAGGTTTTCTGTATATTGAAGTTTCCAACGTGCTACCCGAGCGATTAACAAACCTGCCGAAAAATGTATTGAAGTTGATGGAGGGGTTTTTGAAAATATTCTTTAACTTACAAAAACTTTAGAACCTATTATTTCAGAAATGGTTGAGAATCGAACTAAAACCTATGGGTTTATTTCTCTTATTTTCACCCTCTGAACACATTCCCAAAATATTGCCCTTTCCTCCCCAAACATCCTGTATATTATTATTCTTCTCTTTTTATAAATGGTTATTATATACATATATATTTTACTTTTACTTATTAATAGTTACTAAACATGATTTTTATTATTTGTGATTTTATATATTGTATATTTGGTGTTATATTCTCTGTATGTAATGAACTTTTTAAGTTAGATAAGATATATTAAAAATATATATATATTTTTAAATTTATATATTTAAAAAATACTTTAAATTTACGGAAAGTAAAATAAACATTCTTTATAATTTTTCAGGGGTAGTTTGGTCCTGCTCACACCAACACATCACCGACTCTGAACTATCAACAGAAGAGCAAGTAATCATAACAGTTAAAAACTATTTTCCATTGTGGCGAGGTCTATTGAAGGTAGCTTCGAATAGATCTTATGACAAATACTCGATATACTTGGAAGACAGAAAATATATCCTTACCAAAATTGTAAATGATTTAGTTAAAACTATGATGATTTTGATTAACAAATTGAACGTAAACGTGAAGCTGAAAGAAGACGTGATTCAAACTGATATAGAGACTGCGTATCACGTGGAACAGTCGAGCGACTTTTCCATTTTTTTAAATGTGACCGATTTTTACCAGGAAATTTTCAATAATATCGATCCCGCTATGTTTAATCATTGTATATGTAAAATGATCAATCATCTCGTGGCGAAGTGTTTGAAGTATCCATTGATCAGCGGGTTTTATAAGTTGCTCTCTTTTGCTTTGAAAATTGCAAACAGTTTGAAATTATTTATTAAAAGTAAGTATCTGTGTACTTTACAATAATTATTGTAGATAATTTTTGTCATAATTTGCATCAAAGAGGGCCTTGCATCTAAGCACGTAATGCTTAGCCGTAGAGCTTAATACCTGTTGGGTGTCAGTAACTACCTGAATTAACAATCAAACAGTTATTCCGTCATCTTTGACAGTCGTTACAAGTAATTTCATTTATCGCTAATTTTTCCAATTTCTTGAACAATTCACACAATGGGCTTTACGGAACAGCACAAAATATTCATGGTTGAAGCGTATTTTCGAAACGGGGTTAGAGTAAATGGTGAGTGGCAATACAATCGGGGTTTTGTGCATGGACGATTTTCACAAACATTTTCCTAACGTTGCTTTCATTGCTGGGGATTTTTATCATTGCCTGAAAAAGAACCGTGGCTGTGTTTAGGGAAACATATTTTATACAACACAAAAAAGGAGCAGGAAGGCCATCTGTAAGAACAGAAGAACTTGTTGCAAACGTTCGTGAAATAATGCAAAATACGCCAACAAATTGTATAAGACGCCTGTCCCAAGAAGTGGGAAGATCTTATGGAACATGCAGGACTATTCTTAAGAAGCAGCTAAATTTATTTCCTTATAAAGTGCAAGTATTCCAAGAAATACAAGCCGCAGATTTTAAAAGACGCAGGAATTACTCTTAATGGTTTACCCAAAATTTATTGGAAAGAAATGATTTATTAGACCTGACTTTTTTTCGGATGAAGCCTGGTTCCACCTCTCCGGTTATGTGAATTCTCCTCGGAATTCTAGAATACACGCATGTGGATTAGTGAAAATCCCCATTTTTTTGTAGAGTCCACATTGCACCTTTAAAAAATTGGTGTCTGGTTAGCTGTTTCCCGAAAAATAATTGTTGGTCCTATTTTTTTCCTTGACACAGTTACAGCACAGCGGTATAGAGACAATATTTTGAATCCATTTGTGGAGCAATTACTTGACGACGAACTACGTTTTGGATATTTTCAACAGGACGGTGCAACCGCCCATACAGCCGCCGAAACTATTAACGACTTACGCAATTTTTTCGACGACAGATTGATCAGTTTTCGATCAGACATTGAATTCCCACCTAGATCACCTTGTTTAACGGTTATGGATTACTTCGTTTTTCCTCATTTAAAGAACACTATTTTTAAAACACCAGTTTCAAATTTAGAACAATTACAAGAAAGGATTATCCAAGAATGTGGTAACATTTCTCCAAATTAATGTAGCGTAGACCTCTTTAAATAATAATATTATAGATTTAGTACTAAATAATATGTAGGGTATTTTTGGAATTTACTTGCTTTAATTTGGATATTTGCCACCAATCTTTGTTTTTCCAGAACGGCATAAAATACGAACAAGTAGTAACCGATTACGCTATATTATTCTTATTTTAGGAAACGTAACTCTGAACCAAGACGTAGCAAATTGCAAAGAGACCTTGTCTAAATTTATAGCCGTGCTACTTCATAAAATGAAACAATTCAAAGACGAGCTGCTGATATCGTCGTTACAGGCTCTACTGGAAAGTCCGGTAGTTGTGGTAGAGCCCATGCTACAAGATTGTGTAGGTAAGAAAATTCATAAAATATTCGTCAGGAACATTTATTTTCGCTACTACATTCCATCTCCTCTTACCCCCTTGCCCATGCATGCTCAATCCACATACTTTTTCTTTAATTTGCAGGTATATTCATCAGTATCTTTGAAGTTGGTCGAAGTTATATTGGTCTGGCCAATTTGGGTTTAAGTACTTTGGAGTTGTGGCAAAAGAACATGGATAAGGATGAATTCGAGAAGTTTCTTGAACAGGTTATTCCGTGTTTGGATAGTTACTTGCGAAGCAAATCGTTAGGTAAGTGAGCCGACAGTAATTAGAAAATATACTGATTATTGCTAAAACAAATTTTTAGCTTTTTCTGTATCTGTTTTGTACTTACCGGGTGGCCAAATAAGAACCTCTCCCGGCTGTATCATTTCTCGAACTTAATTCGAAAATAATTTCCAGCGATTTCTCTTGGCAGTATTTACTAGCAATATTTTTTATTCTAAAACTGTAATAATAATAATAATAATAATAATTAATAAGTTTATTTAAAATTTAATAATATAATAAATTTGTTTATGTTGTCTTCTATAAACTTATTCTTCAATCCCCTGAAGCTAAGCTTGTTAGGGGCAAATCTTATTTTTTGTTTTAGTATATAAAATCATAAATCATAAATATGCATTAAAAATCAAGTTTTAAAGTAAAAATGTTAATTTATAGTATAAACGCAGCTTTTTAAAAGAAATATTACCTATAATAAAATTATTAATTTATAATTTTTAAGTAAAAAATATTACTTAGATGAATTATTCAGAACAATATTAATTAATTAAAGCATTTCTAAAAATATTTTCAAATTGTCTGTTTTTAATATCCATGTTTTTATTTCGACTTTAAATTTTTTTAATGAAATCAATTTTTTAATTTTTGTTGCTAAATAATCGTTTAAATAAAAACATAAATATTTGAAATATTTTTGCTCTATGGACTTATTTATTTTAGGTTTTATGGTTATTTCATTTTTATGACGTGTATTATAATTATGGTTTTTAAATTGTATAAGGTTTTTATATAGTATATAAGTATATTAAGATGTTATAAATGTAAAGTTGTCTTATGTTCAACTTTTTTGTTTCTGAATATAATTCTTTTGAAGTAAGATAATCTTTATTGAATATAATTTTTAGAAACCTTTTTTGTAATATTTCTAATTTTTTAACTAAAGTTCTATTTATTCCTCCCCAACCTAAAATTCCGTAATTTAAATGAGTTTTAACTAACGGGTAATATAATATTTCCATATGCCTTACATTTAAAATTTTTTTAATGTTTTTAAAAATCGGTAGTAAACTTCTTAATTTTTTAATAGAGTATTCTATGTGAAAATTCCAATTTAATTTACTGGCAAAAATAATTCCTAAATATTTTATTTTATTAACTTTAAAAATTTGAATGTTAACGGTCTCTATGATACGGCCAAGGGCCGTTCTGATTTGGCCACCCGGTATATGGTTAGGTTAGGTTAGAGCATAGACATTTACCTTTAGATACGTATAGCTTATCTCCTGCGCAAACAAAAGTTACGTTTTATGGGTGAAAAAATGCGTCCTAGCGAACGGCTTACCGGTCCGATGCCTTCCCTCCCAGCAGTATCGGGCATGCGCACAAACCTCTTATTGTCGGCCTGTCCTTCTTTATCGTCATGCTCAAAATACACTCCAGAACCGACTCGGCGCCATTTTTGTTGTGTTTTAAGTTTTCTCTGTGAATTTCTTGTTGTTTATTGTGGGTATTTAATTACGGATTTCTAGTTTTTGTGTAGTTTAATGAATTGTGTTTGTGCTTTTAGTGACTCCAATTGAAATATAAACAGTGACTAGTAACAGCCGTTGCATTATTTTGTTATGCCCTAATAGGGGTAAAATACCGGGTATTTCGTATTTTCAGTATGTATGGAGTAGCGATGTATCTTGATATATAACTTTATTTTATTGATCAATTTAAACACATCTAACTAGGCCTAGGCTACACAAACAAGGTACAAAAATAAAGAGAAACACACACCAAGACGGATTATCCCGTTGCATGTTTTAGTATATTTTATTTGCAGCCCTGCAATCTAATTAGGAACGCCTATTTTTCGGGCAATATATTGCTTCAAAAAGTTTAAAAGACACTTTGCGCAATACTTTTGGATAAATAACTTAATTAAAGAATAATTATCTATATTATATTGCTACTATAAATATCCTTTGTTAAATCTATTTTTAAGGGTACACCGTAGTTTTAAGGTATTTATTTAAATGTTTCTTGCCATCTAGCATTTAAACGCAATTATCTCAAAAACTAATTGAAATATCGAGAAAAATGAAGTATAACTTTATTACGTATAAAAGATCCCTCTTCCATAATTGGAGGTAAAGCGGTCAGAAATATAAGAAACAAAAAATATATGCGAGAATTTATCTAACCCATATTGCGTAGCTAGCGTTCTCTAGGAGGTATCTTAAAACTCATTATAGAATCCTCCTTCTTGCCCTCAAAAACATAACTACATCCAATTTGATTCATATCCGCTTAACATCAAATCATCGCTCATCATTTTATAAAGTAAATATTTATTTGGATCACCCTCTTTAACAGTATAAGAAATTAAATGAAATTACATTTTTTCAAGTCCACTATCTCCTGTTGCTGTATAGCCCCTTAGTTAGGGGACACCCTATTTTATTTTTATTCATATATAAAATTCCCACAAAAGTAACAATACACCACAAAGCTTACACCTCGCAAAAATATATTACTTTTTCCTTGTATAATAAATACTTAAGTACCTATTTTGCTTTTTATAAATAAATACTAAAATAAATAAATGCTGTTTTCTTCTTTTCCTTTAGTTTTATAATGTTGGTAGGTACGATCTGTCAATATTTAATTTTATAAATAATAAAATTAGTATGTACGCTATATCTTACAAAATATTAAGACTCCATTACAAAATTTAACAGATGGCGATGGCGAAGGTAGTCCGGTTCTGTTTCCAACCGCTTAACGTAAAATATACCAAACTTTAATAGGGTGCCATTAATGACAAGTGATTGGGCAAGTTCTTAAAATAATTTGACTTTACCAACCAATAAATACAGTGTATTATTTCTCCCATACCTGTGGTTACGTTTAATATTTAAATTTTTTAATAAAATCTTGTACTTCTGACTAGGCTGTAATTTAAAATATATCTCATAATATTTATTTTGTTCTTTTGGTAAAAGTAAATGCCCTTAAAAAATACTTCTTTCACTGACAAGAGAGTAAGAAGTGTTACGCCTAAATTATTGAAAAAATTGCGTATGTGCTTTCCGAGATTTTTGCTTTCGGAAAAATCAATAAACCTGTTTTCGAAAATTGTCTTTTATTGAATCAAATTTTTATTTTAGGGGGTATAATGCAAAATCATGCGGCTATCGAGAAAAGGCGTAAGACTGCACAGGTGCTAAAGAAGCGCACGGTGTTGGTAGAGTTAGAACCGGAGCTGGTCAAGTTCCAGAAAAGGATTTTACATTTTGTCGGAAGCCAAAATAGTAGGATTTGTCAAGCGTTTGTCTCGCCAGATAATAATTTTGAAAGAAAGTAAGTAACGTTTTTCTTAACGTTGTATACAAAAAGGTATTCTTGAAGCCTGGCGAGGACTTTTACGAATGTTTTGAGATAAATCGCTACGCCGGGTGTATCAGGAGAAACGCTCACCCCTGTAGCTTTTTTTTTGTTTAAATTATAGAAATCAAATTTGGTTGGTTTATATGCGATAATATTTTGTATTTTATGACGTGACGGATGCCATTTTGTCACTTCCGAAAATTACCTTAATTTTATAATTTTTTTGGCTATATTCAGAATTTCGAAGAAAGCAACGGGATTTGAAAAATTTCTTTTAAAACCGGGTTATTTCCGGATAAATTAAAAATAGCAAAAGTATCATCAGTTTTTAAAAATGCAAAAAAATATTTTAGTAGTAACTATCACCCAATTTTTGTTTTACCCACATTTTCAAAGATTTTTAAAATTTTTTTAAAGAAATAGAATAGTAAATTTTTAAGAAAAAAAAAACTTTCCATTTCAATATGATTTTCGTAAATTTATAGATACAGAAGTTTACGATGCAGATATTATGAAAGATATTCAACAAAACGCTGATAGCAATAAAAAATGCTGCCTACTGTCCCTAGATTTATGTAAGGCATTTGATACCGTCAATCACAACATTTTACTTAAATGCCTATACACTATTGGAATTCGGGGAAATATTTATTTATTGTTAAAAAATTACTTACTTAAGAAAACAGTTTGTTCAAATAGAAAATGTTAAAAGTTCACAAAAAACATAACTTGTGGTGTTACGCAAGGATCAACCTTAGGACCTACTTTTTTTATCTGCATTAATTCTATAGCAAAATTAAATTTAAAAGGTAAAATAGAATTTTTTGCTCATGATACCACTAATGTATTTTTTCATGAAGACTATGCTCAAATTCATAATAACATTAACCACGACCTAAATATAAAATATAAATGGCTTGAAATTAATAAACTGTCATTAAATTTTAATGAATCATCCTTTAATATATTGATGAAAATTTAAGTTGGAAAAAACATATTGAATATTTAAGAAGTTGCATCTCACCAATAATTGGCATTTTGTTTCAAGCTAAAAATTATATATTATTAAGATATTTAAAATATATATATTATTCTTTGGTTTATTTAAAATTACAGTATATGATTTCAATTTGGGGATCAGCGAATTTAACTCCAATTCATCCATTAAAAAAACTACAAAACAAAATAATTAAATATATACATAAACTTCCTTTTTTAGAACCAACTATAAATTTGTATGAACCAACCGGATATTTAAATTTAGAAAAGCTTTATAAATTAAAACTATGCATTCTAATACACTCTATTTTTATTAAAGAAAAACAATTCAATATATTTCATCCGACCAACATTATTCACAACATGAGACAAAACCATCATATTCAAACACCTATTGTAAAGAGTACTTTTTGCCAGAGATCAATATTATATAAGGGAATAACAATTTACAAGAGTTTGCCGAAAAAAAGTGAAAGAAATATCAAACTTATGGACTTTTAAAAAAGCACTAAAAAAATTAAATGTTAGTTTATTACTATTTTTTATAACTAACTTTAACGTATTTATTATTTTTTTTTATTGTATTATATATATATTTTTTTAAAATAATTTCGTTGGAATTATTAATAGTTATACATACTTTAAAAACATGTTTTTAGGGTCACAAGTGACAACTTACATCTAAAACTCGCCCTGCCCTACGACGACATCACGTTGGAAGTTTATCTCGAACCGTTTGTCCTAAGAGTTGTGGAGTTATCGCTGTATTGCAGCGATCGAAAAACCAGAGTAATGGCTTGTGAACTTCTACAGGCGATCGTAATGGTATTTTTGGGAAGAGGTATGTATTTAAATTTATCATTAAATTTGATTTGAAAGGTTGTTGATATACTACAATAGAGCATCCATATACCGGGTGTTTCAGGAGAAACGCTTTCCCCTATAACTGGTTTATTGTTTAAATGACAGAAATAAAATTTGGTGATATTATTTTGCATCATATGACATGACGGATGCCATTTTGTCATTTCCAATTTGAGATTTTTAAATGGAACACCCTGTATATTTTTGGCCATATAGATTCAGAACCCATTCGAAATTCAACGACACCCCAAACTTTTTGACACTTTAAATCATTTTTCTTTTTATTTTTTCATCTATATTGCTATAAACTTCCTAGAATTGTTTGCTTCTTTTTAAGTTTTATTGTGTTTTAATTTACATATTGAACATAGGCCAGGGCCAGACTTCGGAGTTTTTAATTATTATTTATAAACTTTCGCACTTAAAACCAACAATAAATTTATGAAAGTGGAAAATGCATACTTTGATGTATCGGGTGACCAAATAAGCGAGGACGACGGCTTTATCTCGGAAACCATTAATCGTACAACTTTCGGAAGATTTTTTTATGAGTAAAGTGGTCAAGAGAAATTGCTGGAAATTACTTTTAAGTTCCTCATTTCGCCGCAAGGGGGCACAATTAAAAATGTTTTTTTTTAATTCTAAATTTCTCCGAAAATTCCCATATTAAGGTATAACTCTGATTACATCATTGGAAAGCTTAGACAATTCTGCAGCATTTTGGTTTAAGGCTCATTGGCGTACCGACCTTGATAAGAGTGGGAGAAGCTATTGAAAGTGTAAACATTAAAATCGCTGTAACTTCTAAACGACTTATCCGATTTTACTAAATTTAAGCTTGTTTGGAAGAGGAAAATAAGCATCTTCAATTGCCGTGTCCAACAGTACACGATAATGTGTAATAAAATTGCTAGAGGACGCAATTTTTAATAAGAACAGTTTTTTTCGATTTTATCCCGAAAATTCAAACCATACGGTATAACTATGACATCATGAGCAAAAAGTAGATAAAATTTGCAAGAAAAGATGTGAAGACCGCAGTTCGATATTTTTGTTCGTTTCAGAGTTATAGCTAAAACAATAATTTTTAATACAAATTGCGCCCTCTAGCAATTTTATTAGAAACTATTTTGTACCATTGGATACGACAATTGAAAGTACTTACCTTTTTCTTCCAAACAAGCTTAAATTTAGTAAAATCGGTTAAGTCGTTTAGAAGTTACAGCGATTTTAATGTTTACACTTTCACTTGATAAGAGTGGGAGAAGCTATTGAAAGTGTAAACATTTAAATCGCTGTAACTTCTGAACGACTTATCCGATTTTACTAAATTTAAGCTTGTTTGGAAGTACCTTCAATTATTGTCGTATCTAATGGTACACGATAGTTTCTAATAAAATTGCTAGAGGGCGCAATTTGTATTAAAAATTATTGTTTTGGCAATAACTCTGAAACGAACAAAGATATCGAACTGCGGTCTTCACATATTTTCTTGCAAATTTCATCTACTTTTCGATTATGATGTCATAATTATACCGTATTATTTGAATTTTCGGGATAAAATCGAAAAAACTGTTATTATTACAAATTGCGCCCTCTAGCAATTTTATTAAACACTATCGTGTACTGTTGGATACGGCAATTAAAGATGCTTATTTTTCCCTTCCAAACAAGCTTAAATTTAGTAAAATCGGATAAGTCGTTTAGAAGTAACAGCGATTTTAATGTTTACACTTTCAATAGCTTCTCCCACTCTTATTAAGGTCGGTACGCCAATGAGCCTTAAACCAAAATGATGCAGAATTGTCTAAGCTTTCCAATGATGTAATCAGAGTTATAGGTACCTTAATATGGGAATTTTCGGAGAAATTTAGAATTAAAAAAAAAACAATTTTTAATTGTGCCCCCTTGCGGCGAAATGAGGAATTTAAAAGTAATTTTCTCTTCACCACTTTACTCATAAAAAAATCTTTCCGGAAGTTGTACGATTAATGGTTTCCGAGATAAAGCCGACCGCGACGTCCTCGCTTATTTGACCACCCGGTACATAATAATAGAACAAGGTGCATTATAATATATAACTAAGCTTTTACCCTAAAGAGCTCGCTTACAGACATAATCTACGCTCCTAAACATATAATTTCTAGAATATTAACTAAATTTGAGCCCAAATTTAATGTTAATGCAGGATCTATGGCGTCTTGCAGTAATTCCAAATACTTTTCACCCGTCAAATTTCCAGGTAAGAAAAAAGGATCAACTAAATGATCGCCAAAAATACCAGGCCAAACATTTAATTTTTTGGCTGCTGTGTGTGTACCTCATAATAAATTCTGGGATTAGAATCGGACCAACATCGGCAGTTATAACGATTTACTACACCATTTAAGAAAAATAAACATTCGTCGGAAAAGCAAGTGTTGAATAGAAAATGTTTATCGTTTATAATTCGTTCACTCATATCTTCACAAAATTTTAATCGCCGAAATCGTCTTCATTAAGTTCTTGTACAAGGTGAATTTTATACGGATAAAAGCTATGGGCCTTTAGAATCCGTTGGATACTACGTCGACTAACACCACACACAGTATCCAATTTGCGGGTACTTAACGTAGGATCTACATAAACTTGCCCTAAAATTCCCACTTGTATTGCTTCGTTCCTTATGGGATTTTCAATGTTGCGTTTTTTATTGGCGACTGATCCAGTTTCCCGAAATTTAGCTACAAGTTCTAGAACATATTTTCGATGCACGTTACTGTTCTCATGTCGCTCATTAAATATTTGTGCTGTTCTATTAGCGCACTGATTATTTCCGAAAAATATTTCGATAATTTCAACCCTTTCTGCCCTGGAATTAGAGTTGTTAAGAAAAGAACCGAATAGGTTCTTTAGAACAGGTTGCAGGTAGCCTGTTCAGTGAACTGTTCTTTATAAAAGAACAGCTCTCACCCGGGAACCTGTTCCGTGAACCTGATCGATCATAAATTATTGTCACTTAGTTTTGGTAAAAAAAGGTAAAAGGTCGCCAAAGTAGTAAAAAACCAATGACTTTCTAAAAAAAAAGGTCGTCAGTTCCATAAACTAACAACATAGAAGAACACCGCTGCATCCGCGTGTGTGCTCTCACTGCTCCCTGTTCCCTGTCTGCTCCAAAGAAAGATGAAACAAAGAACAGCCTGTTCATTTTATTCACATAATCAGCAATGACTCACAAAAAGAACAGGGTGTTCTTTGTTTCTTCTTTCTTTGGAGCAGACAGGGAACTGAGAGCAGTGAGAGACCATACACGCGGATATGCAGCTGCTCTGTGTTGGTAGTTTACGAAACTGGCGACCTTTTTTTTTTTTTTTTTTTTTTTTTTAGATACTACTTTCGCGACCTTTTGCCTTTTTTTACCAAGTGACTGAGTAACAATAATTTATGATGAAAAGAACAGGTGAACAGGTTTACGGAACAGGTTCCCGAGTGAGAACCGAACTGTTCGAACCTGTTCAGCAATTTACCTGTTCTTTAACATCACTAGTCCGAAAGCATACTAACTTTTTTTAATTTTAAAGAGAACATCCTGTATATTTAAGTTTCAAATATTTCCTTAAAGATTCGAAAAAGGTTTTGTCTGTTTCCTTCCGCCAAACTCATCCCCAGACGCGTTTCGCCGTTTACGGCTCATCGGTGAGGCTCAGTTTGGCACAGGCTAGGATAACTTAAATGGTGAAGGTCGTCCTCTGTTCGTTTAATTTAGCCCCCCGGTCGCTAGTGGCGCTATTGTAGGAATTTTGTTTTATAAGGTTGTTCATCTCCTAACGTTGGTAGGAACAGAATATACATTTAGAATGAGCATGGCCAACATTCTGTACCTCTCTCTCTCTCTGTACCTGCATAATATGTGCGAGAAAGATAAAAATATGGCTTGTTGTGACAGATCCTGAAGTCTTACCTGGACTGGTGAAAGATTGTCATTGTCATTTTATGATTGATTTGTAAAATATATAAAAAATAAAGTTATTATTAAATAATTATTCATATATAATTTATAAACTTAACATGGCGCAGTCGGTAGTTTGAGAATCGTAAATAGGTATATATCTAATATGTCGCGACCAAAGAAATCGGGAAGAAAAACCAAGGCAATTAACAAGAGCGTGGAACCTCCTGAAGACTTCATTAATGTCGCCCAACGATTGGAAAGTACAGCGAAAGCTATTAAAGATATAGAAAGAAACTTTACTTCACAACTTAATGAACTACAAGGTACAATAACTAGTTTATTAAATAAAAACTTTGAAAATAACACGGAATTGTTAGAAAATTCTACAGAAAATAATAATATAATAATGTAAGCTGTTTTTTTATGTAAACCATATTTATGTAAATATCTAATATTAATAAATCTTGTCGCCATATCAAAGAAACGTTGTTATAATTTCCTTTCGTTCTCCCAAATTATTTTAACTTGAATCAGATGTTTCGCGCTTCAAACTTTTCCGTTAAGTTGGAAGCGCGAAAATTTGAATTCAAAGTAATAATAATAAAATTTAAATTTTTATGCTTGGTGCTAGTGATGGGATAACTCGAGTGAAAAATAACCGATCACTCGGTTTTTTCAATCACTCGAATTATTCGATTATCTTCGGAAATCATTCGAGTGACGAAATGAGTGATGAACATAATGGTTTTTGATAGTGATGGGATCACTCGAGTTAAAAAAATAACCGATCACTCATTGCGGGGCTATACAAAGTAGTTAGTTTATGGAACTGGCGACCTTTTTTTTTTTTTTTTTTTTTTTTTAGAAGTCTAAAAATATATGTAGTTGATTATTTTTTTTTGCCCCTCATATAGCATTTCAGTGAACAATCGATTATCATTCGGTTTTTTAAATCACTCGAATACTCAGTAATCGATTATTGAAATAACTCGATTTTTCCCATCACTACTTGGTGCCTACCCCCACCACGACTATATTTACTTTTTCCACCGGTCGCATGTGGCGCTATCAGGGAACCAATTTAGTATGTTAAGTTGCCTATCTATCCTTGAGAGCGCGCAACTCGCTTGTCTATGGTTTGGCAGAAGGAAACAGGGCTCGAAGACAAATCACTTGTCAGGATCGATTATCGACGGGAATTATAGAACCCGGTGCGACATCTTGCGGCCCAGTACGGTACCTTAGAAAAGGTCAGTCGTAAAGGGATTATTCTGTAAAAACAGAAAATTTTGCAAGTGCGCTCACAAAACCGGACAGATATTAATTCGAATAAGGTTTTGTCTGTTTCCTTCCGCCAAACTCATCCCCAAACGCGTTTCGCCGTATCATTCATTTCATTTTAAACGTTTATTCATATTTTTACATTTGAATTACACTTATCTAAACTTGAATAATATATAATGTACATAATATAAATATGTAAAATATGCTCGCCCAGTGAATGGTGTTTTGGGCACCTTTCTGGGGAAACGCGGCCAGGCAGGGCCCGTGCCGGGGTTGATGTTAACCCGTGGTTTAGTAGTCGTGTTTAAGTTTATTTCGGAGAAATCTCTTTCGAGCAGGTGCTCTTGGAAGATTACTATAGATCTAATTCCGCCAGGTATACTAAGTTCTTGTGCATTTTCTTATTTGGGGTGATTTTAAGAATTGTGTTTCGCTGGAAAAATATACTGAAAAAACCAGCTTTAAGTTTTAGGAACACTGTTGTTGTTTAATGATAATATCAGGTTTTTGTTTTACCGTTAGGTTTAAGTTTTCATTCATACCATCTTTCATTATTGTTCTTCCATTCTATTCATTCATTCTTATATACGACGCTTTCGTTCATTGTTTTTACTCGTATTTACAATATTTACACATATTTACAGATATTTACACCTATTTACACATATTTACAGATATTTACAGATATATACAATTTAATATTTGCAGTCTGGAACAGTAACTTGGTTTTTAGGAATTCTTAATATGGATGTGGCCTGGATATTTGAAAGGAGGAGCTACTGCCATGTGCTCCCAGTGCGTTTGCTGGTGTTTGTCTCTCATTATTTTAGTTGTTCGTTTTATTCGAAATATATAGGTAATTTCGAATACAGGGGTTTGTGTGTTGGTTGGTGACGGCTCATCAGTGAGGCTCAGTTTGGCAGAAGGAAACAGGGCTCGAAGACAAATCACTTGTCAGGATCGATTATCGACGGGAATTATAGAACCCGGTGCGACATCTTGCGTCCCAGTACGGTACCTTAGAAAAGGTTCTCCTTCCTTAAAAGACAAATTCAACAATATAGGGTTTGATCTACGAATAAAGAATACAAAGGAAGTAGGGTATTGTAGATTGACAGTTGTCCGGGATGGGGGCCGATGGCGGCAACATTTGACGCATGCGCGTTTCCGGTCTACCTGTGGCGTATCATTAAAATGGTAATAATAAAATGATTAATGAAATTTTATTTGAGGAAGAAAATAGAAAAAATATTTGATTCATTTACACCTATAAGATACGTTAAGGTTGGTGTAATAAAACAATACAACTATTTCTTTTAATTATTTATTTAAATAAGGTAACGGAGGTGAAAGGGTCCTTAATGTAAATATCTGGTTAAATAACTAAAAAACACCTGTTATTATACATTAAAAAAAAATTGCAGGAAACAAATTGTTTCAGATAATAAATACTGATGAAGGCAAAATTATTGCCAAAACGTCTAGGTTAAAAAATAAAATTTTAAAAAACCTTACTATTTCTTCATGAACCAAATCACAAGAAAATAATAAAATGTAATATAATATAGTCCTGTTTATTATATGTACCTAAATAATATTAATGAGATTTCTAGTATACAAGAAAATTGTCAAATGACAAACTATGCAGATAATACAAACATTTTATTTATTTCTAGTATCAACAACTTAACAAGTTAATTATAGATACATAAACCCTATTTCTAAAAGCTATCCTAAGCTATAATAAATATTCAATTAGCATTTGCCTAAGCAGTTCATTCCTTAATTTTAATTTTCCATAGTTTAAATTATATATTATGTCAATGTATCCACAATATTTATTAAAATAGAGCACAGTCTTATAAGTGGTGAGTTTTTGTATAGATTTGTCCTCGGTGTAGGAATATAAAATACATGTGCGGATCTAGTATTGACTAAGCCTATTCTAAACAGAAGCAGTCCTAAGAACTCTTTATTATCTATTTTGTCTCTAATTATTTTATATAAGAAAACAATTCTTGCTTCTATACGCAATAGTTTTAAAGAAGGGAAATTAAACAAATTACACAAAAGCCCTTGATCTGTACCTCTTGGCGGATAAACTGAAAATGACTTGTAGTACAAAAATTTTAAAAATTTAAGCTGAATATATTTTAAAAGAGCAATCTTATTGGCATACTGAGGATCCCAAATAGTTCATGCATACTAAAGTTTTGTAACTACCAGGGATTAATATAAAGTTATTATGGCGTTAACATTTTTAAAGTATTTACAAGTTCTTATAATAAATCCTAGCATATAAAGACCATGAGCTTCTCGAGCAACATACTCAATATATTAATATTATACTCAATATATTACAAAAAATTTAAGAAACATTTTACAGACAGTTTTACATGAAGTAGATTAATTACATAAATTATAAGGCATTCAGGCAGGCACCTATAAAACTTAATTTCTGTATGTACCAATAAATACAAAATTATACTTAAATTAAAAGAATTTCCGTTGCACGTCATCAATCAGCTGATAGTTGAAAATCGGTAAGGAAACATAAGAAAATTAAATTTGGGCAAAAAATGTATAAATTTCATGCGATATTGAATGTAAAAGAAACTTAATGTATTCTTCTTTGATACTAAGCCGCTTAGTGTCAACGCATCGGTGATGTCAGTTTATTTCTTGGCGAATTTTGATTGACGTTTATTGTTTTCATTTCGTGTTTTCGTGAGTTTATTTAAGTCGTTTTTAACTAAAACTGCAAATCATTTTCTAAATAGGATTAAAAACTGATCTTTTAAGAACAACAAAGGGATTCATACACATTTCTGTTGATTACGTTGTTTACCTTTATTGAAAAATGCCGAAGCATTTCCTTACTGGGGTATTTTGATTACAAACTGGCAACACTGCTGATACTCGAAGGTATGACGTGCAACGGAAATTCTTTTGATTTAACTTTATATAAAAAGTTCAAGCAATTCCCAAGTCTACATCATTTGATCATCATTGGCAGACAATACAACACAACCACACAATACAATATTTAACAATTATGATTGAAGTAAATAATTATTGGTTTTCTAAAGACAAACTGATATTAAATAAATTAAAGACCATTATCACCTTGTTTAAGACTAACCGATACACTTTGGAGAATCCGGAAACGGTAACCATTAATGATTGTCACATAAGATTAAAGGAAGATACTAAAATCTTCGGTGTGTTGTTGGATAGTAAAATGTCCTGGAAGAGCCATGTCCAATATATGTTGTAACCAGAAGGTGTTCCAGTTAGATTCACAGTAGGATAATTATCTTCAGGCAGGTTTTGACATGGTGTCTTATAAGATATTGCATAGGAACGTACCTGCCAAAAAAATATAAGTTTTTTAATTATCACTGTTTGGCACCTTTACCAAATGACACAAAAGTACCTATAACGTGATACAACCTCTCTTTGTAATTTTTTTTTATATTTTGATATGAATTTCTTTGAATGATAGAAGGTTTGGGACTTGCTTTGAATTTGTTTTTTTTTAATCAATGGTATCTCCAGTCGTCCTCAGGTGAATATTGGGAAAACGTTTCTATCATTCTAGAAACATCATTGTCTTCAATCTTTAAATATGAATTTCTTTGTTTATCGTACCTATACTACCATCCATATTTTATTACATTCTTTATCCATGGCTTTAAAATTTTAAAAATAGATTAAACCAATAAAACATCTAAAAACTTTTATCGATACCTACATAATTTATGAAAAAGTGACAAAGCAGCTTCCTCAGAAGCATAAATAATGCAGAATTATTTGTATTCATATTCTTAATTCTACCTACCTACATATTTTCCAATATTATGTAATGGCCTGATACAATATAGTTTCAAAACTTACATTTTTTAACCTGGCTACTTCAAAAGTAGGCATTACTGCAGTTGGGACCAATCTAACTTTCAATCTTGAAGTTCTGTCAACCCAATCTTCAGAAAAATGCTCGGAGCAAAGAACTCTATTTCATATAGGATCCCAATCACTTCGGTTTACAATTTTCAACCATGCCTTTTTTCTTGGATAATTATGTGGAAAACTAAAAACCAATAAGTATTTTTAATTTGCTTTTCTGTAGAAATGGGGTAACCCAGTCGATTAATAAATAAATAATATTTTTCTGGTTTTATAAGACGAACGCCCATGAATGACGAATGACATGCGAGGTTCGGAGGTTATGTGTATTTTGATATTAAATTAAATATTTACATTTTTTTTTCTCTACAGATTAAAAAAGTTTATATATCTAAACATAAACTTACCGATGAAATGTAATGCCCAGTTTTTTACTTCCTAGCGTTTGGGATCACCCACAAGCAGCACAATTAACCATATTTATAGCTTATTCATTAACCCATAATACCAAACAATTAATCTGTTTTAATCGCTGTCCAGCGCTAAAAGTATACTCCACTGTCGCACTAAAGTAATTATAAGTTTACTAGAATTCGTTAAATATGGTTCTTAACTAATTAAAATGGAAATTAACTCAAAAACAGCAAAGAAAGCAGAAATCACAGCTCGACCTGTCAACTAGTGTCAACCACGGTCCACCACCAAAACAAACATGGAGTCATATTTAGACATTAGATGGGGGTTCAAAATGGCCGACTTCCGTCGGTTGCGTTGTAAGGCGGTTTATGCAAAATCCTACTTCCTTTGTATTCTCAATTCGATGGGTTTGATGGATTTATTCTTCAAAATTAAAATTAATTTCTCTTTTTCTAGCCAAACAAATTCCCCAGTCAAGTCTGTCCGATCTAGACGAGCTCCTCAAAAGCATAGCCATGCCCCTGCTGCAACTATCCTGTGATATCGATCAAGTAGTGAGACAAATATTTGAGCCCCTTATGATGCAATTGATTCATTGGTACACTTCGAAAGTTAATAAGATGAGTCCCCATTTGGCAGTGTTGATAACGGTTTTAATGGTAAGTTGAAGGAGGACATCTTTAATTGACGTGTCGTGTACCTAATATTATTCTTTCCATTAATAGGGAACTACTATTATTTGTACCAATTTAAATAATCAATATGCAGAGAGGTATGAACATGACTTGACATGACGATTCAACTCTTAACACGTATACATTTTTTATGTAGAAGACGTTGCAAAATAAAAATGTTAATTTAAAAGTTCAATACAGATTGGCTCAAAAAAGTTATTTCGTTTTAAATGTGTGCAAGGTACCGCAGGTAGCGCCCTCTAAATTCTACAATAACAATGAAAGCAGATTTTTATTTTTCACCCCATAAAAAATTTATATTCTAATTCACTCAATTTTTTTAAAAGAAAAAAAAATGAAACAACACTTCAGGAGAATAAGACATTACATGATAATAACACCAGACATTGTAGGGTCCGTTACATTAGCCCCCCCCCCCCCCCCCCCCCCGGTTCCCATAACTGCGTAAAATTTTAGCACCCTATAGACCATACCTAGCACTACCTAGCACCCAAATTATAGAGCTAGCACCATAGTCGTTACGGAGTTATTAAGCACTTTTACCGGGGGGGGGGCTAATGTAACGCTAGCCCCCCCCGGTGCCCATAACTGCGTAAAATTTTAGCACCATATAGACCATACCTAGCACTACCTAGCACCCAAATTATAGAGCTAGCACCATAGCCGTTACGGAGTTATTAACCATTTTTACCGGGGGGGGGGGGGCTAATGTAACGCTAGCCCCCCGGTGCCCATAACTGCGTAAAATTTTAGCACCATATAGACTATACCTAGCACTACCTAGCACCCAAATTATAGAGCTAGCACCATAGTCGTTGCGGAGTTATTAACCTAATTTAAGAATGGCATCGATAACGTTGCCGCCTCATGGTCTGAGGTTGCCGCTAAGCAATTTGAGAATGAATTGGAAGACCTTCAGATAGCATAAGATGCGTGCGCAACCGGAATATCGCCAACGTACCAAATGCGACGTTGTCACGTTGAGTAGGGTAGAAAATAATAGTTTTTTTGCCATAAGGATGACAGTAAATACTTTTAGAATAACTTCTTGTATAGTAAACGGCACGAATTTTCTCGTTTTAAAACAGATGACAGCAGTTATTTGTCATCGATCAGCGGACATATGGAAATCAAAACTTCCCAGATTCATAGTGAGCCGTAATTAGCCTGTCACGTTCGGAATTGTGTTTTTGTTGCTTTTTATTACTTTTTAAAAATGTTTAGTGGTTTTAGTGGATTTTATTTTGAGTTTAATCGACATTTATTAACTTTTGTGTTTACGGTAAAGCCCATGTAAGTACAATTCACCAAACAAAAAATTTGTAGGCTATAATTTTATTATTCTTTTCTCAGACCTTAAATCATGATGCATCTGTGCTTGTAAATCAACAATGAAATATACAATATGTACTCTTCTCGTTAGTTTTAATAATAGTACTAAAATCTATTTGTTCCTATGTTTTATCTAACAATATTAATAGTATAACATTTTTACAGATTTAATATAAAAAAAATTTGCTGTCTATTAAGTAAGGTAATATGTAGCCTTCATTTCGGTTTTGATTGGGCAAAAGTGCTGGACAAGCTAATAAGATGTTTTTACACAAAGTAAGTTTTTTTTATCAGGAGCATAGCTCTTTATAAGCATGCCAAATTTAATCTTTCTAACCATTATAGTTTTGGATCTAATATTTCCATATGACAGACGGACGATTTGTTGAGAATGAAGTTTTAAGGATACATAATATGGAATGCTAAAAGTAAGCAAATGTGTTCCTGGTACCAGCTAGTACCTGTAACATAAATATAATAACTGTAATTTAGATAACCAGAGAAATTTTTTCTTATATTGATTTAATATTATATCCTGTGATCAAAAAATAAAAAGGTGAATGCGCCACTAACCTTTCCTAACATAAAAGTGTTGATGAAGTACCTAGGTACTTGTATTTTATATTTTCGTATAAATAAAAAAAGTAAGGTTGTGTGTTTTATTTATTAGTAGTTTTTAACTCTGTTTTGAGGCTTTATCGTCTAACCATAAAAACTTATGTTTATTATTACTTAAAATATTATACTATTTACAAAATAAAATTTTTAAAATATAATATACAAAATTTTCAAGCCTGGTTCTGGAATTCATACCAACCTATCAAAATTAAATAGACCAAAATTGTTGTCACGTGACTTTGCCTCCATCTTGCGAGACTATTTAAAATATTTACTATATTAACCAACTGGTTAAAAAAAGGTGTTGTATATGTTTACTGTTTTATAGATAAAAATAATAATTTTCATATAATTTAGTGCAGGTCGGCAACATCGCGGTAAGATCACAGCCATACTACTACTACAGTGCGTAAATTCTTGTACTGTAAATATAAAAGTGTTTTTATGGCCAACTGTAAATAGCTTTGTCTCTGGTAATTGGTCTGAGGCGGCAACGTTGTTGATGTCATTTTTAAATTAGGTTGATAACTCCGTAACGACTATGGTGCTAGCTCTATAATTTGGGTACTAGGTAGTGCTAGGTATGGTCTATATGGTGCTAAAATTTTAAGCAGTTATGGGCACCGGGGGGGGGGGGGGCTAGCGTTACATTAGCCCCCCCCCCCCCCCCCCGGTAAAAGTGCTTAATAACTCAGTAACGTCTATGGTGCTAGCTCTATAATTTGGGTGCTAGGTATGGTCTATATGGTGCTAAAATAAATTATAAAACTATACCAGTAAAAAGGAATTTCGGAAAAAATCGATTTTATATGACGGAATAAGAAAATACCTACAACAATTTTCAGAAAAATTAAAAAATTTGCAACTTTTAAAAACAATTAAAAAAATATTTATTAAATTAAATAATTTATACTATTTTTTTTAAATTATTTTCCCTTTCCATGTAATGAACTGTAAAAGGTGGTTTGGAATAAAGGCATTTTAAAAATAAAAAAAACTGAAACCAAATTGACCTTTGAGATTCTTTATCTTCGAACTTATCCACTTTTGTACTGAGGTAAGTTGGGTTAGATCGTCATATTATTTAAACCTCAGGAATTTGTTGTAGCATTTTTTCCGCACATTTTAGATTTAGAGTATATATTTTTTAAAATAATTTTTATAGAATAATTAATAGCTACACAACATAGTTTTTACTATTTGTGATTTTATATAAGGTATATTTAATGTTATATAATGAACTTTTTAAGTTGATTCAGAATTTATATATTATTATTATTATTATTATTATTATTATTATTATTATTATTATTATTATTATTATTATTATTATTATTATTATTATTATTATTATTATTATTATTATTATTATTATTATTATTATTATTATTATTATTATTATTATTATTATTATTATTATTATTATTATTATTATTATTATTATTATTATTATTATTATTATTATTATTATTATTATTATTATTATTATTATTATTATTATTATTATTATTATTATTATTATTATTATTATTATTATTATTATTATTATTATTATTATTATTATTATTATTATTATTATTATTATTATTATTATTATTATTATTATTATTATTATTATTATTATTATTATTATTATTATTATTATTATTATTATTATTATTATTATTATTATTATTATTATTATTATTATTATTATTATTATTATTATTATTATTATTATTATTATTATTATTATTATTATTATTATTATTATTATTATTATTATTATTATTATTATTATTATTATTATTATTATTATTATTATTATTATTATTATTATTATTATTATTATTATTATTATTATTATTATTATTATTATTATTATTATTATTATTATTATTATTATTATTATTATTATTATTATTATTATTATTATTATTATTATTATTATTATTATTATTATTATTATTATTATTATTATTATTATTATTATTATTATTATTATTATTATTATTATTATTATTATTATTATTATTATTATTATTATTATTATTATTATTATTATTATTATTATTATTATTATTATTATTATTATTATTATTATTATTATTATTATTATTATTATTATTATTATTATTATTATTATTATTATTATTATTATTATTATTATTATTATTATTATTATTATTATTATTATTATTATTATTATTATTATTATTATTATTATTATTATTATTATTATTATTATTATTATTATTATTATTATTATTATTATTATTATTATTATTATTATTATTATTATTATTATTATTATTATTATTATTATTATTATTATTATTATTATTATTATTATTATTATTATTATTATTATTATTATTATTATTATTATTATTATTATTATTATTATTATTATTATTATTATTATTATTATTATTATTATTATTATTATTATTATTATTATTATTATTATTATTATTATTATTATTATTATTATTATTATTATTATTATTATTATTATTATTATTATTATTATTATTATTATTATTATTATTATTATTATTATTATTATTATTATTATTATTATTATTATTATTATTATTATTATTATTATTATTATTATTATTATTATTATTATTATTATTATTATTATTATTATTATTATTATTATTATTATTATTATTATTATTATTATTATTATTATTATTATTATTATTATTATTATTATTATTATTATTATTATTATTATTATTATTATTATTATTATTATTATTATTATTATTATTATTATTATTATTATTATTATTATTATTATTATTATTATTATTATTATTATTATTATTATTATTATTATTATTATTATTATTATTATTATTATTATTATTATTATTATTATTATTATTATTATTATTATTATTATTATTATTATTATTATTATTATTATTATTATTATTATTATTATTATTATTATTATTATTATTATTATTATTATTATTATTATTATTATTATTATTATTATTATTATTATTATTATTATTATTATTATTATTATTATTATTATTATTATTATTATTATTATTATTATTATTATTATTATTATTATTATTATTATTATTATTATTATTATTATTATTATTATTATTATTATTATTATTATTATTATTATTATTATTATTATTATTATTATTATTATTATTATTATTATTATTATTATTATTATTATTATTATTATTATTATTATTATTATTATTATTATTATTATTATTATTATTATTATTATTATTATTATTATTATTATTATTATTATTATTATTATTATTATTATTATTATTATTATTATTATTATTATTATTATTATTATTATTATTATTATTATTATTATTAAATAATAATAATAATGTTAATAATAATAATGTAATACTTCACTTTATTTATGTTTTTTTTATAACTGCGTAAAGGAATATTTTTCTCGATAATTATAATTGATAATAAGAAACTAGTAAGTTGGGGATTAACATTAAAAATCTGTTAATATCCTTAAAATCACTTTTTACAGCATTTTTGAAATTGGTTTAAGGTTTCTTTACAAAGAAAAAAATGGTCACTTACTTTTAGGAAGGGGTAACACACCCTACCAACTCATCCCTAAGAGACTTTTCAGGGAAGTGCCTGAACGAATTCGTCAAATGGACTATAAAACAAAACACGGAAAATGAGCTCAGAAATGATCCCTCAAATATAAAAGTGTTGGTAAAGAGAATCAGATTTTTCAGCGGTCATCCGGATTTGGTAAAGAAATTGGGCGCCGCTTTGATTTTTAATAACATCTATAAGGAAATTAGAGAAGAACGAGTTCTGATTAGCATGTTTTCGATGGAGTTGTTGCATATTTTTATTATGAGTTTGTCATTACTGGAGACGTCAAACGAAGAGGTATGTAGAGCTGCTAAAGATTTTTTGCACACGCGACGCTACTGTCTCCCTGGTTCATTGTAACGATAAACAAATAACAAAAACATTTTAAACTTGAGGGGGGAGTATCAGCATGCTTGCCAGCCCATAACCTATTACGCGTAGATTTTTTTTTCCAGCGTTCACACAAAATGTAAATAAAATCATTATCGACTGCATATTCTATAGGTTAATTGACATAAATAAATATCAAGGAATTTCATAAATTATTTTCGAAGATTTTTTTAAACATTATTATGTCATTTTTCTTTTACTATACAATTCTCCCAAAATTAGCAATGAATTGTAATATGTCAGATATTACCTAAATAATATGCAGTCGATATTAACTTTACATTTATAACATCTTAATATATTATATATTTAAAAATAAAAACCTTATATAATTTAAAAACCATAAACATAATACACGTCATAAAAATGAAGTAACCATAAAACCTAAAAGAAATAAGTCCATAGGACAAAAAAATTTCAAATATTTATGTTTTTATTTAAACGATTATTTACCAACAAAAATTAAAAAATTGATTTCATTAAAAAAATTTAAAGTCGAAATAAAAACATGGATATTAAAAACAGACAATTTGAAAATATGTTTAGAAATGCTTTAATTAATTATTATTGTTCTGAATAATTTATATTTAAGTAATGTTTTTTACTTAAAAATTATAAATTAATAATTTTATCTACAACCATTTAATAATAGGTGCATAATACTTCTGATAATAATACAACAAGTGTAATTATCATAAAACAACAAGTGTAATTATTATATTTCCCATATGAACTCAACTTTTTTTCTGATAATAAGAGCATTATGCTATCCATAATACAACAAGTGTAATTATTATATTTCCCATATGAACTCAACTTTTTTTCAGGCACTGTATAAATGGATGGTTTTAGATAAAGTATAGTATTTGACTCGCGTCTAATGAACCATAATACACTCGGATGATTTACAACACTCGCCTTTGGCTCGTGCCGTAAACTTCATCTTCGTCTTATTATGGCCTACATTATACGCTCGTTAAATAATATACTGTTATTATAGGTAATTTTATTATATTTCTTCAAAAATAATAATATTAAGTTTATTCAAAATTTAATAATATGATAAATATGTTTATGTTGTCTTCTATAAACTTATTCTTTAATCCCCTGAAGCTGAGCTTGTTAGGGCAAATCTTATTTTTTTGTTTTAGTATGTAAAATCATAAATTATAAATATGCATTAAAAATCAAGTTTTAAAGTAAAAATGTTAATTTATAGTATAAACGCAGTTTTTTTTAAGAAATATATTGCCTATAATAAAATTATTATTTATATAAATTATTCAGAACAATATTATTAATTACAAAAAAACGGCGTTTATACTATAAATTGACATTTTTACTTTAAAACTTGATTTTTATGATTTATGATTTTACATACTAAAACAAAAAAATAAGATTTGCCCCTAACAAGCTTAGCTTCAGAGGATTGAAGAATAAGTTTATAGAAGACAACATAAATATATTTATTATATTATTAAATTTTAAATAAACCTATTATTATTATTATTTAAATGTTAGTTAATAAAAAAAACAATATCAAATAGGTTATAGGTTGGCAATAGATTAAATGACGTTGAGAATTCCACCTTAGTTTTTTAAATGCAGTTTTTAGCTCACATGCAAAATTTCAGCTGCATAAGATAATTTTGATTTTTTACCCACCACTAAAATTTATTTTCCACTAAATGAACACTTTACTGATGACATTGTTCTTTTTTGTCTTAATATTAAGGTGTATTACTTTCAGACACAAACTACGTTTTCAAAAATCCTTATTTTATGAAGTTACCTTATACAGGGTCAAAAACATATAAACTTTGCATCACATACGACCAAATTTTAATAGCCCAATTTTGATTTTGAAGAAAAACACACATTTAATATAGCGCTACTTGCTACTTCAAAGAAAATGTATCTGAAATAAAGCATTGTCAAAACTAAGAAGTTTTTTTTAGGTTGCCCTAAGTCTTATTTTGCAAAAGCGGTGCAATTTACAAAATATGGGTAAAAAATCAAAATTATCTTGAGCAGCTGAAATTTTTCATGTGGGCTAGAAACTGCATTTAAAAAACTTTTTCCAATAACTTTTTTCGATACTTTCAGAAATAACCCTACTTTTGAATAATTTTTTGGAAAAAATTTAAATTTGACAGATAATGCGAGTCACGTGACTACTAGTTTAATTTTCATCTCGATCGAAGCAGAACTTGATGCCAAAGTCAAATTTCGAATAAAGTTATTAATAAAAAAAAAACCATATGATGCGGACTTTACTGGTCACACTGTATAATTGTGGCTTTGTCTATAGGTTGAAAACACAGTTCAACAAATAACGAACGCGATTCGTCATCTAAAACGCGTTTTTGTGGAAAAACCGCAACTATTCCGGGAGAAAGACGATCTGAGGAGGGTTCCTTCGGACATTGAAAATGGTGACCTACACGGACTGTTAAAATGGTTACTTACCATGACGGCAAGTCGAAGCAAGTATTGCCGGTAAGTACACAACATCTAGAAAAATGATAATTTAAATTAATCATGTATGTACAGACTTTGTAGTTATATTTTGGACTGGGTCTCTACCGCTTTCCACTTGGTGTAGTTTTTTCTGTGTATTCGTGTTGTGCTAAGAATATAAATATTTTCAAAAATTGACTGTAGGCAGTAGCTACTGTGCGAGCAAAAATTATTTGCATCAAAGAGGGCCTTGCATCTAAGGACGTGATGCTTAGCCGTAGAGCCTAATATCTGTTGGGTGTCAGTAACTACCTGAATTAACAATCAATCAGTTATTCCGTCATCTTTGACAGTCGTTACAAGTAATTTGATTCATCGCTAATTTTTCCAATTTCTTGAACAATTCACACAATGGGCTTTACGGAACAGCACAAAACATTCATGGTTGAAGCATATTTTCGAAACGGGGTTAGAGTAAATGGTGAGTGGCAATACAATCCGGGTTTTTGCATGGACGATTTTCACGAATATTTTCCTAACGTTGCTTTTATTGCTGGGGATTTTTATTATTGCCTGAAAAGAACCGTGGCTGTGTTTAGGGAAACAGGTTCTATACAACACAAAAAAGGAGCAGGAAGACCATCTGTAAGAACAGAAGAACTTGTTGCAAACGTTCGTGAAATAATGCAAAATACGCCAACAAATTGTATAAGACGCCTGTCCGAAGAAGTGGGAAGATCTTATGGAACATGCAGGACTATTCTTAAGAAGCAGCTAAATTTATTTCTTTATAAAGTGCAAGTATTCCAAGAAATACAAGCCGCAAATTTTGAAAGACGCAGGAATTACTCTCAATGGTTTACCCAAAATTTATTGGAAATAAATAATTTATTAGACCTGACATTTTTTTCGGACGAAGCCTGGTTCCACCTCTCCGGTTATGTGAATTCTCAGAATACACGCATGTGGTGTAGTGAAAATCCCCATTTTTTTTGTAGAGTCCACATTGCACCCTCAAAAAATTGGTGTCTGGTTAGCTGTTTCCCGAAGAAAAATTGTTGGTCCTATTTTTTTCCATGACACAGTTACAGCACAGCGGTATAGAGACAATATTTTAAAACCATTTGTGGAGCAATTACTTGACGACGAACTACGTTTTGGATATTTTTAGCAGGACGGTGCAACCGTCCATACAGCCGCCGAAAGTAATAACCGCTTACGCAATTTTGAACACATTGATCAGTTTTCGATCAGACATTGAATTCCCACTACCATATAGATCTCTTTGTTTAACGGTTATGGATTACTTCGTTTTTCCTCATTTAAAGAACACTAGTTTTAAAACACCAGTTGCAAATTTAGAACAATTACAAGAAAGGATTATCCAAGAATGTGGTAACATTTCTCCAGAGATGCTGGTCAACATCTCGAAAATATGAAGAGACGTGTGAATTTATGCTTGGAGCATGGCGGTGGCCAATTTCAGCAATTTATGTAATTATTTTTCTTTTTCTTTCTGTATATTCTTACTTTGTTAATTTTGTAAACAACAAAAATAAATTTGTATTTGTCTACTTATTTTATTACTCATTAGTTTGGCATATCATGTCATAATATGAATTTGACAAAATTTTAACCTAGATTTGGTTAGATTTATCGTCCCCATATCATTGTGATCTAAACCAAGCCCTACGTTTTTTAATCCAAGCTCTCTTTGATGCAAATAATTTTTGCTCGCACGGTATAGTCTTAATCTTGATAAGCTTTGTCATTGAGAATACTGTATTCTTTGTACAATAAAACATATTTTGATTTGATTTCATTCACATAGGAAGGTCGTTTCGGTGAAGCCCAAGGTGGTGGTTACAGTGGTTGGGGCAATACTCTGGGGTGGGCATATGGAGGGCTTTAGGAAGGAGTCCGATCGAAAATGGCTGTTCTTTAAATTTACGTCCCTGTTTAGTAGTTAGTTCGCTGTTTCCCGGTCGCGGCGCAGTGATCGTCAAGTGTTTGACTTTTTACAGGTTTTTTTATTTTTTATTTTTATCCAATAATTAATAAAATAAGCTTTATTAGATATAATATATACATATCTCAGCCTGTAGAGGGTTTTAGTTAACTAAATTCAATAAAACAGTTGATTATCCCATAAGAACCCATGCATTTTACAGATTTAAAGGAACACATGCGCCCCTGACGGCCATTTTTAAAGCTGCTTTACCGATCCAAAACTTTGCCCGAAACCAATGTATTGCGATCGGACTCCTAACCTAAAGCCCTCCATAGGTGGGCAAAAAGCATCGTTGTTGGTTTACTTGCAAGATTTCGGAACCTCCCCTCAATTACTACTACTATTACTACTGACAATAAAATTTAGGTTTTTTTTTGGAAATTGCAGTAACTTAAATAATTTTCTGGCTTTCCAAAAAAAATATTCTAATTATACAGTGTGGTAATATGAAACTTATTTAATATACATCTTATATTAATTTTTTTTAAATAGTTATAATAGGATCTGATATAGGCAAAAACGTAGCCGTTGTCATTAAAAACAATCGTTTGTAGGGACTTGGCAATGGAACTCTTCGTTGACATTCATCATCGTTTAAGTGGCACTCGGAAATTATCGGAGTTTGTTCAGCAGAATTTTCCAAACCTGAGATCTTTATATGAAGTACAGTTGACGAAAATTCCCACTTTGGAATACATAAACGCACATGAAGATTGTACGTCTGTACTGAAGTGGTTGCAGGCGTTTTTATGTTCCGTTGACGGACACATTTTTATAATGAAGAATTCCCTTTGTGCCGTAGATTTGGAGGATAAGGATAATCTTACCTTTAAAGCGCTCTGCTACTATTTAGAGAAAGTCCATGCGGTTACTATAGAACAAGGTAAGCTTATTTTTTAAATAACTCCAAGCCCGAGAAATATTGTTAAAAAACATGATAAATGATCAGCCACATCGCCCTTACTTTTTCGCTTTACAGAAATATGTACAGGGTCTTCCAACGAGGACTGAACAGGGGCTCATTTTTGAGCTTCCTTGTATTTAAAGAAAAATCCAAAATAGCCAATCGATGTACTTTTTCCTGCAGAATTCAAAAATGAAACCAAAAATTTATTTGAACCAGAAAGAAAAGAGTTAAGCTATGGATAAGGTGTTTTTTAAATGGAACATAGCTTTTTTTATACGATTTTTGGAACGATTGATTTTTTTTTGTCCGTTCTGATTAAAATATTTAATATTGTGACAGCTATTTTTATTAAATTTTATTGTTTTATCCAGTATAAGTTAACTTTAACCTGTTTAAAACATACACTAGGTAATAAAGGTATAATCACCTTTGAATCCTTCAAAGTCAAAAAATTTGACAAATTTACTATAATATTGCCGAAATGAAATATGCATTAGATGAGAGATTGCAGATTGTTATCTTGTTCTACAAATGCCAAGAAAATGCAAGAGAAGCAAGGAGAAGATTTATTGCAAATTTCCACAGAAATATATCCGTCAATAATATTCTAAGGATAAAGAACCTATTTGAGGAAAATAAAACATTACATGATAGAAAAAGAAATCCAGAAAGGAATAGAAATCGATACCGTGCCATTGTGAATTATTTTCGACTGAATCCAACCAAATCAATTTCGGACGCAGTTCGGGACGTTCAATACGGACGGCGGCAATATTATAGTAAATTTGTCAAATTTTTTGACTTTGAAGGATTCAAAGGTGATTATACCTTTATTACCTAGTGTATGTTTCAAACAAGTTAAAGTTAAATTATACTGGATAAAACATTAAAATTTAATAAAAATAGCTGTCACAATATTAAATATTTTAATCAGAACGGACAAAAAAAAAATCACTCGTTCTAAAAATCGTATAAAAAAAGCTATGTTCCATTTAAAAAACACCTTATCCATAGCGTAACTCTTTTGTTTCTGGTTCAAATAAATTTTTGGTTTCATTTTTGAATTTTGCAGGAAAAAGTACATCGATTGGCTATTTTGGATTTTTCTTTAAATACAAGGAAGCTCAAAAATGAGCCCCTGTTCAGTCCTCGTTGGAAGACCCTGTACAGTTATTTATGGAATCAAATCTAACCGATTTTGCCCAGGTTCCCACCGACTAGCCCTTAGAGAAGAGCTATGCTGATTACTTATGTGGACCTGTTGACATCGGTCATTAGGATATGAGCTAAAAATATCCGTGGATATCCCTTTGACGCCTACATATTAATAAAGTTTGATCCACTGAATCAAACGCTGACGTTAGATCGGGTTTATTACATTTACATTATTCACCTCTTTCAAATGACTCCCAAACATACTTCATACACTGCAAGTGGATGAGGGATTGAAGAACTCTATAATTTGTCACTTCCTCAATGTCACCCTTTTTATTATTATTATCAGGTCAATGTTATCTATTAAACATTTCTGGTTTTATACGAATCATAGCGGTTTTTGAAGTGGTTGGTTGTATCGGCAGTAACACAATCATTGGGTAGATTTCTCCATTATCTGTTCACTCTTTTGGGTATGAAGAATTGTCTATAAAGTTTTCTGAAGCGTCCTTGAACCAACTTCCAATTATGCCCTTTAAGGCTTTGATTTGTGTTTAGAGTAAAGAAGTTTAGTTCTACCGAATAACCTATTAGGCCGGCCGTACACAGCCGGAATGTCTATCTGAATTCAGAAACGGAATTAAGAATCTGAATTCAGGAACGGACGGAATTGTATATATTTTTATTATTCAGCACACACATTCTGATTTTTTCAGATTATGAATTTTTCAAATTTTCATTGGTCCGGAATTCAGATTCTTAATTCCGTTTCTGAATTCAGATAGACATTCCGGCTGTGTACGGCCGGCCTTAAAAGTTTCTATTGCATCACCTCCGAGTCTTCTTTGTTTTAGTGAACTTTCTTCATATGACATAATATGTGCTATACTGAGACAAAGCCTGGTGATTCATCTCTGTGTTTGCTCAAGTCCGTGAATGTCTTTGGCAAAGTATGGATTTGACACTGGAGCTGCATAATCCATGATAGGTCTTATGTGTGATTTTGTATATTTTTTAAAGCATCTATGGAGAGAGGGTTTTAAAAGTTCGTGACATCATATTTATTTTTCCCTTAAGAGTATATGTTCGTTCAGACTTGTTGAAGACGACGTGGAGGACACAACATTTGCTTTCGGACAAATTTAAATTCTAATTGGTGCACTACTGTTCTATTTTAATCAGGTCTCTTGAGCTTGAGTGATTCGTGTGTAGAGGGATTATTTCATAATTTCGTGTCGTCGGCAAACTTGACATTGGTGAATTGACGCCAGTTGGTAAGTCGAAGGTATATAAAATAAATATTGGGGTTAAGTCCGGAGCTTGGGGTACTCCTGTAGTGGTCTTAAACCTGTAAGATGTCACGCCCTCAACATTCACAGCACTTGTTCTATTAGTTAAAAAGTCCTTAATCCAGCTTAAAAGATTTCTACCAATGCCATAGTGTTTTAGTTTCAGAACCAATTTGTACTGAGGTACGAGGTCAAAAGCGCTTTTGAAATTTAGGTACCTACATTATGTCTACTCTACAGGTTCTTTTTTTGTCTCACGAGTTTGTTCATGCGTTTACCGATTCAAGGAGATTAGTGGAAGTGGAGCATCCTGGAAGAAAGCCATGTTGACATTGTGAAATAATGATATTCTGCTTAAAGAAGTTTATAAGGTCCTCGGCAATAAGTTTCTACGTGAGTTAACAGAGGTTCAGCTGACCTGTTAGTAGTTTTTGGGATCAAATTTATTACCCTTCTTATATTTAACGGATTTTATCGATTCTTCGTAATTTGCTATATGAGCATGACCTTTCCAGGTTTTAATATTTCAGGAAATGAACCTTCTCTGATACATGTATTGGTTATATATCGGAAAGTGAATTCACGATAAAATCACATGTCTTAACAACAAAAACGTTGATGGATTATATGCCTTCAGTTTCCCGATTACCAACCTAATCAGGCGTAACAAGGGGCATAAAAAAGGACTGCGATCGTTCTATTTGTTTGCATTTTTTGTTTTGTAGTATTGTCCTTTATAATTGCTTATCATTTTATAAATCTGCTTTGGTTTAGAAAAAAGACAAGGCGAAGGTATGTGCCAATTTTTTGAGAAAAAAAACGGCTATTACATAGCGTTTAAAAAGGCAGGAACCTATTAGTATTACAGATAATTCAAAAATCATTTTTAAGGAACATAAATGTCAAATTAAAACATTTTATAATTATTTTAGTTTTAGCAATTATTCCTATTTTTAGCACTAAAACTGGTCCAAAAAAATGCAGCTATACCATACTATACAGCAGTCAATAAGGAACAGTTTTCGACTCTAAAAGCGTCTTGTTGCCTAGCAATTTTAAAACTAATAAGGGTCATAGCAAACGATGAAATTCTATGCCATAAAAGCAACGATTTTTGGAACAATCATCTTTGGAAATTTATTTTAAACGTTATATTTAACCCAGTAATGTTGGGTTTGGACGACAGAGCGACTCAACCGAATTATTTGGAAGTTTTAGAGCTGTTATTGAACAATTTTCCTAAAAAATTAGAGAAAAATAAATTGAACGATTTGGTGCAAGTTTTAAGGGGTTATGTTAGTGATCATTTTGATTTGGACATTGATTTGAAGAGAAATGTTAATCAAAAACAACGAAATATATTAAAAGGTAAGATTTGACTGGCGCCTGTTTAAAGGTTAATAATAATAATATATATCTTTATTCTCAACCAACTTAAAAAGTTAATTACAGAGAATATAACACCAAATATACAATATATAAAATCACAAATAATTAAAATCATGTTTAGTAACTATTAAATATTAGTTAAAACTCATTTCAATTACAGAATTTTAGGTTGGGGAGGAATAAATAGAACTTTGTTTAATGCAAATTTATGATTTATGATTTTACATACTAAAACAAAAAATAAGATTTGCCCCTAACAAGTTCAGATTTAGGGGATTGAAGAATATGTTTATAGAAGACAACATAAACATATTTATTATATTATTAAATTTTAAATAAATTTATTATTATTATATATTATTATTTTTTTTGTAAATGGTTATTATATATATTTAAAAAACAATAATTTCGATTGAGTTATTAATAGTTACTAAACATGATTTTGATTATTTGTGATTTTATATATTGTATTTTTGGTGTTATATTCTTTGTAATGAACTTTTTAAGTTGGTTGAGAGTAAAGATATATATATTATTATTATTATTTGACTATTTAACTCTAGAGTAACCGAAAAATGTTTATTTTTACCTATAGTTCGCGTTTAGAAATTTTTATATTATATTTTTTAGGTTTATTGATGATACAACGCAGCCAACTCAACAATGCGTTTAAAGCAGAAGAATTTTGCTCCGGCCTTATCGACAAACTAATGAATAATTTCTACAACAACATTGACAACAACACCATTTTTATTGGAAGATTGTCCGAAACGACAACCGAACATTGCTCATTGATTTTAAAATTCGCCTTGCATAGTCCTCAGGAGTACAAGTCCCTCCTCTCGCACATATGCAAAGATCAAACTGTCACATCCCAAGAACTGTCAGACATTGACAGTCAGTCGATTTTCGGCGTTTATTTTTTGAATAAGTTCGGTGATGTAGTTGTCAAATTTATCGTGGAAAATTTTGATATGTTTTTGAGTGGATCTGACAATGCCGAGTTAGTTATAAAACTGTCAAGTTTTGTGTTAGGTTATTTGGAAAAGAATAAACAAGAATTCGGTAATGTGTACGGGACGATATCGGATGGAATGTTGGTGAAATGGTTTTGGTTTGAGATGTATTTTGAAGAGAACAATATTGATTCAGGTAATGTTCATTGTATAACTCATTGAGTATGAAACTATAAGAATAGCGGATGTCCGAGAAAAGTTGACAACCCTGTTTTAGACTTATTGGAGGTGGTTTGGCCGCCATTGTGGAGTTGATCGTAACTATAACCTTAAATCTATAGTTATAATGCAGCGCCTCGGCAACAGATGTCTCAAATTCACTGATGTGATGTCGTGGTGTTGCCGCATATCGTATTTTATTGAAATTTTTAATGATTTAAGGATTTTTAACAGACAATAAAATAGAAGGTTCTCAATTCCAGCCGAATGTATGTTTTTGATAATAATATTTATTTTTTTCAAACGGATGCGAAAATTAACTGTATCTAAATAAATATGAGATAAATTAATTCATTAATTAAAGTGTCTTTCGTAATGGGAAATATTTATTTCAATAGACAAAATATTGTGTTGTGTTAACGTTGAAACTTGTTAATATAGCAAATAAAGTAAGTATAGTAGGTATTATTTATGTTATTAAAGGTGGTAAGTATAACTAAAATAGGTTTTATTTCGTCGAAAAATAGCAAAATACGTAATACACTAAATACAAATAAACTGGATGTTTCTTAAGTGAGAAAGTAAAAACCTACTTATTTTAACAATTTTGAAAAGTAGTAATAATTGCAAATAAAAACCAAGTTATACAAACCACACGTCATTCATATTTTACCCATCATGTTGTGAAATAAATTGATTAAAGGCGCCACTGACTTTGAATATGTGTGCGTGCGCATTCCGATGCTGAGCGAGTGAGGCCGATGGAGTGGAGCCAATCACGGGCCAGGCGCGATCGACGTGGAGCCGCCGCGACAAGAGAACCGGAACGAGACAAGCCACAAAAAGTACCAAATATTTTATATTCTTTCCACATGAATAACGCCATTTTGTAATACTAATAACCTGACAACATAATAAACGTAAAATTTTCAAAATCCTTTACTTTTCCCTCCATATACGTGTAGCCTAGGTATGTATTGAACAGTGAGCGTAATCATTTAATTCTATTAGAAATAGAAAACATGACAGTCAATATGTTTTCATGTAATTAACGTTGAAACGTCAAAAGGTTGAAAATATTATATGCTACTAAGCAATTAAAAATAGGAACAATTTTAGGTCTAGATTATACTATAGGTAGCAAAATAAAGGTAAGCTACTTAAATCTAGGATAGGTATAGGTAGGTACTTATGTGAAATCAAGTTTTACGATAAGCTATAAAAATAAATTTAAAAAATTCATACAGCAAGTCAAACAGACAGGCGGCAACAATGTTTTAATTTAGCAGTAAAAAGGCTTGTCGTTAGTGGCTGCATCAACACGCTTTTTGTTGGCGAACTCATTGTGCCATCTATGAATTTAACGTAGCAGATTTAGGAAATCTGCTTATATGGCCTTCTTATAGTTTGATATTCAATGTATAACTAGAATCAACATTTTGGAAACATTGTTTTTGATCCTATCAATTGTAGCAAAAACTTCTACAATCGATTATTTTCATCCAAATACGGGACTTTACATTAGCCAGCTAAACATAAAAGAAAAAAAGAAAACTTGTCATTCGATAGAGAAGGGTAGAATTTAATTCTAAACAACTTTACAAATATATTTTTTTGGATATCTCATCACGTAACCTCATTTTTTGTAAATTCACATTGTTGCGTTCGATGTTGCTGTATTTTTACAAACTAATATGCTAATAAACAATTCAGACCCCCGTACAAGTTTAAAAGATGGTGAATACGATGGTAAAAGAACTTAGCCCAGTCCTGTCTCTGTCGTCAACATCTTAACGTAAAATAGACCATACTTCAACAGGGCGCCATTAATAAGAGGTGACTTAGCCACGATGCGGCGTGTTTCTAAAAAAATTTTTACTTTGGAACAATGGCGGCTCGTGCTCTTTTTATGTGAGCTTAAAACAATAAACCTCGTTAATGCCCCAGCCAGTTTGACGAGGCCGGGCCGGCTTTCTGCTGGAATCGATTTCTATTGATCAACCGAGTCACGTGCTCCGATGGGTTACGGAAGGCGCCGAATCGTTTGCCTTGCCGGGAAGGTAGCTCGCGTCTCGTTTAATTGGTTTCCACAACAGCGGTAGCGTGATGCGTATCGTGCCGTATAGAACATAAAAGGCGCTAAATTTATCGCCTGCCTTAGTGGACTTCCCATTGCAACCGAGCTTGGTAGCCAAAAATAGCTTTAAGGACTAGTACATTGATGAAATCAAACTATTAGAAGCACATATTGACATATTTTAAAAAGTATTACTTAAATATGTTATGAACAGGAAGGTAGCATAAGATTGGAATGCTTGGGGATGAATTTTAAGGGTAGGCGGCGCCTACCCCGACGGCCCCCCACTGGTTTAGAAACAAAGAAGTCATTTTTTCGTTCTGTTACGCATGTTGAGCCGCTCTAACCCAGCTACTCTATGTCCCCTCTAATCCCCTTTTTCTTTTACGAGAAAATCTACCAAGTACATGAGTTTTGAATTGATTTTTCCAGGTCTCGATTTTATCAAACACCTTTGGAGGATGTTCGGTCGCAACTTGGGGTACTGCGAAGACATCCAAAAATGGGTACTGAGTCTCATCACGAGGGACCAGATCATAATGTCGGAACAGGAAGACACTAGTCTATATCTGAATATTTTTATTGTACTGGCGGAAATCGTAATCGATGAAATTGAAAATTTGAGGTAATAATTATTTTTGCCTAATTTAAAGCTTCCTGTAGAGAACTACATGATAAAAAAAAGGCATGGAAATGTTCGATATGTCTATATAATTAGATTTAAAAAATATGTAAAATAATTGCTGTGATTTTTCTTAAATTTTTATGTATTTTAAATATTATTTAATTAAAAAGTTAATATTGTGGCATATCGGACAAGTGTGTGACTGTCTTATATATTGGAATACACAGAGATCCAAGCACAATAGATAACCTGGGACGGGTAGACAACGACGGCCGTTTCATCTCTGTTAGGACTCTACGGGCAGCCATAACCCAAGCAATTCCACAATGGCGATAAAATGTATTAAAAGCTTCTTTGCAAAATCAAAGCGGCCATAAATTCAACGTAGCGCCATTCCAGCGAAATTATATTATCTTGCGCGCATTCTAGTGGGTGCCGGCGTTGATCTGTTTTCTGGTCTGCAAAATGGCAGATGTTTTTGGTGGAAACGCAAATAGCGTTCTATATACTGAATTATGATTCACTTTGCGGTTTATTTAGTTGCCTACCTTTTGATTATACCAGTGTGACTGCCTTTTATATTGGAGTTAATTCCGCTGGGATGGCGCTACGGTGTATTGATGGCCGCGTTCCTTTTGTAAAAAGGCTTTTAATACAGTTTACCGCCGTTATGGAATTGCTTGGGTTATGGCTGCCCGTAGGGTCGTAACCAGGACGAGACGGCCGTCGTGGTCCACCCGCCCCAGGGTATCCATTGTGCTTGGATCCCTGTGTATTAGAGGTGGGCTTAAGAGTTATTTTTGAATCACCGGTATACCGGTGACTGTTATTTTAAATTAACTGTTATTTTAAACAGTTACCAGTTATTTTCAAAAAATGAGATTTACTAAGGTGAAGGTGTCAATTTAAATAATCGACTTTTTCTCTTTTTAAGTATTTTATTGGCGCCAAATTAAAATAGCTGTTTAGAGTAGTGAAGACGTGAAATTATCTTGTAACTATTTAACACCTTTCCTTTAAGCATAAGCATCCTGCAAACCAGGACTATCAAATATCAGAGAAATAACGTTCATTGGAAATTAATCATACCTTACCGTTACCGCCCACAAAGTGATATGAAAATTATCCGATTACTAATAATAACCATGCTATTTTTTAATATCCAGTTATTTAACAGCGAGAGAAGGCTGCATGAGCCGGCGACTTAAGCAGCGGCAGTGCTGTGCGATCAGTTGGTATATGAATCACTAGTAGTTGCTTCACATCCTATTACTAAAATAACCATGTTATTCTTTATCCAGTTATTTAGAAAATAACAGCGTGCAGCGAAAGAAGGCTGCCATGAGCCGGCGAACTCAGTCGGCAGTGCGATGTGCGAGCGCTTGGTATATTGAATAACTGGTAACTGCTTCAGATCATATTTAATCACCGATAGCGACTGTTATTTCTTAATAACCGGTTACTTTTGTGACAGTTATATCGTCACACCTCTACTGTGTATTCCAATATACCGGGTGTAACAGGATCATGGTACACCCCCCGTATCTCCGTTAGTTTTACAGGTAATTGATTGAAATTTGGGATATCCCATATACATAAAAGAGGCACTTTTTGACCTACAAATGATTTTTTTTCACTTCCGGTTTCGCCGGAAGTGACACCAACTTTCGATTTTTAAATGGAACACCCTGTATATTATTACATTTTTGAATTCTGCATAATTTTCTGAATCCAATGATACCACAAAAGTGACATTTCAAGCGTAAGAAATATTTATTTTTTAATTTTCCATTTAAGTGTGCCATGACGGTTCCGATTTATTCCAATTGATCCGTCTAATGCTAGAAAAATCGAAGTCCCTTCAAAAATACTAAATTGCGTTTTTTATAAGCAAATAAAATTCATCGTAATCGTTTTTAGGGTAACACTCAATTTTTCCAAATGGAACCATATTGGTACCGTGGTACCATTTCTTAGTACTATTAATAAGGAATTTATTCATACCTGGTAATAACATGTGCGATAAATACAATCAAAATTATAGGTAAAGGAAAATACAATTATTTTGTTTTAATTTAATGCTAAGAAGTTACTATGGTGAACAAAAATAACAACAAATGTAAAGACTTTTCCAATACACAATAAAAACACCGATACACCACCGAATACTTATTTGACAATCTGAATAATTTCATTGTTTTCAAAGCTACCTTAGTAACTTCTTAGCATTAAATTAGAACAAAATAATTGTATTTTCTTTTACCTATAATTTTGATTGTATTTATCGCACATGTTATTACCAGGTATGAATAAATTCCTTATTAATAGTACTAAGAAATGGTACCACGGTACCAATATGGTTCCATTTGGAAAAATTGAGTTTTACCCTAAAAACGATTACGATGAATTTTATTTGCTTATAAAAAACGCAATTTAGTATTTTTGACGGGACTTCGATTTTTCTAGCATTAGACGGATCAATTGGAATAAATCGGAACCGTCATGGCACACTTAAATGGAAAATTAAAAATTAAATAATAAATATTTCTTACGCTTGAAATGTCACTTTTGTGGTATCATTGGATTCAGAAAATTATGCAGAATTCAAAAATGTAATAATATACAGGGTGTTCCATTTAAAAATCGAAAGTTGGTGTCACTTCCGGCGAAACCGGAAGTGAAAAAAAAATCATTTGTAGGTCAAAAACTGCCGCTTATTGGGGATATGGGATATCCATCAATCAATTACCTTTAAAACTAACGGAGATACGGGGGGTGTACCATGATCCTGTTACACCCGGTATATAAGACAGTTACACACTTGTCCGATATGCCACAATATTCACTTTTTAATTATTTTCTAGGACAATAATATATTATCTTCTAAATATTATTTAATGTTTTTATCTTTTTTTAGTGTTGGATTAGAAAAAGTAAAAACCAAATTGGAACCTGTCATATTGTCCAAGTCCGAAAGTAACACTATGGCAGAAAAATTATTGACTACTCTACCCACTGTCAAATGTCTAACTATATTCAAATTTTTGATCGAATTCTACATAGACAATGTACAAAACGTCAAAAGCGACATCGATTTGACATATTTACTTAAACGTTTTATGTTAAATAATAGCGAGGAAACCCACGAAACGATTTTGCAAACAATTTATGAATTTAGTCTTGAAGACAACAAAACTTTCGAACAAAAGAAAACATTGGCAGACGTTGTGTTGCCGCATGTTTTTAAAAATAGCAGCTACAAAACTTTCGAAAGGTTTTTCGAGCAAAACATTGTTAAAATTCAGGACGATTTGAGAAACACCACGGATTGTGGAAACGGAATTGTCACTTTTCTATTGGTCGAGATGTTATTTTTGAGAATTCCTGTTGGTTCTGAAGAACGAACATATTGTTCAATTAGTGAGGCCTCTGGGAACCAGAAATTGCGGGCGAGCTTGCTGAAGTTAGCTTTGGATGCGTTTAAGAATCGTAGTAATGAAGGTAAGACGTTTAAATATTTCTAAGACTTGTGTAGCGTATTTTGCTGCTTTTTATAAATAATAATAATAATAATAATAATAATAATAAGTTTATTTAAAATTTAATAATATAATAAATATGTTTATGTTGTCTCTATAATCTTATTCTTCAATCCCCTGAAGCTGAGCTTGTTAGGGACAAATCGTATTTTTTGTTTTAGTATCTAAAATCATAAATATGAATTAAAAATCAAGTTTTAAAGTAAAAATGTTAATTTATAGTATAAACGCAGTTCATTTTGAAGAAATATATTACCTTTCATAAAATTATTAATTTATAATTTCTAAGTAAATAATATTACTTATATAAATTATTTAGAACAATATTAATTAGGTAATTAAAGCATTTCTAAAAATATTTTCAAATTGTCTGTTTTTAAAATACATGTTTTTATTTCGACTTAAAATTTCTCTAATGAAATAAATTTTTAAATTTTTGTTGGTAAATAATCGCTTAAATAAAAACATAAATATTTGAAATTTTTTTGTCCTATGGACTTATTTATTTTAGGTTTTATGGTTATTTCATTTTTATGACGTGTATTATGATTATGGTTTTTAAATTATTGTATAAGGTTTTTATTTTTAAATATATATTAAGATTTTATAGACGTAAAGTTGTCTTATGTTCAACTTTTTTGTTTCTGAATATAATTATTTTGAAGGATAAAGATAATCTTTATTAATGTTTAGAAACCTTTTTTGTAATATTTTTAATTTTTTAACTAAAGTTCTATTTATTCATCCCCAACCTAAAATTCCGTAATTTAAATGAGTACTACTAACGCGTAATATAATATTTCCATATGTCTTACATTTAAATTTTTTTTAATGTTTTTTAAAGTCGGTAGTAAACTTCTTAATTTTTTTAATTAAGTATTCTAAATGAAAATTCCAATTTAATTTACTGTCAAAAATAATTCCTAAATATTTTATTTTATTAACTTTACAAATTTGAATTCCTTCATTTATTTGAATACTATTCATATTTCGTGGTAGGTTATTTAGGTTTAAAGTAAAAGGAATATACTTTGTTTTATTAAAATTAAGTGTTAAAGAAGTTGAATTAAAGTAGACTGTAAACTTTAACGCATAATTTGAAATATTTTATAAAAAATTGTAAGAGGTAAAGAAAATAAATTGATAGTTATTAACAGGCAGAGAAAGTAATAGTTCGAGGAAACCTCATCATCATCTTGTGTTGCTTTAGGGATAGTAATACAATACTTGCTTGCTTCATAGAAATTACCTTGTATCTGTTTTCGTATTAGTTTTTTAAAATAACTTATTAATAAAACTGGATCCGTTCTTAATAACAATAAAAGTGACATATAACTGAACATATTCGAGAAAAAACGTTTCGCGGCTTTATTTCTTCTCCTTCAACTTCTTCGGCTAGGCTAATAAATTGTTTTTTTTTTTAGAAAACGCCGAATACTTAAGATTGTACAAATGCAGCGCATACAAGGCTCTGGCATCGATAATAAGTAATTCTATCAAGAACGAGAATTTTTATGGGAAACTTTTCGTTAGAGAAGAGAATAATCGGGATGTTTTGTGGAATGCATTGATTGACAACAAAATAACGTACAATTTCCCTGTGGACTTCGATAGTTATCCGAAGAAGAGAAAAATTCTGATAAATATTAGGGACGAACTGAGGCAGCAAGCTGAGCACAATAGGTCCAAGTCATTTAAGTAAGTAAAACGTATTTTGTTTTAAATTCAATTTCCTTTATATTCAGGAATATTTAGTACCGGCGACTGCCGTTCACTCCACCTCCAATCTTTACAGCAGTGTGGTACAGGCATTTTACTTGAAAACATACGGACAAACGCGTACAAATAAATTAATCTATTCTAATTCAAGAGTAAAACTTGAACGAAAGGTCAGTGTTCATCTTTCATATCTTCTTCAAATTTGACATCTAGTTGACGTATTTAGAAGACGCGTTTTGTTTATTTTATATTTTTTATTATTCAGAGGAAAGCAATTAGAATTATTTAAAAATTATCTGAAAAATAGACCAACTTATGTTCAAAGAGATAAAGATAAAAGCTATCCAAAAGTATTTAAATATTGTGTTCCTCAAGGAACAATTTTAGGACCATTATTTTTTAATATTTATATTAACTACTTATTTAGTATAAATTGCGATGGACAAATTCATAATTTTGCAGATGATACTACAACTTTTAATACCTATACAAATTGGGACAACTTAAATAATAAAATAAAAAAGATTTTAAAATTATAAAAAATTGGTTTGATAACAATTTAACAATTAATTTTAATAAAACATATTTTATTCCTTTTACTTTAAACCTAAATAACCTACCACGAAATATGAATAGTATTCAAATGAATTAAGACATTCAAATTTTTAAAGTTAATAAAATAAAATATGTAGGAATTATTTTTGACAGTAAAATAAATTGAAATTTTCACTTAGAATACTTAATTAAAAAATTTAGAAGTTTACTACCGATTTTTAAAAACAATAAAAAATTTTTAAATGTAAGACATATGGAAATATTATATTACGCGTTAGTTAAAACTCATTTAAATTACGGAATTTTAGGTTGGGGAGGAATAAATAGAACTTTAAAAAATTAGAAATATTACAAAAAAGGTTTCTAAAAATTATATTTATTAAAGATTATCTTTATCGTTCAAAAGAATTGTGTATATTCAGAAACAAAAAAGTTGAACATAAGACAACTTTACATTTATAACATCTTAATATATATATATTTAAAAATAAAAACCTTATACAATTTTAAAACCATAATCATAATACACGTCATAAAAATGAAATAACCATAAAACCTAAAATAAATAAGTCCATAGGACAAAATTTTTTAAATATTTACGTTTTTATTTAAACGATTATTTACCAACAAAAATTAAAAAATTGATTTCATTAAAAAAATTTTAAGTCGAAATAAAAACATGGATATTAAAAACAGACAATTTGAAAATATTTTTAGAAATGCTTTAATTAATTAATATTGTTCTGAATAATTTATATAAGTAATATTTTTTACTTAAAAATTATAAATTAATAGTTTTATTATAGGTAATATATTTCTTCAAAAAAACTGCGTTTATATACTATAAATTAACATTTTTTATTTTAAAACTTGATTTTTAATGCATATTTATGATTTATGATTTTACATACCAAAACAAAAAATAAGATTTGCCCCTAACAGGCTTAGCTTCGGGGATTGAAGAATAAGTATATAGAAGATAACGTAAAAATACATTTATTATATTATTAAATTTTAAATAAACTTATTATTATATTACTTTAGGTTTATTTGGAAAAAACTACATAAATACAATGAAATTAAAGAAGAAACAAGCATACGCGATTTAGATAGTTAGAAAGAGGAAAATGTATAAAGAAATTATCGACGGCTCTAGTGCTTTCGACGTGCACGTGACCGTTAACGCCGCCGGTTCTCGGTTTGTCCCGGGTAACTATAGAAATACACTCGAACCGTGCTCCCTGAAATAATATATATGTTAAGCAATCGTTTACAGAATCGCTATATAATTAACAGTAATGTTTTTCTAGGTATATTGCATCTCAGAAGCTTTTTAACAGTTCACTGAGTGAAGATGTGACGAAATTCGATTTCACGAGCACCGTTCTAAGAACTGGCACTATTTCTAATAAAGTAAACGGCGATAGTAACGAGGAAGAAGAACATGCTGCTGAAACGAAGTTAATTCAGGTAAATGTACACAGCGTTCATACAGTACTAGCGGATTGTTGGATACGTTGCTTTGAATCCGCTATCGCAACAAAGCAGCGGGTATCATATAAAATGCAAACTCTGGTGCTTTCTTAAGTTATTACTTTCTCTTTCAATAAAAATGTAATTTATCTGCTAGCTTTGTTCCTAAATATAATACCAATCATTATTAAAAAATGTATCTATTTTATTACAGATCGCTAATAATACTTACAAAATCTTTTCATGGACTTTGCGTATATAAATACTTTGGGGGTAGAATTTATTGAAATACTGCATACGTCAAAAAAGTCCGTCAAAAGATATTTTTTTCGATATAAATTTTTATCCCTTCTCCCTCTTTTCTTCTCTTTAGGGGCCCAGGCGACGTTAAAAAAAAAAGCAAATGCGTGTTTCATTACTTTTGTATTTTTCGAATGTAAATTTCTATACCCCCTTTTAACCCCTTTTCATCCCTTTAGAATTCAATTTTCAAAAAAATAAGTAATATTTGTTTTAATTATTGTATATTAGAGCATTATTTGTGCTGAGTTTGGGGGGCGAGTTTCGAAGAATCTCTTCTGGATGCCTACGTTATAATGATAAATGTCACTAAAAATATGCTTTAAAGACGGGACAAATTGCTTCATGCGCAGAAGGAGTTATTAATGTAAATAAATAAAACTCTTCGTTTGAAAAATGATAGAATTGTAATAAAATGTTTTACCTATTGCCATTTAATAATGGCAATGATGGGCATAATTTTTGTGATGGTATGCTAGGAACTTCTCATAAAACATATAGGACTATTATAAATTCTTAATAATCCGAAAGCCACAACTATAATTTAATTAATAACCAAAATCGCCAATAGCGCATCGTGATTTATATAATTAATATGAACGTACATATATATCAGACAGCCGTAGTCCAACCACGTATGGTGTTTCAGCTTCATTGTAACAAAATGAATCTCATTATAACTAAAAATAAGTTACGGCGAAATATCTTACCAAAATCACTTGCAGACTCCCAGACTATCTAATATCATTTACGTCGCGCCGCGTTGCCGTTACTATGGAAACGAGAAGTGTCAATATACCTAGGTGTCTTGATTTGAATGTTTTAAGTTTCGCTTTGTGTGTTTAATAAGTAATAAAACATATAAGTATAAAAATACTTTGTTATTAGGGTGAACTATATCTTGAAGCAACAGAAATTAATAACCACGAGTTGATGGGTACCGTTTGTGGCATTATCGACCACGTTTTTAACACTGGTATTTGTCAATTGCCGGGAGAAGACGAAGAAATGGTGGAGTTTCCACAGTGGATGGAAGGTACACAAAATATACTTAACACATATGAATAAATCCACAAAATAAAATTTCGCCTCTGCTGAACCATATTAGAGATTTTAAATTACATTTTTTGCACTTTGACAGGCTTACAGCTTATTTATGTTACAACTTGGAGAAATACCGCGTAGCTCATCTTAGTTTCTCGTTCTTTATAAAAAAATGCTAAGTGATTAACTTAAATGGAAATATAAAGCTGACCGCCCGTTAAAAGAATTGTCGGGTTCAGAATGTTTTCTGATCTGCTTCTATTCGATAAGGGGTGAACTACCAAAGCTATATACAGGGTGATTCACGGTGGATGATTTGAAAATGTCATCATTTACATAAACGGATATGCTCTATCTATCATCAGTGTTATTGTTACTTCTACTGTGCGAGCAAAAATTATTTGCATCAAAGAGGGCTTGGATTAAAAAAACGTAGCGCTTGATTTAAATCACAATGATATGGGGACGATATATGTAACCAAATCTAGGTTAAAATTTTGTCAAAATTATGTTATCACATGATATGTCAAACTAATGAGTAATAAAATAAGTAGACAAATACAAATTTATTTTTGTTGTTTACAAAATTAAAAAAGTAAGAATATACAGAAAGAAATAGAAAAATAATTACATAAATTGCTGACATTGGCCACCGCCATGCTCCAAGCATAAATTCACACGTCTCTTCATATTTTCGAAAGTGTTGCCCAGCATCTCTGGAGAAATGTTACCACATTCTTGGATAATCCTTTCTTGTAATTGTTCTAAGTTTGCAACTGGTGTTTTAAAAATAGTGTTCTTTAAATGAGAAAACGAAGTAATCCATAACCGTTAAACAAGGTGATCTAGGCGGGAATTCAATGTCTGATCGAAAACTGATCAATCTGTCGTCGAAAAATTGCGTAAGTAGGTAATAGTTTCGGCGGCTGTATGGGCGGTTGCACCGTCCTGTTGAAAATATGCAAAACGTAGTTCATCGTCAAGTAATTGCTCCAAAAATGGATTCAAAATATTGTCTCTATACCGCTGTGCTGTAACGGTGTCATGAAAAAAAATAGGACCAACAATTCTTCTTCGGAAAACAGCTAACCAGGCACCAATTTTTTGAAGGTGCAAGGTGGACTCTACAAAAAAATGTGGATTTTCACTACTCCACATGCGTGTATTCTGAGAATTCACATAACCGGAGGGGTGGAACCGGGCTTCATCCGAAAAAAATGTCAGGTCTAATAAATCATTTGTTTCCAATACATTTTGGGTGCAACATTGAGAGTAATTCCTGCGTCTTTCAAAATCTGCGGCTTGTATTTCTTGGAATACTTGCACTTTATAAGGAAATAAATTTAGATGCTTCTTAAGAATGGTTCTGCATGTTTTATAAGATCTTCCCACTTCTTGGGACAGGCGTCTTATACAATTTGTTGGCGTATTTTGCATTATTTCACGAACGTTTGAAACAAGTTCTTCTGTTCTTACAGATGGTCTTCCTGCTCCTTTTTTGTGTTGTATAGAACCTGTTTCCCTAAACACAGCCACGGTACTTTTCAGGCAATGATAAAAATCCCCAGCAATAAAAGCAACGTTAGGAAAATGTTCGTGAAAATCGTCCATGCAGAAACCCGGATTGTATTGACACTCACCATTTACTCTAACCCCGTTTCGAAAATACGCTTCAACCATGAATGTTTTGTGCTGTTCCGTAAAGCCCATTGTGTGAATTCTCCAAGAAATTGGAAAAATTAGCGATTAATCAAATTACTTGTAACGACTGTCAAAGATGACGGAATAACTGATTGATTGTTAATTCAGGTTGTTACTGACACCCAACAGGTATTAAGCTCTACGGCTAAGCATTACGTCCTTAGATGCAAATAATTTTTGCTCGCACGATATATGACCAAATTTTCAGAACGATTCGTAACTTAATTCGTCGTTTACGTCTAACGTACCATCCACCGTAAATATCCCTGTATATTAGAAAGAAATGTGCCGGGTGAAGGTATTAGCAGATTTTAAAAAATTATAAGCATAACCTCATTCGAGCCCGCTTACACGAATAGTCTGTAAAATGCCAGAGACAAAAAATCGACGGTTGAAATTGCTGATTCTTTATTCAGCATACTCGCGTTTTGTAAAATTGTTTTTTTATCGTCAATATTACCGTAAAAATTAGTGTTAGCCAAATTTTTGACGAGTAGTTTTTATTTATTTTTAGGCATCAGAAGGCTTCTCCTAAACCCCGATACATCTAAAAACGTAAAGATATTTTGGGTAAAAGTGATTGACAACATGATCCATGTATTTAGACATTTTGCCAGGTACTTCATGGAACCCTTACTACAGTTTCTTAACGACAAGATTGCTGGAAATAGTATCAATTATTTTGTTACTGATGTGGTAAGTGCTGTAATGTTAAATTAAATCTCCCGGGCCCAGTTTCAGATCGTTTTAACAGGTTAATATGGAAAAACTGGTTTCTCTTCAAAAGCCAGTCCTTCACCTACTTTGTCCTTTTCCTTTTTGATTTTATGGCTAAAGACATTTATCTTTAGATCTGTACAGCTTATCTGGGCGCAAACAAAAGTTAAGTTTAATGGGTGAAAAAATACGTCTGTTCGCACGGATGGCCGGTCATATCCCTTGGCGCCCAACAGGGATGGGCATGCGCACAACCAACAACTCCTATAAACAAGGACACAGCGCTTATTTGTGACGTCATCATTCGGAGTCATATAAATAAATGACCTATTATATGTTTTTCGGGATTTATACAAGGATTTATATTTTTGTGGGACTTTTAAATGTACCTATACACTTGAAACTATCGTTCTTTACATATTTAAGCTGGCATTTAAGTAAATTATGCGTTACTTAAAACATAACATAAGTGAGAAAACCTATATCTAGATAGATAAAATTACCTAACTAATTAATTTGTCTTAGATGCTTTACTGTCTTTTTTTAGATACATACATACCTACCTATTATGTTAAGATAAATATTTATACAATTTATAAAAAATAATAATCCATTAAAGTGTCTACCGAGGAGTCTACCATCGCTTTTACTCGCGACAATCACCACCTATCGAATTTATTTCCAGATATATTTGCTTATTTAAAACTAATAAAGTAATTTTGGTACATTCTATACTATTAACAATCTCGAAGATAAAGATTTCAAAAATATTACCAGGCGTTCGGCTGTCACCCAATATCACAAGTAAAATTTAATTAAGCAGGTATAAATCTGGTATCACTAAATAGTTAGAAGAACAAACGTTGTTTGTCTTGTAAAATATTTTTATAAAAAATACTTCGTATATGAATCTTTACTAAATTTTATTGTTATATGTAAATGTTTACCTATTTTATTAACACTTGGAAATACCAAATAACCCAAACTATCTGTTTCTATTGAAAAATGTCCCGAAGAATAGGTCATTATACAAATTTTATTATATGAAAAAACTTTGTAAGTGTAAATAAAATAGGTAAATATTTAGAGTAAATTTTATAGTTTAAGATAATTTAAATCATTCATTCATTTGTAACCATCTGACGAAGATACTGTGTGTCGAAACAATTGATATGGTATAACAATAAAATTTAGTGAAGATTTATACACGAAGTACTTTTTATAGTTGTTATAATGGATCTTCATCAAGTAACTGCTACTTCTATACAATTTTTAAAAGATTTTTAATTTAGGTCTTTCATTGGGAGAAAATAATATTTAAAGTTGGCCTATTTATACTAACTCAAATTATAGTATATTTTGATAACGAAAGGACAGTCGAAAAATTTCTTACATGAGAAACCGAGTTCAAGGATAGGTCTTTTAATATTTTTTAAATTGAAGTAAATCGTATGGGCGGTTTCGGAGAAATTTGGTGACTGCGTAGGGCAAAAATTGGGTTTATTTTTACATGCGTTAAAGTTTTTGATAAGTAATTTGGACAAATGGGAAATTTATTAGGTACGCTGTTATGTTTTAATCTTGGTAAATTTAATTTAACAGAAACGATCTCACCCGTTTTCGTGTCCTGTTGGGAAATCTTCGAAATAAAATACTCTTATATGAATTGCACTCCGCCATTGTAGGCTGTTTTCCTCATTTTTGGAAGACCGAATCACCCGCACTGTTGAACCGGTGGGATAATTACCCTTACAACTGACTACACAACATCGATACGGCATTTCAAAACTATTTCAAACACTATTTGAACATTTGAACCGGAAACCTCTATATTTTTCACTAAATACACGAAAATTAAACCACCGGTGCGATAAGTGACGCCATTTCGGCAAACATTTGAAACATACTACAGCTGTTGCAACGTTGCCAGATCGCGCAGAGGCGTTTTTCATGTCTATTATACGATTACTAACAATAATTATTAGTTCTTTTTTTACTTAACTAAAATACATCCGATAAAGTACCTACTTTTGTAAAATTATGTTAGACCTGTGGTAATAACTAAGTTGACATAATTATAAACGTAAACATATTACATAAAGGAAACCTATTTGAAAGCAAATCAGGAAATATGGATGATCTGACCATGTTGCCACGATCACCTGTTAACGGACGGAAAGCAAGGCCGACTAGATTAAATGATGCCAAAACGTAATATTATGATTACGTAGCGTGACGTCACAACCAAATTTCTTTAGAGCGCTATGTCCTTGTTTATAGGAGTTAGTTGTTGGCACAACCCTTTTGTTATTAGGTTCTCCTTCTTTATCGACATCATATAAATACACTCCAGAACCGGTTCGGCACCATTTTTGTTGTTACGTTTTCTCTGTGGAAGAACGCTTCGCGAACAAATCGCATAATCGTATGAGAAATATAGATGGGCATACTTAATAGCGTCAAGGGAGGAGGAAAAAATATTTACTGAGCTGAGATGATTTTTTAAAAGGAACGCTCAATTTTGCTTGTTAAAAGCAACTAAAAGGAGCTCGGTTATTGATGATTGTGGTTAAATTAAACTTTTTCAAATTCTAGATCAAGCAATTTGTGCTTGAAAATGTTTAACACGTTCCCACGTTTTTGGCAAATTGTTAAATGTTACCGACTAATATTTGACTTGAAGTAAGGTACCGCGATAATATGGAAGATTGCTTTTTTTTATTTCGATTTGATAAGGGTAAGTTTAATTGACTTGTTCTCTTACTTTTCAAACTAAAAACACGACGGCGAATCATTTTTTAGAAACAAAACATTAAAAACGATTTTCTAACCTAAAAATCTTATATGTTGGCAGCCACTATAAAAACACCAGAAATCACTACATTTTCCCCCAACTTCGACACAAATTAGAACAAGTTCCAATTTCATGACAATAAATTATGGCAAGAAGTTGGGAGCAAATTTGAGCTGTTTTTACGTGAAAATAAATTAAAAATCAACTTTTACAATTTCTTGAGCAAGAACTTCGTTTTTAAAGCCCGGACCTGTCTATTTTCCCATTCGTTTAATAACAATTTAGCAGTGCGCATGCCTATTCCTGTATGGCTTGATTTATATGCGCAAGGCCATAAATTTGCCACTTTTATGATTATTGTTTGCTTATCTAAAGATACATGTCTATGGGCTAATGGCGCCACCATTTCACAAAAATATATTGTTTTCATAATTACGTAGTTTTTTGTTGAAATGATGAACAAAACTGCAGTCGCGTTTACCATTTTGCTCGACGAGCAACGCTGCAAAGCTGCCAACAAAGCCGTAATATGTGGGCTACTTAGAATGGACCATAATACAATTATTAAATTTTGTGTTGTATTTATTTTTTGTAGATTGTGATACTCGCATCCTGGACGTCGCAAGTTCAGCCCAACGAGAATGAAGCTCAGTCAGCCTCGAATTTGCTGCGACATTTCATTGAAAGTCTTTCAAACGAAAGACGCGACGCATTCAAATATAACATGGACTTGATTAAACTTTTTGTGGAAAATTGGAAAGAATTTATTACGGTGCCTTACGACAGTCTATTGGCTAAATTGAATTTTGAGATTAGCGATAGAAAGGTCGAGATTGGGATACATCTTACTTCGATATTTTTGGTAAGAGAAAAATCTGTCGATGAAACGTGGCCAGCAGAAAATAAATGATCTCTATTTAATATAACATAATAATATATGTATATCTTTATTCTCAACCAACTTAAAACGTTCATTACAGAGAATGTAATACATACCAAATATACAATATATTAAATCACAAATAATAAAAATCATGTTTAGTAATTATAAATATTTTCATCGAAATTATTTAAAAAATAATTTTTTTGATTTTTTAAAAGTCCATAATTTTGATATATCTTTAATTTTTTTCGGCAAACTGTTGTAAATTGTTATTCCTTTATATAATATTGATCTTTTGCCAAAAGTACTCTTTACCATAGGTGTCTAAATATGATGGTTTTGTCTCGTGATGTGAATAATGTTGGTTGAAGGAAATATTATATCCGATTGTTTTTCTTTAATAATAGAGTGTATTAGAATGCATAGTTTTAATTTATAAAGCTTTTCTAAATTTAAATATCCATTTGGTTCATACAAATTTATAGTTGGTTTTAAAAAAGGAAGTTTATGTATCCATTTAATTATTTTGTTTTGCAGTTTTTTTAATGACTGAAGTAATTTTTTAACAATAAATAAATATTTCCTCGAATTCCAATATTGTATAGGCATTTAAGTAACATGTGATTGACTGTATCAAAAATGCTTTACATAAATCTAAGGAGGTAGCATTTTTGGTTGCTAACAACGTTTTGTTGAATATTTTTGATAATATCTGCAACTGCAACTTCTGTATCTCTAATAACATCCGAATGCACCGTAAGCAAATTTTGCGGATTAGTTAGGCAAGCCAGGATTAGGTTAAATGTTTACATGCACCGCAAGAACAATGTGATTTAAGCTTCAGATGATCTAATCGGTCAACGAAGCGTGGATTAGCGATTGATTCGATGCAATTTTTTTTATTATTTCGGGATAAAATGGAGTTTATAGAGGACGAAATATTCATTGATGATGACTTACACCCGAATGCACCGTAAGCAAATTTTGCGGATTAGTTAGGCAAGCCAGGATTAGGTTAATGTTTACATGCACCGCAAGAAAAATGTGGTTTAAGCTTCAGATTATCTAATCGGTCAACGAAGCGTCGACGTCTAACCTCAAAGTCAAATTTTGGCACTATTTTTTTTGCAATTTTTTTATTATTTCGGGATAAAATGGAGTTTATAGAGGACGAAATATTCATTGATGATGACCTAGATATCCCCGACATCATCAACTTTGGTTTTCCTCGCAGAATCTACGAAAGAAGTGATTATTTTGTCTCAATGGACAATTATTCATTTTTTCGAAGATTTCGCCTCACAAAACCTACAGTTCTCAGCTTTCTGGAAAACGTAGAAGAAGAAATTAAATTCCAAAATGACTTGTAAGTTTATAAATGGAAGGGCGTGAAATGGGATTAAATGGACTCTTGGTGATTACTCCTGGATCTACTATAATCTTATTTGTTTTAGAAATAATAGTATAACCCCGATGAACCAGTTCCTGGCCACATTGCGTCTATACTCTTGTGGAGGGCATCAGAGTACAATTGGAGATTTTTTTGGCTGCCATCAGAGCACGATTTCCAGAATTTTAAATCGGGTTACAACGGCCATTGCAAGAACAATTAAAAACAAAAGAATTCTTCGTGAACTCGCTTCCAAGCTTCAGATTTATCACCATTCGAAACTTTGTTTGTTTTTTTGTCTTCGATGAAATAGGCATGTTTTAGCAGTATTCTGAGACTCCTGGGAAAAAATTGGTGATTCTTTTTGCGTTTTCACTCATTTTTGAAAATTAAACAAAAAAAACAAATAAAACAAACTTGCGATTGTCAGATTTCTAATCCGAATTAGATAATCTACTGACTGTGCATAGCTACGGACAAAAGATTACAAAAACTGGATCGGGGAACTGGGATTACAATCCACAAACGGTGCATTCGGGTGTAAGTTTACGAAACCCATGTTGAAATTGAGAGAATTTTTCTTCTTCTAGAAAATTTTAAAAAAATTTCAAAAATCTTTGAAAATGTGGGTAAAACAGAAATTGGGCGATAGTTACTACTAAAATATTGTTCTGCATTTTTAAAAACTGGTGATACTTTTGCTATTTTTAATTTATCTGAAAAGAACCCGGTTGTAAAAGACATTTTGATTAGATGATGTAATATAGGAATAATTATATTATACTTTAGAGGTTTAATAATTTTGATGGAAATATTATCAAATCCCGTTGCTTTCTTCGAATTAAGCTCATCAATTATTTTGCCTATTTCTTCAAATGTGATATATTCTTTATTTAAAAACATAGAACTTGAATTTATTTCTACATCTGGATAATTTTATCTTTTATTCATTGGAAGTTTCTTGGCCAAATTTTCTCAAAAGGTACCTATTCACGTTCAGTCGGCCGTCAGTCCGTGGATTGTCCGTCCTGGCCGGCCGGCCGTTATCGAAAGTCAAACTACACGTACAGTTTTATTCACCGATTACGGCCGGAGGATTTCTGCCGGATTCGATAGCGGTCTTCAGTTTTTGTTATTTCACTATACACGCGCAGTTATTTCGACAGGTTAAACATGTCGCAAGAACAGTGCGCAGCGGCAATTGTTGTTATTTCACACGAACAAAGAAAAAGGAGAAGAAAAACAATTTGGATGAAAGACTGGCTAAAAAGACGTTGCACTTTCTCCCACATGAAGCTTGTACGAGAACTGAGGCAATCGAGTGCAAGTGATTTAAAAAACTTTATTAGGATGAATGATCATTGCTTCGAGTATTTATTAAAACCGTATATCACAAGAAAGGACACCGTAATGCCTTTTACAGTTCTTTTCTGAACGCACTTTTCATATTATTTATCTTATGTTTCACCGAGTCTAAAGTAGCTTCGACATCTACTGTTTTATATAGTAAAAGTAATTCTTCATATTATGCTTTAATTCGCAAAGCCCTATTAGCATATGAAGTATTTTATTTTCCACAAATATTTATGTTTGCGGTACAACTCAATAAAATTCTTGATGAAGTTAGGTTGGTTTGCCATTTTGTTCGGCGTTACTGAATAAAAACTATAAAATTTTAGAAAGGAGAAAAATAAGACACTTGAAGTCTTCCTCTACTGGTATATTAAAATAAAGTTTTAGTAATGGTAAATTATCTACATGTTTCGAATGTATATACATTCATCATCAGGAGAATGGAATAAGGAATATAAGAAATACAATAGGTGCGAACACTCCAAACGGAGCTACAAGATGATGGAAAGGTAGAGTTAGGTATTTGGAGAAACTTTAAACATAATGATAGACCTAAGCTATTCGTAAAGTAAAAGCAGAAACCAAGCTGATTGTTGTGAAGGAGGAACAGAAAGAATGGAGTAAAATGAAGGGTCGAATCAATTGACTAATTAAAGGGACTAATAATTTTGTGTGAGATCACATATTAGTGAAATAGCACCATAAGCGTAAGGAGAGAAAATTGTATATAAAATTTGAAAAGCAGTAGATGTTATAAAACATGTTTGTGTCATGTAGACATCCTTTGTTTAAGATTAGAAGTAATAATAGTTTAAAATCTTGGCTCTTGAAATTAATTAATTAGAAATTAAAGTTTAAAAAGTTTTAAATGTGAACTGGAGCTGACAGTTCTGAAAAGACAAGGTAAAATGGATGTCTACATGACATGACATGGCCTGCAGTCCAATGCCGACCGGTAAACTACTACACACGTTAAGTTTTAACAGTCGACAGGCCGCCGGCAGATCGCGGCTCGTCATTTAACTGCGTGTGTGTAGTGAGTACCGGCCGTCCGGCCATTATCTCTCCGGCAAAATACGGCCGGCCGACTGAACGTGAATGGGTACTTTAACTTGGATGAAACGGTTATTTATTTCTTCACAAATTTTACTTGGTTCTTCGAATTTCTTATTTTCTTTAATGATGTACCTAATCAAATTGTTGTTGATTTTATTTAATTAAATTTAAAAATCTGAAAAGAATGAACAAATTTTTAGGTAAATGGTATTCTTCCTTGCGAACCATCAAACATTAACGGTTTCTGTAAAAAACTGGTGAGCATTTTGTCAAGCACGGTCACCACAATTTACAAGCCATGCGCGGAGACGGTGGGGTTGATGCTGAAATACTTTAAAAGGAACGAAATGGAGGAAGTGTCCTTCAGCAGAGACATTGGAAAAGTTATATTGGGCTTCGGAGATATCAACAAATATGCTGGTTGTCTTGAAGGTAAGTAATTTGTGGTCAAGCGAGCAATTTGATTTAAAGCGAGCTTTTGAAACTATTAATAGAGATATATTATTAGAAAAATTGTTTGAATATGGTATAAGGGGTAAAGTTCAAAATTATTTAAATAATAGATCACAGAAAACTAAATTTGGTAATTTCTTTTCAACAAAAAAATTTAATAACATAGGAGTACCTCAAGGAAGTATTTTGGGGCCTTTACTTTTTGTTTTATATATTAATGACATGCCATTAGTCCTAAAATTTCTTAAAATTCAAATGTTTGCTGATGATACTCTTATCTATATAAGCGGTAAAAACCTTTTGCAAATTTTGGAAATTTTAAATTCAGAACTGATTCTATTGTCAAATAGTCGTTAGTATTGAAACGGACGGGCCGAGCCCCCTGGTCAGCGTTTTCACTAAATTTTGATTTTTATTCTACCGAGTAGAAGAAGAAAAAATATTTTTTTACACGGTTTTAGTTTTTAAAATTTTTAATTATTTTCTCTAAAATGGAATAAATTCGATATTAAATACATGGGGGAGTGTCTGAAAAAACGCTCGGACAAGTCGATTGGTATTTCTAATTGCGCATTTTTTTCAATATAAACTTTTTATATAGGGTGTGTCATGTAACAGTGGCCAATACCAACTTTCTTATTTTAAATACAATACCCTGTATATTATTCAATTGTAGGGTTCTTCAGAAAATTTTAGACATATTTCATGTACGATATCCTATACCTATCTTTAGCTGTTTCGGAAATATTAAGTGTTTTCAGATTTATTGCAAAAATTAACAACACACTTAAAAACTAATAGGTAATTTCTTGATAATGTAAAAAAAAACCGTTAATGTAGGAGATGTTGAAAATGCTCGCCGCGAACGTCTTGGCAACATCCTAACCTTAAATAGAAATTTCTTCTTATGTTACTGAATATCTCTGGCGTGACCGACCTAATCGCAACCGTTATTCGTCTTCTTAAGTCAGCTAGTCAGTCAGGTTTAGCTTTGTATACAATATTTTTGACATAACCCCATAGGAAGAAGTCTAATGGCGTCAAATCATGGGATCGTGCTGGCTATTTCATCGATCCACGCCTCCCTATCCACCGATTTGGAAATACTCAAATTCAAGCATAATTACATATCGCGCTAAACCGCGATATGTTATACGGCGCTCCGATGAAAAGAATGTATGTATGTTGTCGTCGCCGTCAGTTTCGACATTTTCACATTTGCGATTTTTTTTCTCGGAAACGGTTAGAGTGGGACGATTGAAACTTTTTGGGTTTAGAGAGGAGTAGTGAAGGTACGTTGTGTGAAAATTTCGAATATACAGGGTGTGCCGGAAAAAAATTATTAATTTTTAAATTCGAGAAATATCGGGATCTCGTTGAAACTCGATACAGGCCACAAAAATTAGTTTTTTCGATTTAAACTTTTTCGACGCGTAGGCGACCGTGGGCTACAGAACCCTATTGTTTGTGAGCGCGATCGAAAGTTTGGAAGTAATTTTTTTGATTTTTTAAAGTCAAAATTTGGTCGAAAATGGTACCTCTTGGATCGCCAATAAGTCGAATTGAGTGCATCCAATCGACATGCGGTTTGGATAATCGGTTAGGCCATCTCAAAATCTACCTTTTTCCGATATATCGTTCTATACCTAACTGGAATGGAAATTGCCGAAAATATTAAGAAAGTGGAAATCATAAAGTTAGGCCTGATTTTTTCACGGTTTTTATTTTTTTTCGTACTGAAAACGACTTTTGATCGAAACGTTGCAAACTTTAGCGGATAGAGCTCGTCAAATTGTATTTAAGAGATATTTTTTCGCTTCTTTATCTTTAATACGGAAAAAACGGCAGCTTTTTTTTTACTATATCGACTGTAGCTTATTCAATTTTTAACAAAACCGTTTTATTTTTTTCTCAAAAAATGCGCTGATTACTGCTTAACACCTCTAGATATCCAAAATTATTAAAATATATTCGTAAGTTTAAGTGCGAGTTTAAAGAGCACCTATACGGCGCCGTCTCAGAAAACTACCTATCTATACGAGAAAACGGAAATTTTGCACCATTGTGTAGTTTTGGTCAGTTGTTATAATGACAATTTAGCGATATGTTTTCCCTTCACGTTCCGCAGGAAGGTGAGGCAAGAAAAGCAATAGTAAATAGAAAAAAAGAAAACTAAAGTATTTTTTTATTGTAAATTTTTGTAAATCCTTTTAGTACTAATATTAGATGCACTCTCGGCTGACGATTAGGGATATGTACCCAGTCTAGTTTTTTATTTTGGTTTTATCACTTATTGCATTGTCAGCAACTTTTTTTTTATCTGCTTCACATGTCCAAGCGGGCAACTTCCATTTGTGTCCGTGTTTTATCTCCATAACCAATCGTCTGTAGAATTGTTATTTTTAATTTTAAACGACTATAACACTGACGACTACTGACATGCAAACGGACAAAAACAATTTGCTAAGGTCGGGAGTTTTAAACAAATGGGAACAAAACTATTTATACTTTTTTTTTTAAATTTCGTATCAGTTAAAAGAAACGCTGAAATGCAATAAATCTGAAAACACTTAATATTTCCGAAACAGTTGAAGATAGGTATAGGATATTGTACATGAAATATGTCTAAAATTTTCTGAAGAATCCAAAAATTAAATACTATACAGGGTGTTGCATTTAAAATAAGAAAGTTGGTATTGGCCACTGTTACATGATACACCCTGTATAAAAAGTTTTTATTGAAATAAATGCTCAACTAGAAATACCAATCGACGTGTCCCAGCCTTTTTTTTTAACACGCCCCCATGTGTTTGTTATCGAATTAATCCCATTTGGCTGGTACACACTGTATGTCTATGATAATATTAGGCAGTTGAAGTACAGCAAATACGTAAGCAAATTTACGCACGTTAGTTGAGGAGTTAACGTGACAAACCGGTGGCAAGAATTTTAGTTGAAGTGCTTATCTTCTGTATCCGTTAACGTAACCTGCAAAAAATGCAATTTCACATTTGTCATCTTATCTTTATTTTTTACCTTTTTCTGTGATTTTTTAAAAGTTAAGAAAATAGCATGAAGAAGGAAGGAAATCAAAAAGGATAGTATGGAAGATATTTTGGATATTACTATTCTTGGAGAGTTTAATGAAGATGATGATATAGATGATGGAATGGTGCTACAAATTTTAAATGATAACCTGGGTAACAGAGCTGAGCTTTACGGACGATTTAACATGGATGAAATAGCACCTATTGAAGCGAAGATGTCTTTTAGGTTTGAAAAAGACCATATTCCCTTTTGTGGTTAGAAAAAGTTATTCATTTACAACCACCAAAAAGAGTTAGGAACTGTTTGTCAAAAACCGGCATTTCGGAAATAATCGGTTATATTCGGAGGTCCTTCGGGTAATGGAACGTTCATTTTTCACGTCCCGTACTACAACGCAATGTAACGTACGCCCGTTGAACTGCTTGAAACACGTACGTCAAAATGTGATTACTGCGCATGCGTAGCTGTCAATTTCTACGTTAACGTTCGTGACCGCACTTCAACTGCCTAATAAGTAATAGTGTTTTGCCTCTTCGCTACCAATCTGCCACAATAATGGTAGCAATAAAATTGAACTTCCTATTATCTCTTTTTCTAATTATTTAGAGATAATGGGTCATTTTAAACTCCTTATTTTTTTGTACTTATTGACAAACCACCCTGTATTTCGATCATTTCTATTAGGTGTCGCTATTCACTATCCAGCCATAGTAGATACGTTCCACTTGAGCAAGATCTTCAACCGCCTGCCTCAGTCGAATTCGAGTCTGCAGACCACATTTTTTAAAATAATGCTCAAGAGGGCCGACTCGTTGCATGACGTCCCTGACTTCAAGACCGACGATTGGGGGAAGTACCTCGAAAGTCAAAACCCCGAGGTGCAGTTGTTAACTTTGGAAATTCTGTTAAAGGTAAGTTTTTAGTTATGTTTTACTGAATGAATATTTAATATTCATACGGGATGTATCATTATGAATTTATTACCCAAGTAGCATTTTTAGCCATATTTTGGTAAATGTATCTGTTTTCGAGACAAAATGGAAACTGTTGGCTACAAATTTGGAAACATTTTTGAAACGTACACATTTTAAATGGCGCTATTAACTTTCAAAATGTCTTTATTCCAAACTAACTTCTACAGTTCATTACATGGAAAGTGACAACATAATATAGAAAATAATAACCCTAAAAAAAATAACAATAAAAAAATGGAAGTTAATCCAATTTAATTCATTATTAAAATTAATGTAAAAAAAAAATAGTATAAATAATTTAATTTAGTAAAAAATATCTCTTTAATTGTTTTTTAAAAATTGCCAATTTTTTAATTTTTCGGATATTTTTTGGAAGATTGTCATATAAAAGCGATTTTTTTCCAAAATTACTTTTTACTGGTATAGTTTGATAATTTATACAATGTCTTGTGTTATGATCATGTAATGTTTTATTCTCCTGAAGTGTTATGTTTGATTTTTTTTCTTTTAAAATAATAGAGTGAATTAGAATACAAATTTTTAATTTATAAATGTTTTCAACGTGTAAATACCCTTTCGGTCTATATAGATTAACAGTTGGTTCTAAATGTGGTAATTTGTGTATACATTTAATAACTTTATTTTGCAATTTTTGTAATGGTTTTAAGTTTGATAAACAAGCAGATCCCCATGCAGATGCTAAGTATTGTAATTTTGAATATATTAATGAAAAATATATGTCTTTTAATTATTTCAAAGGAATAAAATCTCTAGCTCTGTACAAAACAGATACTAAAGGAGATATCGAGTTAATAATATACTGGATATGGCATTTCCAATTTAAATTTTCATCTAAAACTAATCCTAAAAATTTTGTCGTTTTTGAATATTGAATATTTTCATTATTAAATGTTAAGGGGTTAATGATGGAATTTATTTTATTTTAAGTTATAAACATAAAAGACGATTTTTTAAAATTTAACGCACTTGTTTCCGAGTGGTTGATACCAGCTGTGACTTTCGCTGTTTCAAAGCATAATCGAAACTTATCGAAAATGTTTCTAAACTGTTATATCAAATGTGTTTATTCAATTGTGGCAGTTCAGTCTTAGACGGCACTATTTGAAAATGAAGGAACCCATATGACCAATGATAGCTTCTTAAATACCACATATTATTTCTTATATTTTGTTTTTTTAGACATTTCAACATCTGATAGAGGAAAAGGTGTTTAAAGACATTCTAACGAGCATATGCAAAAACCTGTCAAATCCCAATGTATTTTGCCGTGGCAGAATGTATGACATTATGATGGCCATAATGAACTTTGCTGAACACGAACATGCAAATGCTGATGTTTTCGAGCAATGTAAAGACGTAAGTGTAACGTTTATGAAACCAGGGGTGAATTCAGAAACTTGATCATGGGGAGACGCTAAGTTAAAAAAAATGGCTCTACGCAGCCGATGGCCTTAGGGTTTTTAATTCTACAGTGTGTCCACGGATATTTGGAAGGAAAAAACTTTTTTATTAGTAGGTATAGAAGAAAAAGTCATTGTTTATAAAAACGTCTGCTGGTGCTGAAACTACAACTTCGAATATCAGATTTGCGATGACTACACAGGGTTCGTCAGAAACAACAGTTTCTATTTTTTGGATTTTTTTTTCAATTCCTTTGATGATTGGCTAAATCATCACTTTGGAAACAAATGGATTAGAAAGTACCTATGGTCCATATCAGTTGGCACGTTGGAGTCCCGATCTCACAATTATCGCCTTTCATTTATGGGGATATCCGAAGCCGCATGTGTGCCAATTTCAATAATAACTTAGATCTTTTAAAAGAAGAAATAAGAGTAGTTATTGCAAATATCCCAATACAGCAAGTTAGGAACTGTTATCGGGAATTCAGATGTCGAGTTGAACTATGTGCTAACTCGGTGGTACCACGTTTGAATAAAAAATTTTAAATTTATGATTGAATAATAATAATAATAATAATAATAATAAAAGTTTATGCAAATATTTTTTCGACATTTAATGCTAATATATAATTTGTTTGTATAAACTATCAATTCCGAACTCAGAAGTAAAATACTTGTTTTGAGTTAAATAATATAATATTTATTGTCAAAAATATTTTCATAATTCAGGCACAACTAGATTATAATATAAAACGAATATAACAATATTTTATTGGTATATTTTAGATCACTACAGTATACAAAGATGCAATACGTCATGTATATAATATATATATATTAATTTATTTTATTCATTATGTATATTTATTATTTATTAATGACGTTCTTGAATATATTATCTCTTGTATTGGATAATATCCAATTTTTAATTTTATTTCTATAATTATTTAATGATTAAATTATTTTAATTGACTGTGGTAGCATTTCAAAAATATATGAATTGACGTTTAAAAAATGTTTGTGTGCTATTGTTTTGTTTACTCTATTATAATATGTAATAGTATTTTTATCACGAGTTTCATGTTTGTGATTAATATAATTTATTTTATTTTTATGTTTAAAAATATATATTAACCTGTGGTAAGAAAATATTTGTTTAATATCCATTTTTTTGCTATCTTTAAATAGTAAATCAGAATAATATTGGTGGTATTTTTCTTAAATAATTTTCAAAATATATTTTTGAATAGTTTCAATATTATTAAGATAATTCTTATTTATGCTTCCCCATCCTAGTATTCCCTAATTTAAATGGGTTTGTACTAAAGAATAATAAAATATTTCTAATTCTTTTATATTTAAAAATTGTTTAAGGTGTTTAAATTTTGGTATAAGAATTTTTAGTTTTTTTACAATCTAGTCACTATGTAAATCCCATTTGAAATGTTTATCAAAAATTATTCCTAGATATTTAATATTTTCACCTTCCTTTATATTAATATTATTATTGCATATTATTGGACCAATATTTGGAAGTTTATTTTTGTATGAAGTAAATGAAATATATTATGTTGTTTTGTTATAATTTATAGTTAATAAGTTTTTAGTAAACCAGTTGCTTATTTTTATTAAATCTTTTTCAATTCATTCAACAATAGTATTTTTTTAAATATTCCAATTCATAAAAAATTACCGTATCATCAGCAAAACTATGTAGTTTTCCTTGACAGTTTAAATTAAAAATATCATTTAGATAAATATTAAAAATTGTTGGTCCTAGGACTGTAGGTACCTTGTGGTACTCCATTAAATATTCTTGGTGAACTAATATTTTCACAAATTTTAACATGATGTTCTCTGTTATATAAATAGTTTTTAAATAAACTTAATATTTGACCACGAAATCCAAGTTTTTCTAATTTGTTAATAAGAATTTTACGACTGACAGTATCAAAGGCTAAGGCTAAATCTAAAAATATGCTTATTATACTGTTCATTTTATTATCGATTGAATTAAATATTTGATTTGTTAGGTGACAAATTGCATCTTGTGTAGATTTATTTTTTTGAAATCCAAATTGTTTGTCTGATAGGATTTTATTATTATTTAAGAAATTTTCTAATCTTTCTTTTAAAACTTTTTCATGAATGGATTGAAGAAATATGACATGTAATAATAAAAATACTTTTTTCTTACAACAAAATCGTTTCTCAGCCAGATATAAAATCATATTCGAAGTAAGAAAGCAACAATAGTTGTTTGTTTTTACGTACTTTTATTTTTATTTTAAACGAAATCCAAATAACTAAAAATGTTGTTTCTGACAAACCCTGTATAGTAATCGCAAATATTGAAATTGTTGTTTCATCACAAGCAAAATTCATTTAATAAATTAGGGAGTTGAAAAAAAAATATACAAAAAACTAAAAATGTCGTTTGTGATGAACCCTCTATAGTAATCGCAAATCTAATAGTGGAAATTGTAGTTTCAACACGAGCAGACGTTTTTATAAAGAATGACTTTCTTCTATACCTACTAATAAAAAAGTTTTTCCTCTTTCAAACTCTATTCGTGGACACACTGTATATATCCATAGCTCTTCAACAACAAAGAAATCGAGCTCATAGCATTTTTTCATGTGGCACACTATTTTTGATATTTATCGGTCATTTCTATTACTAGTGGTAGTACTACTATAAAAAAAAACTACACTTGACAAGACACCTAAAGTCGCCACAGTGGATCTTTGCCCGCGCGTCATCAATCAACGATCAGGACTTAACGTGGTTAATAACTCTGCATCCTTATTTATTACAGTAACAAGTTTGAATAAAAGCATAAAAGAACGTCTCCAAGATTCCGCAATAATATAACGTGCTAGACAAGAATAAAACTATAAACGTCAATTAATTACTTTTTTTATTTGTTTAGTTGACTACCGTTGTATTTTAGAACGTCATTGTCAACCTTATTTTGATCTGCCAATCTAATTCGTATTTTGTAAATTTGTGTGCCTTAAAACTGTTCCTTTTTCTAAAAATAGTTCTTTTTAGAGCTAATTATACCCACCATCTGTTTTGGCGGTAAGTATTTATGGATATTTATAATACCTAATTTATTTATTTTAAATATTCTAACCGTAAAAGTTCTTTGAAAAAATTACGGCAGTGGCTAAATTCCCTTAAATAAAAGGATGTCAAAAATTTGACTTTTGCGAATTTAATAGTCAATAAAACACCAAACTTTTCTAGATTTTAAGCTTTAAAAATAGTATTAAATGTATTTGTTTGTCAATTTATTTTAGATAATAGAGAATGCCGGGCAAAACTTAAAATAAATAATAATTTTTCGAGATATTATGTAGGTAAGTACGTCAAACGGTAGGCAGGCACGTCCATTTTATGAACTTAGACTTAGTTTTGACTTTTTTCGTCTCGTAATTTTGATTTGATTCATACGATTTTGATGACGTAAAAGTGATGACGCACGGTAAAAGATCCACTTTGGCGACTTTATCTTAAGATTAAACATACTGTAATAATTTTCAGGTTCTGATTCAGGGCCTGGTGGACACTGATATCGAAATAAGAGAAAAAATACGCCAGTATTTTTCAGAATCTTCGTATATTCCGGTTGGTATTGGTGCCACGTTTCCACACTTAATGCGGACTTTCTATTTGCCAAAAGCAGAAGAACATTTCTTGGGTAAGAGTTTTTGCTAAAAATGTGTCGTAAAATATGGAAAACATAAATGGAATATAAACTACTCAAAACTGAATAGGGAACTAACATTTTTTTTTGTATCTTTTTGAGGATAGATATTTTATAGCAGAAATCAGTGAGGGGGATCGCTCAACCAGGGTTTAATAGGGAATTTTATCGACTTTGACATGAGCCGAAGTTATTATTAAAAAGGGCTATGTTTCTGGGTTATACAGTATGTTTTAAAAAGTATTGCAAATTTAAAAAATGTTGATGTGCCACAAAATTGATTAAGTAAATGATTTCTGACTTATTCTAGGGTATTTTTTGGAAAATTTACTAGATTCGCCAAAACGTTTTTGGAATCATCAATTTATTCTGTAAAGTCAGAAAGCTATTAATTTTTAAATTAAACCATACATTTCCAAAGCTGTTTTGCCTTTAAGTGTTCAACAATGGCCGTTTCCAGTTTCCACGGAAACGAGTTTGAAATGTGAAGTTTTATGAAGGCGTTTAAAATTGACGTTGTTTAATTTGTTAAGTTTAAAGGTCGCTTTATAAACTTGACGTTCCGTTTGCGTTCGCCGTTTGCGCTCGCCGTTTTAACTTAAAAGCACAGAGTTCCATAAGATCATTTATATTTGACGTTGACGTTGCCGTTTGCGTCGGTCTTGCCGTTCCCTTCCGTTCAACATAAACAAATTTTATCTTTTTTCGTTCGTGCCGTTCGTAGAAACGTCGTAGCAGATTTAAAGAGCCAATCAAAATCGTATTTGTCTATCATGTGATGTTTACCATATGATTTGCAGCCATTTTAAAGTTTGTTTATGTTCTGTGTCTGTCGTTTTAAGACCACATAGGTACAAAGGATAATTCCCACTCCAGCAATTAATCTTCAAAATATTCCTTGTTCATTTTAAGAATAACAAAAACACAATATTAATTACACGAAAAGTCAGAAGAAAAGCAGGTTATGTCATTCTTTGAACGTCGCCAACGTCAAGTTTATAAACAGTCGAATTTCGTGTCTACGGACGTCGACGCAAACGGTGAACGCAAACGGCGAACGCAAACGGAACGTCAAGTTTATAAATCGACCTTAAAAATATGGAAAGAAACCCATGTAAATTTTTAAAAAACGTGTTTTTTTTTAGAAACAAAACAATGCGGTTTGTTTTTTCAAATATTGTGTTTTTTTTTCAGAATCATTGTTTTAGCTTTATAGAAAAGAGTAAACTTTTTTTTAATGTAATAATTTTATAAAATATAATAAAGTAATCTCTATTCTATTCTCTATTTATTAATAAAGGTACATATTACTTATTTTTATTTTATTATTCTTATTTTTAAGAAAAAGGGTTTTCCCCGAAAATAGTTCCGGCTCCGGCAGATGACGCAGAAGGCGCTGTAGTTTGCTTTATTGCGCAAATTTATCTCATGAAAGAAACCATTGTTTTGCTGGTTGCTGGAATACTTAACCTTAAGGTGGGAGTATCAACATGCTTGCCAACCTATAACCTATTTCGCGTAGATTTATTTATGTTTTCTAGCTTTTATACAAAATTTAAAGAAAATCAGTATCGACTTGATATTCTATAGGTAATAATTGACATATTTAATAAATATCAAGGGATTTCATAACTTATTTTAGGAGAATTGTAAAGCGAAAAATATCGGATAAGATTTTTTTAACATTTTTATGTCATTGTCTTTCATTGTTCTTTCACTATACAATTCTCCCAAAATTAGCAATGAAATAAATTGATATTTTTGTAATATATCAGATACTACCTAAGTAATGTACCGCGACGATAATAATTTTCTTTAAATGTTAGTTATTAAAATAATAAACTCAAAAAATCAACGCGAAATAGGTTATAAGTTGGCAATAGATTGAATGACGTTGAGAATTCAACCTTAACAGTAGCTGTCGCTGTCGTACGATGATTTTTAAAAATTTTATAAGAAAAATAAAATCTCCCATTTTTCTTGTGTATTTTCAAGAATTTTGGTCCAACCGGGCACAACGCACAACCAATAAATATGTTTATTTATTTTTTTCATAAAAAACAAAAAAATAATTTCTTTTTTAATTAATATGATTTTTTTTAATTGTTTTGTTTTTTTTTTTCAGGAAAAAAACGTTTTTTCTAAATCTTTTTTTTTTCAAATTTGAAAAACGTTTTTTTTACATCACTAATACAGACAAAGTGAAATTTCAAATATTTTGGGTAAAAGTAAGAGTGTGATTTCAAGAATCATTAGTCATTATCGGGAGACTGGAAGAGCCGGTAGCGGATCTGTAAGGGCTACTAATGATAGAGGAGATCGACACATTAGAATAGACGTAAGTAGAGCCCCCTTTAGTACAGCTCGACGACTTCAACAAGGGCTACATAATGCAATAGGAAGAAGAGTTTCTTACCAGACAGTAAGAAACCGACTCAAAGAAACGGGAATTAAGTCTTATAGGCCGCTAAGGCGAATAGCTATTACAGCGAATCATCGACGACTTAGGCTTGCTTGGGCCAATGAAAGAATTGAAGAAAATTTTAATTGGGACCATGTATTATTTACTGACGAGTAAAGATTCTGCTTACACAATGATTCTCGTCGTAAGAGAGTGTACCGAACTGTAAATACACGAAACTTGCCAGCACATATGCAGCCAATTCATAAATTTGGAGGAGGTGGTGTCATAGTTTGGGCTGGTCTTGCTCTGGGGTTTCGAACTGAGCTGCATAGTGATAATACAGTAACTGGTCAAATATAAAGGGATGAAATTATTACACCATATGTGACGGGGGCTAGAGGTCGAATTGGTCACAATTTTGTGTTTCTTGACGATAACCCAAGTAGCATTTTTAGACACATTACGGTAAATGTGTCTAAACTATTGTTTCTGTTTCCGACACAAATTGGAAATTGTTGGCAACATGTATGGAAATATTTTCGAAACGTATACATTTTAAATGGCGCATTAGCACGTGTTTCCAAGTGGTTGGTACGGGCTGTGACTTTCGCTGTTTCGACGCAAAATCGAAAATGTTTCGAAAAATTTTCAGAAATGTTTGGAACATGTTTCCATAAATGTGTCGAGTGAGAGTTCATTTTACAAAGAGGGCGCTGACTGTTGGAATTGTAAATTGTCAAAATGGAAACATTATTAAAACAAATAATTAGATATATAATATCTATCTCTCTGCAGGTTGTAAAATAAAAGAAAGTAAACAATATGATGACAGCATAATTTCGCCATAATGAATTTGTCACCAGAGTATTTTCTATAGGTGATAAATTTTTTTCGTATGGTTTATTGCAGAGGAGATCCAAAAATCGTTGACGAAATAAATTTTATCGAGCAAATTTTACTTAATTCTTCTTTCAATTGATTAAGCTAGCAAAATGGAACTAATGTAACCACTTTTTTTCATTTCAAATGACGCAGGAAGTTAATTAAAGTCCATTTTAATAATATAAAAATGAATTTGTCAAAATGGCCGCCAGAAAGCGAGAGTTATTCTGGTCTAAAATGGAGTCGACAAACAATTTCTAGTATTTGGTTTCTATAATGTTTCGATAATCATGTAGCTATAATTCATAGAAAATGTGTCGAAACATGAAGAATGTTTCGATATTGTACCGAAACCGTGCGAAACAAACGTCGCTAAAAAAAAAAATGCACAGTCCCGTCAAGAGGAAGGTTAAGCTTAGAAGCATAAAACTTCTGTGTAACGTCACGGTATACACTACCACTTTACACTTTCTGTGACATATAACCTACAAAATTGGTTTGTTCTTTGTTGAACGTTTAATAAAACTTTTGTAAAACCTCGAAGAATGTTTAAACTGTTGTTTTCTTCCCATATTAACAAAACAAAAATGTACAATTTATAGGTTATAAAGTTATAATCGTTATAATCGAGGTTATAATAATTGTCCGGGTGCGGTAGTGTAAAGGTTTCTGGCAGTTTCGAAAATTATTTTCTGCGCAAGTTTCGTAATTAAATGGATATCACTGTTTGGTAAATATTTCAAAGCAGAAGAATACCAATTTGTTTTGAATCACTTAATTCGAAAATGTGTCGCTACAATTTGGGATGTGTCTAAACACAATTTCATAATATTATATAAAAATGTTTCGAAAAATTTTCTTTTGTGCGTTTCCTAAATGTATCGACACTGTAGTTTGGAAAGTATTTCGAAACTAACAGTTCTTAATCGTTTCTAGTAACTAAATTCGAAAATGTGTCGCAAAAGTTTCGAAACACATGTGTCTCCACACAATCTAAATAATTTTAATCGAAAATGTTTCGAAACGTTTCTCAGCAAAGAATTTGTGTCCAATTTGTGTCTATAATTGCTACTTGGGAATGCTCGCCCTCATAGAGCTCGAGTTGTAATGGAAGAAATTAACAACTTAGAGTTTAATCATTTACCATTACCACCATATTCTCCAGACCTTAACCCGATTGAACATGTGTGGGACAGGCTTCAGTACCAGCTGGATCAACATTTGCCTCAGCCAGAAAACATTGGTCAGTTGCGGCAGCTACTTCCTATCTTGTGGCAACTAGTGTCAAAATTTTTTAAATTTGCAATACTTTTTAAAACATACTGTATAACCCAGAAACATTGCCCTTTTTAATAATAACTTCGGCTCATGTCAAAGTCGATAAAATTCCCTATCCAACCCTGGTTGAGCGATCTCTGATTTGTGCTATGCTATAAAATATCTATCCTCAAAAAGATGCAAAAAAATGTTAGTTCCCTATTCAGTTTTGAGTAGTTTACTACAGCGTGGTTCATGTAAAATTACCTACTATCCAATCTCGGAATCTGTAAGGCCAATAAACAAAAATCAAATGCAAAAGTTTTTTGGATTGGCTTATATTTTTAAAGTATATTATTTTCACGTCTGACAAAGTACCTACTTTGTTATTTTAAATGAAACACCCTATATTATTATTATTAATATATCTTTATTTTCAACCAACTTAAAAAGTTCATTATAGAGAATGCCTATACCATTAAATATACAATATATCAAATCACAAATAAAAAAAAATTACATGTACATATGTTCAAACTATTTGTTTCCTAATATTGTTAATGTATTAGCTAATTTATTATTTAATTTATGTAATTTTTCTAAATTAAGCCTGAAACAGCATGCAGGATGTGTAGAACGCTGGTCCAAAGTTGTCAATATTTGGAAATTAATATAACACTTATTTTATATTCTTTTCTATTAGGATACACTTCTTACTTTCTATTGGACTCTATAAAATCCGAAGCATACGAAAACGAACTGTTTGAGCATCCTTTGGAGGATTGTGATTTTGAGGAATACAAGCTACAAACTAACTGGAGGTCAGTACCTTTAATGGTCTTTTTCACTAAATTTTGATTTTAATCCTTTCGCATAGAGGAAGAAAAAACAAAATTTTAAACGGTTTTAGTTTACGGAGAAATAAATAGAACTTATCGTCTTCAAAATGAAGTTTCGCAGGGTGCTTTACCAGTACACTTTTTATACATCAGTATATATGTCGTAGGCTAATGGTAGTTTTAGGCAAATGGCATTTGTCTAGGCAAATGCTATATCAAAAGGTATATCGGCAACCGGTTTGTTCGTTGTTACCCAGGGCATTTTTTTTAAAATTTACTTATCATTTTATGAAATATGATGAAATGAATTGGATTAAAAAAAAATGCTCTGCTAACAACGAACAAACCGGTTGCCGATATACTTTTTAGACGGAATGCATATAGCATTTGCCTAGACAAATGCCATTTGCCTAAAACTTCCATTAGCCTACGACATATACATTTCGAATTTTTAGGTTACAACACCCGTCAGTAGTACCCATGTTTGCTGAAACGCTGAGAACGTATAACGAGGGCTTGGACGATGGGTTGTCGGGTGATTTTGGCGCCTTAAGGGCAACTCAGAACGAGCTTACCTTCGCACCCACCCAGCAAACTGTCAGAGAAAGACATATTTCTCAAGTAACTAGCCTGGAAACGAGCTTAATTGGTGTAAGTTTAAAGGCTATTATGGGGAGTAACCGGGGGTGAGAGAAAACATATCTTTGATGTGAAAGGGGGAGCTTTTTTTTGGTAATTGCTTCTTACTGATATAGTTTGATAATTTATACATTATCTCTTGTCATGATCATGTAATTTCTTATTCTTTTGAAGTCAGTTAAAAGTTGCACAGGAAGAAAAAATAACTACTTGTTATGTTTCACAAATTTAATCAGTTGCCTGACACGTGTTTCGGCCCTTTCGGGTCATTTTCAAAGGAGTACAAGAAGATACTAAATTCTACGTGATATTATAAAGGTATTTATATCGTTATGGTAACTATAAACATGTCATAAAATTAAAATTATGATTAGAAGATTGAATGGTCAACTGTGGGTTTTCCAAATTTATTAAAGGTACAGATACATATTTAGTCCTAAATACGTGTGCTATTAAGAATTAGGGAAGCACCTGAAGGTATTTCGGTTTGACTAGTCACAACATTATATTTGTTTTTATGGCTTTTTGATAGATATTGTTTCTGCTTTTATTGTGTATGTATATGGGTTTTATGTTGTTAGAGATTGAGTGATTGTCTTTAATGCATTGCTTTAATAGATGTTTTGTGTTCTTTAAGCCTGGTGTAAAAAATTCTACCTGTTTGTCCAATGTAGATAGCATCGCAGTTCTCACATTCTATTTGGTAGACCCCACTGTGTAAATGTTTGTTTTTTGTTTCTATTTATTTTTAGCATTGGATATGTCTAATCCTAATTTTAATTTTGTGACATGTTTATAGTTACCATAATATGATATAAATACCTTTGTAATGTCACGTAGAATTTAGTATCTTCTTGTACTCCTTTGAAAATTACCCGAAAGGGCCGAAACACGTGTCAGGAAACTGATTAAATTTGTGAAACATAACAATAATAATAATAATAATAATAATAATAATAATAATAATAATAATAATAATAATAATAAAAAGTTTATTCAATATTTTTTGTTTACATTTAAGTAATGTTAATATATATATTTTTTTTGAATAAACTTAATTCCGAAACTCAGAAGTAAATACTTGTATTGAGTTAAATATTATAATAAATTAAATATAAATTTAAAGTTAAATAATAATATAATATTTATTGTAAAGAATATATTTCATAATTCAGACACAACTATATTATAACATAAAACAAACATGACAATATTTTATTTGTATTTTATATCACTATAATATACGAAGATACAATACGTTATGTATATAATATATATATAAATATATTTGAGAGAAACTAGGGAAATACAAATATATATTCTTTATTTTATTCATTATTTATTAATGACGTTCTTGAATATATCCCTTGGATTAGATAATATCCAATAAATAGTTATTATTTTTTCTTCCTGTGCAACGGAACAACAGTTTCACCAAGCATGTAGCCCAACACAAATTAATTATACAGTTAAAAGTTATTTAGAAAAGCTTTTCGTAAAATTCTTAAAAATTAGATACGGCTCTGATATATCTTAATGAAACCACCAGTAATAACTATGATAATGTTAAATGGTACTAGACGTTTATTGTTTTAAGAGTTTTAAAGTATTCAAGAAAAAATAACAATTATTAAGTGGTACCACATGGATATTTTATTATGTTCTTTTGTTTGTACCGGGTGGTCAAATAAGCGAGGACGTCGGCTTTATCTCGGAAACCATTAATCGTACAACTTTCGGAAAGATTTTTTTATGAGTAAAGTGGTCAAGAGAAATTGCTGGAAATTACTTTTAAGTTCCTCATTTCGCCGCAAGGGGGCACAATTAAAAATTGTTTTTTTAAATTCTAAATTTCTCCGAAAATTCCCATATTAAGGTATAACTCTGATTACATCATTGGAAAGCTTAGACAATTCTGCATCATTTTGGTTTAAGGCTCATTGGCGTACCTACCTTGATAAGAGTGGGAGAAGCTATTGAAAGTGTAAACATTAAAATCGCTCTAACTTCTAAACAACTTATCCGATTTTACTAAATTTAAGCTTGTTTGGAAGGGGAAAATAAGTATCTTTAATCGCCGTATCCAACAGTACACGATAGTGTTTAATAAAATTGCTAGAGGGAGCAATTTGTTTTAAAAATTATTGTTTTGGCAATAACTCTGAAACGAACAAATATATCGAACTGCGGTTTTCACATCTTTTCCTGCAAATTTTATCTACTTTTCGATTATGATGTCATAGTTATACCGTATGGTTTGAATTTTCGGGATAAAATCGAAAAAACTGTTTTTATTACAAATTGCGCCCTCTAGCAATTTTATTAAACACTATCGTATACAGTCTAATTTAATTAAATAGGAGGAACTAGTTCTGTTGGTCTTCTTGTATAATTTACTGTTTTTTTTTTAAATTGCAGATGTCATTCGGCGACCAGCGCTCCGGCGATGACGGTTTTATAAATCCGAACGCCATAAATTTATCGGAAAAGTACAAACTTCCTAAGCGCAGATTTTTGAAGGATAAGACGAAAATAGCGACAGGTTTTGCGCATCTCGCAGTTGGCCAAAAAATAAAAAAAGCTGTTAAAAGGTAAGTTTATTTTTTCCATAATCACACGCAAAATTAGTTTTGCGCTTCGAAAAGAGAGGCTTCCTAGTTGTACGACAAAAGTCTTGTGTTTTAAATTCGGATAAAATTCTACAAAGTCAAAGGTGTGTAGTATGATTTTTACATTCAATGATCTGCAAATACCGTTGCAGGGCAAAATTTCCAGCTAATATATTTATCTAAAGTAGAGAGTAATTTTTACTTTCATAATATGTTTATATTTTTTTGTTCACCCTATATCGAATATATATCGACTCGGATTATTCAAATATACTAAGTGACATAGAAACCCGAACACCCAGTAAAAATTATTTAATTTTAATAATATTTTGTATACAAGTTTATCATCACCAAAGGAAGGTATGATTACATTTTTAGCCTTATCAGTTTCACATTCCACAAACCCGAACAAACCGAATAAACTTAGTCTGTCTTTAAAGATGGATTGAAATTTTAATCATTTCCTTACTATGACCCTCCGGATGTTTATGTAAAATATTATTGAAGTTAAATCATTTTTACTGAGTGTTCGGGTTTCTATGTCACTTAGTATATAAAAGATAACGCAATAAACAAAATAATAAATTGATATAAAAGAATAATGTTGGAATTTCAATAATAAATTTATTGTTAAAAGGTTGTGATTTAAAAGAAATAAATATAATGCATGTCGCGAACTCTTCTATCATTCAAAATTTACTTGGTTTGTTTTCGAAAATTCTTTTAGGTTAAATATATTGTTGGTAATAATGTAGTATGTGTAATATCTCGCTGTTTTAAGCCACCCTGTAGAATCAAAAATAATTTTATGTTATAGAGCACTATCCTTGTTGTACTTGCCGCATTAGATGCTAACCTTGTAAAAAGCAAACCCAAATTGTACTCGGTTTTGAGCAGGGTTAATACCTAATCTACAGACTGTCCGTGGATAGGGTTTACAATAGTACAAATGGATGAAAAATTTAATTTTTCGGGAAAAAGTCATTCTTGGTCAAAAGTTTTGCTTGTAAAAAAAATGCAATTCACGAAGAGAAAATTTTGATTTTTTATAAATGTTTCGCAAAAACATGATTTTTCTCAAAGAGTAAACTACCTTTATTTTTCATTTTTGACCAAAATGCCAATTAGAAAACTTATTAAGAATAACGTTGGTATTTAAATCCGAGATTTAAAATAAATCTTCGGTTTTTTTAATTTTTAGGGGTAAAATAATTTTTTTTTGGATAACAGCATTAGCGTTCGAATTACATACATTATCAATGACAGAGGGGTATTAAAAAGTTTCAAAAACTAATTTTTGGTATTACTTACCAGAAATATATATTTTTAATTTCACAAATTAAATGACCCCGGAAATAACACAAGAAAATCTTAAAATAACAACAAATAATAATTTCATAATTTACTATTCAAACACTCCCCTTCCCCCCCATATTCAACACATTTTTACAATTTTGTTTCCGAACAAACCCAAAGACAAAAATCCAAACGTTTGGCTTCGTCTCCTTCCAACGTTTGATTAAAAGTTGGCTTAAATGGGAATATTTTGTTTGCGTTTAAAATATACTTATTATGAGTTTTTTTTACTACATCAAGTTCTTGAGCTCGGTTTTTTAATGAAAGGGTAGGATTGCTGTGTCAGCAACAAACTGCAATACGATTAGAGAAGCTGCGTCATTCTGATCATATATTTTTTTTAATTGGAACCTGAACCAGTTCGCTGAAATTTTCTTAATAATTTATGAAGTCACATTTTTGAGAGTAAACGTTAGGGTATCTTTGATTAAATTTCTCTATCACAAAGTTGTAAGAATTTTTGCCTGCACCGTAACATTGAACTAAATAAACATTTTGTTCTAAGGTCAACATTTTCAAAAAACATCCATTTCTATTTGACAACTTCAAATTTGCCCCATACGTAAAGCAAAGTAATAAAACGGTAAAATATTCCTTGTTTTTACAAAAGATAGTAGGAATGAATATAAAAATTTAAAATAAGATACACACCACCCATTGTGAAAATAGAGCCTAATAAAATTTTATATTAATATTTTTATTTAGCAGCAAAATTTCAATTTACCTCTAAAAATTAAAAAACCGAAAAAAATCGAAGATTTACTTTAAATCTCGGATTTAAATTACAAACGTTATTCTAAATAAGTTTTCTAATTGGCATTTTGGTCAAAAATGAAAAATAAAGGTAGTTTACTCTTGGAGAAAAATCATGTTTTTATAATTTTTGCGAACCCTGTATAAAAAATCAAAATTTTCTCTTCGTGAATTGCATTTTTTTACAAGCAAAACTTTTTATCAGTAATGACTTTTTCCCGAAAAATGAAATTTTTCATCCATTTGTGCTATTGTAAACCCTATCCGCGGACAGTCTGTATATACAAAATTTCGTCAGTTCAACAGACAGACTGACGGAAATGGAAAACACGCTTTTTGCGATCTGGTGACCCTAAAACATCTAATAATATCTAAAAAAACAATTATTTTTGCGATTACAACACTTTTTCTTGAAAAAAAGAAACAGCAGCATATGGTTCGGGAAGCTTATCATGTGACCACTTTTGTTCACCATAAAAGTTACGCTGAAATGGTTAATTTCAGAAACTCCCTTTTAGGTACGAAGCTGTAAAAGAAAGAGAGAAGAGAGTTACGATTTATAGAAGCTATAGAAAAGGCGATTTTCCCGATATACAGATTACTCTGGGATCTCTGATTAAACCCTTACAAATGCTAGTTTTGGTAAGTAAAAAATATTATGCTAAAATACAAAATTATAGACAATTTTAAAAACTTAAATTTTTTTTAAAGACATTTTATAACATTATAATTAGGTAGGTCTACCCTAAATATTAGTAGTTATGTAATTTACTTATCATTAGGGCTCCAGAGCATGAAAAATTAGTATTTAACAAAATTTATGTTGTAATCGGTCTCTGCAGCTGCTGTTATAGTTGTCCATCTTTCAAGATAAGAAAAACTTTTTCCAACATCCCTCAAAAAGTTTTGGGTTTATACACCATAATATGTATATAAATTCCCATGTGTAAAATATTATAGTGTTTTAATAAATAGGATAGTAGTGTTGAATAACGTGAATAACCCGGCAAAACTATTATTACGTAGGTTATGTTTTAAGAATGAAAAATATTTTTCGCAAAAGGTGCAAATATTTATTATTTTAAAATGTAGAGCGCTTTCGGTCCTAAAGAGATCACTGTTTAATAATAATAAGTTTATTTATTGTAAATTTAATAATATAATAAATATGTTTATGTTGTCTTCTATAAACTTATTCTTCAATCCCCTGAAGCTGAGCTTGTTAGGGGCAAATCTTATTTTTTGTTTTAGTATGTAAAATCATAAATCATAAATATACATTAAAACCCAGGTTTTAAAGTAAAAATGTTAATTTATAGTATAAACGCAGTTTTTTTTGAAGAAAGATATTACCTATAATAAAATTATTAATTTAAAATTTTTAATTAATAAATATTACTTATATAAATTATTCAGAATAATATTCATTAATTAAAGCATTTCTAAAAATATTTTCAAATTGTCTGTTTTTAATATCCATGTTTTTATTTCGACTTTAAATTTTTTTAATGAAATCAATTTTTTAGTTTTTGTTGGTCAATAATCGTTTAAATAAAAACATAAATATTTGAAATTTTTTTTGTCCTATGGACTTGTTTGTTTTAGGTTTTATGGTTATTTCATTTTTATGACGTGTGTCATGATTATGGTTTTTAAATTGTATAAGGTTTTTATTTTTAAATATATACAGGGTGTTACAAATTCGAGGGCCACCATTGGGATCTGGGAAATGGTAATAGATACGGGGAAGTTTAAATTAGGGCAAAGTTGCGCAATTCAATGCCGATCAATATACCGTCAAGAAGATTTGTCCATTCCGAGTACTTCCGAAGATATTCGATAAAATCCGAATTTAACGTTTTTCATTTATATGTTTTCCTGCGTTTATTTAAATAGATAATTGAAAATAAATTGAACTTTCTCATTGCCACTTTTTCTCTTCTATTAGACTGTGGTAACAGATTTCGAATCCGACGGTTTGTCTCTGGGCCACATCATTAATTTATTTTTTTTTAAATACGGACCTGGATTTTTTATTTTATTTTTGGAATCACCGAGGCTGATTGCATGATATGGTTGCAGGTGTGGTGGAATGGCCTGCGAGATCTCCAGATTTGACACCTTTAGTCTTCTTTTTGTAGGGGGCTTTGAAAAATAAAATTTATAAACATAATGTTTTTACATTAGAAGAACTTAGAGCTAGGATTATTGAAGGATTTAGGTCAATAAGGAGAAGGTCGATACAAAGGTCCACTGAAAAAGTAAGGAACAAAATTAATCGATGTATACGTGCAAACGGATATCTTTTTGAACATCTTAGTCTTAGATAAAATTGATTCTTTTTAGTGAATGTGTAGGTACCTACTTACCATTATTTTCCGATTATTTCTAGAATTTAAGTAAAATTTCATTAATTAAAAAATAAACAAAAACAATATTATAAGATCTTTTTATTAGCTTAAACTTTTGAATCCTAATCAAAATAATGCAATCATATCATGCAATCAGCCTTGGTGATTCCAAAAATAAAATAAAAAATCCAGGTCCGTATTTAAAAAAAATAAATTAATGATGGGGCCCAGAGACAAAACGTCGGATTCGAAATCTGATACCACAGTCTAATAGAAGAGAAAAAGTGGCAATGAGAAAGTTCAATTTATTTTCAATTATCTATTTAAATAAACGCAGGAAAACATATAAACGAAAAACGTTAAATTCGGATTTTATCGAATATCTTCGGAAGTACTCGGAATGGACAAATCTTCTTGACGGTATATTGATCGGCATTAAATTGCGCAACTTTGCCCTAATTTAAACTTCCCCGTATCTATTAAAATTTCCCAGATCCCAATGGTGGCCCTCGAATTTGTAACACCCTGTATATTAAGATGTTATAAATGTAAAGTTGTCTTATGTTCAACTTTTTTGTTTCTGAATATAATTCTTTTGAAGGATAAAGATAATCTTTATTAAATATAATTTTTAAAAACCTTTTTTGTAATATTTCTAATTTTTTAACTAAAGTTCTATTTATTCCTCCCCAACCTAAAATTCCGTAATTTAAATGAGGTTTAACTAACGCGTAATATAATATTTCCATATGTCTTCATTTAAAATTTTTTTTTATGTTTTTAAAAATCGCTAGTAAACTTCTTAACTTTTTAATTAAGTATTCTAAGTGAAAATTCCAATTTAATTTACTGTCAAAAATAACTCCTAAATATTTTATTTTATTAACTTTAAAAATTTGAATGTTTTCATTTATTTGATTACTATTTATATTGCTTGGTAGGTTATTTAGGTTTAAAGTAAAAGGAATATAATTTTTTTTATTAAAATTAATTGTTAACAAATTGTTATCAAACCAATTTTTTATAATTTTAAAATCTTTTTTTATTTTAATATTTAAGTTTTCCCAATTTGTATCGGTATAAAAAATTCTAGTATCATCTGCAAAACTATGAATTTGTCCATCGCAATTTATACTAAATAAGTTGTTAATATAAATATTAAAAAATAATGGTCCTAAAATTGTTCCTTGAGGAACACCATACTTACATACTTTTTGATAGCTTTTTTCTTTATCTGTTTGAACATAAGTTGGCCTATTTTTCAGATAATTTTTAATAATTAATTCTAATTAATTTCCTCTGAATCCAATATTTTCAAACTTTTTTAACAGCAACTTATGGCTAACTGTATCAAAGGCTTTTGCTAAATCTAGAAAAATACTAATACAAGGTTTTTTATTATCTAGTGCATATTATATACAGTGTGTGTATAAAGTCTGGAAACGGCTTAATAACATCACAATTTACTGGCCGATTTAAACCAAATTTGGTACAGTTGTGTAAGAGGATCTAACGCACCGAATGACGATATTGGCGTTGTTGCCAGCTTTTTAGTTTGTCTGGAATTCGAACGAATTTTATATTTTTAAATATAACACCCAGTATATTTTTACATTTTTAAATTGCACATAAAATTATAATTATTTTTTATTAAATTCATTATTAGTCTATACTTCATAGTTTCCGAGATATTGACTCTCGAAAAGTGACATTTGTGAACTTTGACAGCTTATAACTTTCTAACAGTACGTCTTAGAGCAAAACGGCTTACATGTCCCTATCTTCAATTTTTATTATCTTCCCAAAAAAATCAACTTCCGGTTAAACCGGATGTAACTCGAAAGCAGGAAATATAGTTGTGGTTTAACTGGAAGTTGATTTTTTTGGGAAGATAATAAAAATTGAAGATAGGGACATGTAAGCCGTTTTGCTCTAAGACGTACTGTTAGAAAGTTATAAGCTGTCAAAGTTCAAAAATGTCGCTTTTCGAGAGTCAATATCTCGGAAACTATGAAGTATAGACTAATAATGCATTTAATAAAAAATAATTATAATTTTATGTGGAACTTAAAAATGTAAAAATATACTGGGTGTTATATTTAAAAATATAAAATTCGTTCGAATTCCAGACAAACTAAAAAGCTGGCAACAACGCCAATATCGTCATTCGGTGCGTTAGATCCTCTTACACAACTGTACCAAATTTGGTTTAAATCGGCCAGTAAATTGTGATGTTATTAAGCCGTTTCCAGACTTTATACACACACTGTATATTTAAAAATATTTTTCTGCCATTTATTTTCATATCAGGATGTGCTGGTTTAAATATAATAAGTTATTCCATAACAGCTTATATATTAGGTGAGGTCACGCTTGAGTGTGTCGCCAACGCGATATGTGTCGGCTATTTTTGAAAAAATTACGATATTATGAAAAAGAAGATAACTTGAATAAAGTGCTAAGAATTTCATTTTTTATTGTTCAATTTACTAGGTTTCTGAATAAAACAATGCAAAATGTTAGAAAATTATATGCGTAAACTAGAAATAATATTCAACTAATTTTTCCCTTTTTTAGCACGACAGTGAATTATCGAAAACGTTATTCTCAGTCCTATACAAAACCTTGTTCGACAAAGTCAGTCGGGATCTCGATTTCACAACCACAATTTCGAACAGTATAAAACGAATCTTTATAAATTCTGTCCAGTTCAACGTAAACGTATTCTCGACTTTATTGGATATCCTTTTGAAAAGCAAGGAGAAGGTAAGGATGGACCCGGGATTGATATCTACAGTGAGCCAGCAAAGTGGTTTGATATCGATCGGTGCGTTGCTTATAGAAGAATATTTGATTTCTTTGGATGATACGCCGGGTCCGTCGAAAAGAGGCAGTGGAAATGAAGACGCTGAAACTCGGCATTGGTTGAAGCTGGCCGAGTTATATAGGGAATTGCACGAGTGGAATTTGGTACGTTGTCTTGTTGCAAGATCTATAAATGCTAAGATTTATAATAATATAATTTTAAATAATAAAATAGTAAATTTTTTAGAAGAAAAAAAATTACTCTCTCCATTTCAATATGGTTTTCGTAAATTTGGAGATACAGAAGTTGCAGCTGCAGATATTATCAAAAGTATTCAACAAAACGTTGATAGCAACCAAAAATGCTGCCTACTATCCCTAGATTTATGTAAATCATTTGATACAGTCAATCACAACATTTTACTTAAATACCTATACAATATTGGAATTCGGGGAATTATTTATTTATTGTTAAAAAATTACTTAAGTAATAGAAAGCTGCAGTTTGTTCAAATTGAAAATGTTTAAATCACAAAAAAACATAACTTGTGGTGTTCCGCAAGGATCAACCTTAGGACCTACTTTTTTTAAATCTACATTAATTCTATAGCAAAATTAAATTTAAAAGGTGAAATAAAATTGTTTGCCGATGATACTACTATTGTATATTTTCATGAAGACTATGCTCAAATACATAATAATAAATAATAAAAACAATAATAAAATAAACATAAATACAATATGTAAATGGCTTGAAATTAATAAATTATCATTAAATTTTAATAAATCATCTTTTATGCTTATAAGTAAATCAAAATTAAAAAATAATAATATTTCTTTACTGTCTTTTAATAATCATTTAATTAAATATACTAATAAAATTAAATTTTTAGGTTTATATATTGATGAAAATTTAAGTTGGAAAAAACATATTGAATATTTAAGAAGTTAAATCTCACCAATAATTGGCATTTTATTTAAAGCTAAAAATTATATATTTAAAAAATATATATTATTCTTTGGTGTATTCAAAATTACAATTTGGGGATCAGCGAATTTAACTACAACTCGGCCATTAAAAAAACTACATAACAAAATAATTAAATGCATACATAAACTTCCTTTTTTAGAACCAACTATAAATCTTTATGAACCAAAACGATATTTAAATTTAGAAAAGCTTTATAAAGTAAAACTATGCATTTTAATACAGTCTATTATTATTAAAGAAGAACAATCGAATATAATATTTCCTTCGAGCAACATTATTCACATCACGAGACGAAATCATTATATTCAAACACCAATGGTAAAGAGTACTTTTGGCCAAAAATCAATAAAGGAATAACAATTTAAAACAGTTTGCAGAAAAAAATTAAAGAAATATCAAAATTATGGACTTTTAAAAAAAAATTTAAAAAATATTTTTTAAAACTAAACTAACTTTAACGTATTATATTATATTATTATATTTTTTAAATGGTTATATGTATATATTTTTTTTAAATAATTTCGATGGAGTTGATAATAGTTACTAATCATAATTTTTAATATTTGTAAATTTATATATTGTATATTTGGTGTTATATTCACTTATAATCTCCCTAGCAGCAGAATTATTACCGATGATTTTTTTTTTTAAGTTACGAATGGTTTTGTTGATAGAAAATTATCCCGAGTCGAAGACGAGGGACATTTTCTATCAATAAAAACATGAGTGAAACCGAGAAAAAAATTATAGGGAATTAATTCTGCTGCGTGGGAGATTCGGTAAGAAAATTTCATAAATTGGAGTTTCTTTTAATGTTCCTGAAATTTTAGTAAGAAACCTTAGTTACTAACAAGCAAAATCAACTTCTATTGTAAAAATACAGTGCGCCGTATTAAACTAAACTCATCGGAAATATGTTTTTTAAAGTTATATTTGAATTTAAAACTATAAAAACATTGGATTGTCTCACCTGTTACTTCGAAATGACTTGACATTTGAATTAAAATGAAGTCGTAGTAGTCGTACCTAAGAAAAATTATCACTTATTAATTTTATTAGGTTAATAGGCTATAGACTATCGCGATAGTCTCCCAAACAAAAAGAAGCCTTCTAATTGGTTGAAAATAAATTTATGAAATTTTCTCTGTAATAAACTTTTTTAAGTTGGTTGAGAATAATAAATAAAAAAAATCTCTAATTAACGCTTTTCAATTTTAGGTCCGTACTATATTCCTAGAAAAGTCCAATTGCAAAGAAGAAGTGCACAGAGCCATAATGTTGGAATCTGAAAAGAGATGGCGCGAGGCACACGACAAATATGAAGATCTATTAAAGACAGACATGTGCGCCGAGCGGCAAGATTTCTATTTCGAATCGTATTTTAAATGTCTTGCACATATGGGTAAGAACCATGGATATCCCAAGTAGCATTTTTAGATACATTTTGGTAAATGTATGAAAGCCTTTTTTTGTTTAAGACACAAAATAGAAACTGTTGGCTATGCATTTGGAAACATTTTCGAAACGTACACATTTTAAATGGTGCTATTGCACGTGTTTCCAAGTGGTTGGTACTAGCTGTGACTTTCGCTGTTTCGACGCATAATCGAAACTTTTTTGGAAAATGTGTCGAAAATTTTATATCAAATGCGTTTATTCTTAATCTTAGAGGGCGCTGTTTGAAAATGTCAAAATGGACACAAACAGGAAACCAATAATTCGAATTACCTGCAGGTTGTGAAACAGAAGAAAAACAGTATGAAGACCAAATAATTTCACCATAATGCTCGTCACAAGTGTATTTTTTATAGGCCATGATTTATTTCACTTAGTTATTGAAAATTGAAAATATTTTCAAAATTTTACTCATTTCTTTTTAAATTGAATTGTCTATTAAAATGGAAATAATGTCACAACTTTGCGGTTTTTTAAAAGATGCACGAATTTAATTTAAACCAATTTTAACAAGGTATAGGTTCATTTATCAAAATGGCCTCTAGAACGCGAGGTATTATTCTGGTTCAAAATGGCGTCCGGTCACAACTGACATAACCAAAAAAAAGAAGAACACACAGAAATATTTGATATAAGTTACAACAAATAATGTAAAATGGTTAAATGGGTGATTCAAAACAAAGAAAATTAAACATATTCAAAAAACCAAACTGAAAACAATTTAAAAATTATCGTTATTGAGGGTAGATAATAAAGTCCTTCCTTCTTAAAAATTATAGGTTATTGTTATTATAATTTGTTCCGATTAGGGGATCCATTCCCGCACCCAAACTTTAATCCCGCAAACCTGCGGGATTGAGCCCATCGATCCCGCGGATCCGCGGGATTTGCGGGATAGCAAACAATGAACTGCGGTATTTTTGGTCGACGCGTCGGGGATTCCCCGCCCTGCTGGGCTGTTGAAAATACGTTACACAGAACAGTTTTCGTGCGTGCGAAAATAAGAGCGTCATTCAACTAGTGTCTAGTGACATTTATCAAGTGGTTGAATATAATACATGGAATTTAAACAGCAATCACAAAAATGAGTGTCAGTGTAGTTTACATAGAGAATAAAGTTTCAAGTTAAGTTTAGAATTATTTTTTAAAGTCTGAAGATGGTCTTACAGCTAAATGTAAGTTATGCCCTAGCATTAGCAAAATCTCTGCTCGTTCCACCAAAGGTCTTCACACCCACTTACAAACAAAGCATAATTTTAATTTGAAAGTCCAGAGCAGCAAGGGTAGTGTTGATATTGATAAAATAACACAGGAAATGAAAGCTAGTACCAGCAGCTCGAGTAGCTCGTTTAGTTCTATTGCTAAGCGGTCAGATGTTAGTGGTTCTTCTGTGCTACCTAAGAAAATGAAAATTACAGATTTTTTTCATCTGAGAAAAAAGTTTTGATGCAGGAAAGAGTGTCTCGAATGGTAGCTAAAGATGGTATACCCCGCGGAAAGTTTATCACATCGATCGATCCAGCATTAGCGGGATCCAGCATTTGCGGGATTGGATTTCCTAGTTCCGATCGACGAGCAGGTAGTGAGTGTATGTTATTTTATTCACACGTTTTTTAAATGAATGGACACCGTTGTTTGGTAAATATTTCGAAGCAAAAAATTATCAATTTGTTTCGATTCACTTAAATCGAAAATGTGTCGCTACGATTTGGGAACGCATGTTTCATACATAACTTCATAATTTTATGTAAAAATGTTTCGAAAAATATTCGTACCCTTGTGAGTTAAAATCTCCAAAAATGTTTCTAGTAACAGAATTTGAAAATGTGTCGCGAACGTTGCTCAGCAAAGAATTTGTGTCCAATTTGTGTCTCAATATGCTACTTGGAAACTATATTTGGTTTATTTAGTTTATTATTTCATTAACTAATATTTAAATAAAATCAATATCGTCGGCACTTTATTTAGGTCATATCTGAGATATTACAACAATAGCAATTTATTTCATTGCTAATTTTGGGAGAATTATGTAGTGAACAATGATATAATAATGTTAAAAAATCTTACTCTTATTTTTTGCTATACAATCCGTCTAAAATAATTTTTGAAATTCCTTGATATTTATTTAATATGTCAATTATTACCTATAGAATATCTAGCCGATATTGATTTTATTTAATTTTTTTGTAAAAGCTAATAATAAATCTACGCGAATTAGGTTATAGGTTGGGAAGCATGTTGATACTCCCACCTTAACTTGAATATCTGTTATGATATTATTACTGTAACCTTAGATCTGCGAAAGCCATACTGAATAATAAAAAATACATGTTGGCTTTCCATAAATTGCAGGATTTATTAATTTTTCCAATATTTGCGAAAAGATTCGTTATATTCTTTTATCAGTTTTAAATAAAGGTGTTACCTACTTTAGCAATTTTCTTTTTTTCTGGTAAATTCCCATTTTTGAAGATAATTTATTTAAATTAAATAAAATTGGCATAATTTCACTTCATTTTTTAAACTCGCTTATTTACCTTATTTTTTGTTGTGCTCATGCGCATGTTTATTTTTTTTAGGTCGATGGGAAGACTTGCCCAAAGGAGTCGAAACTATAGTGCCCGACTCTAAAGGGGGCACTTGGCAAGCTTTGTGGGACAACGACTGGCTTCAACAGAAACTACTTCCGTCTTATATCGGAGCCCAAGTTAAAACTATCCTCTTTTCCGGTAAAACTTCTCAACAGTTTTTAATGGATATTAACAGCTCTTTAGGTAGGTGTGTGGTATAATAATAATAATAGTTAATTAATTAATTGCCTACTGTCCCTAGATTTATGTTAAGCATTTGACACAGTCAATCACAACATTTTACTTAACTGCCCATACAATATTGGAATTCGGGGAAATATTTATTTATTGTTAACAAATTACTTAAGTAAGTAATAGAAAGCAGTTTGTTCAAATTGAAAATATTAAAGTTCACAAAAAACATAACTTGTGGTGTTCTGCAAGGATCAACCTTAGGACCTACTTTTTTTTAAATCTACCTACATTAATTCTATAGCAAAATTAAATTTAAAACGTAAAATAAAATTGTTGGCCAATGATACTACTATTGTATATTTTCATGAAGACTATGCTCAAATTTATCATGACATTAACCACGACCTCAATATAATATGTAAATGGCTTGAAACTAATAAATAATCATTAAATTTTAATAAATCATCTTTTATGCTTATAAGTAAATTAAAATTAAAAAATAATAATATTTCCTCATGTCTTTCAATAATCATTTAATTAAATATACTAATACAATTAAATTTTTAGGTTTATTGATGAAAATTTAAGTTGGAAAAAACATATTGAATATTTAAGAAGTTACATCTCACCAATAATAATTGGCATTAAGCTAAAAATTATATATCATTCAAATATTTTAAAAATATATATTATTCTTTGGTATATTCAAAATTACAGTATATTATTTCAATTTGGGGATCAGCGAATTTAACTACAATTCAGCCATTAAAAAAACTACAAAACAAAATAATTAAATGCATACATAAACTGCCTTTTTTAGAAGCAACTATAAATTTGTATAAACCAAATGGATATTTAAAATTAGAAAAACTTTATAAATTAAAACTATGCTTTCTTATACACTCTATTATTATTAAAGAAAAACAATCGAATATAATATTTCCTTTGACCAGCATTATTCACATCACGAGACAAAACCATCATATTCAAACACCTATGGTAAAGTGTACTTTTGGGCCAAAGATCAATATTATATAAAGGAATAACAATTTATAACAGTTTGCCGAAAAAAATTAAAGAAAATATCAAAATTATGGACTTTTAAAAAATCACTAAAAAAATATTTTTTAAAACTGAACTAACTTTAACGTATTATATATTAATATTTTTTTTTAATAATGGTTATTATATATATTTTTTTTTTGAATAATTTCGATGGAGTTATTAGTAGTTACTAAACATAGTTGATGTTATATTCTCTGTAATAAACTTTTTTGTAAGTTGGTTAAGAATAAATATATATATTATTATAAAAAAAAATCAAAATCTCCTAGGCACACTTATCTATACTTTTAACTTTTATCGTCAATATCTTTGGTTAGAGAAACACGTTAGAGAGCTCTGGTTTTGAACGACTTTTAGAGCTTTTAATTATCTTTTTTTTCTAAAAATAATCGTATCGATCTATTTGATTTTTTTTATATTTATTTGTTCATATTTCAAAAAACTTCCTCTAGCGTGAAAAGCAAGCTTTACGTAATAATCAACCGAAGCTCAATGGATTGAGGAAGAAAAACTCTATCGAATAAGACCAAATTTGTTTAAATCCGTTCAGCCCAAATGAAGTAACCAAGTTTTATACAAAGCAAATTTCGATATTCGCCCACCATTTTGTTTAAGATTCGATTAATATATATCTTTATTCTCAACCAACTTAAAAAAAGTTTATTACGGAAAATATAACACCAAATATACAATATATAAATTCACAAATAATAAAAACCATGTTTAGTAACTATTAACTCTCCATCGAAATTATTTTAAAAAAATATATAATATAAACATTTACAAAAAAAAATATTAATCTTAATATAGTATAAAACAAAGTCGCTGTCGCCCATCTGTTCCTATTCATATGTGCTTAAATCTTTAAAACTACGCAACGGATTTTGAAGCGTTTTTTTTTTAATATATAGAGTGATTCAAGGGGAAGGTTTTTATGTATATTATCTAGCTTCGCACGGGTGCAATTTCGGAAAGTGGCGTGCCGGGTACTAATATATTGGGTTTGTATTTATACCAGCGGGTTGCAACGCATGCCGGGTACACGCTAGTATATAATACGTTAAAGTTAGTTCAGTTTTAAAAAATATTTTTTTAGTGTTTTTTTAAAAGTCCATAATTTTGATATTTCTTTCATTTTTTTTCGGCAAACTGTTGTAAATTGTTATTTCTTTAAATAATATTGATTTTTGGCCAAAAGTACTCTTGACCATTGGTGTTTGAATATGATTATTTTGTCTCGTGATGTGAATAATGTTGGTCAAAGGAAATATTATATTCGATTGTTTTTCTTTAATAATAATAAAGTTTATTAGAATGCATAGTTTTAATTTATAAAGCTTTTCTAAATTTAAATATCCATTTGGTTCATACAAATTTATATTTGGTTCTAAAAAAGGAAATTTATGTATGTGTCGTAGGCTGATAGTGAAATCCGTCATTTCATGAAACGCCTAGTCATATCATCAAGCGTGGCTAAAAGGTATATTGCAACTGGTTTGTTCGTTGTTCCCCAGAGCATTTTTTTCAATTTTTTCAACTAATATTATTTTATAAAAATAAAATTTAAATTAAATTAAAAAAAAATTGAAAAAAATGCTCTGGGTAACAACGAACAAACCAGTTGCAAATATACCTTTTAGCGTGCAGCATGATATGACTAGGCTTTTCATGAAATGACGGATTTCACTATCAGCCTACGACATATGCATTTAATTACTTTGTTTTGTAGTTTTTTTAATGGCTGAATTGTAGTTAAATTCGCTAATCCCCAAATTGAAATCATATACTGTTATTTTGAATAAACCAAAGAATAATATATATTTTTTAAACATTTCAACGATATATAATTTTTAGCTTCAAACAAAATGCAAATTATTGGTGAGATGTAACTTCTTAAATATTCAATATTATGTTTTTTCCAACTTAAATTTCCAACAATATATAAACCTAAAAAATTAATTGTATTAGTAGAGTCGATTCACTCAGTAAACCTGCAAGATGGCCGACATGTCATATGACAAAAGTCATATTCCAGCTAAATAAAATAAATTTTTGCATTTTCAATGACTTTTGTCATATGACATGTCGGCCACCTTGCAGGTTTACTGAGTGAATCGACTTTATATTTAATTAAATGATTATTGAAAGACAGTGAAGAAATATTATTATTTTTTAATCTTGATTTACTTATAAGCATAAAAGATGATTTATTAAAATTTAATGATAATTTATTATTTTCAAGCCATTTACATATTATATTTAGGTCGTGGGTAATGTTATTATGAATTTGAGCATAGTCCTCATCAAAATATACAATAGTAGTATCATTGGCAAACATTTTTTTTTACCTTTTAAATTTAATTTTGCTATAAAATTAATGTAGATTATAAAATGTGGGTCCTAAGGTTGATCCTTGTTTCAGAAGATAAAGGAAAATGTTTGGAATAAAAAAAAGTTTCGGCATGCCCTAAAAATTAAAATATGCATATTTTCGGTACTAATGTACCGGTACATCCTTAATTTGGAAACATAACGAAAAAAAAACTATTTTTCTATTTGACCATGTCTGTCTGTTACGCCCCCTAGGGGATATCTCTCGAACTTGAAAATAATTTCCAGTTATTGGTAGTATTTCTAACAATTAATGTTAACTGTCTTGAGACCATCTTTGTTTTATATGTTTTAACCTTCCGACCTTTTCTCTGTTTAATGTTTCTTTTCAACGATAAATATTTCAGGGAATCCAGAACAAGCAGAATATCTGAAAAACAAATTTTCGGAAGAACTGTGCATGTTGTGGTTAACCCAAAGGGATACAGCACAAGCTACGCAGTACCTCAAAAATAGTTTGGATAACTTTTTAAGCGAATGGCAACTTTTGAACCCCATGTTTGGAAATTTGAGGTATATTTAAATCAAAAACGTAATAATATAGGGCGGGGGTCGAGAAAAATCGTTCGGATGTCCAGTCGCGTCCACTCAAAGTTGATTCCTACAGTATTTTTTCCGTAGATTACGTATATCACGCTGGGCCAGAAAATAAGTATTCAATTGTTATTTTTAGTGTTATTTAATTGTTATAAAGCGAATTAAAAACTAATAATTTTTCATCAAAGAAATCTTACTTATTTAAATGTGTTGCATGTCTTTACATATTTACCCAAGAATTATATTTTTAAATATATCTTTGACAATAATACAACTTAACCTACAATTTTTATTAAATTGACTATTTAAAAATCTTCATCATAATCCGTAATAACAAAGTCATTAAGAGCATTCCACACCAGCGGAAACGCGGCATCATTTTCTGGCTTCTTTATTGGAAAATTTACTATAGTAAAATCTGGTCTTATCATGCGGGTCCAAAGGTCACCGATTATATGAATCAATTCGAAAATTCCAGAGCTTATCAAAATGTTGTGAGATTATGTAGGTCTCAATATATCCGGAGAAAGGAAACATAGTTTTATTATTTTAACTGTCGTGAAGATAGCCACATATAATATTATTATTTTTGCAAAAATTATGTACATAATAGTACAGGGTGTGGCGAACCTTTACGTATTAACGTGCCATTTTTTCTGAAGAAATGTTTAATGACGTGCCGTCAAATTCGTAATATAATAATTCATAGTAAACTTTGTGATCGGTGGCGTGCCCAAAATTTAATGTCGCGTGCCATCAATGGCACGCGAGCCATTGGTTTGCCATCCCTGTAAATTGTAAATAGTATATCTACTAAATCTATTTATTAAAAACGACAATAATAAACAGTGTAATTTATTTTAGCAATAAAATTACCTAACCTAAAAATACAATGAAATTTATCCGATTAACTATTTCAAGAAATAAAAAGAAAAAATGGTAAATTGCCAACCAATAAGTCAAAAACAGTAGCAAAAGCACTGGTAATCAATTTAAGGATTGTACAGAAAATTGTCCATCTGAGTCGTCCTCGAATGGAGCAATGATCATTGGCTCTACTTCGACATCTAATACTTGTTCTCGATCCCACCAATTCCTTATTAATTTTTCTGTATGTTTTACCGATTTCTTTCAGTACTCCTGCGTAATATGATCCAACGAATCTTGCCAAATCTATCAGCGTATATTTTGTGTGATTTGAGAGACTTTGCTATTGATATGAGTTCGAATTTTAACATATTTGGTAAAGGATTTTGGTTGTGTTTTTCAAGCAACTCATAAATATCACTTTTTCGCCAAGATGAACTAGGTTGTTTATTTAAAATTTTTGAATGATATGATGCATTGTCTAGTACAATTAAATACGGCTCATCTAAATTTGGCATTTTTCAAACATTTCGCAATTCATATTGTCATGATAGTCAGAACTTTTTGATGTGGAAGAAAAAATTAGGCTTGCACCTGGAACATATCCTGTTACAGAACCGGCATGTAAAATAATGAACCGCTTTTCCGTGCCACATCCTTTTTTTTTTCTTTTTACGCTTTTTACAGAATCATCTTGCAAAGATTTGGAACCACTTCCATTTGAAAATATTCATGTCTCGTCTAGAAATACTAATTTTCTAAATTTTGATTTGTTATTTTCCGTATGTTTTTTTAAAAACTGAACACGCTGACTCACTATCTGTGGCTGTTCACATAAAAATCTCCGGTTACAGTCTTTTTTTATAGCGAAAACTCAACTTTTTTATTAATTTTGATAACGATTTCCAAAACACCTTGAATTTTTAAATTTTCTTTTAAAACTGGTATTATACTATGCTTTTTTCATGCACAATTTTCTGCACTGTCCTTAAACTAATTCCCAGTGCTTTTGCTACGGTTTCCTGCATATTGGTTAGCGAATTTTCACTTTTTCTTTCATTCTCGAAGCTAATTAAGCACCATTTTTTTGCTTGGGGATGCAAAAAACCAGAAAATTGCTTTTTATCGTTCATATTGTCACATTAAATTATTTGTCAAAGTCACAAAACTGACAACTTTAAATCAAGACGAATGTGGCAGGTACAAACTTTTGTGAATCGCTGGAAAATAAATAAAATATATACTTACGGATTTTATTTGGATAGTATGATTAAACGCAATAAAAGAAACGAAAAATTGAAAGTATGTCTTTGTTAAATCGTAAGACCCGCACGATATGACCGGATCTGACTTTACCCAAATTTTACTAAGGGGCTCACAACTCCTGATAACTTATTTTTTTGTCAAGAAAAAAAATTAAAATATATATTTTTTTTATTTTGAAATTATTATAAGTTCAAATCATCCGCCATGCAGAACATAAAAATGGAAATATTGCTGCTATTGATGTTAATTTCCAGCAGCCAGCCAGTTTAAAACATCAACCTTATTTTTAGGTATAATAAAATTCTAAGTTTACGAAACCTAATCGAAATAGATCGATTTTTGGAATGTGAGCTCAAGTTAACCGAAGATTCAGGCGAAGATAACCTCGCTTCTATTCAAGACTACTGGAAATCAACACAGAAAGAATTTTTACCGTCGATTGTCTTAAGCGAAGCCAAACTGTTGTATCGGAGACTTTTCATTAAACTTTTGAGCGAAAAATTGGAAAAAATTAACCAACGAGATCTTTTAAAGGGATTAAAAACGTCGAAAATCGTTTTAGATATTGCTTTGATGAATACGGCCGTTGAAGAGGACAATTATTTCATGACAAGGAAATATTTCAGGTAAGATTTGTTTCTTATATTTATTTTTATACTCAAATGACTGATGATGGGAGCCAACAATGTACACGTCTTTCTCTTGACCTTTGCGAAGCATTTGTAACAGTAAATCTTTCTATTTTTATAATTTTTTTTTTAAATATATAAATTTTTTTAGGGAATATTCCGCCATGAAGCATCCCAAGTTAACGATAATTTACGGGAACTTGACTTACTTGTTTGCACAGTTTGAAAAGGTGCCCGACAAAAAATTAGAAAGGCTATTTGAATCTCTTGAAAAATTCAGTAAGTATATATATCCTTGGAAAAGTGGACACAACTAAATCTTGTCTGTCGGTTGTTTGGCCTGTAGATAAATAGTAACGTTGCTAATTTATCAGAAACTAAAATGTTTTTAACCTTTTACTTCCAATTTTTGGGGTATAACTACACAATCTTAAGAACGTAGGGGAAAAAAATTAAATAACATAAATCCACGACAAAGATTTCGTTTAAAATCTCTTAAGAGGAAGTAACCCCTTTACCACAATGAAAATTGCCGAACGTTTTGCTGGTCAAACGAAAAGAAAAAATAAAAATTGGTATTTAGAAAATTAATTCTACTTTAAATACCCCATCCAGAAAAGTAAATGACGATCGAAAATATTCCCAAAATTTTTTTTAGAATTTTTTTTTATTTTTAGTAATTTTGTAATATTTTAAGCAATTCTTTATTGGTCAAAAGCAAAATGACTTTCCCGGGTGTAGAATGTTGTACCAAACAATTTTTCTTAAAGCCATTTTTCAATATCGGCCTTACTTTTTTCTCAAAAACTTTGGGCGCGTAAAGTGAATTTAAGCGTGTAAAGTGGGTTTACGCGCCCAAAGTTTTTGAGAAAAAAGTAAGGCCGATATTGAAAAATGGCTTTAAGAAAAATTGTTTGGTACAACATTCTACACCCGGGAAAGTCATTTTGCTTTTGACCAATAAAGAATTGTTTAAGATATTACAAAAGTACTAAAAATAAAAAAAAAATTCTAAAAAAAATTTTGGGAATATTTTTGATCGTCATTTACTTTTCTGGATGGGGTATTTAAAGTAGAATTTATTTTCTAAATATCAATTTTTATTTTTTCTTTTTGTTTGACCAGCAAAACGTTCGGCAATTTTCATTGTGGTAAAGGGGGTTACTGCTCTTAAAAAATAAATTTTTAATTGATATACAGTGCCACCATTAAAATCCGCACCATATAGAACTTTCTTGCATTAATAAGGTCTGTTTAAATTTAATAGTGGCAATCGTTTTTGCTTCAAATTAGACTTATAGTATGTATTTTAACTGTCAGCATCTGTCAAAAATTAAATTTTTTAAATAAAATGCTGCAAAATGGCATTTTTTTAGAGGCAAGAAAAGTTAACGCGTGTGGTGTAAAGTTATTATAATTTAACATTGTATCTGCATATTCGTGTTTGGTATTAGTTTTAATGTTCTCGTGGTCAAAAAATGCAGTGGTTGTAGTCACTTGTTGTAGGCTTTTGACACCGTAAACCATGATATTTTATTAAGAAAATTATACAGTAATGTGATAAGGGGAAATACACACAAACTACTTCAAAGTTATTTAAGCTATCGTAAACAATTTGTTCAAATTTGGGAAAGAAAAAGTTCGAAAAAAGAAATAATATGTGGAGTTCCACAAGGATCAATATTAGGTCCGTTATTATTCTTAATTTACATTAACTCCGTTTCCAAATTACACTTAAAAGACAATATAAAGCTATTTGCAGATCATACGAGTAGTAGTAGTAGTAGTAGTAACAAGATTTATTTAGCAATGTGCTACAATTTAACAAGTTTTACAAAATATTTAAAATTATAAATAATATATTTAACAAAATATCATCTATGAAGTAAGTATTCAAAAAAAATTCAGTCAGTATTTTGTTTTTTAAATAAATAATTGTTTAATGATTTTTTAAAATTTTCCAAAGAACTTTATTATTTAATGGAATTATTCAGATTGTTATATTCACTTAATCCTTTATGGAAAACCAATTTATATGTTAAATGTTTTGATACCCTACTTAGACAAAAATCGTTTTTATATCTGGTAGAATAGCTATCATTTTCAAAATTTTGAGTTAAAAAATCTTTTAAATGGGAAGGTAGTAAGTTATTTTGTATTTTAAAAATAAAAGTACAGATCAAAAGAAATAATAAATTTTTAACATTTAACCACTGAAGTTTCTCTAACATTAAATTTATTTTCGTATATTTATCCACATTTAAAATTATACGCATAGCTTTATTTTGCAAAACTTGGAGTCTATTAAAGACTCCATCATTTGCTGTGTATAAAATGGTTGAATAATATAAAAAATGAGGTAAAATTATAATGTTATAAATTGTTTTTCGTGAAAATAAACTTACATTTTGACTAATTCTTTTTAAATAATTAATTTTTTTTCCAATTTTAGATACAAGATTTTCAAAATGTAATTCAAATTTTAATTTAGAATCTAAAATTACTCCCAAATTTATAAACATTTGAATAAAACTTTGTTTCAAAACATTTGGCATATCATTTATATAGAGAATAAATAATAACGACAATTATTTATTTTGCTGAAACTCTTGCAGAAATGTATTTTGATATTAATAATGATTTAAAAATACTTCTTTCTTGGCCTTAATCAAATAAACTTACGTTAAATTTTACAAAATCTTCTTTTATGTTTATAACTAAAAATAAAATAGTCCATCATTAACCCCTTAACATTTAATAATGAATATATTCAATATTCAAAACGACAAAATTTTTAGGATTAGTTTTAGACGAAAATTTAAATTGGAAATGCCATATCCAGTATATTATCAATTCTATATCTCCTCCAGAGCTAGATATTTCATTCCTATGAAATACTTCAAAAATATATATTTTTCATTAATATATTCAAAATTACAATACTTAGCTTCTGCATGGGGATCTGCTTGTTTAACAAACTTAATACCATTACAAAAACTGCCAAATAAAGTTATTAAATGTATACACAAATTACCACATTTAGAACTGTTAATCTATATAGACCGAAAAGGTATTTACGCGTTTAAAACATTTATAAATTAAAAATTTGTATTCTAATTTACTCTATTATTTAAAAAAAAAAATCAAACGTAACACTTCACGAGAATAAGACATTGTATAAATTATCAAACTATACCAGTAAAAAGTAATTTCGGAAAAAAATCGCTTTTATATGATGGGATAATAAAATATAACAATCTTCCAAAAAAATCAGAAAAATTAAAAAATTGGCAACTTTAAAAAAAAACAAGTAAAGAGATATTTGCTAAATTAAATTATTTATACTATTTTTTTTTTGATTTTGTTAATATATTAAATTCGATTAACTTCCATTTTTTTTCTTCGTATTTTTTTTGTGGTTATTATTTTCTATACGGGGTGGCGCACCGAAAACTTTCCACCCAGGTTTATTTTCTTGTTAATAAATAAATCAAAATTCGCTCGAACACGGGAACCTTAGTTCTCAGGGGGACATATTTTTTTGCTATTTTCATCCCCCCCGCTGGAACCCCCACGACGGGGTGGCTTCCACCCTTAAAATCTTAAATGGAAAGGGGGGGTCGAGTAATACCTTATTTTAAAGGGAATTGAATTGCCTTTCAAACGCGACCTTGCTCGTTTAAATCGAGTGAATAGTTACTGAGAAATAGGGATAAAAAAAAATTTAAAGGTAATAAAATTTGTTACCGCTTGTATCAATTAAGTAAATGTTGAAAATGTCCTCCTACAACCTCCATGCAATTGTAAAGGCACTGTCCAAAATGTTCGCGAACATTATGGAGCATATGGGGTGACTTTCACCCTTAAAATCTTAAATGAAAAGAGGTCGAGCTATAGCTTATTTCAAAAGGAATTTAATTGGCTCAAAACCACTGGCTACGGCCCTGAATTTGGTCCAGTACCTTTCGAGAAATTAAATGGTAAAAAAATGTGTGCTTCATTCATCTTGCCTTACATATCAGTGTGTTCAATAATTGATTAAAATGACGTATACTCTTCAAGAAAGGGTTGAAATTATTTCACTTTTCTTTAGAAGTAACGATTGTGCTCGAGCTGCCGCCCTGTCTTATAATGCATTGCATCTAAATGCACACTTGTCTCATACTTACGTGCTACAATTGGTGGCAAAATTCCGTGAAACAGGATCAGCGATTAACAAAAAAAGGATTGTTGAAAATCCTGTAAGAAATGAAGCTGTAGAAGTTGCAGTTTTGGGTCATATTGCCATCGATCCCACACTTAGCACGAGGAAAGTGTCAGATGTATCGGGTGTTTCGCGTAGAACGGTTCAGCGTAGGGCAGAGGCACCACCTATGGCCAGGTTAAGGGAAATATATACATTTTATCATTGCTATTGGTCACTAGAAGTATTAAACAAAAAAATCCAAACGAATGTGAATACTTGTAAGTGTCCTCTATTAGGATGAATACATGAAATAATTTGTTTTTTAGAAACAATAATTTTATAAAAATTTTTAGGAAAAGGTGCAAAATTCCCTACTTTTGGCCACATAGTTTTACCACTTATGGCCAGATACTTACCAAGGGTGTTAAATATAATAAAACGTAGGTTTGATTATTTTTTAATGTTCAAAAAGTCACAAAACATGTTATGATATAACCTTTCTTTATTAACTAATAATATAAACAAATTTATTATGTTTCAAATACATCTATTGATCCCAGAAACTTGGTTATTAATTTTCTTCCCTCTTGTTCCAAAACTGGCTCTGGAAGAAGACCTATTATATCAGTCATGTTGACAATCGATACGTCATTTTCTATATAATCAAATCGTGTCTTTTGTGTGTCCAAGCTTTTTAGGCATTTAATCTGATATTCTTTATTTGGTAGCACCTTCAGAATGGTTGCTACATATTTATAAGTTGTTGCCATTCGCTTACCAGTCCCTGCAAACTTCACCAAAATAAAATGTCCAATTTTCAAATTACTATCGGGTTTTAACATTTCAATTTCAACCTCCGGAAAATCGATGTCATCACCACTACTATCCGAGTCTTTCCACTCTTCTTCAGAACTACTTGTATCGGGATCCATGACTTTAACAATGTGCTTACCAGTTGACCTGTCAGATTTTTTGCGCGCCATCTTTTCTAACTTTTCTTCTTTAGTTTTAATTTTTTTTTGTTCTCTAATTCGCTTCCTTTCAAATTTAGCTTTTTCATTTTCTGCTTTAACTCTAGCTTTTTCTTCCTCTAGATTAAACCATTTGTCTGAAGTCAAAACACTGCACGGTGCGCTTCTTTTTTTTACAGACCTTTTTGATTTTCTTTCACCAGGGTAAGGCAGAATATTCTCCAATATAGATTTTGACACGGGCGAGAACTCTGTAATTATATTCCGCTTAACCAAGTCAATTCTGTCAATTGAAACTCCACTTGTGCTTGGCTGCTGATTACTCATATTATTGTCTTCCTGACACGAAGCAAAGGTAGCTTCATTTTCAGCAGTTTCGTTTAACGAAATGTTTGGCGAGTTTAGATTCAAAGTTTCTTCAAGTTGTGTCGGTGTTTTTGCTTTTGGTTCAGTTTCAGAACTATCATTAATATCATTTACACTTACATCTTTAGTATAATCTTCAGTTTCTTTTGAAATATCTAACCAAAGTTCAAACAAACACAAGGCTTCTGATCTACCCTCCCACTCATGGTTTCTTCGCTTTGTCTTTTCAAATTCGTCTAATAAAACAGGATTAATTTTTTGCTCTAAATACTTTAGATGACCGACAACTTCTGCATTTAATTCTCTGGTCTGTACTTTTCCAGAATCTGATTTTCTTAAAATAATTTTGGAGTAGTCAACATTATTGGCATTAAAAGGATACAGACCGGCGGCCCGAAATCCTGACTTAACATTTTCACTCATTTTTGGATCATTTATAATATCAGACAAAATGGAAGGCAAATTAGCCTTACTTATTTCCTGGCCTTGGTTATCAATCTTAAACTTTCTGGAAATTTGTTGCCACTTTTTTTTTATAGGACCAAAAACTGCTATATCTAGTGGTTGAAGGATATGTGTAGCGTTAGGGAGCAGTGCTATTAGAATAATCTGATGTTCCCGACAAAATTTACTTAAATGGAGGCTTAAATGAGAAGTATGTCCATCTAGGAACACAACAACAGGAAATTGTATTTCGCTTTCCTTTAAATACCCTAAAAAAACATTGGCGAAATATTAAAAAAAAACACTTTGCGGTCATCCAACCATTTTCACTTTTCCCAAGTCCCCATCCTTTAGGCGCTGATTGTATTATTGTTTTAGGTATCCTTTCGTATTTAAATAATGTTAAGGGAGGCGCAAATTTTCCTGAGGCATTTACAGTAACAAGGGTTGTTACGTTTTCTTTATCTGACGAAGTTCTTTCATCGTAAACGTGCTTTCCACGGGGACCAATGATTTTACCACTTTTTGGAGCTAGTGGAAATCCTGATTCGTCCATGTTAAACACTCTATCGGGTTCATTTAATACATCAACTACATTCATTTCCTCCAAAGTTTTATAAACTTCATCAATCCACTTTCGGATTTTTTCCTCTGTCACAGCGCCTCTACCTCCATGTATGTATTCAGGCTTTTTCTGCGAAAGTTCCTTGTGCCTCTTCAAAAAAGTATAATACCACTTTTTTCCAGGCCTATTATTGGAAAAAGGTGTTTTTATATTTAACTGACTAACTAGCTTTTGCACCGATGTTAGAAGACCATCTTTATCTATGGAAAACCCCATTTTAGCGCAATCAAGTATCCAATTCACCAGTGTTTTTTCCGTATCTTCTCCAAGGAAGGAATAAAAGCCGCATTGTCCCGTCGAATCCCTTGGAGATTTTCCACTTATTTTATTTCTCAGAGTGGTTCGTGGCACCATAAAGACCTTGCTAGCCTTTGAAACAGCCATTCCGTCTGCGATGGACTCTAATGCCAACTTTATTTTTGATGGAGAATACTGAAACTTTGAAAGTTTCTGTATTTTTCCTGATTGGACTACTTTCGGCATTATTGTCTGAAAAGGGAAAAACCTACAATCAAACATGTACATAATTATTCTTGTTTGCAACACAGTATTTTGCGCATAATTGTTCACAAATTTTATAGTGCTCTTAAAGTGCGCTCTTTCCAACAAGTGCATAAAAAAAATAGATGGCCATAAGCGGATTTTGTGATCTCACTAATGGCCACCTCTATGACCATAAGTAGAAACACGCTTATATTTCGGTTCCACTAATGGCCATCGTGTTTTTAACAAAAAAAAACCTTTAAATATATATTTTATAACAAAAATACAAATTCAATGACACTTTACTTACCTTTGCACAATGATTTAACCGATATTTTATTTAAAAAGTAATCAAGTACACCCGATGATTAAGGATTGTTTGCTTAAGAACAACGTTAACAATTTTCGGCACTCCGTATGTCCGGTCACTTCGGCATTTATCTTGAAACTAAAACTTATTTCCCAAACATATCATTGCATTCTCCCCACTCCTAACATTCCAACGTGTCGATTCTCTCATGATATTTAATTTAAAAGTTGCAAGGAATCCTATTATTTCAAGGAACTACTAGGAGTGGCCATAAGTGGGGTACTGGCCATAGGTGGTGCCTCTGCCCTACTTTAAAAACGCATAAGTTTCATCCCTATAAAATAAAACTGGTTCATGAACTTAATGAAGATGATGACGATCGCCGTTTGCAATTTTGCGAATTAATTAGTGAAATGATCATTCGCAATCCACAATTTATTTTCAACATTTGTTTCTCCGATGAATGCACTTTTTTTTCTTCACGGTACTGTCAATCGACAAAATTGCAGATATTGGTCGGATTCCAACCCTAGAATTTTTAGAGAAGTGCATACTCAACATCCCGAAAAATTAAATGTGTGGGCTGGAATTGGGGACCGTATTATTGGGCCGTATTTTATACCTGGAAATTTAACAGGTGAAATTTACCTGAACCTGTTAGAAACCACTATTAACCCTGCTTTAACGAATGCTATAGAAGAAAATGGCCGTTATCGGCCCGAAAATATTTACTTTCAGCAAGACGGAGCACCCCGCATTATGCGTTCGATGTTCGACAGTTTCTGGATGAAAATTTTCCTGGAAAATGGATTGGAAGAAGAGGTCCTATTGAATGGCCTGCCAGATCGCCTGATTTGACTCCACTGGACTTTTTTTGTGGGGACATTTAAAGTCTAAAATTTATGCAACCCAACCGAATTCTTTGGAAGACTTGCGACAACGAGTAGTGTACGAGTGCCGACAAATAACTCCCGCAATGCTTAACGCGAACATTTTGAACAGTGCCTTTACAATTGCATGGAGGTTGGAGGTGGACATTTTCAACATTTACTTGATTGATACAAGCGGTAACAAATTTTATTACTTTTAATTTTTTTTTTCTTTTTAGCCCTATTTCTCAGTAACTATTCACTCGATTTAAAACAGCAAGGTCGCGTTTGAAAGGCAATTCAATTCCCTTTAAAACCAGGTGTCACTCGCCCCCCTTTCCATTTAAGATTTTAAGGGTGGAAGCCACCCCGTCGTGGGGGTTCCAGCAGGGGGGATGAAAATAGCAAAAAAATATGTCCCCCTGAGAACTAAGGTTTCCATGTTCAAGCGAATTTTGATTTATTTATTAACAAGAAAATAAACCTGGGTGGAAAGTTTTCGGTGCGCCACCCTGTATTATGTTGTCACTTTCCATGTAATGAACTGTAAAAGTTAGTTTGGAATAAAGACATTTTGAAAGTTAAGTAATCAATTTGAATAAACCTTGTTGATAAAAGAAAGTTCCATATGGTGCGGACTTTAATGGTGACATTGGTGACACGTTTTTAAAATTACAATATTTAACTTCTGCATGGGGATTTGCTTGTTTTTTTAATTTTAAAACCATACAAAAATTAAAAAATAAAATTATTAAATGCGTACAGATATTTACAAATTTTTACGCCAATGGAAAAAGGTTTTAGATTGCGCGATCTATTTACTATAAAAAAGGTATTCTTGATAAGACTTTATCAACCCAGTTATAGCTGCTCTCTAGAAGGGTCATCGTTGAGCTATTTTAAGTTAGTAGGTACAGAAAAATCCTATTCACCTTCTTCAATAAATATATTATTTAAAAGTGCCTACGCATTTCGGCTGTTACAAGCCATCTTCAGGGCGCAGAAATTATAGAAATCCACACATAAAGCAACAAGCGAGACGCTAATGTTAAAATAAACGTAATATAGTACATTAGCAAATCATTAATTGTACAAATTAAGTATAATTTGTCAGTAGAGAACATTTTTGTATATTTAAAAAACATGTTTTTAAATATACAAAAACATTGTAATGAGCTACAATAGTTAGTTTGAAGTAAAGTAATTAAAAAACGAAAAAGAAAGTAGAATTTTTTTAAAATCATAACTTTAAAAAAATTCAAGTCGTCTTAAAATACATTTTTATTTTAGGAGACGTTGTTGAAAGTAGTAAGGACGATTCGGGATTGTCAGCTTTAAACAAATTTTTCGACATCAGTCAGAAAGTAGCTAACGTTCTCACTAATTATCCGAACTTATATGCCAAATGTGAACAAAAGTTGTCTGAGATATTTGGAAGTGAGGCTGTGCTTCCCATGGATATAGCATTCGGACGACTTAAAACAGAAGCATTAAAAACCATTACAAGGGAAAATAGGTACAACCTATTAAATATAGAGGGTGGCCGTCGAAAAAACGAGGCCCGCTTCGGAAAGGAGGAAACTTAAATAGACGATATAGAATGCGTCATGATAATGCGCCCTATTTCGCGTTGTTTTTTATTGTTTATTATTTTATTAACTAACATTTAAATAAAATCAATATCGTCGGCATATTATTTAGGTAATATCTGACATATTACAAAAATTTCGACTTATTTTATTGCTTATTTTGGGAGAATTGTATAGTAAAAGAACAATGGCATAATAAGTTAAAAAAAAAACCCAACCGATATTTTTCGCTATACAATTCTCCTAAAATAATTTCTGAAATTCCTTGATATTTATTTATTATGTCAATTATTACCTATAGACTATGAAGACGATTTTGATTTTATTTAAATTTTGTGTAAAAGCTAAAAAAAATAAATAAATTACTAGTACAGGAAATGAAGCATTTTGGCTCGCAATTTTTTCGTCCAGCATGGATTTACTTGAAATTTTAACAGAAGGTTTTATTACATTTTAACCACAGAGATCGATCGAAAAAGTGATTCTAAGCAAAAAACGAGTTTTCACAATTTCCAATTTTTCACCCTTTTTCTCAAAATAACTCCGACAAAACTGGAGATACGAAAAAAATTATAGAGTACTAAATTGTAGCTTTTTTAATGACTAAAATTTTCCTGTATGTAAATTTTCTGTGCAGTGAATATTTGGCGAGATATAACCGTTTAAATCCTCTATTTACGAACGGGCACCACCTTTTTCGAGCCCTTTAAACTCACCCCATTTTAAAACCAAGGGATCTTAAGGTATTTAATTCATAGAGCCTTGTAGCTCTTGAAAACCCCTACAAAACTGTTTTTGAAAAAACTTTCTAGCATTAAAAATGAAGGAGATACGTTAAAAAAACCAATCAATTTTTTTTCGAAAAATTCTAATAGCTCACTTCGGAGCATAATAATCTACATAACCGGTATATATGTGTTAATAAATTTTTTTGTACATAATTCTACTTTTTCCTATTTATATCAATGAAATTAGTTTATAAAAATTGCAATGTTGTGAAGGGTGGTTTTCAAAGGTTGAAAAGTTGCAAAATGCACTTGATACATATCTTAAACAACATAATTCTTGAATTGAATCACTATGATAATAATTAATCATTTTTTTTTGTAAAAAAAAATTTGTTTGCATTAAGCTGTAACAAGGGTTGATTTTTAAGGGTTGAAAAATTATGAAATTGTATTTTAGAGTATAAGATAATCATTATTTAACTAATCCAAACCAAATTTCACCCTATCTTAAGGTTTACAATGTTATTTTATAATTTTTTACAATTAGGGGTTGTTTTCACCCCTAAGAAACAATCAGCGCTCATCGGCATGATATAAAATATAAAGCAGACGGTGAGTTTAGCCTAATCTCAAATTTTTATGCAAATCGATCCAAGGCGAAATCATTTTTTTAGAATTAATAATTTTTTTTTACATTAAGCTCTAACAAGGGTTGCATTTTAAGGGTTGAAACATGATGAAACTGTATTTCAAAGCACAAAACAATCATTATTTAACTAATCGAAACCAAATCTTTCCCATATTCAGGTTTAAAATGTTATTTTATAATTTTTGACAATTAGGGGTAGTTTTCACCCCTAAAAAACGTTCAGCGCCCTTCGGTGCGATATAGATTTTGATCTGTGGGCTATTCCCTACCTTCTGTTAAAATTTCAAGTAAATCCATGCTGGACAAAAAAATTGCGAGGTTTTACCTTTTTTTTGAGCTTCATTTCCTGTACTATACGCGAAGTAGGTTGACAAGCATGTTGATACTCCCACCTTAAAAAAAATACAACCTTATAGTGGATCTTAACTTTGAGACACCTTGTATTCGTGATTACCTGACTGTTCTTTGACAGTAATGTTGCAGATACTATACTATTTATTAGTAGGTATTAGCGCCTAGATCTTTTTATTTTTAATTTAGTTTCGTACCAAAAATTGAGATATTTTGTAATTTACAAACAATGTTGCCACACAGTAAAAACTGTAATTTGGCGTAGGGTTCCTGCTTTAAGGAATGAGGTATACATATTTTACCCCCTAAGGGCTTCCCCTTTGCCGTCGGTGGATATTAAGACAAGGCAACCCTGGTGCTTGTGTATTGTCATGATAAGTGTATCATGTTGTATAAGTTTAAACACTGTACATTATTTACCCTAAGTTTCTAAGAATTTTCTGAAACATCATGTATAACATGAGATAGAAGACTTTTATTTATGTTTTTAAACTACGTTTTGTTTCTTTTGACAGTAATAATTGCATACATAACAGTAACGCCACCTTTTGGTATAGAAAAAAAATCTTTTTACAAAAACCTTTTTTTTCAACATATTTTTAGAGACGACAACTTAATAAAAGAAAAAGCCACGGCGCTCGTAAAATTGGCATATTACGTTCAGGATAAACAAGAACAAGAGGCAGATTTTATGCTGTTCGTTCTCAGAGCGATGCAGTTGGGATCGAAAGAAGCGAGGCAGTTGTTCCCTTGTATCCTCTTGCAGGATTCGTTAGTTGACGATTTAAAAGATATTTTTGTTAGGGAAACGGAAAGTATCCCTACTTGGATGTTTTTGGGATGGATACCGCAACTGTTGGGTGAGTAATAGGCTGGGCCGAATAAGTGAAAAATTGGAAATTGCAAATGGTATATTTGCCAATATCTGACTATACATCTAAAAGTAATTTGTGAAAAATTTTATTAAAATCCGTAGATGTGTCGCCGCGCCCCTATGACCTTGAAAATTAGTAGAAAGGCCGATTTTTCAATATTTAATATTTTTTAAATTTAAATTATAATTTTTTTATGACTTCTTGTGGATGTGGGAATGTGTATAAAAATAATTTTTTCAATAAAATATTTTTCTGTTGGATGGAAATTACAAATTTGTCCTCAAAATCTTCATTTACACGTAATTTAACGTTTTCAGAGACAAATTTGTAATTTCCATCCAACAGAAAAATATTTTATTGAAAAAATTATTTTTATACACATTCCCACATCCACAAGAAGTCACAAAAAATTTTTAATTTTGGATTTAAAAAATATTAAATATTGAAAAATCGGCCTTTTTACTCATTTTCAAGGTCACAGGGGCCCGGCAAAACATTTACGGATTTTAATAAAATTTTCCACAAATTACTTTTAGATGTATAGTCAGATATTGGGAAATATACCATTTGCAATTTCCAATTTTTCACTTTTTCGGCCCAGCCTAGTGAGTAAGGGTTATTCTGAGCTAAGATGTCTCCGTGTGTCGGCTTACTGACCAAAAAGTATTGTATGTGCTGTGCTAAATCAATAAAAAAATAATAAATGCTTAGTACGAAGAAATATTTTTACAAAGAGGCGCAAAACTCACGAGCGAATTTTGTAATTTTGGCGCCTATTTGTAAAAATAATATGCGCTCTACGCACATATCTGCCTCTAACTCATAAGTTAAGGGGAAATACACACAAACTACTTCAACGCTATTTAAGCTATCGTAAACAATTTGTTCAAATTGGGAAAAAAAAAGTTCGGGAAAAGAAATAATATGTGGAGTTCCACAAGGATCAATATTAGGTCCGTTATTATTCTTAATTACATTAATTCCGTTTCCAAATTGAACTTAAACGGCAATAGAAAGCTATTTGCAGATGATACGACAATTATTTATTTTGCTGAAATTCTTGCAGAAATGTATTTTGATATTAATAATGATTTAAAAATACTTCTTTCTTGACTTCAATCAAATAAGCTTACGTTAAATTTTACAAAATCTTCTTTTATGTTTATAACTAAAAATAAAATAAATTCCATCATTGACCCCTTAACATTTAATAATGAAAATATTCAATATTCAAAAACGACAAAATTTTTAGGATTAGTTTAAGACGAAAATTTAAATTGGAAATGCCATATCCAGTATATTATCAACTCGATATCTTCTTTGGTATCTGTTTCGTACAAAGCTAGATATTTCATTTCTCTGAAATACTTTAAAAATATACATTTTTCATTAATATATTCAAAATTACAATACTTAGCTTCTGCATGGGGATCGGCTTGTTTAACAAACTTAAAACCATTACAAAAATTGCAAAATAAAGTTATTAAATTTATACACAAATTACCACATTTAGAACCAACTGTTAATCTATATAGACCGAAAGGGTATTTTTTACACGTGCAAAACATTTATAAATTAAAAATTTGTATTCTAATTCACTCTATCATTTTAAGAGAAAAAAAAATCAAACATAACACTTCAGGAGAATAAGACATTACATGATTATAACACCAGACATTGTATAAATTATCAAACTATACCAGTAAAAAGTAATTTCGGAAAAAAATCGCTTTTATATGAGGGAATAATAAAATATAACAATCTTCCAAAAAATACCAGAAAAATTAAAAAATTGGCAATTTTTAAAAAACAATTAAAGATATATTTACTAAATTAAATTATTTATACTATTTCTTTTTTAATTGATTTTATTAATGAATTAAATTGGATTAACTTCCATTTTTTTATTGTTATTTAAATGGTTATTATTTTCTAAATTATGTTGTCACTTTCCATGTAATGAACTGTAAAAGTTAGTTTGGAATAAAGACATTTTGAAAACTAAGTTACGTTTCAAACACATCTTTTAACATCCCACTTTATTTCAGCCAATGTCGATTCTCCAAAAGTCGCTGCAATTTCTCGGATAGTTTTACGAATAGCAAGAACGTACCCTCAAGCCATAATGTATTCATATCGACTTAGCAAAGAAAATTACGGCGATACGGATAACTTGGCGGATGAAGAAACAACTCAGTTAATCGATCAACTCGATAAACTATTATTATGCGATCCTATAGTTGACAAGTTTTTAACAGGTAATTTACAAATATCGGTAAAGTAAAATAGCTTTCTTATGGGTAGAGATATAAAATAGCGCATACTGCGTGCTACGAATACGTGTACGTACCGGGTGGTCAAATAAACGAGGACGTCGGCTTTATCTCGGAAACCATTAATCGTACATTTTTCGGAAAGATTTTTTTATGAGTAAAGTAGTCAAGAGAAATTGCTGGAAATTACTTTTAAGTTCCTCATTTCGCCGCAAGGGGGCACAATGGAAAATTGTTTTTTTAAATTCTAAATTTCTCCGAAAATTCTCACATTAAGGTATAACTCTGATTACGTCATCGAAAACCTTATATAATTCTGCATCATTTTGGTTTAAGGCTCATTGGCGTACCGACCTTGATAAGAGTGGGGGAAGCTATTGAATGTGTAAACATTAAAATCGCTGTAACTTCTAAACGACTTATCCGATTTTACTAAATTTAAGCTTGTTTGGAAGGGAAAGGTAAGTATCTTCAATCGCCGTATCCAACTGTACACGATAGTGTTTAATAAAATTGCTAGAGGGCGCAATTTGTAATAATAACAGTTTTTTCGATTTTATCCCAAAAATTCAAATCATACAGTATAACTATGACATCATAATCGAAAAGTAGATGAAATTTGCAAGAAAAGATGTGAAGACCGCAGTTCGATATCTTTGTTCGTTTCAGAGTTATTGCCAAAACAATAATTTTTAATACAAATTGCGCCCTCTAGCAATTTTATTAGAAAATATCGTGTACCATTAGATATGACAATTGAAGGTACTTCCAAACAAGCTTAAATTTAGTAAAATCGGATAAGTAGTTTAGAAGTTATATCGATTTTAATGTTTAGACTTTCAATAGCTTCTCCCACTCTTATCAAGTGAAAGTGTAAACATTAAAATCGCTGTAACTTCTAAACGACTTAACCGATTTTACTAAATTTAAGCTTGTTTGAAAGAAAAAGGTAAGTACCTTTAATTGTCGTATCCAATGGTACAAGATAGATTCTAATAAAATTGCTAGAGGGCGCAATTTGTATTAAAAATTATTGTTTTGGCAATAACTCTGAAACGAACAAAGATATCGAACTGCGGTCTTCACATCTTTTCTTGCAAATTTCATCTACTTTTCGATTATGATATCATAGTTATACCGTATGGTTTGAATTTTCGCGATAAAATCGAAAAAACTGTTATTATTACAAATTGCGCCCTCTAGCAATTTTATTAAACACTTTCATGTACTGTTGGATACGGCAATTGAAGATACTTATTTTCCCCTTCCAAACAAGCTTAAATTTAGTAAAATCGGATAAGTCGTTTAGAAGTTACAGCGATTTTAATGTTTACACTTTCAATAGCTTCTCCCACTCTTATCAAGGTTGGTACGCCAATGAGCCTTAAACCAAAATGATGCAGAATTGTCTAAGCTTTCCAATGATGTAATCAGAGTTATACCTTAATATGGGAATTTTCGGAGAAATTTAGAATTAAAAAAAAACAATTTTTAATTGTGCCCCTTGCGGCGAAATGAGGAACTTAAGAGTGATTTCCAGCAATTCCTCTTGACCACTTTACTCATAAAATGTTTCCGAGGTAAAGCCGACGTCCTCGCTTATTTGACCACCCGGTACATGGAGATCTCGAAAACGGTAAGAGACGCCGGAGACGCGAAAATGGTTAAAGTGATGCAAAGTTGTGTATTTTGGGAATAAACAATTTGTGGACAAAAAGCATTAAATATTTAGATTTTCTTGACTTTTTAGTTAAGAAAAACATTTGTCATAACCTTTTCTAAGTTCAAGATAGTGTTATTAGTTTTCAAATTCGACGTTTCATTCTTTACATACCACCGTCAGGTGAAATTTTAAAACGGTTTTAGTGATTTCTAAGTTCTAGAAATTTATATTTATTTATTTATTTACGGCCTTGCCATTGTACATCACAATAACAATTTCCCAAATAATTCTAATAATACTTAACAAAATAAAATTCAATATTTTTAATTTTTTTTTAAAAGACTTAAACATCACCGGTTTAGAGCCAAACAAGTCAACATAAATAAATATTGCCATTAAGTTGATTAGCTGTTATTCTTCATACGCGTAATAGGATCATTCTTGTCATAGATAGTTGGGTGAAACATTATAGAGAATACAATTTAAAGGTATTTTAAATTTTAACGTTTCGTCATTAATATTTTAAATTATTCTTTCTTGCCTTGATCCCTAGAATTCTTAAACAATAGATCCACCCATTTCAAAGATTTACTGTAATGTGGATCCAAATTTTGGCCATTTTGGCATATTTCAGAACAATCTTAACATGGTTATCTTTTGTCTCGTGTCTCATTATAAGTATGTTATTATTAAAATGCCAAATAAAAAATTATTTCATAAAAATTAAAACAATGTAAATGTAAAGAAAGACTCATCAAAACTCAAACAAACGTTTATATTATTTATTATTAACGTACGAGTTTCGATTACGTCTAGTTTTATTTAATGACATAGGTCACTGTATAAGATTAAATAAATGTACAAATTTTCTATTAAATTGTGATATTTGAACTATTATGTTTAATATGACCTTTTTACTTAAAATCTGAAATCTATAAATTCCATCGTGTTGCCTAAAGGCGGGTTCTTGGTTTTGACGAACTTTTTTAAAAATAACCTTAAAATCACAATACTTTGACATAAATATTCAGCCGCACTTAACACAAGTAGAAGTCGAAAACAGGGGAGATTAAAACGTTTGAAGTTGAAATATAGCATTTTTTCACCCCCTGGGAGGGTAGATTCGACCTCAAGGGTAGTCACTGCCAAGTCCCTGCCCTAATTGTTCTTCCTTTGCTACATCATTTACAATTTTCATCACAAAACACTGATGTCGCGCATCGGTACGCATAAACCGAGAAGGGCTGGTTTTCGCTTCCGTTTGAGAGGGTGGAAACAGTTGAAAATCTCGAAAACGGAGGAGACGCGAGTCTTGAAGGTGCCCGGTGCCAACTTATTGACCACTATTATATACAGGGTGTTCCGAAATTAGCTGACAAAATTTTAAGGAGATAAAGTACATCCAAAAATAAGACTAATACCCTCTATTAATATACCTTCAAAACGCTTCGTTATGGGGCTAGAGCCCCCCGAATCGGAGCCATGATAAGCAGTTTTTTCACAATATCTCAAAAACCGATTGGGGTATCGAAACAAAATTTGATACATGGTTTACCCATGACAAGACGAAATAAACGTTTTAATTAGCTTAACTTTATTTCTTCCAGTGGCATCCCACTGGATAGGTAGTTGGGAGAATATTGCTCTAAGTTTTTTATTTTTAGGATTTTTTAACCTCAGGTGCAATTTTTAGAAGCCTCGAAGTCTTTTGTTGAAAAAAGGTACTCTTCCCAAGTAGCAATTATAGACACAAATTGGACACAAATTCTTTGCTGAGAAACGTTTCGAAACATTTTCGATTAAAATTATTTAGATTGTGTGGAGACACATGTGTTTCGAAACTTTTGCGACACATTTTCGAATTTAGTTACTAGAAACGATTAAGAACTGTTAGTTTCGAAATACTTTCCAAACCACAGTGTCGATACATTTAGGAAACGCACAAAAGAAAATTTTTCGAAACATTTTTATATAATATTATGAAATTGTGTTTAGACACATGTGCTCCCAAATTGTAGCGACACATTTTCGAATTAAGTGATTCAAAACAAATTGGTATTCTTCTGCTTTGAAATATTTACCAAACAGTGATATCCATTTAATTACGAAACTTGCGCAGAAAATAATTTTCGAAATTGACAGAAGCCTTTACACTACCGCACCCGGACAATTATTATAACCTCGATTATAACGATTGTAACTTATAAATTGTACATTTTTGTTTTGTTAATATGGAAAGAAAACAACAGTTTAAACATTCTTCGAGGTTTTACAAGGCACTAGGGACAGAAAATGTGTTTTTTAAGAGCTCGTCGAGCACGGGTTTCTTGGCTTGATCGGGCCAAAGTAGGTGGTCTCCGACTATCCAGCTGGTCGGCACAGCCGTTAGGACCAACCTACTTTTTTCCTTTGTCTCGACAATTGAGTACATGTTTTAGATTATTACTTAGGAATAAGTTATAAGTAAGTATTATTAAACGTTCAACAAAGTACAAACCAATTTTGTAGGTTATATGTCACAGAAAGTGTAAAGTGGTAGTGTATACCACAGAACTCCAATAAAGAGAAACGCTATAAACGTGCTAATTGGTCGATGCCGCCGTGACTTTGAAATGACATCAGATAGATGCGAATGTGGCGCCATGTGTAGTGGGTCTGAACTAATATTGGCGGAAGGGGGGTAGGGGGAAGCAATCATATGTTTTCATTTTTTAAAGGTCAAATTAATATTTTGAAATTCAAAATTTGTTGTAAGTAATTTTATAAAAAATACGTTTTCATTACCAATAAATGCAATTAGCACTGCACGATTTGTAATAAAAACGTATTTTTATTAAAAATTATTTATAACAAAGTTTAAATGCCAAAATATTAAATTACCTTGATATCGAAATTCTTGAGCCTTAGTTTTAGTAAAACAAACTTTAGTGTAACTTTTTTATTGCACAAAATCATTTAAATATAGGTAGGTACATATTTTAATAAGTATATAAAATAAATAAAATAATATTACAGTTTTTTTCATTCGATTTGTATAAATCAACACCTGAAATCAAAAAGAATAAAGAGTTGTGTATTTCATCAATTTCATACCAGGTCACAGAAAGATGTTAAAGGAAAATTAGCTAACCACACAACTTAACAATAAGTAAAGTCAAAGTCAATATCACTTCTACGAATGTTATTTTATTAGTCGTAAAATTCTTCAGGTAGTCAATCAACGATGAGCTAACCGAATAACTTCAGTTGTATATAAGCCATACAATGCCCTAAAAAGTATTCTTAAATATAAACTTTGAAGATCCTTTATGTGATAATATAATGTTAGGTTTGAAAAGCTCGAGTCTTCTCTCCAGACTTGCCAAAAGTTCTCGATACAAACTCATGATATGATAATATGACATAAACCATTATTTACATAAATCAGTGAAGAACTACATTCCAAGATAATTGAATTACTTTTGCCAGAGATAAAAGAAAAAAATTAAACAACTTATTTTAAAATAAAAATTTAGAGTCATTGACCTGATGGAAAATTGGAACCCTATTATTTTTAGATCCTTAAAAATAGGTATAATGTAAAATATATTAATCCAAAACTTACCCAGACAGGTAATTACATTTTCTTTTTCATTCTCATTCTCAGCAAGATCTTGAAAACTACCGAGAAAATTACAAAAAAATTCATCGGCCAATCGCCATGATACTCCATTAAAAAGACTGCAAGGAGCAAGGACGAAAACAAATCAACACAAACAGGTTGGTTAAGAAATGAAGCAATGTGATTGGTTGCCATTGGCATATGTATTTTAATTTGAGTCAACCTTGTTTATTTCCTTGAAAGAGACGCCATCTTTTGTAGTGCGTGACCATGGTAACCATTGACTTTAATGACAAGTGACAGCTGCGACTTTTTGCATCTCGGTTTCATACCCGTGGTGTATACCGTGACGGTATACAAAAGTTTTATGCTTCTAAGCTTAACCTTCCTCTTGACGGGACTGTGCATTTTTTACTTTAGCGACGTTTGTTTCGCATGGTTTCGGTACAATATCGAAACACTCTTCATGTTTCGACACATTTTCTATGAATTATAGCTACATGATTATCGAAACATTATAGAAACCAAATACTAGAAATTGTGTGTCGACTCCATTTTAGACCAGAATAATTCTCGCTTTCTGGCGGCCATTTTGACAAATTCATTTTTATATTATTAAAATGGACTTTAATTAACTTCCTGCGTCATTTGAAATGTAAAAAAGTGGTTACATTAGTTCCATTTTGCTAGCTTAATCAATTGAAAGAAGAATTAAGTAAAATTTTAAAAATATTTAAGATTTTATTTTTTGACAAAGTATTTATTTTGTGTGTAAATGTCAATATACCGGGAGCGTCTTAAGAATATAAAGCTAAATTACTAAATTGCACGATAAAATTTATTTCGTCAACGATTTTTGGATCTCCTCTGCAATAAACCATACGAAAAAAATGTATCACTTATAGAAAATACTCTGGTGACAAATTCGTTATGGCGAAATTATGCTGTCATCATATTGTTTACTTTCTTTTATTTTACAACCTGCAGAGAGATAGATAGTATATCTAATTATTTGTTTCAATAATGTTTCCATTTTGACAATTTACAATTCCAACACTCAGCGCCCTCTGTGTAAAATGAACTCTCACTCGACACATTTATGGAAACATGTTCCAAACATTTCTGAAAAATTTTCGAAACATTTTCGATAAAAGTTTCGATTTTGCGTCGAAACAGCGAAAGTCACAGCCCGTACCAACCACTTGGAAACACGTGCTAATGCGCCATTTAAAATGTATACGTTTCGAAAATATTTCCATACATGTTGCCAACAATTTCCAATTTGTGCCGGAAACAGAAACAATAGTTTAGACACATTTACCGTAATGTGTCTAAAAATGCTACTTGGGTTGTTTCATTGAGGTAGGATTCACCATTTTCCAGTAAAATCGATTTTAAAATTTTCGGTTTTTTGAAATCCGGTGAAAAGGCTAAGGTTTTTTTGCATATCTCAGCCAACACTTAATATTAAAACATGAAATTCATTAGAAGTTCTACTAGCGACAAGACATATGTATTAAAGGATGTTACTTTAAAATATTTTTCCAGTGACGTCGCACGGGGTGGAGCCTTAAGTAAATATTACTATTATTTTTTTTTTTAATTTCATAGTTTTAAATTTTTTATTAATAAAACCTTCTATTATTGTAATTTGACAGAATGTAACGTTTTTAAATTAAATATATTTTTAGATTCCTTTGCTTTTTAAATATTTATTTTCATGGAGATTTTAAGAGAGTTTTAAAATAAAACAAAAAAGAATAACAAATTACAAATCAAATTTGATCGGCACGGGAAACTGATTCTTAAGGAAGTACCAGTCATGTGTTCACAAAAATAATAATCAAGGGGATTTAAATCAAGTGATCTTGGTGGCCAGACCTACCAATCCACCTGGTAATTTTCTTCAAGCCAATTCCTCACTTGACGTCCGTAGTGAGCTGGTGCCCCATCATATTGAAAGAAGTGCCCTAAACGTAAATCCAGTGGCACATTATCTAATAAATCCCCAAGTTGATTATGTATTATTATTACTTGTCCCTAGTAGAACTTCTAATAAATTTCATGTTTTAATATAAAGTGTTTGCTGAGATATGCAAAAAAAACCTTAGCCTTTTCACCGGATTTCAAAAAACCGAAAATTTTAAAATCGATTTTACTGGAAAATGGGGAATCCTACCGCAATGAAACAAGAATACCTTTTTTCAACAAAAGACTGCAAGGCTTCTAAAAATTTCACCTAAAGTTAAAAAATCCTACAAATAAAAAACTTAGGGCAATATTCTCCCAACTACCTACCCAGTGGGACGCCACTGGAAGAAATACAGTTAAGCTAATTAAACCATTTATTGCGTCGAGCTATGGGTAAAATATGTATCAAATTTTGTTTTGATACCCTAATCGGTTTCTGAGATATTGTAAAAAAACTGCTTGTCATAGCTCCAATTCGGGGGGCTCTAGCCCCATAGCGAAGCGTTTTTGAAGGTATATTAATAGAGGATTTTAGTCTTATTTTTGAATGTACTTTATCCCCTTAAAATATTGTCAGCTAATTTCGGGACACCCTGTATAAATAGCTAAATGCTGGGGTGCCTGGGTATGAATTTTAAGGGTAGGCGGTGCCTACCCCGACGGACCGCCATTGCTATTTGGTTCATAGGTCGCCGCTTTGTCCGATATATTTTTTTGTATTTTTAATCATTAGAAACTCTCATTATTCAATCGCAACGCAACATGTATGTTTTTTTTTACGAATGAAAAGTGTGGCAGAAGATTACCAATATAAATAAATGTGCTGAAATGTATGCTAGCTAATATTTCTTTGTTTTTAGCTCTGTCAAAAGTTAATGTTCCACCGGTTTCATTGGACTATTATTTGAAAAAGATGAAAGCGGCACCCAGTATCGAAAAGCTTATTAAAATTAAAGACGGCTCGATAGAAGATCTTTTTAGAGAGACGTCGGATTCCAGAGATGCTAACAACATGCAAGGTAACAATAAACAGTGTGGTTGTTTAAGTGTGCAACATAATGGGCATTTTTTTATTACCGATTTCTCAGAAAATTTTATTCTTGATAAAAGTTCGTGCATGTTCGATAATTATATTAGGTGCACTTGGAATGGTTGCAAGTCAAACGGCGTACAGGCTAGGCCAAAAAATATAAAACTTGTACAAAAATAAAGTACCCCTATTTCAGAAAATTCAGCAAAATTTTATTAGGAAAAGTTGTGAATTAAAAGTTATGTATTGATTTAAAAACGCGACCTCCTAAAATAAAAAAAATATATTTTTTAAAAAACAGTAATAAAGCCTCTTGGAACTTCCTCTTCCTCCAGTGTGGTTCTTTATGCAGGATTTCAGCTTCTGACCACATGATATAAAGACCGTGTGTCCAGGCATGGTCAGTTGCTCCTGACTTTTCGGTGTCTCTTTTTAGCGTATTATTTCTGTGCTCTGTAATATTTGTTTTGAGTGGTCTCTTAGAGAATAATACTGCGCATGAATAACCGCATGACAGCTCCCATTTCATGCTTCAGTGTACCTAGCTAGTACAAATAGAGCTGTAGTTATTTTGTTTATTTAGTTTTCACCTGAAGACGACTGGAGATACATTCCTGTTGAAACGTTGCCATTTACAACAAATAAATACAATGCTCTTCCGTTGCCTATGTTAGATCTCTTCTATCATTCAAGACACCTCTGCTCCAACCTCTAAACGTACAATGTACGGGGTTGTAATCACATCTCTATGTCGTAGATTAATTCCCATCATAGTGTTATAACGGCCAGAAATAAATATATTTAAATAAATTCACACTTAGTACTAACAGGGCTTTAATAATTTGGGCCTAAGAGTACCGTGCGAGCAAAAATTATTTGTATCAACGAGGGCTTGGATTAAAAAACGTAGGGCTTGGTTTAGATCACAATGATATGGGGACGATATATCTAACCAAATCTAGGTTAAAATTTTGTCAAATTCATATTGTGACATGATATGCCAAACTAATTTTATATATTATATTCTTCAGATTTACTATTTAAAGATAGCAAAAAAATGGATGTTAAACAAATATTTTCTTACAACATGTTAATACATATTTTTAAACATAAAAATATAATAAATTATATTAATTACACACATGAAACTCGTCATAAAAATACTATTACATATAAAAATAGAGTAAACAAAACAATAGCACACAAACATTTTTTGAACATCAATCCATATATTTTTGATATGCTACCACAGTCAATTAATTTAATTAAATCGTTAAATAATTATAAAAATAAAATTAAAAATTGGATATTATCTAATCCAAGAGATATATTCAAGAACGTCAATAATAAATAATGAATAAAATAAAGAATATATATATTATATACATAACGTATTGTATCTTCGTATATTATAGTGATATAAAATACAAATAAAATATTGTGATGTTCGTTTTATATTATAATATAGTTGTGTCTGAATTATGAAATATATTCTTTACAATAAATATTATATTATTACTTAACTTTAAATTTATATTTAACTTATTATTATTATTATTATTATTATTATTATTATTATTATTATTATTATTATTATTATTATTATTATTATTATTATTATTATTATTATTATTATTATTATTATTATTATTATTATTATTATTATTATTATTATTATTATTATTATTATTATTATTATTATTATTAATGAGTAATAAAATAAGTAGACAAATACAAATTTATTTTTGTTGTTTACAAAATTAACAAAGTAAGAATATACAGAAAGAAAAAGAAAAACAATTACATAAATTGCTGAAATTGGCCTCCGCCATGCTCCAAGCATAAATTCACACGTCTCTTCATATTTTCGAAAGTGTTGACCAGCATCTCTGGAGAAATGTTACCACATTCTTTAAATCCTTTCTTGTAATTATTCTAAATTTGCAACTGGTGTTTTAAAAATAGTGTTATTTAAATAAGGAAAAACGAAGTAATCCGTAATCGTTAAACAAGGTGATCTAGGTGGGAATTCAATGTCTGATCAAAAACTGATCAATCTGTCGTCGAAAAAATTGCGTAAGTAGTTAATAGTTTCGGCGGCTGTATGGACGCTTGTACCGTCCTGTTGAAAATATCCAAAACGTAGTTCGTCGTCAAGTAATTGCTCCACAAATGGATTCAAAATATTGTCTCTATACCGCGAAACAGCTAACCAGACACCAATTTTTTGAGGGTGCAATGTGGACTCTACAAAAAAATGGGGATTTTCACTACTCCACTGTGTATTCTGAGAATTCACATAACCGGAGAGATGGAACCAGGCTTCATCCGAAAAAAATTAATTCTTTCCAATAAATTTTGGGTAAACCATTGAGAGTAATTTCTGCATCTTTCAAAATCTGCGGCTTGTATTTCTTGGAATACTTGCACTGTATAAGGAAATAAATTTACCTGCTTCTTAAGAATAGTCCTGCATGTTCCATAAGATCTTCCCACTTCTTGGGACAGGTGTCTTATACAATTTGTTGGCGTATTTTGCATTATTTCGCGAACGTTTGCAACAAGTTCTTCTGTTCTTACAGATGGTCTTCCTGCTCCTTTTTTGTGTTGTATAGAACATGTTTCCCTAAACACAGCCACGGTTCTTTTCGAGCAATAATAAAAATCCCCAGCAATAAAAGCAACGTCAGGAAAATGTTCGTGAAAATCGTCCATGCACAAACCCGGATTGTATTGCCACTCACCATTTACTCTAACCCCGTTTCGAAAATACGGTTCAACCATGAATGTTTTGTGCTGTTCCGTAAAGCCCATTGTGTGAATTGTTCAAGAAATTGGAAAATTTAGCGATGAATCAAATTACTTGTAACGACTGTCAAAGATGACGAAATAACTGATTGTGATTTTTAATTCAGGTAGTTACTGACACCCAACAGGTATTAAGCTCTACGGCTAAGCATTACGTCCCTAGATGCAAGGCCCACTTTGATGCATCTGATTTTTGCTCGCACGGTATATAATAAATATATGATTTTTAGGAAACGTGTACAAGTTTATTAAAGACTTAAAGAATGATTTCACAAAAATCAACTCCAAATTACCCATGTCCAAAATAAGGGAAATGCTGGATCAGATCGACGCAAAGCGCCAAAAAATTCTCGTAGCTCTCACAACAAAAGACGGGAAAAACAAGTTTCCATTGAGACTGCAAGACTATTGTCCCTGGTTGGCGCAGTTTTCTGCGGGCAGGATAAATTTTGAACTGGAAATCCCCGGCCAATACTCTGGTGAAAAATTGCCGTTGGTTCAGCATCACGTTAAGATTTCTGGATTTTGTGATACCGTAAGTAAGACGGTAAATAATAGTGGGCGTTCGGGCAGAGGTCATCAAGTAATAATAATAATAATAATTAGTTCGCTCCACTTCATGCACCCTGTATACTTCTTATATTTTTAAAGAAATAATTATATTTTAGGTTAGTATAATGTCATCTTTACGAAGGCCAATTAAAGTAACCATGTTGGGGATGGACAGTAAAGAATATCCATTTTTAATTAAATTCGGGGAAGATATTCGTCAAGATCAAAGAATCCAACAATTGTTTATTTTAATGAACAATATTTTTGCCAGTGACAATAAGAATCACCGTATTTTAACCTACGAAGTAAGTATTTTACATACCTACATAATTTTGCATGTATACTCGCTAGTATAATAATTTTAAAAAAATTGGAATAATTTTAAGAAGAATTTCCAAAAGTACTTAATAATGAGCCGTATTCATAAAACTGAAGGATATCCAAGGTAGAAGTATAAGGTTTTGAGTTAAAGAAAAAGGTAGGAGTATAAGCATTTACCTTTTTGTCGTATTCATAATGATTACCTTATTAAACTTGCAAGTATGTATATCTTTCAAGAATAAGTAAAGGGTATGTGAATAAACCTATTATAATTATTCGAATTTTGTTTTTTAAAAACCAAAATGATTTGATATTATTATGGCGTAAATAATAAAACTAAATTAAATTTGAACTTTTATTTTATACAGTTTTATACCTACATTTAATTATCAAAGTTGTTTATTACAATGCTCAAATTTTTTCTGACTTCTTGTCCTTGCTGGCGAAGAGGTATATTAAATTCGTTATTATCATTGTCATCTTCTTCTGGCACTTCTTCTTCAGGTGCTTCAAAATCGATGTCTGTCAAAGTTTTTGCCACGTTATGAAGCACAATACAGGCAATATAATTTATATGATTAAAGCCAAGAAAGAATTATTTGTAGATTATTATTAATATCAAAGTATTTGCCGCAAAATAAATAATTGTTGTATCATCTGCAACAAGTTTTAAATGGGCTTTTAACTTTAATTTAAAAACGGAATTAATATAAATTAAAAATAGTACTGGACCTAATATTGATCGTTGTGAAACATTGGCATCTCAAGGTTCCTGTAACTTTTGTTAAAAAGCCCAGTATGTCGCACCAGTGGCTTAGTATGAGTTCAGTCCGGGAGTTATAAAGAACGTGTGTTTTGGTCAGGCCTTAGCCAGTATTTCTAAACATTCGTATCTTTTATTATTTTGCTAAAACACATTATACTTTTAAGGTTATCCCCCTAACGACAAGCCTGGGCATAATACAATGGGTTGAAAACACAACTTCCTTGGAAGATTTTATAAAAAGATCGATAAAGAAGCAACGAAGTCAAGATATTTTTAATACAGTGTCGACAAAGTACAGTGGATTTCTTGAAAAGGGTACTCTACCTCTGGATCAGTATGGTAATAGTGCAATGAGGAAGAATAGAGACAGAGTGATACCTTTCTACAATAGTTTAGTGAATGCTATTCCGTGGGACGTTTTACGGTAAAGATATTGGAAAGTTGTTGATAAAAATTCCGATAAGGGAAACTTAATAATTTTTATTTTTCAAATGACTGTTTTGAAGATAGAGAGTGTTGCAAAGAGTTAGTTAATAACGCGTCCTGGGGGGGGGGGGGTGTAGGAATAGCCCCCTGAGAAATGGAGCATAAATGCAAGAAGGCTTTGATTTAATTTAAAATACGAAATAATACGTGTCAAAGTATAATACGTGTCAAAGTTTAAATAAATTACATTTTGATTTATTTTCTTAAAATTTGTGCTGCGTCAAAATGCGAACAAACCCGACCTCAAACGAAGATACGTTTACCGTGCTTAAAATTTTAAAGAATTAAATCATCATTTTAACCAATTTAAACTTGACACGTACTATTTCATGTTTTAAAGCAAAGCGTTGCATTTTTTTGTTTCACAACCCACTTATTCCAAACTAACTTTTTTTTAAGACCGACCAGAAAATATACACTTTCTGGACAATTTTTCGTCCAGAAAATAACGTTTTGTCGATCAAGACCGGAAAATGGACGTGAGGGACCTGCAATAATACTATTTTTTTGGACGAGTCGACAAAATTCTAGGACGAGCCGTAGGCGAGTCCTGGAAGTCTGCGAGTCCAAAAAAACTGTTTTCGGACGTGTTGCGTACACTATTTTTTCGGCAACCGTGTAGAATAACAAATCAATGAGACACATTTCTTTATTATATTTCTTTGTAGAACAAAATGTCGAACATTTTAATTCTTATTTGTATTAAATATTGAAATTCGAACAGAAGATAGGTACTAACAGAAACATTCTAATTCTTATTTATATTAATATTTATATTAAAATTCGAGCAATTGCTAATATTAATGTAATTCTTCCCGGCCTAGTCCGGGAAGTACGTACTTCCCGGACTGGGCCGGAGAAATGCTACTTTCTCAAAGGAAAAGCGTCCGGGAAGTGGGTACTTCCCGGACGGTTGCCGAAAAAAGATTTTTCCGGTCCCTGTTTTTTCATTTTTCCAATCTCCCTTTGACCTTGATTTCGTTACTATGATAACAACATTTCGATGTATTGTCTAGTGACAGTTCGTTGATTTTTAATTTGTTGTTTATGTCAAACTTGTTTCGCGAGTGCGCAAATTTAAAAATATGAATTCAGATTTTGAATTATCTGACATGGAAAATGAGATTCCAGAAGAAATTTTGGAAGCAGCAAGGAAAGCGAATTACGATATATTGCCAGTAGGGGGGCGGCGAAACATTTACGGATTTTAATAAAATTTTCCACAAATTACTTTTAGATGTATAGTCAGATATTGGCAAATATAGCATTTGCAATTTCCAATTTTGCACTTTTTCGGCCCAGCCTAATGATCAGGCAAGGTCTTATACAATTTGTTTCATTAATGCAACCATCTTCTATTTTTTTGATTTAAATAATTTAAATTTACATAGCATTAATTTAAACAAGTATTATAGTTTTTAGAAGACACAATGATATGGTATTTGTAACTTTTTGCCTGCAAATTCCGTAGAGCTCATTTTTATATTATATTTTCCATTTCTCCGGTTTAAAAATAGATATTGGCTTGCGGTTTTCACATAAATAATCTTATTTATTCTTCTTTTTGCTTAAGTTAAAAATATGTATAAGTCTATTTATAATTATTGATAAAAATAAAGAAATTGTTGATTCTGCTAAATAGCGCCCTCTAGCTGTCGCATTCCGTTAAGCCAAACCAAAGTTGTTAATATTTTTGTATAGCGATATATTTTGTCCCCTCCTTAAAGAGAGCAAAGGTAGAGCAAAAACTAAAAAAAAATATGTTATCCAGAATTTTAATTAGGTTGAAAAATGCATCCTTTGATACATGTTTACTAAATGGATTTCTCATGGCCACCTTTACTTAAAATGTTTTTTCTGAGATACGGTCTAGTGCCATTCTTAATGGGACACCCGGTATAAAATTAATTGGGAATCCAATATTTGAGGGTGGCAAAATATACATATACCACCCGGTATAAAACATAATCTAAAATTTATATTCCAGAACATCAGTATGGTCGATGAGCCTCACAACAGAAAGTTTCATCGCGTTCCGGAACAATTTTATAAAAAGTTACGCAACGATCTGCGCATGTCACTGGATTCTGGGTATAGGAGATCGACATTTACAGAACTCGAAGGTCTGCACTAAAAATGGCAAGGTATTAGGGATCGATTTTGGACACGCGTTCGGTACTGGCACGCAAGTCTTACCTATACCCGAGTTGGTACCCATAAGGTAAGTCGTTTTTATGTATACCTTGTCTAAACCATAGACATATACCCTTAGATCAGCAAGCAATAATCATGAAAGTGGCACATTTACGGCATTGCGCTTGTAAACAAAACCTAGCATACGTGGGCATGCGCCATACAAAATTCTTATTAACGAATGGAAAGATAAACAGGTCCGGATTTAAAATGTCTTACCAAAAACTTAATGTTGGGGTGCACAGATTTTAAGCCCATATTCCATGAGCCAAGTTCTTGGTCAAGAAAATGTAAAGTGTACCTTTAATTTATTGTCATGGAACTTGTTCTAATTTTTTGACCAAGTTAAGGGAATAGTTAGTGATTTCTGGTGTTTTTGTGACTGCCAACCTATCAGATTTTGAGGTTAGAAAATAATTTTTAATGTTTTGTTTCTAAAATTTGTTTAATAATGATTCGCCGTCGTGTTTTTAGTTCGAAAAGCAAAAGAACAAATCAATTAAACGTAACCTTATCAAATCGAAAATAAAAAACAAACAAAACAGCAATCTTCGATGTCATCACGTACCTAACTTCAAGTCAAATATTAGTTGGTAACATTTAATATTTTGCCAAAAACTTTGGTACGTGTAAAACAACATTGTCAAGCACAATTTCTTGATCAAGAATTTGAAAAGGTTTTCGGTACCAGTCATTGTTTATAGTACAAACCCAATTCACTTAACTACACATTTACATTTGCAAAAAAAAATTAACCCCATCGTCGGTATGGACCAAATACTCGATGCTTCGCTCGACTATTGACCTTTATAAAAAAAAATCCACATTTCAAAATTTGGCAAACTAACGAGCTTTTTGAAAAATAAATCACAGGGATACAAACCAAAGAAGTCCAAGACATTAGAACGACCTGAAAGAGAAGTGTTTGAACGAAGCTCCCGACGACGAGTACTTGTTGATGAAAGTGGCTTTGATAATGGGGATTAGCGTTGCTTGTAGATGCGATGAATTGATCAAATTGAAAATAGAAAATATTCAAGACAAAGGGAAATATTTTTACATAGTTTTGCCAGACACTAAAACCAAAAAATGTGAATTCTGCTTATTGTAATTGTAATATAAATAAATAGAATACTACTTTAAATATGAACGCGAGTTATTTGATAGTTTACTTGTCTAAAATGACATTGATAATGATAGTCATAACTGTCATGTGTTGGATAAATATCAATTTATTTCATTGTATAGCGAAAGAACAATGACATAATAATGTTAAAAAAAAATTTCACCGATATTTTTCGCGATACAATTCGCCTAAAATAACTTCATATTTATTTAATATGTCAAATATTACCTATAGAATATGCAGTCGATATTGATTTTATTTAAATTTTTTGTAAAAGCTAGAAAAATAAATAAATCTACGCGAAATAGGTTGGCAAACATGTTGATACTCTCACCTTAGGAAAGCTTTTTTTTTTATCCCACAACAGGCTTCTTACTTGAACGCACATAATTAATTTCATTTTCTTTATTATTTCATTTTTCAATAGATTTCGATCGCCAAAAACTACTGAAGTTGCATTAAACAACTAAATATTTATCAAAAAACGAAATGGCGAAGCCGTCATTAGTGGTTGCTTTTTAAGGTGGCATTCTCAACGCCATTTAATCCATTACCAAAGTTATAACCTATTTCTCGTTATTTTTTTTAAGTTTATTCCTTTATTAACTATAACATTGAATTAAAATCAATATCGTCTGCACATTATTTAGATCATATCTGACATATTACCAAAATATTAATGCATTTCATTGTTAATTTGGGAAGAAACGTGTGTGAAAGAAAAATGACACAATAAAGTTTAAACAAATCTTACCAGATATTTTTCGCCACACGATTCTCCTAAAATAATTTATGAAATTCCTTGATATTTATAGGTCAATTATTACCTGGGGAATATGCTATCGGCATTGATTTTATTTAAATTTTGGGCAAAAGCTATTAAAAATAAGTAAATCTACTCAAAATAGGTGATAGGTTGGCAAGCAGGTTGAGACTCCCACCTTAAGCAAAATTTAAACTCAAGAAACTTTTCTTCTTTAGCTATATCCCTCAAATAATTAAATAAGGTATCCTCTGCTGAATATTAAATTTATGCTTCCCCGTTTCTATTAATTTTAGATTAACGCCTCATATTGTGGATCTTATGCAGCCCCTAAAAGAAAAAGGATCGTTTCGAGACGTTATGATTGATTGTTTGAGGTCGCTAAGGGAAAATAAGGAGTCTCTATTGGCCACTATGAACGTGTTTATCCAGGAACCGTCAGTGGATTGGTTGGAAAATGCAAGAAGGTATGTTAAAATGTACTTTTAAAGTTTTAACCATTCACCTTGAAATATTGTAAAACATAAAGCCACTTTGTGAAAGAGTGGTAAAAAAGCTAACAACCCAGTAAATCGGGTATCTATGAGTAAACTTGACTTAAAACTGGTACTAAAATTTAAATCTTAAAACCGTTATATGAAAAATACAAAAAAGGATGCGCCTTTCAAGATATTTTAACTGAAGTAAATCCAGTGACAGCGTAGAAAAAAACATAAGTATTTTACAAGAAAAAGAAAATATAGTGGCATATCGGACCAGTGTCTTTTTCTTTTAATTATTTTCGCGGACACCATTATCATCTATTATCATCTTTTATAAGTATTTTACATTCGTTAATGGAACAGTTTTTATTTAAAAAGTTTTCTTATTTGTCAACTACTTTATTTTTACTGGTAACAATTATTAGTTGTGTCATTGAATATCAAACTATAAGAATAGCGGATGTTCGAGAAAAGTTGACAACCCTGTTTTAGACTGTATTGGAGATGGTTTGGCCGCCATTGTGGAGTTGATCGTAAATTTATAGTTATAAATGCATGGCCTCGGCAACAGATGTCTCAAATTCACTGATATGATGTCGTGCCGCATATCGTATTTTATTGAAATTATTAAGGATTTAAGTATTTTTAACAGACAATAAAATAGGAGGTTCTCAATTCCAGCCGAATGTATGTTTTTGATAATAATATGTATTTTTTGCAAACGGATGCGACAAACGGATGAGATAAATTAATTCACTAATAAAAAGTGTCTTTCGTAATGGGAAATATTTATTCCAAAAGACAAAATATTGTATTGTGTTAACTTTGAAACTTGTTATATAGTAAATAAAATAAGTATAGTAGGTATTATTTATGTTATTAAAGGTGGCAAGTATAACTAAAATTTAATAGGTTTTATTTCGTCGAAAAATAGCAAAATACAAACAAACTGGATGTTTCTTAAGTAAGAAAGTAAAACCTACTTATTTTAACCATTTTAAAAAGTAGTAATAATTGCAAATAAAAACCAAGTTATATAAACCGCACATCATTCATCACCCATCATATAATAATATGTTGTAGCTAAGGTATGTATTGAACAATGAGAATCGTCATTTAATTCTGTTAGAAATAGAAAACATGGCAGTCAATATGTTTTCGTGTAATTAACGTTGGAACGTCAAAAGGTTGAAAATATTATATGCTACTAAGCAATTAAAAATAGAGACACTTTTAGGTCTAGAATATACTATAGGTAGGAAAATAAATGTAAGCTACTTAAATCTAGGATAGGTGTAGATACTTATGTGAAATCAAGTTTTACGATAAGCTATAAAAATAAATTTAAAAAACTTATGCAGCAAGTCAAACAGACAGGCGGCAACATTTAGCAGTGAAAAGGCTTGTCGTTAGTGGCTGCATCAACACGCTTTATTGTTGGTGAACTCATTGTGCCATCTATGAATTTAACGTAGCAGATTTAGCAAATCTGCTTATATGGCCTTCTTATAGTTTGATATTCAATGGTTGTGTGTATAATTATAATTTTAAAATTGTCTTAGGTTCCAAGTATCAGATCAAGAAAACGAGCAGCAAGAATGGTACCCCTTACAAAAAGTTTCCCAAGCGAAACGGAAACTGGACGGTGCCTCGTCGACTGTCATTCTGGTGGAAGATCTTAAGTCATCCGGCCTGAATCGGGCAAAACCCCAGTATGTCAAAGCCTACGTTTCGTTAGTCGAAGGACATCCTCAGAATAACTTAAGGGCTCGGTTAGTATCGTGCTTTTTTTTTAAAGTATGACACATATTATGGTGTCAACTAGGGCTGGGCAAAAATTCGATATATCGATATTTTTATCGATATACCGATATATCGAATAACGATATTTAAAAAATAAAATATCGACAAATCGATATTATCGATATTTATCGATATATCCGATCACATCGATAATATCGATTTTTTGATGTTGGTATAAGAATGTCGCCTAAATATTTGGATGAATATCATTGATAATAAAAGGAGGGAAGAATGCGATATTCATTATTGTTTTTATCCTTTATTTACGCCTCTACCTGATTTGTTAAGTGTTTAATGTCATTTTTAAGTGTCACTAATATAATATACATGTGTCTTCTGTTTAATAAAGTCAATCTTTTGGTATAATATAAATGTCAGTGTATCAATACACATATTGATATTTAATATCGCCTAACACTAATTTGATATAGGTAGGGCTGAGCAAAAATTTGATATATCGATATTTTTATCGATATATCGAATAACGATATTTAAAAAATAAAATATCGAAAAATCGATATATCGATATTTTTCTTAATATCGATAGTCGATATTAAAATTTCAATATCGCCCAGCCCTAGTGTCAACTGTCTACAGAGTTCCCTGCGACTACTCCAATGTTACTTTGATATTACTTAATGAGTAAACTGTTCGTAATAGGGAACTTTACAATTTTTTTTTTCAATAATATGATTTAGTTAGGCCTAAAAAAATATTCCCCAATTATTACTCCTTAAAAATCAGTAATAACTTGGTAAAAATTCTTTAAAGTTTCTCGCGTGTCAAAAGCATTTCAAACGACCTTTTAAGCGCGCCAAGCCCGATAACGTCACGAAGTTTGACTTTTCCGTCATCCGTCATCCTGACCGGTGGACGAGCTACCGAGTTTGCATTTGGATTGCCGTGTGTTCTTGTTATTCTATTGTTGTTTTAAGGTGGAATTCTCAACGTCGTTCAATTTATTGCCAACCTATAACCTATTTTGTGGATGTCACACACCAACGAATTAATAATACAAAGGAAGTAGGGTTTTGTAGATTGACAGTTGTCCGGGATGGGTGCTGATGGCGGCAACATTTGACGCATGCGCGCACGACTGTTTCCGGTCCACCTCTGTGGCGTATCATTAAAATGGTAATAATAAAATGATTAATGAAATTTTATTTGGCGAAAAAAAGAAAAAAAATATTTAGATTCATATATACCTATAAGATACGTTAAGTAATAAAACAATACAACTATTTCTTTTAATTATTTATTTAAATAAGGTAACGGAGGTGAAAGGGTCCTTTGTAAATATCTGGTTAAATAACTAAAAAACACTTGTTATACATTAAAAAATTGTTTCAGATAATAAATACTGATGAAGGCAAAATTATTGCTAAAACGTCTATGTTAAAAAATAAAATTTTAAGAAAACCTTCCTCTTTCTTCATGAACCAAATCACAAGAAAATAATAAAATATAATATAATATAATCCTGTTTATTATATAATGTACCTAAATAATATTAATGAGATTTCTAGTATACAAGAAAATTGTCAAATGACAAACTATGCAGATAATACAAACATTTTATTTATTTGTAGTATCAACAACTTAACAAGTTAATTGTAGATACATAAACCCCATTTCTAAAAGCTATCCTAAGCTATAAGAAATATTCAATTAGCATTTGCCTAAGCAGTTCATTCCTTAATTTTAATTTTTCATAGTTTAAATTATATATTATGTCAATGTCTCTACAATATTTATTAAAATAGAGCACAGTCTTATAAGTGGTGAGTTTTTGTATAGATTTGTCCTCGGTGTAGGAATATAAAATAAATGTGCGGATCTAGTATTGACTAAGCCTATTCTAAACAGAAGCAGTCCTATAAGAACTCTTTATTATCTATTTTGTCTCGAATTATTTTATATAAGAAAATAATTCTTACTTCTATACACAATATAGTCTTAAAGAAGGGAAATTAAACAAATTACACAAAAGCCCTTGATCTGTACCTCTTGGCGGATAAACTGAAAATGACTTGTAGTATAAAAATTTTAAAAATTTACGCTGAATAGATTTTAAAAGAGCAATCTTATTGGCATACTGAGGATCCCAAATAGTGCATGCATACTAAAGTTTTGTAGCTACCAGGGATTTATATAAAGTTATTATGGCGTTAACATTTTTAAAGTATTTACAAGTTCTGATAATAAATCCTAGCATATAAAGACCATGAGCTTCTCGAGCAACATATTTAACAATTTATGATTGAAGTAAATAACTATTGGTTTTCTAAAGATTAACTGATATTAAATAAATCAAAGACCGTAATCACCTTGTTTAAGACTAACCGATACACTTTGGAGAATCCGGAAACAGTAACCATTAATAATTGTCATATAAGATTAAAGGAATATACTAAAATCTTAGGTGTGTTGTTGGATAGTAAAATGTCCTGAAAGAGCCATGTCCTGGAAGAGGCATGTCCAATATACAGGGTGTTCTCAAAGTTGAGTCATTTATTTTACCAGGTTGTAGAACTCGTAAAAATAAGTAATTGTACCAAAAATCATTTAAATAAAAGTTGCAGAATAAAGAAGTTATTAACAATTGAAAAAATGTAAAATTTAAAAACTGTAAGACCTGATTTTTTGATATTCTCGACCACTGCGTTATCAATGTTTTGTTTACTGGCGATACTGGGTATGGCTTATTTTTTTGTAGGATACAAATTACTTATCATTCATTCATTTTACGGGTTTTAGTGGTCAATAATACCAAAGAGCAGGTCTTAAGTTTTTAAATTTGACATATTTTCAATTGTTAATGACTTCTTTATTCTGCAACTTTTATATAAATGATTTTTGGTACAACTACTTATTTTTACAAGTTCTACAACCTGGTAAAATAAATGACTCAACTTTGAGAACACCCTGTATGTTGTAACCAGAAGGTGTTCCAGTTAGATTCACAGTAGGATAATTATCTTCAGGCAGGTTTTGACATGGTGTCTCATAAGATATTGCATAGGATTGTACCTGCCAAAAAATATAAGTTTTTTTAATTATCTGTTTGGCACCTTTACCTAATGACACAAAAGTACCTATAACGTGATATTCAAATTCAAATTCTTTATTCGTGCTACCACATATTTCCAATGTTCACAGATACTACCTCTTTGTAAAATTTTTATTATATTTTGATATGAATTTCTTTGAAAGATAGAAGGTTTGGGACTTGCTTTGAATTTATTTTTTTAATCAATGGTATCTCCAGTCGTCCTCAGGTGAATATTGGGAAAACGTTTCTATCATTCTAGAAACATCATTGTCTTCAATCTTTAAATATGAGTTTTTTTGTTTATCGTACCTACACTCCCATATTTTATTACATTCTTTATCCATGTGTTTAAAATTTTAAAAGTAGATTAAACCAAGAAAACATCTAAAAACTTTTATCGATACATAATTTATGAAAAAGTGACAAAGCAGCTTCCTCAGAAGTATAAATAATGCAGAATTATTTGTATTCATATTCTTAAGTACCTACCTACCTACATATTTATAATATATTATGTAATGACCCGATACAATAGTTTCAAAACTTACATTTTTTAACCTGGCTACTTCAAAAGTAGGCACTACTGCAGTTGGGACCAATCTAACTTTCAATCTTGAAGTTCTGTCAATTCAAAGCAATCTTCAGAAAAATGCTCCGAGCAAAGAACTCTATTTCGTGTAGGATTCCAATCACTTCGGTTAACAATTTTCAACCATGCCTTTTTTCTTAGGTAATTATTTGGAAAACTAAAAACCAATAAGTATTTTTAATTTGCTTTTCTGTAGAAATGGGGTAACCCAGTCGATTAATAAATAAATAATATTTTTCTGGTTTTATAAGACGAACGCCCATGAATGACATGCGAGGTTCGGAGGTTATGTGTATTTTGATATTAAATTAAAATAACATTTTTTTTCTCTACAGATTAAAAAGGTTTATATATCTAAACATAAACTTACCGATGAAATGTAATGGCCAGTTTTTTACTTCATAGCGTTTGGGAGCACCCACAAGCAGCACAACTAACCATATTTATAGCTTATTAATTAACCCAGAATACCAACTAATTAAAATGTTTTAATCGCTGTCCAGCGCTAAAAGTATACTCCACTGTCACACTAAAGTAATTATAAGTTTACTAGAATTCGTTAAATATGGTTGTTAACTAATTAAAATGCAAAATAACTCAAAAACAGCAAAGAAAGCCGAAATCACAGCTCGACCTGTCAACCACGGTCAACCACCAAAACAAACATGGAGTCATTTGTGGGTTCTGAAGATGGCCGACTTCCGTCGCAAATTTTGTTAGGCGGTTTATGCAAAACCCTACTTCCTTTGTATTATTATTTCGTTGTCACACACGAATTATACTTCTTGACGTCACGACCCGTTTTTACCCGCTTGGGATAATTTGAATTTTGGGGCATTTTTAAATCTTGCTAGCGGTCTTTTGGGACGAAATATGTAGTTTTTTTTGCTGCCATATGTTTTATGACAATATATACTTATGATTTATAGAATTTTTTCCCCATTTAAAATTTTTGTCAAGTTCCCTATTGAATACATACCTACTAATATACCAGTAGAAAACTGTTTAATAAAATTTATATTTCTTGCTTTTACAGGTTAAGTAACAAAGAGGTATTAACAGTCGAAGAACAAGTGGACAGTCTAATCGATCACGCCATGGACCCGAATTTGCTGGGAAGAATGTGGGTAGGATGGAGCCCATATGTATAAAGTCTGTAAATTCATGTGTACGTAATATTTTTTCTAAAGAAATATTTTTCGTTAACAGTATTTTTAATTGTGGTTTGCCGGAAAAAATATTGCGACGCGACGGTGTCAATAAAGAGTAGCGTATGTCAAGAGAAGAACTTTTACCGGAAACCAACAAATCGATCCGATATACTTTTGCAGGAGTAACGAGGAATTGTTCGGCTAAGTAGAGCCGCTTCATCGTTACTTTTTACGATACGAGGTGTTGTATTGACTGACACCCTCCTAATACACTTTCATTGTAAGTATTTTTATAGTGATTAGTTTAACTTGTTATGAGTATTTGTTCCGTTAAAATATTGTAATTTTTATAATCCATTATTTTGCCAATATTTTTTGAAAAAACAATTAAACCAACAATTAAAAAACATTTTTTTTCTGTGTTTATTTTTATTGGCATCTTTTGTAACGAAAATACCTACAACAATTATCGTTAAAATCTTAAAATAATTTCAGATTAGACAGATAAAGCAATGACAAGTTTGTAGGCGAAAATGTGTGATTTGAAGAACATTAAGGGTGGCTTATCCAGAGTTCAAAGATAAATAATCAAAAGTTTTCTCTTAAAAAAAGAAGCATGTTTTGTGTGCTCCAATTGCTTGATCCGTTTTTTGTAGCACGAGCCAGTAAAAATTATAATATTAATGCTGTGGTTGCCTTGATTGGGAGTATACTCGTAAGGTAGCAACGTAACATGTATACAATACAGGCATATTTAAATTGCCACAAAAAGCTCAAATTTTCAAAATAGGTAATAACAAAGTTTAACTTAACTAAAACTGAGATCCTTACTTTAAGCTGCCGACACTATGGCCGCTCAGGACAGGTTTTACAATGTGTTGTCAACTTTTTTTAACATTTCTTTATTCCCAATCAACTACAAAGTTCATCACAGGGCATGTGAAATATTACATGATCATACCAACAGACATTGTATAAATGATCAAACTATAACAGTAAAAAGTAATTTCGGAAAAAATCGCTTTTATATGGCGGAATAATAAAATATAACAATCTCCCAAAAAATTTCAGAAAAATTAAAAAATTGGCACTTTTAAAAACAATTAAGGTGGGAGCATCAACATGCTTGCCAACCTATAACCTATTTCGCGTAGATTTATTTATGTTTTCTAGCTTTTATACAAAATTTAAAGAAAATCAGTATCGACTTGATATTCTATAGATAATAATTGACATATTTAATAAATATCAAGGAATTTCATAACTTATTTTAGGAGAATTGTATAGCGAAAAATATCGGGTAAGATTTTTTTAAACATTATTATGTCATTGTCACTCATTGTTCTTTCACTATACAATTCTCCCAAAATTAGCAATGAAATAAATTGATATTTTTGTAATATATCAGATATTACCTAAGTAATGTGCCGACGATACCGATTTTATTTAAACGTTAGTTTAAAAAATAATAAACTTGAAAAAACAAAGCGAAATAGGTTATAGGTTGGCAATAAATTGAACGACGTTGATAATTCAACCTTAAAGAGATATGTACTAAATTAAATTATTTATACTATTTTTTTTAATTGATTTTATTAATGAATTAAATTGGATTAACTTCCATTTTTTTATTGTTATTCTTCTTTAATGGTTATTATTTTTATATTATATTGTAATTTTTCATGTAATGAACTTTAATAAAGGCATTTTGAAAGTTGATTTTACATAATAATATGAAGTCTTAAACAAATAATAAGATTAAGAATTAATAAAATATCAAATTATTTATGTGCTATGTATCTAAGTTTACTTTCGCAGAAAAAACTTTTATTTAACATTTCTTAAATTTTTCAAAACTTTTAAGGTCTAATATTTTTTGGTAAATTATTATTCAAAATTAATCGTTTTCCAAAATAACTCTTTGAAAGACGGACGGTTGATGAGATATCGAAAAAATTCCAAGAATAAAAAGTGTTTAGAATTCCATTAGAACCTTAAATACAATGTTTGGGATATCTACTTAAAAAAACATAAAATCGAATATTTTTGTAAATATTTTTTTACCGAATTAAAAATTTCCATATTTTTCCTTTCTTAAAGCTTCATTAAAGTAAAACTGACATCTGGTGACCACAACTAGAAATATTCTTTTGTTTTTCTGACAATTTGGAGCAATAATTCAAAAAATTCGTTTACACTTGGATACCAGCTGTTGCAATAGTCTATTTCTAATAACCTTATCGATATTTTTTAAAATGGAAATATTCTATTATGTTAAGAAATCCTTAAATTCATTAATCCATTTACGGTTATAAATAAAATTTTCTTTGGATTAATGAATTTAAGGATTTCTTAACATAATAGAATACTTCGATATAAAAAATATCGATAAGGTTATTAGAAATAGACTATTGCAACAGCTGGTATCCAAGTGTAAACGAATTTTTTGAATCTAATAACCTTATCGATATTTTTTATATCGAAATATTCTATTATGTTAAGAAATCCTTAAATTCATTAATCCAAAGAAAATTTTATTTATAACCGTAAAAAATAATTTTGAATTTTGAAGAAATCTTTAAAAAAATCTAAAAATTAATAATAATTTAAATTATTTTTTACGGTTATAAATAAAATTTGCTTTGGATTAATGAATTTAAGGATTTCTTAACATAATAGAATATTTCGATATAAAAAATATCGATAAGGTTATTAGATTCAAAAAATTCGTTTACACTTGGATACCAGCTGTTGCAATAGTCTATTTCTAATAACCTTATCGATATTTTTTATATCGAAATATTCTATTATGTTAAGAAATCCTTAAATTCATTAATCCAAAGAAAATTTTATTTATAACCGTAAAAAATAATTTTGAATTTCGAAGAAATCTTTAAAAAAATCTAAAAATTAATAATAATTTAATTTATTTTTTACGGTTATAAATAAAATTTGCTTTGGATTATTAAATTTAAGGATTTCTTAACATAATAGAATATTTCGATATAAAAAATATCGATAAGGTTATTAGAAATAGACTATTGCAACAGCTGGTATCCAAGTGTAAACGAATTTCTTGAATTATTGCTCCAAATTGTCAGAAAAACAAAATAATATTTTTAGTTGTGGTCACCAGATGTCAGTTTTACTTTAATGAAGCTTTAAGAAAGGAAAAATATGGAAATTTTTAATTCGGTAAAAAAATATTTACAAGAATATTCGATTTTATATTTTTTTAAGTAGATATCCCAAACATTGTATTTAAGTAAAAGAAAAAGAAAATATTGTGGCATATCGGACAAGTGTGTAACTATTTTTTATATTGGAATACACAGGGATCCAAGTTCAATGGATACCCTGGGGCGGGTAGACCACGACGGCCGTTTCGTCTTTTGTTAGGACTCGACGGGCAGCCATAACCCAAGCAATTCCAAGAACGACGGAAAAATGTACTAAAGGCCTACTTGTAGAATCAAGGCGGCCCTCAATACACCTTAGCGCCATCCCATTTTTATTGTATTTAAGGTTCTAATGGAATTCTAAACACTTTGAATTTTTTCGATATCTCATCAACTTATCTGATTCCGGTCCGGAAGACGTAATGAAGTCGTTTTTCTACGTGCCTTATGTGTAAGTGTGCAAATTTTATTTTTTGTTATATTATTGTACCTACTTTTTTACTTAAAATTCCACTTTTATTTGACAATACGACATATTTCACGGCACTGCAGCTAATGTAATTTCAAAGATACGCTATATAAGTGCTTCTACACTAACAAAAGAAGCACCCTGGTAAAGTGTAGTATATAACGACTTCTGTCACCGGCGTATCCAGCTCATGCGTCTGGGGGGGGTAATCGATCGGCTAGGATCAGGCACGTAGCCAGGATTTGTTTTGGAGGGGGGGGGCTATTGGAATCGCGCAAAAAAAAAGCGCCGCAGGCGAAAATTTTTTGGGTGCCACGCCCTTTTTTGAATCATGGTGCTTGGTTTTCAAGTGGGAAAAATAAAAAACACAACACAAAATCCTCAAGAAAATCTCAAAAACAAACCTGGTAATAATTGAGGTGAAGAAAATGTAATAGTGTAGGAAATGTTTAATGTATTGCCTATGTTGCCGAAATCAGAGCTCGAGTTTCGGAGGGGGTTCAGGCCCCCTGTACCCTCCCCCCTAGCTACGTGCCTGGCTAGGATACTAGATAATAGCAGCTTTAAGGAGTAAGGACAAAAATTAAACAACGCTTAAGTAATCTTGGGGGGGGGGGTAATTACCCCCATTACCCCCCCCCCCCCCCTTGTATACGCCGGTGACTTCTGTAGAAGTTGCAGAGATGAAGAAGAGGAGGAAAGTATTCAGCATTTCTTGTGTGAATGCCCCGGCCTCGCGAGAAGGTTCAATGCCCTGGGCGAACCATTTTTTAATGATCTGGAGGAAGTGAGCAGCCTGCAACTGGGTCGACTTACTAAGTTTATTAACAGCAGTGGCTGGTTTGAATGAGCTGTCAAGATTCTTCTACGATCGCGATAACCATCAGGAAGCTGATGTAATAAGTTCCGCGGAATATGTGTGGTACCACAACGGTCCTTATAGGACTACGGGTGACTGTTTGGACAATGCCAGTCTGCCACTCTAACATAACCTAACCTAAAGTGTAGTATAAAAGATGTTTTTTCCCCGATATTTAGTTTAATTTATTCTAAAGTTATGCTAATTTAACTAACAAATAAAATTAGTCTTAATATGGAACAAAGTTTGGGTTTTTTCTATTTTAATTTAATATGATAAATATGGGTGGTTTATTTACAAAATTTGAGAATCTGGGGTTACCTATATTGTCCTATTGTGACAGGAATATTAAAATAAGTTAAGTAAATGTGAATTGTTTACTTATTAACACATTGGTATTTTTAAGCTGGTTTATCTCTAGTGATTCGAGATTCGAGGTGGTTTAATTTTGATCCTTTATTATCTGTGTATAAGGATGTTTTTTTTTGTTAGTATACGAGTACCTATATAGCGTATCTTTAAAAATAAATGTACATTACCTGACGAAGCTGCAGTGCACTGAAACATGTCGTATTGTCAAATAAAAGTGGAATTTTAATATCACAAAATTATTATGGACTTTCACCAATAATATTAAGTGCACTTTTTACTTTTTTTACACGTGAAAGAAAACTCAAGGCCTAATTTTCCACCAGTAAAGAAGAAAAAAAAGTTTATAGTTTTTAAGAAACTAGTGAAAACTCCAGGCAATGCAGAAAATCTCAAAGTATGAAATTGCCAACTTTAAAAGGTCATTACTCAAAAACTAGTCATAGGATTGGATTACTGTCATTGACACTTTTACTTAGGACTCAAGATCTACAAAATCCTAAAAATTCAGAAAAATTAGCCAGAAGCCATTTCTCATAAGCGGTGCAAGGGCTCCTTTTTCTCTAAATATAATTATTAAAACTTTATGCTATCAGCATACCTAATTTCATTATTTTGATACATAACTATTGGATCTATTTCGTCTTTTATTGGCTTTTTATCGATAAACATAAAATATGATTTTGTAAAATTTCAATTAAATTCTATATATTATGATACAAGAAATATTTGAGATACTATCATCAAAATATACAATGAGATGACCATCTAATAGGAACTACCAAAACCAGATTACATAAATATTAAATTATATCCTATTTGTAACATGAAAGGTATCGGCCATATAGAGTTTGTTAGTTGAATTTTAATTTTTACGTCCCTTGTCCCATCTTATCTGATGCTGCTAAGTTATTACCAACACATTGAAAAACCAGACCTAAAGACCCAGACACAATTAAAAAATAAACATTAGGCAATAAGCAATAAGCAACGAAATAAGATTTGATACCTAGAAACAATTCAATCGCGACACAATTAAGTTTAAGTAACGAGCAACAAGAAACAATGTTGGAGTTGTTATTACAAGTTTCTTAATACTGGCCAATGAAAGACTGTATAGAATATGCCCCGCCCCCCAATAACTATTTTGACATTTGTTGGTTTAATTTTTAGGTTAGAGTGGTTTATGTGTTTGCGAAAAACCGGTGAGATTACAAAAATAATCCTATTTTTGAGAATAGTATAAAACAACAAAACACCAAATAACCTGCTCTCTCGACAAAGCGAAAAGTTAAAAGAAGATTAGGATGTCGATTTATTGACAGTTAGCAATGCAACCATTTCATTGGTCGATCTTTCTTGAAAGTGATTGGAGAAAACCCTGTATTGATCCATCATAATTTATGTCTCCTATTGCTTATTTTTTAATTGTGTCTCGGCCTTAATTCAATCGATTAAAAAATTAACGTAAATTAAAATAATTTTCTTATCACAACTAGTTATATTTTTTAATTAGCTGACGAATATCATCTCTATTCTGTTTATAGAATCCTTCGGGGGTTAATGAAAAATCAGCGTTTTGAGTTAAAAACGGCAGGTTGTGACGACTTTGTTGACTCATCGATAGAAATTCTTCTGAGAGGTTCCTGTTTTGGTTAAATCCTGACGGTATTGAGCTTGCTAAAGGCATTGCGCTTGTCTATGAAAAGAAAAAGTTGTTTTATTAGGGCAAAGTTAAATGAAGTATTTTTTCATCCAAAGTGCAAGCTGGCAGACATGTCGCATGACAAAAATCATATTCTAGCTGTTTCATTTTTAGTAGAAACAATATTGGCAGCAATGTAACAGCAGGCAGCTGTTAATTAACTGAAACAATAACTCGCGAATCCCGAACTGGAATAAATGTTACAAAGTATCACCAATAACATTTAATAATAATTAAACATGAATTAATATCGCCGGATAGTTAAAGGTTCAAATGTTGTTTATCATGTGATCGATTTTAGTTTACAGCTTCCATTGAGAGGAAATACTTGCTATTGATGGCCTGTTTTCAGTGGAATAAATTACTCTCGTTTTTGAATAAACTTAGTCGGGAGTAGAAAATACTCAAAAACGATTATAGACATTTAAGGGATTACCTTATTGTAGGAAGGGACAAAACTAAAAGGCGTTATTAGCTTGTCGCTGAAAGAATGAAACCTACGCCACATTATATATCTTACTACTTATAACAGAAAAAATGTGGTGACCGCGTCTTAACGGGTTCTAATAGTTAAAAATTACTGAATAGCCCAACTTTGACTAAATAAATATAAATTGTATATTATATACTTGTTATGTTTCACAAATTTATTCAGTTTCCTGACACGTGTTTCGGCCCTTTCGAGTCATTTTCAAAGGAGTACAAGAAGATACTAAATTCTACGTGACATTACAAAGGTATTTATATCATTATGGTAACTATAAACATGTCATAAAATTAATATTAGGATTAGAGAACACCAGGCTTAAAGAACACAAAACATCTATTTAAAAAAAAACAAAAAAAAACAGGGTTAGCTGATCACTGCATTAAAGACAATCACTCAATCTCTAACAACATAAAACCCATATACATACACAATAAAAGCAGAAAACTAAATCTACTAGAAACAATAGCTATCAAAAAAGCCATAAAAAACAAATGTAATGTTGTAAATAATCAAACCGAAGTACCTTCAGGTTTATAATAGCACACTTATTTAGGACTAAATATGTATCTGTACCTTTAATAAATTTGGAAAACCCACAGTTGACCATTCAATCTTCTAATCCTAATTTTAATTTTATGACATGTTTATTTTATAGTTACCATAATATGATATAAATACCTTTGTAATGTCACGTAGAATTTAATATCTTCTTGTACTCCTTTGAAAATGACCCGAAAGGGCCGAAACACGTGTCAGGAAACTGATTAAATTTGTGAAACATAACAAGTAGCTATTATTTTTTCTTCCTGTGCAATGGAACAACAGTTTCACCAAGCATGTAGCCCAACACAAATTAACTATAAATAAATATACGATTAAAGAAAGAGGAAATTCTCCTGCATAAAATGCTGGCAACAGAATTGCGCATGTGCTATTTACATTTAAAAATTCCCTTCACATGTTTGAGAAAGCTGTCTAATATGTCTCACCTGTTTAAAATCAAACATATTTCCGTCATTTTTGCTCGTACTAGCCGCTACGTATCCGAAATTAAAATTAAATGATTTAAAATCCTTCGCGTCGGACTTGATGAACAGGTCGAAAGTTTTCGCGTTCTTGTCACTGAAGATGTTCATATTTACGGAACTGTTGCTAGAAGGTAATATCTTTTCTTTTTTGGCATACTTGCGCTTCGTTTGCTTTTTCTCTGGAATTACCTTAAAATACAGCAAAATAGAAATACAACTTTAAAATTACAACAAATTTTATAGTAATTAGTATGAACAATTTACTATAGTCGGCTTCCACTTAACTAGGCGCACGTGACCTCCTGAATCAAATCAAATGAATCAGAGGTTCAAAAATGTTTCAAAATATAGAAACCAATATGGCGGCATATGGACAGCTGATTTTCCATAAAATTGAATTTTAATAGGTTAACAATTAATTTGAAACTATCAGTCCTAATAAAAATGACATAATGACAGTGACGGGTCTCGTTCCAAAATTAATTTCCCAGGGGTGCGTTCGTGTTGTTGCACACGGTTGACAAAATAGTTTTATATTACAAAAATTTAATAACTAAATTGATGGAAAATTAGATAAACAATATACATACAGTAAAACCTCCGACTAGCGACCACCCTTGGGAATCAAATGTTGGTCCGTAAATAGGGGTGATTGTTTTATAAATAAAAATGAGAACATCAGAATTTGTCTGCATTTTACATTGTATATAATTTTGAATATTTTTGTGTACATTTATTTTAACTAAACTGATGTATATATATATATTATTGCGAATAGGTACAAATAACTTATTGGTGCCAATACATACAATATCTATGTTTAGACTTCTATAGACAAGTCACAAGATGATTTAGACCCACTTCCATTCGAAAATACCCAAGTTTCAACTAAAAAAACTGCTTTTCTAAACTTTGATTCATAATTTTCAACATATTTTTTCAGAAACTTTACTCGTTCGCTTGCAATTCTTGGTAGTTCGCACAAATATCTTCTGTTGCAGTCCTTTCTATAACGAAATCCTAAGCTTTTAATGAGTGCTGACAATAACCTGAGACCTTTTTTCAAAACACCTCGTTCCTTCAAAGCATCTTTCAGAAGAGCTGAAAGCGTTATATCGACTTGTGATGCATATAAGTCCTTCCCTTACTTCCACCCTTCCTTACATCCATTTTTTTACCTTCCTGTAAAGTTTCAATCTTCGTTTTCTTCGATCGTCGTTGCGTTTTCTTCATTGGTATATTTCTACTACTTTCATGAACAATCCTCTGTATTGATCTTAAACTTAGTGTTAGTGCTTCCGATGCTTTCTCTTTAATATACTTGGGATTTAATAACTCGCCGGTTTCAGTAGCCTTTTCTTCTTCATTTTTAAAATAATCTATTAAATTGAGAACCATTTTTTGCCTGGGGATGCAGAAAACCTGCAAACCGATTTGTACTCGACATTTTATGTCACAATATTTTTAATAATGACACATTTGTCAAAACTAGGGAGCTTATTCACGACATTATATAATACGGTAGTGTTCTTCGAAACATTTTGATAATTACTGAAATTTAGATGTGCTTTTCTCTCAGATTCATAAATAACCAAGAGGTTTATCGCGTTTATATTACGGATATCTTTATAATGCCGTTTTAACCTTGGTTTGAGCAAGACAACACTATATAAGTTTCTCTATGATAAGTTCATAACGCGCCTAGTTAAGTGGAAGCCGACTATACCAGCAATAGGTAAAATCAAAAATGATCTGATTTTGTTCTGTAATAAACTTACGTACATAATTGGTATTGGGGTTTGTTCAGGTAAAACATATTGTCTTTTTTACTGCAATATTTAACCAAAAATAGCTCACATTAATGGGTATAAGTTTCAATTATTTTTTGGTTGACAATACCTCGGGCTTACGGATTAAGCTATCAAACTGGCCATGGGAAATCCCATATAAATTTTGCTACCATCAAATATTGACTCGCCTCTTAATTTTATATCAAAATTGTATTAGAGTTTTTTTTTAATATCCTTGTATGGTGGACTCATACACCAAATCTTATTATTTTCTAATAAGTCAGTTAAAACTTATTTAGAAAAAACTCTTCGTAAAATTCTTGATAATCAAATACAGCTCTGATACATGGCCTCAATAAAACCACCAGCAGTAATAATTATGATAATGTGAAATGTTACTAGAGTTTTATTTCTTATTAGATTCAACATGTTTCACAGTATTCAAGAAGAAAAATTAACGATTATACGTAAGTGTTTTAAGTTACGTTTTAATTAATTAATAATATTAATTTACCTAATAATGCTAAGCTAATCTCTTTTGATGTTTCTAATTTGTGTCCCAGCGTACCTATCGATGAAACGATTACTTTGGTTAATCAACTTCTTACCTTAAAAAATGTAAATCTGATCAAAAAACAAAAAATTATCAATTCTTTTACAGTATGCCTTGAACAAAATTATTTTGATTTTGAGTTCAACCACAAAAGCACTAGCAAAAATGGTTTATTATGGATAACCCTTTTAGTCCTTTATTGGCTCTTTTCAAACAGTTTATTTATTGGCGTAGGTATGTTGATGACGTCTTAACATGTTTTCTTCGAACTGATAGACAGTTAAAAGCATTTTTAGAATATATTAACAGCCTACACAATAAAATCAAGTTTACAATAGAACACGAAAGTGACAATTCTATTAGTTTTCTTGATTTAAATATTCAGAGAGAAAATAATAGACACGTTTTCTCCGTTTTTCATAAACTATCTTATACTGATCCTGTCATACACAACTGTTTGTGCCACCTTATACAACACAAATTTGCTTCTTTTTACAGTATGATTCACATACTATAGTAAGTATCTCTCCCACTAAATAAAATCAATTTTCAAAAAGAACTAAACATTATTAAACCAATTGCAGTTAATAACGGATATAAGATATAACTCAAATCTAATTGACCAAATCCTAAAAAAGAAAACTTACAAAAAGGCTATTCACTTTTTTCCTAGAAGCAAAAACTATGACCAATTTAAACTTATCACTTTCTTTGGACAACCTAGCAAAGTAATTGGCAATTTTCTTAACAAACTTGATATAAATTTGTGTTACAAAACTAATACCTCTTTAAGTAAATTTATCAAAAACAATAAAATTAAAAGCGATAAAAACAAAAAGTCAGGCGTCTATAAATTAACAAATTTAACGTACATTGGCCAAACGGATAGACATTTTGACAAAAGAATACAGGAACATTATAACAGTTTTCTAAAAAACAACACAGACTCAAACTATGCAAACCATTTATTTGATCATCAACATAATTTCGATCCTTCATTTAAAATCTTACATACAGAAAATAAAGGCTTAAAACGAAATTTGTTAGAATCTATGAAAATAAATAAACTTAAAATACGGATCTGTTACTTAATGATCAATTAGATTTAAATAATTCACCTTTGTTAAATTTGTTCTGTTGACCATATACTTAAGGTTTTGTAAATTACCCAGACCGTACCTTATTTAATAATTTTGTTTATACCCTCTGTTGGATTTTTCTGCTATTGTAACCCTTCCACTGTTATATTTACATCTTCAATAATTTAATTTTATTACACCCCCTTTTTATTTTCACCTTTTATTAAATCATAGTCATCTGACAAAGCTACAGTGTTAGCGAAAAGTAATTTTCTTTTTAGTATAGGTTACGTTTTCTGTTTTTATTTTGAATACATTTATTACAATTAAAAATTGCAACATTGTCAATAACCAGCTGCAAATGCCTTCAAATGCAGCCCCAATAATAAATATTGTATTAGCATAAATTAATTTAACTTTATAACATCTGTAAAAACCCACCATTAAAATACCCATAGACTGTTAGTAAATATTGTAAACTCCATTGTACCTTTATGACTATACAGTGTGTCCGAAATTCAAGTCTCTATATGGGTATCTCGCTTAATAGATGAGATAGAAAGTTGGTTAAATGGGGAATATTTTAGAGAATTTATTGCCGATCTCGAATCCTTTTTCAAAATTATTAAAAGTTTTGTAGTTTTTCATTTATTAAACAAAAACTAAAAATGGCGCATTTCGTTTTTTTTTTTAAATAGGGGCTTAACGGTTAATTTGACATATCCCAAAGTGTTACATTCTTAAGACACTTTTTAGGGAAGAACATTTCTGTACAAAAAGAAAATGCAGATTGTCTTTTGTTTGTGAGTTACCCACAGTAACTTTGTTATTTCTTATGGCGGCCATCTTGGATTTGTACATAAAATTATTTCTCTTTGAATTACCTTTTAAATGATGTGCCACATGCTACCAAAATTTTTGAGAAATACTCTTGAATTATTAAAAAACCAGTTTTATCGTTAACTTGGCAACAGCGCATGCATCTAACATAGCAGATAAATATTAAACCATTTAAAGCACCTCTTAAACCTTTATTTTTTTAGAATACAGTTTCTTACAAGATCCTTAAATTCTGAACCTGACCTAACCGAACCAAAACCAAGTAGGATAACTTAAAACAAAAAACATTTATCAATGGCCTGCAACTAATTTAGTTATTAAAAAAGGCAAGACACATTCATAAATGATTTAAGAATTTAAAAATTCATTTTTCGAATCTGTTAATTTAAATGGTTAAAATGTCGGCCATTAACACTGTGACAATTCTGACAGTTTTTAAAACTCTTCTGACGACTCTTCGAAGCGTGTTTCCATTGATCGAGTTAAATACCTCCCTTACCCGGTCTTCTAAGATTTCCCGGTTTTCGAGCGGATCAAATTCATAGATTTCATTTTTAGCCCACCCCCACAAATAAAAATCCAACGGCGTAAGGTCTGGCGACCTACATTGGTTTCTGCTCCGATGCATCTTACGGAGGCGGATGGGTTTTCGCCAAAGGCTTCCAATACAATCCTATCTCGTTCCTCATTATTTTTACTATAATTACCTCGGGTTTGTTCAAAAGCACCAAAATTAATTAAATTTATTACTAATTTCCTGTAATAGGTTTTATGCGGTTGATGTCTTTCTGGATAGGTACAATTCCAAATATCTAGCAGAAGCTAGGTCAGCATTTCGGTGTGATTGCAAATAAAGTGCCAACATATCAAATTTTTCTTCATTTAAAATTTGTGCCATTTTCAAAATATCATACAATTTAAACCAGTTTTTAGAATCTTGAATGACAGATAAATAGGCACCTCATTTTTTCTAATATTGCATACCATGGCCTACCATGTAAAAATATCATGGCCTTTTTACCATGCACAAATATAACGGCCTACCATGTAACAATAATCCTTCCGTTATTATATTATTATGATTATACCAAATAATTTTAATGTAATAATACTTAGGTTTGGCAAAATTAAAAAAGGTTTGCATTTTTTTTGTTTGTAAAGTTTTTATTCTGATCTATTTTTTTCTAATATTTTAACTATGTAAATGTAATTGCATACAAAAAAAGACGCGATTTTTAGTTGAAAGCCCTATTTCTTCTAATTGTATTCTTTTTCGTTTCATTCCGATTAAGATTTTTTTTATCGCGGCGTTGCCAAACCCGAACAAACCTATTTAAGACCGTAGACAAAAAATGCGTTAATTATTTTATTGGCTAGAAAAAAATGATTATTTGGGGCAGAAAATGTTTTTGTTATTAAACTAATACCCTTGGATGTACCCACATGCTATGTTAGATGCATGCGCTGTTGCCAAGTTAACGATAAAACTAATTTTTTAATAATTTAAGAGTATTTCTCCAAAATGTTGGTAGCATGTGGCACATCGTTAAAAAGGTAATTCAAAGGGAAATGATTTTATGTACAAATCCAAGATGGCCGCCATAAGAAATAACAAAGTTACTGTGGTTAAGTCACAAACAAAAGACAATCTGCATTTTCTTTATGTACAGAAATGTTCTTCCCTAAAAAGTGTCTTAAGAATGTAACACTTTGGGATATGTCAAATTAACCGTTAAGCCCCTATTTAAAAAAAAACGAAATGCGCCATTTTTAGTTTTTATTTAATAAGTGAAAAACTACAAAACTTTTAATAATTTTGAAAAAGGATTCGAGATCGGCATTAAATTCTCTAAAATATTCCCCATTTAACCAACTTTCTATCTCATCTATTAAGCGAGATACCCATATAGAGACTTGAATTTCGGACACACTGTATACCCCGTAAATAGCACTGTTAATTTTAACCCAGTCATTTACCATTTAGAAAATGACCCGATCACCCGATAGGGCCGAAACATGTGTCAGGCAACTGAATAAAATTTTAATCTACGACAGTACCATTATGACGTATTTAGCATTATCATTTAGATGTCATTATGACGTTCATAATAGCACTCAGTGCCATTATGAATTCATAATAACATCCAAATGTTAAGATACAAAAACAAAAAGAAAGTCGGTGCAAACTATTTATTTGTTATTATTACTTAGAAAAACGGATTGCATTTATTTATTGTAAACATCCGAAGAGACACTTTCGGATTCAGAATCTTCCATATTTAAATTATTTTTGGCCAACACTTTGCATACAATAGAAAATTAGACGGCAATAATGACGTTGTCAAAATCGAAATTGAAACAATCAAAAATGCGGTTACCATGATATATCGACTAATATGGACACCTGAAAATTAAAAAAATTACGAAAAGGTCTGATATCAATGAAATTTAGACGAATAAAATCTATTTGCACTGTTGTAGATTAAATTTTGAATGATACACGTTCGATATGAACTTGTGCAATTAAACCACTCGGCTAGCGCCTCGTGGTTTAACGTTGCACACGTTTCATTATAGTGTTCATATCGAACTAGTATCATTAATAACTATAATGAAACTTTAAACAAGTATTTACTTCTTTTCTTTTTTACAATATGGAAAAAATACAGTTTCATTAAGGAAGTAGCTCTACTCACATTAACCAATAATTAAAAGGTTGACATTATCATAATAATTATTATTGGTGGATTCATTGAGATGTATCAGAGCCGCATTTAATTTTTAAGAATTTTACGAACAGTTTTTCCCAATAACTTTTATTTGGCTTATCAGATAATATTAAAATTTGGTGTGTGAGTCTATCATACAAGGGCCTTCAAAAAAGTTTAATACAATTTTGATGTAAAATTAATAGGCGAGCCAATATTTGAGTGTATCAAAATTAGAATGGAATTTCCTATGGCCAGTGTGGCGGTGTACGAACCGGTATAAATATTAGTTGCTATTAACATTAAAAAAAATCGCTAATCCTTACCTCGACTCCTTCCTCGGTCTTTCTTATTGTCGCTAGACACGTTCTTCCCTTGATCTGACGCATGGTCGGCCGTCGAAGTCTTTGTTCCCACATTTTCGCCAACTCTGTGGAGCTGCCACTGCTTTCGAAAAACTTCTTGTCCTGTTCGTAAAATGCTTCTTGTATTGCATTTTTGCTCAGTTTCGATGACTTGAGAAATCTCACCTTTGATTGATCTGAAATAGATTTTTTTTAGATTTTGCTATCAAATAGATATTACGAGGCTGTCAGAAAAAAACTTATACGTTATATCTAAGATGGAAATAAAAGTGCGGCAAACAAACAGACTTAAAGCTATGCAATGAATCTATAGTATAAATTGCCCGAAAAGGTAAAAATAAAGTAAGAAAAATACTACATGTTGTATAGTCAAATCTGGTCTAATCATGCGGGTACAAAGGTCACCGATCATATGAATCAATTCGAAAATTCCAGAGCTTATCAAAATGTTGTGAGATTATGTAGGTATTGTTATACCAGGAGAAAAGAAACATAGTTTTATTATTTTAACTCTCGTGAAGAAAGCCACATATAATATTATTATTTTTGCAAAAGTGATGTACGTAACAGTACAGGGGTGGCGATTCTTTATGTATTGCATACCATTTTTTCTAAAGAAATGTTTAATGAGGCCATAGACGTACCGGTAAATTCGTAATATAATAATTCATAGTAAACTTTGTGATCGGTGGCCTGCCCAAAATTTTATGTCGCGTGCCACGAATGGCACGCGAGCCATTGGTTCGCCATCTCTACTATCTATTTATTAAAAGCGACAATAATGAACAGTGTAATTTATTTTAGCAATAAAATTACAAAACCTAAAAATACAATGGAATTTATTCCGATTAACTATTTCAAAAAATAAAAAATAAATGGTAATTGGCCAACCAGTAGCAAAAGCTCTGTTAATCAATTTAAGGAATGTACAGAAAATTGTCCATGAAAGAAAGCGAAATACAATACCGAAGAATACTAAAAAATGTAAACAAAGAAAACCGTTTATAATTATACTTTTTTTCGGTGCGCCTATGTTTATATCAATTTTTAGTCATTAAATAAGCCAAAGAATTACCCCTACATTCGAACCCTATAAGTCTCCAGGGCCGGATGGAATCTATCCCATCCTACTGCAAGAAGGGCTCGAGTATTTATTACCACACTTATGCAGAATCTACCGAGCTTGCATAGCCATGGGCTATGTTCCCGAGGCATGGAGAACAGCAAATGTCACCTTCATCCCCAAGCCCGGACGTGTAACATACACCGAAGCCAAGGCATATCGACCTATAAGTCTCTCCTCATTTCTACTAAAAGCGCTAGAGAAACTTATAGACAGGCACATTAGAGACGGGGCGCTCATGAAGGAACCCCTTCACGAACACCAACATGCTTATCAACCGGGCAAATCTTGTGAAACTGCCTTACACAACCTAATAACAAGGGTCGAAACAGCGCTATATCACAAAGAAATTGCCCTAGGTGTTTTTATTGACATACAGGGGGCTTTTGATAACGCCTCCTGTTTCGCAATGCTGTCTGCCGCAAAAAGACATGGAGTCGACGATACCACACGGAGATGGATCCACAACATGTTAAAATACCGGCAAGTCAAAACTAGCTTACAAGGGGATTCTATAAAAGCCGATGTAACGCAAGGTTGTCCTCAGGGAGGGGTATTGTCACCTCTCCTATGGAACTTGGTGGTAGATGAGTTACTAGCATGTCTTAACGCAGAGGGCTTCTACGCCCAAGGCTATGCAGACGATGTGGTAATACTCATCATCGGTACACATGCCACTATATTAGCAGAGCTTATGCAAAGAGCACTGAACATCGTGCAACGCTGGTGTGAGAAGGTAAAACTCAAAGTCAACGCTGCTAAGACTGCAACATTGCCATTCACCAAACAAAGACAAGCAGGGAACTATAACAACCTAAAAATCTTTGGTGAACAGATGAAAACAGTCAGCGAAGTCAAATATCTAGGACTCCCTGGATTCCAAACTGACATGGAACCGGCATATCGACAACAACCTGAACAAGGCAAAAATGTGTCTTATGAGATGCAGAAGATTGTTTGGGAAAACCTGGGGACTTAAACCGCAGATGGCGCTGTGGTTATACGTCACAGTCATCAGACCCCTGATGAGATATGGGTCTGTAGTTTGGTGGACAAAAACACAGCAAATCACGACAGCCACAAAACTCAACAGTGTACAGAGGCTGGCCTGCTTGTGTATCACCGGTGCAATGAGAAGCACCCCCACTGCAGCAATGGAAGTCATACTAGGACTAACACCACTAGATATACACATCAAAATGGAGGCTAACTGCAGCGCCTCCAGGATGAAAGCAAACGGGGAATGGAAACAACGCCCCGAGAAAATAGGGCACACAAGAGCCACGGACCTTATCAACGACGAGCTCCTGGAGATGCAAACCGATCGCATGAAAGCGAAATACAACTTTACAAAACCATTTAATGTCAGGTGTGACCCTGATATGTGGTCCAAAGGAAAATCTCCGTCACTAGACAATGGCCTAGTCTGGTACACTGATGGGTCGAAAACGGCCAACGGAGTAGGCGCAGGTATATTTGGGGAAAGACCCAGAATGGAAATCAGCATCCCCCTGGGAAACTACGCCACAGTATACCAAGCAGAAGTTCATGCGATACAGGCATGCATACAAAAGAATCTTGAAAAGGGCTATCACGACCAAAAGATACATATCCTGTCGGACAGCCAAGCTGCTCTGAAGGCTCTGAACTCCTTCCGATTTACATCAAAAATCACAATGGAGTGCCTTAACGACCTAAAAGACCTGGCAGCCAGGAACAACAGGGTTGAACTCCTATGGGTTCCTGGTCATTCAGGGATAGGAGGCAACGAAAAAGCAGATGAACTGGCAAGAACCGGATCTGCTCAAAATTTCAGGGGCCCAGAACCCGCCCTTGGAATATCAAAAAAGGTAACCAAAACAACATTAGACAGATGGGCACAAAAGCAACATCTGTCTCGATGGAATGGTACACCTGGCCAGGCACACGCACGGGCCGTTATTGACAGGCCCTCGAAGATGCTATCAGCTGGAATGCTGCTCTTGACGCGCCCTCAGTTAAAACAAGTGACCGGCCTACTATCAGGCCACTGTCACTTAAGAAGGCACCTTCAAAGAATGGGAGTCTATAATGGACCCATTGAATGCAGACTTTGCGGCGAAGAGGACGAAACCGCCTCCCATATAATTTACAGCTGCGTAGCGCTAAACCGTAAAAGATTCAAAATCTTCGGAAACATTCGATGTGGCGACAACCTCCCGCACGACAAACTTGGAAGGAAACTACTGGACCTAGTGATGTGTCATTCGTGAATGATTCGATCACGTGGATTCAATCACTTTTAAGTATTGAATGATCGAATCTTGCTCTGCTTAAATCTATCAATCGTCACGTGACTACTGGCACTGACCGATCGGAGATCGAACGATCGAACCGATGGCCGAGATTGGCTTCGCTTCGAAATCAATATAAATGCGCATGCCCATGCATCATGCATCACCGATTGAAACGACGTCGAACGACGGTGCCGTTCGCGGTTGGCGCCACAAAGTTTCAATACTGTAACTGTACTGGTCAATCGTTCGTTTAAAAGATTGACACGAGTGGGATCGACAATCAACGACCGGACCGATTCGGACGCGCGAATGTCAATACCAATCGTTTCACCTGCGATTGCCGAAAATGATCGATTGAAACGATCGATTGAAAAGATTCGATCATTTTCAGTATCAATCGCCGATTGATAGAATCCCACTAAAATGAACGAATGACACATCTCTAACTGGACCTCGTAGAAGGAACAAATCTTTTCTAACAAGACTGGGGCGCACAATAAGCCAGAAGGCTGCAGTGTAAGAAGCTTGGGCCACACGTCGAACCCGACCCCCGCCTTTTACCAACCAACCAACCAACCCCTTTTTGTATTTACATGATATTTAGGAACACCCTGTAGACTAAACACTTAAAAACTGTCATTATCACTTAGAAATTCTGAAAAGTCCTCGTCATCTGAGTCGTCCTCGAATGAAGCATTGGCGCTACTTCGACGGTTTCCTGCATATTGGTTGGCGAATTTTCACTTTTTCTTTCATTCTCGAAATAGTTTAACAAATTATAAGCACCATTTTTTTGCTTGGGGATGCAAAAAAACCAGAAAATTGCTTTTTATCGTTCATATTGTCGCATTAAATTAACTGTCAAAGTCACAAAACTGACATCTTTAAATTAAGACGAAGGTGGCAAAACTTTTGTGAATCGCTGAAAATTAAATACATATCCTTTTCAATCATGTCAAAATTGCATAAGTCTGTCATATTTGTCTTACGGATTTTTTTTGGATAGTATGATTAATAGACCAGGGCTGAAGCCTTTAAAAATGGTAAAAAGTGAAAAAAAATAGTAGGATGAAACCCATTGGAAAAGGAAGAGAGTATAACAAAAATGAAAGGAAAAATAAATTACGGGCGATCCGTGGTCTGGAATGGGGGGGGGGGGGGGGGGGGAGTTTTTAAGGGTAGAAAACGATTTATCTCGATTTCCGGCAAAACTACAAGTCCTATGGAAAAACGTTAAATGGCAAAGTTGTAGGTAATAAAAAGATTTACAACTCCATCAGAAAGTAGAGATTTCAAGCAACAAAAAGCCCACCGACTTTTTTAAAAAAGCAGATATTTTGACGTGAGAATTTTCGATTGAAAATTAGGTTGCTTTTTCGATATTAAGTCAAAATAAGGTTAAAAAATAAATATTTTAAATCAAAAAATTTACAGTGTGTTTGGGACATAAAAAGGAAAGTTTTCACCAACTTTCGTGTATAAAATTTTTTTTTTGTAAAAGATAAAAATAAAAAACCAAAAACTTGGTTATTTGAATTTTTCACATAAATGTTGAGGTTATGTGAAAAAAGTGCAAAAACAAAAGTTGTAGATCTTTTTATTACCTACAACTTTGCGATTTAACGTTTTTCCACAGGACTTGTAGTTTTACCGGAAATTGAGATAAATCGTTTTCTACCCTTAAAACCCCACCCCCCCCCCCTTCCCGACCTCGGATCGCCAGTAATTTATTTTTCCTTTAATTTTTGTTCTATTCTCTTCCTTTTCCAATGGGTTTCATCCTACTATTATTTTTTTTGGTTTCAAAAATTATCGACCCTGGTCTATAAACGCAATAAAAGAAAAGAAAAATTGAAAGCATGTCTTTGTTAGATCGTAAGACCCGCACGATAAGACCGGATCTGACTATATCCACAATTGTAACAAACCCAGCAAGTATCCGAGGCTTCGCTCGCGCTAGTCAATGTTATCAATTTACTAAGTGAGTAAAGCCGCGGGCGACCATACGATAGAAGCTGAGGAAGCGGGGGAGAGGTGTTGAATCCTAACTGTTTAATGATTGGATAATCTCTAACATAGGGATATGCTGCATTTTGTTATCCAAAAACTAAACTATTTAATTTTATTAAAAAAAAATCTCTTTAGTTACCATCAGAGGATGCAACAAGTTCTCCATTTTGTCGGTAAATTAGGTAATTGTTTGTTTGAAGGTTGTAGACAATGATGTATCTTGAGTAATAGATGTGTTTTGAACTTCCATTGCCTTTAGTTTCTCATATCACAACGTTTCAACTGGTAAGTATTTCCAGTCGTCTTCAGGTGAATACTAAATAAGTTACAAAGCTACGAGCCTGCGTAGGCTCGTTTAGTATTCACCTGAAGACGACTGGAGATACTTACCAGTTAAAACGTTGTGATATGAAAAACTAAACGCAATGGAAGTCCAAAACACATCTATTACTTAAAATTAGGTAATTGTTATAGGTAGCTTAAGTTATTTAATGGTAACTTAAGCTACTGAAAGGGCGCGGGCGTGCATCATCTGTCAAAAGTCACATTCTTGGGAATACCTGGTTAGCTCGTCCATTTTAGTGCCGCGAGGGTTCGGTACTCAATTGGCCTGTTCCCAGATAACCTAAGCACGGTTTACACTAATCTAAATACCCAACAACTGCTATTCTATTCATAAAATGTAATTACCTAGTTTGTTAGAAACCCCGAAAATGTAGCAACTGCAGTGCCACCAGTAAAGTCCGCATCATATGGGATTTTTTTTATTAATAGCTTTATTCGAAATTTGACTTTGGCATCAAGTTCTGCTTTGATCGAGATGAAAATTAAGTAATAAAATAGTAGTCACGTGATTCGCATTATCTGTCAATTTTTAATATTTTTCAAAAAATAATTCAAAAGTGGGGTTATTCCTGAAAATATCGAAAAAAGTTATAAGAAAAAGTTTTTTTAAATGCAGTTTCTAGCCCACATGCAAAATTTTAGCTGCATAAGATAATTTTCATTTTTTACCCATATTTTGTAAATTGCACCACTTTTGCAAAATAATACTCAACGCAACCTACATAAAACTTCTTAGTTTTGACAAGGCTTTATTTCAGATACATTTTCTTTAAACTAGCGCCATATTAAATGTGTGTTTTTCTACAAAATCAAAATTGGGCTATTAAAATTTGGTCGCATGTGATGCAAAGTTTATTATTTGTTTTTGACCCTGTATAAGGTAACTTCATAAAATAAGTATTTTTGAAAACGTAGTTTGTGCCTGAAAGTAAAAAAATAAAAAATAAAGTAAAGGGGTTTTAAATTAAATCGTTGAAAATAGATAGAAACTTTACGTTAAGTTAAACTAAAATTTATTTTCCACTTAAAAACACTTTACTGAAGACACTGTGTTCTTTTTTGTCTTAATATTAAGGTATATTACTTTCAGACACAAACTACGTTTTCAAAAATACTTATTTTATGAAGTTACCTTATACAGGTTCAAAAACAAATAAACTTTGCATCACATGCGACCAAATTTTAATAGCCCAATTTTGATTTTGTAGAAAATATGGCGCTACGTTAAAGAAAATGTATCTGAAATAAAACCTTGTCAAAACTGAGAAGTAGGTTGCGTTGAGTCTTATTTTGCAAAAGTGGTGCAATTTACAAAATATAGGTAAAAAATCAGAATTATCTTATGCAGCTGAAATTTTAAAATTTGCATGTGTGCCCGGGCTAGAAACTGCCATTGCGTTCGGTTAGAAAACGCAATGAAACTGCCTTTAAAAAAACCTTTTCTAATAACTTTTTTTGATACTTTCAGAAATAACCCCACTTTTGAATTATTTTTTGGAAAAAATTAAAATTTAACAGATAATGCGAATCACGTGACTACTATTTTTTTTGCTTAATTTTCATCTCGATCGAAGCAGAACTTGATGCCAAAGTCAAATTTTGAATAAAGCTATTAATAAAAAAAATCCCATATGATACGGACTTTACTGGTGACACTGTACAGTTCGTTTTTCTTAACGCGGGCCATAGTGATTTACATTGTAAATCTTTAAGTCTATGTTAGGCACATTTCTATTGAGAACTACAGGGTGACAGTGACATTAGAGACCGGAAAAGTGACATTAGAGTCCGAAAAAGAATTTTCCTGTCTCTAATGTCAGTTTTCCGGTCTTGCGATCGGAAAAACGTTATTTTCTAGACGAAAAATTGTAGAGAAAGTGTAAATTTTCTGGTCGGTTTTAAAAAAATACCATTTTAAGTTATAATATCACGCTGTTTTGCCCAGCCCTGTATATTAAATTTACCCAGGTATATTTGACATAAACGGGTATGTGACATTTTTATAATATTTGGCAAGTTGTACCGAAATTATACAATGTTGATGATTATTTAGTTTGTATTAAATATGTTTTATTTTAAGTGGTTTAAAATGTATTAATTTTCTTAATAATTCTAAAGCAGTACTTTTATTTCAATAAAGTTTAATAATTTAAACTAATTTCATAAAAGTCAGGAAAATAGTGACAGCCGTGTCAATATTTTTCTTTATCTAAGGTAGTTAATTACATAAATTACAAGGGGGTAAAAAAGTGTAATTTAAAAAAAATAAAAAGCTTTTTTAAGTATCTCTTGGAGATTTTTGCACAGATTGTATGTTAACTTCTTCTTCCCATCTGATATTTTATCTATTTTCAAGTTTTAATATTATTTGTTTCATACAAATGTGCCTAACATAAGCTTAAAGATTTACCATGTAAATCCCTATGGCCCGCGTTAAAAAAAAACTCAGTGTATATTCAATTAACAGTCAGGAAAGATAAAAAAGTATTATTTAGATTTGTAAATATTTAAACTATACAGGGTGTTTCAGAATAAGATGCTGATCCTTAACGGTGTGAATCCTTAGGTGATTTTAAGAAGAAAAGTTCAAATTAATATATATCCTTAACCTATCAACTTTCGAACTACAGGGCGTTAAAGTTTTAAGAAAAAAATCGTTTTTCTATCATAACTTTAAAAACTTTCTAGCTATTTTTATGAATTTTTCACACATGCCCTCTAAGCATCAATAGCCATTTTTTGGTGTAGAAATTTTTAAAAAATTTTTAACCAGTGGCGTTCTGAAAGGGTTTGGACTAGACATTTTGGAAAAATATTATGTACGCCACTGCTTTTTTTCAAGATAAAAATTATTTTTAAAATACTCATTCATTTTAGGCCAAATTTAATATCTTGCCTTTTTATCGTCCGACAAACAGTTTCCGACAAAAAAAATAAAAACATTAAATGCGCATTCGCTATGTGCCTATGGTTTGTTTTGACACTATCAGGAATACTCCAGGAATTTTTCAAAGGGTACGAGACTCAATGAGGAGAAGAGCTGAAGCATGCATTATTGCATGTGGTGGCCACTTTCAACAGCTAATCCAAATTATTTTCGTATTTGTTCACACGTTATTTAATGTTAGTTGTTTTAATTTATTGTTAAAAATAAACCATAGGCACATAGCGAATGCGCATTTAATGCTTTTTATTTTTTTTGTCGGAAACTGTTTGTCGGACGATAAAAAGGCAAGATATTAAATTTGGCCTAAAATGAATGAGTATTTTAAAAATAATTTTTATCTTGAGAAAAAGCAGTGGCGTACATAATATTTTTCCAAAATGTCTAGTCCAAACCCTTTCAGGACGCCACTGGTTAAAAATTTAAAAAAATTTTCTACACCAAAAAATGGCTATTGATGCTTAGAGGGCATGTGTGAAAAATTCATAAAAATAGCTAGAAAGTTTTTAAAGTTATAATAGAAAAACGATTTTTTTCTTAAAACTTTAACGCCCTGTAGTTCGAAAGTTGATAGGTTAAGGATATATATTAATTTGAACTTTTCTTTTTAAAATCACCTAAGGATTCACACCGTTAAGGATCAGCATCTTATTCTGAAACACCCTGTATATACCATCATTTCATTTCTTAATATCTTTAACGAGTTGGACCTCCCGTTGGCCTTATAAGTTTTGAACGCCTTATGACGTCACGCTGAACACGTTGCCCCCTTTATTATTTAAAATTTGACATTTGATAATTGATGTAAGTGAGCGTGGTACTATCTCCGATGATGCGCAATATGTCCTGGCACTTTTGACGCTACCAACGCTACATATTTTTAATATAAAAAATAAACGTTTTGCAACTTATTGCGAAAAGCTCTCCAGCAAAAATACATGTTTTCCAAGCCCAACAAAGGGGAGACAATTATTTTCAGAATTACCATTTGTTGTATCAGCTTTTGCCGAACCGGTGGCATCATTCCCAAAACTCCTGGCTGTTTGTGCAACCATACGCTCATCGGTTCCTTGTCCAATTGGTTTGTCAGGCTTTCTCGATTGGGTTTTATTAATGATTTCTGCGAATATTAATCCAGACGATGATTGGGTTCTATTGATGATTTCTGAGAATATTAATCCAGACGATGATTTGTCGGCTTCGTTGTGAATACTATTTTGAGATTGTTGTTTGTCAGATGAGGAGATGGTCGATTGATCCAGGTTCCGCTTTCGTGATGCGTCGGAGATACTTGTGACCGTTTTTTCTGCAATAAAGTTAATAATTAGGGATAGTAGTCCGGTCAATCTAGACCAAAAAATGATAGTGAAGGTAAATAAATTTACAACAAGCTGAAGATCAGTAAAATCGTTCAAAATATAATTATAAGTAAAATGTATAAGTTCCCCATCATTCCCGTGTTTGGAAAAAATTTTACTCGGGGTCAAAGGTCAAAAAAATGAGTTTTTCGCGATTTTCAGCAAAACGGTAAGTTTTATCATAAAAATACCCCAGACAAAAATTGTAGATAATAAAATTATCTAGAAAATATGTATTAATACTTTTTTTCCTACGAGCCACCGTTTCTGAGATATAACGATTCAAAAAGTTGTAGAAGTTGTTATCATAATATGCACACGTTTTTACGCCACCTATGAGGTAGTGTACTTAGCGCGTTTTTTTAACGTGGTTTTCCCAGTAGGCCTACTCCACGGGTTAGTTGTGATCCTGTTTAGTTTAAAGCTATTGCAAAATAACGGAAATTAGCAAAGATTGGAAAAGATAAAAGCGATGTAAATTAAAAAAAGTGGTGAACTTTATTCGTCTGATTCGTGACCTTCAAATTATTCTTCTTGTTCTTCTTGATATTCTTATTTTTCTTGTTCTTCTTCATCTTCTTCTTCTAATTCTTGTTCTTCTTCATCTTCATTCTGGGTGCAAGTAAATTGCGTCAATAGCGATGTATCGCATGTCACCTCGTTGGAATCAAACGAATCCTCTACTGTTAGTGATTCTACATTAGAGTACGACCAGCCTTGGCAATTTGTGCATGCCAGAGAACAAAACAGTCCGACTTTTTTGCAACCACATTTAGCACTGCATCCCTTTTTGCAGTTGCAAAAAATTGTGTTCAGCAGTTTTTTCGGCGCAGGAGGGAGTAAAGTTTGAACTGGTTCTAATGTATTGTTGACCAACTTCCAACCCCAGTCTGTAGGGTCTAGCTGATAACCAAGCCACACTTGAACTTGGTAATATACTTAAAAATATGTTGATGAACAGCAACTGAGGTTGGAGGAAGATAAGAATTGAACTTGTTTTTTATTTTTAGTATTTTTAACGAAACATGCATATCGATGCATATCTAAGCAGGCAGTTTTTTTGCAACTGCAAAAAGGGAAGCAGTGCTAAATGTGGTTGCAAAAAAGTCGGACTATTTTGTTCTCTGCTGGCATGCACAAATTGTCAAGGCCGGTCGTGCTCTAATGTAGAATCACTAACAGTAGAGGATTCGTTTCATTCCAACGAGGTGACATGCGATACATCGCTATTGACGCAATTTACTTGCACCCAGAATGAAGATGAAGAAGAACAAAAATTAGAAGAAGAAGATGAAGAACAAGAAGAATAGTTTGAAAGTTACGAATCAGACGAATAAACTTCACCACTTTTTTTAATTTACATCGCTTTTATCTTTTCCAATCTTTGCTAATTTCCGTTATTTTGCAATAGTTTTAAACTAAACAGGATCACAACTAACCCGTGGAGTAGACCTACTGGGGCAACCACGTTAAAAAAACGCGCTAAGTACACTACCTCATAGGTGGCGTAAAAACGTGTGCATATTATGACGATAACAACTTTTACAACTTTTTGAATCGTTATATCTCAGAAACGGTGGCTCGTAGAAAAAAAAGTATTAATACATATTTTATAGATAATTTTATTATCTACAATTTTTGTTTCAGGTATTTTTATGATAAAACTTACCGTTTTGCTGAAAATCGCGAAAAACTAATTTTTTTGACCTTTGACCTCGAGTAAATTTTTTCCAAACACGGGAATGATGGGGAACTTATACATTTTAATTATAATTATATTTTGAACAATTTTACTGATTTTCAGCTTGTTGTAAATTTATGTACCTTCGAATGTCTAGATTGACCGGACTATAGTGACTTATTTGTTTTCTGTTCAATAATTCGTTACTATTTTCATTTTATCGATTCCATTTACTTTTTTACGGAGCACTAAAACTACCAAGATTAATCAGAAATAAAAACAACGATATAAATCATACCTTGTTGCCCATCACTAAATCTCTTTTCACAATCTTCTTCATTACGAGGCGCATTTTTTAGACTAAATTTCTTCCCTCCACTGGAACTGCTACTGTAGTCGCTTTCCAGATTTCTCAACTTTGACGCTTCCGAAATGCTTGTAATGGTTTTTCCCTCCGTAGCTTTATTCTGAGTACAATAAGTGATAAATGAAGTAGATTGACTCTGAGACAACTTATTTCTTCTCTTTAAACCCCTTCTACTATTGTCTCTTGATATGGTTGTAGTAGTTTTATTTTCTTCTAATCCAGTATCCGTAATTTCTTTCAGTTTTATTATTTCTGAACTTGTATCATCTACTGACCAGTTATTTGCATCTTCTTCTAAACTAACATTTTTCGTAGATCCTCTACCTATATTTTCTTGAGCAATTGTATTGGTGGTTTGAGTACTTTCTTTCTGCCTGACATTTTCTTTGTCAATACCTTTTTGATCGCTACGTTTATAGGACTTCTTCCTAATTGTCAAATCGTTAGAACCCTGCCTGTACCGTGCAGGTCCCAGCGTGCGCTTTCTGGAATATGTTTTTTTTCTTTGTGAATTATTTACCTTTTTTAAGACTATTGTAAAAGGATCTTTGGAAACTCCTTTATTTCCTTTATTAGAATTTACGGAAGATGTAGAACTGCTATAAGCTGATAAATACGGAATATGGGGAACAACGTTGTCTTTATTTTTAGATTTTTCCATGGTTTTATCCGTCTTAAGTTTTACTTTTCCCATTAGTTCATCTTCTTTTTGCATCATTTCATCAACTCTATTATTATTTAAATTAAGTGTTTCTTCGTCTATGGTCTGCCTTATATCTGTAGCGGACACATAGGTAGAGCTAGAGACAGAGTAGTCGGCACTTAGCTCTTCAATATCGATTGCTGTAGATTTTAAAGCGATATCATCATTGACACTTTTAGCATCTTCAGGGCCTGAGAATTTGTCTGAATTTATCGATAAGTTTTTATAGAAGTTGGATTTGTCGTTATTAGTGTCGCCTTTGTTTAAACTGCTTGTTACAGCTTTTGATTTTAGGGTATTACCGCTACTAGAGCTAGTAGTGCTTTCTGATAGATAAGATTCCATATATTCCAATAAGTTACTACTGACTCCTGATGGTATATTATATACATCGTTGGATTGTAAATTAGTTTCTGTTTTTGGGCTTATTGATTTTATAGTAAATCCAGAATATGATTGATCGGCAGAATCAACAGAGAGCTTTTGGTGTATTTTTGATTGACTTTCTTTCTCCCTATTCTTTTTCTGTGCGTCATTTATATCGTTGTGCACCTCTCTTGAGTTAGTAACTGCATCTTCATAGTTGGACAAACTGTCAGAATCTACCGATAGATTGCTATAGAAATTTGATTTTCTTTTGCTATTACACTGGATCTCCTGCGGGCTGGCTGTATCATAGTCACTTTCTGATGCATTTTTTTGAATACATTTTTCTGTCTCCGTACCCTCTTGTTCTATACTATTATGTCTAGAACAAGGCATTTGTTGTGTAGTCCGGTTATAGTCACTAACAGACAATTCGTTTGCTTCCTGCAGCCTAGGTTGGTAAAAGTTTGACGGATTGCTCCATTCCTTATTGGTTACGTCTGTGTTTTTTGACTTATTGGCATTGGAGCGACCTAAAACATAAAATATTATAAGGGTACCAAGAGTACAAAATACAGCCTTTCTTGGAGGGTTACATTTTCTGTTTGACTATCTAAATAGCAGCCAAATATGTTATTTAACAATTATAGTTTTTTTTTATTTTAACCCGTATTACAAAAATATTATTTTCGATACATGAATTTACTTTTTGGAACTTTTTTTGCCACGGACCTTTAATATTATGATTAGTTAACTTGTTGCTATCATCAGAAGATACTTCTTTGTGAGAATTGAATGGAGAATAGCTAATCTCTTGGTTCGACTGATAACAATCCATCATGCTATTTTCTTCAATTTCCTTTGAAATGTTTTCCATTTTAGATTCATCTAATCCATTATCCCTATATTTGTGTACTTCTTGTCGTGAATCAATTTGCTCCGTTTCAACATATTGCATGCTTCCATCAATATCTCTGGCGGGTACACCAAATTCCACGGAACCATTTACCTGATCAATATGTTTATTTTTAAATGCCCGAATTCCATTATTTTCTCCTGTGCCAGTAAAATTTTTTGTAGCGTATCTATTATCTGATAATTGATGAGATTTATCGTTATTTACTAATTTCCTCGTACTTTTGTAACCGACAACACCAGTTTCTTTTGGTTTAGATAGACTGTTAAACGCTTTTATCAATTTTTCTACATCTACATTGTTTTCTGTACTCTCTTCCTCATCTACAGTTTTGTTTTTTGAGGTAAAGTGCCGTTGTTCTACATCAGCATTATACCTTTCATTATTAAAAGTTTTGGTACTGTTGTTATGTTTTTCATTATTGGTGTTGTCCCCAGTATTTTGTGGTAAGACTGGATATTTCTGCTCTGATAAGCTATTAAAGGCTTCAATAAGTACATTTTCCTTTTCTTGGTTGGTCGGTTGGTGTTGAGGATTTCTGACAATTGGTTGTACTACTGTTACTTCATCTAAAATAAAAATGTAAGACGTAGAGTTGGAGAGACAGAGAGAGAGAGAAGAAAAAACTGTATTATACATTTTTCATGAAGTAACTATATAAAAATATCTGCTTGTCAGAAAAATCAGTTTACTGGAATCTGAGATCAGCTATACAAGGTGTGATAAATTAACACAATATATTATTTTTGAAAACAAAGTTGTTTATAATATTTGCATATTTATTTTATTTATTTATTTATTTATTTATTTATTTATTTATTACAAATAGGGACACTAAGCCCAATATAGCATCCAAGTTGTGGTATTTAATTTATGTTAACATGACAAATTGTAAAAAAAAATCACAGTAGTGATTTTACATATTTTTTAAATCTAATTATAGACATATCGAACTTTTCCATGCCTAAAGACAGACACGAGTCGCTCTACAGAGAAGAGAATTCTTTCCAGAATTAATATTTCTAAGTGGAATATTAAAAGTATTATGAAGCCTTAAGTCCCTAATCGGTACACTAAAGCTTAACTTTGATCTGAGTGTTGGTGAACATTGAATATCAAACTATAAGAAGGCCATATGAACCGATTTCCTAAATCTGCTACGTTATATTCATAGATGGCACAATCAGTTCACCAACAAGAAAGCGACTGACTTTTTACTGCTAAATTAAAGCATTGTTGCCGCCTGTCTGTTTGACTTGCTGCTTGCTGCATGAGTTTTTTAAACTCATTTTTATATCTTATTGTAAAACTTGATTTCATACACATACACCCATCCTAGATTTAAGTAGCTTACATTTCTTTTCCTACCTATAGTATAGTCTAGATTTAAAAATGTCCCTATTTTTAATTGCTTTGTAGCTTATAATATTTTCAACCTTTTGACGTCCCAACGTTAATTACATGAAAACATATTGACCGCCATGTATTCTATTTCTAACAGAATTAAATGACGACTCTCTATTCAATACATACCTAGGCTACAACGTATATGATGGGTAAAATATGAATGATGTGCGGTTTGTATAACTTGGTTTTTATTTGCAATTATTACTACTTTTCAAAATGGTTAAAATAAGTAGGTTTTACTTTCTTACTTAAGAAACATCCAGTTTGTTTGTATTAGTGTATTACGTATTTTGCTATTTTTCGACGAAATAAAACCCTTTTTTAGTTATACTTGCTGTCGCTTTTTATCTACTTTTATTTGTTTAACATTTAACACCTAATGCAACGGTAAAATCATTATGAAAGTCGGTCCAATTACCCCGGAGTAATCGGCGTACATATTATTATCAAAAACATACATTCGGCTGGAATTAAGAACCTCCTATTTTATTGTCTGTTAAAAATGCTTGAATTCTTAAAAATTCCAATAAAATACGATATGCGGCAACACCACGACATCACATCAGTGAATTTGAGGCATCTGTTGCCGAGGCGCTGCATTATAACGACAGACAGGCGACAGATTTAAGGTTAGAGTTACGATCAACTCCACAATGGCGGCCAAACCAGCTCCAATACGTCAAAAAATGGGCTGTCAACTTTTCTCGGACATCCGTCATTCTTATATAGTTTGATATTCAATGTGGTGAATCAACATCACAGTTCACCAATTTGTAAATCATAACAACATCGGAAACCATCCGTCTTTCAGTAAGAGTCAGTATTAAATATTTTTTCATAATAGGTTTATTATTGCTATTGACTATAGCTATGTCTGTCTTACGTGATAAGAACGGTATAAATTTATTTTGAATACTTTTTAATAAACCACGTACTGAGGGTTCCAAACAACTGATGCAAAATTAATGCGTAATACAAGTTTAGAACTGTTTGAGGATTATTAAAATTTAAACCATTTCTAATAATAAATCCTAAAAATCGATTACACTTATTGACAACCTGTTCGACGTAAGAGCTAAATATTAACTTACTGTCCAAGTGTCCATTAAACACCTAAATCACGTATTTCATTAACCGATTTGATATCACTATTATTAATAGTATAACGAAAATATTGTTTGGAACCCTCAGTACGTGGTTTACCAGCAAATGCTGGAAAGTATTCAAAATACATTTTTACGGTTCTTATCACGTAAGACAACATAGCTATAGTCAATAGCAATAATAAACCTATTATGAAAAAATATTCAATAATGACACTTACTGAAAGACGGATGCATGGTTTCCGATGTTAATTAATGTTTAAGGGTAGAAAACGATTTATCTCGATTTCCGGTAAAACTACAAGACCTGTGGAAAAACGTTAAATCGCAAAGTTGTAGGTAATAAAAAGATCTACAACTTTTGTATATACACTTTTTTCACATCTCAAAATTTATGTGAAAAATTCAAATAACCAAGTTTTTGGTTTTTTATTTTTATCTTTTACAAAAAAATTTTTTTATCCACGAAATTTGGTGAAAACTTACCTTTTTATGTCCTAAACACACTGTAATTTTTTTGATTTAAAATATTTATTTTTTAACCTTATTTTGACTTAATATCGAAAAAACACCCTAATTTTCAATCGAAAATTCTCACGTCAAAATATCTGCTTTTTTAAAAAAGTCGGTGGGCTTTTTGTTCGTTGAAATCTCTACTTTCTGATGGTGTAAATATACATTACTATGGTAAATGTTCTCAAAAAAATGCAAAGAAATGAAGAAAACTCGAATCAGAAATTTTTTATTAGATCAATATGTACAATTTTGAGCTATTTATTAAAATTTATACTTTTTTTTATCAATGTAACATGGAATCTTACGTTTTTCGAGTAATTAAAGTATAAATTTTAATAAATAGCTCAAAATTGTACATATTGATCTAAAAAAAAAAATCGGATTCGAGTTTTTTTCGTTTCTGTGCATTTTTTTGAGAACATTTACCATAGTAATGTATTTTTTTTAACACCATCAGAAAGTAGAGATTTCAACGAACAAAAAGCCTACCGACTTTTTTAAAAAAGCAGATGTTTTGACTTGAGAATTTTCGATTGAAAATTAGGGTGTTTTTTCGATATTAAGTCAAAATAAGGTTAAAAAATAAATATTTTAAATCAAAAAAATTACAGTATATTTAGGACATAAAAAGGTAAGTTTTCACCAAATTTTGGGGATAAAAAAAAATTTTTGTAAAAGATAAAAATAAAAAACAAAAACCTTGGTTATTTGAATTTTTCACATACATTTTGAGGTTATATGAAAAAAGTGTAAATACAAAAATTGTAGATCTTTTTATTACCTACTACTACCGGAAATCGAGATAAATCGTTTTCTACCCTTAAACCCCCCCCCCCCCCTCCCTCCCCCCTTCCCGACCTCGGATCGCCCGTAATTTATTTTTCCTTTCATTTTTGTTCTATTCTCTTCCATTTCCAATGGGTTTCATCCTACTATTATTTTGTTTCACTTTTTACCATTTTCAAAGGCTTCAGCACTGGTCTAATTGGGCTCAGTGTCTGTTGTATCCCTATTTGTAATAAATAAATAAATAAATTATTTAAAAAAATATGATTCACTCACCGTTAACGGCAAAATTAATGTTCTCTTCGAAACTGGGATCATTGGGCCCTTCAATGACTGTGACAGTTGGAAAAAAGTTAATAGATTTATGTTTTGGTGCCATTCGGTAAACAGTACCTTGTTCAGAAACAGTATTTTTAACGGGATTAGTAATTGGTTTATTAACTTCATTCAGAATTTCATCTTCTATATTTTGACTGCCTTCTTCGGTAATACCAAGTACGTTGTGTTGTTCAACGGCAAAATTATTGTTTTCTTCGAAACTGGGATCATTGGGCCCTTCAATGACTGTGACAGTTGGGAAAAAGTTAATAGATTTATGTTTTGGTGCCATTCGGTAAACAGTACCTTGTTCAGAATCAGTATTTTTAACGGGATTAGTAACTGGTTTATTAACTTCATTCAGAGTTTTATCTTCTATATTTTGACTGCCTTCTTCGGTAATACCAAGTATTCTGTGTTGTTCTTTCGAACTAGGTCCATCTTCTTCGAAGTGGAAATCTACAACAAAGCTTGTGTTTAGTATTTCTAAAAGCAAAGCTGGTCTCATAATGTGCAACCTTTTATTAATTTATTCCAGGGAGGAATGTGAATACCATTAACTTATTACGACTCTTAATACATACATGTACCTTCATTTTGTATGTCTTCAATAAACGATTCCAAGTCTTCCTGGATAGACTGCATATCCACATCTTCGACCCCATTCGGAATGGTGAAACTGATTTTGGGCCTGCCTATCTCTCCAGTTCTGTTCTGAACGGAGAATCGAGTCGAGGTTGATGATGATCCAAAATTTCGAGCGTTAGATTCGTTTTTTGTAACCAGTGGCGTAGACGTTTTCGTTAGATCGCTCTGCAGGGGACGCATGAAGGTATTGAGAAATGGTGATTCGATTTCTGAGTTCATAAGGGTCAGTTCTGATGATAATCCGGGTAGGGGGTGTGCAGTTTCTTTCGGAAAAGAAAGATTGCCTAAAGGATAATAATTATATAATATGGATTAGCGGTCATAACACTCATTATTTACTAGGATCTGGTTGAGTCATTTATAGACAGGTACAGCAAGGCGAAAAGGTATACGTATGACTTAAATGATAGTTATTAGATTAGAACAATACTTCTTGTAAAGGGAGGTTATGGGCACGCAACTTTGCCTCAATGGATGGACGGATTGGAATTGGTAGCACCCTGCAGGTTTATGTGTGTGTATGGTGTTTCTACTTTGCACAATAATATCTACATGCTACCTAATAAACTACTAGAACCGAGGGTCGTGATTATGTTGTAAAAAAGAGCCCCATTTGAAAAATCCAGCCAGCTGTCAAACGCAAGATGCCACCTTATCATCGATCGCGCTAGGGTAACTAAAATAGGACGAAATAGGCAGGTTCTGCCTTACATTAACATGCAGGCAGATGTTGAACATGATTGCATATGTGGCAGTACTCTCTTAGAATTGAAATGTTATACATCCTACGACATCGACACCACAAAGTTGCTGTTCTTTGATTAAATTTTCAAAGCACATATCACTTACTTCTTTGTTCTCGAATCATCTCGAGCTGCTGAGATAGGTCACATGATGAGACTTGCGAGGCTACTATGCTATCAAGGGGACTTTGGGGTCCTTTAAAATGGTTTCTAAAACGCTCATGGTCAAAGTAAGCCTGCTGACTCTGTAATTCGTACATATTTTTTTGTGTGTTCGGTATTTGTGGATCTGTAAGAGATATAATGTTTATCAGATTTATGTTTTTTAGGCTGTTAATATGAATATTTTTGAAACTGGAATTGGAATTGGGCACAAAATATGTTTCATGAAACACCATGGAGAATTTGGAGAATTTAATGTAAATAACTTTAAAAAATTATTGAAACTATGCAATTTAGAAAAAATTCTTTCGGTTTTGCTTTTATAGAAATGTTCGGTTACTTATACCGTGCGAGCAAAAATAATTTCCATCAAAGAGGGCCTTGCATCTAAGGACGTAATGCTTAGCCGTAGAGCTTGATACCTATTGGGTGTCAGTAACTACCTGAATTAACAATCAATCAGTTATTCCGTCATCTTTGACAGTTACAAGTAATTTGATTAATCGGTAATTTTTCCTATTTCTTGAACAATAATTCAAACAATGGGCTTTACGGAACAGCACAAAACATTCATGGTTGAAGCGTATTTTCGAAACGGGGTTAGAGTAAATGGTGAGTGGCAATACAAACCGTTTGTGCATGGACGATTTTCGCGAACATTTTCCTAACGTTGCTTTTATTGCTGGGAATTTTTATCATTGCCTGAAAAGAACCGTGGCTGTGTTTAGGGCAACAGGTTCTATACAACACAAAAAAAGGGGAGGAAGGCCATCTGAACAGAGGAACTTGTTGCAAACGCTCGTGAAATAATGCAAAATACGAAAAAATATGAAGAGACGTGTGAATTTATGCTTGGAGCATGGCAGTGGCCAATTTCAGCAATTTATGTAGTTATTTTTCTTTTTCTTTCTGTATAAGTATTCTTACTTTGTTAATTGTGTAAACAACAAAAATAAATTTGTACTTATTTGTCTACTTATTTTATTATACTCATTAGTTTGGCATATCATGTCATAATATGAATTTGACAAAATTTTAACCTAGATTTGGTTAGATATATCGTCCCCATATCATTGTGATCTAAACCAAGCCCTACGTTTTTTAATGCAAGCCCTCTTTGATGCAAATAATTTTTGCTCGCGCGGTATTATGCATGATTTTCTACAATAAGCTTTTTTCCAAAAATCAGGCTTTTAAAGTAAAATTGAATTAAGTACAAAAATAATTTAAACATATTCTTATTTTAGTGCGTAGGTTTTCTAAATTTCATTGCCATTTTACAAGACAATGTAGGTATAAATCCGATGAAAAATAATTAAATGAAACCAAAAACGGTGGATAAACGAAATTAACATTATACAGGGTGTCCCAGAATATGTGGGCAATCTCCCGGATTCGGATAGAATATGAAAAAATAATATGACAAAATCCCATAAAAAAAATTCCTACAGGCCCTCCCTCTGGAAATCGGTGTACTTGGTATAATTTAATAATTTTTCAGTATGATGGTTGCTAGGTAAGTCTCCTCAAAATGAACCATTTTAATTTTATTCGGCTTATTTAATTTTCCAGGGACGGACTAGCTTTAACAGAATAATGCTTATTTTTTTTACACCCTGTATGATAGAGGCATATCAATAATACTATTGAACAGCTGAAACCTTAAACTAAAAAAAAGGCACTCGACATTGATAAAGTAAACCGTTTGCGAGAAAAAATTTTTGTTCCATATGCCTTTTTTTATAAAATATTCGATAAATACCTTATTTTGTTGATATGGTTTAGTTGATATGTACCAGTTAAAATAAACAATAATTACTGAAGTATCAGTTGGAAATTGAGTGTGTTTAAGTTTTTGATCTTATTTCTTCTGCTTCTTTTTGGTATGGAATTTACGTCTGAGGAATATGCCGACATGCATTTAATGTATGGGCTTGCATCATGTAATGCCTTAGAAGCCCGAAGGCTTTATGAAGAACGATTTCCATACAGAAGAATTCCTAACAGAAAAACCTTTGAAAGAGTAGATCGTCGTTTAAGAGATACAGGTAAAAACTAAGTTTTATTTTTAATTTGTACTTATCGGATGATAAAGGATTTGATTTAAAGTATTTAGGTCGTAAATAATTTTAGGAAAGTTTGACAAAGCCAGTCACAATTGTGGAAATCAAAACAATCGCGTTGATGGCCTTGAAGAAAACATCCTTAATGCCGTAGAAGTAGATCCTGCTGCAAGTGTTCGAAAATTGGCTGCCGAATTTGATTGTTCAAAATCAATGGTCTTTAGAATCCTTAGAGAGCAACAGTTACATCCATAACCACCTTCAAAAAATCCACGCGTTTCTTTCTGAAGACTTTCCGCGAAGGATGGAATTTTGTAACTGGGTTTTAGATCGGCACAGAAACGATGCAAATTTCATTGGTTCAGTTCTCTTCACGGACGAAGCTGGGTTTTCTAAAAACGGCATCATAAATTCTCATAATTTACATTTATGGGCAGAGGAAAATCCCCATGCTTCTATTGTAACGCATCATCAGCACCAATTTGAACCCATCAACGTGTGGGCCGGAATTATCAGACAACACTTAATTGGACCATTTGTATTGCCAAGAAGGTTAAATGGAGAAAGGTATTTGGAATTTCTTCAAAACAATCTGCCAGAACTTTTAGAAGATATACCTCTGCAACTACGACATAATATGTGGTTCATGCATGATGGGGCTGCGCCACATTTTAGTCTAGTAGTTCGAGAACACCTAAACAGGGTCTTCGAAAATCAATGAATAGGAAGAGGAGGACCAGTGGTTTGGCCTCCTCGATCACCAGACCTAAATCCATTAGATTTTTTTTTGTGGGGCTATCTAAAATGTTTAGTATACGCCAATCCAATACAAAATCGGGAACACTTATTGGAACTGATTAACTTCCATTGTCGCGAAATAAGGAATAATGTTGGCGCATTGTGGAGGATCCAACAATCTACAATTAAAATATGTAGGGAATGCACTGCAGTAGAAGGAGCTCATGTTGAACCGACGTACAAAATGAATCAGTAAAAATATGGTATTTATCGAATATTTTATAAAGAAAGGCATATGGAACAAACATTTTTTTCTCGTAAACGGTTTACTTTATCGATGTCGATGAAGAGTACCTTTTTTTTAGTTTAAGGTTTCAGCTGTTCAATAGTATTATTGATATGCCTCTATCATACAGGGTGTAAAAAAAATAAGCATTATTCTGTTAAAGCTTGTCCGTCCCTGGAAAACTAAATAAGCCGAATAAAATTAAAATGGTTCATTTTGAGGAGACTTACCTAGCAACCATCATACTGAAAAATTATTAAATTACACCAAGTAATTTAAGAATTATTCAAGATAAACCGATTTCCAGAAGCGTCCTTCAGGGGCTTATATCTCAGTAGGGAGGGCCTGTAGGAAATTTTTTTATGCGAACTTGTCATATTATTTTTTCATATTCTATCCAAATCTGGGAGATTGCCCACATATTCTGGGACACCCTGTATAGAGGGTGTTCATTTGAAAACTTCCCACATCGATTTTTTCCTGCTTTAAACTGAAAATGTGAAAAATCGCTCGGACCCGTCGATTTTTATTTCGAGGGGACATCTTTTGCGTTTATTGTCAATCTTGTTACTTCAAGCCCCTAGGAGGGAGGGGGGGGGGGGGGGGGTAAGATGTAAATCTTAAATGGATACCCCTATTTTATATAATTTTTTTGGATTCTGCATAAAATTCTGAACATTTTTTAATAAAAGCATTATTAGTCTATACTAAACAGTTTCCGAGATATTGACTCTTGAAAAATGAGATTTTTGAACTTTGACAGCGTCTAGCTTTCTAACTGTACGTCTTAGAGTAAATCGGCTTACATGTCCCTATCTTCGATTTTTATTATCTTTCGAATAGTGTCAACTTCCGGTTAAACCGGAAGTACTATATTTCTTACAACCGGTTTAACCGGAAGTTGACACTATTGGAAAGATAATAAAAATCGAAGATAGGGACATGTAAGCCGTTTTGCTCTAAGACGTACAGTTAGAAAGCTAGACGCTGCCAAAGTTCAAAAATGTCATTTTTCAAGAGTCAATATCTCGGAAACTGATAAGTATAGACTAATAATGCTTTTATTAAAAAAATGTTCAGTATTTTATGCAGAATCCAAAAAAATTATATAAAATAGGGGTATCCATTTAAGATTTAGATCTTACCCCCCGCCCTCCTAGGGGCTTAAAGTAACAAGATTGACAATATACGCAAAAGATGTCCCCCTCGAAATAAAACTCGACGGATCCGAGCGATTTTCCACATTTTCATTTTAAAGCAGGAAAATCGAGGTGGGAAGTTTTCAAATGAACACCCTGTATGTACCCAGTTTGATATATACGATTAACTTTAATCAATATTAAAATTTGTCATGCAGGTAATGTATTTTCAGAATTGACTTTTGTTGTCAAAACATATGTATGCTTCGGCTGACGCAAGATATAATATAATATCCCATCCCATGTAAAATTTAAGGTGGTCAAATTGTCAAATATATTGGCCCCCTTGTTTATATTATTAGGCTAAGGGTGTATCTAAGTTTTTTTAAGAATTCAATAAGCCAAACTTACTTGCACAACTTTAATGATTTTCATGCAGTATGTCCAAAGTTATTTAGCCAATAAAATGTTCCTAACTCAGTGGCGGAACTACCGGTGTTACGAGCCCGGGCTAAAAAAGGGCCCGGGAGCGGAGCCACAAAAACATAAAAAAAAGCATAAAAATAGAAAAAAAAATGCAATACTTCGGAAACGTATCCGCAAAACTACTCTACTCAATACTTTTATAGATAGTAACTGAAATAATCACATAAAACGGCCTTTATTTTTTTTTATTATTGTTTTGATTAAACCGCAATTCGCAATACCGGAATTTAGTTTAAAGGGCGGTGTTTGTGTCGGCGATTATTGAACTTGGATAAGAGAAATTAGGAATTTCTACGATTTAGTTAAAAGTTTCTATGTTTTTTTTGGACAAAGCATTTTTAAACGGTGGGCACCTTTGCAAAGTGTTACCTACTAATGCCAAAATAACTTTAAAATTGACACCCGATGGTCATCGAGCCACGATGCATTAGAAGCTCTTCGTTTTAGATATTATTATGTGGATATTTTAAAAACGCTGGCAAAAATAATTTTAACCTCTACAAATAAAGCGGAAGTTAATAAAGCAAAGTCTTTAAGAAAACACTTGGAAAAATTTGAAACCGTTTTTCTTATTGTTTTCCAAAATAAAATTTTAAATAATATTAATGCATTGACAATGCTTTTACCAAAAAAAAAGAGCAGAATATTAAAGCTGCGTCTAAAATGTTTACCACCGCCACTGAAATCATAAATCAAATGAGAAATAACTTTGATGTAATTAAAACGGGCTCTGTTGTTTTTGCTAGGCAATGGGGCACTACTCCTGAATTCGAAAACAAAAGGATATCAAGACCAAAAATAATTTTTGATGATTAATAACCATTATCAAGTTCAAACAAGTGAAGATTGGTTTAGAATAAATGTGTTTTTTAAAACTATATATAACTACAGCTCAATTAAAAGATCGAAGTTCTGGGCTGTACAAAATTTGTTCTTATTTTCGCGTTTTGTTCCCCAACGTTTTATGAGATCCTTCTCTTTCTGATAAGGATATTTACGATATGAGTCAAGCCCTGCATCTTCAATATCTAGAAGATATCGCTGATACAATTTCATCACAAGTGCTTTCATTTAGAGAATGTTTTAAGAATGCTTTAGATAATTTAACTTCTATTTTTGATTTAAGTATTAGATTTTATATTGGTAAAAAATTATTATTCATCTTCCAGTTTTAGTGAAATTGTAACTGCCTGCATTATTTTTTTGACCATCCCTATTTCGGCTGCATCAGCTGAACGGTCTTTTTCCAAGTTAAAGTTAATTAAAACTTATTTGAGAAATTGCATGACCAATAAAAAATTATCAGCTTTAGCAATTATTTCTAGCGAAAATGAGGAAGCTCAAAAAATAGACATTTCTAATCTGATTTCAAACTTTGCGCATGCAAAAGCAAGAAAAAATAATTTTTTTATATGGTTATCAATTATAATACTCCGTATTATAATGGGGGCCCGGCAAAGTTTTCGCACACGGGCCCGCGGCTACGTGGTTCCGCCACTGTCCTAACTTAAGGTAGGAGTATCAACATGCTTGCCAACCTATAACCTATGTCGCGTAGATTTATTTATGTTTTCTAGCTTTTATATAAAATTTAAAGAAAATCAGTATGGACTTGATATTCAATAGGTAATAAAATTGACATATTTAATAAATATCAAGAAATTTTATAACTTATTTTAGGAGAATTGTATAGCGAAAAATATCGGGTAAGATTTTTTTTAACATTATTATGTCATTTTCACTCATTGTTCTTTCACTATACAATTCTCCCAAAATTAGCAATGACATACAATGATATTTTTGTAATATATCAGATACTACCTAAATAATGTACCGACGATATTGATTTTCTTTAAATGTTAGTTATTAAAATAATAAACTCAAAAAATCAACGCGAAATAGGTTATAGGTTGGCAATAGATTGAATGACGTTGAGAATTCAACCTTAAACAACTAATACGGGTATGAATTGTTTCAATGAAGGTGCCAGCAAATATTTTCTCTTCCCTCTCCAAAAAAGTTTTTTAACGGTTAACACTATTTTGTTCTGAACTATTCTATATTTGAAAAAATGCCATTGTTAAGTGATATTAGGCAGGAACTATCAGCCAAGAAGTATCCAGAAACATTCAATAATTTGAAGGTAGTGGAACTTTTTAATATGGGACCCTTTCAGCAAATATTATTACGACACAGAGGCTGAAGACAATAATCTTGCAGATGGAGATGGTAAAGATTTAAATATTTTGCTACGTGTAGTAGAAAATAAGGGAGTTATGCCGTGAGAGCAAAAATTATTTGCATCAAAGAGGGCCTTGCATCTAAGGACGTAAGTAATGCTTAGCCGTAGAGCTTAATAGCTTAATACCTGTTGGGTGACAGTAACTACCTGCATTAACAATCAATCAGTTATTCCGTCATCTTTGACAGTCGTTACAAGTAATTTGATTCATCGCTAATTTTTCCTATTTCTTGAACAATTCACACAATGGGCTTTCCGGAACAGCACTAAACATTCATGGTTGAAGCGTATTTTCGAAACGGGGTTAGAGTAAATGGTGAGTGGCAATAAAATCCGGGTTTGTGCATGGACGATTTTCACGAACATTTTCCTAATGTTGCTTTTATTGCTGGGAATTTTACCATTGCCTGAAAAGAACCGTGGCTGTGTTTAGGGAAACAGGTTTTTGTACAACACAAAAAAGGAGCAGGAAGACCATCTGTAAGAACAGAAGAACTTGTTGCAAACGTTCGTGAAATAATGCAAAATACGCCAACAAATTGTATAAGACGCCTGTCCCAAGAAGTTGGAAGATCTTATGGAACATTGATCTTTGATGTAAATAATGTATGCTCGCACAGTAAGTGGAGACGAAGTGAGGAAACATCATACACAACCGTTTGGCGAGACTTACATAAAATAAATATAAATATTATCCTTTTTTTTAATAGAATTAGAATTACAAAACAAATCACAAATCTTATTATTCTAGTCACACCTTAACTAAAGGTATAATCATGATCGAGAGGCAACGGCAAAATAATGATTTTAGGAATAAAATTAAGTCTTAATACATCGATTAAAATACATCGACAAATATCAAATGACCTCGATGCTTAGGTCATGACGATGTATGGCATTAAAAATATCGAAATTCTCGATGCAGGTATATCGAAAATTCTTGGTGTTTCTTTGACAGCGGTCTGAAATTGTCTTCAGTTTATCGTTTTTGTGTAATAATTGCTGTGTTTTGTGAGATTTTTTGGAAAATAAATAAATAAAATGAGTCGCAAGTGTCAAGTATGCGAGAATTCGGAAACTAATAAATCTGCGGTTACTTTTCATAGTTGTTTGGGCTTTTGTTAGTCGGGCAGGTTGGTTACATAAATAAAACTCGATGAACCGAAAATCCCCTTTCAGGTCAGAAAGCGACCCTCCAGTAGACTATCCGAGGCAGTAAAAAATACATCTGGCGTTTATATATAGAGCCTTTAACAATAAACAGCAATAAACAATATTATGGTATTTCCTACGGAACAATTTTCAAGAAATGTTATAGACTTTAAACTGAATCTGAAATTTACAAAAGCTTTCTAAATTAAAATTGTACAGGGTGTCATAAACCGCTACTGGTGACGTGCCATCTATTATAGGTACCTACCAGATATTGCTTTGGATTTTGATATAACAAAATATTTATATCGTATCCACCATAAATAAAAAAAACCTAAATGAATTGCTAGCACTAAAAATTGAAAATACCGACATTTGATGAAAAAATCGATTAGCCATGTAGCTTTTACTACGCTTAGACGATGCAGTTTAATTTTCTTGCTCCATATAATGAAAAATATTCCGAATCCCGGTCAGAAAATCCCAGTCAATACATCCCGATCATCAATATCCCATGCCAAAATATCCCATACAAAAAAAACCCATGGCAAAAACACCAATCTACAAAAACATCCTATTACAAAAATATCCCACAACAATAATGTCCTATTAAATATCTTAATAACCTAAACTAACCTAATCAGAAAAAGTTCTGTTTAGAGTGGGGGGCCTACAAAACAAACAAAATATATTTATGAAACGTGTAAATCCCTCCAAATTAAGGTTTTTACCACCTTTCTGATTGATAATAAATTCCAAAGGCATTTTAAAATATTATTCACTAAAATCTAAATAGAATTATTCCACATTTGCCACGTGCCGTTTTGCCACGGCAATAAAAAAGTGCTGTTTCGCGACGCATAATTTTCATATTTTCTAACGAGTGCTGTTTTGCCATGCATACTTTTTTTTCTTACCTGCCTAGATTTATACCTTTTCTTGCAAAACTATCTTAGAATTATGCGTAAGTTAAGTATTAAAATATTTATTTTTGTATACCATGTATTGGTTCTCATAATTTTTAATTAGAAGAAGATAATAAACATTATCGAAAGCTTGGCTAATAGACCAGGGCTGAAGCCTTTCAAAATGGTAAAAAAGGAAAAAATAATAATAGTAGGATGAAACCCATTGGAAAAGGAAGAAAATATAACAAAAATGAAAGGAAAAATAATTTACGGGCGATCTGAGGTCGGGAAGTGGGAGGGGTGAGTTTTTAAGGGTAGAAAACGATTTATCTCGGTTTCCGGCAAAACTACAAGTCCTATGAAAAAACGTTAAATGGCAAAGTTGTAGGTAATAAAAAGATCTACAACTTTTGTATTTACACTTTTTTCACATAACCTCAAAATTTATGTGATTAATTCAAATATTTTTGGTTTTTTATTTTTATCTTTTACAAAAAAAATTATTTTTTCACGAAATTTGGTGAAAACTTACCTTTTTATGTCCCAAACACACTGTAATTTTTTTGATTTAAAATATTTATTTTTTCACTTTATTTTGACTTAATATCGAAAAAGCACTCTAATTTTCAATCGAAAATTCTCACGTCAAAATATCTGCTTTTTTAAAAAAGTCGGTGAGCTTTTTGTTCGTTGAAATATCTACTTTCTGATGGTGTAAAAAAAAATATACATTACTATGGTAAATGTTCTCAAAAATGGCAAAGAAACGAAAAAACACGAATCCGAATTTTTTTTTAAAATCATTATGTAGTTACAATTTTGAGCTGTTTATTAAAATTTATACTTTAATTACTCGAAAACCGTAAGATTCCATGTTACATTGATAAAGAAAAAATTGCAAGTCGAAATATACTACTATAATTAACAACCAAATAAGTTAATAAAATTCATATTTAATTAGTTTTTTTCGTTTCTTTGCATTTTTGAGAACATTTGCCATACTAATGTATATTTTTTTACACCATCAGAAAGTAGAGATTTCAACGAACAAAAGCCCACCGACTTTTTTAAAAAAGCAGATATTTTGACGTGAGAATTTTCGATTGAAAATTAGGGTGCTATTTCGATATTAAGTCAAAATAAGGCGAAAAATAAATATTTTAAATCAAAAGAATTACAGTGTGTTTGGGACATAAAAAGGTAAGTTTTCACCAAATTTCATGAAAAAAATTTTTTTTGCAAAAGATAAAAATAGAAAACCAAAAACTTGGTTATTTGAATTTTTCACATGAATTTTGAGGTTATGTGAAAAAAGTGTAAATACAAAAGTTGTAGCTCTTTTTATTACCTACAACTTTAATATTTAATGTTTTTCCATAGGACGGAAATTGAGATAAATCGTTTTCTACCCTTAAAAACTCAGCCCCTTCTACTTCCCGACCTCGGATCGCCCGTAAATTACTTTTTCTTTCATTTCTGTTATATTTACTATTATTTTTTTTTGTTTCAAAAATTATCGACCCTGGTCTATAAGTTAAAAAGTATTTTTATTTAAGAAACCCACATCAGGATCGATACCCCAAGACAACCTAGTCTATAATAATATCAGTAAAAAAAAGAAGAAAATTGTTTCACATGTTCTTTTATTTAAATTTGACATTTGTACAAATAATAAATCTATGTAATTTAATTTGACAACATATTTAAGCTTATTTATGCACTCAGAAATATCAATTTCATTATGTACAAGTTTATCTACAGTACCTACCTTTAATTATAAAATCAATATTGATATTGTGTTTGGCTCTCTTTTTTGGAGTTATATTAAAATTAACTTGATCAATAAAGAATGAATAATATTGACTATCATTTTTTAAATGGTACACTAGTTCACAGATGTTGGGACTATATTTCCCAATAGCACGATTAAGGCGATTATGCCAACCTTCCACAGCATTGGTGGTATGATGGCTTTCATTAAAACACGACCACATATCACCGATAATGTCATTTGCTAACCATTGGTTTACAAAATAATCGTTAAATTCTTCTATACTTCTTAACTGTGGGGACGTCTCCATAATGTGTAGCCATCCATCGTCGACTGCAGTAGGAGGCAGATGGGCCAATGCGGCACATTTCCTTATGTGTTCTTTTACGTCGATGTTTTCTACATACTCCTTTGACAATCCCAATAATTGAAATTTCCTCCAAAGACACTGATTAAAGTGGAAGTTACAACCTTTCAATTTGGCACCAGGAAATACTTCACGAAAGGCATTAAGTACAAAGTCAATTTAGAAGTAAATCGGATTCCATTCAGGAAATGCTATTTTAATTAATCTAAATAGTCGTTTGTGTGTGCACTCTTTCTTATTCGGCAGTAACGGATAGAAAACACGCACTATGGACGAAGCTTCGTATGTACTGCCTATGTCCGCATGAATTGTATAAAGTTGCGAAAATTGCTTACAACCACTTTTGAAAGTTCCATCTCCAAAAAACGCGGTGCTTTGAATATTACTGCTTATTCCTTTTTTGCTAGCAAATCCAAGAATCCTGTCATTATCCGTTATATCATCAACTACTAGAAAACTATCGACAAGATTCTGGGGTAGAATTATCTCCCAAGAATTTTTGAAACTCACAGCTCCAATTGACTTTCGTCGTTCTTTGTAGAGAGCACTCTTCTTTAGATAGAAATGACGGAACTTCAGTCACAAAATCTAAGCCAGCGTCCTTAACAGAAGCCAAAGATTGATTGAAAATTTGAGGAATTGGGGTCAGTTCCTCTCTAGCTCGTTTTCGGCATGCCATTAAAGCCTTCTCAACTTCCACACTAGCCTGATTTGGAATGCAGCTGTGCTTTGTTTCACGTATAACTTCTGATTGGCGAGAAGTTAAATAACCACAACACTTTCGGGATGTACATCTCCAGGTTATAGTCCCGTCTTTATTACTTCGTAAATGGTTATACTTATAACCTAAGTAGATACGTTTTGGACGACCACTTTTAGTTTCAAGAAACTCCATAATTAATTGTCTCTTTCGCGCGTTTTTTTATTCGATGTTCACAACTTAATATGAAGGTGCAAACTGAAACTAAAATAATGCCTAATTTTCTTAATAGGTATTATTGTATACCTGGTAATACATAATTGGACAATAAAGCCGTTCTAGAATTTGAAAATAGGAATTTTTAATATTCAGACTGATCCCATTGTGTCGACAATAGCTTGGCAATAAACAAGGAAATTATAAAGGGTCGGATTTCAGATAATCATTAAAACTTAATGGTTGTATACCAATTAAATAATAATATTGGCATGGGTGTTATGCCCACAACTTATGTACACAATGGGATTGACCCAGGTAGCCTCACTGCCTTAAGGTAGGAGTATCAACATGCTTGCCAACCTGTAACCTATTTCGCGTAGATTTATTTCTGTTTTCTAGCTTTTATACAAAATTTAAAGAAAATCAGTATCGACTTGATATTCTATAGGTAATAATTGACATATTTAATAAATATCAAGAAATTTCATAACTTATTTTAGGAGAATTGTATAACGAAAAATATCGGGTAAGATTTTTTTTTAACATTATTATGTCATTGTCACTCATTGTTCTTTCACTATACAATTCTCCCAAAATTAGCAATAAAATAAATTGATATTTTTGTAATATGTCAGATACTACCTAAATAAAGTAACGACGATATTGATTTTCTTTAAATGTTAGTTATTAAAATAATAAACTCAAAAAATTAACGCGAAATAGGTTACAGGTTGGCAATAGATTGAATGACTTTGAGAATTCAACCTTAATAGACGAAAGGACGAGTGGCGAATCGGCACTGACGTGTTAGGTTATCTAATTACCGTGGCAAAACGCTACTAAAACAGGTAAATTTCCTTTTCGTGGCGAAACAGAACGTGGCGAACCAGGAAATCTAAATAACGATGAGTACTAAGTATTTATTATAGAATTAAAATGACGTTATAGATTTGACTGACGTGTACTATTTACTAGTAGTACAATTGTTTGTCTTGTGACTTTCTTGTAGGAACTTTTCGGCATGGGATATTTGTGATGAAGATGTTTTTGTAGCGAGTTATTTTTGCCATGGGATTTTTTTGTATGGGGTATTTTGGATGGGCTAAAACTGAGTGTAAAATTTTTTTCTGGGATTTTCTGACCGGACACCAAATATTCCGACTATTACAAAATGTTATGTTTTTACCTTATACTTACATTTTAATTTCTTTGTTTTTGTTACTCGAAGTCAATAACTATAAAATCGTATTATTAATATTATTAATGTGCATTTTATACAGGGTGTTATTTAAATATGTGGCAAAACTCCAAGGGGTGCTTCTTTAAGTGATTTTAAGAAGAAATTTTCATATAAACATGGGTCCGAAAATGCATAGTTTTTACGATACAGCGTGTCAAACTTTAAAAAAAAATCATATTTTCGTAAATATCTCAATACTCTTTTATTCGATTTTGTTGAAATTTGGCAATTCTGTTTGTAATAACAAGAGGATAATTTAGCCTCAATTAGATTAAAATTATTAAGTCCAGTGGCGTCCCGGAAGACAGTCCAACTAATATTTTTGCCAAAAAAATTGCGGGTCGCTGACTTTTTTAAAATCATGTGTTTTTTCGAATTAAGCAACTACATGTACAACTATTTTATCTCCTGAATTTTTTTCATATCTTGCTTTGTTTTCGAGAAAAAAAAATATAAACCACTTTATTGCATGTCCCCGGGACAATAAGAGTAAAAAATTTGAACTACTTACCAAACTTCTAGGCAATTAAAATTACATGAAAGTCCTCTTTTACATTTTTTCGCACAGATTAAAACTGTTTTTGATAAAAGAAATTAACAGAAAATAATCGCATAACGTAATAATTTATTACTGCAATGTTTTAAAAGTAACAACTAGGTATAACTCTTATTGTCCCGGGGACATGACATAATGTGGTTTTTATTTTTTTTTTCTCGAAAACAAAGCAAGGTATGAAAAAAACTCAGGAGATAAAATAGTTGTATTTGCAGTTGCTTAATTTGAAAAAAATACATAATTTTAAAAAGTCAGTGGCGCGCCATTTTTTTGTCAAAACTATTAGTTAGACTGTCTTTCGGGACGCCACTGGACTTAATAATTTTAATCTAATTAAGGCTAAATTATCCTTGTTATTACAAACAGAATTTCCAAATTTCAACAAGATCGAATAAAAGAGTATTGAGATATTTACTAACATCCGATTTTTTTTTACGGTTTGACACCCTGTATCGTAAAAACTATGCATTTTTGGACCCATGTTTATATGAACTTATATATGAATCACTTAAAGAAGCTCTCCTTGAAGTTTGGCCACATACTTAAATAACACCCTGTATTGTTGCATCTACCAATTTACTACAACTTCATGGAAAACGTCAGATCTGGCAACACTACGAATACAACAACGGTTGTACTGACATTGAAAATCATCTGGCAACTCTGCGATATTCTGAGCATTCCGCCGATCCTTCTGATCTGATCTGACCACCAGACTCTAGTATAGTAGGTAAATAGTCCATATTTAAAAGATATTTTCTAAAAATACAATTATCTATTACCTGCATGACATATGAAACCAATTAACATTAGAAATCATTGCCATTAATATAGTGTAAAAGCAAACTGTTGTTCATACAGTGACTCACAGCTTAAATGATGCAGTTGCAATAAAAACTAATTAATTTTCATTACTATAGCGTTCAAATATATGCTGCACAGTTCATGGACATTTATTTAACATTTTGGCTATATTTCTTTGGCTATACCCATTTCTAAAATGAAAAATGATTAAAGTTCTTTCTTCAATTCTAGTTCTACGAGCTATTGCTAAATAATTAAGTACCTATCACTGTTAAATGTAACGCATGTAACGCATTTAAATGGCAAATGTCAATAAAAAAATTCACAGATCTTGCACCTTACGCAAGCATCCTATGTATTGAAAATACCTAACACAGCTTTAAAATTTTAATGACCTATGTCATGTAATTAAAGCCCACATTCTAATTTGGATTTTGTAAAAGTTTAAAAAATGTTCTTTAATTTTACAGGGTCCGCCCAAATTTGGTTTTAACAAATGGGATAATTTTTTATTATTGATTTCTCAGAAAATTTTCGTTTTGACGTATTCAAATCTTCTGTGGCATAGACAGGGTGAATATAAAATAGAAAAATATGACGTCAGTGACTCAAAAAATTTTAAAAATTTTAAAACTGAAACAGCCATATTAACAGTTAATGTGGAAAGTTAATATGAAACCCATTTGTTAACCAAATTTGGGCGGACCCTGTAATATGCAATTATTGTGCTCCAACTTTTTGCCTCCCGCTTTTTTTTTTCGATATAATATTCCGATTTCAATAACGTGAACTTACCTTAGTTATAACTTATCTCAATAAAACACTTTTTAACAAAGTTACTATGGCGTTCTTTAAAACACAAACTAAACTAAACATTATTCATTATTTACTTGCCGACTTTACGCTGATTCATATTTATATTTCTACCAAGTATTATCAGAGTATTATGTTACAAGACCGATCTAGATATTGCGCTGTTGGCCGCGACAGACGGCAGAGCGACATCGACATGAGCGACATTGACATGCAATGCAAAGTTTGCGTAAACACGATCCCAATAGTATTTTCAATACTAAAACAACTGCAATAAGAAGCCGATGCAACGCCTGCTTCATAAATTTTGAGTTGATAAGTTTTATACTGTTCTGTTGTATCTGCATCATTTAAGCTGTGGCATAATATTTATCCATATTTTGTATTGTAACACTTAATTATGTTTTGTGTAAAACTTTTTGTTAAAATAAGCTAATAATATATCAAGAAGGTGACAAATATAGATTTAAGATACTTAAAGTCCGCTAAAAATTTATTGTTGAATCGTGGAAGCATTTATTTAGTTTTTATTGCACCTGCATCATTTAGGCTGTGAGTCACTGTATAATCGTTCATCGTACAGGGTCTTTGATTATATTTACGTGGCTTCTGGAGTCTTTGTTTTTGAAGATAGAAAAAAATATTTGATATAAAAATTGTAGTTTGTCTTTTATGTTATCTTTTGAAATTATCATTAAAAAAATATCGCTTTTGAAAAATGGGAAAATATAGACAATTTCAATTTTTTTAAATGGAACACTCTGTATATTATGCGTTACAATGAAAGATCTTTTTTTTCTGATTTCAAATATATATATATTGATGCTATTTGGGTGAACCATTTTTGAGACATTTTAGCTTAAACTATAAATAAATTGCAAATAAATTTCATATTTTGTATCAAGAAAGCCATGGAAGCAATAAAATTGTTATGTTTTATAAATTTATAACTTAGGTATTTTCTACATATCCTCCTTGATTTTGGATACATTTTAACAAGTTTCCCTTCATTTTTGAATTAACAGAAGCGGAAATAGATATTTATAAAGTTAATCTTTATAATTATTCTTAATAGTTAAAATGATAAACTTCAAAAATATCGAGACGTCAAATTTATCAAACATACAACACAACAATTTTATTGTTTCCATGGCTTTCTTGATACAAAATATGAAATTTATTTGCAATTTATTTATAGGTTAAGCTAAAATATCTCAAAAATGGTTCACCCAAATAGCATCAATATATATATATTTGAAATCAGAAAAGAAAGATCTTTCATTGTGACGCATAATATACAGGGTGTTCCATTTAAAAAAATTGAAATTGCCTATATTTTCCCATTTTTCAAAAGCGATATTTTTGTAATGATAATTTCAAAAGATAACATAAAAGACAAACTACAATTTTTATATAAAACATTTTTTTTTATCTTCAAAAACAAAGACTCCAGAAGCCACGTAAATATACCTAATCAAAGGGTGACCCTGTACATTTAAGTTATATATATTTTTGTTAAAGCCCTTTTTGTAGAAATAAAACGTTTTTTAAAAGGAGCTTTGTGGGTCTTGTGATTTAATTCCCGATTCCAAGCATAAGGGGGACCTTTTGTCCTTCTGCGTATTTTAAAAACTGTCACATTTATCAAGTTTATTATGTTTTCTTTAGATATTAGGTTGAAATTGTAGGGAATTTGGGATACAATGAGACATTGGCAGGTAGTCTATAGGATAGGCACTTTCCATTTGTTTCTTTTAAAAACAGCAAAGCAAAGCCAGCGGCTAGGTTGAGCGTTCCTTTTAAAAATGTAACTTAGCACAGCAAATTTCTTTCCCTCCCCCCTTGCCGCGGTTAAGTATGCCCCTTTCTATTTCCCATGCGGACTATACGACGTTGTTCGCGAAGCGTTCCTTTGACAACTATAATTTTGAAAACTCTCCGTGTCTATACCGGGTGTTTCTCAAAATACGTTCACCCCTATAACTGTTTTATATTAAAATGAAATTTTGAAATTATGCATAAGATATGAGCCTGCATTTATTGAAATAATTTTTAATTTGTTAGCACTTCCGGTTTGACCGGAAGTGACCTTGACTTTTGATATTTTAAATAGGACATCTTGTATATTTTTACTTATTTGGGTTTAGCATAACATTTTGAGTAAAATTAAACCTCACTTGTCATTTTTTGAGGTGTTATTACATTTTTATGTTTATTTTTTATTTTCAATCTAGAGTGCTACGAATTAATTAAATCTGTCAATTTATAGTCAAGTAAGTATATGAAAATTAAAATTAAGTCATAAAAATTGACTTTCTAAGTTTCACAAGCGTTTAAAAAATGAAACTTTGTTTTCTTGACGTTTACTCCATTTTTCCAAATGGAACGATGGTAGACTCGGGTATATTTAAGACGAGAATTTTTTTTCCAACAATTTGATACCATACACTCCTATGCTATTTTAAAATTGACACAAAAAAATTTGCCAGAAGTCCTAATCGCAAGTTTAAAAGCGTTATGCATTATTGCCGCCCTCTCTTTTCTAAAGAAATATAAAGGCGGCTTTGAAAAACAATGAAATGGTTTTGAAAAGCAATATGGCTTTAATTTAAAGTTGTAATGTCATTAGTTTACAAAACATACAATACATACAATCTTGCGGCTTCAGAAGAATTTTTCTGGTCACTCCAAAAATTAGGAGCATATCAATTTGTTCATTTCTAGTAAAACTAACCATTTTATCTGATTTACAATGCAAGTTTAATAAACGAATGACAGTACAATTTTAATTTAAAACCATATATTGGTTTTCAAAACCATTTCATTGTTTTTCAAAGCAGCATTTCTTTAGAAAAATGGTTTATTTTCCCAGAGACAATTTACAATTGTGGGGGAATAGTCAGGGTACATTTTAAATTTTAAAACTAGAAACTTAAGTAACTAAGTAATTAAAAAGGAACAACAACAAACAAAACATTTCAATACGCAATATAAATAAAACATGTACAAGCGTTAAGACAGACAATTAAAAAACTCATCCAAGCTGTAGAAACATTCAGAAATTAAAAATGATTTTAATGACTTTTTAAAACATTGTATACTATTACAATCCTTAATTTTTTCGGGCAAAACATTGTAAGAAGAAGGGGGAAAAGAGAGGGCGGCAAAAGGCAAATTTTTCGTGTCAATTTTAAAATAGCGTAGGAGTGTATGGTATCACATTGTTAAAAAAAAATGCTCGTTTAAAATATCCTAGTGAACTACCATCGTTCCATTTGGAAAAATGGAGTAAACGTCAAGAAAACAAAATTTCATTTTTTAAACGCTTGTGAAACTTAGAAAGTCAACTATTATGACATACTTTTAAATTTCATATACTACTTGACCATAAATTAACAGATTTAATTAATTTGTAGCACTATAGATTGAAAATAAAAAATAAATATAAAAATGTTATAATACGTCAAAAAATGACAAGTGAGGTGTCATTTTACTCAGAATGTTATGCTGAATCCCAATAAGTAAACATATACAAGATGTCCCGTTTATAATACCAAAATCAAGGTCACTTCCGGTCAAACCGGAAGTGCTAACAAATTAAAAATTATGCCAATAAATGCAGACTCATCTCTTATGCATAATCTCAAAATTTCATTTTAGTATCTTAAATACAGAAAAGTTACTTAGGGGTGAACGACTTTTGAGAAACACCCAGTATAGTAAAAAAAGTTGCTTTAATGTTAAGCTTATTTTGTTCCGTTCCCGTCAAAATGCATCAAAAAACTTTAAAAACACCTTATTTTTTTACACGATATTACGCAACTTAGTCATGATTTGATCTACACTGCTCCAATAGTTTAAAGTTTAGAGTATTTGATGGTACCTTAATTTGTAACTCTTAACGACATAGTTACCGTTACCTATTATGAAACGCACGGCTGTCCTAAAAATAACGATAACTTTTGTAAAAATAAGTCGTCATACAGATTTCATAACGACAATCGTAAAAATCCCATTGTCATTCTCGACGTTGACATTAGTAAAAGGTTTTACAGATAACTTGAATGATAGAAGAGTAGACACAAGATAGTAGAACAGTATTAACCCGAAGACGACTGGAGATACATACCAGTTGAAACGTTGTAATTTAAAAAAATTAAGAAAATGCAATCATTCAAGAAACATAAGTAATTGTCTCCAACCTTTAAACAGATAGGTAATAAGTTATAGAAAAAATAAAAGCACAAAGTCTTTCTCCACAATTTTTATTAGAATAGCTAAGCGAACCTAGCATAATTCATAATAATTCAAATCGACATGTTTCGAGTGTAGAAACACTCATCATCAGGAAAACAAAGTAAAAGGTACAATGCTGATGTTGTTAGCAATAGAGAACATAGTAGGGGGATTGAGCCGTAATGGAGCTTTTAATGGTGTACAAGAGGTGTAAAATTGAATAGTCAAAACACCGACAATCAAGACTTCAGCATACTGAAAAGTCAAGGGTTAGTGCAAATAAGGTACTGTCCTGGGCAGAAAAATGAGGAGAACAAAAGAAAAATTAGGTAGTTTTAAAACACTTATCTGTGAAAATCATTATTAAGTAGGTAGTGAAAAATCTTGAGTTTTATTCAGCTTTGTCAGAGACATGTGAAAGTATTGAAGTAAGATGGAAAGAAAAAGAAAAGTTGTTTTTCATAAAAGTCGAAGCACCTGTAAAAAATAGAAAGGGAATGTAGCAAATGAAATTTAATAAAATAAGGTAGATTAGCTTACCATTTAGCTTAAAGTAAAATACTGTTGGGGTACCAGGCTTTTTACGGCCCAGTTACCCCGGCAAGAGTCAAAACATACACATTTAGGGCAAAATTAATATTTAAAAAAAGTTTTTAAAAGTTTTTTGTTTTACTAGAACATCTTTGTTGGATTGTTGGAGAAGTTCCACTGCAACCAGCACGTGACAACACAGATGTTCTAATAAAACAACAAACTTTTAAAAACTTTTTTAAAATAATAATTTTGCACCAAATGTGTATGTTTTGACTCCTGCCGGGGTAACTACTTTATCTACCTTATTTTATTAAATTTCATATGCTACATTCCACTTTCTATTTTTTACAGATGCTTCGACTTTTATGAAAAACAACTTTTTTTTCTTTTTCTTTCCATCTTACTTCAACACTTTCACATGTCTCTGACAAAGCTGAATAAAACTCAAGATTTTTCACTACTTAATAATGATTTTCACAGATAAGTCTTTTAAAACTCCCTAATTTTTCTTTGGTTCTCCTCATTTTTCTGCCCAGGACAGTACCTTTGCACTAACTTACCTTTGACTTTTCAGTATGCTGAAGTCTTGATTGTCGGTCTTTTGACTATTCAATTTTACACCTCTTGTACACCATTAAAAGCTCCATTACGGCTCAATCCCACTATTATTTGCTCTATTGCTAACAACATCAGCATTGCACCTTTCACTTTGTTTTCCTGATGATGAGTGTTTCTATACTCGAAACATGTCGATTTGAATTATTATGAATTATTCTAGGTTCGCCTAGGTATTCTAATCAAAATTGTGGAGAAAGACTTTATGCTTTTCTTTTTTCTATATCATTTAACTCCACCTTGAGTATGGACTACTTCTTCAAGATAATAAGTTGTTAAGAGGGCGTAATCGCTTTTACTCACGACATGCATTTATACCATTTACTCGAAACCCTCTAAAGTTATCAAATCTATTTCAAGATATATTTGTTTATTTTCAAATAATAAAGTAACTTCTGTACATTTTACTTCCATACTATAACGATAGCTAAGATAAATACTTCAAAAAATAGTTGCAGGTGTTCGGCTGTCACCAAATATCACCAGTTAAATTTAATTAAACGGGAATAAATTTGGTATCACAGGACAGCTAAAGGTTCAATCGTTGTCTGTCTTGTAATAGATTTTTAATTTAGGCCTTTTTTTCGGAGAAAATAATTTTTAAAGTTGGCCTATTTGTACTAACACAAAATTGTAGTATACAGTGTCACCAGTGAAGTGCGCATCATATGGGATTTTTTTTTATTAACAGCTTTATTCAAAATTTGCCTTTGGCATCAAATTCGGCTTCGATCGAGATGAAAATTAAGCAAAAAAATAGTAGTCACGTGATTCGCATTATCTGTCAAATTTTAATTTTTTTCAAAAAATAATACAAAAGTGGGGTTATTTTTGAAAATATCAAAAAAAAAATATTAGAAAAAGTTTTTTTAAATGCAGTTTCTAGCCCACATGCAAAATTTCAGCTGCATAAGATAATTTTGCTTTTTTACCCATATTTTGTAAATTGCACCACTTTTGCAAAATAAGACTCAACGCAACCTACATAAAACTTCTTAGTTTTGACAATGCTTTATTTTAGATACATTTTCTTTAAAGTAGCGCCATATTAAATGTGTGTTTTTCTACAAAATGAAAATTTGGGTATTAAAATTTTGTCGCATGTGATGCAAAGTTTATTTGTTTTTGACCCTGTATAAGGTAACTTCATAAAATAAGTATTTTTGAAAACGTAGTTTGTGTCTGAAAGTAATTTTTTAAAATTTAATAATATAATAAATATGTTTATGTTGTCTTCTATAAACCTATTCTTCAATCTTCTATAAACTTATTCTTCAATCCCCTGAAGCTGAGCTTGTTAGGGGCAAATCTTATTTTTTGTTTTAGTATGTAAAATCATAAATCATAAATATGCATTAAAAATTAAGTTTTAAAGTAAAAATGTTAATTTATAGTATAAACGCAGTTCTTTTTGAAGAATATATTATTACCTATAATAAAATTATTAATTTATAATTTTTATGTAAAAAATATTACTTATATAAATTATTCAGAAAAATATTAATTAATTAAAGCATTTCTAAAAATATTTTCAAATTGTCTGTTTTTAATATCTATGTTTTTATTTCGACTTAAATACATAAATATTTGAAATTTTTTTGTCCTATCAACTTATTTATTTTAGGTTTTATGGTTATTTCATTTTTATGACGTGTATTATGATTATGGTTTTTAAATTATATAAGGTTTTTATTTTTAAACATATATATTAAGATGTTATAAATTTAAAGTTGTCTTATGTTAATTCTATTAAAGGATAAAGATAATCTTTATTGAATATAATTTTTGGAAACCTTTTTTGTAGTATTTCTAATTTTTTAACTAAAGTTCTATTTACTCCTCCCCAACCTAAAATTCCGTAATTTAAATGAGTTTTAACTAACTCGTAATGTAATATTTACATATATGTTTTACATTTAAAAAATTTTTTAATGTCGGCAGTAAACTTCTTAATTTTTTAAATAAGTATTCTAAGTGAAAATTCCAATTTAATTTACTGTCAAAAATAATTCCTAAATATTTTATTTTATTAACTTTAAAAATATGAATGGCTTCCTTTATTTGAATACAATTCATATTTCGTGGTAGGTTATTTAGGATTAATCGTAGTTTTATCGAAGTAAATCGTAGATGTAATTTCGGAGCAATTCGGTGACAGCGCAGGGCAAAATTTGGGTTTATTTTACATGCATGCCCTCTTAAGGTTTTTACCTTCGGCGGCGTTCCTCATTTGAATATGTGGACCTTCATCAAGGCTCAAAGCATTTTTGGTTAAATTCAAGCTGCAGTTGCTGGCACTATAACTCAAATGTACTTCGGGAGCAAGAAGTCCAAAATATTGACCCGAAGTCACAGAATGGTACGTGGAATCGGAACTTTCCAGCTTTGTATCAGGCGTGAACATTTGTTGCATCCGCAGCTTTGCTTTGGAGGGCGAAGTTATGGGAGTCTGGAAAAAAGAACGGTGCAATAGTAATGTTGGTACTGCCTCAAGACAACAAATTAATCACTCCGTAACTGTTCATTAAGCTATTTTATTGGTATTTTTAAAATTGACAATGTAATTTGTAGGTGACAGTGTAGAGCCGTTGCCTACGTTAGCGTTATTTGATCGACAAATAACAAAAATCAATAGATTCGATATTAACTTTTAAAATACTTTTTACAGTTCATTACATGGAAAGTGACAACATAATATAGAAAATAATAACCATTAAAAAAAAATAACAATAAATAAAATGGAAGTTAATCCAATTTAATTCATTAATAAAATCAATTAAAAAAAAAATAGTATAAATAATTTAATTTAGTAAATACCTCTTTAATTGTTTTTTAAAAGTTGCCAATTTTTTAATTTTTAAGATTATTATAGGTATTTTATTATTCCGTCATATGAAAGCGATTTTTTTCCGAAATTACTTTTTACTGGTATAGTTTGATAATTTATACAACGTCTGGTGTAATGATTTTTTTTTCTTTTAAAATAATAGAGTGAATTAAAATACAAATTTTTAATTTATAAATGTTTTGAACGTGTAAATACCCCTTCGGTCTATATAGATTAACAGTTGGATCTTAATGTGGTAATTTGTGTATACATTTAATAACTTTATTTTGCAATTTTTGTAATGGTTTTAAGTTTGATAACCAAGCAGATCCCCATGCAGAAGCTAAGTATTGTAATTTTGAATATATTAATGAAAAATATATATTTTTTAAGTATTTCAAAGGAATGAAATATCTAGCTCTGTACAAAACAGATGCCAAAGGAGATATCGAGTTGATAATAAAATCCTGGATATGGCATTTCCAGTTTAAATTTTCGTCTAAAACTAATCCTAAAAATTTTTTCGTTTTCGAATATTGAATATTTTCATTATTAAATAATGTTAAGGGGTTAATGATGGAGTTTATTTTATTTTTGGTTATAAACATAAAAGATTTTGTAAAATTTACCGCAAGTTTATTTGATTGAAGCCAAGAAAGAAGTATTTTTAAATCATTATTAATATCAAAATTTATTTCTGCAAGAGTTTCAGCAAAATAAATAATTATTGTATCATCCGCAAATAGCTTTATATTGCCCTTTAAGTTTAATTTGGAAACGGAATTAATATAAATTAAGAATAATAATGGACCTAATATTGATCCTTGTGGAACTCCTCATATTATTTCTTTTTCCGAACTTTGTCTTTCCCCAATTTAAACGAATTGTTTACAATAGCTTAAATAACTTTGAAGTAGTTTGTGTGTATTTCCCCTTATCCAAATACTGTATAATTTTCTTAATAAAATATCATGGTTTACGGTGTCAAAAGCCTTACACAGATCTACTTTAGCATATTCATCTCTAGCAACCGATTTCATTACCAATTTTTTCTCGATGGCCAATTTTTAATACCAAAAATAATTACAAACCCTACAAAATAAGAAAAAAATATCAAAATGTTTAATTTTTAGCAATATTTTATTAAAAATATATTTGAAAGCTTTTTATCTATTATTTGTACCGGTTTTACATAGGGTGGCCCACGAAACGTGGAGAACGGCTGTAACTCCAAAACCATACATGCTGCGACTTTGGGGTAAAAATTTATTATAAAATATGACCAAAAAAAATTACTGGCAATTCGTAATTTTACTGCTAGGGGGCGTAGTCGCTATGCTATGAGATACAAAGTCCTTAATTTCTACTAATAACTTCAGTACAATCTAGGTCAGAAATTAAGTTTTTATATGCTCTATAATATCCTAATTTTGTAATAATTTTTTCGTAGTTAAGAAGGTACTTAAAATGCTGTAACTTCGGTCTTCGTTAATCGAATTTAACAAATTACGGTTTGAAAAGGAAAGAAAAACACAAAGTCTTTCTCCACAAAATTTAATAGAATACAAAATTCTTGTTTAAAAGGTCTCTACATGTTTCGAACGGAGAAACGTTTATCATCAGGAGACAGAAACATTTATTTTATGCTGATGGTGTTAGCAAAAGAGAAAATTAGAACCTTAACACATTCACTGCCCACAACTCGCCTGGCGCGTTTACCATGATCACAATGTGGTGCCCTGCCCGCGCCAGGTGCGTTTTGTATCTATCAATTATATATCTTTATTATTAATTATTATCAATTATTATCTATTATGGGCACCGAGCATGTCTTATTAGTTGACCTGTGCCCAAAACGCGCCTAGAGCGTTTTTGTTTTTTTTAGATAAAAATTTGAAAAAATGTAGTTATATTTATTTTAATAACAATTCACTCCTATTATGTTCAATATGCAAAAAAACTTACGTGGCACACGGCAGAACACAGCCTTTTTCCAAGGGCAGTGAATGTGTTAAGAGGAAGTAACCCCTTTACCACAATGAAAATTGCCGAACGTTTTGCTCGTCAAACGAAAATAAAAAATAAAAATTTGTATTTAGAAAATAAATTCTACTTTAAATACCCCATCCAGAAAACTAAATGACGATCGAAAATATTCCCAAAATTTTTTTAGAAATTTTTTTTATTTTTAGTAATTTTGTAATATCTTTAACAATTCTTTATTGATCAAAAGCAAAATAACATTCCAGGGTGTAGAATGTTGTACCAAACAATTTTTCTTAAAGCCATTTTTCAATATCGGCCTTACTTTTTTCTCAAAAACGTTGGGCGCGTAAAGTGAATTTAAGCGTGTAAAGTGGATTTTACCACGTAATATTATTGTGATACTACAATTTAACCTCATAATGACAGATGTGTTTGATAAGTTTTTCTGTTTTAAAATTTAAATAATCTCCGACACCTTCTTAGAAAGGTGTTTTCTTTTTCCCCATTTTATTTGGTTGGTTTAGACCCCCGGTAATAACGTTTTCAAATACTCAGTATGGTCATTATAGTCATTATCAATTTTCTTCATATGTTTCTTCTACACTTCAATTTTTTAAGTTCATAAAAGCTCCATTAAGGTTCTAATTTTCTCTTTTGCTATAGTTAAATTCACATAAAGTTTTAATGCCAAATGTCAAGAATTGTCATTGTCTAGTTACTTTAGATTTCACCAACTTACTAAATTTCTTATACAGCTGAGATTGGTCAGTGTTTTTTCTTTTTCTTTTCTGGAATCGTTCGGCCAACTATTTTTATTTCTATCTCTTTTTAATCGTATGAAATAATACAAGATAGACATACTTTGTGTGCAGTACAATTATACTAATTAAATTTAGCCATTAGAAATTTATATTTTATGAGTTGCTGCAGTATTTGACAAGTATGACAGAACTGAAATGTCACGGCGTTAAAAGTTTATGTGAATTCAACTATTACACCATCAGCATAAAATAAATTTTTCTGTCTCCTGATGATGAACGTTTCTACGTTCGAAACATGTAGAGACATTTAAACAAGAATGTTTTATTCTATTAAATTTTGTGGAGGAAGACTTTGTACTTTTCTTTCCTTTTCATACTTTCAACTCCACTTTAAGTAAGTTAAGTTAAATTACGCTTTTTTTTAAAGAACATTTTCTCCTGATTAGACGTTAATATAAATGCCATTAACATTGATGCGTGCCGTTAATAAACGAGGACACTTTTAAATATATTTTTATAAAATATTATTAAAATATATTAATATAAATTAAAATATATTTCTAGTTTCGATTTCTTAAAAAATTTAAATGCAACTATTTTAACTCTATTCTATAGCTAACTAGTTATTAAAGAGAACTGCAAAAACCGCAAGTCGTTAGCTTTGGTATTTTAAAAGTTATCGCAAAAATAGTGGAAGATTGTAATTGCATTTTTTCCTTTAGCAAAGTTTTGCAATTTTCCTTTTATTAGAACGTTAAAATCCTGCAGGAATAGCTTCTTTGGCTTTATTTATTAATTTTAAGTGTTTAAAAAAATTTAATGTATATACAGTGACCGGCAGAAAGTACGCACCAATGGGGATTTTTTTTTTATTTCAAAACTTACCAATTTTTTTTTGCGGTGGAAAGGTTCTGCATGCTCTTAAACAAAAAATAACATAAACAAAACTAGTAAATATTGCGTCGTATACGAGGGAGAGGTGAAAGCGTTAAATTCACTTAAGAATAAAGTGCCCTTATTTTTTACAGTAGAAATTTTTTTATTAGGAAATGTTGTTTGCACTTAAAAGTTATTCATAAATATCAAATTTCAGCTTAATAGCACAAAAAAATGTTTTTACTTTTTTTTACGCCCCCTCGTATAACGAGTCAATAGGAGCTATGCAAACTATAAATTCAGTTTTTTAACAGCTCGTGAGCAATTAGACACATAACTTACTTAAATTTGTTTAAATATGCAAAAACTGGACGTTTAATTCAATAACGTCAAAAATAATCTCATTTTTCTTGTGCACACCTTACATTATTCTATGGATAAGCGAAATAACTTTATGTAAAATAAATGAGGGTTTACTTCATACATTTAACAATATTTTGCCGTTCCAAATTTTTCAAAAACTCCTAAATCCATTGGTTCATGAATTAAAGTTTAAACCCTTACATTATAATTTTTAAAAAAGTAAACACATTTTTTCGTGCTATTAAGGTGAAATTTGGTATTTATGGATTTTAAGTGCAAACAACATTTCCTAATAAAAAAATGTCTACGGTGAAAAATAAGAGCACTTTATTCTTGAGTGAATTTAACGTTTTCACCTTTCCATAGTATACGACGCAATATTTACTAATTTTGATTATGACAATTTTTTTTTAATATGGCCAAAACGGAAATACAACTGTCCTTCCTTGTTCAAAAAGTCGAGAATTCATATAAAAGCCCAAGCTATTATTTATATAAATAAACTAATTTAGTTTTCAATAAAAAGGACACTTAGAGTACAAAATAAAAGAAATAACCCGATAATTTTCTCAAAAAAAGAGCCTTCTTGTCCACTTCCGCACCTGTCCTACGTAGCAACTGCTAAATTGGATACAATTTAATTGTTTGATCAAAATACAATTATAATAAAAACAATATATCATAGATGTGGTTATTCTTTCTACTAAAATATTCAATGACATAACCGATATAACCCGCAATAGTCTTTGCACTATTAGCTTTCTAGGACTGTCACCTCGGAAAAATGTCCATTCCGCACCTACGAAATCCACACATTAAGACAGCGTCAGTTTGGTATCAGGGCGTTTTTATCATTTCTGGTTTTGTTATAGTGTTGTGCGCCGCTTAAAGATATTGGTAAGTACCCGTTTTTTGATATATATTGGCAAAACAGTTAATTGAAAAAAGAAAGTAAAAAATGCTCACTTTCTTGCGTGTCCTCTCTGCACCGCAGTTTCCGTTTACGTTACGTATTTCTTTTAGAAAAATAGATTATGGTATGGTGCATTTTTAGGTCGGCAAAACATAACCTAAGAATAATTCGAATCAGCGTTGCCAGAATTTGTGAATAAATTAAAAAGTCAAAAAATGTCCATTCGGCACCGTCCGTTCGGTGCCTGTTTTACGTTGGTGCGGATTGGACAGTTAGGTGCGGATTTGACATAAATAAGTATTTATCGGTGTTGGTTAATGGTAATGTTGTCTTTTCTTAGTACTTATTTGAAATTTACATTTTGGTTTTTAATAAATAGTTCTTTACCTTTTTATATTGATTTAATCGAATTTAATCATATACGATGTCCAATCCGCACCTTAAGTGTCAAGTCCGCACCTTTTGTAAAAACGGTTAAAAAAAAAAGTTGAGGCACCCAATTAATATTTTTAGTCTATTTTTTATAAAGACTCGAAACGTTCTTAAATTTCCTTAAAATATTCTAGGGGCATTTACCGATGAAAAATATATCCCAAAATATTATTTTTATATTTGGGTCAATAAATTTTCCTCTTAGTTTTTTTCAAGATTTTATTCACACAGGATATATTTTTTTAAGATCTGGACGTCTATTCTCCAATTTAAGAGAAGTGAGCGCTCTCGCGAGAAGGGACAATTCACATCATATGCTCACATCGTATGGAAATGAATGGTAATTTTAAGTTTCAAGAATACAGTTTAAACATTTTTAAGAGAAAAAGTAATCACTTCTCTTGAAATGATCATTCGCCTATTTCGAGAATAGACGTCCTGTTGTAATTTAAGTTTTGTTAATATATAATGCATAATTTATTCTTACCTTTTAGCATAAAAAATTGCCTTGGTTTTTAAGGTGCGGAATGGACAAAATTATCGACCTTTTTGAGCAAAATAGCGTTTTGAGACCTTATTTTACAAAAAGTTGTTGATTTTATTCCCGAATATCTATCCTCACACCTTTATTAAGTAAGGCAACTAACAAAAATATTAATATCTAAACTTTAAAAAATTAGAGTATAAAAAATGGTTTTGGCCATATTAAAAAAAATCGTCTTATGTTCTTTTTTGTTTAAGAGCATGCAGAACCTTTCCACCGCAAAAAAAAAATTGGTAAGCTTTGAATTTAAAAAAATCCCCATTGGTGCGTACATACTTTCTGCCGGTCACTGTATTATTGTTATTCATAAAATTTATTTTAATTATTTATCTAAAAAATGCACTAATAATCCAAATATTACATCAAACAAATCCTTCTAGTTCCATGCGGTTGATAAAAAAAAACCAGGAATCATTGGTTTTTACTCTTTTTATTGGTCAATAGTTAGTAAAAGGAATAAATAAATAATGTATCTAATTAAAAATCAACTTAAACGGCGAGCTAAACGCTGAAAAGCTTTTCTGGAATGATGAACCCCATGAGAATAACGCATACCGCAAGACTGCATTTTCAAACAACTTAAAATAAATTGCTAATATATCGTAGACTTCCTCATTCGTAAAAAGGATTTAAAAAAATAGTATACCGGGTGTTTCTCAAAAGACGTTCACCCCTATAACTTTTCTGTATTTATAGATTTAAAATGAAATTTTGAGATTATGCATAAGAGATGAGTCTGCATTTATTGGCATAATTTTCAATTTGTTAGCACTTCCGGTTTGACCGGAAGTGACCTTGACTTTGATTTTAAATGGGACATCTTGTATATTTTTACTTACTTGGGTTCAGCCGAGGGTTCAGCATTAAATTAGGAGTGAAATGACACCTCACTTGTAATTTTTTGACGTGTTAAAACATTTTTATGTTTATTTTTTATTTTCAATCTAGAGCAGTGCTACAAATTAATTAAATCCGTTAATTTATAGTCATGTAGTAAGTATATGAAAATTAAAATTATGTCATAATAATTTACTTTCTAAGTTTCACAAGCGTTTAAAAAATGAAATTTTGTTTTCTTAACGTTTACTCAATTTTTCCAAATGGAACGATGGTGGTTTACTAGGATATTTAAAATGAGCATTTTTTGTTTTAATAATTTGATACCATACACTCCTTTGCTATTTTAAAATTGAAACGAAAAAAATTGCATTAAGTCCCAATCGCAAATTTAAAAGCTTTATGTATTATTGCCCGGTATTGTCGACCTGTCTTTTCTAAAGAAATATAAAAGCGGCTTTGAAAAACAATGGAATGGTTTTGAAAAACAATATGGTTATAAATTAAAATTGTAATGTTATTCGTTTATTAAACTTACATTGTAAATCAGATAAAATTGTTAGTTTTACTAGAAATTAACAAATTGATATGCTCCTAATTTTTGGAGTGACCAGAAAAATTCTTCTGAAGCCGCAAGATTGTATGTATTGTATGTTTTATAAACTAATGACATTACTACTTTAAATTAAAGCCATATTGCTTTTCAAAGCCGCCTTGATATTTCTTTAGAAAAGAGAGGGCGGCAATAATGCATAACACTTTTAAATTTGCGATTGGGATTTGAGGAAAGTTTTTCAGTGTCAATTTTAAAATAGCATAGTAGGTAGGCAAATTGTTGAAAAAAAAGTGCTCGTTTTAAATATCCTAGTGAACCACCATCGTTCCATTTGGAAAAATGGAGTAAACGTCAAGAAAACAAAATTTAATTTTTTAAACGCTTGTGAAACTTAGAAAGTCAATTTTTATGGCATAATTTTAATTTTCATATACTACTTGACTATAAATTAACAGATTTAGTTAATTTATAGCACTCTAGATTGAAAATAAAAAATAACATAAAAATGTTATAACACGTGAAAAAATTCCAAGTGATGTGTCATTTTACTCAGAATGTTACGCTGAATCCCAATAAGTAAAAATATGCAAGATGTCCCATTTAAAATACCAAAATCAAGGTCACTTCCGGTCAAACCGGAAGTGCTAACAGATTGAAAATTATGACAATAAACGCAGACTCATCTCTTACGCATAATCTCAACATTTAATTTTAATATCTATAAACAGAAAAAAGTTATAGGGGTGAACGATAGAAGAATAAGAGATACTTTATGTGCTAAGCGGAAAGTTTGTCTAACGATTGTCAATTCACTATAAATTTGGGCTATTTATATCATATTCAAATTTGGGAAGAACAGTTTCCAATGCAGCTATCCGCCACAAGTTTGGAGGAACTCAAAAAATTAGAAGTTATTGCTACTTCTGTTGAGGGAAAACCAATTTTTGTAAGTTTTGCCAAACATTTATTTGTAGTAGGAAATAGCCTTTGTTAGGTAAGGTAGGCACCACCTTTATAAAGAAAACGAGTTTTTTTTTAAATTTAAAGTGCAATATACATATAAAATGAACTTAATTTCATTCTTCTATTGGAGTTTTTGACCTAAAAGTAATATTTTAGCTGAAGAATTAAAAAAAAATTGGCTGTAATGATGGAAAAGAATATTAAAATACTTTATAAGCAATGGTTTGGCAGAACTGTGCTCATGGACAGGGAGAAAAAATAATTTTGCCATTGGAGCTAAGGGCTTCATGAAAATTATATTTGGTAAGCTCTAGAATATTTTTGTTTTAGAATTTTTTTGTCAAATCTGAATCAACCTAGAATTTTTACATTTTGTTCAGTTAAAATACATACATCTTTCTGTGTATAAATGGGAACTATTATAGGTATAAACTAATCAGTCGATTTATAATTTAATACATAGTTGCTACTTCTCTGCAATAAACATTTTTTTAGACGTTGTGCATACTAAAACAAAATGTATGCATAAAGAATTTGAAAATGCTGTGGTGGAATGATTGCATCATGCCAAGCAACGAAGACTCAGGGACGAAAAAGACAAATAAATGAATTATTTATCTATTCAGAGAAATTCCTATTATTTGTTTAATGAATATTAATCGATCTTGTTTAACGCCCTTTATTTACGCGCATAGGCTCCGATAGACACAACTAAAGTCTTAACTCCAGTTTAATTCGTCCTTTAATCATGCATCATCATCATATGCATGGTTTCAGTACAAGACACTGTACCCAGAGCAATTTGTGGAAATTATTGTTATTTTTCGATCTTTTGCGTTGATATTATCATCATCACAGTCTCGCAGAAAATACTGCTAATAATTTCCGAAATGATTTTAAAAAATTTCGGAATTTTACAAATTTTATTATGGTGAGCATTAAGTGTACCAGCAACATACTCCAAGTATACAGGATGGCGCATCGAAAACTTTCCACCCAGGTTTATTTTCTTGTTAATAAATAAATCAAAATTCGCTCGAACACGGGAACCTTAGTTCTCAGGGGACATATTTTTTTTGCTATTTTCACCCCACCCCTGCTGGATTGAATTGAATGACCTTCCAAACGCGACCTTGCTCGTTTATATCGAGTGAATAGTTCCTGAGAAATAGGGCTAAAAAGAAAAGAAAATTTAAAAGTAATAAAATTTATTACCGCTTGTATCAATCAAGTAAATGATGAAAATGTCCACCTCCAACCTCCATGCAATTGTAAAGGCACACAAGGTTCAAAATGTTCGCGAACATTATGGAGCATTGCGGGAGTTATTTGTCGGCACTACACTATTTGTTGTCGCAAGTCTTTCAAAGAATTGGGTTGGGTTGCATAAATTTTAGACTTTAAATGTCACCACAAAAAAAAAGTCGAGTGACGTCAAATCAGAAGATCTTGCAGGCCATTCAATAGTACCTCTTCTTCTAATCCATTTTCCTGGAAAATTTTCATCCAGAAACTGTCTAACAGGGAACGCATAATGCGGGGGTGCTCTGTCTTGCAGAAAGTAAGTATTTTCTGGCCGATAACGGTCACTTTCTTCTATGGCATTCGTTAAAGCAGGGTTAATAGTGGTTTCCAACAGGTTCAGGTAAATTTCACCTGTTAAATTTCCAGATATAAAATACGGCCCAATAATACGGTCCCCAAAAATTCCAGCCCACACATTTAATTTTTCGGGATGTTGAGTATGTTCTTCTCTAAAAATTCTAGGGTTGGAATCCGACCAATAGGCCTACCTGCAATTCTGTCCATTTTTCACAAGCTGGTTTTTTCATCTACTTTTCCAGCAAAAACCAATGCAAAACCCTGAAATTAAATTCTAATTTTTCAAACCGCAAGGCAAAACAAAGTCACGCATAGCAGTAAAGGTCACCAGAACTGGCTTAAATAACTTACTAAAAGTTATTCTAAAATTACCACGGCCAAGACCAACCAACCCGTGTACACAGGGGCGTTTCCTCGTCGAGCAACTCGCCGAGCAGAACCATACTAAATAAAATATAATGTAATATTTAGATGACATGTAAAATATTGACAAATAATAAAGATGTTTTAAAAGTAAAGTAATTCTGTCCATTGACTGTACCGTGGAGAAATAAAGTGCATTCATCGGAGAAACAAATGTTAAAAATAAATTGTGGATTGCGAATGATCATTTCACAGCATTTCACAGAGCAAGTAGTAAAATATTATGCTGATTTTGAGACAATTTAATTCCTTTTAAAATAAGCCATCGCTCCCTTCCTTTTCATTTAAGATTTTAAGGGTGCGAGTCACCCCATATGCTCCATAATGTTCGCGAACATTTTGAACAGTGCCTTTACAATTGCATGGAGGTTGGAGGTGAACATTTTCAACATTTACTTGATTGATACAAGCGGGAATAAATTTTATTACTTTTAACTTTTCTTTTTAGTCCTATTTCTCAGAAACTATTCACTCGATTTAAACAAGCAAGGTCGCGTTGGGATGGCAATTCAATTCCCTTTAAAATAGTCACTCGACCCCCTCTCCATTTAAAATTTTAAAGACTGGAAGCCACCCCGTCGTAGGGATTCCAGCAGGAGGGTAAAAATAGCAAAAAAATATGTCCCCCTGAGAACTAAGGTTCCCGTGTTCGAGCGAATTTTGATTTATTTATTAACAAGAAAATAAACCTGAGTGAGACTTCGGGAAAAATAAGCAAAAAATTCTCCTGTAAAAATTTGACAGCTGTCAATATGTCAAATCGTTTAAAAAAAATGATAATAATAAAAAACTATAAGGTCGTATGTATATTGACGGTGGAAAGTTGAAAAAAAACGCAAAAAATTCTCTTGTCAAAATTTGACATCTGTCAATATGTTACGATTATTACAATAACCGATAGTAATGAAACAAACGAGGGGTTTGTTCGTCTAAGAATAGAGAAAAATTATAAAAAAAATTCTACCCGTCAAAATAAAATTTTGACAAATTTTTTTTTAAATTTTGTCGTTTTTTAAATTCTTGCGAATAACCCCGTTATTGTAAGTTTGAGAGAAAAATGTTATATAACTATATTTATGAAACGTTTGAAGGCGCGTCTTTTTTATTTTAAAATTTTTCGTCTAAGTATTATCAGTTTCGAGATATGAGGCAAAATATAGAAATCATATTTTAGCCGATATCTCGAAAACCGTAAGAGATACGAAAAAATAATAACAAGCTGAGATGTAGATTTCTTCGAGATACAACTTTTTATCTATATTATAGACTTTTTTACTAAAGTTTATACTTTCTGCGAAAAATGGCAATTTATGAATATTACGAAATTTTCCTGAAATATGTATGGAAAATGTCGGAAAATTTAAATTTTTTAAAAATTTTCAAATATCGTTCTTTTCTTATAATTCGGCATATACGATTGGGTTTGTATGTATGTTTGTTTGTAACCAACTTCTTTGAACCCGATTCTGACCCACTTTAAATGGTCAGATTTAATTTAAATTTTGTAGACTTATCAAGAACCGCTGACAATACAATAATCTACTAATCTAGCTCAATCTACTTAAAAAAAATTCTTAACAATAACTCAAACTAAAAAATGAAAAATAGATATAGTTTAAAAAAACTAAAAAACACGCTTTAATATAATTATTCAAACTAAAAAGCGGAAAATAAATATAGTTTAAAATAATTCTTGAAATTCTTAATATAGGCAGAAAATAATAATAAACGATAAACATTAGTATTATTATGACTATTTAACTAGAGTGTTTTACACTGGCAAAATGTCATAGCAACGGCCGGTCTTCTACTGGCAAAATTACTACCTGCACCTACCTGGACAAAATTCACATGTGATTTTTGCCGCGGCAAAATTTTGTCTTTTTTCTAGTTAAATAGTCATGTCGAATACCACTCGAGAAAAAATTGTGTAAGCAAAATTGTTCTCAAGGATTTATTTAAGTTTGTTGCTTTTAAGCAATTTCGCTCATGACATTTTCGACAAAATCACTCGCCTGACGGCTCGTGATTTTGTCAAAAATGTCATTCGCGAAATTGCCAAGCAACAAACTTTCATACCTTTCGAAAATTTTGCCGACAAAATTTTATCTCTTGTGATATTATATATGAAAAAAGCGTGGGGCGCTTTGTGCTATATTTTTTGTATATCGAACACCCCATGCTTTTTTCACAGTAATACTAATGTTTATCGTTCATTATTATTTTCTGCTTATATTAAGAATTTCAAGAATTATTTTAAACTATAGTTATTTTCCGCTTTTTAGTTTGATTAATTATTAAAGAGTGTTTTTTAGTTTTTTTAAACCATATTTATTACATTTAAAACACATTTAGGTGAAAAAAATATTTATTATTACTTTAATATAAAAATTAAATAAAAAATATTTAACATAAAGATAACATAAATAAATTCTGGTTTTTTGCTTTTTCGATTATTTTCAAAATTAATTTAAATTGTTAAAAAAGAAAAGAAAAAAGTTCGCAAGCAGCGGCGGCGCCTATCGGCGCCTGAGGGACCGGCGCACCGGGAAATCTCCCGGTGTCCCGGCGGGCCCATCCGCCCCTGTAAACAAGCCACGTTATCTCGGCATATAAACAAGAAAACCCTTTATTGGAAGCACTTTTGTAACCACAAAAAAGTATAACGAAGATTTGTACCTTATTAATTCAAGAAAGCACACGTAAAAGTTTTTTTTTTCAAACACCTCTGATTTTGTACCTTAGGCTCAGTTAGTTCTTATTAATTATTATTTCTAATACGGTTATATTACATTTTTTGATTATCCAAGTATGGAGAACAACGGACATGCTTTGTCCGCCCAATCTAACATTCTATAATAAGTTAGAAGAGTTAAATTATTAAGTATCGCATCTCGTTTTTGAAGAAGAAATAATGGACTTCATTATGAAATTATACTGTGATATTCGTTAATTTATATTTATACAATAGCAATGTCTTCCCTTAGTGATTTTTGGTATATCAAAAAAATGTGTGGCGTAAATATACTTTTTCTACTACCTTATTTTATTCTGTGTGTACGCGAAAAAGTAAAATAATAAACTTTTCTCTCGCTTTACACATTGCAAATTCATCAATTAAATGTCCAAGAGCTAATTTGTTTTTTTAATTTATTTGACAGCAAGGCGCATCGACCTCTTGGGTCATTAGCGCAATGTATGACAGTATTTAGTGTGAAGTTGGAATTACATTATAGTTAAATCTTAATTTGTTGGTAGCTGTACTTTCGATGGAAATTACAGATAAAGATTTTAATCGCTCTTGTCCAATTTGCTTCCTAATCATTTTTAATCAGTTTCAATTTACTATGGGGGCTTTCAGCTGAGGCATATGTATGGTAAAAAATAATAATTGACAATGTAAACTTGTGCAAAGTCGCCCTCCGAATAATTATAGTTAATTAATAAATCGGCACTTAGGCCAGGTCAGTGACGCTGAAGAGGGACATTTGTTGTTTTTATGCGGTTTTTACGCGGCCGATCTAGTTGCCGACGAGTTGTAAAAATCTTTACAGACACGTCTGGATTTAAATCTGCTTTTATCAATATGAGCATGTTTATAAATTGTAAAGAGAAATTTGGCGATATGATTTGAGAATCTTTTTGTTGAATATAGTCACAGCTTTTAAAGATATCAGACTCTGTAATGATAAACAATCTGACAGCTTACTATTATGTTTGTATTACTAAAAATATCATAGCAACAAAGCGTAGTAAACATAACGACGGCGACGCAACAACTACTTGATATTTTGTAATATAGCCCCATACCGGGTTAGTAAAAAGAGCCGAAACACGTAAAATGACTCAAACCGCTAAAAGTTTAATGGTTGAATTTCGCATGCAAAAAAACTTTCAGATACCCATTTTTGTAAGCACAACTTTAATAACTTTGAAGATATTTAAGCGTTCCAGTAATTTTTACTAACCCAGTATTATAGTCTGACAACTTTCTAGTAAGCTAGTAGAAAAAACTATATACATACCTCAGGGGGAAAATGTGTTTCCTCTCTTGGATAATTAATGCCCTCCGCTTCGCGTGGGGCATCAAACTATCCGCGGGAGGAAAAGCACTATTTTCCTCCCTTGGTATGTAAATAGCTATTTTATTTCATTCGAAAATATTTCATTATAAAATATAAAACATCCATACGTAAACTATATTTACCCGGATGTTTCAAAATAGCACTGCATATAATATATTGCATATTTAGACCATTTTCCAATTGTCTAATCATTTGTTTGCATTGCAACTTTTCGATTATTAGTTGGACTACTTCTTTAAAAATATTAGGAAAACGCTGCGTCCTCATTTTCGAACACTTTACAAATAATATTAGCTAGCTAATTTGCTTTATCTACGCTTCGTCATACATGGTGTCCCATTTAATGTTAATGGGCTGTCCGTTTCTTCCGAAATTCTTACAGTAGCAAAACATATTAGTGTTAGTTATATTTTTATCTTTTATTTGATATCAAGTGTATGGGGGTGAAGGGCTTGTTCTCGAGCTTATACCCAGTGGCGTAGCCAGCCTTGCGGGGCGGGAGGGGCGAACATATATGGGGGCGCTTTATGATTTATTAGAACCACTATTATTATTATTATTAAAAATATAGTGTTTTTTATTATAAAATGTATAAAAAAACAAATAGAAATAATAAAAATCGAGTTAAGACACATCATAATATATTCTAAATAATAAACAAAAATAAATGGGATTCCAAACGCCGCCGCAGTGTGCCGCATTGCCTTTGAATCATTTATTTTAACTCATAAAATAAAAATAGTTTTTTTACATTTAATTAACAATTATATTTGTGGCATTTCAAAAAAATATGGTGTTTGTTTTTCAAAATACATATTATAATAGAATACCGGGTAGAATACCAAATTATTTTCAATGTCAATAAATGTTATAGGGTGTAATTAAAGTATATTTTTATTTTGCATACGGACACCAAGCGGCAAGGGGCGACATGCAAGGGGGGCGGGCAGGCGCCCCCCCTGGCCCCCACCTGGCTACGCCACTGCTTATACCGTGCAAGCAAAAATTATTTGCATCAAAGAGGGATTGGATTAAAAAACGTGTGGCTTGGTTTAAATATCACAATGATATGGAGACGATATATCTAACCAAATCTAGGTTAAAATTTGGTCAAATCATATTATGACATGATATGCCAAACTAATAAGTAATAAAATAAGTAGACAAATACAAATTTATTTTTGTTGTTTACAAAATTAACAAGGTAAGAATATACAGAAGGAAAAAGAAAAATAATTACATAAATTGCTGAAATTGTCTCCAGGTATAAATTCACACGTCTCTTCATATTTTTTCGTATTTTGCATTATTTCACGAACGTTTGCAACAAGTTCTTCTGTTCTTACAGATGGTCTTCCTGCTCCTTTTTTGTGTTGTATAGAACCTGTATCCCTAAACATAGCCACGGTTCTTTTCACGCAAGGATAAAAAATCCCCAGCAATAAAAGCAACGTTAGGAAAATGTTCGTGAAAATCGTCCATGCACAAACGGATTGTATTGCTACTCACCATTTACTCTAACCCCGTTTCGAAAATACGCTTCAACCATAAATGTTTTGTGCTGTTCCGTAAAGCCCATTGTGTGAATTGTTCAAGAAATTGGAAAAATTAGCGATGAATCAAATTACTTGTAACGACTGTCAAAGATGACGGAATAACTGATTGATTGTTAATTCAGGTAGTTACTGACACCCAACAGGTATTAAGCTCTACGGCTAAGCATTACGTCCTTAGAAGCAAGGCCCTCTTTGATGCAAATATTTTTTGCTCGCACGGTATTGGGTACTGATATTTGTGAACTTATTCATTATTTATAGTTTTTGATTATACAGTATCCCAGGAATCTTATAAATTTAATTGAAATATGTGATTGAGGTTATTGTAATGCCCTGCTGCGAAATGCCTAAGAACACTTTATCCTTTTTTTAAAATCTTATCCCTGTAATTATTAAGTAACGATGCCTCTCATCCGTTGATTCTAATAAGCTATTCCCAGCAGCTAGCGTGACCCTGGAGGTCGCTTGTAGCTTCGTGGCACAGCCCCCTCTAAGGTCGCTGTGTTCGTGGCTTAATCTTACCTTTACGGGGACGGTTTCTATAGCCATGCGCCTTAAGCTCCTGCTGTGGAGGCTTCCTCTTCTACAATACTCTACATGTACCCGCGGTTCTAGAGCTCGCGCTTAAGTCGCTGACCCTATGATGTGTATCCTGGCGTATGGATTACCACAAAAAGAAACCCTTTAATCCCTAAAATATTTCGTTTACACACAAAAAAAACTACTCTCAAAACAAGCTTATAGTAATGCTCAAACAAATAGCCTTATTTTGAAACTAACTTGCTTTATTTCGTGACTAAAATATATTCATTTTTAAACTACTACTGGTTTTAAATTATATCATCAAGTTAATCAAAATTATGTTCATAAAGAGATTACATCATCATCATAACAAGATAATCTTATACTTGTTTTAAAAATAAGTATTGTGGTCAAAGTGAAATATACTATGATGGGTTTAAAAATAAGAATAAATTTGTATTCTCACAGCGAGCACAAAGACAGTCTTATGCTTAACTTGAGTAAAATCTAAACCCTTATTATTTCTTTGATGCTATTTGCATCACGTGACCTCTTGTTTTGCGAGGAAACGACCGAAATACGTTTACTTTAGTCGTTATTTAACATCCACGCAGAGGTCGCGCGTCGATGCTCACCGATGCTGGTAGTGTGTGTTCTATTTTGCGCGTTTTGTGTAATAATGTGATGGAGGAAATTTTATATTCGTTATAGTTATGGTTTTTTATTACCTGTTTTTTTTTAATAAAACCAAAAGCAATAAAAAGTGGTTTTATTTATCAGTTATCTGTTAGGGCTATATTCAGATCAGATACTACCTAAGGTAATATCACAATATTTGTTACCTATGTCACAAAGACATTTTAACTTGACATTGTACAATTCTATTGACTGCGGTGAGCTTATCCTATCTGACCTAAATAATATAGTCCTTTCAGATCTATCTGTTTCAAAACTACATGGTTTTAAATTTTACTCTATCTAATAATAAACTAGTTTTAAGATGATAATAAATTGATTTGTCTAGTTTCGCTGAGAATGTAGGATAGTCACAAATTGAAGATACAAATAAAATATATGTGCTCAAATGCAACTTCGTATATTCAACTTAATAATAACTCATACTCAAAACGAAAATAACGAATATTTATTCTTAGAATACTTTGAATCAAACCAATATTAACGTATACTATATCTGCAACTAAAATTATTGATAGGTTGATCATTTATTTTTATTACCCTAAAACTAAAGTAGAGTCAAGTTAAAATAATGTAGTATTAATTTAAAACTATATTTTGATGCTAAGGTATTTTCTATTTAATTTTACTTTAGCATTGCTCCTATTCATGTATATGATAGTTTCAGTTTGAAACTTTTAGGTTCAACTGGATAGGTACTAGATTTTTTTGTGTGTAGGCACACACAAGGTCGTTTTTTTGACAACATATTTTTGCGCCTATTCGATATTTTTTCCGGTGGTAACAAAATACCGGATATACGGCTAATAGAATTTTCTCTCAGTGCAAACTTTGTGACACCCTATGTTTTGAGCGCACAATACACTACAATACTTAGCTTCTGCATGGTGATCTGCTTGTTTGTCAAACTTAAAATCATTACAAAAATTGCAAAATAAAGTTATTAAATGCATACACAAATTACCACATTTACAACCAACTGTTAATCTATATCAATGATTCCCAAAGTGGTCCAGGTGGACCCCCAGGGGTCCGCGGGAGATTCGACGGGGGTCTACGTTGGCGTGACAAAAAAATGGGGGTTCACAATTCGTAAGCGGGGGTCCACGAAAATTTATCTGGTTCAACATTTAATTGCCCTGCATGATGACATCAAAATTAGATTTGAAGATATTTGACGAAACTGAAGTGGAGAATGTGATATTACAAGAGGAGCTACTCGACATTAATACTAATGAGGAGCTGAAGGTGAAATTTAAAAGATGGTATCAAACATTTTGGCTGCAGGCAGAAATACCCGAAAAATATCCTGGACTGTGGGGAATTGCGAGAAAGCTTTTGATAGCGTTTCCCTCGTCATATCTTGTCGAAAAAAGTTTTAGTGTCGTTACAAACGTTTTAAAAAAAAAGGAGCAGATTGAATATCACAGAACGGGTAGATTTGCGGTTATTCCTAACAAAACTGAAGCCAAATGTTGATAATTTGCTGTCAATCCATGAAGTACATCCCTCCCATTAAAATTATGACTGTTTGGTGATTGTCATTATATATATATATATCTATATATATACGTTACTAATGTTTAATTTTTTAATTATATTACGACTATTATCATATTACAATGTAATGTAAACCTTGCAATGTAATATAATAACAATAGTAATTAACAGTGTAATAATTACATATATGAATAAATACAACACATCAAGAAAATATACTATTTTTTTTTTAATTTTTACCACTCCGGGAGTTTTCTAAATAAAATAAGTGAGAATTGATTGGTTTCTTGTGCTGTGAGTAGATGCTAAAAAAGTAAAGTTGGATGTAATCAATTTTTTGATTGGCCAACTTTACTTTTTTGACATCCACTCACAGCACAATCAATTAATTAATTAACCAATTAATTCTCACTTTTTTTTCGAAAACTGTTAATTTGTGGTTAGAACTCAGCTGCAACGCAAATTTTCATAGTTAGATCTAATCTTCACATTTTTTGTCGGGTTTTGGGAATATGGTAGAAATGTAGCTCCAGGGGGTCCACCGAATCCAGCAAAATTTTTAAAGTGGTCTATGAGAAAAAAAAGTTTGGGAACCTCTGATCTATATAGACCGAAGGGGTATTTACACGCTCAAAACATTTATAAATTAAAAATTGGTATTCTAATTCACTCTATTATTTTAAAAGAAAAAAAATCAAACATAACACTTCAGGAGAATAAGATGTTACATGACATAACACCAGACGTTGTATAAATTACCAAACTATACCAGTAAAAATAATTTCGGAAAAAATCGCTTTTATATGACGGAATAATAAAATATAACAATCTTCCAAAAAATATCAGAAAAATTAAAAAATTGGCAACTTTTAAAAACTAAAGAGATATATACTAAATTAAATTATTTATACTATTTTTTTAAATTAATTTTATTAATGAATTTAATTGGATTAGGTAACTTTAATTTTTTTTATTGTTATTTTTTTTAATGGTTATTATTTTCTATATTATGTTGTCACTTTCCATGTAATGAACTGTAAAAGTTGGTTTGGAATAGAGACATTTTGAAAGTTAAATCTTATCTTCAAGGCATAAAATGATTCCGCGCAATCGTTTACTCACCCGGTACATAAACAGTATGCAACTTTTAACTAACCTGTAAATAATCTTGGGTTGATACTGGACTTAAAACAACCTCGTTCTCTTCTACATTAGTCCGTTCGTCATCAGGATAAATGGGGGAAAGTTCTGTCTGAGAGACACCATAGAATGGGCCAGTATTTTCCCCAATATCATTTAAATATATTTTTGATTGTTCGGATTCGGGGCATTGGTAGGCGACATTATTCTTTGAAACGTTAAATATTGAGTGATCCAAACCATCTTCTTGTCCCTAAAGATTTTAATCATGAATGAAATAAGGCATTTTATTGGTCTTTTCGACATTGTTGTAAAAACATAGATTTTTTAAAATGGAATGCCATATATTTTTTTTTCTACTGACGTTTTATAATAACCTCTTTTCGATTGTCATTATGGTTTTTTAATAACCTCATTTTAAGCGCAGCGTCCTTAAAAAACTTTTAAGCACGTTACCAGGAGCAACGTGCTTAAAAGTAACGCAGGTAATTATTTACAATTAAAACGTAACCACAGACTAGGTATAATTTAATATTTTTTGGCAAGTGTCAATTTTTGAAAGGGGCAAATGAAACAGCTAATAATAAGTAATTATTTACAAATAATATCTATATAAACACAGACTATAGTTTTACCTATTTATTATAAATATTAACAGTACAGTTACTTATATTATTAAAATTAATGCTGGGGTAACCTAAAACAGTACGTTGAGATATTTCTCTTTGTAAAATTGATGAGGAATTTGAACTTGAAATAGAAATAGAATCTGCAACAGCAATATCAATTAAACCCATGCCACTAGTAATGCTGGTAGAACACTCGGATTCATTAGATTTAACACGTTTGTTGTTAGAGTCCAAAGATTTTTCACCAAGAATTTTTTCGGAAATTTTTCTTTTATTTTCTAAAGAATCGTCTATATACCCCTCAGCCACGGTATTTGACCGCCAACCTCCATGTCGCTTTAGCATCAATATATCCGCTCCAGAGTCAGCTAAAAAAGTTGCTGAAGATCTTCGAAAGCAGTGGCCTGTATATTCTTTAGCGTTTGGAAACTCCAAGAACTCAGCAATTTTCTTTGGTGTTGCTCCAATGGTATTAATACCCACTGGAAGTCTGGAACATTTGGAGTTTCTGTATGCGATAAAAAATCTTTCATGGGTTATGTGTGCTGGACGTAACTGCGCGTACTTTCGGAAAATATTCAAGAAGTTGATGCCGTCAATAGAGCCTTCGCTAATTACAAAGCTTCTTGCAACATTTGTTTTAGTGTTTGGAATGGATATTTTAATTAAAGACTCCGAAATTTCGATATTATTCATATTTAAATATGTGAGTTCTTCTCTGCGACATGCTCCAGAGATTCCCACAATAAGTATGATTTTGTCCAATAAATAGTTCTTATCGTCTGCTTCTTTGACAAACCTTTCTATTTGTTCCTTTGAAAAAACTTTCGACTTTTTGGGTTTATTACGTAGATTTTCTTTTCAAAAATGCGATTAGATTTGTAAATGTCTTCATCTCAACATTTTTATTCAAATAAACCATCGTTCGAAGCATTGAGTAAGTACTCCACAAAGTTGATGGCTTATAGGCATCGGATAATAGTGAAAAATATGCCAAAAAGACTTTTTCTGATAAGTTTTTTACCTTTTTTTCTTCACACCATTTTTTGAATTTTTGGTATGTGCCCTCATACAAACTTCTTGATTTTTGGGGAACAAGGTACACCATTGCCTCATTTGCGGCATTTTCAATGTCTGAGTCCTCTAAATCACTCATTTTTACTTTTATATTTGTCGCAGTGTCGCAGTTTTTGACAAAAAAATCTTTAGAATTTTTTTTGACAACTGTCGATTTTTTTGACATGAAAGGTGTAAATGAAACATAGATAATAAAATATTAGTAAAATTAAGTTTTTTATTATAAAACCTCAGTAGAAAAAATATTGTATACAATTCGTTACGAAACAATGTCTTTTAGTCACTTTGACGTGTTATCCAACTCGGCTTTGCCTCGTTGGGCAATTTTCACGTCGCGTGCCTAAAAGACACTCATTTCGCAACTTATTGTATAAATAGCTATTATAGTGTTAAAGCTCCTATGGGTTCTTTATGTAATTCCAATAATGTTTGCCGACGTTGCCAAGCATTAATTTTTGGGGAAAAAGAAGTTTATATGAAAAGGTGTAGATTTTGACTATTAATCAAGGCTTTCTAAGAAAAATTCGGGTAAAGGATGTCCTTGCATGTAGAATCACTAAACATTTAATGGAATGAACATAAATAATTCAGGGTGTTCAAATTTGGATTCAAACTAGATTGCACAGGAAGAAATAATAATAACTACTTGTTATGTTTCACAAATTTAATCAGTTTCCTGACACGTGTTTCGGCCCTTTCGGGTCATTTTCAAAGGAGTACAAAAAGATACTAAATTCTACGTGACATTACAAAGGTATTTATATCGTTATGGTAACTATAAACATGTCATAAAATTAAAATTAGGATTAAAAGATTGAATGGTCAACTGTGGGTTTTCCAAATTTATTAAAGGTACAGATACATATTTAGTCCTAAATAACTGTGCTATTAAGAATTAGGGAAGCACCTGAAGATATTTCGGTTTGATTATTCACAACATTACATTTGTTTTTTATGGCTTTTTTGATAGCTATTGTTTCTAGTAGATTTAGTTTTCTGCTGTTATTGTGTATGTATATGGGTTTTATGTTGTTAGAGATTGAGTGATTGTCTTTAATGCAGTGATCAGCTAACCCTGTTCTATTTTGTTTTTTTTAAATAGATGTTTTGTGTTCTTTAAGCCTGGTGTCAAAATTTCTACTGTTTGTCCAATGTAGATAGCCTCGCAGTTGTTGCATTCTGTTTGGTAGACCCCACTTTGTAAAAGTTTGTTTTTAGTTTCTATTTTAGCATTGGATATGTGTTTGTGTAAGTTCTTTTTATTGACTAGTATAGGAATGATATTAGGGTTTTTAAGTTTTTTGGACATTTTTTGGCTTGTGTTGCCTGTATATCTTATTGAGCAGTATTTGTCCTTAATGGGAGTGAGATGTTCTTTGTAAAGAAGTTTTTGTGTGTTTTTTCTTTGTTTTTTCTTTATTATTTGGTGTATGATTTTTGTTGGGTAAACGTTGTTTGTGGCTATTGTTCTTATGCTGTCTAATTCTTGTTTGTATTGGATGTCTGAGAGAGGAATGTTAACTAGTCGGTGTACCATGTTATTGAATGCAGCTAGTTTTGTTTGTTGGGGGTGCTTTGAGTCTGCGGGTATGACTATATCTGTGGTAGTTGGTTTTCTATAAATTTGGTAGGTTAATTGATTTTGTTAGTTTTTCATTATTGTGAGGTCTAGGAAATTAATTGAGTTGTTTCTTTTTCTATGTAAATTGTATTCTATGGTTTAGACTATTAAGATGATTGAGAAATTGGTGTAATTGTCGGTCCGTACCTGTCCAAACACAAAACACATCGTCGACGTACCTACGCCAAAAATGTATGTTTTTAATTAGAGGATTTTTTATGTTAAATTAAATAATTTGTTTTCGAAATATGCCATAAAAAGTTCAGTTAACAAAGGTTGATAAGGGGAAGCCCATCGGTAGTCCCTCCTTTTGTAAGTAAAATTTGTCATTGAACCTGAAATAGCTTTGGTTTATGCAAAGGTTGGTTAGCGCAGTTATTTCATCTATATTAACTGCGGTGTGGCTATTGGATAGATTGTTGTGTATAATGTTTTTTAGTTCGACTATTGGTATTGAAGTGAATAGGCTCTTCACATCGAAGGAAACTAGGACGGAGTTGCTGGGGATGTTAATATTTTTGGTTTGTTCTATAAATTCAAAAGTGTTTTTTATTGCATATTTCGAGGAACAATTGATGATTTTAGGGAGATAGTTATTAAGAAACTGGCATAATTTGTATGAGGGAGCATTGATATAGGTGACTACTGGTCTTTTGGGTACCTATGTTGGATTTGTGTAGTTTGGGTTGTCCGTACAGAACCGGAGCTGTCGGGTTCATGACATTTAATTTGTACGTTTCATTGTTAGGTAATACTTATACTGTTGGTTGTTTTAATTTCTTTAATTATTTCGTTTTGAAAGGAAATTGTCGGGTCTTTCTTAAGCTGCTCGAAGTTATTTTCTCGAATGAAATTATTGACTTTTGTTATGTAAACTGTTTTATTGCGATGGACAAATTCATAGTTTTGCAGATGATACTACAATTTTTTATACCGATACAAATTGGGAAAACTTAAATAATAAAATTAAAAAAGATTTTTAAATTATAAAAAATTAGTTTGATAACAATTTGTTAACAATTCATTTTAATAAAACAAATTATATTCCATTTACTTTAAACCTAAATAACCTACCAGAAAATATGAATAGTATTCAAATAAATTACGACAATGACAATTTTTTAAAGTTAATAAAATAAAATATTTAGGAATTATTTTTGACAGTAAATTAAATTGGAATTTTCACATAGAGTACTTAATTAAAAAATTAAGAAGTTTACTACCGATTTTTAAAAACATTAAAATTTTTTTTAATGTAAGACATATGGAAATATTATATTACGCGTTAGTTAAAACTCATTTAAATTACGGAATTTTAGGTTGGGGAGGAATAAATAGAACTTTAGTTAAAAAATTAGAAATATTACAAAAAAGGTTTCTAAAAATTATATATAATAAAGATTATCTTTATCCTTCAAAAGAATTATATTATAAAAAGTTGAACATAAGACAACTTTACATTTAGAACATCTTAATATATATATTTAAAAATAAAAACCTTATACAATTTAAAAACCATAATCATATTACACGCCATAAAAATGAAATAACCATAAAACCTAAAATAAATAAGTCCATAGGACAAAAAAATTTCAAATATTTATGTTTTTATTTAAACGATTATTTACCCACAAAAATTAAAAAATGGATTTCATTAAAAAAATTTAAAGTCGAAATAAAAACATGGATATTAAAAACAATTTGAAAATATTTTTAGAAATGCTTTAATTAATTAATATTGTACTGAATAATTTATATAAGTAATATTTTTTACTTAAAAATTATAAATTAATAATTTTATTATAGGTAATATCTATATTTCTTCAAAAAGCTGCGTTTATACTATAAATTAACATTTTTAATTTAAAAAACTTGATTTTTAATGCATATTTATGATTTATGATTTTACATACTAAAACAAAAAATAAGATTTGCCCCTAACAAGCTTAGCTTCAGGGGATTGAAGAATAAGTTTATCGAAGACAACATAAACATATTTATTATATTATTAAATTTTAAATAAACTCTCTAGTCTTTATGAATAATTTGTGACAAACTTAGATATTTTCTATGTCAGTTTTCTTAATTCTTTTAAATGGAACACCCTGTATTTGATTGTTTCGTTAAAAAAGCTTTAAGTTTCCTGTTTCCTTTAATTTGATACCATAATGTGAAACTTTATTTCAAGCGATGTCTAATGTCATCAAGATGCTCTAAAAATTTATTTAAAAAAATAGTTTCATAAAGTCGTCACGGTGGATCTTTGCCCGTGCGTCATCAATCAACGATCAGGACTCAACGTGGTTAATAACTCTGCATCCTTATTTAAGACAGTAACAAGTTTGAATAAAAGCATAAAAGAACGTCTCCAAGATTCCGCAATAATATAATGTGCTTGACAAGAATAAAACTATAAACGTCAATTAATTACTTTTTTCTACAACTGTCAAAAAAAGATGACTTTTTTTGGTTACTATGGATGCACAAAACGTCTCTTTCTTTCACCGTAAAAAAATGTCATTTTTTCACCGTGAAAAAATGATATTTTTTCACGGCAAGCTCAGCTGATTGATGTTTTCGTATAAAAATGCAAAAATTAATTTCCAAAACATTTTTTATAAAAAAATTTATTATTAAAGTGAATTAAATTAACAATATTTATTAGAATAGTAATTAACGGTGAAGTTCTCTTCCTTGCTACATCCTCCTTTGTTAATACTTTAGACTTCTTTCCTCTATATCCAATGGATTTGCTCTTTTAAAATGGAACCAATTTAGTAAATCGCTGCAGATCAATATTTTTCTTTATGTTTAGGGTACTTTTAAGCATCGAATAGGTACTCCATAGTGTAGGTGGCTTTAAAATTTTCCACTTTTTCTCCAAATAACAGAGCAAAACATTTTCTGTTACTGTTTTTACTTTCTTTATATTGCACCATTCGCGAAACTGAGTGTACACTTTCTTATATTTGATTCTTGATTTTACGGGCAAAAGATTTGATATAACGATTTCTGCCGCATCCGTAATTTCGTGAGGCGTCTCCCTATCACTTTTAGACATTTAAACGGTATCAAACTTGAGCAAACAACTATAAACTTTTGACACGAAAAACGATAGATTTGACAATCATTAAAATTTAAACAATTCTAGGTTTCCATAGTAATGGGAACAGGTGTAAGAAATAATACCTTAAATAAATTATGATTTTAGATTTTTTTTTCTAAACACGATAAAAAATAGTTAACAACAAACAGTTGTAGAAAAAATGTTGTTTTTATTTCGCGCGCAAAAGTGTTTTTATGGCACATTTGATTGAATTTTTAACCTCGACCTAACGGTCTCGGTAAAAATTTACAATCTCATGTGCCATTAAAAAAACACCTATTTTGCGCACTTAATACAAAAATAACTATTTTTAATTGTTTAGTTGACAACCGTTGTATTTTAGAACGTCATTGTCAACCTTATTTTGATCTGCCAATCTAATTCGTATTTTGTAAATTTGTGTGCCTTAAAACTGTTCCTTTTTCTAAAAATAGTTCTTTTTAGAGCTAATTATACCCACCATCTGTTTTGGCGGTAAGTATTTATGGATTTTTATAATAATTTATTTATTTTAAATACCTATTCTAACCGTGAAAGTTCTTTGAAAAGTTTACGGCAGTGGCTAACTAAATTCCCTTAAATGAAAGTATGTCAAAAATTTGACTTTTGCGATTTTAATAGTCAATAAAACACCAAACTTTTCTAGATTTTAAGCTTTAAAAATAGTATTAAATGTATTAACATTTGTTTGTCAATTTCTTTTAGATAATAGAGAATGCCGGGCAAAACTCTTAAGACACAAGCCCGACAATTTGTGCTCAATCTCTGTGAGTAGGTACTTTGAATTTGAGAAAGCAAATGGGGGACCTTTAGAGCATATTTCATCTGTTCAGGACTATTCTAAACCAATAAATTATAGCATCATGCACTTCCAGTGCTTGGAAAATTCTTTAAAAAATTCCTTAAAAAATACATGAAAGAACACGTGCAGCAAAAAATACCAATTTGGACTATTTGAACTATATTTAAAAGTACAGGTTGTTACAGAAACATATTTAAATATATTAAATTATAATAAGAGAAGGATTCTCTATAGGTATATCCAAAAAAATAGTGAAAAAAATGTGTATAAACATGGATCCGCAAACGATTCGTTTCCGAGATACAGCTGTTAAATATAATTCCCCTTTAAAATAGAATGTTAGTTTAAGATTTCAATAAATGTATTGAAATTCATTTTTAGCTGGGAATTAATGGGTTAGACTGCGTTAGAGTACGAATAAACCCCGAGAGAAACTCGGAATTATAAATAATTTTTCGGGATATTATGTAGGTACGTCAAACGGTAGGCAGGCACGTCCATTTTATGAACTTAGACTTAGTGTTGACTTTTTTCGTCTCGTAATTTTGATTTGATTCATACGATTTTGATGACGTGAAAGTAATGACGCACGGGAAAAGATCCACTGCGGCGACTTTATTTGGGGTTTAGTTTTTAGTTAGCCGTACAGGTTGGTTACATAAATAAAACTTGATGTTCGGAAAACAGGAAATGAGAAATTTAATTTAAATACCAGGATAAAAACCGAAATCAACGTGTGAAGATTGAATCGAGAGTCCCCTTTCAGGTCACCAAGCAACCCTCCAGTGGACTATCCGAGGCAGTAAAAATACATCTGGTGTTTATTGAGTATTGAGCAATAAACAGCAATAAACATTATGGTATTTCCTAACGAATAATTTTTAACAAATGTTATAGACTTTAAACTGAATAACCTGACCATAAACCTGAAATTTACAAAAGCTTTCTAAACTAAAATTATACAGGGTGTCGTAAACCGCCACAAGTAGAAGACGAGACTTAGGTATGGTATATTATTAAATATTCTAAAGGTCAATCCGTACCTATGCATTTTCACCCTGCATTTTTAACCCTGGATCAAAATTGCATGAATGTTGGGATTCACATTTAGGCATTTCAGCGTGAGTAAAAGTTGCAACGTTTTTTTCACCCTTGAAAAAGAACAAGTTCTAATTTATTATTTGCACACCCCTATGCGATTTTGTCAAAATTCCCTAGAAATTCGGTTGGTGAAATTGATTTATAAATATAACTTCGCTTATTTGACAAAAAAATAAACAAGACATATTGTGTCGGTTTTCAGTTTTAACCATATGTTGTTATAACCGCTTTTTTCTGATGCTTATTGATTTTCGGGACGACTTATCTGTAGCAAACACTCCGTCATTGCCCTTTAGAAGTGTATCAAAATTTACCGATTTTGGGTTCTTTCAAATTGCACCAATATTAAAACGAAAAATTACCAACAACGAAATTTCAAAAAAAAATCATTATTGTGGACATACAGCGTGTCCAGAGAAGTTCTAGACATATGGGAATTTTTTTATTGTTCATTTTACGAAAAAAAGTTAGTCTTTATAAAAATTTCTGCTTGATGCGCAAATAATATTGACATATCAAAACCTAAGATATCATGTACAGGGCGGCAAAAAAATATAGAAACACAGAATTACGTTAAGAGTACCCTCGATTTTTATTTTAGAACAAATTATTATAAGAAGACTTTACTAAGGACTACAAAACGCGGTCAGATAGAATTTTTCGTTGAAATATTTTAATTTACAGGGTTCTGTGTCCAATCCAAAGGCAAAATGTGTAACAATTTTTTTAAATCAAAATTCGTAATAAATTTATGAAAAGGAAACAGGGGTGTTCATTTATTCCTTTGTTAAATAAAATGCCCTTAAGATACATACCAAATTATTGCACTGGGGAAAAATATTTTTTCCCCAAATGGGGTGTTACTTTTGACTGGAAGGTGTGCAAAATTTGAAATGTAGTGTGCAAAATGTAACCTAGCAATAATCCATAAATCTTAAATATGCCATTTCGTATTTTTCTCTGGACTTGGCTAGTAACAAGTTTAGAGTCACTAAAGCTGCAATATCCTTAACATCTGGCGGAGTCCCCCGTCCAAGTACGTCGTCACTTTCCATTTTTTTCGTCATTTTTAGGAAACAAACTAAACTGACTTGTCAAGCAACCGCAATGCTAAGCATAGGCGATCTATTAGGTTGTTTTAATTTATTTTTTATTAGGAACAATCATTTTATTTTTGTATTTATTATAATCTCTTTTCGATTGCAGAAAAATAGTCGATATGTGCACCTCGTAGGAAAATCATATTCTCGGCCCCGGCCACTTGCTGGCCTCGGCTGCGCCTCGTCCACCAATATTTATCCTCGTCCGAGAATATGCTATTTTTCCTACTAGATACAGAATATACTATTATTAATTCTTCTTGCGGGAGATTTAAATTCCTACTTAAGTTTACTTAAAACAGCCATACTTTGAAACTGTCAAACATTTGCACTGTCCCAGATTACCCTCAACATTTAGACGACTTAAAAAAAATTCACAGATCTTGCACCTTACGCAAGCATCCTATGTATTGAAAATACCTGACACAGCTTTAAAATTTTAATGACCTATGTCATGTAATTAAAGCCCACATTCTAATTTGGATTTTGTCCCATTACGTTTGGGACACCCTGTATATTAATTAAAACATATTATAAATAATCCCAAAAAAACGAAAACAAAAATAAAAGTTTGACACCCTTTATCTTGGTTGTTATCAATTTTGGGATAATGCAAGTTTAAATAAATCGCGTTATTTCGCCTTAAGGAGCCTGCTGTTGCTCTGTGTCCCATTACGTTTGGGACACCCTGTATATTCACTAAAACATATTATATTAAATGTATGGTTTTATTTCTAAGAATAATTAATATAAATTTGTTTATAAACAATAATATTCACATAGCAGACCAACCAAGGTGAACTATAAATAATCCCAAAAAAACGAAAACAAAAATAAAAGTTTGACACCCTTTATCTTGGTTGTTATCAATTTTGGGATAATGCAAGTTTAAATAAATCGCATTATTTCGCCTTAAGGAGCCTGCTGTTGCTCTGTGTCCCATTACGTTTGGGACACCCTGTATATTAACTAAAACATATTATATTAAATGTATGGTTTTATTTCTAAGAATAATTAATATTAATTTGTTTATAAACAATAATATTCACATAGCAGACCAACCAGGGTGAACAATTGCCTTATATTCAATCGGTCATATTGTCTAAGCCTACTTATGCTATGTTTTTAAATTATACTTATTTACCCAAGCGTTCAAAATAGACCATGAAGATTTTCATGAGATAAGTAGGGGGCAAAATATAACCAATCACCCGGTACAATAACATTTTCTGAAAAATCAATAATAAAAAAATTATCCCATTTGTTAACCAAATTTGGGCGGACCCTGTAATATGCAATTATTGTGCTCCAACTTTTTGCCTCCCGCTTTTTTTTTTCGATATAATATTCCGATTTAAATAACGTGAACTTACCTTAGTTATAACTTATCTCAATAAAACACTTTTTAACAAAGTTACTATGGCGTTCTTTAAAACACAAACTAAACTAAACATTATTCATTATTTACTTGCCGACTTTACGCTGATTCATATTTATATTTCTACCAAGTATTATCAGAGTATTATGTTACAAGACCGATCTAGATATTGCGCTGCTGGCCGCGACAGACGGCAGAGTGACATCGACATGAGCGACATCGACATGCAATGCAAAGTTTGCGTAAACACGATCCTAATAGTATTTTCAATACTAAAAATAGGTAAATTTTAGTAATTTAAATTACTCTCTTTTTAAAATTGTTTGTATACATATCTATATTTGATTACAATTCTTTTCATACATCCATCTTAATCATTAACCAGTTTTCAGTTGTTATTTATCACATTCCCGTTTTTTTGTAAAAAAATAAAAAGCTTTGGTGTTCCGTCCTACCCGACTTTCCCCTATGTGTGTACTATTTTTTGTTTCGGATAGTGTTAAAAACATACCAAAGTGGAGTGTAGATCTTGGAATATGATTTGCGAATTATGAGGTGTCCCACCGATCTTGGTCATCTCATCGTTATACTTGTTTACGTGTTTGTTCAGATTGGCCACGGTCAATTTTTTTTGAAATTTTAATTTCGTTAACTTGCATTCCAGGTCGTACTTTAGACGTACTCTTCTATCTATACTGGGGAATTTGGGATCCTGAAAAGAACACTTATTTATGCACTTTATTAAATCAAATTAATTTGCGCAGATCGCTGAAAAATTCAGCATTAATTATTATAGTTTTCCTCGATACATTATGTTAATCTTGCGTTAGTTTTTTTTATGTTCGAAAAATGATATGGACTATGAAGAAACATTACTTATAGACCAGGGCTGAAGCCTTTGAAAATGGTAAAAAGTGAAAAAAAAATAATAGTAGGATGAAACCCATTAGAAAAGGAAGAGAATAATATAACAAAACTGAAAGGAAAAATAATTTACGGGCGATCCGAGGTCGGGAAGTGGAAGGGGGTGAGTTTTTAAGGGGAGAAAACGATTTATCTCGATTTCCCGCAAAACTACAAGTCCTATGGAAAAACGTTAAATAGCAAAGTTGTAGATAATAAAAAGGTCTACAACTTTGAGTTTACACTTTTTTCACATAACCTCAAAATTTATGTGAAAAATTCGAATAACCAAGTTTTTGTTTTTATATTTTTATCTTTTACAAAAAAATTTTTTTTTCACGAAATTTGGTGAAAACTTACCTTTTTATGTCCCAAACACACTGTAATTTTTTTGATTTAAAATATTAATTTTTTTACCTTATTTTGCCTTTATATCGAAAAAGCACCCTAATTTTCAATCGAAAATTCCTACGTCAAAATATCTGCTTTTTAAAAAAGTTTGTTCGTCGAAATCTCTACTTTCTGATGGTGTAAAAAAATATACATTACTATGGCAAATGTGATGAAATCCCCTTTAAATCCTACCTTTAATTATATTTAGAACAACTATTTTCGATGTTTTATGGATTTGTAATTTTTTTGTTTATCAATGTAACATGGAATCTTACGTTTTTTGAGTAATTTAAGTATACATTTTAATAAATAGCTTAAAATTGTACATAATGATTAAAAAAAATTTTCGAATTCGAGTTTTTTTCGTTTCTTTGCATTTTTTAAGAACATTTACCATAGTAATGTATATTTTTTTTACACCATCAGAAAGTAGAGATTTCAACGAACAAAAAGCCCACCGACTTTTTTTAAAAAGCTGATATTTTGACATGAGAATTTTCGGTTGAATATTAGGGTGCTTTTTCGATATTAAGTCAAAATAAGGTGAAAAAATAAATATTTTAAATCAAAAAAATTACAGTCTGTTTAAGACATAAAAAGGTAGGTACGTTTTCACCAAATTTCGTAAAAAAAAATTTTTTTTGTAAAAGATAAAAATCAAAAACCAAAAACTTGGATAAGTATTTGAATTTTTCACATAAATTTTAAGGTTATGTAAAAATAGTATAAAAGCAAAAGTTGTAGATCTTTTTATTACCTACAACTTTGCTATTTAACGTTTTTCCATAGGACTTGTAGTTTTGCCGGAAATCGAGATAAATCGTTTTCTACCCTTAAAAACTCACCCCCTTCCACTTCCCGACCTCGGATCGCCCGTAAATTATTTTTCCTTTCATTTTTGTTATATTCTCTTCCTTTTCCAATGGGTTTCATCCTACTATTATTTTTTTTTGGTTCCAAAAATTATCTAACCTGGTCTATTAATGGTTCCATTGATTTAAAACGCGATAAAAGTATGCCAAAACAAATAAAACATGTATTATTTTTTTTAAAGTAACCACTAAAGGGAGTAAAAAATGAATATAAAAATTTTTTGGAAAAGAATTTTTTTAAATGGATTCATTAAAAATTTTAAACAAAAAAATATTTTTTTTAATTTCTAAAAAATTATTACGAAATTAGAATTAAATCGAAAGGTTCTGGGTTCAAATCCCAGCGGAGGTGTAAAACTTTTTCAAATTTTAAAAACTTTGCACGCTGATTAACATTTTTTACTTATATTTAATGCAGACTTCAAAAACTAGCATTTAAAAAAAACTATATTTATCTGTGTCGGTTCGAAAATTATTAATTGTATTTTTTTTATCGAAACGTACTAACATTTAAATAATATTTTTCTTTATTTAAAAGGTGTCCAAAAAGGCAAAATAAAAGTTACTTTTGTCTTACATTGGTTGATTGGGTAAGTTGTGCTTGGAACTCGTCCACGTATTGTAAAACTTCTAGGGGCCAGATGTTTCGGACCATGTAGATGCCGTAGCCTCGCAAAGTCGTGGTTCCTGGTACCAGATTGAACTTGTACTCCAGTTTCATTGTTTTCGGGTTTGTTGGGTCTCCGGATGGTATAGTCTGCATTTGCCAGCTGTATAAACAAGAAAATAAACGTATTTTTATGTTTCAAAGATATAAAATACTTTTTAATTAAAAACTAGTTTTAAATTTGTCATTCGTTTTTAGTAGATATTTCTTAGTCCACTGTTTAATATTTTCATTAAGGTGGGAGTATGCTTGCCAACCTATAACCTATTTCGCGTAGATTTATTTATGTTTTCTAGCTTTTATACAAAATTTAAAGAAAATCAGTATCGACTTGATATTCTATAGGTAATAATTGACATATTTAATAAATATCAAGGAACTTCTTAACTTATTTTAGGATAATTGTATAGCGAAAAATATCGGGTAAGATTTTTTTTAACATTATTATGTCATTGTCACTCATGGTTCTTTCAGTATACAATTCTCTCAAAATTAGCAATGAAATAAATAGATATTTTTGTAATATATCAGATATTACTTAAGTAATGTGCCGACGATACTGATTTTATTTAAATGTTAGTTTAAAAAATAATAAACTTGAAAAAACAAAGCGAAATAGATTATAGGTTGGCAATAAATTGAACGACGTTGAGAATTCAACCTTAAAACGCCTATTATAAGTTTTTTTTATATTTTTCCTTTTTTTTTTCAAAAAAAAAATCTGTGGGTGATAGAGACCACTTGTATTTTAATTAGTTATTTCTATATAAAAACTAAGCTCAACAAACAAAAATCACGTCATCACAAATTTCATGCAGGCCTGTGTAATCTATAAATCTGTGACTTTAATTTCTATTTTTTTTTTGGTATTTGTAGGTGCTTGTTATTTCTACTTCTTGTTTCATAAGAATGGTTTATATAATTTTTTAGTTTGGTTGTTTTATGAATATGGATACAGGTAAATAAAATATACAAGTTGCGAACGTTAAAAATGTTTTCAGAATATAGTAAATGTGTCGGATATATCTTTTTTTTTTTTATTAATTACTTTTAAAATATAATTTTGAACTACGCATAATTGATTTAGAGAATTTTGATAGAGGCCACCCCATACAATTATTCCATATATCTTATTAAAGACTCGATTAATGTTTTATAGATATTTATTAAAAGTTCTTTGTCAAATATGTCTCTTATTATGTAAAACTTATATATTAAAAGAAAAACTCAAAGTCTTCCTCCACAAAGTTTAATAGAATAAAAATATTCAACACAAGTCTCTACATGTTTTGAACGTAGAAACGTTTATCATCAGGAGACAGAAATTATATTTGGTGCTGATGGTTTTAGCAAAAGAGAAAATGGTGTCGAACCTTAATGGAGCTTTTATTTAATTAAAACTTGATGTTTAAAGTAGACATGATATAAAGAAAATTGAAGAAAGTTTAACCATACTGAGTATGTGAGAAGTCAGTAAATGGGGTCTAGACCAACCAAATAAACTGGGAAAGAAAAACCTTTTCTAAAAAGGTGTCGAAAGTTTTTTTTTTTTTAAATTTGTTATTTTATAAAAAAGGACATTTAAGTGGGTATGTGTCTAAAAGACATTGTGGGGAAAAATTTTTTGAAGAAAGTAAGGTAATAAATAGAAGAAACCATAGGTGTCGGTTAGTGGGGTACTGAGTTTTCAGGCTCAGTAACCCCGTGTGGGTTTTAATTTAAAAACCGTAAAAATTGACGAAAATTTGTACATTTTTTGAAAAATTTAAAGGAAAAGCAGCTGTACGCGTCCACGTGCTGTGACGAAGGTCTAACCGACACCTATGGTTTCTTCTATTTATTACCTTACTTTCTTCAACATTTTTTTCCCACAATGTCTTTTAGACACATACCCACTTAAATGTCCTTTTTATAAAATAACAAATTTAAAAAAAAAATAACTTTCGACACCTTTTTAGAAAAGGTTTTTTCTTTCCCAGTTTATTTGGTTGGTCTAGACCCCATTTACTGACTTCTCACATACTCAGTATGGTTAAACTTTCTTCAATTTTCTTTATATCATGTCTACTATAAACATCAAGTTTTAATTAAATAAAAGCTCCATTAAGGTTTGACACCATTTTCTCTTTTGCTAAAACCATCAGCACCAAATATAATTTCTGTCTCCTGATGATGAACGTTTCTACGTTCGAAACATGTAGAGACTTGTGTTGAATATTTTTATTCTATTAAACTTTGTGGAGGAAGACTTTGAGTTTTTCTTTCTTTCCCATACTTTCAACTCCACTTTAAGCATGGACTATTTCTTCAAATTATATATTAAAGATCGAATGTTTGCCGGATAAGGATATTTATATAATCAGTCTTGAGAAAGCTTGTGCATCGTGCGTTTGAGAAATTTGTTGGTGTTGATTCTGTGGTGCATAGAAATATTAGTCCAACTAGTTTTTATTATGTGGCGCCCGTGGGAAAATTATCGCTCTGTGAGAGCATAAATTATTTGCATCAAAGAGGGCCTTGCATCTTAGGACGTAATGCTTAGCCGTAGAGCTTAATACCTGTTGAGTGTCAGTAACTACCTGAATTAACAATCAATCAGTTATTCCGTCATCTTTGACAGTCGTTACAAGTAATTTGATTCATCGCTAATTTTTCCAATTTCTTGAACAATTCACACAATGGGCTTTATGGAACAGCACAAAACATTCATGGTTGAAGTGTATTTTCGAAACGGGGTTAGAGTAAATGGTGAGTGGCAATACAATCCGGATTTGTGCATCGACGATTTTCACGAACATTTTCCTAACGTTGCTTTTATTGCTGTGGATTTTTATCATTGCCTAAAAATAACCGTGGCTGTGTTTAGGGAAACAGGTTCTATACAACATAAAAAAGGAGCAGAAAGACCATCTGTAAAAACAGAACTTGTTGCAAACGTTCGTGAAATAATGCAAAATACGCCAACAAATTGTATAAGACGCCTGTCCCAAGAAGTGGGAAGATCTTATGGAACATGCAGAACTATTCTAAAGAAGCAGCTAAATTTATTTCCTTATAAAGTGCAAGTATTCCAAGAAATACAAGCCGCAGATTTTGAAAGACGCAGGAATTACTTTCAATGGTTTACCCAAAATTTATTGGAAAAAAATGATTTATTAGACCTGACTTTTTTGGGATGAAGCCTGGTTCCACCTCTTCGGTTATGTGAATTCTCAGAATACACGCATGTGGAGTAGTGAAAATCCCCATTTTATTTTTTTATAGAGTCCACATTGCACCCTCAAAAGATTGGTGTCTGGTTAGCTGTTTCCCGAAGTAGAATTGTTGGTCCTATATTTTTTTCCATGTTACAGCACAGCCGTATAGAGACAATATTTTGAATCCATTTATGGAGCAATTACTTGACGACGAACTACGTTTTGGATATTTTCAACAGGACGGTGCAATCGCCCATACAGCCGCCGAAACTATTAACTACTTACGCAATTTTTTCGACGACAGATTGATCAGTTTTCGGGGGTAAGTGCATCAAAATTACCGATAATTTTTGAATCAAATGTGTTTTTTTATAATTGCAAGAGTTTGTTCTCATATTTTCGTAAAATATGAAAACAAACGATTGCAATTTGTAAAAAAAACACATTGAATAAAAAAATTATCTGGTTATTTTTATGCACGAGTGTAATTTATTTGAATATTTCCCAAATTAATTAAGAACTCGAATCAAGTAAATTTAAATATTTTATTTAACAGAAAATACTAACAATAAAATTAAAATGCTTAAAAATTACAAGAATTGCAGTGAAAAGTACAATTAGTGTAATTAACAATATTTTGTTTTAAATTCGTAGACATGGTGGTTGATGCAGTTAACAAGCCAGAGCTTATTTAGGCGGGGGACTCTCTTGAGCTTGACGGTTGGTCATTGTCCCGCATTTTTTCAATCAAAAGCATATGGTGGTTCTCATCCATCTGAATGTAAGGCGTCAGTGACTTGGTATTTGAGTGTCCACTTAGTTTAATTAACTGTTGTTCTCCAACACCTTTTTTGGCAAGTTTTGATACCGGCGGTTGCTCGTATAATAATAAATTAGATGACGTTAATTGTCAGAATATTACATTTTTTGACATTTGTTAACAATAAAATCCCGCTTTGACGTTTCGTCAACAATATAAACTTGCGATGCAATTTTCGATTTCTGGCAGTGCTGTTTTCGCTGTAATTTTGCGAAAATTGCATTTCTCTTATGGGAACTTTAACATATGAGGGAAATATTCGAGCAGACATTGAATTCCCACCTAGATCACCTTGTTTAACGGTTACGAATAACTTCGTTTTTCCTCATTTAAAGAACACTATTTTTAACACCAGTTGCAAATTTAGAACAATTACAAGAAAGGATTATCCAAGAATGTGGTAAAATTTCTTCAGAGATGCTGGTCAACACTTTCGAAAATATGAAAAGACGTGTGAATTTATGCTTGTAGCATGGCGATGGCCAATTTCAGCAATTTATGTAATTATTTTTCTTTTTCTTTCTGTATATTCTTACTTTCTTAATTTTGTAAACAACAAAAATAAATTTGTATTTGTCTACTTATTTTATTACTCATTAGTTTGGCATATCATGTCATAATATGAATTTGACAATATTTTAACCTAGATTTGGTTAGATATATCGTCCCCATATCATCGTGATCTAAACCAACGTTTTTTAATCCAAGCCCTCTTTGATGCAAATAATTTTTGCTCGCACGGTAGAAGAAAACGAAATCAATTATCATTGAATGCAAAACAATTTGTTAAGAATGTGTATAAATCATTAATAAATAGAGGATTTATCAAGCAAGATGTTTTGAAGGAAACCTGTTTATTTACAAAAAAACGATGTCGATTTTCAACATAATCTCTATAAAGAACAGGTTGTAAACTTAAAATAAGGATAGATCAAGATGATATAAATACAACCTTCTTAACAGTACTACTCTTTACAGAGTCGTTTCTACAATGGGCTTTAAGTATCGCAATATAGACAAAAAACAAGTGGTAATGAACTCACAACGATTGCTGACTTGGCGATTTAATTACCTGCAGCAAATTAAGAAGTATAGATTAGAAAACAGATTTATATTTTACCTGGATGAAACATGGTTTCACATACACGATATACAGGGTGATTCAAAAGTACTTTGACAAACTTCGGGAGGTAATTGCTGGCAATATTTTAACATGAAAAGTTCTTATAAACAGTGGTCCTTGGCGACTTTGTTACGGAGATACAGGGTGTTGAAATGTTAAAAGAAATAGTAATTATTTTTAAATAACTCCTTAACGACTTATTTCTTTTTATGAAATTTTGTGAATTAAATAAGCATCTAAGGACACTTATTTTTAAAGTACAACACGTTCGTAAATTTAACCAGTGGCGTCGGTACAAAATAATACTATCATATTTTTTGTGAAAACTATGCTACACCACTGACTTATTTTATTTTAACTTTTTTCCTATAAATCCCCCCTTTATTTAGAACAAAAAAGATCAAGTGTATTTTTTTGATACGAGGGACGGTTTAAGCGTAAATTATTATTTTATTTGAATATACACAAATATTAAAAAATGTGTTTTAAACTGATCAACCACTCAAATATTTAAGTATTACAGCATTTTAACGAATACCTACATACATACAAACTTACTAATAAACAAATATTTATATGCCTAAGGAAGGTATCTGAGGATGCCTATTTTCTAAGTATAACACGTTTTCAGTGGCATACATATTTATTTTTTAGTATGTTATTTTTTAATATTTTGTATTTTGACAAGGCGGCTTTGGAAATGCTTTTTTTGTCGATAAATTAAAATATATTTTACAGTTAATTACCATTAAAAATAACAAAACTGAAGAAATAAAACTCAGTGGTAACTAACTGTCAAATATATTTTAATTTATCGACAAAAAAAGCATTTTCAAAGCCGCCTAGTCAAAATACAAAATATTAAAAAATAACATACTAATAAATAAATATGTATGCCACTGAAAACGTGTTATACTTAGAAAATAGGCATCCTCAGATACATTCCTTAGGCATATACATATTTGTTTATTAGTAAGTATGTATGTATGTATTCGTTAAAATACTGTAATAAATATTTGAGTGGTTGATCAGTTTAAAACACATTTTTTAATATTTGTGTATATTCAAATAAAATAATAATTTACTCTTAAACCGTCCCTCGTATCAAAAAAACACACGTAATCTTTTTTGTTTTAAATAAAGGGGGGATTTATAGGAAAAAAGTTAAAATAAAATAAGTCAGTGGTGTAGCATAGTTTTCACAAAAAATATGATAGTAACATTTTGTACCGACGCCACTGGTTAAATTTACGAACGTGTTGTACTTTGAAAATAAGTATCCTTAGATGCTTATTTAATTCACAAAATTTCATAAAAAAAAAATAACTCGTTAAGGAGTTATTTAAAAATTATTACTATTTCTTTTAACATTTCAACACCCTGTATCTCCGTAACGAAGTCGCCAAGGACCACTGTTTATAAGAACTTTTCGTGGCAAAATATTGCCAGCAATTACCTCCAGAAGTTTGTCAAAGTACTTTTGAATCACCCTGTATAGTGTTTAAAGGATGGGTCGATTTAAGTTCAAACTATCTAACGAAAACACCTTTAAATAAAGGAAAAATAATCACACTAGTTCACGCTGGATCGGAAGATAGATATGGATGGGTACCAAACTGCTTGCTATTGTCTGCAAGAATATTAAGAATTCGAGCTTGGATTACCATGCACAATACACACAATAATACAAGTGCTGAGCTGAAAACTGATTTAAAAATTACCTTTTAAAAAATATCTCCGACAATAGTGTGACTATGATGGAAAACGCATGGTATCACAGTCGTTTGCTATATACCGGGTGTTTCTAAAAAGACGTTCACCCCCATAACTTTTCTGTATTTATAGATATTAAAATGAAATTTTGAGATTATGCATAAGAGATGAGTCTGCAGTTTATTGGCGTAATTTTCAATTTGTTAGCACTTCCGGTTTGACCGGAAGTGTCCTTGACTTTGGTATTTTAAATGGGACATCTTGCATGTATATTTTTACTTATTTGGGTTCAGCATAACATTCTGAGTAAAATGACACCTTACTTGTTATTTTTTGACGTGTTATAACATTTTTATGTTTATTTTTTATTTTCAATCTTGTATATGAAAATTAAAATTATGTCATAATAATTGACTTTTTCTATTTTACGTTCATAATAAACTCAGTACGATACGCATTTGCGTATCGTAATGAAGCTATTTCGATACGCGTTTTTTCTTTATTTGATGTTGGTAACATTTAAATGTTTTATTTCATTGACTTTCGCGGCCTTCTTTGTGATTTACGAGAAAACCCATTTTTCGCAGAGGAAAAATAGCTTGATAACTTACTTTTCTATTCTGTGTGGATAACAGTCATGTATGTTGGTTGCATAAATCTATAAATCAATCTTTTGTAGATGCTTCAAGCTATCATTTTCTGCCAAATCCTATCCAAAATTCAATCTACTAACCTTCCAATGTCGATTTTAACTTCAACTTTATTTGAATTTTCCATCTTCCCTATACTAAATTGCAATGCCGTCACGTAAAATCACGTCTTTTGAAATTCGAAAAAAAGTAGCAAATTCTCCCGAATTTCCGAACGCTCTGTATATGTACCGAATGTACAAGGATCACACAATGTATTTCGTCCAATTTCAAATCTCATATCGCTAAAATAACTTTAGAATCTCGTGGTGAAAATGGGTCAATAAATAAAAAAATTACAGTTTGCAAAATAATTTTTGTTGTCCAGAGGCCACTATGATAAAAAATAGTATTACCAACATAAAATTTAGACATAAAAATTTACAAAATTTGAAGGATTTATTTTCTTTTTAAAATGTATTTTTCTTGATTATAAAAGGTGAAATAGAAAAAAATGTATAAAGCACATGTTTCATAAGGCGTTTTAGCGCACGTGTCAATAAAAAAACTCGCCACTTTGTGGCTCGTTTTTTAAAATAGACGCGTGCGCTAAAACCGCTTCTTATGAAACGTGTACTTTAATATACTATTTTAAGTTTCAGAAGCGTTAAAAAATTTTTGTTTTCTTGACGTTTACTCCATTTTTCCAAATGGAACGAGGGTAGTTTACTAGAATATTTAAAACGAGCATTTTGTTTCCAACAATTTGATACCATACACTTCTATGCTATTTTAAAATTGACACGAAAAAATTTGCTTTAAGTCCCAATCGCAAATTTAAAAGCGGTATGCACTATTATTGCTTTTCTAAAGAAATATAAAGGCGGCTTTGAAACAAAATTGAATGGTTTTGAAAACTAATATGGTTTTTAATTAAAATTGTAATATTATTTGTTTATTAAACTTACATTGTAAATCAGATAAAATGGTTAGTTTTACTAGAAATTTACAAATTGGTAGGCGCCTAATTTTTGGAGTGACCAGAAAAAATCTTCTGAAGCCGCAAGATTGTATGTAATGTATGTTTTATAAACTAATGACATTACAACTTTAAATTAAAGCCATATAGCTTTTCAAAACCATTCCATTGTTTTTCAAAGCCGCCTTTATATTTCGTTTGAAAAGAGAGGGCGGCAATAATGCATAACGCTTTTAAATTTGCGATTGGGATTTAAGGTAAATTTTTCAGTGTCAATTTTAAAATAGCATAGGAGTGTATGGTATCAAATTGTTGGAAAAAAAATGGTCGTTTTAAATATCCCAGTGAACCACCATCGTTCCATTTGGAAAAATGGAGTAAACGTCAAGAAAACTAAATTTCATTTTTTAAACGGTTGTGAAACTCAGAGAGTCAATTATTATGACATAATTTTAATTTTCATATAGGTACTACTTGACTATAAATTAACAGATTTAATTTATTTGTAGCACTCTAGATTGAAAATAAAAAATAAACATAAAAATGTTATAACACGTCAAAAAATCACAAGTGAGGTGTCATTTCACTCGTAATGTTATGCCGAACCCAAATAAGTAAAAATATACAAGATGTCCCATTTAAAATATCAAAGTCACGGTCACTTCCGGTCAAACCGGAAGTGCTAACAAATTGAAAATTATGCCAATAAATGCAGACTCATCTCTTATGCATAATCTCAAATTTTCATTTTAATATCTATAAATATAAAAAAGTTATAGGGGTGAACGTCTTTTGAGAAACACCCGGTAGAGCGCCAAATAATTCAAGTACTAAAACTGAAATTCAAGAATATTTATTTTGAATTTAGTTACAAAAAAGAACAACTTTTAGAAGTTATAATTACTTATACTTAATTTATTCTCCTAAAATACCTGTTTTTGAAATTTCCATTTTGTTAATTGATGTCAAAAAGGCAAGACGATGTACTTTAACCCTTTCGCTACGACTTTATTTTATAAATATTTGTTTTGAATTTACTATTGGGTTATATGTGTCCCAATAAATTTTCAAAAAATACTATTGGTATTCACATGCATAGTAAATAAGCATGCATGCCCCAATCGTATATGTCGATCTGTACTTCAAGGTCATAGGGTCGAAATTCCCGCGCTCTTCATTTTTTAGTCATATCCACTAATATCCAGCCATTTCCACAATACGTGCAGAGTATCGTTATAAAATTATTCATTATTTTAGTAAATATAAGCTTTAGAGTGTTTATTAATTTGTGCTAGTATGTCTGGGTAAGTAATAATAAATATTTAATAATTATAATATATATATAATAAGTATATAATATATATAATATAAAATTATTTTGTTTACATAAGTTTGCTTCAGGGGTTACTGAAATTAATAACATCCAAAGAAAATCCAGTTATCTTAAAAATAAATAAGTCGTATTTTTAGAGACCAATATATATTGGGACACCATGTCCCATTAGTAGCGAAAGGGTTAAGATATACTTTACATTTTTTACATTAGAAGCAATCGACGGCGACGGAAAGAGGACGTTACGTATAGTGAGAATGGCGCTTTTAGTAGGGTGACCAGACGGCCTATTTTTCTAGGACAAGTTCTTTTTGAAACTATATATCTTGACCGGTAACAGTTTAAGCAAAACATGCCTAAAAAATTAGTTGACTTTTAAGTTTAATGGGCACCCAATACGTACACGATCAATATTACTATTATTCCTGAATTATGTCATTCTTGCATCAGTCTCACTCCATTCCAATTAAACCCTGTACTAATCGGGCACTAATCTGACAGCTAACATTTTTTTCCTGAATTTTGGTAATTCAGGCTTTTACCTTTACTACCATAGATTGGAAGGTAAAGGTAATGGTAAAGAGATTTTGGTTAAGTAAACTAAACAATAATAACTTGTTATTCAATACAGAAATAGCTTAAAAGAAAGTAAAGTCACTCTACTACTACAAAACAACAAAACTATGGCAATATAAATAAACTGAGGAGGAAATAAAACCAATAGTAGGGGAGAGCCACCAACAGTGGCCATGGCAGGTACAGTGGCCGCCAGTGAATATTCTCTTACAAAACGTACACCGCTAGCGCCCTCTCTTGTATCCGTGCTTAAGTATGTTTCCAGCACGTGGCGCGCCGAATACTTTCAGTTAAATGGCCGGCTTCGTCGTAATAATCGCGACATTGAAATTCGGTGTCGAAAGTTTTTTATTAGAGTGACTATTCGTTGAAATCATTCAAAGCTGGTAAGTGTTTCAGTCACTTTATTGCATGCTTCTTAAGGGTGTGGCAGTACGAAGTTCAGTGGTAAAAGGCTAAAGAATCTGCATTGTTTTTCTGTTAGGTTAGGTTTTATTTTTTATGTTCCCTTTCTTACAGTGGCCACCTTAACAAAGGGTACGTTGGCCACTACTCTCATATATTATAAAGGGGTGGCCACTGTTCCTTACATTATTTGAATAAATTTTTTTGCATTTATATGATTCATGTTTCTTTTGTTTTTCGATGTGTATACTTATAAATTTCCTAATTAAAGGATTTTGTATGAAGTCTTATTATTATTATTACCAACTTAAAAACAGTCTTTAGTATGCTTTTCAGAGAAACCACTGTACCACTATGTGGTTCGGTACAGTGGCCATAGTGGTGTGTTTTTAAAAAGATATTGTGGAAAAGATCCTATACTTTTTAAAATTAAATAGAGTCATATTTGTACAGCCTTATCGTATATGGAATATACGGAATAATGGAAAAAGCATACATTTCTTAAACGTTTTTGAAATACGTGGAAATAAAAAAAAAAGGATGGCCACTGTTGGTGGCTTTCCCTTATTTAATATTTTATTGTCCTTCCATTACTTTGAATAACTGAAGTTAATCTTTTAGGCATTCAAGCCACCAGACCATTACAGTATTCTTGCGTTAGTTGATTCCAAGTCTCTTGTATTTTCAGCCACAATTGTTCTCTATTTTCTGGACGAAAATCCTTATATCTGTTAAGTCTCTTGATCATGTAACCCCAAACATTTTCCATCGAAATTAAAACTCCTAGAAGGCCAGGGTAATACTTGAATGTCCCTTTGTTGCATCCAATCAGATACTGCGTGGGCAGTATGAACTGGGCAGTTATCATGTTGGTAAATGTAATTAGTATTAGGAAGCATATCATTAACCGATGGCAACATCACGTTCTCCAATATTTGTATGTAATTTTGTGCATTAAATATTTACCTTCTAAGCGCGTACAAACTCCTATATCCTGTGCACTCATCCACCCCCAAACCGGGTATTTGGTGGTCTATATACCCTTACTCTCCCGCTGTAACGTGATTGGAAAATCTTTTCGTCTGTGAAAAAACCTCCGTAATATTGTAATGCATAACCCACTCTTTGCTCTTTGTTGGTTACCGTTAGGAAAGGCTTTTTAGCTGCAGGGTGACTGCGAAGATTTGAACCATCTCTTATTCTTCGTTGTGCGGTTCTAATGGAATCCGGAAAATCAGTAACATTGTGAGCTAAAACAGCCGTTTTGAAAGGATTTTCCCTTAGCTGCCTATTGAATTAGAGGATGTTCTTCTGTCGATGCCTTTTTAAGGCCTGTTCCTTCTATTATTTCCAGCGAATGTGTTTCCATCCATTTTATTTTGATAGTATGAACTGTACTTTTTGGCGTTTGAAATCTTTGAGCCACCCATCTCTCTGACCATCCTTCTTCTAGCAGTGTCACAATTTTGGCCTTTTCCGCAGCATTTAAATGACGGGGCATATTTGTAAATTTATTTCACTAGCCGTAAATAAATTTCAGTAGAAAATTTCATGAATTTATTTTCAACCAATTAGTAGTAGTAGTAGTAGTAGTAACAATATTTATTTAGCAATGTGTTATAATTTAACAAATTTTATAAAATATTTAAACTAATTTAACAATATAATCTTTAAAGTATTAAAAAAAAATAAAAAAATTTTATCAGTCACTATTTTGTTTTTTAAATAAATAATTTTTCAATGATTTTTTAAAATTTTTCAAAGAGCTTTGTGATTTAATTGAAATATTCAAGTTATTATATTCACTTAATCCTTTATAGAAAACCGATTTATATGTCAAATGTTTTGATACCTTACCTAGACAAAAATCTTTATTGTACCTGGTTGAATAGTTATGATTTTCAAAATTTTGAGTTATAAAATCTTTCAAATGGGAAGGCAGTAAGTTATGTTGTATTTTAAAAATAAAAGTACAAATCAAAAGAAATATTAAATTTTTAACATTTAACCACTGAAGTTTATCTAACATTAAATTTATTTTCGTATATTTATCCACATTTAAAATTATACGCATAGCTTTATTTTGCAAAACTTGGAGTCTATTAAAGACTCCATCATTTGCTGTGTATAAAATAGTTGAACAATATAAAAAATGAGGTAAAATTATAGTGTTATAAATTGTTTTTCGTAAAAATAAACTTAAATTTTGACTAATTCTTTTTAAATAATTAATTCTTTTTCCAATTTTAGATACCAGATTTTCAAAATGTAATTCAAATTTTAACTTAGAATCTAAAATTACTCCCAAATATTTTAAAGAGTGTATAATTTCCAATTTTTCATCATCAACAAAAGTATTTATATCTGTATTAATTACGCTATTTCCAATAACCATAAATTTTGTTTTAGAAACATTTAACTTTAATTTATTTACCTTTAACCAGTTTGATATAGTTTTTAATTCAAAATTTAAAATTTCTATACAATCAAGAATATTTTTACCCTTTATATATAATAAGGTATCATCAGCAAACATTTGAATAAAACTTTGTTTTAAAACATTTGGCATATCATTTATATAAAGAATAAATAATAATGGACCTAAAATGCTACCTTGTGGTACCCCAATATTATTATATTCCTTTTTAGAAAAAATATTATCAATTTTTGTTTTTGCTGCCTATTACTTAAATAATTTTGAAACCATTTATAAACAACTCCCCTTAATCCATACTGATATAATTTTTTTAGTAATTTATCCCTATCAATTGTTTCGAATGCACGTTTAAAATCCAAAAATACTGCCAATACAACTTCATTTTTGTCAATGCTTCGCTTCCAATTTTCAATTACAGACTGGATTGCCGTTTCTGTTGAATATGCTTTTCTAAAACCTCCTTGCATATTTACTAAAATTTTGTTTTCTTCAATAAATTCGAGTACCTGTTCATAAACTGTCATTTCTAGTAATTTTTCAATATCCCATAATATATTTATTGGCCTCATTTCACAGCTTTTTTTTGTATTTTTAATTTTTGGAACTGGTGTTATAATAGAACAATTTAGATCTTCAGGTATTTCTCCATATTTTAGGCAGTTATTGATTAATCTTAATATAATTTCACCTGTGTTTGTAAAAGTTTCTTTCATTACTTTTTTTGATAAAATTTCACTATAATTATTGTTTGATTTGAGTTTGTTAATTTTAAATTTTAATTCTTTTAATGAAACTTCTCGGAATTCTTCAATGATATTTGAACAGGTAGCAATTTTAGGACATAATATTTCATTTCCAACCTCGATATCATCAACTATTTCTTTAATACTATTAACGTAATAATTATTCATATTTTCAGCAATACAATAAGGATTTGTTTCTTTTCTGCCGTTAAATATCATTTCCTTTATTTCACTTTTTGTGGTCGGCTTGACAAAATTCTTTAATGTTTTCCACATTCTTTTTGGATCATATTTATTTCTATCTATTTGTTCATCATAATATTTTTATTTTTCTTTTCTGACACAACAGTTTCTTATTTTTTTGTACTCGTCCCAATCATTAGAACTTTTGGTAATAATACATTTTTTATACATATTGTCACGTTTTTTCTTCGCTTCCATAATAATTTTGTTAAACCATGGTGTCGGATGATTTCTATTCGTGACAATCTTTGTTACTACAATTTTGTTAATAGACTTTTCAACATTACATATTATATTGTCACACAAAACATTTACATTTAAACTATCATATTTCCAGACACTTGATAAAAGTTCATTTGACAATTTTTTGTAGTCAACATACTTCATAATTTTACTTTTCTCTCTGTTTTCTAAAAACTTTTGAATATTTACATAAATCCAATCGTGATCACTAATTTTCGGCTCCTGTACAACACTGGTATTTAAATAATGGTCGTTTGATATTATTAAGTCAATAATTGTTTTAGATTTATTAGTTACTCTGGTGTAATCTGTTATCATTTGCTTCATACCATTTATATTGATTATTTGTTTAAATTTTTTAACATAAAAATCAATATTTATGAAATTTATATTAAAGTCTCCAATATGTATCACTGTGTCATTTTTTCCCATGTCAAGTTACATTGAATTTCAAAAAATGTAAGAAAATTCGTTATATTTCCACTAGGCGATCTGTAGTAAACACAAAGTTCGTAAAACTGTCTGTTAATTTTTAAATTTATAAAAATATACCAATATTGATAGTCCAAAGAAATGTCTTTAAAAGTATTGATTATACTTTTATAATATACATAAACTAAGAGTCCTCCCGTATGGTTTGTATTTGAGTTGCAACGATAGAAATTGTAATTGTCTATTTCTAATTCGTAACTATTTATTTCGTTTGTTACGTGAGTCTCTGATAAACACAATACCAACGGTTTTTTATTCACTACAAACTGCTTAAGTTCGTCTCTAATTTTCAAAAATCCTTGTGTATTTAAATGGTAAATTTTGTCATGTTCTTCATCACGTTTTACTAACTTTTCTTCAATTACTATATTTTGTAATTGCTATTCTTCTATACTATAATCAATTTTTCTTTTAGCTTTGTCGATGTTTTGTTTAAATATTTCACAATTAAAATCAAATGGTGAATGGTTTATAAAATACCCAGCATTATATTTTTCATTAAACTCATTGCAGTTTGGGCAAATAATGTTTTCTTTGGAAATGGTGCATTCATTGGCATTGTGCCCAGTGTTATCACATTTCATGCATACTTTTATTTTTGTGCAAGTTTTAGCTGAATGGTAATATCCTGAACAGTTATAACAACGAGCAATGTCAACATGTTCATAAACTGCTCATACAGAAAAATCTATAAAAATAAATCCTTTTTCCATAATATTTTTAAAATTTGGGCCCCATCTATTTCCAAAATTGCTAAATATTTTTTTTGCATTTTTTTAATTGTAATTAGTTTTATTTTTGCATTTTTTATGAAACTATTCTTTTCTAATATACTTGTAATTAATTCGTCTTCACCCATTTCATCTTCAATTCCAACTATTTTTATTCTAGGTTTTTTGTTCTTCTGGAACTACCAGTATATAATTTTTCCCTAGGTGATTTTCCGCTTCTTTTTGAATTTTTTGTACTTCTTCCTTACTGTTGCAAACTATCTTAATACCACCGTCTTTCAAATTATCGATTTTTGCTATTTCCACATTTAGTTTGGCTGGATTGATGTATTTTCCTACTTCCTGTCTAGTTTTCTTATTATCTTGCCTTATTGTCGGTTTGATATTTAAAACATTTTTAAATACCTTGGTGATTTTCTCTTTTTCTTGAAGTTCATCGGTCACTTTAGATTTTGTTCTTACATGTGAATTAGCAGCTTCACTATAAGAAATACAATTAATTTGATTTTTGTTTTCACATTTTCCAAGAAAAGCTATTTTTTCCTTTAGTAATAAATTTTTCTCCTCCAATTCTTTAATAATTATGTCTTTAGCAGCCAGAAGTTCATCCTTAGTCTTGATTATTTCTTTATAAAGTGTTTCATGTACGTCATTTTGGTTAAAAACTTTATTTATTTTGACATCGTCTGTCACTGTTAATAGGGAAATTGAACTTTTTTCTTCTACGGACTCGGTTTCATTATTTTTTATATATTTTTTATTTTTCTTTCTCGGTTGTTGACTCATTCAATGTAATACTTGTAATAATTCTTTTTCTAAATACTTCTTTTGTAAAATTTATTTTCGTCTTCGACTCGGAATAATTTTCTATCAACAAAACCATTCGTGACCTTAAAAAAAATTGTCGGTAATAATTCTGCTGCTAGGGAGATTATAAGTGACAATTTTTGTCAATGTCATTAAAACAAGTAATTTTTAGGTATTCGAGATGTATAAAGGTCGGCTTACAATAGGAAAAACTGCTGCCCGGATTTTTGTGACGGTAACTGTACCATTCCTCTGTCATACTGTTATGACATCCGCGAAATGCCAAAAGTTGTAGTAAAATGTTTACTTTCAGTTTCTTATTATATGGTCAGATGCCCAATTGTTTAGACCCCTGTTAATTAGGTAACGTAACACACGAGAAAAAGCCGTGTGGATCAAAAATCATGAAACAAGCACATCAGCTACAAAGTATCCTTGAATCAAGGCCGTATATAATTTCGTGGACCTAACCATTTTTACAATCAACGATAGCACAAGAATAAAGTAAATGTAAAGCAAAGCCCATGTATCAGGCGCGGATACAGCGCAAGGCACTTAAAAAATAACAAGCTCAGCTGTACATTTTATTGGCTCTGTTCGTTTTAGGTTTATGTCCTTTCGGGAGGGGGGGGGGGGGGCGCACAAGGTGAACGTTTGATTTCTATAACACAAAATCAATTGTGTAATGCCTTTATTTGGTGGAAATGGAGGTGGTAAATTTGACAAAATATATTTGAAACTCAGCATAAATACTCTAATTTACAATTAATAAAGGTATTTCTTATTTTTTGAGAATCGCTCCGAAAAGGAGCGAAAAGGGGTTAGAAGGGAGGATTAACGAAAAAAAATATTTTCGATCCGAATTTCTGCAAACTTAGCATAAATATGTAGGTACTATAAACACAAGTAATGAAACACGTATTTCTTATTTTTTATTGAAAATTTGTGTCTCAAGGGGTGAAAGAGGGTTTATTAAAAGTTTATATTTAAAAAAAAATATTTTTTGACGGACTTTCTTGATATATTTCAGTAAATTCTACCCTTAAGGTGGGAGTATCAACATTCTTGCCAACATGTAATCTATTTCCTATATATTTAATAAATATTAAGGAATTTCATAACTTATTTTAGGAGAATTGTATAGCGAAAAATATCGGGTAAGATTTTTTTAACATTATTATGTCATTGTTCTTTCACTATACAATTCTCCCAAAATTTGCAATGAGATAAATAGATATTTTTGTAATATATCAGATATTACCTGCCGATGCGCCGACAAAACTAATTTTATTTAAATGTTAGTAAATAAAATAATAAACTTGAAAAAATAACGCGAAATAGGTTATATGTTGGCAATAGCTTGAATGACGTTGATAATTCCACCTTAAGGTGTTTATAAACGCAAAGTCCATGAAAAGGTTTTGTGCGCTTTATTATACGATCTGTATGAATCAAGGGCGTCCATAGAGCGTTTTTCAGGGGGGGGGGGGGGGGGCAAAAACTTAAACAATATTTTTTATATACAGTGTCACCAGTAAAGTCCGCATCATATGGAATTTTTTTTTATTAATAGCTTTATTCGAAATTTGACTTTGGCATCAAGTTCTGCTTCGATCGAGATGAAAATTAAGCAAAAAAATAGTAGTAACGTAATTCGCATTATCTGTCAAATTTTAATTTTTTTCAAAAAATAATTCAAAAGTGGGGTTATTTCTGAAAATATCAAAAAAAAGTTATAGGGAAAAGTTTTTTTAAATGCAGTTTCTAGCCCACATGCAAAATTTCAGCTGGATAAGATAATTTTTATTTTTACCCATATTTTGTAAATTGCACCACTTTTGCAAAATAACACTCAACGTAACCTACATAAAACTTCTTAGTTTTGACAATGCTTTATTTCAGATACATTTTTTTAAAAGTAGCTTTATATTAAATGTGTGTTTTTCTACGAAATCAAAATTGGGCTATTAAAATTTGGTCGCATGTGATGCAAAGTTCATTTGTTATTGACCCTGTATAAGGTAACTTCATAAAATAAGTATTTTTGAAAACATAGTTTGTGTCTGAAAGTAATACACCTTAATATTAAGACAAAAAAGAACACAGTGTCATCAGTAAAGTGTTCATTAAGTGGGAAATAAACTTTTGCTTAACCCAACGGAAAGTTTATCTATTTTCAACGATTTAATTTAAAATCTCTTTATTTTATTTTCTATTTTTTTACGTTCAGTCACAAACAACGTTTTCAAAAATACGTATTTTATGAAGTTACCTTATACAGGGTCAAAAACAAATGAACTTTGCATCACATGCGACCAAATTTTAATAGCCCAATTTTGATTTTGTAGAAAAACACACATTTAATATGACGCTAGTTTAAAGAAAATATATCTGAAATAAAGCATTGTCAAAACTAAGAAATTTTATGTATAGGTTGTGTTGAGTCTTATTTTGCAAAAGTGGTGCAATTTACAGATTATAGGTAAAAAATCAAAATTCTCTTATCCAGCTGAAATTTTGCATGTGTGCTAGAAACTGCATTTAAAAAAAATTATAACTTTTTTCGATATTTTCAGAAATAACCCCACTTTTGAATTATTTTTTGAAAAAAAATTAAAATTTGACAGATAATGCGAATCACATGACTACTATTTATTTGCCTAATTTTCATCTCGATCGATGCAGAACTTGATGCCAAAGCCAAATTTTGAATAAAGATATTAATAAAAAAAATCCCATATGATGCGGACTTTACTGGTGACACTGTATAAGACTATTTATTTAACTTATGCCTAATGCCTAATGTATTAATTTATTTATATGTTTTTATTATGTAATTGTTCAGTTTAGTGACTTGTTGGTCTACAAACTAACCACTGTAACAGTACTATTCAATATTTATACTGAATTATGAAATAAAATAGTAATGTGGGCGCCTAGGGGGGGGGCAAGTGCCCGTTTTGCCCCCCCCCCCTATGGACGCCCTTGGTATGAATATGAATTGTGAATGTAAGAAAACACGAATGAAATTTATTTGTAAAAATAATATGGGTGCCTATTAAAGGTTATATTGGGTAATATGTTGGTACCCGCTGCTGTTGTGGTCTCTATTCTTTTGCTGTTGAAAGATGTTTCAAACATGCATTTTTAAATGGAACGCCGTATATGTATTGAAGCCCCTATGGAGTCCTTCTTTAGTTCCACAATTTTTTGCCGACAAATGCGACGTTGTCAAGACATGATTTTTAAAAACGGGGGGAGGGGGACGTTTATACTTATTATTACTATTATTAATAATTTCCATAACACAGTTTTTTTTATATTTGGAGTATGACTGATGGGAAAATAAGCATTGTCCTCGTAAATAAACTATACGTACCTATACAACGAGTACTTATACTTTCGATCAAACTGATCAAACCGATTATAATGCAGTAACGTCCACTTAAAAATCGCGTTATGTACCTCGACGATTAACCAAATTTTCAAGTGGATCGAATTCCTCTGTTTATTGGGATTGAATTAAGTGAAATGGATATATAAGTACCATAGACGATAAATACAGGAATTATTGAGTATAATCACTCGCTCTTCTTTTGTTTTCACTGTCTCTCTTTTTTAATGCAATTTTCTCTGTTCCTTTTTAAAGATTAAAGTGAAATTGGAAAAAGCTTTTAAATCGGATCGACTAACACACGATAAATTCTTGATTGAAAAGACCTTCCATCCGCTCGATTCAACTGGATCGTATTTATGCGTTGTTAACGCCGTTAAAAAAATAAGCTGACCAGACGTTCGCTGTTGCAATGGTTCGGATTTCTCTTCCAAGCAGGAGCTATAATTACTTTTCGCTTGTTTTAAATAAAATACAACATGGGCCGTATTCATAAAAAAAAAGGTTATGCGTACATTCCGAGTAAAACCTTATACTTATAGAGTATGAGCATATCCTTCCCAAAAAAGTATTTGGTTATTCATAAATGTTACCTTTTACTCTAAATAAAAAGGATATCCTTCAATAATTTTGAGTGTGGTCAGTAGCAGACTCAGTCGTGTAGCGATGGTAAATGTTGTGGAACTGAGAGAGATTAAACACTTGCCAACACATTTTTGGGAAGAAATTCTAAAACTCGAGGAGGTGCGTTATCATCCGTCCTAAAAATGAAGATATGTTTACGCTGTGACCGTGGGTATCAGAAAGGCATTGGTCAAGAACTGGGTGTAAGTCAACCTACAGTATCTCGTACAGTGACTGCCGTAATTGACAGCATAGTTGCGCAATCAAATAACTGCATAAGGTTTCCGTCTACTAACAATGAACTTATGGATGCGAAACAGTTATGGCAAAGCAAGTATAGGTTTCCGACCCTATACAATTGGTGTAGTTGACTGTACCCACATAGGAATACTGAAACCAAATCACAACGGTGAAGAGTATGCATGTCAACCGAAAAGGTCATCCTACACTGAATGTGCAAATCACTTGCAATGCAAGAGAAATGTTCACTAGTATGAACGTTAGTTGGCCTGGATTGGTCCACGATCCAAGAATATGGAGGAATTCACAAATAAGGGTTCATTTACAAAATAAAAATAACGTCGTGCTACTTGCTGATGATGGATATGAAATAGAGCCGTGTCTCATGACTTTATTCGGAAATCCCGCTCGAGGTCCTGAACTAAATTATAATAAACTTTTGAAAAAAGAGAGAGTGATAATTGAACGTTGTTTTGGTCAACTGAAACGTCGATTTCCTATTTTGCAATATATTTGCCGAGTGAAATTGGAGAATGTGCCAAAAATAATTGTTGCCTGTATTGTGCTTGATAATGTGGCAAAAACTTTGAAAGACATGGATTTTGAAGTAGGTACACCTGAAGAAGAAGTGCCAGAAGCAGATGACAATGATAATGACGAATTTAATCTACCTCTTCGCCAGCAAGGACAAGAAGTCAGAAGAAATTTGAGCATTGTAATAAACAGCTTTGATAATTAAATGTTGGTATAAAACTGTATAAAATAAAAGTTCAAATTTAATTTAGTTTTATTATTTACGTCATAATAATATCAAATCATTTTTAAAAAACAAAATTCGAATAATATAAATAATACTCTTATTCACATACCCTTTACTTATTCTTGGAGGATATCCTTGCAAGTATAGGGTAATCATTATGAATACGAAAAAAAGGAAATGCTTATACTCCTACCTTTTTCTTCAACTCAAAACCTCATACTTCTACCTTATACTAAGAAGGATATCCTTCAGTTTTATGAATACGGCTCCTTATACCGGGTGTTCCAGATATAATTAAAATGTCTATGCATTACATATGGTTGGCACCTCTAAACCATTTGACATAGAGCAAAGGTAGAGGGGCGCGCAGATCAGAAGAGCGAGGAGGGGCAGTAGCCCCTTTATTTTTTAGAAATACTACTTACACTTTTATGTTTACGAATAAATCAGCTAACTTTGTTAGCAACGTAAAATGCGTGGTTACGTAGGTGTATGCCCCTGAACGGGCCAGATCCTCGCAGATGGCCATCGCGATAGCCGTACCTTCTTCGACAGAGGTTGACCTGAAAACATAAGAATGTACGTTTTTTAAAATAAAGCAGAAATATATGAAATTGCAATGATTACATCATGCCAAGTCAAGATATTAATTAATTCTTAATTGGAATATTTACTTATAATCTCCCTAGCAGCAGAATAATTTTTTTTAAGGTGAAACCGGAAAAAAATTATCGGGAATTAATTCTGCTGCGTGGGAGATTCGGTAAGAAAATTTCATAAATTAGAGTTTCTTTTAATGTTCCTGAAATTTTAGTAATAAACCTTAGTTACTAACAAGTAAAATCAACTTCTATTGTAAAAATACAGTGCGTCATATTAAACTAAACTCATCGGAAATATGTTTTTTAAAGTTACATTTGAATTTAAAACTATAAAGACATTGGATTTCAGATAACAAATTTGTTATTTAATGTTTCTCAAATTTTAGTAATAAAAATGAGTTACTAACTGCTCAATTTCTTTAGCAATCGAACTTGCTGATTCATTACCCAAACGAATCATTTTTTACACAATATTATTGTAACAATAAATATCACGGGTAGGACTAAAAAACTCATTGTTACTTGCTGGTTTGTCTCACCTGTCACTTCGAAATTACTTGACATTTGAATTAAAATTAAGTCGTAGTACCTAGTATACCTAAGAAAAATTATCACTTATTAATTTCATTAGGTTAATAGGCTATAGACTATTGCTATAGTCTCCCGTTGCTATAAGCAACGTAAACAAAAAGGAGTCTTCTAATTGGTTGAAAATAAATTTATGAAATTTTCACTTATAATATCACAAGAGCTTAAATTATTTCCGGAAATTTTCTTAAGGGCAAGAATATTTTGAAAATTATCAAGAGTCGCGAAGCGACGAGGGATAATTTTCTTAAAATATTCGTGCCCAAAATAAAATTTCCAGGAATAATTTAAGCTCGCGTGGGATTCGGTAAGAAAATTTCACACCACTTCACACCATAATTTGGAAAAAAAAATATTAATCAAACTTGACATTTTAAACTAATTTCACTGCTTGTCAAGTTGGCCAGGGTATTTTGACATAATATGTTGAATTGTCATTTTTGTTTAACCGGTTCTGTCACAAAGCTTAATAATTACTAGGTATATAGTTTAAAACGTCTGTACGTTGAGTGTTAAGTTTAATAATAAAAAATACATTTCTACCACCTTTAGTAACCTAAAATTATGAAAGGGCGATAGACTGAACTAATACCCATCTGAGTTATAGCATTTGGTGTAACTAAAGTTGGTATTTTTTTTTATTTAACGAAATAGGGTGCATATACATATATGATTTTTTTAGAATTTATTTCATGGTGAACTAATATACTTTAACAAAAAATACATTTCTACCACCTTTAGTAACCTAAAATTATGATAGGGCGAGAGACTGAACTAATGCCCATCTGAGTTTTAGCATTTGGTGTAACTAAAGTTGGTAATTTTTTTTTTATTTAACGAAATATATTGCATATACCTATATCATTTTTTTAGAATTTATTTCATGGTGACCTAATATACTTTAGCAAAAAATACATTTCTACCACGTTTAGTAACCTAAAATTATGAAAGGGCGATAGACTGAACTATTACCCATCTGGGTTTTAGCATTTGGTGTAACTAAAGTTGGTATTTTTTTTTTATTTAACAAAATATGATGGATATGCCTGTTATGTATATATATTTTAGAATTTATTTCATGTTGAACTAATATCTTCATTGGCAAATCTCTAATGATATCCACTAATAAGCAAAATAATAACGAAATAAATTTAATTATGATAGGTTATATAGACATCTAATTAATTCGTCACCTTCCTATTCACCATTAAGAAGAGAGGATGGGTTAGAATTCAAGCAACATTTAAATCTTATGTTTGTATGTACATCCGACGTTTATTGAAATATAAATTGTTAATGCATAATAATTAAACAAATTTGTGTTCTCTGTTTAATGAAACGTGATAGCGAATAATAAATAATAATGATACATAATTCAGATATTTTGCATTATTCACAGGTATACGTACATTATTTAATGGTTGTAGATCATATATGTTTACCTTTTCAACTGTCAAAAAATTTCCACTTAAATATCGTGGCGCCTCGAAAAAATTTCCGGAAATTCTTTTAGTTGCCATGGTAACTAGTCATAATTAAGGTATCTTATTGGTTAAAAAGTACAGGTGTGAAATTTTCTTTAAAATTCGTCATTGTATATCTTTAAATTATTTAAAAAATATTTATCATGCGTTGGTATCTACATTGAAAAATTCAGTATCTTATTTCTATTTGGGGTTCAGCCAATTCGATAGTACCTACACAAAATAAAATTATTAAATGTACAAATATTCATAGACTTCCGCACTTAGAACCAACAACAAGTTTATATAAACCGAATAAATACCTAGATATAAATAATTTATATAATTGAAAAATTTCCATATTTATTTATTCTTTACTTTTAAAACAAAAAAAATCTAACATAACCTTTACAAAAGTTCATGATCTTTACATGCATGATACTAGACAAACTAATTTTTTACAAATTATTAAAATCAACAGCAACTTTAAAAAACGTTCATTGTGTGACCAGTAAAGTCCGCATCATATGGGATTTTTTTTTATTAATAGCTTTATTCAAAATTTGACTTTGGCATCAAGTTCTAGTGTATTACTTTCAAACAGAAACTACTTTTTTAAAAATACTTATTTTATGAAGTTACCTTATACAGGGTCAAAAACAAATAAACTTTGCATCACATGCGACCAAATTTTAATAGCCCAATTTTGATTTTGTATAAAAACACAAATTTAATATGGCGCTACTTTTTTTTTTTAATAAAATCTTTATTAATCAAATATCACATTTTTTTTTTAAACAATGACATTTAACTAATTCAAACAAAACAATAAAAATATAAAATAAACAAATTAAATTTCAATTACTGATTTTTGGTGCTCTTAATTCTAAATAAACAGTTTCAAGAGAGAATACTAATTTGTTTGTTTAGAAAAATTTTACGTCAAAAGCAGAAAATGTTTTTGTTCAAATTCTTATTCTCCCCTAAAAGCTTATATCTGTTTATTATTAAAATATTCTTAAATTCATTCAGACTATTGTTTTTATATTCCAGGTTGTAAAAAATCACTGCCGACACGAACCATTTGATAATATCAGAGTCACTTTTATTCGGTATCTTATTTGTCAATAGATCATAGATGCTGTCGCATCCACCCAAGTTTACTTTAAATTTTTTAACTATGATATTTTGTATCCACTTCCAACATTCCTTTACTTTAATACAATTCTTAATTCTATGGATTAGTGTGTCTTCATCCACATTACACTTCTTACAAAGCGAACTGTCGGTTAGTCCATGGTTTTCTAGCTTTTTTCCTGTAGAGTACACATCGTTTACTGCTCTATAGACAGCCGATTTCCACTCTGTGGGTATAATGCGGATTGAAAACACACTCCATACGTTTTCCCAATTTATATTTACATGTTTTTCTTCAATTTTGGGTTTTAAAAGTGTTGGTTTTAATACTTGTGAGTATATTTGTCTGGTTGTCACCTTATCAGTTTTTGTTATTTTTAGACTATTAACTATTTCGACAATTTTATTAAAAGCACCGCTGACATTAGTTTTGGCATTTATTTCAAAAATACTATTTATAGTGGAATTATAGGAAAAATGTTTGTCTTTTGTCCACGATTTAAACTGCGTTTTAATTAACAGAGCTTTTGATTTTATTCCGACACTTTGTAACCCTAAACCTCCCTGGTTATGTGCTAAATATAGTTGTGGTCTACTTACCCTAAATAAATGTCCCGTCCACAGAAATTTCCCTACAATTTGTACTATTTTTTGCGCATACATCTCCGGCATCGGTAAGACCTGTGCAGTATACCATACTTTGGAGAGAAGGTACATATTAATATACCATATTTTTCTAGTTATGTCTAAATTTTTTGTTAGGTCTTTAAATATCATTATATTAATATTTTTAATTATGTTTTGCCAGTTGTCCTTTAAGGTTTCTTTAATTGAAGTACAGAAATAAATACCTAATATTTTTATCTTAGTATTGCTTTGAAAAGTTTTATCTACATTTTTTTGTTTTTCCCATGCCCCTAAATGAAGCATGTATGTTTTTTTTTGGTTTATAAGTGAGCCAGAACCTTTTTGATAAATTTCAAGTATTTTAATAAAGTTTAGTAGATCATTGTTATCATAGAGATAGACTACTATGTCATCAGCATATGCTGAAACTTTGTATTTTTTTTCATTCACTTTTATACCGCTTAATGTATGATCTATTAACCGTAAAAAAGGTTCTATCGTTATAGCAAAAAGTATCATTGATAGCGGACAACCCTGTCTCACCGATGAGTTTATTTTAAAGCCACTGGACAAATATCCATTAATTTGGATTAAGGACGGAGGGCGCTTTTCTATATAGACTTTGAATAGCAACACTTATTTCTTTAGGAAAATTCATTTTATTCATGACCTGCCACAAATATTCATGTGATATCCTATCAAATGCATTCTTAAAATCCAAACTCAAGAGTGCCCCCATATTATGTTTGTTTTTTTCATATTTTATAATTAAATCTCTGTTAAGCATGATTGCGTTAAAAATTGACCCATTACTCCCATAATTTTGCTCTTTCCCGATTATATTCCTGCCAAGATTTTTAATTCTATTTGCAAGTATTTTAGTTAATATTTTATAATCAGTGTTAAGTAGTGTTATAGGCCGAAATTGATTTAATTCGCGTGGATTTTTGTCTTTGGGAATTAATATTATCACTCCCTCTGAGAAGCTTTCTGAAAAAGAGTCAGGTTTTTTTATCGCTAAATTTAGGATATTCGTTATTTCGGTGCCAATTTCCTCCCATAACCTTAGATAAGCTTCATATGGTATTCCATCGATACCTGGGGTTTTTTTCTTTTGACATTCTTTTAAAGTATTGTATACCTCTTGTTTGGATATGTCCTTGATTAAAGAGTCACCGTCTGTTTTACTTAGTTTATTTTTTACATGGGCTAATAGGCAACGTGTTTCTTTTTTTTCAATATTTTTATTTTCAAATTTGTTTGCAAAGTATTTATTTGTGTATTCTAAAATATTCTTGTTACCTGCTATCTCGTTTTTTTTTTCGTCAAGAATTTTCTCTATGCGCATATTATTGTTATTTTTACGCTGTTTGATAAGATCATATAATGAATACTTACCTGAAATATTGTCCTTAATTTTATCTTCATAGTCTTCATCTAGAGTTTGTTCTTTTATTTGCAAAATTTTAAATTTAGTTTCTTTTATTAACTGGATTACCTCAGGTTGTTTTTTTTCCTTTTGATATAGTTCAAATAGAACTTCGTTATAATGATTCAGTGTGTTTTTTCTTTCAATAGCTCTGTTAATTTCTGTTTGCCTATAGAATTTTTTAAAAGATGGTTTAAAAGTGCTAAACCACCAGTCTGCTAGGTTGGTTTTGTATTTAGCACAGGTTTTCTTTGTTTTTAGGATGTCTATAAAATTATTAGTAATATTATCATTTTTTATTAAAGATTGTTTAGCTTTCCAATATCCCCAACCGTGTGTGCTGACTTGCACCCTATTTGTTTTTAAAAGCAACACTAATGAATTATGATCAGAAAATGCCACCGGTACATTGTTAATACTGTGCACCAGACTAATATGCTCTTGGGTAATATAAGCCCTATCAATTCTTGACTCACAATTTTGTCTTACGTAGGTGAATCCAGTTGCATTCCCATTAATATATTCCCACGAATCTATTAATTTAAGATTTTGTATTACATTTTTTAGGCTTTGACATAAGTTAGTATTATTTCTTGAGTCTTTTTTTTTGATAATGCAATTAAAATCTCCAAGCAATACAACTGGTATGTTGAATTTAAAATGGTTAATCAAGTCATTTCTAAAAAAGTCGTTTCTTTCTTTGTAATTTTGTGACCCTGAAGGGGCATATATATTTATAAAACGATAATTATTAATTGTTGCTGATATTACCCTACCATCATTATTACATAATGTATCATTTAAGGTTAGGTTATTCCTGTATATTATAGCAGTACCTCTATTATTCTCGCCTACATTTGTCATATAGAGATAATTTGGGTCACATTTTAAGAACTCTATATTAACTTCTTGCAAAAAACAGACATCAACATCGTATTTTCTTATAAGGTCAAATAACAAAGCAACCTTATTCTTTTTCTTTAGACAGTTAACATTAATAGAAATCACAGTACATAAGTAATTGGCCATTATAAAATACCTTTAGAGATTTTTTTAAATAACACTATTCGTCAACGTCACTGCCCGTATTGGCGTCTTCTATATCATCATCCTCAAAGTCTTTTTTATTAATATCCATATTTCTAGCATTTTTGTTCTTGTTTTTATCAAGGCTGCTCTCATCTGTAGACGGGTTAACTATTTCAGCTGTATTTCCTGTACATTTTATTTTAATTTTATGTATTTTCTTTTCTTCTTCTGAACTTGTGTTTTGTACTTCCTTGAATTTTCTTTTACTGTTATTTGTGGTATATTCTAATATTTCTTGGGTTTCCTCTATTATATCGGGGGAGGAATCAGGAGGGGAGGGGTGGGTATCCTGTTCCTGCTCTGGATAGTTGACTATTATTTCTGGGTACAAGTTACCTTGGTTTGGGGTTTCTTCCCTATTATCATTTATTTGTACTGCCCCTATACTTACACTAGCATATGATGGGTTGTTTCCGTCAAGTGCGGTTTTCCCCGCCAGAGCGGGTGCAATCGGAGCATTAGGTCTCTGAATTCGTTTTGTTCTATTAAATGATACCTTTGGACACTCTCGGCGTTCATGTCCAGTACTTTCACACACCATACACGTTCTCGTCTGGTTATAATATGTTATTAATGACGTTTCTCCCTCTATTGCTATATAGGAAGGTATGTTTTTTTTAATTGTCATTATTGCCGTTCTTATCCCGGTATCTACTTTAAGTAATCCTACTCCTTTATAATATTCATTTTTAATTGTTCTTACTGTTCCGTACTCTTCCAGCTTTCTTTTTATTTTTGAGTTTTCCAGTTCAAATGGAAAATCAAAGATTTTCACCATTGTTTCCTCTGCGTGTTCCTGTATATATACTTCATGTTCTTGGCCCTCTTCATCTTTAAAAATTATAATTTCATCATTATCATTAATTATCTGTTTTAACAAATGGTCACTTATTAGTTTTAGAAATACTTTGGATTTCAGATGATCATATTGAATGCCTACAATTTGATCCTCTGTTAATTTAAACTTTTCTTTCATCCATATATGTAGTGTTAATGGTGACGGTTTTTTTTTTACTCTCTTAAAATCCAGCGAGATTGTATTGATTCGTTTAATTCCCATTGCTCACTTTTTTACTTGTATATACCTTTTTTTTGACCTTAACGCGATAAGCAAACCGTGTTTACCTGTCGAATATCTCGGGTCAACTGATTTTAACAAAAATGTATCTGAAATAAAGCATTGTCAAAACTAAGAAGTTTTATGTAGGTTGCGTTGAGTCTTATTTTGCTAAAGTGGTGCAATTTACAAAATATGGGTAAAAAATCAAAATTATCTTATGCAGCTAAAATTTTGCATGTGGGCTAGAAACTGCATTTAAAAAAACTCTTTCCAATGACTTTTTTTGCTCCTTTCAGAAATAACCCTACTTTTGAATTAGGTATTTTTTGAAAAAAATTAAAATTTGAAAGATAATGCGAATCACGTGACTACTACTATTTTTTTGCTTAATTTTCATCTCGATCGAAGCAGAACTTGGTGCCAAAGTAAATTTTGAATAAAGCTATTAATAAAAAAAAATCCCATATGATGCGGACTTTATTGGTGACAATATGACGGAATAATAAAATATAACAATTTTCGAAAAAATATCAGAAAAATTAAAAAATTGGCAACTTTTAAAAAACAATTAAAAATATATTTACTAAATTAAATTATTAATAATATACTATTTCTTATTTTTTTTTTAATTGATTTTATTAATGAATTAAATTGGATTAACTTCCATTTTTTTATTGTTATTTTTTTTAATGGTTATTATTTTCTATATTATGTTGTTACCTTCCATGTAATGAACTGTAAAAGTTAGTTTGGAATAAAGGCATTATGAAAGTTAATTAAGTGGAGAGCTTCCTGTACTGTTAAAAATAGTGTTAAAAGTGGTCGTCCTGGTATATCTGAGAAGAAAAAAATAAACATATTAACATATTATCACTACAGGAAGATTCTCATAGGTCAAGCACACAACTTGGGCATGAACACGATACTCAACAAACCACCGTATCTAAGTTTTAAAAAAAAATTGATGTTTATCGCTACTAACCAGTAATATTGAACTTTCAAATTTTTTTTTTTCAATAATATGATTTAGTTAGACCTGAAAAAAGTATTCCCCAATTATTACTCCTTAAAAAGCAAAAATAACTTGGTAAAAATTCTTTAAAGTTTCGCGCGTGTCGAAAGCATTTCAAACGAGCTCTAAAGCGCGCGAAGCCCGATGACCTCAGGTGGGAATGACTTTTGGTCATCCGTCATCCTGACACTTCTGACAGGTACCGAGCTACCCAATTTGCATTTGGATTGCCGTGTGTTATTGTTATTGTATTGTTGTTTTAAGGTCGTGTCGCTTGACGCGTGGATGTCAAATCTGACAAATCATCAAATTTATTGAAACCCTATAACCTATTTCGTGGATGTCACACACAAATCTGACAAATGATACCCCTTGACGTCACGACTACTAGCAGCGCGTTTTTACCCGCTTGGAATAATTTAAATATTGGGGCATTTTTAAATCTTTCTAGCGGTCTTTTGGGACGAAATATGTTGTTTTTTTTTGCTGCCATGTTTAATGACAATATGAACTTATGATTTTATAGAATTTTTTCCCCATTTAAAATTTTTGTCAAGTTCCCTATTGTATAAGAGTTATTGGACGATAATCCTGATAGGTGAGAACAATAATCATAGAATTATTCTATGCAATGATGATTGAGATTTGAGCTCACATATAGTCATGCACAAATTGCCCAAAGACTTTTTTTTCAGATGAAACTTCATTTTCTTTAAATAATTAGGTTAATAGACAAAACTACAAATACTGCACAGGAAAATCCTCACTGATTAATAGAAAATCACACCGAGTTTAATGACTAGGTTAATATCTGTGCGGGCATTCTGACTTGACATAGAAAAAATAAAAAATAGGTTAAAAAAGATTAATAAATCATTCTGAAATAGAAAGTGGTGAAATTCAGTAATTTAACGTTTTTATAATAGTTTCAGTTTTGTTGCATTCGTAAACTGAGTGGAGGACAGGCCGAATACATCAATATCATTACAAGTATTATTGTCCATAAACATTGATTGATAAATTGGTGTTTCAATTAAAAAGTTTGTTGAGGGAGTAGGCAGATGGAATACGGGAGAGGATCTGACAGTACGTGAGGGAACATGGAAGTTTATACAGGATAAAAGCGATGAGCGACCTGCACACTCTGAACAAGAACCGCATGAACAAGTAATATCTGCAACGAAGAAACGATGGTATCTGAATTCTTAACAAAGAAACATTTTGATCAGCGCCTCTAGGGGGATATGTGCCATCTTCCTTAAATGAAAGGTATTTGACAAACTTTCTTTGGACATTTTTTAAGAGATTAATGTATTTGTGGAAAATGGGGTGCCATATAATAGCACCATATTCTAGTGTTTGGATCGCACGAAACTATATAAGAAAGTTGTATAGAGGTAGCCGTTACTTGATGAAGATCCATTATAAGAACTATAAAAAATACTTCGTGTATAAATCTTCACTAAATTTATTGTTATACCATAACAATTGTTTCGACACACAGTGTCTTCGTCAGATGGTTACAAATGAATGGATGATTTAAATTATCTTAAACTATAAAATTTACTCTAAATATTTACCTATTTTATTTTATTACACTTGGAAATACCAAATAACCCAACTATCTGTTATTATTGAAGAATAGGTCATTATACAAATTTTTTTAATGAAAAAACCCTAACGGATTAAATTTAAATTTAATAATGGAGACATTACAGACAAGGTTAATAAACTTTTGAAAAAACAAAATTTTAAAATTGCTTATAGAACTAACAATAAATTGGGTACATTAATCAAAAATAATAAAAGCAAAACCGGAAAAAATCAAAAATGTGGTGTTTATAAACTTAAATGCGGTAGTTGTTCAAAAATTTACATAGGTCAAACAGGCAGATGTTTTGAAAAAAGAATCAAAGAACATAAAAATAGTTACAATAAAAAACACATTAATTCCCATTATGCAATACATTTAAATAGTGAACAACACAGTTTTCATGAAAATTTTGAGATTTTACATTTAGAAAATAAGTCAACAAAACTTAATTTATTAGAAAGTATGGAAATTAACAAATGCAAAAGATCAAATATTCTATTAAATGACCAGTTAGACCTGAACAATTCTCCTTTGTTAAATTTAAATTTATTCCGTTAGGGTTTTTTCATATACATATAATATCACAAGAGATAAAATTTTGTCGGCAAAATTTTCGAAAGGTATGAAAGTTTGTTGCTTGGCAATTTCGCGAATGACATTTTTGAAAATGTCATGAGCGAAAATTGCTTAAAAGCAACAAACTTAAATAAATCCTTGAGAACAATTTTGCTTACACAATTTTTTCTCGAGTGGTATTCGACATGACTAGGTATTTAACTAGAAAAAAGACAAAATTTTGCCGCGGCAAAAATCACATGTGAATTTTGTCCAGGTAGGTGCAGGTAGTAATTTTGCCAGTTGCTATGACATTTTGCCAGTGTAAAACACTCTAGTTAAATAGTCATTAATAAAATTTGTATAATGACCTATTCTTCAATAATAACAGATAGTTGGGTTATTTGGTATTTCCAAGTGTAATAAAATAAAATAGGTAAATATTTAGAGTAAATTATATAGTTTAAGATAATTTAAATCATCCATTCATTTGTAACCATCTGACGAAGACACTGTGTGTCGAAACAATTGTTATGGTATAACAATAAATTTAGTGAAGATTTATACACGAAGTATTTTTTATAGTTCTTATATAAGAAAGGGTTTTCAAAGTTTGAGCATTTGTAAAATCAGCCCAATTCCTTATAATCTATCCAAGCATCTTCATTGCACTATTGTAAGTATTACTGATGTGAAAAGTAAAGGAAAGCTTTGGGTTGAAAACCACAGCAAGGTCTCTAAAAGTGTCACACTGCTTAATGACTGTGTTATCAATGCTATATATTGAAGCGAATAAGGTCATGGCGAAGCATATGCTTACGTTCAGGGGCAAGTTGTTAATTTTGCGCCACTTTTCCAGGGTGCTTAGGTCCCTCTGTAATAACAGGCAGTCAAATAAATTACTTACTTATTACTCTGAATAGATTTAAGTCATCAGCATAGACAAGCGAGTTGCGCGCTCTCAAGGATAGATAGGCAACTTAACATACTAAATTGGTTCCCTGATAGCGCCACATGCGACCGGGGGCGAAACTAAATATAGTCGTGGTGGGGGTAGGCGCCAAGCATAAAAATTTAAATTTTATTATTGCTTTGAATTCAAATTTTCGCGCTTCTAACTTAACGGAAAAGGTTAAAGCGCGAAACATCTGATTCAAGTTAAAATAGTTTGGAAGAAATTATAACAACGTTTCTGATATGGCGACAAGATTTATTAATAATTAGATATTGACATAAATAGGTTTTAAATAAAAAAACAGCTTTAATTATTATATTATTATTTTCTGTAGATTTTTCTAACAATTCCGTGTTATTTTCAAAGTTTTTATTTAATAAACTAGTTTTTGTACCTTGTAGTTCATTAAGTTGTGAAGTAAAGTTTCTTTCTATATCTTTAATAGCTTTCTCTGTACTTGCAATCGTTGGGCGACATTATTGAAGTCTTCAGGAGGTTCCACGCTTTTGTTAATTGCCTTGGTTTTTCTTCCCGATTTCTTTGGTCGCGACATATTAAATATATACCTATTTACGATTCTCAAACTACCGACTGCGCCATGTTAAGTTTATAAATTATATATGAATAATTATTTAATAATAACTTTATTTTTTATATATTTTACAAATCAATCATAAAATGACAATGACAATCTTTCACCAGTCCAGGTAAGACTTCAGGATCTGTCACAATAAGCCATATTTTTATCTTTCTCGCACATATGCTGGTACAGTTTAATACAGAGAGAGAGAGAGGTACAGAATGTTGGCCATGCTCATTCTAAATGAATATTCTGTTCCTACCAACGTTTAGGAGATCAACAACCTTATAAAACAAAATTCCTACAATAGCGCCACTAGCGACCGGGGGCTAAATTAAACGAACAGGGGACGACCTTCACCATTTAAGTTATCCTAGCCTGGTCATCAGCAAAAAAAAACAGTACATCGCTGGACATATTATTACTTATGTCATTGATAAAGATTAAAAATATTAAGGAGGTTAGATTGCTACCCTGGGGAGCACCACTAGTGGCTTTGATTTTAAAGGATTGATATCCCCGAATCCCAACCTACTATACGCGATTTTTTAGATTGGTCTCCAGGAATAAAATAAGTTGTTGGTTTAAACCTAATTGAGATAGAAAAAAGAAAAGCACAAAGTCTTTCTCACAAGTTTATTAGAAAACTAGGCGGACCTAGAGTAATTTATAATAATTTAACATGTTTCGAGTGTAGAAACACTCATCATCAGGAAAACAAAGTAAATAGTACAATGCTGATGTTGTTAGCAATAGAGAAAATAATAAGTGGGATTGAGCTTTCAATGGTGTACACGAGGTGTAAAAAATGAATAGTCAGAAGACCGACAATACTTCAGCATACTGGAAAGTCAAGGGCTATTGCAAAGGCCCTGTCTTGGGCAGACATATGAAGAGAGTAAAAGAAAAATTAGAGAGTTTTAACAGACTGTGAAAATCATTTACGTAAAAGTAGTGAAAAATCTTAAGTTTCATTTAACTTTGTCGGAGACATATAAAAGTGGTGAAATGGGAGGGAAAGAAAAAAGAAAAAATTGTTTTTTGTAAAAGTCAAAGCTACTTTTATCAAAATGATTTTCACAAAGTCTGTTAAAACTCTCTAATTTTTCTTTCGCTCTCTTCATTTTTCTGCCCAAGACAGGGCCTTTGCACTAGCCCTTGACTCTCCATTCTCCATCTCCATTGATTATGAACTACTTCTTCAAAACTAATTGAGATAGTTTACGTAATAAAATTGTTGTTAATTGTTTTAAAAATTCCCATTGTTTTGAAACGTAAGCTAAATTCGAGAAAAGCGTAAAGAATATACCTAATATTGTATTTATTTAAAAAATCTGATATTTTAAAAATTTTAAAAAATGTGACATTTTAAAATGTTTATAAATTTCTATTTCTTTTTAAACGTAGGCTAGATCCGAGAAACGTGTAAAGAACGTAATATTGCATTAATTTATTTTACATATGCCGATGACACGGTGATTGTATATATTCATTATGACTTGTTATTACAGAATATGATAAATACAGATCTTAAACTTTATGAAGAATAGTTGTTAAATAGCAGAATAAAACTAAACTTAAAAAAACTACATATAGTCGGATCTGGTCTTATCGTGCGGGTCATACGATTCAAGAAAGACATACTCTCAGTTTTTGTTTTCTTTACTTGCGTTTAATTTTACCCTCTAAATAAAATACGTAAGATAAATGAGACAGACTTATTCCATTTTGACATAAAAAAAAGGATAGGTATTTACTTTCCAGCGATTCTAAAAAAGCTTATAATAGCACCAGCTACGTTTTATTTTAAATATGCCAATTTTGTGACTTTGACAGTTTGTGACAAAATGAAACTATTTTCTGTTTCTGTATTATCCCCAATCAAAAAAAAATGGTACTTAATCTGATAAACTATTTCAAAAATGAAAGAAAAAGTGGAAATTCGCCAACCAATATTCAGGAAACAGTAGCCAAAGCACTGGGAATTAGTTTAAGGACTGTGCAGAAAATTGTGCATGAAACAAAACATAACATAATACCCAAGAATACTAAAAAGTGTAAACGAAGAAAGCCAAAGACTGAGGATTTAAGCGAAAATATTAAAATGGGAGTTCGAAATGTGATTTAAGATTTATACAAATCAAAAACCAATGTACCTCTTCCAGTTTTACAAAAAACATTAAAAATTCGTGGTGTTTTGGAAATTGGACTTGAAGCGTTATCAAAATTAATAAAAAATGTAGGTTTTCGCTATAAAAAAGACTGTAACCGAAGATTTTTATGTGAGCAGCCACAGATAGTGAGTCAGCGTGTTCAGTTTTTAAAAAAATATACGGACAATTATTACAAATCGAAATTTAGAAAAGTGGTATTTTTAGACGAAACGTGGATATTTTCGAATGGAAGTGGTTCAAAATCGTGGCAAGATGAGTCTGTAAAAAGTGTTAAATGGAAAGAGGGGTGCGGTACGGGAAAGCGTTTTATTATTTTGCATGCCGGTTCTGCAACAGGATATGTTGCAGGGGCGAGTTTAATTTTTTCTTCAACATCAAAAAGTGCTGACTATCATGAAAATATGAATTGCGAAATGTTTGAAAAATGATTAAAAGTTCAATTGATACCAAATTTGGATGCTCCGTCTTTAATTGTATTAGATAATGCATCATATCATTCAAGAATTTTAAATAAACAGCCCACTTCATCTTGGAGGAAAAGTGATATTTATGAGTGGCTGGAAAAACACAACCAAAGTCCTTTACCAAATATGCTTAAATCGGAACTCCTATCAATAGCAAAGTCTCTTAAAAAACCCAAAATATACGCGGTAGATAAAATATTGCGTGAATATGGTCATGAGGTTCTACGACTGCCGCCATATCATTGCCAGTTTAACGCAATAGAATTAATATGGGCTGGTGCAAAGTCTTATTATGAAAAACATGTAGGTGATGGTCTTAAATCCGACCCAGTACAAATAGTTTGGCAAGATTCGTTAGATCATATTACACAAGAGTACTGGAAGAAATCGGTGGAACATACAGAAATATTAATAAGGGATTGGTGGGATCGAGAACAAGTACTAGATGTCGAAGTAGCGCCAATGATAATTGCTCCATTCGAAGACGACTCAGACGACGAGGACTTTTCAGATTTTATAAGTGACGATGAGAGTTTTTAGGCTATAATTATAAACGGTGTTTTTCGTTTACATTTTTTAGTATTCTTGGGTAATATATTATGCTTTTTTTTCATGCACATTATTCTGCCTTAAACTAATTCCCAGTGTTTTCATTACGGTTTCCTGCATATTGGTTTGCGAATTTCCACTTTTTCTTTCATTATCGAAATAGTTTATCAGACTAAATGCCATTGTATTTTTAGGTTTTAGTAGTAAAATTGTTAAAATAAATTGCACTGTTTATTATTGTCGTTTTTAATTAAAGGTATATAGGTATATAATTAACGATTATATAATTTTTTTTGTAACTTTTTCAACTCCCCTGTACATAATTTTTACAAAACTAATAATATTAGGTATATGTGGCTATCTTCGCGATAGCTAAAATAATGAAACTATTTTTCCTTCCTTCGGTATATTTGTAAATAATCTCACAACATTTTGATAGCCTCTGTGTTGTCTGATTTGACGCATATGATCAGTGACCTTTGGACCCGCACGTTAAGACCAGATCTGACTTATATACACTATTTCGCCATACAAATCTAAAATGGCGCGAATTAACATTAGTAAAGTTAAAAATAATGAAGAAAAAATGGGCGTTCCTGATTGTAAGATAACCCAAGCAGGAAATAAAGTAGACTGTATAATTCCAGCTTTAATTCCCCCTTTGGAAGGTTTGTATTTATTTTATGCTTACCTGCATAATTCATCTATAATTATTAGAGATCGACTAGTCATTGTAGTCAGTATATAGTTCACCTCGGTCATCTGAAAATAAAAATAAGTTTGTGAGCAATAACATCTGATATAATAAATACCTACTCTTAGAAATAAAACATAAACTTTATAATATCGTAAGATCAAAAAAAAAGTTCTCATTTCTTATGTCAAAATTCCAAAATTGTCATATTTCATTTTCTTATTTTCAATTGTTACCGCTAGGAGACAGACGTTGCAACGTGAAATATTTTGAATAATATATCTAGTGTTACTAAATTAAATTTTTAAATGGCTGCCGACCAACCGGCATTAGGTCTGCGCCACCACAACACTGATAAAGTCTTAATAGTTACAAATTGAGTCAATTTAAGCTCAAGCAAAACCGAAAATGGGCGGTTCTTAGCAGTGCATGTAACAAGGTGGAAAAGCGCCTCTTACTTTCATTACTATCAAATTTCTTGGATTAAATTACTTTCGCAACTTTTTAATTTATACAATGTGACCAGTAAAGTCCGCATCATATGGGATTTTTTTTAATAATTTTATTTTATTTTTTATTAATAACTTTATTCGAAATTTGACTTTGGCATCAAGTTCTGCTTCGATCGAGATGAAAATTAAGCAAAAAAATAGTAGTCACGTAATTCGCATTATCTGTCAAATTATAATTTTTTCCAAAAAATAATTCAAAAGGGGGGTTATTATTCACAAATTTAATAAAGATAATTTTGATTTTTTACCCACCACTAAAATTTATTTTCCTACAGACGTGTGGAAAAATCTATTTTCCGCACTGATATCCGTGCGGAAAATTGGTTTTTCCACACTAGTGCGGAAAATTTTTTCAGCACGATTAAGTCAAAAACCCGTGCGGAAAATTGGTTTTTCCACACTAGTGCGGAAAAATTTTTCGGCACGATTATGTCAAAATCAATAATATATCAATTATAACTTGTAGTTATTACTTTTTTTCTCAGAATTAGTTACTGTTACATATGTATGTGATTGTTATAGCTAATTAAAAATTATTAAATTTCTTTGAAATATGTGTTACTTATTTCCACACGTCTGTAGAAAAACTATTGTACCTGACACGTGCGAAAAATGTTTTCCCTGCACTCGGCTGCTTCACCGAACTCCGCTCCGCGTCGTTCGGTGAACGGCAGACTCGTGCGGAAAAATTAATTTTCCGCACTTGTTAGGTAAATAGCTATTTCCACTTAATGAACACTGTGTTATTTTTTGTCTTAATAATAAGGTGTATTACTTTTAGATCAGACACAAACTACGTTTTTAAAAATACTTATTTTATGAAGTTACCTTATACTGGGTCAAAAACAGATAAACTTTGCATCACATGCGACCAAATTTTAATAGCTCAATTTTGATTTTATAGAAAAACACACATTTAATATAGCGCTACTTTAAAGAAAATCTATCTGAAATAAAGCATTGCCAAAACTAAGAAGTTTTATGTAGATTGCGTTGAGTCTTATTTTGCAAAAGTCGTGCAATTTACAAAATATGGCTAAAAAATCAAAATTATCTTATACAGTTAAAATTTTGTATGTGGGCTAGAAACTGCATTTAAAAAAACTTTTTCTAATTACTTTTTTCGATACTTTCAGAAATAACCCCACTTTTGAATTATTTTTTGGAAGAAATTAAAATTTTACAGATAATGCGAATCACGTGACTATTATCTTTTTGGCATTCGAAGTTGCATCCCAAAAAGGGTGTTGTTACCTAGACTAGAAAAGGTCACAACGAAATTGCATCCCAATCAGAAAAGAGTCACATGTAGTTGAGCGGTCATTATACCATATAAAATCAATGCAATGTTGCCAGACCCCTATAGAAAGTTTATCACGACAATTTAGTTCTTTTAAATAATTTATCTAGTAAGACTGTAATATAAAAATCATATTATTTATGTATATTACTTATTCAAGCTTCGTCAAGAACAAAAAGTAGTAGTAGTAGTAGTAGTAGTCACAAAATTCCGTGACTTTATCATTTTCCAGCTTGATTTCCGCCAAGTCAATAGCAAAAACCTCTCCTACATTTTCAGGATACAGAAATGGTAATCCAAAAATATATGTTAGGAACCTGGTAATTTCTGTTTTATTTTCCGACCTTTCTTTGGTATTCTGTGGCTAAGCCTAATTGATTAATTTTTCGATACCATGACTGTCCTAAGTGAAACCTACAACCTCGAACAACAACTTCCGGAAACGCTTTGTAAATGCTTTTATGAATGGCGGTTTCAAAGTCGGCTGTTATGATTTTCGGTGAAACAGGATAGTTAAGTTTGGTACATTCCTCTTGGATAGATTTGAAGGCGAAGGCAGTAAGGTAATTTTTATTAGGAAGAAGACAAAATACTAGTGGAATATAAGAGTAATTCTTAAGGCCATGGATCGTAAACAATTGAGTAAAAAATCGGGGGCAATATTGAAAAGTACCGTCAACGTACCAACTTGAAACAGAAGAGAGAAATTTCAGATTTGACGAACATGAAAAAATTACAATATTTTTTTTCTTTGTCATTTTTTATTACGAAATTTTCATTTTTATGTATCAGAATCAGTGGCGGGGGGGGGGGGGGGGCAAGGGGGCCCCCCCGAAACCCCCAATGAAATAAAAATTATGAAAGTGGATAAGTATTTTAAAAAGTCAATTTTCTTAGATTTACCTCACGGGCCTCGTTTGAGGGGGGCCAGGTGGAGCATTTGCCCCCCCTGGAAGTTGACTTATTGACAAAAGTTGACTTATTGAGGTTTAATATGGTTTGATTGAATTTAAGAATTTATTATTTCGAGTTTTCCTTTACATTTTTGTTATTATTTTGGGGTAGTAAAGACTTATTTTAATAAAAATAAACAGTTTTAATGCCAAAACGACTATGAATGTTTGAGAAACAATTTTAGCTCATTAAGTATTAAGCAAAAAATTGAAATTAAAATTAAGGGAAGACCCAAACTCTCGAAATTAACTTACAGATGAATGAACTTTACTTTTAAACAATGTACCCACTAATGAAAAATAAATTAGCCTTTCTATTTTTTATCTTATTTCATTTTCAATAGAATAAGAAGGTAATCATAAATTTTAAAAATATTTACTATAATAATTATTGACCAAATTTGGGCGTGGTCTTAAAAAAATTTCGCCTGCAGCGCATTTCGCCTACAGCAGGCTTTTAGTACACCCCCAAGTTAACAAGTCACAAGCCGCCAATGCCCCCCCCCCCTAAGAAACCGTTTAACGACTCCCATGACTAGGCTATTGCGATCTTCCCTGCAAGAGTACCTGTTAAAAAAGCTCCAAAGTTCTCGAAAAATGCGTAACTTAAAAGTTTATTAAAAAATTAGCTTCCAGCACTGGTTGGCGGGCCCTCCCTAACATAAAATCCTGGGTGCGCCGCTGATCAGAATAGATGACGAATCAACTGCAGTATGGAATTCAAAAATATTCTTAGGAATTTTAATTAATGCGGAAGCCCTAGCATTGTATATATTTTGTCTTACTCTGACTATGTCCTTTGTGCTAAAAGTATCAATGCCTTTATTCTTAATTTCACCTCGAATTAATTTTAGAGGCTTCTTGCATATATCGTCCACTGCTTTGCGCTTAACGGAGTTAGATATAAGTCTTCTATTAAAAAAATCTTCTTCCAATTTTTCGAGATTATGGTCCAAAATTGATTACACTATTATCGACAATTCCTAGAAATACAATCTTCTAAAGAAAACGATTTGACAACACTGTCAATATTAAGCTGAATTTTATCTTATTTATAAAATTCGCCTTCGGGATGCAATTTCGTTGTACCCGGGATGCAACGTATGTCTAAAATTACTAGGTAGCTCATTTCGGGATGCAATCTCGAATGGCCGATTGTTTTGCTTAATTTTTGTCTCGATCGAAGCAGAACTTGATGCCAAAGTCAAATTTCGAATAAAGTTATTAATAAAAAAAAATCCCATCTAATGCGGACTTTACTGGTCACACTGTAAAATAATGAGATTTTATTAAAATAAATGACAGGTAGCAAAAGCCCAGACGATAAATTTTTATCTGTCACGCAACCAAACCAACTCAACCTGCAACCAAGGACGTAACATAAATAACAAATCAAAATTATCTTATACAGCTAAAATTTTGTATGTGGGCTAGAAGCTGCATTTAAAAAAACTTTTTCTAATAACTTTTTTCGATATTTTCGGAAATAACCCCACTTTTGAATTATTTTTTGGAAAAAATTAAAATTTGGCAGATAATGCGAATCACGTGACGACTACTATTTTTTGCTTAATTTTAATCTCGATCGAAGCAGAACTTGATGTCAAAATCAAATGTTGAATTAAGCTATTAATATTAATTTAAAAAAATCCCATATGAAGCGGACTTTACTGGTAACACTGTAGGTAATAGTCAACTCAAATGATCATCGGGTGGGGGCGGTCGCCGCTTCCCTGCCCCTCACTTAGAGGCACCCCTGGTTTGCACAAGATTATGACCTAAATAAAAAATTAAATTTGCGACCAAATACCTAAACATGCCCCCGCTGACGCAGCCATATTGTAAAAAGTGGCGTTTAAATCACTCAAGCCAAAAAATGGCAATAAATTTTAAAATGTTATTCAACTTTTCTCATCGGTGCCTTTGACCGGTTTATTTATTTATTTATAATGTTCTCAGGGCCATCCAGGCCATCGATTCTAAAATTTTCAAATTCTTTTCACATCATCTTGAGTTGCGTTTGTTAATTAAACTTTTAATATTCTTATTTATTTTGTTTACGTCTGCACTTTAATCAGTGGCGGCTCGTTAATGAAGGGCTCTGGGGCGCCGCCCTCCCTGCAATTATTTCAAACATAATCCAAGAATACTTTACTTAAAAAACCAAAAACGCAATGTATGTAAGCAATCAATTAAAATAATTCAAACCAAACGTAGCCCTATTACCACGGGCAGGCTATACACTCATAGACAAGCGAGTTGCGCGCTGTCAAGGTTGTACTAAGCGCGGGCGACCGATTATTCGTCCCGATTCAACGCGAGTTGCCATGACTACAGAGGCGTGACGTCACCTACACATCGCACAACGAGCTGCCACGGATGGGCTCCAATTTTCCGCGCCCAACAGCTGTTCGCGAATCGCGATGCCACGGTAGAATACTCGATATTATATTATGTACTCTGACGATGCGACTTGTCGATGCCGCTAATGATTTGTTTATTTGTTTTGATTTGATTTATTAGTAACGTTATAAAGTTGGAAAATTTCGTCTAATATGAAGGTCAGTGATTTCCAGAAGCTTGTGTTTAGTTCTCTGAGCTTAAGTGAAAAACTTGATTTAAAAATTGCAGAGCGGCCACTACCAATATTGCACATAGTACAAGTGCAATCAAAATGTAAAAGTAAGGCACAATTTACGCGTAAGTTTGACAAAGAAATATTATAATTTTATAATAAAAAATTCTGGATATGCGGTTGTGAGGACAAAACTTCTTTTTTTTTTTGTTTCGTGTGTCTTCTTTTTGACGGGGATGATAATTGGACTATAAATGGGGTGCAGGACTTCAAAAATCTTTCGGAGAAAATAAAAAAAACATGAAAATAGTGCAAAACATCGTCATAATGTGGTAAGTTTTCAGATGTTAGGACAAACTTTTACTTCTTTAAGTAGTGCTGCTTATGCTGATGAAATTAAAATTCACAACAAGAAAGCTAAAAAAACAGACACGTACTTTTGAAAATAATAGACATTTAAAATTTTTTTATTTAAAGCCAGCGCCCCCCCCCTGACTCGCTAGTCACGAGCCGCCACTGACTTTAATGTGTCTACCATTATTTATAGTAAGCAGATATGCCTCACACGGATTCCGATATTTCATAAACATACCATCATCCCAAAAAATGTACTCGCATTTATGTAGAAAATAGGGTCGCCACAGGGTGCAGCCACTTGTGGCTAAAAATAGTAGGTATACTACCTAAAACTGTAGCGATAAGACATGCCTTAAAAATACATGCTTTAAAAAGAGATTTTTTGTTTTCAAGTGCATGGGAAAAATTGGGATGAGTTAGGGAATTGATTAGTAAAATATTTCTATGGTTACCAGATTTAGGCCTGTTGTGTTCTTACGCTGAGGAAAATGGTGTAATACAACAGGTTTGCTAAGACAGTTTGTATTGAATAGAATAGAATAGAAATACATTACATACCTACTGGGTTATAAATAATTACATACTTACACTGTATTTTTTGTACTAAAAGTACCTAATCTAATACAAAGTTAACATTTTCTATAGGGTTTTACATTTGCTCCTAGAAAACTAAATCCCTATAGGCGCAAAATAAAAAAAATATTCTAAAATACCTATTTGAATTAGGTAGGGGAAGGTCGCCCTTGATGGCATACTTCCCATGATGGCATACCACAGGTATCTCTGGAATAAACAGGTTTTGCGTCATACCGCATAGTTAGAGGGGCCGCGAGCCGCGACGGGCGCGCGTATTGACTGTTCAGTTGTGAGTCGAATTTCAGTCGTGACCTGAGGGACGTTTTTATGTAAAGTTATTTAATAGAACAGAAATTGTTAAGTGCCGAAGTAATATTAGCCAGTTTTTAAACAAAAAATTTATTATGTTAGGTGCATTAAATTAGAATGCACGATTTTTTTCCGATAACTATAGGATATCGATGTTAAATTGCTATGATTATTTTAAATTAACAAAAATATTTCTTTTACAGGTATGCGTTGCCTATGATGGCATACTTGGTGATTTTTTCTTTTCAATTTTTTTAACCAAAAACATAGTTTTTGTATATTTTTAAAGTTTTGTAATGAATATTTAAGTAGTAACAAATATTTTAACCTGGTTAAATTGGTTAAAACCTTTGAATTAAAAAATATATTAGATGGTAAAAAAAAAGGTGCCATCACTGGCGACCTTCCCCTAGGTATTAGTTACATTTTGATTTTTTTTTGGAACTAGTTTATTATGTAAATACTTACACTTAACCTAAAATAATTGCACTGTTATAGTGTGCATAAACAAGAAAAATATTTATAAACAGCTATACCTATGTCAGAGAAAAGAAAATTAAGAATTTAGAATAAGTCAGTGAATTTATGATTGTCTGTATATATAATAATAATTTTTTTCATACGGTACAATTAGTTGAAGTGGAGCATATGAACCCCATTATATCAATACAAAAATTTGCTTTAAAAATTTTATTTAATAAAAATATTACATTGTATTCAAAAATTCTTTGCGAAAAATATAAAATTTTAAATGTTAAAGAATTATTTTATAAAAATTCGTTTTCTTATATTTACATTAATAAAATTAAATTATGAGTACACAACTAGAAGTAAAACTAATAATAATATCTTAACACAGAAGTATAATTTAACTCTAATGCAACAACATTCATTTTATATGGTAGGTGTGCGAAATATGTCCCCGAAACAAATTAAATCATCAAGTAAACTTTGTTTCAAAAAATATATAAAAAATTGGTTACTGAATAATAAGGCTCAAATTTAGCTTTAAATTAGTATACAGTCAGGGCCGTCGAGAGCCAGGTCAGGCCCGGGGGCTGTGCGGCATCACGGGCCCGCTCCTAGGGCTGCCAGATTTAAAATAATAAAAAGCGGGAGGTAGGGTCCTAGCCAGTGGAGGCTTTTGACTTATTAACTTGGGGGTGCACTAAAAGCCCGCTGCAGGCGAAATGCGCCGCAGGCGAAAAAATTTTGAGACCACGCCCAAATTTGGTCAATAATTTTTAATAAATATTTTAAAAATTTATGATTACCTACTTATTTTATTGAAAATGAAATAAGATAAAAAAAAATAAAAAAGGCCAATTTATTTTTCATTAGTGATACATTGTTTAAAAGTAAGTTCATTCTTCTGTTTTTATTTGCAGCAAACTTATCAATAACAATAAAGTCCCTAGATTTACACTTTGGTGTCAAGTTAATTTCGAGTTTAGGTCTTCCCTCAATTTCAATTTCAATTTTTTGCTCAATACTTAATGAGCTAAAATTGTTTCTCAAATATTGCATATTCATAGTCGTTTCGGCATTAAAACTGTTTGTTTTTAATAAAATAAGTCTTTACTACTCTTTACTATAATATAATTTTTAAATAAGAAACCCATTGTTGGTCAATTCTAAAATGTACAAAATTTTCGGGTAGGTTCTCCAAAAAAGATGAGAGTTTTATAAATTCTTCGAATAATAAATCGATGTTAATACAAAATATTGGTCTGGACGGGCGAGGACAAAATGTATCGATATTTGATATTTAAAACATTAATTATTCCCCAACTCGCCTAACAATTTACATACCTATGTAATATTTACAAAGTAATTTTTTGTCAACAGAGATTTTATATTTTTTTTTATAATTTATCATATTTTTTAACTGCGCAGCCCGAGTACGGGCCCTTCAAGGGGTCGTGGGCCCGGGGAATTTGCCCCCCCCCCCCCCCTCTTGTCAGCCCTGTATACAGTGTGTACCCGGATGGAGTTGACAAGAGGAAAGGATTTTTATTATTCATTTTACGACGAAAAGTTATTCTTTATAAAAAATTCTATACTTGTCGAGAAAATGAATTTACCATAAAGAAATTTTAGATCAGTAAGTTGATAAATTAAGAAAACATGAAAATGCTTTAAGAGAGAAGTACCATTATTTATTATTTTAGACAAAATGTTTATGGAACAAAATTGTTTATAATCCAAAATAAAGCCTAAATACAAAATTTGAGACGTTTCCAATTCCATAACATTTAATCAAATAAATTCGTTCTTCTTTGGTCAACATTTTCTGGTAGTACTTGGGAAATTACAATGAAATGACACAATGACGTTTGTCAATTAATTATTATCGACAGATCAGAACTCTCAGGTTTTCATTTTGAATTTCATAAATTCTATTGTGAAAAATAAAAAACAAAAATTATAATTCATATTTCAAAGTTTCTATTGAGGCTTTATTTTGGATTATAAACAACTTTGTTTCATAAACATTTTGTCAAAATTAATAAATAATGGTACTTCTCTCTTAAAGTATTTTCATGTTTTCTTAATTTATCAACTTACTGATCTAAAATTTCTTTATGGTAAATTCATTTTCTCGACAAGCAGAATTTTTTATAAAGAATAACTTTTCGTCGTAAAATCAATAAAAAAGATCTTTTTCCTCTTGTCAACTCCATCCGGGGACACACTGTATTACAATTAAATGTTCATTTAAAAAAAATAAATTTTCATAATATACATAGAACTGAGTACGTTTCTTTTTACATGTTTACCTGTTAACCTTTTTTTTATTTTAAAAATAATTTTAATGGGTTTGTTCGAATTCGTCTATTAGTATTAAATTTAATTTTTTTTGTTTGTTTTTACTTTTTCCAATGATTTTAATTATTCTTTTAATATTATTAGGTAGTAGGTAGGTAGGGTAAACATACCAGTTATTGGACAGTTAAGCTTTTTTTTAATTTCATGTCGCTGCCACTGGAGTATTTTTCAACGGACATTATTCTGCTTATGCCAGATCCTAGTATATATATCCTATTTTAACTTAACGGGTTTTAAATATTCCTAATGTTACAGTTCTTTTAAAAAATTTGAAAAAAACTGAAAGGGTTCCAAAAAGTTAGTTATTGGACAAAAAATTCAATTACTGGACACAACATTTTCAGTTAATGGACACTGGCAAAATTATGACTAAATGCCAATAAATAATTAAAATCAGTGTTCAAAAACTTTTATTAATTTAAAACTATATTCACTTATATTTTTTCATTTCACTTTGGTACATGCTAAATAGTTTTTCGACGTCCAGGTCGTCATTTGCATTATTTTCTGACATCTGGCCACTTTTGTTCTATAGTCTTCAAAATCTTTATCACTTCCCATTTTTGGTTCCTCATAAATTTTGCTATCAGTTTTCAATTGATCGTCTGTATCGATTCCGTCTTCAGTTTCTATTTTTTCCGGCCAGTTTTCACAAATTGGTCTGTTGGTTTCATCTTGCTCATCTACTTTATAACATTCGCTACTTTCTACTTTTTTCGATTCATCGCACAATTTGCTGTAATTTTTTTTTTGTACGTTTATTTCATTACCTTTCTTATTGTCAATTTCTTTTGTTTCTTGATCAGCGTCATCTTCGTTTCTTTCTATTTCTTTCGGCTCTTCATATATTTTGAGGTTGGATTCTATTTGATAATCTTTTTCGATATCCTCTTCACTTTCTATTTCTTGAAATCCTTTACACATTCTGAGGTCGAGTTCGTTTTCATTATACATTTCGCCGTCTTCTTCCCTTTCTATTTCTGAAATATCATCATCATCACTTTCCTCAGTATAACACATGTGACACATGAATAAATCCTCATCACCTTCACCTTACAAGATCAGACTCTTCCCTTGCTGAAAGAATTGGATTTGGGCCGCATGTATCCTTATGACCAGGATTTTTTATTTTAAATTCCAGTGTTGATTTGGGTACACCGTATTTGTATGCCGCATTTCTATATGACGTTTTGTTATTCTTGACTTCATTTATCGCAGCTTCGATTCCGAATTACTTTCATTTTTCTTGGGCATGACTGAAAACTAACAACATAAAAAAACTCATGTTTCAGTTATAGGACAGATTGTAACCAGTTATTGGACGGGCGTCTAATAACTGGCTACACTGTGAATAGTGACCCAAAATCGGATGTGCCGTAAACAGAGAATACGCACTAACATTTCACACAAAAACTGTACGAGCTTTGCAAAATGCAGTTATTGGACAGGTTTCCTACAACTGAAAATAATCATATTTTAGGTCAGTTATTGGACACACTTGTAAGACATAACCTAATTTAAATATATTGATTTAAACCTTAAAAATAATTAGCTTTACTACACCAGTACCTTGTATATTTATACGGAGCACTTTGAAACAATTTCACCAGTAATTATGACACTAAAATTTACCTAAGACTTCTTAATATAAACTTAAGAAAACCGTATTTCTTGTGCATGACCAAAGAATGTCACATTTGGCGCCAAAATAGAAACATCAATCAAATGTAATTTATGTCAATATTGATACTAATAGTACAATGGCGACATCCCAACAAAACTTAGCGAACTACTAAATACAGAATTCTTGTTTTATGCTGATATAATTGGGTGTCCAATAGCTCGCATGGGTCCAATAACTGGTATGTTTACCCTACTGTTATTTATACAATGTTTCAAAATTGTATAATTAATAAATAAATATTTTGTTGGTAATACAAGTAGGTAATGCATTTTTAACAAATTAAGGAGTTTCGTCTCTATATTAGAAAACTTAATGCAAAAAAATATAGCCCTGTTGGAAAGTTATGTTAAAATTATTACAAACGTGTAGTTTGTCATATTTACCTACATTTTTAATATTTCTTGTAAATCAATCTCATTTTATTGTTATTTATTAGTGCAAACTATAAATATACTAAAATTTACTGCTGTGTTTATTATTTTATCAAGGATTAGATATTAATAAAATTATTGTTATGTTCAGAGTTAATTCTTAATTAGCATATTTTATATATAGGAGACCAATCTACTACATCCTAAATTAGTCAAGTTAGTTAGTTTTGTTTAAAAAAAAATATGTAAATACAGTATTGCAGCTATATTCAGTATATTGTTAGCATTTTTTGTGATCAAAATTATCTCTAATTATTATCTAGGATTTATATTTTTTTATAGTAAATATTTTTATTTTGTATTCCATAAATTTTTGGTTGTATGTAAATAGCATAATATTCTTTATAAATGGTCGAGAATTGCGACCGGGTATTTAACTTATTTAATAATTATAAATAAAAACTCTAAACTAAGGATCAAAAAAATTAAAAAATGCCATGATGGTTGGAATTTTACTTAATTTTCTAATATTTACTCCATCTTAAAGTTGAAATTTCTGTTACCTGGTCGCAAACAGGCACATTGACCCTACTCGAAAAAGCTACTTGGGCTACTTTCGGTAGCTTATGCTGCTTTCCGTAGCTTAATTTATCCTTAAATAAGTTAAGCAACCTAACCATTACAAATAAATACTTTACCAAAATCCTATCAGAACTTGTCTATTTATCGTCATTGTGTCATCTGATGCTAACCAAAGAGAAATATCTTTAAAAATTCGAATTGAATTTTGAATGACAGAAGGTAGCAAATCACTATGATACAAGATTATCATTAAACAGTAATTAAAATTCAACACCTGTATCGCTTCTTCATACTCCAAGACGACATGGATTGTCGGACAGCTTATTTAAAATGTTATTTTTTGTAGCAACATCATTTCCACCTTCTTTGGCAAAAGATAGTTGAAATATTATACTTAATTATTTTCTTGTCATTTTGTTACTTTATTATGAACATAAAAATACAATAATTTAAACGATATTAGATTTTGTATTTATTTATCTATAAACTATTCATTTTTCCTTTGTTCATGGTCATTTAATTAAAATTTAATATATTGAATAAAAATGCTTACAACTTTAACAGTCATATCCGATAAAAACCCATTATATACAGGGTGTTTTTTAATTGAGTACCGATACTTAAGGTTGTTAATCCTTGGGTGGTTTTAAGAAGTAATGTTAATATTAACATATGTCCTAAAGCTCTTCATTTTTAAGCTACAGGCTACAGGATGTTAACATTTTAAAAAAAATATATAACTTTTTTATCACAATTATTATATCACTCTTAGATATTTTTATGAAATTTTGTACACACCTTTTAATCATTAAGGAGCATTTTTTGACTTAAAAGATTTTTTAAAATTTTGACCAGTGACGTCCGTACGGGGTTTGAACTGAATATTTTTAAAGAAAAAAATGGTACGCCACTAATATTTCTAAAAACAAAATTTATATTTGAAATCCTCATTTATTTTGGAGCAAATTTGGTCCATAGGCTTACTTTCGTACGATGCACCCTTTTTGCATAAAAAAATAAAAACAAAAACACAATTTTTTTCTTCGGTTCATTGAGACTGCTTTCGATATTTTGTTGAAATTTGGTAGGCACTCACCATGAGTGAAAACACTTTTTTTATGGTTTTATTTTCTGTTTAGCTGGGCAAGCTACTGGAAAAAAGTAGCTAGCGACAAGCTACTTAAAATTAAAGTAGTTAAGCTACCGTGTAATCAAGCTACTTTTAAATAAAAGCAGCTTAGCTACTGGTAGCTAAGCTACTTCTATAAGCTACTCTGCAAGGGTTATGTCAGTGAATGCAGTTTTGAAAAACTACGTTCATCGACATTAAAAGAGTTTATTAATAAAAATATTATAAAGTTTTAATAATGTAGGTACCTACCTGTAACCTGTAACTAAGTATTATTATAAGTAAATATATTATTGAGCATGTTTTCAACAGTGCAGAATACGAGGGGTACATCGTAAAAAATTATTTTTGCCATACTTTTAAACAATTATAGGTAATAGATATTTTTTGATATAATATGACTGAAAGGACTGTCAAAGTTTTATACATTTTTTTAGTTTATCAAATTTTTATATCAAAGGCAAAATGCTAAGTTATTAAATAAATATACAAAATATAATATCCTTTAAATTATTTTACTTTTTAATACATAAGTTAACAAAATGGCAATACCTAAAACTAATTAGCTTAAGCTACCGAAAGCAGCTTAAGTAGCTTGTTTGACTAACTAGCTACTTTTAAAAGTAGCTTCATGAATAATGTAAAAGCTTCAGCTACAAGCTACTTGGTTTTAAAAGTAGCTCAAATAAAGCTATTAGCTACCAAAAAAGTAGCTAGCTAGTAGCTTAACTACTTAGTAGCTAGCTACTGCCCAGCTCTAGCGTGCATTGCGGTGCAAGTTCATGCGATAAAATGAAATGGTCGATTTAAAATGAGAAATTTTTTTTATCAGCTGATTAAAAAGTCATCAAAGCGCATGCTTACAGACAATTTTGCTTGCACTTGCACCTAATGTAAACAGGCCATTAGAAATGTCAAAACCCGTATAAAAAATTCCAGGTTGGTATTTAAAAAAATATTTGGCAATGGCCAATAGAGAATAAACTGTCGAATTTTGAAAATATTAATAGCCCCATTTTGTAGCACATAAAAACTGGTTATAAATAAGTGTTTTTGTTTTCTTTCCAAGTCAAAAATTAAGGCGCAAAAAATTAAAAACCAAAACGGTTTTCGGAATATTTCCGAAGGTACTCGAAAATTTAGAACTTCAATTTACTTTCACAAAATAATTAGGTCATAAAATACGCCTCAATTTAACCATCGTAGTATTACCGTTTTCAAGAGGTCCCCTGTGCAGTGTGTTACAAATTCGATGCATTAGCATTGCTCTCTTGGTAACCATAAGAGATAGAGAGTTGGTTAAATGAAGGCAAAGTTGCATTTTTTAATGCTAAATAATTTGGTTGAAAGAAATTTAAAAAATCCGTCTCCTCTCGGAGATATCAGAAAAAAACCGAAAAAATCAATTTTTTTGTTTTTGTTACTTTTACGACAAAATACTGTTTATTTTGAAAAACGAAGAGCACTTTTTAAAGGCACTTATTTAAGTTCTTCAAGTTATTTTTTTCTCATACGATCAGTGGCGCAACCAGGGGGGGGGCTGCCGGGCTGCAGCCCCCCCCGAGCTTAGAAACTTAGCCTATTCGTTTAATTGCAAACCAATTTTTCATGTCACGCGAACTATTTTCGCATGTTTTTTGCGATCTCAATGTTTTATGGATTTGTAATTTTTTTGTTTATCAATGTAAAATGGATTCTTACGTTTTTTGAGTAATTAAAGTATAAATTATAATAAATAGGTCAAAATTGTACATAATAATTTTTAAAAAATTTCGGATTTGAGTTTTTTCCGTTTCTTTGCATTTTTTGAGAATATTCACCATAGTAATGTATATATTTTTTTACACCATCAGAAAGTGGAGATTTCAACGAACAAAACGCCCACCGACTTTTTTAAAACAGCAGATATTTTGACGTGAGAATTTTCGATTGAAAATAAGGGTGCTTTTCGATATTAAGTCAAAATAAGGTGAAAAAATAAATATTTTAAATCAAAATAATTACAGTGTGTTTGGGACATAAAAAGGTAAGTTATCACCAAATTTCGTGAAAACATAATTTTTTTTGTAAAAGATAAAAATAAAAAAAACAGAAACTTGGTTATTTGAATTTTTCACATAAATTTTGAGGCAATGTGAAAAAAGTGTTAACACAAAAGTTGTAGATCTTTTTATTACCTACAACTTTGCCATTTAACGTTTTTCCATAGGACTTGTAGTTTTCCCGGAAATCGAGATAAATCGTTTTCTAGCCTTAAAAACTCACCCCCTTCCACTTCCCGACCTCGGATCGCCCGTAAATTATTTTTTCTTTCATTTTTGTTATATTCTTTTTCTTTTCCAATGGGTTTCATCCTACTATTATTTTTTTTGTTTCAAAAATTATCGACCCTGGTCTACCTATTTATGCGAACCACGATATTGATATTACCGTGGAAGAAATTTTGGACGAAATGGCAAAAACAAAACGAAGAATTTTACTTTAATATTAGTATTATTAGTGATTACAGTGATTACTTACAACTTATTGTATAAGGTTTTTGTTTTGTTTTAGTATAAGTATGCTTAATATATGCGTTACTTATTTTAAATACATTTTTACTAATTAAAATAAAATCTCAAAATTTTTTTTTCATAAATATTTCGTTAGGGCTAACGGCGTATTATTGCAGAAGTTTTAGGGGGCTGTCGCTCTCGTCAATCATACGTATTTTACCCAAAAAAGGGCGTGGCACCCAAAAAAATTTTCGCCTGCGGCGCAAGAAGTTAAAGCCCCCCCCTGAACAAAATTTCTGGTTGCGCCACTGCATACGATGCTTCGTTTTTTAGATACCCACATCAATCTATTTTTTTAAAATACGGACCTGAATTTTTATTTTTGAGTAGCTTTTGACCTCCCAAAACTAATGATGCATCACATTTTTCTCTCAATAGAAATACCCCTTTCCTAAGGCAATTTTTATACTCCTCAAGAAAAAATCGGCCTTTTATTTTCAATTACTTCTCCAATTTAAAATAGTACATAGTGTTGAGACGTGACATTCAAAATTTTTCATAAAGATGTTAGAGTGGCATTGAAATTGTTTATGTTGATAATATTTACGAAACGTATCTGAAAAAAAAATATTTCTTTGGGAAGCATAAAAATTGACTTAAAAAAAAACTGTTACAATTTAGTGACAAGTGTGTTGCATTTTAGTTTCGGGATCAATATTAATAATTGAAATCCCACTGAGATATATTTTTTGAAAAACTGTGAAAGTCAGGTCTCAACAAGGTCGATCCTCCATACCTATGGGTTTTATTAGTTTTAAATTCGAAGAAATTGGAGACAAAAGACCGATTTATTTTTGAAATTGACACTTAGTGACAAGTGTAATGCATTATTAGTTTTGGGAGGTAAAGAGCTACTCAAAAAAATAATTCAGGCCTGTATTTAAAAAAATTAAGTTGATGTGGGTATCTAAAAAACGAAACGTCGTATCTAAATAATAAAATTACTACCTTGATGAGCATAAACAAGTGCCTTAAAAGAGTGATTTTAGTTTTTCCGAATACATACCTTATCACTACTTAGTCGTAAAAAAATAAAAACAAAAATTTATTTTTTTTGGAATTTTTCGGATATCTCCGAAAGCCATAGGAATTTTGTTAATTGTTTTGTTGTAATCCCCTCGTATATCCCAATGTTATTTGTTTAGTTTCTTAAGATTGTTAGTTTATTACTGTTAGCGACAGACTGCAGACACAATATAAAAATAATTATTTATACCTTCCAAATTTCCAATAACCATTTCTTATTTATCTACCCATTATGTTTTCCTAAATATCTAAATTGCACTTTTTTCAATTGGATTATCTTTGTCTAGACAATCTATTTATTTCTAAATTCTTAATATACAAATACACCCCATTTTTATTACCGTAATGCCATTCATAAAATTTATTTAAATCCTTTAAGATCTGCAGACTGTAGTTATGCTAAAATTTTAAGTAATTTTGTAATTATAATAATTTGTTTATGGCCTCTGTTAAATTTTCCTAATAATTTTTGTACCGCCCATTTATGGTAGTGGGAACCAATGAATGGCCGTTTTGGTTTACGAAATACTTAACCACGTAAGAACCTAGATTTAAGAATAGTCAATTACCGTTTAGAGTTGTTACTTTTCAGTCGTTCCCTAAAGTCTAAAAGTACAAAAATTGTAGGTATTACAAAAAGTCCAAAATAGACGTATTACAGGTCAAAAGTGTTTTCTTGTTGTAATTTTAAGTTCATGTTTGGCAGTGTCAACATGCTCTAGATACTGGCCCATAACACTTTTAAACAAATTATTCAGCATTAAAATATGCAACTTTGACTCCATTTAACCAACTCTCTATCTCTTATAGTTACCTAGATAGCAAAGCTAATGCATCGAGCATGATTTATTTAGCAAAAAAACCTACAGTTATTTTAATACATTTTTTAAAACTTTTTTATAGATTTATTTTTAATTTTAAAATGGAACCTTCTTTTAACAAAAACAGAAAAAGTTAAACATTTTGCAAATTGTATCAAATATTACGTATCATTTTGTTTTTTTAGATAAATGTAATTTTAAAGTATTTTTTTAATAGTTTTAATGATAATTGAGATTTAATAGAATTTTCCAAATTATTATATTTTATCAAACCTTTATGGAAAATACACTTACAAGCTAATGTTTTAGACACTCTATCCACAAGAAATTTTTTATTAGTTCGTGTTTTATAATTATGATGGTCATGATTAAAAGAACAAAAATTTTTTAAACAATAAGGCAATAAATTATCATTAATTTTATGTATAAAGATACATACTAAATAAAAAATTAAATTTCTGACATTCAACCAATTTAAATTTTTTAACATAAAATTTATTTTTGTATATTTGTCACAATTTAAAATAATCCGCATTGCCTTATTTTGTAAAATTTGTAATTGATCAAATATTTTCTCACCAGCACAATATAAAATTAACAAAAAAGAAAATGTAATAATATAATAGCATTAAAAATACAGTTTTTTAAGAAAACAAACTTAAATTAACAAACTGATTCTTTTAAAATAACCTACTTTTCCGGCAATCTTCGATAATATGAAACTTTCAAAATAATTTAAAAAATTTAATTTTGAATTAATAATTATCCCTAAATATTTTAAACTGTTTACTAATTCCAATTTTTCACCATCAATTACAATATTTATATTTTGACAATTTAAATTATTACCGGTAACCATACATTTAGTTTTTGAAATATTTAATTTTAATTTATTTTCTTTCAGCCAATTTAATACTTAATATATTTATCTCAGAATTTAGAGTATTTAGAACATCAAAAATATTTAAAACATTAATGTAAATTAAGGTGTCATCAGCAAACATTTGTAACTTACACATTTTTAAAACTAAAGGCATATCGTTGATGTATAAAATAAATAATATTGGACCTAGTATACTTCCTTGAGGAACTCCTATATTATTTATTTTTTTATTTGAATAATAGATATGTTTTTGATATTTTTGGTTTTTGTGATTAAATCATTAATTTATAGACGTTTCCGCGAATACCATAATGATACAATTTACTCAATAATTTAGCCCTGTCAATTGTTTCGAATGCAACATATGTAACAATGTAACACCCTGTATATATTTATTTATCATAATAAGAGGCGTGAGAAGGGTAAGCTTGTTCTCGGTTACTATTGACGACCGTAAACCATATTTTTTAAAACTTTTTGCGACCCACCAAAAATGGGCCCTACATTTTTTACATTCATATTGTTTACGATTAATATCTTGACATCAATGGCGTAGCGTATAGGGGGCCAGGGGGCACATGCCACCGCCCTTGCACTCGTGCAGCCCCTGTCGTATTTCCTTTTAGGATATTTTACCTTTGTAAATAACAAATATTACATCAATATGCTGAGATCAATAAATCAATCTTAAACGTTTGATAAAGAAATAACATAGTTTCTAGTTTAAATAAATAATGAACCTTAACCTTTCGTAAGGAAATGTAGTTCATGTTAATTTAATATAAAACGCATTTTTTTACAAAACGAAATAGTTTAATTTATATACGATAACTTTGTTATTAATCTATAATAGAATTTGTGCTGATTCTTTCAAAATGTTACTGTTTAGGCGATTATTTTATTTTTCTAGCTATCAAGACTTCGATTTCTTATCGATGATAAAATACATTAAGCAAAAGTTACTAAAATAGTCATCTACCATTACTTTGTAAAATTTGAGAGAAGTACCAGTTAGCTTTTTTTATTATTTTCAATATATCGCGGTAATGGTTAGGTGTTAGGCAGAACCTATAAAATTTAATATATTTTTTGCATGGTTCCAGTCACAAAGCTTCTTTCATACTTTCAATTCAAACTAGAAGTTTTTACAGCTTCCACTTTGTATAGCTATACAGGGTGTTCCTAAATTAATGGTACATCCGAAAGTAGGCGATTCTTTGGCTTATTTCATAAATAAAATGTTATATTAACATGGGACCGAAAAAGCATCGTTTCCGAGATACAGGGTGTTAATGGTAATTAAATGGGTTATGTGTTTCCAGGAATGTGCATTAAAATTATTTTTATTTTTTACTCTAAAACGGTGCACCGTAAGAAAATAAGTCAAGAAACCGAATTTGCTCTAAATTGGACGGGAATTTCAAAAATAATTTTTATTTAAAGAAAAACCAGTGTCGCACCATTTTTTTCTTCAAAAATATTAAATGCAATGCAAGCCCCGCACGGACGCCACTGCTAAAATTTTAAGAAATTATTTAACACCCAAAAATGCCATTCGATGCTCAAAAGACGTGTACCAAATTTCATAAAAATATCTATAGTGGTTTGAAAATGGCAATGAAAAAATATTTTTTTAATTAAAATGTTAACACCCTGTATCTCAGAAACGAAGCTTTTTCGGTCCCATGTTTATATAACATTTTATTTATGAAATAAGCCAAAGAATCGCCTACTTTCGGATGTACCATTAATTTAGGAACACCCTGTATATACCTAAGTATCTAATAACAATGTAGGTACATTCGACATCCCTATATAGTTATACTAAGAATAAGAGGTAAGGTTACGCGTGCGTTATACCTTATACCACAGCAAGTAATTATAGGTTTATGTGCAATGCTTACGCAGAGCCCAACTGCCCAATATAAAGCCCATCGATATAAGAAAAAGTAGCAAAGTATCATTTTATTCATTAAATCTCTAGTAAGTATATGGACGGCCACCACCCGCCACTGACTATGTATTTTCTATTGCGTCTTGCGTCTCCATTACTGTAAACCACGTCAAACCAGACATTTCAGCGAATTCTCAGTAAGGTTCAAGGTTTATCGAGCAAAGCAATAAGTGATAAGTGCATGTCCTATAAATATAATACCGACATCATCGTTATTTATAGAACCAGTTCAGCATAGTAACTAAAAGCAGAGAGGCTTATCTTAGCAGGAAATATTCCGAGAACCATTAAAATTAATAGCTCTGCCATCAGGCAATAAATAAGCGGTCAAAACGGGTTGTTCTGCAGGTCAATAAAAAAGATTGCAAGTGTAGGTATACACCCAATACCCAGCACAGCGATACTCAATTTCAAGGTGATTGTTACATTTTTAGTATGTAGTCTGTTCCTGCTTCTTCGATATACGACTATTTTGTGAGCGTGTCATCGTCACTCGGTAATAATACTCGGCATGGGTCTAACTTTATTATAAGCCGATGCGCTACATGCAAGTAAGCCGGGCCGGGCGAATAAAAATAAAACCATCTGTGCTCTGCTCCGACCGTGAGAAACAAGTAAAACAAGGTTTCGTTCCACGAACTCGTGGGCAAGCCAGACTTTCACATCACGACATCCGCGCGTTATAGTTCGTTCCCCCGGCGACGGAAACAATTTTTGTTGTCAAGGCCAAGCGGGACGGGAGGGGGACAGGTCTTTATAAGCTCGTTGTGCGCTCGGGCGTCCTCTGTTGAGCCAAAGTTGGCTAGTGAATGCTGATCGATCAGTTCGACATGAGACTTCTTACCTAAGTGAGTAGTGTAAGTGAATCTGTGATATTCTTTGGTTAGTTCGGATCCTGATGATGGAATTATTCAGGGTAAGTAAAGTTTATTTTTCGTTGGTGTTGCCCATTTTAAATTTATTTGGTTGAGAATTAAACAGCTTTTATAAAATTTGTTAGGCGTTTCGATTTTTTTTGCATGAAATATCAACCTAGTACTGAGTTTCTTGCTTTAACTTACCTTGATGTCTGATCTGGACTCAATGAATTTAATGAAAAGGTAACTCATGCTTGTGTTTTTATTTAATAAATGGTTTTGGTGGCTGTTAAAACGTTCGCTCATTTCGTTATGTTAAGGTTAAAGTGGTGGGATAAAGGTAAGTAACAGGATTTTTATTCATGGTGTTATTATGTTCTTATTATAATAGTTTTGCTTTTATAATATTTTAATACTTGTATTTGTTTCGTATACTCGTTGTTTTGATTTAATATGAATGTTGTTTTAGTTTATAAATTTGTATTTTTTTAACTGATTTAAGTATTTATAAATGGATTTTCCGGTTCAAGTGAGATTTTTTGATTCGTCTGACCGATTAGGTTTGGTTGTATTGATCCATTTCTGTCGTTTGAATAATCAGTTTTTCCATCGTAGCTCTGGAGTAGAATTACATTTTATAACTAAATACATATTTTTAAACTGGACTGATAGCCCGGGGGTTACTAGGCCAAGAAAATAAATGATTTCGATTGATCAATATTTTATGTTGGAGCGATCAATTTCTCGATTCAATTGATCTATTTTCCATTGATGAAAGTTATCCGAGAAGTAACCAATAAATGCAGGAAATTGTCCTTTATCGACTTCCAATTACTCGATTTTACAATTGATCCATTACTTGAATGTTTCGATTAGTTGATGAAGTTGGAAACTCCATCAGGCATAATTCATTTAAATTAGTCGAAATATCCATTGACTGAAAGTAGGCTGAACAGAAAACGGAAAAATCGGGAAAATGGATTTCAAGAACAGAAAACTGCGGTATTATCATTTCAATCTCTTTGGGTAACCGATAAATGATCATTTATCGATAACCCAAAGAAACTTGGATAAGTCGCTTAATGCATTCATTAGTTTCTGTCATTTTTGTGTATTGTACATTTAAACATCATCGTATTTCGTGTTTAAACGAGCATTGGTATGAACTTCTTTATATACTTACCTACCTATTTATTGTTCTAGCGTTTTATTAAATACGCCTCTTCGTAATGGCGAAAATTACCATGTGACCAGACTAGAGATGTTAAATCTTATGCCATTATTTCAGAACACTGGAAACACTATATACTTTCAAAGTAATTCCAGTTCTTTAAAATCAATATACCTATAAATATACCTATCTAATTTACCTAGTATAGAGTATAGGAAGTCTGATTTTTCATATGAAGTACTTAAGAATTACGAAGAGAAGTACAAATCCCGACTTAAATAAACGTACTGAATGAAATAATTCTAAAAACAATGAAATTTGAAACCAATCGTTGTGGACTGTCCCAGGCCAGAGGCTATATTTCGAACCACGACATAAGATAAAATATTGTCGTTCAGGCAAAGCCCAAGGTCTAAAAACGACGTGTGTTCTTTCAAAATCTTAGCATAATATACTAACGCTGCAGCCAAGAGTCAGTAAATGTAAAGAATCGTCAACGCGTTACACCAAAGAACCTGCACCGCGATTGATCGATAAGTCGGTGCCCGCCCCCTTATGACAGATCGAACAATCTCCACAATTCAGGATTTTCCGAGTCGCGCGTTGATGATTGCTTACATTTATTGGTTCCTCGTTATAAATATAATATAGTTTCAAATTAATTTAATTTTAAATCCGATGACGATGAACCTGATCGAAACATTCGTTATTTAGAATATTTAATAATCTATGACTAGGGTGCGTATGTCAGGTAGTGATAGACCTTTAACCAAGAGTTTGCACGAGGACTGATTGGCCCATATTATTTATTATTAAAGAGACTAAAATTGTACAGGCTTACTTACCGCACGCAAACGGCATACAAACATTGACGATACCCGCTTTCTCCCCTGATTGGGAGCTGCCCCCTAATATAATATCATTACTAAAAGGCTAAATCTCAACAACGGTAAAGCCCAGGTAGCTGAAATTTATGTTGTAGTGCACAAAGGTTTACCAATAATTAACTAATGAAGCAACTTTGACTGACATTGACAAACATAATTTACTTACAATAAAATTGGCTCGGTTAGCTTCTGAATAATTAATGTAGAAGTGTGGATAAGTGTACGCACTTATACAAGGTTGTATACGTTTATGCAAATTTGTGCAAGTGTGTAACAGTTTATACAGATTTGTAAAGATGTGTACAAACTTGTAAATTTTTGTACAAACTGGCACAAACCTGTACAAACTAGTGCAAACTTGTACGAACTTATACAAGACTTGCACAAAAGATAAGCTAACCGAGCCGCTTTGATTGTGAGTAAGTTATGTTTGTCAATATCATTACTGTCATTGTCAAAGTTACCTGATTGGATAATTATTGTTAAAAACCTTCGGGCCATTCAACATAAGTGTCTCCGAGATTTTAGCTTTCTGAAAGTTACCGTTTTTGAGATTTGATTTTTAATATTGGCATTAAATTAGGAGCAGCTCCCTCCTGGGGGGAAATGGGGCGGCCGTCAATGTATGTCCACTTTGTGGAAAGTTCTATAATTGTCTAAAATATAATGTCTCTTATAATAAATAATATTTTCCAATATGCCGACTCTGGTTTAAAGGTCCTTTTGCTACCTAATATCCGCTCCCTATCTATGACATTTCGAAAAGAGTTTTAAAGTAATTTTTTTAATTTCTCTAATTTTGGGTAATTTATTTGTAAAGATTTATGCCTGTTGGGTTTTATCATAAATATTTTTGGAAATTGAATATAGGGTACCTACTTATGAAAAATGTTTCAAACAAAGAATTTTAATATTTTACATGTAGTACATCTAGTACAAGCTTGATTTTTATAAAAAAAATAATGTAAATGTGAATTTAAAAATAATTTACCTGAAAGAATTTAAATTGCATTTTACATAGTTCTTTTGAAACAACTTTTTAGCTAGCCTAATAAGTCGAAAATGCGAAATTTGAAATAAGAAATTTTATTCTCATTTTTTGATTTGAAGAATTATTTACGTAAAACAATATTTTAACATTTTGAGTAGCCATATTATATTCTGTACCTATAAATTGTAATATTGAGTCACCTATGCTCTATAGTATCGCAAATATTTCGTTTAAATATGAATTACTTCCAAAACGTTAAGTGGTAAGGCCTTAGGACACAAAAATTCCGTCTTTGACGATATTTCTATTTTACTTTTTTTTCCCAAACCTATTAGGAAAACGTAAACAGTTTGGTAGAGTATTGAAAAACTATATTGATGATTGCGAAATTTTAAATTTAAAACCGAAATTGTTAATAAACTGAATTTTTACACCTTGATAATTTTAGAACTGGAATAAAGTAAAAAAATTGAGTTTGTAGACGTAAGTTATACAGCAGTTTTTTTGGCGATATAGCTTTGTTTTAAGATAAAAAATTTAAATTTGATCATTACCATCATCGCTATGTACTAGTGGTGCATCTAAATATGAAAAATACTCTCTCCATCTCCTAGAAAATGATGTGCCTTAAAAAATAGTAATTCATGTAATTTTTCTAGGTGTTTCAAAAAGAAAGTTTTTTTTATTTCCAAAAATGAAGGAGCCAACAGAAATTAAAGCTTGCCTAATTTTGAAATTTAATTTTGGAACCGAAATAATGTCAAACAACTAAATTTTAATGTCTACGGGCTAATAGATAAAAAAAAACAGCCTTAGGTTAAAATTTCCAGACCAGAAAAAGTGTTGATAGGTATTTCGAAACTAATGAGGTTTTGTGCTGCGCTTCTTAAAGGTAAAATTTTAATTATAAGATTGGAAATATTAAATGTAAAATCGAAACTAATTTTTCTTTAATGGCAAAATTATAAAATGCTAACTTTTTTCCGAATATAAAAGAAAAATAATTTTTAAAATTGGTGTTCGAATACAACAATTCGCTGTTAAAAGTATTAATTTCTTGTTTTTAAATAAGTTGGCTTGCAGAATTAGTTCACACACCCCCTCGCAATTTTTTTGTAAGTTTGTGTTTTTATTTTGCACCCATTTTTTTGTTTGCACTGTATAATATGTAAATATTTAAAGAAATAATAAAGAGTTAAAAAAATATATATTTCAGTTTTTTTTTTTGGTTCCCAGTAACTTAACATCCCTATCCTTACTGGGTTGTATGAATGATTTTTTTGAAAAAAAGTTTTTGTTTTTGATTAGCGAAAAAAGGCAAAAATTTAAATAAAAAAATTATTTGTAGTTTTATTTTTCAATCCGTCAAAAATACTTTTTTAAATGGAATGAATTTTAAAATAGTAGTTTTCTATTGTTGTTTGTTGTTTTTCAAAAATAATTGTGAAAGTTTTAAATAGCTAGTGTAGATAAATGTAATTTAAAAAAAAACTTATTGTTATTTTTATAATTTAAAAGAGAAATTATATTTAACATTTAAAAATTAAAACAACTATAAAAAAAAATTACTTTTAAAATTAGAAAAATCAAAAGTAAATTTATTAAAAAAAAATCGAATCACGACGTAAAAGCACGTAAAGAGTTGATATTAAAATTTTTGCCTTATATACAAGCATTTCACTAATCAATTACAAAAACTTACCAAGTATAGAGAAAAAACTGCACTAAAAGGCGAAACGTATCAAGTTTCACAAACAAAAATATGGGTACATACAAGAAAACGTACAATTTTTAAAGAAACCAATCGATTGCAAAAAAAATGAAAATGTGGCTGAAAGCAGGCAAGGCGTGCCAACAGAGCAAAATTTTGACCGAACAGTACTACAAATTTTTCTGTAAAGCAGCAGCAAAATCGTCGACTTAAAAGCAGCAAGCCAACATCGATGCGGTGATTTTATTTCGAACTTATTCCCACCACGAAAATTAATTTGCCAGCAAACCAGCGAGAAAGTAAAGCTGCTTGCCGGCCGGAGAACTCGACTATCGAGGTTACCTGCAGGCAGATAATTAATTATTGCAGTAAATAAAAACTACACGTACAATAGGAGCCAAGTAAATTTTGATAAATTTTAAAAATGCAGAAATGCACATAGGTGATAACCTCGAAGCAACAAATAAAATAAATTGTAATACATTGTAATAATACAGGGTTGCCCAGAAGTCAAGAATAAAATTAATATAGCCTTAACCTAGAACTTTTGGGGAAAACGCTCGGACACGTCAATTTAGTTTTGTACAGGGTGTTTCATTAAGGTCGAAGAGCGGCCATATCTCGGAAACTACTGGGCATAGAAACTCAGGAAAAGAAAAATTATAATTAAAGTGGCCATGAGAAAATTCTGGAAATACTTTTCAAGTTCCGCATTTTGCCGCAAGAGGGCGTAATTGAAAAGTAAATTTTTAAATTTTACATAACTCGAAAATTCCACATTAAGGTATATGTTTGATAACACCATTTTAAAGCTTGGACAATTATGCATCATTTTGGTCTTATGCTCATTGGCGTACCGACTTTAATAAGAGTGGGGGAAGCTGTTGAAAGTGTAATCATTTAAATCGCTGTAACTTATAAACGCTTATCCGATTTTAGCAAACCAAAGACCGTTTGGAAGAGAAATGTATGCGCTTTGACCAATCGTATTTAGTTGTCCATAATAGTTCTAAAAAAAAATGCTAGAGGGCGCAATTTGCAATAACAATACATTTTTTGATTTTCCTCCGAAAAAATAAACCATACGGTATAATTATGATACCATAATCGAAAAGTAGATAAAATTTGCTAGAAAAAATATTAAAACCGCAGCTCGATATCTCCGTTCGTTTCAGAGTTATTGTCAAAACAATAATTTTTAAGACAAATTGCGCCCTCTAGCAATTTTATTAGAAACTATCTTGTACGTTGGATACGACAATTAAAGGTACTTACCTTTCTCTTCCAAACAAGCTTAAATTTAGTAAAATTGGTTAAGTCGTTTAGAAGTTACAGCGATTTTAATGTTTACAGTTTCACTTGATAAGAGTGGGAGAAGCTATTGAAAGTTTAAACATTAAAATCGCTGTAACTTCTAAACGACTTAACCAATTTTACTAAATTTAAGCTTGTTTGGAAGAGAAAGGTAAGTACCTTTAATTGTCGTATCCAATGTACAAGATAGTTTCTAATAAAATTGCTAGAGGGCGCAATTTGTCTTAAAAATTATTGTTTTGGCAATAACTCTGAAACGAACGGAGATATCGAGCTGCGGTTTTAATATTTTTTCTAGCAAATTTTATCTACTTTTCGATTATGGTATCATAATTATACCGTATGATTTATTTTTTCGGAGGAAAATCAAAAAATGTATTGTTATTTCAAATTGCGCCCTCTAGCATTTTATTTTGAGAACTATTATGGACAACTAAATATGATTGGTCAAACATTTCTCTTCCAAACGGTCTTTAGATTGCTAAAATCGGATAAGTCGTTTATAAGTTACAGCGATTTAAATGATTACACTTTCAACAGCTTCCCCCACTCTTATTAAAGTCGGTACGCCAATGAGCATAAGACCAAAATGATGCATAATTGTCCAAGCTTTAAAATGGTGTTATCAAACATATACCTTAATGTGGAATTTTCGGAGTTATGTAAAATTTAAAAATTTACTTTTCAATTACGCCCTCTTGCGGCAAAATGCGGAACTTGAAAATTATTTCCAGAATTTTCTCATGGCCACTTTAATTATAATTTTTCTTTTCCTGAGTTTCTATGCCCAGTAGTTTCCGAGATATGGCCGCTCTTCGACCTTAATGAAACACCCTGTATACAGGGTCCTGTACCTCAGCTCCCGTCTTCTATAGCTCACTTAGTAATTAAATTTAAATTTTCATATTTTGCAGACCTTATCTGTATCTTGGGACGCATTTCAGGACAATATTTTTTTCATACAGGGTGTTTCAAAAAAGTGTGAAGTCATAAGGATGTATTTTTTTAGATTACATGCCATATATTTTCTTACTTATTTGGGTGCCCCCTATAGTTACCTACATACCTCTAAAATTTTATTGAAATCGATTTAGTATTATAGACGAAAAAAAATAAAAACTAAAAAATATCAGTTTTGCACCACTGGTTTTAAAAATAAATAAAAAATAAAAATAATGCCTCGTTAATAAAATTATACAATGGTACTTATTAAACAAGGTAAGCAGTCTCGTCAACCAAGTTTGATTATTACGAATTATACAGGGTGTCCAAAGTTTAGTGTCAAACTTTGCAAACTTTTAAGCAATTTATTTTTCTTATTTCAAATAGTATCCTGTATCTTTTTATGTCATTCGATGCAGAATTAAAAATCAAACATTTTTCCTAATTACAACCCTATCGCAATTTCTAACGCATCAAGACTTATTTGCAGTAATTTTATCAACTATTCCAACAGTCATTATTATGAATAAATATCGAGGTGGCTTTGAAAAACAATTTATAGGTATTAAAGTTTATTAAAGTGACCAGAGACCATTTTGACTTTAGTAATTTAAAAGTTTCAAATATTGTTAAATTGTTATTAATTATTAACGGGAAATGATAATCGTGGATATGGTTATCCTTTAAAATTCGTTGAACTGTTCTTTTGATATACATCTACGGCATCAGCGACTGCTTGTTGAGTAATTGAAGTATTTTCTATATCAGATAATAGCACAGCCAATTAATTTTGTTCAGTTCGGACCGGTTTATTTCTCACTGGTTTTGGGTAGTTTACATTTCCCGTTTGTACAAACCTCTCTAATATGTTTTGCAGGCTCCTTTTGTCTGGGTGTCGTCGTTCCGGATAACGCTGTGCGTAAGCTCGGCTTACCAAAAAAGAGTTCTTTTCGCATACTCCTAATATAAAAATCATATCTACGAGCTCTTCTTGGTTGTAGTCCGTCACAAAAAACCATATAAAGTAGGTAATTATTATAACAGCTTAAATAATTGCTAACAATTTAACAATATTTGAAACTTTTAGATTACTAAAGTCAAATGGTCTCTGGTCACTAATAAACTTTAATACCTATAAATTGTTTTTCAAAGCCACCTTCGATATTTATTCATGATAATGACTGTTGGAATGGTTGATAAAATGAGTTTTCTGCAAATAAGTCTTAATGCGTTAGAAATTGCGATAGGGTTGCAATTAGGAAAAATGTTTGATTTTTAATTCTGCATCGAATGACATAAAAAGATACAGGGGTTCCTATTTCAAATAAGAAAAATAAATTGCTTTAAAGTTTGCAAAGTTTGGCACTAAACTTTGGACACCCTGTATAATTCGGAATAATCAAACTTGGTGTTGACGAGACTGTTATACTTTGTTTATTAAGTACCTTTGTATAATTTTATTAACGAGGCATTATTTTTATTTTTTATTTATTTTTAAAACCAGTGGTGCTAAACTGATATTTTTTTAGTTCTTATTTTTTTTCTTCTATAATACTGAATTGATTTCAATAAAATTTTAGGGCTATGTAGGTAACTATAGGAGGCACCCAAAAAAGTAAAAAAATATACGGCATGTAATTTAAAAAAATAGATCCTTATGACGTCACATTTTTTTGGAACACCCTGTATGAAAAAAAAATATTTTCCTGAAATGCGCCCCAAGATATAGATAAGGTCTGCAAAATATGAAAATACTAACTTAATTACTAAGTGAGCAATAGAAGACGGGAGGTGAGGTGCAGGACTCTGTATGCTCACATTTTGACGTTATTCGTTTGTTTTTTTAGAGACATTTGTCAAAGATATGATGACATCGATCTTTTTTTAAATGGAAACATACAGCTTGTGATACATTATTTGAAAGCTATAATATATCGTACAGTATGCTCATAAATTTTGGCGCGATTCTGTCAAGCTATTTCAAAATGGCAACTGTTAAAAGTTTTTAAAAAATTCTATTTAAATAAGCGGAAATGATAAATCATTGATTTTTTTTTTACCTTTCAAGGTAAGAATCGGTAAGAATTATTCTTCATTGTTTCACGTTCTGACATTTTGTGACGTAACAATAGTTATGGTTTATTTGTTACGTATTTATTTTGTCAAAAAAAAATGTAACTAAGCCAAACAAAACACAACAAAAAGGTGGTTTAACGTGGCAAATGCTGGAAATGTCCTCCATCCTCTTGGCATGCTCCCAGACAATGGTAAAATCATTTTTCATTTAAATATCCCCAAAGAGAATAGTGAAGAGGCGTTATGTCAGGGGACCTCGGTGGCCATTCAATTGTACCACGTCGTCCAATCCAGTGACCTGGAAATATCTGATCTAAATATCTTCTCACATTAGTTAAATTAAATTGTTTCATTAGTTATATCTGGATCTACTTCGTTGGGAAAAATTACATCAACTCGAAGGTTAAGAAATCCAGGTACCGTTCAGCTGTGAGGTTTTTTTTCCAAAAGGAATGGCCCCAGAATTCGGTTATTAATGATACCTGCCCATACTTACATTTACTTTCTGGGGCCGCTGAGTATGCGCTTAAAATATCCATCGTGGATTTTCTTGACTTCAGAAACGATAATTATGTCTGTTAATCACCCCGTTTAAATAGAAAGTAGCTTCATCCGAAAATAATATGTTCTGTGGAAACCTCTTATTCTCGTCACACCGTCTCATAATTTCTTCGCAAAATTGTAAACGCCTGTCATAGTAATCTTTTAAAAGCTCTTGGACAAGATTTACTTTATAAGGGTGGTATTTTTCTCCTTTCAAAAATCCTCCAATAGTATCTCTAGATGTATCATGATTTTGAGCCAATGAAACTGTTGAAACATAGAGATTATCCTGCAGAGATAATGCAATATCAAATTTTTCATCGTCGCCTAAAACACGTGGCCGTCCATTCCTTTACTGTGCCATGTTCATCAAGCTTGTGGAATATTTTACTAACAGTGCCCTGTGAAATTTTATTTTATTTAGCATTAAATAAAGTGCACACGTCACTTTGACTTCTTATTTTATCTCCACATCCTAACAATATCAAGACCTCTATACGCTGTCTTTTATTTATCATTTCCGCTTATTTAAATAGCGATTTTTAAAAACTTTTAACAGTCGCCATTTTGAAATAGCTTGACAGAATCGCGCCAAAATTTATGAGCATACTATACGAGATATTAGCTTTCAAATGATGTATCATAAGCTGTATGTTTCCATTAAAAAAAAAGATCCATGTCGTCATACCTTTGACAAATGTCTATAAAAAACAAACGAATAAAGTCAAAATGTGGGCATAATATATAAAACTAAAATGACCTGTCTGAGCGTTTTCCCCAAAAGTTATAGGTTAGGGCCATATTAATTTTATTCTTGACTTTTGGGCAACCCTGTATAATTGAACTTCGGCCGGCAACATAATATTTTTAATTTTAAAATAAGCAGGATATAGAATTACTTAACACCCGTCAAAGCTATCGAATTAATTTCAAAATATATTTGTTTATTTAAAAATAATGAAGTAATTTTTGTACATTTGACTTGAACTAAACCTACTACTTATCTACGATAGAATAATTGCTCAACACACATCAAAGCTATCGAAGTAATTTTTCTACATTTGACTTCCAAACCTACTATTAACGATCGCTAAGATAAATATTTCAAAAAATTGCAAGCTTTCGGCTGACATAAGATATCACCAGTAAAATTTAATTTACAGATATGAATTTGGTATTACTGGGCATAGCTAAGGCTGGTTGCCCACAGGACGGTAACGGCACGATTTGTCGCGCGCGGTATATCGCGCCGCATCCGCTGAGCGCTCGCCCACTACACGGTATATCGTGCGGAACTTGTTTAGATTAATATTCCGTGTTGCCAGATCAATTCTGGTCAGTTGTTGCTATGAGCTTAGAAGTGAAGGATCGAAGAAAAGTAATTTTATTAGCGATGGTTTCACGTAGGCGCCGAAGAAGGCTATCAAAAGACAAAAGCAATATTGGGTCCATCCCATTTTGAGGCTCAGATTTGTGGAAGGGGCGTTTTATACATTATTTGCAAAAATTAGAGAGTGCTCTTCGGTGGCATATTTTTGATGCAAACACAACCTGTACTATTATACTGTCTGAATAAATGTATTATTAGGTCCATAAAGTCTGACATTAACCGTTCTAAGTTGGATATTCTTTCGTCCATGTCCTGTTGCAAAAACATTTTCATTTTTCTTTGCTTCGTTAGTTTTGGGTTCTTCAAGTCCATTGTACACATTGTACAACCTGTACTATAGACTGCACTCATTGAATGACAACACAGCACTAAAAATATCGTTGGTAATATCGTCGTGTGGGCTAGAAATCATTTAATCCTATTGGCGTTCAAAAGTCAGGCGACACAGATTCGCGCGTTTTTATATAGACCGCAAAATCGCGAGTTTTTGCGTCAACGTCCTGCCGCGACGGTATTAGATATTTTCGCGGCCAGTGGGCGAACACTGTATTTAATTGTATGACAAATTTGTGAATTTTGGTCGTTGCGATATCGCGTACGATTTATCGCGCGCGACAAATCGTGCCGTTACCGTTCTGTGAGCCACCAGCCTAAAGGTTCAAACATTTGTAGGACACCACTGGGATTAGGCCCAAACTTGAAGGTTTCCATAAACATTCATATTATGTTATTTGATATGAGTCTGATTTGTTTAGGCTAGGACTTTAAAGTGTTTTGAAATAAGATGTAAGAAGGGTTAGTTAGGAAAGAGCCGAGAGGGGAACGCCGCCTAGTTTAGGCCTGTTTTTGGGAGAAAATGATGTTTAAAGTTAGCAGATTCTTATTATTTACAAATTATATTTTGAAGATAAAAGGGTAATCGGAAAATCTCCTAAATAAGTAACAGAGTTTAAGGATAGATCTTTCAATATTTTTAAATTGAAGTAAGTATGGTATGTGCGGTTGCGGAGAACTAAAAAATAATTTTTTTAGCATACTTGAAGGTTCTTCAATTTGACCGCCAAAACACTTGTCATTCGTTCTCCCTTTTACAATATCAAGTTCAATCCATCCGACACGTGCTGGTTGTAGTGGAACTTCTTTAAAAGATGTTTTAGTAAAACAAAAACTTTTTTTTTAATTTCTTAAAAGTTAATTTTGCACTCAATGTGTATTTTTTGACTACTGCCGGGGTAACTGGGCCGTAAAAAGCCTGGTACCCCAACAGTATTTCACTTAAAGCTAAATGGTAAGCTAATCTACCTAATTTTATTAAATTTTACTTGCTGCATACCCCTTTTTTATCTTTTACAGATGCTTTGACTTTCATGAAATTTTTTTTTCTTTTTCTTTCCCTTTTATTTTAATGCCTTTACATGTCTCCGACAAAGATAAATAAAACTTAAGTTTTTTCACTATACTTCATAAATGATTTCCACAAAGTTTGATAAAACTCCCTAATTTTTTTTTACCCTCCTTATTTTTCTGCCCAAGGCAGGGCCTTTGCACTAACCCTTGTCTTTCCAGTGTGCTGAATTCGTGACTGTCGGTCTTTTGACTATTCAATTTTTACACCTCTTGAACACCTTTAAAAGCTCCATTTCGGCTCAATCCCACTTTTATTTTCTCTATTGCTAACAACATCAGCATTGTACTATTTACTTTGTTTTCCTGATGATGAGTGTTTCTACACTAGAACCATGTCGAATTGAATTATGAATTATTCTAGGTTCGCCTAGTTGTTCTAATTAAATATTGTGGAGAAAGACTTTGTGCTTTTCTATTTTCTCTAATGTTTCGCCTTATTAAGGCTTTTTAAGAGTACTAAAATTTCAAAAAAAATTTCAAATTCCAAAGGCTTTTATTCAAATATTTTCACATGTCAAATAATTAACATAACATAAGTAATATAAATATAAAGAACATAAATATAATACACATGTACCACATAGTTGTCTTAGGGAAGAGTCAGTTTTTTGTAACTATCTCTACCTAGAACAGGCACTGGCAGCGCCGGCGGGGTTGGTGTTGACCCTTTGGTTAATTAAATTGACTAATTGTTCTACTTGGTTTGGCCAGTTCCGTGATTCCTTTACTGCCATAACAGAATACCTTGTTTATGAAATACTTAAAATTATTTTATTGCTGTTTATGTGTGAAAAATAATCCAAAAAACCAGCTTGATTTAAACAGGTACACCGAAGGTAGCACATTGTTTGCCGTGTCTTATTTGATTAGGTGGAGCTTTAAAATTCCTATTTCAATTTTATATGATATGATTGCCGTTTTATGATGTTATATTTACTGAAAATAAAATGGAAGTCTGGAATATAAGGGTTTATGTACGAAATTGTCATTATGCCTATAATATGCTTTATTTTATAGAGTACTGTTAACATACTTAAGTTCGCATTTTTGGTTTACGGGGAAAATACCTGTACCTGGTTCTTATAACTTTATATTAACTATGAACTTTATCTGGATTTTATTGTTCAGATGTTTGTAATGGTGGGATTATAATCCCGTAAACATAATCTAATAAATTATAAAACATTGAAAGGCAAGAAGTGTTTTATTCTTGAAATCTATTAATTATCATTATTAAAAATCAAAAAATCGTTGAAGTAATAAAATTATATCGAAAAATCCATTTCTGTTGAGTTTTTAACACCCTTTTATTAGCTTCACCTGTATGTTTGTTTGTATGTATGTTTGTAACCGGCTTCTTTAAACCCGATTTTGACCCACTTTAAACAGTCAGATTTAATTAAAATTTTGTAGACTTATCAAGAACCGCTGACAATACAATAATCTACACGCAAAAAATTCTCCTGTCAAATTTTGACAGCTGTTAGGTATAATACGAAGAAGCGATTTTGACGAAACAAATTATGGGGTCGTATAGTATTCGATGCGGAGACTTCGGGAAAAATAAGCAAAAAATTCTCCTGTCAAAATTTGACAGCTGTCAATATGTCAAATCGTTTAAAAAAATGATATTAATGAAAAACTATTAGGTCGTATGTATATTGACGGTGGAAAGTTGGAAAAAAATACGCAAAAAATTCTCTTGTCAATATGTCAGAATTATTACAATAACCGATAGTAATGAAACAAAACGTGGGGTCGTATAGATATTGTCGCTAAGAATCGAGAAAAAGTTTTGTCGTTTGTTCGGGTTTGTAGATATGTTTGTTTGTAATCGACTTCTTTAAACCCGATTTTGACCCACTTTAAACGGTCAGATTTAATTTAAATTTTGTAGAACCGAATAACCGAATAATCTACTAATCTACTCAAAAAAATTTTTTTCTTAACAGTAGATAACTCAAACTAAAAAATGAAAAATAAATATAGTTAAAAAAAACTAAAAAACACGCTTCAATAATTAATCAAACTAAAAAGCTGAAAATAAATATAGTTTAAAATAATTCTTGAAATTCTTAATATAGGCAGAAAATAATAATGAACGATAAAAGTATTATAGTGAAAAAAAAGCGTGGGGTGCTCGATATACGAAAAATATAGCACAAAGCGCCCCACGCTTTTTTTTTCACTATAATACTAATGTTTATCGTTCATTATTATTTTCTGCCTATATTAAGAATTTCAAGAATTATTTTTAACTATATTTATTTTCCGCTTTTTAGTTTGATTAATTATTATTGAAGGGTGTTTTTTAGTTTTTTTAAACTACATGTATTTATTTTATAAACTTAGGTACGCTTCCAATGCAATAATAAAGGACATGTAACGTGTATAAGATAATGTAAAATTCAAACCACGAAGCGTTGCATAAATTGTACGATAAACAGTTTTCCAGCATATCATATTATGCAGCTGTAAGGAAATGTTAAACAGGAAGTCATGGCCAGACGCCCTTTGAATTCCAAGGGGTCTACGTTTGGAAAATACGGTGTAGACGTTGGTAATTTTTAGTGTTCCCTACCAAATCTGGAAAAACGTGTTCTGTCGGTCTGTCGCCTGCTCAGGGACGCTTTAAAACTTAAAACATTTTAAATGATTTCTTCTCAGAGGGGGAAGGGATACGTTTATCCATTATACAGGGTGTCCCAAAACTAAGTTATACGTCAACAGGAGATAGAAGACTTGAAAATAGGTCATTTATGCTTAATTTTTTATGAAAAAATATCCGCGGTTAACGAGATACAGGATGATCGAAGTAACCATTTATTTTAGAAAACTGTCGATGATTTGAAAATCGTTAAGCGAATACTAATCAAATTTGGTGTAGTTATTTTTCCAAGGGAAAGAAAGACGATTTTATAATTAGTTTTAGGATACATCCTATAGAGGTCGCTAGTTATACATTACGAGTTTGGCAATTTCTCGTATCTACAGTGTGTCCAAGAAAGTATGCAACATATGGGAAAGTTTTTTTTATCACCGATTTCTCAGAAAATTTTATTCTTTATAAAAGTTGGAGCGTGCCTTAAAACTATAAATGCATATTTCATATTTCACCTGCGGCTAATAGTAGTAAATGCCATTTTTCCGAAATTGCCTTAAGAGTAAAGTACCTTAATTATTAGAAATGCAGCAAAATTTTATATGGAAATGTTCTTGCAAATTTAAGTTAGTCCAAATACGAAATTTGACTTAGGTGTCACAATTTTTAATTTTTTTTTTGGTTAATCTCTATTTTCCCCTAAACGGTACACCTCTCGATTTTTGGTTTATGCAATATTAATATATTTATTAAATAACTTAAACGTTGATTTATAATAAAAATGGATTAAGTAGTTGCAAACTTTTTAAAACCTTTTAATGTTACGAGTTGGTTCAGAAATTAGCGTGTTGCACGCTTACTTAAACACATTTTAGCCAACTTATGTTCTAAACAAAATTATGATAGAATCCAACTCTATTCATATTACTAGAAATAATTAATAATTTATTTGTTATTTTCGCCCAGTACGCTGAAGTCCAAAAACCTATTTTAAAGAAATCATATAAGCATATAAAAAAAAATTAAAAATTGACACACCTAACTGACATTTCGTATTTGGACTAAGTTTTTAATTTGCAAAAACATTTCCATATAACATTTTGCTGTATTTCTAATAATTAAGCTAAGTAGGTACTTTACTCTTAAGGCAATTTCGAAAAAATGGCATTTGCTCCCCTACTATTAGCCGCAGGTGAAATATGAAATAAATGTATTTATAGTTTTAAGGAATGCACCAACTTTTATAAAGAATAAAATTTTCTGAGAAATCGGTGATAAAAAACTTTCCCATTTGTTGCATACTTTTTTGGACACACTGTATATACCTATTATTACTTTCACAATTTCTGGCCGCTTTACCTCAAATTATGAAAGGGGGTCTTTTATACCTAAGAAAGTTTTGCCGTGTATATTTTATCCTAAGAATTATGTCACGAATCAAAATTCGCGGTGATTTTATTTAAGCAGTTAAATTCAGTTTTCAACCTTTTTTCATTAAATTATTTATCGCCCTGTATCAGCCCCGTGAATTTGAATTTTTTCGAAGCGGGGCAAAAACTTAAAACTGTCGCCCTCGATCATCCTTTAAATTTCTGTGTTAAGTTGTATTTTTTCCAGATTTAAGCATGATAGGGTTTAAGATAAAACATAAAATCCATTTCATACAAACAAAGTAATAAGGTACTTTATTTGTCATCTGCTCCTTCGTACCCGCGCTCCCTCGCAATGTGGCAGAACCAGATTTAAGGTAAGCCCCGCCCAAGCCCAAAAAATGTTGCCTCTCCGAACATCGGCAGACCGTCTGCGTCAAGTTAGTTTCGGGTTTGGTACTTTTTACCAATCTTCTTTCGTTCTATTCTTGTAGACATTCCATATCCAAGGAGTTATCTCTAAGAACAAACACAGTAATTCAAGGGGACGAAAAATACATATAAAACTAGCCAACAAGACAGTGGCGATTCGTGCCTTGTTAACTTGGGGGTGCACTAAAAGCCCACTGCGAACGAAATATTTTTAAGACCACGCCCAAATTTGGTCCATAAATTTTAGTAAACATTTTAAAAATTTATGATTACCCACTTATTTTATTGAAAATGAAATAAGATAAAAAAAATAAAAAAGGCCAATTTATTTTTCATTAGTGGGTACATTGTTTAAAAGTAAAGCTCATTCTGTAAGAAAAGGCAAATTAACTAAACATTACTTTTAATTTCCAATATGAATTATAAAAGTTACAATAATCTTAACGATTATTTAAAAATAAACCGTCTCGCTTTGCCTATTACGTAAGAATGCCCCACTCGTATCCTTTTCGTCGTTCCCTCTTAAAAGTTAAATACTAATCCCTAACATAAGCATAAAACTAACAAACATAAATCTTAATCCTAATGGGTCTTAGTGAAACCTATATTGCTGGTATTGAATATCACCGCGTTATTTCTTACACTTCTTCTGTTATTATTTGCAGCAAACTTATCAATAACAATAAAGTCCCTAGATTTACACTTTGTGGTCTGTATCAAGTTAATTTCGGGTTTAGGTCTTCCCTCAATTTTAATTTCAATTTTTTGCTTAATAGGTACTTAATTAGCTAAAATTGTTTCTCAAATATTCCACATTCATAATCGTTTTGGCACTAAAACTATTCATTTTTATTAAAATAAGTCTTTTAACGCACGTGCGACTTATCAATTCCTACGCGCTACACCGTCGCTCTTGACAACCGGCTTGGCGAGAGCTATTACATCACGTTTCGTTCGATTGTTTGACGGTGTGTTAAAATAGGAGGGTTCTAACTTATATTACGGTATCATAAATATAAGAAGATAAATTAAAATTTTTCTTTATGGGGGAATTCTTAATGGAGTACACACAGTAAACTCTATATTTGTAATATTTGAGAAGTTTAACAAAAAGGTACAAACGAAAACTACAAGGGTTTGCAACTTCATCAATGACTTCGTTGTAATCAAGTTCACGCTAAAGGTCTAATTCTATGTAAAATTGCTAAATAATTAAGTCTGTCTTTTTCCATAGTTGATCCTAAATGTTTTAAATTGGATTTGATGCTGAAAATAAGCATTTGCCCTTTTGCCGCCCCTAGAAATTGCCTCCCCCAGCTCTGGCTTGGTCAGCCTAGGCCTATGCCTAAATCCGGCCCTGCAGATTGGGAGGTGCGAATCAGCGGAACGCTAAAATTTTTAGCAACATCGCAAACCGCAATTTGAGCGATATTACAAATAGTTTGACACCGATAAAAGTTTATTGTAGATTAATCGATTAATAATCGAGTATTCTATTTCGGCGTGCTACACTTGAATTTGCCGCCCATTGATGCCGCCTGGGGCCCCTTAGATCCGGGGCTTCCCTGTATAACGGCTGAACTATAAACTAAGTAAACCTAGACCACAACCACTTTGAGAAGAAGCCATGAAGTGACATCGGGCAACGCCGCATCAGCTGGGAGTTGCGGATCCACAAGCTATTATTATAACGCGCGGCAACGGGCGAGTTTTTTATTCTTTCTGATGTTATTTGTTTTTTTTTGGCTCTGTGGAGTCTGTGGTATTGAAAAATGTACAAAAAAGTAATAAATAGTTTTGGATAACAAGAACAACAACTTACCTAATTATTAAATAATAGTAATATTGCATTGCGTTGAGAAGCTGTTTTTGTTTCACTACGAGTAAACTTATTTGATCGATCAAAAGTACCTAATATTCTATTATACAAATTTTTATCTTCTGCATTTAAATTACATACAGGATTGACTATCGACTACCTGAAGTCAAAAAATTTCGTAAGCTTAAGGCTTTGTTTAAGAAATCTACGCTTGTCTTAAGAAAGTCACCTACTATCTGGGTAACTTCGTTACTTTTACAATGTATGAATTGGTACCGGGACGGGACAACAAGTTTTCAAGCAGAGACCACCTGCTTAGTTTAATTTCAAATGGTAAAATCCATTTTCATCAGTATTTTGTAGAGGTTCTTGGCAATCATGTCACTTACATTTTCTATTAGATATCAAACGAAAACCGGATAAAAATAAAAATTAATAAGACACCTACACCTAGTTCGCGCGTAAATTACATATTAAACCATGGCTAACCTAAAAAAAGTCACGTGACACATGGATCTTCAAGCAGTGTTGTCGATGTTTCTGTTTCACGGCTTCTTTCAAGGTGGTTGTGCCTAGACATCCCACCTAACAGGGCGAAAGCGAGGCGCTAGGTAGCGATGTAAAAGCCGAGAAGCGAAGTGTTCTAGACTCTAGACGGATATTTTTGCGTTCGCTAAATGTATATCACCAGCAACGTTTGGCGCAACTCATTACAGATTTTTACGTCGTACACAATTATGAGCGGTAAACTGTTTATATTGGATGGTTTCTCTTGGTTTTATTTCTCTATGGCGGAACTTACAGTAAAGTCGCCACAGTGGATATTTTCCCGGGCGTCGTCACTTTCACGTCATTAAAATCGTATGAATCAAATCAAAATTACGAGACAAAAAAAGTCAAAACTAAGTCTAAGTTCATAAAATGGACGTGCCTGCCTACTGTTTGACGTACCTACATAATATCTCGAAAAATTATTATTTATTTTAAGTTTTGCCCGGCATTCTCTATTATCTAAAATAAATTGACAAACAAATGTTAATACATTTCTACAGGTTCTACATCATTTTCTCTTTTGCTAACACCATCAGCATTAAATAAATTTCTGTCTCCTGATGATGAACGTTTCTACGTTCGAAACATGTAGAGACCCCTAGAGAATTTTTATTCTATTAAACTTTGTGGAGTGGAGTGGAGTTTTTCTTTCTTTCCCATATTATTTTTTTGTTGACAATGGTCCCCAAAATCATCTCATACATTTTGGCACGTCATGAAAATACTCGTTGCATATTTTTTTAACAACTAAAACATGCTGTCACCGTTAGTATTACCGTGGGTGCGGCAACTGTCGCTCATTTTGCAAATGCAACGCTACCTCCCGTTTTATTTCACCCAATTCCATAATTTGATTCTTCTTTCTTGGCGGTAAACTCTATGACACTCAATGTACCTAAATTCTAAATGCATGAGCAAATGACAAAAGTATCCCAGAACCAACTTTTCAAGAGTGTCCCCTATCGATTTCTATTTTCTACTAATTCTATCATCTCATCAGTTTGTGTTGTGCGCACAGTCCCTGGCACCACGGTGGACAGCTAAAGGGCACAATAAATTGGCTGTCTAAAAAATAGAGAACTCTCCAGTACTACGCTTTAAGTCAGCACGAAAAGTCGGGGTCAAATCAGATAATCACAGTTAAATTAAATCAATACACATTAGTGTTCTAATAAGGTTTCTTCGTGTTTATGCTAGACATTATTTTTTCTTTTTTAAAAATGTTTGTGCTTGGTGCGATCTTCCGGATTTCTTAAATTAATCATCATTTTATAAGGTGAGTGGTTAACATATTATACATAACCAAAAACTGTATTATAATCTTTTCGATATCTGTCTATCAATCTGTTATTTTTAAAGAAATCGTTTCAATTAGACATTTAAGGGCATGCATAACGTGACCATACGTCCCGTTTTCAACGGGACCGTCCCTTTTTTCGGCTCTCCGTCCCGGTGTCCCCGAAAATAAGTTCGGGACGCGAAATTGTCCCGTTTTCCCAAACTCCACGAAAAAATAAATAATGGCGTAATTAAAAACATCTCAGTGTCATATTATATAATATGATAATATATGTTATATGCTTAAATTTTCACCGTACGTGACAACCACCTTTCCGAACGCCGAAAGCCGTGTGATTTTTATCCACTAGAGGTGTGTTGTTCGCGAATATATTGATAGCAATAAAGACACAGAAGTATTTGACGAATTTTCAATAATCTCTAACTACATTACGTCGCAGAAAGTAACCGAATGGAATAATCTAAATGTTTCGACGGAAAATCGTTGATTGGACGTATTCAAAAACTTTCACACCAACAATCATGAACATGAAAACTTTTGTATATTAATTGAAATTATATGTCTTCCTGGCACAAATACACCAGTAGAAAGAATATTTTCTTTAATGAACAAACACTGGACGACAGAAAAAACCAGTTATAGGTCTCAGTTCTTAAGGCGATGCTGATAACTAAAGTGAATATTAAAAAAACGTGCCAAGAATTTTATTCTTACTTAAAATCATCACCATTGTCTCCATTAAATCAAATTTGTTCCTCTGACAAATATAGAAATAACTAAGTATATATTTTTTATACCATTACTTTTTTAAATTTGTAGTAGGTACTATTTTAATAAATAGAATAAAATTTATTAAGAATGTGTTTTTCCATAGAACATCTACTAATTGACCTAGGTAAATAAGCCTTTGGCCCGTTTTAAGTCCGTAAATAAATGGTCACGTTAGGCATGCATAGTTACTGAGCAATAAGAAAAGCCTTACTGACTATTCTTAGGTAATGATGGTAAGCTTTTAAAAATAAATTAAATTGAAAAGTCGTATTAGTATCTACACAGTTTTAATTAATATCTATATATATATAGGTATTAAGTCAAATTAAATTTCATAAATTCATAAAAGTCCGCCCAAGGTCAAAACGCATGTGTTGAGCGACGCGCGAAGGTGTGGCGTCAAAGTCAGTAGCGGATATTTTATTGGGACACTATCCTGCTCTCTGGTCAAAGAAAATAATAACCCATGGGTTTACTGAATAAATATACAGGGTGTTCATTTGAAAACTTTCCACCTCGATTTTCCTGCTTTAAAATGAAAATGTGGAAAATCGCTCGGACCCGTCGATTTTTATTTCGAGGGGGACATCTTTTGCGTATATTGTCAATCTTGTTACTTCAAGCCCCTAGGAGGGAGGGGTGGTAAGATCTAAATCTTAAATGGATACCCCTATTTTATATAATTTTTTTGGATTCTGCATAAAATTCTGAACATTTTTTAATAAAAGCATTATTAGTCTATACTTAACAGTTTCCGAGATATTGGAAATGACATTTTTGAACTTTGACAGCGTCTAGCTTTCTAACTGTACGTCTTCAAAACGGCTTACACGTCCCTATCTTCGATTTTTATTATCTTTCCAATAGTGTCAACTTCCGGTCAAACCGGAAGTACTATATTTCTTACATCCGGTTTAACCGAAAGTTCACACTATTGGAAAGATAATAGAAATCGAAGATAGGGACATGTAAGTAATTTTTTAAGAGTCAATATCTCGGAAACTGTTTAGTATAGACTAATAATGCTTTTATTAGAAAATGTTCAGAATTTTATGCAGAATCCAAAAAAATTATATAAAATAGGGTTATCCATTTAAGATTTAGATCTTACCCCCCCTCCCTCCTAGGGGCTTAAAGTAACAAGATTGACAATATACGCAAACGATGTCCCCCTCGAAACAAAAATCGACGGGTCCGAGCGATTTTCCACATTTTTATTTTAAAGCAGGAAAATCGAGGTGGAAAGTTTTCAAATGAACACCCTGTATATTGATTGAATAGAAAATTCAAGCGGCACATTTTCATTAAATCCATCATAAATAAACATAATATGGTTCTTAAATAACTAAAATATCTATATAGGTATAGTCAAGCGGCACTGCTGCGTCTCGCGATTCTAAGAAAGTCAATTCACTGGGTTTTATATAGGTACGCCAGTGGCACTGCATTCCGCGTTCCTGCATATTTTTCATAAATACAGTACCTACCTAATTTACTTCATAAAGGTTTTAAATACAATGCACACAAGCGGCACTGCCTTTACTGGTGTTTTTGCATAACGAAACAAAAACAGTTCATAAAGTTCATTTTTCCCAACAATTAATTCATGACCCTATTTCTGTTACGTACAAAATGACAGTTCATTTTTTACACTTGGTTTATCAAAGTCAATGTCTATAGGATTATTATAACTTACATAACAAACTTACCAAAACAGATATTCCCATCTCGTTGCTCTTTGGGTAGGTCACCATCACCATCTCTAGGTGTTCAAGTTGCACTTAGCGATAATAACGAAACACTTTAATTTTGATAGAATTTGTATTTTTGACTTTACCCCCTAAGGAAATTAAAACCCCTTTTTATAAACTTAGAAAGCACTGTAAGAAGTGCATTTGGTAATAAAATTTTATAGCCAAAAACCTTTAAAGATTTCTAAGTTTAGACTGGGGGAAAGATATTAGGTGGTACCTTTAATTTTTCTTAAAGTGTTACTGTAAATGTTGACATCCACTATTTGAAAGAGATAGAAGAATAAACGGTTCTTGTCTTTAAATTTAGTTTTTTCTATATACCGGGTGTCCACGGAAGGTGGTTCGCCCCTCTAACTTTTTTGTTTTTCAAGATAATGGAATAAAATTTCGGGGATTTGTATACGACATAAAACTGCATTTTTAACAGGTGACTCAACATTATGGAACTTCCGGTTTAACCGGAAGTGACATAAACTTTCGATTTTTAAATGGGACACCTGGTATATTTTTCCTTTTTTTGACTCCATATGACATTCTAAATATAACGATGTGTCCTTTGTCACTTTTTGCCACCAAGAAAATATTTTTTTTCCAAATTTATTGGGGGCTATGGATACCTTAAATCACTTATTTCAGTTCTTTAATCTTGGGAAAAATATAAATTTACTATTTTTGGTCCAATACCGTGTGTATAATTTAATCTTTAAAGTTGTAAAACTAATTTTTTTTAAACGGCAACATGGTAGGTCGTCAGGTTAAGAAAAAGGAGTATTTTATTACGAATATTGAGACTATAAGAATTAAGAAAAGCTGCCATTAAAAAACTTTGAAAAGTTAACTTGGAACTTTCCTAAAATGAAGCATTTATTGATAATAAATTTAGATTTAAATGCATTAAGTATCCTGTGACCAGCAAAACTAATAAAACAAAATCATGCCTTGAAAAAAATTGAATTCAATTGGAAATTGGGCTGTCGGCATGTCAATTTTCTTCAAGGCATGATTTTTTATCAGTTTTGCTGGTCACAGGCTAGGTACCTACTTGATTCGTTTAAATCTAAATTTATTCTCATAAGATGCTTCATTTTAGCAAAGTTCCAAGTTAACTTTATAAAGTTTTTTAATGTCGGCTTTTCTAAAACCTAATAGTGTGTGGTATCAAAATAATCGTAATAAAATCCTCTTTTTTCTTAACCTGACGAGCCACCATGTAGCCGTTTAAAAAAATAGATTAAATTTTACACAGTACACGGTATTGGACCAAAAATAGTAAAATTATATTTTTCCCAAGATTAACAAACTGAAATAAGTGATTTTAAGGTATTCATAGCCCTCGAGATAAAACAATAAATTTGGAAAACAATATTTTCTTGGTGGCAAAAAGTGACAAGTGACACATCGTTATATTTAGAATGCCATATGGAGTCAAAAAAAGGAAAAATATACCAGGTATCCCATTTAAAAATTAAAAGTTTATGTCACTTCCGGTTAAACCGGAAGTTCCATAATATTGAGTCACCTGTCAAAAATTCAGTTTCACCCTATACTTTAGTTTTTATCATTTTGTGTATTTATAAGGAACCAATCTACCAATATCATTTGACTCTTAGCGCTGAATTTGTGTTTTTATGTGTTTTATTTTTTTTTGTATCTAGATTAGTCGATTAGTTTTTTTGAACTTTGGAAACTACTTACTAAACTCTTATTAAGTTATGATTTATTCATTTTACATTTTGTAAACATTAATAAATTAATAATGAATGTTAAATTGTTTGTTTACACTCCTATTTTTTGTTTTATAATTTTCCCTGAGTACTTACATATATTATACGTTTATATTACAATTAAATTAATGTATGAGTTTTTTTTTCAACAAAACGTGCAAATTTCCGCTTGCAAAACATATTTTTACAAGTTTACGTTTAGGCACAAATTTGATCATCCGTATCATAATTCGCTCAATTTTTAAAAATCCGTTTCGAAATTTAAAAAAATAGGCGCCAAAATATGTCTAGCCTAAGGCGTCAAACGACCTTAATTCGACCCTGCCTATATTATTGACCAATTTTAACAAATTTTGGGCAAGGTGTAAAAATTTACACCTCGGGCTTTACACCTGTGGTACCTGTCTACCCAACAAACCCTCCGTTGGTATCGCAGGTGTTAGTTTAATTCTGTTTACATTGCCAAACTAATATAGAGAAAGAGTTAATAGATAGGTTAATAAATACCTACCGACTCGTAAGAACCTTGAAACGGATATTATTTTTTTAAAACATGTTTATACATGTTCTATAAGTTGTTTGGGTTTTATTGAAAAGCAAATTATGTTTTAATATTTTAAATGCACTCTTAATAATGTTTTGATTAAAAACTGCAGTTGCTAATTTACAGTCTAATGATGTTTTAAAAATATTAGTCGTTTGAATTGCAAAAATAGGTTGCGTAATTATTGATAATAAATCACTGATCATCATTTACATAAATTTTTTTATTGTTTATGGAATTATGATGTACTTATCTATAAAATGATCGTCTATCGTTTAAATAATAAAGAATATTATTATGCATGTAAGATAAAGGTCATACAGTTGTGAAGAAATTTTACTACAAATAAGATATAAGATATTATGCTAGTACTAGAAATACTAGGTATTATTAATATGAGTGTGTTGAATTATAAAATTTTCGAGAGTTCAAGTTTTTTCTAATAAAAGTAGGTAAATACATAACCTGGACTATATATTTTATAACTTTTTCATTCATTTTAAATTATACATACAGTGTAATGTAAAATTTCTTTTCATTTTGATAATGCTAAAGATTTTTCTTTAAATAACAATTTTGTTATATCCAAATTTTAATTGTGGTTCTGATCAAAACAAATCAAAACGTCAGCAAGCTAAACTTGCTATAGTTACCTTCTTAACAATTATTGAGCGAAAGTCCAAGAAACATATTTATGATTCTGATTTAATGACTGCGGGTCGTAATATCCTTAAATTTCTAATATTTGTTGTGGAAGACGTAAATTTTTAAATGTTTATGAAATTTCCCTATAGCAAGTGAAAATAGATCTTGTGGTATAATAAAATTGTTTTTCTTATTTTGAAAAATTGGATATTAGTTTTTATTTCTCATAGGAAGCTTTCAGTCACAAGAATAAACATCGACTTTTTGTTTCTATGCATACGGTTCTTGTCACGTGGAATGCCTTAATAGTCATGTTACTCATGATCTTCCGCTCATACACAACTTTTTTTTTCTCGGAAGCAAGCGTGTCCACTGTGCATTTTTATAATCTGCTTATTATCTTCGCCTTAACAGTTAAAAACAGTTTCTATTTTATTCTATGTTTTATGTAGATACTTATACAGGGTTTCCTATAACTGAGGGGCGATATTGCCACAGGAGATAGCAGGATAGAATGATTAATTTTCAATAAATTATGTTTCGTTCGTCAAGAAATGGGATTATTTAAATATTTCTGGCCATCTAACAATTAAACGCATCTCAAAAAGTAATTGAGATATTGAGATTAATGACGTCCTCGAAGCGGCCAGAAAAGTGAGAGAAAAATTTTTGCGAGAATATATCAAACTCATATTGTGTAACTAGCGTCCTCTATGAGGTACCTTATCTGCTTAACCGTTTTCAAATCATCGCCAATTTTCTAAAATATATATTTTTACTTTGGTTACCCTGTATACAGTGGATATTTGATCATAAGAAATTAAGTATAAATGACCTATTTTCAAGTCTACTACTATCTCGTGTTGTATGATTTCTTAATTGTGAGACACCCAGTAAAAACTACCCATAGTGCTGGATTTACCATTAGGCTGAGTAGGCCTAGGGCGGCAGATTTCAGGGGGCGGCAAATTTGGCCCAAAATTTTTTTTTTATCTTATATCATTTTTATTCATGGTCGACGGGTAGTATTTTTTTAACCCTTAACTACGGACACGGAGTCTGACAGACTCTATACTACATAGTTCGCGCTGTTACTCCCACCACAATTGTTCATGGCTGCTGTCGCTTTAAGTACCTTACCTATTTTCAGTGCTCTGCAACGTGTCTACTGTGGTAAGGTCGTGAAAATTTATTTTTTCGAGTTATGCAAGTTTGGGGGTCTGACAGACTCCGTGTCAGTATTTGTGTAATATAAGATTCTAATCTATTATGGCTAATACACAGAAAATATGGTTATATATTATGTCCCTATAAATTAAAAAGAAAAGCGGCGTACACTTGCATAAAATGCAGTAAACCTATTTGCCTGCAGTGCTCTCGAAAATGCTGTATAAATTGTTGTTCTGATCGAGAAAAATAGGCATAAAAAGGTATTTTAATTCTACCTGCAGATTTTTTTACTACTTGCGTTTAGAATTTGATTTTATTTTTTTTAACTTTGTGTTATCAGTAGGTTTAAAATTTTTTTTATTACCAATTCCTTTTTGTTATTTTTAAAAGAAGTAGAGTATAAGAATTAGTACTGTGTTTGGAAAATATTACAAAACAAAGGATTTTGCATATTGTTCATTTATGTAACGTTTTTTTAAATATTTAACATATATGCTGTAATACAGGCTTTAAGAATACCTTGTGCATTATTTATTGATAAAAAAAAATATACAAACGTTTATTTTTTGTATTACTGCATATTTTTTAATAGGAGTCTGTCAGACTCCCTGTCCGTATCAGTGTAACAAAACTGGGTGTCCGTAGTTAAGGGTTAAATAAACTTTATTGTTGGCCGTGTCTGTTAATGGGGATAAAAAAAGGTAGTTGGAACTTTACTGGCTTTGCAGAAAGAAATTTCATTTTCAATAAGATAAGTAGGTAATCAAAAATTTTAAAAATATTTACTAAAAATTATTGACCAAATTTGGGCGTGGTCTTAAAATTTTTTCGCCTGCGGCGCATTTTGCATTCGGCGGGCTTTTTCTTTCCCGAATACTTCACCTGTTTCACAACTCACGAGCCGTCACTGGTATAGGGGCGGCAAAAATTGAATAGCCTACTAGCGGCAAATTTGTAAATCCGCCACTGCTACCCATTATCTTACTTCTTTGACAATATGTCAAAGTAGTGGTTGTCATTATTCTCATTATTATCTAAAAAGTCTTCGTTTGCAAAACGTTGTATTTTTGGTCACGGCCTGCAGAAGTTACGGAAAGTATGTGAATGCGACTTTAACAGCTGCACTTTGTTAGTTAGGAGTAGTATCGACTCATTAAAATAAACTTTCTACATTTTACTTTTGTGCTCTTAGCGAACGAGAACATTATTTTAAAAATACTTACAGGCGTTCGTTATTAGAAAATATCGTCAGTATTATCATAGAGAAACAAAACCAAGAGAAATCATACAATGAAAATATTTTACCGCTGGGAAAATAAACAGGTCCGGGCTTTAAAATTTAAGTTGTTGCTCAAGAAATTGTAAAAGTTGACCTTCAATTTATTTTTACGTGTACACAGCTAAAATTTGTCCCAAATTATTGCCAATAAATTAAAAACAATTTTGATCAAGTTGGGAAATAAGGTAGTGACTAGTGTGACTAGGATTTTCAGTAGTTGCAAACTTTTCAGATTTTGAGGGTAGAAAATTGTTTTTTTGTTTCTAAAATTTATTCAAAAATGATTTGTCGTCGTGTTTTTAGTTCAAAAAGAAAACAACAAGTCAATTAATAGTTATTTATTGTACATGACGATAAAATTGTACTTTATCTTTGAGAGTGTTTTTAGCATAGAGACGTCAATCGAGACGCTAATTACGCTCGAGAAGATAATGCGATCTTATCGTCGTGTGCAATACAACATTTTTTTCTATAGCAAGACTTCAAATTCAGGTAGAAAATAAAATTTCAAAAAAAAATTGTAATTTTTGGCACAAAAATCGCAACGGTGATGCTTCGTTACTAGGGATATGAATTACTCTGTCAACAAATGTGAAACAAATTTTGTGGATTTGTGGAGTGTTTAGTATTTTTGCGTTTTGTGTACGAAGTGAATACGAAATGTACGGAAAATAATTAACACAAGAAGAAGAAAGATAGATGTTTCTAATAATGTTAATTGGTAATCCTTCGAATTAATGTGTTTGAATTTGTAAATTTAGTTAAATAAAAAAAAGTTAAAACATTTTATCTACCCTTGCTGTTAAAGTGTTACATCTACCCTTGCGGTTAAAGTGATACTTTATCTAGTCAAAAAAGTTGCTATTACAATATTTTAACATCAGCTATAGAAAAAACTATTAAACTTATAAAATCGAATATAGAAACAAGCAAAACCAGCAAAATAACCAATCTTCGTTGTGATCGCGTACCTAACCTCAAGTCAAATATTAGATGGTATATAACTTGCATTGATTTTTACAATTTGACAAAAACTTGGATACTTGGAAAGCATTTTCAAGTACGATTTCTTTTTCAAGAATTTGGCAAAGTTTTTGCCCGAACTTGACCCGTGGAATACTTTCTTTCATCCTTGGATTAATATAAACATAGCTAGGTATTTACTTTTTTCTTTTATATAATATACAGTGTCACCAGTAAAGTCCGCATCATATGGGATTTTTTTTTATTAATAGCTTTATTCGAAATTTGACTTTGGCATTAAGTTCTGCTTCGATCGAGATGAAAATTAAGCAAAAAAATAGTAGTCACGTGATTCGCATTATCTGTCAAATTTTAATTTTTTTCAAAAAATAATTCAAAAGTGGGGGTATTTCTGAAAATATCGAAGAAAGTTATTAGAAACAGTTTTATTAAATGCAATTTGTAGCCCACCTGCAAAATTTCAGCTGAATAGGATAATTTTGATTTTTTACCTATATTTTGTAAATTGCACCACTGTTGCAAAATAAGACTCAACGCAACCTACATAAAACTTCTTAGTTTTGACAATGCTTTATTTCAGATACATTTTCTTTAAAGTAGCGTCATATTAAATTTGTGTTTTTCTACAAAATCAAAATTGGGCTATTAAAATTTGGTCGCATGTGATGCAAAGTTCATTTGTTTTTGACCCTGTATAAGGTAACTTCATAAAATAAGTATTTTTGATAACGTATTTTGTGTCTGAAAGTAATACACCTTAATATTAAGACAAAAAAGAACACAGTGTCATCAGTAAAGTATTTATTAAGTGGAAAATAAATTTTAGTTTAACTTAACGTAAAGTTTATCTATTTTCAACGATTTAATTTAAAACCCCTTTACTTTTTTTTATTTTTTTACTTTCGACACAATCTACATTTTCAAAAATACATATTTTATGAAGTTACCTTATACAGGGTCAAAAACATATGAACTTTGCATCACATGCGACCAAATTTTAATAGCCCAATTTTGATTTTGTAGAAAAACACACATTTAATATGACGCTACTTTAAAGAAAATGTATCTGAAATAAAGCATTGTCAAAACTAAGAAGTTTTATGTAGGTTGCGTTGAGTCTTATTTTGCAAAAGTGGTGCAATTTACAAAATATAGGTAAAAAATCAAAATTATCTTACGCAGCTGAAATTTTGCATGTTGGCTAGAAACTGTATTTAAAAAAACTTTTTCAAATAACTTTTTTCGATATTTTTAGAAATAACCTCACTTTTGAATTATTTTTTGAAAAAAATTAAAATTTGACAGATAATGCCAATCACGTGACTACTATTTTTTTGCTTAATTTTCATCTCGATCGAAGCAGAACTTGATGCCAAAGTCAAATTTCGAAAAAAGCTATTAATAAAAAAAAATCCCATATGATGCGGACTTTACTGGTGACACTGTAGATAAGTATAGAGAAAAGTGTCTTTTAAACCTTTCGAAGCAATATATTTCCCGAAAAATAGGTGTAGGTACCTAACTAATTGGATTGCAGGGCTGCAAATAAAATATACCAAAACATGCATCGAGATAATCTGTTTTGTGTTTCTCTTTATTTTCATACCTTGTTTGTGTAGCCTAGGCCTAGTTAGATGTATTTAAATTGATCATAATCAAATAGAGTTATATATCAAGATACATCACTACTCCATACTTACTGAAAATTCGAAATACCCGGTATTTTACCCCTAATAATTAAATCATACAACGGCTGTTAGTAGTCGTTATTTATATTCCAATCCAAGTCACTAAAAGCACAAACCCAATTCACATACACGAAAACTAGAAATCCGTAAATATTAAACACCCACAAGCCACAATAGCAAAGAAAACAACAAGGAATTTACAGAGAAAACTTAAAACACAACAACAAAAATGGCGCCGAGCCGGTTCTGGAGTGTATTTTGAGCAAGTCGCTAAAGAAGGACAGGCCGATAACAAGAGGTTTGTGCGCATGCTTAATGCTGTTGGGAAGGAAGGCATCAGCTGACCTGTGAGCCGGGCGCTCGGACGTATTTTTTTCACCCATAAAACTTAACTTTTGTTTGCGCACGAGATAAGCTGTACCAATCTAAAGGTAATAATAATAATAATAAATAGCCTTTATTTATATAATGCAGCCAGTAAACAACAATATAAAATTTTACAGAGGTGGCGAGATCTCATGGCTACTCACTCATCTAACCACCAATGTCTATGGGTATTATTTATCTAAACAGGTATACATTTCACTGAATCAGTAAATAGCTAAAGGATCAAATATTGTAGCATTAATAAAATGAATGAAATTTAATTGCAATTATTTAAATCTCTAAGTACTGACTCAAGAGCAAATACTAGTATTGTTATTCCAAAGTCAGTGTGATGACATTCCAAACGGCGGTAAACAGTCTCAAAGGGACCGACGTTTACCGCCGTATGGAATGATTGGAATGTCATCACACTGACATTGGATAAAATATAACGCATACGCCATTTCGTTTTTTGATCATTACTTCTTCGTTTTATCCAAAAATCGACCAAATAGGTACCTTTCTTTGGAGTACAAGTACCTACAGTTTTACTTACCTCTATAAACCTAGCAGAACAAGGTGCTCAAAATTGAAAATTTTTGTATGGAAAATTAGGTGCTAGTTAGGTGCTAATTAGGTGCCAACTTTAAAATTTAGGTGCTCCTATAGTTTTTGAGAAAATTATATTTTTGTGTTTGTTCTGCTAGATTAACGTTAAGCTAGCAGAACATTACTGTCAAATAAGCTAATCAAGAACAAAATGTAGTACCAAAATTAGGTGCTCTTTAGGTGCTTATTGAAAATTAAAAAAAAAAATTTAATTAGTTAAGGGTTTTAAAAAATACCGCCATGTTCTGCTAATTTTAAAAGGAACAAATTCCGTCTAAAAGGCATATCGGCAACCGGTTTGTTCGTTGTTACTCAGAGCTTTTTTTTGTATTTAAATTTAATAAAATAATATTAGTTGAAAAAATTGAATTAAAAAAAAGACGGAATTTGTTCCTCTTAAAATTAGCAGAACATGGCGGTATTTTTTAAAAACCTTAACTAATTACATTTTTTTTTAGATATTCAATAAGCACCTAAAAGGCACCTAATTTTGGTACTACATTTTGTTCTTGATTAGCTTATTTGACAGTAATGTTCTGCTAGCTTAACGTTAATCTAGCAGAACAACACAAAAATATAATTTTCTCAAAAACCATAGGAGCACCTAAATTTTAAAGTTGGCACCTAATTAGCACCTAACTAGCACCTAATTTTTCATACAAAAATTTTCAATTTTGAGCACCTTGTTTTGCTAGGTTTATAGAAGTGTTTTACTTAAAAAAAAGGGTGGATTTATAAAGCAATAAAAGCAGAAAAAGAAATAAGCGCAAATTTAACAAATTTCGTTTTATTGTTTTATTAATACATATAAATATTTTTAAAGTTAAAACTGTAGGTAACTGTTACCCAAATAAGGGTATTTGGCCTTTTTTTTGGAGAAATAAACAAAATATTGATAAGGAAAATGAAATGACGAATGCACCTCTAGTATTTGCGCTTAACACAAATAACTATAACGATGGTATCTCTGGCAAGACTAATAAATTAAGTAGATTAATATTTATAGCGACAATTAAACGTGTTATTTACATTTCTTAATTATGTGAAGCCGTAGCCTCGTAAGGGTGGCTCGAACTCATGTTACATGGGGTAAACGGGAAAACGGTGTTGCTTGTTTTAAGTGTTTTATTATTCTCTATCTCTTCTACGTTGATTATAGCAATGACCGATTCTGACCTGGGTTGCCCCCGTTGGTCAGCACAAATATAATATTGCTTATGTATCAATAATTATTATAACAACTAACTTAAAATATAAACTTATTGTAAAATGCTGTGTTGGATACTTTTGCAATGTCCGGCTTTATGAATAAATTAAAAATACAAGATGTGTCGAAAGTAAAATATCCATATATAATAATAAAAATTGTAAATATCCATCACAATTATAATAACGCGTTTTATATTAGTAGTGTGGGATAAAGAGTTCTCAGCCGGCGCATCAAGCTTCAATCTGATCACACCCAAGTCAACGGATACATTAATATTACAACAAAGAATTATATACGATTTGATCTATTGTGCATTAATATTAAAATTTATACGCCAATCAAGTTAAGAAGATACTGGAAAGAAGATTAATAAAATTATAGATGGATATCGTGTGGTTTGTAAACTAAACAAACTAGAATAAGGACTATCCAGTTTGAATTTTGTAATTTGAAAAATAAGGATTTATAAAAATTTGCCGTTGTGTTTGCTTATCAGGATTTTTTCTATTTCGTTCGCTATCAGGGCCATTCCCGACGATACTTCGGTTTAACGTGGGCACAGAACGACGATACTCAGTCATTAGAAGCACCCCTTAAGGGCTATCAACCCTTGGTTTCGCGCATCTACCTATTGGGTTGTGTGTACTGTATCTCGCACTGCACGAGATTTCCGATTTCATCCGGTCTGGTTAACGGCGTGAATGGGGTGAGATTGAATGATTTACACTCTTCCCGAGTTTTTGCCCGACGCGGGATCCATGCACATCAAGACTTATACCACTAAAATCCACCGAACTTGGACCAGTTTACAGTACGCGGGGTACGAACCTACAAACTCTCGTCCTAGTGTTCTCAGTGACTGCCGCCTGAACCACGGAGCCATCGAAGCTGTTATAGTCGTTTGAATTGTACGTGTGGATGATATATTACTTTGTCTAATTCAAAGATTTGAAAATCGACCCGAATGCAATAATATAGAAACAGTTTCAGCACTTTTAGATAACTTTGATGTTTTTAGCAGCGGACATTAAGACTTACATAAAATACTGTATAGGCTTGGGTAGTCAGTAGTGGGTTAGAATTGTATATATTCTTCAATCACTTAACGTTGCACTTGCGTGTGTTGAAAAATACACTAGAGTAGATACAGGTCTAAAGAATAAGTAATTTACTTTAGTAATATTAATACCGGCCTGGGCTAGCGATGTTTTCTATGAAGAAAAGTCTTTGTAAATACAGAACACTGGAAGCAAGTTGACCGTACTGAGCAAGGTTATCATAATCTTTCTTCACAACTAATATATTGAGTTCTACATTATGATACTACAATATCTAAAAGAACACTGGCCTAATAATGATTTTCTTTTCAGATGTTGGCCGAAATTAAACCCGATGTAAAGCCCGAAGCGGCCGTAGCAGACCTAGATAAACAACCAAAAGCTTGTCAAGAGAGGTTACAAGTTCAAACCGTTCTGCCCTCCAAAACAAGCGAAGAGGAACAACAGGTGGTGAACTTTGGATGGGAGGAAGTGAAAAAAGGTCTTATTTTGCCGTTTATTAAAAGACAAGCTGATAACTATGTAGCTAATCACATAGTTTCTGAACTAGTATATAAAGACATTCAAAAGAAATTTTCCAACGAAATGTTGGTTTGTATAACTCTCATCACGGAGAGGATGACAGAGAAAGAAGCTGATACCTTTAATGAAATTAACATTAGTCATTGCGATCGAAGTATAGTTGGAGATCATAATTTCAAACAAAACGATTTCATGATAAAATTGGATTATGTAAAGAAGCTTGTAGGCTATCACGAAGCATGTCAAAATTTAATACTTCATAAAATCAAAGACAATAATCTATTTGGTTTTATAGCAATTCCCGGGGAGAATAATGTTCCCTTTATATATAGCGACAGTCGACAATTAGTGCCTCTTTTCTACTTTGAGGGTCCGAGTGAGTATCTTGAGGCGCGATCGACATATCTTACAGATCCATTTCAAATCGGCTACATTAAATTTTGTTGTAAAGTTCAAACCATAAAAAAGAACTTTTATGAAAGTCCTTTAAAAGTTGTAGATTTAGAGGATGTTAAAAAGCACTTTCCTAGAGGAACTACATTCAGTATTCATGTACCAGACACGATAAATCAAGAATTACTTGCTCCAGAAGTTAGACTTGCCCTTCTTCATGGAATGGAGGAAGAAATTCTCCAGCCGATATCAGATGATATAGATCCTATAAGTCCCTCCCCCACCTTCGAAAACTCTTTGAATGAAAGCAACAAACAAAAAGAAAATCTACAAAACCAAAATGATAATGATACAGTAGAGCATAAAACTTTAGAGACCGAACTTAGAAAATACAAGGAACATATGAGACTTAATAGAATAGAAGCCAAAAACGCGGATAAACGATCCGCTCAAGCCATTGGAGAGACTGAGGCAAAACGATACAAACTAGATAAAGTAAATCCTGCTGTGCCATCAACCACGATATCAACAGAAGGCAACGTGAGAAATGATTTGTCTAAAAGTAGTGCGTCTTTACCCCAATCTAAAAACAAACAATCAGCAACTGGAAACTTCTTACAGGTACATAGAATAGATGCTAGAAAGTCGGAGGAACGATCCGCCCAAGCTGTTGGAGAGATTGAGGTAAAACGATACAAAATGGATAAAGTAAATTCTGCTGTGCAATCAAACACAATATCAGCAGAAAGGAACGTGATAAATGATCTATCTAAAAGTGGTGCGTCATTACCCCAATCTAAAAATATACAACCAGCAACTGGAAACTTCTTACAGCTACAGGATATGTCACGAATATCGCAACAATACACGGTTACTCCCATACAACGCAAGGAAACATATGAACAACAAAATTACTCCGATAAGCGTGTATCAGTAATTGCGACAGGTACTCCTTCCAGTATATCATCGCAAGCCAACCAAGATGTCCAAATAACAAACGTGCCTTACCAATCCCCGCGTGGGGCTTCAAGTCCGGGCCTCCCTCAGGTCACCCAAATTAACGAGGCGGCCAATAGAGTTTCGGCATATTCACAAGCCTCTATGCCTGTTACAGACTCTTATCACCCGGCAGCTGTTGGTTCTACTCGTATTTATCCAGCAAATGTAAATTTGCATCAAGATCATGTGGCGAAACATAAAAATGAGCAGTTGAGTTACAGTGCACAAAATTTCGCGACTATGGCTGATGCTCAACCGCAGAATAGTATGCCATATCTAGTGCCAAAAAGATCCAATAATTCTGGATCCAGTTATCAACCTTCACCAGCACAAGTGCCTTCGTCTCAGTCATATTATTATCCATCCACCACACCATCATATCAGACTTCCGTGCAATACCGTCGTGATAACTTGGAAAATCAATATAGAATGTATATGGATGGGAGGCAGCAACAAACGCAGCTGCGTAGATATTCTTCGCAATCAACACATGAAGTAATTCAACAAGTACACCATGAACACCAAATGCAGCAACCCCGTTCTTATCCACATTCACAACGTACAGCAATGCAGCAACCTAGTGGGTGTGCATGTCCTCCAGGGTTCATTCATCCCAATCAGGCATTCCATACAATGCCTGCTTCTAATGGACCATATATTCAACAATATGGAAACCTCGCGGGTAGTGTTGCACAAAACGTTAATAGATCCTGTACAAATAATACACTCCCTCAAAACTATGCACAGAATAATTACCCTGGCTCTGCTACTTCAACCAATACACTACCTCAAACTTATATACATAATAATTACCCTATCTCTGCTACTTCAACCAATACAGTCCCTCAAAACGATGTGCATAATAATTACCCTGGATCTGCTACTTTAACGAATACACTCCCTCAAAATTATGCCCAGAATAATTACTCTGGCTCTGCTACTTTAACCCATACACTCCCTCAAAACTATGTACATAATAATTACCCTGGCTCTAATACCTCAGTGAAGACACGCCCTCAAAACTATTTACAGAGTGATTACGACGGCTCTACTACTCCAGCGAACTTGATGTACAATACTAATTTATTGAATCAACAGGATATAAACAACAACAGCAACGATAATAACAACAACGCTAGCAATTCCTATCCCGAATCGAAAACAATAGTTCTGAAGCATCCAGCGGATATTGATTCGAATCCCAAGCTCTATGCGATGACAGTCATTAATATAAACGGAAAGCTATTGTCAGGAATAAGCAAATTTCCTTGCAGTAATTATTGGTTAGTAAACCTAAGTGAGTTCGTAGAAAAAGTGCTCGGACTCAATCCATTTTTTGTGAATGACTCTTATTTACGGTCTAGATTTATTACGCGTTATAAGTTAAATCCCATTCAAAAACTACAGTGGGACCAAGTGTCACAAGAGAAACAATTACAGTGTGTAGGACCGTATAAAGACGTATTTATAGATTATAAGGAAATATAAGGACGTTAGGATCGCCATAACTCACGTCAATCCTACCAACCCTATATACAAATCCACGTGAGCTGTGTACAGTTATAAGAAATCTGCCAAACAATAAAGCACCAGGAGGGGATGAGGTTGCCAACATTCTGATCAAAAACATACCACGAAAAACAATAATGCAATTCGTACACATCATTAACACCATGTTTCTCCTGCAGCACTTCCCGAGCGCTTGGAAAAATGCAATAATCATTCCAATATTAAAACCTGGAAAAACCGTAAATAGACCAGACTCATACAGACCTATTTCACTCCTAAGCGCTCTGGGAAGGGTTGCAGAGAAAATCATACACATAAGACTAAAGAGCATGAAATTGGACCAGAAGCTGCCAGAAGAACAATTTGGATTTAGGACAGGGAGAGGAGCAGTACTTCTCATAGCCCATGTAGTACAAAAAGCCACCCAAAAAATGGAAATTGAACAAAATACAGTACTTCTCTCTTTGGACATCCGAAAAGCATTTGACAGCGTATGGTTCAATGGATTGCTCTATAAACTCATCACACTTCACAATTTCCCACTACACTTCATTACACTAATACACTCATACATAACAGACAGAACACTCACGGTCAGGTTGGAAAGCAACCTCTCAGATCCCATAAAACTCCATGCTGGATTACAACAAGGCACAACTCTGGCAGGCCCACTGTTTAACTTGTACACAGCCGACATCCCACCCCATCCAAATTCCCAACTGGCCATATTTGTCGATGACGTACTATTATACGCCAGTTCGTATTACGCAAATGTGGCCAGACAGCACATATCAAATCACCTACATACCCTTATACCATGGTATAAAAAGTGGAAATTGGAACTAAATGAGGATAAATGTGAATGTTTAGTATTAACAAGAAAACGTACAAACGACCATATAAATCAGCACATAATAATAAATGACAGACAAATAATACCTAAAGACAACCTAAAATATCTTGGAGTAGTACTTGACAAAACCCTTAGATTTCAAAAAAACACGACAAAATTAGTACAAAAATATTACATGACCACCAAAAAATTATACAAATTACTAAATTACAGATCACCACTAGCACCGACAAACAAACAAATAATATACAATCAATGTATAAGACCTATAATAACATACGCAGGACCAGTCTGGTGTAGCATGGCAGATTCTCACTTTAAAAAACTGCAAGTGTTACAAAATAAAATATTAAGGCAAGTACTAATGGCACCAAGAACAACTCCAATATGGCAGCTACACCAGGCGACAAACACACCTTACATAATGGACTTTGTACGACAAAATGCAATTAAATTCTACAATATCCAACCCCAAAATTCAAGACTGACACAACAAATAACAAACGAAAGACACGACGACTATCGCATTCACCTTCCTATACATTCAAAATTACCTATATATTTCCAAAATAATTAAAAGTTCCAATTTCCACGAAAAACTTTTAAAATTACCAAAATCCAAAAACCACGCCCCCAAAATTAGGACGCCCACCAATAAAATATCTTAAAGCTATCATAAGCAAAGCTACGGTGTACCTGGCAGTAATAAGAATCAAGCTGGTTTTTTCATCTATTTTTCCAGTGAACCCCAACACAAACCTATATATTCAAAACAACATAACAACATAAAACCCTTCTAAATAAATAAAAACCAAATTCTTGCATAGCCGTAAAAGGTCACTGAAACTGGCTGTATAAATGCACTAAAATGCATTTCCTAAATACCACGGCCAATAACAGCCACCCTGCACTGTAGGGCGTATCCCTGGTAATCACATAACCAGGAAGAACCTAATACAAATATAATTTGTAATTAGTATTTAAGAATGCAATGTGAAAATAAATATAGAACAATAAAGAGATTTTAAAAGAAAAAAAAAAAAAAAAAAAAACTCACGTCAAAACTTTTTGTTAATACTCTTAGCATTTGAAGCTTTCCTGTGGCGAAGCTGCTAAAAATTGGTTACTTTTATTAAATTAAATTAGAGTATTTTTAGAGAACAATCTGGTTTAAGAAGGTGATTTTTGAAACCGTTGTTTATAATATAATAGCTCACAGTATTGCGACAGTTCCTTTAATCATCTTTCAGTTAGCGTAATAATATTTTAGATATGTTTAAATTTTCTTACGTTCGATGCGCTTATTATTTTTATGTAAATATTACGTATTTAGTATATTGTAAATAGATATTTTGTAGGAATGATTTTAAGGGGATTGGTGCCATTTTTCTATATGTATTAATTTTATTCCTGTTGTGCTGAATGAATATTTTCCAAAACTGGCTATAGGGTAATTATTTGTACACATAATATGTTTCCTGCCACACTAAAAATATTTTTTAGAAAAAAGGAAAATTGCAATTCTCAGAAAAACTCTTCAATTAAAAAAAAATTAAATTAAATCATTCGAATTATTATGATATGAAAATATTTGTGTACCCCCGATATCCAATTTTTGAAACTATTTAAAAAAAAACCACCATACCTACCCATAAATCTAATACATGAAAAAACTAGGTATGCTCTCTTAATGATTTTATATCAAATATTCCCATTTATTTAAAAGGGGTCAGTAATGATTGTGAATGCAAATTTATGTTGACAATTACAGATCCATTTTTAATTAACTTTGTTTAGAAGATTGATCAATGTGTTTTGCGTTGTCTTAAATGGTCAGTATATCCAGTCGCCGTCAGGTTTAGATGGGTTTACAAAAAAAAACATTATCCATATCCCACCCAATAAAAATCAATTATTCAATCGCATTTTTTAAGAAATATATCCAATTTCTATACTTCCTTTGTTATACAGGGTGTCCCAGAAGTAATGGGACACATAGCAACAGCAGACTTCTTAAGGCGAAATAATGTGATTTACTTAAACTTGCCTTATCCCAAAATTGATAACAACAAAGATACAGGGTGGCAAAGTTTTAATTTTGTTTTAGTTTTTTTGCGATTACTTCTTAACAAAACGACATAGCAGCACAAAATTAAGGCTTTTGGGGTTTTTTGAGGTGAGGTTCAAAAGTATCCATAGTTTTTGTGTACCCAGTAGAGGGCGCTGCCTACTGCATGGCCCACTCCTTTTAGCTGGCATAACTTTGTTTAGGCTTCTTATATCGATCCGACTATTAAAAAAATAAGTTACTTTACTTCTTTCACATCAAAAATGTGTAACTTATTAAAGTCGCTAGGGGCAACCATTTTCGAGATAATTGCATTCGATATTTTTAATGCAAGAATTCTAAAATATTTAAATTAATTAAATCATTGAAATCAATGGTGGCCATTTTGAAGAATTGCTATCACGGCGTTACCATTTTTATTTCTAACCATTTTGTTACTTTTAAATTTTATTGAAGTAAGTATTAAAAAAAATTTTTTGTTTAAAATAAAATTAGTAATTACGTATACGAAAAAGCGTTTTTATTAGAAAAAATAGTCAACCTTAAGTATCTACATTAACTGACACTTAGCTAATGTAGCTCATTTACAATAATTTTAAGTCAGAAATTTACCGTTGCTCGATTTTCCGTTGCTTTTGGACCACGTACTTAGTTGCATTGGACATATGAAATGCGATTATTTCAAAAATGGTTGCTCCTAGCGACTTCAATAAGTTATACATTTTTGATGTGAAAGAAGTAAAGTAACTTATTTTTTTAATAGTCGGGTCGATATTAAAAGCCTAAACAAAGTTATGCCAGCTAAAAGGAGTGGGCCATGTCGTAGGCAGCGCCCCCTACTGGTTACACAAAAACTATGGATAATTTTGAATTCCTCACCTCAAAAAACCCCAAAACCCTTAATTTTGTGCTGCTATGTCGTTTGATTAAAAAGTAATCGCAAAAAAACGAAAACAAAATTAAAACTTTGACACCCTGTATATCGGTTGTTATCAGTTTTGGGATAAGGCAAGTTTAGATAAATCGCATTATTTCGCCTAGAGGAGTCTTATGTTGCTCTGTGTCCCATTACTTTTGGGACACCCTGTATATAAAATTCCCAAAATAAAAACTGGAGTCCAACTAAACTGCTCTTCAAAAAGAACGATAATGGGGTTTTAACATTGTATTCTGTAGTTAAGAAATGGCTCTTCTAGTTTGCAGAAATACCTTAATATTAAATAGATTTATTTGCCATCCACGTTAAAAGGTTGCATGCCATAAATATAAACCTTTTAAAATTGTGAAAACTTACAAATCGGTGAAACCATTTCTGAAATACTAACAAAAAATATTAAAAATCCATCTATTTTTTTTGACCCGCATATATCTAATAAATAAAAATAATCTTGTGATATAATAATTATTGTAGATAAACACGTGGCAAAGAAACTGCCACGTGTACAAATTAACTATAACGTTTTATAGTAATATTTTGCTTGTTTAGAAAACAACACAGAATGGGTATATTGATTTTATGGACACGCAGATACATTTTGATAATATTTTTGAGAAAGACAACGAAAATTGCATCAGCAAAACGTACTTCTAAATATTTAGTTTTTTGTAAATACCAGATTTTCCAAAAATCATACTAATATAATTTTTATGAATACCTACATATTTTTAGGTAACAGCTGTTCCTTATTTGTAATTTTTTTTTCTTTGTATATTGCAATTAACTTGATACCTATTTTAATTATTGTTAGGATATTTAGTTTAAGAAAAATGACTTATTATTGGTTTTAGATGATGTCAATGCAAATATTTGGTGAGTGCGATTATTATTTATGTTTTCGATTAATTTTTGTTGTTGTCGGTTCTTATCCGACGTGATAATGTCAAATATGAACGTTTCTTTTTCAGTTTTAATTTTTTTTTATAATAAAATTATAGTTACTAATTTTAGTTTGGTTTGGAACTGACTCATCAATTCATTCTTCAATTGATATGTAAGCTATGCAGGTAGTTCCCAGTCAACGTAATCTAAAAGTCAAAACAAAAATGAACTTGTTTCAATAAATGCTTAACATTTATTAGTGGACGAAGTATAGACAGTTCTAAAATAGTAGTGATAGATGGGGGTTTCAACGCCAAATTCCTGTGACTCCTGCTCATGCGCCAGCAGTGCGCAGAAGGGAGGACCGGAATCTGGCGTTGAAACCCCCATCTATCACTACTTTTATTGTTAACAATGATTGGCTACATGTTGATGAACCTGTAAATTTTATTTGGTATTACAGAAAAGACAATACCTATATACTTCATCAACGGTACGTCTTAAATTATCGTTATATTGGCAACAATATTAATTAATCGTTAAATGGAAATTGTTGCTATCACTGCTTTTATTTTAAGAAAGAGTGGAGAATAAAACATATTTAGTTATGTTATATGTACATACAGGGTTTACATTTTAGGTAGTACTACCAGCACATTGCTATATTTGACATGAGAGATACAAATTCGAGTAAATTAGAAAAACTATCCTACACCCAGGTTCGTCTAGGGCGTATTGCTGCTTGGTTTAAACCACCATGCACCAGGATCTTATTAATGCAAGCAATTAATTTTCCAATTCCCGCGACACTCTGTGTGTATTTATTTGCATTTTCTGAAAGACAATTTTCTTAATTTCTGATAAAGGCAAGTTCGCCAGAAATGCTGCATTTTTATCCAGTTTAAAGTTCGCGACCTCTTCCCACTTTCTCCCCCGCGTACGCGGTCCTTAAAGATTCCTAACTGCACTGTCGAGCTTCATTATAAAAAACCGAAATATATATTTTTGTATATAATTCATGAAGAACTGCGTCCTGTCGGAAAGCTAACTCCTTTTTAGTAGTGTATAGTAATACATTTTTTCCTGTAAGCATCAGGACAGAACGCTTAGTACAAATAATGTTTTTCCCCAAGAGCTTCCAGCAGGACTAAGTAATAATTGAAAACGCGCAGTGGTTAGGACGTGAGATATTTATAAATATTAGCTACGAACCATATTAAAAACGAAAGAAAACCCGAGTATTCTCTCGAGGTACCTAGCCTTTTATAGCATTGCTTTGTCTGGTTTGGACATGCTTGTGAGACTGCCTCATATACATTTTATAGGTGAAGCAGATATGCCGCGGCTGCCTCGCGAGTCTGAACCCGGCTACTAGCTTTGTCCGGACTAGTTGAGAAAGCCTCGTGTAGTATTGCCTCATCTTATAGCGACCTGTCCCAGTAGTAGTGAGGTGGAGTTAGTACTGAGGCAACCAATCCGAGGCCGCTCGGTCGGTGGATACGGCTAAAGAAAGTAAGAAGAGTTTTTGCTTAAGAAATTAGACGAATTCTTCAATATCTTTACAAAATAAATTCGCTCTTCATGATAATAAATATTTCCATGGACGGGGTTTCCAGTGCCCTGGTAATTTAGCGATTAGATAGGATGTGGCAAGAAACTTTTATTAATATCTTGTATATTATACACACAAACAAACTTCTATGTTTAGAAACAAAATTCAATAGAATTGATTCGGCTTTTACTAGGTGGAAATCCATTATTGTGTTAAATAAATAGTAAAAAAATTATAATTTTACACTTTCCACAGATTTTTATATTGACTCGACATGTTGCTTCTTCAAAGGAGTACTTAAAAATGGTATTTTAAAAGTTATAACTTAGGTGTAACAATAAAATTGCAGGTAATTTTCAGGTTGTTTAAAAAAATGGTTCAAAAACCAATACTAATGTTTATAACCAAAGAGATTCAAAAGAGGTGATCCGTTTAAATCCAATTGATCATTAACAAGAGTATTGTTATTTTTTAGCCTATTTATTTCCAAGGATTCAAGCAAATTTAATTTTGTACTTTTGTTTTTAATGTACCAGATATCGTAGTTATGATTAAATGTATGATTTGCTTCCAAGATGGTTAGAATAATTAGAATCTGTTTTGTCGTTTATCAAACTAGCATGATGTTCATGCATCCGTTTTTCGAAGTTTCGACATGTTTGTCCGATATAAACTTTAGAGCAATCCTTACATTTTAATTTGTAAACACCAGATTTATTTCCTATGTTCAATTTACTATTATTATTTTTAATGTGTTTCCCTACGGAAAAACATTGAACAAAGAAAATAAATCTGGTGTTTACAAATTAAAATATAATGATTGCTCTAAAGTTTATATCGGACAAACAGGTCGAAACTTTGAAAAACGAATGAATGAACATCATGCTAGTTTTATAAAAAACAAAACAGATTCTAATTATTCTAACCATCTTGGAAGCAAATCATACATTTAATCATAACTACGATATCTGGTACATTGAAAACAAAAGTACAAAATTAAATTTGCTTGAATCCTTGGAAATAAATAGGTTAAAAAATAACAATACTCTTGTTAATGATCAATTGGATTTAAACGGATCACCTCTTTTGAATCTCTTTGGTTATAAACATTAGTATTGGTTTTTGAACCATTTTTTTAAACAACCTGAAAATTACCTGCAATTTTATTGTTACACCTAAGTTATAACTTTTAAAATATCATTTTTAAGTACTCCTTTAAAGAAGCAACTGTGTTGCAAAACGAGTCAAAATAAAAATATGTGGAAAGTGTAAAATTATAATTTTTTAATTTTTTTACTATTCATTTAACACAATTAAACAAAATTTATTATTTACCAAATACTTTCAATAAAAACATTTTCATATACAAATTAAACGGTAAATTATTATTGATAAAACAGAAATAATGGTACTTTTTGGTTTCTGAGAAGTATTAATATTAAGATTTAAATTAATAGTAAAAATCGAGAAAAAAATAGAAAATTGTACATTTTAATAATCCGTACTGCCACCTCTAGCCCTTATGCAACCTTTAATTCGCACTGGAATGCTTCTGATTAAATTACCAGCCTTTTCTTGGGGTATGTGTTCCCATTCTGCTAACGATGTTTAAATAAGTTGTACGACATTTTCTGGATTATCCCGACAAGCTCTAACCTTTCCTTTGAGCTGGTCCCACAAGTTTTCAATAGGATTAAAGTCCGTTGACAACAAACTCGAACATGCAGACCAGCCTAAAATTGTGACACTATTTCAAGAAATTCTCGAGCCACTCTGCTAAAACGAGGAGGTGCATTATGTTGCGTAAAGATAAAATCATCTCCAATTGCATTTTTCCAAGGTCTAACTACAGGTTTTGCAAATCTATATACCTCCGATCGGTTAAAGTTTGTGAAAGAGATAGCAAAGGAGTTTTTGCTCCATAATACATCACCAAAACATTACCGTTCCTCCTTTATATTTTGGAATAAATCTGACAGACTGAAGTCAGCTTGTCTTCCTGGAGCTTTGATAATCCAAATTCGACGGTCATCTGATCTAAGGCCAATTTCGGTCGGTCGGTCATCTGAAAAAAAGAGGGCCTGGTGCCAATTTTTAATTGGCCAGTTTTTGTGTTAAAGGCACCAATTTCGCCTCTCGATTTTGTTTTACCTGGACAACTCTGTCTCCTGCTGTATAACCCTCTAGCACGAAGCCTTTTTCGTGTGGTTTCATGTGAAACATATAAATTTACACCTCAAGCTTCCAGAAGTTGTCGTTTCAGCTCTGAATGAGAAACATTCGGTTCTTCTAGCTATTTGGTACACAAAGCGGTGTGTTATTCAGTTGTAACTCTTTCTTCAGAGTTCCTATAATTCCAAATATATTGCATGAGTTTTTAGTACACCTTTCTTAGGATTAATGCGACTTTGTAACTCATACTCTGTCGAAAATAGCGACGGTGTTGGTTGTATTACACCTAATTATTATTTCCAGTGAAACAAATGTGTGCTGTGAATGCTTAATACATTAGAAATAAATAAAGTGAGTTGATAAAAAAATTACATTTGTATCTGTACAAAAAAGAACTGAATCGTAGGTAGTTTATATTATGTATTAATAAGGTATATTTAGTTGTTATAAAGCTTGTTATGCAGAATCCTGTTTTATTTTTAACGTGAAATAACATAGAATCCAGTGTAAATCAGGGAGTGTCCCATTTAAAATACTATGAAAACATGTTTCCGACGTTCCTGCTCCCAAAAATTACCCAGGACTGTTTAAGTATTTTATTAAAATAGAATAGTTTTATATTGTTTCTAAAAAAGGTTTTATAACAGAGTTTACGTTTAAAATTAATAGTTTTAGTTAAATTTGCACCTTACAAGCTATAGCATATTCTAGGTGCATCTTAGAGAAAGACGATTTTCAAAGGACCTCGCTTATGGGAAATGACTTTTGGCTAATTTTTCTGAATTTTTATTATTTTGTAGATCTTGAGGTCCTGCCCATGGCCGTAATCCAATTCTATGACTAGTTTTTGAGTTATAGCCGTTTAAAATTGGCAATTTCTTACTTTGAGATTCTCTGTATTGCCTGGAGTTTTCACTTGTTTCTTAAAAACTATTAACTGTTTTTTCTCCTTTATTGGTGGAAAATTACGATTATTATTAAAGTTTTCTTTCGGGTATAAGGAAATAAAATGTGTACAGGATGTTGAACCATTTAGGTATAGGCGGATCAAATAATTAATAATATTTAAAAAATTTTTAATTATTATTAAAAAAAAAAATTAAAATAAAAAATTTCCATTTTTTTGTATTTCTAAAATAAACGGCTAGATTATATTCATATTTTAATATCTTGTAGTATCAAGGTATAGAGGCAAAATAGTTGGTATAAGTTGATTTAAATTATATGACGACTTTATACAGTATGTCTCCGTAAGTTTGCACCATATGGAAAACTTTTTTATTATTCATTTTACGAAAAAAAAAGTTATTCTTCATAAAAAGCTCTGCATGGTCTCAAACCTAAAATGCAACCATCAAATATCGAAATTTTCCAGTCATCTACGAGGTTTGTCAAAAAATGTGAATTTTTCCCAAGGGTAAAGTACCTTTATTTTTGATATTATCAAAAATTGTTATAAAAAAAAGCTGATCAGAACTAAAAACCACGTCTAAATATGCAATAACACGCATTAAATTAGTTAAATAATTAAAAAATTAAATAATTATAATAAATTAATAAAATAATTTTTCAACATAAATGCGTATAATTGCACATTTAGACGTGGTTTTTAGTTCTGATCAACTTTTTTTAATAACAATTTTTGTTAATATCAAAAATAAAGGTACTTTACCCTTGGGACAAATTCACATTCTTGGGAAAAATTCACATTTTTTGACAAACCTCGTATATGACTGGAAAATTTCGATATTTGATGGTTGCATTTTAGGTTTTAGACCATGCAGAGCTTTTTATGAAGAATAACTTTTTTTCGTAAAATGAATAATAAAAAAGTATTCCATATGGTCCAAACTTACGGAGACATACTGTATACATTTATATATTTATTTGTTATAATTTATACTTTGCTACACTTATTATCCAATCTGCAACATTTTTTTTTGGACAACAATTATTCTATGACACATTCTAATCTAAAATATACATGCTGATTCAGTTGCAATGATTTATACAAGAGAAAACTTTTAAGAATAGGAAAATTAAAAAAGTTGTTTCAGGTAATCTCAAAGTAAGAAATTGTCAACGTGAACAGGCCATAACTCAAAAACTAGTCATAGGATTGGATTCCCGCCATGGACACTTTCACTTAGGAAGTCAAAATCTATTATTAAAAATTCAGCAAAATAAGTCGAAAGTCATTTCCCATCAGCGAGGTGGCGGATCCTTTCTATCTAGCATAACGACATAACAGGAAAATTAAAAGGTACCTACACCGAAACCTACTAGATAGGAATGTGCAGGCCATTTTCCTTTATTCTTCCAAAGATTAGTGTTTTTTTTTGTATTTTTATATAAAATGTTTTTATCTGTTTTAATAAGTAAAAATAAAATGAATTTTATTGACTTAGTATTTTTCTTGTATTTCTCGTGCTAGACTTACCCTACTTTTCTATAGGCGCACAATACATTTATTTAGATATAGCAAGGCCGTAGATACTACATCGCTGGCTCAGAATTATACGGTTCTATGTTACAATAAGACAATTTTGAGAAAAACGTGTTTGAAGTTTCGGGTATCAGCATATCCTAGTAGAAAATTCACAGCCAAGGAATTATTTTAGCAAACCTTCGTAGAGATAAGTATACGTATTATTGTTTTTGAATAAATAAATAATCAATTTTTCATATAAAACATTTTTTAAAAATTACATAGGACTTTGTAGCTTAAGACTAGTAAACTGAAATAACAGTTAGTAATGACATAGGGCTTTCACTGCGCGGTGCTCAAATAAAGTCACACGCCAAATTGCCTATTTTTTTACCGCTTGCGAATATACTCGTTAAGAGCACTGTAAACTAATTGAGTATGACATTAGACACTATATTATAACCTCCCAGACACAAGTGAAATTAAAAAAAGGTTATATAGTGTCTAATGTAAATATAATGGTACGGAACCCTTCGTAAGCAAGTCTGACTCACACTTGGCCGGTTTCTCCGATTCCGGAATTCACGTTTTGTTCCTCATATTCGCTGTCACTTCTGGCTAATATCTCTTCAAGTTGTTTATCTGTAAGATATTTTCCAGCCATATTAGGTTATTCTAACACAAAACTTGTCGAAACAACCATAAACGCGAACTCTAAATATGTAAACGTACAAAATCAGTTAAATTTCGCGGGAAACATTCACGGCCCCACCCTACCTCGGTCAAACCGCCCGCCCGCCAGCATATGCCGCCCGCCATCGCGCCAATTTGAATCGAGCGGCCTGCAAACAACACGTGGAAACTCCGCCAACGAGATTTTTTGTCTAGAGCAGCCTGATCCTATTTTTATAAGCAAAACGACTATACGCGCCCAGAGCAGTATACGGCGTGGCGAATATATTCGTCCGGAGCAGCGAAAGGGTTAAGGCAAACTCAAAATTAAATAAATAAACAAAATATATTTTGAAACCTTGAAAAAAATCAGTTTCGGATTTCGCTCTATCCAAAAATCAAAAGAATAACTACAGGAACTAATAAAATTTATTAAAATATAAAAAATTATAACAATAATATTATTTGCTTAACGTTACATACAACCTCTAACTAAATTTTCAGCTTCTCACGACATAAAACTTTGTAACACTACACATAGAACTTGTATTTATTGTGTTAGATCAGGGGTTCCCAACCTTTTTTTGGTCAGGGACCATTTTTATATCATTCTTGTGAGCAGGGACCACTATAGAGGTATAATAAAAATTAACTGTAATAATCAAACTGAAACTTTAATTAAACACACATTAGGAACTTAGATAAAAAGTAATAATAATATTTTTAGAATAAACTTCTGTAATTTTGTATTAATGTGATTTCTGAGCTTGCATCTTCTTCACGAGTTCGGCTATCCTAGGACTAATATTGTTACTCAAAGCTACACGCAAATCATCACCTACTTTCAAACGATTCTTCGCCTTGTTTTTAATTACCAACAAAGCGGAAAATCCTTGTTCACATAAATAAGTTGTGGAGAAAACCATAAAATACCGCAAGGCGATTTTTCGAAGTTTAGTATAAGAAATTGCTTTTTTACACCAAAACGACTCAAGTGAATTCAATTCAAAAGCATCCTTGCAGTTTCTATCATTTTGGAGTTCAATAAGTTCTTCCTGGATTCCTTCAGTAACTTCACCAGCGTCCGTACTAAAAGGATTACGAATCAGTTTTTCATCAACCTTAGCATATATATTCTGGGAAGTAACGATTAAATTCATCAATTAACAATTCTAAATGAGTCTGGATGTTTTCTTGCATATTTGATTTACTTGCGTCATAATTTTTGTCTTCCACGAGTGGTTTTAATGTCCCAAACGCAGAATAATTATTTTCTTCAACTTTACGTAACCACAACTGAAGTTTGCAAATAAAAGCGCGAAGTTTATCTTCAAAAATTAATATATTTGCGGTGTTTTCTAATTTTTTATTTCCGGAACCTTGCAGTTGCATATTCAATTTATTTAAGTGTGTGATTTTAATTTTAAAATATATTCCCTTTTTCCCTAATCGGTGTCAAAATTCCCCAAAAAGGGAAAATTCCCTCTGGTTGGCAACACTGACGCGGCGACCAACGGCTCACTGCCCGCTAAATTAAAAAATCATTCGCGGACCATATTTTGGGAACCACTGTGTTAGATGAACTACGGACCACTAGTTGGGAACCACTGTGTTAGATGAACTAAAGATGTCACTGAAAGTTGTAAGTTACACATAGAACCTTGTGACACAGATAAGTCAAAAGGCGGGTTTTCCTACGCCTTTGCCAGTCGTCGACGACTGCGACTGAGTAGCTTTGACCGGTAGTAGCCGCGATCATTTTCCGTCAACCCGTGTTCCTACCGCAGCCATTTTCAAGCGTTCGGGTTTGTTCTAGCCTGAAGAAATATGAATATTTCTAAAAAGTCATTACTACTACTGTTAAGTTATCAAGAGCAGGAAGAAAATCTGCTTTTTCTTTTAACATTAGAATCTGAAAAACATATAGGAGCAAAGAATTAGCAATGTTTAAAAATAGACGGTCTGAAGGATTTCAGGCTATTTTAATAAAAAAACACTTGACAGACAATGAAACAAAATTCAAAGAGTTTTTCCGAATTTCACAGCATCATATCTATTGCGGCTCATAGAAGATAAACTTGTTAAGTCATCCTGTAATCGTGTGAAACTTTCCAATAACACCCACAGGAAACTGAAAACAATGCGCTTTCGTTGACGAAATTAGTCGCAGCACCCCTCTCGGAGATGAGCGGCTACCACGGCCGGACGAATGGCGACCGCTCGCTAGTAGTAGCGACTGCGTAGCGGGTTGAAAACCAGGTAGGTTTAAAATGCATAGGAGATGTAGAGATGGGTTCGACCAGCTATTTTTGTTTAGCAGCTGCTTCTGCTATTGCTAAACAAAAATAACAGTTAGAAATAGCTGCTATTTTAATAGCAGTTGCTATTTTAGCATTATTCGTCTCGTAAAACGACACGTGAAATGAAGGTATCGATTGGTGGCGTACTGTTGTAAATTAATTGTGGGGCTACTTCCTGAATAGCAGTTGGAAATAGCATAGCAGATAACCAAAATTACCTAACCTGACAACCGCTCACTTCGCTCTATCAGCGCCAGTTTACAGTCAAAAGTAAATATTAGCTGCTAAAAATTAGCAGCTAATTTTAAAGCTCGTAGCATTTAGCATTATACCGAATCAAATAGCAGTTAAACAAAAAGCAGGCTGCTATTTAGCAACCCACCTCTAAGGAGATGTCTTGACGAATCTGTCGCGGCTACTCTGTCGCAGTCGTCGACGACTGGCGAAGGTGTAGGAAAACCCGCCTTAAAAGTGATAAAATTGTAACATAGAACCTTATAATTCTGAGCCAGCGATATGTTGTTTATCAGTCGCGGTTCGCGATCAATTATATTTGGAGGTCAGTAGCAGTGGCGTAACTAACGCCCCCGCAGACCCCGCATTGCGGGGGGGCGCAGCAAAGTCAGGGGCGCCCTCAAGTTCCTTGATGAAAAAATAAAACAAATGAAAAGCGACGTTATAATATATAAAAAAAATCAAGAAATAATAAAATAATTGTTTCATTATCACAATATTAAAGTTAAAAATTAACAATAATGAATGAGAAACAATGAAATATGACTAATATGAGTCCCCTATATAAAATAGGGGTAAAGTAAATCATAATTAACAATTTTACCCCAATAACAGTATCAAGGTTCGTACAAATATCCGCGCCGGAAACCCCGCGTGGGCGCCGCTACAATCACACACAGCATTTGTTGAAAACCCGCCAGGAGACGGATCGGGCCACCTTAAGCACCTTACTAATCTAATCTAGAGGATTAGAGCACCTTACTAATCTAGAGAACTCGCTGCGCACCAAAATTCAGATTTTGGCGCGCAGCAATAAGCTGAAATTCGTAGTAGTACATTATTGTTACAACAAAAATTGTTCTCTACAATGTTCTATATCTTTCTCGAGATCTTTCTACAGTGACCGGCAGAAAGTGCGCAGCATATGGGAAAGTTTTTTACCTTTAAGTTTAGAAAATTAATTTTATTTTAGATAGGTTCTGCATGTTCTGAAACCAAAATAACACCCATTAAATCCCGTAAAAGTCTTATGGTATACGAGGTAGGATCAAAAATTTGAAATTCCACTAAGAGTAAAGTACCACCATCTTTCATTTTAGAATATTTTTTTACTAAGAATTATTGTTTTAATTTCAAAGTTATACCCAAATTCCAAATTTCGCTTATTTTGGACAAAAAAATTGATTTAATCGTGTTTTCTCAATAACCCTGTATAAAAAATAAATGGCAACCGAACAGTACGAAAATAAGGTTTTCTGCATACTTTGTTAGAGATAACTGTCGATCATAAGTCCGATTAGTTTGTTTTCGTAATATATAGTATAGCTTTTTAAAATAAAAACAAAAATATTAAATATTTTTGCTGCACACCGTATTTTATTTTCTGAGGGAACAAGTTAATTTCATCTAACTGATATTTTTTGATTAACATTGACTTAAAGCATCTCCTAAATAGTTTTTTATACATTGAAGAATGCATAGAAAGTTTCCTTATTTTGCGTGACGAATAAAATCCGTTCAAAATATATTTTTAATTTAAATTTTTTTCTTTATAAATCAAAAGAAAACTTTCTATGCATACTTCAATGTATAAAAAACTATTTAGGAGATGCTTTAAGTCAATGTAAATTAAAAAATATCAGTTGAATGAAAAATAAAATACGGTGTGCAGCAAAAATATTTAATATTTTTATGTTTTTATTTTAAAAAGGCATAATATTATGAAAACAAACTACTAGGACTGATGATCGACGGTAATCTCTAACAAAGTCTGCAGAAAATCTTATTTTCGTACTGTTCGGTTGCCATTTATTTTTTATACTGAGTTATTGAGAAAACACGATTAAATCCATTTTTATTGTCCAAAATAAGCCAAATTTGGAATTTGGGTATAACTTTGAAATTAAAACAATAATTCTCTGTAAAAAAATATTCTAAAATGAAAGATGGTGGTACTTTACTCTTAGCGGAATTTCAAATTTTTGATCCTACCTCGTATACCATAGACTTTTACCGGATTTAATGGGTGTTATTTTGGTTTGAGAACATGCAGAACCTATCTATAATAAAATTTATTTTCTAAACTTAAAGGTAAAAAACTTTCCCATATGCTGCGCACTTTCTGCCGGTCACTGTATATTAAACAACGCTTACAAATGACAATATTTTTTACTATGGTATGACAGGTGCAAAATAGCAGGGCGCTTTCAAAATTTTGCGGGGGGGGCGCACATGTCCTTAGTAACGCCACTGGTCAGCAGTAAATTTAAAAAGCAGGCATACTTAAAAGTGCAAATAAATATCCTACCTTTAAAAGGAGCTTTAAATAGGTACTCTTGACCTTCAGGTCGATCCTTTGTTCTTTAGAAGTAATTAATAACGCGCGAGCAAAAATTATTTGCATCAAAGAGGGCTTGGATTAAAAAACGTAGGGCTTGGTTTAGATCACAATGATATGGGGACGATATATCTAACCAAATCTAGGTTAAAATTTTGTCAAATTCATATTATGACATGATATGCCAAAATAATGAGTAGGTAATAAAATAAGGAGACAAATACAAATTTATTTTTGTTGTTTACAAAATTAACAAAGTAAGAATATACAGAAAGAAAAAGAAAAATAATTACATGTATTCTGAGAACTCACATAACCGGAGAGGTAAAACCAGGCTTCATCCGAAAAAAATGGCAGGTCTAAAAAATCATTTATTTCCAATAAATGTTGGGTAAACCATTGAGAGTAATTCTTGCTTCTTTCAAAATCTGCGGCTTGTATTTCTTGGAATACTTGCACTTTATAAGGAAATAAATTTAGCTGCTTCTTAAGAATAGTCCTGCATGTTCCATAAGATCTTCCCACTTCTTGGGACAGGCGTCTTATACAATTTGTTGGTGTATTTTGCATTATTTCAAGAACGTTTGCAACAAGTTCTTCTGTTCTTACAGATGGTCTTCCTGCTTCTGTTTTGTGTTGTATAAAATCTGCCACGGTTCTTTTCAGGCAATGATAAAAATCCCCAGCATTAAAAGCAACGTTAGGAAAATGTTCGTGAAAATCGTCCATGCACAAACCCTGATTGTATTGCCACTTACCATTTACTATAACCCCGTTTCGAAAATACGCTTCAACCATGAATGTTTTGTGCTGTTCCGTAAAGCCCGTTGTGTGAATTGTTCAAGAAATTGGAAAAATTAGCGATGAATCAAATTACTTGTAACGACTGTCAAAGATGACGGAATAATTGATTGATTGTTAATTCAGGTAGTTACTGACACCCAACAGGTATTAAGCTCTACGGCTAAGCATTACGTCCTTAGATGCAAGGCCCTCTTTGATGGAAATAATTTTTGCTCGCACGTTACTTAAGGTAACTAAATCCAATCCATGGATCGGGAATAATCCCCCCACCACGAATTGGAAATCTCCCTACCATAAACGTTCTAATCCCCCTACTCCTCTTTCCTCTTCTTTAAAAACCCTAGCTTGGGGGCACTAACATATAAATATTTTGGAAGATAATTCCAAGAGTAATGATAAGGACGCTAATGATGTTAAAGATATTTTAAGAAATCTACTTCATGAACAATATTAATCCTAAGAACTAAGAAATTCTATTTTATTTTAAAAATGGCAGTGCTACTTATAGGTGTATTATTTCTCTGAGCGTTTTTAAGAATACTTTGTTTGTATAATTTGATCCGAGTGTACGAGATACGTTTACTGGTTTATCGATTAATAAAGAAGGAAAGGACACAGGCGAAATAGATTTTACACAGTTATATATTCCTCTATTCCCTCCGCATTCAAAAAGTGTCATTTCATGTTTTAGTAACTGGTCAAGTGATGCTCGGGCGGGCACAGATACATTTGTGGCCCTCTGATTCAAATAGTTGGCGCATATCAATCGATGTGATAAACTTTCCAAAGGGTATACCATCTTTAGCTACCATTCGAGACACTCTTTCTTCCATCGAAACTTTTTTCTCACATGAAAAAAAAATCTGTAATTTTCATTTTCTTAGGTTGCACAGAAGAACCACTAACATCTGAGCGCTTAGCAATAGAACTAAACGAACTACTCGAGCTGCTGGTACTAGTTTTCATTTCCTGTGTTATCTTATCAATATCAACACTACCGCTGCTGCTCTGGATTTTCAAAATTTATATTATGCTTTGTTTGTAAGTGGGCGCGAAGACCTTTGTTGGAACGAGCAGAGATTTTGATATGTTACGGCATAACTTACATTTGGCTGTAAGACCATCTTCAGACTTTAAAAAATAATTCCAAACTTAACTTGAAACTTTATTCTCTTTGTAAACTACACTGACACTCATTTTTGTGATTGCTGTTTAAATTCCATGTATTATATTCAACCACTTGATAAATATGTCACTAGATAGATACTAGTTGAATAACACTCTTACTTTCGCAGATACGCAAGAAAACTGTTCTGTTTAACGTATTCTCATTAGCCCAGCAGGGCCCGACGAGTCGACCAAAAATACCGCAGTTTAGGTGCGGGATTGGATTCCCTAGTTGTGTTCATAGCCAAATTTATATGACGTTGACCTCCTCCATCTCAATGTCATCAATAAGGACGATATTGAAATTCCAATCGAATATCGATATTTTAATCTTTAAATATCGTTTATCGATATATCGATCAAAATATCCATATATCGAATTTTTGCCCAGGCCTAGTACCTACTACTACATTATCAAACTGAATACCTTAAAAACTACGGTGTACCCTTATAAATAGATTTGACAAAGGATGTTTATAGCAATATAATACAGATATGAGATAATTATTTCTTAATTAAGTTATTTATCCTTAAGTATTATGAATAGTCGGTTTGGTCATTTAGTACGCGTATTTATACAATTTATATTTTGACGTATTTTAATTATAACGAAAACAGAAAATGAGTTTAGCAATAGTTATTCAATTAAGCAAGATACGCGTTCATCCGGAACGGAAAGCAATTATATTCCGAAATTTGGAAGTGTCGAGTAATTAAGATAACAAAGATCAGAATAACAGTTGACAAGAGAAAAGTACTCTACATTGAAACATAGAAAAATAGGATATACGTATACAGGGCTTAAGAATATTAAGTGGCTTACTTTTTGGGACAACATACAAAATTTTTAAATTTTTAATATCTGGGAAACAATAACCTGTTGTTTTGCGAAATTAGAGTTTTCTTTGTTTAACAAACAAGATGCCTTATGTTCATTAAATCTTATATTAAAATTTCTTGCTGTTTGACCTACAGTGTGACCAATAAAGTCCGCATCATATGGGATTTTTTTTTATTAATAACTTTATTCGAAATTTAACCTTGGCATCAAGTTCTGCTTCGATAGAGATGAAAATTAAGCAAAAAAATAGTAGTCACGTGATTCGCGTTATCTGTCAAATTTTAATTTTTTCCAAAAAATAATTCAAAAGTAGGGTTATTTCTGAAAGTATCGAAAAAAGTTATTAGAAAAGGTTTTTTTTTAAATGCAGTTTCTAGCTCACATGCAAAATTTTAGCTGCATAAGATAATTTTGATTTTTTACCCATATTTTGTAAATTGCACCACTTTTGCAAAATAAGACTCAACGCGACCTATACATAAAACGTCTTAGTTTTGACAATGCTTTATTTCAGATACATTTTCTTTAAAGTAGCGCCATATTAAATGTGTGTTTTTCTACAAAATCAAAACTGGGCTATAAACATTGGGTCGCATGTGATGCAAAGTTTATTTGTTTTTAACCCTGTATAAGGTAACTTCATAAAATAAGTATTTTTGAAAACGTAATTTGTGTCTAAAAGTAATACACCTTAATATTAAGACAAAAAAGAACATAGGGTCATCAGTAAAGTGTTAATTATCTGAAAAATAAATTTTAGTGGTGGGTAAAAAATCAAAATTATCTTATGCAGCTGAAATTTTGCCTGTTGGCTAGAAACTGCGTTTAAAAAAACTTTTTCTTATAACTTTTTCGATATTTTTAGAAATTTTTGGAAAAAATTAAAATTTGACAGATAATGCGAATCACGTGACTAGTATTTTTTGCTTAATTTTCATCTTGACTGGTGCAGAACTTGATGCCAAAGTCAAATTTCGAATAAAGCTATTAATAAAAAAAATCCCATATGATGCGGACTTTACTGGTCACACTGTATAATATACAAGCTATTGCATTCGGTACAACTTAACTTTTTTTTAAGAGGGGTGTTTTTTGTTTGGCATTGAAGAATAATTGAGAATTTTTTTGTGCTGGTGTGAAAGCTCCTTTTATGTTGTTTTTTGAAATTATTGTGTGCTATTTTATGAGAAATTGGACCAAAATATGTTATTTTTGGCCAGGTCTCGTCACGTAGATACTAACGACTAACGTTCCTGCGTCTACAGTGTGACCAGTAAAGTCCACATCATATAGGATTTTTTTTTTATTAAAAGCTTTATTCGAAATTTTAATTTGGCATCAAGTTCTGCTTCGATCGAGATGAAAATTAAGCAAAAAAATAGTAGTCACGTGATTCGCGTTATCTGTCAAATTTTTTTTTTTTTTCCAAAAAATAATTCAAAACTAGGGTTATTTCTGAAAGTATTAAAAAAAGTTATTACAAAAGGTTTTTTTTTAAATGCATTTTCTAGCCCACATGCAAGATTTTAGCTGCATAAGATAATTTTGATTTTTTACCCATATTTTGTAAATTGCACCACTTTTGCAAAATAAGACTCAACGCGACCTACATAAAACTTCTTAGTTTTGACAATGCTTTATTTCAGATACATTTTCTTTAAAGTAGCGCCATATTAGATGTGTGTTTTTCTACAAAATCAAAACTGGGCTATTAACATTTGGTCGCATGTGATGCAAAGTTTATTTGTTTTTGACCCTTTATAAGGTAACTTCATAAAATAAGTATTTTTGAAAACGTAGTTTGTGTCTGAAAGTAATACACCTTAATATTAAAACCAAAAAAGGACACAGTGTCATCAGTAAAGTGTTCATTATCTGAAAAATAAATTTTAGTGGTGGGTAAAAAATCAAAATTATCTTATGCAGCTGAAATTTTGCATGTGGGCTAGAAACTGCGTTTAAAAAAACTTTTTCTTATAACTTTTTCGATATTTGAATTATTTTTTGGAAAAAATTAAAATTTGACAGATAATGCGAATCACGTGACTAGTATTTTTTGCTTAATTTTCATCTAGACTGGTGCAGAACTTGATGCCAAAGTCAAATTTCGAATAAAGCTATTAATAAAAAAAATCCCATATGATGCGGACTTTACTGGTCACACTATATAATATACAAGCTATTGCATTCGGTACAACTTAACTTTTTTTTAAGAGGGGTGTTTTTTGTCTGGCATTGAAGAATAATTGAGAATTTTTTTATGCTGGTGTGAAAGCTCCTTTTATGTTGTTTTTTGAAATTATGGGTGCTATTTTATCAGAAATTGGACCAAAATATGTTATTTTGGTATATCTATCTTTTTCACTATTTTTTATGTGTCCATATATTTCGTTTAGTGTTATTTGTTTTTTTTTATTTATTAAAGAATTAATGATATTCAAATTACATCCATTATTGTCTGCTATTTTAATTATGGTGTTTAGTTCATCTTTGCGGTTGTCGTCATTTAAAGGGACTGTAACGTGTATTGTTATATCCACCAAATATTTTTCACTTTATTATTAATATTAGAAGTAAAACTAAAGGTAATAAATATCAATGAAGGTAGTAGTAGTACACGTCTCACGTTTTGTCCATATTGCTTTTGGTTTCCTTGATTTCTCTTATTTTCAGTTTCGAATATTAAAAAGTTTTAAACCTTTTTATTAATTCAAATACACATTTTTCCTCAATAGCACCTTTCTAAAATTTTGTCTTAACGGCTTTTTGTTCTAACATACGGCCAGGTCTCGTCACGTAGATACTAACGACTAATTGTCACGTTCCTGCGTCTACAGTGTGACCAGTAAAGTCCACATCATATAGGATTTTTTTTTATTAAAACTTTATTCGAAATTTTACTTTGGCATCAAGTTCTGCTTCGATCGAGATGAAAATTAGGCAAAAAAATAGTAGTCACGTGAATCGCATTATCTGTCAAATTTTAATTTTTTAAAAAAATAATTCCAAAGTGGGGTTATTTCTGAAAATATCAAAAAAAGTTATTAGAAAAAGTTTTTTTAAATGCAGTTTTTAGTTCACATGCAAAATTTTAGCTGCATAAGATAATTTTGATTTTTTACCGACCACTAAAATTTATTTTCCACTTAAAATGAACACTTTACTGATGACACTGCGTTCTTTTTTGTCTTACTATTAAGGTCTATTACTTTCAGACACAAACTACTTTTTCAAAAATACCTATTTCATGAAGTTACCTTATACACGGTCAAAAACAAATAAACTTTGCATCACATGTATCATGCATGCGACCTAATTTTAATAGCCCAATTATGATTTTGTAGAAAAACACACATTTAATATGGCGCTACTTTAAAGAAAATGTATCTGAAATAAAGCATTGTCAAAACTAAGACGTTTTATGTAGGTTGCGTTGAGTGTTATTTTGCAAAAGTGGTGCAATTTACAAAATATGGGTAAAAAATCAAAATTCTGAACTTGAGAAACTGCATTTAAAAAAACTTTTTCTAATAACTTTTTTTCGATACTTTCAGAAATAACCCTACTTTTGAATTATTTTTTGGAAGAAATTAAAATTTGACAATTAATGCGAATCACGTGACTATTATTTTTTTGCTTAATTTTCATCTGCGAAAGTCAAATTTTGAATATTAATAAAAAAAAATTCCATATGATGCGGACTTTACTGGCCACCCTGTTTGATGCAAGGCAAGAAGAATAATTACTTTGAATACAGCAGCTCACTAATTTCAACTTTACAGTTCTCTAATTTTTACTTTTAATCTTTTAAATGTAATCAGTTAATAAATATCTAAAACCAAAAGTGCGACTTGTGTGTTTTTGTGCAAGAACCAACTAGGATTCCAACAGTATCATGGATTTGTATACTGCATGTTTGTGGAAATTGGTATGAGCGCAGTGATTAATTCTTTTTTTCAAATTCAAAAATATCTATATTACCAAAATATTTGTAAAATACAGCACAATAGTGGTCAAGCGTCACTACTGAAAATATACATGTAAAGAAGGAAATGAAATATGGTTTTGCATTTCTTTTCCCCTTTCCTTCCTTTCTCAAGGGAGAATCGTGTATGATATTATATTATATTGTATATGTTACCGTGAAGGTCCGAAATTGGGGAATGTCGACATGCACCGGTGAATGTCGACAACAGTGGCGGGTGGCGGCTTCTCCTATGAGGCAGGTGAGGCAGTGCCTCACCAATAATTTTGCAAATTAAATAAATTACAAATTTATATTATTTTACTATTTGCATAAAAATATATCCATTAGAATTAATGCCGTCAATCTTAACGCGCTTCACTAGAAATATCATCTATCATCCTTCTCATTTCTGCATGCGGTCGTATATGGTAGAAGCCTGTCTCGCGCTTCCTTGTCTTTCCTGATCTGTTGCGTGTTTTGTTCTTATTTCATCCATCTCATTTCTGCATGCGGTCGTATATGGTTAGAGGCCCGGCCTCCCGCTTCCTTGTCTAGCGTATTAGTGAAAATATCTAATGTCTTGTATGATACCGTTATAGTCCAGTCGAATCTAGCTTTAAATAGCGCATAAAAACATTCTTTTGAGGCCAGCCTCAACTCTCTACGTAAATTTAATGCGAACGCGAGGGGACTAATTAATCTATTAGATGAATTTGGAGAAATGCTATTATTAGATTAACAGGTTGTTTGTCCGTTAAAAGTTAAGAGTTTAGAGAGAGTACATAGTGAATTTGACTTTTACACCTGCATTGTGTTTTATTATAGTTTTCGGTAAATTCTTTTGTGGTTTTCCGTAGGTACTGATTTTTCTTTTGCTTTTTTTCCAACAGTGGGCAGTGATTTTTCTAAAATATTAATATTACCTACATATTACTTTTATTACTTATTAGTTTATTCGTTTTGTGCTTATTAGCGAAAAATGGATTCAGCGGGACCTAGCACAGCGTAACAACTTCCCCAGGTAAATGTAAACATTCGCAATCCTACTTGTGATCTTGTTAATTTTTTAGTAAATGAGCAGAATTTTTCGAGTAATTCCTATGAAGATAAATTGTACATAGTAAAAGAAGTAAAGCGACCTGTTCCAGATTTGAGTAAACGTCTTGTTACTATCGGTGGGGTGGGAAAATCAAATCGGAGCTTTCAAAACTCTTAACATAGCCCTAGCTTTACAAACTATATTCCAATATTTTTAAATTTAATATTATAATTTTTTTTTACAAAAGGTACCTATTACACAACTGACGAAGTAGAGTGACTACTAGACTAACTTTAAAATCTAACCTTGCTATAAACAAATTTTTTCAACTGTACCTCACCACTTTCAAATACCACGAGCCGGTCGACAAACATCAAATGAGGTGGTGAAAGACGGAACATTTATTAATTCGATTAAAAATTCGGAGTTTCACCGGTGTATGTCGACAAACACAAATGAACTCCGGTTTAAGGTAGGATGTTTTACTTGCCGACACTGCGTCATGCGATAGCGACGTGCGATGAACTGTGGCGACGAGGATTGCGAGTTTGGTTCGGACCTTTTTTAGACTGAAGTGTCGCATGGTAAAACACACATTTTTCGCAAACTCGCAATCCTCGTCGCCACAGTTCATCGCACGTCGCTATCGCATGACGCAGTGTCGGCAAGTAAAACATTCTACCTTAAATGACGAAAACGACGACGGTATAACATTGACTTTTTAGCGGTTCCTTCCTTCAGTTCGCTTCTGTTGTTTGGGCTTGTCGTCAGTAGTGATGGGAATAACATATAGCCGGTTAAGCGGAAGAAGAACGCTGCCGAAAACTTATTGACTTCTAAAAAAAAAAGGTCGCCAGTTCCGTTTTTCGTCGAGTGACAAATTTTTCAATTCAAAAAGTGGAGGGCAAGGCTATACACATTGTAACTGCAAAAGAAGTGTTCCATGGCTTAAAAATAAAAATACTCTTCTTAATGATCAGTTGGATTTAAACGGATCACCTCTTTTGAATCTCTTTAATTAGTCTGTATACATTATTATTGGTTGTTCCAACAATTTTAACAACCTGAAAATTACCTTCAATTTTATTGTTACACCTAAGTTACAACTTTTAAAATACCATTTTTAAGTACTCCTTTGAAGAAGCAACTGCGTTGCGTAACATGTCAGGTCAATATAAAAATCTGTGGAAAGTGTAAAATTATAATTTTTTTACTATTTATTTAACACAATTAATAATGGACTTCCACCAAGTAAAAGCCGAATCAATTCTATTGCCAGTGTTAAATATAGTTCAGGTACAAAACTGTATGTCACAAGTCACAACATATGAAACCCAGAACATCCGAACACTTGCTTATTTTAACAGAGTACCTAAGCATAGTACAATTTTTCAGCAATATAAACTAAAATTATAGACAGTAGGTATAGTGAATTTTGAAAAAATTAAGAAGCACATAATATTATTACGTTATGAAAGAAACTTAATACCAGTTTTTAGACCTTAAACATTTTTTGAGATACAGAAAGTCCGGGAAAAATTTCAAGCCCTGATTTTATCCCCTTAGGGCTTGATTCTCGCGAAATCCCTTGTTAGTGCATGTCTATGTTATAAGGAAAAGACAGCCTGGAAATTTTATGATTCTTGGAATAAGGGTCAGTCAGCCAGGTAGGTAGTCACTTTACAATTTTATTTAAGTAATAGTAGGTAGATTAATGACAGACGTTAAGGTGTTGTGTATTTTTTGTCAATTGGGTGGGCAAAAAGGATCTTCAAGCTACCACAGAACAAAAACGAGGTAATAAAGTACTGCATAAATTATTGTATGCTACTATATCTAATGTCTCTACGTTTTAAGGTCAAACAAACCAAATATATTGTTCAAATTTGCTACCTGGTACCTAAAAAGGGACAGTTTCTATTAAAATGTTTTGTGTTCTGTTTCTTCTTTCTTTTCTGATTCGGTGGATAAGCTTTTACCTATAATAACATTTGTAATTCCCAGAAAATGGATGTAAAGCCGGCCGGCTACGGATGGGGCGCAAACGATATAAGCGATACACGGTCACAGCCCTCTCTACTTTGATCAAGCCGTGAAACAGAAACATCGACAACACTGCTTGGCGGTACGCTTGTCATGTGACTGTTTGAAGTTAGCCATGCTTTAGTATCTAATTAGGCGCGAGGTAGGTGTAGGTGTGTTATTAATTTGTATTTTTATCCGGTTTTCGATTGATATCTAAATAGAAAATTTAAGTGGCATGATTGCTATAAGAACCTCTATAAAATAAAAATATAAGTGAATATTTTTGGTGCGGGCTTGCTGTAATAGCATTAATAAAGTGAGAAATCGAACAGCCTGACCGGCAGGTCGGTTTGTTTACGTTGTCTTATAAATGGAGGCAGAATTTTTGGGATAAACTTTATTGTTTTGTACCTACAGTGAATTTATTAAATATTGAAGTGTTTATTTAGCTTGAAGGTATATTATGTGAATTAGTTTAAAAATATCACTAGTAGAGATAGTTCGTAAGTAGGTAGGATACCTCTAGATACCTAGGTACTTAGGTAAGTACTATTTTTTTTTCTTTTAGTTTATTTATTTATCAACATGCCAATCCCCTGCTGTATTCCTGGGTGTAACTCTAACTAATAAAGTGTTTTAAAAGCAGGTGAAGAGAGTGTAATATATTTTATCGTCAACCGTCAGTAAAGCCGTAAATTAGTGACTTTGACATTTATTAATCAAAAATCGTCTGTCACTGTCACGCCGTTCCCTATGACAGCTCGATAATAGTTTTCTCGCGATTTATTGCGATGACTTATACCTCAATTTTTTATATTATAAATTCTGAACGGTTGGCGATAAAATTTTGTATGCACCACGTCAGTAAAGTGTCTTTATCGACTCGCCTGTTATTCGCCTCGCTCGCTCATCTCATAATTTCAGAGTCCGATAAAGAATCACTTTACGGCCTTGGTACATAAATAACTATTATCGTCAACCGTCAGTAAAGCCGTACATTATCAGAGTGATTTCCGGAAGTAAACGAACACTTTATTTTATTGTAAAATAAAATACTTTATCTGCCGAATTTGCGGCAGGTAAAGTATTTTACCCTCCGCAAATGTTCATTTCATTCATTCAGTTCGCATTTTTAACATAGATTACAATCCTCAAACGTTTTCAGTTGGAACTCCTTCGCCTTCAGGAATTAATTTTTATAATACTTCAGGGTGTACGTTCACTTTTAATATATGAGAATTCGAATGCGAGATTATATAAATCTACCCACTAAAAGGTACTTACAGTATCTCTCGTGAAGCTCAATGTGTCACCAAATACTTCTTCAAATACCGCCGTAGAATCCAGTAATGCAACAATATACAGGGTATTTCATTTAAAAAATATAACTTTGATCTGTAACGCTTTTATGCAACACCCTGTATCTACGAAGATATATTTTGCAAGAGGTTTACATTAAATCCTACAACTTTTGTATTTAGCAGTTTTTTCCTAATTGCCAAACAAAGAAGTTAAAGAGGGGTAACATTATACGCGATCACCCTGTACATTTTTCAATATCAATATAGTGGTAACAGAGCAAAAAAAAAAATTATCAGAAAGAATAAAAAACTCGCCCATTGCCGCGTGTCATAATAATAGCTTGTGAAGTTTTCTAGAATAGAAACTAATAGAATTGTATCATAAAATGATAATAAAAAATTAATTAATTTCCTCAGAAAAAAACGTGGACAAGAAAAATTGACAGTTGTGACATGAGCTGTATTTTCTCGGTAAGACTGTCTAACCAGGTCTAGCAGTCTGGCTAACAGGCATCTATTAGAATGACGTCATTAAAAGTTTAGACCGCGAAAATGCCATGTCTAACAAATGACCTTCGAAGGAACATAACCAAACAAATTTTGAATGGAAATTCGACGTTTTAAGTTTGTTGACGAAATGGATGAAGAAGAAATGTTTGTTGTGATGGCTCTCTGGCAACAGGAAAATGTTGTCACTCATTTTCACTCTCGACAAAATTTTTCGGTTGGTTTTTGGTTTTAAAAACACATACATAACCTTATTTTTCAACGATTCGACTCATGTTTTTCGGCGGTAAATTTTAAAGTTATGACAGTTTCTCTCAATCTTCTTTCCTTTTTTAAAAAAGAGACTTTGCTTGACACCTTGCTCGGTGGCAAACCAATGCGACCAGACGCCGTAAGACGTGACGTCATTAATCAACACAGAAAATGCATAATCTATCAGCTGCGACTAGCTTCTGTTAGAAGTCTTACCGACAAAATACAGCTCTAGATGGATGGCGGGCTGGCGGCTGGCTGGTTTGTTTCAATTAGCACCTGGCGCAGTTTGGGAAGCGTTATAGTAGGTTAGAATATAACTGTCCTTCTCTTCTATACGTCAAAACTATGCGACAGAACCCGGTCACACGGCCAGCTGGCGACAATAGCGCTAATTTGCCCTGATGGCCGGCGGGCACACTAACACCCCTCTCTCTCTCTTCTTTCTCTTTCTACTGTGTTGCGAAATCGTTCATTTAAGCTTCACCGGGGTGTTGTGGATCCACAACTCCCAGCTGATGCGGCGTTGCCCGATGTCACTTCATGGCTTGAACAAGTAGAGAGAGGTGACACGGTGGACCTACCTGGTCTTGATATAAATATAGTTTAAAAATACTAAAAAACACGCTTGGATAATTAATTAAAATCAAAATATTCTTGAAATTCTTAATATAGGCAGAAAATAATAATAAACGATAAACATTAGTATTATTGTGAAAAAAGCGTGGGGTGCTCGATATACGAAAATATAGCACAAAGCGACCCACGCTTTTTTCATAATAATAGTAATGTTTATCGTTCATTATTATTTTCTGCCTATATTAAGAATTTCAAGAATTATTTTAAACTTAATTTTTTTTCCGCTTTTTAGTCTGATTAATTATTAAAGCGTGTTTTTTAGTTTTTTTTTAAACTACTTATATTTATTTTTCATTTTTTAGTTTGAATTATTGTTAAGAAAAACATTTTTTTTTGAGTGGATCGAGCTAGATTAGTAGTATTGTCAGCGGTTTTTGATAAGTCTACAAAATTTAAATAAATCTTACCGTTTAAAGTGGTTCAAAACAAACAAACATACATACAAACCCGAACAAACGACAAAAATTTTCAAAATTAAAAAAAAAAATTGTCAAAATTTTATTTTGACGAGTAGAATTTTTTAAAAATTTTTTCTCTATTTTTAGCGACAATAGAGAGTTTTCGTTATATTGGCAAATTCAAACGGTTAACCATAACGAATACGAATACGAAGCCGCTATTTGACAGATCGTAAAAATAGTTTTCGTTCAATTCGCTTAACGTTAACGTAAAGCCGAATCGACAGTAAACATAACAAATATAACATAACCTACCTTTAATGGTTTGTGTTCATATTTTCATATACGTTTTGTGCTACCTTTTAATTTCCTAGTACCCAAAATTGTTAAAATTCATGATAGACGAAAGGTTGCTTTTATTGGACTCATCCAGTGATTCGGATTTGGATGATGCCCTTCTCTTGGAGGTGCTTGATCGCCAGGACATTCATTATCGAGCACAGTTGTATGGAAATTTCAATTTAGAAAACTATAATAATGCTGAATGAAACTTTATTTCCGATCAAAAAAATGGTCATTACGCGCATGCGTTCCGTTTTCGCTATGACTTTGTCTTCCGTCCGTTAGCTCCCGCCACTTATCCGTAACGATAACGATAAATGACAGCTCAAATGTCAAAGTTGTCAAATAGCGGCTATCGGAATCGCTTTTAAAAGACAACGAAAACTGTCTAATATCTATACGACCCCACGTTTGTTTTATTACTATCGGTTATTGTAATAATTCTAACATATTAAATTTTGACAAGAGAATTTTTTGCGTAGTTTTTTCAACTTTCCACCGCCAATTTATACATACGACCTTATAGTTTTTTCATTAATATCATTTTTTTTAAACGATTTGACATATTGACAGCCTTTAAATTTTGACAGGAGAATTTTTTGCTTATTTTCCCGAAGTCTCCGCATCGAATACTATATGACTATATATCTGTTTCGTCAAAATCGCTTCTTCGTTTTATACGTGACAGCTGTCAAAATTAGACAGGGGAATTTTTTGCGTGTAGATTATTGTATTGTCAGCGGTTCTTGATAAGTCTACAAAATTTAAATTAAATCTGACCGTTTAAAGTGGGTCAAAATCGGGTTCAAAGAAGTCGGTTACGGACAAACAAACAAACGTACAGGAGGTGAAGCTAATAAATGCGTGTTAAAAAGGGACAGCATTTATGTGCAATATAATGCTGAATAAGTGACAACATTAAAATTGTACTTAAGTCCACGTCGACCTTTCAGATAATATACCTAGAATAGTGTGATCCAAAGGGTGTTGTGTGATTCGTACCGAAGGCAATTTATTTTTTTTAGCGTATGGCAATACAACATACAACACACAAAAATACATAAGATGTAAGTAGGTAACACAATATAAAACATATTACAAGCAAACATCCACACTATCTATATATTCATTCGTGGACTCGGTTGCCAGCAGGAAGTCGACCATGTTTCCCCCATAAGCTCGTCTAGGGCATTCCTCGACAATATGGCGGATGGTCTGCCACTCTTCTCCGCAGTCGCATTCAGGGCTGTCCAGTCTCCCCCATCTGTACAGCGAGGCGGCACATCTTCCATGATTTGTTCGGATCCTGTTCAAGCCACTCCAAATTTTTCTTGGCTTGTCAAAACCCGGAGGCTTTGTGTTGATGCATGGCATGCTTTGAGATTGTGCGGACGATTCTTCCAGCCACTCGCTCATCCATTCGTTTTGCATGTTAAAATTGTCGTCTGGGATCAGGGAGCTACGCATTGGTGGGTGTCTAGATCGAAGTCTGCCTATTTCAAGGTCCTCAATGTCTAGGTGTACTGGCAGTTCAGGATTACTACAGATTTTCTTGTACTCCCTTCGAAGGGCATCTTTTTTCCTTAGATGTGGTGGGGTATATGGCTCAATGTGGGTAGCCAGTGGCTAGGAGTTGATTTAACTGTCCCGGTTATGAGCCGCATTGAGTTATTGAGTTGTACGTCGACTACCCACTAAGCAAAAAAACAACCCAACTTCGTTAAATTTATGTTTTTACGTTACATTGTTACGTTGTACAAAAAGGTTTTGCTACGGCGCTATTTCGAAACGTACTGGTCGTAATGTCCGCCAACATAACAAAATCGCAGTTGCATTTAGAAATCAACGTGTTTGATTCGAAAACTATAACAAACTGGTTTTGTTTTTGAGATGTTTATATTAAGGACTTTTCAAAAAGTTACAATTACGTTGCTTATAAGATGTTTTTGTTTCGAAACTATAACAAACCAATTTTGTTTTAAAAAGGCAATAAATGCAGACACAATAAACATTATATTATTTAAAAATGTTTTTTTAAATAGACCAGACGAAACTGGTAGGGGCAGCTTAGCTCTACAATTTAGCACAATAATTTTCAATTGTAGAACAAAGCTGTCCCTACAAATTTTGTATAGAAACTTTTTGCATTTTATATCGTTTTCGAGCTATAATAGGTCCTTCACACATCGTTGGGTTACCCTGGGTACAGCCATTAAAAATGATGAAAATAGTTGGGACTTTTTCAAGACGACGTTGATAGATTATCTCTCGAGGCATTCCCAACTAAGCCCATGTTTTAGCTTTTATTTGAAGCGTCAAAGAAAATGGTAAATTTTAATATTCGTTAACCAAACACCCCCTCCCCCAAACTCTAGATATTTTTTTGGGATAGGTATTTAATAAACTGTCTTTTAAATTTGGCATTATTCCCAATAATATTTAAAATAAATGATATTGGATTAAAAGATTATATTAAAAAAACATATACATGTAATGTTATAAATATGTAATTAAAAAAGTAATAAATCAACGTCTTGTGAACCTGAAAAAAAAATTATAAATTAATATACTTTACAATATAATCAGCTACAAATAAATTTGAAGAGCTTAAAAGAACCCCGCACTTCTCTTATGGAAAATGGCCCTCGGTCAAATTTTCTAAATTTTTAGTATGTTGCAGAGAGTGCCATTCTGATCAAAAGTGTTCATGGCCAAAACAATATCTGCAGACCATTTTTCAGATACAGGGTGTCCAAGTTGCAAAATATAAATTTTCACTACATTATATTTTCGTAGTTTATAATATGAATTCGTTTTGTTTTACTAAATTTTTGATGGCCCTGTCGTAGATAGAATAGAATACTATAAAAATAGTTTAAACTCTTTTATTATATACCGGGTGAGTGACGAAAATTATTTAATATTTTTTGTTAAATCATTGTATTTTCGGCATTAAATTAAATGTTTACAAAGTAATACTGTAGATGATATTAGCTTGGAGCAAGCTATCAGAATTTATATTATTTATATTTATACAGGGTAAGTTAAAAAAGTTAAAAAAAATTTTATTAGTTTTGAAAGAAATTTTGTAAATATTTCTTTATGTACTACTTGTCGCTTATCGTATGCTTCCAAATATATATAATTATCAAGGTAATACAGGGTGTTTCCGATGATAAGCGATAGAAAAATAACAAAAAACTGCAAGTATTTATAAATCACCCGGTATATAAAAAATAGATCGGTTAATTTCGTTATTTTTTAATATTCTTTGCTTGAAGTGTTTTGCTAACATGTTTGCTATTGATTTCCCTTTTCCTATGACCAGTTCTTTAGTAATTTGCATTTGTTTATTTCATGTCATTACAAAAAAATTAAGATATACAGCGTCGAACAGACTCAAAACTCAAAAAATAAGAAAATAAAATAACAATTTTTTCTTAAATTTCAATAAAATTTGTTATATAAGTTTATTTTATGGTTAAAAATAAATATATTTAATGCTATACAGGGTGTTTCAAATAATTAGGGGCCTACTTATTATTTTTGGATATAATAAATTGTTCATAGTTTTTATAATAATAAACTTTATTTTTCATATTGTGTTAATACATCATAAAAAATAACATACCCAACACAAAAGAAATGGCATCAAATATATATATATATTTCTTATTTGCAATACAGTGTTAGAATCTCATAATTATTTGAAACACCCTGTATAGCATTAAATATATTTATGTTTAACCATAAAATGAACTTACATAACAAATTTTATTGAAATTAATAAAAATTGCTATTTTATTTGCTTATTTTTTGAGTTTTGAGTATGTTCGACGCTGTATATCTTCAGAACTGGTCATAGGAAAAGGGAAATCAATAGCAAACATGTAAGTAAGACACTTCATGCAAAAAATATTAAAAAATAATGAAATTTAACCGATCCATTTTTAATATACCGGGTGATTTATAAATAAATGCATTTTTATGTTATTTTTTTATCGCTTAGCATCGGAAACAAGGAAACACCCTGTAAAACCTTGATAATTATATATATTTGGAAGCATACGATAGGCGACAAGTAGTACATAAAGAAATATCTACAAAATTTCTTTTAAAACTAATAAAAAAAATATAAACTTTTTTGAGTTACCCTGTAAAAAATATAAATAATATAAATTCTGATAGCTTGCTCCAAGCTAATGTCATCTACAGTATTACTTTGTAAACATTTAATTTAATGTCAAAAATACAATGATTTAACACAAAATATTAAATAATTTTCGTCACTCACCCGGTATATTATAATAAAATTTTTTTAACTATTTTTATAGTATTCTGTCCTATCTACGACAGGGCCATAAAAAATTTAGAAAAACAAAACGAATTCATATTATAAACTAGGAAAATATAATGTATTGAGAATTCATATTTTGCAACTTGGATCTCAAAAACTGGTTGGCAGATATTGTTGTGGCCATGAACACTTTTGATCAGAATGGCATTCTCAACATACTAAAAATTTCGAAAATTTAACCGAGGGCCATTTTCCATAAGAGAAGTGCGGGGTTCTTTAAGAAACTAATAAAAAAATTTAGAAAAAATACTTCGCAACCAAGATTCTATATTTTTATTATTTTACAAAATATTCCAGTGTATGACAGCTGAAGCCAATAAGATTTTGGTAAAAAAAAACGTATTTTTTTTTTTATTTTAAAGTCTTAACTAAAAATTAAAATTCTTTAATAGTTCAAGTAAAAATATGTACTTTTAAATGGTGATTATTAGAGCAATAATTTTAAGTTTGATTAGTAAATTATATTACTTTCTTACTAACTACACATACCTCTTCTCTCTTGAGTCGTTAATTGTCGCGACGAAACCACTCCATGATGACTGACTCCCTGACTCTAGGTCCCGGTCGTTGGTTGTGAATACTTGTTGTACTGCATCTAAATATTTGGAAATTAAAACTTATTATAATTTATGTTAACTTATTGATGAATAATTTGGCAACAACTTCTCCAGGTCAAACCTACCTATTGCTTGGCCCTGGCAAGCCTAGACATTAATCAAATTAAAAATCTCCAGGTCAGACCAAGAGGAAACAGTAGCAACCCTCAGCCATACATGTGTACTATATATGCATGTTTAGCAATTAATTTAAAGATAGTTTTAAAAATATTTATAGGGGCAGGGCTATTTAAGTTCAATAATTCATACATGTGGTTTATTCTTAACGAATTTTAATGGCTTTCAGTCTCGGGTCTTGGCACTTAGAATTGACCAACCTGTACGTTTACTTGCAGACCTGTACCAAACATAGAAACAGACAATTTCAAATATAAATGCAGCACTTTAGAACGAGACCTTAATTTACTAGCATAAAGTTTAAACTAAAAGAAAATTATAGACATGTATCTTGTAGCCTCGCTGGTAGTAGGTACCTATCTGTAGGCGTAGCGGCGTAGGTTGTAGGTTACAATGCAAATATATCAATAACTTTTGTTTTATAGAAACTAATGCAATGTACTTACCTTTCTAACCATTTTTTGTTCTTTTCGGAAACCTCCAAAACCACAAAAAATAAATTATAGCACAGCCGATGACAAATAAATGCAGACGCGTGGGACACGAAAAAGTGAGGTTCGGTTGCTGGCGTCAACGGTGGAGTTCCGTTCAGGGTTGCGTTCAGAAAACGAAACTGACATGAAACTTGTTTTACATTTTTGCGACGAAATCTATCAGTTATCTCCCGAACATAACGGGTTTGAAAATAAAAAATCATTATAGTAACGGTGCAGGGGTAACGTTATCTGTTTAAACAAAATAGTTCCTGATCTGAAACGTTTAGAAAAAAGCATAACGAGCACGCAATTAAAAGAGCGTTCTTTTAATGGAAACATGTTGACGTTAATAAAAGAGTACATAAAATATACGGTTTTAATATGTTTATTTGTTCAATGAAACAAGTACAGTAACGAGATTATGTTAAAGAGACGTAAATATTAAATACGTTCATAGAAAATGTAAAAACGATGATAAAAGAACGTTTGAACTAAAACGTTATATAAGTTACTTTTAAAAAACGTTACGAAACGTACCAAAGCTGTTTTTTGCTTAGTGGGTAGCTTTGTATGTGCACTGTTCAGCCACACCGGTGAGCAGTACTCGGCAGCGGAGTAGACCAGATGCTCGGAGAGTGCTAGCTGAGGAGCCCCATGAAGTTCCGCACAGTTTATGGAGAATGTTGTTTCTGCTTTTCAATTTAGATGCAGTATTTGTTAAATGGTCTTTAAAGGACAGAGTCCGGTCCAGAGTAACGCCTAAATATTTAGGCTTCTTGTTATGGGCCAGTCGCTTGTTTTCGAATTGGACGTCGAGTTCTGTGTTAGCCAGTGATTTTGTCAGGTGGAAGCATGATACTTCGGTCTTGGCTGCGCTGGGAATGAGTCTCTATTTTCTAAAATAGCGTTCCATATCAGCCAAGTCCCGGGTTAGGACTTCCTCCGTTCTCGTCAAGGATCTATGTTGCGTGGCCATCGCCCAGTCGTCCGCATAGCCAAACTTCCTGGATCCTGTTTCAGGCATGTCTGAGATATACAAGCTAAACAGTAATGGGGCCAGCACTGAGCCTTGCGGTTGTCCGTTGTTAAGCTTTTTTAAACCGCTGATTTTTCCTCCCATCACAACATTAAAAGTTCTATTGGAGAGCATTGCGTCAATAAGCCCAATGGTTTTCTTGCAAGGCACTTTCTGGATTAGTTTGTATATAACGCCCTGTCTCCACACCGTATCATAGGCAGCCGTGAGATCTATAAAGACTGCGGAAAAAAAAAAAAAAAAAAAAACCGAAGGCAATAAAAGTACTAATTGAATAATGTGTTTCGTACTGAACACATATTTTATTTTATTCAACATTGTGATTCGTACCGGGCATCAGGCAGGTAAAATCTATAACTGATAAGGGATAGAAATATTAAATACTTGTTATAGTTGTCTAATTTATTTATATGGATTAAATACACAAAATATAATAAGTAGGGTTAGTTACAATTAAAAATAATATCTTATAATCTAGTTGAAAAAGAAGTTTTCAATGGGTTTAAAAAACTATTTCAACAAATTAAAATCAGGCTGTAGTAGCATGAAAAGAAATACATTTTAATAAATGTAGTCTACTGATTTCCTTGGTTTTGTATCGGTTAATAGTTTTTTCGATAAATTCTTGTCGTTTCTTATCTATATTATTATGAATTGTTGCAGTAGAATTGACGCTTTAAATTTTAACTTGTGTATTTACTTATTTCAAATTCATTTAGTTTGTCCACAAATACAAAAAATGTGGATGCGCCTTGTACATTGAAGAATTGAAATGGCTATGAAACTATTCACTTGCATTAGTTTGTTGTACGTGCGAGTGTTGCTGACATTTTGGCCCAGATTGTAGGGGGGAAAGCCAATTCCTCGAAAATATAATTGTCTCTTAAATAATCAGCATATAAACTTTTCTACGAGCATTGTATATGTAATTCCTTAAAAGTGCAATATCACTGGAGGCGGTAGGTTTTCTTGAAGAACTTGGCGAATCATTTTTGAAGGTTTCTCAGTAATATCTTCGGAAGCTTTTCTTTTGCAAGCTGTACTTACAATTTGACTTGGAAGTGACACTACATCAGCTTCGTGACAATGTTCCAATTCACACTTATTCAGGACAACATTTTGGTCGAATGGACCAAGAGTATAAATGGTGGCTTTACAATTGCGACTTACGCACACCAAACATGTTCCCGACTTGTTTTAAGAACTTTTTAAAATTATATTTACAACTCTTAACAACTAACATTGGTTTTCCACGGCTACTTTCAATAAACTTGATATCCATTTTGCTGGTCAATAACAAGGGACTAAAAGACAAAACGTAATAAAACCTTCTTTAGGTACCTATATCATAATCAGGTACTAATGGGGTAGTCCGGTGGGTAAATGCAGGAAATCCCAAAAATTGTATGCCGGTACGAATCGCAATATGAAGAAATTAGTAAAAATTACCATATGGGTTAATTTTACCTGAGCGGTACGAATCGCTATGTGCCCGATCCAAAAGCCAAGACGATAATTATCCCTAATTATTGACCTGAATTGACCATACGTTTACCTTACAGTACACCCAGTAGGTACAATTCATTTGCCCAGTGGCGGAACAACGTAGCCACGGGTCCGTGTGCGAAAACTTTGCCGGATCCCCATTATGATACGGAGTATTATAATTGATAACCATATAAAAACATTTTTTTTCTTGCTTTTACATGCGCAAAGTTTGAAATCAGATTAGAAATGCCAAATTTTTAAGCTTCCTCATTTTCGATCGAAATAATTGCTAAAACTGATAATTTTTTATTGGTCATGCAGTTTCTTAAATAAGTTTTAATTAAATTTTATTTGGAAAAAAACCGTTCAGCTAATGCAACCGAAATAGGGATGGTCAAAAAAATAATGCATGCAGTTACAATTTCACTAAAACTGGAAGATGAATAATAATTTTTTACCAATATAAAATCTAATAAATTAAAAATAGAAGTTAAATTATCTAAATCATTCTTAAAACATTCTCTAAATGAAAGCACTTGCGATGCAATTGTATCAGCGATATCTACTAGATATTAAAGATGCAGGGCTTGACTCATATCGTAAATATCCTTATCAGAAAGAGAAGGATCTCGTAAAACTACGGTAAAACGTTGGGGAACAAAACGCGAAAATAAGAAGAAATTTTGTAAAGGCCAGAACTCGATTTTTTAATTGAGCTGTACTTATATTTATAGTTTTAAAAAACATATTTTATCGAAACATATCATCACTTGTTTGAACTTGATAATTGTTATTAACATCATCAAAAATTATTTTTGGTCTTGATATCCTTTTGTTTTCGAAATCAGGAGTAGTGCCCCGTTGCCTAGCCAAAATAACAGCGTCCGTTTTAATTACATCAAAATTATTTCTCATTTGATTTATGATTTCAGTGGCGGTGGTAAACATTTTAGACGCAGCATCAATAGTTTGCTCTTTTTTTTTTAAAACGTTTTGACAATGCATCTACAGGGTGGCCCTTTAGTGTGACAAAGTACAATAGCTCCGTTACTATTTCAAATACATTAAAAATATTAATACAAAAGTTGAAGGGCAGTAAGTGACTTATAACGTAAAATTATTTTTAACTCTATAGAGTGGCTCAAAAAAGCGGAACAATAAAAAATGTACTTTTTTCAAATGGAACACCCTGTATATTTTTTCATTTTTGAATTCCACATAAAATTATAATTATTTTTTATTAAATACATTATTAGTCTGTACTTTATAGTTTCCGAGATATTGACTCTTGAAAAGTGACATTTTTGAACTTTTACAGCTTCTAACTTTCTAACAGTACGTCTTAGAGCAAAACGGCTTACATGTCCCTATCTTCAATTTTTATTATCTTCCCAAAAAAATCAATTTCCAGTTAAACCGGAACAACTATATTTCCTGCTTTCGAGTAACATCCGGTTTAACCGGAAGTTGATTTTTTTGGGAAGATAATAAAAATTGAAGATAGGGACATGTAAGCCGTTTTGCTCTAAGACGTACTGTTAGAAAGTTAGAAGCTGTCAAAGTTCAAAAATGTCACTTTTCAAGAGTCAATATCTCGGAAACTATAAAGTACAGACTAATAATGTATTTAATAAAAAATAATTATAATTTTATGTGGAATTCAAAAATGAAAAAATATACAGGGTGTTCCATTTGAAAAAAGTACATTTTTTATTGTTCCGCTTTTTTGAGCCACTCTATAGAGTTAAAATAATTTTACGTTATAAGTCACTTACTGCCCTTCAACTTTTGTATTAATATTTTTAATGTATTTGAAATAGTAACGGAGCTATTGTACTTTGTCACACTAAAGGGCCACCCTGTATATTCTTTAAAATTTTATTTTGAAAAACAATAAAAAAACGGTTTCAAATTTTTCCAAGTGTTTTCTTAAACACTTTGCTTCATTAACTTCCGCTTTATTTGTAGAGGTTAAAATTATTTTTGCCAGTGTTTTTAAAATATCCATATATCTAGAACCAAGAGCTTCTAATGCATCGTGTCTCGATGACCATCGAGTGGGTGTCAATTTTTTTTACAGTTATTTTGGCATTAGTAACACTTTGCAAAAGTGCCCACCGTTAAATGCTTTGTCCAAAAAAATCATAGATGCTTCCAACTAAATCGTAGAAATTCCTAATTTCTCTTATCCAACGTCAATAATCGCCGACACAAACACCGCCCTTAAACTAAATGGCGGTATTGAGAATTGCGGTTTAATAAAAACAATAAAAAAAAAATAAAGGCCGTTTTATGTGATTATTTCAGTTACTATCTATAAAAGTATTGAGTAGAGTAGTTTTGCGGATATGTTTCCGGAGTATTGCATTTTTTTTCTATGAGAACATTTTGTTTTGCATTTTTATGTTTTGGGGGCTCTGCTCCCGGGCCCTTTTTTAGCCCGGGCCCGTGTGCTTCGCACACATTGAACACCGGTAGTTCCGCCACTGTGTTTGCCGACACTGCCAATGCCAATCGCATCTTCCGTATCTGTAGTACGTAGTAGTGAGTAGACTGAAAATGTGAAGTAGTGAAATTTATACAGTCAATGGCCAGTACCGAGTACCAGCACCAACCAATACTAAAACCAGTCGAAATAACTCCGAGCTAGCATTTTGCTTGTCTTTAGATAAGCGAAGTGCAATGTCTTTTAAATTTAAAATACAGCTTTCTTTTAAATTTTCTCGCGGTACTTTTCAAAAAACTAGGTGGTGAAGTGGCATAAGATTTGTTTAAATGTCGTGGTTGTTGGTAAAATGAAAATGGATTGACACTTTCGATTGTCAATGGATTTTGTAGCACATTGTTTTAATGTCAAGGTTAGTAGCAATAAATAAAGTTATTTATTTATCATCTTAGTAGGCATTGGGTATAGACGTGCTTCGATTAGACTTATTTGGTGGAAGAAAACCATTTTTTACAAAGTTATTAGCAAAAAAATATTTAAGATTTTCTACAAGGAAGTGATGCTTTTTACAGCAAGCGTACTTTATCTATATATATAAAAATGAATGTTTGTCTGTCTGTCTGTATGTCCCGTATGCGTTCCTATACCATTTATCCGATTACGATGAAAATTTGGTGAGTTGTTGTGTGCAGGCCGAGGAACATTATAGGATAAAAAAAGTGGCATTTTGACATTGACAGCTGTCAAAATTTGACAGGAGTGATTTCAACTTCTTTTAATTGAAATATTTCATTTGGCAATATTGTAGCTACCATCCCGGACAAGAAAAAAATGAAAAAAAATTTGACACTTACCTGTCAAAATTTTACAGATCAAGTATAAATTGTTTTTTTTTATTCTTGCAGCTACGATCTTGGACAAAAAAAAAATGCAAAAAAATTTTTTAACATGAAAAAAAAAGTATATGTCAATCTGTCAAAATTTGACAGCTGTCACATAAAATCACGTGTAACTTTCTTATTTGAAGAGATAACAAAATTTGACAGCTCAGGTATAAAATTTCGTTATTTAGGTACAGAAAATTTCTTTAATTTCGTTTTCTTAAGCGACAATCATGGTTACCAGAAAAACGAAATGGATTTGTGAAAAAATTACACAATGTTTTAAAGCAATCTTTGGTTGTGAAAAAATTATACATATTTGATAAGACGATCTTGGGTTATGAAAAAACTATACTAATGTGAAAAACTACAGATACCCGAACAGTGCCGTGCCCGAAGGGTTCGGCACAATATTATTGTCTGAAATACATCATGGATTGCGGATAAATTGACACATACCCAAACAGTGCCGTGCCCAAAGGATTCGGTATAAGTATTGTCACAAGTGTACAACGATCTTAGGTTGTAAAAAAAATGACACACACCCGAACAGTGTCGTGTATATATATAAAAATGAATGTTTGTTTGTCTGTCTGTATGAATACGTTCCTATACCATTCATCCGATTGCGATGAAACCTTGGTGAGTTGTTGTGTGCAGGCCGAGGAAGGTTTCAGCATTAAAAAAAGTGGCATTGTAACAACGCATGCCGGGTACTAATATATAGAATAATTCGGGTTTGTCCGGGTTTGTTCGGGTTTGTATCTATAAATCTGTAAAGTATTACTTGACGTGATCGTGATGGTGAACTCGCCTTATTATGGCATCTCAGAGAAAGCGACCATACCAAGACGTATACCGGGGCGAATGCCGGGCATTGCAACGCATGCCGGGTACACGCTAGTTATGAAATATTTCTTACTCATTTCTTATCCATAGGGATTACTAAAATTAAATAAAATAGGGCTGATTTATTATAAAAAAAATTAATTTTATTGGTAATAAGAAATTACGATTTTAGTATTAATTTATTATATCAAAACTGCTTTCTCTTAACTACAAAGTATCGAAACTCACCGAAACTGTTTTCGTCGAGAACTTGTCGGTTGTCATTTGAAAGAAGCAACATTGTCAAATCGATGGCTTAGAGTGCAAACCGTCTAACTCCACTTTTTATGAAAATGTCGATTTTTATACAAATAGTTAGCTTAACCCTTTCCGGACGGCGGCCTTACCCGAGGATTTGTGCTGTACGGACGGACGTTTTAATCGTGCCGTACAGACGGCTGTCGACTATGTGCGACACTGCTCCGAAGTTGCGTTTCCTTATAATTAAACATTAGAAGCATGTTTTTTATTGTAAAAATGTATTTTATTTACGAAAAAGAAAACATTATTTCCTTTCCTTTGGTTTTAGTGGTTGGTGCCACTGGTGTTAATGCATACTGGCGCGAAAACACAAAGCGACGCTCGACACGTAACTGCATTTGCAGGGTTGCCGGATGTCGCAGATGATCGACAGTGTCGACCATATGCGTCAGCCGCCTGAGTGGTTTGTATGCAGTGAACGCAAAAGCTGCGACAGCAGTCTGTATACCAAGTCTTAAAAATTATATGCGTCGCATCCGAACAGAAGTCGTCCAGGAGACAATTTACATGCTGTCGACCATGTGCGACAGCCGTCCGTGTGGCACTTTTCCTCGGTGTCGCATATGCTGCGTCAGCCGTCCGGAAAAGGGTTAATGTTAGATCTATGGATACCCAAACCAGATTACTCCAAATAATTACGGTTTTCTTTAAAAACCACCGCACGTAAAGCGTCTAACTCCATGATCTACCTACATTAATTATTATGAATACGGCTGCATACATACGGCAAAACATCTAACTCCAGCATTTCGCGCCACTTTACACGTGAAATAAAAATGGAGTTAGCTGTGTTTCAGTTATATATTATGCATTTTGTAGAAGTCAGAATCGTTTTTTTGCCCTCCTGTAAAATTTCTATTTTTGAAGTTAGACAGTTTGCACTCTAAGCCATCGAAATGTATTATTAATTTGCGATAAATTTTATGTCTTCAGATTGTAAACTTGAGCCTAGATCACGCTAACATCAAAGTTGCGCAACACAAATACAAATTAGGGATGAATCGGTATTATAAGTCTTTAAAAAGTACCTACAAGGAAATGAATATGCGCCGTAGGCGAAATTTGTTGCAGGAATAGTTTTAAAATTAAAGATATTGTTTACTTTGGGTAAATTTAATTTAAACCCTGGGTAAAACGGTATGAAAAGTTGAGAAAACGTAACGTAACACGATAGGTCAAAGACAGTGGCGGCTCGCTACCTTTTAATTAGGAAGGCATAAAAAATTTCACGACCACGCCAAAATTTGGTCAATAATAAATACTACTAATACTGGTCAATCGTCCGTTCGAAAGAATATCCTAATGAAAAGCAATCGCTTATATGTCAGAGGTGCACCGAGACAGAGGGGGGGGGGGGGGGGTCGAATAACTCGAAGTTTATACTTTTACTAAACTTAAACTTCAGAAAATTGCGTTTCTTAAATGTAACTTCTTCTTTACAAAAGGTCGGCTGAACTTTCATTTAGCTCAAATCATGGATATTTTAACGGACACTATGTACCACTTCTATTTGCTTTGTTACCAAATAAGCACAGCTCCACCTACGAAAATTTTTTTTTTAATACTTGTTGAGAAATGTGACAAAATTAACATAAAACTTAATATTTGTGAAGTAGTAATAGATTTTGAACGCGCAATTCATAAAGCAGTGGAAAAAGTTTGGCCTATTGCTAAAATAATCGGTTGCCGGTTTCATTTACTTTAGGCATGGTTTAGAAAAATTCAGAAGTTTAACCTAATCAAGGAATATAATGATAAAAGTTGTGCAATTAGTCAATGGCTGCGTATGACTTTTGCGCTTACTTATTTAAGTCCTGCTGAAGTAGGAGATTGTTTTACCTTTGAACTTTTCGAAATAATGCCTGATGATAATAGAGTAGTACAATATGCACACTATCTCACAGACACCTATATTTCCGAAGAATCTTTGTTCCCACCTCACCTCTGGGCTGAACTTTCTGCAACGCTTTTGAGAACTACAAATGCTTGCGAGTCATTTCATAGGCACTTTAATGACTCAATGTACAAAGCACACCCTAATTTATACGTACTCATATAGAAAAATTGAAAGAATTTCAGATAGACACTTATATAAAACTGCAAAGTTTAAACAAACCAGCAAAAATTCATAACATTTATGTTAAAAATAGGCAGAAGTTTATAGAAAATACACTGAAACGATATAGTAATGGCGAAATTACTAGATTACACTTGTTGAAATGTATTTCTTTCGCTTGTGAACCTCAAAAGTAAAATTTATTTATTATTGTGTAAATATTTCTTAGCTTTTAAATTTATTATTATCTAAGTATTTCATTTCTTTCTAAACCACATAAGTAAAATTTTTTGTAAGTGTAAATATTTCTTAGCTTTAAAATTTATTATTATCTAAGTATTTAATTTCTTTGTAAACCACATAACTAGAATTTTTTGTAAGTGTAAATATTTCTAACTTGAGCTTCGATATTATTAAATAGATTTAAAAGATCTATTTGTTTTATTTCACCCAATTATAGGAATTAGGAAAGTACCAAGTTTATGGCGGCCCCATTAGCCGGGTTGCAGGTCAGAAATTGAGTTAGGGGCGAAATTACTTATTTTTTATTTTGCTTTAAAGGGCCGTAAAAGTCCTTCTACCTGTTGGTGGCGAAATTACCTGTGCCCTTATCACCATTCCCTTATAAGAAGAAAATGATAAAGAACATTTTTTAGAAAGTATGGAAATAAACAAATATAAAATATTGAATATCTTATTAAATGATCAACTGGATGAATGATTCCCCACATTGTAAAATTTATGATTTGGTTTTTCCATCCATAACAAAACTTATTATTTTGATAGTTTATCAATGGATACTTTTTTTATGTATTCATATTCTAATAATAAAATAAGATTATAATAGTTGCTTAGGTGCTCACTTTAAAAAAAAACTATGTAGCTAGAATGTTTAATACCCTGTAAGTATTTTAAAAACCAAGCTAATAAGTATAACAAAGTAAGTGTAAATTCATATAAAAGTCCTTATTTGTTCCTTAAAGAACTTTTTTAAATAAATTAAATTTAAATAAATATAGTTATCGCGTCCATAAGAAACCATTTATTTGATAGCCCACTTCAAACACGATCTCCATCTTACGGCGACTCGTAAAGCTGAATTACCGATGCTAATTTGGGACTATGGAGAACTAGAGGGGGTAGGAGGCCGGTCGACAATGGCAGCATTTTCAAATTCTGTCCCGGTTTTTTGGTTAGTTCGCTATTGGCCGATAGATGCGCTCGCGTCGCAAGTGGGCTGGTGTCGTCTTCTTCTTCTTCGTTTTTTACTTTTACTTTTGACAAATTGACATATTATTTTCGAAATAACAAATAACGTTTGAAGACAAGACAAGACAAATAACGTTGTATTGGAATTGATTTCCATATTTATAATGAATAATGGTACAATTTATAAAAGTAGAGTTTGGTTTGAGTCGGGGTGTAAGACAGGCTCTTCTTCAGAGAGGAAACGCAGCCAAATAAGTCTCTTTCTAGCTCCAAAGGTATAGCTAGAATGTTTAATACCCTCTGTATTTTAAAAACCAAGCATCGCTTAAACTTTATACAGGCCGAGTTTACTAATAAGTATAACAAAGTAAGTGTAAATTCATATAAAAGTCCTTATTTATTCCTTAAAGAACTAATTTCAATAAAAATAGTTATTGCGTCCATAAGAAATCATTTATTTGATAGCCCACTTCGAACACGAGCGCCATCTTACGGCGACTCGTAAAGCTGAATTACCGATGCTAATTTGGGACCGACTCCAATGCATTGCGATCGGACTCCTACCCTTTAGTTCTCCATATTTGTGACCGAATCCAATGCATTGCGATCGGCCTCCTACCTCAAGTCCTCCATAGTTACAACTTTGAAGATTTAAACAAAAAAATTATAGTTTCTGACAGCTGTATGACAACTACCTATACGATTATAGAAAATGCATTTTCTAACAATATGTTTTAAGAATGATGTCACCAGTTGACAAGCATTGATAGTTATGACACTAATAAAAACCTGATTAAAGGATTTTTACGCTAAAACTTAATTTGTTTAAGAAGGCTACCGAACCGATAGAAAAATGTTTTAGAAAACAAAATGTTGCTAAAAGATCATCCTAAATCATGTTTTTTTTTATTAGTTGAAACCTTAGTACCGTGCAACAAAATTTCGCCTTAAAGTAGAAGTACATTTTCGGTTCGTTACTTTGTGAGTGAGTGTACCCTTAGAGGACAACAACAATATCGAGCCCAACTATCTTGGGAAGCAGCTAGTCAAATAGTGATTTTTCTTTCCCGTTTTGACCTTTGGTTCGGCATTTTCCTGATGGTTCCAAACTTTTCGCTTGTGTTTTATGTGTTCCGATCTACGATTAATAAAGGTAAATAATTGGACGATTTTTTAATTTTTACTTTATTTTGAAATAATCAAAGCGCAATTATGCCCTCCACTGTCGTAAAATTTCTCCGAAACCTCACGTAGATATATTTACTTCAATTTAAAAATATTGAAAGACCTATCTTTAAAATCGGTTTCACATGCAGTGAGGACATAAAGTCTGGAAAACTACCTTTTGCAAGTAAACGAAGCACCTGAATAAAAAACGCTCGGACACGTCGATTTTTATTTCGAGGAGGACATCTTTTGCGTATATTGTCAATCTTGTTATTTTAAGCCCCTAGGAGGGAGGGGGAGGAGGGTTAAGATCTAAATCTTAAATGGATACCCCTATTTTATATAATTTTTTTGGATTCTGCATAAAATTATGAACATTTTTTAATAAAAGCATTATTAGTCTATACTAAACAGTTTCCGCGATATTGACTCTTGAACAATGACATTTTTGAACTTTGACAGCGTCTAGCTTTCTAACAATACGTCTTAGAGCCAAACGGCTTACATGTCCCTATCTTCGATTTTTATTATCTTTCCAATAGTGTCAACTTCCGGTTAAACCGGTTGTAAGAAATATAGTACTTCCGGTTTAACCGAAAGTTCACACTATTGGAAAGATAATAAAAATCGAAGATAGGGACATGTAAGCCGTTTTACTCTAAGACGTACAGTTAGAAAGCTAGACACTGTCAAAGTTCAAAAATCTCATTTTTCAAGAGTCAATATCTCGAAAACTGTTTAGTATAGACTAATAATGCTTTTATTAAAAAATTTTCAGAATTTTATGCAGAATTAAAAAAATTATATAAAATAGGGGTATCCATTTAAGATTTAGATCTTACCCCTCCCCCCCTCCTAGGGGCTTGAAGTAACAAGATTGACAATATACGCAAAAGATGTCCCCCTCAAAATAAAAATCGACGGGTCTGAGCGTTTTTTTTTTTTAAATTAACGTGAAACCAGATATTTAGCCTGTTTCGTTTTAAATGGGGAACCCTGTATAATTACTTGTGGCCAACTTTAAAAATTATTTTCTTCCAACGGAAGGCCTAAATTAAAAATCTATTATAAGTCAAACAACCTTTGAACCTTTAGCTCATATTTAGTATTGTAGTAAAAGCCTCACGTTTTGTTTATATTGCTTTTGATTTCCATGATTTCTCCTATTTTCAATTTTGAATCTTAGATAAGTTTAAAATCTTTTTATCAATTCAACGGCACATTTTTCCTTAATAGCATCTCTTCAACATTTTATAGTAACGAAGTAACGACTTTTTATTATAACGTATATAAGGTTCTCGTCACGTACTAGTGACTAAGTTCATGCGTTTATACCATGCGAGCAAAAATTATTTGCATCAAAGAGGGCTTGGATTAAAAAACGTAGGGCTTGGTTTTGATTACAATGATATGGGGACGATATATCTAACCAAATCTAGGTGAAAATTTTGTCAAATTTATATTATGACATGATATGCCAAACTAATGAGTAATAAAATAAGTAGGTACACAATTACAAATTTATTTTTGTTGTTTACAAAATTAACAAAGTAAGAATATACAGAAAGGAAAAGAAAAATAATTACATAAATTGCTGAAATTGGCCACCGCCATGCCCCAAGCATAAATTCACACGTCTCTTCATATTTTCGAAAGTGTTGACCAGCATCTCTCAGCATTATTTCACAAACGTTTGCAACAAGTTCTTCTGTTCTTACAGATGGTCTTCCTGCTCCTTTTTTGTGTTGTATAGAACCTGCTTCCCTAAACACAGCCACGGTTCTTTTCAGGCAATGATAAAAATCCCCAGCAATAAAAGCAACGTTAGGAAAATGTTCGTGAAAATCGTGCATGCACAAACCCGGATGCATTTTTGTATCGAGCGTCCAGTACACCGCATTCGGGTAATTTCGCAGAAACCGAGGTCTGTCGATTGTCAAGCTACCATACGACAGCGGTCAACTTTTGACTGATAAGCGTCAATTTTTTTTTAGCTTTTTTCTTATATGTAGGGGATTATAAGGAGGCGATAACTAGAGGAACAAATTCCGTCTAAAAGGTATATTGGCAACTGGTTTGTTCGTTGTTACCCAGAGCATTTTTTTTAATACAATTTTTTCAACTAATATTATTTTATAAAAATAAAATTTAAATTAAATTAAAAAAAAATGCTCTGGGTAACAACGAATAAACCGGTTGCCAATATACCTTTTAGATGGAATTTGTTCCTCTAGTTATCGCCTACTGGATTATAGCTGTAAGAATCCTTAATTGAAAATATTATCGTATATTCTGTGATACCAGTTCTGCGAAGTTTTCTATGAGTATTATATATATTATATAGTATACCAATAATTCCATAAGTCATTATTTGTAAGGTGCTGTATGGACCAAGATTTCAGCCTAATTGAGCGTAGGTACGCACCTTTAAAATTAAAGTGACACAATCCAAAAAATAGAGTTTTGCAGAAAACAGGAAAAACTGTAAAATATATTGGAACCCTCTTACTCTTTTGTCTCCTAAGCCCAAGTAATAAATTAAATTAAATGTTAAATTTGGGGAGACATTAGCTAAATGGTTTTACTAGAAGACAATTATTTAAATTTGATATTAAAACCTACCCTTAATAGTAAAAAAAATAAAAATAAAAAATAAAACGCAAGTTAGGTCTTTTTACTGCCAATTTTTTTTTAACAACGAACGAATTATTTGGAGTTATGCCATTTTAAATTTAAAATTGTCGTTGTACTCAGCGAGTCATTTTAGAATCAGTCCTTTTTTTATTAAATACCAGTTACTTTTTTGTAAAATGTTTAGAATCAAGTCAGTTTAGACTTAAAGCAGTGTCAATTTTCCGTCGCATGCGACAACATACTGAAATGATACTCTTTAGTATTAAAAAGAGGCGCGAATACCGTTAATATGAGAAAGGCATAAATAGGTTCCTCTAATTGGGGAGAAGCGATTTGGTATTAGGTCCAGTGGCAGCTGATAGAGGGCGGTATTTAGTGCCATTTTATGATTAAACCTAGAAATATACAATTTTCGAGTTGTGTCACTTTACTTTTAAAGGTGCGAGTAGTCCGACTGTTGTCGTAGTACCGAACGCTCGATATGTGCCGAGGTCGAGCATCACGAATGCGGCTTACTGGACGCTCGATACAAAAACCCGGGGCTGTTTTTCGCGTAAAAATTAAGGATTCTTACAGAATTCTCTATAAGAAAAAAGATAAAAAATTACACTTCCCAGTCAAAAGTTGACAGCATGGTAGCTTGACAATCGATCGGAATATCGGCCGCTCGTTTTTAGACAGGTTAATGCAAAATTACCCGAATGCGGTGTACTGGACGATCGATACAAAAATGCGCCCCGGCTTGTATTGGCACTCACAATTTACTCTAACCCCGTTTAGAAAATACGCTTCAACCATGAATGTTTTGTGCTGTTCCGTAAAGCCCATTGTGAGAATTGTACAAGAAATTGGAAAAGTTAGCGATGAATCAAATTACTTGCAACGACTGTCAATATATCGGCAATAACGGATTGATTGTTAATTCAGATAGTTACTGACACCCAACAGGTATTAAGCTCTACGGCTAAGCATTACGTCCTTAGATGCAAAGCCCTCTTTGATGCGAACAATTTTTGCTCGCACTGTAAAAGCCTTAAGTTTTGTTTATATTGCTTTTGGTTTCCATGATTTCTCTTAGTTTCAGTTTTGAATCTTACATAAGTTTAAAATCATTTTATCAATTCAACGGCACATTTATTCGATAGGTTTAGAGGGTTTCGAGTAAATGGTATAAATGCCTGTCGCTAGTAAAAGCGATGGTAGAATCTTAATATTAAAATTGACTTTTATTATTAATGATCCAATACTTTAAACCCATTTGAGATAATAAGTACCAGTGAGGGCTCGTGGACATTAACTTTCAAAATGTCTTTATTCAAAACTAACTTTTACAGTTCATTACATGGAAAGTGACAACATAATATATAAAATAATAACCATTAAAAAAACAATAAAAAAAATGGAAGTTAATCCAATTTAATTCATTAATAAAATCAATTAAAAAAAAATACCTAGTATAAATAATTTAATTTAGTAAATATCTTTTTAATTGCTTTTTAAAAGTTGCCAATTTTTTAATTTTTCTGATATTTTTTGGAAGATTGTTATACTTGTTTTATTATTCCGTCTTATTAAAGGGATTTTTTTCCGAAATTACTTTTTACTGGTATAGTTTGATAATTTATACGTCTGGTGTTATGATCATGTAATGTCTTATTCTCCTGAAGTGTTATGTTTGATTTTTTTTTTAATTTTAAAATAATAGAGTGAATTTAGAATACAAATTTATAATTTATAAATGTTTTGAACGTTTAAATACCATCGGTCTATATAGATTAACAGTTTGTTCTAAATGTGGTAATTTGTGTATACATTTAATTATTTTATTTTGCAATTTTTGTAATGGTTTTAAGTTTGATAAACAAGCAGATCCCCATGCAGAAGCTTAGTATTGTAATTTTGAATATACAGGGTGTTTTATTAAGGTCGAAGAGCGGCCATATCTCGGAAACTATTGGGCATAGAAATTCAGGAAAAAAAAAATTAATAACTAAAGTGGCTATGAGAAAATCCTGGAAATAATTTTTAAGTTCCGCATTTTGCCGCAAGGGGGCGCAATTGAAAAGTAAATTTTAACATTTTAGATATCTCCGAAAATTGCACGTTAAGGTATATTTTTAATAACACCATTAAAAAGCTTGGACAATTTTGCATAATTTTGGTCCCATGCTTGTTGGCGTACCGACTTTAGTAAGAGTGGGGGAAGCTGTTGAAAGTGTAAACATTTAACTAGCTGTAACTTATAAATCACTTATCCGATTTTAGCAAACTAAAGACGGTTTGGAAGAGAAATGTATGCACTTTCACCAATCGTATTTAGTTGTCAATAATAGTTCTCAATAAAATTGCTAGAGGGCGCAATTTGTAATAATAATAGTTTTTTTGATTTTATCCCGAAAATTCAAATTATACCATATAATTATGACACCATAATCGAAAAGTAGATAAAATTTGCTAGAAAAAATATAAAAACCGCAGCTCGATATCTTTGTTCGTTTCAGAGTTATTGCCAAAACATTAATTTTTAATACAAATTGCGCCCTCTAGCAATTTTATTTGAAACTATTGTGGATATAACAATTAAAGGTACTTCCTTTCTCTTCCAAAAAAGCTTAAATTGAGTGAAATCGGATAAGTCGTTTAGAAGTTACAGCGATTTTAATATTTTCACTTTCACTTGATAAGAGTGGGAGAAGCTATTGAAAGTGTAAACATTAAAATCGCTGTAACTTCTAAACGACTTATCCGATTTCACTCAATTTAAGCTTGTTTGGAAGAGAAAGGTAAGTACCTTTAATTGCCTTATCCAACGGTACACAATAGTTGCAAATAAAATTGCTAGAGGGCGCAATTTGTATTAAAAATTACTCTTTTGGCAATAACTCTGAAACGAACAAAAATATCGAGCAGCGGTTTTAATATTTTTTCTAGCAAATTTAATCTACTTTTCGATTATGGTATCATAATTATACCGTATCATTTGAATTTTCGGGATAAAATCAAAAAAACTATTATTATTACAAATTGCGCCCTCTAGCAATTTTATTGAGAACTATTATTGATAACTAAATACGATTGGTGAAAGTGCATACATTTCTCTTCCAAACAGTCTTTAGTTTGCTAAAATCGGATAAGTGATTTATAAGTTACAGCTAGTTAAATGTTTACACTTTCAACAGCTTCCCCCACTCTTACTAAAGTCGGTACGCCAACAAGCATGGGACCAAAATTATGCAAAATTGTCCAAGCTTTTTAATGGTGTTATTAAAAATATACCTTAACGTGCAATTTTCGGAGATATCTAAAATGTTAAAATTTACTTTTCAATTGCGCCCCCTTGCGGCAAAATGCGGAACTTAAAAATTATTTCCAGGATTTTCTCATAGCCACTTTAGTTATTAATTTTTTTTTTCCTGAATTTCTATGCCCAATAGTTTCCGAGATATGGCCGCTCTTCGACCTTAATAAAACACCCTGTATTAATGAAAAATATATATTTTTTAAGTATTTCAAAGGAATGAAATATCTAGGTTTGTACAAAACAGATACCAAAGGAGATATCGAATTGATAATCTACTGGATATGGCATTTCCAATATAAATTTTCGTCTAAAACTAATCCTAAAAATTTTGTCGTTTTTGAATATTGAATATTTTCATTATTAAATGTTAATGGGTTAATGGTGGAATTTATTTTATTTTTAGTTATAAATAAAATAAGATTTTGTAAAATTTAACGTAAGTTCATTTGATTGAAGCCCAGAAAGAAGTATTTTTAAATCATTATTAATATCAAAATACATTTCTGCAAGAGTTTCAGCGAAATAAATAATTGTTGTATCATCTGCAAATAGCTTTATATTGCCCTTTAAGTTTAATTTAGAAACGGAATTAATGTAAATTAAGAATAATAACGAACCCAATATTGATCCTTGTGGAACTCCACATATTATTTCTTTTTCCGAACTTTTTCTTTCCCCAATTTAAACAAATTGTTTACGATAGCTTAAATAAATTTGAAGTAGTTTGAGTGTATTTCCCCTTAACCCAATACTGTGTAATTTTCTTAATAAAATATCATGGTTTACGGTGTCAAAAGCCTTACACAGATCTAAGGATAGTAAACAGCATTTTTTACTGCAGTCGACATTAGCTTGAATATTTTTTATGATATCTTCTACAGCTATTTCTGTATCCTTAGATCTGCGAAAACCATACTGGTTAGTAAAAAGTAAATTTTGGCTTTCTAGAAAGTCGCATAATTTATTATTTATTATTTTTTCTAATATTGGGCGATGATTGCTGCATTTATATATTTTATCAGTTTTAAATACTGGAGTTACTTTAGCAATTTTAATTTTTTCTGGAAAAATACAGGGTGATCGCGTATAATGTTACCCCCCTTTAACTTCTTTGTTTCGCAATTAGGAAAAAACTGTTGAATACAAAAGTTGTAGGATTTAATGTAAACTTCTTGCAAAATATATTTTTGTAGATATAGGGTGTTGCATAAAAGCGTGACAGATCAAAGGTATATTTTTTAAAATGAAATACTCTGTATATTGTTGCATAATTGGATTCTACGGACAATTCTAAACATAATTTTTATATACCACTATATATCTAAATTGAACCGTTTTCGATTTATTGATGATTGAAAATTACTATATATTATATAAGAAAATAAGGTCATTCAAGTCAAGATGTATCGTTTCCATGGATAACAATATTAACAATGGTAACTTTATTCAGTTCAGTATCGTCATCCTGTTATCCATGTAATAGAGGTGCATAGATTATTTTTCCAACCGAACAATCATTTAGCCGTCATAAATTTGCAGTTTAAATCTAAAGTTACAACGTTTATTGATAGAAATGCTAAACTATATTAGGTAATTACCAGTAGTCCGTTACACGTACCAACGAGATTCACGGTCACGGCTAATACATAAGTTGTATAGGAGAAGTCGGAGTAATAATGATATTAAAATGTAGGGGAAATATTTGACCAAATTTCTCTGAATTGTTCTTGAATGGAAAAGAAATATACAGGAAACATCTAAAAGTACTTAAAAACAACCCTTAAACATATGAAAACGCCTATTTAGCAGCTCTTGAACGGGTAAAACCGTTTAAAATTATGTTTTAATAGCTAGAAACTGATTAAAAAAATAACCAGGCTACATAGATTATTTTTCTAGCCTAACAATTATTTAAACTCCCTAAACTACTCAAATTTACGATTTAAGTAGTGTCATCTATATGATATAAAAGTACCCTAAGGACCTGAACGGGCAGAGGCTCATTAAATTTTACGTTAGTAAAATTTTAGGAGGGGCCCGGGTAGGGGCACTAAATAACAATAAGCAATAAGGATTAAAAAATTGACATGCCAGATAGGTAGCAACTATTTTTTAATATAGACAACAACAGAAATATTACATATTTCAGAGTAGTTAGCCCTCATTCCCCCTAAAATAAAAAAATATTATTTTTAAATCATTTGAAAATTAATCTAATAGAATATATTTTATAGCACACCTAAGCTGCGTAATTCTAATTCATAGCATCATATTATAAAAAAGTTAAACGCTAGTAATAATTTATTATGACAAACGAATCGATTTATTATGCTTGAGATACATTGTTGCAAATATGGAAATAGAAAAAGGTGCGTAAAGATAAAAAAATAAAACCCATTATGAATGATATATTTTATTGTCGACCAAACACGCATTATAAGTTAATTAATTCTACAATTAAATATAGGTATGTAACAGATTTGCCGTAAAAAACACCACTTAAAATATTGTTGTAGGAAATTAAAAATTGATTTTTTGTTTTATTTAGATCTATTTAACACATATAAAAACATTGGGGTACTTAAAAATACAAGCAAATATTTTTTGTTTTAATTGTTTTAAAAATAATACCATTGACAACTAAAAAATAATTATACACAACATACAGTAATACAGAGTAGTATTAAGAAGTAATAAAATAAAAATAAATGGAAAGTTTGAAATGTTCCTTAGAATGTCATAAGCAATAAAGGATTAAAATAGATAAATAATGTTATGTGCATGAACTAAAAAAACATTCGTAGAACAAAATTTACCTTATTTAAACCCTTAATAATGCAGGAAAAATCAATAGATGTATTAGGAAAAATTTGATAACATTTTAAAGATAAAAATGAATAACCCCTAAAAGTGTTTTAAAGAGTACTAAAATGAATGATGTAAGATAAAAATTAGAAATCAAAGAAGAATATGTTGAAATGAAAAACACAAAAATACTCTTCTGTGATCTCTAACCTCAAATCTCTAAAATTAGGATAGGCACGATAATGACGTAATCAATAAAGGTTAAAAAAGAGGCAAATAAGGACCACGGATAGGGTTCAAATACATTCGTAGGCTCAAATTTACCCTATTTAAACCCTTAATAATGGGGGCAAAATCAATAGATGTATTAGAAAAATTTTAAGCATAAAAAATTATTAACCCTAAAAGTGTGTTAAAAAAGTACTAAAAGGAATGATGGTGAGATAAAAAAAAATTAGAAATCAAAGAAGAATATGTTGAAATGAAAAACACAAAAATACTCTTCTGTGATCTCTAACCTCAAATCTCTAAAATTAGGATAGGCGCGATAATGACGTAATCAATAAAGTTTAAAAAAGGGGCAAATAAGGACCACGGATAGGGTTAAAAATACATTCGTAGGCTCAAATTTACCCTATTTAAACCCTTAATAATGGGGGGCAAAATCAATAGATGTATTAGAAAAAATTTTAAGCTTAAAAAATAATTAACCCTAAAAGTGTTTTAAAAAAGTACTAAAAGGAATGATGGTGAGATAAAAAAAATTAGAAACCAGAGAATAATAGTTTGAAATTTAAAAAAGCACAAAATACTCTTCAATGATCTCTAACCCCAAATCTCCAAAAATTAGGATACAACATTCTGTACAGTTAGGACATAGATCCTGACCTGGACAATTTTGAATGGATTAAGGATGCTGGGATAAAAAATCTTCTCATGGAGCGGTCAAATCAACCTGTTAAGATGAGTTTAGATTAGTAAAAATATTTTTAATCAAAACATCTACCCTACAGATCTACTAGTCAAAATAGCGGCAAGGGCCAGAGGCTCATGAAATTTTTACGAGTAAAAATTTTAGGAGGAGGTCGTTGCCGCTATTTTGACTAGTAGATCTGTAGGGTAGATGTTGGAGGGTGCTTGGAGGGTGTATGGAGGGTGTATGGAGGGTCTGTGTTGGGTTAGTGTTGGGTCTGTGTCGTGCTAGTGTTGGGTATAATAATAATATAATAAATAACTAAATATTATGTAACAGGTCCAGATGCTATAATCCTACTATTTTGAACACTATATTGAATCTAGTCTAAATCCTATAAAAGTTTCTCAAACTGCCTCTCTATTCATAGTTATCGATTGATTGTGGCTACAAGTACTATAACTTATTGTCTAATTTTTCACAAGCCAATAGTTATCAATACCAATACCAATAGTTGTTAAATTTTATACCTATAGTCATCACTCCTTTTTCCTTAATGTTTCGATAGTTTTCTACTTAGCTGTATAAACAAATATTATTAGGGTATATTTTTAATACTTAATAAAACTGCTATATATTTTAATTTTTTTTTGCAACACTTTTTATGTTCAGTTAGATTTCTAGTTTAATATTTTTTTGCCTTATTTGCTCTATTTATCCGTATTTTTGTTATAATTTTACATCCTATCCTCGTTTTGAAGATCTTAAACATATTCATATTGACAATATTGTATTATATAAACAGTTTAGTTAGTTTTTGATACTTAACACATTAGTTTCTATATGTATATAATCGAATTTCCCGTTTAAAACTGTATTTTATGTACCTCCCATTGTTATTGCCTGTATTATTTTAATGGCTTTAATCGTTTCCATAGGTATTTTTCAATATCTTCCTATTGCAAAAATATTTACTATCCCTGCCATTAAGACTTTAATGGTTTGTACAATCTAATACATTTATAGCTTAATGTTTTTAAATATTTTTTGCTAGTTGTTGGAGCTTTTAAACCTGTAACCGTTTACTATACTGCCCTCCTTATTAAAAGAGTCCTATCTAGCATTTCAACAGTTTCGAAATATTTATGGTTTTAGTTTTTTCTTTATGCCATGCAGGTAAAAAGTATTAGAGTATTAACATTTTATGCAAATTTTAATTACTTCATTACAAATTAATTCCAACATTTAAATTTCAAAAATTTTAGTGGTTTTAGAAAAAAATGCAGATAGGACTATATTTCTTAGTAAATAGTTATTGAAACTATGGTTAGGACATGTATAATAAAACTATTGGTATTGAAAAAAGGCCTATATTTTAAGATATACATTCGAAAACTACCATGAACTGAAACATAATGTAATAATAGTAATATGTAAATAAATACGATGTCCTATTTAATTAAAATAACTAAAAAAATAATTATAAAACCTACACTAAACTCGTTACCTATCAGTGGTAGGTACAAAAAAAATAAAACAAAATAAAGGAAGAAAAATTTATAGCTCATTGTCGGATTCACTATCGATAGCGGTGTTTTCTTGAGACACAGGCAAATTTTCCCAAAACTTAATGCGATGAGGAGGAATTATTGCTCTTAATTTTTCAATTAAGCTATTTTTTCGAACGCTCTCAATTCCTCTGGGAAGTGTGCATGTTTGTGGTTTTGGCAACGATTCTTTTACATATTTTGCAGCCAAAAAGTTAAGCTCCTGAAACACTTCGTCACAAAATTTAGTTTTATAAAACAGCACTCGTTGGCCTCTTTTAAATTGTAAATGTACCATGTTTTGCAAATACACCCTTGGTTGCAACTTTTTTAGTTTATATTTGGAAGTAAAGTCCTTCCATTTAAATAGATTGTTTATTTTAAGCTCATCTACATGGACTTTTGATAAATTTGCGTTTCCCACCGCATCTTTATAATGATCAAAATCAAACACCTTGCCGAGTTTTACTAAGGATTTTTCCACCTGATGGTGGAATGAGTCAGCCGACATGAATGTGTGGCCAGGCTCAAAATATTTGATTTCTAAATCAAAAAGTAAAACTTCGGACGAATTTACAATGTAAATAAAAAAACATAAGATGGCCCAATTCTTGTTCTGAGCTGAACAATTGTCCAGCCAAATTGTTATACTCTGTTTGTCTTTATTTCGGATAAAAAAAGCATTAAATGCTGATATAATGTCTTCTTTTTTGCGACCAGCTATTCCCTCATGCCAAATGACTGCTAAAGGTTTTTCCAAGTGCTTTTGGTACTTTCCTACGGGCACAAATGACTCGTTAAAGCAAATGATTCTTGGAATAAAAATAACTTCTTTATACATTTCTGCACGGGGTAGCATTACAACCTAAAAATAAAATAGATTTTAAGAACATAATTTTTTACTTTTTTTCATGATTTTACCTTCTGGAGATCTGCAGATACGTAGAACCTTTCGCCTTGTTTCTTTTCGTCCTCTTTGTATTCATTTTGTGCCGCCATGTACTTAATTTTGTGATTTTTCCATTTAAAGCACAGTTCACATCCTTCGGTATTCCCATCCCTATCGTGATCTTCCCGGAGACAATGTAAATTAAAACGCTCACAATCAAAACACTCCTCGTGACCCAATTTTGTAAACGAAATATTAAGATTTGCTACTTCTTTTCTATACACTTCATAGGAAAATGAGATGTCAGGATATTTTGTTTGAAAGTCATTATACATCGAAGTAATTGATACATCACTTAGTAAATATAGTCTCCTAGGAGCATGTTCTCTTCTGTAATGAGATATTGTCGGATTGAATGATCTTATATGGAAAATAATAAGTTCTCTGTCAATTTCGTTTTTATTGTGAGATTTTCCTCTTTGGCTTGGTTTTGGCTTAATATCTGTCGTATATCTCACAGTTTTCAAAATTCGGTCATTTTTCAAATTATATCCAAGAGTGGAGAGCAAAAATTGTTTGCAAACTCTTACTTCAGTGCCGCTGTTAGTTTTTAAAAAATAATTAAATGTGTTTTGACGTTTCGAATTTTCAATAGTACTACGTTTCTTGGGACATTTTTGTACACATCCAAAAACAAAATTGTTTTTTTCAGTTTTATTTTCCAGCTCCCAAAATTGCTTGTTAATTTCTTCTTGCCTTTCACAGGAAATATTATTCGTACATTTTAAGTGGCAGTTTACAGTGCATGGTAATTTAACCTTATGATCTTCAACTAGTTTACTCTGCTTATTTTTGTTTCTCTCTAAAACGGAGGTCTCGTAACATTTTCTTTTACGGGGATTTCCTTTTTTAGTATATCTTTTTAGTTTATTATTTTCCGCTGTGTCAATTGCATTACCAACAATTTCATGCACGAGTGTATCAACGAAGCTAACGATACTAAGCTCTTCGGTTTTATTATTTAACTCTAAATTTTCGTTCTTAGTTTCTTGGGCACTATGAGAGTTGCTAGTAGATGCCATTCTAAAAATAAAAATATATGTATTATGAAAATGGCATTATTATTACCTACGTTATTATTTTAAAATAACAACGTAAACAAAGAAATCCAAGTAGCTACCTACTTTTTGAAATTAAAACAACGTCGGTAGTGTAAAAAATACACTAGGGTAGTACAAGAAACTTAATAATTGAATTAACCATTATATTAACTTACCTTACTTATAAGAACTAACACAAAAATGTTGTAAAACACCAAACCGATATATAATTTAAAGGTTATCTTAACTAAATTAAAGAAGAAATACGTCCTAAGTGTTTAATGTCAATTGTAAAACAAGCCTAATTGGCAACTGTTTACTTATTAATATTGTCCGTTTTGCACTTACAGAACAGTTAGGACATATCAGGTGGGAATATTACTAAGCTGATTAGTCCTTTCTACCAACTTAAATGTAGTTGGGACAAATTCACTTAGTATCATGTACTTGGGACAAAAATTGTTTTATTGACATGGAAAACTGCATTTAGGACAAACAAAATAGGTGTTTTTCTACTTTATTATACTGCCGATAGGACTTTTTTCGGTAGTATTAGTTAGATCACATGTAGATAGGACAAAAAATGCAAAAAACCTAAAAACATGAAATTTGCAGATAGGACGCTTTTTCTTAGGAGGGCAGTATATCCCTTCCCCTTCCCACCTCTCTCGTCTGTTTTAAAATTTATGGCTTGGTAAATAATTTTTACAACTCTTTTACAATTATTTTTATAGTTTAGATAATATCTATCCACTAATATTGAAGCTCCGTTAAGAAGTCATTTATCTAATTAATTACTTTATTTTTCTTTCGATTAGATGAGTATGATCACTCGGAAGTCCACATATTTATACAATAATTAATCTCATCTCATGTAACTAATATAACATTTGAAACGAGAATTTTATTCGGATAATCATTCGGTTATTTAAATACTTTATATTCCCTTAATTTTTTAAGTTTATTTTGATTCCTGTAAGTGGTTATATAGTATTACCCTTAGGTATACCCAATATTAGTGGTTGTTCGTACATAATATATACTTTTTTGAATGTACATGACCCCTTTTTTGGTGTTATCTGGTCTTTATACAAAATAACCGTATCCATGAAGTTAGGTTAGGTTTGTCTAGCATTCGTGTTATATAAATACTCTTATAGGAGTTAACTGGTCTTTCAAGCAATATATTACCCTAAATTTCTAGGTTTTTCTTATTTATTCTTATTTTTCAGTATCGCTGTGTATTTTTTGGTGGATTAGGACCTATCCACCAGCTATTTGTTATCTTTAATGTTTTTTCGATTTAAGGCTATTTAAATTATATTTAGATGATCATTCGGTAATTTAAATACTTTAAATTATTATGGCCCTATTTTTTAACTTCAATTTGATTCCTGGAAGTAATTGTATAGTATTATATTTCACTATATCCGATAATATTAGAGACGGATCGTGCATAAGTACTTTTTGAACGTACTTGAACCTTTTTTCTTTTTTTGGCGTTAGCTGGTCTTTAAAGCAATATTACCCTACATTTTAGGTATTTTTCCTGTCTAATCTAATTTTTTAAGCATCACGAGGGGTATTTTTAATGGATAAGGACCTATCCAACCGCTATTTGATAACTGTAATGTTTTTTCGATTTAAGGCTATTTAAATTATATTTGGATGATCATTCGGTAATTTAAATACTTTATATGCCTTTATTTTTTTAACTTCAATTTGGGTCCTGTTATGTATAGTGTTATCCTTTGGAAATACCTAATATTATAGGTTGATAATACATAATATATACTTTTTTGAATGTACAGGATCCTTATATTACCCTTAATTTCTATGTATTTTTCCTTCCTATTCTTATTTTTTAGTCATGGCTGAGGGGTATTTTTGATGGTTAAGAACCTATCCAACAGCTATTTGTTCGCTGTAATGTTTTTTTCGATTTAAGCCTATTTAAATTAAATACCTATTATTTCTTGCTTATTTGCAAATTAAATGCAGGTGACCCTAATTTTTTTATTGTTTCATCGAGTCCTTTAGCTATTAATTTTTTCAGATCTTAAGGTTTTTTTACTGTTGAAGCAGATAATTTCCTTTTTCATACAAGGGACAATCATAGGTGATTGTATGTAACTGATTCATATGTTAGTTATTGATTTCTCCACTTTATAATCGTAATAGCGAATAGCGTCTATCTACCTCTCTTTCTGACAGCTCTATACAATCGTAGCTTGTTCTAATTACATTTTTTAGTCATTTGACATACACTGCAATAATGTATTACGAAATAATTTTATATAGCGTGTGTGTTTTTGATCTTAGCAGTTAAATTTTAGTACTCAACATATAACTTACCCATACTTCTTCGTTAGATTTTTGCAAGTCGAATCTTTCATCCTGCACCTTTTAACGTAATTACACCCAATCACAATCGAATCCTTCCGAATCACTGTATTACCGCGTTCTACATTATCTGTTAAGGAGCGTTAATGGCTCCGAGATCAGATTAATGGATAATTTTTTACCTAGAGCCTATGCAGACTGTTTTTATATTATTTATTCTCGTGACTAGCACTTGTCCATTTGCTACCTTTATTGGTTTAGTTTATATACTCTTGTGTATATAGGATCTTTAATAAGCATACCCCACAACAATACACATAATTCCGGGATCTACAAAATTGCTTTTAGGAATTATAACCCCTAATTTAGTATAAGACTAAGTATTTTTGCTATTGATTGTTACATAGGCATCCATGTATAACCGATTTTAGATTTATTTTCATTTTCAGGTGTTGCGAGTTCTATGAATAGCCTCTATGTTTTTGTATACGGTAACTTAGAACTATATGTTCCCTAGTAGGTTATTATTTTTTTATCATTCATTAGCACATAATCTTGAGTTTGGTTTAGTTCACTATATTAAACTTTATATATTCTGCGTCTATGATAACCCTTGCCCTCCTCTTAATTTTTCTGAAACATCTATTTCTAACGACTTAAGGCGTTATACCGAGCATTTATGCATGACCATGTTTATTATATGTTTTTTGCCCTGTTTAAGAACTGCTAACGTTTTATGGGTTCAAAGGTCATTTTTGAGTACTTCAGTGGTTTATCGTTACCCTTTTCAGAGAAGTTTTTAGCAGCTGATTATATATATTTAAATAGTACTGTATGATATAGACTATAGGCTCGGTATTCGTTTAGGCTATTCTGTCTGTCTGTCTTCATTATATTTCTATTCCAGTTAATTTAATTGCACCTTTGCTTGTTGTACTGTTTTAAGTTCTTGGTGTGATGTGACGTAAAATTGGTTTATTGAGGAGGATTAGATAGCTGTTCAGTAGCTGTTTAACCCTATTCATTAGTTGTTTTTATCCGCTTTATAAGTAATTTTAAAATTCATTTCATTTATAAAGAAAAATAATCTGCAGTACACTAAAGAATATTTATACAACCATATAACTTACTAACTATTGCATAACATTAAAAATAGTTCATTTGTAGGAAAAAGGGTAACATACATGGTTTTTGCTTTAAAATTTCGCCCTCCTCAATGCAATATTTTATTAAATAATCTTAATTTTTTAATTCTGTGTAAAACAGGGAAACTAAATTCGTAGTGTTTGATGTAATATTGCATAATTTTTTCATCAAATATCTCCAGATCCTGCTTCTAATTTTCTACCTCAGGTATACTAGTTCCTATTAATTTTAGTTTTTTTACGGGTATGTTTCTAGTCATTAAGCTTTATTTTTATTTTTTAAGTTATTAGATGTGCTGGAACCAACCAATAAGTAATTTTCTATAGAAACGTACCTTAATAGTTTGATGAAAAATGTAACTTGTACTATGCAACATATTGTGCCACTCTATACATATTACATTTGATTAAAAATATTTTTACTAATCTAAACTCATCTTAACAGGTTGATTTGACCGCTCCATGAGAAGATTTTTTATCCCAGCATCCTTAATCCATTCAAAATTGTCCAGGTCAGGATCTATGCCCTAACTGTACAGAATGTTGTATTCTAATTTTTGGAGATTTGGGGTTAGAGATCATTGAAGAGTATTTTGTGCTTTTTTTAATTTCAAACTATTATTCTCTGGTTTCTAATTTTTTTTATCTCACCATCATTCCTTTTAGTACTTTTTTAAAACACTTTTAGGGTTAATAATTTTTTATGCTTAAAATTTTTCTAATACATCTATTGATTTTGCCCCCATTATTAAGGGTTTAAATAGGGTAAATTTGAGCCTACGAATGTATTTTTAACCCTATCCGTGGTACTTATTTGCCCCTTTTTTAACCTTTATTGATTACGTCATTATCGCGCCTATCCTAATTTTAGAGATTTCAGGTTAGAGATCACAGAAGAGTATTTTTGTGTTTTTCATTTCAACATATTCTTCTTTGATTTCTAATTTTTATCTTACATCATTCCTTTTAGTACTCTTTGAAACACTTTTAGGGGTTATTCATTTTTATCTTTAAAATGTTATCAAATTTTTCCTAATACATCTATTGATTTTTCCTGCATTATTAAGGGTTTAAATAAGGTAAATTTTGTTCTACGAATGTTTTTTTAGTTCATGCACATAACATTATTTATCTATTTTAATCCTTTATTGCTTATGACATTCTAAGGAACTTTTCAAACTTTCCATTTATTTTTATTTTATTACTTCTTAATACTACTATGTATTACTGTATGTTGTGTATAATTATTTTTTAGTTGTCAATGGTATTATTTTTAAAACAATTAAAACAAAAAATATTTGCTTGCATTTTTAAGTACCCCAATGTTTTTATATGTGTTAAATAGATCTAAATAAAACAAAAAATCAATTTTTAATTGCCTACAACAATATTTTAAGTGGTGTTTTTTACGGCAAATCTGTTACATACCTATATTTAATTGTAGAATTAATTAACTTATAATGCGTGTTTGGTCGACAATAAAATACATCATTCATAATGGGTTTTATTTTTTTATCTTTACGCACCTTTTTCTATTTCCATATTTGCAACAATGTATCTCAAGCATAATAAATCGATTCGTTTGTCATAATAAATTATTACTAGCGTTTAACTTTTTTATAATATGATGCTATGAATTAGAATTACGCAGCTTAGGTGTGCTATAAAATATATTCTATTAGATTAATTTTCAAATGATTTAAAAATAATATTTATTTATTTTAGGGGGAATGAGGGCTAACTACTATGAAATATGTAATATTTCTGTTGTTGTCTATATTAAAAAATAGTTACTACCTATCTGGCATGTCAATTTTTTAATCCTTATTGCTTATTGTTATTTAGTGCCCCTACCCGGGCCCCTCCTAAAATTTTACTAACGTAAAATTTAATGAGCCTCTGCCCGTTCGGGTCCTTAGGGTAGTTTTATGTCATATAGATCACACTACTTAAATCGTAAATTTGAGTAGTTTAGGGAGTTTAAATAATTGTAAGGTTAGAAAAATAATCTATGTAGCCTGGATATTTTTTAAATTAGTTTCTAGCTATTAAAACATAATTTTAAACGGTTTTACCCGTTCAAGAGCTGCTAAATAGGCGTTTTCATATGTTTAAGGGTTGTTTTTAAGTACTTTTAGATGTTTCCTGTATATTTTTATACCATTCAAGAACAATTCAGAGAAATTTTGGTCAAATATTTCCCCTACATTTTAATATCATTATTACTCCGACTTCTCCTATACAACTTATGTATTAGCCGTGACCGTGAATCACGTTGGTACGTGTAACGGACTACTGGTAATTACCTAATATAGTTTAGCATTTCTATCAATAAACGTTGTAACTTTAGATTTAAACTGCAAATTTATGACGGCTAAATGATTGTTCGGTTGGAAAAATAATCTATGCACCTCTATTTCCTACTAATTTGATTTCAAAAGGTGCATGCATGATGGGTTAATATCCTATCTCTGGCTTTAAATTATATTTTAGCATACAAGCCATACTAATGTATGTATGGTAACCTACCTAAATTAATTTCAATCGTTAATATCGCCTTATGACCTTCTAACTATGAGTAACTATTTTGTCTATTAATTGTAATGGAATTTAATTAGAACCATCCTTTTCTAGCTTGTGTGTTAGTTCCCTCTATAGTTTAAACCTTTCTATGAAACGATGATGCATGCCTACCTCTAATAAAAAAAGCCAGGTAAAGGTTCATATAGCTCAGTGGTAAGAGCGGATAATTAGTAATCCTATGGTTAGCAGATCGAATCCCGCCTAATGTTTAAACCTTTTTTCTAATGGAAATTAAAAATTATTAGGATACAATGATGTAGCCAGATTTACCAAGCGCCCTCTAACGCTTCAGCCGCTAGACTAGTACCACAGCCGGACTCAAGATCTAACGTAGGTTTTGCTAGTACTCTAGTAAGGGGGCATTGACCCCGAGGTCTCGAGAGTTATACCAACTATCCGCTAGGTGGCACCGCTAAATGGCTCCGCGCGATGGTAAGGCGTGGTCCTTAAAATGTGCCACTTTTTGCAAAACATTTTCTTATGGGAATTTACATGTAAAAAAGTGCCAAAATGGGGTTACAGTCACATTACTTAGTCTATTCTATTCTTCTAGATTTTAGGTTTTTTATTAGGTCGCAAACCCTCATTGTAAAAATAAAATGTGTGAAACTTCACGAAAACATGTCGGCACCGTCACCCTATGTCCATATGCATGCGCCAAAAATGCACACAAAAACGGCATTGATGCAACGGTAAAGGAAATAAAGCACGACGTACGTCGGCCGACTAATCAGAGCCCCAGTCACCACAGTTTATTACGCGGTCCCAACTTGAGCTTCTACGTGTTGGTCGGTACACATTGTAGATGCAATATTTGGAGCTCAATTAGGCGTTTTTACGTGTTTCTTCTAAGTTAAATTAAATTGATCGCAATTGGAGTATGGCAGCTTGTTCTGTATTTATTTTTTAATATTTCCTAAAGCTACGTTATTGGGAGATGAGAGATTGTTATTTATTATTTTTTAATTCGGCAGGGAGGGCGGCATTCCAGAACCTTGATGGGTAAATGTTGAAAAGTGGGGTACTTCACCTATGGAGCAACAGCCATGGAGTTGGTCAAAGGTTTTTAAAGAACTTTTACACTTTTTATGTAAAAAAGATTACATACAATAAAATCCCAAGCGGGACAGATGATTTTTTTTTATATAATAGCTGTTTTTTTTTATCTCCAGGGGAAATACTGCTCTCAGGGAAATTACACCTATGCAGAATTACTGTTTTCGCCAATAAGAGTAAATTATTAATATTTAACAACATTATACTCATATAGTAAAGGTAACATATTATGTGCATCCCTCAGGTTTCAAAGTTTAAACACATATTATAATTATATCTAGCTAGTGTTAAACTAGTTTTTAAACCTTTTACTTTTATTTTATAAAAATATACTCCATAGGCATGTAAAGTATAGTAAAAACCAAGCAAAATTTTAACGCGTTTAGGTTAAGTTCTATCATATTTGACATAAATTGTGTGCAATATATGTCAAACATGACAGAACCTAACCTAAATGCGTTAAGACTTTGCTTGGTATTTACTATAAGAAAAATTTATATGAGACAACTAGTTTCATATTGCAATAATTCATCATTTTGAAATTATACTTTATTACAAGGATTACTGTTGAAATTTTATGTTTTTACATTTAAAAAACATCTTCAGCTCTAGGGAATTTACAAAAAAAATTCTTTCTCCTTTTGTAACCAATTCAGGTACCTAATGACAAGGAACATAGAATTTGGTAGAGTGTCACATTTATTATCATAATTAACCTTAAATAACATATCGTTATAATCACATAATTTTATAAATGTAACGTTTATTTCTTCCTCTATATCTCCTGAACATTTTGCTGCATATCTATTGTATTTCTTAATCCTATTTCCACTTAATTTTACTGGTACAAAATTGCCCGGCAAACACAGCTTATTACAGCTAGATAACACTGCTGGGTCAGGATTTTTAGCAGATGATTTACTGAAATGTCAGTTTTTTTTTTCGACTTCCGAATTAATGATATCAATGACTAAAGCTTTAAATGTTACATTACTATAATCAAGCTTACCCATATCGCAACTTAGAGACTTGATTCCTTCTTAGATGGTGATCCCTTGTATTTACTACTTGCGAGGTTCTCGAGCAAGGTTTATGTGCGTGGTTCCGCTATTGGTGGACTTGCTAAGGCTACCCGCCCACAGCAAGTCCATTGGTTTGGCTTCCCTGTCTACTTTAATGCAAAAGGCAAATTCACACTTATTTGAATTATTTGTCTGATATAATATCCCCCCTCTCTTATTACTTAACGGACACTAACTCTGTCGTCCTTTCGGCAGCCAGTATTCTTCACTCTTTTTTTTTTTAATCTAGGTTCATCTTCAGCTAAAGAGTTTCTATGTATTTATTTGTGTTTTTTTAAATCTTATTTGTCTTTAAAACCACCTACCTACCTTACTAAGTGGATGTCTTCATTTGTTATGTTTCTAATCAACCATTTGCTCTATCAGTTTGCGAATTCCGCCCTGGCAGGTTTTGGAAAAAAATTGGATTGTACTCGATTCTCTTACTTAACGTTCCATCATTACGCATCTCTTCTTTAAGATATTTCACCGAACATTGTGAAGCCTCGTTCTCTCGAAATGCCAACTCATAGGACATTACATGAAACAATTTTTCTGGAGTCCATCTTGGGTGTGTCTTCGTCATATAAATTTGCCATTTTAAACCACTTCTGGTATATAAAAGCTGAGGGACTGTCACACCAAACTCCTTCAGATATTTTTCCTGGATGAGCTTTGCCGTTATATCCCACATGGTTTTCACTACACTCTCCTTGTGACCCATCTTTTTTCTCATATTGTTTTCCCCATCTTTCAAAATTAGAGAAAGTTTCTTGGTTGTCTTATTTATGTCCAAAACGTATCGTTTTCATTCAAAAAATCTTGAAACTGCCTCCATATAAAATATGTTTTAGTAGATCTTCTAGTATTTTATGGAGTAAGATTTTCTATGGATGGGATGGAAATATTTTTTGTGTCTGTTGCTTTGTTATTAATCTTGTCATGGAAACGACAATAGCGACCAAGCGGATGTTTTTTTGACATAGTTAGCAGTGGTCACTTTATTGCATGGCATGGAATTGATGTATTTAGAAAAGTGAAGTTTTAAATTATTTTAAAATTTGATTAATGAAATTCGTGAAATACCTACAACTATGCAGTAGCAATAAATCGGTATTTTTTTAACAAATTTGCTCTTATAATAACCGTTTCAAAAATTTATTGGAACTTATATTCTAAATATTGTAATAAATGGGGCAGGCTTTTTAAATATAACCGAATTTATCATATTGGGAACTACCATCCTGAATTAGAACCTACTAAAAATATAACTATTTAATATTCAATATTAAAACCATCATAGAATGTCATAATTCAAAAGAAGAAGGAAGGCAAAAAGTTTTGACACAAACAGATGGATGTAAAGCCATTACAAACAATTCGTTTATTTGCCTGTCGACGGCTGATTATGTTATCTTTGTTTCGATAATTTGAATAAAAACAAACAGTTTAGAAGCACAAAACAAGGCTCGAGACACACCAGGGAGTATCGCACTGTGGTCCCAAGTTTTCAAAAATCGGAAATAATTGATGATCTTTCAAGATTCTTGTTAATGCATTATGTTTTATTGGTAATAAGGGTGAAGGTCCACCTACCTATTCCCAGAATTCCAGGTCAAGATATTATTTGTGCCGGCTATAGAGCCCTAAACTTTCTGTACAATTTAGTCTTAGGTATATTTTGCCTCGAGTGCGGTTTTTATTTATATATTTGGTGATGGAACTTTGTTTTTGTTTTGTTTATGTTTGTGTTTATAAATCCACCAGAAGAGGCAGGCCATAAATTTCAAACCACAAATCGCTCACTGGGTGCAATAATGGCACATTAAAAAATTGTAAGTTTTAAGAAAATCAACAATTTGTAATCTGGAAATTAAATATATTGAGTTTTAAAGAAACTGTCTCATTTAATTAGAAAAATTAATAATAAATTATGTTGAATATTTAAGGTCGAATGGTATTGCACTTTATTTTTTTTATTCAAACTGTAAATATTTTTATTAAATTGGAAAATATTAAGTTGTGCCGTTGTTGACTTTTACGTACATACGTCACTTCATTAAATAAAATGGTCTATTTTAATAATTAATTTTGATTAAAAATATGTGTTTCTGTTTTAACAATATTTTATTGCAAAAAGGAACAGGAACAGGTTAAAAAAGTTTGAACATGAACTAATAGTCTAGCTTTTAACAATAAATAACGACACATAAATAAAGTATTTACAATTGAAAAGGCAATACTGGCACAACTAAACTTATTTTACAAAAATTAGCAATAAAATATAAAATAATAACATGCAATATTGACACCACCTGTAATATGCCACCGTTGCATTATTAAAAATGTAAAATTTGTTCCAACTTATCGTATTAAAATTCAAGTGCCACTGTTGTCTACGTACTCGATCAAAAAATCGCGAAATTCAATAGTGACACTAGTGCCATCTAGCGAGTTCCACTAGAGATAACTTTATGCCACTATTATTAGTGTGACAAATAAGGTATTCAAGGTAATATGGTATCACTCATTCAATATGACCAATTATTGAGATGTGCCACTATTGCACCCAGTGAGCGAAATGGTAAATTTTCTCTCTTTCGAACAAATTATTAATATCCAGTTTTTTTTACTCTCGCGCTATGTATTGTAGTATGATTGGTTTGATGTCACAAGCAAACTTTAATCGCTTCTCTTGAATCCAGAGGATTCAATCAAAAACACATTTCTGTATGAACTGTGGGCCTTTTGATGGTATTGTTAAAACTGGGATTTGTGACTGAGACTTTGTAGGTAGTCACGGGGATTGAAACGTTGCCGACAGTAAAATTAAGAGAAGTTACTTTTTGAAAATAAAATAAACACTTATTGTACAATAAACAACGATATAATATAATTTGGAATTATCGAATACATTAGAGAATTTTAAATTTTACCTTATACAGTGACCGGCAGAAAGTACGCACCAAAGGGGATTTTTTTTTATTTCAAAGCTTACCAAATTTTTTTGGCGGTGGAAAAGTTCTGCATGCTCTTAAACAAAGAAGAGCATAGACAAAACTGGTAAGTATTGCGCTATATACGAGGGAGAGGTGAAAACGTTAAATTCACTCAAGAATAAAGTGCCCTTATTTTTCACTGTAGATTTTTTTTTTATTAGGAAATGTTGTTTGCACTTAAAAGTTGTCCATAAATACTAAATTTCAGCTCGGTAGCACAAAAAAAGTGTTTTTAGTTTTTTTTTGACTCCCCCTCGTATAACGAATCGATAGAAGCTATGCAACCTATAAATTCAATTTTTTAACAGCTCTTGGGCAATTAGACACATAACTTACTTAAATTTGTTTAAATACGCGAGAACTGGACGCTTAATAAAAAAACGTCAAAAATAATCTAACTTTTCTGGTGCACACCCTACATTATTCAATGGATAAGCGAAATAACTTTATGCAAAACAAATGATGGGTTCCTTCATACATTTAACAATATTTTGCCGTTCCCAATTTTTCAAAAACTCTTAAACCCATTGATTCATGAATTAAAGTTTAAACCCTTACAATCAAATTCGTTTTCATTTAAATTTAGTTGCCATGAAAAATATTTATATTTGTGCTACCGAGCTGAAATTTGGTATTTATCGATAACTTTTAAGTGCAAACAACATTTCCTAATAAAAAAAAATTCCACAGTGAAAAATAAGGGCAATAATTTATTCTTGAGTGAATTTAACGTTTTCACCTCTCCCTCGTATATGGCGCAATATTTACTAGTTTTGTCTATGCTCTTTTTGTTTAGGGACATGCAGAACTTTTCCACCGCCAAAAAAATTTGGTAAGTTTTGAAATAAAAAAAAATCCCCTTTGGTGCGTACTTTCTGCCGGTCACTGTATAAAACATTATTACGTGATGAAATCATACTTTAATTAGTATACAGGGGGGTTAGCATTTGGAGGGGCACTTATAAAGTTCCCATTACTAATGGTGGGGACTCGACACCCCGACCGTTGACAGGCGGGTCTATTCCCTTGTATAGCTTCTGAATAGTCAGCAAATACGTAGGTAAAAAATTTACTGTAAGTTTAGCCATTATACAGGGCGATAAACAAGTTAATGAAGAAAATGTTGGGAATGGGATTTAATTGCTGAAATGAAATTCCTGCAAATTTTGGTTCGTTACAATATTAGTTTACGCTTAAGAGCATTAATTTTCATGCAAGTTCCCTATTCAATTGGGCGACGCGGAAGTTTAAAAATCTCCTTCTAACATCCTATAAGTAACAGGGTGGCCCATTAATAAGGGAGGCCGGCTTTATCTCGGAAACCATTAATCGTACAGCTTTTGGAAAAAAAAATTTTATGAGTAAAGCGGTCATGAGAAAATTCTGGAAATTACTTTCAAGTTTCTCATTTCGCCGCAAGGGGGCACAATTGAAAATTAGTTTTTTAAATTTTAAATTTCTCCTAAAATTCCCATATTAAGGTATAACTCTGATTATATCATTGGAAAGCTTAGACAATTCTGCATCATTTTGGTTTAAGGCTTGTTGGCGTACCGACCTTGCTAAGAGTGGGGAAAGACATTTTGAAAGTGTAAACATTAAAATCGCTGTAACTTCTAAACGACTTATCCGATTTTACTAAATTTAAGCTTGTTTGGAAGGGAAATGTAAGTACCTTCAATCGTCTTGTCCAGCAGTACACGATAGTGTTTAATAAAATTGCTAGAGGGCGCAATTTGTAATAATAACAGTTTTTTTGATTTTATCCAGAAAATTCAAATCATACGGTATAACTATGACATCATATTCGGAAAGTAGATTAAATTTGCAAGAAAAAATGTAAAGACCGCAGTTCGATATTGTTGTTCGTTTCAGAATTATTGCCAAAACAATAACTTTTAATTCAAATTGCGCCCTCTAGCAATTTTATTAGAAACTATTGTGTACCATTGGATATGACAATTAAAGGTACTTACCTTTTCCTTCCAAAAAAGCTTAAATTTACTAAAATCGGATTAGTTTTTCAGAAGTTACAGCGATTTTAATGTTTACACTTTCACTTGATAAGAGTGGGAGAAGCTATTGAAAGTGTAAACATTAAAATCGCTGTAACTTCTAAACGACTTATCCGATTTTACTAAATTTGAGCTTGTTTGGAAGTACCTTTAATTGTCGTATCCAATGGTACAGAATAGTTTTTAATAAAATTGCTAGAGGGCGCAATTTGTAGTAAAAATTATTGTTCTGGCAATAACTCTGAAACGAACAAAGATATCGAATTCATTGGTAGCTGTAGTAATAGATAGTTGTAACAAGAATTATTTAGCAATGTTCTACAATTTAACAAGTTTCACAAAATATTTTAAATTATTTAACAAAATATCATCTATGCAGTAAGTATTAAAAAAAAATTTATCAGTCACTATTTTGTTTTTTAAATAAATAATTTTTTAATGATTTTTTAAAATTTTTCAAAGAACTCTGTGATTTAATTGAATTATTCAGATTGTTATATTCACTTAATCCTTTATGGAAAACCGATTTATATGTTAAATGTTTTGATACCCTACTTAGACAAAAATCGTTTTTATATCTGGTTGAATAGCTATCATTTTCAAAATTTTGAGTTAAAAAATCTTTTAAATGGGAAGGTAGTAAGTTATTTTGTAGTTTAAAAATAAAAGTACAGATCAAAAGAAATACTAAATTTTTAACATTTAACCACTGAAGTTTCTCTAGCATTAAATTTATTTTCGTATATTTATCCACATTTAAAATTATACGCATAGCTTTATTTTGCAAAACTTGGAGTCTATTAAAGACTCCATCATTTGCTGTGTAGAAAATAGTTGAACAATATAAAAAATGAGGTAAAATTATAGTGTTGTAAATTGTTTTTCGTGAAAATAAACTTAAATTTTGACCAATTCTTTTTAAATAATTATTTTTTTTTCCAATTTTAGATACAAGATTTTCAAAATGTAATTCAAATTTTAATTTAGAATCTAAAATTACTCCCAAATATTTAAAAGAGTGTATAATTTCTAATTTTTTATCATCAATAAAAATATTTATATCTATATTATTCACGTTATTTCCAATAACCATAAATTTTGTTTTAGAAACATTTAATTTTAATTTATTTACCTTTAACAAGTTTGATATAGTTTTAAATTCAAAATTTAAAATTTCTATACATTCAAGAATATTTTTACCCTTTATATACAATAAAGTATCATCCGCAAACATTTGAATAAAACTTTATTTCAAAATATTTGGCATATCATTTATATAAAGAATAAATAATAATGGACTTAAAATGCTACCTTGTGGTACCCCAATATTATTATATTCCTTTTTAGAAAATTTTTTAAAACCATTTATAAACAACTCCCAACAAACATGAATTGAGGGATTTTAAATGGGCCATTGATGGTATTGATGGTTTCTTGCTGTTGCAAATAAGCCAACTATGGTCCATTTATTTTTTTTAATTGGCTGACCGTTATATTTTTGCCATTTAAAGAACATTAACAATTGAACGTTGGCAAAATTGTGATTTATTGCCGGCAAAGGAACTGAAATGGTTTAACGTTGGTAAAAAGTGAAGCCATCATGTATGACGTGTATTGTCGTTTCCCGGCTCCCGCTTTGGTAGGTTCGGACGGTTTGGTAGTTTAAGGTTAGGTATTTGCGACGAACAACGGCGACGAACATGTATGGTGACGATGTGCTGTTTAGTTTAAATATATTTGTAATCGATCTAAACGGTAAGTTTTTATAGTGATAACAGTGATTGGGGAAGATATTAGTGAAAGCTTAGACAAAAAACAGCATGCTATATGTGTTTTTCTTTTAATTTACAGGTTTGGGTCGGTGAGATCATTCAGAGTTTTTAAAGCATGTCTCAACTCAAGAAACAAAAAAGTGAGTATTTCTAAACTTTTTTCTTAATAATAGATATAATAATAATGCCATTACCAGAAACTAGAGGTATTTATAAAAAGTATGGTGCTAGACATTCTAGGAGATTTCTTAAACAAAATGTTAAGCGAATTGTTGACTCGGTTAAAACACAAGTTATCGCACCTCAATATTATATAAGTAATTTTATCAACACCAAGCCCTACGTATTTCATTGCAGGCCTTCTTGGATGAAAATATTTTTTGCTCTCTCAGTATAAGTCTTTACTAGAACCTGTGTGTTCGGGTTTATTTATTTTTATCTATATTACACTACGTTTTACGCAAGTTTTTGGGGAGTAAATATTTCTTATAGATTTTAGAAAAGAGGTTCTGCGTCTTTAATTTTGTACAATGAATTGCAGATACACGGTAAGAAACAACCTTTTGGCCCACAATACTACGCAGCAAGAAATATATACTGTTATAAAGCAGTGGCTGAGGGGAGCTATAGACCGAGGAGGTGGTCGACAGCGAAGGCAGAAGGTAAAATTTCACTTTTTCTGTTACATATAAGAGGTGAGATTACAGAAGGCCCTGCAGGTCAACTTGCAGATGCAAGTTATTTAGAATATTGCCTATTCTTCTCTTTTTAAATTACTGTGGCAATAAATAGTCTAATTTGCATTGGCAAGTTGACCTGCTTGACTGTAGTCAGTAGGAAGTTCGCAAGCGTTTATATATTTTAAACCACTGAAGGTAATAATAATTAGAAACTAATAGCAAAACTTCTCTAAATACTTCTATGAACCCTTTATATTTTTACAGTTAACTGATTAAATTACCTACACTTTGGGTTTCATTTAGCACCAAAAGTTAACTTATATTTTTGAACGCGTTTTAAGAAATTTTAAATTTATTAAAAATACAGATATTGCACAAAACGATTGACAAAAAAATGTGACCGCAACAAGCACCCCTTCAGGGGATATATTATGTACCTACATGTAAAGTTTATTATTATTTTTGTTAAGCTTATTAACCAAGTAAAAATGACGTTGTACAATTTATTCCAATATTTATTAAAAGGGAAATATGAATTGCTATTCAACTCTTAAAAGAGGCTGTGACCTATGAGGTCTGGCCAAGTAAACGCCACCTAACTCATAGTAGGTAGTCTAAACTCCTTTTGAGCGGCTGCATTATGGTAATTTTATTTAATTTAATATATTGTAGTCACATATCATGTGTTTTTAATTAATACAACTAAATAAACTTACCTAATCAACATTATATTTAATGCACCTACCCAACAAACATGAATAAATGGCCCCTTAATGGAAACGCAAACAGTTGCCACCATTGAACTGTTGGGCATTTAAATAGCAACCATTTATGGACCACCTACATTATGTCCGCTGGCTTCCTTATGGGCCATCAGTAGGATTGTGATTAAGGTGTTTTTGTGGTCCACCAAAGAACCATTAATGGCACACTTGAGGCTTAATACTGTAGGGCCATCACTGGTTAGTTTTCCATTTACCAATGAAGATACGTTACAGTTACTTTGTAAGGCCACTTAAGATCTGATTATGGCGCTCCAGTATTTAGCCTTTAAAAGTTAAGGCCAGTGGCGCATTCGCCAGTTTATTTTTTGATCAATATTTTGTATCCTTTTTCCCTTATCCAAAAAGTAGGGTAGCAATTACCTACAGTTTTAATATGTAGCCATTTTTATAGATGAATGAAAGTAAAAAACGAAATTTCGTGAAATTTATCCATATTTCTTTTTGTGCTTTTATTTATTTTTAAATTAAACTGTTAACTTTAAACTGCAGGTAATTATGCTCTGAAGGTATGTAGCCAATTTTTGTATAAAACGAAAAAGTAACGAAATATTGATCAAAAAAAGAAATGGCGAATACGTTTTAATTCTTAATGTAAACCAGAGGATGAGGCTTTTAAACAAAAAAAATTAAATAACAATATTATACATTAACAAGCCTCTATATTTATAAAGACAGTTTTATACATTAACATAAGGTAATAATCGTGAATATCGTCGCCTGATTCATTACTCATTTTCCTGCAAAAAAAAATATACAAAACTTGATCAAAAAAGCTCGAAATAACACACAGTCTAAGTGGTAACACCTAGGTGCATTACATATATTGTTGATTAAGTTTATTTAGTTGTATTAATTAAAAACACATGATATATGATATTAAATTAAATAAAATTACCATAATGCAGCCGCTCAAAAGGAGTTTAGACTACCTACTATGAGTTAGGTGGCGTTTACTTGGCCAGACCTCATAGGTCATAGCATAGCCTCTTTTAAGAGTTGAATAGCAATTTATATTTCCCTTTTAATAAATTTTGGGATAAATTGTACAACGGCATTTTTACTATGCCTTGGTTAATAAGATTAACAAAAATAATAATAAACTTTACATGTACATAATATATGCTTGTTGCGGTCAAATTTTTTTGACAATCGTTTTGTGCAATAAATTTAAAATTTCTTAAATCGGGTTCAAAAATATAAGTTAACTTTTGGTGCTAAATTAAACCCAAAGTGTAGGTAATTTAATCAGTTAGGTAACTGTAAAAATATAAAGGGTTCATAGAAGTATTTGGAGAAGTTTTGCTATTAGTTTCTATAATTATTATTACCTTCAGTAGTTTAAAATATATAAACGCCTGCGAACTTTCTACTGACTACAATCAAGCAGGTCAACTTGCAAATGCAAATTCGACTATTTATTGCCACAGTAATTTAAAAAGACAAGAATAGGCAATATTCTAAATAACTTGCAACTGCAAGTTGACCTGCAGGGCCTTCTGTAATCTCACCTCTTATATGTAACAGAAAAAGTGAAATTTTACCTTCTGCCTTTGCTGTCGACCATCTCCTCGGTCTATAGGTCCCCTCAGCCACTGCTTTATAACAGTATATATTTCTTGCTGCGTAGTATTGTGGGCCAAAAGGTTTTTTCTTACCGTGTATCTGCAATTCATTATACAAAATTAAAGACGCAGAACCTCTTTTCTAAAATCTATAAGAAATATTTACTCCCCAAAAAGTTACGTAAAACGTAGTGTAATATAGATAAAAATAAATAAACCCGAACACACAGGTTCTAGTAAAGACTTATACTGAGAGAGCAATTTGATCCAAGAAGGCCTGCAATAAAAAACGTAGGGCTTGGTTTAGATAAAATTACTTATATAATATTGAGGTGCGATAACTTATGTTTTCACCGAGTTAACAATGCGCTTAACATTTTGTTTAAAAAATCTCCTAGAATATCATACTTTTTTTAAATACCTACCTCTAGTTTCTGGTAATGGCATTATTATTATATCTATTATTAAGAAAAAAGTAGAAATACTCACTTTTTTGTTTCTTGAGTTGAGACATGCTTTGAAAACTCTGAATGATCTCACCGACCCAAACCTGTAAATTAAAAGAAAAACACATATAGCATGCTGTTTTTTGTCTAAGTTTTCACTAATATCGTCCCCAATCACTGTTATCACTATAAAAACTTACCGTTTATATCGATTACAAATATATTTAAAATAAAAAAACAGCACATATATCACCAAACACGTTCGTCGCAAATACCTAACCTTAAACTACCAAACCAAAGCGGGAGCCGCTAAATGACAATACACGTCATACATGATGGCTTCACTTTTTACCAACGTTAAACCATTTAAGTTCCTTTGCCGGCAATAAATCACAATTTTGCCAACGTTCAATTGTTAATGTTCTTTAAATGGCAAAAATATAACGGTCAGCCAATTAAAAAAAATAAATGGACCATAGTTGGCTAATTTGCAACAGCAAGAAACCATCAATACCATCAATGGCCCATTTAAAATCCCTCAATCCATGTTTGTTGGGCTAGGTGTTACCACTTAGACTGTGTGTTTTTCGAGCTATTTTGATCAAGCCTTGTATATTGCTTTTTTTTGCAGGAAAATGAGTAATGAATCAGGCGACGATATTCACGATTATTACCTTATGTTAATGTATAAAACTGTTTTTATAAATATAGAGGCTTGCTAATGTATAATATTGTTATTTAATTTTTTTTGTTTAAAAGCCTTATCCTCTGGTTTACATTAAGAATTAAAACGTATTCGCCATTTCTTTTTTTGATCAATATTTCGTTACTTTTTCGTTTTATCCAAAAATTGGCTACATACATACCTATGTTCAGAGCATATAATTACCTGCAGTTTAAAGTTAAGAGTTTAATTTATAAACAAATAAAAGCACAAAAAAAAATATCGATAAATTTGACGAAATTTCGTTTTTTACTTTAATTCATCTATAAAAATGGCTACATATTAAAACTGTAGGTAATTGCTACCCTACTTTTTGGATAAGGAAAAAAGGATACGAAATATTGATCAAAAAATAAACTGGCGAATGCGCCACTAGCCTTAACTTTTAAAGGCTAAATACTGGAGCGCCATAATCAGATCTTAAGTGGCCTTACCAAGTAACTGTAACGTATCTTCATTGGTAAATGGAAAACTAACCAGTGATGGCCCTACAGTATTAAGCCGCAAGTGTACCATTAATGGTTCTTTGGTGGACCACAAAAACACCTTAATTACGATCCTACTGATGGCCCATAAGGAAGCCAGCGGACATAATGTAGGTGGTCCATAAATGGTTGCTATTTAAATGCCCAACAGTTCAATTGTGGCAACTATTTGCGTTTCCGTTAAGGGGCCATTTATTCATGTTTGTTGGGCTCCCCTTAATCCATACTGATATAATTTTTTTAATAATAAATCCCTATCAATTGTTTCGAAAGCACGTTTAAAATCCAAAAATACTGCCAATACAACTTCATTTTTGTCAACGCTTCGTTTCCAATTTTCAATTACATACTGGACTGCCGTTTCTGTTGAATATCCTTTTCTAAAACCTCCTTGCATATTTACTAAAATTTTGTTTTCTTCAATAAATTCGAGTATCTGTTCATAAACTGTCATTTCTAATAATTTTTTAATATCCCATAATATATTAATTGGCCTCATTTTACAGCTTTTTTTGTATTTTTGATTTTTGGAACTGGTGTTATAAAATAACATTTTAGATCTTCAGGTATTTCTCCATATTTTAGGCAGTTATTGATTAACCTTAATATAATTTCACCTGTGCTTGTTAATGTTTCTTTCATTACTTTTTTTGAGCAAATTTCAATATAATAATTATTTGATTTGAGTTTGTTAATTTTAAATATTATTTCCCGTAATGAAACTTGTAAGCACAAACATGTAGCAATTTTAGGAAATAATATTTCGTCACGTGAACAAACCAACCAGTGGCGGAACTACCGGTGTTCAATGTGTGCGAAGCACACGGGCACGGGCTAAAAAAGGGCCCGGGAGCAGAGCCCCAAAAACATAAAAATGCAAAACAAAATGTTCTCATAGAAAAAAAATGCAATACTCCGGAAACTTATTCGCAAAACTACTCTACTCAATACTTTTATAGATAGTAACTGAAATAATCACATAAAACGGCCTTTATTTTTTTTTTATTGTTTTTATTAAACCGCAATTCTCAATACCGCCATTTAGTTAAAGGGCGGTGTTTGTGTCGGCGATTATTGAAGTTGGATAAGAGAAATTAGGAATTTCTACGATTTAGTTGGAAGCGTCTATGATTTTTTTGGACAAAGCATTTAACGGTGGGCACTTTTGCAAAGTGTTACTAATGCCAAAATAACTATAAAAAAAAATTGACACCCACTCGATGGTCATCGAGACACGATGCATTAGAAGCTCTTGGTTCTAGATATGTGGATATTTTAAAAACACTGGCAAAAATAATTTTAACCTCTACAAATAAAGCGGAAGTTAATAAAGCAAAGTGTTTAAGAAAACACTTGGAAAAATTTGAAACCGTTTTTTTTATTGTTTTTCAAAATAAAATTTTAAAGAATATACAGGGTGGCCCTTTAGTGTGGCAAAGTACAATAGCTCCGTTACTATTTCAAATACATTAAAAATATTAATACAAAAGTTGAAGGGCAGTAAGTGACTTATAACGTAAAATTATTTTTAACTTTATAGGGTGGCTCGAAAAAGCGGAACAAAAAAAATGTACTTTTTTCAAATGGAACACCCTGTATATTTTTTCATTTTTAAATTCTACATAGAATTATAATTATTTTTTATGAAATACATTATTAGTCTATACTTTATAGTTTCCGAGATATTGACTGTTGAAAAGTGACATTTTTGAACTTTGACAGCTTCTAACTTTCTAACAGTACGTCTTAGAGCAAAACGGCTTACATGTCCCTATCTTCAATTTTTATTATCTTCCCAAAAAAATCAACTTCCAGTTAAACCGGAACAACTATATTTCCTGCTTTCGAGTAACATCCGGTTTAACCGGAAGTTGATTTTTTTGGGAAGATAATAAAAATTAAAGATAGGGACATGTAAGCCGTTTTGCTCTAAGACGTACTGTTAGAAAGCTAGAAGCTGTCAAAGTTCAAAAATGTCACTTTTCAAGAGCAAATATCTCGGAAACTATAAAGTATAGACTAATAATGTATTTAATAAAAAATAATTATAATTTAATATGGAATTTAAAAATGAAAAAATATACAGGGTGTTCCATTTGAAAAAAGTACATTTTTTATTGTTCCGCTTTTTTGAGCCACCCTATAAAGTTAAAAATAATTTTACGTTATAAGTCACTTACTGCCCTTCAACTTTTGTATTAATATTTTTAATGTATTTGAAATAGTAACGGAGCTATTGTACTTTGCCACACTAAAGGGCCACCCTGTAGATGCATTGTCAAAACGTTTAAAAAAAAAGAGCAAACTATTGAAGCTGCGTCTAAAATGTTTACCACCGCCACTGAAATCATAAATCAAATGAGAAATAATTTTGATGTAATTAAAACGGACGCTATTATTTTGGCTAGGCAACGGGGCACTACTCCTGATTTCGAAAACAAAAGGATATCAAGACCAAAAATAATTTTTGATAATGTTAATAACATTTATTAAGTTCAAACAAGTGATGATATGTTTCGATAAAATATGTTTTTTAAAACTATAAATATAATTACAGCTCAATTAAAAAATCGAAGTTCTGGCCTTTACAAAATTTCTTCTTATTTTCGCGTTTTGTTCCCCAACGTTTTACCGTAGTATTACGAGATCCTTCTCTTTCTGATAAGGATATTTACGATATGAGTCAAGCCCTGCATCTTTAATATCTAGTAGATATCGCTGATACAATTGCATCGCAAGTGCTTTCATTTAGAGAATGTTTTAAGAATGATTTAGATAATTTAACTTCTATTTTTGATTTATTAGATTTTATATTGGTAAAAAATTATTATTCATCTTCCAGTTTTAGTGAAATTGTAACTGCATGCATTATTTTTTTGACCATCCCTATTTCGGTTGCATTAGCTGAACGGTCTTTTTCCAAATAAAATTTAATTAAAACTTATTTAAGAAATTGCATGACCGATAAAAAATTATCAGTTTTAGCAATTATTTCGATCGAAAATGAGGAAGCTTAAAAAATTGGCATTTCTAATCTGATTTCAAACTTTGCGCATGTAAAAGCAAGAAAAAAAATGTTTTTATATGGTTATCAATTATAATACTCCGTATCATAATGGGGGCCCGGCAAAGTTTTCGCACACGGGTCCGTGGCTACGTTGTTCCGCCACTGAAACCAACGAACCAAAAAAATTGATACTATTCTTATTTTCAGATGTTAGACGACAACGCTCCACCTAATTCCCTTCCTATTCCGTCTAGACAGCAATCAGCGCAGTCCATATTGCCTTTAAATCAAATCGGTGCAGGCAATTCACGCCCAGAAATGAATAACCAAACAAGATTGGAACCCAATGTATTAAACGATTTGACCAAGCAAAATATTGATGCCGTGACGGTAGCCAACTTCGGTTGGGAACAAATTATAAATGGACCACTACTCCCTTTTGTTAAAAAGGAATCTGAACATTACTTGGCATGGTATATCGCTGTTGAAAAGGTGTTCAAAATCATTTTAGATATGTTTTCGACCGAAATGCTATACTGTATACCGATGAAGGTGACCCCAATGGGTATGTCCGAAGCTACAGCCTTTAATGAAATAAATATAAAGCATTGCGATAGAGGCCTTGTTGGAAGTTATGTTTTTACCGACGGAGATCCAATGTTACATTTTGAAGACGTAAGGAAAGTTGTTAATTATTATCAAGCATGCCGCAATTCAGTGTTTCACGGATTGAAAGATAACAATCTCTTCGGCTTCATCCGAGTCGATAATGAAACCGAAATACCATTTATTTGGGAGGGTAGGCAAAAGCTGGTTCCTTTGTTTTATTTCGAAGGAATTGATGCGAATGTGGCAACTCTCAAGGATCCTTGGAAACTGGGATATTTTAAATTTTGTTTTAAAGTACAGAAGATTCGACGGGACCTTTATAATAACCATTTTCTCGAAGTTATTAGTTTTGAACAAGCAGAAAAACTGTTCCCGGCAAGGTCGACCTTTGAGCTTTGCTGGCCTAAAAGTGTTAATCAAGATCTCATAAATCGTGAGAGGCAAGTAAACCTGGGACTATCAGAGAGTCAGGAGAAGCCACACTCTGTACGTGGTAATCGACTGGGCACTTTGGGACCTGCAACAACGAGCTCTATTAATTGTCTAACTGGAAATACACATAGACAACCAACGGGTTTGGAATACAATAGCAGCGATCAAAATTTGGCAACCATTAGTATTGTCCCCGTAGCAGGATCGAAGCCTTCAGATGTAATTTTACAAGATCCTAGAGTAGCGAAAGAGGTTCCTTATCAACAATCAAGCTTGGAAATAAGTTTACAAAGTTCTAACGATTATTTAGCTACCAAAAAACTTCAGCAATTAGCCACTGGTTCAATACCAGTTTTAACAGTCACAAATTTGCATGACAGATTTTATATTAACAGATCAGTTGAGGAAGATCTCATAACAAATGTGCCTCGAAGGTAATTAAAATTTTATTTAAAAAAATAGATTTTAATAGCCCCACTCATGGGTATCCTTAGCGAACCATTTAGACCAGGCATGGGCAACCTTTTTTTGTAGGGGGCCGAATCGAATAATTTAATGTTGATCAAGGGCCAATAGAAAAAAGTCGATAATAATAGTAATAATATTTATTAAAAATGATATTTTATAGATATATACATAAGCATACCTAGAGTTTTTATTATAATAAAATATTGAAAAAATAAAACTTAAACTCATAAACTTTGACAAAGAAATAACTAAATAACTTAAGCATACCTAGCAATTTATTACAATAAAATATCGAAAAAATTAAACTTAAACTCATAAACTTTAACAAAGAAATAACTAAATATTTTCTTATACTTAGTCTTATAGTGATACAACTCTAATGAGAAACTTGGGATTGCCTTTCTTTTACCAGGACTTCAATATCGGGTGGAAGTGATGTTGTTGCTACGCGTAATGTGTTTTCCAAATTAGTATCAATAATCCTTGATCTGTTCTTCGACTTAGTGTTATTCATTCTTGAAAATAATTGCTCACAGCAATAAGTACTGCCAAAGAGGGACATTATTTTACAAACAAAATTAATTAAATTTGAATATTTGTCTTTCGAAACATATTTCGCGTAAAAGTCTTGCAGTGGTACCTTATGAAATAGATTTTTCAGAACATCATCTGCCTGAAGTTCAATTAACTCCATTTGAAGGGATATTTCCACTTGCTCCACGTCCACGTTGAAAGGAGTCATGAATATTTGTAATTGAAGTTCACGTGAACAGAAATCCTGAAATCTAAGTGTAAATTCTGTATTCAATGAAGATAGTTCCTGTGCTAAGGCATTTTTTATCGAAATTTTTATAAGCAGCCAGGGTAGGAAAATGATAAGTATTTCCCATAAGAATCTGATTTTCCCATAACCGAAGTTTGCTTTGAAAAGACATCAACCAAAAATGCAAAATCTGATAACCATGCATCATCTTCCAAAGGTTGGACCAGTTCGGGTCTGCCCTTCATTTCCATGAAAGTTTGAACTTCTTCTCTTAATTCATAAAATCGCTTCAACATCTTGCCCTTACTGAGCCAGCGAACGTCACAATAAAAAATAATGTCTCCATATTCTGTTTCCAAGTCCTGCAGGAATGGCTGGAACTGGCGGTGATTCAAACCTCTTGATTTAATAAAATTTACACATTAAACAACTGTCTCCATTACGTGCTTAAATTTTAATGATTTAGCACACAGGCTTTCTTGGTGAATTATACAGTGAAATGTAAACAAATTATTAACGTCAATATTTTTCTGTGATAATTCTGATTTTATTTTAGCAAATACTCCCACACTGTTTCCTACCATCGCAGGAGCTCCATCAGTAGTGACACCGCTTAACTTTTCCCAGTTCAGATTGAAAGCATCAAAAACATTAACAATTTCTTTATAAATATCTTCTCCCCTTGTAGTATCTTTCATGGCTCGTAGCGCGAGCAAATCTTCTGTTATTTTCAAATTTTGGTCGACTGCACGAATTAATATTGCTAGTTAAGCTGTATCAGTTTTATCGGTGCTTTCGTCCAATGCTATGGAAAATGCAACACACTTTTTTACAACTTCTCCAAGAGCAACTTTTATGTTTTCGGCCATTGCATCTATTCGTCTTGTGACTCTTCTTCTGGATAAACTAACTTCTGCGAACTTTTTTCTTTTTTCTGGGCACAAGATATTTGCCAATTCGATTAAGCATTCTTTCACAAATTCGCCTTCTGAGAACGGCTTCGAATATTCCGCCACTTTCTTACTAATAATATAACTTGCCCGAACGACATCTTCAGCTTCTTCACTGCGTTTAACAAAAATATTTTATTGACCGGCTAAATTCTTTCTTAACTTCTCGATTCTGTCACTTCTTAGTTGCCCTGTTAAACTTTCATATTTTTGCAAATGTTTCGTGTTATAATGTCGCCTCGTGCAAAATAAAGAAATGAACTACGGCCGTGTCAGATGTATAGGAAACCAATTCGCAATAAAAAAATACCTACATACGAGTTGTTAACGGGTAATAGAAAAGGAGTTTACAAACAAATTCTACTTTTACACATTTCCATGGCGGGCCGGAAAAGATCCACTGGAGGGCCGCATTTGGCCCGCGGGCCGTGGGTTGCCCATGCCTGATTTAGACAGTCAATTGAACAGAGTAAAGTAAATTAAATCAATTCTTCTTCTCTTAGGTCTCCGCAAGTTGCTACCAGCCCAGGAGTTCGGCAAACTAGTCCATTCCTGATGGCAGCAACTGAACCTGTCCAGAGATACGCGCAGAGTAGTCATGTTATGTCTACTGGGTCATCAAGCAATCCCGTTCAGGAAACATATATGTCACATCAAAGTTTTCCGCCTCAGCAATCAAATATGTATCAAGGACAGTTTGTTAACCATTTTAATAGTCAGCAGGGAACGGCTGATAATAATGCAGGACATTTATTAGGTAGGTCACCTACCATTACACACAACAGTGTTGATATTCAGCAGCAACATTTAGTGCAACCGTCTCTTGGGGACCAACAGGTGCGAGGCAAGAATAAAAAGTTGTCAAGGCATAAAACTGTCTCTCAAGTAGAATCAGCCTTACGGGGTTTAAATGATTCTGCAGCGCAAATATCTGCTAAAAATTCAAGACTGATTGTAGAGTGTTCAAGCAATTATAAAGCTTCTAAGGCAATACATTGTCAAGCAGGGGCATTTGGTCCCCAACGTGTTGCAGAAAGCGAGTCTTCTCAAAATCGGTTTCCACCTCTACGAAATGTTTCAGCTATAAATAAACATTTAGATAGTGCAATTCAGATTGGCCATCCAAAGGAACCTATACCTATATCTAGACCAAATGGAAATGATTCTTTAACTGATCCTTTACAGGCTCGAATACATCAATCTTCTTCACAACATTCTCTACTTCGTGAATACAACTTATCATTGGATGCTCATCATGATAGTAGTTCTACCAGTCTATCCCAAAAAGGAGAAGCACCTACTACCTCAACTGCTGATCCATTAGAAGATCGTATACAACAACTGGCATACGAGCAGTCGATGCTAACTAAAAACTTGTCACAAAATAAAAAAAACTTACGATTGCTTAAACAGAAACAGAGCCGACGGCATACAAGAAAAGCAAATTTGCAGCAAAATTGTGTAGCTAACAACTATAATTTAAGTGCAAGCAATAACCAATCTCATGGAAATTCCTTGCTGCCAGTTTCTACAGAACTTCGAAGTGTTTCGAGTTCACAACCTGCAAGCTATCAGGAGGAATATGCGCATACCATTTCATCTGTTGCGCAAAATGTTAATGGTGCTGTTACAAACGTCTTGATATCTGACCGCAATGGCAATAAATATCGTACTGAGTCTACAACTTTGGAAATAACCAATGACAATCGTGAAATTACTAAAGTTAAGTTAACCTATCTTGTACCCGACCATGTTTTAAATATATCCACTTATATGGAGACGTATTTAATAAAAGAAATGCGATTAAGGAATAAACAAATATTAGGAATTAGGATGTCACTATTGACAAATGAATTTTTGATAAACTTTAGGCAGTTTGTTGCCGAAACTATTAAATCCAATGTTACTGCCATCCAATACAAGATGGCGAAACGCTTTAAAGTTTTTTATAAGCTTAATCCTGTGCAAAGGGCTTTGTGGGATGAATGGTCAAAAGAAAGAAAGTGTCTGGATAGTGGGTTTTTCTACGATATCTTCGTTGAGCACCAGGAAGCAGTGTCAGTATTAAAAAGTTTAGAATTCGCACCTCTTTGATGGAATATTACGTTAAGCATCTAAATGTAGTAGGACAAAACAATCGGAAGATGCAATGTGCCATAATCGAGGATTAATCTCCAAAGTTGAATTTCACTTAGCAATATAGGTTCTATATAGGATGTTACAACTTCGGTGCATTAGCATTGCGATCATGGTAACTATAAGAAATAGGGAGTTGGTAAAATTAAGTCGTATTTTTTAATGCTGGATAATAATTTGTTAAAAAGAAATTTAATAAATCTTATACCTTAACCGGATATAGGTATGCGAAAAAAAAATTAAAAATCAATTTTTGTTTTTGTTTTTTTACGACAAAATACTGACTGTTTTGAAAAACGAAAAGCACTCTCTGAATGCACTTTTATGTGCTGTTCAAGGAAATAATTTTATTTTTCAGCTACGACGTTTAATTTTTTTAGGTACCCACATCAACTTAAATTTTCTTAAATATGGACCTGAATAAAAAAAATTGTTTAGCTTTTGATCTCCAATTTCTATTTAAAATTAATAAAACCAATATGGAGTATGGACCTTGTTGAGACCTGACATTCAAAATGTTTATCAAAGATGTTAGAGTGGGATTTAAATTGTTTATGTTGATAATATTAAAAACACGAAACGTTGTATCCTAAAAAAATATATTTTCTTGATGAATAAAATTCCTTGAAGGACATAAAAAAATAAGTTAAGAAAGTGCTCTTGGTTTCCCATAATAATCAATATTCAGTCGTAAAAAAATTAAAACAAAAATTGATTTTTTCGATTTTTCGGATACCACCGGAAGCCATGGGAATTTTTTAAATTTCTTTTATTATTCAGCATAAAAATATGCAATGTTGCCTCCATTTAACTAACTCTCTATCTCTTATAGTTACTGATATGCTAACGCATCGAATTTGTTAAACCCTGTATGTATCAGACCGTTAGTAATAGAGCCCTGCACGGGCCGGAATTTTACGGCGAGGGCCCAAGATGAAAACCCGGCCCATGCAGCGCTCCAGTTAGTAATATACGAAATTTGTTAATTTACTTATTTGATAAGTTTTGTGTTTTATTTAGTTCATTGCGCCTAATAAATAAAAATTAAGCAATTACTTGAAGCAATTACTTTTTATTAAAAGCAGTTGCTTGACTAGCAAATTCTATAAGTAAAAGCAATTGCTAGAACTGGATATGAATACATTTTTGAAGCAATTGCTGTTTTTCTTCCACCTCTGTAGCAAATGCTTATTCAACACAAGTTCAGACGTGGCTAATCCACTTGTCAAGATTAAAGATTCCATGTTCAGTTTGGTGCCTAGTTTGGAAAAGAGTTGACGTAAATACAAGAACGTTGGTTTATTTATTTAGTACAATAGTAATCTGTTACGTTTTTGTAGAAAATAGGAAACTTATATTTGTGATATGGCAGATTTCAGTGAAAATGAGGAAAGTGATAGTAGTGATGAAGAAATTAAAGACAAGCAATTGATAGGGGAAATTGGTATATCTTTATTCAAAATTTGACTTTGGCATCCAGTTCTGCATCGATCGAGATGAAAATTAGGCATATAAATAGTAGTCACGTGATTCGCATTATCTGTCAAATTTTAATTTTTTTTCAAAAAATAATTCAAAAGTTTTTTTCTGTTTATGTTAATCCTGAAAATATCGAAAAAAGTTAAAAAAATTTTAAATGCAGTTTCTAGCCCACATGCAAAATTTCAGCTGGATAAGATAATTTTGTGTAATTGATTCGATCGTTACTTGATGAAGATCCATATTAAATATATCTAGATATTTTGGTTTGCTTCACAGGGACACAAAGACAACTAAACTCATTTTTACAATATATAAACAGCCTACATAAAAATATTGAATTCACAGTCAAAACCGAAACAAACAATTCAATAAACTTCTTAGACTTAAACATTTCCAAAAGTAATCAAAAACACAAATTATCCATTTATCACAAACCTTCCCACACAGATACGACAATACATTATACGTCTCTACATCCCAATTCCCATAAATTAGCCGCTTACCATAGCATGATCCATAGACTGATCACCGTACCGATGGTCTCGGAAGATTATAACAAAGAACATAACATTATTAAACAAATTGCTGTAAATAACGGATATTCGCCCAAAACAATAGACAATATACTCAAAAACAAATTAAACAAAAAAACTTTCTCACTAATTTATCCTAGGGTAAAAGACACACATAAAACATATAAAACAATGACTTATATAGGAAACACTTCAGACAAGGTTAGCAACATTTTAAAGAGACAAAACATTAATATAGCTTTTAAAACAAACAACAATATAAGTAAATACATCAAAAACAATAAAGACAAGACTGACAAAGAACAAAAATGCGGAGTTTATCAATTAGACTGTGGTTCTTGTCAAAAAAGTTATATAGGACAAACAGGACGCACTTTTAAAGTTAGACTACAGGAACATAGAAGGGACTTTCTAAATAAAAAACAAAATTCAGCGTACGCAACTCATCTACTATCAGAAACCATACTTTTCAGGATAATTTTAAAATTTTACATGTCGAAAATAAAAGCAAAAAGTTGTCTTTATTGGAATCTCTAGAAATTAACAAAATTAAAAAAGCAGGCAAAATTTTAAACGATCAATTAGATGTTAACAATTCAACATTATTAAATTTGTTTTGAAATATTGTAGTTTCCAACCATTTTTATTCCTATTGTTCAGTATTTATAAGTATACTTTATTACTTGGTTTTTTCCAAAACCCGTAAGATAAGGAATATTTAGATAATTAGTACTTAGCAGGTAAATGCCTCTACACCTACAACTTTGTTTGTCATTTCCATCTCGACATCTGACGAAGTAGCAGTGCTACGAAACATGTCATGTTTTTATTTTTATTTTTAATATAAAAATAAAGTAATTTTTGTGAAGATTTGAAACCTTAATGTTGTTTCATTTACGTATTCATTTAAGATAATTTTGATTTTTTACCTATATTTTGTAAATTGCACCACTTTTCCAAAATAAGACTCAACGCAACCTACATAAAACTTCTTAGTTTTGACAATGCTTTATTTCAGATACATTTTTTTAAAGTAGCGTCATATTAAATGTGTGTTTTTCTACGAAATCAAAATTGGGCCATTAAAATTTGGTCGCATGTGATGCAAAGTTCATTTGTTATTGACCCTGTATAAGGTAACTTCATAAAATAAGTATTTTTGAAAACATAGTTTGTGTCTGAAAGTGATACACCTTAATATTAAGACAAAAAAGAACACAGTGTCATCAGTAAAGTGTTCATTAAGTGGAAAATAAATTTTTGCTTAACCCAACGGAAAGTTTATCTATTTTCAACGATTTAATTTAAAATCTCTTTATTTTATTTTTTATTTTTTTACTTTCAGTCACAAACTACGTTTTCAAAAATACGTATTTTATGAAGTTACCTTATACAGGGTCAAAAACAAATGAACTTTGCATCACATGCGACCAAATTTTAATAGCCCAATTTTGATTTTGCATAAAAACACACATTTAATATGACGCTAGTTTAAAGAAAATGTATCTGAAATAAAGCATTGTCAAAACTAAGAAATTTTATGTATAGGTTGCGTTGAGTCTTATTTTGCAAAAGTGGTGCAATTTACAAAATTAGGTAAAAAATCAAAATTATCTTATCCAGCTGAAATTTTGCATGTTTGCTAGAAACTGCATTTAAAAAAAATTATAACTTTTTTCGATATTTTCAGAAATAACCCCACTTTTGAATTATTTTTTGGAAAAAATTAAAATTTGACAGATAATGCGAATCACGTGACTACTATTTATTTGCCTAATTTTGATCTCGATCGATGCAGAACTTGATGCCAAAGTCAAATTTTGAATAGATATTAATAAAAAAAATCCCATATGATGCGGACTTTACTGGTGACACTGTATAAGACTATTTATGCCTAATGTATTAATTTATTGATATGTTTTTATTATGTAATTGTTCAGTTTAGTGATTTGTTGGTCTACTAACTAACCACTGTAGTATTCAATATTTATACTGAATTATGAAATAAAATAGTAATGTGGGTGCCTAGGGGGGGGGGGGGGGCAAGTGCCCGTTTTGCTTCCCCCCCCTATGGACGCCCTTGCTACCATCGCTAAACAGCCACTGACATCTTCTTCGTTTTAATCTCCAGTTGTCGTATGCTCCCCACCAATGTCGAAAATCGCATGGCGGGATTTAAGAAATGCGCGTAATTTATTATACAGGTAGTGTGCCATTTTATCCTAGTATGCCGAATTATACCAATTTCCCCTATTCGTTCACAAATTGAAGGAACATAAATAAATCTCTGACCACAACCGTTTAGCTTCCACAACAGCTTCAGCACGTCTTGTAGGAAATTTAATAAAAATATTGGCCTTCTCCAAAACTGCATCCATTACAGAAGTGTATGTCTTACAGACAGTAGTTTGGTGAACGTGAACACCGAGTGCTTCACCTATAGAATTTTAAAAGCCCGGATAAGACAATTTCCGCAGAAATACTTTAATTTGATTTAAAGGCGACAGGGCACCCCCTCGCCTTTTACCAGTATCAGTCAAAAAATTATTTGCCAACACTGAGGAAAATCACTCAATACAAGTATTTTTTTGAATATATGTGTATTACCTATGGAGAACTAGAGGGTAGGAGGCCGATCGACAATGGCAGCACTTTCAATTTCTGTCCCGGTTTTTTAGTTAGTTCGCTATCGGCCGATAGATGGCTCTCGCGTCCGAAGTGGGCTGATGTTGTCTTCTTCTTCTTCGTTTTTAATATGGAAAACTAGATCCTCCATAGTTTTTAACTTTTACTTAAACCCGTTATTTTTCTGTGCTTTTACTTCTGACAATTGACATTTTATTTTTCGAAATAACAAATAACGTTTGAAGGCAAGACAAGACAAATAACGTTGTATTGTAATTAATTTCCATATTTATAATGAATAATGGTACAATTTATAAAAGTAGAGTTTGCTTTGTGTCGGGGTGTAAGACAGGATCTTCTTCAAAGAGGAAACGAAGCCAAATAAGTCTCTTTCTAGCTCCAAAGGTAAGCTCACTTTAAAAAAAACCTCTGTAGCTAGAATGTTTAATACCCTTTATTTTAAAAACCAAGCATTGTTGGAACTTTATACAGGCCGAGTTTACTAATAAGTATAACAAAGTAAGTGTAAATTCATACAAAAGTCCTTAGTTGTTCCTTAAAGAACTAATTTAAATAAAAATAGTTATCGCATCCATAAGAAACCATTTATTTGATAGCCCACTTCGAACACGAACGCCATCTTATGGCAACTCGTAAAGCTGAATTACCGATTCTAATTTGGGACCGAATCCAATGCATTGCGATCGGCCTCCTACCTCAAGTCCTCCATAGTATTACCACAAGAAAAAATCCATTTATCCCTAAAATATTTCGTTTAGTCGCAATCAAGGACGTTTTTTCGACAACAATATTGTTACGTGTGCTCAATGCTTTTTTATGGTAACAGAATATCATATAACCATAACAATATGTATCCAATAAAGCGTTTTTAAAAAGTATGTTTTTAATTCCTATAAGGTTATCTTATTACCACAAAAATAAAAATAAAAACTAACCAATCTTTTATACCTATCTAAAATATACCTTTTAGGAACCAAACAGTTGCTTTTTTAAAACATGGTGAAATCGTTTTGGTTCATTTTATTGCCATTTGCAGTGTTGTTAGTTTGTTTAGTGGTTGGTGGATTATAGTTTATAGTGGATGTTTGATGGCCATTGATTTGATACATTTTTTTATATTTTAATAATTTCATATAGGGTGGTGTACTTTAAGTGCAACGTTATATAATAGGTGTTGTGGCGGTGTGTCCCCAAATTCAGGTAGGTACAATTATTTTACCAATAATTATATTTATTACTTAATAAGTAACTCATGTTTATCACATTACTCTACTTAGGTACCTACAAAAAATCGCTGACTAAGGTGAGTCTTTAAATTTTGTTAGACGAGAAATTAATTTTCTCAGAAATACAATACAAATTTAGGGAATAGAATCGGAAAACAATCTGAGTTTTTGAGATATTTCTTCCCCGTTCTAAATTTTGCAATGCAAAATCGCATTTGTTAGGTTTTCTGATACCTATTAATAAAAAAAATGGCTAAAAAGGGTCATGCTCCTAACAGTTTGTTACTTTCAGATCAGTCAGATCCCCCCGTTATTAAACAAAGTTTAACATACAATTTTTATCAAAAATACTGCCCTAATAAGTGCAGAACGGAAACCTAATGGCGGCCATGATCGGAATGAATTAAAAAATATAAGTAATAAATATAATTAGATATTGGTAAAATAATTGTACCTACCTGAATTTGGAGACACACCGCCACAACACTTATTGTATAACGTTGCACTAAAAGAACACCACCCTATATAGAATTATTAAAATATAAAATTTTTATCAAATCAATAGCCAAAAACATCCACTATAAAATAACTCACCAACCACAGCCATTTTGGCGAAGGAGCTAAAAAGAGGAATTTAGTAGTAGCTAGGTGGACTAGCTACAATAAAAATAAAATTATTTTATAGCTGGCTGATTATTTTTAGGAGTAAAAACCGATACTTTTCTAACTACACGACCTCAATTAATCACAAAATCATTTTTGTTTTCCACTGCATTATATATTTTTTATGGCAATAGAGTTGTCTTTTAACAGCAAAAGAATAATATTTAAAAAACGACCATGTTGAGGTTAAAAAGTAATTTCAAAAAAATGAACCTTGTAGCGACAACAGAGTTGTTTTTTCGGCGCCTATTTAATGCAGATTTCTTGCTACTGCGAATGGATTTCTAGCTACGGCTAATAGAGTTTTCTCTCAGTGAATCACTCAACATTTTCGCAGTCAAATCGATATAACTTTCTGAAATCATCATATTATCTGCACGTACGTACGTATACTGTAGATTTTTCTTTTACGGACGTTCATACATAGGTACTCAGTCATAATTAAAGACACAAATTAAGAGCAACGCACGTGTATGCCGCGGAGAACTAAAGTTGACTGCTACCAAGCAAATGATGCAGGGGTCGACCTACCTTAAACAGTTGAAAGCAATCGCTACACTAGAAAAAGCAATTCCTTAATTTATTCATCACATTTTAAGCAAACGATAGCGATTGCTTCTATTTGTTAAAAAAAAGCATTGACTAGAAGCAATTCCTGCACTTTTAAGCAATTGCTGGACGCGAAAGCAATGGCTTTCAAGAAATTACTTAGATTTTATAAGAAAAAGCGATCGCTACATTTTTGTTCATTAGGCTCATTGTAAAATCATATTTCTTTAAACCAGAAAACTCGCGTTATAACAAAAGCGATGAATATACACTTTGTTGTTCAGTGAACTTGCATTATAATTAGTTGTCAACATAATTTGTTTAACTTACTGAGTGAGCAAAATTATTGTGCTGACCTAAGATGTAGCATTGACCATTGAATAGCAAAAGATATAGGCAGTCGTTCTTGAAATCCCGTCATGAGTAAATGACACGACATGTGCCCGGTGGTCGGGAGATGAGTTACCAAGAGCAAAATAAGTAAGTAGAGAACCTTTTATTGTAAATACTCAAAACAAAACCAACCCTTATTTTATGTTTTTTGACTAATATATTTTATTTTTATAATTTGCATTTTTTAAATTCACGTTCTCTCTAAAGTCGATCCCAGAGACTTCTGCCTATACAAGGTCTCAGTCACAACAAAACACCGTTGTAAATATAATAAAACAAGCAAATCTTATTTTATTATCTTAATACAGGAAATACTAGATCGCGTTTGCCTTTATTCCCTCTAAAGATTTATTTATATTGGAATATAAAGTTAATATTTTACTAAAAATTGATGATAAAAATTTTTGTTGCATAAAAAATACATGACCACGGCAATGGCGCCCCCACCATATGTCACAACAGTGTTTTGCTATGACTGAGACTTCATCTCTGAGATCGACTTTAGAGGGAACGTGAATTTAAAAAGTCTACCTATTATAAAAATAAAATCTATTAATCAAAAAAAACATTAAATAAGGGTTGGTTTAGTTTTGAGTATTTACAATAAAAGATTTTCTGCTACCTTATTTTCCTCTTGGTAACTCTTCTCCCGGCCAGCGGGCACATGTCGTACCTACGTCATTTACTCATGACGGGATTTCAAGAACAACTGCCTATATCTTTTGCTATTCAATGGTCAATGCTACATCTTAGGTCAGCACAATTTTGCTCACTTACTAAGTTAAACAAATTATGTTCACTACTAATTATAATGGAAGTTCACTGAACAAGAAAGTGTATATTCATCGCTTTTGTTTTAACGCTAATTCTTCGGTATAAAGAAATATGATTTTACAATGAACTAAATAAAACACAAAATTTATCAAATAAGTAAATTACCAAATGTCGTATCGTGACAATATGGATATTTTCGAAAGTTGGCTCAAGGGTAATTGTTTAAACCCAAAATGTTGGTATTTTATATTAACCTATAAATAATTGGAAAAATGACAATGAAGTCCACAAAATCTATTTCAAGTTTTTGAAAAAGCAATGAAATCTCTCAGAATTAAATTTTACTTCAAATTAAACAAAGAATTTTTTTAAATTTTGCTTTTATAAACATGTTATATTTTCGCCACTCTCAACGCAGGATTCCATAGAATCTAAACTACTTAATATTTTAATATTTTTCAAAAACGGAGTTACAAATAATATTTATCGTCAACCGTCAGTAAAGCCGTACATTAGACAGTTTTCGTTGTCTTTTAAAAGCGATTCCGATAGCCGCTATTTGACAACTCTGACATTTGAGCTGTCATTTATTGTTATCGTTACGGATAAGTGGCGGGAGCTAACGGACGGAAGACAAAGCCATAGCGAAAACGGAACGCATGCGTAATGACCATTTTTTTGAATCTAAATTGAAATTTCCATACAACTGTGCTCGATTAGCTCGATACTGAATGTCCAGGCGATCAAGCACCTTCAAGAGAAGGGCATCATCCAAATCCGAATCACAGGATGAGTCCAATAAAAGCAACCTTTCGTCTATCATGATGTTTTAGAATTTTGGGCACTAGGAAATTAAACCCAAGCAAAAAAGATAGCACAAAACGTATATGAAAATATGAACACAAACCATTAAAGATAGGTTATGTTTACTGTCGAATTCGACTTAACGTTAACGTTAAGCGAATTGAACGAAAACTATTTTTACGATCTGTCAAATAGCGGCTTCGTATTCGTATTCGTTATGGTCAACCGTTTGAATTTGCCAATACAACGAAAACTGTCTATTATCAGAGTGATTTCCGGAAGTAAACAAACACTTTATTTTATTGTAAAATAAAATACTTTACCTGCCGCAATAAATGCGGCAGATAAATACTTTTTTCTACTACTGTATAAATAAATTAACTTTCGGGCCCTAGCAACACGAAAGAAAACGGAAGCAAATGTTACAGTTACCTACGAAAGTAGGTTGCTAGCTACGAAAGTAATACTTTCGGTGCCAGAATAAAAAAATCGAACTGACAGACTCTGACAGTACTCAAATAACTAGTTGTCAACAATACTCAAATAACTAGTTGTCATGGATTATTTTATAGGTGAAAAGAAAAATTTATTTTATCATTTTAATTTGAATAAAATCAAAGTTTATTACTTAATAATATATTGATCAGAGAACAGTAGTAGAAAAAATTTAATACAGTACACGATTCGAAAGCCTTTTTTGGTGGTCGGAGGTATTAAATCACCTCGCCTTTGCCTCGGCAATTCAAAAACCTCCTCACACCAAAAAATTAACTTTCGCATCTAGTAATGTAAATAACTATTACCCTCCGCAAGTTAGTGACTTTGACATTTATTAATCAAAAATCGTCTGTCACTGTCACGCCTTTCCCTATCACAGCTCGATAATAGTTTTCTCGCGATTTATTGCGATGAGTTATACCTAATTTTTTATATTATAAATTCTGAACGGTTGGCGATAAAATTTTGTATGTGTCGTAGGCTGATAGTGAAATCCGTCATTTCATGAAAAGCCTAGTCATATCATGCTGCACGCTAAAAGGTATATTTGCAACTGGTTTGTTCGTTGTTCCCCAGAGCATTTTTTAAAATTTTTTTTTAATTTAATTTAAATTTTATTTTTATAAAATAATATTAGTTGAAAAAATTTAAAAAAAATGCTCTGGGGAACAACGAACAAACCAGTTGCAATATACCTTTTAGCCACGCTTCATGATATGACTAGGCTTTTCATGAAATGACGGATTTCACTATCAGCCTACAACATATGCACCACGTCAGTAAAGTGTCTTTATCGACTCGCCTGTTATTCGCCTCGCTCGCTTCGCTGGCTCATCTCATAATTTCAGACTCGTCCGATAAAGAATCACTTTACTGCTTTGGTACATAAATAACTATTATAGGCAATAATAGGTCTACAATTGTAAAATTATTTTGAATTATACAGGGTGTCCTAAATAGTCAAGTTATACCAAAAATATTTTTTTTTTCACTCTGTGTATTTCTGGATTGCTTTAATCAATTTTAAGAACATTTTGTATAACATATTCATATCTCAGGGATTGTTGGTGCTTGTTGCATTAATATTGTATTGAAAATGTAGGTAGGTATGCTAAATTAACGAATTGTCACAAAGTCTTGTTAATGAATCAGTCGCATTGCTTTCAGTTATATCAAAGGTGATGGAGAAAGCTATTAACCAACAACTTATAAAATACCTGGAAGGCCTTAAAATTATCAGCGACCATCAGTATGGTTTTCGTAAGTCCAGATCAACAGGAGACCTGCTAGCCTATGTCACTCATCTTTGGAGCAACGCAATCGAACATCATGGGGAGTCCCGGGCTATTGCACTGGACATCTCTAAAGCCTTTGACCGTGTCTGGCACGAGGGGCTCCTAAGCAAACTGCGTTCTTATGGTATGCCCGGTCGATTTTGTTCATGGTTGTCTAGCTTCCTCAAGGACCGCTCTCTGCAAGTGGCGATTGACGGGTTTCTCTCAGACACCTTCACCATCAATGCTGGTGTTCCTCAAGGGTCCATATTATCTCCCACTCTCTTCTTACTGTACATTAACGACCTTCTAGCGAAAACAGAAAACCCATTATATTGCTTTGCTGACGACAGCACACTTATCTCATCTTTTACTTTGAAACCTCAAACATCGGCTACTAACGCACATCTTCGCAGACAACATGAGGTATCACGCCTCAATAAAGACCTGGAAGAAATTTTGTCTTGGGGTGACAGTAACCAAGTCGAATTTAACGCTCAAAAAACCCAGGCTGCAGTTTTCTCTAAGAAGGTCAACATTGCAGAACCCGATATCGTTATGGCAGGACACGCAATTCCACTGACTTCGTCTATTAATTTGCTGGGTGTCAACCTGGGAGGAAATATGTCTTGGCATAATCACGTAGTGGCAATCGCCAGGGCAGCTTCTCAGAAGCTCGGTATACTTTTCCGTACCAAAAAGTTGTATACACCTCAACAACTTTTGACACTTTATAAAGCCCAGATTCGACCATCACTGGAATACTGCTCTCATATCTGGAGTTCTGCACCGAAGCATACCCTTCGGTTGTTGGATTCCATCCAAAGGAGAGCCGTTCGTCTAATCGGCGACCACGAGCTGACTAAGAACCTCGACAGCTTAGAACATCGAAGACAGGTTGGTGATTTGACTCTCTTCTACAGATATTTTCATGGCAAGTGTTCGACAGATATTGCCCGCTCGATTCCACCTAGAGTAATGCATAACAGAAACACACGACGAACCACTGCCGCCCATCCCTATGTGGTTCAACTTAGTACTCCCCGAACATCATTGTTTCAGAACTCTTTCATTTGGAGGACGTCATCTTTGTGGAACGGCCTTTCTGAGACCGTGTTTCCAACCGAATATAACCTCCAACGATTCAAGAAAAACGTGAATCGCTTTCTTCGCACACGCACCGCTCCCAGAGCGCCTTAAAGGATTTTCCTATAGTGCTTGTGCACGATCATAAAAAAAAAAAAAAAAAAAAAAAAAAAGTGAGTTGAATTTTGTTTGAATAGTGATTTATTTGTTCTAGTTTAGTGGATATACCTACAAAATATTTGTACGAAACTTGTGTATTTTCCATGTCTAAGCAAGCTTAGAATAGCGTTCTCGCATGATAGATATTATATTTTAATTTTATTTGAATTGGAAAGACGAGTAATAAATTCTCAAAAGGAAATCAGTATTTTTATAAAGGAACAAAACTTGTTGGTGTCTAAATCTTAAAAAGGTAAATACTCTACCCAACAATAAAATAATATTATGCCGGGTCCACACCAAACCAACAAAACAAAACTGGCAACAAAACAGCAACACAACAAAACTGCAAGTTCTCGAAAACAGAAACAGATTTTCAAGTAAACCGGGTCCACACCAAACCAACAAAACAAAAACAAATCAGCAACTCAATGTTTCCCAACAATTTTTAAACAAAATCAAAACATTCAGGCAACTATTTTGTTTTGTTGGTGTTTTCAACAACTTTTTATTTTCCCGGCGGCTGGCGGTAAAGATCAAAGTGCAAAGTGTTGATGTTTTGTCTGCGTTTCTAGCAACTCTATGTGTACGCGCTTGATGACAAGAAGGAAACAAATCAAATCAAAATTTGTATTTTTCTTCTGTATCGAGGGTCCGATAATTTGTAAGTATAAGATTTTCAAGATCCGCACTGGTCATTCTTAAAAAGTTTTTAAAGCTAGATCGCAATTCTCCACTAATACCGACATCATCTTTTCGTAAATCTTCCAGTAATTCCTCAACATAGTTTTTTTGCCGGCTCTTTAAACTCGGTCTAACCCAAAAACGTTTTTTCTTTTTTTGGTTTAAAAATACAAAACCAGCTGCCATTATAAATAAGTCATGGTTCCTTTGTATTGCGAAATTTCGAGCACGCCACATTAAATCAGATTCGATCACAAAGTCAAAATCATTTTATCATAGATAATGTCTTTAACTGTAACACCTGTAAATTATCCGCTTGTTTTAATTTTTAGAATTAAGAAAATATTGGTATTATCAAGGACTGTTACTTAAGTTACGTTTTTACAATTTTATTATTAAGTTTTCAAAAAAATATTATAATTTAAAACCTGTTGTTTTATTTAAAAAGCTTTTATATAAATATTCCTGAAATATAAAATATCCTTTAATAATAGAGGCTCCTATGGGTACCTATATTATTACCCAGATTTTTGTTTTTTAAATCAATAACCAAATACAACGTAAAATAATAATATATTTCACTGTTTTCATAAATAATACATTGTATACTTACCTATATATTATGTTAGAAAATGTTGTTTCTTAAGGATCTAACGTAATTGCATTATTTAAAAGCATAAGGTCATACTTGCCTCTCGGTAAATTTTATTATATTAGCAATATGGTTGTTATTTATTGTTAATGTACATTTTAATATTAATTGCTCATTTAATGTACGTAATTCTATAAGAAACTATTAATAATTCTAAAAGTCATCGCAAGGACACTCCTTGTTTGCTGATATACAAAAATAACTTACTTAACATTGTACATTGATTAATTGCTGAATGGAGTTATTTTAAAAAACAGAAATTACTCGATCGATCTATTAAAAAAAATCCACAGATCTTGCATCTTACGCAAGTATCATAGGCGTATTGAAAATACCTACCACATACAGTGGCGAGAGGTAAACCATTATGTCACAGATTACTCCTATCAGTGAGTATGTAACGTGTTGACACAGAGATATTTAGTTTTTAGTTCATTTTTTTACTTTTTTTATTTCTTTATCCCCTTTGTAATATTTTAAGACCGCCGCGCTATTGTTCTTAGTTCCAGAGATATTCACTTTTGAGTTTTTTCTGCTTTTTTCAAACAATCTCGCCCGACTTTCTGTGTAATACGCCAAGACCGCCGCGCTATTTCGCTTTGTTTCAGCGACATTCACTGTTTAGTTTTTTTTCAATTTTTCTAACTCTTTACCCCCAATTTCCTTTGTAATATTTCAAGACCGCCGCGCTATTATTCTTAGTTCCAGAGATATGAATTTTTGAGTTTTTTCTGCTTTTTTGCAATCTTCGCCCCCCACTTTCTTTGTAATACGTCAAGGTCGCCGCGCTATTCCGCTTTGTTTCAGAGATATTCGCTTTTTTTTCACTTTTTTTTATTTCTTTACGCCCAACTTCCTTTGTAATATTTCAAGATCACTGCCCTATTTTTCTTAGATTCGGGGATATCCACTTTTGACCACCGGTCCAAGTGACCCTTTATGTCTAACTGACCTGTCAGTGTGACCTTTCAATACCGCTAATCACAATAAATTATTTATTTCAGGATTTACATATGTGATACAATCTTGACTAATTATTCTTAAATGATTTATTGGTTTATTTTTTTTTACTTCCTACAATTTATCAGAGCTCCCGATCAATAAGAATTACTCTAGCCGATTCAACGTTTGGCTTATTACAGATCCGCCGTGTTATTTATGTCCTCAATTTTGGCCTATGCAACCTTGACCTACCCACACCGCCAAGCCGACGCGGTCCACTAATCTCTAGCGTGACGCTTGCTGTATGTCGTTCATTTTTCATGAAATGGACCCGTATATACGCGACCAGGAGTATTTTCAATACTAAACTTTCTTTCATTGGATACCTATTAATATCTATTTATGTAGGGGTGACTCTAAAACTTTCCTTTTTAGCAACCCTTGCGTTTACCTGTAATTATAATTTACAGCATTCTACGGTGGAACTACAAGTTGTGATGTCTATTACCTACCTACTGTCCAAGCGTCCTTAATTATCGATGTCCTTTTTTTTTAACTTACTTCTTTAATGATAGAGGTTCGCGGGTCGCGTTCGAGACGTCGCTGACCCTCTGGTCAGTATAACCTCGCGAATTCCCAGTAGGGTAGCGGTTTCCTAGCAGGTACTGCTACGGCCTGCCGGTGGGGCTTCGTATCACGCCCCTTGCTGACGGGAAAGTGACCACGCCTTAAATGGCCATACTTTTGCAATTTCGGAACTTAAATTTTCTTATGGAGATTTCAGAAAGAGCTCTCTGGCGTCATGGGTACCTAGATAAATGCAAAGCCGTTGGCGCTTCGTGTTTTATTTTTTCTCATAAAATGTTATTTTTTATAAATTATCGCTGCTCTTTTAACTTGACATTAGGATGTGATTGTTGGAAAAAAAGTGCTCTATCTTTTTGCCCGAGTGAGCCAATATGTTTCCATTTGGAAAAATCGAGTTCTTTTGGAAAAATCCTTTTTAAAAAGTTAAGTATGTAAAAAATTTATAACACAGTAAAACTTGAAAATTGCATTTTTATCAAGATTTTGGTTTAGATGTAAACAATTTTAGAGAGTTCATAGCAATCTAGACGAAAAAATAAAAATAAAATTAAAAATAATTTAAAGTATCAAAAAGTGACGTATGGAGTGTCGTTGAATTTGGAACGGTGTTCTGAATCGATATAGCCAAAAATATATAGGGTGTTCCATATAAAAATCCAAGGTTGAGATCATTTCCGGTTAAACCGGAAGTGATAAAATGACATCCGCTATGTCATCAAAAGCAAAAGAATATCACATACCTATAAACACACAAAATTTTAAATCTGTGATTTAAACAACAAAAAAGTATAGGGGCGAGCGTACCTCCTGAAACACCCGGTATACACCAAACTATTTATTCATACTCATAATTATTATTTTGTCTCCTAACGCTCAATTACTTTTGTAAATAATTTAAAATTTATGACGTTGATGCCTAACTGAGGTGCGAAAACTTTCTGCCACCGCGAAAACTCCCTAGCGCTTCGCCGTGCCAGAAAAAATTTCATATCCTATCTAGGTCTTTGCCAGCGACACTGCAGACATCCAGGACTTTGCTCTAACGAAGATTTTTCACTACGACGTAGTGACCACAGTTCTTCATTGGTTTAGTTCTGATCATACTCCTGTTTCATTCGCCATAGGCGTAGCGGAAGATGAAATTCTGGAAAATTTTCACGTAAAAACAGATTGGAAAAAGTTTAAAAACCATCTGATCGACAAAACAACAGAAATACATACAAAAAATTGACGACATAGTACATAGTTCAATTAAATTCAGAAATCGACAAACTCACGACAGACATACAGACATCTGTACAATCTGCAAACACGACAGTGCAAAATGAGCACTAAGTATAACCCTTTCATCCTCCCGCCATTCCTAAAAAGAATGATCAGAGAGCGCAATCGTCTTCGTCGCAGGGCAAAAACCACTCTGAACCCTTAAGAGAAACAATAACAATATTCCAAATCTTCACCTAGACAACACCGAAATACCATGGAGCGACACCCTAAAATACCTCGGTGTCACTCTCGATAAAAAGCTCTTATATGGGCCCCCCATTTCGATAACAAAATTAACAGCGGAAAGCAAGCATTTGGTCACCTATATCCACTCCTTGGCCGCAAAAGCAAACTGTCATTCAAAAACAAGACGCTACTATACAAACAAGTAGTGCGCCCCTCCATACTATACGGAAGTATAGCATGGGGCCAAGCTCCTAAAACACGCAGAAAACGTCTTCAAACATTTCAAAATAAAATTCTTAGGGCCATCACTAACGCGCCCTACTACATTAGGGGAGCGGCGATACACCGCGACCTTAAGGTAGAAACAATCCATGAATTTTTAAACAAAAGACATGCTGAGTTTTTTAGGAGAAAACAGTTTCACCCCAATGAATTAATCCAAAACCCTTTCCCCAAAAATCCCGCCCCAAATCTGCACAGAGTAATGCTCCTATAATTCATCAATAAAAACACATAATAAATAACATCAAAAACATCAAGCCAAGCTTGATTGTCTGACAAGTTGATTGATTATTGAATCAATTAACTAAAATTAACCAAACCTAAAAAACAATTGGTTAATTTCCAAAAAAGAGAAATTTTTATTGAATAGAATGCTATAATAATATACAGTGAGGACCTAAAGTCCGTCCCCCCCTTCTAACTTCTAAACCGTTCGGTATATTTTAATGAAATTTTGAACGATAATATTTGAGCAAGTCTTGCACTTTTTGACATACCAATGACAGCTTTAAATGTCAAGATGACAGCTGGGTCCGCTTTTGGAATATTTTTTTAAATGGAAAGGGGGTTCCAATGGTACCTCATTTTGAAGGTCTTTTAATGCTTAAAACATTCTCCAATTTAAAAAACATTTGGTTCAGTATTCTAAACAGGAATCAATAATATCGGTTTCTACATTACGACTACCACTGTTTATAACACACTTTTTTTTACCTATAGTTGTCTATTGATTGTTGCTGTCATACTGTTTTTAAATGTCTGATTGACAGAAAATATTTTTACCTCGAAATTGTCTTAAATGGCTCGTTCTTTAGAAGATAAATTTGAAGCGATTATTACTTTTGGCGAAGCTAATCGAAATTACCATGCTGCTGTTCGTATGCCATGTTCAATGAACGATATCCGGAACGCCAAATATGCAGAAAATTTTTGCGAAAACTAATCTTAAAATTTCAAGAAACTGGTTCGGTTAAAGACGCACCAAGGTCTGGAAGGCCAAAAATCGTGGAAGATGTGAAAGTCCAAGTTTTAGCTGAAATGGTTGTTACTCCCCAACAGCCAACGAAACACGTGGCTGAGGCATGTAATGTTTTTCGTAGTTCTGTCAAAAGAATTTTGAAAAGCCATAAATTTCACCCATATAAAATGAAAATTACACACGAACTAACAGAAGATGATCCAGATAGACGACTAGAATTTTGCGAAATTATGTCAGAAAGAATCGTAAGGAATAATAACTATTTGCAGAATGTTTTAGCGACGAAAGTACTTTTTTCTTACATGGACGAGTTAATACCCAAAACTGTAGGTACTGGAGCGATGAAAACCCTCATGTTTTTCGGGAGGGACACACACAGTTTCCCCAGAAAATAAATGTTTGGGCAGGCATTTTGGGTAATCACATTATAGGTCCAATTTTTCTGGAATATAATCTTAATGGCCCCAGGTACCTGGATATGTTGCAACATACAATTACTCCACTTATTAATGATGTTGTTGCCCAAAACCCACATGAGTTTCAAGAGGTTGTATTTCAACAAGATGGTGTCCCGCCACACTATTTTAGGCAAGTCAGAAATTACCTAGACGAATCTTATGAAAATAGGTGGATTGGTCGTCGAGGTCCGACAAAATGGCCAGCTAGATCGCCAGACCTAACGCTTCTAGATTTTTTTCTTTGGGGATACGTTAAAACTGAGGTTTATAAAACGGCTCCAGGCTCATTAGAAGAACTTAGGCAACGAATTACAGATGTTTGTTCAAGGATAACGCCACAGGTGCTTCACAATGTCCGAGAGGAATTTACTAATAGAATATTTATTTGCCAAGAGGTCCATGGCGGTTATTTTCAACAATTGTTGAAGTAACCACTGTTTTGTAGATGTGTCCCTTTATCTTTTGTTTAAAATACTTATAATTAATAAATTTCATTTCATACTGAACCAAATGTTTTTTAAATTGGATAATGCTTTTTAAGCATTAAAAGACCTTCAAAATGAGGTACCATTGGAACCCCCTTTCCATTTAAAAAAATATTCCAAAAGCGGACCCAGCTGTCATCTTAACATTCAAAGCTGTCATTGGTATGTCAAAAAGTGCAAGACTTGCTCAAATATTATCGTTCAAAATTTCATTAAACTATACCGAACGGTTTAAAAGTTAGAGGGGGGGGAGACGGACTTTAGGTCCTCACTGTATAATATAACTTGGTACTTGTACATATTTCGCGTTTCCGAAAACCCCATTATCCAAATTTGCAGAGGATTCAAATCGCATTACTGTCCGAAATATTCTATAATGAACGGTCCAAGTAGGGCTGCCAGATTTTCAAAAATGAAAAGCGGGAGGTTGTAATTTTTGAAAAAAAAAATTTATTTAATACCTACTAATTATACAAAGATAACATAAAAACGTTCAAAAAAACATTTTAAATAAGTCAACATACAAATATTCTTATTTTTGGTATCATTTTTGACAAACTTCATGTTACAACTGTAAATTTGCATAAATAAATACATATTTAAAAAATTAACAATACGTGATTTTACACTTAATCTAAAACATATAATTCCAGCTCTGTGGATGGTTTCTGTGAGTTCAAAGACTGACAAGGCCAATAAAAATTGGTATTAAATAAAAACGCACAAACTTGAAATTATTTTAACCCATAAATCAACAAAAAAATGCTTACATTAAAATAAGTAAACTTCTCAAAAAATGTCGAACCGTTGTAGGTAACTAATTATTTTAAAATTACAAATATTTTAAACTGTTTCTTACTCTACCAAGAAGACTTTTTCCTTCTTTTTGCAAAAATTTTGCAAATTCTTGACAAGTTTCAGTATAATTAAATTTAATCATTAGTTCTGATTCTAATGTTTCTATGGAAAGAGAATTTCTTTCTTTCCTCCAGGCTACAAACATTAGACTAAAAATTCTTTCACTCATCGCGTTTGAGTGAGGAAGAGAAAAAGTATAAGAACAAATTTTAAAAAAATTTGGAGACTTATGGCTCTTAAAATAATAAACCCATTGTTGGTCAATTTTAATGTCTTTAAAATTTTGTGGTGGGTTTTCCAAATATGATGACAACTTTACAAATTCTTCGAATAGTAGGTCAATATTTACACCACCAATGGCAAACTCATCAGAAATTTTTATAAAGTCGTCCAATTTTGGGTTAGTTTTCAAATCCATCGCACTCAAACATTTATATTTATTAGTGTCGGTAAAATCGTACCTAAAAGAATAAAAATTGTATTTTAGATTTGATCAAAACAAAAACATATTAAATGTCTCTGGTTAAAGATTTCATTTACAATACTAACCATTTTTCTAAATACTCTATAATTCTTGCAAGTAAACAATCTGCTCCATTTTTGAATATAGTTGTTTTATCGGAATTGTCACATTTTCGTATTAACGAAAGTGCAATCGATCCATAAAATTTTTGCTCCCTTTTCATTATTAAGGATTTTCTTAATGTAATCATTATTTCAAATAGTTCTACGGCTAATGCAGTTTCGGATTCTAGCTTCGAAATGGCTGCATTCATAGCGGTACCGATGTTTAAAATAAGTCCTAAAATATAAAGAAAATTAGCTTTAACATTTTTTAGCTAAATTAAATCGTTAAGTAACTTTGATCTTTTAATTGTTTTTTTTGTCTCATTTGCAAATCATTCGCAAATCAAAATTAAGGAGGTAAACTATTTGAAAAATCACCAAATTTTTTTTACTTTATCTTTACAATTTCTTATATGCTATGGATAAAGCCCGAAACTGGGTAAATCTAAAATATGCAAAAGACGGTTGTTAAAATGGACATGTCAAAAGATATTTTGATATATGTCTGATTAGTTTTTTTTTAATCGAATTAGCTATAAGAAAACATAATATACATACCTAAATAGGCCTCAGCAAGTTCATCCTCAAAAAATTGCCTTAACATTGGAGGGGAAGATTCTTTTGATAAAAAATATGATTTAACTGAGACAAAATGTTTGAGTAAACGTTCAACTGCTGGAATTAATGACAGCCAGCGTGTGGGAACAGACCGTAGAAGCTCGGACCAGTTTTCTTGACAAAAAACATAGAATTCCTTCAGTTCAGTTATTTTCTTTGTACTGCTACTAAACTCATTATAACACTTTATGACAATAGTTTCAATGTCATATCTAAGAGAATTTTGACCATATTTTCCGGCATTATGTATAATATGACATACACATCCAAAAGGCACAATATTTGTGTTATGTTTCCGAAGCTCTGTGATTACACTCTGCTTTTTTCCAAAATTGAACGCGGCATTGTCAGCGCAATAAGCAGTAACATTATTAATGGATAATCCGGCTTCATCAAGGCCGTCCATTAGGCACCTGGCAATGTCCACCGACTTTTCTGACGTACTCGCGTAAAATTTTAAGAGTTTTGTGTTCACACCTTTTTCCATTTGAAAGTATCTAACAATTAAGGGAAATGTTTTAATATTTCCCTTATTCGAAGCGTCAGTTGCTATAGAAAACGGTTGATCATTTTGTAAATCTTTTTTAATAATATTTTTACTCTCGGGACCCAATATTTTAGTTGCTATTTTATTTGCCTTTGTTCTTCCGCAAGAATATTTTTCAGCTATTTTGGAGTCTTTAAATATCAAAGGGAATAATTTTCCGGCACATTCTGCCGACACATAGCTTTGGGAATGTTTTATTGCATGAAAAACAAACGCACATTCGGCTAATGCTATATTATCTTTGTCGGAAGCAGAGGCTGAAAAGAAGTGAGTGACTAATTTTGTTTTCTCAACATTTTTAACATGTTTGTCAGTTTTCATATGTTTTACAATGTCGTTTTCCCCACCATGTTTAATTGAAAACTGACAACGGCACACTCGACATTGTGCCTCACTAACCTCACTTGGTAAATTACCTTCCCGAATCCAATCATATTTTTCTTTCCAAGCTTTGTTAAACTTTACATCCCACTTTTTTTTCTTTGCATCATTAGCATCATCATGTTTCTTGGTCGGAAAATCATTTAGCAAGGCTTGTTTTGGGTTTTCACTTGTTTTAAGCAACATAGACGATTGAACTTCACTGTCCTGATCCTCTTCCTCCTCTATATGTTGTCCAACCCAGTCTATTTCAGATTCACTGCTTGAGCTTGAATAATTCATATTTGAAATTTAAAACTTTACTTTCAACATCAACGGCGCATAAAAACGACGCAGACCCGAACCTGGTGAACCACACTGAATAAAATAAACTCCATAGGATCGATCGAGCACAACCACAAAATCTTCGGCATCAGCGCAGCGTTCGTCCTTACATAAATACTCTGTTTCATTCCCATATAAAAGATGGCGCTGTAGAGATTACGATGTTTGTAGAGATGGGCGAAATGACCGATGATTTTTATTGTATCGGTAGCATATTAATAATTTTTTAATATTATTTTAATGTAAATTCGGGATTAATTAGGAGATTTCAAAAAAATCGGGAGGTTTGTAGCATAGTTTAAAAAGCGGGAGGGAATGTGAGAAATCGGGAGTCTCCCGCCCAAATCGGGAGGTATGGCAGCCCTACAAGTGAGACACCTATACCTACATAGGACGATTGGAGTCCTAACTGTTCGACTTTCATTGTTCATTCGTGAATTAAAAATTAAACAAAAAAGTGGAAACAGCTAGAAACGACAATTTCTACTGAATGAACTCGTAGCGCCATCTTTAGAATTGCCTTGATACTTAAGACAACACACCTTTCATAGGTTGAGATTTTTACTTCGATGTTTAAGATAAACGAATATAATAATAAGAAAATCATCAAAACGGATATAGAATAGAACACATTTTCGTTTTAATATGGTAGATATTTTGTTATACTGTGCCACGGAAGCGATCTAAAAATAAACCGTATTTATTCGCTTGCAACTATAATAACACTTACATCATCACTATTCTTGGCGGTATACCCAATTTAATCTTTGTATACCAAGTCTACCTTGTTATTATTAGTGATATTAGTTGCTTGAGCTTTAGCTAAAAAAGACGTAAATTGTTCCACACACATTGTAGAAAATAGTAGATATCAAAATAAATATCAATTTACGTTTCTGGGCGGCGGGAGGAGACCGTTGTCCTATTAGTCCCGCCCTTTCATAATCTGGCTCCGGTAAAACTGGCAACGTTGCTTACGCGAACCAACGAAGTTGGACGATCTCATCGATTGTTTTAAAAGAGGAACATCGGTGTTGCCAACGCTTCGCAGTTTATTGAAAATATCAGAAAATCTAAACCTTTTATCTCAGATTTACCTGTTTCCTTGTTTAAAAAATATAAAATACCTGATTATTTTTAGAATAATTGTTTTTTTTATTACTTTTGTCTAGTGACATGCAATGGCATTTTTTTCTGTAATAGGTAATTCGAATATGAAAATGTAGAACTCTAACGACCTGGCAGCACTGATGCAATGTTGTCGTTTTCTACACCTGAGAGGTGCATACTGTTCGGATTAAGCTGGTGTGGGCAGCTTGCAACGTTGCACTAATATTTTAATGGCGAATATGGCGTGCGTTTCGGTCTCTTTCTAACAAAAGTAATTTTGTGTTAAAAAACTTTGTGTAATTGTGTAATATGTGCTAAAATAAATAGGACTGGTGTGTTTTTAGTAAAAAAATTCATTTATAACTGAAAAGGTGGGTAATAACTTATTTTAATTAATGGTATTTCGAAATCTAAAATCTGTATACCTAGTATGGCTCTCCATTGTCGCGAGCAATGCGACGTTGCTAGATCAGACATTTATAAATTCTTTTGTCTAGCATGCCCGTCAAATCCATTACTTTTCTTGCCTTTTAGTTGATTTCTTAAGTTAGGTACATTTGTTTAAATTGCATATAACTATAGGTAAATGTTCGATTTGCATAAAAATACTTACTTTTCCCCATAAATAGTAGTTTACTTACCAAGTTTACCTACTCCTGGCGTAGATGCTAAATTGCCTATCCTTTACAAACTTCACTTTGTTTAGCATAAGTTAATAGGGGATAGAGATACATTCACTGTACGTACACCCCAAACCAACGCTAAAAGAAGTTCCGCATATAAAACCGTTCCTGTTGGCTGTTGGCCATTGCCATTGATGACTATCAAGTTGTTGCAGGTTGCCACATCTGTTAACAACTAGGGCAGGGCGGGGCCCTTTTTTAGTGGCCTATAGCTTGGCTAGAGTTGCCATCCTTTGTGGTAACAGAAAACCGACCTTTGGGGTGATTTAGTGAAAAGCGCCGCAGGTAACGCGGTTACGCGAGGCAGACCAAAATTTTTTTGGACCACACCCAAATTTTGCCAAAATTTGTCAACAATTATTTTTTATTAGAACTCAAAAATATGTATGTAAGTAAAGTAAGTCTAAATTAGGTCTTTTAAAAAATAAATAAATGAAAATGTTAATAGGTATATGGATATAGATCTGATGGCAGAACGAGTTGTGGTTTGTTGGGGGCCATTTCGTTATTGCTCCGACCAGCTTTTCCAAATTTATTGACGTATCTTTTGAGAACGGTAATAAAAAAACCGGCCTTTCTTGGAGGCCGCGCGACCGGCGCAACCCTAAGCTTGGCTCAATGATCTGCTAGCTAGCTTGGAGTAGGGTCAAATTACGGTGACCAGTAGAAAAGAACAGTAGACAGAAAATTTGTTATTCAAAAAGTTGGATTATTGCAAAAAACTCTTCAAATAATTGAAACCGACACCAACTGCCTTTAATAAAAAATCACTTAGATTATGCCTTCCCCTAACGTAAGCCCATTAAGAAGGGATTTTTCGAAAATCAACCCCTAAAAGGGGGTAAAACGAGATTTGACATTTTTATAGGAATTTCTGTATCTCAGTAACCAAAACTGATGGAGGTCTAAAAATTGGTGGTAGATATAAGTATAATATCGAGTATAATATATAAAACTTGTTTCGTCATTTTTTGAAAATCCACTTAGGGGTTGAAAAAAGGGTGTAGTTTATTTTGAGGGCGTACCTATAACCGACTAAAATTTTGCCCCTAGGGGTATAAAAGTTTATATTCGGAACAATATTTTTGGTTCGAATTTTTAGAAACTATAGGCATAAATTGTAATCATATAATTAATAAAACACATATAAGTACCTATATTTCTTATTTTTTTTTATATCGTCGGGGAGTGAAAAGAGGGGAGGAAAGTTTATATTGCAAGAAAACTTTTTTAACCAACTTTCTTGACGTATTTCTATATTTTAATAAATTCTCTCTTTAAGTCGTTTGTAAGTCAATGGAAAGGTTCTGTGAGCGGTATTAACGATCTACAGTGTGTATCAGCCAAATGGAATAAATTCGCGATAATAAACAAATGGGGGCGTGTCCGAAAAAACGCTCGGACACGTCGATTGGTATTTTTGTTGCGCATTTTTTTCAATAAAAACTTTTTATACAGGGTGTGTCATGTAACAGGGGCAATGTTATGGGGTTTCCTCGGTGGTTTCCGAATTATCCGCAATATGTAATACAATTCTTTTAAAATTTTGTTTTAGAAAAATGTTTATACCGAATTTTGTTTTATAAAAATGTAGATATATATTATAATTATTGAAATATTTTCCATAACAAGCTTTTTTCTAAAACTCATATGCAGGTCTAAAAGGTGCGGAAAAAATGCTTTAACAATTTATATTACCCAAATAATACCTATTATATGTTTTAGATGGCAGAAACATCGATAAAATTAAAAAACCCGATTCGACCGAGTTGGAAGCAAATAATGGGTACAGCTGTACCTTTTATAAGCATCAAAGGAAATTGGTTCGCTGAACTAAATATGCTGAAGAAGACGATTTTCAAAAAGCACATGGAGGTAAGTCGAAGATCCCTAGGTACCACAATAAATCTAAGTAAAGGGCAAATGCATACTTTGATATAAATAACAATAGAATATCCATGGCAGAATAAGAGAGACAAAGGCAAAACTACAACAAAATAAACATATACAGAGGGTGTTCATTTGGAAACTTCCCACCTCGATTTTCCTGCTTTAAAATGAAAATGTGGAAAATCGCTCAGACCAGTCGATTTTTATTTCGAGGGGGACATCTTTTGCGTATATTGTCAATCTTGTTACTTCAAGCCACTAGGAGGGAGGGGGGGGGGATAAGATCTAAATCTTAAATGGATACCCCTATTTTATATATTTTTTTTGGATTCTGCATAAAGATATTGACTCTTGAAAAATTACATTTTTGAACTTTGACAGCGTCTAGCTTTCTAACTGTACGTCTTAGAGCAAAACGGCTTACATGTCTATCTTCGATTTTTATTATCTTTCCAATAGTGGCAACTTCCAGTCAAACCGGAAGTACTATATTTCTAACATCCGGTTTAACCGAAAGTTCACACTATTGGAAAGATAATAAAAATCGAAGATAGTAATATATGTGTAAGACGTTTTGCTCTAAGACATACAGTTAGAAAGCTAGACGCTGTCAAAGTTCAAAAATGTCATTTTTCAAGAGTAAATATCTCGGAAAGTGTTGAGTAGGGGAGAGTGGTCCACAGTGAGACCTTTTTTGGTTACTCTAGATTTTTTAAAAACTGGTTAAACATTTATTAAAGAAAACAGGTTTATAATGTAAAGTAACCTTTATTTTCCTAAAAAGCATAAAGAAAATAAACAAAAACTTTAAAACTTAAATTCTAGAAATATTTACTATTGACATTGCAAATGTCTCACTGTCCCCATGGTGCTCTACAGTGAGACTTAACGTGGTCCACAGGAAGACAATCCTTTATTGGACATCTAGCTGACCAAAATTAACAAATTGGACACATTGATTTTGTCTTTTTGTTTTACCAAATAATGCTGGAAATGGCAAAATCATTACGATGTCTTCAAACAAAACAGTAGCAACTTCTGGAACATTTGGGTAGACGAATTTGTTCGATCTATTTTTTTCTTTGCAAATAACTTATATCATATTCAGATTCATGGGAGATATTGTTTAAAATTTTTCCAATGAAATATTTGGATGATTATTTTTCCCGCGAAAAATTTACTACGACGTAGTCGTTAATGACAACAATTCTATCTAGTTCCTTATTCATTCAATTGGCCTTTTCATTAAAAGTCTTGTGTGCTTTCCCAAAGCTTAGTTATAGAGGATCTAAAACTCATTTTAGATAAATCCGGTTGGCAGTTTTATTATTGGCCATCCTGTAAATATCTTCAATGTAATTCCAGACTCTTTCCAATCACAATTTACCTTGCTAAAGTCTGATGTGACACTCCTTTTAGTTCGGCTGCCTTTCTCAATGAAAATCCTTCATCCATAACCAGTTTTACGGCACTTTTCATCTGGTGTTCTGAAAAGGACCCTATGGTAGTTTTTCCTTTTCTATTTCTTGCCATTCTCTAAAAAAAATAGTTTAAACGATAGGTACTCCAACCTTCTTGCGCATGGTGGGACATGGTGAGACACGTCTCAGTGTGCCCCACCTAGTGTTGTCTCAGTGTTCCCCACAAGCACCATATTTTAAAATCATGTAATATTTTGTAATGAACCCGAAATAAAAATAATATCGCAACGTAAATGAACACACAAATACCTAAACTTTACTTACCACCAATCTTAAAGTTCTAATTAAAAGCACGTCAAATAAACACCAATCAAAACAGCTTTTCGAAAAATTACTTTTGCGGTCAAAATTTGCATAAACGCCGCTCTACAGATAAAAACAAACTTAACTGAAACAAGAACTCGTTGGTGGATCTGGCGTGTAAAAACAAGCTTGCGCATGGCGTGACGTAAAAAGCGGGGTTTCCAGAGCCTCAGAAATTGTACTGTCTTACTGTGGAACATGTCTCACTGTAGACCACTCTCCCCTATAGACTAATAATGCTTTTATTAAAAAATGTTTAGAATTTTATGCAGAATCCAAAACAAATTATATTAAATAGGGGTATCCATTTAAGATTTAGATCTTACCCCCCTCTCTCCTAGGGGCTTGTAGTAACAAGATGGACAATATACGCAAACGATGTCCCCCTTGAAATAAAAATCGACGGGTCCGAGCGATTTTCCACATTTTCAATTTAAAGCAAGGAAATCGAGGTGGGAAGTTTTCAAATGAACACCCTGTATGTACAGTGTGTCCAAAAAGTACGCAACATATGGGAAAGTTTTTTATCACCGATTTCTCAGAAAACTTTATTCTTTATAAAAGTTGGTGCATTCCTTAAAACATACCTAAATGCATAATAATTTCATATTTCACCTGCGGCTAATAGTAGGGAAGCAAATGCCTTTTTTTCGAAATTGCCTTTAAGAGTAAAGTACCTACCTTAATTATTAGAAATACAGCAAAATTTTATATGGAAATGTTTTTGCAAATTAAAAACTTACTTAGTCCAAATACGAAATTTGAGTTAGGTGTGTTAATTTTTAATTTTTTTTATATGCATTTCTTTAAAATAGGGTTTTGGACGTACGCGTACTGTGTGAAAATGACAAATAAATTATTAATTATTTCCAGTAATATGAATAGCTCGATGAATAGAGTTGGATTCTATCATAATTTTGTTTAGAACATAAGTTGGCTAAAATGTGTTTAAGTAGGCGTGCAACACGCTAATATCTGAACCAACACGTAACATTGAAAGGTTTTAAAAGTTTGCAACTACTTAATCCATTTTTATTATAAACCCATGTTTAAGTTATTTAATAAATATATTAAAATTGAGTAAACAAAAAATCGACCAGAGGTGTACCGTTTAGGGGAAAATAGAGATTAACCAAAAAAAATAAAAAATTGTGACACCTAACTGAAATTTTGTATTTGGACTAACTTACTAATTTGCAAAAACATTTCCATATTAAATTTTGCTGTATTTCTAATAATTAAGGTAGGTACTTTACTCTTAAGGCAATTTCGAAAAAATGGCATTTACTCCCTTACTATTAGCCGCAGGTGAAATATGAAATATGCATTTATAGTTTTAAGGCATGCACCAACTTTTCTAAAGAATAAAATTTTTTGAGAAATCGGCGATAAAAACTTTCCCATATGTTGCATAGGTACTTTCTTGGACACACTGTATTAACTCTAAGAAAAAGTTAATTTTAAAGTTATTAAAAACTATAGGCTTTTACACTAATTAACTCGTTTAGAAATGTAATCTACGCCCCACATATAGGTGATACCTCTAGAATATTAACACATTGACTGCCGAAGCAATATTCGCTTTTTTGATCATGAAACCATGCCAAAAAAAAATCCGAGAGGCCATTTGTGACATTGCATAGGACAAATGAAATGGGAGCTGGCGTCAATTTTTTAGAAAAATCGCTTTGCGGACTATCACAGCGAATATTCCCCGATGAGAACAGACCGCTGGCCCTGTGGAACCAGGGCCGAATTAAGGTCGTTTGACGCCTTAGGCCAGACAAATTTTGGCGCCTATTTTTTTCAATTTCGAAATGGATTTTAAAAAATTGAGCGCACGTAGCCAGGATTTCTTCTCGGGGGGGGGGGGGGGGGGCGGGGCCACCGAGATGGTGCCGAAGGCGCAAAAAAGAGAGCGAGAGGCGAAAATTTTTTGGGTGCCACGTCCTTTTTTGAATCATGGTGCTTGCTTTTCAAGGGGGAAAAATATAAAACACAACACAAAATCCTCAAGAAAAGCACAAAAACAAACCCGGTAATAATTGAGGTGCTATTTGGGTCTCGTGCCCCCCCTATACCCGCGCCTGCATTAAAAATTAATCAAATTTTTTTCTTATTGGGTTTATATTGTATTAAAATTTTAAACAAATATGTATTTTTATTATATAGGTACTATATCTACTAGGTATACTTACATGACAAACTGTCACAAAGAAAATTTAATAGTGTAGGAAGTGTTTAATGTGTCCTATATTGTCGAAATCAGAGCTCTAATAATATATGGATATTTCGCATGAAATTAATTTTGTTTTTGTAAGTTTTATAAGTATCGTCTGGAGTTTCGTGGGGGGGCGCCCCCCTTCCCCTAGCTACGTGCCTGGCGAGTCATGATACGGATGATCAAATTTGTGCCTAAACGTAATCTCGTAAAAATATGTTTTTCAAGCGGAAATTTGCACGTTTTGTTGAAGAAAAAACTCATAGATACATGTAAGTACCTACTCAGGGAAAATTATAAAACAAAAAATAGAAGTATAAACAAGCAACTTAACATTAATGAATAATGTATACAAAATGTGAAATGAATAAAACAATTAACTCAAAATATCATAACTTAATAAGAGTTTGGTAGTTTTCAAAGTTCAAAAAAACTAATCGACTAATCCAGCTAATTAGGATTCAAAAATATAAAACACATAAAAACACAAATTCAGCGCTAAGAATCAAATGATATTGATAGATTGGTTCCTTATAAATACACAAAATGATATAAATTAAAGTATAGGGATTACTTCTAAAACATCATTTCAATAACGACTCGTTATTAACGAGATCAATGACATCAACAAATAAAATAATATATGTAAATGTTCTGAGAAAAAAATATAAAGGTAATAAAAGAACAGTTTTTGTGGCCCAATGCCCAAAAACTTTTATTAAAGGTAATTTTAAAAATAACGACATTAAGAGTATTAAGATATTAGAAATATTTTTTTCGACATTTTTGACCTGAGAAATTTTGAATAATGTCGTTGAAGGAAGTTGATTCCACAATATCTGATAACTTAAATAGTCTTAATACCTTAATTTAGAATATTTTTGTTTAGATTGGAATGTGTAATGTTCTTTATACTTTATAGGTATGATAATTAGCAATTATGCCATAGTTTAAATAGTGATTTAAATATATAAAATAATAGGTACAATGAAATTCGTTAAAAAGCCGCGGCGCCTATTTCGTTCGTGGCGCCTTAGGCCATGGCCTATTTGGCCTAGTGGTTAATCCGGCCCTGTGTGGAACTAAAAATGATCTCGGTCCGATGGACCTAGTTGGCGCGTGCGATAAATTGCATCACGGTCTAATAGGCCGCGTTTTCAAAGTTGGAACCATTTATTCTCGGTTCTATAGACCAAAATGGCAGTCAACGTTTGAGCTTAAGTTTGTGTAATAGAATCGTTAGAAAACAAAACAAAATACGTATACTTAGAAAAGTAGAAACTATAAGGACACACAAAGTCGGAACAATATACTACCAAAATACCTCATAAACCCAAAAGAGTCAAGATATAGGCAAATCACTTTCTGAAAACAATGAAAATGCAATAAAAAAAAAAACCTATAATTTAAACTAAATAAATCAAAATCGGAATGTGACGGCTCTAAGAGTTTCCGAGGTTAACGAATGAAAGAATAATAGACAGACGGGTCAGAAAGCAACTGGGAAATCGATATACCGGTGCAAAGACATAAGAAATCATGGAATCCGTTTAGCGTGCTGCTTGCGAAAAAAAAACATAACAAAAGTGATTAAGAAAAATTTGCTTAAAATTAATTTTTACTACTAAAAATTTAAGAGGGATTGCGTCAAGATGCTGACATAAAACGCAGAGGCTTTGGATGTGCTCAAGATTTTAAGAAAATAAACCAAAATTTAACCCACATTTGCTTGTATTTTAATAGTCTATTTTGTTTTGAATGCAAAGGCAATGAGGGAAGTTATGGATAAATTTAAATTATTTACATGGTTAAGATTATTTTGCATTTGGATGAGAATAAATGCACGTATTGACATAGGTAAACCAAAAACAAAATGCAGACTATTGGCGGCCCAATAAAAACTGATATTTTGATGTAATTTTGCTTCTTAATTAGGTAAATATTTCACAGGGTGTTTTGACACTAGGCAAAAAAACAACTTTTCAATTATCCTTCTACCTATAATATGTAAAAAAAATCAATTAAATCTGAGTAAAAATAAAAAAGTTATAAAGCCCAAAACTTAATCCAAATTTTATAATACCCGGTTTTTTTGCACAGGAGTGTATATTATACAGGGTGGTCCTTAAGAACATCAAGAAAATCTAGGATATGATTCCTGGCATCAATTTAAGTTGAAAAGTTCATATGGACTTATGCCCTAAAATGCTTACCCTCTAAGATACAGGGTGTTAAAATATTTTCCATTTTCCTTTAAAACTACCATTTAAACATAGTAGAGACAACTTTTGTTCCGCTTATATCAGTAATGCATAAAAATGCATTAGAGTTTAAAAAAAACAGTGGCGTATCACATATTTTTACAAAAAAAATATTATGCACGCCACTGGTGGAAGTAGGCAAACCCTTTTTTAACCAAAAAGTGCAGTTTAATACGAAATCAATCGACATCAATTTTCAATACCGTATCTTTAAGGAGTTTCGAAATTAAAAAAAAAAAACAATTATTTTTTAAAAATAATTTAACACCCTGTATCTTAGAGGGTAAACATTTTAGGGCATAAGTCCATATGAACTTTTCAACTTAAATTGATGCCAGGAATCATATCCTAGATTTTCTTGATGTACTTAAGGACCACCCTGTATATTTATACAATGTGTTCGAAATTCCAGTCTCTATATGGGTATCTTGCTTAATAGATGATATAGAAAGTTGGTTAAATGGAAATATTTTAGAGAATTTAATGCCGATCTCGAATCCTTTTTCAAAATTATTGAAAGTTTTGTAGTTTTTCACTTATTAAACAAAAACTAAAAATGGCGCATTCCTTTTTTTTCTAAATAGGGGCTTAACGGTTAATTTGACATATCCCAAAGTGTTACATTCTTAAGACACTTTTTAGGGAAGAACATTTCTGTACAAAAAGAAAATGCAGATTGTCTTTTGTTTGTGAGCTACCCACAGTAACTTTGTTATTTCTTATGGCGGCCATCTTGGATTTATACATAAAATTATTTCTCTTTGAATCACCTTTTAAACGATGTACCACATGCTACCAACATTTTGGAGAAATACTCTAAAATTATTAAAAAACAGTTTTATCGTTAACTTGGCAACAGCGCATGCATCTGACATAGCAGATAGTAATTAAACCATTTAAAGCACCTCTTTAACCTTTATTTTTTTAGAATACAGTTTCTTACAAGATCCTTAAATTCTGAACCTGACCTAACCTAACCAAAACCAAGTAGGATAACTTAAAATAAAAAAAAAAACATTTATCAACAGCCTGCAACTAATTTAGTTATTAAAAAGGGCAAGATAAGATGCATTCATAAACGATATAAGAATTTAAAAATTCGTTTTTCGAATCTATTAATTTAAATGGTTAAAATGTCGGCCATTAACACGGTGACAATTCTGACAGTTTTTTAAAACTCTTCTGATGTTCTTATCATCTTAGATCGTTTATGAATGTATCTTATCTTGCCCTTTTTAATAACTAAATTAGTTGCAGGCTGTTGATAAATGTTTTTTTTTTATTTTAAGTTATCCTACTTGGTTTTGGTTAGGTTAGGTCAGGTTCAGAATTTAAGGATCTTGTAAGAAACTGTATTCTAAAAAAATAAAGGTTAAAGAGGTGCTTTAAATGGTTTAATTACTATCTGCTATGTCAGATGCATGCGCTGTTGCCAAGTTAACGATAAAACTGTTTTTTAATAATTTAAGAGTATTTCTCCAACATTTTGGTAGCATGTGGCACATCGTTTAAAAGGTAATTTAAAGAGAAATAATTTGATGTATAAATCCAAGATGGCCGCCATAAGAAATAACAAAGTTACTGTGGTTAACTCATAAACAAAAGACAATCTGCATTTTCTTTTTGTACAGAAATGTTCTTCCCTAAAAAGTGTCTTAAGAATGTAACACTTTGGGATATGTCAAATTAACCGGTAAGCCCCTATTTAAAAAAAAAAAACGAAATGCGCCATTTTAAGTTTTTGTTTAATAAGTGAAAAACTACAAACTTTTAATAATTTTGAAAATGGATTCGAGATCGGCATTAAATTCTCTAAAATATTCCCCATTTAACCAACTTTCTATCTCATCTATTAAGCGAGATACCCATATAGAGACTTGAATTTCGGACACACTGTATGTTACATAAAGTAATTCGATAATAATATGCAATTTTCTTCCTGTGGCAATTTGTTGAAAGTAAGGACGCGACCGCGGCGTTTTAAGTGGTGTGCTGTGCACAAAGTAACAGGTGGTAATAAATAATTATGATGTATCAAAATAAGGTAAAATTTGCGTTTTTCGTCGTTATAACTTTGACGAGATTTAGCGTTGGACATTATTAAAAATTGGAAACATTTACTTTCAAGTGAGATACAAATAATGTCACAATATAAAAGGCTTATTAACAAATTTTTTTGTTTTGTTGTGATTTGACGTTATTTAAAAGATACAGTTTTTTTCGGCAACCGTCCGGGAAGTACCCACTTCCCGGACGCCTTTCCTTTGAGAAAGTAGCATTTCTCCGGCCTAGTCCGGGAAGTACGTGCCTAGTCCGGGAAGAATCACATTAATCTTAGCAATTGCTCGAATTTTAATATAAATATTAATATAAATAAGAATTAGAATGTTTCTGTTAGTACCTATCTGTTCGAATTTCAATATTTAATACAAATAAGAATTAAAATGTTCGAAATTTTGTTCTACAAAGAAATATAATAAAGAAATGTGTCTCATTGATTTGTTATTCTACACGGTTGCCGAAAAAATAGTGTACGCAACACGTCCGAAAACAGTTTTTTTGGACTCGCAGACTTCCACGACTCGCCTACGGCTCGTCCTAGAATTTTGTCGTCTCGTCCGGAAAAACAGTATTTTCCGGACTTGTAACGTAAATTACTATTTCTGTTATATTTTTATTTTCCTAATCTGCAGGAGTGTCATACAAAGAAAGATACTTAATAAAATAAAATTTAAAAAAATTAAAGAAACTTTCAGTTAATTTTTAGGTGCCTAGCTAATATTAGAAGCACCCTCGGGTGCCAATTAGCGATAATTATGCCACCTAGTTTAAACCTGGAGCTTGCAGGCTACTATACGCTACTGTATTTATCCTGAAACCTTACGGAAGTAGTTTATTTTTTCAGAGTGAAGCTGTTGAGATATAATAGGCGTAAAATAAACTCAAAACTTCTCCACAACTTTAACTAACTAACCCCTAAAAAATAAATATATTTTTGTTCATATGTGGAAACAATGAAAAAACCTCGGAAAAAAACATTGTTTGGGTGGGGATACCCATCTTCCAAAGGTGGGGGGAAGGGTCATGGATAGCCAACTTCTTCAAAAACTACGCGAAAACCCAGTCTCTGTGAGCCTTCGTATGAATAGTCAGGAATATAATATATTATATTATACAGACTGTCCGCGGATAGGGTTTACAATAGCACAAATGGATGAAAAATTTAATTTTTCGGGAAGAAGTCATTCTTGATAAAAATTTTTGCTTGTAATAAAAATGCAATTCACGAAGAGAAAATTTTGATTTTTTATACAGTGTTCGCAAAAACTTCAAAAACATGATTTTTCTCCAACAGCAAAGTACCTTTATTTTTCATTCTTGACCAAAATGCCAATTAGAAAACTTATTTAGAATAACGTTTGTAATTTAAATCCGAGATTTAAAATAAATCTTTTTTTTTTAATTTTTAGAGGTAAATGGAAATTTTGTTGCTCGATAAAAATATTAATATAAAATTTTATTAAACTCTAGTTTCATAATGGGTGGTGCGTATCTTATTTTAAAATTTTAAATGCATTCCTACCATCTTTTGTAAAAACAAGGAATCTTTTTACCTTTTTATTACTTTGCTTTACGTATGGGGCAAATTTGTTGTCAAATAGAATTTGATGTGTTTTGAAAATGTTGACCTTAGAACAAAGGGTTTTTTTAGTTTAATGTTATGGTGCCGGCGAAAGTTCGTCTTACAACTTTGTGATAGAGAAATTTAATGAAAAGATACCATAACGTTTACGTCTCAAAAATGGGACTTCATAAATTATTAAGAAAATTTCAGCGAACTGGTTCAGTTTCCAATTAAAAAAAACAAACTATGATCAGAATGACGCAGCTTCCTAATCGCATTGCAGTCTGTTGTTGACAATCCTACCCTTTCATTAAATGTGGCATAATGAAAAATGTGTTGAATATGGAGGGGGAGTGTTTGATTAGCAAATGAAATTATTATTTGTTGTTATTTTAAGATTTTTTTGTGTTATTTCCGGGGTCAATTCATTTGTGAAATTAAAAATACATATTTCTGGTAACACCAAAAATCAATTTTTGAAACTTTTTGATACCCCTTTGTCATTGATAATGTATGTATTTCGACCGCTAGTGCTGCTATAAAAAAAAATTCTTTTACCTCTAAAAATTAAAAAAACTAAAAAAATCGAAGATTTATTTTAAATCTCGGATTTAAATTACAAACATTAGTCTATAAGTTTTCTAATTGGCATTTTGGTCAAAAATTAAAAATAAAGGTAGTTTACTCTTGGGAGAAAAATCATGTTTTTGAAGTTTTTGCGAACATTAGCCGCGTTCGGCAATTACCTCAGACCGCTTGGATTGATCTTAATCGTTCGTTTATGACATCTAAATGGAGGGGAAATAAATCTCAACAGTTCGGCAATTAAAATCGGAGCGCTCCGAGGATAATCTTTTTGCTCGGAGTATTTTGACCGAGGAAAACGATTAATCTCAGCTGAATTTGTGAGGTTAAGTTTGATGTTTATATTTAGGTTTAAAATTTTGGTAGTTTGATTGAACAAAGCCTTTATTTTTCTGTGATTTGCCTGAAAATAATATGCAGGAAGTGGAACTATATGATGTGGAAGAACAAAAACGCTATACCATGTTTATTTGACCATAAATAGACAGAAATATTCTACATGTTCTATATAAGACGTCCCAGCAGGTTGACTTGGTTATTCCAAATAAACCCGAACAAACCCGAACAAACCCGATCAGCGACTGATCTAAATTGAAAATACACATTAGGCAAGGCTAAGGAAGGCATAAACTCTGGTGGGTTTTACCTAAAACTTTCCATATTTGATAAACACCAGATTGCTATCATGGTCTGTTTACCCAATAACATTTCCGGATGGCCAGCACCTACAGCTGTCAATCTTCCCTCTGAAACTGCATTTAATTTATTAAGCAAGTCTTTAAAGGTAGTTGGGGACAATCTAAAGTGCTGTCTGAACTGGTGATGTGCAAATCGGGGTACCGTTTCTTCGGCAAAATCGTCTAATACCTTTTCCAAAATCTTGACGTTTTCCTCATTATCATCTTCAAACATTAGTTGATATAGCCTCCTTCAATTAAGGCCAATACAACGCTAGGAATACCTACTCATTTTTAGTAATTTTACAAAGTCAAAGTCAAATAAAGCTTTATTATCACAAGAATATACTCTCATTGACAAAGCATTGTTTAAATTTAACGTAAAATTAAATAAAAAGTCTTAAATTAATTTGGTACAAACATTTTAAAAGTCAGAACACAACAAAAAGGAAAAAAAGGTTAGGTTTCTTAGATCAAAACAAAAATATTACATTTTTGACTTTGACAGAGGTCAGCTGTTAGATACCGTTCGTTTATCACAAAATTCTCCGACCGATCCGAGGTCACGTGACAAAATATCCATCGCATCGCAGATGTAATTGCCTGTATAAAAATCAAAATTTTCTCTTCGTGAATTGCATTTTTTTTTACAAGCAAAACTTTTTATCAAGGATGGCTTTTTCCTGAAAAATTAAATTTTTCATCCATTTGTGCTATTGTAAACCCTATCCGCGGACAGTCTGTATATTAAATTTTCCGATTTATCTACTCATTCTGTGATATAATAATAATAAATCGTCTTCACTAGTGAGGAAAAAAAATTGCAAGTATAATAACAATGTTAAGGGCGAAGTTTAGCCGAGTCAGGGATGAAACTGCTATTTTTACACTTAACCCTTATGAAACATACTATTTTGTGCACAAATTATTACCCTATAAATACTTATATCCCCTCCCTCCTTTTCCTTTTATTTCAGGCCCTAAACGATTCAGTTTACAGCATGGCTTGCCCCCCCGCCGAAACGAGTTTACTACGTAGAATATCCGCAGATGAAAAGGCCGTTCTGGATAAAATAAACACGGACAGCGGTAACTTTTATTCCAGTACCCCCTATTGTGTGGATACAACATTTTTATTAAAAAAATATGACGTCATACAATTTTACGAACTTTTTGAAAGGATTTACAAGATGGTCGTGAATGGAGATGTTAATAATGCAAAGTGTGGATTTGTGCAAGTCAATAATAGTCCAGTTCCTTTTGTAGGTAAGATTAGTTAAGGTTCTTGGCAAATACATTGTTAACATACCCTCACGGTGACCGTTCTTTAGAATGTTTCGGAAAATGATGAGATTTCAATCCTGCGCGTTTACGTAATGGAGTTTTCGCAGACGCCCTCTGCAAATGAAATAGCAGCGATCGTAAAAGATTTCCTGATATACCGGTAGTTATCTCAAACTTGCTTATTTTACTTTATTATTTCTAAATAAACAAATATATCTTGAAATAAATTCGATGGGCTTAGAGCAGGGGTCTTCAACCGGCTGCCCGCGGGCCGAATGCGGCCCGCCATTAACTTTTTTGTGGCCCGCATAAAAATTTATTAATAAAATTAAACATTAAATATAAATGTGTTTGTATAAATATTGTCTTGAGTTTACCATATTTCAGCTATATTAATTTTCTCACTTTCTATTTGTTCTGGCCCGGCAATCGATGGGTAGCTTAAATATGGCCCTTCTATGAAAAAAAGTTGAAGACCCCTGTTTTAGAGGGTTTCGAGTAAATGGTGTGTCGCGAGTAAAAGCGACGGTAAACTCTTAATACTTAACTCTCCAAATTATTAAATATTAGTAAGTTTATACAGGGTTTCCCATTTAAAACGAAACAGGCTAAACATCTGGTTCCACGTTAATTTAAAAAAAAAACGCTCGGACCCGTCGATTTTTATTTCGAGGGGGACATCTTTTGCGTATATTGTCAATCTTGTTACTTCAAGCCCCTAGGAGGAAGGGGGGGTAATATCAAAATCTTAAATGGATACCCCTATTTTATTTAATTTTTTTGGGTTCTGCATAAAATTCTGAACATTTTTTAATAAAATCATTATTAGTCTATAGATATTAAACAGTTTCCGAGACATTGACTCTTGAAAAATGCGATTTTTGAACTTTGACAGCGTCTAGCTTTCTAACTGTACGTCTTGTCGTAGAGTAAAACGGCTTACATGTCCCTATCTTCGATTTTTATTATCTTTCCAATAGTGTCAACTTCCGGTTAAACCGGAAGTACTCTATTTCTTACAACTTTAACCGGAAGTTGACACTATTGGAAAGATAATAAAAATCGAAGATAGGGACATGTAAGCCGTTTTACTCTAAAGACGTACAGTTAGAAAGCTAGACGCTGTCAAAGTTCAAAAATCTCATTTTTCAAGAGTCAATATCTCGGAAACTGTTTAGTATAGACTAATAATGCTTTTATTAAAAAATGTTCAGAATTTTATGCAGAATCCAAAAAAATTATATAAAATAGGGGTGTCCATTTAAGATTTAGATCTTACCCCCCCCCCCCCCCCCTCCCTCCTAGGGGCTTGAAGTAACAAGATTGACAATATACACAAAAAATGTCCCCCTCGAAATAAAAATCGACGGGTCCGAGCGTTTTTTTTTTTATCGTCGAACCAGATATTTAGCCTGTTTCGTTTTAAATGGGGAATCCTGTATTGTTATAACAATAAAGCATATTTTGACTTTGACTTTGACTATAATGTTGAACCTTTTTGGAGTCGGCGTAAAAATCACATATCAGGTAAACCTGATGTCGAACATTAAGCAACCTCTTGTATTTTTCTATTAAGTTTGCTAAGTAAAATAAAAATAAAATGACAATATTTCAAGTAATGTAAAAGAGAAATATGCTCGACGATCGCCCGAAAAAACTAAATTTAAAGACAGTTTATACTTCAATCAATCTCTTTCCAATACTGGGTGTCAACACTTACAGTAACACTGTAAGAAACGGTACCACCTATCGTTCCCCTATTGTTAACTTAGGAATCTTGAAAGCTTTTTTGCTATAAAATTTTATTATCAAATGCACTTAACGAGATATTGTTCCGCCTTTTCTTTGTTAACTTGGAATCAAACAAATATGGCTGATTTCCTGTGATTTTGGACAACCAATCGCATAGTATTATTTCATCCATTAGCCACACCTCTAAATAAAAAAAAGGATTGTCCTACGAATATTCATTCGTATAAAACATCAAAAATTCATCAGAAAAAAAAGAGACAAATAAAATTTTTAGTTCTTAAAATCCACAACATCGCGTAACGTTGTTAAAGACATATTTCTCACGATGCTTTCTAAGTTTATAAAAGAGGGTGTTTTCATTTCTTTAAGGGGTTGGTAAAGGTAAATATACAAATTCTCGTTCTAGTGTCGGTATCAAAATTAAAAGTGTTTGTTTCTTATTGCTAAGTGCCACTTGAACACCGAGTGGTGGTGACCTGTCCTAAAAGCAAAGAGATGGGAATATCTGTTTTGATAAGTTTGTTATGTAAGTTATAATAATCCTATAGACATTGACTTTGATAAACCAAGTCGTGGGTTCAATTCAATAACTAGATAACTAAAAAATTGTAGTTTTGAGATAATTAGCGTTAACTAATCTTCTTGCGTACTTTCTTATTCCTACTCTGAAACAGACTAATTAGAAGAGTTTTTTTGTATGTGCGTGATAGAAGAGGGTATAATGGAACCCTGGAGGACAGCTTTAAAGGAAAATTATAGGTACTAATTAATTAAAATTAATTTAATTGCGAGATGTCTAGTTTTAGCACTATTTTGAATTTCATTATTCTAGGTATGCACTAGTTATCCACTAATAAAAATACGAAATAAATATAAGTTTCTATTGAAAATTAAAAAAAAAAAAAATTTTAATAGTAAAACACTTTTATTAGAAAATAATTATAACTTAAAAAATTTGATTTCCATCATCATCAGCTTCAGTGTTCGATTAAGCTAAATTGGCGGGTTGCTTGTAAAAAGAGCCATCAAATCATTGTACTTTTTTTTGCTAATGCATTGGGGTTTATTGTACAATTTAGACAATATTATTATTATGCCAACGTGACTTGTCTACTTTTGATAAAGTTAGACTGGCATGACCGAAATGGTAAAACTAGACATCTGTTGTTATCGACTTATTGCCCTAATATTTTCTTTGTTTACTCATTTATCTAGTTTTCGAATTCATCTACAGAGGTCACTAGGGTGTATCTTTAAGTTAACTACTTATAGCATTCAAGAGCCTATACCTTAACGAGTTCCATGAAGTTGATATCTCAAATACTGCAATTTTCGAGTTATCTAGTTATTGAATTGAACCCACGAAGTGTAAAAATGAACTGTAATTTTGTACGTAACAGAAATAGGCTCATGAACTATTGTTAAGAAAAATGAACTTTATGAACTGTTTTGTTATGTTATGATTATTAATGATGGATTTAATGGAAATGTACCGATTAAATTTTATACTCAATGATTTGGAAATTATAACAATGTATATTTATTTAGTAAACCCATGGCTTATTATTTTCTTTCACCATTGAGCAGAATAGATTCCACTTTGTTAGGTTCAAATAAATATAACTTAAAAAACAGACGAACCCTCAAATCAATAAAGTCTTCGACTAGTTACCGACCAATTATCGTCGATCTGTAACAGTGTTATAGTAAACAGTCAGCATGGATTTTATCCCGGACGGTCGACTCTGACCAATTTGTTGGAATACCAGCACTGTTTAATAAATTCATTGGAACAGGGTTTCCAAGTCGATAGTATTTATACAGACTATTCAAAAGCCTTCGATCGCGTGCACCATAGGATATTGTGTGAAAAATTAAAGCTTAAAGGGGTTGAGGGTCTTATATTGAGATGGTTGGAGAGTTTCCTGACAGGCAGATATCAATGTGTCAATGTGTCAAGACTAACAACTACTTGTCAAATCAATTCATAGTAACATCTGGGGTACCGCAGGGCTCCCATTCCGGTCCCCTACTATTTCTTTTGTTTACTAATGACATCAACCTTTCCTCCCTTCATCTGCGGTTTGCAGACGACCTAAAATTATACCGAGTTATAAGAAACATTCAAGACTCCAAAGTACTACAGGGTGATTTGGATGAGCTGTCTGAATGGTCTCGTGAAAATGCGCTTCATCTAAACATTTCTAAGTGTTCTGTGATAACATTTGCTAGGAACAAAAACTATCAAAGATTTGTTTATGACATTAACGATGAAAGCTTGGCACGGAGGTCGGAAGTTAAGGATTTAGGAATTATATTCGATAGCGAACTAAATTTCAGAAGTCATGTTAACTATATAACCGGCAAAGCTTTTAAACAACTTGGTTTTATTCTCCGCAATAGTAAAGATTTTTCTCCGAATACCCTAAAGCTTTTATATTGTACTTACGTCCGTCCATGTTTGGAGTATGGATCGATCGTCTGGTCCCCCTATTACCAAACTCATATCTACTCTATTGAGCGAGTACAAGCTAAATTCTTGAGGTCATATGCATTTAGATTAGGAGCATATGTCTTTGACACGGGATATCTGGAAAAGTGTGAGACTTTGGGTTTTCAGCCATTGGAAGCGCGTAGGCACTGTCAGGAACTCATGTTCCTATATAAAATTGTTAATGGCTTGATTGAGGCACCGAAATAGCTCGAGCTCCCTTATTTTAACGCACCTTACCACAGTCACAACACACGTAACTGTGACCTTTTTAAACCTCCGTTCCACCGGACAAACTATGGAATCAACCATCCCATGACCAGAATCCAAATGAGGTATAACATGGTAGCTGGAGATTTGGATTTGTCAATGCCCATGAGCTCATACAAGAGAGCATGTTTTAGTTTGTTTAAGTAGTGCCTAATCTGTTTTATATATACAGGGTGTTACAAATTCGAGGGCCACCATTGGGATCTGGGAAATGGTAATAGATACGGGAAAGTTTAAATTGGGGCAAAGTTGCGCAATTCAATGCCGATCAATATACCGTCAAGAAGATTTGTCCATTCCGAGTACTTCCGAAGACATTCCATAAAATCCGAATTTAACGTTTTTCATTTATATGTTTTCCTGCGTTTATTTAAATAGATAATTGAAAATAAATTGAACCTTCTCATTGCCACTTTTTCTCTTTTATTAGACTGTGGTATCAGATTTCGAATCCGACGTTTTGTCTCTGGGCCCCATCATTAATTTATTTTTTTTAAATACGGACCTGGATTTTTTTATTTTATTTTTGGAATCACCAAGGCTGATTGCATGATATGGTTGCATTATTTTGATTAGGATTCAAAAGTTTAAGCTAATAAAAAGATCTTATAATATTGTTTTTGTTTATTTTTTAATTAATGATATTTTACTTAAATTCTAGAAATAATCGGAAAATAATGGTAGGTAGGTACCTACACATTCACTAAAAAGAATCAATTTTATCTAAAACTAAGATGTTCAAAAAGATTTCCGTTTGCACGTATACATTGATTAATTTTGTTCCTTACTTTTTCAGTGGACCTTTGTATCGACCTTCTCCTTATTGACCTAAATCCTTCAATAATCCTAGCTCTAAGTTCTTCTAATGTATTAGCATTATGTTTATAAATTTTATTTTTCAAAGCCCCCCACAAAAAAAGTCTAAAGGTGTCAAATCTGGAGATCTCGCAGGCCATTCCACCACACCTCGATTTCCTATCCATCTGCCTGGGAATTCATGATTTAAAAACTCCCTAACCTCTCTTGTTCCATGAACCGGGGCACCGTCTTGTTGAAACCAAATGGTTGGTAGTCTGGCGAGTGGAATCTCAGCTAAGAACTCTTGTAAATGGGTGTTTAGAAGGAAGAGATAGTCGGCACCTCTTAGTCTGTCTGGTAAAAAAATGGGTCCAAGAATTTTGTCTCCAAACATCCCTGCCCAAACATTGATACTGAAGCGTACTTGTTTGCGTATTTCTCTATTGACTCTAGGATTTTCTACGGCAAATACGTGCGCTCATTATTTCTATTAAAATTACCGCAATTGGTAAATTTAGTTTTATCGGTCCAGATTATAGACCTAAGAAAGTTATTATCATCGTCAATTTGATTCTGTAGCCAGTAACAAAAATTTAACCGCCTCTGAGGATCTCCTTCTTGCAACGCATGGGAAATATGAATTTTATATGGTTTTAAACTATTATTTTTTAAAACTTTCCAAGCCTTAACATGATTTAGGGTTGGCAAGTTAGATTCTACGGAAATTTGCCTTGTGGATGTGGAAGGGTTGTTGTCTACCTAAAATAATACCATACCCTAAATGAAATAGCGCCTATACTTTATAAAAAATAATAAACGAAAAACCAAGTTTACATGGTTTTAAAAGAAAGCCAGTTAAAGTTTTAAATACAGACCTGGCGTAAAACATTGTTGGATTCTGCTTCTGTTACACGGTTACCATATTTTTTTCTGGGTTTTTCAAATCTACCGTGTTCGCGTAGGTTTTTATCCAACTTTTGAAAGAACCTTCTGTTAGGCTAATCTTCAAAATAGCTTTGCGCAGCTGTTACTGAGTTTTTGTTACAGCTGTAATAAACCTTTATCATATAACTTTTTTCCCCAGTAGAATATTGCATTTTAGATTTTTAAAAGATCAGCCTATAACACCTCACAAAAATCTTGAAGTTAAAAATTTCTTACTGTCAGTTATGAAAATTCGCCCATTTTTTTTCCATGGTAAACTACGATTTAATTTTATTTAAACCTCCTGGGATTAGACATCAAAGTAAAAATTATTGCATTTTTAATTTTTTTTGGGGCCCATCAGCAGCCCACATCACCATTTTTTTTTATAGCTTATATGTATTTTTACGCTAGGAATTAAAATTATTAAGAAATTTAAGATTATTGTTAGGATGATTTTAAAATACCTACATTACCTAATTAAAAAATAAACAAAAACAATATTATAAGATATTTTTATTAGCTTAAACTTTTGAATTCTAATCAAAATAATGCAACCATATCATGCAATCAGCCTAGGTGATTCAAAAAATGAAATAAAAAATCCAGGTCCGTATTTAAAAAAAATAAATTAATGATGGGGCCCAGAGACAAAACGTCGGATTCGAAATCTGATACCACAGTCTAATAGAAGAGAAAAAGTGGTAATAAGAAGGTTCAATTTATTTTCAATTATCTATTTAAATAAACGCAGGAAAACATATAAATGAAAAACCTTAAATTCGGATTTTATCGAATATCTTCGGAAGTACTCGGAATGGACAAATCTTCTTGACGATATATTGATCGGCATTGAATTGCGCAACTTTGCCCTAATTTAAACTTCCCCGTATCTATTACCATTTCCCAGATCCCAATGGTGGCCCTCGAATTTGTAACACCCTGTATGTTTCTTTTTGTACGTTATATTTGTTCATTTTCATTTCGTCATCTTGTAATATGTAACTTTATGTACTTTGTATCTTTATTGTAAAAATGGAGCTATTCCTTATACAAATAAATAAATAAAATAAATAAATCAATAGCAATCTGTCGCAGCCACTCTAAAACGCTCCCTTTAAATGAGATTTAGCAAACCATTTTTGAAGAGAAGTTAGATTGAGGCTATGAGTGCAATGTGCAATAACGGCCGGACTAACCCACAAAAATTCAAAAAACGTTTTATTGCAGAATCTTATTCGGATTATCGACTTTTATCAACTCCAAAGTGGACCAACCGACCTTTTTCTTCTCTCTCCTAGCTGGCAGCACTAACCTAGTTTTGGCATTTTATATTCGTTGGGAAAACAGAGAAGCAAAGTGGACTAAGCGCAGTAGTTGATCCACTTTGCTGCTATAAGTTGGCTGTCTATGTGCATTGTTGCTGGGTATAAAATTGGTTTGAGCGGAAAAAAAACATATAGGTCGTTTTTCTTGATTTTTTAATATGAAAAAACGTCGAAAAAAAGCCTATGTCAATCTGCCAAAATTTGACACTGTCAAATGTAACTTTTAATTTGAAGAGTAAAAAAAATTGATTTGGGATTTTTGCAGCTACTATCCTAGATGAAAAAAGGGAAGAAAGAAATTTGACACGTCGTAACTTTTTTATTTGAAGATTAAAAATATTTTTGATTTAGGATTCTTTTAGCTACTGTCCTGGATGAAAAAATAGTTGCCCCCCCCCCCATCTGATGACGAAAGGGATGAGATACTTCGTATTTTCTTTTTAAATTTATTTTATAATAATAATAAAGTTTGTCATGAAGTATCGAGTAATAATTTATGATAATACACCAAAGAACTAAAAATATTCTGAATGCACAGTGGACTCACCCACTTTCAAAAGTCGAAAATAAGTCTCTAGTTAAAATTTTGTAAAAAAATTAATATTATATATAGATGACCTTAAACCCACTTTAGTTGATTTAATTCGGAATGATCTAAAAGAAGGTAATTATGAATGAACTGATTTTCACCATTTTTTCAAACCTATTTTCCCACATTTATTAATATTGGGGTTAGTCCGATATTGCGCTCATAGCCTCAATTGCTAAAACACTAAATTAATTTAAGGTTAAGAAATTAATTTAACACAGTGGCGGCGCGACACTGAGAAATTATATGCATTCGTGTGTCAAGTGTCTGTTGATTTGCATATAGTCCAAAAATGTTCAACATTATAACAACTTACCAAATGAAATAATAGGTAATATCTGATATTGATACTTATAGTTCCTTATAAGTACCCCATTTTATACTTTTTTGTCATTAGATATTTTATGTTATTTTGTTTTTGTTTGTTACAGATGTACCAGGTATTGGCTTGGTAGTACCTAATTTTTTTTTCGAAAATCGTGATATATCGAAATTGGTTTTTTTCATTTACGATTATTGGCAGTTAACCTACCTCAAGTTATGTTGCAAGCTGCTCGACATACCACCGAACTTCTACTGTAAGAAGTCGATAAAGGTCGTCAAGCTCGACGTGTTAACAACCATCTTTCCCGACTTAAAAGACATATGTGTTTTTGGGTAAGTGCAAAGAATATGGTAATGTCTATACGAAGTGAGTGTGAAGAGCAACGAAATTGGGGTACGGTCAAAATACTAGGGCTTTGCATATATACGTACTATAAGTAATCTTATACACCTAAGAAGCTTTTCTAATCCCCAATGTCTTTGCTTTTATGCTTGCTATATAGTGCAGTAAAAATAAATTATGACCTAGGCAAAATTGCATCACAAATGATTCTTTTTGCATGCTATTGTGAAAAGTGTCTATTTTAACATATTCAAAATCCCCATTAATCCTGGCCCCGGAAATCAGTCAAAATCCAAGATGGCGGCTGAATTTTGTATTTTTAATTACAACATTTACAACTTTGTTTTTATAAGGTGTAACTTGGCAAACATGTTAAAAATACAAAGATAAAAGTATAAAATAGGTATTGAATAGGGAAGATAGGTATTGGATCACTCAAAATGTCTATTATACATTAAGGAAAACTTTATTACACATTTAGACTTACAAGAAAAAAAAAACATTATTTGAATAAACAAAAATTGAAATGATTTGGCTGTTTTTTCCCAATTCACAATCTTCATCTGTACTTTCCATTTCTTCATCTTCTATTCGCTGCGGACTATTTTCACAATTTGTTTCTTGACACTGACCACATAAACTGGTACATTCCAAACCATTATTTCGGCAACTACATTTCATGGCACCACAGCCTGTTTTGCAGTTACATCTTACTATGCGTAATATACTTTCAGGTGCTGGTGGCAAATCCATTGTTTTCGGTACATACTATGACATATTGTCATGTATACTCCATCTCCAGTCTGTTTGGTTCAAGCCTTCTTGCATTTGTATCCATATACAATTTTGCAAATATGCGCGGAAGCTATGGTACTTGATAGCTGATTCCGTTGGGGGAAGGTTCTGTGGCTGAACGAAACATTTTGCCTTCGATACTTTATCAATAATAGTTCTATACCTAAGTATATTTAGTGTATCATTTGGATTTCTTCAACAATACGTTTCAAAACTGATTGCTTTCCAATATGGAATATTCTGGAGGTGCTGTCACATCCTGTATTCGAATGTATAAAGAATGGACTGTTTGCTAAGTCATTTCCGAGCGAATATCTAATGGCATTATGTTTGAAAGATTTTTTATCACTTCTGAAAAACAGCTTGTGGTATGCTTGATTACACCAATAAATCAGCAATACCAATAGGTCAGTGTCTTCTCCTATCACTGTGCCAACATCAGCATCATCAACTGAATGAATTACTAAACAACCATGTTGTCGTATTTTTTCAGCGATTAGGTATTAATTATTTTCTGCTTGTTTTCCTTATTAGTGAGAAACATTTCCTTACTTCCTACACAGTTCATATTTCATTACTTCCGCAAGATCAATTTCACTAAAAGAAGATGACATAACGGTTGGTATGATGGTAATACAAAAGTACAATGTAAATGACTGCAAAATGGTGGCCTTTAAATATTTGAATAGTAAATACCTAATTATTTAAATGGCCGCCATTTTGAAAAAAAAAGTAAAGTCGAATCTTTGTATTTTAAACATTTTTGCCAAAAATGAAAAAACAAAATCAGCCGCCATCTTGGATTTTGACTGATTTCCGGGGTCAGGATTAATGGGGATTTTGAATATTATGTTAAAATAGACACTTTACACAACCCAAGCAGCAATTTTACGTTGACCCGACGTTGGTCTACGCGACCCGACGTCGCCATCCTACGTCATTACGACTTCGTTACAACTCCTGGTTGGACCAATATGGTCAATCATTTTTGGGTCGTTTCGACGTCGGGATCCGCCTTAAAGTTGTGGACAAGAGCAAGTGGCGACTAACATCTTGTGGTGCAAAAAATCAAACCATGTCGTGCAAAATTTTATATAGGTAATGATAGTAATAGTCGGCATAATATACTAATTGGTTATATTATTGCTACTCGTCTAACCTATAAAATATGATAGAATAAAATTAACTTGTAACTCATGCCAATATGTTTTTATTTAAAAAGATGGCAAGCATATGGGAAAAGATAAATGGTACCTAGTTAAATAATTTCGTTCACGCTACGCATCGGGTAAAAATGCAAACGCATGGTACTTTACTGACAAATATGGGTAAAATATATAGTAAATAAAACAGGGCTGCGATGATTCACCGTTTTTGTAAAAAAAAATATATTTTTGTAAAAAAAAATGTTTGGAGAAAAACTTTATTTTAGCGTCAAACTTTAAAATTATAATCATATTGCTTTATTATGAAGTTTCAATGTGTTTTAAAACATTATTTTAGGAGTAATCATAGTATAAAACAAAAATAATTAAAGTTGAACAACAATGGCCGCCGAAAATACATTGTTGTAAACTGCTAAAATGGCGTAGTCGTAGAAACGACCAAACTTTTACTAATAAGAACTTCTAGTAGTAATATTTTACCCAGTGCTTCACGAAATAGAACTATATCGAGTTGTCTTCAGCAGAGGATATGGAAACTTCAGTCTGATCTGAGATAGGGTTGTTGATGACTTCTTGGCCCGCTTCTTGGCATCCAGTAGGGGATGAGCTTAAGCAACCTTCTTGAAGCTGTTGCAGTTATTTTTTTCTATAATAAGTGGCAGAATATTTAAAACGACGTTTCATTTTATTTATTTTACTGAATAATTGAAATGTACTTATAAAAAACAAGGTTAGAAAAAATTGTTTGCCAACTTTTCAGCCCAAACATGCAATAACCTTAAAATCTAAAATTACTAGAACTTAGTTGGATACCGACGTAGTTACAACATTGGATAGATCACCTAAATAAAAGTACCTTAGTGGAGACTTCACCGACGTCATAACGTCGTTGGCTGCATGGACTGAACACGTCTATTCTTTATATGACAAAATCCGACGTCGCCCCAACATCGTTTAGTAATAGTCAGAGGGCGACTATTATTTAAACCTAATGCGTCGTCGCCAGTAGCACAAAATTGGTCGGACGTTGTTAAAATGCTGCTTGGGAATAGAATGCAAAAAGAATCATTTGTGTTGCAATTTTGCCCAGGTCAAGGGAATTTTTACACCATATTGACTGCACTAATTAAGCAACTTCTAGAATTTCTTGAGTATAGCCTGTGGCCCTGAGGCCTTTTTTCTTATAATTACCCACCATTGTGCCTACAACAAATAAGTAATTTAAAATCAGGTGTAAGTAGAACATAATTCAGTTAAGTACAAAAATGTGTAATTATGCTAATTTAAGAAAATTATAAATCATAAACCCATGGGAAAGAGCAATCTCCTGATTGCATTTGCCGCAGCGTATTTGGTCACTCTTTCCCGGTATTCTATTGTTGATGGGGTAAATGAAGTTGAAAAAAATAATAGTAAATTAACAATCTACAACAGGTATATTAACAAATATATAATCTACAACACAACTAATTATAAACTAAAAAAATAGCTATCTTTGATACTTACTGCTAAAAACTGCCTCTGAACAATGGGTACCTATTCATAAGTCACTTTATCTCAGATTGTCACCTACAAACAAGCTTCGACAAATAATAGCGGAAGGAGGGAATAGCTATTTACCTAACAAGTGCGGAAAATGAATTTTTCCGCACGAGTCTGCCGTTCACCGAACGACGCGTAGCGGAGTTCGGTTAAGCAGCCGAGTGCAGGGAAAACATTTTCCGCACGTGTCAGGTACAATAGTTTTTCTACAGACGTGTCGAAATAAGTAGCACATATTTCAAATACATTTTTAATTAACTATAACAATCACATGCATACCTATGTAGCAGTAACTAACTCTGAGAAAAAAAGTTATAACTACAAGTTATTATTGATTTTGACATAATCGTGCCGAAAAATTTTTCCGCACTAGTGTGGAAAAACCAATTTTCCGCACGGATTTTTGACATAATCGTGCCGAAAATTTTTTCCGCACTAGTGTGGAAAAAATAGTTTGCAAATCTTTACGATAAATTATTGCTATAGTGGCGTAATATTAGTAGTTCACGCCATCTAACGCAGGTAGTTGTGAAATACATTATTCTATTTGAAAAATAGTAGGGTGTGATTGCACTTTTCCAGAAAACGCACTTGCCCCACTTGACCTTATCGTAAAATCCGGGAACCGAAAAACAAATTAAATAAATTACTTAATAAGTATTGAATATTTCCTGTTTAATTCCGTTGGGTTATCGTTTTTTAATAATTTCAATAGTTTTGTGAACTCTGACCTCTGTACAATATAATTGTTTAGATAATAAAGAATTATGTAAAAATAACGATAAGTTTAATACAATAATAATTAACTTGATACTAGGGCTTGCATTAGATTTAACTGTAATTTAAAAATACCGCCATGGACAGTAGAGCAATGTGGCAACGCTGTCCTCGTTAGGCTGTAATTTGCCTTTCCTCATCGCTCTATTGCGGCTCTATGTAGTCATGAGCCGTATTCGATTGAGAAAGTGATTTGGATCGATCTGATCTTAAAAATCAGTTCAGTGATCCAAGGATTGTTATGTCAGTTGTTCGTTTGGGTTTCGATTTTGACTTAACCTCATTTCATGTTCAAAAATTAGCCGAGAGTAGCGTAGTAGTATTTTATAAAGCAGGGGACTAAAGTAAAACAACTTTATCATATTTTATTTCCACTTTTCTCATTCACGTACGCAAATATTATTTACCTAGATGCGTTCAAAAAGACGTAATTCATCCATTTCTATTTCTACATCACAGTTAATTATCTTCTAAGAAGACGTATTCAAAGAATACTAATAAATACTCAACGAAAATCTAAAAACAGGGACAGAATGGAACTATAACCTCCAAAACCATAAAGTAAACAAAACAAACAACTCTGATTTTGGTGGTTCTGCAATTTCCCAGGTTCACTTGGGACAACTTTGACGGTAGTGGGCGAAAAGCCATCATTTGCCAATCGAACACAGATCAGATCAGTTAGAATCAGTTAGATTGATCCGGATCGATCTAAACCTGCGAATCGAACACGCCTATAATTATTGTCAGAATACTTTTTTATTTATGACTTGCAAATGGAAAGTAAGTTCGTAGTGGTACCGTAGCGGTGGGGTACAAACCGCCTTAGTAACAAAATTTTTTTACCAGCATGAAGGAATAAAATACATGTTTTATTATTTTTATTTAATTAAAAACCACATTTAATAATAATAATAATAATAATAATAATAATAATAATAAGTTTATTTAAAATTTAATAATATAATAAATATGTTTATGGTGTCTTCTATAAGCTTATTCTTCAATCCCCTGAAGCTGAGCACGTTAGGGGCAAATCTTATTTTTTGTTTTAGTATGTAAAATCATAAATCATAAAAAATATGCATTAAAAATTAAGTTTTAAAGTAAAAATGTTAATTTATAGTATAAACGCGGTTCTTTTTGAAGAAATATATTACTTATAATAAAATTATTAATTTATAATTTTTAAGTAAATAATATTACTTATATAAATTCTTTAGAACAATATTAATTACGTAAAGCATTTCTAATAATATTTTCGAAGTGTCTGTTTTTAATATCCATGTTTTTATTTCGACTTTAAATTTTTTTAATGAAATCAATTTTTTAATTTTTGTTGGTAGGTAAATCGTTTAAATAAAAACATAAATATTTGAAATTTTTTTGTCCTATGGACTTATTTATTTTAGGTTTTATGGTTATTTCATTTTTATGACGTGTATTATTATGATTATGGTTTTTAAATTGTATAAGGTTTTTATTTTTAAATATATATATATTTATTAAGATCTTATAAATCTAAAGTTGTCTTATGTTCAACTTTTTTGTTTCTGAATATAATTCTTTTGAAGGATAAAGATAATCTTTATTAAATATAATGTTTAGAAACCTTTTTTGTAGTATTTCTAATTTTTTAACTAAAGTTCTATTTATTCTTCCCCAACCTAAAATTCCGTAATTTAAATAGTTTTAACTAACGCGTAAAATAATATTTCCATATTTTTTTAATGTTTTCAAAAATCGGTAGTAAACTTCTTAATTTTTTAATTAAGTATTCTAAGTGAAAATGCCAATTTAATACTATCAAACATAATTCCTAAATATTTTATTAACTTAAAAAATTTGAATGTCTTCATTTATTTGAATACTATTCATATTTTTAGAATAATTCTAGTATTTTATTTATTAATTGACATTGATCGTAAAATATCATATTATCACAGTCACATTTTTTGCACCTAAATAATAATGTTTTGTGTAAAAAGATTGGTGTATCATACAGTTCGTTTTTAATTGTTCCGTAAAATTGTATTTTGGGCTGTTATCATTTTCCTGGCTATATTTAATGATAGATCTTTCCTTTTATTTGATGACAGAACTAGTAGAGTCGCTCCTGATACCATTAATTTTATTTTACAGGTCCCTTCCACCAGAGGCAAGAACAGTTTTATTTCTACGGCAGGAGGTAATGACGACAAAGAACCATGGCAATGAAAGAGTTGAAGATATTTTAGAAGACCCATTGAAAACCACACCAAAACGGCATTTAGAGGAAAATAATCCACATGTTGATTCCATTAACGCAGAAAAAAGGCTTCAACTAAGTAACACTATAACCATAACACATAAAAACGAAAATGAAGAGTTTATAGAGGAAACGATAACAATTGAAATTGAATCTGAACCGGAAACAGATAAATTAGAAGAAAGTAGAGAGCCTAATCATAAAATACGGGAAAGTTATGCAGATAAAGCCACAAGAAAAAAAGTTGACAATTTATCACAAATTTGCGTTTCAAAGCCATTCCGAATAGCTCCTTCTAGTGCATCAGCGAACATTAACAAGCCATCTTTGAGGAAAATAATAAAACTTCCACGAAGGATAGTAAATAGTAATAAAATTTCGACAGGAGCCACAATACCAAAAACTATACGTAGTTATATCCGTCGACCTAGAAAAAGTAAAGAGCAGCAAATCACTTTTACTGATCCTGTGAATCCTTTAAATATGACCCAATCCAAAGCATCTACATTGTCACCCAGTACCTATGTAACATCGATGGGTACCTGTAATGAATCCAATGGAAGCATACACCTTTTAATGCAACATAACTTAGGAATTTCTAACAATTTACCTACGATTTTACCGCATTCTAGTTCTTTAGTAAATATGCCAGGAACAATAATACAGAAGCCTGAGCAGCAAGCAGGAATAATGAATATTATTTCTGGTACCGATATTCCCGGGATTTACACTATGCCGCAACAATCAAATACTATGGTAATTTCAATCGAAAATCTTTTGCAGCAAAATGCAAGCTCATTGCCTTTGGACTTTCATTCACACACGGGACAGACGTCTATAGGCAGTTCCCCTAATTCCATTATTAGTTCAAATATGCCGAGTAGTATGTTGCAACACTCAGGTATTACCCCCAAAATGCCCACCTTCATGGTTAGGAAAGATAAATTGGGCTCCTTGGTATCAGATATACTGGTACAGCAATCTATGAGCCAAACGCCAACTGGAAATCAGTCGGGAACTTTATTAGTAACAGACAAAGATGTAATGTCTGATATTAAAACAAGCTCTTGTCAATCGGCTAACGTAAATAATTTATTACAAATTAAAAATGGCGAATTCTCATACATACATTCGCAACAGGAACCACATATGTCTTTGCCCATATATAGCTCCCCAAACAGTAACAGCGACTCCAATCCTGTTAAGTTGTTACATATTCCCAATACTGTCGCGCAATCTTTAATTTCTCAGAAAAGTTCTACAAATTCATCGGAAGTATTGGAAAAAACTGTACAATTCCAAGAAACTCAATCTATACCACAAAATAAGTTAGAGCTTTTAAGAAGGTTTGAGGAATCAAGTTCGGACTCGAGATTTATTAATATATTACCAAAGCAGAGTAGTAACAAATCTAAGATAGATTCGCCTAAACTCTCCATAAATACTTCCTCAAGCAGCACTATTGAAAGTACCATTAATGAAGTTCTTGCTTCCCCCCCAATAAACTCTTCACCTTTTATAGGAACAGTTCACAATGCATCAAATTTAAATAACTTGTTTATATTACAGCCCAACAATGCCGCTTATGGCGGTATTATGGCATATCCATCGAATTCATTGAACTCATCAATCATTAACTTCTCGCCCCAAAATGGCATAATGTTACCGTCTGGAATGATGGCATATCAGAATAGTTACCTAGGAAATGTAGATAGTGTTACACAAGCACAAAACAGTGTACCACAATACACACAAATATTAAACCCTTCTGGTTTTGTGTTTAATTCTAATAACAATATATTAAGCTCGCCCAACTGTCTGATAACACCACAACCAAGTGTGTCAAGTGTCCAAAATCTTATGCTCAGTTCTAACATATCACCCTGCAGTCATTTAAATGATCAAGTTAAACAAAGTCATAGTATGCCACAACCAAGCAATGTAGCATGGCTGAATAACAGCTATGCAATAAGTCAGAACAATATTATTATGCCTACAATTACTGATGTTGAACAACTTAATGGAATTAGTTTCGGTTCTAGCCCCAATACTTTAAATAATGGATCCCCTAATACTGTTTCAGTAGATCCTTGTTCTCAGATTAATTCTAATACTTTAAACGTCAATCGAAGGTTTATCATTCAAAAACAAAATAACATAGCTGAGCAGAATACCAACCGTACGTTAAAGCATAACCCTGCTGTGCTGTCTAATATCCCAGAACCTAAAGATATCTATTCCACAAATCACAGCGATTTAAAGCAAGTTTTTCCTTATCCAGTAATAAACCAAACAAATACTAGTAAACGACTAAAGAAAGTAGCCCTGCAGGGTGACAACTGTGGAAACATTTTATTGATGGTAGTACCTAAAGGTTCTAATGTGGAAAAACCTAACGAAATTACCGATATTAAAAGTGATAATGACGTTACTTTTTCTAAAAAAGTTACTAAAAATTCAGGAGTAGTTGTTACACATTTAAATAACTTAATATCTTACAGCAATAATATGGGCGGTCTTGGGACACATGAAGGTCCTGCAGATCCTAATAGTGACATTAAAATAGAACCTGATGATATTAAAATTGAATTCAATGATATTCAGCAATCACTTTCTATTGATACAAAGAATGTCCCGATAAAAATTGAAGAGGATGACAACACTGTAGTTCAACTGGACCTAAATACTGAAAAACGTAATAATGATGTCGTTATTAAAGCTGAACCAGACTACCTAGAAGTTAAAGCTAAAGATTGCAGTTCAGATATTATAGATCTAACAGAAGAAGATACCCTTGTTTCATCACAGGAGTATAAGAAAGATACATGTACGATAATTTCGGATGAAAACATGGAAAAGTTAGTAATGTGGCAAGGCGTGGGTCGTGAAGTTTTATACAAAGTAAACGAGATACCAGATTTTGATTCGGTCAAAACACGGACTTACAAAGTGGTAAGCTTAATTATTCAGAAAGTCAATGCGTTTCTTTGCATAAGTATGCACCCTCTGCACCATGATGATTTGTTAATCAGCGTGATGGAAATTGTGGAAAAACTATTTTCTGACTTTCCACCTAAAACTTTCATGGCTATCGCAAAGGAAATGAAATTAGAGGTGTACAGTTTAAATGAGAGACAAAAAAAGGTACTGCAAAGCTTTTACGTTATAAATAACAGGCCTGATGTGAGCGGGAACCTATATTTTCTTTATAAAAAATTTATTGTGCGCTATGAAACCATTAGGCGGGTTTCGGAAAGGGTTTCAAAAATTGTATTTGCCAGACAAAAAAAAAGTTGACTGCACTTCGGACACCTTACAGTAGACTTTGCAGGATCAGTAATAATATAATTTACCCCAGAAATCCTATTTTTCCTTCAGCTTTGGAATGTATTGCGCGAGGAATGTACTGTAACATACTAAAAATCTTCCCAAACCTAGCTAGGGCAAATTTAAAGAAACACGGTCGCTAAATCGGATTTCGATAATAGAATCACCAATAATGGCGTTGTTGAAAAAATCTTTAAAATATGCCATGGAATCATGATTTTATAGGCCTTATTAACATATTTTTAATATGAACATTAAAAGAGATTTTACTGTCAAAAGTGACATAGAGATCTTTTATATTATTGCATAGGGGTAGTATTGCACCATCTAGGCCAGTGGTCACCAACCTTTTTAATGTGTTGAGCTACTTTAATGATTTTGAAATAAACAGTAAGCTACCTAGTCGTAAGCAACGTCAACCAACCTAAATTAAATAATGCACAGTTATATTCAACATACATATTGTTATATTTTACTAATAGATACTAACGAAATAAAGTAATAACTAATATATACTACATAACTACATTCATATTATATACCAATCGTGTGTATTTGAAAAATAAATAAAATTTTTATATATCCACAAGGCCTGTCACATATCTACGGTTTAATAAAACTGAATAAAAATAACAAAAAAGTAAAGCGATATTCTAAACAAAAACATGCGCAGATAAAAAGTGCATGTTTAATGAGAAGGCTGACGCTCAGACGCATCGATATTTTTTTTAATGTTTGCAGTATAGTTTCGTATACAATTATCCAAATGTTCATCTGTAAGTCGATTGTGGTATTAATTTGTTCTTAATTAACTTCATATTGGAGAAAGAAGATTCACAGAAATAGGTTGAACTAAAGCTTTGATTTTTACACCCCAAGTAACATTTTTTAGTAATTCTTCGACTTACGACTTATTTTTGACAAAATTTAACGTTGTCCTGCCGACAAAATTAGTTGCCCAAAAGGGCGTATACTACCCGTCGTTGTATTAACGTCGTATTTACGTAAATACGTTTTAGTTTATCACCAACAACGTTAAATATCGGCAATTTAGGTTCTCGCTTAAAACGTCGCCCATAAAAGACCATTCTCAACGTTAAAATTCCTTAGATTAGGAAACGTAGTACACTTCAACGTTATCAAACGTCACCTGTTGCTACGGAGAAATATCCAACGTACAATAACGTTGTTAAACGTTATAAATGCCAACCACAAGCCAACTAAAAGGAATCTTCTTTTTTCTGTCTGTCAGTGGTTGATTGGTTGTCATTAAAGTCAACTGACAAAAGTGAGGTTTGAAAGGATCTGGCACAGAAGTAGCATCACTCTGTTTTGTCCTCGTCTCACTTTTTGTTGGATGCCAATATAGTACGCCATCCTGTTCCCAAGAATGGGGAACAGGCTCAATTTCATTTAGCTGCTTTATATATACTACTTTAAAGTTTGGCATGTTAAATTGTAACGGAAATTGTTAAACTGCCGCACTTTCGAATTTGTAGGGTTATGTTGTTTTCTTTCCTGGATTCTTCTTTTCTTTACAGAAATAAAGTTTTAATCAGTTGTGAATTTTGATCCTTTTTGGTAGTTTAAGGTTAAGTTTGCACTAGGTAGGGCCACCTATTTAAACTTCAAGTTAAAAAAGGTATCAAATAGGTGCAATTTTCTAAACTTTTGAGTCTTAAGGTGAAGACTTTTCAACTTAATGCGTGTTCTTGTTAAAATAGTGGATATTTTAGAATAAACTGCGGACCTCTCCATTTTTAATTTATTAAAGGACGAGATCAAAATGTCGCCATGTTTGACTACTTTGAAATTTATCAAATTTTAGTGTTGTAACATTCTTTTTAACGCTTTAACTTAATTTAACTCGACAATAATAAATGTAGATTTATTTTAACTCACAATGTAAACCAAAACGATTAAGTTTTTTTTTAACTTTTTGCCATTTTTATTAAAATTTTCATAAAAAAAAATCATTATTTTTAGGGCGACCCCTAAATTTTGGAAGTATTATATTAATATTTAACAGTAAAGTTGCCATTGTCATTTTTAATACATATCTTTGGCAATTTACTTCATTTAAGCAAAAACTGTATGTGCAGTAAATAATTATATATAATAATACTTTTTAGAACAAACACTCATTTGCTACACTAATTCCGATGTATAGTTTAATTAAATAAACCTGAATTTAACTACAATTCAGTCTTTAAAAAAACTACAAAACAAAATAATTAAATGCATACATAAATTGCCTTTTTTAGAACCAACTATAAATTTATATGAACCAAACGGATATTTAAATTTAGAAAAGCTTTATAAATTAAAACTATGCATTCTAATACACTCTATTATTATTAAAGAAAAACAATCGAATATAATATTTCTTTCGAGCAACGTTATTCACATCACGAGACAAAATCATCATATTCGAACACCAATGGTAAAGAGTACTTTTGGCCAAAAATCAATAATATATAAAGGAATAACAATTTATAACAGTTTTTAAAAAAACACTAAAAAAATATTTTTTAAAACTGACCTAACTAACTAACGTATTATATTATTATATTAATATTTTTTTTTTTATAAATGGTTATTATATGTATTTTTTTTTGAATAATTTCGATGGAGTTATTAATAGTTACTAAACATATTTGGTGTTATATTCTCTGTAATAAACTTTCTTAAGTTGGTTGAGAATAAAGATATATATTATTATTAAATTTAATAAGCAGTTGACGTTAGAAAATTTTTACCTAGGGTAGGTAAATCTTAACTGAAAAACTTGTTTTAAATTAACGTTAAAAATGGTTTACAAAATAACCATAAAGAAACTTTAAGACGTGGGGCAACGTCGTAAAAACCCGAATTTTATTCCCCAAACTGGTATAAATAAGGGTCACAAGGACGTCGTGTTAACGTTATGCGTTAACGTTAAGTTGACGGCACCGACGTTTGCTCAACGTTAAAATGCTACTTGGGACATTTGTATAAATATGTTGTGAGCTACCTGAATTGCCATTGCGACCACTGATGTAGGCTATAGTAAAATTGCTAAAGGCAAACCATTTTAAAGCACTTTGTTACATTAGCATTCCATGGCATACTTTGAGGACGAGGACGACAATATGTTCCCAGGAGGTCGAAATTGTGGATACACTTTAAATAACAGGTTTATTATAAAAAAATTGCGCCTAGTTCTTCCTTAAAATCTTAATGAGGTTAAGGTCTTGGGATTATGAAAACCCGATCATATTTATAAATCTTCATTAGTTGGATATACTAATCTTAATTCAAGGTTTCTGGATGAACATTTTTTAGCATAGTATGGCCATTATTCCAATATCTAAACCCAATTGGATCGTAAGGAAAAAATGTGATAAGAACTTCATTCATCGCTTAGGAAGGGATAGTAACAACGCCAATTTTTTTGGTGTTTCGTGGATTAAGAAATAATACAGAAAGGGTAGTAAAAATAAGCATCAACAGGGGTAGATATTTTTGTTAAACTTTTCTAGTTAAATTGAAATATTACAATTTTTATTTATGCAAGTATTAATGTAAAATACACGTTTTAAAGTTAGTATCTACTGCAATAATTTATGTTGATGTTCTTTAATATTTTTTAAAGGTATACTGTTCATGTATTTGTCCCTTATAATAATAGTCAAAACATTAATCAAAATTAATCAATATCAAATTGGTTGGCTGAGTGCTCATACTTTTGACACATAATTGTTTAATTTTGACTAATGTTGTTACCGTTTTAAGTGCAAAAATGACAAATAACTGTATGTGTGTATTAAAAATCGAAATGCCTTAATAATGAGATTGTGGAAAGGATACCTACAAGTAACATATTTTTATTTAAGAATAGGTACTCAGACCTCGTACGTGTTGTCTAAAATTCGATCACTATAACAAATGATATAGTTTCTTAAAATTATGTTTCTGTAGAAAAGAGAGCGGCAAAAAGAGACGTAATAAAATTATTGAATACTTAATATAGGTACTTAGTTAAAATTATATTAAGAAGAGAAGTAAAATGTGATTTTAGAAATATGAATAACTATAAGTAAGACTGATGTTAACAATTTTTGCAAACTCGCTATTTATTTTTTTCACCGTATTCAGGGATCAACACACATTTTTTCTAGTCGAAATATCTTGTAAAGCTATTATGTTTATAAAAACTAGGTAAAGCTATAAGTAATAGGGTACAAACGTTTTGTAAATTTTGCTTTTATAAAAATGTTATGTTATATTTTTCGCAATAGTAAAATAAAATTAAAATTTTTTTTTCCACTATTAACATGGAAGATAATTATTTCTTTTTTTGCTATTATTTTCGGGGACGCCGCATATATTCCCAAGCGGTCACCCATCCAAGTCATAGTTGTCCCCGACGTGCGTAAAAATAAGTGTCTTGTAAATGGGTTAGTAGTGGAAAAAAATATTAACCACGGTTTAGACAGCTTATAGCCATCGCGTCTTAAATCTTTCGTTACTCCGCTCCTCGTGATTTAAACTCCCCGCTCGGGCAATAATAGTAGCTGTCTAACCTTTGGATAATAATATACTATTATAGGTGTTTCTAAAAATGGAAACACAAAAATAACAGGCATAAAAACAAGTAAAAGCTTAGCCGATGTCTTTAAAACATCACTTAATTATCGAGATTGTAAAAAGTTTATTGTGATATTAAACTATAAAATAGTTTCAGGAAGTTGTATAAAACCACGATACCCCTACAACGGTATGCCGATTAGCAAGCCGAAATTTGAACACTGCTGCGCATTGCGTCATACTCGGGCAACGCCGATGGTTTTAACATTTTATACGTTGCCGGGCCATTGTAAAAAGCGCGCAAATTTACTTTATCCAACACATGATAGTTATGACTATCATTATCAATATCATTTTAGACAAGTAAACTATCAAATAACTCACGTTCATATTTTAAGTAGTATTCTATTTATTTATATTACAATTATTATTACAAGCAGAATTCACATTGATATTGAAATTAAAGGAAAACGCTAACGGTTTATTCGAATTTGAAGTCATTGTAAAATTCGTTGGTTTATTGGAACCAGACGCTCCCATATCGGTACAGCTGCTGATGGTGCTATAAGACGCCGACACATTAGAACCTTGTATTTGTTCTGCAATTTATATTTTGTTATGCACCGATTCTTCTAGGTATCCTTCTGCACCGCCGAGGACTTCCATCCTCCGTGACGCTTCAATGTAGTCATGTTAGCCCCTGCGCTGGTTCCTCCAATTTCAACAACATTGCAATTCTTGAAGGTATCTTCGACAACGTATTTATTCCCACACACTGGCTGGTACACCTCCCATTTTTGTAAAAAACAAAAAAGCGGCTAGAACTAGTATTCTTTGGTCTCAAAGACATGTATTTTTTACACAAATTGATCGGGTTGACTGGAAATTCTTCTTCAATTTTGGTGACACTTCTCGATTTCTTGGTTTCAGTGTCTGGCAAAACTACGTAAAAATATTTCCCTCTGTCTTGCATATTTTCAATTTGATCAATTCATCGCATCTACAAGCACCGCTAATCCTCATTATCAAAGCCACTTTCATCAACAAGTACTCGTCGTCGGGAGCTTCGTTCAAAAACTTCTCAACATTTCAGGTCGTTCCAATGTCTTGGACTTCTTTGGTTTGTATCCCTGTGATTTGCTTTTCAAAAAGCTCGTTAGTTGGCCATATTTTGAAATGTCGATTTTTTTATAAAGGTGAATAGTCGAGCGAAGCATCGAGTATTTGGTCCATAGCGACGATGGGACTATTTTTTTTTGCAAGTGTAAAAAATAAGTCAATAGAACATTTTCATAGATACCTTTTATCTTCCGTGAATTAGTCCAAGACTTAAACATTTTGAACTCCTTTTCGTAAGCATCTCGGGACTTTTCTGGCAAAATCTGCATGTTGCTTCTTCCGCTTTCGTAAGGATATCCTCAGGAACATAATTTTAATCGGTTTCCTCCATTTTCTATAGGGTTTTTTCTTCAAAAAATTAACTCATTCTGCCCATAAAATAATTTGCCTCGCCATGTAAAGCATATTCTTAGTGAAATAATATTCACTAGTCCTAATTCTATTCGAAAAGAATGCCTTTACCATATATTTATGGGTTTTAAACTGTTTCAATATTCAAACAATAAATTTCTATTGCTTTAATCCCAATAAAAATATATAGGCGCACTGGGAATCCCAAACGTGACGTCACAAGGCGCGAAAGATACAGAGAATTTATGAGCGTCGGCATACCGTAGTTAGTGTACCGTGTACAGACCTTTATTTTATGTGTTAGAGTGCCTACTCTATTTACTACAAAGTAATATATTTTAGGAATAAAAATATATTTTTAATAAAGGTTTAATTTATTTAAAAATAAGTTTTATTAATGCCCCTTTGAATTAAATCGAAGTCACGATTCGAATTTAAAATATTTTGCCCAATTTTATAAAAATAACCAAGTAGGTAATCTTATTTCTAAAGCAAATAAATTATTCAAAATGTATATTTTGTTAGGTAACTCAAAAATTTATTTTGTGGATATGTAAGTATATGATGACATATATATGGTCAAATCATAGTAATTATGCAGTTGTTTCATAAAGTACAACCTCTCTAAAAATATATCAAGTTAGAGCTACGTAATTATATTAAAGTTTTTATAAAGCATCATTTGAGAGCACTCGCACAAGGAACGCTAATAGCAAGACATATTTATACTTTCTATACTTGCACAGCAATAAAATGTTTATTTCTTTTCCCTTAAAAGTTATGTATTTTTGTTACTAAATGTTTTGTGCTAATGTATTCAGGGTGAATTTTTGAAAACTTACAGAGTGGATACATCTTCTGCACTAAAAACCAAACAATTTCTACAAAAACGCTGAGGAGGAATACTACCCTCGCCCACAAAGCACTGGCAGAAGAGGTACCATTATTATTATAAGTGACCGCCAAGATCACTTGATCTTAACCCTATTGGCATTTTTCGGGAACTGGGAGGAATTTGAAAATCGACTATATTTCGGTTTATAATAAAAGAGCACGAATCAAATATTTGCGTTATTGGAAAAAAAAGGTATACTAACAATATTAAAATAGTGTTCTAGTTGCAAAAAAAAAGGCAAAGAACGTTGGCTCTTACATTTTTTTAGGGAACGTTAGAGGGATAAATGGTTTATTTAAAAAAAAAAGGTCAACTGTACATTTTTTCGTGGCTCTGTGTTTGAATCTTAAATATGATATCAAGGGGGGGCCACACAGTGATCTTTGATTTCTAAAAAAAGGTCTGCTGTACATTATTGCCTTTATTGTTTTTATAATAATTGTTATAGGTTTGTTAGGTTTATAATCTCAGGGAGGGGGGCCCTGCACCCCCCCTCCCCCCTGGATCCGCCACTGCTGTGACTATTATAATTTTTTTATAATTTTAGTCTAAATTCTATGTTTGTAATAAAACAGTAGATTTGAAAAATTATCTTTCCCAGTAGTTAGTTTTATGAGGATGTTTCGAGTTTTGTTATCCGTGTAGGTTGGTTACCGAAATAAAACTCAGTGTTTGGAAAACAGGAAACGAGAAGTAACAAATTTATTTTAAAATACTGAATAGGATAAAAACCGAAATCAACATGCCAGTGTGAAGATTGAAACGAGAGTCCCTTTTCAGGTCATAAACCGACCCTCTAGTAGACTATCCAAAGCAGTAAAAATACATCTGGCGTTTATTGGGTATTGAGCAATAAACAATGTGGTATTATCTACGAAACAAGTTTTAAGAAATGTTAAAGTGAAAAACCTAATAAAATATTGAAATTTACAAAAGCTTTCTAACCTAAAATTATACAGGGTATCGTAAACCGCTACATTTATCAATAGGAAGGCGTGCTTCCCTTGAAGGCCACCCTTTGTCATCAAGCAAAAAAAAAACATTTATATAGCATTTTAAGGTGTTTGATGTAACATAAATCAGGTAATGTTTCCATAGTTTTCGATTTCTCTTACGATAATTATTGCTTTTTCATAATAATATAAAAAGCTCTCTGAACATTTTGGGGCTCTCTGCCTGTTACGAGGCAAAACTTTCCTCTACACATGTCCAGCTAAACCAAATAATGGTTACGTAGACGTGGGTACATAAAAATAAAAAAGTGTAGGTACCTACTTACCTCCAAAACAAACGAAGACGCGCTACACTCCATATCATCTTCATTAGATATCCTGGCAAACATTTTGTCAGCTGGTCTGAAGATGGCAGATTGAGCTGGAACGAAACATCCTAAAAAAAGAAAATAGTTGAAAAACGATGAAAACAACTGGAAAAATATGAATGAAAACAGGAAAGATTTAAAAAAATAATAATGACCCTCTTATAGGGCACAAATTCAATCTATGTTTTATGAACAGTGTACCCCCCTACCCTTTTATGGTGAATTCTTCAAAAAATTGAATAATATATTTCCGCCCGATGTTGAATCTGATATCCGGGCAGCTGCGTTATTAATTGATTAAGCTATGCATTAAACCTCAACTCTCAACCGGGTTAGCCGTATATAACTTGCTTAATTTTGAAGGTTAGCGATATGTATACAGTGTGTCCAGGAAAGTATGCAACATATGGGAAAGTTTTTTATCACCGATTTCTCAGAAAATTTTATTATTTATAAAAGTTGGGGCATGCCTTAAAACTATAAATGCATATTTCATATTTCACCTGCGGCTGTAGTAAGGGAGTAAATGCCATTTTTTCGAAAATGCGTTAAGAGTAAAGTACCTTAATTATTAGCAATACAGTAAAATTTTATATGGAAATGTTCTTGCAAATTAGTAAGTTAGTCCAAATACGAAATTTGAGTTAGGTGTCACAATTTTTAATTTTTTTTGGTTAATCTCTATTTTCCCCTAAACGGTACACCTCTGGTCAAATTTTTGTTTACGCAATTTTATTATTAAATAACTTAATCGTGGGTTTATAATAATAATCGATCAGTATAATTCCAAATTTTTTAAAACCTTTCAATGTTACGAGTTGGTTCAGATATTAGCGTGTTGCACGCCTACTTAAACACATTTTAGCCAACTTATTATGTTCTAAACGAAATTATGATAGAATCCAACTCTATTCATATTACTGGAAATAATTAATAATTTCTTTGTCATTTTCACCCAGTACGCGGAAGTCCAAAAACCTATTTTAAAGAAATGCATAAAAAAAAATTAAAAATTGACACACCTAACTAAAATTTCGTATTTGGACTAAGTTTTTAATTTGCAAAAACATTTCCATATCAAATTTTGCTGTATTTCTAATTATTAAGGTACTTTACTCTTAAGGCAATTTCGAAAAAATGGCATTTGCTCCCGCCGCCCCGCCGCCTACTATAAGCCGCAGGTTAAATATGAAATATGCATTTATAGTTTTAAGGAATGCACCAACCCAACTATTATAAATAATAAAATTAGAAATCGGTGATAAAAAACTTTCCTATATGTTGCATACTTTTTGATAAATAATTTAATTTACCTGATTGAGCCATAACTTGTAACAGCATTACTTGTCGAATAAAAATGCTTTTCCCCGCCCCATTTGGTCCTGTGATAATATGTAGGTTGTAATGTTCGCAGGAATCCTAAAATAAATTTAGTATTAATATAATTATTATAATAATAGTATAATAATTAGTATGAAAGGAAAAAAGTTGTTATAGTTGCATTGAAAATAAGTACCTCTTTAATATTCATACTCTTATGATATGCAGGGTGTTTTAGGAGGAACAGTTACCCCTATAACTTTTTTATTTTTAAATTACAAAAATAAAATTTGACAAGTTTATATTTGATATTATTTTGCATTTTATGACATGACTGATGCCATTTTGTCACTTCCGGTTTAACCGGAAATTACCTCTAGTTTAGATGTTTGGCTATATCGATTCAGAGCACCGGTCCAAATTCAACGTAACTTTTTGACACTTTAAATCATTATTATTTTTTCATGTAAAATGCTATGAACTCTCATGCTACAATTACTGTTATGTGGGACCATAGACATACAGGGTGTCTCACGGTCGATGGTACCTTACACGTTTCTGACGAACCAGTAAAGGAATCGTTCTGAAAATTTGGTCGCGTACATAAACGGACATGCTCTACCAACCTAAAATATTTTTAACAATACAGTGTTGCCGCTTCCACACAAAAATAATAGTAACTTCGATTTTTTAAATGCAATATTTTATTTTATTTTCGGAACCCTCATTACTTTCCTTACACTTTTTATTAACTCTACTCTATACTTATCTCTTACCGTTTCTAAGATATAAATTAATTTCCGTTTTTTTTGTCCGAAAACGTCACTTTTAAAAATGCTGATAATTTTGAACTCTAAAACACTAAAACCCTGAAATTTGGTAAATAGTGAACTAATACCATAGGCTCTTTGCCCTAGTCCCAAATCTTAGTTGCAATATACAGTGTGGTTGAAAAATACACTTATTCTGGTAACTTGAAAAAGTGACCATAAGTCCTTTTTTTCAAATGTAACACCCTGTATATTATTACGGATTTGAAATGCTGCTAAAATTTCACTTAATTCTTGTATATTATACCTGTACGTAAGTAACTAGTTTAACCATTTTTTTGACGTATTAAGCATAATTTGTAAAATTTTCTATACAATTCAATTTTTATTCGGTTATTAGTAAGTAGCCGTGACAAAAAGTGATGTTTACGTATGTTACTATGGTTATCGTTTTGACATTTTATTAAGTTTAGAAACAAGATAGAAATACACTTTAAAGTCATGGAAGAAAACTATAGAAATCCAGTTCTTATGACTTTATTTATTTTATTTGGACAATGTGATAGAATTATCGCCAGGACATGTATAAAGTTTAACAAAATGTACTCTAATTTACCGCCAATGAATCTTAGAAAATTCATAAGGATCCAGGACAATTTTATTAAATGTTAACTAGGTAGTCAAATAATAAAATACTACTAAAATTATAACTAGATATTAAAATGCTATTTTAACAGATGTTCAAAACGCTGGCCGTTTACATCCAAACACTTTAATATGCGGGTGTTGACTGCATGGATTTTAAGAAAAATTTAGTTTTAATGTTTTTTGCATGTTAATGCAAACACACATTGTCCAAATAAAATAAATAAAGTCATAAGAACTGCATTTGTATAGTTTTCTTCCATGACTTAAAGTGTATTTCTATCTTGTATCTATCTAAACTTAATAAAATATCAAAAAGATAACCATAGTAACATACGTAAACATCAGTTTTTGTCATGGCTACTTACTAATAACCGAATAAAAATTGAATTGTATAGAAAATTTTACAAATTATGCTTAATACGTCAAAAAATTGGTTAAACTAGTTACTTAGGTACAGGTATGATATACAAGAATTAAGTAAAATTTTAGCAGCTTTTCAAATCCGTATTAATATACATGGTGTTACATTTGAAAAAAAGGACTTATGGTCACTTTTTCAAGTTACCAGAATAAGTGTATTTTTCAACCACCCTGTATATTGCAACTAAGATTTGGGACTAGGGCAAAGAGCCCTATGGTATTAGTTCACTATTTACCAAATTTCAGGGTTTTAGTGTTTTAGAGTTCAAAATTATCAGCATTTTTAAAAGTTACGTTTTCGGACAAAAAAAAAACGGAAATTAATTTATATCTTAGAAACGGCAAGAGATAAGTATAGAGTAGAGACACCCTGTATACCTTTAGATAACCAAACAATAATCACGACGAGTGAGTTTTAGTTTAATTTGTGCTCGTGCCCCTTTTATAGAAATTATTACTGTTAATTTCGACACGCACTTGACCATTTTTCATTTATTTAGCTTGTCAGTAGCTTGCTCAACGTTTCAATAGCAAAAAAATAATAAGATTTATAGAAGAAGCTGTTTTGTTTTTAATTTCTGTATTATTATTTGCTTGAACCCATCTTTACGAAAGACCTTTTAAAGTAGAAACCCAATTGACATCATTACCCGATCAGACATCATTCCGTCCTTATCTTTCATTTCGTTGCGCCCTAGCCAGATTTACATAGTAGAAAATACCTTGCAAACATGACAAATTTATGTCCTTGCGCCTGTCAATAAAACCATCATACAGGAATATCCGCGCGCACTGCAAAATTCTCATTTGACGAATGGGAAAATAGACAGGTCCGGGCATTAAAATTTAAGTTCTTGCTCAAGAAATAATAAAAGTTTACTCTAAATTTAATTTCACGTGAAAACAGCTAAAATTTGTCCCCAAGGTCTTGCCACACTTTATTGTCATAAAACTGGAATTTGTTCTAATTTTTTGTCAAAGTTGGGGAAGAAGGTAGTGACTTCTGGTGTCAAAAAATTAGAACAAGTTCCGGTTTGATGACAATAAATTGGGGCTAGAATTTGTGGGCAAATTTTAGGTGTTTACACGCGAAAATAAATTGAAGGTAATCTTTTACAATTTCTTAAGCAAGACCTTAAACTGTAATAGGAAAGAAAGAAAAAAACTAGAAGTCTTCCTCTACAAAATTTAATAGAACATAGAAATTCTTTTAGGGGTCTCTACATGCTTCGAACGTAGAAACGTTCATCATCAGGAGACAGAAATTTATTTAGTGCTGATGGTTTTAGCAGAAGAGAAAATGGTATAGAACCTTAATGGAGCTTTAATGGCATTGAAAAAATGAAAGTAGAAGAGACATGTTTAAAAAAGTTGAGAAAAGTTAAAATATGCTAAGCATGTGGTAAAGGATGTCTAAACAACCAAACAAAATGCGGAAGAGGAAAATATCTTCTAACGAGAAGGTATCGAGAGTATTTTAATTACTTTAGTATAAAAACTTTTTATAAACTAGCAATATGTCTTTAAGACATATTAAAGATAAGAGTTGACATTTGTGGAATTCGTAATGTCAAAAAAGGAAGCGTAGATTTTTGGGGTACTGGGGGTTACTACGCTTTCTTTTTTGACATTACGAATTCCACAAATGTCAAATCTTATCTTTACTGTGTCTTAAAGACATATTGCTAATTCATAAAAAGTTTTTATACTATAAAGTAATAATTCAAATACTCTCGATACTTTCTCGTTAGAAGGTATTTTCCTCTTCCGCATTTTGTTTGGTTTTCTCAATTTTTCTACTTTACATTTTTTCAATGTCATAACAGCTCCATTAAGGTTCAATGAAAGACAATATATTTCGTCAAATTTCCACTTTTATTGAAAAAACTTTTTCTTTATTACACGACGCGTTTCGCTACATTGTAGCTTCTTCGCGTGTATGGTGCTAACTAATTTTATTTCGGTACAATAACAAAATGGTCTAAATACCTATAAATTACTAAATTCAGGTGTATACACATTACAAGCTTAATTATTTAATTATATGTTCTTAAAACTGTTTAGGTATTGTAAACTTAATATTATGGTCGGTATAATATATCTTAATCTTATGGGAAATCCAAAGAACTGTATTTAGATTATTGACACAGATTTAGCAGATTTAGTTCTAATTGGTCGTTTTTTAATGCACATGCATTTTTTAATCGATTTATTTCTAAACTTTCCAAAATATTTAGTTTTTTACCCTTGTTTTCAATATGTAAAATTTTAAATTTGTTATCAAAATTATGTTGTTCCTGTAAAAGATGATTAGAATAAGTTGAGTCGGTTTTATGACTGAGAAGACTTCTTCTATGTTCCAAAATTCTCATTTTAAATGATCGACCTGTTTGGCCTATATAAGTTTTGGGACAAGAGCCACAATTTAAAACAAACCCGAACAAACCCGATTTATTATCCCTGTTGATTTTTGATTTATAGTTTTTTTAAAATTTTCCCAGAGAATTGTTAGTTTTATACGCAACGTTGATATTTCTTTGATTAAGATGTTTTTTTAATTTTATCCGATGGGTTTCCAAAATAAGTGATAGTTTTAAAGAGTTTGTTTAAAGGTTGTAGACAATGATGTATCTTGAGTAATAGATGTGTTTTGGACTTCCATTGCCTTTAGTTTTTCATATCACAACGTTTCAACTGGTAAGTATCTCCAGTCGTCTTACCAGTTGAAACGTTGTGATATGAAAAACTAAAGGCAATGGAATTTCAAAACACATCTATTACTCAGTTTTAAAAAGGCCTGGTATTTCCTTTATAAGAGGGTAGGTTTCAGAAATAGCCTTCTTTTTTAGTTTTTTCGATAATATGGTATCAACCATAGATGATGAATTGTCGTTATTAATTGCCGTTTGCTTAATTAAATATAATTCGTGGTTAAAGTTGTTAGCAGATAAAGGAACACTAGTCAATCAATAAAGAAAAATGGTTTTCAATAAAAGTGGAAATGTGACAAAATAAATTGTCTTTCATTGAGTTATAATGCTTTTCCATCAAGTAAAGGCCTCAACGATTTAAAGTTCCATTAAGGTTCTATACCATTTTCTCTTCTGCTAATACCATCAGTACTACATACATTTCTGTCTCCTGATGATGAACGTTTCTACGTTCGAAGCATGCATGTAGAGACCCCTAAAAGAATTTCTATGTTCTAATAATTTTTGTTGAGGAAGACTTTTAGTTTTTTCTTTCTTTCCTATACTTTCAACTCCACTTTAAGCATGGGCTACTTCTTTAAATTAAACTTTAATGCCCGGAGCTGTCTATTTTTCCATTCGTTAAAAGATAATTTTGTAGTGCAGATGCCTATTCCTGTATGGCTTTGTTTAAATGCGCAAAGCCATACATTTGCCTCTTTCGTGATTATTGTTGGCTTATCTAAAGGTACATGTCTACGAAAAAAATACGTTACAACTTACTACAGGATTGGACACTGGTTTCGTTTGACACAAGAATTCTAGAAGGGGGTGACGCCCGAAAGTCACCTCGGTGTACTCGTGAAACTTCGGCCTGACCCAGCTGTTGGCGTAGCTCACCTCCGCCAGAGATTGCAACACGTCCAAGTAGGAGATGCCTTCGACCAGTCGATAGAAAAAGGCTAAATATGGTTTCATTTGGACAACGATCTGGTGGACCATCCTGAAAGGTCCAAAATCGTTTTCAGTATGAAAGTGGTAGACAATCTTTAGTGTATTGTCAAAGGACTAATTTTATAGGACTAAATATTCACCTTTAACTTTGACGTTTTTACTTTTACAAATTTACTGTTGACAAAAAATTAGCAATAGAGGAACATTGCACGCTTGCGCAATTAAATTTGTCTGGTTAAGGACACAGCAGAGCCGTAGTCAAAGCTCGCTTGGACCCAATATACTGCGGGGACGTATGATAAGTACCGTTACGTGTAGTTCACTTGGCAGAGCGTGGTTCTAGGATATCGTTTTTGTCTCGTTGCTCTCGGCTCTACTCGTTCATTTTCGGCAATAACCATGCAGAATTCTGATCTTGTATTGTTTTGGCGCTTTTATTTGAGTCTTTGGAGAAGCCCTCTTTAAGCGACTTATTATTTCTTTTGTGCTTTAAGTAAACTTTTTCTATGCAAGAAGCTTAACATGTTGTATTAGTTTAGGTAACTTGCGGTTGTTAAAAGTTTTTCTTATTAAAACTGGGTAAAATTAATACAGTATGGAACGCTAAGAAGATTTAATAGAAATTTTCGGTGTCATAAATTACTATTGGCCAATTTCTTTATAAAGTTGCCACAGTGGATCTTTGCCCGTGCGTCATCAATCAACGATCAGAACTCGACGTGGTTAATAACTCTGCATCCTTGTTTATTACAGTAACAAGTTTGAATAAAAGCATAAAAGAACGTCTCCAAAATTCCGCAATAATATAACGTGCTAAACAAGGATAAAACTATAAAAGTCAGTTAATTACTTTCTTTATTTGTTTAGTTGACAACCGTTGTATTTTAGAACGTCATTGTCAACCTTATTTTGATCTGCCAATCTAATTCGTATTTTGTAAATCTGTGTGCCATAGAACTGTTCCTGTTTCTAAAAATAGTTCTTTTTAGAGGTAATTATACCCACCATCTGTTTTGGCGGTAAGTATTTATGAATTTTTATAATAACTAATTTATTTATTTTAAATATTCTAACCGTGAAAGTTCTTTGAAACGTTTACGGCAGTGGCTAAATTCCCTTAAATGAAAGGATGTTAAAAATTTGACTTTTGCGATTTTAATAGTCAATAAAACACCAAACTTTTGTAGATTTTAAGCTATAAAAATAGTATTAAATGTATAAACATTTGTTTGTCAATTTCTTTTAGATAATAGAGAATGCCGGGCAAAACTTAAAATAAATAATAATTTTTCGTGATATTATGTAGGTACGTCAAACGGTAGGCAGGCACGTCCATTTTATGAACTTAACTTAGTTTTGACCTTTTTCGTCCCGTAATTTTGATTTGATTCATACGATTTTGATGACGTAAAAGTGATGACGCACGGGAAAAGAACCACTGTGGCGACTTTAGCTCATCATCCCAAGATCTCGTATGCAATTATTGCAATAATAACTTTTTAAGTAAATTTAATTTAAACCGTCACCTAAAGACAATGCATTCGTGAAGAATTGTCATCTTTCGAAAATACTAGAAACTGCCATATTTTTTGTGTTACGTTCGAATGAAAAGGTAAGTATGTCGTAATAAAATTGATATTTAGTATAGGTACCAATATTTATTTATTTATTTATTCATATACGTCCTATCTACATAAATTTACTAACTACCTACATAAATAACTGTGTGCAAAAAACATTTTTTATTGTAATTGCGACCGAAGTAATACAAAAGGGTTTATAATTTTTAATAACTTCTTGTTCCATTAATCTTATTCGGTTAATTTTTAGGCCTTTTCTAGACTCTAGGTTATAAACCGGAAAAAAAAACATATATTTTTACTATAATGTCTTTATTGTAAATTATGTAATATATTTATTGTATTCTTCAATATTGCTTTTTATTATATTTTGTTCATACCTACAAGAAGATCACCTGTGTATATACCTATATGATAATATAATATACCAACTAGGAAAGTTCGTCCATTGACAAAATGATGTTAATAACATTTTTAGGCAGTTGTTTAAATGGTTTTAAACTTAAAAGTAATGTTCACCTTTCCGCATTTGTTAGGTAAATATAATTATTTACTTAACCTACCTATAATAATTGTTATTTTTTTACCTAAATAGCTTAAATAATCAGAGCATACCATCAATATAGTGTGAAGAAAAAGGTAATACCTACTATTTGATAGAACCACCCCTTGCAATAGTTTATGACATACGCGTCCGTCCGACCACGAACATGGCCGAATTGATCCGAGAGCAACGATACAAAAACGGTATCCTCGTGGTTCTGATTTTGTGATCATAAAATTCTCGTAAAATACGAGGGATATTGTAGAGGTAATAGTAATAATACCGAAACAAAGGAAGTTTAGCTGTTTCTTCGTAAAAGTCGAATACTTTTGCTTACCCCATTTCTGGCAGTTGCAGCGAAATTTATTTTTATTGTATTATTTTGAGTTTTAAACTCATTTACTAATGTTTACAGAGTTTATAGGTTAGAAAATAAAAGTCTAAGATCTGCGCCAAAATTGTTCGGTAAATATACCTAAACGCTTCTGAATTTTCCTTAGTCACATGATCTAAAAATTGCCTTGCTCTGGTCTTATCTGAGATGTAAAGACCGAACTCGACAAATAAAGTCAGAAAATTGTTATTTTTTATAAATTAGTTTTTTACTATTGACAAAATAATCCACTATAAATTCTTATTTATTCTGCAATCGTTGTCCAAAAGTATGGCCCCTCCAACTGATAAATCAACAGTAAGAGATAGAAAATATGAATACAAACTTACAAATTGCTTAGAGTGAACAGGTCCGTTAAAATATCATCAATTCTTGTAGATAAATTTTCAAGTTCTGCAGTTTTCATGGTAAAGCTGGTGGCCAGGCGAAATACCTAGAAAAAATACAAGCGACTCTTGAGAGCAGAAATGTTTTAAAACGCCAGGAAATTTCCTCTAAGAAATTACTTCGATTGAAATATCGACTTTACAAGTACCCGGTCCACCGTAAGTAAGTAAGTGGTCTACTTATTATGTATATAATTGGTATAATGGATTATGGTCGTGTTATGTTAGTGTTATGTTAGTATTATGTTTTCTTATATGTTGTATTATATTATGTTATGTTGTGTCTTATATTAACATATTTTTAAAACAATATATCTCTTACCTGAATAAATTCTTCGGGAAGATCCGAGGACTTCAAATGTCGCCTTTGATTCTGATTTAAAGCCAGTACTATATGGTATCCCTTCTTGTTGTTATTGCCCAAAGTAAGTGCCAAATCATATTTTTCACCCAGCCTTTTGACATATTCTATTGAAAAAATAATATTTTTTCATCAATAAATGGTGTAATTTTTATGTCGACAAATGATGCATGACCTGACCCAATCTGTATCGCATGAATTTTACTGCAAAATAATGACATTATTATTGTAACTGGGCACTGTAGCTTAGATTGTGTCTTTATGCTTCTTTAAAAAATACTTGTTGTCTTTGTAGTCATTTGAAAATGACCCAAAATAAGTGTCAGAAAACTGAATAAAATTGTGAAACATATAACAAAGGTAGGTATGTATCTAGGTATCTATAATTTTATTTCCGGCAAAATGGAAATTCTGTTTCACAATCCGTAGCCCTATAAAACCATTCGTTACTAAAGAAATAACAATAATTATATCATTATTTGGTTAGTAAGTACTTATACGTAAAGTTAGTACCTACCTAGTTGAAAAAAAAGTTGTTTCTATTATAATTTAATTAAGTACCTACCAATAAAAGTTTTTATTTTTCAAAAATATCAAAAAAAAATTAGTTGGATAAGTAAAGTTAATAGGTTTTAGTAGAAAAATATTTTATTATCTAAATAAATTAAGTTCGAAACAAACAAACTATACAGGGTGTTTCAATAAAAACTCCCAGGCCAATTATTTCGAAAACTAAAAGTGACATGTAAATTCTGTAAACGCCAGTTTTTAGCCTCTATGATTGGCTTCACAACTGTGTAAGAAATGTGTTTGAATAATACAAGATGTAGGTGGCGCCACGGTGCAAAGAAATTTTTCGATGACAGGAACTTTTAAATGTTGTCGCTCTTAAAGATAATTAATTATATTGATCAAATTATGTCCTATAAAAAATTTTGACAAATCCAACATGAAAGGAGTTATTTGGGGTTAATTTTTTTTTTTAATAATTTTAACAAGCATTTTAATTAAAAATATTTTTAATATCCTTTAGCACAGATTTTAATTTAATTTTGGTAATGATAATTTTAGTAATAAAACGATCGTGTAGCGCTAAATTATTACGTCCAGTGACGTCCCAGGGGGCGCCTTAACAAATAAATATTGGCAAAAAATAAGACGCCACTGAGTTTTTGGTAATTTTTATATGTTTTTCGTATTAAGCAACTAAAAATTTAATTTTCTTGTCTGTTAAATTGTTTTCTTTTCTTGATTGGTTTTCGAGAAATAAAAATAGAAATCATTTTATTGCATATCTCTGGAAAACAAAAATCATTAAATAATTAATACGTTGTATTTTTTGTTGTTTAAAAGCATTAAAACATTAAGCATTATAAAATAAAATTAAAAGATGTTTTAAATTTTATGAAATGAGATGATGAGAAATTATACAAAATTATTAATGAAGAAAATTAGAACACTACCTCTTTAATGGGTTCGAATGAGGTGTTCAAAATTATTGCCGTTTTCATATACACACATAGCAAATCGATATAATAATTTGGTTCTGCAAACTCTCAATAGTGTATTTCGATTAATAGCAAAAGATACAACGTATTAATTTATTCAATGATTTTTGTTTTCCAGAGATATGCAATAAAATTGTTTTTATTTTTATTTCCCGAAAACCAAGCAAGATAAGAAAGCAATTTAAGAGACAAGAAAAGGATATTTTTAGTTACTTAATCAAAAATAAAAAAATTTAAGAACTCAGTGTCGTCTTATTTTTTGCTAATATTATTTGTTAAGGCGCCCCCTGAGACGTCACTGGACGTAATAATTTAGCGCTACACGAGCCTTTTTTCACTAAAATTATCATTACCAAAATTAAATTAAAATCTGCTAAAGGACATTAAAAATATTTATAATTAAAATACTCGTTAAAATTATTTAAAAAAAAACTTAACCCCAAAAATCTCCTTTCATGTTGGATTTATCAAATTTTTTTATGGGACATAATTTGACCAAAAATTAATTATCTTTAAGAACGATAACATTTAAAAGTTCATGTCATCGAAAAATTTCTTTGCACGGTGGCGCCACCTACATCTTGTATTATTCAAACACAGTTGTGAAGCCAATCATATAGACTAAGAACTGGCGTTTACAGAATTTACATGTCGCTTTTAGTTTTTGAAATAATTGGCCTGGGAGTTTTTATTGAAACACCCTGTATATAATTTTTTTTATCATCGTTCATCAAGTATCAAAGACCCGCGAATTTTCAAGAATTAAAATTACTAAGCGAATGCCCACGAATTATTGAAAGTTGTAGGTCAAAACAAAATAAATTTAAAAATTATTAAATTTTTATCCTTTTTCTAAAATAATCCAAAAATATTCAATGCAGTTGGATCCCTCTGTATTCCAATATAAAAAATAGTTACACACTTGTCCGATATGCCACAACATTCTCTTTTAATTATTATCGCGGGCACTAAACAATATTTTCTAATTATTTTTGATTTTCAGGTTTTATAAGATTTTATGTAGTATTAAATGCTGAATTTAAAAAAGTTTGAAATGGGATTTATAAAGCCGTGTTTTGATAAATTTACCATATGCATTTGATTGTTTTAGAACATTGGAAACAAGTTAGCTAAACATCAACATTTTTCTATAATTACAATATAATATGTTTAACCATACTATAACGGTGTCTTACTGATGGATGGCATTCTAAGACCTACCCAGCTCCCCTTCTAAATCTGCAATGCTCCTGCCCTTGCAGTAGAGAAAATAAAAAAAACAGAAATAAAGATAGCAAAAGGGCAGAGCATTACATTATTGTTGAACTAATAATTGTACCTCGCATGTCATCCACTCTTTCTGAATAGGTTTTTCTAACCAAGTCTAGGAGCCCATTTAATCCAGGTTTGATCGCCCAGATTCTTTGCTGTTCCGCTTGTTGACCTTTGGCTGCGTACGCGTCTTCATGAATAGTTTCCCTAAAAATGTGTTTTAAATGTAATTTGTCAATACAACTTTTTAATACCATTTGGCGATCCTGGGTGCTATATACAAATATGCGTCCCGCACGGCGCACTTTCAGGCGTATCAACTCGGGGCGCTTCCTGTGGCGTAACTTCCTCTGGAAATTCCTTGATTTTGTCAAGAAATATATCGCATTTTCTAATTTCTATAATTATTTGGCTCATGGTAAAATTTTTTGGAATTTCCCTATTTTTCCCTACATATTGAAAGCATTATCCAGATATGTGGAAAGTTTCAACTTCCCACCTCATCCGGAAGTCGGTTTCTTTTTCCGGACAAACACAGTTTTATTTTGTTACATTCAGCTATTATATACCACATTGGCAAACTCCGCGTTACAGTGGCATTTTATGTGAGTATGACAGAGTAAATAATATGTATAGATGCCCGTACTAAGAACAAAAGTGTTGCCGGCGTCAACAACGCATAGCAAAACCATCTTGGTTAAAGAGAGGGGATTGTTTGTGCTGACGACGTTTGATGAAGTCACCTCATCGCCTCGCTTCATACATTCAGTATTCAGTAATATTCGGAATTGCGTTCATTTGGGTTGGGTACTATAAACGACTAATGAACGGATATAAACGGCTAATGAAAGGCTATAAACGGCTAGAAACGTTTAAAAAAAAATATTCCGAAACAGCCTAACACCACCGGCGCATGTACAGAAGGAACCACAGCAAATTGGCGTTGAACTCTCCATCTATTACTACTTCAGTATTCAGTAATATTTGGAACTGCGTTAATTTGGGTAGTACAGCGCATTTATTTTACGCATTCTTCATTTCATATAGTTAAATAAATAAATATTTTTCGCATGTCTGTCCTTCTATGATAGTATTGGCGAATCTCACTTTATGACCTATCGACGCACATACAAAGGATTGTATTAAGTATACAAAAATATTCCAGTCCCTTGCCTGCATCTACCTTTACCAGTTAATTTTATTGTGCCGTTGAGTGCTCAGTGAGTTTTTGTGTGTGTCACGTGTGATGTAATTAGTGCGATGCCTAAAAAAATAGAAAGATAAAATTGGTGGACATAGCATACCTAATAGATTCCATCAAGAACAGCTTGGCCCCTATTTTTACTGTTATTATATAAAACCTCTGTTCTGAACCTTACCTTACTAATTTTCTAATATCTTCAAATTCCTTATCCGAAAGAAGGTCTCTGAGCTGAATAAAAAACGGTTGTGTGCAGTTCTTTAAAATAGTGTTTAGCGGCTGAATGGCGTCCATTACACTGTTTACTAACAGCAGATAGTTTATTTGCTTATTTGTACACCTAAAAAAGCAATTAGAAATTTATTTGAGTGTACTCGTACCACAGAACTATAAAAAAAAGTATAACTCTTAATAGGCTTTTTAAATGTGCCACCATAACAGTGGTCGCAAACCCGGCGATCGCGAGCTACCGCGCGGTAGCTCGCAAAGGTAATTCTGGTAGCTCGAAAAACATTACAAATATACACAAAAATACATTAAAAAAAAAAACAAAGTACAAAAGGTTTATATTTCCTAAATTCCGTAAATTCTTCGATGCTTGAGTAGGAGACGAGTGTAACACGTTTTAATGATGTCCAACCTGCTATAATCCAATTTTTTAAACAACGCGATTAACCGATTCCAGAACTGGAAAATTTAACCTGGCTAAGAGATTTTGGTTTTTTTGTGGATATTACAGAAAAATAAATAAACTTAATTTGCAGCTTTAGGGTAAAGATAAACAACTAGCGGAAATGATTTTTAATATAAACGCTATTATAAATAAGCTTGAATTTTGGGAACAAAACCTAATCAACCGCAATACCAAGCATTTTCCTATTCTTTCAGAAAATATATCTCAAAATCCATTGAAACTTTATGATAGTAAATATTACGTAGAAATAATATCTAACTTGAAGGATAACTTCAACGATGTTGATATCCAACAGTTTGCAACTTGTGTTATGTAGGCGCGGCGAAGACATCGCTGCGACAGAAATGGAACTGATTGCATTTCAAAATGATTTAGTTTTAAAATCGTTATACTCAAATACAAAATGTAGCTGGCCTTTAGTAAGCAAAGAAAAATATCCAGTCTTATGTCGTGTTGCCTTGAAAGTGAAAGCGTTATTTCGTTCAACATATTTGTGTGAATCCTTTTTTTCCAATATGAAGTTAATTAAAAACAAATACCGCAGTCGACTTACAGATGAACATTTAGATAATTATATTCAAATTTCTGTATTAAACTCTACTGCAAACATTAAAAAAAATTAATAATGAGTCTGAGTGTCAGCCCTCTCATTGAACAAGCATTAAAATAGTGTAATAGTGATGAGTATAGTTTATTATCTATTATAGTAATTGGCTCTCCTATAACTTATTTACCTTTGTGGATCCTCCGGAACAAGTGTACTTAAGGACAGCAACTGGTCAATGCTTGACAATTTTGGTAGCAGGCCCTAAAACGCAATAGACCAGTAGTTAGAGCCGTCCAACCTCAACCGAAAAGACAGTAACATGATGCCTTTTTTTATTGACACCTTTTGCATTTGTATTAACAAGGAATGACCAATGATCTGGTACCTAACGATGAAACAATACCAAATAAACCTATTGACAAAATCGTATTCCATTCTGAAGTAACTCCCGTTCCCAATTGCTCCCCTCCAGTTTGCCAAACGTATGCTCTTAAAAGTAGGTATTAAAACACTAATGATAGTAATAATACTAAACGTCTTTTATTCAGAACAAATAATCTAGAATTCCAAAAACAGAAATAATATTTAATGATATCCATAATAAAAGCAAAGTTTAGTTTTAATTAATTTGTAGCCATAGGGCTATTCTTACATTTAACTAGTGTCCGACCGAAACAAGATTTCCAGCCGAAACCGAATCTTCGGCCTTGGTCTCAGTTTCGGCCGAAACCGATACCGAAACTTATTTATACATGTTAAAAATTTTATTGTCCTACTGCCCGAAACCGAAACTGTCACCGAAACTAGATTTTAGGTCGAAACTAGCCGAAACCGAAACCGAACCTTCGGCTTCGGTCGGTCTCTACATTTAACTCTTAAAGTACCTATATATAAATTACTGCAATAATAATATTTTAAAAGTAATAATAACAACACTTATTTATTAATTTAACATATTCATCCCTAAAGCCACAAATCTACAGGTTTAACCTTTTTCCAGAAGAAAAAAATATGACGTTATGTGGGAAATTTGAATCTGTGTTTAAAACCCATAGACATTTAAGGGAAATGGTCTATGCTAAAACCATATAAAAACGATGCAGTATGGCAACGCAGCAGTGTTCGCCGTTAAATTGGTCTGAGGATATCGTGACGTTCTTTCATTTATTATTCCATTGCCGTTTGGTAGTTCTTTGCCGATCATTCGGAATGCCATGTCTGACGGCCTGTTTTTACCGGAAAATTTAATAAACACACATTGACACTTCCGGTTGTGTTTCTTTCAACTATTTTTTTCTTTGAGACAGCAACGTAATAATTTCATAGACATGTTTTAGATAAGCAAACAATAATCAGGAAAGTGTAAATTTATGGTCATGCTCATATAAAATTATCATTTAACGAATATAATGATATACAGGTCCGGGCTTTAAAATTTAAAATGAAAAACTAAGATCTTAATTTTGTGGGGCCATAACACAACAGAGTTCAAGCCCGTATACTAATGGCCAACATCCAACTTATTTTTACGTGTAAAAGAGCTAAGATTGCCCCAAGTTCTTGCCACAATTTATTTTTAAAAAAACTGAAACTTGTTCCAATTTTTTGACCAAGTCGGGGGAAAAGGTAGTGATTTCTGGTGTTCTAGAGGCTGCCAACCTATCACATTTTAAGGTTAAAAAACGTTTTTAATGTTTTGCTTCTAAAATTTGTTCAAAAATGACTCGCCGTCGTGTTTTTAGTTTGAAAAGCAAGAGAACAAGTAAATTAAACTTACTTTATCAAATCGAAAATAAAAAACAAACAAAACATCAAATTATATATAAAATATTGTTTACCTGTATCGACAATAGTACCTCGATACTTCCAATTAGTTCATCGACACAATCCAGTCTCTCATTGATTTTTTGAATCGAATACAGTGGCTGCAAAACTATCGCTCTTAAGTGACGCGCTCCCACTCTGGTCAGGCATCGATTCATAATACCGAACAGGCTCGAGTATTTGTTCGCCTGCGCTGGTTGGTTGCTGCACACCAATTCAAGCCTGTCCGCCGTGGATATGTCTGTAATAAAACATAGCGAAGGATTCAAGTCGAGGCAAACATAGGCACTGTAATTTTTAATTAATAATATTTATGCCTTCGTTGGGAATCGAACCCAGAACCTGTTGGCTTGTCCTGTTGCGCCTCAGAGATAATGTTTCTCGAACAACTTACTTAATAATGATAATATGCATTAATTGTTAGCAGCTGCTGTTGTAACACAAACGAAAAAGCAAAATACAAACAGAAGATAGTAGAAAATTAGAAATAAGACATATCACAAGTAATTTACATGACAAAGGGCAGTAACAATATTATATCGGGACAGTATTGCTAAAGCATTATACGCAATTTCAATCAGACACTACGAAAATCACATTATTGCTAACGTTGCCCTGTATGAAACCAAGTATGGGATGTGCATTATTTTTTCATACATAATAAGAAATCTCAGAAAACGCTTTTGTACTTTTTCAATATGGTTAGTGAACGTTAAAGCAGTGAGCATCCAAATTTGGCTTGCATATTCCAGAGATGGTCTCCAAAGCCAAAACATTGTACAATTTAATAATTGTGGCTATCCTATAACTTTTGCTATTTCGTATGACAAACCCCAAACACTTAGGTATAAGCCTTATTTGTAATATGTATGTAAAGATTGTTAAATTTCATATTTATCTGGAAAATTACTCCCAAGGTGCTTAACTTCGTTTTTCCGGTTAAGTTTTATTTCACTGACTTAATAATCATTGATAATATAATTTGATTTTTGTGTAAACGACATCACAGAACACTTTTTAACATTTAAATACAACCACATTGTTACCTTCAAACCAATTAAAAACTCTATTTAAATCATGCTGTAATTGCGTACAGTCTTCTTTGGTATAGATTATCTTAAACAATTTAAAAAATGCCGAGTGATTCTGTGATGCACTCAGGTATCGGGACAATGAATACAACAAACAATACTGGACCTAGATTACTTCCTTGTGGGACACCAGAAGTGGCTGCAAACTTTTAGAATACGTTCTACCAACTTTTACTACTAGCGTTGGCTGTGAAAGATATAAGATTTTAGAAAATTGTACGCTTGTTGAGTACATCCATGATCAACCAGCCTATCAAGCAGGATTCTATGATAAGCCTTTTCACAATCTGTATAAATATGACATCAAGCTGCTTTTTATGTGCAATTGCCTGAGAGGTAAGTAGTATAGTCTGAAAAAACACACTAACTAACTAACTCGACGATTGGGCCAACCCCCTCCTTCTTTACAAAAGCAGTTAAAATTACAACTGATCCTTCAGATCACAGATTTCGTAAATGCCTTATCTATAATTAAAATTACTTTTAATTAGAAGATGATATAGTGTCAGCGAAAATAATTAAAACCGAATATTGTGCCATATCGAACAAGTGTGTAACTGTTTTTTTTTATATTGGAATACACGGGGATCGAAGCACAATGGATACCCTAGGGCGGGTAGACCACGAAGGCCGTTTCGTCCTTGTTAGGACTCCACGGGCAGCCATAACCCAAGCAATTCCAATATGGATCCCCGTGTATTGCAATATAAAAAATAGTTACACACTTGTCCGATATGCCACAATATTCTCTTTTAATTAGTTTTAATGTTTTTAAAATTGTTACCTATAATCGCATATCCTTCTGAGGCTTGATATTCAAGTTTGATGGAGTTGCTGGCATAATAAATGTATAGGTTGTCCTGGAGATACGTCAGGAGACCAGATGCTGCTGACAGAGCGTAATACCTAAAAATAATTTTGTAATCTTTTATATATAATACTTGTGGGAGAGAAAGAAAAAACCTAAAGTCTTCCTCCACAAAGTTTAATAGAATGAAAATTCTCTAGGGTCTCTACATGTTTCGAACGTAGAAACGTTCATCATCAGGAGATAGAAAATTTTTTTAGTGCTGATGTCTTTCGCAGAAGAGAAAATGGTGTAGAACCTTAATGGAGCTTTTATGGAATTAAAAAATGGATGTGTAGAAGAATATGAAGAAAATTGATAAAAGTTAAACCATTCTGAGTATGTTAAAAAAGTTATTAAAGGGGGTCTAATCCAACCAAAGAAACTGTGGAGAAGAAAAATCTTTCTGAAAAGAAGGTGTCGAAGATTATTTAAAAATTTTTATAAAACTTTTCAAGTTTATGTCAGTAAGACATTATAAGGATAAAATTGTAAAATCACAATAAAATTGGATAGCAAAAAGAGTACCCAAAACTTTTTTTCTTCTTCCCCAGATTATTTGGTTGGTTAAGACCCCCTTTAATAATTTTTTAACATACTCAGTATGGTTTAACCTTTATCAATTTTCTTCATTCTATGTTTTTTTTACACATCAATTTTTTAATTCTCTAAAAGCTCCATTAAGGTTCTACACCATTTTCTCTTCTGCTAAAAACATCAGCACTAAATAAATTTTCTGTCTCCTAATGATGAACGTTTCTACGTTCGAAACATGTAGAGACCCCTAGAGAATTTTTATTCTATTAAACTTTGTGGAGGAAGACTTTAGGTTTTTTCTTTCTTTCCCATACTTTCAACTGTCAAGGGTAGGTGGTCCAAGAGGATAAACGGATTAAAAAAAATTAGATTTTCAAAACGGTGGTTTGAGTTTAAGGTCTGCGTCTAAAATAAACATAATTTCACTCAGATCGGTGTCAAACAAGGCAAATTAAAACTAAGTTATTCAAAATCGCTACCAGCAAAGTGAACCTAATTTGAGAGAATATTTGTTAAAAAAAACTGTTTAAAATTATTAGGAGTCAATTTAGAATCCCAATTTACGGTACCTTAACTTCAATTTTAATATTTTCGAAAGAAAAAATGTATTATTTTCCTGAATTAATAATTTGTACCTCAAAGGCCAAGAAAAATTTACGATAATAATGAATAGAAAATATATAGAAATTAATAATGTGTACACAGTACTCAGTACTGATTTAAAATATATTTAGGTAATTTATTATAGATTTAAATAATTTAATATTGATACCGGGATGAATATCTGCCACTTGAATAGTTATTGTTTGCACAATAATTTATCAACCATTCAAAAAAATTCTGAAAAAATTCGCTTATTTTGAAGCAATTAGATTTCAACCAAAGTTAATGTTAGACAATATATTCAGGATCTTCTTAAATAACTTTAACAATATCAATCACAGTTGCGTGAAGGATTTTTAAGCGGGAGGTAACGCGCAGAAAGAGAGAAGCCTGGCGGGCGTACTGTGGGGAATTGGATTCCCTACCAGAGACGGCCCGACTGGCCAAGATACTCAGCTGCGAGAGTAAAGGGATAATCGAATCCCTAAAAAGACAGGATGAGACATGGACTACCTCCAGTGAGGAGTCGCTTAGACATCTGCTGGAGGTTCACTTCCCTGGCTGTGAAGTCGCGCCGGTTGCTGAGGAGGCTGATCCCCCGATCCAAAGAGCGGATTGGAGGACGGTCAACAAAATTGTGACTAGCGCTGCTATAGCCTGGGCGGTCAACGAATTTAGTCCTTATAAGGAAGCAGGGCCAGATGGCGTTTTCCCGGCTTTGCTTCAGAAAGGCCTGGAAATTCTACTTCCAAGGCTGGAGAGAATTTTCCGGGCTAGCTTAGCCTTGGGATACGCACCGAAAGCATGGCGGCCGGCAAGAGTGACGTTCATCCCAAAGAACGAAAGGACGGATTACTCCATATTTCAGGCCAATAAGTTTAACCTCCTTCTTGATGAAGACACTAGAGAAGTTGGTTGATAGGTATCTCGTGGAGGTGGTGCTAAAAACACGTTCTGTCCACGATAATCAACACGCCTACAGGCGCGGGCGATCAACAGAGAGCGCACTGCACGCCGTAGTAACAAAGGTAGAAAGGGTCCTACATTATAAGGATGTTGCCTTGGCAATATTCTTTGATGTTGAAGGGGCCTTCGACAAGGCAAAACCAACGACAATTTGCGATTCGTTGAGAGCAAGGCGGACGGCTTCGTCCATTATAGAATGGGTCAGAACAGCATTAGAGGAACGGACGGTGACTGCCGCCGTCGGGGACCTTCAGCTGGACATCGGAGTGAGGGGCGGCTGCCCATCTCCACGCCTATGGTGCCTAGTGATGGACGGTCTAATGGTCAGGCTCGCCGAAGCCGGCTTCAACGCACAAGCATATGCGGGCGATGGCCTCGTACTGGTTACGGGACGACATCTGAACGTGGTGTGCGACAGAATGCAACTGGCCTACAGGATAGTAGAAAGGTGGTGTAGAGAGAACGGACTTTCTGTCAACCCAGGAAAGTCTGAGATGATTGTCTTCACAAAAAGGAATAAAATAGACGAGTTTAGAGCGCCACAGCTTTACGGAAAATCCCTAGACGGTGCAGAAGGTTAAATACCTAGGAATTATTTTAGATAATAAGCTCACATGGACGGCGCACGTGGACCACGTAGTGAAAAAGTCTACGGCGACCTTCTTTCAGCTTAGACGAGCGGTGGGAGCCAGTTGGGGTCTCAACCCCCGTATTATGCACTGGCTCTTCACAGCGGTCATTAGACCGAGAGTCGCTTATGGCTCGATAGTCTGGTGGCCCTCAGTAGAAAAAACCACTGCTAGAGCAAAACTTTGGAAAGTGCATAGATTGGCTGGCCTCGGTATAACCGGAGCCATGAGGATGACCCCTACAGCTGCACTTAAAATCCTACTTGGGCTGCCTGGGCTCCCACTCTGGATACAAAGGGAGGCGATGGCGGTCTATATGAGAATGAGATGCACTGACTGTTGGAAAGGTATTGGAGACGTAGGACATACGAGGATAGCCCGACTAGCGGAAGCAGAGGTTCCGATACTGAACCTCGCAGCGACCCTCACAGAGGACCCGTTAAAGTTGAACAGGAAGTACTCCCTTACGATCCCTACCAAGGAACAATGGGAGAGAAAAGAGGTTCTATTCCCAGAGGATGCCCTGGTATGCTACACCGATGGGTCGCGCATGGCCGGAACGGAATCCTCAGGAGCCGGAGTATACATTGAAAAGACTGACACCCGAGAGAGCTACCCACTAGGACGGCTCGCAACAGTCTTTCAAGCAGAGGTGTTTGCCATCTTAATGTCGGCCAATATGGCAGAGGTCAGAGACTGCGAAGAGCGTGCGGTATATGTATGCTCCGACAGCCAAGCTGCCCTAAAAAGCATCTGTAAACCAAGAGTCACAACCAACCTCGTCAGTGAATGCGTCGATGCCCTGGAGAGACTCTTGAGGAGGAAAGAGGTAAACCTGGTCCGGGTCCCCGGACACCAAGGGGTTCAGGGTAACGAGATGGCAGACGAACTTGCCAGACGTGGAGCTGAGACCCCATTCCTTGGACCAGAACCGGCTATAGGAATAACTAAAAAGCAGGTAGGAACTGCACTCAACGAGTGGGCTGAACGCCGCTCTAAGGAGCAATGGCGGACGATCCAAGGGTGCAGACAAGCTAAGGACTTTATAGCTTGGCCGAGCAAGGCTAAGCTAGATTGGATTCTAAATAGAAGACGATGTGACCTAAATCCCTTGATTGGGATACTGACAGGACACTGCAAGCTGAGGAAGCACCTAGCACTGATTGGTGTCGAAGACGACCCAATCTGTGCCGGATGCCTGGAGGAGGAAGATACCCCGCTGCATTTTCTGGGCACCTGCGAGGCCCTGGGAAGACTTAGGCACCAGGTACTGGGATCAGCGGCTCTCCAGAAGGAAAAATCATGGCCCTAGCCTGGAGCGACATACTCAACTTCATAAAGAGGTCGGGATGCTTTCGCGGGGGCCAAGGTGGTTAGTGTGACTGGGGGAAGACTCTGGGGTAGGCAAAAAGGATCGCGGTTGGTCTACTTGCCAGGTTTTCGGAACCCCCCTCAATTACTTACTACTACTACTACTTAACAATATCTGGTTTTCTAAATTATAAAAATTAATAAGTATTAGTCGGTTATTTTGGACGTCTCAAATGTTAACTGTGGTTTAAACCTAATTGATCCAAAAATAAAGGAATTATTTCATAATTTTCTTGAATGATTTAAAAAAAATTAGAATTAATAAGAAATTTAAAGTTTGAATATTGTTAAAGTAAACATTAAAAAGAACTTTTAAAAATAATCTGATCTCTTCAATCTGATCTCTATACAGGGTAAGACAATAGTTTTTTAATAAAATACCATGACTTCGTATTCGGTCATAACTTTTAATTCTTTAATTGTATAACTTTGTTTTGAATTTTTTTTATCACTTGAATGCGAATCAGAATATTATGGACTTCTCACTATCTTTTGTAAATATTTGTAATAAAATACAATTTACCTGTTCTTGATCATCATCAGTAACGGGTAAGAGATATTGAGACAAATCTGGTACAATTTCTCCAGACCATTTCCTTTGTTAAAAGCTTGCCTCGAGAGTGTGATCAGTTTCTTTTCGGGAAAATGTTTTCGAATTTCCTCAATCAATCTGTTACCCTTACCAGTTTCGAAAGTCGATGGGTACAATATCTGAAACAGAAAGTGTAAAAAAATTCGTAGGTCACTGTTTTAAATAATTACACAATTGAAGATCAATTAAAATGAAGAAATTATAATTTTTTTGACGCTTTTCTAAATTTGTTGGTACAAATAACCTGAAAGGCTTTTTTAAATTGTGCTTAAAGTATTTCGTCGTCCACCTATATCATTTATATGAATATATGAATTAGGACTCAAGGCAATATACCGGGTGTTTCTCAAAAGACGTTCACCCCTATAACTTTTCTGTATTTATAGATATTAAAATAAAATTTTAAGATTATGCATAAGATATGGGTCTGCATTTATTGGCATAATTTTCAATTTGTTAGCACTTCCGGTTTGACCGAAAGTGACCTTGACTTTGATATTTTAAATGGGACATCGTGTATATTTTTACTTATTTGGGTTCAGCAAAACATTATGAGTGAAATGACACCTCACTTGTCATTTTTTGGTCACCAAAAATTAGGTTCAGATCAATTTGTTCATTTCTAGTAAAACTAACCATTTTATCTGATTTACAATGTAAGTTTAATAAACGAATGACATTACAATTTTAATTAAAAACCATATTGGTTTTCAAAAAGATTCCGTTGTTTTTCAAAGCCGCCTTTATATTTCTTTAGAAAAGACAGGGCGGCAATAATGCATTAACGCTTTTAAATTTGCGATTGAGATTTAAGGCAAATTTTTTCGTGTCAATTATTATGACATAATTTTAATTTTCATAAAATATACTACATGTCTATAAATTAACAGATTTAATTAATTTGTAGAACTCTAGATTGAAAATAAAAATAAACATATAAATGTTATAACACGTCAAAAAATGATAATTGAGGTGTTATTTTACTCAGAATGTTATGCTGAATCCCAATAAGTAAAAATATACAAGATGCCCCATTTAAAATACCAAAGTCAAGGTCACTTCCGGTCAAACCGGAAGTGCTAACAAATTGACAATTATGCCAATAAATGCAGACTCGTCTCTTATGCATCGTCGCAAAATTTAATTTTAATATCTATAAATACAGTCTTGCCACATTTATACTTGTGTAATTAAATTATACAGGCTATATTTTGTGACAGCCCTATTCGTGCAATATTTTTTTAAATAATTATCCTTGCCTTCCGAGATTTTTATAATTTAGGGATTTCAACCGTAAGTTTCAACCTTAAAGTTGAATTCTCAATGTCGTTCAATTTATTGCCAACCTATAACCTATTTCGCTTTGTTTTTTCAAGTTTATTATTTTTTTAACTAACATTTAAATAAAGTCAGTACCTATCGTCGGCACATTACTTAAGTAATATCTGATATATTACAAAAATATCAATTTGAATTCAATTGAAGAAAATAATTGTATAGTGAAAGAACAATGAGTGACAATGACATAATAATGTTATAAAACATCTTACCCGATATTTTTCGCTATACAATTCTCCTAAAATAAGTTATGAAATTCCTTAATATTTATTAAATATGTCAATTATTACCTATAGAATATCAAGTCGATACTGATTTTCTTTAAATTTTGTATAAAAGCTAGAAAACATAAATAAATCTACGCGAAATAGGTTATAGGTTGGCAACCATGTTGATACTCCCACCTTAAGTGAGCTTGCACAGTCCGATAGGTATGGTAGATTTACTTTGGTATTGTTTAAAATATAGATATTAAATAATCAGGGTGACCATTTGTTGCATACTAATTTTGTACGGAGGTTTTCAGAATTTAAGGAAATTACTTAAATACAACCAACTACCAACTATAAATTCCAACCTTAAGTGAGCTTGCACAGTAAGTTCGATGAGTATGGTAGATGCAGTTTGGTACTGGTTAAAATATAATAAATAATCAGAGTTGCCATTTGGGGCATACTAATTATTATAGGAAACCCCGTATCTCCGGAACGGTTAAAAATATATATCAACAACTATATTTTTTTGATATCGGACTGCGCTATTGGTTTAATTATGGATAATGGTTGCCATTTAAAAAAAAATGGCGTCCTATCTGTCATTTTTTGACATCTAACGTATTTGACCATAGCATAGTTAGCTCGGCCACAAATAATAATATACATAATAAAAAATTTGGGTTCTCAATCTTAAAAGATCTATTTTTTAACGGGGTGAGACAAAACGAAAAATCGAACAACGCATTTTTAGAAGCCCTGTATCTCCGGAACGGTTAAAATAAATATCAATTATATATTTTTGATATCGGACCGCAAAATGCCATTTTTTGATAAATATATTTCTGGATTATGGTTGACTGGTTGACGTCTTATCTGTCATTTTTTGATATCAGACATATTTGGCACTAGCGTAGTTAGCTCAGCCATAAAAAATATTGTAACTGTAAAAAAATTTGGATTAATTTTTTTAAGATGTAAGACTTTCAGAATAAAATGAAAAACTTCGAGGTCTATCGTATCTCCGGAACGACTGAAAATAAATATTAACAACTATAGAACTATATATTTTTTTCTACTACTGTATAGATAAGTTAACTTTCGGGCCCTAGCAACACGACAGATAACGAAAGTAAACGTTCGAGTTACCTGAATATTATACGTTGCTAGCTATGTAAAGTAGCGTTGCTAGCTATGTTAAGTATTACTTTCGGTGCCAGGACGAAAAAATTGAACTGACAGACTCTGACAGTACTCAAATAACTAGTTGTCAACAATACTCAAATAACTAGTTGTCATGGATTATTTTACAGGTGGAAAAAAACACTTATTTTCATTTTAATTTGAATAAAATCAAAGTTTATTACCTAATAATATATTGATCAGAGAACAGTAGTAGAAAACATTTAATACATTACAGTTACACGATGCGAAAGCCTTTTTTGGTGGTCGGAGGTATTAAATCACCTCGGCGTTGCCTCGGCAATTCAAAAACCTCCTTACACCAAACAATTAACTTTCGCATCTAGTAATGTAAATAACTATTTCTACTACTGTATAGATAAGTTAACTTTCGGGCCCTAGCAACACGACAGATAACGAAAGTAAACATTCGAGTTACCTGAATATTATACGTTGCTAGCTATGTAAAGTAGCGTTGCTAGCTATGTTAAGTATTACTTTCGGTGCTAGGACAAAAAAATCGAACTGACAGACTCTGACAGTACTCAAATAACTAGTTGTCAACAATACTCAAATAACTAGTTGTCATGGATTATTTACAGGTGGAAATAAAAACTTATTTTATCATTTTAATTTGAATAAAATCAAAGTTTATAACTTAATAATATATTGATCAGAGAACAGTAGTAGAAAAAATTTAATACATTACAGTTACACGATGCGAAAGCCTTTTTTGGTGGTCGGAGGTATTAAATCACCTCGGCTTTGCCTCGGCAATTCAAAAACCTCCTCACACCAAACAATTAACTTGCGCATCTAGTAATGTAAATAACTATTTCTACTACTGTATAGATAAGTTAACTTTCGGGCCCTAGCAACACGACAGATAACGAAAGTAAACATTCGAGTTACCTGAATATTATACGTTGCTAGCTATGTAAAGTAGCGTTGCTAGCTATGTTAAGTATTACTTTCGGTGCTAGGACAAAAAAATCGAACTGACAGACTCTGACAGTACTCAAATAACTAGTTGTCAATAATACTCAAATAACTAGTTGTCATGGATTATTTACAGGTGGAAATAAAAACTTATTTTATCATTTTAATTTGAATAAAATCAAAGTTTATTACTTAATAATATATTGATCAGAGAACAGTAGTAGAAAAAATTTAATACATTACAGTTACACGATGCGAAAGCCTTTTTTGGTGGTCGGAGGTATTAAATCACCTTGGCGTTGCCTCGGCAATTCAAAAACCTCCTCACACCAAACAATTAACTTGCGCATCTAGTAATGTAAATAACTATTTCTACTACTGTATAGATAAGTTAACTTTCGGGCCCTAGCAACACGACAGATAACGAAAGTAAACGTTCGAGTTACCTGAATATTATACGTTGCTAGCTATGTAAAGTAGCGTTGCTAGCTATGTTAAGTATTACTTTCGGTGCTAGGACAAAAAAATCGAACTGACAAACTCTGACAGTACTCAAATAACTAGTTGTCAACAATACTCAAATAACTAGTTGTCATGGATTATTTACAGGTGGAAATAAAAACTTATTTTATCATTTTAATTTGAATAAAATCAAAGTTCATTACTTAATAATATATTGATCAGAGAACAGTAGTAGAAAAAATTTAATACATTACAGTTACACGATGCGAAAGCCTTTTTTGGTGGTCGGAGGTATTAAATCACCTCGGCTTTGCCTCGGCAATTCAAAAAGCTCCTCACACCAAAAAATTAACTTTCGCCTCTAGTAATGTAAATAACTATTTCAAGTGTAAAATCCAATATGGCGTTTTATCTGTCAAATTTGTGAACCTGTATAATTTTTGACATCAAATTTGGCTTCTTCGCAAAAAACCATTGGTGGGTATGAATTGTTTTTTATATTGTATTCAGTAGGAAATCGCTAATCGGGTGAGACACTTAAAAAAATGTCCGTGTACATGGTACAAAAATTATTTCCGTATTTGTCAATAAAGTATACACCTCAAAATAAATTCAAATTTAGCTGTTTTTGAGTAAAAGGTATAAATGATAGGCGCGAGTGGAAAACACTCAAAAGCAACGGCAGACCCATAACACAAAATTAATCAATAAACAACTTACCACGCTTGGATTTAAAATATTGATTTTGGTCAAGGTGTTAGTGTAGCTTTGGCTGTCTGAAGTCTGACAAAGAACCAAAAACGGCCTTGATACGTTAATCGCAGCCATTCCTACTTCACATCTTGCTTCTCCTCTGCCTTCGGTAAGGGCTAAATTTAAAGAAGGAAATAACTTACACTTTTTATATTTCTTTTAAATATTTTAAGGTAGGGGTATCAACATGCTTGCCAACCTATAACCAATTTCGCGTATATTTATTTATATTTTCTAGCTTTTACACAAAATTTAAATAAAATCATTATCGGCTTCATATTTTATAGGTAATAATTGAAATATTAAATAAATATCAAGGAATTTCATTAAATATTTTAGGAGAATTGTATAGCGAAAAATATCGGGTAAGATTTTTTTTAACATTATTGTGCCACTGTTTTCTCACTATACAATTATCCCAAAATTAGCAATAAAATGAATAGATACCTATTTTTGTTATATTATGTCAGATATTACCTAAATATTATACCGACGATATTGATTTTATTTAAATGTTAGTTAATCTAATAATAAACTAAAAAAGGCAACGCGAAATAGGTTATAGGTTGGTAATGGATTAAATGACGCTGAGAATGCCACCTTAATGATTTTCGAACTGCTTTTGTATTATTTAGGGCTTTACGAAAACGACGATCGGGTTAATCCATAGAACTATAAAAAGCAGTAGAATGCTCGACAGGTTGTTGATTATACAAGAAATTTGGAAATAGTTTTAGATAGTAAAATACGGTTTTTAGACCATTTAAAAAAACTATTTCAGAGATCTTATTTCGCTTTAAAATATTTATATAATTAATTTAACTCTAAACGTTAAATTAAAAAAGATGTAGGTATTGCGAATCACTTGTACTTTCAAACTTTAAATATTGCGATTTTGTTTATGGTTATAGTATAGACAATATTGGTAAGTCTCGTATTGTATTTTGTCACAGGTATTTAGTAACTTTCCTACTTAAAGGTAGGTACCGGGTAGGTTATCTTCAATTTTGTCGCGTGCCGCCACCGCGTTTTATTTATTTATTTATTAACAAGTAGGGATACAACAGACACTAAGTCCAATAAAGCATCCACGTTGTGGTATTAGCTAGTGGGAATTAAATGTTTTAATTATACAAACAAAAATGTAATATAAAACCTTACAAAAATTAAGATTAAAAACAAAAAAAAAAAATGTACAGCAATGATCTGATGTGTTTCCTAAATCTAACTATAGACATATCGAACACTTCCATACTCAAGGAAAGACCATTATAGGTACGTGTCGCTCATTGAGGTAGGATTATACAGAGACGCCATAACGTGGCTAAAAGTGACCACAGGTAGATATATTGAATCGACGTTTATGTCAAACAAATGTGACCTTTTGACGTTTTATGACGGGAGAGTGTTTTTTTAGTTTTTTGTGTTTTATATTGTTTTTCGAGTGATATTTATATTAACTATTTAAATACAATAATGGTTTCTTGTGCTCATCGTTCTTGCAATAGCAGGGATGCAGTCGACAAGAAAAAATCTACGGGAATAACATTTCATAAGTAAGTAAACAAAAAACAGGGTTGTATTTAAATAAGATGTATTTATAGATTCCTTAAAGCTTTAAGATTTTTTTACTTTACGCACCTTTTAGCCATTTTAAGAAACCTAAGTGGTAAATTTTAGCTTTTTCAAGGTTAAATTTTTCAAAAAAAAAAGTTAAAACTTAACTAGTACCTAAATAAATTTATTTTTAAGTCTTATTTAAGCATGGTTGTATAGTATTTAAATTGTACGTTTTCCTTTTAGATTTCCTAAAGATCCTGCGCGCCAGCAGATCTGGTTGCAGTTTATTAATCGGGGGGCTTGGAAACCAACAAAATATAGTGTTTTGTGCTCAAAGCATTTTTCTGAGATGTACATTGATCGAACCTCAAAATGTGTCGTTCGCTTAAAAGAGAATGCCATTCCTACCCTTAATCCCTCCCAGGTATATATAAAAATATATACCTATTGTATTTATACAACTTTAGTACTATTTTTTTAAATTTTATTGTTGTTTTGGTAAATTACAAGGTTTTAATAATTTTAATACGATAAGAATATTCTTGTTCTTATAATAAAATAGTATTTATATTATTTTTAAGTTTTTTTTTTTTAATTCCAGGAGCAAATGGATGACGAATTGACAGAACCACCAGCCAAGGTTAGAATATTGTCAAATATTTTGATTGTACCAGCAAAATGTAAAAATTTTGACCAAGATATAAGTATCCCTTCAACAAGTACTGCAGGTTTGGCTAAAGATATACTAGCAAGGCCATCAACTTGGCAAATAGGTGAACCTGTTTCTCCCAGGAAAAGAAAATTACTGAATAAACTAAAAACAACACAGCGTATAAGCAGGGAAAGAAAAACAAAGCTGATATATTTGAAACGAAAACTGATGCGAAGGGAAAAACGCATAACAAATATGAAAAAAAATTCTTAATGAACTAAAAAAAAAGAAACTTTTACAAGATGAGCATTTAGACGTGCTTTCTAAACTTGGAGGGCCTCAAGAATTATTTATGAGGCAATGTAAAAAAGCATCCAGCAAAGCTCTACCAAAATACTACTCAGAAGAGATAAAAACGTTTGCATTGACACTTCATTATTACTCCCCCGTTGCCTACAATTATGTAAGAAAAACATTTAACGTATGTTTACCACATACACGAACGATAAGCCGGTGGTACCAAAGTATCGATGGAGAGCCTGGATTTACTAGCGAATCGTTTCAGGCTTTAAAGTTAAAGGCTTTCTATGAAAAAAAGAAAGTTATATGCAGCCTCATTATTGATGAGATGTCAATTAGACAACATGAGGAATGGGTTGCTCAAAAAGACAAGTGCTACGGGTATGTAGATATGGGAACAGGAGTCAAAGAAGTTACTCTTGCTAAAGATGCTTTCGTCTTTCTTTTAAACTGTGTAAACGGTTATTGGAAAATACCCGTTGGTTTTTTTCTTATTGCTGGTATAACAGCAGAGCAAAAAAAAGGATTGGTGTTGCAGTGTTTGGAAAAGTGTAGTGAAATAGGAATTGAGGTGGTTAGCTTAACATGTGATGGTCCTCCAGTAAATTTAACCATGGCAAAACTTTTGGGTTGTAACTTGGACCATGAAAATTTAAAACCATTTTTTAAACATCCATCGACCAATGATGATGTGGTTTTTTTTCTGGACCCATGCCACATGATAAAGTTAGTGAGAAACACTTTGGGTGAAAAGGGTTCCCTAGTGGATGAAAACAATGAATTAGTTTGTTGGCATTTTTTAAAAGAACTAAACAATTTACAAAGAAGTGAATCCTTCCACTTGGCCAATAAATTAAGGGATCAACATATTGCTTTTGGCAAACAAAAGATGAAGGTTAGGCTGGCAACTCAAGTCTTTAGTGAGAGTGTTGCAACCGCCTTATCATTTTGTAAAAATGAATTAAAAATGAAACAATTTGCTGGGGTTGATGCGACAGTGAGATTTATTTTAATTATGAACAATTTGTTCGATATTTTAAACTCTAGAAATTTAGCACAATGTCATTACAAAAAACCAATATCTGCAAAAAATTATGAAACTATTGATTTTGTTTTGAATTCTGCAGATAAATACATAAGCTGTTTAAAAACACACGTAGGTGGTCCTTTACTTTTAGATTCACTGAGACATACAGGATTTTTAGGGTTAAAAATATGCATCTCTAGTCTTAAAGTATTATTTAAAAATTTAGTTACTAGGAATAGATTACAGTTTTTGCCACTTTATAAATTCTCCCAAGATCACATTGAGCTATTCTTTGGGTCCATTCGGTCCCAAGGAGGTTACAATAATAACCCCACTGCACGTCAGTTTCAATCAGCCTACAAAAAATTGCTTATTCATGTGGAATTGAGTCATAGTTTTCATGGAAATTGTGTCCCGTTAGAGCAACTCCACATTTTAAAATGTGACCCTGTACATCAAATAAATGTCACTTCAAGAGATTACAGGGCACTAGGAATGGAAGAACATTCTGACAGCGAGTTAAATGATATTATCAGAGATCATGATTATTTGCCAGACCCGCTGTCAGAATATTCAAAACATATTATTACCTATATAGCTGGATTTATCGTACATTCTTTAAAAAAAAAAATATTCTGTACAGAATGCATATCTGCTTTAACAAGTGACACGAGGGATATGTATCTATATTCTTTTATAGATAAGAAAAATAAAGGTGGACTACAATATCCCTCAACAGATGTTTTGGAGATATGTATTCTTGCGGAAAAAGTTTTGAAAAACATTGTTTTTTCTCAACAAATATCTGCAGCAGCTTTAGTTACCACAATATTAAAAAAGTTTGTAAATAAAAATATTTTTTTTAATTTAGTAGTTCATAGCTTTGATCAGTCGGCTTTGGAGAGTCACCGAGTATTGCTAATCAAAGCTGTGGCAGAAAAGTACATAAATGTAAGGTTGTACCATTTCGCCAAACAAAAATCCAACAAATCAGAAAGTATTAGGCATCATAGTAATAAGATTGTTTTATTTAAGGGACAATAAATTTTTGTTTTTCAAGAATTTGTTTTATTTTTTGTGTGTAATAGCTGCACATTATCTTATTTTAGAATATAAAAAAAGGATTGTCAATAAAATTATAGTAATAAATATGTATACAGTGTTCGACAGTGACTTATATTAGATAAATCCTAAAATTTAGACAAACTGCACTTAAAAAGAAAATATGTGAGCTATTTAAATCAGTAGAAACCCTAGTCCCAAAGACTTTTATTTAAAACATATTTTTTTTTTATTCAAAAAGTTTTCGAAATAAAGCATATTGCGGGACTTTTGCTAGACACTGTATTTTAAAACAAAAAATGATATTTACCGAGATATTTACATTATATGATTATCTTATTATAAGCTTAATGCTAGCGTAATACATATAAATATAAATAGTCCGGACCTGGCGAGGCATCCATATTGCAACTACTATTAGCCACGCCTAGTGGTACCGTTTTCTCGACGCGAAATTAAATCTTATGGCGCCTCCTTATAATCCTACCTCAATGGTGTCGCTCTACAGATAATAGAATTTTGACCTGAATTAGTATTTCGAAATGGAATATTAAATATATTTTGAAACCTTATGTCCCTAACCGGTATATTAAAGCTCAACTTTGATCTAAGTATTGGCGAATCAATAAGACTATTAACTAGCTTATAAATCATAACAAGATCAGAAATTGTCCGTCTTCTAGCAAGCGTTACTACCGAAAACCTTTCCATAATGGGTTTGTAATTACTATTTACTATGAGTACATCCGTCTTACGTGATAAGAACCGTAAAAATTTATTTTGAATACTTTCCAACCTCCGTATATAAATCGCGTACTGAGGACTCCAAACAACTGATGCAAAATTAAGTTTACTAAATATAAACGCATAGTACAAATTTAGAATTGTTTGAGGATTTTGAAAATTTAAACTATTTCTTATAATAAATCCCAAGAATCGGTTACACTTATTAACAACCTGCTCAATGTGAGAGCTAAAAATTAACTTAGTGTCCATTATAACACCCAAATCACGTATTTCACTTACCGACTTAAGATCACTATTATTAATCGAATAACGAAAATTATGCACATTCCTATTTCTGGTGAACGTAATCGACACACACTTATCTAGATTAAGAAATAAACTCCGACTTTCGCAGAATCCTACCAAAGTATTAAGATCATCTTGCAATCTATCGCAGTCCCTTGGCCCCCTGATTATTCTAAAAAATTTTAGGTCATCTGCGTACAGCAGAAATCTAGAAAAATTAAAGCATTGTTGTATGTTGTTAATATATATAATAAAAAACAGGGGGCCAAGGTGACTACCCTGCGGCACACCAGACGGCACTATAAAAGGCTCAGAATAAAATCCCCCAACAGAAACCATCTGTCGTCTATCGCTGAGATAGGACCAGATCCATTTGAACAAACTATTATGCACACCGACATCAGCAAGACGCTCCATCAGTATAGAATGACTAATTTTGTCGAACGCCTTACTGAAGTCCGTATACACCACGTCGACCTGCTCGCGATTATCCATACTACCCAAAACAAAATCCGTGAACTCTACTAGATTACTCTCAACTGACCTACGTGGAAAAAATCCGTGTTGTTGTTTTAAAATAATATCTTTAACTTGTTCCAGTATGATGTTGTGAATAATTTTTTCAAAAATTTTTCCAAAAATGCATAATTTACTTATGGGTCTATAGTTTTTTACGTTATGTTTGTCTCCTCCCTTGGGTAAAGGAGTTATATGAGATGTTTTCCACATAGTAGGAAAAATACCTTGTTTTAATGAGAGGTTATATATATGTAAGAGAGGCTTAACAAGATAGGTACTGCATTTTTTGATAAACATTCCAGGAATGTTATCCGGACCAGGGCACTTTTTATGATCTAGAGCGGCAATGGTATCGCATATTTGTTTTTCTGTTATCAAAACATGATTATTGCCGTCAATCACAGGAAATATGGGTTGATTACCACCCTGGTCGGGAACATAAACCTCCCGAAAATATTCTGCAAATAGATTGCAAATTTCCTTACCCTCGCTTGCAGAGCGATCGTGATAAAATACAGAGTTAGGAAAATTCAAATTACTTTTCTTTTTATTTTTTATAAATTTCCAAAACATTTTGGAGTTTGTATTGATTTCAGCTTCGATATTATTAATATAATCTCTATAGTCCCTACGCATCAGTTGCTTAGAGGTTCTTCTCAGTAATGAAAATGTTCGATAGTAAAGAAGATTTTGACTAATTTTATACCTTGCGTGAGCCTTATTTTTTTCTTTTAAGATGATTATAGTATCGCGTTTAAAATATATAGGGTAGTCACCTTTCACTCGGAATGAAAGAACGTTCTCACTTATTAACTTATTTAGCTTATTATAAAAGTTACATACTGCCTGATCTACATTATTTGTTTCCAAACAATTCGACCAAGATTCCGCAATTAATTTATTGGTTATAGAATTGTAATTAGCACGATTAAAATTAAAAAAAGTTTGATGCTTTGATTTAAGTCTTCTGAAGTTAACGTGTTTGAAAATAATAAATAAAGGTGAGAATCTTCATCCACCATAGAGTTATCACAATGTCTCACAGTTTCTATATTATTACTATTGCAGAATATTAAATCTAGCACTCTGTCATTTACATTATGAACACCATTATATTGCATAAGTCCCATAAAAGAACACATGTCTATGACTTCAGAATACTTAGTATTGACATTTGTCGGCTCATAATACAGCCTATGCCCCAAATAAACCCAATCTATTGTGGAAAAATTGAAATCTCCCAAAAGTATAACGGTATTTTTTTCAAATATACCTTGATTGACCTGCATTTTAGACAAAAAAGTGTAATATGAAACAAAGTCACCTGGAGGTTATTGGCAAGAAAGAGCATGTGAAGAATAGGAGCGTAAATGCTTATTGGATTTTATACAAAACAATCAATTTTTAAAATTCAATTATGGCAATAATTCCTCCTCATAAAATTCTTTGAAATATTACTAGCACATGTTAAAAAGTCCTATTCGAATAATTTCATTCAAGTAAAGTCAAAATATGCTTTATTGTCCAAGACAGAATCTTATTGACAAAGCTGAAAAATAAAAAACAAATAATAATATCTAATAATAATAAAAATATTTAAATACAATAAAATAATAAAAGCAGGTAATAATAGTATACAAAAAGAGCTTTTAAACAAAACTAGCGTAGGACGAGTGTTTGATATACTTTAAGTGAACAACGTTACCATGGTTTTTTACTGTCAAAATAAGACAGTTTGTTTATATTGTTGTATTAATCATTCTTCTTGTGTGTGAGCCTATTGTCAATACAAAAAGCAGTAAAGTAAATTATTTTGAGTGTTTTAATTTACAAACGTTAGAAAAGGCCGAGCCAGGCGACCATCTACAGTCCACAACTTAAAGACCGCACATATTTGGACCTCCGAGCAGCGGATGCAAAACAGAAAGAAGACATCAAACAGGTGTGTCCGTTCCATACTTTCCTGTGTTGCATTCCCATTAAGCGTAGTTTTAGGCTGATCTTATTTTAACTAGCGAGTTTTTCGAACGAATCTTGTCATACCTTAATCGATTCAAACAATTTTCTAACGCATTTTGGATAATTTAGTTATCATTTTCGAGATTGTTTGAATAAAATCAATCATAATGACGGATAAGCCTGATACACAGAGTGAAAAACTCATTAGAAAGAGAGGTTCAGTCAAAGCTAAAGTAACAATTTTTGGTAAATACATAACTCGTTTAGAGCAAAAATATGTCGATTTCACTATCGATAATCAAATCGACTTTTTAGAACTAGAACAGCGAGCAGAACGCTTCCAAAACGTTCTAGATGAATTTGAAGACCTGCAAGGTCAAATCGAAGAGATCAGTACAGATCCAACAAACGAGTATCCCGAACGTGAAACATTTGAGAGCGCCTTTTACGGGGTTGTTGCCAGATCAAAACGATTTCTAATTGCTGATAATATTTCGGCCCCATTAAATGCCATTGGTGGAGGTACGCAGAGTTCAGTCGCGTTTAGCAATACTAATAATCCACCTATAAGCGATGGCGCTAGTGGCGTCAAACTGCCAGTTATTGAAATTATGACTTATGACGGTGAATATGACAGGTGGCTAGAGTTTCGAGACACTTTCGAATCGCTTATTCATCAAAACGCTAGACTTAGCGACATCCAGAAGTATCATTATCTGAGGGCTTATTTAGGCCCAAAGGTTCTTGAAATTATAGCCAGTCTGGAGTTCACAGGTTCTAATTACGATAACGCATGGCAGTTAGTTTGTGATAGATTCAATAACAATCGATTATTAATACAAAATCATGTTAAAGCTTTATTTAACACAGAAAAGTTACAATTTGAATCATCTGGCGCTTTAAGAAAATTGGTTGACGGTGTTGCCAAACATCTTAGGGCCCTGAAAACCTTAAATGAACCTATCGAATCGTGGGATACTTTAATTATATACTTAATTACTACGAAATTAGACGATGTTACACTTCGAAAGTGGGAACAAATAAAAGCGACCCACAAAACACCTACACTTGAGAACTTAAGCGACTTTTTAAAGGGAAGGGCTGATTTACTTGAGTCCATAGAGCAAACTAAAGATGATAAAGAGCAAAATACGGATTCTAATCATAACAGGTTTAAACGTAGACCTAAAACGCTTTTGTCGGGAAATCGTGCGGCAAAACCATCGTGCTCTTTTTGTAAAAATGAGCATTACATTCAAAATTGTTCCGAGTTTTTAAAATTAAATATAAATCAACGCGTAGAACAGGCTAAAAGAAAACGGCTTTGTTTAAATTGTTTAAGATTCGGGCATCTATATGAAAAGTGCTTTTCCGGGCCTTGTAAAACATGCAAGAGAAAACATCATACTTTAATACATTCGGAAAAAGGCGATAATTTGCATAACGCACAAAATCCGAATGTATCGGTTGAAAATAGAGAGTTACCGCACGGAAATATAAGTTTATCGTCGCGCAATATATCAGTTAATCAGCAGGTACTTCTTGCAACCGTGTTGCTACGTATTTTTGATAAAAATAATAAACCATTTATTGCGCGTGCGTTACTAGACGCGGGATCACAAAGCAGCTTTGTTACTGAAGAGTTTTACAGTAAGCTTGGAATCTCCTATAAACCGATCAATTTACAAATCAGCGGGCTGAATGATACTGTATCTAACGTAAAAGGTAGTGCAACACTACAAGCTCAGTCGCAAGTAAATTACTATTCATGCAAAATTTCATGTTTAATCATACCAACTATCACTAGCGATTTACCAAACTTTAAAGTCGATAAACAAAGGCTTAAAATTCCCAATGACATACAACTGGCTGATGAAAACTTTCATTTACCAGGCAAAATTGATATGCTTTTAGGAGCAGATTACTTTTGGGATGTCATGTGCGTGGGCCAAATCAAATTAGACAGTGGCGGTCCATTCCTACAAAAAACTAAGTTCGGCTGGATAGTATCCGGACAAATTTTAGCTGATCGGCTTCAATCCCAAAAAATCCATTGTAACCTTTTGAAAAATATAGAAATCGACAAACAACTTACGCGATTTTGGGAAATAGAAGAAGTTCGCGATTTAAATCTATTGTCTCGCGAAGAGAAAATTTGTGAAAGGCATTTCATAGAAACGGTAAAACGCGATGAATACGGGCATTTTGAGGTAACTATACCGCTAAAAGATGAAGTAATTAAATTGGGTGATTCTCGCGAAATAGCAGAAAAACGATTCTACGCTTTAGAGCGTAAATTCAATCGCGATAATAATTTTAAACTACAATATAGTAAGTTTATTGAGGAATATCATATGCTGAACCACATGACTAAGGTCGGCGAACCAGATAGCGCGCGGCATGCGTATTATATGCCACATCACCGCGTAATTAAAGAAAGTAGTTCAACGACTAAGTTACGCGTTGTATTCGACGCGTCGTGTGCAAGCAGCAGCGGCTACTCATTTAACGATTTACAAATGGCTGGCCCAACTATTCAATCGGATCTTTTTTCAATTTTATTGCGTTACCGAAAACATAATTATGTCATTGCCGCGGATGTCGAAAAGATGTACCGAATGTGTCAAATAAATCCCGATCAAACCTGTTTACAGCGAATCTTATGGCGTGATAATCCTGATCAGCCCATCGAAACGTATGAACTATCAACTGTTACGTATGGTACTAAATCAGCATCATTCTTAGCAATTAGATGTCTTTTTCAACTCGGAATAGAATGCGAAGCAAATTTTCCGGTCGCTGCGCAAGTTATCAAAGAAGATTTCTACGTGGACGACATGTTAACAGGTTCGAGTAGCGTGAAGGAAATAGTCTCTTTAGCTAACGAGGTTTCAGAAATTCTCAAAGGAGCCGGTTTTTATCTAAGAAAGTGGGTATCAAACAGTTCCGAGGTGTTAAAGGGCATAAAAACGTCCAATAAAACAGATTTAATTGATTTAGGAGCAAACGAAAATACCAAGACACTTGGTTTGATTTGGAACGGCCGTAAAGATAGCCTTTCGTATAAAATAGGAACCAACTTTGGTACACGCATAACAAAACGAACAATTCTATCCGAAATTTCTCAAATTTTTGACCCCCTCGGTCTATTAAGCGCAGCAATAATACAAGCCAAAATCATTTTGCGTGATATTTGGCTAGAAAGAGTAGGATGGGACAATTCATTGTCGCACGCACTGCATACCAGGTGGTTGCAATTTCGGGATGATCTAACGGCATTAAATCAAATAAGCATAGAAAGGCAAGTTATTTGCAAAAACGCAATTTATGTAGAGATCCACGGTTTTTCAGATGCCTCCTCACATGCATACGGTGCTTGTGTTTATATAAAATCGCAAAATAAAGAAGGTGAGGTATCTGTAAAATTGATTTGCGCCAAATCTAAAGTGGCACCCTTAAAAATACAAACCATTCCACGATTGGAACTAACAGCAGCGGTATTACTTGCCAGACTTGTTAAAAGGGTGAACCAATCACTAAATATAAAAATCGTAAGAATCACTTACTGGTGCGACTCTACGATAGCGCTCGGATGGTTGCATATGGCTCCTCACACCTTGCAAATATTTGTCGCGAATAGAGTTGCGGCCATTCAAGAATTGTCGGATACTAAAGATTGGAGACACGTTCCAACTGTTGACAATCCAGCGGATCATGTATCACGCGGCGTCGCGCCCAGCAATTTATTGTCCCTTGAGACCTATTGGTTCGGTCCAAGCTGGTTACAGCAAGACGAAAGTTATTGGCCAAAATCGCAAGCTTCGACCAACGGCTTGCCCGAAGTGCGAAAAAATGTCATATCGTTAGAACTTTCAGTCAATAACTCGATAATAGACTTTGACCTATATTCTAATTTATCTAAAATAAAACGAATAATCGCCTATTGTATGAGGTTCAAAGACAATTGTTTTAAATCCAAAATCGAGAGAGATCTTAATTCGTTAAATACGGAAAATATTAATCGTGCCTCTTTATGTCTAATAAAGATAGTACAGCAACAAAGCTTTTCCAATGAGATATCAGCTCTTAAAATCAATCATAAAAAATCTAATGGAAAAGGCAAGCTATCAAATCTTAATCCCTTTCTCGACGATGACGGAATTCTTCGAGTAGGCGGTCGATTAGCAAATTCAAATTTTGAATATGATAAGAAGTATCCGATTCTTTTATGTTCAAAGCATAGATTCACTAAATTATTGTTTAGAGGAGAACATATTCGCTTATGTCACGCGGGACCTCAACTATTATTATCATCAATTCGAGAATATTATTGGCCCTTATCAGGACGCAATTTGGCGCGAAAAACATTTCACCAATGTGTACGTTGTTTTCGAGTTAATCCTAAACATATTAACCCAATTATGGGCAATTTACCTGCTCGAAGATTGAACCCTGCTCCTCCATTTTTTACGACTGGCGTGGATTATGCGGGACCCTTCTCTTTAAAAGACAGACAGGGTCGTGGCTGCAAAGTTACTAAAGGCTACATTAGCCTGTTCGTTTGTTTCGTAACTAAAGCCATCCACCTTGAGCTGGTTTCGGATCTAACTAAAGAGGCATTCTTAGCAGCCTTTAAACGTTTTATATCGCGTCGTGGAAGGCCCTCTCAGATGTACTCGGATAACGGCACCAATTTTGTTGGTGCACATTTAGAACTACAACGTTTAGGTACCTTTTTGCAAGAAAATGCTAGAGCTTTGACCGATTCAATCCAAAATGAAGGAATTTCGTGGTCATTTATCCCAGCATATTCGCCCCATTTTGGCGGGTTGTGGGAGGCTGGCATTAAGTCCACAAAATATCATTTAAAACGCGTAGCCAGTGATGCTATATTAACTTTTGAACAATTTTATACCTTGCTAGTTCAAATAGAGGCGGTGCTAAACTCGCGTCCTCTGTCTCCGCTCTCAAGTGATCCCGCAGACTTAACACCTCTGACACCCTCTCATTTCCTTATTGGGCGGCCCCTGACTTCAATTACTGATCCAGATTACACTTCAACCTCAGAAAATCGACTCAAACACTTTCAACGTATTCAGCAGCTTCAGCAGCATTTCTGGTCCAGATGGTCCCTTGAATACGTTTCAGAATTGCAGCAACGTTGCAAATGGAAGACGACACATAGTTCTCTCAAGGTCAATGATTTGGTCATCATCAAAGAAGATAACCAAGCTCCTCTTAAATGGTTACTTGGTCGAATTATAGAATTACACCCGGGCAAGGATGGTGTAGCAAGAGTCGCTACTATAAAGACCAAAACAGGAACAATAAAACGTTCCTTTGCAAAACTTTGTCCTTTGCCTTCGAACTCTTAATGCTACAAGTAGTGCGTGCTCTGAACAATGTGAGTGCGTGCCGTATTGAAAGGACTCCCTTTCAAGGCCGGGGCGATGTTTGATATACTTTAAGTGAACAACGTTACCATGGTTTTTTACTCTCAAAATAAGACAGTTTGTTTATATTGTTGTATTAATCATTCTTCTTGTGTGTGAGCCTATTGTCAATACAAAAAGCAGTAAAGTAAATTATTTTGAGTGTTTTAATTTACAAACGTTAGAAAAGGCCGAGCCAGGCGACCATCTACAGTCCACAACTTAAAGACCGCACAACGAGCCCTGATAAACATAGGAAGGTGGTAATAAATCTTTCTACTTTCAAAAATGATCGACGTCCTTACCAAAGCTGAAGAAGGTATCGGAAGATGAAGATCCTGCGACTGCCTAGTACCATAAGAATGTTCAGGCACTGGTAAAGTGTCTTTGCGCTTGTAAATCATGCATGCCGTTTCCAGAATGAACAATAGAAGACACAGAATACAATCCCATAGCGCAAGTGGGATTCCACCAACGAATGGTAAACAGTCCGAGCAAGAGCTGAACCAATTTCCCGTGACATTAGCCGCACAGCATAGCAACCAGAAGCTACCCTCCGAGTCAGTTCCAAGATATGAGAATCAAACTTCAAGTGGTCGTCGATGGATAAACCCAAGAATCTGGTGTTAGACTTGGCCGTAAGAGGACTCTTACCAAGGTACAACCCATCTATACTGCAACGAAATCCCATAACATTAGTTTTATGAACGTTAAGAGTCAACATATTAGAATCGCACCATTGCTTAATCATAAGAAGATCAGATGACACCCTATCCCTGAGTGCAATAGCACTATGATGACGCCAGAGTATAGTGATATCATCGGCGAAAAGCGTAAATTGGCCAGTAATATTGATAAAGGCAAGGTCGTTAATATAAATCAGAAAAAGCAGTGGACCAAGGACTGAGCCCTGAGGAACTCCGCAGTTTATTTGACCAGCCTCCGATGTTCTGAACCCAATGATAACCCTCTGGGAGCATCCGCCAAGGTAAGATCGGAACCATTGCAGTACTTCTCCCCTGAAAGCATACACATCCAGCTTCCGCAGCAGAATTTCGTGACTCACACAGTCGAACGCCTTGGACAAGTCACAAAAACCGCCGCGACAGAATCTCCACCATTTAGACCAGAATACACCCTCTCCAAAAACTGAAACACTGCATCGTCAGTTCCCTTCTTCGTTTGAAACCCGAATTGATTTGAATGTAAAATTTGATTCTGGTTAAGAAAAGACACAACACGGATTTTAACCAGTTTCTCAATAATCTTTGACAGGGTTGACAACAAGGAGATCGGACGAAAATTGCTGGGATCATCCGATTCTCCACCTTTGTGGAGGGGAATTACTTGAGCATGCTTAAGGATATCAGGGAATCTGCCCACCACCCACGAATGATTGATTACATCAGAGAGAACACTTAACGCGCAATAAGGAAGAGACAAGAAAATCTTAGCTGAGATGCCATCCTCACCGCACGAGTTTTTTTTTTTTAATCGACCCAATAACCTCGATAAGTTCCATTGGATCAGTTGGTCGAAAGAAAAAAGAATGACCGATTCGAAATCGCGTCAAATATTCCATAAAATCGACAGTCGGGCTTAATCCAGACATAAGAGTATCCGCGACAGAGCAATAATAATTATTTAATGCATCAGGGGAGATATCCGCACTATAATTGCGGGACTTATTCGCACCTCTCATCTCATTGACAATCCTCCAACTTTCCCTCTGCAAATTATTTGTGTTATTGAGACGGGTGGAGAATACAGTTCTTTGGCGCGTTTTATTAGCTGTCTGTATAGGGACCTATATCTCTGAAAATAATTTAGAAATGAGGCGCAATTTGTATATTTTCTTAAGGTATGCAGGCACCGCATATTTTTAGATGAGATTTTTAATCCCTCCGTAAACCATCAGTCCACTGAACGAGTTTACACAGCCTGATAAACTTATTATAATTTACTGTACTAAATAGCCTACCGCTCTTAAATTTAGGTTTTTCTGGACTAATGTCAAATTTAATCGTACTCAATGGCTTGGTGGTCTGACAATCCTGAATTCACAACTAAACACTCTATATTAGAGGTGGTCAAAGATGAACAAAAATAATCAATGGTGGTAGAAGAGAACCTGGATATACGAGTGGGAGTGTTCACATGCATGACAAGGTTAAATGACTCCAATAGATTACATAAATTGAGTGTATGAATTGAGCCTGCGTCACTGAAATTAATGTTAAAGTCACCCACCAAAATCAGGTTTGACTGATGTGACAGCAAAGACTGGATCTGTTCTAGTTTATCCAAAAAGTTGTTAATGCCTGAAGAAGGGCTACGATAAATGCACATAATATACAATTTTTTAACCTTTAAATAAATTAAAGAGAACTCGAAAATCTGATCCGTGACAAACTCATCATATTTATTAAAGTTTTGAAAATAATTTACCTCTCCAAAAGACTTTCTTGCTAAAATCATAGTACCACCATGTGAGAGGTTCGATCTACAATATTTAGATAAAATTATATATTCATCAGTAATAAAACACAATTCCTCGGGTTTCAACCAGTGCTCACAAATGCAAATTATATCTGGGTAATTTTGTGCTTCCAAAAATAAATTAAGTTCATCCGTTTTATTTCTTATAGATTGTATGTTAAGATACAGTATAGAAAACGATTGTTCACCTGAGACTATATTGTACTGAGAGGGGGAAACAGTTGTAGAAAATTTTCGCCCCCTTCTTTATTCACAGATCTATCGACCCTGTCTGTGCTGACATGATGTGGTAATATTAGTTCATCAGTCAATCTATTTACAATAAGACGCTTTGAATTACTTATGTTAGTTTCCAAAAAGAATATATTGTTGTTTTTTAAAAAGGCTTTTCTTAAGTTAAGATTAAAATTAAAAATCCGATTTCTGCTGATTCGTTAAATTTTCCAAACGGAACTGATACTATTGCTATGTTAGTATTTGTACAAGCACTAATCTTATTATAAATATCCATAACAGAGGGAGTTAATTCATTTCTAAAATCATTCAACCCGCCCACAATTAAAACCAAGTCATTAAAATTAAAATGCTTGGTCAAGTTAGCAATATCATCCACAACGCTAATAAATGATGCACCGGGTTTAATAACTGTCTGAACACTCGCGTCAGTCTGTAAATTTTGTAAATTTTTTGACAATAGCCTATCAAAATTCCGACCTTGCTGATCACACAAGATTAGCAACCGTTTCAATCCAGGGATCTTCTCTCTTTTACTAGTATAGGAAGTTTTCTCATGGTTTGCCCCCAAGAGAACAGAATTAGAAGCTCTATCATTTGTTAATCTGCACACCTCATTACCGAGGAGCTTACTCAGCTCTTGACTATACCAGTCATTTTGGGCTTCAAGGACCCTGATTGAAGTCAACATTTCCTGTTTACTCTTGTGAAGTTCTTCAATCTCAATTCCCATCCTATTGTGAGTTTCCTCATATTCAAGAATTTTGTCGTCTAGTTTCCCTTTGGCTTTTAATAAGTCAGACAATTGACTATTTTGCTCAATTTTGCCTTCAAGCTTCTCTTCAGCTTCAATAACATCCTCCTTAAAACTCTGTGATTTCCTTTGCTCCCTTCTAATAAAACTATCTTTATCCTTTAAATCCTTGTGCAATTTAATCATTTCAGCCTCTAGTTCTTTAATTTTTTCCTTATATTTATTTTTGAGTTTTAAAACATAATCATCCTTTTCTTGCGAATCAGCCTTGTATTTTTCCATTGCCTCGGACAGTCTTTTGACATCTTTAAGATGTGATTTACAATCGGAACAGTAATATAAAATTGATCTTTGCACTAGCGCAACAGCATGCGCTTCAGTTGTTGTTAAGGCAGCACAGTCTTTACAGAACACCTTCCTGCAGGCATCGCAGGAAGCCCCAAAAGTTTCATCGTCCTTTGGTCATTGTTTAAAAATGCAGTTTCTTTGACAATTAAAACAAATTAGCGAGGTCATTATAAATAGACCAATAAATAAATAAATTTTTTCTTTGAATCAATGTCAAGGTAAACAAAACCCAGGGGTCATACAAAAAAGAAAAGGGAATCCCTGCAAAAAGTGTAAACAACTTCGACGATAAATGGAATGCTTTCAGCTGATAAGAGAACAATTAGACAAATATTTCTTGCTTAAATTCACTTTGATTTAACCAGCGTTTATAAGGGTTTTTGCCGATTTAATTACGTCTATGCAGAAAACTATTATTTTGTAAGAAACGCCACTTTTTTTAGCACAAGACAACACCCAATACATACAGGGTGATTCAAAAGTACTTTGACAAACTTCTGGAGGTAATTGCTGGCAATATTTTAACATGAAAAGTCTCTATACACTACAGGGTGTTGAAATGTTTTAAGGAATAGTACTAATTTTTAAATAACTCCTTAACGAGTTATATATTTTTTATGAAATTTGGTGAATTAAATAAGCATCTAAGGACACTTATTTTCAAAGTACAACACGTTTGTAAATTTAACCAGTGGCGTCGGTACAAAATGTTACTATCATATTTTTTGTGAAAACTATGCTACACCACTGACTTATTTTATTTTAACTTTCTTTTTATGAATGCCCCCTTCATTTACAACAAAAAAGATAACGTGTGTTTTTTTGATACGAGGGACGGTTTAAGGGTAAATGATTATTTTATTTGACTATACACAAATATTAAAAAATGTGTTTTGAACTGATCAACCACTAACACTCAAATATTTATTAAAGTATTTTAACGAATACCTACATATAGTTAAATCAATAGAATTCCCGTTGCACGTCATCAATCAGCTGATAATTGAAAATCGGTCAGGAAACATAAAAAAATTAAATTTGGGCAAAAAATATATAAATTTCATGCGATATTGAATGTAAAAGAAACTTAATGTATTCTTCTTTGATACTAAGCCGCTTAAAGGAGATGTTTTTTTAAATTTAACCTTTTAAAAATTAATATCATTTGAATTTTTTGGGCTGACAGTTGGCAACAGAAGTGTCAACGCATCGGTGATGCCAGTTTATTTCTTGGCGAATTTTGATTGACGTTTATTGTTTTCATTTCGTGTTTTCGTGAGTTTATTTAAGTCGTTTTTAACTAAAACTGCAAATCCTTTTATAAATAGGATTAAAAACTGATCTTTTAAGAACAACAAAGCGATTCATACACATTTCTGTTGTTTACGTTGTTTACCTTTATTGAAAAATGCCGAAGCATTTCCTTACTGGGGTATTTTGATTACAAACTGGCAACACTGCTGATACTCGAAGGTATGACGTGCAACGGAAATTCTTTTGATTTAACTTTACATACTTACTAATAAACAAATATGTATATGCCTAAGGAAGGCATCTGAGGATGCCTATTTTCTAAGTACTTATAACACGTTTTCAGTATTTATTAGTATGTTATTTTTTAATATTTTCTGTTTTGACAAGGCGGCTTGGGAAATGCATTTGTCGATAAATTAAAACATATTTGACAGTTAGTTACCATTGAGTTTTATTTCTTCAGTTTTGTTATTTTATTTTCAATGGTAACTAACTGTCAAATATGTTTTAATTTATCGACAAATGCATTTTCAAAGCCGCCTTGTCAAAATACAAAATATTAAAAAATAACATACTAATAAATACTGAAAACGTGTTATACTTAGAAAATAGGCATCCTCAGATGCCTTCCTTAGGCATATACATATTTGTTTATTAGTAAGTATGTATGTAGGTATTCGTTAAAATACTTTAATAAATATTTGAGTGGTTGATCAGTTTAAAACACATTTTTTAATATTTGTGTATATTCAAATAAAATAATCATTTACGCTTAAACTATTTTTTTTTTCTATTTTTGTTTGAACTTATTTCACTTTTACATTGCTTTTAGTTTTCAACTTTTTTGTTTATTATTTTACTTTTTACTAATATTACTTTAAGTTTACATTAGGCATACTCTTTTTTTTCCTTTTATATTCAAAAACATATATTTTCCATGTTAGAACTTCTGCTTTTGTTTTTTTATATTTTTGTTGTTTCCTTGGATTTCTATTTTATTTATTTTTATGAATTAGGTGGTTGTATGAGCAGCTGTAGTTGAATACCGCCACCTTTATTAATATTTTTTTTGTATTAATATTTGTGTATGAAATAAAAGGCATTATTATTATTATTATTATTATTATTATTATTATTATTATTAAACCGTCCCTCGTATGAAAAAAAACACACGTGATCTTTTTTGTTCTAAATAAAGGGGGGATTTATAAGAAAAAAGTTAAAATAAAATAAGTCGGTGGTGTAGCATAGTTTTCACAAAAAATATGATAGTAACATTTTGTACCGACGCCACTGGTTAAATTTACGAACCTGTTGTACTTTGAAAATAAGCGTCTTTAGATGCTTATTTAATTCACAAAATTTCATAAAAAAAAATAACTCGTTAAGGAGTTATTTAAAAATTATTACTATTCCTTATAACATTTCAACACCCTGTATCTCCGTAACGAAGTCGCCAAGGACCACTGTTTATAGGGACTTTTCATGTTAAAATATTGCCAGCAATTACCTCCAGAAGTTTGTCAAAGTACTTTTGAATCACCCTGTATATATTTTAATACTATAAACCTTCAAAAATTACAAAAATACACAGAGAGCATACACGTCGTATTCATAAAGTCAAAAAAAGTCTTACCCAATATAATTCTGTCCTCTTCATCGGTTGTTGATTTTGAGGAAGTAGATTTTCTATTTGAAGATGAGTTTATATTGACACTAAAAATAAATATTTAATTTCATTTATTAGTTTATAATAAAACCAATTAAGTAAGTACATCATGTTTCTCGGAATTTTTATACTCGTACTATACAGGGTGTCCAAAAAAGGAGGTCAATCCGTTAACCATTTATTCCATACGATGTATCCTGTACCCGCTGACCCCCATATTTCTTACTACGTGCGCCAGTGACTTCCGAACTATATTTTTCCAGGTAATCATGTCTTTTTGATTATTTTTGGTCTCTTATCAAATTTCGATAAAATGATGCGTTTTGGAGATAATTTGAAAATTGTGGGTCCTTAACAGCACAGTCTAGTTTAAATTAAATAGTTTGTCTTATACTACTAGAGGCAAATCATCTAGTAAATCGGACTGTGGTTTTGAAAAAGTAGTGAAAATGAATAACCAGTCAAGTTTTGTGATAAAATTACTATTATGATGTGAAGAGAATTAGCAATAGTAAGTTGTTTGTAGTGTCGAGCCTCGAGCATCCTTTTATATTTTTTATTAAGTTTGAAATAAAAATAAAAATAAATGAAATTAATTCAAGTTAATGTAAAGGAGAAAGATGCTCGACGATCGCTCGAAAAAACTAAATTTAAAGACAAGGACAGTTATACTTCTATCTTTTTCAAATAGTGGGTGTTAACAATTTCAGTAACGCTTTAAGAAAAATTAAAGGTACCCCGATTCTTAACTTAGGGATCTTAAAAGCTTTTTGGCTATAAAATGTTATTACCAAATGCACTTAGCGATACATCTTTCCGATTTTTCTTTGTTGTCTGGGAATCAAACAAATATGGCTGATTTTTGGTGATTTTGGACAACCAATCGAATAGTATTATTTCATATTAACCACACCTTCAAATATAAAAAAAAGGATTTTCCTAGGAATTAAAAATCGTATAAAAACGCGAAATTTGCATTAGTAAAAAAAAGAAAGAAAAAAAACAATGGACAAAAATTTTCAGTTCTTAAAAACACACAACATCACGTAACTATGGAAAAGATACATTTCCCACGGTGCTTTCTTTCTAAGTTTATAAAAGAGGGTGTTTTAAATTTATTAAGGGGTTGATAAAATGAAAAATACAAACTATCGTTTTAGTGTCGGTATGAAAATTAACAAGTGTTTCTTTCTTATCGCTAAGTGCTACTTGAACGCCTAAGGGTGGTGACCTACCCAAAAAGCAAAGAGATGGGAATATCTGTTTTCCTATGTTTATTATGGAAGTTATAATAATCGTATAGACATTGAGTTTCATAAACCAAGTGTAATGATGAACTGTAATTTTGTACGAAAAGAAATAGACTAATGAACTATGGTTAGGAAAAATGAACTTTATGAACTGTTTTTGTTTCGTTATGCAAATAGCGGGATGCAGTGCCGCTCGAATATATTTTAGAACATTTTTGAACTAAATTGTTGTCGTTATAAATAATACGCAGGAAACGCGGAATACAGTGCCGCTGATATACAGGGTGATTCATTAAGGGTGGCGACCGGCCATATCTCGGAAACTACTAGGCATAGAAACTTGGAGAAAAAAAATTATGATTAAAGCGGTCATGAGAAAATTCTGGAAATTGCTTTTAAGTTCCTCATTTCGCCGCAAGGGGGCGCAATTAATTTTTTTTTTTTAATTCTAAATTTCTCCGAAATTTCCCATATTAAGGAATAACTCTGATTACATCATCGAAAAGCTTAGACAATTCTGCATCATTTTGGTTTAAGGCTTATTGGCGTACCGGCCTTGATAAGAGTGGGGGAAGCTATTGAATGTGCACACATTAAAATCGCTGTAACTTGTAAACGATTTATCCGATTTTACTAAATTTAAGCTTGTTTGGAAGGGAAAGGTAAGTATCTGCAATCGCCGTATCCAATAGTACACGATAGTGTTTAATAAAATTGCTAGAGGGCGCAATTTGTAATAATAACAGTTTTTTCGATTTTATCCCGGAAATTCAAATCATACGGTATAACTATGACATCATAATCGAAAAGTAGATGAAATTTGCAAGAAAAGATGTGAAGACCGCAGTTCGATATCTTTGTTCGTTTCAGAGTTATTGCCAAGACAATAATTTTTAATACAAATTGCGCCCTCTAGCAATTTTATTAGAAATTATCTTGTACCATTGGATACGACAATTGAAGGTACTTGCCTTTCTCTTCCAAACAAGCTTAAATTTAGTAAAATCGGTTAAGTCGTTTAGAAGTTACAGCGATTTTAATGTTTACAGTTTGACTTGATAAGAGTGGAAGAAGCTATTGAAAGTGTAAACATTAAAATCGCTGTTACTTCTAAACGACTTTACCGATTTTACTAAATTTAAGCTTGTTTGGAAGAACCTTTAATTGTCGTATCTAATGGTACAAGATAGTTTCTAATAAAATTGCTAGAGGGCGCAATTTGTATTAAAAATTATTGTTTTGGCAATAACTCTGAAACGAATAAAGATATCGAACTGCGGTCTTCACACCTTTTCTTGCAAATTTCATCTACTTTTCGATTATGATGTCATAGTTATACCGTATGATTTGAATTTCCGGGATAAAATCGAAAAAACTGTTATTATTACAAATTGCGCCCTCTAGCAATTTTATTAAACACTATCGTGTACTATTGGATACGGCGATTGAAGATACTTACCTTTCCCTTCCAAACAAGCTTAAATTTAGTAAAATCGGATAAGTCGTTTACAAGTTACAGCGATTTTAATGTTTGCACATTCAATAGCTTCCCCCACTCTTATCAAGGCCGGTACGCCAATGAGCCTTAAACCAAAATGATGCAGAATTGTCTAAGCTTTTCGATGATGTAATGAGAGTTATACCTTAATATGGGAAATTTCGGAGAAATTTAGAATTAAAAAAAAAAAAATTAATTGTGCCCCCTTGCGGCGAAATGAGGAACTTAAAAGTAATTTCCAGAATTTTCTCATGACCGCTTTAATCATAATTTTTTTTTCTACAAGTTTCTATGCCTAGTAGTTTCCGAGATATGGCCGGTCGCCACCCTTAATGAATCACCCTGTATATAAAATCCCGTGAACTGACTTTCTTAAAATCGCGAGAAGCAGTGCCGTTTAATATAGATATTTTATTTATTTAAGAAATATGTAATCTTTATTAAGGATGGATTTATGGAAATGTACCGTTTAAAATTTGTACACAATGATTTGGAAATTATTACAATATATATTTATTCAGTATAACCCTGGGTTATTATTTTCTTTGACCAGAGAGCAGGGTAGATGATACGTTCAGATAAATATAACTATAGAAAAATAGACGAACCCTCAAAACAATAGTAAACCCGTCGCGGCCACTACAAAACGCTCCCTTTCAATAAGATTTTAGCTAACCATTCTTGAAGAGAATTTGAATTGATAGAAAATTAAATTAAGAAATTAATTTAAAACAGTGGCGTCGCGACAGTAGGGCAATAAAATAATTTCATTTAACTGGTTTAGTACTACAGGTTTCTATCTGTAAGCCACTGTCCACTGTCCTTACATTATTTTTGGCTAGTTCATTGCTTTCAGTGTTGTCACCTATTGCAAATTTTTACATAATTATACCGTGCGACTAAAAACTATTTGCATCAAAGAGGGCTTGGATTAAAAAACGTGGGGATTGGTTTAGATCTCAATGATATGGGGACGATATATCTAACCAAATCTAGGTTATAATTTTGCCAAATTCATATTATGACATGATATGCCAAACTAATGAGTATTAAAATAAGTAGACAAATACAAATTTATTTTTGTTGTTTACAAAATTAACAAAGTAAGAATATACAGAAAGATAAAGAGAAATAATTTCATAAATTGCTGAAATTGGCCACCGCCATGCTCCAAGCATAAATTCACACGTCTCTTCATATTTTCGAAAGTGTTAACCAGCAGCTCTGGAGAAATGTTACCACATTCTTGGATATAATCATTTCTTGTAATAGTTCTAAATTTGCAACTGGTGTTTTAAAAATAGTGTTCTTTAAATGAGGAAAAACGAAGTAATCTATTACCGTTAAACAAGGTAATCTAGGTGGGCATTCAATGTCTGATCGAAAACTGACCATCTGTCGTCGAAAAAATTGCGTAAGTTTTAGTTAATAGTTTCGGCGATTGTATGGGCGGTTGCACCGTCCTGTTGAAAATATCCAAAACGTAATTCGTCGTCAAGTAATTGCTCCACAAATGGATTCAAAATATTGTCTCTATACCGCTGTGCTGTAACTGTGTCATGGAAAAAAATTGAACCAACAATTCTTCTTCGGGAAACAGTTAACCAGACACCAATTTTTTGAGGGTGCAATGTGGACTTTACAAAAAAATGGGAATTTTAACTACTCCACATGCGTTTATTCTGAGAATTCACATAACCGGAGAGGTGGAACCAGGCTTTATCCGAAAAAAATGTCAGGTCTAATAAATCATTTCTTTCCAATAAATTTTGGGTAAACCACTAAACCATTATTGAGAGTAATTCCTGAGTCTTTCAAAATCTGCGGCTTGTATTTCTTGGAATACTTGCACTTTAAATACTACACTTAAAATAAATTTAGCTGCTTCTTAAGAATAGTCCTGCATGTTCCATAAGATCTTCACACTTCTTGGGACAGGCGTCTTATACAATTTGTTGGCGTATTTTGCATTATTTCACGAACGTTTGCAACAAGTTCTTCTGTTCTTACAGATGGTCTTCCTGTTCCTTTTTTGTGTTGTATAGAACCTGTTTCCCTAAACACAGCCACGGTTCTTTTCAGGCAATGATAAAAATCCCCAGCAATAAAAACAACGTTAGGAAAATGTTCGTAAAAATCGTCCATGCACAAACCTGGATTGTATTGCCACTAACCATTTACTCTAACCCCGTTTCAAAAATGCGCTTCAACCATGAATGTTTTGTGCTGTTCCGTAAAGCCCATTGTGTGAATTGTTCAAGAAATTGGAAAAATTAGCGATGAATCAAATTACTTGTAACGACTGTCAAAGATGACGGAATAACTGATTGATTGTTGATTGTTAATTCAGGTAGTTACTGACATCCAACAGGTATTAAGCTCCACGGCTAAGCATTGCGTCCTTAGATGCAAGGCCCTCTTTGATGCAAATACTTTTTGCTCGCACGGTATCTTGTATCCATGGTAATGCCACAAAGGCTGATTTGATTTAGCATTTGAAAATTATGAGATTACCGTTGGCATCAGTTATGGACCCATACTTTTCAAATTATCTCCAAAACGCATCTTTTTACCCAAATTTTATAAGTGACAAAAAATAATTAAAAATAAATGGTTAAATGAAAAATATAGTTTGGAAATCACTGGCGCACTTACTAAAAAATAGGGGGTTAACGGGTACTGGACCCATTATATTTTGAATAATATTTGACAATTGTGTTTTATTTTGTTCCTCTCATAAGATGTAACTCTTCATGTTGAAGCAATGTATCAATTTTAAAATGTATATCTTATTAAAAACTCGAATTATTAAAAAATATCAGTTTTTAATTTGAAACTTTGACATGAGGATCAAAAAGGAAAAATGGCATCATAAAAGTAATATTATTCTTGCTTAAGGAATGTATGGTTAATGGATTGACCTTTTTTTCCGGACACCCTGTATAAGAATAAAGTAAAAATAACTTTTTATTTTCATAAATTTCCGAGAAAAAGTCTGCATAATGTACCTACTCTTCTTGTATTGGACGAAAAATGAGCATATTGTGGACGTAGAGTACGTCATCTTTAAAGTATTGAATAAAAATGGACATAACATAACCTATTACCATATTATTAAATACTTTCTTTGATAATTTAATAAAAAATAATAATAAATTGATAAAAAATATCATAGATATTCCTACCTAACATGGCTTCTTCCCCAACGTAATTCATTAGAACTACTTGTCGACGCGTTGCTTTTCCTCTTGGATACAGGTTTCGCTGGTGGTCCCATAAGCGGAAGTTTATTTCGATCAGGCCCTATAATTTTTCTTTTTTTTCCTCGGTTTAAGACTGCTTCGTTCAAATTCATAGTTTTACAGTTAAATAACAATTTTCAAAATTAGTCCTTTTGAAACGGTACGCACAAATCTACAACAAAACTCAATGGAACACGTACCTAAATGATACCGCGTCTGTCAAGAAAGAAAACAAATTAATGCATTGGAAAATCCACAGCACCCTTTGCAAAAGATGATCCTGTTTATTTATGGCGTCGTCGGTATTACACAGCCTTCTCGAATAATAATGTTTTTAAAGAAGTTATGCATTGGGGTCATTTAAGAGGCCTATGATTGGGGGTATTTAACAACATGCATGGCTTTTTTACAAGGAAACGTTTTAAGATTTCCTCGTCAGATATAGGAAGTATCAAACGAAATTGAAGAAACTATAATATTCTCTGATTTTAAAAATGTTATTATTTTTAATTAGAGTGCTACATATTTATAGGGTGTCCCAACATTGGGAAAAAGCGCAATAACTCTGTTATGGTATTGGATAGAAAAAAAAAGTATTTATAAGGATTGTATAGGAACTTAAGGAGTATAATTTAAACATACTTTGCGATATACAGGGTATTTCGTAAATCAATACCAAATTAAACATAAGTACGTTTTTTAATATGAAATACCCTTCATTATTCAATTCCGCTAATTTTTCCGAATTTTTAGATAAAGTGTCTTATTCATTTATACAGGGTACTATAGAATTTATGGCCATGGTAAAATTCCACATTTCATTCCATATCTTTCTGGTAAATTGCAGAATTTTGTTTTGTCAATATAATATTTATAAAACGGTTTAGTATTATAATATTGAGTGCCCATTTGAATTTGTAGTCTTGAACAATAAAGTTAAAAATTGAAAGCACTTTATAATTTTTGTAAAGTTATTTGTTGATCATATAGAAAATCACTGAACGGGAACACCATACAATGCCGTTATACAGGGTGTCCGTAAAATACGTGTACAATGTTTGACGACAGACTCCTGACGTCAAAATAGGTCGATCTAAGCCGACTTAGTTATATCCAAAATTGTCTCGTTTAGCCGGTAGAGGGCGTCAAAAATTTGTAAAAATATTGGTTTTTCCTAAATTACGTGAAAACCTGCTAATCGATTTTAATGATTTTTAGTATGTAGACTAATACTATAAAATGAAGTTTTCTAGTAGTATAGTCACCTACGAGATGACAACCCAGATATTTTTGTAGAGTGACTGGATGTATTTGGAAGCTATTTTACCTCTTTAATATTTTTCGTTGAATGAGCTGTTTTGCCACAAGAAAATATTTACAATTACCTGCATACATCAATTATTAACAATAAAAATAAAACAAAGTACAACAAAGTTAAAAGTATGTATTGTAAGAAACTAAGTAAAACAAAAACATTACTTAAGCAAATGTGTAAAATGACCGCCATCTTGCTGAATATATATGAATTATTAACACTTCTTAAAAAATTATATTGGACCCTATCTAATGTCTCGGGGTTATTAAAATGGTTGCCTGCATTTAAAATCCGCTGCAATAAATCATCGCGTGTGTTTACCGGAGTCTTGTAAACTTCTGTTTTAATAGCGCCCCACAAAAAGAAGTCACAATTAAACACATATTTAGGTTTCTTATAATACATACTTTCAACTTTGTTGTACTTTGTTTTATTTTTATTGTTAATAATTGATGTATGCAGGTAATTGTAAATATTTTCTTTAGGCAAAACAGCTCATTCAATGAAAAATATTAAAGAGGTAAAATAGCTTCCAAATACATCCAGTCACTCTACAAAAATATCTGGGTTGTTCATATAAAAAATGAGGAGAAATGTTGACGTATTATATCACTTTTATAACACTTCCACTTATTTACAGCCGGTGACTATACTACTAGAAAACGTCATTTTATAGTATTAGTCTACATACTAAAAATCATTAAAATCGATTAGCAGGTTTTCACGTAATTTAGGAAAAACCAAAATTTTTACAAATTTTTGACGCTCTCTACCGACTAAACGAGACAATTTTGGATATAACCAAGGCGGCTTAGATCGACCTATTTTGACGTCAGGAGTCTGTCGTCAAACGTTGTACACGAATTTTCCGGACACCCTGTATATCGAAAATTATATTTTTGTAACCCCCCTGGATTTTAAAACACAACTTTTTTTCAAGGTCAAGGTATGTACTCCTGGAAGGCACAATTTTTTTTACAATACTTTTTACTGCAACATACTTTTTTTGTGTCCTACTATATTGATCATTTATTTTATTATTATCCCCCTCCTGATTCGAACTTTGGATGAGCCACTGCTTGATAAGCTAATTTGATACAAGACTTGATTGGATACGAAAAAAAATGTTCCTTTTAAAGAGTGCTTTTGTTTTTTTTATTGTAGTTTTTGTGGGACTGATGATTGGCTGATGAGAAACAACCAAAACTGGTATCCTTAGTCATTTAAAAAAAGTTCTGGAAAAAGTCTTTAATCAGTGATTAAAATAAATATAATGCCCAAAAATAAATACTTTTTATAACAATGAATTTATCGTTGGGAAACCTGCAACTATGTAGCTAATGCTCCACGCAGGTCTGACGAGAGGGGGGAATGAAGGGGAAATTCTCCCCAGGCCCGGATTTTCCGAAAATGTTAGAAAAAACTTCGCGAGGTGGAGGGGGATTACATTTTATTTCATTTAAAACCTCTTTAAAGGAGTCATTTTGACTTTGCTTTGGTATTTAAAAGTAACTTAAAGAAACTCTGCTAATCATATGAGAAATATAAATGGGCATACTAAACCGCGTCAAGGGAAGAGGAAAAAATCTTTGCTGAGCTAAGTTAAATTTTTAAAAGGAACGCTCGACTTAGCCGTTGACTATGTTATTAAAAAACAACCAAAAGGAACTATAGGTTTATTGTGAGTGTTTAATATCACGGATTTCTAGTTTTTGTGTAAGTACCACGGTAAACTTTTTTAAATTCTTGATCAAGAAATTGTGCTTGAATATGGTTTTTTTTGTAATTTTGTATCATAACAAATCTATTACGATACGCATCGTAATGAAGCTATTTCGATACGCGTTTTTTCTTTATTTGATGTTGGTAACATTTAAATGTTTTATTTCATTGACTTGCACGGCCTTTGTGATTTACGAGAAAACCCATTTTTCGCAGAGGAAAAATAGCTTGTTAACCTACTTTTTTATTCTGCGTGGATAACAGTCATGTATGTTGGTTTCATGAATCTATAAATCAATCTTTTGTAGATGCTTTAAGCTATCATTTTCTGCCAAATCCTATCCAAAATTCTCTAATAACCTTCCAATGTCGATTTTAACTTCAACTTTATTTGAATTTTCCATCTTCCCTATACTAATTGCAATGCCGTGACGTAAAATCACGTCTTTTGAAATCCGAAAAAAAGTATCAAAATCGCCCGAATTTCCGAACGCTCTATATATGTACCGAATGTACAAGGATCACACAACGTATTCCGTCCAATTTCAAATCTTATATCGCTAAAATAACTTTAGAATCTCGTGGTGAAAATGGGTCAATAAATCAAAAAATTACAGTTCGCAAAATAATTTTTGTTGTCCAGAGGCTACTATGATAAAAAATAGTATTACCAACATAAAATTTAGACATAAAAATTTACAAAATTTGAAGGATTTATTTTCTATCCCTTGAAAAAACAACAAATTAGAAAAAATAGTATAACGTACGTATTATATAAAGCAGTTTTAAGTACTTGTCCCGTTTTAACATGGACGCGTGCTATAAAATGATGCTTTATAAAACGTGTACGTTAATATACCATTATACGTACCTACCTACACAAGTTTTTGGCAAATTGTCAAATTTTACCAACTAATATTTGACTTAAGGTTAGGTGCGCGATAAAACGAAGATTGCTGTTTTGTTTGTTTTTTATTTTCAATTTAATAAGGTAAGGTTGTTCTCTGGCTTTTCGAACTAAAAACACGACAGCGAATCATTTTTAAACAAATTTTAGAACCGAAATGTTAAATACGATTTTCTATCCCTAAAATCTGATAGGTTTGCAGCTACTAAAAATAGCAGAAATCACTGCCTTCTCCCCCAACTGGGTCAAAAAATTAAAATAAGTTCCATTTTTTGGCAAGAATTTGGGGCCAATTTTATGTGTTGACAACGTTAAAATAAATTAAAGGTCAACCTTTACAATTTCTTTAGCAATAACTTAAATTTTAAACTTGAAGAAATAGTCCATACTTTAAATGAAGTGTATGTTTAAAATGGAAAGAAATAAGGCACTTTAAGTCTTCCTCCACTGGCATATAAAAATAAGTTTTAAGTTTTACTGAAGGGTAAATTCTCTACATGTTTCGAATGTATATACATTTACCCTTTAGTAAAGTAAAACCTAAAACTTATTTTAATACAGTGACCGGCAGAAAGTACGCACCAAATGGGAATTTTTTAAATTTCAAAACTTACCAAATTTTTTTGGCGGTGAAAAAGTTCTGCATGTTCTTAAACAAAAAAGAGCATAGACAAAGCTAGTAAATATTGCGCTGTATACAAGGGAGAGGTGAAAACGTTAAAATCACTCAAGAATAAAGTGCCCTTATTTTTCAATGTAGAAATTTTTTTTATTGGAAAATGTTGTTTGCATTTAAAAGTTATCCATAAGGACCAAAATTTAACTCGGTAGCATAAAAAAAGTGTTTTTACTTTTTAAAAATACTTTTTTTGATGTCCCCTTGTATAACGAATCGATAGAAGCTATGCAACCTATAAATTCAATTTTTTAATAGCTCTTGGGCAATGGGACGTTTAATAAAATAACGTCAAAAATAATCCAACTTTTCTGGTGCACACCGTACATTATTCTATGGATAAGCGGATTAACTTTATGCAAAACAAATGAGGGTTTACTTCATACATTTAAGAATATTTTGTCGTTTCCAATTTTTCAAAAACTCTTAAACCCATTGGTTCATGAATTAAAGTTTAAACCCTTACAATAAAATTTGTTTTCATTTAAATCTAGTTGCCATGAAAAATATTTATATTTGTGCTACCGAGCTGAAATTTGTATTTATGGATAACTTTTAAGTGCAAACAACATTTCCTAATAAAAAAATTTTCCACAGTGAAAAATAAGGGCAATTTATTCTTGAGTGAATTTAACGTTTTCACCTCTCCCTCGTATACGGCGCAATATTTACTAGTTTTGTCTATGCTCTTTTTGTTTAGGGACATGCAGAACTTTTCCACCGCCAAAAAAATTTGGGAAATTTTGAAATAAGAAAAAAATAACCTTTAGTGCGTACTTTATATATATACCAGTGGAGGAAGACTTAAAGTGTCTTATTTCTTTCCCTTTTAAATTTTAAAGCCTGGACCTGTCTATTTTTCTATTCGTTAAATGAGAATTCAAAGAGGAGATAGATCGGATAATCGGATAGCTAAACAACTTGCGCAAAGCAGATGGACAGGGCTGGCAACCTGTAGCATCTCCAGGCAATTGTGGCCCCTACTTGACGGCAGGAAAACCGCAGCGTGCCCAACAAACATTTAAAGCCTTGGCGACCTCTCATTTGGAGAAAATTACCTATTTAAGTAAAAAATAGTCTATTTTTTACCTTCAAATCGGCTTTTTAGACGAAACGGCCAAAGAGACTAACAGTTTGGCCCAAACAAAGTAATTCGAACTTATTAATACGTGTTCAAAGTGGGAAAATATAAGAGGCCCAAGAGATGGTCCAAAAGAGTAGATAATTACCTTGCAAATCGACTTGATAGGTCTAAGGAAAGTCAGTAATAAACGCCCAACCAGGTTATTTTTTACCTTAGATTGGGCCTTAAAGCCTTAGGCCCATAAATGAAGAACAAATTACTTCGTTTTGTCTTTAATATATCTTCATGGTCAGGTTATAATGTGAACACTTTCTGAGGTGATGTATACCCTATATTAGTCTTACATTTTGTACTTAAAGCCCAGAAGGCTTTAAAGTATAAAATAGGTTATAGTTATGACTTAAATAATTTCTTTATAGCCAATATTTTGTCCTCAAAGTGATTTTTACCGGATATAAAGCCGTATCTTCCAAAAATTATGTCTTTAAAGAAATTCTGGCTTAGAAAACTTGAATGATGATTGTAAAGTTTATTGCACTGTGACAATCTTCCCACTTGTGGGGAACATAAGAATAATCCAAGGAGGAGCTTGACCCTCTCCATTTTAAAATAATCAGTTTCCATTTTTTCGGCGAAATAAAAGGGGTAGCAAACGCCGGAACAACGAAAAAAACGTTGTACGTTTATATTCGAACTCGGCCAAAAAGTAATGTTAGTTACATTATAATAGTGGCTATTAATCCGTTGCGAGGCATTTATGCAGCAACCCCGATAGAAACATTTTATCTCGCATATTATGGAGTAATTGGCCGTTCATAGGGCCTGCAGTATTCTTAAAAACCCCAAATTAGGCTTCATAAACACTCATTATTATAAAGTTATGCCATATAAACGAATATTTCTCCTAATTTAGACCTATCAAGACGGAAGATACAAAATAGGAAATTTTCTCCTATAGCGTAACCTAATACGGGTTGACTTATAGGTCCAATTTTTTTTAAGGCCCAAACCACAGGAAATCACGACCTTTAGGAAAAATATTTTACTATCGTCATATTTTTTTCAACATGGTGTATTATTTTCAATTAATTTTGTTAGATTACTTGTAACACTAAAGCAACAACAAATATATTACAAAAACCGAGCACAGAAACGAGCTAACTTATTCGTCCAAGCACTAAATATTGGCTACATTTTAAATTTTTGGTATTTTCAATTTTAATTTACCTTGTTTTTCTTAATTAAATGCCTTTTTTCTGGGGCGCGGTTAGTTTTTCTAGGTAAAATTGAAATCTATACGAACATTTTTTACGCGCACCCATTTTTTCACTTCACATCGATGAAATAATGATTTTTATAAGTACATACTATACTATATACTACCACTCCATTTTAAAACTCAATAGCGGCTGACATGACATGTTCTGATTTAAGAACCCTCTTGCCTCCTGTGCTTTGATCCAAATAAAAACAAAATACTATTTTTATCTTTTTCTAAAATTGTGGTTATGATTTTCTATAAACTTCATAGCCCATAACAGGCCCAACATAGGCCCACATAGGTAAAATATGGGTAAAAAACACCTCGTTACTACCACGGAGAAGACTACTTGGCCTCGTCTATGAAGAACAATTCTCCTAATGACAGGTGGTTCTTACCACTTCATTACCTTGGTTTTATTCCCCACTAGGTGATAAAGTAGTATAAATTACTAACTTCTGACTATGTAAAGCGGTCCGTCGAGCTTTATAGTTAAAAACTTAGGTAAAAGTCACCTTCTTTAGACTATATTTGTTTGTTGGGTGATTACAGCACAGTCGGAAGGACAAAAGAACATAGACAATTTACCTTTAGATACCTACAGCTTATCTCCTGCGCAAACAAAAGTTACGTTTTTTGGGTGAAAAAATACGTCCGAGCGCATGACTTGCCGGTCAGCTGCCTTCCTTCTGGACACCTTCATGCATGCGCACTAGGGTGGAGCGAAAAATTGATTTTTTTGATTCTGATATTGGCTAGGAGCCAAAATGTTATATCTATAAACACTATTTCCTGCGCAAAATTTTAACTTCCTACTCATTTGTTTTGAGGGGTCACACAATCCTCAAAGTTATAGAAATATGCAATGAACTACCCAGAACTCACCACGTGGAGGTATCCGACCTCCGAGAGAATTTAACTGATTTGCGAATATAAGGGTGGGAGGGGGGAGGGACTCTAGGTCGGATACCTCCACGTGGTGAGTTCTGGGTAGTTCATTGCATATTTCTTTTAAAATATACCATGAACTAGTGAATGTCCGACATAATTTAACCGATATCAAAAAGAAAATAATATACCTAAATTGTTATAACTTTGAGGATTATGTGACCCCTCAAAACAAATGAGTAGGAAGTTAAAATTTTGCGCAGGAAATAGTGTTTATAGATAGAACATTTTGGCTCCTAGCCAATATCAAATTTTTGAAAAAAAAATCAATTTTTCGCTCCACCCTAATGCGCACAAACCTCGTGTTATTGGCCTGTCCTACTTTATCGACAATAATCGGTATGCTCAAGATACTGTCCAGAACCGGCTCGGCCGCCATTTTTGTTGTTGTGGCTTAAGGTTTCTCTGTGGATTCCTTGTAGTTTTCTTAGCTATCGTGGATTGTGGGTGTTTAATATTTACGAATTTCTAGTTGTTATGCAGTTTAGTGAATTGTGTTTGTGCTTTTATAGTGACTCGGATTGGAATATAAACAATGACTAGTAGGTACTAGTAGCAGCTGTTGTATAATTTTATTATGCCCAAATAGGGGTAAAATACCTGGTATTTCGTATATTTCGTATATTCGGTAAGTATATGGAGTAGTGATGTATTGAGGTTAGGTACGCGATAACATCGTAGATTGGTTATTTTGCTGGTTTGTTTGTTTTCATATTCGATTTTATAAGACTAGTTTAATTTACCTGTTCTTGTTCCTTTTCGAACTAAAAACACGACGACGAATCATTTTTAAAGAAATTTTAAAAACAAAACCGTAAAAACAATTTTCTATCCTTAAAATCTCATAGGTTTGCTACTTCTAAAAATGCCAGGAATCACTACCTTCCCAACTTGATCAAAAATTGAGAAGAAATTCCAATTTTTTGGCAAGAATTTAAATTTTAAAGCCCGGACCTGTCTATTTTCCCATTCGTCAAACAATAATGTTGCAGTGCGCATGGCTAATAGTGCCTAGCTTTGTTTACATGCGCGAGGCCATAAAACTGCCACTTTTGTGATTATTGTTTGCTTATCTAAAGGTAAATTGTCTATGCAAAAGAAACATCATTGCCGTAGTCAGTGTTGCCAGAACTTTTTTGTTTTGCGTACTAGGTAGATTAGGGTTGAAAAAAGTACTAGAATTTCATAAAAATGTACTTAATTTTAATATGCACGTGTTTGGGTTTGTTCGGGTTTGTTCGTGTAAATAAATTATAAAAAATAAAACGTTTTTCTTGTTAAAAAAATCCAAGATAATAATCTAAACATATTCAAAATGTATATTAGATTACCACAGGACGGTGTAGTACCTATTACTATACCTAGGTACCTAGATGCTTAGCTACCTTTAAAAACAAATACAAAAATACCAACAAAAACAAAAATATAAATCATCATCATCATCATCTTCAGATAAAGATAATATCATTTTTGAGGCAGTGGCGTAGCGTGGTTAAAGGGGCGGAGGGGGCGAAAGCTTCAAAGGTAAGGGCGTACATTTTTGTATGGGTTAAAAGAGGGAAAAATAGCGCCGCAGGCAAATTTTTTTTTGGGTGCCACGCCCTTTTTTCACTGATGTACCTGATTTTGAAGTAGGAAAAATATAAAATACACAAGATCCTCAAGAAATCCAAAAAAAATTGATCAAGTAAAAAAAAGTGCTTCGTTTTCATGGCTCATTATGGGTCCTGGGGGGGGGGGGTAAATAACCCCCTTATCTACGCCCTTGTTCAAAGGGCGCCTCACTGCTAATGTATAATTTCGTTTATTTAGTAAATTTTGGCCTAAGAAATAAAGTTTTTGTTTCGTCATGTCTAAAATGGTCACATGAAAATAGAATATGACACGGCAAGGGGAATTTTGTTAAAACTCTATCAAATATTTTATGCATATTACATAATAATAGGAGCATATATTCTCATGGGCGGGAATTATTTGTTAAAATGGAATTTTTGTTTTTCTGACGAAGAGCGAAGAGACGACCGTAATATTGACTGTAGGACAAGGCTGTCGGCAATATAAACTTTCAGTCGGATAAGATGACGGTTTTGTTATATAATTATTATTTATATTCATAAACATAGTAAATTTCCTCTTGCTGCGATAGTAGCGATAGGTAAACAATATTATCAATTATCATGTGAAGTGAAATTGAACTGGGAACTACTGGGAGAGTGGAAAGGGGGCGCCGTTTGGGAAAGGACTCAAAGGGCGGTCGCCCCCCCTGGCCCCCTGCACGCTACGCCACTGTTTTGAGGTAGAAGCTGAATTAGCATCAGAAGGTTTTGAATTTTTTATTAGAAATCTAAAAATACGGTATCGCAAAATATATCAAAATTGCTAGGTGTACCTACCTAATTACACACAACTCCAAAAGTCTCGGACCCCCCTTTTTTTGTTTCCCTAAAATCCCTGTTTTATTAGATATTGAAAATCAAGTGATATAAGTAGGGGAGAGTGGTCCACAGTGAGACATGTTCCACAGTAACACAGTACAATTTCTGAGGCTCTGGAAACCCCGCTTTTTAGATCACGCCATGGGCAAGCTTGTTTTTACACGCCAGATCCACCAACGAGTTCTTGTTTCAGTTCAGTTTGTTTTTATCTGGAGAGCGGCGTTTATGCAAATTTTGACCGCAAAAGTAATTTTTCGAAAAGCTGTTTTGATTGGTGTTTATTTGACGTGCTTTTAATTAGAACTTTAAGATTGGTGGTAAGTAAAGTTTAGGTATTTGTGTGTTCATTTACGTTCGCTATATTATTTTTATTTCGGGTTCATTACAAAATATTACATGATTTTTAAATATAGTGCTTGTGGGGAACACTGAGACAACACTAGGTGGGGCACACTGAGACGTGTCTCACCGTGTACCACAATGCGCAAAAAGGTTGGAGTACCTATCTTTTAAACTATTTTTTTTTTAGAGAATGGCAAGAAATAGAAAATTAAAAACTACCATAGGGTCCTTTTTAGAAAACCAGATGAAAAGTGCCGTAAAACTGGTTATGGATGAAGGATTTTCATTGAGAAAGGCAGCCGAACTAAAAGGAGTGTCACATCAGACCTTAGCAAGGTAAATTGTGATTTGAAAGAGTCTGGAATTACATTGAGGATATTTACAGGATGGCCAATAAGACTGCCAACCGGATTTATCTAAAATGAGTTTTAGAGCCTCTATAACTAAGCTTTGGGAAAGCACACAAGACTTTTAATGAAAAGGCAGGCTCTAATTGAATGAATGAGGAACTGGATAGAATTGTTGTCATTAACGACTACGTCCTAGTAAAATTTTCGGGGAAAAAATAATCAACTAAATATTTCATTGGAAAAATTTTAAACAATATCTCCCATGAATCTGAATATGATATAAGGTATTTGCAAAGAAAAAATAGATAAAACAAATTCATCTACCCAAATGTTCCAGAAGTTGCTACTGTTTTGTTTAAAGACATCATAATGATTTTTCCATTTCCAGCATTATTTGGTAAAACAAAAAGACAAAATCAATGTGTCCAATTTGAAGTTAATTTTGGTCAGCTAGATGTTCAATAAAGGGTTGTCTTCCTGTGGACCACGTTAAGTCTCACTGTAAACCACCATGGGGCACAGTGAGACTATTTGCAATGTCAATAATAAATATTTCTAGAATTTAAGTTTTTGTTTATTTTCTTTATGCTTTTTAGGAAAATAGGTTACTTTACATTATAAACATTTTTTCTTTAATAAATGTTTAACCAGTTTTAAAAAAATCTAGAATAACCAAAAAACGTCACGTCACTGTGGACCACTCTCCCCTACATACCTTGATCTTTTCCTTAGTTTACGTGTTTTGGCAATTTATCTTGAAAAGTCATAGTGCCTTTTTAGCCTTGTTCAGAAACACAATATAATTTTTACCAGAGGTTTCAGCGCCATATTCGAAAGAGGGGTACAAAATACCCGTCCTAAAAAGTCCACATTGATTGTACGACCATCCTGCATCCTGCGGCGAGGGGAATGGCACTGTTCTTTGCGTCGATATCCTAAAAACGGGAAACCCTCAGACCAAACCCAGGTTTCTTGTGGGGCAACCTATTATTTTATTTTTATGCTGTTCAGGGGAAACCATGCACTAACCAATACAGCAGCGTGCGAATTAAAAGATTTGAAAAATCGGCGTCCTATCCACCACCCCTGTAACATATCCCGTACTAAAATAATAAGAAAAATCTAAAAGAAAAAAAGCTCAACTCGCACTTTATCGATTATTTTGTTAAATTATAATTTGCTCCACAATATGTAAAAAATCTCCATAGGCATAAACGCATTTATTTTCAACAAAATATAGTCCAACAAAACGCGTTACGTTCTCGTATTACTCACCTTTTTCTTATCGTCAAACAAAAAAGGTAAACTATTTGCCTTGATTTTAATATTTAGTTCGTCACTTTGTTCCCAGTGGTTAAACCGTTCGGAGTTCTTCTGTAATTTTTGGAAAACCTACCGCGGGGTGGTTCGTTGCGTCCAATTTTTTTAAAACTCCCATTGGGATAAAGTGTCTTTCGGTTCCGGGAAACTTTTTGATTTCGCGCATCCTAATATAAAGTGTGCTCTGCTTCATTAAAAGGTAAGTCTTTGTGTACTTTTTATTTATTTATTGTTATTTTGTTTATGGGCGGTGGGGTCCTTCTGCAATTAACCTTTGTTTCCTGTAAGCGAGCTAACCAGGAGCTAATTAACTGTCATTTTCGCATTTTAATTTTAAGAACAAATAATAATTCGGAATGGGGGCCTTATATAGTTTGTTATCTAATTCTTCTTTAACACAATTTTTTCCCTATCAATGGTTTGGTAACAGTGTTACATGTTAGTGCTTTTGACCTATTATACAGGGTGTCCACGGAATGTGGCTCGCCCCTCTAACTTTTTTGTTTTTCAAGGTAATGAAATAAAATTCGGGAGATTTGTATACGACATAAAACTGCATTTTTTGACAGGTGACTCAACGTTATGGAACTTCTGGGTTAACCGCAAGTGACATAAACTTTCGATTTTTAAATTGGGCACCTGGTATATTTTTACTTTTTTTGACTCCATATGACATTCTAAATACAACGATGTGTCACTTGTCAATTTTTGTCACCAAGAAAATATTTTTTTTCCAAATTTATTGTATTATCCAGAAGGCTATGAATACCTTAAAATCACTTATTTCAGTTCTTTAATCTTGGGAATAATACAATTTTACTATTTTTGGTCAAATGCTATGTGCTAGGTAAAATTTAATCTTTAAAGTTGTATAACTCATTTTTTTTAATGGCAACATGGTGGCTCGTCGGGTTAAGAAAAAAGATTATTTTATTACGATTATTTTGGTACCATACACTATTAGGTTTTAGAAATGCTGTCATTAAAAAACTTTAAAAAGTTAACTTAGAACTTTCCTAAAATGAAACATCTTCTGAGAATAAATTTAGATTTAAATGCATCAAGTAGCCCGTGACCAGCAAAACTGATAAAACAAAATCATGCCTTGAAGAAAATTGAAATGCCAACAGCTTCTGCCAAAGTAAATTAGTTGGTTGTTTAAAAAACATGAAAAATAATAGTTTTACAAGGAGTGAAAAAGTTAATATGTTATTAGTGTTTGTAGAATGTAGAAATACTTCAACCGATGCTGCACGACTGTACGCACAAAGATATTTTAATCGGCGTCATCCAACCCAGCTCTATCAGGTACCCAAAACTGGTTCCGAAAATGCGAAATGAGCCTGACAATAATAACATATCAACTTTTTCACTCCTTGTTTATCTATTATTTTTCATATTTTTTAAACAACAAACTCATTTACTTTGGCAGAAGCTGTCGGCATGTCAATTTTCTGCAAGGCATGATTTTGTTTTATCAGTTTTGCTGGTCACAGGCTACTTGATGCATTTAAATCTAAATTTATTCTCAAAAGATGCTACATTTTAGGAAAGTTCTAAGTTAACTTTTGAAAGTTTTTTAATCGCAGCTTTTCTAAAACCTAATAGTGTATGATATCAAAATAATCGTAATAAAATCCTCTTTTTTCTTAACCCGACGAGCTACCATGTTGCCATTAAAAAAATGAGTTATACAACTTTAAAGATTAAATTTTACATAGCACATAGCATTGGACCAAAAATAGTAAAATTGTATTTTTCCCAAGATTAAAGAACTGAAATTAGTGATTTTAAGGTATTCATAGCCCTCTAGATAAAACAATAAATTTGGAAAAAAAATATTTTCTTGGTGACAAAAAGTGACAAGTGACACGTCGTTGTATTTAGAATGTCATATGGAGTCAAAAAAAGTAAAAATATACCAGGTGTCCCATTTAAAAATCGAAAGTTTATGTCACTTCCGGTTAAACCGGATGTTCCATAACGTTGAGTTACCTGTCAAAAAAATGCAGTTTTATGTCGTATACAAATCCCCCGAATTTTATTTCATTATCTTGAAAAACAAAAAAGTTAGAGGGGCGAGCCACCTTCCGAGGACACCCGGTATTAGGGCTTTGCCAATTTTTTACGTAAGTACGCGTGTAAATTACTTACGTAACATTTGTTTCCTCTGTCCGTTAAATATTGAATTTGTTATTGAAACTCCTCCCCTCAATCGGGTCGCTTTTGAACTTAAGCCTGTAGCCTGTTTGTTAAACTGACGTTTTTTTCAGTAGGTGGCATATTAAAGTTAATTTGTGCTAATACATACTTTGAGCTAAAATAACAATTTAATAAAAAATTGTTTTCATGTTTATAATTTAAAAAAATATATTTTGAGGCGTGTTTTAACTTGTCTGCAAATTATAAAGAAAAAACTGTAGCCCATAAATTAGGAAGCGTTATTAAAATATATACCTACGCAAAAAGGGGAGGGGGCGTTTTCCTAACGTAAAGATAGAAAATACGGGCCTGGATTTTTTTTTATAGAGAACGTTTTACCCCAAACTATGTGTCACCCGACCCAATTTTCTTAAGTTTCGGCCCATAATCATGACAATTTTAAAAACATTATATCAGTACTTAGGTACGGCTAGCTATAAATTCTGTTATTCTACTAATAAATTCAATACATTTTAGTTCAGAAATTAAGTTCTATATCCTCAACTTATAAATTTTGTGTCTGATAACAATTTGTTCGTAGTTCTGTATCTCGGAAGCTAAAACTGGTGGAGGTTCAGAAATTGGTTTATCCTCCCGAGACCCGAGCCTTTAGTTTTTAAAAATTTTCGGTAAAAGTTTAGTATTTATATTAATTATGGTCAAAAAAACACATGTGAATTTTTTCAAATTTTTTTTGTTCCTTTATTGAAAAAAAATTATGTCCATTTAAATGGACATTAGGGCGGTATCGTTACAAATTATTTTATGTGAAATTCTGTATAACAGTTTTTGTAAAACATAAAAATACATCACATGCTTCACAATAAACTTTAGTTTTTTGCTTGCACCCAGAATTCTTACATCTAACAGAGTTCTTTAAGTCAGAAGCCATTGCAGGAAAGTGTTGAATACTTGTTTTGACGAACGGCTTTGAGGTAATCGTCTGGTACTTGAAGTACTTCTTGTGACCAAAGGGAGAGTATTGGTAAAGTCCAAAGAATTTTCATTATTGGTATCTTTGAGTAACCACTCAGACACACCTATTTTAAATTCCAAAAATTTCATAACTGATTTGTTAGTTTTCCCAAGTTGCTTTCGATCATCTCTGTAAAATATCCAAGAATTTGCAATCGCCATGTCGATCAAATAAGTGGAAAATTGTCAATCGGACAAATCAGAGTTTTCTAAGCATTCTAGAAGCTTTTCGTCATCCTCTCCAGGCCTTAAATCGGTTTTCTTACCAAAGATGGTTAAACTAAAAAAAAAATACTAGTATAATTTTTGTATGCTAAACTACCTGACGTCCACTAAAATGGACGTAGTTGTTTTAGGCTTAAAACAAATAGATAATATTTTGCCAAAACCTAAATACTACTTGTATCTATCCACTATATCCTAAACAACAAGTTTAATAAAAAAAAATGCAATTATAACTCAATATTACTAGCTACTCACCATCAATTGTTTCTCTGCGAAATGCCGCCATTTTATCACCTGTTTACAACAGCAGTAGAAGCCTTAAAATATTCTTGGAATGAGCTGTCGCCGTGTTGCTGTGTTCATATGTATGTCCACCACGGTGGACCATGGGACTTCGCGCTGTAATTGCGGCTGTTACCAAAATAATAAATAAAAAGGGGGTGTCCATTTAAATGGACGCCAGATCACAGGAGGATATAAGTTCCTTTAATAAAATAATAATAAACTCATTTCAGCATTTTTCCAAAATTCACTTAAGGGTTGAAAAAGTAGTGTGGCCTATTTTGAAAGGGGTACCTACAAACTGTCTATAATTTTAAGCTATATTTCCTAAAATTGGTTCTATGCTTACTCTGTTGAAATAAGCAAGTGCGTGCTTTGATGTTTTGGGAAATTTTGCCTCTAGGGGGTTGAAAAAGGGGTTGTAAAAGTTTATTGGAAAAAAATAGTTTTGAAACTCAGTATAAATAATGTACAATTAATAAAACATGTATTTCTATTTTTTTTTTGAAAATCGGTCCCTAAAGGGGTGAAAAAGGGGCGAGGGGGAAATCACTAAAAAAATTTGTACACTGAAATTCCTCTTTCAGAAAAATTCCCCGATATTACCCAAAATTTTTTGAAATTCTCCGAAATACCCTAAATTTTAATACCTTGGAACTTCTTTAATTTTTCTGCAATTCCCCAAAAGTTCCCCGAAATTCCCCGCAATTTCCTGCAATTCCCCAAAGCGCTCTTGAAATTCCCAGCAAAATTCGGCCGATTACATTTACAACAACGTTGCCAAATTGAAGAAGATATTATTAAATATAATGAAAATTACGTTTGTGCCTCGAAATACCCCGAAATTCCTTAAAATTCCCCCGAAATTCTCCGGAAATTCCCCGAAATACCTTGAAATTCGACGAAATACCTCTAAATTCTCCGAAATACTTCGAAATGCCCCTGCAATTTCTTACTTTGTACACTAAAATACCCCAGTGATTTCCCCTTCGAAAAGGGGCATGAAAGTTTGTATTGAAAAAATATTTTTTGGTCTATTTTTTTGAAATTTAGCAGAAATACTTTACAACATAAATAATGCAAAACGTTTACTTTATTTTTTTTTAAATCTGTCCCTAAAGAGCTAAAACAAGGGTTTTAATAAAGGACTTTTCTTTACGTATTTTTATATTTTAATAAATTCTACCCCCAAGTTGTGAGCTATTAATTAAGTAAACTATATACCGGGTGAACAACTAAGAATGGTCGTCGGCTATATCTCAAAAACTAGCAGTCATGGAGCTTCAAGGTAAAATATTTTTTAGTAAAAGTGCCTAAGAAAAAATGCTGGAAATTATTTTCGAGTTTGTAAAACGTCCGGAAGGGGGCGTTACAGTCATGACCAATGTTAATATTCAGGATTTCTTCGTGTTTTGACTAAGAGAGAGGTACCAAAAACATATTTGTTTATATATTTATCCATTTCCTAATAATATTTGTTAAGGACAAAATTTTCTATCTAATAAAATAAAGTGGTGGGGGAAAATTAAATATTTTCTTAAATAAACTACGATTACTTCCGTTTGACATAACCGATTTTAACAAACTTGATCTCATTTAAAAGAGCTTTATTTTATCTACAAATTAGGTGTTTGTAGTTTTATCCATGAATTTTGCCGTCGCCGCTAGATGGCGTTAACTGAAAAAAAGGCTTAAATTAGGCATTTGTGAAAAAAAAGTCAAATACAATGATAGGTCTGTTTTAACAGGGTCTTATAGAGAATTAGATCCTTAACATTTTCGTGAAAACTCCAAATTTGTATCTTTTTTAGAACCGGAGATATTTAACAAAATAAATTACATAATGATATACGAAGTATATCGACATACGGGCGTTTTTAAGCAACCTATTATATCAAAAAATACTTTCAATATAATATGAACATCTACTAATCTTACAACATTGATTTTTTATACATTAATTCTCCGCTTTTCTATTAAAAACAGATATAAGTGTTGGACTTCGTCGCACTAATGGGCCAACCTTGTTTTTAAGTCAAAAATATACCATTCAGATTGAAGACATTGCTGCAAGAACGAGGTTAGTCCACTTTTTTGCGAAAATTACATTTTTACACCATTATATACAATTCGCCAAGCCCGATCGATTGGTGCAAAAACGATGTATCTACATTGTATCCCTGGTTGCTTAAACCGATGTTGGACTTACCTCCCCCAAAGCAGATTGGTACAAGAACGAGGCAAGTGCAAGGCAATATAACCAAGGTAAATAACCTTTCTGAAATGAGTTTTAAAAACGCTAGAAAGTTTTTTTCGATTATCTCGAAAACATGAAAAGTGGACTTACCGCGTTCTTGCAGCAGGGTCTTCAATTGTAAGTAGGCTTTGACAAAATAAAACAAATGAATTTTGTTAAAATGAGTCGTTGTCATAACAAGTAGTAATATTGTCAGATTTTCATTGAAGGAATTTCTTGCTATTTTATGTTCAAAAAAAGTTGTTTATTATTAAGATGAATTCGACATGGCAGGCGTTTATATGCATAATGCATAAAAAATCAATGTTGTAAGATTAGTTGATGTTCATATTATATTGAAAGTATTTTTTGATATAATAGGTTGCTTAAAAACGCCCGTATGTCGATACAATTCGTATATGTAATTTATTTTGTTAAATATCTCCGGTTCTAAAAAAGATACAAATTTGGAGTTTTCACGAAAGTGTTAAGGATCTAATTCTCTATAAGACCCTGTTAAAACAAACCTATCATTGTATTTGACTTTTTTTTCACAAATGCCTAATTTAAGCCTTTTTTCAGTTAACGCCATCTAGCGGCGACGGCAAAATTCATGGATAAAACTACAAACACCCAATTTGTAGATAAAATAAAGCTCTTTTAAATGAGATCAAGTTTGTTAAAATCGGTTATGTCAAACGGAAGTAATCGTAGTTTATTTAAGAAAATATTTAATTTCATCCCACCACTTTATTTTATTAGATAGGAAATTTCACACCTGTACTTTTTAACCAATAAGATACCTTAATTATGATTAGTTACCATGGCAACTAAAAGAATTTCCGGAAAATTTTTCGAGGCGCCACGATATTTAAGTGGAAATTTTTTGACAGTTGAAAAGGTAAATATAAAATCCGGCTGTCACAAATGGGGAAAAATGGGTATTTTGAGCTTGACTTGTTATTAAAGTCAAAGTTGAAAAATAGGTTTTTTTTGTTGTAGCGCGATACAGGTGGCAAAAATCATTTTAATCGATTTAAACTTTTTCGGCATGTAGACGACGTTGGGCTACAAAATACTGTTATTTTCAAACGCGATCAAAAGTTGGGATGTCAATTTTTTGATTTTTTTAAAATCAATGTAGGGTCATGCTGGATCGTTAATAAATCAAATTTAAATGTTGCTTGAATTCTAACCCATCCTCTCTTCTTAATGGTGAATAGGAAGGTGACGAATTAATGTCTATATAACCAATTATAATTAAATTTATTTCATTATTATTTTGCTTATTAGTGGATATCATTAGAGATTTGCCAATGAAGATATTAGTTCAACATGAAATAAATTCTAAAATATATATACCTACATAATAGTATATCCATCATATTTCGTTAAATAAAATAAAATTACCAGTCTATCGCCCTTTTATAATTTTAGGTTACTAAAGGTGGTAGAGATGTATTTTTTGCTAAAGTATATTAGGTCACCATGAAATAAATTCTAAAAAAAATTATATAGGTATATCCACTATATTTCGTTAAATAAAAAAAATTACCAACTTTAGTTACACCAAATGCTAAAACTCAGATGGGCATTAGTTCAGTCTATCGCCCTTTCATAATTTTAGGTTACTAAAGGTGGTAGAAATGTATTTTTTATTATTAAACTCAACACTCAACGTACAGACGTTTTAAACTATATACCTAGTAATTATTAAGCTTTGTGACACAAAAATGACAATTCAACATATTATTATGTCAAAATAACCTGGCCAACTTGACAAGCAGAGAAATTAGGTTAAAATGTCAAGTTTGATTAATACTTTTTTTCCAAATTATGGTGTGAAGTGGTGTGAAATTTTCTTACCGAATCCCATGCGAGCTTAAATTATTCCTGGAAATTTTCTTTCGGGCACGAATATTTTAAGAAAGTTATCCCTCGTCGCTTCGCGACTCTTGATAATTTTCAAAATATTCGTGCCCTCAAGAAAATTTTCGGAAATAATTTAAGCTCTTGTGATTTTATAAGTGAAAATTTTGTCCTTAACAAATATTATTAGGAAATGGATAAATATTAAAACAAATATGTTTTTGGTACCTCTCACTTAGTTAAAACACGAAGAAATCCTGAATATTAACATTGGTCATGACTGTAACGCCCCCTTCCGGACGTTTTACAAACTCGAAAATAATTTCCAGCATTTTCTCTTAGGCACTTTTGTTTCCAAAAAATATTTCACCTCGAAGCTCCATGACTTGAGATATAGCCGACGACCATTCTTGGTTGTTCACCCGGTACATACAAACTATACATTCATTGATCCCATCTACCGGGACGAAAGCGAGGCGCAAGGCGGCGAAATAAATGCCGAGAAGCGAAGTAACTCTAGACTGATTCACGTTTGCTAAATGTTTATCACAGGAAACGTTATTGTTCTATGTGTGAGCGGTATTAACGATCTGTAATTAAATAGAAATATTTTTAAAAAATGATGCTGAAATGTACAATGTGTCCACGGATAGAGTTTGGAAGAGAAAAATTTTTCTTATTAGTGGGTATTAAAGAAAACGTCATTCTTTATAAAAACGTCTGCTTGTGCTGAAAATACAATTTCGTACATCAAATTTGCTATTTATTTATTTATTTATTTTTATTAAGCTACAATTGGGCTACTGGGTGGTAGTATTATAATTACAAAAATCAGTCTTATCACCATAGTTACCTTAACAAATTTAAAAAAATAGGTACAGCAATATTATATAAAACTGAATATACGAAATTAAAATTTTTTTTTAAAGTACTGTAAAGATTCTTAGATATATCTATACTTTCTCTTATCACAATTGCAATATCACAATAAAACATAATAACAACATAATAAATACCATCACGACAAAATAAAATAGAATAGTACCTAACACGCATTAACCTGAAGTTGTCAAATGGCGTAAAGTTCCCTCGGGTAAAGAAGACATTTTTTTTTTTAAATGTGCTTATATAAGGAATGTTGCTATTAAAAGTATCTGCCGATAACGAGTTCCAAATTTTAAGACCATTATTCAAAGGCGAAAAGAGTCCCAATAAAGTTTTAAAGAAAGGCTGATCAAACTTAAAGCTATGGTCGTGTCTAGAAAATCTATGTGCTGGTGTTAACCTTGCCTTCAATTCAGAATAAGCTGCCTTATTGGTAACAGCGTTGAACAATAACAGTGCTTGGCTAGTATCACGTCTTTTTTTGAGGGTGGGCCATCCAATGTTTCGAAGTGCCTCAGAAACAGAAAAATTATTGGAGAAGTTCAAGTTAACCCATCTGACAGCGCTATGTTGGAACATTTCAATTTGATTAATTAAGTATCCTTGGTAGGGGCTCCATACACTGCTGCAGTACTCCACCAGGGGCCTCACCAAGGTCAGGTAAGCCCTCTCTCTGGCTTGTCTTCCTGCCGATTTAAGATTTCGCATTACGAAGTTAAGAGAGCGATATGCTTTTGAAAGTATGTTATTTATATGATCTCCCCAGTGCAGTTGATGGTCCACCAGTTACACCAAGGTATTTGACCGTCTTAGCTGGAGATAGTATTGTGCTATCAAGATCGTAATTAACGTCGACAGCCCTTTTGCAGAAAACAACCAACTTACTCTTGTCAGCATGTAGACCCATTTTATTTACCTTTACCCACTCCTCTACTTTCCTTAGGTCCCTCTGCAGTGCACTTGAGTCCTCTCCCCCTCTCACCCTTCTATACACAACACAGTCATCAGCAAATAGACGAATGGAAGACTCCATGTCCACTGCCAAGTCATTAATATAGAGCAGGAAGAGGAGAGGACCAAGCACACTACCCTGCGGTACCCCAGAGGTCACCTCAGCCTCACCAGACAGGACACCCCCAATACGAACACACTGTTTACGTTCTTTCAAAAATTCGGCTATCCACTTTTTTACTCTAATATCTATAGTAAGGTTATTTATTTTATGTAGGAGACTGTCATGATTTACAAGGTCGAAGGCTTTATTAAAATCAATGAAAACAGCATCCACTCTATCGTTGTCATCAAGCGACTCGGTGATATATTGCGTAAAACTAGCCAGTGCCGCTTCAGTGGAGTACCCACTTCTAAATCCAAATTGTCTATAATACAGGCAATTTAGTCCATTAAAAATGTTTTTTAAGTAATCTGCTAAAAGTCTTTCAAAAAGTCTGCAGCAAATACAAGTTATGCTTATTGGACGGTAATTATATGGAACGCCCTTTGAACCTGATTTAAAAAAGGAAGTACTTCCGCTCTTTTCCATTCTTTTGGTAGAGAAGCGTTGTTAATTGACAATTGAAATAAAGTTCTCAAATATGGTATTACTTCGTCTTTAGCCAGAAGCAGAAGCAAGCTGCATATTCCATCTGGACCAGGCAATGTGCTTTTTTTAAATTTCGTCAGATGATAATTAGTTTGAAAAGCATTTGCCTGCTGATAGTTACTCGCTGTGCCAAAAATAGAGTGAAAGCAGCCATTGATTGCATTCGCCTTTTACTACCCTATTACTATACAGGGTTGGCCAGAAACAACGTTTTTACTTTTTAGGATTTTTTTTTCAATTCCTTGATTTATTAAATGATTTTGCTAGGGTTGAAACAACATCTCACCTATTAGATTTGCCATTACTATACAGGGTTCGTCACAAACAAAACATTTTTAGTTTGTTGGATTTTGTTTAAAATAAATTTACGTAAAAACAAACAACTATGGTTGCTTTCTTACTTCGGATACGGTTTTGCTGTAAGAAAACCATTTTTTATTTGCCTACTTTTGAAGTACCTACCTATTCTTAGTATTACATGTCATATTTCTTTAATTCATTCAATCATAACTAAATTATAAAACTTTTATTCCAATGTGGTATCACCGAGTTAGCGCATATAGTTCAACTAGACATCTGAATACCCGATAACAGTTCCTAACTTGCTGTATTGGGATATTTGCAATAACTACTCTTATTTTTTCTTTCAAGAGATCTAAGTTATCATTGAAATTGGTTTTATACATATGGGGTTTTAGATAACCCCATAAGTAAAAGTCGATAATTGTGAGATCGGGACTCCTACGTGCCAACTGATTTGGATCATAGGTACCTTCCAATCCATTTGCTTTAAAAGTAATAATTTAGCCAATCATCAAAATGAATTAAAAATTAGAATTAAAAAAAAAATATCCAAAAAACAAAAACTTTTGTTTCTGAATAACCCTCTGTAGAGTAATCGCAAATCTGATATTCGAAATAGTAGTTTGAGCACAAGCAGACGTTTTTATAAAGAATGACTTTTTCTTCCATACCAACTAATAAAAAAGTTTTTCCTTTTCCAAACTCTATCGATCTGTGGACGCACTGTATATTTTTGGTATTATTGTCATAAACAAAGCTATGAGATAAAATGACATTTTTATTGAAAGAGAAATAAATAATGCAAGAAAGCACCAAAAAAAAATGTATTTTTAAAAATAATATTGTTCCTGCTGCTCTGTTTCGAGAGGAAAACTAAAAACAATTAAATTGAGCCAACGAAGTCGCGCTATAGTAATATCTATAAAGCGCCTATTTATACTTATTTTTCCTCTAGTCAAATTCGAACCACACCGACGAGCCATGATACAGTGAAAGGCATCTAGGGATGGATCTTTCAAAATAAAAAACTTTGTTTTCAGTTTTACTTTATTAATCTAAAATTATCTTTTTACAGACGAAAATCTAAATTCCCGCGTCGTGGTCGACCGGGTGGACTCCACTTGCACGTAGGATACTTCCTCCGGTTGTTTTCGAGGACATGTGGGAACCCATTCCAAGAACATCAACCAATGGAGCTTCGGACCTGAGTTTTCCACCCCAGACCTTTCGCCCGGGGCGTGGGCCGCACATCGGGGGGGGAAACCGGTGCTTGTGGGGGAAATCTGGCGTGGATACAAAATTTTATTATCCAGAAACTTTTCTCGGCGGCCTTATGTTTCTGGACAACAGCAGAGCACTTGAAGAAAGAAGAAAGTACGGCCAGCATCTAAAAATAAATAAGGTAAGTTTTTTTAAATATTTGATATTTATAAAATTTAAGTACGAAATGTTTTAAAACTGGCTCTTTACCAGGAGAATTAAAAAATTAATATGAACACGACTGTTATTACTCTTTTTTTAATTTTACTAACTCAAAATGATTTCTATTTTGTTTTTGAAACAGAAATAAAGTCTATTTTTAAATTCCTCTTCAACTTTTCGAAAAATGTCTCTTGGAATACTTTGACAAGTATCAATAGTATCTATCAATTATCCTCTGACACAATTTTTCCAGAAAAGCAGGCTGGGTTTAGTAAACTCGTAATTTAAGTAATAATAAGAAAAGTCCACGGGGGTAAGATCAGGTGATCTTTGCGGCCACTCAATTATACCTCTTCTGCCAATCCACTGATTTGGACAATTTTGGTCAAACCACTCTCTCGCTACAGCAGGATAGTGTAGGGTGCACCATCTTGCAGAAAGTGTAGAAATTCTTCGTTCAAATTTATATTGCCGTGTTAGTAGTCTTTTTGGTTTTCAAGTTCCTGCTTGGTTGAGCATTTTAGCATAAACTTGACCGGTTAAATTTCCTTTAATAAAAAAAGGCCCTAAGATATTGTCTCCCAGTATTCTCAAATTGAAGAATATTGAGTGTGCCTTTCTGTAAAAAAATCTGGATTAACGTCACTCCAGTAGCGAGGGTGAAATTTATGCATTTTTAGTACATACTTATTTTCTAACAGAATCTCTGGATACTTCGATAATTTTAGTTAGTCGTTAGGTAAATGATGCAATGACTTATAGAAATTTGCCCAATAACTTAACTATGCATATCTTCATACAAAACTCTAGGTTGTTGTCTATTTTTATTTCTAACCGATCCAGTTTCTTGAAATTTTGAAACCAAATCTCTTATGTAGACGTGCCTTACATGCCTTGAAAATTTAGCACTCCAATATCGTTGTATGTATATTATTGACTCTTTTTTTTTAAATTTCAGATAATAAGTGATCCACTAAACAAAATTGTGTGCGCGTGTGCTGATTCTTCTCTTCAGAGGAATAATGTACCTAAACATTGTCGTTGTTTAGAAGCGCGATAAAAATGGCCTTTAAATATCCACGGATGTGTGGAATGGGCTGGACAGGGCGGCCTGTCCTGGGTGCATCGGCACCCATTTTCTCGTATCCTCTGACGAGTTGAATAATATGAACAATATGTGTATGGAGACGACAAAATGAAGGAGAGTCATCGGGCAAATGGATATGGAACAGGAGGTAAATATCGCGTAACTATTGTAGACATTTTTTTACATAATTTCCCATTCCATTTTTTTCCATGCTTTTTAAACAACAAACTAATTTACTTTGGCAGAAGCTGTTGGCATTTCAATTTTCTTCAAGGCATGATTTTGTTTTGCTGGTCACAGGCTACTTGATGCACTTAAATCTAAATTTATTATCAAAAGATGCTTCATTTTAGGAAAGTTCTAAGTTAACTTTTTAAAGTTTTTTAATGGCAGCTTTTCTAAAACCTAATAGTGTATGGTATCAGAATAATCGTAATAAAATCCTCTTTTTTCTTAACCCGACGAGCCACCATGTTGCCATAAAAAAAAATGAGTTATACAACTCTAAAGATTAAATTTTACATAGCACATAGCATTGGACCAAAAATAGTAAAATTGTATTTTTCCCAAGATTAAAGAACTGAAATAAGTGATTTTAAGGTATTCATAGCCCTTTAGATAAAACAATAAATTTGGAAAAAAAATATTTTCTTGGTGACAAAAAGTGACAAGTGACACATCGTTGTATTTAGAATGTCATATGGAGTCAAAAAAAGTAAAAATATACCGGGTGTCCCATTTAAAAATCGAAAGTTTATGTCACTTCCGGTTAAACCGGAAGTTCCATAATGTTGGGTCACCTGTCAAAAAATGCAGTTTTATGTCGTATACAAATCCCCCGAATATTTTATTTCATTATCTTGAAAAACAAAAAAGTTAGAGGGGCGAGCCACCTTCCGTGGACACCCAGTATATTTAGTTTTTTTACAATTTTTAACAATTTCCTCACTCTAAAAGGAATTAAAAATCGAATAGATGTTAAATTAGCTAACCGCAGCTGTTTCCCACAAAAATTGGAAATGTGACGACTGAAAAAAAAGTCATAATAAAGCTGTTTTGTCACTGTGTTTTAAAAGTAAGTGTAAAGGTGTTTTTTATCACACCATACATACCTGCATGCATTTAGGAGATATACAGGGTATCCGGTAACTTATGGGCCATAGAGCAACTGGAGATAGTAGATATAAAAATATGTCTTTTGAGCCAAATTTGCCCAAGTAAAATGTGAGAGGTTAAAGAGATACAGGGTATTGAAAGTGAAAATTAATTTTCGAAAAATGATGATAATTTTGAAACGATTTAAGATATCGAATTCAAAATCGGTATAACTAGGTTTTCGAGAGTGAGAAATTCGAATTTAGTGTTAATTTCAAGATACTCCCTAGAGGGCGCTTGCTACGTGCTTCATGTGGAACTAATTCTTCCATATTTTTTTTAACCGTGCAGTTACTAGTATTTATACTTTAAACTATAAAAGAAACTACCTTTTTACGTAAAAAAGGTACTCTTGGTCGATCTCGATATCTCAAGCCGTTACCCAGATTCTAGGACTTGATGAAAGGCAGAAAAAAAAACAAAATGAAAATATTGGAAACTATTAAAAATTAGTTTTAATTCACTTTAGTAAATGTTGAAAGTGTCCACCGTTTATTTCAATACATTTTCTTAAGCTTTTTAACAAATGACGTCTCACATTCAGGAAGATATTTTGATTATCTCCTATTACAATGGCGGCTTCTTGAATTTTTTGTTCAAGTTCTTCCCGTGTATTGGATTCATCACCATATACCAAATCCTTCATGTGACCCCACAGATAAAAATCTAACGGGTTAATATCTGGGCTACGCGGTGGCCAAGGAAATTCGCTACCGCGACCAATCTACCGATGTGGAAAACGCTGATTTAAATGATTTCGAACAGGAACTGCAAAGTGTGCTGGGGCACCATCTTGCATGTACCACATATTGTGTCTTATGTTCAGAGGTATATAATCCAGTAGGTAAAGTAAATCGTTTTCTGAAAACTGCAAATATTGTTTTCCATTAAGTCTCTGCGGAAGCTGATATGGGCCGATCAAGAAATTGTCGATAATGCCGCACCAAATATTTATCGAAAACTCGTGCTGAAAATGTCTTTCTTTGGGTAGTCGTGGATTTTCCAAAGCATAGTGATGATTATTTTTCCAGTTAAAAATTCCGCGTCTTGTAAAAGTTGCCTCGTCAGTAAATAATATTTTTCTCAGGAACATGGGATCTTCGTTATTCTTATTTAGTAGATTTTGACAGAATTCTGATCTGACTGGCAAATCTCCTGGCAGTAAATTTTGAACGGGCGTGAAATGGTAAGGAAATACATTTTCTGCATTGATGACTTCTGAGACGGTCGATTTACCTATTCCTGTAGAAGCTTCCAAACGCCTAGTGCTTAATTCAGGATTTTCCGCGATACGAACCAAGATCTCTTCTTCTTGTTCGACCGTTATAGTTTTCGGTCGTCCACCAGGATTTTTGACATAAAACGGACCTGTTTCACCTAACTGATTGAATATTCTTTGAAATATTGTTCGGTCTGGAATGATTCTGGTTGGGTAGAGTTCTACATACCTTCTAAGTGCAGCACGACTATTATAATTCTCTTGTGCATAAACGCAGACCATATCAAGTAAATCACGGTTAGAAAACTTATTAAGCCTGGGCATTTTTATTTGAAAAGATTACAGTACTTGGATATTGCAAAAACTTTTTATTTACGTACCTTTGACGGGAAAAAGTAGAAAATAATAACAGTTTTCACCGCAACAAATTTTGTCAAAACGCAAGGCACACTTTGTGAATTAAATATTTCTCAGCAATCAACAGAATGTGCAATGGAACATTCAGACGCTAAAATCTGGGTAACGGCTTGAGATATCGAGATCGACCAAGAGTACCTTTTTGACGTAAAAAGGTAGGTTCTTTTATAGTTTAAAGTATAAATACTAGTAACTGCACGGTTAAAAAAAATATGGATAAATTAGTTCAACATGAAGCACGTAGCAAGCGCCTTCTAGGGAGTATCTTGAAATTAACACCAAATTCGAATTTCTCACTCTCGAAAACCTAGTTATACCGATTTTGAATTCGATATCTTAAACCGTTTCAAAATTATCATCATTTTTCGAAAATTATTTTCACTTTCAACACCCTGTATCTCTTTAACCTCTAACATTTTACTTGGGCAAATTTGGCTCAAAAGACATATTTTTATATCTACTATCTCCAGTTGCTCTATGGCCCATAAGTTACCGGACACCCTGTATATATAATATATAATAATAAATATTAAAATCTTTTTGACTAGTATAATAGCTGTTCAAAAACTATATTTTTCAAAGGCCCTAAAAAAATAAGGACCCAGTATGAACTTTGAGAATCTACCCTAAATATCTTGACTTAATATTTAATACTTTTTAGAACATTTTTGAAGGCTCTCCTGTGTGTATGAAATTAAATAAAACTAAAATAAATAATTATTTATGGTTCTGGCCATAAAAACTTGTTGTTTGTCGAAATTATGAGCTCTGAAAATCAGGAACTGTTTAATAGTTTTCCCAAATATGTGCAAGACAACAATTAAGTTATTTATATTTTAAAACTAAACAATTTTTCTTTTGTTTCAGATTCAGCATCAATTATAATTAAAAAGTGTAAAAACCGCGTCGCGTTTTTTTTCAGGGTGGCATAAGTTACAGAAACCAGTAATTTAAAAAATCCTACCTTTCTTAGTCTAACGTACAGGAAATGTGGATTTAACGGGTTTCAATTTTTAACATAGTTAACGAAGAAGGTAATATTCTATAGGATCTCTCCAGTTTAACCATTTCTGTACTAATTATTTGACTTCCATTATCTATTAATATTAATTCTATAATATGTACAAAAGTTTATGTAATTAGTCTCTGACCTAGACCTTACTTAGACTCTGGCTATATCATCAACTAGGCATCAGTGGAATACGACCTCCATATTATTGGTTCCATATCGTTTAATTATCTTTTTATCTCTACATATTACAGAGATTCTATTATCATAATTTACTATATTGTGCAATTCTTATGTATCAACATTTATTTATGCACGTTCATTTGCATCTATATTCTCAGTCTTTCTGCACATAGTCCAAGTGCACATTCATACAAGGAATTCTAGTAAATACATCACATGCCTTCTTTCTGGAAGTACTTTCTAACATTCCAATCTTCTAAAATCACTTTTATATTATTCTTATATTAATTGTATGAAAATTGTTATGTATTTACGTTTAAATGTTTCGACCCTCAATCTTCCTTTACAGCAAATAGTCCAAAAGCACATAAATACAAGGAATTTATGGCAACACTCACACGCTCCCTTGCAGAAAGCAATTTCTAACATTTAGATCTTCTAAAATCGCTTTTATCTAATTCTTATATATGTATCAACATTTTAATTCTCAATCTTTCTTCACTGCACATAGTTCAAGCGCACATTGATATAAGGAATCCAAGGCAATACTTCACAAGTTCCTATTTAGGAAGGACTTTTATATTCTATACTGTCTATACTACTTTAGCTGTATTTTTTGGACAAGCTTGCTTTGCCTGTCCGCCACTACCTAAATCACGCTTTTACATGATTGTTTATGTATCTTCAGATTCTTCAGTGCCTTGCCATGCTTCTTCTTCTCTTTTTAATTTAAATTAAATCTAAAAGTTACGATCAAACGACCACAAGTCTGGTCAGTGTTAGGGCTGGTTTCTGAATCTGTTTAATTGTCGCTTTGAGGACAAATTATTGCAAAAGACAGTTTGTTTTTTGGATCTGTCTGAGGGGCTTCAATTAGGTGCTGCCATGAAAAGCAAAAACAGAATTTTAAAATTCGGGACAAAAGCTGGATTAGAGCAATCTGCCGAAGGATTTAAGGTGAGATATTTATAAGTTGTAACATAAAAAGGGTAAACTAACGATTTTATTAAAATTTAAAAGTTTTATTTTTTATTTCTGGGGTGCAAAAACATGGACATTGTAAATTTAATAATGTTCCTGTAATGCTGTCGCAAACGGATGAAACCATCCAGTGAATAACTTCTAAAAGTACACGAAAAAATATAACAAGAACTAAAATTGATTGACAATTTGATTTACAAGTAGGGCCTACATCAGTAACTAATAGATTTTCTCTTTTGTTTCAGGTCAGTAAGCATGGGTTGTAGCATCGTTAGATTCCGATCGTAAGTAAACATTCCCTTCGCGAGTGCGCGATTTTTTTCGGGTGTTTGTTGTTATACCTTTTTAAAGAAAGTTTATCTTCTTACAAATGACTTTAACATAATTCAATTCTTTCATTTTTAAAAGGTAAGGTAGTTATCTTTCCTTTCCTGTTATCGCAGGTGAAAGAGATGAAGTCGCATTCGTTTTTCTTAAATTATAACTTCGCTTTATTGGAAGTAAAACTACAAAAGCATAAATATTTCTGGGACTAAATTACTCTCGGTTTCAAAGTTAAACATCTGTATTGACTAAAAAGTTTTAAGACTATATATATATATAGTTTTAGAATGGTATTTAATATAGGTACGATCCGATATAAGTACCTATAACTACTTGCAGATTGCTTCAGTGAATTTGGGGCAAAATTTTTACAGATTTGTTTACTAAAGTCTTTTAAAGTTTAGTTGCTTTCCTTTTATTTTTTAACGATTAAATTATATTGAGAAAGAAATGGAACTGCTTTCAAGACAAGATGTTGTCAATTGTAAGAAGATAAATCAGTGTGTTAGTAATGCCACGGAGAAGGTTTAACTGAAGAATGAAATATTAGAGACCTGTGGTGAGCTCTTAATTACAATGCAAACAAAAAGGAACAAGGTATGTAAAATAATAGTTATACTATTTCTTTAGTTTCTTAAAATTATATAATATATATTTAAAACTAGTTGCAAACTAATAATTTGTTTCCTTTTAGGGTTCTCTTGCACTTTCTGTTTGCCGAAAAATAAAAAATAAAGAAATACTTACTTGGGTTGAAGAAAAAGGCAAAAATAATATGAAAACGATGTTGAAATAAATAATGGAAAAGTTGCATATTTTAAGGTAATAGTTTTTTTCAGCATAAAAGTTTTATCCAACATTTAAAATTGTGAACCTCTAAATGTTGATAAAACCATCTTTTTTAGGTTGTTGAACGTTGCTTATTTAAACGTTGTTTTTTTTTGGTATAACGGTTTTATCCAACATTTCACTAATAATGTCGATGCATAACACCGTTTTTTAGGTTTTGATGGCTGTAAAATATTTATAAGTACATATTTTTTTAATATAAATGGTTTCATCCAACATTTAATTGTGAGATTAGATGTTGATGCATAAAACCACTTTCTTTTAGGTTAGTTGCATATTTTAACCTAATGATTTTTGGTATAACGGTTATATCCAACATTTCACTAGATAGGTATTAAATGTTGATGCGCAAAATCATTTTTCTTTTTCAGCTTCTACTAATTAAATATTTCTTTTTTAGATCTTAAGAATATACTATAAGTGATCAGAGTTGTAAGATCCTTGTATATTCTTGGCAGCTGTTTACGTTTCAGGTAACCATATGTACACAACGAGTAAGCAGCTGTCTGTTGTTGACCGCGTGTTCCGAACAGTGTCCATACAACACTGATGATGGCAAAGGAAGGCCGAAACAGTTGCTGAGGCTTTGAAGGATGTAAATAGAGGGTATGTTTGTTTTATTCATTGTTTATCATTTTTGGAGTATTTTTTTTATAAAATGCATTCGACAGTGGGTCCACGGATAGAGTTTAGAAGAGGAAAAACTTTTTTTATTAGCATAGGTATAGAAAAAGGAAGTCATTCCATATAAAAACGTCTGCTTGTGCTAAAACTACAATTTCTAATATCAGAGTTGCGCTTACTACACAGGGTTCGTCAAAAACAATATTTTTAGTTTTTTGGATTTTATTAAAAATAAATTTACGTAAAAACAAACATCTTTCTTACTTCGAATATGGTTTTATATCTGGCCGAGTAACGATTTTGATGTAAGAAACCCATTTTTTATTTGCCTACTTCTAAAGTATTTTTATTATTAAGTACATGTCATATTTCTTCCATTCATTCAATAATAAATTATGAAACTTTTATTTAAACGTGGTACCACCGAGTTAGCGCATAGTTCAACTCGACATCTGAATTCCCGATAACAGTTCCTAACTTGCTGTGTTGGGATATTTGCAATAACTACTCTTATTTTTTTCTTTCAAGAAAGCGAAGTTATTATTAAAATTTTTTTTATACACATAATATATGGTTTTAGATATCCCCATAAATAAAAGTCGATAATTGTGACACCGGGACTCCTACGTGCCAACTGATTTGGACCATAGGTACCTTCCAATCCACTTGTTTCCAAAGTGATCATTTAGCCAATCATCAAAATAATTTAAAAATTAGAATTAAAAAAAATCCAAAAAACAAAAACTGTTGTTTGTGACGAATCCTGTATAGTAATTGCAAATCTGATATTCGAAATTGTAGTTTCAGCACAAGCAGACGATTTTATAAAAAATAAATTTTCTTCTATACCTACTAATAAAAAAGTTTTTTCCCTTTCAAAATATCCGTGGACACATTGTATTTGAGAGAGTTTCATTACTTTACTAGGGAGTAGGGACTTACAAATTCATAATTTTTTTTGAAGGGGTTTGACAGATTCATAATTTTTTTAAGGGTGTTGAGCATTTTTTTTATTAAATAATCTTTTTTCTTTACAGTTTATTTTCTAAAATAAATATATTTTAACGCTGGTTCTTGTTGTTTTTGGTGAAAAAAGGAAAACGTGCTGGCTTTCTTGTCGATATTTCGATATATTATTATCGATTCGTATATATAAGCACTAGACTATGGGATCAAATTGGAAGCCTCCATGCATACCAGTTATAGAATAGTAGCTAATGATTGTTATGTGGAGTACGTATTGTTGCTTTGTAAAGTAAAAGAGCAGGAAGATCATACCATAAGGTAGGTATGTCCTCGAGTTAAATCGTTAAAGAGTTAAATCAAAGTTTTTTTAAAGAATCGACAAAACTTACTAACAAACGGTAAAACGCACAATAAATTTTTGAAATTTACTTGCTGCTGACACTAAACAACACGCCACAACAAGGATAAAGAATAAATAAAATCTCATTATGTGAAAATTGTGAAGTCACTGACTTCGACATTCGACCGGCCGACAAGTAGGCTTCTTTCGGGGAATCCCCACAATTTGACGTACAATTCGTGGCGCGTTCAGATATTTTCTTTGAGAAATCCCTCGGTGCAATAATGATTATTATTGTGACGTATTGTATACAACGTATATATTCAATTTTTTGACCTGTAAAAAGTTGCCAAAAATAAGCTCTTTATTGGAAATCGCCGCCACACTCCCATAGAGACAAAAAGTCGTCATTTTGGCGACTTGTCGCCTTTCAAATGACAGCACTGTAAGTCACCGGACATTGCCTGTTCGGTAGACACGCTGAACGTATGCAATTACCAACTAACGACTTCTGTAGAAGTTGCAAAGATGAATAAGAGGACTATTCAGCATTTCTTGTGTGAATGCTCCGGCTTCGCGAGAAGAAAGTTCAAGGTCTTGAGCGAACCATTCTTTAATGATATGGAGGAAGTGAGCAGCCTGCAACTGCGTCGACTCACTAAGTTTATTAACAGCAGTGGCTGGTTTGAATGAGCTGTCAAGATTCTTCTACGATCTACGTCGCGTTAACCATCCGGAAGCTGACGTGGATAGGTTCCGCGGAACACGTGTGGTACCACAACGGTCCTTATAGGACTACGTGTGACTATCTGGACAATGCCAGAGGTCTGCCACTCTAACCTAACCTAAATGAGAGTTTTGCACATGCCTATTCCTGTATGTTCTTGTTCTTGTTTACATCCGCAAGGTCATAAATTTGCCACATTCGTGATTATTATTTCCCTATCTAAAGGTATATAATATGTCTATGGTATAAACACAATATTTTTTAAATTTTTCTTACAAAATGTCACATGCAACACTACTACTACGCACAATAGAAAATACTTTCTCGCATAACTAGCCAATAGACCTAATGGGCGCTAGGAAAGACCTGGTTGATGAGGAAATAATATAGCCTATACTGGGTGTTTCTCGAAAAACTTTTACCCCTATAACTTTCTTATATTTATAGATATTAAAATTAAATTTTAAGATTATGCATAACAGATAAGTCTGCATTTATTGGCATACTTTTCAATTTATTAGCACTTCCGGTTTTACCTGAAGTAACCTTAACATTGGCATTTGAAATGGGACATCTTGTATATTTTTACTTATTGGGATTCAGCATAACATTCTGAGTAAAATGACACCTCACTTGTAATTTTTTGACGTGTTATAACATTTTCATACTTATTTTTTGTTTTCAATCTAGAGTACTACAAATTAATTAAATCTGTTAATTTATAGTCAAGTAGTACCTATATGAAAATTAAAATTATGTCATAATAATTGACTTTAAAAAAGGAATTTTTGTTTTCTTGACGTTTACTCTATTTTTCCAAATGGAATGATGGTGGTTCACTATAGGATATTTAAAACGAGCATTTTTTTTCCTACAATTTGATACCCTACACTCCTACGATATTTTAAAATTGACACGAACAAATTTGCCTTATGTCCCAATCGCAAATTTAAAAGCGTTATGCATTATTGCCGCCCTGTCTTTTCTAAAGAACTATAAAGGCGGCTTTGAAAAACAATGGAATGGTTTTGATAACCAATATGGTTTTAAATTAAAATTGTAATGTCATTCGTTTATTAAACTTACATTGTAATTCAGATAAAATGGTTAGTTTTACTAGAAATGAACAAATTGATATGCTCCTAATTTTTGGAGTGACCAGAAAAATTCTTCTGAAGCCGCAAGATTGTATGTATTTTATGTTTTATAAACTAATGACATAACAACTTTCAATTAAAGCCAAATTGCTTTTCAAAACCATTCCATTCTTTTTTAAAGCCACCTTTATATTTCTTTAGAAAAGAGAGGGCGGCAATAATTCATAACGCTTTAAAATTTTCGATTGGGATTTAGGGCAAATTTTTCAGTGTCAATTTTAAAATAGCATATAGAGTGTATGGTATCAAATTGTTGGAGAAAAAGCTCGTTTTAAATTTCCCAGTGAGTCACCATCGTTCCATTTGAAAAAATGGAGTTAAACGTCAAGAAAACAAAATTTCTATCTTTTAAACGCTTGTGATACTTAGAAAGTCAATTAATATGACATAATTTTATTTTTCATATACTACTTGACTATAAATTAACAGGTTTAATTAATTTGTAGCACTCTAGATTGAAAATAAAAAATAAACATAGAAATGTTATAACACATCAAAAAAGGGAGGTGTCATTTCGCTCATAATGTTATGCTGAACCCAAATAAGTAAAAATATACAAGATGTCCCATTTAAAATATCAAAGTCAAGGTCACTTCTGGTCAAACCGGAAGTGCTAACAAATTGAAAATTATGCCAATAAATGCAGACTCATCTCTTATGCATAATCTCAAATTATTTTACTATCTAATATTAAAAAGTTATAGGGGTGAACGTCTTGTGAGAAACACCCGTTATGTAGTAAAACTGGAAATAAAGGGCAGTCAAAAAAAAAATAGTTTAATGTCTGTTTAAAAAGAAAACCCGATAGAATAAGATAGATCTCATACGAGTTTAATTTGGTAAACTGATATTTAAAAACAATCAAATATTTCTTAGGGACCAGGGGAGGGGGGGGGGAGGCCTGGGCTCCGCCAGCCCCTCCATAACAATGAAACAAGAAGAGGGAAGTGAGTCGTTGTTGTGGTGAAACAGGTGGGCGTTGGAGTTATATAAATAAAATGCTAAGTTTATTGTTTTTCTTATTTATTTTTGTTTGATCTGGTATAATGATATATTAAAAAATATTTATATTATTTACATAATTAGAAAATATATACTTAAGGTTAAATTAAATAACAACATAAATATTCGAAAATGACAGTGGGGTCAGGGGGAAAACAGAAAATATTTGAGAGAAGCACTAGTGACGCATTTGTTATTTGCTTTTTTTATCAATATTTTTTTTCATTTTCTCTACAATTTCAGATTAAAAAAAAAGAATTGATAAATAAATAAACGCAGGAAACGAAATTCTGTTAAATTTGCTCATATTTGTTATTATGCTTTTATTAATTGATAAATCCAATCTTGATTAATGGAAAACTGTGGGTAATTGTATTCCAAGGATGGCTATTTGGCCGATTTTTGGATGAAACGCAGAAGTTGATAAAAAAAAAAGAAATGGCGAATGCGTGACTAGCGACTGCTCTTAATGTTTGAAAAAGTTACTGTATATGTAAAAACAAATAAGTTGTAATTATTTTCTACTACAGTTTAGTATTTAATATTTAATGCATTATACTACGTAGTATCTATTAATAGTAGGTATAGTAGGTAATCAAGTTTTTAAAATTATATTAATTTTTTTATACAAACCAATATTTTTAAAGAGAATGATTGAGGCTATTGGGTTATCTCATTATAGATCTTTCATTTCCTTTATAAGAGCAGAATAATAATTGGGTGTTGTGTGAACCAAGCGATGTTGTAAGACAGTAAGTAAGTAAGTAATATCAAATAACTGTTTACGTGTCAGAAATTTCATTCATCATAGACAGGTGATACGATAATATTATAATGTTTGCTAATACCACAGAAAATATAGCTTTGCGTAGCTATATTTTCTGTGCTAATACCTAAACAGAGAGTTTTAGTCGCGGGCAAAAGTAATTTTATGAATTATATTATTGGTCAGTTTTGCCTGATTGTTGCTGATTTTTCCGCAGTTATAAAATAACAAAAATATTAGTCACAAAGTTACTCACAGTATATGTATACACCAATCCACAATAATTCCTGATTTCTCGAGCGCAATAAAATTTAAACCCAGCGATAAATAAGTTGCCGTTTGAAAGGGTACAACACAAACAACAAATATAAAATAATAGGTAAAATAAGTATCTTTATTTTAGTAGGTAATCATGACCTGTCCCCTTTCAAAAGGTCCGCTGCCCTCACAATAGATATTTATCAGGTAACTTATTTATGGCTGGGATTACCACTGAGGGTTGTCATTTAAATTTTATTGCGGTCAAGAAATCAAGGAACTATTGTGGAATGAAGTATAGCAGTACCGTAAAATGGGGGTGAATAGGATCAGCGGGGTGAATAGGATTGAAAGTTACCATCAAATTTCAAAAATCTGTAATAATTGTAATTTTTAAGTGTAGGTATTTTCAATGTACAGATTTTAAGTAACGGTTGTAAAAAGTAATTTTTGTGATATTAAACCTAAAATAACTTGGCGACATCACATCGCGCATTGTCTAATAGAAAGAATTTTTTTTCCTTTATTATTATACAGGGAGATTCAAAAGTACTTTGACAAACTTCGGGAGTTAATTGCTGGCAATATTTTAAGATAAAAAGTTCTTATAAACAGTGGTTCTTGGCGACTTCGTTACGAAGATACAGGGTGTTGAAATGTTAAAAGGAATAGTAATAATTTTTAAATAACTCCTTAACGAGTTATTTTTTTTATGAAATTTAGTGAATTAAATAAGCATCTAAGAACACTTATTTTCAAAGTACAACACGTTCGTAAATTTAACCAGTGGCGTCGGTACAAAATGTTACTATCATATTTTTTGTGAAGACTATGCTACACCACTGAATTATTTTATTTTAACTTTTTTCTTATAAATCCCCCCTTTATTTACAACAAAAAAGATTACGTGTGTTTTTTTGATACGGAGGACGGTTTAAGGGTAAATGATTATTTTATTTGAATATATACAAATATTAAAAAATGTGTTTTAAACTGATCAACCAATCAAACTCAAATATTTATTAAAGTATTTTAACGAATACCTACCTACATACTTACTAATAAACAAATATGTATATGCCTAAGAAAGGCATCTCAGGATGCCTATTTTCTAAGTATAACACGTTTTCAGTGGCATACATATTTATTTATTAGTATGTTATTTTTTAATATTTAGTGTTTTGACAAGGCGGCTCTGGAAATGCATTTGTTGATAAATTAAAACATATTTGACAGTTAGTTGCCATTGAAAATAACAAAACTCTGAAGAAATAAAACTCAATGGTAACTAACCGACATCATCAGTTTAAAACACATTTTTTATTATTTGTGTATATTCAAATAAAATAATCATTTACCCTTAAACCGTCCCTCGTATCAAAAAAAACACACGTGATCTTTTTTGTGGTAAATAAAGGGGGGATTTATAAGAAAAAAGTTAAAATAAAATAAGTCAGTGGTGTAGCATAGTTTTCACAAAAAATATGATAGTAACATTTTGTACCGACGCCACTGGTTAAATTTACGAACGTGTTGTACTTTGAAAATAAGTGTCTTTGGATGCTTATTTAATTCACTAAATTTCATAAAAAAAAAATAACTCGTTAAGGAGTTATTTAAAAATTATTACTATTCCTTTTAACATTTTAACACCCTGTATCTCCGTAACGAAGTCGCCAAGACCACTGTTTATACGAACTTTTCATCTGGAAATATTGCCGGCAATTACCTTCCGAAGTTTGTCAAAGTACTTTTGAATCACCCTGTATAAGTATTATAATTATATAGGATTTATATATTACGTTTATACCTGTGTGTATGCTGCTGAATATATATGTTCATTTCTTTAAAATATTTGGTTCTTTTTTGAGTAGGTTTTTTGATTCTATACGCACCGCGGTTGTTTAAATGCGATCCAGTTAATAAATCAATCAGTTATCCTATTGACACCGCCTGCGGGGTGAATAGGTTCAGTGCACAAAACAATATATTTATACAACACGGTACATCCTGTATAAAAAACTTACACCACCATTTAAAGTACCAACCTTAACTAATGTTTTAAGCTATTAAGATATTTATTCAGGCATATAGTTTTCAAGTTACAAGCTTTCAAAGTGGAAAATTGATCCTATTCACCCCCATTTTACGGTAGCGAATGAGCAAACAGACTGCAGATGTAATCGGCACCCGAGAGGGCCTCTTATATTGGTAAAACTACCTAGGAATTGATGGAATTTTTTTATTAGCTTTCTTTTGCAAACTGTGATAAGAAAACATATATCTTTGAAATTGTTAAATTAATTGAATTGTATCTTGTTTGATAATAATTGCTTTAGAAAAAGCCCAAAAAAGTGAAAAGGATCTGAAAAAAATGTCCCTCTATTTAAAATCTTATTAGTACCTATGGTCTTCACCCAAATATTTACTATTAATAGATATCACATAAACATACAAAGGAGAAGTAAAAGACAATATAAAATTAAGAAGAAAAATAACAAAACTCTTTTTTGTAAAAATAGTTTTTGGTTATAATCTAAGGTTATAAATTAAAATTACAGTATAAAATAACTCATAATATTTCATTTTAACTAAACAAAAAAAATAGCCACATGACAATTTGACATATCAGATTTATGCCTGTTTTTCTTCGGTTATAAATATTTTCAAAAATCGTATAAAGGCAGTTATTTGGATGCAAAATATGTTTCATATAAAACTAAAGATAATTTGGAAAAGCTGGAAAATAAGATGGAAAAAATTACTTCAATTTACACCATATAAGAATGTCTTAAATGATTGAATGTTATATTAAAGTGCAAAATCTGCTTCTTAGTTATTGTCAATAATATTGAATGAAATATATACTATACAAGAAAAATTTGAACTATTTTTGATTGAATTCTCAAATTATTTACTAGAACGATTCTTTTAAATTTTTTTTAAATCTTTAAAATTTTTCGGGCTTTTTATCAATTTTTTTGAATTCTCTGTGTATTATGAAACATTTTTGTGTACAAATAATGAACCCATAAATAAATAATAATTTTTTTAGTAAATATGAGGGAGGGGCGATCCTAAAACTAATCATCTCATTTATACCAAAAAGGGCATCTTTTTATTTCTTACGTGGAGCATTTAGAATTATTTCTATCGAAAAAATTCTTTATTGTAAATAATTATATAATATTTTTAAATATTCCCACTTTGTAATTATGATTTTTAAATGATGCACACAAATACATTTATTAAAGCAAATCTAATCTTCGTGAAAATTTGAGAACATCTCTATTTTCTTTAATGAGCACCGTGACATTTCAACGTACAGTTGACGACAGATAAATTCGTACACTAAACTGTGACACTGTAAATGCAACTTTTTTACCTTTATTATCTTTGTAACGTGTTAATTGTTATCATGATATCTATCAAAGTAGTGTCATTATCTTATTTGATTTAAAAATGCCTCATTTATTGAAAAAGCAAGAATAAGATGTTTAGTAAAATAGGGTGGTCTTATGGAAAAATAGCTGATCATTTTAGAGTACCTAGAAGTACTTTTCAAGGAATTGTAAAAAAATGGCGCTATCATGAAACACTTGAAAGGTCTGTTGGGTCTGGTTTAAATATTAGAAAATCATCAAATGAAGAAGACCGAAATTTGGTGGAGTATTTAAGGCAAAATCCGTTTGAAACTGCAGTATCCGCTATGCACATAACAGGATTCCCTGCTTCATCTAGAACTGCGCAACGCCGAGGAAGACAATGTTCCGAATTAAAAAATCAAGCAGCTACATCCAAACCTTTTTTAAAAAATAGTGATAAGGAACAAATAATTGGGATTGCTATGCAATATTTACCGGAAAATGATTTTTTTTTGGCAAAATGTTATCTTTTTCGATGAGAAAACTTTTCAGTCTACATTATAATGGAAGGATTCGAGTATATAGACCACCCGATATGATGAGAAGTATACTTAAAAAAGCAAACCAGTGTATGTTGATTTTGGAAAATGTTTTTCTTCCTTCTGCCGCGATAGCTTTTGAAGGAAATAACTGTATATTTCAGCAGGATAACTGCCCTGTGCATACTGCAAGAAATATAGGAAACTGATTTAGACAAAACAACGTGACACATCTGCCTTGGTGCTCAAGAAGTCCTGATTTAAATTCAATTGAAAATGTTTGGGGATTGATGGTAAAAAAATATGTATAAAATAAATTTTAAACCATAAAATAAAATATAGTTATTTGATAAAATAGAAGAAATTTGGGAAGGGATAACTCGGGATTACACCAGAAGTATTATTTTGTCAATGCCAAGAAGATTACGATGAGTGTTAGAATCCAATGGCGCAGCAATTAAATATTGGTATTTTGTTCGTTGTTTGTTAATAAATTTATCCTTTTTGGCTTTATACTTTTGTAGTTTTCCTGGTATTATTTTATAATTTTTTTTATTTCGCGGCTGTAATTTAAACACAAAAATATTTAGAAATAACCAACTTATGATAAACAATCGTACATACAATAATTTACAGCTATGTATATATTGTATAAAGCTGGTGTTCTATCCAGGTATAAGCAGCAAGGTGAGAAACCCGTTTTACACAATTTTGTTGTAATTGAGTTATGTATGGGTGGAGTGTACGAATTTATATGCCGTCAACAACCCCATCGATATCCAAAAAAAAATTAAAAAAAGGGAAACCACTAACCCACGTAAAAGCTAATTCGACCAGTGGCCGAAGCGCTTCTACCAGACTAATAACTCCGAGTATTTTTTCCTCTTTCGAAGCCGTTATCGGCTTATGATTCTTACATCTTATTTTCTGAATACTCCGTAAATATTAATAATAAAATTGCTTGACGCCCATACCTAAGGAAGCAAGATAAGATACTACTACGAAATAACTTACTACCTAAAATAACAACTTTATTAAAAAATCACATAAAATGACTAATACAAGTTAAAAATAAAATTAATAAAAGTAGTTAAGTTTAAGGGCATAACTATTATACAATAAAAAATACAATAATAATTACTAACTAAACTATGGATGATATTAACAACGATAAGCAAGATCTTTGTCTATACTGCTAACGTTCCTTGTTGTTTATTTACTTTCTGATATTGGTTTACTTACATTTTATTATCCACACCACCCTTAAAAAAGTTCCAAAGCACAAAAATAAAAAATGCAACTTTATTAAAAATTTTAAATGAGCATTATATCTCTCCATAATAGAAAGAATATACAGAGTGACCGGAAAATACGTCTACAAAACTCCAGCAGAAATTCCCGATGCTAAAATAAGAGGATGTGGCCCAATTTAAAAATACATACATTTTATGTTATAAAATGCATTAACCAGTCACAGAATATACAGTATGTTCGGCAAATGTGTTTGGAAATTGGATTCAATGTGTCAAAAGGTATAGTAAGTCATGTAACAAAAACCTAAATCTCAATACTTTCCAAGTTATAGCCAATCAAAGTTCAATTATTTTCTTGTTATGTTGATCATATGGCAATCATTTCTCTTTCAATCGAATTGATGTTTGGCACAGAGACATCTTGTGGTTTCTATCATTTTATTACAAAAATGTTATTCTTCTGTGCCACTTTACATGAAAGCCATATTTTATATTTCGCATATCCTTTCTGTTTTGACAGATATTAAAAAAGGAAATGTGTCGTATTAAACATAAAAAATTAAATAAAATAGTTATCCTTTATCAGAGTTGATAAATCTCACCGCTTAGTCACAAATTAGGATAAAAAATTTTATTATCATTAAATCAATTTTTTGTACTCGCTATTATTTAATTTTTTTAATACTTTTTCCTTGTTTCTAGTAGTATGCAATTATTGAACGTATAAAGAATAAGTTATTTTAGTATTTAAACCTTGTTTTACTAGAGCACAGAGGGAAAGTAAAAATAATACAATTTAAACTGCTTATTATTTACCAAAATATAGTAGCCACTATTGTTTGACAATACAGGGTTGTATTAGTCCCTTACATCGGTATGTCACCAATTGAATTCTATTTTCAAATAGCTTTCGCATAAACTTTTCTTGCCGAATCTCTTGCGAGCTAAGTTTACATTTTTTACCGAAACAAATCAATGAAGTTGAAATAAAGTTTAACGAAAATAAAGAAGTTTCCAAGAAATAATTTTAATTATGGAAGAAAATGGAAGAAAGCCAAATATTATTTTTATAATTTTTGAGTGCTCCGAAAATAAGGAAACAGAGAGATGGTGACAGATAACGGGAGTGATTTTTGACAATGAAAGTAACCTTAAAATGATAATAATGATCCACTTATGTTGATGTACGAAATTGTTTTGTTGCCGTGATATTATATTAATCATGATTGCCAAATCTATTCAGACTAGGTATCACTTACATACTTTATCCAAAGCAAATCGAAATACCTAAAAATTGAAGTGTTGCACTAGAGTCGACCAGGAAACAACCATAACATAATATCCATCTTTTATTTATATTATCCGAGGCTGCGTCAATGATCCGTCTCTATAAACGGATTTGCGACGTAACTTTTGTGTTCTTGAGAAACGCCGCCACTTTCCACAGCCAGCTTTTGATATAGTATTTACCAGATAAAAATGCAATGGCTGCCGTTGTCAAATGTCATTTTTAGTAACATTATGTTACACATACATGTTCACATTTTTTATAATTATTCATACATTTTTTTTACACTAAGGGACTTGTTTAGAGACAATCTCCCCAAAACATTATTACTTCAATATTAATTTTTGGTTTTGCAAAGAGATATGGCGTTGCAAGGGCATAAGAGACAGATGCCTGTCTTCACAGAATTTGAGGCTCAAATGGTTAGATATGTATCTTTATAGTTTATAGCAGTGTTTTTCAACCTTTTTCAGGACACGACCCCCCTAGTATCAAAAAATATTTCGCGACCCCCCCACCCTTTTTTTCATGTATGCGTTATTAGGATTCGGATATAAATATATAATTAAGTACGTAAAACATATAATTTTAAATCGAATACGTGGCCAATTGATAACTAACAAACAAATACAAACATATTGTTAGGGCCGAGTGTTAACAACAGATAGTGCTGGTAGCCTCCCGCGCGTTCCACGGCCCGCGCGAAAGGTCCACTAGTTTCGAGATGATTCTCGCTAGAATGCGCTGGCTTATAAATAGGGTGGTCGACCGTGGCCACCCCAGTTGAGTGCAGTGTTACCATATCTACTGATAAATCAGTAGATCTACTGATTTTGCTCTTAGTCTACTGATATACTGATTTGAACCTCAGATCTACTGATTTTTAGGAAAAAGGTCCGATTAGTGATATTTTATTATTAATATTTTATTTTTTAATTTAAATTAGATTAAATAGCACATTATCAAAATAGCAAATTTATTTATAGATAATTGAATATAAATTATTATTATCGACTCTTGCATATCGATAATATTCCCCAATTCTATTATTTGAAGTGACAGAAGACAGGTGCTTTTTTGACGTCTGGGTCTGTTTTTAAATAGGGGAATTACCCGAAACTCCAAAACCGTCTATCTTCAGCGAGCATTGTATTCGGCTGAGTATCTTTATAACAAGAAAAAGTCATAACTTTTGTTTTAGTTAAATTTAAGTTTAATAGGTCATAACTTAGGTTTGAGTAGCATAATTTTAAATAATCGGCAGGACTTATTCCAAAATAACTTTACTTTCTGTTCAGAACGGTGAAATGTTATTGATTTATGTTTTGGGGGAACAAAATACTTCATTTCTGGTCCGTATTTAAAAATTTTGATGTTATCTGAAAACCGAAACATCCGTTTATAAACTAGAAAAATCTTTAAATGCTCAAAATTATCCAACTTTGCTCCAATTTAACATTTGCTGCATCTTTTATAGTTTCTGATATATCAATAGCGAGCATCGAATTTGGGACACCCTGTACAGGGTGATCGCGTATAATGTTACTCCCTTTAACTTCTTTGTTTCGAAATTAAGAAAAAACTATTAAATACAAAAGTTGTAGGATTTAATGTAAACTTCTTGCAAAATATATCTTCGTAGATACAGGGTGTTGCATAAAAGCGTGACAGATCAAAGTTATATTTTTTTAAATGGAATACCCTGTATATTGTTGCATTATTGGATTCTGCGGACAATTCTAAACATAATTTATATATACCACTATATATCTAAATTGAACCGATTTCGACTTATTGATGTTTGAAAATTACTATATTATATTATTTAAGAAAATAAGGTCATTCAAGTCAAGATGTATTGTTTCCATGGATAAAACAGGATGACGATACTGAACTGAATATTTTGCCCACTATTAAAAAAAAATCGAGCACAAAATGATGAACACGTTAACTGACTTAAAAAATGCTGTGCCATTTTCACATTATTATTATTTTTAATATAAGCCATTAAAATCGTCTGCTTTTCTTGAATAGAATAAAGCATTTTTGAATAGAAATTCTTACTGTTTATCAAAACTGACAATTCATGTTTTTCGAGTTTTTTCGAAATTTACCAAGTTACCATTGTTAATATTATTGTCCATGGAAACGATACATCTTGACTTGAATGACCTTATTTTCTTAAATAATATAATATAGTAATTTTCAAACATTAATAAGTCGAAAACGGTTCAATTTAGATATATAGTGGTATATATAAATTATGTTTAGAATTCTCCGTAGAATGCAATAATGCAACAATATACAGGGTATTCTATTTAAAAAAAATATAACTTTGATCTGTCACGCTTTTATGCATATATCTACGAAAATATATTTTGCAAAAAGTTTACATTAAATCCTACAAATTTTGTATTTAACAGTTTTTTCTTAATTTCGAAACAAAGAAGTTAAAGGGGGTTAACATTATAGGCGATCACCCTGTACGTATAATTATATGACCATCTCTTATCAATGCTACTCTGTCTGTCTGTGTCCCTGAATTAGGGACTTTTAAATTAAAGGTTGGCAAATACGGCGGCCATTGCATTCTTAGCTGGTAAATAGTATACATGGTATCGAAAATTTATCTGCTATAAAATATAATTTAAAAAAAGACAGTACTTCTATTCTTTTTAGATAAAATATACCATTTAACACAGTAAATTTAACGAACTATTGGTTTTCCTCAATTGTGACCTCCATGGAATAATAGAGGTTTCCTCATCCGATGGTTCCTCATCTAACGAGTTGTTGCTGAGGCTCAGTTGTTCGCTGTCTTGCCCATTAGTTTCGTTGTTGTTGAAATCTTCTTGTGCCTTTTCGTCGCTTGGAAGTTGTTGTCTCAGATCGTGCAGTTTCACTTTTGGCTCATCTATTACTTTTGGAGTGTAGATTGTTTGCCTATGCGAATAAAATAATACATATTTACTGTTGGGTATATATTATGTAATTTTAATTGATTTTGTTGATTAATCCGGAAGCAAACGTTTTATAATACTAACTAGCGTGTATCCGGCATGCGTTGCAACCCGCTGATATAAATACAAACCCGAACAAACCCGATATATTAGTACCCGGCATGCCACTTTCTGAAATTGCACCTGTGCGAAGCCGGGGCGGGTCGCTAGTTATACATAAAAACCTTCCCCTTGAATCACTCTATCTATTAAAAAAACCGCTTCAAAATCCATTGCGTAGTTTTAAAGATTTAAGCATATAAGGGGACGGACGGACAGACAGCGACAGCGACTTTGTTTTATACTATGTTGAGAAGACCGACAATCTAGACGTTAAAAATAATTGTTATTTTGTACATTGTGGTTACTAAAAGTCTTAAAATCTGATAAAAAATATGTATTTGCTTATTTTTTAAAGATATTGTACTGTAAAGAAGTGGAAAAGCCTTCAAAATTGGTAGATTTTTAAAATTTACTTTAAAAGAGAAACAAATCATCAGTTTTTTTCCAAACAATATACGCCACTCAAAAAAAAAATTTTAAAAGGTCATCCAAATGGTATAATTAAGAAAAATAACAAATAAATCGTTGCAACCGATTGTACCGGGTGCCCACCGCCAGCCATATCTCAGAAACCGTTTTGTCACAAAGTTTTGAAATTTTTTTTATTATAAAATCTACCAAGACAAATTGCTCCTAAATTTTGATGTTCCGAAGGGATAAACCTTAGGTCCTACTTTTTTTAAAATCTACATTAATTCTATAGCGCAATTAAATTTAAAATAAAATTGTTTGCCGATGATACTACTATTATATATTTTTATGAATACTATGCTCAAATTCATAATAACATTAACCACGACCTAAATATAATATGTTATTGGCTTGAAATTAATAAATTAACATTAAATTTTAATAAATCATCTTTTATGTTTATAAGTAAATCAAAATTAAAAAATAATAATATTTCTTCATTGTCTTTCAATAATCATTTAATTAAATATACTAATACAATTAAATTTTAAGGTTTATATATTGATGAAAATTTAAGTTGGAAAAAACATATTGAATATTTAAGAAGTTACATCTCACCAATAATAATTGGCATTTTATTTAAAGCTAAAAATTATATATCGTTAAAATATTTAAAAAATATATATTATTCTTTGGTTTATTCAAAATTACAGTTTATGATTTCAATTCGGGGATCAGCGAATTTATCTACAATTCAGCCCTTAAAAAAACTACAAAACATAATAATTAAATGCATACATAAACCTTATTTTTTAGAACCAACTATAAATATGTATGAACCAAATGGATATTTCAATTTAGAAAAGCTTTATAAATTAAAACTACGCATTCTAACACTCTATTATTATTAAAAAAAAACAATCGAATATAATATTTCCTTCGACCAACATTATTTACATCACGTGACAAAATCATCATAGTCAAACACCAATGGTAAAGAGTACTTTTGGCCAAAAATCATATGGATTATGGACTTTAAAAAAAACACTTAAAAAAAAAATTTTTTTAAACTTTAACGTATTATACAGTGTGACCAGTAAAGTCCGCATCATATGGGATTTTTTTTATTAATAGCTTTATTCAAAATTTGACTTTGGCATCAAGTTCTGCTTCGATCGAGATGAAAATGAAGCAAAAAAATAGTAGTCACGTAATTGGCATTATCTGTCAAATTTTATTTTTTTTCAAAAAATAATTCAAAAGTGGGGTTATTTCTGAAAATATCGAAAAAAGTTACTAGAAAAAGTTTTTTTAAATGCAGTTTCTAGCCCACAAGCAAAATTTCAGCTACATAAGATATTTTTGATTTTTTACCCACCACTAAAATTTATTTTCCACTTAATGAACACTTTACTGATGACACTGTGTTCTTTTTTGTCTTATTATTAAGGTGTATTACTTTCAGACACAAACTACGTTTTCAAAAATGCTTATCTTATAAAGTTACCTTAAACAGGGTCAAAAACAAATAAACTTTCCATCACATGCGACCAAATTTGAATAGCCCAATTTTGATTTTGTAGAAAAACACACATTTATTATGGCGCTACTTTAAAAAAAAATTATCTGAAGTAAAACATTGACAAAACTAAGAAGTTTTATGTAGGTTGCGTTGAGTCTTATTTCGCAAAAGTGGTGCAATTTACAAAATATGGGTAAAAAATCAAAATTATCTTAAGCAGCTGAAATTTTGCATGTGGGCCAGAAATTGCATTAAAAAAAACTTTTTCCAATAACTTTTTTCGATACTTTCAGAAATAACCCCACTTTTGAATTATTTTTTGGAAAAAATTAAAATTTCGCAGATAATGGGAATGACGTTTTTTTTTTGCTTAATTTTCATCTCGATCGAAGCAGAACTTGATGCCAAAGTCAAATTTCGAATAAAGCTATTAATAAAAAAAAATTTCATATGATGCGGACTTTACTGTACTGTACTATATTAATATTTTTTTTGTAAATGGTTATTATATAAATTTTTTTTTTGAATAATTTCGATGCAGTTAGTTAATAGTTAGGTATACTAAACAGGGTTTTTATTATTTGTGAATTTATATAATATTGTATATTTGGTGTTAGATTCTCTGTAATAAACTTTTTTAAGTTGGTTGAGAATAATAAATAATAATTAAAAAAAATTACCGCTAGAGGGCGTTCAATCTATGACTAAGAAGATTATCGAGTTTCGTTTTTATAAATAATAAGCTATCCAAAATTAAGTGTAACTTTGATTTCACACATTTTGCTCTAACTCGTAAAATATACTGAGAGGAGGAGGGGGAACCTCTTTTGAAAGAAATACTCATAACTCGGTTTGGCTTAACCAAATTTGAAATTGGTCTTGTTCGAAAGAGTTTATCCTATAGTAACATTTAAAGTTTTGTATGACTTTTTTGTTCCAGTCTAGTTATTTTTCTCTGTATCTCTGGCTTAAATTAAGATATCGACATGCGGTAGGGGGGAGCAAGGCATAATGGCATAGCAGGCAAAATGACATATTACCTGTTTTCGGCCCAGTTCGATTACATTCGTGTTGAGTTCTCTACTACAAAACACATCTTAAAATACCGCTAAGATCGTCAGTCGTAATAAAATAGCATAGTCGATCGATTGTTGTTTTCTAGAGAGTTTGAGTATTTTCCTATGTAAAATATCAAGGTAAGTGATTGTTGAAATATTTTTGGTTAAAATATATAAGGTCGCTGCCAATGTTTTAGTGTTAGCCCACAACTATTAGCCCTCTAGTTTTAATATTACACTAACATTTAAATGATTGAATAAAATTATAACCTAGAAAATATATTTATTCTTTATATTGCACATTGGGCAAAATGACATAGCAGTGTGTCGTTTTGCCTGTATGTATGTCGTTCTTAATTTATTCATATTTTGTTTCAATATTTTTTTTAAATTTCGTTAATGTACAACAAACATAAAATATAAAAAATAGAAACTACATTTTACACTTACATTGTTATTTTTATTTTTTACTCACTGGACAGTTAATTTCATACAACCATGTCATTATGCCTTTAAGGGAAAAATTTGGTGTGACAATTTGCCTTACCCTATAAGGTTAAATGGTTTTTGTAATGCTTGTTATTTTTTTAAATTTTTTCTAAATGTTGCAATTCTTACAAGTAAAATATTTTAATTCACTTAAAACGTTAAGAGGCCATATTAAAAAAAAAATAATAAAACCTAATATACCTTTTGGTTTAGTATTTTCAAAAGATAGTATGTCATATTGCCTTGCTCTCCCCTATTTACCAGTTTTCTTAGTTTTTTTTGAATTTTGTATCTAAAGAAACATTAATATCTGGTCACGACAAAAATTAAAAAAAAAAAATGAAAAATCCTTTGATTGTGTACATAGCCCCCTCTAGCGGCGACAGATGCAACAAAAAATAGTTATACAAAGTTTGTAATATTACTATAGGATAAGCTTATTCAAACGAGACCAACTTTGTCAAATTTGGTTAAGGCAAACAGGAGTCCTTCCCTTATTATATTTTGCGATTTGGAACAAAACGTATTAAATCAAAGTTGTACCGTATATTTCCAAGAATAAAACGCTTAATTTTTGATATAACTTTATTTAGCATATTATCGATAAAAGCCCGACAATCTTCTTAGTCATAGGTTGAACGCCCTCCCGCGGTAAATTTATTAACTGGAAAATAATTTCCATCAATTTCTCTAGGTTCATTTTGTAATTAGATTGTTTATTTCAAAATTTTAAGACAAACAGTTTCTGAGATATGGCCTGCGTTCATTCTTATTTGGCGACCCGGTACATAGGGGAGAGGGAGGCAAGAGTAAACAGGTGGGCAAGAGTAGACAATGCAATAACATTTCTAATTAATAATTTTTTCGCTGCCAATCGTAGTATGTTATGTTTTTGTATTAGACTAAAAAAAGTTTATTTTTAATTTTGATTTTGTTTTACGTTTCTAAAGAATTAAACATTATTTTTCTCGGTAGGTAGTTGATTTTTTTTGTATTGTAAGTCATGAGGCCCCAAATTTCTGTATCCATTTCATGTTTACTGGGTATTCAAATGAAAGGCCCGCGTAGCCAACTGGATACACAAGAGTACGTTAAAAGATGCCTTGAAACCAATTAAATCAAAAAAGAACCAGGTAAATAAAAGTGGGAAAGACAAATAAAACTAAATATTATATTATTCAACGACTGGATTTACATATTACATATTACAATTTACATCACTTGCCTACGGCTCGCGTTCCAAATTTTCTTGTTGTAAATAATTATTGTCATTACAGTTAGTAAGTACAATACTTTTACTGTTAAGGTACCTATTCACGTTCAGTCGGCCTTCAGTCCGTGGACTGTCCGTCCTGACCGGCCGGCCGTTATCGAAAGTCAAACTACACGTACAGTTTTATTCACCGATTACGGCCGGAGGATTTCTGCCGGATTCGATAGCGGCCTTCAGTTTTTGTTATTTCACCATACACGCGCAGTTATTTCGACAGGTCAAACATGTCGCAAAAACAGTGCGCAGCGGCAATTGTTGTTATTTCACACGAACTAAGAAAAAGGAAAAGAAAAACAATTTGGATGAAAGACTGGCTAAAAAGACGTTGCACTTTCTCCCACATGAAACTTGTACGAGAACTGAGGCAATCGAGTGCAAGTGATTTAAAAACTTTATTAGGATAAATGATCATTGTTTCGAGTATTTATTGAAACCGTATATTACAAGAAAGGACACCCTAATGCCTTTTTCAGTTTTTTTCTGAACGCACTTTTCATATTATTTATCTTATGTTTCATCGAGTCTAAAGTTGCTTCGACATCTAATGTTTTATATAGTAAAAGTAATTATTCATATTATGCTTTAAATCGCAAAGCCCTATATTAGCATATGAAGAGTCTTTCATTTTCCACAAATATTTATGTTTGCGGTACAACTCAACTCAATAAAATTCTTGATGAAGGTGGGTTGGTTTGCGATTTTGTTCGGCGTTACTGAATAAGAACTATAACATTTTAGAAAGGAGAGAAATAACACACTTAAAATTTTCCTCTACTGGTATATTAAAATAAAGTTTTAATGAATGGTAAATTATCTACATGTTTCGAATGTATATACATTTGTAAATCTTGGCTCTCGACATTACTTAATTAGAAATTAAAGTTTAAAAAGTTTTAAATGTGAACTGGAGCTGACAGTTCTGAAAAAAAAAAGGTTAAATGGATGTCTACATGACATGACATGGCCTGCAGTCCAATGCCGGCCGGTAAACTACTACACACGTTAAGTTTTAACAGACGACAGGCCGCCGGCAGAACGCGGCTCGTCATTTAACTGCGTGTGTGTAGTGAGTACCGGCAGCCCGGCCATTATCTCTCCGGCAAAATACGGCCGGCCGACTGAACGTGAATGGGTGCCTTTAATCTAAAATCCATCCATTTGGAATTTTTATATATTTTATTAAGTAATAAAAACAATCAAGTAAGTACTGCAACAATCGTATAAGATCGGAAGCGCTTCGCCGAAAACCGCCCTTTTACGTAGTTTATTTAGTATAGTATTTCCAGATCCCGGCTGGCGCCCCTAGGCAATTGCCTAGTCTGCCTATTGGTAAATCCGGCCCTGCTCACAGGCCTGCCTATATAAAATGGGATACAGAATCGCTTCAAACGTTTGTGTATATCGAGCTCACCTTATCTTGATTTCAGTTTCTTCTTTCTTTGCGATAAGCTGTCTTTTCCACTGAGGAATAGACTGTAGCCTTCTTTCTTCAGCTTCACGTTGTAACTGTTCTTCCATTTCTCTCTTGGCCTTTTCGGCTGCCTTTTTTGCTAACATTTGACGTTTCCAAGCTGGTATTATATTGCCCGTATTATCTTTATCAGGAATCTATACAAAAATAGATAAGTTTTTAGTATGGCGCTTTTATTTATATTTGGGACGTTTCATTGAAAAAAAATATTATACGGAAAACGCTACGCTATTTATAATGACCTTACTCACTTTATAACGTAGCATTGATAGAAGCCGCGATATTTGAAAGATCTATCCAAAGTAAATTTGACACTTTTATGCGGGACACGCCATGGCAAAACTTTACGACAACTTAGCCGTACACTCACAGATGACCCATATCAAGCCCCAAGGTACCATCAATGATTAGTGCTACTGAGTAAATTATATGTGTTGCGTACGTTCGAATGGAAATAAGCTTCCTTCTGTATTTGTATATCAATAATAATTTTTAAATGGAGTAAATAAACACAAGCAAGCAAAAACAAATGTGACTGCATCATTGCCAAAAATATTTTTATCACAATCACCACCAATTAATAAATATAGTTTAAAAAAACTTATTATTTTAAACTATATTTATTTTCCGCTTTTTAGTTTGATTAATTATTAAAGCGTGTTTTTTAGTTTTTTTTAAGCTAAGTATATTTATTTTTTGTTTTTTAGTTTGAGTTATTGTTAAGAAAATTTTTTTTTTAGTAGATTGAGCTAGATTAGTAGATTATTGTATTGTCAGCGGTTCTTGATAAGTCTACAAAATTTAAATTAAATCTGACCGTTTAAAGTGGGTAAAAATCGGGTTTAAAGAAGTCGGTTACAAACAAACATACATACAAACCCGAACAAACGACAAAAATTTTAAAAATAAAAAAAAAAAATTGTCAAAATTTTATTTTGACGGGTAGAATTTTTTTTTTCTCTATTCTTAGCGACAATATCTATACGACCCCACGTTTGTTTCATTACTATCGGTTATTGTAATAATTCTGACATATTGACAGGTGTCAAATTTTGACAAGAGAATTTTTTGCGTATTTTTTTCAACTTTCCACCGTCAATATACATACGATCTTATAATTTTTTTATTAATATAATTTTTTTAAAACTGTTTGACATATTGACAGCTGTCAAATTTTGACAGGAAATTTTTTTGTTTATTTTTCCCGAAGTCTCCGTATCGAATACTATAAGACCCCAAATACAGCTGTCAAAATTTGACAAAAGAATTTTATGCGTGTAGATTATTTTATTGTCAGCGCTTCTTGATAAGTCTACAAAATTTAAATTAAATCTGATCGTTTAAAGTGGGTCAAAATCGGGTTCAACAAAGTCGATTACAAACATACATACAAACAAACATACAGGTGAAGCTAATAAAAGAGTGTTAAAAATATCGCAGCTCCTGACTTGGGAGCTCAATATCTAATCTACCAATGATACAGGCTAGAATATAGATCATTAATAAAACATAACAATTTACCTTTTCTACAAAATTTGTTGCAGTGAACTGTTTTCTAATCTCCTGAATTACTTCTTTTTTAAAGCTAGTGTCTGTTTTGGCTTTTTCTATTTTCATCTTCTTCACTCCCGTCAAATCTTTTGACATCTTTAATTCGGCTATTAGATCTATTTTCTGATGCATAAATGAGTCCGCTGTATTTAGACATTGGAGAGACACACTTCTGGTTGGTGCAGAAAATGTCTAAAAAAATCGATGACATTATTCGTCTAATGTAAAATAGCATATTGAGCCTAATGAATAAAAATGTAGTAATTGCTTTTTCTTATAAAATCGAAGTAATTTCTTGAAAGCCAATGAATAGAAACTAAAGTAATTACTTTTGCGTCCAGCAATTGCTTAAAAGTGCAGGAATTGCTTCTAGTCAATGTTTTTTTTTTAATAGAAGCAATTGCTACCGTTTGCTTAAAATGTGATGAATAAATTAAGAAATTGCCTTTTCTAGTGTAGGAATTGCTTTCAACTTTTTAAGGTAGGTCGACCCCTGCATCATTTGCTTAGTAGCGGTCAACTTTAGTTCTCCGCGGCATACACGTGCGTTGCTCTTAATTTGTGTCTTCAATTATGGCTGAATATATGAACGTCCGTAAAAAAAAATCTACAGTTTACGTAAAAATTGCAGATATGATGATTGCAGAAAGTTATATCGATTTGACTGCGAAAATGTTGAGTGGTTGGCAAATTATTTTTTGACTGATACTGGGGTGTACTGTCGCCTTTAAATAAGATTAAAGTCTTTCTGCGGAAATGGTCGGATCCGGGCTTTCAAAATTCTGTAGATAAAGAACTCGGTGTTCACCAAACTACTGTCTGTAAGACATGCACTTCTGTAATGGATGCAGTTTTGGAGAAGGCCAATATTTTTATTGAATTTCCTACTACCCCTAGTGCTGAAGCTGTTGTGGAAGCTAAACGGTTGTGGTCAGAGAGATTTATTTATGTTCCTTCAATTTGTGAACGAATATCAATTGCTGGTCTTGAATTTCTTCATCACTACTATCACTTTCCTCATTTTCACTGAAATCTGCCACATCACAAGTTTCCTATTTTCCACAAAAACGTAACAAATTACTATTGTACTAAATAAATAGACTAACGTTGTTGTATTTACGTAAACTCTTTTGCAAATTAGGCACTAAACGGAACATGAAATCTAAAATCTATAATCTGAACAAGTGCATAAGCCACGTCTGAACTTGTGTTAAATAAGCATTTGCTACAGAGGTGTAAGAAAAACAGCATTTTATTCCTATCCAGATCTAGCAATTGCTTTTACTTATAGCATTTGCTAGTCAAGCAATTGCTTTTACTAAAAAGTAATTGCTTAATTTTTATTCATTAGGCTCATTGTTTTGTTAGGAGTAAAAGCGATACTTTTACGACGAATTTGCAGGTTTGCCAGACGAACGATGTGAGTGCGGCAATTACAGACGAATCATAAGAACTTGCTTTTACTCTGAATAAAATATACCTACTATTTTTTCTTTAAACGTCGTTTAATTGTGAAAACATAAAGATACAAAATTATATATTTTATTCATGAGAACACAGCATTACTTTTACTTCCGCTGATATTGGCAACGGAAGTAAAAGATATTTTTTCTTCCGCGACCGCTTTCTGACAGAAAAGCAGAACTTTAACGTCAAGAAATTAGTAGAAAAAGTCAGGTTTATTGACGTTTGAAAAAAAGGTTATTCTCTGTTAAGTAAATAGTTAGATATTCGATATTGCCGGTGACCGATAAAGTTAGGAGACCTTTCGTGGCTTCACAAAAAATCAATAATGTATATGAAGAAAAACAGCGCCTATCATAAATTTTATCCTAAATCCTTCATATAGTCAAAAATGTTTTCTATTCCCATAAAAAGTCATGTATGGGTAAGTGTTTCTATTTAATTTCACATAACTTACCTTGGATGCAACAACCTTCTCAGTTCTCCTCAGTTGAACTGAATTAAGATCCTGTATGCTGATGGCTGACAAAGGCTGCATTTTTTTTGCCTTTTCTTGGTTGTGGTTAATCGTGCTCTGTTTTAAAATGGTGGTTTGAGTTAAATCACCTTAAAAAAAGATAATAATAATTATTATAAACGCCTTTTATTATGATAAATAAAAAAAATAAAATAAAAAGACTACTAATAACAGTCAGACAAGCAAAAGCGAGGCGCAGTCTAGCCACAAAGTCTACTCTACTGAACCCTTCACTGCTTGTTAAAATAATAATAAAAAAAATATAACGAACTATGAATACACAGATATTATACAAATATCGTAGAAAGGAGAATATAATTATTAGTTCAAATTCTTAACTTTCTAGAAAGAAGAAAAATACGCTGCATTCTAACCTGCTGGAGAAGATCAAAGCATTGATACAAATAATAATTATTAACAAAGTTGTTTCTTTTGAAAATTGAGTAGATTTTTTTTATATAATAATAATAATAATAATAATACATTTATTATTCCAAAAATAAACAACTAAATTACAAATACATGTATAGGTACTATTTACAATTAATGGAATAATAGGCCTGCTTGCAGCGTCCCTCCCGATGGAAGGTGCTGTTAAAGCCCTATAAAAAATAAAGAAAAAAATGCCTAATCATATAAACAAAATGTACCAGCAATAATTCCTCTATGTAGATAATACACCATTATAAAAAAAAAATAAAGACATGAGATATTATCTCATTAAAATGTAGGTAAGTAGCAAGAAAAAGGGTATTTATAGAACTGTTATTGTAATGGCATTTAAAAACCTAAAGAGAGGAAGATTGAGTAATTGAAAGAGAGAGAGAGAGAAAGAGGGAAATAGGGAAAGAAAGGGAAAGAGAACGAGAGCTAGAGAGAGCGAGAGAGAAAGAGAGGGAGAGAGACGAGAATTAATGTCGCTGTGCGCATAGAAATGAATTCATTATTGGTCAAGCAATACAACCTTAATTTTTTTTTTAAACTTAAAGCACTTTGTGAGAAATCGGTTATTTTGTTTATAAGATGAGCTACATTGTAGAAAAATGATTTTTTAAACATTTCTTTATTGTGAGATCATATGGTCAAAAGATGTTTCTAGCGTATGTTTAGATTATGTACGTCCGTCCGGAATTTAAGCTTGTTGTAGAGATAAGGAGGGCTTTAAAATTTAATTACTTTTTAATACAGGCGCAGTGAGTGGAGAATTCGTCTATTAAACATATTTAGTCAGCCCAGCTCGCGAAGTTTATGTGATACCCTTTGCCTACGTCTTATTCCACACACCAGTCTTATACAAGAATTTTGAAGTTCTGCAACCGCCTGTTGTCAACTAAGTTTAAAAAGGGGCCATAAATGTTGTCCGAAAAGTTGCAATGGGACAGGACTAATGAATCGCATAGTTCCATTTTCGTTTTTTGAGAAAGATAATGTCTGTGAGAGTAAATCATTTTTAACATGGAAAATCCCGTTTTTAAACATTGTGTTACATGCTCTCTAAATTTTAACTTGGTGTCGACAATAAGACCCAAGTTTTTTATATGTTCTTTAAAGGGAATAACTTCGGAACCGATTTTTAAGTTTATTACGTTTAACAAGGCATTTCTATGGTTTTCGTTACAAAATAGTAGAGCTATGGATTTGGTGGGATTAATTTTAAGTAGATGATTGGACGTCACGTCCAAGAGGCCATTTAAATCCTCATTTAGTTTAGTGATGACAGTGTGGACCTCATTGAGCCTAAATGATAAGTATATTTGCGTATCATCCGCATATAAATGATACTTTGAGTATTTTAAATATTTGATAAAGTTTGAGGCAAAAATGCTGAATTGCAATTTAAATTTATAACTGTCAAGTAAAACCATTTTATTGGGTAAAGAGTTATACTATTTTACTGAATTGTAGGTAAATGGTCTCCAAAACATGGTACTCGAATGCTTGAGGCACCGTCAATTTATTAGGAAACCTCATGTCACGGGAATGTATATTTTCACGAAACACAAACCTACTTTTTTGAAGAAAGAGATATAGCCGAATTATTAAGACTTAACTAAGAAATTTCCTAAATGTAAAGTTCTACGGTTGTTCACTACTGAGATTTTTAAACGTATGAAAAATATGATCAAAATTTCAAAAATGAGGCGTGAGCATGTATTCTGTACTTTCTGTGTTCTATTCTTATTAGCGACATTAAGGCATGGCCCATAAATGAAATCACGATATTTAAAGCTGGACAATACGAGACTTTCACAGATCATTTTGCGCAATTTAAAATTAAGGAAATGACGGTTGTTTTATAATACTCTTAAAGGCATATACAGACTTTTGAATTAGTTTTTTGACATACTCCCTAAACCTTAGTTCAGTATCCAAGATTATACCCATATTTTTAGCTGTTTTATCTACGAGGAGCCTAACACGATCAATAAATATATTGCTATTATTTTTCACAAAAAGATACATAGATTTATATATTAAAAATATTGAATGTAAGCCTAGAAGACAAAATGGAATGAATAAAGGTACCATTAAGCATCGAGTTGGTTGGCCTTCATAGTTAAGAAAACCACGCTGCTTAGTTAATGATATACATACTTCAGCCTGTTCATTTTATATTGAGAAAGATGAAAGAAAGTGTTTCTTTCAAATCGCTTATAGAAACCCAATCCGTCAGACTGGCTCGCTGTGTTTCCCACCCAAGGCAAATAAATCTAGTTGCTATTAGGACATATAAAAGGCCAATACTATAAATTCTCTTGACAAACTTTTGGTGGCTACTACTTACCATTAAACTCTGGCAAAGGTGGCGGCGGCGGTCCCATTGGAATCTTTCCCTCCTGTTTCATCTCCCCATTCTCCTCATCTCTTTTATCCTCTCCATTCATCATCCTGATACCATCATCCCTCCCTTCGTTCTTCTTCTCCCCGCTGATGATGCTTTTGAGGTACTCGGAAGGCTTGACGAGTTTGTTTGGATCGCCACCAGGGAAGCTTGGTGGAACGAATGGTAACACCCGTTGTCTGTTCACGGGGGTAGCTGCTATAGAGTTGGTCGAGTATTGTCGCGTCTCTTCGTCATTGAGGCTGACGATTGTAAGGTCGGAACATGAGGAGTTTAGGCGACGTGCAGCTGAAATAAAGAAATTGGTTATGGTAGCTTTATAAACAAATGGAAAATGGAAAGTTATCGATTATAGGTTTGTTCCAGCCACACAAGAAAATCGTTCGAGAACGGTAATTTCCAGTCGCTCAACTTGTTTATCATTGCAACAATTGATCGCTAAGTTAGCTTAAGGGACTATACAGGGTTATGATATAGAAACTATTATACATTTTGTACTACTTATCCGTATTACTCGTTGAATGGACTTCTTAAGCGTATCTGACGAGTTGGGTTTAGAGTTATAAATTAAATTTTTGATGTAGCCCCACAAAAAAAAAGTCCAGTGAGTTAAGTTCGGACCATCTGGGTGGCCACTCCATTGACCCCCGTTAATTCACCGCCCCAGAAAAATTGTATTTAAGTACTATGAGCAGCATAATGTGGGGAAGCAACATCCTGTTAAAACCATAAGCTTAAAGTTGGTAATTAGGAATATTATCATCTGGGAATAAAGTGGCAAGAGCTAGAACCAGATCATTTCGAAGAATATTTAAATATTTTTCTCCAGTGAGGTTCCCATCAAAGAAAAATGGCTCGATTACCCTATTTTCAACATTGCCTGCACAGACATTAACCTTTTTATTATACAGGGTATGATTTTTTATGAACCAGTGAGGTAGTTTTGTCTATTAACCTGGCCATGTAAAGAAAATGTAGCTTCATCTGAAAAATAAATTCTTTGGACAATAATTGTAACGTGCGTGATTATATGTTGTCTTAATCATTACGTAATAAAATTGCTCTCGCCTATCAGGATCATTGTCCAATAACTCTTGTATGATTACTGGTTTGTAGAGATGAAACTTTTATTGTATGTAATTGAAATAAAAATATACAGGATCTTTAATAAAGAAGGATATTTAATGTACCTATCGATATGGTTTATGAGCAGAGCTGTCGGTAATTGAATTAAAAAATAATTGAAAAATCGTGTTCAATTACTTTTTAGTAATTGAATTACTGTAATTGAATTACTTTTTGAAAATAGTAATTATAATTGATTTTCCAATTAATGTGATAAAGTAATTGTAATTGGTTTTAAGAAATCTGAGGTAATTGAATTACTTAAAAGTAATTCAATTATTTGTAATTTAATTATTTTATAAAGTAATTGAATTACCCCCAAATAATTCAATTACATAAAAAGTAATTTAATTACTCCCAAATAATTCAATTACATAAATTTTGTCAAATTCAAGCTACCGTGGAAAAATTGTTCCAAAACTTTCTAGAAGACGATCTAACGGAAAGTATCACGACGTTTATTTTTGAAAAAACACAGGATTTGAATTTAGAAGATGTCGTTGTTATTATTGGTCAATTTGTTAAAGGTAACTAGGTACTAGGTAAATTAGGAGAGCAAGTTTAACCATAAATTTCGAAATTTTTTAAATTTATTTCTATAATAAAGTGTGATAGTAGGACCTACTGCTATTAAAATTACAACTCTTTTTTTGTAAAATGTAAAAAAGTAATTCCATTGCTCATATTATACTAATTCAATTTTAAAAATGTAATTAAATTTTAAAAATGTAATTCAATTACCAAATTGTAAATCAATTACCAGAATATAATTCAATTATAAAAATGTAATTGAAATACCAAAATGTAATTCAATTGCTTACCAGAATGTAATTAAATTACTCAGAGTAATTTATTTGCCAAAAAAGTGCCTATAATTTATAGATTCGGGGTAATTCAATTACTTTAAGGGTAGTTCCATTACTATAAAGTAAGGAATCAATTACTTTTAGTGGGTAATTGGTAATTTAAATATTTTTATCATACTGTTAGTAGTATGGTAATTGTAATTTATGCCTTTTTCGGAGGGTAATCATTAATGGCAATTGAATTACTTTTGATGAGTAATTGCGACAGCTCTGTATGAGGAACATTAGCGAAGGGCAATAAAGTAGTAAAACTATGAATTCATTTTGCAGCTAATACTACTAGTTGGAGAAGAGAGTTTCCACAATGCCTTTGTAGGCGGTGCCCTTTGGTAAATAAACCGGTATACAAGAGGCACAGTGCAACTATATGGTTGCTGTTGCTACGAAATCCCCATTTGGCAAATGGCCGCCTGTTATACATCCTTTCATAATTTAAATAGTTCTTAGAAAATTACTTTCTTGTTAATCAAACCATTAAATATTGTCACACATGAGTTTACTTACACTAAACAAATAACAATAAAATGGGTGGGTTTGTTATCATGTCATCTGGTTAATATATAACCAGATTTTTATTAGATTTCTACTTTGTTTAATAAAATTTTCTCATATTGCTATTCGGATAACTGTTTTTCTCGGATACCAACTGTTTAGACAGCCACTAGATAGTTTACTTTTGTTTGAAATTGGCAATAATTAGGTACAAAGTGATTGCTTCATATGGAGTCGTTTAAATTTAAATAAATATCCGCATTAGAACTGGTTAAAATTGCGGTTGTGGCTGGGGCAGATGTAATAAAAAGCGCTAAGTGCAAATATTAAATGAAATTAATGGAATTTATGCAATATAATTATCTGCTAAGAATTTCAAAAACATTTGTTACTTTTTAAACGACTAACGGGGGTCGCAGTATTGCCACCAAATCAACATTGGATTTTTTCAAAATGGCAGTATAATTTTATCAGAATTTTAGCAAAACCTCAAAAAAAGTAGCCTACAATTTTTTATCACTATATTGCTGTAAATTAATATTTTTTAATCGAAGCGAAACCGAAACTTAAGAAGTTTATTGTATTACTGAAAGAACCCCGCACTTATCTTATGGAAAATGGCCCTGGGTTAAATTTTCTAAATTTTTAGTATGTTGTAGAGAATGCCATTCTGATCAAAAGTGTTCATGACCACACCGCCGACCAGTTTTTGAGATACAGGGTGTCCAAGTTGCAAAATATGAATTCTCAATACATTATATTTTAGTAGTTTATAATATGAATTATTTTGTTTTTCTAAATTTTTGATGACCCTGTCGTAGATAGGATAGTATACTATGAAAATAATTAAAATTTTTTATTATATACCGGGTAAGTGACGAAAATAAATTAATATTTTTTGCTTAAAGTGTCTTACTTACATGTTTGCTATTGATTTCCCTTTTCCTATGACCAGTTCTGTAGATATATACAGCGTCAAACAGACTTAAAACTCAAAATATTAGCAAATAAAATAACAATTTTTTTAAATTTCAATATAATTTGTCATGTAGGTTCACTTTATGGTTAAAAATAAATATATTTAATGCTATACAGGGTGTTTCGAATAATTAGGGTATTCTAACACTGTATTGCAAATAAAAAATATATATATAAAAACTATGAACAATTTATTATATCCAAATTATTTTATCCAAAAATAATAAGTAGTCCCCTAATTATTCGAAACACCCTCTATAGCATTATATACAGGGTGTCCCGAAATTAGCTGACAATATTTTAAGGAGATAAAGTACATCCAAAATAAGACTAATACCCTCTATTAATATACCTTCAAAAACGCTTCGTTATGGGGCTAGAGCCCCCGAATTGGAGCTATGATAAGCAGTTTTTTCACAATATCTCAAAAACCGATTAGGGTATCGAAACAAAATTTGATACATGTTTTACCCATGGCAAGACGCAATAAACGATTTAATTAGTTTGACTTTATTTCTTCCAGTGGCGTCCCACTGGATAGGTAGTTGGGAGGACATTGCCCTAAGTTTTTTATTTTTAGGATTTTTTAACTTCAGGTGCAATTTTTATAAGCCTTGAAGTCTTTTGTTGAAAAAAGGTACTCTTGTTTCATTGAGGTAGGATTCACCATTTTCCAGTAAAATCGATTTTAAAATTTTCGGTTTTTTGAAATCCGGTGAAAAGGCAAAGGTTTTTTTTGCATATCTCAGCAAACACTTAATATTAAAACATGTTCTACTGGCGACAAGGCATATGTATTAAAGGTTGTTACTTTAAAATATTTTTCCAGTGACATCGCAGCCTTAACTAAATATTATTATTTTTTTTTTATAGTTTTAATGTAATTTTTTTTTATTTTAAATTTTTTGTTAATAAAACCTGCTATTATTGTAATTAGACCGAATGTAACGTTTTTAAATTAAACACATTTTTAGATTCCTTTGTTTTTTAAATATTTATTTTCATGGAGATTTTAAGATAGTTTTAAAATAAAACTAAAAAGAATAACAAATTGCAAATCAAACTTGATTGTGAACCACACGGCAAACTAATTCTTAAGCAAGTACCAGTCATGTGTCCCCAAAAATAATAATCAAGGGGCCAAGCTATGGCTACCAATCCACCTGGTAATTTTCTTCAAGTCAATTCCTCACTTGACGTCCGTAGTGAGCTGGTGCCCCATCGTGTTGAAAGAAGTGCCCTAAACGTAAATCCAGTGGCACATTATCTAATAAATCCCCAAGTTGATTATGTATTATTATTATTTGTCCCTAGTAGATCTTCTAATAAATTGCATGTTTTAATATATTAAGTGTTTGCTGAGATATGCAAAAAAAAACCTTAGCCTTTTCACCGGATTTCAAAAAACCGAAAATTTTAAAATCGATTTGATTGGAAAATGGTGAATCCTACCGCAATGAAACAAGAGTACCTTTTTTCAACAAAATAGTTTAAGGCTTCTAAAAATTTCACCTTAAGTTAAAAAATCCTACAAATAAAAAACTTAGGGCAATATTCTCCCAACTACCTACCCAGTGGGACGCCACTGGAAGAAATACAGTTAAGCTAATTAAACCATTTATTGCGTCTAGCTATGGGTAAAACATGTATCAAATTTTGTTTTGATACCCTAATCGGTTTCTGAGATATTGTAAAAAAACTGCTTGTCATAGCAATTCGGGGGCTCTAAGCCCCATAGCGAAGCGTTTTTGGAGGTATATTAATAGAGGATTTTAGTCTTATTTTTAAATGTACTTTATCCCCTTAAAATATTGTCAGCTAATTTCGGGACACCCTGTATATTTATTTTTAACCATAAAATGAACTTACATAACAAATTTTATTGAAATTAAAGAAACATTGTTATTTTATTTGCTTATTTTTTGAGTTTTGAGTCTGTTCGACGCTGTATATCTCCAGAACTGGTCATAGGAAAAAGAAAATCAATAGCAAACATGTAAGAAAGATACTTTAAGCAAAAAATATTAAAAAATAACGAAATTTAACCATCCATTTTTAATATACCGGGTGATTTATAAATACATGCATTTTTATGTTATTTTTCTATCGCTTATCATCGGAAACACCCTTTATAACCTTGATAATTATATATATTTAAAAGAATACGATAAACGGCAAGTAGTACATAAAGAAATATCTACAAAATTTCTTTCAAAACTAATAAAAAAAATATTAACTTTTTTGAGTTACCCTGTATAAATATAAATAATATAAACTCTGATAGCTTGCTCCAAGCTAATGTCATCTACAGTATTACTTTGTAAACATTTAATTTAATGCCGAAAATACAATGATTTAACAAAAAATATTAAATCATTTTCGTCATTCACCCGGTATATAATAAAAACATTAAACTATTTTTATAGGATTCTATCCTATCTACGACAGGGCCATCAAAAATTTAGAAAAACATAAGGAATTCATATTATAAACTAGGAAAATATAATATATTGAGAATTCATATTTTGCAACTTGGACACCATGTATCTCAAAAACTGGTCGGCAGATATTGTTGTGGCCATGAACACTTTTGATCAGAATGGCATTCTCTACAACATACTAAAAATTTAGAAAATTTAACCGAGGGCCATTTTCCATAAGATAAGTGCGGGGTTCTTTAATTTATTTTATATAGGACGAGATCGATCTTGGAAACGGATTGAACTCTTCCCACTAAAAAAAAAAGACAGAGAAAAAATCAATTATTTCAATAGACAACACTGCCTACGAACCCACCCAAAGTTAGCCGAATGCCTTTTTTTCCTACGAGCCACCGTTTCTGAGATATAATGATTAAAAAAGTTGTAAAAGTTGCTATCGCCATAATGCACACGTTTTTACGCCACCTATGAGGTAGTGTAATTAGCGCGTTTTTTTTAACGTGGTTTCCCCTGTAGGCCTACTCCACGGGTTAGTTGTGATCCTGTTTAGTTTAAAACTATTGCAAAATAACGGAAATTAACAAAGATTGGAAAAGATAAAAGCGATGTAAATTAAAAAAAGTGGTGAAGTTTATTCGTCTGATTCGTGACCTTCAAACTATTCTTCTTGTTCTTCTTCTTAATATTCTTCTTGTTCTTGTTCTTCCTCATCTTCTTCTAATTTTTGTTCTTCTTCATCTTCATTCTGGGTGCAAGTAAATTGCGTCAATAGCGATGTATCTCGTGTCACCTCGTTGGAATCAAACGAATCCTCTACTGTTAGTGATTCTACATTAGAGCACGACCGGCCTTGACAATTTGTAAATGCCAGCAGAGAACAAAATGGTCCGACTTTTTTGCAACCACATTTAGCACTGCATCTCTTTTTGCCGTTGCAAAAAAAACTACCTGCTTAGATGTGCATCGATATGCATGTTTCGTTAAAAATACTAAAAATAAAAAACAAGTTCAATTCTTGTCTTCCTCCAACCTCAGTTGCTGCTTATCAACATATTTTTCGGGTATATTACCAAGTTCAAGTGTGGCTTGGTTATCAGCTAGACCCTACAGACTGGGGTTGGAAGTTGGTCAACAATACATTAGAACCAGTTCATACTTTACTCCCTCCTGCGCCGAAAAAACTGCTGAACACAATTTTTTGCAACTGCAATAAGGAATGCAGTGCTAAATGTGGTTGCAAAAAAATCGGACTGTTTTGTTCTCTGGCATGCACAAATTGCCAAGGCCGGTAGTATTCTAATGTAGAATCAGTACCAGTAGAGGATTCGTTTGATTACAACGAGGTGACATGCGATACATCGCTATTGACGCAATTTACTTGCACCCAGAATGAAGTTGAAGAAGAACAAGAATTAGAAGAAGAAGATGAAGAAGAACAAGAAAAGAAGAATATCAAGAAGAAGAACAAGAAGAATAATTTGAAGGTCACGAATCAGGCGAATAAACTTCACCACTTTTTTTAATTTACATCGCTTTTATCTTTTCCAATCTTTGCTAATTTCCGTTATTTTGCAATAGTTTTAAACTAAACAGGATCACAACTAAGCCGTGGAGTAGGCCTACTGGGCAAACCACGTTAAAAAAACGCGCTTATTACACTACCTCATAGGTGGCGTAAAAACGTGTGCATATTATGACGATCACAACTTTTACAACTTTTACAACTTTTTGAATCGTTATATCTCAGAAACGGTGGCTCGTAGGAAAAAAAAAGTATTGATACATATTTTATAGATAATTTTATTATCTGTTTTATTTTTGTCTGAGGTATTTTTATGATAAAACTTACCGTTTTGCTGACAATCGCGAAAAACTTATTTTTTTGACCTTTGACCTCGAGTAAAATTTTTTCCAAACACGGGAATGATGGGGAACTTATACATTTTACTTATAATTATATTTTGAACAATTTTACTGATTTTCAGCTTGTTGTAAATTTATGTACCTTCACTATCATTTTTTGGTCTAGATTGGCCGGACTAATGATTGAATGTGAAGTATATTTTTTGTACAAGTCACTACCGTGTATACAAATTTTTGAAAATAATTAAACAATCAATAATCTGATACTTAGGCATAATCGTATTATTTCATTATTGAAGCGTGTTTGCAGACACAATGCGGTTTGATTTTTATGTAAGTAAAGATTTTTTTAATAATATTTCCTGCATCAAGTCTTCCATGAAAATTAAAAATTAACGATTCGGAAAACATTAATGCCGCTACCGGTTCATGTTTCACATGTAGCAAAACTAGGAAAATCACCAGAAATAACTAAAATAATAGGGCGTGGAAACAGCCATTTCATTAAGTCATATCTGCAACTCGATCAAGTTTATCACGAAAACATTATTAATGATTAATGAATGATGATTTAACAAACTACAAAGAAAGCTATCCGGAAGCTATTAGAAGAATAAATTTAAAAATTGATACTCACGGTATTTTTTGATATGAGTTCTTAATTTTGAAAATTGTAAATATTATTACTATTTTAGAAGATGCAGGGGTGGATGACATACCGGGTGGTTCGCCCCTCTAACTTTTTTCTTTTTTAAGACAATGGAATAAAATTCGGGGGATTTGTATACGACATAAAACTGCATTTTTTGACAGGTGACTCAACATTATGGAACTTTCTCGATTTTTAAATGGGACACCTAGTATATTTTTCCTGTTTCTGACTCCATATATATGACATTCTAAATACAACGATGTGTCACTTGTCAGTTTTTGTCACCAAGAAAATATTATTTTTTCCAATTTTATTGTTCTATCTATAGGGCTATGAATACCTTAAAATCACTTATTTCAGTCCTTTAATCTTGGGAAAAATACAATTTTACTATTTTGGGTCCAATGCTATTTGCTATGTAAAATTTAATCTTTAAAGTTGTATAACTCATTTTTCTTAAACGGCAACATGGTGGCTCGTCGGGTTAAGAAAAAAAAAAGATTTTATTACGATTATTTTGATACCATACACTATTAGGTTTTAGAAAAGCTGCCATTAAAAAACTTTAAAAAGTTAACTTGGAACTTTCCTAAAATGAAGCATCTTTTGAGAATAAATTTAGATTTAAATGTATCAAGTAGCCTGTGACCAGCAAAACTGATAAAACAAAATCATGCCTTGAAGAAAATTTACATGCCGACAGCTTCTGCCAAAGTAAATTGGTTTGTTGTTTATAAAGCATGGAAAATAATAGTTTTACAAGGAGTGAAAAAGTTGATTATGTTATTAGTGTTTGGAGAATGTAGGAAGAATTGAACCGATGATGCGCACAAAGATATTTTAATCGACGTCATCCAACCCGGCACTATTAGGTACCCATAACTTGTTCTGAATATGCGAAATGAGCCTGCTGTAAGATAAGAGTTTTTATTATTACCATTACCATGCGAGTATTATAATCGCATCCTTCTGAAACGATTTTCAAGTGTTTCCAGAGTTAAAAATCTGGCAGTTCTGGTATAACACTCAACTCCTCACACATGACCAAAATAATAGTACCTACTTATATTATCTAACAAATACGCATGCGTCACGGGCACGGAATTCAAACGAAAAAGAACGACTACGACCGAACAGCCTCGAAGTTCGGCGGCGTTGCCTTTAAATTTGAATAATGTTTTTAAGATTGCATGTAAGTATACAAAAATTGAACTTTAGAATATTAAAAGTGGGATAGACCCTTTTGTAGTCTTCAAGGCACAAAACTCCAACGCTGGTTGCCTGTACGTGGCGGAACAGAATGCACGCAACGTGTCCCGATTATTCCCTGGCCACCTTGCAATATCGGTAATAAAGATAACTTTTTATCGAGGTATACTAACTGGATTCTTTTCGAAGTTTATTGCAAAACCTATTCAAAATCTCAAGATTTCGAAAGATTTCTCGTTTTGCATATTTTTGTCTCCTCTCACGGGATTCTCGCAGAAAAAACTCTCGTCTCGTCTCGCAGGAGACCGGACCACTCTCGTCTTGTTCTCGTCTAGCGAGAACGGGACGAGACGAGAAAAAGCAAGACGAGAGTGAAACACTAATCCGATGGCTTCCGGAGATATCCGAAAAAAAACTTAAATATCAATTTTAGTTTTTGTTTTTTTTTTACAACAAAATACTGATTATTTTGAAGAACGAAGAGCACTTTCTTATGGCAATTTTCTTATGCTCTTCCGGGAAATAAGTTCATTTTTCAGATACGACGTTTCGTTTTTTAGATAACCACATCAACTTAATTTTTTTAAATGCGAATCTGAACTTTTCTTGAGTATCTTTTAACTTCCCAAAACTAATTGGTCACTAAATTGCGAGGGCTATTTTTTAAGATAATTTTTATGTTCCTGAACTTATCTCCGATTTCTTCCAATTTAAGACTAATAAAACCAATATGGAGTATGGCCTTTGTTGAGACCTGACATTCAACATTTTTCAAAAAAGTGGGATTTAAATTGCCCTTGTTGATAATACCATGCGAGCAAAAATTATTTGCATCCAAGAGGGCCTTGCATCTAAGGACGTAATGCTTAGCCGTAGAGCTTAATACCTGTTGGGTGTCAGTAACTACCTGAATTAACAATCAATCAGTTATTCCGTCATTTTTGACAGTCGTGTTACAAGTATTTTGATTCATCGCTAATTTTTTCAATTTCTTGAACAATTCACACAATAAGCTTTACGGAACAGCACAAAAAATTCATGGTTGAAGCGTATTTTCGAAACAAGGTTAGAGTAAATGGTGAGTGGCAATACAATCCAGGTTTGTGCATGGACGATTTTCACGAACATTTTCCTAACGTTGCTTTTATTGCTGGGGATTTTTATCATTGCCTGAAAAGAACCGTGGCTATGTTTATGGAAACAGGGTCTATACAACACAAAAAAGGAGCAGGACGACCATCTGTAAGAACAGAAGAACTTGTTGCAAACGTTCGTGAAATAATGCAAAATACGCCAACAAATTGTATAAGACGCCTGTCCCAAGAAGTAGGAAGATCTTATGGAACATGCAGGACTATTCTTAAGAAGCAGCTAAATTTATTTCCTTATAAAGTGCAAGTACATAGGTATTCCAATTTTGTAAACAACAAAAATAAATTTGGGTTTGTCCACTTATTTTATTACTCATTAGTTTGGCATATCATGTCATAATATGAATTTGACAAAATTTTAACCTAGATTTGGTTAGATTTATCGTCCCCATAATATCATTGTGATCTAAACCAAGCCCTAATTTTTCTAATCCAAGCCCTCTTTGATGCAAATAATTTTTGCTCGCACTGTATTTAATACACGAAACATACCTAGTAGGTATTTAAAATAATGTATTTTTTTGAGGAGAATAAGAATTGTCTTAAGAAAGTACGTTTACAATTTAGTGATAAATGTGATGCTTTATTGTTTTGGGATTAACATAAACAATTTAAATCCCACTCTGATATCTTTTTTGAAAAATTTTGAATTAGGTCTTAATAATATTGTGTATTGTCACGCCACCGTCCCAGTACTACTGCCGATCCGCGACCCATAAAATAAACAATAGTTACCAGGAAAACGCATCCATAGTGCAGTAGACATAAGGAAGTGTAGATTTGGGTGGCCGCTATAAAAAAAAAATATGGAAACTCTGGCACGTCACATCACAGAACTAGAAAAAAATATTTTATAAATGTTCCAAAAATATCCAAACTGTCCAAACATGTACGAAACGAATATTTACTACCCCCCCGTGCAATCGACGTCGCGGCCGCGAAGCAACTAGTTGTAAATCCAATCTTAATTACAAAAGAAAGGGGGGAGATTGTACGAAGATATCATAAAGTAAATCTAAGCTGAAGAGAAAGAAGAAAAGAAAACACATGAGGAGATTTAATGAATATTCGTGTAATTGCACTCATGAACGATCATACCGTTCGTTGAGGAATCGAATGAAGAAAATAATTATTGTTCGTAGAACGGTGCTTTTTTATTGGTTTCGTTTACATCGTTGCGTAATTTAATTTAAATGATACAATTATTTTTTATCTCTGAAATGTATATTGGCCTTTAGCTAATTATTCTGAAACATGTGGCACCAATATACAGAGTTATGATAGAGAGACGGAACAGCCTAGTGTTTTATTTATTTTTATAACACATATTAAGTTACACATTATTCAAGTTCTATTAGGTACCAAATTTCAAATTAAAATTCCTTGTCATTTATAAGTAAAGGGCGGAATATTTTGTCAATTTTTATAATAAAATGCATATTTTAATAATAAGTTATTATTATAAGAGCACATTTTTATGTTTTTGGCTTTTTCAAAAAATTCAAAACGTTAAAGGTTTATTGTCCAGTTCGGTACTTATTTCAGGGATTTTCCAATCTGAGGATTATAATAATAATTATTATTATATTTACATTTTGGTTATACACAAGGTATTTATTGGGGGTTTCCGGAGTTTGCAGGTCTGTTGTTAGGGGTTGTTTATTGTCACTTTATAATGAGTTATTATTACCTGCTTAACAAACTGTATTTATAACGATTTGTAATATATACCTCTGGTAAATAAACCTTTGGTAAATAAATTAATTTCAAATGTAAAAACAGTGTTTCTAAAAGCAACTCTAAGAGTGCAGTTATATAAGGAGAGATTACCAGGATTTCGTTTACCTACAGAACCTGTAATTACCCGGTAGGGAACATGGATTAAGGTCGCAACATTCTACGCAGAGCATTTCGAAGCCATTAAAGAACTAATTTTGGATTTAGATGACGATTCGCAGTGTGTTGTGCAAAGTAAAGAGTTGTTAAAAATTGCAAGTGTAGTAAAAGATCTTGTTTTTATTAACGTTAGTTTCAGTTTTACATCGGGCATAATATCCTCGTTGGAGAGTAAAAATTTAAGTTTAAGATACTCAATTAGTATTGTTGAAACTTTTTCAGCTAAATGTAACAATATTCCCGGAAAAGTAGGAGGTCAAGTAAGCAACCAATTAGATGTAACTGTAAAAAAGAATGAAGGATTTAAATACTAACTTAACTGCAGTAATAAGCATTTATCCATCCATCCAACGAAGTCGTATCTTGGCCTTATATTTTGCTACCTAAGTTGCAATATTGTCCGATTACATTAGTAGATGTTGAAAGAAGCTTCTCTTTGTATAAACTATTTTTACTAATAGAATTTTTTGAAAATTTTGAAAAATATTTAGTAATGTGTAAAATGCCTTTTATACAATTTTACGTTAAAAAAAGTTTTATTATTCTTTGCTTTTTTTGCATTTTTTTAAAAATAATTTTCTAGAACCCAATATGTTTTTTTACCTCATTTTACTAAAATAAATTAGGAAATAGGGCATACTAGTATGCCTATTTGGTAAAAAATACAAAAAACTGCATATTTTAAAGACAAATAATTCATATATATGCGCATATTTTGGCCGAATTTAGGTGCATATTATAATCCGCCCTTTATTTATGAGATATTAATAAAACAAAAATTAATTTACTTGAAAAATTTAAAAACAAATTGTCCATCTTTAATACTTTTTCGTCAATAAGTGCTCAAAATGTGGCCCATTCATAATTTAATAATATCCTCAACGCAAGTCAAACTCGTTTTGAACATTTAAAATTTCTTTGGGGAAATTAACCTATATTCGTGTCCAGGGGCGAACCCAGGAAAAAAGTTAGGGCTGGGAGTGGTAAACTCCCAACCATATTTTTAATAAACGAAAGATGCATATACATTTCTCCTGAAAGAATAAAATTTAATAAATACCTTTAAATAGAAAAAAGAAAAGCACGAAGTCTTTGTCCACAAATTCTTTGCCCACAAATTTTATTGTTCGAATAGCTAGGCGAACCTAGGATCACATCGACATGTTTCGAGTGTAGAAACACTCATCATCAGGAAAACAAAGTTAAAGGTAAAATGCTGATGTTTTTAGCAAAAGAGAAAATAATAGTGAGAATGAGCAGTAATGGACCTTTTAATGGTGTACAAGGGGTGTAAAATTGAGTAGTCAAAAGACCGAAAATGAGGACTCCAGCATACTGAAGAAACGAGCGTTAGTGCAAAAGCACACTGGGCCGTGTGGAAAATGAGGGGAGTAAAAGAAAAAATTTCAAAAAATTTAGGGAGTTTTGAAAAACTTATTTGTAAAATTCATTATTACAGTACCTACTGAAAAATCTTGAGTTTTATTAAGCCCTATTAGAAACATGTGAAAGTATCGGAGTGAAATTGAAAGAAAAAGAAAAAGGTTTTTTTTTTTAAAAAGACGAAGCATTTTTAAAAAAGAGGTAGATTAGCTTACCTTTTGGTTTAAAGTAAAATTCTGTTGGGGTACCAGGCTTTTTACGGCCCAGTTACCCCCGCAGTGGTCAAATCACACACATTTGGTGAAAAAATTAAGTGATTTTAAAAAAAAATTAAATAATAAAATTTGAGTTCCCGGAGAATTTCTGCTGTAACCAGCACGTGGCAGATGGGAAATGAACTTGAACTTGCCATTGTAAAAGGGGGGAACAAATGACAAGTGTTTTGGCGGTCAAATTGAAGAATCCTCGAGTATGCCAAGAGTTTTTTAAAAAAGTTTTAAAGGAGAAAAGTTCAATTAAGGTTCAAAATTGCTTAAAATACTAAAAATAACTAGAAAAACAAGATAAAATCAATACAATCCCTATAGAATAAAAAGGAATTTCATTTAGAAATATGTTGCTGAAAGGTTTGAAAATAGGCATCATAAGTATTTGTGTGGCGACCCCTGTTGGTTGGTTTACAATTGGTAAAAGTGTAACTCAGTATTTCGACAAATTAAAAAGTAACTATCACAGTGCCAGCTATGAGTAAAAGGTAATAAATAATAGACATTTTGTTTTGTCGGTAAGATAGATGTAATAACGTGGATATGGTAAGAGTGCTGGGGGTAACTGGGCCGTAAAAAGCCTGGTACCCCAACAGAATTTTACTTTAAACCAAAAGATGCTTCGTCTTAAAAAAAAAAAAAAAAAACAACCTTTTTCTTTTAATTTCACTCCGATACTTTCACATGTTTCTGATAGGGCTTAATAAAACTCAATTTTTCAGTAGGTACTGTAATAATGAATTTTACAAATAAGTTTTTCAAAACTCCCTAAATTTTTTTAAATTTTTTCTTTTACTCCCCTCATTTTCCACACGGCCCAGTGTGCTTTTGCACTAACGCTCGTTTCTTCAGTATGCTGGAGTCTTCATTTTCGGTCTTTTGACTACTCAATTTTACACCTCTTGTACACCATTAAAAGCTCCATTGCGGCTCAATCTCACTATTATTTTCTCTTTTGCTAAAAACATCAGCATTTTACCTTTAACTTTGTTTTCCTGATGATGAGTATTTCTACACTCGAAACATGTCGATGTGATCCTAGGTTCGCCTAGCTATTCGAACAATAAAATTTGTGGAGAAAGACTTCGTGCTTTTCTTTTTTCTATATAATTTAACTCCACTTTGAGTATGGACTACTTCTTCAAAATACCTTTAAGCTATTTGCGACAAAAAGGCCTCTTAGGCCATGGTAACTTTTAGTTTTATAGGCTTTAGGCTTTCCGCCGAATTTATTTTAAACAGACGGGGTCCTATGTCTATAAATATGCAAAAGAGTGAGGCCATGTAGCCGGTTTTCCGCAGAACTGTTTCTTAAATAATTTTTGAGTGTTCGCAAAGTCGAGAAACTTTTCGCAATAAAAACAAGCAATATAGTTAATAGAGTCAACTTATTCTAAAAATAAAGCGTTTCGCCAGTTGACACCCGCATGTGACATTAACAGCTGATATTGGTTTCTTCCCAGTTCAGTATTATTGGGCCGTAGCAAACTTACAGCTGGTTTCACAGACTAAATTTTCTTGGTGTTTATAATTTAAGTTAAACGGTGAGTAAAATAAACTAGTTTAGGTTAATTAACTCGCCTATTTTCAATAACAAACATTTTATTTATCATCATTAGCTATTATAAATTTAATATTGTTATTTGGCATTTTGGCTACGCCGCGAACGTTAATTATAATATGGAATCGCAGCATTGAACGCAAAACATTAAACCCCAAAACGCTCCCGTTGGGTGCGCCACTGCTCATGTCTTATTCGTGGTTTCAACTCCACCACATTTGACAAGCAATAAAAATGTGAAATTTGGTACTTATGTAATTATGTATAACTTAATTTGCACTCTAAAAAGAGTTAATAAAAAACTAGGGTTGCCATTTAATAGTTATTAATACTATAAGGGATGTAAATATACGTACATCACGTGAAGTATATAACATTTTTTCTCCTCTCCGCAGAATTTATTCTTAGATTTATAATAATTTAATTCGATACTTTTCGTATGAAATTATGGACAGCTTTGACCGGTTTCTATAGCATCAAAAGCATGGTTATTAACAACAACGTCAAGCTGACAGTTTATTATCAAAAATTGATATAAATTGAAATTATTGATTTGTATAACAGCCAAATAGATATAGAAGAATCAGCAAATATCGCTTGTCTGTCGCTGCTGCCAGAAAAATCAAGGAAGAGGTATGAAGCAACGTATCAATACTTCAAGAAATGGTGCCAAACAAAGACTGCTACTGCAGTTTCAGAAACCGTGCTTTTGGCGTACTTTCATGAAACATCTGCTCTATTAAAGTATCCATCAAGTTTATGGTGTGAATATTCCATACTGAAGTCCACCCTTTTCAAAAAGGAAAACATAGATATTTCCAAGTATCCTTAAGTTCGAGCATTTTTAAAAAGAAAAAATTACTGATATAAACCCGAAAAATCTAATGTGTTTGACAGAGAAGATGTAAATAAATTCCTGTTTGAAGCCCCCCATGATATTAAATTAATGTTAAAGGTTGTAATGATAATGGGAATTGCTGGAGCGTGCCGTTCTAGTGAACTCTGTGAAATGAAAATGGGCAATGTTGAATTAATGCATGAAGTCATATTTGTTACCATTCCTGATTTCAAAAATGGAATCGCACGTAAATTTATAGTGACTAAAAGTGACGATGAGAAGGTTTGTTATTTCAAAATAGTTCGAAATTACATTGATCCCACATGACGAATTTTAATCCTCGCTTCTTCATGCGATATCAAAATGGAAAGTGCTTAAACCAGCCTGTCGGGAAAAACTCGATTTCTTCAATTCCAAGTAAAATTGCTAAATTGCTGAACTTTCAGAACTTTAGGGAGAATACTGGACACTCCCTTAGAAGAACGTCGGCCACTTTATTAGCGAATACTGGAGTTGATGTCTTAGCCCTCAAGCGACATGGCGGATGGAAATCAGCAACTATTGCGGAAAGTTATGTAGCGGAGAGCGTCAACAATAAAAGGGAAGTTGCAAATAAAATTTTATACAATATAACGGAGCCAAAAGTCTCCCGCAGTACTTCAAGAGTAACATAAAACTTGGTTAGAGATGGAGAAATTATGGAGTCTGAGCATTTTATACAAATTGAGAAAAAACGAGTAAACATTTATCCAAATTTTGTAAATAATGTTCATAATTGTAATAATTGTACTATTAATATTTATATTACTCAATTTTTATAAATCATTGTTTTTATATGGCATAAATTATTACCACCCAAGGGTGGTAAGTTGACTCACAACCCGTCGTCAAGGGCAATCGATACCTTTTTGGTAATTGTTACTTACGTCCTTTAACACAGTGTCAAAATGCGTTGTTTACAATATAGGGACTAGAAAAAAAAATTATCGCTATAGTCAAACCCGAACAAACCACGATTTAAAATGTTAAAACACGTGCCCGAGCATTTTTCCAAAAAAAATACTGTGCTGGATTTACTGAATTTATTAAGTTACAAACCCATACTGTATAGCGAGAAATATTAGGTAAGATTCTTTTAAAAATATGTTGTCTTGTATTATACAATTCCCCCAAAATTAACAATGAAATAGATAGAATGATATTTTATATCAGATATTACCTAAATAATGTGCTGGCGATATTGATTCTATTTAAATATTAGTTAATAAAATAATATGCTACAAAAACAACGCGAAATAGATTATAGGTTGGCAATAGATTAAATCACATTGAGAATTCCACCTTAATTCTGGTCTCGATGTCGTTAGAACAGACCGATAATTATGATTATACATTTTGAAAGTAAGGATTACCTTATCGCCTCTTTCTTTTATTTCGCACTCGATCCACAAATTTTGTATTAAATGAGCGGTGTAAACCAGGCCATTTTGTTGCCATACAGAGAGATAAACTTAGCTAAGCGAGTAAAACGTTCGGTAGATTTTTATAATTCCGTAATGAATACCAATTACTGATTTTTAATTTCCTTGTGTCAATGAATAACCAGTAGCAAATAGAAATAAATTACGCGGAAAGATGTGCAAACTTTATTATTATATGTTTTATATGAGCTTATCTACAGGGTGTCAAATAGCTGGTTTAGTAAGGAAATTAAGTTGTTTAAATTGCAGAAAAATTGTATTTGGTAAGGGTAAAGTGCGTAATCTCCCCCCCTTCCTCTATATATACAGTACAGGGTCCTGCACCTCACCTCCCGTATTCTATACCTTACTTAGTAATTAAGTTAGAATTTTGAAATTTTGCAGACCTTACCTGTATCCTGGGGCGCATTTCAGGAAAATATTTTTAATACAGGGTGTTCCAAAAAAGTGTGACGTCATAAGGATGTATTTTTTTAGATTATACCCCATATATTTTCTTACTTATTTGAGTGCCTACTATAATTACCTACATACCCCTGAAATTTTATCAAAATTGATTCAGTATTATAGGCGAAAAAAAATAAAGACACTTATTAAATAAAGTCTAACAGTCTCGTTAACCAAGTTTAACTAATACGAATTGTACAGGGTGTCTAAAGTTTAGTGTCAAACTTTGCAAATTTTAAAGCAATTTATTTTTCTTATTTTAAATAGGAACCCCTGTATCTTTTTGTCATTCGATGCAGAATTAAAAATCAAACATTTTTCCTAATTACAACCCTATCGCAATTACTAACGCAACGCATCAAGACGTATTTGCAGAAAACTCATTTTATCATCTATTCCGACAGTCATTATTATGAATAAATAACGAAGGTGGCTTTGAAAAACAGTTTATTGGTATTAAAGTTTATTAAAGTGACAAGAGACCATTTTTTTGACTTAAGTAATCTAAAAGTTTCGAATATTGTGAAATTGTAAGTAATTATTTAGGTTGTTATAAGTAATTTATATTATATAGTGAGAAATCAACCGGTTCGAACTAAAGAAAATCAATTGGCTGTGCTATTATCTGTTATAGAAACTACTTCAGTTGGTCAACCAGCAGTCGCTGATGCCGTAGATGTAAACGAAAGAACAGTTCAACGAAATTTAAAGGATAACCATATCCACGATTATCATTTCCAGTTAATAAATTACTAACAATTTAAAAATATTTGACAAATAGTCTCTTATCAGTTTAATAAACTTCAATACCAATACATTGTTTTTTAATGCCACCTTCAATATTTATTCATAATAATGACTGTTGGAATAGTTGATAAAATGAGTTTTCTGCAAATAAGTCTTGATGCGTTAGAAATTGCGATAGGTTTGTAATTAGGACAAATGTTTGATTTTTAATTCTGCATCGAATGACATAAAAAGATACAGGGGATCCTGTTTGAAATAAGAAAAATAAATTGCTTTAAAGTTTGCAAAGTTTTACAGTAAACTTTGGACACCCTGTAAAATTCGTATTAATCAAACTTGGTTAACGAGACTGTTAGACTTTATTTAATAAGTATTTTTGTATAATTTTATTAACGAGGCATTATTTTTATTTTTTATTAATTTTTAAAACCAGTGGTGCAAAACTGATATTTTTTAGTTTTTATTTTTTTTTTGCCTATAATACTGAATCGATTTTAATAAAATTTTGGGGGTATGCAGGTAATTATAGGAGGCACTTAAATAAGTAAGAAAATATATAGCGTGTAATCTAAAAAAAAACATCTTTATGACGTCACACTTTCTTAGAACACCCTGTATGAAAAAAAATATTTTTCTGAAATGCGAACCGAGATACAGGTAAGATCTGCAAAATATCAAAATCCTAACTTAATTAATAAGTGAGCTATAGAAGACGGGAGGTGAGGTGCAGGACCCTGTATATCATCAAAGATACCATAAATCTTCCATAATCGCAGTAAAAATTTTCTTTCGCGGCACTGTGATTATAGTGACTATTCTTTCTTCTACTTGATAATATAACATTGTCCTTTTCTGGCTCACCCATTACATTTTCGGTATGGGCTTGAGTTTTACGCTACCCCGTAGAGGAAGAAACATTTTCTACGGTTTCAGTTTTTAAAATTTTGAATTAAGAAAGAAATTAGTTTGAAGAAAATACGCTCTTCAATCAAAACTCGCGAAATCAGCGATCTACGTCATAACAAATTGACCAGTCGCAGGGACTTGGACTGAAGGTCGACCCGCCGGTATCGACCTGAATAATATCTCGCGTCTAGTCTCCTATTCTTGGCTATTTAAGTCATCGAAATAAAGATAACGATATAATCAAGAGTGGCAATATGGCCTCTTGTAGTATGTCAATGCTACACATGCCTCACCACCCTAAATCCAGCTCGTAATAGAACGCAAAAATGTATATTTTTATTTTAAATTATTTTTATTAAAAGTTGCGTTCCTACGTGTCAGAACAAGATGCTTCCTTTTAAATACAAAGAGGGGCTCTAAAAACTTTGGTTCGCAAAATAAATATGTTAATAAAACTAAACTTACCCAACTATTGTAAACCAACCGTTTGTTTTCTTAAGTAAATAACCAAATTGCCCAAGTTATTCTAAATATTCGTTATTGTCATAAAGTTTATTTTTCTATATCTTAAAAGCGGGTTGATAAAGCAGCAAAAACCCAACCATAATAATAAATATAACAATATTTAGTGCAGCACGTTTGCCGAAGATAAAATCAATTTTCTTAAACCTAAATAAACCACAGATGGGCAATAATAAACAATGGAACCTTCGTCGGTGGTCTATTATAATCAGATAATATGAATCATATACAGTGACCGGCAAAGAGTTCGCAACATATGGGAAAATTTTTATTAGCGGAATATTGAAAAATCTTTTTCGGGGGATTGGATGTGCATGTCCCAAAACCTTAAAATCGATTTTGACATACGTCACGTGACCAATGGTATGGCGGGAAAGTTGAAAAAACCAATATGAAATCATCATAAATCGGATAAGTTGATGAGATATCAAAAAAATTCCAAGAATAAAAAGTGTTTAGAATTCCATTAGAACTTAAATACAATGTTTGGGATATCTACTTGAAAAAACATAAAATCGAATATTTTTGTAAATATTTTTTTACCGAATTAAAAATTTTCATATTTTTCCTTCCTTAAAGCTTCATTAAAGTAAAACTGACATCTGGTGACCACAACTAGAAATATTCTTTTGTTTTTCTAACAATTTGGAGCAATAATTCAAAAAATTCGTTTACACTTGGATACCAGCTGTTGCAATAGTCTATTTCTAATAACCTTATCGATATTTTTTATATTGAAATATTCTATTATGTTAAGAAATCCTTAAATTCATTAATCCAAAGCAAATTTTATTAATAACCGTAAAAAATAATTTTGAATTTCGCAGAAATCTTTAAAAAAATCTAAAAATTAATAAAAATTTAAATTATTTTATTGAGTCAAATAAACAACAATTTATACATATTATACCAAACAAAAGAATGACAAAGTAGGCGTTGAAATTAAAACAAGACACTTCTAATAGGAATCTGCCATTTTGTTCTACATACATGTATTATTATTTTGACAACCTTATGGTATTTTTGCTTGGTGAAGTATTTTATTAATTGTTTCTACTTAAGTTTTGTATTTAAAATGCCCCAATCACTATCTCTCACAGAAAAAATAGAACTTATTTTAATTTGTGGGGAAAATTACAATAATTCCTATTAGAAGTGTCTTGTTTTAATTTCAATGCCTACTTTGTCATTCTTTTGTTTGGTATAATATGTATACATTGTTGTTTATTTGGCTCAATAAAATAATTTAAATTTTTATTAATTTTTAGATTTTTTTAAAGATTTCTGCGAAATTTAAAATTATTTTTTACGGTTATAAATAAATTTGCTTTGGATTAATGAATTTAAGTATTTCTTAACATAATAGAATATTTCGATATAAAAAATATCGATAAGGTTATTAGAAATAGACTATTGCAACAGCTGGTATCCAAGTGTAAACGAATTTTTTGAAGTATTGCTCCAAATTGTCAGAAAAAATTTTATGCTTTTTCAAGTAGATATCCCAAACATTGTATTTAAGGTTCTAATGGAATTCTAAACACTTTTTATTCTTGAAATTTTTTCGCTATCTCATCAACTTATCTGATTTATGATGATTTCATATTGGTTTTTTCAACTTTCAGGCCATACCATTGGTCACGTGACGTATGTCAAAATCGATTTTAAGGTTATGGGACGTGCACATCCAATCCCCCAAAAAAGATTTTTCAATATTTCGCTAATAAAAATGTTTCCCATATGTTGCGAACTCTTTGCCGGTCACTGTATTAAGAAAAAAATAGAAAATATAATTAAGAATGAAAATGGACCTTGCATCTTGACCGTTCAAATATCTGGAAAAGCCGAGTCAGATTTGTTCTTAATTTTCCTTCGAAGAAAGAACAATAGATATAAGGTTTTTTAAACACATCTAATTTTGTGCTTTAGGCTAGTGTTTATTATTATTATTAATTACGTTTTTAATACGTTTGATTATACAGGGTCCTGCAGCTCACCTCCCGTCTTCTATAGCTCACTTATTAATTAAGTTAGAATTTTCATATTTTGCAGACCTTATCTGTATCTTAGGGCGCATTTCAGGAAAATATTTTTTTTCATACAGGGTGTTCCAAAAAAGTGTGACGTCATAAGGGTGTATTTTTTAAATTACATGCCATATATTTTTTTTACATTTTTGGGTGCCTCCTATAGTTACCTACATACCCCTAAAATTTTATTAAAATTGATTTAGTATTATAGACGAAAAAAAATAAAAACTAAAAAATATCAGTTTTGCGCCACTGGTATTAAAAATAAATAAAAAATAAAAATAATGCCTCGTTAATAAATTTATACAAAGGTACTTCTTAAATAAGGTATAACAATTTCGTTAACCAAGTTTGGTTAACACGAATTGTACAGGTTGTCCAAAGTTTAGTGTCAAACTTTGCAAACTTTAAAGCAATTTATTTTTCTTATTTCAAATGGGAACCCCTGTATATTTTTATGTCATTCGATGCAGAATTAGAAATCAAACTTTTTTCCTAATTGCAATCCTATAAAAATTTCTAACGCATCGAGAGTTATTTGCAGAAAACTAATTTTATCAACTATTCCAACAGTCATTATTATGAATAAATATCGAAGGTGGCTTTGAAATACAATTTTTTTATTGGTAATAAAGTTTATTAAAGTCACCATAGACCATTTTGACTTTAGTAATCTAAATGTTTTAAATATTGTTAAATTGTTAGTAATTATTAACTGGAAATAGTAATCATGAATATGGTTATCCTTGAAAATTCGTTGAACTGTTCTTTCGATTACATCTACGGCATTAGCGACTGCTTGTTGAGTAACTGAAGGATTTTCTATAACAGATAATAGCACAGCCAATTGATTTTGTTCAGTTCGGACTGGTTTTAGATAGTTTACATTTCCCGTTTGTACAAACCTCTCTAATATGTTTTGCAGGCTCCTTTTGTCTGGATGTCGTCGTTCCGGATAACACTGTGCGTAAACTCGGCTTGCCAAAAAATAGTTCTTTTCGCATGCTCCTAATATAAAAATCATATCTACGAGCTCTTCTTATTTGTAGTCCATCACAAAAAACAATATAAAGTAATTATAACAGCTTAAATAATGACTAACAATTTAACAGTATTTAAAACTTTTAGATTACTAAAGTCAAAAAAATGGTCTCTTGTCACTTTAATAAACTTTAATACCAATAAATTGTTTTTCAAAGCCACCTTCGATATTTATTCATAATAATGACTGGAATAGTTGATAAAATTAGTTTTCTGCAAATAAGTCTTAATGCGTTAGAAATTGCGATAGGGTTGCTATTAGGAAAAATGTTTGATTTTTAATTCTGCATCGAATGACATAAAAAGATACAGGGGTTCCTATTTGAAATAAGAAAAATAAATTGCTTAAAAGTTTGCAAAGTTTGACACTAAACTTTGGACACCCCGTATAATTCGTAATAATCAAACTTGGTTGACGAGACTGCTATACCTTGTTTAATAAGTACCTTTGTATAATTTTATTAACGAGGCATTATTTTTATTTTTTATTTATTTTTAATACCAGTGGCGCAAAACTGATATTTTTTAGTTTTTATTTTTTTTCGTCTATAATACTGAATCAATTTTAATAAAATTTTAGGAGTATGTAGGTAACTATAGGAGGCACCCAAAAATGTAAGAAAATATATGGCACGTAATGTAAAAAATACACCCTTATGACGTCACACTTTTTTGGAACACCCTGTATGAAAAAAAATATTTTCCTGAAATGCGCCCCAAGATACAGATAAGGTCTGCGAAATATGAAAATTCTAACTTAATTACTAAGTGAGCTATAGAAGACGGGAGGTGAGGTGCACTAACCTGTATAACTAATAGTCTAAATAATTAAACATAAAGAGACGGAAATTATTAATTAAAATTTAGTCCATGGATTAGTAGTGTCACCTTGTGGCTAACTCTTCAAGCATACTTGGGGACTACGCAGTTTTATGACTTGAGGCAGGGTTTTAGTCAAAAATCACCCTGATTGGCTGCGTGGGTTTTGCTGTATACTTGAAAGGGTAGTTTTAAGGGCTGAAACCTAATGTTCTGTCATTCCATAGGCTGGCAAAGATAAATATTTAAAGTCACACAAATTAAGAGGGGTTGTACAGGTTAAATAGTGAACCCAAGAAAAATTACAATTCAGCTTCAAAGCTTCTTTTTCTCGGTACGGTCTAACTCTAATTGGGAGAATTATATTAAGTTCCAAAGTTTTTTTTTCTCGGTACGGTATAAATCTAATTGGGAGAATTATATTAAGTTCCAAAGCTTGTTTTTCTCGGTACGGTATAAATCTAATTGGGAGAATTATATTAAGTTCGAAAGCTTCTTTTTCTCGGTACGGTCTAAATCTAATTGGGAGAATTATATTGAGTTCCAAAGCTTGCTTTTCTCGGCACGGTATAAATCTAATTGGGAGAATTTTATTAAGTTCCTAAGCTTCTTTTTCTCAGTACGGTCTTAATCTATTTGGGAGAATGATATTAAGTTCCAAAGCTTCTTTTTCACGGTACGATCTAAATCTAATTGGGAGAATTATATCCAGTTCCAAAGCTTCTTTTTCTCGGTGCGGTATAAATCTAATTGGGAGAATTATATTAAGTCCCAAAGCTTCTTTTTCTCGGTACGGTCTAAATCTAATTGAGAGAATTATATTGAGTTCCACAGATACTCTTTTCTCGGTACGGTCTAAATCTATTTGGGAGAATTTATATTACGTTCGAAAGCTTCTTTTCCTCGGTATGGTCTAAATCTAATTGGGAGAATTATATTATGTTCCAAAGCTTTTTTTTCTCGGTACGGTCTAAATCTAATTGGGAGAATTATATTGAGTTTCAAATTGTCTTGTCTAAGTGAATTTTCCTATTTCTTTTCTTATTAGTGTACAAATGAAATTATTTCGGGTCAGGCTTAAGATCTAATAACCAATTATTTTCAGGGTTTAGTGTTCTTATTCTTAAAACACTTCGTAGTCTTGGGGATTATCCTTCTTAGGGTATTAACTTTCTGGGTTTTCTTTAAATCTCTATTTCTTTAAAAAAATTTTAATCAATCAAATGTATGTTATTCTGTTGATTTTCTGAATAACATTGGGTTTAAACGCAAGTCTCCGCTCTTTACTCTCTATTGTCTCTATTTAATTTTTCTTATTAGTTCTAGTTTCCTTTTTCTGTTGTAAATGTATATCTCTTACTTTTCAATATTATGATAGATTTAAGTGTTTTGAGAATCTGGTGTTTTATTCTAATAATCAATAAGGGAGATTCACGTACGCGCCCCATGGCGTAAAGCCTTCTCGTCGCGCTTTGGTGCCCAAACTCATGGACTATACCTTGCTGTTAGGATATCTACATCATTTTGGCTGATTGGTTTACATTGGTAAGTCGTTGAAACTTAACACAAACTCAACTAACAATCAATGATGATGCCGAGACCATCCAGAACTACTCTTCATTGTCTTCAAGAGTGCTCTTGCTATAATATGGCATTAGTTATTTTTATTCTCACAAATTTACCCTTATGTGAAGGGACCGATCTAGTAAGTATTCTCGGTCAGAAACGCTACCAGTGATAATGAATGAGGTTCATTATAGTCGGAATACTACCATTTGTTTTTGTAATTAATTAGTAACCAGAAATATACTAGATCAGTTTCGTCACAAGCTCTACCCAACAAACAATACATCGTCAAGAAAATCGAATAAGATAATTCGTATGGTTTATTCGAAGCTGAATCAATCTGAAGTATCCACATAACAAAACGGGTTCATAAACAAAAACTAAAAACAATTAATAATTCAAATTTCAGACACATGCTGAAATTACTTTTATGACTTATAAAGCTGACCGCAATCAACGGAACTATAGTTTATACCACTTTCTCCAAATAAATCATATTTTAAAAATAACCGACAATTCTGAACTAACATTGTGCCCAGCATGACTGTCCATGGTACATGGTTATCTAGGCAAATATGAAATAAGAATGGGTTTTAAGACACAGAAAAAAATAGACAATTTTTTTCTACAACTGTCGTGAAAACCGACTATCATACCTTGAAATTAGCATTTTGCACACACCTCGCCAGTCAAGTCCTGCCAAAGCTAAGTTAAAAGTTTTTCACCGCATGTAAAATATACCCTATGTTGTCACCGATTTTCTCCGAAACCGCAAATACAATTTACTTCAATTTAAAAATATAAAATAACCTATCCTTAAACTGTGTTGCTAATGTAGCGGATTTTCTGACTACCCTTTTGTTTTTAACATATACAGTGTGACCAGTTAAGTCCGCATCATATGAGTTTTTTATATTAATAGTTTTATTCGAAATTTTACTTTGGCATCAAGTTCTGCTTCAATCGAGATGAAAATTAGGTAGTAGTCACGTGATTCGCATTATCTGGTAAATTTAAATTTTTTCCAGAAAATAATTCAAATGAGGGGTTATTTCTGAAAGTATCGAAAAAAGTTTTTTAAGTGCAGTTTCTAGCCCACATGCAAAATTTCAGCTGCATAAAATAATTTTGCTTTTTTACCCATATTTTGTAAATTGCACCACTTTTGAAAAATACGACTCAACGCAACCTACATAAAACTTCTTAGTTTTGACAATGCCTTATTTCAGATACGTTTTCTTTAAAGTAGCGCCATATTAAATGTGTGTTTTTTTACAAAATCAAAACTGAGCTATTAAAATTTGGTCGCATGCGATGCAAAGTTTATTTGTTTTTGACCCGGTATAAGGAAACTTCATAAAATAAGTATTTTTGAAAACGTAGTTTGTGTCTGAAAGTAATACACCTTAATATTAAGACAAAAAAGAACACAGTGTCATCAGTAAAGTGTTCAATAGTGGAAAATAAATTTTAGTGATGGGTAAAAAATCAAAATTATTTTATGCAGCTGAAATTTTGCACGTGGGCTAGAAACTGCATTAAAAAAAACTTTTTCCTATAACTTTTTCGATATTTTCAGAAATAACCCCACTTTTGATGTATTTTTTGAAAAAAAAAATTGAATTTGACTGATAATGCGTATCATGTGACTACTATTTTTTTGCTTAGTTTTTATCTCGATCGAAGCAGAACTTAATGCCAAAGTCAAATTTCGAATAAAGTTATTAATAAAAAAAAATTTCATATGATGCGGACTTTACTGGTCACACTGTATTATAATTTGTGTTAGTATAAATGGGCCAAAAAATAAAAACTATTCTCTGTCAAGGAAAGGCCTAAATTAAAAATCTGTTAGAAGACAAAACTACTGAACGTTGTTTGTCTTGTAACAAGAACCTTTAGCTACCCCCAGAAGGACTACATTTTTATAACTGTTAAATTTTATTACATTTTACCGGTGATGTTTGGACAGCCGAACGCCTGCAACTATTTTTGAAGTATTTATTTTGGCGATCATTAATGGTATAGAAGTCAAATGTACAATATATACAGTGTGTTTTTTTAAGTGTGCAACATATGGGAATTTTTTTTATTACCGATTTCTCAGAAAATTTTATTCTTGATAAAAGTTCGTGCATGTTCGATAATCATATTAGGTGCACTTGGAATGGTTGCAAGTCAAACGGCGTACAGGCTAGGCCAAAAAATATAAAACTTCTACAAGAATAAAGTACCCCTATTTCAAAAAACTTAGCAAAATGTTATTAAGAAAAGTTGTTTAGAATTAAAAGCTATGCATAGATTCAAAAACGTGACCTCCTAAAATAAAAAAAATATATTTTTTTGAAAAACATTAATATTTTCCCAAAAATTTTTTTTAATAAACATTTAAAATAAAAATTTTGCACTTTAAATAATAGTTTTTTAATTAGCATATTATCATTACTAATGTTTTATCTTGTTAAAAAGAATTTTTAGGATATTTTAAAATTTTGTTTAATACCCTTGCAACAAACATGAAGTTAGTGATTCCTTAATAAATTAAAAATTTAAGTATATTTTACAAATATGCTTGAATTTGAACAAAGATTTGTTAAGTTGATTTGATCTCAATTAATTTATGAAGGTCTTTATGGTGATTATAAAAAAAAAATTTTTTGAGAAATTATTAATGTTTTTTTAAAAAATATATTTTTTTATTTTAGGAGGTCATGTTTTTGAATCTATGCATAACTTTTAATTCTAAACAACTTTTCTTAATAACATTTTGCTAAGTTTTTTGAAATAGGGGTACTTTATTCTTGTACAAGTTTTATATTTTTTACGGCCTACCCTGTACGCCGTTTGACTTGCAACCATTCCAAGTGCACCTAATATGATTATCGAACATGCACCAACTTTTATCAAGAATAAAATTTTCTGAGAAATCGATAATAAAAAAAATTCCCATATGTTGCACACTTAAAAAACCACACTGTATAGTATGACAACTTCCGGTATAACCGGAATAAACAATAAATTAATTTTAAACTTTAAATTAAACAGTTATAAAAATGTAGTTTTTCTGGGGGCAGCTAAAGGTTCTTGTTACAGGTTCTTGTTACAAGACAAACAACGTTCAGTAGTTTTCTCTTATAACAGATTTTTAATTTAGACCTTTCCTTTACAGAAAATAGTTTTTAATTATTGGCCCATTTATACTAACACAAATTATAATACAGTCTGACTAGTAAAGTCCGCATCATATGGGATTTTTTTTATTAATAGCTTTACTCGAAATTTGACTTTGGCATCAAGTTCTGCTTCGATCGAGATGAAAATTAAGCAAAAAAATAGTAGTCACGTGATTCGCATTATCTGTCAAATTTAAATTTTTTCCAAAAAATAATTCAAAAGTGGGGATATTTCTGAAAATATCGAAAAAAGTTATTAGAAATAGTTTTTTTTAATGCAGTTTCTAGTCCACATGCAAAATTTCAGCTGCATAAGATAATTTTGATTTTTACCCATATTTTCTAAATTGCACCAAACATATGATGCGGACTTTACTGGTCACACAGTATATGTGTCGCGTTTTACTACTTTAGCTTTTGACATGTAACGTCATTAAACTTATGTCCCCTCCTACCCCTTGTCACACTGTTGTCCCCTCCCCCACCCCTTAACGTGTGACGGCCCCTAGCTAACAATGGCAAACATTGTTGAATTTAATTTTCTTTTATTCAGTTTAATCGTAGGTATAACAGTTTATATAAAATCAGTAACGGCGGAAATAGTGATTTTCTTGCTTGCCATTATAAACTTTTAAATACCAACACTTCCATTATTGATGACAACATAGATCGCTTTTTATAATACTTTATACCACAATATTGATTTGTAATTTACCTCTATCAACATTTAAAAAAAAATGCTTAAAAATCAAGCTATTGTTTTCAATTTTAATTGATGAACTAATGGTAATCAATTGAATTTGATCAATGTTTTGGATGTGTAAGTGACAGGAAGATAAATAAGTATTGACATATTCCAAACGTAATATTAAAATAATCACGTGTCAAATAAGTTAATCAGGACCGAGTTAATAATTTTAATGAGTTTTTTACTATAATAATAATAATAATATAAATCTTTATTCTCAACCAACTTAAAAAAAAAGTTTAATATAGAGAATATAACACCAAATATACAATATATAAATTCACAAATAATAAAAACCATGTTTAGTAACTATTGATAACTCCATCGAAATTATTCAAAAAAAAATATATAATAACCATTTACAAAAAAAAATATTAATATATAATACGTTAAAGTTAGTTCAGTTTTAAAAATATTTTTTTAGTGTTTTTTTAAAAGTCCATAATTTTAATATTTCTTTAATTTTTTTCGGCAAACTGCTGTAAATTGTTATTCCTTTATAGAATATAAATTTTTGGCCAAAAGTACTCTTTACCATTGGTGTTGGAATATGATGATTTTGTCTCGTGATGTGAATAATGTTGGTCGAAAGAAATATTATATTTGATTGTTTTTGTTTAATAATGATTGAGTGTAGTAGAATGCATAGTTTTAATTTATAAAGCTTTTCTAAATTTAAATATCCATTTGGTTCATACAAATTTATAGTTAGTTCTAAAAAAGGAAGTTTATGTATGTATTTAATTATTTTGTTTTGTAGTTTTTTTAATGGCTGAATTGTAGTTAAATTCGCTGATCCCCGAATTGAAATCATATACTTACTGTAATTTTAAATAAACCACAGAATAATATATATTTAAATATTTTAACGATATATATTTTTTAGCTTTGAACAAAATGCCAATTATTGGTGAGATGTAACTTCTTAAATATTCAATATGTTTTTCCAACTTAAATTTTCATCAATATTCATTTGAAAACTTCCCACCTCGATTTTCCTGCTTAAAAATGAAAATGTGGAAAATCGCTCGGACCCGTCGATTTTTGTTATGTTGTTTATGTATTAAGTTATGTCGATATTGTCAATCTTGTTACTTCAAGCCCATAGGAGGGAGGGGGGGGTAAAATCTAAATCTTAAATGCATGCAACCGGAAGTACTATATTTCGTACATCCGGTTTAATCGAAAGTTTACACTATTGGAAAGATAACAAAAATCGAAGATAGGGACATGTAAGCCGTTTTGCTCTAAGACGTACATTTAGAAAGCTAGACGCTGTCAAAGTTCAAAAATGTCATTTTTGAAGAGTAAATATCTCGGAAACTGTTAAGTATAGACTAATAATGCTTTTATTAAAAAATATTCAGAATTTTATGCAGAATCCAAAAAAACTATATAAAATAGGGGTATCCATTTAAGATTTAGATCTTTCCCCCCTCCCTCCTAGGGGCTTGAAGTAAGAAGATTGACAATATACGCAAAAGATGTCCCCCTCGAAATAAAAATCGACGGGTCCGAGCCATTTTCCACATTTTCATTTTAAAGCAGGAAAATCGAGGTTGGAAGTTTTAAATGAACACCCTGTGTATAAACCTAAAAATTTAATTGTATTAGTATATTTAATTAAATGATTATTGAAAGACAGTAAGGAAATATTATTATTTTTTAACTATCAATTTGATGTTTATAAGTTTATAAGTATTTAAAGAAAATTTAACATACAGAGCGCCTATATTTCTTTGTCGCTGTGGGGCATGACCCCCTCCCCCTCTTACGCTTCCACAGTGGCTACGCCACTGTTTAGCTTGAATTTCTTGCAACCAATGGCTTCTAACTAGTTTAAAAGTTTTACTTAAAACTTCTCATCTCCACATGTAAGTTTTTACATGAAATGTTTCACGGTCTGCTGATATCAATTAACAACGATAAAATAAAACATATTATTCGCTTTTGTAATGCAATAAGAACGATGTTAATATTTTTTTATGACGTCCCGTCTATATTTGGGGTTTTAAAACTTGAATAACTTTTTAGGTTACCCAGTTTAACGTCTGTTTTAAATTATACTTTTAGATATTTTTTTTATGTGCACTTGAAAAAAGTGAAGAGTGTCTAACAATTCGTGAAAGCCATGTTAATTATCATAAAACTGTCCTAAAATTAAAATATTAGATTAGATTGGCCATTTAAAACTTACTAAAAGAAATTGAACGTCATACCTACTGGTAATAGAATACAATTTTCCTTTTTGGTTCATGTTGGTTTATTAGAGACTTTTGGCAATCTGCGCTGAATGTTATATTTCATTCCCTATTTTGTTTATCGTAGCAAATGGCCTACAACCTAAAATTATTTTTAATTATGCACGCAGGTTAGCTCAAAAAATCATTTTGTTTTAAAATAATCCCCTCTTAGCCAGGTTTGGAAAATAACTCCTGACGCAGCAAAAAGGAACCCCTTCTTTCACTTCGTAGGTGTTACACAGCACTAGAAAAACCCTAAAGAGCTCTAACGAGGAAGATTTGTACAAATAATTCAAGTGTATGGGAATATGGTCAGCGCAGCGGCCTCACAGATTGTAGGCTCGGGTTCCATTCCCAGTGCCGGCAACGTCGATGTTAAATTTGGAATTTGGTTTAACAGGTGCGCCGTCTTTCGGAAGAGACGTTAAACTGTGGGCCCCGTGTCATGGATGTTGGCACGTTAAAGAACCCTACCCTTGACAAAGAGGGATTCGGCAAAATTACCAGATAGTGCGTCGGTGATTGGCCTCGTTGCGAAAAAAGGCCGACGTAAAATAAATAAATAAAAAAAAAAAAAGTGTATGGGAAACATCTACCCGTTTAGCTACTCAAAGCATTAATTCACCTTCTTCAGAACCAGTTTACTTTGCCACCAGCGCGTAAGTGTTCTTTGTACATTATTTTATAAAGTTAATAAGTAATAATACCGATTTTTAAAAACATTAAAATTTTTTTTAAATATATGGAAATATTATATAACGCGTTAGTTAACACTAATTTAAATTACGGAATTTTAGGTTGGGGAGGAATAAATAGAACTTTAGTTAAAAAATTAGAAATACTACAAAAAAGGTTTCTAAAAATTATATTTAATAAAGATTATCTTTATCCTTCAAAAGAATTATGTTCAGAAACAAAAAAGTTGAAAGACAACTTTACATTTATAACATCTTATTATATATATTTAAAAATAAAAACTTTATAAAATTTAAAAACCATAATCATAATATAAGTCATAAAAATTAAATAACCATAAAACCTAAAATAAATAAGTAAATAAGGACAAAAAAATTTCGAATATTTATGTTTTTATTTAAACGATTATTTACCAACAAAAATTAAAAAATTGATTTCATAAAAAAAATTTAAAGTCGAAATAAAAACATGGATATTAAAAACAGACAATTTTAAAATATTTTTAGAAATGCTTTAATTAATTAATATTGTTCTGAATAATTATTTATATAAGTAATATTTTTTACTCAAAAATTAATATCTAATTTTAGTAGAGGTAATATATTTCTTCAAAAAAAAAACTGCGTTTTATACTATGAATTAATATTTTTACTTTAAAACTTGATTTTTAATGCATATTTAGGATTTATGATTTTACATACCTACTACAACAAAAAAATGAAATTTGCACCTAGCAAGCTCAGCTGCAGAGGGGATTGAAGACAACATAAACATATTTATTATATTATTAAATTTTAAATAAACTTATTATTATTATTATTATTATTATTATTATTATTATTATTATTATTATTATTATTATTATTATTATTATTATTATTATTATTATTATTAAATTGTTTAATTCTCTTTCGGCTTGGTAAAAAGTGATAGATATTTCTTTTGACGTACTTGGAATAAACGATTCTTCCTTAAGTGGATCTTAAAGAGACAATTATTTTTTAGAGGAAACTCTCTAAAATAACTTAGGTATTTGTTTTTTGGTTATTTCGTTTATGTCATGATTAAGAATTGCTTTGCTTTTGCTATTCAACAAATGTGTTGAAATCCTTGGTGTTTTAATGAAGAAGAAGAATAGTGCAACCTTAAGTCAATAAAGACGCTTGAATAAATTAAATCTTTATTTTTAAACTATCTAAGCTACACAACCCAGTCGCCTACAAAGCGAAGCCCGATAATATCTTACAATAGGAACACCTCGGGAACTATACTAAATAAAAAGGAATTTTTAAAATCAGGTAAAAAACAATTTTGGCCAATAAATAATAAATGAAGTGACGGTTAGAGGGAATTTTTTAATAGTAATAAAGATTCAAATTTATTGTTATTACATTTATCTGGTTTTGGTCTGATTTAGTGTACAGTGATGCGGACGAAAAATTCCTGACACAGCTTTATTTCTAATGAAATTCAACCTTTCTATACCTTGAATTACCTAAATCTTACCTAAAAGTTGCCGTGGACATGAAAATAAATGTCAAATAGATTTCAAATACGTATGACCCATATATTTATTATAAAATGAACAGATTGAACCAGTTACAAAGAGCAAGGTTGACTATCCTATTTGAAGAGGGTCGTGCAGTAAGGACAATATTTGAAGAAATCAGTTTACCAAAAAGTACCGTTCAAGATTTAAAGCAAAAATGGCAAAACACCTAAATAGAATTCCTGGAAGTAAAAGGAAGAGGATATCAAATGAACAACAAGATAATAACTTTAAGAAACAAATTTTCCTGGTTCTGTTCGAAGCGTAAAAGAAAATCTAAATTAAGAAATCGTGCTCCTGAATAGTAATTTACATTACAAGACCGGAAAGTAGTGGAGAGACCTGTAAAACACTAATTTTCGGTTGCGTAACGTACAATATTTTTTTTAAGACCGACAATTCGATGTACCTACATTTAATTCTTTATTTTGATTTATTTTATATTATTTTACTGGCAATATATCGTAAGTCGCTTTCCTTGCTGCTTCCAAAATTTCGTCTGGAATATCATTTTCTGTGTCGGATAATTCAAAATCTGAATTCATATTTTTAAATTCGCGCACTCGCGAAACAAGTTTCACATAAACAACAAATTAAAAATCGACGAACTGTTAGTCGACAATACATCGAAATGTTGTTATCATAGTAACGAAATCAGGGTAGCTTGTAATATCAAAGAGCGATTGGAAAAATAAAAAAACAGGGACCGGAAAAATATTTTTTTTAAAACCGACCAGAAAATGTACACTTTCTGGACAATTTTTCGTCTATAAAATAACGTTTTTCCGATCGCAAGACCGGAAAAGTGACATTAGAGACCGGAAAAATCTTTTCCGGACTCTAATGTCACTTTTCCGTGTCACATTTTAAACTATATTTTTATTACTATTGAAGTAATTTTAAAGAATTAACCGATGGAGTAGCTGATTATCAAAAATAATAAAATGTACTTACATAATGCGGACATACTTCTACACATGCCCTTGACGATGTCCGACGGCCTAAGGGTTGGTTCCTCCACAATTTCCACGATTTCCGCTCCCCTAGGCTCGTTCAGGTGTGGGTCGTTGGGGTCGATCTGTACACGGGCGTTATTCGGGGGCGGCGGGGGAGGAGGTGGGGGTGATGTTTCGACTGGTGCAGAAGATACCTGGAAATAACCGGTCATAAAAACACAGTGTGACCAGTAAAGTCCGCATCATATGGGATTTTTTTTTATTAATAGCTTTATCGGAAATTTGACTTTGGCATCAAGTTCTGCTTCGATCGAGATAAAAATTAAGAAAAAAAAATCGTAGTCACGTGAATCGCATTATCTGTAAACTTTTAATTTTTTGCAAAAAATAATTCAAAAGTGAGGTTATTTCTGAAAATATCAAAAAAAGTTATTAGAAGAAGTTTTTTTAATGCAGTTTTAGCTGCATAAAATAATTTTGATTTTTTACCCATATTTTGTAAATTGCACCACTTTTGGAAAATAAGACTCAACGCAAAGTACATAAAACTTCTTAGTTTTGACAATGCTTTATTTCAAATACATTTTCTTTAAAGTAGCGCCATATTTAATGTGCGTTTTTCTACAAAATCAAAATTGGGCTATTAAAATTTGGTCGCATGTTATGCAAAGTTTATTTATTTTTGACCCTGTATAAGGTAACTTCATAAAATAAGTATTTTTGAAAACGTAGTTTGTGTCTGAAAGTAATACACCTTAATAGTAAGATAAAAAATAACACAGTGTCATCAGTAAAGTGTTCATTAAGTGGAAAATAAATTTTCGTAAAGTTTATCTATTTTCAACAATTTAATTTAAAACCCCCTTATTAAAATTTGTTATTAAGCTATGTCATAATAAAAGTAAAAATAGTTTCTTATTATTTAAGTGCAGTTTCAAAAAAACTAATTACAATGATATACACCAAAAACACGTTTACGCCAAAATATGGGTAAAAAATCAAAATTATCTTATGTAGCTGAAATGCACGTGGGCTAGAAACTGCATTAAAAAAACTATTTCTAATAACTTTTTTCGATACTTTCAGAAATAACCCCACTTTTGAATTATTTTTTGGAAAAAATTAAAATTTGACAGATAATGCGAATCACGTTTTTTTGCTTAATTTTCATCTCGATCGAAGCAGAACTTGGCACTTTGGGGGGGGGGGTAAAGGGGTATAAGTCGAAAATTTTCAAAATTGAGATAAGTCGCCCACAATACTTATAAATTTACTATCTACCCCTGGGAAAAGAGATATAAGTCATTTAAGCCTTAAATATGTGCCATTTTTGATTGTGGAAAAGGATATAATTACAGAAAATGTATATTTTTTTGTGAAAAGGGGGTTAAGATTTGTTAAAGCCTACTGACGAATTGAATTTTAACAAAATTATTTGTGGAAAGGAATATAAGTATATTTATCTCCCTCTCCCCTAAAAAGTTGTTTGGCCTATTATTGAGGAAAGGGGTATAATTAAATGATGAAGAGTCGAGCGATGAATAAAAATGATATAAAGTTTTGTTTTTGAACTCTGCGTTTATTACCATTTGTTTCTTTTCATATTTAATACAGTTTTGAAGAAAGTACAATAGCAAAATATTATTTAATTGGTGTAAAGAGGTATATGTAAGTTTTTTAGAATTTTTCCTGTGTAAATGGGTATAAGTAATATTTTTTTTCATAATAGTTATTTTATTTTAATTACTGCTATATACAATGTATTAAGGATCAAAAAATGCCTATTTTAATAAAAAAATTGAGTTTAAAAAAAAACCGTTATCCAAACGCGAGTATTAAATCTTTAAACTCAATTTCCCAAGATTGTCGATTTAGGACATATACCCCTTTACCCCCCCAAGTGCCGATGCCAAAGTAAAATTTTGAATAAAGCTAATAATAAAAAAAATCCCATATGATGCGGACTTTACTGGTCACACTGTATTATATTCGAAAATCATAAGTTCAAATATTTTTGATTTTTGCGGAGACTGATTTAACTCAGAATTGTGGTAAATGTGGTATCAGATTTCTTTTCTTAGAATATTTTAATTAAAGGTGTTAAAATACCCGTGTTCTCGTCGAAACTAATTGACCTAAATAAAGGAAACCAAAAGGCCCATTCATACTGTAGTTCGGGTCACGGTGCAGTCACAGTCAGATCAAAATATTGTTGGAAATATTTACCAGAACGTGATTTGACCTTGCCTGATAATGTGAATAGTGTAGGCCACAATATTTGATCGGACCGTGATCAGATCATGACTTGACCTATTATATGAATCGGTCTTTGATATAAAGCTGCCCGAAATGTTTATAATAGAGGATCTGTTATAAACATTTCGGGCTGACGCCGTTAGATTAAGATAAGGAAAAAATGTCTTTTACCCTTTTGAGCAACTTAAATCCATTATGTCTAGATTTGTCAGACTCCTCTTCTGAGCTGGTAACGGAGGATTGAGATAAGATGCCATTTTCCTGAAAATAGAGGAAAAAATAAAAACATATCCGAATATTTCTAATAATCTTTTGCTTATATATAAACAATATTTAACTATAATATTTAATTATTATCTAACGGTTGGCTCACTCTCAACGCAGGATTCTATAGTATCTAAACTACTAAGATTATTAGAATTTTTGAAAAACAGAGTTATATGGAGCAAGTAAAAGCATAAAATGAAATTTTGTCAAATATGCGCATCAGTATTTCTTTTTCTGCTTTTATTAATTTAAAAATCCAACCCTTTTTAAAGTAAAACGGTAATTGGGCTTCAAAGAGAAGTATTTGATCGATTTTTGGATAAAACTAGCTCTGCACTGCTCATTCAGTCGTCGTAGATCGTAGTTCAAGAACAGTGTGTAGAAATATTATGCGGGAAAATATTTTATCGACCTGAAAAATCCTTATACAATAAGGTTGCATTTCATCTAATACAGTTAGATATTAAAATGCAGATTCAGATTGCAAAGTAGGTAGGTACTACAAAGAAATTGAAATTGAAAGTCAATCATCTCAGTAGGATGTGACCACCTGCAGACCGGTTTCGAAGTCTCTTGTTCTCGTCAGTACAGGGTAGGTGTTCATACCTTCGATCAGACAACTTTCGTACTAAAAAATATCATATTAACCTTTGTTGGTTGTATATAGCCTTTAGCGCCATCTCTTAGTAGTCCATACAATCTGCACAACACCCGTTTGGGGCTTGTATCATACAGTGAGTCCCAGAAGTAATGTCTAAATTCATTTAAAATTCAGCGGTAAGTTTTTTGAAAAAACGCTCGTACCCGTCGATTTTTATTTTTTAATGTGTTTTTTTTTTGTGGTAATTTCATGTATACAGGTTAGCTCAAAAATAAGTTACGACCATCAACTTCATTTTTTCAAATCAAAACATATTTTTTTTATTTCATTTTTGAATTTTGCATTGAATTCTAAGCATGTTTCATGTACCATGTCCTATACATAAACTCAACAGTTATTGAAAAATTAGGATTGAACATATCATTTAGGGAATCCAACGATCTATCAAATCTTTTGGCAATATGGCATTTTGGGCTCCCTAATAAGTAAGAGTGTACTGTCTGTCACTGTCACCGTTTATTTCCATAGAAACTGTATATTTCAAATAAGTATAATTATTGTCAAGCGTAGTTTCAAAGTTGCGGTTTTCACAATAATGGTGAAGTTAACGGAACGGGAAAAAATTTAAATTCTATGCATGGTTGGGTTTGGTGATAAAACACGTACTCAAATAGAAACAGCTCAATTATTTAATGAAATTCAACCTGATCGTCCTCCCATATGTCAAAAGATGGTGAGTAGAATAGAGGCTAAGTTTAGAGAATTCGGTCATGTTAGAGATTTGCCTAAATCTGGTCGTCCTACTCGAGATGAAAATGAATAACTTGACGTTTTGCTTTCCTTGAAAAAAAATCCATGTACTCCCCTGTCGCACATTGGGGCCGATTTACACATGCCGAAATCTGTTGTTCACCGAGTAGTTCAAAAGCACAAATATCACCCATACAAAGTTCTTCCAGTGCATGAGTTATTTGAAGATGATTTCGATAGGCGAAATGAGTTTTGCGAACGCATGCAAAATATGTGCAATCTATTTAATAATTTAGTAAAAAATATTATTTTTTCGGATGAAGCTACGTGCTATTTGAATGGTAATGTGAACAGACAAAATTGTCGATATTGGGCAACAGAAAATCCGCATTGGATGATAGAGGTTCACAGCCAGTACCGTAAAAAAATAAATGTTTGGTGTGGAATCGTACGCGAAAGAGTAATTGGTCCATTTTTCTTTGAACAGTCTTTAAGTGGACAAGAATATCTCGAATTTCTCCAACTTGAATTAATTCCAGCATTAGTGGCATTATTTCCGAATCTATTGGATCCAGACTCCCCTGACGAAGAACTGATATTCCAACAAGATGGTGCTCCTCCGCACTATGCTGCCACTGTGCGCACATTTTTGGATGAAACCTTTCCCAATCGGTGGATAGGAAGGAGAGAACCTATCGAATGGCCTACTAGGTCGCCAGACCTAACTCCGCTGCACTTTTTTTTGTAGGGTAGTGGGGTTACCTCAAATCAAAAGTATTTGTTAACAGGCCAAACAGTATGCAGGAGTTGAAAGAGAGGATCCGAAGAGAAGTGCGTGTCATAACTCCGGAAATGGTTGGAAACGTGCAAAGAGAGTTTATTTCGTCTTGGATATTGTCAAGCCGTAAATGGCGCACATTTTCAACATTTAATTTGATTTTGTTGTGTTTTTTTTAATAAACAGGTCTTACTTATAGATATGTTCAATCCTAATTTTTTCAATAACTGTTGAGTTTATGTATAGGACATGGTACATGAAACATGCTTAGAATTCAATGCAAAATTCAAAAATGAAATAAAAAAAATATGTTTTGATTTGAAAAAATGAAGTTGATGGTCGTAACTTATTTTTGAGCTAACCTGTATACATGAAATTACCACAAAAAAAAACACATTAAAAAATAAAAATCGACGGGTACGAGCGTTTTTTCAAAAAACTTACCGCTGAATTTTAAATGAATTTAGACATTACTTCTGGGATTCACTGTATAATATGTAGAACTATACCTAGTGTTACTGTTACTGTAATAAGAAAACCACTTGAACTTGCAACTTTGGAAGCCCGAAGAATTCAATCAGATTTAATTTTTTTTAAATTGATGATCTTTACAACGCTCCTCATTTTCTCCAACAGTTTTCTTTTCATGTACCTTCTTGAACCACTATTTTCGTTTGTCTCCAACCACCACTAATCTTATACTTAGTCTAATACTTAGACTAAGTTTAGATAATATGTATTTTCCAAATATTGATTTGTTCTCTATTTCTTAACTACTGTTCAAAAAATACTTTCAACGTACTTTCTTTAAATTATTATACTATTATAATAATTGAAATCTTTAGAATCAGCATGTAATACACGTAGATTTAGCTCTTGTGCAATTAGATTATTATAGATAGACACTTAGGTATACAAAAAAAACGAATGTAAACAGTGAATACAGTTTTTGAGCAGCTCTACCTCTTGTGTCCTTAATTTCTAAATAAATACATAAATTGCATTAAAATAGTGATAATTATTATGTTGTGCAAACATAGTATGAAAAGCGTAAAAAGTAATATATCAATACAGTAAGGTTGTAACGCGCGGTGAAATAAACAGACATACTTTGAGTTGATTACTGTCCCGAGGCCCCTTTTACGCTACGCCACTGTATATAAGCACAGGCGTGTAATACTAATATTAATAGTTTTAGAAAAAAGAAAAGCACAAAGTCTTTCTCCACACGTTTATTAGAATAGCTAGGCGATAATTCATAATAATTCGACATGTTTCGAATGTAGAATCATCAGAAAAACAAAGTAAATAGTACAATGCTGATGTTGTTAGCGATAGAAAAAATATTTGGGATTGAGCCGTAATGGAGCCTTCAATAGTGTACACGAGGTATAAAAAATGAATAGTCAGAAGACCGACAAGACTTCAGCATACTGGAAAGTCAAGGGCTAGTGCAAAGGCCCTGTCTTGAGCAGAAAAATTAAGAGAGCGAAAGAAAAAATAGAGAATTTTAATAGACTTTGTGAAAATCATTTAGGTATAAAAGTAGTGAAAAGCTTAAGTTTCATCAAACTTTGTCGGAGACGTGTAAAAGTGTGTGAGGAAAAGAAAAAAGAAAAAATTCAAAGCAGCTGTAAAAGATAAAAAAGAGGTAGATTGGCTTACCATTTAGCTTGAAGTAAAATGCTATTGGAGAACCAGGCTTGTTACGGCCCAGTTACCCCGGCAGGAGTCAAAGCATATACATTGTGTGCAAAATTAAAAGATTTAAATGATTTTAAAAAATTTTTGGTTTTACTAGAAAATCTTAGAAAACTACCTCATTTTATTAAATTTCATTTGCAACATTTCTTCTTTTTTATCTTTTACAGATGCTTTGAATTTTACGAAAACCAATTTTTTCTTCTTTCTTTCCTTCTCATTTCACCACTTTTACATGACTCCGACAAAGTTTAATGAAACTTAAGATTTTTCACTACTTTTATACCTAAATGATTTTCACAAAGTCTGTTAAAACTCTCTAATTTTTCTTTCGCTCTCTTCATTTTTCTGTTCAAGACAGGGCCTTTGCACTAGCCTTTGACTTTCCAGTATGCTGCAGTCTTGTCGGTCTTTTGACTATTCATTTTTTACACCTCGTGTACACCATTGAAAGCTCCATTACGGCTCAATCCCACTTATTATTTTCTCTATTGCTAACAACATCGGCACTGTACTATTTACTTTGTTTTCCTGATGATGAGTGTTTCTACACTCGAAACATGTCGAATTATTATGAATTACTCTAGGTTCGCCTAGCTATTCTAATAAACTTGTGAAGAAAGACTTTGTGCTTTTCTTTTTTCTATACATTTAACTCCACTTTGAGTATGGACTACTTCTTCAAAATTAATAGTTTTCTTACATTTGTAGGCGTAGCTGATTTGTCCTTTTCTTGCTTGCTGCTGGTCCTTTTCTCGGTTCTTTCTAGTTTTTGAGGTTTGGGTAGGAACTCATTGGACTTATACATCGAATTTTTGTCTTTGTTGCTTTTACCATTTGGCGTCATTTTAACTATCACATTGCATCCTGAGTTTAAGGAACTGACCGAGCCTGATCTGCTATGAGATCCTTTATATAAATAAAAATAAATATCACTATATAATTTTGATAAGTATCTTGTTAAATTTTATTTTATATTTTTAGTTAGAATATTCCAGTGGTGCTGCAACCCTTGGAGTTTGGCCACATACTTAAATAACACCCTACTTAGCAAACAGGGAATATATTAATTTGAAAACAATTAGGACAGCTTTTATAGCCAAATATCTTTTATTTGATACCATTTTAAGAGCTATGTTATTTATAGGAAAGTACTTAGCGTCTGGGCGAATATATTATTTTGAAAACAATTTGGCCAGCTTATATAGTCAAATATCTTTTATTTGATACCATTTTAAGAGCTATGTTATCTATAGGAAAGTACCTACTTATATAATATTGTATTAATTTTTACTAGACTTTTTCGCTGCTTAATTTTGTATATTATTTGGTTAGCTATTAATTTCCCAATGAATTCTAATTGTAACAATGGTGTTCTTTAGCTGGTCATAATCAGTTATGCTGTGCTAGTAGCTAGTAGGTTTAGTTTTCTCTTGATTGGTTAGAACAAGCGCAGGAATAATTTATTAATTTTCTTTTAAGCAATGATGAATAATAATTAAGTGAAAGACTACCTGAATCTCTGGACCTGGATCTCTCGGTAACATTGTGATTATTATTTTTGTCCTGCTTCCTGGCTTCTTCTCTTACCAGGTAGATATCTTCATAATCGTTCTCGTGGTCATTTGATCGTACAGATGACAGATCTGACGACGAGAGGTTTTCATCTGACCCCGCTCCTGATGATGACGAATGTACTTCTACTTTGACTGAAACAAGACAACGATCTAGAACTAGAATATTATATGTATGGATGTTGCTTCCTATATATTATGGCGGTTTTTAAAAATCTATTATGCTAGAGCATATCCAGAAGCTCTTTACCATTTTTTTTTAAATTAGCCTTATGATATGTACTATGTATTTTCTAATAATAGCTATACCATTGTTTGACCCAACGTCTTTTTTGCTTCTTGCCCTTTAAACTTGTACCATACAATATAATGGCAATGCACGCCTTTTCTTTCTTTTTCGTTTTTTTTAATTTAAAAAATACTTGTACAAATACTTATCGCGACAAAAGTTTTAACAAAACTAAATACTAATTATAAAATATTGATCGTGTGAGGTGAATTTCAAAATACTGAAGAATTACTGTCAGAATCAAAAACTGTCAGTATTACTGATCGTGTGAGGCCCGATTAACAACGACGCCTTTTAACTAAGTATTTTATGCACTTGGTCATCTTGTTTTCTTGAGTTCGTCTTTGTCTTCTTTACTATGTATGTAGTTTCCCGAGTTATCTATACAGTGTGACCAGTAGGGGAAACTGACCTAAAATGACATACCTTGAGCAAAAGCATTCACATAACTTGGAAAAAAATAATTTTAGCATCCATCTCCAGTTCAATGGGTCAATTAGTTTATGCCGCTTCCTATTAAAGGCACAAAAGCTAATTTTTTTGATTTTTTAAACAATGACACCCGAATTAACAAAAAACTGTATAGTATGTCATTTTAGGAAAGACCTTTACTTTTTACAATTCATTGTTATTTTCATATTTGTCCAAATTATCGGAAGTGTTATACCTATGACACATTTTTTTGTACAAATAATGATAACCTACCTATTCCAATTTTTGAAAGTATTTATAGCAGACCTTAATCAGGAACGTGTAAAAATGTATAGCTTAGCCTTTAAAGATAATAATTTTAGTAGTAGGTTTGTTACTAAAAAGCGAAACCTACCTAAAAGTTCGCGTTTTTCTTCAACAAAAAAGAAATATCGTTCCATATTCATCTTTAACTATTATTATTTAATATTGGTTCAGGATATAGGGAGAGAAAGGGGGCAGAAGGGAGTGACCTAAATGATATTAAAAAATAAAAAATTGGTAAAATTTTTTAAGACAATGATAAATAATTCTACTATACCGGGTGTTTCTCAAAAGACGTTCACCCTTATAACTTTTCTATAATTTATAGATATTAAACTGACATTTTGAGATTATTATAAGAGATTAGTCTGCATTTATTGGCATAATTTTCAATTTGTTAGTACTTCCGGTTTTACCGGAAGTGATTTTCACTTTGATATTTTAAATGAGACATCTTGTATATTTTGACTTATGGTTCAGCATAACATTATGAGTGAAATGACACCTCACTTGTCATTTTTTGACGTGTTATAACATTTTTATGTTTATTTTTTATTTTCAATCTAGAGTGCTACAAATTAATTAAATCTGTTAATTTATAGTCAAGTAGTATATGAAAATTAAAATTATGTCATAATAATTGACTTTCTAAGTTTCACAAGCGTTTAAAAAATTAAATTTTGTTTTCTTGACGTTTACTCCATTTTTCCAAATAGAACGATGGTAGTTCACTAGGATATTTAAAACGAGCATTTTTTTCCAACAATTTGATACCATACACTCCTATGCTATTTTAAAATTGACACTGAAAAATTTGCCTTAAATCCCAATCCCAAATTTAAAACCTACTAGGAACTGGATTTAACTTATTATTCACTTTAATTTAGATAATTTCACTTTAAACTACATAATATTGAAAGAATATTTTCAATATTTTCTGAAAAACTTCCTTATTCCGAACCAAACCAAACGCCACGATATTGTTGCCTTAACTAACCACATCTAACTGATTTTTATTGGGAATAAAATAATTGAAACAACAATTAAAATTGTGCAAATTTACATAAAATTATAATTTTTACAGTCTACTTTTTGCATATAAGAAGCGCATTCTTTAAATAAAAGTGGTGTTGCACCTTAAAAATCAAAAGCTGCCCGAAATAATTGTTTATTTAAAATTTCCTGGTTAATTTTTCCGGTAAATTTTATTCTATTTGCTATTTTTTTAATGCAATTCGAGTAAAAATGATTTTTGTTTAAAATAATAATTACTTTTTAGAGTCATTTGGGGTAACTGAGCCCAGTCGATAAGTATACAAAATATTCGTATCTCATAGCAAATTATGGCTGGGGACAAATTTCATTCATGGTAAATATTTTTTGTGTCTCCCAGTATACAGGGTGATTCAAAAGTACTTTGACAAACTTCGGGAGGTAATTGCTGGCAATATTTTAACACGAAAAGTTCTTATAAACAGTGGTCCTTGGCGACTTCGTTACGGAGATACAGGGTGTTGAAATGTTAAAAAGAAATAGTAATAATTTTTAAATAACTCCTTAACGAGTTATTTTTTTTTATGAAATTTTGTGAATTAAATAAGCATCTTAGGACACTTATTTTTAAAGTACAACACGTTCGTAAATTTAACCAGTGGCGTCGGTACAAAATGTTACTATCATATTTTTTGTGAAAACTATGCTACACCACTGACTTATTTTATTTTAACTTTTTTCTTATAAATCCCCCCTTTATTTGGAACAAAAAAGATCACGTGTGTTTTTTTGGTACGATGGACGGTTTAAGCGTAAATTATTATTTTATTTGAATATACAAAAATATTAAAAAATGTGTTTGCCAATAAATGCAGACTTATCTCTTATGCATATTCTCAAAATTTCATTTTAATATCTATAAATATAAAAAAGGTATAGGGGTGAACGGCTTTTGCGACACACCCGGTATATTTGCTGGATTAAGAGATGAATTTATTAAGATTTATTAAAAGTATTAAATTAATACATAAAAAAAAATTGTAGCTCTTTATAATTAAATGTGTTAACGTTGATAATAATATGCTAATGATATAAAAAAGAAAAAGGGAAATGAATTTTAATATTAAGTATAAAATTATTACTTTAACTTTCTCCCGTCGGATAATTTCACGTTAAGGTGATGTTAAAATTATGAATGGCCAGTTAAACTGTAGTAAAACAATAACTGCGTATATAAATTGTTTCCTGCCTGGGCGGATAATCGGCGCATCAATCATTTTAAATTATTTTTACCTACTTACCCTTCAGTTATAACAGATATCTAAAATTAATGACAAACGATATAAAAACTTAAGGCATAAATCGATAAAAGTGATAGTTGAACCACCACCGATCAACATGTTTCCCGATCACATGCCTATAAAAAAAGTAGAATGCCTAATATAGACTGATTAAATGGCACATTATAATATTAAAAAATTAATTCATTCATCCGATACTAGGTGGAAATCCATAATTATAGTATTATGGGCTACAGTAAAACACTCCACTATATTAACTAGAAAAATTACATGCTTCGCTAACACTGTAGCTTTGTCAGATGACAATGACTTAATAAAGGTGAAAATTAAAAATTGGGGTGCAATAAAATTAAATTATTGAAGATGTAAATAAAACTGTGGAAGGGTTACAATAGCGGGAAAATCCAACAGAGGGTTTAAAAATTAAATTAAATTAGGTACAATATGGATAATTTATAAAATTTAAGTATATAACAAAGCAGAAACGGAAAACAAAGGTTTAAAACTAAATTTGTTAGAATCTATGGAAATAAATAAACTAAAAATACGGACCTGTTACTTAATGATCAACTAGATTTAAATAATTCACCTTTGTTAAATTTATTCTGTTGACCATATTAAGATGTTATAAATTACCCATATTGTACCTAATTTAATTTAATTTTTAAACCCTTTGTTGGATTTTCCCGCTATTATAACCCTTCCACTGTTTTATTTACATCTTCAAAAATTTAATTTTATTGCACCCCAATTTTTATTTTTCACCTTTATTAAATCATTGTCGTCTGACGAAGCTACAGTGTTAGCGAAACGTCATTTTTCTAGTTAATATAGTGGAAATTTACAAGTCCAACTTTGTTTTACTGTATCCCGTAGTATTATAACATTATAATATCTCTGTACTAATGGGGTTTGGGTTTTTATAGGTTGCCATCCACTAATTTGAGTTGGCAGCATCATTCCAACTGAATAACTTCGTAGCGATCGACTCGCGCAAACTTTGAAAAAACATGGTTATGTTATTTTGGGTTTGTTCGGGTTTGTTCGGGGGATTAAAGTGTTATCTTGGTAGGTATTCGTATTATTTTTTCAGTTTTATTTTTTATTTTTATGGTCCCCATATCTACAGACTGTCCGCAGATATGGTTTACAATAGCACAAATGGATGAAAAATATTCAGTTTTCGGGAAAAAGTCATTCTTGGTAAAAAGTTCTGCTTGTAAAAAAAATGCCATTCACGAAGAGAAAATTTAGATTTTTTATACAGGGTTCGCAAAAACTTCAAAAACATGATTTTTATCCAAGAGTAAACTACCTTAATAAATTAATAATAATATTTTTGACCAAAATGCCAATTAGAAAACTTATTTAGACGAACGATTGTAATTTAAATCCGAGATTTAAAATAAATCTTCGATTTTTTTAGTTTTTTTAATTTTTAAAGGTAAAACAATTTTTTTTTGGATAGCAGCATTAGCGGTCGAAATACATACAGGGTTTTTCCGTATATTTTGGAGCACCCCTGGAGCTTTTATTTGATGACCTAGAAAAAACTTTAAATTACCAAAGTTACATGATTTCTCCTGAACTGCCAGAATTTGTTATCGGACAAAACAAATGAACATCGTACATTTGTTTAATAATGCCAATGTCGATTTTTTTAAATGGAACACCCTGTATATTAATTTTTTTTTAACTCCTCACTCTTTTCTGATTCCAAATATGTATATATATATATATATTATATGTTTACTTTAGTCGTTTAGGCAAAATTTCATTTCAAAATATTGCGGATTAGAAAATCTATATTGATATGAGGAAAACGTGCTAGAACATAATGCTTATTCAGTAACAATTATTAATATAAATAATGATAATAACTTATGAAACAAACATATAACATATATACATATTTGGAATCAGAAAAGAGTGATTAGAATACAGGGTGTTCCATTTTAAAAAATTGACATTGGCATTATTAAACAAATTTACGATCTTCATTTGTTTTGTCCGATAACAAATTCTGGCAGTTCAGGAGAAATCATGCAACTTTGGTAATTTAAAATTTTTTCTAGTTCTTCAAATAAAATCTCCAGTGGTGCTCCAAAATATACGGAAAAACCCTGTACATTATCAACGATAGAGGGGTATCAAAAAGTTTCAAAAATTGATTTTTGGTGTTACCAGAAATTTATTTTTAATTTCACAAATGAAATAACCCCGGAAATAACACAAAAAATCTTAAAATAACAACACATAATAATTTGCTATTTAAACACTCCCCCTCCATATTCAACAAATTTTTCCAGCTGTAAAAGAATGTTGTCAAAACTTCTTCGAATTTCTTCAATGGAAACTGTTTGAACAGCTTCAACAATTCGCTGTTTTAGAAGCTGTACGTCGTTCTCAATTGGACGGGAGTACACTAATTGTTTGAGGCGCCCCAAAGAGAGGCATTTGAAATAGTTAAATCGGGACTTCTTAGAGGCCACAGAACCGGACCATTCCGACCAATCCATCTGTGGTCAAATGTATTATTAAGCCATTCCCTCACTTCAGTTGCGAAATGAGCAGGGCATCCATCTTGTTGAAAGTACATTTCGTTCCTTAAATTGGAGAGGCAAGAATCTAAGTTGTCGGAAAGAAATGTTTCCAATATTTCAAGGTAACTCCTACGGTTACACGTGTTTTCGAAAAAGTATGGGCCAATAATGCCATAATAGGAAATCACACACCATACATTTACTTTTTTGTAATATTGTCTTCTTGCAGGAATTCTAAAACGGGGATTATTTTCGCTCCAGTATCCCAGTATCTAATATTCGCAGAACACTTTCCCGTTTGTTGAAAATGTTGATTCATCATACAACATGATAAATTTATGAAAATTCCTGTTTTCACTTACAATTTTGTTTCCGACCCAAAAATAAAAATCCAAACGTTTGGCTTCGTCTCCTTCTTCCAACGTTTGATTAAAAGTTGGCTTAAATGGAAATATTTTGTTTGCCTTTAAAATATACGAAATATGAGTTTTTTTACTACATCAAGTTCTTGAGCTCGGTGTCTTAATGAAAGGGTAGGATTGTCAGCAACAGACTGCAATACGATTAGGGAAGCTGCGTCATTCTGATCATAGTTTTTTTTTTATTTGGAAACTAAACCAGTTCGCTGAAATTTTCTTAACAATTTATGAAGTCCCATTTTTGAGACAAACGTTAGAGTATCTTTGATTAAATTATTTCTCTATCACAAAGTTGTAAGAACTTTCGCCCGCACCGTAACATTGAACTAAATAAACCCTTTGTTTTAAGAGGAAGTAACCCCTTTACCACAATGAAAATTGCCGAACGTTTTGCTGGTCAAACGAAAATAAAAAATAAAAATTGGTATTTAGAAAATAAATTCTACTTTAAATACCCCATCCAGAAAAGTAAATGACGATCGAAAATATTACCAAAATTTTTTTTAGAAATTTTTTTTATTTTTAGTAATTTTGTAATATCTTAAACAATTCTTTATTGGTCAAAAGCAAAATGACTTTCCCGGGTGTAGAATGTTGTACCAAACAATTTTTCTTAAAGCCATTTTTCAATATCGGCCTTACTTTTTTCTCAAAAAGTTTGGGCGCGTAAAGTGAATTTAAGCGTGTAAAGTGGGTTTACGCGCCCAAACTTTTTGAGAAAAAAGTAAGGCCGATATTGAAAAATGGCTTTAAGAAAAATTGTTTGGTACAACATTCTACACCCGGGAAAGTCATTTTGCTTTTGACCAATAAAGAATTGTTTAAGATATTACAAAATTACTAAAAATAAAAAAAATTTCTAAAAAAAATTTTGGGAATATTTTCGATCGTCATTTACTTTTCTGGATGGGGTATTTAAAGTAGAATTTATTTTCTAAATATCAATTTTTATTTTTTCTTTTCGTTTGACCAGCAAAACGTTCGGCAATTTTCATTGTGGTAAACTGCTCTCTGCTCTTAAGGTCAACATTTTCAAAACACATCAAATTCTATTTGACAACGTCAAATTTGCTCCATACGTAAAGCAAAGTAATAAAAAGGTAAAAAAAAATCCTTGTTTTTACAAAAGATGCGATACACACCACCCATTATGAAAATATAGTCATATATAATATCACAAGAGATAAAATTTTGTCGGCAAAATTTTCGAAAGGTATGAAAGTTTGTTGCTTGGCAATTTCGCGAATGACATTTTTGACAAAATCACGAGCCGTCAGGCGAGTTAAATAAATCCTTGAGAACAATTTTGCTTACACAATTTTTTCTCGAGTGGTATTCGACATGACTATTTAACTAGAAAAAAGACAAAATTTTGCCGCGGCAAAAATCACATGTGAATTTTGTCCAGGTAGGTGCAGGTAGTAATTTTGCCAGTAGAAGACCGGCCGTTGCTATGACATTTTGCCAGTGTAAAACACTCTAGTTAAATAGTCTAATAAAAGTTTATATTAATATTTTTATTGAGCAGCAAAATTTCCATTTACCTCTCAAAATTAAAAAAAATCGAAGATTTATTTCAAATCTCGGATTTAAATTACAAACGTTATTCTAAATAAGTTTTCTAATTGGCATCTTGGTCAAAAATTAAAAATAAAGGTAGTTTACTCTTGGAGAAAAATCATGTTTTTGAAGTTTTTGCGAACCCTGTATAAAAAATCAAAATTTTCTCTTCGTGAATTGCATTTTTTTTACAAGCAAAACTTTTTACCAAGAATGACTTTTTCCCAAAAAATTAAATTTTTCATCCATTTGTGCAATTGTAAACCCTATCCGCGGACAGTCTGTGTGTGACTGAAAGGTCAATAAAAAATAGCCAATAATATTTAGACATGAGACCAGGCAGTTGACTGTGAAGTAAAAACTGTGTTTTTAGTGTGGCTTAAGTGTTTTAAACCACAGTTTATATGAATAATGTTCTATGTTTTAAATAGTTAACTGGTGCAAAAATTTCCAGAAATTCGCTTTTGATAAAAATTTAAGTGATGAATATTGAATATGTCATTGTTACTATTAGAATAAGCACTACAAATCTGAATACAAATAAATTTTATGTCATTAAAAAATTATTTCAGTTTTTTATGTCTCAAAATAGGCGTTACGTCGCTCAAATTGACGTCTTTTCGACGTCAAAAAGTAACGTCATTTAGATGTGTCAAAAATACGTCTTTTAGCCGAAACTGATGGCATCTTCAGACAGCATTTAGACTGCATGTGCTACCTGGGTTATGGGCCCTGGTGGTACAAGCCTATGCTGATGATACTGGATAATATAATAATTGGAGTCTGAACAACTCACAAATGATGCCTATTTGAAATTAAACCCCACTAAATAATATCTTGATGTTATTGGGCAATAAAGACACATTTGTTTATCTTAGAGAAGAGATGATATTGATATTACTCTGAACAGAAATGGAGTATTATTTGGAAGTACAAAATAAATAATTTCGAAGTTTAATTTGCTGGGTTCTTGGAAAACTAATATACTAAATTTTCCATAAAGTGTCTATGTTTAATTTTTATTTAATCATTGACAACATCAACGATGTTTCTTTTTAACATATTTAATCAAAAGTTTTCTTATTAGCATTCATGTTACCTTGGTGTTGTCCGACTTAGTGAATATTTCCTTTATTAAATGTTAAGGGGTTAATAATAAAATTTAGTTTATTTTTAGTTAAAAGCATAAAAGAAGATTCTGTAAAATTTAACGTTTTAAGTTTATTTAATAAAGCCAAGGAAGAGAATTTATTTGTAGATCATTGTTAATATCAAAATACATTTCTGCGAAAGTATCTATTACCGTTTTCGAAAACGCCATATGTACACGAATTTGTAGCACTCTATATTATACTCCTAATTTCACATAGTCTCAATTCGCCATTCTCTAACCTTAAAAATGTCTCTTGTTGCATTATCTTTAAGTCAGCAACAGTCGACATTCTTAAGCCAAAAGTGAACTAAAATAAATTGATGGGGATATTTTCTTTCTTACCTTTAAGGGCTGATAAAGAACGCTGCTGTCCACTCGGGTCAAACAAGTCCTTCACTCTATTGTAAACTACCTCTTTACTGACATCCTGTGGGTTGTGCAGGTAAAACGATTCACTTCCAACGGAACTGGTGTCCGAGCAAGTTGAAGCACTAAAAAAAGTGTTCACATAATTTTAAAATTGTTAACGAACAAACCCGAACAGTAACCAACCAATTGTAAAAATCTGACAAATTATTTTAGGAGATGCCCCTAATTTCGATCTAACTCAGACATGCCACGTTAGAAATCAGCGCGCAACAAAACGAAAAGCCCGTTAAAGTCACGTCGATTCATAGAAATTTCTAAACAATTTAATTAAATTTTATTTATTAGTTCGTCAGGGTTGTACAACTAACATAATCTAATAATTGATTATTTACATAGTTTCCAGCTGCCCGAAAGCCTTGATATTTGGTCGAGTAGCGTATTTCCGGGGATCATTTTACAATTGGCTGTTTGTTTCACTTATTAATCAATTTATTAAAAAAGTACTTTTCATGGATGACCTAATGATGAATGTGAGAACAAAGATACCGTGCGAGCAAAAATTATTTACATCAAGGAGAAAAGAGGGCTTGGATTAAAAAACGTAGGGCTTAGTTTAGATCACAATGATATTATGGGGACGATATATCTAACCAAATCTAGGTTAAAATTTTGTCAAATTCATATTATGACATGATATGCCAAACTAATGAGTAATAAAGTAAGTAGACAAATACAAATTTATTTTTGTTGTTTACAAAATTAACAAAGTAAAAATATACAGAAAGAGAAAGAAAAACAATTATATAAATTGCTGAAATTGACCACCGCCATGCTCTAAGCATAAATTCACACGTCTCTTCATATTTTCGAAACTGTTGACCAGCATCTCTGGAGAAATGTTACCACATTCTTGGGTAATCCTTACATGTAATTGTTCTAAATTTGCAACTGGTGTTTTAAAAATAGTGCTCTTTCAATGAGGAAAAACGAAGTAATCCATAATCGTTAAACAAGGTGATCGAGGTGGGAATTCAATGTCTGATCGAAAACTGATAAATCTGTCGTCGAAAAAACTGCGTAAGTAGTTAATAGTTTCGGCGGTTGTATGGGCGGTTGCACCGTCCTGTTGAAAATATTCAAAACGTAGTTCGTCGTCAAGTAATTGCTCCACAAATGGATTCAAAATATTTTCTATTTACCGCTGTGCTGTAACTGTGTCATGAAAAAAAATAGGACCAACAATTGTTTTTCGGGAAAAAGCTAACCAGACACCAATTTTTTGAGGGTGCAATGTGGGCCACATGCATGTATGTATTCTGAGAATTCACATAACCGGAGAGGTGGAACCAGGCTTCATCCGAAAAAAATGTCAGATCTAATAAATCATTTCTTTCCAATAAATGTTGGGTAAACCATTGAGAGTAATTCCTGCGTCTTTCAAAATCTGCGACTTGTATTTCGTGGAATACTTGCACTTTATAAGGAAATAAATTTAGCTGCTTCTTAAGAATAGTCCTGCATGTTCCATAAGATCTTCCCACTTCTTGGGACAGGCGTCTTATACAATTTGTTGGCGTATTTTGCATTATTTCACGAACATTTGCAATAAGTTCTTCTGTTCTTACAGATGGTCTTCCTTCTACTTTTTTGTATTGTATAGAACCTGTTTCCCTAAACACAGCCACGGTTCTTTTCAGGACATGATAAAAATCCCCAGCAAAAGAAGCAACGTTAGGAAAATGATCGTAAAAATTGTCCATGCACCAACCAGGATTGTATTGCCACTCACCATTTACTCTAACCCCGTTTCGAAAATACGCTTCAACCATGAATGTTTTGTGCTGTTCCGTAAAGCCCATTGTGTGAATTTTTCAAGAAATTGGAAAAATTAGCGATGAATCAAATTACTTGTGTAACGACTGTCAAAGATGACGGAATAACTGATTGATTGTTAATTCAGGTAGTTACTGACACCCAACATGTATTAAGCTCTACGGCTAAGCATTACGTCGTTAGATGCAAGGTCCTCTTTGATGCAAATAATTTTTGCTCGCACGGTAGATAAGTAGCTAAGTACGTATCTGATTTCCGAGCCTTTTTACTTAAAAGTTAGTGAAAACTACATATGAAGTAGTGCTGTTACTAAAATGAAATAGTACATATTTTACCTATGTCTATGGTTTGTCATAGGATTAATGTACAGTCCATTTTCCGGCGCATGGGCAGGTTCCAGGCTTCGTTCAGTCAGAGGTGGATGTAAATAAAAAGGTTCCATTGAGCTAAGAGAGTTTTTGGAGTTTTTTGCGTTTGTTTGACTTAGTGGTTTAGGTTTACATGTTGAGCAGTCCGATCCTGTACTATTTCCCTAAAAAATAAATAGCGGATTAATAATGGCTTAATATCTTTCCACTCTATTTGAGGGCTGATAACAAAAACAAACGGAATGGAAAACATTATAAAGACAAAATGTAAAGGTGGTTCATAAAATTGTTACGTATTCATATAATGTAAACTGTTTTCAAGTTATGTATATTAAAGCGTCCAAAATACGCCAGTATCAATGCGGATACACCATAAACATGTGGTACATTTACCGTCACAAAAATCCGGGCAGCAGTTTTTGCTATTGTAAGCCGACCTTTATAAATCTCGAATACCTAAAAATAACCTGTTTTAATGACATTGACAAAAATTGTCAACTGAAATTTTTTTACGGCTAGTGAAATAAATTTACAAATATAACCCGTCATTTAAATGCTGCAGAAAAAGCCAAAATTGTGACACTGCTAGAAGAAGGATGGTCAGAGAGACGGGTGGCTCAAAGATTTCAAACGCCAAAAAGTACAGTTCATGATATCGAAATAAAATGGATGGAAACACATTCGCTGGAAAAAATAGAAGGAACAGGCCTTAAAAGGGCATCGACAGAAGAACATGATAATACTCTAATTTAATACCTAAGGGAAAATCCTTTTTAGCTCAAAATGTAACTGATTTTCCGGGTTCCGTTAGAACCGCACAACGAAGAATAAGTGATGGTTCAAATCTTGCAGCTAAAAAGCCTTTCCTAACGGTAATCAACAAAGAAGAAATACAATATTACGGAGGTGGTATAAATGCTAGGGAAAATGTAATTTTCACAGACGAAAAGATTTTTCAATTAATTATGTTACAGCGGGAGAGTAAGGGTATATAGACCACCAAATACCCGGTTTGATGAACTCTACATTCAGAATATTTTAACAAGCGGCCGTTTTTCTGTCAACGTTTGGGGGTGGATGAGTGCACAGGGTGTAGGCGTTAGTACGCGCATAGAAGATAGATATAATGCACAAAATTACATACAAATATTGGAGGACGTGATGTTGCCATCGGTTAATGATATGTTTCCCAATACTAATTACATTTACCAACATGATAACTACCCGGTTCATACTGCCCACGCAGTATCTGATTGGATGCAACAAAGGGACATTCAAGTATTACCCTGGCCTTCTAGGAGTCCAGATTTAAATCTGATGGAAAATGTTTGGGGATACATGATCAAGAGAAGAATACTGAAATGGTATGGTGGCTTCAATGCCTAAAAGATTAACTTCAGTTTTTCTAAGTAATGGCAGGGCAATAAAATATTAAATAATATTGGTTTTATTTCCTCCTCAGTTTATTTATATTGCCATAGTTTTGTAGTAGTAGAGTTACTTACTTTACTTTCTTTTAAGCTATTTCTGTATTGAATAACAAGTTATTATTGTCTAGTTTACTTTACCAAAATGTCTTTACCACTCCAATTTATGGTAGTGAAGGCCTAAATTACCAAAATTCAGAAAAAAAAATGTTAGCTGTCAGATTAGTGCCCGGATTTTTTTTACGGTAACTGTACCTTTAAATCGGTACCGCCTATCTCGTGCGCAAACAAAAGTTAAGTTTTATGGGCGAAGAAATACGTTTGTACGCACTGCTCGCCGGTCAGCCGGAACAGCGCATGCGCACAACCCTCTTGTTATTAGGTTTTCTTTCTTTATCGACATCATATAAATACACTCCAGAACTGACTCGGAGCTACCTTTTTTGGTTACGTTTTCCCTGTGGATTTATTGTATTCTTTGCTATTAGGTATTTTCCTTTTGCTTCTTTTTAACAGCAAAGTATACATCTTTGTTTAGCTAAGTTATTAAAGGAACGCTATTCGAACAACTTCGTATATTCGTATCAGAAATATAGAGGGACATACTTAAGTTAAACGCCGCAAAGGGGGAGGAAAAAACCTTTGCTGTGCTGAGTTAAATTTTTAAAAGAAACGCTCTACTTACCGGTTGGCTTTGCTATTAAATAGCAACTAAAAGGAACTGGGTTATTGTGGATTGTGGGTGTTTAATATTTCGGATTTCTAGTTCTTGTGTACCTACTTGTGTAGTTAAGTGAATTGTGTTTGTGCTATAGACATTGGCTGGTACCGAAAACTTTTAAAACTTCTCGATCAAGAAATTGTGCTTGAGAATGTTGTTTTACATACACCCAAGTTTTTAGCAAATTGCTAAATGTTACCAACTAATATTTGACTTAAGGTTTAGTAGGCGATATCATCAAAGATTGCTATTCTGTTTATTTTATATTATCGATTTGAGGTGAAGGTATATAGGTATAAGTTTAATTGACTTGTTCTTGATTTTTGAACTGAAAATACGACAGCGAACCATTTTTTTAAAAAATTTAGAAATAAAATATTAGAATCGATTTTCTAAACTCAAAATCTGATCAGATTGGCCGCCCCTAAAAACACCAGAAATCACCACCTTTTCCCCCAATTCAAAAAATTAGTACAAGTTCCAGTTTTTTGACAATAAATCGTGGCCAATTTTAGCTTTTTACACGTAAAAATAAATTGAAGGTTATTTTTTACAATTCCTTTTAAAAATTTAAAATAGTTTAACAATGTCATCTAGGTATGAAGTATTAAAAAAAAATTATGTCACTATTTTTTTTTAATAAATAATTTTTTAATGATTTTTTAAAATTTTTCAAAGAGCTCTGTGATTTAATTGAATTATTCAAGTTGGTATATTTATTTAATCCTTTATGGAAAACCGATTTATATGTTAAATGTTTTGATACCCTACTTAGACAAAAATCTTTGTTATGCCTGGTTAAATAGTTATGATTTTCAAAATTTTCATTTTAAAAGGCAGTAAGTTATGTTCTATTTTAAAAATAAAAGTACAAATCAAAAGAAATATTAAATTTTTAACATTTAACCACTAAAGTTTCTCCAACATTAAATTTATTTTCGTATATTTATCCACATTCAAAATTATACTAGAGTCTATTAAATACCCCATCATTTGCTGTGTATAAAATAGTCGAACAATATAAAAAACTGAGGTAAAATTATAGTGTTGTAAATTGTTTATTGTGAAAATAAACTAAAATTTTGACTAATTGTTTTTAAATAATTAATTTTTTTTCCAATTTAACTTATACCTACCTAATCTAAAATTACTCCCAAATATTTGAAATAGTGTATAATTTTTAATTTTTCATCATCAACAAAAATATTTATATCTGTAATATTCAAGTTATTTCCAATAACCATAAATTTGGTTTTAGTAACATTTAATTTTCATTTATTTATTTTTCTTTAACCAGTTTGATATAGTTTTTAATTTAAAATTTCTGTACAATCAAGAATATTTTTACCCTTTATATACAATAAATAAATAAAATATCATAAGCAAACATTTGAATAAAAAGAAGAAATAGTCCATTCTTAAAGTGGAGTTGAAAGTATGAGAAAGAAAGAAAAAACTAAAAGTGTTCCTCCACAAAGTTTAATAGAATAAAAATTCTCTATGGGTCTCTACATGGTTCGAACATAGAAACGTTCATCATCAGGAAACAGGATGATGGAGCTTTTATGGACTTAGAAAATTGAAGTGTAGAAGAAAAGAAGCATGATATGAAGAAAATTGATAAAGGTTAAATGAAGACCTTGGCGTGAAAAGGGTACAAGCCACAAAAATTGATAAACGAATATTTTTATTTCAAATAATTCAGAAATAAAGGTACTAGCCACATACAACTTATTTTAGCAATTTTCCAACAGATGGCGCTGGTGCGATAAAATGATGTTTTCACAATTTCTGTTTTGCGGTTCAAGTTTTCACTAGTTTTCAGAAAAAGGTTGCAAGCCACCATTATAAGTGACACACGTGCTGGATATTATCGTGCTTTTAGTGAGTTTTGTAGTGATTCAAACGAAAAAAATATCTATGAGAGGGACTTAGATGATAGTATAAAGGACAAAGACTATATTGAAAGTGAAAATGAGGATAGTTCATCATCCTGTGAAGAGCCACAGGAACGTATTTAATGTTATGTGGCATACATCCTTTTATTGAAATTTTTGGCGATGTAATTGTGCAAACCATGTGGCTTATTCCGTGGCATATATCCTTTTTTTGAAATTTTAATGAACCCGTTTTTGCCTTTTGTGGCATGATATTATTATTATTTTTATATTGTATGTAGCTTTAAGGCAGAATTTTCTTTTTACTTTACCTTTTCTCTAATTTGTAGGGTTCCATTTTATATAAAATCGACACTAAAATATCTAGTTATTTCTATTAATACAGTTTCTTTTTAATCCTTGCGTTATTTCAGATTACCGTATATTTTTTCATGTAAAAGGATACAAGCCACATTTTTTTTGGCAAATAAATGTATAAAAAAACAGTAGGCTGTTTCTATTTTGTTTTTTTTTCGATGCAATACTAGGTAAGCAATTTTATCTTTTACACTTAAAATCAGATAAATTGTATTAAAATTGGATTTTCTGGATTTGAAATGAATTTTAAACTCTAATTTCTTGAAATCTAGAAAATGTGGCATACATCCTTTTCACGCCAAGGTCTTCATTAACCATACTGAGTATGTGAAAAAATTATTAATGGGGGTCTAAATCAACCAAATAAATTGGGAAAAAAGAAAAAACCTTTCTAAGAAGGCGTCGAAGATTATTTGAAAATTTTTCAAGCATACGTCTGTAAGACATTATAAGGATAAAATTGAAAATATCACAATAAAAATACATTCCAAAAACCCTCGGTACCCCCACAAAAACAATTTTTGGAATGTAATTTTATTGTGACATCTTCAATTTTATCTTTATAATGTCTTACAGACATACGCTTAAAAAGTTTTTATAAAAAAAAATTAAATAATGTTCGACACCTTCTTAGAAAGGTTTTTTCTTCTTCCCCAGTTTATTTGGTTGGTTTAGGCCTCCCATTAATAACTTTTTCACATACTCGGTATGGTTTAACCTTTATCAATTTTCTTCATATCATGTTTCTTCTACACTTCAATTTTTTAAGTCCATAGAAGCTGAATTAAGGTTCTACATCATTTTCTCTTTTACTAACACCATAAGCATTAAATAAATTTTCTGTCTCCTGATGATGAACGTTTCTACGTTCGAAACATGTAGAGACCCCTAGATAATTTTTATTCTATTAAACTTTGTGGAGAAAGACTTTTAGTTTTTTTCTGTCTTTCCCATTTGAATAAAACTTTGTTTCAAAACTCTTGACACATCATTTACATAAAGAATAAACAATAATGGACCTAAAATGCTACCTTGTAGTACCCCAATATTATTATATTCCTTTTTAGAAAAAATGTTATCAATTTTTTTTTGCTGCCTATTACTTAAATATTGATATAATTTTTTTAATAATTTATCTATCAATTGTTTTGAAAGGACGTTTAAAATCCAAAAATACTGCCATACTGGTTATCTAAAAATTCATTTCGATGTTAGTCACGTGACTACTCGTTTGGGGAAAAAAATTGTTGAAAATCAGCATTAGATGAACAGCCATAGAAAAAAAATTTAGATTTTAAAGATATCTGATTAAAATTCTTTATCTCGGATTCGCATATCTTGCATACCGTGTCCTCGTCTGAAAGAGCTCCTAAAATTAATATATCCTGTCGTGTTATGAACATTTTTTGGCTACTTAACATTTAGTTCCATTCAACCACGCTTGTCAAGCATATATTGCAAATAATAAAACATTTTGTAAAGTGTGATTAATTGGTCAACAACTGTTACCTTTTTTGTAGCACGTATAATTGGGAACTAATTGGTATGATTATTAATTGCTAGACACTTTTCTGCGAAAGAAAAGATAATGTGTACGTTTTGTGTGGGTTGGTAAATGAAAGGCAATTACTAGAGGTAATGAGTCTATATGGTCGTTGGCTATATTTCAATTGGGGTCTACATAGGGGAAGGAGGGGCACAGTGTTACACGGGATACAGTGTTATATTCGGAATTATAAACTTACGCGAAGCAACACGGCGCTGGAATAATTACCACTTCCAGTTAAGACTATTACCTTGTGAATTGTTTATACCACCCAAGTAAGTTTCTTATACAGTTTTACAATTGTCTTGTGCTTCTTGACAATAATATATCGTAAACTCTATGGTATTATGTTTAAGGAACATGTTTGTAGATTAGCATGCCATGTAAAATATAACCTAAAACATTTTTGTTTCCTAAAAACTAGCATATTTTTGGTAAAAATGCGATTGGGGCACAGAGTTCCACACTATACTGGGGGAACAGTGTTACATGTAAAACAATAATAGAAAATCAGAAATGTTCATTTTTCTGTTGATTTGCACGTATATTATAATGAATTAGAATAGTGTTTAATGTGTACATTTCTTTGTTATTTGATACTAATTTAAATATTCTAAATTGAAACATTTCAGTTTTTATTTTTTAAATCATAACATTTTGAGATTCTGTCTGAGTTTTGACTTGTTTTTTTATTGTTTATACTGATGTTTATTTTTTTACCAGTTTTTTTTTGTATTTGTAAATGTTCTGAATAAAAAGAGCACTATTAGTAAAGGTAATCTAAAATCTAAATTTATTTGAAACGTTAACCCCCTTGTGTAACAGAGTGCCCGCTAGTGGTGTACAGTGTTACATTTGACACGTGTAGGGATAATTATTTTTTTTATAAAAAACCTATATATTTAGGGCAACAGACGCTCCGAAAATCAGTTGCTAAACATCACCAAACCTAAGCAAAATTAAATTGTTATTTTAATTTGACAATTAAAAAAATTATTAATCAAAATGTCTTTTGTGTAACACTGTGCCCTACCTTCCCCAACTATCGAGATATTTTAAAATTGTATATGTACGGAAACTTTAAGGTTCTGGTCTAATCTTTTAGTTTTTACTCTTATTCATTTATCAGATGTTACAAAAATACAATTAACCATACAACTTTTATAAGGTTATGATTAAAGAGCGGATTATATGCCCTTAACTTCAGCCAAAATATGCGCATATATATGCCTTGTTTGCCTTTAAAATATGCAGTTATTTGCATTTTTTTACCAAAAATGCATTCTGGTATGCAATGTTTCTTAACACATTGTGTTCTAAAAAATATGTTTATTTTTAAAAAAATGCAAAAAAAACAAAGAAGTAAACAATTTTTTAAACTAAAATTGTCTAAAACTCATTTATTACTAAATATTTTTCAAAATTTTAAACTAAAAAGGATTGTCTTCTATTAGTAAAAATATGTTTATACAAAGAGAAGCTTCTTTCAACATCTACTGATGTAATCGGACAATACTGCAACTTAGGTAGCAAAATATAAGGCCAAGATACAACTTCGTTGGATGGTTCACCCTCATAAATGCTTTTTACTGCAGTTAAGTATTTAAATCATTCATTCTTTTTTTACAGTTACATCCATTTGTTCCTTTCTTGACCTCCTACTTTACCGGGAATGTTGCTTAGCGGAAAAAGTTTCAACAATACTAATTGCGTCTCTCAAACTTAAATTTCTACTCTCTAGCGAGGATATTATGTCCGGTATAAAACTGAAATTAACCTTAATAAAAACAAGATCTTTAGCTACACACTGGAAATACTGAAATCTTTCGATAAACTAAAACAAAAGTATGTATTACAAATCGATATACAGTATTGCCCGAAATAAACAGTACTGAACTTGTAATCGTATTATATATTTAAAAAATACATATTATTGACACTTTATTATATGTTCTAAATGTGCACCTCCTCGTTCAAGACAGACTTCATAACGATGTTCTAAGTTTCTGGTCATGTTATTGAATAAGGGTTGTCTTAGAGCTGCGAAGAAGACTCTAACGGCATCCTTTAATTCATCGATGGTTTGTGGTGCCTATTTGAAAACGGCATTTTTAGCCATGCCCCAAATGTATGCGTCTGGAGGTGTGAGGTCTGGAGAATGTGAACAATAAGGGAAGTCAGTAAATCGTGAAATGAATTTGCTTGGAAAATGTTCTTGAAGAAATTGACGAATTGCGGCAGCAGTATGGCAAGTTGCCCCGTCCTGCTGAAAAAATTGGTTTCGAAATGCCAAGTTACGTAAACGACAGAATTGACGTAGATCAGGGATAAATCGTGTTAAAATGTGTCTGTACCTCTGTTGATTAAGTGTGGCTTGCCTACCATTCTCTTTGATGAAGTACGGACCAATGATTCCGTGTCCGGACACAGCACACCAGACACTCACTTTTGCACTTTTTAAAGGAACCTCTTGAACCTCATCGGGTCTGGCAAAGCCCAGAAATCGATTTGTGCGACGATTCACATAGCCTGACAAGTGAAAGTGTGCTTCGTCTGAAAACCAAACATTTTTCAAAAATTCAGGATTTTCATACTGTAACGCGAGAATTCTGGCGCAATATTCCACTCCACTGCGATAATCCCGAGGATGTAGTTGTTGATGTACCTGAATCACATACGAAAAGGCACCCAGCTCCTTCAGGATTCTTTGAAAGGAATTTCTTTTTAAATCAAGTTGTAACGCTGTCCTTGCCTGGCTGGCTTTCGGATTTTGTAAGATTTGCTCAAAAACACGTTCATGGTTATTGTTGTTGTTAACTGTCCTGGGACGCCCCGAGTTTCCTTTTCGTTGGCACAATACACTACCCGTATTTCTGAAAAATTACAGCATTACTTGGAGAACGTTTATTAAACCGTTGTGTGAATTGATCAGACACGTATAGCAAACTTGCACCATTATGTCGGCCCATTCCGTATGAGCGAAAATAATGCTCTACCAGAAACACTTTCTCCTCTGTACTTAACACCATTTTTAACAATTAGGCCCTACTAATTACTTGTTTGAGGTTTACTTGACAGGTCTATACTAGCTAACTTGAGTGTGACAGCGCACGCATAAAAACACCGCCAACTTAGTTTCAGTACTGTTTATTTCGGGCATTGTAAATACAGTTTGTTAAGCAGATAATAATAACGCATTATTAGGTGACAATAAACAACACCTATGTATGCAGTTATGTGTTATACTCTCTACCTAAACTTAACGGGTTTTAAAATTTATATAAGTAGATACGCAGTTATGTTTTATACTCTCTACCTAAACTTAACGGTTTTTAAAATTTATATAAGTACGCAGTTATGTGTTATACTCTCTACCTAAACTTAACGGTTTTTAAAATTTATATAAGTAGATACGCAGTTATGTTTTATACTCTCTACCTAAACTTAACGGTTTTTAAAATTTATATAAGTACGCAGTTATGTGTTATACTCTCTACCTAAACTTAACGGTTTTTAAAATTTATATAAGTAGATACGCAGTTATGTTTTATACTCTCTACCTAAACTTAACGGTTTTTAAAATTTATATAAGTACGCAGTTATGTGTTATACTCTCTACCTAAACTTAACGGTTTTTAAAATTTATATAAGTAGATACGCAGTTATGTTTTATACTCTCTACCTAAACTTAATGGATTTTAAAATTTATATAAGTACGCAGTTATGTTTTATACTCTCTACCTAAATTTAACGGTTTTTAAAATTAATATAATTAATAAAATTTTAAAAAATATACTAAAAAAGCTACTTACTCGTTTGATATGGTCGTTCTTTCTTGACGTACATGAACACCCCTTTCCATTGCTTGATCTGTCGGAATCGTTGTAATCAGGAGTAGTACCGTGTTGGACAAGAACATTTAAACACTAAAAAAAAATCATATACAAATGACCGTATATAGTCAGCGTCAGAAAATGTGGGGAAAATTGTTGTCTTTCACTTTAACAAATTTATTTCATTTTGAAAAAGTTCTGCACACCTTCAATATAAATATAAATGAATGTTGGAAACCCAAATTAATGGTAATTACAAAATTAAATTGCAATTTTAAAACTAGGCATGTTTCTAGATTGTGGTACCTAGTAAAAACGGTAATTTTAAATATAGAACATCCTCTGCATATTGTGTCATTTTTGATTTCTAGACCCAATTTTCTACTTATATAAAGTTTCTAAAACCAATATTATAGTTAAGTTTCTCTTATAACAAAGCGTTTCGACAGAAGACAGCGACATTTGACATTAACAGCTGATCTGGTTTCGTCGTTAAAGTTCCCAGATCAGCAGTGGGTCATAGCAAGCTCACGCGTCAGGTTGCGTCATATTATTTTCTTCCGATTTTGGTGTTTTTTAAGTGTTTCTGAGGCTTTGTAAAGTGCATGTTTTAAACACTTTTTCTTGGTGTTTATTATTTATGTTTAATAGTGAGTACAAACACCATTTTGGTTAACTCATCCATTATCAAATCAATGAAGTGCCTAGTTAAACCATTTACTTATCGTTATATACAGGATGTTTCATAACTAAGGGGCGAATAAAGCAACAGGAGATAGTATACTTGAAAATATGTAATTTATGCTTAAGAACGCAAGGTTCATTTTCAATAAATATGTTTCGTTAAGAAAGGTGTTTATTTAAATGCTTCTTACCATCTAGCATTTAAACGCAATTGTCTGAAAACCTAATTGAACTATCAAGATTAATGAAGTACAACTTTTTTACGTATAAAATATCCTTATTTTATAATTTGAGGTAAAGCGGTTAGAAATATGAGATAAAAAATATATGCGACAATTTATCAAACTCACATTATGCAGCTAGCGTTCTCTAGGAGGTATCTTAAAGTCATTATGGAATCCTCAAAAACGTAACTATACGTTTGATTCATATCCGCTTAACATCAAATAATCGCCAATTTTATAACGTAAAAATTTACTTGGATCACCCTGTATCTCTTTAATGATATAAGAAATAAAATTGAATTACATATTTTCAACTCTACTATCCCCTGTTGCTGTATAGCCCCTTAGTTACGGGACACCCTATATATCGCACCTTTAAAATTAAAGTGACACAATCCAAAAAATAGAGTTTTGCAGAAAACAGGAAAAACTGTAAAATATATTGGACCCCTCTAACTCTTTTGTCTCCTAAGCCCAAGTAATAAATTAAATTAAATGTTAAATTTGGGGAAACATTAGCTAAATGGTTTTACTAGAAGACAATTATTTAAATTTGATATTAAAACCTACCCTTAATAGTAAAAAAAATAAAAATAAAAAATAAAAAACAAGTTAGGTCTTTTTACTGCCAATTTTTTTTAACAACGAACGAATTATTTGGAGTTATGCCATTTTAAAATTAAAATTGTCGCTGTACTCAGCGAGTCATTTTAGAATAAGTCCTTCTTTCATTAAATACCAGTTACTTTTTTGTAAAATGTTTGGAATCAAGTCAGTTTAGACTTAAAGCAGTGTCAATTTTCCGTCGCGTACGACAACATACTGAAATGATACTCTTTAGTATTAAAAAGACGCGCGAATACCGTTAATATGAAAAAGGCATAAATAGCTTCCTATAATTTGGGAGAAGCGATTTGGTATTAGGTCCAGTGGCAGCTGATAGAGGGCGGTATTTAGTGCCATTTTATGATTAAACCTAGAAATATACAATTTTCGAGTTGTGTCACTTTACTTTTAAAGGTGCGATATATCCATATATAAAATTCCGACAAAAGAGACAATACAAAAAGGGTTCCCAATATGGTGTTTTAATTAGACGTGCACCACAAAGCATACACCTCGCAAAAAATGTATTACTTTTTTCCTTGTATAATAATTACATAAGTAAATACCCATATTTGCTTTAGTTTTATAATGTTTTCACATACTTATTTTGGTAGATACGGGTCTGTCAATATTTTATTTTATAAATAATAAAATTAGTATCTACGCTATATCTTGACAAAATATTAAGACTCCCTTACAAAATTTAACAGATGGCGAAGGCAAAGGCAAAATAACATAGTCCGGCTCTGTTTCTGTAGCCAACCGCTTAACGTAAAATATACCAGACTTTAACAGGGTGCCATTAATGACAGGTGATGCGGCGAGTTCTTAGATTAATTTGACTTTATCACTTTTTGATTTCGCCCTGTAGCAATTGAGATACATCTCAGAAAAAAAAACAGTTTTATATCTCAGTGCTTCTAATCTTTAATAATGTCAACTTTTGGTCTAACTGTTAAACTTCTGAATCTGTTTGCACCGGGTGGTCAAATAAGCGAGGACGTCGGCTTTATCTCGGAAACCATTAATCGTACAACTTTCGGAAAGATTTTTTTATGAGTAAAGTGATCAAGAGAAATTGCTGGAAATTACTTTTAGGTTCCTCATTTCGCCGCAAGGGGGCACAATTAAAAATTGTTTTTTTAAATTCTAAATTTCTCCGAAGATTTCCATATTAAGGTATAACTCTGATTACATTATTGGAAAGCTTAGACAATTCTGCATCATTTTGGTTTAAGGCTCATTGGCGTACCGACCTTGATAAGAGTGGGAGAAGCTATTGAAAGTGGAAACATTAAAATCGCTGTAACTTCTAAACGACTTATCCGATTTTAATAAATTTAGGCTTGCTTGGAAGGGGGAAATAAGCATATTCAATTGCCGTACACGATAGTGTTCAATAAAATTGCTAGAGAGCACAATTTGTAATAATAACAGTTTTTTCGATTTTATCCCGAAAATTCAAACCATACGGTATAACTATAACATCATAACCGAAAAGTAGATGAAATTTGCAAGAAAAGATATGAAGACCTCAGGTCGATATCTTTGTTCGTTTCAGAGTTATTACCAAAACAATAATTTTCAATACAAATTACGCCCTCAATTTTATTAGAAACTATCGTGTACCATTAAATGCGACAATAATTGAAGGTACTTCCAAACAAGCTTAAATTTAGTAAAATCGGATAAGTCGTTTAGAAGTTACAGCGATTTTAATGTTTACACTTTCAATAGCTTCTCCCACTCTTATCAAGTGAAAGTGTAAATATTAAAATCGCTGTAACTTCTAAACGGCTTAACCGATTTTACTAAATTTAAGCTTGTTTCAAAGTACCTTCAATTGTCGTATCTAATGATACACGATAGTTTCTAATAAAATTGCTAGAGGGCGCAATTTGTATTAAAAATTATTGTTTTGGCAATAACTCTGAAACGAACAAAGATATCGAACTGCGGTCTTCACATCTTTTCTTGCAAATTTCATCTACTTTTCGATTATGATGTCATAGTTTTACCGTATGATTTGAATTTTCGGGATAAGATCGAAAAAACTGTTATTATTACAAATTGTGCCCTCTAGCAATTTTATTAAACACTATCGTGTACTGTTGGATACGGCAATTGAATATGCTTATTTTCCCCTTCCAAACAAGCCTAAATTTAGTAAAATGGGATAAGTCGTTTAGAAGTTACAGCGATTTTAATGTTTACACTTTCAATAGCTTCTCTCACTCTTATCAAGGTCGGTACGCCAATGAGCCCTAAACCAAAATGATGCAGAATTATCTAAGCTCTCCAATGATGTAATCAGGGTTATACCTTAATATGGGAATTTTCGGAGAAATTGTGCCCCCTTGCGGCGAAACGAGGAACTTAAAAGTAATTTCCAGCAATTTCTCTTGACCACTTTTATCATAAATTTTTTTTCCCAAAGTTGTACGATTAATGGTTTCCGAGATAAAGCCGACGTCCTCCCTTATTTGACTACCCGGTACCTATGTTGTAACTAATAGTTGAAAAATTGGCGAATATAGTGTAGAATTTAGTGAATACCCTATTATACTGGATGTTCTATTTTAAAAATTAAAACTTCTTGCATAGTCTTATTATAAACCAAACAACTTCTGTACAAAACCACTTGTCCATGGACCTAGCTTTAAAGTAACAAAATGTATTGGTCCAAATTGAACCATTTACGTATCCACTATCTATTAGTCATTGTGTCTATCATATTACTACATTCAATATTTTTATCCAGAAGTTAGGAATGTTTATACTAAAAAAATAAGTAATGCTTTTTTATACCTCCACTTGTTGATTTTCAGCGGCATCATTAATTGGACTCTTTCCGTATTTATCTAAACTTAATCTAGCCCCGTGCTTTAACAACCATCGCACTGTGTCCAAATGGCCCCTGGATGAAGCAAAATGAAGGGGAGTAGCACCGTCACCATCCCGAAGATTGGGATCGACTCCTTGATCTTGAATCTAAAGAAATATGTATTTAGAGCTGGGTTATAAATATAAACTATAGTAACAATATTGCGACATCAACAAAAATAAGATAGAACTATTAAAATTATACTTACCATCCACTTTACACAATTTAAACATCCCATTTGACTAGCTGCATGAATAGGAGCCATTCCATCTTTGGCTCTGACGTAAAGTGACCCTCCCGCTTCCAGAACAAGAAATTTTAGGACGTCCAGATGACCTTCTTGGGCCGCCAGGTAGACTGGGGTCACATCATTGTCCATTTGAGTATTGGCACTGAAACAAAATGAAAATTTTTAAATACCGGATATGACAAGAAAATTCACTGCACTTAGAGCGTTCGTTATGTCGGAGTAGCAATTCTTATGGTGCTGTATAATAGTTATTTATGTATTATTAATTAGAATTAAATTTGCACGTACAGGGATTTAGTTCTCAAGGTGCAAAACTAAAAAATCTTATAAGACTATAAAAACGTATATATAATTATTAGAAGATAGTATAGTGTCCGTGAAAATAATTAAAAGCGAATAATTGTGGCATATCGGACAAGTGTGTAACTGTTTTTTATATTGGAATACACAGGGATCCAACACAATTGATACCCTGGGGCGGGTAGACCACGACGGTCGTTTCGTCCTTGTTAGGACTCTACGGGCAGCCAGAACCCAAGCAATCCCGACAACGGCGCGCGGCGGTAAGATGTGTTAAAAGCCCTTTACAAATGCAAAGCGGTCATCAATACACCGTAGCGCCATCCCCATAAAAGCAGTCACACTGGTAATATCGAAAGGTAGACAACTAAATAAACCACGAAGTGCATCACAATCCAGTATAGGGAACGCTATTTGCGTTTTCACCATGGTCTACCCGCCCCAGGGTATCCATTGTGCTTGGATCCCTGTGTATTCCAATATAAAAAACAGTTACACAGTTGTCCGATATGTCACAATTATTAGCTTTGAATTATGTTCGTGGAAACTAACTATTTTCTAAACATTTTCATGACTTTTAAACGGACTGCGTGCATTCTAGTGGGTGCCGGCGTTGATCTGTTTCTAATCTGTAAAACGGCAGATGTTTCAGTGAAAACGCAAATAGCGTTCCATATGCTGGATTGTGATGCACTTCGTGGTTTATCTAGTTGTCTGCCATTCGATTATTACCAGTGTGACTGCCATTTATATTGTATACAGGGTGGTCCTTAAATACATCAAGAAAATCTAGGATATGATTCCTGGCATCAATTTAAGTTGAAAAGTTCATATGGACTTATGCCCTAAAATGCTTACCCTCTAAGATACAGGGTGTTAAAATATTTTCCATTTTCCTTTAAAACTACCATTTTTTTCAAAAACATAGTAGAGACAACTTTTGTTCCGCTTATGTCAGTAATGCATAAAAATGCATCAGTTTAAAAAAAACAGTGGCGTATCACATATTTTCACAAAAAAAATACTGATGGTATCTTCATGCACGCCACTGGTGGAAGTAGGCAAACCCTTTTTTAACAAAAAAGTGCAGTTTAATACGAAATCAATCGACATCAATATTCAATACCGTATCTTCAAGGAGTTTCGAAATTTTAAAAAAACAATTATTTTTTAAAAATATTTTAACACCCTGTATCTTAGAGGTTAAGCATTTTAGGGCATAAGTCCATATAAACTTTTCAACTTAAATTGATGCCAGGAATCATATCCTAGATTTTCTTGATGTACTTAAGGACCACCCTGTATACAGGGTGATTCAAAAGTACTTTGACAAACTTCGGGAGGTAATTGCTGGCAATATTTTAACATAAAAAGTTCTTACAAACAGTGGTCCTTGGCGACTTCGTTACGGAGATACAGGGTGTTGAAATGTTAAAGGAAATAGTAATAATTTTTAAATAACTCCTTAACGAGTTATTTCTTTTTTATGAAATTTTGTGAATTAAATAAGCATCTAAGGACACTTATTTTCAAAATACAACACGTTAGTAAATTTAACCAGTGGCGTCGGTACAAAATGTTACTATCATATTTTTTGTGGAAACTATGCTACACCACTGACTTATTTTATTTTAACTTTTTTCATATAAATCCCCCCTTTATTTACAACAAAAAAGATCACGTGTGTATTTTTAATACGAGGGACGGTTTAAGCGTAAATGATTATTTTATTTGAATATACACAAATATTAAAAAATGGATTTTAAACTGATCAACCACTCAAATATTTATTAAAGTATTTTAACGAATACCTACATACATACTTACTAATAAACAAATATGTATATGCCTAAGGAAGGTATCTGAGGATGCCTATTTTCTAAGTATAACACGTTTTTAGTGGCATACATATTTATTTATTAGTATGTTATTTTTTAATCTTTTGTGTTTTGACAAGGCGGCTTTGGAAATGCTTTTTTAATATATTGTATTTTGACAAGGCAGCTTTGGAAATGCATTTTTTGTCGATAAATTAAAACATATTTGACAGTTAGTTACCATTGAAAATAACAAAACTGAAGAAATAAAACTCAATGGTAACTAACTGTCAAATATGTTTTAATTTATCGACAAATGCATTTCCAAAGCCGCCATGTCAAAAAATAACATTCTACTAATAAATAAATATGTATGCCACTGAAAACGTGTTATACTTAGAAAATAGGCACCCTCAGATACCTTCCTTAGGCATATACAGATTTGTTTATTAGTAAGTATGTAATATGTAGGTGTTCGTTAAAATACTTTAATAAATATTTGAGTGGTTGATTAGTTTAAAAAACATTTTTTAATATTTGTGTATAGTCAAATAAAATAATCATCTACCCTTAAACCGTCCCTCGTATCAAAAAAAAAAAGTGATCTTTTTTGTTTAAATGGAGGGGGGATTCATAGGAAGAAAGTTAAAATAAAATAAGTCAGTGGCGTAGCATAGTTTTCACAAAAAATATTGTAGTAACATTTTGTACCGACGCCACTGGTTAAATTTACGAACTTGTTGTACTTTGAAAATAAGTGTCCTTAGATGCTTATTTAATTCACTAAATTTCATAAAAAAAAAATAACTCTTTAGGGAGTTATTTAAAAATTATTACTATTCCTTTTAACATTTCAACACCCTGTATCTCCGTAACGAAGTCGCCAAGGACCACTGTTTATAAGAACTTTTCATCTTAAAATATTGCCGGCAATTACCTCCTGAAGTTTGTCAAAGTACTTTTGAATCACCCTGTATATTAAGTAAATAATCTGCCTAAATGCATTGTCAAAAATTGCCATTGAAGATTTTTTGTTTTGGAAGCCAATTATGTTGTTTATAGTTATGGATTATTTTAACTTGAGAGAATGTTGTGCCAAAACTTTTGAGACACGTTAAATAAGAGTAGTTAAATAGGGAGGTACGTTTTAATTTTACCTTATTGTGCTTCATTGTTACTTGTGAAAAAAAGTGGAGGGAATTAAAGTATTCCCTTGATTCCCTGTACCTTTTAAATAATATTCCAAGGAAGGTAGTTATGACCCTCTTTATTGATCGCATAATCATGATGATATTAGAAAATAATATCCCGTTCAGAAATAAAAGGTTTCATTTTAACGTAGTAGTATTTTTATGTTCGGACTAACAAAAATGGTAACAACAAGAAGTATTCTTGTCGAGGAATGACGAAATTTGTGTTATGTATTTAGGTATTATTCCTGCTCAAAACCCGGATTGTTTTAGTTAGCTTGAAATGAAGCTTTAATTGCGACCCAACATATTCTATGCAACGGTTCAATTGTTGCCCAGTTTACTTGCAATAAAAGCGATAAATAACCAAAGGCACAAATTATTCCAAATTTACAATCACAAATATCTTAATCAACTCTAATAACATGAATTATTTTCAACACAATCGCATTCAACGTTTTTAGGATAATGACCAGTTTTCCGGTTTTAATAGGTATGGTAAAGAGACATGTATTGGGCAAGAAACGTATATTTAAGTGAAGGGTGGATAATATAGTCTTGTTAGAAAATCGGCCACTTCAGCACGATTTTTGAGATTTTTTTATATAAAGTTGAACAACGTTATTGTACCGGGCGTACAACTAAAAAGGGACGCAATCTGTTTTTTGAAAACCGTTTACCGTACGATTTGCCGAAAAATATATTAATTAGAAAATTACATAAATTTATGTTCAACCAATTAGATGGCTCCTTTTTCTTTACGTTGCTTATAGCAACGGGAGATTATCGCGACAATTTTGTTAGTTCTTATTAGCTTAATAAAATTAATAAGTGATAATTTTTCTGCCAAAAATGAAGTGCTTTATCTATTGGCAAAAGTTACTCAGAATAAAATCAAAATACATTTTGTTGCTAACTTATAATTTTTGTTGATACTAACCAATTTGCTTTACATATCGAACACCGGGGCTAAAAGAGACATATCAAAAATTTAACTAAACTCATCGGAAATATGTTTTTTTAAGTTTCATTTGAAACTATGTAGACTTGTCATATCAGATGTTATGGTTGAAAACGAATTAATGTTTTTAATGCTCCTGAAATTTTAGTAATAAACCTTAGTTACTAACAAGTAAAATTAACTTCCATTGTAAAAATACAGTGCTTCATATTAAACTAAACTCATCGGAAATATGTTTTTTAGTTTTATTTGAATTTAAAACTATAAAGACATTGGATTTCAGATAACAAATTTGTTATTTAATGTTTCTCACATTTTAGTAATAAAAATTAGTTGCTAACGGCTAAAATGAACTTCATTTCTAAAAGTCTAATTAGCTACGATTACCTAATGCCGCCGTAAATATATTTTTGTAGCATTTTAGCAAAAAAAGACAATAAGAAAAAACTCCAATTTATGAAATATTCTTACCGAATTTTCCACGCAGCAGAATTAATTCCCGATAATTTTTTTCTCGGTTTCCCTCATGTTTTTGTTGATAGAAAATTATCCCGAGTCGAAGACGACACATTCGCGACCTTGAAAAAAATTATCGGTAATAATTCTGCTATTAGGGAGATTATAAGTAAAAAGTGACTAAGGGAAACTGCTGGAAATTATTTTTAAGTTTCTAGGTTGGCCGCTAGGGGGCGTAACTATAGTGACAAATTAAAAGGCGGGATTTTCTCAAAAATCCTCATAATACAGGTGTATCAAATGCAGAATGCTATGCAAAAATATTCACAACTTTGGTTCGGCTTATCGTAATTTGACAAATTTGACCTCGCTAAATAGCGATTCTTTTATTTTATCAAGTTAATGAAAAATGAAGTTATTTTAAATTCCGTTGCGACAGTTAGATGGCGCTATTAGGCAGAATCAACAATTTCTTCATTTTTCTCAAAAGTTTTAAATACAACGATTTTACTAGAATAATTTTTTATTCTAATAAAATTGTGGAGGAATACTTTTAGTTACAGAGTATTTACTGAGAAACTATGAGATAACTACTGTAGGATGGTGCTGTCGTTTTGAATTAGTATATCTGTAGGATGGTGCTGTCGTTTTGAATTAGTATATCTGTAGGATGGTGCTGTCGTTTTGAATTAGTATATCTGTAGGGTGGTGCTGTCGTTTTAAATTAGTATATCTGTAGGATGGTGCTGTCGTTTTGAATTAGTATATCTGTAGGGTGGTGCTGTCGTTTTGAATTAGTATATCTGTAGGATGGTGCTGTCGTTTTGAATTAGTATATCTGTAGGATGGTGCTGTCGTTTTGAATTAGTATATCTGTAGGATGGTGCTGTCGTTTTGAATTAGTATATCTGTAGGATGGTGCTGTCGTTTTGAATTAGTATATCTGTAGGATGGTGCTGTCGTTTTGAATTAGTATATCTGTAGGATGGTGCTGTCGTTTTGAATTAGTATATCTGTAGGATGGTGCTGTCGTTTTGAATTAGTATATCTGTAGGATGGTGCTGTCGTTTTGAATTAGTATATCTGTAGGATGGTGCTGTCGTTTTGAATTAGTATATCTGTAGGATGGTGCTGTCGTTTTGAATTAGTATATCTGCAGGATGGTGCTGTCGTTTTGAATTAGTATATCTGTAGGATGGTGCTGTCGTTTTGAATTAGTATATTGATAATTAAAGGTATTAGACAAAACACTGCATGATTTGTAGTATTTTATATTGTATACAGGGTAGTGCATGGGCTGGCGCAAGATGGGATATCGCACGAATAATTTAAGACGGTCAAATATTGCTTGCCCTATTTATTTGAGACGGATAATTTATTTTCATTTATCAAATGGAATAATTGTGACATTTTAAGGTAATTTATTTATTTTTGAAGAAGTAGTCCATACTCAAAGTGGAGTTAAGTTTACAGAAGAAAGAAAAGCACACAGTCTTTCTTCACAATTTTTATTAGAATAGCTAGGCGAACCTTGGATAATTCATAATAGTTCAAATCGACATGTTTCGAGTGTAGAAACACTCATCATCAGGAAAACGAAGTAAATGGTACAATGCTGATGTTGTTAGCAGTAGAGAAAATAACAAGTGAGACTAAGCCGTAATTGAGCTTTCAATGGTACATACGAGGTGTGAAAAAATTTGAATAGTCAGAAGACAGAAAAGATTTCAGCATACTGAAGAGTCAAGGACTGGTGCAAAGGCACTGTCTTGGGTGGGAAATGAAGAGAAGAAAGAAAAATTAGGGAGTTTTAAACTTTTAGACTTTTTAAAAATCATTTCTAAGTGTAAGTGATGAAAAATCTTTAGTTTAATTCAACTATGCCGGAGACATGTGAAAGTGGTAAAATAAGAGGGAAAGAAAAAAGAAAAAATTGTTTTTCGTAAAAGTCATGCAGATGCTTTCTGTAAAAGCTAAAAAAATAGGAATGTAATAAATGAAATGTAATAAAATGCGGTAGATTGACTTACCATTTAGCTTGAAATAAAATACTGTTGGGGTACCAGGCTTGTTACGGCCCAGTTACCCCGGCAGGAGTCAAAACTTACACATTGTGTGCAATATTATAAGATTAGAAAATTTAAAAACTTCTCAAACTTTACTAGAACATCTTAGAAACTGCAAGCAGCACGTGTCAGACGGGAAAATAATTTGACATTGTAAAAGGGGAACAAATGACAAGTGTTTTGGCGGTTAAATTAAAAAACCATCAAGTGGACTAAAAAAATTTTAAAGTTTTTTTTTATTGATACCCTATTTCGCTTATTTAAAGTACGCTTCAGCGTGTTTAAATCCCACTTTCAAAAACGCGCGTGTTTTAAAGTTACCATGGCAACATCAACAACGTGAAGTCTAAATATGTCAACTTTTTAATTATTGATTTGACAGAATTACCTTTTAACGTCAAATAAAATATTTTTTAAGCAATACACAACCAATGTCAACGGTGACAACAATGAATCTTATGTGACAGATTGGAAGTTATTTTTTGTTCTTCTCATTTTCATGACAACGACAGGTATATCACATCACGAATTCGACCATTTCACTGACTTACTAAGTTATTATTTCCATTTTTTGTAATATAAATACCAATAAGTCTACCAATAAAAAAAAGAATGTAAAGTATTCGTGGATAACTGGTCTTTAAAACACTTGCTCTATTTCAAGCACTCCGGCTGCGCCGTCGTGCTTGCAAAATCGCGGGTGTTTTAAAGACCATAACATCCACTTATACTTTAATATACTAATAAAGGGGAAAAAGCTCAAGTAGGGCTCAAAATAATAATTTATTTAGTTAATAAGGGGTTATTTAAAAAAATATAAATCTAAAATTGACGAGCTTAAAATACATGTATACGGGATAAGTATCACAACAGATTAATTCCATTTGTCTTTAATTTCATCATTAACTCTTAGTTCTTTAGCATAAGTATTTGCCGATTTTTTCTAAGAATTTTATATTTGCAAAGATAGGTAATAAATATTAAGTGCTCCATTTCCATAATGCAATAACCGTTTTAATCGATTTCTATTATTCAAATCGAAGCAGAATATTAAATTTAATCCAATCTTCCTGTTTATATAAAACTGTAATTCTTTAATTACTTTACCACTTGGTTTAATTACCTCAATTAAATATCATAAAAAAAGAAAATTGAATGCTTATTAAAGAAGCAAATGATGCTCTGAATGTTGTCGTGGCTTAATAAGCTATTGATGAGGAAATTTTACCTTCAATATAAATTTTTGTATACGGTGAATTTTTTTATTGAAAAAATTACTATTTAGTATACTATAATAGAGGTAAATTTACAGGGCGGGTCAACGATTGCCAGGAGTAATTACTTTATGCCCTAAAGATAAAATATTGTGAATTCTACAGTCCACTGAGTCCACTTAAAAAGTAGGTTGTCACAAACTTTAATTTTTCTTAATGGGACACCCAATATTTGAGTGGATTTTTAAATTCTACGTGCCTTTTCAATATTGAAAAAAGAAAAGCACAAAGTCACAAGTTTATTAGAATAACTAGGCGAACCTAGAATAATTCTTAATAATTCGACATGTTTCGAGTGTAGAAACACTCATCATCAGGAAAACAAAGTAAATAGTACAATGCTGATGTTGTTAGCAATAGAGAAAATAATAAGTGGGATTGAGCCGTAATGGAGCTTTCAATGGTGTACACGAGGTGTAAAATATGAATAGTCAGAAGACCGACAAGAATTCAGCATACTGGAAAGTCAAGGGGATAGTGAAAAGGTTCTGTCTTGGGCAGAACAATGAAGAGAGCAAAAGAAAATTAGAGAGTTTTAACAGATTTAGTCAAAATCATTTAGGTATAGTATTTGTAGAATTATACCGTTGATCTTTTGACTGCAATAAACCCTCATTATCCCTTTAACCATAAAATAAGTAATGAAATCCCAAATTTTAAAACCTTTTCGAGCAGAGCCGGACCAGGCACAAATTCAATTTATACCTATGCCTGATTCATATATATAAATATAAACTGATTGTTAATAATTTTAGTCTTTAGTGGTTTTCCAGCGAGTAAGTTTTAGTTAGGCTTATTAGTGGTAGAATGTGGCGTCCTTGGAATTGTGCTGATAGGGAGGCATCTTCAAGTGTAATTTTTAAAAGAAAGCATTTATCTACCGATGCCAAACTAATAAATAAAAATGTGTATGAATCTTTGTTGAGTAGAAATTTTAATTCGATGGATGCTTTAGCAGAGACGTCTACTTTGACAAAAACTCCTTTATCTTCGGTAAGAGACATAGTACATAAACCTGTTAATCCTAGAAAAAATCGTAGAAGCATTGACGAAAATGACATGGATTTATTAAGAAGAAAGATTTACCAAATGTATGAGGCACAAACTGTACCCACTTTGATTTCCCTCAAAGAGCGGCTGATTAAAGACGAAAAAAATATCTCTTGTTGCCTTTCAAGTCTTAGGAAAATATTGCGTAAAATGGGTTTTAAATACCGAAGCATTAATAAAAGACAAACCTTAATGGAATTTCAACGTTTACGGGAATGGAGACTTAAATATTTACCAGCTGTTAATCAATTTAGAGAAGAAAATCTTCCAATTATTTACCTTGACGAAACATGGTTCGATACCAATGACACTCCAAGAAAAGGTTGGGATGATTCTTCCAAAAAATGTCAAACCAAGGCACCATTAAATAAAGGCAAAAGAATCACAATATTACATGCTGGTTCAGAGAACGGGTTTGTTCCAAATTGTCTGTTACTTTCAGCTAAAAACATAGCAGATTCTTTTTTAGATTACCATCAAGATACCGACGCACAACTTTTTGAAGATTGGTTTAAACATAAACTCCTTAAAAATATACCTGAAAATAGCGCCATTGTAATGGACTATGCTAGTTATCATAGTCGGCATGCAAAAATCATTCCCAATTCTAATAATACAAAAGCAGACCTTCAAAATTTAATGATTGAAAATGATTTATATTTTGAAGAAACTTACAAAAAACGAGAACTGCTAGAAGTATTAAAAGCTTTTAAAATAAATAAGGAATACGAGTGTGACAAACTTGCAGCAGAAAATGGACATACAGTGTTGCGTCTTCCTCCATACTATTGTATATTCAAACCTATTGAGCTAATATGGCACCAATTAAAATCCAATAACAGGAGAAATAATATTTCTCCTACATTAAATGCATCTGTAGTAGAATTAATTCAAAACGAAGGAAGAAAAATTTCTGCAGACAGCTGGAAAAACTGTGTACAGCATGTACTTAAGGTGGAAAATTCTTACAATTGTATGATTATAAATGTTCAACCCTTAATAATTATAAGTTTAGGCTTAGATGAAGATAGTGATAGTGATACAGAGTTAAACTTTAAATAAATTATCAATAGTTTTTTATAATTTAATTAATTTTCATTGTACTTGTTATCCTAATAGTTATACTTTTAAATTATATTATTTTCAATTATCATTAATTGTTATCATTATTTTACATTTACTATAGGTACCTACCTAAAACTAAAAATACCTATCTATTTATTTTAAATTATAAAAAACAGGCTAAATATCTGGTTCCACGTTAATTTAAAAAAAAAACACACGGACCCGTCGATTTTTATTTCGAGGGGGACATCTTTTGCGTATATTGTCAATCTTGTTACTTCAAGCTCCTAGGAGGGAGGGGGGGGTAAGATCTAAATCTTAAATGGATACCCCCATTTTATATAATTTTTTTGGATTCTGCATAAAATTCTGAATATTTTTTAATAAAAGCATTATTAGTCTATACTAAACAGTTTCCGAGATATTGACTCTTGAAAAATGAGATTTTTGAACTTTGACAGCGTCTAGCTTTCTAACTGTACGTCTTAGAGCAAAACGGCTTACATGTCCCTATCTTCGATTTTATTATCTTTCCAATAGTGTCAACTTCCGGTTAAACCGGAAGTACTATATTTCTTACAACCGGTTTAACCGGAAGTTGACACTATTGGAAAGATAATAAAAATCGAAGATAGTGACATGTAAGCCGTGTTACTCTAAAGACATACCGGGTGATTCAATAAGAAAGGCAGCCGTCTATATCTCGGAAACTACTAAACGTAGAAACTTGGGATAAAAAAAATTATGATTAAAACGGTCATGAGAAAATTCTGGAAATAATTTTTAAGTTCCGCATTTTGCCGCAAGAGGGCGTAATTGAGAAGTAAATTTTAAAATTTTACATTACTCCGAAAATTCCACATTAAGGTATATGTTTGATAACACCATTTTAAAGCTTGGACAATTATGCATCATTTTGGTCTTATGCTCATTGGCGTACCGACTTTAATAAGAGTGGGGGAAGCTGTTGAAAGTGTAAACATTTAAATCGCTGTAACTTCTAAACGACTTATCCGATTTCAGCAAACTAAAGACTGTTTGGAAGAGAAATGTATTCACTTTCACCAATCGTATTTAGTTGTCCATAATAGTTCTCAATAAAATTGCTAGAGGGCGCAATTTGTAATAATAATAGTTTTTTTGATTTTATCCCGAAAATTCAAATCATACGGTATAATTATGATACCATAATCGAAAAGTAGATGAAATTTGCAAGAAAAATTGTAAAGACCGCAGTTCGATATCTTTGTTCGTTTCAGAGTTATTGCCAAAACAATAATTTTTAATACAAATTGCGCCCTCTAGCAATTTTATCAGAAACTATCTTGTACCATTGGATACGACAATTTGAAGGTACGATTTTAATGTTAACATTTTCACTTGATAAGAGTGGGAGAAGCCATTGAAAGTGTAAACATTAAAATCGCTGTAACTTCTAAACGACTTATCCGATTTTACTCAATTTAAGCTTGTTTGCAAGAAAAAGGTAAGTACCTCTAATTGCCGTATTCAATGGTACAGAATAGTTTCAAATAAAATTGCTAGAGGGCGCAATTTGTATTAAAAATTAATGTTTTGGCAATAACTCTGAAACGAACAAATATATCGAGCCGCGGTCCTTACAACTTTTCTAGCAAATTTAATCTATTTTTCGATTATGGTATCATAATTATACCGTATGATTTAAATTTTCGGGATAAAATCAAAAAAAACTATTATTATTACAAATTGCGCCCTCTAGCAATTTTATTGAGAACTATTATGGACAACTAAATACGATTGGTGAAAGTGCATACATTTCTCTTCCAAACAGTCTTTAGTTTGCTGAAATCGGATAAGTCGTTTAGAAGTTACAGCGATTTAAATGTTTACACTTTTAACAGCTTCCCCCACTCTTATTAAAGTCGGTTGGCGAATGAGCATAAGACCAAAATGATGCATAATTGTCCAAGCTTTAAAATGTTGTTATCAAATATATACCTTAATGTGGAATTCTCGGAGTTATGTAAAATTTTAAAATTTACTTTTCAATTACGCCCTCTTGCGGCAAAATGCGGAACTCAAAAATTATTTCCAGAATTTTCTTAGGACCGCTTTAATCATAATTTTTTTTATCCCAAGTTTCTACGTTTAGTAGTTTCCGAGATATAGCCGGCTGCCTTTCTTATTGAATCCACCCGGTACAGTTAGAAAGCTAGACGCTATCAAAGTTGAAAAATCTCATTTTTCAAGAGTCAATATCTCGGAAACTGTTTAGTATAGACTAATAATGCTTTTATTAAAAAATGTTCAGAATTTTATGCAGAATCCAAAAAAATTATATAAAATAGGGGTAGGTATCTATTTAAGATTTAGATCTTACCCCCCCCCCCTCCCTCCTAGGGGCTTGAAGTAACAAAATTGACAATATACGCAAAAGATGTCCCCCTCGAAATAAAAATCGACCGGTCCGAGCGTTTTTTTTTAATTAACGTGGAACCAGATATTTAGCCTGTTTCGTTTTAAATGGGGAACCCTTTATGTAAAAATAAGTAAAATACCTAAACCATGCATTTATATATTTCTTTTTTGTTATGCAAACAGTCAAGGATAAATTTTTAACAACACCTTTTCCTTTTGTTGTGTTACCTAAGGGACGTTGTTATTTAATTAATTAACACTGGCATTTTATTCCATTTTAAAAGTGTGATTAAATAACCAAAATTTAAATAATAATTTATTTCAGATAATTGAAATAAAATGCATTAATTTATCTGTGAAAATTTTTTTATTAGTTGTTTTTTTAGTTTCGTAATGTGTTGAATGGTTTATGTAGGAAAAGGCCTAAGAAACGTCAAGTGTCTCTCAAACTCGAATACGATGTTCCGTAGTACCGTGCGAGCAAATCTTATTAGCATCAAAGAGGGCTTGGATTAAATAACGTAGGGCTTGGTTTAGATCACAATGATATGGGGACGATATATCTAACGAAATCTAGGTTAAAATTTTGTCAAATTCATATTATGACACGATATGCCAAACTAATGAGTAATAAAATAAGTAAACAAATACAAATTAATTTTTGTTGTTTACAAAATTAACATTAAGAATATACAGAAAGAAAAAGAAAAATAATTACATAAATTACTGAAATTGGCCACCGCCATGCTCCAAGAATAAATTCACACGTCTCTTCATAATATGTTCGAAAGTGTTGACCAGCATCTCTGGAGAAATGTTACCACATTCTTGGGTAATCCTTGCATGTAATTGTTCTAAACTTGCAACTGGTGTTTTAAAAATAGTGTTCTTTAAATGAGGAAAAACGAAGTAATCCATAACCGTTAAACAAGGTGATCTAGGTGGGAATTCAATGTCTGATCAAAAACTGATCAATCTCTCGTCGAAAAAATTGCGTAAGTAGTTAATAGTTTCGGCGGCTGTATGGGCGGTTGCACCGTCCTGTTGAAAATATCCAAAACGTAGTTCCTCGTCAAGTAATTGCTCCACAAATGGATTCAAAATATTGTTTCTATACCGCAGGCTGTGCTGTAACTGTGTCATGGAAAAAATAGGACCATCAATTCTTCTTCGGGATACAGCTAACCAGACACCAATTTTTTAAGGGGGCAATGTGGACTCTACAAAAAAATGTGGATTTTCACTACTCCACATGCGTGTATTCTGAGAATTCACATAACCGGAGAGGTGGAACCAGGCTTCATTCGAAAAAAATGGCAGGTCTAATAAATTATTTCTTTCCAATAAATTTTGGGTAAACTATTGAGAATAATTCCTGCGTCTTTTAAAATCTGCGGCTTGTATTTCTTGGAATACTTGCACTTTTTAATAAATAAATTTAGTTGCTTCTTAAGAATAGTCCTGCATGTTCCATAAGATATTCCCACTTCTTGGGACAGGCGTCTTATACAATTTGTTGAAGTATTTTGCATTATTTCACGAACGTTTGCAATAAGTTCTTCTGTTCTTACAGATGGTCTTCCTGCACCTTTTTTGTGTTGTATAAAACCTGTTTCCCTAAACACAGCCACGGATTTTTCCAGGCAATGATAAAAATTTCCAGCAATAAAAGCAACGTTAGGAAAATGTTCGTGAAAATCGTCCATGCACAAACCCGGATTGTATTACCACTTACCATTTACTCTAACCCCGTTTCGAAAATGCACTTCAACCATGAATGTTTGTGCTGTTTCGTAAAGCCCATTGTGTGAATTGTTCAAGGAAAAATTTCTTGAATCAAATTACTTATAACGACTGTCAAAGATGACGGAATAACTGATTGATTGTTAATTCAGGTAGTTACTGATACCCAACAGATAATAAGCTCTACGGCTAAGCATTACGTCCTTAGATGCAAGACCCTCTTTGATGCAAATAATTTTTGCTCGCACGGTATATCCCACGCTACAGCCAAGAGATCGATTTTTGCCGAAGCAACAGATAAATGGAGAAGACACTGGTTGAATTTCCAGGCCTAAGCCACTCAAAGACATTTACTGGCTCAGTCACTTCTTTAAAATCGAGACGGCTATGGATTGGGACATATTACTGCTTGACAGACTGGCCAACGACGCCGATGGACCCGATGGTTATTTGAGCGAAAAAAATAGGCTTCCGTATAGATATTTACAGAATCCTAAAAATTAATTCTGCAACATTTCTATTCACTGCAAATTAATATTATGTGCATCCGATTCAATATCATAGAAGAAATAAAATCATGAGGTGTTTCAGAACTAGAAAGATTTCTCTTAAACAATATATTCCACATGACTTAAACCGTTTATTGGTGCGTGGCAGAATGTGCAACTAGCAGCTTATTTAAAAATATAATTAACGCAAGAGAGGCATTATTTTAAAAATTAACCATTATTATTCTAAATTTTTATGCTTCACCTCCAGTTCTACTTTCTGATTTAGCAAGATTTAAAACTGTTCTTTGAAGAACGAAATTTTACGAAAATCACATAAAAACTGCTCGTTAAGAGTGGCCCGGCTGACGATGACGTACCCGAGGTGTTGTTTGTTTTATTGTATTAGGTAGTACTTTCTCTCCAAGAAAAAAATCAGATAATAAGATTGAGTAATTTGACCCCTAATTTTAAGTATAATATGTTTATTTTGTCAGACTGTTACACAATTGGGAAAAGTAAATTTAAACATTGCCATTCGGTACTTAACTCTCGAATGATTTTCATATTTTTGCCGGACCCTGTATACTATTTGACTTGAAGTAAGTGCATCCGAAATGGTTATCGGACATGCAATAACTTTTGGCAGTATTTAAACTTTGGCTGTACAACAAAAAACAAAAATATCAAAAACATGTTCAAATAAAAAAATAAATAATATAGGAGTTCCTCAAGGAAGTGTACTAGGTCCAATATTCGATCAACGATATGCCTTTAGTTTTAAAAATGTGTAAATTACAAATGTTTGCTCATGACACCTTAATTTACATTAATGTTTTAAATATTTTTGATGGTCTAAATACTCTAAATTCTGAGATAAATATATTATTAAATTGGCTAAAAGGAAATAAATTAAAATTAAATATTTCAAAAACTAAATGTATGGGCAATAATTTAAATTGTCAAAATATAAATGTTCTAATTGATGGTGAAGAATTGGAATTAGTAAACAGTTTTAAATATTTTGGAATAATCATTGATTCAAGATTAAGTTGTTGAAAGTATTATATCGAAGATTTCCGGAAAAGTGGGTTATTTTAAAAGAATCAGTTCTAATTTAGGTTTGTTTTCTAAAAAAACTGTATTTAATACTATTATATTACCACATTTTCTTTATTGTTCTTCCATTTTATATTGTGCTAGTGAGGAAATATTTGCTAAATTAGGTACAAATTAAGGCAATGATTATTTTAAATTGTGACAAATATACAAAAATTAATTTTATATTGAAAAATTTAGATTGGTTGAATGTCAGAAATTTTTTTTTTAGTATGTATCTTTATACAAAAAATTAAAAATAATTTATTTCCTGATTCTTTAAAAAAATGTTTTTTAATTACGACCATCATAATTATAAAACAAGAACTAATAAATAATTTTTATGTGGATAGAGTGTCTAAAACATTAGCTTATAAATCTATTTTTTATAAAGGTTTGATAGAATATAATGATTTGGAAAATTCTATTAAATCTCAAAAATTATTAAAACTGTTTAAAAAAAACTTTAAAATTACATTTAATTAAAAAACAAAATGATACGTAATATTTGAACAAAAGAAGGTTGCGTTTTAAGATTTAAAAATAAATCTATAAAAATGTGTTAAAAAATGTATTAAAACATAATTGTAGCTAATAAAGTAATTCCCATTTGTTGCGCAAACTGGACCAAACGTATTTATCCAAGGTTTAGATAGCTACTATTATCGCCTGAGCGTCAAGTTTAAATCACGAGGAGTAGAGCGACGCAACGAGGGATTTAAGAAGCGAGGACTATAAGCTGTCTAAACCGTGGTTAATATAGATTTCTTTTCCTCTACTAATATATTTACAGGATACTTAATTTTAAAGTATTAATAATTATAATAAGTAGTACCGTGCGAACAAAAAATATTTGCATCAAAGAGGGCCTTGCATCTAAGGACGTAATGCTTAGCCGTAGAGCTTAATACCATTGGGTGTCAGTAACTACCTGAATTAACAATCAATCAGTTATTTCCGTCATCTTTGACAGTCGTTACAAATAATTTGATTCATGGCTAATTTTTCCAATTTCTTAAACAATTCACACAATGGGCTTTACGGAACAGCACAAAAAACATTCATGGTTGAAGAGTTTTTTCGAAACGAGGTTAGAGTAAATGATGAGTGGCAATACAATCTGGGTTTGTGCATGGACGATTTTTACGAACATTTTCCTAACGTTGCTTTTATTGCTGGGGATTTTTATCATTGCCTGAAAAGAACCATGGCTATGTTTAAAGGAGCAGGAAGAAATACAAGCCGCAGATTTTGAAAGACGCAGCAATAACTCTCAATGGTTTACACAAAATTTATTGGAAAGACATTATTAAGTGGACCTGACATTTTTTTCGGATGAAGCCTGGTTCCACCTCTCCGGTTATGTGAATTCTCAGAATACACGCATGTGGAGTAGTGATAATCCCCATTTTTTTGTAGAGTCCACATTGCACCCTCAAAAAATTGGTGTCTGGTTAGCTGTTTCCCGAAGAAGAATTGTTGGTCCTATTTTTTTCCATGACACAGTTACAGCACAGCGGTATAGAGACAATATTTGAATCCATTTGTGGAGCAATTACTTGACGACGAACTACGTTTTGGATATTTTCAACAGGACGGTGCAACCGCCCATACAGCCGCCGAAACTATTAACTACTTACGCAACTTTTTCGACGACAGATTGATCAGTTTTCGATCAGACATTGAATTCCCACCTAGATCACCTTGTTTAACGGTTATGGATTACTTCGTTTTTCCTCATTTAAAGAACATTGTTTTTAAAACACCAGTTGCAAATTAAGAACAATTACAAGAAAGGATTATCCAAGAATGTGGTATGTAACATTTCTCCAGAGATGCTAGTCAATACTTTCGAAAATATGAAGACACGTGTGAATTTATGCTTGGAGCATGGCGGTGGCCAATTTCAGCAATTTATGTAATTATTTTTCTTTTTCTTCAAAAGAAATAAAATGCCGTATAGGAAAAGCAAGGACGGTATTTCACAAAATGAGTGCCATCTTCAAAAGTCACAACATATCTCTTTAAACGAAAGTAAGGCACTTAAGATGCTATGTCTGTTCTGTTTTATTGTATGGCGTAAAATCCTGGACGCTCACAGAAGCCACCACAAAAAAAATGGAAGCATTTGAGATGTGGCTGTATAGGAGAATGCTCAGAATACCGTGGACAGCGCACATTTCAAACATAGAAGTGCTAAGAAGAATGAAAAAATATCTAAAAGTCATGTACACCATTAAAAAAAACACTAGAATACCTGGGGCATGTTATGAGAAATAATGATCGATACTCTCTACTGCAAACCATATTACAAGGAAAGGTACTGGGTAGAAGAGGGCCCGGAAGAAGAAGAACATCATGGTTGCGAAACCTGCGGACTTGGTTTGGGAAGAGCTCAGTGGAACTGTTTAGAGCTGTTACGAACAAAGTTATAATTGCCAACATGATTGTCAACATCCGAAACGGATAGGTACCTGAAGAAGAAGAAGAAGAAAAGGACAAGCAAAATTCCAGGTTAATCACATGTAGACTAATAAATCTGAAGGATATTTTTTAAATGAAATTTTCTATTATTTTGCTTTAAATTATATTAAATAATATAAGGTAGGTACTTTCACTTTTTTAAATTTGCAGCGGACATATAAAATGGATGGTCATTTCCTGCAAATTTCTATAAATGAAAATAACAAAATTGTTATTGATTACCTAGTGCAAATCGTATTTCTTTTATGCTAACAAGGAACTAAAGTAGACATTATATTTATATAAAAACATATATACGAAATTTTATAATATTGAATATTGGTCTAATTATAAATTACACTTTCTAGACGTCACATAACCCTTGTAATCGTGAAAACAATTTTTCGTAATATTGTCAGAATATCGACGTTGTAGTGTTTCTAGGTCACGAAAATAGTTATTTTTTACTACCGTGCGTAAAATACTAACTTTGCGCACTATAGAAAGTGTATAAAATTTAACTTTTTACGCCAATGCCTAAAGTAAATAGGATAATTACTTTAATATGCATACCAGCATTTTTCGTTAGCCAATGCCAAGTAGTCTTGTTCCTGGTAGTAAAGAGGTTTTTTTTTTACCTACATTAATTAACCTTTGTGGGCATATGTGGGGCCTGTTATGGACTATCAAGTTTGTAGAAAACCATAACCACAATTTTAGAAAAAGTTGAAAATATTATCTTGTTTTTATTTTTATCAAAGCGCAGGACGCAGGAGTTTTCTTTAATTAAAACATGTCGTGTCAGACGCTATTGATTTTTAAAATAGATTGGTAGTATATGGCGGCCATTCGAGATTGCATCCCGAACTGGGCAGGTAGTAATTTTAACACATAAGTTGCATCCCGGGTACAACGAAATTGCATCCCGAAGGTGAATTTTATAAATAAGATTAGATTCAGCTAAATATTGACAGTGTTGTCGAACCGTTTTCTTTAGAAGATTGTATTTCTAGAAATTGTCGATAAGGAAAATCCAACTTGGACTTGACATACTCTCCAATCGGTTCTAAAAGATATATTTGCAACCGGTTTGTTCGTTGTTACCCAGAGCATTTTTTTTAAGGTACTTTTTCAACCAATATTTTTTTAACTGAACTTGACATACTCTACAATCGGTTCTAAAAGGTGTATTGGTAACCGGTTTGTTCGTTGTTACCCGGAGCATTTTTTTAATTTACTTTTTCAATCAATATTTTTTTAACTGAACTGGCTCAAAAAAAGTCAAATCCTTTAGAAATTTTCTATCAATTTATATTTTATACTAAGTCGGTATATTATAGTCTTATTAGATAAATTATTTAAAAGAACTAAATTGTCATGATAAACTTTCTATAGGGGTTTGGCAACATTGCATTGATTTTATATGGTATAATGACCACTCGACTACAGGTGACTCTTTTCTGTTTGGGATGCAATTTCGTTGTGACCTTTTCTAGTCTAGGTAACAACACCTTTTTCGGGATGCAACTTCGAATGGGCCGTATATGGATAGTTATAAAATCACTATTTCATCGATGTGAGGTGAAAAATTAGGTGCGCGTAAAAAAATTTAGTACAATTATCAATTTTACCTCGAAAAACTAAACGCGCCCCGAAGAAAAGGCATTTAATTTAAGAAAACTTAGACAAATAGGTACAAATTTAAAATATAGCTAATATTTTGTGCTTGGACAAATAAGTTAGCTCCTTTATGTGCTCGGTTTTTGTAATATATTTGTTTTAGCGTTACAAGTAATTTAACAAAATTAATTTAAGATAATACCCATAAAAAAAAATATGCCGTCAGTAAAACATTTTTCCTAAAGGTCATGATTCCAAAAAAAGAGGACTGACAAATTGTAAGGGTAACTTAGAGAACCTAAGAAAATGTTTACATTCTAACCTGACCATGAAGATATATTAAAGACATAGGTAACGAAGTAATTTATTTTTCATTTATAAGCCTAAAGATTTTTGAGCCCAATTTAAGTTGAAAAAAGAACCAGCTTTTGCGTTTATTACTGACTTTCCGTACACCTAACTATCAAGTCGATTTACAAGGTAAGTATCTAATATTTTGGACCATCTTTTTGGCCTCTTATATTTTCCGATTTTAAAGACATATTAAGGAAAGAAAGAAAAAAGAAAAAACTGAGACCTCTTTAAATAAACTGTGTAAATGCTAGGCGCGAAGAAAATACGAACTAAATGGACATTGGGCAAGATTGCAGTCAACTTCCGCTCATTTGCAATTTAATCAATTTTATTAAAAAATTAAGTATTGTATTAAATTATTAATTATTTAAAGTCTATATCTATAATATGTATGGTGCAACAACGGGTTTAATTGAATATGACTTGCAGTTACCTGGATTTTAGTTATTCAAATTTTAAATGAAAATAATTATTAATCAGTAGTGAAGTAGTTATTATCTATTACATGGAACAGTCTTGGTACCTTGCTGCTTTTTCTTGTTTTATAGTGATCATTAAATCGGTTTTATCTCTAATTTCTTTTTGGCCAAACTCCGAGGAAAAAGCCAGTTAACCAACAACAAAATAAATAATGAAAGGACAAAAGTTAAATTTTCTTGGGTAATAGTATCTAATATTTACATACCTTTCTCATTATACAACATCAAGCCCAGTAGTATTAGTTAAAACTACAATTTTTTACCATTTCCATAACAACATACCTTTCGCATTATATTGTTTCTGGTTGAAGTAAGGCTTTTAAAAATAAGTGCTTACTAATATCAATGCAAGAACATGGTTTTTCGTTTTGTTTGTTTGCATCCTTGTTTCAATCAGTCTAAGTGACTTTATTTTTATTTGCTAAAGCCATAAAAATGGCATGAAGTAAAGTAATTCATATGTCCTAATTTGGGGAAAAGAGTTACTGGAATATGATCCAGACCGCCGTCTTCAGTTTTGTGAAGTGTTAGTAGATTTGGATTGGATCCTTTTTACAGATGAGCGTACTTTTTTACTAAATGGTGATGTTAATAAACAGAACTGTCTGGAACTACTGGATACGAGAAACACACACCCAGCTTCCGCAAAAACTTAATGTTTGGGCGACATAATTGACGACCGCTTCATTGGGCCATTACTCCTTGAAGGTAACTTAAATGGCCAAACATATCTGGATGTTTTGCAAGGAGAACTTATTCCAGCTTTGACTGCTTTAGATCCTCACCATGCAGAAGCAGATCTTCATAGCGATTGAGTATGGTTACAGCAGGACGGTGCTCCGCCTCATTACGCCTTAAATGTTCGACAATATTTAAGTGAAATTTTTACAAAGGATATGAAGATAGATAGGAAGAAAGGGTACCATTAAATTTACTTGACACGGAAGTTAGGTTTAACGAGCATTTAAGAAAAATATTTTAGAAAACATCTTTCTTTAAAAATACTATACACTATACAGTAATGGACATATTCTAAATTTTAAATTAAGGAAAGTTTTGTGTGAATCTCTCGTTTTGTCCAATTTTAATTATTGTGATTTTGTCTACGGTTTCTGCTTGGATGTTGAAAGTAGATCTCGGATACAGAAAGTGCAGAATGCTTGTCTTTGTTTTGTGTATGGTATAAGAAAGTACGATCATATTTTCCACTTGTATAGGACAATTGACTGGCTGAGGATGGATGAACGAAGAATGCTTCATTTTTGCACATTCTTGATAAAAAATATTAATAATCTTAACTCCACTAATTTGATTCGAGAGCGTCTGATTTTTCGTCATGATATTAATGATAGACGGGTTAGAGACAGAAGTAAATTAACCATTCCTCATCATCGGAGCGCCATGTTTCAACGATCATTTTCGTATAATGCAGTGAAATATTATAAGTCGATTCCCACTGAGATGTTGCCTCTAAATATAAATTCGTTTAAAATTAAATATAGAAAATATCTTTTAACTGTGCAGAATACTTAACATTTTAATGTACCTAAATTATACTCATGTATTTTATTTATTTAATTATTTGCTTTAAGTTGTTTACATTTCTTATTAATTATATAATTGCCTATTTCATTGCCTATGTTAAATTTCATTGAAATTAAAAATATTCATCTAATGATGACAATTAAATTTTACTTATTTGTCTTTGAATGGTTCAGTAGAGTAGCTACTACAGCTAGACTGCGCCAGGACTTGACATTCATTTCCTTATTTATTAATTGTATATTTTGTATTACTTATATTGAAATAAAAGACGTTTATTATTATTATTATTATTAAATGGCCGCCACGATCGCCGGACTTTAATCCTCTAGATTATTTTCTTTTGGGTCATCTAAAAACCAAAGTTTACGTAACAAAACAAGAAAATTTAAAGGAACTTATGCAACGACTTATACACGAAATTCGCCAAATAGCCCCGAATATGGTACCTAATGTCAAGATTGAATGTTACTATAGATAAAGGGTTTGTCAGGAAGAAAATGGGCAACATTTCTAACAATTTTCAGAATAAAACAAATTGCGCCTACATTACAAAAATGTATTAGCAAAAGTAAATAGTGGGTCGTATTTTTCCTTTTCCCTTTCCAACGAGCTATCATATCACAATACATACCTATATATTTAAAAAAAAATGGGGGCGGTTTCTACCCCCAAAAGAGGGATAAATATAATATATACTGTGCGTCCATAAAGTCTTGCACAAATTCATTTAAAATTAAGGGATTTACTATTTTTTAAAATGCTCGGACAAGTCAATTAGTGTTTTTAATTGCGCATTTTTTAAGGTAAAATGTTTTTATACAGGATGTCCCACGTAGGAGGAATGGCGTCATCGATGATTTTCTTAAATAGAACACCCAATATATTATATCAATTTTGAATTCTATGATAGAAACTTAAAACTTTTTATATAACTAACCACACCTCTGGAAATCACGGTTTCTGAAATATTGACGTTTGAAAATTTATTTTAAAAACATTTATTGAAACAATGCTGATTTATTTGAATAACATTAGAATACAGAAAAGACCAGAATAAACATAGAAACTTAATACGACAAAAAAATACTTTTATTTTATTTTATAGATATACAGTGTCCGCAAGAAAGTCCGCATCAAATGGGATTTTTTTTTTATTATTAGGTATAGGTAAAAATTGAAAAGGCAGTTAGTTTTTGCTTACCTAAAAACCAAAAATGACGTATACTGAAGCAGCTGCACGACTTGCGTTACCTGTCAAATTTGACATTTTTAATAAAATAGGTTCAAAAATGCCCTTATTTAACAAAATATCGAAAAACTTTATTCGAAAAAGTTGTTTATTTAGGCATTTTTAGTCACTGTCCGAAATTTTGACTGTCTAATACAATTTTTATTTTTTGCCAGCTTCTTGAAAATTTTGATCAACCCTCGTAGATTAACTTTTATACATCGATGTAAAACCATTTGCCTTTACTTCATTTGTAATCTTAATGCAATTTTGTGTAAAATTTTTGTTTCCTATTATTTGTTTTGCTTCAAAAACTGAAATAATTATTGATTAGTATGTAATGTTTGATGCAAAGTTTATCTAATTACATCAGTTTTGCCAAAACCGACGTTTCCTATTTTTCTTAAGTTAGTAAACAGATGTACAAAAAGAAAATACTAGGAAGCTTTCGTTGAAATTTTACTTAATTAATATTGGATTAAAAAGAATAAATATTAATCGCTCGAAACATTTTGTTCAACAAAAATATAGTTTAATATAATTAATTTAATTTAATATAAATTAAGTAAAATTTCAACGAAAGCTCCCAAAATTTTTTTTTGTACATCTGTTTACTAACTTAAGAGAAATGAGAAACGTCGGTTTTGGCAAAACTGATGTAATTAGATAAAATTTGCATCAAACATTACATACTGATCAATAACAATTTCAGTTTTTGAAGCAAAATAAATAATAAGAAACAAAAATTTTACACAAAATTGCATTAAGATTACAAATGAAGTAAAGGCAAATGGTTTTACATCGATGTATAAAAGTTAATCTACGAGGGTTGATCAAAATTTTCAAGAACCTGGCAAAAAATAAAAATTGTATTAGACTGTCAAAATTTCGTACAAAGACTAAAAATGCCTAAATAAACAACTTTCTCAAATAAAGTTTTTCGATATTTTGATAAATAATGGCATTTTTGAACCTATTTTATTAAAAATGTCAAATTTGACAGGTAACGCAAGTCGTGCAGCTGCTTTAGTATGCGTCATTTTTGGTTTTTAGGTAAGCAAAAACTAACTGCTTTTTCAATTTTTACCTATACCTAATAATAAAAAAAAATCCCATTTGATGCGAACTTTCTTGCGGACACTGTAGAGATTATTTAATAAGATGCGGAAATTGCCCGCCATTAACTTGCTGACAATATCCGAAACGATAATAAAACTCTTCTTTAACAATTTGAAGCATAGGGGAGACACGGGGAATATCGACCACATAAATTGAAACGAATAAAAAAATCATATTGAATAGAAAACATAAATGTAATAGTCTCATTGTTTTAATTACATATTTAAGTAAGTAATTCTAAAAACCAAAAATCATTCTGAAGTTACAACATCGTAAAAACAATATTAAATTAGCAAACGTCACCGGTCGATATTAACCGACGTTGTCGGGTAAAACCGTTCACATAAATAATGTAGAAATTATTTATTGGAACAGAAATCGTAAATAATGTAATCACTACGGATATCGCAGCCTGCACATTCTGCATGAGCTGTTTTACCACACGTAATACATACAAGCCACCATTCTCCATCCCTGCCGAATTCATTGCATAAGAAACACCCACTTCCTGCCTGTTTTTCTTCTTAATGAATTTTTCTTGCTTTTTTTCATCTTGTTCAACTAAACTTCGTTTAACTTGTTTGTTTTTTGCTAAACTTTCTTTTCTATCCTTTGCAATTTTTTTGGATTGAAGTTCTTCCTTGTTAGGTGTAGAGGTGAAGATTTTTGAATGTGTCTTTCTGAGGTGTTCTTTACGCGGATGATTTCTATTTTTTGGTGCAGGTAATAAATCTGTAAAAGATTTGTTAACTTCCACTGTTTTGTCATCATCGTCACTCTCATCTGTATCAGTTACCAGTTTGATGGATCCTGAATCATCACTAGAATAATCATCGGCGTGTGAATGCTTCTTTTTCTTAAAACTTTTGATTATGCCATTTCCATTTCTTACCGCCGATATAGCCCGTTTTTGATCTTCTATGGACCATGAGGCACGGGTTGTCTTTCTTTAATACGAACTTTCTTTTAACGAATTTTATAAGAACTTCTTGGTTGATAGATCCGTGCCAGTTGTAGCAGGTAACTTTTAAAGCAATTAAAAATAAATATATAGGTAAAATAATAATACTCTGTCCTTGGCGGGTAATATCGATCAGAATGGTCGATATTACCCGAAAGTACACTCGCAAACAAAAGTTCGTTTCGTTCATTTTAAAGTAAGGTTAAATCAAAATTCGATGCATAATTAGATTGCAATATGTCTACGTAATATTGTTAACTACTGGACATCATTTTATGTAACCACAATTTAGATTACCTACCTATTTTTCAAGCGAAAATACTTGCAATAATAACCACCAAATAACAAATTGTTCTGTCACTGCCAAAAGGGTTAGTCTTGGATTGATGGCGCCGTAAATGTTAAGTGTTGGCGGGTTATTTAAATGTAAAACTAGGTGGTCGGTTTTACCCGCTTGGTCGGTATTCCTCGTCTCTCCCCTATCCTCGGTTATGTTAGACATTTCCAGCCAAGAAATTCTTTCTTTCAGGCTATTTAAATTTTCTGGTCTATTTACTTACACCTTTGACTTTAAATATGCCCATAAAAAATAATCCAAGGGGGTCAGGTCCGGCGACCTAGCTGGCCATTCGATCGCTCCTCTTCTCCCAATCCATTTATTTGGAAAAACGGCATCTAAATAATTTCTTACCGCTCTATAATAATGCGACAGTGCCCCATCCTGTTGAAACCATAGTAAAATCTTCAAGTTCTATTATTACCTTCCGAAAATAAGTTAATTAGGTCGGGAATTAGCCGATTTTGTAAAAACTCTAGATACAGTTGCCCAGTTAAATTTCGTTCAAAAAAATATGCCCCAACTAATCGATTTTGAATTGATAATCGTTAATTATTTCACAGATCAACTATGAGGTTTTAAAAACACAGAAAGAATGACACCAGATTATATAGCAGCATGGCCGTGCATAGCCTACTTACTTATTTTCTTTCAATTAGTTATAACAAAATGGGAATCGTTGATAATAATTGTTGTTTTATACCTTTAATTTAAGTTTTCAAACGTCAATATTTCAGAAACCGTGATTTCCAGAGGTATGGTTGGTTACATAAAAAGTTTTAAGTTTCTATTATAGAATTCAAAATTGATATAATATACAAGGTGTTCCATTAAAAAAAATCATCGATAACATCATACCTCCTACGTGGGACATCCTACCTAAACATTTTACCTTCAAAAATGCGCAAATAAAAACCCTAATTAACGTGTCCCAGCGTTTTAAAAAATAGTAAATACCTGAATGTTAAATGGATTGGCTTGTTACTTAAAACTTAATTGTGTCGCAATTAATTTGTTTCGATGCATCAAATATTATTTCTGTTGCTTATTGCCTAATGCTTATTTTTTAATTGTATCTCGGCCTTTAGGTACCTACTATTTATTTATACATAAAACATAAAACTAAATGTAATAACAAAAAAACTGGATGATAGTTCCAATATGTCGGGAAAAATCTGAAATTACAAAATTTTTAATTGCGAGCAGAGTTATAGAAGTTTGCTTATTAGCTATTGTAGAACATAAAGGAAAATACACCCTGAATATAAGCTCGTTCTGATACGTCTTGTATTATTTTCCCGTGTTGTTTACACTATTTTCCCTTAGCTACGCCGGTGCTGTGCTATAACGTCCTTATGACAATTAAAACCGAAAGATTTATGATTGATTTAGTACAAATCAATAAGATAAAACAGCATTATTATGTTCGAGAAATAAAGGCATGTTTCTACAATTTTCTCTTCGTGTCTATTCATCCATTGGTCTTTAATTTATATCTATATCGAGTAAGCTCTTTTGCCGATGAACAAACATGCGACAACTATGCCGTAAGTATGTTAAAACTCACATTTTCAGAATCTTAAAACAGATTAATAGCGCTGGGTTTCTTTTAATCGTAAAAAAAGTCGATCAATTCAAGGAGAAATGTGATACGATTACGTACAGAAAGAAGCTTTAAAACGCTTTTATTTGAGTTAATGATGTGATATCATGACATTATGACCAGCGAAAATAATAAAATGTGGTACTTATATTTAAAAATATTAAGGGATATCATTATTTTTGTGAACAGGTGCTGGTGTAAAAGTGTTAATGTTCAAAGAAAGGACAGTGAAGGATACTTTAACCCCGCATAAATTTAAAAAAATTAGTATAAATTGGCCTACAGACTACGTACTTGTTGGAAACTTTGTACGATGAGGGGCACGTTGTGGCGGTCGACGAGCGACATGGTGACGCGAAACTGCAGTTTTGTTCACTACTTCAACAACATTTTCGTAATTATAAATACAATATACTTATGTGCAGTGTGGTTAGTACGAAGGCGTAGAAGGGCCACATAAATTTTATTTTTATTTCACTAAATTCCGACTTTAAACTCGGAATTTACCTAAATTCTTACTTTAAACTCGGAATTTAACTAATTTCCGACTTTTAACTCGGAATTTAACTAAATTCCTAGTTTAATCTCGGTATATTACTAAAGTCCGACTTTAAACTAGGAATTTAAATAATTTCCGACTTTAAACTCGGAATTTAACTAAATTCCTAGTTTAAACGCGGAATATTACTAAATTCCGACTTTAAACTCGGAAGTTAACTAATTTCCGACTTTAAACTCGAAATTTAACTAAATTCCTAGTTTAAACTCGGAATATTACTAAATTCCTACTTTAAACTCGGAATTTAACAACATTGTATTTTTCGTGAGTTTCGGCATCGGAAATAGGAGTGCATGTATTGTGAAAAATTTCATTGCTATAATATACCTAATAGCGTACTTCTTTCTTTCTTTCTTTCTTTCTTTCTTTCTTTCTTTCTTTCTTTCTTTCTTTCTTTCTTTCTTTCTTTCTTTCTTTCTTTCTTTCTTTCTTTCACAAAAAATGTATCGCACACAAAAAAAAATTGGTGCCACATCTTTTTAATGGTGTTAAAACCTAGGAAGTTTACGCTTTAATTTTTTGCCCAAAAACGTGAAATAAAGATATGGCGTTTTCAGTTAAAGTAGAGTTAGTCAATTAGTGCCCTACGGTATTTGTTGAGTTTTTAGAAGTTATCTGAGAAAAAAAAAATTAAAAACACATATTAGAATATAAAAACAATATAATTCACAATAACATTCCGAGTTTAAAGTCGGAATTTAGTTAAATTCCGACTTTAAAGTCGGAATATTAAAAAAATAAATTTATGTGGCCCTTCTACGCCTTCGCAGGTTAGTGATGTAAAAAAACCGTAATTTATTTTTGGTTGGTAATATTCGTTAAGTTAGGAGAACTTACCGTAATTCATGAGAATTTTGGGAAATTTAACTTTTTCTTAACCAGTATACTACACTTAGTCTACACTTAGCCTAAGTGGTTTGTAAGCTCAAGAGTAATAGTTTCTTTGTGTTCTTGAAACTGAGGATGGTTTGAAATTAAATTGTTTATGAACTGCATTGCTGTAATATGCTGTACATTATACAGGGTTGGGCAAATGTTCCGGAACGGCTTAATTACAGGCGAACGAAAAGTGATATCGGATCCGGGTTTTGGGCAATCTATAGGACTAAAATTTTACTATTTGACTATTATACCATATGTCAGTAATGTCAAAAACTGTCAAGTGTTGACGTTATTTTTATTTTTTTTTTAAATGGAACATCCTGTATATTTTTACATTTTTAAATTCCACATAAAATTATAGTTATTTTTTATTAAATGCACTATTAGTCTATACTTCATAGTTTCCGAGATATTGACTCTCGAAAAGTGACAGTTTTGAACTTTGACAGCTTATAACTTTCTAACAGTACGTCTTAGAGCAAAACGGCTTACATGTCCCTATCTTCAATATTTATTATCTTCCCAAAAAAATCAACTTCCGGTTAAACAGGATGTAACTCGAAAGCAGGAAATATAGTTGTTCCGGTTTAACTAGAAGTTGATTTTTTTGGGAAGATAATAAAAACTTAAGATAGGGACATGTAAGCCGTTTTGCTCTAAGACGTACTGTTAGAAAGTTATAAGCTGTCAAAGTTCAAAAATGTCACTTTTCGAGAGTCAATACATATCTCGGAAACTATGAAGTATAGACTAATAGTGCATTTAATAAAAAATAATTATAATTTTTATTGGAATTTAAAAATGTAAAAATATACAGGGTGTTCCATTTAACAAAAAAAAAATAAAGTCAACACTTGACAGTTGGTGACATTACTGACATATGGTATAACAGTCAAATAGTAAAATTTTAGTCCTATAGATTGCCCAAAACCCGGATCCGATATCACTTTTCGTTCGTCTGTAATTAAGCCGTTCCGGAACATTTGCCCAACCCTGTATAGCTCCAATTCAGATTTATTAAAACAATGGTCCAGTAAATAGGCAGCTAAATCGATAGGTTGTAAGATTCCCTTTTCTAAATAGGGAAATAAGTTCCTTTTCTTCGTTGGATTGTATTGGTAACAATTTAACATTAATTATCCGTTAGAGCCTCAGACTAAGCACTAGTGCTTGGTCTGAGGTTAGAGCTATAAAAACCTCACAAATTCTTGCTGCATCGCCTTCTAAAATTTAACTATAGGCTTCAGGATACCTTTTAGCTTTTCAAGTACATGAGAACTCCGCTGAACTACATATGCAGAATCTAACGCGAATGCTTTCGATTAATATTACCGGGAATGTTCTTGGTAATATAACCGTAATATTTCCGTAATACGTTATCCCAATACGAATGTTCCTTTCAGGGTGAGCGAATATTACCGTAAGTTACGGAATTTATGGGAATATTCGGTTAATAATATTCGGTCGTCGCATCACTTGGTGTGGCAAAATAAAAGGAAGAAGTGGGTGATGGACTAAGGACTGGCTTCTAAAGAGAAATCAGTTTTCCCATATGAACCTGTTAAACGATCTGAAACTAGACCTGGGAGATTTAATTTTTGATAAACACGGCGGCGATACGCTTCAATAAAATCTAATAAATACTTTCTACTTATCCGGCGATCATCAGTTTTGTTAAAACAATTCGTCGGAGAATACAAACTAGTCAAAATTGTTCCCCCCGTCTGTCTCGAATCTTGAACTTAGCTAGCTAGCTAGCTAGCTTTTTTTAAAGGGAAAGAAATAAGACACTTTAAGTCTTCCTCCACTGGTATATTAAAATAAGTTACAAGGTTAAATTCAGGGAAAATTCTCTACATGTTTCGAACGCATAAGCATTCATCATCAGGAGAATAGAATAAGGAATTTAAAAATGTAATAGGTGCAAACAGTCCTAACGGAGCTACGAAATGATGGAAAACACAAGCATAGTGTTTGGAAGCCTTTCAACGTAATGGTAAACCTACCGAGAGGCCATTCGTGAAATATTGGTAGAAATTAAGTTATGAAGGTAGCATAGCAGTAACTCAAGTGTCATACACGAGATAACACCATAAGTGTGAGGGGAGAGGAATATTTTACATTGGAATGGTAGATGATGTTAAAACTTTAATTTATAATCAAACGAAGAGTAGCTGAAAAGTCACATCTTAGTGAACTATATTAACTACTTCAGTGTTGGGAGATAAAAATTTAAAATAAGGAGTAGCTGGAAGGTCACATATTTGTGAATTAGTAACGTAAGTGTGAGGAGAAGAATATTTTACAGTGGAGTAGTAAAAATTTTTAAATAAAATGAATACTAACTGAAGTCACCAATTAGTGAATCAGCAACATGAATGTGCGGAGTATTTAAAAAATTGACATAGAAGATGTTTTAAGTTTAAATTTTTTCTATGTCATATGGGTACCTATCCTTATTTAGGAGTAGAAGTAATAATAATTTAAAATCTCTTTACTCCTAAATAAGGATACCCATATGACATAGAAAAACTTAAACCTAAAATATCTTCTATGTCAATTTTTAAATACTCCGCACATTCATGTTGCTAATTCACTAATTGGTGACTTCAGTTACTCTTCATTTTATTAACAACTTTTTACTACTCCACTGTAAAATATTCTTCTCCTCACACTTACGTTACTAATTCACTTATATGTGACCTTCCAGCTACTCGTCATTTTAATATTTCTTCTCCTCACACTTAAGTTACTAGTTCACTAATATGTGACTTTTCAGCTACTCCTCATTTGATTATAAATAAAAGTTTTTACATCATCGACAATTCCAATGTCATGTTAAATATTCTTCTCCCCTCACACTTATGTTGTTGTCTCATTTATGACACTTGAGTTACTGCTATGCTACCATCATAACTTAATTTCTACCAATATTTCACGAATGGCCTCTCGGTAGGTTTACGATTACGTTAAAAGGCTTCCAAACACTATGCTTGTTTTTTTCCATCATCTCGTAGCTCCGTTAGGAATGTTTACACCTATTACATTTCTAAATTCCTTATTTTATTCTCCTGATGATGAATGCTTATGCGTTCGAAACATATAGATAATTTACCCTGTATTTAACCTTGTAACCTATTTTAATATACTAGTGGAGGAAAACTTTAAGAGTCTTATTTCATTCCCTTTAAACATACACTCCACTTAAAGTATGGACTATTTCTTCAAATTTCTTTTTTAAGTTCATCGCGATTGAAATTAAATGTGCTGTCAAAATTGGTGTATTTTGTCTTCATTTCAAGTTATTTTAACGTTTTGAACATAAAATGTTTACGAAATATGAGACCTTAAATTTCTATTCTGACCAAAAAACAGATAGATGTATCCGATTTATATTTGAATTTCCAATTTTAAGTGGTATGCAATTTTCTTTTCTGGCACTACGTGCCGCTGGTCCTACAAAGCTAGCAACAAGTAGTCTGTGGGGTACTTTAGGGGTAAAAAATAGTTTAATTTAAATGCGTTTTTTTTTTGAAAATTAAAATGCCTTTTTAAACTTTATTGTCATTTTCAACGCTTTTTATTAACTTTTTTAGATTATCAATGATTATTATAAAATAATATGAAACAATTATTGATTATAGTGTACAGTAATAAATAATAAATAATGTTAAAAAATATTTGTAATATCAGTTTAACAAAAATCTAATAAATTTAGAAAAATTGCACCAATTCCCCAGTAAAATAAACTGAAATTACATAAATTATTTTTAATAAGATATTAAAAAAATTAAGTGATCAAAAAGATAATTTCATGGCGATTTATGCCATAATTTTTAATTAATATTGCAAATAGGTTTTTAAAATCTTACCTATCTTCGTCATTGCCTCGATTGCAACAATAACAGGGCATGGGTGATAATTATTGTAAAGCAATCTTTAAATTTGTGTTATAGTTTTGCAATAAAAATAATTAGTTTTTTGGGACTAGTAACAACTACATAGTTAAATATTCATTAACATCTACATGCTTTTATAGAAATTAAGTATTATATTTAAATGGGGTACCCCTTGGGTGTCCTGCAGAAACACTCCATATTTTTCTTGATTGGGTAAGGACCCCCAAAATCAGACGGTATATTTACCCCTACATGTGTTCATAATCCACCAAAGGCGGCCGGCCATAAATTGCAATTTTGGCTAGGAAAATTTAAAACTATTTTTCTGAAATGGTTTTAATATCAGGATTTGCGGATGCATTTTCATAATGCCTTATTGTACATATTATATCGTCGCCGTCGTCGCGTCGTAAGTTCAATATGTAAAAACATTTACTCATATTACATGAGAAAATTCTGGCAATAATTTTTAAGTTCCGCATTTCGCTCAGTATGATTGAACCTTTATCAATCTTCTTCATATTATGTTTCTTCTACACTTCAATTTTAAGTCCATAAAAGCTCCATTAAGGTTCTAATTTTCAATTTTCTCTTTTGCTAACACCATCAACATAAAATTTTTTTTTTGTCTCCTGAGGATGAACGTTTCTACGTTCGAAACATGTAGAGACCCTTAAACTAAGAAATTTATTCTATTAAATTTTGTGGAGAAGATTTTGTGTTTTTCTTTCCTTTTCATAATTCTGCATCATTTTGGTTTAAGGCTCATTGGCGTACCGACCTAGATAAGGGTGGGGGAACCTATTGAAAGTGTAAAAAAATTAAAATCGCTGTAACTTCTAAACGACTTATCCGATTTTACTAAGTTTAAGCTGGTTTGGAAGAGAAAGGTAAGAACTTTTAATTGTCGTGTCCAACGGTACACGATAGTTTCTAATAAAATTGCTAGAGGGTGCAATTTGTAATAATAACAGATTTTTCGATTTTATCCCGAAAATATAAATCATACGGTATAACTATGACATCATAGTCGGAAAGTAGACTAAATTTGCAAGATGAAGACCGCAGTTCGATATCTTTGTTGGTTTCAGAGTTATTGCCAAAACAATAATTTTTAACACTTTTATCGAATAAATTATTGTTTTAAAAATTATGTGGTGGCAACTGGCAAATAAAATAATTGCACGAATAATGGTATCTGATCTCATGTTTCCAAACTTTATAGATTCGCGGCGTCTTTTTAGTTGTTTCTAGAAAAGCTTTATGACACTCTAGAAAAATTATTATTATTATTTGAATATATTTGAAATAGGTTCTAATTGAGGGGTTAATGCTGAATATAATAATAATATTCGACTTTTAGTTGATCAAACAAATTGATACAAAATCCATAATTAGATGGAGCAAGGCGAAGTTTACCAGAGACTAAGGGAATCTGCTCTTCTTACACTTAACCTTTAAAAAGGATATTATAATACCTACATGAAAAATTAATATAAATACTATGGAAGTATACATACTCCATCATAATGTGTCTAACCATACTATTAGAAGCACACATTCACATTCATTCATATACAATAGTAATGTGCAAGTACATACAACAACTGTTAAGAAAAAAAACACAATTTAATCGAAGTTACTTAAAGTTTAGACTGAGTAAGCAGTAAATCACTCTTTAATTTCCTTTTGAACACTACAACACTTAAATTATTTGGACAAAAAGTTAGCTTATTATAAGACTCGCGGAACAATACGAAAAGCATCTCTAAAGCAAAGCAGTCATATGTCTAGGAATATGGAACAAAGAGCGAGATTTTACGTTAACAGATTGGTAATCCTGTCGCCTAGAAAGTCTACTAATAAGATAAGGTTTGTTATTTGACTTTATTATTTGGCGTACAAACGTTAAAAATAGAATTTTACTCCTATTCTCCATATTAAGCTAATTAAGTCGTGCTTTGAATGGCGAAACATACTCAAATTTCCTTAGGCCAAAAATATATCAACAGCAAGAATTCTGAACTTTTTGTATACGATACTTATTTAAAACGTTCAAATAGTTGCCGTACACAACAGCACCATAATTGAATAAGAACAACACCAAAGTACCACACAACAATTTTCTGAGCTTTACATCGAAACAATGAATATTTGCTTTTATAGAAGCTTCAGGGATAGATATGCATGCAGAAGTATAATATTTACATGCTGTGGAAACGCAGTTTCTAATCCAAAACCAATCCCAGACTCCTGGCACTCACTTGTGGTAGTAGAACATTATTATCAATTAGAATAATAAATTCATTAAACAAGTCATTCCTATTAAAAAGAATAATGAAGTCGATGATAATGAAAAAGTCCATTAATAACTGTTTTGTGTTTCTAAACAAGTTGAATTAGCAAGGAAAGATAGTTGCAGCAGCTAAAAAGCCAGAGCCATCTTTTGAAAACCTTCTTAAAAATAATACATAGAAGAATATATAAAAAATGCGAAGAACATATAACCCGCACACAGTTTGGTTTTCGGGATGCGCTGGGCACAAGAGATGCTCTCTTTGCAACTCAGGTCCTGTTCCAGCGCTGTCGAGACGTCAATTGTGACGTATATATATGCTTCATAGACTACCAAAAGGCGTTCGACAGAGTGAGACACGATGTATTAATGTCAACTTTAAAAAATATCGGACTAGATGACCAAGACCTCAGAGTAATCAGAAACATCTATTATAACCAATCAGCAGACAGAGGAAATACAAATAAGGAGAGGCGTGCGACAGGGATGTATACTATCCCCGTTGCTTTTTAACGTTTACTCTGAACAAATTATGAGGCTGGCTCTGGATGGGATGGATGAAGGAATACTTATTGGTGGTGAACGTCTAAACAATATCAGGTATGCAGATGATGCAATCATCTTTGCGGATACTCTGGAGGCACTGGTTTCAAGCGTCGCAAAAACTAGTCAAAGATATGGACTCGATTTCAACATCAAAAAGACAAAATATATGACGATCAGTAAGAATCAAATACCAATAGGACAGTTGCTAGTCAATCAAAAACCAATAACATATGCCTCTAGCTACGTCTATCTTGGCACAAATATCAATGACAAATGGGACCACTCAGTTGAGATAAAGCAAATAATTTAGAAAGCTAGAACAGCATTCATCAAAATGAACAACGTTTTTAGGAACCACAACCTGCCCCTAAAGACCAAAATTCGCCTACTGCGATGCTATGTCTTCACGGTTCTCCTCTATGGAGTGGAATCGTGGACGCTGACAAAAGTATCCATGAAAAAATTAGAAGCATTTGAGATGTGGTGTTACAGGCGTGTACTGACTACTGAGGATCTCCTGGATGGACCGAGTCACCAATGATGAAGTTCTGTTTAGAATGAATAAAACATGCGAAATTCTGAACGAGATAAAAAGGCGTAAACTCGAATACCTACGCCACATTATGCGTAATGAACAACGATACAGCCTATTACAGCTCATCCTGCAAGGAAAGCTACACGGAAGGAGAGGCCCAGGAAGAAGGAGAATCTCTTGGCTCCATAACTTAAGAACATGGTTCTCCCTGTCAACCACAGGACTTTTTCGAGCAGCAGTCAATAAGATCAGAATAGCCATGCTAGTAGCCAACATCCGAAACGGATAGGCACCTTGAGAAGAAGAGAAACTTAGCAGAAACATATTACAATGAATTAGATCTTAGACGATCAATTAGGAAATGAATTAATTCCGTTCAAGTTTCTTTTACAATGACGACGAAAATGAAACAATTATTAGTCAGGAGAGGTGGATGTAAAGGGTAAAGGCTGAGTGCAGGATAGAGTAAAGGATAGATCAATCCCAAAAAGATAACAGTTGAGCAGTTGAGCCATTGGTTGGAAAAGTGATGGCGACTGATTCTTAAGAACTTCTACTTATCGGCAAAGAGTTCGCAACATATGGGAAAAATTTTTATTAGCGGAATATTGAAAAACCTTTTTTGGGGGATTGGATGTGCATGTCCCATAACCTTGAAATCGATTTTGACATACGTCACGTGACCAATGGTATGGCGGGAAAGTTGAAGAAACCAATATGAAATCATCATAAATCAGATAAGTTGATGAGATATCGAAAAAATTCCAGGAATAAAAAGTGTTTAGAATTCCATTAGAACCTTAAATACAATGTTTGGGATATCTACTTGAAAAAACATAAAATCGAATATTTTTGTAAATATTTTTTTACCGAATTAAAAATTTCCATATTTTTCCTTTCTTAAAGCTTCATTAAAGTTAAACTGACATCTGGTGACCACAACTAGAAATATTTTTTTGTTTTTCTGACAATTTGGAGCAATAATTCAAAAAAATCGTTTACACTTGCATACCAGCTGTTGCGATAGTCTATTTCTAATAACCTTATCGATATTTTTTATATCGAAATATTCTATTATGTTAAGAAATCCTTAAATTCATTACTCCAAAGCAAATTTTATTTGTAACCGTAAAAAATAATTTTGAATTTCGCAGAAACCTTTAAAAAAATCTAAAAATTAATAAAAAATTCATACTTTTAATACTCGGTTAAATTTTTTTATTTAGGTTAATTTTGGTGTTATCAGTATTAATGAAATTATTAATTGCTTATTACTAATACAGTTTTTTGACTCAAATTGTTGTTTATTTGGCTCAATAAAATAATTAAAATTTTTATTAATTTTTAGATTTTTTTAAAGATTTCTGCGAAATTCATAATTATTTTTTACGGTTATAAATAAAATTTGCTTTGGAGTAATGAATTTAAGGATTTCTTAACATAATAAAATATTTCGATATAGAAAATATCGATAAGGTTATTAGAAATAGACTATTGTAACAGCTGGTATGCAAGTGTAAACGAATTTTTTGAATTATTGCTCCAAATTGTCAGAAAAACAAAAGAATATTTCAAGTTGTGGTCACCAAATGTCAGTTTTACTTTAATGAAGCTTTAAGAAAGGAAAAATATGGAAATTTTTAATTCGGTATGTTTTTTTAAGTAGATATTCCAAACATTGTATTTAAGGTTCTAATGGAATTCTAAACACATTTTATTCTTGGAATTTTTTCGATATCTCATCAACTTATCTGATTTATGATGATTTTTTGAATTATTGCTCCAAATTGTCAGAAAAACAAAAGAATATTTCAAGTTGTGGTCACCAAATGTCAGTTTTACTTTAATGAAGCTTTAAGAAAGGAAAAATATGGAAATTTTTAATTCGGTATGTTTTTTTAAGTAGATATTCCAAACATTGTATTTAAGGTTCTAATGGAATTCTAAACACATTTTATTCTTGGAATTTTTTCGATATCTCATCAACTTATCTGATTTATGATGATTTCATATTGGTTTCTTCAACTTTCCCGCCATACCATTGGTCACGTGACGTATGTCAAAATCGATTTTAAGGTTATGGGACATGCACATCAAATCCCCCAAAAAAGATTTTTTAATATTCCGCTAATAAAAATTTTTCCCATATGTTGCGAACTCTTTGCCGGTCACTGTATATAGTAGTGTTTTGTTTTATTGTATGGAAGCACATAGAATGCAGATGATTTATGTCTTGCAAAAACTATGGAACAAACTGCGATGGAAAACCACGTCTAGTGCTCTGCGTAGCAAAACTGTAGCTGAAATGTATCTTTCTTACCTGACACCAATATCTTTCTTCCAGTCCTGAATTTTTTTTCGCCTTATTAATCTCTCCATTGGACTATATTATTATAATTGAATTGTCTTTAATGTTACTTCAGCAGTTTTTAATTCAACTTTTAAGCAAGTTGATACATTGAATTTCTAAAGAGTGGCAAAAGTTGTTGTTCCATCCATGTATATACAGGGTGATTCACGGAATTCAGTAGACCGATCCTATTGAAATTTTAATCAATTCTGAGCCTTTAAAAAACCTTTTCACTGTGAACCAGAGAGTATTGTAAAATATAAGGAGAAAAAGTGAACCTCCAAAAATAATAGCAGCTTTTCAATTTTTTTTTCGAAAAACTGAATATTAAACTAAGCCACAAAACCGGCGTATTACGGTTCGTTCAAACCAATTCGAGGTACCGACCGAGACTGATTAAACTGTCACCCTTTACTTTCAATTGTTTTTCCGTAACTTGCATTTATTTGCAAATAATCTTGATAGCCAATGAATTTGCTACAATATAGGATATTAAACTTGAAGAGAAAAAATAAAGCAGACAACCTTGGGTCTGGTTTTGTTACCCGAGCATATAATGCATGAGATCAATCTACTAAAATTTGTAAATAGAAAGGGTTATTACAATAAAATTGGAATAATTATAACAATTACTATCGATAATATACATATAATTGATCAAGCTGGATTTCAAAAAATTTAATTTCAATATGGGGTATCTGCTACCTCTACAATAATAAAACCTTTAAAAAAATTACAAAATAAACTTAATAAATGTATATATACAAGCTTTCCTTTTTGGAACCCATGCACAATAAATTTATACAAACCACTGGGATATTTAAACTTGGAAAATTTATATAAATTAAAAATATGTGTTATTATTCATTCAATAACCAGTCATTAAAAAAAAAATCAAAAAAATCATATTTAAAAAATTTAATACTTTACATAATCGTCATACCCGGCAAACTGAAACTCTTTTGGCAGTAAATATTAGAAGTAATTTCGGTAAACGATCATTATTATACAATGGGATTATGATTTATAATAACCTACCAAATAAATACAAAAACATTAAAACATTAGTACTATTTAAAAATCAAACTAAATTGTATTTTTTACCAAAATAAATGATTCCATTTTTTTTAAATTGAATAATATTTCACTTTTTTATTAATTTCGTTAAATATATATATTTATGTATTTTTAAAAAAAAATGTCAACTTTTAAGTTTGTTATTATTTATAAATTATATTACCTGTAATGGACTTTTAAAGTTCGTTAGGAATTTGTTAATAAAAAAAGGGGTACTCTACAGAGATGTGTGATTCAGATATGGAAGAGAACCATTGATCAAGGGAAAAATGTTATAGCTCTATTTTTAAATTTTAAGCGCGCATTCGAAACAATTGACAGGGCTAGATTATAAAGTAAATTGTATCAGTATGGGATTCGTGGAAACGTTTATAAATGGTTTAAAAATTATTTAAGTAACAGGTCACAAAAAACAAAGATATCAAAAACATATTCAAATAAAAAATAAATAATATAGGAGTTCCTCAAGGAAGTATACTAGGTTCATATTATTCATTTTATATATCAACGATATGCCTTTAGTTTTAAAAATGTGTAAGTTACAAATGTTTGCTGACGACACCTTAATTTAAATTAATGTTTTAAATATTTTTGATGGTCTAAATACTCTAAATTCTAAGATAAATATATTATTAAATTGGCTAAAAGTGAATAAATTAATAGTATTGATATAAATTGTCAAAAAATAAATGTTGTGATTGATGGTAAAAAATTGGAATTAGTAAACAGTTTTAAATATTTGAGAATAAATATTTATTCAAAATTAAAATTTTTTAATTATTTTGAAAGTATCATAATATCGAAGATTGCCGGAAAAGTAGGTTATTTTAAAAGAATCAGTACTAATTTAAGTTTGTTTTCTAAAAAAACTGTATTTAATACTACTCGTATATATTACCACATTTTCTTTAATGTTCTTCCATTTTATATTGTGCTAGTGAGGAAATATTTGATAAATTACAAATTTTACAAAATAAGGCAATGCGGATTATTTTAAATTGTGACAAATATACATAAATAAATTTTATATTAAAAAATGTAGATTGGTTGAATGTCAGATATTTAATTTTTTATGTACCCAAGTAGCATTTTAACGTTGGGCAAACGTTGGGCAAACGTCGGTGCCGTCGACTTAACGTTAACGCACAACGTTAACACGACGTCCGTGCGACCCTTATTTATACCAATTTGGGGAATAAAATTCGGGTTTTTACGACGTTGCCTCACGTCTTAAAGTTTACTTAGGGAATTTACCTATCCTAGGTTAAAATTTTCTAACGTTAACTGTTTATTAACTTTAGGTTTATTTAATTAAACTATACATCGGAATTAGTGTAGCAAATGAGTGTTTGTTCTAAAAAGTATTATTATATATTATTATTTACTGCACATACAGTTTCTGCTTAAATGAAGTAAATTGCCAAAAATAAGTATTAAAAATGACAACAATGGCCACTTTACTGTTAAATATTAATATAATACTTTCAAAATTTAGGGATAGCCCTAAAAATAATGATTTTTTAATAAAATTTTTTAATTAAAAAGGCAAAAAGTTAAAAAAAAAACCTAATCGTTTTGGTTTACAATGTGAGTTAAAATAAATCTACATTTATTATTGTCGACTTAAATTAAGTTAAAGCGTTAAAAATATTGTTACAACACTAAAAATTGATAAATTTCAAAGTATTCAAACATGGCGACATTTTGATCTCGTCCTTTAATAAATTAAAAATGGAGAGGTCCGCAGTTTATTCTAAAATATCACCTATTTTAACAAGAACACGCATTAAGTTGAAAAGTCTACATTTTAAGACTCGAAAGTTTGGAAAATTGCACCTATTTGATACCTTTTTTAACTTGAAGTTTAAATTGGTTTAAATAGGTGGCGCTAACTAGTGCAAACTTACACCTTAAACTACCAAAAAATGTCAAAATTCACAACTGATTAAAACTTTACTTCTGTAAAGAAAAGAAGAATCCAAGAAAGAAAACAACATAACCCTACAAATTCGAAAGTGCGGCAGTTTAACAATTTCCATTATAATTTAATATGCCAAACTTTAAAGTAGTATATATAACGCAGCTGAATGAAATTGAGCCTGTTCCTCATTATTGGGAACAGGATAGCGTACTATATTGGCCTCCAACGAAAAGTGAGACGAGGACAAAACAGTGTGATGCTACTTCTGTGCCAGATCCTTTCAAACCTCACTTTTGTCAGTTGACATGAATGAAAACCAATCAACCACTGACAGACAGAAAAAAGAAGAGTCCTTTTAGTTTGCTTGTGGTTGGCATTTATAACGTTTAACAACGTTATTGTACGTTGGATATTTCTCCGTAGCAACAGGTGACGTTTGATAACTTTGAAGTGTACTACGTTTCCTAATCTAAGGAATTTTAACGTCGAGAATGTTTTTTTTTGGGTGACGTTTTAAGCGAGAACCTAAATTGCCGATATTTAACGTTGTTGGTGATAAACTAAAACGTATTTACGTAAATACGACGTTGATACAACGACGGGTAGTATACGCCCTTTTGGGCAACTAATTTTGTCGGTAGGACAACGTTAAATTTTGTCAAAAATAAGTCGTAAGTCGAAGAATTACTAAAAAATGTTACTTGGGTAGTATGTACCTTTATACATAATATTAAAAATAATTTATTGCCTGATTGTTTCAAAAATTCTGTTTTTCTTTTAATTATGAACATCATAATTATTATAAAACAAGAATTAACCAAAATGTCAATCTGTTGCCAACCTATAAACCTATTTCGCCTTTTTTTTTAATTTATTATTTTATTAACTATTAGGTATTTAATTAAAATTAATATCGTCCGCACATTATATTTTAAAATATTAATTTATTTTATTGCTTATTTTGGGATAATTGCATACTTAGTGAAAGAACAATGACAATAATGGGAAAGAAAGAAAAACTAAAAGTCTTCCTCCACAAAATTTAATAGAATAAAATTTATCAAGGGTCTCTACACGTTTCGAACGTAGAAATGTTCATCATCAGGAGACAGACAATATATTTAGTGCTGATGGTTTTAGCAGAAGAGAAAATGGTGAAGAACCTTAATGGAGCTTTTATATAATTAAAAAAATTATGTTTAAAAGAGATATAATATGGAAAAATCGATAAAAGTTAAAACATACTGAGTATGTGACAAGTCAGTATATGGGGTCTAAACCAACCAAATTTACTGACTTTTTTAGATGGAAAAAAATAGATGTAGATTGATGTAGATTAATATTGCCTGGTATTTTATGCATCAAACAAAAATTAAAATTCACGTGAAAACGTAATGACGACTTTGATTTCGTTGTTATTATTCATAATATATTTTTTTTACTGATACCCTATTTCGCTTATTTAAAGTACGCCTCAGCGTGTTTAAATCCCACTTTCAAAAACGCGCGTGTTTTAAAGTTACCATGGCAACATCAACAACCCGTGAAACGTGAAGTCTAAATATGTCAACTTTTTAATTATTGATTTGACAGAATTACCTTTTACCGTCAAATAAAATATTTTTTTAAACAATACACAACCAATGTCAACGGTGACAACAATGAATCTTATGTGACAGATTGGAAGTTATTTTTTGTTCTCCTCATTTTCATGACAACGACAGGTATATCACATCACGAATTCGACCATTTCACTTACTTACTAAGTTATTATTTCCATTTTTTGTAATATAAATACCAATAAGTGTACCAATAAAAAAAATAATGTAAAGTATTCGTGGATAACTGGTATTTAAAAAACTTGCTCTATTTCAAGCACTCCGGCTGCGCCGTCGTGCTTGCAAAATCGCACGTGTTTTAAAAACCTTAATATACACTTATACTTTAATATACTATAATTAATATCCAGTCTATAACATCTTTTTGGATAATAATTTTTTTTAACACGATCTAATCTAAGATATACAGTTTGATCCAGTTGATTTACACACGTGAAAACTTTTAAAAATAGGAAAAATAAAAACGTCGTTTCTTTTATACAGTGTGACCAGTAAAGTCCGAATCATATGGGATTTTTTTTTAATAATCACTTTATTCGAAATTTGACTTTGGCATCAAGTTCTGCTTCGATCGAGATGAAAATTAAGCAAAAAAATAGTAGTCACGTGATTCGCATTATCTGTCAAACTTTAATTTTTTTCAAAAAATAATTCAAAAGTGGTGTTGTTTCTGAAATATCGAAAAAAGTTATTGGAAAAAGTTTTTCTAAATGCAGTTTCTAGCCCACATGAAAAATTTCAGCTGTATAAGATAATTTTAATTTTTTAGCCACCGCTAAAATTTATTTTCCACTTAATAAACACTTTACTGATGACACTGTTCTTTTTTGTCTTAATATTAAGGTATATTACTTTCAGACACAAACTCCTTATTCAAAAATACTTATTTTAAGAAGTTACCTTATACAGGGTACAGGGTCAAAAACAAAATAAACTTTGCATCACATGCGACCAAATTTTAATAGCCCAATTTTGATTTTGTAGAAAAACACACATTTTTAATATGGCGCTATTTAAAAGAAAATGTATCTGAAATAAGGCACCGTCAAAACTAAGAAGTTTTATGTAGGTTGCATTAAGTCTTATTTTGCAAAAGTGGAGCAATTTACAAAATATGGGTAAAAAATCAAAATTATCTTATGCAGCTGAAATTTTGCATGTGGGATAGAAACTGCAATTAAAAAAACTTTTTCTAATAACTTTTTTCGATACTTTCAGAAATAACCCCACTTTTGAATTATTTTTTGGAAAAAATTAAAGTTTGACATAATAAGAATCACGTGACTACTATTTTTTTGCTTAATTTTCATCCCGAAACAAAAGGTGGTTTATTTTACATACGGGTTATGACCTCTTAAAGTAGATGAATATCTAGTTACCTCAGACGGCACGAATTACTCCTATATCGTCGTTTCCTGCTCATACTTTCCATACTCAGATAATATTTAACGTTTTACCAGCCACATAGCAATCTCCTTCTTTAAACAAACTGTCATTTGTCACTTTTCAAATTTAAACTGTTTTCCGCCATTTTAAAAATAAAAACCAATCAAAAACAAATAATCAAACGGCCTTGCCAAATCACTGCGCGATTTGTTCAATCAACGGCGCCACGACATAAACAAATGCTCACGATTGTTTTACGAATTGGTTGAATTGTTTCAGCAGGCAAAGCACTCTAGAGCGTGCTTTGCTACTGCAGACAGTTACTATACGGTAAACCGCTCGCTTGATTCCTGCTTTACCGGACTAGACTCGCCTTTCTTCTTCTTTTTCTTCACGGTGCCGGTGGAACAAGAATTAGTTACTACAAATAATGTAATATGTAATCGTAAAGATGAGGAAAGAAGAAAGTTGATCGTATGAGTATCTGTGTGCGGTAATTTTGATACAATTTTTCTTTTCGACAATTTAATTCATAAGTTAATTGCCGGTTGAACGTCAATTGTTATTAGGTTCTTAGCTTTTGTTGCCCATTTGCAAATGTATGGTCCATGGTAATTAAAAGTTGCGAGCAATTAATGCAAATACTCAGATAAAATTAATTGTACCGAACTTTCGCTTTAAATAAATTATCCAGGGCTGCGAAATTTAAAGTTTTAAATTCCAGTCTCAGTTTGAAAGATTTAATATACAGTGTATCTTAGAGCCCTGCACGGGTCGGAATTTTACGACCCACCCGACCCAGCCCGGTAACCAAGACATTGATGCGGCCCCAAGAAATTAAATAAGAGCAATAAAACCTGGCCGGCCCGAAAAGCCCGGTCGGCTCGAAAAGCCCGGTGTATTTGTAATAATAGACTAAACGTCACAAGTTTTTCAAGTTAAACTATCAGAATCTATGATGTAGGTTTTGTCTTCGGCCTATCAGCTGTTGCGTATTACCGACGTATAAAACATAAAAATCCCGAAAAAATTTATTAGCGCCTGACGACCCGAACCTTTATTTAATTCAATTCAATTCAATTCAATTTATTGGTGCCAATATTTAAGTATATAAACGTACACAAGTCAAAAATTCGTAAAGTATAATACTTAAGATATTAAAATTACTTAAGATATTTACATGACAAAACAAGCTAAAAATCACATTAAAGTTTACTTACAGTTAACAAAAAACATTACATATACAGTGTGTCCGAAATTCCAGTCTCTATATGGGTATCTCGCTTAATAGATGATTTAGAAAGTTGGTTAAATGGGGAATATTTTAGAGAATTTAATGCCGATCTCGAATCCTTTTTCAAAGTTATTGAAAGTTTTGTAGTTTTTCACTTATTAAACAAAAACTAAAAATGGCGCATTCATTTTTTTTTAAATAGGGGCTTAACGGTTAATTTGACATATCCCAAACTGTTACATTCTTAAGACACTTTTTAGGGAAGAAAATTTCTGTACAAAAAGAAAATGCAGATTGTCTTTTGTTTGTGAGTTACCCACAGTAACTTTGTTATTTCTTATGGCGGCTATCTTGGATTTATACATCAAATTATTTCTCTTTGGATCACCTTTTAAGCGATGTACCACATGCTACCAAAATTTCGGAGAAATACTCTAAAATTATTAAAAAACCAGTTTTATCGTTAACTTGGCAACAGCGCATGCATCTAACGTAGCAGATAGTAATTAAACCATTTAAAGCACCTCTTAAACCTTTATTTTTTTAGAACACAGTTTCTTACAAGATCCTTAAATTCTGAACCTGACCTAACCTAACCAAAACCAAGTAGGATACCTTAAAACAAAAAACATTATTTATCAATAGCCTGCAACTAATTTAGTTATTAAAAAATGGCAAGATAAGATACATTCATAAACGATATAAGAATTTAAAAATTCATTTTTCGAATCTATTAATTTAAATGGTTAAAATGTCGGCCATTAACACTGTGACAATTCTGACAGTTTTTTAAAACTCTTCTGATGTTCTTATCATCTTAGATCGTTTATGAATGTATCTTATCTTGCCATTTTTTAATAACGAAATTAGTTGCAGGCTGTTGATAAATGTTTTTTATTTTAAGTTATCCTACTTGGTTTTGGTTAGGTTAGGTCAGGTTCAGAATTTAAGGATCTTGTAAGAAACTGTATTCTAAAAAAATAAAGGTTTAAGAGGTGCTTTAAATGGTTTAATTACTATCTGCTATGTTAGATGCATGCGCTGTTGCCAAGTTAACGATAAAACTGTTTTTTTAATAATTTAAGAGTATTTCTCCAAAATTTTTGGTAGCATGTGGCACATCGTTTAAAAGGTAATTCAAAGAGAAATAATTTGATGTATAAATCCAAGATGGCCGCCATAAGAAATAACAAAGTTACTGTGGGTAACTCACAAACAAAAGACAATCTGCATTTTCTTTTTGTACAGAAATGTTCTTCCCTAAAAAGTGTCTTAAGAATGTAACACTTTGGGATATGTCAAATTAACCGGTAAGCCCCTATTAAAAAAAAAACCAAATGCGCCATTTTTAGTTTTTGTTTAATAAGTGAAAAACTACCAAACTTTTAATAATTTTGAAAATGGATTTGAGATCGGCATTAAATTCTCTAAAATATTCCCCATTTAACCAACTTTCTATCTCATCTATTAAGCGAGATACCCATATAGAGACTTGAATTTCGGACACACAGTAGACACAATATCACATGTTAAAAATTCATTTGTTGAATAAAAGGCTCTCGAGATCAAAAATTCTTTTATTCTACTCTTAAATTGTTTCACTGACAGATCTTTTACTGCGTTGGGAAGTTTATTAAAGAATTTGATGGAGAGAAAGTTAGGTCCATTTTGGCATTTACGCAGTCTGAAAAATGGAATTGTCAGGCTATCCTTGTTTCGCGTCTGATGGTCATGGATATCACCGTTGGTAGGGAACGTTGATAGGTTTGTCTTTGCATAGAGTAGACTTTCTAAAATAAATATGCTGGGCAAAGTAAGAATGTTTAGATTAATTTCAAATTCAAATTCAAATTAAATTTATTCTACTAAGGATCATACATTATGATTTGAGGTTCGTGACAAATTGGTTTAGGCTTTCGCGGCCAGTCGGTGAGCTAGTGTAGTCATCATTCGGGTCTAAAGGCCGTCGTCGGTTGAAATTGCTTCCTAACGTTTCGCTAGCACGAGTGGCGAGCTTCTTCAGAGGTCCTTCCATCTCCGGTGCTGGAAGTAGACTGACGAATTCTCGGGCGCAGGTTGTATATATACTGGTGGGCAGGGGGCGGAGCTTGTTCCGCTTCGGTTAACTTCGGGATATCTATCGGCATTACTCGGGAGTGTCTGAGGATTCCAGATCTGGTTGAGCCTGAGGGTCTCTTCTTTTCTGTTGAAATTGTCAGGATGCTTATGGATCTCGATGGCTTCTCTGACAAGCCTGTTGTGATAGCCATCGACTGATGCTAATAACTTACAGTTCTCAAAATGTATCCTGTGGTCCCCGTTACTCAGTGCGTGTTCGGCTACTGCAGACTTTTCAGTTCGTCCTAGTCGGTAGCTTGCTTTATGCTCCTTGAGTCTCGTTCCCATTGACCTTTTAGTGGTTCCAATGTAGACCTTTCCGCAGGAACAGGGTATGCGGTAGACGCCTGCAGCTGAAAGTGGGTCCCTCTTGTCCTTTGCTGATCTAATGGTCTGCTGGATCTTCTTTGTTGGCCTGAAGATTGTCCCGATGTCGTGCCTTCTCAAAACTTTGCCAATCCTGTCCGTTACTCTATGAACATAATGGTAGATATGCCCGAGAGGTGGTGGATGTCCGTTCGGTTTCCCGTGGCCTAGATGATCTCAAGCCCATTGATCTCTCGATCTCTCTCATGTTGTAGCCATTCGCCTCGAACGCAGATTTTAGGTGTTCAAGTTCCGCCTGGAGGTTCTCAGGTTCGCAAATCCTTCGAGCTCGTTCTGTCAGGGTTTTGATGACTCCATCCATAAGCATCCTGACAATTTCAACAGAAAAGAAGAGATCCTCAGGCTCAGCCAGATCTGGAATCCTATCCTCAGACACTCCCGAGTAATGCCGATAGATATCCCGAAGTTAACCGAAGCGGAACAAGCTCCGCCCCCTGCCCACCAGTATATATACAACCTGCGCCCGAGAATTCGTCAGTCTACTTCCAGCACCGGAGATGGAAGGACCTCTGAAGAAGCTCGCCACTCGTGCTAGCGAAACGTTAGGAAGCAATTCCAACCGACGACGGTCTTTAGACCCGAATGATGACTATACTAGATTTGAGCTTCGTCATACAATGAAGGTAGCTCTACAATCCTCCCAATATCGTACTCCTGCCACGATCCTGACCGCCCTTCGTTGAAGAGCAAAGATTCTTTTGGCTTCTGCAGCCTATCCCCAGACCATAATAGCGTATGAAATTAGCGAATGACAGAGAGCAAAGTAAGCCGTTCGTAAAACCCCGGTCGAAACACCACCAGATAGGCTACGGAGAAGATATATATTTTTGCTTAGCTTCGCTGCCAAGCAGTCAACATGAGCATCCCATGATTCCCATGTAAGCCTCGAATCTATAGTTATTCCCAAGAATCGCACTGCATTCTGTGTTTCCAGGTCAATGTCATATATTGGCGCAAAGAAAAAAATCATATGCTGGGTTTTTGTTTGATTTAAGACTAGATTATTTCCCGCAAACCACTCAGCAACACTCGATTGCGCTTCGCGTGTCCTCATTGCTATTTGATCACAGTTTTTGCTTCGTAAAGATATGTTAGTATCGTCAGCAAAAATATTAAATTCAAGATATTCAAAGCTCTCTGGCAGATCGTTGACATAGATCAAGGATAGGAGAGGACCCAGGATTGGCCCCTGGGGTACCCCCATAGTCAGCTATTCAAGTCAATATTGATTATTGCCCGGGAGGCAGCGTTGCATTTTTAATGGATTTCAGGTCGCTTGATTTTGTGTGTATTCGATAGTCTAGATATACCTAGCAATCGAAACAAGCGTCAGCTGTCAGACTCGTGGTGGACCTAGTCGTAAGAGAATGTCAAATTATGTCAAAAACAATATCTAAAAATGATTTTAGGTCGTTTGAAAAGTTGCACAGCAAATGTTTATATGATGACAATAAATAAATAAAAAGTCAGCTGCAAAGATAATGGGGAATTATGCGTCAGCTGCTTATTCAGGGTCCTTCAACTCACCCCCGTCTTCTATAGCTCACTTATTAATTAAGTTGAAATTTTGATATTTTGCAGACCTTACCTGTATCTTGGGGCGCATTTCAGGAAAATATTTTTTTTTATACAGGGTGTTCCAAAAAAGTATGACGTCATAAGGATTTTTTTTTAGATTACTTGCCATATATTTTCTTACTTATTTGGGTGTCTCCTATAGTTGCCTACATACCCCTAAAATTTTATTAAAGTCGATTCAGTATTATAGGCGAAAAAAATAAAAACTAAAAAATATCAGTTTTGCATCACTGGTTTTAAAAATTATTAAAAAATAAATACAGTGCCTCGTTAATAAAATTATACAAATAATTTTAGGGGTATGTAGGTAACTATAGGAGGCACCCAAATAAGTAAGAAAATATATGGCGTGTAATCTAAAAAATACATACATCCTTATGACGTCACACTTTTTTGGAACACGCTGTATAAAAAAAATATTTTCCTGAAATGCGCCCCCAACATACAGGTAAGGTCTGCAAAATATCAAAATTTCAACTTAATTAATAAGTGAGCTATAGAAGACGGTTTGTGAGGTGCAGGACCCTGAATAAGCAGCTGACGCATAATCCCCTATTATCTTTAGGCACATATTGCTTAAATTATTAAAATATAACAGAAAATGTTTTGTTTTTAAATTAAATGACATCAACTAACAACAACAAATGATTTTGCAAATACTTAAACCAATCTCCCAACCAATCTCCCGGGTCCAGTTTCAGCTCATTTAACAGGTTAATATGAAATTGGGAAAACTGGTATCGCTTTAAAAGCCATTTCTTTACTCTTTTTTTTTTTTTTTTTTAGCTAATGACGCCGCCACTGCACAAAAATATATTAGAACCTTCAAAATTATACGTGTTTTTTTTGTTGATAATAAACAAAACTGCAGTGTCGAATTTGCCGTTTTATTTGTCGAGCGGCTCGTCGAACAATGCTGCCAACAAAGCCATAGTATGTTTTAATGTTTCTTTATTGGTGTTTACTTTCCTCCAAAATACGACCTTTACAGGTCAATTTTCAAAAAAAAAAAATGTTCTAACATCAGAGCTCGCACTAAGGTTCAGCCTAGGGATTTAAATATCCTAAATACGGCCCTGAATTGCTGTTTACAGACGCAGACGCGCTAAATTAACTAACAAATTGATGAACAAGGCATAAATAAAATCTTGACAGAAAACACTAAATACTTATTACCTTCCAAAGCGAAAGTTTGATACTATCAGTTTTATCATTACTATTACTTTAATTTCTCTACGCCAGTAACTTTTATAATTACTATGGGCCATTAATTTGCCAATGGGTAACAAAAATTAAAACGCTGACAACTACATACTTTGATTCTCGCGACGTAAATGTTTAGCCCCCACAATAATAATTTGCTTATTACGACATTACAATCTCATTTTATTTCCATTTACCTTTTTTTATATAGGTAAAGGTAAAATTGGTTAAATTACAGATAGAAAGTCGATACGTGATACCTCCTATTTGAAGAAGTATATATGTCGTAGGCTGATAGTGAAATCCGTCATTTCATGAAAAGCCTAGTCACTTCATGAAGCGTCGGCAGATTATGTAAAAACATGAAATTACACGATCTGCCGCGTCACTTCATGAAGAGACTTTGACGATTCGGCGTATTATGTATAACACAATCTGTCTAATTTTTAATATCGTCACTTCATAAAATTCCACAAAAACAAGGCATATTGTGTAATTCCGTCTAAAAGGTATATTGGCAACTGGTTTGTTCGGGTTTGTCAGAGCATTTTTTAAATTTTTATAAAATAATATTAGTTGAAAAAATTTAATTAAAAAAAAAATGCTCCAGGGAACAACGAACAAACCAGTTGCCAATATACCTTTTAGACGGAATTACACAATCTGCCGACTGACATGACATCGTTAGGTACTACATGAAGTGACGATATTTAAAATTAGGCAGATTGGGTTATACATAATACGCCGAAACGTCAAGGTCTCTTCATGAAGTGACGCGGCAGATCGTGTAATTTCATGTTTTTACACAATCTGCCGACGCTTCATGAAATGGCGGATTTCACTATCAGCCTACGACATATACACGTTTAGACGTTACATTTACATATTTACATACTTTCCACTAATTCGGTAGGGTGTGGACAAAAATACGATGTGCAAAACTCTTTGGATGGCAGTGATCGCGACAATATGGTTTTATTAAATTACCTAATTTAAGACAAAATGGACAAAATCGATAATATAGTCCAATTTCTCTAAGGAAATTTTTCGTATTTCCGTCGAGTTTTCGTAATTCGGTGCATACATAGCCACAGATATAGTCAAATTTCTTTAAGAACACACCGCATTGTGGCTAAGTCACATGTCATTTATGGCAAACTGACACTACAGTTTCCACCTGAAAACGGGTAGATATACTTACTGAAACTTTGTGTTAAGTAACAAAATAGAGACAATGGAATTCCGACATGGTAATTTCTTTGATATTACTTCATTGTCTACCACCTTCAAACAATCTATAACCTATTTCGCGTAGATTTATTTCTTTTTTCTAGCTTTTATACAAAATTTAAAAATAAAATCATTATCGACTGCATATTCTTTAGGTAATAATTATTGACATATTACAAAATAAATAAATTTTGACGATTTTCAATTTTAATTCACTTTCCCCCCTCACAAACTGCAAATTTTTCCACACTGTGCAATTTAAAAGTTATCTTCCCGATAACGCGACATTAGCTTCCTTTGATGTTACTAACATGTTTTCTAGTATTTCAAATAAAGACTGCTTAGAATATAATTACAAAAAAACTAAAAAATAACAATGTCGAACAACAACTTTTACAACTACTGGAACTATGCCTTGATGAAAACTATTTTAAATTTATTGACGAGTTTTATAAAAATACAGATGGTTTAGCTGGCCATTAAGTCCATTAATGGCCGAAATTTTTATGTCAATTTTAGAAGAAACTTTTATGAACTCAAAAATGTCAAAAAATATTTTTTTTTGGTATAAATATGTTGATGAAAATCAAATTTACACTAGAAATAGGAAATTACTCAATTGATTTTTTAGATCTTAAAATAACAAAAACCAATGCCAAAAAACTACAGTTTGACATTTATAGAAAACCTACCTTCACAGACATCACAATACAACATGACTCAGTACACCCAAAAACACATAAAATTGCAGCATATAGGTCAATGGTACAAAAAGCTCTATCTATACCACTCTCCAAAAAAAGTCTAAAGATAGAGCTTGATACCATTAGAACTATTGCTGTCAACAATGGCTACACAATAAAAGAAATAAACTCCCTTATCTCAAAAAAGCAAAAGGCACTAGCTAGGTTGTAAAAAAGAATAAAGGTAAATCTACCCCAACGTAAAAACACGGAAACCGAAAAAATAGCAAACATTTTATCCTCTGACGAAGTGATAATATCTTTCAGATCCTCACATAACCTATCAAAACTAATATTTAACGTTAAAGATATATGTGGAAAATAAAAGAAATCAAGAGTTTATAAACTAAAATGGAATGAATGCAATATCTGTTATACAGGGTAGGGTCCTGCAATAATGCGTCAGGCTTCCATAGCTCCTATACGAATTTAGTTAGGAATTTCATTCAAACGCTAACTTATACTGTATCATACGGGGTACTTCAGGAAAATATATTTTCATATACAGGGTGACCCAAAAAAGTGTGGTCATAAAAAGTAGTGATTTTTTAAATGGCATACCCCATTTTTTTTGCATATTTAGATGTATGCTATCGTCCTTTATAAATGCCTAAAATTTTGTTTGATTTGCTTTGGTAGTTTAAGAGCCATCAATCAAAAACTGAAAAAAAGTTATTTTGAAGTCGTGGAAAAAATATCAAAAAAAAACAATCTAAAATTAGTTTTTTAACCACGGTATTAGGTGAGATTAATGACAAGAGGTTTAAAGATACTATGAATCGAATAGTATTTATTTATTTTGTACTGGGTGTTCATAATAAGGTTTCAAAAATGACACATTTCAAACATATTTTTCTCAACTTTTTCAAATGGAACACCCTGTATATTATTTCGGTATTTTATATAAAATACACAAGCAATTTTTTTTTGTATTTGAAGCATATAAGTTATTTCCAGCCGTTTTCGAAATAAATGCAAATTTCATAAATCATGTCGATTAAACAGAGTTTATTTTTAAAATGAGGCGTAGGCGACTAGACTAATAATTAAAAACTACAGTAATTGTTCAAAATGTCTTCCATTTTGTTCTGTGCACAAGCCAACATGTTTTTGAAAAGGTCTGTTTATTTTCCTTTTAACATTTCAATTGCAATACCAGCAAAGAGGTTCATTAGTAAGGTTTATCTTTAAAACCCATAGTAGGCTTTGAAATAAAACATGGATTCTTATACTTAGTTTGACAAGTTCTTTATATCATTTTAAAAAGTGTAATATCGGGTGAATAAATTATAAGAAATTATCTTGATAATACCTCTCCGAACCAATGGATCGGTAAAAACGGACCCCCCAGCCAGCTAGATCGCCGGATCTTACAAAACTAGACCTTTTTTTTTATGGGGACACGTAAAACAAATTGTTTACAATGATCCACCTAGAACTGCTAATAAAATGCAGCAAAGGATAAGAGATGTGTTTGCTGGCATTTCTCCTGGAATGTTAAGGAAAATAAACAGACCTTTTCAAAAACATGTTGGCTTATGCACAGAACAAAATGAAAGACATTTTGAACAATTACTGTAGTTTTTAATTATTAGTCTAGTCGCCTACGCTTAATTTTAAAAATAAACTCTGTTTAATCAACATAATTTATGAAATTTGCATTTATTTCGAAAACGGCTGGAAATAACTTATATGCTTCAACTAAAAAAAAAAATTGCTTGTGTATTTTATATAAAATACCGAAATAATATACAGGGTGCTCCATTTAAAAAAGTTGAGAAAAATAGGTTTGAAGTGTGTCATTTTTGAAACCTTATTATGAAAACCCTGTATAAAATAAATAAATACTATTCGGTTCATAGTATCTTTAAACCTCTTGTCATTAAACTCACTTAATACCGTGGTTAAAAAACTAATTTTAGATTGTTTTTTTTTTTTATATTTTTTCCACGACTTAAAAATATTTTTTTTTCAGTTTTTAATTGATTGCTCTTAAACTACCAAAGCAAATCAAACACAATATTAGGCATTTATAAAGGACGATAGCATACATCTAAATATGCAAAAAATATGGGGTATGCCATTTAAAAAATCACAACTTTTTATGACCACACTTTTTTGGGTCACCCTGTATATGAAAAAATATTTTCCTGGAGTACCCCGTATGATACAGTATAAGTTAGCGTTTGAATGAAAGTCCTAACTCAATTCCTATAGGAGCTATGGAAGCCTGACGCACTATTGCAGGACCCTGTATAGGACAAACGGGACGAAACTTTGAAACTAATTTAAAGAACATAATGCATGTTTTAGACTAAATAAAAGAACATCTAATTTTGCGAATCATTTTTTAGACACAAACCACGTTTTTCCCGATATTAACAACTTACAGATATTACATACAGAACAAAAAGGTCATAAATTAGATATATTAGAAAACATCGAAATTTACATAAAAACATAAAAAATACCATAATGTCAAGCTTTTAAATACACATTTAGATTTCGGAAATTCCCCACTTTTAAAATTATTATAATTTTCATCTGGCATGTTTACCATTTAGATTTTATAGACATTGGCCAGCCTGTTCCTTATCATTAGGATTAGGAATGTTGTAAAATACCATTGTGTAACAAACAATATTATACTTTAGGTAGATCCAATAATTTTATGACTCTGTTAACCTATATATACCTACCCTTAGTTTGTTAAGTTTAGATTAGCGTCTTGAAGATGTAGTTGTACTACGAAAGAACAACGAAGGTAGTAGGTATACCCTTCGTTTCATTTTACATAGTTACAATCTATTTAAATATGATATCATGCATTTAATATTATAAAATTGAGTTTTATATTTTTTCGAAAGTGTTGCTTTACTTTTGTTCAATAATATATATTGGGGGTTGTGAGAACCTACCCACCACTAAAGAATGGTTCTACCTTGTCATCGTTTGAGTTAAATCATAGACTTCTTATAGAATGGACTAAGCTATTCATTCATGAATATCCTGTTTGTTTGCAACAAACATTAGTAAGTACGTGTAAACAAATAGAGAGCAGAGAGATAGCGATAAATTCCCGTCTCCATTGAATGGCTCCACTATTCGGAGCGATTAGTCCACACCAGAGGCGTAGGGTGTGGCAAGGATTTTTGATACAATAAATACCTAAGTAATAATTTAAAAAATTTTCATAAGTTATATCACAAGAGGTGAATATTTTTTTGAATATTTTTTGACATTTTTGTGCAAAATTTCTGTCAAAAATTCGCGAGACAAAAATTCTTTAAAAATATCCCGACAGCGAAGCTGGAGGGATATTTTTTTAAAAGAATTTTTGTCGAGGGCAATTTTTATAGAAATTTTGCGGAAAAATGTTAAAAAATATTCTAAATAAAATATTTACCTCGAGTGGTATATGTTGAGATTATATACCAAAAAAAAGAAAAAATACAACGAAATGCAAGATTTTTAAAATGATTTATGTAGCTACTACTCCAGTCTTCCAATATAGCGGCAAGCTGTATTATAGTTGTATTTTTGGTCAATATATACTGCCGTGTTTCGCAGAATTTCTTGAATTGGGTCCATATATACTTTTTTGTTTTTTTTTGTATTTTCTGGGATAGTCTTTTCAGCGTTTTTTCTTATATTTTCGACTGAAACATTACCGAATCGGCAAGATTCCATTTTTAAAAAAATGTGACATGAATCTGACAACATCAAAAACTTGATTTGTTGAAAGGGATTTTTGTTATTATAGAAACGGTCTATAGCAACCATCAAATATTTTAAACTTGTTATGATGTTGTTATGCATTGGCATTGTTGTGGCAGGTGGCCCGGGGTATATCCACTTATGCGGGGTATATTCAGTATAATATGCATCTGATTGGTCGCAAAACAGCGTTTAATTGGTCAGAATCGGATTGAGGTATATAATCTTTAAAATAATAATAAATTTTTACTTAAGTGAAGATTAAAAAAAGCCTTTATAAAAAGCCTAGGCTGTGAATGTATAGTGTTATTATTTTATGAATGAAATTTTAGGCGAGAGACAATAAGAAATATTTTATTTTTTATATTATTGTATAACCACGTGGAGAATAGTACATACTCTAATATGCTGCATTGCACTAATAGGTAAGAGTACTTTATTTGTTGAACGAGAAATATTTTTTGTTGTCCAATAATGCTATCCTTAGAAGTTATCCCCCGGATAAAAATGTTAAAAAGAATTATTTTTATTTACTCTTTTCCTGATTACTACATCTCTGCGAACTGGTTCGGTTTCCAATTGTGTGTTCCAAAATGTGTTGAATATGGAGGGAGAGTATTTGAATAGCAAATTATGAAATTATTATTTGTTGTTATTTTAAGATTTTTTTGTGTCATTTCATTTGTGAAATTAAAAATACATATTTCTGGTAAGACCAAAAATCAGTTTTTGAAACTTTTTGATACCCCTCTGTCAATGATAATGTATGTATTTCGACCGCTAATGCTGCTATCCAAAAAAAAAATCTTTAACCTATAAAAATAAAAAAAATCGAAGATTTATTTTAAATCTCGAATTTAAATTACAAACGTTATTCTAAATAAGTTTTCTAATTGGCATTTTGACAAAAATGAAAAATAAAGGTAGTTTACTCTTGGAGAAAAATCATGTTTTTGAAGTTTTTGCGAACCCTGTGGAAAAAATGAAAACTTTTTCTTTGTAAATTGCATTTTTTTACAAGCAAAACTTTTTATCACGAATAACTTTTTCCCGAAAAATTAAATTTTTCATCCATTTGAGCTATTGTAAACCCTATGCGCGGACAGTCTGTAGGTATGTTCTTATAACAGTGAAGTCTATTCTATAAGAAGTCTATGGTTAAATCCTTTGGCGTTGTTATATGCGAAAAATATACAATAGATAGTTCTACCCAAGTAAGTATATCACTGGGTTATCAGACTAACATTTTTCTTTCGAAATGTGAAAATTAAAACCCCAACGAGTAATAATAATTATCACGACAAACCGGATCAGTTGGTTTTAAACATATTTCTTTACAAGATTAACGCTTTCTTCACACATTTTGTGGACTAATTCGTAATAAATACACCACGAGTAATGTTTATTATGTGTTTATTACTGGTATTTAACATGCAAGTACTAATTAAAGAAACTTCCTATTGTTTTAGTTTTACTTGGATTAAGAGAAATGCTTATTATTTTTAACCATGGGTGGTTGATTTGTTGCTAAAAATTGCACAAGTTGTTATTGCGAATTTAAAGTTTTTAAAAAAGGTGTTATATTAAATGTAATGTATTGCTTGCGATAGGGTAGGGTTCATTAATATTTTACCTTTAAAGCTCATATAAAAAATATCATAAAAAATGCCTATTACAAATATAAAATTTTATATAATTTGATATTGTACTTAAACACTGATACCGTGCAAGCAAAAATTATTTGCATCAAAGAGGACTTGGATTAAAAAACGTAGGGCTTGGTTTAGATCACAAATAATATGGAGACGATATATCTAACCAAATCTAGGTTAAAATTTTGTCAAATTCATATTATGACATGATATGCCAAACTAATGAGTAATAAAATAAGTAAACAAATACAAATTTATTTTTGTTGTTTACAAAATTAACAAAGTAAGAATATACAGAAAGAAAAAAGAATAATTCCATAAATTGCTGAAATTGGCCTCTGCTATTTATTATGCTCCAAGCATAAATTCCTGCAGTAATTCCTGCGTCTTTCAAAATCTGCGGCTTGTATTTCTTGGAATACTTGCACTTTATAAGGAAATACATTTAGCTGCTTCTTATGTATAGTCCTGCATGTTCCATAAGATCTTCCCACTTCTTGGGACAGGTGTCTTATACAATTTGATGGCGTATTTTGCATTATTTCACGAACGTTTGCACCAAGTTCTTCTGTTCTTACAGATGGTCTTTCTGCTCCTTTTTTGTGTTGTATAGAACCTGTTTCCCTAAACACAGCCACGGTTCTTTTCAGGCAATGATAAAAATCCCCAGCAATAAAAGCAACGTTAAGAAAATGTTCGTGAAAATCGTCCATGCACAAACCCGGATTGTATTGCCACTCACCATTTACTCTAACACCGTTTCGAAAATACGCTTCAACCATGAATGTTTTGCGCTGTTCCGTGAAGGCCATTGTGTGAATTGTTCAATAAATTGGAAAAATTAGCGATGAATCAAATTACTTGTAACGACTGTCAAAGATGACGAAATAACTGATTGATTGTTAATTCCAGTAGTTGCTGACATCCAATAGGTATTAAGCTCTACGGCTAAGCATTACGTCCTTAGATGCAAGGCCCTCTTTGATGCAAATAACTTTTGCTCGCACGGTTAAATTAAGGCTTGTAAATTCTATTATTTTAAGTGGTGATGTTATATATCATAAAAATATAAATTATAAAAACAAACAAAACTTACAAATATTACAAAATATTATGTCATGTTATCAGTTATCAGAGAAACATTTTTTAAAATAAAAAAAAAATTAAGTAGATGGATGTAATTGCATATTAATATATAGTTTTACATTCCGAACAATTTTTCATAATTACAGGTTTCGATATTGTTAAAAATAAAGGTACTTTACTCTTGGGCCAAATTTATATTTTTTGACAAACCTCGTATACGACTGAAAAAATTTAGCATCAGATGGTTGAATTTTAGGTTTCGGACCACGCAGAGCTTTTTATAAAGAATAACTTTTTTTCGTAAAGTTAATAATAAAAAAGTTTCCCATATGTTGCCAAATAAGTAGACACACTGTAGAAGATCAGGTTTTAAATGTTTGAACACGCGAATAAATTATTATCATTGCTTGTAGTTGAATGTATAATTCGAAAATGAAAAAATATATAGGGTTTCATTTAAAATAAGAAGGTTGTTACTTGGTCAGGAGAAACTTAACATCATGTAGACGTGAAAATATACTTTGAAAATATAAGCCAATCCAAAAAAAATTTTGTATTTAATTTTTCTTCATAATATTCCGATTCTGAGATCGGATAGTGGCTCATTTTACATGGGCAACCCAGTCTGTACTATATTATGGGTTATATTATGGGCTCAAAAAATATGTACTCAGGCATAGTAGAAGAAATAAAAAAATATTATTAAAGAACAAGCCAATAAATCTCAAAAGGTAAGGTACAGTATCCATATTACGTTCGTTTTTTTTTTTAAATTAATTTTTCTTAAAACTTTTATCTGGGTTTAATGTTTTATGCAATAGCTCAATTATTTTGTTTCGACAAAGACAAAGTTAAATACAGCTTTATATTGATAGAGATTGTATAGAAAACAGAAAATATACATGTGAGAGTAGAAAAACATGAAACTTAATATCACGCAATATTTCTGTTAAAGATGTTTTTCATCCCCCTTACCCTCTCCCTTTTAACTTAAAAATAAACATGTACCCATGGATTAAAATTAATGTTTTTCTAACATCGAAAATGTCCCTGGTCCCTCTTCACCCCAACCCTGGGCCGTATCAAAGGGGGTTTCGCCCCCTCCCCCCGAAATAGCGACGAACGGTGCGGGACCTTCGCACTCCATACGAAAATTAACAGAAACACTACTACATATTAGAAATTATTGTTATTAATAATAATAAACATCTTTTATTTCAATATAATATAAAATTTACAATTAATAAATCAGGAAATGAATGTCAAATCCTGGAGCAGTCTAGCTGTAGCAGTGGCGGCTCGCGGTTGTAAAAAATGGTGAAGAGCTTAGTAGCAGTTTGTGCTCAGAGGCATAAAGCCCGCCGCAGGCGATTGCGCCGCAGGCGAAATTTTTTTGGACCACGCCCAAATTTGGTCAATAATTTATTACTTTATTACTTATAAACGAAAAAAAATGACCACAATAATAATTAATATAATTTTTTAGACCTACAAAACAATTTTTGTAAGGCGGCACTACTAATACATAGCCAATTATACTCTAAAAACCAGGAACACTTAAAATTATAATCTTATAGGATCTGCCACTTTTTTTCGATTCTTTTTTTAAATCTATGTTTAAGATTCCAGTAGGTCGCCCGTGTACTAAAACGTATCTTATCCTCATCTGTCCCACGACTGAATGGAGTTTCTAACAAATTACAAACTATGTCATTAATTGGGTTTATTTTTAAAACGTACAATAAAAATTAGTACTTAGGTCTACTGAATTAACTGAAAAATAAAAACAAAACTTTCTAATCACACAATAAATAACGTAAAAAGGATATCTATAGCCGTAAGTTTCGCGAAGCCTCAAAATAAATACCCGAACCAATACTTAAAACAATAGTGCATATGACTGATCTATTTTTAGATGCACTTCCATACGTCGCACATGCTGTCGCGTACCTGACGTCACGTAACCATAGCGACGGTGGAAATCAAAGCCACTTGACTGTACGTTCAGTATGTTGGGTTTTCGCCGCTCTTCACTTGCTGCTTTGACCTTTCGATGCGACGGTGACGGACGCGGTCGGCTGGGGCGCGCCAAAATGCACGAGTGTTTATAATAGAATTATTGTCCATCGGAGTTAACCGTGGTCCTATTATGCATAGCTACATTTGGATTAAATTAATATTATTAATTCGAACATAATTATTTTTTAAGGTAGCTGTATTGGTACATTTAATATTTAATATTGTCGAAAAAAACTTCCTCCTGGTTTTATTTTTATTGGTGAAGGGCCCCTTCACCTACTTCACCTGACGAGCCGCCACTGAGCTGTAGTAGCTACTCTACTGAACCAGTCAAAGACAAATAAGTAAAATTTAATTTTCATCATTAAATGAATAGTTTTAATTTCAATGAAATTTAACATAGGCAATGAAATAGGCAATTATATAATTAATAAGAAATGTAAACAACTTAAAGCAAATAATTAAATAAATAAAATACATTAGTATAATTTACATTAAAATGTTAAATACTCTGCACATTTAAAAGATATTTTCTATATTTAATTTTAAACGAATTTACATTTAGAGGCAACATCTCAGAGGGTATCGAATTATAATATTTCACTGCATTATAAGAAAATTATCGTTGAAACATGGCTTTCCGATGATGAGGCATGGTTAATTTACTTTTGTCTCTAACCTAACCTAATCATGAATATCATGACGAAAAATCAGACGCTCTCGAATCGAAATAGGGGAGTCAGGATTATTAATAATTTTTATCAAGAATTACAAAAATTAATTTTATTTTTTAACCTGTTTTGTGCCTTGATCGTTCAAGTTAAGGCTCTGTTATTTCATTTCAAAATAAAGACGTAAACTTGAGTAAAAATAATAAAGATTTTTTGCGTCCCACACTTTTTTTTCCTTTATTGCCTTTTCGTGGATCGCCAAGAAAATTAAACCCCCCCGAAACAAAATCCTAGTAACGACCCTGCGGCCCAACCTTTATTTTTTAATCTTTTATAAAAGGACCTTTAACTTACTCTCTTAACGGCATAAAGAATTATCAAAATCAGGTAAAGAAAGAAAAAGGTTAAACTGTCAAATCCTCGTTTAAGTCGGTTGAAATAGAATTAAATTAAAATTTTTTGGCATAGGAACTTGAAGAATCTTCAATTTAACCGCCAAAATACTTGTCATTTGTTTCTCCTTTTACAATGTCAAGTTCAAGTTTATTTCCCATCTGACACGTGCTGGTTGCAGTGGAACTTCTCAAACAAAGATGTTCTAGTAAAACAAAAAACTTTATTAAAATATTAATTTTGCACTAAATATGTATGTTTTGACTCCTGCCGGAGTAACTGGGCCGTAAAAAGCCTGGTATACCCCAACAGTATTTTACTTTAAGCTAAATGGTAAGCTAATCTACCTCATTTTATTAAATTTCAGTTGCCACATTCCCCTTTCTATTTTTTACAGATGCTTCGACTTTTATGAAAAACAACTTTTTTTTCTTTTTCTTTCCATCTTACTTCAAGACTTTCGCATGTCTCTGACAAAGCTGAATAAAACTTAAGATTTTTCACTACTTAATAATGATTTTCACAGTTAAGTCTTTTAAAACTCCATAATTTTCCTTTTGTTCTCCTCATTTTTCTGCCCAGGACAGTACCTTTGCACTAACTCACCTTTGACTTTTCAGTATGCTGAAGTATTGATTGTCGGTCTTTTGACTATTCAATTTTACACCTCTTGTACACCATTAAAAGCTTCATTACGGCTCAATCCCACTATTATTTTCTCTACTGCTAACAACATCAGCATTTTACCTTTCACTTTGTTTTCCTGGCGATGAGTGTTTCTACACTCGAAACATGTCGATTTGAATTATTATGAATTATTCTAGGTTCGCCAAGTTATTCTAATAATAATTGTGGAGAAATACTTTGTGCTTTTCTTTTTTCTATATCATTTAACTCCACTTTGAGTAGGGACTACTTCTTCAGAATTAAATTAGGTTATTATAACGTTTGGTAGTCCTGTGGTACCTACTTACTCACTATATTTAAACCAGTTATCGAAGAGTACTATATAAAAAGCCCGTAATGTAGCCATTAGTTAATCAAATTTAATATAAAAAGTTCACAATATAGTACTGCTACAATTATGCACTAAATTATAACAGTACCAGTTTAACTGGGTTATAGACCAATTACAAAATTTTTATACCATACTGACTGAGGCGTTGATAATTTCATAAATGCACTTGCTATTTAAGTATGTTTTAGATGAAATATGTATGTGAGCTTGTTAACTGAACATACAGGGGGTTTCAAGTTTTAATTATTGGTACCACCAATATAAGAAAAAAACGCAGCCTGACGCGGTGGCGTAGCTAGAAATACGGGCGCCGGGGGGCAAACGTACAGGCTGGCGCTTAAAAATTAATCAAGCTCTAAATAAGCTGCCGGCAGGCCCGCCGGAGGCAATACGCCGGTGGCAAAAATTTTTTGGGTGCCACGACTTGGGTAATAACCAGAAAGATCAAACATAAATTAGAAGTACATCAGAGAGCCATGGAAAGACGAATTTTGGGAATTTCCCTGAGAGACCACAAAACAAATATATATGGATAAGGGAAAAAACCAAAGTCTCTACATAATAAAAAGAATTGGTATCATAAAATGGCAATGGGCAGGGGAATATCACCAGATGGAGACCTTGGGAAGAGAGGAGAAGTGTTGGAGGCCCCAGCAAAGATGGTACGACGAGATAAAGAGGGTCGCAGGCTTGAACTGGTATCGGGTCGCACAAAACCGAAGCCAATGGGCAAATTTGAAAGAGGCCTATATCCAAAGGATAGAAAACGGCTAAATTGGAATTGGACGTCCTTTCTTGGGTCTTTTCACCGCATTTAATGTCAATATTTAGTCAGAAATAATATTACAGTAGTCCAGTATAATACGAGACATATGGGAGTATTACTAAAATAAACCTATATTTTGGGTCACAGCTACTTAAGTTAATTAAACCAGATCCAGATGCCACCTCCTTAGGAGAAAAAAAATTTAGGGGAACTTACCCCTTTTATCTTCTTGCTCTTTTTTTCTTTTTAAATTTTCCCAACCACTCGACTTCATTTTGTCTTTTTCCATATTGGGTTTTCTGGACATCAGAAAAATAAATGATATTATTAATTAGTACTTAAGTATATTTATGCTTATTAGTGGATAAATAATATCCAGTTTTTGCTTTGAATATTAGTTACTTACCTTCGCCTTTATTCCCTAATATGTCTTAACTAATATAAACAAACAAAAAAAAATTACCACCGCGATAAACGCCAATGATTCTCCGAATGTTTTTGTTTTGTCTTTGAAATCGAATGCCTACTGCCGACACGTCACACGAGCGTCACGAGCCGACTGCCTCCCTTACGCGGGCGCCTTTACAAATTGCTAATGACGCTAATGTGCCAGGCGTTTGTAATAATTAGGCTGTAGGCGGCTGGCGGACGAAGGCCGAGTTTGATTGTATTACAATTATTTAAAAAAGAAGAAAAAAACGGAGCGGCGCCTTCGGCGCATATTTTTTCTTGGCACCGAGGGGCGTTGCCCCCCCCCCCGGTAGCTACGCCACTGGACGTGGACTTTGCCGAAATATACCATTCAGAGAAGCATAGAACAGATTTCAATGCACGTAATTTATATTTGGATAATATAACAATAATCACAAAAGTGGCAACTTTAGGGCCTTGCGCATGTTAACAAAACCAACCATTTTAACATCTTACCTCCTCCAAAGAACTCAAAAAGTGTCATTTAATTCCCAGTATTCTCCCTTGTCTGCAGTTCTATCAGGTGTTCCCCAGGGATCTGTGTTGGGTCCCTTACTTTTTTCAATATACACTGCAGATATTGTGGACAGCGTAAATTACTCAAACATCCAAGCGTTTGCAGACGATATTAATTTATTTATTGGATTTGATCCAGGTGGTGCCATCACTGCTTGTGCTCAATTAAATGCTGACTTGGAAACCCTTAGAATCCTATCGTTATGACACAACTTGAAATTTAATCCTACGAAGTGCAACTTAATCCTTTTTAATAGCAATAATTTGCTCGTTGATTTTAATATTGCTATTGATAATAATGTCTTACAACCACAAATAAGTTCCATAAGTTTGGGATTGGTTTTGGATCAGAAACTGCAGTTTACTCAACATATAGATGGTCTACTTCCGCGTGCATATCTTTCCCTGAAGCTTCTATATGCAAATAGACATTGTTTTGATGTAAAACTTAGAAAATTGTTGTGTGATACTTTGGTGTTGTCTCTGTTCAATTATGAATCTGTTGTGTACGGCAACTATTTAAACGCTTTTAACAAATATCGTATACAAAAAGTTCAGAATGCTTGCTGTAGATATATTTTTGGTCTTCGCAAATTTGATCATGTTTCGCCGTACATAGCACAACTTGATTGGCTTAATATGGAGAATCGGAGGAAAATGATGTTCTTAACGTTTGTGCATCAAATAATAAAATCAAACAATCCACCTTATCTTAGTAGTAGACTTTCTAGACGACGGGATTGCCACACTGTTAACGCTCTTTGTTTCACATTCCTCGTCATCGGACTGCTATGTTTCAGAGATGCTTTTCGTATTGTTCAGTAAATCTCTACAACAAACTTACATTTGTTCCAAATAATTTAAGTATTGAATCGTTCAAGAAGAAATTGAAACGTGAATTATTACTGACTCAGTCTTGACTGCTAGCCTCCTAATTTGGGCCTAATATATATATTTGTTGTGTTCACTTTAAATTATGTTAATGCGTATTATTATATGATATGTTATATATATCTATATGTGTGTGTGCCCGCTTCTATATTATGGTTAACACACTGTTATTAGAAATTTATATTGCCATAGATTTATATTGATGTTTTTGATTATTTTGATTATTACTAGGAAAAGGTTAAGTGTAAGAATAGCAGATTCCCATGGTCTCTGCTAAACTTCGCCTTACTATACTACAATATTTATTGTATCCCTTACTATTTTTAATAAAGTCGATTATTATTATTATTATTATTATACAGGAATAGGCATGCGAACTGCAAAATTATAGTTTAACGAATGGGAAAATAGACAGGTCCGGGCTTTAACATCTTTCTTTGTATTGCTTAGGCCTAGTTAGATGAGTTTAAATAATTGATCATAATAAAATAAAATTACACATCAAAAACTATCACTACTTCATACTTACTAAAAATAAGAAATACCCGGTATTTAACCCTTATTTGGGCATAATAAAATCATACAACGGTTTTTACTAGTTATTGTTTATATTCGAATCCTAGTATCCGAGTCACAAAGGCACAAACACAATTCACTAAACTACACAAATTCTAGAAATCCATAAATATTAAACACCCATAATCGCAAAGAAAACACCAAGAGATCATATACGTGAAGTAAGCAACTTTCAGCAGCACCGTTTATGCAGCAACGACATTTTTTTGTAATCCGTGTCAATTCCGCCAGTAGCGATTGTAAATGAATTTTAGTTTTTTTTAGTGGCGAAGATTAAAATTCTACCATTTGGATTTATCGTCTTTAGTAAACTACCCCACCACCCCCCATAGGGGTGGAATTTCATTCTTTGCTGCTAAAAAAATTAAAATTCGTTTACAATCGCTACTTTTCGAAATTTTTATCGTGTATTTTTTTTCCTCCGGTTTTTTGAAAATTCGTATATAGCAGATAATTTACCCCTTTAGGGTAGTTTACCAAAGACGACAAATCTAAATGCTAGAATTTTAATCTTCGCCACTAGAAAAATTAAAATTCGTTTACAATCGCTACCTTTCGAAATTTTTATCGTGTATTTTTTTTCCTCCGGTTTTTTGAAAATTCGTATATAGCAGATAATTTACCCCTTTAGGGTAGTTTACCAAAGACGATAAATCCAAATGCTAGAGTTTTAATCTTCGCTACTAGAAAAATTAAAATTCGTTTACAATCGCTACTTTTCGAAATTTATATCGTGTATTTTTTCTCCTCCGTTTTTTTGAAAATTTGTATATAGCAGATAATTTACCCCTTTAGGGTAGTTTACCAAAGACGATAAATCCAAATGCTAGAATTTTAATCTTCGCCACTAAAAAAATTAAAATTCATTTACAAACGCTACAGGCCTAATTGACACGTACCCTAAAAAACTGTCGTCGCTTCATAAACATTAAGAAAACGTAAAACACGACAACAAAAATGGCCGATGGCGCCGAGCCGGTTCTGGAGTGTATTTTGAGAATGTCGCAAAACAAGGAAAGCCTAATAACAAGAGGGTTGTGCGCATGCACGTACCTGTAGGGCGGTAAGGCGTGTGAATGGCAAGTATTTTTATTTTAAAATTTTATAATAAAAACCGTTTCTTTTATTAATTTGTCGCCTTTCGTCTGGTTTTCGAGACAATTAACGAACAACCCTGGTATAGTAGAAAATATCAGTAGCATGTTAAAAAAGATATGGCTCGTTTGCCATAAATTAAAACAACTATTATTCAAAAAATATCAGTATTCAATTATAGAACACGCCATGGATATTATACTGGTTTCACCTCCCTTAGTGAACTAAAAAAGTGTTATAAACTGAACGTTCGTACACCTATTGAAATTATTGGTTAATCACTTAAATAAAATACAATTATTCATTTCTGTTAATTTAATGTTTCAATAAAGGCTAATACTAATACTAATAATTCATTGTGTTATGAAAAAACACTATTTTTAGTCTTCGTTCATAATAACTAAACTAAACTAAACTATTGATCAAAAAATAATAGTTTAATTTGACGGGTTTCTCGCTTTATGGACTGTTCGTTTCCATATTGCAACCTGAGCTGTGTGAAGACGTTCCTTCAATGCGCTGATACACTTACAAACCCAGATCCCATATAAAAAAAAACCCTTTGCACTGTTTGACAATAATGGAAGAAGATTTTCACGGTTTAGGCTAATAATGAATTAAACTTCACAGATATTAAATAGAAAAATGCAATTTCGAGTGCAATTTGGAATTTTACGGAAAATTACATAAAATTATTTTTAACCAATTAGAAGGCTCTCTTTTGTTGACGTTGCTGATAGCAACGGGAGATTATCGCGATAATTTTGTTAGTTCCTATTAACTTAATAAATTAATTATTATATGATAAATTATAATAATATATTATAAATTATAAATTAATAATAAATTATAATATTAATAAGTGATAATATAGATCTAAGTAATAAACCTTAGTTACTAACAAGTAAAATCAACTTCTATTGTAAAAATACAGTGCGTTATATTAAACTAAACTCATGGGAAATATGTTTTTTAAAGTTTTATTTGAATTTAAAACTATAAAGACATTTGATTTCAGATAACAAATTTGTTATTTAATGTTTATTACATTTTAGTAATGAAATGAGTTACTAACGGCTAAAATGAACTTCATTTTTAAAACTCTAATTAGTTACAATTAATTAAAGCCGCCGGAAATATGTTTTTGTAGCATTTTAGCAAAAAAAATTACAATAAGAAAAAGCTCCAATTTATGAAATTTTCTTACCGAATCTCCCACGCAGCAGAATTAATTCCCGATAATTTTCTTTTCGGTTTCACTCATGTTTTTGTTGATAGAAAATTTTCCTCGTCTTCGACTCGGAATAATTTTCTATCAACAGAACCATTTGTGACATTGAAAAAAAATTTCGGTAATAATTCTGCTGCTAGGGAGATTATAAGTGATAATTTTTGAGAGAATATTTGACAGAAAACATTAAAAGTTGACATTGTTATTAGTGTCTTATGAATTATGACGTGATTGACGTGACCTAAACACAAACCGAAAGAATAAAAAGTTGTCCAAGGTCAGTTTATGCCCTGTTACTGAATCTTTACGAGTTTATTATGCTAGAAACTATTAAATATGAGACATTTGGTTAATACAAAACAGGTCGATTTTATTGAAAATATATTTAAATTTCCCGAATTCAGATGCCTATTTTAACTTCATTAAAATTATTGTCGATTTAAAAGAATTGAGGTTTGTTAAAGATTATAATTTATTTGGGAGCCAATAAATAATAATTTAAATGTACTATTGGGTTATTATTGTTAATATAGATAAATTAATGATACTTTCGATTGAAATAAAAATTTTTAATGGGCTTTCCTAAAAAGTTTTAAATGTTGTTAATAATAAACTATATACCTAGGCAAGATTTACATACCAACATACATAAATTATATATTAAATTATGTTAAGATTAGAGTGGATTTATAGCATTTCTAAAATTTAATTAAGTGGAAAAATTAAAAGGAATATATTAATATGTAAAATAAACCCAATCAGCATTTTTAAAATATAAAAATTACAAAGAAAAATAATAATATATTAAACATAGATATTCTTAGCTAACAAAAAGGTCGTTAAAAGCTTTCCCTTAATATAGGTTTGTTCCAACCGGCGTCAGAAACAGTTTCTAACCATCAGGATTCTGCGCAATAAGCGAAATGCGTTCCAACCAGAGTTCCTAACGATTAGTAAACTGTCGGTTTTCTGTTCCAACCAAGATTCAAAACTGTTCGCAAACAATCAGAACAGTTCCCGGATTATCTTCGGACCATCCATCCGGCGCATGCGTACTGCTGTTTTGTACCATTTTATTGCTACGTAACCTAATCTGTCAAAGTGCGATATTTGTCTTAAAATTCGTTGTTATTTGTTAACATTTCTTGGATTTGAGTGGCTTGTTGGTATTTTACATTCTTTTTGTTGAGTGAAATACTGTAAAATATGAGTGACGAAGAGTATAGTGAGGAGAGTGACCTTTCGGCCATGGAAAGTAGTGATGACGATGATTTTTGGAGTGTCTACTAGCAGTGGCGCAACCAGAAATTTTGTTCGGGGGGGGCTTTAACTTGTTGCGTTGAAGGCGCTCTTTTGCGCCGCAGGCGAAAATTTTTTTGGGTGTCACGCCTTTTTTTGGGTAAAATACGTATGATTGACGAGAGCGACAGCCCCCTAAAACTTCTGCAATAATACGCCGCTAGCCCCAACGAAATATTTATGAAAAAAAAATTTAGAGATTTTATTTTAATTAGTAAAAATGCATTTAAAATAAGTAACGCATATATTAAGCATACTTATACTAAAACAAAACAAAAACCTTATACAATAAGTTGTAAGTAATCACTAATAATACTAATATTAAAGTAAAATTCTTCGTTTTGTTTTTGCCATTTCGTCCAGAATTTCTTCCACGGTAATATCAATATCGTGGTTCGCATAAAAAGGTAGACCAGGGTCGATAATTTTTGAAACAAAAAAAATAATAGTAGGATGAAACCCATTGGAAAAGAAAGAGAATATAACAAAAATGAAAGAAAACATAATTTACGGGCGATCCGAGGTCGGGAAGTGGAAGGGGATGAGTTTTTAAGGCTAGAAAACGATTTATCTCGATTTCCGGGAAAACTACAAGTCCTATGGAAAAACGGTAAATAGCAAAGTTGTAGGTGATAAAAAGATCTACAACTTTTGTATTAACACTTTTTCGCGTTGCCTCAAAATTTATGTGAAAAATTCAAATAACCAAGTTTTTGTTTTTTTATTTTTATCTTTTACAAAAAAAATTATGTTTTCACGAAATTTGGTGATAACTTACCTTTTTATGTCCCAAACACACTGTAATTATTTTGATTTAAAATATTTATTTTTTCACCTTATTTTGACTTAATATCGAAAAAGCACCCTTATTTTCAATCGAAAATTCTCACGTCAAAATATCTGCTGTTTTAAAAAAGTCGGTGGGCTTTTTGTTCGTTGAAATCTCCACTTTCTGATGGTGTAAAAAAATATATACATTACTATGGTAAATGTTCTCAAAAAATGCAAAGAAACGGAAAAACTCGAATCCGAATTATTTTTTTTAATCATTATGTACAATTTTGAGCTATTTATTAAAATTTATACTTTAATTACTCAAAAAACGTAAGATTCCATGTTACATTGATAAACAAAAAAATTACAAATCCATAAAACATTGAGATCGCAAAAAACATGCGAAAATAGTTCGCGTGACATGAAAAATTGGTTTGCAATTAAACGAATAGGCTAAGTTTCTAAGCTCGGGGGGGGGGGGGCTGCAGCCCGGCAGCCCCCCCCCCCTGGTTGCGCCACTGTCTACTAGACGAGCAGAGAATTAAAAACCAAAATTATTTAGGTTTTTCAGTCACAGACAACTTCAAGTACATTGTCGGCTGTTCCAACCACAGACAAATTAATCGTTTACCAGGAGAAAAATAACAATCATGCGCGTTAAGAACGATTTGGAAATCTGTATGTGATTCAAAGTTGGAACGAACCTAATAACCCCCTCCCCAGTTTTAAATCACAGGGCATTTCAAACTGTATATTATCCTAACATTGAAATTAAATAAAGTTATATTGCCGAAGTTGGTGAGAGAATCTCAGTATCTCCGTAGCGTAATTGGTAATCGAGGTTCTGGGTTCGAATCCCGGCGAAGGTGTCAAACTTTTTTCAATTTTGAAAACTTTGTCTGCACGCCGAATAACATTTTTCAGTAATAAAATTAGTATCTACACTCTATCTTTACAAAATATTAAGACTCCCATACGAAATTTAACAGATCGCGAAGGCGAAGGTAAAAGAACTTAGTCCGGTTCTGTTTCTTTAGCCAACCGCTTAACGTTAAATATACAAGACCTCAACAGGGTGCCATTAATGAGAGGTGATGCGGCGAGTTCTTACATTAATTTGACTTTACTTGCACAAGCGAAGCCCCGGGTACCTATCTACTATCAGTGGCGTAGCGTGCAGGGGGCCAGGGGGGGGCGACCGCCCCCCCCCCGCCCTTTGAGCCCGTTCCCAAACGGCGCCCCTTCCCACTCTCCCAGTAGTTCCCAGTTCCAGGTTTTAATTAGGTTATTATTATTTGTTTATAACTTTAAGAGTAAAGAAAAAAATAAACCTGTTACCTATTTCGAGATTCTATTTTATTTTCACTACTTGATTTAATTAATATTAAAAATATTTTGCCACGATCAATAATTTGTATTCTTTCAGTTGTTTTTGTAACAATTAAAAAAAATTTGAAATCTCTAATTTACTAGAGACTAAATTTTATCTTTCTAAAAGTGTGTTATTGTCGCCAATGAGAATAATTATGTAATATTATGCATAAAACACTTTGTAGAGTTTTAACAAAATTCCCCTTGCCGTGTTCATATTCTGTTTTCATGTGACCATTTTAGACATGACGAATCACAAACTTTATTTCTCAGGCCAAAATTTACTAAACAAACGAAATTATGCATTAGCAGTGAGGCGCCCTTTCAACATGGGCGTAGATAAAGGGGTAATTACCCCCCCCCCCCCCCAGGACCCATAATGAGCCATGAAAACGAAGCACTTTTTTTTACTTGATTCATTTTTTTGTGATTTTCTTGAGGATCTTGTGTATTTTATATTTTTTCCACTTGAAAATCAGGCAACTTCATTGAAAAAAGGGCGTGGCACCCAAAAAAATTTCGCCTGCGGCGCGTTTTTTTTTTCGACCTCTTTTGCCGTCTCTCTCATAAAAAAAAAACCGCCCTTGCCTTTGAAGTTTTCGCCCCCTCGGCCCCTTCATCCACGCTACGCCACTGTCTACTATAGATAAACCACAAAACCAGAATTAGCAGAACCGTTACAACCTGGCGCCTTGGCGCTTCCACCGGCCTTCCACTTACCTTAGTTCCGCCGACGAATCGACCAACAGTCTGACGCAATCCAAGCACCCTCTAGCGGCGGCGTAGTGCAGCGCCAAAGTCGCGTTGCCGCCGGTGGCGCTAGTACCGCCGTGTATTTCCCCCAGAATGGGGCTGCCTTTCTCCAGCGCCGGCATGATGCCGCTGCCGATGGTGCTGCCCTCGCGCGATTCTGCTTCCCAGAGTAGCCAGCGCAGGACGTTAAGTCGGCCGTGTCTGCAACCAACAATACATGTTATTAAAAATGAAAGTAACCTTATGATGGAGGTGGTACTTCTGTATATTATGATGCATGTGATTATGTGGTTGCATAATGTTTCTCAACGGTAAAATGTATGCATTATCTGTACGCTATGGTGAACGTGGTTGTTTTAAAATGAGTTTTATTAATGCATCTACCTAATAAACATAAACATAAAGCAGATCTTATTTGGTGACCGGCTTTATTTTGCTACAAAAAAAATTGCTTATTTTAAATGAAACACCCTTTATATTTTTTTGTATTCCTTTCTTCACTTTAAATAACTTTTATTAATAGGTTTTGTGTACTTTATCTATTTAAAAAAAAAAAAATGTTTTTCTAAAATTTTCAACATTAACAAGATGTCTCCTAAAATTAAATATATTCTCATAGATAAAAGGAACACTCTCTTGAAATGAAATAACAACGACAATATTTATACATCAACAGTGTGACCAGTAAAAAAGTCCGCATCATATGGAATTTTTTTTATTAATATCTACCTTTATTCGAAATTTGACTTTGGCAACAAGTTCTGCTTCAATCAAGATGAAAATTAAGCAAAAAAATAGTAGTCACGTGATTCCAATAATCTGTCAAATTTTAATTTTTTCCAAAAAATAATTCAAAAGAAAAAGTTTTTTTTAATGCAGTTTCTAGCCCACATGCAAAATTTCAGCTGCATTAGATAATTTTGATTGATTGATTGATAAATTTGACAGATAATGCGAATCACGTGACTATTATTGTTTTGCTTATTATTCATCTCGATCGAAGCAGAACTTGATGCCAAAGTTAAATTTCGAATAAAGCTATTATTAAAAAAAAAATCCCATATGATGCGGACTTTACTTGGTGACACTGTTTATATATCAAAATATTTGCGGGTATCCAGTGGCGTAGCCATAGGGGGGTCAGGGGGGCGGTTGCCCCCCCCCCGCTCACCTGGCTTGGCGCCCCTATGCTACTTAAATAAAATTAAAAAATCAGTCTTATTTCAATTTTAATAAACTTAACACAGAACAAAATACCAAAAAATCACAAAGCCTGTAAATGTCCGTTTAAAAATAAAATAAAAGTTATTCTGTGGTAATTTATTAATCGATAAATATAAATCATTTTGCGCTTTGTTTCAACAATTAAAAAAATAAAAGATTACCCTAAAAACAGATGAGATACTTTCGTATCTTATTTCAAATAAGCTTGAAAGTTCATTCCCAAATATATGCATTATCTACACGGTATACCTTACTATTGCAACGAACAGTGCCAATGCGAAAATGGTAATCGGTTAAAAAATATTAAAACTTGTAATCGCTAGACAATGACGGAACAACGATTAAATGACATAGCTATATTAAACATAGAAAGTGATTATGTCAAAAATTTAGATCTTTCTAATGTTTTAGATGATTTCAAATGCCTTAAGGTTGAATTCTCAACGTCATTCAATCTATTGCCAACCTATAACCTATTTCGCGTTGATTTTTTGAGTTTATTATTTTAATAACTAACATTTAAAGAAAATCAATATCGTCGGTACATTATTTAGGTAATATCTGATATATTACAAAAATATCAATTTATTTCATTGTTAATTTTGGGAGAATTGTATAGTGAAAGAACAATGAGTGACAATGACATAATAATGTTAAAAAAAATCTTACCCGATATTTTCCGCTATACAATTCTTTTAAAATAAGTTCTGAAATTCCTTGATATTTATTAAATATGTCAATTATTACCTATAGAATATCAAGTCGATACTGATTTTCTTTAAATTTTGTATAAAAGCTAGAAAACATAAATAAACCTACGCGAAATAGGTTATAGGTTGGCAAGCATGTTGATACTCCCACCTTAAGACTCGTCGAGTTATATAAAAACATTTTTTAAATTATTGATTGAAGTTGTGTAAGGTCAGAATATTAAAATAATTTTTGTTTTGTGTTTATTTTAGATTGTTTAGTACTTGTTTTCATTATAAAAGGATTTATTTTTTGTTTTATTAAAATTAAAATAGTTTAACTGTGTTAAATGAAAAAAAAACGTAATAATAATATAATAATATATCACAACAAGCATACAATGCATTTTTTACCCGATGTTGAAATCTTATGTTTTTTTAGCTGAAATTGAAAACACGTCTTAGTTTGGAAAAATATACTTCTATTGTCACTCACCAATAATTTAATAAAAGGCTTTAAAATGGTGCTTAATACCATGCCTTATTTTTTTGTCAATGTTTAACTGAATCTGGATTTAAAAAAACAATATAACAAAATGTGTATTTAAAAATATAGGCGCCCCAAAAGGACTTCGCCCCCCCCCCCCCCCCCCCCCGCCCCAAAATCCTGGCTACGCCACTGCGGGTATCTTCGTTAAAATAACGCATACCCTTACTATTTATTTTAGGAAAATAAAAGATAATATCTGTTTAAAAACATTGGTTACTTGGTTATATTGAATTTATTAAACATTTGCAAGTAAGTTTGATGGCTTATTAAATTCTTCTAAAAACAGTCTTTGTCGCAGATAAACGGCCAACCAGCCGAAGTATATAATACATTGTACACTAGAATGTCTTATGCTATCGACTTTATTTTCTATAAAATTTTCTTCGCAACTACGATTAAATTTCCGGAATTTTAATTCAATCTTGCGGGAGATTCGGCACGAAAATTTAAGGCCAAAACTATTTTAAAATGGAATTAAATTGGTGACATATTCATGTAAACGACATCATTTTTTTATTATCATGCAGAAACGAGTAATTAGGATTAGGTATAAAATGTCATATTTGCAGACGTGTAGAGGAGTATTTAGAAACACAAATAATAATATATTAACGGTAGTGGCTTTGTATATATTATTATATGATTCGGTTTCTAGGTAATAATGAAAACATTGTTTTACTTTTGACGTAAGACATATTTTAAATGCAATTTTCGTTGATTCTGAACCAAACTTTTTTTCGTGATGTAGATGGTTGATAGCCATTGAAAATTATCTTTGGCTCTCTGTCTCGGCCAATAAAAAGCTTATAAAACCTTTCCACTTGTCTTATAAGCTTTAAAATAAAATCATTAATGCCCATCTGTGACAAAATAGTACGAGTACGAGTTTCATAAGAAACGGTTTTAGCGCCCGCGTCTATTTTAAAAAACGAGCCACGAAGTGGCGAGTTTTTTTATTGACACGGGCGCTAAAACGCCTTATGAAACATGTGCTTTATACATTTTTTTCTATTTCACCTTTTATAATCAAGAAAAATACATTTTAAAAAGAAAATAAATCCTTCAAATTTTGTAAATTTTTATGTCTAAATTTTATGTTGGTAATATTATTTTTTATCATAGGAGCCTCTGGACAACAAAAATTATTTTGCAAACTGTAATTTTTTGATTTATTGACCCATTTTCACCACGAGATTCTAAAGTTATTTTAGCGATATGAGATTTGAAAATGGACGGAATACGTTGTGTGATCCTTGTACATTCGGTACATATACAGAGCGTTCGGAAATTCGGGAGATTTTGCTACTTTTTTTCGAATTTCAAAAGATGTGATTTTACGTCACGGCATTGCAATTTAGTATAGGGAAGATGGAAAATTTAAATAAAGTTGAAGTTAAATCGACATTAGAAGGTTAGTAGATTGAATTTTGGATAGGATTTGGCAGAAAATGATAGGCTTGAAGCATCTACAAAAGATTGATTTATAGATTTATGCAACCAACATACATGACTGTTATCCACACAGAATAAAAAAGTAAGTTATTAAGCTATTTTTCCTCTGCGAAAAATGGGTTTTCTCGTAAATCACAAAGGCCGCGCAAGTCAATGAAATAAAACATTTAAATGTTACCAACATCAAATAAAGAAAAAACGCGTATCGAAATAGCTTCATTACGATCCGCAAATGAGGGTCGTACTGAACTCATTATGAACGTGAAATAGAAAGACCATATTAGAAAAGTTTGTCGCTGATCCCAGGCCTTATTAAACTGCCGTTGACTGTACTAATATTCTTCACCGGGTCGTGTGTCTTATTTCTAATTAGAGTGGAACGATTTCTCTCGGGTTGTTAGGATGGGTGTTAAATTATTAAATTTAATTAACCGTTAATAACGATAGTGTTCGCATGTACCGGGTGAGTCAACGATTGCGCGGAGTAAATTTATGCCTTAAATATAGTATTTGTCGATAATAAGCTTTGGTACGGTTGGATATCTGGCACATTTAAAAAATATTTTGAATTATACAGGGTGCGCCCAAAAAGTTGGGTGTCATAAAGTTACATTTTTTTAAATGGGACACCCTATATTTGAGTAAATTTATTAATTCTACGTGTTATTTCTTAACTTTTTATTAATGGTTTAATATACGAAAAAGTTATATTTTTTTAGATAATTCGACTTATAATGAAAATTTTGCATTTGCAAACATCTCGTCGTTTTGAAAATGCTACATAAATTTTGATACTAAGCGATTTATAATTTTAATACTTACTAAATAAGATAAAAAATACATATTCACTATGCAATATTTGACGTCTCATTTACAGGGTGTTTACTATCTAGGACCAAAGTCAGAAAACTTCTAATTGAAAGATATCACTTTTTCAAATGGAACACCCTATATATTTTTATGTCATCTTATAGCTCGTCATAAACTCTTCAACTTTCGTAAAGAACGTCCTATCCCTATCTCTAATAGTTTTTGAAATATTTTGATATTTCGAGATTTAATGTCTTCGTTATATCATTTTTTGTCAATGGATCACGCCTGTTGAATCAAACATTTCCATTAAATTTTGAAAACTTCAAGGACTGGGTGTTCGCCGCTCGGGATATTTCATCTTGTATAGTTGTTCAGCAAAAAGACACTTTTTATCCGCCTCGCTAAAAATTCATTAATTTTTTTAAAAATTCGTTTTGAGTACCAACTTATAAAATGACTGGACAAAAAATGCTATAACGAGGACATTAAATATCGAAATATCAAAATATTTCAAAAACCATTAGAGATAGGGATAGGACGTTTTTCACGAAAGTTGAAGAGTTTATGACGAGCTATAAGATGATATAAAAATATATAAGGTAAATTAAAAGTGATATTTTTCAATTAGAAGTTTTCTGACTTTGGTCCTAGATAATAAACTCCCTGTAAATGAGACGTCATATATTTCATAGTGAATATGTATTTTTGACTTTATTTATTAAGTATAAAAATTATGAATCGCTTAGTATCAAAATTTAAGTAGCATTATCACAACAACAAGATGCTTGCAAATGCAAAAAAGTCGAATTATCTAAAGAACTATAACTTTTTCGTATATTAAACCATTAATAAAAATTTAAGAAATAACACGTAGAATTAATAAATGTACTCAAATATAGGATGTATCATTTAAAAAAATGTAACTTTATGACACCATACTTTTTGGGCGCACCCTGTATAAAATAAAATGTTTTTAAAAAGTGCCAGATATCCAACCATACCTTATTACCAAAGGTCATTATCGACAAATCTTATCTTCAAGGCATAAAACATGTCTTCTGATATTTCTTTTAAGAAAAAAAGTGGTACGCCACTGACCTTTTTCCATGTGGATATTATTTCTGATTAGCCCGATCAATTCTACATAAAAATTGTCTTTTGCGTTTTTCTCCTTAGACTCCTTACACTGTTCTTAATGAAAATAATTAAATTAAATTAACTTCATTTTGCAGTATTGACGAATAATTTTTGATCACATAAATCTAGTTATCTATAATTAACGCCTTTACGGCATTCTTATCTGCATTTCCCACAAGCAGAACTACCTGTGTTACTTGAAGATGTACCATATGCGCTAAGGAATCAAAAATGTTTATACATGCATGATGGAGCTCTTGCTCATTTCAGTGTAATCGTTCGCGACCATTTAGATGCAGTTTATCCGAATCATTGGGTAGGTCGCAGAGGAGCTCAACAATGGCCAGCAAGATTCCCTGATCTGAATAGTTTGGATTTTTCTTGTGGGTCATCTTAAAACTCTTGTGTATAAAACTCCCATTAACACTTTAGAAAAGTTAAGGGAGCGAATAATTGCCTTCTGTGAAACAATACGGAATTCGCCTGGAATATTTGAACGAGTGCGCTAATCGATGCAAAGACGGCCGAAAGCATGTCCATTAAGTAAAGGTGGTCATTTCCAACAATTTTTAGGAAACAAAATTTTGCATCATCAATGTTAATAATAATAAATAGTTGAGCTAATTTAATTTAATTATTTTAATTAAGAACGGTGTGCCTGAGTAGAAAAACGCAAGACATCATTTTTATGTATAATTGACCAGGCTAATTAGAAATAATATCTCCATGAAAAAATGTCAGTGGCGTACAACTTTTTTTCTAAAAAATATCAGAGGACATGTTTGCAGGGACGCCACTGGTGGGACAAAAGAATACCTTTTATAACTTAAACATGTGGTTTTATGTCCTATTAGCACATGCTAAAATTAAAAGTATTATCTAAAGTACTTTCGGAGATATTACAAAAAACGCATTAAAAAAAGAAAAATTCAACACCCTGTAGCAAAAAATTTAAGCCGTTTAGGACATATGTTTATTAAAACTTTTCTTCATAAAATGACTTGGGAAATAACACCCTAAAATATTAGCACGTCATTACGGAACACACTGTATATAAAGTTAAAAAAATTATACTTACTACTGGGTATCCGCGGATTCGCTAGGGCAATATAAATTCGTTATTGAAATATGGAAATACTACTCTTCTTGCAGGTCAAATTCTTTACTTTTAGAAAAACACATGGCCACGCGACGCGTCCTGAAGGCAGGGTGAACATATAAAAGCATCAAAACGACGCGTAATAGGAGACTCGATATTTCCAAATCACAAGTTAAGGTCGTTACGCTGCCAGTTTTTTCTTTGGTGTCGTTAATCTATTCTTTATTACAAATTATAAAAAAATTTTCTACTTCTCCTAAATATCTTCCAGCGCCGAGCAACCGCACGGTTCCCCAATCCGAAGTTGCCACCCGGTGCGTTAAAAATCTTTCAGAACGAATTAAACCCAAACGCTGAATTGGGGTATTAACAACAATTTGTTGGGTACAACAGCAGATTGATGAGACAACATCAGCACCGAGCTACGTTTAAGTTCACTAATCCGGGCGTTGTTGCTTTTGTACCGCCAAAATGCAGTAGAAAAACCAGTCGATTGCAGTTAATAAACAAAGACAGCAACAATCCTAAATTCATAATTATTTAAAGACCGCACCGTCATTGCGTTCTCTAACCTAGCGATGAAAAAGGAAATTTGGCAACGCGCGAAACAGTTCACTTTTGCCGTTTCGAACGCGACCTTCAGTATGTTTTCATATGGTAATACGTTTTTTGCACCTGCAATTCATACCTAAATCCGTTTGAAAAACGCGAATTTAAATTCGATTTTTATAAAACGAATAGTGTATAGTTTGTATAGTGATATTACCTAAGTCTTACAAGTGTTATAATCTTAAATTAAGTTAATTTAAACCAAATAATGTGATTAATAGTTACCGGTCACCGGGCGGTCATACGGTAGCAACAATGGCGTTTGTGTAGTGCATAGACAATTTACCTTAGTGCAGTGCATTATTTTTATTTTTTAGTTTTAATAACCACAGTGAAATAAAATGTATTAAACAGTGCTGTGTGTGTATGTAGGTGTTTAGGTACCTACTGTTTCGTTTTTCGTACGTAAACTTGTCGTTTGGATGGATTTCTGGTAAGTTATTTACTTATAATATAACGTTTTATGAAATAGGTACTATAGCTTTTAAATATGTATAGTTGTTGCTGTATTCCTGGGTGCAAATCCAATTATAATAGCGTTATTAAACAAGAGGAAGGAGGGAAGCTCATTTCGGTTTTTCAATTTCCCAAAGATGATAATTTAAAACAAAAATGGATAAGTGCGATTCCGAGGCAAAAAGCCGTCAGATAGAGCCGTCGTTTGCTGTAAACACTTTCCAGAATGTGAAATTATCCGTGAAGATGACCACCTCCAACCTGATGGAACTTTAAAAAAAATTCCCTGCAGACCAAAACTAAAATTAAATGCGTTCCCCTGTATTTTTCCAAATTTGCCTAAATATTTGACGAAAGCAGTTGTAGCTCCTAGAAAAACTCCTCAGGAACGACAAAGCGAACAAATTGCTCGTTCGAATAAAGCAAACGAACAATTTGAGAAGTCAGATCTAATTAAAAATTTTGAAGAATTTATTTTAAATATTAACAATAAAATTAAGGTTTCAGATAACTGGTCTATGAAAATAGTACATAATTCAAAAATTTCCTTTTATACGCTAAATTTGACAACGGATTGTTTAAGTATTAGTAATGAAATTTCGGTTGACAGAAATATGATAGTAAAAGTTTTTGTAAATGCCAATGAATTAAGTTTTATTAATTTAAAATGGGTTTTACCCATAGATTTAAAACTTACTAGGTGGTCACAAATTAACTACCTAATAGGTACATACATGTTTTATAACATCAGAAGCGGCACCCGTTGGTTATTTTTAAGCGGCATACCACGGCCGAAGAGATGGAAACGTAATACTTTTAATAAATAGGTATTAGGAGTAAACACGTCTTCTATAATGATTATTAAAACCCGATATGCGACAAACTACCCCCTATTATGACAAATTATCCCTTATTGTGAGATATTACTCCCTAATGTGACAAACTATCCCCTATTGTGACAAACTACCCCCTATTGTGACACACTAACCCCTATTTTGCCTTCATGTTCAGCATTTTATTTTTGAGTACTAATCTAGTACCTACTTAGTCTCTATAATGTTTACTGTGGATTAGGCTTACGAGGAACACCACTCTAAAAAAACGCGCCAAGGACTAACTATACCTCAAGGGTGGTGTGGAAATTAGTTATACAGTACAAGAATAAAAAAAAAATAACTTTAAAAATCAACATTAGGAGACAACTAACATTTTGTAACAGCACACAGTGTGTCTATTCACGGCTTAATGAGGCAGCCGAGGGATATTTAACGGTAATTTTTGTTTTTTAACTTATTTTTAACATTTGTTTTTTATTTAGTTTTGTTTATTTTCCAAGGCGTGGCTTCAAAAATATTTTTTTAATTGCAAGCAAAATTTCAATTGGGCGCGTAAACCCGCACCGCCGTCGTTGTTCCCAGTCGACTGTTTGAGTTGGTTGGGCGCGGTGTTGCCAAATGTCTGTTCATCGCTAGGTTAGAGAACGCAATGGCACCGTATAAAAATTTAAATATTCTTGTACTTCAATTTCATTCTTACAAATATTACTCGACGCACGAAGTTTATTAACAGCTTTGGCTGGTTTGAATGAGCTGATGCGGATAGGTTCCGCGGAACACGTGTGGTATCACAACGGTTCTACAGGACTACGTGTGATTGTTTGGTCAATGCCAGAGGTCTGCCACTCTAACCTAACCTAACCTACTAATATTTCACTCAAAAGTTCACTGACAAAAATGGATCTACCACTGTCGTGAGTTGCAAAATTAGAGCTACTTTAATGCACGTCTCTATGTTGGGCTAACTGAGCCTACGAATTATCACAAACCATTTAAAAACGCTACAATTATTCAGCTTCTTTTGGTTCGCCTCAACACAAAAAGAGATTTTTTATCAACATTTTAAACACATCTGGGATTACCACAATCCCTCATCTTGTAACCATTTTATGAGTTACCCTAACTAATGTTTTTGGATTGGGAAAACTTACTAATTGATTTAAAAGTGTCCTTTTTACCCGGATGTGCATTATTTTAACTCATCATCATGTGTAAATTATTTTGGGTTGAAATAATTCAGGACTTGTTTAAAATTAAGTCATAAAACATGCTACAAAAACCCATGTCGTGGGTAAATCACCGACCGAATGGTCACGGAATGTTCCGAATTCGTGCTCGTGTCGGTTCGCGCTTCCTTCCACTGTTGACTGTTCTGACATTCGATCACGCGTAAGCGCAGAAGTAACTTAATGCACGTGGCGTCGACACATTGCTATCCACGGTCCGCGCAATCGTTGGATGTTTCATCTTGTTCTGTGTTTTTTTTTGCAGGTCGGTGCATAAAAATTATTGTTTATTTCGGTAATTCGATTAATTTCATCACTGTTGGGTTTTGTGCTGGTTGGTTTAAAATGGGAGAAGCATACAAAATATTGTTAATGGAATGGGACCTTTTAAATTTTGTTGACGTATTTAAAGGGTAGGTAAGTGTAAAATATGTTTTCTAAGAATAATATAACTTTACTGCAACACGCTCTGAGACTGATACAACTATTTAAGATTTCTGAAATACACAGATTTCACATTTTATACTAATGACAGTTGTCATTGTATCAATTTAAAAATTGCATGTTAAAAAAGGATGTAATTTTATTTTTAAAAAATACGAAAAAGTCAATTGACTTAAAATACTATATATAGTCATTCGGATACAGAGGAAGACAAAACTGACAAACAGGCTAAACTAATTTATTGTGTTTTTATTGATATTTTTGTTCTAGGATATTAGCAACCTACCTGAAAGACTACAAAAAACTTTCGCTTCTCCTTGCTTATTTTTTGTTGTTTAAGATATTATTATGTATCTATTCTATCAAGATTTTGTAGATGTGTTCCACATTGAAGTAACTACATTTAAAGCTATTAGTGCTATTTTTATTTATATTTATATTATTATATATAGGTAATTATATCTTTTGTATAAAACATTTGTTTACTGTTCAACTTTTATCATTATTGTTGCGCATGGTGAAGTAATCACTTCTTTAAAGCCGTTGGTTAAATGTAAAAATGTTTTTTTTTACTAATAAACGTACTTTAGCTAATAACTGGGTTTGAATAAAGTTTCGAAATACACTCCCAAAGCACATATTTAATATTATCAAAAAAAAATACAGGCATTCCTAACTCTGAGTCAGGCTAGCCCAATAAACAAAATATCACAATTTAGATTATATCTTCTGACAGCCAAACGAGTAAGTTATTCCAGCCATCATCGTAAGCTAGAACAACTCAATAATCGAGTTTTCATAGCTCGACTCATGGATTAATCTAGCCCGATAGTAGTAAACGAATCACAATTCACCTATTGGTCTCTGGTAGCTTAAACAATGAATTGCTGCAGCCCAAGTCGCAAGCTACCTCAGTAAGCATGTTTAATTTTAGGAGCATATATCATGTGTTCGTCAAACGCAAAGGATTAGCTACGGTAGCCTTAGCTTACCAATGATTTAAGTCGGTTGGGTGAGCCATTCCAGTCCATAAAATAACACATTTTCTGAGTTATGATAACTTATGAACAGCGATTTGATGCAACTTGTTTGATTTAGTTGCTGTAATTCAGAGGTCTGGACTGTCCCCTATTGGCAACACGCGTCGAGCTAGGACAACTCATATTTGAGTTATCTCAACCCGATATTTCCCTCAGTGTTCTAATCAGAAAATGATCAGGACATAAATAAATGGGGGGTCTAAATTGCAAATAAAGTTCAGCAAACACGTCTGCAAGACAAAATTGGCACTTAATGGTTTTTAAATAAAAAGGTGGCCAGAGCATAACGGTACTATTCGTAACTGTAACAAAATCAATACACTTTTGCTTTCTAAGGGTCGTAAATTATGGGTCAGGTTCGTTGACACAGACCTTTTTAACCCTAGAATACTTACCATCGTAATTTTTACGATCAAGGTAGTTATTGACAACGATTTTTTCCTCACGGTACATCCTAGCGAGTTCGGCGTTTGCTATGTTCATTAGGGTTTAGACGTATCGGTGAGGACTGTGAGGAGGTTAGTGCGCCACATGTGATTCTTGAGAGCTCTGTAGTAGTAGCGAGCCGTCGTAAATTTTACGAAGGTCAGTAGTAATGTTCCCAATTATGCAGTTTGACCTAATTTACTTTTATTTTTTTTTACAGTCCAAACAGCAATATTTTTCATGATGAACGGCAAGTGGTACATGACAAAACCTCTAACTGACAACGAATTACAGTTAGAGGCCGAAAAAGGTTTAGAGGGCTTATTGCCCGCAGAAAGTAATTTTTGAACATTTTATCCGAGCAGCTTATAAAACCATGGTTGGAGTATAGAATAACCTGGCCAACTTTAAACCGTTCGGTAAGGGTAGGTACTTATAGAAGATATTTTAAACACATCCACATCAAGAAAGGGGAGCACCTACTAAAGCACAACGCACCATATGTCAGTTTTGTCCTGCAAAAAAAGGGCGAATGACAACCAACTATTGTGAGCGCTGCCGCCGACCATTTTGTGGCGCACATCGCGCAGTTAGTTGCGTATCCTTCAGTTCAAAAATGTAGTTATTTTAGTTATTGTGTTAAGTTTATTTTCTAAATATATCCTGTTCTTCAAATCCTGTAATAATATTAATAAAACTTACATTTTTCATCATCTACAGGGTATTTATTTTTAGAGTCGTATTTTTTACGATTATAAGTATAAACAGAAGTCTAAATAAGGTAAGTATTCTAGGGTTAATGTAACAGAGGTACTTGTCTTCCTAGGTTTTGTGGTACTTGACAACAAAGATTGGACGTTATTACGCAGTAATAAGGTCATCTTATAAAGTAAATAATAATCTGCAATACTAGGTAAAGAAATGGGGAAGGGTTAATTAAGTGCAATATTTTATGTGACAATATACTAGTAAAGTTATCAGAAAGGGTTATAATTACACAGGCCTGCATGAAATTTGTGATGACGTGATTATTGATTGTTGAGCTCAGTTTTTATATAGAAATAACTAATTAAAATACAATTGGTCTCTATCACCCACAGATTTTTTTTTGCAAAAAAAAAGAAATAATATAAAAAAAACTTAAAATAGGCGTTTTAATACATTTTAAAATGAATGTAGTACTTCAAATTCTAAATGATTGATGAATAAAAAATTATTTTCTGTGGTGCTACACACCTTCCGACTGGAGACTTTTTATCGACTTCAAAAAGGAGCTTTAAAGCTGTTCTTTTACATAATGAGAATGTTTTTGCTTCTGTTTCGGTCGGCCTTACAGTTAAGTTAAAGGAAAGCTATGAAAATTTAGAGGAATTACTTTTAAGAAAACAATATAAAAATCACAACTGGGAAGTGTGTGAAGATCTAAAAATTTTAGGTCTTCTCTTAGGTCCGCAGTCTGGATTTACTAAATTTCCATGTTTCCTGTGCGAGTGGGCTAGCAGGAATCGAGAACAGCATGGAATAAAAAGAGACTGGTCACAAAGAAAGACTTTAACACCTGGAAACAAAAATGTAATTTGCGAAGTCTTATTGACTCTCAAAAAGTTTTACTTCCACCACTTCACATAAAACTTGGACGTATGAAACAATTTGTTATTGGCATTAAACAAAGAAGGAAATTGTTTTAAATATTTGTGTAAAACATTTCCGGCTCTGTCAGAGGCAAAATTAAAGGAGGGAATCTTTGTAGGGCGGCAGATAAGCAGCTTGATGAAAGATACAGAATTTGAAAAGGTAGTGGAAGATAAGGAAAAACATGCATGGAATGCTTTTAAAGAAGTTGAACCTACATTACTACTATGTTGAGATCGTTGAAAATATGCTGGAAAATTTTAGGAATTTCAGAATATGATCATAAAAATTCACTTTTTACATTCCCATTTGGACTAATTCCCGGAAAATCTTGGGGACGTGGGTGAAGAGCATGGTGAAAGATTTCATTAATATATTAAAGAGATGGAAAAAAGATACCAGGGGCGCTGGGACACGAAAATGATTTCTGTTGGATATTGAGAAGAGATCTTCCTTTAGCTGAAACAGAAAAACAACCAAAACAAGCTTTTCTGAAAAAAGAAAACGTTTTTTGAAGAAGCGTAACGAATAAATAATCATTTATAATAGTTTACATGTGTATATTTTGTATCTTTTTGTATTTTTTTTTCTTAATATATTAAAAAACTAGCTTATAAATGAATTAAATCGTGTTTTTTCTATATTTTTGGATTTTACCGGTTTGAAAAATAACCTTACGTGATATAAAAAAACTGAAAGCAGATTTGAAATCAGCGCTACCCAATTACTAGAAAACAGTTTAAAATTTTAAATCAACTTTCAAAGTGTTAAAAAATGCAGGCCTGTGTTATTTGGTACTAGCGTGTACCCGGCATGCGTTGCAACCCTCTGGTATAAATACAAACCCGAACAAACCCGATATATTAGTACCCAGCATGCCACTTTCTGAAATTCCACCCGTGCGAAGCCGGGGCGGGTCACTAATTATACATAAAAACCTTCCTCTTGAATCACTCTATCTATTTAAAAAAACCGCTTCAAAATCCGTTGCGTAGTTTTAAAGATTTAAGCACATAAGACAGGATAGCGACTTTGTTTTATACTATGTTAAGATGATGTTGCCTATAGTACGTTCATTTATAATTGGTGTACAGCCAACCACTGCTTGCAAAAAAAATCCCCAGAAATTATATTAACAGCACAAGAGAAACCGTTCAATCCAGTTATCTTCTATCTAGTTTTATCATCTCAATAAAAAAATCTTCTGATTGAAAAACATCAAATTTAATGATAAAAATATTTAGTTGCTATCTTTCACAGACCGTGAACAATATTGGTAAACTATCATGTCGAATTAGAGCAAGATCAATTAACTTGTTAAATAAATAATTAGTTAACAAAATTTGCATTAAAAAAAAATTAGCACACAGGTTTGTAATAATAATTATTATAGGAATAATATAATATATCGGTGAATTGCATAAAGAATCAGCGATGTAGCATTATATAATCAGTTTTATTGACTTACGAATAATAATTAACGTATTAAATGATTTTAACATCTGTTGCATTTATAATATTTATCGAATTAATTTGGGATGGTTAAGTATTTTATCCTTTAACCAGAAATTCTACAAATTTCTTAAACGGCACTTTTGTCGCTTATTTTTTTTTGTCACTCGGTAATTTTTATTTCTCGTTTAGATCGAATGTTTTTGAATTTATATATAATAAGATAATAATAATAATAATAATAATAAAAATAATAATAATAATAATAATAATAATAATAATAATAATAATAATAATAATAATAATAATAATAATAATAATAATAATAATAATAATAATAATAATAATAATAGTAATAATAATAATAATAATAATAATAATAATTATAATAATAATAATAATAATAGTAATAATAATAATAATAATAATAATAATAATAATAATTGTTTTTATTGTGGAAAATAGTAAAATACATTAAATCATTAAGGCAAAAAGATATATAAAAAAGAGTTATACAATTTTCCCACAAGGGCAGAGTTCGCACTCATCTGTCTGAACAGTGAGCAGCGCTTTTACACTCAACCCAGTACTATATATATAATAGAAAACTATTTTAGATTTAAATTGAAGAAATAGTCCATACTTCAAGTGGAGTAAAAGATTGAAAGGGAAAGAAAAACTCTAAGTCTTCCTCCACTAATATATTCCAAATGAATCTTATTTAAAGATAACTCAACATGTTAGCTAGAGCCAGGAATCAGAATCTCTCCCCTTCAAAAATTAAATCTAATTTCTCTAGACACGTTTTTACCAATGATCACAATTTTAATCCAGATACCAATACCAACTACCTTCATATTTGCAATAAAGGTAACAAATTGGACCTTCTGGAAATTTTAGAAATTAACAAATTATTTAATAATCCCAATTCAGTTTGCTTAAATGATCAAATTCAACATAACAGCACTCAGTTTTTTAATGCTCTAGATTTCTGATAAGATTTCTGTCTCTTCCTTCTTCTTCTTTTTACGGTCTATCATAGGTTTTATTTCATAACTCCCCTTACAGTTCTTTATTTGTGTTATTATGCCTCCTTACCAATGAACTTTAACCCGCAGTGATTAGTTATTAGTGATATCACCTACGGCTTTTCTGATATTTCTCCTTAATACAAGTGTTAATCTTGATAATTTATTTAATTTTAAGTCATGTTTTACCTAGGCTTTCAGAGTGTGTGAATCTTTGCCTGATACCATTTTACTAACTTTTAGAAGATGAAATTGGATCTTGTGTTGTGACTCTAACGCCATATTCACTTCTCTGTGCTGCCACAAGAGATACTTGGTACGGTCTAACTTTTCTGTGTCGTTCACACGACACACTCTCTTTACTCTGTGCCATGTTCTTTTTCAGCCATCTTGTACTATTACTTGTCACTTCCAAATCCTCAGCTGTTTGGCTCACTGCTAACTTTTGAAAATTATTTAGTTTTGAACTTTTCCTTAATTATGTTGAACCTAAGACTCAGGGATTACTACTATTTTTATTCCTAAAAATTTTGAGAGTAAGTTGCATATACACATATTGTATTTTCACTAACCTGAATTTTCTCTTTTACAGTTAATTGACTACTCACATTATGACGACCTTCATTAAATTTTAACACTAATTTCCACTTTTAATTTTACTATTTTATACATTGCTTTCCTCACACTGGATCACTTTTTCTCCCCCTTTCATCAGTATGTTCAAATTTAAATTTCACTCTTTTCCACGGCTGTACTGATTTCTCTTCACTTATGGGCCTTGCTTCCTCTAATTTTTACTATTATTACCCTACACCTGGCAAATTAATACTTCGGTTCTTTGTTTTTTGATGCTTTTCTGACTTAGAATGTTAACGTGTCATTCTCACTATCTTAAAGCCTAGCTTAAAGCGTTACTACTAGTTATTTTTCTTGCTTGTAACAACCTAATTCTCCTGAAGATGAACATTTCTATGTTCGAAACATGTTGAGTTATCTTTAAATAAGATTCATTTGGAATATATTAGTGGAGGAAGACTTAGAGTTTTTCTTTCCCTTTCTATTTTAGATTTCATATCACAAGGAAAGGCTTATAACTAATAATAAAAAAATATATATATATAACATATTAACATTAAATATGGCATATAAACCGTAAAGGTATCTTATTTTAACTATTAATTGAAAAGTATATTTATTTCAGTAGCATTTGTTTTAGTTTACGTTTAAAGTTTACTAAATTCAAGGATTTTAGAGATTCAGAAAGTTGGTTATATTGCTTGGTGACGTTATAAGAAAAAGATCCACGAAATTGGGTGGTTTTGTGTTGTGGCGGAGTTAAAAGATTTCGATACCTAACATTTAGATTATGGTCAGAGGTTCTAAATTTCAGTTTTTTAAATAAATAAGCAGGTTTTTGATTGGTAATAATTTTATGATAGAATATCAAATAGTGTAGAAGTCTCCTCTTCTCCAAATTTAGCCAGCCTATATTTTTGAGAGAATAAGTAACATGGTCTTTTCTTTTCAAACCGCACACAAGCCTAACGCAGGAATTCTGAACAAGCTGCAGTCTGCGTGCATCTACATTAAGCAAGTTTGGACCAACATTTCACAGAGCATGGTTCGACATTTTTTGTTAAGTAAATGGCGATTTGAATATATTAGTTTTAAATTGCAGAATGCTCTTTTAATTATAGTAGTTACATGTTTCGAAAACTTAAGTTTGTAGTCCACAATAACGCCTAACTTCTTTGCTTCATCGGTAAGGGTAAGCTTTTTATTATTAAGAATTATATTAACATTTTCTAAGCATCTAGAACGGGCAAGAGCTCTACCAAACAACATCACTTGTGACTTTAAAGGATGAGCGTTAGACCGTACTTGTTAGATATATCGCAGAGAGCCTCGAGGTCGCGATTAATTAGGTTACAGGACGCAAGTATTTCATTATTAAGAATGACAAATAGAGTTGCGCGTCATCTGCGTAAAAATGAGAAAGACAATAACGAATTACCTTATAAAATTGAGATGTGTACAAGGTAAATAAACGAGGCCCCAGGACCGAGCCCTGAGGGACTCCATTAAGAACTGGAGCAAAATCAGACAAATTTCCATCAATTCTTTCTGCTTGGAATCTTTCTGTCAAGTAAGCAGCAAAGAAGCTAGTTGAATCCGTAGAAAACCCCAAATAACCTAATAAAACAAGCAATAGTTGGTGATTTATAAGGTCAAAGGCTTTAGAATAGTCAAGGAGCACTAAGATTGTCAGTTTATTCTTATCAATGTCTGTAAGGATATCATCAGTAACCTTAGTTAAGGCGGTTACACAGCTATGTTCTTTTCGAAAACCAGACTGTTGCTCGGGAAGGATGTCATTGTCATCAATAAATTTTGTCATTTGCCCCTCAACTATCTTTTCTAAAGTTTTGGAAAGTACACATAAAACACTGATAGGTCTTTAAATTCATTGGGCGCTGCAGTCTTAGGTATAGGTACAACATGCGATTTTTTCCAAACAGGAGGAAAAGTATTGCTAGAAATGCAAAAATTGAATATATGTTTTATAACGGGAAGTATACGAGGACAGCTCATAAGTAACATGCTAATACTAATACCATCTGGACCAACAGATTAATATTTGATGGAGAGAAGTAACTTAAAAATTTCGTCTTCATTAGTGGGTCTTAACTTAAATTCTTTTACATTTTCACAGAGCTTGTTAGCTCTTAAAAAATTTAGTGTTTCCAGATCAGGTAACCTGTTTCCTTGCGTATTTAAAAAAAAATGATTTATTGTCTGAGGATCTAAAAGATGTGTTGGAAGTGATGAACTATTTTCAGATCTGAGATTTAGTTTTTTTAGCTCTTTCCATACGTTATTTTTGTTTCCATTATTAATTTTAAATTCAAAATAGGCTTTTTTCTCTCGTTTGACAGCATAGTTTGTTTCATTACGAAGTGTTTTATAGTAATTCCAGTCAACTATTAAGAATAGGGTATACAAATCGGCAAATTCATTTGCCTCACTCACTTACCTATTTTACATATATTAAGTTTATATCGATGGCCTCAAGCCGCTTTGAAATTAAAGTGGCTTAGAGTTTAAGGTTAGGCTCGCAGCTTTATTTCAGCGACTTCAATTTGGATTGAAATTTGACTTCAAGCTCAATTTTATAACAACAATACGCATGCGCTGATTTTGAAGCTAACTTTAGTTTAAATAAAATACCGTTGCCGTTAATAAGCTCACTTTCCGGTTTGTCTTTTTTTAATTGGCTTAAAGCAAAAAGGACGGATCAAAAGTAAAAAGAAATGCATGGTCAAATGAAGAAGTGAAAGTGTTTTTAAATATTTTAAAGGAAAAAAGATTTTAACCAATTTAGATGCCAAAAAATATAAAAATTTAAATGTGTTTAAATCTGTAAGTAAAGAAAAAGAAATACTAATGTGACGTAAATATAGCGAAGTTATTGATATAATTGCTTGTTTCATTTTCATATATTTAATAGTTTTTGTTAATAAAACACGGTAAAACCAAACTAACCTTTAAAACACGGTAAAACCAAACTAACCTTTAAATTTTTAGCCAACGGGCCCAAATGTCAAAATCATATGGCGATGACTTAGTAATCTGAAGTTATGCGGCAGTAAAGCGGATTGAACCGTTTATATCGTGTTTTAAAACCACTTGAATAAAGTCAACCCCAATTATTTTTAGGCTTGACTTTAAGTCGGATTGAAGCTGGTTTATATTAGTTTTCTCGAGTCGCTTATTATTCAAGCCGTTTTGACTCAATCCCGCTTGAAGTCATCAATATGAACGTGGTAATATATAGGTATAACGATATTGCAATAAATAAGTAGATAGTTTAAAAATTTTAATTAGGCATGTTTTTTTGGCTCTGTTGCCACTATATTGATATTAAAAAATGTACAAAAAAAGTAATAAATAGTTTTGGATAACAAGACCAACTTACCTAATTATTATATAATAGTAATATTGCGTTGAGAAGCTGTTTTTGTTTCACTACGAGTAGATTTATTTGATCGATCAACAGTAATATTCTATATACAAATTATAATCTTCTGCGTTTAAACTACAGGATTGACTATTTTATCTTCTGAAGTCTCAAAATTTAGTTGTCTTAAGGTGGGAGTATCAACATGCTTGCCAACCTATAACCTATTTCGCGTAGATTTATTTATGCTTTCTAGCTTTTATACAAAATTTAAAGAAAATCAGTATCGACTTGATATTCTATAGGTAATAATTGACATATTTAATAAATATCAAGGAATTTCATAACTTATTTTTAGGAGAATTGTATAACGAAAAATATCGGGTAAGATTTTTTTAAACATTATTATGTCATTGCAATGACATGTTCTTTCATTATACAATTCTCCTAAAATTAGCAATGAAATAAATTGATATTTTTGTATTATATCAGATATTACCTAAATAATGTGCAGACGATATTGATTTTATTTAAATGTTAGTTTAAAAAATAATAAACTTGAAAAAACAAAGCGTCGTTGAGAATTCAACCTTAAGAAAGTCACTTACTATCTGGGTAACTATGTGGGTAACTTCGTTACTTTCATACTGTATGAATTGGTACCGAGACAATAAGTTTTCAAGCTGAGACCACCTGCTTAGTTTCATTTCAAAGGGTAAAATCCATTTCAAATCATTGTAAGCCAATTCAATACCTTTTAAAAAACCTTTACCTTCATATCAATGTCCACTGAAACCTGATTAACAATATTTATACAGTCATTGGTCAAATCTAAACTATAAAAATATATTTTTGAGACACTTACAATTTTTACTTGCCAAAATTCAGAAGTATTAATTTTTTGTGAATAATTACTGAGATCGTCAAAACCTTTTATAAAATCTGATTGCTCGAAAGCTTGATTAAGTTGAGAGGTACGCTCCTGTTGTTCCTCGTTTCTCTCCGCTGGACTTTTTGTAGGAATAAGAACAGTTTTTGACAAGTAAGCAGGCAAATTGGGATAAAAGCACGGCAGAGCTGTTAAATTTAGTATCACTTTAGTTGGATTTTTTGTGGTGCCATTAGGCAAAAGATAAATATTCTCACGAATAATGTCACTGAGGACAAAATGCTTAGCACAAACTACAGAATACTGTGTGGGCGACCAATTAGCTCTTGGAATGACTTTTAGCCATTAGAATTTTTAGATATTCATCTTTTGGAAAGTGAAAAATTGATACACCCTCTTCACCTGCTTTTAAGCACTTTTATAGTTAGAGTTACACACAGGAATACAGCAGGAGTTTAACTACAAGAAAAAAAATAGTACTTACCTAAGTACCTAGGTATCTAGAGATATCCTACGTACTTACGAACTATCTCTACTAGTGATATTTTTAAACTAATTCACATATACCTTCAAGCTAAATAAACACTTCAATAATTTAATAAATTAACTGAAGCCACAAAACAATAAAGTTTATCCCAAAACTTCTGCCGCCATTTATAAGACATCGTAAAAAAACCGCCCGGCCGGGCAGGCGGTTCAATTTGTCACTTTATTAATGCTATTACAGCAAGCCCGCACCAAAAATTTTCACTTATATTTTGTAGAGGTTCTTATAGCAATCATGCCACTTTAATTTTCTGTTCGATATCAATCGAAAACCGGATAAAAATATAAATTAATAAGACACCCACACCTAGTTTGCGCCTAATTACATACTAAAGCAGGGCTAACTTCAAAAAGTCACGTGACAATCGTACCTCCAAGCAGTGTTGTCGATGTTTTTGTTTTACGGCTTGAACATAGTAGAGAGGGCTGTGGTACAACATAATTTAGACATAAAAATTTATAAATTTCTTGTGGTATTGAGATTTGTAAAGTAGAAAAACAGTATATTATAAACTACAGGTTTTATAGAGCTACTGGCAGGTACCCGCGATGTCGCACGCTCAAGTCAATTATACATTCTCTGTCGAAATAAGTTCATCTGTTTTGTTTTTGTGATTTTTCGTTTATCATTTTATAAAAATAAGTCAAAAAAATCATTTATTTTATTTTTTTCTCAGTTTTTTTCTAAATATAAAGTTAAATTTTTTATTGGCTGCCAGCCAACAGCTTTTCTTAAAACCGGCATTATGCGTCGCCATAGCACTGGTACATTCCCAATAGTCACAAATTAAGTTAATTTAAGCTCAAATTAAACCCAAAAGGAGTAAGTCGTTGGATTCTTCAGCAACAGCGTATTATTCTAGAGTAAAAATTGGTGTAGGTATATTTCTCGTTAAACTTGTGTGGATCCTGGTGTAGCGTTTGACGTCTTGTCGACTTGCTATGATAAAGAGAATGATATGTCTATATCTTGCTCTGTTGTCGTTGATACCGGCTCTTTATTTATTAAAGTAGGTATGTTACATTTTTTTTTATAATTAAAGGCTAATAATTTGCTTCCACACATGAGTTATACTGGGTCATAGCGTTGCATATTGCCCCATAATATGCGTTATTACATTAACAGATAAGAGCTAGATAACATTGAGGTTATTGATGATAATCGTATATTTTTACTCATTAAATCATACACCAAGCGTTAATGAATACATTTAAAAAAAATTTCCTAAGAAGTTATATTCGACGTAGTTCAAAAGAACGCTAAGAAATAATCGTAAAACCAAAACTGTGTTTAAAATTTTTAATTTAAATTAAAATTAAATATACTTTTAAGGAAACATAAAAGTCGAATTGTTGTACACTGGCGTACGGTAGGATATAAACGTGGGAAAGCGCTCCAAAAAATGTGTACACAATGCCAACAATACAGTTTTCATCTTTAGATTACAATTCTTGTCTTGTCTCGCAAATTGAGACGAGATTATTTCCAAATCTCGTCTCGCTAACATCTGGCAAGATATTTTCTCGTCTTGTCTCGCGAGAGTTTCGAAATTTCCCGTTCTCGCAATATGACGTCATGAAAAAAAAACTGTCAAAGCTCCAAGTACATACGGGTTTTTATTATTACCATCACCATGTGAGTATTATAAACGCATCCTTTTAAACCGATTTTCAAAAAAGTTTTTAAAATTAAAATCTGGCAGTTCTGGCACAGTGTTGCTAACACTCAACTCACACATAACCAAAATAATAGTGCTTATAGTAGGTACCTAACAAATACGCATGCGTCACTGGAACCGAATTCCAACGCACTACGGTGCCATTCGTCGTTGCCTTTTAATTTGAATCATGCATATATATACAAATATAGAATTGTAGAATATTAAAACTAGGATAGACCCTTTTTGAGTATTCAAGGCGCAAAGCGGAAATGCTTGTTGCCTGCACAGAGTGGAACAGAATGCACGCAAGTGCAAAAATAGGTCAGTTACCGGCGTCCGACTTATAAAAACACATGTCTGTTTTGTTAATCTGTCTTTCTTTAGTAAAAAATGTGTTCTTTTGCATAAACCATTGTGGAAATTTAAGTTTTTGTTGCTCGTTGTAATATCCGTTTCTATGATCTGATAAAAATGACTTAATGTGTATTTTGTATGCTCGATTTCTATGAGTTAGTGAGTTTTTAGAATCAAAAATATTCTAAAATGGTAGAACTTAGTGAAATGTACAAAGGTCTCAGAAGTCACCAATTTTGACTTATTGAGTTTTTGCATTAAGCCCACCATTTATGGGACCTTAAGTGTCTACTTTAACTAAAAAACAGTATAATGGATATATCCGATTTACAATTAAATTATAAATTTTAAGTGGTACCTATATGCATTTTCTTACCTATGACAATTTGTTGATAGAAGTCGCGACGATTTGAATAGAGTTCCGTGTACAAAGCGACAGATGGAAATAATTAATTATTATGATGTTTTAGAATGAGGTAAAAATTGCGTTTTCTGTCGTAAAAATGTTAATGAATTCTTAGCGTTTCATTCTTTGAAGTTGTTATTGAAAATTGGAAACATCTACTTTCTAATGTGGCCCAATAAGTGCGATACAAAATTAACCTAGTTAAAATACATTAGATATCCTCTATATTATTAGGGAACAATACTATTTTCAGCCATAAAGGACACACCTGAAGGACTAATTTTGTAATTTTGTGTTAATTTGAAAACTTCCCACCCCGATTTTCCTGCTTTAAAATGAAAATGTGGAAAATCGCTTGGACCCGTCGATATTTATTATAAATAGTTTTTTTTATATATTGAAGTAGGGCATAGAAAGTTTCCTTTTGATTTATAAAGAAAAAAAATTAAATTAAAAATATATTTTGAACGGATTTTATTCGTGACGCAAAATAATGCACGCAATTTTTATGATTTTTTGATGTATTGACTAATAAAAATGTTTTAATAAAAACATAGTTTTGCAAGTTATTAATAAAGAATATTTGCAACTTTGAATTTTAGGTAGATCGCACATCAAAGAGAGTTACAGCGTGAAACAGGAAACATGTAACATATTTTATAAAATACTAGCTATACCCCGCGCGCATTGCTACGCTACTTACTAAAATAAATTTGAAGGAAAGACATCACACAAATATCCGGCATCCCGACATCCCGGCATCCCAGCATCCGTTGCGCAACTTTTTTTTATGCCGAAACCTTCCTCGGCCTGCACACAACAACTCACCAAATCCCGGCATCCCGGCATGCGTTGCGCCACTTTTTTTATGCCGAAATTTTCCTCGGTCTGCACACAACAACTCACCAAATTTTCATCGTAATCGGATAAATGGTATAGAAACGCATACGGGACATACCGATAGACAAACATTCATTTTTATATATCGTCGGCTTAATTCGCAAAATGCGTAACTCCACATTTGGGTGAAATTAAAAATTTGATGTCATTCGATTTATGTAAATATAGCGCATATGAAAGAATAGTTCGGATCTCCAAAATTGTATTGCCTTTTTTAATATCCGCACAATAGAAAACTTCGTAATTCCATCCCTACCAGTTCCGCGATAGCAGAGTGCGTAACTCCAGTATTAGTCCGAATACTGTTGTATAAAGCGCACATTGTGCTCCTCAAATTTATGTGATTATTGCAGTTATTTAAGGGATTTCTTGTATAAGTAAATTGTTACTAGGTAAGTGACACTTTTAATTATTTGATACATAATTTTAATCTTACTGTAATTGTTAAATAATGTGCAAATTCGCCACATGTATGAGTATTGGAGATACGCGGTTTGCCTATAGTATATTTTGGTGGTAAACACATCCAGAGTACATGAGATGCGCATTTTGAATGTTTCTAGTTTTTAGCGTTTCCTGGACATTTTTAAGAATCGGAGTTGCGCATTTTGCGAATTAAGCCGACGATATATAGATTAACATATTGTCTTAATGCATTTAATTTCACATCCGATGTCACATGGCTTATGCGGCGGCCTGCACACCGAAGAAACAAGAAATGTGCATGAATCGTGAATAATGAAACATGGAATTCGAAACATAAAACAGGAAATATTAAATATTTTTTTTATTGTGATATATTATACTAAAGAAACAAAACTAAAATAAAGTCGCCACAGTGGTTCTTTTCCCGTGCGTCATCACTTTTACGTCATCAAAATCGTATGAATCAAATCAAAATTACGAGACGAAAAAAGTCAAAACTAAGTTAAGTTCATAAAATGGACGTGCCTGCCTACCGTTTGACGTACCTACATAATATCACGAAAAATTATTATTTATTTTAAGTTTTGCCCGGCATTCTCTATTATCTAAAAGAAATTGACAAACAAATGTTTATACATTTAATACTATTTTTAAAGCTTAAAATCTACAAAAGTTTGGTGTTTTATTGACTATTAAAATCGCAAAAGTCAAATTTTTAACATCCTTTCATTTAAGGGAATTTAGCCACTGCCGTAAACGTTTCAAAGAACTTTCACGGTTAGAATATTTAAAATAAATAAATTAGTTATTATAAAAATCCATAAATACTTACCGCCAAAACAGATGGTGGGTATAATTACCTCTAAAAATAACTATTTTTAGAAACAGGAACAGTCCTAAGGCTCACAGATTTACAAAATACGAATTAGATTGGCAGATCAAAATAAGGTTGACAATGACGTTCTAAAATACAACGGTTGTCAACTAAACAAATAAAGAAAGTAATTAACTGACGTTTATAGTTTTATCCTTGTCTAGCACGTTATATTATTGCGGAATTTTGAAGACGTTCTTTTATGCTTTTATTCAAACTTGTTGCTGTAATAAACAAAGATGCAGAGTTATTAACCACGTCTAGTCCTGATCGTTGATTGATGACGCACGGGCAAAGATCCACTGTGGCAACTTTATGTTTTAGTTGATAATGAATAAAAATCCTAAACATATGGTTTTTATATCCCCTTTATAGCCGTGATGGTATAACTCCAAACTTTTTGGTAAACTGTGTTTATTCTCTCTCAAAGCCGTTATACTTGCTTTTTAAACTTTCACCTGAAAGTGGTGTTTTTCCTGAACAGTGGAAATACTCTTTTATTACTCCTGTATTTAAGTCTGGTAACAAGTCACATGCTAAAGATTACAGACCGATTTCTATTTTGAGTTCAACCCCAAAACTTTTTGAAAAGATAATGTGTAATCGTTTTAGGAGTTCAGTGATGTTTTCTAATGCTCAGGAGCAGCACGGCTTCTGTAGGGGTAGATCAACGGCTACAAATATGATGATCTTTGCTCAAACGGTGTTGGATGCCTTAGAAAATGGATACCAAGTTGATGCTGTCTATACAGACTTTAGCGATGCGTTTGACTCTGTAAATCATCATATTCTGGCAAATAAATTGGAGTGCTTTCGTAAGTAATAGAAAACAGTTTGTTAAGATAAATGATTTTGTTTCAAAGGAGATATCCGTTACATCTGGCGTACCACAGGGCAGCCATTTGGGTCCCAACTTATTTATAATCGTTATTAACGATTTAATGTTGGAAATCTTATTTTCACAGGGTTTGTTTATTCATCAAAAGGGACTTAAAACAATAAAAAATATAAAATAATTGCTTTTCATCGCACAATGCAGCAACTTAGCTATGACTATAAATTAAATTATTGCATTTTGGAAATAGTTACCACTCTATGTGACTTGGCTGTTCACTTGGATGTTAAGTTAGATTTTCATATTCACTATGAATACATTGTAAACAACTCTTTAAAGTTATTGGGATTCACGTGTAGAAATATAAGATATTTACAAAATATTGACAGCTTGAATACGATTTACAAAACTCTTGTTAGGTCATGTTTGGAATACCTTTCTTGTGTGTGGTCTCCTTCATATTTCATACACATCGAAAAGGTACAGGGTTTTTCCGTATATTTTGGAGCACCCCTGGAGCTTTTATTTGAAGACCTAGAAAAAACTTTAAATTACCAAAGTTGCATGATTTCTCCTGAACCGCCAGAATTTGTTATCGGCCAAAACAAATGAACATCGTAAATTTGTTTAATAATGCCAATGTCGATTTTTTAAAATGAAACACCCTGTATATTAATTTTTTTTTTATTTCCTCACTCTTTTCTGATTTCAAATATGTATATATGTTATATGTTTATTTTAGTCGTTTAGGCAAAATTTCATTTCAAAATATTGCGGATTAGAAAATCTATATTGGTGTGAGGAAAACATGCTAGAATGCTTATTCAGTAACAATAATTAATATAAATAATGATAATAATTTATGAAAAAAACATATAACATATATACATATTTGGAATCAGAAAAGAGTGGGGAGTTAAAAAAAAATTAATATACAGGGTGTTCCATTTAAAAAAATCGACATTGGCATTATTAAACAAATTTACGATGTTCATTTGTTTTGTCCGATAACAAATTCTGGCAGTTCAGGAGAAATCATGCAACTTTGGTAATTTAAAGTTTTTTCTAGGTCTTCAAATAAAAGCTCCAGGGGTGCTCCAAAATATACGGAAAAACCCTGTACAAAATTTGTTTATTACAGTTATTGCATACAAATTTAGATTGCCTGTTGACTCCTATGATGGTCTGAGGCGGAGAGTGAGTTTGGACTTACTTTCTGAACGCAGAATCAAATTTGATATATATTTTTTTATTTAAAATAAAATAATTAAATACCCTGATCTTTTACATCGGGTTAACTTTCGAGTTCCACCTAGGGACACAAGAAATCACTTCTTTTTGCACTTGACCATCATAGATGCAACTACGATAAATCCTCTCCCATACCTAGAATTGTTTATAATGGGAACAAAATTAGTAATGAATTTTTTTAACTCTTCCCTCGCTTCCTTTAAAAGAAATATTTCTAAACTTTTACTGTAATTATATTCTTGATTTATTATGGGAGAGCTAATTTAAGATTTGGTTAGGTATCTTGTTTTTCTTTTAACTGTTATAATAATTATAAGTTTGTTAAGTAAAAATTGTAAATGGGTTTGGCCCGTATGGAACCGAATCTATTTCATGCATTCAGTTTCTTCAAGATTTGTTTCCTTGTGTCGTCATTTCGCTGATGTGGGACGTTGCATTTAAAATAATGTGTTTTTATTTTACGAATTATTATGTTTCATGTTTCCTGTTTCACGTTTTATGTTTCAAATTTTCTTGATTTTGCGGCGGCCTGCCTTAGGAAAAGCAAATCATAAACTTTCCGTCCGATAACGAAGATGAAGAGAAAAACTGTAATAAATCAATATTAGCAATTAATTAACTCGTTCTACAAGTGCCGTTAAGACATTTGAGAAGTGGGAGCAAAATATTTAATGGCATAATTATTGGTTTATACAGGATCGTACCTGTATTCTCGTTTGGCAAAAAAAAATTAAGTCAGATTTTCACTTTTTTCCAGTTTTTGGTAAATTCCTCTTTTACCTTGATTTTCCTTTAATTATGAGGAATTACCAAGATATAGCAAACATTTTTTTATTATTTAGATAAAAGAACAAATTATAAAACTAAAACAAATTTAAATTTAACGATACCTATTTACAATTGATCATATTAATCAAATTTTAACATTTTAGCGCGGCCCCCTCTTTGTCTACAGTGTGTCCAATAAAGTCCGCATCATATGGGATTTTTATTTATTAATAGAGCTTTATTCGAAATTTGACTTTGGCATCAAGTTCTGCTTTGATCGAGATAAAAATTAAGCAAAAAAATAGTAGTCACGCGTGATTCGCATTATCTGTCAAATTTTAATTTTTTTCAACAAATAATTCAAAAGTGGGGTTATTTCTGAAAATATCGAAAAAGGTTATTAGAAAAAGTTTTTTTAAATGCTGTTTCTAGTTTACACGCAAAATTTTAGCTGCATAAGATAATTTTGATTTTTTACCCACCACTTAAATTTATTTTCCACTTAATTAACACTTTACTGATGACACGGTGTTCTTTTTGTCTTAATATTAAGGTGTATTACTTTTAGACACAAACTCCTTTTTTGAAAATAATTATTTTATTAAGTAACCTTATACAGGGTCAAAAACAAATAAGCTTTGCATCACATGCGACCAAATTTTGATTTTGTAGAAAATAGTAGGTATATTACATAACAAGTGTTGAAAGTGGCAATTTTCAAACGAGGAGATATTTAGCACGAGGCGTCAGCCGAGTGCGGAAATTCTCCGAGTGTGAGAAAATCACTTTCACACGAGTAATGTACACAATTTTTCCTACGACCATACAAAATAATCAAAAAGAGTTTGTTTGGTTTTTAATAGTTTGTACACCAGTGTGTTAAAAAAAAATGACAAAGTACAAACGCAATAAATGCAAAACAAATTTCAAGGCGGATTCCAACAGAAGCGTCTATATTAAAACAAAATAAAAACAATGCCTACTTACAAATTTTAACTTACCTAGATTTAAATAAAAATAATAACTTTTTCTCCTATTTGCTTACGCACATCATACCTAGTATCTATGTACAGTGAATAAATTTCGTTTCTGATTTTTTAGCTGCTTGCATTCTTTCAATAAAACAATAATATACCTAAATATACATACAAAAACAAAACACAAACACAAAACATAACCTCATCATTGTCTTGTTCTTAATGGCTCTGCTCCCTGGGGGCAATTTGCCAGCACATTAGGGGTGATCGTGATGTTGTCTGGTCTGTACCATATCACGACCACTGACTTTTCTTCTTTGCGTACAATGCGGTTTGGACTGCTTAATATGAGTCTCTGGATTTGTGTATTTGACCTTTTCTTAGCTGCTATTTTAAGGGTCAAGGGTTTAGTATTGACAATTACAACATAGGATAGGAGTGACATTTACTAAAAAGAAGGAATTTAGGGGTTAGTAGACAGTACAATCATTTACTGAGTAGAACCTAACTAGACACTTCACTAACTTATATATTTTTTTTTTATTTTTTTTATTATAGTTTTATTTTATGATAATTAATGTACCGCATTATTAAACCTCAACATTATTGAAAGATAGAGATGGAGTTAAATATCGATAGCTTGCTAATTATAAAAGTTCTGTCTATATTCGATTTGTTTTGAATATTGCTAAAATAAATTTACTTACATAAAGCACTTTCACTTACACCAATATAATTAAACATCCGAGATAATGGCAAAATTATAAATCGGTATTTCCTAGGGTATTCGATTTCTGCTCTATAGCTGCCCCTTTTTTTTCTGTGGTTTAACTCAGTGGACATAAACCCTTTATTTTTCTGTGAGTATAAAAATTGGCTGGAGGCTGAAAAGCTAGAGGCCATCGCAATCCTCGAACAGAACACAACAGAACTTTTCTGTGAGTTGACATGTAAACATGAAACATGACAGTTGGTGGGTTGCCTGACATATTATTATTTTCCCTTTTTGATAATATTATTTTTATCATAAATAAGTACTCTTCGGTTCCCAAAAATAACGAAAAATTTGCAGTAATGCCCTAGTGTACTTTACCCCACCCAGCACCCCAATTCACTCCACGTGTCCCGTAAGTTTGTTATGTTTAATAAATAGTTTTGTCGTCAAATTGACACCTGTTTAAATTTAATATCTTAGTGTGCTTGGTATTTCCACACTCGTGTTGAAATATTTTTTTACAACACGCGTGTGATATTTGGCACTTTCTAGCCAAGTTAACCGTGTTGTTATTGTCATTTTCGTAGGTGGTCGTAGGAAAACACACATTTAATACGGCGCTACTTTAAAGAAAATGTATCTGACATAAAGCATCGTTAAAACTAAGAAGTTTTATGTAGGTTGCGTTGAATCTTATTTTGCAAAAGTGGTGCAATTTATAAAATATGGGTAAAAATCCAAATTATCTTATGCAGCTAAAATTTTGCATGTGGGCTAGAAACTGCATTTAAAAAAACTTTTTTCGATACTTTCAGAAATAACCCTACTTTTAAATTATTTTTTGGAAAAAATGAAATTTGACAGATAATGCGAATCACGTGACTACTATTTTTTGCTTAATTTTCATCTTGATCGAAGCAGAACTTGATGCCAAAGTCAAATTTTGAATAAAGAACTTCGAATAAGAAATTCCATATGATGCTGACTTTACTGGTCACACTGTATAAGGCAGAGTTTATCCTTCTATGCATTGAAATGAGCAATGCCCATGCAATGTCCGGATTTAACTCATTCCACGTTTCTGTAATTTTATTTTTTAATTGGTCCAAATTTTGTGGCCCAAAACTATTCTCACCATTGAATTTTTGACTAAATCACCCCTAACATTTTCCAGCCTAGTTAAATCTACGTGAGCGCTATGGTAAAATTAAATAATAATAATAAATAATGTGTTCCTGTTCCATCCATTCCCTTGCTTGTCGGGCTTTGTGAATGGGACTCGCTGATAAATGAAATCCGTTCCCGGAAATCGTTTCAATAGGAAAGGTAACATGGTACTTTGTAAATATTCATGTGTACTTCTGTATTGGCAGCTACTTTTTGTTATCTGCTTTACATGTGTAAGCTGGCGAAACTGCTTTTCTATTTTACTAAGTTTCCCTTGGGTTATAGGCGGCAAATTTGTAAATTTTTCGTGAAATAAGCGAGCAACTTCCATTTGTGTCCGTGTTTTATCTCCATAACCAATCGACTGTAGAATTATTATTTTGTGCATTTCTGTTAAATAAACGATTTTTCTGATATTCAGTTAAGGTAGGAGTATCAACATGCTTGCCAACCTATAACCTATTTCGCGTAGATTTATTTATGTTTTGTAGCTTTTATACAAAATTTAAAGAAAATCAGTATCGACTTGATATTCTATAGGTAATAATTGACATATTTAATAAATATCAAGGAATTTTATAACTTATTTTAGGAGAATTGTATTGCGAAAAATATCGGGTAAGATTTTTTTTAACATTATTATATCATTGTCACTCATTGTTCTTTCACTATACAATTCTCCCAAAATTAGCAATGAAATAAATTGATATTTTTGTACTATATCAGATACTACCTAAATAATGTACCGACGATATTGATTTTCTTTAAATGTTAGTTATTAAAATAATAAACTCAAAAAATCAACGCGAAATAGTTTATAGGTTGGCAATAGATTGAATGACGTTGAGAATTCAACCTTAACGAAATTCAAACGACTATAACACTGACAACTACTGTCATGTCATGCAGACAGACAACAATTTGCTAATGTCAGTAGTTTTAAACAAACTTTGTGAATGGGCTCGCTGATAAATGAAATCCCTGACCGAAAATCGTTTCAGTACAAATGGTAAAATGGTATTTTGTAAATATTTGTGTGTATCTCTGTATTAAATCGTCCTTGAATAAAGTGACCCACACCAACTCCCTGAGCACTCATCCATCCCCAGACGTTTACGAAAGATTAACCACTGTTTCGATCCTTTCTTCGAATGCAGTTCCTGGATGGAGGCCTATTATATGCTCCGAGTCTTCCGTTATATCAATACTGAAACCTTTTCCCAAAAAACTGGCGGTTCAATGTAGTACTGTAACGCAAATTCGAGCCGTTATTCTTTATTTTCGTCAATTAAATACGGCTTCAGATATTTGTCCAACCTTTCAGCTGTTCTCATAGATCCCTGGAAATTTATCTCCATTTTAGCTCTTACAATGGATTTAAAAGGTTGGTCTCTTATTACGTTTATTAAATTATTATCCTGTTCTTCATTGAATTGTTTGGGATGGCCACTTCCACTTCTTCATTCCAAGGAATGAGCCACATTGTTTTAATAAAACGAACCGAGCTCTTTGAAATGTTAAGCCTTTCTGAAATAGCCGTTTGAAACCAACCTTCCTGCTCAATAAATATTAAAACTTTCTGCTGGGTCGCTAAGTTTGATAGTTTTCGTGTTTTAATGTGTACATTTCAACAAGTGTTGAGCTTTTTAAAAAATTGAATAAAGTCAATTAAAACTGAAACATTTATCTACAATTAAGAAAAAAATTGATTTAAATCGGATCTTATCATACATTAAAATTGAACAAACTTTTAGATCGAATTAATGTCGGTGAGTGTCTATTATATTAAATTCTTGTTTAGGGGGCCAAAATTCGCTGTGTAGTTATTTAATATTATGTAAGGATTAAAGACCAAAAAAAATTATTTTTTCATTCTGCGACAGGTCGGCAGATTTGAATTTTAGTTGCAAAATCCGTAATGGGAGGAGCCTATTGAGTTGAGGAAATTGCAGATGCATTGCACTTCATAAGTTCCTTACATGTTTTATCCCGTACCGTAAAACGGGGTGAATAGGATCAATTTTCAACTTTGAAAGCTTGTAACTTGAAAACTATCTGCCTGAATACATTCCTCAATAGCCTAAAACATAAGTTAGGGTTGGTACTTTTAAATGACGGTATAAGTTTTTATACAGGTTGTACCCTGCTGTATATACATATATTTTTTTTTGTGCAAAAATCCTATTCACCCCGCAGGCGGTGTCAATAGGATCATTGATTGATTTATTGACTGTATCGCATTTAAACAACCGCGAGGTGTAAAGAATTTTGCACACAAATTCATCTTAAGTAATTTAAAAGAGTACTAAAAATAAAATTACCTAAATTTTATAAGTGCTGCATAGTTGTAGAGATATGAAGTTTGTAAGACAAAAGCAAAGATAAAATGACAACAGTTTAACCGCTAAATTTGACGTATTAGGTTATGGTATTCAGCCTGCGATGTAACCAAGTTTTTTTAAGTTTAATGTCATAAAAATTACTTTTACCAACCGTTACTTAAAATCTGTACATAGAAAAGACCTACCCTTTAAAATTAAAATTATTACAGATTTTTGAAATTTGAAGGTAACTTTAATCCTATTCACCCCGCTGATCCTATCCACCCTGTTTTACGGTACCTAGACATTTTTTAAAGGCATGCATGCATGTATTGTTCTCTAGTACCTAGATTCTGTCAAAAAATTTAATAAAACAAAAATTAAAAGAGAATTACCGATTTATCTAATACACTCTTTTTGAGTAGAATTTAGAAATTTTTTTTTTAAATAAGTTCTAGTACCTAGTCTATATGTATTTAAAACCCTTAATCTGTAAAAACATACTGTTCTGGTGTTGTCCCACCTCCTCGATATAGCGGACTGTATTAATCAATAATCTTCAATTATTATTTTTGGGTAGGCTTTAATTTAAATATGAAAATTTATAATATAATTAAAAGTGTTGTCTTATTTCGTTGTTGCTGCTGTCATTTCTTCTTGACATCTCTCGTCCTCATGGTTTCTCTTACAGGTGTTATAGGTAACAATACTGTTTCTGTATCTTGTTATTACCGTAACATACTCCCCCCTTTTGAACCATCAGTTCAAAACATAAAAATCATACAAAGTTTTTAACTCTTTTTGAGCTGCAATAAAATTGGATCCGTTGTCAGAGTACAAATGTGCAGGAGTGCCACGCCGAGCAGCAAATCTCCTAAATGCAGTAATAAATGCTTCGCAGGTTAAATCAGTGACTAGTTCGATATGAATACATTTTGTTACAAAGCATATAAACATACAAATATATGCTTTATATGTCTTGTATGGACGACCTTTTCTATCGCGTAAAATCACTGGACCCGCGTAATCAACTCCAACAATCGAAAAAGGTCTAGCAACCTCAACTCTATGTTTTGGTAAATCACCCATAATTGCGTTAATTGGTTTTGGTTTAGTACGAAAACATCGAATACAATTTCGCACAATCATCTTTGCTACATTCATGCCAGACGTAGCCCAATACTTTTGACGCACAGAAAACAATAATAACTGGGGTCCTGCATGATGTAGTCTCTTATGTTCAGATCGAAAGATCAATTTTGTTATTTTATGTTTACCGTCCAATAAAATAGGATGTTTTTCATCAAAAGATAAAGAAGCATTTTTTAATCTCCCCCCAACTCGCAATAAACCATCTGAATCTAAAAACGGAGTTAAAGAGAGCAATCTGTTATTTTTACTTAATTGTCTATCACCTTGAAGGGACGATATTTCAGTAGCGAAACTTTCGCTTTGTGCTAATTTAAGTAAATGTTGCATACTATTATCAATTTCGAGAACGGTAATTGGCCCGGTATTTTTATTTTTAATATTTTTTGAATTTAAAATAAATCTTAAGCAGTAGGCAAAAGTTCGCTGAAGTTTTTCCAACGAAGAAAATCTATCAAAATCTAAAATTTGAATCATAGTAGTGACAAATACGTTGCACTGTCTACGTATCTCCGGTATATCACTAGTCTTACTAAACTGATATTCTCGTGGCCAATTGGCTTGTTCGTAAAGAAACAAAGGGCCGTTCCACCAGAAATCACTTTTGTATAAATCGTCAGGATACATTCCTCGAGAAGCAATGTCAGCTGGATTGTGTTTAGTATTAACGTAACTCCATTTTGATATATCACTTAACTGTTGAATTTCAGCCACTCTATTACTAACAAAAACTTGAAGTTTGTTTGCGTCTGTGTTAAGCCAACACAAGACAATCTGAGAGTCACACCAATAATATGTTTCAAATTTACATGTAAGAGAATCAGAAACTTGTTTTACTAACCGAGCAAGTGAAAAAGCACCACATAGCTCTAACCTTGGAATGGTTAATGCCTTGACTGGTGCGACTTTTGTTTTTGAACAAAGTAATCTAACAGAAATATTTCCACAAGAATCAGAAGTTCTTATATAAACTGCACCACTATACGCTTCTAAACTTGCATCGCTGAATCCATGCAGTTCTATATTAATTGGATTATCACACATAACAGATCTAGAAACTTTTAATTCGTTAAGTATAACTAATCTCGAATGAAAATATTCCCACTTCTTTCCTAAATCCGAAGGTACTATATCATCCCACTCTAATTTCAATGACCACAATTTTTGTATTAAAATTTTGACAATAATTATACAGGGACTGATTAGCCCTAGTGGATCATAAATTTTAGCAATATTACTAAGTAATTTTCTTTTTGTAATAGGATACTTTTCCGAATCAGTTAGAACCTTGTAAGATAACAAATCAGAATGACTAAGCCACTGAAGTCCCAGCGTTTTCACTTTATCATTCTCACCTAGTTCAAGTATGCTGAAGGCATCAGAAGTATCTTCTAAACCTTGTAAAATTTTATCACTGTTAGATGCCCATTTTCTAAGAGGAAAAGAAGCTGACTTTAATATTTTTGAAATTTCATTGCAAAGGACTATACCTGTTTTTTCATCATTAAACCCAGTTATCAAATCATCAACGTACATATCACGATCAATCAACTTACATGCAACAGGATATGTACTTATATTATCAAAAGCTAATTTTTTAATACATTTAATAGCCAAGTATGGCGCACTAGTTGTGCCATACGTCACTGTTTGTAACTCATAAACCGATATATCATCATTCGAATCATTTCTCCATACTATATTCTGTAAATATCTCTCATCAGGATGAATAAGAATCTGGCGGTACATTTTTGCTATATCAGCGATTACAACAAATCTATGCTCTCTAAAACGTAACATAATCCCAAATATATCATTTTGTATCGCTGGCCCTGAATACTGTATATCATTAAGAGATTTCCCTGATTTTGTTTTAACCGAAGCATCAAATACTATTCGAACACTTGTAGTCAAACTATCATTACGCACAACAGCAAAATGAGGTAAAAAACATCTAAACATTTTAATCGAATCGCTGTTTGTCAATCGCCTCATATGCTCTAGTTCGATATACTCAATCATAAAATCAAAATACTTATTTTTCAACACTTCATCCTTTTTTAATCTATTTTCTTGAAGAATTAATCTTTTAATTGCCAAATCTCGTGAATCGCCTAACTCTAGAGGACTCTCTTTTAACGGAAATCGAACCACAAATTTTCCTGAATAATCGCGTGAAACTGTTTCATTAAAATAATCTTCACAAATCTGTTCCTCTTTAGTTAAAGGATTTGCCTCAGTTGGAATTTCTTCTATTAACCAAAACCTCTGCAGGTCATCATTCAAAGTAAAATTGCAATGAACTTGTTTCTCTATAGAAGTACTCATTAAACCTGTTACCACATACCCAAAAACGGTATCAATCAGAATAGGTTTGCCTTTACCTAACATGATGTTTTCTTTTCCAAGAATGCTCCAAAATAAATCTGCGCCTATTAAAATATCAACTGGCCGAGAAACATTGAAAGATGGGTTAGCTAATTTTATGTTTTTTGGAATGCACAAATCTGAAATGTTAAACCTACATGGAGGTAAATTATCTGTTATTTTTGGTACTACTAAACATGCTAGATTTGTTTGATAACTATTAACCGTTGATTTAATCAATAAATTACATTTAGAGTTTACGTTTGAGCTAACACTATTAATCCCAGAGATTGCAATATTGATACTATCCACTTTCAAATTTAACTTGTTTTTGAAATGTTCAGAAACAAATGAACACTGACTGCCTGAATCTAAGAGAGCTTGAGCTTTGTGATATTTTCCTTTTATATCTCTTACTTCCACAATTGCTGTGGATAGCAGAACATAATCGTTATTTGAAGTTGTAGCGCTGATAATCGAGGAACCATTAAACGCATTTTCATGATTTTGAGAATCTTGTACTTCATTACTCTGATTTCTTCGATTATCCCCTGTGTTATTATTGTTATGTAATAGGGAGCTGTGCTTGTTATTGCAAAATCTACACTGACCTGATTTACATTTAAAACTATAGTGCCCAAAGCATAAACAATTTGAACATAATCGCATCTTTTTTACAATATCCCACCTTTCGGTTATAGTCATTTTTAAAAATTCTGGACATTTATATATTAAGTGAGCTTTCTTACAAAAATTGCATTTTTGTTCGGACCTTTCACTAGGACCGTTAATCAAAAAATTATGACGCCTTGTATTTCTATTATCGGGTAATCGCGTATCTCTTAATTTCTGATTATTATTCAATTCTAGAGTTTCAAGAAAATCGGCTCTATTTTTTAAAAACTTAAAGAAATCATTTAAATTTGGCAACGTTTTATCATTTTTTGACTGCTCCCATTCTCGCGTTGTAGCTTTGTCTAATTTCAATGATATCATATACGTAATTAAAGCATCCCAGTGTTCCGTTGGAAGCTTAAGCGTTTTCAGTGCCCTGAGATGTTTATTTACTACATCGATTAAGTTGCGCAATCCTGAAGATGACTCTTTAGTTAAGCTCTCAACTTCAAATAAAGCTTTAATATGATTATTAACCAATAATCGAGTGTTATCAAACCTATCGCAGAGTAATGCCCAAGCATCATTATAACTATGCGCTGCAAACTCTAAACTATGAATAATTTTAAGAGCTTCCTCCCCCAAACATGACCTCAAATAGTGATATTTTTGAATCTCTGATAAAGTTGAGTTGCTATGAAATAAAGCTTCAAATGTGTCTTTAAACTCTAGCCATTTGTTAAACTCACAATTGAATGTTGGACATTTTATCGGAGGCAATTTAACTAAATTTAAATTATCACTGTTTGAAACATTAGCTTGAGGGCATCTTACAGATTTATTCACGGAACCTTCATTATTATCATATTTATCCAATATTTCTTTGGCCTTTGCCACGATATCTATATGGCAATCATAAAATTTGCTTCTCTCCTCGTATTGCTTTTCAAGATCACTTAGAGCACATATCATTTCTATTTCTGACTGAACAGACTCAAATTCATCATAAAGTAGCTCCAATTTATTGACTTTAAATTGAAGTTCGATAATTTCTTTTGCATTTAATTCTTCATTATTTAAAAAAGCATTACGAAAAGGTTCAACATATTTTCCAAAATTTGTCAGTTTGAATTTTACTGTACCTCGTTTTCTTATCAACAAATTTAAATCCTCCATATTGTACTATTAAAGGAAAATCAAATTAATCGTGTGTAATCAAAATCGAACTAATCACTTAAGTACATTTGATAATATGTAATCAATTTAATCAAAATAATGAAATACACTTGTACGTAATCCAATTTCATTGGACACTCAAAATCGCGATAATCAAAATCGTATTATAATCTAAAACTTACTCGGGAAATCTTGTACTAACCATACAACTCTTGTATGTTAATTTGTGAAATATCTAGTATACCATTGTATTGGTAAAATCATAAATCAATATCCCAAAATATCAATTTTAGGAATCTAAAAATCAAGAAAATAATCAAAATCGTAGTAGGCACTTTAAACCTGTTAATCAAATTAAACCACCTGGAATCTTGTAACTCCAGTTAAATCGAAATCAATCTATAATCGTTACATTAATCGAAAATAATCTTAAGACAGCAACATAATCAAATTAATCACAAATAATCGTGAAAATATCATCCGCTAATTGAAAATTGTAACCTGCGGTATAATATTTTCGAAATCCCGAAAATACACAACACAACTAACTCTACATTAAATGCAAATCAAAACTACAAGGATAAAAGGAAGGGAAAGGATACATGGACTTCTGTTACTTATCTTGAGTTTGCTTTTCTTGTTTTTGATCCGGTTCGTGGGAACAAATTTATGTTCTGGTGTTGTCCCACCTCCTCGATATAGCGGACTGTATTAATCAATAATCTTCAATTATTATTTTTGGGTAGGCTTTAATTTAAATATGAAAATTTATAATATAATTAAAAGTGTTGTCTTATTTCGTTGTTGCTGCTGTCATTTCTTCTTGACATCTCTCGTCCTCATGGTTTCTCTTACAGGTGTTATAGGTAACAATACTGTTTCTGTATCTTGTTATTACCGTAACACATACAAACATATCCCGTTTATACAAAAAATTCTTATTACTGCCCAGGTTACATACTTACTTGGCCACATTACATTGCTAATTGAAAACCTTAATCAATAATGGAACGACGGAAATATATTAACGCCATTTTAAGTACCGTTTTAAACGTCTGCAAGATGCAACTCTTTTGCGCAATCTTTTGGCGAATCAGGATTCCGAAAGTCAGTTGGTACCATTAATAATTCTCAAATAAAAATTTTCTTTATAAATTAGACCAGATTTTAATCGTTGTTGTTGTCGAGGAATTATCAGATTTTTAAAATTATTATATCTGGAATAGGTTTTATTTAATAATTGCTTTTTGACAAATTCATAATTTATCTTTTAAGTTGGAAGAAAAAATGTTGCTTTGGGTTTACTGGTCTGCACAACCTTTTAATGATACGACAAAAAAAGAGATAAAATCAGAAATTTATTTAAAGGTTGGATACATTGATGTTGATGTTTCTTGAATAATAAAAAGTTTTGTATTATCTCTATTTGTTTTAAATCACAACTTTTAATTGGTCTGTATCTCCAGTCATACTGAGTATTCACCTGAAGACTCAAGAAAGTTAAATTTTAAGTTATTTAAGTAAATTAAATACAACTAAAACACGAATGCAATAAAATATGCTAAAAAATGTAAGTAAGGTACCTCTTTTATCCACTCGACTCCTTAATTTTAGGCCACAAAATTTGGACGAATTAAAAAATAAAACTGTAGATGTGTGGAAGTCCGGATAAGTGCTAAATAATTATCGCCATTTACATTGCCATTAATAAAAAAGGGTCCTATGATAATTATGATCTCCAACTTTTCCTGCCTAAACATTAACCTTTTCAGGATATTGCGTATGTTCTTCTCTCATCCAGTGAGGATTTTCCCTAGACCAAAAGCGGCAATTCTGACAAATAGCATGACCGTGAAGTATTAAGGTGCACTCATCCGAAAACAAAACATGTTCTAATTGGATCACATTGTTATCTAACATTATCATCTTGTTCACAAAAATACGTTCTCCTATCAAAATCGTCTTCCATAAGCTCATGAGTAGGTATATCATCTTATAGGGATACATTTTATTTTCTTGTAATGTTTGAATAATCGATGAACAGCTAACATTGAACATTGGGGCTGTTTTTCGACTAGAAGTATGTGGGTTTTTCTCAAACTCAAGCATAATATCTGATTTGGTATCATTACTTATTGCATTGGCAGCTACTTTTTTTTTATCTGCTTTACATGTCCAAGCTGGCGAAACTGCTTTTCTATTTAACTAGATTTTCCTTGGGTTATAGGCGGCAAATTTGAAAATTTTTCGTTAAATAAGCGAGGAAATTCCATTTTTTGTGTCCGTGTTTTATCATCATAACCAATCATCTGTATAATTGTTATTTTGTGCATTTCATTTTTCTGATATGCCAGTTAAAGAAATTCAAACGACTATAACACTGACAACTACTGTCATGTCATGCAGACAGACAACAATTTGCTAAGGTCAGGAGTTTTAAACAAAAGTAAGCAAAAGTATTTAGGTATAGCTTTTTTTTAATTTCATATCTGTAAAAAGAAACGCTGAAATGCAATAAATCTGAAAATTTCACACCTGTCATTCTAAGCCAATCACACACTTTCATTTCGACAGTTACCAATGACAACCTTCAAATTTTTCGGAAATTTTTCTGCTCCTGCCAAGCTAGGCGAACAAAATTAATAAATGGAAATTTTTTCTTGACAGCTATCATATGATCCGAAAATCAGTATTCAGGATCAAATTTTGGTATTTAATGTTTTTATTCATTTTATAATACTAAATAAATACAAATATTTATTTACCAAATATTTCTTTCATTAAGGGTAAATATTTTTGGAATTCTGGTTCGAACTCTTCTCTTCGTAATGGAGAATAACAAGGATAATGGTTATCTTCCCTTTCCACTTCTATCAGATGTCTATGTTTAATATAATAGATGTAATATTTGGATGCAATTTTGTTCTGCTGAATTCTGGTTTTTCTTAAAAAGGATGGGATATCTTCCTCCAAAATCTTCTGGATAGCTGAGAAAAGGTTTTCTTGATGGGGATTTAATTCAGTTTTTTCCATTAAACATTGCAAATACTTTTTATGAGACATATTAATGTCCCCTATTTCAGAGCAAGATTTACAAACACCGTAGGGCTTAAAATTAGTTTCTTGATTGTTTACTGCCATGATTTAATTATTGTGAACTAAAGAAGCACGTTTAAGAAATAACTGTCGACGTGACGTATAGCAGAGACGATTTTTACATCACAAGCCTAAGCCTACTTGACTGTGGTATCTACTATCTACCTAGATTTTAAAAATTGTTTTATCTGGCATAACTAGCCTAAACTAGACTATACTATGCTTTCCCTTTGTTTTAGTAAATGAAATGTAGTAAAAATAAATAAAAAGGATAATTTTCACTTATATTTTTTGCATTTCGTTTAACTAAACGGTGAGGAAACTTTTTTTTGAAAGTTTTAGTATTCCCATAATTATGGATAATTTCAATAAAATAATTCAAATAAATTTTAGGTGTAAAATTTGCTTACCGAATCCCCCGCGTCCTTGAATTAATATCCGGAAATTCTTCCTCAGTCACGCATTTTTCTAGAAAATGCGTTCCTTTGGAAAAATTTCCGGAAATAATTCGAGCACTAGGGAGATTATAAGTGAAAACACTTAATATTTCCGAAACAGTTGAAGATAGGTATAGGATATTGTACATGAAATATGTCTTAAGAATCCAAAAATTTAATAATATACAGGGTGTTGTATTTAAAATAAGAAAGTTGGTATTGGCCACTGATACATGATATACCCTGTATAGAAAGTTTTTATTGAAAAAAATGCGCAACTACAAATACCAATCGACGTGTCCGAGCGTCTTTTCGGACACGCGCCCATGTGTTTATTATCGAATTTATTCCATTTAGCTGATAGTTACACACTATTATAGCTAGTGGCGAATAATATTTTGTATGGAGCTTATTTTGAGCTTTTAGTGAATATAATACAGACGTATTTTAAATCATAGTACAAAATATAAATTGTTGTTTCGTTAGTGTTGTATGTAGAAAATATACAATGGAAAATTTTAGCTAAGAAAATTGTGGAAAAATTATTTAAATTACATGTTTTATTAAATATTTTTTTGAATATTTATTATTCAATTTCCATAAATTTTAAACGACCTTCAGAGAAATATGACCTAAACAGCGTGAAAGTAAAATGCATATTACCATATAGTTTATATAAAAAAATTAACCAAAACTTAGTGGATATCTGTTAATTTATACCTTTGTGAAAATCTTTAAATGGACACCATCAGTATTACTAATAGTAAGTATTACAAGTTTTTAGTGTCCGTATTAAATATTATAACTGAGAAATATTTGGTGGCGTGAAGCAAAGTTTTTAAAAATGAAAAATGTTTATGCTGGAAACGCTGGGAATCAGCCCGGAACCTCACGATTACCAGGCGAACGCTCTATCATTTGCATCGTGGAGACTCTGAAATTCTCTCAGCAACGTCAGCCAACCTATTCAATTTCGTGTTTCAAACTGGGAGAGGTAATTATTAAGGAAAATAAACTTCCATTCTACATACCTAGAGTAAAAGTTCTAAAGGTACATTATTTTATTGTGCTCTACCATCGAGTGCCTACATCATTATTTTGCTCTAAGCCTTGCATTTATTAATTACAGTACCTTCACTAGCAAAATTACGAACAATATTATTCAGGGCTGGTATTTTGCTTGGAATGGACAGAAAACATCACAGAAAGCATTTTGGAGACTCTAAAATGCCCCTGACCCGGGGCTGTTTTTCGCGTAAAAATTTCCACAAAATTTCTTAAGGGTAAAATAAAAGAACCAATATTTTTAGGTTCGGTAATATGGGCAGAGGAACCCTCGTTTTAAAAGAGCTTAAAGCAATAAAAAGTATAAAAATTTTAGCCTCTTATCTACAAGACGGTTCAGAACAGGTCAGATTCTTGCGTTTAGAAAAACAGATGGCCACATACACGACACTTTACTGAGCCAGATGCGGGGGCGAGAACATAAAAGCAGACAAAAGGATGCTTAAAGGAACTCGATATTTTCCCAATCACAAGTTAAGGTCGTTACGCTGCCAATTTTTTATTTGGTGTCCGTAATCTATTCTTTATTACAAATTATTGGATTTTTTCTACTTCTCCTAAATATCTTCCAGCGCCGAGCAACCGCACGGTTCCCCAATCGGAAGTTGCCACCCGGTGCGTTAGAAATCTTTTAGAACGGAATTAAACCCAAACGCTGAATTGGGGTATTGACAACAATTTGTTGGGTACAACTGTACATTGATCAGACAACATCGGCGCCGAGCTACGTTTATGGTTCACTAATCCGGACATAAATCTTGTGCGCTTTTGTGTCGCCAAAAAGCAGTAGAAAAACGATTGCAGTTAATAAACAAAGACAGCAACAATCTTAAATTCATAATTATTTAACGACCGCACCATATTATACAGTGAGGACCTAAAGTCCGCCCCCCCCCCCCCCCCCTCTAACTTCTTAACCGTTCGGTATATTTTAATGAAATTTTGAACGATAATATTTTAGCAAGTCTTGCACTTTTTGACATATCAATGACAGCTTTAAATGTCAAGATGACAGCTGGGTCCGCTTTTCGAATATTTTTTTAAATGGAACACCCTGTATATTTTTACATTTTTAAATTCCACATAAAATTATAATTATTTTTTATTAAATGCGTTATTAGTCTATACTTCATAGTTTCCGAGATATTGACTCTCGAAAAGTGACATTGTTGAACTTTGACAGCTTATAACCTTCTAACAGTACGTCTTAGAGCAAAACGGCTTACATGTCCCTATCTTCAATTTTTATTATCTTCCCAGAAAAATCAACTTCCGGTTAAACCGGATGTAACTCGAAAGCAGGAAATATAGTTGTTCCGGTTTAACTGGAAGTTGATTTTTTTGGGAAGATAATAAAAATTGAAGATAGGGACATGTAAGCCGTTTTGCTCTAAGACGTACTGTTAGAAGGTTATAAGCTGTCAAAGTTCAAAAATGTCACTTTTCGAGAGTCAATATCTCGAAAACTATGAAGTATAGACTAATAATGCATTTAATAAAAAATAATTATAATTTTATGTGGAATTTAAAAATGTAAAAATATACAGGGTGTTCCATTTAAAAAAATATTCGAAAAGCGGACCCAGCTGTCATCTTGACATTTAAAGCTGTCATTGGTATGTCAAAAAGTGCAAGACTTGCTCAAATATTATCGTTCAAAAGTTCATTAAAATATACCGAACGGTTTAGAAGTTAGAGGGGGAGGACGGACTTTAGGTCCTCACTGTATAAAAATCTAAATATTCTTTACTTCAATTTTATTCTTACAAATATTTCTATCAAAAGTGCTAATAAGAAAATTATTAAGCCATAAATAAAAAGGGGATGTCTAAATCCCAAATAAATTCAGCCAACACGTCTGCAAAACAAAATTGGTGATTAATTGTTTTAAAATAAAAATGTGGCCAGAGCATAACTGTATTCTTAGTAACCGTAACGAAATCAATACACTTTTGCTTTTTAAGGGTAGTAAAATATGGTCAAGTTCGTTGACACAGACCTTTTTGTTTAGGTAACTTGTAACAGATTTTATTTTGTCTCCCTAGGATATTTTTATTTTGTGGTACTTTGGTAGATTAGAAATTATAATGCCATAGTATGAAAGTAAATAATAATCTGCAATGCTAGGTAAAGAAATGGGGGAGGATTAAGGGCAAGATTGTATTGACAATATACAAGTAAAGTTATCAGAAAGGGTTATAATTATTTGGTATGGTATTGGATGGCCTGTAGAATGTTAATTTATAATTGGTGTACATAAAACGGTGTGATGGGTTTTTCCTAAAAAGAATGTCCGACAGCAGGAATAACTTGAGTGTCCACTTCTGAGACAGTTGTCGTTCGGTTTCCTGGTAATATTGCCAGCTAGGCGAACAAAATTAATAAATGGAAATTTTTTCTTGACAGCTATCATATGATCCGAAAATCAGTATTCAGGATCAAATTTTGGTATTTAATGTTTTTATTCATTTTATAATACTAAATAAATACAAATATTTATTTACCAAATATTTCTTTCATTAAGGGTAAATATTTTTGGAATTCTGGTTCGAACTCTTCTCTTCGTAATGGAGAATAACAAGGATAATGGTTATCTTCCCTTTCCACTTCTATCAGATGTTTATGTTTAATATAATAGATGTAATATTTGGATGCAATTTTGTTCTGCTGAATTCTGGTTTTTCTTAAAAAGGATGGGATATCTTCCTCCAAAATCTTCTGGATAGCTGAGAAAAGGTTTTCTTGATGGGGATTTAATTCAGTTTTTTCCATTAAACATTGCAAATACTTTAAATTTTTATGAGACATATTAATGTCCCCTATTTCAGAGCAAGATTTACAAACACCGTAGGGCTTAAAATTAGTTTCTTGATTGTTTACTGCCATGATTTAATTATTGTGAACTAAAGAAGCACGTTTAAGAAATAACTGTCGACGTGACGTATAGCAGAGACGATTTTTACATCACAAGCCTAAGCCTACTTGACTGTGGTATCTACTATCTACCTAGATTTTAAAAATTGTTTTATCTGGCATAACTAGCCTAAACTAGACTATACTATGCTTTCCCTTTGTTTTAGTAAATGAAATGTAGTAAAAATAAATAAAAAGGATAATTTTCACTTATATTTTTTGCATTTCGTTTAACTAAACGGTGAGGAAACTTTTTTTTGAAAGTTTTAGTATTCCCGTAATTATGGATAATTTCAATAAAATAATTCAAATAAATTTTAGGTGTAAAATTTGCTTACCGAAGCCCCCGCGTCCTTGAATTAATATCCGGAAATTCTTCCTCAGTCACGCATTTTTCTAGAAAATGCGTTCCTTTGGAAAAATTTCCGGAAATAATTCGAGCACTAGGGAGATTATAAGTGAAAACACTTAATATTTCCGAAACAGTTGAAGATAGGTATAGGATATTGTACATGAAATATGTCTTAAGAATCCAAAAATTTAATAATATACAGGGTGTTGTATTTAAAATAAGAAAGTTGGTATTGGCCACTGATACATGATATACCCTGTATAGAAAGTTTTTATTGAAAAAAATGCGCAACTACAAATACCAATCGACGTGTCCGAGCGTCTTTTCGGACACGCGCCCATGTGTTTATTATCGAATTTATTCCATTTAGCTGATAGTTACACACTATTATAGCTAGTGGCGAATAATATTTTGTATGGAGCTTATTTTGAGCTTTTAGTGAATATAATACAGACGTATTTTAAATCATAGTACAAAATATAAATTGTTGTTTCGTTAGTGTTGTATGTAGAAAATATACAATGGAAAATTTTAGCTAAGAAAATTGTGGAAAAATTATTTAAATTACATGTTTTATTAAATATTTTTTTGAATATTTATTATTCAATTTCCATAAATTTTAAACGACCTTCAGAGAAATATGACCTAAACAGCGTGAAAGTAAAATGCATATTACCATATAGTTTATATAAAAAAATTAACCAAAACTTAGTGGATATCTGTTAATTTATACCTTTGTGAAAATCTTTAAATGGACACCATCAGTATTACTAATAGTAAGTATTACAAGTTTTTAGTGTCCGTATTAAATATTATAACTGAGAAATATTTGGTGGCGTGAAGCAAAGTTTTTAAAAATGAAAAATGTTTATGCTGGAAACGCTGGGAATCAGCCCGGAACCTCACGATTACCAGGCGAACGCTCTATCATTTGCATCGTGGAGACTCTGAAATTCTCTCAGCAACGTCAGCCAACCTATTCAATTTCGTGTTTCAAACTGGGAGAGGTAATTATTAAGGAAAATAAACTTCCATTCTACATACCTAGAGTAAAAGTTCTAAAGGTACATTATTTTATTGTGCTCTACCATCGAGTGCCTACATCATTATTTTGCTCTAAGCCTTGCATTTATTAATTACAGTACCTTCACTAGCAAAATTACGAACAATATTATTCAGGGCTGGTATTTTGCTTGGAATGGACAGAAAACATCACAGAAAGCATTTTGGAGACTCTAAAATGCCCCTGACCCGGGGCTGTTTTTCGCGTAAAAATTTCCACAAAATTTCTTAAGGGTAAAATAAAAGAACCAATATTTTTAGGTTCGGTAATATGGGCAGAGGAACCCTCGTTTTAAAAGAGCTTAAAGCAATAAAAAGTATAAAAATTTTAGCCTCTTATCTACAAGACGGTTCAGAACAGGTCAGATTCTTGCGTTTAGAAAAACAGATGGCCACATACACGACACTTTACTGAGCCAGATGCGGGGGCGAGAACATAAAAGCAGACAAAAGGATGCTTGAAGGAACTCGATATTTTCCCAATCACAAGTTAAGGTCGTTACGCTGCCAATTTTTTATTTGGTGTCCGTAATCTATTCTTTATTACAAATTATTGGATTTTTTCTACTTCTCCTAAATATCTTCCAGCGCCGAGCAACCGCACGGTTCCCCAATCGGAAGTTGCCACCCGGTGCGTTAGAAATCTTTTAGAACGGAATTAAACCCAAACGCTGAATTGGGGTATTGACAACAATTTGTTGGGTACAACTGTACATTGATCAGACAACATCGGCGCCGAGCTACGTTTATGGTTCACTAATCCGGACATAAATCTTGTGCGCTTTTGTGTCGCCAAAAAGCAGTAGAAAAACGATTGCAGTTAATAAACAAAGACAGCAACAATCTTAAATTCATAATTATTTAACGACCGCACCATATTATACAGTGAGGACCTAAAGTCCGTCCCCCCCCCCCCCTCTAACTTCTTAACCGTTCGGTATATTTTAATGAAATTTTGAACGATAATATTTTAGCAAGTCTTGCACTTTTTGACATATCAATGACAGCTTTAAATGTCAAGATGACAGCTGGGTCCGCTTTTCGAATATTTTTTTAAATGGAACACCCTGTATATTTTTACATTTTTAAATTCCACATAAAATTATAATTATTTTTTATTAAATGCATTATTAGTCTATACTTCATAGTTTCCGAGATATTGACTCTCGAAAAGTGACATTGTTGAACTTTGACAGCTTATAACCTTCTAACAGTACGTCTTAGAGCAAAACGGCTTACATGTCCCTATCTTCAATTTTTATTATCTTCCCAGAAAAATCAACTTCCGGTTAAACCGGATGTAACTCGAAAGCAGGAAATATAGTTGTTCCGGTTTAACTGGAAGTTGATTTTTTTGGGAAGATAATAAAAATTGAAGATAGGGACATGTAAGCCGTTTTGCTCTAAGACGTACTGTTAGAAGGTTATAAGCTGTCAAAGTTCAAAAATGTCACTTTTCGAGAGTCAATATCTCGAAAACTATGAAGTATAGACTAATAATGCATTTAATAAAAAATAATTATAATTTTATGTGGAATTTAAAAATGTAAAAATATACAGGGTGTTCCATTTAAAAAAATATTCGAAAAGCGGACCCAGCTGTCATCTTGACATTTAAAGCTGTCATTGGTATGTCAAAAAGTGCAAGACTTGCTCAAATATTATCGTTCAAAAGTTCATTAAAATATACCGAACGGTTTAGAAGTTAGAGGGGGAGGACGGACTTTAGGTCCTCACTGTATAAAAATCTAAATATTCTTTACTTCAATTTTATTCTTACAAATATTTCTATCAAAAGTGCTAATAAGAAAATTATTAAGCCATAAATAAAAAGGGGATGTCTAAATCCCAAATAAATTCAGCCAACACGTCTGCAAAACAAAATTGGTGATTAATTGTTTTAAAATAAAAATGTGGCCAGAGCATAACTGTATTCTTAGTAACCGTAACGAAATCAATACACTTTTGCTTTTTAAGGGTAGTAAAATATGGTCAAGTTCGTTGACACAGACCTTTTTGTTTAGGTAACTTGTAACAGATTTTATTTTGTCTCCCTAGGATATTTTTATTTTGTGGTACTTTGGTAGATTAGAAATTATAATGCCATAGTATGAAAGTAAATAATAATCTGCAATGCTAGGTAAAGAAATGGGGGAGGATTAAGGGCAAGATTGTATTGACAATATACAAGTAAAGTTATCAGAAAGGGTTATAATTATTTGGTATGGTATTGGATGGCCTGTAGAATGTTAATTTATAATTGGTGTACATAAAACGGTGTGATGGGTTTTTCCTAAAAAGAATGTCCGACAGCAGGAATAACTTGAGTGTCCACTTCTGAGACAGTTGTCGTTCGGTTTCCTGGTAATATTGTTGAATATGGATTGGTATCCTTAAAAGCGACAATATAAAAAACGACGTTCACTTGAGAAGAAAAGTGACACATGCGGAAAGTGGGCAGCTTCTAACTTTTATTGCACTTTTATATATATGTTTCAAATGTCCGACAGTAGGAATGACTTGAGTGTCCACTACTGAAGACCGTTATTGTCGTTCGGCCTTTCAACAAACTACGTAGTACCTTTATACCAAACATGTATGTAAATCTATAAAAAATACTCTGTAACTAAAATGATAAATAATTTTAATAATCATACTTACACGAAAATGTGGCGATATGTGTGGCACATGTAAATATACGTTCAATATTGCCTAGTTTAGATAAAATAAGAGACTTATTGATCAAATTAAATTTGGATATTTTGGGAGTTTCAGAAACTTGGCTATCAGATAATACGCCGGATTCAGAGGTACGTATTCCTGGTTCTAAATTTTTTAGAGTTGATAGAGGGTCCCGCGGTGGTGGTGTTGGGCTCTATCTGAGGGATGATTTGCGCGTAAAGCAAGTGGGTGTTGGGGAACGTGTCCAATCTCTTGAGCAGCTATGGGTAACTATTAAAATGAACAACATTTGCTTTGGCTTGGGAGTTTTTATCGGCCGCCAAAAACTAACTTGTCAGATTCCCTAAGTTCTCTAGAAAATTCTATGGCCAAAATAATTCCCATGTCTGACGAATTAATATTTTTGGGAGATATCAATATCAATATGTTAAATATCAACAACACTAGTATAGATTTACTTAATAATTTTTTTGCAACATACAATCTTAGTCAAATAGTTGTAAACCCCACTCGTTCGGTTGGTAGCACACATAGTCTCATTGACATCATTGTCCTATCTAATAAACATTTGCTTGCTTCTGATGTTATTCACTATGACATGCATAACACCAGCGATCACCAACTTATCTATTGTACTTTGAATTGCATAATCCCTCGAAGGTTACCTAAAATCGTTCAATTTAGAGATTTTCGACATTTCGTTAAACATAACTTTGATAAGGATTTAATGAGTAAAAATTGGGGCTTGATTCTTGATGAGTAATAGATGTGTTTTGGACTTCCATTGCCTTTAGTTTTTTCATATCACAACGTTTCAACTGGTAAGTATCTCCAGTCGTCTTCAGGAGAATACTAAACAAGTTACAAAGCTACGAGCCTATTTATACTACCTAGGGGGGGCGGAGCTAGTGACGAATTCGGGTGCAGTCGTGAGTCATCTGCTTACGTCACCATGATTATTCATCTGCTGACGTCATCCGCTTACATCATCACGTTTGCATCACTACTCAATCTGAGCCTACACCTATTTAACAAGGGCTTCCAAATGTTTCTTATATCTGCAGAAGGTTTACTGAAACAGTCAGGGTTCTGGATTATGACAGCTGCTTCTTTGAATTTTCTCTTCCGCCAATGCTCTTCTTTAAGTATAATTTTTGCGTTTTCCCATTGTAAATGATGGCCGTGGGTCCAAGCGTGGTCTGCTGCACCGGATCTGTTTGTTTCTCCTTTCAGTGTGTGGTTTCGATGTTCTTTGATCCTTGTTTGGAGAGGTCGTAGTCGTTCTAGTTTTGTGATCTTGACGCTTTTTGATGGCCTGATCGACTAGTTTCGTAGGGTAATCATTCATGCTAAGGTCTTGCTTGATGTTGTTAAGTTCTTTCGTCAAAGTCCCCTGCGAGTTGCAAAGTGTGAATGCTCTATCGACGAGTGTTTTGACTATTCCATGTTTGGTGCTGTTTGAATGGTTTGAGGAGTAGTTAAGATATTGACCTGTGTGGGTTTGTTTTCTATATATCGATGTTTGGATGGTGCTCCCGATTTTCTGTACTACGACGTCTAAGAACGGTAATCTGTCGTTGTCCTCCTTCTCCATGGTAAACTTAATTGTAGGTGCCAGGTTGTTCATATGTTGTAGAAAGGTTTGAAGTTCGTCATCGCTTCCATTCCAAATGATGAATGTGTCATCTACGTAACGAAGCCATAGCTTTGGTTTAATATTCGCCTTGTCTATCGCCTGATCCTCGAACCATTCCATGTAAATGTTGGCTATTACTGGTGATAGGGATGAGCCCATTGGTAGTCCGTCCTTTTGGCTAAAGAATCTGTTCTTCTCCTGAAAGTAAGAATTATTTAGGCAGCATTCTAGAAGCTCCATTATGGCATTGATGGGTAGCGACGTTCGTTCTTCGAGTGTTCGGTCTTCCCCAAGTTTTCTTCTAATGATCTGCAGTGTTTCCTTCACTGGGACGTTAGTGTAGAGACTTTCCACGTCGAAGCTTACCAATCGGTCCTCTGGTTGAATTTCCGTTCCACTTATCATCTCGACGAAATGCTGTGAATTCTTTACATATGATGCGCTGTGTCCCTGGAGCGGTTGTAATATTGGAATTCATTCAATATTGGTTGAAGTTGGAATTCAAAGAAGCAGCTGTCATAATCCAGAACCCTGACTGTTTCAGTAAACCTTCTGCAGATATAAGAAACATTTGGAAGCCCTTGTTAAATAGGTGTAGGCTCAGATTGAGTACTGATGCAAACGTGATGATGTAAGCGGATGACGTCAGCAGATGAATAATCATGGTGACGTAAGCAGATGACTCACGACTGCACCCGAATTCGTCACTAGCTCCGCCCCCCCTAGGTAGTATAAATAGGCTCGTAGCTTTGTAACTTGTTTAGTATTCACCTGAAGACGACTGGAGATACTTACCAGTTGAAACGTTGTGATATGAAAAAACTAAAGGCAATGGAAGTTCAAAACACATCTATTACTCAAGATACATCATTGTCTACAACCTTCAAACAAACACTTGATTCTTGATGCCACAGATATCTCTGAAAAAGTAAATTTGCTTACTAATAATATAGTATCACTTTTTGATCTGCATGCACCCACAAAAAAAGTAAGGGTAACAAGACCTAAAACTCCTTGGTTTACAGACACGTTAAAAATAATGAAAAAACATCGTAACAATTTATTATCTAAATATAAAAAATCCAAATCAACAAATGATTGGGTTGCTTATAAAAATATGCGATTTTTTTTTACGCAGGCCGTACGGAATGAAAAAAGGGCTTATATTGATTTTATCACTAGAACCAAAAATTCTAGAACTGTATGGCAAACTTTAGATCAAATGAACATATACAATAAATCGAAGCAAAATTTTAACTTACCAACCTCTCTAAAAAACCCCGATTTAATTAACAAAAATTTTATAAAGTCAATAGATGCTGTAGCGACGCCGGCTAGTGATAAAACTGTAGAGACTTATCTTAATGGTCGCGCGACATTGGCGACTTTTTCATTTGGCTTGGTTAACGACCATGATATTATTAATGCAATTTCTCAGTTAAGGTCTAACGCCTTTGGAGTGGGTGGTATATCTTTAGAGATGGTTAAATTATGCTGTCCAATAATTGTGCCATTTTTAACTCATATTTTTAACATCTGCATCGAGAATGGTATATTTCCTTCACAGTGAAAAACTGCAATAGTCTTGCCGCTTCCAAAGGTAACAAATATTAGTTCAGTTAATGATTTAAGACCTATTAGTTTATTGCCTATATTTTCTAAGATATTAGAAAAAGTTATATTTTCCCAGATAATTAATTATTTACATCAAAATAGTCTATTGCCGGATTCACAGTCGGGGTTTCGCAAACATTACAGCACTACATCTGTACTACTTAGGGTTGTAGATGATATTATTGGAGCTGCAGATCTGGGTGATACATCTGCCCTTATTTTGTTGGACTATAGTAAGGCATTCGACACTTTGGATCACCGAATGTTGTGTGCCAAATTGTCTTACCACGGGTTTTCAGAGGGACCTGTGAAGTTTAGTGAGAACTATCTATCGGGTCGTTCACAGCGAGTACTCGTGTAGGAGGTCATATCGGAGTCTATAGATATACTTCGTGGTGTACCACAAGGCTCTATATTGGGGCCATTGCTCTTTCTAATTTACACGATTGACATGAACCTTGCAATTGCAAACTGTCATATGCAAAGATTTGCCGATGACACTCAACTACGCGTAAGTTTCAGTAAGGAAGGTGCACTTCAGGCTAATCAAGTTATGAACAATTGTTTAGAGTCTATCTCTCACTATTCTAAAAACCATGGCCTAAAAATAAATCCTAAAAAATCAGCTGCTATGTTTTTTGGTCCGGACAAGGACTGGGCAAGTCACAACATCCAATTGACCGTTGATAATATTCAGATTCCTGTCGTCGCAGAGTACAAGAATTTAGGGATTGTGTTTGATTCTAGTCTTAGGTTTAAACAGCAGGTATCTAAAATAATACAGAGGTCCTTTCTTTCCTTAAAAAATCTTTACAAAAATAAAGATATACTAAATTTTTCCCTAAAAAGACAACTATGCGAATCTTTGGTTCTCTTTCACTGCACTTATGCAGACATTGTTTATGGACCTTGCCTTGACTTACAGTTGAAAAATAGGATTCAGAGAGTCCAGAATTCGTGTATACGCTTCGTTTGTGGACTTAAAACGCGTGACCATGTATCTTATAAATTGAAAACGTTAAAATGGCTAAATATGCAAGACAGATTGAAAACTACATCTTGGTTGTTATATTTTTAAGCTGCTCGAGAGTGGAACTCACGGATATCTTCGCCAGAAACTCTCTTTTAGATGTGCAACTCACAACCGCCACACTCGCCACACTCGCCAAAATAATTTGCTTAATTTACCTCGACATCGCACTGCTCTATTTCAGCGATCTTTTTCATATGTTGCTCCCAAAATGTTTAATACAAATAAAGTGTATTTTGAGAATGTTTCCTCTAATACGTTTAAACGGAAATTAAATGTTTTTGTTAAATGGGCTTTGAATGTAGATTTTTATTTTTGGCACTTATATTATACATTTTTTTTTGTTGTTTTTTGCATAAGTGATAGGTAGGAGGTATTATATTGTTATAGGTATATTATGTTTATACTTGATACTTATAATCTTAGTGATAATATTGTAATTTATTATATTATAATTGTATTTTATATGCTCGGTTAAGCAAACAGCTATGCTGCACTTCGCCGAGTTAAAAATAAAGACGATTCTATCTATCTATCTATCTATCTATCTATCTATCTATCTATCTATCTATCTATCTATGTAACAAAATAAATAACAGATTAACGGGGAACCAATTAAAACAGAGTGTGGTCGCAGACCAAACGTAATCATAACAAACGGGGGTATTTTTAGGAGGTAAAGTGTCACCATTACAGTCGCAGATGTAATTGGTAGCAAAAGGTAAAACAATGCTGCTTATTATTGTCGCAGATATTATAGGTAATATCAGAGAAATGTGCAACAATTCTGTCGCAGATAGGTGTTGGTGCAAATGAGCTAAATTATGGGAGACAGCAGTGGCGCACCCAGGGGGGGGGGGGGGCAAGGGGGCCTTGCCCCCCCCCCAAAACCCCTAATGAAATTGACTTTAACTATACCCACTAACCCGCTAAAAAAAACTTTAATTTCCAGGCGCGATACAAAGAACGATATAATTTTTATTACTGTATACCTTAGATTCACTTATTACCAACTTAGATGATCGATTCATTAATCACAGGGAAATTATTTTGCTATTTAACTGTTTATTGCCCTGTCCCAATAAACAAGTAGAAAATTTGCAAAGCTTTCTCAGCCTTAATTCTTTTTATGCAAAATATTAATTTTTTGAAAATTTTTATAATGAAAGCATTCTAATATGCAAATTTAAATTATGGAACGACAAGTTTACAGATAGCAAAGAAATACCCTTCGATATGTTTAAGCTATATATTCAATATGTATGTATATTTATGTATGATATTTCCCAATATAAAAAACTTTTGCAAATTTTTGTTACCCTTCACCACCAGTACCTCTCAAAGGTCATTTTCCACATTAAAGTACTTAAAATCGTACTTTTAAGAAATTCCACCGGGAAAGTAAGACTTAATGGTTTGGCAAATTTATTTATTCATAAGAATGTTCCTGTTTCTTGTGAAGCAATTTTAAATAAACTTTCTAAGGGTCGAAGAAAATTAGATTTACATATTTAACAAATGCAAAGGTGTTATAAAAAAGTTTTGGTTTCTATTATTTATAAAATATTGTTTATTGTTGTGCTTTGTACTAATTTATATTTTTAAATAAATATATTTGTGTTATGGATATGTCGTCATTACTATTACCTATATTTTATTTGGTAAAAAGAGTGGTATGTTTTGTCCGGAATAATTATTAAAGTGGATATTTTAAAGTCAATTTTTTTAGATATTTACCTCGATTGAACTAGGCTATTGCGATCTTCCAAGAGTACCTGTTAAAAAAGCTCCAAAGTTCTAGAAAAATGCGTAACTTAAAAGTTTATTAAAAAAATTGCTTCCGGCACTGGTTAGCGGGCCCCCCCTAACATAAAATCCTGGGTGCGCCGCTGGGAGACAGACCATCTTACACTAAGTTTTATGAAATGTAATAATTAGGGATTTTATTCTGTATGTTATTTAAGGGGTATCTGATTTAATTGTTCATAAATTGTACATGGCCAAATTGCTTTTATAATATATTAACACACCGGGGGTCGGTCAGTTTCCGAGAACTATTTTTCATGTAGTTGGTACCACTTATTTTTTTCTCGAATACTACAAAACATGTTGAAACTAATAAAAACGTCTAATTAGATTTGACGTTATCATAATTATGACTGGTGGTTTCATAGAGGTATGTATCAGAGCCGTATTTAATTTTAAAGATTTTTAGAAAGAGTTTTTTTTAAATAACTTTTAATTGACTTATTAGAAAATAATGAAATTTGGTGTGCGAGTTTACCATACAGGAACCTTCAAAAAACACGAACTGGTGAATGCGCCATCAGTGTTTGTTCTTCAGAGAAAAATCAATATCTCATGCTAAAAGGCTATATCGGGTGTTTCTCAAAAGACGTTTACCCCTCTAACTTTTTTATATTTATAAATACTAAAAAGACATTTTGAGATTATGCATAAGAGATGAGTCTGCATTTATTTGCATATTTTTCAATTTGTTAGCACTTCCGGTTTGACCGGAAGTGACCTTGACTTTGGTATTTTAAATGGGACATCTTAAATATTTTTACTCATTTGAATTCAGCATAACATTATGAGTGAAATGACATGATGTAATTTTTTGACGTGTTATAACATTTTTATGTTTATTTTTTATTTTTAATCTAGAGTGCTACAAATTAATTAAATCTCTTAATTTATAGTCAAGTAGTATATGAAAATTAAAATTATATCATAATAATTGACTTTCTAAGTTTCACAAGCATTTAAAAAAATTAAATTTTGTTTTCTTGACGTTTACTTCATTTTTTCAAATGGAACGATGGTGGTCCACTAGGATATTTAAAACGAACATTTTTTTTCATCATGTCATTAGTTTATAAAACATACAATACATACAATCTTTGGGCTTCACAATAATTTTTCTGGTCACTACAAAAATTAGTAGCATATAAATTTGTTCATTTCTAGTAAAACTAACCCTTTTATCTGACTCACAATATAAGTTTAATAAACGAATGACATTACAATTTTAATTTAAAACCAAATTGGTTTTTAAAACCATTCCATTGTTTTTCAAAGCCGCCTTTATATTTCTTTAGAAAAGACATGGCGGCAATAATGCATAACGCTTTTAGATTTGCGATTGGGACTTAAGGCAAATTTTTTCGTGTTAATTTTAAAATAGCATAGGAGTGTATGGTATCAAATTATTGGAAAAAAATGCTCGTTTTAAATATATCCCAGTAAAATGACATCGTTCCATTCGGAAAAATGGAGTAAACGTCAAGAAAACAAAATTTCATTTTTTAAACGCTTGTGAAACTTAGAGAGTCAATTATAATGACATAATTTTAATTTTGATAAAATATACCACTTGACTATAAATTAAGAGATTCAATTGATTTGTAGCACTCTAGATTGAAAATAAAAAATAAACATAAAAATGTTATAACACGTCAAAAAATGAAAGTGAGGTGTCATTTCACTCATAATGTTATGCTGGATCCAAATAAGTAAAAATATACAAGATGTTCCATTTAAAATACTAAAGTCAAGGTCACTTCCGGTCAAACCGGAAGTGCTAACAAATTGAAAGTTATGCCAATAAATGCAGACTTATCTCTTATGCATAATTTCAAAATTCCATTTTAATATCTATAAATACAGAAAAGTTATAGGGGTGAACGTCTTTTGAGAAACACCGGGTATACCAGAATTGACATAGGTAATATAGATTTTGCAATCACATTCAGAAAAATCTATAGTTTCTTAGTCTACTGTAGGTATTTATTTCTTGGATTCGTATAACACATTTATTTTAGCGAATTTGCTTGCTGCCCCCCCCCCCCCTCGCTGTACAATTAAGAGCCACAAGCCCTTAAAAACGCCCGCTTTGTTCATATCACGGCCAATATAAAAACCAACATTTTTTCTAAACAATGTTAACCAACTATGATTAATATGGACCTCGAGCATACTTCCGTTTAAAATGTTTATGCACCGGAACACTGGGTTACACCATCATAATTTTAGGCCGAGATAAACGCTACTATAAGCAATAATTTATAGTTTTCATAAATAAGAAGGTTGTGAGACAGAGACGGACCGGTCCGGCGGGCTGGCGGGCGCAGCCCGTCGCGCCTTTTGCTTCTAGAACGTCCTGGCGCCTTTTGGTTGTGTGAAAATAATACCTAGGGAAAAAATGATACCACGTAGTTTAAAAAACGAACACTAAAATCGAAATTTCTTACACAATGCATAGTAAATTATTTACTGGATTTTTAGTGCGTGCGATATAAATAAATGGTGTCGCCCGGCGAGGGCCACACGGACGGGGCGACGGAACCCAATCGTTTAAGGGGGCATCATCGCAAAATAGACCCAATATTTGCCCTCCGCTGTCACTGGATTTCTCCGGAACCGCACAGACGATTTGCTTTAATTTAAAATATTGAAAGACTTATCCTAAAACTCCGGTTACTCTTCCGTTTTTAAAATATACTAAAAATTGTGTTAGTACCGTGCGAGAAAAAATGATTTGCATCAAAGAGGGCTTGGATTAAAAAACGTAGGGCTTGGTTTAGATCACAATGATATGGGGACGATTAGTGATGTGAGAGGAGAATATTCTGGAGAGAATATTCTCGAGAACGGGAATATTTTCGAGAATATTCTCTGTAAGAAAATTCTCCCGAGAATATTCTCTAGAGAAGTTTTTCTACATAATTTACACCGCCTCGATTTACACTGAAAAATTTTGCAATGATTTTTAAAATTTTGAGTTTCCCTAACCTTTTCTATAACTCTGGCAACAGTGTTTTACGTCTGGCAACAGTGATTCAGGGAAATCCCCTAGAAGCGCGAACGTATACTCGTATGTTTTTAATAGTTAAATTTGATCTTTCCTTATTTGACTGTTTTTTTGTTTGTTTTTAGTTATTCTTGGGAAGGTATGTTATGTTTTTTAAATAAAAATTTTATTTCTTTACGTTTTATTTGATTAACGCCGTTTGACATTTGCCGAAAATAAGCAGAATAAGTAATTTTTAATTTCTTTTTATTGCTATTTTAAGCGGTTTTCTTACCATTCTCAGAAAATTCTCTAACTTGAGAATATTCTTGAGAATATTCTCCAAAAGATTATTACCGAGAATTTTACATCACTAGGGACGATATATCTAACCAAATCTAGGTCAAAATTTTGTCAAATTCATATTATGACATGATATGCCAAACTAATTAGTAATAAAATAAGTAGACAAATACAAATTTATTTTTGTTGTTTACAAAATTAACAAAGTAAGAATATAAGGAAAGAAAAAGAAAAATAATTACATAAATTGCTGAAATTGGCCACCGCCATGCTCCAAGCATAAATTCACACGTCTCTTCATATTTTCCAAAGTGTTGACCAGCATCGCTGGAGAAATGTTACCACATTCTTGGATACTCCAATAATGATGAATGCTAATCCAAAATGTCAGGACTAATAAATCATTTCTTTCCAATACATTTTGGGTAAACCATTGAGAGTAATTCCTGCGTCTTTCAAAATCTTCGGCTTGTATTTCTTGGAATACTTGCACTTTATAAGGAAATAAATTTAGCTGCTTCTTAAGAATAGTCCTGCATGTTCCATAAGATCTTCCCACTTCTTGGGACAGGCGTCTTATACAATTTGTTGGCGTATTTTGCAATATTTCACGAACGTTTGCGACAAGTTCTTCTGTTCTTACAGATGGTCTTCCTGCTCCTTTTTTGTGTTGTATAGAACCTGTTTCCCTAAACACAGCCACGGTTTTTTTCACGCAAAGATAAAAATCCCCAGCAATAAAAGCAACGTTAGGAAAATGTTCCTGAAAATCGTCCATGCACAAACCCGGATTGTATTGCCACTCATCATTTACTCCAACCCCGTTTCGAAAATACGCTTCAACCTTAAATGTTTTGCGCTATTCCGTAAAGCCCATTGTGTGAATTGTTCAAGAAATTGGAAAAATTAGCGATGAATCAAATTACTTGTAACGACTGCCAAAGATGACGGAATAACTGATTGATCCAGGTAGTTACTAACACCCAACAGGTATTAAGCTCTACGGATAAGCATTACGTCCTTAGATGCAAGGCCCTCATGCAAATAATTTTTGCTCGCACGGTATAAATAAGCACACTTTAAACATTATTTTCCCCAGAAGAAAACCCTTAATTAAAAATATGTTACTAGACAAACAACGTTTAAACCGTTAGCTACCCAGCGATAACAAATGACAATAACGGAATTACTTGTTTTTGCCCTTTTTTGTAAAATGCCCGATAAAATTTGCATCTTTTAAATCATTTGTACTTTTACAATCACTTATGTCTGGATTTCCTGTCAAAAATTTAGCCACATAAAAGATTTGGTTTCAAAATTTCAAGGATTTAGATCCACTAGAAATTAAAAAAGATGACAACCTAGAGTTGATCGATTTTTTAAAGGCAAACTACATCATTGATACAATATTGTTTCTTCTTAAAATCGGCATCTTTGCCCTTATATAGACACCCCCCCCCCCCCCATTATCCAAACCCAGTCCGTCCCTGTTGTGAGAGGTTTTTGCTGCTACTTCTGGTGTTATCTTTAGATTTGTGCAATTTAGTTTTTTGTTATTATGACCTTGGGTTACCTATTATTTTCAGTAATGAAACTTATTGTTGTTATATCGTGACTTTGTAATATATTAAGGTCTCAAAAATCTTTTTTCGGCAACCGTCCGGGAAGTACCCACTTCTCGGACGCTTTTCCTTTGAGAAAGTAGCATTTTTTCCGCCTAGTCCGGGAAGTACGTACTTCCCGGACTAGGCCGGGAAGAATCACATCAATTGCTCGAATTTTAATATAAATATTAATATAAATAAGAATTAGAATGTTTCTGTTAGTACCTATCTTCTGTTCGAATTTCAATATTTAATACAAATAAGAATTAAAATGTTCGAAATTTTGTTCTACAAAGAACAATAATAAAGAAATGTGTCTCACTGATTTGTTATTCTACACGGTTGCCGAAAAAATAGTGTACGCAACACGTCCGAAAACCGTTTTTTGGGACTCGCAGACTTCCAGGACTCGCCTACGGCTCCTCCTAGAATTTTGTCGACTCGTCCAAAAAAACAATATTTTCCGGACTTTTAACGTAAATTAAATTATAACATATTTCGTCTACGACCTACACCAGGACAAGCTTATTACGATATTTATTTCGGGTTGCTTAAATTATCTAACAAAGTTCATTACCGCACTAGAAATAAAGTTAATACATTACCATAGGTTAATGAGCTCATTACCAAGCTTTTTTTTAAGCTTAATGTCAAAATTCGATCTTAGTAAAATAAGTTTTTAAATTAAAATATACTTCGGCTTATTTCTGACCGTTAAACGAAAGGTATGCCATAATTTGTCAGCAATTTAGTAGTCATATCTAATATTAAGAAAATAAATGCTTAAGCCTTTTGTTGCAAATGTGTTGGTCTATTCCCACACTTCCAAAATAAAAATAAGTTGATCCAAAGGCAACAACAATACAAACTACGAAAAGTATTTTTTATACCAGCAGAAAATATTTACGAGCCACAAGAAAAATTATCCTAGTTTTAGGACTTTACTAGGTATCGAAAGTAATTTGAAAACGATGCATATTATTTTATATTATACTACTTGTCCAATCTGACAGACTATCATTTATAAATCTGTGTCCCACATCGGTGTTTCCATTTAACTAATTTTCTTTATGTTAAGTCATTCATTTCTAAAAATATATCTATACAGATTTTATCAATATTCGAACAACCCGAAGGTAATAATAAATAATATCAGTTATCAAGTCGATCGAATAGAAAGTGAACTTGACTTTCCTGGGCTAAACGGAACAAAAAATTGTACAGAAGTACTGCTGTGCATCTGTTGTTTCTTTGATGAAAATTTTAGTGCGTCGTTAACTGACGATCACTTTCTCTGATGGGTGCATAATTAATTGGAGTTGATTTATATCGGGGCTTTTTGATAAGATAACGAAAGTGTCATGTTTTCACTTTCAAGCCTAAAACTTTTTGGAATACTTTTAAAATTGACCTACCTTTTTAAGACACTAGGAGTTATGCACTAGCTACAACGTCACAAATCGCATACCTAGTTTTCGATAGGGGGAGAAACAAATGATTTTTTTTTATTTATTTACGTACTATTTCAATTATTGGTTGAATCAGCAAAAGCATAATAAATTATAGTAGTTTCTTGTTTTAGACATGTTAAGGCATCCCTGACATTCCCTAAAGATAGCAACAAAGGTTCAACGTGATTTGAAAGCATAAAAATTAAAGTGTGGAATCCTAGAACGTGCAAGTTGGTGTTTTTTTACTATTTTTTGTAAGTTTTTGATATTATTAAAAAAAAATTGTTAAAAAGTTTAGTTTTTTAAAGACTGTAAAGTGTGGACTAAAAGCAAGGTTACTGTTCTTTTTCTACTTGTTTAGTTGCTTTCCAGAATGGTGAAGTTTTGTTCGGTGTGGGAACCGCTCAAATATGGACAAGGTAAAAACGTTGATTATTTGCTCATCTGTTAGCACTAAAGAACCGATTAGGGTTTCTTCTTTAATTTTTATTCTAACCTGTTCTAGAGCTAACCCAGCATTAGTCGCTAGGTATAAAATCCCATCGCTAGTCGCTCGTGAGAGATACTCTCAATAAAATTTGAGTGAATAAATGAAAATGAATGAATTTTTTTTAATACAAGTTTTTATTTTAAATTGAAAAGTCATCTATTGTTGTTATATTTTACAGAATAATAATATTATGTTTATAAATCTTCATCAGGCTCGATCCAAGTAACTGTTATTGACATGACAAAATAAAATTGTGCATTCGGGGCAAATGGGTCGCTGGCAAGTGCTGCTTCTTTTTAACACGCTTTTATTAGCCTCACCTGTATGTTTGTATGTATGTAACCGACTTCATTGAACCCGATTTTGACCCACTTTAAACGGTCAGATTTAATTTAAATTTTGTAGACTTATCAAGAACCGCTGACAATACAAAAATTTTATAGTTAAAAATTAACCTGTCAAATTTTGACAGCTGACAAGTATAAAAAAAGTTTATTCGTATAGTATTCCACACGGAGACTTCGGAAAAAATACGCAAAAAATTCTCCTGTCAAATTTTGATAGCTGTCAGGTATAAAACGAAGATGCGATTTTGACGAAACAAATTATGGGGTCGCATAGTATTCGATGCGGAGACTTCGGGAAAAATAAGCAAAAAATTCTCCTGCCAAAATTTGACAGCTGTCAATATGTCAAATCGTTTAAAAAAACTGATATTAATGAAAAAACTATAAGGTCGTATGTATATTGACGGTGGAAAGTTGATAAAATACGCAAAAAAATCTCTTGTCAAAATTTGACATCTGTCAATATGACAGAATTTTCAAAAATTTGCAAATATCGTTCTTTACTTATAATTCGATATAAACGATCGGGTTTGTTCGGGTTTGTATGTTTGTTTGTAACCGACTTCTCGATTTTGACCCACTTTAAAAGGTCAGATTTAATTTAAATTTTGTAGACTTATCAAGAACCGCTGACAATACAATAATCTATTAATCTAGCTCAATCTACTCAAAAAAATTTTTTTTTCTTAACAATAATTATTCAAACTAAAAAATGAAAAATAAATATAAGTAGTTTAAAAAAAACTAAAAAACATGCTTTAATAATTAATCAGACTAAAAAGCGGAAAAAAAATTAAGTTTAAAATAATTCTTGAAATTCTTAATATAGGCAGAAAATAATAATGAACGATAAGTATTATAGTGAAAAAAAAGCGTGGGGTGCTCGATATACGAAAAATATAACACAAAGCGCCCCACGCTTTTTTCATAATAATAATAATGTTTATCGTTCATTATTATTTTCTGCCTATATTAGGAATTTCAAGAATTATTTTAAACTATATTTAGTATTTTTCGCTTTTTAGTCTGATAAATTATTGAAGCGTGTTTTTTAGTTTTTTTAAACCTAATTTATTTGAACTTTTCTATTCTTTCGACGAGGACAAAAGCTACAAAAAGTTTTCATTGGCTTTTTCAGGTTGTCTCTGCTTCTGGCTCTGATTTTAAAAATCAGTTTAGTGATCCAAGGTAAAACACGAATTTTTATGTCAGTTGTTCGTTTGGGTTTCGATTTATACTTAACCTCATTTCATGTTCAAAAATTAGTCGAGAGTAGCGTAGTAGTATTTTAAAAAGCGGGCACTAAAGTAAAACAACTTTAACATATTTTATTTCCACTCTTTATATTCACGTACAGGAAATATTGTTTACTTAGATGGATTCAAAAATACGTAATTCATCCATTTCTGCTTCTACATCTCAGTTAATTCTTTTGAAACAGGACATAATCAAAGAATACTAAGAAATACCCAACGAAAATCTAAAAACAGCAACAGAATGGAATTAATTATAACCTCCAAAACCATAAAGTAAACAAAACAAACAACTGATCTGATTTTGGTGATTCTGCAATTTCCCAGGTTTAGGTTGGGATCACTTGAACGGTAGTGGGGAAACAGTTATTATTTGCCGAACACAGATCAGATCTAAACCATCGAATCGAACACGCCTCTGGTCTCTAAAGACAAATTACATACCCCAAATATGTCCATATGTACCAGCATTAAAGTGTTAATATTTCGCAAACGGTTGAAGATAGGGCATGATTTACGAAAATTATCTAGGATTGATTTTAGAATGTAAACATGTAATAATATCGCACCTCTAAAATTATAGTGACGCAATCCAAAAAATAGAGGTTTGGAGAAAACAGGAAAAACTGTAAAATATATTGGACCCCTCTAACTCTTTTGTCTTCTAAACCCAAGTAATAAATTAAATTAAATGTTAAATTTGGGGTAACATTAGCTAAATAGTTTTACTAGAAGACAATTAATTAAATTTGATATTAAAACCTACCCTTAATACTATTTTTCTTTCTAAAAATAAAATAAAAAACAATTTAGGTCTTAGGTCTTTTTACTGCCAATTTTTTTTAACAATGAACGAATTATTTAAATAAAAAAAAAGAAATAAAAATTGTCGTCGTATTTCGTAAGTCGTTTTAGAATAACGTCCCTTTTTTTATAGACCAGTTACTTTTTTGTAAAATGTTTGGAATCAAGTCAGTTTAGACTTAAAGCAGTGTCAATTTTTAAATATACTGAAAGTCAGAATTATTTTTATCAAAATACTAAAATATATTTTAGTCTATTGGCAAAACATGACAAAATATTACAAAATTCTACTATATCTATATCTACTTTATCATAAAAGTGGTTTATAAAAATTGGCATATAAAGCTGGTATAAGATTTTTTGAGATTTAGTCTTGTAAGTCTTTTATTTTCCCTTAGTTTAGTCATGCTGTTGTAGGCAGGACATTTTTTATCTTTTATTTTTATTTCTTATTGACACTTCTTTGTACTTAGTTTTTTTTGATCGTAGGAAGTTTTATAAAAAGTGTTGTTTGATTCTTGAATTGAATACACTTTATTTTAATCAATCCATTTTTCTTAACTTTTAGTTATAAAATGCAATAACTTAAAATAGACCGTCAATAAAACCAAATATTTTTACAAATTTAATAAAATAGTGGCTTAAGTCTAATAACTATCAGCCAACTTTTCCTTCATTACAATAATAAATCGGCATATTTCGAAATTAGTCCAATAGTTTTATATGACAATTTAACATAAAGTAAAATATGCCTTACTATTATTAAAATCCAATTCAATAATTTATCATAAAGTTTATTTTTAAAATGACACAATCAGGGATTCACACAACTCTTCACCGTCACGTCACATGCGAAAACATACTGAAATGATACTCTTTAGTATTAAAAAGACGCGCAAATACCGTTAATATGAAAAAGGCATAAATAGGTTCCTGTAATTTGGGAGAAGCGATTTGGTATTATAATAGAGGGCGGTATTTAGTGTCATTTTATGATTAATCTTGGAAATATACAATTTTTGAGTTGTGTCACTTTACTTTTAAAAGTGTGATATAAGTATTTGTTGTAAAAAAAAACGCCTTTAAAAAAAATTAACCCTAGAGGACATTGGGTACTAAGCTAAAACTTGTTCAACAAAAACTGCGTTTTGTGATCCACTCACCAAAATATTGCATCTCTAAAAAAATTGGTAGTTTAAATATATATTACCTTAAATTTTGTATCTTAATGGAAGTTTTTCCATTCCCAATTCTTCTTTGCTCGTCATGCATTCTCACAATATTCTTCCTCATCACTTCAAAGTCACTACCACTTTTCGCATCACCATTTTTAACACTAATTACTTTTGGTTTAGGAACATTATCTTTTTTAAGTTTTTTACCGATCCTTAACGATAGCATTATTCGAACTCGTATGTGCCTTATAATGTATTTTTCTGTTTTCAGTTTATTTTTTAACGAATCGTCTTTTCGATATGGCATCAGTTTTTGCTTGTAGGTGTGCTTGTTACCACTTATAAGTCTGTGACTTTTAAGATTATTTAAAAATCCACCATTGTTGTAACCCATTAGATCCGTCGCATTTACCAAAGCCCTGAAATTTTTACCTGCATGTTACCTACTGGGTGACTAGGTTTGATATTTAGTAATATTTATATTGATATATCGTTTAAATGTAAAATATACACTATACAAGGGCGGACCAGAATTCAAGGTAGATCAACTACCGCATTAAAATATTAAAATTTGATTAATGTGATTTATTGTAAATAGGTATTCATAGATTTAAATTTGTTATAGTTTTATAGTTTGTGATTGTTGTTCTTGTTAATTTATAATGATTAAAGGTAAATTAAGGTAAAAGAGCAATTCGCCAAAAATTAAAAAAAAAGTTAAAATCTGACAGATTTCCTGCCCAAGATGTAACTGTACCTATTAGTTGATATAACGGACACTTACACTACTACTACTCCCCCTATAAAACGCTGAGGTATAAGTAGGTGCCTACTTTTCTTACAATTTTTTACCTGTATAAGATCGCTTTTTTTGGTAGTGTTAACCACATAAGAAAAACCTTAATCTGCTCTTGCCACCACTACATAACTAAACTATATTGGTTAATCTGGCATAGCTCCGGCCTGGTTTCTAGTGCTAGTCCGCCCCTGAAACTAGTTTGTATCAAGAAGGAAATTACAATGTATGTCCTATTGACAGATCCAAAAAAAAATCTAAATTATAATTAAAAGGCTGTAGTTAGGGGCTCACCATTTTGTGGTTCTATGATTAAATAAATTTGGTATATAGCGGGATCAATTAAGGGGGCTTTATCTCGAAAACCATTTATGTTACGATTAGGGAGTAAAGAATCAGTAATAAATTTGATTAAAAATATTTTTAAGTTCCTACTTTCATTGCTAGAAGGCGCATTAATTTGCTCTCATATAAATAAAAGTGGCTAATTTGGCCATGGCCATATTATATTTTATATGCAATGCAGGTCTGAAATACGCTACATACAATCTCTGTTCAATACTTTAAAAATGTCTAAATGTAGACCAGGCAGATTTCTTCTTAAAGTCCTTTCAGTACGTTGTCCATGAATCGCTGGAAGGCAACTGCTGAATTTTTTAAGCTAAAAGGCATTCTTAAGTATTCGTAGTTGCAATTTTCTACGTTAAATGCTGTTTTCTGGATGTCTTGTGTTGCCATTTCTATTTGGTGGAATCCAGTTGCTAAGTCTAAGGTGAAAGTATTTGCACCTTCCAAGTTTATCGAGAAAGTCGCTAATATTGGGAATGGAGTATCGCTCATCGATCGTTCTCTCATTAACTTTTCGGTAGTCGACCACAATTCGCCATTTAATTTTTCCAGAGGCGTCGGGTTTCTTCGGTACCACCCATATAGGAGATGACCAGGGTGATTGACTTGGCCGGATAATGCCTTGATCTAACATTGACGAGGTTTGCTTTTTCACCTCTTCTTTGTGTATATGGGGATATCTGTAGGACTTTTTTTTTAACATACTAAACATTTTTTCTTTAATTCACTGGCCGACAAAAATTTTTTTTTTGTTATAACACAAAGCTAAATAGCATCTTGTGGTAGAATGGACCTATCCAAATACGAAAATGAGAAAAAAAAAAGTTGTAACACGTAACGTTTTCTTGTTACATTTATAGTACTACATTTAATGTTACAATATTTAATATCTATTGAAAAAATAATTAAAGAATTTTCTAACTGTGTATATCGACTATATTTAAATTTTTACACCTACTAAACATACCTTACATCTAAGAAAAACACAATCATTACAAATGTTAACTGAACACACTAATTAAATTTTATTTTTTCCTTTTATGAGGGGTCATATATACTCTTTTCAAAAACCAACAGTAATAACCCATCATGGCTGGATCCCATCGTCCTTGATAGCGAATTTCCATTGTCCTGATATTCTGGTGGAACGTTTCACCCTGCTCGTCACTGACAGCTCCCAAATTTTCAGAAAAAAATGACAGATGGGAATGGAGGAAGTGAATTTTTAATGACATTCGGGCACCAAGCGATTTGTAGGAATCTAAAAGTTCATCAACTAACTGTTGATAGTTTGCATCCATATTGTTGCCCAAAAATCCCCTTACTATACTAACAAATGAGTTCCATGCTCTGAGTTCCTGCCTGGTAAGCTTCTCTGTAATATTGACAGCGTCCAGCAATTTTCTGATTTGTGGCCCAATAAAAATGCCTTCCTTTAATTTAGTATCACTTAACTGGGGAAAGACTTGTCTTAGGTATTTAAATCCATCAACATCTTTATTCATAGCTTTCACAAAGTTTTTCATCAGCCCAAGTTTAATGTGAAGAGGAGGCAGAAGGACTTTTTTGGGGTCTGCAAGAGGTGCAAACTTAACATTTTGAGATCCCGGCTGACATTCTCTTCTTTGTGGCCAATCTTTTATTACATAATGCTGATCTACTGCACGACTGTCCCACAAACAAAGAAAACAGCAATATTTTGTAAATCCTCCCTGAAGTCCTACTAAAATTCCTACAGTTCAGGTAATTTTTCTGTTATAAAATGCATCCATTTTAACCGCCCCTTAATTAAAAAAACGGTCTTATAAAGCTATTGAAAAATGGTATGTATTGGGGCTTTCCGAATATTTTTTCTATTATTAGAAGGGTATTTCCATTTTAAAAATAAAGAGCTGACCTGTGTTAGAAAAATCTTGTCGGCCAGTGTTATCATGACAACGACAGTGTAAAGTGTAAAATTAAACGAATTTCAAATGCTGTTATTTGGGTTTCCCTATACCGATTTTTACCAACAATGGATTAACTTAACGGTATTTTCAATGGGAATAAATTTTATTGTAACCAATGCTAAGTTAATTTGTTTGATCCACAATTAATAGGGGGCGCTTATCAAAAGAAAGTCCTATTCCAGTTATTTACACAACTAATATAAAAAATACAATCCTATAGCTTTTTACTCTTGCTGATAGACTATCAGTAAAGAAAAAGATATCAGAAAACCCGAGGTTATTATTTCTTTTCGTTATTAAATTATTGCAAAAATAATAATTACCTATGGAATTTTTTTAAACATTTTCTAAAAAATTAATTTTGCTATTAAATTAACATAAATACAGGAAACTGATTTATTAAAACCACTTAACAAATGTATCTCAAATGTTCAAATTATCGTCCATCGTTTTATAACATTCTGCCATTAGAAAAAAGTACCGCTTCAATTTCAGCTAAATGACTGGAATCGGACTTATTTATCACCGCCTTCAATTGTGGACCAAACAAGTTACCTTTAGCATTGTTTATAATAAAATCTAGTACAAGCACGTAGATAGCTTTTCTTCCTGGGAAGGGTACTCCCACAAACGCTAGGATTTTATCAGGTACCACAGAGGCGTAAAGCCCGCAGGTAAAAAAATTCTGGACCTCGCCCAAATTTTACTAAAATTGGTCAATAATTAAATTTTAATGAATTATTATATTATACCTTATAAACAAAAAGAATATGACAATATTTCGTTCATTTTTGGTTTTCTTCAAAATGCTGTCAAATACTTTAGTAGCAATAATTATACCTACAGTGTGTATCAGACAAATGGAATAAATTCGTTAATAAATACATGGGGGTGTATCCGAAAAAAACGCTCGGGCACGTTGATTGCTATTTCTAGTTGCGCATTTTTTTCAATAAAAACTTTTTATGCAGGGTGTGTCATGTAACAGTTGCCAACAAGAACTTTCTTATTTTAAATGCAACACCCTATATAATTATTCAATTTTTGGATTCCTCAGAAAATTTTAGACATATTTCATGTCCTATCTTCAATTATTTCGAAAATATGCACAAAACATGTTCTAATTGGATCACATTGTTACCTAACATTGCCATAATTTGTTCACAAAAATACGTTCTCCTATCAAAATCGTCTTCCATGAGCTCATGAGTAGGTATCATTTTATAGGGATACTTTTATTTTCTTGTAATGTTCGAATAATCGATGAATGTCTGACATTGAACAATGGGGCTGTTTTACGAATAGAAGTATGTGGATTTTCCACACATTCAAGCATAATATCTAGTTTGGTATCATCACTTATTGCATTGGCAGCTATTATTTTTGTCTGTTTTACATGTCCAAGCTGGCGAAACTGCTTTTCTATTTTATTAATTTTCACTTGACTTATGGGCGTCAAATTTGGAAATTTTTTATGATATAAGCGAACAACTTCCATTTGTGCCCGTGTTTTATTTCTATAATCAATCATCTGTAGAATTGTTATTTTGTTCCTTTCTGTTTAATAAACCATTTTTCTGATATGCAGTTAACGAAATTCAAACGACTATAACACTGACAACTACTGTCATGTAGACAGACAACAATTTGCTTATGTCAGGAGTTTTAAACAAAACTATTTATACCTTTTTTAAATTTCATATCAGTAAAAAGAAACGCTGAAATGCAATAAATCTGAAAACACTTAATATTCCAGAAACAGTTTAAGATAGGTATCATGAAATATGTCTGAAATTTTCTGAAGAATCGAAAAATTGAATAATATACAGGGTGTTGCGTTTAAAATAAGAAAGTTGGTATTGCCACTGTTACATGACACACCCTGTATAAAATATTTTATTGAAAAAAAATGCACAACTAGAAATACCAATCGACGTGTTCGAGTGTTTTTTCAGACACGCCCTCGTGTATTTGTTATCGAATTTATTTCATTTGGCTGATATACACTGTATAGTTTTAAGTTAAAAAAAAATTTGATAAAATGATTAAAAGCCAAAATATTAGGTATCTATGTATTAAATGTCATATAACAGGTCAATAACAGGCTGATTACCCCTAGCTAGCTAAGGTGATGCTCCTACATAAATGTGTTATTATTTTTTATAAACCATTTAAAAAGTTAGCATAGTGATAATGGGGTTAATTTAAGCATTAATTGATACCACAAACTGGCCCCTGATCTATGTGCCTGTTCTAGTCTTACTAAAAATACCTTTTTTTGAATTTTTACACTTCACAATGTTCTTGTCATTGTAATTAAACAAAAAAAAATATTTAAATACAATTTTTAGAGTATTAAACACAAATTGTATGTGGCGTTTCATACTTTTCAAATATCTTACATAATTCTTATTTTATATGCCTATTTTTAATAAAATAAGAGTTAATAAAAATAAAATTCCATTCGAGCCAGCTATTTTTTAATTAAAATGTTTGTGCAATCGGAAATTTTAGTAATAAATCATGAAAAAATTAATTTTTCCACTTAATCAATTTATTGACTATTTGGCTGTTTTAATTGTTTTCTGATTACAATTCTAAGAAATAACAAATGATGTATCAATGTACCGATATTATCGCTATAATTAGTTTCTGAGCTTTTTAATTGAAACCGAATTAATATTTTTATTACTTCTTTTGATTCAATATAAGTCGAAACTCGACTCATTCCGACTTAAGCCGAATCCATTACAAAAATAAAAAGTATTAAACATTTAAAGTGAATTTCAGGTTCCTAAAAATTTAAACAACTTTTTTTGGAAAAGAACGTCTTATATGATATATTAACCGTTAAAATTATTAAAACAGTCAATTTAATTTTAAGTAAGTACACTGAGAAAAAGAATTCTACTCCTTATAAGAATTCACATACTCTTTATACAACTGTTTAATACTATAATATGTGACAGCAACGTGAACGTGCTTTCCTACTGTAAGATTACGAAAATTGCTAGACCGCTGTATAGTGATAATATCAAGATAATTTTGCCAATAGGAAATAGGAGTTATTGCTAAAGCAATAGAAGATTCTTATTTCGCGCAACACATCATTAGTATTGCAGGCCCGGTTCTAGACCTCCTGGCGCCCCCGGGCAAGGGTCTTATTTAGCGCCCTCGAAATTTTAATTTCATATTTTTTCCTGAATATATATACAGGGTGTTCATTTGAAAACTTCCCACCTCGATTTTCCTGCTTTAAAATGAAAATGTGGAAAATCGCTCGGACCCGTCGATTTTATTTCGAGGGGGACATCTTCTGCGTATATTGTCAATGTTGTTACTTCAAGCCCCTAGGAGGGAGGGGGGATAAGATCTAAATCTTAAATGGATACGCCTATTTTATATAATTTTTTTGGATTCTGCAGAAAATTCTGAACATTTTTTAATAAAAGCATTATTAGTCTATACTTAACAGTTACCGAGATATTTACTCTTGAAAAATGACATTTTTGAACTTTGACAGCGTCTAGCTTTCTAACTGTAGGTCTTAGAGCAAAACGGCTTACATGTCCCTATCTTCGATTTTTATTATCTTTCCAATAGTGTGAACTTTCGGTTAAACCGGATTTAAGAAATATAGTACTTTCGGTTTAACCGGCTATATAAAATAGGGGTATCTATTTAAGATTTAGATCTTACCCCCTCCCTCCTAGGGCTTGCAGTAACAAGATTTACAATATACGCAAAAGATGTCCCCCTCGAAATAAAAATCGACGGGTCCGAGCGATTTTCCACATTTTCATTTTAAAGCAGGAAAATCGAGGTGGGAAGTTTTCAAATGAACATATATACCATCAAAAATATTTAATTTTTTTTGACGTGATATTTTAAGAAGGAGAGGCTCTCTGTGCACTCTGCAGTTACTAATTTGCAAATAATTTGCTCCCTTCAATGTTTTAATTTTAGAAAAATACAAGTCGACACGAGTCTATCCAACTGAGCCTGCTGTTCCCTTTTTAGTCGCCGCGCCGCGCTCACCGCGTCTGCGTCGCGCTTAAGGGCGGACTATAAATATCGAGGTTTAAAGATCATCAATGTTCCATTTTCGATGTTTTTTTTTGGCCCCTATTAAATGGGTTAAAGGCACCCGCTTTGTTTTAGAATTTATAAAAAATACTTGGGCGCCCTTATCTTTTAAATAGTATATTATACATCGAAGGTTATACAGACGCTTAGTTGTTTTACCCCGGCGTCTGCCCAGGTTGCTCGGGCGCTGGGACCGAGCCTGAGTATTGGACTTTATAATCTATGGACGAATTTAACTATCTCAGTAAACCATTTTGCATAATAGATAATCATATACAATGTTAAACGACAAAAATAATATCACACTAGCTATTAAAATTTTTTGAGAACTACAGACTTTTAGTAGTAAGTGTATGCTTTATTAACCATAGCAAGCAAATATTATTATGAATATGAAAGAAAAACTAAAAGTCTTCCTCCGAACAAACCCGAACAAACATAAAAGACATTAAAAATGTTCATCTTTAAGGCTCATTTAAAGAAATATTTCTTAAAAAAATTGACTGTTTTAGTAATTTTCCTTATACTTACATACTATTTTATTTTTACTCTTAATGTTCGTTTATTATTAGTTTTAATTAGGTTTCTTACGTTTCCTGTAATAAACTTAGTTGGCTGAGAAAAATAAAAGAATTAAAACTTAAAAAATTTGCAATTTCCCAGTTGGTGAACGCCTAACCACAGTATTAAAAAAAGTTGAAAGAGCAAACACTAGTAACTTATTCGCCGTTTCATTTTCTTATTAATAGTTCTGTTATTTTTCGTTTTCTTTAAAAAGTGGCCGAATACCCGTTTTTAGATAGTAATTACCTACAATTTTAAGTTTAAAGAAATATAATTCCTAAGAAAAAACAACAAAAAATGAAATTTAGCCAAATTTGCCCATATTTCTATTTTTGCTTTTATTAATTTATTTATTCAACCCATATTTTGATTTTTATGCTATCGCATAGAGAAAGAAATAATAAGATTCTCTACGGTTTCAGTTTGTAAAATGTTGAATTATTTACTGAGAAAATAAATAAACAAGATACACGCTATTTAATAAAATCACGGGACCAAACTCGCTGACTTCACATCTGCCTCGACCCATGGGTAGCAGTGATTCAGCTGAAGGTTGAGTGCAGCGTCTACCTGAATATCGGGCGGGTTGTCGTTTATTTTTATGCTGTTCTTGTCTATTTAATTTATCAAAACAAAGATAGCTATATAATCCATCGAGGCTGACAAAAAAAAAGAATTGCACTGATAATGGGATGATGTAATAAGGTTTGCATCTCATGTTTTAAACCTTCTGCTTTCACTGCGTCTTTTTATTTGTCCCTGTGAAAGGTTTGTGACCCTCTAGGAAATTTTTTTTTATTGGGATGTATATTCAATAGGTTCTAATTAAGTTTTAAAATGTCTTTATTCCAAACTAACTTTTACAGTTCATTACATGGAAAGTGACAACATAATATAGAATATAATAACCATTAAAAAAATAACAATAAAAAAAATGGAAGTTAATCCAATTTAATTCATTAATAAAATTAATTTAAAAAAAAATAGTATAAATAATTTAATTTAGTAAATATCTCTTTAATTGTTTTTTAAAAGTTGCCAATTTTTAAATTTTTCTGATATTTTTTGGAAGATTGTTGTATTTTATTATTCAGTCATATAAAAGAGATTTTTTTCCGAAATTACTTTTACTGGCATTGTTTGAGAATTTATACAATGTCTGGTGTTATGATCATGTAATGTCTTATTCTCCTGAAGTGTTATGTTTGATTTTTTTTCTTTTAAAATGATAGAGGGAATTAGAATACAAATTTTTAATTCATAAATGTTTTGAACGTGTAAATACCCTTTTGGTCTATATAGATTAACAGTTGGTTATAAAAGTGGTAATTTGTGTATAAATTTAATAACTTTATTTTGCAATTTTTGTAATGGTTTTAAGTTTGATAAACAAGCAGATCCCCAGGCAGAAGCTAAGTATTGTAATTTTGAATATATTAATGAAAAATATATATTTTTTAAGTATTTTAAAGGTATGAAATATCTAGCTCTGTACAAAACATATTATACCAAAGGAGATATCGAGTTGATAATATACTGGATATGGCATTTCCAATTTAAATTTTTGTCTAAAACTAATCCTAAAAATTTTGTGGTTTGTGAATATTGAATATTTTTATTATTAAATGTTAAGGGGTTAATGATGGAATTTATTTTATTTTTAGTTATAAACATAAAAGAAGATTTTGTTAAATTTAACGTAAGTTTATTTGATTGAAGCCAAGAAAGAAGTATTTTTAAATCATTATTAATATCAAAATACATTTCTGCAAGAGTTTCAGCACAATAAATAATTATCGTATTATCTGCAAATCGCTTTATATTGCCCTTTAAGTTCAATTTGGAAACGGAATTAATGTAAATTAAGAATAATAACGGACCTAATATTGATCCGTGTGGAACTCCACATATTATTTCTTTTTCCAAACTTTTTCAGGATGTTATTGCCGAATATGATGGATTCGGTTATAGTAAAGAGGCCGATTGTAGGTACTCCAAAAACGGATATTTGGCCGATTTTTTGATAAAACGAAAAAGTACCGAAATATTGATAGTGTTTGCTCTTAATAATATCAAAATATTTATTACCCATTCTCCAAATATCCACTAGGACACAAAACACTATTTTTCTTGCAATGTCTGCTATGAAAATCGTGATACTTTGACTCTGGATCCGAAGGCACATACAAAGGGTTGTAATAAATATAACTTAGGGAATTAAAATTACTTTCATCGGAACACTCCAGAATTGGTTCTTCGTGTATGTTCGATTTCGAGTTCAAAGTGTTAAATAAAGCGATATTTTTTCCTAAGGTGTTTTTACCGTAACTGTTTTTATTCGCTTTAAAAATCTTTTTGTTATCATATTTTAACGTTCCTTGATCTTCCCTTTCAATGTTAAAAATTTGTTTTTTGTATGTTGCCTGATTTGAAATTCTAGTTGTATCGATGATTCTTCCTGCCTCTACAGCGTACAGTTGATTTACTGTGAACTTGCAGTTGTATCCGGCTGTTTTGGATCCAAGTAAACCAGTATGTTTTAAGCCTTTCCAAATATCCTTTAAAAAGTTGCTTTCTTCGTTTTGTTTTTCTAATAATCGTTCTTTGTAAATATTAGGTAACTGTAAATCACTATATTTATTATTGCCAACATGTTTTCCTTCGAATCGAAATTTTTCTCGATAATTTTCTGAAATCCCCTGGAAAATTACAGATATATCTTCTTGGCGTTGTTCGATCGTATGCAGATTGATGTCGTTGGTGTTAGTTAGTTTTAAAGTTTCGGCTGTTGTTACGGTATCATCGTCAGGTATTGTTTCGATTCTGTTGAGGTCTTCTTTAACTGGTGTTTTTGTACTTTGTGTGTTGCGTATTTCATATGTGGTGTCTAAGTAATAAAGAGTAAGATACTTCGTTAAATAATGTACCGGGTGGCCAAATAAAAATGGACCGTTTGTCACAACGTTTTGAAATACAAATTTTATTTCAAAATTGACTTAGAGGCATTGCTGGAAATTATTTTCAAGTTACTAAATTTACTGCTAGAGATAATATTATGCCAAATAAAGTTATACCAAAAATGAAGTGTTTATTCTTTGAAACATATGGTACAACTTTGATTTAATACATTTTGGCCCTAACTCGCAAAATAGACTAAGGGGAGGAGGGGAACCTCTTTTGAAAGAAATACTTATAACAATGGATTGCCTTAACAAAATCTGACAAAATTGATCTCGTTCAAAAGAGCTTATCTCTAGTGTGACCAGTAAAGTCCGCATCATACTATGGGATTTTTTTTTAATTAATAACTTTATTCGAAATTTAACCTTGGCATCAAGTTCTGCTTCGATCGAGATGAAAATTAAGCAAAAAAATAGTAGTCACGTGATTCTCATTATCTGTCAAATTTAAATTTTTTCCAAAAAATAATTTAAAAGTAGGGTTGTTTCTGAAAGTATCGGAAAAAGTTATTAAAAAAAAGTTTTTTTAAACGCAGTTTCTAGGGGTCTGTTACATTAGCCCCCCACGGTACCCATAACTGCGTAAAATTTTAGCACCATATACACCATACCTAGCACTACCTAGCACCCAATTTATAGAGCTAGCACCATAGACGTTACTGAGTTATTAAGCACTTTTACCGGGGGGGCTAATGTAATGCTAGCCCCCCCCGGTGCCCATAACTGCTTAAAATTTTAGCACCATATAGACCATACCTAGCACTACCTAGCACCCAAATTATAGAGCTAGCACCATAGTCGTTACGGAGTTATTAAGCACTTTTACCGGGGGGGGGGGGGCTAATGTAACGCTAGCCCCCCCCCCCGGTGCCCATAACTGCGTACAATTTTAGCACCATATAGATAATACCTAGCACTACCTAGCACCCAAATTATAGAGCTAGCACCATAGTCGTTACGGAGTTATCAACCTAATTTTAAAATGACATCAACAACGTTGCCGCCTCAGACCAATTACCAGAGACAAAGCAATTTACAGTTGGCCATAAAAACACTTTTATATTTACAGTACAAGAATTTACGCACTGTAGTAGTATTATGGCTGTGATCTTACCGCGATGTTGCCGACCTGCACGAAATTATATGAAAATTATTATTTTTTATCTATAAAACAGTAAACACATACAACACCTTTTTTTAACCAGTTGGTTAATATAGTAAATATTTTAAATAGTCTCGCAAGATGGAGGCAAAGTCACGTGACAACAATTTTTGTCTATTTAATTTTGATAGGTTGGTATGAATTCCAGAACCAGACTTGAAAATTTTGTATATATTTTAAAAATTTTATTTTGTAAATAGTATAATATTTTAAGTAATAATAAACATAAGTTTTTATGGTTAGACGATAAAGCCTCAAAACAGAGTTAAAAACTACCAATAAATAAAACACACAACCTTACTTCTTTGTTTTTATTTATACGAAAATATAAAATACAAGTACCTAGGTACTTCATCAACACTTTTATGCTAGGAAAGGTTAGTGGCGCATTCACCTTTTTATTTTTTGATCACAGGATATAATATTAAATCAATAAAAGAAAAAATTTCTCTGGTTATCTAAATTACAGTTATTATATTTATGTTACAGGTACTAGCTGGTACCAGGAACACATTTGCTTACTTTTAGCATTCCATATTATGTATCCTTAAAACTTCATTCTCAACAAATCGTCCGTCTGTCATATGGAAATATTAGATCCAAAACTATATTGGTTAAAAAGATGAAATTTGGCATGCTTATAAAGAGCTATGCTCCTGATAAAAAAAAACTTACTTTGTGTAAAAACATCTTATTAGCTTGTCCAGCACTTTTGCCCAATCAAAACCGAAATGAAGGCTACATATTACCTTACTTAATAGACAGCAAAAACACAATTCCGAACGTGACAGGCTAATTACGGCTCACTATGAATCTGGTAAGTTTTGATTTCCATATGTCCGCTGATCGATGACAAATAACTGCTGTCATCTGTTTGAAAACGAGAAAATTTGTGCCGTTTACTATACAAGAAGTTATTCTAAAAGTATTTACTGTCATCCTTATGGCAAAACCATTATTTTCTACCCTACTCAACGTAACAACGTCGCATTTGGTACGTTGGCGATATTCCGGTTGCGCACGTAGCTTATGCTATCTGAAGGTCTTCCAATTCATTCTCAAATTGCTTAGCAGCAACCTCAGACCATGAGGCGGCAACGTTATCGATGCCATTCTTAAATTAGGTTAATAACTCCGTAACGACTATGGTGCTAGCTCTATAATTTGGGTGCTAGGTAGTGCTAGGTATAGTCTATATGGTGCTAAAATTTTACGCAGTTATGGGCACCGGGGGGCTAGCGTTACATTAGCCCCCCTCGGTAAAAATGGTTAATAACTCCGTAACGGCTATGGTTCTAGCTCTATAATTTGGGTGCTAGGTAGTGCTAAGTATGGTCTATAGGGTGCTAAAATTTTACGCAGTTATGGGCACCGGGGGGGGGGGGGGGCTAATGTAACGGACCCAGTTTATAGCCCACATGCAAAATTTTAGCTGCATAAGGTAATTTTGATTTTTTACCCGTATTTTGTAAATTGCACCACTTTTGCAAAATAAGACTCAAACGCAACCTACATAAAACTTCTTAGTTTTGACAATGCTTTATTTTAGATACATTTTCTTTAATGTAGCGCCATATTAAATGTGTGTTTTTCTACAAAATCAAAATTGTGATACAAAGTTTATTTATCTTTGAACCTGTATAAGGTAACTTTATAAAGTAAGTATTTTTGGAAACGTAGTTTGTGTTTGAAAGTAATACACCTTCATATTAAGACAAAAAAGAACACAGTGTCATCAGTAAAGTGTTCATTAAGTGGAAAATAAATTTTAGTGGTGGGTAAAAAACCAAAATTATCTTATGCAGCTAAAATTGTGCATGTTGGCTAGAAACTGCATTTAAAAAAACTTTTTCTAATAATTTTTTTCGATTTTTACAGAAATAACGCCACTTTTGAATTATTTTTTGGAAAAAATTAAAATTTGACAGATACGTAATGCGAATCACGTGACTACTATTTTTTTGCTTAATTTTCATCTCGATTAAAGGAGAACTTGATGCCAAAGTCAAATTTCGAATAAAGCTATTAATAAAAAAAATCCCATATGATGCGGACTTTACTGGTCACACTGTAGAAACATTTAAAATTTGGAATGGCTATTTTTTGTTATATCCGTTACTGTTAGAGGGGAAAATATTTATTTAGATACCTACAGGCCATTTAAAAAAAATTAATCATTTTTTTTTTCATATCTCTGGCTTTATTAAGATGTCGACCTACATGCAGTTTTCACCAGCTTTCTTCGTTGTCAATCTATTTTGCATCTAAATAAATATTTATATATGGTTCCATTTAAAATTTAAAACAAAATTGAAAAATCTTATGATTGTGCACATACCCCCTCTAGCGGCGACAGATACAACAAAAAAATGTCTTAAATCAAAGTAGTACCGGATATTTCAAAGAATGAAATACTTAATTTTCAATATAACTTTATTTGGAATATTATCTGTAAAAACCTATACAGCCTATATAGCCTTATTCGAAATTTGACTTTGGCATCAAGTTCTGCTGCAATCGAGATGAAAATTAAGCAAAAAAATAGTAGTCACCTGATTCGCATTATCTGTCAAATTTTAATTTGTTTCAAAAAATATTTCAAAAGTGGGGTTATTTCTGAAATAATCGAAAAAAGTATTTAGAAAAAGTGTTTTTTAATGCAGTTTCTAGCCTACATGCAAAATTTCAACTGTATAACATAATTTTGATTTTTTAACCACCACTAAAATTTATTTTCCACTTAATGAACACTTTACTGATGACACTGTGTTCTTTTTTGTCTTAATATTAAGGTGTATTACTTTCAGACACTAACTACGTTTTCAAAAATTCTTATTTTAATAAGTTACCTTATAGGTACAGGGTTAAAAACAAATAAACTTTGCATCACAGGCGACCATATTTTGATTTTGTAGAAAAACACACATTTAATAGTGCGCTACTTTAAAGAAAATGTATCTGAAATAAAGCATTGTCAAAACTAAGAAGTTTTATGTAGGTTGCGTTGAGTCTTATTTTGCAAAAGTGGTGCAATTTACAAAATATGGGTAAAAAATCAAAATTATTTTATGCAACTGAAATTTTGCACGTGGGCTAGAAACTGCATTTAAAAAAAACTTTTTCCTATAATATTTTCTGATACTTTCAGAAATAACCCCACTTTTGAATTATTTTCTGAAAAAAATTAAAATTTGACAGATAATGCTAATCACATTTTTTTGCTTAATTTTCATCTCGATCGAAGCAGAACTTGATACCAAAGTCAAATTTTGAATAAAGCTATTAATAAAAAAAAACCCATATGATGCGGACTTTACTGGTCACACTGTATATTATCTTCTTAGTCAAAGGTTGAACGCCCTCTAGCGGTAAATTTAGCAAACTTGAAAATAATTTCCATCAATTTCCCTTGGTCGATTTTGAAATAAAATTTTTTCAAAAATGTTGTGACAAACGGATCCTTCTATACGGCCGGCGCCCATTCTTATTTGGCCAACAATAATAATAATAATAATAATAATAATGTTTTATCAAAAAATAATTATATGACTTATCGTTAAAATTAATACCTTCCAAATATTTGTCCTTTTCCTGCACAAATCCACGTTGTCCCTCAATATTACTGATAATAGAAATCAAATCTTCCACATTAGACACCGAAGAACTATCACTTAACGAATCTACTTCGCCTTTATACTCATCCAGGCTATCTCCATCTTTTTCCATTTTACCGTAGTCCAATTTATCTTCTTTCTTTTTTACTCCCAACGACAGCATGTGACTTCTGTTATGGACCCACCCTTTGGATATAGTCCATTCTTTTAACCAAGCCGGTTTGGACAGATCCGGTTTTGACAGGTACGATTTCTTTGTTTTCGACTTGTCCAAGCGATCGTTTAATATCGCTTTGTGGCTTTTGTTTTGAATTTTCGGTTGGGTTGGGGGGTGGGGGGGTTGAAAGCTGTGCGGGGACCAAGTTCGGCGGATTATAATGCAAAGACATAAACAGCGGAAGAGGTCATAAAAAAATGACATTTCTTTTGGATTTTTTGATTATTTGGGGTATAATCATTACATTTTTATTCTGCTTTTTCTACACTCACTTTAGTAAAAAGTATTTTTTTATCTTTTACACTATACGTCAATATCATTTTGTTGGTTAGTGAATGATTATTTACAAAAATTTTAAATGTCAGGTTTAAGTACTAATTCACACAATAAAACAAGGGTTAACTGCTATATATTTTAGTAAAGTTCAACCATTCAAAGTCAAATCACAGGATGGATAAAATGCTTTTATTTTGGAAAATATCAATTTAAAGAGTTTAAGTATTTTTTAATAGTTTTTTGAAATATATTATATATACAGACTGTCCGCGGATAGGGTTTACAATAGCACAAATGGATGAAAAATTTCTTTCGGGAAAAAGTAATTCTTGATAAAAAGTTTTGATTGTAAATAAATGCAATTCAAGAAGAGAAACTTTTGATTTTTTATACGGGGTTCTCAAATACTTCACAAACATAATTTTTCTCCAAGAGTAAACTACCTTTTCCCTTCATTTTTGACCAAAATGCCAATTAGAAAACTTATTTAGAATAACGTTTGTAATTTAAATCCGAGATTTAAAATAAATCTTCGATTTTTTAGTTTTTTTTTAATTTAGAGGTAAATGGAAATTTTGCTGCCGAATAAAAATATTAATATAAAATTTTATTAAACTCTATTTTCATAATGGGTGGTGTGTATCTTATTTTAAAATATTAAATGCATTCCTACCATCTTTTATAAAAACAAAGTTGAAGTTGTCAAATAGAATTTGATGTGTTTTGAAAATGTTGACCTTAGAACAAAGGATTTATTTAGTTCAATGTTACGGTGCGGGCGAAAGTTCTTAAAACTTTGTGATAGAGAAATGTAATCAAAGATACCCCATCGTTTACGTCTCAAAAATGTGACTTCATAAATTATTAAGAAAATTTCAGCGAACTGGTTCAGTTTCCAATTAAAAAAAAAAACTATGATCAGAATGACGCAGCTTCCCTAATCGTATTGCAGTCTGTTGCTGACATTAAGAAACCGAGCTCAAGAACTTGATGTAGTAAAAAAAACTCATATCTTAACATAGCATAAAACAAAGTCGCTGTTATGTCTTATGTGCTTAAATCTTTAAAACTACGCAACGGATTTTGAAACGGTTTTTTTTAATAGATAGAGTGATTCAAGAGGAAGGTTTTTATGTATAATTAGCGACCCGCCCCGGCTTTGCACGGGTGGAAATTCAGAAAGTGGCATGCTGGGTACTAATATATCGGGTTTGTTCGGGTTTGTATTTATACCAGCGGGTTGCAACGCATGCCGGGTACACGCTAGTTCAGTATATTTTAAAGGCTAACAAAATATTTCCATTTAAGCCAATTTTTAGTCAAACGTTGGAAGAAGGAGACGAAGCCAAACGTTTGGATTTTTGTCTTTGGGTCGGAAACAAAATTGTAAGTGAAAACAGGAATTTTCATAAATTTATCATGTTCTCCGATGAATCGACATTACGACATTTTCAACAAACGGGAACGTGTCTTCTGCGCATATTAGATACTGGAGCGAAAATAATCCCCGTTTTAGAATTCCTGCAAGATGACAATATTACAAAAACGTAAATGTCTGAAAACTAAAAAAATTGAAGATTTATTTTAAATCTCGAATTTAAATTACAAACGTTATTCTAAATAAGTGTTCTAATTAGCATTTTGATCAAAAATGAAAAATAAAGGTAGTTTACTCTTGAAGAAAAATCATTTTTTAAAGTTTTTGCAAACACTGTATAAAAAAATCAAAATTTTGAATTGCATTTTTTTTTACAAGCAAAACTTTTTATTACTTTTTCCCGAAAAATTAAATTTTTCATCCATTGGTGCTATTGTAAACCCTATCCGCGGACAGTCTGTATCAAATAGTGATGATAAAAATGGAAAATTTTTATCACTATAGTTTTGGAAAAATTAGCGATACCTATTTCAAACTTTTTGTATAAAAAGATAATTAAAGTCTTTAAAATTAAAATTGTTTAAAAAAATATGTTTTGAAGGATAGAAATTCTAATTTAGAGTAATTAGTTTATCATATAGTTTTTGACAATGAAATTTGTAAAAGTAGAAAGAAGAAGTCTAGCTATAGAAAATTGTTTTATATAGGTTGTTTATGACGTACTTGTACAAACTTTAAAGTTTGACTAATTGACTAATTTTAAGATAAAAAGTTCATATGAACATGGGTCCGCAACGGCTTGGTTCTTCAGATACAGGGCGTCCAAAAAAGTTGTTTTATTAGGTTTTTGATTATATTTTCGTTTAAATAACATGGCAATTTTACGAAATTCGGGATACTGGGAATATTGATGATGAGAAACTCAAATATTTACTTAGTTTTTTGTTTAGTGTTAGAGGGCGCCACATACAGTGTTGTACCTGTATTTAAATAACTATACACTTTTTGTTTCGCACTGTAAGCCTTTTTTTACTAGACATGCGTATTCTCTATTCAATCCGTTGCGGACCTATATCTATATGAACTTTTTATCTTACAATTAGTCAAAGATTAACCCTTTAAGATAATTTTAAAAACTTTATAACTTCGTTAACCCTTTAAAGTTTGAACAAGTAATTAATTAACACTTAACAAAGAAATTTGTTTTATTTTTATTTTATTTAATTTATTTTTTCTCCAATAGGTTGCCAAATAAACCAAAAATTTTGATTTTAACAAGGTATTATTACAATGCATTTATTTTAACAAAAAAAATATTCCTGTTAGCCTTGATTATAGGCATCAATATTATTTATCAACTGTTTATTTTTCGAGGTACAATCACGTTCTGTTGGATGCCTTTTCAAATTTTTGAAAAAACAAATCAGGTGGAGCCAAATCCGGATGATACGGCGGCTAGTCAAGCTGAAATTGCTATGTTAAATGATTTAGAAGATAATTTATATGCATTGATGCAAAATGATGCGATTATTTTTCCGAAAATTATTGAGTATGCCTGGCTTACGTCAGCCCACCCTAAAAAGCCACCCCTATGAGACTATATACTATACGATCTATAAATGTTGTTTCGTTTGTATTGGCAGCTTTAACAGTCTTTTTTAAAAAAGTTGTCAGGTAATTTAAAGTTTTTTGTAAAATATATAAAATATGCAGTTGTAGAAAAAGTTTATAAGTATAGTGAATAACACGTTAGAAAATCTCATTGCACACTAGTTTGATGTGTGGACTACCAGCTCAGTCCATCTTGGTGTCTTTTCGTGTACAAAGAGTTGTTTTCTAAGCTTGTTTTTCCATGGATTAATTATAATTAATAAGGGTCCTGCTATTGATATGTATAATATATTATTGTTTTAACGTATTGAATGGGTGTTTTTAGTTCAAACGATTATTGAAATTAATATCGACACGTCCTTTTAAGCAGATTCTTAAATACGTTCGATTATTAAAATTGTCTTTCACTTTTAAATATTGCGTTATTTACGGTACGTCATATAGGTACGCGTCGGTATTATACTGACTAAATTAGCGTCGGAACCCAAAAGTGTAAAATGTGTATAAAGGAAGTACCTGTGTCATTGTCTGTTACCCCTTTGTTTAAGGACCATATTTATTCATGCGTGTGGACAGTATCTGGTGTATGAAAATTTATATAAACTGATCGTATATTGAAGTGTTTTAGTCTAGTAAATAGCTGTTAATTCGATTTTGAAAGGTAATCGTATGCCTGTCGGTACCATAAACATTTACCTTTAGATTGCATAGAAGTAGCCGTTACTTGATGAAGATCCATTATAAAAACTATAAAAAATACTTCATGTATAAATCTTCACTTAATTTTATTGTTATACCATAACAATTGTTTCGACACACAGGGTCTTCGTCAGATGGTTACAAATAATTTAATGATTTAAATTATCTTAAGCTATAAAATTTACTCTAAATATTTACCTATTTTATTAACACTTGGAAATACCAAATAACCCAAACTATCTATTTCTATTGAAAAGTAGTCCTGAAGAATAGGTCATTATACAAATTTTATTATATGAAAAAACCCTAACGGATTAAATTTAAATTTAACAAAGGAGAATTGTTCAGGTCCAACTGGTCATTGAGTAAATTATTATTTGATCTTTTGCATTTGTTAATTTCCATACTTTCTAATAAATTAAGTTTTGTTGACTTATTTTCTAAATGTAAAATTCCAAAATTTTCATCAAAACTGTCTTGTTCACTGTTTAAATGTATTGCATAATGGGAATTACTGTGTTTTTTATTGTAACTATTTTTATGTTCTTTGATTCTTTTTTCAAAACACCTGCCTGTTTGTCATATTATGTAAATTTTGGAACAACTACCACATTTAAGTTTATAAACACCACATTTTTTATTTTTTCCGGTTTTGTTTTTATTATTTTTAATTAATGTACCCAATTTATTGTTAGTTCTATAAGCAATTTTAAAATTCTGTTTTTTCAATGGTTTATTAACCTTGTCTGTGACATCTCCATTATATGTAAGAGTTTTGTATTCTATTTTATTTGGTTTTAAAACTGGAAATGCTAAATTAATTGCTTTATTATATTGTTTTTTTATTGATAATGTGATCTATTATGCTTGATATCCATTGTTTATTTGGTATTTCCAAGTGTTAATAAAATAGATAACTTGGCGTGTCTTCTGTTAGCAAAGAGGGTCTGTTGTTTTACATTTTATGATGCATTTATTTCATCACTTTTTTTTTACAGTGTTGTGGTGACGACGCGAAGCTTTCACTATTTTATTAACTGCATTTAATTCTTCAAATAGCAAGCAGCTTATGTCGGTAAAGTGGCATTGCTTTTTTTAATGCGAGACGAATCATGGTGTATGGGACAAGGTTATTTATGGCGATTCATTGAACCTTTTTGTTTAGATGGTTTATACCGGGAAAGTTAAAATAGGAAAGCATATATTAATATTTTGTGTCCAATTTATTCAGTATAATATGTACAGTGTCACCAGTAAAGTCCGCATCATATGGGATTTTTTTTATTAATAGCTTTATTGGAAATTTCACTGCATCAAATTCTGCTTCGATCGAGATAAAAATTAAGCAAAAAAATAGTAGTCAGTGTAGTCACGTGATTCGCATTATCTGTCAAATTTAATTTTTTTCCAGAAAATAATTCAAAAGTATTTCTGAAAATATCGAAAAAACTTATTAGAAAAAGTTTTTTTAAATGCAGTTTCTAGCCCACACGGAAAATTTCAGCTGCATAAGATAATTTTGATTTTTTACCTATATTTTGTAAATTGCACCACTTTTGCAAAATAAGACTCAGCGCAACGTACATAAAACTCTTAGTTTTGACAATGCTTTATTTCAGATACATTTTCTTTAAAGTAGCGCCATATTAAATGTGTGTTTTTCTACAAAATCAAAATAAGGCTATTAAAATTTGGTCGCATGTGATGCAAAGTTTATTTGTTTTTGACCCTGTATAAGGTAACTTCATAAAATAAGTATTTTTGAAAACGTAGTTTGTGTCTGAAAGTAATACACGTTAACGTTATTATGACATAGCTTAATAATAAATTATAATATAGGGGTTTTAAATTAAATCGTTGAAAATAGTTCAACTTTACTTTGTTGAACTAAAATTTATTTTCCACTTCAAAAACACTTTACTGAAGACACTGTGTTATTTTTTGTCTTATTATTAAGGATGGATACTTATGGACCCATAAGTGATTTATGGGTTTTGGAAAGAAAGTTATCTCTATATCCCTAAAGATGGACAGCTGCATGGATAGCTACATGGATTGATGGTGACAGAATTTAAAATTTTTATTTAGAAACAGAAATATCAACAAATATTAAAATTTGTATGCTTCGAAGGCTTACAAATTTAACTTATATAAATAAATTGTGTCTACGTTGCATAATTTGTCAATTTATTGGAAACCATCACAAGAAAAAAAATCCTACAATCAACCAGCTGAAACAAAACAAACAAATCAAGCGACGATAAAAACTAACGATTTCTATCCGACCCAAAATAGGTATAAATCTGTCTAGTCAGGTGTAGAAAAGATGTAGAATCTGGTGCCCTCGGGCGCGCTCGAGACCCAGTTATTTTGTGAAATCGCTATTGGAAGAAAGTTGTTCGAAGAGCCGATTCGGGGAACGATATTGAGGAACTTTTCCTATCACTAATCGATCATAAATGAAATTTATAATCCTAATTTTTGTAAAAGAAAAGTTTTAAAAAGGAAACATAATTAAATTATTTCAAAAATTTTTATTTAAAAATCTAAAGTTTATGTCACTTCCGGTTAAACCGGAACTTCCATAATGTTGAGTCACCTGTAAAAAAATGCAGTTTTATGTCGTATACAAATCTCCCAAATTTTATTCCATTATCTTGAAAGACAAAAAAGTTAGAGGGGCGAGCCACCTTCTGTGGACACCCGGTATATACCGTGCGAGCAAAAATAATTTGCATCAAGGAGGGCCTTGCATTACCGTAGAGCTTAATACCTGTTGGGTGTCAGTAATTACCTGAACTAACAGTCAATCAGTTATTCCGTCATCTTTGACAGTCGTTACAAGTAATTTGATTTATCGATAATTTTTCCAATTTCTTGAACAATTCACACAATGGGCTTTACTGAACAGCACAAAACATTCATGGTTGAAGCGTATTTTCCAAACGTTTTGTGCAATGTGCATGGACGATTTTCACGAACATTTTCCTAACGTTGCTTTTATTGCTGGGGATTTTTATCATTGCCTGAAAAGAACCGTGGCTGTGTTTAGAGAAACAGGTTCTATACAACACAAAAAAGGAGCAGGAAGACCATCTGTAAGAACAGAAGAACTTATTGCAAACGTTCGTAAAATAATGCAAAATACGCCAACAAATTGTATAAGACGCCTGTCCCAAGAAGTGGGAAGATCTTATGCAACATGCAGGAGTATTCTTAAGAAGGGAAAAGAAAGGATTATCCAAGAATGTGGTAACATTTCTCCAGAAATGCTGGTCAACACTTTCGAAAATATGAAGAGACGTGTGAATTTATGCTTGGAGCATGGCGGTGGCCAATTTCAGTAATTTATGTAATTATTTTTCTTATTCTTTCTGTATATTCTTACATTGTTAATTTTGTAAACAACAAAAATAAATTTGTATTTGTCTACTTATTTTATTACTCATTAGTTTGGCATATCAGGTCATAATATGAGTTTGACAAAATGCTAACCTATATTTGGTTAGATATATTGTCCCCATATCATTGTGATCTAAACCAAGCCCTACGTTTTTTAATCCAAACCCTCTTTGATGCAAATAATTTGTGCTCGCACGGTATATACTCAAAGTATAGGTAAAAATACGTGGGTCATATTAAAAAATGTATAGACTATGTCTGGACTACTGCGAGGCTTTTAGATAGTAGTGATGTCCTACAGATCATAAAAATCCAGATGAATTAGATTTTTCTAACAATGAAGACTAAATTCTAATTAAACATTGAAAATAAATAACAATTTTTAATTAGTGGTATAACAATAGTTAATTTATAATTCTTTATGGAAAATAAATGTCTGTTTCTCTAGTTCTTTATTAGTTAAAGGTGTCTGAACAAGTGAACTAAAAAGTTGCTTGTGATGATATGATCATAAAGAAAATTTTGCTAAAAAGGTGCGAAATTTTTCTGTCCTTGCTATTCTAAGGAGTTAATAAATTATTCATTATATTTGATTTTTATAGTTATTAAATCATTCCAAGCTTATGGAATTATATTTTTACATGTCTTAAATAAAACAGAACTAATAAAACCTGATACTCTTAAAAACTTAAAAAATATTTTGTTCAGTTGAAATAAATAAATCGCATTTTATGTATTGCTTGTGGCTGATGACCTAATATATGACACGACTCGAATTGAAACTAATGTCAGATGATGTAACGTACATTCAAGGAGTCATTAGAAGGACAATGCATAAACTATTATAACGTATTTATGTGAAAGTGGCTGGTTATTTTTTTTGCTTAAAATCTGTGCACCTCGACAAAAGTCCATACCTGTCTATCTTTCCATTCGTTAAATAATGAGAATTTTGCAGTGCGCACGCTCATGTAGGGGATATCCGGGTAGCCCCGCCCACTTAAGCAAATATGGATGTTTTGAAAGATGTAATAACTGTCTCGATATACTGAAAAATGTTCTAAATACGTTCGTCCATTGTCTTTATTATTGTTTACTTAATTTTGTGTAAAAAATTTTTTTTAAATAAAAAAAAATAATATTTTTGGAAAGCTTACAGTGGGCGGGGATATCCGCTTTAGAGGATAACCCCGCCCACTATGATGTCAGTTAATGCAGCACATATATTATTAATTTTTTCAGAGGAATGTATGTGAGTATAAATTAAAATCGAACATTAGCCTTATCTGATATTTATTTTAGAATGGGTTGACAACAAATTACATACAAAAATCGCAAATATAGGGCTTAAAACCACTCTGACCAGTACAGTCTTTGTGTGCCCATTTGTTACACACACCAGATTTGAACCATGTTTTAGTTTTCCCAAATTCATGGCAGGTAATGCAAAGTTTCTGTTCCCTGCAATCTTCCATGTCGTCGAAACTTTCGTCGTTGTATATTACTTCGACTGATTCATCACTGCTATGTTACCCGCTGGGCGGGGCTACCCGGATCTCCCCTATGCTAGGCTTTATTTACATTCACAAGGACATAAATAATTTGCCACTTTCGTGATTATTGTTTGCTGATCCAAAGTTATATTTCTATTTAGAGTCGAAAAATCAGCAAAGAAATTTACTAGACACGTTAACAAGGACTTTTATAATAAACGGTAGTGCTGGGAAGTTTAGTTCACTTTGCTGATTTCAATCTTTCGTTCTCGTTCAATAAAGTGAATAGTTCAAAAGACTAGTTCGTTTAGTTCATTTAGTTCACTGATTTATACTGGCATAGTGAAGTAAAAGAAATATTTTAAAATTTAAATTATATATTAAATTATTTAACAAAAACCTACGAATACAAAAGAAATAAATATTTTTCTTGATTTACCCACCGATCACGTTGGTTTTATATTAAAAACGCAGCCTCCTTCTGAGAAGAGCGCTCGGCCGATACAGTAGACACCGACAATATTTATTCATTTCAATACCGAAATAGTCCGAAATCATCGCGGCATGCATCGGTCACGTGACAAAACCTATAATCTCGGTCGTCTCGCTCTCGCTTGCGTAGTACAGACTTTAGTTCACCTTGTTTCAATCTCTCAGTAATTACTGATTGAATCCTTTAGTTCAGTTGTCAGATTCGATCTTTTGAACTAGTTTGTTCGCGAACTACACAACTCTAATAAACGGATAGTTAACTGGATATCAACTATTTCGTTCGCTTTGTTTACTTCTTAATGCGAGTAAAGCCTACACTAACATGCTTAAATAAGTAGGTATCACTTTTTTTAGCGTTTCCCCACATCAAAAATCCCACCGCACGACACTGAATATAACTAAGATAAGACAAAACAGGTGAGTCGTGAGAAGTGCTTTCACTTGACGCAAGATGAATTTTCTTTGACCCTTTCATCATATTTCTCACCAAGGCCGGGCTGGTAAAATAAAGTAGGTATAATCATCACATCAGCATCATTATCATTGTCATTATGGATATTAGGTACATGAGAAGAATTTGTAATGTGGTAACTAATATAATAGTTATTGTCAAATTTTAGTTTTATTATTTTATTTGTTTTTGTTACCGTAAACGTTATGTTTTTGGCCAACGCTCATCACAAAGTATGTACGAGAAATTATTTTTTAACACCTTTATTATGGGTTGTTCGGAAACGACATCAGGGATTTGAATGGGGTTTGCAGTATTAGGAAGATTGTTTCTTGCAGATTATTTGTTGGCGTAACCAATGCACTTGAATATTATACAGGGTGAAACAAACTGCTTATACTGCATACAGATATGCATTGAAATCAAAACAAAAATAAATCTGATTGCCATCAGTTAAAGGACGTAATACATGCAAAATGCATAATATATGAATTTTTTGCATATTTTGTCAATTTTATAATAAAATGCATATTTTTTATAAATTATTATTTTAAGAGCATATTTTTATGTTTTCGGCTTCTAGTGCGGGCGCTGGATGGAGTTGAGTGTGCAAAATATGAGGACCGCATTCTGTGCATAGTTTTGTACTCAGAAAACCTTGCAGATTATGCTTTTGGATGTTGCCAGGGGGTTTATTGGTCCATTTCTTTTTTACACCCCATCCCCTTAGATATTAAGTAAATAGAATGACCAAATGTTTTGGAACCATTTTAATGATGGTTTTAGTGACAATATCCAATTGTTTCTTATATTTAAGATTGTGATTGTGATTAATGATAGCTAGTCAATTGAAAAAAAAACAAAAAGTTAAAAATAAAAACAAGAATTGTTGATAAAAAAATTATTTAATGCAAATTTGAACATAAGTAAAAAAAAAACAAATAATCAATCTTATTTATTTTGACACTCATTTTTGATACATTTGCACAACGAAATACAATCTAGTTGTAATTTTTTGCAAAACAAGCCTTCGCTTCATCAGTTGTCATGGGAACAATTTACCATTTTTTTTTCATACCCTAATAAAGTGTAATCAAATAGTAGTGTTTGGTCAGCATTTATCCATATATAATATATATGTTTGTGCTAAATCTCTTGACAAAAAATGTAAACGTAGAGCATCTGATGTGCAAATTACTTTTAATAAATTTAAGCCGAAGCCGATATTTTGAGAAATTAATTTATACCGAAGTTCCGTTTTTTTTTTTGAGAAAAGATAGGCGCAAATGGTTTCAAATTCTGTTAACTGTTCGATACTTAGGTATGGATTTCCTAAATGCCTCAGAGCTTTTTGTACAAAATCCAACGATGCAGCTTTTAAAGCATTTTTTCGATCCCAATCTGCTGGTCGAATCGCAACCTCTTAGACAGTGTAATGCTGGCAAAATACGATAAATATTTTCTCTAAGGTATTAAGCAACCAAGTAACCTCCTGAGATGTATTTCTTCTTATGAGAAGCGTCGAACCATACACCTAAACAACCTAGACGTGCTAGCTTATTCCAGAAAAAAGTTCCCAGGATGAAAACGTATGTATGTATCGGTGCAAAGGATAATGATATGGGCAGATTGGATTCTTAATGCGTGAAACATGTGACAAAACATCCTTGAATCGGCTTCTAAATGGTTCAAATTTAAGTCAGGTACTTTAAAAAATGAAGAGCCTTGTAATTTAAAACATTTTGTTGGATCATCAAATCCTCCACATATATAACTCACAAAATCTTTTACTTGTGCATATCTAGGAGCAGCAGTACAGAGAAATCGAACGAGCTGTAACTTATTTTCTTTGTTTGTTTTGTACTATACTTATAATTGTTTACAATTTCAAGAGCGTGTTCCGATTTTGGAGATTTCCTGTAAAATCCTTCTGCATCAAAAAGGTACTTGCAGTAATTCAAAATTTTGTAAGATGTTAAATGTGTCAAATTCACGTTGATTAGCCAGCATATATGCTTTTTAAAAGAGACTTACATCTGTTGCATCTTGCAACTTTTTATTAGAAGTACTTTTGCTTGATTTTTCAGACGTAGGTACAAAGTTGTCTATTTTAATTTTTTGTTTGCTAATGTAACTTGTCATACAAGTTCGATGCCATGATGAATAATTATGTTCAGTAAAGTCTGTACTATGCTTTATTTTCTCACTAATGTTATCTTTTCTCCGATCTGCGGCGCTATGAATATTTATAAACGTTTTATCACAAAAAAACACGGCATTGCGTTTAGTCTTCGCCTCTTTACATTTATCACTTGTATGGACATTGTACACGTTTTTGTTTAAATAAAACACGTAACTACAGGAAAACTTAAATAATATTACGTGAAAACTAAAAAATTAACCGAAACGCACTAAGAATTAATTTCTACTGACTCTTCCGGGCGAGGGCGCGGGGAAAAACGAAAGGGACCAACACAGCTGCTGGCAACATTGGTTTTTTTTATTGGTGTCTCAGATGAAAGAATTTGAGCATACACTGAGGAAAATCACTCAATACAAGTATTTTTTTGAATATATGTGTATTACCACAAGAAAAAAATCCATTTATCCCTAAAATATTTCGTTTAGTCGCAATCAAGGACGTTTTTTTTGACAACAATATTGTTACGTGTGCTCAATGCTTTTTTATTGTAACAGAATATCATATAACCATAACAATATATATCCAATAAAGTGTTTTCAAAAAGTATTTTTTTAATTCCTATAAGGTTCTCTTATTACCACAAAAATAAAAATAAAAACTAACCAATCTTTTATACCTATCTAAAATATACCTTTTAGGAACTAAACAGTTGCTTTTTTAAAACAAGGTGAAATCGTTTTGGTTCATTTTAATGCCATTTGCAGTGTTGTTAGTTTGTTTAGTGGTTGGTGGATTATAGTTTATAGTGGATGTTTGATGGCCATTGATTTGATAAATTTTTTATATTCTAATAATTTCATATAGGGTGGTGTACTTTTAGTGGAACGTTATATAATAGGTGTTGTGGCGGTGTGTCCCCAAATTCAGGTAGGTACAATTATTTTACCAAATTTATTTCTTAATAAGTAACTCATGTTTATCACATTACTCTACTTAGGTACCTACAAAAAATCGCTGACTTAGGTGAGTCTTTAAATTTTGTTAGACGAGAAATTTATTTTCTCAGAAATACAATACAAATTTAGGGGATAGAATCGGAAAACAATCTGAGTTTTTGAGATATTTCTTCATCGTTCTAAATTTTGCAATGCAAAATCGCATTTGTTAGGTTTTCTGATACCTATTATTTAAAAAATGGCTAAAAAGGGTCATGTACCTAGCAGTTTGATACTTTCAGATCAGTCAGATCCCCCCGTTATTAAACAAAGTTTAACATACAATTTTTATCAAAAATACTGCCCTAATAAGTGCAGAACGGAAACTTAATGACGGCCATGATCGGAATGAATTAAAAAATATAAGTAATAAATATAATTATTGGTAAAATAATTGTACCTTCCTGAATTTGGAGACACACCGCCAAAACATTTATTGTATAACGTTGCACTAAAAGTACACCACCATATATAGAATTATTAAAATATAAAAATTTTATCAAATCAATAGCCAAAAACATCCACTATAAACTAATCCACCAACCACAGCCATTTTGACGAAGAAGCTAAAAAAAGGAATTTAGTAGTAGCTGGGTGGACTAGCTACAATAAAAATAAAATTATTTTATAGCTGGCTGATTATTTTTAGGAGTAAAAGCCGATACTTTTCTAACTACACGACCTCAATTAATCACAAAATCATTTTTGTTTACCACTGCATTATATATTTTTTATGGCAATAGAGTTGTCTTTTAACAGCAAAAGAATAATATTTAAAAAACGACCATGTTGAGGTTAAAAAGTCATTTCAAAAAAAAGAACCTTGTAGCGACAACAGAGTTCTTTTTTCGGCGCCTATTTAATGCAGATTTCTTGCTACTGCGAATGGATTTCTAGCTACGGCTAATAGAGTTTTCTCTCAGTGTAGTTGCCGGTCCTCACATTTTGCATACTCAACTACCTCTGGCGCCTGCACTATTTATCAAAAAATTTAAAACGTTAAAGGTTTAATGTCCAGTTTGGTACTTATTTCAGAGAGTTTTCAATCTAAACATTATAATAATTATATTTATATTTTGATTATACACAAGCTATTTCTTCTTATTATCTATTATACTTCTGTTTTAGTTTGTCAAAAGATTTCAGTAGAAGTGTTTCTTAAAGCCAATCTCGGAGAGCAGTTGTATAAGGAGAGATTACTAGGAGTTAGTTTACCCTTAGAATCTGTAATTACCCGGTGGGGAACATGAATTAAGGCTACAGAATTCTACGCAGAGCATTTCGAAGCCATTAAAAAACCGGTTTTGGATTTAGATGACGATTCGCAGTGTGTTGTGCAAAGTAAAGAGTTGTTAAACAGTGCAAGTGTAGTTATAGATATTGTTTTTATTAAGGTTAATTTCAGTTTTATACCGGACATAATCTCCTCGTTAGAGAGTAGAAATTTAAGTTTAAGAGGTTCAATTAGTATTGTTGAAACTTTTTCCGCTAAATGTTTCAACATTCCCGGTAAAGTTGGAGGTCAAGTAAGGAACAAATTGGATGTAAAATTCTACGCAGAACATTTCGAAGCCATTAAGGAACTAATTTTAGATTTAGCTGATGGTTCGCAGTATGTTGTGCAAAGTAAATAGTTGTTAAAAAGTGCAAGTGTAGCTAAAGATCTTGTTTTTATTAAGGTTAATTTCAGTTATATACCGGACATAATTTCCTCGTTGGAGAGTAGAAATTAAAGTTTAAGGATTCAATTAGTATTGTTGAAACGTTTTCCGCTAAATGTAAAAACATTCTCGGTAAAGTAGGAGGTCAAGTAAGGAACAAAATGGATGTAACTGTAAAAAAGAATAAACGATTTAAATACTTAACTGCCAGTAAAAAGGACTTATAAGGGAAAACCATCCAACGAAGTTGTATCTTGCCCTTATATTTTGCTACCTAAGTTGCAGTGTTGTCCGATTACATCAGTGGATGCTGAAAGAAGCTTCTCTTTGTATAAACATATTTTTACTAATAGAAGACAATCTTATTTAGTTGAAATTTTGAAAAATATTTAGTACTAAATGCCTTCTATACAGTTTTACGTTAAAAAATTGTTTTTTTTTTATTTTTCCAAAAATTAACATATTTTTTAGAACCCAATGTTACATTTTGCTATAATAAATTAAGAAATATTGCCTACCAGTATGCATATTGGGTAAAAAATGCAAATAACTGCATATTTTCAAGGCAAAGAAATATGCGCTTAATTTGGCTGAATTTAAGAGCATATTATAATCCGCCCTTTGTACATCAGTGTGTCCACGGATGGAGAATTATTATCTTGTAACATTTTTTGTTATTTTCAGTGTTTCGAAAAAAAGTCATTCTTCATCATTTCGTTTGCTTTATATAAATACGATTCAAATTAAAAAATTATGATTTTGTCGTTGCGCAAAAAACTATAAAAATTTGGGGTTGCCAAACTAAACATTTTTCATTTACCTGCAACCAAACTTTTGAAGCATCAGACTGTGAAAGAGTTTAAAAGGAAAAATTAAAAAACCAAATAAAGTTTTTTTAACCTTTATCACAAACGAAGCCTTTCTAATTTTTTTTCTATTTCACGAAAAAGTGAATAATCTTATATTCTTATCGAAATTCTTATTCTGGTTAATTCTCATCAGAACCATACACCTCATACCGTGCGAGCAAAAATTATTTACATCAAAGAGGGCTTGGATTGAGTTTCAGTTAAGGCTTGGTTTAGATCACAATGATATGGGGACGATATATATCTAACCAAATCTGGTTAAAATTATGTCAAATTCATATTATGATATGATATGCCAAACTAATGAGTAGTAAAATAAGTAGACAAATACAAATTTATTTTTGTTGTTTACAAAATTATAATACTTGCACTTTATAAGGAAATAAATATAGCTGCTTCTTAAGAATAGTCCTGCATGTTCCATAAGATCTTTCCACTTCTTGGGACAGGCGTCTTATATACAATTTGTTGGCGTATTTTGCATTATTTCACGAACGTTTGCAACAAGCTGTTCTTACAGATGATTTTCCTGCTCCTTTTTTATGTTGTATAGAACCTGTTTCCCTAAACACAGCCACGGTTCTTTTCAGGCAATGATAAAAATTCCCAGGAATAGAAGCAACGTAAGGAAAATGTTCGTGAAAATCGTCCATGCACAAACCCGAATTGTATTGCCACTCACCATTTACTCTAACCCCGTTTCGAAAATACGCTTCAACCATGAATGTTTTGTGCTGTTCCGTCAAGCCCATTGTGTGAATTGTTCAAGAAATTGGAAAAATTAGCGATGAATCAAATTACTTGTAACGACTGTCAAAGATGACGGAATAACTGATTGATTGTTAATTCAGGTAGTTAGGTACTGACACCCAATAGGTATTAAGCTCTACGGCTAAGCATTACGTCCTTAGCTGCAAGGCCCTCTTTGATGCCAATAATTTTTGCTCGCACGGTATTAGATAATGTTTAAATACAAAATACACAGATATTTAACCCTAGAATATTGTTTCTTTCAAAACAGCACTTAAAATCATATGGCACACAGTGGATAAACGACGAAATTTCGCTCACAGTGACGTCGCTAAGCCACCTCTCGTCTGCGCCATATTTTACCTTCTGTTTATTGTACCATGCTAGGTTTGGATTTTTTAAAGAAATAGTTTGCTTTTGTGTTGCTGAATTTATTTTAGTTAAAAATTCACCATGTAAGTAAATTATCTCGGTTCATAAATTACCTTATCTCCACAATAATGCGACTAATTTTCTTTTTAAAATATGATACTTACATTTGATGGCAGTTTTAACATTTATTTAGTTTCTGAACCTAATCCTAGTATAATAAATATCTATTTGTGCCATTGTTATTATACTGTTAAAGACGGCATTACTAACCGGAACTATATTAAATTTGTAAGTATGCAAACAGTTGTGAACAATTAAAATTAAAACCATTATTTTTGCCACTACGCTTTCTAAGAAAATATGCATTCGTTCTGGAATTTTATTTCTATATAATTTGTAATTATTGTAATTGTATGAAAAATTGGAATTTGTTGCAATTATCCGACATAGTTAATGTTATGTCATAAAATAAATGGAATAAATGTATTTGCAGGAAAATGTAGTGTTTTTTATAGCATTAGGAAATTCAGAAAGTATCTGAATCTGTGTTTAGCGATGTAATACAGCATACGGATTACGCTGGGTTACCTACCTAGTTTTAAGAAACATTTTAGTTACGTCCGATCACTATTATACGAATTTTATACTAAATTCTGTTCAATGACCGCTGACGGTTACGTCATATTTTCCATATTTGCGGTATGTCGTACAGTGACCGGCAGAAAGTACGCACCAAAGGGGATTTTTTTTAAATTTCAAAACTTACCAAATTTTTTTGGCGGTGGAAAAGTTCTGCATGTCCCTAAACAAAAAAGAGCGTAGACAAAACAAGTAAATATTGCGCCGTATACGAGGGAGAGGTGAAAACGTCAAATTCACTCAAGAATAAATTGCCCTTATTTTTCACTGTGGAAAATTTTTTTATTAGGAAATGTTGTTTGCACTTAAAAGTTATCCATAAATACCAAACTTCAGCTCGGTAGCACAAATATAAATATTTTTCATGGCTACTAGATTTAAATGAAAACGAATTTTATTGTAAGGGTTTAAACTTTAATTCATGAACCAATGGGTTTAAGAGTTTTTGAAAAATTGGTAACGGCAAAATATTATTAAATGTATGAAGTAAACCCTCATTTATTTTGCATAAAGTTACGCTTATCCGTAGAATAATGCACCAGAAAAGTTGGATTATTTTTGACGTTATTTTATTAAACGTCCAGTTCTCGCGTATTTAAACAAATTTAAGTAAGTTATGTGTCTAATTGTCCAAGAGCTGTTAAAAAATCGAATTTATAGGTTGCATAGCTTCTATCGATTCGTTATGCGAGGGGGCGTCAAAAAAAAGTAAAAACACTTTTTTTGTGCTACTGAGCTGAAATTTAGTATATTTACGGATAACTTTTAGGTGCAAACAACATTTCCTAACAAAAAAAATTTCTACAGTGAAAAATAAGGGCACTTTATTCTTAAGTGAATTTAACGTTTTCACCTTTCCCTCGTATATAGCGCGATATTTACTAGTTTTGTCTATGCTCTTTTTTGTTTAGGGACATGCAGAACTTTTCCACCGCCAAAAAACTTTGGTAAGTTTTGAAATAAAAAAAATCCCCTTTGGTGCGTACTTTCTGCCGGTTACTGTATATTAATTCAGTCAGTTTGACTTACCGGTGGAAAGGTTATGAATACATACATAAAGAGGGATGCGTGTGAACAACTAAAATACAAGCGCGTTTTTTCAAAATTTTAAATATTATTTTTATACTGTTAATGAAGTCAGAAATAAAGAGTTTATTTAGGGTAAAAGGTATCATGGGATGAAACATTTTCTTTTTGAAAATCAGTATGAAATTTTTAATTAATTTAAATTTACTGAAAAATAAGTAAAACTCATTTATACAAATTAAAATTGAATCATAGATTTTTTTGTCTATAAGTTTTGCTCGAAGTTTTGTTTCAAATATTTTCATCTTATTTATAAAATCACAAAGAAGATAATGTAATAAAAAATTACATCACATCAAAATACAGGTTTTTAATAATTAAATAAATCATCTCCGTAAGGATCATCATCAGATTCATCCAAGTTAATAATAAGTGGAAGAGTATCTAAAGCATCGATACATCTTTTCCGTTCCCACACATCATTTATAATTTTATTACTATGTGTTACATTTCCATCTGTCCACTGATGCATTTCCTATGGCTTCATTCTACAGACCCAAAACTACGTCATTTGTTACAGGATGCATAGAACTTATTTTTGCATCATAATAGCGCTTACGTTCCGACCAAACCATTTCAATAGAATTAAAGAGGCAATGATAATATGGGGGAAGTCTTAAAACTTGAGGTTGCAACCTATTAAAATAAAATTAAAATAATTAAAAAATATAATAAACAGCGCTTTTCCGTTTATTTGTAACGTTTGGGTTTGTTCGGGTTTGTTCGGGTTTGTTCGATCCTTCGTTGCAAATGGTGAAACCGGAATTTGTCTTTGTTCTAACCATGTAATAAGTAATCTTTTTGACCAACTTGTATTTGGAATTTTTTCAATTAGCCCAGAATGATAGGTGGCGTTATCCATGATAATAAGCGACGGTTTTTTCACGTTTGGTAACAATTTTTCTTCAAACTACTTCTCAAAGTTTTCACTATTCATCCAGGCATGATAATCACCCGATTTTAGGCCAGACTGACACTGAAATGAGCAGGAGCTCCATCATGCATGTACAGGGTCTTCCAACGAGGACTGAACAGGGGCTCATTTTTGAGCTTCCTTGTATTTAAAGAAAAATCCAAAATAGCCAATCGATGTACTGTTCCTGCAGAATTCAAAAATGAAACCAAAAATTTATTTGAACCAGAAACAAAAGATTTACGCTATGGATAAGGTGTTTTTTAAATGGAACATAGCTTTTTTTATACGATTTTTGGAACGAGTGATTTTTTTTTGTCCGTTCTGATTAAAATATTTAATATTGTGAGTTGTGACAGCTATTTTTATTAAATTTTAATGTTTTATCCAGTATAATTTAACTTTAACCTGTTTGAAACATACACTAGGTAATAAAGTTATAATCACCTTTGAATCCTTCAAAGTCGAAAAATTTGACAAATTTACTATAATATTGCCGAAATGAAATATGCATTAGATGAGAGATTGCAGATTGTTATCTTGTTCTACAAATGCCAAGAAAATGCAAGAGAAGCAAGGAGAAGATTTATTGCAAATTTTCACAGAAATATATCCGTCAATACTATTCTAAGGATAAAGAACCTATTTGAGGAAAATAAAACATTACATGACAGAAAAAGAAATCCAACTCTATATGTACTAATTAAAAAAAAACTTTAATAATTTAATTGTTCAATGTGACCTCCGGTGTTTTCGAAACAAGTGCGATAATCTCTTTGTAGCCTTTCCAAACTTGCTGTTGTACTGTGATTTTCCTGGTTAAGGCAATTTATTTCATTCACAATTTTCTGCATGATCTCTTCAATATCGTGGTTTCGCTGCTTGTATACCACGTTCTTTAAATGGCCCCAAAGAAATGTGTCTAATATTGACAAATCGGGACTATTGGGTGGCCAAGCATAGGTTCCATTTCTACCAATCCATTCTTCATGGCGTCCGTTTAAATATTGAGTAACCTCACGCACGGCATGCGGAGGGGCCCCGTCATGTTGCCAAATTAAATTTTGATATTCTTCCAATGGTAAATCTTCCAAAAAGTTCTCAATTTCGTTTTCTAAGAACTCGTAGTATCGCTGTCCATTTAAAGTCCCGTTAAAAAATATTGGTCCCAAAATTCTATTATTTTTTATGCCACACCAAACATGGATTGAAGTCCTGCCTTGAAATTTAATTGTCTGAAATTTTCTTGGATTTCCAACGGCCCTGTGATGACTATTATGTCTATTGAAAACCCCCGATGTTGTGAATGTGGCTTCGTCAGTCCATAAGATATTTCTGAATAAATTAGGGTCTTCGTTTTCTTTCCGAATCACAACTTGGGAAACAAATTGGAAGCGAAGTTCTTTTTGTGCTGGTGTTAGATGTTGAAGTGGAAGGATATGATAAGACTTAAATTTATGATTTCTTAAAGTCCTGTAAACAGTTCCTTGAGTAACTCTTCTGCGTCCTAAACCACCGCCGTATTGAACGTCCCGAACTGCGTCCGAAATTGATTTGGTTGGATTCAGTCGAAAATAATTCACAATGACACGGTCTCGATTTCTATTCCTTTCTGGATTTCTTTTTCTGTCATGTAATGTTTTATTTTCCTCAAATAGGTTCTTTATCCTTAGAATAGTATTGACGGATATATTTCTGTGAAAATTTGCAATAAATCTTCTCCTTGCTTCTATTGCATTTTCTTGGCATTTGTAGAACAAGATAACAATCTGCAACCTCTCATCTAATGCATATTTTATTTCGGCAATATTATAGTAAATTAGTCAAATTTTTTGACTTTGAAGGTTTCAAAGGTGATTATACCTTTATTACCTAGTGTATGTTTCAAACAGGTTAAAGTTAAATTATACTGGATAAAACATTAAAATTTAATAAAAATAGCTGTCACAATATTAAATATTTTAATCAGAACGGACAAAAAAAAATCACTCGTTCCAAAAATCGTATAAAAAAAGCTACGTTTCATTTAAAAAACACCTTATCCATAGCGTAACTCTTTTGTTTCTGGTTCAAATAAATTTTTGGTTTCATTTTTGAATTCTGCAGGAAAAAGTACATCGATTGGACATTTTGGATTTTTCTTTAAATACAAGGAAGCTCAAAAATGAGCCCCTGTTCATTCCTCGTTGGAAGACCCTGTACCACATTTGATTCCTTAGCGCATATGGTACATCTTCAAGTAACACAGGTAGTTGTTCTTGGAGGAAATGCAGATAAGACTGCCCATTAAGGTGTTGATAATTATGTTTTTAAGAACGTCCCCGTTCCAGGAGAAATAGATTTATGTGATCAAAAATTATTCGTCAATACTGCAAAATGAAGGTAATTTAATTTAATTATTTGAATTAAGAACGGTGTGCCTGAGGAGAAAAACGCAAGAGACCATTTTTATGTAGAATTGATCAGGCTAATCAGAAATAATATCCACATGGAAAAATGTCAGTACCACTTTTCTTCTAAAAAATATTAGAGGACATGTTTGCAGGGACGCCACTGATGGGACAAAAAAATAACTTTTATAAATAAAACATGTGGTTTTATGTCCTATTAGCACATGCCAAAATTGAAAATGTTATCTAAAGTAGTTGCGAAGATATTACAAAAAACGCATTAAAAAAGAAAAAATTCAACACCCTGTCGCAAAAAATTTAAGCCGTTTAGGACATATGTTTATATAAACTTTTCTTCATAAAATGACTTGAGGAATCACACCCTAAAATATTAGCACGACATTAAGGAACACCCTGTATAGCGCTCCCTGAAAGTTACCTAAATGATTTCTCCATATTTCAAAATGGAACAATTTAGTTCCTAAAAAGTATAGGTACTTAAGTAATAACAAGAGGGTTTATTTTTAGTTTTTTTTGTAGGAATTAACAAATCCTCTATTAACAATATTTTATTCGAAACATATTTTAATGGTTAAACGGTATTTTGTTACCGGAAAAAAATATCGATTAGGCGCAAAAATATGTATGTATGATTTTATTATTTTCATTGCGATGGATGTCGCAATAAGTATAAAATATTAGTAGAAAGTCGTTAAGTTGCTGGGTTTGGATGCTTAAGTTGTTGCCCCGGGGCTTATAAAACAAATGAGATTATTTTACATTTAATCCGCCTCTCACACCACAGATTCTCTTTTAGATGAGGTTTATGTCCTCACTCACTATTCTTATTGCAAGTGAAACTATTATATTAGTATTGCTTGTTAATGGACCGTAAAAACAAACGAAAGTGTTGACATTTTTTGCTTTTTCACTTCGACTCGGTGTAATTTTAAATTGTAATATTTATTTTAAAGCAACAATTATTTGAAACATGTCTTGGTCATTCAATACACAGTAAGTGTTATTTATTTAAGTTACAATGTAAGGATATGGTACATCCTTTGTAAGATTTCACTTTTAGCAATTGCTATATGTTTAATATGTCTATAAATTTAATTATTTTAATTTGTTTCTTAAATTTTATAGGTATATTATAATTTTATGGTTCGTACCATCGCTTTTGGAAATTTGCCACTTGCGTCTTACATAATATACACCTAGTCTGCTAGTTTTTCACTTTCGTGATGAGACGGGAGGTTTTTCTGAGAGAGATGGGACAAAAATTGTGCGATTACACCTTATCGCATCTTTAAAAGTAAAGTGACACAACTCAAATATTGTATATTTCCAAAATTAATCATAAAATGACACTAAATACCGCTGTTTATTAGCTGTCGCTTGACCTAAAACCAAATCGCTTCTCCCAAATTACAGGAACCTATTTATGCCTTTTTCATATTAACAGTATTCGCGCGTCTTTTTAATACTAAGGAGTAGCATTTCAGTATGTCTTCGCATGTGACGGCAATGAGTCGTGTGAATCCCTTATGGTGTCATTTTAACAATAAACTTTATGATAAATATTGAATTGTATTTTAATAAAAGAAAGGCATATTTTACTTTATGTTAAACTTTCATATAAAACTATAGGACTAATTTCGAAATATGCCAATTTAATATTGTAATGAAGAAAAAGTTGGCTAATAGTTATTAGACTTAAGCCACTATTTATTAAATTTATATAAATATTTGGTTTTATTGACGGTCTATTTTAAGTTATTGCATTTTATGATTAGAAGTTAAGAAAAATGGAATGAATGAAATAAAGTGTATTCAATTTAAGAATCAAGGAACACCCTTAAGTATTTTCTATAAAACTTCCTACGATGAAAAAAACTACAAATAAGTGTCAATAAGAAACAAAAATAAAAGAACAAAAATGTCCCCAATTGAAGAAATTATTCTTACAACTGCATACATCAGCAGCGAAAATTAAAAAAAGACTTACAAGACCTAATTTCAAAAAATCCTATAGCAGCTTTCAATGCCGATATTTATAATCTTCTTTTATGATAAAGTTTCCAGTAGAATTTGTAATATTTTGTCATGTTTTGCCAATAGACTACAATATATTTTTGTATTTTGAAAAATATAATTCTGACTTTTAATTTATTTAAAAATTGACACTGCCTTAAGTCTAAACTGACTTAATTACAATCATTTTACAAAAAGTAACTGGTCTATAAAAAAAGGACATCATTTTAAAACGACAATTTTAATTTTTAAATCGTATAAATTCCAAATCATTCGTTCGTTGTAAAAAAAAATGCCAGTAAAAATACCTAACTTGTTTTTTTTTTTTTTAAATAGTATTAAGGGTAGGTTTTAATATCAAATTTATATAATTAATTGTCTTCTAGTAAAACATTTAATTTAATTTTTTACGTGGGTTGTTTAGGAGACAAAAGAGTTAGAGGGGTCCAATATATTTTACAGTTTTTCCTGTTTTCTCCAAAACTCTATTTTTTGGATTGTGTCACTTTCATTTTAAAGGTACGTTATGATGACTAGAATTTGCGATTTATTTAATTTAGTAGGAAAAATAAACGTTCACAAATTGATTTATTATGCGATAGGTGGTAGGTAGTTAATATTATGAGTTTACGAGTTTACAAAAATGAACACAGGACAATAATTTCTTTAAAAATAAAAAGTTTTAGTTAAATCGGACGTACGTAATACAAATTTATGTCTTATAATTCTAAAAACATCAGGTAGGTATACAGTGTGAGTTTTTAATTTGAAATAAATTTAGTAAATCCAGGACAGTTTTTTGTTGGGAAAAAGGCTTGGCCACAGGTATTAACATTTTAAGTTGTCTTCTTAATATTGATACAGCGTATCACAAATAGGGATGCAACGGAGGTCCGGCCAACTTACTGACTCCGGCGACGTCGGCTACTTTGCCGGAGTTACTCAACTCAACTCAACAATATCTTTATTTGTTTCAAGATGCTTTGTACATATCAAAATTTTTAACAGTAACATGATTACAATATAGAATATATATAATACATAATTAATTGACTCCTGCCTAAAATGGCCGGAGGATGACAGGAGGAATAAGTAGAAAAAGAAAATATTTTATTTACTTTTTTTCCTGTTTATTGTAAAAAACTTCACTACTGTCTTTCTTGTCAAGAATAAAATATTTCCATATTGGACTTGTCTGTTTCGGGTTGGCCATTATTTTTACTTTTAAAGAGACACCGAAAAATGTTTACTTTATTTTGAAATAAATTTAAAAATAAAAATACTAGGTTATGTTGGCTTGAAAGTTCTTCTTCTTCTTCTTCTATTATTTCAAGGGCCTAAGCTATATTACCAGACTTGCTTGGAAGTTAAAAATATTGACTATTTTGACCTCCGGCCGGAGTCAGTAACTCCGGCTCCGGCTTTTTGGCCGAAGTTGCTGACTCCGGCCTCCGGCTAAATCATGGCTCCGTTGCATCTCTAATCCCAAATTAGATGTATGACGATATCGATAATTTTATAAATGGCAACCTTAGTTTTTATTGACTAGGCATTAGTGTAATGAGAGAAAATTAAATTGCTATTTCTAGTATTATTATTGTGTTAGTTACACAATTTATTATTTGTATGTGTTTTCTTATTTGCATTATAAATGCATACGCATTCATTACGGACGTGTTTAAATTGCAACATTGTTAGATGAAATTAAGAAACGAAAAGGTTATCTTGTTTTTAGTAATTACAAGAGGTACCTAAATGTTCATTTATAACTAATTAATAATGCAGAATAATTATTAAAAAATAGCAAACCCTATTTTTTCATCGTAAATAGGTGTAATTACATATTTGAACATGGGTTTTAGTTCTAATCAACTTTTTTTAATAACAATCGACCATGCACAAACCAGGATTGTATTGCCACTCACCATTTACGCTAACCCCGTTTCGAAAATACGCTTCAACCATGAATGATTTGTGCTGTTCCGTAAAGCCCATTGTGTGAATTGTTCAAGAAATTGGAAAAATTAGCGATGAATCAAATTACTTGTAACGACTGTCAAAGATGACGGAATAACTAATTGATTGTTAATTCAGGTAGTTACTGACACCCAACAGGTATTAAGCTCTACGGCTAAGCATTACGTCCTTAGATACAATTCAATAGTGTTAGTTTCTAGTTTGAAGGTGGTAGACAATGAAGTAATATCAAAAAAATAATTACCTTGTCGGACTTCCATTGTCTTTATTTTGTTACTTAACACAACGTTTCGGTTAGTTAGTATCTCTAACCGTTTTCAAGTGTAAACTAAATTATAATTCTAAGGCTACTATCTTAAATACTATCCATGTGCAGTGAAGCTTGATGACTCCGCCTACGTGCTTATTGGAGTGTGAAGTTTGAGCTGTTGGTTTTGGACAAGAAGTGGCTTCCAGATATTGGGGATATCTATACTTGGTTTACTGAATATATGTGTATTTTGATTCGTGAAAGCTGCTTCCTTAAATTTTCGTTTTTTCCAGTGCTGTTCCGTGTCCCAAACCTTGGCTTCTGACCACTGTATATTATGTTGGTTAGTCCATACATGTTCTGCTATACCTGATCTCGAAGTTTCACCTCTTTGAGTATGTTTCAGATGTTCTTTAACTCGTACGGGAAGAAGTCTTTTTGTTTCTCCAATGTACGATTCGCCACACTCGCAAGGGATTTGATAGATACAATTTTTTGTGGTTTCATTACTTCATACTTCATTACCTACATATGTTGATGATACCTTCATTATCTGGACAGACAGCCACGAAGAGCTGATACGGTTTTTGAAACATATTAATAGTATAAGACAATCCATTAAATTTACCATGGAAATAGAAAAACATTCCACTCTACCTTTTCTCGATGTTCTCGTAAAACGAAATGCTGAAAACATAAAAACGTCAGTGTATAGGAAACCAACCCACACACAGGGCAATACCTTAATCACGGATCAAATCATTCAAACTCCATAAAACAGGCCATAATTCAAACTCTGTATCACAAAGCATCTAACGTTTGCAACAATCAGAAAGACCTTAATATTGAAATTTCAAACATCAAAAAAGATGTAAAACAGAATGGTTACTCTGAAACTTTTGTAACTAATACCATCTCAAAACTTAAAAATCGCGAAGTAAAAACTAATGCAGAAACGAAAGAGGAGCAAGCATTTCTTACAATACCTTATGTCAAGGGGATGTCTGAAAGGATTAGAAGAATAACCAAAAACTATAATATCAAAACAGCCTTCAAATCCGGAAATACGCTTAGAAGCTTTCTTACAAAAGAAAAACCCCCCAGTAATGAAAACACAAAAAATTGTATCTATTAAATCCCTTGCGAGTGTGGCGAATTTTACATTGGAGAAACAAAAATACCTCTTCCCGTACGAGTTAAAGAACATCTGAAGTATACTCAAAGGGGTGAAATTTCGAGATCAGGTATAGCGGAACATGTATGGACCAACCAGCATAATATACAGTGGTCAGAAGCCAAGGTTTTGGACAAGGAACAGCACTGGAGAAAACGAAAGTTCAAAGAAGCAGCTTTCATGAATCAAAATACCCATATATTTAGTAAACCAAGTATAGATATCCCCAATATCTGGAAGCCTCTTCTTCTCCAAAACCAACAGCTCAAACTTCACACTCCAATAAGCACGTAGGCGGAGTCATCAAGCTTCACTGCACATGGATAGTATTTAAGACAGTAGCCTTAGAATTATAATTTAGTTTACACTTGAAAACGGTTAGAGATACTAACTAACCGAAACGTTGTGTTAAGTAACAAAATAAAGACAATGAAAGTCCGACAAGGTAATTATTTTTTTTTGTGTTAGTTTCTACTTCATGAATAGCATCATCTATGCTAATAATTTTTATTTTATTAAAATTTGGACGATTATGTAAGGTAAGAGAAAAAGCTATATAGTTGGTTTTTGATGTATTCAGTGTTAATTTAAAATGATCTAGCCATTGTTTTATTGTACTAATTCCTTGTATAGCAGTATTTTTAACCTCCTCCCATGTTTCACATTCAAAAATGACCGCTGTGTCATCTGCGTAAGATATGACGTTACCATTATTGATATGTATTTTTGTTAAGGAATTTATGTATGTTATGAAAATAATTGGTCCTAGTACGGTTCCTTGCGGTATTCCAATTTTAATGCCCAGAGGATCACTCTGGGTATCAGCTATTTTTACTACTTTTGTCGATCTTTTAGGTAGCTCTCTAAGACATTCAATACGACGCCTCTTACTCCATAATTGCGCACCGTATCCAGTAGTAAATGATGCGGCACTGTATCGAACGCTTTGGCTAGGTCAAGGAATACGGCAAGGCATTTCTTGTTATTGTCTAATTTGTGTGTTACCTGACTAGGTTTCAGTGATGGATCCATTCATAAATCCGTAGGTATTGATTTTTTATACTATTTTGTTTTTTGTTTTCGGTGTGTTTTATTTAGAGGGGAGAAAACTTGATCCCTCGAAAATTTGCACGCTTTGCATAATTTTTGGACCTACCTTACTAAAATGTTACGAGGCGCCACTGCTTGCCGCATGTGTAATTTTACGAATTAGTTTATAAAGATCTGGAAACATAGTTCAGTCAACTATTTTTATTGTTGTATAAAGTAATAACAGCAAACAACATTCTTGTGAAACCTTAATCAAAATGCAAAACTGTTTCAATGTCAAATTAATTCATTGCTGTTATTAATAGTGCGACCATTAAAAAAATAGTCATATTATAACAATGTTAATGAATGTCTATGTAGTACTACGATTTATCTTGTGTTAAATAACAATACTTAATTTTATATGTAAATTAGACAATATATACATTTTTGATTAAATTAGGACTTGAAGAGTAGAAAAAGCAGATGGCATAAGGATACCGTGCGAGCAAAAATGATGTGCATCAAAGAGGGACTTGCATCTAAGGACGAAATGTTAAGTCGTAGAGCTTAATACCTGTTGGGCGTCAGTAACTATCTGAATTAACAATCAATCAGTTATTCCGTCATCTTTGACAGTCGTTGCAAGTAATTTGATTCATCGCTAATTTTTCCAATTTCTTGAACAATTCATACAATGGGCTTTACGGAACAGCACAAAACATTCATGGTTGAACCGTATTTTCGAAACGGGGTTAGAGTAAATGGTGAGTGGCAATACAATCCGGGTTTGTGCATGGACGATTTTCACGATCATTTTCCTAACGTTGCTTTTATTGCTGGGGATTTTTATCATTGCCTGAAAAGAACCGTGGCTGTGTTTAGGGAAACAGGTTCTATACAACACAAAAGGGAGCAGAAAGATCAAGATCACCTTGTTTAACGGTTATTGATTACTTCGTTTTTCCTCATTTAAATAACACTATTTTTAAAACACCAGTTGCAAATTTAGAACAATTACAAGAAAGGATTATCCACGAATGTGGTTACATTTCTCCAGAGATGCTGGTCAATACTTTCGAAAATTTGAAGAACCGTGTGAATTTATGCTTGGAGCATAGCGTTGGCCAATTTCAGCAATTTATGTAATTATTTTTCTTTTTCTTTCTGTATATTCTAACTTTGTTAATTTTGTAAATAACAAAAATTAATTTGTATTTGTCTACTTATTTTATTACTCATTAGTTTGGCATATCATGTCATAATAAGAATTTGACAAAATTTTAACCTATATTTGGTTAGATATATCGTCCCCTTATCATTGTAATCTAAACCAAGCCCCACGTTTTTTAATCCAAGCGCTCCTTGATGCAAATCATTTTTGCTCGCACGGTATAACTGAACAAAGAGTAATCAGTAATTTTTACTTATTTTATAAAGATTAACCGTCAAACGCGATTACAATTTAATTTTTATACTCCTTGAATGTTTTGACAATCCCTGATTGCACACAACTTCCTCCCATTCCGAATAAAAATAGTAGGTATGTCTTCACTTTCTTACGACTGCTTGCCATATTTTTATTTGCGGGCCAACGCCAACCCAACCGCTGGATATTCTGCGATTCAATTTTAAACTGCGCCTGGGCGCCGCAAATAATGATAATAAATAATACGCTTGCATTTTTTGAGTAGTATATTTACGCAAAAACCGCCAAGTTATTTCTAATTTATTTTAAAATATTTGGGAAAACCCAAGCTAAATTAGGGATTATTTTTTCAATCAGACCCCAAGAAAATCTTATCATTTTTGACTTTTTTAAAGATCAATTCTTCATTATTTTATAATTGTGTTTCATAAAAATTGTGGTTAATAAAATACATAGTACATACTTACTTTTTTTTGGGATTTCTAAAAGGTATTGCTTTGAAGAAATATTCTGCTACATACCTGAAAAAAAGTAAAAGAAAAAAAATTAAAAACATGAATAAAATTGATATCAATGATGACTTTTGTTTTTATCGCTTTTAGTTTTATTGTTTTTGATAAATTTACTTAAAGAGTTATTAGTTTTGTAACACACATTTATATCAAGTTTGTTAAGAAAATTGCCAATTACTTTGCTAGGTTGTGCAAAGAAAGTGACAAGTTTATATACACGTAGGGAAAATGTTTGTCCGTCCATCTCTTAGTAATAAGTAAGAATAGTACAAATATAAAGTATCGCAAAGCAAACAGAGGTAGGTAGATTCTGTTTCCCCTGCTCCATCGTATTGCATCTCGCTCATGGCACTCGCTGGTGGCACGCCGCGCCGCTTCGATTCTATTAATATCAAATAAATATTCATTCTTTCGTACGTTGCGGCCTGAATGAAAGGATCAGGATCAAGCAAAACGTATCGAGCCAGCCAGATCCGATGCGATGGAGTGGGGGAAACATAATCTACCTATTTCTGTTTACTTTGCGATACTTCATATTTGTACTATTCTAACTTATTACTAAGAGACGGGCGGACAAACATTTTCCCTACGTGTATATGTCGTAGGCTGATAGTGAAATCCGTCATTTCATGAAAAGCCTAGTCATATCATGAAGCGTGGCTAAAAGGTATATTGCAACTGGTTTGTTCGTTGTTCCCCAGAGCATTTTTTTCAATTTTTTCAACTAATATTATTTTATAAAAATAAAATTTAAATTAAATTTAAAAAAAATGCTCTGGGGAACAACGAACAAACCAGTTGCCAATATACCTTTTAGCGTGCAGCATGATATGACCAGGCTTTTCATGAAATGACGGATTTCACTATCAGCCTACGACATATATAAATTAAAATGCAAAGATTGTCCTAAACATACATTGGCCAAACGGGTAGACATTTTGACAAAAGAATACAGGAAAATTATAACAGGTTTCTAAAAAATAAAACAGACTCAAACTATGCTAACCATTTACTAGCTTATCAACACAATTTCGATCCTTCCTTTAAAATCTTACATACAGAAAACAAAGGCTTAAAACTAAATTTGTTAGATCTATGGAAATAAATAAACTTAAAAATAGGGACCTGTTACTTAATGATCAATTAAATTTAAATAATTCGCCTTTGTTGTTACCCATTTATTCTGTTATACCTACTTAAGATTTTGTAAATTACCCATATTGTACCTAATTTAATTTAATTTTTAAACCCTATGTTGGATTGGATTAGATGGACGCTATTGTAACCCTTCCACTGTTCTATTTACATCTTCAATAATTAAAATTTTATTGCACCCCAATTTTTATTTTTCACCTTTATTAAATCATTGTCATCCGACGAAGCTACAGTGTTAGCGAAACGGGAGTTTGCATTTTGGGCACCAAGGCAATAAATGGACTAATTCAACATGCATTTTGGGCACCGACCCAAAAGGTCCTCATTACAAAAATTGCATTTTGGGCACCGAGCCTCTTATTTTATATAAGCTTACTATTCATTCGTCATTATTATAATTTTGGTTAGGTTAATAGGTAAATAATACATAACTATTTTAAAGCATACGAAAATATGTTTAATATTGTATAATGATTACATTAATTGTACAAAATATCTTAATCTAAATATCTTATTTATTGACATAACAATGGAATGACAAACATTTCATAAAGTATAGCCTATTGATTTCCTTATTTTGGTATTTAATAATCATTGATTCAATAAATTTCTGTCTTTTTTTGACTTTCATGTCATGGATTTGTATAGGTTTTTGAAGACTTTGAATTTTAATATATGTGTCGGTTTGAAACTCTTTCAGTTTTTCAACAAAAACGAATTGGTTAGGATGTTCAGCATATATGGAGTTGTTAAAATTACTGTGAAAAGACTCACAAGCATTTGTTGTACGAGTGATGGTAGATGAATGTTCTGCCCAGATAATAGGTGGAAAAAGTGACTCTTCAGAAATATAAGTATCTACTAAATAGTCGGCATATTTCACAACTCGGGGGTCTTGGGGCATATTTTCAGACAATTCAAGAGCAAAACACTCACCTACTTCAGTCGGATCGAGATTCATAAGTGCAAAAGTCAATTTTAACCACTTGCCTATTTCACTTGCCTCATGCTTGTATTCCGGTACCAAACCACAAGTTTGAATTTTTCGGTACCATGCCTGAGACAAGTGAAACCTACAACCAACAATTTTAGCATTAGGCCAAGTGTTTAATATAGCAAGGTGTATGGCTTTCTCAAAATCTACAACTACCTCTATAATATTTAAATCAATTCGTTTTGACAAACACGCGCCTATGACTAGTTGAAATAGTTTTGTGTATATTTCCGCGCTCTTACTTGGAAGCAAACAATAAATAAGCGGTATGTATCTTCCATTTACAAAACCGTGTATAGTGAAAAATTGGCAGAAGAATTTTGTACAGTACCTAAAAGTACCATCTATGTAAATGCGTGACACGTTTTTAAGAATGTTGATATTTGTATCACAAGAAAAAATTATGATGTTATCTCTTTCGTTATTAATTAGTACGAAATTCTCATTTCGCGCCGTAACTACATTCAAAGTAGATAAAGCTATATGTACCTCTTTCATGTTCTTCGGCAAAGTTGGTAGTGTTCGTCGGCGGCTATTGTACATATTGTGTCTTATGTATTGGACATCCTTTGTCGTTAAGTTACTCGGAAGGTCCCTTTGTAACTCCTGGCGTATTATCTTCATAGGTTTTTCCGCAAGGTCTTCTGTAGCTTTCCTTTTGCAAGCAGCACTTACAACTTGTCGTGTTAGGCTTGCCAAATTTGCCTCGTGGTTGTGCTCTCCTGGATGTTTAGTTATTACGATGTCGTTTGATGACCCGAGGGTATGTACCGTTGCTTTGCACTGCCGATTAGTACACCTCCAAAACTTTTCGCTCGTTGACTTTATGTCTTTAGTAAAACTAAATTTAATATTATCAAACACTAACACTGGTTTTCCTCTATTACTGGAAATTATTTTGGTTTCCATTGCAACTATACACGATACGCGCTATAACAATCTCAATAACCAAAGAATAATAAAATGTGTTTCATTTTTGCAGGGGGGCTTTATATAGGTTACATGAGAACAATAAATTACTTATTCTGGGTATCTAAACTCATTGTACATTATGTTTTAAGAATTATAAATATTTAACAATGGGGAAGGGTTGTTAATTAATCGTAATTAAATCTTTGGTGCCCAAATTGCAATTTTCGTAATCCCTCGAAACTGACCGCAAAGGGTACTTACCTGTTTGGTGCCCGATTTGCATGCGGTCATGTCAGTTTTCTAGTAAATATAGTGGAAATTTACAAGTTCAACATTGTTTTACTGTATCCCATAATACTATAATCTGTGCTAATAGTAATAGTTAAAAACTGAAGAATATAGTACATATTATGAGCATATTAACAATATGTGCAGCATATTATGTTCACTTATGTATTATCCAATCATTTAGAATCATTTAATATTCACACGCAATCTATTACCAATTTTTGGTAAAATAAAATTAATAAAATCGTTTCACGAAATGCCTTTCCTTCTTTGAATTAATACTAAAAAACTGTAATTTTCACTGAATCCAATATAACAATAAATATGAAGTTTGCCCACATAATAAACACGTAAAACCGCAATAAAATAACACAATATTAAGAACATTTAATTAACAAGGTACCAAAAAACATGTCCTAGTTCCACCCGAGTACCTACTTCCTAAAGCAGATTCTATTTCTGTTGGTTTTCGAGAACATCGTTTTGAAAAACTCATAGCTTACTAGGTCAATGAGATTTAAAAGTAAAAACTTTGTTTAATAAAAAAAAAATCAAGTTGTTTACTATAAGAACGAGAGAATGGGTTGATACTTTCAATCATTGCACATTCACTTGTTCTTCCAAAAGTTTGATTTGTTTTTAAGATTCATGAGAGCAATCGTTCTTTATCATCGAGAAATATTTCTGAAACTATAAGATTTAGAAAGATAAAGTTTGGCATGTTGTCCAGAATGCCTTTAATAACATAAAACAAAAAAATCGTAAGAAAAAATTAAACGATTATCTGGCTGATAAATTCTAAAAAGTATCAAAAATTATATTATTTTATGGATATTATAATGGATTCTTTGTCCTAATACGTCACTGGAGTGCTGTTTTTCTGCATTTCTGAGATAATATTGGATGTAGTCGTTTCAGGGTTTCTAGATTACAGAAAATATGTTTTATATTCCTGCTCCTTAGTCTGTCTGTCTTCCTGTCAGTCTCTGAAGTATAATAATAATTGCTTTATTATTAAAAATAGACAAGAGATGTTAGTTTATCTACAGATGATAAAAATACACACCCATATCAAATTTTAAAATGTTTAAAGAACTTAAAAATTTATTATTGGAAAATTTATAATAAATGCGGAATTTTCTATCAACGAAAACATGAGTGAAACCGAGAAAAAACTTATCGGGAATTAATTCTGCTTCCTGGGAGATTCGGTAAGAAAATTTCATAAATTGGAGTTTTTTCTTATTGTCATTTTTTGGCTAAAATGCTACAAAAACATATTTCCGGCGGCTTAAGTTAATTGTAACTAATTAGGGTTTTAGAAATGAAATTCATTTTAGCCGTTACTAACTTATTTTCATTACTAAAATGTGAGAAACATTAAATAACAAATTTGTTATCTAAAATCCAATGTCTTTATAGTTTTAAATGCAAATAAAACTTTTAAAAACATATTTCCGATGAGTTTAGTTTAATATGACGCACTGTATTTTTACAATAGAAGTTGGTTTTACTTGTTAGTAACTAAGGTTTATTACTAAAGTGTCAGGAACATTAAAAACATTAATTCGTTTTCAACCATTACATCTGATATTACACATAGTTTCAAATGAAACTTAAAAAAAACATATTTCCGAGGAGTTTTGTTAAATATGACGCACTATTTTTTACAATAGTAGTTGATCTTACTTGTTAGTAATTAAGGTTTATTACTAAAAGTTCAGGAACATTAAAAACATTAATTCGTTTTCAATCGTAACATCTGAAATTACATGTCTACATAGTTTCAAATGAAACTTAAAAAAACATATTTCCGATGAGTTTAGTTTAATATGAATCACTATATTTTTAAAATAGAAGTTGATTTTACTTGTTAGTAACTAAGGTTTATTAATAAAGTGTCAGGAACATTAAAAACATTAATTCGTTTTCAACCATTACATCTGATATTACACATAGTTTCAAATGAAACTTAAAAAAACATATTTCCGATGAGTTTTGTTAAATATGACGCACTATTTTTTACAATAGTAGCTGATCTTACTTGTTAGTAATTAAGGTTTATTACTAAAAGTTCAGGAACATTAAAAACATTAATTCGTTTTCAATCGTAACATCTGAAATTACATGTCTACATAGTTTCAAATGAAACTTAAAAAAACATATTTCCGATGAGTTTAGTTTAATATGAATCACTATATTTTTAAAATAGAAGTTGATTTTACTTGTTAGTAACTAAGGTTTATTACTAAAATTTCAGGAACATTAAAAACATTAATTCGTTTTCAACCATAACATCAGAAATTACATGTCTACATAGTTTGAAATGAAAATTAAAAAAACATATTTCCGATGAGTTTGGTTAAATTTTTGTTGTGTCTCTTTTAGCCCCGGTGTTCGATATGTAAAGCAAATTGGTTAGTATCAATAAAAATTATAAGTTAGCAACAAAATATATTTTGATTTTATTCGGAGTGACTTTTGCCAATAGATCTAAAGCACTTCATTTTTGACAGAAAAAATATCACTTACTAATTTCATTAAGTTAATAGGAACTAACAACATTATCGAGATAATCTCCCGTTGCTATGGGCAACGTAAACAAAAAGGAGCCTTCTAATTGGTTGAAAATAAATTTATGTAATTTTCGGTACAATTTATTATATAATTCTATTTATTGTTTTGTAATTATTAACAAATATGTTAGAATTTGAAGTCATTTTATCTCTTCTTAACTCCGGCTATAACTTTTTGCAGTAACTACAAAATTAGTTTCGTTACCACCTTAAAATTGTAGCCAAATAAAGTAATTTTTTATTCGTTTTTTTAAATCCACTCTCAGATGCGTTTTGCGTAATTTAAAAAACAATTACAGTCAATTTTTAAAATATTGAAGCATCTATATTATTATTTTATCTTTAGGCATTTAAATGTTTCAAGCCGTCTTAATTAAAACTCATAGACCACAGTGACCTAACGTTATTTTATAATGAGGTATCCGTTTTTAAATTAAATTAATAAAATTATTCACTTCATATTAGCTCTGAGCTGGCCAGTGTTTACAGTTAAAAATATCTTTTTAAAAGCTGGTTCTGCTGACCCAATTTCTTGGTTTTGGTTCAGTAGGTAAATACTTGGCAGACGAAAGACGAAGAGCAAAAAACCTGATTGTTCAATAAATTCTGCTTTTATAAGAAAATCGCATTACGATCAATAGTAATCACTTTCGATCTGTCATGATTTGCTTCATTTTGCTAAATTCAATGTAACTAAAGTCATTTTAACGTTGCTGCTATTACAATAGTTATATTGTAGAAGCGGTAATATAATTTTGTTGTTCTATATAAAAACAATCCTGTGTTCTCGTATATAATATCATAAGAAAGAAAATTTTCCGGTAAAATTTTCTACTGGCATGGTTGGCAATTTTGCGAATTGCGAACGCCTAACGGCTCATGATTTTATTTTGTCAAAAATTTCATGAGCGAAATTACCAAAAGCAAGAAAATTGAATAAAACCAAGAGAAAATTTTGCTGATAGAAAATTTTATCGCGAATGATATTCGACAAGACTATTTCGTGAGAAAACAATAAAAGCACACTGTTCATTTATCACACTAGAAAAAGTTACTATAAGTAATAGTTTGTCCATTCTTTTCTATCAAAGCATGGGTTTGGGTATGATTGACTTGCATTTGAGAAGTCGAAGGTCCATATGCTTCATTTGTTGTTCTTAGATTTTCGATGAGTTTCAGATGATGACTAGGGTCTAGCTGCAGATATGGTTTCAGGGAATTTGCGTTTGAGTGGCCTGTTAAATTAAACAACTCTTGTTTCCCAACACCTCGTTTAAATAGGGCAGACACAGCGGAAGATCGATGAGAATGATTTGTTATTTTATGTGTCTTCGTATCTATTCCAATTCTTTCCGCTAAAGTTTTGGTCCACTTATAGATACTGTATTTATTCCTAGTGGAGTATTTTTGAATCAACATCCCTTGTGCCAGTTTGGATGAATGGAGAGAAATAGTCTGTCTGTGGAAATGTTTGGTCCTCTTTTTTCCCATAATTTTAAAAATAATCTTACAGGGCATAAGTCTTTGTTTGATGAATTTCTTACCAACCATTTGCTATTTGCCAATCCTTTTGACCCACCTTGAGCTGTCTTGGAAAATATGCTGTTATATTCAATTCGTCCGGTAATTTCTCCCATGGTATCAAACTCCTTTTAAAAATATTGAATTTTGCAATTTACGGCCTCATTGCCTCTCCAAGCTAGTTTAAATGAGCGGAGATGGAAAAACTTTTTTGTGCTTCATCGGGGTTTTCTTCATTGTAGCTTTGCATTATTGTTAGTAAATCTTTGGTAGATAATGCTTTTGAACTTACTGTCATTTCCTGACAACTTTGGAGCTGCTTTCTCTTTGCGTCTGTTGCCATTCGCGCATTGTTAAAGGAAATAATATCCGTAAAAGGGTCATTCTTTATTTCGTATTCTGTAAAATACATTTCTTGAATTATTTTTGCTGTAGTGTTCCATATAGTCTTTACAGAACATTCTTTATAGTCTTCGCCATTACCCTTCTTCATATTAAAGGCGTAATCTTCGAGGATTTTCGCCAGTTCCATCACAGTAGTACATTTTTCCAGTTTATAATTTCTTACCATTAGAAACTTTGAGAACTGTGCCCAAATTGAGTTCTTGGATTTCTGTGTGTTAAGTGGAATATTTTCAGCTATCGATTTTTTTATTTCTTGGATAGATTCGCACCCAAATCTTGCATTTTTGTTTAAATTGCTCATTATTTTGTCTTTTTCAAACCAGGATGAGATTTGTCAGACTAACAACAGTTTTTACCCAAAATCTATCAAAATTATGCAGCTGAATAACCATCTTGTTTATTTTGTCTGGGTGTATATAATTAAAAGTTTTTCCACTAGAAAACCGGCCATTGCTATGATAATATTTTGCCAGTATAAAACACTCTAGTGAAATAGTATTTTTAATATTTTTAAACTAGAATAATTGCGAATTAAACAATTGTATTTGATGTTATTAGTTTATAAAAAATACTGCTTAACAGTGTTGCCATGTCAATGCACTCTAAATTAAAATTTGACAATAATCTAAGAATGACGGCCTACCATTCGTGTGCTCGCGCAAAATACTGTCAACATCAAAGACTTCTAAAATAAGTATTAGATCAGGAAGAAAAAATAATAACTACTTGTTATGTTTCACAAATTTAATTAGTTTTCTGACACGTGTTTCGGCCCTTTCGGGTCATTTTCAAAGAGATACAAGAAGATACTAAACTCTACGTGACATTACAAAGGTATATATATATCATATTATGGTAATTATAAACATGTCATAAAATTAAAATTAGAATTAGAAGATTAAATGGTCAACCGTGGGTTTTCCTAATTTTTAAAGGTACAGATACATATTTAGTCCTAAATAAGTGTGCTATTAAGAATTAGGGAAGCACCTGAAGGTATTTCGGTTTGATTATTAACAACATTACATTTGTTTTTTATTGCTTTTTTGATAGCTATTGTTTCTAGTAGATTTAGTTTTCTGCTTTTATTGTGTATGTAAAGGGTTTTCCAATAAGAACGATATGATTTTGAAACGATATGGTAACCATGGTAATAAAGTTATACCTGTCACCAGTTGTCAGTTATTGTCAGTAAACTATAACAATTTAATATGGCTAAATACGCGCTTCAAGAACGTTTGGTTATTATCCAAAAATTTTACGAAAATAGACGATCTTTTTTGTGAACACTTATCGCGCACTTCGCGAAAACTTTGGTGTAAATAATCGTCCGCCTTTGCTTGCCATTCGTCGGATCGTTGAGAAATTTGAAAATAATTTTACTCTTCACGATGTAAAAACACCAAGAAGACATCGAAACGCAAGAACTGTTGAAAATATTGCTCCTGTAAGAGCTAGTGTTGCAGTGGATCCAAATTTGTCAATTCCTCGTCGTGCTCAAGAGTTAAGGATTAAAAAAACGACAACTTGGCGTATTTTGAAAGAAGACTTGAATTTACACCCGTAAGAGATTGTTTTGACCCAAGAACTTAAGCCACTGGACCATCGTCGGCGCAGAGAATTTTCTGCTTGGAGTTTCGAACAACTTGAAAGGGATCCTAATTTTGCCAAAAAAATTATCTTTTCAGATGAAGCTCATTTTTGGTTAAGTGGATACGTTAACAAGCAAAATTGCTGTTTTTGGTGTAAAAACAATCCACAACAGATTCATGAGAAGCCTTTGTATCCGCTAAAGGTAACTGTATGGTGTGGTTTAATGGTATGGTGGCATCATCGGACCATTTTTTTTCCAAAATGAGGCAGGAGATGCAGTTACATTGAATGGTGAACGATATCGACAGATGTTAAAAAAAATTTTGTGGCCAAATTTAGATGCACTTGATTTGGAGGATATGTGGTTCCAGCAAGACGGTGCCACATGTCACACTGCTCATGAAACTATCGATATACTGCAAGAAAAGTTTGACGAAAGGATAATTTAATGGAATGCTGTTCAGTTGCCTCCAAGAAGCTGTGATTTTTACTCCTTTAGATTAGTTTTTGTGGGGCTATTTGAAATCTAAGGTTTATGAAAACAGACCACAAACACTTGATGCATTGAACATTGAACCCTGCATTCGTCAGATCACGCCCGATTTATTGCATAAAGTCATCGAAAATTGGGTTCGTCGAATTCGCTCGTGTACACGAAGTCGCGGAGGATATTTAAACGATGTGTTATTCAAAACATAAATGTGATCGACTATACTTTAAGATAATATAAAACGTTTTGTTGTATCTGAAATTATTTTAATTTTATTTCATTTTGAAATCATATTGTTCATATTGGAAAACCCTTTATATGGGTTTTATGTTGTTAGAGATTGAGTGATTGTCTTTAATGCAGTGATCAGCTAATCCTGTTTTATTTTTTTTAAATAGATGATTTGTGTTCTTTAAGCCTGGTGTCAAAATTTCTACCTGTTTGTCCAATGTAGATAGCATCGCAGTTGTCACATTCTATTTGGTAGACCCCACTTTGTAAAAGTTTGTTTTTAGTTTTTAGTTTCTATTTTAGCATTGGATATGTGTTTGTGTAAGTTGTTATTGTATACAAGTCAATAAAACAACTTACACAAACACTTATCCAATGCTAAAATAGAAACTAAAAACAAACTTTTACAAAGTGGGGTCTACCAAATAGAATGTGACAACTGTAATAATTATGACATTTTTTTTAATGATACAGTTTTTTTACAAGAATATCAATTACTATTTTCCTATTTTTTATGTAATAAGTGATTTTAATGTTCGTATTTAAAGCATTTTTAAGGTCGAGTTGTTTAATAAAGTTTTTAAAAGATTTTTGGTAATTTTAGTCTGTGTTTAAAATGCAGTGAATAGTTTCTTGTACTAAATTTTTTTTTAAGTTAATATCGTTCCAGTGTTGAATTTTTATGGTGGGTTTAATTTTAATTTACCTCTCCATATAATTTTATACAATAAAAAAAATGGTAAATTTTCTCGAATATTATATTATCAAAGCTACATTTAAAAATATTTTTAGTGTGCAGTGTTTTTTGATTTCAGGGATTAAGAGTTTTTTAATATAATAAGGAAAATTGATACCACTCTGTATAGCATAAAAATTAGTAAGTTACGTGTTAAAATATTAGGAATATGTTATAATATCGCTAAAGTTGTATTACTTAATACTCTTAGGAGAATTTTTCTATTTATAAAGTTGTAAAGGAATACCTGACGTTTATTTTAGTTTAATTTCCAATTACAAAAATCTACATCGCAATGTTCTTGAATCTTCAATGACCAAGTGATTTTTCGAATAACTGGCATCTTCTGCCGTTACAACTACTTATAAAATAACATCGACTCAATAAGGAATGCTATATCCACAGTCATTTACACAGCAAACATTTACATGTACAATATCCTGATCTTTATTAAGGGTCCATCATAGTTTTTAGGTCGTTTTCACTGCATTTATACCATTTACTTAAAACTTTTTATAGCTATTGGATTTATTTCAAGATATGCCTATTTACTTATTAAGAAATGCTAAAGTAAATTTTGTACATTTGATGTGTAGGCTAAAAACGAGCTCCAAAATAATTATTACCAAGCAAGAAATCCTATGGAATTTTACAATAAAATTTTCACTATAATAGAAGGAAAACATGACATGTTTTGCTACCATATAGTAGCTTTGCCACCTTACTTAGGGCACAAGCGTTATGTTTTCTTTCTAACACAATGGAAATCTTATACCAAATGTTTCGTGTCTCTTTCTGTTACCAATAATAGATATGAGATGAATTTCAACCAGGTAATCGCTGATTTAGGGTGGGTTGGGTATTATAAAACTTAACTGACAGATGAACGAAGGTTAACTTGTTAAATGACGTCACAGGTTGAAGTTAATATGAAAATTTCATAAATTTATTTTCAACCAATTAGAAGGCTCTTTTTTGTTTGCGTTGCCTATAGCGACGGGAGACTATCGCGATACTCTATAGCTTATTAACCTAATAAAATTAATAAGTGATAATTTTTCTGTCAAAAATGAAGTGCTTTATTTTTTATGGCAAACGTCGCTCAGAATAAAATCAAAATACATTTTGTTGCTAACTTATAATTTTTATTGAGAATAGGTCGTAGGTCTCATCATCTCATCATATTAAAAGAAACTCCAATTTATGAAATTTTCTTACAGAATCTCCCACGCTAGGGAGATTATAAGTGAAAATTTCAGAAATTTATTTTCAACCAATTAGAAGGCGATAGTCTATAGCCTATTAACCTAATGAAATTAATAAGTGATATTTTTTCTTAGGTATACTACTACGACTTAATTTTAATTCAAATGTCAAGTCATTTCGAACTGACAGGTAACAAACCCGAACAAACCAGCTAGTAACAATCAGTTTTTTAGTCGTACCCGTAATATTTATTGTTACAATAATATTGTGTAAAAAATGATTCGTTTTGATAATGAATCAGCAAGTTCGATTGCTAAAGAAATTGAGCAGTTAGTAACTAATTTTTATTACTAATATGTGAGAAACATTAAATAACAAATTTGTTATCTGAAATCCAATGTCTTTATAGTTTTAAATTCAAATATAACTTTAAAAAACATATTTTCGATGAGTTTCGTTTAATATGAAGCACTGTATTTTTACAATAGAAGTTGATTTTACTTGTTAGTAACTAAGGTTTATCACTAAAATTTCAGGAACATTAAAAGAAACTCCAATTTATGAAATTTTCTTACCGAATTTCCCACGCAGCAGAATTAATTCCCGATCATTTTTTTCTCGGTTTCACTAATGTTTTTGTTAATATAAAATTTCCCTCGTCTTCGACTCGGGATAATTTTCTATCAACAAAACCATTCGTGACCTTAAAAAAAAATATCGGTAATAATTCTGCTGCTAGGTAGATTATAAGTGACAATTTCAATGTTAACTTTATTGATAGGAACAAGTATCAATTGTTAACTGATATTAAAAATTAGTGAAATGACAGTTTTTGGTCGGTTTTGAAGACTTTTGTTGATACAAACATAACCTGTAATTTTAATTCCGTGTTTGTGTTTTAAATTCAGATCTCGTAATGTTAGCAGGAAATATAAATGATATATTTTTGAAGAATATTTTTGAAGAACTTTTAACTAACAATGAATATTGTGGAAGGCCTCCGACGACCAAGAGTTTTTGGAAAGAGAAATTATTTATATTGATGGCAGAGGTCCTAACCTGTTAGGTTAAAAAAATCTTTTTACTTTCATAGGTTATTTAGGACTTTATAAAACTGTCACTTTTTCTAACCAAGTTAACCTAATCGTTATAGTTATTTACCTAACAAGTGCGGAAAGTGGTCCTTTACCGCACGCGACGGCAGTTGCACGAACGACGCGAAGCGGAGTTCGGGCAAGCCGTTAAGGGCGGTAAAGACACTTTACGCACGTGGTAGGTACACAATTTTTCCTTCGAGCAATAATATTTGGAACAAAAATCAAATTTAAAAGAAAAAATTTATAAAAAGTAACAAATATTAATTGTTAAAAGCTATAAATATTTTTATATTATGCATTGCGCGAATGCAAGTACATCAATTGCATTTTTTGAATAAAATTAATACAGTGCGGTAAAGAATCTTTACAGCACTGAGTGCGGTAAAGAATCTTTACCGCACCGGTAAAAAAAAGAATTATATTACAAAATTAATACAAAAAGAAACAATATTTTTTAAAAATATTTATTACATACAAACATTATAATATAAAAATATAGCTAACGATAAATATTAAAATTAAATGTACAATTTGTAGCGCAATGCAAATTAAGTGCTGAGCGAGCTTGATTTTGTTCATCAGATGTAGTTGAGCAGTTTTTGTAAATTACAGAAGCGTTATTTTCTTGCGCCATGCATGGTACAGTAGATTGTTGTGACCTGAAAATTGCTAAAGGTGTAGGCGTTGGGTTGTTTCGTGTTGATAGACCAGGAGCATCCTCTAAAGTCTCTGTCACTGCTACTGACGTTGATGTTAAAGTTGAACACTGCTCAGTGCTTCTATTTGGGGTACTAGAGCTTTGCAGAATGTTTTGAGCAATCCTTTTTTTATTTTGCAAGGAATCTTCTATGTACGACTCTGCTACAGAGGTGGATTTCCATCCACCGTGCCTCTTAATGTTTGTTATGTTGCTGCCAGATTCTGCAAGCATAGTTGCCGATGAGACCAAAAATAGGTACCTAGTAAAAATATTCGTAATGATGTGATACTTATCGCCGTTAGTTGTGGTTAGCATCATAATGTAGTAAATTAAATAGAACATATTACGCATATAATAAAATTTACAAGAGTGCGGTAAAGAAATTTTACAGCATTGGGTGCGGTAAAGAAATTTTACCGCACTTACCGCACTGAGTGCGGTAAAGTACTACTTACGACATGAAAATGAGTGCTGTAAAGTGTACTTTACCGCACGCGAGTAGGAAAAAATAAAAATTAACTTTTGACTTTTTTAAAATACCCATCCTTAATTAGTTCAGTACCTCCAATCTCCAATTAAACTTACTTAAATTTACGGGAATTAAAAGGTTTGGGACACAAGGTTAAGACATCGGTTAACAAAAATCAGTAAAACATCATTACTATGTGATGATACTTTTTATGGCGTACTTATTTAAAGACGTTAATAAATAATTGCCTTAAAATAAATCGGTTTATAGCATAATAAAATAAAACTAATTTCAAACCGCATTTTCGTCAACTTTTTAGTTCTTTGTCGTTTATTGTCCTCATCAATAGCTTTTGAGAGCGTGACTTATGTTTGCACCATTTGAGGACATGCAAGTTTATTTAAGGAGTTATATGTGCAGTGTACAGGTATTGGATGTACAGAGATTAGGTATTCCGGTAAGGAAGACCTGTTACGGGTACATGCCAAGTTGACATGGAGGGATTAATAAAAGTATAGATATAAAAGTTATACTATCTATTATTTATATTCATAGTAGTTCCTTACATGGTGTCAGATTAAAATTAATCCAAAATGATGAAAGGAAAACGAAAGAGTCGAGAAGCCAACAAACATGTGGAAAATAATACTGAACAGAAAAATACAAGGGACGATATAGAAGATTTGAAAGTACAAGTAAGAAGTCTGCAAGAATTATTGGCTCAACAGCAATTAGCAGGTGAAGCCAATCAAAACCAATCTCAGTCAACCCAAAATAATAGGGAAATAATGGAGAAGGAAATAAAAAATGTACCACATCCAGATAAGTTTTCATTTAAAGATAGCGAGTGGGAGAAGTGGTTGCAGCATTATGAAAGGTACCGATCCGCTATAAATTTGAAAAAATGCTCAGAAAAAACACAAATCAACAATATTTTGTTATATATGGGACAAGATGTAGGAAACATTTTTGATCGATTAAAAAAAAAAGAAGATGATTTCCTGACTTATAATAGTCTCATTGCCGATTTTAATGAGTATTTTAAAAAGACTGTTAATATTTTATATGAACGTGCCAAATTTAATTTGAGGAATCAACTAGAAGGTGAAACTTCCAAAGAGTACATTGAAACAATAATTTTAATGGCTAAAAATTGTAAATATGGTGAAATAGAAAATGAATTGATCAGAGATCGACTGGTAGTAAGAATTTTAGATAGAAATCTTTCCGAAGCTTTACAGATGGATGCATCTTTAACGCTAGAAACAACAATAACAAAAATTAATCAAGCTGAATGTGTTAAAAAACAAAATTTGGAACTCACGCGACATCTTTCAATTCACAAAGACATAGACAGTGTAAAAGAACGTGACAGCTACAGATTTAAAGGGTACGAAAAATGTTATTCTAAGGAATGTTCTAGATGTGGTTCATCAAAAAAACATTCGTATGAAAGGTGTCCTGCTTTTAGGATTGTTTGTTCAAAGTGTAATATTAAAGGGCATTTTTCCAAATATTGTAAGACCAAAAGAAATATAAACGAGGTGAGAGATGCACTGAATTCATTAACAAGTTCGAGTTCGATGGGTTCATTAACAGAAGTTGATAGTAAAAGCAAAAATACCAAAAATTGTAATGAAATCAAAGTTATTGGATGTATAACTGAAGAATATGCTCCATATACTATAAAACTGAATATAAAAGGACAAATGGTTATTTTTAAACTAGATACTGGTGCGGATACTACAGTTTTATCTTACAATACTTACAAAAATTTAAAAGAAAAACCAAAACTTAAAAACACTAATGTAATGTTAGTTGGTGCTGGCACAAATTCAAGAATTGAAACAAAAGGAAAAATTAAAATAACTGCCGAGTATAATAAAACCATGGATAAAATCAAGATGTTTGTCGCTGAAACAAAGGAAAATCTTTTAGGCAGGCCTGCTCTTGAAAAGTTAAAAATTATTAAATGGAAAGATGGAAATTTAATAATAAACAAAGAAGTTAAAAATGTAAATTTGATTAGCAACCCACAAATAAAAAATTATGAAAACTATATTACTCGTTTGTTTCCTAATTTATTTAAAGGAATTGGAAGAATAAAAGATTTTGAATACAAAATAAGATTAAATCACAATGCTCAACCCTTCAGTGTAAGTGTACCTAGGCGAGTGCCCATGCCTTTAATGGAAAAAGTACGGCAAGAAATAAATAAATTAGTGAATGATGGAATTATCCAAAAAGTTGATCAACCTACAGACTGGTGTTCGCCCATTGTAGTTGCTAAAAAGAAGGGTGATGGAGTTCGAATTTGTGTTGATTACACACACCTTAATAAATTTGTCAAACGAGAACTTTATCAATTACCATCAGCCGAGGAGACTTTGGCGAAAATTGAAGATGGAATTTTTTTTTCAAAATTGGATTGTTCAAAAGGTTTTCATCAGTTGAGAATTTCGGAATCGTCAAAGTTATTGACGACGTTTATAAGTCCTTTTGGCAGATTTGCCTATAAAAGCTGTCCGTTTGGCATTTGTTCACTTCCAGAAGTTTTTCAGAAAACTCTAAATCAAATTATAGATACATGTGGAGTTAATTCAGTTATTGTTCATGCAGATGATATTTTAATCAGTGGGAAAAGTAAAGACGAACACGATAAAAATTTATTAACAGTATTAAAAAAACTTTCAGATTACGGAATAACTTTAAACATGGAAAAATGTACTTTTGGTGCCAGTAAAATTAATTATCTTGGATATATTGTGAGTGATAAAGGTATTGAACCGAATAAAGAATATATAGAATCAATACTAAAGTTCCCAAGACCAAAATCAGTGCCTGAAGTTAGAAGATTTTTAGGATTAACAACTTATATAACTAAATTTTTAAGTCATTATGCTGACAAAACATTACATTTAAGAAATTTGCTACAAAAAGATACCGAATTCATATGGGGACCCGATCAAGAAAAATGCTTCGCTGATGTAAAAAAGCTTTTAACTGAAGCACCAGTACTAGCAGCTTATAATGTAAAATACAGTACTAGAATTTCTGCAGATACATCTATGGTGGGGATAGGTGGAATTATTGAACAAAAACAGCCAGATGGAACTTGGAGACCAGTATCTTATTGTTCAAAATCATTAAGCAGAGCAGAACAAGGATATAGTCAAATAGAAAAGGAGACGCTAGGAATAACCCACACAGTTAATCGTTTCAGACAATTTTTACTTGGAAAACGATTTGAAGTTAGAACCGATCATAAGCCACTGGTTGAAATTTTAGTAAACAAACCACTTAATGATCTAACGGTGAGACTGCAAAATTTTAGAATGAAATTACTTATTTTCGATTATTTTGTTACATATATACCTGGCAAAGAACTTACCGGGCCAGACGCCCTTAGCAGAGCTCCATTACCGATTGGAACAGATGATATAGATATTTTGGAGGATCATTTTAAAACCATTGCAAGTGTGACGTTGGAGCAAGAATCCGAGTTACTTCAAGCCCAACAAGAAGATGTATCATTGAAGAAATTAAAAGAATTTATATACCAGGGATGGCCAGAACACAAAAATACCTGTGAGAATGACGTGCTACCATATTATAAATACAGAAATGAAATTTCAGTTTCAGAAAACATACTTACATACAATGATCGACCTATCATCCCTATAAAATTAAGAAGAAAATATTTAAAATTTATACATACCGGTCATTTAGGAATTACCAAATGTCTTTCAAGAGCAAAGAAAATGGTTTGGTGGCCAGGAATAACCAATCAAATTCGAGATCTGGTAGAAAATTGTGAAATTTGTATTAAGGATAAACCACTTGTCACAGAACCACTTTTAAATTTAGAAGTTCCTAGTTTACCTTGGTGGATAGTTGGGTCAGACCTGTTCCAATTTAAAAACAAGATGTACATGGTTGTCCAAGATTACTTTAGTTTATTTTTGGAAATCGTTTAACTGAAAAATACAAGAAGTGAAACTATTGTTTACATTTTAAGGAGTTCGCTAAATTGTACAATTTTGAGTGGAGATCTAGCAGCCCGTACCACGCACCATCTAATGGATTAGCTGAAAGCGCCGTAAAAACAGCGAAAAAAATATTGAAGAGGTCAGAAGATTTCTATTTAGGGCTACTGGCTTATCGTAATACTCCACTAAATTGTGGAGCAAGCCCTTGTCAGCTATTAATGGGAAGAAATTTAAGAGAGCAGATGGAAATTCCAAGATCCTTTTATAAAATGAAAGTACCAAATATGCAAAATATTTATGAACGAAAAGAAAAAGAGAAGAAGGAACAAAAATATTATTTTGACAAGAGACATAGGTCAAAACATATTGAGAAATTCGAAAAGAATCAAAAAGTATGGATAACAAATAGGCATGAAGATGCACAAGTTGAAGAAGAAGTAGCCCCTAGATCCTATAACGTTAGAACTCAGGACGGTCATGTATATAGACGAAATAGTAGATATTTAAAGCGCTTACCATAGTATAGTTTATATTATTTTAGTTAAAAGTATTATAAAGAAAGGGGGATGTACAGGTATTGGATGTACAGAGATTAGGTATTCCGGTAAGGAAGACCTGTTACGGGTACATGCCAAGTTGACATGGAGGGATTAATAAAAGTATAGATATAAAAGTTATACTATCTATTATTTATATTCATAGTAGTTCCTTACACGATGCATATTATTGACAATTTACGGGGTGTACAAACATAGTGTACTAACTTGAAAACCATCTACCGTAAGCAGAGCTGTCGGTAATTGAATTAAAATAATTGAAAAATCGTGCTCAATTGCAAATTTATAAACAGGAACATATCAGTAATGAAAATAAGAATTAGCATTTTTCATTCATCATAGAGAAGGGGCCCCTGAAAACGTTTGCGATTGGGGGAGGGGGGGCAGTAATTGAATTACTGTAATTGAATTACTTTTTAAAATAGTAATTGTAATTGTAATTGGTAATTGGTTTTAAGAAATCTGAGGTAATTGAATTACTTAAAAATAATTGAATAACTCCCAAATAATTAAATTACATAAAAAGTAATTTAATTAGTCCCAAATAATTCAATTAGAATAAAGGTAATTGAATTACTCCCAAATAATTCAATTACTAAAAAGTAATTTAATTACTCCCGAATAATTCAATTAGATTAAAAGTAATTGAATTACTCCAAATAATTCATTTCTTCAAAAATTTTCATAATTCCTTTACTTTAGAAAGAAAAAAATATTGTTTGGTTAAATCGCGGCTAAGGCTAACAGGAGGTTTCCTCGGGCGTAGTAGTAGGTATTAGTACCTACCTAGTTTTTTTTTTCAATTATTTTTTATTTTTCCTAATATTACGTTTGTTTTATTTCAACAAATAAATCATATTATATAAAAAAGATAGTTGTTATTATTGGTCAATTTGTTAAAGGTAAGTAGGTACTTATCAAAATTAGGAAATCAAGTTTAACTATAAATTTCGAAATTTTTTAAATTTCTTTCGATAACAAAGTGTGATAGTAGGACCTACTGCTATATAAAAAAATAATACCTTACCTATACAACTCTTTTTTTGTAAAATGTAAAAAAAGTAATTCCATTGCTCATATACTAATTCAATTTTAAAAATGTAATTCAATTACCAAACTGTAATTCAATTACCAGAATGTAATTCAATTATCAAAATGTAATTAAATTACTCAGAGTAATTTATTTGCCAAAAAAATGCCTATAATTTATAGATTCAGAGTAATTCAATTACTTCTAGGGTAGTTCCATTACTATAAAGTAATTGAATTAGTATAAAAGTAATTGAATTAAACTCAGTAATTCGAATGCGGTAATTGATCAAGGAATCAATTACTTTTAGTGGGTAATTGGTAATTTAAAAACATTTATCATACTGTTAGTAATTGTAATTCATGCCTTTTTCGGAGGGTAATGAGTAATTGTAATTGAATTACTTTTTAAGAGTAATTGCGACAGCTCTGACCGTAAGGCTTGCGAAAAAAAAATATTTACTACAGAAGTGACCAAGAGAAATTGCTTCTTGGTCGCTAGGGCGTGTATTTATAGTGACCAAACAAAAAACGGGATTTTCTCAAATGTCCTCATGGTAAACATACAGTGTGTCTACTTAAGTTGGCAACATATGGAAAACTTTTTTATTATTAACTTTATAAAAAAAAGTTATTCTTCGTAAAAAGTTCTGCATGGTCCAAAACCTAAAATGCAACCATCAGATGTTAAATTTTTTTAGTCGTATACGAGGTTTGTCAAAAAAGATGAATTTTGCCCAAGAGTAAAGTACCTTTATTTTTGACAACATCGAAAACTGTAATTATGAAAAGTTGTTTGGAATGTAAAACTATATGTTAATATGTAATTATATCCTTCTACTTAATTTTTTTTTTATTTTTATAAATTTTTCTTAAATTACGGATACCGAACATTTATCTTTAATGATAACCTCTCTGTTTCGTTCAGAAAATAATAAATCTCGAAACTAAATTTATATTTTTAAAAATTTAGTTAATACAGCATTAAAATAAAAATACGTTCAAATACATAAATGATACCTACATTTTAATCTAGGATGCACTGACAAGAATTGTTTAACAGTAACCTTTAAAATATCAGTTGTATTTATAACATTAAGTACTTAAAATAAAATTGAAATTGTGTTAATTGTGGGTGACAATTATTATTAATGTTGGGAATAACCGACTTATTTTAATAATCGACTACCGAGTATTCAAGTGTTTTTAAAAACCGGATGATTTATTCATACGACAAGACCAGGAGATTATGATAGACGCTTTGAATTCTCTTGTGATATGCAAGGAATGTGATTATTAAATATTAGATACCCAAACAACGATAACCCATTTTTTCTTGAATAAAGCAACATTTACATCAATAATAGAACAGTCTCTACTCAAAATTGCCGTTGGTGGAGTGATACCAATCCAAATTTTACCATCAAAACTCGGGACCAGTATTCATTCAAAACAAATGTGTGGTGTGGAATTTATGGAAATACAATAATTGGACCATTTTTCCCTTGAATCTTTAAATGCGGACCGGTTTTTTTTTTTTTAGAGAATGAATTAGATGATTTTCTTAACAACGTTCCCCTCCTTCAACGTCAACAGATATGGTTCCAACAGGATTTTACAACAGGAAAATTTTAAAAAAAATGCTCTGGGTAACAACGAACAAACCGGTTGCCAATACACCTTTTAAAACCGATTAGAGGGTATGTTAATTCCATTTAATTGTATAAATTAAGAATACATTTGACAACGTTGCTTCTTTAATATGACGAACCACAAGCTGTCGAAAACAGTTTCGATATTTTGTGGTTAAAAGAAAGTAGTTTTCATATGATAAATTAATACCAAGATCGTAATTTTATATTATCATTAAAAGCGATTTTTTTTAATAATAACACTGGCCGACAAAAAAATATTTTTTTGTTATAACACAAAGCTAAATAGCATCTTGTGGTAGAATGGACCTATCCAAATACGAAAATGAGAAAAAAAAAGTTGTAACACGTAACGTTTTCTTGTTACATTTATAGTACCACATTTAATTTTATAATATTTAATATCTATTGAAAAAATAATTTAAGAATTTTCTAACTGTGTATATCGACTGTATTTAAATTTTTACACCTACTAAACATACCTTACATCTAAGAAAAACACAAACATTAGAAATATTAACTGAACACACTAATTAAGTTTTATTTTTTCCTTTTATGAGGGGTCATATCTTCTCTTTTCAAAAACCAACAGTAATCACCCATCATGGCTGGATTCCATCGTCCTTGATAGCGAATTTCCATTGTCCTGATATCCTGGTGGAACCTTTTACCCTGCTCGTCACTGACAGGTCCCAAATTTTCAGGAAAAAATTACAGATTGGAATGGAGGAAGTGAATTTTTAATGACATTCGGGCACCAAGTGATTTGAATCTAAAAGTTCATCAACTAACTGTTGATAGTTTGCATCATATTGTTGCCTAAAAATCCCCTAACTATACTAACAAATGAGTTCTATGCTCTGAGTTCCTGCCGGGTAAGCTTCTCTGTAAAGTTGACATCGTCCAGCAATTTTCTGATTTGTGGCCCAATAAAAATGCCTTCCTTTAATTTGGCATCACTTAACTGGGGAAAGACTTGTCTTAGGTATTTAAATCCATCACCGTCTTTATTCATAGCTTTCACAAAGTTTTTCATGAGCCCAAGTTTAATGTGAAGAGTAGGCAGAAGGACTTTTTTGGGGTCTACAAGAGGTGCAAACTTAACATTTTGAGATCCCGGCTGAAATTCACTTCTTTGTGGCCAATCGTTTATTACATAATGCTGATCTACTGCACGACTGTCCCACAAACAAAGAAAACAGCAATATTTTGTAAATCCTCCCTGAAGTCCTACTAAAATTCCTACAGTTCAGGTAATTTTTCTGTTATAAAATGCATCCATTTTAACCGTCCCCTAATTAAATTGACTAGCTGCTAATGTAAAACGGTCTTATTAAGCTATTGAAAAATGGTATGTATTCGGGCTTTCCGAATATTTTTTCTATTATTAGAAGGGTATTTCCATTTTAAAAATAAAGAGCTGACCTGTGTTAGAAAAATCTTGTCGGCCAGTGTAATCAGCCCTTTTTTTATCTAATTTATATTTAGGAAATGGAAAAATTTTCCATAATAAACTACGCTTGCTGTAAAAAGCATGACGCACACTTCCTGGTATCACAATCCTTAATGATTTTTTGCTAATAACTTTGTGTATAACGGTTCATCCATAAATTCATTTATGTACAATTACTCGAAATTAAACACTCTTTCAGTTTTCCTTTCAAAAATTGTGAAATTTCGAGGATTCTAACGTGCACCATCACCCAAAAGTGTAACAAGTTTTAAATTGCTGATTTGTTTATTATGTAAATTTTGATTTTACAATAGAAATAGATCCAACAGTTATTTTACACTCTGATCAGCTTTAATTAGCTTAAATAACTCGGTTGTTTTTTGTTTTGTTTATAAAACAAAATAACCGTCGTATAATCAAGTTTCTAATTTGTAATTAAGTGCGAATAATATAATGTATCCAACATTGTAATATTCCCAAGCTGATTAAACCCATCACAGCCTTAAAATATCTTGTCGATATATCTGTTTATTCAGTGTGAATTTGCAACGTGGAATAAATTAGGTAAGTTCAGTAATATGACGATATGGATAATTTTTTTCCATGGTTCTTAACACGCTTTTATTAGCTTCACCTGTACGTTTGTATGTAACCATGTTTGTAACCGACTTCTTTAAACCAGATTTTGACCTACTTTAAACGTTTAGATTTAATTTAAATTTTGTAGACTTATCAAGAACCGCTGACAATACAATAATCTAATACGCAAAAAATTCTTCTGTCAAATTTTTACAGCTGTCAGGTATAAAACGAAGAAGCGATTTTGACTAAACAAATTATGGGGTCGTATAGTATTCGATGCGGAGACTTCGGGAAAAATAAGCAAAAAATTCTCCTGTCAAAATTTGACAGCTGTCAATATGTGAAACCGTTTAAAAAAATTATATTAATGAAAAAACTATAAGGTCGTATGTATATTGACGGTGGAAAGTTGAAAAAATACGTAAAAAATTCTCTGGTCACAATTTGACACCTGTCAATATGTCAGAATTTTTACAATAACCGATAGTAATGAAACAAATGTGGGGTCGTATAGATATTGTCGCTAAGAATAAAGAAAAATTTTTAAAAAAATTCACTTTAAACGAACAGATTTAATTTAAATTTTGTAGACTTATCAAGAACCGCTGACAGTACAATAATCTAATACGCAAAAAATTCTCCTGTCAAATTTTGACAGCTGTCAGGTATAAAACGAAGAAGCGATTTTGACGAAACAAATTATGGGGTCGTATAGTATTCGATGCGGAGACTTCGGGAAAAATAAGCAAAAAATTCTCCTGTCAAATTTGACAGCTGTTAATATGTCAAACCGTTTAAAAAAATTATATTAATGAAAAAACTATAAGGTCGTATGTATATTGACGGTGGAAAGTTGAAAAAATACGCAAAAAATTCTCTTGTCACAATTTGACACCTGTCAATATGTCAGAATTTTTACAATAACCCATAGTAATGAAACAAATGTGGGGTCGTATAGATATTGTCGCTAAGAATAGAGAAAAAAAAAATTCTACCCGTCAAAATAAAATTTTGACAATTTTTTTTTTAATTTTGAAAATTTTTGTCGTTTGTTCGGGTTTGTTTGGGTTTGTATGTATGTTTGTTTGTAACCGACTTCTTTGAACTCGATTTTGACCCACTTTAAACGGACAGATTTAATTTAAATTTTGTAGACTTATCAAGAACCGCTGACAATACAATAATCTACCTCAATCTACTCAAAAAAAATTTTTCTTAACAATAACTCAAACTAAAAAATGAAAAATTATAGTTTAAAAAAACTAAAAAACACGCTTTAATAATCATTAAGCAAACAAAAAGCGGAAAATAAATATAGTTTAAAATAATTCTTAAAATTCTTAATATAGGCAGAAAATAATAATGAACGATAAACATGAGTATTATAGTGAAAAAAAAGCGTGGGGCGCTTTGTGCTTTATTTTTCGTATATCGAGCACCCCACGCTTTTTCATAATAATACTAATGTTTATCGTTCATTATTATTTTCTGCCTATATTAAGAATTTCAAGAATTATTTTAAACTATATTTTATTTTTCGCTTTTAAGTTTGACTAATTATTAAAGCATGTTTTTTAGTTTTTTTAAACTATATTTATTTATTGAATATTTTTAAAGTGCATATTATTAAGTTATACATAAGTATCAAAAAACCTCGCACTTCCCTTATGGAAAATGGCCCTTGGTTAAATTTCCTAATTTTTTAGTATGTTGTAGAGAATGCCATTCTGATCAAAAGTATCCATGGCCACAACAAAATCTGTTGACCAGTTGTTAAGATACAGGGTGTCCAAGTTGCAAAATATTAATTTACACTACATTATAATATTTTCCTTGTTTATAATATTAATTCGTTTTGTTTTTTTAAATTTTTTTTGACCCTGTCGTAGATAGGATAGAATACTATAAATAGTCTAATTATTTTATTAAATACCGGGTTACTGACGAAAATTATTCTATATTTTTTGTTAAATCATTGTATTTTCGGCATTAAATTAAATGTCAACAAAGTAATACTCTATATGCCATTATCTTGGAGCAAGCTATCATATTTTATATTTTTTATATTTGTACAGGGTAACTCAAAAAAGGTAAAATTTTTTTTGTTATGTACTACTTGTCGCTTATTGCATGGTTACAAATATACAGTATGTTTCCGTAAGTGTGCACCATATGGAAAACTTTTTTATTATTCATTTTACGAAAAAAAAGTTATTCGTCATAAAAAGCTCTGTATGGTGTAAAACCTAAAATGCAACCATCAAATATCGAAATTTTCCAGCCATATACGAGGTTTGTCAAAAAATGTGAATTTTTCCCAAGAATGTGAATTTTTCCCAAGAGTAAAGTACCTTTATTTTTGACATTATCAAAAATTGTTATTAAAAAAGTTGATCAGAACTAAAAACCACGTCGAAATATGCAATAACACGCATTAAATTAATTAAATAATTAAAAAATTAAATAATTAATAAAATAATTTTTCAACATAAATGCGTATAATTGCATATTTAGACGTGGTTTTTAGTTCGGATCAACTTTTTTTAATAACAATTTTTGATAAACCTCGTATAATATGACTGGAAAATTTCGATATTTGATGGTTGCATTTTAGGTTTTAGACCATGCAGAGCTTTTTATGAAGAATAATTTTTTTCGTAAAATGAATAATAAAAAAGTTTTCCATATGGTGCAAACTTACGGAGACATACTGTATATAATTATCAAGGTTATACAGGGTGTTTCCGATAATACCTAAGCGATATGAATATAACATAAAAATGCTTGTATTTATAAATCACCAGGTATATTAAAAATGGATCGGTTAAATTTCATTATTTTTTTTATATTTTTTGCTAGAAGTGTCTTAATTACATGTTTACTATTGATTTTACTTTTCCTATGACCAGTTATAGAGATTTATAGTGTCGAACAGATCCAAAACTTAAAAAAAGCATATTATTATGTATAAAATAACAATTTTATTTTTATTTTTTATTTATTTAATTTATGTTATTTACTAGTACTAACAAATAATGCTAAAATTTTATTCCATTTAATTCAATTTATTTATGAATTTCCTGCCATATTAAAATAAACTTTAAATTTCCATTTTTTGGGGGGCTGTAGCTTCGTATTAAGTAGGACATAATTTTATATGAAGTTCTTACTTTATTTTTAACCAATCTAATCTTTTGAGACACCCTGTATGTGTAAAATGGGATATGGGTTTCTAAATGCATCAGCGCATTGAGTAAACTCCTCTCATGGAAATATCTGGAAGCGTTATGTACATATTTTTTATATAATAACCGCCGACATATTCTTTACGTTACGAATGGTATCCCTTTATACCGTGCGAGCAAAAATTATTGGCATCAAAGAGGGCTTGGATTAAAAAACGTAGGGCTTGGTTTAGATCACAATGATATGGGGACGATATATCTAACCAAATCTAGGTTAAAATTTTGTCAAATTCATATTATGATATGATATGCCAAACTAATGAGCAATAAAATAAGTAGACAAATACAAATTTATTTTTGTTGTTTACAAAATTAACAAAGTAAGAATATACAGAAAGAAAAAGGAAAATAATTACATAAATTGCCGAAATTGGCTACCGCCATGCTCCAAGCATAAATTCACACGTCTCTTCATATTTTTGAAAGTGTTGAAGTTGTATTTCTTGGAATACTTGCACTTTGTAAGGAAATAAATTTAGCTGTTTCTTAAGAATAGTCCTGCTTGTTCCATAAGACCTTCCCACTTCTTGGGACAGGCGTCTCAATTTGTTGGCGTATTTTGCATTATTTCACGAACGTTTGCAACAAGTTCTTTTGTTCTTACAGATGGTCTTCCTGCTCCTTTTTTGTGTTGTATAAAACCTGTTTCCCTAAACACAGCCACGGTTCTTTTCAGGCAATAATAAAAATGCCCAGCAATAAAAGCAACGTTGGGAAAATGTTCGTGAAAATCGTCCATGCACAAACCCGGATTGTATTGCCACTTACTATTTACTCTAACCCCGTTTTGAAAATACGCTTCAACCATGAATGTTTTGTGCTGTTTCGTAAAGCCCATTGTGTGAATTGTTCAAGAAATTGGAAAAATTAGCGATGAATCAAATTACTTGTAACGACTGTCAAAGATGAAGGAATAACTGATTAATTGTTAATTCAGGTAGTTACTGACACTCAACAGGTATTAAGCTCTACGGCTAAGCATTAAGTCCTTAGATGCAAGATGCAAGACCCTCTTTGATGCAAATAATTTTTGCTCGCACAGTAGATACCTTTGGTACCTATTACATTTGGTAGTGTACCTATTTCGTTTAATATTTTGTTAGAGAAGCCATTTATTCTAACCCAGTTCCCTTTATCATCTTGAAGCTCCGTTTTAAGAAGATATGCACCTTTTATAAACTTCTTATATTTCTTTATTCTTCTGATGATGAATGTTTATACGTTCGAAACATGTAGATAAATTACCACCCATTAGAGTTTCAGACTTAGAGGGTCTAATTTATTTCCTTTCTATTGGTCGTTAATACATCAATGAACAAGTAAATAAAACAAATTTAAAATAAATACGGAAAATGCATCATTGGTAATGTTAATATGAGATACCTCCAGCTGAAACTATTTGTAAAACATTATTAAATTGAAGAATACAAATATGTAACTTTAAGCAAAAGTCTCCAACAAAAGAGAGAAAACAATAAGCAAAAGTCCCCAACAAAAGAGAGAAAACAAAATTCTCGGTTTGCAAACTCCTTAACGGAAGAAAAAGCTTAATCGGGGAGAAATTTTTTCTTCGTTGATAAACACGCAAGGATCTTATAATTTTCTCGACAATGTATTGTAAAATCTGGCACAATTATATGTACATTGGTAAACTTTTGTTCATAGATGTTCTATGACGCGGTACAAGAAGTATATTATTATCTAGTGGTATGGCTATATACTGACTATTACAATAAAAATATAATTTACTATATACAGGGTGTCCGGGAAAATGTGGGAAATCTCCCGGATATGAAAAAAATAACACGTGAAAAGAATACTACCAGTTCATATAAACTTCTTTCGTGTCGGCCTCCTCTTCGGAGATATGGGCTCCCAAAGAGCTCCCACGGAATTAAGTTTTTGACACATAATTATTAAACCAACAGGTATATTTAATTTTTTTTTTCATGTGATGTATACCAGGTATGACCCATCAAATTACTGTCCCAGAAAGTGTTGCGAATTACTCGCAGCTGCAGGGACGGACTAGCTGTGACACTAATGTGCCCATTTTTTATTACGCCCTGTATGATAGAAACTTTTGACAACGTTTTTTACATACCTTTAAATTGGCTAAACATTAATGCCTGTATGCTCCGTTTTAACGATAAGTTCAACTTTATAAAGTCATACTTAAAGTTAAGATAATCTTTTTTATGCGTCGCATCTAGATTACGTTGTCTTTGTAATTTGTAAAGGAAACAATACATTTGGCAACGTTGAAAAATTTAGTGATTTTCTTTATTTTACTGTTTTCTGCACTGATATGTCACGAAGCTTTTCTGTGCTTATCCTATTCCTAACAACCTAACCTCACATTTACCGCGTCTTTGCGATTTCCGGCGAATTTGATTAAAATCAAAAGTTTATTGTTGTTATTCCTTTTTATTTCAACAAAATGGGTGAAAATGACGAAAAAAAAGACGCAAACATATATTATAGCTATTTAAGATATTATTATGTAAAAGTATGCCTAAAGAATTATCGCTGTACTTACAAATCATTATTAAATTCCTATAAATGTTCAATTTCTTGTAACATTGCACTTGTAAAACCGTGTTCTTTCGTAAGCAAAATCGACGGAAAAACGATAAATTGTCCAGAGTATCAAAATACTCTTCTCTACATCGTATTGTCTGCGTGGGAAACCCATTTCAATTATATCGATAACATCAAAATAGTCTTCCAAGAAGATAGCGAAGCACTTCCATATATTTTTTTAAAAGTTGAAGCAAAACAGTTTAGTATTTTTATTCAAGCACAATCTTTTGCATAAATACAAAAATTCTTAAATGTTAATGTTATTTCTTGTCAGATAATGACAGTAATAACATAAGTCATACAACTTCTTAAGTCCAAGAACAAAATTAAGAACGACTTTTGCTTGTTTTGTTGTTCGTGGATAAGAATTTTGTGACTTAAGTCGAAAAGTTCCACTAAGTAAGAAATTATGCTAACGGTGCATACGGCCATAAGTACTTCATTCATGTCGCTAATCCTAACCGTTTTCGGAAAAACGTCATTTTATTGCCATCATGTATTTAGCGTATTTCGAAAAAAGAGACATCTTTGTCAAAAAATAAAAATTTAAACTTTACCTGCTTAGTTAAAAACTTCGTAAGTGGGTTCAACATGGGCTCCGTGAGGTTTTTTTTTATCATAAGATTGAAGGTTTAACATTTGATAGGAACAAAGAAGTATCTTTTATCGAAATACGCTAAATATATGATGTAAATACAATGACGTTTTTCCGAAAACGGTTAGGATCAGCGACATGAACGAAGAGTACTTAATTTTTAGTCAATAGTTAAAGGTATTTAAAAAACGTTGTCCAAAGTTTTTATCATACAGGGAAAGGGTAAAAAAATGGGCACATTAGTGTCATGGCTAGTCCGTCCCTGCAGCTGTGAGTAATTCGAAACACTTTCTGGGATAGTAATTTTAAAAGTCTTACCTGGTATACATACACATAAACAAAAAAATTGAAATATACCTGTTGGTTTAATAATTATGTGTGAAAAACTTAATTCCACTGGAACTCTTTGGGAGCCCATATCTCCGAAGAGGAGGCCGATACGAAAGAAGGTTATATGAGCTTGTAGTATTCTTTCCACGCGTTATTTTTTATATCCGGGAGATTTCCCACATTTTCCCGACCACCCTGTATATAAAGCTGAATGTATCAAAAATAAACGTGTTTATCCGAAAAACAAATCTATTGAACTATGAGCCAAGATATGAAACTTTAAAATGTTTAAATAGTATCAACTTGACCAAATGGTGTGAATTTCTAAAGGGTGGTCGCCAGCGAAGCTAGGACACGGAAACTATACCGTCTCGAGTCGATGTTATGTGATAGCGCGACCCAGCGAGACTATTAGTTATATATATGACACCAAGGGTTCCTCTTGCATGGTTCAGTTTAACTTAAGAGGTACATGCACCGTCAACCTTTACCTAATATGCTATACCTACTAACCTTTTTTCTCGCTTTAAACGAAATCCAACAAAATTGATATACAAAACACTTTTCACAGTCAATAGGCACCACTAAAACTAAATCAGTATTTGATACTATTTACAAATAAAACTAGTAAGTTCACTATAACATAAAAAATTCAATGGAACTAATGGCGTTATCAAAATGTTTTGTAAGTACCGGTAAAACTCGAACAAAACGAAAAAAACCAAAGCAAAACGCGGAGAAAGGTAAGAATTTCATTCACCGTATGCGATGCAGCTAAGCCGACGAAGAACCAAGCACATGTGGTTTCTTCTTGCAGAAGAAGTGGATGGATTTCTTTAGTTCTTCGATAAGAGAAGGTCGCCCAGCAAACTGGATGATTTTTACTCTCTCTCAGCTGTCGTTCGCGAAAATTAAGGCTTATTTGCCCTGTTACTAATCTTTTAGTGCTTCCTCGTATTTGGAAGAATATTTCTTTAATTTTTAAGGGATCGTCTTTTTTAACAAGCTTTTATTAGCTTCACCTATAGGTATGTCTATTTGTATGTATGTAACCGACTTCAGATTTAATTTAAATTTTGTAGACTTATTAAGAACCCCTAACCATACAATAATCTACACGCAAAAAATTTTCCTGTCAAATTTTGACAGCTGTCAGGTATAAAACGAAGAATCGATTTTGACGAAACAAATTATGGGGTCGTATAGTATTCGATGCGGAGACTTCGGGAAAAATAAGCAAAAAATTCTCCTGTCAAAATTTGACAGCTGTCAATATGTCAAATCCTCGGTCAAATCATTTAAAAAAAATGATATTAATGACAAAACTATAAGGTCGTATGTATATTGACGGTGGAAAGTTGAAAAAAATACGCAAAAAATTCGCAACTTGGTTCGTTATACAGTGTGGCCAGTAAAGTCCGCATCATATAGGATTTTTTTTATTAATAACTTTATTCGAAACTTGACTTTGGCATCAAGTTCTGCTTCGATCGAAATAAAAATTAAGCAAAAAAATAGTAGTCACGTGATTCGCATTATCTGTCAAATCTTATTTTTTTCCGAAAAATAATTCAAAAGTGGGGTTATTTATAAAAATATCGATAAAAGTTATTGGAAACAGTTTTTTTAAATGCAGTTTCTAGCCCACATGCAAAATTTTAGCTGCATAAGATAATTTTTATTTTAAAACCATATTTTCTAAATTGCACCACTTTTGCAAAATAAGACTCAACGCAACCTACATAAAACTTCTTAGTTTTAACAATGCTTTATTTCAAATACATTTTCTTTAAAGTAGCGCCATATTAAATGTGTGTTTTTCTTCAAAATCAAAATTGGGCTATTAAAATTTGGTCGCATGTGATGCAAAGTTGATCTGTTTTTGACCCTGTATAAGGTAACTTCATAAAATAAGTGTTTTTGAAAACGTTGTTTGTGTCTGAACGTAATACATCTTAATATTAAGACAAAAAAGACTACAGTGTCATCAAAGTGTTCATTAAGTGGAAAATAAATTTTAGTGGTGGGTAAAAAATCAAAATTATCTTACGCAGCTGAAATTTTGCATGTGGGCTAGAAACTGCGTTAAACAAAACTTTTTCTAATAAATTTTTTCGATATTTTCAGAAATAACCCCACTTATAAATTATTTTCCGGAAAAAATTAAAATTTGACACATAATGCGAATTACGTGACTACTATTTTTTGCCTAATTTTCATCTCGATCGAAGCAAAACTTGATGCCAAAGTCAAATTTCGAATTAAGTTATTAATAAAAAAAATCCCATATGATGCGGACTTTACTGGTCACACTGTATACATTATACCACCGAATACATAGCTATTACTTATAGCTATATTATAATATTCTCTCTGATAATACATTCCACTTTTCCTGGTATCTTCTGACAATTTCTTTAGGATCTTAATGGAATTATTTATTTATATACAGTGAGGACATAAAGTCTGGAAAACTACCTTTTGCAAGTAAACGAAGCACCTGAATACAAAACGCTCGGACACGTCGATTTTTATGTTGAGGGGGACATCCTTTGCGTATATTGTCAATTTTGTTACTTAAAGCCCCTAGGAGGGAGGGGGGGGGGGGGGGGGTAAGATCTAAATCTTAAATGGATAACCCTATTTTATATAATTTTTTTGGATTCTACATAAAATTCTGAACATTTTTTAATAAAAGCATTATTAGTCTATACTTAACAGTTTCCGAGATATTGACTCTTGAAAATGACATTTTTGAACTTTGACAGCGTCTAGCTTTCTAACTGTGCGTCTTAGAGCAAAACGGCTTACATGCCCTATCTTCGATTTTTATTATCTTTCCAATAGTGTCAACTTCCGGTCAAACCGGAAGTACTATATTTCTTACATCCGGTTTAACCGAAAGTTCACACTATTGGAAAGATAATAAAAATCGAAGATAGGGACATGTAAGCCGTTTTGCTCTAAGACGTACAGTTAGAAAGCTAGACGCTGTCAAAGTTCAAAAATGTCATTTTTCAAGAGTCAATATCTCGGAAACTGTTAAGTATAGACTAATAATGCTTTTATTAAAAAATGTTCAGAATTTTATGCAGAATCCAAAAAAATTATATAAAATAGGGGTAACCATTTTAGATTTAGATCTCCCCCCCCCCCCCTCTCCCTCCTAGGGGCTTGAACTAACAAGATTAGCAATATACGCAAAAGATGTCCTCCTTGAAATAAAAATAGACGTGTCCGAGCGTTTTTTATTCAGGTGCTTCGTTTACTTGCAAAAGGTAGTTTTTCAGACTTTATGTCCTCACTCTATAGGTAATTCATTATACATCACCCAGACGTGTTGAACCGCTAGACAAGCCTTAAAGAGAGTTCGATGGATGTAGCAGCCTCAGGCCATTATTTATTGACTTATATTTATTTTAGTTAAATTGTTTTTTATAATGTGACTCGTACACCTATTAACATGTGTTTAATGGGCTGGCGTAACTTTCTTCTTGTTGAACGCTACTATGTTGTAAATAAATTTGGTTAAGTGCTAGTTGTCTTGTTCACCAGGAGTACCTACCAATCGAAATAGTTACCGACGCGGCGCGGCGTACGTACTTAGGGAAGAACTCGACCATTTATATCAAAAGCTCGATCAAAAGTCGCTGCAAAAATCAATAATTATTATTAGGTCTGCAAAATAACTCTGCTTTTTGTTTCTATCTAGAATAGTAATTGCTAGAGGTAGCATCAAGTGAAATTCATAGAGGAAATTACATTTTATTATCCAACATCTCCTCCCTCCAGATAAGTGGTTTTAAGTAGTGTTGGGATCACTCGAGTGAAAAATAACCATCACTCGGTTTTTTTCAATCACTTGAATAATTCGGTTATCATCCTCTCAGTCTAAATATCTGGGCAGTGTAATTGATTATTCAAGTGACTTATAAAAACCGATCATTCCCATCACTAGTTTCAAGTCTACTACAGTGTAACCAGTAAAGTCCGCATCATATGTGATTTTTTTTATTAATAGCTTTATTCAAAATTTTACTTTGGCATCAAGTTCTGCTTCGATCGAGATGAAAATTAAGCAAAAAAATAGTAGTCACGTGATTCGCAGTATCCGTCAAATTTTAATTTTTTCCAAAAAATAATTCAAAAGTGGGGTTATTTCTGAAAATATCGAAAAAAGTTATTAGAAAAAGTTTTTTTTTAATGCAATTTCTAGCTCAGATGCAAAATTTCAGCTGTATAAGGTAATTTTGATTTTTTATCCACCAATAAAATGTATTTTCCGCTTAATAAACACTTTACTGATGACACTGTGTTATTTTTGTCTTAGTATTAAGGTGTATTCCTTTCAGACACAAACTACAGTTTCAGAAACACTTATTCTATGCAGTTACCTTATACAGGGTCAAAAACAAATAAACTTTGCATCACATGCGACCAAATTGTAATAGCCCAATTTTGATTATGTAGAAAAACACACATTTAATATGGCACTACTTTAAAGAAATTGTATCTGAAATAAAGCATTGTCAAAAAGTTTTATGTAGGTTGCGTCGAGTCTTATTTTGCAAAAGTGGTGCAATTTACAAAATATGGGTAAAAAATCAAAATTATCTTATGCAACTGAAATTTTGCATGTCGGCTAGAAACTGCATTTAAAAAAACTTTTTCTAATAATTTTTTTCGATACTTTCAGAAATTTAAAATTGAAATTTTTAAATTACTTTTTGGAAAAAATTAAAATTTGACAGATAATGCGAAGCACGTGGCTACTATTTTTTTAGCTTAATTTTCATCTCGATCGAAGCAGAACTTGATGACAAAGCCAAATTTCGAATAAAACTATTAATAAAAAAAAATCCATATGATGCGGACTTTACTGGTCACACTGTAGTCACTGTATATGAAAACAACCGCGACTTTTTCGAAAAAATATACTCCACCAGGCTTGAGGGGGAAGAACTTAAAAATAAAATGTACAAACCGGAACAAACCCTAGGTGTGGTAATCACCATACAAAAGCAGTTATCCTTGCTCTTATAGTCAAATATTCTGCCCTCCTTAGATAAAACGTCCTAACTACATTTTTTTCATTTTTGGCTTTTCTGCATAGATTTGTAGGTCTATATCATATTTATCTATTTCCCCAAGTAAGAACGTCCTAGCTTTACTTTATTCTAGCCAGAATTACTTAAATTTATTGTCCTATGTTCAGAAATAATGACTATCCAAACACAAAACGTCCTATCTATGATTTACAAGAATAAAACGTCCTAAGTCAACAGTTAGGATGGTTTAACCTAGAATTGATGAGAACAACATTTTAGTCACTTACAAACGCAAAACGTCCTATATATGATTTACAAGAATAAAACGTCCTTATGTCAAAAGTTAGGACGGTTTAACTCTGTGGATATTTGCCAAAAGCTGACATGTCAGTTTTTTTCAATATAAGGATTACATCGCCTTGATATGTCATAAAGTTTAAAGTTTTATATGGCAAAACATGATATCTTAATCTTTTAAACTGAGCATGCGCCGGATCGAGTCCTAATATGATATGTTTCTGAACTCCACTTCTGTTTTTGCCAAAACCTGTTATGTCTGTGACATATCATGTTCAGTCAGTTTTAATCGAAAGGTAGACAAAGACATGTCAAGTTTTGACCCTTAGAATATTAAAGGTTTTGTTGTTTAATAAGCCGTTACAGACAGTTGATGTTTATATTTTAAAGTAAAGTTTGGCTTGTTTTTTACTTAATAAAGAAAATTAAAATCTCGCAGCGGACAAGTTTTTTTTAATGACATTTTTTATTAAAAAATAAAAAGGTGGAATGTAATGTTGTGTAAATCTTGTTTTTTTTATACCTACTTTTGTAATAAAGATATTGAGTCATAAGCCACTTCCCCAATTATTGATATGTCAACCCCCATATTTGGCAAAAGTTGGTATGTCATTCAAACTCTATTTTCTCTCAATTTTTAAATAAAACATTAACTTTTCTCTAAAAACTGGATATTTTTAAATAATGAAATTTAATCAAAAACAATATCATTATGTGGAAAAAGTTTTCATGTAAAAATCGATTTGTCAATAACACAAAAACTTTAAAATGGTTTCCCTTAAAACTATTAAAAATGACATGTCGGCTTTTGGCAAATATCCACAGAACTGAGGATCCTTGTTTAGTTACTTTTTAACGCTGTAAAGAAACTAGGCAATTGGGCCTAACCTAACCTAAAATAAATTCGATCTGTCATGCAAAATAAAATACTATTACAATATATTATACAATTATATATTATTATACAAATTAAAATATTTGTTTCGTTATTTATCAGGCGTTACATAGTTAAAACGTCCTAAGTGTAATTTTTTCCTAATATATCCAAATCTAATAAACATTCACTTTTCTCTCTTCTTGCACTAAGTAACTAATTCATAAACTAATCTCATGACAAAGTAATAATCAACATTTTGCTCAAAACGTGAACGGCATAATTGAATTTATAAACTGTCAATTATCTAACTTTTGTCAAATTGTTAGTTAGGACGTTTTCTTTAAGGAGGGCAGTATTGTGGTACGACCTACGTTGTATTTATTTCCAGGTTCTTTTAAACTTTTAAAGATTGGTACAACGGTAAAGTTATGTCAGGTTTTAAAATTTTCTAGCTTCAATATTTTTCTGACGATTTCCCTATGATGCGGTATTCCGCTGCCAGAAAATAAAAATCAAGAAGTATAAAACATATACAACAATATAAAACAAACTATTCATTATAAAAGGATTTTAACCATATGCAAGTTGTTAATATTTTAATCAGATATTAAATACCATAAAGCATACTTAATTATTGCATTTTATGTCTCCTATAACTTAGACCGTTTGCACCAACACATGTCTGCGACAACAATAAGTATATAGTACTGTTTTACCTTTTGTTGCCAATTACGTCTGCGACTATAATAATACTGGTAACAATTAACCTTCCTAAAACCCCTCTTTTTTAATGATTATTTTGATCTTTGACCACACACTGGTTACCTACTAAAATCAGATCCGGTCTTATCGTGCGGGGCTTACCATTAGCAAAGACATACTTTCAATTTTTATTTTCTTTTATTGCATTTAATCATACTATCCAAATAAAATCCGTAAGACAAATATGACAGGCCTATGCAATTTTGACATGAAAGAAAAGGATATGTATTTTATCGTATCATTGAAGATTAAGTCATTTTTATATGATATATTTATTAATAATTATTAACATCATAAACATACTAAAACCTACATAAAACCTTAGTTACTCATAATACATTAGTTACCATAATTTAATATGTTAGTTACGAAAGCATAATACGTTAGATACCAAATAATATTAGAACTATTTTTCATGAACATTTAAAACAATATTTTGACAGTTTTCAAATTTGATGGATACACCTTTGTCTTTAACGTCCACGATCTTAGGTATGCCCTCTGAAGACTGATTGATGACCGAGAAAGCACTCCTTTCGATTTCGTGCGGTTCCCCAGTACCTAATCCACTTATGCCGGAAACATCGCCGATTTGAATTTTGTGAGCAATGGAAACTTTCTTGGTAACACTTTCTTCTAAATACCCTCTAGCAACCTTCGACGATTCCCATCCACCAAGTTCTTGTAGTTCTAATATATCTCCTCCAGCATTAACAAGAAAATTAGCCGAAGATCTTCTAACGCAGTGACCAGTATACAAATTAGGATTTTCAAGTAAGAGATACTCAGCTATTCTTTGAGGTATTTTAGAGAAGAAATGAATGCCGCAGGGCTATACCGTACATTTCCCTTTTCTATATGATACAAACAATCTTTGGTGAGTGACATGGTCTGGCCTTAACATTGCGTACTTTTTAAATGAAAGCCCAGTATTGACTTCGCCGTCAAATATCACAGCGATAATACGTTTCTTGTGGGTTTTTGAGTCGGGAATAGTAACAATAAGCTTGTCCTCTAAAACGTCAACATCTTCCGTGGTCATCTTCGCTAATTCATTAGTTCGACAGGCTCCTCCAATTCCAATTAAAAAAGCCACTTTCCTCATTAAAAACTTCTCGTCTGAGGCAGAACACACAAATTCGTTGACTTGTTCTCTTGTAAATACTTTCGATTTTTTTTGCTCTATATCCAACATTTTTCTTCTTGATGAACGTATTAAGGCGCCGTATTTGTCGATTTCCACTTCTTCAGTTCTAAAGTCGCTCGTAACATGAAATATTTCGGCCATAAGGACGAAGCAGAGTATTCCTCAGAGAGTTTTGAGAAATACGCTAGCAATACCGTTTTTTTTGCACCTTGAACATGTACTTTGTTTCGCCACTCACAAAACTGCCGATATTCTTTTTCATAATGGATTTTAGATTTGTCCGGAAGCAAGTTCAACCTTATAATGTTGGCTGCAGCTAATATATCGTCAGGAATATCAAAATCTTGCATAATTTTATTGATGACTTTTTGAAATGCCAAAATGAAATGTCAAAAACCTTGTTTTTATTTTCGCATCGCCGTTGTCAATGATACGATAAAGCTTTGAATATAACTCGATTATTAGCGATTTAACACCGTCTCGGACATTGCGGGTGACTCGGCTGTCGCCTCGTCACCTAGCAATGTCCTCGACTATTATAAATCGTATAATAATCTCGTTATATTAATAGCTATAATTTTAAGCGATTCAGAAAAGTTTGTACCTGCCACCTTCGTCTTGATTTAAAGTTGTCAGTTTTGTGACTTTGACAATTTATTTAATGTGGCAATATGAACGATAAAAAGCAATTTTCTGGTTTTTTGCATCCCCAAGCAAAAAAACTGGTGCTTAATTTAATTATTTTAAGAATGAAAAAGAGAAAGTGAAGATTCGCCAACCAATAGGCAGGAAACCGTAGCAAAGGCACTGGGAATTAGTTTAAGGACCATGCAGAAAATTGTGCATGAAAGAAAGCATAATGTAATACCGAAGAATAATAAAAAATGTAAACGAAGAAAGCCAAAAACTGAAGATTTGAACGAAAATATTAAAATGGGAGTTCGGAACGTGATTTATGATTTATGTATACAGATCAAAAACCAATTTAACTCTTACAGTTTTAAAAGAAGATATAAAAATCGAGGTGGTTTGGAAATCGGACTAGCATCGTTATCAAAATTAATAATAAAGTTTGGTTTTCTCTATAAAAAAGACGGTAACCGGAGATTTTGATATGAGCACAAATATTGAGTCAGCGTGTTCAGTTTTTAAAAAAATATACGGAAAATTACAAATCAAAATTTAGAAAAGTAGTATTTTTAGACGAAACATGGATATTTTCAAATGGAAGTGGTTCAAAATCTTGGCGAGATGATTCTGTGAAAAGCATGATAAGAATAAAGGGATGTTGCACGGGAAAGTGGTTCATAATTTTACATGCCGGTTCTGTAACAGGATAGTATGCTCCAGGTGCAAGGTTAATTTTTTCTTTCACATCAAAAAGTATCATGACAACATGAATTGCGAAAGGTTTCAAAATGCCAAATTTAGATGAACTGTCTTTATTGTATTAGACAATGCATCATATCATTCAAGAATTTGAAATAAACAACCCAGTTGATTTTGGCGAAAAAGTGATATCATATATGAGTGGCTTGAAAAACACAACCAAAATCCTTTACCAAATATGTTAAAATCCGATCAATGGCAAAGTCTCTCAAATCACCCAAAATGTATATGAAATATTGCGTAAATATGGCCATGAGGTTCTACGACTGCCGTCATATCATTGCCAGTTTAATGCGATATAATTAATATGGGCTGGGCAGAAGTACCTACTGGAAGAAATCGGTGGAACATATAGAAAAAATAATAAGGAATTGGTGGGATCGATAACAAGTTAGTATAAGATGTCGAAGTAGTGCCGATGATCATTGCTCCATTCGAGGACGACTCAGATGACGAGGACTTTTCAGAATTTCCAAGTGATATAGACGTTTTTCTTTGTTTACATTTTTTAGTATTCTTCGGCGTTATATTATGCTTTCTTCCATGGACAATTTTCTGTACAATCCTTAAATTGATTACCAGTGCTTTTGCTACTGTTTTCTATTTATTGGTTGACAAATTACCATTTTTTCTTTTTATTTCTTGAAATAGTTAAGCGGATTAAATTCCATAGTACTTTTAGCTTAGGTAATTTTATTGCTAAAATAAATGACACTGTTTATTACATACACCTTTGTCTTTAACGTCCACGATACACCTTTGTCTTTAACGTCCACGATCTTAGGTATGCCCTCTGAAGACTGATTAATAACCGAGAAAGCACTCCTTTCGATTTCGTGCGGTTTCCCAGTACCTAATCCACTGCCGGAAACATCGCCGATTTGAATTTTGCGAGCAATGGAAACTTTCTTGGTCACACTTTCTTCTAAATACCCTCTAGCAACCTTCGACGATTCCCATCCACCAAGTTCTTGTAGTTCTAATATATCTCCTCCAGCATTAACAAGAAAATTTGCCGAAGATCTTCTAACGCAGTGACCAGTATACAAATTAGGATTTTCAAGTGAGAGATACTCAGCTATTTTTTGAGGTATTTTAGAGAAGAAATGAATGCCGCAGGGCTGTACCGTACATTTCCCTTTTCTATAGGATACAAACAATCTTTGGTGAGTGACATGGTCTGGCCTTAACATTGCGTACTTTTTAAATAAAAGCACAGGATTGACTTCGCCGTCAAATATCACAGCGAAAATACGTTTCTTGTGGGTTTTTGAGTCGGAAATAGTAACAATCAGCTTGTCCTCTAAAACGTCAACATCTTCCGTGGTCATCTTCGCTAATTCATTAGTTCGACAGACTCCTCCAATTCCAATTAAAAAAGCCAGTTTCATCATTAAAAACTTCTCGTCTGAGGCAGAACACACAAATTCGTTGACTTGTGCTCTTGTAAATACTTCCGATTTTTTGCAATTTATATCCAACATTTTTCTTCTTGATAAAACGTATTAAGGCGCCGTATTTGTCGATTTCCACTCTTTCCTTCAGTTCTAAAGTCGCTCGTAACATGGAATATTTCGGCCATAAGGACGAAGCAGAGTATTCCTCAGAGAGTTTTGAGAAATACGCCAGCAATACCGTTTCTTCTCCACCTTGAACATGTACTTTATTTCGCCACTCACAAAACTGCCGATATTCTTTTTCATAATGGATTTTAGATTTGTCCGGAAGCAAGTTCAACCTTATAATGTTGGCTGCAGCCAATATATCGTCAGGAATATCAAAATCTTGCATGATTTTAATGATGACTTTTTGAAATGCCAAAATGAAATGTCAAAAACCTTGTTTTTATTTTCGCATCGCCGTTGTCAATGATACGATAAAGCTTTGAATATAACTCGATTATTAGCGATTTAACACCGTCTCGGACATTGCGGGTGACTCGGCTATCGCCTCGTCACCTAGCAATGTCCTCGACTATTATAAATCATATAATAATCTCGTTATATTATTAGCTATTAAAACACTTAAGAGCCAATTTTGTCTTGCAGACATTTTGGCTGGGCTTGATTTGCAATTTAAGCCCCCCCCCCCCCCCATTTATTTATCCCTTGATAATTTTCTATATCGAACTTTTGATAGAAGTATTTGTAAGAACGAAATTGAAGTAAGAGAATAATTGGATATTTATATTGTTCGGTCTTTAAATTATTAGAATTTAAGGTTGTTACTGTTTTTCTTTATTAACTGCAATCGTCGGGTTTTTCTACTGCGCCTTATCGACAACAAGCACCATGAGCTAACATTCGGATTGGTGAACCGTAATCGTAGCTCGGCGCCGAGGTCGTCTGATCAATTTGCAATTTGACCCAACTTATTGATGTCAATACACCAATTCAGCGTTTGGAAATTATTCCATTATCAAATATTTTTAGCGCACCTTCAATCGACTTCCGGGACCGTAGATATAGGATAAGTAGAAAACAATATTTTCTATCAATTTTCTTGATTTAAATATCAATAGAGAAAATGATAGACACGTTTTCCATAAACTATCTCATACTGATACTGTCATACACAACTCTTCGTGCCACCCTATACAACACAAATTAGGTTCTTTACACAGTATGATCCATAGACTAGTAACTCTCCCTCTAAATAAAATCAATTTTCAAAAAGAACTAAACATTATTAAACAAATTGCAGTCAATAACGGATATAACTCAAATCTAATTGACCAAATCCTAAAAAAGAAAACTTACAAGAAGCTTATTGACTTAGTTTTTCCTAGAACTCTGACCAATTTAAACTTGTCACTTTCTTTGGCCAACCTAGCAAAGTAATTGGCAATTTTCTTAACAAACTTGATATAAATGTGTGTTACAAAACTAATAACTCTTTAAGTAAATTTATCAAAAACAATAAAACTAAAAGCGATAAAAACAAAAAATCAGGCGTTTATAAATTAAAATGCAAAGATTGTCCTAAAACATACATTGGCCAAACGGGTAGACATTTTAATAAAAGAATACAGGAACATTCTAACAGTTTTCTAAAAAACGAAACAGACCCAAACTATGCAAACCATTTACTTGATTATCAACATAATTTCGATCCTTCCTTTAAAATCTTACATACAGAAAACAAAGGCTTAAAACTAAATTTGTTAAAATCTATGGAAATAAATAAACTTAAAAATACGGACCTGTTACTTAATGATCAATTAGATTTAAATAATTCACCTTTGTTAAATTTATTCTGTTGACCATATTATACTTAAGATTTTGTAAATTACCAATACTGTACCTTATTTATAATTAATTTTTAAACCCTCTGTTGGATTTTCCCGCTATTGTAACCCTTCCACTGTTTTTATTTACATCTTCAATAATTTATTTTTATTGCACCCCAATTTTTAATTTTCACCTTTATTAAATCATTGTCATCTGACGAAGCTACAGTCTTAACATCGTCGAAACATATCATTTTTCTAGTTAATATAGTGGGAATTTACAAGTTCAACTTTGTTTTACTGTATCCCATAATACTATAATTATGGATTTCCATCTAGTATAGGCTGAATCAATTAATTTAGAAAAAATCCAATTATTTCTTATAAATAATAGGTTGCCGACACCAAGGAACGAACTGGCAGCGTAACAACCTTATCTTTTGATCAGGTAAGAGTTGAGTATTTCTTAAGCGTCGTTTCAGCTACTTTTATAGGCGCACCCCTGCCGTCGTTAGCGAAAGCCAAAGAGAGACTGTAGAGCGAAGCGACATCTAGTATCGTTGTTAGACACTTCTAAATCATACCAGCGCATCTAAACAACTTAAAATAATATATTAAATGCTAAGAAGAAAATACCTGTGAAGACATTCGTCACTATTACAGGGGTACCCCAATTTAATTTTTATTGAGTCATAAAAAATACTACAGTGGCTTCAAGCATGTGTATGTTTATATATTTTTTATTTAACATTGCGTCTGGCTGTAAAACTATTAAATGCCGATTGTTTTAAGTTTAAGTGGCCTGCTTATTAATATTGGAGCTGATTTTGCTTCTTATTTATTGTCATGAATTATTTATTACGAGCTATAGTGAAGGTATCCGTTTCCCTTTACATTACTTTTTTCTTGCGAGGACAGTTATTTTTTGCTTTAACAATAATTATTGCTTATGTTTAAAATTTAAATTCACGGACATACTTTCTACCATATTGTCCTGTACCCCTGGGATATTTTAATTATTCATCCCCAACATCTGGATGGATGGATTGGTCTTTATCCAATATTTTTTTTTCGCGCAAGACTCCCAAAGCCGATCCTTCTATTCTCTTTTTCCCATTTCTTCTCGTAAAAATGTTTGAAACAAAAATTGTAAAAATTTGTTTTATTAGCAATTGTTTTATAATATAGAGTCGAATGGCGTAACTCGTTGAAAATTACACAAATGAACTTTTAACTGAAAAAATTATTAAAATCATTATTTTAATTTTTGTCAGTGCCGTTCATACGGTGCAAGCAAAAATTATTTGCATCAAAGAGGGCTTGGATTAAAAAACGTAGGAAGCCCTACGTTCTAAACCAAGCGGTTTAGATCACAATGATATGCGGACGATATATCTAACCAAATTTAGGTTAAAATTTTGTCAAATTCATATTATGACATGATATGCCAAACTAATAAATGAGTAATAAAATGAGTAGACAAATACAAATTTATTTTTGTTGTTTACAAAATTAACAAAGTAAGAATATACAGAAAGAAAAAGAAAAATAATTACAAAAATTGCTGGAATTGGCCACTGCCATGCTCCAATCATAAATTTACACGTCTCTTCATATTTTCGAAAGTGTTGACCAGCATCTCTGAAGAAATGTTACCACATTCTTGGATAATCCTTTCTTGTAATAATTTCTCAATTTGCAACTGGTGTTTTAAAAATAGTGTTTTTTAAATGAGGAAAAACGTTATATTTTAAATAACCGTTAAACAAGGTGATCTAGGTGGGAACTCAATGTCTGATCGAAAACTGATCAATCTGTCGTCGAAAAAATTGCGTAAGTAGTAAGTAGTTTCGGCGGCAGTATGGGCGGTTGCACCGTCCTGTTGAAAATATCCAAAACGTAGTTTGTCGTCAAGTAATTGATCCACAAATGGATTCAAAATATTGTCTCTATACCGCTGTGCTGTGCTGTAACTGTGTCATAGAAAAAAATAGGACCAACAATTCTTCTTCGGGAAACAGCTAACCAAACAAAGAAATTTTGAGGGTGCAATGTGGACTTTCACTACTCCACATGCATCATTTCTTTCCAATAAATTTTGGGTAAACCATTGAGAGTAATTCCTGCGTCTTTCAAAATCTGCGGCTTGTATTTCTTGGAATACTTGCACTTTATAAGGAAATAAATTTAGCTGCTCGGTAAGAATATTCCTGCATGTTCGATAAAATCTTCCCACTTCTTGGGACAGGCGTCTTATACAGTTTGTTGGCGTATTTTGCATTATCTTACGAACGTTCGCAACAAGTTCTTCTGTTCTTACAGATGGTCTTCCTGCTCCTTTTTCGTGTTGTATAAAACCTGTTTCCCTAAACACAGCCACGGTTCTTTCAGGCAATGATAAAAATCCCCAGCAATAAAAGCAACGTTAGGAAAATGTTTGTGAAAATCGTCCATGCACAAACCCGGATTGTATTGCCACTCACCATTTACTCTAACCCCGTTCGGAATGTTTTGTGCTGTTCCGTAAAGCCCATTGTGTGAATTGTTCAAGAAATTGGAAAAATTAGCGATGAATCAAATTACTTGTAACGACTGTCAAAGATGACGGAATGATTGTTAATTCAGGTAGTTACTGACACCCAACAGGTATTAAGCTCTACGGCTAAGCATTACGTCCTTAGATACAATGCCCTCTTTGATGCAAATAATTTTTGCTCGCACGGTATAAGGCATCGGACGAAATTTATCACCCATAAAACTTAACTCTTGTTTGCGCATGAGATGAGCTGTACGTATCTGAAGGTAAATGTCTATGATCATTACACAGTTACAGTTTTATTCGTGTTACGTGCTATATATATTCAATCAATAAAAAATGCTAGTATTTCTTAAATGAAGCTGTTTACAAGTGCACTTGCACTAAAGTGCAAATCATACAGTGTACGTGCACAGAATCAAATGTCGTGCCATTGACATTGATGCACGTAAGTGGGTCATATTTGGTGATTAATAAGCGAAACGATTATCATTAAACATGAAAGTTGCTAATTAATACTCATTATTAACTTATTGCTTTGGCGAATTATAGATAATTAAAGCTTTAAAAGTTGATCATTAGAATTTTATGCTAAAATAGGCATAGACTTAGGTAATTATTTGGTGCCTGGACAGGGGCAACGTAGGAAATCGCATGCAAAATTTAATGTGGCCAAATAAATACACCACTGGCAAACTCCAAGTTACGGTGGTATTTTATGTGAGTATGAGAGAATAATTAATATGTTTAGATGCCCGCAACAAGGACAACAGATCAATCAGTGTTGCCGGCGTGCGGCGTGAACAATGCATGGCGAGGCCAGAGAGGAGATGGTTTATTTTCTGCTACAAGGAGGTACCGTGCGAGCAAAAATTATTCGCATCAAAGAGGGCCTTCCATCTAAAGACGTAATGCTTAGCCGTAGAGCTTAATACCTGTTGGGTGTCAGTAACTACCTGAATTAACAATCAATCAGTTATTCCGTCATCTTTGACAGTCGTTACAAGTAATTTGATTCATCGCTAATTTTTCCAATTTCTTGAACAATTCACACAATGGGCTTTACGGAACAGCACAAAACATTCCGAACGGGGTTAGAGTAAATTGTGAGTGGCAATACAATCCGGGTTTGTGCATGGACGATTTTCACAAACATTTTCCTAACGTTGCTTTTATTGCTGGGGATTTTTATAATTGCCTGAAAAGAACCGTGGCTGTGATTAGGGAAACAGGGTGGAATGGAAATGATTCGCGCTCGCAATGTTAAGTCTTAATCGATCTCTTTTTACTCGCGCCAAGTCCATTAATTTGGTATTCATTTCTTGACATTAAAAGTCGCCGTGCACGTTCATACTTTCAAATATGGTATAAGAAGCTGCTTGTTAATCCTGGAGAAGATAATTAGAAGTCTTTTAATCGACTAATTCATTTTTTAATCTGCTTCTCAATCTTCCCATCACCGAAACAATAAAATACTTTACGACAAAATAAATAAACAAATAAATATAAAAGAGACTCATTATTACAATAATAAAAATCTTACGTAAGATCAGCAGTCGATTATATTTTGGGCAATTAACGGTGCAGGCCAGGCGTCTTGTAGGGCAACCGGTGGTCTTTCGTTCCGGCAGCTTACAGTTAAGTGCCGTAGGTCATGATCACTGTAAGTAGCATTTAAATAACCAGAGGCGTAGGTAGCAAATTATTCGAGAACACGGGCCCGCTGAGTCGGGGATCCATCTGATCGAAAACTGACAATCTGTCGTCGACAAAATTGCGTAAAAGTAGTTATTTTAATAGTTTCGGCGGCTGTATGGGCAGTTTTACACCATCCTGTTGAAAATATCCAAAACGCAGTTCGTCGTCAAGTAATTGCCCCACAAATGGATTCAAAATATTGTCTCTATATCGCTGTGCTGTAACTGTGTCATGGAAAAAAATAGGACCAACAATTCTTCTTTGGGAAACAGCTAAACAGACACCAATTTTTTGAAGGTGCAATGTGGACTCTACAAAAAAATGGGGATTTTCACTACTCTCACATATCCGGAGAGGTGGAACCAGGCTTCATCCGAAAAAAATGTCAGGTCTAATAAATAATTTCTTTCCAATAAATTTTGGGTAAACCATTGAGAGTAATTCCTGCGTCTTTCAAAATCTGTGGCTTGTATTTCTTGGAATACTTGCACTTTATAAGGAAATAAATTTAGCTGCTTCTTAAGAATAGTCCTGCATCTTCCATAAGATCTTCCCACTTCTTTTGATATGCGTCTTATGCAATTTGTTGGCGTATTTTGCATTATTTCAAGAACGTTTTCAATAAGTTCTTCTGTTCTTACAGATGGTCTTCCTGCTCCTTTTTGTGTTGTATAGAACCTGTTTCTCTAAACACAGCCATGGTTCTTTTTAGGCAATGATAAAAATCCCCAGCAATAAAAGCAACGTTAGGAAAATGTTCGTGAAAATCGTCCATGCACAAACCCGGATTGTATTGCCTTGCCACACCATTTACTCTAACCCCGTTTCGAAAATACGCTTCAACCATGAATGTCTTGTGCTGTTCCGTAAAGCCCATTGTGTGAATTGTTCAAGAAATTGGAAAAATTAGCGATGAATCAAATTACTTGTAACGACTGTCAAAGATGACGGAATAACTGATTGATTGTTAATTCAGGTAGTTACTGACACCCAACAGGTATTAAGCTCTACGGCTAAGCATTACGTCCTTAGATGCAATGCCCTCTTTGATGCAAATAATTTTTGCTCGCATGGTAAGTATATAACCACCGTATAATAATCCTACATTTGGTTAAACACATCGGCATTAAAAGCCAAAAGAGTAATTTTTTATTTGAGTCTGAAAGCCTTGTTTATTTTTCTATGGTATTTTAGTTTGCTTTCATACAGAAGTAAATATTATTTTAATTTATTTTTCAAAATTAAAGTTGATCTCTTTAGTACATAATCTGTGATGTCAAGAATTGGCAACATTGGCGGGAATTCTCATTTATTTATTACTTTTCGATATTTTATCCATTTCCATGCATCGGCCATGTGGCATCGGCCAAGTTTCTAGATACTAGGGGATTTTTTATATTTTTATATTTTATTAGCAATCCTCCGTTATTATACAAATTTCTATAACTTTTATTACTTTATAGCAATAAGAATAAAAGTTTTAGTTTATTAAGTATATATTTTCATATCATATTCAATTTTTTTACACGAACAGAATGTTGGAGATTCTGTAAGTATCTGTGCCTTGGACGTTGTTATCCCATATAAATAACAGTTTACTTATTTGTTCGTACAAAAGAGAGGAAAAAATACATTTTTTAATGAGATTATTGTCTTTGCCGGTAAGTAAAATAATACTATATAGGTGATTCTTTCTGTACTAGGATATTACATTCCACATTAGTAAGTTTTAATTTTTTTTTTGGTTATTGGAGCTCGAAATCCGTTGAACAACCAAATTTTCAGTCCGCAAGGAAAAAAATTGCACAATTATGAGTACAATGTGGAAACTTTGGAGGAAGATATGATATTGGATTGGACAGGAGATGTAAATTGGACACCTTAATCTTCCAGGTAAAATAAACCAAAACACCTATCTCTAAACAGAAAATATTTTTTATGTCGAGTAATAGTAGTAATTTTTATGTAACAAAGACTTATTTTTGCAACTGTTCTGTTAAAAATACTCTAGCTAATATTAACCTTTGTTAGTTATTTTTATTTTTTTAGTGATAGATGCTGGTGATAATGAATATAATATACCTAGTTCATCCCATGGGTATTTATTTATTTCTTACGAGGAATACAACAGGGCCAATTTATGTACTTACACAGGTAGTTAAAAAAAGACAAGTACTAAGAAAAACTTTTAAATCTAAGTATTTAAAAAAAAACTAGTTTTAAAAGTATTCACAATAAAGATATAATTTACAAACATTTCCCTGTTGATAAGAAGGCCAGTCCGTGCCTGCATGTTGCTGTTTATGAATAAAATTTATGAATTGCAATTTCACCAGCTACCCTAGCGGCCAACCTACTCAACTAACATGACAATTGACAAATCGCATGTGTTGATCAGAGTAGTTATTTTTATGCCTTTGGCAAATGAAGAAGAAAGATAGGCATATTCTGGAGCTGGTAGAGCTACTAGCGAATAAGGCAGATGTTAGTCAGCCGGTGATAGTTTTATTTACTTTCGTGCTTTCTGCAATTACGATCCCGTCCTGTTAAAACAAACACATATTCTCTAGAATTCTTAGGGTGGATGACAACTAGATAGACTGGAAAATATCGTATTACTAGTAAATATGACGAATAAAAGGAATTAACACTTCCTATGGGAATCATTTAGAGGAAAGTGGCCTAATATGGGATACCCTTTGTTAAACTGTCATATTTTAGGGAAAAATTAATCAATTTTTTTTTATTATTTTTTTTATGTGTTGACATCAATGTACTACCTGCCAGACGCATTGGCATAACTTTTGTGTACTATTTTTAAAAATAACAGGCGATTTAAGCTAAAATGTCATTTTATTGATTTAAAAAAATGGTGTCCTAATATTTGATATACATAATATGTATACAATATTATGAATGTATTTAAACAAACAAAAAAACAATTGCATTTTCCATGTTTCGTATGTCCCACTGTTTTCTTTTGTTCGTTGCCATTCTGAAAATAAATATATAGATAATAATTTCCTAACCGTTTGATTCCAATCCTAATATTGGATATCCAATATTGGGCGCACCGCTTATGTCCAATATTAGGCACCACATCATATTATTAGGTTATATTTTTCTACGGAAAAAGTAACAACAAGCAACAAACCTAAATAAATACGATGCTTACCACAGTAGCTTCAACACTGACATACAACTTCCTAAATTACTTACCTGATTTTCGATATTTCAACGCTCAAACAGGTCGCAGTAAAATATTGTCAAGCATGAAAACTAACAAATTGCCAATATCACTTTGATGGACTGTACAGGGTTATCCAACCAAGACTAGACAAGGCGATTTTTTGACTTTTCCTGTCTTTTATAAAAAAACTGAAATAGCCATCTTCAGTCATTTTCTCCCGCGAATTCGAATATCTTCAGCAAAAAACAATTGAACATCAAACAAAAGTACTAGGGGTCACTTTGATATTTTTTTTAAATAGGATGCCATATTTTTAATGAGCTTATCCGATTTCTCATATAAATTTTGATCTAAAATGTTGGATTTTTAATTCAAAAACGCCTTTTTTCTTCAGTTTTAAATTCGGAAAATATTCGTCTACCGTACGATTAATACCTGATAGATGGATACCCGTTTCACCTGTTCACCCTTTAACCTGCTTTAAAGCGTCCGTCAGTTAGACAAAATAATCAAGTGTCAAATTTCTATATATTTTTCACGTTCTTTGTGTTTGTCGAGCATTCTCTCCACTTTTGTAATATACTTTTATTACACTTAGCCGTTCTTCTAAAGAATATTTCATTATTTGTAATTAATTCGTGAAAAATATATAGAAATTTGACACTTGATTATTTTGTCTAACTGACGGACGTTTTAAAGCAGGTTAAAGGGTGAACAGGTGAAACGGGTATCCATCTATCAGGTATTAATCGTACGGTAGACGAACATTTTCCGAATTTAAAACTGAAGAAAAAAGGCGTTTTTGAATTAAAAATCCAACATTTTAGATCAAAATTTATATGAGAAATCGGATAAGCTCATTAAAAATACGGCATCCAATTTAAAAAAATATCAAAGTGACCCCTAGTACTTTTGTATGATGTTCAATTGTTTTTTGCTAAAGATATTCGAATTCGCGGGAGAAAATGACATAAGATGGCTATTTCAGTTTTTTTTATAAAAGTACAGGAAAAGTCAAAAAATCGCCTTGTCTAGTCTTGGTTGGATAACCCTGTACTAGCAGGTTGAAAAACTTCGGCCATGCATTTTGAGGTTTAAGTAAACTACTTGTTAATAGATGGCGCCTCATATTTATCTGGTTTGGCAAATACAATGGTGTCCAATATTAGGAGCTATCCCAATATTAGGCTACTTTCCCCTACTGTTATGAAAAGTGCTCACCAAAAATTTTAAACACAAGCCTTTGAGTTATTTGGTACGCCCCTGGCACCAGTACTAAAGGTCGACTGTATTCGTAATTTGAAATCACTAAAAAACACTATAAATACATGAGTTGTTGAGTGCCAGAGAGTGGCGTCAACATCATTTTTTGGAAATGCCATTTTTGGTATATCTTAAGTAGATCTATTAATTTTTAGGTACCAAGCATTTTTTAAATTCTAAAATTACTTGGCAAACCAGTACCTATATACATACATGCCGTTACAGCCAATGGGGACATTGCACTAATAAACCTTTTAACTGTGTAAATAAAACTAATTATAAAATTAAACGGTCTTCGTTTATTTACGATTTAGGAAACCGTTGATATTTTAATGTCAAATAATATGCTCTAAAGGCAAAAAGGATAAATATGAAAAAGCAAAGGAGATTGCCAAGAAAGGTATCTTTAAAGGAGAAAAGTCAAAACTTAAACAACTAACATCACAGAAAAATGAGATAATAGTCGAGATTAATGCTGATGAATGGTTCTAAAAACTTAGTTGGCCATGAAGAAAATAATTATTTGAAAACAACAATACCAATCTACTAATTACCAAAATAAGATTAATATAAGCTAAACTAAACATGATTGAGTGTACAACTCTGAACTAATATCTAAATACATTAAAAGTCAATATCTTCGACCAAACCACCATAATTTCTAATGCATTTTTCATAGCACACGCTTGACTTATACGGTCTTTTAAAGCTTGTAACGTCGCTGGACGGGTTTCATAAACTTTATTTTTTATAGTACCCATAGATAAAAATACAGCGGGGTCAAGTCTGGAGCCCTAGGCGGCCAAGATACAAGGGGACTATTGCGACCAATCCATTCATTTTCAAAATTTTCATTAAGCTCTTACAGGTCCAAAATTATGAATTGGAGCGCCATCTAACTGAACATACAAATTCTTCCTATATTCTAACGGCAAACCGTGAATAGCATCTCAAAAATCATGTTGCAAGAACTCCAGAAATCTTACAGCATTCAAAGTTATATAAAAAAAAAGGGTCCAATAATACGATCTTTTAATATACCACACCACACAGTTACGAGCAGAGTATTGACTTTTACAATTAATAACCCAATTTGGATTTTCCTTACTCCAAAATCTAATATTTTGAGACGTCACGGTCCCGTTTGTGGAAAATGTTGCCTCGTCGGTGAACAAAATTTTTCCAAAAATACCACTGTATTCAAAAAATGTTGCCTGCATTGTTAGGCAGTACTCCATTCTTCTTTCGTTATCACCTGGTTTCAAAGTGTGTAAAAATCTTGGTTTAAATGGTTTAATATGATTTCTCTTTAAACATCTTGACGCAGAACTTTTTCGCCTAATATCAAAGCTTCTTAAGCTTGATTTTGGATTTACGCGGAAATGATTTAAAATTCTTTCATCCTGTGGATGATTTCTTGGACGTTTTACCTTTTCTTGCACTACCAAACCACGTTGATTGAACATTTGATTCACTTTAAAAACTGTAAACTATGCGATATAAAGCGATTATGGGGTCTTCAATTGAATTCTTGGGCCTCTCTTCAATTTCGCACATTATCTCCTACTAATCTCACTATTTCTACTTTCTCAGCCGAACTTAAACGTATATCTGCTATTTTTCATACAGCACAAATATTAATAATTTAACTTTGACATGAAAATGATTTTCCTGTTGACATGTAAATAATATTTTGTTTACATGGCCACCTGATACAAATTTTCTTATTTATGCCTGTTTGATCCTTTTTAAATTTTTTACATTGCAAGAATAAATGATTACTTAGATGTCCTATGTATAAAATTTAATTTTATAGCAAAAAATACAGTACGCCACTGCTTCTAGCGTATGTAATTTTTTTAGATGAAGCCGTTAAATGGTCAACATTTTTTGTAATTACCTTATTTCTTATTTTAGATGTCAATATTTTTGCAAAGAAATAAACATAAATTTGTATTTGTTGGTTTTGATGGATGCCAAATCGACTTCTGATATTAGTTTTGATATAAAATAATCGCTAAAGGTACTGTACTCTTTAAATAATTATTTTAAAACCCCTAAAAATCCGTACGCTAATGGGTTACCTAAAATTTAAGGCAATAGAAAAGTGCTCCCTAGGATCATACGTAATCACACCAAAATTCGAAACAATCAATTCAAAAATACCTAAATTATACGCTTCTTTCCATTATAAGTGGGACACTCTGTATATGAAAAAAAATAATAAAATAAAAATAGACAAACAAAGAACTTAATAAACAGTAAAATAGTATTGAGTAATAAAAAAAAGCCAAAAAAATAGTATTAACTAGTAACACCATAAAGTTTAAAAATTATAGTGTAAAAAAATTATATTAACTTTAAAAAAAAAGAGGAATATTTTGAAGAAGTAGTCCATACTCAAAGTGGAGTGGAATGATAAAGAAAAAAGAAAAGCATAAAGTCTTTCTCCACAATTTTTATTAAAAAAGACTAGGCGAACCTAGAATGATTCAAAATATATAGAATCGACATGTTTCGAGTGTAGAAACACTCATCATCAGGAAAAACAAGTAAATAATAAAAAGCTGATGTTATTAGCAATAAAGAAAATAAGTAGTGGTACTAAGCCGTAATGGAGCCTTCGTAAAAAACTTCTTATTTTTCTTTTCATTTTCCCACCCAGAGTATCTTGACACTGTTCTTTGACCTTTTAGTGTGCTTTGATATTTCCTGTCTTCTGCTATATTAAGTTTATCCACTCCTCATGTATACCATCGAAGGCTCCATTACGGCTTAGTACCACTACTTATTTTCTCTATTGCTAATAACTTCAGCTTTTTATTATTTACTTGTTTTTCCTGATGATGAGTGTTTCTACACTCGGAACATGTCGATTCTATATATTTTGAATCATTCTAGGTTCGCCTAGTATTTTTTAATAAAAATTGTGGAGAAAGACTTTATGCTTTTCTTTTTTCTTTAAAAGAGGAATAGCTACCAATAAAAACGTAATAAAAAAAATAGTAAAGTAAGGCCAAGAACAAGTCCTACTGCGAAGCCAGCAACATAAGTTTATAACGAGTTATGTGTCCAAAAGACTGATCTATTGGTTTAAACTAAAAAATATATATTTCATTTATCAGTTTGTAAGAAAAGAAAATCAAAATCAAATTTAGGCCACCTTGCCCGACGATTTTAGAAAAAGATGAAAATATTATGTTGTTTTTATTTTTATCAAAGCGCAGGAGGCAGGAGTTTTCTTCAATCAGAATATGTCATGTCAGACACTATTGATTGGAGTGGTAGTATATAGATAGCTCTATAGTATATACACAGTTATAAAAACAATATTTTATCGATGTGAAGTGAAATATTAGGTGCGCGTAAAAAACTTTAGTGTAGATATCAATTTTACCTTGAAAAACTAAATACAAAAAATTTAAAATACAGGGTGTTCTCAAAGTTAAGTCATTTATTTTACCAGGTTGTAGAACTCGTAAAAATAAGTAATTGTACCAAAAATCATTTATATAAAAGTTGCAGAATAAAGAAGTCATTAACAATTGAAAAAATGTAAAATTTAAAAACTGTAAGACCTGATTTTTTGATATTCTCGACCACTGCGTTATCAATGTTTTGTTTACTGGCGATACTGGGTATGGCTTATTTTTTTGTAGGATATAAATATATATCATTTTACGGGTTTTAGTGGTCGAAAATTCCAAAGAGCAGGTTCTAAGTTTTTAAATTTTACATTTTTTCAATTGTTAATGACTTCTTTATTCTGCAACGTTTATATAAATGATTTTTGGTACAATTACTTATTTTTACGAGTTCTACTACCTGGTAAAATAAATGACTCAACTTTGAGAACACCCTGTATAGCCAATATTTTGTGCTTGAATGATTAAGTTAGCTCGTTTATGTGCTCGGTTTTTAAAATATATTTGTTTTTGTTTTAGTGTTACAAGTAATTTAACAAAATTAATTTAAGATAATACACCATGTAAAAAAATATGGCGTCAGCAATATATTTTCCTAAAGGCCATGATTTTCAAAAGAGGAGGACTGTTTGGCTATAAAGAAATTATTTCAGTCATTACTATAACGTATATTTTATACTTTAAAGCCTTCTGGGTTTTAAGTACAAATTGTAAGAGTTATATACAGTATACTATGTAGTAGAAAATGTTAACATTGTAACCTGACCATGAAGAATATGAAGATAAATTTAACACAAATCGAAATAATTTGTTCTTCATTTCTGGACCTTAAAGATTTTTGGGCTTTAAGGCCCAATCTATGGTAAAAAAATAACATGCTTTGGCGTTTATTACTGACTTTCCTTAGACCTATATAATTATCAAGACGATTTACAAGGTAAATATCTACTATTTTGGGCGTCTTATATTTTCCGACTTTGAAGAAACAGTTTAGCTTCGTCCAAAAAGCCGATTTGGAAATAAAAAATAGGATTGGTCATTTTCTCCCAAATTAAAGGTCGCTAAGGCGGTAAATGTTTGTTGGGTATAGTCTGTTATTTAAACTCCAGCGGCGCTATATGCAAAATATTAAAATTGACTAAGAGCAGTAAGCAGTCAAGGCATAAAAAAAAAATAGTCCTGATAACAGCAAAACAGGCCGGAATCTGACATTAACGAAAGTTACAAATATTAATTTTTAAAAAATCCTGCGGTGCCGTAATGTACGTTCATTTGCATCCATTCATTCAAAAGCCATTAAATCAGTAAAATTTATTAAATTCTTACCTTAAAAACATATCCATAAGACTAAGCACTTCGTCATCTTTTTCGAACAAAAACCAGTTCGAGGTTTCCAAAAAATACTGCAACGCCTCAATATCTTTGATTCGTACATCTAAAGTCTTCACTCCCTGTTTTTTCTTAAATTTTAAACAACCAGTTTTTTTCGCGAGTTTTAAATATTTTGCACTATCTTTCACATTTTGGCTCATTGCAGCTAAATAAAAATACAGTTTGATAAGGAATTTATGATACTATTCTTATTCAGCCACAATTGACAATGTTAATTTAAACCTATTTTTATAAATAAAATAAGAAATCACCCATGAAAATGATAATTTAGATTTTTAACTTTAATCAAAAGCAGATTTTAGACCAAAGCTTTATGGAACAGTATTAAAATCTATAATAAAATTTTTTTAAAGAAATGATTGAAAACATTTTTTTTGGCAAAGACTACTTTTACTTGGATTTTATTTAAAAAATTTTAATTACTTTGGAAAAATCTTTAAATACTGTTCGTTTTAATAAAAATTATAATAGGTTCTTCAATTTTCTTGTTGATGAAGTCACCAACATATTATTACTATCACCTATTTCAAAATTCGCGCGTGACACTACGAACAAAACTAACATAATAAAATTGATGTTTCTTTACTAAAAACATAAGCAAAGACTAAACAAGAAAATATTGTTTATTTTTTTATGTCGAAATTTAATTTCTTGGTAAAAATCTATAAATTACATGTTTTAACAATGAAATTGGGGTTTACGTAAAAATTAATTTCTTTTATGGGTAATTTTCTGTTGCTCAAATATGTATTTAAAGAAAAAAAATTAATGGTTATATGGTTGGTTTCCAAACGATTTGGGTTTGTTCGGGTTTGTTCTGTATGTATTTTTAAGGGCATCAGATACCTACGTTTCTATTATGTATCCCTTTTGTGCCGGTTGTGTTCTTACCTAGTATAAATTCTTGAATATAGGGTAGGTTGTTCAGGAGCAGACTTTTAAATTCCATTTTATTCATATATTTTCCCAATGAAAGGGCAGTGACGTATTATGTTTTGGGTCAAGCAGGAAGGTGCAAAAGCGAACTAAAGTCAAATTTCTCTAAAAACACGCCGCATCGGGGCGAAGTCCCTTGTCATTTAGGGCACTCTGTTGAAGTTTGGTCAATTTGACAGAGACAGGACTGGGCTAACTTCTTTTACCATCGCATTTACCATATTTTAAACTTGTACGGGGGTCGTAATGCTTTATTAGCATAATGGCTTGCAAAATACTGCATTTATTATATTTACAATTAAAACATAGACCTCAGCTTGCGATAGATTAATAGCTATACCTTTATTTATTGGTAAAACGCTATGGATAATCCTAACAACATACAAGAGTTTCGCCGGCCAAATATTGTGGCTACGAGCCAATCAAGTGGCAAGTAGTGCGCCTTCATGTGTTTCGCGTTCAATGCTGCGTTGTCATATTAGAATTTACGTTCGCGGCCTAGTAGAGAGTCGCCAAAATTTTATTTAATATAATATTTAATTTATAATTGCAAATTATGATAAACTAATGGAAATAGAAGAAATAGGAGAGTTAATAGATCTAACCTGGTTTATTCTACCCATCGTTTAACTTATAATAATAAACACCAAGGAAATTTAGTCCACGTTTCAGAGGAACACTGACGCGTGAGCTTGCTACGGGCCACTACTGAACTGGTAACTTTTAGGAAGAAACCAGTATCAGCTGTCAATGTCACAATGTCACATGAGGGTGTCAACTGTCAAATGCCTTGTTTTTAGAAAAAAATTACTCTTTTTGCCGTACGTAATTATGGGTTTTTTGTGGAGCGTTTTAATTTTTAGATTTATTTGTATTGAATTAGAAAAATTGTGAGTTTTTTGGTCATTTGGATGGAGGGGGGGGGCAGACCCCCTGAACCCCCTAATACACCACTGGAAAGGAATAAAGTACCGAGACAAACAAACTGAACTTAATTTGAAGAAGTAGTCTATGCTTAAAGTGGAGTTGAAAGTATAGGAAATGAAGAAAAAACTAAAAGTCTTCCTTCACAAAATTTAATAGAATACAGAAATTCTATAGGGGTCTCTACATGTTTCGAACGTAGAATCGTTCATCATCAGGAGACAGAAAATTTATATAGTGCTGATGGTATTAGCCGAAGAGAAAATGGTAAAAAACCTTAATGGAGCTTTTATGGCATTAAAATTTGAAATGTAGAAGGGTTGAGAATATGATAAAGGATGTCTACACAACCAAATGAAATGAGGAAGAAGAAAAAGGCCTTCTAAAGGTCGAGGATCTTTTAAATTATTTATATAAAAATATTTTTAGAATTATTGATATGTCTGTAAGACAGTATAAAGATCAGAATTGTCATTTGCAGAAGTAATGATGTCAAAAATATTTTTGAAGAGCGGTTTTAGGGGTACTGGGTTTCAAGGGTTTTAACCCCCAGTACCCCAAAGAAGGTTTTTTTCTTCTTCCTCATTTCATTTTGTGGTTTAGATATCCTTTATCACATCTCAGCACGTTTTAACTCTCCTCAACTTTTTTAAGATATTATGTCACTCGAGTACAGCGATATTACATTAAATTTTGTGGAGGAAGACTTTTAGTTCTTTCTTTCTTTCCTAAACTAAACTTAGTCCAATCATAATGTAATTGCACCAATCGCCTTAAGTCTTTAATGTTACTTGTGCGGATGTATAATAATAATACTATTTTTGACGGTCAGAGGACGTAACGGATGGTTAAAATGCTTTATATTCGTAATTATTTACAAAGTGTCATTGAAAAAAATATAACTAAATATTGGGTTCGCAGGGTGGCACAATTTAAACAATGTCAATTATATAGTGGAATGACCTACAGGATGTCAAAAAATGGGACCCAAAGTTAGCTTTTATATTTTTATGTACATACTGTGACCTAATTTGAGCCTTATCTTTGGGACCTCGGAAACCGTAAGAGATATCAGCGTCGGTAAATTCTGGCAAAGTTGTGAAATTTAACTCTTTGTAAAAACTAAAGGTTCAGCGGGTTTACTAGGTATATTAGCAAAAATGAATAATATTTCAGAAATTAAAATAGCCCTTACTGATATCATGCCACCCTATTTGCTTTGTTTGTTGTTTGTGGTTCTTAAAAATCCTTTTGGTCCAAACTATTTCCCGGTTTGAAATCACAGAGCATTTCAAACGGTATAATAATATACTAACATTAAAAATTGAATAAAGTTATATTGCCGAAGTTGGTGAGAGAATCTCAGTATCTCCGTAGCGCATTTGGTACATTTATTTCACTCGCTGCACGTGAGTTTCGCTGTTGTGTCGTGAAACAAATATTGTTTTTTTTCCAAAAATTAGTTATTCAAGTGAAAAAAGGGGTTACAAAAGAAAAGACTGTTATATTAACTGGACAAGAAGCATGATTCTGCAATTAATCGAAGTATATGAATTCTATCCTAATTTGTGGGACTGCTCGTCCGAAAACTATAAAAACCGAAATCTTCGGAATTCAGCTATGGACGAAATTTCCAACAATTTTGGAATTCCGGCTCAAGAAGTAAAGGATAAAATACATAACCTTCGTTGCCAGTTCCAGAGCATCAACAGAAAACAAAAATCAGCAGCGGACATTCGAAGAAAGTTCTTGTAACATTCCTGATCTTCCCGTTCTAGTTCTTTTAATAATGTTTCCATTATATTCTTGTTTTCTCTCCTTTTAATCCAATATCTCACCCAATGTCAGTGAGACCTTTTCGTTTGTGTACTACGGGGCTTAACGGCAAGGTAATAATAACAAGCTGCAGGCCTTCGTCTAGCCCTTTTTCTTAACATCACAACACAAAGTTTTGTTTCTTTCTGCTGGAAATGTAAATTGATTGTGGAAACAGCGTATTTAGAGTCACCTTGCCTCATGAGAGAAAAATTCATCAAATCGAGTGTTTCATAGAAATCTCTCATATTCTGTGGAAACACAGCTGAGATAAATTTCTAGTGAAACAAAAATTTCAAGAAATTTTAGTCTCCATGTGGACACATACCTTTAGAGCGTTCGACTGGTAATCGAGAGGTTCTGGGTTCGAATCCCGGCGGGGGTGTAAACTTTTTCAATTTTGAAATCTTTTTCTGCACACCGATTAACATTTTTCAGTCATATATTTAATACAAACATTAAAAACTACCATGATTAAAAATTACTATTACTTTTATTCTACTTTTACTATCTTATACAATAGCTACACTTACCTTTTACTTTGCTCTTCCAATTTTGTATGAAACTCCGTGCAATCCACCAAGTAGTCCTCGAAAATAAACTCCGAACACGACGACGTTTCGAACTCGAATTTATCGTCAGGATTCATTAACATAAATTCCGGGTACATCACTGAACTTTTGGGTTCCTCAAAAACCACCGGGTTTCGTCGATAATAAGTTACACTTTTTCGTTGAAGTGAGTTGTAAAGACCGCGCGACGAGACGTGCAGTTTTAGTAAGTTTAGAATGCACATTATATTTTAGCTATTTGTTTTAAAATAGTAAGTATATTAAAGTACCGTGCGAGCAAAAATTATTTGCATCAAAGAGGGCCTTGCATCTAAGGACGTAATGCGTAGCCGTAGAGCTTAATACCTGTTGGGGGTCAGTAACTACCTGAATTAACAATCAATCAGTTATTCCGTCATCTTTGCCAGTCGTTCCAAGTAAATTGATTCATCGCTAATTTTTCCAATTTCTTGAACAATTCACAGAATGGGCTTTACGTAACAGCACAAAACATTCATGGTTGAAGCGTATTTTCGAAACGGGGTTAGAGTAAATTGTGAGTGGCAATACAATCCTGGTTTGTGCATGGACGATTTTCACGAACATGTTTCTAACGTTGCTTTTATTCCTGGGGATTTTTATCATTGCCTGAAAAGAACCGTGGCTATGTTTAGGGAAACAGGTTCTATACAACACAAAAAAGAAGCAGGAAGACCATCTGTAAGAACAGAAGAACTTGTTGCAAACGTTCGTGAAATAATGTGGGCATCATACGGCAACAAATTGTATAAGACGCCTGTCCCAAGAAGTGGGAAGATCTTATGGAATATGCAGGACTATTCTTAAGAAGCAGCTAAATTTATTTCCTTATAAAGTGCAAGTATTCCAAAAAATATAAGTCGCAGATTTTGAAAGACGCAGGAATTACTCTGAATGGTTTACCCAAAATTTATTGATTTAAAAATTCCAGCAATTTATTTTTTGTAAACAACAAAAATAAATTTATATTGGTCTACTTATTTTATTACTCATTAGTTTGGCATATCATGTCATAATATGAATTTGACAAAATTTTTACCTAGATTTGGTTAGATAATATATCGTCCCCATATCATTGTGATCTAAAAGCCCTACATTTTTTAATCCAAGCCCTCTTTGATGCAAATAATTTTTGCTCGCACGGTACACGTAGATATTAAGGTCTTTAAAAGAAGTGATTTAAATACCTTAAAATCTACTTATAGAGGAAATTAGGGCAATTAGGCTAAATAATAAGTCGAGAAATAGGGGACGACTCCTTTTGCCCCGGGGTATGTTTTTCCTTCTTCGAGAGTAGAGGGCGATAATTAATATGTTCAACGCCAATTCTATTCACTCCTACTGCGCATGCGCCAGCAGTTTAGTTGGCCATTAGCCGATCAGAACCATTCATAGCCGTTCATTGTAGGTACATACTTTTAACATTTGAAAAAAAAAAATGTTAAAGGAGAGCGGTAAATTTCATGAAGGTAAATTCCAATTATTCGTTGATTTCTCGACCGCAATAAAATTTAAATGAACACCCTCAGTCGTAATCCCAGCTATAAGTAAGTTGCCTGACAAATATCTATTGTGTAGGCACCGGACCTTTTAAAAGGGTACAGGTCCTGTTTACCTACTAATTTCAATAGTTTAGGTACTTTAGAAACAATTATAAAATTTAGGAGGTAGATTTTTTGCAGTGTCTTCAATTTCCTATTTAATCTTATGGGTTTCAGGGCCCGCTCTACCAAGGGGGGGGGGGGGCATATCTAAGGAAATGCAGGAATAAACAGAAATTTTGCTGTAGAGTTTAGGGAGGTAGAACAAACACAGCTGATCTGATTATTACAAAAAATTTAAAAAAATTGTTTTTTTTGTTACTTGGGACTTTTTTGTGTGTAATAGATACGTAATACACAAAACATAGTGGAAATGCTGCAGCTAGAAATCTATCTTGATGGTCTATATATACAGTGTGTATCAGCCAAATGGAATAAATTTGATTATAAATACATCGGGGCGTGTTCGAAAAAACGCTCGGACACATCGATTGGTATTTCTAGTTGCGCATTTTTTCAATAAAAACTTTTAATACAGGGCGTTTTCGGGCCATTTTCTTATTTTAAATATAATACCCTACTTATACAGAGTGTTATTTAAGTACGGGGCCAAACTCCAAGGGGTGCTTCTTTAAGTGATTTTAAGAAGAAAAGTTCATATAAACATGGGTACGAAAATGCATAGTTTTTACGATACAGGGTGCCAAACTTTTAAGAAAAAATTGGATGTTCGTAAATATCTCAATACTCTTTTATTCGATTTTGTTGAAATTTGGCAATTCTGTTTGTAATAACAAGAGGATAATGTAGCCTCAATTATATTAAAATTATTAAGTCCAGTGGCGTCACGGAAGACAGTCTAACTAATATTTTTGACAAAAAAAAATGCGCGCCACTGACTTTTTTTAAAATTATGTATTTTTCTAGAATTAAGCAACTACAAATACAACTCTTTTATCTCTTGAGTTTTTTTCATATCTGGCTTTGTTTTCGAGAAAAAAAATAAAAACCACTTGATTGCTTGTCCCCGGGAAAATAAGCTAATTTGATTTTTACATAAATGTCATAACTTAAAAGAGTGACAAGTAATTATTTGAAGTGTTTTTAACAGTTTTAAGATTATAAAATTATTAATTATTGTAAAATGGTCCAATTTACCAACTCAGAAATGGCCGATATGCATTTTGTTTATGGAATGGCCCAAGACAATTCCACAGAGGCTGTGCGCATTTATCAAGAAAGATATCCACATCGTATTGTACCAAATAGAAAAACATTTGTGAGAATACATGAAAGGCTCTGCGAATCAGGCACCTTTCAAAGGTCGACTGCTGTAATTGGGAGACCTGCCACAATAAGACCAGTGGAGATGGAGGAAGCAGTTCTACATGAAGTTGAACGTAGCCCTGATACAAGTACACGCAAAATTGCAGAACAATTAAACATTTCCCACTTTACTGTATGGCAGATTTTAAGGGAAAATCAACTGTATCCTTATCACATACAACGTGTTCAAGCGTTATTACCTGCCGATTATCTCCAACGAGTTGTTTTTTGTACTTGGCTTTTGCAACAACGTGTAGCATCTCCGAGATTTCTATCGTGTATTTTGTTTACCGATGAAGCGAAATTCCATTATGAACTTTCATAATAATCATGTCTGGGCAGAAGAAAATCCCCATGCGGTTACAGAAACTAATTACCAACACCAGTTTTCCGTGAATGTTTGGGTTGGTATTGTGGGTGATTTTCTCATTGGACCTCATTTTTTACCCCCGAGATTAAATGGTCAAGAGTATCGTAATTTTTTGGAATTTATTTTACCATGGACTTTTACAATATGTCCCACTGGTAGTAAGAAGAGCAATGTGGTTTATGCACGATGGGGCTCCACCCCACTTTAGCATAGTAGCAAGACAATTTCTTGATGCAACTTATGGAGAAAACTGGATAGGTCGCGCAGGTCCACAGGCATGGCCACCCAGATCACCGGATTTAAATCCTTTAGATTTTTTCCTTTGTGGGCATTTAAAGTCTCTCGTTTACAAAACTCCAGTCAACACTGAAGAAGAACTAACTTAAAGGATACGGGATTCATGTGATCAGATAAGACATACGCCGCGAATATTTCGACGAGTTCGGAAATCAATGTTAAGACGAGCCAATGCTTGCATTGAAGTTGAAGGAGGGCATTTTCAGCAACTATTATAGGTTTCGTCTTATTTTCTGTTAAATACATAAGTAAACATCGCGGTAATAAATACCGTTAGGCAGTTGTTTATGTTTATTTCTTTTATCGAACCCAGTTTGTTTATTTCTTTTATCGAACCCAGTTTTATTCTGTGCAAAAAAATTTCAAAAGAGGACTCGTGTAATTTTAATTGCTTAATAGTTTGGTAAGTAGTTTAAATTTTTTACGCTTATTTTCCCGGGGACAAGCAATCAAGTGGTTTTTATTTTTTTTTCTCGAAAACAAAGCCAGATATGAAAAAAACTCAAGAGATAAAAGAGTTGTATTTGTAGTTGCTTAATTCTAGAAAAATACATAATTTTAAAAAAAGTCAGTGGCGCGCATTTTTTTGTCAAAAATATTAGTTAGACTGTCTTCCGTGACGCCACTTGACTTAATAATTTTAATATAATTGAGGCTACATTATCCTCTTGTTATTACAAACAGAATTGCCAAATTTCAACAAAATCGAATAAAAGAGTATTGAGATATTTACGAACATCCAATTTTTTCTTAAAAGTTTGACACCCTGTATCGTAAAAACTATGCATTTTCGTACCCATGTTTATATTAACTTTTCTTCTTAAAATCACTTAAAGAAGCACCCCTTGGAGTTTGGCCCGTACTTAAATAACACCCTGTATATTATTCAATTTTTGGATTCTTTAAAAAATTTTGGACATATTTTATTATTTCATGTACAATATCCTATACATATCTTCAACTGTTTCGGAAATATTAAGTGTTTTTAGATTTATTGCATTTCAGCGTTTTTTTTTTACTGATAGGAAATAAAAAAAGGTATAAATAGTTTTGTTTACTTTTGTTTAAAACTCCTGACCTTAGCAAATTGTTGTCTGTCTGCATGACAGTAGTTGTCAGTATTATATAGTCGTTAAAATTTCGTTAACTGCATATATCAGAAAAATGATTTATTTAACAGAAATGCACTTAATAACAATTCTACAGATGTAATGATTGGTTATGGAGATAAAACACGAACACAAATGGAAGTTGGTCGCTTATTTTATAAAAAATTTCCAAATTTGCCGCCTATACCTCAAGGGAAAATTAGTAAAATAGAAAAGCAGTTTCGCCAGCGTGGACATGTATGTTTATTTCTGATGAGTGCATCTTTACACTTTGTGTACTGTTGTGTTGTTAATTTTTGCAATAAATCTCAAAACACTTAATATTTCCGAAAAAGTTAAAGATAGGTATAGGATACTGTACAGGGTTATCCAACCAAGACTAGACAAGGCGATTTTTTGACTTTTCCTGTACTTTTATAAAAAAAACTGAAATAGCCATCTTAAGTCATTTTCTCCCGCGAATTCGAATATCTTCAGCAAAAAACAATTGAACATCAAACAAAAGTACTAGGGGTCACTTTGATATTTTTTTAAATGGGATACCGTATTTTTAATGAGCTTATCCGATTTCTCATATAAATTTTGATCTAAAATGTTGGATTTTTAATTCAAAAACGCCTTTTTTCTTCAGTTTTAAATTCGGAAAATGTTCGTCTACCGTACGATTAATACCTGATAGATGGATACCCGTTTCACCTGTTGACCCTTTAACCTGCTTTAAAGCGTCCGTCAGTTAGACAAAATAATCAAGTGTCAAATTTCTATATATTTTTCATTTTTGTAATATAATTTTATTACACTTAGCCGCTCTTCTAAAGAATATTTCATTATTTGTAATTAATTCGTGAAAAATATACCTATAGAAATTTGACACTTGATTATTTTGTCTAACTGACGGACACTTTAAAGCAGGTTAAAGGGTGAACAGGTGAAACGGGTATCCATCTATCAGGTATTAATCGTACGGTAGACGAACATTTTCCGAATTTAAAACTGAAGAAAAAAGGCGTTTTTGAATTAAAAATCCAACATTTTAGATCAAAATTTATATGAGAAATCGGATAAGCTCATTAAAAATACGGCATCCCTGTATATTTTTACATTTTTAAATTCCACAAAATTATAATTATTTTTTATTAAATGCATTATTAGTCTATACTTCATAGTTTCCGAGATATTGACTTTCGAAAAGTGACATTTTCGAACTTTGAAAGCTTATAACCTTCTAACAGTACGTCTTAGAGCAAAACGGCTTACATGTCCCTATCTTAAATTTTTATTATCTTCCCAAAAAAATCAACTTCCGGTTAAGCCGGATGTAACTCAAAAGCAGGAAATATAGTTGTTTCGGTTTAACTGGAAGTTGATTTTTTTGGGAAGATAATAAAAATTGAAGATAGGGACATGTAAGCCGTTTTGCTCTAAGACGTACTGTTAGAAGGTTATAAGCTTTCAAAGTTCGAAAATGTCACTTTTCGAAAGTCAATATCTCGGAAACTATGAAGTATAGACTAATAATGCATTTAATAAAAAATAATTATAATTTTATGTGGAATTTAAAAATGTAAAAATATACAGGGTGTTCCATTTAAAAAAATATCAAAGTGACCCCTAGTACTTTTGTTTAATGTTCAATTGTTTTTTGCTGAAGATATTCGAATTCGCGGGAGAAAATGACTTAAGATGGCTATTTCAGTTTTTTTATAAAAGTACAGGAAAAGTCAAAAAATCGCCTTGTCTAGTCTTGGTTGGATAACCCTGTACATGAAATATGTCGAAAATTTTTTGAAGAATCCAAAAATTGAATAATATTTAGGGTGTTGCATATAAAATAGGAAATTTGGTATCTGGCCACTGTTACATGACACACCCTATATAAAAAGTTTTATTGAAAAAAATGCGCAACTAGAATTACCAATCGACGAATCCGAGCGTTTTTTCAGACACGCTCCCATGTAGTTATTATCGAATTTATTCCATTTGGCTGATACACACTGTATATTTTTTTATAATTAAAAAACACTCACTAATATAATTATTGTTACACAAACTTGTTCTTATTTTCCTTTTTGCACCGCCCCGTTATAAAAGTTCAAAACATTTTTTCTAGCCATGAACAAGTAGTGTCATCGTACACTTCCGGTCTTCACCGTAAGACGCGACATTTTCGACTGACAAAACTAGGAATAAACTTGATTTCGGTAATTTAACACGCACGGAAGGCCCTAATTACCTTTAAATTTGCCGAGAAATTTACTTTTTATTTACAATTTCGCTTCAGTTCGGTATTTAATTTAGTTATATATAAGTCAGTGGTTTGCGAGACAATGGGTGATATTAGACGAAAAGAAATTTTATTCTAGTTTGTAGATCAATTGGGTTTGTCATGGTGCATTGGCTATTCGATTGGTTAAGATGAATTATCGATTTCAAATTGCTGTTAAGGTTCTATCACCATCGATTTGGGATATTTTAGATCGAAGCTAACAAATTTATTTCAATTTCTTCGATAAAAGTGTTAAAAATTATTGTTTTGGCAATAACTCTGAAACGAACAAAGACATCGAACTGCGGTCCTCACATTTTTTTTTGCAAATTTAATCTTCTTTCCGATTATAATGTCATAGTTATACCGTATGATTTGAATTTTCGGGATAAAATTAAAAAAAAACTCATATTGTTATAAATTGCGCCCTCTAGCAATTTTATTAGAAACTACCGTGTACCGTTGGTAATTGAAGGTACTTACCTTTCTTTTCCAAACAAGCCTAAATTTAGTATAATCGGATAAGTCGTTTAGAAGTTACAATGATTTTAATGTTTACACTTTCAATAGCTTCCCCCACTCTTATCAACGTCGTTACGCCAATGAGCCTTAAACCAAAATGATGAAGAATTAGCTAAGCTTTTTAATGATGTAATCAGAGTTATACCTTAATATGGAAGTTTTCGGAAAAATTTAGAATAAAAAAAAAATTTTTAATTGTGCCCCCTTGCTGCGAAATGAGGAACTTGGAAATAATTTCCAGAATTTTCTCATGACCACTTTATTTATAATTTTTTTTACAAGTTTCTATGCTTAGTAGTTTCCTAGATAAGGACGGTGGCCATCCTTAATGAAACACCCTGTATAGATACATGTATTGTAAAATTATATTGCAAATTATATTAAATATATTGTAAAATTATAATTTAATCAAAGTTGCTCGGAATTTGCTTTGCTAAGTAATACTAAATAATACTTAAAATACTGAAGAAATTGACATATTTTATGTTATAGCATGGAGCCTGAGGGCTTAAACATGGAGTTTGCAGGCCAAACTGGGAGAGGTGACAAACATAATAAGTATTATTTAATATCTACCAAAGATTACATAGAATACTAACGTGGAAGGACGAACGGGAAACGCTATGAACAACCCTGACCACATACAAGAGTTTCGCCGCCCAAATATTGTAGCTACGAGCCAATTAAGCTGCGCGCCTGCCCATGTTTCGCGTTCAATGCTGTGTTGCCATATTATAATTTACGTTCGCGGCGGAGTACAAAGTGGCCAAAATTACATGTATTTTTAAATACAAGCAGCTAGATAATGACCATAAATAAAATGTTTGTTATTGGTAATAGGACAGTTAATTAACCTAAACTGGTTTAGTCTACTCACCGTGCAACTTCAATAAAGAAACGCCAAAAAAATGTAGTCTCTAGAACCTGACGCGTAAGCTTACTACGGCCCACTACTGAACTGGAAACCTTTAGGAACAAACCAGTATCAGCTGTTAATATTACATGTGGGTGGCAACTGTCGAAATGCTTTGTTTAAAAAAAAACTTGACTCTAGTACCATAGAGAAACAAAACCAAGATAAACCATGAAATGAAAATATTTTATCGCTATTTGTACGACGTACAAATTAATCTGTAACGAGTTACGACGAACGTTGCCTGTGATAACCATTTAGTAAACACGAATATCCGTCTAAAGTCATTTCGCTTTTCGTGAAGCTGCTGAAGCTGATCGGCTATTACATTGTGGCCTTGCGCCCCGTTAGGTGGGATGTCTAGGTTTACTTAATTTATAGTAGTACCTACTTATTTTCTAAATTGAAAAAGTAACGTTAATTTTAAGTAGAATAAGGGTTGCTTTTATGACGTTAATATGACGTGTTCATTATGTATATTTAAAAACGCATGTTGTACGACGTCTTATTTACGTTATTAAACTGACGTCGAATAGTGGGACAAATTCGCGTGTTAAAGACGTTGAAAAAACATCATAAAAATCACGTAATCACTCCAATTTCCGACGTCTTTTCGACGACTTATATACGGCTCTTGGTTACCTGGGTTAAATCATAGAATATATAGCTACTATACAGGGTGGACATTTTAATTGAAATAAATTGATTGTTAGAAAGCATTTTTATTTGCTGAAAAAAATACCAAACTACGGCTGTAAGTTAATAAACAGAACTGTCGATATTGGTCCGCTGAAAATCCTCACTGGATGCAAGAAACACACAACCGCTTCCGCAAAAACCTAATATTTGGGCAGGCATAATTGGCGACCGTATCAATGTGCTAATATTCCTTGAAGGTTACGTAACTGGCCATACATATCTGGATTTCTTGCAAAGAGAACTTCTTCCAGCTTTGACTGCTTTATTTCCTCACCATGCAAAAACCATCTTCATGATGATCGAATATGGTTACAGCAAGATTGTGCTCCACCATAAATGTTCGACAATATTTAGGGGAAGTTTTTACAAACCGCTGGATAGAAAGAAGGGGTACCATTGAATGGCCGCCACGATCGCCGGACCTTAATTCTCACCATTACTTTCTTTGGGGTCACCTACAAACCAAAGTCTACGTAACAAAACCAGAAAATTTAGAGGAACTTAGGCAACGACTTATACACGAAATTCGCCAAATAACCCCGGATAGGGTACATTCAAGAATGAATTTAATTTTGATTTGGGGCTTGTCAAGAAAAACATGTTTTCCAACAATTTTTACAATAAAACAAATTGCGTCTAGGTACATTACCGAAATGCATAAGTAAATAGTGGGGTATTTCCTTTTTATGCCCTTTTCAATTAGCACATACATACCCGTACATTTAAAAGAAAAAATTTAGTTCGGTTTCTACCCCCTCTTTGGGGTACCTACATGTAAAGCAGATAGAAAAAAAGTAGCTTCAAATGCAACAAGTGATAATATCAAATTAGATATTATGCTTGAGTTTGAGGAAAACTCCCATACTTCTAGTCGAAAAACAGCCCCAAGAAAATAAATGTATCCCTATAAAATTATACCTACTCATGAGCTCATGGAAGACGATTTTGATAGGAGAACGTATTTTTGTAAACAAATGATGGCAATCTTAGATAACAATGTGATCCAATTAGAACATGTTTTGTTTTCTGATGAGTGCACGTTTACACTTCACGGTCATGCTAATCGTCAGAATTGCCGCTATTGGTATAGGGAAAATCCTCACTGGATTAGAGAAGAACATACCTACGCAATATCCTGAAATGGTTAATGTTGTGGCAGGAATAGTTGGAGATCATATCATAGGTCCCTTTTTCGTTAATGACAATTTAAATGGCGATAAAATAATGTCTTGCCAACTTTGACAATCTTATATCCTGATCCAGCAAACCCACAACTTCCAGCGAATATGATGTGGTTTCAGCAAGATGGATCACCGCCCCATTACCAAATCAATGTCAGGCAGTACCTCAACCGACTATTTCCAAATCGGTGAATAGGGAGGCGTGGATCGATGGAATTGCCAGCACGATCCCGTGATCTAACGCTATTAGACTTCTTCTTATGGGGTTATGTGAACAATATTGTAAACAAAACTAAACCCCTCGACTGAGCTGACTTAAGAAGACAAATAACGCTTGTAATTAGATCGGTCAGGCCTAAGATGTTCAGTAACATTTGAAGACATTTCTATTTAAGAATGAAATTATTACAGTATTACTTATTAGATTTTGAGAGTGCTGTTAATTTTACAATAAATCTGAAAACACTTAATATTTCCGAAAAAATTGAGGATAGGTATAGGATATTGTACACGAAATATGTCTAAAATTTTCTGAAGAATCTAAAAATTGAGTAATATATAAAGCTTTTAATAAAAAAAATGCGCAACTAAAAATGCCAATCCACTTGTCCGAGCGTATTTTCGGACAAGCCCCCATGTATTTATTATCGAATTTATTCCATTTGGCTGATACACACTGTATATTTTATTTGCATTTGTATATCGATTTTTTTATTAAAACACAGGTTTTAAAAGTACCTATAGTTTTATTCTACAATTTATAAATACATTTAAATTTGTACTACATTCTTAACAGTTAGCTTTATTGCTGGACAATAAACGATTTGTATATTTTACAAATAATAAAAGATAATTAAAGTAATAAATGCTTTACAGTGGTTCAGTAGGTTAGTGCTTAATTTATACATTCATTATAATAATTACTGGTGCCGATTCCTAAATAATTTCAATTTTTCGGCAATTGTTCGTTCAACCCATTATAATATAACTGATCATCATTTCCATAACACCCTGTTTATCAATACAAATAACAATTAATGTTTTGCTTTGGATGATTGCAAATTTAAAGAAAAAATAGAAGTTTAGCTGCCCTTTCTGCAAAAACTTTAAAAAACTAAATTACATTTCTACCAAGTTTCAACATACCGGGTGTTTCTCAAAAGACGTTCACCCCTATAACTTTTTTATATTGATAGATATTAAAATGAAATTTTGAGATTATGCATAAGAGATGAGTCTGCATTTATTGGCATAGCTTTCAATAGGTTAGTACTTCCGGTTTGACCGGAAGTGACTTTGACTCAAATATTTTAAATGGGACATATTGTATGTTTTTACTTATTTGGGTTCGGCATAATTTATGAGTGGAATGACACCTCACTTGTCATTTTTCGACGTGTTAAAACATTTTTATGTTTATTTTTTATTTTCAATCTAGAGTGCTACCAATTAATTAAATCTGTTAATTTATAGTCAAGTAGTGTATGAAAATTAAAATTATGCCATAATAATTGACTTTCTAAGTTTCATAAGCGTTTAAAAAATTAAATTTTGTTTCCTTGACGTTTACCCTATTTTTCCAAATGGAACGATGGTAGTTCAGTAGGATATTATTACCACTTCGGCCGTTCCCAGTTCGGCCTTTCCCAAAAAAAGTTGCATTTGGGCCGGTCACCCTTTTTCCCTAAAGTTAAATTAAACCTTAAGTCCCATTTCGGCCGGTCGGAATAAAGATAGATAGGTAAGGTAACCTTTAAAAATTGAAGGTACCACTTGCAACTTACCACGGCAAATGAGCGAGAGCAGCACACATTCTAACGTGATTTCTTCCTTCGAATGATCACGATACTGAATAACTAAACCTTACTCCTGTACTTTGCGCCATATAGCCTGATTAAATGAAAGTTACATACCTGGATTTGAAATACTAGTTTAATTGCGTTGATTGCAGCTGTTTCAAAATCTAGCTTAAATACTTGAGGGATAAAATTTAATTTCGCTTTAAGCAAAGAAAAAGTATCACTTAAGTTTTTTCTTGCTTGTTTGGTAAGAGGGAAAAAATAACAGGAACAACATTAGTACTTTCCTCGGTACTCTTCATATCTGCATGAATTGTGTACAGCAGCTGGCTAATCAATAATGGACAACTTTTGAATGCCCCGCCCCGTCTCCAAGAAATACTTCATATTCATTTATTATATACTCACTAACACTACTAAAGATTAGGATTTTTTCTTTAACACCGTCTTCTATTAGCAAAAAGTTTTCTGTTAATTGAGTTGGAAAAACTATGTTAGATTTTTTTTTCGGGATGGAAATGTTGCCATATGTCTTTTGTCTAGAGCGATACAGGCTGGATTTAATTGATTGCAATTCAGGAACTTCAGTTACAAATTCTAGGCCTTAATTTTTGATATCCTTAAACTTCTTACTCACAATTTGGGGAATTCCCTAGATCGCTTTTTGCACTGAAACACACACTTTTTGACTTCTCTTTTGGGTATGTCCAGGATACAAAATTGCTCTTTACTCCGCAATATTTCTTTGCTGTCAATTTTTGCCGTAGTAATACGTCCACCACAGCTCCTGTTAGAACACCGATAGGCTATATTTCCATTTTTATATATTTCTTTAATTTGATACTTGTATCCTCCAGGTAAAGGTTTACCTTTACTTGTTTCAATATATTCAATGTCACAATAACTTCCATAGTTTTAAATAAAATACTTGTAACTCTCAACAGCACAATGAAACTAGATATTATTTTTTTAAATGGATGCGTTTTATATAGAAATGAGACAATTGCATCCTTATTTGTTTCATTAACCCTAATTGCTTCCATAACAGTTAGACAAACAAAACTTCCTAATTACAATAATTATTATATCTACATAGTGACCGGCCGAAGTGGGACTACCTATAAATCGTACCCAACACCGCCGGACGAAATGACACAAAACTAGGTATATTTTTCAAAACGGACGAAATAGGAACGGCCGAAGTGGGCAATCAAATCATTTAAAACGAGCATTCTTTTTCCAACAATTTGATACCATACACTCTTATGCTATGTTAAAATTGACACTGAAAAATTTGCCTTATATCCCAATCGCAAATTTTAAAGCGTTATGCACTATTATTGCCTCCCTGTCTTTTCTAAAGAAATATAAAGGCGGCTTTAAATAACAATGGAATGGTTTTGAAAACCAATATAGTTTTAAATTACAATTGTTATGTCATTCGTTTATTAAACTTACATTGTAAATCAGATAAAATGGTTAGTTTTACTAGAAATTAACAAATTTATATGCTCCTAATTTTTGGAGTGACCAGAAAGGTTCTTCTGAAGCCGTAAGCTCGTATGTATTGTATGTTTTATAAACTAATGACATTACAACTTTAAATTAAAGCCATATTGCTTTTCAAAACCATTCCATTGTTTTTCGAAGCCGCCTTTATATTTCTTTAGAAAAGAGAGGGAGGCAATAATGCATAACGCTTTTAAATTTGCGATTGGGACTTAAGGCAATTTTTTTAGTGTCAATTCTAAAATAGCATTGGAGTGTATGGTATCAAATTGTTGGAAAAAATGCTCGTTTTAAATATCCTAGTGAACCACCATCGTTCCATTTGGAAAAATTGAGTAAGGGAGAGTGGTCCACAGTGAGACGTTTTTTGGTTACTCTGAATTTTTAAAAAACTGGTTAAACATTTATTAAAGGAAACAGGTTTATAATGTAAAGTAACCTTTATTTTCCAAAAAAGCATAAAGAAAATAAACAAAAACTTGAAAACTTAAATTCTAGAAATATTTATTATTGACATTGCAAATAGTCTCACTGTGCCCCATGCTGGTCTACAGTGAGACTTAACGTGGTCCACAGGAAGACAACCCTTTATTGGACATCTTGCTGACCAAAATTAACTTCAAATTGGACACATTGATTTTGTCTTTTTGTTTTACGAAATATATAATGCTGGAACTGGCAAAATCATTACGATGTCTATAAACAAAACAGTAGCAACTTCTGGAACATTTGGGTAGACGAATTTGTGTGATCTATTTTTCTTCGCAAATAACTTATAATCATATTCAGATTCATGGGAGATATTGCTTAAAATTTTTTCAATGAAATATTTGGTTGATTTTTTCCCAGAAAACTTTACTAGGACGTAGTCGTTAATGGCAGCATTTCTATCTAGTTCCTCATTTATTCAATTGGGGCCTGCCTTTTCATTAAAAGTCTTGTGTGCTTTAAAGCTAAGTTATAGATGGTCTTAAACTCATTTTAGATAAATCCGGTTGGCAGTCTTATTGGACCATCCTGTAAATATATCCAATGTAATTCCAGACTCTTTCCTATCACAATTTACCTCGATCAGGTTTGATGTGACACTCCTTTTAGTTCGGCTGCGTTTCTCAATGAAATCCTTCGTCCGTAACCCGTTTTACGGCACTTTTCATCTGATTTTCTGAAAAGAACTCTATGGTAGTTTTTCCTTTTCTATTTCTTGTCATTCTTTAAAAAAAAATAGTTTAAAAGTTAGGTACTCCAAACTTCTTGCGCATGGTGGGACACAGTGAGACACGTCTCAGTGTGCCCCACCTAGTGTTGTCTCAGTGTTCCCCACAAGCACCATATTTAAAAATCATGTAATATTTTGTAATGAACCCGAAATAAAAATAATATCGCAATGTAAACGAACACACAAATACCTAAACTTTACTTGCCACCAATCTTAAAGATCTAATTAAAAGTACGCCAAATAAACACCAATCAAAACAGCTTTTCGAAAAAATACTTTTGCGGTCAAAATTTGCATAAACACCGCCCTACAGATAAAAACAAACTGAACTGAAACAATAACTCGTTGGTGGATCTGGCGTATAAAAACAAGCTTGCGCATGGCGTGACGTAAAAAGCGGGGTTTCCAGAGCCTCAGAAATTGTACTGTCTTACTGTGGAACATGTCTCACTGTGGACCACTCTCCCCTAAACGTCAAGAAAATAAAATTATTTTTTTTAAACGCTTGTGAAACTTAGAAAGTCAAACCAGAAGTGCTAACAAATTGAAAATTATGCCAATAATTGCAGACTCATCTCTTATGCATAATATCCAAATTTCATTTTAATATCTATAAATATAAAAAAGCTATTGGGGTGAACGTCTTTTGAGAAACACCTGGTAGGCATATAGGGTAAAGTCGCCAAAATCGTGCCATTGCCTAAATCGTACCACTGCGACTTTTCAAACTAGGCGATAAATTTTACGATATCCATCGGAAGCAGTTGTAGGGTCTAACTACTGTCAGTTGCATGGTATAATCGTATTGCGCCGCTTGTGTTTCGCTAAGCGGGAAAGGCGAATGCTATTTTCATGTTAATTTTGTTGATTTTTTTTAAGGCTTTATCTCATTGGTAAGTAGTATTTATTCAGATTATTTTTTTTAGTAATATAGCCTAGGAAGTTATTGCAATTTTGCAATAATTGAATTTAATTTCAGATCTGAAATTTCGGGTTAGTATTTTATTTATTTTCATCGGCAGTTTCGTAAATCGTACCAAGGTGGTAATTCCTACATGATAACATTTTAATGTATTGTATTTCTTCTTGTTGAGTTAACAAGGCAAATACGCCTTAACAATAAAAAACAAGTCTGTTTCTATTGAACAAAATAGAAAAATATGCTCTAAAGGCAAAAAAGGAAGTTATAAAAAACAAAGGACATTGCCAAGAAAAGTATCTTTCAAGGAGAAAAGTCTAAACTAAAACAACTAAGCCATCACAGAAAAATGAGATAAGAGACGAGATTAATGAGTGTATTGTCGAAGATATTATGATAAAACGTATTAAGTGTGGAAAATGGGCACATGAAATGTGCTTAAACCTTACCTGTCATACCAAGAGCGACGACGTGTGCCCAACTATGGTTTGTAAATTTGGATTTTTTTTAAAAAGTACCTAGTGACTTGATTTTTTTAAAATTACGTTTATATTATTTTTTTTTTTGTAAAATACTTAACGCGTTGACTGCTATTCCGGTCTATAGGACTGAGATCATTTTTAGTTCCCCAGGGCCAACGGTCTGTTCTCATCTGGGAATATTTGCTGTGATAGACCGAGCTGGCGCATGGGACCAGTGTGCACCACTCAGTCAGAAATTCCGCAAAACGATTTTTTTTAAATTGACTCCAGTGCCCATTTCATTTGTCCTACTTTATGCAATGTCACAGATGGCCTCTCGGACTTTTCTTGCATGGCGTCATGATCAAAAAAGCGAATATGGCTTCGGCAGTCAACGTGTTAGGTAATATAAAGGCCAATTTTGGGTAATTTTTTTTTCTTTATATGCGAACAACAAACTGTACTTATTTTTATTTAATATGCCCCAAAAGAGCACTGTAGTACGATTTAGGCAACCAGTTTTCCAAATCGTGCCGTTTTCAGCCTCTCGCAGAAACTACTGTTTCTTAAAAATTAATTAAAAATATTAAGAAAAAAAAAATCAAAATGTTGGCTATTTACAAAATCAGATGATCAAGAATTTGATTTATCGATATTCTCTTTTCAAGATAGCAATACTAATTTGTTTGATACATTGATCATTAATCGGTTATTTTGAATATCTACCATAATATGGCATTCCGTAACATAACAAATAGTCCTAGCAGCAAACTTAAAACTAACGAGCCTGTACTGAAAGTGAGGGACGAGCTGTTTCCTTCACAAAACGCTTCCACGTTACAACTTTCAACCATCTGCTGGAATTTGTTTTCCACCGTGGCCCAATCGCAGAGTCCCACCGAACAACCCAGGTATTCTTCGATTGGGACCTCGTTCAGGAAAAACATCACTTTGAAGTTGTTTCCTGTATCTCCGCTGCTTTGACATCTGAAAATATATTTTTTTCAATTAGTTTGAAAATTTCACACCTGTACTTTTTAACCAATAAGATACCTTAATTATGACTAGTTACCATGGCAACTAAAAGAATTTCCGGAAATTATTTCGAGGCGTCACGATATTAAAGAGGAAATTTTTTGACAGTTGAAAAGGTAAAAATATTAACTACAACCATTAAATAATGTACATATACCTGTGAGTAATGCAAAATATCTGAATTATGTAACATTATTATTTATTATTCGCTATAACGTTTCATTGAACAGAAAACACACATTTGTTTAATTATTATGCATTAACAATTTATATTTCAACAAACGTCGGATGTACAAACATAAGATTTAAATGTTGCTTGAATTCTAACCCATCCTCTCTTCTTAATGGTGAATAGGAAGGTGACGAATTAATTAGATGTCTATATAACCTATAATAATTAAATTTATTTCGTTATTATTTTGCTTATTAGTGGATATCATTAGAGATTTGCCAATGAAGATATTAGTTCAACATGAAATAAATTCTAAAATATATATACATAATAGGTATATCCATCATATTTCGTTAAATAAAAAAAAAATTACCAACTTTAGTTACACCAAATGCTGAAACCCAGATGGGCATTAGTTCAGTCTATCGCCCTTTCATAATTTTAGGTTACTAAAGGTGGTAGAAATGTATTTTTTGCTAAAGTATATTAGGTCACCATGAAATAAATTCTAAAAAAATGATATAAGTATATCCACTATATTTCGTTAAATAAAAAAAAAATACCAACTTTAGTTACCTACACCAAATGCTAAAACTCAGATGGGCATTAGTTCAGTCTATCGCCCTTTCATAATTTTAGGTTACTAAAGGTGGTAGAAATGTATTTTTTGTTAAAGTATATTAGTTCACCATGAAATAAATTCTAAAAAAATCATATAGGTATATGCACCATATTTCGTTAAATAAAAAAAAAATACCAACTATTGTTACACCAAATGCTATAACAAAGATGGGTATTAGTTCAGTCTATCGCCCTTTCATAATTTTAGGTTACTAAAGGTGGTAGAATATTCATTCCGTATCTTGATATGGAATGAAAATACACGCAAAACGCATAAGAAGCAAGTGTTTCAGAATAAATATTCCAACTCAAGAGCGAGAATTTTTACATTCTATTATCAAAAATGATTTTGGAATTATTGCATTGGGTAATGGCCGTGGAGAAATGTATTTTTTATTATTAAACTCAACACTCAACGTACAGACGTTTTAAACTATATACCCCACTAAGCAAAAAACAGCTTTGGTACGTTTCGTAACGTTTTTTAAAAGTAACTTATATAACGTTTTAGTTCAAACGTTCTTTTATCATCGTTTTTACATTTTCTAGGAACGTATTTAATATTTACGTCTCTTTAACATAATCTCGTTACTGTACTTGTTTCATTGAACAAATAAACATATTAAAACCGTATATTTTATGTACTCTTTTATTAACGTCAACATGTTTCCATTAAAAGAACGCTCTTTGAATTGCGTGCTCGTTATGCTTTTTTCTAAACGTTTCAGATCAGGAACTATTTTGTTTAAACAGATAACGTTACCCCTGCACCGTTACTATAATGATTTTTTATTTTCAAACCCGTTATGTTCGGGAGATAACTGATAGATTTCGTCGCAAAAATGTAAAACAAGTTTCATGTCAGTTTCGTTTTCTGAACGCAACCCAGAACGGAACTCCACCGTTGACGCCAGCCATTCACCGAACTAACCGAACCTCACTTTTTCGTGTCCCACGCGTCTGCATTTATTTGTCATCGGCTGTGCTATAATTTATTTTTTGTGGTTTTGGAGGTTTCCGAAAAGAACAAAAAATGGTTAGAAAGGTAAGTACATTGCATTAGTTTCTATAAAACAAAAGTTATTGATATATTTGCATTGTAACCTACAACCTACGCCGATACGCCTACAGATAGGTACCTACTACCAGCGAGGCTACAAGATACATGTCTATAATTTTCTTTTAGTTTAAACTTTATGCTAGTAAAATAAGGTCTCGTTCTAAAGTGCTGCATTTATATTTGAAATTGTCTGTTTCTATGTTTGGTACAGGTCTGCAAGTAAACGTACAGGTTGGTCAATTCTAAGTGCCAAGACCCGAGACTGAAAGCCATTAAAATTCGTTAAGAATAAACCACATGTATGAATTATTGAACTTAAATAGCCCTGCCCCTATAAATATTTTTAAAACTATCTTTAAATTAATTGCTAAACATGCATATATAGTACACATGTATGGCTGAGGGTTGCTACTGTTTCCTCTTGGTCTGACCTGGAGATTTTTAATTTGATTAATGTCTAGGCTTGCCAGGGCCAAGCAATAGGTAGGTTTGACCTGGAGAAGTTGTTGCCAAATTATTCATCAATAAGTTAACATAAATTATAATAAGTTTTAATTTCCAAATATTTAGATGCAGTACAACAAGTATTCACAACCAACGACCGGGACCTAGAGTCAGGGAGTCAGTCATCATGGAGTGGTTTCGTCGCGACAATTAACGACTCAAGAGAGAAGAGGTATGTGTAGTTAGTAAGAAAGTAATATAATTTACTAATCAAACTTAAAATTATTGCTCTAATAATCACCATTTAAAAGTACATATTTTTACTTGAACTATTAAAGAATTTTAATTTTTAGTTAAGACTTTAAAATAAAAAAAAAATACGTTTTTTTTTACCAAAATCTTATTGGCTTCAGCTGTCATACACTGGAATATTTTGTAAAATAATAAAAATATAGAATCTTGGTTGTGAAGTATTTTTTCTAAATTTTTTTATTAGTTTCTTAAAGAACCCCGCACTTCTCTTATGGAAAATGGCCCTCGGTTAAATTTTCTAAATTTTTAGTATGTTGAGAATGCCATTCTGATCAAAAGTGTTCATGGCCACAACAATATCTGCCAACCAGTTTTTGAGATCCAAGTTGCAAAATATGAATTCTCAATACATTATATTTTCCTAGTTTATAATATGAATTCGTTTTGTTTTTCTAAATTTTTTATGGCCCTGTCGTAGATAGGACAGAATACTATAAAAATAGTTAAAAAATTTTTATTATAATATACCGGGTGAGTGACGAAAATTATTTAATATTTTGTGTTAAATCATTGTATTTTTGACATTAAATTAAATGTTTACAAAGTAATACTGTAGATGACATTAGCTTGGAGCAAGCTATCAGAATTTATATTATTTATATTTTTTACAGGGTAACTCAAAAAAGTTTATATTTTTTTTTATTAGTTTTAAAAGAAATTTTGTAGATATTTCTTTATGTACTACTTGTCGCCTATCGTATGCTTCCAAATATATATAATTATCAAGGTTTTACAGGGTGTTTCCGTGTTTCCGATGCTAAGCGATAAAAAAATAACATAAAAATGCATTTATTTATAAATCACCCGGTATATTAAAAATGGATCGGTTAAATTTCATTATTTTTTAATATTTTTTGCATGAAGTGTCTTACTTACATGTTTGCTATTGATTTCCCTTTTCCTATGACCAGTTCTGAAGATATACAGCGTCGAACATACTCAAAACTCAAAAAATAAGCAAATAAAATAGCAATTTTTATTAATTTCAATAAAATTTGTTATGTAAGTTCATTTTATGGTTAAATATAAATATATTTAATGCTATACAGGGTGTTTCAAATAATTATGAGATTCTAACACTGTATTGCAAATAAGAAATATATATATATATTTGATGCCATTTCTTTTGTGTTGGGTATGTTATTTTTTATGATGTATTAACACAATATGAAAAATAAAGTTTATTATTATAAAAACTATGAACAATTTATTATATCCAAAAATAATAAGTAGGCCCCTAATTATTTGAAACACCCTGTATAGCATTAAATATATTTATTTTTAACCATAAAATAAACTTATATAACAAATTTTATTGAAATTTAAGAAAAAATTGTTATTTTATTTGCTTATTTTTTGAGTTTTGAGTCTGTTCGACGCTGTATATCTTAATTTTTTTGTAATGACATGAAATAAACAAATGCAAATTACTAAAGAACTGGTCATAGGAAAAGGGAAATCAATAGCAAACATGTTAGCAAAACACTTCAAGCAAAGAATATTAAAAAATAACGAAATTAACTGATCTATTTTTTATATACCGGGTGATTTATAAATACTTGCAGTTTTTTGTTATTTTTCTATCGCTTATCATCGGAAACACCCTGTATAACCTTGATAATTATATATATTTGGAAGCATACGATAAGCGACAAGTAGTTCATAAAGAAATATTTACAAAATTTCTTTCAAAACTAATAAAAATTTTTTAAACTTTTTTAACTTACCCTGTATAAATATAAATAATATAAATTCTGATAGCTTGCTCCAAGCTAATATCATCTACAGTATTACTTTGTAAACATTTAATTTAATGCCGAAAATACAATGATTTAACAAAAAATATTAAATAATTTTCGTCACTCACCCGGTATATAATAAAAGAGTTTAAACTATTTTTATAGTATTCTATTCTATCTACGACAGGGCCATCAAAAATTTAGTAAAACAAAACGAATTCATATTATAAACTACGAAAATATAATGTAGTGAAAATTTATATTTTGCAACTTGGACACCCTGTATCTGAAAAATGGTCTGCAGATATTGTTTTGGCCATGAACACTTTTGATCAGAATGGCACTCTCTGCAACATACTAAAAATTTAGAAAATTTGACCGAGGGCCATTTTCCATAAGAGAAGTGCGGGGTTCTTTTAAGCTCTTCAAATTTATTTGTAGCTGATTATATTGTAAAGTATATTAATTTATAATTTTTTTTTCAGGTTCACAAGACGTTGATTTATTACTTTTTTAATTACATATTTATAACATTACATGTATATGTTTTTTTAATATAATCTTTTAATCCAATATCATTTATTTTAAATATTATTGGGAATAATGCCAAATTTAAAAGACAGTTTATTAAATACCTATCCCAAAAAAATATCTAGAGTTTGGGGGAGGGGGTGTTTGGTTAACGAATATTAAAATTTACCATTTTCTTTGACGCTTCAAATAAAAGCTAAAACATGGGCTTAGTTGGGAATGCCTCGAGAGATAATCTATCAACGTCGTCTTGAAAAAGTCCCAACTATTTTCATCATTTTTAATGGCTGTACCCAGGGTAACCCAACGATGTGTGAAGGACCTATTATAGCTCGAAAACGATATAAAATGCAAAAAGTTTCTTATACAAAATTTGTAGGGACAGCTTTGCTCTACAATTGAAAATTATTGTGCTAAATTGTAGAGCTAAGCTGCCCCTACCAGTTTCGTCTGGTCTATTTAAAAAAACATTTTTAAATAATATAATGTTTATTGTGTCTGCATTTATTGCCTTTTTAAAACAAAATTGGTTTGTTATAGTTTCGAAACAAAAACATCTTATAAGCAACGTAATTGTAACTTTTTGAAAAGTCCTTAATATAAACATCTCAAAAACGAAACCAGTTTGTTATAGTTTTCGAATCAAACACGTTGATTTCTAAATGCAACTGCGATTTTGTTATGTTGGCGGACATTACGACCAGTACGTTTCGAAATAGCGCCGTATCAAAACCTTTTTGTACAACGTAACAATGTAACGTAAAAACATAAATTTAACGAAATTGGGTTGTTTTTTTGCTTAGTGGGACCTATACTCAAAACCCAATATTATAGGCAGTGACGTATTATTCGAAACCATGGAAACTAATGCAAACCGCCAATGACCATACAGTATTTTGGTCGTTTCCATGGTTATGAGAGCTACGTCACTGCCTATATTTTTGGTAATAGACTATAGTAATTATTAAGCTTTGTGACAGAACCGGTTAAACAAAAATTACAATTCAATATATTATGTCAAAATACCCTGGCCAACTTGGCAAGCAGTGAAATTAGTTTAAAATGTCAAGTTTGATTAATAATTTTTTTTCCAAATTATGGTGTGAAGTGGTGTGAAATTTTTTTACCGAATCCCACGCGAGCTTAAATTATTCCTGGAAATTTTCTTTCGGGCACGAATATTTTAAGAAAATTATCCCTCGTCGCTTCGCGACTCTTGATAATTTTCAAAATATTCGTCCCCTTAAGAAAATTTCCGGAAATAATTTAAGCTCTTGTGATATTATAAGTGAAAATTTCATAAATTTATTTATATATACAATTAGAAGACTCCTTTTTGTTTACGTTGCTTATAGCAACGGCAGACTATCAATTATAATCTCCCTAGCAACAGAATTATTACCGATAATTTTTTTTAAGGTCACGAATGGTTTTGTTGATAGAAAATTATCCCGAGTAGAACACGAGGGAAATTTTCTATCAACAAAAACATGAGTGAAACCGACAAAAAAAATTATCGGCAATAATTCTGCTGCGTGGGAGATTCGGTAAGAAAATTTCATAAATTGGAGTTTCTTCTAATGTTTCTGAAATTTTAGTAATAAACCTTAGTTACTAACAAGTAAAATCAACTTTTATTGTAAAAATACAGTGCGTCATATTAAACTAAACTCATCGGAAATATGTTTTTTAAAGTTATATTTGAATTTAAAACTATAAAGACATTGGATTGTCTCACCTGTCACTTCGAAATGACTTGACATTTGAATTAAAATTAAGTCGTAGTAGTCGTACCTAAGAAAAATTATCACTTATTAATTTTATTAGGTTAATAGGCTATAGACTATCGCGATAGTCTCCCGTTGCTATAAGCAGCGTAAACAAAAAGAAGCCTTCTAATTGGTTGAAAATAAATTTATGAAATCAGTTTTTTAGTCGGAGCCCTGATATTTATTGTTACAATAATATTGTGTAAAAAATAATTCGATTTGGTAATGAATCAGCAAGGTCGATTGTTAAAGAAATTGAGCAGTTAGTAACTCATTTTTATTACTAAAATGTGAGAAACATTAAATAACAAATTTGTTATCTGAAATCCAATGTCTTTATAGTTTTAAATTCAAATATAACTTTAAAAAACATATTTCCGATGAGTTTAGTTTATGACGCACTGTATTTTTACAATAGAAGTTGATTTTACTTGTTAGTAACTAAGATTTATTACTAAAATTTCAGCAACATTAACAAAAACTCCAATTTATGAAATTTTCTTATCGAATCACCCACGCAGCAGAATTAATACCCGATAATTTTCTTTTCGGTTTCACATAGGTATGCTTTTGTTGATAGAAAATTATCCCGAGTCGAAGACGAACCATTCGTGCCCTTAAAAAAAATTATCGGTAATAATTCTGCTGCTAGGGACATTATAAGTGATAATTACTACTTTTCTACATGAAACTATTCAAAAACAAACTGTTTGTTTAATTGACAAGTGTTGGCAAACACATAATGTTTCTTGACACGGTTAAAATGCAATCATTGTTCCAAGTTAAAGAAAAAATTAGTGAAATATACAGGGTGATTTACGGTGGACGTACCTATATGATGAGCCAAAAAACGTATATTGGTCATTTACATAAACAAATATGACGATACAGTGTTGTCACTTCTACCAAAAACTAATAGCCAATTTAATATTTTAAATGCAACACCCTGTATTTTATTTTATTTTTGAATTTACTCTTAATTTTCTAACAAATTTCTTTATTATTATCCTATACCTACCTATACTATATATATACAGTGACCGGCAAAGAGTTCGCAACATATGAGAAAAATTTTTATTAGCGGAATATTGAAAAATCTTTTTTGGGGGATTGGATGTGCATGTCCCATAACCTTAAAATCGATTTTGACATATGTCTCGTGACCAATGGTATGGCGGGAAAGTTGAAAAAACCAATATGAAATCATCATAAATCAGATAAGTTGATGAGATAGCGAAAAAATTCCAAGAATAAAAAGTGTTTAGAATTCCATTAGAAGCTTAAATACAATGTTTGGGATATCTACTTAAAAAAATATAAAATCCAATATTTTTGTAAATATTTTTTTACCGAATTAAAAATTTCCATATTTTTCCTTTCTTAAAGCTTCATTAAAATAAAACTGACATCTGGTGACCACAACTAAAAATATTCTTTTGTTTTTCTGACAATTTGGAGCAATAATTCAAAGAATTTGTTTACACTTGGATGCCAGCTGTTGCAATAGTCTATTTCTAATAACCTTATCGAAATATTCTATTATGTTAAGAAATCCTTAAATTCATTAATCCAAAGCAAATTATATTTATAACCGTAAAAGATAATTTAATTTTTTATTAATTTTTAGATTTTTTTAAAGATTTCTGCGAAATTCAAAATTATTTTTTACGGTTATAAATAAAATTTTCTTTGGATTAATGAATTTAAGGATTTCCTAACATAATAGAATATTTCGATATAAAAAATATCGATAAGGTTATTAGAAATAGACTATTGCAACAGCTGGTATCCAAGTGTAAACGAATTTTTTGAATTATTGCTCCAAATTGTCAGAAAAACAAAAGAATATTTCTAGTTGTGGTCACCAGATGTCAGTTTTACTTTAATGTAGCTTTAAGAAAGGAAAAATATGGACATTTTTTATTCGGTAAAAAAATATTTACAAAAATATTCGATTTTATGTTTTTTTAAGTAGATATCCCAAACATTGTATTTAAGGTTCTAATGGAATTCTAAACACTTTTTATTCTTGGAATTTTTTCGATATCTCATCAACTTATCTGATTTATGATGATTTCATATTGGTTTTTTCAACTTTCCCGCCATACCATTGCTCACGTGACGTATGTCAAAATCGATTTTAAGGTTATGGGACATGCACATCCAATCCCCCAAAAAGATTTTTCAATATTCCGCTAATAAAATTTTTTTCCATATGTTGCGAACCCTTTGCCGGTCACTGTATATATATGTATATATCTTATTGTTTCTACAATAATAATTAAATTCGACTTATTTTATTCGGAAAACGTTAACTAACTCTGAAATATTAGGACTCTGAAATTTGGTGAATTAACTTTTTTCGATATTTTCAGAAATAACACCACTTGTCAATTATTTTTTGGAACAACTTAAAATTTGACAGATACCTAATGCGAATCACGTGACTACTATTTTTTTGCTTAATTTTCATCTCGATCGAAGCAGAACTTGATGCCAAAGTCAAATTTCGAATAAAGCTATTAATAAAAAAAAATCCTATACTATGATGTGCACTTTACTGGTCACACTGTATTATGTTAAACACTCAAACTAGTAGGAACAAACAAATATTCTTACTGGTATAGGACTGCAGCAAGATTTGAAGAAAACGGATTAATCAAAGACGTCCTCCACATTCTCCTTTGCTGTCGCCTGTAGTTGTCAGCTGTCAAAAGGTTGTAGTCCTTCGCAATTCCCATAGTAGTAAAGACAGCCTGCATCGTTGCTGCGTGACTAAACATTGCTGTAACCTTGTTTTCGTTGGGATATCCTATAAGAAAAAAAATATTGCAAAAATTGTTTGCTTTTGTGATTGCTTACAGAATCACAAAACATTATTATTATATATTATACTTATTTAGTATAAATTGCGATGGATAAATTCATAGTTTTGCAGATGACACTACAATTTTTTATACCGATACAAATTGGGACAACTTAAATAATCAAATTTAAAAAAGATTTTAAAATTATTATAAAAAATTGGTTTGATAACAATTTGTTAACAATTAATTATAGTTTTCAAAAATTCTATTCCTTTTACTTTAAACCTAAATAACCTACCACGAAATATAAATACAGTATTCAAATAAATGAAGACATTCAAATTTTTAAAGTTAATAAAATAAAATATTTAGGAATTATTTTTAATTGGAATTTTCATTTAAAATATTTAATTAAAAAATTAAGAAGTTTACTACCGATTTTTAAAAACATTAAAAAATTTTTAAATGTAAGACATATGGAAATATTAAATTACGCGTTAGTTAAAACTCATTTAAATTACAGAATTTTAGGTTGGGGAGGAATAAATAGAACTTTATTTAAAAAATTAGAAATATTACAAAAAAGGTTTCTAAAAATTATATTTAATAAAGATTATCTTTATCCTTCAAAAAAATTATATTCAGAAACAAATAAGTTGAACATAAAACAACTTTACATTTATAACATCTTAATATAAGTAAGTATATATTTAAAAATAAAAACCTTATACAATTTAAAAACCATAATCATAATACACGTCATAAAAATGAAATCACCATAAAACCTAAAATAAATAAGACCATAGGACAAAAAAATTTCAAATATTTATGTTTTTATTTAAACGATTATTTACCAATAAAAATTAAAAAATTGATTACATTAAAAATGTCGAAATAAAAACATGGATATTAAAAACAGACAATTTGAAAATATTTTTAGAAATGCTTTAATTAATTAATATTTTTCTGAATAATTTACATAAGTAATATTTTTTACTTAAAAATTATAAATTAATAATTTTATTATAGGTAATATATTTCTTTAAAAAAAAATGCGTTTATTATACTATAAATTAACATTTTTACTTTAAAACTTGATTTTTAATGCATATTTATGATTTATGATTTTACATTGGTACTAAAACAAAAAATAAGATTTACCCCTAACAAGCTCAGCTTCAGAGGATTGAAGAATAAGTTTATAGAAGACAACATAAACATATTTTGAAGAAGTAGTTCATACTCAAAGTGAAGTTAAATTATATAGAAAAATAAAAGCACGAAGTTTTTCTCCACAAATTTTATTGTTCGAATAACTAGGCGAACCTAGGATCACATCGACATGTTTTGAGTGTAGAAACACTTATCATCAGGAAAACAAAGTAAAAGGTAAAATGCTGATGTTTTTAGCAAAAGAGAAAATAATAGTGAGATTGAGCCGTAATGAAGCTTTTAATGGTGTACAAGAGGTGTTAAATTGAGTAGTCAAAAGACCGAAAATGAACACTCCAGCATACTGAACAAACGAGCGTTAGTGCAAAAGCACACTGTGCCGTGCGGAAAATTTTACTCTTCTCATTTTCCATATACCAAAGTAAAGGTCACAGTGCTTACAAATTGAAAATTATGCCAATAAATGCAGACTGATCTCTTATGCATAATCTCAAAATTTCATTTTAATATCTATAAATATAAAAAAGTTATAGGGGAGAACGTATTTTGAGAAACACCCGGTAGGTATATTATTCCGAATATTCTACGCTAGTTTAGAATCTGCAAAACGTGACGTCTGCCTCCTAGCGGTTGCAAGTGAAAACAGGAAAATGACACAACAATTTTTACATTAGATGTGTTAGGCACGCCACGGAATTGTAAATTATCTATGCTACGGCTATGGAGGACTTGAGGTAGGAGGCCGATCGCAATGCATTGGATTCGGTCCCAAATTAGCATCGGTAATTCAGCTTTACGAGTCGCCGTAAGATGGCGCTCGTGTTCGAAGTGGGCTATCAAATAAATGGTTTATTATTATGGACGCAATAACTATTTTTATTTAAATTAGTTCTTTATGGAACAAATAAGGACTTTTATATGAATTTACACTTACTTTGTTATACTTATTAGTAAACTCGGCCTGTATAAAGTTCCAACGATGCTTCGTTTTTAAAATACAGGAACATTCTAGCTAGAGGGTTTTACCTTTGGAGCTGGAAAGAGACTTATTTGGCTGCGTTTCCTCTCTGAAGAAGATCCTGTCTTACACCCCGACACAAAGCAAACTCTACTTTAATAAATTGTACCATTATTCATTATAAATATGGAAATCAATTACAATACAACGTTATTTGTCTTGTCTTGTCTTCAAACGTTATTTGTTATTTCGAAAATAAAATGTCAATTTGTCAAAAGTAAAAGTAAAAAACAAAGGAGAAGAAGAAACTAGCCCACTTGCGACGCGAGAGCATCTATCGGCCAATAGCGAACTAACCAAAAAACCGGGACAGAATTTGAAAATGCTGCCATTGTCGATCGGCCTCCTACCCTTTAGTTCTCTATAGCTACGGCTTACCTTGTACTGTACTCTCAAACTTCCTGTACATATCTTGGAGCGGTCCACAACCGATTCTCTCCACAAGGTTACTTCCATAACCTGTGTTGTAGTATTCTTTGAGATCTGCGGCGTATTCCAAAAGCTTGAGGTGATCTTTGGTAAAAGCTGTACACCAAGCGGAAGGCTGATCAATTTGCCTGCAAAATATTTTAGAAAAGTATAATATGTTTATAAGATGGGAGTGTATTTTAGGACGTTTGGTAACGTATTAGTATAATAAATGCTGCTTCAATAGTGTAAGAATTTGTATAAATGACAATGACCTGAAACATGTTGGTGTATTTTATTTGCAAGAACAATTATTGTATACCAATTTTTCTCTGTAGCAAAGGATAACGTACAAATTTTTCAGTTAGTATTCTTACCAGGAGAAGCTTATTTTCCTTTTTAAATTTGAAAAAAAGTGTTTTCCTCATAGACTGTTTTAGACCCGTACATCTTAATTCGTGCGCAAACAAAAGTTATGTTGTATGGGTGAAAAAACACGTTTGTACACACGACTCACCGGTCAGATCCCCTAGCACCCAATAGGGATGGGCACGCGCACAATCCTCTTCTTTATTGACATTATATAAATACCATCTAGAACCGGCTCCCCCACCATTTTTGTTGTCACTTTTTCTCTGTGTATTTCTTGTTGTATTCTTTAATATTGTGGACTGTGGGTCTTCGTTCAATACTTACGGATTTCTGGTTTTTGTGTAATTTAGTGAATTGTGTTTGTGCTTAGCTTATAGTGACTCGGTTTGAAATATAAAAATTGACTGGTTCCGATAGTTGTACAATTTTTTAAACTAGATATCCGAGCTGGATGTATGGAGCAAAAATATCATACCATGTGGTAGTATGCTACTAGTTCTTGGAACTATTCATAAATTGAACTTGGGGCCTAATGTTTCATATTGTAAAAGAAATATTGTCCCAAAGAAAAGTCTTATCAGATTTATTATTTATTTAATTAAAATATTTCTAGCAATTGCTTATTTTATGTGGAAAACTTTGATAAGGGTAAACTCCATCTCACTTTAAAGTGATATAAGTATTTAAGAAATTTTCGTTGAACCTTTTCCAAATTATCATTATGAACATTGTATCCTGGAGGCCACACCACCGCACCATACTTCAGCGTTGATCTCACATACGTGCTATATAAATTGATAATAGCCTTAATATTCATAAAGTATTTTGTAAATCGCAGAAAAAAGCGGTAAGTCCTTGAAGCCTCGAAAATTACATTGTTTACTTGAAAACAAAAATAAAGTTTTGAGTTAAAAGTTGTCCTAATGTCTCTGAACTGCTCGACGCGTGAAACCAAGGGATTATCTATTATTCTTGACTTAGTCGTAAAAGATACAACGTTAAACTTTCCCACGTTAAGTTGTAGATTATTTTCCACGCACCGTCACATACACCCGAATGCACCGTAAGCAAATTTTGCGGATTAGTTAGGTAATCCAGGATTAGGTTAAATGTTTACATGCGCCGCAAGAAAAATGTAGTTTAAGCTTCAGCTTATCTAATCGGTCAACGAAGCGTGGATTGGCCTGGATTAGCGATCGACATCTAACTTCAAAGTCAAATTTTGGCACTATTTTTTTGTAAGTGTTGGATTTTTTTGCAATTTTTTTTATTATTTCGGGATAAAATGGAGTTTATAGAGGATGAAATATTCATTGATGATGACCTAGATATCCTCGACATCATCAACAAATTGTGCGATTCCGTCGTTGTCAGATTTCTAATCCGGATTAGATAATCTAATGACGACGCATAGCTACGGATAACAGATTACAAAAACTGGATCGGGGAACTGGGATTACAAACCACAAACGCTGCATTCGGGTGTTAATCATTCCAGAATAAAGTTCGATACATGCAGCCATCTATATTCTTTATTCTTTTATATAATTCAATATCGTCCGCATACTTTCAATGGCTGACGGTAAGTTTATACCCTATATCGTTAATAAAAATAATAAATAATGTCCTAATGCAGATCCTTGGAGGACACCTATTGCTTTTCTACGACAGTCCGCTTTAAAGTTAAAAGTTTTATTTGCTTATAGCTCCTTTAAAATCTTTAACTATTTCGATATCCTAAAGTGTTTAACTCGTACTTACCAAGCTTTGTCGAATCGGCACATATCGTAAATATCTTGAATAACTGCCGTATCCAAATTATATTTGAATCCCAATCTTTTGAAAACTTGTCTTGCCATCTCTTGATATTCTGGTGAGTCCAGAAACTTTTTGTATTCTATTTCTGTCTCCGGATTGTTCTCCACTTTATCTTCCCATTCTTTGCAGTTTGTATAGGGCTAAAACAAAAACTTCATGGTGTTATTGTACTTAAGTTATCGTGTCGAAGGTTTTTTTACAGTTATCAAGATCAAAAAGTCAACTTGAAAATAATTAGGGAGTTGGGGTGGAAGGGTATAAAAATTATAAAGTTATAACAGTAATTATTATATATTTTATCAGATTCCTGATGAAACATTAGCACTGATAAAATAATATGGTATTATTGCATACTTACTTTTAGTAATATATCATTTCCAACTGTATTGGCATGGACTCTGTAAAACTCTTGATCAAACAATCCTTCGATGTAAGCCTGGTAACTATCGTGAGTTCTATCAGTCTGGGTATATTGAAACTTAAAAAAAACGAAATATATTATTAGTCAATTTGGTTTGTTTCATTTTACCATACATTATAATATATATTATATAGGGCTTTTAGAAGACTTACCAATAGTTAAAAACTATTTTATTACCCACATAAAATAAAAACTAATATAGGTAGGGAGCTTTGGTCACCGCGGCGCATTACGTAGTGTAGAAAGTTTACTACGTTTACACATTAAATTGGTTCCGAACTAGTAATAAGCTGAAACTTTGCAGTTGCTCCTATACCGGGTTAGTATATTTTATATAGTATATATAGTAAATATTCGGTATTTGGAGGTTTTCTGGGTATGAGGAATTGAACAATGATATCGGCACTGTTGCTAGATTTCCTAGTTTTACGCTACACATAGTCATTTCATTATCTTAAAAGGAATGCCCCATTTATTTTTACTGCAATTAATGACTTTTTTTGAGGATTTTTGTAGATACGATTTTTTAAATGACCGCGCAAGAAAAAGTCTAGTGTCTACGAATAAAGAATACAAAGGAAGTAGGGTATTGTAGATTGACAGTTGTCCGGGATGGGGGCCGATGGCGGCAACATTTGACGCATGCGCGTTTCCGGTCCACCTGTGGCGTATCATTAAAATGGTAATAATAAAATGATTAATGAAATTTTATTTGACGAAGAAAATAGAAAAAATCATATATACCTATAAGATACGTTAAGGTTGGTGTAATAAAACAATACAACTATTTCTTTTAATTATTTGTTTAAATAATGTAACGGGGGTGAAATGGCCCTTAATTTAAATATCTGGTTAAATAACTAAAAAACACCTGTTATTATACATTAAAAAAAAAATTGCAGGAAACAAATTGTTTCAGATAATAAATACTGATGAAGGCAAAATTATTGCCAAAACGTCTACGTTAAAAAATAAAATTTTAAAAAACCTTACTATTTCTTCATGAACCAAATCACAAGAAAATAATAAAATATGATATAATACAGTCCTGTTTATTATATGTACCTAAATAATATTAATGAGATTTCTAGTATACAAAAAAATTGTCAAATGACAAACTATGCAGATTATACAAACATTTTATTTATTTCTAGTATCAACAACTTAACAAGTTAATTATAGATACATAAACCCTATTTCTAAAAGCTATCCTAAGCTATAATAAATATTCAATTAGCATTTGCCTAAGCAGTTCATTCCTTAATTTTAATTTTCCATAGTTTAAATTATATATTATGTCAATGTCTCCACAATATTTATTAAAATAGAGCACAGTCTTTAAGTGGTGAGTTTTTGTATAGATTTGTCCTCGGTGTAGGAATATAAAATACATGTGCGGATCTAGTATTGACTAAGCCTATTCTAAACAGAAGCAGTCCTAAGAACTTATTATCTATTTTGTCTCTAATTATTTTATATAAGAAAATAATTCTTGCTTCTATACGCAATAGTCTTAAAGAAGGAAAATTAAACAAATTACACAAAAGCCCTTGATCTGTACCTCTTGGCGGATAAACTGAAAATGACTTGTAGTACAAAAATTTTTTAAATGTACGCTAAATATATTTTAAAAGAGCAATCTTATTGGCATACTGAGGATCCCAAATAGTTCATGCATACTAAAGTTTTGTAACTACCAGGGATTAATATAAAGTTATTATGGCGTTAACATTTTTAAAGTATTTACAAGTTCTTATAATAAATCCTAGCATATAAATAAGACCATGAGCTTCTCGAGCAACATATTTAACAATTTTGATTGAAGTAAATAATTATTGGTTTTCTAAAGACAAACTGATATTAAATAAATCAAAGACCGTTATTACCTTGTTTAAGACTAACCGATACACTTTGGAGAATCCGGAAACCGTAACCATTAATGATTGTCATATAAGATTAAAGGAAGATACTAAAATCTTCGGTGTGTTGTTGGATAGTAAAATGTCCTGGAAGAGCCATGTCCTGTAAGAGCCATTTCCAATATATGTTGTAACCAGAAGGTGTTCCAGTTAGATTCACAGTGGGATAATTATCTTCAGGCAGGTTTTAACATGGTGTCTTATAAGATATTGCATAGGAACGTACCTGCCAAAAAAATATAATTTTTTTAATTATCACTGTTTGGCACCTTTACCAAATGACACAAAAGTACCTATAACGTGATACAACCTCTCTTTGTAATTTTTTTATTTATATTTTGATATGAATTTCTTTGAATGATAGAAGGTTTGGGACTTGCTTTGAATTTATTTTTTTTAATCAATGGTATCTCCAGTCGTCCTCAGGTGAATATTGGGAAAACATTTCTTTAAATATGAATTTCTTTGTTTATCGTACCTATACTACCATCCATATTTTATTACATTCTTTATCCATGGCTTTAAAATTTTAAAAATAGATTAAACCAATAAAACATCTAAAAACTTTTATCGATACCTACATAATTTATGAAAAAGTGACAAAGCAGCTTCCTCAGAAGCATAAATAATGCAGAATTATTTGTATTCATTCAATTCTACCTACCTACATATTTTCCAATATTATGTAATGACCTGATACAATAGTTTCAAAACTTACATTTTTTAACCTGGCTACTTCAAAAATAGGCACTACTGCAGTTGGGACCAATCTAACTTTCAATCTTGAAGTTCTGTCAACCCAATCTTCAGAAAAATGCGCGGAGCAAAGAACTCTATTTCATATACCTAGGATCCGAATCACTTCGGTTTACAATTTTCAACCATGCCTTTTTTCTTGGATAATTATGTGGAAAACTAAAAACCAATAAGTATTTTTAATTTGCTTTTCTGTAGAAATAGGGTAACCCAGTCGATTAATAAATAAATAATATTTTTCTGGTTTTATAAGACGAACGCCCATGAATGACGAATGACATGCGAGGTTCGGAGGTTATGTGTATTTTGATATTAAATTAAATATTTACATTTTTTTTTCTCTACAGATTAAAAAAGTTTATATATCTAAACATAACCTTACCGATGAAATGTAATGCCCAGTTTTTTACTTCCTAGCGTTTGGGAGCACCCACAAGCAGCACAATTAACCATATTTATAGCTTTTTCATTAACCCATAATACCAAACAATTAATCCGTTTTAATCGCTGTCCAGCGCTAAAAGTATACTCCACTGTCGCACTAAAGTAATTATAAGTTAAGAGGTTACTAGAATTCGTTAAATATGGTTCTTAACTAATTAAAATGGAAATTAACTTAAAAACAGCAAAGAAAGCAGAAATCACAGCTCGACCTGTCAACTAGTGTCAACCACGGTCAACCACCAAAACAAACATGGAGTCATATTTAGACATTAGATGGGGGTTCAAAATGGCCGACTTCCGTCGGTTGCGTTGTAAGGCGGTTTATGCAAAATCCTACTTCCTTTGTATTCTCAATTCGATGTCTAGTGTAGTCATATCAGGGGATCGATGTGGCCATTCTAGTGCACCACGTCTTCCAATCAGCCTCCCTGGGAATTGGTTGTTGAGAAACTGCACGGCTACCCTTGAAGAATGAGGTGGAGCACCATCATGTTGGTACCATATTTCACCGAAATTTCTATTTTGTAGAATTGCAGGAACTATACGTTCTCTAATGAGCTCCAAATACTTTTGTCCTGTTAATGTACCTTTTATGAAAAATGGTCCGATAATATTGTTACCCAATATTCCAGCCCAGACGTTAACTTTCTCGAGATATTGGGTGTGAAGTTCTGGCATCCAATGGGGGTTATCTCTAGACCAAATTCTACAATTGTGCCTATTAACTTGGCCGTTTAAGCAAAAAGTAGCTTCGTCGCTGAATACAATTTTGTGTGCAAAATATGGATTTTCATTATTATTTTCCATCATGATCGCGGCGAATTCATTGCGGCGGTCAGAATCACCTTCTAAAAGTTCTTGCGTGTAATGAATCTTGTACGGCTTTAATTTGTCTTCCTTTAAGATAATCCTTACCGGTTTTTGACATATTTCAGCATTTACAGCTAACTGGCTGGTACTTACTTGGGGATTTTCCTCTATTAAATAAAACATTTAATTTATTTTCATCGCTTGTAGCAGTTTTTGGGCGTCCGGTTTTAGGTAAACTTTTTATAGACCCTGTTTCCTGGTAACGTCGACAAGTTCTGTGTACGGTGGATCTATTAATGAGTTTGTTAGGATAGCGGTCAATAAACAAGTCGCAGACTTCTTGATATGTCCTTGTTTTATTTCCATATCCACGAAAAATCAAAATATCAATACGTTGGGTCTCTGAACAAACCGGAACAAAATTCATTAGAAAATTATAATTTTGTAATCAATACAATTATTATAAAGCTGCTTTACTGACAGTGATGTGTTTAATATGACATTGTTGTAGCATGGCGACGCGACGGCACTTGTTTCCAAAAATACTGAAGCAGCGCCTACTTGTTCATGGGCATTTCCGATAAATTTAATGCTCATTCTCAAATAAGTCCCAGAAATTTTCTGACTAGTATCTTAAAGTTCAAACTGAATTTTGAAAATTTAGGTTTGAGACGATCAATTCATTGCAGTAAAAATAAATGGGGCATTCTATTTGATAACAAAACGACTATGTGTAGCGTAAAATTGGGAATCTGGCTACATTATCGATATCAGTTTTCAATTCGCCATACCCAGACACCTCCAAATGCCAAATTTTTTAAGCGCAGCTTTAGCGGTTTTAAAGATATTAAAGTGTTTTGGTACTTTATACTAACCCGGTATGTTGTCTTGGGCTTATAAAGAGCATGATATCTCTATATACTGAATCTTCATTGGTTTTGAAGTCATAATATTTTGATAAGATAACTGATTTAGGTATGTTAAAATTGTTATGGTTTCTTGCTTTTGTTATATAATATGAAAATAAATATAAGATACCAAAATTGAATGTAAAATAGCCATTGTCATGAAAACTAAAACCTGCACAAATATCACGCTAACTTCTAGCTAAGAGTTTTGTCTTTAAAGCCTTGCAATTAGTTGCTTACTATGGAGCATTTTTTTAAATTTGCGACCACTATAAGCGCTCATACGGAACGGCCAAGTTTCAATTACGTTAAAATTAACCTTTTAGAGCAATATGGAAGAGATGTTACAAATAGAATATTAAAGCCTATCGTAAAGAAGTTTTAACGTACAGGCAGTGTTCTAGTTCAAAAGAAAGGAATATCTGGGCAAAAGAGACCAGTGCATGGGGAATAATGAAAACCAATACAGGTTCCCGTACCAAATCATGCAATCTCCAAAAAGAAGTCTGAGAAAGGCTGCTTAACATAAATAGGGAAACTACACGCCTACTTTCGAAGATATTGTTGCATTTTTGTAGAAGATTCAGAGATTTCATAAGTTAAATATTGCGAAAAAGTGTAAGCGGTTACATGTGGAATATTACGTCCGTGTTTCTTCCAAACGTATGGTTTTCTGACAAATCACAAGTTTCATTATCAAGGCACGTCATCAGATAGTCATACATATTTATTGGATTCGAGAAACCACAAGAAATTCTAGAGGCACCTCTTCACGATGAACGAGTAACTGTTTGGTGCGCAGTTTCTAGGCACGGAATTTTGGGTCCTTACTTCTTTGAAGATGAAAAAGGTCACAATGTGACAGTAAATCAAGAAATATATAGGAAACACATTAAATCATTTGTTAGAGACCTAAAACGCTTCTGTGGTAACTTGTCTTATTAAAGACAGTGGTTTTAGCAAGTCACATTGATAATTTCTTGCAATCTTACGATATTTCGATAACAGGATAATATCCAGAAAACTGATTTCTATTATCCACTTCACAGCCCCGACTTGGCCTACCCTGATGTCTTCATCAGGGGAATGATAAAAAATAACATTTTCAGATGAAATGCTACGAAAACAGTTCTAGAATTAAAAACAGCAATAGAATAATTTTTCAAAAATGTACCTTTTAGAGATGACTATCCACTCGTCAACAATGCTTGGAATTGAATAATGCTTGCAATAAGATGGTATTGTCATATCACTTTTGCGTATATTATGTATATTATACAATTCTAGTTTGTTATTAAATCAAGTTTTGAGTTTCTGCATCCTTGATTTATTGCCATACCTGTTGCATTTATTTTCAATTTAAAATAATAAAATTACAATAAACCAAAAATATTTTACTTTACCGACAAAGGAAAATTACTAAATAAATAAGGGGAGAATTTTTGGCAAGAACTGAAAATTTTTGCTAATATTTCTACGTGATTTCATTCATGAACTCGTTAGGAACCTGGTGGACATTGGAATTTTGGTTTTGTCGGCTTGTAGTGATGAAGATAATTATTGTGATATGTCTACCTTAGCTTAATCGTCACAGTAATACTTACAAAATATGTCTGATCATTATAGGGTAGATTAAGCAGTTGTGGAAATTTGCTCTTGTACCTTCTTGCTAAGAGTTTTAATTCGTTTACTCCTTGCTGAGTTAATGAAGCAGCTTTATCTTCGGTGATGGAATCATTCCATCTCCATCTGAAATTACGGTATTTATTAAAAAAATCCATAAAATATATGAAATAAATTAGAAATCAAGCCCTTAATTGTTATCGCCGGACCAAAGACCGAGAGCATTGGAATTATTATAGGCAATTACAAAATCCAATCAAACACAGTCAGTAAGCCAGTTTAAAAAAAATGCGTAGGATAAATACCATAAAATCACAAACATATTAGGTATATCTAAAAACAAGTGATTAAAAATTATCATCATAAATAATATCTAGAATCTAAATACCTAAACAAATTTATATATAAGACAACAAAGGATGGAAAGAGAAATACATAACTCAACCCCACCTTACACCTATCAGTAGAAAGGCACAGGATTAAGTAAGTAACTGCCAACTTAATTGAACCCTGTAAGTTCTGAGACTTTGACACGGATACCCTGCCCTGGAGCCCTGGCTATGGTGATGAACCATGAACATTACCTACCTTCTCAGTAAATTATAATCATCGTAGCATAATTTTCCGACATTGGGATACGACTTCCTTTGTTCATAATTTCCAACGATTTCATCTTTAAGGTCCTGAAGGTTTCTTAGTTTTTGAATTTTCTGTGCTTTTGGTAGTCTTGTTCCGTGTCGATTTATCGACCAAAATTGAACAGGTTGGCATCCTGTAATAAATGAAAGATTTTAAATTTTTTAGTAAAGATCTAGAGGGTACAGTTGACGACATATAAATTCGTACACTCCACCCATACATAACTCAATTACAACAAAATTGGGTAAAACGGGTTTCTCACCTTGCTGCTTATACCGAGATAGAACACCAGCTATATACATAGCTGTAAATTATTGTATGTACGATTTTTTACCATAAGTAATAATGGTTATTTCTAAATATTTTTGTGTTTAAATTACAGCCGCGGATAAAAAATTATAAAATAATACCAAGAAAACTACAAAGGTATAAAGCCAAAAAGGGTAAATTTATTAACAAACAACAAACAAAATACTAATATTTAATTGCTGCGCCATTGGATTCTAACACTAAACGTAATCTTCTTGGCATTGAGAAAACAATACTTCTGGTGTAATCCGGAGTTAGCACTTCCCAAATTTCTTTTATTTTATTAAATAACTCTATTTCGTTCTGTGGTTTAAAATGTATTTTGCACATTTTTTTTACCATCAATCCCCAAACATTTTCAATTGGATTTAAATCAGGACTTCTTGAGCACCAAGGCAGACATGTTACGTTGTTTTGTCTAAACCAGTTTCTTATGTTTCTTGCAGTATGCACAGGGCAGTTATCCTGCTGAAATATAAACTTATTTCCTTCAAAAACTATCGCGGCAGAAGGAAGAAAAACATTTTACAAAATCTGAAGATATATTATATTACTGTGTTCCACCAATATTCCAGCATACACCTGCACCGTAAACACTTATCCATGCCCACACATTAACAGAGAAACGTCCACTGGTTTGCTTTTTTTGAGTATACTTCTCATCAGATCGGGAGTTTACTCGAATGCTTCCATTATATGTAGACTGAAAAGTTTTCACATTGGAAAAAATAACATTTGTCCAAAAAAAAAATCATTTTCTGGTAAAAAAAGATTGCATAGCAAACCCAATTCTCGGCGTTGCGCCGTTCTAGATGAAGCAGGGAATCCTGTTATGTGCATAGCGCATACTGCAGTTTCAAATGGATTTTGCCTTAAATACTCCACCAAATTTCGGTCTTCTTCATTTGAGGATTTTCTATTATTTAAACCAGACCCAACAGACCTTTCAAGTGTTTGATAATAGCGCCTTTTTTTTACAATTCCTTGAACAGTACTTCCAGGTACTCTAAAATGATCAGCTATTTTTCCATAAAGACCACCGTATTTCTACTAAACATATTATTCTTGTCTTTTCAATAACACTTAAATGAGGCATTTTCAAATCAAATAAGATCATGACAATACTTTGACAGATATCATGATAACAATTAACACGTTACAAAGGTAATAAAGGTAAAAAAGTTGCATTTACAGTGTCACAGTTTAGTGTACGAAATTATCTGTCGTCAACGTACCTACCTATTATTATCAATAAAATATTCCATTAGACTTATTTGGTATAGTCGGATCTGGTCTTATCGTGTGGGTCATACGATTCAAGAAAGACATACTCTCAGTTTTTGTTTTCTTTACTTGCGTTTAATTTTACCCTCTAAATAAAATACGTAAAATAAATGAGACAGACTTATGTAATTTTGACATGAAAGACAAGGATATGTATTTTATTTTCAGCGATTCACAAAAGTTTGTACCTGCCACCTTAGTTGATTTAAAGATGTCAGTTTTGTGACTTTGACAGTTTGTGACAAAAGTAAACAATTTTCTGGGTTTTTGCATCCCCAATCAAAAAAAAAATGGTACTTAATCTGATAAACTATTTCGAAAATTAAAGAAAAAGTGGAAATTCGCCAACCAATGTTTAGGAAACAGTAGCCAAAGCACTGGGAATTAGTTTAAGGACTGTGCAGAAAATTGTGCATAAAACAAAACATAACATAATACCCAAGAATACTAAAAAGTGTAAACGAAGAAAGCCAAAGACTGAGGATTTAAGCGAAAATATTAAAATGGGAGTTCGAAATGTGATTTACGATTTATACAAATCAAAAACTAATGTAACTCTTCCAGTTTTACAAAAAATATTAAACATTCGGGGTGTTTTGGAAATTGGACTTGAAGCGTTATCAAAATTAATAAAAAAAATTATGTTTTCGCTATAAAAAAGACTGTAACCGAAGATTTTTATGTGAGCAGCCACAGATAGTGAGTCAGCGTGTTCAGTTTTAAAAAAAATATACGGACAATTACAAATCGAAATTTAGAAAAGTGGTATTTTTAGACGAAACGTGGATATTTTCGAATGGAAGTGGTTTAAAATCTTGGCAAGATGAGTCTGTAAAAAGTGTTAAAAGGAAAAAGGGATGCGGTACGGGAAAGCGTTTTATTATTTTGCATGCCGGTTCTGCAACAGGATATGTTGCAGGTGCGAGTTTAATTTTTTCTTCAACATCAAAAAGTGCTGACTATCATGATAATATGAATTGCGAAATGGTTGAAAAATGGTTAAAAGTTCAATTGATACTAAATTTGGATGCTCCGTCTTTAATTGTATTAGATAATGCATCATATCATTCAAGAATTTTAAATAAATAGCCTACTTCATCTTGGAGGAAAAGTGATATTTATGAGTGGCTGGAAAAACACAACCAAAATCCTTTACCAAATATGCTTAAATCGAAACTACTATCAATAGCAAAGTCTCTTAAAAAACCTAAAATATACGCAGTAGATGAAATACTGCGTGAATATGGTCATGAGGTTCTACGACTGCCGCCATATCATTGCCAGTTTAACGCAATAGAATTAATATGGGCTGATGCAAAGTCTTATTATGAAAAACATGTAGGTGATGGTCTTAAATCCGACCAAGTACAAATAGTTTGGCAAGATTCGTTAGATCATATTACACAAGAGTACTGAAAGAAATCGGTGGAACATACAGAAATATTAATAAGGGATTGGTGGGATCGAGAATAAGTACTAGATGTCGAAGTAGCGCCAATGATAATTGCTCCATTCGAAGACGACTCAGACGACGAGGACTTTTCAGATTTTATAAGTGACGATGAGAGTTTTTAGGCTATAATTATAAACGGTGTTTTTCGTTTACATTTTTTAGTATTCTTGGGTATTATATTATGCTTTTTTTTCATGCACATTATTCTGCATAGTCCTTAAACTAATTCCCAGTGTTGTCATTACGGTTTCCTGCATATTGGTTTGCGAATTTCCACTTTTTCTTTCATTATCGAAATAGTTTATCAGACTAAATGCCATTGTAACTTTAGGTTTTAGTAGTAAAATTGTTAAAATAAATTGCACTGTTTATTATTGTCGTTTTTAATTAAAGGGTACAGTAGGTATATAATTAACGATTATATAATTTTTTTGTAACTTTTTCAACTCCCCTGTACATAATTTTTACAAAACTAATAATATTAGGTATATGTGGCTATCTGCGCGATAGCTAAAATAATGAAACTATTTTTCCTTCCTTCGGTATATTTGTAAATAATCTCACAACATTTTGATAGCCTCTGTGTTGTCTGATTTGACGCATGTGATCAGTGACCTTTGGACCCGCACGTTAAGACCAGATCTCACTATATGGTGGCGTAAAGGTACTTATACGCATTGAGGTTCCAAATGTGGATCATACATTCAAACGTTCATAACATATTTCTATTTTTACCTGGAACAATATGTTGTTGACCACCTCTCCTCGTTAAAGTATCATAGGAGGTTTTGGTTCCAAAGTAGATATACGGTTCTTCGTCCTGCCTGTAGCAGTACTCCTCCAGGTTGTCGTCGGGGGGATTAAAACTGCCCGATTGTCCACCGTTGCCAATATTGATCTGGGCAGCTGAGTACAAAATTGTTGCCAATATTATGGCAGCCTGAAGACTTTTCATTTTTACTATTTCACCTGAAAAAAAAGAAATTTTGGTGTTCTTAGTGTTCTGTAGCTAAATTTAAAAAACAAAATAGGTACTTCGGTGTTCGTACCTATAAATCGTTACTCTGTCAGTCGATAATCGAAGCTTTTCTTTCAGAAAACGCTTGACATAAATAGATGAGATTTAGCACGGTTTTTGAGGGGTATGCAAAACCTTTCAGTACGTGTACATTTTGACATTTCTTAGTTGGTGTACCTACATTAGTGGTTGTTTAAGTGTGCAACATATGGGAATTTTTTTTATTACCGATTTCTCAGAAAATTTTATTCTTGATAAAAGTTTGTGCATGTTCGATAATCATATAAGGTGCACTTGGAATGGTTGCAAGTCAAACGGCGTACAGGGTAGGCCAAAAAATATAAAACTTGCACAAGAATAAAGTTTTTTAATAAACATTTAAAATAAAAATTTTGCACATTAAATGATAGTTTTTTAATTAGCATATTATCATTACTAATGTTTTATCTTGTTTAAAAGAATTTTTAGGATATTTTAAAGTTGTGTTTAATATCTTTGCAACAAACATGAAGTTTGTGATTCCTTAATAAATTAAAAATTCAAGTAAATTTTACAAATATGCTTGAACTTGAACAAAGATATGAGAAATTGATTTGATTTTGATTAATTTATGAAGGTCTTTATGGTGAATATATATACAGTGACCGGCAAAGAGTTCGCAACATATGGGAAATTTTTTTATTAGCGTAATATTGAAAAATCTTTTTTGGGGGATTGGATGTGCATGTCCCATAACCTTAAAATCGATTTTGACATACGTCACGTGACCAACGGTATGGCGGGAAAGTTGAAAAAACCAATATGAAATCATCATAAATCAGATAAGTTGATGAGATATCGAAAAAATTCTAAGAATAAAAAGTGTTTAGAATTCCATTAGGATCCTAAATACAATGTTTGGGATATCTACTTAAAAAAATATAAAATCGAACATTTTTGTAAATATTTTTTTACCGAATTAAAAATTTCCTTATTTTTCCTTTCTTAAAGCTTTATTAAAGTAAAACTGACATCTGGTGACCACAACTAGAAATATTCTTTTGTTTTTCTGACAATTTGGAGCAATAATTCAAAAAATTCGTTTACACTTGGATACCAGCTGTTGCAATAGTCTATTTCTAATAACCTTATCGATATTTTTTATATCGAAATATTCTATTATGTTAAGAAATCCTTAAATTCATTAATCCAAAGAAAATTTTATTTATAACCGTAAAAAATAATTTTGAAATTCGCAGAAATCTTTAAAAAAAATCTAAAAATTAATAAAAAATTAAATTATTTTTTACGGTTATAAATAAAATTTTCATTGGATTAATGAATTTAAGGATTTCGTAACATAATAGAATATTTCGATATAAAAAATATCGATAAGGTTATTAGAAATAGACTATTGCAAAAGCTGGTATCCAAGTGTAAACGAATTTTTTGAATTATTGCTCCAAATTGTCAGAAAAACAAAAGAATATTTCTAATTGTGGTCACCAGATGTCAGTTTTACTTTAATGAAGCTTTAAGAAAGGAAAAATATGGAAATTTTTAATTCGGTAAAAAAATATTTACAAAAATGTTCGATTTTATATTTTTTTAAGAAGATATCCCAAACATTGTATTTAAGGTTCTAATGGAATTCTAAACACTTTTTATTCTTGGAATTTTTCGATATCTCATCAACTTATCTGATTTATGATGATTTCATATTGGGTTTTTCAACTTTCCCGCCATACCATTGGTCACGTGACGTATGTCAAAATCGATTTTAAGGTTATGGGACATGCACATCCAATCCCCCAAAAAAAATTTTTCAATATTCCGCTAATAAAAATTTTTCCCATATGTTGCGAACTCTTTGCCGGTCACTATATAAAAAAAAATTTGGGAAATTATTAATGATTTTTAAAAAAATATATTTTTTTATTTTAGGAGGTCACGTTTTTGAATCTTTGCATAACTTTTAATTCTAAACAACTTTTCTTAATAACATTTTGCTGAATTTTCTGAAATAGGGGAACTTTATTCTTGTACAATTTTTATATTTTTTGGCCTACCCTGTACGCCGTTTGACTTGCAGCCAATCCAAGTGCACCTTATATGATTAACGAACATGCACCAACTTTTATGAAGAATAAAATTTTCTGAGAAATCGGTAATAAAAAAAATTCTCATGTGTTGCACACTTAAACAACCACACTGTATATTTTAAGATTCACTGTCATTCAGTTTAATTCAGTATTGTTCAGGATGTTTCAGTATATATTTAATACTGTTAAATAATAATAATAATAATAATAATAATAATAATAATAATAATAATAATAATAATAATAATAATAATAATAATAATAATAATAATAATGCCTTTTATTTCATACACAAATATTAATACAAAAAAATATTAATAAAGGTGGCGGTATTCAACTACAGCTGCTCATACAACCACCTAATTCATAAAAATAAATAAAATAGAAATCCAAGGAAACAACAAAAATATAAAAAAACAAAAGCAGAAGTTCTAACATGGAAAATACATGTTTTTGAATATAAAAGGAAAAAAAAGAGTATGCCTAATGTAAACTTAAAGTAATATTAGTAAAAAGTAAAATAATAAACAAAAAAGTTGAAAACTAAAAGCAATGTAAAAGTGAAATAAGTTGAAACAAAAATAGAAAAAAAAAATAGAAACATTACATGCTGCGCAAACGCTAGCGCGCACTGCGACCCGCCAGCAGATGCATTTTAACACCCCTACAAAAGGCAGCAGAGCTGGGAGCCATCCTGACATAGTCTGGCAAAGAATTGCCATGTCAAATGTTATTGACTATCGTTCAGTACACTACCTATCAATCAATACGATTGGGTATTGTACTGTTCAGTATACCGTTTCATTATAATTTCAGTATACAAAGTCAATGTAGGTACCGGGTTTGTTCGGGTTCGTCACAAAAATTAAAAATAACATTTTTTTACTAAATGGACCAAGAGAAATTGCTAGGAATTATTTTCAAGTTTCTAAATGTGCCGCTAGAGGGCTTTTAACCTACGACTCAGAAGATTATCGGTCTGTTATTGATAATATGCCAAATAAAGCTATATCAAAAATGAAATGTTTTATTCTTTGAAACATACGATGCAACTTTTATTTATTACATTTTGCTCTAACTCGTAATAGGCTGAGGGGAGGAGGGGGGACATCTTTTAAAAGAAATAATTTTAATTCTGGTTTGCCTTAATTAAAGTTGACAAACCTGATCTCGTATGGAAGAGCTTATCCTATAGTAAAGTTAAAATTTTATGTCTTATATGTGACTATTCTTTGTTATATCCGTCGCCACTAGAGGGGGCTATGTGCACAATCATCAGATTTTTAAATTTTTTCAGTAGCACAGATTATATGCAAGAATAGCTCTGCGGCACTGGCGGATCCAGAAATAAATTTTGAGTGGGGGCCCACCCAACAAAAATTAAAGAAATATATTTAGGTGCAAAGCAAGGGCAGATTTGGCTTTTTTCATTGGGGAGGGGGGTCAACCATAGGTATAAATAAAGATATAGGTTATGGTATGAGACACATAACACAAAATCAAGAACATAAAGTATATTGCTATAAATAAAAATAAACTAATTAACTCGGACAAACCAATTAGGTTTAGTTACACGTAAAACTAAAGTAATCGAACAACCTATTTTACATTATTAACAGAAAATTCGTAAATAGCGCGAGGGCAGGCCGCGGGCAATGTACAGGAACGAACAAAATGGTAATATTGCATTACCCTTCATCAGAAGACAGCATATTTCGTAACTGGAGTCTTCTACGGTGTATTTTGAAAAATTGGTCTAAAACTTCTTTTGGTGACACAATTTGATTTCTATGGATATAAAGTAAGGCGAGACCATTCAACCTAGTTGCGGAAGTTAAGGAATACAATGATCTTTCTGGTGTACAGGGTGTCCCATTTTCGATACTTTTAGTGGATATTGGAGTTATTATCAAAGATAGAGATTTGCGGTTTTCGCGTCACTGTGCTACTTTTTAACGAAACGTATTATTCCGGTGTCAAATATGTCATGGCATTCTTAGATATTAATCTACAAGGCGATTTTGAAAGTCTTTCCTTTTTAGGCACCCCTCGTAATTCCGTTATGCGTCAACGTATTAAAAAAGTAAAAACTGATATTCGTAGAACTTTTTACGTAGAGCTCAGTGGCGTAATCAGTTTTTTTCTAAAAATGTTAGTTTTCCAGATATTAACCCAACCTATGTTTTTTTAAATAGGACACCCTGTATATTATTTTTTAAATTGATTAAGTATCATTTGGGCTTTTCAAAAATGTATAGATGTTTATATTTATTTTGAAAAACAAGCTCAAAATTTGATGTTTTTAATTACTTACTTTATTTGTAACAGTAGGCTATGGCCAATTTATTAGAAACAAATTGAAATGACCAAAAATTGAAAGACTTGTCAGACTATTGTCATTTAATGAAATACTTTTATACGTAGGTCATTTTATTTTACTTATTTTTATCAATGGCTGTTTATGAGAATTATGAAAAGTATGACATGTTGGTATGTTTTATACAATGCAATGAAAATTCCCAAGAAGCTTCTGAATTATATTTCAATAGGTAGGTAATGTATTTAAAAGTGCTTTCATTATGATAATTTCTCTTATCTGACGATTGTTTTAATTCATATTAGGCATCCAGAAAGAAGGCAACCATTTTCAGAAATATTTGCTCGTTTGAAAACCAATCTAGTTGAACACGGGTCGTTTATTCAGCCACGTCCCAAAACATACTTCAAAGGCAGGGAGAGAAAAGAAATAAATGTTTTATCTTACGCAGAAGCAACGACTTCATCTTCCTGTAGAAAAATAGAGGAAGAAATTGGTGTAACAAGTTCTGGCGCTCAAAGAATATTGAAAAAATATAATTACTATCCATATAAATTTAAGATAGTGCAACATTTACACCCCGGAGATGCCGAGCGTTGAATAACTTTTTGCCAATGGTATTTAGAACAAATCCGCACTAACGCATCTTTTGGCAGACTTGTCATCTGGTCTGACGAATGTTATTTTTCAAGTGCAGGGATTTTTAATCGTCATAACACGAGGCGAGGCCTGCAGAAAATCATCATTTAATTTTCGAAAGGGTACAACAAGGGCGCTTCGAGATTGGTGTATCATGTTTCATTTTGGGCCGCCACATAGTCTACCGGATGTATGATGGGGGTATCACAGCTCGTAAATACCTAGAAATCCTGGAGGAAGTTATTCCCGAATTGCTGGAAAATATTCCATTGGCCCATTTCATTTCCGTATATCTCCAACAAGACGGTGCTCCGGGTCACAACTCTCTGCTAATAAGGCCATTTCTGGACAATAACTTTCCTCAAAGATGGATAGGTACAAATGGGCCTGTGAGGTGGCCCGCACGATCTCCCGATCTTTCCATTTTGGATTTTTTTTGTGGGGTTTTATGAAAAATCAAGTATATAAGACACGACATGAATCTCTAGCGGAACTTCGTGAGGCAATTGAGTTGGCCTTTCAAACTCTTCAGAATAGATCTATTATTCTTTTTAATGCAATTGGAAGAATACCAAAATTGTGCTAATATTGCATTCAAGATAACGGGCGGCATTTTGAAAATCTTCTTTAAAAAACCCTGGGTCGTTATTTTTAATTTTATTTTATTTTCTATTATTGGCACTTTTATGTATCTATTAATGTTGTGTTTGTTTCTTTGTAATACAGTTTCCATCTGAGTTTTATATGTTTAATAAATGTTATTATGTGTTAATTATTATATTATGTTAATTATTGTTGCGTTTGGCCATGGCCTACTGTTACAAATAAAGTAAATAATTGAAAACATCAAATTTTGAGCTTGATTTTTGAAATATATATAAACATCTATACATTTTTGAAAAGCCCAAATGATACTTAATCAATATAAAAAATAATATACAGGGTGTCCTATTTAAAAAAACATAGGTTGGGTTAATATCTGGAAAACTAAAATTTCTAGAAAAAAACTGATTACGCCACTGAGCTCTACGTAAAAATTTCTACGAATATCCGTTTTTACTTTTTTAATAAGTTGACGCATAACGGAATTACGAGGGATGCCTAAAAAGGAAACATTTTCAAAATAGCCTTGTAGATTAAAATCTAAGAATGCCATGACATATTTGACACCGGAATAATTCGGTTAGTTAAAAAGTAGCATAGTGATGCGAAAACCGCAAATCTCTATCTTTTATAATAACTCCAATAACCCCTTTAAGTATCGAAAATGGGACACCCTGTACAACTTAACTAGCGGAATTGTTGCAAATATTTTTAATATTTTTTTAATATTCGGAAAGTATGTACATATCAGTTTTTATTATTGTGTCAATTATATTGGTAGGTTTTTCGCCTTTCTGTTCCCAATATAGCTTCCATAACTTTAACTCACCTTCAAACTTTGCCACAGAACAAGAGATATCATCCTATATTAATATTTTCAGATATTAAATAATCTAAAAATGGTAAAAAATAGACACCTATTATATTATTGCTCTGTATAAGCGAATTCATAATTTGCACGATTTGTCTGTTTCTGTAGGTTAGTAGGTTTGGGCAACTTAATAAACTAATCTTGATAATTTTTTTTTATGGCTATCATTTTTTTTAGGTCTAACATGTAGCCGCCAATGCCCTGCGGGATATGTATTTATTTATTAAACAAAAAAAAAAGGTTATTATTATTATTATTTAATACCGTTAAGTATGCTTTGTATTACCTAAATATTATTCTGTACAGTCTTTTTACAATAATTTTTTCGAAATTACCTTTGACGACAATAATAACGGGCTAATCGTCATACATGTATGACGTCATTTTAGTTCAATAGAAAACAATGATAAGATAGATAACGGTTCTAAATACAAATTTATTGAAAAGGAAGTTCAGTTCAGTTAGCCGACGGCAACGTGATCAAAATAGAACGAGATAGGTATGCTGTGTACCTATGGTTTAGTTTACATCGCAATCTGGTAATCGTTTTAAAGAATGACGTAGTGGTCCAGTACGAATTAAACTCGCGTGATCAGTGTCGTCACAATTATCATATCAGCTAGTGATTAAGGGGTGTAAAGGGTTCTTTATTTTAAAAAGGGTTCAGCGACATATTTACGAAAAATTTTCGGAGGTAATTTTTTACATTTAACACAATGGAATAGAACCAAATATATGAAAAATATAAAATAGAGTAAACTTGTGACAAGATTGATCGAGCCTCATAGAATCCAAAAGACAGAAAACTGTAAAACACATGAACACTCAACAAGTCTGCACAAACATTATGTCACAAGGTATTATACAAAAGGACCAGAACGTCGAGAGTTTTTTGTTTGCAAAATCGTTTATAATTTCGTCGATATGTAATATTTTAACAAACTCGTGTTCGACACTGATTAAGGATAAATTCGAAAGCCGTTGTTGTCCCATTGTGTTACGTAAATGGGTTTTTACTATTTTAAGTATGGAAAAAGATCGTTTCGCTGATGCCACAGTAACTGGTAAATTTAGAAATACCATCACTGCACTAGATTCATCTGGAAAATTTGAAGAACACACTGATTTTTTATTAATATATGATCCGAAAGTTCATATAAGTACTGTTTTTAATTCTGAAATACTATCTTCAAGTCCCTTTCTGAGTCTTAAAATTTGAATAGGAAAATCAATGAACAAGTCTTTATGGTATATATTTTGTAAATTCCGCGCTTTTACTTATAATAATTCGTCTTCACTTAACGAAGGTAAATTCTAAGGATATAGAAAAATTAAATTAAATTACCGTGCGAGCAAAAATTATTTGCATCAAAGAGGGCCTTGCATCTAAGGACATAATGCTTAGCCGTGGAGCTTAATACCTGTTGGGTGTCAGTAACTACCGGAATTAACAATCAATCAGTTATTCCGTCATCTTTGACAGTCGTTACAAGTAATAATTTGATTCATCGCTAATTTTTCCAATTTCTTGAACAATTCACACAACGGGCTTTACGAAACAGCACAAAACATTCATGGTTGAAGCGTATTTTCGAAGCGGCGTTAAAGTAAATGGTGAGTGGCAATACAATCCGGGTTTGTGCATGGACGATTTTCACGAACATTTTCCTAACGTTGCTTTTATTGCTGGGCATTTTTATTATTGCCTGAAAAGAATCGTGGCTGTGTTTAGGGAAACATATTCTATACAACACAAAAAAGGAGCAGGAAGACCATCTGTAAGAGCAGAAGAACTTGTTGCAAACGTTCGTGAAATAATGCAAAATACGCCAACAAATTGTATAAGACGCCTGTCCCAAGAAGTGGGAAGATCTTATGGAACATGCTGGACTATTCTTAAGAAGCAGCTAAATTTATTTCCATATAAAGTGCAAGTAATTATTTTTCTTTTTCTTTCTGTATATTCTCTTACTTTGTTAATTTTGTAAACAACAAAAATAAATTTTGTATTTGTCTACTACTACTTTTATTACTCATTAGTTTGGCCATTGAATATCAAACTATAAGAAGGCCATATGAGCCGATTTCCTAAATCGGCTACGTCAAATTTATATGGCACAATGAGTTCACCAACAAGAAACCGACTAACCTTTTCACTGCTAAGTTAAAACATTGTTGCCGCCTGTCTGTTTGACTTGCTGCATGAGTTTTTTAAATTTATTTTTATAGCTTATCGTAAAACTTGATTTTACATAAGTACCTACACCTATCCTAGATTTAAGTAGCTTATATTTATTTTCCTACCTATAGAATAGTCTAGACCTAAAAATGTCCCTATTTTTAATTGCTTTGTAGCTTATGATATTTTCAACCTTTTGACGTGTCAACGTTAATTACATGAAAACATATTGACCGCCATGTATTCTATTTCTAACAGAATTAAATGACGACTCTCACTATTCAATACCTACTTAGGCTACAACGTATACCTATGTTGGGTAAAATATGAATGATGTGGGGTTTGTTTGTATAACTTGGTTTTAATTTGCAATTATTACTACTTTTCAAAATGGTTAAAATAAGTAGGTTTTACTTTCTTACTTAAGAAACATCCGGTTTGTTTGTATTAGTGTATAACGTATTTTGCTATTTTTCGACGAAATAAAACCTATTTTAGTTATACTTGCTGTCGCTTTTTATCTACTTTTATTTGTTTAACATTTAACACCCAATGCAACGGTGCATTGTGAAAATCGGTACAATTACCCCGGAGTAATCAGCGTACATATTTATTATCAAAAACATACATTCGGCTGGAATTAAGAACCTCCCTTTTTTATTGTCTGTTAAAAATGCTTGAATTCTTAAAAATTTCAATAAAATACGATATGCGGCAACACCACGACATCACATCAGTGAATTTGAGAGATCTGTTGCCGAGGCGCTGCATTATAACGACAGACAGGCGACAGATTTAAGGTTAGAGTTACGATCAATTCCACAATGGCGGCCAAACCAGCTCCAATACGTCAAAAAATGGGTTGTCAACTTTTCTCGGACATCCGTCATTCTTATATAGTTTGATATTCAATGGTTTGACATATCATGTAGTAATATGAATTTGACAAAATTTGAATCTAGATTTGGTTAGATATTTATATCGTCCCCATATCATTGTGATCTAAACCAAGCCCTCTTTGATAATCCCCCCCCCCCCCCCCCCCCGCGGTGCCTGGTCTGCTGGGATGCTTGTTACGCCACTGATCGCGCTGTTCCTCAAAAAAAACACAGAGTTTCCTTTGGTACGTACTAGCGAGTAAACCAAACCAATTTATCTTACGGTACCACTTCACGACATGCGTTTCCATATCTGGAAGACAGGTTTGGTTTTTTCAGTTCGTTCCATCGTACACCTCAGCAAACATCATCACAGCCGTTGCATTTACATCACATTGTCGGGCGCGAGCGTCGCGTGAGTCGATTCTTAAGTCATCTTTTTTATTTAGTTAGTTTTTAGTTTTTAAATTTCGTCGTAGTTCGTAGGTGTAGTTTGATACTATAATAACGTCTTGTAGTACTACATTTTTTTAATAATTAAGTTAATAATTAGTATATTAACGAGGTGAGTTAAAAATATCGTAACAGTGTTTAATATTAGTTTCCTATTTATAAAGTTCCGTGGCTTTTGATAGTTTGTAAGTTGACTGCAGATGTATTGTGGGTGTCATTTTATTTTCGTATTATTTTTGGAGCACCAGATCTATTAAATATAAATAGGTATTAGATCAACTACTGTTTGACAAAGTATAGGCATTTTCTGAAAGGGTATAAATATGGTACTTTAAACGACATACTTACTTAATTGTCAAAAAATCAATAAACACAAAGTGAAACATGAGACATTTGTTTTTAACTGTAATATATTTTGTTACCTACTTGTTTATTTTCGTTATAATTTTGATTTTTGTTTAAATAATAGGTCTGATGATGCCTATACAAGGGCGAAACATATTACCGTTGAGTTTAAGAATAATTTGACGAGAAGGCGACTTTGCGCTTCTTGATTTTTTAATAATAAAATCAGGTCTCTCCGAGAAATAGACACTTAAGGTGGGAGTATCAACATGCTTGCCAACCTATAACCTATTTTGCGTAGATTTATTTATTTTTCTAGCTTTTACACAAAATTTAAATAAAATTAATATGGACTGCATATTCTATGCGTAATAATTGACATATTTAATAAATATTAAGGAGATTTATAAATTATTTTAGGAGAATTGTAGGGCGAAAAATATCGGGTAAGATTTTTTTTAACATTATTATGTCATTGTTGTTTCAATGTACAATTATCCCAAAATTAGCAATGAAATAAATTGATATTTTTGTAATATATCAGAGACCTACTACCGAAATAATGTAGGTAGGTACCGACGATATTGATTTTCTGTAAATGTTAGGTAGTTATGAAAATAATAAACTCAAAAAATCAATGCGAAATAGGTTATAGGTTGGCAGTAGATTGAATGACGTTGATAATTCCGCCTTAATCGTATAGGCCCGTAGATAAGGGGGGAAAGTACTGGGGATTGTTTAATGTTTACGATTGTTATTATAATAAATTAACGTTTATCATGAACAAAACCACAAAACATAGTTTATTGACGAAATATTAATGTCTACAATAATTTGTTTTGTATTTATCACATCACAAAACACTTTTATTGTTTTCATAAAAACCTTTATTGATTAAAGAATTTAAAAAATCATAAATAAGGTTACTGTTACAACATCTGATGTATGCTGGGAGTTCTTACGTTTATTAATAACCCAAACTGCATTTATAAATATATTAAAAATATTTTATTAAAGCTTCCTATAAGAACAACATTATCAGTTTCTTATAACAATCAACTCGTTGTGGTATTACCACGTGGTTAAAATTTTATTAGAATATTAAAAGTACGATACGCCCTTTTTGACTATTTAAGGCACAAAACGAAACGCTGGTTGCCTGAAGAATCACGTGGCGGAACAGAATGCACGCAACTGCACAAATAGATGAGTTACCGACGTCAGACTTATAAAAACACGTGTCAGAACTGTCTTTTTTTGGATAAAAAATGTCCGTAATATTTTTTAACAGTAGTGTAAATTATAGTTTAGTCTTGGACTTTATAATCTATGGACGAATTTAACTATCTGAGTTAACCATATTGCATAATAGATAATCATATGCAATGTTAAACAACAAGAACAATATCACACTAGAAGCTATTTAAATTTTTGAGAACTACAGTACTGATTTTTAGTGGAAAGTATAATATTATGCTTTTTTTAACCGTAGCAAGCAAATATTATTATGAATAATGTCAAGTTTCATTGCAACTGCTAGTCGGAACTAATAGAGTACCTATAGGAAGCCAGATTACACCCCCAATAAAACTTGATAATTACTGTGAGTATTTATATCAATAACGGCTATAAACCATTCTATGATAGCATTAACTCCTATTTCCTATTGGCTAAATTACCGTGATATTATTACTACACAACGGGCTAGCAATTTTCGTTGTCTTACAGTAGGAAAACGGGTTGCTGTCACGTATAGTATTAAACAGTTGTACCAACCGTGCAAGCAAAAATTATTTGCATCAAAGAGGGCTTGGATTAAAAAACGTGTGACGTGTGGCTTGGTTTAGATCACAATGATATGGGGACGATATATCTAACCAAATCTAGGTTAAAATATTGTCAAATTCATATTATGACATGATATGCCAAACTAATGAGTAATAAAATAAGTAGACAAATACCTACAAATTTATTTTTTTGTTTACGAAATTAGCAAAGTAAGAATATACAGAAAGAAAAAGAAAAATAATTACTTTCATCCGAAAAAAATGTCAGGTCTAATAAATCATTTATTTCCAATAAATTGTGGGTAAACCATTGTGAGTAATTTCTGCGTCTTTTAAAATCTGCGTCTTTTAAAATCTGCGTCTTGTATTTCTTGGAATACTTGCACTTTATAAGGAAATAAATTTAGCTGCTTCTTAAGAATAGTTCTGCATGTTCCATAAGATCTTCCCACTTCTTGGGACAGGCGTCTTATACAATTTGTTGGCGTATTTTGCTTTATTTCACGAACGTTTGCAATAAGTTCTTCTGTTCTTACAGATGGTCTTACTGCTCCTTTTTTGTGTGTATAGAACCTGTTTTCCTAAACACAGCCACGGTTCTTTTTAGGAAATGATAAAAATCCCCAGCAATAAAAGCAACGGTAGGAAAATGTTCGTGAAAATCGTCCATGCACAAACCCGGATTGTATTGCCACTCACCATTTACTCTAACCCCGTTTCGAAAATACGCTTCAACCATGAATGTTTTGTGATGTTCAAAGCCCATTGTGTGAATTGTTCAAGAAATTGGAAAAATTAGCGTTAAATCAAATTACTTGTCACGATTGTCAAAGATGACGGAATAACCGATTGATTGTTAATTCAGGTAGTTACTGACACCCAACAGGTATTAAGCTCTACGGCTAAGCATTACGTCCTTAGATGCAAGGCCCTCTTTGATGCAAATAATTTTTGCTCGCACGGTATCAAGAGTGGGTATGTGAATTATCTTGGAAGCTACTAGTTCGGATCTAAAATGAAACAGTTTGTTAATAATAAATCGCTTAAATACTCAGAATTCGGTTAATCCTTGTCAATTAGTTTTTTTTTATTTTAATATTAAGTAATTAAATTGAATTGTGGTTTAGAAGTGTACGTGCTTTAATTTATTTTCTTTGCAGTTTGTAACAAATAAAAAATCTACCGCTAAAAATGTTGAGAATACAAAAGAAAGATAAGTAGAGCAAAAGTCAACATTCTGTTAATAGGTATGTCTTATCTCAATATGATAAAGTACGAATCAGTAATAAATTAAAATTAATCACCTAATTAGTAACCTGTTAGATAGGATAATGATTGACAAAACCTAAGGAATTTTAAAACACCAAATTTAGGCACCCGTCTTTGTGGTGTTTGTTCAGGTTTGTTCGGGGGAAGAGGTTCCAGATAGATTTTATTTATTTAATACTAAATAGAGTTTTCAAAATAAATTTTTAAAAATAACACTAATTCTTCTTAAGTTTTTCAAAAGAAATATCCTCTATTATTATCTAACAGAACAAATATATGATGCATGCACTAGATATAATAAAAAACCTTGTATTATTATTTTTCTAGATTTAGCAAAAGCCTTTGATACAGTTAGCCATAATTTACTGTTAAAAAAGTTTGAATATATTGGATTCAGAGGAAAGCAATTAGAATTAATTAAAAATTATCTGAAAAATAGACCAACTAATGTTCAAATAGATAAAGCAAAAAGCAATCCAAAAGTATTTAAGTATGGTGTTCCCCAAGGAACCATTTTAGGGCCATTATTTTTTGAATATATGGTGTAATTAAATGCGGAACGCATGAACATGATGTTTTTTCAGTGTTTATTGTTTTTCTTTAAAAACACATAGATATGTTCAATCTAAGAGTAAAACATGAAAATGGAACAAGAACTATGGATGTCTCGTACCCAGGACATCGACTAAGTTACTGAAAAATGTCCCATTATAATGGTCTTAAAACTTTTTGACGCTTTACCAAATAAAATCAAACAAATAAATTGTCAAAAAATCTTTAAAGGGGAACTCAGGAAATTGTTAATAAATTTGGAACTCTATAACTTAGCTGATTTTGTAGATGGTATTTAGTGTAAATTGTCTGCGAAGTAAGTGCACTGTTATTGGACATCATTTCATCTTGTATTCTTGTGATTATGATTTAAAATTAGTAAATTTATTATAAATTATTCATGATTTTTATTGTGACGTATTTAATTGAATGATATACTAATATATAAAAGAATTTAAATGATTACTAATGTGCTCTATTATTTTAAATATAAACAAATTTTAAGTGCTTAATTAATTATTTTTTCACTTTTCGATGATCTAAGATTGACATGATCTAAATTTTTATCTCTAATTATAAAAAGATTATAGGACATATCAATTGTCACAGTGTTTATTTTTACGCAAACTCTATTTTTAGCCATTTTATTACCGTAGGAGGTATAGGTATGTACTACTTTATATTAGGGTCATAAAATAATGCTTAATTAGATATTTCTAATTTAGAAGCTGTTCGGTTTTCGTTCTGGCAATCTTTTAATTAAGGATGATTGTGAAAGGATAAATTGCTAGTTTAGTTGAGGTAAAGATTTTATTTCTACCAGATAATTTTATCACATAAAATGTAAGCTAATAAAGTCAGGAATCTAAAAGTATAAAATCCATTTATACAATTAAAACTTTATTAAAAAAAATTATTTGAGGCATTAATCTGATTTAAAATGTGATATCACAAAAGGCCCTAATTTGGTATAAAAAAGTAGTAGAATAGTTTTCAACCAAGTTTGTCATGCGGGAGGTTGTCGCCGCTTTGAATAGTCCCGATAATTTTAAATCTTTTGCGGGTTAGTGCTCCGTGGCTGTACTGTGTGACCAGTAAAGTCCGCATCATATGGGATTTTTTTAATTAATAGCTTTATGCGAAATTTGACTTTGGTATCAAGTTCTGCTTCGATCGAGATGAAAATTAAGCAAAAAACAATAGTCACGTGATTCGTATTATCTGTCAAATTTTAATTTTTTTCAAAAAATAATTCAAAAGTGGTGTTATTTCTGAAAATATCGAAAAAAGTTATTAGAAAAACTTTTTTTTAATGCAGTTTCTAGCCAATATGCAAAATTTCAGCTTCATAAGATAATTTTGATTTTTTACCCAAATTTTGTAAATTGCACCACTTTTGCAAAATAAGACTCAACGCAACATATATAAAACTTCTTAGTTTTGACAATGCTTTATTTCAGATACATTTTCTTTAAAGTAGCGCCATATTAAATGTGTGTTTTTCTACAAAATCAAAATTGAGCTATTAAAATTTGGTCGCATGTGATGCAAAGTTTATTTGTTTTTAATCCGGTATAAGGTAACATCATAAAATAAGTATTTTTGAAAACGTAGTTTGTGTCTTAAAGTAAAAAAAAATTAAAAATAAAATAAAGGAGTTTTAAATTAAATCGTTGAAAATAGATAAAATTTACGTTAAGTTAAACTAAAATTTATTTTCCACTTAATAAATACTTTACTGATGACACTATGTTCTTGTTTGTCTTAATATTAAGGTGTATTACTTTCAGACACAAACTACGTTTTCAAAAATACTTATTTTATGAAGTTACCTTATACAGGGTCAAAAACAAATAAACTTTGCATCACATGCGACCAAATTTTAATAGCCCAATTTTGATTTTGTAAAAAAACACCCATTTATTATGGCGTTACTTTAAAGAAAATGTATCTGAAATAAAGCATTATGAAAACTAAGAAGTTTTATGTAGGTTGCGTTGAATCCTATTTTGCGAAAGTGGTGCAATTTACAAAATATGGGTAAAAAATCAAACTTATCTTGTGCAGCTAAAATTTTGCATGTGGGCTAGAAACTGCATTTAAAAAAACTTTTTCCAATAACTTTTTTAGATATTTTCAGAAGTAACCCTTTACTTTTGTTTTTTGGAAAAAATTTGCTATTTTTTGAAGCCATCTCCTTCTAACTTATCTGAAATTTTGGCAGTAGCTATGTATGATTGTTAACAAATGATTTTTGATTAATGAAATGTTTGTCTCCTTATAATTACATGTCTGTGCTCTAAAGTATTTGTATTAAGAATCTGTTGTAATATCCTTAATTTACTTTTTAGAGCATTTTCGAAGTTAGTTTGTCTTTAAAAATTTTCATTAAGGATTTTTTTGGTTAACAGATATTTAACACCTCCCATGCCTGATCGAAACATTATATGATATCATAAATAAATATAAACATTGCAATATTTCCACAATAATTATTATTTAAGACTATTTCTAATGGTATTTATGTAAATTACAGTGATGTCATTTCATTACTAAACCATGTATTAGTAGTGGATAGGTGTGCGGGTATGAGAGCATCATGATTTATTAAATTATTCATATAAATACCAAACTAGCGTATAATCCGTTTCATATTTTTTTTTTATTAAAGCAATCGGTGCTATCTTTCTAATTACTAATACTCTTAACAATAATAATGGTATTTTTTATGTTGTTGACAAGAACATAGATCTTTCCGTCTGCGTAACCTGGCGGACTGTGAAATACTTCCATTTTCTATTGCCATAATATACAGAGGGTGTCGGGAAAAAGGAGGTCAATCCATTAACCATATATTTTTTGAGCAAAAATAATATGACTTTTATAATGCCATTTTTAATTTTTGACCCCCATGTTCGATATACAGGGCGTCAAAGTTTAAAATTTAAAACTGCTTTTTTTGAATACCTAATCCGAGTATTTAATAAGATATAAATTAAAAATTTTGGTACATTGCTTCACCATAACGAGTTACATCTTTTGAGAATAAATATAGTTTAAAATAATACTTGAAATTCTTAATATGACTTGATATTCTATAGGTAATAATTGACATATTTAATAAATATCAAGGAATTTCATAACTTATTTTCGGAGAATCGTATAGCGAAAAATATTGAGTAAGATTTTTTTTAACATTATTATGTCATTGTCACTCATTGTTCTTTCACTATATGATTCTCCCAAAATTAGCAATGAAATAAATTGATATTTTTGTAATATATCAGATACTACTTAAATAATGTACCGACGATATTGATTTTCTTTAAATGTTAGTTATTCGTGTCATGGATGTTGGCACGTTAAAGAACCCTACCCTCGACAAAGAGGGATTCGGCAAAAATTACCAGATAGTGTGTGACAAATTCCCTGGCGTCGGTGATTGGCCTCGTTGCGGAAAAAGGCCGACGTAAAATAAATAATAAAGAAAAAAAAATAATAATAAACTCAAAAAATCAACGCGAAATAGGTTATAGGTTGGCAATAGATTGAATGACGTTGAGAATTCAACAACTGATGCGAACCCGGCTTACGGTAATCTCATAATTTTCAAATACTCAATCAATTATTCAGCCTAAATAGGAAGACAAAAATCACAAAGTCATGGTCTCAATCATTTAATAAAAAACTAAGGTGACATGTTTCGCTCTCTACGGAGCTCCGTAGAGAGCGAAACATGTCACCTTAGTTTTTTATTAAATGATTGAGACCATGACTTTGTGATTTTTGTCTTCCTATTTATGTTGTTACTTTGGTCTCTTTGAGAAAATGGACGATTTTTTCGAATAATTATTCAGCCGTTGTGGCATTATCATGGATACAAGATATAATTAAGTAAATCTTTGCAATAGGTGACAATACCGAAAGCAAAAGACTAGCCACAAATAATGTAAAGACAGTGGCGTACAGATCAACACCTATTGTTTTAAACCAGTTAATTGAAATTATTTTATTGCTTTACTAAGAACTTACTATCGCTAATCTCATAACAGTAATTTTATCAGGTATTTTGGCTGGTCATTCATCATTATCAAAACACACTGCCCGATTTACTTGATGATTTGCCTCTAGCTCTAGTAAGTGGTAAGAAAATATAATATTTGGTTTCAACTAGACGGTGATCCCCCGCATTTAACTAGAAACATTAGGAACTATTTACACCAAATCTTTTCTAATTGCTGAATTGGTCGGGGCCAAGATGCTCCTGTTAAATGGCCACCCCGTTACCCAGAACTTACTCACTTGGGATATTCAGTCTGGGGGTATATTAAAGATTTTGTGTACATGCTTCCGAGCTTGAGCGAAAATCATTTAATAGAAAGAATCCTTTAAGCTAGAGAGCAGTTCAGGTTAAAACCACATATTTCCAAAGGTTTTTGATTTTCTTTAATAAAAAGAAAGAAGAAGCATGTTTATTCCAAAAAATTGAGGTAATATCGAGCAATTTCTTTAGACTATTTTTTTTTAATTTAAATTTTATACTAACACTCAGAAAAGTGTCAAATATGACAACCATTAGTATCAACTTAAATTGATTCCGTAAACCAAATAAAATTCTCTTAGAAAGCATTTGAGCCCTAATAATCCTAACAACGTAAAGGATACTTCAGGCAAATAAGTAAGTACTTTTAAAAATAAAAATACTTCTTTTTTCTAGGTAATAATGAAAACATTGTTTTAATTTTGACATAAATAGCTATTTATGCCATCAGTTACGAAATGCCTAATTTTGTGTAATGCGTGAGATTTTTGCGGAACGAACGAAGTGAGTTTCGCAAAAACTCACAAGTTACACAAAATTTCATTTCGTAACGTATTGCATACAAGATTTTTTCTAATTTTGAAGAAAGTAATAAAAAAATAAAATTTAATATAATTGATAAAAATTTGGAAAACATAAATTTAGTTTTTCTAATTTTGACATAATATAACTGATGGCATAAATAGCTATTGTTGCTGTTACTTCATGTTAGTTGTCAGTTTGACATTTTGTAAAAAAGTCTAAACGGAAGGTTTTTAGCGAGATTGATATATTTTTAGTTTTATTTTTAAAAAATGAGTCATTCAAGTTCTGAAGAGCTACCAAGCGATATTGAAGAGGCAGCAGGTAATGCTCTATTATCAGTAATTCCCAAAAAGTCAAAGGCAGTTTATGATTTGGCATACGAAAACTTTGTTACGTGGTGTGATGAGAAGAAAATTAAACATGTTAATGAGAAAGTTTTACTTGCATATTTCGAGGGTAAGAAATATCTAAAAGTTTCCACATTATGGACACTTTACTCAATGTTAAGGTCTGAACTAAATCTGAAAAGGAATATTTATATTAAAAAATATACAAATTTGGTAGCATGTATTAAAAGGCAAGCGGACGGGTACAGTGCTAAAAAGTCAAAAGTTTTTATTAAAAAAGATTTTGCCAAATTTTTATTGGAAGCTGATGACAAAGAATACTTAATGGCTAAGGTTGCAATGATAATTGGAATGGCAGGAGCATGCAGAAAAGCAGAATTAACTTTTCTTCCAGTTGAAAATGTTATAGACGAAGGAAGCCATTTTCGTGTTGATATCCCACCTTCAAAAACAAAAGTTATACGGCAGTGTGCAATTACCACTGGAGACATTGAAAATACGAATCTTGTTGAAATATTAAGAAAATATATTAAGTTGCGTCCCCAGATTCTTAAACACAACAGATTTTTTGTAAAATATGCGAATGGAAAATGTACCAGAAATCCTGTGGGAATTAACACATTTAGCAGTCTGCCAAAAGTAATTGCACAATTTCTTGGTCTTTTAAATCCTGTTCTATATACTGGCCACTGCTTCAGAAGAAGCTCTGCCACTCTCCTAGCAGACAGTGGCGCTGATCTTTTAAAATTAAAGAGGCACGGAGGTTGGAAATCTAGTTCTGTTGCGGAGGGATATGTTGAAAATTCCATGAATAATAAAAAACTTATAGCGCAAGAAATATTTGGTGAAATTTCTAATGCAATGTGCGTCGCTTCCCAAATAACAGCAAGTTCGAGCAATGAAAAAAATATGTCGTCGGGAATTAATTTGAATAATTGCAATAATTGTGTTATCAATATTTATAATAATTAATTAATTTATAATTTATGTTTTTAACTTGTATTATAACAGTTTAATAAATAGAATATTTTTTTTTGTCACTAATTTTGAAATACATTTTTCATCACCAATTGCATAAAATTTTACTTTATGCAACTAGTTACAAAAAGTAAGACGTTTCATAATGTCAATCAGTTTTAAAAAGTGTCACTTTATATGTCAAAATTAGAAAAAAATATTTTAAATGCAACTGCAATTGCAATGCTAACAAAAACGCAGAACTTACTTACGTCAAAAAATTAGTAGAAAAATGTCGAGTTAATTGACGTTTAAAGAAAAACATATTTTTTGTTACAGATGGCGAACGTGGTATTCTCAATAATCTGGCTGATAATCCTCATATTCCTTTCATTTTTTGTCGCTGGATTCTGCGCGGGATTTTATATTCTTGTATATCCACTAACTGTCTGTATACCACCGTTATCGGTAAGTCAATCAATGCTTAAAAAAACCAATTAGGGGAAAGAGAGGTAAGTTAACGAACCTAAGGCTTCGTTTAGTTTACTAGAAATGTGCCCTTCGTCATCTTAGGGCCCGTATTTTCTTTTTTTTTAATTGGCCCCCAAAGGGGTGAAAAGGAGGTGTAAGAGATTATATTTAAAAAAGTATTTTAAGTAATAAAATAAAAGTATAAGTCAACATTAACGGCCTACTAATTTTTTTTTAATATCTTGTTCTAGTTTAGGACATACCGATATTTTGTTTGTTTGAACGTGGTAGACAATGAAATATTATCAAAAGAATTACCTTGTCGGACTTTCATTGTCTTTATTTTGTTACTCAACACAACGTTTCTGTAAGTTAGTATCGGAGCTGGTTCTATTCACACGCAGAAGGGTGATTGAGAACTTCAGGCTCCCAGTCCTGGACAACAGTACTTTAGTGCTGAAAGGAAAAGCAAAGTATCTAGGATTGATACTCGATTCCAAGCTTAACTGGGGCATGAACTTACAAGAACGAGTCAAAAAGGCGTCAGTTGCGTTCTATGCCTGCAAAAAAGCTATTGGTAAGAAGTGGGGACTTAAACCTCACATAGTACACTGGATCTATACAGCCATTGTAAGACCTATACTTACCTACGGGGTCCTGGTCTGGTGGACTGCTTTGGAAAAAGCAATAAACATGAACAAACTGACGAAGGTACAACGGGCAGCTTGTTAAGGAGTGACCGGTGCCCTTCACTCAGCACCGACGGCGGCACTGGAAGTGATGCTGCATCTTATACCCGTGGATATTTACGGAAAAGTGTGGCTGCAAAAAGTGCTCTACGACTGAAAGAGTCGAAATGCTGGACCAGTGCCAACTACGGACACAGCAGCATACTAAGGATATATCCAGGCCAAAATTTGCGAGAGCCGACCGATTACACTGTTTCGCTGCCAGACTTTGGAAGGGGCTTTTCTATGCTCATTCCGGGTAGGGAAGAGTGGGAAGGCAATCAAGTAACAATGGAGGCGGATCACTCGATCTTCACAGACGGTTCAAAAATGGACGTCGGGGTGGGAGCTTGGATCTTCTCCAAGAGCATGCCAATACAGAGGTCATACAGACTCCCTGACTACTGCAGCATTTTCCAGGCAGAAATTTTTGCAGTGGTTAAAGCAGTCAGTACCCTGCGGGATCACCCTGGCTTGAGAGGACCTGCGTCTATAGCTATCTATATAGACAGTCAAGCAGCAATAAAGGCAATTTGCTCCAGCAGCACTAAGTCAAAATTATTAAGGCGCTGTCGCAACAATCTCTGCACACTTGGTGCTCAACATCGAATCACCTTGTGTTGGGTTCCTGGACACAGCAACATATATGGCAACGAGACTGCTGATGCGCTCGCCAGGGAGGGCGCAAGCATGTCTGTCGAACTAGCAGAGAATACTGTGGCTAGACCACTGGGATCAGTCAAAGAAGAGATAGATCGAGCAGCTAAACAACTTGCGCAAAGCAGATAGACAGGACTTACAACTTGTAGCATCTCTAGGCAATTGTGGCCCCTACTTGATAACAGGAAAACCGCAGCGCTATTACAGCACAGTCGGAAGGACCTAAGAAACATCACTGCCGTAATCACCGGACATTGCTTGTTCGGTAGACACGCTGAACGTATGCGAATACCAACTAACGACTTCTGCAGAAGTTGCAGAGATGAGGAAGAGGAGGAAAGTATTCAGCATTTCTTGTGTGAATGCCCCGGCCTCGCGAGAAGAAGGTTCAATGCACTGGGTGAACCATTTTTTAAATGATCTGGAGGAAGTGAGCAGCCTGCAACTGGGTCGACTTACTAAGTTTATTAACAGCAGTGGCTGGTTTGAATGACCTGTCAAAATTCTTCTACGATCGTGTTAACCATCAGGAAGCTGATGCAATAGGTTCCGCGGAACATGTGTGGTATCACAACGGTCCTATCGGACTACGTGTGACTGTTTGGTCAATTCCAGAGGTCTGCCACTCCAACCTAACCTAACCTAACCTAGTATCTCTAACCGTTTTCAAGTGTAAATTAAATTATAATTCTAAGGCTACTGTCTTAAATACTATCCATGTGCAATGAAGCTTGATGACTCCGCCTACGTGCTTATTAAAGTGTGAAGTTAAAGCTGCTTGTTTTGGACAAGGAGAAGCTTCCAGATATTGGGGAAATCTATACTTGGTTTTACTAAATTCATAAAAGCTGCTTCTTTAAATTTTTCTTCTTGCCAATGCTACTCCGTGTCCAAAACCTTGGCTTCTGACCACTGTATATATTATGTTGGTTGGTTCATACATGTTCCACTATACCTCATCTCGAAGTTTCACCTCTTTAAGTATGTTTTAGATGTTTTTTAACTCGTACGGGAAGAGGTCTTTTTGTTTCTTCGATGTACGATTCGACACACTCGCAAGGGATTTGATAGATGTAATTTTTGTTTTCATTACGGGGGGGGGGGGTTAACTTTTGTAAAAATGCTTTTAAGCGTGTTTCCGAATTTGAGACTGTATTGATATTATAGTTTTTCATTATCCTTCTAATCTTTTCAGAAATCCCCTTAACATAAGGTATTGTAAGAAAAGCTTTCTCCTCTTTCGTTTCTGTACCATTTTTGCCTTTTTTATTTTATTTCTTTTCATCTCTCTCTCCGGTGGTGGCCAACATGGAATGATTTGATTCATACGCAATTGACAACGCCAAGATTATACCTAAACTTTGACTTAGATATGTTGATGATACCTTTATTATCTAGACAGACAGCAACGAAGAGCTGATACGGTTTTTCGAACATATTAATAGTATAACAATTGATTAGATTCACCATGGAAACAGAACAATATTCTACTCTACCTTTTCTCGATGTTCTCGTCAATCGAAGTGCTGAAAGCATAAAAAAAAACTTCAGTGGATAGGAACCTCCCTCACAAATTACGGATCAAATCATTGAAACTCCATAAAACAGGGCATAATTTAAACTCTTTATCACAGAGAATTTAACATTTGCAACAATCTGGAAGACCTTATAATATCAAAATTTCTAACATCAAAAAATATCTAAAACAGAATGGTCACCCTAAAACCTTTGTAACTAATACCATCTTAAACTCAAAAGATAAAAATAAAAAGTAAAAACTAGTACAGAAACGAAAAAGGAGTAAGCATTTCCTACAATACGTGATGTTAAGGAATTTCAGGAAAGATTAGAAGGATAACCAAAAACTATAATATCAAAACAGCCTCAAATCCGGAAATACGCTTGGAAGCATTACGCAGGAAGTAAAAATATCTACTTGTTATGTTTGTTCTACGCTTGGAAGCTTTCTTACAAAAGTAAAACCTCCCCGTAATGGAAACATAAAAAGTTGCATCTATCATCACATCTCTGGCGAATGTGGTGAATCGTACATTGGAGAAACAAAAATACCTTTTTCCGTACCTACGAGTTAAAGAACATCTGATACATACCGAAAGAGGTGAAACTTTGAGATCAGGTATAGCGGAACATGTATGGATCAACCAATATAATATAAAGTGGTCAGAAGCTAAGGTTTTGGACACGGAACAGTACTGGAGAAAACGAAAATTCAAAGAAGCAGCTTTCATGAATCAAAATACCCATATTATATTTAGTAAACCAAATAAGTATAGCTAATTTCTGAAAGCCTCTCCTTATCCAAAACAAATCACACTTCATTAAGCCTCATGCACATGCACATGGATAGTATTTAAGGCATAGCCGTAACCCTAGAAAAGATGGCAAAAGAAAAATTAAAGGACTGTTACACCATTGAGTGTTCAAAAATGAAAAATCCTAGAGTAAAAATAACTAATTTTAATCAAACGTTAACAAAAGAAGAAATTGAAGAGACAATCCTACAACAGAATGAAACGTTAAAAGATTTTAAAGTAACATTTATAAAAAATGGAAGGAATGGTAGTCCTAATACTATATTTGGAGAATGCTCAGCATACTCCTTTCGACATTTAATGAATACGAAAAAGATATTTATCGGATGGGAACGCTATCCAGTTTTCGAAGACTTATCTGTTCCAAGATGCTTCCAATGTCAAGGATTTTACCACAAAAAACAAAACTGTACAAAAACACTAACATGTCCTCTTTGTAGTGAAGAGCATGAACAAAAAGACTGTCCAAAGCAAATTAAAGCCTGTGTTAATTGTGTTGGTGCCAATAGACAGTACAAATTAAATAATAAGACTGATCACTATGCAACTGACTCACTGTGTCCCACCCTACTCTTCCATGTCAATATACTTAAAAGCAAAATTAATTACTCTGATTAATGGTAATAATTGATCAAGATGTTATCTTAGAAAATCTAAATCAACTAGAAACCAATCACCGTGGGGACTACCTAGACCCGGTCAATTATAAAATTCTATGTGCAACAGATGATAAAATTTTAACAGTTATGCATCTTAACATACGAAGTGCAAACAAATACTTTGACGAATTCTTGGCATTGATTGAAACATATGATTTAAAATCCTGTGACATTTTTATCTTAAGTGAATGTTTTCAAAATGTTTTAACCAGTAACCTTAACATTCCAGGTTATAAAACTATTCATAATAAGGGTGATTTTAACAAAAATGATGGTGTTCTAATTTTCGTTAAAACGCATCTTAATTTTAACGCATCTAACAAAAAACTGAATATCTGTGGTGTATCTTTATGTGTCATAAATTTATCAATTAATAATGTTTCCTTTAGAATATTAGCATTGTACAGACCCAACCCGAGTAACTTGGTTGCATTCATAGAGGAGCTTGATGCATATCTAGACGATACTCATCAAAATAGCTTGATTAGTTTAATAATCGGTGACATCAACATCAATATAATTAACGAAAACGACCTAAACGTAAGTAAATATCTTTCAGTACTAGCTAAACACGGCTACATACCTTACATCCTTAATCCCACCCGTATTACGGCGGAAAGTGAGACATGCCTTGATCATATTTTTTTGAAAAAATCATGTAATAACAATCAAAATTTTAAGTTTAGTTCTTATATCCTAAATTGTCATATTACAGACCATTGTCCTGTTTTATTAACTGTCAATCACAACTTAAAAAAATCCCGAAACACAAATATCGCTGAACATACTATTCCTAAAATCAATTTCAAAAAATTAAAAAGCTGCATTGAATCTCAATACTGGGACAGTGTTTTATATTTAGACGAGCCTCAGGCTGCCACAGATCTTTTTATGAATATTTTCAACAGCTGTCTGGAAAAATCGAAGACATATAAGACAATTATAGAAAAAGTCCAAAAAATAAAACCTTGGATAACACAAGGTCTAATTACATCAATAAAATACAGGGATAAACTTAAAAAAAGGTTAAATAAACACTTCACACCAGAATCTGAACGAGAATACAAGGATTATAGAAATAGACTTAACAAATTATTAAATAAATCAAAAAACAATTACTATCTAACACAAATTGAAGAAAACAAAAATAATTTAAAAAAAGTATATCAGTTAATCTCCGAAGCTACCAATGAACAAACCAATTTCAACGACAAGTTTAAGATTGCTGATGATGAAGGAAATCTATTTAATGATAATAAGGAAATGTCTAACTTTTGCAACGCTTACTTTACTAAAGTGGGATTAAATATGGTTAAAGGTATAAATACCGCAGTACCATTTAGTGAAAATATGCCTATAAATTCTAATTCCATGTATATTAATGATGTAACAGAAAACGAATTGATAGAGCACATATCTACATTAAAAAATAATAGTTCTCCCGGCATAGACGGAATATCTGCCCAAATGATAAAACAAAGTCACTTGCACCTTCTAAAACCTCTAAAGCACATAATTAATTTAATTTTTGAAAAGAAACGTATTCCTTCTCAGTTTAAAACGTCCATTGTCACGCCAATTTATAAAGCTGGGGATAAATCAAAAATACACAATTATAGACCAATCAGTGTTATTAATAACTTCGGAAAGATATTCGAAAAATGCTTAAAAACTCGACTAGTTGAATTTTTTAATCAAAATAATATTTTACACGAGTACCAATTTGGTTTCCGGGCTGGTAAGGCGACAACTGATGCCATGTATACAGTAATTAAGAATATTACGGAAGGCTTGGATTCAAACAATAAATGCCTTGCAGTTTTCTTAGACCTTGCCAAGGCGTTCGATACTGTTAACCACAAAAAGCTCCTTGCCGTCTTGGAACGGTGTGGAGTTCGTGGTAGGGTTTTAGATATCTTTGAAAGCTACTTAGCAAATAGGGAACAACGGGTAAAAATCAATGGTACACTCAGCGAACCCAGATTAGTAAAAATCGGGGTTCCTCAAGGAACTGTCCTTGGCCCGATACTTTTTCTAGCTTATATAAATTCACTTTTATCTATAAAGGCCCGGGCGAAAATTGTGTCATATGCTGATGATACAGTAGCTATATTTTGCGAAAACTCCTGGAATGAAACAAAAATTGCCTGCCAACAGGGTATGGAAAAGATAAAAAATTGGCTAGATATGTATCAGCTCTCCTTGAATGCAAGTAAAACTCATTATATAGCCTTTACCCTTACAGGAATTAACAAACCTAACTTTTCTAGTATTAAAATAAATAATATGGTTGATGAAATCAAAGAAACAAATGAAATAAAATACCTGGGCGTAATTATTGACGAAAACTTAAAATGGAGTAATCATATAAATTATTTAACAAAGAAAGTACGAAAACTTATTTACAAATTTTATCAACTGCGTGAAACACTGTCTCGAAAATTATTAGTAACTATATACAAAACTCTAGCCGAATCACTCTTCCGCTATGGTATTCTAATATGGGGGGGAATGTATAAGAACTCACTACAAAAATTAAATATTACGCAAAATTACATATTAAAAATAATATATAAAAAGACTAGGCTGTTCCCTACTAACCTACTGTATACAGAAGAAATTTGTAATATAAGAACATTGTACTTTCATAGCATTTGTATATATGCCTTTAAAAACAATTGTTTCCAAAATTATACACTATCCTCATACGACACACGTAGTAATAAACTTAGGCTTTTACCTACTCTTAGATTTAACAGGAATATTAGCCATAGATTTATAAATTACACTTTACCTAAATCCTGCAATATCTTACCATTATATATTAAACAGATAAATAACCTAAAAGTATTCTCAAGACTGTCAAAAAAATTTATCTTTGAAAATTACCGTGAATTTGTGAAAATAATAGAAAATTGACCGTTTCATTTATTAGATATGTAGGTATATAATAATATCTTTATAATTTTCTTTTAGTTAGTTTCTTATTTCACTCTTAGATTTAGTTTAGTAATTGCCTTCTTACTTAGGTATAGCACAACACAAGTGTTTAATCACTTAGGTGCTACTTATAATATATATGCATTTAAATTGAATTAATAATTAAGATAACTATTTGACTTATAAATCTAGTGTTTAGAATATAAATTTAATATGTATCAATGTATTTATAAGTAAATAAATAAATAAATAAATAAAATAAAATAAAATGTATGTACAGCTTCGTATATATTTTATAATAAAAAGATAACAAATAACAAATAAAAAATAGCATTATAATTTAATTTGCACTTGAAGACTGTTAGAGATACGTTGTGTTAAGTAACAAAATAAAGACAATGGAAGTACGACAAGGTAATATTTTTAATACAGATATTTTGTTCTTTATTTTAAACTGATAAACAATTCAAGACACAAAAAAAGTAGAGACATGTTTTTTAATAAAAATGGAAGCATCATTATTAAAATTTAAAAAAAAATAAAAATAGGGAAGTATCGGTTTTTTTTACTAAAGATGGGAGTATCAACATGCCTGCCAACATGTAACCTATTTCGCGTAGATTTATTTATGTTTTCTAGCTTTTACACAAAATTTAAATAAAATCAGTATCGTCTTGATATTCTATAGGTAGTAATTGACGTATTTAATACATATCAAGGAATTTTATAACTTATTTTAGAAGAATTGTACAGAGAAAAATATCGGGTAAGATTTTTTTTAACATTATTATGTCATTGTTCTTTCACTATACAATTCTCCCAAAATTAGCAATAAAATAAATAGATATTTCTGTAATATATCAGATATTACCTAAGTAATGTGCCGACAATACTGATTTTATTTAAATGTTCGTGAATAAAATAATAAACTTGAAAAAATAACGCGAAATAGGTCATAGGTTGACTGCAATAGCTTGAATGACGTTGATAATGCCACCTTTACTTAGGTAATATCTGATATTATACTACAAAAATATCTATTTATTTCCTTGCTAATTTTGGGAGAATTGTATAGTGAAAAACAATGACATAATAATGTTAAAAAAAATCTTACCCGATATTTTTCGCTATACAATTCTCCTAAAATAAGTTTGAAATTCCTTGATATATATTAAATAATATGTCAATTATTACCTATAGAATATCAATATCAAGTCGATACTGATTTTATTTAAATTTTGTGTAAAAGCTAGAAAACATAAATAAATCCACGCGAAATAGGTTATAGGTTGGCAAGCATGTTGACACTGCCACCTTAAACTAATAAATAAATTTAAATTAAATAATAATTGAGACAGAACTGGTAAAAATTTGATTTTTATACAAAAAATGCGCCTCCACCCCTAGTTTAGACCTACCAAGTTTAATAAAAACATGTAATGTATTTTCGGAGTTATTAAAAAACATAATTTTTTCTAAAAAACACCTTGATCACCCTGTATAATAAAAAATGCGAAAACACGCATATGTTTATACAAACTTTTTGTCTTAGAATCAGGCATAGATTAACCTTCTTCAATATTTACATTCAATTAGGAAACACCCTCGGCAATAAACTCTCCTCCGCGGTATTAAATAACTTACTTTATTTACAACCATACATGTAATGTTGACATTACAACATTTTTAAAAGTTTGTAAGTGTCACATTACCTACGTCTACTTCCCTCTTCCACTTCCCCCGCCCACTTTCCTCACCCATGTCCCTCACTCATTTTCCTCATTCTTGTCATTCAACCAGCATATTTTTGTTTGGCGTCAAAACAATAAATGTCATATTTTGATATTTTTACTACATTTTTTGAAAAAATCAAATATTATCCAATTTTCAATTAACGGTGTGGTTGTAAATAAAATAGTATACAAACCTCAGAGGAAAGTTTTTATTACTGTCAGGAGATTAAAGTTAACCTCGACGCTTCGCGTCTCCGATAACTAACTAATCTCTCGACAGTAATTAAACACTTTCCTCTTCGGTATGTAATATACTATTTAAAGTCTCAGTACCTACCTATATTACTGTTATTAATTAATTAATACTAATCATTTTTAGGGCCTCTCGGATATTCTACTCCAAGGCGTTCAGTTTCCCCACTACTGTGCCGAGAAGATGATGAGCGGTGGTTCAATTCCATAAGATACAGTGTACCAAGTATATTAATTAGGATTCTCTTCGACTGATTGTTTTTACTTGTCCAAAATACCGTTCGACAATGATTCAAATAAATTTATTCGCATTTATTCTAATTCAGTTTATTAGTGGTTTTAGCGAAGACATGTCGTATTTTTTATTGGACATAAGTCTGATGTCATCTTAGCAACACTTTAAGTAGGTATTTTAAGACTTCATAATAATACTTTTATTGTCTTTGACCTATTTAAAGTTTGCTTGATAGGAAAACGTTTTTATTATCAAATTTTAATAAAAAATGTAGGAATGTAGGCATTTAGAAAAATGAAATAATGCATATTCTAACGAATTAAAATCATTGATTGACATTTTCCTGTTTAAGTAAAAAAAATTCCTAACGTCAAAATTAGGAGTGATGACGTGCTTCAATTCATATATGATGTCACGACTAAACATTGTTAATTTTGGGTATTGTTTTATTATTTCATTATACCCACTTATAGAAAATTGTACAATTTAACAATTAATATTCTGATATAAAATAAGCTGTATTAAATTTTTTTAAATTCATTTTGTAAAAATATGGTAATTATTGTGTAAAGGTAAAAGTAAATAACAATGTTTTTAATGTAAATAAAAGCAGATTAGATCTAATGTCATAATTTCTAATTCATTTATATACTATTATAAGCTACAAAATGTGTTCAAATTCTTAAGTTGATAATCTATTAATATTTTATTTATTTGTTATGGTTAATGAACTTAACATTTTTACAAAGTACAAGGTTAATTGGTTCTTTGTATAATGATACTAAAGTAAACTATTAAACAAGTTAATATTAAATGTACATTTCCTTATTTATTGTTCACCCTATTATTTAAGCAATGCTTCAGCATGGATAGTAATGCTAATAATATGGATGTAGCAAAAATGGCATTTGGCACAGACAGGCGCGTAACTACAGGGGGGCCTAGGGCCTACCTAAGACGTCGTTTGCCCCCCCCCCCCAGAAAAAAAGGCTGACTTTGTAAGCTCGCTTACAATAATGAAATTATAATAAATGTATTTTGGTTGCCTCAAAGTTATTTGGCAATTTTACTCGTTGAACTTTCTGCATGTTTATTCAACGATGTACCTACAAAATAATCTTGCCAAATATCACTCGACCATCATTTTTTTATTGGTTAAATTTTCCATTTTTTACTCAAACTTTTTTGGCAATGACAAATTGGTTTAGAGGGACCCACTTTCAGCTGCAGGCGTCTACCGCATACCCTGTTCCTGCGGAAAGGTCTACATTGGAACCACTAAAAGATCAATGGGAACGAGACTCAAGGAACATAAAGCAAGCTGCCGACTAGGACGAACTGAGAAGTCTGCAGTAGCCGAACACGCACTGAGTAACGGGGACCACAGGATACATTTTGAGAACTGCAAGTTATTAGCATCAGTCGATGGCTATCACAACAGGCTCGTCAGAGAAGCCATCGAGATCCATACGCATCCTGACAATTTCAACAGAAAAGAAGAGACCCTCAGGCTCAACCAGATCTGGAATCCTATCCTCAGACACTCCCGAGTAATGCCGATAGATATCCCGAAGTTAACCGAAGCGGAACAAGCTCCGCCCCCTGCCCACCAGTATAAATACAACCTGCGCCCGAGAGTTCGTCAGTCTACTTCCAGCACCGGAGATGGAAGGACCTCTGAAGAAGCTCACCACTCGTGCTAGCGAAACGTTAGGAAGCAATTCCAACCGACGACGGCCTTTAGACCCGAATGATGACTACACTAGCTTTTTTGGCAATACCTACTCGTTGAACTTTGGGCTTGTTTATTCAAAAATTAAATCCCTCGAGCTTCGCTCTCGGGATATAATTAGAATAAACATGTCCAAATTCAACTCGAAACATTTCCAAAAAAAGTTTTCGTGACAGCTGAAAAATCTAACTAATAAAAAAACGAGGTCTTGTGATATTACTGTTGATTATTGACCAAATTTGTTAATACATTACAATTATCGCCTGCGGCGGGCCGTCCGCCAACCCGCCTCTACACGAGCCGTCACTGCAAGTCACAATAACAGGCTCACCCTAGGCCACCCCCAGGTCAGAGGGCTAGTTAGGCCACTGGGCACAGAATGAAATAGAGTTATTTGATAAAATAGTAGACATTTGGGAAGGGCTAAATCTGGATTACACCCAGAAGTATTATTTTGTCAATGCCAAGAATATTACGATTAGTGTTTGAAACCAATGGCGCAGCAATTAAATATTAGTATTTTGTTTGTTGTTTGTTGATAAATTTACGCTATTTGGCTTTATACTTTTGTAGTTTTCGTGGTATTATTTTAATTTTTTTCTTATTTCGCGGCTGTAATTTAAACATAAAAATAGAAATAACCATTATAACTTGTGGTAAAAAATCGTAGATACAATAATTTACAGCTATGTATAGCTGATGTTCTATCCAGGTATAAGCAGCAAGGTGAGAAACCCGTTTTACCCAATTTTGTTATAATTGAGTTAGGTATGGTTGGAGTGTACGAATTTATATGTCGTCAACTGTACCTACACAGAAAATGCATCGCGGAAAAACATCGATGTTTGCGATGCATCGAAAATTATTTTTTATGGAATTAGAATTACAAAACAAATTACAAATCTACACTCACCGACATTAAATTCGGGACAACCAAAATTTAGATCAAATTTAATGTATTATAACTTTTTCTTCCATAGTCCGATTTCCACTTTTTTTTTTACAAAATGTAGATAATTGTTTCGGATTTAATTAATTTTATTCAATTTTCAAAAATACAGTTTACATGTTGAAATATACAGGAAAATAAAAAAGTATGTTTTTTCCCTTTAAGTTTGTAACACCCTGTAGAGTAATTTTGCAACATAAACTACACTGATTATGCTTTTCTGCAGAGTTTGATTCATTTTTAACCTTTTGCTGTTTTATTCTTCTCTGTATCGTTATCGGTTTAAGAGATATGAATTTTATAAGTGAACAATACACTTTTTACAACAATTATTGAAAACGCTCTGAATTTTTTTTTGGAATGTTTAGGTTTCCTTGGAAGCGTATTCTGCATTTGTCAATCAGTTTTGTCAGACATTTCAAGCATTTAAAACGTTTCGTGAGTGAATTCTAAATTTATTTTTTATTTTACAATGCCTTTGTCATCTGAAGATTCAGCTAGAGCCGTTGCACTTCATGATGTTGGTTATTCCTATAGAGAAGTGGCGAATATGCTAGGTTTCACAAAATCTAGCGTGGAAAGAGCCGCTGCAAGGTTTCGTGAGACTGAAGGTTATGGTAATAGATCTGGATCTGGAAGAAATCGTGCTACTTCTGCCCTTGATGACCGCTTTATAAGAGTCTCAGTTTTAAGAGATTGGCATACCAGTGCAGTAGTGATAAGAAATGAACTCCAAAGGGTTCGTCAAGTTGCTGTCAATGAAATTACAGTAAGAAGAAGACTTCATGAAGTCAATTTATGGGCCAGAAGACCGGCAACTGGACCAGAGCTCCTCAGACAGCATCGAGTTAATAGACTTCTTTTTTCGCAAGAACACATTAACTGGAACCTTCCAGAGTGGAGGCAAGTTCTATTTTCAGACGAGTCCAGATTTTGCCTGAGGTCTCCTGACGTACGGGAAAGAGTATGAAGACGACAAGTCGAGAGATTCGCCCAATGTAATTTTAGCGAAAGGGTAGGGGAGGTAACACGAGGTACTAACTTTTAAAACTCCTACTTTTTATGTTTTAGTTAAAAATAGGCTTAATTTAAAAGTGCAATGTTTATTTCAAAAATTCATATCTCTTAAACCGATAACGATACAGAGAAGAATAAAATAGCAAAATGTTAAAAATGAATCAAACTCTGCAGAAAAGCATATTCAGTGTAGTTTATATTGCAAAATTACTCTACAGAGTGTTACAAACTTAAAGGGAAAAAACATACTTTTTATTTTCCTGTATATTTCAACCTGTAAACTGTATTTTTGAAAATTGAACAAAATTAATTAAATCCAAAACAATTATCTACATTTTGTAAAAAAAAAGGTTGAAATCGGACTATCGAAGAAAAAGTTATAATACATTAAATTTGATCTAAATTTTGGATGTCCCGAATTTAATGTCGGTGAGTGTAGTTATTCTAAGCTGTCACCTTAACTTAAACCAAAAGTAAAAGGTATACCTAATCAAGATCAAGAGATAACGACAAAATAATTATTTTACGAATAAAATTGAGGCCTAATAAGTGATACATCGACCAATATCAAATGGTGTCGATGCGCATTGAAAATATCGATGTTTTCGACGCGTCGATGTACATCGAACATCCCCATTTCCATTTGGTGTTTCTTTTACTGAAGGTTAAATCAAAGTTTGTTTCTTTTATGAATATTTTTGTTCATTTTCAGAAAGTGTTTTGCAATTATTTTGACTAGTTTGGGTTTAAAAGGTATTTTGTACTTTAGGCACTGACCAAAGCTCAAGTTGTATAAACTGTTTATTAGAAATGACATAATATGAAAACGGCGGTCGTTACATTCTTTGCTGGTAAATACTATACAGGGTGATTCATTAAGGGTGGCGACCGGCCATATCTCGGAAACTACTAGGCATAGAAACTTGAAGAAAAAAAATTATGATTAAAGCGGTCATGAGAAAATTCTGGAAATTACTTTTAAGTTCCGCATTTTGCGCGAAAAGGCGTAATTGAAAAGTAAATTTTAAAATTTTACATAACTTTAAAAATTCCACATTAACGTATATGTTTGATAACACCATTTTAAAGCTTGGACAATTATGCATCATTTTGGTCTTATGCTCATTGGCGTACCGACTTTAATAAGAGTGGGGGAAGCTGTTGAAAGTGTAAACGTTTAAATCGCTGTAACTTCTAAACGACTTATCCGATTTTAGCAAACTAAAGACTGTTTGGAAGAGGAATGTATGCACTTTCACCAATCGTATTTAGTTGTCCATAATAGTTCTCAATAAAATTGCTAGAGGGCGCAATTTGTAATAATAATAGTTTTTTTGATTTTATCCCGAAAATTCAAATCATACGGTATAATTATGATACCATAATCGAAAAGTAGATGAAATTTGCTAGAAAAAATATAAAAACCGCAGCTCGATATCGTTGTTCGTTTCAGAGTTATTGCCAATACATTAATTTTTAATACAAATTGCGCCCTCTAGCAATTTTATTAGAAACTATCTTGTACCATTAGATACGACAATTGAAGGTTCTTCCAAACAAGCTTAAATTTAGTAAAATCGAGAGAAAGGTAAGTATCTTCAATTGTCGTATCCAACGGTACAAGATAATTTCTAATAAAATTGCTAGAGGGCGCAATTTGTATTAAAAATTATTGTTTTGGCAATAACTCTGAAACGAACAAAGATATCGAACTGCGGTCTTCACATCTTTTCTTGCAAATTTCATCTACTTTTCGATTATGATGTCATAGCTATACCGTATGATTTGGATTTCCGGGATAAAATCGAAAAAATTGTTATTATTACAAATTGCGCCCTCTAGCAATTTTATTACATACTATAGTGTACTATTGGATACGGCGATTGAAGATACTTACCTTTCCCTTTCAAACAAGCTTAAATTTAGTAAAATCGGATAAGTCGTTTAGAAGTTACAGCGATTTTAATGTTTGCACATTCAATTGCTTCCCCCACTCTTATCAAGGCCGGTACGCCAATGAGCCTTAAACCAAAATGATGCAGAATTGTCTAAGCTTTTCGATGATGTAATCAGAGTTATACCTTAATATGGGAAATTTCGGAGAAATTTAGAATAAAAAAAAAAAATGTAATTGTGCCCCCTTGCGGCGAAATGAGGAACTTAAATGTAATTTCCAGAATTTTCTCATGACCGCTTTAATCATAATTTTTTTTCTCCAAGTTTCTATGCCTAGTAGTTTCCGAGATATGGCCGGTCGCCACCCTTAATGAATCACCCTGTATATTTCGAAGAGCAGTGTTAACAGATCTACTATAATAAAGATTGCCAACCTTCTTATCTAGAATTTACCAGTTATTTTTATGTAGAAATTAACAATTGTTAAAGTAGTAATCAGTAATAACAATATTTCTGACTCAATAGTATGGTTGTTGGTTGATAACATTTATTTATGTATATACATTATCATTGTGAAGGTGATGATGCCTTTAACCAAACATGTTATTTGTTTCTGCTGTTTGATACTGTACGGTTAGAGAAGAGAATTTATGGCGAACTAACTCGCAACAAAGAAAATTATGACAAAATATGATATCATTATTAAATAAAAACAAAACCGAAAAACACTGGTTACCTATTTTTAATACATTTTGAGGTGAGTTTAATTAAAAAATAATGTTATTATATTCAAGTTAATGGTCTTGTCCATTATACATTAGGACATAATTTAAAGTATATTTTAATAATAAAATATTTACTAGAGTGTCACAAAATTATATCTAAGGTAGGTATCCTAGATTCGTTTATTTTATAATAATTTAGAGTTTTCACTATTTTAAGAGATTGAGGTTATTATTTAATTATTAAAGTGTAATTACACATTTAGTAACAAGGAGTTAAGTAGTTATTATTAGCCATTTTTAAGTAGAAGAAGATAAATATTATTTTGAGCCCACTCATCAGGTTCGGCACCCCTTTGCCGACAAAAGTTTTTGTGTTCAGTTTAGAGACGTAAATATTCCGGATTCCGGTGTTGTCACGTAAATTTTACTTTTAAAGTGACTCCAAAGAAAATGAGTTTAATATCAGTATTATTGCTTAAGTAACCATGTTGTGCACATACCGGGTGTTTCTTGAAAGACGTTCACTAACTTTTCGATGACGTTCTATAACTTTTCTGTATTTATAGTTATTAAAATGAAATTTTGAGATTATGCATAAGAGAGGAGTCTGCATCATTCATTGGCAGAATTTTCAATTTGTTAGCACTTCCGGTTTGACCAGAAGTAACCTTGACTTTGGTTGTTTAAATGGGACATCTTGTATATTTTTACTTACTGGGATTCAGCATAACATTCTGAGTAAAATGACACCTCACTTGTAACTTTTTGACGTGATATAACATTTTTATGTTTATTTTTTATTTTCAATCTAGAGTGCTACAAATTAATTAAATCTGTTAATTTATAATCAAGTAGTATATTTTATCAAATTTAAAATTATGTCATTATAATTGACTCTCTAAGTTTCACAAGCGTTTAAAAAATGAAATTTTGTTTTCTTGACGTTTACTCCATTTTTTCAAATAGAACTATGGTAGTTCACTAGGATATTTAAAAAGAGCATTTTTTTTTTCAACAATTTGATACCATACACTCCCATGCTATTTTAAAATTGACACTGAAAAATTTGCCTTAAATCGCAAATTTAAAAGCGTTATGCATTATTGCCTATGTCTTTTCTAAAGAAATATAAAGGCGGTTTTCCAAAAAAAAACGGAATGGTTTTGAAAACCAATATGGTTTCTAGGGATCGACCGATATGATTTTTTGTGGCCGTTACCGATATCGGCCGATACCGATTGGGCGTTTTCACACTAGCCGACACGATACCGACACAATACCGGCACGATCACGACACGGTAAGGACACCGACACAATAAATCGGCGAGTATTTTCACATTTGCCGACAGCCATCCGTGTCGTGTCGTAGTGTTGTGCCGGTATTCGCAGACATGGCTCCTGTAAATAAATTGTATTTGCGACATTTATTGCATTTAAGACTCAAAAAGCGAAGACCGCAAAGAAAATTTTTGATACATCCAATAATAAAGGTGCGCTACTTACACGGCACCTATTACACTCTTTTTGAGACAATGGGCGTTTTCACACTAGCCGACACGATACCGACACGATCACGACACGGTAGCGACACCGACACGATAAATCGGCGAGTATTTTCACATTTGCCGACAGCCATCTCTGTCGTGTCGTAGTGTTGTGCCGGTATTCGCAGACATGGCTCCTGTAACAAATTGTATTTGCTACATTTATTGCGTTTAAGACTCAAAAAGCGAAGACCGCAAAGAAAATTTTTGATACATCCAATAATAAAGGTGCGCTACTTACACGGCACCTATTACACTCTTTTTGAGAAATTGACTAAGGATTCTGACAAATTTTTCGACTACTTTCGAATGAGTCATGAAACATTTAACTATGTGCTGAGCAAGTCAATTGACGAAATCAAAAAACCAGAACAGAAACAACTAGGAAAAGGAAAAACCGCCAACGACACGAGTGGAGCGCTTGCTGCTCGTCGACCTGTCGGCGCCTGTAACGACACGATAACGATATATCGGCAAGTGTGAAAGCATTCCCTTTACTTACATGAGATTACGCGTCCACCGGTGTCGTTGTCGTTGTCGTGTCGGTATCGTGTCGGCTAGTGTGAAAACGCCCATATACTCATAGCCGATATCGGCCGATACCGATATATATCGGCCAAAAAATTTTGTCGTAAATTTTTTGCTGTATAAATGAGGTAAAAGTGATTTATAATGATATACTGTAACCGTTACACGGATTAACCATAAAATGATTTAAAAAAATGCAGAGCCAATTCGATATTTTGTAAAATCACCCGGCGGAATAAAAATCAAAACAGTGAATCCCCGAATTTGACAAAGCCCGGCCATTCCGCTGCGTTCGCTCGGCCGGGGAATACCAGAATTTCCGAATACGCTTGGAAACAGTAAGTTAATAACACTCGTAGTATAGTATTGCTCTGATTTTTGACAAACATGGATCGTTTTGTCGTGCGTTTTAAAAAGATTTAAAAAAAGAACTTTTAAAAATTAATGGACAAGATTCAGACTTGCTGGAAGATAATTCCGGAGAATCTGAAGTGAGCGACGATGATGCTCCTTTAGCGAAAATCGTTAAAAAAACACACGAGGTAAATCAACCGATTCAGGAAAATGTCCCGGGCTCAATTTCTCATAGTTTATTTTGGAATACTTTTGATGAACTTACTGGTATGACGACAGGTAAATCAGTGTCATATAAGAAAAGTACTGATGATATGATAAATAAAATTGATAATGAGATTGAATTGTATAATAAATTAGAAAAAATATCAAGAAATGAAGATCCTTTGACTTGGTGGGCGCAAAAAAAAGACATTTTTCCATTGATGTATAAAGTTGCAATAATATATTTAGCACCGCCGCCAAGTAGTGTTGCTAGTGAACAGCTATTTTCTTCAGCTGGAAATGTTTATGAAAGCGCAAGAAATCGTCTAACTCCGGAAAGAGCAGAAAGCTTAATAATTTTGTTACATTACAACTTGCCAAAACTTAACTTTAAATATTAATTTGTTTAACTTAGTGTGTTACTTCTACATTTTTAATGACTTTTTTGCTAAATTTGAATAAGAATAAACTTGATTTGTTTTTTATTTAGTATTTCTGTTTTAATTTTCTTTAAAAAATCCTTAGCAACTGAAATATTAAGCAATTTATATTTTTTTAGGCCGATACCGATATAGGCCGATATAGTGGTGTGTATATCGGCCGATACCGATATCAGCCAATAAGGCCGATAAGGCCGATATACCGATACCGATATCGGTATCGGTCGATCCCTATTTTTAAATTAAAATTGTAATGTCATTCGTTTATTAAACTTACATTGTAAATCAGATAAGAATGGTTAGTTTTACTAGAAATGAACAAATTGATATGCTCCTTCTGAAGCCGCAAGATTGTATGTATTGTATGTTTTATAAACTAATCACATTACAACTTTAAATTACAGTCATATTGCTTGTGTGAGGTGTCATTTTACGCAGAATGTTATGCGTTATGCTGAATACCAATAAGTAAAAATATACAACATGTCCCATTTAAAATACCAAAGTCAAGGTCACTTTCGGTCAAACCGGAAGTTCTAACAAATTGAAAATTATGCCAATAAATGCAGACTCATCTCTTATGCATAATCTCAAAATTTCATTTTAATATCTATAAATATAAAAAAGTTATAGGGGTGAACGTCTTTTGAGAAACACCCGATATATTTTTTCCGAGGGTCCGTCCAAGTGCTCACCATTGTGCTCACCCTAGTTGGTCTTACACCCACTCAGTGGCGTATTAACACTTGGAAGCGCCCAAAGCCCTGGGATATTTTTGCGCCCCCCCTCCCCTTCTATTTTTTTCATAGTTCAAATGACCAGTGGCGTAGCGTGGTTTTAGGGGCGAGAGCTACAAAGCTAAGGGCGTAGATCTTTTTTTATGGGGGGAGGGAAAGATATTACGGCGCGGAAAAAAAAAATAGCGCCGCGGGCGAAAATTTTTTGGGTGCCACGCTCTTTTTTCAATGATGTTGCCTGATTTTTAAGTAGAAAAAATATAAAATACACGATCCTCAAGAAAATCACAAAAAAATTGACCCAATAAAAAAAAAGTGCTTCGTTGTCATGGCTCATTATGGGTCCTGGGGGGGGGGGGTTATCTATGCCCTTGCTCAAAGGGCGCCTCACTGCTAATGTATAATTTCGTTTATTTAGTAAATTTTGGCCAGAGAAATAAAGTTTTTGTTTTGTCATGTCTAAAATGGTCACAGCAAAACAAATTATGAACACGGCAGGGGGAATTTTGTTAAAACTCGAGCAATTTTGAATTGTTAAAGCAAAATAACTGAAAGAATACACATTATTGGTCGTGGCAAAATATTTTTATTATAAATTAAATCAAGTGGTGAAAAGAAAATAGAATCTCGAAATAGGTAACAGGTTTATTTTATCTATTTCTTTACTCTAAAAGTTATAAACAAATAATAACCTAATTAAAACTGGAACTGGGAACTACTGGGAGAGTGGGAAGGGGGCGCCGTTTCGGAAAGGACACAAAGGGAGGGGGCGGTCGCCCCCTGGCCCCTGCACGCTACGCCATTGCAAATGGCCCGCATATTAAAAGGCAAAAGTGCAAAACATGCGGCGATGCGAAGCGTATTAGTCTCGGTGTCCGGAAAAATAAGCTATAATAATTATTACAGAATAATATACACGATGTGTGGTGTTAGCTAAAAATTATCCAGTTAATGAAACGCCGAATTTTTTCTAACCAGGGTTGAAATTGCTTAGTTTCATATATTTTTTGGTTATAAGGTGCTGGTGCTCTCTGTCCTTTAGTCTCTTTTGGAGTCTTGGCGCTGGGAAATGTGGCGCCCTATCAGATTTGGCGCTACAAGCCTAGGCCTGGTCGGCTTGTACTATAATCCGCCACTGCACCCACTCATTTATGCCAGCTCCTTGCCCTAATTTGTGTAGGTCAGCTGTTATATCCTCTGATGGTTCTAGTCAAAAATTTTAATTAGGAATTTGGTCTTACTGAACAAATGTTTTGAAATATTTTTCTACAAACGTTGTACGCTGACAATTTTTCTCCACTATTCATGTTATACCCAATACACTATTTTATGTTCCACTATAAAAGCTTCATTAACATTGGATAACATCTACCATTTTCTCTTCTGCTAATGCCATCAGCAAAACCTGTTTCTGTTTCGTGATGATGAGCGTATCCACGTTAGAAACATGTCAAGACTTAAAAAATAATTTTTATTCGAAAATCTACCCACAACACTGGGCTGGGCTGGCGTTAAAAAATAGAAAATAGAAGCTGCAATTGTGCTGAATATTAGTTAGAAATCGCTATTTCAATCTTACATTTCACAACAATTTCGTCGCGTAATGCTACTTTTAGGAGCAACTTTGGTGACATACCAGCCGAAAGCCTTATGCTCATGTACAATTGAAAATACGATCGCTTGCTCTAAATTAAAAGTAATTATTTAAGTAATACACTAAGAAAATATTTAGGACGCTTAACCTCCCTTGCCTCCTATGAGGAGCCGCCACTGGCCCCCGGGTAACCGCTAATATACCTACCTATATAACAATTAACTGTGTGTTTTTATTTTTCAGATAATATGTCACTCGTAGGTGTCCTGTATTTTGTAATATGGCTTATAATACTCATTCTGGTCTCTTTTACAGTGGCATTATTTTGTGCAGGATTTTACATTCTATTGTTGCCTCTTACTGTTTGCATAGTGCCCTTAACGGTAAGAAACCATTAACTTTTGGCGTATTAGTATTTCATGCCGTGCGAGCAAAAATTATTTGCATCAAAGAGGGCTTGGATAAAAAAACCTATAGGGCTTGGTTTAGATCACAATGATATGGGGACGATATATCTAACCATATCCAGGTTAAAATTTTGTCAAATTCATATTATGACATGATATGCCAAACTAATGAGTAATAAAATAAATATAGACAAATACAAATTTATTTTTGTTGTTTACAAAATTAACAAGGTGGTACCAGCCTTCATCTGAAAAAAATGTGAAGTCTAATATATCATCATCATATCATTTCTTTCCAATAAGTTTTGGGTAAACCATTGAGAGTAATTCCTGCGTCTTTCAAAATCTGCGGCTTGTATTTCTTGGAATACTTGCAGTTTATAAGGAAATACATTTAGCTACTTCTTAAGAATAATCCTGCATGTTCCATAAGATCTTCCCACTTCTGGGACAGGCGTCTTGTACAATATGTTGGCGTATTTTGCATTATTTCACGAACGTTTGCAACAAGTTCTTCTGTCCTTACAGATGGTCTTCCTTCTCCTTCTTTGTGTTGTATAGAACCTGTTTCCCTAAACACAGCCACGGTTAAAAGGCAATGATAAAAATTCCCAGCAATAAAAGCAACGTTAGAAAAATGTTCGTGAAAATCGTCCATGCACAAACCCGGATTGTATTGCTACTTACAATTTACTCTAACCCCGTTTCGAAAATACGCTTCAACCATGAATGTGTTGTGCTGTTCCGTAAAGCCCATTGTGTGAATTGTTCAAGAAATTGGAAAAATTAGCGATGAATCAAATTACTTGTAACGACTGTCAAAGATGACGGAATAACTGATTGATTGCTAATTCAGATAGTTACTGACACCCAAGAGGTATTAAGCTTTACGGCTAAGCATTACGTCCTTAGATGCAAGGCCCTCTTTGATGCAAATAATTTTTGCTCGCACGGTACTAAGCTCTAAGAATATTTGATTACAGAATATTTAAAGAATAATTTGAAAATGGTAATTAGATATTACAATATTTTTTTAAATAGACCCAAATACATAATATAGAGGAACTGGTCCGAATATGGGCCATGCATTTAACACGGACCCCACAGATATCTTATAAAGTAGCCAGCGCCATGCTTCTGAGTAGCACAACTAGACAGGGCTTTCTTAAAGTAAAATATTTAGCATTTACTGTCTAGGAAACTAACGGAATAGAAAAAAAAGACTCTCTACTTCAGAAATATGTTTATATTAATTCAAGGATAAAACAATTAGTTTATTTGAATTGATTAGTCTAGAGGTCTTTTATGCATTAAAATTATACAGTAGCATCATTGTACTTAATCGGCCTAGAAAGTCTCATTAGGGTGGAAGGGAGCTGCATCAAACCAGACTTTATTTTTATAGAGTTCTTTTTGAGAAGTTTTCTCAGGGCATAACAACCTGGAGCTAAAATATTACATTTCTATATTATATTAAAAGAAAGATTCAATGAAACAGAGAAAAACATTTATATTCGGTTCTAAATGTAGGTATTTATAGTTTTCATTTCTTTTCAGCCTATGACAAATATTTTGTTACAAGGAATGCAGTTTCCACACTTTTGTGCCCGACAAATGCTTTCTAAAGATACTCAAAGTGGATACCTTCATTTATAAAAATTATTAGATACCTGATATAAGTAAAGTTAGTACAATATCAACGCAAAATTATCGAAAAAGTCTTCACATCATGCCGAAAATATAACAAAGGAGCCGAAAATATAATAAAGGGGCCGAAAATATAACAAAGGAGCCGAAAATGCCACCTTCAAATATTGCACAGGGCTGTATTCAGTATATTTGTTAATAGTTTATTTTATTTGCTGTAAAATGGTGAAAACCAATATTCTGACAGTTTGCAGTTTCCTGATAAGGGACTGATGTATGTGTACTTAGTGTAAATAAAGTAATGATATCACTTATTTCTTCCTCTGATGACAAAAGTAAAAGTAAAGAAGATTGTTAATTTTAATAATTAATATTTGGCAACAGATCAGTATAGGTAATATAAAATATAACTCCAAATACATATGTTTAAAATTCACTGTACAGGGTTTTTCCGTATATTTTGGAGCACCACTGGAGCTTTTATTTAAAGACCTAGAAAAAACTTTAAAAAATTACCAAAGTTGCATGATTTCTCCTGAACCGCCAGAATTTGTTATCGGACAAAACAAATGAACATCGTAAATTTGTTTAATAATGCCAATGTCGATTTTTTTAAATGGAACACCCTGTATATTATTTTTTCTTTTAACTCCTCACTCTTTTCTGATTCCAAATATGTGTATATATTATATGTTTACTTTAGTCATTTAGGCAAAATTTCATTTCAAAATATTGCGATTTATTAATAATTATTGAATTTTTCATCTTTAGAGTAACCCATTATACCAAGACAAGACCATTCAAGGTATGAAATATTATTTTTGAGACATAAGTCAGTTGCCATAAGCGATTAATGACAACCAAATTGTTTCTCAGGGCAATCTAGATTTTCTAATCCCCAATATTTTGAAATTAAATTTTGCCTAAACGACTAAAGTAAACATATAACATATATACATATTTGGAATCAGAAAAGAGTGAGGACTTAAAAAAAAAATTAAGATACAGGGTGTTCCATTTAAAAAAATCGACATTGGCATTATTAAACAAATTTACGATGTTCATTTGTTTTGTCCGATAACAAATTCTGGCGGTTCAGGAGAAATCATGCAACTTTGGTAATTTAAAGTTTTTTCTCGGTCTTCAAATAAAAGCTCCAGGGGTGCTCCAAAATATACGGAAAAACCCTGTACACTGTGTCCATTACAACTTATAACAAAAAAATATAGAAAAATCGCCCAATTTAATGTGTTAAATGTATTGCTTGTCTGGTTTTCTTCCGAGTAAGAAAAGGACTGACAGTAGCAAGGTAGGTGTATTTCGAAATACATGTTATTTTGTGTAGAGTATAAGTTGGTGAACGAAGTTCATTCACTTTCTCTTATTCACCACTATTTGCGTGTTTAATTACATCACTTGGACAAATAAACGGTCTCCAATCAAGTTGTCACTAAATGGTCGCCAAATTTGGGTCTTCCTGAAGACTCAAAAGATATCCTGTTATTTGCCATAATTACACAGTATAAACGAAAAAAAGTCGAGAATTACTATATACAGGGTGTTCCTAAATATCATGTAAATACGAAAAGGGGTAATTCTTTGGCTTATTTAATGACTAAAAATTCATATAAACATAGGTCCGCAAACGCTTTGTTGCCGGTGTTGAAATTTCAAGATTTTTTTAGTTTTTTCTTTATAGCTCTTGTAGTTTTTGAGATATTTAGCTCTAATTTGGAATATAGGTTACGCTGTAGGACTTACATCATTGGGTATACATCAATGGTTCTAAGAATCTACAGGAAGATATTTTTTCAGGGGTCATGCCCCCTTTTCTCCCCATGAACTTTTTTTCGGTGCGCCTATGTTTATATGAATTTTTAGTCATTAAAGAAGCCAAAGAATTACCCCTTTTCGTATTTACATGATATTTAGGAACACCCTGTATAATAAAGTATACAGGGTGTTCATTTGAAAACTTCCCACCTCGATTTTCATGCTTTAAAATAAAAATGTTGAAAATCGCTCGGACAGTTATAAAGCTAGACGCTGTCAAGTTCAAAAATGTAATTTTTTAAGAGTCAATATCTCGGAAAATGTTAAGTATAGACTAATAATGCTTTTATTAAAAAATGTTCAGAATTTTATGCAGAATCCAAAAACATTACTATATAAAATAGGGGTATCCATTTAAGATTTAGATCTTACCCCCCCCCCCCCCTCCCTCCTAGGGACTTGAAGTAACAAGATTGACAATATACGCAAAAGATGTCCCCCTTGAAATAAAAATCGACTGGTCCGAGCGATTTTCCTTATTTTCATTTTAAAGCAGGAAAATCGAGGTGGGAAGTTTTCAAATGAACACCCTGTATATAAAAATCCTTTAAAAAAAGAGCTCAGAAAAAGGTAAGTAGTAGGTAGCTAAACTACGAACTATCAAAATATTTTTTTATAGCTGGCAGACAATTTTTAGGATTAATAAATATAGTTAAAAAAACTAAAAATACGCTTTAATAAGTAATCAAAGTAAAAAGCGGAAATTAAATATACCTAGTTTAAAATAATTCTTGAAATTCTTAATATAGGCAGAAAATAATAATAAACGATAAACATTAGTATTATTGTGAAAAAAGCGAGGGGTGCTCGATACACGAAAAATATAGCACAAAGCGCCCCACGCTTTTTTCACAATAATGCTAATGTTTATCGTTCATTATTATTTTCTGCCTATACTTATTAAGAATTTCAAGAATTATTTTAAACTATATTTATTTTCCGCTTTTTAGTTTGATTAAAGAGTGTTTTTTAGTTTTTTTAAACTATATTTATTTTTCATTTTTTTAAGTAGAGATAGTCATAGAGAGGTCCGGAGTAGAATACTGTCACTAATTTAACAATGACTTTTTGTAATGGCTAGATTTAAAGCATTGGATCCACAAACCCGAACAAACCCGCTCGGCCAACGGACAAACTGATAGCGAAAGAATGTACCAACACTGATTAAGCCGAGTGCTTCTACAGGAAAATAGGTAGATAGTACGCATGCGCTTATGGTGAGCTCTATCTTTCTCACTCTCATACAGAGGATCTGTAAGGAAATGATTTAATTCCGGCGATCCTGATCAGGATAATGAGGTAAACTTATCAAATTATTGTATTGTCAGCGGTTCTTGATAAGTCTACAAAATTTAAGTTAAATCTGACCGTTTAAAGTGGGACAAAATCGGGTTTAAAGAAGTCGGTTACAAACAAACATACATACAAACATACAGGTGAAGCTAATAAAAGCGTGTTAAAAAGCAATAGTTTTTTAACTACATGACCTCAATTAATAACAAAATAATGTTTTTTTTTATAAATAAAAGATATTTTTTACCACCGCGTCATCTATTTCTTAAGGGTAAAAGAGTTGTCTTTTACCAGCAAAAAAATAATATTTAAAACATGACCAATCGATGTACCTCGTAGCTACAACAGAGTCGTTTTTTCGGCGCCTAGTTAATGCAGATTTTTTGCTACTACTGATGGATTTAGAGCAATGGCTAATAGAGTTGTTGCTCAATGAGCGTGCAGAAAATACTTCATGACCTGGCCAAATAAGACTAGACTTCGGATTTCGCTAGGTGATAAACATACTTGCATGGTGTAGATCAACAAGTAAAAAAATTGTCAACTTCATTCATAAAAAATGACAAACACCTGCTTCAGTTTTTAAGGAACTCGTAGATACAACAATGAAACATATCCTACTTTTATCTGTCTATACTTTTTATTCAACTCATTTCCCGCACTTGACCTCATTAGAAAATCAGTGAACAGGTTTCTTCTGACATTCAGCCCGACCTTTGTGTTCTTAACATTTAGCGTTTCTTTGATTGACAAACACAATACAATGAATTTTTAAAAGCCAAGGGTGGATTTGATGGGAAGTTGGCATTAAAAAATAATTTACACGCACGAAGTGAAAATCTCGTAGATAATTTATTATTAGAGTCTACTTTAGGGAGCGTGCAAATTTCGTTGGCATTAGAGGAAGGCACGTGCACGTTCCAGGACGAATTTATGGTATATTACTGTTAGTAATAACTTCATGTAACCCTGTAAACAACTAGATTTAACAAAATAAAAACTTCCCTAATTTAAGTAAAAATGTTCGCCTTCCTCGCTCTTCTTATGGCGGATTTATTTGTTGTCTATTTATAGCTCAATGTTTACCAAAACCTATATTAAGGAAGAACGTGCACGCCTGTTCCAAGAATACTAGTCTTGAAACAATTATTATTTTTTAATTTATATGAAAACACCTTTTTTGTTTTAACTCATTCTAGTTTTGAAAGTGAAAAAGGTCATTTAGTGATAGCTAGGTACAATACCAATGATAAAACTAATTTTTTTTATAGCTGGCAGACTATTTTGACGATTAAAAAGCAATACATAACCTTACACCACTACATGACCTCAATTAATCACAACAGTATTTTACGTTACAAGGCCGGTAGGTGACTTAATACAGTACGAGTTGGTTTACGGACGAGGGACGAGGCGACGTAGGAGCCGAGTCTGGAATATAAACGAGTGCTGTAATAACACCTAACGGACTTGTTTCGTATGATATTTTATTTCATTTTGTAATTATAATCCTTTTTAAAAAGATTTAATAAAAATGTTTATTACAAATTTTAAAATAGGGTAATATTAATTGGTATCACTGGATATAGTTTAAATAAAATAAAAATTACTAACTTTAGTTAAGCAAAATATTTAAAAAATTGTAAAAGAGAGTATATTCTGTAGTTGCGTAATATTTTTCATTTACTAAAGTTGGTAGAAAAAATAATTTTACAAGTTAAAGCATCTAAACAGAGTTACTTGGGATCGATAAATATATAGTCAAAACAAAATAAAAATTACTAACTTTAGTTAAGCAAAATATTTAAAAAATTGTAAAAGAGAGTCTATTCTGTAGTTGCGAAATAATTTTTATTTCCTAAAGTTGGTAGAAAAAATACTTTTACAAGTTAAAGCATCTACACAAAGTTATTTGGTATCGATAGATATATATTCAAAACAAAAGAAAAATTACTAACTTTAGTTAAGCAAACTATTTAAAAAATTGTAAAAGAGAGCCTATTCTGCAGTAGTTGCGTAACATTTCTCATTTACTAAAGTTGGTAGAAAAAAGTATATTATTTATAGTAAGACATGCTGCCAAAATTGCGATTTTTCAATAAATACTAGTCGGGGCGTGGGACGCATTTTTATAGTCGGCCATGATAGCCTTTATTTTGGTTTGAATTATGACAGTTACTGTTATTATAAGTTTTAAAAACCTATATTGGTATTATTATATTCCTAGTTTAATTTAGTTTGATGTATATTATATGATGAATTAAATAATTAATGCTCAATATGTGTACTTGAACATTTTGTTTCCTATAATTTTAAGTGACAACTTGTCAAAAATCAAAAGTAAAAAGTCATTATTTCTAAAAACAAAAGATGGTTGCTAGGCAATACTTTACAGTACCTAATACTGTAATGTTCCACTTACCGGCCGCAAATGAGTACATGGTAAGTTGATTTACCGGACAAAATGAAATAAAATCATTTTTTTTTTGAGGTTAATTTTTCTTTAATTTCGAAAAAATGAACCTAGTAGCTACAACAGAGCTGTTTTTTTGGCATCTATTTAATGCAAATTTTTGGCTACTACTAATGAATTTCTACGGCTAATAGGTTTTCTCTCAGTGTAGGTTTCAGAATTGAACGACCATCCTAAGAAATCACGACAGTCCAAAAAATATTGACTGTTATTAAATGGCGTTCCGACGATATGTGGTATTATTTGCCGTGACAAGTGGCTTATTCAGTCCAATTAAATACTGCCTTTTTTTTTAGATAGTGCATGTTACAGTAGTTTTTGAACCCCCAAAGGTTCTTGGACCCCAGTTTGAAAGACGCTGACTTAGTACAAAATGCTGTTAATCATTTTTATGGCTTTGGCGATTTTTGTATAATATATTATACCAATGACAATATTCGTTTGCCCAATTCTTGGACTGTAAGTACCCACCCATATCGTTACAAATACATTTTATCTTTAGAAAACTGACTGGGAATATTTTTTGAAGATAATATCTGCGTTGACACTATAAATAGGTGTGTACTGAGGTGGGTACCTACTTATCCATTACCAATGTTCTTCATATTACACTTTTTTCAGGCCGACTCCAAAAATATACCCACCCAACTAATAATATATTACAGAAGTGTATTCCTGAAGGTCGTGTTACACCCACATCGTCGAATACCAAGTACATAGAGTAGCTTGATGTAAAATTTTATTGTTTAGACTAGACGATTATTTCCTTATCTTAGTTTTTTTATTCAAATTTAATTATTGGAGCAATTGGGGATCTAAGTTGTCAACAATCATGAAATTCTGGTTGATACCAGTGATGGCAAAAGTCACGCTTCAAACTAATAAATATACCGTGCGAGCAGGGCCAAATTAAGGTCGTTTGACGCCTTAGGCCAGATAAATTTTGGCACCTATTTTTTTCAATTTCGATGGATTTTAAAAAATTGAGCAAGTCATGATACGGATGATCAAATTTGTGCCTAAACGTAATATCTGTTTTGTTGAAGAAAAACTCATAGATTAATTTAATTGTAATGAACGTATAATACATGTAAGTACCCAGGGAAAATTATAAAACAAAAAATAGAAGTATAAACAAACAACTTAACATTAATGAATAATGTTTACAAAATGTGAAATGAATAAAACAATTAACTTAAAATATCACAACTTAATAAAAGTTTGGTAGTTTTCAAAGTTTAAAAAAACTAATCGACTAATCCAGCTAATTAGGATACAAAAAAAATAAAACACATAAAAACACAAATTCAGCGCTAGGAATTAAATGATATTGGTAGATTGGTTCATTATAAATACACAAAATGATATAGACTAAAGTATAGGGATTACTTCTAAAACATCATATCAATAACGACTCGTTATTAACGAGATCAATGACATTAACAAATAAAATAATATATGTGAATGTTCTGAGCAAAAAATATAAAGGTACCTAATAAAGGAACAGTTTTCATGGCCCAATGCCCAAAAACTTGTATTAAAGGTAATTTGAAAAATAACGACATATTTTTAAGATTATTAATATAGTAGAAATGTTTTTTTCGACATTATTGACTCTGATGATCTGATAACTAAATACTCTTAATACTTTAATTTAGAATATTTTTGTTTAGATTGGAATGTGGAATGTTCTTTATACTTTATAGGTATGATAATTAGCAATTATGCCATAGTTTAAATAGTGATTTAAATGTATAAAATAATAATCACTATAGGTAGACTGAAATTCGTTAAAAAGCCGCGGCGCCTATTTCGTTCGTGGCGCCTTAGGCCATGGCCTATTTGACCTAGTGGTTAATCCGGCCCTGCGTGCGAGCAAAAATTATTTGCATCAAAGAGGGCCCTGCATCTAAGGACGTAATGCTTAGCCGTAGAGCTTAATACCTGTTGGGTGTCAGTAACTAGCTAAGTTAACAATCAATCAGTTATTCTGTCATCTTTGACAGTCGTTACAAGTAATTTGATTCATCGCTAATTTTTCCAATTTCTTGAACAATTCACACAATGGGCTTTACGGAACAGCACAAGAAATTCATGGTTGAAGCGTATTTTCGAAACGGGGTTAGAGTAAATGATGAGTGGCAACACAGTACGGGTTTGTACATGGACGATTTTCACGAACATTTTCCTAACGTTGGAATTATTGCTGGGGATTTTTCTCATTGCCTGAAAAGAACCGTGGCTGTGTTTAGGGAAACAGGTTCTATACAACAGAAAAAAGGAGCAGGAAGACCATCTGTAAGAACAGAATAACTTATTGCAAACGTTCGTGAAATAATGCAAAATACGCCAACAAATTGTATAAGACGCCTGTCCCAAGAAGTGGGAAGGTTTTATGGAACATGCAGGACTATTCTTAAGAAGCAGCTAAATGTATTTCCTTATAAAGTGTAAGTACTCTAAGAAATACAAGCCGCAGATTTTGAAAGACGCAGGAATTACTCTCAATGGTTTACCCAAAATTTATTGGAAAGAAACGATTTTTTCGGATGAAGCCTGGTTCCACCTCTCCGGTTATGTGAATTCTCAGAATACACGCATGTGGACTAGTGAAAATCCCCATTTTTTTGTATAGTCCACATTGCACCCTCAAAAAATTGGTGTCTGGTTAGCTGTTTCCCGAAGAAGAATTGTTGGTTCTATTTTTTTCCATGACACAGTTACAGCACAGCGGTATAGAGACAATATTTTGAATCCATTTGTGGAGCAATTACTTGACGACTAACTACGTTTTGGATATTTTCAACAGGACGGTGCAACGGCCCATACAGCCGCCGAAACTATTAACTACTTACGCAATTTTTTCGACCACAGATTGATCAGTTTTCGATCAGCCATTGAATTCCCACCTAGATCACCTTATTTAACGGTTATGGATTACTTAGTTTTCCTCATTTAAAGAACACTATTTTTAAAACACCAGTTACAAATTTAGAACAATTAAAAGAAAGGATTATCCAAGAATGTGGTAACATTTCTTCAGATATGTTGGTCAACACTTTGGAAAATATGAAGAGATTTCAGCAATTTATGTAATTATTTTTCTTTTTCTTTCTGTATATTCTTACTTTGTTAATTTTGTAAACAACAAAAATAACTTCGTATTCGTCTACTTATTTTATTACTCATTAGTTTGGCATAGGGTTAGATATTATCGTCCCCATATCATTGTGATCTAAACCAAGCCCTACGTTTTTTAATCCAAGCCCTCTTTGATGCAAATAATTTTTGCTCGCACGGTATATAGGTACACGCTTTATACCATACAGTGTGAGTTTGTAACTAGGATCAGTAAATTCAATGTACATTCTTTTTTGGAAAAATGCTTGGACATTTTTAGTTGTGGTAGGTATTTAAAAAAATATATTCATACCATGTGTCCCAAAATATTTGTTTTAAATGGCAACCCTAGTTAACTATTTTTAAACTGCATATTAAGTTATACATAAGCCCGTTCCACAACACATACCTTTACATAAGTTGGGACGGTTTCTATTCCAAAAAAAGGGATAAATTTCATAAAGACACGAGAAAAGTATGCCAAACTAAAAATAAATGCACCAGTAGTTCTTTATTTTTTTAGAAAATAAGAGGCTGCCTGATACTGAATTTATTCCAGTTAAAAATTCCATCCTGTACCTACAATACAATCGAAACACTTTATGTGTAAAATTGTTTATTACCAGCGACTGCATGCCTACCTATAACTTATCTTATTGGATATGACTAAAAATCATTTAAATTATTATTTTTATTATTATATTACCTACTGTAAATTCTAATATCGATAATTACGTGAATAATTTTTAATTTTGTTTAATTTGCTTAGTCATTAAATTTATAACTTCAGCAATAATATTATGACTCTTTGTCACATTTACTTACGAAATCGAGGAAACTTTTTTAACATTTCTTTCTAGGTAGATAGTACGTAAATACTATTATCACTGGCGTAGCTAGGACTTTGTCTGGGGGAGGGGGCCAGGCGGGAGGGGCAGACAAGTACCAGAGGCGTCAAGCGTGCAGGCGAAATATTTTTTGGACCATGCCCAAAGTTGGTAAAATTTTATCAATTCACCATTTCATTTTCTTATCAATATTTCTTTTTTTTTTAAAGCGGCCAAGTTTTAAAAAAATATTTGAATAAATTAATAAAAGCAAAAAACGAAATTTGGTTCAATTTGCCAATTCTTCTTCTTCTGCTTTTATTAATTTATCCAATCCAACTTTTTTTAACGTGGTAATTGTATTCGGCCGAATTTTGGGTAAAAGTAACGAAACATTCATCCAAAAACAAAATGGCGAATGCGCCACTGGTGTTTACTTTCAACTGAGCTTCGTAATTACACCAGAGTGATCTGTCATTGTCATGGTCATATTGTACAGGGACGATCTCCCTGCCACGTCACATTTTAAACAATATATTAACACCTACAGACAAACGGCAATCAGTGTCACACGTTCGCGTCCTCCGCAGTGTTGGCACTGTTGGCATTTTTATTTCATTATTTAAACAGCGTAATCAGTTACCTATTTATAAGTACTTAATATAGGTACAATAAAAAATTCTAATGTTTTTTAAATTTTTTTAAAATTTTTAATTACTTGAAGTTTATCTATTAAATAACATGTTAATAACATAATGTGCTGACTAGCTATTTTCTATTTTTTTGATAATATTTAATGTCTCCTCCAGCTACGCCGGTGCATATTACCTATATATACTTATTGCAATAATGTAATAGTTTTTACCATTTCATTTTTGTGCATTTTATAAAAAGTATGTACTTATGTTGTTATAGACTATTTAAAGTTTCATGTTTAAAAATAAATTAAAACATTTCGTTTATCCTTGAATATTTAAATCGACTTAGATAAAAACTACCTCTAATATTTTATAGTACCTATAGAATATTAGTTATTATTAACCTTACATAGATTAATATGTTTAAAGTGTGGGAACTGTATTTTTAATAAGAAATTATAATATAATGTTTACACCGGATGGACTGGACTTCCACCTCTTTCCCCACGTCTCCCTGGTCTGAGCTTCCCGTTCCCTGCGTTTTTTGTCGCATTTGGTAAATAAAAATAAATATCAAAAACATACTCAAATAAAAAAATAAATAATATATGAGTTCCTCAAGGAAGTATACCTACTAGGTCCAATATTATTTATTTTATAATTTATACATTAACGATATGCCTTTTGTTTTAAAAATGTGTAAGTTACAAATGTTTGCTCATGACACCTTAATTTACATTAATGTTTTAAATATTTTTGATGGTCTAATCAAAGGTTCCCAAACTTTTTTTTCTCATAGACCACTTAAAAATTTTTGCTGATTCCGGTGGACCCCCTGTAGCTACATTTCTATTATATTCCCAAAACTCGACAAAAAATGTGAAGATTAGATCTTACTAAAAAGAAATTTGCGTTGCGGCTGAGTTCCAACCACGAATTTTTTTCCAAAAAAAATGAGAATTGATTGGTTAATTAATTAATTGATTGTGCTGTGAGTGGATATCAAAAAAGTAAAGTGGGCCAATCAAAAAAGTGATTACATCCAACTTTACTTTTTTGGCATCTACTCACAGCACAAGAAACCAATCAATTCTCACTTATTTTATTTAGAAAACTACCGGACTGGTAAAAATAAAAAGAAAAATAGTATATTTTCTTATGTTGTATTTATTCAAATATGTAATTATTACACTACTAATTATTATTGTTATCATATTACATTGTAAGGTTTACATTACATTGTAATAATATGATAACAGTCGTAATATAATTAAAATTAAACATTAGTAACGTAACGTTACATCCATAAAAACGAAAATTTTTAGTTCTTCACTATCGAAACCAGATACATTTTCGTGGACCCCGCTTACGAATTGTGAACCCCCATTTTTTTGTCACGCCAACGTAGACCCCGTCGAGTCTCCCGTGGACCCCTGGGGGTCCACCTGGACCACTTTGGGAATCACTGGCTAAATACTCTAAATTCTAAGATAAATTATATTATTAAATTGGCTAAAAGTAAATAAATTAAAATTAAATATTTCAAAAACTAAATGTATGTTTATGGGTAATAATTTAAATTGTCAAAATATAAATGTTGTAATTGATGGTGAAAAATTAGAATAAGTAAACAGTTTTAAATATTTAGGGATAATTATTGATTTAATATTAACATTTTTAAATTTTTTTGAAAGTATTATATCGAAGATTGCCGGAAAAGTAGCGTATTTTAAAATAATCAGTTCTAATTTAAGTTTGTTTTCTAAAAAAACTGTATTTAATACTATTATATTACCACATTTTCTTTATTGTTCTTCCATTTTATATTGTGCTAGTGAGGAAATATTTGATAAACTACAAATTTTACAAAAAAAAGGCAACTTAATTTATTTTAAATTGTGACAAATATACAAAAATTAATTTTATGTTGAAAAATTTAGATTGGTTGAATGTCAGAAATTTAATTTTTTATTTAGTATGTATTTTTATACCTATATAATATTAAAAATTATTTATTGCCTGATTGTTTAAAAAAAAATTGTTCTTTTAAATAAATATGACCATCATAATTATAAAACAAGAACTAATCAAAATTTTTATGAGGATAGAGTGTCTAAAACATTAGCTTATAAATCTATTTTTTATAAAGGTTTGATAGAATATAATAATTTGGAAAATTCTATTAAATCTCAAAAATATTAAAACTGTTTAAAAAAACTCTAAAATTACATTTAATTAAAAAACAAAATGATACGTAATATTTGATACAATTTACTAAATGTTTAACTTTTCTGTCTGTTTTTGTTGAAAGAAGGTTGCGTTTTAAAATTTAAAAATAAAAAATGTGTTGAAAAATGTTTTAAAAAATATTTAATTGTAGCTTTTTGCTAAATAAAACATGTTATTACTATTACTACTACAGATCACCGAGATGTGTTTTTTTTATTTATCACCGGTATTCAATAAAGGGTTTTTAATTTAATCCATCAAAATATTTAGATCTTAAGACTATAAGTCTCCCAGTTGTGTTTTCCCCGTGTCATTATTTTAATTCGCCATATTATATCGTCTTGTTGATTTGATTTTTTTGCAATTTCGTTTTACCGATAAATAATTTTACCGGGAAGTTGCTACCAAAATAATTTTAGTTCTATATTCAGTGGTCTAGCCACCGAGGAGTGGTATGCGGGAGGAAGGGGGAAGGGGCAATGCTTAGGGAAAATGGGCGCCTTCGTCGGTGCCGCTTCGTATTTTGAATTTTCTTTAATTATAAACTTAGAATCAATTTCTAATAAAAAACAATATTGAAAACTGTATAAACTTATTAACGAGATGAAGTGATTTTTTAAATTATATTAAGAGCTGGTAGGTACTCTCGGTACCTATTGATTAACCCTTTTGCTACGTGATTATTTTAATATGAGATTTGGAATATGTCATGAATTATTATTTATCTCACTGTCACTTAGGTATAGCTAACAGCCCAAACGTTGATCAAAGTTAATTAATATCAAATCGAAAGAATTTCTAATAATTATTTGTACACGAAATATGAGTCATGTTCCGCATTCCTCGGCTACAATAAGATTTTATAAGCGTACTCAAAGGTAAAATATATCACGTCACGATTGTCAAGTTTGAATTATCACCGCTTACTAAATACAAATAACCATTGTGAAGTTTCAGGGGCGTCAATGGGGGGTGGGAGGCAGGGGACGGCATTTGCCCCCCCCCCGAGTATTCACACACAAAATTCAAAATTTGGCTTTTACAAATAAAAACATCTTTTAACTTAAATATACCTACTACGGTTTACTGCATCGCATATAGTTTGTACACTTTGTTGCCGAGAAAATGCGTAGGTACATGGAAAAGCAAAATACATGTATGTCACCATTTAAATATATCGTGGGATTCAATATCTGTAAGCAATTTTTGTGCAACTTAGTGTACTTCTACAAACTAATTGACGAATTTGCTATAATAAGCAATGATCTGCTAGCTAGCAGATCATTGATAATAAGGCATCGCCGTTACCCACTAAACCATTAATTTAGTGAAAGGAGAGAAATAAGACACTTTAAGTCTTCCTCCACTGGTATATTAAAATAAAGTTTTATTGAAGGGTAATTCCGAGGTAAATTCTCTACATGTTTCGAATATATATACATTCATCATCAGGAGAATAGAATAAGAAATACAATAGGTGCGAACAGTTCAAACGGAACTACAAGATGATGAAAAGGTCGAGTTAGGTATATTTGGAGAAACTTCAAACATAATGATAGACCCAACGAGAGGCTATTCGTAAAGTATAAGCAAAAACCAAGTCAGAAAGGTATCACAGCAGTAAGTTATGTGTCAACGTAGAAGTATTTGTAGTAAAGAGAGAAAGAAGCTGATTATTGTGAGGAACAGAAAGAATTAAGTAAAATGAAGGGTCGATTCAATTGACCAATTAAAGGGACTAATAAAAAAATAATTTTGTGTAAGGTTACATATAAGTATATAAGTAAGTGTGAGGAGAGAAAATTATATATAAAATTTGAAAAGCAGTAATGTTATAAAAATTTTTTTTCTTGTGTCATGTAGGCATTCTTTTTTAAGAGTAGAAGTAATAATAGTTTAAAATCTTGGCTCTCGACATTCCTTAATTAGAAATTACAGTTTAAAAAGTTTTAAATGTGAACTGGAGCTGACAGTTCTAAAAAGACAATCATTAATTTAGTGTTTAGGTCTGAGCTTCTTTGTTTAATGTATATTTTACCAAAAAATTTGTTTTGTTTTTTTATTTTTGTTAATTTTGGCATCAATAAAGTGTTTTTTCGACAATAAAGTTTTTTTTTTGAAATTAGGTATGCCCCCTCCCCCAAGAGAAATGTGAAATGACGCCCCTGTGAAGTTTATATCGAATTCAAATTTAAAGATATTTCTGAAAGGCGCATGCAGCCTTCATTCATAGCCCTTCCACCCCGCATTATTATGTTTGTAAGTAACCCTTCTCTATGTATTCTGTAATCTAATTAATTACTAATTTCATATCATTATCAATAGATTGGTTAACCACTTAAATTTAAAAATGTCTCTTATTCGAATATAATAGGTATTAATTTATAAGTATTTTAGTCTAGTCTAGGTTATAAATAGCATTCCAGGCGCGTAGATAGCTATTCTTCCTGGGAGGGGTACTCCCAGACACTGGTGTAGCCAGACGTTTATCTTAGGAGGGGGACCACAGAGGTGTAAAGCTCACCGTAGACGAAAACATTTTTGGACCACCCCCAAATTTTGTTTAAATTGGCCAATAATTTAATTTTAATTAATTATTACTTTATCACTGATTATTTCCTTCCTATCAATTTTGACCAATCACTGACAAGAATTCGTATGTCATATTTAATTTTCAAGTGGAAAAATTGCATGACAGCTCCTGTCAGTAATTTTTCAGGAAAAATGTTTGATAGGTAGGTATACTGGTAAACGATGTTAAATGTTACGTAAATTGTAACGGTAGTAATAATAGTCCCCAGTAAAATGTTTTGTACGTTGCTTTGATTAATTAAATTATCATATTACTAGTAAATAGGCTTTTTTTGTTCAGTCAGGAAATAATCTTGCCAACCATCATTCGTGCATCTAATTTTTCCTATGGAAAAATTCAAATAACTCGTTGACAAGTAATTTGTCAACTGGTTTTTCCAAATTTTTTCGGAAAAATTAGATGCACTTATGATATTACCCCCGATAAATGACAAAAAATGACCAGAAAAATTAATGGGTATACGTTTTTTTGACCCGTTCATTTCAGAGAAAATATTAGATTAGTGAAACTTTTGCCATTTCATTTTCTTGTCAATATTTCGTTATTTTTTTGTTTTCTTCAAAAAGCCGACAAATACTCCTTGAGTAGGTACTTTAGTACCTACTACAGTCTTAAGTAAAAAAAAATTATTTGATAAAATATGAATAAAAGCAATAGTATTAGGTAAGTACCAATGTATTAAATGTCATGTAACAGGTCACTAACAAGCTTATTACTCCCTAGCTACATAAAAAGGGCTATTGTTCTTTATCTTTATAAAGCATTTAAAAAGTTAACATAATAATAATGAGGTTAGTTTAAGCATTAGTTGATGACACAAACTCTCTCTCGGGAGTGGGTACTGTCCCCTAGTACTCCCTCCTTATCTACGTGCCCGCCAAATAGTTGTTATTTTAGGTTATGTATAATGTTTTGATTTGGAATCCATAAACCGTTATTATAGGTATTGTGGGAAATATTTTTGTTCTAAATTACCTACGTCGGTTTGATACGGTTGGTAGAAACAAAAAATATCACCATAAAGACCGAACTTTTAGTGACCATTTTTTCAATAAATTTAATAAATATTTGTATAAATTTATTAAACGTTAAATTATCGTTATAGTGGTGTTATTTATATTAAACAGCATATAAATCGATGATGAAAACTTACCACCAAATCGGAAATCACTTTCAATTAATAAATAACGGTCCAAACGGCTTTGAAAATATCAAAATAGAGTCACCTAGTAAACCGGTCCGAAAACAAACTAGTTAACCTGGGGCACCCGCACCGTAGCGTTTAAAACACCTGAACGTCGCGTCCTTACCGTGATGGTCATCGACTACGCGGTGCCGGATGCCGCGCGGCGTGCAGGTTCTCCTTCTTTCTATGGCATAGTCGCCGAATGATAGACCAATAAAGAACTTTCGCATGCGGGTATTTTATCGAAGGTATCGTATCGGACTATTGGCTTTGATTCGAAGAAAGTCCTGAAAAAATTTTTTGTAAAAAAATCCCAAAATGGTATAAAAATGGAGAGTTTTTATTCACGCCGACCGGGTGGATCCTACGAAGGCGTAGAAGGGCCACATAAATTTTATTTTCATTTCACTAAATTCCGACTTTAAACTCGGAATTTAACAACACGGAAATAGGAGTGTATTGTGAAATATTTCAGTGCTATAATATAATAGTGTACCTTTATAAACGATAAAGTGTAAAATTAATAACCATGTAACTTTATTTGTTTACATATTTTCGCTTGTTTATAGATGCCACATGCCAGCAGAGGCGCCACTAGCCTGACATTTTTTTGGGGAACTTAAACCCTTTTGTTTCTTCCTTTCTTTCTTTCTTTCTTTCACAAAAAATGTATCGCACACAAAAAAAATTTGGTGTTACAATCGTTTTAATGCTATTAAAACATAGATAGTTTACCCTTTAATTTTTAGCCCCAAGAACGTGAAATAAAGAAATGGCGTTTTCAGTTAAAGTAGAGTTACCTAGTCAATTAGTGCCCTACGGTATTTGTCGAGTTTTATGAGAGTTTAAAGTCGGAACTTAGTTAAATTCCGAGTTTAAAGTCGTAATTTAGTTAAATTCCTAGTTTAAAGTCGGAATTTAGTAATATTCCGAGTTTAAAGTCGGAATGAATTTGGTTACATTCCTAGTTTAAACTCGAAATTTAGTTAAATTCGGAATATTAAAAAAACAAATTTATGTAGCCCTTCTACGCCTTCGTAGGATCCACCTCTGTTAACATGCATGTCTGTTTTAAATGTAGGTACCTATTTGATAAGAGGAGAATAGTAGGAAGGCGTAGAAGGGCCACATTAATTTTATTTTTATTTTACTAAATTGCGACTTTAAACTCGGAATTAACTAAATTCCTACTCTAAACTCGGAATTTAACAACATTGTATTTTTCGTGAGTTTCGGCATTGGAAATAGGAGTATATTGTGAAAGATTTCAGTGCTATGTACTTGTATAAACGATAAAGTGTAAATAAATAACCATGTAATTTTATTTGGGCTTAACTTAAACCCTACTTTCTTTCTTTCTTTCTTCCTTTCTTTCTTTCTTTCACAAAAAATGTAGGTATCGCACACAAGAAAAAATTTGGTGCCACACCCTTTTTAATGCTATTAAAACCTAGAAAGTTTACGCTTTAATTTTTTGCCCCAAAAACGTGAAATAAAGAAACTGCGTTTTCAGTTAAAGAGAAAGAAATATAAAACACATATTACAATATTACACAGTAATATTCCGAGTTTAAAGTCGGAATTTAGTTAAATTCCGAGTTTAAAGTCGGAGTTTAGTTAAATTTGAAGTTTAAAGTCGAAATTTAGTAAAATTCCGAGTTTAAAGTCGGAATGTAGTAATATTCCGAGTTTAAAGTATTTTTTTTTTATTTATTTATTTTACGTCGGCCTTTTTCCGCAACGAGGCCAATCACCGACGCCAGGGAATTTGTCACACACTATCTGGTAATTTTGCCGAATCCCTCTTTGTCGAGGGTAGGGTTCTTTAACGTGCCAACATCCATGACACGGGGCCCACAGTTTAACGTCTCTTCCGAAAGACGGCGCCACCTCTTAAACCAAATTCCAAATTTAACATCGACGTTGCCGGGAATGGAACCCGGGCCTACGATCTGTGAGGCTGCTGCGCTGACCACCAGACCACAACGTCGACATGGGTTTAAAGTAGGAATTTAGTAATATTCAGAGTTTAAAGTCGGAATATCAAAAAAATAAATTTATGTGGCCCTTCTACGCCTTCGTAGAATAGCTTATTGCTGATGGGTCTATAAAAATTCACCATACATAATATTATACAGTGTGTCCGGTAATTATATAGCATACTCTCGGGAGAGTATAGGGGAGGTAAAAATAACTCTACTTTATCATATAAAAAAAAAAACCTAGTGCCCCTTAACGGAGATACAGGGCCCCACAGAGGTACCTACCCAGCGACTTACCTTTTCGACTCTAACTTTTGAACCGACACATATAATTTAATGAAATTTTAGTATTTTGTGTAGGCCATAGAGACTCATAAAACCGTACTACATTTAATATTTTACATCGTCAGGGATGTCAGGAACGGACTTGCCACCATACTCGTTGGGCCAAAATTTTGACAGTCATCACAATCCCTTATAGGGAACGCTATTTGCTTTTTCACCGAAAACATCTGCCATTTTGCAGACCAAAAAACAGATCGACGCTGGCACCCACTAGAATGCGCGCAATCCGTTTAAGTTTTGAGCCATAAAAATGTTTTAAAGATGATTATAGTGTCCGCAAAAATAATTAAAAGGGAATATTGTGGCATATTGGACAAGTGTGTAACTATTTTTAATATTGGAATACACATGGATCCAAGTTTAATGGATACCCTGGGGCGGGTAGACCACAACGACCGTTTCGTTCTTGTAAGGACTCTACGGGCAGCTATAACCCAAGCAATTCCAAGAACGACGGTAGAATGTACCAAAAACGCCTTCACCTCGTTTTGTTAAACATCACGCACATGCGGTAATAAGACGTACCTACTGTACTTGTATTCTATATATGTCGTAGGCTAATTACAAATTCAGTCGTTTTATAAAACGCCTAGTCGTTTCATAAATGACTAGGCATATTGTAAAATGAAGAATATATACTGAATTTTTACAATTCGACTGAACTTTTTAGGCGTTTCATAAAACGCCGAATTGCTCTCAGGCTTATTGTAAACGGTTCTTCAATCTCGTTTGTTTTAGGATATGACTGATTATAACTAGTCGTTTTGTAAAAGACTGCAAAGTACTTAGGCATTTTATAAAACACCGATTCAAACCAATAACTTCTTTATGCTGTGGTTTGACAAAATACAAACAAAATACCAACCAAAAGTTGAAACCTCTATTTCTGGGTCAAAATATTGCGGTTGAAGTACCTACATTCGATAGGGGACCACTAGACCCTAAAAATATATTGGGAAATATCGGAGAGATTAAAAATGGAGTATACCAAATTGGTACTAAGCACGGAATTTTGAATCGATGGTTTTCAAATTATGAAATCGTTGGCATTGAATATCCCCAACCAATTCAGGTTTTGGAAGGAAAAATGATTTCTTTGGGAGAAGCTTTAATAAAGTTTTCTAAATTTGGAGGGCAGGGATTCAAAAAATGTTCCTGAAAAGCAAGCAAAACGCAGTGCCACACAAATAAGTGTTTTTGTCTTAAGGCTCACTTGAAATGCAATAGTAAATGTCATTCAAGCGGACCGTGTTCAAATAAGTAAAATAATATTACCTACTTTTAAATTATGTTGAATTATACATTATGTAAATATATACCTAAATTTACCTAGGGAATGTCGGAACATGGTTGTAAGAGTTGTGTTAAGTTCTTTTATGATGTTATAACAAAAATAAAGTGTCCAACTTACTATTTATTTGTTTGAAATATTATACGATAAAGCAACAATATAAATCGGTGTTTAATAAAATGCCTAAGTACTTTCCAGTCTTTTACAAAATGACTAGTTAAAATCAGTCATATCCTAAAACAAACGAGATTGAAGAACCGTTTACAGTAAGCCTGAGAGCAATTCGGCGTTTTATGAAACGCCTAAAAAGTTCAGTCGAATTGTAAAAATTCAGTATATATTCTTCATTTTACAATATGCCTAGTCATTTATAAAACGACTAGGCGTTTTATAAAACAACTGAATTTGTAAATAGCCTACGACATATATACTATTAATAACGTTTATGAATGACATGTGCCATCTATAGGTATCAGATCATTGGAAAAAGCTATGTGTTTCATACTAAATCTAAAATGTAATCATTAACTACTTTTCAGTAATAATATTAATTTAGGCTCGTTAAATTAAAAAATTACTTTAAAAGAAAGTTACGAAATCCTAAAGAATACTAATTAATTAAATAAAAGACGATTGGACACCCTGGTAAGTTGTAGCCGTGTTAACCAATAATATTGAGTAAGAATAAATAATTTTATTTATTAAAGTTTATTGACACAGAGAGCGCCCGTGAAAAATGTCTGGTTAATTTAATTTAAAAACGTATTATAAATTTTAATGGACTTTCTAAAGATGGAAAAAATTTGCAAAAAATCAATTATTACCATCAAAAAGCACGACAAATTTAAAATGAAGCACAAGAAATTGGCCATTGCAATTTGTGTTACGATAACTAACACTTGGTATTGCAGTAAATTGAAAATTTTAAAAAGTGTTCCAAAAGAATGACCATGGCAATAATTTGTCCTATTAATAATAAGTAGGTAGGTATACAGGGTTAGTTGAAATAACCGGAACGGCTAATTTCCTCCAAAACAACCAAGGCTAAATCAATGAACAGGTGGATAACTAAGAAAATTGAATTGAAAATTGACAATTGCGACGTTGCCAGATTTTTGTTTTTTTCTGTAACTCAAGGACTGTTTTTTTTTCAAATGTAACACTACTCTTTTTTTTATTGAATTCGATTCCTCCTATTAATATTACCATTACCTGATAGTATCAAATTTGTATCTCAAATAGTTCTATAGGAAAAAAAGTTAATTAGTTACAACTGTAACTCTAAAAAAATTCAATATACTTCCATTCAAAAACGTTTCAAATAATGTGAAATGGAAGGTTGGTAGACATAATGTACCTAATAGTATCGATAACGATAATAACAACAAACAACTACTAACAATAACATAGCTAGTAAAAATTACTTACATACATATTATAGTAGATACACTATATAAATTTGATTATGAAACCGATAATATGTAAGTCATTTTTACTAGATACGTTATTGTTAGTAGTTGTTTGTTATTTGTTATTATCGTTATCAATACTATTAACTTACTTTTTCACATTATTTGAAACGTTTTTAAATGGAAATAGATTGTATTTTTTAGAGTTAGAGTTGTAACTAATTAAATTTTTTTCCCATAGAACTACTTGAGATAAAAATTTGATACTATCAGGTAATGGTAATATTAATAGGAGGAATCGAATTCAATATAAAAAAGAGTAGTGTTACATTTGAAAAAAAACATTCCTTGAGTTACAGAAAAAAAACTAAAAATCTAGCAACGTCGCCATTGTCACTTTTCAATTCAATTTTTTAAGTTATTCACCTGTACCAAAATTCAGTTATTTAGCCTTGGTAGTTTTGAAGAAAATTAGCCTTTCCAGTTATTTCAACTAACCCTGTATACGTTAATTACTTAATTCTAGAGGATAAGGTTAGCTTTGGGTCTCCCATCACTATTGGGTATTTTTTAATCGTGTCTTGTATCTGTTCCCTACGAAGGCGTAGAAGGGACACCGAAAAAAAAATATAGAAAACCTAAAATTCTGACTTTAAACTCGGATTTCAACTATAACTTTTATATGTTTTTCTCCAGCGGTTCCGTTGGAAACTTACCCCTCCATTTCTATCCCCTATGGGCAATCCCAAAATAACAAAACACGTACTTGCTTATTTTAACAGAGTAAGCATAGTAGCGATTTTCAGCAATCTTAATTTAAAATTATAGACAGTAGATAATATTATACAGACTCTCCGCGGATAGGGTTTACAATAGCACAAATGAATGAAAAATTTTATTTTTCGGGAAATGTCATTCCTGATAAAAAGTTTTGCTTGTAAAAAAATGCAGTTCACGAAGAGAAAATTTTGATCTTTTTATACTTACAGGGTTCGCAATAACTTCAAAAACATGATTTTTCTTCCAGAGTAAACTAAATTTATTCATTTTTTTTTGCCAAAATGCTAATTAGAAAACTTATTAATTACGTTTGTAATTTAAATCCCAGATTTAAAATAAATCTTAGATTTTTTTAGTTTTTTTTTTTTAATTTTTAGAGGCAAATGAAAATGTTGCTGCTCAATAAAAATATTAAATATATAATTTTATAGACTCTATTTTCATAATGGGTGGTGTGTATCTTATTTTAAAATTTTAAATGCATTCCTACCATCTTTTGTAAAAACAAGGAGTTTTTTTACCTTTTTATTACTTTGCTTTACGTATGGGGCAAATTTGAAGTTGTCAAATAGAATTTAACGTGTTTTGAAAATAATGACCACGAACAATGGGTTTATTTAGTTCAATGTCACGGTGCGGGCAAAATTTCTTACAACTTTGTGATAGAGAAATGTAATCAAAGATACCCTAACGTTTGCGTCTCAAAAATGGGACTTCATAAATTATTAAGAAAATTTCAGCAAACTGGTTCAGTTTCCAATTAAAAAAAAAACTATAATCAGAATGACGCAGCTTCCCTAATCGTATTGCACTCTGTTGCTGACAATCCTACTCTTTCATTAAGAAACCGAGCTCAAGAACTTGATGTAAGGTAACAGATACCTATTACGGACACCCTACCAATTATGGACACCCTTCCCTAAACACCTAAATTTTAAGAATATATATAGAATATAGTTGTAGTAATATGTTTCCTTTTGTATTTTTTTTAGTAGTTCATGAAGTATTTATTTATGACCCACAATTGTCAGAAACTCAGGTGTCCATAATTGGAGTGTCAATAAATGGTCTTTGAAAATAAAGGGTAGTCCATAATTGGTTTTTTTTTTTTAAATTTTAAAAAAATTTTAATTTTTTTTTTGTGTTGTTTCAAACTTTTTTAAAGTTTAAGACATACTAAAACATATCCAAGACCGTCACTTCTTATTAAATAATTAGTTGTAGTATTTAACAATATTTTTCTACTTTAAATTATCCAATATATTTGAGCATCTCATTTTTTTTTCTAAAAGTGTCTATAATTGTTCCGTTACCTTAGGTAGTAAAAAAAACTCATATTCAGTATATTTTAAAGGCAAACAAAATATTCCCATTTAAGCCAACTTTTAATCAAACGTTGGAAGAAGGAGACGAAGCCAAACGTTTGGATTTTTGTCTTTGAGTCGGAAACAAAATTGTAAGTGAAAACAGGAAATTTTCATAAATTTATCATATTCTCCGATGAATGGACATTTTCAACAGACGGGAAAGTGTCTTCTGCGTTTATTAGATACTGGAGCGAAAATAATCCCCGTTTTAGAATTCCTGCAAGAAGACAATATTACAAAAAAGTAAATATCAGGTGTGCGATTTCTTATTATGGCATTATTAGCCCATACTTTTTCGAAATGTTGGAAATATTCCTTTCTGACAACCTAGAAGAATTGCCTTTCCACTTTGGGAACAAAATATACTTTCAACAAGATGGAAGCCCTGCGCATTTCGCAATTGAAGTGAGGGAATGGCTTAATAATATCTACATTTGGCCATAGATGAATTGGTCGGAATGGTTCGGTTCTGTGGCCCCCAAGAAGACCCAATTTAACTATTTCAGATGCCTATCTTTGGGGGCACCTCAAACAATTAGTGTACTCCCGTCCAATTGAGAACGACGTACAGCTTCTAAAACAGCGAATTAAAGCTGTTCAAACAATTTCAATTGAAGAAATTCGAAGAAGTTCTGACCACATTCGTTTACAGCTGGAAAAATGTGTTAAATATGCTGGGGGAGTGTTTAAATAGCATAATATGAAATTATTATTTGTTGTTATTTTAAGATTTTTTCATGTTATTTCCGGGGTCATTTCATTTGTGAAATTAAAAATACATATTTCTGGTAACACCAAAAATCAGTTTTTGAAATTTTTTGATATCCCCCTGTCATTGATAATGTATGTATTTCGACCGCTAATGCTGCTATCCAAAAAAAATTCTTTTACCTCTAAAAATTAAAAAACTAAAAAAATCGAAGATTTATTTTAAATCTCGGATTTAAATTACAAACGTTACTCTATATAAGTTTTCTAATTGGCATTTTGATCAAAATGAAAAATAAAGGTAGTTTACTCTTGGAGAAAAATAATGTTTTTAAAGTTTTTGCAAACCCTGTATAAAAAATCAAAATTTTCTCTTCTTGAATTGCATTTTTTTTACAAGCAAAACTTTTTTTTATCAAGAATGACTTTTTCCCGAAAAATGAAATTTTTCATCCATTTGTGCTATTGTAAACCCTATCCGCGGACAGTCTGTATACCCATAAAAAAAATGAAATATTGCATACTTAAATTGGCGAGATTTGCCAAGACGGCAGGAACACCCTGTATAATAAATAGAACAATTAGCTTAGGGTCCTTATAGTAAAAATCTTATTTAATTCTATTGATTCCATAGTCAACTATGATTGTTTTAATAACTCCCATCAATTTTTTAAAATACGAGAAAATAATTAATTACTTGGTAACTTCGCAATCAAATTTAAAAAAGTAAACACGACTGTAGAGCTTCTTTATAGCGGAATCAAAAAGAGAAAAATATATAGGGTGTTTTCATTTAAAATATGTGTTTTAAAATAGTTCCAATTTTTTGAGCCATCCTGTATATCATAAAATATTTTGACGTTATGCTCCATTGTAAACCCTACAACTTTTATATAAAACTTTTTATAAATCTCTTATAGTTTAGGCGCTATCGAAGGCGAACACCTTGTTGACCCACTCTGTATATAAAATGATTTTGTAAAGTATATAATAACTTTTATTAATGATAAGTAAAAAAAAATATTTATGTGGAGAAAAATTATTTAGATAGTTAAATAATAGGTGTCGTAAATTTTATGTGGTGGCATCTATTGATTAAATGACAAAAATATTTTTTAATATTTAATATTTATTTTAGGTTGTTAGATTATAGTATTATATCGACCCAACCTTAATTGAGCTTTTCATTTCTGAATAATTTTCTCTTGTTTATTTACTTAATTTAAATTTACCGCCATACTATCTGTCTTGTTAACTATCAATTCATTTTTCATTCACATTCGATTCAACAAGGGAATAAAGGCCAGGTCTTTTATTTTTTGTAAAAATGTTTAAATTTTTGGTTCATTTTATTAAATTAAAATAAACTTCTTGTGGGGTTACTGAGTTTTAACGCTCAGTGTCTCAAACCCTCATTTTTTGAAAGGATCTTTTTGTAAGTACATACTTAATTTATATTTAAAAAAAAAATTTTGATTTTAATCTTTATTCTTATAGATTTTGACTACTTACATGATTCTTTCTTACTCGTGGTTCCTCACTCGGATCGAATTTTCATTCCAACCTCGTTACAGAATCTACTATTACACCATCAAAAAGTAGAGATTTCAACGAACAAAATGCTCACCGACTATTTTAAAAAAGCAGATATTTTGACGTGAGAATTTTCGATTGAAAATTAGGGTGCCTTTTCGATATTATGTCAAAATAAGGTGAAAAAATAAATATTTTAAATCCAAAAAATTACAGTTTGTCTAAGACATAAAAATGTACGTTTTCACCAAATTTCGAAAAAAAAATTTTTTTTGTAGAAGATTAAAATAGAAAACCATTTTTAATTGAATTTTTCACATAAATTTTGATGTTATGTAAAAAAAAGTGTAAATACAAAAGTTGTAGATCTTTTTAATACCTACAACTTAGCCATTTAACGTTTTTCCATAGGACTTGCAGTTTTGCCGGAAATCGAGATAAATCGTTTTCTACCCTTAAAAACTCACCCCTTTCCACTTCCCGACCTCGGATCGCCCGTAAATTATTTTTCCTTTTATTTTTGTTATATTCTCTTCCTTTTCCACTGGGGTTCATCCTACTATTATTTTTTTTGGTTTTAAAATTATCGACCCTGGTCTACAAAAAATACTATCTCATGATTCAGAGTAGTTGATATTACTAAATTATTTCGCGGAACACCTGGAAGAGGTTCGCGGAACAGCGGTGTTCCGCGGAACAGCGGTTGGGAACCACTGTCCTAGGTTATAATTTTGTGTTTAATAAAAATGTTTTTAAAATTCGTATAGGTAACTGTTAAAAACTGTTTCTCGGTAAATTCATAAAGGTGGTAATATGCAAGGTTTCAGCAAAAAAGCTGTTATTTCGACAACTTTAGAGATAAATTAACTAGACTGGGTACATATCGCTAATCGTCAGCCGAGAGTGCATCTAATATAAGTACTAAAAAGATTTACAAAAATTTACAATAAAAAAATAATTTTCTTTTCTTTTTTTCTATTTACTATTGCTTTTTTTGCCTCACCTTCCTGCGGAACGTGAAGGGAAAACATATCGCCAAATTGTCATTATAACAACTGACTAAAACTACACAATGGTGCAAAATTTCCATTTTCTCGTATAGGTAGGTAGTTTTCTGAGACGGCGCCGTATAGGTGCTCTTTAAACTCGCACACCTTTGTGCAATGTGGGATATACTTTCCATATTTGCTCTATAAAAATATGTAAGTATTCAATCGATTAAAACATAAGCAAAAAATTATTCTTACATGGAAGCTATCAATTATCAGCTAATAAATTTGTAGAAATATTATTGTGCCGAGCCCTTCGGGCACATACATACATTATTTTCACCGAAGCGCCGTATAACATATCGCGGTGTAGCGCGATATGTAATAAACAAAAAAAAATCAAAATGCTCATAACAGAAGCAACTTTTATATAGAGTGTAGGCGCTTTCTATACATTTACTTGAATAACGCACAGAGTGAGTAAAAAATTAAGAAAATAACATGGCTTGAGTTTTTCCACTATCATCCAGGGGCCTTTAAAAAAATTTCTACCAGTTTATTTTTTTCTTAAAGGTAAAGGAATTACCTACCAATAAATGGAAAGAAAATAAAAATCGGTCTATTCGTTCAGAAATGACATAGCTACAAAGTTGCATCTAAAATTAGGTGCGTTACTTTTTTTGGAACTGAGTGTATTATTTTAACTGCCTTCTATATACAGGGTCCTGCAATAGTGCGTCAGGCTTCCATAACTCCTATACGAATGGGGTTAGGAATTTTGTTAATATGCCGACTTAAACCGCATAGTACGGGGTACTTCCGGAAAATATTTTCTCATATACAGGGTGGCCCAAAAAAGTGTGGTCACATAAAGTTGTGATTTTTTAAATGGAACACCCTGTATATTATTAAATTTTCACATTCTACGTAAAATTATAATAATTTTTTTATAAATGCATTACTGGTCTATATTTAATAGTTTCCGAGATATCGATATTTGAAAAATGACATTTTTGAACTTTGACAGCTTTTAGCTTTCTAACTGTACGTCTTAGAGCAAAACGGCTTACATGTTCCTATCTTCGATTTTTATTATCTTTCCAATAGTGTCAACTTCCAGTCAAACCGGATGTAACGCGAAAGCAGGAAATATAGTACTTCCGGTTTGACCGGAAGTTAACATTTCTGGGAAGATAACAAAAATCGAAGATAGGAACATGTAAGCCGTTTTACTCTAAGACGTACAGTTAGAAAGCTAGAAGCTGTCAAAGTTCAAAAACGTCATTTTTCAAATATCGATATCTCGGAAACTCTTAAGTATAGACCAGTCATGCATTTATAAAAAAAATATTATAATTTTATGTAGAATGTGATAATTTAATAATATACAGGGTATTCCATTTAAAAAATCACAACTTTATGTGACCACACTTTTTTGGGCCACCCTGTATATGAGAAAATATTTTCCGGAAGTACCCCGTACTATGCGGTTTAAGTCGGCATATTAATAAAATTCGTAACCCCATTCGTATAGGAGCTATGGAAGCCTGACGCACTATTGCAGGACCCTGTATTGCAAGACAAGAAAGACATCCTTTATAGCAAAAATCAAAATATTCCATTTTAATAATTTTCTGTAACACCCCGTTGATAGACATGTCCAGAAGTGATTTATGAAATTTATCTCAGCAAAATTAGATATTTCATTTTCCTGACGCGCCTTCAAATTTTCTTAAAAGCTCCGTTTCTTTTATTATGGACACGAAACAGGGCTATTTGAGTATTATTAAAAAGCTATTAGATACGCGTGGATTCTTCCAATACTTAGTATTAGCAATTTGGGGTTTTACTTAGGGGATGAAGCCAGCATTATAGGGACGAAAGGAACATATTACAGTGCAAACAGTGGCAAATTTATTTGAATGAATGAGCAACGTAGCACCTTATTTAAAAAAAAATAAAGTTTTTTAAAATTTTATGAAAATTGTTACTTTTCCACTTCCCTGTATCTATAATTTTATTTTCTGAGAATTCATTATCAAGCACACTAATATTTGATTCCGAAACACAAATTTGAAATATCACTCTTCCCAAAAACGAATAAAGTAGGATACAAAAACTTTTAATCATCCAACTTTCAAACATTTTATATCACGTTAAATAAAATAAATATAATATTAGTTATATCAAATAGCATGTATTAATAGTATGGTTGTAGAACAAGAATTTTTCAACATTTTCAACTTACTAAAGGTGGTAAAAATGAATGGCATGGCAGTACCTAATAAGGGTAAAAAGTTATTATTGATTTAAAAAATGCTAAACTTTAAATAGGCAAATCGTAAAGATTGATGTTTTCTCTAGTAATCTCCGTAGTACTTAAATTACTACAGAAAATATTTTCCAGAGCATGATTTTTTAAAGAAAATAAACCCGAGTCAGAGCATGAATTTTTTAAAAATTATATATATATAGTCCAAGACGAAGATTTTTTAAAAAAATTTATGCTTAAGGAGATATTTCCGGTTATTAATTCAAGAACGTGGGAGATTCGGTAGAAAAATTTCACACCAAAATAATATAAAAAATTATGGAATAATATTTTTTTTTTGAAATTCCATTGGGAAACTAGAACTACCAAGTAGGCTCTGTACCTGTCAACAGATAAATATCTAACGAATTCTTTGCAAAATATAGACACCTGACAAACAAAAATTATAAAAATACAGCCTTCCGTTCACGGTAGTAATACAGATTTGTTGATAGCTAATAGAATACATTATTTTTGACGAACAAATGTTTTTTTTTCATACTAATAAAATCCCAGCAATTGGGTACCTGTATAGAGACTCAATATATTTATTATAAAATGAGAAAAATGGCCCTGTCATGAAGAATATGTGCAAAAATAATAGTATCTTATTTAACGAGCGTATAATGTAGCCTATTACACGAGATTTTAAAACACGAGCCGATGACTCGTGTTTTAAGAATCCGAGTGTAATATAGCCATTATACGCGAGTCAAATACAATACTTTATCTACGACTATTCAGTATTCAAAAAATTAGAAAATGCATTCAGAGCAACAAATTAATTTTATTACAATTGGATATTTTTACATAACAAGGTAATATTATTGATGGTATTTCTTAACTAAAAAATACAATTCAACAATGTTAACAATAATTAAACAAAATACAATTACTTATTTATAATTTTTCATGAAATTGATTGTAATATTCGAGCAATTATGAAAATGAATGGGACCAGGAATATTACTTATATTCATATCGTTTTTATTAGTAATGGAAAAAGTTTCGGAGCTAACATTATTTACAGTGGTAGATGTAGATGGGCACAATTTTGAGTTTATTTGTTTTAAAATTTTATTAGCAGCGTCTATTTTAGTTTTTTTTTTGAATCAGCAATATAACCTTCAGCTACGGAGGCCGATTTCCAACCTCCATGACGTTTTAATGCTGTCATAGTTGCTCCTCCGTCAAGGACCGTGGATTATGAAATCTCATAATTCACGGTTGTAGATTATGAGTAACTATGGTAATATGAACCACATTATATAATATGTACTAACAAACACATTATGCTTCTATTATTAAATAGTCGTAGATAAAATATATTTTTGGTAAATTTTAGGTAATAGCAAAACAATTTAAAATGGATTGCTTAAGATTCTGTGAATTTGTCTTTAATTATTTCATGTTACTAAAATTCAAGTAAATTGTTTTATTTATGCCATATTGCTAACGAATTCTTTGCAAAATATAGATATCTATATACTTAATAAAAAAAAGGGAAAAAAAGAGACAGCATAATACAAACAGGTATTAAAAGTATCTATATTTAAGATCAAAGACTCATATTAAAATAATTGATTAATTATTATTAATATTGTTTTCATTATTGTGATTATTGATACAATTACACAGTTATTATAAACAATAGGTGGCTGTGCGTTTGACAGAAAAACGATGGCTGTAATCACACCCAAGGTACCCAGGAGGAAAAAACTTTCGGAAAGTTTTGTAGTTGCAATAGTAACGAGCTGAAATAAACGCTTCTTTTTGGCTAAAAATTATGAAATATTCACTTGAAGTAATTCTAGAACTTATTTTTATTTCCTCCAAAAAAAAAGTTGGGCCCATGCAGGATTCGAACCTACGACCTCCGAGTTTGCAAATAGTTCGGCGCTCTAACCAACTGAGCTAACGGGCCATGTGGAAAAAATGTATACTGCCACGAAGCGATGATAAAACAAACTATAATTCCACAGTCAGTAGTAACCTTGACATTGACGATGATTCACAACTAATCCCAAAATAGGGTTTGCAAAAATGCGATCCGATCGATCGGGTCTACGACATTATATTTTTTCACATCAGTTATAGGTTGCATCGGCTTATCTTTTCCAAGGCATTTTAGACGTAACTACCTACTAAACTCTAATGAATACAACTTTTTAAAATTTTGATCGCTCATATCTTAAAAACGGTGAGGTACCTAATATAGACAAACCATATATTTATGGAATCAGGAAAGAAAGATCTTTATTAAAAATAAAAATATACATGGGGTTCTATTGAAAAAACTGCAACTTTAGGGGAAGGTCGCCAATGATGGCACTTTTTTTTTACCACATAATATATTTCTTAGTTTAAAGGTTTTAACCCATTTAACCATGCTAAAATATTTGTTACTACTTAAATATTCATTATAAAACTTTAAAAATATCCAAAAACTATTTTTTTGGTAAAAAGAATAGAAAAGAAAAAACCACCAAGTATGCCATCATAGGCAACTGCGTTGCCTATGATGACATACTCCAGTAAAATGCAAAAATCTGAAGGACGCATACATGTAAAAGAAATATTTTTCTTACAGTTTGCACATTTTTATTGTTAAAAAAGTCAAACACATAAAACTGTTTAAAAAGACTTAAAATAATATATTACATTCTAGGGAACATGTTTAAAACTTAAAAAAAAAATTCAAACATTATCATGAAAGTGTAAAGATATATTTAAAAACTTTACAAAGCATATAAGTAGTGTTTAGGGACATAGACACAAAGAAAAGTAAAAGTAGCGCCGTTTTGAATATGACGCCTATGCATACCTATTTATATGTATTTATAGGTATGCCATCATAGGAAACCAATGGATATGCCTTCTTAAAAATATGTCACACTTCTAGTATATAAATTATAAAAAATTAAAACCACAACTTAGATTTAAAATAATAATAGCAAAGTAACATATTATAATATCGTCGCTCGCATTACGTAGGGGCCTATCTCGAAATGAGTTATACCCATATAAAGTCAGGGAAAGACTGCCTTAACGTTATGACAAACTGGCATATCTCAATACTACATGGTTTTTGTTTTATAGTATTATTATGGTTAGGCCTATCTTAAATTATCGATAAAAATACTTTTACGTAAAGACCAAACTTAAGATTGGCCCCAATGCTATATTTTTTGTATGGGTCTTACTGAGCGAATCTTAACATATTCCTTTACGTTATAAAATATTTTTAAAGGATGAACAGTACTTTGCAGATAGGCCTTATTAATTTATTATTTATTGCACTTTTATTTAACACATAAAAGACAATTCGTAAAAAATAAAATAAATACCAATCCCATTTTTAATTTGTTATACCTCTAGAGAATAAATAATTAAATATTACACTAGCTCTATTTAATTCTTTTGAAATTACATGTTTAGAATTTTTTTTTACCGTTTTTATAAAATAAAGATGTTTAAAGTTTAAAAATTTCGCTCCCTTTTCTTTAAAAACAAAATGTTTTATTAATATCACAGGGGCCTATCTTATTTCATGTACAAATCAGAATTTGTTATTGTTTTTACGAAGGGGCCTATCTTAATTATTATTTATTTTTTACAAAACCCGTAAAACTTCATTAAAAATTATTATGTCTCATAATTCTAGATTGATTTATCTAGGAAACTGTAAAAAAATAAACCTAAATAAAAAATTGCTGTCAATGCTGTATCCAAAATAAGCACCATTGATTTCTTTAAATCGCTCTACTGAAAAACTACAAAATCCGAGTAATGCGAGCGACGAATATATCCTATAGTTATCGGAAAAAAATCGTGCATTCTAATTTAACGCACCTAACATAATAAATTTTTGGTTTAAAAACTGGCTAATATTACTTCGCCATTTAGCAATTTCTGTTCTATTAAATAACTTTACATAAAAACGTCCGTCACGACTGAAATTCGACTTACAACTGAACGGTCAATACGCGCGCCCGTCTAACTATGCGGGATGACGCAAACCCGGTTTATTCCAGAGATACCTGTGGTATGCCATCATGGGAAGTATGCCATCAAGGGCGACCTTCCCCTACAAGCCAAGTTGCTTTTTAAATGGCAATTTTAGGTTCTTCGGTAAAACGTTAATAAGATGGCTATATTGGTTTTAATAAAAATACAGGAAATTCAAAAAGTAGGCTCCTGTTCAGTCCTGGTTGAATGACCCTGTACAGGTATATTTATATAAACAGACACACATTTATTTTTATACAGGGTGTTACAAATTAGATGCTCTTTTTGGTAGTAGAAACTAGGGAAGACACCCTGAACTTAATGTTTTTTAAATCTTATATTTACACAAGTCTCCCTCCCCCTCATCCCCCCCCCCCCCCCCCCGAGCCAGTTTGTGTCATCAATTAATGCTTATCAATTAACCCGATTATTACTATTTTTTAATGCTTTATTAAAAAAATAGCAATTTTTATGTGGGAGCACTGGCAGAGCTAGAAGGGTAATCAGCAGGGTTGAAAAAAAAACATGTATTTTTTAATTTTATACAAAACACATGTTTTTTTTTGCTTTTAAATTTTATGTTTTTAACAAATAAAACTTAGAAAAAAACAGTGTTTAAATCATATTTTTTCAAACATATTATTAATTGAAAATGTTTGATCTATTATTCTAATAAATAATAGATACCTTATTTGAAGTCCGACTCTGTACTAAACTGTCGCGATCAGCTGTTACGAACTACATCGCGCCATCGCCGTGGGGCTGTGCCGGTGAATCCCCGAAATAAGAAAACCAATTGCAATGAGGAACTATTGGCCTGGGGCCTGGGGGAACCACAGACTATAAATTCGCATTATTGCAAGTTGGCTATTGCAATAACGTCTACTGTAAGTTATTTTGTGGTGTTTTGTTCTTTTTTTTTTAAATGTCGTCTACAGGAAGAAAGAAAGATGCCATTTGGTCATATTTTGATGCTGTTAAAGATAATAACAAAAAATCAGTGACTGCTAAATGTAAAAAATGTAAAGTAATTATGGCTGGACTAGTGCTGCGTATAAAGAAACATATTCAAAAATGTGTTCCATCTGAAAATTCTCAGCTACCAATGTCAACTATATATGATTCCGAGTCAGATGAGGATTTAACGCTAGATGAGATATCTAAAACCCAAAAATATTCACACCATTGGCATGGTTTCGTTCTATGAAAAATATAAATACGACAGCAATGGAACTTGCTCAACAGCTTCACACAGCTGTTGCATCGTCAGCCAACATAGAAATACTCTTCTCATCATACGGTTTAGTCCATTCAAAACTACGCAATCGGCTGGGCAATGTCAAAGCTGCTAGGTTGGTTTCAATTTTTTAAGAGCTTAATTCCATCATTATTGACGTGACTGATCTATATATCAGATTGATGACTTAGATGAGTATGAGACTGAAAGAGTGTGAGAAATTTGTTTGTTGAGATTTTTGTTGTGTTCCTATTATTAATAAGTAAATAATATGTATGTTACAAAGTTTGTTAATGTATTTGAGACTTTTTCCTACTTTTATTCATTATATTAATAAAGAAAAATGGGAAAAAAACGCTTGTTTAATTTAAGTGTTTTAAACAGTTTTAAACAGTTTTAAACAAAAAATGTTTTAAACCTAGGCAAATGTTTAAAACATGTTTAAAACAGATGATTAAAACAAAATGTTTAAAACGAAACAACCCTGGTAATCAGCCTGTTATTGAGCTGTTACATGACACTTATTATGTACCTACCTACTTACCTAATACTTTTGCTTTTATTCAATTTATCAAATAATTTTTTTTTAACTTAAAAAGGATAATTGCTTACTCAAAGAGTAAGCAATCACGAGGCTTTTTGAAGAAAACAAAAAATATACGAAATTTTGATAAGAAAATAAAATGGCGACTGCGTCACTAGTGCTTTCTCTTAAATAAACGGCTCAAAAAAGTAATAGTAGTAACTTTTTTCGTTTATAAGTGATAAAGTAATAATTCACTAAAATTAATTAATTGACTAATTTTAGCAAAATTTGGGCGTGGTCCTGCGGCGGGATTTACGCCTTTGTAATGCCTGTACCTTTGGTGCCCCCCTCCCCCTCACTAAGATTAAATCCTAGCTACGCTAGTGTGTAGGAGTTTGAGTTAAAATTATTTTTAAAAAACATGTGGGGCAACTCCGCTCTCCTCTGAAATCGGTACTGGACGCTTATTGTGATCTCGTAGACGGTAACCGGTACAGCACCCCGGTGAAACTTTAAATGGACGATTTTGCAGCACAGTAGAAAGAGAAAGAAGAGAGAGAGGGGTGTTAGTGTGCCCGCCGGCCATCAGAGGGAGAAATTGGCGCTGTTGTCGCTTGAAGCGTCGCTGTCGCATATTTGTGACGTATAGAAGAGAAGGACAGTTATATTCTGACCTACTATAACGCTTCTCAAACTGCACCAGGTTATTATTTGGTACAAACCAGCCAGCCAGTCTGCCAGCCCGCCATCCATGTCACAACTGTCAATTTTTCTTGTCCACGTTTCTTTCTGAGGAAATTAATTAATTTTTTATTATCATTTTAATATACAATTCTATTAGTTTCTATTCTAGAAAACTTCGCCGATGTGTGTAATCTTTCAATAATTATTCCAGCCTACTATGCAGGTATTTATTTTTTATTGTTCATCAAATTGATTTTACACTTCCTTACCTATTTTTTATATAGGAAATGTAAGTTTACAATAAATAAATTAACATGAAATGTTTCACATACATAATAGGTGTTGGTTAACAAGCCAATCTTAACAAAATATCACTGGGCAGCCTGTAGATAACTGCAACACATTTGTGCCCGAGGTAATACCTAACAATCTATCAGTTACGAATAGATAAGTTTAGTCTCTTGAAGTGATAATTTTAACATTTTTGTTTTACTGCGTGGATTAGAAGTATAACATAATGGCACAAAGATAATGGTTTGAGCTAACTCGATAATTAGATACTTGGCCATTGGCCATATTTTACAGAGAAATTTAATGTCAACCCGATACTGTTTCTTTTGTTTCAGAGAATGCTGTAAGAATCACCTGATAGTTTATGGATCTTTTAGTACGTGTCTCAATGCATCCTAGTGCTTGTGTTTTATACAGTATTTGTAATAATATTATATGAATTGAGACAATTCCAGATGAGTGAGACATGTGAGACGTAACCTAAGGACATTAGTTTATTCTAAAAAGTTATTTTTTGTTATGGTTGTCAATGCAGTTTTTATTTATAAATAAACGTAGAAAACATTATTTACGATAAAGCGCTTTCATCTTTATTTTTCAAATCTTGGTTAATATAAAAGCGTGCCTTTATTCCATAAAATAAATACTTTTGTGCGTCTTTTTATTGATTTAATGTGTGATTTAATAATATTTATATTGAATCACAAATTAAATCAATAAAAACTCGTTCAAAAGTTAATAATTAAATTGAAAAGTCCTAAAACCGCTGTTCAAATTTCCCTGCATTGCGCCTCTGATGGCCGACGGGCACACTAACACCCCTCTCTCTCTCTTCTTTCTCCCTCTAATGTGTTGCGATTTTTTAACAAGAAGTTAACATTTCTAACCCTATAAATTTTCTTTGCGGTACAGTCTCAGACCAAGCACTATGGTCTGAGGGTACAGTGGATGTTAAATTGGGGCAAAATTGCGCAAATTGGATATGGCTACTAAGCCATCGAAAAATTTGAAAAATTGCGAATACCGAAAATTCTAGTTTCGATTTATATTTTTTTCTGGCTTTATTTGCAGAGATGGCGAAAATTAATAATAATAATAATAATAATAATTATTATTATTATAATAATAACAAACAATTTTTATTCAGATAATCATTACATTGAACACAGAAAAACAAGAAAAAAATTAATATAATTCCTGTTTAATGTTATCTGAAAGGGCGAAGTTCTTTCCTTGCTAGTAACAAGGGTTGATCTTTCACTAAACCTTAGTTTAGTCGAATACCTAACTTAATCAGAGGAAACAATAAAATTAAAATATATACAGGGTGTTTTATTAAGGGTGACCACCGGCCATATCTCGGAAACTACTAGGCATAGAAACTTGGACAAAAAAATTATGATTAAAGCGGTCATGAGAGAATTCTCGAAATTACTTTTAAGTTCCTCATTTCGCCGCAAGGGGGCACAATTAAATATTTTTTTTAATTCTAAATTTCTCCGAAAATTCCCGTATTAAGGTATAACTCTGATTACCTTATCAAAAAGCTTATACAATTCTGCATCATTTTGGTTTAAGGCTCATTGGCGTACCGACCTTGATAAGAGTGGGGGAAGCTATTGAATATGTAAACATTAAAATCGCTGTAACTTCTAAACGACTTATCCGATTTTACTAAATTTAAGCTTATTTGGAAGAGAAATTTAAGTACCTTTAATCGCCGTATGCAACAGTACATGATAGTGTTTAATAAAATTGCTAGAGGGCGCAATTTGTAATAATAACAGTTTTTTCGATTTTATCCCGAAAATTCAAATCATACGGTATAACTATGATATCATAATCGAAAAGAAGATGAAATTTGCAAGCAAAGATGTGAAGACCGCAGTTCAATATCTTTATTCGTTTCAGAGTTATTGCCAAAACAATAATTTTTAATACAAATTGCGCCCTCTAGGAATTTTATTAGAAATCATCTTGTACCATTGGATACGACAATTGTAGGTACTTAGTTTTCTCTTCCAAACAAGCTTAAATTTAGTAAAATCGGTTAAGTCGTTTAGAAGTTACAGCGATCTTAATGTTTACCCTTGCACATGATAAGAGTGAGAGAAGCTATTGAGTAATTTCCAGAATTTTCTCATGACCGCTTTACTTAATCATAATATTTTTTTTCCCAGTTTCTATGCCTAGTAGTTTCCGAGATATAACCGGTGGCCATCCTTAATGAAACACCTTGTATATAAAAGCGTTAGATTTTGAGAGATTTCTCGCAGAAAATACTCGCGTCTCGTCTCGCAGGAGACCGGAACATTCTCGTCTCGTTCTCGTCTCGAGAAAAAGCGAGACGATAGTGAAACACTAGGAATGGCAGATGAAACTATAAAATCTAGCCTTAGGTACTCTTTTCGATCCTATAAATCGGCGAATAATATTTGACATTAATGTTCATTTCATACCTAATTAGTGTAGGGGAAGGTTGCCTATATTGAACCGCTACCTAAATTGGATCACAGTACATTTCTCCGAAACCAAACACGTGCCATATCATCTGGCAACACCGTAACATACTTCCACCCAGAACCTTTGATCGGCAACAAACTCAACTAGTTGGCCGTTAGTGCTTATTAGCGTGTACAGAGCAAAACGTAATTTACATAATTTTAATTTAATATTTTTAGGATTTTCCCAAGAATTTACCTTAGAACCATAAAACTCTAAGCAAAATATTTTTTATGGACGTTATCAAGTAAGTTTTTCTCTTCCTATTTCTCCTATTACCATGCCATATTTGTTTTTTGTTATTTCTTTCCTGGGTGGTTTTGTAAAACACGTGGTAGTTGCTTAAATTGGACCATTTGATGATTGCCAAAACTGAACCGGTCCAACTTAGGCAATTTTTCCAAATTGTGCAAAAATAATTTTTCTCTTTAAATATATTAATATCATGAACCAACACCATTTCAATATTGCTAAAATCTTTTTCCTTTGAGTTAAGAAATTAAACTATGACTGGTCCAATATAGGAAACTAATAGGTACTTTTTTTGTATAAGGATGTCTTCTACCGAAATTTTGATTGTAATTTTGATGTTTTTTTGAAATATAAGTATAAAACTTCCTATACCAACAATTTTATTTTTTATTTATTTATTTAACACCTAAGCTTTCGATTTAAATCATGTGGTCCAATTTTGGAACCACCAGGTGCAATTTAGGCAACCGGTTTCCTATATTGAACCACTTGCAGAGGTTTTTTTATAGCCTGGTATATCATTGATACTTTGAAATAAAATTCTACAAAAAATCCTGCAGTTGAACAACATACTAAAGTATACTAAGGTATAGCTACAAGATCGATTTTGCGTTATTATCAGGATCTATGATAAGAAATCTAGAAATTGGTCCAATATGAGCAACCTTCCCCTAATTGGTTAATTCGAATAGGGGGGCGACCCCTCACCCGGGACCGCTGGGACCGCCATTGTAAGTATTGTTACACAATAAAATTCAATTTGCTGAAATTATATAAGTAGGTATAGAAATAAGAATAAAACACCAAAAAAGGACCCATGCAGGATTCGAACCTACGACCTCCGAATTTGCATATCAGTTCGGCGCTCTAACCAACTGAGCTAACGGGTCATGTAAAAAATAAGCAAATTGAATTTTATTGTGTAACAATACTTACAATGGCGGTCCCAGCGGTCCGGGGTGGGGGGTCGCCCCCCTATTCGAATTAACCCATTAGGGGAAGGTTGCTCATATTGGACCAATTTCCAGATTTCTTATCATAGATCCTGATAATAACGCAAAATCGATCTTGTAGCTATACCTTAATATACTTTAGTATGTTGTTCAACTGCAGGATTTTTTGTAGAATTTTATTTCAAAGTATCAATGATATACCAGGCTATAAAAAAACCTCTGCAAGTGGTTCAATATAGGAAACCGGTTGCCTAAATTGCACCTGGTGGTTCCAAAATTGGACCACATGATTTAAATCGGAAGCTTAGGTGTTAAATAAATAAATAAAAAATAAAATTGTTGGTATAGGAAGTTTTATACTTATATTTCAAAAAAACATCAAAATTACAATCAAAATTTCGGTAGAAGACATCCTTATACAAAAAAAGTACTTATTAGTTTCCTATATTGGACCAGTCATAGTTTAATTTCTTAACTCAAAGGAAAAAGATTTTAGCAATATTGAAATGGTGTTGGTTCATGACATTAATATATTTAAAGAGAAAAATTATTTTTGCACAATTTGGAAAAATTGCCTTAGTTGGACCGGTTCAATTTTGGCAATCACCAAATGGTCCAATTTAAGCAACTACCACGTGTTTTACAAAACCACCCAGGAAAGAAATAAGAAAAAACAAATATGGCATGGTAATAGGAGAACTAGGAAGAGAAAAACTTGATAACGTCCATAAAAAATATTTTGCTTAGAGTTTTATGGCTCTAAGGTAAATTCTTAGGAAAATCCTAAAAATATTACATTAAAATTGTGTAAATTACGTTTTGCTCTGTACACGCCAATAAGCACTAACGGCCAACTAGTTGAGTTTGTTGCCGATCAAAGGTTCTGGGTGGAAGTATGTTACGGTGTTGCCAGATGATATGGCACGTGTTTAGTTTCGGAGAAATGTACTGTGGTCCAATTTAGGTAGCGGTTTAATATAGGCAACCTTCCCCTACACTAATTAGGTATGAAATGAACATTTATGTCAAATATTATTCGCCGATTTATAGGATCGAAAAAAGTACCTAAGGCTAGATTTTATAGTTTCATCTGCCATTCCTATAAACAGAAAATCCTTCGTCATTTTCTTCCACGAAATAATAATATAAAATAAGTTCTGCTTTGTTTTAATTTTAAATAATTAATTGATAACGTATCTAAATATGTATTTTTAAAGCATTATCAGAAATGTATTCTTGGAACGACAGCACCTATGACCACTTAAAAGTTTTGGAACAACTTTCAGGGTAGGTTAAAATAAATATATTTTCAACCAATAATAATGTTGAAATTACTGACTTTTTAAAAAAGTGTCTGTTACTTCCCGTCCTGTCTGATTTCTCGTCTTCATTACCCTGGCTCGGTTTTCAAAATACAGTGTCACCAGTAAAGTCCGCATCATATGGGATTTTTTTTTATTAATATAGCTTTATTTAAAATTTGACTTTGGCATCAAGTTCTGCTTCGATTCGCATTATCTGTCAAATGTTAATTTTTTACAAAAAATAATTCAAAAGTGGGGTTATTTTTGAAAATATCGACAAAAATTATAGATACAAGTTTTTTTTAAATGCAGTTTCTAGCCCACATGCAAAATTTCAGCTGCATAAGATTATTTTAATTTTTTACCTAGGTATATTTTGTAAATTGCACCACTTTTGCAAAATAAGACTCAACGCAACCTACATAAAACTGCTCAGTTTTGACAAGGCTTTAATTCAGATAAATTTTCTTTAAAGTAGCGCCATATTAAATGTGTGTTTTTCTACAAAATCAAAATTGGGCTATTAAAATTTGGTCGCATGTGATGCAAAGTTTATTTGTTTTTGACCCTGTATAAGGTAACTTCATAAAATAAATATTTTTGAAAACGTAGTTTGTGTCAGACACACTTGTAGAAAAACACACATTTAATATGGCGCTACTTTAAAGAAAATGTATCTGAAATAAAGCCTTGTCAAAACTGAGAAGTTTTATGTATATAGGTTGCGTTGAGTCTTATTTTGCAAAAGTGGTGCAATTTACAAAATGTAGGTAAAAATTCTAAATTATCTTATGCAGCTAAAATTTTGCATGTGGGCTAGAAACTGCATTTAAAACCTATTTTAATAACCCCACTTTTGAATTAGGTATTTTTTGGAAAAAATTAAAATTTTGTAACGGCTTTTTGGTGCGCTACTTTTTGTAACGGCGAATAAAAATTGCTTTTTGAAACCGGCTAATAAAAATTATATTTTTGTACGGACTAGAAAATACTTTTTGTAAAGAGTCTTCGGTTTTAATGTTGAACTCTGGGCTACCTTTCGGTTTTAGGATTTTGAATGATTTTACTTTAAACGGTTTGAATTTCAGGAAAATTAATTTTTATCTTAATCTCAATTATCAAGTTATCCCTCAGATGGTAAAACTTAGGTAACTTCGTTACAATTTGACAGATAACAGACAGACTTTATATACATTGGCGGCCGCCCCTTTCCTCAGGGAGGGGGGTACCAAAGTGTTTAACAATAGTTAATCAGACAACGCTAACTGTGACTTTAAGGAACATAATTTACTCATAAATAAAGTTATACCGTTTTTTAACAAGTTTCTATAAGTTTTTGATAGGTAATATTTACACCGGCAAAGGCGGCAGCCGGCATTTGGCAGTGTTCACAGTCCTATTAGAAAAAGCGCCGTCGCCTCGCGACTTTTTTGACAGGTCCACAAAAAGCTTAAGGCACAGAATACTTCTTCATTATTAAATAGAAAATTGAATTGATCGCCCCTCAGTACGACTCTGTCATTTAAGGCATGAAGCCCAAATCCACGATGTATATTTATCATTAATTTAGTCAACGATTTTTTAAAACATAAATTTGCATTTATAATGAAGAATTAATCGTATATTTAGATATTGTTATCGTTTTTGGGTAATTTATTTTTAAAATTTTTATTACAGGAAAATCGAATTAATTATTTTATATTTTGTTTCTCAAGGCCCGTTAGCTCAGTTGGTTAGAGCGCCGAACTGATATTTTAATTCTCGGAGGTCGCAGGTTCAAATCCTGCATGGGCTCTTTTCTTCTTTTTCTTTGGAATTAAAAAAATAAATACAAGCGATTATCCCAAGCAGTATCTTAAGTACCTACCTACCTGGACTATTTTATTTAAAATTTTACAATACAAAACTTTCTTTATTGTAAAACTCATTTTGTTTGCATGAAAGTACAAAGCGACTTTTTATAAATTCTTTTTTATAAAAATTATAGAGTATAATATTTTGTTAATATAATAAACCTCTTTATTAAAATCGTTGTAATTTTTCGGCTTTCCTAATAAATTTTTCGAATTATCTATAGCTTGATATACATCATTTGAAAACTTCCCACCATGGATTTTCCTGCTTTAAAATAAAAATGTGGAAAATCGCTCGGACCCGTCGATTTTTATTTCGAGGGGGACATCTTTTGCGTATATTGTCAATCTTGTTTCTTCAAGCCCCTAGGAGGGAGGGGGGGTAAGATTTAAATCTTAAATGGATACCTCTATTTTATATAATTTTCTTGGATTTTGCATAAAATTCTGAACATTTTTTAATAAAAGCATTATTAGTCTATACTTAACAGTTTCCGAGATATTGACTCTTGAAAAATAAGATGTTTGAAATTTGACAGCGTCTAGCTTCCTAACTGTACGTCTTAGAGCAAAACGGCTTACATGTTCCTATCTTCGATTTTTATTATCTTTCCAATAGTATCAGCTTCCGGTTAAACCGGAAGTACCATATTTCTTACAACCGGTTTAACAGGAAGTTGACACTATTGAAAAGATAATAAAAATCGAAGATAGGGACATGTAAGCCGTTTTGCTCTAAGACGTATTGTTAGAAAGCTAGACGCTGTCAAAGTTCAAAAATCTCATTTTTCAAGAGTCAATATCTCGGAAACTGTTTAGTATAGACTAATAATGCTTTCATTAAAAAATGTTCAGAATTTTATGCAGAATCCAAAAAAATTATATAAAATAGGGGTATCCATTTAAGATTTAGATCTTACCCCCCCCTCCCTCCTAGGGGCTTGAAGTAACAAAATTGACAATATACGCAAAAGATGTCCCCCTCGAAATAAAAATCGACTGGTCCGAGTGATTTTCCACATTTTCATTTTAAAGCAGGAAAATCCGTGGTGGGAAGTTTTCAAATGAACACCCTGTATGTATATTTTGTGGTTAGGCGCTGTATTACCTGCAGTTAAAATACTTTAAAATACTGATAAAAATATTTTTAGGTTCCCTAAAGGTTCTACTTCAGATATTTCAGCTAAAAAATGAGACAGATTTGTTTCTTATTCTTTTTTTAGCCAGAAATAAATACAAAAATACCCAAAAAAGGCCCATGTAGGGTTCGACCCTGCGACCTCCGAATTTGCAAATCAGTTCGGCGCTCTAACCAACTGAGCTAACGGGCCATGGTGTATACGTATCATTTATTTAGTCAACAATTTTTTAAAACATAAACTTTCAATTATTATTATGAATAAATTATCATATAAATATTTAGATATTGTTATCGTTTTTGGCTAATTTAGTTTTAAAATTTTGATTACAGGAAAATCGAATTAATTAGTTTATAGTTTGTTTTTCATGGCCCGTTAGCTCAGTTGGTTAGAGCGCCGAACTGATATTAATTCTCGGAGGTCGCAGGTTCAAATCCTGCATGGGCTCTTTTTTTCTTTTTCTTTGGAATTAAAAAAATCAATACAAGCGATTAACCCAAGCAGTATCTTAAGTACCTACCTATCCGGACAATTTTTATTTAAAATTTTACAATACAAAACTTTCTTACTTGTAAAACTCATTTCTCTGCTGTCCTTTTATTCTACCATATCTGACACATGTCATCAACTTTTGTTTAGAGAACTCGGTGTATCCGGATGACTGGAAGAAGGCTCTGGTATTGCCATTGCCTAAGACAAATAATCCTCAAGAGCTTAAAGATTTGAGACCTATAAGTATCCTTCCGTACCTATCTAAAGTTTTGGAAAAAATCATAAATAAACAACTTACAGAACATGTCGAGCAAAACCGAATTCTTCCGGAAACACAATCGGGCTTTCGGCGTCATCATAGGTGTTCCACTGCTTTAACTAACGTGAGCGATGACATTTTTAGAGCTACAGAGGATGGAAGGGTTACGGTGTTGGCATTACTTGATTTCTCAAAGGCCTTCGACACTTTAAATCATAAAATTCTCCTTGCAATTTTACACTATATAGGCCTGAGTGAAAGTGCAATAAAGTTTTTTGAAGGTTTCCTTACTGGTAGGTCTCAGTGTGTTAAGATCGGAGCAAATGTATCTGCGGAACTATATATTTCCAATGGCGTACCGCAGGGGTCAATCATAAGTCCACTGTTGTATGCCATTTACACTTCTAGTCTTCCCACCGCTCTTAAAAACTGCAAAGATCAGTATAACGCAGATGATGCCCAACTGTATATTTCTTTTAAAAAAGAAAATTTGCTTGAGTCCTGTCAAAAATTAAATAACGACCTAGAAGGTCTTAGATCTCTTGCCTTGAAACATTCTCTGTTCCTGAATCCTAAAAAATGTTGTCTGATGCTATTCGGTCCAAAGAATGAAGTTAATTACATAAAAAACCAGATTAATATAAAAATTGAGTCTACTGAGCTGGAAATTAAAGACAATGTACGCAACCTTGGGCTCGTATTCGACAGTTCTTTGAGTTTTGAGAAACATGTTTCAAACTGTATACAACGTGCTTATGTCAGATTGAAATTACTTTACTCCAGTCGACATAATTTGTCGGTGAGACTCAAAAAGATGATGTGTGACTATCTTGTGCTCTCAATCTTCAACCATGCAGATGTAGTTTATGGTAATTGTTTAACTCGAATACAAAAAAATAGAATACAAAAAGTGCAAAATTCTTGTCTTCGACTTATATATGGAATTCGTAAATTTGAAAGAATCTCTTATAAATTGAATGAAGCAAAGTGGTTGAACATGGAGAGCAGGAGAAAGGTCCACTCAGTTTGTTTCTATCACAGAATTATTGCTTCTAAAACTCCCGCCTATTTGTATAAAAAAATTATATTTCGTTCCAGTGTACATAATATTAACGTTCGTTGCTAACGTCTCATAACACCGCCTTTTCATAGAACCGCGTATTTTGAAAGAAGCTTTACGTATAGCATAGCAAATATGTATAATCCCCTTCCAAATATCTTCAAATCAATGGAGCCTAAAAAATTTTATCGCCATATTTTTAAATACTTTTTCAATAAACAAACTAACACATGAAAATTAGGAACTTATCGTAAATGTTTTTAACAATTCAAAACTACCTAATGATAATGATACAATATGTTGGTTGTGTGTCTACCTATAATGGAACTAGTTTATTTCAAATTTATTTAGAGCTTGTTGCGCCAAATATAGTAAAACATTTACTAAAGTCCTGCTAGGGTTGAGTAGAGCAGAATGGGCTGGCCTTAAGGGACAGTCTATTACTGAACTTCGCCTTTTTCTACACTACACTTGCAATTAATACAGTATAATAAATGTTAACATTTAAACCTTTGTAATGTAGAAATAAAGACATTATTATTATTATTATTATTTTGTTTGCATGAAAGTACAAAGCGATTTTTTATAAATTCTTTTTTATAAAAATGATAGAGTATAATATTTTGTTAATATATTAAACCTCTTTATTAAAATCGTTGCAATTTTTCGGCTTTCCTAATAAATTTTTCGAATTATCTATAGCTTGATATACAGGGTGTTCATTTGAAAACTTCCCACCACGGATTTTCCTGCTTTAAAATAAAAATGTGGAAAATCGCTCGGACCCGTCGATTTTTATTTCGAGGGGGACATCTTTTGCGTATATTGTCAATCTTGTTTCTTCAAGCCCCTAGGAAGGAGGGGGGGGGGGTAAGATTTAAATCTTAAATGGATACCCCTATTTTATATAATTTTCTTGAATTCTGCATACAATTCTGAACATTTTTTAATAAAAGCATTATTAGTCTATGTATACTAAACAGTTTCCGAGATATTGACTCTTGAAAAATAAGATTTTTGAACTTTGACAGCGTCTAGCTTTCTAACTGTACGTCTTAGAGCAAAACTGCTTAAATGTCCCTATCTTCGATTTTTATTATCTTTCCAATAATATTAGCTTCCGGTTAAACCGGAAGTACTATATTTCTTACAACCGGTTTAACCGGAAGTGGACACTATTGGAAAGATAATAAAAATCGAAGATAAGGACATGTAAGCCGTTTTTCTCTAAGACGTATTGTTAGAAAGCTAGACGCTGTCAAAGTTCAAAAATCTCATTTTTCAAGAGTCAATATCTCGGAAACTGTTTAGTATATACTAATAATGCTTTCATTAAAAAATGTTCAGAATTTTATGCAGAATCCAAAAAAATTATATAAAATAGGGGTATCCATTTAAGATTTAGATCTTACCCCCCCCCCCCCTCCCTCCTAGGGGCTTGAAGTAACAAAATTGACAATATACGCAAAAGATGTCCCCCTCGAAATAAAAATCGACTGGTCCGAGCGATTTTCCACATTTTCATTTTAAAGCAGGAAAATCCGTGGTGGGAAGTTTTCAAATGAACACCCTGTATGTATATTCTGTGGTTAGGCGCTGTATTACCTGCAGTTAAAATACTTTAAAATACTGATAAAAATATTTTTAGGTTCCCTAAAGGTTCTACTTCAGATATTTCAGCTAAAAAATGAGACAGATTTGTTTCTTATTCTTTTTTTAGCCAGAAATAAATACAAAAATACCCAAAAAAGGCCCATGTAGGGTTCGACCCTGCGACCTCCGAATTTGCAAATCAGTTCGGCGCTCTAACCAACTGAGCTAACGGGCCACGGTGTATACTTATCATTAACTTAGTCAACAATTTTTTAAAACATAAACTTTCAATTATTATTATGAATAAATTATCATATTATAAATATTTAGATATTGTTATCGTTTTTGGCTAATTTAGTTTTAAAATTTTGATTACAGGAAAATCGAATTAATTAGTTTATAGTTTGTTTTTCATGGCCCGTTAGCTCAGTTGGTTAGAGCGCCGAACTGATATTGATTCTCGGAGGTCGCAGGTTCAAATCCTGCATGGGCTCTTTTTTTCTTTTTCTTTGGAATTAAAAAAATAAATACAAGCGATTAACCCAAGCAGTATCTTAAGTACCTACCTACCCGGACAATTTTTACTTAAACTTTTACAATACAAAACTTTCTTACTTGTAAAACTCATTTTGTTTGCATGAAAGTACAAAGCGATTTTTTATAAATTCTTTTTTATAAAAATGATAGAGTATAATATTTTGTTAATATAATAAACCTCTTTATTCAAATCGTTGTAATTTTTCGGCTTTCCTAATAAAATTTTCTAATTATCTATAGCTTGATATATAACCCATTTTATATAGGTACCTACCTCGAAATAACTACCTTCCTACCTAAAGAATTAATTGACTCGTTCTTCTACCTTCTATTTAACTTTTTGGTAATATTTATAGTAAGAGCTCAACATTGCAACAGCACTTAAAAGATGGATAATGTTTTTGATGAAGTGATTTTCCACACTTGTTGGTAAAACTTACTTTGTTTATATTAATGTACAAAGCAATTTTAAGATATGTTTTTTTTATAAAAATGTTAAAATATATTGTGTCAATATTTTCCAGAATAAACCTCTTTCTAAAAATCGTTTTAATTAATTTTTCGGATAGAAAACCCATTATATATTGGTAGGTACCTACCTTCAAATAACTACCGTTTATTTAATTTTTTGGTTATATTTATAATAAAAACACAACACTTAAAAGATAGATAATGTTTTTGATGGAGTTATTTCTTATACTCTCCCTTAATCATGATTTTTCAAATTAATTGTCTTGAGCTCAGAGGCCACTGTTGCGATGATTGCCACTGGAATAAGCTGGCTAGTTGAAACTGTAGACAAGGTATTTTTAGGTTTTCTAAGAACTAAAAAAAATTTACTGATCCTACTTAAGATATTGCTGCTAATAAATCACATATATTATATTATAATAATTTTTTTAAATTAGAAATAAATAGAAAAATATCAAAAAAAAAGGGCCCATGCAGGGTTCGAACCTGCGACCTCCGAGGTTGCAGAACAGTTCGGCGCTCTAACCAACTGAGCTAACGGGCCATGTGAATTCAACTACAAACTAATATATCTAAATCTCCATATCAATCAATATCTAAATGTATGATAACAACGTTATTATTAGAAAAAAAGCATTAGCTGACTAAATGGCGACTGTAAGATTAGGTTTGCGTAAATTATTTATTAGAACAAAATATATTTTTTGTGGTATTATTTTTGTGCCTGTTGTGTTATTTATTATACATTATTGTGGGTAGGTACTTCAAAAAAGGTAAATTTCATGAAATATTAAATAAAAAACTAATCATTTGGATGTCGATTCACTGTCCTTATAAAATGGAGACATGTCGTTTTCCTACAAAAGTATTGAGATATTAATATTACATTACAGGACAATTTTTATTTAAAATTTTAGACAAGACCTTCTTGTTGGTAAAACTTACTTTGTTTATATTAATGTACAAAGCAATTTTAGGATATGTTTTTTTTATAAAAATGTTAAAATATATTGTGTCAATATTTTCCAGAATAAACCTCTTTCTAAAAATCGTTTTAATTAATTTGTCGGATATAAAACCCATTATATATTGGTAGGTACCTACCTTCAAATAACTACCGTTTACTTGACTTTTTGGTAATATTTATAATAAAAATACAACACTTAAAAGATAGATAATGTTTTTGATGGAGTTATTTCTTATACTCTCCCTTGTTAAAAAACAAATATAAAGAAACTACTGAAGAATATAGGGGTGAATTGGCCAAGTTGCAGAAGGATTTGAAAGATAAAGATAGTTTCATTAAGAGGGAACAAAGAAAATCACAAAGCTTTAAAGATGATGTCATTGAAGCTGAAGTAAGACTGGAAAATCATATCAAGGAACAACGGGAGTTAATTGCTGATCTAAACCATCAGTTATCTACTTTATTAAAAGTAAAGAAGGAGCTCGAGAACAAGATTGCCGATTATGAAGAAACTAGCAGATTGATGAAAGATGAGGTCCAGGAATGTAATCAGACTAGGCAGGACATGCTTAACTCAATTCGAGTACTGGAGACGCAGAATGACTGGTACAGTGAAGAATTGAGTAAGCTTGGAAGTGAAGTGGCCAGGTTGATGGATGGTTTGGCAAAGAGCAATTCACAGAGTGTAGATCATGCTTCTTTGGTCTCAAAATGCATAAATCGCCCTAATGGCAACCATAAAAAAATCTCCAAAGTAAACCGGCTACTTATAATTTGTGATCAGCAAGGTCGAAATTTCCACCTACTTCTAAAGCAAAAACTACATGATGAGGTGCAGATACAAACAGTTATTAAGCCCGGTGCCTTCTTTGGTCGAGTGGTGGAGGATATTACTAACTTGACAAAGGACATGGATTTTAACGACTTGGTTTTAGTCGTGGGTGGTTTAAATGACTTTAAGAATGGAACCTCGCCATCTGTGGAAGATATTTTTAATAAAATTAATGGTTGTGTGAACACTAATATAGCATTAGTATCGGTTCCGTTCGGTAAATTTAACGAAAGGATAGAAAATAAAATTTTTAATTTTAACTATAAACTAAAAAGATTGTTCTTAAAAAATTCGAATGTATTCTTCTTGGAAACAAACATTAGTAATTCGGAAGTAACAAAACGTTTTATTGTAAATAAATTAATTAGCGAACTAATATCTCCTCAGAGTGGCAGTAGGGACAGAGATGATTGCTTCGTGGACGAAGGGGTGGGAAAAAATTTTCATCGTCCGCCTCACCCTTACAGGGGGAAGTAACTCCACAAAAGCAAACATTCTCAGTTGTGTGCCTTAATATTCAATCCATAAGAAACAAAACAGGTGAGCTAACTTTATTTTTGGAAGAGAATAATTACCCCGATGTTGTATGCATTTGCGAACACTGGCTAAAGTCTGAGGAACTGTGTTTTGTTTCTGACGAATATATTATCCTGTCCAGATATTCTAGATCCACCATCTCACATGGTGGCACAATGATTATGGTTAGAAAGTCCTTTTTGGAAGTAAATCATTTTCAAAACATGGATAAATATGATGAGTTGGCTGAGGATCAACTTTTTGAGTTTTCGATGATCTATTCAAAAATAAAAAAATTATATATAATTTGCATTTATCGCAGTCCATCCTCTAATGCGGGTGATTTTTTAAATAGGTTAGAGCAAGTCCTGTCTCTGCTGCCACATAACTCTAACATTATGATTTTAGGTGATTTTAATATTAATTATGATGATCGGGACTCAGTGTATAGGCTTAACTTATGTACTCTGTTGGATTCTTTTAATTTGACCATGCATGTAGATACACCCACTCGTATTTCCAGGTTCTCTTCCACCATTATTGATTATTTCTGCTCTTCTCTAGGTGAATCTGATGTGAAATGCTCCGTCATTGATTCGGGATTATCAGACCATCAGGCTATCCTTGGTAAAGTTATTTTTGGTGGGGTTGCAGGAAGGAATAAATATGGGCAGGGTAGGCTGTTTAGTAGAACAAATTATAACAGATTTAATCAAGTATGTATGTCTATTCAATGGGATAGTATATTTCAGTATGATGATCCTCTGCAGCAGTTTCATGTTATGTTGCAAGAATCATTTCATAAATCATTTCCTATTCAGAGGATTAAAGCAAAGCGAAGAAAACCTTGGATCACTGTTGGATTAAAGGTTTCTGCTGCTAATATGAGGTGCCTACATACAATTCGAAAATTTACTGACAATGACGCTTTTCTACAATATTTTCAAAGATATAGATCGCTGTATCGTAAACTAATAAAGGTCGCAAAAGAACTCTATTACTCCACTCGTCTATCAACAGCCGGCAATCCACAGAGAGAGGGTTGGAGAATTATAAATGAACTAAGGGGTATTAATAAGAAATCGTGCTTGAACGTTCCTGATATGTCGCCGAATGTCTTAAATGATTATTATTGTTCTGTGGCAGGTTCTCTTACATCCAAATTAAACCCTGTAGCAGATCCAATGGACTATTTAAGGCATATTCAGATTGATCAGTCATTTTTCTTTCGACCCACTGATCAAATAGAAGTTAGGCAGGTCATGGAGATGATAAAAAATAAAAATGCATGTGGTGATGATGGTCTCTCTGCGAAGATATTCCTCTCTCTTCCTGATTCTGCACTGGGGGCTCTGGCGGGTGCAATTAATTGTTCCTGGGTTAAAGGAAGGTTTCCGGATTGTCTGAAGCTTGCGAGAGTTATTCCTATCCACAAGGGTGGCCCTCTTGATGATCCCAGTAACTATCGACCAATTTCTTTATTGTCGACCCTTTCGAAAATCATCGAAAAGTTGGTTAAGGAACGTATTGTATCTTTTCTTAACCAAACTCATATCTTGCATCCGAGCCAATTTGGCTTTCAATCGGGGAAGGGCACTGACGACGCAATGTTTAAATTTCTCGAGGACGTCTATTTTGGTCTTAATGCTGGAGAGGCCATGGCGGCGGTTTTTTGTGACTTATCAAAAGCATTCGACTGTGTGAGTCATGAAATTCTGCTGCGCAAGCTCAGTATATATGGATTCAGGGGGCAGACCTTGGAGTGGTTTTGATCTTTCCTTGAGGGACGTACGCAAAAGGTCGTAGTAGGCTCTGAGACATCAAAGGCTAGTAACATATACTATGGTGTTCCTCAGGGTTCAGTGCTGGGTCCTATCCTTTTCCTTATTTATATTAATGATCTTGCTTCTATAGACATTGCGGGCCGGTTTACAATTTTTGCTGACGACACCACTGTCCTCTGGCATGATTCAGATCCCAATATATTAAAGAATCTTTCTAAAATTAGACAATGGTGTGATGCTAACCTATTGACCCTAAACTTTGACAAGACCAACATTGTGGGTTTTTGATGTGATATGGATGGTTTGTATCTAGGAGGAGCTCCACTATCAAAACAAGCTAACACAAAGTTTTTGGGACTTTTAATTGATGACTGTCTAAGGTTTGACTCCCATATCTTGGGACTTGCTCGCAAAGTGGCTTCGGGATGCTACGCAGTGCGATTAACATCGATGGAGGTTGGAGCAACCTTGGCTAAGAGGGTCTACCATTCACTAGTGGAGTCTCACTTGCGATATGGCATTGTGTTCTGGGGGAATACGTATGACTACCTGCTGAACTCAGTGTTTATTCTGCAAAAGCGTGCTGTAAGATGTATTTGTGGTGTGTATGGCAGAGAGTCATGCAGACCCTTATTTATATCTAAGAAAATTTTAACTTTGCCATGCCTGTTTATCCTTGAAACTGTCTGCATGATATACAAGCATAGGGATACTTTGCCGGTGCCTGACCACACTCATGACACTAGAGGATCAAAAAACCTGTACCTGCCCATACCTTCTTCTGCCCTTATTAGAAACTCTATAATTTACGAAAGCCGTAAATTATTTAACCATCTTCCTGAAAAAATACGAAACATACCTACCCTTAAAACTTTTAAAAGAACTATAAAGGAACTACTGGTGGAAAGGGCCTATTACGAGGTGGTCGAGTATTACAACGACGCCTTTTAACTAAGTATTTCCGGCAGGCATTTCGTTTTGTTTTGTTGAGTTTGTCTTTGTCCTGTTTACTATGTTTGTAGTTATTTACCTTTATATTTTTGACGATGTACCTATTACCTTAAGAAAAAAATAATTAATTTTACTTCTTTTAATTTATGTAAGTATTCGTAGTATATTACTTGTATTTATTTTTAGCTTTGTTAATAAGAATAACTGTTCTTTAAAACAATAAAGCATATTTTGATTTGATTTGATTTGATTTGATTTGATTTGATTTGATTTGATTTGATTTGATTTGATTTGATTTGATTTGATTTGATTTGATTTGATTTGATTTGATTTGATTTGATTTGATTTGATTTGATTTGATTTAATCATGACTTTTCAAATTAATTGTCTTGGGCTCAGAGGCCACTGTTGCAATGATTGCCACTGGAATAAGCTGGCTAGTTTAAACTGTAGACAAGGTATTTTTAGGTTTTCTAAGAACTAAAAAAAAATTACTGATCCTACTTAAGATATTGCTGCTAAAAAATCACATATATTATATTATAATAATTTTTTTAAATTAGAAATAAATAGAAAAATATCAAAAAAAAAGGGCCCATGCAGGGTTCGAACCTGCGACCCCCGAGGTTGCAGAACAGTTCGGCGCTCTAACCAACTGAGCTAACGGGCCATGTGAATTCAACTACAAACTAATATATCTAAATCTCCATATCAATCAATATCTAAATGTATGATAACAACGTTATTATTAGAAAAAATGCATTAGCTGAATAAATGGCGACTGTAAGATTAGGTTTGCGTAAATTATTTATTAGAACAAAATATATTTTTTGTGGTATTATTTTTGTGCCTGTTGTGTTATTTATTATACATTATTGTGGGTAGGTACTTTAAAAAAGGTAAATTTCATGAAATATTAAATAAAAAACTAATCATTTGGATGTCGATTCACTGTCCTTATAAAATGGAGACATGTCGTTTTCTTACAAAAGTATTGAGATATTAATATTACATTACAGGACATTTTTTATTTAAAATTTTAGACAAGACCTTCTTGTTGGTAAAACTTACTTTGTTTATATTAATGTACAAAGCAATTTTAAGATATGTTTTTTTATAAAAATGTTAAAATATATTGTGTCAATATTTTCCAGAATAAACCTCTTTCTAAAAATTGTTTTAATTAATTTTTCGGATATAAAACCCATTATACAGGGTGATTCATTAAGGGTGGCGACCGGCCATATCTCGGAAACTACTAGGCATAGAAACTTGGAGAAAAAAAAAATATGATTAAAGCGGTCATGAGAAAATTCTGGAAATTACTTTTAAGTTCCTCATTTCGCCGCAAGGGGGCACAATTAAATTTTTTTTTTTTTAATTCTAAATTTCTCCGAAATTTTCCATATTAAGGTATAACTCTGATTACATCATCGAAGAGCTTAGATAATTCTGCATCATTTTGGTTTAAGACTCATTGGCGTACCGACCTTGATAAGAGTGGGGGAAGCTATTAAATGTGTAAACATTAAAATCGCTGTAACTTCTAAACGACTTATCCGATTTTACTAAATTTAGGCTTGTTTGGAAGGGAAAGGTAAGTATCTTCAATCGCCGTATCCAACAGTACACGATAGTGTTTAATAAAATTGCTAGAGGGCGCAATTTGTAATAATAACGGTTTTTTCGATTTTATCCCGGAAATTCATATCATACGGTATAACTATGACATCATAATCGAAAAGTAGATGAAATTTGCAAGAAAAGATGTGAAGACCGCAGTTCGATATCTTTGTTCGTTTCAGAGTTATTGCCAAAACAATATTTTTTAATACAAATTGCGCCCTCTAGCAATTTTATTAGAAACTATCTTGTACCATTAGATACGACAATTAAAGGTTCTTCCAAACAAGCTTAAATTTAGTAAAATCGGATAAGTCGTTTAGAAGTTACAGCGATTTTAATGTTTACACTTTCAATAGCTTCTCCCACTCTTATCAAGTGAAACTGTAAACATTAAAATCGCTGTAACTTCTAAACGACTTAATCGATTTTAATAAATTTAAGCTTGTTAGGAAGAGAAAGGTAAGTACCTTCAATTGTCGTATCCAATGGTACAAGATAATTTCTAATAAAATTGCTAGAGGGCGCAATTTGTATTAAAAATTATTGTTTTGGCAATAACTCTGAAACGAACAAAGATATCGAACTGCGGTCTTCACATCTTTTCTTGCAAATTTCATCTACTTTTCGATTATGATGTCATAGTTATACCGTATTATTTGAATTTCCGGGATAAAATCGAAAAAACTGTTATTATTACAAATTGCGCCCTGTAGCAATTTTATTAAACACTATCGTGTACTATTGGATACGGCGATTGAAGATACTTACCTTTCCCTTCCAAACAAGCTTAAATTTAGTAAAATCGGATAAGTCGTTTACAAGTTACAGCGATTTTAATGTTTGCACATTCAATAGCTTCCCCCACTCTTATCAAGGCCGGTACGCCAATGAGCCTTGAACCAAAATGATGCAGAATTGTCTAAGCTTTTCGATGATGTAATCAGAGTTATACCTTAATATGGGAAATTTCGGAGAAATTTAGAATTAAAAAAAAAAATTTAATTGTGCCCCCTTGCGGCGAAATGAGGAACTTAAAAGTAATTTCCAGAATTTTCTCATGACCGCTTTAATCATAATTTTTTTTCTCCAAGTTTCTATGCCTAGTAGTTTCCGAGATATGGCCGGTCGCCACCCTTAATGAATCACCCTGTATATTGTTAGGTACCTACCTTCAAATAACTACCGTTTATTTGACTTTTTGGTAATATTTATAATAAAAACACAACACTTAAAAGATAGATAATGTTTTTGAGGGAGTTATTTTTTATACTCTCCCTTAATCATGATTTTTCAAATTAATTGTCTTGAGCTCAGAGGCCACTGTTGCGATGATTGCCCCTGGAATAAGCTGGCTAGTTTAAACTGTAGACAAGGTATTTTTAGGTTTTCTAAGAACTAAAAAAAATTTACTGATCCTACTTAAGATATTGCTGCTAAAAAATCACATATATTATATTATAATTATTTTTTTAAATTAGAAATAAATAGAAAAATATCAAAAAAAAAGGGCTCATGCAGGGTTCGAACCTGCGACCTCCGAGGTTGCAGAACAGTTCGGCGCTCTAACCAACTGAGCTAACGGGCCATGTGAATTCAACTACAAACTAATATATCTAAATCTCCATATCGATCAATATCTAAATTCTAAATGTATGATAACAACGTTATTATTAGAAAAAATGCATTACCTGACTAAAAGGCGACTGTAAGATTAGGTTTGCGTAAATTATTTATTAGAACAAAATATATTTTTTGTGGTATTATTTTTGTGCCTGTTGTGTTATTTATTATAAATTATTATAGGTAGAGTGGTACAACCGGACTAATTGTTGTCGTTAGGCATTCGGATAATCAAAAATCCGGATAATCGAATGTATGAAGAAAAGCGGGTTTTATGCATATGTGGTACATAATGTTATGTGTTTATTAATGACAACAAATACAAATCAACAAAAATCAATGTTTATTAAGAAATTATTAGGTCCGCGCTGCGCTAGCGCATCACATTTTGGCGCGCAACCGCCACCGTTAATAATTATAATTTATTATCTATCTACTATTTAATTCGTCGCGGTTGGTACCTACTCCTTTTTTTTCGAGGAGAATCTTCCAAAGAAACCCTGTGAGGCAAGGTACTGTCGGATTCAACTGGTGGGGTGCCGCTAACCGACTAAAGTCCCCGTGTTCCTGCGGTTACCGCGCCATAGGCGTATAAACCTTCCAACCACACGTCTTAGTATTTCAGCTCAGTTCTGCACGCCTAATGCGTGCAGGGCTGACAAGAGGGGGGGGGGGGGGCTGGGGGGGCAAATTTACCGGGCCCACGTCTTTTTTAAGGGCCCGTGCCCGGGCTGCGCAGTTAAAAAACAAATGATATATTATAAAAAAAATATAAAATCTCTGTTGACAAAAAATTACTTTGTAAACATTACATAGGTATGTAAATTGTTAGTCGATTTGGCGAATAATTAATGTTCTAAGTACCAAATATCGATACATTTTGTCCTCGCCCGTCCGGCCCAATAATATGTGTATTAACATCGATTTATTATTCGAGAAATTTATAAAACTTTCATCTTTTTTGGAGAACCTACCCGAAAATTTTGTAGATTTTAGAATTGACCAACAATGGGTTTCTTATTTAAATATTATATTTTTGTTATTATTTTGGGGTAGTAAAGACTTATTTTAATAAAAAGGAACAGTTTTAATGCCAAAACGACTATAAATGTGAAATATTTGAGAAACAATTTTAGCTCATTAAGTATTGAGCAAAAAATTAAAATTAAAATTGAAGGAAGACCTAAACTCGAAATTAACTTGACGCAGACCAGAAAGTGTAAATCTAGGGACTTTATTGTTATTGATAAGTTTGCTGCAAATAAAAACAGAAGAATGAACTTTACTTTTAAACAATGTACCCACTAATGAAAAATAAACTGGCCTTTTTTATTTTTTTATCTTTTTTATTTCCAATAAAATAAGTAGGTAATCATAAATTTTTAAAATATTTATTAAAAATTATTGACCAAATTTGGGCGTGGTCTTAAAAAAATTTCGTCTGCTGCGCATTTCACCTGCAGCGGGCTTTTAGTGCACCTCCAAGTTAATAAGTCACAAGACGCCACTGGCTAGGACCCTGCCTCCCGCTTTTTAATATTTTAAATCTGGCAGCCCTAGGAATGGGCCCGGGATACAGCATAGCCCCCGGGCCTGACCTGGCTCTCGACGGCCCTGAATGCGTGCTTTGATTCATACCTCGCCAAGACTTTGGTACCGGTGTACTAAGCTGGCTTTCTCCTCTAACTAGGTAGTAAACTTACTGTGATGTGATGTTATGTGCCCACGCATGGGGACCCCGCTATTTCAGGGAGAGAACCAACAGCGCTGGTCTTAGCAGTAGTAAACTATTGTTTACTCTAGTGTTTGTGTTTGCGATGTTTGTGCTCAGATGATATGTTATGTGCCCACGCATCTCCGTAACGGGAACCCCGCTGTTTCTGGGAGAGAACCAACAGCGCTAATGGTCTGGGCAGAAGTAAGCTTTGTGGGGTGTAGATTGTGACTAGCTAAGAACTTACTTGTGTTAGTGTAGGTGTGTGTATTGGTACAGTGTTCTTGTTTCCTTCTTCTTTCTATGTTCCAGCGGCAATTTCCTTAGAGCTATTACCAAAGCTGGTTCCTTGGGCGATTTTATAGTATAGCCTCATTCTTTCCTCGTCCTGTACTGGATCATAGTCCACTAATCTTCTTAATTCTTCATTGGGATGAGTTTCTGTTTTTTCAAAAACTTTAGCTGCTTTCCTTTTCATGAATGTTGTTATTGTTTCCCATTGAAGATCTCTATGGATTTGTGCATTTCTTATAAACCATGGTGCCGCTACTGCTTTTCTTACATAATTATTTTCTGTGGCTTTCAGTCGTTTTATATATGTATTTGCTGCATAGCCCCATGCTGCTGAGCGGTAGGTCAGCTGTGATCTAGCTACTGCTTTTATCATTTTCAGCTTGGTTTTCTGCCCCATTGTGCTCTTTGGACCTATCAGTGGGTACAGTCTGCCCATACCTGCCTTTGTCTTCTTTGGTATTCCGAATAAATGCGAATCCGTATAACTGAGGGCCGGATAATCGAGTTTCTACTGTACTTCAAAAGAGGGGAATTTCATGAAATATTAAATAAAAAAATAATCATTTGTCTGGTGTTTCACCCTCCTTATAAAATGGAGATATGCCGTTTTCTTACAAAAGTATTGCGATATTAATATTACCATCACAGGACAATTTTTATTTAAAATTTTATACAACAAGACCATCTTGTTGGTATAACTTATTTTGTTAAATTAATGTACAAAGCAATTTTAAGGAATGTTTTTTTTATTTTTAATTTATATTTAATTAATATTTACAATCGGAACACAACAGTGCAACAGCACTTAATGAAAGATTGTTAACGTTTTTAACGAAGTTATTTTTCATACTCTCCTTTAAATACGATTTTTTAAATTTATTGGTTTTAAGCTCAGAGGCCCCTGTTGCGCTGATTGCCTCTGGTATAAGTTGCTTTAACTTAAATAGAAAAAGGTTTTAAAGGGCGCATAGACTGTGAAAGACCACAGAGAAAAAAAAACACAAGGCATCAAATATTTCCACAATCAAAAAAAAAAGTATTCTCCCTCAGTTTTTAAAGTATTTATAAAAAAGGCTAGGCAGTTTTTACTGTAGTTAAAATACTTTAAAATGCTGACAATATATTTTTAGGTTCCTCAAAAACTAAAAAAAAAATGTACTGGTCCTACTCAAGATATTGCTGCTAAAAGAAATCACATTTGCTTATAATTATTTTTTTAAATTAGAAATTAATAGAAAAATACCAAAAAAAAAGGGCCCATGCAGGGATCGAACCTGCGACCTCCGAGTTTGCGGATCAGTTCGGCGCTCTAACCAACTGAGCTAACGGGCCACGTGAATCCAACTATAAAACAATAATTAAAATAAAAATGACTCACAAAAAATAATAACAAAATCTAAATATGACGATGATAACGACATTATTATTAAAAAAAAGCATTTGCTGACTAAACGGCGACTGTAAGATTAGCTTTTCGTAAATTATTTTAACAGCACAATATAATATATTTTTCTATGGTATTATTTTTATGCCTGTTGTGATATTTGTTATACAGTGTCACCAGTAAAGTCAGCATCATATGGGATTTTTTTTTATTAATCGCTTTATTCAAAATTTGACTTTGGTATTAAGTTCTGCTTCGATCGAGATGAAAATTAAGTTTTTTTTTTATTTTTTATTTATATTTAATTAATATTTATAATCAGAACCCAACAGTGCAACAGCACTTAAAGAAAGATTGTTAAAGTTTTTAACGAAGTTATTTTTTATACTCTTCCTTAAATACGATTTTTTAAATTCATTGGTTTTAAGCTCAGAGGCCCCTGTTGCGCTGATTGCCTCTGGTATAAGTTGCTTTAACTTAAATAGAAAAAGGTTTTAAAGGGCGCATAGACTGTGAAAGACCACAGAGAAAAAAAAACACAAGGCATCAAATATTTCCACAATCAAAAAAAAAAAAGTATTCTTCCTCAGTTTTTAAAGTATTTATAAAAAAGGCTAGGCAGTTTTCACTGTAGTTAAAATACTTTAAAATGCTGACAATATATTTTTAGGTTCCTCAAAAACTAAAAAAAAAATGTACTGGTCCTACTCAAGATATTGCTGCTAAAAGAAATCACATTTGCTTATAATTATTTTTTTAAATTAGAAATTAATAGAAAAATACCAAAAAAAAAGGGCCCATGCAGGGATCGAAACTGCGACCTCCGAGTTTGCGGATCAGTTCGGCGCTCTAACCAACTGAGCTAACGGGCCACGTGAATCCAACTATAAAACAATAATTAAAATAAAAATGACTCACAAAAAATAATAACAAAATCTAAATATGACGATGATAACGACATTATTATTTAAAAAAAGCATTTGCTGACTAAACGGCGACTGTAAGATTAGTTTTTCGTAAATTATTTTAACAGCACAATATAATATATTTTTCTGTGGTATTATTTTTATGCCTGTTGTGATATTTGTTATGCAGTGTCACCAGTAAAGTCCGCATCACATGGGATTTTTCTTATAAGAACTAAATAACTTGTCACTTTCTTAACACGTTGTTGTGGTTTTTGCTTAAAATGCAAAAAAATATGGAAACTTCCCTACAGTGTCACCTGTAAAGTCCGCATCATATGGAATTTTTTTTTATTAATAGCTTTATTCAAAATTTGACTTTGGTATTAAGTTCTGCTTCGATCGAGATGAAAATTAAGCAAAAAAATGGTAGTCACGTGATTCGCATTATCTGTCAAATTTTAATTTTTTCCAAAAAATAATTCAAAAGTGGGGTTATTTCTGAAAATATCGAAAAAAGTTATAAGAAAAAGTTGTATTAAATGCAGTTTCTAGCCCACATGGTGCATAAGATAATTTTGATTTTTTCAGCTGCATAAGATAATTTTGATTTTTTACCTATAATTTGTAAATTGCACCACTTTTGCAAAATAAGACTCAACGCAACCTATATACCTACATAAAACTTCTTAGTTTTGAGAATGCTTTATTTCGGATACATTTTCTTTAAAGTAGCGCCATATTAAATGTGTGTTTTTCCACAAAATCAAAATTGGGCTATTAAAATTTGGTAGCATGTGATGCAAAGTTTATTTGTTTTTGACCATGTATAAGGTAATTTCATAAAATAAGTATTTTTGAAAACGTCTTTTGTGAACCATGACAGAAAAAATAGGCCCGCAATATTTAAGTTCAGCTAAAATAAAATTTGCTATGCTATATAGTTATTTCCTCAGACCAAATTTGTCTGAGGTTATACCAACACAATGTTGGGTTTTTTGTGAAACGTTTTTTAAATAAAAAAGGATAAAAACACTTTTTTGTAATGTTTCATAATTTAATAGAGTAATATAGACGCTTCATATTTTTTGTATTTTGTTTTTTTTTAAATGCAAAACAAAAATGATAATATAGGGTGTAGGTACTAATACGGAAGAAAAATCTAAGCAGATACTTTCAATGTATTTCATGTGATAATGGTGGTTTATGATTTATGGACATTCCTCATGCATCCATAAACAGTCGACTGTACAAATGAATGATATCCTATGGGCAGCGGGCACGTCCTACAAGCACTTGGAGACGAATTAAATTACTGTTACAATTTAAAAGCTACATTACGATCAACAAAACCATACTAACAACAAAACAAACTTGAAGTAGGTCGGTTGTCTATATATATCTCTTGATTTTATTCAAAATCAGATGGTGGCTCGAAATTAAAAACATCGTTTACGCAAGTAACTACTGGACTTTTCTTGGATTTAGTAATTTCCATTTTCGCAAGCGAATCAAGCATTTTACCTTTAATTAGCACATTGACTTTTTGAGGTGTAGAAAAACTTTATACCGATGTAAGCAAATGAGTGGCAAAAGCTGATCTAGTTCCCGTTATGTCTGAATCTTTATATTTGTTAAAGAGGCTTTGATGTTCGCGCACTCTGGTAGATATCCTTCTTCCAGGTTGGCAGACGTACACGGCGGGACACAATGAATTAACTTCCGAATTGGACAAATGATCAGCTTTATCCTTAGTTTTTACCAAGTGTTCTTTCAGTTTATTAACAATTTTAAACGCAATTGAGATAACAGTTTTTAAAATTTTGCAAGTTGTAAAGAAATATTGCCAAAAAAAGGTAATGCATCTAAATTGTTTGTTTTTGGCAGCAGGCTTAGCATGAATTATATTTTAAGAAAATTTGAAATTATTAACAAAATATTTAAAATAAATTTTGTTTTTTCGTACTTAATGGAAACCCGTTATTTATGACCAACTGTTTAATTATATTTAGTTCAATGTTCAGCACCTCTAGACAAAGGAAGTTCAAGTAATTGTTAAAAGAAGCAAATTTATGACAAAATGGTGAATTAGAAAAAAATTTAATGATATTATCCGATTACAATAATTTTCTGAATATTTCAACGTCTACGGAATTATTATTTCTTATTAATAAGAGATCGAGGAAAGAAAGTTTACCATTGCTCTCTCTCTCTTACGTAAAGGTAATTTTATTATGTAAAGAGTTAACAAACTCAAAAAAAATCAGTTAAATTATCTTCACTGCTGTTCCATACAATACAAACTTCATACACGTATCTTTTATAAGCTGTTAAAAATACTAAGAAAAGGTGAAAGACAAGAACTCATAGCTGCCTTTTGTCTAAAAAACCTTCAGATAAACTAAACGGAAAACGAAAATTAAATAAATAATGGTACTAAAATATTGCATAACATTATTATTTATTTATGAAGTCTTGTGCTAAAGTAATGTATTTGATAAATTAGAAAAATTAGCATAAATAAAATACTCTAAACTAAAAAAATACTTAATGTTTTAAGGTCACAGTTTCACAGACCTATAAATCCTCTATCTATTTTCTTATAATTCTAGAGAATATGTGCTTGTTTCAACAGGAAAGGTTCCGTAATTGCTCAAAACACGAAAGTAAACAAAACTATGAGTGGCTGATTAACTTCTGCCTTGCTCTACCAGCTCCAGAATATGTCTGTCTTTCTTCTTCGTATGCCAAAAGCATAAAAATAACTACTCTGACCAACTTTGGTCAATCATGTATAAAAGACCTATAAATGGCTTAAATGCAGGGTAACTTGCGGAACCTCGCAATTATTAAAAACAAATTATTATTATCTAATTTTGGAAGGGCTTAAACAACAATTTTTACTGGTAACACGATTTTTTCTAGTGTATCTAGATATCATCTATCTATTTTCTTATAATATCTATATTATCTATAATTCTAGAGAACATGTGCTTGTTTTAACAGGAAAGGTTCCGTAATTGCACAAAACACGAAAGTAAACAAAACTATGAGTGGCTGATTAACTTCTGCCTTGCTCTACCAGCTCCAGAATATGTCTGTCTTTCTTCTTCGTATGCCAAAAGCATAAAAATAACTACTCTGACCAACTTTGGTCAATCATGTATAAAAGACCTATAAATGGCTTAAATGCAGGGGTAACTTGCGGAACGTCGCAATTGTTCAAATATTCTATAGATTCATACGAAATGAGAGTAAAAACTTGACGTTGAAAATTATTTTTATTTGACTGACTAAAACAATACAAGTCATGTTACACCCAATAGGTAAAAAGGTAAAATCAAATTAAGTGAGGTTGAACATTGTTTCTTCAACACTCTCCCTCAATGGAAGCATCAAAAAATTTGGAAATTAAATTCTCGAAACATTCTTTTGAAAGGGGTTTGGTAAATACATCAGCTAAATTTTCTTTAGAAGTGACATAATTTAATTCGATATCTCCTGCTGCCATTCTTTCTTGAATAAAGTGGTAATGAACATCGATATGTTTGCTTCTTTGGTGAAGTATATGATTGGCAGATATATGTATAGCTGCTTGATTGTCACACAACAGTAGAGGTTTTTTTGTTTCTTTCAAATCCCTTAAAATATATGACATCCAAATAGCTTGGCGACAAGAAAGTGAAAGGGCCATATATTCAGCTTCTGTGGTTGATACTGCGACACTTTGCTGTTTCTTTGTGGACCATGATACTACTGCTGTACCATACAAACCAAGGTAACCTCCAATTGATCTTCTACTATCTACGTCATTAGCATAAGAAGCATCGCTATATATTACTAAATGGGCTTCAGTTTCGTGTCTGTATATTAGCCTTCTGTGGACTGTCCCTTTTAAATAGCGAAATATATGTTGTATCATATTCAAGTGAGCTTCTGAAGGATCGGTACTAAACTGTGACAATAAATTTACGGCAAAAGCAATATCAGGTCTAGTTCCCATCGACAAATATAACAGACTACCTATTTTCGATTGGTATAATAAAGTATTTGCTTTTTTTTCAGACTCTGTACGTTTCTGTGGTTTAGCACCCAAGTCTATAGGTGTAGATGCCGCTTTGCAGTGCAATAAATTATATTTTTCCAAAATTGTTAAAATGTACTGTTCTTGTGAGAGTGTTACAAAATCTGCATGCCAATTTATTTGAAATGAAAGCAAAAAAGTTGGCGTTCCCAAAGATGTCGCCTCAAAATGTTTAAATATCGTTTTTTCAAGAAACGTCATTTTTTCGTGATTTGCAGCAAGAAGTAATAAGTCATCTACGTAAAAAGCGATTATTTGTTCACCATCTTTTGATACAAACAAGCATGGATCTGATAATGATTGCTCCAAATTAACTTTCTTTAGGACACCTACTAATTTTTGATTCCACTGTCGAGGAGATTGTTTGAGTCCATAAATGCTTCTTCTCAGTAGACATACTCTCCCTGATTTTGTAATCAATCCCTCTGGAATTTTCATGTAAACTGTACAATCTATATCTCCATTCAAAAATGCCGTCTTTATATCCATTTGTTTGGCGACCATTTTCCTATGTACACAGTGAGCTAATAACATCCTTATTGTATCATATCTTACAACGGGGGAAAAAGTCTCTCCGTAATCAATTCCCTGTACTTGACTAAATCCTTGTGCTACTAATCTAGCTTTAAATTTTATCACCTTTATCAGATAATTTCTTTTTAAAAATCCATTTACAACCTATTAAACGATGATTTGAACCTGGTTGTTCAACGAGATCCCAAACATGGTTTTTTTCCATACTTTCTAATTCGCTCTGTATAGCTTCTTTCCATTTTTCTGCTTCGGAACAACTTATTGCTTCTAAAAAATTTGCTGGTTCCTCCAAAGAAAAATTACAGTAATAGTCATCATAACTTTTTGGACAATGTTTGAGGCGATTACTTCTACGTAAATTAGAATTTACAATTTCATTCCTGTTATTTTCGCTTACTGAAGTATCTTCTTGAGTGTGTTCTTCAAGATCTTTAAAATGAATATTTTGGACTTCATTTGATTGATTATTTTCTTTTAAAGTGACATTGTCTGTTAAAGTCATATTTCTGATATTCTTGTCAATTGACAGAACCAGGTTTTCTTTATTGGTACTGGTAGGATTTGTATTTTCTTGACTTGTTTCAAAGGTAGATATTGTTTCACGTGCACTATCTTCGCTTAAATTATTTGGAGTATGTTCTGGTGTTTCAAACATACTTGGGTCTTCATTATTAACAAATTTAAAATCTCTTGAAATTATGACTTTCTTACCCGTCCAAAAACGATACCACCCGACTTTATCTGTATATCCAACCATTCGAGCTTCCCTAGCTCTTGGATTTAACTTACTTCCAGGGGGTCTTTCTTCTTCATTAATATGTACAAAAGCTTTATCGCCAAATCTTCGAAAATGTCCGATAGTAGGTTTTTTTCCAAAAAACATTTCATATGGTGTTTTCCCGTGAATCGAATGGGGCAATCGATTTTTTGTATAAATTGCGAGTGCAATTGATTCTGCCCACAATGATAAAGGTAAGTCAGCATCAGTAATAACCGTTCTGGCCATTGTCGTTACTGTACGATTTAATCTCTCAGCTAAACCATTAGTTTCATGAATTCTAGGTATAGAGTATTCTGGTTTTATTCCCATATTAGAGAAAAAACTTAGTAATGAGTTTGATTTAAATTCTCCACCATTATCACTTTTAAAAATTTTTATTTTCTTGCCAGTTTGTCGTTCGATTCTTAGAACATATTCTTTGATTGCTTTTTCTACTTCACTTTTATGAGAAATAAATTTAACTTCTGAGTATCTTGAAAATTCATCCGTGAATGATACATAATAATACTTTCCACCCAATGATTTCGTAGAAAATGGACCTGCTACATCGGAATGAATTTTCTCCAATACTTCATTGCAGTGATTACCTTCCTCTTTTACAATGGTTCTTGTCATTTTTGATTTTTCACAAGCATCACATTCAATTGGATTGGGGTTTTTTGGTAGAATATGGCCATCAGCAACAGTTTGTCTGGTACAGTTAAAACTTGACACTGGCACATGACCCAGACGTTGATGCCATGTTAAAACACTAACATTACCAATTTCTACAGGAACTTCTTGAAAAACTTGTTCTTTGTGATCAGATATTACCCACCCAACTTGTTTACCTTTATTAAAAAATATAATTTCATTTCTATTGCCACTCATGGTAATTCCTTTTAATTTTATCTTCTCCCACGACATTAGATTGCATTTTAATTCAGGAGAATACAGAACATCATACATTGTTATGTTCATAGTTTCACCATTTGATAATAAAGCATGTAGTTTAACATTTCCTATGTGGGTAACTTTAATTTTATTGTCATTTCCTAGTTTGATAAAACCATCAAATTCTCTTAAGTTGGAAAAATAACTTTTATTTCCACTCATATGTGACGTTGCTCCAGTATCAAAAATCCATTTTTGTGACTTTGTATTCAAAACAGTTGCGGTGAAAGCACAATCGCTTTTAATATCAGTTTCATTAACAATATTTGTATTCTCAATATCATGTACAATATTTGCATTCTCAATATTTTTCTTAATATTTCTACAGGTTTTCACAGTATGACCTCTATACCATCTATTATTTTGTTTACAGTAAGTGCATTCGATATTTTTTGGTAGATAATTCCTTTTCTGTCTGATTCCAACCAGAGCTTCATTATCTTCTGAGTTGGATTTGGTTAACGACAGTTCCATTAATCTTGAACAAATGTCATCATAGGTTAATTCAGGTTTTGTTTTTAAATTGTCAACAATGTTGTCTAATTCTCCAGGTAAAGTCGTTAAAAATAATGACCCTTTTGCCTTCAATGACTGGGCTAAAGGCCGAAATGCTGCTTCTAACGAATCGGCATTTTTATCTGAACCTTAGCTTACTGTTCTTTCAATTAATCTGCTCCATAGTTCATTGTATTTTGCAATATGTTCAGTTATGGTATATCTTGACTCACATTTAATTCCAACCAGGGATTTTACTAAAGCGTGTAAAGTATACTCATTTTTCTTATCATAAATATTATTTAATGCTTCCCACATTTTACTAGCTTCGGTGTAGCAAGTTATTTGGGGTACAATATCAGAATCTACATTAAATAGTATAAAAGCTCGAGTCAAGGAATGCCGATACCTATAGTCTTCAACGGAGCTGGCATGTTCTTTCCCTTCAGCGCCAGATTTAAGACTTGGATCTTTTTCTATCCCTGTGACGATATTATACATATTGTTGAGATCCAGATATGCGAAAACCATCATTTTCCAAGAATGAAAATTTGATTTTCCATGTAATTTCTCAAATTTTGGAAATTTGTCCATTTTGACAACTCTCAAATAAATTTAATTTCAATTATTTTTAATTTCAGCTATTTTTACTCTGTCTGGGACAAGATACTTTTCTTCTTGAGATCACGTTAGTCTGGGCCCATAACCTGTTCAAATATTCTATAGATTCATACGAAATGAGAGTAAAAACTTGACGTTGAAAATTATTTTTATTTGACTGACTAAAACAATACAAGTCATGTTACACCCAATAGGTAAAAAGGTAAAATCAAATTAAGTGAGGTTGAACATTGTTTCTTCAACAGCAATTATTAAAAACAAATTATTATTATCTAATTTTGGAAGGGCTTAACAACAATTTTTACTGGTAACACGATTTTTTCTAGTCTATCTAGATATCCTCTATCTATTTTCTTATAATATCTATATTGTCTATAATTCTAGAGAATATGTGCTTGTTTTAACAGGAAAGGTTGCGTAATTGCACAAAACACGAAAGTAAACAAAACTATGAGTGGCTGATTAACTTCTGCCTTGCTTTACCAGCTCCAGAATGTGTCTGTCTTTCTTCTTCGTATGCCAAAAGCATAAAAATAACTACTCTGACCAACTTTGGTCAATCATGTATAAAAGACCTATAAATGGCTTAAATGCAGGGGTAACTTGCGGAACGTCGCAATTATTAAAAACAAATTATTATTATCTAATTTTGGAAGGTCTTAACAACAATTTTTACTGGTAACACGATTTTTTCTAGTCTATCTAGATATCCTCTATCTATTTTCTTATAATATCTATATTGTCTATAATTCTAGAGAATATGTGCTTGTTTTAACAGGAAAGGTTGCGTAATTGCACAAAACACGAAAGTAAACAAATCTATGAGTGGCTGATTAACTTCTGCCTTGCTTTACCAGCTCCAGAATGTGTCTGTCTTTCTTCTTCGTATGCCAAAAGCATAAAAATAACTACTCTGACCAACTTTGGTCAATCATGTATAAAATACCTTTAAATGGCTTAAATGCTGGGGTAACTTGCGGAACCTCGCAATTATTAAAAACAAATTATTATTATTTAATTTTGGAAGGGCTTAACAACAATTTTTACTGGTAACACGATTTTTTCTAGTCTATCTAGATATCATCTATCAATTTTCTTATAATATCTATATTATCTATAATTCTAGAGAATATGTGCTTGTTTTAACAGGAAAAGGTTCCGTAATTGCACAAAACACGAAAGTAAACAAAACTATGAGTGGCTGATTAACTTCTGCCTTGCTCTACCAGCTCCAGAATATGTCTGTCTTTCTTCTTCTTATGCCAAAAGCATAAAAATAACTACTCTGACCAACTTTGGTCAATCATGTATAAAATACCTATAAATGGCTTAAATGCAGGGGTAACTTGCGGAACCTCGCAATTATTAAAAACCAATTATTTTTATCTAATTTTGGAACGGCTTAACAACAATTTTTACTGGTAACACGATTTTTTCTAGTCTATCTAGATATCATCTATCTATTTATTATAATATCTATATTATCTATAATTCTAGAGAATATGTACTTGTTTTAACAGGAAAGGTTCCGTAATTGCACAAAACACGAAAGTAAACAAAACTATGAGTGGCTGATTAACTTCTGCCTTGCTCTACCAGCTCCAGAATATGTCTGTCTTTCTTCTTCGTATGCTAAAAGCATAAAAATAACTACTCTGGCCAACTTTGGTCAATCATGTATAAAAGACCTATAAATGGCTTAAATGCAGGGGTAACTTGCGGAACCTCGCAGTTAATAAAAACAAATTATTATTATCTAATTTTGGAAGGGCTTAACAACAATTTTTACTGGTAACACGATTTTTTCTAGTTTATCTAGATATCCTCTATCTATTTTCTTATAATATCTATATTGTCTATAATTCTAGAGAATATGTGCTTGTTTTAACAGGAAAGGTTCCGTAATTGCAGAAAACACGAAAGTAAACAAAACTATGAGTGGCTGATTAACTTCTGCCTTGCTCTACCAGCTCCAGAATATGTATGCCTTTCTTCTTCGTATGCCAAAAGCATAAAAATAACTACTCTGACCAACACAGCATTGCAGTGCGCATACAAATCGTCAATAGTTTGGCAAATCGAAGGGATGATAGAAAATCGCGTCGTTAATCCCACCCATAAATAAAATAAAATAAACAAATAAACAAAAAACCCTTATTAAAAGTCAATATTGTTGCATATCGGACAAGTGTGTCTCTGCTGTATATTCACTTTTAATCATTCTCGCGGACACTAATTATCTTCTAAAAATCCCTTATATTTTTGTCTGTGAGTGTACCTATTCATTTAAACGTACCTATACTTAAATTATAATATGACCCCCTTGGTCACCACTGCTGTGGTTTACCTTTTCGCCCCTAGTTTTCTGTGCTTGCTGCTGCTGGAATCAGCCTTAATTCTTCTAATACTATTTTTTTTTAAATTGTCCACTTCATAATAATTAAAAAAAAAACTTGTGGTAGTAAGTGTAGTATTTTAGTATATTTACAGTAAAAATACAATCAATAGTATATGAGTTATTATTTAATTTTGCCTACGATTTTCTCCCAATCCCTAATTTGAATCAAGGCGTCTTTAGCAGCTTTACCCATGATTCCTTCGGCAGAATGTTCCGGCTCGTAGTTCAAAATAACCTTGGCTTCGGTCAAATATCTCAGAACCTCCTTGAGCGCTGCTTTAATATCATTTTTTGACATGGATTGGGATTCCATTTGTCGACTGAGCAGAATCATCATTGGTGCGTGGATTTCGTAGAGAGTCACACCTTAAAGAGGAAATAATTCTTAATGAACGTGCATTTTAATAATGAAGTGATAACTACAAAATCGAAGAGCTACATCGGTAAATTAAATAAAGTATTCAATAAATATTAAAAACATTGGTTTGTGTTCAAAGGCCAGTGCTCTATGTGGTCAAGCGATGAGCGGTAAGCATACAACCTATCATTTCTCTGTGATACCGACTGGACGCAAGTTACAAAAAATGGTAAAAATAATATGGGTTGCACCAGGTCCTTCTGGGATTTTAGGAGGAGTCAAGAGAATACAGGCTTATATACTAAAAAAGAACAAGTGACATTTTTACTTTTAACTCGTGAACTAGGTACGTAGGTCACAGCCTCTCCGACTACTACCCAGGTAGCAGAGTCACGTGAATTCACCTGATTTTGACGTCGATATGTGGTGATATTTGGTCGAAAATTATCACGGGTCTTAAGTTACGTCATTTACACGTCGAATTTGATACCTATTTTAGAGATGTTGAAATAGTTCGTATATATCACGTCATTATAACGTCTCTAATTTATTTCTATAAAAGCTTAATTTAATGACTTAATAATATATAGGTACGTAAATTTAACTGAAATAAGTATACATACAGGTATATAGAAAAAAAATATCAGATTGATCATGGTAAATATTGTAAATAGGTACCTATATACTTAAATTAAAAGAATTTCCGTTGCACGTCATCAATCAGCTGATAATTGAAAATCGGTCAGGAAACATAAGAAAATTAAATTTGGGCAAAAAATGTATAAATTTCATGCGATATTGAATGTAAAAGAAACTTAATGTATTCTTCTTTGATACTAAGCCGCTTAAAGGAGATGTTTTTTATATTTAACCTTTTAAAAACTAATATCATTTGAATTTTTTGGGCTGACAGTTGGCAACAGAAGTGTCAACGCATCGGTGATGCCAGTTTATTTCTTGGCGAATTTTGATTGACGTTTATTGTTTTCATTTCGTGTTTTCGTGATTTTATTTAAGTCGTTTTTAACTAAAACTGCAAATCCTTTTATAAATAGGATTAAAAACTGATCTTAAGAACAACAAAGGGATTCATACACATTTCTGTTGATTACGTTGTTTACCTTTATTGAAAAATGCCGAAGCATTTCCTTACTGGGGTATTTTGATTACAAACTGGCAACACTGGTAATACTCGAAGGTATGACGTGCATTGGAAATTCTTTTGATTTAACTTTATATTGAACGATAAATAATATGGAGATGTCAAACAAAAATATACATAAGTATTTTAGAATATTTTTATAAGATAACTTTAAGACATATTTTTGTAATTAGTCGAATGCTATAAAATTTAATTTACTTGTCGTCCTAAAAAGGACAATTACAAAAAAGGTATACGTATCATATATATGCACAAACACAAATGTTCAGGTACTATTAGCGATGTAGGTATACAAATAACAGTATAGGTACCATGACAAATAACTAATTTCTAAATATTTGAATTTCCCGCTAAAAATTGACAATTGACATTGCCCTCGCCCACGCTTGTCACCCACGTAGACGTTTGTCTCATTTACCGCTTTAGTTTGGTGGCATGCGCGACATTTTGTTTATTCGTTTCTTTTGTGTTTTAATAATTGGTGTTTTCGGTTTTATAAGTGTTTCAATTCCTTTGTATCATAACCGTAATGATGGCATAGTTATGTAATCTGATTTTGAGGTCATTGTAGTCAAAATTAAAAAGAAACTGTCGTTTTTACAGATAATTTATGTGTTTAATTTATCAAACATCCTAGAATGGAAGCTCGAGTTTAAACCATGTCAAAATTTGAATAGCTTGCCTTCGATTTAGGTATCATTATTTTCGAATTCAATGAATAAGTAAAGAACGCTGATGACCCTGCAATCGGAGCGAAAATGTCAGCATTTATTACTTTGACACGGTTAAAACCAATAATTCACCATGCTATCCCTACTCGGGAATAGGTCTTTTTGAGGTGAACAATATACGTCTTATTAACGTGTCCGGAATGACTTCAATTCGCTGTGACATATTGCCGTCATATAAACGTTGATTGCCCGTCACTTTTTTGGTGACTTCGACGAGAATGGGTACGTCTTTTCTGCGTGTAAATGACGTGTATTTGCTACCTGGGTAGGCTAGTAAAGATTTAAACCAACTAGAGGGTGTCCTGAAATGATAAGCAAAAAATTTAGGAGATAATTTTAGACCGAAAATAAATGCTATCTCTTCCTATAACATGTTTCTGAAAATTGATTATTAACGAAGTTAAAGTTCAATTTAATTTGCAGGCTTTTTTTTTGGAATACCTTTTGCCACGCTAATAATATTTTAACGAAATCTCGTATATGGGGCTTCTTCGGGATGAGGAATATAAATTTGTAAACCGTTTTTTCGCATTTTGTAGAGGGCGCCACGTAGGAGCCTATATTTTAATTTGAATGGTCCCAACTTTTTTGTCCTACACTGTATGCGCATTTTGACTGAATATGTTTATTCTCCTAGCCCTTTGACATAAAAAAGGCATACTACGTTTGTTTCGATAAATCTAACCGTTTTCGAGAAAAACACTAAAATAACATTGCTTGCATGTGATGAATTCGAAATCATTTTAATTTATTTTCAACCGTAAACATAGCATAGAATTCGTCCTAATTTTTTTAGGAAGAATTAACTTATGCATTGAAGAGAAAGGACGTCACTTTGAAACTTTGATTTGAATGTTTAATTAATTGTTCTAGTAACATTTATTTTAAAACGGCACGTTAATAATCAGTTTTCGAAAAATAATGTTATAGGAAGAGACAGCATTTATTTTCGGTCCAGATTATCCCCTAAATTTTTTGCTCATCATTTTCGGACACCCTTTATATAGCCGAGAAGCAAACCAAAATATTGAGTTTCTAATATTATGACATAGTGTGATGCTTTGACTATGGAAAACTAGAGGGTAGGAGGCCGCCCGACAATGACAGCATTTTCAATTTCTGTCCCGGTTGTTTGGTTATAGTTCGCTAGTTGGTCGATAGATGCTCTCGCTTCGCAAGTGGGCTGGTATCGTCCTCTTCTTTGTTTTGGACTTTTACTTTTGACAATTGACATTTTATTTTTCGAAATAACAAATAACGTTGGAAGACAAAGACAAGACAAATAACGTTGTATTGTAATTGATTTCAATATTATTTATAATGAATAATGGTAAAATTTATAAAAGATAGGAAACGCAGCCAAATATAAGTATCTTTCTAGCTTCAATAGTTGTTTAGTTGCTCACTCCACAACCCTCTGTAGCTAGAATGTTTAATACCCTGTATTTTAAAAACCAAGCATCGTTGGAACTTTATACAGGCCGAGTTTGCTAATAAGTATTACAAAGTAAGTGTAAATTCATATTAAAGTCCTTTATTGTTCCTTAAAGAACTAATTTAAATAAAAATAGTTATCGCGTCCATAAGAAACTATTTATTTGATAGCCCATTTCGAACACGAGCGCCATCTTACGGTGACTCGTAAAGCTGAAATACCGATGCTAATTTGGGACCGAATACAATGCATTGCGATCGGCCTCCTACCCTCTAGTTCTCCATAGATTTGACCAACAAAACTGACCTGAAAAAAATCAATGTCAACGTCCTATCATAAAACTAATCTCACAATATTAAATTAAAAAATGAACGGATACCAATGCCTTGACGTTGTGTTCTAATTTGACGAGCAAAATTAACCTCAAACTATTGGTATTAATCGGTACCGCTGACATAACCTGGGGTGGACCTTACCCCTCGGAGACACTCTCCCACCTAGATGCCTTTGCGAAGAGCTCAGTATTATGCTGTTTCAGTCACTTCTTTTAAATCGACAATACGGATTGCATATATAATTTAAAGATCAATTAGGCAGCGACATTGGCAGAAATGATTTTGTCGCAATCAAAGTGTGCCTGGATTAGCCTAATTCTCTACTAACATAGCAACTTTATCTGCGAGTAATTATAATGTTTGCCAATGTAATTTTTATCAGAGTCGAAGTTGCCTGGTTAGTTATTAATTATTGTTTAAAATCGTTGTGCAACCCAACATTATTTAGATTATCCTATCACAACGCGTTGATTGTGAGTAAATATTCTTTGCCAATGACAATAATATCACAGTTAATATTGGCGTCAAACATTCTTCGATAATGAAGTAGCAAATCCGGTAAATATAGAAATAGATGCAAACGATTATTACAAAATAATCTATTCTCAAGGAAACTGGATTAGACAATGTTCCAGAAATATACAACAAATATAGTAGGAGACATGATATCAAAGCATCAGTTCGGCTTTTAGAAAAAAAGTTTAACAACCAACCTGTTAACTATTTACCCCATCGAAATAGCCAAACACCATCAATATATAAAAATCAGCCGCACTATTTCTAGATATACGAAAGGCCTTTGACAGTATTTGACATAAGGTTCTACCGTTTAAATGCAATGTTCTAGATGTTACCAGGTGTCTTATTAATATTGTAAAATATTTTTGAACAATAAGGAAATTTTATGGTAAAAATCAACAATCAAAATAATTTACTCCTGCAGAAGGAGTCCCACAGTCTCATACATTTGTTTGTTTATGTACGAAGCCCCAAGGTTCGCCCAGTAACTCACCGAGAATCTTCCTCTGGGAGGAGTTCACTCAATGCGATGATATACATTTACATTTTGTATTTCACCAGGCCCTGGGAAGTGGATAACCCTCCCCCCCCCCCTTCCTTGGTGCGCCACTGGGTTCGCCGTTTCTCCACAACTGTACTTTACTGCTATGATTTGACAAAAGAATCACTCATGGGGTCAAGCCAAACGTTTCCGATCTTTAACGTATAAGAACCAGGGAATACATAATGGCACATTCGTTAAAATATTGGAGTAAGGTATCATGGTATTTTTAAATCTCAGACCACAAGCAATGAAAAACATGACAGTTGCAGAAACTGCAGCTTTGCGTGCTATATAACTGAAATAAGACATCCACAAAATCCATTGCACAATCCAACACTTACAACCAATAGAGAAAATAATATCACTGCAGCAATGATGAAAAACTCAATGTGGCTAAAGGATCTAGGACGAAGGCCAATAAAGCACTTGGTAATACAAATAAAAGGTAGTTAATTGTCGTTTAAAAGTTGTGTGCACCCCCAAATGGTATTACAAATTTTATTTGTAAAAACATAGACAAATAATTCATTACTTATAAGTATATAATAACATTTCCACGATATAATCAGCTGTAACCTCTTTAGTGTCAAAAGAGAAAAAACGTTTTCAAAAATATTCAATTTACCTCTTATTCTTGTATATCCAGGTTCTATCACATCAAATATTCTTAATATCTCCTTGCAGATATTCTTTTTCCTTATTAATTGCTTCTCATTTAGTTCGTGTATTAAGTAGCCAGCAATTCGTCCATAAATCTGACTTAGGGAAACCTTGATGCCCAAACATAGATAGTGCGTTGGGTGGAGTACGTTTCTGTATTTTTGTAAGAAATGCTCCATGGCGGGTATATCGTTGCAGTCTATTTGTTCAACTTCTTGGGATATTCTAAAATTACCAAACTTTAGGATTACAATTACATACAACTAGTGATGTGAGTTGAGAATATTCTTATGGCATTTTTTCGAGCGAGTGGAATGGTCAGTAATGAAGAATAAAGCAATAAAATTTACGATTTCCAGCAGAAAAATTTTCAAAAATTGTTTGTATAAAATGAAAATAACTAATATATTCTATAACTCAAAATATATGCTTTAAACTTCTCAGTAGGTCATTATAATATCAGCCGCATTTTTTTTTGTATCTGTTGACTAGTGAAATTAAAAATTAAGATTTTAAAAACTGAATTCTAAATTTTTCTTATTTTTCTACTCATACGCGGTAGCATCAAAGCCAAAATTTCGTGAAATTGAAAATATAAATAAAAATTATTTGTATCGCACCTGTTTAATAATAACTTCATTGAGTGGGCGGAAATTGAATATCCGGGACATTGTTTACTAGAATCTTTACAACTCCAGGAAGAATTAAAGTCTAAAGGATTATCACAGAGTACCAAACCTAAAACAATAAATCTTTTATATACAGTGACCGGCAGAAAGTGTGCAGCATATGGGAAAGTTTTTTATCTTTAAGTTTAGAAAATTAATTTTATTTTAGATAAGTTCTGCATGTTCTTAAACCAAAATAACAGCCACTAAATCCGGTAAAAGTCTTATGGTATACGAGGTAGGATCAAAAATTTGAAATTCCGCTAAAAGTAAAGTACCTCCATCTTTCATTGTAGAATATTTTTTTACTAAGAATTATTGTTTTAATTTTAAAGTTATACCCAAATTCCAAATTTCCCTTATTTTGGACAAAAAAATAGATTTAATCGTGTTTTCTGAATAACCCTGTATAAAAAATAAATGGCCACCGAACAGTACGAAAATAAGATTTTCTGCAGACTTTGTTAGAGATAACCGTCGATCATAATTCCGATTAGTTTGTTTTCATAATATTATGGCTTTTTAAAATAAAAACATAAAAATATTAAAAAAATTTTGCGCACACCGTATTTTATTTTCTGAGGGAACAAGTTAATTTTATCTAACTGATATTTTTTAATTTACATTGACTTAAAGCATCTCCTAAATAAATTTTTATACATTGAAGTATGCATAGAAAGTTTCCTTTTAATGTATAAAGAAAAAAATTTAAATTAAAAATATATTTTGAACGGAATTATTGTTAATGTAGTCTTAATTAGCATCTTTTGTTTCATATTCTTAAGTTAAAAATGTATAATCTAATAGTTGGATTATCCTAAAAGTGTATTTGATAAATGAAAATAACCTATATTGATCCTTATTTTGCGTGACGAATAAAATCCGTTCAAAATATATTTTTAATTTAATTTTTTTTTTTATACATTAAAAGAAAACTTTCTATGCATACTTCAATAAATAAAAATTTATTTAGGAGATGCTTTAATTAAATGTAAATCAAAAAATATCAGTTAGATGAAATTAACTTGTTCCCTCAGAAAATAAAATACGGTGTGCAGCAAAAATATTTAATATTTTTATGTTTTTATTTTAAAAAGCCATAATATTATGAAAACAAACTAATCGGACTTATGATCGACGGTTATCTCTAACAAAGTCTGCGGAAAATCTTATTTTCGTACTGTTCGGTTGCCATTTATTTTTTATACAGGGTTATTCAGAAAACACGATTAAATCCATTTTTTTGTCCAAAATAAGGGAAATTTGGAATTTGGGTATAACTTTGAAATTAAAACAATAATTCTTAGTAAAAAAATATTCTACAATGAAAGATGGAGGTACTTTACTCTTAGCGGAATTTCAAATTTTTGATCCTACCTCGTATACCATAAGACTTTTACCGGATTTAGTGGCTGTTATTTTGGTTTGAGAACATGCAGAACCTATCTAAAATAAAATTAATTTTTTAAACTTAAAGATAAAAAACTTTCCCATATGCTGTACACTTTCTGCCGGTCACTGTAGATGTAATATAATTAATTAAATAAATAATAGATAATAAAAGTAATTTAGTAACTAGATATATGCTAGACATATTGGAAGAATTATGTTTTTAAGATATATTCAGTTATTTATAAGATTTTGCAAAAAGAACATAAATGCTAATATTTCATCATCATCATCATGATTATTTTGCAGCAAACATTAGTGACGAATTGGCATTTCGTCATTAGATAAAATAAATACTTCGTTACTTCTTCGTTTTATCCAAAAATCGTCCAAATATCCAACTTTGTAGCACAATTACTTGCCGTTTTACGTTAAAAAGAGTTGGATTTATAAATTAATTAAGTGCTTTGTGAGACCGTGGTTTACCATCGACGAGTATTGAAAATCAAATTGAAAATGCCTCAAACGCAAGAGTTTCTGCTAGGACAATCCGCCGCAGATTACATGAAGTCGAACTGGCGTCAAGAAGACTAGTTGCATGTTGTACTATCCGTAAAATAGCAAAGATTATATACCTCAATCCGATTCTGACCAATTAAACGCTGTTTTGCGACCAATCAGATGCATATTATACTGAATATACCCCGCATAAGTGGATATAACCCGGGCTACCTGCCACAACAATGCCAATGCATAACAACATCATAACAAGTTTAAAATATTTGATGGTTGCTATAGACCGTTTCTATAATAACAAAAATCCCTTTCAACAAATCAAGTTTTTGATGTTGTCAGATTCATGTCACATTTTTTTTAAATGGAATCTTGCCGATTCGGTAATGCTTCAGTCGAAAATATAAGAAAAAACGCTGGAAAGACTATCCCAGAAAATACAACAAAAACAAAAAAGTATATATGGACCCAATCCGAGAAATTCTGCGAAACACGGCAGTATATATTGACCAAAAATACAACTATAATACAGTTTGCCGCTATATTGGAAGACTGGAGTTTTAATATGAAGAAAAAAGATGGTGCTGACTACAAGGAAGGGGTTATCAAGACAATGTGGAACCAAACAGCCCAACTGCTTCAAGAAAGGTACTTCAATAAATACAACATTAAATTTGATCCTTTTAAAGATCCTGAATTCCAAAAAGCACGTATGGCTAGAAATTCTAAAAGAAAACTGCTTTAGGCTGATCCAAAAAATCACCGGAAAAGTGCAAGAGCACTAACCTACGACGAGTACAAAAAGATGGTAAAAATTTTTGACGAAAATAACCCCGATGATTTACAGAAAAAGTTCTATCAAATAGCGGCTGTGGAATTAGCATGGAGAGGAGGAGAAGCCGAGACATGCCTAAATACATATTTCATTCAGAAGAATATTATAGCGATGGTACAAAAAGTAATAGAATGGAATATAACCCAATCTTTTCAAAAACATCCCAAGGCGGAGACAAGAAGCTTTCAAATTCAAAATGGTTAGTGGTAAACACAAAAGATGCCGATTTATGTCCAGTTCGCCTTTACAGAAAACTAATTTCAAAAAGAGGGCAAAATATAACTACCCAAAGACTATTCCTGACAGTAAATCCAAATTGGAAAATGGAAAATTGGTACAAAAACTGTCCCATTGGAAAAAATACTCTTTCTAATTGGACAAAACAAGCAGCACAAAAAATTGGACTAGATACTGAGAAAGAAAAAATCACAAACCATTCCAATCGAGCCACAGCTGTCTCTACATTAAGCAAAGCAGGTGTGAGCGAACAAACTCTTATAAAAATAACTGGACATAGTAGTGCTGCATCCATAAAGCCATACTTGCAGATGGACAAAACTCATCACGAAAACACTATTCAAGGTTTAAGAGGTCACCCTCCAACTAATGGGTTGGACCAACACGAAGCTCCAGTCTCTTGCAGCTCGAAGAGTTTCCAGCAACACCAGCAAGCCACTACTGTTTATTATAATAACTGTGTGTTTAACAATAATACTTATAACTAATTTTCTGTTAGTTTTATTACTTTGTCAATTGTTTAGGTTTTGTTTCGTTTTGTCCGTTTTTCTAGTAGCTACATAAATCATTTCAAAAATCTTGCATTTCGTTGTATTTTTTCTTTTTTTTTGGTATATAATCTCAATATATACCACTCGAGGTAAATATTTTATTTAGAATATTTTTTGACATTTTTCCGCAAAATTGTCAAAAAATATTCAAAAAAAAAAATTCACCTCTTGTGATATAACTTATGATAATTCCATACTTTTTATGGCATTTAAGAAATAGGTTAATTTTCTTTTATGTTTTGTGTTTTCAGAGCTGCTATAGGGTGTTATATTTTTGACCCATTGGGTTCTGTGACCCTATTAATTGGGCTTTCTGTAAGAAAAATTATTCTACCCGACATCGGGCGTTATACGATTTATTATTATCTAGTTTTTATTGGAATTCTTACCATTATCACATTTCGGACATATCACAGCACCTGTATACGTTTCTAATTCTGTTGGATCTAAACATCTTTTACAACTGCATTCAAAAAATTTGTTTTCTAGAAGGTGTTCCCTCCTCTTTTGAGTACTCTGAAATATTCCCAAAATAGAATTTGAAAATGGAAAATTCATGTTTACTTACACATAGATATAGGTAGCTACAGTACAATATCCAGGTGCTTTTTCGAATTAATATTATTTAATTAAAATTAGGACCTTTCTTTTCTTATACTAGCAATTTTATTAATATGTAACTATGACAAAATTATATTTGAATGGATTTAAAAACAAACAATAATTTGGAGTGTATTCAAAATATATTTTTATCCTATCTTGCTTCCTTTATGCCTTGTTAAAAAAATCAGTTATTTTATTTTGAAATACAATTATTGCAAACTAATTTTTATACAGTTCATTATATGGAAATTGACAAAATAATATAGAACATAATAACCAAGTTAATCCAATGTGACCAGTTAAGTTCGCATCGATCGAGATGAAAATTAACCAAAAAAATAGTAGTCACGTGATTCGCATTATCTGTTAAATTTTAATTTTCGCCAAAAAATAATTCAAAAGTGGGGTTATTTCTGAAAATATCGAAAAAAAAGTTATACCTAGGAAATTTTTTTTTAAATGCAATTTTTACCACAAATGCAAAACTTCAGCTCCATAAGATAATTTTGATTTTTTACCCACCACTAAAATTTGTTTTCCACTTAATGAACACTTTACTGATGACACTGTGTTCTTTTTTGTCTTAATATTAAGGTATATTACTTTCAGACACAAACTACGTTTTCAAAAATACTTATTTTATAAAGTTACCTTATACAGGGTCAAAAATAAATAAACTTTGCCTCACATGCGACCAGATTTTAATAGCTCAATTTTGATTTTCTAGAAAAACACACATTTAATATGGCGCTACTTTAAAGAAAATGTATCTGAAATAAAGCATTGTGAAAACTAAGAAGTAGGTTGCGTTGTCTTATTTTGCAAAAGTGGTGCAATAATTTACAAAATATGGGTAAAAAAGCAAAATTATGTTAGGCACCTGAAATTTTGCATGTGGGCTAGAAACTGCATTTAAAAAACTTTTTCTTATAACTTTTTTCGATATTTTCAGAAATAACTCCACTTTTCAATTATTTTTTGAATAAAATTAAAATTTGACAGATAATGCGAATCACGTGACTACTATTTTTTTGCTTAATAATTATCATCTCGATCGAAGCAGAACTTGATGTCAAAGTCAAATTTCGAATAAAGCTATTAATTAAAAAAAAAACATATAATACGGACTTTACTGGTCACACTGTATTTTAAGGGCTGTATATGGATTTATTTTATATTTAGTTATATCCATGAAAGAAGAATTTGTAAAATTTAACGTTCGTGTATTCGATTAAAGCCAAGAAATAATTATTCGTAGATCATTATCAATATCAAAATTTATTTCTTGGAAAGTTTCAGCAAAATAAGTACCTAATTGTTGTGCCATCTGCAAAGAGCTTTATAATATTACCCTTTAAGTCCAATTTAGAACCGGAATTAATAAAAATTAAAAATAGTACCATACTTAATATTAATCCTGGTGGAACTACAAGACATATAATTAAGACACAAGAGGTTTTAAGACAATACCCATTAATTTAAATTAAAAATAATTAATATTAACTTAACTGTACTTTCTACATAACCATGAAAAAAACAATAACTTAATTTCATATTCTTTTTCTACTTGAATATCAAATTAAATTTTAATTTGTAAAATACTTTCTTAGTATAATATGATATTGTCTGTCAGAAAATTAGAACTATTACTTACTTGCAATGTATAGGCATAACTCAAAGTTATTGGATATCCTTCCAAAATTTTACTGGATGCCCGTACAGTTAGGACATACGTATCTTCTTGATCCGTATGATTTGTATTGGGAACACAGTCATGTGAGAGTAAAAAAGAAGTCGGGTATAAACCTCGTATATCGATTCCTTGTTGACCGATTTCAAAAGCATTCACCTAAAATAATTAAATGTACCTATGTGGTATATTTTTGTTATGATGCATCGATACTTTTTATACACGGTTTAGTGCATCGAAAGGTAAACTGTCTCGAAATTACTCAGTTATCTATACCGATTAATATGCCTATATATATGATATAATTTCCAAAATTTTTAGTAGATGTATTACTTACTAGAATATTTTTGTAGAATACATCATGTAATCGTTGTAGATTCATATTACCAACCTTTAATACATACCGTGCGAGCAAAAATTATTTGCATCAAAGAGGGCCTTGCATCGAAGGACGTAATGCTTAGCCGTAGAGCTTAATACCTGTTGGGTGTCAGTAACCACCTGAATTAACAATCAATCTGTTATTCCGTCATCTTTGACAGTCGTTACAAGTAATTTGATTAATCGCTAATTTTTCCAATTTCTTAAACAATTCACACAATGGGCTTTACGGAACAGCACAAAACATTCATGGTGGGTATTTTCGAAACGGGGTTAGAGTAAATGGTGAGTGGAAATACAATCCAGGTTTGTGCATGGACGATTTTCACGAACATTTTCCTAACGTTGCTGTTATTGCTGGGGTTTTTTATCATTGCCTGAAAAGAACCGTGGCTGTGTTTAGGGAAACAGGTTCTATACAACACAAAAATGGAGCAGGAAGACATGTAATCTGTAAGGACAGAAGAACTTGTTGCAAACGTTCGTGAAATAATGCAAAATACGCCAACAAATTGTATAAGACGCCGGTCCCAAGAAGTGGGAAGATCTTATGGAACATGGAAGACTATTCTTAAGAATCAGCTAAATTTATTTCCTTATAAAGTGCAATTATTAAAATTTTGTAAACAACAAAAATAAATTTGTATTTGTCTACTTATTTTATTACTCATTAGTTTGGCATATCATGTCATAATATGAATTTGATAAAATTTTTATCTAGATCGTCTCCATATCATTGTGATCTAAACCAAGCCCTACGTTTTTTAATCCAAGCCCTCTTTGATGCAAATAATTTTTGCTCGCACGGTATACCCAGTCTAGTTGTTTCCTTTCCACCTGTACTGACTATGTCCCTATACTATTTTTAAAACGATAAAACTTACTTCTAATATACCACATATCGTATGAATTTCCTCTTCAGTAAATTCGGTCAAACCCCAGTCTTTAATAATTCTATCCACTACTCTAGTTTGATTTAAATTCCACAATTCTGGAATGCCCTTCCTAATTACGTTGTGGCTTTCCATGTCCATTAGAATGTCGTACGTACTTGGATCAGTGGTTTTTAATATTAGACATCTTAATGGAACTAAAACATATTTTAATAAAAAAAATGGCATAACGACAAGGTTGAGTTTACAAAATGAAATAAATAAAAAGGTCTTTATTGCCATTGTTATACAGAACTGATACAATACAGATTATATTGTTTTAGTAATTTGGTAGTACTATACAATATAAATTATACCCAATGGAAAAGACCGAAGGTCAGCTGGAAGTATAAAACCTTAGGGTAATACACTCCCTCTGTTCTTTCCCTTAATAAGCATATAATGCTTAATTCAATAGCAAGAAATAGGAAATAGTACTATGAATAAAAAAAAAAAGCAATTAATTACTAACGTTTAGAAAATAATATAGTGTCCGCGAAAATAATTAAAAAGAGAATACTGTGACATATCGGACAAGTGTGTAACTGTTTTTTTTATATTGGAATACACAGGGATCCAAGCACAATGGATACCCTGGGGCGGGTAGACCGCGACGGCCGTTTCGTACTTGTTAGGACTATACGTGCAGCCATAACCCAAGCAATCCTGACAACTACGCTAAGATGTATTGAAAAGCCTTTTGCAAAATCAAAGCGGCCATCAATACACCGTAGCGCCACCACAGCGGAATTAACTCCAATATAATATAAAAGGCAGTCACACTGGTATAATCGAAAGGTAGACAACTAAATAAACCACGAAGTGCATCACAATCTAGTATAGGGAACGCTTAATGACAGGTGTAGAGAAATTTGACTTTACCTATGGCTTGAAAATGGATTCGCATATCCTCCAAGTGGTTATAGTTTAAATATGAAGCAGATTTACATTCTTGTAATATGGTACATTCGATCTCGGAGTGACCATGAAGTTTTTTGAGACCTGGGCAGTTTTTGGAGCAAACGGGCCAACCACAATTTGAACATCTAAAATCGTAAATAAGCTTATAAACAATATGAAAAATCAAACACCACAAAATACAGTAGGTATAGGTATTAAAAGATAATATTGTGGCATATCGAACAAGTGTGTAACTGATTTTCATATTGGAATACACGGGGATCCAAGTTCAATGGATACCCTGGGGCGGGTAGACCACGACGGCCGTTTTGTCCTTGTTAGGCGACTATATAGGGCAGCCATAACCCAAGGAATCCCGACACAGCGGTAAGATGTATTAAAAGCCTTTTTGCAAAAGCAAAGCGGTCATCAATACACCGTAGCGCCATCTCAGCGGAATTAACTCTTATAAAAAGGCAGTCATACTGGTAATAATCGAAAGATAAACAACTGAATAAACCACGAAGGGCATCACAATCCAGTACTGTCCGATATGCCACAATATTTTTTAAAATTATTTTCGCGGACACTTCTATTATCTTCTAAACATTTTTATGGCTTTTCTTAAAACGAATTGTGCGCATTCTAGTGGGTGCCAGCGTTGATCTGTTTCTAATCTGCAAAACGGCAGATGTATCGGTGAAAATGCAAATAGCGTTCCCTATACTAGATTGTGATGCACTTCGTGGTGTATTTAGTTGTCTACCTTACGATTATTACCAGTGTGACTGCCTTTTATATTGTAGTTAATTCCGCTGAGATGGCGCTAGGGTGTATTGATGGCCGCTTTGCTTTTTTAAAAAGGCTTTTAATACATCTTGCCGCCATTGTCGAGATTGCTTGGGTTATGGCTGCCCGTAGGGTCCTAACAACAAGGATGAAACGGCCGTCGCGGTCTACCCACCCCAGGGTATCCATTGTGCTTGGATCCCTGTGTATTCCAATAAAAAAAACAGTTACACACATGTCCGATATACCAAAATATACTCTTTTAATTATTTTCGGGGACACTATATTATCTTCTAATTTATACAGTGTCCTGAATTACCTGAATTCACGCATTTATTCTAAAATCTGGGTTATTATAAATTCTGTGAGGGTTACCTAAAAGAAAAGCTGGCGAAATGTAGTGATGATTTAATATTCTTTTGAATTAATTCTTATGCAAAAAATGTAATGTAAGAAATTGTTTGACATGAATGATTTATTTGATATGTGTGTCGTCTGCCCAGGTTATCTTTTGTTTTGTATTAATATCATTATTTTATAGCCCTTTTTCTAACATATTCATAATAACATATTATTGGACATAAATCTGATACATTATAAAGAAAATTTACACCAATTCCGTTTAAATAACTGAAACTTCAATATGGAGGATGATATTCCTGATACATACAGTTCAGTAACCAGTGGCGTAATCCGAGATGGTTCATAGGGTAATAAAAAAATAATAAACTGGGAAAATACAAACTCGGCGCATGCCTCAGGTAGACATATTAAAAATAGTCAAACTCGGCACATTAATTCAGAAATAAAAAAAAAGATTGTATCTATAACAAAATTTATTATACTACATATTATTTATATTATATTCATATACATATTAATAATAATATACAACATATTATAAAAGATAGCTGTATTGGAATTAATTCCGTAGTCTAATAATGGAATACTATTTTGACATATTGTAGTCTTGATAAAACATTATTTTTATATTCTGTAATTTTGGTATTAATAAAATCATAACGTTTCTTACTGGCTGTATTTTTATATTTATGTGTTTGGTTAATGCTATTGCATTTGATATATATTTCAGTTTGTACATTAATAAGTGAATAAAAAACAAAAATAAATAAAGAAGGATAGGTTTGGTACATAGACGCATTAAAATGCGAGTGGAACGATTCGCAAGCGTTGGTAGTTTTATTTAACGTAGCAGACGCATCTGCCCATAATACAGGGTGTCCCAGCCGAGAGTGACCCATTTTAAATGCTTATAACTTTTATACCAGTTGTGCTAGCCACCTACGGTTTACGCCATTCCTTTTCTCTTGGCATAAAGTTTTTTCTAGTTGGTACCAAATTTTGTCGACAATTATACAGTGGGAGTAAAAAAATTGCCGTTTTTCGACATCAAAATTTACAACTATTATTAATGGAACACCCTGTTTATTGCAACGCCATAATTAGGAGTCGTGTCCAAGGTATCCATGTACCAATAAAACATCGGACTTGTAACTTGAAGTTTTAGCAGTAAAAAATTAAAATAGAAATCGAGGTATATTTTTTAAAACTAAAATAGGTATAGGTACATATCTACCTTTGTACTAGGTATCCATAGTAAACAATTGTCACTGTCAGAGTAAAATATCAAATTAAGTTAACATTCATTTTAAAGAAAATGATTTATTCGTTAGTTGAAAAAGCAAAAACAGTAATCTTTTATATCGAAACCCGATCAATAATAACGACACAAAGAAGATTTCGAACTAGATTCCAGAAAAATCTGCCAAGCAAAAATGCTATTAAAAAATGGCATCAGAAATTTTCAATACATGAATACTTGGAGGTCAGGAGGCCAAAAAGGAGTATGTTTAATCCTGAATATTTAGACAGACTTTTAGCGGTCCATGAGATTATTGCAATTAATAATCAGAAAATATCTCTTAGGAAAATGACGGCTGCATTAAATTTATCTAAAAGTGAGTGCGAGAGATGTATTAAATGTTTAAAATTATTCCCTTATAAGCTTCAAACATTTCAAAAGCTTCGTCAGGAGGACTATCAAAAGAGGTTGTTTACTTGCGAAACTCTTTTGGACTTGTTTAGAGTTAACCCAAATACGCTGTTAATTATGTCTGATAAGGCTAATTTCCACATAGATGGTAGGTGTAACAAGCACAATTGTAGGATTTGGGCATCAGAGAATCCAAAAGCATTTAACGATTTCCAGCGAGATACTCCAAAGGTAACAGTTTGGTGCGCAATCTCTGCTGAAAAAATATATGGACCATTTTTTTTAATGAGCCAACGATAACAGAAACTGTATATACTGATATGTTGGAAAATTTCTTTTATCCACAGATAATACAGGATGGTATCTTGGATGAGGTCTACTTTCAGCAAGATGGTGCTCCACCTCATTATTCTTTAATAGCAAGAGCATCACTAGATATGACATTTGGAGCACAATGGATAGGGAGAGCCGGTCCTATAGAATGGGCACCTTACTCTCCTGACTCGACAGTTCCAGACTTTTATCTCTGGGGTTATGTCAAGGATAGGTGCTTTAACCCCCTTCCACATAGTTTGGATGATCTAAAAGGGAATATTCGTAACGTATTTGAAGCGATTCCCCAGGATATGTTACACAGTTCATTCAAACATTTAATGGTCCTACTTCATAAATGCGTGGAATAGAACGGCCAACATATACAGCAGTTTTTTTAGATTTATATTTATTTCTTTATTAATGTATAGTCAGAAAAAAATAATCAAAATCTGCCTATTCGCGTTGTAAATATGCTAATAAAAAATACATTTGCTAAAATATCCAAATTTCTATTTTAATTTTTTGCTGCTAAAACTTCAAGTTACAAGTCCGATGTTTTATTGGTACATGGATACCTTGGACACGACTCCTAATTATGGCGTTGCAATATACAGGGTGTTCCATTAAAAATAGTTGTGAATTTTGATGTCGAAAAAAGGCAATTTTTTTACTCCCACTGTATAATTGTCGACAAAATTTGGTACCAACTAGAAAAAACTTTATGCCAAGAGAAAAGGAATGGCGTAAACCGTAGGTGGCTAGCACAACTGGTATAAAAGTTATAAGCATTTAAAATGGGTCACTCTCGGCTGGGACACCCTGTATAATGGGTGGAAATTTCGAATAATCTGTGAAATAATTTTCTAGGAGGTAATCGGAAAAATTATTTTCCAGTCTGTCGTCTGCTGGCTTACTTTCGTAAAGTTCAAAGAAATAAAAATCTTCAACATGTTCTGGTTCCAAATATAAAAGACCAAAACAATAATGAAGCCACTTCCCAATCTCTGAATTTTTGTCTGCTAAATATCACCAAGTTTTCAGACGAATTATTAATTAGGAAATCTTCATTTCTACTGGTTTTTGATTGAGTTGGTCAGGTGCACCACTTTGTGCCGAGTTTGTAGTTTTAAAAATCTCATTATAAATGCAAAGGGATTAAGAGATTAAGATGTGCCGAGTTTGATGCCGCCCTTTTATATATTATTCGAAATGGATAGGGATACTCCAGTGGGTACCTTTTACCTGTTTGTATCCCTGTTGATGTAAATAAATTAATAAATGAACATGGTGACTATTACTGATATAATTTTACTAATTGATTATACAGTATGTCTCCGTAACTATATGGAAAACTTTTTTATTATTAATTTTACGAAAAAAATGTATTCTTAATAAAAAGTTCTGCATGGTCTAAAACCTAAAATGCAACTATCAGATATTAAATTATTTTAAACGTGTACGAGGTTTGTCAAAAAATATGAATTTTGCCCAAGAGCAAAGTATTATTTTGAACAATATCGAAAATTGTTATATAAAGTTGATCAAAACTACAAACCACGTTAAAATATGTAATTACACCCATTTACGATGAAAAAATAGGTTTTGTTATTTTTTAATAATTTTGCTGCGTTATTACATAATTATGATTAAACATTTATATCTTGTTATTATTAAAAACATGATAACGTTTTCGTCCGTAATAAATACATATTTTATGCATTTATATTGCAAATAAGAAAATATACATTCTAGATTACATGTACCTAACTACTGTACAATTAAATTTGCATTGTTATTGTACCGGGTGGTCAACTAAGAATGTCCGCCGGCTATATCTCAGAAACTACTAAACATAGAAACTTGGGGAAAAAAAAATTATGATTAAAGCGGTCATGAGAAAATTCTGGAAATTACTTTCAAGTTCCTCATTTCACCGCAAGGGGGCAAAATGGAAAATTATTTTTTTTAATTTTAAATTTCTCTGAAAATTCCCATATTAAGGTATAACTCTGATTACATCATTGGAAAGCTTAGACAATTTTGCATCATTTTGGTTTAAGGCCCGTTGGCGTACCGATCTTAATAAGAGTGGGGGAAGCTATTGAAAGTGTAAACATTAAAATCACTGTTACTTCTAAACGACTTATCCGATTTTACTAAATTTAAGCTTGTTTGGAAGGGAAAGGTAAGTACCTTCAATCGTCGTATCCAATGATACACAATAGTTTCTAATAAAATTGCTAGAGTGCGTAATTTGTATTAAAAATTATTGTTTTGGCAATAACTCTGAAACGAACAAAGATATCAAACTGCGGTTTTCACGACTTTTCTTGTAAATTTCATCTACTTTCCGATTATGATGTCATAAGTATACCGTATAATTTGAATTTTCGGGATAAAATCAAAAAAACTGTTATCATTACAAATTGCGCCCTCTAGCAGTTTTATTAGAAACTATCGTGTATCATTGGATACGACGATTGAAGGTACTTACGTTTCCCTTCCAAACAAGCTTAAATTTAGTAAAATCGGATAGGGCGTTTAGAAGTTACAGCGATTTTAATGTTTACACTTTCAATAGCTACCCTTACTCTTATCAAGGTCGGTACGTCAACGGGCCTTAAACCAAAATGAGGCAGAATTGTCTAAGCTTTCCAATGATGTAATTAGAGTTATACCTTAATATAAGAATTTTCAGAGAAATTTAAAATTTAAAAAAATAATTTTCAATTGTGCCCTCTTGCGGCGAAATGAGGAACTTGAAAGTAATTTCCAGAATTTTTTCATGATCGCTTTAATCATAATTTTTTTCCCCCAAGTTTCTATGTTTAGTAGTTTTTGAGATATAGCCGGCGGCCATTCTTAGTTGACCATCCGGTACACGTACGTTTTAAAAAAGAGAAAATAATTTTTTCATCGTAAATGGGTGAAATTACATATTTAAACGTGGTTTTTAGTTCCGATCAACTTTTTTTATAAAAATTTTCGATATTGTCAAAAATACAGGTACTTTGCTCTTGGGCAAAATTCATATTTTTGACAAACCTCGTATACGCCTAAAATAATTTAATATCTCATAGTTGCATTTTAGGTTTTAGACCATGCAGAACTTTTTATGAAGAATAACTTTTTTTCGTAAAATTAATATTAAAAACGTTTTCAATATGGTTCCAACTTACGGAGACATACTGTATATTAAATGTGTGGATTGTATTTTATTTCAAAATATATTTAAAAGAACTATTTCCGGTTTTGCCTTAGCAATACGTTTAGCGCACAGTTTTAGTACTAACCTTATTATTTTAGGTTCTTTTTCCAAATCCTTGTAACATCCTAAACACAGTATCTTGCAATCTGTGCAGGGTCCCACTACCAATGGTTCCTCGGATATAATTACTTCGCCGGGATTAATGTCTTTGTTAGCCACGATATATCTAAAAGATTTTAACATTTTTAATGACATCATCAAATGGGTATACTAATAAAATATTTATACAGTGACCGACAGATGGAAAACTTTATTATTATCGATTTCTTAGAAAATTTTATTCTGGATAAAAGGTTCTGCACCCGCTTAAACTAAAAAGGCTCATTAAAATATTGCAATTAGGTTTCAACCAACGTTAATGTTAGACAATAATTTCAGGATTTTCTTAAATTACTTTAAAATTTCGTTTTTTTTTTAATTATAAAAATTAATTTAAGTGTATTAGTCTGTTTTTTTTTTAGATGTGACAGACATTAACTTGTGTTTAAACCTAATTGCTCCAAAAACAAACCATTTTGGTATAATTTTTTAAAGTAAAAATTATTATTTTTGTTGTTGTCATAAAATGAAACGAACGTTTTTTTCGAAAAACATTGGGGCTCTGAAAAAGCCGTTTTATGAAAGTATTCAAATTCTTATAATCAATTTTGGAATGTATTTGGTTACAGCTTTGGTTTCTTCAATGACAGCGTGCTTGACTAATTCGAGAGCAAGAGAAGTCGGACTGAGGTATGCTCGCCTTCCGTATACTTTATTTTTAAAGAGATCTCTTTTTTTAATTTAAGCAGACACAGAAACTTTTATCAAGAATAAAAGCTTCTAAGAAACTAATAACAAAAAAGTTTTCATATGGAGCGAAAATTCTGCTGGTCACTGTTGTAAAGTCGATTCACCCAGTAACCGTGCAAGATGGCCGACATGTCATATGACAAAAGTCATATTCCAGCTAAATAAAATAAATTTTTGCATTTTCAATGACTTTTGTCATATGACATGTCGGCCATCTTACAGGGTTACTGGGTGAATCGACTTTATATAATTAATAAACATATACAGGGTGTCTCACGGTGACCGTCCATTAGAATATTTTGGGAACTAATGCGATTTGAATCCGGCAAATTTGGATATTGGGGTTTAAAGAGATGCTCTTTTCAGAGGAAATAACGGCGACCTTGTGCGACTTCCGGTGATACCGGAAGATGTCTCAAACTTGCTTATTTTAAATGAAACACCCTATATAATATACTTTTTTTGTATTCCTTTCTTCATTTCCAATAACTTTTATTAAAAATATTTTTGCCCTACTCAATCCGTTTCTGAGATAAAAATTATTTTCCTCAAATTTTGACCTTTCACAGGGTGTCAGCATTTGTATACGTATTATTTTCCATTTTTCAGCAATATTTCTCTGGAATAAACTCGGTATCAAAACGTTGATAAATAAATAATTGCAACTGACAATGACACGCGTCTGTATAGATGCGTATTCTTTTTTTATTTATCATGGCCTTCTTGCCAAAAATCAATAAAACTGCTTGATATTTGGAGGATTCTGCGAAAAATCGTAAATAAGTTCAAAACCATACTAGTTAGGTATAGGGATATCATATGTGGATAGATAGGAAATGTTATCGCCTATCCATTCAATGAACTAACAACATAGCATCGTGTTTAAAAAAATTAAGTATTGTTAATTTTTTGATAAAGATTAAAAATTGTTACTTTTCCACTTCCCTGTATATAAAATTTTATTTTCCGACAATACATTATCAAGCACCATACTATCTGATGACACAACCTAAATTTCGAGTTTCTCTCTTTGATCTTTGAAAAGATATTCAAATTTAGGTGACACTCTGTAAAAGGTCAAAATTTGAGGAAAATAATTTTTATCTCAGAAACGGATTGAGTAGGGCAAAAATATTTTTAATAAAAGTTATTGGAAATGAAGAAAGGAATACAAAAAAAGTATATTATATAGGGTGTTTCATTTAAAATAAGCAAGTTTGAGACATCTTCCGGTATCACCGGAAGTCGCACAAGGTTGCCGTTATTTCCTCTGAAAAGAGCATCTCTTTAAACCCCAATATCCAAATTTGCCGGATTCAAATCGCATTACTTTCCAAAATATTCTAATGGACGGTCACCGTGAGACACCCTGTATACAGGGTGTTTCAATAAAAACTCCCAGGCCAATTATTTCGAAAACTAAAAGCGACATGTAAATTCTGTAAACGCCAGTTTTTAGCCTCTATAATTGGCTTCACAACTGTGTAAAATATGTGTTTAAATAATACAAGATGTAGGTGGCGCCACGGTGCAAAGAAATTTTTTGATGACAGGAACTTTTAAATGTTGTCAATCTTAAAGATAATTAATTTATGGTCAAATTATGTCCCAACAAAAATTTTGATAAATCCAACATGAAAGGAGATATTTAGGGTTAAGTTTTTTTTAAAATAATTTTAACGAGTATTTTAATTATAAATATTTTTAATATCCTTTAGCACATTTTAATTTAATTTTAATAATGATAATTTTATTGATAAAACGCTCGTGTAGCTCTAAATTATGACGCCCAGTGACGTCTCACAAATAATATTGGCAAAAAATAAAACGCCACTGAGTTTTTGGTAATTTTCATATTTTTTCGGATTAAGCAACTAAAAATATCCTTTTCTTGTCTGTTAAATTGTTTTCATATCTTGCTTCGTTTTCGAGAAATAAAAATAAAAACAATTTTATTGCATATTTCTGGAAAACAAAAATCATCAAATAATTAATTCGTTGTATCGTTTGCTATTAATCGAAATACACTATTGAGAGTTTGCAGAACCGAATTATTATATCGATTCGCTACGCATGTATATGAAAACGGCAATAATTTTGAACACCTCATTCGACCCCTTTAAATAGTTTTTGGTATTGTTTTAATTTTCATTAATAATTTTGTATAATTTCTCATCAGTTCTTTCATAAAATTTAAAACATTTTTTAATTATATTTTATAATGCTTTAATATTTTAATGCTTTTAAACAAATTTAATGATTTTTGTTTTCCAGAGATATGCAATAAAATGGTTTTTATTTTTATTTCTCGAAAACGAAGCAAGATATGAAAATAATTTAATAGACAAGAAAAGGATATTTTTAGTTGCTTAATCCGAAAAAAATATAAAAATTATCAAAAACTCAGTGGCGTTTTATTTTTTGCCAATATTATTTGTTAAGGCGCCCCCTGAGACGTCACAGGACGTAATAATTTAGCGCTACACGAGCGTTTTATCACTAAAGTTATCATTACTAAAATTAAATTAAAATCTGTTTAAGGATATTAAAAATATTTATAATTGAAATACCTACTCGTTAAAATTAAAAAAAAAAACTTAACCCAAATATCTCCTTTCATGTTGGATTTATCAAAATTTTTTATGGGACATAATTTGACCAAAAATTAATTATCTTCAAAAACGACAACATTAAAAAGTTCCTGTCATCGAAAAATTCCTAGGTACCGTGGCGCCACCTACATCTTGTATTATTCAAACACATTTTTTACACAGTTGTGAAGCCAATCATAGAGGCTAAAAACTGGCGTTTACAGAATTTACATGTCGCTTTTAGTTTTTGAAATAATTGGCCTTGTAGTTTTTATTGAAACACCCTGTATATTATTTATATAAAATAATTCACCCCTTAAAATTTAATAATGAAAATAATCAATGTTCAAAAACTACAAAATTTAAATTGGAAAGGCCATTCTCCAGTATATTACATTTCTTTGAAATACTTTGTTCTTTAAACTTAAAACCATTACAATAATTGCAAAATAAAGTTATTAAATACATACACAAATTACCACATTTAGAACCAACTGTTAATCTATATAGACCGAAGGGGTAACTATACGTTCAAAACATTTATAAATTAAAAATTTGTATTCCAATTCACTATATTATTTTAAAAGAAATAAAATTAAACATAACACCACAGGAAAATAACATATTACATTATCCTAACACCTGACAATGTATAAATTATCAAACTATACCAGTAAAAAAAATTATGACGAAATAATAAAATATAACAATCTTTCAAAAAATATCAAAATAATTAAAAAATTGGCAACTTTTAAAAATCAATTAATGAGATATAATTAAATTATTCAATTAATTTAATTAATCAATTAACTTTTTTTTTTTGATTTTAAAGGTTATTAGTTTTTATATTATGTTGTCATTTTCCATATAGTGAACGGTAGAAATTAGTTTGAAATAAAGCATTTTAAAGTAAAAAAAAAATTATTTACATACAGTAGTTATGCCTAGGAAAATACAAATTTTTTGGTGACATACGTAAAAGAATTATGTAATTAGGGAGCCATTTTTTGACACGTTCAGGTAGGCTAAATTTAAAGTTTCTTTTACCACTTGCATATGAAATTGGTTACAACCTCAATTTCATCATCACCAACGTGACATACCTACGGCACTATATATGCATTTGCATTATAAAAGGAAAGTTAGGATTAATTAGAAATGGTATAAAATTCACGAAAAATCAAAAAAGTGGCTTGAAATAAAAAAAGGTATCTTTGTTTTTGAATTTTTTCTAGAAATATGGATTCCTTGTAACCAGTGGCGGCTGGTTAATGAAGGGCTCTGGGGCGCCGCCCTCCCTGCAATTATTTCAAACAGAATCCAAAAATAGTTTACTTAAAAACCAATAACGCAATGTATGTAAGCAATCAATTAAAATAATTCAAACCAAACGTAGCCCTATTCTAACGGACATGCTATACTCATAAACAAGCGAGTTGCGCGCGTGACACTCTGTCAGAAGGTTGTACTAAGCGCGGGCGGCGGCGGGCGACCGATTATCCGTCCCGATTCAACGCGCCTTCTCGATGGGTTGTCATGACGACGGAGGCCTGACGTCACCTACACATCGCACAACGAGCGGCCACGGAGAGCTCCAATTTTTCGCGCCCACTGTTCGCGAATCGCGATGCGACCTGTCGATGCCGTTGACTCGCTGACGTTTTGTTTATTTGTTTTGAGTTATTTATTAATTACGTTATAAAAGTGGAAAATGTCGTGTAATATGAAGGTCGCAGTGATTTACAGAAGCTTGTGTTTAGTTCTCTGAGCTTAAGTGAAAAACTTGAACTTGAAAAATGCTACAAATTGAACATAGTACAAGTGCAATCAAAATGTAAAAGTAAGGCACAGTTTACGCGTAAGTTTGACAAAGAAATATATAATAAAAAATCCTGGATATGCGGTTGTGAGGACAAAAATATTTTTTTTTGTTTCGTGTGTCTTCTTTTTGATGGGGATGATAATTGGACTATAAATGGGGTGCAGGACTTAAAACATCTTTCAGAGAAAATAAAAAAACATGAAAATAGTGCAAAATATCGTCATAATGTGGTAAGTTTTAAGATGTTAGGACAAAGTAATATTTTAACTTGTTTAAGTAGTGCTTATGCTAATAAAATTAAAATTCACATCGAGAAAGTTAGAAAAAACCACGGAAAAAACAGACACGTACTTTCGAAAATAATAGACATTTAAAATTTTTTATTTAAAGCCAGCGCCCCCCTGACTCGCTAGTCACGAGCCGCCACTGCTTGTAACCCAATTTATTCCAGTTAAATGATTTACCCCATATTTCCAGTGTCTAAATGTGACCGATTGTAAAATTATAAAACGACAATCACAAACTGTTGTGTTGTGCTATTATAATTATTAAATTTTTAGAAATTTTGAAATAATAAACTGTATTTTAAAATATTGCATACGTTTGCAACACATTAAGTGATGCTTCAAATTATAATGTTGAGTGATCAGTGCTAAGTTGACAAAATATTTTGAAAAATAAAATTTTAATGAGCTGAACGATTTAATAGCCGTGGGTAGGTGTTGTGATAATAACTCGTATTTTTAGATTAATTATTATAGATCATCTAAGCTATTTTATTTTTAAATTAATAGCTTCAGATGTTAGCTCCTCATAAATTCAGGAAACGAAATTGTACAAAAAACATTCGAAATCGGTAAATGCAGGCTCAAATATATTCTCTAAGATAGTGATATGCGATGGGCGGCTTGAATCATCGTCATCACTGAAAATCAAAAACGAAACTATACTCAATACAAATAAAGGCACTCTGTCTCGCGTATAATTGTAAAGATGAGTTTTTAATATCTGTAAATTAGAATAAATATGCGCCAGTAAAAAAATATAATTCGTTTACAATCGCTATAGACTATAGGCGGAATTAACACGTACCCCAAAAAAATTTCGTTGTTGTATAAAAGTTGCTGATAAGCATTGCTAACTGCAACTATATCAAGAAAACGACAGAGACAACGTAAAACATAACAACCAAAATGGCGCCGAGTCGGTTCTGGACTGTATTTTGAGAATGTCGCTAAAGAAGGAAATCCAAATAACAAGAGGCTTGTGCGCGAGCCCATACCCGTAGGGGCGGCAGGGCGTGTGTCTGGTGAGCTACGCGTACAAACACATTTTTTCACCCATATACCGGGTGTAACAGGATCATGGTACACCCCCCGTATCTCCGTCAGTTTTAAAGGTAATTAATTAAAATTTGGTATATCCCATATACATAATAAGCGGCACTTTTTAACCTACAAATAATTTTTTTTCACTTCCGGTTTCGCCGGAAGTGACACCAACTTTCGATTTTTAAATAGAACACCCTGTATATTATTACATTTTTGAATTTTGCATAATTTTCTGAATCCAATGATACTACAAAAGTTACATTTTAAGCGTAAGAAATATTTATTATTTAATTTTTAATTTTCCATTTAAGTGTGCCATGACGGTTCCGATATATTCCAGTTGATCCGTCTAATGCTAGAAAAATGGAAGTACCGTCAAAAATACTACATTGCGTTTTTTAGAAGCAAATAAAATTCATTGTAATCGTTTTTGGGGTAAAACTCAATTTTTCCAAATGGAACCATATTGGTACCGTGGTACCAATATGGTTCTAGTTAGTTAATAGTTAGTACTATTAATAAGGAATTTATTCATACCTGGTAATAACATGTGCGATAAATACAATCAAAATTATAGCTAAAAGAAAATACAATTATTTTGTTCTAATTTAATGCTAAGAAGTTACTAAGGTAGCTTTAAAAACAATGAAATAATTCAGATTGTCAAATAAGTATTCGGTGGTGTATCGGTGTTTTTATTGTGTATTGGAAAAGTCTTTACATTTGTTGTTATTTTTGTTCACCTTAGTAACTTCTTAGCATTAAATTAGAACAAAATAATTGTATTTTCTTTTACCTATAATTTTGATTGTACTTATCGCACATATTATTACCAGGTATGAATAAATTCCTTATTAATAGTACTAAGAAATGGTACCACGGTACCAATATGGTTCCATTTGGAAAAATTTGGTTTTACCCCAAAAACGATTACGATGAATTTTATTTGCTTATAAAAAACGCAATTTAGTATTCTTGACGGGACTTCGATTTTTCTAGCATTAGATGGATCAATTGGAATAAATCGGAACCGTCATGAAACACTTAAATGGAAAATTAAAAGTTAAACAATAAATATTTCTTATGCTTGAAATGTCACTTTTGTGGTATCATTGGATTCAGAAAATCATGCAGAATTCAAAAATGTAATAATATACAGGGTGATCCATTTAAAAATCGAAAGTGGGTGTCATTTCCGGCGAAACCGGAAGTGAAAAAAAATCATTTGTAAACCAAAAAGTGCCGCTTATTATGTATAGGGGATATCCCAAATTTCAATCAATTACCTTTAAAACTAACGGAGATACGGGGGTTGTACCATGATCCTGTTACACCCGGTATATCTTACCTTTTGTTTGCGCACGAGACAAGCCGTTACGAATCTAAAGGTAACTGTAGTATAGTAAAAAAATTTGAATACTCTCTCAAGATGGAGGTAAAGTCACGTGACACTCTGTCAATTTTGGTCTATTAAATTTTTATTAGTTGGCATGAATTCCAGGACCGGACTTGAAAATTATACATGTGATACCTTCTAAAACAATTGATACCACCGCTTTAATATTCCCAAAAAATAATAATTTCCTTTGAAAGTTTAGTTTTATAAATATTATAATTTAAGGTAGGTATAAACATGAGTTTTTATATGGTTATAAGATAAAGTGTCAAAATAGATTTAAAAACTATACAATATTATAATTATCCAAACCTTAAAAACACTCAATTAACTGAGAGGCAACTTTAAATAAGATTCTCGCACTCATATTTACAACAGATTATTTTTGTTTCATTTGTTCAGAAAATACTATACCTACAGTTCAACATAAACTGATTGAATACAGTCAGATATTACATTTACTGTCATGGAAATCCCCATATATGATAGACCCAAATATGGTTTTTATAGAATTTGTTAGCTATAATACGGTTACATTTCTAAACTTGTATGTAGGCTAACTTAATATTAAAAACTTTATTTTATTGCCATACAAACAATAATAATAGTACCTAATATCTAATAATAATTTCACTTATGTAAGGTACGTAGACCGAGAAAATAGAATTATATATTTGTTCGTTATCCTATTACATATTAATATTGTTACATTTTTAAACTACTATAGGCTTACAGAATGTTAAATAGTTTATTTCAACCTTACTATTGTCAAACAATAATAAAAATAATAACAATAATAAAAATAATTCCTTCGAAATCAAATAGCTTATTTTTAAAGGTTAATAATATGAAAAGCTGTTCTACCCGATTTTATCAACCTACCCGGTTTTGTCCAACTCTCCCCTATCTACTAAGTCAAAAAAATAATTTCTACTTATTTTTCTTGAAACAGAAAAAGGATACCTAAATAATGCAAAATGCAAAAATTATAGGCCTACATTAGAAACCTAACCTTCACGAGCAAACATTTTAAGAACAAAAATTTCAGAAAATAACTTTTCAACAAAAACGGCGTTCAGATGAAATTAAACTTATTACTTATCGATGAAATCAACTAACGAGCAAGGCACACATTAATAATTATGATCCCTAATGAAAAAGAATTAAAAAATTTTAACCTGTAAATTTTTGGACAAATGAATAATAATTGAAAGTAAAAATAAAAGGCTCCATAACCACAACATATTTTGAAAACGTAATTAAATGTAACAAAAAGCACAAAAACGTCATTCATTACTCGGTGTTTGGGCTTATTACGGTCCACTACAAATCTGGGGATATTATTATGTCCCAATATCAGCTGATTAATGACAAATTTCTGCTGTCATCTGTTTTAAAACGAGAGAATTCGTGCCGTTTACTGTATATACTCGGCAACGAACATATCGCTTGCAATTTGTTTGACATTGTCCACTAACGGGGCAATATTTTGGAAACTCAATCGCAAGCGAGTAGATTGTCAATCTGGTTGCCCGATAATCGCCTAGTAAATTGGCCCCTTTATTTTATCAAAAAGAACTTTAGGTATAAATACCGCTAAAAAAGAAACAAGTACCTAAGTTTTACAGATCTTATAAGAAATGAGTAGGTATTCCAATTTTTAAAAAATATGTCTAATATTGAACTGTATTTTTTCTATAAAAAGTTAAACAATATTGTTTTTATTTTTGTCTAAATATTTACAATTTTTGGCAACAATAAAGTCATCACTTAGCCTACCAGCTACATATGTTAATGATTTTACATATAAAGTTGGCAGAACATTTATACACACTTAAAAATCTATTTCCGTTATGAAAAAGATATATTAAAATTATATAGATTTTTAAAGGAATGTGTGTATGAAATATCCAAACCGCTGTATATTATATTTAATAAGTCTCTAAATGAGGGTTGTTTCCCTAGGATCTGGAATTCGGTTTTGATAGTCCCCCCCTATCAAAAAAAACACATTAAATATCATTAAAATACTATGGTAAAACAATGGTATTTTTGGCTTTTTTAGAAATTTAATGTGGGTTGGGAATTAAAGGGGTATTTCCACGCAGGATTCATATGAAGAATAATGGTAAATAAATGTGGCTAGAATATAGTGTGAATTAAAACCATAGACTTACACTGATATTTTATGTGCATATAATGGTGAGAAAGGCAACATGATTCTAATAGGGATTGGCACCATTGAAATGTAATGAAAATCTATGTGTATTTAGTGTGTCTGAATTTTATGGGGTTTTTCATCATAGCATTTTAATGGTAAAGCATGGAATTGTGGTGAGCGTTTATTAATGTGATCTAAATAGAGATTTACCACATCGTTGGTTAATGGTATTTTACGTGGATCTAATGGTCAGAATGGAAACGTGATTTTAATAGGGATTGACACCATTGAAATGTAATGACAATCTATGTGTATTTAGTGTGTCGGAATTTTATGAGGTTTTTCATCATAGAATTTAAATGGTAAAGCATGGAATTGTAGTGAGCGGTTATTAATGTGATCTAAATAGGGATTTGCCACATCGTTGGTTAATGGTATTTTACGTGGATCTAATGGTCAGAATGGAAACGTGATTCTAATAGGGATTGGCACCATTGAAATGTAATGAAAATCTATGTGTATTTAGTGTGTCTGAATTTTATGGGGTTTTTCATCATAGAATTTCAATGGAAAAGCATGGAATTGTAGTGAGCGGTTATTAATGTGATCTAAATAGGGATTTGCCACATCGTTGGTTAATGGTATTTTACGTGGATCTAATGGTCAGAATGGAAACGTGATTCTAATAGGGATTGACACCATTGAAATGTAATGACAATCTATGTGTATTTAGTGTGTCGGAATTTTATGAGGTTTTTCATCATAGAATTTCAATGGTAAAGCATGGAATTGTAGTGAGCGGTTATTAATGTGATCTAAATAGGGATTTGCCACATCGTTGGTTAATGGTATTTTACGTGGATCTAATGGTCAGAATGGAAACGTGATTCTAATAGGGATTGGCACCATTGAAATGTAATGAAAATCTATGTGTATTTAGTGTGTCTGAATTTTATAGGGTTTTTCATCATAGAATTTCAATGGAAAAGCATGGAATTGTAGTGAGCGGTTATTAATGTAATCTAAATAGGGATTTGCCACATCGTTGGTTAATGGTATTTTACGTGGATCTAATGGTCAGAATGGAAACGTGATTCTAATAGGGATTGACACCATTGAAATGTAATGACAATCTATGTGTATTTAGTGTGTCGGAATTTTATGAGGTTTTTCATCATAGAATTTCAATGGTAAAGCATGGAATTGTAGTGAGCGGTTATTAATGTGATCTAAATAGGGATTTGCCACATCGTTGGTTAATGGTATTTTACGTGGATCTAATGGTCAGAATGGAAACGTGATTCTAATAGGGATTGACACCATTGAAATGTAATGACAATCTATGTGTATTTAGTGTGTCGGAATTTTATGAGGTTTTTCATCATAGAATTTCAATGGTAAAGCATGGAATTGTAGTGAGCGGTTATTAATGTGATCTAAATAGGGATTTGCCACATCGTTGGTTAATGGTATTTTACGTGGATCTAATGGTCAGAATGGAAACGTGATTCTAATAGAGATTGGCACCATTGAAATGTAATGAAAATCTATGTGTATTTAGTGTGTCTGAATTTTATGGGGTTTTTCATCATAGAATTTCAATGGAAAAGCATGGAATTGTAGTGAGCGGTTATTAATGTGATCTAAATAGGGATTTGCCACATCGTTGGTTAATGGTATTTTACGTGGATCTAATGGTCAGAATGGAAACGTGATTCTAATAGGGATTGACACCATTGAAATGTAATGACAATCTATGTGTATTTAGTGTGTCGGAATTTTATGAGGTTTTTCATCATAGAATTTCAATGGTAAAGCATGGAATTGTAGTGAGCGGTTATTAATGTGATCTAAATAGGGATTTGCCACATCGTTGGTTAATGGTATTTTACGTGGATCTAATGGTCAGAATGGAAACGTGATTCTAATAGGGATTGGCACCATTGAAATGTAATGAAAATCTATGTGTATTTAGTGTGTCTGAATTTTATAGGGTTTTTCATCATAGAATTTCAATGGAAAAGCATGGAATTGTAGTGAGCGGTTATTAATGTAATCTAAATAGGGATTTGCCACATCGTTGGTTAATGGTATTTTACGTGGATCTAATGGTCAGAATGGAAACGTGATTCTAATAGGGATTGACACCATTGAAATGTAATGACAATCTATGTGTATTTAGTGTGTCGGAATTTTATGAGGTTTTTCATCATAGAATTTCAATGGTAAAGCATGGAATTGTAGTGAGCGGTTATTAATGTGATCTAAATAGGGATTTGCCACATCGTTGGTTAATGGTATTTTACGTGGATCTAATGGTCAGAATGGAAACGTGATTCTAATAGGGATTGGCACCATTGAAATGTAATGAAAATCTATGTGTATTTAGTGTGTCTGAATTTTATGGGGTTTTTCATCATAGAATTTCAATGGAAAAGCATGGAATTGTGGTGAGCGGTTATTAATGTGATCTAAATAGAGATTTACCACATCGTTGGTTAATGGTATTTTACGTGGATCTAATGGTCAGAATGGAAACGTGATTCTAATAGGGATTGACACCATTGAAATGTAATGACAATCTATGTGTATTTAGTGTGTCGGAATTTTATGAGGTTTTTCATCATAGAATTTCAATGGTAAAGCATGGAATTGTAGTGAGCGGTTATTAATGTGATCTAAATAGGGATTTGCCACATCGTTGGTTAATGGTATTTTACGTGGATCTAATGGTCAGAATGGAAACGTGATTCTAATAGGGATTGACACCATTGAAATGTAATGACAATCTATGTGTATTTAGTGTGTCGGAATTTTATGAGGTTTTTCATCATTGAATTTCAATGGTAAAGCATGGAATTGTAGTGAGCGGTTATTAATGTGATCTAAATAGGGATTTGCCACATCGTTGGTTAATGGTATTTTACGTGGATCTAATGGTCAGAATGGAAACGTGATTCTAATAGGGATTGGCACCATTGAAATGTAATGAAAATCTATGTGTATTTAGTGTGTCTGAATTTTATAGGGTTTTTCATCATAGAATTTCAATGGAAAAGCATGGAATTGTAGTGAGTGGTTATTAATGTAATCTAAATAGGGATTTGCCACATCGTTGGTTAATGGTATTTTACGTGGATCTAATGGTCAGAATGGAAACGTGATTCTAATAGGGATTGACACCATTGAAATGTAATGACAATCTATGTGTATTTAGTGTGTCGGAATTTTATGGGGTTTTTCACCATAGAATTTCAATGGTAAAGCATGGAATTGTAGTGAGCGGTTATTAATGTAATCTAAATAGAGATTTGCCTCATCGTTGGGTAATGGTATTTTACGTGGATCTAATGGTCAGAATGGAAACGTGATCCTTATATTACATATTAAGCGCTTTTAAAGCGTGTTCCATTAAGTGCTTGAGTCAGCTTAAAATTAAATGATTTATATGCGTTCGATATCAATTGCTGAAAAATCGTCTGTAACAGTGGGCATCTCATACGCTTATTTTACGAGAAATTTTTTAACATGCACAAGAAATGCCCGTCTAAGGCATACGGTTATACAAGTGCTAATTTTATAAATGGCGGCCGTCAAATTTTAAGCGGATGTTCGTCAAAGCTGAAAAAAAACAGCGAAAATTTATTGCTTTTCAACACCTCACCATCAGTAATCCTTTTATGAATGCCGGCCAATGCAAAAACGGTAGATTGAAAACCAAGTGTGTTATCTGGGCTGCTGTCGGTAGTCCAGCTTGTTAACTGCATGTATATATGGTCATACTTGCGTCAAACCATCTTAACAAACAAATACAGGTAAAAGATATGCAGATAAAAAAAACAAACTCGTAAAATAAAAACCAAGGTGTATCTGAAAATTTGTTTTACACCAATTATTAAATTACAATTATAAATTACGATATTAAATTATGAAAAACCTCATAAAGTTCAGACACATTAAATACTCATAGATTTTCATTACATTTCAATGTTGCCAATCCCTATTAGAATCACGTTTCCATTCTGACCATTAGATCCACGTAAAATACCATTAACCAACGATGTGGCAAATCCCTATTTAGATCACATTAATAACCGCTCACTACAATTTCATGCTTAACCATTGAAATGATATGATGAAAAACCTAATACAATTCAGACACACTAATACACATAGATTTTCATTACATTTCATTTGTGTCAATCCCAATTAGAATCACGTTTCCATTCTGACCATTAGATCCACGTAAAATACCAATAACCAACGATGTGGCAAATCCCTATTTAGATCACATTAATAACCGCTCACTATAATTCCATGCTTTACCATTGAAATTCTATGATAAAAAAGTCATAAAATTCAGACACACTAAATACACATAGATTTTCATTACATTTCAATGGTGCCAATCCCTATTAGAATCACGTTTCCATTCTGACCATTGGATCCACATAAAATACCATTAACCAACAATGTGTGCAAATCCCTATTTAGATCACATTAATAACCGCTTACTATAATTCCATGCTTTACCATTGAAATTATATGATGAAAAAGCTCATAAAATTCAGACACACTAAATACACATAGGTTTTCATTACATTTCATTGGTGTCAATTCCAATTAGAATCACGTTTCCATTCTGACCATTAGATCCACGTAAAATACCATTAACCAACGATGTGGCAAATCCCTATTTAGATCACATTAATAACCGCTCACTATAATTCCATGCTTTACCATTGAAATTCTATGATAAAAAAGTCATAAAATTCAGACACACTAAATACACATAGATTTTCATTACATTTCAATGGTGCCAATCCCTATTAGAATCACGTTTCCATTCTGACCATTAGGTCCACGTAAAATACCATTAACCAACAATGTGGCAAATCCCTATTTAGATCACAATAATAACCGCTCACTACAATTCCATGCTTTACCATCGAAATTCTATGATGAAAAACCTCATAAAATTCAGACACACTAAATACACATAGATTTTCATTACATTTTAATGGTGCCAATCCCTATTAGAATCACGTTTCCATTCTGACCATTAGGTCCATGTAAAATACCATTAACCAACAATGTGGCAAATCCCTATTTAGATCACATTAATAACCGCTCACTACAATTCCATGCTTTACCATCGAAATTATATGATGAAAAACCTCATAAAATTCAGACACACTAAATACACATAGATTTTCATTACATTTCAATGGTGCCAATGTCGGTAATAAAGGATCCTGTAATATTAACAAGGTTAAGCCAATCAAAATCGACGTTGTTCGGTTCTGTCACTCCGAGCCAGCACGAGGTGCCGTTTCGTCGTTTGTCGTTTCGTCTTCGACGGTCTTCATCCCTTTTTAATTGGTTTTTTGATTGTGTGTGTGTGTGTGCAATGGTGTTTTGTTAAATTATCGAGGAAACTTCAAGAAAATGAGGTATGTATATTATAATTTACACATTTAGTGACTACAAATTACATATTTAAGCAAGCAACTATGTAATAGTCGACAAAAGATGTTAAGTTTTCCATTTTATTCGGCACTGACATTTTGTCAGGAACGAGTTCGGAACGACCCGCGGCCATTTTGTTGCTTTTGGCATTATATGAAATTAAATAAATAAATTAACTTTAAATTCTTATACCTACTATGAATTTTACAGTTGATAATGACTAAGACTAAATCCATTTCTAAAAGAATGTTTCCCCGCTGTAGCAAAATGGGGGTTATGACAAAAGAATACGAGATTTAGTGATATTTGGTTGCAAAATACTGATAATTAAAAGTAAAAATGCCGTTTTTATCATAGAATTTCAATGGTAAAGCATGGAATTGTAGTGAGCGGTTATTAATGTGATCTAAATAGGGATTTGCCACATCGTTGGTTAATGGCATTTTAAGCAGATCTAATGGTCAGAATGGAATCGTGATTTTAATAGGGATTGGCACCATTGAACTGTAATGAAAATCTATGTATATTAAGTGTGTCTGAATTTTATGAGGTTTTTCATCATAGAGTTTCAATGGTAAAGCATGGAATTGTAGTGAGCGGTTATTAATGTGATCTAAATAGGGATTTGCCACATCGTTGGTTAATGGTATTTTACGTGGATCTAATGGTCAGAATGGAAACGTGATTCTAATAGGGATTGGCACCATTGAAATTCTATGATGAAAATCCTCATAAAATTCAGACACACTAAATACACATAGATTTTCATTACATTTCAATGGTGCCAATGTCGGTAATAAAGGATCCTGTAATATTAACAAGGTTAAGCCAATCAAAATCGACGTTGTTCGGTTCTGTCCCTCCGAGCCAGCATAAGGTGCCGTTTCGTCGTTTGTCGTTTCGTCTTCGACGGTCTTCGTCCATTTTTAATTGGTTTTTTGATAGGGTGTGTGTGTGTGTGCAATGGTGTTTTGTTAAATTATCGAGAAAACTTCAAGAAAATGAGGTATGTATATTATAATTTACACATTTAGTGACTACAAATTATATAATTAAGCAAGCAACTATGTAATAGTAATACTGATAATTAAAAGTAAAAATTTTACTATTAACTTTTAGGTCAGAGTATTTGAAGTTGTAGGTGAAAAGGACTCCATTGACACAACTCGAAGAATAATAATATGCAAATTATTAAGTACACCTTTGCAGAAGGAACTAAACTGGACAGGACGTAATAGCAGGATTCCACGACAACGCTAGAATAAAACTAACCAAAACCCAATCAAATTGCATTTAGTCCAATGTTTTTGGACATAATTCATTTTGATAGTACAGTGAGATTGGACTAAATTCATTTCGTTTGTCTAAGCGTTTTTCCCCTTTTAATAGCACAAGGACTTAATGCATATCGACTGTCCAAGTGTTAAGAAAAAAGATAGTATTTGACCTTAAGCATACAGCGCCACCTTTATCTCAAATATGGAAAATATGGAAAAAATGCAGTTTGTAAGTCTGCTCCTCAAGTATTCTTCAATAGTTTTTTTTAAAGTTTAACGTTTTGTCATCAAATTGCACATCATCACTATTTCAAAATTATCAAATTATCCTTTCTTACCATAACGACCTTAACATTTTTTTTTATCTTTAGGATTAAATCATTTTTAAACAGACCTGTGTTTTTTTTTATAAAAAAATTGTTACTAGATATTAGGTATGTAGGTACCTATAAAAGTTTATCTGATTTAAAGTTTTAGCCCCTTACCTTAAAGTTTCTGTGTCATTTTTATGCTTTGAGGGTGGTATCTAAAGAACGAAACGTCAAGCTTTAAAAATAAGAAAGCCATTGTGTAGAACATTAAAAACTGATATAACTAATGATTTTTGTTTTTTCTCAAGTTAAAAATTAATGCGTAAAAAATTCAAACCAAAACTAAAAATTTCGTTTTTTTCCCTTGGATATCTCCGAAGGTATTCGGAATATTTTCAATTTCTTTTCACCAGAATATTAGGCCCCAAATTATGCAACTTTGCTTCAACTTAACCTTATTTAAGATATTGAAAAAAAAAATATATTTTAAATTTTTTTTGCCCTAGAACATATATGTACTTGGTAAATAACCTTAAAATTTTTTGAGTTGTATTGAAAAACATAAAGCCCGAAAAGATACTAGCTTTCTACATACTCATTTTAAAAAGCTCATTGTTTAATTTTTTAAAAATTTATAAAATTTCTTTTGTAGGTACCACTGAAATACACACACTGTTTTACCATGGTTGCCCATTAAAATACAATTCATTTAAAGCATTCTTTCCCCACTATGCCGTATTAAGCCCCCAAAGAACCTACATACATTAGATCGCCTCATCATATTCATGGCTCATTGTTGTACCTATGGTATCCACACTGAATTCCCATTAGAATACAATTCATTCATTTGCCACATTATTTCCCAATCGTGCCACAATAAGCCCACAAAGAAGCCACATTAGATCACCATGCTGGCTCATATTCATTGCTCTTTATTGTACCACTGAAATCCACAAACTGAATTACCATGGTTGCCCATTACAATACAATTCATTTACCACATCAGTTCCCCGCCGTGCCACATTAAGCCCACAGAGAAACCACATAAGATCACCAGGATAACTCATCATATTTATTTTAAGATCATTGCTGTACCACTGAAATCCACACACTGAATTACCATTGTTTTCCCATTATAATACAATTCGTTTGCCACATTATTTTCCCATCATGCCACATTAAGCCCACAAAGAAACCACATTAAATCATCATTCTGGCTCATCAAATTAATTTTAAATATCCCATTGTTATACCACGGAATTTCATCAAAGGTAGGAAATTCACACACTGAATTAACATTGTTGCCCATTAGAATACATTTCGTTTGCCACATTATTTTCTCATCATGCCACATTAAGCTCACAAAGAAACCACATTAAATCATCATTTTGGCTCATCAAATTAATTTTAAATATCCCATTGTTATACCACGGAATCTCATCAAAGGTAGGAAATTCACACACTGAATTACCATTGTTGCCCATTAGAATACATTTCGTTTGCCACATTATTTTTCCATCATGCCACATTAAGCCTACAAAGAAACCACATTAGATCACAATGCTGGCTCATTATTGTTCCACTGAAATCCACACACTGAATTACCATTGTTGCCCATTCAAATACAATTTATTTGCCACATTATTTCCCTACCATACCACAAAGATACCCCATTAGATTACCAAGCTGGCTCGTCACATTCATTACTCATTATTGTACCACTGAAATCCACACACTGAATTACCAGGGTTGCCCATTACAATACAATTAATTCACCACATTATTTCCCCTCCGTGCCACATTAAGCCCACAGAGAAACCACATAAGATCACCATTATGACTCATCATATTCATTTTAAGAAGCTCATTGTTGTACCACTGAAATCCACACACTAAATTACCATTGTAACCCATTAGAATAAAATTCGTTTGCCACATTATTTTCCCATCATGCCACATTAAGCCCACAAAGAAACCACATTAAATCACCATTCTGGCTCATCAAATTAATTTTAAATATCCCATTGTTATACCACGGAATCTCATCAAAGGTAGGAAATTCACACACTGAATTACCATTCGTATCCATTGAAATATGCACATTAATATCACAAGGGTTACCATTACATACCTGGTTATTTCGGAGAATAACCGACTTCTTAATAACACATTAAGAACCACAGAAATACCATTCTCTAAAAAATCATTGTTACACCATAAATGCATTGCTCATAAAAAACCATAGATTTGCCATAGACTCCAAACCCCGTTAAAAAGTGCCAATACACACTTCGTTTCTCATTATTTTCCTTACCATTGAACCACATTGTTTTTTTATATGATTTCAATGTGTTTTTTTTGACAGGGCCGTCTTGAAGTCCGGCAATAGATGAGTTTTTAAGTCCGAAACATGTTATAAATATTAAGTGTGATATACCGTTGAATTCAGAATAAAAGGTAGAATTTACTAAGCATAAAATTAAATTTTCCGACTATTTAAAAAAACAAAGTTGATGATGGTCGCGGAAAAACGAAACGTCGGATTGAAAATTTAAGAACACCGGCTTGTAAAGCAGAAAAAGTGGCAATGAGAATGTGAAATGCATTTTGTCATATCTTTTTAAATAGAGTCAGAAAGAAATAAAAACGAAATCGGGAAAATTCGGTTTTTCCCAAATATCTTCGGAAGTAATCGGATTTTTTTAGATTTCGAATCGTGACTTTGAAGGGTTTAGCAAAGCGCAACTTTTCTCTAATTTAACCATCTCTGTATCTCCTTTGGTTTACGAGATCCCTGTACTGTGCATTCTTATATGGGACACCGTGTATAAATAGTATCATTTTGCCAACTTCGCGTAAAAGCCCCTTCACTTTATATCCAGTTTTCATCCAGAAAAACAGGTTTTAAGGCAAATTGAGAGTTGCCGTTATTCTAAAATTCTCTTAAAATTTCTACTCGTTTTTGGGGCTAAATGGGATAGCTCTATTTAAAAAAGGCCTGTTTGATACAGTACATTAACGCCATTTAAATTTTAAATTTTTTGAAACAGTCCGCTGATAAACCAGTGGATATTTCAACACCATTAATATTTTAAGGTTAAGTTGTATAGAGCGAATGGAAACGTGTTCACCTTCTCTATAATATATCCCATAAATACTCTATTTTATGGTATGTTCATGAATTTCGTGAAGTTGTCAACCACGGGATAACAAAATAGCTACATTATTGTGATTCTTAAAATCTACATCCTTCTCTATCCCCTTTGCCTTAATTCGTTGGATTATTGAACACGAAACTCCCAAAGCATCAAAAGCTCTCTAAAACAGATAAGTATTTAAAAAAACATTGGCATATGTTTTTCATGTTTATTATTATTTATGTTTTCACAATTCCTGCTTTATTATATCTACTTGCCTCGTAAACTGCGTTAAAGGGTAAAAGTGTCTTTCTCTTTGAAAATAATTTTAAAATTAATGCTTGTTCTTTTTTACAATACCGTGAAATTTTTGAAATAATGTTGATTAAAAATGTTACTGTTAAAAATGACAATAAAACTTGTTTGACTGGTAAAACTATACCACATTCATTGTTGACGAAAATTTACTATCTCACCTAGTTCACGAATGTTAGAAAGGTAAGCACTAGTCGTGACCTAACGGTCAGCGGTCATTTGAACAGACTTTACAAACGTTTTCTAATGAAGGTGTTTATTTATTGTGTTTTGTTATAGGTATAATTTTAAACTAGGATATTTTTGCAATATTTGCCACAATAAGCAAGCTTTTTTTTAATTAAAATCGGTCTTTGTTCTTTTATTAAAAATTGAATTTTTTAGACAGACAAAATTTACTTTTCTAGAATCAGTATGGGTTTCCCAAATCTAGAGAGAATACTGAAGTTGCAGCTATGGATGTTATTACTAACATTCAATTAAATCTAGATACAAAAAAAATGCGGCATTTTATCTCTAGACTTGTGTAAAGCCTTTGATAGTGTAAACCATGATATATTATTAGTTACATTATTTGATATAGCCATAAGAGGAAACATTTATCGTTGGTTTGAAAGTTATATAAAAAATAGAAAACAGTGCGTTAAAATAGGAAGTAATATTAGTTCCTATCAAACAATTAGATGTGGACTACCACAAGGTTATACTCTAGGACCAACATTGTGTCCCATTTATATCAATTCTATTTCAAAATTAAAATTATATGGACAAATTAAACTTTTTGCCGACGACACGACAATAATTATGTATTATGCTAAAAATTTTAGGGACATCCAATTAAATATCAAAAGAGATTTAAAAATTATATTTGACTGGTTGCAATCTTATAAATTAACTTTAAATTTTAATAAATCTTCGTTTATGTACCGGGTGTTCCACCTAAGGAGGTAATCGGCTATATCTCAGAAAGTATTAACACTAGGACTTTGGAAAAAAAAATATATATATATAATAGCGGCCAAGAGAAATTGCTGGAAATTATTTTCAAGTTCGAAAAATGACCGCTAGAGTAAGAGAACTTTCAAAATAGAAATGCCGATTTTCTCTTGATTTTTTTTTATAAAAATATGTTAAAAATATAAGCATTGTATTCTTCATAAAATTATGCAACTTTAAGTTAGAAATCGTTTTTTTCTATTTTCAATAATAAAGTGGTGGGAGAAGGTCAAACCTTTTTTGTTTCAAACGCTGATATCTCTGCTTTGGATAAACCGATTTTATTCAACTTGGTCTTGAAAAAAAGCCCTTCTTTTCCTCTACGCGAAAATCTATTAACTATACCATATTGATTCTGATGGGGGCCACTAGATGGCGTTTTTCGTAATTCCTCAATGAATAAGGATTTTCTTAAAAAAATCAAGTGTTATGGTATGACTTTTCCATCATATTTTATTTTAGACTTATAAAGGCTATTAAATAGTGGAATAAAAAATCCAGGTCCGTACTTAAAACCAAAAACAAATTTATATAAACCGAATAAATACCTAAATATAAATAATTTATATAATTTAAAAATTTCCATATTTATTCATTCTTTACTTTTAAAACAAAAAATTTCTAACATAACGTTTACAAAAGTTTATGATATTCATAGATATGATACTAGACAAACTCATTTTTTACAAACTATTAAAATAAACAGTAACTTAGGAAAACGGTCACGGTTATAATATAATGGATTAATATTATATAATATTTTACCCGAAAATATTAAAACATTAAAAATACTACCATTATTTAAATTTCATTTAAAAAAATATTCCCTAGTATAATTTTCTTTCTTAACGAGTTAATCAAACGTTTATAATACAAAAAGATTTTTTTTTAACTGTCTCTTTTTTATATATTATGATATACTTACCTATTAAGTAAGTAATAATTGTTAGTTATTTTTATATACTTATCCCTGTCATAAACTTGAGTAAAGTAAAATAAAAAAAAAATTATAAAAATATTTCAACATATATATAGTTTTTTCCGGAAAATTATAATAAATTTTTCAATTTCATTGTCATTTTTTGTCGCCTCATCAACTAAATTTTCTGAATTATTTATAGCGTTATAGAAATTATTTTGTTAACAATACCTATCCTATGTCCCAATTTCAAAAATATTTATAATATTATAAACACAACAGGCATAAATCTGAAACATGTAGTGAACACGAGCTTATATCCTTAATTAATTTTAGAATTTGTAGAGCAATATTTTATTTTCAAATATTTTGGCTAAGGCTTGCAGTGCATACAAGTACATCATATATGTTTATTGTTAATTATGCAACGAACCTCCAGGTGTTCATTAAAAACCTAAACATTTTTGATGGAAATTGTTTATTTTATTTGCAATGTAATAGATTAGCTATTAACCAGGTGTACTTGAGTATTTGATACTTTAATTAGGAAATATTTATAACACGAGTAAAAACAAACATTCGGTCAGTGAATGAAGAAATTTATAAATATGAATACAGGGGAAAAAGGAGCGTAGCATTTATAAACTGTTTACCATAAGTTCAAATTATTTTTAACACATTTACTATACAGGGTGTCACAAAAGTAATGGGACACAGAGCAACAGCAGACTCCTTAAGGCGAAATAATGGGATTTATTTAAACTTGCCTTATCCCAAAATTGATAACAACCAAGATACAGGGTGTCAAAGTTTTAATTTTGTTTTAGTTTTTAGCCATTATTTCTTAACGAAACTACATAGCAGCACAAAATTAAGGATTTTGGGATTTTTTGAGTTTTAGCTGGCATAACTTTGTTTAGGCTTCTTATATCGATCCGACTATTAAAAAAATAAATTACTTTACTTCTTTTACATCAAAAACGTATAACTTATTGAAGTCGCTAGGAGCAACCATTTTCGCGATAATCGCATTTCATATGTCCAATGCAACTAAGTACGTGGCCAAAAGCAACGGAAAATCGAGCGACGGTGAATTTCTGACTTAAACTTATTTTACAAATCAGCTACAGTTGCTTAGTGTCAAAGTTAATGTAGATACTTAAGGTTGATTTTTTTCTAATAAAAACGTTTTTTCTTATACGGAATTACTAATTTATTCAATCACAAATTTTATTTAATACTTAGTTTAATAACATTTAAAAATAACAAAATAGTTAGAAATAAAAATGATAACGTCGTGATAGCAATTGTTCAACATTGCAGTGGCGGCTCGTGACTAGTGAGTCAGGAGAGCGCTGGCTTTAAATAAAAAAAATTAAAATGTCTATTTTTTTCGAAAGTACGTGTCTGTTTTTTCTAACTTTCTCGTTGTGAATTTTAATTTCATCAGCATAAGCACTACTTAAACAAGTTAAAATATTAGTTTGTCCTAACATTTCAAAACTTACCACATTATAACGATGTTTTGCACTATTTTCATGTTTTTTATTTTCTCTGAAAGATGTTTTAAGTCCTGCACCCCATTTTTAGTCCAATTATCATCTCCGCCAAAAAGAAGACACACGAAACAAAAAAAAAGAAGTTTTGTCCTCACAACCGCATATCCAAAATATTTTATTATATATTTCTTTGTCAAACTTACGCGTAAACTGTGCCTTACTTTTACATTTTGATTGCACTTGTACAATGTTCAATATTGGTAGTGGCCGCCCTGCATTTTTTAAATCAAGTTTTTCACTTAAGCTCAGAGAACTAAACACAACCTTCTGTAAATCACTGACCTTCATATTAGACGAAATTTTACAACTTTTTAACAACTAATAAATAACTCAAAACAAATAAAGAAACCGTCAGCGAGTCAGCGGCATCGACAGACGACAAGTCTCATCGCGATTTGCGAACAGTGGGCGCGGAAAATTGGAGCTCTCCGTGGCCGCTCGTTGTGCGATGTGTAGGTGACGTCAGGCCTCCGTCGTCATGACAACCCATCGAGAAGGCGCGTTGAATCGGGACGGATAATCGGTCGCCCGCCGCCGCCCGCGCTTAGAACAACCTTAAGAGCGCGCAACTCGCTTGTCTATGAGTATAGCCTGCCCGTTAGAATAGGGCTACGTTTAGTTTGAAATATTTTAATTGATTGCTTTACATACATACATTGCGTATTGCGTTATTGGTTTTTTAAGTAAAGTATTTTTGGATTCTGTTTGAAATAATTGCAGGGAGGGCGGCACCCAAGAGCCCTTCATTAACCAGCCGCCACTGCAACATGGCCACCATTGACCTCAATACATTTCGCTATACGTTTTACAAAAGACTGTCGGACTTTAAACAAGAGATCTTCATCATTTTTGATCATTAGGAGAACTTATAATTTCTTGATTTAACTCGTTATAGACATTGGTTTTTAAATAACCCTAAATGCAGAAGTTCATTGGATTAAAATCCGGAATTCGCGCCGGCCAAGGCAAGGGGCCACCACGGCCTATCCAACGTTCAGGGAACTGTTCATTTAGATAATTTCGCACATTTCCGCATTGGAAAATAAATTATGTCGAGGCATTACTAAAAAATTTATAATATCTACGTATTGTAAATTGTAAGTAGAAAATTAATAACTTTGACAGATGATACTTTGTGTAACATGTTGTTGCCTTAGAAACGTCGTTGTTTTTAATCAAGGCCAGCAGTGATAAAAATAATACTAATACGAATACACAATTATTTTAAATATTTTAGCATTCTTGCATTAAAAATATCGAATGCGATTATTTCGCAAATGGTTGCTCCTAGCGACTTCAATGAGTTATAGGTTTTTGTTGTAAAAGAAGTAAAGTAATTAATTTTTTTAATAGTCGGATCGATATAAGAAGCCTAAACAAAGTTATGCCAGCTAAAAGGAGTGTGCCATGCCGTAGGCAGCGCCCTCTACTGGTTACACAAAAACTATAAATAATTTTGATTTACTCACCTCAAAAAACCCCAAAATCCTTAATTTTCTGCTGCTATATCGTTTCGTTAAGAAATAGTTGTAAAGAAACGAAAACAAAATTAAAAGTTTGACACCCTGTATCTTGGTTGTTATCAATTTTGGGATAAGGCAAGTTTAAATAAATCCCATTAGTTCGCCTTGAGGAGTCTGCTGTTGCGCTGTGTCCCATTACTTTTGGGACACCCTGTAGAAAACGGCACGAATTCTCTCGTTTTAAAACAGATGACAGCAGAAATTTGTCATCGATCAGCTGATATTGAGACATAATAATATCCCCAGATTTGTAGTGGACCGTAATGAGCCCAAACACCGAGTTTTGAATTGCGTTTTTGTGCTTTTTGTTACATTTAATTACGTTTTCAAAATATTTTGTAGTTATGGTGTCTTTTATTTTTACTTTCATTGAACTTTAATTAGTTAATTACTTTTTTTTAAAACCGACCAGAAAATTTACACTTTCTGGACAATTTTTCGTCTAGAAAATAACGTTTTTCCGATCGCAAGACCGGAAAAGTGACATTAGAGACAGGAAAAATTTTTTCCGGACTCTAATGTCACTTTTCCGGTCTCTAATGTCACTGTCACCCTGTTTTTTGTTTTTCCAATCGCTCTTTGATAATAAAAGATACCTTGATTTCGTTATTATGACAACAACATTTCGATGTATTGTCGAGTGACAGTTCGTTGATTTTTAATTTTGTTCTTTATGTCAAACTTGTTTCGCGTATATTATAAAATATATCGAAGTGTCGGTCTTAAAAAAAATATTGTACGTCACGCAACGTACGTCAACTCTCCAAGCTTCCAGGACTCGCCTATGGCTCGCCCTGAAAATGCTTGTCTCGACCTGAAAAACACTACTTTCCGGTCTTGTAACGTAAATTATTATTGTGTGGCCGGTAAGTACCTACAATTATTATTCATTTTACCAAAAATTTACAGCTTAAAATTTTTTAATTCTTTTTCATTAGGGATCATAATTATTAAAGTGTGCCTTGCACGTTAGTTGATTTCATCGCTAAGTAATAAGTTTTATTTCATCTGAACGCCGTTTTTGCCAAAAAGTTATTTTGTGAAATTATTGTTCTTAAAATGTTTGTTCGTAAAGGTTAGGTTAGGTTTCTATTTTCTTTCTCATTTTTATTATTTGGCAATATTAAAGCGGCGATTGCCGATCGCTACTGAACCCCCACCAACGTCTTGAGGATTATAGGTTCTAACGGATACAATTCGTTTTCGGGGACGCTGTTCTGCCTTCTTAATTATAGAGAAAGTGCTTTATTGAGAACAAAATGCGTCGCATTGAGAAGATACAATTTAATTCTTAACAAAATTGCTGTTTTAACTGTAGTTCATTATTCAATAACACTGTGTTGCTAATGGAACCGATTACTATTGATGTTTATGTATCAATATTCCCTAATTCTTTGTTTTGCGTTATATACCGGGTGTCTAGAATATAGCAAATATTTCAAAAACCAATGAATATAACTTTTTAGAACGGTTATTTGTTGTTTTCCAACTTAATGATCTACACTCCTCAATCATTATCGACCGATTCCTTTTCCCGCTGTGCTTCAATATCCCGCCTTTCCCCTAGTAAGCATTTTATAAAGTGAACTTTGTAAATAAGCAACTAAAATGCAAATCTCAATAAAACGACGTTAATGTTTTCCAGCTAAAAATTTTTGGCAAACTTCCCAAATGTTTATGTGCATAAAATTATTAATAAAACATTGTCATCTCAAATTATATATTGTACACAGTGTGGGTCGTTGTATTTTTTTAGTGTTGACCATTTCGCTAATAATAATTCTTCTCATAAAAGACTATTGCAAAATAATTTAAAATTATAAAATAACATCGACGCTTGAGAGAAAAGATGTTCTGAAGGCGATGAACTTTCCAATAAGAAATTACTTCGGTGGAATAATCGACCACATAAATAAATGACTTAGTATAGGTAAACCGTGGTTATAATTCATAACAGGGCTGGTCTATTAAACTATAAATTATTTGAAATTTCTTATTCTGTATTCCCTTTGACGTTTGAATCAGTTTTCCTTTCAAGCGTCGTTATGTTGATATTATTTTAAGAATGCGGAAACATACAGTGTGAGTTTGTAACTTCAAATAAACTTAGTAAATCCAGTGGAATTTTTTTTTGAATAATGCTTGGACATCCGTACGAAAATATTGATGCAGTGGGTCCCAAATTAGAGATATAAGGATATCTATAAATTTTTTAAATGATAACCCTAGTCGTAGTAGTAATTGAAGGGAGGTTCTGAAATCTAGCAAGTAGACCAACGGTGATCCTTTTTGCCTACCCCGAAGTTTTCCCCCAGTCACTTTAACCACTTTGGCCCTCGCCAAAACGTCTTGACCTCCTTATGAAGTTCAGCGTGTCGCTCCAGGCCAGGGCCGTGATTTATTTCTTTTGGAGAGCCGCCGATCCCAGCACCCGATGCCTGAGTCTTCCCAGGGCCTCGCAGGTGCCCAGAAAATGCAGCGGGATATTTTCCTCCTCCAGGCATTCAGCACTGATTGGGTCCTCTTCGACACCAATCAGTGCTTCCTGAGCTTGCAATGTACGGTCAGTATCCCAATCAAGGGATTTAGGACACATCGTCTTCTGTTTAAAATCCATTCTAGCTTAGCATTGCTCGGCCAAGCCATGAATTCCCTAGCTTGTCTGCACCCTTGGACCGTCCGCCATTGCTCCTTAGAGCCGCGTTCAGCACACTCGTTTAGTGTAGATCCAACCTGCTTTTTAGTTATCCCTATAGCCGGCTCTTTCAGCTCCATATCTGGCAAGTTCATCCGCCATATCGTTGCCTTGAACCCCCTGGTGTTCGGGGACCCAGACCAAGTTTACCTCTTCCTCCTCGAGAGTCTCTCCAAGGCATCCATGCATTTGCGGACAAGGTTTGTTGTGGCTCTTGGTTTACATAACCCTAAATTTTTGTGTCATGGGCCCCTAACTTATCTAACCAGTGGCGAATCTAGGATTTTAGTTTGGGGAAGCAAATGTTGCTGGCGAAATTTTTTTTGGACCAATTTGTCAAGAAATATCTCAGTATCTCAGGGTGGGAAAAACGCAACTCTAGGGGGGAGGAGGACAATATGGTTAAACCACCATCTATTAATAAGCAGACTGTGCCGGTAGTTCAACTTAGCAACAATACTGGAATTAAACCTAAAACAAATGGAATCAATTGATTTTATGTTATTGATTACGTCTCTACAAGATATTGGAAATGGCTTATTATGAAAGGTATGTAGAAGATGATACCACGAGCTACTGAAGCTAAGATATGAGGATCTAGCCCAATTTACCTTAGTCCAAAAGTTGATAGTTTCAAAGTTATTATTTTTTTCAACTTTTTTGTTAAGTACATCTCAAGCTTCATAACTTTTTTGTGCCTCTATGTATTCAATTTCTAGTTAAAAATTCTTTTATCTTGGTATATTTGTGTCCAAAAAAGCTATTAAACAAAGATATACCTAATAGGTGTCTCTTCGAGTAGCAGTTTCTAAGATAATCGAATTTAAATGTCGACCAACCATCCGACTCTAATTTTTTTTTTCGCATTTATAGTACTTATTTAACTGTTTAATTTCGCAGAATAAAAAAGGGTTAAAATAAAGTCTGGATGAATGAAATGAAAATATTTATTGCAGGAATTAAATATTATGATTTGCAATAGCTTTTAGTCTGAGGAAAAACTCTGGTTACAGTTAACAAATGGATTTATTTGGGCAATATTCCTTTGAAATAAAGTTAATAAATTAATATGGTCCCTTGCATATAAAGATATCGACTTTTTATTCTTAAAGAAAATATTTGTAAACAAAATTTATTTTTATTGTACCTATCCTATACCGTGCGAGCAAAAATTATTTGCATCAAAGAGGGCTTGGATTAAAAAACGTAGGGCTTGGTTTAGATCACAATGATATGGGGACGATATATTTAACCAAATCTAGGTTAAAATTTTGTCAAATTCATAATATAACATGATACGCCAAACTAATGAGTAATAAAATAAGTAAACAAATATAAATTTATTTTTGTTGTTTACAAAATTAACAAAGTAAGAATATACAGAAAGAAAAAGAAAAAGAATTACATAAATTGCTGAAATTAGCCACCGCCATGCTCCAAGCATAAATTCACACGTCTTTTCATATTTTCAAAAGTGTTGACCAGCATCTCTGGAGAGATGTTACCACATTCTTATTCTTGGATAATCCTTTCTTGTAATTGTTTTAAATTTGCAACTGGTGTTTTAAAAATAGTGTTCTTTAAATGAGGAAAAACGAAGTAATCCGTAACCGTTAAACAAGGTGATCTAGGTGGGAATTCAATGTCTGATCGAAAACTGATCAATTTGTCGTCGAAAAAATTGCGTAGTAAGTATGTAGTTAATAGTTTCGGCGGCTGTATGGGTGGTTGCACCGTCCTGTTGAAAATATTCAAAACGTAGTTCGTCGTCAAGTAATTGCTCCACAAATGGATTCAAAAATTGTCTCTATACCGCTGTGCTGTAACTGTGTCATGGAAAAAAATAGGACCAACAATTCTTCTTCGGAAAACAGCTAATCAGACACCAATTTTTTGAGGGTGTACTAAAAAAAAAATGGGGATTTTCACTACTCCACATGCGTGTATTCGGAGAATTCACATAACCGGAGAGGTGGAACCAGTCTTCATCCGAAAAAAATGTCAGGTCTAATTAATTTCTTTTGCGTCTTTTAAAATCTGCGGCTTTTATTTTTTGGAATACTTGCACTTTATAAGGAAATAAATTTATCTGTTTCTTAAGAATAGTCCTGCATGTTCCATAAGATCTTCCCACTTCTTGGGACAGGCGTCTTATACAATTTGTTGGCGTATTTTGCATTATTTCACGAACGTTTGCAACAAGTTCTTCTGTTCTTACAGATGGTCTTTCTGCTCCTTTTTTGTGTGGTATAGAACCTGTATCCCTAAACACAGCCACGGTTCTTTTGATGCCAAAATTTTTGCTCGCACAGTACCTATAACTGCACCTCTATTTTAGAATTGTATTTAATTTGTTATCATTAAAGTTATATTTATTTACCAATTCATAAAAAAATAATTCTTAGGAATAAAGTAATATTTTTTTGTTGATATTTTAGTCCTGTAATAATAAGCAGTTCCGATGTCCGATTTCCCACTTAAAATTTCTCAAAACCCTTAAGGCTTAGGAAGCTCATATGTTGCAGAATATTTTTCTTGTGGCACAATTACAGTTGATTTTTCTACGGGGTATACCCTAGTAATTGTACAGGGTATTAAGGAATGTCACGTAGATATTTATGAAAATGATAGTGCTCCTAAAGATAGAAAAAAATAACTTATTAACATGTAGTCATCAAGGCTTCATTTTCATATATAGGGTATCAAAATTTTATTTTTTTCGTTTTTTTTTGTTTTTCTCATATTTTTCAAGATAATTATTTCCAAATTGGTTCAATAAACAGTGTTTGGGATTTGACAACTGACGTTTTAATAAGGGTTTAAGTATACGTAACAACATGCCAAAAATTCTTCCAAACCTCATTAAATTTAGTACGTCCTTCGTATTGAAAACATTGCGGATTGGTTAACTTTAAAACAAATAACATTTTTCGTATTTTCGTATGCTAGAGCATATTTGTACTACCTTAGTTTTTATTTTCTACCAAAGCCAATGACTTTAACGACCGCCAGAACCAGCTTTATCCTAGCCCGCCAAAGTTAAACAAGATGCGCGGGTAATAAAACTAAAATAAAAATGTATCTATTGTTCTGCCAACAACAGCTCAAAGGAAACTTAGAATAATAGACACATACAATATACTGTATATTTTCGTAATTATACAGTGCGTTTTTCTTGAAATGCAGATCAAATATAATGCAAACAGATAAAAAATATTTTACTAGATTTGGTAAGCAATTAGTTTCCCAAAAACCATTTTAAATATTACAAATTAATTTAAATATTATCTGTTTCATAGTGTTAATTTAAATTTTTTTAGTTTTTTCTGAAAGTCGGAATAATTTTTTATACTTTATTGGGCGCGTCTTTTTCATTAAATTTTGTGATTTATTTATACAGGTGATTACGAAAATGACTTATTATATTTAAACCCGTAAATCCTGATATACAGTGTGTGTATAAAGTCTGGAAACAGCTTAATAACATCACAATTTACTGGCCGATTTAAACCAAATTTGGTACAGTTGTGTAAGAGGATCTAACGCACCGAATGACGATATTGGCGTTGTTGCCAGCTTTTTAGTTTGTCTGGAATTCGAACGAATTTTATATTTTTAAATATAACACCCAGTATATTTTTACATTTTTAAATTCCACATAAAATTATAATTATTTTTTATTAAATGCATTATTAGTCTATACTTCATATTTTCCGAGATATTGACTCTCGAAAAGTGACATTTTTGAATTTTGACAGCTTATAACCTTCTAACAGTACGTCTTAGAGCAAAACGGCTTACATGTCCCTATCTTCAATTTTTATTATCTTCCCAAAAAAAGCAACTTCCAGTTAAACCGGAACAACTATATTTCCTGCTTTCGAGTTACATCCGGTTTAACAGGAAGTTGATTTTTTTGGGAAGATAATAAAAATTTAAGATAGGGACATGTAAGCCGTTTTGCTCTAAGACGTACTGTTAGAAAGTTATAAGCTGTCAAAGTTCAAAAATATCACTTTTCGAGAGTCAATATCTCGGAAACTATGAAGTATAGACCAATAATGCATTTAATAAAAAATAATTATAATTTTATGTGGAATTTAAAAATGTAAAAATATACTGGGTGTTATATTTAAAAATATAAAATTCGTTCGAATTCCAGACAAACTAAAAAGCTGGCAACAACGCCAATATCGTCATTCGGTGCGTTAGATCCTCTTACACAACTGTACCAAATTTGGTTTAAATCGGCCAGTAAATTGTGATGTTATTAAGCCGTTTCCAGACTTTATACACACACTGTACATACAGGGTGGAATTTTTAATTGGAATAAATTTAGTATTAGGAAGCCTAATTATTTGCTGAAAAAATACAGAACTACGGCTGAGTATATTTTTAGTTTGGCTTCTTTTTTTCGTGTTTTCATGAAATTTAGCCCTCTTTTTGGGGTGGAAACTTTTTTTTTCAAATGTAAAGGTAGGTTTTGTGACAGCTCGTTGAATAGGGCATATAAAGGGAATACGACCCACTTTTACATTTCGGTAATCTAGAAAACCAGAAAAAAAAACTGGTCGTTTTAGCAGCAATCCATACTATAATTTGGGCTCTGTCAGCGCAGGCAGTTTAAAAAAAAAGATACATGATATTGATTGTTTGTTCTGAATGCCGCATTCCAATGGTCACCTATTTTCGGTTTAGAAGAAGTGAATATTTAACTGTTGTAGTATTTTGTGCTGTTTTAACCAATATTTTATAGTAGTCGGAGTGCTAGTAATACCCGTTTCATGAAGTGTTTGATGCACTTCAAAATTTTGTGTCATAGTATCTACTGGATAGATGAGCAGGTAAGCAAGTGTTGGCTAGCTCTACCTGGGGACACAAGGTACTGCGCATAGGAGAAAGGTGTCCAAAAATTTTGCCCAAAAAAAGTGTTTGTTTCAGAGGCCAACAAACAGAAATCAAAATTTAAAATGACACAAAACACAAAAATTAATAAGGCAGACACTTTTGAGGGGGTTAACATTTAATAAAAACACCCCCAAGTTGTTTTTTTAAAAATACAAAATGAAGTGTTTGATGCACGCTGACATTTTAACAGTGTCTTAATTACATTTAATAAAAAATAATTACAAAAAGGCAGACACTTTTTTTGGGGAGATACAGGGTGTTAACATTTTAATTAAAAAAATATTTTTTCATTGTCATTTTCAAACCACTCTAGATATTTTTATGAAATTTGGTACACGTCTTTTGAGCATCGAAAGGCATTTTTTGGTGTGAAATAATTTTTTAAAATTTTAGCAGTGGCGTCCGTGCAGGGCTTGCATTTAATATTTTTGAAGAAAAAAATGGTGCGCCACTGCTTTTTCTTTAAATAAAAATTATTTTTGAATTTCGCGTCTAATTTACAGCAAATTCGGTCTCTTGACTTATTTTTTTACGGTGCACCGTTTTCGAGTAAAAAATAAAAATCATTTTAATGCACATTCCTGGAAACACATAACCCATTTAATTAACAAGGGTTAGGTTTAACAACAGTTTAGAACATTTAGGTTTTAATAATTCTCGGAAATATTCGATGATCAGGCTTCTCTCGCATTTCCATTTTCAAGACCATAGATAAAATGCATCTCAGCCATTTCAGAATTCGTCAAAATTGCCATGGTAAAACAATACTGTAACGAATATCTAAAACACTTTTAAACGTTACAAACTCTAATTTGTACACAACTTACGATTTAAAAATTAAAATGTAACGTGTCAGAAATAATAAAAACAAAAATTATCCAAACAACGCCATAGCCTATTGGGCCATTTTCAAAGAAATAAGTTTCGTTTAGGTAATTAAATAAATTGTTTTTAAGGTGGGAGAATCAACATGCTTGCCAACCTATAACCTATTTAGCGTATATTTATTTAATTTTTCTAGCTTTTACACAAAATTTCAATAAAATCATTATTGTCTTTATATTTTATAGCTAATAATTGACATATACAATAAATATCAAGGAATTTCATTAAATATTTTAGGAGAATTGTATAGCGAAAAATATCGGGTAAGATTTTTTTTAACATTATTATGTCATTCTTCTTTCACTATACAATTCTTCCAAAATTAGCAATAAAATAAATTGATATTTTTGTAATATGTCAGATATTACCTAAATATTGTAACGAGGATATTGATTTTATTTAAATGTTAGTTAATCCAATAATAAACTAAAAAAAGCAACGCAAAATAGGTTATAGGTTGGCAATAGATGGAATGACGTTGAGAATTCCACCTGTTAATGGTAATTAAATGGGTTATGTGTTTCTAGGCATGTACATTAAAATGATTTTTATTTTTTACTCGAAAACGGTGCACCCTAAGAAAATAAGTCAAGAGACCGAATTTGCTCTAAATTAGACGAGAATTTCAAAAATAATTTTTATTTAAGGAAAAAGCAGTAACGCACCATTTTTTTTCTTAAAAAATATTAAATGCAAGCCTCGCACGGACGCCACTGCTAAAATAAAAAAAAATTATTTTACACCAAAAAATGCCTTGCGATGCTTAAAAGACGTGTACCAAATTTCATAAAAATATCTAGAGTGGTTTGAAAATAGCAATGAAAAAATATTTTTTTAATTAAAATGTTAACACCCTGTATCTCCCCAAAAAAAGTGTCTGCCTTTTTGTAATTATTTTTTATTATATGTAATTAAGACACTGTTAAAATGTCAGCGTGAATCAAACACTTCATTTTTTATTTAAAAAGAACAACTTGGGGGTGTTTTTATTAAATGTTAACTCCCTCAAAAGTGTCTGCCTTATTAATTTTTGTGTTTTGTGTCATTTTAAATTTTGATTTCTGTTTGTTGGCCTCTGAAACAAACACTTTTTTTGGGCAAAATTTTTGGACACCTTTCTTCTATGCGCAGTACCTGGTGTCCCCAGGTAGAGCTAGCCAACACTTGCTTACCTGCTCATCTATCCAGTAGATACTATATGACACAAAATTTTGAAGTGCATCAAACACTTCATGAAACGGGTGTTACTAGCTCTTGGACTATAGTAAAAAGTATTGTTGCCATACTAAAATTGGTTATTTAACTGAATCACACAAAATCGAAATTTTAATTATGATTGGCTTTAGCGGCAGATTGCATACACAAACTGAAATAGCAGGTTTATTTCACGAAGCACAACCCTGATCTACCACCAATTTCCCAAGACACCATCAGCAAAATTGACAGACGCTATCTTGAAGTGGGCCACGTCAGGGACATACCAAGAATAGCTAAAGCTAAATTTGAGAAAAATCGAGTTTTTGAGTGCGGAAACAAGCAAAATTTAGAAAACTTAATACCATTCACTTTTAAATAGTGTGCTTGGTTTTCAAGAAATTTAATTCTTAAAGTCCGGCTGTCCGAAAAATGGGTGAAAAATGAGATTTTCAACTTGACTTTCTAGATTAATAAGAACATTTCGAGACTATTTATTGTATGGAATACCTATGCTGAACCTTGTTCTAATTTTATTGATCAACATTTTTGCACAAAAAAATGTTTCAGAAATAATTGTAATCTCGATTTTAAAGATGGCGTGCCGACATTGCTTGAGGTAGTGGATGAAGACACGCAATTAAACGTTTTACTTGCTCTTCAAGAAAATCCCATTACCCCAGTTCGGCAACTTACAAGAGAAAATAACAACAAGCCATACGTCTCATTCAAGTTGGTGAAATCATAATAATACCCAATACGTTTTTATAAAATATGTACAAGAATTACTGAAAGATAACCAGGACCGCTGTCTTCAGTTTTGTGAAGTGATGATGAATGCATTTGATTAGCCTTTAATAGATTTGGGCTTGATCCTTATTACAGATGAGTGTACTTCTGTACTAAATGGTGAAGTCAATAAACAGAACTGTCGATATTGGTCCGCAGAAAATCCACGTTGGATGCGAGAAACACACACCCAGCAGCAGACTGATATGGAGAAGTACGAAATGTCGAACCCTATACTGGAGTGTGTTTGCGCCGTTTTGTTGTTTTTTTGAAGTCCTTTTACATCCACACTTTATTGTACAGGGTTATCCAACCAAGACTAGACAAGGCGATTTTTTGACTTTCCCTGTACTTTTATAAAAAAACTGAAATAGCCATCTTAAGTCATTTTCTCCCGCGAATTCGAATATCTTCAGCAAAAAACAATTGAACATCAAACAAAAGTACTAGGGGTCACTTTGATATTTTTTTAAAAGGAACACCCTGTATATTTTTACATTTTTAAATTCCACATAAAATTATAATTATTTTTTACTAAATGCACTATTAGTCTATACTTCATAGTTTCCGAGATATTGACTCTCGAAAAGTGACATTTTTGAACTTTGACAGCTTATAACTTTCTAACAGTACGTCTTAGAGCAAAACGGCTTACATGTCCCTATATTCAATTTTTATTATCTTCCCAAAAAAATCAACTTCCAGTTAAACCGGAACAACTACATTTCCTTCTTTCGAGTTACATCCGGTTTAACCGGAAGTTGATTTTTTTGGGAAGATAATAAAATTTAAAGATAGGGACATGTAAGCCGTTTTGCTCTAAGACGTACTGTTAGAAAGTTATAAGCTGTCAAAGTTCGAAAATGTCACTTTTCGAGAGTCAATATCTCGGAAACTATGAAGTATAGACTAATAGTGCATTTAATAAAAAATAATTATAATTTTATGTGGAATTTAAAAATGTAAAAATATACAGGGTGTTCCATTTAAAAAAATATCAAAGTGACCCCTAGTACTTTTGTTTGATGTTCAATTGTTTTTTGCTGAAGATATTCGAATTCGCGGGAGAAAATGACTTAAGATGGCTATTTCAGTTTTTTTTATAAAAGTACAGGGAAAGTCAAAAAATCGCCTTGTCTAGTCTTGGTTGGATAACCCTGTACCTGTATTTTGCATTGTTGTTGATTCCAACGTGATGGCGTTGCGGCTTATTTACTTCTTGATAATTTATTAAGCAGAGTTTAAATGCGCTACAGTGTTACCGGCGGGGTTGCTTCGGGTTGTGGCATTCTAATGAGTTCCTAAGACGGACGAAACAGCTGTCAATGTCTACTCGGCCCCAGGGAATTCATTGTTTTTGGCATCCCTGTGTACTTCAATGCAAAATGCAGGTTTTTTTACACTTTAAAGTTATACGGACGCGATTACTCTACTTATTATTTACAACATTTACTTATTTTATTGAAGTGAAAACTTCTTTAGGCGCGTTTAGCACTTTTTGTGGGCACTGAATTAAACTGAGCCGTCACGCGTCAGTCGTCAGACTCGGGTGTGCTACGCTCGAATTCAACTGCTATATTCAATCCGAACTGACCCTGACCCGAATGAACGTTATATGAAAGAGCATGCCGCCATCGGTCGCATTCAGTATCGACGTATCGACGTGGAAACAGTCAGTGTGCGTTGTCTAGACACTCGTGTATTTGATATTGTTAATTTCACCTTGTTGAAGTTTTCACTTCTGTCGTGTGGTCTTAAGCACACACACTTTTTTTGGTATTAAATGTAAAATAAATTTTTGACTAATCCTCGTATACACACCTTAATATCTGTTTATTTTCCTAGTAATTTGTATAATGGCTTTTAAAAATTAACTGCGGTTTGATAAATCATTTATTTTTATTAAAATATAAACAGGATTTACTTTAAACAGATCATTGTTATAAGTTTTTCGGAGTTTCATGGAAATATTTTGCATAATTTGTAATTAATATACCAAAAAGGAGGACAGTGGACTGATTTATTTAACATAGTATTAATTTAATTCTAAACATGTTTCCACCTGACAACGAATCATGGGAAAATTGGCAAGGTAAAAAATTATTGGAAAAACAGACAGTCAATATAGTCTGAAAATAATTTCGACAAAATACAGCATATTTTAAATGACTCCTCCTTATGTTAAAAATGGATTTTCCAATTAAAATCTTCTATAATGATGTGTGGGTTGTTTTAGGATAATAATGAAGATACGCGTTTTGCGCTAATTTTGTTTCTTATTATCAGAAATGGAAATAAGGAACAAGTTTTCTTACCTTCCCATAATTTTAGATGTTTTAATTTCATATTTGGGCCCATCAAACTTGTCTTCGGAAATATCTTCCAAAAAACTGTTTATTAGAGAATTCGATCGGCTACTCCTCGAAGAGCTGCTTTTCTACAATACAAAAAAATGTTTAGTAGGAACCGCACCTGCACCATCAGTATGTGCTTATTTGATGGACTATTTATTTTTTCTGAAAATTTCACACTAATACTTTTTAACCAATTAAGATGGTTTTTTTGACAGATCACCATGGCCACACATGATGTATTTTTTTTCGCTGTTGGTCGAATTATAGTGGAATTTTTTTGACATAAACACAGAATAATTTTGTTTGACTTAAGGTTGAATTCTCAACGTCATTCAATCTATTGCCAACCTATAACCTATTTCGCGTTGATTTTTTGAGTTTATTATTTTAATAACTAACATATAAAGAAAATCAATATCGTCGGTACATTATTTAGGTAGTATCTGATATACTACAAAAATATCAATTTATTTCATTGCTAATTTTGGGAGAATTGTATAGTGAAAGAACAATGAGTGACAATGACATAATAATGTTAAAAAAAATCTTACCCGATATTTTTCGCTATACAATTCTCCTAAAATAAGTTGAAGAGTGGTCAAGCTAAGTGATCTATGTGCCAAAATTCAAAAAATATTTTTTTTTCTATTTATATGATCTATGTACCTATGCCAATGTCCTACTAATAGATCTAAGTGCCAATTTCATCCTATTCGTTATAAAAAGTAGTGATGGGATAACTCGAGTGAAAAATAACCGATCACTCGGTTTTTTCAATCACTCAAATAATTCGATTATCATTCGGTTTTTTAAATCACTCGAATACTCGGTAATCGGTTATTGAAATAACTCGATTTTTCCCATCACTAATAAAAAGCATTCATAGATGGCGAGAATCTGAATCCCAGATACTGTATCTCGCATACAGAATCCCAGTATAAAAGGAGCCTTAGACCTTTTCTATATTTTTTTGTTCAATTTATGTACAAACGTTTTTTCGATTAACTGATATTATAATGTTCTCCTACGAATGTTTTTGTGTATGTTTATTAACACAATATCAATAAAAAAATATACTATTGTATTATTCTTAGCTTTAAAACAGTTTTTTACATTTTCTAGTAGTTTTCGATTATGGCACTTAGATCACTTCGCTTGACCACTCTTTAGTTATGAAATTCCTTAATATTTGTTAAATATGTCAATTATTACCTATAGAATATCAAGTCGATACTGATTTTCTTTAAATTTTGTATAAAAGCTAGAAAACATAAATAAATCTACGCGAAATAGGTTATAGGTTGGCAAGCATGTTGATACTCCCACCTTAAAGTCAGTTTTAATTTTTTAGTGATAGATATTGTTCTTGTTTTTTACATTGCATAATATGATTATCTATTACGCAACATGGTTTACTGAAATAGTTAAATTCGTCCATAGATTATAAAGTCCAAGACTAATGATGGGTTGTGCGAATTAAGAATATTCTATTCCTCTAACTGATATGCAAAGTTTAAAAAAACTTAAATACAAAGTAAAAATAAATTAATTGAAACAGGTATTGGTATGATCGATAAAATTTAAATTCAGACAGGACAGCTAGAAGACTCCGAACAACGATGTGACGTGCGCAACAAATATGTTGAAACTAATAGTGCGGCGCGCAGCGATTGCCGATCGCTACGAACCCCCACCAACATCTTGTGGATTATAGGTTCTAACGGATACAATTCGTTTTTGGGGACGCAGTTCTGCTTTCTTAATTGTAGAAAAACCGCTTTACTGGGAACAAAATGCGTCGCATTGAGAAGTTACAATTTATTTCTTAACAAAATTGCTGTATTAAAAGTAGTTCATTATTCAAAAGGACTGCGCTGCTATTGGAACTGATTACTACCAATAAAAGTACAGTTCTAGCAAATCTGGAATTGATATAACACTAAAGCGGATTTGATACACTAGCAATTTATTTAATATGTGTGTTAATAAAAAATAAGTTATCAATACAACCTATGTCTTAGGCCCAATTGTATAGGTTCGGTTTAACTAGAACGCTGGGTTTAAACTAGAGTTTTTTCAAAAAACCGTTTGTATAGGTTACGTGGACCATCAAACTACAGTTTAACTATCAACTGGTGGAGGAGGCACCAGTTAAACTTCAACTGATGGTTAAATGCATGCAAAATGTCAATTTAACTGAAACCGACATAACCACAAAAAATCCGAAATTCAATATAACTATCGAGGTTGGGATTGTAGAATTGTGTAGAGAAAATGGATGTTTTTGATTTTGGCCACCCCCTGTTTTAAAGATCTCCTGCTTTTCCACCGCATATTTTTTTTTGTGTTTCTTTTTAATTTTCCTTTTACCGTCCATAATTCTTTTACGATACCACTTCCATTGAATTCCACTGCAAGTTGTCCCCACGCTGCCTCCTTTTCGCGCCAGGTCACAGCATCGCTCTTCTTTGATTCTATCACGTACCATTTTATATTTTTTAACAAGCTCAATGAGCAATTTAATTTCCTCTGTATTAAAGTTCACAGAACGCTTGTTCTCTATTATAGCCTTCATTTATTATGGTGATAGGCTGGCTGATACTATACTATTTCAAAATTTTAACAATAATACAACAAATCAAACTAATGAACATTTGAAAATTAAGTACGGTTAACTTTTTTGTTTACAAAATATACAAACCTAGGTTTGGCACACGTTTAGCATTTCTCTTTCTCTGGACTCCTAGACAAGAGAGATGGGAATACAGACTGGAGATTCTGAACTACTTTTTAATTCATTTCCATTATAATAATAACGAAATAAGTATTGACTTTTCAACTCGCCAGAAGTTAGCCGTAGATATAAATAACCAAAAGGTATACAATCGGTATTTTAATGATGTTTGGTTTAAACTTGCTGACCTAAAGTTAAACTAAAGGTTAAACCTAAGTTTTACCGATACCTATACAATTGGGCCTTAGCAAACTTGTTGTATTAGATCGTTTTATAGTATTATGGGATACAGTAAAACAAAGTTGAACTTGTAAATTTCCACTATATTAACTAGAAAAATTACATGTTTCGCTAATACTGAAGCTTCGTCAGATGACGATGATTTAATAGGGGTGAAAATTAAAAATTGGGGTGCAATAAAATTAAATTATTGAAGATGTAAATAAAACAGTGGAAGGGTGGGCGCATGCAAATCGGGCACCAAACAGGTAGGTACCCTTTGCGGTCAGTTTCGAGGGATTATGAAAATTGCAATTTGGGCACCAAAGATTTAATTACGATTAATTAACAACCCTTCCCCATTGTTAAATATTTATAATTCTTAAAACATAATGTATAATGAGTTTAGATACCCAGAATAAGTAATGATATTGTTCTCATGTAACCTATATAAAGCCCCCCTGCAAAAATGAAACACATTTTATTATTCTTTGGTTATTGAGATTGTTATAGCGCGTATCGTGTATAGTTGCAATGGAAACCAAAATAATTTCCAGTAATAGAGGAAAACCAGTGTTAGTGTTTGATAATTTTAAATTTAGTTTTACTAAAGACATAAAGTCAACGAGCAAAAAGTTTTTTCACAGTAATTTTAACAACTCCATATATGCTGAACATCCTATCCTATTCGTTTTTGTTGAAAAACTGAAAGAGTTTCAAACCGACACATATATTAAAATTCAAAGTCTTCAAAAACCTATACAAATCCATGACGTGAAAGTTAAAAAAGACAAAAATTTATTGAATCAATGATTATTAAATTTATTATATTATTTTGTACAATTAATGTAATCATTATACAATAATAAACATATTTTCGTATGCTTTAAAATAGTTATGTATTATTTACCTATTAACCTACCCAAAATTATAATAATGACGAATGAATAATAAGCTTATATAAAATAAGAGGCTCGGTGCCCAAAATGCATGTTGAATTAGTCCATTTATTGCCTTGGTGCCCAAATGCAAACTCCCGGAAGGGTTACAATAGCGGGAAAATCCAACAGAGGGTTTAAAAATTAAATTAAATTAGGTACAATACGGGTAATTTATAAAATCTTAAGTATATGGTCAACAGAATAATAACGGTGAATTATTTAAATCCAGTTGGTCATTAAGTAACAGGTCCGTATTTTTAAGTTTATTTATTTCCATAGATTCTAACAAATTTAGTTTTAAGCTTTTGTTTTCTCTATGTAAGATTTTAAAGGAAGTATCGAAATTATGTTGATTATCAAGTAAATGGTTAGCATAGTTCGAGTAAGTTTTGCTTTTTTAGAAAACTGTTACAATGTTCCTGTATTCTTTTGTTAAAATGTCTACCCCTTTGGCCAATGTATGTTTTAGGACAATCTTTGCATTTTATTTTATAGACGCCTGATTTTTTTTATATCGCTTTTAGTTTTATTGTTTTTGATAAATTTACTTGTGACAAGCTTGTCACTTTCTTTAGACAACCTAGCAAAGTAATAGATAATTTTCTTAACAAACTTGATATAAATGTGTGTTACAAAACTAATAACTTTTTAAGTAAATTTATCAAATACAATAAAACTAAAAGCGATAAAAACAAAAAATCAGGCGTCTACAGTGAGGACCTAAAGTCCGTCCCCCCCCTCTAACTTCTAAACCGTTCGGTATATTTTAACGAAATTTTGAACGATAATATTTGAGCAAGTCTTGCACTTTTTGACATACCAATGACAGCTTTAAATGTCAAGATGACAGCTGGGTCCGCTTTTTTAATAGTTTTTTAAATGGAACACTCTGTATATTTTTACATTTTTAAATTCCGCATAAAATAATAATTATTTTTTATTAAATGCATTATTAGTCTATACTTTATAGTTTCCGAGATATTGACTCTCGAAAAGTGACATTTTTGAAATTTCACAGCTTATAACCTTCTAACAGTACGTCTTAGAGCAAAACGGCTTACATGTCCCTATCTTCAATTTTTATTATCTTCCCAAAAAAATCAACTTCCAGTTAAACCGGAACAACTATATTTCCTGCTTTCGAGTTACATCCGGTTTAACCGGAAGTTGATTTTTTTGGGAAGATAATAAAAATTGAAGATAGGGACATGTAAGCCGTTAGAAGGTTATAAAAAAGGTGTCAAAGTTCAAAAATGTCACTTTTCGAGAGTCAATATCTCGGAAACTATGAAGTATAGACTAATAATGCATTTAATAAAAAATAATTATAATTTTATGTGGAATTTAAAAATGTAAAAATATACAGGGTGTTCCATTTAAAAAAATATTCCAAAAGCGGACCCAGCTGTCATCTTGACATTTAAAGCTGTCATTGGTATGTCAAAAAGTGCAAGACTTGCTCAAATATTATCGTTCAAAATTTCATTAAAATATACCTAACGGTTTAGAAGTTAGAGGGGGGGGGGGACTTTAGGTCCTCACTGCATAAATTCAAATGCAAAGATTGTCCTAAAACATACATTGGTCAAACGGGTAGACATTTTAACGAAAGAATACAGGAACATTATAACAGTTGTCTAAAAAACAAAACATACTCAAACTATGCTAACCATTTACTTGATTATCAACATAATTTCGATCCTTTCTTTGAAACCTTACATACAGAAAACAAAGGCTTAAAACTAAATTTGTTAGAATCTATGGAAATAAATAAACGTAAAAATACGGACATGTTACTTAATGACCAACTAGATTTAAATAATTCACCTTTGTTAAATTTATTCTGTTGACCATATACTTAAGATTTTATAAACTACCCATATTGTACCAAATATAATTTAATTTTTAAACCCTCTGTTGGATCTTCCCGCTATTGTAACCCTTCCACTGTTTTTTTACATCTTCAATAATTTAATTTTATTGCACCCCAATTTTTAATTTTCACCTTTATTAAGTCATTGTCATCTGACAAAGCTACAGTGTTAGCGAAGCATGTAATTTTTCTAGTTAATATAATGGAGTGTGTTACTGTAGCCCATAATACTATAATTATGGATTTCCACCTAGTATCGGCTGAATCAATTAATTTATATCATTTTCCTCAGTGTAATTTTTGTGATATTCGCGTCTAAATGCTAGATGACAAGGAACATTTAAATTAGTGATGTAAAATTCTCGGTAATAATCTTTTGGAGAATATTCTCGAGAATATTCTCAAGTTAGAGAATTTTTTGAGAATGGCAAGAAAATCGCTAGAAATGGCAATAAAAAGAAATTAAAAATTACCTATTCTGCTTATTTTCGGCAAATGTCAAACGGCGGTAATCAAACAAAACGTAAAGAAATAAAAGTCTCACCACCACCACACCATTTACAATTCACACAGCTGTATACGAGTATACGTTCGCGCTTCTAGGGGATTTCCCTGAATCACTGTTGCCAGACGTAAAACACTATTGCCAGAGTTATAGAAAAGGGTAGAGAAACTCAAAATTTTAAAAATCATTGCAAAATTTTTCAGTGTAAATCGAGGCGGTGTAAATTATGTAGAAAAACTTCTCTAGATAATATTCTCGGGAGAATTTTCTTACAGAGAATATTCTCCTCTCACATCACTAATTTAAATAAACACATTCTCTAACAAAACATAATTTATTGACCTATTTTAAAGGCTAATTTCTCCTGTCGCTGTATAGCCCCTTAGTTAAGGAACACACTGTATATCAATCTGTTATTTCACTTGTCACAATCTTCTAATGGAAAAATAGATTTAAAATTAAAAATTGCTTATTAAATTGGGCTTTCACAAAAATTTGTCTTACCTTCCTTCTGTGACTTCTGCTCATTGCGAGTTTTTTTTTCCCAAAAAGTACACGATTTATTAAAAAACTTAACCGCGCACAAAATATTTTATTGAGTTTTCGTTTAAATTTTTTAAAAAGATTTTAAAATAATAATACGTCCGTTAACAGTCCCTTTGCTGAAAAAAGATCTTACACGATTTTTTGTAAACTTATTGGCACAATCTATTGGCAGGACTTGTCGGCTTTTTGATTTTTATCGAAATCCGCGAATGTTTTTGCTTCCCACCATAATAAAAGGAGTCGGTTGTGGGAGATGCGGAAAACGGCGCGGCGTGTGCCAGTGCGGTTTTATTTAAAGATTCAAAATATACCGGTTAAAACATATGCTTACATTGGCAAGATACATAGATATATGATAATAATATATTAATTTGTAAAAGTCAGGGTTGCATAGGCGTAGTTAGACGGTCAACACTGGGGGTGCTAAAGTCCAGTGGCGGCTCGTGACATGTTAACGTGGGGGTGCACAAAAAGCCCGCCGCAAGCGAAATGCGCCGCAGGAGAAAAAAATTTTAAGACCAAGCCCAAATTTGGTCAATAATTTTTAGTAAATATTTTAATGTGATGTTAATAGCCGGTTTAGGTCTTTCAATGTTCTTGACAATCACTTTCTTCTCCAACGGTAACTTGCTAAAATATTTTTTCAAAAATTCCACGGTGTATTTTATATCCGACGACGCACTCATTATTTTTTCGTGTTTATTTAACTTTAAACTTTAACTGAATTCAATAAAACCATATTAAACCTTAATAAACAAAAAAAATAGTCAAAATAACGGATAAAAATTTCCGCGAATTTGAACGACTACGACTGGTTAAATTTAAATTATCAAATTAATGCAGAATTGCAGAACATGACATACACAAGCTATTATGCCGCTCTCGTATTTTACGAATTTTTTATGATCATAGACCCGCTCTGACAAGTAAACTGGGCGTGAACCAGACGGTACACGGAGAGAAAGTTTGAACAGAATCCGCAACTACCTAAATATACTTGAATTTGTACCAGAATTCAAATGCTTGAAATATTAATATGAAAAATTCATTACATATAATGTATATTAGAAAAATAGGTTAGTTCTAAAATTAGCCTATATATTGTAAATTTTTTTTGGGGGTGCTAATTTAGATATTGGGGGTGCTTAGCACCCCCAAGTACCCCCCTAACTACGCCTATGCAGGGTTGTTACCAGTGTAGATTTAGCGAAAATCTTAATAATTGAAAATATTTTTAGTGTCTGTATTAAATGGTCGCCTTGCATACGAAAGGACGTATCTGAAAAAATCGATTTTTTTTAGATACGCTCTTATATTATGTCTTTAGGCGATATTTTATTGCTGTCAAACGGGCGTATCTTTATCTTTATTCCCTGCGGAGTTATTTAGAAAATTAGTTTGGGCGAAACTCAATACAGCATATTATAGAAGCAGACAAAAAGGCGAATCTCAATTACGCCCTTTTGTTTGCCATATTTTATTAATTGTTGTTGAGTTACGCCCTTTTTCTGGTCCATAGTGGGAATTTCGCTCTGCTGGCTATTTTGTTATCGCGATAGAGCAATGATGATAGTGCCGCCTTCGAATCTCCGTTTTTTTTTCGATATAACTTAGCCACCAAAGACTGTTACTGCTACACATGGAGTGAAATAGATAGTAAAAGAGGCTCATCTGAAGGTTTAACATTTATAACTTTCTGCAGCATTATGACGAGAAGGGGACTAAAACAGCTAATTTATGTTCTGATGGATGCACAGGCCAGAACAAAAATTCTATAGTTGCCTCGATGCCTATACTTACCTTTGACAAATTGACCAATGATAACAACTGTCTTTTTTATATAATATGATTTATTTGTTGAAATAAAACAAACGTAATATTAGGGAAAATAAAAAATAATTGAAAAAAAAAAACTAGGTAAGTACTAATATCTACTACTACTACTATAGTACTATAGGTACAGAGAAATCGTCTTAAATTTCAATTGAATATAAGCCTTCACAATACACTCGAAACTGCCTACTGGAAAGTTTAATAACAAAAAATAATCCTCCAAAAATAAAACCATTATACCCCCCATAGACTTTTTATAAGAAACTAGCCTGTACCCGGCCTACGTGGCAATGCCAGGCATTATACGCCTCTGAGATAATAATAATAATAATAAGGCGAGTTTACCATCACGTCAAGATTTATAAATGCAAACCCGAACAAACCTCTAAATTTATCAGTGTTTCTCTACAATATTATGCATGTATTATACATAAAAACCTTACTCTTGAATCACTCTATCTATTAAAAAAAAACGCTTTAAAATCCGTTGCGTAGTTTTAAAGATTTAAGCACATATTATAGCTGGGGACAGACGCGACAGCGACTTTGTTTTATACTATGTTAAGATATTTCATCGAATCGCCACGGCGGTAAAACATCAAAACGCGGCCGCTGAGTTCAAAGACAAAGCGGCTCCCTGTGCCCGAGGAAACTTCCTGTTAGCCTTAGCCGCAATTTAACCAAACAATATTTTTTTCTTTTTAGAGTAAAGGAATTATGAAAATGTTTAAAGGAATTGAATTATTTTGGAGTAATTCAATTACTTTTAATCTAATTGAATTATTCGGGAGTAATTAAATTACTTCTTATGTAGGTAATTGAATTATTTGGGAATAATTAAATTACTTTTTATGTATTTGACTTATTTGGGAGTAATTCAATTACTTTTAAATTAATTGAATTACTTTTAAGTAAAATCTTAAAACCAATTACCATTTACAATTACTTTATCACAATAATTGGAAAATCAATTACAATTACTATTTTCAAAAAGTAATTCAATTACTAAAAAGTAATTGACCACGGGTTTTCAATTATTTTAATTCAATTACCGGCAGCTCTGGTAAAAATAATATAAATTAAATAAATTTACATTTCACCTATACCTAGTGCATTATCGAAAAAGCATGTACCAATATTTTTCCAGTTTTCACATATTCCCTCGGGTTTCTCAAGAAAAAAATAACGATTGTTTAACTTGGTTCTGAGCACCTTTATCACCGTTTATTCAAGTGGAGGCAGTATTTTACACAATTATTCTATAAACTTTGGTAAAAGTGTAGGAAAACGAACAGGTTAGGATATTGTGGTGATCATGTGTTCAAGGTTTTCTTCTTTCCTTTATTGTATGGCGCTGATTGGGGCCAAAATAGGCCGGTGCCGGTGTCTTTATACAGTGTGTTCACGTTCACGGATAGAGTTTGGAATAGGAAAAACTTTTTTATTAGTAGGCATAAAAGAAAAAGCAATTCTTTATAAACACGTCTGTTTGTGCCGAAACCACACTTTTGAATAACAGATTTGCGATTACTATACAGGGCTCGTTAAAAATAACATTTTTACTTTTAGGATTTTTTTTTTTCAATTCTAATTTTTAATTCCTTGATTTGTTAACTGTGCTGAAACTACAATTTTATATATAACACTTTTTTTATTACTATTCAGGCTTCGTCAGGAACAACATTTTAAGTTATTTGGATTTTGTTTAAAATAAATCTACGTAAAAACATACAACTATTGTTGCTGTCTTACTTCGAATCAGGGCCGGAGCTAGAGCTGAATAGGCCCCGGGGCAAAACAAATTTTGGGGCCCCTTATTGAAATTACTTTTGATAATACCACATTATTAATGTCGGGTAAGAATAACAGTATTTTGTTAATGTAGATATTTATTGTATCTTATACAAACTTGTTGGAACAGCTATTACTATAATCTGGCAATCTTCTACACATAGACAAGGGCGTCGCTAGAGGGGGCAGGGGGGGGCAGCTGCCCTCCCTAGAGGTTCTAAAAATACGGTTACTGGAATTAAAAATAAAATTAAGCGCACCCGGCTAATCGAAACAATAACCAAGAATTTCCGGGAATCAACGACAACACTGCATCGGTTCGCGAAGATTGCTCGTCACATAAGCTCAATCTGGTCATCAATGATCTGAACGCCCTGCCCGACATCAGAAATACCGTTGGAACCATCAAGGATATAATAACATTTTTTCGAGAATCGGTTCTAAGACGGAAATTAATACCCAATATTTCCCGGTTATGCGAAACTAGGTGGAGCGAAAAACACAAAAGCATCAGAGTTTTTAAAGATAATTTTTGTGCTATAATGGAGGCTTTAGAAACATTGTCTCCAGATGGCAATAATGCGACAAGGAAACATGCGTAATAGCTCCATGCGGCAGCTTCCAAAGCTTCATTTATTTTTAGCCTTGTATTGATATCCAAATATTCCGGTATTATAGAACCCACAGTAAGCGTGCTCCAATCAGTATCCTTGGACACGATTCAGGCATCTTAGCATATTAGTCGCATTTTACAACTGATCAAAGACCACCGTAACGATTCCGAAAAAGTTACAGAAGATATTATTAAAGATGCTACTGCTATTGCGGAAAAAATTGGACTGACGATATGAAATCCATACCCCGTACTGTTGAAAGACAACAACACCGCAGCAACCACCCGGCAAAAAGCCATTCACAATTCTGGCGGAGGTCTATGACAATTCCTTATTTGGACTCAATTATAAATTCCCTCGAAATAAGGTTCTCTGAAGAAAATAGACCATCCTTTGCCCTAACAAAACTACACCCTGCGCAAATGAAAAACATATCTTTGGAAGACCTTAAAGAAGCATGCGAGGAATTCAGAAACTTTGACGGTATTTTGGATATCAAGAATGAGATAGAACTTTGAAAAAAAATATGGGAGGAAAAACCAGAATCGACCAAACTAAGTGTTGTGGAAGTCCTTAAGGAAACTGACGATTTTTTTCCTGCGATAAAGAAGGCCTTGATGATTCTTATTGCTTTACCTTGTACCACTTGTACAGTTGAAAGGTCATTCAGTAGTTTGAGGAGAATCAAAACCTGGTTGAGGAGCACGATTACTGGAACTCGCCTCAATGGCCTCGCCATGATGAGTGTACACAGGCAACATATTTTCAAGAACTTGGACGATTTTATAAACAAAGTAACCAACAAATTCGCTAGCAACTCTAAAACGATTGTTTAAATTGATTTTGTATGTAAATAATTTATTCGTTTTCTATTTTTTTTTAATTAAAACTTTTCTATCTTAATGTTTTCTTCAGTTCTTCTATGCTGCCCCTCCCTAGCTCACTGGCTGGCGACGCCCATAGAATCTACGTAAACACCGCGCCCTCATGATATTTTGTCACAAACGCAACAAATTACAACTAAAAACACTTCTTTCTAGATTTTATAGTGGCAAATTCGTTTATCACTTTATTAAAGTCAATTTTGCGCGCTCTTCCATTTTCAATAAACAGTAGCGCTAAATTACTGAGTCTATTTTGTCCCATTGAGGTACGCAAGTAGTTTTTTATCAACTTTAGTTTGGAGAAAGTCCGTTCAGCTTGCAGCAGTTTGTTGGAGTATTGACAAAAAAATTGTTTGCAATGTATTAATATATTCGAATAAAGCTAAATATTTTCCTCTTCCCAACCCCTGCCGGGAGGCCCCTCTGAGTCGAGGGCCCCGGGGCGCCGCCCCGCTGTAGATCCGGCCCTGCTTCGAATATGATTTTATATCTGGTCGAGTAACGATTTTGTTGTAAGAAAACCATTTTTTATTTGCCTACTTTTAGTATTTTTTTATTACCTACATGTCATAATTCTTCAATTCATTCGATCGTAAATTATAAAACTTTTATTTAAACGTGGCAGGTACCACCGAGTTAGCGCATAGTTCAACTCGACATCTAAATTCCCGATAACAGTTCCTAACTTTCAAAAGATCTAAGTTATTATTAAAATTGATTTTATACACATACCGGGTGTCCACGGAAGGTGGCTCGCCCCTCTAACTTTTTTGTTTTTCAAGATAATGAAATAAAATTCGGGGGATTTGTATATGACATAAAACTGCTTTTTTTGACAGGTGACTCAACATTATGGAACTTCCGGGTTAACCGGAAGTGACATAAACTTTCGATTTTTAAATAGGACACCTGGTATATTTTTACTTTTTTTGACTCCATATGACATTCTAAATACAACGATGTGTCACTTGTCACTTTTTGTCACCAAGAAAATATTTTTTTTCCAAATTTATTGTTTTATCTAGAGGGCTATGAATACCTTAAAATCACTTATTTCAGTTCTCTAATCTTGGGAAAAATACAATTTTACTATTTTTGATCCAATGCTATGTGCTATGTAAAATTTAATCTTTAAAGTTGTATAACTCATTTTTTTTAAATGGCAACATGGTGGCTCGTCGGGTTAAGAAAATAGAGGATTTTATTACGATTATTTTGATACCATACACTATTAGGTTTTAAAAAAGCTGCCATTAAAAAACTTTAAAAAGTTAACTTAGAACTTTCCTAAAATAAAACATCTTTTGAGAATAAATTTAGATTTTTAAATGCATCAAGTAGCCTGTGACCAGCAAGACTGATAAAACAAAATCATGCCTTGAAGAAAATTGAAATGCCAACAGCTTCTGACAAAGTAAATTAGTTTGTTGTTTAAAAAACATGGAAAATAATAGTTTTACAAGGAGTGAAAAGTTGATATGTTATTAGTGTTTGGAGAATGTAGAAATAATTCAACCGATGCTGCACGACTTTACGCACAAAGATATTTTAATCGGCGTCATCCAACCAGGCACTATTAGGTACCCAAACTGGTTCCGAAAATACGAAATGAGCCTGACAATAATAACACATCAACTTTTTCACTCCTTGTAAAACTATTATTTTCCATGTTTTTTAAACAACAAACTAATTTACTTTGGCAAAAGCTGTTGGCATTTCAATTTTCTTCAAGGCATGATTTTGTTTTATCAGTCTTGCTGGTCACAGGCTACTTGATGCATTTAAATCTAAATTTATTCTCAAAAGATGCTTCATTTTAGGAAAGTTCTAAGTTAACTTTTTAAAGTTTTTTAATGGCAGCTTTTCTAAAACCTAATAGTGTATGGTATCAAAATAATCGTAATAAAATCCTCTATTTTCTTAACCCGACGAGCCACCATATTGCCATTTTAAAAAAAAATGAGTTATACAACTTTAAAGATTAAATTTTACATAGCACATAGCATTGGATCAAAAATAGTAAAATTGTATTTTTCCCAAGATTAGAGAACTGAAATAAGTGATTTTAAGGTATTCATAGCCCTCTAGATAAAACAATAAATTTGGAAAAAAAATATTTTCTTGGTGACAAAAAGTGACAAGTGACACATCGTTGTATTTAGAATGTCATATGGAGTCAAAAAAAGTAAAAATATACCAGGTGTCCCATTTAAAAATCGAAAGTTTATGTCACTTCCGGTTAAACCGGAAGTTCCATAATGTTGAGTCACCTGTCAAAAAAATGCAGTTTTATGTCGTATACAAATCGCCCGAATTTTATTTCATTATCTTAAAAAACAAAAAAGTTAGAGGGGCGAGCCACCTTCCGTGGACACCCGGTATGTGGCGTCAGTCCATAATTATGGGATCGATACTCCTACGTGCCAACTGATTTGGACCATAGGTACCTTCCAATCCATTTGTTCCTAAAGTGATGATTTAGTCGATCATCAAATGGAATTGAAAAAAAAATCCAAAAAACTAAAAATGTTGTTCGTGACGAACCCTGAATAGTAATCACAAATCTGGTAACTATTCGAAATTGTAGTTTCTGCACAAGCAAACGTTCTTACAAAGAATTACTTTTTCTTCTATACCGACTAATAAAAAAGCTTATCCTCTTTCAAGTTCTATCCGTGGACACACTGCATAAGGTATAGTTAAATTCACATAAAGTTTTAATGCCAAATGTCAAGACTTGTCATTGTCTAGTTACTTTAGATTTCACCAACTTACTAAATTTCTTATACAGCTGAGATTGGTCAGTGTTTTTTCTTTTTCTTTTCTGGAATTGTTCGGCCAACTCTTTTTATTTCTATCTCTTTTTAATCGTATGAAATAATACAAGACAGACATACTTTGTGTGCAGTACAATTATACTAATTAAATTTAGCCATTAGAAATTTATATTTTATGAGTTGCTGCAGTATTTGACAAGTATGACAGAACTGAAACGTCACGGCGTTAAAAGTTTATATGAATTCAACTATAGTCAAGACCATTTTTCCTTGCTGTTTGAAATTAGATTTTTTGAAGCAAAGAAGAAACGGCTTGGCGAGAGATATCAGGAGACATGGGCATACGCAAATAATGTTGAAAATAATTTAATAATTTCTTAATTTCTAAACAAAAGATAAAAAGAGTCAATCAATCAAGTTAAAAATTTAGACTTATACCTACCTACATATTATTATACAATACACTTATTCCTAACTATATTTTACTATTTATGATCTCATAATGTATTCAGTTGGAAGTAGCAGAATTTGTTTTTCCATGAACAAAAACTTCTCTACATATTTTGTTAGCATTGCCATGTACAACAAGTACCGTAGAATGCTCTTTTAGTTCTGATGCTGCGTACGCCCTTGTCAGGAGAACGGGAAAAATGACGCAGTTCACTGCACTGTTATCAAATATTAGCAAGAGCGAAATATTTCTAAAAACTTTACTTTTCTGTTATCTTCTTGTTGCTTTGGAATAAAAAATAATCTAATTATTTTTATAAAATCGTAACTTGGCGGAAACGTAAAAAAATCAACTACAATTTTGGTTTACTCCTCGGCTATACAGTTTAGTTTGTATCTTTATTTTTTGGACCAGACGATTAGTAGCCCGGAGTTCAACGTCAAAATGACCAAATGAACGGGCCTGTTATTCCGTTTCACTATTTTTTTCCTAAATCTCAGAAGGCCTTGCTGTTGACTATATTATTTCATAATATTAGATTAGGTATTGTTTGGTAATAATTATTGGTAATGTAATTTGACATATTTGTAAATTTACCTTTTTAAATAGCTTCGAATATCAAAATGATCAAAGTAAATATATATTTGAACTTTTTCAGGAAATCGACTGGAACAAGAGCTTTTTAATATAGCTTTCAATGAGTACAAGAAATCCTAAAAATAAACAGCCATTTAAATGTATAATAAAAACCAGAAATTTTACATTGATTACCCATAAAACAAAAACATTTAAATTTAATTTAATTGTCATTAAAACATAAAAGCGACTGCCGGCAATAATAAAACATTAAAACAAAAAACGATTTTATTCTATAAATAGGTTTGCGGATCATTCCGAGTTTGTGGGAAATTTTTATGTACAGGGTTTTCTTTCATTTTGAAACCCCTATTAAAAAGAGAACAATAAAAGAAGAAAAAAACTCCAAACATAAACGTTTTAGGATTTTTACTAAATCATCAGAATCTTAGAAAAATTATCAAAATACTACTACAATGCCGAAAAAAATAGGCAAGTTATGTTTTTTAAACGAAAGACCCTGTATCTATTTTATTAAAAGTAAAGATTTTTTTTCCTGATTCCAAATATGGTAAGTTTATCTATATAAACTCCAACCGTTTGAAAGATATTAACGATATAAAATAAAATTAAAAATACATTCTTTTATGATATTTTAAATTAAATTCAATACAAAATAAAACAAAAATTACAGGACCATGAAAAATTATTGATTTTCAACATAACCCCCTTTATTTATTATACATTTATGAATGTTTAATAATAACCTATGATTTATTGCGTTCATGATGGACTTTTGGATAGTCAATATTTAGCACCAAAATTTCTTCTGGAATTCTTTGTTTCAAAACTTCAATGTTCTCTGGCCTATTATAATAAATTTTGTTTTTCAAATAACCCAAAAGAAAAATATCTAGCACCGTCAAGTCAGGGCTGTTTGCCGGCCCCATTATTGGTCCGTTTCTTCCAATCCACGTTGTATATTCCAAAAAATTTTAGTTTTTGAAATATTGCCAATTGAATATTTTTATATGGCCATTTTGCTGCGATTTTAAGTTCAGTTACTTCTAGTTGGTTATGACAACGTTGAAAAATAGTCAAATGCTAAAAAAATGTATAATAGCAAACTCAACTTCAAATCTGCAGTAATATCGCCATATAAAAATATTAAATTGGCAATATTTCGAAAACTAAAATTTTTTAAAATAGACAACCTTACACAAACTTATATACCTTTATTTTTAATGTTAAATAAGAAATAATTATAAAATTTAGGGGTTTTCATTTGATGTAGATATTTGCAGTTTTTTTAATTTCATATTATTTAATCATATTGTTTAAACATCCTGTATAAATAGTTATCAAAATATAAAAATTCCATTATAGAAGGTCCTCTTCAACAAGAAATCCAACCAAAATTAAATAATAAATGTTTGCTGAAAAATTGATAATTATTTTAGGGCCTGCAAACGTCATTTTTGACATGTTAAAAAAATAGGCAGGTTTTCACACCTTTACGTCCGCTATCCGAGATAATTTTTTGTTTTTTAACTACCGTGCGAGCAAAAATTATTTGCATCAAAGAGGGCTTGGAATAAAAAACGTAGGGCTTGGTTTAGATCACAATGATATGGGGACGATATATCTAACCAAATCCAGGTTAAAATTTTGTCAAATTTATATTATGACATGATATGCCAAACTAATGAGTAATAAAATAAGTAGACAAATACAAATTTATTTTTGTTGTTTACAAAATTAACAAAGTAAGAATAATAATATACAGAAAGTAAAAGAAAAATAATAATTACATAAATTGCTGAAATTGGCCACCGCCATGCTCCAAGCATAAATTCACGTCTCTTTATATTTTCGAAAGTGTTGACCAGCATCTCTGAAGAAATGTTACCACATTCCTGGATAATCCTTTCTTGTAATTGTCCTAAATTTGCAAATTGTGTTTTAAAAATAGTGTTCTCTAAATGAGGAAAAACGAAGTAATCCATAACCGTTAAACAAGGTGATCTAGGTGGGAATTCAATGTCTGATCGAAAACTGATCAATCTGTCGTCGAAAAATTGCGTAAGTAGTTAATAGTTTCGACTACTGTATGGGCGGTTGCACCGTCCTGTTGAAAATATACGAAACGTAGTTCGTTGTCAAGTAATTGCTCCACAAATGGATTCAAAATATTGTCTCTATACCGCTGTGCTGTAACTGTGTCATGGAAAAAAATAGGACCAACAATTCTTCTTCGGGAAACAGCTAACCAGATACCAATTTTTTGAGGGTGCAATGTGGACTACAAAAAAATGAGGGTTTTTACTACTCCACATACGTGTATTCTGAGAATTCACATAACCGGAGAGGTGGAACCAGGCTTCATCTGAAAAAAATGTCAGGTCTAATAAAGCATTTATTTCTAAAAAATTTTGGGTAAACCATTGAGAGTAATTCCTGCGTCTTTCAAAATCTGCGGCTTGTATTTCTTGGAATACTTGCACTTTATAAGGAAATAAATTTAGGTGTTTCTTACGAATAGTCCTGCATGTTCCATAAGATCTTCCCACTTCTTGGGACAGGAGTGTTAAACAATTTGTTGGCGTATTTTGCATTATTTCACGAACGTTTGCAACAAGTTCTTCTGTTCTTACAGATGGTCTTCCTGCTCCTTTTTTGTGTTGTATAAAACCTGTTTCCCTAAACACAACAACGGTTCTTTTCAGGCAATGATAAAAATCCCCAGCAATAAAAGCAACGTTAGGAAAATGTTCGCGAAAATCGTCCATGCACAAACCCGGATTGTGTTGCCACTCACCATTTACTCTAAACCCGTTTCGAAAATACGCTTCAACTATGAATGTGTTATGCTGTTCCGTAAAGCCCATTGTGTGAATTGTTCAAGAAATTGGAAAAATTGATGCGATAAATCAAATTACTTGTAACGACTGTCAAAGATGACGGAATAACCGATTGATTGTTAATTCAGGTAGTTACTGACACCCAACAGGTATTAAGCTCTATGGCTAAGCATTACGTCCTTAGGTGCAAGGCCCTCTTTGATGCAAATAATTTTTACTAGCACGGTAAAATAGAAGTTTTATAATAAATTTGTTTTAAACGCAGAATATTATCAGAAATAAATAATATTTTTGGAGGAAATAAAATGTTTGTTAAATATTATTTTTAAAGCATACAATTAGTGTAAATTAATAATTCTGAAGCAAATTAAAAATTTTATAGTTTTCTCCAAAAATAATATATTAACAGGGAATAACCCCCAAACGCAAAACGCAACTAGTACATTTGGCGATTTTTGGATGTTTTCCAGCTGAACAATTAAATTATCTATAAATCTAAACTGTTTACATAGGAAAAAACTCATTGTTCCGTCTAGTAATGAACTTTAATTCGGCATGTTGAAAAAAAAAATATTAAACTTACATTTTTTTAAACAGATATCAAAAAATTTCTAGCCCGAAAAAAAGTTTATTTGATTTTCAACTTACGACTGATTTTTTTATATTTCCAATTTTAAAAGCAATACACCTGTCGTTGCAGTATTATTAGATATTAAATATTATAATATTAAATATTTTATAATATTTCGAAAGCTAAGGTAAATAGTCACGATTTACCTAACGCAACCACCAAATCAAAATTTGACGACTCTAAAAACAAAAAGAAGAGATTACCACTTGAAGATTCTAACAACCAGATATCGCTCCTCCACCTCAATGTAAGGAGCATAAACAGCAAGGTCACGCCATTAACAGTGCTGCTTGATGAAGAGAAACCGTCACTGTTTCTAGTGTCTGAGCACTGGATGCTAAATGATGACATACTGCAGGTAAACTTGGACAATTACAAAGTTATAACTCACTCTTCAAGATCCAACATCAGAGGAGGTGGAACTGCAATATTTGCTAAAGAGGAATTGAAAATCGATGTTATAAATACAAAAGTCATTCCAATTGAAAGACAATGTGAATTTTGTGTAGCCGAACTAAAACTCGAAAAAACATATGTAGTGGTTTGTATGTATATGTCGCCACTTTGTGATTTTAATACATTTATTTCTAAATTACATGAAATTTTAGACGAATTATATTGTCCTAATAAGCAGCTGATAGTTGGGGGTGATTTCAATGTAAACTTTGCAACACATAATCCATGGTCAATAACACTTACCAATCTAATGTCAAGCTATGGGCTGGAACCCCATGGTACAGGCATGTCAAGGGTAAGTGCAACATCCAGTACTCAGATAGACAACATATTCAGCAATATTCAGAGTAGCGAGGTTTCTTTCAGAACCTGTATAACAGATATCTCGGACCATTACGGTCAAATTTTGAATTTCTCAACAGCGAGTAAAAAACCACTTAAATACACAAAAAGGCGATTCTTCACCAACAATAACATACTGGCATTTCGGTCGCACCTGGAAGGAGAGTCTTGGAAGGATGTTTTGGATGCGTGTGGTGTGAATGATAAGTACACTTTTGATATGATATTGTTCTATTATTTTGATACTTCATTTCCTAAGTGTTCAAGTAGGGTTAGTAATAGAAATAACTGGATAAATATGGAAATAAAAAACTATTCTAAGTACATAAAAGATCTGTATGTCACCTACAAGATCACTGATAGTGTACAACATTTGTCCACTTTCAAAACGGAAAGATCTCGATACCGGAAGTACATCGCTGATTATAAAAAGAGCATTTTTGAGAACAGGATAGTAAATTCTAAAAATAAGTCAAAGACCATGTGGAATATATTTAATACCGAAACTAACAAAAAAAAGAGTAGCAATGTAATAACCATTAAAACTGAAGATGGTCAGATGGTTGAAGACCCGGGTAGGATATCAGAAATTTTTTGCTCACAGTTTAGTTTGTTGGCACCCAACACTGATCTTCCGGAACCAAAAATTGATAATATAGGGCCCTCTATATTTCTCTATCCTACAGATCATGCAGAAATATCACAAATAATATCTAACCTTCCTAACAAATACTCGTCGGGTTTGGATGAAATCCCTGTCTTTATACTTAAGTGCATTGCCCCTTACGTAAGGGAGCCCCTTGTAAACATAATAAATGAATGTCTTGTTTCGGGAAAATTTCCAGATAAGTTGAAGCAAGCTAAAGTTATTCCAGTGTACAAGAAGGGCGACAAACAGTCCAGTAAGAACTATCGTCCCGTCTCACTTTTGCCTGCTGTGTCGAAAGTCTTGGAGAGGGTAATATACAACAGAGTTTCGGATTTTCTAACTTCACAAAATATATTAAGTGATACACAGTTCGGATTTCGCCAGGGAAGATCCACCGAAATGGCTATCTTTCATGCTTTAACTTATATATACGAGAATGTTGACAAAAACTGTAAGGTGGCTGGCCTTTATTTCGACCTCTCAAATGCATTCGACACTCTAGATCATAAGCTCCTTCTTCTAAAATTACAGAAGAACGGAATTAGGGGAGTATGTTTGGACTTGATAGAATCATATCTTCAAGACAGAACTCAAAGAGTATGCATAAAAACCAATAACAATGACTTTTACTCGAACACTGTTAAACTTAAACAGGGGGTGCCCCAGGGCTCCATTCTGGGTCCGATACTCTTTATACTGTTTGTGAACGACCTCTTCGGTGGGTCTGTGGGGGGGCTGGTCTGCAAGTATGCAGATGATACGTCGGTGGTAAAGGCTGAGCAGTCCCTCTCTGACCTATCGAGATGTTGTTCTGATACAGCGGATGAGATGTCTGGGTGGTGCTTGAGTAACTCGCTGAAGTTGAATGCCGATAAAACGGGAATCATAGTTTTTTCTAAAAGGGACACTCAAGAATCATTGCTTGTTAAAACTAATCATAAATCCATTGCAGTGGCTGACTCTGTAAAATTCTTAGGGGTTACATTAGATAGGTGCTTAAGTTGGGAACAACACATTGATAAACTAAACTCAAGACTGAATAGTGCCTGCGCAGTTATTCGCAGACTGAAGAATACAATCTCTCTCAACTGCATGCGTGTTTACTATTTTGCCCATGTACAGTCAATTATGAATTACGGGATCAGTTTTTGGGGCTCTTCAAAACATGCTATAAAAATATTCATCTCACAAAAAAGAATAATTAGATGCTTGCTGGGTCTGCATCCCAGGACGTCTTGTAGAGATCACTTTCGAGAACTGGACATAATGACTGTTCCTTCTCTTTATTTCCTGGCTTTGGTATTGTTGGTGAAGAAAAACCCTGACTGTTTTGCATTGAACCGCGAACTGTATGCTCCGGGCCTTGACAGGGTGACCCGAGGCTGTAACGATTTAAGAACACCAGCCCATAGTTCAACTTTTTTCCAGAATAGCCCATCATATATGGCTATTCGTGCTTACCGCCAGCTACCGGAAGCTGTTAAGGACATAGTGAATATTAAGACTTTTAGAAAAGCAGTCATAAGGTTTGTAAAAGAAAAATGCTATTATAGTTTTAACTTTGAAGTTGCATAGATTATTGAGTACAGTCTAAATAATATTTTAAATTGTTTTAGTCTGTTGTGAATGTACATACGTACTGAGCTATTTTAAAATGATTTTAACGTGTGATAATGTGTAATGTACCAATTGTTACTTTGTGAATTTTGGTTATATTTATGTATATAAATAATATAAAATCATTCTTAGAATTGAATATACAACGGGACCTAGTCCCATTTTGACGTTGCTTTGTATTACATCTGTAACCTTGCTGGCAATAAAGGATTTTTATTATTATTATTATTATTATTATTATTATTATTATGTACACTCCCCGACAATAAATTCCGGACAAGAAAAATTAAAGTCATTTTGATAGTCCTGTAACTTTTTTATTTCTTTTCCGATTTTATTGAAATTTTGAGCGAAGTATAGCCCTATGTTTTGACAAGTTAGCCTAAATTTTAGATTTAAAAAAATACTAATGGCTCGACCAATATATAGGGAAAAACAAAAGTTACTTTTTTACCTCTATTTTCTTAACGCCCTGTGAAAAAATTGAGTGGTGAAATGTAGCTTTGTTACGTTTTGTTTTAAAGTGTGACCCTTTTTTGACAGAATGTTTTTTGATTCACCCTAATATCTGCTTTTTGAGAAAAGATACAGATTTTTAAAAAAAGTGGTGCAATTTTTTAAATTTTATTTACATTTATAACGTTACTTATCTAGTCGCCTCGCTTTTTTTGCGTAGTAACGTTATAAGTATTGTCAGTAAACTGCCATTGCAGAAGACATTATTTAAAGTTTTTTGTTGTAAACAAAAAGATGTGGCACGTGCTGTTGCACTGAATGATGATGGCCGCAATATACGGTATATTGCGGAATTCTTAGGCAAACCTAAAAGAACTATACAAGACGCGATTAGCCGGTTTCGCCAAACTGGTAAGTACACCCGACGTAGAGGCTTAGGGAGACCACGCACTACTAATCAACGTGATAACCAATTTCTAAACTTAACTGCCTTACGTGATCGTAATGTACCATCTACTGTAATTAGTCGCAGACTTCAAGACGTACGTGGTACCACAATCTGTGCAAGAACCATCCAACGCAGGTTAAATGAAGCGGGATTGAAGTCCAGAAGACCCGTTGCATGTCTCAAATTACTCCCAGCTGACCTTACACAACGGTTACATTTTGCACAAGAACATGAAAACTGGGGACTAGAAGAGTGGTTGCAGGTACTATTTACAGATGAATCGCGGTTTTGTCTGCGCTCACCTGAAGGACGTGAACGGGTTTGGAGGAGACCAGGTGAACGATACGCCCAATGTTGCATAACTCCAAGAATACCGTTTGGAGGCGGTAGTGTCATGGTGTGGGCTGGGGTATCACAACATGCTCGTACAGGGCTAGTGTTGGTTGAAAATGGTTCTATAACTGCTGATAGATACATCAACCAATGCTTGGCAGAACACGTGGTACCCTACGCCGAGTTCGTTGGGCCGGATTTTGTATTAATGCAAGACAATGCAAGGCACGGGTTGTAACGGAATATTTAGATCAGGTTAACATTCAACGACTTCAATTGGCCCCCACATAGCCCAGATTTAAACGCAATTGAGCATGTGTGGGATATGCTAGGTAGACGTGTTCGAAATCGAAATTTAGAAACACCAGATCTGCGAGCAGCTCTTCTTGAAGAATGGCAAAACAGTCCTCAAGAAGTCATTCACAACTGCGTTGCAAGCATGCCACGTCGCATGAGAGAAGTTATAACGGCACGAGGTGGCAACACGCGCTATTTAATTTTAGGATTTTCTTTAAGCTAGTCTATAAGATAATGCAACGTTATAAATGTAAATAAAATTTAAAAAATTGCAAAAATTGTATCTTTTTTCAAAAAGCAGATATTAGGGTGAACCAAAAAAACATTCTGTCAAAAAAGGGTCGTACTTTAAAACAAAACGTAATAAAGCTACATTTCACCGCTCAATTTTTCCACAGGGCGTTAAGAAAATAGAGGTTAAAAAGTAACTTTTGTTTTTCCCTATATATTGTATTTACAGTATTTTTTAAAATCTAAAATTTAGGCTGACTTGTCAAAACATAAGGCTACACTTTGCTCAGAATTTTAATAAAATCAGAAAAGAAATAAAAAAGTTACAGGACTGTCAACATGACTTTAATTTTTCTTGTTCGGAATTTATTGTCGGGGAGTGTAGTTTTAACGACATTTTTAAAAATAGTTTATTTTATTAACAATTTGGAAACACCAAGCAAAAATAATAGACTGCAATCTGTATAATCACTGTTCTACAAATTCGTGTACGTACAGTTGACGACATATAAATTCGTACACTCCACCCATACATAACTCAATTACAACAAAATTGGGTAAAACGGGTTTCTCACCTTGCTGCTTATATCTGAATAAAATACCAGCTATATACATAGCTGTAAATCATTGTATGTACGATTTTTTACCATAAGTAATAATGGTTATTTCTAAATATTTTTGTGTTTAAATTACAGCCGCGAAATAGGGAAACTATAAAATAATACCAGGAAAACTACAAAAGAATAAAGACAAAAATGATAAATTTATTAACAAGCAAAAAACAAAATACTAATATTTAATTGCTGCGCCATTGGATTCTAACACTAATCGTAATCTTCTTGGCATTGACAAAATATAACTTTTGGTGTAATCTGGAGTTAGCCCTTCCCAAATTTCTTCTATTTTATCAAATAACTCTATTTCATTCTGTGGTTTAAAATTTATTTTGTACATTTCTTTTACCATCAATTCCCAAACATTTTCAATTGGATTTAAATTAGGACTTCTGGAGAACCAAGGCAAACATGTTACGTTGTTTTGTCTAAACCAGTTTCCTATATTTCTTGCAGTATGCACAGGGCAGTTATCCTGCTGAAATATAAAGTTATTTCCTTCAAAAACTATAGCGGCAGAAGAAAAACATTTTCCAAAATCTGAAGATATATATTACCTACTATTTAGTGTTCCACCAATATTCCAGCATATACCTGCACCGTAAACACTTATCCTAGCCCACACATTAACGGAGAAACGTCCACTAGTTTGCTTTTTTTGAGTATCTATACTTCTCATCATATCGGGAATTTGGCGGTCTATATGTATACTTATCACTATTTTTTAAAAACGGTTTAGATGCAACTGCTCGATTTCTTAATTCGGAACATTGTCTTAATCGGCGTTGCGCAGTTCTAGATGAAGCAGGGAATCATGTTGCATAGCGGATACTGTAGTTTCAAATGGATTTTGCCTTAAATACTCCACCAAATTTCGGTCTTCTTCATTTATTTTGATGCTTTTCTATTATTTATACCAGACCCAACAGACCTTTCAAGTGTTTGATGACAGCGCAATTCTTTTACAAATCCTTGAACAGCACTTGTAGGTACAGGGTCATCCAACCAGGACTGAACAGGGGCCTATTTTTTGAGTTTCCCTGTATTTTTATTTAAACCAATATAGCCATTTAGTTTATGCATTGCCGTATAATCTAAAATTACCATATAAAAAGCGATCTGACTTAAAACAAAGGAACTGTGGCGTAAAGTTGTTATTTTTTCAATGGAACACCCTGTATATTATTTATTTTTATGATACGCCCTTCTTTCCTGATTTCATAAATATATAGTTTGTCCATTTTAGCTCAAACCGTTTTTAAGATATGAGCAATCAAACATTTAAAAAGCTGTATTTATTTGAGCTTAATACGTCTAGAATGCCTTGGAAAAGAAAATCCCCGTAATGGCGATGCATTAAAATAACATCATAGGAGGTATTGGAAAATAAAGTTTTGATATGTCTAGAATGCCTTGAGAAACAAACCCATGTATAACCAAAAATAATTATTATGTAAAAGTCTAGATTTTTTATAATATGTAATAACGATAAATAAATATTACAATAATAATTTATAACTGCAGTTTATAAAATTAGTAAATTAATAATTTAAATGTTTAATGTGGCCCCCATTATTTTCAAAGCAGGCTCGGTAGCCCCTTTTCAGTCGGTCGATACTTGCTGTTAAAATATTATGATTTTCAACATTAATTCTATTAATTTCATTGGTAATTTTAATCGTTAATTCCTCAATCCTTTGGCTTCTATGGCGGTAAACAACATTTTTTAAATGTCCCCATTGAAATGTGTCCATTATTGTCATATCAGGGCTATTTGGTGGCCACCCTATAGTGCCATTACGAGCAATCCACTCGTTGTATCGATGATTCAAAAAATTCACAACTTCACGAATTGCATGAGGTGGTGCTCCATTTTGTTGCCAAATAATATTTTGGGATACCATTAGAGGTAATTCGTCAATGAGATCTTCAACTTCATTTTGAAGAAACTGGAGGTATCGTTGACCAGTTACCCAGACAGCACAAAGACATCTTAAAGATATCCAAAAGATGTCAACAATAGACATTCATGACGTCTTATGGACGTTTCTTAACGCCATCAAGACATCTTATGGATATCTTAAAAAGGTCGTATGTTACAAAACCCAACGTCTATACCACATCTTATGGACGGCTTACAGATATCTTATGGACACCTTATAGATGTCTCATGTATACCTTATAGATGTCTTATGAATACCTTATACATGTCTTATGGACACCTTAGATGAATTTTATAGGCCTAACCGCAGAGCCCTAAAACATTTTGTTTTGTTTGTTAAACACGAAACATCATATTGCTTAATAATTGGTTTTATTAACGTATTACATAATTAAAACTTTTTTAATAATGAATTTCGCCTATCTGTGGCTCTTCTTAGCCACGTCGCGATGGCATCCTCGGCATCTTTTCTACTGTTTTGAAGCCATGTTTTGTCAGCAGATTTATTGACACTGCATCCACTGATTATAGACCAATTTTAATTATTCGAAAACTAAAAACAAACACCACACCACAGAAAAATATGTACCATACAAAACGTTTTTTAATCTACAATTCGTTTTCTTTTAACGGTTCACTAAGTAGAAAGTAAAAAAACTGCAAGTCATCATCAGCAAAACTATCAAAAATCAAGCCCATCGACAGTTGACAGTGTTGACCTTGCGTCAATTTCAAATGGCAAAGGGAAGCGCTTTGTTGCCAATCCTAAGTTGTTCGCGATGTTGCCAAATTTACCGATTCTAAAATTTAACTCTATGTTTGTCGTTTATAAAAAAAAACTATTCAAGAAAACGTTCAAATTGGTAAAAATCATTTAAATGCGATTAGACAAGTATAAAAAAAAAATTATAAAAGTTCTGAGAACGGCGACGGTCGGTTTTGTTCGGGCTGACGATCCGAGATGGCGGCAACCCAAAGTGTCCATTTAAAAAATATATAAGCTAGAGAAAGACAGGGATACTACAAAGACAGAAGAGAGACAAATCTCTTTCTGTGCTATAACCTAAAAAAACACGAACGTCATATTAACGATATTTTAGCGACATCTTATGGACGTCATCTTACAACATCTTATGTATGTCTTGAAAAAGACGTCTTTAAGATGTCTTTTGTAGGTCTGCAGGCGTTCAGACATAATTAAGACCTAAAATCGACGTCTTTAAGACATTGTGTGCTGTCTGGGTAATGACCCATTAAAAAAAATTGGCCCAATTATTCTATTGTTAATTATTCCACACCATACATTAACAGACGTTCTACCTTGATATTTAATAGTTTGGTATTATCTTGGATTTATTTGAGACCAATAGTGCACGTTGCGTCGATTATATTCCTGATGTTGAGAATGTTGCTTCGTCTATTCACAGGACCTTTTCAAACAGGTCAGGATCTCTGTCTTGTTCTCTAATAATCATTTGTGCAACATATTGAAACCGAAGTTCCTTTTGATTTGCCGTCAGGTGTTGCATAGGGTGAATTCGAAACGGAATTAATTTGTGCCGATTTAAAGTTCTTTGAACGTTGCCAAAACTCACTCTGTTTCTTCTTGGACCATACAAGATATCCCTTACTGCTTCGTCTATGGAATTCATTGGATTAATACTAAAATAATTTAGTATTACACGTTCTCGGATCACGCTTCTTCCATCTCTTCTCTTGCGGTCGTGTAATGATTTTGTCTCCTCAAATAAACGTTTTAAGGTCAAAATTGTATTAACTGATATGATTCTATTAACTTTAGCGAAATATCTCCGCTGAGTTTCTCTTGCATTTTCCTCGTTTTTATAAAAAAGTGTGATAATCTGAAATCGTTCTTCGAGGGAATATTTCATTTTAACTGATAAAAACTTGACAAATTATTATTTGCATGGTTTTGTTTCTCAAGGCATTCTAGACATATCAAAACTTTATTTTTCAATACCTCCTATGATGTTATTTTAATGCATCGCCATTACGGGGATTTTCTTTTCCAAGGCATTCTAGACGTATTAAGCTCAAATGAATACAGCTTTTTAAATGTTTGATTGCTCATATCTTAAAAACGGTTTGAGCTAAAATGGACAAACTATATATTTATGGAATCAGGAAAGAAGGGCGTATCATAAAAATAAATAATATACAGGGTGTTCCATTGAAAAGACAACAACTTTACGCCACAGTTCCTTTGTTTTAAGTCAGATCGCTTTTTAAATGGTAATTTTAGATTCTACGGCAAAGCATAAACTAAATGGCTATATTGGTTTAAATAAAAATACAGGGAAACTTAAAAAATAGGCCCCCAGTCCTGGTTGGATGACCCTGTACTTTAAAATGATCAGCTATTTTTTCATAAGACCACCCTATTTCTACTAAACATATTATTATTGCCTTTTCAATAATACTTAAATGAAGCATTTTTAAATCAAATAAGATAATGACACTACTTTGACAGATATCATGATAACAATTAACACGTTACAAAGGTAATAGAGGTAAAAAAGTTGCATTTACAATGTCACAGTTTAGTGTACGAAATTATCTGTCGTCGACTGTACATGGAGATCTCGAAAATGGTAGGAGATAAAAAGGTGGTTACATTGAGTCAAAGTTGCGTATTTTAAGACAACAAATTGGTAAAAGAAAATTATAAATATTCCGAATAAGTTCAGAGATACCCGAAAAAAATGTAAAATTTTCAGTTTTGCTTTTTAAATTCTTGCGCCTTAATTTTTGAATTGGAAAGAAAACAAAAACACTATTTTATTGCCGTAAGTTCTACAAGATGTATTAGTTTTCACAGCCCCCAATGGTTTAAGTTTTTACCCGATTGCTAATTATTCCGTCCTTACACTGAGGAAAATGATCTAATACAAGAGGTTTGCTAAGACATAGGTTGTATTAATAACTTATTTTGTATAAACCCATATTTAATAAATTGCTTGTGTATCAACCCCGCTTTAGTGTTATATCAATTCCAGATTTGCTAGAACAGTCTCTTTATTGATAGTAATCCGTTCCATTAGCAGCACAGTCTTGTTGAATAATGAACTACTTTTAATACATCAATTTTGTTAAGAAATAAATTGTATCTTCTCAATGCGAAGCATTTTGATCCCAGAAAAGCGCTTTCTCTACAATTAAGAAAGCAGAATAGCATCCCCAAAAACGAATTGTATCCGTTAGAACCTCTACTTAATAGACAAGACGTTGGTGGGGTCGATCGGTAATCGCAGCGCACCGTAATACTATTAGTTTTAACGTATTTCGTCTTAAACCATGGATTACTGCAGGCTTACTTGCTTCCATTAGAAACAGAGATAAATTGCATCAGCTCTGTGTCAGTAATCCATTAGATGAAACGGTTCGCATTAACTATAGAAATTATAGAAATATGTTAACCAAACTTATTAGAAATACGAAAGCTAATTATTATAAACAAAAATTGGTTGTTGCAAATGGTGATCCGAGAAAGACCTGGGAAGTAATAAAACAGGCTACCAATGACTGTAACATAAAATCTACTATCCCATGTATTAGAAATAGTAATGGTCAGGTAGTCTATGATCAGGGGCAGGTAGCTAATGAATTGAATGTGTTCTTTAGTTCTGTAGGTACTAAGCTAGCCAGTAAAATAAGTAAGCCTAAAAATATTCAAAATAGCGTAATTGAACAGCGGCAGTTTCCCTCCATGTTCTTGCTCCCCATTAATGAGGACGAAATTAATAATGCTGTGGCATTGCTGAAGCCATGGTCTTCTGCTGATGATTTTGGTGTCTCTAACCAGATTGTAAAATCTAATTTTAGGGCTTTGCTTTCCCCCCTGGTACATATTATGAACTTGATATTTGTTGAAGGCATTTTTCCGGATATTTTTAAAAGAGCAGTGATTGTCCCACTACACAAAGGGGGTGATAAAACTGATCCGGGCAATTATAGACCCATTGCACTCACTAGCCCTATCTGTAAGGTTATTGAGAAATGTATAAAGAAACGGTTATGTAATTTTTTGTATGTTAATAAAATATTGTCAAAGTCACAGTATGGTTTTACGGAGGGGGTGGGTACAGATGATGCCTTGAATGAGATCACCACTTTCATTACGGATTGTTTTGATAATGGTTGGAGGCCTCTTGCTGTTTTTCTGGACCTTACCAAGGCGTTCGACACTGTGGACCATCGCACCTTATTGAATAAGTTATACAATATTGGTATAAGAGGAATAGTGCTTGGGCTGTTTGAGTCGTATCTAACAAATAGGACTCGGGGAGTTAATCTGGATACGGTTTCTAGTTCATTTATGGATATCGGGTGCGGTGTTCCACAGGGTACAGTGCTGGGACCTATTCTGTTCTTAATTTATATCAATAGTCTCCCACATGTAATTCCTGAAGTAAAGTGGTATGTTTTGCGGATGACACGGTTCTTTTGTGTAAAGGGGTTTGTTGGGACGAAACCTTCTCGAAGGCTGAAAGTGCAATGTGCAGTGTTCGGGCTTGGATGGATATGAATTCGCTCACAGTGAATGTTAAAAAAACTAACTTTATGTGTTTTTCAATGAATGTGAGTGGGTTACCAAACAGGCATGTAGTTAGGGTACACACCAATGACTGTAATATGAGCAATTACTGTACGTGTTCTGATAACATCAAATCAGCAAATAAAATTAAATATTTAGGTGTTTATTTTGATAATCACTTGAAATGGCAGCATCATGCTGATTACGTTAAAAATAAATTAAAAAAACTTATTTTTAAGTTTTACGAATTACGTAATGTTCTGAATAGAAATACAATCATAAAAGTATACAGAGCTTTAGCTGAATCTTGCTTGAGCTATGGCATTATCTGCTGGGGTTCTGCTTACAATGACACCTTGAAGAACATTATCATTGTGCAGAAATATATATTAAAGGTAATTTTGTTTAAACATAAGCAATTCCCATCTGACCTATTATTCATGGAGTCTGGCGTTTTTACTGTTGCTCAATTATATTTTAAATGTGTCCTTAGGTTTTCAATTTCCACCAACAACTTTCAAAATTTTATCAATCATGGCATTCAGACAAGAGCTAATACAAATCATAACATTGTATTACCCAATACGCATTATAATGCAACTTAAAGATGTATTACTTATATAGCACCTAAATTATTTAACATGTTACTGGAATAATTTAAAACTAAAAAATATAGTAGCATTAAGAAACAGTTGCAAGTATGGATTAGAGAGAATACAAATACCATTAAACGCGTCATTAAACTACAGTAGATTTATATTTTTCTTCTTTTTTTCATTGTTTCCACTCCTTTTTTTTACCTTTTTTTGGTTTTACGTGTCATTATTTTGTTTGTTTTTTTTTTTGTTTTTTTCTTTAGTGTCGTATGTTATAAGCTATAAGTATAATTTGTAAGGTAATATTGTAAACTTTTATTGATGAACCCAATGTGCATTCACACAGACGCTTTTGTCCATGATATGCATATTGTTTCATCATCATTTCCTGGCTTTTTGTTATTGTTGATGATAATAAATAAATAAATAAATAAATAAATAAAAAGTATTTATTACGCAGGTCACATCGTTGTTCGGAGTCTTCTAGCTATCCTGTCTGAATTTAAATTTTATTGATCGTATAAACCAATACCTATTTCAATTAATTTATTTTTCCTTTGTATTTAAGTTTTTTAATGCGACGGATTCCTCCACGAGGTACAGGGTTATTTTTTATATTTGCGTACCCACCTACAGGGCTTAATATAAATAACAGAAAAAAACTTTTAATACAAAAGTTGCATAATGTTTCCCGTCATATCTTTTAGACTTATTAAAAAAAACATCTGCACATCGGAAAGTTAAAAAACAAATGAAAGTCTTCTTTTTTTAAATGGAACACCCTATATGTTTTTTACCAGGGCGAAAGATCCCTTTCTCCTGATTTCAAAAATATATAACATGTCATCATTTAATCCAGTCGTTTGTGAAATATTTGAGTTTTTGATTAATTGAATTGACTATAATCTAGTCGGCGTTCCGCATACTTAAACGTGACATATTTGTCACTTTGCTTTAAATTGAAAGATTCAGTAAGGAAAATGGGATATTCGGAAGAAGACAAACTTCAAATAGTGCGTCTTTTTTACTCTAATACCAACCGAATAGCTGTAGTTCAACAACAATTTAATTTACTTTATATCATAAATTATAAATCATAAGTTATTTTCTTTGCTGCATGTTTCAATTTAAATTAAAGTGACAAATATGTCACGTTGAAGTATGCGGACCGCCGACTAGATTATAGTCAATTCAATTAATTAAAAACTCAAATATTTCACAAACGACTGGATTAAATGATGACATGTTATATATTTTTGAAATCACGAGAAAGAGATCTTTCGCCTTGGTAAAAAATATATAGGGTGTTCCATTTAAAAAAAGAACACTTTCATTTGTTTTTTAACTTTCCGATGTGCAGATGTTTTTTTAAATAAGTTTTAAAGATATGACGGGAAACATTATGCAACTTTTGTATTAAAAGTTTTTTTCTGTCACTTATATTAAGCCCTGTAGGTGGGTACGCAAATATAAAAAAGAACCCTGTACTGACCATCTAGCACTACTTCAAAGGTTTCAATTTCCATCACTATCTCAACGAAGATCATATCTTAGCCTACAGTTCCTACTTAAATTATGTAACCATAGGATAGACTGTACTGAATTACTTGCTCTCCTTAATTTACTAGATGCGAGAGTTAATTTTTTGCTGTGAGTAGGTTTTTGAATTGCCGAGGCAAAGCCGAGGTGATTTAATACCTTCGACCACCAAAAAAGGCATTCGCATCGTGTACTCGTAATGTATTAAACTTTTTCTACTACTGTTCTCTGATCAATATATTATTAAGTAATAAACTTTGATTTTATTCAAATTATTTTTTTCCACCTGTAAAATAATCCATGACAACTAGTTATTTGAGTATTGTTGACAACTAGTTATTTGAGTACTGTCAGAGTCTGTCAATTCGTTTTTTTTGTCCTGGCACCGAAAGTAATACTTAACATAGCTAGCAACGCTACTTTACATAGCTAGCAACGTGTAATATTCAGGTAACTCGAATGTTTACTTTCGTTATCTGTCGTGTTGCTAGGGCCCGAAAGTTAACTTATCTATACAGTAGTAGAAAAATAGTTATTTACATTACTAGATGCGAAAGTTAATTTTTTGGTGTGAGGAGGTTTTTAAATTGCCGAGGCAAAGCCGAGGTGATTTAATACCTCCGACCACCAAAAAAGGCTTTCGAATCGTGTAATGTATTAAATTTTTTCTACTACTCAAATTAAAATGATAAAATAATTTTTTTTCACCTATAAAATAATCCATGACAACTAGTTATTTGAGTATTGTTGACAACTAATAGTTATTTAAGTACTGTCAGAGTCTGTCAGTTCGATTTTTTTGTCTTGGCACCGAAAGTATTACTTTCGTAGCTAACAACCTACTTTCGTAGCTAGCAACGGATAATATTCAGGTAACTGTAACATTTACTTTCGTTTTCTTTCGCTCCTTGGAATTGTAATATTGTGATGTAATATGACTTCTAGTCTTAATATACAGCTTGTCCAGAGAAGTTCTAGACATATGGGAATTTTCTTTATTGTTGATTTTACGAAAAAAAGTTATTCTTTATAAAAAGTTCTGCTTGATCCGCAAATAATATTGACATATCAAAACTTAATATATCATGTACAGGGCGGCAAAAAAATATAGAAACACAGAATTACGTTAAGAGGGAAGTAGTTACCCTCGATTTTTATTTTAGAGCAAATTATTATAAGAAAATTTTACTAAGGACTACAAATCGCGGTCAGATACAATTTTTCGTTGAAATATTTTAATTTACAGGGTACCATCAAAAAATCTCTTGTTAATAAGTCGAAAAATATTAAATGATTTTTGACTAACATGTCAATATTCGTTACTATAGTATTGCACATAGTTGTTGCGAAATTGTTGCAGGTAAAAATTAAATAAATACAATAAAAAAATATTTTGCAAAGGCTTTTTGATGGTACCCTGTAAATTAAAATATTTCAACGAAAAATTGTATCTGACCGCGTTTTGTAGTCCTTAGTAAAATTTTCTTATAACAATTTGCGCTAAAATAAAAATTGAGGGTACTTCCCTCTTAAGGTGGGAGTATCAACATGCTTGCCAACCTATAACCTATTTCGCGTAGGTTTATTTACGTTTTCTAGCTTTTATACAAAATTTAAAGAAAATCAGTATCGACTTGATATTCTATATGTAATAATTGACATATTTAACAAATATCAAGGAATTTCATAACTTATTTTAGGAGAATTGTATAGCGAAAAATATCGGGTAAGATATTTTTAAATATTATTATGTCATTGTCACTCATTGTTCTTTCACTATACAATTCTCCCAAAATTAGCAATGAAATAAATTGATATTTTTGTAGTATACCAGATACTACCTAAATAATGTACCGACGATATTGATTTTCTTTAAATGTTAGTTATTAAAATAATAAACTCAAAAAATCAACGCGAAATAGGTTATAGGTTGGCAGTAGATTGAATGACGTAACCTTAACGTAATTCTGTGTTTCTATATTTTTTTGGCGCCCTGTACATGATATATATGTCAATAATATTTACAGTGTCCGCAAGAAAGTCCGCATCAAATGGGATTTTTTAAAATTATTAAGTATAGGTAAAAATTGAAAAAGCAGTTAGTTTTTGCTTACCTAAAAACCAAAAATGACGTATACTAAAGCAGCTGCACGACTTGCGTTACCTGTCAAATTTTACATTTTTAATAAAATTGGTTCAAAAATGCCCTTATTTATCAAAATATCGAAAAACTTTATCCAAGAAAGTTGTTTATTTAGGCATTTTCAGTCTCTGTCCGAGAGTTTGAGAGTCTAATACAATTTTTATTTTTTGCCAGATTCTTGAAAATTTTGATCAACCCTCGTAGATTAACTTTTATACATCGATGTAAAACCATTTGCCTTTATTTCATTTGTAATCTTAATGCAAATTTGTGTAAAATTTTTGTTTCCAATTATTTATTTTGCTTCAAAAACTGAAATTGTTATTGATCAGTATGTAATGTTTGATGCAAAGTTTATCTAATTACATCAGTTTTGCCAAAACCGACGTTTCTCATTTTTCTTAAGTTAGTGAACAGATGTACAAAAAGAAAATATTAGGAAGGTTTCGTTGAAATTTTACTTAATTAATATTGGATCAAAAAGAATAAATATTAATCGCTCGCAACATTTTATTCAACAAAAATATAGTTTATTATAAATAATTTAATTTAATATTAATTAGGTTAAATTTCAACGAAACCTTCGTAAAATTTTCTTTTTGTACATCTATTTACTAACTTAAGGAAAATGAGAAACGTCGGTTTTGGCAAAACTGATGTAATTAGATAAACTTTGCATCAAACATTACATACTGATCAATAACAATTTCAGTTTTTGAAGCAAAATAAATAATTGGAAACAAAAATTTTACACATATTTGCATTAAGATTACAAATGAAGTAAAGACAAATGGTTTTACATCGATGTATAAAAGTTAATCTACGAGGGTTGATCAAAATTTTCAAGAATCTGGCAAAAAATAATAATTCTATTAGACCGTCAAAATATCGTTCTGAGGCTAAAAATGCCTAAATGAACAACTTTCTCGGATAAAGTTTTTCGATATTTTGATAAATAAGGGCATTTTTAAACCTATTTTATTAAAAATGTCAAATTTGACAGGTAACGCAAGTCGTGCAGCTGCTTCAGTATACGTCATTTTTGGTTTTTAGGTAAGCAAAAAATAACTGATTTTTCAATTTTTACCTATACCTAATAATAAAAAAAAGTCCCATTTGATGCGAACTTTCTTGCGGACACTGTATATTTATAATCCTTTTTTTCCTATAATTAACAATAAAGAAAATTTCCATATGTCCAGAACTTCTTTGGACACTCTGCATGTATATAAAATATTTTTTTCTAATTTGGTATCATAACAAAAGTCTATTACGATACGCATTTGCCTATCGTAATGAAGCTATTTCGATACGCGTATTTTCTTTATTTGGTGTTGGTAACATTTAAATGTTTTATTTCATTGACTTGACTTGACGCGGCCTTTGTGATTTACGAGAAAACCCATTTTTCGCAGAGGAAAATAGCTTGATAACCTACTTTTTTATTCTGTGTGAATAACAGTCATTGTATGTTGGTTGCATAAATCTATACATCAATCTTTTGTAGATGCTTCAAGCTATCATTTTCTGCCAAATCCTATCCGAAATTCAATCTACTAACCTTTCAATGTCGATTTTAACTTCAACTTTATTTGAATTTTCCATCTATATACTAAATTGCAATGCAGTGACGTAAAATCACGTAAAAAAAGTAGCAAAATCGCCCGAATTTCCGAACGCTCTGTATATGTACCGAATGTACAAGGATCACACAACGTATTCCGTCCAATTTCAAATCTCATATCGCTAAAATAACTCGTGGTGAAAATGGGTCAATAAATCAAAAAATTACAGTTCGCAAAATAATTTTTGTTGTCCAGAGGCTACTATGATAAAAAATAGTAATACCAACATAAAATTTAGACATAAAAATTTACAAAATTTGAAGGATTTATTTTCTTTTTAAATATGTGTTTTTCATTGAAAAAACTACAAATTAGAAAAAATAGTATAACTTACGTGTTATATAAAGCAGTTTTAAGCACTTGTCCCGTTATAAAACTCGCCGCAAGCGGCTCGTTTTTTAACATGGACGCGTGCTATATAATGATGCTTTATAAAACGTGTACGTTAATATACTATTAGATTGAACAAAACATAACATATACATAATAAGTAATACAATAACTATACTATATACTTTATGATATTTGATTAGGTGTTTAAGTCTAATAAATGGGGTAAAACCTGTAAGACCTTATTGCTTATATAAATAAATTAATAAATAAGATTAAATCTTATTGTAACTAAAAATAAGCTAGGGCAAAATATCTTACCAAAATCACTCGCAGACTCTTGGACTATTTAATGTCATTACCGTCACGCCGTTACTATGGAAACGAAAAATGTGAATAAACCTAGATGTTTTTATTTAAATGATAAAGTTTGGCTTTGTGTATTTAATAAATAATAATAACAGGTTTTTAAAATAGTGAAAATGAAATACGATGGATGGTCGTTTGAGTTTGTTTGGAACATTGAGCCTAATGAATAAAAATGGAGCAATTGTTTTTTCTTATAAAATCGAAGTAATTTCTTGAAAGTCAATGAATAGAAACTAAAGTAATTGCTTTTGCGTCCAGCAATTGCTTAAAAGTGCAGAAATTGCTTCAAGTCAATGCTTTTTCTTAAAAAAATAGAAGCAATTGCTATTTGCTTAAAATGTGATGAATAAATTAAGGAATTACTTTTTCTAGTGTAGCAATTGCTTTCAACCTTTTAAGGTAGGTCGACCCCTGCATCATTTGCTTGGTAGCAGACAACTTTAGTTCTTCGCGGCATACACGTGCGTTGCTCTTAATTTGTGTCTTCAATTTATTATGGCTGAATATATACAGGGTGATTCACGTTGAGTGGCCTATTAGAAGATCTCGGAAACGAGCAAAGTTATATTGCTAAAAATTTGGTAGAGGGCATAATTGGCTTTGAACTTTTAAAATATTATATTTCGACGTTTGTATCAGTTCCGGTTATACCGGAAGTTATTGCCAACTTTGGTATTTCAAATGGAATACCCTGTATATTTTAGCATTTTTGGATACCTTATTAAAACCTAAGTAACTTTTATTAACAATTATCTATACCTATCTCTAACCGTTTTTGAGATATGAATTATAAAATGCATTTTTTATGTAAAAACCTTACCGAGAAGTAAGTTCAGTAATTTTGAAGTGAATAAAGCGAAACATTTAAAATTTTGTAGGGTTTTAACTAAAACATAGATCTTTAGACTACATTACTTAAGTTTCATGTTTTGCATACATGGGGTTTTTAAAAGTGTGCCAATGTGGCCATTTAGATAAATGTGCATAAGTCAATTTTTGCAAATGAAACACCATATTTTTTATTTTAGTCGCGTGTAGAGAATCAAATTTCCCATCTAAATGTTTTATATATGCGTATCAATATTTTTAGTCGTTTTGGAATTATGAGCAATTTAAAAAAAAATATCTTAAAATATGTGTTTGTGTTAAGTTAATAAGTAAGAAATTATTTATTAAAAAAGGCATCTGGAAAGGCATGAAAATATCCTAAAACAGTAATTTGCTCTTTTTTAGAGCTCAGAACAGGCATCGGAAATATCCTTTTGGTTTTTGTATGACCAAACTTTTTTGTTTATCGCCAATTGGTAATAAATGTGGATATCGTTCATTAAACACTCTGCATGTTCGGCTTATGATTCGTAGACACTCTCCATGAATATAAAATAAATTTAAAATATCGTTATTAGAATAATTTTATTATTATTTGCCATTTTTAGATTATAAAGAATAAAAATTTTTCAACACCTATGTAAACTAGAATATGACAACAGACCTAAGGTGAGTGTCAACTTTAAAACAATTTTAGTCAAAGCCTACTTTACTAATTGGTAACAAAGCTCAATGTCAAACAAAAATCTGAGTCAAAGCCTTCTTTACAAAAATAATGTCTTATGAACTTAACACAAACACATATTTTAAGATATTTTTTTTTTAAATTGCTCATAATTCCAAAACGACTAAAAATATTGATACTGACATATTAAACATTTAGATGGAAAATTTGATTCTCTACACGTTACTAAAATAAAAAATATGGTGTTCCATTTGCAAAAATTGACTTAGGCAAATTTATCTAAATGGCCACATTGGCACACTTTTAAAAAACCCCTGTATGCAAAACATGAAACTTAAGTAATTGTAGTCTAAAGATCTATGTTTTAGTTAAAAGCATACAAAATTTTAAATGTTTAGCTTTATTAATTTCAAAATTACTGAACTTTCATCTCGGTAAGGTTTTTACATAAAAAATGCATTTTATAATTCATATTTCAAAAACGGTTAGAGATAGGTATAGATCATTGTTAATAAAAGTTACTTAGGTTTCAATAAGGTATCCAAAAATTCTAAAATATACAGGATATTCCATTTGAAAACCCAAAGTTGGCAATAACTTCCGGTATAACCGGAAGTGATACAAACGTCGAAATATAATATTTTAAAAGTTCAAAGCCAATCATGCTCACTACAAAATTTTTAGAAATATAACTTTCCTCGTTTCCGAGATCTTCTAATAGGCCACTTAACGTGAATCACCCTGTATATAGGTCCGTAAAAGAAAAATCTACAGTGTACGTAAAAATTGCAAATATGATGATTTCAGAAAGTTATATTGATTTGACTGCGAAAATGTTGAGTGGTTGGCAAATTATTTTTTGACTGATAGTGGTAAAATGCACTATCGCATTTAACTTTCAAAATGTCTTTATTTCAAACTAACTTTTACAGTTCATTACATGAAAATTTACAATATAATATAGAGAATAATAACCATTAAAAAAAATAACAATAAAAAAAATGGAAATTAATCCAATTTAATTCATTAATAAAATCAATTTAAAAAAAATTGTATAAATAATTTAATTTAGTAAATATCGCTTTAATTTTTTTTAAAAGTTGCCAATTTTTTAATTTTTCTGATTTTTTTTCGAAATTTACTTTTTACTGGTATACAGGGTGTTTCATTAAGGTCGAAGAGCGGCCATATCTCGGAAACTACTGGGCATAGAAACTCAGGAAAAGAAAAATGATAATAAAAGTGGCCATGAGAAAATTCTGGAAATAATTTTCAAGTTCCGCATTTTGCCGCAAGAGGGCGTAATTGAAAAGTAAATTTTTAAATTTTACATAACTCCGAAAATTCCACATTAAGGTATATATTTGATAACACCATTTTAAAGCTTGGACAATTATGCATCATTTTTGTCTTATGCTCATTGGCGTACCGACTTTAATAAGAGTGGGGGAAGCTGTTGAAAGTGTAATCATTTAAATCGCTGTAACTTATAAACGACTTATCCGATTTTAGCAAACTAAAGACTGTTTGGAAGAGAAATGTATGCACTTTGATCAATCGTATTTAGTTGTCCATAATAGTTCTCAAAAAAAATGCTAGAGGGCGCAATTTGCAATAACAATACATTTTTTGATTTTCCTCCGAAAAAATAAATCATACGGTATAATTATGATACCATAATCAACAAGGAGATGAAATTTGCTAGAAAAAATATTAAAACCGCAGCTCGATATCTCCGTTCGTTTCAGAGTTATTGCCAAAACAATAATTTTTAACACAAATTGCGCCCTCTAGCAATTTTATTAGAAACTATCGTGTACCATTAGATACGACAATTGAAGGTTCTTCCAAACAAGCTTAAATTTAGTAAAAGCGGATAAGTCGTTTCGAAGTTACAGCGATTTTAATGTTTAAACTTTCAATAGCCTCTCCCACTCTTATCAAGTGAAACTGTAAACATTAAAATCGCTGTAACTTCTAAACGACTTAACCAATTTTACTAAATTTAAGCTTGTTTGGAAGAGAAAGGTAAGTACCTTTAATTGACGTATCCAATGTACAAGATATTTTCTAATAAAATTGCTAGAGGGCGCAATTTGTCTTAAAAATTATTGTTTTGGCAATAACTCAGAAACGAACGGAGATATCGAGCTGCGGTTTTAATATTTTTTCTAGCAAATTTCATCTCCTTCTCGATTATGGTATCATAATTATTTTTTCGGAGGAAAATCAAAAAATGTATTGTTATTGCAAATTGCGCCCTCTAGCATTTTTTTTTGAGAACTATTATGGACAACTAAATACGATTGGTCAAAGTGCATAGATTTCTCTTCCAAACAGTTTTTAGTTTGCTAAAATCGGATAAGTCGTTTATAAGTTACAGCTATTTAAATGATTACACTTTCAACAGCTTCCCCCACTCTTATTAAAGTCGGTACGCCAATGAGCATAAGACCAAAATGATGCATAATTGTCCAAGCTATAAAATGGTGTTATCAAACATATACCTTAATATGGAATTTTCGGAGTTATGTAAAATTTAAAAATTTACTTTTCAATTACTCCCTCTTCCTCTTGCGGCAAAATGCGGAACTTGAAAATTATTTCCAGAATTTTCTCATGGCCGCTTTTATTATAATTTTTCTTTTCCTGAGTTTCTATGCCCAGTAGTTTCCGAGATATGGCCGCTCTTCGACCTTAATGAAACACTCTGTATATTTAAATAAGACTATTGTCTTTCTGCGGAAATTGTCGGATCCGGGCTTTCAAAATTCTGTAGGTGAAGAACTCGGTGTTCACCAAACTACTGTCTGTAAGACATACCTACACTCCTGTAATGGATGTAGTTTTGGAGAAGGCCAATATTTTTATTAAATTTCCTACAAGTACGGCTGTAGCTGTTGTGGAAGCTAAACGGTTGTGGTCAGAGAGATTTATTTATGTTCCTTCAATTTTTCAACGAATATCCATTGCTCGTCTTTAATTTCTTCATCACTACTATCACTTTCCTTATTTTCACTGAAATCTGCCATATCGCAAATAAAAGTTTCCTATATTTTCCACAAAAACGTAACAGATAATTATTGTACTAAATAAATAGACCAACGTTGTTGTATTTTTACGTCAACTCTTTTGCAAGTTAGGCACCAAACTGAACATGAAATCTATTATCTGAACAAGGAGATAAGCCACGTCTGAACTTGTGTTGAATAAGCATTTGCTACAGAGGTGTAAGAAAAACAGCAATTGCTTTGAAATTTTATTCAAATCCAGATCTAGCAATTGCTTTTACTTATATCATTTGCAAGTCAAGCAATCGCTTTTACTAAAAAGTAATTGCTTCAAGTAATTGCTTAATTTTTATCCATTAGGTTCATTTTATTTAAAATCAAATTTTAATAGATAAATAAATTAAGTTCTCTATTTGACAGCATTTATTATACCAGTCTTGTATCATAGGTACAATATTACAGAAATAAATAAAAGTAAATAAAAATAAGGTGGTTTAGTCCGTTTGTCTAATCATATTTTTACAATAATTTTGATCTACAGCAAAGTGCTTGCAGAAGACTTTCAAGGACTGTTGAATAACGAATTTCGGCGTTTCGTCTCCTCTGGCATGTTGTAGATTCATTATGACTTCCCCGAAAAACACGTGGCATGGTGTTTTAGTAAAAATATGTAGCCCTTCGTCATCTGCGGTAACAATATCTTTTGGCAACGTGTCGAAAATTAGTTTTCCGGCGTTGATAAAGTTGAGGAGTTTGTTGCTGCTTGGATCTGGCAGATGTTCGGTTGATTCTGATTGGAACGACCGCAGGGTTATTTCTAAAAATATACGTTGGTAAATTTTCTTTAGTAGAAGATTGTCGGCTAAATAATAATAATAGTAATAATAATAATAATAATAATAATAATAATAATAATACACAGCGATAAGCAATGCAGATAAAAACTATACGCCCCTCAACCTATCCCAAACAAACCACCCAGCAGACACATACAATGATACACAATTACAACAAGATAAAATCAATACCTGGTCAGAGAAAATACTCCATGGACAGCATAGATACCACGTGAAACAAGATTACATCGACAAAGGATTATCATATACATGGCTAAAAGATGGTCAGCTCTTTCCAGAAACAGAAGGGTTCTTACTCGCTATTCAAGATAAAGTTATAGCAACAAGGAATTATCAAAAACATATAATCAAAGACCCGGCTATAACAGACGACACATGCAGAAAATGCCACCTCCAGAAGGAAACAATTGAACATATTACAAGTGGATGTAAAATACTTGCTGGCCAAGAATACACAGCAAGACACAACGCAGCAGCAAAAGTAGTTCACCAAGCACTGGCCATAGCGTGTAAGCTCGTAGAAAACTCAGAACCATACTACAAATACACACCAACATCCATACTCGAAAACAAAGATTTCAAACTGTACTGGGATATAAATATTCAAACAGACAAAACAATATCCGCAAATAGACCAGATATCACTCTTCAGTTAAAAAAAGAAAAAACCACATACCTAATTGACATAGCTGTTCCTAGTGATAAAAACATCCAAACGAAATACAATGAGAAAATCTCCAAATACACAGACCTGGCAATGGAAATGAAAAGACTTTGGAAGCAAGAAAAAGTCACTATTATCCCTCTTATTATGTCAGTGACAGGCTTTACACCAGGAACATTTAAATCACACCTGAAACAACTAGGAATCAGCACAAACATACATCGAAACTTTCAGAAATCAGTCATTCTAAAAACATGCCATATTGTCAGATCATTCCTTAATTCAGAATAGTAATAATATAATATGCACTGACTTGGCATAGCCCGTCAGTGCGTATAAAAAAATAAACCACAATTATGTGAGAAACAGAAAAATAATAATAATAATAATATTAATAATAATAATAATAATAATAATAATAATAATAAGCCTATTTAAAATTTAATAATATAATAAATATGTTTATGTTGTATTTGATAAACTTATTCTTCAATCCCCTGAAGCTGAGCTTGTTAGGGGCACATCTTATTTTTTGTTTTAGTATGTAAAATCATAAATCATAAATATGCATTAAAAATCAAGTTTTTTAAAGTAAAAATGTTAATTTATAGTATAAACGCAGCTTTTTTTACCTATAATAAAATTATTAATTTATAATTTTTAAGTAAAAAATATTACTTAAGTATGTATATAAATTATTCAGAACAATATTAATTATTAATTAAAGCATTTCTAAAAATATTTTCAAATTGTCTGTTTTTAATATCCATGTTTTTATTTCGATTTTAATTTTTTTTAATGAAATCAATTTTTTAATTTTTGTTGGTAAATAATCGTTTAAATAAAAACATAAATATTTGAAATTTTTTTGTCCTATGGACTTATTTATTTTAGGTTTTATGGTTATTTAATTTTTATGACGTGTATTATGATTATGGTTTTTAAATTGTATAAGGTTTTTATTTTTAAATATATATTATATAAAGATGTTATATAAATGTAAAGTTGTCTTATGTTCAACTTTTTTGTTTCTGAATATAATTCTTTTGAAGGGTAAAGATATATAATCTTTATTGTATATAATTTTTAGAAACCTTTTTTGGAATATTTCTAATTTTTTTAACTAAAGTTCTATTTATTCCTCACTAACCTAAAATTCCGCAATTCAAATGAGTTTTAACTAACGCGTTATATAATATTTCCATGTCTTACATTTAAAATTTTTTTAATGTTTTTAAAAATCGGTAGTAAACTTCTTAATTTTTTAATTAAGTATTCTATGTGAAAATTCCAATTTACTTTACTGTCAAAAATAATTCCTAAATATTTTATTTTATTAACTTTAAAAATTTGAATGTCGTCATTTATTTGAATACTATTCATATTTTGTGGTAGGTTATTTAGGTTTAAAGTAAAAGGAATATAATTTGTTTTATTAAACTTAATTGTTAACAAATTGTTATCAAACCAATTTTTTATAATTTTAAAATCTTTTTTAATTTTATTATTTAAGTTTTCCCAATTTGTATCGGTATAAAAAATTGTAGTATCATCTGCAAAACTATAAATTTGTCCATCGCAATTTATACTAAATAAGTCATTAATATAAATATTAAAAAATAATGGTCCTAAACTTGTTCCTTAAGGAACACCATACTTAAATACCTTTGGATAGCTTTTTTCTTTATCTATTTGAACATAAGTTGGTCTATTTTTCAGATAATTTTTAATTAATTCTAATTGCTTTCCTCTGAATCCAATATTTTCAAACTTTTTTAACAGTAAATGTATGGTAACAGTATGGCTAACTGTATCAAAAGCTTTTGCTAAATCTAGAAAAATACTAATACAAGGTTTTTTATTATCTAGTGCATCATATATTTGTTCTGTTAGATAGCAAATAGCATTTTGTGTTAATTTATTTTTTTTTTAAACCCAAACTGTTTAATAGAAATAAAATTTATTTTTTCCAAATAATTTTCGATTCTTAATTTTAAAACTTTTTCGAATACTTTTGCTATCGAAGATATTAATGTTATTGGTCTATAATTACTAGTTTTACTAGAATCTATTATACAGTGTCACCAGTAAAGTCCGCATCATATGGGATTTTTTTTTATTAATAGCTTTATTCCAAATTTGACTTTGGCATCAACGTCTGCTTCGATCGAGATGAAAATTAAGCAAAAAAATAGTAGTCACGTGATTCGCATTATCTGTCAAATTTTAATTTTTTCCAAAAAATAGTTCAAAAGTGGGGTTATTTCTGAAAATATCGAAAAAAATTATTAAAAAAAGTTTTTTTAAATGCAGTTTCTAGCCCACATGCAAAATTTCAGCTGCATAAGATAATTTTGATTTTTTACCTATATTTTGTAAATTGCACCACTTTTGCAGAATAAAACTCAACGCAACCTACATAAAACTTCTTAGTTTTGACAATGCTTTATTTCAGATACATTTTCTTTAAAGTAGCGCCATATTTAATGCGTATTTTTCTACAAAATCACAATTGGGCTATTAAAATTTGGTCGCATGTTATGCAAAGTTCATTTGTTTTTGACCCTGTATAAGGTAACTTCATAAAATGAATATTTTTGAAAACGTTTTGTGTCTGAAAGTAATACACCTTAATATTAAGACAAAAAAGGTACACAGTGTCATCAGTAAAGTGTTCATTAAGTGGAAAATAAATTTTAGTTTAACTTAACTTTAAGTTTATCTATTTCCAGCGATTTAATTAATTAATTTAATTTAACCCCTTTACTTTATTTTTTAGTTTTTTACTTTCAGGCACAAGCTACGTTTTTAAAAATACTTATTTTGTGAAATTACCTTATACAGGGTAAAAAACAAATGAACTTTGCATCACATGCGACCAAATTTTAATAGCCCAATTTTGATTTTGTAGAAAAACAGGCATTAAATGTGGCGCTACTTTAAAGAAAATGTATCTGAAATAAAGCATTGTCAAAACTAAGAAGTTTTATGTAGATTGCGTTGAGTCTTATTTTGCAAAAGTGGTGCAATTTACAAAATATAGGTAAAAAATCAAAATTATCTTATGCAGCTGAAATTTTGCATGTGGGCTAGAAACTGCATTTAAAAAAACTTTTTCAAATAACTTTTTTCGATATTTTGAGAAATAATCCCACTTTTGAGTTATTTTTTGGAAAAAATTAAAATTTGACAGATAATGCGAATCACGTGATAACTATTTTTTTGCTTAATTTTCATCTCAATCGAAGCAGAACTTGATGCCGAAGTCAAATTTTGAATAAAGCTGTTAATAAAAAAAAATCCCATATGATGCGGACTTTACTGGTGACACTGTATGTTATTGAACCAACTTACCCGGCGCAACAGAAAAGTCATCGGAATTTACCCAACTTTTCTCAGCTTCAACTCCACCATCAATCTTAAAACTTAACCCTGCATATTGCCACAAATTTATGATTCTAATTGCAAATATCGTTAAATCTTTGTTCAGTTTAAACCATGTCTTCTCTAAAGGTGTTTTCATGAAAGCTTCCTCATACGTAACGTTTATAACGGTTACATCAGGAAAGTTGCTTATGACGTCGTCGAGGGTTCTCGGCGGGGGTTCTTTCGTTGGAGATGTTCGAAAGATTTCAGTGAAGTTGAGCGGTACTTTGGAGTCTGAAATGATAAAAATTTTGATTTTGTAGAAAAAGACACATTTAATAAGGCGCTACTTTAAAGAAAATGTATCTGAAATAAAGCATTGTCAAAACTAAGAAGTTTTATGTAGATTGCGTTGAGTCTTATTTTGCAAAAGTGGTGCAATTTACAAAATATAGGTAAAAAATCAAAATTATCTTATGCAGCTGAAATTTTGCATGTGGGCTGAAAACTCCATTTAAAAAAACTTTTTTTAATAACTTTTTCCGATATTTTCAGAAATAACCCCACTTTTGAATTATTTTTTGGAAAAAATTAAAATTTGACAGATAATGCGAATCAAGTGACTACTATTTTTTTGCTTCATTTTTATCTCGATCGAAGCAGAACTTGCTGCTAAAGTCAAATTTTGAATAAAGCAATTAATAAAAAAAAAATCCCATATGATGCGGACTTTACTGGTGACACTGTATTATGTTAGTTGGTCCTATGGAGAACTATAGGGTAGGAGGCCGATCGACAATGGCAGCATTTTCGGTTTTTTGGTTAGTTCGCTATTGGCCGATAGATGGCTCTCGCGTCCGAAGTGGGCTGATGTTGTCTTCTTCTTCTTCGTTTTTAATATGGAAAACTAGATCCTCCATAGTTTTTAACTTTTACTTAAACCCTTTATTTTTCTGTGCTTTTACTTTTGACAATTGACATTTTATTTTTCGAAATAGCAAATAACGTTTGAAGGCAAGACAAGACAAATAACGTTGCATTGTAATTAATTTCCATATTTATAATGAATAATGGTACAATTTATAAAAGTAGAGTTTGCTTTGTGTCGGGGTGTAAGACAGGATCTTTTTCAGAGAGAAAACGCATCCAAATCTTTCTAGCTCCAAAGGTATAGCTAGAATGTTTACTACCATGTATTTTAAAAACCAAGCATCGTTGGAACTTTATACAGGCCGAGTTTACTAATAGGTATAACAAAGTAAGTGTAAATTCATATAAAAGTCAGTATTTGTTCCTTAAAGAACTAATTTAAATAAAAATAGTTATTGCGTCCATAAGAAACCATTATTTGATAGCCCACTTCGAACACGCGCGCCATCTTACAGCGACTCGTAAACCTGAATTACCGATGCTAATTTGGGACCGAATCCAATGCATTGCGATCGGCCTCCTACCTCAAGTCCTCCATAGTTGGTCCATACATGTTCCGCTATTATAACCGATCTCGAAGTTCCACCTCTTTGAGTATGTTTCAGATGTTCTTTAACTCGTACGGAAAGAGGTCTTTTTGTTTCTCCAGTGTACGATTCGTCACACTCGCAAGGGATTTGATAGATACAATTTTTTGTGTTTTCATTACGGGGGAGTTACATTTGTAAGAAAGCGTCTAAGCGTATATTTCCGGATTTGAAGACTGTTTTAATATTATACTTTTTGGTTCTCCTTCTAATCTTTTCAGAAATCCCCTTGACATAAGGTATTGTAAGAATTGTGTATGTATTGTGTTAAGTAACAAAATAAAGACAATGTAAGTCCGACAAGGTAATTTTTCGGATATTCAATATGTTCTATATTATGAAAACTTTCCACCTCGATTTTCCTGCTTTAAAATGAAAATGTGGAAAATCGCTCGGACCAGTCGATTTTTAATTCGAGGGGGACATCTTTTACGTATATTGTCAATCTTGTTACTTGAAGCCCCTAGGAGGTAGGGGGGTAAGATCTAAATCTTAAATGGATACCCCTATTTTATATAATTTTTTTGGATTCTGCATAAAATTATGAATATTTTTTAATAAAAGCATTATTAGTCTATACCGGGGTCTATACTTAACAATTTCCGAGATATTCTTGAAAAATTACATTTTTGAACTTTGACAGCGTCTAGCTTTCTAACTGTAAGTCTTAGAGCAAAACGGCTTACATGTCCCTATCTTCGATTTTTATTATATTTCCAATAGTGTGAACTTTCGGTTAAACCGGATTCGAGTTCAAAAATGTAATTTTTCAAGAGTCAATATCTCGGAAACTGTTAAGTATAGAGTAATAATGCTTTATTAAAAAATATTCATAATTTTATGCAGAATCCAAAAAAAAAATATAAAATAGGGGTATCCATTTAACATTTAGATCTTACCCCCCCCCCCCCCTCCTCCCTCCTAGGGGCTTGAAGTAACAAAATTGACAATATACGCAAAAGATGTCCCGCTGAAAATCGAGGTGGGAAGTTTTCAAATGAACACCCTGTATATTATATGTTGTATTTTAGAAAAACATTTAAACAGTTAATAACTGGCACAATTCCTTCTGTTATAAAATAAATGTCATTGTGATTATAGTCTACTGAAGACTAATTTTCGTTTTGTAATATGAAACTGTACAATATTTATATCGTAAATAACTATTCAGGTATCCTAAAGAAACTGCATTCTTACCATTGACAGTGTGTGCAATTCGTTTGATACTCGCACTATCCAATCTGCTATGTAGCAATATATCCAACAAATTTTTTACTCCCATTCCAAAGGACATGGTCCCTGCTTTATCGCCATTATCTCTCCTTTTTCTCTTGTACAAGCCCCTGGTGCCTCTTTTTGCTCTTTTAATTTCCATTATAGCATGGTGTAAACTGGATGTTTTACCGCTTGGTGGCATCGCCGTGTTCGAGGTATTTTTAATCAGGTAAGGGAGCGGTAGGGACTTTGGAATTTTTTTACTGTAAATATTATAAATTGAATATAATAATTGCATTACGTAAAAAAGGTATTATTAAATTAATTATTATTCTCCTTCCTAATCCTCTTCTATCTGATTCTAATCTATTAAGTACCATAAAAAATCAGGTTTTGTTATTTTTTTACAAATTTCTATTTCAAAACATAAAATTTTAAAAAACTCGTTTTTGAACCCAAATGAATATGATTTTTATATTTTTGCATGTGGTTATCAATTCCGATAAACTAATTTTTACAACAATTTTCGATATTGGCAAAAATACAAGTACTTTACTCTTGAGCAAAATTTATATTTTTTAACAAACCTCGTATACGCCGGTAAAAATTTTATACCGTGCGAGTAAAAATTATTTGCATCAAGGGGGCTTGGATTAAAAAACGTAGGGCTTGGTTTAGATCACAATGATATGGGGACGATATATCTAACCAAATCTAGGTTAAGATTTTGTCAAATTCATATTATGACATGATATGCCAAACTAATGAGTAATAAAATAAGTAGACAAATACAAATTTATTTTTGTTCTTTACAAAATTAACAAAGTAAGAATATACAGAAAAAAAAAATAATTACATAAATTGCTGAAATTGGCCACGGCCATGCTGCAAGCATAAATTCACACGTCTCTTTACATTTTCAAAAGTGTTGACCAGCATCTCTGGGGAAATGTTACCACATTCTTGGATAATCCTTTCTTGTAATTGTTCTAAATTTGCAACTGGTGTTTTAAAAATAGTGTTCTTTAAATTAGGAAAAAAAAGTGATCCATAACCGGTTAAATAAGGTGATCTAGGTGGGAATTCAATGTCTGATCGAAAACTGATCAATCTGTCGTCGAAAAAATGGCGTAAGTAGTTAATAGTTTCGGCGGCTGTATGGGCGGTTGCACCGTCCTGTTGAAAATATCCAAAACGTAGTTCATCGTCAATTAATTGCTCCACAAATGGATTCAAAATATTGTCTCTATACCGCTGTGCTGTATGTGTCATGGAAAAAATAGGTCCAACAATAATTCTTCTTCGGGAAACAGCTAACCAGACACCAATTTTTTGAGGGTGCAATGTGGACTCTACAAAAAAATGGGGATTTTCACTACTCCATATGCGTGTATTCTGAGAATAACCGGAGAGGTGAAACCAGGCTTCATCCGAAAAAATGTCAGGTCTAATAAATCATTTCTTTCCAATAAATTTTAGGTAAACCATTAAGAGTAATTCCTGCGTCTTTCAAAATCGGCGGCTTGTATTTCTTGGAATACTTGCACTTTATAAGGAAATAAATTTAGCTGCTTCTTAAGAATAGTCGTGCATGTTCCATAAGATCTCCCCACCTCTTGGGACAGGCGCCTTATACAATTTGTTGGCGTATTTTGCATTATTTAACGAACGTTTACAAGTTCTTCTGTTCTTACAGATGGTCTTCCTGCTCCTTTTTTGTGTTGAATAGAACCTGTTTCCCTAAACACAGCCACGGTTCTTTTCGGGCAATGATAAAAATCCCCAGCAATAAAAGCAAAGTTAGGAAAATGTTCGTGAAAATCGTCCATGCACAAACCCGGATTGTATTGCCACTCACCATATACTCTAACCCCGTTTCGAAAATACGCTTCAACCATGAATTTTTTGTGCTGTTCCGTAAAGCCCATTGTGTGAATTGTTGAAGCAATTGGAAAAATTAGCGATGAATCAAATTACTTGTAACGGCTGTCAAAGATGACGGAATAACTGATTGATTGTTAATTCAGGTAGTTACTGACACCCTTCCAACAGGTATTAAGCTCTACGGCTAAGCATTACGTCCTTAGATGCAAGTCCCTCTTTGATGCAAATAATTTTTGCTGGCACGGTACAAATTTTAACGAGATGGCAAATTATAAGTTATAAGTATTGAAGAAACTTCCGACTTAGGATTTCGGTTGGCAAAATCTGCAGTGGCGAAAATATTGGAAGATATTTCATCCCCTTCTTATTATCGACAATATAGGGTAAATAATTTTATTTAAGTTAAAAGGGAAACTTGTAAGATTATATACTTTCATCCCCAGAAGGCGATTACAAAGAATACCGGTGTATCCGAGTTGCTAGACGGTGGAGAGTAGGTAACAAAATTATGAATTTGGAATCGTCGAGTTGCTAGACGAAGATGTACGAATCGCTAGAAAAACATTGTCGAGTTCCTAGACGGCAAAAATTACATCGTCCTGTTATAGACCAAATATCGTAGCCATTAAAAATTATTTTTTGAAATAACTTCAATGAAATAACACAATCAATATTTACATTTTATTAGAAAATTCGTTACAAAAACAAAAGAGACTATGTTAGTAGTATAGTATATTATAATTATAAAGAAAACATTATAAGCTATCGCTTACATTAAAATTATATATTTTGAGTTACATAATAATAAAATTGAATATATTTGGGTGGTGATGATAAAAGTTAGCATTTAAGTCTGAATGGTACGACTCACATGCATTCGTTGTTCTATGCAAATCCGAGATGGCCTGTGCCCATATAGATGGTGGATATAAACAATCTTCAGAAATATAGTTTTCGACCAAATAATCGGAACATTTTTCCAGTTTACTATTTTTTGGTTGGATTGCCATTAAATCTTCTACAAAACATTCACTCACCTCATCTGGTGGTAAAAAGCAAAGGCCGAATACATATACCAGCCACTTTCCAACTTCTTCTTCTGCCTTATTATAAAAAACAGACAGTCCTAACTGCTGTATTTTTCGGTACCAGGACTGTCCTAGGTGAAAGTTACAGCCTCGAATGATTGCTTCAGGATAAACGATGGAAATAGCTTTATGCACAGATTGTTCGAAGTCAAGAAGAAATTTTGCAGGATTAATGTTCATTTTCAGTTTTACTTTTTCCAGCAGGAGTACGTAGATGTCGTATGATTTATTAGGAAGGAGCGCAAATATCAAAGGTATGTATATATTATTAACCAAACCATGTAGAGTGTATATCTGATAAAAATATTTAGGGCAATACTGAAACGTCCCGTCCATATAAACACAAGTTGCTTTCCTTAAACACTGTAGTATATTGCTTTCACAGGTGAATAATATTATTCCATTTTCTACGTCATTTTCATAAAGAAATGGCTCGTTTCTGTTGGTTTTTACCTCTTGACGCAGCACAGAATCATGTAGCTCTACTCGTGATTTTGGTAATTTAGAGTATTTGCTGACTTTTTTGTAATTCAAGTTCTTTCGAATGCGCGAAATGTCCAACGTAGTTAGCCCATTTTCTTGGTCGACAGTGGCAAGTTCCTTTCGAATGATCTTAGATGGTTTTTCATGAGGGTGATTTTCTGCCTTCCTTTTACAAGCATTATTTACTTCCTGTCTTTTCAGGTTAACATCTGTGTCGTGGTTATGCGTTAAATTAACTTTTTCTAAGTTGGTAATGTCCAGTGTTTCGCCCTCGGTATAAATTTTAGCTTTACACTTTTTATTACACACCAAGTTATTGTATTATTTTTAGAAATGTGATTACGATTGAACTTGTAACTGTTGACTACTAGCAAAGTTTTACACTTTTCACTTAAAATGAATTGTAACTCCATTGCAGTATGCAATAAATTATTGGAATTACCCTATTGTATCATTATTGGAATGGGTCAATGGGCTGTTTAACTAAATTTTAATAGCATAAATATAATTTTCCAGGCTCTAATGATTTTTATTACCTCTCTGTAATGAAGGTCGCGTCTAGGAACTCGACCATCCCCCCGTCTAGCAATTAGTGTATGTCGGTCTAGGAATTCGGCTATCTTAATTTATTTTACCTGCATACGTCTAGCAACTCGGCTACACCCAAGAATACATTGAAACAAAGAGCAAATTTATATACCTGATACGATGACCACTACCACTTACATGGAAGTATCAGTAAATAAGAAAACGCAAATTATGACAGACCTTGCCCCGAAAATGCCCACAACTAGGCAGCAGTTTTTGGTCGAGCTTCCCGAAAATGATACCTCAGTTGACCTAATTACCGAGGGTCTTTAATTTGTGTTTATGTTTAGTTTAGTATTTTTTGCATTGTATTGTTTCTCCACCATTGAAAAATTAATAAATTAATAAAAGCAGAAAATGAAATCTGGTCAAATTTTCCCATATTTATTACTCTGCTTAATTTATCAATTTACCCTTTTTAACGTAAAACTGTACTATAAAGATGGGTAGGGGAAGGTGGGGCACAGTGTTACACAAAAAAACATTTTACCAAAAAAACATTTTATAGGAAAGGAAATAAGACACTTTAAGTCTTATGTCTTATTTCCTTTCCTATAATTACATACTCCACTTAAACTATGGACTATTTCTTCAAATTAAAAAACATTTTGATTATTATTTTTTTTATTTGTCAAATTAAAATAACAATTTAATTTTGCTTAGGTTTGGTGATGTTTAGCAACTGATTTTCGGAGCGTCTGTTGCCCTAAATATATAGGTTTTTTATAAAAAATAATTATCTCTACACGTGTCGAATGTAACACTGTACCCCACTAGCGGGGCACTCTGTTACACAAGGGGGGAAACAATGTTAACGTTTCAAATAAATTTAGATTACCTTTACTAATAGTGCTCTTTTTATTCAGAACATTTACAAATACAAAAAAAAACAGGTAAAAAAATAAACATCAGTCTAAACAATAAAAAACAAGTCAAAACTCAGACAGAATCTTAAAAATGTAATGATTTAAAAAATAAAAACTCAAATGTTTTAATTTAGAATATTTAAATTAGTATTAAATAACAAAGAAGTGTACACATTAAACACTATTTTAATTCATTATAGTACCTATATGTGCAAATCAACAGAAAAAATTAAAATTTCTGATCTTCTATTATTGTTTTACATGTAACACTGTTCCCCCAGTATAGTGTGGAACTCTGTGCCCCAATCGCATTTTTACCAAAAATATGCTAGTTCTTAGGAAACAACATTTTTTTAGGTTAAGTTTTACATGGCATGCTAATCTACAAACATGTTCCTTAAACATGATACTAAAAACATGATATATTATTGTTAAGAAACACAAGACAATTGTAAAACTATATAAAAAATTTACTTTTTGACTAAAAAAATATAAAAAACTTACTTGGGTGGTATAAACAATTCACATTTCACCACGCGTTCGGATAATTGAAGGTAATAGTCTTAACTGGAAGTGGCAATTATTCCAGCGCCGTGTTGCTTCGCGTAAGTTTATAATTCCGAATATAACACTATACCCCGTGTAACACTGTGCCACTCCTTCCCCTATTTGGCTGATTTTTGGATCAAACGAAATAACGAAATGGCGAATCGGTCACTGTCACTTGTGTTTGTTCTTAAGTCATTTTATTGTATTTTACAATGATCGTGGATTTTTAATGATAAACTTACCTCTTACTGATTTCAGGCCTTAATAAAACTAAATGAACATCAAATCCCTCATATTGTTTTTTGATCATTTCTAAAATGTCAAACTGCTCTTCGCTCCAGTTTGACAATTCGTGCACCAAATGGATAGTCTTATTCTCTAGATCGTCCGGGTGACTAAAATAAGAATAACATTATTATTTTGGAAATGTTTCACTTTCTTTGAAATGTTTACAGTCAGGCAGACAGATCATAAAACCTAGTTCATTTGAAGAGATTCAATAAAGCTGCACTGAGTGCACTGGCTTTGGCCATTTAGTTTTTTATTTATAGTAATTAGCTTTAATAAAACTATATCGACTATTTTTTAAACTAAACTGCTCTTCACAAAGTTCAACAAATTATTTTTTTAACACCTGTAATTCGAAAACGATATTACGAATTTTAATGCGATTTGCACAGTTTGAAAGGTTGTTTCTTGCAGTTTAATAGTATAGTATGCCTATACCGTAACCAATGCACTTTAATATTATACAGTGTGGAAAAGAAAGCCGAAGTGTTTTTTCGTCGTTTTATAACTTTTATTACATTAAGGCTTTAACGCGGTTTGCAGAGTTTGAAAGATTGTTTCTTGGAAATTAATAGTGTGTTACTCCTATAGCGTAATCAATGGACTTTAATACTTTATATCCGTCCATACTATTCTAAGGATAAAGAACCTATTTGAGGAAAATAAAACATTACATGACAGAAAAAGAAATCCAGAAAGGAATAGAAATCGAGACCGTGCCATTGTGAATTATTTTCGACTGAATCCAACCAAATCAATTTCGGACGCAGTTCGGGACGTTCAATACGGCGGCGGTGTAAGACGCAGAAGAGTTACCCAAGGAACTGTTCACAGGACTTTAAGAAATCATAAATTTAAGTCTTATCATATCCATCCACTTCAACATCTAACACCGGCACAAAAAGAACTTCGCTTCCAATTTGTTTCCCAAATTGTGATTCGGAAAGAAAACGAAGACCCTAATTTATTCAGAAATATCTTATGGACTGACGAAGCGACGAATTTTGGGACTAATATTTTTTAACGGGACTTTAAATGGACAGAGATACTACGAGTTCTTAGAAAACGAAATTGAGAACTTTTTGGAAGATCTACCATTGGAAGAATATCAAAATTTAATTTGGCAACATGACGGGGCCCCTCCGCATGCCGTGCGTGAGGTTACTCAATATTTAAACGGACGCCATGAAGAATGGATTGGTAGAAATGGAACCTATGCTTGGCCACCCAATAGTCCCGATTTGTCAATATTAGACACATTTCTTTGGGGCCATTTAAAGAACGTGGTATACAAGCAGCGAAACCACGATATTGAAGAGATCATGCAGAAAATTGTGAATGAATTAAATCGCCTTAACCAGGAAAATCACAGTATAACAGCAAGTTTGGAAAGGCTACAAAGAGGTTATCGCACTTGTTTCGAGAACAACGGAGGTCACATTGAACAATTAAATTATTAATGTTTTTTTTTAATTAGTAGATATAGAGTTGGATTTCTTTTTCTGTCATGTAATGTTTTATTTTCCTCAAATAGGTTCTTTATCCTTAGAATAGTATTGACGGATATATTTCTGATAAATCTTCTCCTTGCTTCTCTTGCATTTTCTTGGCATTTATAGAACAAGATAATAATCTGCAATCTCTCATCTAATGCATATTTCATTTCGGCAATATTATAGTAAATTTGTCAAATTTTTTGACTTTGAAGGATTCAAAGGTGATTATACCTTTATTACCTAGTGTATGTTTCAAACGGGTTAAAGTAATATAAAAATAGCTGTCACAATATTAAATATTTTAATCAGAACGGACAAAAAAATGATCACTCGTTCCAAAAATCGTATAAAAAAAGCTATGTTCTATTTAAAAAACACCTTATCCATATCGTAACTCTTTTGTTTCTGGTTCAAATAAATTTTTGGTTTCATTTTTGAATTCTGCAGGAAAAAGTACATCGATTGGCTATTTTGGATTTTTCTTTAAATACAAGGAAGCTCAAAAATGAGCCCCTGTTCAGTTCTCGTTGGAAGACCCTGTACAGTGTACTACACACATTTTTCATTTTCCCAATGTTACATTTTCTATGGCTTCATTCTATAGACCCGAAACTACGTCATTTGTTATAGGATGCATAGAACTTTTTTTTGCATCATCAAAACGCTTGTACATTCCCACCAAACCATTTCAATATGATTAAAGTGGCAATGATATGGAGGAAGTCTCAGAACTCGATGTCCATGTTACAATGCTAGTTCGTCCAACCAATTAAAATACAATAAAAACAATTAAAAATAAAATAAATAGAGCGCTTTCCAGATTACGTGTAACGTTTGGGTGCGATAAGCTGCTTCACTATTATCCAGATCTGATCCATCATTGAAAATGGTGAAACGTGAAGATGTCTTTGTTCTAACCATGCAATAAGTAATCTTTTTGACCCACTTGTATTTGGAATTTTTTTAATAATTAGCCCAGAATGATAGGTGGCGTTATCCATGATAAGCGACGGTTTTTCCAAGTTTGGTAACAATTTTTCCTCAAATCAGTTCTCAAAGTTTTCACTATTCATCGAATCACCAGATTTCAGGCTAGACTTGAATATTAAATTTGCATTATTCAGAAATTCATTTTCTGAACCAGCATGTAGAATAATATACTTTAAATATACCGTACACCCTCTGGCGTTTTTTTTTTAACTGCACGAAGAGTATCATCTTGCCAACTTCGCCTAAAAGCCCCTTTACTGTATATCCAGGTTTCATTCAGAAACGCAGGTTTTAAGGGAAATTGAAGACCTCCGGGGAAGAAGGGAATAAGCCACGTTTTGGCGAAAACGAAACTAAACTGAACGCGCCACTCTAAAATTTGATATCTGTGACCTGACAAAATATTATAATGATCGGATCATAGATGGCGCAACAATTTGCAAATCTTGTTCTGCCACGGAAAATATATTAGAGTATTTTCTAAGCACTAAGGTGACATGCCACGCATTATTCAACATGGCGGAGCCACGTGAACATGCGATCAAGCGAAAATTGTTTTATTATGATAGTTCCGATAGTGAAGATCGCGATTTAATGGAGTCAGATGATAGTAATAAAGACAAAGATTATGTGGAAAGTGAAAGTAGTGATAATTTGTCACAGTATTCGTTGGATGAGGTAAGAAAAGAAAAATGTGGCTTGTCCCATTTTTAGCATAATTTTTGTGGCTTATTTTTAGATTTTTTTTTGATTGTTACTCTTTACAGATCCAAAATTAGCATGTTTATGGCTCACTATAATATCACAAGAATATCGTTTTACAACGTGCAAAAAATATGGCCTTATATTAATATATTAGCACGCAAAAAATAATAATTTGGGCATATCCCGTTTTTGGCTCAATAATATTTTTGTGGCTTATCCCCTTTTTGCTAAAAAACATTGCATATTTGTTCTTATAGGGGGAGAATAATAATGTACCACCAGCACCTGTAGTGAAGACGAAGAAGAAAATGAAGATGTAGAATGGATGTTGGACAACTTTTAATCGCACTTTTACCCAATTTTATTATTTATGTTATAGTCGGATCTGGTCTTATCGTGCGGGTGCTGTCAGTTTTTGTTTTCTTTACTTGCGTTTAATTTTACCCTCTAAATAAAATACGTAAGATAAATGAGACAGACTTATTCCATTTTGACATGAAAAAAAGGATATGTATTTACTTTCCAGCGATTCTAAAAAAGCTTATAATAGCACCAGCTACGTTTTATTTTAAATATGCCAGTTTTGTGACTTTGACAGTTTGTGACAAAATGAAACAATTTTCTGGGTTTTTGCATACCCAAACAAAAAACATGGTACTTAATCTGATAAACTATTTCGAAAATGAAAGAAAAAGTGGAAATTCGCCAACCAATATTCAGGAAACAGTAGCCAAAGCACTGGGAATTAGTTTAAGTACTGTGCAGAAAATTGTGCATGAAACAAAACATAACATAATACCCAAGAATACTAAAAAGTGTAAACGAAGAAAGCCGAAGACTGAGGATTTAAGCGAAAATATTAAAATGGGAGTTCGAAATGTGATTTACGATTTATACAAATCAAAAACCAATGTGACTCTTCCAGTTTTACAAAAAACATTAAAAATTCGGGGTGTTTTGGAACTTGGACTTGAAGCGTTATCAAAATTAATAAAAAATTTAGGTTTTCGCTATAAAAAAGACTGTAACCGAAGATTTTTATGTGAGCAGCCACAGATAGTGAGTCAGCGTGTTCAGTTTTAAAAAAAATATACGGGCAATTACAAATTGAAATTTAGAAAAGTGGTATTTTTAAACGAAACGTGGATATTTTCGAATGGAAGTGGTTCAAAATCTTGGCAAGATGAGTCTGTAAAAAGTGTTAAAAGGAAAAAGGGGTGCGGTACGGGAAAGCGTTTTATTATTTTGCATGTCGGTTCTGCAACAGGCTATGTTGCAGGTGCGAGTTTAATTTTTTCTTCAACATCAAAAAGTGCTGACTATCATGATAATATGAATTGCGAAATGTTTGAAAAATGGTTAAAAGTTCAATTGATACCAAATTTGGATGCTCCGTCTTTAATTGTATTAGATAATGCATCATATCATTCAAGAATTTTAAATAAACAGCCTACTTCATCTTGGAGGAAAAGTGATATTTTTGAGTGGCTGGAAAAACACAACCAAAATCCTTTACCAAATATGCTTAAATCGGAACTCCTATCAATAGCAAAGTCTCTTAAAAAACCCTAAATATACGCGGTAGATGAAATACTGCGTGAATATGGTCATGAGGTTCTACGACGGCCGCCATATCATTGCCAGTTTAACGCAATAGAATTAAAATGGGCTGGTGCAGTCTTATTATGAAAAACATGTAGGTGATGGTCTTAAATCCGACCAAGTACAAATAGTTTGGCAAGATTCGTTAGATCATATTACACAAGAGTACTGGAAGAAATCGGTGGAACATACAGAAATATTAATAAGGGATTGGTGGGATCGAGAACAAGTACTAGATGTCGAAGTAGCGCCAATGATAATTGCTCCATTCGAAGACGACTCAGACGACGAGGACTTTTCAGATTTTATAAGTGACGATGAGAGTTTTTAGGCTATAATTATAAACGGTGTTTTTCGTTTACATTTTTTAGTATTCTTGGGTATTATATTATGCTTTTTTTTTCATGCACATTATTCTGCATAGTCCTTAAACTAATTCCCAGTGTTTTCATTACGGTTTCCTGCATATTGGTTTGCGAGTTTCCACTTTTTCTTTCATTATCGAAATAGTTTATCAGACTAAATGCCATTGTATTTTTAGGTTTTAGTAGTAAAATTGTTAAAATAAATTGCACTGTTTATTATTGTCGTTTTTAATCAAAGGGTACAGTAGGTATATAATTAACGATTATATAATTTTTTTTGTAACTTTTTCAACTCCCCTGTACATAATTTTTACAAAACTAATAATATTAGGTATATGTGGCTATCTTCGCGATAGCTAAAATAATGAAACTATTTTTCCTTCCTTCGGTACCTATATTTGTAAATAATCTCACAACATTTTGATAGCATCTGTGTTGTCTGATTTGACGCATATGATCAGTGACCTTTGGACCCGCACGTTAAGACCGGATCTGACTATATTGTATTTTTTTTAAGTTCCATTTTTGACCAAAAAATAAGTTAAGTTAGGGTTAGCGAAAAAAGAAGATAAGCCACTTATTTTTTCAAAAAAATAATAAATTAGAAGAGTTTTTTAGGTTTAGTTTTTATTATTATTTACATTTAATATAAGATGTCTTGATGAATATTTTACAGAGTTATATTAATTTGTACCTATGAAAACATGATTTTAGGATTTGATTGAATATTTCAAATCCATTTTTCTCAAAACTAATTTTTTCGGCATATCCCTTTCTTCCCCCGAGGCCTTCAATTGAGAGTTGCCATTAGTCTTAAATTCTCTTAAAAATTCTACTCATTTTTGGGGTATATGGGGTTGCACTACTAAACAACGGTTGTTTGATACAGTACATTTACACTATTTAAATTTTAATTTTTTTAAACAGTCCGCTAATGAATCAGTGGATATTTCAACACCATCAATGATTTTAAGGTTTATTTGTATTTAGCGAATGGTAACGTGTTCACCTGCTCGATACATTCCACCAATATGCTCTCATATGGTATATTCATGAATTTCGTGAAGTTATCGAACACGGGATGACAAAATAGCTACATTATTGCAATTCTTAAAATCTACATCCTTCTCTATCTCCTTTGTTCCAAAGCATCAGAAACTCTCTAAAACATATAAGGTAGGTGCGCCTATTAAGGCCCGGGTCCAAAGAAGGCCCATTGTTTATTATAAACAGCGCTTAATTTTAATCGGCAAACTTGTTACATCCCTATACAGAATACTACCCTCGTAGTGCACGCCACCAACAATACACGGCTTGCAGTGGCGTATCTTCGCATGCAAGAGCAGTTGTTTCAACTTGTCATATTTTTAGTGGCTGTTGTAAGATTGAGAAATTCGTGAATTTTAAGTTTATAGTGTCAGCGAATAAACAAAAAGTAAGTGTTATGTTGTAATTTAGTTCTTAAAGTATGTAGATTTATGTAGGATAAATAGATATTTTACCAAAGTAATGACAACGACAAAACAAATAACACTAACCTTGAAAACCTGTCTCACTTGGGAGTCTAAATAAGGCCCTCTTAAATGTTCAAAAAAAGGCCTGGGCCTTATTTGGATAATTTAGATCTAATCTGTATTTTTGCTGTCTTTCAGATTAAATAAGATGCCAAGAAAGAGGGCTTTATGGACTGATGCTCAATAAGTGAAAGAAGCAATGGAAGCAGTTCGAAATGGTATGGCGGTAAGGACAGCGAGCACTGCATACCATTTAATTACTGGGAGCACTGAAAAAAAAATTGGCATTTGCCCCATCACAAATATCAGCCAGACGAACAGTTGAAAACCAACATAATGAAAATGCAGGAGGGCAAGAAAATTTTGAATATCAGATAATACCTAACCAAAATGATGTTTCTAACTTATTCACCTCAAAACAAAAAATTGTTACGAAGAAAACCTTGGTAACGAATAAAGCTCCACGGTCATGTCCGAAAGTCAGCCTGGACCAAGTGGTCTGGGCAGTAACAAACGTTAACACCAAATTTCCAGCTCTTCGTCAGACGACACCGACTATTCACTTCACAATACTTTATCGTCGGAAGGTGAGGAACGCTTTTCCGACAGGAGTGGGAAAATGCCGAAAGTTTTAAAAGGGAACTTCAAAGAAATCCTACCTACGCCTGACATGGAAGAAAAAAAGATAACTCCAAGGAAAAAGTATTTAAATTATAGGGCCCAGGGAGTTACAAAACATTTGTTTAAAGAACAAGATAAAAAGGAAGCAGCACAAAAAAGGAGCGGCAAAAAAGGGAGCGACGAAAAAGGGAGCAGCAACAACAGAAAAAATAAAAAAAAGTTGTTCAAAATAGGAAGGTGCTTGAAAAGTGGTATTGTTATTTATGCGACCAGGATAAAGTAATGGATATGAGACTTAGGTCAATGTGCCTTAGATATGTACATGAGGAATGCATAGGCCTAACAAAAAAACACGTAGAGCCAGGAATTTTATGCCCATCTTGTTTATAAGTAAAAACGCATTTTCAGTTGTTAAAACTTAAGGAATACTTTTGTTATATGGCTTATTACTCATTATATTACTTATTTCGGATACAATAAAATTTTCAAACTAACTTGTTGCATTTTTCATAACTTATCTTAATGAGAAATAGGCATTTCCCAATAAGGGCCTTATTGGGAACAGCGATGGGCCTTGTTTGGCTCCAAATAAGGCCCTTTGCAATTTTTTTTTTGTTAATTGTTTTTTAGGCGGTTTGATGAGTATATTCACATTGTAATGTGACTTGGCAACAGTTCAGACCCAAGACAATGGTATAATGACCTAACAAAGTAAAAAATATTTTTTATCATATTTTTCTAGGACAGCTTAAATTAAGTGGGCACCTACCTTAGGTAGGGGAGAGGGAGGCAAGAGTGAACACTTAAGCTTTGAAATTTTTTTTTTATTATAAGGCAGAACTTAAAATAAACTTGCTTAGCATAGAACAATCTTTGGTAAACCAGTAACACAAAAATACATGTATAAATGCTTTAAACTATAAAAAAGTAATAATACAAAAATATTTTGAAAACAGCAAAAGTTTACTCTTGCCCCTCTGGTATGAGGCAAGAGCAAACAACAAGAAAATCCTAGGTAGGACGACAAAAATCACAAGTAAAAAGTCATCAAAAGGTTCAACGTCTGTACAGTCTTCATGAGACCATTAACCACAGGTGGCACACCGAGTCCAATTCTCATTTGACTGACTATATTTACCGCTACAATAAATACATTCGGAATAATCCTCTTTATCAGTTATTTTTATTTTCTTTACTACTTTCTTTTTTGTTTTTATACCAGAAATACCAGCTGCTTTTCCATTACATATATTTATTTCATCCTTTGTATCACTTATTATTTGTTTGTTAACCATTTTATTTTTTGTTTTTATATCCGTTATTAAAGGGCCCATGTCCTATTCTGTGATTCATTCTGCATGGTTGGTCATCCAAATGTCCATGTCGGAATTTAACTAGGACTTAAAAGGACCAAACACTGTAAGGTCAAGCGGGGCAAGAGTGAACACATGTGTTCGCTTTTGCCCCAAAGAACAGAATTTTTTAATAAGCCAGCCCTTTTAACAACGCGCCACTGGCGACATTATATACCAATATGAATTTATAGGTTAGGTTTTAAAGATTTCGTAAAAAAATGGTGGGAAGAAAAAATGAACTACCACAGCCGATTAAACAATTTAAATTATCAAATAATTGTTACATGGTATACTATTAAAAATAAATTTACCTTATTTTCGGCTTATTTTCTTGGTAAATTCAAACCAAAGTTGCACAGGGAACTGAAAGCACATGGTTTGCACTACTGTGACCATTGGCAGCGAAAAAATTATTAATTAGAAATGTTATTGCATTGTCTACTCTTGCCCACCTGTTTACTCTTGCCTCCCTCTCCCCTATTTATAAAAACATTGCCGTATATTTTTCATGTTTATTATTTCTGTGTTTACAATTCCTGCTTTATTATATCTACTTACCTCGTAAACTGCGTTAAAGGGTAAAAGAGTCTTTCCGACATCACTTTCTCTTTGAAAATAATCAAATAATTTTAAAATTAACGCTTGTTCTTTACCGTGACATTTTTGAAATAATGTTGATTAAAAATGTAACTGTCAAAAATGACAGTAAAACTTTTTAACTGCTAACTTTCCACCCTGTATTATATTAAAGTACATTGGTTATATTATTAGAGTATTAATCTACAAGAAACAACCTTTCAAACTATGCAAACCGCATTAAAATCCGTGATGTCGTGTCCGAACTACAGACCTCTAATAAAGGTGTTAAAAAACGATTTGTCGAGTTTTGTGATGAGCAGTTTACTTAGAAGGAGGATTGTAGGCTTTGATAATGAAATCAATCTTCAATTTCTCACCTATGCGTGCATCTGGGAACCCTTAATTTTTCTGGATAGTCCATGGAAGAAACCGTGAGCAGGACCATCATGAAAAATATAAGACTAGAAATGACTGCCGTTAACCAACAGGGACTAAAGTAATCTAAAAACAAGGAATATTTACTAATGTAAGTATCCAGGACATTTGGATGATTATATATTTTGATAAACAAAAATTATTTTATAAAACAGACAACTTGAAGATAATAATATTTCTAAAAGGCTTTTTAAAAAAATTCTATTTCCGATATCGATGGTTAAAGTGCAAAACCTCGTAAGTAAATTTTTATAAATTTTACAGGAGAAGCGAAAAACGAATAAACTTTAATTGAGAAATTTGAAAAAGTAGTTTAAACAAAATTATATGATTTGCTGAAGCATTTTCTGGGGATATACATACTTTTTGTTAATTAAAATTTGTTTTTTTGTTAATTAAAAAGAAAATCTACATACGAGGTTTTAACTTTTAATATTTAAACTTTTCAGAATAACTTTTGAAACGAAATATCAATTTTTAAAAACAAAAATTAAATTGGCTAACAATACTAATACAATATGTGGGTTAAATAAATAAAACGACATAATTTAACAAACCTGTTTATTCAGAAATGACAAATTAAATCTTAAATTAATCTTATCTTAGTATAATATGTGATATCAAAACCTCGCAAGTCGCAGATCTTCGTGTATAAAATATTAACTCTAGTATCAAAACCTCGTAAGTCGAATTAAGAGTTTTCTGCATTAAATGCTGTCTCGCAAATTAATTTTACGAGGTTTTGGCAGATGGCGCCAGGGTCCGTAAAATTAATAATGGACTTACGAGATTTTGTAAGCTTAAAGAATATATTTTTTTCTAAGTGTTTATCGAATAAAAGGTTAAATGGAAAAAAACCGACTTACGAGGTTTTGCACCTTAACCATCGATATATTATAAAGACTGTCCGCGGATAGGGTTTACAATAGCACAAATGAATGAAAAATTTCATTTTTCGGGAAAAAGTCATTCTTGAGAAAAAGTTTTGCTTGTAAAAAAAAATGTAATTCACGAAGAGAACAGTTTGTTTTTTTATACAGGGTTCGCAAAAACTTCAAAAACATGATTTTTCTCCAGGAATAAACTACCTTTATTTTTCATTTTGCCAATTAGATAACTTATTTAGAATAACGTTTCGAGGGTCAAAACGCAGGACCTCGTTAGTAACAATTTTAGAATTTTACAGGAAGGCAATAAAACTATTTTTTTCTCTTTTATTAGAAAATTCATGATTTTTTTAGTATATGTTTTACAAAAAGGAGTAAAAAGAGATTAATAAAGAAAGATTTAATGTAATGCCATTATTTCTCAAAAAAATTACATTTACGAGGTACTATGGTATAATTGAATACAAATACGAGGAATTGCATTTGTTCGACTGACAAATGCGAGGTAATGCTTTTAAAATAGCCACACTTGTAAATACGAGGTAATGTTTTCTGCAATTTACGGCAAAAATTAGAAACCCTGTAGTTTGAAACATGGTTAACAGATGGAGCCATCTATTCTATCCAACAATATGTAATAAAACGTATTTCGCCAAAAGTGTTACTTACGAGGTCCTGCGTTTTGACCCTCGATTTGTAATTTAAATCCGAGATTTAAAATAAATCTTCGATTTTTTTAATTTTTAGAGGTAAAATATATATTTTTTAGATAGCAGCATTAGCGGTCGAAATACATACATTATCAATGACAGAGGGGTATCAACAAGTTTCAAAAACTGATTTTTGGTGTTGTCAGGAATATGTATTTTTAATTTCACAAATGAAATGACCCCGGAAATAACACAAAAAAATCTTAAAATAACAACAAATAATAATTTCATAATTTGCTATTCAAACATTTTTCTAGCTGTAAACGACTGCGTGGTCAAAATTTCTTTGAATTTCTTAAACGGAAATTGTTTGAACAGCTTCAACAATTCGCTGTTATAGAAGCTGTACGTCGTTCTTAATTGGACGGGAGTACACTAATTGTTTGAGGCGCCCCCAAAGATAGTCATCTGAAATAGTTCAATCGGGACTTCTTGGGGGCCACAGAACCGGACCATTCCGACCAATCCATCTGTGGCCAAATGTATTATTAAGCCATTCCCTCACTGCAATTGCGAAATGCGCAGGGCAGCCATCTTGTTGAAAGTGCATTTCGTTCCTAAATTGGAGAGGCAATTCTTCTAGGTTGTCAGAAAGGAATGTTTCTAACATTTCAAGGTAACTCCTACGGACGATTAGGGAAGCTGCGTCATTCTGATCAAGTTTTTTTTTTATTTTTAAATTGGAAACTGAACCAGTTCGCTGAAATTTTCTTAATAATTTATGAAGTCCCATTTTTGAGACGTAAACGTTAAGGTATCTTTGATTAAATTTCTCTATCACAAAGTTGTAAGAACTTTCGCGCGCACCGTAACATTGAACTAAATAAACCCTTTGTTCTAAGGTCAACATTTTCAAAACACATTAAATTCTATTTGACAACTTTAAATTTGCCCCATTAGACCAGGGTCGATAATTTTTGAAACCAAAAAAAATAATAGTAGGATGAAACCCATTGGAAAACGAAGAGAATATAACAAAAATGAAAGGAAAAATAAATTACGGGCGATCCGAGGTCGGAAAAGGGGGGGGGGGGGGGAGTTTTTAAGGGTAGAAAACGATTTATCTCGATTTCCGGCAAAACTACAAGTCCTATGGAAAAACTTTGAATGGCAAAGTTGTAGGTAATAAAAAGATTTACAACTTTCGTATTTGCACTTTTTTCACATAACCTCAAAATTTATGTGAAAAATTCAAATAACCAAGTTTTTGGTTTTTTATTTTTATCTTTTACAAAAAAAATTTTTTATACACGAAATTTGGTGAAAACTTTCCTTTTTATGTCCTAAACACACTGTAATTTTTTTGATTTAAAATATTTATTTTTTAACCTTATTTTGACTTAATATCGAAAAAGCAACCTAATTTTCAATCGAAAATTCTCACGTCAAAATATCTGTTTTTTTAAAAAGTCGGTGGGCTTTTTGTTCGTTGAAATCTCTACTTTCAGATGGTGTAAAAAAAATATACATTACTATGGTAAATGTTCTCAAAAAATGCAAAAAAAACCCGAATCCGAAATTTTTTTTTTATCATTGTGTACAATTTTGAGCTATTTATTAAAATTTATACTTTAATTACTCGAAAAACGTAAGATTCCATGTTACATTGATAAGCAAAAAAATTACAAATCCATAAAACATAAAGATCGCAAAAAACATGCGTAAATAGTGGATCTAAGTATAATTAAAGGTAGGATTTAAAGGGGAATTGAATTGAATTGGGAACATTTACCATAGTAATGTATATATTTTTTTACACCATCAGAAAGTAGAGATTTCAACGAGCAAAAAGCCCACCGACTTTTTTAAAAAAACAGATATTTTGACGTGAGAATTTTCGATTGAAAATTAGGTTGCTCTTTCGATATTAAGTCAAAATAAGGTTAAAAAATAAATATTTTAAATCAAAAAAATTACAGTGTGTTTGGGACATAAAAAGGGAAGTTTTTACAAAATTTCGTGTATAAAATTTTTTTTTTTGTAAAAGATAAAAATAAAAAACCAAAAACTTGGTTATTTGAATTTTTCACATAAATTTTGAGGTTATGTGAAAAAAGTGCAAATACGAAAGTTGTAAATCTTTTTATTACCTACAACTTTGCGATTTAACGTTTTTCCATAGGGCTTGTAGTTTTGCCGGAAATCGAGATTAACCCCCCCCTTCCCGAACTCAAATCGCCCGTAATTTATTTTTCCTTTCATTTTTGTTATATTATCTTCCTTTTCCAATGGGTTTCATCCTACTATTATTTTATTTCGCTTTTTACCATTTTCAAAGGCTTCAGCCCTGGTCTACATACGTAAAGCAAAGTAATAAAAAGGTAAAAAAATCCTTGTTTTTACAAAAGATGGTAGGAACGTATTTAAAATTTTAAAATAAGATACACACTACCCATTATAAAAATAGAGTCTAATAAAATTTTATATTAATATTTTTATTGAGCAGCAAAATTTCCATTTACCTCTAAAAATTAAAAAAAGTAAAAAAATCAAAGATTTATTTTAAATATAGGATTAAAATTACAAACGTTATTTTAAATAAGTTTTCTAATTGTCATTTTGGTCAAAAATGAAAAATTAAGGAAGTTTACTCTTGGAGAAAAATCATGTTTTTGAAGTTTTTGCGAACCCTGTATAAAAAAAAAATGTCTCTTCGTGAATTGCATTTTTTTACAAGCAAAACTTTTTATCAAGAATTACTTTTTCCCGAAAAATGAAATTTTTCATTCATTTGTGCTATTGCAAACCCTATCCGCGGACAGTCTGTAGATACCAAAAATATTATATTTTCAAAAAAGCATATACTTAATATGGCGGTAATAGTTATGTATGTGTAGCCAAAATGTAGGTGTGCCGTTGGGTGATTTTTTTTTTTGAATGGGGGTTGACACCAACACTTTTCTACGTGAACACTTATGCATTTATAATTATGGAAGTAAGCAACGTACCAAATGTCTTAGATTCCAATACAAAAACAACCTTTTTTATAAATCTAACTTTATACATAATTCTATTTCACAAATATTTTTATTAAAAAAATCAAAATGAATTATTATAAACTTGAACTTAACACTTTCAATGTCACCTTTTCATCTGGTTAGGATGTTTTGTGGTCTAGTCTAAACCACAAAAACGCTCCACAGTGATATTATCTATTATAAAAAATAATATCTATTGTATAAAATAAAATTGTCGCATACTAATTAACTCAATTATTAGGCAAGTAATAACTATTTCCGCACTTTTGTGTTATTATTTTAATAATTTCACTGTCAGAATATATTTTGCGTGCAGGGCTGTATCTCGAAAAGTATTGATCATACATTTTCGAGAAAAAATTTTAATTGGTAAGCCGGAAAAAAGGAAACACTGGAAATTAGTTTTAGAGTTGTAAGAATGCCGCTAGAGGGCGTAACTGACAGAGCAAAATACAAAATTAAGTTATTTTAAAAATAGTCCCATTAAGGTACTATTTTGATATCGGAAATGAAAAGCTTATTTATTCTTGCGGTAGTTTGGTCCTAACAATTTCTTTCGTATCTCGAATAAGGGTGGAGGAAGCCGGTAAATAAGTTATTACTAAAAATACTGTATCTTTTACATCTTTTATGCAATTTTAATAAATTATTTGAATAAATAATTTTCTTAATTAATGGTTTAAGTATCGGGAATTCTTATCCATTACCCAACATTACCGAAATTTTAGACCAGCTAGGTCATTATTTTACCACCTTTAATCTAACGTCCGGGTTCCATCAAGTTAGAATGGATCTCGCAGATGCACCAAAAACTAGATTTTCCGTGCTTTTTAGTAACTTTCAATTTAAACGCATGCCTTTTGGATTACGTAGTCCCCCTCTACTTTCCAGCGATTAATGAATACTGTTCCTACCGGAATCCAAAAGAAGAAGAAGAAAGGCCTTCTAAAAAGAATTTGTCGAGGGTTTTTTAAAAAAAATTTAAATATGTCTGTCATTACTTCCACAAATGACATGTTCGATAGAAGGATCCTGAATATTACAATAAAGGAATCAATAAAATATTTTTAAATGATAACCACTTAATTGACTTATTACACAGCCAAGTTCAAAGTACCATTCAAAATTTTAATTCTTCCATAACGGACATTCAGAAATAGGAAAATTATTTTAAGTTAGACCTTAAACAAATAATTGAGGAACATTTATCTTTAATTACTTTGCTAATCAGTGAATTAAACAATGAATATTTATCAATAATCAACGCGATCTTATTAGCGAAAAATCAAGTCAATTTTTAGAGGAATTAACGAAAAGCCTTTTACATTAACCCTCATCTACGGCTCGTGTGTTACCTTTAACAAAACAAAATATCCACGAACTATTATCTTTATAGTTCATACGAATTATTATTTTTCCGAATAAAATTATCTTTGTAATAAAAATACCTCTTCTAAATCAATTAAATTTTGATACATTCAATTTAATAACATTAAATAAAAATAATTAACATATAGTCATGTGACCTTCTTTTAAATACCCAGTAATTTCAGAAGCAAAAAACAGAGTTTTGTAAGTTTTCCTTTTTAGGATTTGGTCAATTAGATTTGAGTTATATCCGTTTATTAACTGCAATTTGTTTAATAATGGTTAGTTCTTTTTGAAAATTGATTTTATTTAGAGGGAGAGTTACTAGTCTATGGATCATACTGTGAAAAGAAGCTAATTTGTGTTGTATAGGGTGGCACGAAGAGTTGTGTATGACAGTATCAGTTGGAGATGATTTATGGAAAACGTATCTATTATTTTCTCTCTTAATATTTAAATCAAGAAAATTAAAAGAATTGTCACTTTCGTGTTCTATTGTAAACTTGATATTATTGTGTAGGCTGTTAATATATTCTAAAAATACTTTCAACTCTCTATCAGTTCCAAACATGTTAAGACGTCATCAACATACCCATGCCAATAAAGAAACTGTTTGAAAAGAGGATGATTGCTTATCTGTTGGATTTTCCCGCTATTGTAACCCTTCCATTGTTTTATTTACATCTTCAATAATTTAATTTTATTACACCCTCTTTTTATTTTCACCCTTTATTAAATCATTGTCATCTGACGAAGCTACAGTGTTAGCGAAACATGTAATTTTTCTTGTTAATATAGTGGAAATTTACAAGTTTAACTTTGCTTGACGGTATCCTATAATACTGTAGGTACATAATTTCATTGCTATAGCAGTAGGTTTGAATGATTAGTAATGCTGTAAGGTAGGTATCTACCATTACTAAGTTTTATTTAAGGAGACGCTAGGTATTGTTTTAAAATTCACCTCCTACTATTATCTTTGTTAAGTCAATTCCAAGGCAATTAATTTAAATTGCTAACATTAATTCCTTTGTGAAAAATAAGGTTTTTGGAAATAACTCGAAAACGAACAAAGATATCAAAACGCGGTTTTCGCCAGAATCTAGGTATTAAATGCTTTTCAAAATTAACAAAAACTATACCGTTCTATTAATTTATTTTAAGAAAATTAAGAAAAACAAACTTTTATACATAGCGCTCTCTGTAAATCAAAATAGGTACGAATTAGCGATTATCAACAAAATGAGTTTTTTATTAAGCATGAAATTCTCTTTCAAACGAGCCCAAATTTATTAAAATTGCATAAAAGATGTGAAAGATACAGTCCTTTTAGTAATAACTTATTTACCAGCTTCCCCAACCTTATTATTGGAGATGCGAAAAAATTGTTAGGACCAAACTGCCGCAAGAATGGATAAGCTTTCCATTTCCGATATCAAAATAGTGCCTTAATGGGGCTATTTTTAAAATAACTGCAATTTTGTATTTGCATATCACTTACGCCCTCTGGCGGAAATCGTACAACGTTAAAAATAATTCCCAGTGTTTTCTTTTTGTCCGTTTATCTACAGCGTGTGCGTGGATTTGCTTGCCAAATGGAAAACTTCTTTATTATCAATTTTTCGAAAAAAGTTATTCTTTATAAAAAGTTTTGCTTTTAAAATTATTAAGATTGGCATAAGAATTTATTTTTAATGTTGTACATGGTGTCTCAAAAAGCGAAAAACTTTAATTCTAAATGTGAAAAAACTTTATACCAATATTTATTAAATGGCAAATTGGAAAGCGCGAAAAGCGCATTAAATCGTCAACTAATTTGTAGTATACAGGGCAATGATAAAGTTTTTTTTGAATAGTTACTTAACATTTTTGATAAAAATTATTAGGTGTATGATAAACAACGGGGGGCTTATTAAAATTTAATCTTCTATTTGTTCGTGTTTACTGTGTAATTACTAGTAATTAAAAAACTTGTTATAGTAGGGGAGCCCAACAGGAGATTTTGGGATTTACTCAAGCGCGGCAGATTAACATATGGGGGATACCTTGAACAGTGTTGAGTACCTCTGCCATGTCTATATAGTGCCGCACGTGTACGGTAGCTGATCAGAATAGTAAAAAAAAATCGATAGCTGGGTTTACTCGAGCGCGTCAGATTAAGGTGTGGTGGGTTAATTACATGCTAAAGAGTCTGCATTTCAATAATCTGACGATTTGAGCGTGACGTAAGGAAGTGGGAGGGTCACAAACTTGCAAAAAAAAGTCACGGAGCGCGGTCAATTTTTTTTTTATTTTAAAGGAAATAATTCAAGGATAATGGGAAAAATATAATCTGCCTATTACCACAAGCCGAAGTAACAAAAATCGTCAATAAAGTTTATTAGCGTGTGCAGCTGCAGTGAAGCACTCCGCGCCTCAATGTCTCTTTCTTTATCACTCACTCTCTCGCACCGTCCCCACACTACTTTCCGTCAGCCATCACGCCATCACAGGCTGATCACAGCATTCGTGGGATTATATGTACAGGGTTATTATTTTACATTTTAGTTTGTCCCACTTTTAAAAGCCTGTAACTTTTTTGTTTTTTGAGTTAGCGCGTTTACTCAAAAAGTAGGATGTAGAACTTTTGGCCAAGTATTTATGGGTTTTGTCAAAAATGACAGTAGGTGTCACATGTCACATTTAAAACCAAATATTTAATTTTTTTAAATGAGACTCTGTATATTAGAAGCGCATTAGATGGTTCCTTTTCTTCCGATTTTAAAAATATAACACACTTATGCATTCTTCTCTTAATTCCATCAAAAATATGTATAAATAATATTATTAAAAGCATCAAGATAGTTATGAACCCGTTTTGTTGCTATGGATTTTGTCTTTATTTATATCGCAGTCTGTCACTCTTTTTGTTATTGGGATTTTTTTAACTTTTCGGAAAATTTTTAAGATTTAGGAAAAAAAATCATGAAATTTTTATTTTAAACGGTCAGTTTAACAAAATCCCTTAAAATAATCGTCAGATTATGAATCAGCACGACCAGGACACCAAGCTGAACCGTCTGTATGAAAATCTGACGCGATCGAGTATGTCAAAATAGCGTTTTTTTTTGCATTTTTGAAAAGTCGCCACGAGCTTGCGTCACATCCGAATCGTCAGTCTATTGAATGGGAGCTTCCTTAGGGATCCCTTAACATCCCCTCTGAATATATCTGACACGCTCGAGTAATTTTTTTTCCCCATTTTTAACCCTTCCGTACCGCCGCCCCCACCATCAAAACCGGCAGATAAATGTACCTCCGTCATGAGAGTCACGTGGGGCATATACACTATTAATATCTGACGCGCTCGAGTATATCCATGTGACTGTTTTTTTTTACATTTTTGAAAGCCTGTAGTAACTCCCCCCACCGGTGAAAGGTGATGACATTTGATATGACATTTTTTCCTTTCTACCATCCAATCTTCAAGAACCAATAGGTCCCCACGACGCTCGAGTAAATCCCCATTTAGCATCGTGGGCTCCCCTACTATTATGTGTAAATATATTTATATGATTGTTGTTTATCAAAAATGTTAAGTAACTTTTCAAAAAAAAAACTTTATCATTGCCCTGTACTACAAATTAGTTAACGATTTAATGCTCTTTTCGCGCTTTCCAATTTGCCGTTCAATAAATATTGGTATAAAATTTTTTCACATTTAAAATTAAAAGAAAAAGAAAATAGAGTGGCATATCGGACAAGTGTGTAACTATCTTTTATATTGGAATACAATATAAAAGATAGTTACACTCTTGTCCGATATGCCACTATATTTTCTTTTTCTTTTAATTATTTTCGCGGACACTATTATCATCTTTTAAAATTAAAGTTTTTCGTTTTTTGAGACATCATGTACAACATTAAAAAGAAATTCTTATGTCAATCTTAATAATCTTAAAAGAAATTTTTTTTATAAAGAATAACTTTTTTTCAAAAAATTGATAATAAAGAAGTTTTCCATTTGGCAAGCAAATCCACGGACTATAAGAAAAAAATCCCCGAAAATTTATGACCAACGCTTTTCGAGATACAGCCACTGGTCGACCTTAGCAGGACGTTCGGTATGTTAGGGGTAGAACTTCTTGGCGCCCCTTGTATTATTGTTAAAAAAATCTTACTTGGAAATTCGGTAAACACCGCTGTAGCTCCAGATGAGATGCCATACAGCCGTCCTTTGTCAAAATTAACTCTTTTGTTATTTCTCGATACGTTACCTTCTCCTTCGACTAAATAAAGGAGTAAGGGGGATTTTTCTTCTGGCTTAATATCTTCCATAATACCTATAATTATTAAAAAATAATAAAAAAGTTAGGTCTAAACAACGCTCAACTTCTGAGGAAAATAGAATTATCGGAGTATGTACCGACTGGCCAAATAAGAATGGATGCCGGATGTCAGAAATTTCTTAAGGGTAAAATAAAATTACTAATATTTTGAGGCTCAGTAATATGTGCAGAGGAACCCTCATTTTAAAAGGGTAAGCCACAAAAAAAGTAAAATTTTACCCTCTTATCAGCAAAACGGTGAGAAGAGGCGGAATTCTTTGGCTTTAGGAAAAATACATGGCCACGTGACGCATTACCACTCCCGAAGGCAGGGGTGAGTATACAGGGTGTCTGGGAAAATCTCCCGGATATGAAAAAAACACGTGAAAAGAATACTACAAGTTCAACTTCTTTCGTATAGGCCTCCTCTTCGGAGATATGGGTTCCCAAAGTGCTCCCATGGAATTAAGTTTTTGACACATAATTATTAAACCAACAGGTATACAGGGTGTCTCACGGTCGATGGTACCTTAGACGTTTCTGACGAACCAGTAAAGGAATCGTTCTGAAAATTTGGTCGCGTACATAAACGGACATGCTCTACCAACCTAAAATATTTTTAACAACACAGTGTTGCCGCTTCCACACAAAAATAATAGTAACTTCGATTTTTTAAATGCAACACCATAAATTTTATTTTATTTTCGAAACCCCCGTTACTATCCTTACAATTTTTATTAACTCTACTCTATACTTATGTGTTACTGTTTCTAAGATATAAATTAATTTCCGTTTTTTGTGTCCGAAAATGTAACTTTTAAAAATGCTGATAATTTTGAACTCTAAAACACTGAAACCGTGAAATTTGGTAAATAGTTAACTAATAACATAGGGCTCTTTGCCCTAGTCCCAAATCTTAGTTGCAATATACAGGATGGTTGAAAAATACATTTATTCTGGTAACTTGAAAAAGTGACCATAAGTCCTTTTTTTCAAATGTAACACCCTGTATATTATTACGGATTTGAAAAGCTGCTAAAATTTAACTTAATTCTTGTATATCATACCTGTACCTAACTAACTAGTTTAACCATTTTTTTGACGTATTAAGCATAATTTGTAAAATTTTCTATACAATTAAATTTTTATTCGGTTCTTAGTTAGTTAGTCATTACAAAAACTGATGTTTTACGTATGTTACTATGGTTATCCTTTTGACATTTCATTAAGTTTAGATACAATATAGCAATACACTTTAAAGTCATGGAAGAAAACTATACGAATGCAGTTCTTATGAATTTATTTATTTTATTTGGACAATGTGTGTTTGCATTAAGATGCAAAAAACATTAAAACTAAATTTTTCTTGAAATCCATGCAGTCAACACCCGCATATTAAACTGTTTAAAATAGCATTTTATTAGTTATAATCATAGACAAGCAAGTTGCGCACTCTCAAAGATAGATAGGCTACTTAACATACTAAATTGGTTCCCTGATAGCGCCACCCGCGACCGGAGGCGAAACCAAATATAGTCGTGGAGAGGGTATGCGCCAAGCATAAAAATTTTAATTTTATTATTACTTTGAATTCAAATTTTCGCGCCTCTAACTTAACGGAAAAGTTTGAAGCGCGAAACATCTAATTCAAGTTAAAATAATTTGGGAGAACGAAAGGAAATTATAACAACGTTTCTGATATGGCGACAAGATTTATTAATATTAGATATTTACATAAATAGGTTTTAAATAAAAAAAAACAGCTTATATTATTATATTATTATTTTCTGAAGATTTTTCTAACAATTCCGTGTTATTTTCAAAGTTTTTATTTAATAAACTAGTTATTGTAGTTCATTAAGTTGTGAAGTAAAGTTTCTTTCTATATCTTTAATAGCTTTCTCTGTACTTTTCAATCGTTGGGCGACATTAATGACGTCTTCAGGAGGTTCCACGCTTTTGTTAATTGCCTTGGTTTTTCTTCCCGATTTCTTTGGTCGCGACATATTAAATATATATTATACCTACCTATTTACGATTCTCAAACTACCGACTGCGCCATGTTAAGTTTATAAATTATATATGATTAATTATTTATTAATAACTTTATTTTTTATATATTTTACAAATCAATCATAAAATGACAATGACAATCTTTCACCAGTCCAGAGTAAGACTTCAAGATGTCACAACAAGCCATATTTTTATCTTTGTCGCACATATGCTGGTACAGTTTAATACAGAGAGAGAGAGGTACAGAATGTTGGCCATGCTCATTCTAAATGAATATTCTGTTTCTACCAACGTTAGGAGATGAACAACCTTATAAAACAAAATTCATACAATAGAGCCACCAGCGACCGGAGGCTTAATTAAACGACCTTCTCCATTTCAGTTATCCTAGCCTGGTTATAATTTTAGTAGTCTTTTATTATTTGACTACCTAGTTAACATTTGATAAAATTGTCCGGGATCCTTATGAATTTTCTAAGATTCATTGGCGGTAAATTAGAGTACATTTCGTTAAACTTTACATGTGACATCACATGGTCCAAATAAAATAAATAAGTTCATAAGAACTGCATTTGTATAGTTTTCTTCCATGACTTTAAACTGTATTTCTGTCTTATATCTAAACTTAATAAAATGTCAAAACGATAACCATAGTAACATACGTAAACATCAGTTTTTGTCATGGCTAACTAACTAATAACCGAATAAAAATTGAATTGTGTAGAAAATTTTACAAATTATGATTAATACGTCAAAAAAACGGTTAAATTAGTTCGTTAGGTACAGGTATGATATACTAAGATATATTAAGTGAAACTTTAGCAGCTTTTCAAATCCGTAATAATATACAGGGTGTTACATTTGAAAAAAAGGGCTTATGGTCACTTTTTCAAGTTACCAGAATAAGTGTATTTTTCAACCACCCTGTATATTGCAACTAAGATTTTGGACTAGGGCAAAGAGCCCTATGGTATTAGTTAACTATTTACCAAATTTCAGGGTTTCAGTGTGTTAGAGTTCAAAATTATCAGCATTTTTAAAAGTGACGTTTTCGGACAAAAAAAACGGAAATTAATTTATATCTTAGAAACAGTAAGAGATAAGTATAGAATAGAGTTAATGAAAATTGTAAGGAAAGTAATGGGGGTTTCGAAAATAAAATAAAATATATGGTGTTGCATTTAAAAAATCGAAGTTACTATTATTTTTCTGTGGAAGCGGCAACACTGTATTGTTAAAAATATTTTAGGTTGGTAGAGCATGTCCGTTTATGTACGCGACCAAATTTTCAGAACGATTTCTTTACTGGTTCGTCAGAAACGTCTAAGGTACCATCGACCGTGAGACACCCTGTATTTCAATTTTTTTTTCATATGATCTATACAGGTAAGATCCTTCAAATTACTATCCCAGAAAGTGTTGCGATTTACTCACAGCTGCAGGGACGGACTAGCTGTGACACTAATGTGCCCATTTTTTTACGCCCTGTATGATATAAACTTTGGACAACATTTTTTACATACCTTTAACTATTGACTGAAAATTAAGGACTCTTCATTCATGTCGCCAATCCTAACCGTTTTCGGATAGTAATTTGAAGGGTCTTACCTGGTATAGATCATATTATGAAAAAAAAATTGAAATATAGTTGGTTTAATAATTATTTGTCAAAAACTTAATTCCATGGGAGCTCTTTGGGAGCCCATATCTGAGAAGAGGAGGCCGATACGAAAGAAATTTATATGAACTTGTTGTATTCTTTTCACGTGTTTTTTTCATATCAGGGAGATTTCCCAAATTTTCCCGGACACCCTGTATAAAAGCGGTCAAAACGATGTCGACCCTAGGAAGATACCCAAAATTGGCCCTATATCAAGTTAAGGTCGCTACGCTGCTAGTTACTTCTTTGGTGTCGGCTATCCATTTTTTTATTAAAATGTTTGTGTAACGAAAACCAAGCTGTTAAGCTATAGTCAGATCTGGTCTTAACGTGCGGGTCCAAAGGTCACTGATCATATGCGTCAAATCAGACAACACAGAGGCTATCAAAATGTTGTGAGATTATTTACAAATATACCGAAGGAAGGAAAAATAGTTTCATTATTTTAGCTATCGCGAAGATAGCCACATAACCTAATATTATTAGTTTTGTAAAAATTATGTACAGGGGAGTTGAAAAAGTTACAAAAAAATTATATAATCGTTAATTATATACCTACTGTACCCTTTAATTAAAAACGACAATAATAAACAGTGCAATTTATTTTAACAATTTTACTACTAAAACCTAAAAATACAATGGCATTTAGTCTGATAAACTATTTCGATAATGAAAAAAAAAGTGGAAATTCGCAAACCAATATGCAGGAAACCGTAATGAAAACACTGGGATTTAGTTTAAGGACTATGCAGAATAATGTGCATGAAAAAAAAGCATAATATAATACCCAAAAATACTAAAAAATGTAAACGAAAAACACCGTTTATAATTATAGCCTAAAAGCTCTCATCGTCACTTATAAAATCTGAAAAGTCCTCGTCGTCTGAGTCGTCTTCGAATGGAGCAATTATCATTGGCGCTACTTCGACATCTAGTACTTGTTCTCGATCCCACCAATCCCTTATTAATATTTCTGTATGTTCCACCGATTTCTTCCAGTACTCTTGTGTAATATGATCTAACGAATCTTGCCAAACTATTTGTACTTGGTCGGATTTAAGACCATCACCTACATGTTTTTCATAATAAGACTTTGCACCAGCCCATATTAATTCTATTGCGTTAAACAGGCAATGATATGGCGGCAGTCGTAGAACCTCATGACCATATTCACGCAGTATTTCATCTACCGCGTATATTTTGGGTTTTTTAAGAGACTTTGCTATTGATAGGAGTTCCGATTTAAGCATATTTGGTAAAGGATTTTGGTTCTGTTTTTCCAGCCACTCATAAATATCACTTTTCCTCCAAGATGAAGTAGGCTGTTTATTTAAAATTCTTGAATGATATGATGCATTATCTAATACAATTAAAGACGGAGCATCCAAATTTGGTATCAATTGAACTTTTAACCATTTTTCAAACATTTCGTAATTCATATTATCATGATGGTCAGCACTTTTTGATGTTGAAGAAAAAATTAAACTCGCACCTGCAACATATCCTGTTGCAGAATCGACATGCAAAATAATACAACGCTTTCCCGTACCGCACCCCTTTTTCCTTTTAACACTTTTTACAGACTCATCTTGCCAAGATTTTGAACCACTTCCATTCGAAAATATCCACGTTTCGTCTAAAAATACCACTTTTTAAAATTTCGATTTGTAATTGTCCGTATATTTTTTTAAAAACTGAACACGCTGACTCACTATCTGTGGCTGCTCACATAAAAATCTTCGGTTACAGTATTTTTTATAACGAAAACCTAAATTTTTTATTAATTTTGATAACGCTTCAAATCCAATTTACAAAACACCCCGAATTTTTAATGTTTTTTGTAAAACTGGAAGAGTTGCATTGGTTTTTGATTTGTATAAATCGTTAATCACATTTCGAACTCCCATTTTAATATTTTCGCTTAAATCCTCAGTCTTTGGCTTTCTTCGTTTACACTTTTTAGTATTCTTGGGTATTATGTTATGTTTTGTTTCATGCACAATTTTCTGCACAGTCCTTAAACTAATTCCCAGTGCTTTGGCTACTGTTTCCTGAATATTGGTTGGCGAATTTCCACTTTTTCTTTTATTTTCGAAATAGTTTATCAGATTAAATACCATTTTTTTTGATTGGGGATGCAAAAACCCAGAAAATTGTTTCATTTTGTCACAAACTGTCAAAGTCACAAAACTGGCATATTTAAAATAAAACGTAGCTGGTGCTATTATAAGCTTTTTTAGAATCGCTGGAAAGTAAATACATATCCTTTTTTTTCATGTCAAAATGGAATAAGTCTGTCTCATTTATCTTACGTATTTTATTTAGAGGGTAAAATTAAACGCAAGTAAAGAAAACAAAAACTGAGAGTATGTCTTTCTTGAATCGTATGACCCGCACGATAAGACCAGATCCGACTATATACCAGTTTGTTTTTATTCTTCAAAATTATTCTTAATACAATTGTTGGATTTTTTTCTACTTATCCTAGATTGCTTTTATGCGCCGGCTCCACCCTACGGTTCCGGAAGTCGCTTGAGAAGAAAAGTAACACATGCGGAAAGCGGGTGAGATCCTAACTTTTACAAGTATACAGTGTGTCCCAAGAGGAAAAATACCTTTATTATTGATTTTACGACGAAATTTCTTTATAAAAAAATTTTCTTGTCGAGAAAATGAATTTACCTCGGAATTTACCATATAAAAATTTTAGATCAGATTGATAAATTAAGAAAACATGAAAATGCTTCAAGATAGAAAAAACATTATTTATTATTTTAGACAAAATGTTTATGAAAAAAAGTTGTTTATAATCCAAAATAAAGCCTAAATACAAAATTTTAAATCTGAATTCTAATTTTTGTTTTTATTTTTTACAATAGATTTTTCAAAACGTACAATTGTGGAAAAAGTTATTATTCTACATATTCTCCTCCAACCTGCACACATTTCTCCAAATTAGAAATAAATCAAATAAATAGGTCAGCACTCTCAGGTTTTCATTTTGAATATTCGCAAATTCTATAGTAAAAATAAAAAACAAAAATTAGAATTCATATTTCAAATTTTTGTATTTGGCCTTTATTTTGGATTATAAACAACTTTGTTTTATAAACATTTTGTCTAAAATAATAAATAATGGTACTTCTCTCTTAAATCATTTTCATGTTTTCTTCATTTATCAACACCCTGTGCATCTGATCTAAAATTTTTATATGGTAAATTAATTTTCTAGACAAGCAGAATTTTTTTAAAAGAATAACTTTACGTCGTAAAATCAATAATAAAGATCTTTTTCCTCTTGTCAACTCCATACGGGACACACTGTATGTTGAAATGTCCGACAGTAGGAATGACTTGAGTGTCCACTGAAGACCGTTGTCGCTCGGCTTTTCACCAGACTACGTAGTACGTTTATAACAAACGTGTACGTAAATCTATAAACATATTCTATAACTAAAATGACGAATAATTTTAATAATAATATGCACACGAAAATGAGGCGATATATAACAAAATAAATTGCAGATTAACGGGGAACCAATCAAAACTAGAGAGTGTTCGCAGACCAAAAATAAACATAAAAAATAGGGATTTTTGGAAGGTGAAGTGTCACGATTACAGTCGCAGACATAGTATAAAACAAAGTCGCTGTCGCTGTCTGTCCGTCCCTACCTATATATGCTTAAATCTTTAAAACTACGCAACGGATTTTGAAGCTGTTTTTTTTAATAGATAGAGTGATTCAAGGGGAAGGTTTTTATCTATAACTAGCGACCCGGCTTCGCACGGGTGAAATTTCAGAAAGTGGCATGCCGGGTACTAATATATCGGGTTTGTTCGGGTTTGCATTTATACCAGCGGGTTGCAACGCATGCCAGGTACACGCTAGTTGGTAATAAAAGGCAAAAGAGCAATACGTACTTATTATTGTCGCAGCCAAAAATAAGTAATATCTGAGAATGCAACACCATTCTGTCGCATAAAGATGTTGGTGCAAACGGGCTAAATTATGGGAGACATACTTGGTCTGAGGAGACATACCCATCTTACACTAAGTTTGATGAAAAGTAATAATTAGGGATTTTATTCGTTATGATATATCTGATTAAATTGTTCATACATTATAATATATAGCCAAAATGCTTTTATAATAGATCGATTTTTTTTAAACCACTTTGATTTTCATTTCCTGGCAGCGGAATACCGCATCATAGGGAAACCATCAGAATACGATTTAAGCTAAAAAATCTTAAAACCTGACAAACTTTTAAAACTTTTACCGTTGTACCAAACTTTAAAAGAAATTGAATATAAACACAACGTAGACAGAGGGTCGTACCACAATATTTGACGATTACCTACAGCTAGAGTGACGGATTTATTCAGGTGATCAACACACCTGGGGGTAGGTCAGTTTCAAAATATACAGTACAATTTTGATTTATTACATTTTACTTGCAAAATAGACTGAGGGCAGGAAGGGAAACCTCCTTTGAAAGAAATACTCATAGCTCCGATTTGTTTAGCATAATATTTTTAGGGAAAGAAAGAAAAAACCTATAAAGTCTTCCTCCACAAAATTTAATAGAATAAAAATTCTCTAGGGGTCTCTACATGTTTCGAACGAAGAAACGTTCATCATCAGGAGACAGAAAATTGACTGATGGTTATAGCAGAAGAGAAAATGCTGTAGAACCTTAATGGAGCTTTTATGGAATTAAAAAATTGATGTGTGGAAGAGATATAATATGAAGAAAATTGATAAAGGTTAAACCATACTTAGTATGTTAAAAAAGTTATTAAAGGGGGTCTAAACCAAGCAAATAAACTGTGGAAGAAGAAAAAAACCTTCCTAAAAAGAAGGTGTCGAAGATAATTTAAAAATTTTTTTAAAACTTTTTAAGTTTATGTCAGTAAGACAATTGTCACATTATGAAAATATCACAATAAAATTACATTACAAAAAGTGTTTTGTGGGGTACTGAGGATTAAAGCTCAGTACTGACATACGCTTGAAAAGTTTAAAATTTTTTTTTAAATAATCTTTGACACTTTCTTTTTATTAAGGTTTTTTCTTCTTCCCCAGTTTATTTGGTTGGTTTAGACCCCCTTTAATAACTTTTATCCAACGAAGAAAAGGAACTTATTTCCCTATTTACAAAAAGGGAAGACCTTATCTAAAAACCTATACATTTAGTTGCCTATTTACTGGATTTGATTTAATCAATCTGAATTGGAGCTATATAATGTATAGCATATATTATAGCAATGCAGTTCTTAGACAATTTAATTTCAAACCATCCTCAGTTTCAAGAACACAAAGAAACTATTACTCGAGCTTACAAAACTACTTAGGCAGGAATGATCTATGGGAGAAAGTGCCCAAAAATATGACTGTATTACTTAGTGGAAAGGCATTTTTGTAATAAAACCACACTGAGGAAAATCACTCAATACAAATATTTTTTTGAATATATGTGTATTACCACAAGAAAAAATCCATTTATCCCTAAAATATTTCGTTTAGTCGCAATCAAGGACGTTTTTTTGACAACAATATTGTTACGTGTGCTCAATGCTTTTTTATGGTAACAGAATATCATATAACCATAACAATATATATCCAATAAAGTGTTTTTTAAAAGTATTTTTTTAATTCCTATAAGGTTATCTTATTACCACAAAAATAAAAATAAAAACTAATCAATATTTTATACCTATCTAAAATATACCTTTTAGGAACTAAACAGTTGCTTTTTTAAAACATGGTGAAATCGTTTTGGTTCATTTTATTGCCATTATTTGCAGTGTTGTTAGTTTGTTTAGTGGATGGTGGATTATAGATTATAGTGGATGTTTGATGGCCATTGATTTGATAAATTTTTTATATTTTAATAATTTCATATAGGGTGGTGTACTTTTAGTGCAACGTTATATAATAGGTGTTGTGGCGGTGTGTTCCTAAATTCAGGTAGGTACAATTATTTTACCAATAATTATATTTATTACTTAATAAGTAACTCATGTTTATCACATTACTCCACTTAGGTACCTACAAAAAATCGTTGACTTAGGTGAGTCTTTAAATTTTGTTAGGCGAGAAATTAATTTTTTCAGAAATACAATAAAAATTTAGGGGATAGAATCGGAAAACAATCTGAGTTTTTGAGATATTTCTTCCCCGTTCTAAATTTTGCAATGCAGAATCGCATTTGTTAGGTTTTCTGATACCTATTAATAAAAAAACAATGGCTAAAAAGGGTCATGCTCCTAACAGTTTGTTACTTTCAGATCAGTCAGATCCCCCCGTTATTAAACAAAGTTTAACATACAATGTTTATCAAAAATACTGCCCTAATAAGTGCAGAACGGAAACTTAATGGCGGCCATGATCGGAATGAATTAAAAAATATAAGTAATAAATATAATTATTGGTAAAATAATTGTACCTACCTGAATTTGGAGACACACCGCCACAACACTTATTGTATAACGTTGCACTAAAAGTACACCACCCTATATAGAATTATTAAAATATAAAAATTTTATCAAATCAATAGCCAAAAACATCCACACCAACCATAGCCATTTTGGCGAAGGAGCTAAAAAAAGAAATTTAGTAGTAGCTAGGTGGACTAGCTACAATAAAAATAAAATTATTTTATAGCTGGCTGATTATTTTTAGGAGTAAAAACCGATACTTTTCTGACTACACGACCTCAATTAATCACAAAATCATTTTTGTTTACCACTGCATTATATATTTTTTTATGGCAATAGAGTTGTCTTTTAACAGCAAAAGAATAATATTTAAAAAACGACCATGTTGAGGTTAAAAAGTCATTTCAAAAAAAAGAACCTTGTATAGCGACAACAGAGTTGTTTTTTCAGCGCCTATTTAATGCAGATTTCTTGCTACTGCGAATGGATTTCTAGCTACGGCTAATAGAGTTTTCTCTCAGTGCAAACTTAAAAATATAGCTTAAATATTCCTTTTAAATAGTCTGTTACCTTTTAAAATGTTTTTATCTGTTTGGGTTTTATTTGTAGGTAGTTACTTACTTAAGAAAATACGTTATGTTATTTGGGTTAAAAAGTTTTCACATCATACATATTATACAATAAATTATAAATTAATACAAAATATTTCATTCTGGGCTCAATTTAAGATAAAGTATTGAAATTTTGTTTAATAGTATATTCTTGAACAAGGATAATAAATTATCGACTAAGTGTAGTACATACTGGTTAAGAAAAAGTTAAATTTCCTAAAATTCTCATAAATTACGGTAAGTTATCGTAACTTAACGCATATTACCGAGCAAAAATAGATTATAGTAATTTGGACTTCACTACCTATCCGAAAAAACAATAATTTTGGCGTGGCGTATATAACAAAAATCCCTATTACTAAAATTCTTAATTTTGGTGACAGATCTATACTTTGAAGGTGATACAAAAAGTTATACTCACGTTTTTACTGGGGGGGTTCTGTTCTTCAAAAATATTTCCTGTAAACATTAGTAAACGTCGCAACTGACGTATCACAAAACTATTGTTAAAAGTTTCAGTCGCTACTGGTAAAGAAGGAAATCTACCTGTTACCTGACGAAACTTTAACAATAAATCACATTTTTTTAATCCAAATTTCAAAAAAATTTAAACTAATTAAACCTAAAAATGTTATTTAAAAAAAAGGAACGTAGTATCTGATTTAAATTATAAAAAAATGTTAGGGATTTTAAATATAAACAATTCATATCTAACGAACTAGAATAGTTTTTTTATTGCACACGTTTGTTGATAAATTGCATAGACATAAATATTCAATAAACATCCATAAATCGTGTTATTGATACTTAAAATAAAAAAAGGAGCATATTAAAAGAAGCAAGTTGTTTAGTTTATTTAAAAAAAACAGTTAGTTAAATAAGTTTTGTAAAATATTTAATCTTGAAGGAAATAAAAAACATATTATGAGCGAAAGAAACTCAGAAACGAATTGAAGAAAAAGATAATTGTTGTTGGGTGTCCCGTTTCCTTATCGTCTTTTAACCCATTAACTTTTCTAGTGATGATGGGATTACTCGAGAACTCGAACTACTAGAGTTAACACTTCGAGGAAAAAATCGACTACTTTTACATTGATATCCTAATCTTAACATAGTATAAAATAAAGTCGCTGTCGCTCTCTGTCCGTCCCTACCTATATATGCTTAAATCGTTAAAACTACGCAACGGATTTTGAAGCGGTTTTTTTTTTATAGATAGAGTGATTCAAGGGGAAGGTTTTTATGTATAACTAGCGACCCGCCTCGGCTTCGCACGGGTGCAATTTCAGAAAGTGGCATGCCCGGGTACTAATATTTCGGGTTTGTATTTATACCAGCGGGTTGCAACGCACGCCGAGTACACGCTATAGTATTACAATAAATAGCAAAACTTAGAAAATTGTTTAACTTGTTTATATTAATAATGTAAGCAACTATTATGTTCTTGTCGTGGCTGATCTCTTGTTTATAGAAATCAAAATCTTGTTTAGGAAAAATTGATTTTATATTCGATTATTAATCCAAATGAACAATTACTCGATTATTAAAAGCACTCGAGTACCTACTCGGTTATTAAAATTGTTCAATTCTCTCAACACTAAACTTTTCTAATCTAAATCTATTACCAACCATTTTAAATACTTTACAAAGTTATTTGTCAGCGTCAATACGTCCTAGCCTAAACAAATCACGACCGTATCAAATAACATATTATGGATGTTTATGGAAACCTTCATGGTTTGAATCGAATCCCAGTGGTGTCCTGAATACCTGATTGTGATTAAAAATATAATATTTGCCTTATTAATACCGACCCCACTCCTGGAGAAATCAGTCACTCTAGCTGTAATCGTCCAATATTGTGGTACGACCCTGTCTACGTTGTGATTATATTCAGGTTCTTTTAAAGTTTGGTACAACGATAAAGGTGTGTCAGGTCAGCATTTAAGATTTTCTAGCTTAAATCTTATTCTGACGGTTTCCCTATGATGCGGTATTCCGCTGCCAGTAAATGAAAATCAAAGGTTTTTAAAACAATCGATCTATTATAAAAGCATTTTGGCCACCCAACAGGTATTAAGCCTTAAGGGCCATAAAGAATAAAATCCCTAATTTAAAAAATTACATTTCATAAAAGTTAGTGTCATAATATGGTCTAGTCTGTCTCCCATGATTTATCCCGTTTGCACCAACATCTGTCTGCGAAGCATTTCTCAGATATTACCAATTATATCTGCGACAATTATACCGTGCGAGCAAAAATTATTTGCATCAAAGAGGGCTTGGATTAAAAAACGTAGGTCTTGGTTTAGATCACAATGATATGGGGACGATATATCTAACCAAATCTAGGTTAAAATTTTGTCAAATTCATATTATGACACGATGTGCCAAACTAATGAGTAATAAAATAAGTAGACAAATACAAATTTATTTTTGTTGTTTACAAAATTAGCACAGTAAGAATATACAGAAAGAAAAATAAAATAAATGAAAATGGGACAGGCGTCTTATACAATTTGTTGGCGTATTTTGCATTATTTCACGAACGTTTGCAACAAGTTCTTCTGTTCTTACAGATGGTCTTCCTGCTCCTTTTGTGTTGTATAGAACCTGTTTCCCTAAACACAGCCACGGTTCTTTTCAGGCAATGATAAAAATCCCCAGCAATAAAAGCAACGTTAGGAAAATGTTCGTGAAAATCGTCCATGCACAAACCCGTATTGCATTGCTCACTCACTCACCATTTACTCTAACCCCGTTTCGAAAATACGCTTCAACCATTAATGTTTTGTGCTGTTCCGTAAAGCCCGTTGTGTGAATTGTTCAAGAAAGTGGAAAAATTAGTGATGAATCAAATTTCTTGTAACGACTGTCAAAGAGGACGGAATAACTGATTGATTGTTAATTCAGGTAGTTACTGACACCCAACAGATATTAAGCCCTACGGCTAAGCATTACGTCCTTAGATCCAAGCCCCTTTTTTGATGCAAATAATTTTTCCTCGCACGGTAAGTAATGCTGTTTTACCTTTTGTTACCAATTACGTCTGCGACTGTAATGGTGACACTTTACCTTCCAAAAAAAAACCTTTTTATGATTATTTTTGGTCTGCGACCACACTCTTGTTTTGATTGATTCCCCGTTAATCTGCAATTTATTTTGTTACATATATATCGCCCCATTTTCGTGTACCTACGTATTATTATTAAATTATTTGTCATTTTAGTTACAGGATATTTTTATAGATTTACGTACACGTTTGTATAAAGGTACTATGTAGTCTGGTGAAAAGCCAAGCGACAACGGTTTTCAGTAGTGGACACTCAAGTCATTCCTACAGTCGGACATTTCAACATATAACTTATAAAATATAGGCTTCATTTCAGGGGCGGATCCAGAATTTCTCTGAGGAAGGGGTGATTCTAAAAATACAATACATATACACGCAATGTTCGGAAAATTCTTTTGACTTTGAAATAGTATATAAAAAACTTGACAAAATTTAGTTTTACCTTTTATTTTGTTTTTAAGCAAACATTACACATATAAAAGACAAAATAACATTAGTTTCATAATTAATAAAAAAAAAACACTATGAAACATGTAATGGAGCAGTCTAAAGAAATCTTGTGTCTACGAGAACGCATCCAACTATTAACCCTTCGTAATGTGTAAAAGCTTCTTTCAGAAGTTGCCACTAAGATTAGCAACGTTACTAAAACTTTTAAATACTTTGCGATAATGGGATAAAAGTTTTGATCTATTTTGAAGTGTTTAATAGCAGTTTGACATGAAGTATTTTTTTCAATGGCTTTTTGATAAATTTGTACTTCCCCTAACAATTTTGCGATCTCATTTTCAACACTTTCATGGCCGTTTGCATCGCTTGGGTTAGATGCTACCAAGGGCGGATCCGGGGGGGGGGGGGGGTCATGGGGGTCATAACCCCCCCCCCCCCCTGGGCGGTTTACATTTCAAAAACTATTGTGGAGTCAAAAATAGTAAGTTTACAGTGCACATTTTTTCTACAAATTGAAAACACTGTTATTTTACGGCGTCGTGCAAAAAGGAACTCGTTACCTACTCATTTTCATTGTAAAAGGAACTTCATTAATAAGATTATAATTTAGGATTATCTCTAAAAAATGTACTAATAAAATCTCTAGTTTTGTATATTTCAGGAGTTGGTTCTCTAAACCTACGTTCTTTTTTCATTAAAAACTCGGCGACTGCCGGTCTTGGATCAAAATGGGCTGTTCCAACTCCATTCAATGACACTATAATTTGAGGCGATCATTCATTGGATCTTCATTTAATGAAATTCTTCCTGGCGTTTTTAATTTCTTGTAATGGGAAATAATCCTCTCAGTAGTCATTGAATGAGGACTTATTAGCAATAACGAGACTAAAAGCTTTTGTAATATATCCTTAGTGCAAACTATAACTTTTCTTAATTTATTAGCAAGTCTGGTTGGTGCCTTCATCAATGTCTGAAATTTCTTGAATTAAAGCCCAGCAATCACACACGGATGTCGCAAAATTGGACATTTCCTCTGAACCGAAAAGATTCTAATCCAGCAAATTCACCCTTACCACATGTACCTTTTTTTAGATAAAATACATTGGAGAATAAATCAAATCAAATCAAATCATCATTTGATTTGAATTGATTGGAGAATAAGAATGTTGATTTAAAAGTTCAATACATAGTGGCTTAAAAATGTTATTTCGTTTTAAATGTGTGCAAGATACCGCCGGTGGCGCCCTTTAAATTTTACAATAAAAATGATATCAGATTTTCATTTTTCATCCCACACAATTATTATTCCCCCTAGCCGATTATTGACAATACACGAATTATTAAAAAAAAATATTTATCAAAAACTAAAACCAAATTGAAATTTTGGCTCTCTGTATCTCCGAAGTCATCCACTTTTGGACCGAGGTAAGGTGGGTTAGATTAGATCGTCATATTATGTAAGCATCAGGCATTTGTGGTAGCTTTTTTTTCCGCACCTTTTAAAATATAAGAAACAAAATTACTGTGTTTACGAATACGAATAACCAATACGCATTAGCGACGAACGAACCAACCACTAAACCGCCTTACCGCGTGAGATAAGATATGGCTGCCGGCGCGCTTGCGCAGCAACTGACTTGGCATTTCATTGGTTAGGGGCCTTGGCCGCCTTATCTCAAAAAAGTTAGGTACCTTTAATCAAGACCATTAATTTTCTTGGGCGGTTTTTACTATGATTGGTCGATAACGGCATAGATACAGGCCATGCTAAGCCCGCGAGAACTACGTTAGGTACTGATTTACGTATAATCGGTTCGATAAAGTGCGACCGACTTTGTTCCAGTTTTAAATATACCGGGTGTCCACGGAAGGTGGTTCGCCCCTCTAACTTTTTTGTTTTTCAAGATAATGAAATAAAATTCGGGGGATTGGTATACGACATAAACCTGCATTTTTTGACAGGTGACTCAACATTATGGAACTTCCGGTTTAACCGGAAGCGACATAAACTTTCAATTTTTAAATGGGACACCTGGTATATTTTTTCTTTTTTTGACTCCATATGACATTTTAAATACAACGATGTGTCACTTGTAGCTTTTTGTTACCACGAGGGCTATGAATACCTTCAAATCACTTATTTCAGTTCTTTAATCTTGGGAAAAATACAATTTTACTATTTTTGGTCCAATGCTATGTGCTGTGTAAAATTTAATCTTTAAAGTTGTATAACTCATTTTTTTTAAACGGCAACATGGTTGCTCGTCGGGTTAAGAAAAAAAAAATTTATTACGATTATTTTGATACCACACACTATTAGGTTTTAGAAATGCTGCCAATAAAAAACTTTAAAAAGTTAACTTGGAAGTTTCCTAAAATGAAGCATCTTTTGAGAATAAATTTAGATTTAAATGCATCAAGTAGCCTGTGACCAGCAAAACTGATAAAATAAAATCATGCCTTGAAGAAAATTGATATGCCGACAGCTTCTGCCAAGGTAAATTAGTTTGTTGTTTAAAAACATGAAAAATACTAGTTTTACAAGGAGTGAAAAAGTTGATATATTAGTGTTTGGAGAATGTAGAAAGAATTCAGCTGATGCTGCACGACTTTACGCACAAAGATATTTTAATAGGCGTCATCCAACCCGGCACTATTAGGTACCCAAAACTGGCTCCGAAAATGCGAAATGAGCCTGATAATAATAACATATTAACTTTTTCACTCCTTGTAAAACTAGTATTTTCCATCTTTTGAAACAACAAACTAATTTACTTTGGCAGAAGCTTTCGGCATGTCAATTTTCATCAAGGCATAACTTTGTTTTATCAGTTTTGCTGGTCACAGGCTACTTGCGGCATTTAAATCTAAATTTATTCTCAAAAGATGCTTCATTTTAGGAAAGTTCTGAGTTAACATTTTAAAGTTTTTTAATGGCAGCTTTTCTAAAACCTAATAGTGTGTGGTATTAAAATAATCGTAATAAAATCCTCTTTTTTCTTAACCCGACGAGCAACAATGTTGCCGTTTAAAAAAAATGAGTTATACAACTTTACAGATTAAATTTTACATAGCACAAACCATTGGACAAAAAATAGTAAAATTGTATTTTTCCCAAGATTAAAGATTGAAATGTGATTTTAAAGTATTTATAGCCCTTTAGATAAAAGAATAAATTTGAAAAAAAAAAAATTTCTAGTGACAAAAAGTGACAAGTGACACATCGTTGTATTTAAAATGTCATATGGAGTCAAAAAAAGGAAAAATATACCAGGTGTCCCATTTAAAAATCGAACGTTTATGTCACTTCCGGTTAAACCGGAAGTTCAAAAACAAAAAAGTTAGAGGGGCGAACCACCTTCCGTGGACACCCGGTATGTAGGTACTTAGTTATTTGCTTTGAAAATAATATAAATTATAGGTGGTAGGGCCACGGTACTGTGGCTCCACCTCACGTGCCTTCACTGCTAACACTTTGTAAAATCCATCTTCATTAAAAAATCTAGAAACTAACAATTAAAAGAGCTTTTACAAGACATCACTGTTTATTTAAACAATATATCCTTACATGTTCATTGTTAAGAAAGTTAAAGGCTAAGTAACTAAAATCGTAAAACAAGAATTTATTCAGCTAATGTAAAATAGGTTATGTACAATTAATAAAGTTTTGGATTTACAAGAAAAAAAATATTGTTTTTAATATTCTTCAGGATATTTTCCAGGCCCTAATTTTATTCAAAGGCCTTCCCATTTACGACAGCCCAACCCTACGTCATTAAACATTCATTTTTGTTCTTATTTTAGGAACCAACACTGGTGACGCGTTCCCCATTTCGTTATGTGATAAAAACTTCGTTCGTTCTTCATTTTATCCAAAAATCGTCCAAATACCCATCTTTGGAGTATAATTACCTGCCGTTTTACATTAAAAAAGGTTGGATTTATAAATTAATAAAAGTACAGTGTCACCAGTAAAGTCCGCATCGTATGGGATTTTTTTTATTAATAGCTTTATAGCTTTATTCAAAATTTGACTTTGGCATCAAGTTCTGCTTTGATCGAGATAAAAATTAAGTAAATAGTAGTCACGTGATTCGCATTTTTTGTCAAATTTTAATTTTTTCCCGAAAATAATTATTCAAAAGTGGGGTTATTTCTAAAAATATTGAAAAAAGTTATTAGAAAAAGTTTTTTTAAATGCAGCTTCTAGTCCACATGCAAAATTTCAGCTGCATAAGGTAATTTTGATTTTTTACCTATATTTTGTAAATTGCACCACTTTTGCAAAATAAGACTCAACGCAACCTACATAAAACTTCTCAGTTTTGACGAGGTTTTATTTCAGATACATTTTTTTTAAAGTATAGCGCCATATTAAGTGTGTGGTTTTCTACAAAATCAAACTTGGGCTATTAAAATTTGGCCGCATGTGATGCAAAATTTATTTGTTGTTGACCCTGTAAAAATATTTTATGTATATTTTATGAAGTTACCTTATACAGGGTCAAAAACAAATAAACTTTGCATCACATGCGACCAAATTTGAATAGCCCAATTTTGATTTTGTAGAAAAACACACATTTAATATGGCGCTACTTTAAAGAAAATGTATCTGAAATAAGGCATTGTCAAAACTAAGAAGTTTTATGTAGGTTGCGTTGAGTCTTATTTTGCAAAAGTTGTGCAATTTACAAAATTTGGGTAAAAAATCAAAATTATCTTATGCAGCTAAAATTTTGCATGTGGGCTAGAAACTGCTTTTAAAAAAACTTCTTTCCATATTTTCAGAAATAACCCCACTTTTGAATTCTTTTTTCGAAAAAATTAAAATTTGACAGATAATGCGAACATGACTATTATTTTTTTGCTTAATTTTCATCTCGATCGAAGCAGAACTTGATGCCAAAGTCAAATTTTGAATAAAGCTATAAAGCTATTAATAATAAAAAATCCCATATGATGCGGACTTTACTGGCGACACTGTAGAAAAAGAAATATGGACAAATTTGACAAAATTTCGTTTAATGATTTTATTAATTTATCAATTAATTTTTTTTAACTTAAAACTGTAGGCAATTACTCCCCACAGACTGCCGTCTTTTGGAGAAAACAAAAAATAATCGGCGAGTGCGTCAACTAATAATCGTTTATGTAAATAAATCACGAAGAAGAACGTTGAAAAGTCCTTTTTTCTCTTGTGAAACCATACAGAAACATTCCATTTACAGTATATTATTATTTTTCTTTAATGTTAAAGAAAAAATATTATTTATTGAAATTGCGGTAATCTTAGCATGCACGAGTTGCATTCTCCTATTTATCCCTTAAATATCATATTATTAGTTTACTTAAGTGGACTCCATAGCACCTTAAAAACGGGATTTCTTTTGACGGGTTTATTAATCGGTTAGGAAAATATGTTGTATATAAAAGTTAATAAAAATTTAACAAAGAATGTTAAACAGTACTTGTTTGTGTTATACAGGGTGTTTCAATAAAAACTCCCAGGCCAATTATTTCGAAAACTAAAAGTGACATAAAAATTCTGTAAACGCCAGTTGCTATTAATCGAAATACACTGGAGAGTTTGCAGAACCGATCGATTGGCTATATGTGTGTATGAAAACGGCAATAATTTTGGACAGCTCATTCGACTCCATTAGTTAGTTTTTGGTAGGTATTGTTCTAATTTTCATTAATAATTTTGTATAATTTCTCATCGGTTCTTTCATAAAATTTAAAACATCTTTTAATTTTATTCTATTCAGCTTTAATGTTTTAACTTATTTGCTTTTATTAAACAACAAAAAATACAACGTATTAATTATATTTAATGATTTTTGTTTTCCAGAGATATGCAATAAAATTGTTTTTACTTTTATTTCTTGAAAACGAAGCAAGATATAAACAATTAAACGGACAAGAAAAGGATATTTTTAGTTGCTTAATCCGAAAAAAATATAAAAATTACCAAAAACTCAGTGGCGTCTATTTTTTGCCAATATTATTTGTTACGGCGCCCCCTGAGACGTCACTGGACGTAATAATTTAGCGCTACACGAGCCTTTTATTACTAAAATTATCATTACCAAAATTAAATTAAAATCTGCTAAAGGATATTAAAAATATTTATAATTAAAATACTAGTTAAAATTATTTAAAAAAAAAACTTTACCCCAAATATTCATGTTGGATTTATCAAACATTTTTATGGGACAAAATTCGATCAAAAATTAATAATCTTTAAGAACCACAACATTTAAAAGTTCCTGTCATCGAAAAAATTCTTTGCACCGTAGCGCCACCTACATCTTGTATTATTTAAACACAAAACACATTTTTTACACAGTTGTGAAGCCAATCATAGAGACTAAAAACTGGCGTTTACAGAATTGTCATGTCACTTTTAGTTTTCGAAATAATTGGCATGGGAGTTTTTATTGAAACACGCTGTATACAGTGTCCGCAAGAAAGTTCGCATCAAATGGGATTTTTTTTTATTATAAGGTATAGGTAAAAAATTGAAAAAGCAGTTAGTTTTTGCTTACCTAAAAACCAAAAATGACGTATACTGAAGCAGCTGCACGACTTGCGTTACCTGTCAAATTTGATATTTTTAATAAAATAGGTTCAAAAATGCCATTATTTATCAAAATATCGAAAAACTTTATTTGAGAAAGTTGTTTATTTAGGCATTTTTAGTCTCTATACGAAATTTTGACAGTCTAATACAATTTTTATTTTTTGCCAGGTTTTTGAAAATTTTGATCAACCCTCGTAGATTAACTTTTATACATCGATGTAAAACCATTTGCCTTTACTTCATTTGTAATCTTAATGCAAGTTTGTGTAAAATTTTTGTTTCCTATTATTTATTTTGGTTCAAAAACTGAAATTGTTATTGATCAGTATGTAATGTTTGATGCAAAGTTTATCTAATTACATCAGTTTTGCCAAAACCGACGTTTCTCATTTCTCTTAAGTTAGTAAACAGATGTACAAAAAGAAAATATTGGAAGCTTTCGTTGAAATTTTACTTAATTAATATTAAATTAAATTAATTATATTAAACTATATTTTTTCGAGCGATTAATATATATTCTTTTTAATCCAATATTAATTAAGTAAAATTTCAACGAAAGCTTCCTAATATTTTCTTTTTATACATCTGTTTACTAACTTAAGAAAAATAGAAAACGGCGGTTTTGGCAAAACTGATGTAATTAGATAAATTTTGCATCAAACATTACATACTAATCAATAACAATTTCAGTTTTTAAAGCAAAACCAATAATAGGAAACAAAAATTTTACACAAAATTGCATTAAGATTACAAATGAAGTAAAGGCAAATGGTTTTACATCGATGTATAAAAGTTAATCTACGAGGGTTGATCAAAATTTTCAAGATCCTGGCAAAAAATAAAAATTGTATTAGACAGTCAAAATTTCGGACAGAGACTAAAAATGCCTAAATAAACAACTTTTTCGATATTTTGTTAAATAAGGGCATTTTTGAACCTATTTTATTAAAAATGTCAAATTTGACAGGTAACGCAAGTCGTGCAGCTGGTTCAGTATACGTCATTTTTGGTTTTTAGGTAAGCAAAAACTAACTGCCTTTTCAATTTTTACCTATACTTAATAATTAAAAAAAATCCCATTTGATGCGGACTTTCTTGCGGACACTGTATGTATATATATATTTAAATCATTTATTCTTTAATTTAGCAACAATATATTGACTCTCCAATATACCGTGTTTGATTCTAAACAACTTTTATTAAAAGAATTTTTCATAAAACATTACAGTAATTAATAATTCGTTTTAGTCACCCCACTGATTAGTTTCTTTTAAACGTCCGTGGCGAACGCTACTCTTGGAGACGCAATACCGGCGAATGGAAATGAAAAAAAAAACCCTGAAAATGCGGGTAGCAACGGAATCCTCTTAATAATTTACATTTCTCCCTAAAACCACCATAATAAATATACAGCGTTCGCAAAACGCCGTATTAAACCGTATAGGCACCTAATTGACAAGAAAAGTAGGTGCGTAATAAGACGAAAAATCGAATTGTATAATGAACATCGATTTTTGGTCGGAGAGTAATTTCTGTTGTGTTGGGTGACAAGTATCTTTTGAATTATTTTTTGGAAAAAATTAAAATTTGACAGATAATGCGAATCACGTGACTACTGTTTTTTGCTTAATTCTCATCTCGATTGAAGCAGAACTTGATGCTAAAGTCAAATTTCGAATAAAGCTGTTAATAAAAAAAATCCCATATGATGCGGACTTTACTGGTCAAACTGTATAAAACGTACGGTTACAGAGATACATTTACAAATTCCCACTTTGATGTTACTATTCAACTAGTACTTTAATGCAAGTCAAAATGACATCGGTTTGTTTATTACTATATCGTCAATTTAAGAACCGCGCCTCAAGTTGTCTACTCTTAAACATCCTAGAGGGCCATGAATCCAAACAACCACAAGTTGTTATTTACAGCAGTTAAAAACAAATAGATATTGTCGCCCTCTACATGCAAAATAACAGAAATAATTAGCCGACGAAAAATTGAATTTTCCACGTACAGTTTAATGTTTCCATTTATGAAGCACCGACATTATTCTTATCTCTAGGTTTAATTGTAGATTCACAGTAAAAATTTTGTCCATCATAGAGCTGAGAAGAAATAGTGAAAAATACTTTCAACAAGATTCTTGATTCATTCGACACGTTTCGATCATTTAGGTAGACCATCATCAAGAATGTGACTAGAACTTGAAATATTAATAAATTTGTATATTAAAAATTATTTAGTAGCTCCGTTATATTAATAACAAATAATAATAAAACACGTAATTAATGAATTTTAATAGACTCGTATAATATATTCTTACTTCTATAACGGTTACTATAATGGTTATTTGATAATATAATTATATGGATCTGTTTGTTGTTAATAATTATTGCTGTTACTTAAGTCACTATTGTTGCATTAGTGCATTTTTTAAAACATAACAATGATCGACATGAAATTGCCAATGTTTCTATAGAAAACATGTATATTTTTATTAAATTGCACAGAACAGCTTTAAAAAGAAAGTTTTCATTTAAAGGAAAACAGTAACGTTTTGCGCCTAAAAAATCAATAACAATCACTGCCTATTATGGCAGTCCGAAAATTTTGTATGTATATTTCAAGTGGAGATTCTACACAGAAAAACATGGAAAATTCAAATGAATGTGGGTCCTTAAATGTCTTAGGTATAAGGAAGCTATTAGCTATACACAAATCGATAGATAATGTTTTATGTATTAATTATTCAAATAAATCGTTTTTTTCTCTTAACTATTAGCCATATTTTTTTACAAGAATACCTTTATTGTGAAAAAGTGTCGGAATCATAATTTTTGCGTAAAATTTAAATGTATTCCTAATAATTTAGAACCGACATTCATATGAACTTTTCTTTTATATAGTGTGTCCACGGAAGAAGAAAAACTTTTTTATTAGTAGGTATCAAAGAAAAAGTCATTCTTTATAAAAACGTCTGCTTGTGCTGAAACGACAATTTCAAATATCAGATTTGCGATTACTACACAGAGTTCGTCACAAACAACATTTTTAGTTTTTTAGATCTTTTTGTTTTCAATTCCTTTTAATGATTGGCTAAATCATCACTTTGGGAACAAATGGAATGGAAGTTACCTATGGTCCAAATCATTTGGCATGTAGGAGTCCGGATCTCACAATTATGGACTTTTATTTATGGGAATATTTGAAGGCACATGTGTATAAAACCAATTTCTATAATAACTTAGATCTTTTGAAAGAAAATATAAGGGCAGTTATTGCAAGTATCCCAAAACAGCAAGTTAGCAACTGTTATCGGGAATTCGAATGTCGAGTTGAACTATGCTCTAACTCGGTGGTGGTACCACGTTTCAATAAAAGTTTTATAATTTATAATTGAATGAATTAAAGAAATATGACATGTAATTATAAAAATACTTCAAAAATGGTTTTCTCGAATCGGCTAAATGTAAAATCATATTCGAAGTAAGAAAGCAACAATAGTTGTTTGTTTTTACGTAAATTTATTTTAAACGAAATTCAAAAGACTAAAAAGGTTGTTTTTGACGAACCCTGTATAGTAAACGCCAATGTGATATTTGAAATTGTAGTTTCAGCACAAGCAAAATTCCTTTAATAAATCAAGGAATTGAAAAAAAAGATCCAAAAAACTAAAAATGTTGTTCTTGACGAACCATACCATATACATAGTAATCGCAAACCCGATATTCGAAATTGTAGTTTCAGCACAAGCTGACGTTTTTATAAAGATTGACATTTTCTTCTATACCTACTAATAAAATGTTTTTCCTCTTCCAAACTCTATGCGTGTGGACACGCTGTATGCAGGATATCCCCTCGAAATATACGTACGGAATTTCCGAACACCCTGTATAGCATAACAAACAGGTTTAGTACGTGATAAAGTTAACCAAATTTCAAATTTCAAATATTATTATTGACAGCACGAATAAGACATTCGCGTATGTTATTAGCAGAATTCCTTTAAGCTTCTTCTAAACAGCAAGGCAAAGCCAAAGAATATTCCCAAATAGTGAGTGGACAACATTTTGACCATTTTTATTGACGTAAAAGTATTAAAGACGGATAGAAGGTTTTTTTATCTTTCAATAAAATTAATTTTTGTTTGTTCGGGTTTGGAATAAAAAGTTGACATTTGGTACATACAAGAATTGCCAGGCAGAAAGGGGCGCAAAATTGTGTGTGCAAATCTATTGGTATAGTTCCTATAGAAACACTATTAGTTTGCAGTATGTGACGTAAATAAATATTCATAGTCGGCGTGGAATATCTAGGTAAGAACACAGGCATAATAATTATCACATTATATAGATATTTGCGATTATACAAAAAGCGACCTTTATAATATAGTACCTTAGATTAAAATCGAAATTATTTCCAACACTACTTCAGCCGTGAGCAAAAATCCCAAATGTATACAGGGGCAAAAAAAGCTATATACCAAACAAAATTTTTCTCAAAGACAAAAATGTTTTCATTCCAGATTCGTATGCCCAAAAAAATTATATAATCAATTCCTCGAATATAAACTATAACGGTAGTATATTGAAAAAAAATAAACTAGTGGCAAGATATAAGATAAGTTTAGTATAAGCCACAAAAATTAAATAAGAATAATAAATATCTTTCAACGGCTCCTGCGGGAGGAGTTGCCCCCATTTGTATAATTAACAATAATATACAGGATGCTACAAATTCGTGTGCCTGCATGGGGATCTTAAAAACGGCAAGAGATACGATCGAGGATGCTTGAATTAAGGGATAATTCGAAATATTCCAAATACCTTCGGAGATATCAAAAAAACTCAGAATTACAATTTTTTAAAATAAATTAGGTAAAACAAGTTATAAAATGTAATTAAAAAATAAAATATATTCCTATTAGGTATCTCCTTTAACAGAGCGTTTTTTTTTATTTTACAACCACAAATCCTCGTATATGCTTATTATACAGGGTGTTCCTAAATATCATGTATATACGAAAAATTCTTTGGCTTATTTAATGACTAAAAATTCATATAAAAAAAAAGAAAAAAGAGAAACGGGGGCATGACCCCTGAAAAAATATCTTCCTGTAGATTCTTAAAACCATTTGGTATGACCAATGATGTAAGTCCAACAGCGTAACCTATATTCCAAATTAGAGCTAAATATCTCAAAAACTACAAGAGCTATAAAGAAAAAACTAAAAAAATCTAAAAATTTCATCACCCTGTAGATCGGCAACGAAGCGTTTGCGGACCTATGTTTATATGCATTTTTACATGATATTTAGGAACACCGTGTATATTCCCGAATTGCACTGTATTTAAATTGAGCGAATCTCCAAGCGTTTTTATTTCGGGTCTATCGGCGGAAGATCGACGACAAAATGGCTTCGCTATTAAACTTTGAATGAAAATTTTTTTATTAAATTTAACACCTTCAAAATGTACACAAACAAACGTTACAAAGACTAACGCACTTGCCTAAGTAGCAGAAACGTGAGTAAAACAACTGATTTATGTTCAAAAACTAAACAAAGTGTGCAATTGCCGTGCAACCTAACAGTGCTTTTGGGTACGGTAATAGAATGATTGGTTTGCGTTTTAATTTGCCTTGAGTATACTGTATTAGGAAATTTTATTTCGGTAGGGAAGAATTTAAGAACTAATAATTTGTTTTTTATGTTTTGTTTAATTTTTGTTGTATCTTTTGGGGTTCGCGAAGCCTTCAAACCTAAGGCCCTACTAGGCCTAGCCAGACTGTCCCGTAAAACAGAGAGGGATAAATAAATCTCCCTCTTTTACTGGCTCATAGAGATTTTATTACCAGCCGCCACTGGCGCCTATATGACTTGTTATAATTTATCCAGTCAGTGTGATGACGTTCCAATCATTCCATACGGCATACAAACGGGGGTAAACAGTCTCAAAGAGACCGACCTCACAACCAGGGTTGTCAGATCTTTCTTCTTCAATTCTTTAAGTTTTTTTTATTAAAAATGTTTCTTTTTTATCAGTATTTAATTGTTAGTCAGTACCTTTCTTTGAAAGCTAGTTTGCAAATATACTTTAAACCGAGGAGTTTTGAGTGTGACAGAAAAAAATAACTAGCCATTTATTGTTATAATAATAAATTCTTTAGTCCTTAAGAAACAATATAACTGAAATCAAGACCAAAAGTGTTTTCAGTGTTTAAAAACAACTAATTAACAAACCCTTGTTTCTCGTATATACTTACATTGTGCTTACAAATACGAAAATTTTGAAGAATTGGCAACAGCATATAATTTGTTGCGGTTGCCAAGGGATACTAGCGCCAGTTAAAGCGGCTGGTATAAGCTGAAGCGGTCACCAGCCCGTTCAACGATCGATTCTGTCAGACAGAGATAGGCCAGTGACCGCCGATGGCGTGGAAGAGACGAAGACGTAATTTGGAACTTGTGGACGGGCTGGACAATGGTCCGAGAATGAAGTTCTGGTAAAAAAATTAAAGCATTTTCTGAGCAGTGCCGTGCCGCGTCAGGTTTATTTTTCTGGTATTAGTTTTGTGTATAGAATTTTTGAGTTACCTTATATTTATTATTTTAATATAATATTATTATATATAGGTACAGTGGGTTTATAAAGTGTAGTATGTACAAACACCTAATGTAAAACAAACTTATAAGTGTGTAAACGCATTTTAATTATTTGTTTGGGACGCCTATGGTTAGGAAATTCATACTGTTTTATGTCATTAAATTGACCTAAGAAACACTATACTGCCGTGTAGCTGCGTGAGGATAGGGCCTAAGGGAAAGCTACTACTGACATCGTTATTTGACATAATTCTACTACAAAACGAAATAGGCATAGTGTCAGTTGTTATTTATACACTCAGAAGCGTCAACCGGACCCCGCTAAACTTGATAGTATTTTCTGATAAGTTTACGTACAGAACTAAAATTCTGCATAACCAAAGCTGCAATAGACTAAACACAGTCATGGGTTTCAAAAAATGGATTAGATAATTTTATTTAGTTTTTCGGTGCCAATCCAAACCGGTTAGTAAAAAAATACTTCTAGACTCCAAAAGCAAACAACATAAGGAACCCAATAGATACTTGATACATATTTAAAAATCCTTCTTACCCTTGTACGCAACACTAAAAATTCTAAAAATAATCGAGGAAGCATATTATAAGATCCGAGTTAAAAAATTATAACACGAACTCCTCCGTGGTATGCAACAATACAATTATCACTTAAGCACGACTAGCTTTTGGCCATATTATTCCTATAAGGATTGAATATCAAACTATAAGAATGGCGGATGTCCGAGAAAAGTTGACAACCCAGTTTTAGACGTATTGGAGGTGGTTTCGCCGCCATTGTGGTATTGATCGTAACTCTAACCGTAAATATGTCGTTATAATGCAGCGCCTCGGCAACAGATGTGTCAAATTCACTGATGTAATGTCGTGGTGTTGCCGCATATCGTATTTTATTGGAATTTTTAATGATATAAGCATCTTTAACAGACAATAAAATAGGAGGTTCTCAATTCCAGCCGAATGTATGTTTTTGATAATAATATGTACGCTGATTACTCCGGGGTAATTGGACCGATTTTCATAATGATTTTACCGTTGCATGATGTGTTAAATGTTAAACAAATAAAAGTAGATAAAAAGCGACAGCAAGTATAACTAAAATAGGTTTTATTTCGTCGAAAAATAGCAAAATACGTAATAAACTAATACAAACAAACTGGATGTTTCTTTAAGTAAGAAAGTAAAAACCTACTTATTTTAACCATTTTAAAAAGTAGTAATAATTGCAAATAAAAACTAAGTTATACAAACCGCACATCATTCATATTTTACCCAACATATACGTTGTAGCCTAGGTATGTATTGAATAGTAAAAGTCGTCATTTAATTCTGTTAGAAATAGAAAACATGGCCGTCAATATGTTTTCATGCAATTAACGTTGGAACGTCAAAAGGTTGAAAATATAATATGCTACAAAGCAATTAAAAATAGGGACATTTTAAAGTCTAGACTATACTATAGGTAGGAAAATAAATGTAAGCTACTTAAATCTAGGATAGGTGTAGGTACTTATGTGAAATCAAGACAACCAGGCGGCAACAATGTTTTAAGTTAGCAGTGAAAAGGCTTGTCGTTAGTGGCTGCATCAACACGCTATATTTTTGATGACTCATTGGTGCCATCTATGAATTTGACATAGCAGATTTAGGAAATCTGCTTATATGGCCTTCTTATAGTTTGATATTCTATGCTATAAGTTACCCACAGTTTTGGAAATACTTTCGATTCTAGTTAAATATTATAATATTTTTTAACAATATTTTAATAAGGATATATTTCCGCTCAACTTAATAATTTTATTTCCATTCCGTAAATACAAAGCTAAATTTAATCTTACTTAACTTTTTCAACTTTGTCGCGAACACAAAAATATTTAAAAAATTATAAACCTACTCTTATTAAGTATATTTGGTGTATGTTCACACTAGCTACGAAATAACTTAATCTCAGAATTCGGTTGAAAAAATTAAGTTTATTCTTACGTCTACATTTTATGCATTATACAGGTTACTAAAAATATTTTTTTTCTTTTCTACATAATAAATTAATTGAGATAATAGTGAGAAATCTGGTAACTAATATTTGGTTTATTTTTTAAAAAAGTTTTTAATTCTTTTAAACAATGATTTTAAAATTGATAAAAGTAAAGTGTTATAAAGTGTAAAGAACAAAATATAAAATTGGTAAAAATTTATAAATTTAATGGTAAATACTTATTTAATTTAATTGGTAATTTAGGACGGTTTAAAATTAAAACTCGGTGAGTTAATAGCCCTACCAACATTGTAGGTTATTGGGGGTTTATCTAAAATAATTAAAAGTTGTAAAGAAAATATAATCACAGTTGCAAAATAACTACTTATTTTTATAACCAGTTAAAAAAAACCGAACACCCCGTTATTTTGCAGCTATTTAACAGCTTGCTAACAAGTTTAATATAATACTTTTTCTAATCTTAACAAGTTACTCCAATAAACAATAAACTTTTCGTAAACAATTGGCAATAGATTAAATGACGTTGAGAATTCCACCTTAAGGTGAAATTGTGTTTTTTTTACTTTATTATTTAACATTTAAATAAAATAAATATAGTCGTACCTTATTTGGCTTATATCTGACATATTACAAAAATATCAATTTATATCATTGATAATTTTGGGAGGATTGTATCGTGAAAGAACAATAACATAATAATATTAAAAAATCTTATATATTTTTCGCTATACAATTCTCCTAAAATATTTCATGAAACTCCTTGATATTTATTTAAATCTTGTGTAGAGGCTAAAAAAAAATAAATAAATCTACGCGAAATAGGTCATTGGTTGGTAAGCATGTTGATACTCCCAATTTATTAAATAATAATAAATTTTATTTCGCAAATTTAATATGAATAAATTGAATAGTTACTATGGAATCCGCAGTACATAAAAAATGTATGGCACCACAACGGTTGTGTGAAAAAACGTTAAAATGCTTTGATTTGGAGATCCTTCCTTCCTTGAATCTATTGATGAAAATACAGTATTGATTCTTGTGTGGCAAGAAATTATATTCTAAATCGGAAAAAGTCTGCAGATGAAATAGTTCACATTTTAAAAGATTACGGGACGAAAAAATGGGGAGGAGTATACGGAGCAAACAATAAAAATCATCTGGAACGTAACTGCAAAATCATCATGGAAAAATATGAGACAGACTTTGGTGCGTCTTTTAAACTAGTCATTCAAATTGAATTTAAAAGTGCACGCGATGCTAAAAATGCCAAGAGAAACACTACAAAAGCAATCGGATAAAAGGAATTTCAAAATTTAGTAAAAATGTGCAATGAAGACATTCCAGAAGGGTTACAAAAAAGTTTTTTTTTCATATTTTTTTATGAAGAGGATAAGGGTGCAATTGCATTCTTGCTTATTTAAAATAAGAATGTAACGATACAGATATGAACACTGACAGAATAGAATATAATCCTATATTTAGCAAAACTGCCCAAGGCAGTAAAAAACCTTGTGCTTCATCCGAGTGCTTGGTCCAAAATACAAAAAATCCAGACACTTGTCCAGTTCGTCTCTACAGAAAGTTTTTACCTAAGCGGCAAGTTAAGAAACATGAAAGGTGTTTAACTACAAATCCTAATTGGATACTGAGTGGTCGCTGGTACAAAAATTTACCCGTAGGAGGAAACGAAATGTCAAAATGAACAAAAACTAAGGCTAAACGCTCTGGTCTCAGGACAGATACCAAAAAAAGTACTAATCATTCTTTGGGAGCAACTGCCGTATCGAAGTAAGCTAAGAGTGGAGTTGGAGAGCAAAAACTCATAAAAATGGGGACATACTAGTACAAAATCAATAAAATCGTACCTTCAAATGGACCAAAGTCATCGCCAAGATATTATTAAGAAGAGCGATATCTATCATTGCTCGATCTTTGTGTTTGACAACCATCCCTTAATCTAGTTTGATAACGAGAAGTTCTTTTTATAGACAAGCCCAAAAAAATGAAACTACGGTTATAATAATTATTTAAACGTTTCAAGATTAAATCACGCCTAAATGAATTTTGTGTGATTTTTTAAAGTTTATTAGGCAGCCCATCATAAAGTAAACCATATTTCATGTAAAAATTTGAAAAAAATTGTACATTTGTTGTTTTTTGCAAACACCAATGTAAAACGTAAAAAACGGAAAAATTTGATCCCGACTAGTGTTATATTACCTATATTGTAAAGTGTTATACTTTCAAAGAAACGATTACTTTATTTTTATTAAAAGTACCATTTATGTTAAAAGGTATTTAATGTACTTAAATAAATAACGGTTGTAGACTCAACGAAAAGGTAGACATTCTCGATAAAAAAATTATACTACTTAATAATAATTATTATAAAAAAAAGTAAATAATATTAACACAATAATTTCACCAATTTAATATATAACAAGGTATTGTGGAAAAACAAACTTGGAATAGATAAAATGAAAGTAAATGATAATTAAAAAATATTAATAAAAGTAAGATTTCTTAATTACTTTTGCCCAAATTTAATAATTTTTTTTCCAGATTTCTCACTAAAAAATTAAGGGCATTTAATGCTAAATCTATTTTTTTTACAAAATTTTACTTTCTCTAAATTACTTTAATACAGGTGCTAAGTATTTTTCCATTTTGTTGCTGAAACAAAAACCAATTAAATTTATTTGTTCTATCTACCGTGCGAGCAGCAAAAATTATTTGCATCAAAGAGGGCTTGGATTAAAAAACATAGGGCTTGGTTTAGATCACAATGATATGGGGACGATATATCTAACCAAATAAAGGTTAAAATTTTGTCAAATTTATATTATGACATGATATGCCAAACTAATTAGTAATAAAATAAGTAGACAAATACAAATTTATTTTTGTTGTTTACAAAATTAACAAAGAATATACAGAAAGAAAAAGAAAAATAATTACGTAAATTGCTGAAATTGGCCACCGCCATACTCCAAGCATAAATTCACACGTCTCTTCATATTTTCGAAAGTGTTGACCAGCATCTCTGGAGAAATGTTACCACATTCTTGGATAATCGTTTCTTGTAATTGTTCTAAATTTGCAACTGGTGTTTTACAAATATGTTCGTGAAAATCGTCCATGCACAAACCCGGATTATATTGCCACTCACCATTTACTCTAACCCCGTTTCGAAAATACGCTTCAACCATGAATGTTTTGTGCTGTTCCGTAAAGCCCATTGTGTGAATTGTTCAAGAAATTGGAAAAATTAGCGATGAATCAAATTACTTGTAACGACTGTCAAAGATGACGGAATAACTGATTGATTGTTAATTCAGGTAGTTACTGACACCCAACAGGTATTAAGCTCTACGGCTAAGCATTACGTCCTTAGATGCAAGGCCCTCTTTGATGCAAATAATTTTTGCTCGCACGGTATTTATGTATGTATATACATGTATATTACAAATTATTACATCTGGTCAATGGAGAAGTTCCCCATCAAAACCCTCCTTGGGAGACCGCACCCTTCTTCCAGCGATCCTCGTACTTTCACACCAGCGCATTTATTTCTTTTAGGCCCAAATTATCAATGTCCTGTTAGTACTAACAGCCATAGAACTTCCCTAACAACAATTGTTCCAACAATGGTCTCCTAAGACGTTATTTTACAGTTTAACACTAACTAACAGGATATTAATAATTTCGGCCTTAAGGTGGCATTCTCAACGTCGTTTAATCCATTACCAACCTATAACCTATTTCGCGTTATTTTTTTAAGTTTATTATTTTATTGACTAAAATTTAAATAAAATCAGTATTGTCGGCACATTACTTAGGTAATATCTGATATATTACAAAAATATCTATTTATTTCCTTGCTGATTTTGGGAGAATTGTATAGTGAAAGAACAATGACATAATAATGTTAAAAAAAATCTTACCCGATATTTCTCGCTATACAATTCTCCTAAAATAAGTTATGAAATTCCTTGATATTTATTAAATATGTCAATTATTACCTATAGAATATCAAATCGATACTAATTTTATTTAAATTTTGTGTAAAAGCTAGAAAACATAAATAAATCTACGCGATATAGGTTATAGGTTGGCAAGCATGTTGATACTCCCACCTTAAAGGATCGAGGTAGCCAGAATAACTCCGATTTTAGCCTTAACCTAATAACTAACTAACCAGACAACTTTACTTGCCACAAAAATTAAACTAACTGAACCAGTTTTATTGGTCGTTTCATTATTTCGGCCAATAACAACAATGAAAAGGTCACAGTTGTTTAAAACCTAATTATTATAATAATAATGATACCCTTAGGTGCACATTAAACTTACCTTGCAGTCACATATACCGAGGCCTCTTCTGATGCGTAGGACTCCCCATAGGGACATCACTAGGGGACGCCGATCTCTTGGCCCCGTGTCGCGCCATCTCTCCCGCTATGAAAGTGCACAGGTCCGTACCGCTTTGAGGGGAGCCCCGAAGGGAACCGCCTCTCGAGTTCGTTAGGGCTTCTCGAAACATGTGCAAGTTGGGATCGATCAGGTGGGGAGTGGTGGGCGGCGTATCACGGTGGTGGTGCGGCGGCGGAGAGATGTTGCGGGGGCGCGGGGATAACCTAAAATGTTATCGAAACTGAATAACGTAATTCAGAATTTAAAACTCTAAAACAAGCCCACAGTATTCCTACTGAAATTTTGGTAAGTGGTAAACACAAGGGTAAACGCTCTGTTATTTTCAGTTGCAGTTTTCAAAAATTGTCATATTGCAGTTTCTTCTTTAGGGCATTAATTGGCAAACGATGCCCTTTTGTCTTTAGAAATTACTGTTTATTTTATTTTGTTTTATTTTAAATCAGTACCGTTTGACCTGTAATGTTATGTCTTGGCTTCTCATTCAGTTCCTTATGACCCTTCTGGAGGGTAGATATGATTTTGTTATTCTACATTATCTATTTATTTAAGCACATAAGTCTAACAGTTTTTACCCCATTTATAAGATGTACATAATGAAAATCCTAAAGTATGCTTAGTATAAGTTATTGTATTATTATTATTGATATATTATATTTTGTTAAATCTAAAGTATTTTGTACATAAGACTAGAAGTCATATTATATCACAAGTCATATTGCACTCCAAGGAGCACAGTCTAAAAATGTAAACTTGTTTCTCTAGATCTTTGCAAAGCTTTTGATACAGTAAATGTTTCTATTCTTCTAAGAAAACTTGATATGATGGGTATTTCAGGTATAGTTTTTGACTTGTTTAGAAACTATTTGAATTAGCGGAAACAAAAAGTTCGTATCAATTCGTAAGTTTTTATTATTATGTAAGAATAGGCAGCTCTTATAAAAGTATAGCATTCTAGTATTCAGTATATTTACATTATAGAGTTGAATAGTACGATAACGTCTTTCTTTTTGCGTTATAACCTTTAATATGTAGTTTTGTACAACACTAAGAAGCTCTAAGGCATATAGTATACAGACCACCCCATACAATATACAATTATAGTATATTGTAATATAGATTCAACTAGTGCTTTATATATTGTTACAAGGAGCTTTTGATTCCTAAATTTTCTTAGTTCATAAAATTTGTTCACAAGTCGTCTTGTTTTCAGACACAAATTGTATACATGATTTGTCCACTTTAAATTTTTGTCAACTACAATGCCCAGATACTTGATGTTATTAACTTCGCTTATTTTTAGTTCTGTCCTTGGTAGCTGCAGAGAACCGAGATCCGGCCTATTTACATTAGTAAGAGAAAATGTAATATATTTTGAGTTACCTACATTAAGACTTAGCTCATTGAAATCCAGCCAATCTTTCACCATGCAGACACCAAGTTCAGCCCTTACTTTCACCCCCTGCCAAGTATTATCGTTGAAGATCAGTAATGTATCATCAGCGTATGATATTATTTCTCCCTGGATGTTTTTTTCAGCAGTAAATTAATGTATATGTCGTAGGCTGATAGTGAAATCCGTCATTTCATGAAGTGCCGGCAGATTGTGTAATTCCGTCTAAAAGGTATATTGATAACTGGTTTGTTCGTTGTTCCCCAGAGCATTTTTTTTCTAATTAAATTTTTTCAACTAATATTATTTTATAAAAATAAAAAAAAATGCTCTGACAAACCCGAACAAACCAGTTACCAATATACCTATTACACAATCTGCCGGCGCTTCATGAAATGACGGATTTCACTATCAGCCTACGACATATACAATAAAAAGAAGGGGTCCGAGAACCGTCCCTTGCGGGATGCCCAGCTGTATCTTCTGACATTCACTAAATTGATCTTTTATCCCCACCTGTTGAACTCTACCCTCCAAGTAGCTGCGGAAGACATCCAACACAGTGTCCCCAATGCCACAGTGCTCAAGCACTATTAGCAGTTTTTTATGAGACACCGTGTCGAAGGCTTTAGCAAGATCCAAAAAGACTCCTATACATTTCTGGTTTCTTTCCAGATTTGATTTTACACTGTCAACAAGTTTATAAATGGCATGGTTTGCACTAACCCCTTTTTGGAACCAAAACTGATTTTCATTTAATATTTTGTTTTTTATTAAAAAATCGTAGTATATCTTTAAGGCATTTTTCAAACAATTTGGCAAAGACACCTATATCCTGCTCTTACTTTTTATAGCCTAGATGACCTAAAATTACCTGTGGTGATTGTGGTGATGATGAGTTTGCCTCGGGGGAGGTGGCCTTCCTGATAAATACGCCAGCAGATCTTCCCGCCTTATTAACCGTCGTTTCCTCTTTGCCCAGTGCAATAGTTCATTGTTGCGTTTTTGGTACCCGCTTTGTTTGGCTACTTCGGTGGTTCGTTTTAAGCTTTCGCAGGAGTCTAGGAAAAAAATGTTGATGTTAAAATCGCAAGGCCTTCTGAGATTTAAGGAGGAGTAAGTGAAACAGAAAACACGCCTGTTCATTAAAAAAATATTTTTTGACTTTTACCAGGTGAAGCAAAGATTCAAACCAAACTGTATAGTCGAGAAGCAAACCAAGCAGCAAGCAGTTGTATTTTGATGATTTTGTCACAGAAAAAAAAAGGGTTTATTTTGCCAAGTCACCAATTTTTAAAAATATAAAACAATTACGATATTTTTATTTCAAAGTAACAAAAATATAACTTGTACCTCTTCATGGGCATTTTTTTTTTCGGTACTTTTTTGACTTTGAAGAAATGATGATAAAGGAGCTCATATCCCAATTATTCAGTTGATGTTTTTTTGTTGAGTGGCCCGGGAATAAGCTAATGTAAAAATATACTGGTTGCCACAAGCCTTTTATGCAGATGATACTACAATTTTTATATGGATAAAAATTGGGACAACTTAAATAATAAAATTAAAAAAGAATTTAAAATTATAAAAAATTGGTTTCATAACAATTTGTTAACAATTAATTTTAATAAAACAAATTATATTCCTTTTACTTTAAACCTAAATAACCTACCAAGAAACATGAATAGTATTCAAATAAATGAAGACATTCGAATTTTTAAAGTTAATAAAATAAAATATTTAGGAATTATTTTATTTTTGACAGTAAATTAAATTGGAATTTTCAATTAGAATACTTAATTAAAAAGTTAAGAAGTTTACTAAGTACCGATTTTTAAAAACATTAAAAAATTTTTAAATGTAAGACATTGAAATATTATATTACGCGTTAGTTAAAACTGATTTAAATTACGGAATTTTAGGTTGGGGAGGAATGAATAGAACTTTAGTTAAAAAATTAGAAATATTACAAAAAAGGTTTCTAAAAATTATATTTAATAAAGATTATCTTTATCCTTCAAAAAAAATATATTCAGAAACAAAAAATTTGAACATTGGACAACTTTACATTTATAACATCTTAATATACAGGGTGTTACAAATTCGAGGGCCACCATTGGGATCTGGGAAATGGTAATAGATACAGGGAAGTTTAAATTAGGGCAAAGTTGCGTAATTCAATGCCGATCAATATACCGTCAAGAAGATTTGTCCATTCCGAGTACTTCCGAAGATATTCGATAAAATCCGAATTTTACGTTTTTTATTATATGTTTTCCTGCGTATTTAAATAGATAATTGAAAATAAATTTAACCTTTTCATTGCCACTTTTTCTCTTCTATTAGACTGTGGTATCATATTTCGAATCCGACGTTTTGTCTCTGGGCCCCATCATTAATTTTTTTTTAAATACGGACCTGGATTTTTTATTTTATTTTTGGAATCACCAAGGCTGATTGCATTGTATGCTTGCATTATTTTGATTAGGATTCAAAAGTTTAAGCTAATAAAAAGATCTTATAATATTAATGTAGGTATTTTAAAATCATCCTAACAATAATCTTAAATTTCTTAATAATGTTAAGTCCTAGCGTAAAAATACACATAAGCTATAAAAAAATGGTGATGTGGGGTGCTGATGGGCCCAAAAAAAAATTAAAAATGTAATAATTTTTACTTTGATGTCTAATCCCAGGAGGCTTAAATAAAATTAAATCGTAGTTTACCATGGAAAAAAATGGGCGAATTTTCATAACTGACAGTCAGAAATTTTTAACTTCAAGATTTTTGTGAGGTGTTATAGGCTGATCTTTTAAAAATCTAAAATGGAATATTCTACTGGGGAAAAAGTGATATGATAAAGGTTTATTACAGCTGTAACAGAAACTCAGTAACAGCTGCGCAAAGATATTTTGAAGATTACCCCGAAAGACAGCAGCCCAACAGAAGGTTATTTCAAAAGTTGGATAAAAACCTACGCGAACACGGTAGATTTAAAAAACCCAGAAAAAAAATATGGTAACCGTGTAACAGAAACAGAATCCAACAATGTTTTACGCCAGGTCTGTATTTAAAACTTTGACTGGCTTTCTTTTAAAACCATGTAAACTTGGTTTTTCGTTTATTCTTTTTAATAAAGTATAGGCGCTTTTTTTTTTGGGTATGGTATTATTTTAGGTAGACAACAACCCTTCCATATCCACAAGGCAAATTTCCGTAGAATCTAACTTGCCAACCCTAAATCATGTTAAGGCTTGGAGAGTTTTAAAAAATGAAAGTTTAAAACCATATAAAATTCATATTTCCCATGCGTTGCAAGAAGGAGATCCTCAGAGGCGGTTAGAATTTTGTTACTGGCTACAGAATCAAATTGACGATGATAATAACTTTCTTAGGTCTATAATCTGGACCGATGAAACTAAATTTACCAATTGCGGTCATTTTAATAGAAATAATAAGCACGTATGGGCCGTAGAAAATCCTAGAGTTAATAGAGAAATACGCAAACAAGTACGCTTCAGTATCAATGTTTGGCCAGGGATGTTTGGAGACAAAATTCTTGGACCCATTTTTTTACCAGACAGACTAAGAGGTGCCCACTATCTCTTCCTTCTAAACACCCATTTACAAGAGTTCTTAGCTGAGACTCCGCTCGCCAGACTACCAACCATTTGGTTTCAACAAGACGGTGCCCCGGTTCATGGAACAAGAGAAGTTATAGGGAGATTTTAAATCATGAGTTCCCAGGCAGATGGATAGGAAATCGAAGTGTGGTGGAATGGCCTGCGAGATCTCCAGATTTGACACCTTTAGACTTTTTTGTGGGGGGCTTTGAAAAATAAAATTTATAAACATAATGTTAAAACATTAGAAGAACTTAGAGCTAGGATTATTGAAGGATTTAGGTCAATAAGGAGAAGGTCGATTCAAAGGTTCACTGAAAAAGTAAGGAACAAAATTAATCGATGTATACGTGCAAACGGAAATCTTTTTGAACATCTTAGTCTTAGATAAAATGGATTCTTTTTAGTGAATGTGTAGGTACCTACCTACCATTATTTTCCGATTATTTCTAGAATTTAAGTAAAATTACATTAATTAAAAAATAAACAAAAACAATATTATAAGATCTTTTTATTAGCTTAAACTTTTGAATCTTAATCAAAAAAATGCAACCATATAATGCAATCAGCCTTGGTGATTCCAAAAATAAAATAAAAAATCCAGGTCCGTATTTAAAAAAAATAAATTAATGATGGGGCCCAGAGACAAAACGTCGGATTCGAAATATGATACCACAGTCTAATAGAACAGAAAAAGTGGCAATGAGAAGGTTAAATTTATTTTCAATTATCTATTTAAATAAACGCAGGAAAACATATAAATGAAAAACGTTAAATTCGGATTTTATCGAATATCTTCGGAAGTACTCGGAATGGACAAATCTTCTTGACGGTATATTGATCGGCATTAAATTGCGCAACTTTGCCCCAATTTAAACTTCCACGTATCTATTACCATTTCCCAGATCCCAATGGTGGCCCTCGAATTTGTAACACCCTGTATATATCTAAAAATAAAAACCTTATACAACTTAAAAACCATAATCATAATACACGTCATAAAAATGAAATAAATAAATAAGTCCATAGGACAAAAAAATTTCAAATATTTATGTTTCTATTTAAACGATTATTTACCAACAAAAATTTTAAAAAATTGATTTCATTAAAAAAATTTTGGTCTCCACATTGTTTTTACAAAAAAATGCATTAAGATACTTGTGTGCTGTTAATTGTCGTACTCATTGTAAACCTTTACTTGTTTGGGAAAAGATTTTAACTGATTGGAATTTTTATCTTGAAAAAAATATAAAAACCTAGCTATACTCGGCGTGCGTTGTTACGCTACCCGGTACCCGGCATGCGTTGCGCCACTTTTTTTATGCCGAAACCTTTCTCGGCCTGCACACAACAACTCACCAACTTTTCATCGTAATCGGATAAATGATATAGGAACGCATACGGGACATACAGACAGACAGACAGATAGACATTAATTTTTATATATAAAAACCTTCCTCTTGAATTACTCTATCTATTAAAAAAAACCGCTTCAAAATCCGTTGGGTAGTTTTAAAGATTTAAGCATAGTTAGGGACGGACAGACAGCGACAGCGACAGCGACTTTGTTTTATACTATGTTAAGATATGCTATTAAAAGCTTCTTATAACATGATTACTGTGAATGATATTCCTCTTCCTATACCATAAACAGAACTTTCACCAAAAATGTTTTGATATTTGAGAGCATCAAAATTTATAACCACATACCAGTGGCTTATCGGCAGGTGATTGATGACAGGATTTTTAAGCAAAGACTAAAAAGGCTACCTAACCTAATTACTAGAACCTACTATAATACTCTCCAGGAATTTTACAATGATAATATCTAGGCATTCGTTTGTAGTTTTGTGAAACTTGTGATTAGTGTATATTTTTGCCAGATTTTTTATAAGATAGCGTTTGTCTTAGTCTTGAATTAATTTGTGTGTAAATTTTTGTCCATTATTTTGTTGTCTCAGGTGTGATTATCTATTTATTTGATTACTTTTTTAAATTGATATAGTGAATATTGTAATTTTCATAGCACTTTTAATATTGTCCAAAGCTTTGTTAACAATCGGTCAGGCCGTTATATGTTGTAAATTAAGCATGATAAAGCGTAAATTTCCCTGTGAAACTCTATTGTACAGCAATTTATGTAATTTTGACTATTTATCTATTTTGTATTACCTTTATAAAGGGCAGTTACTGTTCCAGCTGCTGTTTGAAATTGAAGCCAGATAGTAGCTGGTTCCCCAGTATATCGATCTGAAAAATATAACAAAAATATACTACCTATAACTACATAAAACACGTATTTTCGAGAAAATGTGTTGTCATATTCCACAGTATTAATATACAATACAGGCTTAAAGACCTTTTTATTGACCCTTGAGAAAATTTTTATATAAAACGAAACGTTGGGCTAAAAAAACTGTGTCATTTCATTGCCTTACCTCATTCCCGCTATACTTATTCGTATCTACTAGTAAGGGCGCTATACTTACCTAAGTATTAAATTTAAAGAAAATTTCAGTAAATTTTTAGGTAGGTACTATTATTAGGGGCACCCTAGGGTGCCAATTAAACCCTGAAGTTTGTGGGCTACTACGCTACTGCTATTTACTATTTATACTGCGTATTTCTTGTTCGAATAGGATGTTCGTCGAACATACAAGTCTGTGGGCTCCTTTTTTAGTGTCAATTTTGATGGTATTTAAAATATTTGATATTTATATTGCATTTGTGATAAATATGGAAGAATTTCAGGAAATTGATCTTTTAGTCCATATGATTGGCTCAATAAACTACGTGTGCTTTAGATTTTGATGTTCCATCTGTACATTAAGCGGGCATTCGAAACAATTGATAGGGCTAGATAATTGAGTAAATTGTATGAGTATGGTACTCGCGGAAACGTTTATAAATGGTTTAAAAATTATTTAAGTAACGGGTCACAAAAATCAAAAATATATTCAAATAAAAAATAAATAATATAGGAGTCCCTCAAGGAGGTATACTAGGGCCAATATTATTTATTTTATACATCAACGATATGCCTTTAGTTTTAAAAATGTGTAAGTTAGAAATGTTTGCTGATGACACCTTAATTTACATTAATGTTTTAAATATTTTTGATGGTCTAAAAATACTCTAAACTCTGAGATAAATATAATATTAAATTGGCTAAAAGTAAATAAATTAAAATTAAATATTTCAAAAACTAAATTTATGGTCATGGGATGGGTAAAAATTTAAATTGTCAAAATATAATAATAAAATTGATGGTAAAAAATTGGAATTAGTAAACAGTTTTAAATATTTGGGAATAATCATTGATACAAAATTAAAATTTTTTAAATTATTTGAAAGTATTATATCGAAGATTGCCGGAAAAGTAGGTTATTTTAAAAAAATCGGTTCTAATTTAAGTTTGTTTTCTAAAAAAACTCTATTTAATACTACATATTATATTACCACATTTTCTTTATTGTTCTTCCATTTTATATTGTCCTAGTGAGGAAATATTTGATAAACTACAAATTTTACAAAATAAGGCAATGCGGATATTTTAAATTGTGACAAATATACAAAAAATAAAATTTATGTTAAAAAATTTAGATTGGTTGAATGTCAGAAATTTAATTTTTTATTTAGTATGTATCATGTATCTTTATATATAAAATTAAAAATAATAATTGCCGATTGTTTAAAAAATGTTTGTTCTTTTAGTTATGACCATCATAATTATTATAAAACAAGAACTAATCAAAATTTTTATGTGGATAGTGTCTAAAACATTAGCTTATAAATATATTTTTTATAAAGATTTGATAGAATATAATAATTTGGAAAATTCTATTAAATCTCAAAAATCATTAAAACTGTTTAAAAAAACTTTAAAATTACATTTAATTAAAAAACAAAATGATACGTAATATTTGATACAATTCGCAAAATGTTTAACTTTTCTGGCTGTTTTTGTTAAAAGAAGGTTGCGTTTTAAAATTTAAAAATACATCTATAAAAATGTGTTAAAAAATATTTAATTGTAGCTTTTTGCTAAATAAAACATGTTACTACTACTATTACATTAAATTTTATAAAAATGGAGGAGTATCTACCATTTGATTTCCTATCCTTGTAATAAGTTATGAAATATTTAATATTTTTATTATGTATCTGTTTTGTAATTGTAGGTAGGTAGGTAGTATAGCCGCCAGGTAGGTGTAGGTATCTCAAAATAAAAAAGTGAAAAGATACTTATTTTTACCTGAAAATATTGCACCATTTTTATGTCCATTCATGTGTGGATTCCACCTGGGGATAATTCCATTATCCATATAAATATATTTGAATGCCAAAGGTTCGTTTGATTTATTGCACATGTACTGTGCGAGCAAAAATATTTGCATCAAAGAGGGCTTGGTTTAGATCACAATAATATGGGGACGATATATCTAACCAAATCTAGGTTAAAATTTTACAAATTCATATATTATGACATGATATGCCAAACTAATAAGTAATAAAATAAGTAGACAAATATAAATTTACTTTTGTTGTTTACAAAATTAAGAAAGTAAGAAAATACAGAAAGAAAAATAAAAATAATTACATAAATTGCTGAAATTGGCCACCGCCATGCTCCAAGCATAAATTCACATGTCTCTTCATATTTTCGAAAGTGTTGACCAACATCTCTGGAGAAATGTTACCATATTTCTTGGAATACTTGCACTTTATAAGGAAATACATTTAGCTGCTTCTTAAGAATAGTCCCGCATGTTCCATACGATCTTCCCACTTCTTGGGACAGGCGTCTTATGCAATTTGTTGGCGTATTTTGCATTATTTCACGAACGTTTGCAACAAGTTCTTCTGTTCTTACAGATGGTCTTCCTGCTCCTTTTTTGTGTTGTATAGCACCTGTTTCCCTAAACACAGCCACGGTTCTTTTTTTATTTATTAAACACACGGGATACCCCATTTTAAAATATAATCATTTCAATAAATAATACTTAGCACAGCCCTAGTTAATCACAGCATCCGCAAATGCAGTTTTACAGTCCCTTGATAAAAACCATACTTTTACGTTTAAAAGTTTTTAGCGAGAGATTAAAGTGTATTTAAGCCATAGTTAGTTCCATGAAAACACAAATCGAAAAGGGTGTAATTTCTTAGGTTTCGATTAGGAACGTTGAAACCAATTCTCGAGAGCAAACCATGGCAGTTACACAAGCCAGTTAACACTTTAAACACAAAACATACATCCAAAAACGTTCTTCTCTGTTCCAATGTAACCAACTTGATACGCTGCATAATATCAGCCCTATGGTTGTCCAGAAAATTAACCCCCATCTTAAAGGCTGCAGACCGTAAAAACTTATTTTGAACTCGTTCGATAATGTCAGTATACGCCTGATAGTAGGGAGACCAAACAACACTTGCGTACTCAAGATTTGAACGAATTTCTTTTCAGGCAATGATAAAAATCCCCAGCAATAAAAGCAACGCTAGGAAAATGTTCGTGAAAATCGTCCATGCACAAACCCGGATTGTATTGTCACTCACCATTTACTCTAACTCCGTTTCGAAAATACGCTTCAACCATGAATGTTTCGTGCTGTTCCGTAAAGCCCCTTGTGTGAATTGTTCAAGAAATTGGAAAAATTAGCGATGAATCAAATTACTTGTAGCGACTGTCAAAGATGACGGAATAACTGATTGATTGTTAATTCAGGTAGTTACTGACACCCAACAGGTATTAAGCTCTATAGCTAAGCATTACGTCCTTAGATGCAAAGCCCTCTTTGATGCAAATAATTTTTGCTCGCACGGTACATTTATTGCACTGTACAAATTCCAAAATACAAAACGTAATAATTAGAAATTCCAACGAAATATTTTCAATATTCTATAAAAAGAACGCTATAATTTACTACTACTAGGTATAATACTCGGTAAAATACTATAGTATATAATGATAAATTTTATAGCTTTCTAACTGATAAGAGTAAAAATACAATAAATAATTGTCTATTTAAAACTATTTTTTAAAAATTTGAAAAATTTTCATTGCGATTTTTTGGCTTATCCAATAAATTTCTTTAATTATACAGGGTGTTTCAAATTCAGCTCAGCATTGGGATCTCGTAAACGGTTAGAGATACAGCGAAGGTTAAATAAAGGAAAAGTTGCGCAATTTGGCATTAAAGTGAAAAAATTTGGAAAATTCCTAGATGGCGAAAAATTAATTTCACATTTTCATTGCCACTTATGATATTCTATAACGTGTTGTTATCAAATATCGATTCTGACGTTTCGTCTTTCGGGTAGGACATCGTCAGGTATGTTTTTTTAAATACGGAACTGTAATGTATACAGTTTTGTAAACTTTTTATTAGATAGATTAATAATGCCATACTTCTTTCTTTAAAAATCAACGTTTCGACCCCAATAATATCATCTTTATTCTGTATTATCCTAAAAAGTAGGAGACACGCCAAAGATTAAATAACTGCAAAGTTGCTTAATTTGGAGGCGACTAACATTTCTTTAATAAATTTGAAAAATTCCGAGTCCTTCCGAAGCCATTCGTAAGTGACCGAAAATTTCAGTGTTTTTATTGTGGCGTTCTCTACGAATATGACGCATAACAAGTTTTACATTTTTATTGTCACTTTTCATTTCCTATAACACCGATATTTTTAGTCCGACGTTTCACCTTCTGGGCGCTATCGTCAGGTTTGTAGTTTACATATTGAGTTTTCTCTGTTCTTGCAATTTTGTGTGTTGTTTGTTCATACAATTTAAACGTGATGTGACGTTCTCTTTTTTTAAATATAAGTAGGTAGGTATAGAGAAAAATGTCTTTTAAACTTTTTGAAGCAATACCGGGTGTTTCTCAAAAGACGTTCACCCCTATAACTTTTTTATATTTATAGATATTAAAATGAAATTTTGAGATTATGCATCAGAGATGAGTCAAAAAATTCCATTTGGAATCACTTACTTATAAAGCTGAAGGGCTCTAAAATAAGTAAAAATATACAAGATGTCCCATTTAAAATACCAAAGTCAAGGTTACTTTCGGTCAAACCGGAAGTGCTAACAAATTGAAAATTATACCAAAACATGCAGAGGATAATCTGCCTTGGTGTTTCTCTTATTTTTACATCTTTGTTTGTGTAAAAATATGAAACGTAACAACAGAAGTGGCATCAAGCCGATTCTGGAGTGTATTTATTTACATGATGTCGCTAAAGAAGGGAAACCTAATAACATATGGGTTCCGTGCTTACCCATCGCTGTTGGGAGCCGAGACATGTGACCGATGAACCGTGTGTACTTACGTATCTTTTACCCATAAAACTTAACTTTTGTTGCCCCACGAAATAAGCTGAAGGGCTCTAAAAGTATACTTATGTCTATGTATAAAACACAAAAACACTTTAAATTAGATAACAATTATTACCATACCTTTATTTTAGATCAGTGGTATTATGACCAATTTATCAAAGCATGTTTACCAATCAAACAAATAAGGATATTTCTCGGAATATTTTAACTGTTTTATTATTAACTATTATTGAATGCAATTTCCAAGACGTTATTTATTACTTTATCAGGTAAATACTTATTACCTACCTATTTGTTTATATTACTATTAAGTAGGTATGTGTATGCAAATAAAAAATACAAAGTTTTAATTTTATTGCTTTGTCAATGTGCATAACAGAACAGATCAATAAGGATGCCTATAACATAAATATCGATGTTGGAGATGAAAATATCGATGTTTTAAACCATTGAAGAAAAGGATGGAATGATGGGCGATCGGGTAAACAATTGAGTCTCTACTAGGTATAGCTAACTTTTTCTTAAAACAAAAACAGCTGATCTGGTTTCGTTGTTAAAGTTCCCTGATCAATAGTGACATTCCAAATAATAATTGTTTACTTTCACAATCTGAGAATGGTCAGTTAAGTAGTCTCCAATCCAGGCCGACAGAAAACCCATCACTCTGAGCACAGCAACTTTCAAAGTCAAAGTCAAATACAGCTTTATTATCAAAAGAACATACTCTCATTAACAAAGCTTACAATTTAACGTAAAATTATATAAAAAGTCTTAAATTAACTTGGTACAAACACTTTAAAAATCAGAACACAACCACAGTTAAAACTCCTCAACATAGCACCTAGAAGCTGGCCATTCAGTTTCAACCAGCGCCACAGAACACACACAACAGTCGACGTAATCCAATTAATAACACCATACAAATACAACAGAACATACACCTACTTTAAGTTAATGATACCTCATAATATTCAGTCATCGAATAGAATGCTTTCTAAATTAACAACTTTTTTAGCTCTCTCCGAAACATCTTGTCGCAAATATTATTTCGTATACGAAGGGGCAGATGATCAAATAATTTCTTGCTGTTATATAAGAGAGAGTTCTTTGTTAAGGTAGAAGAAGGAATGGGTAGAGCTATAATATGCTTGCTTCTTGTAGCAGTTGCTGAGGGAGTTTGAATTTCAGCATGAAACTTTCTGTGCATAAGACATGCTGTTTCGAGAATCAAAAGAGAAGCCAAGGTTAAAATCTTTAAATTTATAAAATGAGGTCTACAGGATGTTCTGCGACCCACATGACAAATACACCTTATTTCTCTTTTCTGCAAAACAAATACCGACCTGAAAAGGTGCTGAGAGCAAGATCCCCTGATACACAACCCGTATCGAAGGTGGCTCTCTATAAGTGCAAAATACACATTCCTCGCAATAAACTCTCCTAACTCTCGAGATATAACCCTTAAAGTGTAGCATCCACTAGATATTCTGGCATTTTGGTTAATTATGTGACGTTCAAACTTTAATTTATCGTCGATATAAAGCCCTTTAATTGGAGAATAGGATGATATTCCCTATTAAAGGCTTTTGAAAAGTCAATATCTATGTATATAATCAAATCAAATCAAATCATTTATTTTCATGTGAACATGCTAATGCATTTACATACGTCATATGGTTTAATAATATTATATTTAAGATAAAACACTTTAAAACCATTTTATTCTTAAAATAAGACCAAAACACAATAAAACAAGTTAAAATTCACAATTAAAAAATTCTTCAAATGTATAGAAGGCCCCATTAATCAACAATTTCTTTACGTTCGCTTCAAATTCCTTCAATGGTAGGTTTCTTAGATTATGTGGAAGACAATTAAAAAATTTTATTGCAAGGTATTCAGGGCCACTCTGACATCTCTTCAATCGGCAGTATTCCGGAACATAATTGTCTGAAAATCTCGTGTCATAGCTGTGGATCTCACTGTGCATCCTATAATTCTTTAGGTTGATCTTGGCATATAGTAAATTCTCCAGAATGTACTAAGATGGTAGAGTCAGAATACCAAGTTCTTTAAAGGACTGCCTACAGTCATCTTTATATCCCAAACCAGCCATCACCCTAACAGCCTTTCTTTGCAGACCAAAGACTCTAGCAGACTGAGGGGCATGTCCCCAAACGAGCAGAGCATACACCATTACCGAATGGAACAGTGCATGGTAGGCTGCATGCAGCACCCCCCCAGAGACCTGTTGGGCCAGACTGCGTAGCGCAAACAAACCACTCCTAAGTTTTTTTGCTACCTGATCTATATGTTTGTCCCATTTTAGCTTTGAGTCAAGCTGGACTCCTAGGAACTTAACATATGGTGTATCTTCATTCAGGTTTTCCGTGTCACGAAGTGCAAATACAAGCTTGTTTGTTTTTGCTTTATAGAGAGTGAACCACGTTGCCTCCCTCAAAGGCACCAGAAAAAAAAAATCTGTGAGCAGATTTAAATCAGCAGAACGTTATGAACCGTTATGAACAGAACCCAATTGTTTTTCCATTATTTATTTATTTATCAACGGTAATCCGCATTAGGTAGGTATATGAGAATTTAGTTGGGGTATAGTCAACTTCCATTTAACTAGGCGCCCTAATGATCTACGAATGAATCATTGGAAGTAGAGGTCCTAAAAATATTTCTAAAATTAAAAAACAATATGGCGGTGCATGAACCGCTGATGTTCCATAAACTTCAGTTCATACTGTTCATAGGTTAACAATTTATTTGAAACTGACAAGTAGGTACCTACCTACAATGAAAACTACGGGGTCGTTCCGAAATGAACGCATTTGCCCGTGCATTTGTATTGTCGTATTTCGAGCAATATTTATAACCAACTGACATATTTGTCAAAAATGTGATAGCCTTCAGTGAAATGTCACGGGAGTATTAATGTACACATTTTTATATTCACTGGAAATTATGAATGCATTTCTCTCCGATTCATAAATGACCGAGAAGTTTATTGCGTTGATACTATGGATATCTTTATATTACTGTTTTAACCTTTACTTGAACAAAATAACATTATATTAGTTTGTCTTTGACAAACTCATAACCCGTCTAGTTAAATGGAATTCGACTATAATAAGTTCTCCAAGAGTTTAGGAATAACACCAAGATTGCAAATAGGCCTGTAAGTGGGACTACGGTAACATTACTTCTCGTCGGTATAACGTGTTAATTTTGCTCCGCACAGTTTCACGAATTTCATAATCAATTATTACAAAAATAAACGGTAAATTAGTATGGGCGATAGTAGTGATGGTGTTACAGATAATAAACAAAAAAAAAACCGAAAAATATCCGGGGATTTAATAAAAACAAGAAGTTTTTCACTGGGATCAATGGACTATTTAAGCAAAACCGAAGTCGACAAAATTATAGGTATTCAGAATGTAAACAAACCATTCAAAACATACGCTGATAAGAAAAGTGACCAAAGTCCAACCAGTAATAGGAATATGCAAATACCGGGGCAGCTCAATAAAGAGACACGAAACAAATCGACTGTGAAGGAAATGGACATTTTTTCGGGCGTTTCAAACAACATAGAGATACCTGAGGAACATGACCAGGTATTTAAACCGCAAACTTCGGTAATACGCACACCACCCGCAAAAACGAGTGAAATTTACCAGAAAAACTTTGAAAATAGTATTGGAATCGAAAGTTCGGGAAAAAGAAATAGGTCCACCTTTAGCCCGGAGAGCGATATAATCCCAAAAAGACAATGTGACAGAAGACTGTTAGAAACATGTCCTGATCTCCAAAATACTGGAGTTAACAAAATGGATACAAATAATACAGAAAACCAAGAATGTAATTTAAATATAGGAAATATGATAAATAGTTTATTTTTACATTTGGATAAAATTTGGGATATATCAAACAACGAAAACATAAATGACATTTCAAAAGAGAATCGGGTGTGTTTAAATGATTGCAGTGTAAAGATTCATAAATCTATAACATTATTAATCCACAAAATCGGAATTTTAGAAAAAGAAAACTATCATTTGAAAACCCATAGAAACAATTTAAACAATGAATTGGATACAGACCAACAAAGCAAAACAACACCAATAAACCAAACAGAAACGGAAATTTTAACAACAAAGCCAAAGAGTTATGCGAAAATAACCACCCAAAGAACGAATAATCAATCACAACATACCGAAAATGAAAAAACAATATGGACTACCCCAAAAGCACAAAAAAAATTCGAAACCATGATAACAATAGACAAAATTACAAATCCAAACACAACAATGCAAACACTCAAACAAAATATTGCGCCAAAAGACATAGGAGGTACTTTTAAAAATGTAAGATATTTAAAAAATGGTTCGGTTATATTAGAAAGTCACAACAAAGAACAGCTAGAAAAACTAAGGGTTGTACTTAAAGACAAAAACAGCTTCAAAATTAAGGAAACACAAGATCTTGATCCAATGTTTATGATTACCGGTTTAAGAAAGGAATTAACAAATAAAGAACTTCTAGACGATATTGTCATTTTAAATGAAGAAATAGAAACTGATCTGGGATATAAGGTAGCTGACAAAATAAAAATTGTGGCAAAAAAAAACATGTAGAAATCCAAATAAAGACAACTGGATTTTGCAAGCACCACTGGACATTACAAAATGGTTCCTTAAAAAAGAAAAAATAAATATAGACTTAATGAAAGTACATGTTAAAGAGCATTTTAATTTGGCGATGTGTTTTAATTGTGCAGGGTTTGGACATGTGGCCAAACACTGTCGGGAAAGGCAATGTTGTCATAAATGCGCCGAGGAACACCCAAGCAAGGATTGTAACAGCAAAGTCTTAAAGTGTCCAAACTGCACCAGGTTTAATTTGAAACCAGAGGTAAGTCAACACTCTGCCAGAGACCATCAATGTCCGGTGTACCAAAGACGGCTAATACAATACCAGAGTAACATAAACTACTCTCAGGAACAATCAACCATTTTTTTATGAAAACAACAGACCATAGGAACTCAGTCACCAAAAGCATCATTCACCAAAATGTCCAATCCTTGGGTAATGCAGTGGATCGGATAAATTTTATGTTAGAATCACACACTAATTGTGAAGTCCTATGTATCACAGAGCATTGGAAATCTGAAGAGCAGTTAAATTGTATGTCAATAAGTAATTTTAATCTAGCTTCCACGTTTTGCAGAGACGAGGGAAAGCATGGCGGTTCAGCAATCTACTGTAAAAATACTGTTAAGTTTAAAGTGCGACGAAAATTAAATAAACTATCAAAAAGTGGAATATTTGAATGTGCTGCTGTGGAGTGTACATTGGGTAAAGTAGAAACAATCATTGTATCTGTATATAGACCTCCAGCAGGAGACATAAAGGAATTTATGGAAAAACTAGAAAAGTTATTAGTATATATATTTAAGGAAAATAAAGCCATATTCATATTGGGGGATTTTAATATTGAAATGTTAATAGACAATGAAAGAAAAATACACCTACTATCTCTAATGAGCTCTTTTAATATGAATCCGACCGTAACGGAAAACACAAGAATAACTAATAACTCGGCTAGTTGTATAGACAATATATTTACAAACTTTGATTTTACACATACAATTGTGTTTGATAACTATATCTCGGACCATAAAGCACAGAAAATCACTTTTAGAATTAAGCAGACAAAAGAAACGTTTTTGCAAAACACCCGTATTTTTTCAGACGAAAATAAAAATGATTTTCTGTCAAACTTACAAAAACAAGACTGGAGAGAAGTTTATAATATTGAAAACAACAATGTAAATAATCAGTGGAACACATTTATGAATACTTTTATTTTGTTATTTGACCAGAGTTTTCCACAAAAACTAGTAGGTAAAAGACAAAAAATATCATTGTATACAGATGTAAATATTTTAGAATGTAAACGTAGATTAGATGTTTTATTAACCTTATCCAGACATAATCGCATTTATACAGAACAATATAATAGCGAAAAAAAAAGATATGATAGTTTGCTAATTGGGGCTCGTGCCACCAAATATGAAAATAGAATTAAGAACTCGGATAATAAGTCAAAGTGCATGTGGTCCATCTGCAAAGAAATAAACGGAAAAAATAATAGCTCGGAAATTAAAATAGATGGGGACCCCCAAAATATTGCTAATAAATACAATGAGTTTTTGCTCTCAGTTGTGCCCGATCTTTTGAGTAAATTAATTAATATACCTTTTAAATGTAGTATAAGTAATAATGTAAATTCAATATTTCTAAAGCCTGTAACACCGGAAGAAATCTGTGAGATAGCACAAAAATTAAAAAATAAAAATAGTAGTGGCTTGGATGGAATTCCAACAAGTATAATAAAAATATCGGCTAGTGAACTGAAAAACATATTGTGCCACATTATAAATAATTCTTTCAATTTTGGAATATTTCCTGAAAATTTAAAAATCGCACTTATTAAACCTTTGTATAAGAAGGGGGATCCTGAAATGCTAGACAACTACAGGCCTATAAGTTTATTACAAGGTTTCTCGAAAATATTTGAGATGGCTATGAGCACTAGATTAGTAGACTTCTTTAACCAATATAAGTTATTTAATAAATATCAACATGGGTTTTTAAAAGGAAAGTCAACGCAAACAGCTATCTTTGACTTTATTCAGAAAATTCTTAACCACCTCGAAAATGGCGAATTAACATTAGGAATGTTCCTAGATCTGTCTAAAGCATATGACTGTCTGGATAGGGACTTGCTGGTACAAAAACTTGAAAAATACGGCATAAGAGGAAATGCAAAACTTTGGCTAAGATCATATTTAAGTGGTAGAAAGCAAATAGTAAGCGTAACGAAAAAAGGAAAAAATGCTAAATCAGAAATGTTGTCAAATAATGTAGGAATAGCACAAGGAAGTATTATAGGGCCAATTCTTTTTATAATATTTATTAATGACTTACACCTTCTTATGAAATCGGCAGACCAATTCATGGTAAAATACGCAGACGATACAAACCTAATTATAGGAAGTAAAGACTTAGAAGAATTAATTGCCAAAGCCAAAGAATTCTTTAACCTAGTCACCGAATGGTTTACATCAAATAGACTCGTTCTAAATAAGGATAAAACAAATGTAATGTTATTCAAAACTAAACAATCAAATATAATAAAACCAATAGACATTGAATTGCATAACAAAGAGCTTATCCTTATGGAAAACGCTAAATTCTTGGGCATCTATATGAATGAAAATCTAAACTGGTCATGTCACATAAAAAATTTAATTAAAAAACTAAACTCAATTTGTTATGGCATTAGAATAGTTAGCACATACATGAACAGAGATACGCTAAAAATTTTATACTACGCCAATTTCGAATCAGTACTAAAATATGGAATCATATTCTGGGGAAGGGACAGTATGACTCAAAATATCTTTATCATTCAAAAGAGATTAATTAGAATTATTAAGAAAATAAAATTTTTGGAAAGCTGTAGATCTGTATTTAAAAGTCTAGGTATAATGACCGTCTTTGGTGTTTATATATATGAATGTTTAATGTTCTTCTTTCGAAATAAGGATCTGTTTGACTTAAAACCAAAACATGAGTACAGCACTAGAACACACGATATTAATTATATAAAACACAGACTTACACTAACTGAAAAGTTTCCCCATTACATGTGTATAAAACTTTTTAATTCACTTCCAGCTAGATTGAAGGGTATATCGTCATGTAAAAAGTTTAAAGTAGAATTAAAAAAAATGTTAATAGACCTAGAACCGTATAACCTGAAAGATTTTTGCCCAGATTTGTAAATTGTTTGTGTGACGTCATTTCTTTTGTGTACTTTGTACTACGATTTGAAATAAAGTATTTATTATTATTATTATTATTATATATAGTATGCTTTGTTATTCCGCTGGTGGATTGGAATAATGTACCCAACCTTCCAATAACTTGGAAAGAGCTATATTAAGTGATTGACAAGGTGATTCATTCCCATCTAAGATTTTAAAAAAGCAGAAGTTTTAAGTAGAAAAATTGCAAATCAAAAAATACTAGCTAGTATTAACTAACAAGCAAATGAAAAGACAATAATAGACATATAACATGTGGACCCTACACGATTAGTTATACTGACGTCAATACTAAAATATTTAAAGGAATACCTGATGGCAATACCGAGGTAATACCATTTCGGTGTTAAAGAAATTTCAATAATAATGTCATTATTTTGTTATTATTGGATTATTATAGGATTGTGTACAAGGTCCCCAACGAGGGCGGAAAAAATATTTTTTTTTTGTTGACAATCTTTTCTCGAATGGCAAGGCAACGTTGTAACAGCTGATACTCGATCGATATAACAGACATGTCAAACAAAAGCTGTCTACCAATAAAATCCTAAAATAAAACGCCCTTTCCACTAAGAATTATCTTTAAAACAAGACAATAAATGCTCAATATTATAAAAAAAATAATAGAAATACCTCTATAAAGTTGGGCTATAGCCGTGGCAGAATCCTGAAAGCTAGTCCATACTTTACGTTGGAAATTCTCCGTCTCTCCTGCCAAATTTTGATCGTAATCTGGCTGATTTTCAATGGTTTCCGCGCATTGCTGCTCCCATCCTGTTAACCAGTTATCATCACCGTCTTCCCCGTTCATTTTTACAGGTTTTTAACAATATTTTAGCAAATGAAATCTGTTTTCAGCTGAATAAACCCATTTTTATCCAGAAAAAATGTGCATCAACGCACAATCTGCCGTTGACTGTCATACAACTGATTTACAATGCTGCCGAGTACTTTTTCATTTTATATTAGGAACATGGATGTGTGTGAAAATATTTTTTACACAATATAAATAATCTCATTAGAAAACAAAACGTACAAAAGGAGTAACTCGACCAAAATGTGTTTTTTGGAAATATTCTCTATCCATTTTTCAATATTTTACGACACTTGTCTTTTTTAAGTAAAACTGTATTTATTCGTGAACATGAAGAGAATCCATTACGTCTGACAACAGCGCAAGACAATTTTTGATTGATAAACGTCAGTGGACTGTAGAGCATTTTCGCATGACACCGTTATTGTTTATACTAACGACAACATCACTGTTCTTTTTTAAAAAGAAATTTTGGTTCTGTATAAAATAATTGACTTAAATTGACGTTTAATAACCAAGGTGATTAATTGTTTTAAACATAGATCTAATAAATAATTTAATTATGAAAGTGCAACTTTAACGTTTCATAAGGCTACCGGAAATCTGTATATTACTCTAATGCTGGTAATGTCACCAGTTATACAACCGAACTGTATTGTTGGTTGCCTGTCAGCATTGTTTATGGCGGCTTCTTCTTTCAGCAAACAGAACTAAACATATCCTAAATACACGAATCTGTTTAAGATTGCAGTTTTTCCAGTAAACGTTTAGGACAAACACAATAGATGGCGCACGGTACCATACAGTGACTTTATATGCTATAGTGATGACAACAAGAAATTTATCCTTAAAAGTTCAAAAAATCTGCCAATAATACCTTTGCCCTGTAACTGTAGGAAATACTTAATTTTGGAATGATAGTTACTACTAATTACCCCCAATATTAAAAATGCAACTGGCATTTTTCTCGGGCGGCTCTATGTTCACCGTATGCTTTAGGTTGATATTTCAGAAAATGCATACCTGCAACTTTGCAGATCAGCAAATATGGAGGACTTGCAGACGCAAAATGATTTGCAGAAATTTTAAATTTCAAAAACTATTTGCAAATCCGCCATTTTACCGTACTTAAACTATTTTAGTACTTTTTGTTTTCTGACATCGACTGCCAAATACGTGATGACATACCTATAATGCCCAAATGCATGGCAATAATGAAATTTATACATGTATTTTATAAGTAGGTATACCTAACCCCAATATACTTAGTACAATAATTATAATTCTATATATTATGCTTAGGTATTATAAATCGAAATTCTAAATGTTATAATTATAAAATTATAAATTATACTAAACAACATTTCTACAGAAAAAGGAGTTCCGTAGGGAACATTTTTATTAAAAATTATTGTATTTAAATGATATAGGTATACATTTAAAATCCAATCTGGAAATTTACTTGCCAAATTTCGCTTCGGGAAAAAACTTCCCTACAACTTATGATCCCAATTTCGTAATCTATAACAAATTTAACGACCCACCACTGTATTATAATGTTATTAATTAGTTAAATAATTAAAGGTTTTATAATATTTAGATGTTATGTCGAAAGGGAGACTTGGCGTGGTGTATCGTACTATTTTTTAATTGTATTCGGGTTCTTTTAATATTCTCTATTTGGAATGTAATAATTTTCTGAAAACCTAATCAACTGTTTATTACACCTTTTTATTCTCTGGTCGATGAAAATAATAATTCACTTAAGATTGATTTTTCTATACGTTTATTTCCATTAATGTAAAATTGGTAATACTCAAATTCATAAAATACATTTTATACCATATTATCTGGTTACAATTACAACAACACATTTTTGTTAGTACATTATATCAACTAATCAAAATATTACATGCACAATTTTATAACTTGGTTCTCCCCTATAATGATTTAACTGGTTTTAATTTAATTGTTGATTTTCCTGCGGAATACTTTTAATCAAAATAAATGATATGCACTGTTTATATCGATACCCCTGCGGGTTAGAACTAATTAACTTAATTGTCTGTATTTACTAGAATTTCTGTTTATTCATCCTTGCAGGATCTTGTATGAGTAAATCTTTCGAATAATTGTCTTTAGCTAATTACAAGATTTATTTTTACTAATATACATTTCCTAATATTTTATCAGTTTTTATTTAGCTGAAAACACCTATTCATTTTCATTTCCCGTTTGACTAAAGAGTACCTACTGCATACTCTGTTAGTATTAAAATTCACCATTTATAAATTAGGGGAGACTATAGTTGTACTGCGTACTTATCTTTAACATTATTAATATCAGAATAATTCCGTCCTACATTGCTTTTATGTCGTACACACGACTTGATTAGGAAAATACATAAAATTGATTAAACATATATTAGTTGCACTGAGTTCAAGAAAATCAAAGTTTTAATTGTCTTTTAACTTACATAATAGTCCCATCAAAATGATAACTATTTTGGCTTCCATGTCCCCTACATTAACTCACTTATGTAAACATAAGGTCTTTGCCTTTTCGGTGCGAGAATTTATTTACACTAGCTTGAACCCTTTTTGGTTTTAAGATAATATTCTTTTTATTTGTTTTAAAATACTTTTAATTATTCTTGGTCATTCCGGCTGCTTTGACCCTTAATAAACAAGAGAGCATTTTAAGAAAATTAACACTGGCACTGAGAACTACATCGGATAGTCTATTCAAGAGAACTTTTTATTATCAAGTGAATTCTGTAATAGATGTTTTTTTTAAACGCTCCGTCCAGTTTTTATAGTAGGGAAATTATTTAACCCCGCCTACTTGAATATTCTTTATTAATTGTAATTGGTTGAAAGAGCGGATGTGAGAAAGTTACACCTCCTTGATTTCCTGGTTACTATAGCAACGCTATTCCTATGATCTAAGACCGGGAGGTCAAAAAAGACATTATTTTTTATTATACTATTAAAATTCCAAAGTAAATGGATTTTGGTAATTACACGGGTTTTAATAACACCATCAGTATCCGCTTCTTTATTGGTTTTAGCTTACTGTATGCTTCTTTTATGGTTATTCATTTTTAGTTCTGAGAATAAAAATAACAACTACAGGAAATGAGTAGTATAATTACTAGTGTTGTTTCATTGGTAAGTCATGCTTCTAACTTTTTATGCGTAAAACTTGGACACGCCTTTTTTCTGTTTCGCTTTAATTTTCTTGACTCTTTTTAATAAGAAAATCTGTTAAACACTTAGCTCCGTGTTTTATTTAAATTGAAATAGATTTGTCTTTTGATTTCATAAAATAAAATATTAAATATTTAACTATAAGTGAGTACTCTGACTCACGACACAAATGCTTGATGGTTTAAAAACAATGTTGTAATTTCTACAAAATTCCGTTTATACAGATAAACAAGAAGTTTGTATATTATGTATCTTATTTATACCTAGGTACTTATTTTTTAACAAACAAAAGACAAAAACAGGTAGATAACCTATAAGTAGAATTTTTATAAACATGCAAAGTAAAAAGTTGATAAAAATATTTTGAACAATATTCAATTGTAGGGGAAGGTCGCCTTTGATGGCATACTAATCAAATCAAATCAAATCAAATATATTTTAAATTGCATTAAGTACATATAAGTTATTACATGAACAACCCTTAAATTAACAAACCACAGATATTTAAAAATTACACCTAAGTGACTTAACACCTGTATGTGCAATTATTTATAACAATTTTTAATCCTGAAATATGCAAAAATCACCCTAAAGGCTATACTAAAATAATAATAACATCCCTACAATACTACACTATCCTATACACACCCACATGTATCAAGAATACGATTCATACATAAAATATAAATAAGAATATTACCCAATCTAATATATAATACTTGATAATTTCAAAATAAGGCCTTAAATACATTTAAATTTTGAAAAATAAAAGTTCTGCAACCCAAAACAAATTTCTTCTGGTTAAGCAACTGCCTAATTCCAAGGGGTAGAAGATTATACATTTTAGGTGCCAAGTAAGTAAATGATCTTAAATGTTTTGCATTATTGTTAACTGGGGTTTCCAAATGTCTATTCACATTACTTCTAGTCTCATAATTATGGTTAATATAGGCTTTCTTGTTAGTTTTATGAACGTAGGAGCAAGTTGATAGACAGTAAAGTGAACGAACATCAAGAATTTCCTGCGAGTATAGAAGACTAGTGGAAAAGCCCCTATTAAGTTTAAACATAACTTTAACAATGTAATTTTGTACAATGCACAAAGGTCTTAAGGAATTCCGATATAGTCCACCCCACACCACCAAACCATATCTTATCAGCGACTCAACCAGAGCCCTATAAATGAGTGTTAAAAGATGGGTATTTAGGATTTCTCTTATAATATAAAATTTATATATTAATTTCCGAATATTTTTGGTCAGTCTATTTACATGATAATCCCACTTTAAATGTTTATCAATTGTTACACCCAAATACCTGATGGAGTCAACTTCGACTATGGCCTCATTCAGATTGTTTATAAAAATATTTTGGAAATCAGGGCGATTAGCCGCTGTTAGAGAAAAAGCAATATATTTAGTTTTAGGGATGTTTAAAGTCAGTTTAAATGTATTCAACCAGTCCATAATTGTATTTATACCATCAATAGTATATCTTTCAACTGCAGTCCAGGAGTCGCCAGAAAACAGCACCACGGTGTCATCAGCATAAGAAATTACTGAGCCGTTATGTATATCAATACTAGTTAGAGAATTTATATAGGTTATAAAAAGTATGGGGCCCAGCACCGTGCCCTGCGGAATTCCAATTTTGATATTTAAGGTGTTGCTGGTTATATCGTTTATTCTAACAACCTGTGATCTATCCCTCAAGTAACTCCCAAAGACATCCAACACGCTGCCCCTCACTCCATATTGATGAAGTACCTCAAGAAGAGATTTGTGAGGCACCGTGTCAAATGCCTTCGCAAGGTCCAAGAAGACGGCCAAGCATTTGTTATTGTTATTCAAATCATTTGAAATACATTCAGTAAGTTTACATATCGCATCAGTGGTGCTTAGTCCCTTTGTAAACCCGAACTGCTTTTTTGATAAGATATTATTTTGTTCCAGAAAAGCAACCAGTCTATCCTTCAGACATTTTTCGAAAATCTTCGCAAAGGAACCAATAACACTTATAGGGCGGTAGTTATTAATGTCAGATTTATTCCCAGCCTTATATACCGGAGTAACAACTGCAACTTTAAAGGCACTAGGTACCTTTCCAGTACGAAAGATAAGATTAATTATGTGGACCAATGGAACCACAAAATGCAAATGACAGTACTTTATAATCTTTGAGTCAATGCCATCGATACCTGGAGCAGAATTAGTTTTTAGAGAATTTATTTGTTTAATTATCTCATTTTTGTTAGTTGGCTTTAAGAACATTGAGGAGAAAGGAGTATAGTTAGTTTTAATTGCACGAATTGATTTCCCTATTTTTTTATACATGTCCATACCGACATTAACAAAAAAGTCATTACAGAAATTGGCCATTGCTTTGAGGCTCTGAAATCTTTCATTGTTGTTCCTAATTTCAGGATTATTATTTTGTTTCATCTTACTTTCATTCGAGGCCTCTGAAATTACTTTGTAAATTTTTTTTATGTCCCCACCACTATCCTCTATCTTACTCTTATAATACTCATGTTTTCGTTTTTGTATGATTTTGTTTAGATTATTACGATAATCAGTAAATATTTTTTTATTATGGTCGTTGTAATGTAATAGTAGTTTTTTTTTCAACTTATCCTTTTTTTTAATGCTACAGACAATACCATCAGTTATCCATGGTTTGATTTTTTTTCTTGCATTAATCTGTAAGGTCTTTTTAGTTACAGATCTATTATAAATGTTATTTACAATGTCTAAAAAATTTTCTGAAGCCACTTCTGTGACTTCAGATTCTAAGACATTACCCCAGTTTTCCCTTGAGATTAGATTATTAAAAGTATGATAGTCTACTTTAATTGACGTATATGTCTCTGGAGTAAGTCCCGGAGAACTATTATCACGGGAGTTTATATTCAACATAACAGGATAGTGATCAGTGATAGAAGATTTTAATATGAACGAGGAATATTCTAGATTTGATTGTAATTTACGTTTTATAAATATATGATCAAGGACTGAGTTAGTTTCAGTTGTAACTCTAGTAGGGCTGTTAATTGCCGACAAATACCCAAAGTGATTTAACATAGAGACATAATCATTGACATCATTGTCACCATCCGTACACAAATTAATATTTATGTCACCAATCAATATATCAATTTGACTTTTTGTTTTTACAGAGAGCAAGGTTTCAACATCTCTAACAAACAATGGAATGCTAGATGAGGGTGGCCTATATATACAGTACAATGAAAACAATATGTTATTTATATTTAGTTTGATCCTGCTCACAGTAACCTTTGAGTGTTGTAGTTTAATAGTATCAACTTCAAAGCTTAAGTTTGATCTAACATAAACAATTGTACCATCATTCTTATTTATGTCTGCATTATTGTAGAACATAGTGTACCCTGCAATATTAAACATTTGGTCATTGACAATTTGCCAAGACTCCGAAAGAACAATTACATCACAATATTTTACATCATATGCTTCTAAAAATGCTAATAGTTCATTAAAGTTCTTACGAATGCTGCGTATGTTTATGTGTAAAATATTAATAAGTTTGGTTCTCAGTTTAAGTTTTGATTTTAGCACATCACACTCAACAGTCTCTTCCTCAATGTTGTCATTTGTATCTTCAAGGTCCCGTAATATCTCGACCTCTTCTTGTGTAAAAGCCATTAATTCTGATTACCATAGTCAATTTTACTACGTAACACATTTATTAAATATTGATAGGAAGGACAGCCAGGATCACCTGCAGTATGGTTTGTACAGTAATCAGTCTTATACTTCCTATTTGCTTTATCACAATTAACACAACTACGACAAGTCTTTGGGCAATCCCGAACGTCATGATTTTGAGAACAGTATTCACATACAACTGTGTTTTCACATACCTCAGATTTGTGGTAGTGTTCCTGACATTTGAAACACCGGGAAATTCTCAGATCCTCGTAGACAGGATATCTTTCCCATCCAATAAACAACTTCTTTGTCGCCATTAATTTATGATATAATGTTGGAGAGCATTCCATAAATGTTATGTACGAGTGAGTTTTTTGGTTTCTCCGTATAAATGTTATCTCCAATTCATCATCTGGCTGAATAAACTGATTTTGCTTCCTAATACTTGTTTCTAAACTATTTTTATCCAGGTCACCTTTGTATCCTATTATTTTAACCTGAGGTTTTCTTAGTTTTGATATTTGAACATCGTACTCAATTAGTTTTGCATCAGCTTCTTTTCTAAGGATTTCTAGGTCTTTACGATTGTGACATTTTACTATAATATTACCATTTGTTGTGCTACGAGTACCCTTTATGGAAACCATTATACTAGAAGGGTTTATTTTACTTCTTAAATCTTTTTCTGTTTTTTCTGGGTTTTGCTGTTGTTTGGGTTTGATCACCAAACTGGGTATATTATTAATAACATTTTTTCCCTTGTCACTATTATGTTTTTGTACTGCATTTGAGGCCACGGTACTATACGATAGTAAAGGAACAGAAGGTATTGGGTTATTTTTTTTTGATTCCAAATCCAGAATTTGTTTTTTTAGTAAATCTATAATCTCGTCTTTACTAGCAATTAAGCTTGACTTATATCATTAATTGTGTTTTGAAGCAGCATAAATGTGTTGTGCTTTTTGCATTTATCACAATGAAACAGTAATACGCGTTCCTTGAGCTGCATCACCCTAACTTCCGAAGAGGTTAATTCACCACATACCTTACATAGACCTTGTTTACATCCATCACAGAAAAATATTTCTTTCACTTTTTCTTTGCATTCCCAGCACACATCACTCTCCATGGCCAATCAATATGAAGCGGCAACGCCGCGCGTGCATGCGATCAAAACAGGTGTTTATTTCAGTGTTTTTATGTTTAAAAATTTTCACAAAACTCGCTACCTTCAATCATACACTGAAATTAGCTGTTAAACTATACATTTCCACTATTTTTTTTGTTTTTCTTCACAGAAATAAAACCGTTTTTGTTTATAATTATTCACAATAGTAAACACAACAACCTACACTGTTGCCCATACATTAAAAATATCGGATAATGTTACAATTACTGCTACTACTACTACAGGTATATCTTTGGAATAAACCGGTTTTGCGTCATCCCGCATAGTTGGACGGGTGCGCGATATTGACCATTCGTTCGTAGAGTCGAATTTCAGTTGTGACGGACGTTTTTATGTAAAGTTATTTAATAGAACAGAAATGGTTAATTGCCGAAATAATATTAACCAGTTTTTAAACTAAAAATTTATTATGTTAGGTCAGGTGCATTAAATTAGAATGCACGATTTTTTTCCGAATACTATTTATAGGATCCCTATAAACAATGATTGTCAAATAAACATCGGCCCAATGCAGCTTCTCAGTTAACTTTTCATTGGCCCAATATTGTTTTTCTGCATTGGGCTTTGATGTTTGTAATGAATTTGTATTGGCCCATTAACGAATAAATATCGGCATAATAACTGTTCATTGTAGGGGACTTTACATTAGGCCACCGACAGTTTAATGACTAAAATTTGAAGGGCCTTTAACGGCCATTCACCAAAGATTGTTGAAAACCGTTTTTTCTATGCATGGAAGTTTTGTCGATACGAGCAGTTGGCAACTTAAGAAGTTGAGCCTGGTTTAACTTAATTGATTGTTGATTGCAAACTACAGTAAGTGTAGACATAGGTATAGTAGCACACACTCAGTTGAACAAATCCCAACTTTCTGAAGAAACTCGCATGTTGACAAATCTTTCAGAGAAAAAGTCAATCAACGCCTATAACCCACAACCCCAAAGGACTAACTATTTTTTAGGAAAAGAAAGCAAATTGCAAGAAATTAAAAGTTTCAAGTTAAACATCAGTTTACTTTCTTTAATGAAATATATATTTTATATTATATATATATTTACATCATATATTTTTTTATATCTTCCTAATAAAAATAAACAGCATAGCTTTAAAAAACATAATTTACAAAAATGTTGGTGGTTTATCTCTCCCTTCTTGTTTTTTTTTATTTTTCATTTCATTGTGCTGGCGGAGAGCTAAAAAAAATATCTATTTTTAATGACTGTCCATATTTTATAGTAACAAATATTATTGCCAGATTTGTCCATTAATATATCATTAAAAATTTATAAACCCATTAAAATTTTAAGGTTACTATAAGCACTTTTTTTAAGACATTAATATAATATTGGACATAAATAGCATTGGTTATAAAAAAGATATTTTAACATAATATGACACTTTGTACGACAGGGCATTTTGAAAATTCTACTGATGTAACCTTATTAACAGTTAGAAAATATTTTTAAAACTTCAACCGAGACTTCAACTGACTATTTTTACCTTAAACTTCTTCGTTTTTCTCTACCACCTTCTCTATATCTCCAGTACTCCTAAGCCAAAGTTTGATAATATTTTCCACTTCAGTTTGAGTAATTTCCACAACTTTGGGAGCATCTCGAGCAACAGCTAAAAATAATGAAGTGTTTGTGTAAAATCTTGACTAGCAAAATATATGGGCATATCTTTGCTTATGGTGTACGCAAAATCAATTACATATATTTATCAAGCCTATTATGATAAATTTCTTTATAACTTAAGTATGTTATGTGGCATATTATGCTATGCTATGCTTTTAAAAAAACTTATTGGTATCTTAAAAAAATAAAATCATAGGTTTAAGCTTTATTATTAATGCCTCAGTGAAGGTTATCATCACCTAAAACAGAGTCTCGATTGCTGACGATCGAGCTACCACTTAGGCATGAAATATTTGGTTCCTGACAAACATCATGCAGACCCTTGTCGGGCTTCCTGCTTCCTGCAATTCTCTTTCTGCTAATATATACTTTTGCCTTTTGGATATTGTTATAAACTTTTTAAACATATATTCAATTAATTAAAAACACAAATATTTAACAAACAAATCCAGTATACAAAAAGTCGTTAAATTGTTATAAGATATTATGCCTTTCATGCGCGAGCAAAAGCTTACACAACAAAATAAGAATAGACAAGAAAAAAGCGGAAAGAGTAAATTGTTAAGACATATTTAAGTATTGTAATAATGGTAATACTTACTTATTTATATCCATTTATACGAACAAAACACTAACAATAAAGAAACACTTAAAACCAAGATTTGAATCGCATTCACAAACATTATTTTTTGTATTAAAAAGTACATAAAAACGCCATAAACCGATCCCGATCAAGAGAAGTTTGAGGTTATGGTCGATTCGATTGTTCGACTGGCTTCTCTTTTTATTGACTTTACCATTTTACCATAAGGCCTTCAACACGAAGGATATATTGGTTAGTTAACGATTCTTTAACGATCAACCATTGGTAAATGATGAGCTGGTAAAATGCGTTGGGCCGTTGACGATGTTATAACGTTGGCAAAATAACTAGTTTTATATGGAGGCCCGACATTGGATCTAATGACATGATGCAAATTTAACGTAGATTAAGCATTGGGCCATAATATTGCGGGCGACACAGTCATTATACCATCAATCAAGTTACTGGGCCAGAAGTAAATCGTTATTTTTCAGTCATTCGATGTATATATATAGATGTTCCTTTGCTATGATTATTTTAAATCTAAGTTGTGGTTTTAATTTTTTATAATTTATTTACTAGAATTAAGTGTGACATATTCCTAAGATGGCATATCCATTGGTTTCCTCTATGATGGCATACCTATAAATAGGTAGGTAGGGTGGCATTATGGGCGTCATATATTCAAAACGGCCCTATACTTTTACTTTTCTTTTAGATATGTCACCAAATAAAAAAGAAATTCCTTCGAAAAGACAAACATGGGATGAGAACGCTATGCGGGAAGCTATCCAAGTTGTTAAAAAAAAGTTTTAAACATGTTCCCTACAATGTAGGGGAAGGTTGCCTATATTGAACCGCTACCTAAATTGGAACACAGTACAATTCTCCGAAACTAAACAAGTGCCATATTATCTGGCAACACTGTAACATACTTCCACCTAGAACCTAGTGGATCGGCAACAAACTCAACTAGTTGGCCGTTAGTGCTTGATGGCGTGTACAGAGCAAAATGTAATTTACACAATTTTAATGTAATATCTTTAGGATTTTCCTAAGAATTTACCTTAGAACCATAAAACTCTAAGCAAAATCTTTTTTATGGAAGTAAGTTTTTCTACTTCTCCTATTACCATTTGTTTATTCTTGTTTCCTTCCTGGGTGGTTTTGTAAAACACACGTGGTAGTTGCTTAAATTGGACCAATGGGTGATTGCCAAAATTGAACCGGTCCAATTTAGGCAATTTTTCCAAATTGTGCAAAAATAATTTTTCTCTTTAAATAAAGTTAATGTCATGAACTAACACCATTTCAATATTGCTAAAATCTTTTTCTTTGAGTTAAAAAATGAAACTATGACTGGTCCAATATAGGAAAATATAATATAGGTACTTTTTTTGCATAAAACTTCCTATAGTACCAACAATTTTATTTTTTATTTATTTATTTAACACCTAAGCTTCCGATTTAAATCATGTGGTCAAATTTTGGAACCCCCAGGTGTAATTTAGGCAACCGGTTTCCTATATTGAACCACTTGCAGAGGTTTTTTTTATAGCCTGGTATATCATAGATACCTACATAAAATTCTGCAAAAAATCCTGATGCAGTTTAAGGTTGAATTCTCAACGTCATTCAATCTATTGCCAACCTATAACCTATTTCGCGTTGATTTTTTGTGTTTATTATTTTAATAACTAACATTTAAAGAAATTCTATATCGTCGGTACATTATTTAGGTAGTATCTGATATATTGCAAAAATATCATTTTATTTCATTGCTAATTTTGGGAGAATTGTATAGTGAAAGAACAATGAGTGACAATGACATATAATAATGTTAAAAAAAATCTTACCCGATATTTTTCGCTATACAATTCTCCTAAAATAAGTTATGAAATTCCTTGATATTTATTAAATATGTCAATTATTACCTATAGATTATCAAGTCGATACTGATTTTCTTTAAATTTTGTATAAAAGCTAGAAAACATAAATGAATCTACGTGAAATAGGTTATAGGTTGGCACGCATGTTGATACTCCTACCTTAACAACATATTAAAGTATACTATAAATAGCTTCAAGATCGATTTTGCGTTATTATCATCAGGATCTATGATAAGAAATCTGGAAATTGGTCCAATATGGGCAACCTTCCCCTAATATATTATTTTAAGTTTTTTTAAACAGTTTTATGTGCTTGAATTTTTTAACAATAAAAATGTGCAAACTGTGACAAAAATATTCCTTTTGCATGCATGTCGTCCTTCAGATATTTGCATTTTACTAGAGTATGCCATCATAGGCAATGCAGTTGCCTATGATGGCATACTTGGTAAATTTTTCTTTTCTATTTTTTTTACCAAAAAAAAGTTTTGTATATTTTTAAAGTTTTATAATGAATATTTAAGTAGTAACGAATATTTTAACATGGTTAAATGGGTTAAAACCTTTGAACTAAAAAATATCTATGGTGGGTGAGCAAACAAGTACAATTCAAAATTAGACAAGTCGAGAAAAACGCATTTTAAATATTTGCCGCTTAAATATTAGGGCTTTATTGCCGCTATCGCTTTAAAACCGACTTTTTTAATTGACAAAAATGTTTTTTATGAATTACTTTTATGTATTTAGCTGTTAAGAATTTTGTGTTTGGTGTTAATCATAAAAAAAATATGACCATAGGTAGGTACATTATTATTTTTTATTTAAGTTTTTCACCTAATCTTCGTCAAATTCAACCACGTCTGGGTAGGTATCACGTACATCATCATCTGTGGGTAAATCAAGGTAAAATTGACGAAAAGCTGGATATATTAACGGCAGTAACTGTATTAAATCAGTTTTTTTTTTCTTTAGATATGGAGGGCTTTTGTAAGTAACACTTGTTAGGTGACAATACCTCGGTTTTTCCTCGTCTAGCAAAACAAATTTCCTTGAAATTTTCTTCGTTAAAAGGCTATTTTTGAAATAAATCTGGCCGGGTTCTCTGGTATAACGAAGCCATTGCACATCGTGCCATTTAAAAGGGTCTCCAGAAGAATCTTTTTTTCACAATATCTACCATAAATCGGCAAAATTTAAAAACTGGTCGTATGTTAATTCCTTAACCATAAACTTTTGTTTTTTTCTACGCTTCTAACCAGTTGATACCAATCATGGGGATGTGAGATTTCAGTGCCCAACTTTTTTTTTTGCTTTTCTATAAGAGCATGGTCAACGTCATATTCCATATAGCTATGACCACTAACCATAAATTTGTGCTCAATACTATCTAGTGATTTCTTGCGCTGCATAATGGTTAGAAACATACCAGCAACGTGAGAATTTTTATTCTGCCCGCCACATGTATCTGAGTACCTACAGAAACACATTTTTTATGTTTTCTGGCAAGGACTATAGTTCCATAAAAAGACAAGTTGCAATTTGATTACCACCACGCCCCCCTTCTCCTTCATGCCACATAAAGCATGTGACTGCTCCAGTCAGTGGCGCAACTACGGGGCGGGGGGGGGGGCTAGGGGGGCTAAAGCCCCCCCTTTGAAGTTCCTTCAAAACTTATTTTTCTCCAAATGACATTAAAAGCGGTCTTTTAATGACACCTGACAGGCTCAAAAGGTGTATTTTTTCTGCCTAGGCATAAAAAGTCCACTTTTTCTGACTAGGCAGAAAAATACACCTTTTGAGCCTGTCAGGTGTCATTAAAAGACCGCTTTTAATGTCATTTGGAGAAAAATAACTATTGCGCAATACAATGACAGAAAATAGACTAAATGGTCTAGCCCATTTAAACATCCATCGAGAAACACCAGTATCGGTTGATGAAGTGATAAAAGAACTTCAAAATCTGGGACCTCGTAGACTTCAGTTCAATTTGTAAAAGTTTCAATAAATACGTTATGTTTACACTTAGTTTAAAATAAAAGTTTGTAGTATTTGGCTAGTCTTTTTTTATTGTAGCGTGTTTTATTTACCGATGTTTTAATATTCTACTTATCCTAGAAAGTGTAAAAAAAAAAATTTTAAGCACGTTAAAAATTTTAAAAAATCGTGAGGCTAATTATTATTTCTACAATTTTTTATGCTACCAAAAAATTAAAGGTAGCCTTTTTAGATTTTCTTTAATAGACCAAAAAAGGGCGTGGCAGCCAAAAAAAATTTGCCTGCGGCGCTTTTTTTAAGAAAGAAAGAAAGAATGATCCTCTCTGGTAGCCCCCCCCCTAGAACGAAATCCTGGTTGCGCCGCTGGCTCCAGTCCCCATATCATGAAGTGTTAGACACTTGTATGTCCACAGCTGTCTCTTATAAAAATAAACATAGAATTAACATAAGATGTATGGAGGCATTATTTACCGCTAACATAACCTAAAACTCTGGTTGTTAAAACGATACAAATAGTATAAGTCAATATTAAATAAAAATACGTATACGTATAGGTTAACTTGTACTATTTAGACTTCTCAATAGTAAATATCTTAATAGTACAACTGAACTTGTACTGTTATGGCCACCAAAATCAAATTATTTTGAAGTTAAACTAAGTAGATCACATTTAAAATATAAATATTTTAAAGACACTGACTTGTTCTATTTGAACCAGTCAATGTGGGATTCTAAAATAGATACAAAAAGTATAAAAACTCATTTTGGTAAAATCCTGACTTATACCCGTTTGACCACCCACCATAGATATATTAGGTGGTAAAAAAAAGGTGCCATCATAGAGGCGACCGACCTTCCCCTACTATTTTCACACATCACAGTTAAATTGGTAACACAAGAAAAAATAATAGTTCCGGATATGTGAGTATTAGCTTTAATATCTATACACACTCCATCATGAACCTCAGCACTATTTTTGGGCAGTTTTGGCAAAGTTATCTGCTTTTGCTCTGTTATTGTTGTTGATAATAAACTGTATATCTTTTGATGTACCTAATGTTTTGGAGAGTTTTAGCCTATCCCGCAATCTCCTGGTGAATTAGTTTTCTTTTTCTTGGTCTTGAAGACAGATATCTTCAACGGCACTCGATCCGTTTAACACTGCCGCTTATTTTTGTCGGTTTAACACTTTTATGCTATCGCGCTCGTGATTATGCTCCTCTGAAAACTTAAAGAACGCTCCACATCTTTCTTTACACTTTGTCCAAAATAATATTTATGATTTGAAATTGAAACAACCAACATGTTCTTTCTATGCACGCTTTTACTAAGCATATCACTTATTTGAACATCCATTATTAACCCGAATATTAAGACAAATGATATAAAATATACATTTATAATCATGCAATTAATACCTCTGTAAATAAGCAAATAATCATTAAACTTTTAGTTATTTATAATATTATTGTTACCACACCTATAACTCAAAATAAGACTAAATAAATTTTATTTTAAAGATTATTACACCAGAAAAACAATTTTGGTGGAATAGGAATTTGCGTTATATTTCATTAGTCATTTTACGATTATTCTCCCCGTCCAACTTTTGTGTATCTTGGCACGAGACATCTGAAAGGAAATGACCTCAACCCAAAAATTTATGTTCACAAAGCTTGAAATTCATTTTTGTCTCGTGTTCTAAAGAATGTGAAATGGAAAAATACATCACACTCGTATAGGTATGGGTAATTATCGTCACGAGCGTCCCAGGAAACATTTTTAGGGGGAAAGGGTTACAAAAATGTCGTCAAATTCGACCGATTGCCCAAGAGCTCAAGTTTAATTCAAAAAATCTATAAAAGGAAAATTAAACAGCAAAAATGGAAATTTGGTAAAGCTTTGAAAAAGGTTTGTGTATGGTCATTCTTGTCTATAAGAAATCATAAGTATATATATGTATCGGGTGTACGGTGTAAACTAAAAACTTTCCTACCCTTAATATGTATACTATATTACTAAAACTAAAAGTCTTTAATTTAATAGAACAAAAATGTTCAGAAGAGAAAATGATAAGATATAAAACCTTAATGTAGCTTTTATGGAATCAAAAATTGTTGTGTCGAAATAACATAATGCGAAGAAAAATAGAAATGTTAAAACATAAATATACTGAGTAGGTATGTGAAAAAGTCAGTTAAAATGATCTAAAACAACTAAATAAAACGGGGAAGCAGAAAAACCACTTCTAAAAAGAAGATGTCAAAAGGTTTTATTTATAATAGGGGAAGGTGGGGTACAGAGTTACACAAAAAACATTTCGAATAATAATTTTTTTATTTGTTAAATTAAAATAACAATTTAATTTTGCATAGGTTTGGTGATGTTTAGCAACTGATTTTCGAAGCGTCTGTTGCCCTAAATACATAGGTTTTTTTTATAAAAAAATAATTATCTCTACACGTGTCGAATGTAACACTGTACCCCACTAGCGGGGCACTCTGTTACACAAGAGGGAGAACAATGTTAACGTTTCAAATAAATTTAGACAGAATCTCAAAATGTAATGATTTAAAAAATAAAAACTCAAATGTTTCAATTCAGAATATTTAAATTAGTATCAAATAACAAAGAAATGTAAAAACATAATTCATTATAATATGTGCAAATCAACAGGAAACATTTCTGATCTTCTATTTTAGTGTTACATGTAACACCGTTCCCCCAGTATAGTGTAACTCTGTGCCCTAATCGCATTTTTACCAAAAATATGCTAGTTTTTAGGAAACAAAATTTTTCTAGGTTATGTTTTACATGGCATGCTAATCTACAAACATGTTCCTTAAACATGATACCATAAAGTTTACGATATATTATTGTCAAGAAACACAAGACAATTGTAAAACTGTATAAAAAATGTACTTTTTGACTAAAAAAATATAAAAAACTTACTTGGGTGGTATAAACAATACACATTTCACCACGCGTTCGGATAATTGAAGGTAATAGTCTTAACTGCAAGTGACAATTATTCCAGCGCCGTGTTGCTTCGCGTAAGTTTATAATTCCGAATATAACACTGTACCCCGTGTAGCACTGTGTCCCTCCCTTCCCCTATACCTACATAAGCATGTCTGTGAGACATTGTAAACCATAAAACTTGTTATGTGTAGAAATTAGGTACCTATTAAGAAATAATTAATTCAAAATGAAAAGATCTTTTCAAAAAATGGGGGTTTGGGGCACTCAGGGTTAAAGCTCAGTAACTCCACAAGACGTTAATTTTATTAAGTTCTGTTTAGAGTTGCTGGTATGCGACCATTAAAATGATGTGTCACTTGACTCCCTTCCCGTTTAAAATTTTAAACGAAATCTACCCTTCCCAGAAGGTTGAACCACGAAGGGTGTAAATACTTTTTGACAGTGTCCCTCTTCAAAATAAAATTTACGTCTCTTTCCGATTTTTAATATTATTTACTGTAAGCGTGTGGGGGAAGTTTTTCAAATTGACACACTGCATACCACCACCATAAAATTCGTACGTTTTTTAAGAACTGAAAATGAAGCATTTAAAAATAAAAAATAAAAATAGCAGGTAAAAAACAGGAACATTAAGTAATGGCAAGGGTATTTTTGAAAATGGGTGATAATTTTTTTGGCTTTATATCCTCGTACGTTGCCCCTCCTCCTGTCCCTTCGGACGCCCATGATAATTTGCTATTATTAGCGCGTTTGCAATCAGCAGTAATGTTTCTCAAAATAATCGAAATGCAATTGGTTACGATGTCTTTCGACAAGGTGATGAGGTTAATGATGAATAGTTGTCTAAATAACAGGATTAAGGCGTCCGTCATTTTTTGTACAGTGTGTCCCATATATGATGTCCACAATTAAAAAAATCGTTATTTTTCATTCTTGTTTAGCAGTTACCTACAGTTTTAAATTTAGTGTTTTGAAGTTTTGGTAAATTTTACGCCTAAGGGTGGAATTGGAGAGGGTCAGTTTCCAATGCAACTTCTAGAGAAAAAGATATAAATAATCCAAAGATCGACCAAAGACCCCTCTTTGAAGTTCAGTTACCTATAGTTTACAATGATTTAACAAAAAAAATTCTATAATTTTCATCACTCTACCGGTATACCGGGTGTTTCTCAAAAGACGTTCACCATTATAATTTTTCTGTATTTATAGATATTAAAATGAAATTTTGAGATTATGTATACGAGATGAGTCTGCATTTACTGGCATAATTTTCAGTTTGTTAGCACTTCCGGTTTGACCGGAAGTGACCTTGACTTTGGTATTTTAAATTGAACATCTTGTATATTTTTACATATTGGGATTCAGCAAAACATTCTGAGTAAACTGACACCTCACTTGTAATTTTTTGACGTGATAAAATATTTTTATGTTTAATTTTTTATTTTCAATCTAGAGTGCTACAAATTAATTAAATCTGTTAATTTATCGTCAAGTAGTAGATATATCAAAATTAAAATTATGTCATAATACCTAATTGATTTTCTAATTTTCACACGCGTTTAAAAAATTAAATTTTGTTTTCTTGACATTTACTCCATTTTTCCCAATGGAACAATGGTGGTTTACTAGGATATTTAAAACGAGCATTTTTTTTCAACAATATGATACCATACTTACACTCCTATGCTATTTTAACATTGACACTGAAAAATTTGCCTTAAATCCCAATCGCAAATTTAAAAGCGTTATGCATTATTGCCGAATGAAATGAAATGAAATATAAAGGCGGCTTTGAAAAACAATGGAATAGTTTTGAAAAGAAATATGGCTATAATTTAAATTTGTTATGTCATTCGTTTATTAAACTTATAATACATACAATCTTGCGGTTTCGGAAGAATTTTTCTGGTCACTCCAAAAATTAGAAGCATATCAATTTGTTTATTTTTAGTAAAACTAACCATTTTGCCTGGTTTACAATGTAAGATGAATAGACGGGTGACATTCAAATTTTATTTTCAAACCATATTGGTTTTCAAAACCATAAACCATGCCATTGTTTTTCAAAGCCGCCTTTCTATTTCTTTAGAAAAGGGTGGCAAAAATGTATAAACGCTTTTAAATTTGCGATTGGTACTTAAGGCAAATTTTTTCGTGTCGATTTTAAAATAGCATAAGAGTGTATGGTATCAAATTGTTGGAAAAAAAATGCTCGTTGTAAAAATATCCTAGTGAACTACCATCGTATTTGGAAAAATGGAGTTAACGTCAAGAAAACAAAATTAAATTTTTTAAACGCTTGTGAAACTTAGAAAGTCAATTATTATGACATAATTTTAATTTTCATATACTACTTGACTATAAATTAACAGATTTAATTAATTTGTAGCACTCTTGATTGAAAATAAAAAATAAACATAAAAATGTTATAACACGTCAAAAAATTAAGGTGTCACTTTACTCAGAATGTTATGCTGAATCCCAATAAGTAAAAATATACAAGATGTCCAATTTAAAATTTTTCAAAGTCAAGGTCATTTTCGGTCAAACCGGAGTGCTAACAAATTGAAAATTATGCCAATGAATGCAGACTCATCTCTTATGCATAATCTCAAAATTTTATTTTAATATCTATATCTAAATACAGAAAAATTAAAAACCGCAGCTAGAAGCTACTTGGTTTAGAAGTAGCACGAATAAAGCTATTAGATCAACTAGGCAGTAGCTAGCTAGTAGCTAGCTACTGCCCAGCTCTGATCTTGGGGGGCATGTATAGGTAAGTTTACCCTTACCCCAAACTCCGGCCTTTTGTTAGTATATGACGATTTTTTTTAATATGGCCAAAACGGAAATACAACTATTGTCCTTTTTTGTTCAAAAAGTCGAGAATTCATATAAAAGCCCAAGCTATTATTTATATAAATAAACTAATTTAGTTTTCAATAAAAAGTACACTTAGAGTACAAAATAAAAGAAATAACCCGATAATTTTCTCAAAAAAAGAACCTTCTTGTCCACATCCGCACCTGTCCTACGTAGCAACTGCTAAATTGGATACAATTTAATTGTTTGATCAAAATACAATTATAATAAAAACAATATATCATAGATTTGGTTATTCTTTCTACTAAAATATTTAATGATATAACCGAGATAACCCGCAATAATCTTTGCACTATTAGCTTTCTAGGACTATCACCCCGGAAAAATGTCCATTCCGCACCTACGAAATCCACACCTTAAGACAGCGTCAGTTTGGCATCAGTGCGTTTTTTATCATTTCTGGTTTTGTTATAGTGTTGTGCGCCGCTTAAAGATATTGGTAAGTACCCGTTTTTTGATATATATTGGCAAAACAGTTAATTAAAAAAAGAAAGTAAAAAATGCTCACTTTCTTGCGTGTCCTCTCTGCACCGCGGTTTCCGTTTACGTTACGTATTTCTTTTAGAAAAATAGATGATGGTATGGTGCATTTTTAGGTCGGCAAAACATAACCTAAGAATAATTCGAATCAGCGTTGCCAGATTTTGTGAATAAATTAAAAAGTCAAAAATGTCCATTCGGCACTGTCCGTTCCGTGCCTGTTTTACGTTGGTGCGGATTGGATAGTTAGGTGCGGATTTGACGTAAATAAGTATTTATCGGTGCGGAATGGACAAATAGGTGCAGAATGGACATAGAAACGTACTTCTTAAGAACTAATAATGAAACTAACTATAATATGTTTGGTGATGTTTTGAACCATGCATCCTCCAAGAAGTGTTTCAAAATCAAGAGAGCATCTATTTTTCATTCCACAGGAAGAAATCATTGATAATATGTTTAAAAGTCAATGTTTAAATTAACTTTAATGAACTTTAATGTTGTCTTTTCTTAGTACTTATTTGGAATTTACGTTTTGGTATTTAATAAATAGTTCTTTACCTTTTTATATTGATTTAATTGAATTTAATCATATACGATGTCCAATCCGCACCTTAAGTGTCAAGTCCGTACCTTTTGTAAAAACGGTAAAAAAAAAAGTTGAGGCACCCAATTAATATTTTTAGTCTATTTTTTATAAAGACTCGAAACGTTCTTTAATTTTAATTTCCTTAAAATATTCTAGGGGCATTTACCGATGAAAAATATATCCCAAAATATTATTTTTATTTTCGGTCAATAAATTTTCCTCTTAGTTTTTTTCAAGATACAAGATATATTTTTTGAAGATCTGTTGTAATTTAAGTTTTGTTAATATATAATGCATAATTTATTCTTACTTTTTAGCATAAAAAATTGCCTTGGTTTTTAAGGTGCGGAATTAATGGACAAAATTATCGACCTTTTTGAGCAAAATAGCGTTTTGAGACCTTATTTTACAAAAAGTTGTTGATTTTATTCCCGAATATCTATCCTCACACCTTTGTTAAGTAAGGCAAATAACAAAAATATTAATATCTAAACTTTAAAAAATTAGAGTATAAAAAATGGTTTTGGCCATATTAAAAAAAATCGTCATATGCATATGGAACAGCCGACCGGAAATAGTTATTTTCCTAACAAGTGCGCAAAGTGAAACTTTTCCGCACGCAAGTACAGTTGGACGAACGACGCGAAGCGGAGTTCGGATAAGTTCTTGCGTGCGGAAAAGCACTTTGCGCACTTGTTAGGAACAACATTTTTCCTACGAGCTTCATATCAGATAACAACAAAAATAAAAATATGATAATTTATTTAATAATTTTTAATTCGACTTTAAAGAAAGAACTATAATATACTTACAACTAAAAATTACATAACAAAAAAAAATAATAGAAAATTAAAAAATTACATAACAATAAAAAAAATAATAGGAAACTAAATTTTTCGTTTTAAGCTGAAATACAAATATCGGGAATTACGATTAAAAGATAAAAGAGAATACTCTTGCAACGGCTTCTCACATTGCCATAAAATAGTTTACAGCTACTAAAATAAATATAAATATTCCCTACCAAGGAGATTTTTGAATAGTTTTACTTTTCCGCACCCAGTGCGGATAAAAGTCTTATCCGCACTAGTGCGGAAAAGTGTAACTTTGCACACAAAAATGCGTGCGCAAAGTACTACTTTGCGCACGCTCGTAGGAAAACTAAATATCCTATCCAGTGTCCCAGTAATAACAAAAAAAAATATTTAAAGAAAAATATAAAAAAAAAGAAAATAATGTAAGGAATTAGGATATTGTTATTAAATGAATCAATCAGGAAAAAAGAAAACTAAAATGACAATGTTAGTTAAATAATCTACAAAAACCGTCTGGCCTGTTGGAAATTTTCCAGTGTCATTGAAAATTACTTACACACACACCCTATCACACATCCTCTCACCCTCCCACACCCACGCACATAAATAATAGATGGCCTTTAAAGGAAATAATTGTATGAACCAAAGCAGCGCAGCGGGGGGCAAAAAATTATACCTATTTGCAATAAGTGTTCAACTCACACTTGGGCGTCATTTAATGTTTGGAGCAAATGAAAAAACGACAATACTTTACTCATACTTCGTACATACTTTAATTTAACGGTAATTACCCAGGTTGAATTTTTGGTGCATTTCAATTATTATAAACCACAAAACATCCTAAAAAAACATTTTATTTTAAACCATTATTTGTACTTTAATGCAGTCCTTGCTGAATTATTTTAATTAAAAATCTGTCACTTTAATAAATGTTGCATGCAAGAAGTTTAATATTAGTCGTTAAGGAACTTTGCAGTTCTACTTTATTTGTTTATGTTGGTGTTCGGCTAAACACCAAGTTCCGTTTTTACGATTCGTATGTACCATTGCGATAAAAAAAAGTAGTACAAGAATTAGTAGTCCCAGATAGAACTCATGGTCTATAAGGATATCGAGAAGTGGATATCGTCGTCACTATGAAAACAATATAATTATTATGCCACCTAACTTTTTAGGCATTACCATGAAGAATTCTGGTGTCAGTATTGTAATAAAGGTGACACTGACACAAGAATTCTGGTGACTCTAAGTGTTATCAGTTTGAAAGAAAATATTTTATAATAGACCAGCAGATTAAATTATATTTTGTTGTAGGGGAAAGTGGTACTCATTCGGCTATTGGGAACATTCGACTACCCCCAATAAACTATTAACTGCATTTGAATTTGTCGCCAGTTTTGTTATATGCTTTCAGAAATAGTGAATTTTATCACGGCAAATTGTGTTTATTGCTCCTAAATAGTTATTTTGTTTTTTGGTGAACAAAGTTCGTTTTATTGCATTTAAGGTAAGTTATTAGGCTCTTTTAATATGTTTTAAAACTTCCATTGTTTTTATGCTAGAAATGGTAAGCAGTTTTTAAGGATTCGTGTATTATTTATGTCGTTGCTTGAAGATGTAACATAACCTTAAACTTCTTGTATTCATGCATTTTACCATCAAAACTATTGTGATGTCATATTGGGAACATTCGGCTAGTCCGCGTAGTTAAGATTCGGCTGATAGCCGAATGTTCCCCGTATGAAGCTTTTGAATTATTTTGAAGAAGGTATTCATATTGATGATACGCAAAATGAAGCGGTGCACGATTCATCCGATAATCGCAACACCCATTCCCTCAACTTCAAAAGGGCAAACAGATTCTAACAGAGATAAAACGCCCCCTGGGCAATTAACAATCCCTGTCTAAGTGAAATTAGGCCATTTCCGAAAGTTTCCTTTGAAGAAAACAAGAAAAGAAAATCACAATCAACAATATATAATACTTACACACCAGAATATGAACCAAGACAACAAATAGAGGCAGAAAGGAAAAGGAAACAATCACTTAAAGAGAAAAAAATGAGTTAATGTTAATTTGGTAAATAGAAGAAGAAATATTTCCATGTCTAGTGAGTCAAGTGTGGATTTGGTTTTAGATGAATCATCTGATGAAGAGTTTCTAGAAGATATGAAACAGATCTGCGAAGAGGACAATATTGAAGTGGGAGATTTTGCTCTCGTAAAATTTTTAGCATCCAAATTGGAAATTTATTATTTGGGGAAAATCCTCTCTATAGATACGTTTTAAGGAATACGAAATAAAATTTTTTCACAGGAAAGAGAATTTAAATATTTTTCTATTTCCTGATGTTGATGACATTTCAATAATTGATAGAGAAAACATTGCAGCTCTCTTACCGTTTGTAACCCCTCGGAGAACCGCAAGGACATCGGGTGTTTAAAAATTTAATGTGAACTTCTGCGCCAATCTAAATATAAGATAAACTGACTTTATGTTACTACTACCAAAGTATATTTTCAATAAGTTTTAAGTTTTAACTTGCGTTTTGTAATCTGCTCAGCCTTATCTTATTATAGATAATAAAGAATTTAACATTTTTTAATATAGTTTTTGTTTCTTTTACTGTTATAGATATTTCCACTTATAGCTAAATGTTCCCCTTCATATAGCCGAAAGTACCCCCCCCCCCCAGTGGGGTACATTCGGCCATTTGTGAAAAAAAAATAGTTAAATAAAAATCATGAACCTATACTCTATAAATATAACTTTTTAAAACCCTTAAACCAGTTCCGAATAAATGACAGTTACTTAGTTATTAATATTTTATGAATAATATGACCAAGTTTCTCAGATTTGGCTCCTAAATGCTAATATGCCGAATGAGTACCACTTTCCCCTACTACTTTTTTTTTATCGCAATGGTACCTACCTATCTATTTATAAAACATCATAGTTAAAGCCATATTCTATTAGAAATAAACTCTATTTTTATAACTAAAATATACTTTTTAGGAACTAAATAGTTCCTTTTTTAAAATATGGAGAAATCGTTTAGGAAATTTTCAGCGAGCGCTATATATTCTATCCTTTACTATAACGGAACAGAGAGGAACGGACTAACTTAAAACAATGATCTGTCGTTGCTCCGCCCCACTAAGCAAGAAACATACTTAGTACGTTTTGTAACGTTTTTAAAAAGAAACCTAGAAAACGTTTTCTATTAAACGTTCTAGTGTCATACTCGTTACTACTTTTTCAAACGTTATTCAAGACTACTGTTTTTGAAACGTAATTTTATTTTTGTACCAATAACGTTATGAAAGTCACGTTGCGGTGCCGGCAATTTCATGTATCTGGGTTGTTACGTTAATAGATTTACGTTTCGAAAACATTATTCGGTGTACGGTTTTGATACGTTCTATGATAAACGCTGCAGATTTAAAACTAATAAGCCGTTCAATCAAATAACGTTTAACTCGTCCCCTAAATGTAACGACTCAGAATAACAGACATATTACATTTCATAAATGACTTGCATGCTACTCCAAAAAACGTAAATGCGAGTGCGTATCTGGTTCGATTTCTAAAAGTACGTTGGCCAAATCCGTTAGGTATCCTTTTTACCATATGGCAAGTCTCTGACCATTATTGTCATTCACCAGTCGTTCGTCGTGTCAAATATACCGTCTTTGCTTTTTGTTCTCGGAGTTTTTGAAAGGAAATTTTCATTTTCAAGTGTGATTAATAATTCCAGTGCAGTGTTGGAGGTTGGAGTATTGGAGGTTCCAGCCCTGCTACCGGTTCCCGCAGTAAAAATAACTAGTAATCATGGATCACAAAGTAAGAAGTACTAAATTTACTTATTCGATCATTGTTGTATAAAACGTGTTTCCTATTTTTCATTTCTTGCTTATCAGTGATTTAATAAAATGAACACTGGCCCAATTAACCGAGTTAACTACATTTTGTTCGTCACGTCGAAAACGTTGCATATTATCTACCTACCTATATTTTTAAAATTCTAATTGTTTTAACTGTGTGCTGTGTGCACAAAACACTAAAGTCACATTCATTTTTGCAATTGCTAGTTATGCTTCCTAAATGACGTGTTGACCATAAAGATATAGATTATTTTCTACTAAGTATCAAAAGCATGGGCGTTAACAATAATTATTCAGGGACCACCGTATATTCATCCGATACCCTCTCAACCTGAAGCAGATGCTTGTGTCATAATTGTTGATAAAATTTTAACTTATTGAATAAGTAAGTCAGCTGTTAATCCATTAAATTTGTTTAATAAATGTATGACCTGAATAATAAAAATCTAATTGAATTTGTCAAAAATAAACATTGATATCTGGGCGTAGTGACCAAAAAGATTATCGTATTGTTTAAGTTTTAACATACTGCAATTATTTATTTAAAGTAACCCCCACTCATGAAACATTACCACATTTAATAAAAGCCTGCTACTGCTTGGACAAACATTATTATGAGATATTTTTTTTTAGGTGCAAGCCGACAAAACAACCCAATAAGAATCCCTATAGTTTAATATCTATATATGTATAATAAATAACTATATAGGAGTGAATTAGTTTTTTCTTTGACTTAATGATATGTGAACAAACTCACAATACCCGTTACATTTTGTACACTTTGACAAGCTATTTCTGGTACATCTTGGAGAAAAATCGCTGGCATATTCCTGAAACCAGTTTAACGTTTGCACCGAAGTTAGCATTTTTGAATAAAGATTAAAACACTTATTTATGGTTACTGTTAAAGTGGTTTCTTCAAATTGTGCTATTAAAGGATAGCCAGTTAAATTGTGGAAAATGCCACAAACAGCTACGTTTCATGGATTTATACCTAGAATTTAAAAATGCTATAAAATTCATGGTGGCATATTGAAAAAAAGTTATGTAGTTTTCGTACCACATGAAATAACATAAATGTAACAGCACTGTATTTACTAAATAAAAACATCTATTTAATGCTCCGTAACATCCTCTTTTTTACGTTGACTACATAACGAAAATAGTACGTTCGTAAAAACCATCTATCTAATGCTCCATAATATCCTCTTTTTTACGTTGACTACATAACGAAAATAGTACGTTCGTAATAATGCAAACTAAACTAATGCAAAATACGTAAGAGAGCTGTTTAAGTTTCATGACCAAAACGTTATTTTTTTAACGTAACAAAGATTTTGTTGTGTTGAAGGACATATAACGGGTATAGGATGTAGCAGGCGCTGTTATTGACACAAAATAAAAAACGTAACAATGAAACGAGAAAACATAAATGTTCCATACTTAAGATGTTTTTTTGCTTAGTGGGGCGTGGTTTAAGTTGAACGGAGTAATTCAAAACATATCATTTGATTGCCGTTGTTGGTGGGCGATTGATGTCTGATGGTATGGTGCACTTTTAGTGCAAGTGCAAGATGCATAACTGCAAACCAAATTTTGTGTTCCATGATATAAGTGTTGTGTAGATGTGTCCTTGTATTCAAGGTTAATTTGTGTTTATTTTCCCCTTAATCATAAACTTGATCTTGATGTTGTTATTAACATACTTAATATTAAGTAAAAACTAATCTTATTTCATTTTACGTGGCTGTAAAAATAAATGTTTTTATATAAAAAACGTTTATCGGTAATTTTTGTTTTTTCTTAAGTCTTATCCCTAATTGATACGTTTCTTTAGGTAAGAATTTCTACGCCAAATTATTTTTTATTATGATTTCCTTACTCTATTTTCTCAAAATAAACATCGCTGGGGGGAAATACCTATATTAAAAGGTATTAAATATAAAATAAGGCCATCAACTGGCCATATTAATTTTTCCTTTTATTCTTTAAAACTAGGTAGGTACCTATAGTACCTAAGTAACTGGCTCAAAACGTCAGTGTCACTACAGAGATATAACATACTTACTTCAACTGTAATGTTTGTTATGTATTTATTTTCGTTTTATTTTAAATTTTGATTTTTGTTTGAATGAATGGTCAACGTTCGGAAAAACGTAAAATACATGATCACAATAAAATTACGTTTTTCCGAAAATTGTTAGGATTAGCGACATGAATGAAGAGTACTTAATTTTTAGTCAATAGTTAAAGGTATGAAAAAAAACGTTGTAAAGTTTTTATCATACAGGGCGTAAAAAAAATGAGCACATTAGTGTCACAGCTAGTCCGTCCCTGCAGCTGTGAGTAATTCGCAACACAGTCTGGGATAGTAATTTAAAGGATTTTACCTGGTATACATCATATGAAAAAAAATTTTTAATATACCTGTTGGTTTAATAATTATGTGTCAAAAACTTAATTCAATGGGAGCTCCTTGGGAGCCCATATCTCCGAAGAGAAGGCCGATGCGAAAGAAGTTTATATGAACTTGTAGTATTCTTTTCACGTGTTTTTTTCATATCCGGGAGGTTTCCCACATTTTCCCGGACACCCTGTATACCCATATATTTGTTAGTTAGTTTATTGTTACTGTTAAATGGTGTAAAATAAATAAATAAATAAATAATGTGAAATATTATAGACGTTTTATTTTTATTAATTTTTAACATGTTTTACAGTACCTATTCAAGAAGATATAACTATTGTACTAATTTAATAAACTCTTGGAAACTTTATTTATTTTAACATTTTTTGAAAACTAGCGGAAAAACAACACTTTAGAAAACCCTATTAAGACTAAAGCTAATTTAATTGGAAGCCTAATATTATTCTAATAGCTTATTCAATTTCATGTTAGTAGGATGCAGTCTGGAATCTCCAGCGATTTTATACTGGACGATTTCAAATTAAGGGATATAGTGCAAATGCTTGTTGCTACCCTAATGTAAATGTCAAAGAAGAAAACAAACAAAATTGCATTTAGTTTTAAACTATATAAATGTAGTTAAAAATATACAAAATAATTGTCTTTTTACGCCCACGAGAGAGGTACTTATAAAAATGATTTAGACCTAGTTTTTGAATCATTTGATTCGAGATTTTATGACCAGCGTGCATTTTTACTTAATATTATTATTACAAATCTACATAAATAATATATTAAATTTTATTAAAGATAATTGGGTGTTTAGTGAAATTTAAAAAAAATGGAACCTGCAGAATTTGCAACACGGCGTGAATCTTGTTATGTAAGTAGGTACCTACACCATGATAAAAAAATAAATTTAGTACGATAAACAGGGATGAATGGGGGACATCCATTCTCCATGGAAATGGTTTTTCTTTTGTTTTTCCTATACCTAATTTTTTGAAATAAACAATGCGGTTTTAATAGTCGTACCCCATACCACAACTTAAAAGAAGCAGTGAAACATAAACATCGACAACGCTGCTTGAAGATCCATGTGTCACGTGACTTTTTTGAGGTTAGCCATGGTTTAGTATGTAATTTACGCGCGAACTAGGTGTAGGTATCCTATTAATTTGTATTTTTTATCCGGTTTTCGATTGATATCTAATAGAAAATTTAAGTGACATGATTGCTAAGAACCTCTACAAAATACCGATGAAAATTTTTGGTGCGGGTTTGCTCTAATAGCATTAATAAAGTGAAAAATCCAACAGCCTGGTCGGCCTAGCGGTTTGTTTACGGGTCTTATAGGTAAATGGCGGCAGAAATTTTATTTGTTTTAATTTAAAAGTTGTATTTTTTGTATTCTAGTTAGTTCTTTGGGATGAACTTTATTGTTTTGTGGCAACAGTTAATTTATTAAATATTGAAGTGTTTATTTAGCTTGAAAGTATAGCTATGTGAATTAGTTTAAAAATATCACTAGTAGAGATACTTCGTAAGTTGGTCGGATACCTCTAGATACCTAGGTACAGGGACATACCTACACCCTAATGGTTTTTTACGAAGAAGCCAAATTTTATGTCAAAAATTATATAGATTCACAAATTTGATAAATAAGACGCCATATTGGAATTCTTTTAAATGTCAACCCTAATTTATTAGCCCAATGTATTCCATTTTTTATTTAAAGTTCAGAAATATGTAGGGGAAAGGGAGGTACAGGGTGTCCCAAATTCGAGCCTCATCATGGGGATCTCGGAAACTATAAGAGATACAGCATCGGTTAAATTGTACTGAGCAATATCGCAAAAAAATATCTGAGCTATCTTTTTTAGTTTTTGAAATTTTTGCAAAAAACTAAAATTTTGAGTTTTTGTTTTTTTAAACTGCTTGACTTATTTTATCCACCACAAAAAAACAAGCACGACATTGTTAAGGCAACTTTTTACGCTCCATATTGTGACGTTTTTAGAATTTCGTTACAACGTTTTGTTTTTGTGGAACTATTATCAACTTTAATTTTTTAAATACGGACCTGCATTTTTTATTTTATTTTTTGATAGCCCTTTAAGCCCTGAAATCAACCATGTATCACACTTAATTATATTAAGACGTTTTGATGTCATTATTACATCTTCAGGAATGTGATAATTATTTTAAAATACGGCCCTGGTGTTAGTTGTTAGATTGAAATATCGTTTAGCGGGATTTTGGTGGGTTACAGAATCTAAAATATTTTGTTGTTCTTCCGGCTCCATTCGTGTACCATATTTGACTCTTGGTTTATTAAAACTACCATACTGGGCTAAATTAGTATCAAGCGTAGCAAAATAACTATAATGAGGCTGCAAGCGTTCAGGATAGTCCTGTAAATAACGGTCACAAGAAATTTGTGAATTCCTATTGGAAGAATAATAAACTCGTAAAATGTCGCGCTTTTCTAAAGCAGAAAACATAATTTTGCTGAAATATTCAGTAAAAATGGTGACTGCAGTTGTCAAGATAATTAAGCCAAACAATCAAGTAAAAGTTCTTGTCATAGCCACCTTTGTTTTGTTTAGTTTTATTTTTACTTTGTTACAATTTATATAAAAACTTAAATATAGTTAATTATTTGTATAAAATTCCGGATCCATTTACATGTTGTATGTGGTAAAAATATTAAGTAACTAGCAACAGGGCCGTATTTAAAAATAATTATCACATTCCTGAAGATGTAATAATGACATCAAAACGTCTAAATATAATTAAGTATGGTACATGGTTGAATTCAGGGCTTAAAGGGCTATTAAAAAATAAAATAAAAAATGCAGGTCCGTATTTAAAAAATTAAAGTTGATAATAGTTCCACAAAAACGAAACGTTGTAACGAAATTCTAAAAACGTCACAATATGGAGCGTAAAAAGTTGCCTTAACAATGTTGTGCTTGTTTTTCTGTAGCGGATAAAATAAGTCGAGCAATTTAAAAAAACAAAAACTCAAAATTTTAGTTTTTTGCAAAAATTTCAAAAACTAAAGCAGATAGCTCAGATATTTTTTTGCGATATTGCTAAGTAAGAAATTGCGCAACTTTGCCACAATTTGACCGATGCTGTATCTCTTATAGTTTCCGAGATCCCCATGATGAGGCTCGAATTTGGGACACCCTGTACATTCAACCACGAGGCACATTCAACCAATAGCTATATCTTTATTTGTATTTGAAATTGGTGCCCGGAAATGTCACACAAATATCGGTTACAATCGGCCATCCATCTCCTTGAAATACAGTTGTTTTCTCTGGTTTGGTGGTTGACAAATAAATTTTATAGTGAAACTGGCTGCTCATAGTAAGTAATTAACTCATTTTATTTTACTGTTAGTTAACACATTTTTCCTGTAATTTACACGGCTTATGAGTCGGTATTGTTTACCATTATTGAAAATAAAGCTGATAAAGGTTTTCTAAGCTTAAAATACTCTGACTAAATTTAACTTATTACTTTCTGAAACATATAGGGATGGGGCACTTTCAACCATACATATAAGTATACGGGCACGTTCGACCAGTGGTTGAATCTGCCCCATCTCAATCAGCAATAAACAATTAAATAATTTAATTTTATTTTAGATCGTACGTAACTATAACTGACGTACAATATTTTTATTTTTTAATAATTAGTTTATTATACTAGAGCTGTTATGTTGCAATAAAAATATCTCTTGTTTGTGTATTTTAATCAATTATTTATACAGGGTGTAACAAATTCGTTTATCACTACAGGGATCTCGTAAACCGTAAGAGATACGAAGATGGTTAACTGGGGGCAAAGATGCACAATTTGATGCCTAATCATAATCCAAAAAGAAATTATTTAGATTCCGAGTACTTCCGGAGATATTCGAAAGAAACCAAAAAACTATCAATAAGATTTTTTTGTTTTGCGCCCTTAATGTAGGAGATAAAAGAAAACCAATCACACCTTTTCAGGGCCACTTTTAATCCTTTCTTAGAATATGTTATTAGTTTTGCCATACAACGTTTCATTTTCCTGAAACCATCATTAATTTCACTATTTTAAATACGGACCTGGATTTTTTCCATTTTTCAATAAAATACCTAGGACATCTTTATTCAAAGCCTAGGTTAAATATTAATTTTAAAAAAGAATTACCGCTCTAATGTAGATTTTATTAAGATTTTTCTAATCCGACCCTGTGTTACACAATACCATGTATCGCTGTCCAGGGAAACATTTTTGAACACGTTTAATAATTAATTTTTATATGGCAAGTTCTTTTATTCAGGAGTATTTTTTTTATTTTGCTAATATTGCTTACAATGTTTTTCGTAAAGTTTTAATTTATTTTATTAATATTATAAAATATTGTTAATTAAATAAAATCTAATATCATTAGCAAGAATTTGTATTACGATAATTTTACGAATTTTATAGTATTCTTTTGAGGAGCTACCTAGTTTAAATTGTTACACAAAATATGACGTGGGTAATAAAACGAATGGGTATTGTGTAACACAGGGTCGGATTAGAAAAATCTTAATAAAATCTACATTAGAGCGTTAATTTTTTTTTTAAATTACTATTTAGCCTAGGCTTTGAATAAAGATGTCCTAGGTATTTTATTGAAAAATGGAAAAAATCCAGGTCCGTATCTAAAATAGTGAAATTAATGATGGTTTCAGGAAAATGAAACGTTGTATGGCAAAACTAATTACATAATCTAAGAAAGGATTAAAAGTGGCCCTAAAAAGGTGTGATTGGTTTTCTTTTATCTCCTACATTTAGGGCGCAAAACAAAAAAATCTTATTGACAGTTTTTCGGTTTCTTTCGAATATCTCCGGAAGTACTCGGAATCTATATAATTTCTTTATGGATTATGATTAGGCATCAAATTGTGCAACTTTGCCCCCATTTAACCATCTTCGTATCTCTTACGGTTTACGAGATCCCTGTAGTGATAAACGAATTTGTTACACCCTGTATATGGTTGAAGCTACCCCAGCATGTAGTGCAATGTACCCCACCGGAGGAGCAGTTTCAACCATTTGTAATGATTTTTTTAATTAACGCTATATCCTTTAAAAAAATCAAATTCTTAAATATTTGGATTGGTAAAACAAAGATATAACTAATGTTTGTTGTGGTGGTGTATACATTCACGTTTACAATAATTAATTATTAACCAGTTGGTCGGCCATTTTACAAAAATTGGTTGAATGTGCCTCCCTTAGTTGTAAATATTTATTTTTAGTCGTTCCCGAGATACAAGCCTTTGAAGTTTTCGATTTTGTTCTGAAAGTCTTACCCCTTTAAAAAAAGATCGCTTGAGATTGGAAATTCAAGTTATTATATAGTTACATTATTTTTGTTGTGGCCGAACTAACAAGGTTATGGTCAAATACGTCAGATATCCAGAAATGACAGATAAGACGCCATTGTGATTTTTTTAAAATGGCAATCATCATCAATAACTACACCAGTAGATGGCATTTCGCGGTCCGATATCAAAAATACCGGCCTACTTATTGATATTTATTTTCAACCGTTTCGTAGATACGGGGCTTCCTAAAAACGTATCGTTCGATTTTTCGTGTCTCACTCCTTTTAAAAATAGATCGCTTCAGATTGGAAATTCAAGTTTTTTTATAGCTACATTTTGTTGTGGCCGAACTAACTAGACTATGCCGTAGGTATCATTAACTAGGTATACATTTAATTTTTCATATAATGTAACTATAAGAAAAGTCGGATGTTTAGCGGAGTGCAGACAAACTTTTTGAAACTGAAAAAGTTATCCCGAATGGGACTATAACTTTTTCAATTTTAAAATCATTGTCTACACGCCTTAAATTTTTTTAGTTACTCAATGTTTATTGAAGGTCTATAGGAATTTTCATAGAAAAAAATACAAAATAATTATTGTCAATTGACTGACAAAGGAAGATAGTTGCATAGTTGATTAAGTATGTCTAATTTGGTCCGAAACGTAAAAAACTTAATATATTATTGAATTCATGGTTCGCGTCGGGAAATACAAACTAGTCAAAACTTGTTCCCGAGTTTGTCTTGAATCTTGAACTTACCTAGGATTTGATAGATGGCTTTGAAAAATTTCATCTCGATTGAAATTAAATTGGCTGTTCAAATTGGTGTATTTTGTCTTCATTTCAAGTTATTTTAATGTTTTAAACATACAATTTTTACGAAATCGATTATTTACGAGATCTTAAGTTCCTATTTTGACCAAAAAAAAACAGTCAATTAGTACCCGCTGACCCCCCCTTATTTTTTAGTACGTGCGCCTGTAACTTTCGAACCATATTTTTTTAGGTAATCATTAGTTGTTTTTTGAATATCTTTTGTTTCTTTTAAAATTTCTATAAAATGATGAGTTTGGAGATAATTTGAAAGTATGGGTCCTTAACTGATCTCATCTCTAACTAATCTCATAATTCTTAAATGGTAGGTACCTAAATCGAGTCAGCCGTTTTGACATTACCATGAATACGAGATATATAAACAATATCGAAAGCAAAGAACTAGCCAAAAATAATATTAGGGCAATGGCGTACAAATAAATACCTGATCTAAAGTCGCCACAGTGGTTCTTTTCCCATGCGTCATCACTTTTACGTCATCAAAATCGTATGAATCAAATCAAAATTACGAGACGAAAAAAGTCAAAACTAAGTTAAGTTCATAAAACGGACGTGCCTGCCTACCGTTTGACGTACCTACATAATATCACGAAAAATTATTATTTATTTTAAGTTTTGCCCGGCATTCTCTATTATCTAAAAGAAATTGACAAACAAATGTTTATACATTTATGACTATTTTTAAAGCTTAAAGTCTAGAAAAGTTTGGTGTTCTATTGACTATTAAAATCGCAAAAGTCAAATTTTTAACATCCTTTCATTTAAGGGAATTTAGCCACTGCCGTAAACGTTTCAAAGAACTTTCACGGTTAGAATATTTAAAATAAATAAATTAGTTATTATAAAAATCCATAAATACTTACCGCCAAAACAGATGGTGGGTATAATTACCTCTAAAAAGAACTATTTTTAGAAACATGAACAGTTTTAAGGCTCACAGGTTTACAAAATACGAATTAGATTGGCAGATCAAAATAAGGTTGACAATGACGTTCTAAAATACAACGGTTGTCAACTAAACAAATAAAAAAAGTAATTAACTGACGTTTATAGTTTTATCCTTGTCTAGCACGTTATATTATTGCGGAAAATTGGAGACGTTCTTTTATGCTTTTATTCAAACTTGTTACTGTAATAAACAAGGATGCAGAGTTATTAACCACGTTGAATCCTGATCGTTGATTGATGACGCACGGGCAAAGATCCACTGTGGCAACTTTAGGTATAGTGTTTCTTAGGTCAATTTAATGACATTAAACAGTAGGAATTTCCTAACTATAGGCGTCCCAAACAAATAATTAAAATGCGTATTTACACTTATAAGTTTGTTTTACATTAGGTGTTTGTATATACTACACTTTATAAACCCACTGTATATATAATAATATTATATTAAAATAATAAATATAAGGTAACTTAACAATTCTATACACAAAACTAAAATATGAAAAATAAACCTGACACGGCACGACACTGCTCAGAAAATGCTTTAATTTTTTTACCAGAACTCCATTTTCGGACCATTGTCCAGCCCGTCCACAAGTTCCAAATTACGTATATTTTATCTTCGTCTCTTCCACGCCATCGGCGGTCACTGGCCTATCTCTGTCTGACAGAATCGATCGTTGAACGGGTCGGAGACCGCTTCAGCTTATCCCAGCCGCTTTAGCTGGCGCTTGTATCCCTTGCTGTTGCCAATCTTTCAAAATTTTCGGATTTGTAAGCACAATGTAAGTATATACGAGAAAAAAGGGTTTGTTAATTAGTTGTTTTTAAACACTGAAAACACTTTTTGTCTTGATTTCAGTTATATTGTTTCTTAAGGACTAAAGAATGTATTATTATAACAATGAATGGCTTGTTATTTTTTTCTGTCACACTCAAAACTCCTGGGTTTAAAGTATATTTGTAAACTATAGCTTTCAAAGAAAGTTACTGACTAACAATTGAATACTGATATAAATCAAACATCTTTAATAAAAAAACTTAAAGAATTGAAGAAGAAAGATCTGACAACCCTGGTTGTGAGGTCGGTGTCTTTGAGACTGTTTACCGCCGTATGGAATGATTGGAATGTCCTCAAACTGAGTTTGGATAAATAATACTAAACCAGTTAAAAAAAATTGTATTGCCCTATAGGTAGGTACCTAAGAACTTACTATTGTTAATTTTCTTCACATAACAATAATTTTATCAGGAAACTTGACTGGTCATTTATTTTTACTGTTTCTTCAAACACGCTGCCCGATTTACTTGATGATTTGCGTCTATATTGGTAATAAGACAACATAAATATTGGGTTTTAACTAGACGATGCTCCCCGCATTTTGTTAAAATTGTTATAAACTCTGTACTCGGGAGGCATAAGACACTATGTGCCATCAGCTTAATTTGTGGATATTTAGTAAAAACAATTAAGTTTAACATAATTTTGAGCTTAGTGTTGATTTATGAATGTATTATCTTACTTCCACTACACAAAGTATTAATTATTAAGTGTTTCTTTGTAAATAATTTTTTTTTTAAATTTTAATTATCATAATAATTACAATAATACAAATTATTTGAATTTTGATGGACATAGTGTTCTATAAGTACCGGTACCTGTAAAAAATTATAAGCCATAATACTGTACTCGGGAGGCATATACGACACTATGTCCAATTTTTACAAAAAGTGAGTAAGTATATTAAATGGAAATGGTATGCATTTTGGTAAAAGGAAAAGTAATAATAGACCAAATAAAAACTTATTGCCGCCTAAATGCCGTGAGTCAGCTGGCGTTTAACATTATGTGTAATCCCTACCTACTATTATATAGATCTGGTTAGAGGCATATATCACCAAGTGATTATATAGTATTCTATGCCGCTAAATGTGTTGCTAAAGATATTACTAAAGATCCGAGGCATACAGATATTATTACCTTGGTGTCTTAGGCCTCTGAATAAAAATGCACATAGTGTTAAAAGTCTACTCTGTTTCTCAGCTACCTTAACTAATTGGACATGGTGTTGTATGCCCCATAAAAGAGTTTAATTTTCTGAATAAAACTACATAGTTACCTAATTTTTGTAAAAATTGGACATAGTATCGGTCGTATGCCTCCGGAGTACAGAACTATTTACACCAAATCTTTCCTATAATCGCTGGATTGATCGGAGCCAAGATGTTCCAGTTTCCCGCCACTCCGCCGTTTTGGCTTTTGGAACTGTCAAAAAAATTTTAAGAAAACTAAATAAATTGTTAATATCCATAAATCAGTAAGTATAGGTTAAAAATATAGATTCTTGACGAAAAATGTTTCTTGTAGGTACCTATTTTAAAACCAAAAAAGTGTTCTAGCAGGGCGTGGTTTCGATCCACGGACCTCTGGGTTATGAGCCCAGCATGCTTCCACTGCACAACTCTGCTGTAACTATTTTTTAATTGATAACATAATTAAAATAATTACGCAAAAACATTTATTTACAGTTTTCTGTATTATTATAATATTGCATCATAACAATCAATTTTTTTGGAATAATGTAAAATACAAGCAAAAATGCAATGAACTACCATCTTTGCATTTAAATTGTACTGTCATAAAAGTATAGTAGTTTTCCTATTCAGTGCGCAAAGTTATGTTTTCCTGCACGCGAAAGCAGTTAGACGAACGACGCGATGTCTGATGTATGATTTTTTGAATTCCTAATTTTGACAATTATGAGGTTTTCTTTATCTTCAAAATCGGCAGTGGTTAAATTTGCTAGCTCTTCCCTTCAGCATGCGCCGGCAAGTCCAAAAATAGTGGCAACTTTAATTAAAAGGTAAATTTCATCTGGTGCCGAAATAATAAAACTGAATATTTCTTCCTTCGTAAATATTTTTGCTTTTTTTGGTTTAAACCCAATATTCTGCTTTTTCAGAAATGCAGTGAGCTTATAAAATTCACCAATATCGATGTTTCTTTTTATTTTTATTACATTTTTGAGCATTGAATATTTTGACCACATTGTGTTAGGTTTAAATTCTTTGCTTAACTTAAGAAGGTAGGCTAAAAGTACCTCTTCCTTTAACGTTTTTATCCCCCTTTGTTCGCACCATTTGGAAAACAACTCGTACTGTCTCTCGTATTTTTCTCGCGATTTGGCAGGCAGCAATTGCAAACTAGCCATGTTGGCGGCTTCTAGGACATCTTCTGGAAGTTCTTCTTCAGTGATATCCATTTTTAAAACAGTTTTTTTTATTTTAAATAGGTGAAAATGCTAGTGAAAATTTTGAAGAAGACCTCTAAACTGACATGAAAGCGTTGTATGACAATGTATTTTGGTTGCTAAGGGAACAAACCGCATTTGACACAAAAATACTTGTTTTTTTTTAACTTGAACAAAATTAGAGGAAAATATAATAATGCACCCACCAAGCAAAATGTTGTTGCAGCAACGTTGTAGTAACTTTTCAAAGAGAGCTGCAATGTTGCTCTTTTTCTTGCGGCGTGAAGTTGGGGACATCCCTGCAAGCCTTAATCGGCCGTTCAGGAACGTTTCAATTGCAATATTGACAAATATATCGCTTCGGCAACATTCTAGCGATATTGATATTTAAATTACAGCAACGTTTCACGCAATTAATTGCAGCAACCTTGGCACAAAAACATTACAGCAACCTTGGCACAAAAACATTGCAGCAACCTTGGCACAAAAACATTACAGCAACCTTGGCACAAAAACATTACAGCAACCTAATTTTTTGAAATTATATTCGTTTATTCATTATTCATGTTATAAAAAAAAACAAATGTATTTATTTTGCTATATATAATATTATTATAGGAATAACATATATTCGGGGTGATTCACGGTGGATGGTGCGTTAGACGTTTATGGAGAACAGGCGATACGTTTTATTTGAAAATTTGGTCGTCCAAATAAACGACCATGGTATATCGTTCTAAAATATTTTCAGCATTGCGGCGTTGCCGCTTCTGCCCAAAACAGGTGGCAACATCGGTATTGTAAATGAAACCCCCCATATATTTTTAAATTTTTAGATTCTACGTAAAATTCAAATAATTTTTTTAATACAATATTCATTGTTATACGTTACGTTATATATATACTTAATAGTTTTCGAGATATTGGCTCTTGAAAAATGACAATTTTAACCTTTAACATCTTCTAGCATTCTAACTGAATGTCTTAGAGCAAAACGGCTGGTGTTCCTTCCTTCAAATTTTATTATCTTCCCAAAGAATCAACCAAATCAATCAATCAAAGTAATTAATTTCCTGCTTTCGAGTTCCATCCTGTTTAACCGAAAGTTGACAATTTTGGGAACATAATAAAATCAAGGACATCAGGAACATGTGAGCCGTTTTGCTCTAAGAGACATATATAGTTAGAATGCTAGAAGCTGTCAAAGTTGAAAAATGCCATTTTTCAAGAGTCAATATCTCGAAAACTATTAAGTATAGACTAGTAATGAATATATTAAAAAATAATTTGAATGTTACGTAAAATCTAAAAATATATAGGCTGTTTTATTTAAAATAACGATGTTGCTACCTGTTTTGGGCAGAAGCGGCAACGCCGCAATGCTGAAAATATTTTAGAACGATAGACCATGGTCGTTTATCTAGACAAACAAATTTTCAAATAAAACGTATCTCCCGTTCTCCGATTCACTGTAAATTACCCTATATATATATTAAGTAAACACTTTTCTTATATTTAATTCCTTCAAAGTTTGGTTTCCTTAACCCCTAATCTGTTTTAATTACTTCGTTCAAAACGTGTCTTAGCATGCTGAAACCAGTTTTTGTAAAAATTTTCAAAATCTTGATCTGTAAGTTCTTTAAAATTAGTTCGGACAGCATCTAAAATAAAAAAAAATGACAATCACTAATAGATACAGTGATTAAGTTATTACCGGAAAATTTTCTGAAGACTTGAATATTCATGATCGAGGAAAAATTTACCGTTTATTAATTTAAGCACGTGGGATTTCGGTTAGAAAATTTTAAACTCATTTATTAAAGAACCTACGTACAAATTAATTTTTTTATTAGAAATTACATATATTCTAGAAATGTCTTTGAAATGGCGTTTCAGGAAAATTTTCATTTATTAATTTTACCACAAACGTAAAAAATTTCCGGTTATTCTGTGGGTTTTAATGGTAACCGAAGAAAAATCAAGCTTCTGATTGGTTGAAATTAAGAGTGTAAAATTTTCATTAAAATTTTTAATTTGATTAAATACAAATCTAATGTAATTAATATAATATAGTATTGCCAAAGAAAAATTAAAATCTACCTGTTATAAGTGAAGTGAGTTTTAAAGTTTTTTTTTTGAAGAAGTAGTCCATACTTACTTACTTAAAGTTTTTGTTTTGTAGTTCCCCTTGGCACCAGTCCAACTTAAAAACTGCCCCACATAATTGGTGAAGACCTTTTCCAAACATCTGTACACTGCATCTTTCAAATTTCTTCCTCCAGTTAGTCTCAAAAAATGTATCTAAAATTTCAAAACACTGCTATTCTCACTTATGATTTGTGTGCAATTTCTCATAATAATTTTCTTTTTAAAAATAGCAAAAAATGGACAAAGGTCTAGGGTAAACTATAGGGTATTGGAATTGGCTTGTGACATACATTCTCATTCTACTGATTTGGAACCCGTAACTATATAAAATTTACTCGTGTATAGGTTATACGAATGAAAAATTTCTGTGTAGGTTTCGCAAACACATTTTTTACTAGTAACCTATTACTAGTACTAGATGCCTACAAATTCAACTTCAATTAACTTTAGGGAGTACACTATCTTAAGTTGTCTATTGAATTAACTTGCAAAAATTGTGTCTGCAAGCCTATCCAGTGAAAACTTTGGAATATCTGCGGTTATAATATACCGTATGCATGCGCTTTTTGCTTTAATTTTGGTAATTTTTTTGGAAGGGGTTCTTTCAGTTTAGTCTCCAGTGACGTGTAGTACCACACACAAGACACACCAATACAAATTAAATAATAAAATACCTAGGTTATGTTTTGTGTTTAATAGCACGACCTCCATTTCCAAAAATTACCTACCTAACAGAGAACAACTTGTTCTCTGCTAAAAAGTACCTAAGCATGCATAAAACTTTTATTAAATTTAATGTAACCTACCTTATTTCTTAATAAAACACTGTCCTTCACTCTTTTAAAAGAAATGCCAAGCCAAAATAAAAATGGCCGATCCGATCTGACTCCGAGACCGAAAACATAACCCCCCCGACCGACGCGTGGCGTACCTATTTGAAGCAATGATTGGGCAGCACAATTGCAATTACAAAAAGACATTCATAAACCAACATCGCTGCTAAGTTGCTATGTAATTTGCCTGAAACTTTCTAAACTGAAGATTGCTAAAATATTGCACGTTACAGGTTGCCCTTGAAACATTTCTCTAAAGTTATATATCGAACATAGCATAGAGAATCCGAAAGCTAAGTTGTGACAATATTTAATATGAAAGGTTTCAAAAGTCAACGTTGCGGGAATTAACTAAATAGAAAAGTTGTTTTAGAGAGTTCCACGGTGTTTACCTACAAGCTTTCAAATACAATATTGCTCTTGCAAGAATTTTGAAGGAAGATTGCAATGTTGCGAATGCGAGTGCGAGGTTTTTTGCTTGGTGGGCAGATTTCAAAAAAATTTTGACCCGCACGGCACAATACTTCGGTATAGTTTATAAGGCAACACATAAACCACCTGTCAACTTTGTCTTGTTACAATATTTTTGCATAAATATCTAAAAAAATAATAAAATAGAAGAAAAAAACGCGTCTATAATATGGTAATTTTGCTTTAAAATAAGTGTGCGGGAAAGTGCTACTTTGCGTATGCAAAAGTGTGCGCAAAGTAGATTCTTTGCGGTCACTCGTAGAAAAAATAAATTATTGTAAATAATTAAAAATAATATTTTATAATTTATTTGCCGTACTTTATGTGCGAATTGTGACATTAAACAGTGAGCTGAAGAATATCGCGCTGAATATACGGCAGCAGAGTGGCGCAGAGGTAGCGTGCTGGGCCCATAACCCAGAGGTCCGTGGATCGACACCACGCTCTGCTAAAAATTTTTTTTCAATTAAAATTTTTGATGTGTTCTTAAGCAGCAACCATTATTGTGTACATTTTTAAAATTTTGTTGACATTTGAAACTTTATATACAGTGTCACCAGTAAAGTCCGCATCATATGGGATTTTTTTTTATTAATAGCTTTATTCGAAATTTTACTTTGGCATCAAGTTCTGCTTCGATCGAGATGAGCAAAAAATAGTAGTCAGGTGATTCGCATTATCTGTCAAACTTTAATTTTTTCCAAAAAATTATTCAAAAGTAGGGTTATTTCCGAAAATATCGAAAAAAGTTATTAAAAAAAGTTTTTTTAAATGCAGTTTCTAGCCCACATGCAAAATTTCAGCTGGATAAGATAATTTTGATTTTTTACCTATATTTTTTAAATTGTACAACTTTCGCAAAATAAGACTCAACGCGACCTACATTAAACTTCTTAGTTTTGATAATGCTTTATTTCAGATACATTTTCTTCAAAGTAGCGCCGCGCCATATTAAATGTGTGTTTTTCTTCAAAATCAAAATTGGACTATTAGAATTTGGTCGCATGTGATGCAAAGTTAATTTGTTTTTAACCCTGTATAAGGTAACTTCATAAAATAAGTATTTTTGAAAACGTAGTTTGTGTCCGAAAGTAAAAAAATAAAAAAAGGGGTTTTAAATTAAATCGTTGAAAATAGATAAACTTTACGTTAAGTTAAACTAAAATTTATTTTCCACTTAATGAACACTTTACTGATGACACTGTGTTCTTTCTTGTCTTTATATTAAGGTGTATTACGTTCAGACACAAACTACGTTTTCAAAAATACTTATTTTATGAAGTTACCTTATACAGCGTCCAAAACAAATGAACTTTGGATCACATGCGACCAAATTTTAATAGCCCAATTTTGATTTTGTAGAAAAACACACATTTAATATGGCGCTACTTTAAAGAAAATGTATCTGAAATAGAGCATTGTCAAAACTAAGAAGTTTTATGTAGGTTCCGTTGAGTCTTATTTTGCAAAAGTGGTGCATTTTACAAAATATAGGTAAAAAATCAAAATTATCTTATCTAGCTGAAAATTTGCATATGAGCTAGAAACTGCATTTAAAAAAACTTTTTCTAATAACTTTTTTCAATATTTTCAGACATAACCCTACTTTTGAATAATTTTTTGGAAAAAATTAAAATTTGACAGACAATGCGAATCACGTGACTACTATTTTTTTTGCTTAATTTTTATCTCGATCGAAGCAGAACTTAATGCCAAAGTCAAATTTTGAATAAAGCTATTAATAAAAAAAAATTCCATATGATGCGGACTTTACAGGTGACACTGTAGGGAAGTTTCCATATTTTTTTGCATTTTAAGCAAAAACCACAACAACGTGTTAAGAAAGTGACAAGTTATTTAGTTCTTATTTCCCGTAAACAAATATATAACTTTTGTAATGCCATTTTTCATTTTGACCCTCATGTTTGATGATGTCAAAGTTCGAAATTAAAAACTGATTTTTTTTAATAATTCGAGTAGGTATTTAATAAGATATTATTTTGGTACATTGCTTCAACGTAAAGAGACTTCCGAGAAAAAGACAATAATTATCAAATATTCAAAATAGGGGGGTCCAGTACCCGCTAACCCAACTTTTTTTTAGTACGTGCGCCAGAGACTTCTGAACTAAATTCTTTTAGATAATCATTTGTTTTTGATTATTTTTTGTCTCTTTTAATAATTCGATAAAATGATGAGTTTTGGAGATAATTTGAAAAGTATGGGTACTTTACTAATACCATAGGCGGTAATCTTATACAGTGTCGCCAGTAAAGTCCGCATCATTATATGGGATTTTTTTTTATTAATAGCTTTATTCAAAATTTGTCTTCGGCATCAAGTTCTGATTCGATCGAGATGAAAACTAAGCAACAAAATAGTAGTTATGTGATTCGCATTATCTGTCAAATTTTAATTTATTCCAAAAAGTAATTCAAAAGTGGGGTTATTTCTGAAAATATCGAAAAAAGTTATGAGAAAAAGTTTTTTAAATGCAGTTTCTAGCCGACATGCAAAATTTTAGTTGCATAAGATAATTTTGATTTTTTACCTATATTTTGTAAATTGCACCACTTTTGTGAAATAAGACTCAACGCAACCTACATAAAACTTCTTAGTTTTGACAAGCTTTATTTCAGATACATTTTCTTGAAAGTAGCGCCATATTAAATGTGTGTTTTTGAAAACGTAGTTTGTGCCTGAAAGTAAAAAAATAAAAAGTAAAGTAAAGGGGTTTTAAATTAAATCGTTGAAAATAGATAAACTTTACGTTAAGTTAAACTTAAATTTATTTTCCACTTAAGGAACACTTTACTGATGACACTGTGTTCTTTTTGTCTTAATATTATGGTGTATTACCTTCAGACACAAACTACGTTTTCAAAAATACTTATTACTATATTAAGTTACCTTATACAGGGTCAAAAACATAAAAGAAATAAACTTTGCATCACATGCGACCAAATTTTAATAGCCCAATTTTGATTTTGTTGAAAAACACACATTTAATATGGCGCTACTTTCAAGAAAATGTATCTGAAATAAAGCATTGTCAAAACTAAGAAGTTTTATGTAGTTTGCGTTGAGTCCTATTTTGCAAAAGTGGTGCAATTTACAAAATATGGGTAATAATCAAAATTGTCTTATGCAGCTGAAATTATGCATGTGGGCTAGAAACTGCATTTAAAAAAACTTTTTCCAATAACTTTTTTCGATATTTTCAGAATTAACCCCAGCTTTGAGTTATTCTTTGGAAAAAATTAAAATTTGAGAGATAATGCGAATCCCGTGACTACTATTTATTTGCTTAATTTTCATTTCGATAGAATCAGAACTTGATGCGAAAGTCAAATTTAAAATAAAGCCATTAATACAAAAAAAATCCATATGATGCGGACTTTACTGGTGACACTGTATTTTTCAAATGCTAAACCAAGTCAACCGTTGTGACATTACCTTAGATAATACAAGATATAATTAAGTAAAACTTTGCAATAGGTGACAATACTGAAATCAAAGGACTGGCAAAAATAATGTAAGGACAGTGGCGTACAGTTAAAAACCTGTAGTAGGTACTAAACTATCATAGCAAGATAATAAATAGTCAAAGATATTCTTTCCATAAACTTATGAATACGTTAGTAACAAAAAACAAACATAATAAAAAAAAAATAGTCTGAGGATATTGCCGGATATCAATCAATTTTTTGGAATACACATAGGTACTACCGTGCGAGCAAAAATTATTTGCATCATAGAGGGCTTGGACTAAAAACGTAGGGCTTGGTTTAGATCACAACGATATGGGGACGATATAAATCTAAACAAATCTATAGGTTAAAATTTTGTCAAATTCATATTATGACATGATATGCCAAACTAATAAAATAAGTAGACAAATACAAATTTATTTTTGTTGTTTACAAAATTAACAAAGTAAGAATATCCAGAAAGAAAAAGAAAAATAATTACATGTATTCTAAGAATTCACATAACCGGAGAGGTGGAACCAGGCTTCATCCGAAAGAAATGTCAGGTCAAATAAATCATTTCTTTTCAATAAATTTTGGGTAAACCATTGAGAGTAATTCCTGCGTCTTTCAAAATCTGCGGCTTGTATTTCTTGGAATACTTGCACTTTATCAGGAAATAAATTTAGCTGCTTCTTAAGAATAGTCCTGCATTTTCCATAAGATCTTCCCACTTTTTGGGACAGGCGTCTTATACAATTTGTTGCCGTATTTTGCATTATTTCACGAATGTTTGCAACAGGTTCTTCTGTTCTTACAGATGGTTTCTTTTTTTGTGTTATATTAAACCTGTTTTCCTAAACACAGCCACGGTTCTTTTCAGACAATGATAAAAATCCCCAGCAATAAAAGCAACGTTAGGAAAATGTTCGTGAAAATCGTCCATGCACAAACCCGGACTGTATTGCCACTCACCATTTACTCTAACCCCGTTTCGAAAATACGCTTCAACCATGAATGTTTTGTGCTGTTTCCTAAAGCCAATTGTGTAAATTGTTCAAGAAATTGGAAAAATTATAGATGAATCAAATTACTTGTAACGACTGTCAATGATGACGGAATAACTGATTGATTGTTAATTCAGGTAGTCATTGACACCCAACAGGTATTAAGCTCTACGGCTAAGCTTTACGTCCTTAGATGCAAGGCCCTCTTTGATGCAAATAATTTTTGCTCGCACGGTAGCTCTCTTCGTTAAAAAACATCTTATCCTTTGAAAAATATTTGGTTTCAACCTGAACTGGTCTCCAGCTGGAAGGATTCTTTCTATTAAATGATACTCGCTCAAATCGGAATCATATAGGTACAAAAATTCTTTTATACATGCCCATACTGAATAGTCCAAGGAAGTAAGGTTTGGGGAACGGGGTGGTCATTTAACAGGAGCATCATGGCTCCGATCAATCCAGCGATTCGGAAAGATTTGGTGTAAATAGTTCCTAATATTTCTAGCAAAATTGGAGGGGGAGCACCTTCTAGTTGAAAACAAATATTTTGTCCTTTTTTTTATCACTATAGAAATCATCCAGTAAATCGGGTAGTGTGTTGTAAAGAAATAGTAAAAATGAATGACCAGTCAAATTTTCTGATAAAATTACAGTTATTGTGAAGATTAGCAATAGTAGGTAGTTCTTAGAGCCATAAAATAATTTCATTTAACTGGTTTAGTAGCTACCTACTTCAGGTTTTTATCTGTTCGCCACTGTCCTTACATTATTTTTGGCTAGTCCTTTGCTTTCGGTATTGTCACCTATTGCAAAGTTTTACTTAAATATATCTTGTATCCATGGTAATGCCACAATGACTGACTTGGTTTAGCATTTGAAAATTATTAGATTACCGTTGGTATCAGTTTAACTTTCAAAATGTCTTTATTCCAAACTAACTTTTACAGTTCATTACATGGATACATAATATAGTAAATAATAACCATTAAAAAAAAATATCAATAAAAAAAATTGAAGTTATTAAAATTTAATTCATTAATTAAATCAATTTAAAAAAAAATAGTATAAATAATTTAATTTAGTAAATCTCATTAATTGTTTTTTAAAAGTTGCCAATTTTTTAATTTTTCTGATATTTTTTGGAAGAGTGTTATATTTTATTATTCCGTCATATAAAAGCGATTTTTTTCCAAAATTACTTTTTATTGGTATAGTTTAATAGTTTAAACAACGTTTGTGTTATGATCATGTAATGTCTTATTCTTCTGAAGTGTTGTTTGATTTTTTTTCTTTTAAAATAATAGAGTGAATTAGAAGACAAATTTTTAATTTATAAATGTTTTGAACGTGTAAATACCCTTTCGTTCTATATAGAAACGGTTAGTTCTAAATGTGGTAATTTGTGTATACGTTTAATAACTTTATTTTGCAATTTTTGTAATGGTTTTAAGTTTGATAAACAAGCAGATCCCCATGCAGAAGCTAAGTATTTTAACTTTGAATATATTTTTGAAAAATATATATTTTTTAAGTATTTTAAAGGAATGAAATATCTAGCTCTGTACAAAACAGATTCCAAAGAAGATATCGAGTTGACAATATACTGGATATGGCATTTCCAATTTAAATTTTCTTCTAAAACGAATCCTAAAAATGTTGTCTTTTTGAATATTGAATATTTTCATTACTAAATGTTAAGGGGTTACTGATGAAATTTGTTTTATTTTCAGTTATAAACAGAAGCGAAGATTTTGTAAAATTAAACGTAAGTTTATTTGATTGAAGCCAAGAAAGAAGTAAATTTAAATAATTATTAAGGTTAAGGAAACATACTTTTCAAATTATCTCCAAAACGCATCATTTTATCAAATTTTTATAACAGACAAAAAAAAACAAAAATAAACAATTACCTGAAAAAATATAGTTCAATAGTCACTAGCGCACGTACTAAGGGTTAAGGGAGGTCAGCAGGTAATGAACCCCCCTTATTTTAAATATTTGATAATTGTTTTTTATTTTATTTTTTTTTCAAAAGATGTAACTTTTTAAATTGAAGCAATATTTGAAATTAATATCTTATTAAATACGAACTCGCATTATTAAAAAAATCAGTTTTTAATTCCAAACTTTAACGCCCCGCCCTGTATAGCGAACATGAAGGTCAAGAATGAAAATTGGCATTATAATAGCTATTTATACAATAAGTTGCGAAATGAGTGTCTTTTAGGCACGCGACGTGAAAATTGTCCAACGAGGCAAAGCCGAGTTGGACAACACGTCAAAGTGACTAAAAGACATTGTTTCGTAACGAATTGTATACAATATTTTTTCTACTGAGGTTTTATAATAAAAAACTTAATTTTACTAACATTTTATTACCTATGTTTCATTTACACCTTTCATGTCAAAAAAATCGACAGTTGTCAAAAAAAATTCTAAAGATTTTTTTGTCAAAAACTGCGACAAATAGGTATAAAAGTAAAAATGAGTGATTTAGAGGACTCAGACATTGAAAATGCCGCAAATGAGGCAATGGTGTACCTTGTTCCCCAAAAATCAAGAAGTTTGTATGGAGCACATACGAAAAATTCAAAAAATGGTGTGAAGAAAAAAAGGTAAAAAACTTATCAGAAAAAGTCTTTTTGGCATATTTTTCACTATTATCCGATGCCTATAAGCCATCAACTTTGTGGAGTACTTACTCAATGCTTCGAACGATGGTTTATTTGAATAAAAATGTTGGAATGAAGACATTTACAAATCTAATCGCATTTTGAAAAGAAAATCTAAAAACCCAAAAAGTCGAAAGTATTTTCTAAGGAACAAATAGAAAGGGTTGTCAAAGAAGCAGACGATAAGAACTATTTATTGGACAAAGTCATACTTATTGTGGGAATCTCTGGAGCATGTCGCAGAGAAGAACTCACATATTTAAATATGAATAATATCGAAATTTCGGAGTCTTTAATTAAAATATCCATTCCAAACACTAAAACAAATGTTGCAAGAAGCTTTGTAATTAGCGAAGGCTCTATTGACGGCTTCAACTTCTTGAATATTTTCCGAAAGTACGCGCAGTTACGTCCAGCACACATAACCCATGAAAGATTTTTTATTGCATACAGAAACTACAAATGTTCCAGACTTCCAGTGGGTATTAATACCATTGGAGCAACACAAGAACATTGCTGAGTTCTTGGAGTTTCCAAATGCTAAAGAATATACAGGCCACTGCTTTCGAAGATCTTCAGCAACTTTTTTAGCTGACTCTGGAGCGGATATATTGATGCTAAAGCGACATGGAGGTTGGCGGTCAAATACCGTGGCTGAGGGGTATATAGACGATTCTTTAGAAAATAAAAGAAAAATTTCCGAAAAAATTCTTGGTGAAAAATCTTTGGACGCTAACAACAAACGTGTTAAATCTAATGAATCCGAGTGTTCTACCAGCTCTACTAGTGACATGGGTTTAATTGATATTGCTGTTGCAGATTCTATTTCTATTTCAAGTTCAAATTCCTTATCAATTTTACAAAGAGAAATATCTCAACGTACTGTTTTAGGTTACCCCAGCATTAATTTTAATAATATAAGTAACTGTACTGTTAATATTTATAATAAATAGGTAAAACTATATTCTGTGTTTATATAGCTATTATTTGTAAATAATTACTTATTATTAGCTGTTTCATTTGCCCCTTTCAAAAATTGACACTTGCCAAAAAATATTAAATTATACCTAGTCTGTGGTTACGTTTTAATTGTAAATAATTACTTGCGTTACTTTTAAGCACGTTGCTCCTGGCAACGTGCTTAAAAGTTTTTTAAGCACGCTGCGCTTAAAAGGAGGTTATTAAAAAACCATAATGACAATCGAAAAGAGGTTATTATAAAACGTCAGTAGAAAAAAGTAATTTATAATTTTTGATCAAAGAAAATATGGTTAATTGATTTTCTCTGGACCCAAAAAATATGTAAATTAAACAATTCACCTGGTTTCTTCTGCGTATATTATTTCTAATGAAACCAATTAGGTTGAAACTAATCGCACCCTGTATACGTATCCCAAAATACTTAAAATAAGTTCATTATTTTCAGCGTATCGGTAATTTTTATAGTCCGTTAAAATTCTAAAATAATTTTAAATGCCTGTGTTAAAACACCTATGAATTTTCTTTTCTTAGATTTCCCGAAATGAAAAATTTCGGTGGGGGTAAATATAAATATTTTACTTAGGCTGTTTCGATTTAGTGTCTGGTTTGACTGACATTCAAAAATATTTAGAAAACAATCATGGTACGTTGTTAGTGTTATTAAAACTTTTTGGTTAATTAATATTTTAATTATTGTAAAAGGTTTTCGACTTAGTGATGTGTTTAAAGTGCTATTTTTTAATGTGTGGATGCATCGGAACTTAGTATTGCTTCAATGGCGATGATGTTGAATTAGCTTATTAGTTGATTTAATATTGATATTTTAAAAATTAGAATATGTTTTATAAACTCAGTGGGAAAAACGTACCATGTACCCTGTGCAAAGGGGTGAAGTGAAGTTATACGTGTCGAAAAAAAAATCCGTTTTTCAAATCGGAATAGCTGCAAAAACATGCTCCACTACTTAACGAAGAGCTATGCGAAAGATGGTTTCTCTAAAATTATGTTTTGAGGTGCCCCAAGAATTTTTAAAATAAAAAAAAATCGATGATCATGAAAAAAAATATTAGTTTTTCAAAACGGAATAGCTGCAAAAACCTGCTTCACTACTTACTAGGCGAAAGATAATTTTTCTAACATTATATTTCGAGGTGCCCCAAAGGTTTTATATTTAAAAAAAAAACATGATTTTTATTTAAACTATATATATTTAATTATAATAATATAATATTCCTTTAATAAAAAAATCAAGGTAAAAAGAAAACAAACTCTTTGGCAAAAAAAGTATACAAACTATAACAGAAATGATAATTTAAAATAAGCATTAGTTGCTAAAAAAATTAGTGTTTAATTTTCGCGAAAATTTTCTAATTCAAAGAGGCTTGGGGCACCTCGAAATATAATGTTAGAAAAATTACCTTTCGCATAGCACTTACCTAGTTAAGTAGTGAAGCAGGTTTTTGCATCTATTCCGTTTTAAAAAACTAATATTTTTTTTCATGATCATCGATTTTTTTTTTTATTTTAAAAATTCTTGGGCACCTAAACATAATTTTAGAGAAACCATCTTTCGCATAGCTCTTAGTTAAGTAGTGGAGCATATTTTTGCAGCTATTCCGATTTAAAAAACGAATTTTTTTTGACACTTATAACTTCACTCCTCCCTACTGTGCACTTATCCTTCAAAAAAACCTCTTTTATACACCCTTTAACTATACAGGGTATACGAAAGTGATGCTGACTGTAAATTATAAGAGATAGAAAGACAGTTAAATGAGAAAAGTTTTAGGCAATTAGGTTAGCAGTTTTTTGGTGCTTGAATATTGATTCTGGATCTTTTGGTTTTTGAGATATTTTGAATAAACTAAAATGTTGCATTTTCTTAGATTGGTTGTAGCTACACTCCCGTGCAAGAAAAACGGGCATCATAAAGTTTAGGGATTACATCAAAACATCAGTTTTCATTGGGCCGCAAATATTCGTTGCATTTTGGTTTTTGGTTCATGTCAATACGTGCATTTGTTCTCACCCAAATGCAAAATGATCTTGATGATGTCAATAATTTAAATTTTTCCATAATTTTCTCGTTGCCATTGCATTAAAATGCAAGAAAACAAATGTTATTAAGTAATAATCAAGATTTATTAAACAATTAAATTAACTTGAAGAAATAGTCCATACTTTAAATGGATTCTATGTTTAAGGGAAAGAAATAAGACACTCTAAGTCTTCCTCCACTGGCATATTAAAATAAGATTTAGGTTTAATGACGGGTAAATGCTCTACATGAGTCTTCTCTGAACTATCAGCTCCATTTCACCTATTCACCTTTGCAATAACATTTTTTAAACTAATTTTGATTAGCAATGTCCAGAACAAAAATTCTTAATTTATTACTTCTACTCCTAAATAAGGATACCCACATGACATCTAAAAAACTACAATTTTAAAACATCTCTATGCCATTTTTTAAATACTCCTCACATTTATGTTGCTAATTCACTAATTATGTGTTCAGTTACTCCTCATTTTATTAAAAACTTTTTACTGCTCCACTATTCCATTTTTAAGTATTCTTCTCCTCACACTTATGTTGCTAGTTCACTAGTATGTGATCTTCCAGCTACTCCTTATTTTAAATATTCTTCTCCTCACACTTACTTTACTGGTTTACTGATATATATGTGACTTTTCAGCTACTCCTCGTTTGATTATAAATAAACTTTTACAACAACTACCATCCCAATTTTAAATATTCTTCTCTCCTCACACTTACGGTATTGTCTCACCAATATGACACTTAGCTTGCTGCTCTGATAACTTTATAACTTATTTTCTTATATACTTTGCTTGTTTTTTCCATCATCTCGTAGCTCCGACTGTTTGCACCTATTGTATTTCTTAGATTCCTTATTTGATTCTCCTGATTCGATTCTCCTGATGATGAATGTATATACATTCGAAACATGTAGAGAATTTACCCGTTATTAACCCTTAAATCTTATTTTAATATACCAGTGGAGGAAGACTTAAAGTGTTTTATTTCTTTCCCTTAAATAAATTAACGGAAAAAAGTGCGTAGGTATATCTAAGATTTAAAAAATAACATTTTCGCAAAACAAAACTTAACAGGTACCAACAACAAGTTTTTCAGTTAAACACATCTCTATTACTTCTATTGCCTCCTCTAGCCCTTACTACTGCCTGTACACGTCGGTTCATGCCCTTAATTAGCCCGCGAATATCATCCTGGGTAATATTCCTCCATTCTTGACTCTTTTTGGGTCCAGTTGCTGGTCCGCGTAAGTTTAAATTACCTTCGTGTAATTTATGACGAACTGTCCAAGAAATGACATTTTTAATCCGAACCTCTCGAAGAAACAAGAAATCGGTCATCAATAGCTTTAGTTTTGCGTTTTCTAAATTATTGACATCATCAAGATCATTTTGCGTTTGGGTGAAAACAAATGCACGTATTGACATGAACCAAAAACCAAAATGCAAAGAATATTTGCGGCTTAATGGAAACTGATATTTTGAAGTAATTTTGCTTCCTAATTATTCCACAGGGTGTCTTGACACTAGGCAAAAAAAACAACTTTTCGATCATCCTTGTATAATATGTCAAAAAAACAAGTTTCTCTTAAAATTTGCATAGGCATCTTAAAACCAATAAATTTATCTAGAGCTCTCTACAAAATCACTTAAATCGGAATAAAAATAAAAAAGTTATAAACCCTAAACGTAATCTAAATTTTATAATGCCCGACAAAAATATTTATTTTATGAAGTTACCCTCGAAGTTACCTTATATACAGGGTCAAAAACAAATAAACTTTGCATCACATGCGACCAAATTTTAATAGCCCAATTTTGATTTTGTAGAAAAACACTCATTTAATATGGCGCTACTTTAAAGAAAATGTATCTGAAATAAAGCATTGTCAAAACTAAGAAGTTTTATGTAGTTTGCGTTGAGTCTTATTTTGCAAAAGTGGTGCAATTTACAAAATATGGGTAAAAATCAAAATTATCTTATGCGGCTGAAATTTTACATGTGGGCTAGAAACTGCATTTGAAAAAACTTTTTCTAATAACTTTTTTCGATACTCTCAGAAATAACCCAAATTTTAAATTATTTTTTGGAAAAAATTAAAATTTGACAGATAACGCAAATCACGTGACTACTATTTTTTTGCTTCATTTTCATCTCGATCGAAGCAGAACTTGATGCCAAAGTCAAATTTCGAATAAAGCTATTAATAAAAAAAATTGTTTGTGCTTAAGACCACACGACAGAAGTGAAAACTTCAACAAGGTGAAATTAACAATATCAAATACACGAGTGTCTAGACAACGCACACTGACTGTTTCCACGTCGATACGTCGATACTGAATGCGACCGATGGCGGCATGCTCTTTCATATAACGTTCATTCGGGTCAGGGTCAGTTCGGATTGAATATAGCAGTTGAATTCGAGCGTAGCACACCCGAGTCTGACGCCTGACGGCGACGCGTGACGGCTCAGTTTAATTCAGTGCCCACAAAAAGTGCTAAATGCGCCTAAAAAAGTTTTCACTTCAAAAAATCCCATATATGATGCGGACTTTATTGGTCACACTGTATGAGTATGACTGTACCAGACTGAATGAATATTTATTTTAATTTCAACCACCTTAAAATTAAAACGTATAAATAGAATACAATAATTAATAAAGTTCATATTACTCGCTGTATAGCATAGTGGAAAAATTGTTTTAAAAACTTTATGTATTGCCAAGACAGCTGTTTCAAAAATTAACCAGCTTAATAATTTAACAAACTAATTACCTGTTTAGCAATTTCTTAATTTATGAGACTAATTTTCTTAAAATTGCTACTTTAGTGACATATTATTAATTATTATTGAGCCTTTCTTTGTTGTCGGGTCACCGTTAGCCTTTGTAAAATCCTTTGTATTTTCTTTCGCTTTTATTGTCCCTACCCACCTTAATTATTTTAAGGTTTCCTATAACATTTGCAATTTTTGCCTGCTACACTTGTAGTTTTCTGAGCGATACAATTCCGAAGCGATGATAGGTGCTTAAGAGTTCATCACGCCATGTAAAATGAGCCCAATTTTTGCCTTCCGCTGTATCCGGATTTCTCCGAAACCGCCCCTACAATTTACTTGAAATTAAAAATAATGAAAGACCTATCCTTAAGCTATATCTCTTATGTAGCAGATTTTCCAATTACCCTTTATAGTAGGGGAGCCCACGATGCTAAATGGGGATTAACTCGAGTGTCGGGACCTATTGGATCTTGAAGATTGGATGGTAGAAAGGAAAAAATGTCATATCATTTGTACCCTTTCACCGGTGGGGGGAGTTACTACAGGCTTTCAAAAATGTGAAAAAAAACAGTCACATGGACATACTCGAGCGCGTCAGTTATTAATAGTGTATATGCCCCACGTGACTCTCATGACGGAGGTACATTAATCTGCCGGTTTTGATGGTGGGGGCGGCGGTACGGAAGGGTTAAAAATGGGAAAAAAAAATTTACTCATCAAATCATTATTCAGAGGGGATGTTAAGGGATTCCTAAGGAAGCTCCCATTTAATAGACTAACGATTCGGATGTGACGCAAGCTCGTGGCGGCTTTTCGAAAATGCAAAAAAAAAACGCTATTTTGACATACTCGAGCGCGTCAGATTTTCATATAGACGGTTCAGCTTGGTGTCCTGGTCGTGCTGATTCATAATCTGACGATTATTTTGAGGGATTTTGTTAATCTGACCGTTTAAAAAAAAAATTCATGATTTTTTTTTTCTTAAATCTTAAAAATTTTCCGGTTCACTTACAAAAATAGTTCGGTACAAAATTCGGAACGAGTAACAACAATAAGAGTGACAGACTGCGATATAAATGAAGACAAAATCCATAGCAACAAAACGGTTTCCTAACTATCTTGATGCTAATAATATCATTTTTACATATTTTTGATGGAATTAAGAGAAGAATGCATAAGTGTGTTATATTTTTGAAATCGGAAGAAAAGGAACCATCTAATGCGCTTCTAATATACAGAGTGTCTCATTTAAAAAAACTAAATGTTTGATTTTAAATGTGACATGTGACACTTACTGTCATTTTTGACAAAACCCATAAATACTTGGCCAAAAGTTCTACATCCTACTTTTTGAGTGAACGCGCTAACTCAAAAAACAAGAAAGTTACAGCCTTTTAAAAGTGGGACAAACTAAAATGTAAAATAATAACCCTTTACATATAATCCCACGAATGCTGTGATCAGCCTGTGATGGCGTGATGGCTGACGGAAAGTAGTGTGGGGACGGTGCGAGAGAGTGAGTGATAAAGAAAGAGACATTGAGGCGCGGAGTGCTTCACTGCAGCTGCACGCGCTAATAAACTTTTTTGACAATTTTTGTTACTTCGGCTTGTGGTAATCGGCAGATTATATTTTTCCCGTTATCCTTGAATTATTTCCTTTAAAATAAAAAAAAAATTGACCGCGCTCGAGAATGTCAATGTGACGTTTTTTTTTGCAAGTTTGTGACCCTCCCACTCCCTTACGTCACGCTCAAATCGTGTGCAAGCATGTAATTAACCCACCACATCTTAATCTGACGCGCTCGAGTAAATCCAGCTATCGATGTTTTTTTTTACTATTCTGATTAGCTGCTGTACACCCGCGGCACTATATAGAGGGCTTAGACATGGCAGAGGTACTCAACAGGGTGCAAGGTATCCCCCATATGTTAATCTGCCGCGCTTGAGTAAATCCAAAAATCCCCTGTTGGGCTCCCCTACTATTAGTTTTCAAAATATACTATAATAATTTGTGTTTTATAAACAGTGATGTGACCAGTAAAGTCCACATCATATGGGATTTTTTTATTAATAACTTTATTCGAAATTTGACTTTGGCATCAAGTTCTGCTTCGATCGAGATGAAAATAAGCTAAAAAAATAGTAGTCACGCGATTCGCATTATCTGTCAAATTTTAATTTTTTCCAAAAAATAATTTAAAAGTGGGGTTATTTCTGAAAGTATCGATAAAAGTTATTAGAAAACGTTTTTTTTAAATGCAGTTTCTAGCCCACATGCAAAATTTTAGCTGCATAAGATAATTTTGATTTTTTACCCACATTTTGTAAATTGCACCACTTTTAATAATAAGACTCAAAGCAACCTACATAAAACTTCTTAGTTTCGACAATGCTTTATTTTAGAAACATTTTCTTTAAATAGCGCCATATTAAATGTGTGTTTTTCTACAAAATCAAAATGGGCTAATAAAATTTGGTCGCATGTGATTCAAAGTTTATTTGTTTTTGACCCTGTATAAGGTAACTTTATAAAATAAGTATTTTTGAAAACGTAGTTTGTGTCTGAAATTAATACACCTTAATATTAAGACAAAAAAAAACACAGTGTCATCAGTAAAGTGTTCATTAAGTGGAAAATAAATTTTAGTGGTGGGTAAAAAATCAAAATTATCTTATGCAGCTGAAATTTTGCAAATGGGCTAGAAACTGCATTTGAAAAAACTCTCTAACTTTTTTCGATATTTTCAGAAATAACTTTTTAATTATTTTTTGAAAAAAATTAAAATTTGACAGATAATGCGAATTACGTGACTACTATTTTTTGCTTAATTTTCATCTCGATCGATGCAGAACTTGATGCCAAAGTCAAATTTCGAATAAAGTATTAATAAAAAAAATCCCATATGATGCGTGCTTTATTGGTCACATTGAATATGGCAATTTTAAAAATTATTTTCTCCCAAATAATATACAAGGCAAACAACGTTCAAGGCTTTAGCTGTCCAGTAATACCAAATTTATACTTGTTTAATTAAATTTTACTGGTTCTATTTCGTGACAGCCGAATGCCTGCACTTATTTTTGAAATATTTATCTTGGCAATCGTTAATAGTATAGAACTCAAATGTACCAAAATCATGGTATTACTTCTAAATAAACAAATATATCTTAAAATAAATTCGACATGTTTAGAGGGTTTCGAGTAAATGGTGTAAAAATGCACGTTGCGAGTTAAAGCGATGGTAAATTCTTAAGTGAAGTTTCTCAGTTTTCTTCGGTTTTAAACTATTTTGTATGCAAATAATAAATAAATATTTATTCTTTCTTGTTGTTTAGGTGAAATTTAAAATCCTATAATGATCATATAATATACGTTAATACCGTGCGAGCAAAAATTATTTGCATCAAAGAGGGCTTGGATTAAAAAACGTAGGTATTGGTTTGGATCACAATGATATGGGGACGATATATCTAACCAAATCTAGCATGATATTAATATGCCAAACTAATGAGTAATAAAATAAGTAGACAAATACAAATTTATTTTTGTTGTTTACAAAATTAACAAAGTAAAAATAGATATACAGAAAGAAAAAGAAAAAATAATAACATAAATTGCTGAAATTTACCACCGCCACGCTCCAAGCATAAATTCACACCTCTCTTCATATTTTCGAAAGTGTTGACCATCATCTCTGAAGAAATGTTACCACATTCTTGGATAATCCTTTCTTGTAATAATTTCTAAATTTGCAACTGGTGTTTTAAAAATAGTGTTTTTTAAATGAGGAAAAACGTTATATTATATATAACCGTTAAACAAGGTGATCTAGGTGGGAATTCAATGTCTGATCGAAAACTGATCAATCTGTCGTCGAAAAAATTGCATAAGTAGTTAATAGTTTCGGCGGCTGTATGGGCGGTTGCACCGTCCTGTTGAAAATATCCAAAACATAGTTCGTCGTCAAGTAATTGCTCCACAAATGGATTCAAAATATCGTCTCTATACCGCTGTGCTGTAACTGTGTCATGGAAAAAATAGGACCAACAATTCTTCGGCAAACAGCTAACCAGAAACCAATTTTTTGAGGGTGCAACGTGGACAAAAAAATGGGGATTTTCACTACTCCACATGCGTGTATTCTAAGAATTCAGATAACCGGAGAGGTGAAACCATTCGAGAAAAATGTCAGGTCTAATAAATCATTTCTTTCCAATAAATTTTGGGTAAACCATTGAGAGTAATTCCTGCGTCTTTTAAAATCTGCGGCTTGTATTTCTTGGAATACTTGCACTTTATCAGGAAATAAATTTAGCTGCTTCTTAAGAATAGTCCTGCATGTTCCATAAGATCTTCCCACTTCTTGGGCCTTATACAATTTGTTGGCGTACTTTGCATTATTTCACGAACGTTTGCAATAAGTTCTTCTGTTCTTACAAATGGTCTTCCTGCTCCTTATTTATGTTGTATGGAACCTGTTTCCCTAAACACAGCCACAGTTCTTTTCAGGCAATGATAAAAATCCCCAGCAATAAAAGCAACGTTAGGAAAATGTTCGTGAAAATCGTCCATGCTCAAACCCGGATTGTATTGCCACTCACCATTTACTCTAACCCTGTTTCGAAAATACGCTTCAACCATGAATGTTTTGTGCTGTTCCGTAAAGCCCATTGTGTGAATTGTTCAATAAATCGGAAAAATTAGCGATAAATCAAATTACTTGTAATGACTGTCAAAGATGACGGAATAACTGATTGATTGTTAATTCAGGTAGTTACTGACACCCAACAGGTATTAAGCTCTACGGCTAAGCATTAATTACGTCCTTAGATGCAAGGCCCTCCTTGATGCAAATAATTTTTGCTCGCACGGTACCAGTGCCCAAGCATTTTTCCAAAAAGAAAGCGTACTATAGATTTACTAAATTTATTTCAATTTACAAATTCACACTGACTATCCATAAAAAAAATCGTCATATTTAGTTAAGTCATTTTTAAGACATACAAACAGACAGACAAATGGGAGACAGATGCGATTACAATACTTTTTTGTGAGGACGATAAAAAAGTCCAATGCAGGCAGGTTTTGGAATTAATTTTCTCCTATTTTTTTTTTAATCGATTAAACATAAAATATTAGTATTCTATGGTATTTTAATGAAAACCAAATGGCATCTACCTTGATAAACTAAATTACCAACTACTTATTTTTAAATCAAAAATATTAGATATTCCGAAAATATATCCACCCTAAATAAATACATTGCAATTAATTACCGAAATACTACAGTAAATAACTATCCTGTCAATAACAAAGTTAAGTGAGTAGCCCAAGGTCCGCCTTATTATTTTTAAATTTCTATTTTAAAACTAATTTACCGAAAAAAATTTATCGTTTGCCAAAACTATTTTTTGAACGTCTTATTAGGAGAAGGCCACACCCAACGAGCTTATTAGAAAATATGCCTCTCGAGAGTTGGGGAAACTACACTCAGTTCCAAAAAAAGTGACGCACCTAATTTTTGATGCAACTTTGTAGCTTTGTCATTTCTGAACGAATAAACCGATTTTTATTTTCTTTTTATTTATTGGTAGGTAATTCCTTTAACTTTAAGGAAAAACTAAAATGTAAGAATTTTTTTAAATCCCCCTGGATGATAGTGGAAAAACTCAAGCCATGTTTTGTTCTTAATTTTTGACTCTTGTGCGTTAATCAAGTAAATGTATAGAAAGCGCCTACACTCTATATGAAAGTCGCTTCTTTAACGAACATTTTGATTTTTTGTTCATTAATTTATCTCTAAAGTTGTTGAACAAAAAACTATTTTATACTTAGAGTTACACCCAGGAATACAGCAGGGAATTGGCATGTTGATAAATAAACAAACTAAAAGAAAAAAATAGTACTTACCTAAGTACCTAGGTATCTAGAGGTATCCTACCTACTTATGAACTATCTCTACTAGTGATATTTTTAAACTAATTCACATATACCTTGAAGTTACATAAACACTTCAATATTTAATAAATTAACTGTAGCAACAAAACAATAAAGTTTATCCCAACGAGATAACTAGAATACAAAAAACACCCACCATTTATAAGACCCGTAAACAAACCACCAAGAACGGCCAGGCTGTTGGATTTTTCACTTTATTAATGCTATTAGAGCCAACCCGCACGAAAAATTTTCATTAGTATTTTGTAGAGGTTCTTAGCAATCATGTCACTTAAATTCTCTATTAGATATCAATCGAAAACCAGTTAAAAATACAAATTAATACGACACCTACACCTAGTTCGTGCGTAAATTACATACCAAACCATGGCTAACCTGAAAATAGTCACGTGGCATATAGATCTTCAGGCATGTTGTCGATGTTTCTGTTTCACTACTTCTTTCAAGGTGGTTGTGATACTGCGTACCTACCTTAATGGTCTGAATAGTTAACAAATTATTATTGAAATAATAACACATTACTTAATTTACTTTCAGTCGTCCGACGATGATCAGAAAATGGCGGTCATTCGCAAAGCCTTCCAAATGTTCGACACCTCCAAATCAGGCTTTATCGAGACCGTCAAAATCGCTACCATCTTAAACACCATAGGTCAGTTATTCGACGAAGGCGAACTTAATAACCTCATCATAAAAAATGACCCAGATCGTTCCGGAAAAGTAAACTTCGATGGATTTGCTGAAATTGCCCAGCATTTCCTTGAAGAAGATGACGACGCAAACACTTTACAAGAACTTAAAGAAGCTTTCAGGTGGGGTATATTAGAAATAATATATAGTAAGGTTTCTAATTCTTTATTGTTTAGGTAATATTCACCTCAGCGGGAACGAGAAATCTCGCAAAATCTTAAGATTTTGATTAGGATTTGCGATAAACTTTAAAAATAATCCCGTTAGTAACACACTAAAAAAAAGCTATCCTTATTAGACACGTTCCCGAAAATTAAAAGAAAAAAATTAACCTCTTTATTTATATCAGTATGGATTAAGGGGAGTTATTTATAAATGGTTCCAAAATTATTTAAGTAATAGGCAGCAAAAACCAAAAATTGCTAACATTTTTTTAAAAAGAAATATAATAATGTTGGGGTACCACAAGGTAGCCTTTTAGGTTCATTATTGTTTATTCTTTATATAAATGATATTATGCCAAATGTTTTAAAACCAAGTTTTATTCAAATGTTTGCGGATGATACTTTATTGTATATAAAGGGTGAAAATATTCTTGATTGTACCTATAGAAATTTTAAATTTTGAATTAAAAAATATATCAAACTGGTTAAAGGTAAATACATTAAAATTTAATGTTTCTAAAACAAAATTTATGTTTATCGGAAATAACGTGAATAATATTGATATAAATATTTTTATTGATGATGAAAAATTAGAAATTATACACTCTTTTAAATATTTGGGAGTAATTTTAGATTCTATATTAAAATTTGAATTACTACATTTTGAAAATCTTGTATCTAAAATTGGAAAAAAAATTAATTATTTAAAAAGAATTAGTCAAAATTTAAGTTTATTTTCACGAAAAACAATTTACAACACTATAATTTTAACTCATTTTTTATATTGTTCACATTTTATACACAGCAAATGATGGGTCTTTAATAGACTCCAAGTTTTGCAAAATAAAGCTATGCATATAATTTAAAGGTGGATAAATATACGAAAAAAAATTTAATGTTAGAGAAACTTCAATGGTTAAATGTTAAAAATTTAGTATTTCTTTTGATCTGTTCTTTTATTTTTAAAATACAAAATAACTTACTACCTTCCCATTTAAAAGATTTTTAACTCAAAATTTTGAAAATTATAACTATTCAACCAGATATAAAAACGATTTGTGTCTAAGTAGGGTATCAAAACATTTAACATATAAATCGGTTTTTCATAAAGGATTAAGTGAGTATAAAAACTTGAATAATTCAATTAAATTTCAGAGTTCTTTAAAAAATTTTAAAAAGTCATTAAAAAATTATTTATCTAAAAATCAAAATAGTGACTGATAAATTTTTTTTTAATACTTCATAGATGATATTGTTAAATAATTTTCAAATATTTTGTAAAACTTGTTAAATTGTAGCACATCGCTAGATAAATCTTGTTACTACTACTACTACTACTACTACTACTACTACTACTACTACTACTACTACTACCACTACCACTACTACTACTACTACTACTACTACTACTACTACTACTATAGTTTTTATTGAAATTTTTGATACATAGAACCATTTGTTAAATGATAATCGTTGTCGCAAATTAAGTATAATATTATGTCAGTTTCAGCCAAATGTAAGTAGTAAACCATATACTATTTTGATGGTGTCCAGTTGTGTTTGGGAATCGCTTTTAGCCATTTTTTTCTATAAATCATAACTGGCCAGATTTTTAAAAGTAGATAAAGTTCCTTATCTTGTTTTTCGAAGCTATGGTAACTTGATTTGCACCCTGGAACACTGCCAGTTTTGTTTTCGTTCGACATTGTTTTTTGCAGTTAGGTTATTACAGACACCCATACGAAACGAATATTACAACGAAAACTAAAAACTTAAAATTTCCACTAAGGTTTATAGAAGGAAATACAAGAAAACGTCCCGGTTTATTAATTATCCAGTTAAAACAACATTAATATAATTTACACTATATTTAAAACATATTACACAAATTGTTTAACCAAAAAAAAGACAGATAAACTAAACAGACAGGTGCCGGTAACTGATCTATTTTTGCACTTGCGTGCATTTTGTTCCGCCACGTGATTCTGCAGGCAACCAGCATCGCCGTATTGTGCCTTGAATAGTCAAAAAGGGTGTATCTTACCTTTAATATTCCACAATTTGAACCACTTGGTAATACTAAGACGTGTGGTCATTTTATGAACACTTGCCCTAGGGAAACCACACATTATCAAAAATACAATATCACATAAATTTATTAACTCTATATACCATACCGATTTATAAACGCTATTCAATTAATGTCTCGCTAATAGCGTTTTAAGTAAAGTATTTTTCACAATAAATGGTTGACTCCGTTTAACTACCTGGGGCGTTTTGCAAGAGCTCGACCACAAAAATGCAAATAAACTGTGAGTCAGGGTCGGATTATAATTTGTAATTATAGCAGGTAATATTTAAGTATCTTGTGCTTGCGATAACATCTTTCAGTCTTTGTGTTTCTTAGTCCTACCCTGTAGTGTATTTGCTTGTTGATTGTGTATAACAATGGGATTAAACCGGTAGTTTTATTCCAGTCAATAAGTCGATACCATTTAGGGTGAAAAATACTTTATCTCTACAGGGTGTTCGAAAAATAGACGGATATATTTTAGAAGGTGATTCCTTGTTAAAAAATATGAAAAAAAGTTTCTATAAACATGGGTCCGGAAATGCAGGGTTTTCAAGATACAGGATGTTAAAAAAATAGAAATAAAAAATTAAAATATTAATTAAATTAAAAATACTTACTCGATGCTGTTGAAATTCGGCAATGATATTTGTTGTATTAAAAGGCTAATTTAGCCCTAAATAGATTAAAATTATTGAGTCCAGTGGCAGTGGCAGACATGCATGTAATGTATGCACGTGCCTATAGTAACTGTTATGCAGCGAGGCGCCTGTATGCAGAAGTGTTTCCCAATCGGCAACTTCCAGATAGTCAAACCTTTGAAAGCGTAGGCCGTAGATTACAGGAAAGAGGTAAATTTTCTTATTTCTTTTTTGTGATGTTTTTGACAATAATGTTATTTAGAAAGTTTTGCCGTTCCCACCAATGATAGAGGCCGGCCGAGGTCCATAAGAACGCCCGAGTTTGACGAGGCAGTTTTACGTGCCGTGGAACAAAATCCTGGTATCAGTACTAGGACCATAGCAACTAGATTAGGGCGTAATCATTCCAACAGCACTGTGTGGCAGGTTCTCTCCGAGCAACTCTTGTATCCCTATCATGTCCAACGTGTGCAAGCATTACTACCAAGAGATTTTCTTCCTCGTTTACAGTTTTGCCAATGGTACTACCAAGAGGTTAATAATAGGAATTTTAATAAAACCATACTTTTTACAGACGAAGCAGGATTTCGGCGGGATGGTATTGTTAATTACCATAACACTCACGTATGGAGTGACGTAAATCCCCATGCTTTCGTGCAGTGTCGCCACCAGGAACAATTTTCTTTAAATGTGTGGATGGGTATTGTTGGTAACAATTTAATTGGTCCTTTCTTTTTACCCTTAAGATTAAACGGCGAATCTTACTTAGAGTTTCTTCTACAGGAATTGCCCGTACTGCTAGAAGAAGTTCCTCAAACATACGTAACCAAATAACTTTTATGCACGATGGAGCTCCTCCTCATATTAGTAGACCTGTCAGAACTCATCTGAGTAACACCTTTGGTGAAAATTGGATTGGAGGAGGTGGACCAATTAACTGGCCACCTCGCTCCCCTGACTTAAATCCATTAAATTTTTATTTATGGGGACACCTTAAGACGATGGTTTACACTACTCCCATAGAAACAATAGAAGAACTAAGAAATAAAATCGTAAATGCTTGCGAAGAAATAAAAAATAGACCTCGAATTTTAGCTCGAGTTCGTCGTTCAATGATGCGTCGAGTGAGAAGGTGTACGGAAATGGATGGTGGACATTTCCAACAATTGTTGTAGTTTATGTTATGGTATTGGAAAAGTTGCAATAACATTCTTTCCTAGAAATGTTTTTTATTATTTGTGGTCCAATGCACTTGTGATTTATTTTAGTAGAAATTAATAAACCAATTTTGTCCAATGACATACAATAAAACGGTTTTTATTTTTTTTCTCGAAAATGAAGTGAGATAGGAAAAAAATACAAGAGGCAAAGAAGTTGTATCTTTAGATGCTTAATTAAACAAAAAATATTAAAGCTACAAAAAAGACAGTGGCGTAAATTTTTTTGATAATAATATTCGCTAAGGTGCCCCCCGGGACGCCACTGGACTCAATAATTTTAATCTATTTAGGGCTAAATTAGCCTCTTAATACAACAAATATTATTGCCAAATTTCAACAGCATCGAGTAAGTGTTTTTAATTTAATTAATAATTTCATTTTTTATTTCTATTTTTTTAACATCCTGTATCCTGAAAACCCTACATTTCCAGACCCATGTTTATAGAAACTTTTTTTCATATTTTTTAACAAGGAATCACCCTCTAAAATATCTCCGTCTATTTTTCGAACACCCTGTATAGTAATAATCGCGAGCTTTTTTACCAACATCAATGAGCTCAGGCTATAAAGCCATTCGATTGTTTTACTGAACTGCGCTTTTAAAAATAGACGCTTACTTTTTCTTCCTGATTGGGTTTAAAATTCGCTTTTTTTCTATTTCATGTGCTGATTATCCGGTAGATGATCGAACTTTTTTCACCTCTGAATAGATCGCAAATGCCTAAAGGGTTTATTATTAATCAGTGGCACGTGCGTAGTGCATTTTTAATAAAGGAAAAGATCATAATATTGGTAGATCATATTTTATACAGTAAATATAGAATACCATTATGTTATTTATGAAAAAAAAAGTATTTTTAGTTAAAATAATTTGTTATGTTGCCAAAACTATTTATCAAGGATTACGATTTTTTTGGATTATTAGAGATTTACTTTGTCAGAACAGAAATTATGAGCAAATAAATAAAAAGTTTCATAATAATACTACGCTAACACTAAGCGCCTCAGGTTATAAAAATGCTCGGTCAATAATGGCTCACTTCTCACCCTAGGTATATAATGTACTATTATATAGCATTAAGTAAACGTATAATAAGCAGGGAGCTTTTAGAAATCTGCGCGGAAAGAGAGGCGCACATACTCTTAGTTACTGCTCTATTATTTAAGTCTGAATAAATATTCTGTAACTTTTACATAATAAATGCTGTGTTGGATTGTAGATTGTACGACAGGGAAGGCAACGGATACATTACAACAGGCACTCTCAAAGAAATTTTGGGCGCTCTGGATGATAATTTATCCAGCAGAGATTTGGACGGCATCATCGCTGAAATTGATACAGATGGTTCCGGAACTGTTGACTTTGATGGTAAGTATAGAAATAAATGTACAGGGTGTCTTCAATTTAAGTCTATCATTAGAATCTTGGGAACTATAAATATAATTTTTATATTTGAATTCATTAGTAACAGAGTTAAGTTCCCTGTCACTTATATACAAGGTACAAAAATTACGTCACTCTTAACGAAAAACAATATTTTTAAATATAAAAATGATGGCTTTTGTCGTTTTTGAGAACATCATTCTTAACATACTTAACATACTTGAAATATTCAACATACTCAACATAGGTAGCAGCGATAATGATTCCTTAGCGGTCTGTATCTTGGAGACATCGATGTAGTTGGCAGTTGTATTCTCTGACTATTTTTAAAAACTGTCCTGAATAAGAACCTATTAGTTATACATACTAATAATAAAAATATAAAGTGCCACAAGATTAAGAAACTTCATATTTAAATATCAGCTAACAAATATTGCTTTACTCCTAAGAAATAATTTGTTAATTTGTTAATGTTGAATGCTTATCTTATTATTTAATCGGGGGCTTTAATAATTATACTTATTTCTTAACTATTAAAATAAATTTTGTTAACAAACATTTTATTTAAAATAAAACATCGATATCATGATATGTAAGGGGATAGAGATATTAATTATTTATTAACTTTATCTCAATCTCAAAGGAATCTTGCGCAAATAAATCCGTTTGTTAAGTGTAACCAAACTTTTCCCTCAGTGTAGTAACGTCATCCCATTATCAGCGCAATATTCTTTATTTGCACTGAATATAATGGTATCCTTGTTTCGATAAGTTATATACAGTGTGACCAGTAATGTCCGAATCATATGTGATTTTTTTTTATTAATAACTTTATTCGAAATTTGACTTTGGCATCAAGTTCCGCTTTGATCGAGATGAAAATTAAGCAAAAAAATAGTAGTCACGTGACTCGCATTATTTGTCAAATTTTAATTATTTCCAAAAAACAATTCAAAAGTGGGGTTATTTCTGAAAGTATCGAAAAAAGTTATTAGAAAAAGTTTTTTTTAAATGCAGTTTCTAGCCTACGTGCAAAATTTCAGCTGCATAGCATAATTTTGATTTGTTACCCATATTTTGTAAATTGCACCACTTTTCCAAAATAAGACTAAACGCAACCTACATAAAACTTCTTAGTTTTGACAATGTTTTATTTCAGATACATTTTCTTTAAAGTACCGCCATATTAAATGTGTGTTTTTCTACAAAATCAAAATTGTGCTAATAAAATTGACCAAATGCGACCAGCATGTGATGCAAAGTTTATTTGTTTTTGACCCTGTATAAGGTAAATTTAGTGGTGGGTAAAAAATTAAAATGATCTTATGCAACTGAAATTTTGCATGTTGGCTAGAAACTGCATTTAAAAAACTTTTTCCAATAACTGTTCTCGATATTTTCAGAAATAACCCCACTTTTGAATTATTTTTTGAAAAAAATTGAAATTTGACAGATAATACGAATCACGTGACTGCTATTTTTTTGCTTAATTTTTATCTCGATCAAAGCAGAACTTGATGCCAAAGCCAAATTTCGAATAAAGTTGTTATTAATAAAAAAAATCCCATATGATGCAGACTTCACTGGTCACACTGTAGAAAAGAGGAGACAAACTCGAGATATCATTCAGGTAGATGCCGAAGGGTCGACCATCAACCCCAATCTCTGCGATTGTGCGACCATTACTTATAACAAACAAAATAATATGTTTCTTATCAGGCTGGATATAGCTGATTCAAAAAATTTATTAGAAAAGCCGAAAAATGGTAACGAAAAATAATTCCAATTTTCAGGAAAAAGTATGAGAAAAGAATCAAATATTAAAAAGCCCAAAATAGATTCCCGTCATCTTTATGTCGGACGGGACGCTCCGAACTAATGCAAATTGAATTCTGAAAATGACTTATTTGACAGAATTTGTCCTCAATTTATAGTTTATCTGAAATGTAAATAACTCTTTTTACTTTATCGTCAGTTTCCGGTGGTATAAATAAATTTTTTAAGTTATTTATAGAGCGATGTTTTTTATAGAATGTAATTATTTTTCTAACCACCTAAAAATTTCTTGTATTTCATCTAACCCTGTTAGATATTAAATACAGATTCACATTGCAAGGTAGGCTACTAAGAAAGTAAAAGGCCTTTCTATCGATTGGATGTCACTACCTGCAGACCGGTTTCGAACTATTTTGTTATCGTCAGTACATGGTAGATGTTCATACCTTCACTGAAAAAATAATTTATTTAATCTAAATAAAAATGGAGTTTGCCGAAACATATTAATTATTTCCTATTGTCTGGACAAATATTTATTTGAAAATATGGCTAAACTTATTTGATGATTGATAGCAAAATTTATTATATTTAAACAATATTAATTGATTTAAATAAATTATTTATTACGCTCGACAATATATGGTATTTCATTAAAATAAATATTTGTTTGATGAAGTAAATAAGTTTATAGTAAATAGTTATTTATTTCTATCGGCAACAAATTCATTTTTTTTTTTTTAATTATTTATTTGTCAGCAAGCTCGCAGTATTTAAATCAAACAATAAGTTGTTATCTATAATTCATATATATTTTTATTAAATAAATACTAATTTCAAATAATAGAATATTTGTTTTTCCAAATAATTTTGTAAATTATTGCTATGAAATCCTCAGGTGCTATCAAATTTGAGTATCAAAATTTGATCACTAATGGGAGGGAGCAAATAAAGCTGTATGCTAAAGATTCTCTGTTTATTATAAAAAAATATAATAATACTTATGACAGAAACCAAAAACTTTTCAAAAATAATGAAATGTTGGTTTAAAGTGTGTTTTAATAAATTCGGCAGCAGTTAATGTAAATATATGGAGCCATTTTGCTCGTTTTATAAGGTGCAGAATATATATAATATGGAAACATAAAACATAAGAATATGAGTATTTAGAAATATTATAGTTTTTTAAATTTTAATATAATTTAAGTTTTATTCTACATAATATCGATTTATCGCAATTTAACCCAAACTTTTTGCTTAAATTCACCTCTTCCACTTATGTCCGTTTTGATTTATTATTTTATTATTAAATATTAAAAAAACCTTTTTACTATCAAAATAAGGCCACAGGTGGCCAAGATTTTGGTTTAAAACCCAATTTTGAATATAGAAATACAAAAGGAATGAGGGAAGAATGGTGAGCCCAATTATGATCAGTATTTATACAGCTTATTCCAAGAAAAATACAGGAGATTGGAGTAGTCGGTAGCGCAAAATATATAACACCCTGTATACTACCTCTGATAATTTTGACATTTTCTTGTTGGGATTCCAAAAACTAAGTGTAGATACCAAATTGGAAAGATTTATCTCGGAAAATGTGACAAAAAAAAATTAAAACTGACAATATTATTGAACGCATGTTTATAAGTATTTTTTTCCCATCTTAGGGAGCACTATCACTCCTATAAATATCTACGCAATATTCATGAACACCCTGTATAGTGTATAGACTTTAGTGCCATCTCTTAGTTATCCCATGGACACCCGTTTAAGCCTTGAATCATGATTATGGAGGGCTTTAGGTTAGGAGTCCGATCGCAATACATTGGTTTCGGGCAAAGTTTTGGATCGGTAAAACAGCTTTAAAAATGGCCGTCAGGGGCGCATGTGTTCCTTTAAATCTGTAAAATGCATGGGTTCTTATGGGATAATCAACTGTTTTATTGAATTTAGTTAACTAAACCCCTCTACAGGCTGAGATATGTATACCGGGTGTCCACGGAAGGTGGCTCGCCCCTCTAACTTTTTTGTTTTTTAAGATAATGAAATAAAATTCGGGGGATTTGTATACGACATAAAACTGCATTTTTTGACAGGTGACTAAACATTATGGAACTTCCGGTTTAACCGGAAGTGACATAAACTTTCTATTTTTAAATGTGACGCCTGGTATATTTTTACTTTTTTTGACTCCATATGACATTCTAAATACAACGATGTGTCACTTGTCACTTTTTGTCACCAAGAAAATATTTTTTTTCCAAATTTATTGTTTTATCTAGAGGGCTATGAATACCTTAAAATCACTTATTTCAGTTCTTTAATCTTGGGAAAAATACAATTTTACTATTTTTGGTCCAATGCTATGTGCTATGTAAAATTTAATCTTTAAAGTTGTATAACTCATTTTTTTTAAATGGCAACATGGTGGCTCGTCGGGTTAAGAAAAAAGAGGATTTTATTACGATTATTTTGATACCATACACTATTAGGTTTTAGAAAAGCTGCCATTAAAAAACTTTAAAAAGATAACTTCGAACTTACCTAAAATAAAGTATCTTTTAAGAATAAATTTGGATTTAAATGCATCAAGTAGCCTGTCACCAGCAAAACTGATAAAACAAAATCATGCCTTGAAGAAAATTAACATGCCGACAGCTTCTGCCAAAGTAAATTAGTTTGTTATTTAAAAAACATGGAAAATACTAGTTTTACAAGTAGTGAAAAGGTTGATATGTTATTAGTGTTTGGAGAATGTAGAAATAATTCAACCGATGCTGCACTACTTTACGCACAAAGATATTTTAATCGGCGTCATCCCATCCGACACTATTAGGTACCCAAAACTGGTTCCGTGAATGCAAAATGAGCCTGACAATAATAACATATCAACTTTTTCACTCCTTGTAAAACTATTATTTTCCATGTTTGTTAAACAACAAACCAATAATTTACTTTGGCAGAAGCTGTTGGTATTTTAATTTTCTTCAAGGCATGATTTTGTTTTATTAGTTTTGCTGGTCACAGGCTACTTAATGCATTTAAATCTAAATTTATTCTCAAGTTAACGCTTTAAAGTTTTTTAATGGCAGCTTTTCTAAAACCTAATAGTGTATGGTATCAAAATAAAATCCTCTTTTTTCTTAACCCGATGAGACACCATGTTGCCATTTAAAAAAAATGAGTTATACAACTTTAAAGATTAAATTTTACATAGCACATAGCATTGGACCAAAAATAGTAAAATTGTATTTTTTCCAAGATTAAAGAACTGAAATAAGTGATTTTAAGGTATTTATAGCTCTCTAGATAAAACGATAAATTTGGAAAAAAAATATTTTTTTAGTAACAAAAAGTGACAAGTGACACATCGTTGTATTTAGAAAGTCATATGGAGTCGAAAAAAGTAAAAATATACCAGGCGTCCCGTTTAAAAATCAAAAGTTTATTTCACTTCCGGTTAAACCGGAAGTTCCATAATGTTGAGTCACCTGTCAAAAAATGCAGTTTTATGTCGTATACAAATCCCCCAAATTTTATTCCATTATCTTGAAAAACAAAAAAGTTAGAGGGGCGAACCACCTTCCGTGGACACCCAGTATATTATATCTAATAAAGCTTATTTTATTAATTATTGGATAAAAATACCGCTGACGTCTATCAAAACCTGTAAAAAGTCAAACACTTGACGATCACTGCGCCGCGACCGCGAAACAGCGAACTAACTACTAAACAGGGACGTAAATTTAAAGAACAGCCATTTTCGATCGGACTCCTTCCTAAAGCCCTCCATAATCATGATACAAAGATTAAGGTTGAATGCTCAACGTCATTCAATCGATTGCCAACCTATAACCTATTTCGCGTTGATTTTTTGAGTTTATTATTTTAATAACTAACATTTAAAGAAAATCAATATCGTCGATACATTATTTAGGTAGTACATATTTGATATATTACAAAAATATCAATTTATTTCATTGCTACTTTTGGGAGAATTGTATAGTGAAAGAACAATGAGTGACAATGACATAATAAAATTTAAAAAAATCTTACCCGATATTTTTCGCTATACAATTCTCCTAAAATAAGTTATGAAATTCCTTGGTATTTATTAAATATGTCAATTATTACCTTTAGAATATCAAGTCGATACTGATTTTCTTTAAATTTTGTATAAAAGCTAGAAAAAAATAACTAAATCTCCGCGAAATAGGTTATAGGTTGGCAAGCATGTTGATACTCCCACCTTAACAAGATACGATCTTTAGGCTGGATCCACATACATCCGTGATACGCATCCGTTGTGTACCACATGATTAATATGTACCAATGAAATTTTAGGGAATAAAATTTCATTGGTTCATATTAATCATGTGGTACACAACGGATGCGTATCACGGATGTATGTGGATCCAGCCTTACAGTCTGTGACCTCACGTGGTGAGTATGTAGCCATAGAAACACTTTGTGATTTTCATTGAGTTTTCATGGTTTCGGATATAAATTTTAATCACCACATGACGTCAGAGCCTCTGAATAGCATAATCTGGTAATCTTGGTAACATGGTCTTGAAGTCAGTATTTGACCACCTTAAATTGTGCGTGCTTCGAAGGGGGGATGAATCAGCGCAAGAACATTGATTATAATATAAATATTCCCACTATAAAAATAGCGCGAAAATTTTAATAAGCAGTAAGACTGGCAGCAATTAGCTTTTATAAATTAGTATTACAATATAGTATAGGAATGTTATTTTTGTTTCAGAATTTATGGAAATGATGACTGGAGACTAAAGATTGACATCAAAAATTTTGTTAAGTTAAATAATCTAATTATTATTTATTACTATTATGTAAATATTAAAGGTATTCTAAGACATATCTCATCTACATGGTTAAAAGACAAAGATTCCACAAACGTACAAAGAAAATAAAAGTGTTATGAAAATTTTTGAATTTATTGTTTTATTTCATTCTTCATCTATAAATTCTTTAAGAAAAGATAGAAAGAGGTTTTTGAGAGTATCTACACATAACAAGGTTCTATTTTATTTATTTATTTATTTACGTACATGCCTCACACATTGTGACAAACCCAACTACAAGGCACGACTAAAAATGTATATATAGGAGAAATCCGGCCATGATGGCATACTTTTCTTAAATTGGCTATATTTTGAATATGAGTTAAATCTTTATAAATAAATATCGTTATGCGGACATACATAAAACATTTACTAAAACTAAAATAAATATGCTAAAAGCAAGAGCAGGTCAGAAAATATATATATTTTTTTTGTGTGAAGTATGCCATCATATACAGATATTCGGCTATGATGGCAAATATGTTATTTTTTAATGTTAAACATTTATATTTTGTACTGGTTTGGTTCAATAAAACATCGTTTTTTAACGTATTTATTCAAATAGGGAATAATATTATAACTTTAATTTAAATTATTATAAACAAAGTTCACAAATAAACTGTTTCATTTTCCTACTGACCCGTGATGCACATTCAGTGTGGCACCACAATCTGCAGTTTTGGCAGCGTATCCAAAATTCATGCGATCGTAAGTGAGAATAGAGGGAGTTACAATATAATATGCAAGCCGGATCGTCATCATCGATGTCTTCGTTATTATCACCACGCATATCGTCTTCGCTATCATCAAATAACTCCACTCTTCTTTTAACTTTTCTTGCTAATTTTTTTCTTTCTTTTTCTCTATTTTCAATTTCTTTTTGCTGCATCAATGTAATTTCTGGGGTAGAATTTATAATGCCCTGAGTTCCTTTTTTAATTTTTCTTTTTTGCAAATAACACTTGTGGCTACATGTTTTCGGCCGACCACGATTGTCGACCTTTGTGACCCGCCATAGGTGGAGCCACGGCTTATCTGTAAAAAAATTCTGCTATTTCTACTGTTTATTTAAAACAGTTACACAAAAAATATCTTGCTTCACATCATACCCTGCCGCCATGTATGCCATCATATCCGAAAATGCACCAGTTTACAAAATCTAGAAATGACAAAAATGTAAGCAAATTTAAACCTTTTCTATAAAGCAATTTTAAGGTTATAATAAAATTTTATACTACGTTTATCATAGATATTCCTTATTTATTTCATTCCCCAAACTATTAAACAGAAAGTTACTTATCGGCAAAATTTTTTTTTTTCACTAAAAACACTTTTTGGCCTTTAAATTTTACTAATTGGTCAGCACTCTAACCAAGTGCGAGGATTATAGTTAAACTTTTAATTAACGTGTTGTTGGTTGCCTTCGCTGTTTCCCAAGCGTGTTAATACGCAAAAATGTAATAGTGTGCCATCATAGCTAGTATGCCATCATGGCCGGATTTCCCCTAATATAATATTTAAATAAAAAATTAACAAAAATTAAAAGGTACTAAAATAATATACACAATACCACTAACCACCCTTAGATAATAACAAAAAAAAGAATTATTAGAGATTCAAAAATTCAAAATCTATACCAATTTCAATGCTTTAGAAGGCGACATAGTTGTGATTGTAACTTTGGCTTTTATTGCTTTAAGGGCACGCTGCATATTTTCTTCAGACCATGAAGAACGCTTACTTTTTCTCTTATATCTTTCACGAGGCATCTTAAACAAGTAACATTCATAGTAGTTCAATATCGACCACTGTTGGCTAATATCGATCACAGTGGTCGGGTTTGTTCGTTTACCTTGTCCCCTCTTACGATCTCACAATTCTTACAGGGTTATCCAAAAGTGCTTGGTCGATATTCGACGACTTTCCCCTATTATATGACAGGCGCGGCCCGTGAGTTTTTTTTCAGGTGGGGCAAATTTTGATGGCAGTAACGTAACAAGCAAAGTACATGTTTGAAGGTGGTAGACAATGAAGTAATATCAATAAAGTTACCTTGTCGGACTTCCATTGTCTTTATTTTGTTACTTAACACAACGTTTCTGTTGGTTAGTATCTCTAACCGTTTTCAAGTGTAAACTTAACTAAACTGAACTGTAAACAGCAAACTTAACTAAACTGAACTGTAAACAGTTTACACTTGAAAACGGTCAGAGATACTAACTAACCGAAAGGTTGTGTTAAGTAACAAAATTAAGACAGTGTAAGTCCGGCAAGGTAATTTTTTTGAAGCAAAAGTACAGTTTAGTTTATAGTTCAGCCAAGGAATAATAAAACTGTAATATTTCTTGGAATGTTAAAGACATTGTTCTTTAATACAAGTCGCAACTATACAAGTCAGAAACACAAACATAAACGAACTGCATAAAGGGGTTAACGGCATACAGGCGATTCGGCATCGGCATACCTAATGATCTAATGAAACAAAAGTGTTTATGCAAATATTGTAAATACAATCCGTATAATAGTATTGAATATACTACTGGGTGCGTATATACGGGTATATTTCATGAAAAATAAACGCGACATGCGACATGCACATAAATAACACGGCGGTGAAGTGTAAACAAACATCCGAGCAGCACAGGATCGATGACATCATCTGCTAAGTGTTAATATTGTTTTGTATTGGGTTTCGGCCTTTATTATTATATTTGTTGATATTAAGATATGGCCGGGAGAGAGAACAGTTATAGTATAGTAGTTAGTATTGAATCGGCCAGTACCTACTTTCATGTTACGGGATCTCCCAAAAGCCACAGCTGCACACAAGCGGCGTCGGCTTTATCAGGATGTTTATTTAAACCAAATATTATTACTATTTAAATATTATACTGTGTGTTTGAATTTTAAATATACCTTTATTTGGACATAATAAAAAGTAGATTATCTTTATTATTGTTCTATATTCTTACATTATAGTTATTAATGATACTAGTTCGATGAACACTATAATGAAACATGCGCAACGTTAAACCACGAGGCGTCAGCCGAGTGGTTTAATTGCACAAGTTTCATTAGCAAAGTTCATATCGAACGTGTTTCATTCAAAATTTAATCTACGACATTCATTTCATTGATATCAGATAACGTTTTCGTAATTTTTAAAATTTTCAGGTGTCCATATTAGTTGGTATCATGGTAACCGCATTTTTGATTGTTTCAATTTCGATAAAATTGGAAAAAAATAAACAGTGAATGTCGCTGAAACAAAGCGAAATAGCCCGGCGGTCTTGGCGTATTACACAGAAAGTCGGGGGAGAATGGATATACCAATCCATAACATTTCATAGCCGACTTAAGATTTAGACATTTCATGAACAAAGAGTACAAGGACCAGCAGGTAAATGGCTGTGTATAGCTAAAGAAATAATTTTGTCGCTATTTTTGAAAAGGTGGTTTTGAGCTCTCTTCAATATGTACTAATATACAGATTATCCTATATTTTTTATTTTAACAAAACAGTCAAATTTACACATTTCTAAGTATAATTTACACATTTCTAAGTATAATAATTTAATTATTATTTCAAACTAACTCGGAGCATCCATGCCGTCATAATAACGCATGATAGCAGCACGTTACATACTCACAAACTCACAGATAGGAGTAATCTGTGCTGTGGCATAATGGTTTCCTTCTCGCCACTGTATGTGGTAGGTATTTTCAATACGCATTATGATACTTGCGTAAGATGCAAGATCTGTGAATTTTTAATTTAGTAATTAGTTTTTCTTTGTCTAACACAAAGTTTTGCTTGCTATAATAATTATAATTCACGGAGCGGTTTGACTGCGTTTCCATAAATGCCTATTGAACCTATAGACAATTTACCTTTAGATAAGCAAATACTAATCACGAAAGTGGCAGATTTATGGCCTCGCGCATGTAAACAAAGCCAGACACTACTATTAGACATGCGCTCTGCAACATTATTGTTTGACGAATGGAAAAATAGACAGGTCCGGGCTTTAAAATTTAAATTATTCCCAGAAAATTGGACTTTCTTCTCAATTTGTTGGGAAAAAAGGTGGTGATTTCTGGCATTTTTAGAAGTAGCAAACCTATCAGATTTTAAGGATAGAAAATTGTTTTTAAAGTTTTTTTTTTAAATTTGTTTAAAAATGATTCGTCGTTGTGTTTTTAGTTCGAAAAGGAAGAAAACAATAACAAGTGAGTTAAACTAGTCTTATAAAATCTAATATAAAAAGCAAACAAAACCAGTAAAATAATAAATATATCTCTTCGATGTTATCACGGACCTAAGCTCAAGTCAAATATTATTTGGTATATAATATTAACTTGTATTGATTTTTAAAATTTGGAAAAATTTTGGGTACGTGTAAAACATTTTCAAGCAACATTTCTTGTTCAAGAATTTAAATAGTGTTTGCTCGAAAACTTGACCCGTGGAATACTGGTTTTATTAAAAGCTTAATGTCGGGGTGTACAGATTTTAACCAAAAAATTTACCAACTAGCAACTTTGACTGAATTAATTTTCTCACAATCAGACACAATTCATTAAACCACACAAAAACTAGAAATCCGTAAATATTAAACACCCACAATCCACAATAGCCGAGACGGTTCTGAAGTGTATTTTGAGCATGTCGCTAAAGTAGGACAGGCCGTTAAAACGAGGTTTGTGCGCATGCCCGAAGGTGCCCAGAGGGAAGGCAGCTGACCGGCGTGTCATGCGCTGGGACGTATTTTTTCACCCATAAAACGTAACTTTTGTTTGCGCAGGAGATAAGCTGTACGTCTAAAGGTAAATAATTGTCTATGATTGAACCGTCTTCGACCGAGCACGAAACCGCCCGAGATCAGGCGAAGTCGACGGCCGGCGAGCACGTATGTTTGTTTCGCTCTTAGTTTCCAATTCATTTATGTAATATTCTATTTGATATAAACCCAAAAATATTGTCTATATTGGGGAGTTTTCGCATGACACTTACACTTTGGAACTTTCGCATTTTTTGAAGGATAATCATTTTTATTTGTTTTGAAAACTAATTAATTAGGTGGGTCATTGACCAAAGAATCTTATGGACAAGCCGCTTATATTATATCGTCGCTCGCATTACGTAGGGGCCTATCTCGGTTTTTGTAGTTTTTCTGTAGAGCGATTTAAAGAAATCAATGGTGCTTATTTTGGATACAGCATTGACAGCAATTTTTTATTTAGGTTTATTTTTTTACAGTTTCCTACACTGAGAAAATCTCCAGCAAAAACAACTTTACTGATGTATTTTTGGCTATCCCAGCTAAAATATTTGCCAAAGTTGCAAATTGACTTGCTTGTAGCAGTAAAATAAGGTTTACTGATGTCTTTCTATTGATTTTAATAAGTACTTTGCTGTTGGTAATAAATATTTTCTTAAATATTTCGCAATAGCAAAATACGTAATTGTAAGAGCAAAAAACTTTTTCAAAAGAATTTTTATTTATCCTGAGAAAAAATGTTGCTGCCCCAGCAAAGAAAATTTATTAGATCCGGTATTCGGGTGTTTCCGTGTCGCCATTCGGTGTCGTTAAGAGCCAGTTTCGAGTATTTCAGCCCGTCCGAGCCTGTTGTCGCGCCGTTCGCGCATCATTTCGCTAAGTTTAGAGTTGAGGGAGAGGGTGAGGCTCATAGCCTTACAAAATTATTTGTTTTTTTTTGTTTGTGACCTGCGGCTAGCTGTATTATTTTGATGGAGTACAAAAAAAGTTGAAAGTTTAGAGGCCACCTTTAAATTAAGAAGAAGACTATACGTTAATGCAAATTTGGGAACATTTTTTGATGATTTTCCATTTTCATGTCCTTATTGTAGTTAAACACAAGCATTAAATTGGTAAGTTTTGTTTGTATAATCTTACACATAATATACTTGTTTTTGTTTATTTTTATGCATATTTCGGTAAATCATTTATTTGTGTATTTTTAGAGAGAGGCAGTTTTTAACAAAAGGTTTCCTGATTGTATTGACGTCATATAATATACTAGTAGAAAGTTTGTGCAGGAATAATAGCAAAGTTGAAAGAACGAAAAATCAGCGGATACGGCCTTGAAGAGAATATTGGTAAGTTAAAACGTTTCATTTTGTATATAAAATGTTTGCCTATTAAACAGGTCTTATAATAATAATTGTAATTGAAAACTAATGAAATAATTATTTTTAGACATTACTGCTAAGGGACTACTGATGTTACTATATTTATTGAGCCCCATAACCATTAAAAGTGCCAGAAAAGGTTCTATGGAGACCAAGCAGGAGTGAGGTGCAAGAAAGCTTGTTCTTTAACGCAGAGGTAAATATTAACTACTATTCGCTATGCTTGAACTAAGAATCATACATACATACCTAACCTTATACCGTGCGAGCAAAAATTATTTGCATCAAAGAGGGCCTTGCATCTAAGGACGTAATGCTTAGCGGTATCAATTAATCAGTTATTCAATCATCTTTGACAGCCGTTACGCGTAATTTTATCTAAACCAAGCCCTACGTTTTTTAATCCAAGCCCTCTTTGATGCAAATAATTTTTGCTCGCACGGTAGTAACCTGAATCAATGATCTAGGTAGCAGATCATTGACCTGAATGCTTAATGGGAGGCTTAACTGGTAGTAGTGTCAACTTTTTTTTGACATTTTGAAGTCGGAACTTTTTAGTAAAATTTAATAATTGCAGTCGTGCTAGTCGTGCATACATTGGTGTTACAATGACAAACACCGATAAGTTGTCTTATTCTTGACTTCGCTTGGTTTCTCCCTGGTCCTTCATTTCCAGAATTTTTGATTACCCCTACTATAAATATTTAATCAACATTCTCCGTTCCAGAATGATCATCTCACAAAAAAAATAAACGGAAAATGTGAGAAGCTACAACTGTTTAACCTAACTGTTCAGCAGTTCGGAGTTATAGTGGAAAACCTTGCCTCTCCAAGATATATTATAGTTGTATCAGTGCTGTATCATTATTATTATTATTATTATTATTATTATTATTATTATTATTATTATTATTATTATTATTATTATTATTAGGTGCATATAGTCCTGTTTTTGTTATTTTATGTTATAAATAAGTTTCTATAAATTCTTTTTCTTTTATAGCCTGGTAGAGTATAATTATTTTTTCCTCATTTTTTATAAAAAAAGGTTTGTAAAATGAAACTTTTATTATTGTTAATTATTAGGTGCTTTATATTCCTGTTGTTTAATGTTATGTGTTAACTTATAACGTTCATATAAATCGTTTTTTGCATAACCTGTATTAATATTTGGTTCTTGTCGTATTTTTTTTATATAAAAAAATATTTATTTCATTTAGCTTTATATTTATTATATTTAAACCTTATCCTCACAGCAACTACATGCTTAATGTACTCTATTTTATTAGCCCCTAAATTGTCTTTTTTATTGCAGCAAATTTTATTTTGTTTTTACCCTGGATGAAAGTGCGCCTGTGTCACAAATTCGAGTACATGTACGGGAACCTTGAACATTGTAAGAAATACATCAAAGTCGAAATCAAAAAGTGCAACTGCTTTAAATTTTACATTATGTATTTCTTACAGTTTTTAAGATTCCCATACTAGCAATCGAATTTGTGACACAGGCGCACTTTAACCCATGGTAAAAACAAAAAAAAAATTGCTGCAATAAAAAAAAACTTTTTAAGGGTAAGAAAGCACCCTCTTGTGCTAGCTATATAATTTTATTGTAGAAGGAGAGACATTTTTTGTTATTAGAAAAAGTATTTTTACCAACAGCAAAAGATTTTTAAGGTACAAGAAAGATCCTTTCTACTGCAAGAGAGACGTTTTTTTACTATATAAAAAAATTTCACCACTGTAGCAGAAATTTGTTGTTTCAGTAGCAAAGAATTTTAGTTACATTATATAGTTTTATACGTACAGCAACGTTACTTTTTAGATATAGCAGAATTACTTTATAGCTATAACAGAATTATTCTTGCAAAGTAGCTTTATTACCACAGCAAAGTATGTCCAGCAGAGTGCATTCTCCTGGTACAGTAATGTGCTTGGCTGTCCCCCATTTAGCAAAATATTTTAGCTATGGTTGCTAAAATATTCGCTAGGAATGAAAAGAGATTTTCTCAGTGTAGATAACTCAATCTAGAATAATGAGACATAATAATTTTTAATGAAGTTTTATGGGTTTTGTAAAAAATAAATAATAATCAAGATATGCCCTTTCGTAAAAACAATAACAAATTCTGATTTGTACATGAAATAAGATAGGCCCCTGTGATATTAATAAAACATTTTGTTTTCAAAGAAAAGGGAGCGAAATTTTTAAACTTTAAACATCTTTATTTTATAAAAACGGTAAAAAAAAATTCTAAACATATAATTTCAAAAGAATTAAAAACAGCTAGTGTAATATTTAATTATTTATTCTCTAGAGGTATAACAAATTAAAAATGGGATTGGTATTTATTTTATTTTTTACGAATTGTCTTTTATGTGTTAAATAAAAAACAATAAAGTACTGTTCATCCTTTAAAAATATTTTATAACGTAAAGGAATATGTTGAGATTCGCCCAGTAAGACCCATACAAAAAATATAGCATTGGGGCCAATCTTAAATTTGGTCTTTACGTAAAAGTATTTTTATCGATAATTTAAGATAGGCCTGACTATAATAATACTATAAAACAAAAACCATGTAGTATTGAGATATGCCAGTTTGTCATAACGTTAAAGCAGTCTTTCCCTGACTTTATATGGGTATAACTCATTTTTGCCAAAAATCGAGATAGGCCCCTACGTAATGCGAGCGACGATATGTAAGGTTAGAGTGGCAGACCTCTGGCATTGACTAAACAGTCACACGTACTCCTGTAAGGACCGTTGTGGTACCACACGTGTTCCGCGGAACCTATCCGCATCAGGTTCCTGATGGTTAACGCGACGTGGATCGTAGAAGAATCTTGACAGTTATATGTAAAGAAAACTTCTAAAACTCGCGAGAAAACGTTTGGACGTTTGCATTTTAGGTATTGCCGGCATGTATAAAGAAAATAAAGTGTTTATCTTGCACTGTGATCATTGCTTTTGACAGTTGCCGCTTAATTTACTACGTACCCACATATTTTTTTTTAAAATTTTGATAAGGTAAAAACAAGAATTGATTAACGAACTATTTTATAAAGGCGAGATATTTTTAAAACTTAAAACTATCCATCGGTGTTCGTTTACGAAAAACTTATTTGTCGGTAATTTAGGCGGCTAATGATCCGACAAAACTGACAACACGATTTTTTCTCACTTTGATACAAATTTTAATATAAGGGGAAGCAAGATCGTTCTGATAATCTTGCCCAAAGTATTGTTAGGGCAAAGCAGAACATTAGCATTACAATATTGAATAATATTAAATACACTCCAGAACCGGCTCGATGCCATTTTTCTTATTGCGTTTTCTATATGGATTTCGTCTTAGGTATATTCTTTTGCTATTGTGGGTGCTTGTTTGAAACCGATTTCCAGTTTTTGTGTAGTGACTTCTGTTTGTGCTTAGCTTAGCAACTCGGTTTGGAATTTCTTCTTCTTTTAAAGAGGATATAGATCGGATAGCAGCACAACGCAGATGGACAGGGATGGCAACTTGTAGCATCCCCAGGCAATTGTGGCCTCTAATTGACGGAAGGAAAACCGCAGTGCTATTACAACACAGTCGGAAGGACCTAAGAAACATCACTGCCGTAGTCACCGGACATTGCCTGTTTGGTAGACACGCTGAACGTATGTAATATACAAATACCAACTAACGACTTCTGTAGAAGTTGCAGAGATAAAAAAGAGGAGGAAAGTATTCAGCATTTCTTGTGTGAATGCCCTGGCCTCGCTAGAAGAACGTTCAATGCCCTAGGCGAACCATTTTTTAATGATCTGGAGGAAGTGAGCAGATTGCAACTTGGTCGACTCACGAAGTTTATTAACAGCAGTGGCTGGTTTGAATGAGCTGTCAAGATTCTTCTACGATCTACGTCACGTCGCGTTAACCATCAGGAAGCTGATGCGGATAGGTTCCGCGGAACACGTGTGGTACCACAACGGTCCTACAGGACTACGTGTGACTGTTTGGTCAATGCCAGAGGTCTGCCACTCTAACCTAACCTAACCTAGGTATATTCTTTGCTATTGTGGGTTTGTTTGATACCGATTTCCCGTTTTTGTGTAGTGACTTCTGTTTGCGCTTAGCTTAGCGACTCGGTTTGGAATTTAAACAATGACCACTGAAGAACATGATCTAATACAACAGGTTTGTCAAGACATAGTTTGTATTGATAGCTGATTTTTTATTTACCCATATTAAATAAATTACCGGTGTATCAAACCCGCTTTAGTGATATATCAATTCCAGATTTGCTAGAACAGTGTTTTTATTGAGTAATAGATGTGTTTTGGACTTCCATTGCCTTTAGTTTTTCATATCACAACGTTTCAACTGGTAAGTATCTCCAGTCGTCTTCAGGTGAATACTAAACAAGTTACAAAGCTACGAGCCTATTTATACTACCTAGGAGGGCGGAGGGGGCGGAGCTAGTGACGTATCATTGGGTGCAGTCGTGAGTCATCTGCTTACGTCACCATGATTATTCATCTGCTTACGTCATCACGTTTGTATCACTACTCGATCTGAGCCTACACCTATTTAACAAGGGCTTCCAAATGTTTCTAATATCTGCAGAAGATTTACTGAAACAGTCAGGGTTCTGGATTATGACAGCTGCTTCTTTGAATTTTCTCTTCCGCCAATGCTTTTCTTTAAGTATAATTTTTGCGTTTGCCCATTGTAAATGATGGCCGTGGGTCCAAGCGTGGTCTGCTGCACCGGATCTGTTTGTTTCTCCTTTCAGTGTGTGGTTTCGATGTTCTTTGATCCTTGTTTAAAGAGGTCGTAGAGTTTCACCAACATAGGATTGTCCGCATTCGCACGGTATTCTGTATACACAATTCTTCGTGTCCTTTTGATTTGTTGGTTTTGTCTTCGTCAGGAAAGTCTCTACACTAACGTCCCAGTGAAGAAAACACTGCAGATCATTAGAAGAAAACTTGGGGAAGACCGAACACTCGAAGAGCGAACGTCGCAACCCATCAATGCCATAATGGAGCTTCTAGAATGCTGCCTAAATAATTCTTACTTTCAGGAGAAGGACAGATTCTTTAGCCAAAAGGACAAATTACCAATGGGCTCATCCCTATCACCAGTAATAGCCAACATTTACATGGAATGGTTCGAGGATCAGGCGATAGACAAGGCGAATATTAAACCAAAGCTATGGCTTCGTTATGTAGATGACACATTCATCATTTGGAATGGAAGCGATGACGAACTTCAAACCTTTCTACAACATATGAACAACGTGGCACCTACAATTAAGTTTACCATGGAGAAGGAGGACAACGACAGATTACCGTTCTTAGACGCCGTAGTACAGAAAAATTGGAGCACCATCCAAACATCGGTATATAGGAAATAAACCCACACAGGTCAATATCTTAACTACGCCTCAAACCATTCAAACAGCACCAAACATGGAATAGTCAAAATACTCGTCGATAGAGCATTTACACTTTGCAACGCGCAGGGAACTTTGACGAAAGAACTTAACAACATCAAGCAAGACCTTGGCATGAATGATTACCCCACGAAACTAGTCGATCAGGCCATCAAAAAGCGTCAAAATCACAAAACTAGAACGAACAAAGATAATGAATCTGGACCCACCATAAATGTACCTTATGTCAAGGGAATCTCCGAAAAAATTCGAAGGATAGGACAACAGTACAACATCCGAACAGTCTTCAGCTCCAAAGAATCCTTAAGAAGCCACCTGACGAAGACAAAACCAACAAATCAAAAGGACACGAAGAATTGTGTATACAGAATACCTTGCGAATGCGGACAATCCTATGTTGGTGAAACTCTACGACCTCTCCAAACAAGGATCAAAGAACATCGAAACCACACACTGAAAGGAAAAACAAACAGATCCGGTGCAGCAGACCACGCTTGGACCCACGGCCATTATTTACAATGGGCAAACGCAAAAATTATACTTAAAGAAGAGCATTGGCGGAAGAGAAAATTCAAAGAAGCAGCTGTCATAATCCAGAACCCTGACTGTTTCAGTAAATCTTCTGCAGATATAAGAAACATTTGGAAGCCCTTGTTAAATAGGTGTAGGCTCAGATTGAGTAGTGATGCAAACGTGATGACGTAAGCGGATGACGTAAGCAGATGAATAATCATGGTGACGTAAGCAGATGACTCACGACTGCACCCGATCATACGTCACTAGCTCCGCCCCCTTCGCCCCCCTAGGTAGTATAAATAGGCTCGTAGCTTTGTTACTTGTTTAGTATTCACCTGAAGACGACTGGAGATACTTACCAGTTGAAACGTTGTGATATGAAAAACTAAAGGCAATGGAAGTCCAAAACACATCTATTACTCAAGATACATCATTGTCTACAACCTTCAAACAAACACCAGTGTTTTTATTGGTACTAATCACTTCCATTAGCAACACGGTATTGTTAAATAATGCACTTTTAATACAGCAATTTTGTTTAAAAATAAATTGTATCTTCTTAATTCGACGCATTTTGTTCCCAGTAAAACACTTTCCCTATAATTAAGAAAGCAGAACAGCGTCCCCAAAAATGAATTGTATCCGTTAGTCCACATTCACAAGACGTTGGTGAGACGTTTTGAGAAATACAGTAGTGATTTTTAGTGGTAAGTATATATGCTTTATAAACCGTAGCAGCAAATATTATTATGATTATGATAAGTTTCATTACTGCCAGTCGGAACTAATACAGTATATAAAACCAGATTAGACCACCAATAGTTCTTGATAATTACTGTGAATAATCAAAGCAATAGTGGCTATAAACCATTCTATGGTAGCGATAACTCCTGTTTTCTATTGGCTAAATTACCGTGATATTATCACTACACAACGGTCTAGCAATTTTCGTTATCTTATAGTATGAAAGTGCGTTGTGAGTATGCCAATTCTTATAAAGAATAGAACGCTTTTTCTTAGTGTGCATGGTACCAATAGCTGTATGATTTTAGTTTGTCCAAATAGGGGTCAAATACCGGGTATTTCGGAATTTAGTAAGCTTGGAGTAGTGATAGCCCTTGACAAGAAATTTTATTTTTTTATTACGAAGTTAAACAATTAATGCCACACATTCGTGTTCAAAAATTGACTTCACGCACTTGATACACAATATATTATTTCAGCCCTATGCCACATAACCTTTGTTGTTTAAAATGGTCCGTGATATGATTCGTAATAGTTTTTCTCTAACACTACTTTAGAAACCACGCATTCTTGACGTAAAATCTGCATCAGAATGTTTTCATTCTAACCATAGACAAGCGAGTTGCGCGCTCTCAAGGATAGATAGGCAACTTAACATACTAAATTGGTTCCCTGATAGCGCCACATGCGACCGGGGGCGAAACTAAATATAGTCGTGGTGGGGGTAGGCGCCAAGCATAAAAATTTAAATTTTATTATTACTTTGAATTCAAATTTTCGCGCTTCTAACTTAACGGAAAAGTTTGAAGCGCGAAACATCTGATTCAAGTTAAAATAATTTGGGAGAACGAAAGGAAATTATAACAACGTTTCTGATATGGCGACAAGATTTATTAATAATTAGATATTTACATAAATACGTTTTAAATAAAAAATCAGCTTAAATTATTATATTATTATTTTCTGTAGATTTTTCTAACAATTCCGTGTTATTTTCAAAGTTTTTATTTAATAAACTAGTTATTGTACCTTGTAGTTCATTAAGTTGTGAAGTAAAGTTTCTTTCTATATCTTTAATAGCTTTCTCTGTACTTTCCAATCGTTGGGCGACATTATTTAAGTCTTCAGGAGGTTCCACGCTTTTGTTAATTGCCTTGGTTTTTCTTCCCGATTTCTTTGGTCGCGACATATTAAATATATATGATTCTCAAACTACCGACTGCGCCATGTTAAGTTTATAAATTATTTATGAATAATTATTTAATAATAACTTTATTTTTTATATATTTTACAAATCAATCATAAAATGACAATGACAATATTTCACCAGTCCAGATAAGACTTCAGGATCTGTCACAATAAGCCATATTTTTATCTTTCTCGCACATATGCTGGTACAGTTTAATACAGAGAGAGGTACAGAATGTTGGCCGTGCTCATTCTAAATGAATATTCTGTTCCTACCAACGTTTAGGAGATGAACAACCTTATAAAACAAAATTCCTACAATAGCGCCACTAGCGACCGGGGGCTAAATTAAACGAACAGGGGACGACCTTCACCATTTAAGTTATCCTAGCCTGATTCTAACACACTGTTACAGAATGAATTCATTCTGTATCACCTAGGGCAAAGACAACTAGATTTTCGATTTCAACATCTAAACTGCACGGGAAATCCAACAAATTTTAAAAATCAAGACAGCTTTGTTTCGATTATTTTGACACTGTTATGTCAAGTTTAACTTTGACGGCGGTTGATTTTATTTTACGTAGAAGGTAGGTTTTATTAATAAATTAATTTATTATTGTAGTCTTATTTCGTTTTTCTAAAATAGTGTTAGAGAAAGTATAGTCTATAACAAGTATGGAATGGCATTCCTGCACTCGCGAAACCGTAGACCTCGCCTGCGACTCGGCCTACAAACTTTTCGCTCGTGCGGAATATATCCATTCCATACTTGTTATAGAATATACTATTTAATGTTATTATTACACATTTTGGTCTCTTTCTTCTATTTAGCGCAACGAAATTAATTTTTTTCTTCAATCATTGGATTTGTTGCAAGTTATACCAATCGAACATTTATCTTGATTTTATAGTCGGTTACAGAAAAAGTTGACAAATTTAGCTATTTGGCAGAAAACAGCTGCTTAGCCTAAACTTATATATTAATTACCCATCATCGCTGAACTTCCAGTAGTCAGTTAAAAAATCGGAAAAACTTGTTTCTGTGCATTTTTAAGTTATTTGTTTTAATCCACGGAAAAATTGTTTTACAATGGTAACTAAAGTTCTGTTTTTACACACTTGTAGTACCGGGTGGTCAAATAAGCGAGGACGTCGGCTTTATCTCGGAAACCATTAATCGTACAACTTTCGGAAAGATTTTTTTATGAGTAAAGTGGTCAAGAGAAATTGCTGGAAATTACTTTTAAGTTCCTCATTTCGCCGCAAGGGGGCACAATTAAAAATTGTTTTTTTAAATTCTAAATTTCTCCGAAAATTCCCATATTAAGGTATATCTCTGATTACATCATTGGAAAACTCAGACAATTTTGCATCATTTTGTTGTAAGCCTCATTGGCGTACCGACCTTGATAAGAGTGGGAGAAGCTATTGAAAGTGTAAACATTAAAATCACTGTAACTTTTAAACGACTTCTCCGATTTTACTAAATTTCCGCTTGTTTGGAAGGGAAAAATAAGTATCTTCAATTGCCGTATCCAACAGTACACGATAGTGTTTAATAAACTTGCTAGAGGGCGCAATTAGTAATAATAACAACAGTTTTTTCGATTTTATCCCGAAAATTCAAACCATACAGTATAACTATGACATCATAATCGAAAAGTAGATGAAATTTTTAAAAAAACATGTGAAGACCGCAGTTCGATATCTTTGTTCGTTTCAGAGTTATTGCCAAAACAATAACTTTTAATACAAATTGCGCCCTCTAGCAATTTTATTAGAAACTATCTTGTACCATTGGACACGATAATTGAAGGTACTTACCTTTTTCTTTCAAACAGGCTTACATTTGGTAAAATCGGTTAAGTCGTTTAGAAGTTACAGCGATTTTAATGTTTACACTTTCAATAGCTTCTCCCACTCTTATCAAGTGAAAGTGTAAACATTAAAATCGCTGTAACTTCTAAACGACTTATCCGATTTTACTAAATTTACGCTTGTTTGGAAGGGAAAAATAAGTATCTTCAATTGCCGTATCCAACAGTACACGATAGTGTTTAATAAACTTGCTAGAGGGCGCAATTAGTAATAATAACAGTTTTTTCGATTTTATCCCGAAAATTTAAACCATACAGTATAACTATGACATCATAATCTAAAAGTAGATGAAATTTTCAAAAAAACATGTGAAGACCGCAGTTCGATATCTTTGTTCGTTTCAGAGTTATTGCCAAAACAATAATTTTTAATACAAATTGCGCCCTCTAGCAATTTTATTAGAAACTATCTTGTACCATTGGACACGATAATTGAAGGTACTTACCTTTTTCTTTCAAACAGGCTTACATTTGGTAAAATCGGTTAAGTCGTTTAGAAGTTACAGCGATTTTAATGTTTACACTTTCAATAGCTTCTCCCACTCTTATCAAGTGAAAGTGTAAACATTTAAATCGCTGTAACTTCTAAACGACTTATCCGATTTTACTAAATTTAAGCTTGTTTGGAAGTACCTTCAATTGTCGTATCTAATGGTACACGATAGTTTCTAATAAAATTGCTAGAGGGCGCAATTTGTATTAAAAATTATTGTTTTGGCAATAACTCTGAAACGAACAAAGATATCGAACTGCGGTCTCACATCTTTTCTTGCAAATTTCATCTACTTTTCGATTATGATGTCTTAGTTATACTGTATGATTTGAATTTTCGGGATAAAATCGAAAAAACTGTTATTATTACAAATTGCGCCCTCTAGCTATTTTATTAAACACTATCGTGTACTGTTGGATACGGCAATTAAAGATGCTTATTTTCCCCTTCCAAGCAAGCTTGAATTTAGTAAAATCGGATAAGTCGTTTGGAAGTTACATCGATTTTAATGTTTACACTTTCAATAGCTTCTCCCACTCTTATCAAGGTCGGTCTTCCAATGAGCCTTAAACCAAAATGATGCAAAATTGTCTAAGCTTTCCAATGATGTAATTAGAGTTATACCTTAATATGGGATTTTTCGGAGAAATTTAGAATTTAAAAAAACAATTTTTAATTGTGCCCCCTTGCGGCGAAATGAGGAACTTAAAAGTAATTTTCAGCAATTTCTCTTGACCACTTTACTCATAAAAAAATCTTTCCGAAAGTTGTACGAATAATGGTTTTCGAGATAAAGCCGACGTCCGCGCTTATTTGACCACCCGGTACATCAGTTATTACTATTTCTCTTATAGTCATTTTTTTCTAATACTCACAACAACTTGGTGACAGTGATAAATATTGCTATGATAACATACCTAATAAACAAAACTATATTTATTACATATTTATATCCAGTGGCGGATTCAGAGAGTGGTGTCTAAAAATCATTTTTAATTGGTATTGGCTACGTTTTTGCATGACACAACAGTTGTTCTTGGAGACCGCTGTAGGGTTTGCGGAAAAAAAATGTTTAGAAGTGACTAAAATAAATTGCTAAAAATTATTTTTAAATTTCTAGACTGTCCGCTACAACATATTTCCTGCTTTCGAGTTACATTCGGTTTAACCGGAAGTTGATTTTTTTGGGAAGATAATAAAAATTGAAGATAGGGACATGTAAGCCGTTTTGCTCTAAGACGTACTGTTAGAAAGTTATAAGCTGTCAAATTTCAAAAATGTCACTTTTCGAGAGTCAATATCTCGGAAACTATGAAGTATAGACTAATAGAGCATTTAATAAAAAATAATTATAATTTTATGTGGAATTTAAAAATGTAAAAATATACAGGGTGTTCCATTTAAAAAAAAAAAATTACGTCAACACTTGACAGTTGGTGACATTACTGACATATGGTAAAATAGTCAAATAGTAAAATTTTAGTCCTATAGATTGCCCAAAACCCGGATCCGATATCACTTTTCGTTAAAAAATTAAGCCGTTCCGGAACATTTGCCCAACCCTGTATAATACAGGTATTAAAAAAACTGCCATTTCCAAATAGTCAACAAATGTATATTTTAATGAATCAAAACACAATGTTATTATTTTTTTAGTCTGTATATCTTCTCACTCTCGTTGAAAAAATATTGTGTTTAGCGCATGCGCTGCGCGTCACTCGTTTAACGGCAATCACGTGCGTAAAAGCACAACTTTTCGCTCTCGTTAAGAAAATAATTATTTTAAGGCATCCGACGATGAACAAAAAATGGCAATCATCCGCAAGGCCTTCCAGATGTTCGATACCGGCAAAACTGGCTTTATTGAAACAGTTAAAATTGCCACCATTTTAAATACAATGGGCCAACTTTTCGATGAAGGTGAACTAAACAATTTGATCAGAAAAAATGATCCTGATCACAGTGGAAAAGTCGGTTTCGATGGGTTTTGTGTCATCGCAATACATTTTCTTGAAGAAGACGATGCGGAATCGACTCAACAGGAATTAAAAGAAGCATTTAGGTAATTTTATTGTAGTGGCCCGTATATTTTAGCGAAAAAATATGTTGTACTTTATTGTATATGATATACACCAATTCATAATAAAACATACATCAAGAAGCACAAATGGCTTTGCATTTATCTAGGTACCCCTGACACCATAATGCTACCAAACAAATGAACATAATGACAGATGTTTCGGTGAAAACGTAAATAGCGTTTCCTTTACTGAATTGTGACGCACTTTGTGGTTTATTTAGTTGTCTACCTTTCGATTACCAGTGTGACTGGCTTTTATATTGGAGTTAATTCCGCTGGGATGGCGCTGCGGTGTATTGATGGCCGCTTTGCTTTTGTAAAAGGCTTTTAATACATCCTACATCCTAACAAGGCCGTCGTGGTCTACCCGCCCCAGGGTATCCATTGTACTTGGTTCCCTGTATATTCCAATATAAAAACAGTTACACACTTGTCCGATATGCCACAATATTCGCGTTTAATTATTTTCGCGGACACTTTTTAATAATGTTATCCTCTGTTTTTCTATAGAAGGGTTCTTTACTCTTAAACGATTTTTATGTTCTTTGCCCTTCTTTGTCGTTTAAATTGAAGCCATTTTCAGTGCACCTGATAGGGTTATCGGACATGCACCAATTTATGGCACAATTTATATTTAAACTTTGGTTCTGCAAATAATAAAAAAAATTTCAATTTGTTGCACACTTCATCGACCCCACTGTATATGGCAAATATTTAGAAAATGAGAAGATAAGCAACTTTTTCATTAGCTATTTCTCAACATTTTGGGAACTAACCTAACTGCCCTTTAACAGAAGCGTTCCACAAAGTCCAAATTTTCATAAATTCATTATTTAAAAAAAAATCCTATAATATGATGTGGACTTTTTCGGTGACACTATACTTTTTAGATTATATGATAAAGAAGGAAACGGCTATATCACTACAAGTACTCTGAAAGAAATTCTGAGAGCACTGGATGACAAACTGACGACGCGAGAGCTGGATGGTATTATTGCGGAAATCGATACAGATGGTTCGGGAACTGTAGATTTTGATGGTAAGTGTAAGGATACTGAGCGTCAAAGTAGGTACGTATCCAGGATTTGAAATATGTCAAAAAAATAAATTTGTCTGGTCCGAACGATTTTAGAATAAAGGGGCGGTATTCTATATAAATGTCTGATCCGTTTCTGTATCATGACTAGGGCTGGTCGATATTGAAATTCCAATATCGAATATCGATATTTAAAAAAATATCGATATAGTCAATAATATCGATAACATCGATATTTTATTTTTTAAATATCGTTATTCGATATATCGAAAAAACATAAAAATATTATCGACGGGAATTATAGAACCCGGTGCGACATCTTGCGTCCCAGTACGGTACCTTAGAAAAGGTCAGTCGTAAAGGGGTTATTCTGTAAAAACAGAAAATTTTGCAAGTGTACTCTCAAAACCGGTACAAGTGCCGGACCACAGATATTAATGCAAAAAAGTTTTGTCTGTTTCCTTCCGCCAAACTCATCCCCAGACGCGTTTCGCCGCTTACGGCTCATCAGTGAGGCTCAGTTTGGCAGAAGGAAACAGGGCTCGAAGACAAATCACTTGTCAGGATCGATTATCGACGGGAATTATTATAAACACAGTGTCACCAGTAAAGTCCGCATCATATGGGATTTTTTTTATTAATAGCTTTATTCAAAATTTGACTTTGGCATCAAGTTCTGCATCGATCGAGATGAAAATTAGGCAAAAAAATAGTACTCACGTGATACGCATTATCTGTCAAATTTTAATTTTTTCCCAAAAATAATTCAAAAGTGGGGTTATTTCTAAATAAATCGAAAAAAGTTATTAGAAAAAGAAAAAGTTTCTAGCCCACATGCAAAATTTCAGCTGCATAAGATAATTTTGATTTTTTACCTATATTTTGTAAATTGCACCACTTTTGCAAAATAAGACTCAACGGAACCTACATAAAACTTCTCAGTTTTGACAAGGCTTTATTTCAGATACATTTTCTTTAGAGTAGCGCCATATTAAATGTGTGTTTTTCTACAAAAACGTTATTATGGCATAACTTAATAATAAATTATAATATAGGGGTTTTAAATTAAATCGTTGAAAATAGATAAACTTTATGTTGTTAAACTAGAATTTATTTTCCACTTAAAAAAAACTTTACTGAAGACACTGTGTTCTTTTTTGTCTTAATATTAAGGTGTATTACTTTCAGAAACAAACTACGTTTTTAAAAATACTTATTTTATGAAGTTACCTTATACAGGGTGAAAAACAAATAACCTTTGCAAGACATGCGACCAAATTTTAACAGCCCAATTTTGATTTTGTAGAAAGACACACATTTAATATGGCGCTACTTTTAGAAAATGTATCTGACATAAAGCATTGTCAAAACTAAGAAGTTTTATGTAGGTTGCGTTGAGTCTTATTTTGCAAAAGTGGTGCAATTTACAAAATATAGGTAAAAAATCAACATTATCTTATGCAGCTGAAATTTTGCATGTGGGCGACAAACTGCATTTAAAAAAAACTTTTTCTTATAACTTTTTTCGATATTTTCAAAAATAACCCCACTTTTGAATTATTTTTTGAAAAAAATTAAAATTTGACAGACGTGACCATTTTTTTTTTGCTTAATTTTCATCTCGATCGAAGCAGAACTTGATGCCAAAGTAAAAATTTAAATAAAGCTATTAATAAAAAAAATTCCCATATGATGCGGACTTTACTGGTGACACTGTATGTATACCAATATTTTCTTATGTGCCCTCTAAAACTCCGTACCTTCTTTTCAAGGCTCGTTTCAAGGGGAGACTCTAAGTATAAAAACATGAAGAAAAATATTGAATTATAATAAAATTGGCCCTTAAATGTGTTATAAGGACGACATTGAAATTATTGATTGATATATCAATAATATCAATAATATCGATAATATCGATAATATTGATAAATATTGATAAATATCTAAAAATATCGACAATATAGATAATATCGATAATATCGATAATATCGATAATATCGATAAATATCGATATTTTATTTTTTAAATATCGTTTATCTATATATCGATATATTGAATTTTTGCCCAGCCCTAATCATGACGCTGTGTCTCTATAATCGATACTTGAAACCTCCAAATTCGAAAATTGTACTTTTTTTAAAGTACCCACATTGATAAATTAGGCGACTTTTCAAACGCTACTTTTAAAATAATATTCGCTCACTTTACAAACGTTCAATTTTAATTTGTGCAATGTGTTTTAGTTTGCATCTATTGCTTTAATAAATGTGATAGCAAAATAAACAGAATTATAATTTTTGGATTAATGGTTTTTATAATTGAATTATTGATATTGATGGTGGTCCAACGTGATTTTATTATAAGCAATTTTATATAACATAGTTGCTATTTAAAATCATTAGTGCTAATTACTGCTCATTTAATTATTGCGACGTCTAAAATATAAAATTAAATACATAGTTTCAATACATTAGTTTTTAAATTGGCCTTTAATTATTTATCATTATTTTAAAATTAATATGGTTACATAATGCATACTCTATAGAAGTACGATACAAGCTAGTAATTAAAAAAATATTAAGCATTTATTATTTTTTTTAGAATTTATGGAAATGATGACCGGCGACTAACGACAGTAACTCTCATTAAACCCAATATGATTCTGATGTGGATACTGAATATGTTTGCAGCAACGAAATCTTCTTTAATTTTTTTTTAAGTTTGGACCTACTAAAGTGAACATGTCAAGAGCTCAGGAGCGTTTCAAATCAATATTGATCCTCCATGAAAATTTCTTATCTGAAAGTAACATCAATTAATAAAATAGTTTAAACCATCTATGTGTAAGTTACAAATGTTTGCTGATGACACCTTAATTTACAATATTGTTTTAAATTTTTTTGATGGTCTAAATACTCTAAATTCTGAGATAAATATATTATTAAATTGGCTAAAAGTAAATGAATTAAAATTAAATATTTCAAAAACTAAATGTATGATTATGGGTAATAATTTAAATTGTCAAAACATAAATGTTGTAATTGATGGTGAAAAATTGGAATTAGTAAACAGTTTTAAATATTTAGAAATAATCATTGATTCAAAATTAATTTTTTTAAATTATTTTGAAAGTATATTATCGAAGATTGCCGGAAAAGTAGGTTACTTTAAAATAATCAGTTCTAATTTAGGTTTGTTTTCTAAAAAAACTTTATTTAATACTATTATATTACCACATTTTCTTTATTATTGTTCTTCCATTTTATATTGTGCTAGTGAGGAAATATTTGATAAATAAAAAATTTTACAAAATAAGGCAAATATACAAAAATTAATTTTATGTTGAAAAATTTAAATTGGTTGAATGGCAGAAATTTAATTTTTTATTTAGTATGTATCTTTATACATAAAATTAAAAATAATTTATTGCCTGATTGTTTACAAAAATTTGGTGCTTTTAATTATGACCATCATAATTATAAAACAAGAACTAATCAAAATTTTTATGTGGATAGAGTGTCTAAAACATTAGCTTATAAATCTATTTTTTATAAAGGTTTGATAGAATAATAATTTGGAAAATTCTATTAAATCTCAAACATCATTAAAACTATTTAAAAAAACTTTAAAATTACATTTAATTAAAAAACAAAATGATAACTAATATTTGATACAAATTGCAAAATGTTTAACTTTTCTGTCTATTTTTGTTAAAAGAACCTTTTGCCTGGTTGCCTTTTAAAATTTAAAAATAAATCTATAAATATTTAATTGCAGTTTTTTGCTAAATAAAACATGTTACTACTACTACTACTACTACTACTACTACTACTACTACTACTACTACTACTACTACTAAGTCTAATATTTTGACTACTCGCATTACAGGTACCTACAATAAATCAAAAAGTCGTATTGTTAAAACGCGTTAAAAAGGCTGGCTACTATCCGCAGTAGGAGGAAATTGAAGAGGAGATTTTTTCATTTATTTCCATCTTACTCTAGGTTATAGTCCAGATATCATGTAGTGATAGGAGATTTAAACCAGGCACGATGACTCATTGGAAAATATCATTCATTATTATTAAAGAGATTAAAATTTTACCCGCCATTATAGTACTTACCACAAAGTTCATACACACATTGACGGCAGCCCCTTTCTTAGGCGGGAGCAGCACCTACTTTAATATCTATCAATATTAAAAAACGATACACCCCCAATAAAACTTGATAATTTCTGTAAGTATTTATAGCAATAATAGCTATAAACCATTCTATAGTAGCATTAACTCCTATTTCCTATTGGCTAAATTACCGTGATATTATCACTATACACAACGGTCTAGCAATTTTTGCTGACTTACAGTATAAAAGCGAGTGGCTGTTTAAATAGTATTTAACAGTTGTATTTAACGAGTTTGTGAATTCTTATAAGAAATAGAAGGCTGTTTTCTCAGTGTACAAAGAAAAAAAGTTAGGGATGTGACTTCTATGTGCGAATGCACAAAGCAAAAAGTTTCACATGGAATTGACATCACGGACTAACATAGTAGATGGTAAATGCGAAAGAATAACAAAAGTAGGTACCCCAAAATAATAAAAATATTAAAAAATGTGGCGTTAAATATTTACAAGCTACATTATTAAGTACTTCTGTTAATTAACCTACTTAAGCGTTGTTATAATAATTACCTAAGTACTTTTTTTGCTAATTATAAGTAAGGATCTTCAATTACCTAGTTTAAGTGTGCAGTACCAAAGCTCTATCTACTTTAATAATAGTAGGTATTCATTTGTAAGGTGTGATTAATAGGGGTTATAAACTTACCATCTAATGGAACAGAAGAGATATTTTATTAATTATAGTTCTACCGTGCGAGCAAAAATTATTTGCATGAAAGAGGGCCTTGCATCTAAGGACGTTATGCTTGGCCCTAGAGCTTAATACCAGTTGCGTGTCAGTAACTACCTGAATTAACAATTAATCAGTTATTCCGTCATCTTTTACAGTCGTTACAAGTAATTTGATTCATCGCTAATTTTTCCAATTTCTTGAACATTCACACAAAGGGCTTTACGGAACAGCACAAAACGTTCATGATTGAAGCGTATTTTCGAAACGGGGTTAAAGTAAATGGTGAGTGGCAATACAGTCCTGGTTTGTGCATGGACGATTTTCACGATCATTTTCCTAACGTTGCTTTTATTGCTGAGGATTTTTATCATTGCCTGAAAAGAAACGTGGCTGTGTTTAGGGAAACAGGTTTTATACAACACAAAAAGAAGCAGGAGGACCATCTGTAAGAACAGAAGAACTTGTTGCAAACGTTCGTGAAATAATGCAAAATACGCCAAAAAATTGTATAAGACGCCTATCCCAAGAAGTCTGAAAATCTTATGAAACATGCAGGACTAATCTTAAGAAGCAGCTAAATGTATTTCCTTATCTTATAAAGTGCAAGTATTCCAAGAAATACAAGCGACAGATTTTGTATGACGCAGGAAATACTCTCAATGGTTTACGCATGGTGCCCAATTTCAGCAATTTATGTAATTTATTTTTGTTTTTCTTTCTGTATATTCTTACTTTGTTAATTTTGTAAACAACAAAAATAAATTTGTATTTGTCTACTCACTTTATTACTCATTAGTTTGGCATATCATGTCATAATATTAATTTGACAAAATTTTAACCTAGATTTGGTTAGATAATATCGTCCACATATCATTTTGATCTAAACCAAGCCCTACGCTTTTTAATCCAAGCCCTCTTTGATGCAAATAATGTTTGCTCGCACGGTACAATATTTTAAGGATAGAGAAATAATAGTAAATTGGCTGGAATCTTACTATTTTTATTTTTCTACGGTAATGACAAAATATTATGTAATACCTAAATGAGATTTCAAAGTACAATAATTATTACAATATTGAGTATAATATTTAACTATTGTGGTACAATTTCTACTTCTTTATAATTATTAAAATATACACATATTATACTTTCAAAATAATAAAAAAATATAAAAATTATCCCGCCACTTTATGTTCACAACTGATTAGGTAGGTACTATTAATAATATGGAATTTATGATGATACAGGGTGGCTCGCAATTAAGTATGCTTACCCAGGTTTCACTTTTGTAAAGTTCTAACACCTGACTAACCATAAAGTGAACAATTATTAATAATATATACTTTTATAAATTTAACTTTGCCATCGTTCTCAGTAGTTCTTCATTTTTGGGGACTAATTTACTCTTAAGTGGTTGTTTCCCTTGGATTGCAACATTGATAACAATAGTTCACTATTGTTCCTTTGGTATATCTACAGTCAAATATATTATATACAGTGTGACCAGTAAAGTCCAAATCATATGGGATTTTTTTTATTAATAGCTTTATTCAAAATTTGACTTTGGCATCAAGTTCTGCTTCGAAGGAGAAAAAAATTAAGCAAAAAATAGTAGCCACGTGATTCGCATTATCTGTTAAATTTTAATTTTTACAAACGTGATTCGCATTATCTGTTAAATTTTAATTTTATTAAAAAAATAATTTATAAAAATTAAAATTTGACAGATAATGCGAATCACGTGACTATTATTTTTTTGCTTAATTTTCAATTTGATCGAAGCAGAACTTGATGCCAACGAATAAAGCTATTAATAAAAAAAAATCCCATATGATGCGGACTTTACTGCTGACACTGTAGAATAGAATACTGCACTGAAAGCAGGCCACTCTGTATTCATAATATGTTAATTTAGTTATTAGAAGATTGTTACATAAGTGATACATACATAATCCTAAATAAATTTATATACAGGGTGGTCCTGGTCCAGTACCTTACTTTATAGGAACGAGAAGAAAAGCACAAAGTCTCTCTCCACAAGTTTATTAGAAAAATAAATATTCAAATTATCTCAACATGTTTCGACCGAAAAAACGCTCATCACCAGGAGATGGCAAAATGAATAGAATATTGCTATTGTTATAAGCAAATAAAAAGAAAGAAAATGGTTGGTGGTAAGCACCTCAATGGAGCTTTAAAAAAAGGTACCTATAATATTCTTTAAAAAAGTTCTAAGCAAATGTTCATAAAGAACCACACTGGAGAAGTTCAAGGAAGCAGCTGCTATACATCAGAACCCAAGTTGATTTAGCAAGCCGTCATTAGATCTAGCAAACATCTGAAAACCTTTGTTAAATAGATTTACATCTATGTTGCGGTGTTATTCTAAGATGACTCTTAGAATAACACCGCGCACCAATTTAACGCATGACTGCACCTATCTCAGTTATGCCTCAGTATACCTAGTATAATATAAAGAGATATATAGTTAGGTACTTTGCTTATTTATTATTCACCTGAAGACGATTGGATATGCATACCAGTTGAAACGTTGTAAATTTAAACAAATACAGGCAATGCAGGTCCAAAACTCTTATGTCATTCAAGAAGAATCATTGACTCTAAACTTTAATCAGACAATGTTGAAACAATTTAATTATTTATTATTCTAATAAAGTTGTGCAGAAAGACTTTGTGATTTTTTTCTCTTTCCCATACTTTCAACTCCACTGAACACATGGACTATTTCTTTAAACTACTTATATTAATTGGTAATTTCTGGACCAATTTCAAGTGGGAAAGTTTACATAAATGCATATCCTAAAACGTTTGGTTCTCGATATAGAGGGTGATAGACTTTCTAATATTTTTTGGTTTTTAACAAATATCCCCAACAAATGTTTGAGGTTTTCCAAAATCTTTGCCGTAAAACTAACAGTTTAGAAGATATATATTAGGGGAGAGCAAGGCATAATGACATAGCAGGCAAAATGACATATTACCTGTTTTCGGCCTAGTTCGATAACATTCGTGTTGAGTTCTTTACTACAAAACACGACATCTTAATACCGCTAAGATCGTCAGTCGTAATAAAATAGCATAGTCGCTCGTTTGTTGTTTTCTAGAGAGTTAGTGTATTTTCCTATGTAAAATATCAAGGTAAGTGATTGTTGAAATATTTTTGGTTAAAATATATAAGGTCGCTGTCAATGTTTTAGTGTTAACCCACAACTATTAGCCCTCTAGTTTTAATATTACACTAACATTTAAATGATTGAATAAAATTATAACCTAGAAAATATATTTATTGTTTATATTGCACATTGGGCAAAATGGCATAGCAGTGTGTCGTTTTGCCTGTACGACATTTTAACTTTTTTTTAGATGGTGTCGACGTACAAAAGAAAAAGTAAGAAGAAAGCAATCGAGGCTGTTCAGAAGAAAAAAATGGGCTGGCAAGCAATTTATTTGCGATGCTTGTAAAGAGTGAATTTTATGTTATTATATTTTATTAATATGTTCTTAATTTATTCATATTTTGTTTCAATATTTTTTTTTTAATTTCGTTAATGTACAGCAAACCCTAAATATAAGTAGAAACTACATTTTACACTTACATTGTTATTTTTTTTACTCACTGGACAGTTCATACAACCATGTCATTATGCCTTTAAGGAAATAATTTGGTATGTCAATTTGCCTTACCCTATAAGGTTAAATGGTTTTTGCAATGCTTGTTATTTTTTGAAATTTTTCCTAAATGTTGCAATTCTTACAAGTAAAATATTTTAATTCACTTATAACGTTAAGAGGCCATATTAAAAGAAAATAATAAAACCTAATATACCTTTTGGTTTAGTAAAAATTGATTTTCAAAAGATAGTATGTCATATTGCCTTGCTCTCCCCTATATTATTAACTATGGTCGAGGTTAATGAAACTAATCTAAATCTTTATATCGAAAATAAAGCATTTTAGGATTTATGTACTTAAAAATTGCCTAGAAATCACCCATTAAGGTGGGAGAATCTAAAATTCAACATGCTTGCCAACTTATTTCGCCTAGATTTTAAAATTGTTTTTTAGGTTTCACAAAAAATTTAAATGTGTGTTTTATTATATAATCCTCTAATAATGAAATAAATTAATGCATTTTTAGTATGTCAGATATTACCTAAATGTGCCAACGATATTGATTTTATTTAATTGTTAGTTAATAAAACAATCAACTAATAAAATCAAGGCAAAATAGATTATAAGTTAGCAATAGATTTAATGACAGTTTCCACCCTAAAATAAGTACTTACCATTAACTAATACCCTGTATATATAAAGTTATATATAAAATATTTGGAGGGGGCTTTGTCGAAACAGTATGGGGGGTAATTACCCCTCTAGTCTCCCTCCCTTTTACCTTGGTGATGACTGTTATATCTGAAAATATCGAAAAAAGTTATTAAAAAAAGTTTTTTTAAATACATTTTCTAGCTCACATGCAAAATTTTAGCTGCATAAGATAATTTTGATTTTTTACCCACCACTAAAATTTATTTTCCACTTAATGAACACTTTACTGATGATACTGTGTTCTTTTTGTTTTAATATTAAGGTGTATTACTTTCTGACACAAACTACGTTTTCACAAATACTTATTTTATGAAGTTACCTTATACAGAGTCACAAACAAATAAACTTTGCTTCACATAGGTACGACCAAATTTTAGTAGCCCAATTTTGATTTTGTAGAAAACACACATTTAATATGGCGCTACTTTAAAGAAAATGTATCTGAAATAAAGCATTGTCAAAACTAAGAAGTTTTATGTAGGTTGCGTTGAGTCTTATTTTGCAAAAGTGGTGCAATTTACAAAATATGGGTAAAAAATCAAAAATTACCTTATGCAGGTAAAATTTTGCATGTGGACTAGAAACTGCATTAAAAAAAATTTTTTTCAATAACTTTTTTCGATACTTTCAGAAATAACCATACTTCTGAATAATTTTTTTGAAAAAATTAAAATTTGACAGATAATGCGAATCACGTGACTACTATTTTTTTGCTTAATTTTCATTTCCATCGAAGCAGAACTTGATGCCAAAGTCAAATTTCGAATAAAGTTATTAATAAAAAAACCCATAGGATGCGGACTTTATTGGACACACTTTATTTTGTGTAAATACAACTGATTAATAAATTAATTAAATTTTAAATCAAATAAATTAAATCCATCCATTGCTGTTAATCAATTGATTTTCCTTTTTCTAACAAAAAAAAAATATTTTCTTATTTAGGTGGAACTCTAAAATGCGCTGCGCTATTAATTAAAATATGTTTTTCAAAATGGCGAATGTCCTAATTCGAATTCATATGTATCTCAAGTTATTCCCAAGTTAGTCGGGAGGGAGCAGACTTTTTTGACACAGTGTATATCAAATTATAAGCCTTACTGAAACGACGTAAAGCTCCCCTTGTTGCCCGCCCCTTTATAGGGATTTGGACCTTATGGAGATCGACCTAAACTGGAAGATCTCAACAAAATATGCAGCTTGTTAATGCATACGAACCCGCTAAGTAGTTTCGGTTATTTTCAAATGGATATTTCCGAAACACAAACAAGCCTAAAAAAATTAATTTTATTATTACTCTGACAATATGTGCCAACATTGACTATGCTCCATAGGATGAGAAAGGGCCGTGTTCCATTGAGTGAGAGACTTTCCTCTGGTAAACATGTAGGATCCTAGAACCACTTTTCCTATGAGCTTGTCTGAAAACAAAAAATATTTGATTAAAAAAATGTGACTGAAAGTTTTCTTCAAAATTTTATAATAAAGTTTTTATTTTTTTTATCGATTTAGAATATTTAATATGATTTCAGGCGACAAAACGATATCTAAGAAAGATCAGCACAGTTTGGTAAGTGTACCGTACTGGCAAACTCCACGTTACAGTGGCATTTTATGTGAGTGTGAGGGAGTAAAGAATATGTTTATATAGATGTCCGCAATAAGGACAACAGATGAATAAATAAATAAATAATGCCTTTATGTTACCAAGAAGAAAAAATACAAAACAATAAGAAAAATAAGAATTTAAAAAAATTTCTATAATTTTTTATGGTATATAATATGTATGGAGGCATAAATAAGAATTATCTTAATAATATTGAAACTATTCAAAAATACATTTTAAAAATTATTTACGAAAAAGACCATCAATATTCTTCTGATTTACTATTTAAAGATAGCAAAAAAATGGATATTAAACAAATAATAGTTTCTTACAACATGTTAATATATATTTTTAAACATAAAAATATAATAAATTATATTAATCACACACATGAAACTCGTCATAAAAATACTATTACATATAAAAATAGAGTAAACAAAAGAGCACACAAACATTTTTTAAACATCAATCCATATATTTTTGATATTATGCTACCACAGTCAATGAAAATAATTAAATCCTTAAATAGTTATAGAAATAAAATTAAAAATTAAATATTATCCAATCCAAGAGATATACCTATTCAAGAACGTAATTAATAAATAATGAATAAAATAAATAAATATATATATTATATACATAACATATTGTATCTTTGTATATTATAGTGATATAATATACCAATAAAATATTGTCATATTCGTTTTATATTATAATCTAGTTGTGCCTGAAATATGAAATATATTCTTTACAATAAATATTATATTATTATTTAATTTTAAATTTATATTTAACTTATTATTATATTTAACTCAATACAAGTATTTTACTTCAGAGTTCGGAATTGAAAGTTTATCTAAAAAAATATACAGTGACCGGCAGAAAGTGCGCAGCATATGGGAAAGTTTTTTATCTTTAAGTTTAAAAAAATAATTTTATTTTAGAGAGGTTTTGCATGTTCTCAAACCAAAATAACACCCATTAAATCCGGTAAAAGTCTTATGGTATACGAGGTAGGATCAAAAATTTGAAATTCCGCTAAAGTATCTCCATCTTTCATTTTAGAATATTTTTTTATTAAGAATTATTGTTTTAATTTCAAAGTTATACCAAAATTCCAAATTTCGCTTATTTTGGACAAAACAATGGATTTAATAATGTTTTCTGAATAACCCTGTATAAAAAATAAATGGCAACCGAACAGTACCAAAATAAGATTTTCTGCAGACTTTGTTAGAGATTACCGTCGATCATAAGTCCGATTAGTGTGTTTTCTTAATATTATGGCTTTTTAAAATAAAAACAAAAAAATTAAATATTTTTGCTGCACACCGTATTTTATTTTCTGAGGGAACAAGTTAATTTCATCTAACTGATATTTTTTTATTTACATTGACTTAAAGCGTATCCTAAATAGTTTTTTATTCATTGAAGTACGCATAGAAAGTTTCCTTTTGATTTATAAAGAAAAAAATTTAAATTTAAAATACATTTTGAACGGATTTTATTCGTCACGCAAAATAAGGAAACTTTCTATGCATACTTCAATGTATAAAAAACTATTTAGAAGATACTTTAAGTCAATGTAAATTAAAAAATATCATTTAGATGAAATTAACTTGTTCCCTCAGAAAATAAAATACGGTGTGCAGCAAAAATATTTAATGTTTTAATGTTTTTATTTTAAAAAGCCATAATATTACGAAAACAAACTAATCGGACTTATGATCGACGGTTATCTCTAACAAAGTCTGCAGAAAATCTTATTTTCGTACTGTTCGGTTGCCATTTATTTTTTATACAGGGTTATTCAGAAAACACTATTAAATCCATTTTTTTTGTCCAAAATAAGCAAAATTTGGAATTTGGGTATAACTTTGAAATTAAAACAATAATTCTTAGTAAAAAAATATTCTAAAATGAAAGATGGGAGGTACTTTACTCTTAGCGGAATTTCAAATTTTTGATCCTACCTCGTATACCATAAGACTTTTACCGGATTTAATGGGTGTTATTTTGGTTTGAGAACATGCAGAACCTATCTAAAATAAAATTATTTTTCTAAACTTAAAGATAAAAAAACTTTCCCATATGCTGCGCACTTTCTGCCGGTCACTGTATATTAGCATTAAATGTAAAAAAAAATATTTGAATAAACTTTTATTATTATTATTTGCTGCAGCATGGCGCAGTCTAGCTGTAAATAGTCACTCTACTGAACCACGCATGACAACAAGTTTAAGAAAAAATATATTATTAACAACTACTAATTAAAAACTATAATTTATAAGTAGAACAACACCAAAGTAACATAATAAGGAAACTTTTGACTAAATATGTTAAAAAGAAACATCGTTTATTGACTGCCTGCCAATGGACTAAATAAAAATTAAAGATAGACACTTTATGGACATTTTAGTATAATAGTTTTAAAGGAACCCAGCAAATTAAAATGCAAAACTACTTACTTTGTACTTCCAAAAGGAATTGTTTATACCTTTTTTTAAATAGTACACCATTAGAGACAGTAGTTAATTCTCCAGGCAAAGAACTATAAAAGACGACAGCATTAAGTAAAATACCTCTGAAACAAGGCACTCTGTTGGTGAGGTGAAGTTAACTTATACCCATAGCGAATGTTAACACTATGGACATTAGAGCGAGGAGTTAGGCGTTCACGAAGACTGGTGAGAGAGTCAGGTTAATTTAAAACTTTATTTATAAAACTATTAAAATGCAGAAGTCTACGGTCATCCATCTTTAGCCAATTTAGTTCCGAGAAGGTATAAGAAATATGGTCATATTTCCTAAGACCGCATGACCACGCATGATAACAACTTTAAAAAAAATATTATCATCAACTACTGATTTAAAACTGTAAATTATAAGTAGAACAACACCAAAGTAACATAAATGCTAGTAAGGAACTTTTGACTAAACATGTTAAAAAGAAACATCGTTTATTGACTACCTGTCAATGTCTAAATAAAAATTAAAGATAGACAATTTATGGACATTTTAGTATAGTTAATAGTTTTCAAAGAACCCAGTAAATTAAAATACAAAAGTACCTACCTACTTTGTACTTCCAAAATAAATTGTTTATACCTTTTTTTAAATAGCACTTCATTAGAGACAGTAGTTAATTCTCCAGGCACAGAATTATAAGAGACGACAGCATTATAAGTAAAATACCTCTGAAACAAGGCACTCTGTTGGTGAGGTAAAGTTAACTTATATCCTGAGCGAATGTTAACAGTATATAATTATATTAGAGCGAGGAGTTATATATATTCCCCTGCATCATAAAGAGCTATTTAAGCGATTTTTCTCGTATTACGCTGCCAACCTATACCTACACACCAATACCCCAACCGACCTCTCGTTGAGCTGCCAGACTTACAAGAAGAAAACAAAACTCAAATTGTTATCTACTCAAGTGTGATTTTTTTTCTTCTTTTCTTTTTTTGTTGATCACGTGTCTTAAGAGTTGCCTGGTTTTTCTTATTCTCTTTTCTATTTTCATCCAACAGCCTATATTTCTTTTCTCACTTTTCTTGCTTGCATACTTTTTGTTTTTTATTTTTATGCAATAGTACTTATTATTTAAACATTTTTGGTTGTATATTATTTACAGTTAATGCTATATCACCTACCCTAAATAACTTAGAGGAGTGATATATTTAGTAATAGAAATATTCCTGTTACTCTTATAAAACCCTTAAAACACTTAAATGGGGAGTTTATAAAGGTTGCGGAAACCTTTGTTTAGTAACGCTATATAAATTTAAGTTATCTAACTAAAAGTACTTAACAGAAAGGTTGTAGCACTATATAACATCATAAATAAACGCGTCTTAACACCTTTAGTGATATAAATTGGTGGTATAAAGGTTCTCGAAATATTTCCGTTACCAAAATTTCGTCACGTTATGTCATTTCTCATCTGTCACTTCTTTTTATTGGAGGCGTATATATTTCTCTCTCTTAGGCACACTTTATTAATTATTTGTCTTTTTCTGTTTCCATAATATAAAATAGGTATTGGTGTTCAGATTTTGTACAGATTATTACAGATGGCGGTCGTTAAATTAAATAATAAATATAGAAGACAATGTTGTATAGGTAGTTTAATTTTATGCTTTGTACTCACGTATGACCCAAAATTTAAGTGGGAACAGTTATTTACTGCAAAAACAGAACGAATACTTCCAAAAAATGCAGGGGCCCTTCAAATACCGAATAAAAATCAAATTCAGGTCAGATTTTCAGTAAATATATTTATTTATTTTTAATTTTACGAAGATGTAACACCAAATATTATTAGTATATGCCACCATTGGATAAGTAAGCGCTTATTTCGTATAGATTGTTGTTAAATTTTGTGTTTTTGTAACGTCCCTTTTTAATAGTTCTAAATTTAAATAAACAATCATGGCGGAATAGTAACCATATAAACGTTGGAATGCATAATATCAACCATGGTGACCTTATATAACGAATAGTAACATTTTATAAATTTAACACCATTATGTTACTTAAAGTAATTTAACATTATCTTTTAGATAGGCAACCTTCGTTATTCTCGTATCAGAAAAATTGAGTGTGATGTTTATTAGTCGTAGGTACGTAACGGTTTAAACTGCCAATAAAAATACTCCAAATCAAAGATATTGATGAAAAATGAAAATAAAATTATTATAAAATAGTTATTTTTGTATTAAGTGCGCAAAATAGGTGTTTTTTTAATGGCACATGAGATTGTAAATTTTTACCGAGACCGTTAGGTCGAGGTTAAAAATTCAATCAAATGTGCCATAAAAACACTTTTGCGCGCGAAATAAAAACAACATTTTTTCTACAACTGTTTGTTGTTAACTATTTTTTATCGTGTTTAGAGAAAAAATCTAAAATCATAATTCATTTAAGGTATTATTTCTTACACCTGTTCCCATTACTATGGTAACCTAAAATTGTTTAAATTTTATTGATTGTCAAATCTATCGTTTTTCGTGTCAAAAGTTTATAGTTGTTTGCTCAAGTTTGATACCATTTAAATGTCTGAAAGTGATAGTGAGACGCCTCACGAAATTACGGAAGCTGGAGAAATCGTTATATCAAATCTTTTGCCCGTGAAATCAAGAATCAAATATGAGAAAGTGTACACTCAGTTTCGCGAATGGTGCAATATAAAGAAAGTAAAAACAGTAACAGAAAATGTTTTGCTCTGTTATTTCGAGGAAAAGTCGAAAATTTTAAAGCCACCTACACTATGAAGTACCTATTCGATGCTTAAAAGTACCCTAAATATAAAGGAAAATATTGATCTGCAGCGGTTTACTAAATTGGTTCCATTTTTAAAGAGCAAATCCATTGGATATAGAGGAAAGAAGTCTAAAGTATTAACAAAGGAGGATGTAGCAAGATTTATAAAGGAATCCGATGATAAAATACATTTTATTTTTAAGATTGTTAATTTAATTCACTTTAATAATAAATTTTTTTATAAAAAATGTTTTGGAAATTAATTTTTGCATTTTTATACGAAAACATCAATCAGCTGAGCTTGCCGTGAAAAAATATCATTTTTTCACGGTGAAAAAATGACATTTTTTTACGGTGAAAGAAAGCGACGTTTTGTGCATCCATAGTAACCAAAAAAAGTAATCTTTTTTTGACAGTTGTAGAAAAATAACTATTTTGTATTAAGTGCGCAAAATAGGTGTTTTTTTAATGGCACATGAGATTGTAAATTTTTACCGAGACCGTTAGGTCGAGGTTAAAAATTCAATCAAATGTGCCATAAAAACACTTTTGCGCGCGAAATAAAAACAACATTTTTTCTACAACTGTTTGTTGTTAACTATTTTTTATCGTGTTTAGAAAAAAAATATTAAATCATAATTCATTTAAGGTATTATTTCTTACACCTGTTCCCATTACTATGGAAACCTAAAATTGTTTAAATTTGATTGATTGTCAAATCTATCGTTTTTCGTGTCAAAAGTTTATAGTTGTTTGCTCAAGTTTGATACCATTTAAATGTCTGAAAGTGATAGTGAGACGCCTCACGAAATTACGGATGCGGCAGAAATCGTTATATCAAATCTTTTGCCCGTGAAATCAAGAATCAAATATGAGAAAGTGTACACTCAGTTTCGCGAATGGTGCAATATAAAGAAAGTAAAAACAGTAACAGAAAATGTTTTGCTCTGTTATTTGGAGGAAAAGTAGAAAATTTTAAAGCCACCTACACTATGGAGTACCTACTCGATGCTTAAAGTACCCTAAACATAAAGGAAAATATTGATCTGCAGCGGTTTACTAAATTGGTTCCATTTTTAAAGAGCAAATCCATTGGATATAGAGGAAAGAAGTCTAAAGTATTAACAAAGGAGGATGTAGCAAGATTTATAAAGGAATCCGATGATAAAATACATTTTATTTTTAAGATTGTTAATTTAATTCACTTTAATAATAATTTTTTTTATAAAAAATTTTTTGGAAATTAATTTTTGCATTTTTATACGAAAACATCAATCAGCTGAGCTTGCCGTAAAAAATATCATTTTTTCACGGTGAAAAAATGACATTTTTTACGGTGAAAGAAAGCGACGTTTTGTGCATCCATAGTAACCAAAAAAATTAATCTTTTTTTGACAGTTGTAGAAAAATAAAATTATTGACAACGGTCGAAGCCGTCCATACTTATATTTATGAAAATACTTGACAAAGTCCGAAGGCTTTTAGGACACTTCATTAGGCAACATTTAAGCCAGTGGCGCAACCAGAAAATTTGTTCGGGGGGGGGGGGCTTTAATTTCTTGCGCCGAAGGCTCTTTTTTGCGCCGCGGGCGAAAATTTTTTTGGGTGCCACGCCCTTTTTTGGGTAAAATACGTATGATTGACGAGAGCGACAGCCCCTTAAAACTTCTGCAATAAGACGCCGCTAGCCTTAACGAAATATTTATGAAAAAAAATTTAGATATTTTATTTTAATTAGTAAAAATGTATTTAAAATAAGTAACGCATATATTAAGCATACTTATACTAAAACAAAATAAAAACCTTATACAATAAGTTGTAAGTAATCACTAATAATACTAATATTAAAGTAAAATTCTTCGTTTTGTTTTTGCCATTTCGTCCAGAATTTCTTCCACGGTAATATCAATAGGTAGACCAGGGTCGATAATTTTTGAAACAAAAAAATAATAGTAGGATGAAACCCACTGGAAAAGAAAGATAATATAACAAAAATGAAAGAAAAAATTATTTACGGGCGATCCGAGGTCGGGAAGTGGAAGGGGGTGAGTTTTTAAGGATAGAAAACGATTTATCTCGATTTCCGGGAAAACTACAAGTCCTATGTAAAAACGTTAAACGGCAAAGTTGTAGATAATAAAAAGATCTACAACTTTTGTATTAATACTTTTTTCACATTACCTCAAAATTTATGTGAAAAATTCAAATAACCAAGTTTTTGTTTTTTTAATTTTATCTTTTACAAAAAAAATTATGTTTTCACGAAATTTGGTGATAACTTACCTATTTATGTCCCAAACACACTGTAATTATTTTGATTTAAAATATTTATTTTTTCACCTTATTTTGACACTATATCGAAAAAGCACCCTTATTTTCAATCGAAAATTCTCACGTCAAAATATCTGCTGTTTTAAAAAAGTCGGTGGGCTTTTTGTTCGTTGAAATCTTCACTTTCTGATGGTGTAAAAAAATATATACATTACTACGGTAAATGTTCTCAAAAAATGCAAGGAAACGGAAAAAACTCGAATCCGAATTTTTTTTTTTAAATCATTATGTACAATTTTGAGCTATTTATTAAAATTTATACTTTAATTACTCAAAAAACGTAAGATTCTATGTTACATTGATAAACAAAAAAATTACAAATCCATAAAACATTGAGATCGCAAAAAACATGCGAAAATAGTTCGCGTGACATGAAAAATTGGTTTGCAATTAAACGAATAGGCTAAGTTTCTAAGTTCGGGGGGGGGGGGGCTGCAGCCCGGCAGCCCCCCCCCCCCCCCCTAGTTGCGCCACTGATTTAAGCACTGATGCCAATAGTACCCCTCGCCCATTGGTTGAATTATTGTTGTAATTGAAGTTCCCAGCAATGTTCTTGGATCTACAGGCAATATATTTAGTAAACGATGAATAATATGTAATTCCTATGTCCTATCAATTGTTTTAAATTTTGCTGTGTTATATTAAAATCGCAAGCCCATTCTCTCAGTTCATTTCTTAAGCGGTCATTTTTTTAATATATTGTATCTTCGTAAATTACAGAATTGTCATCGTCACACATACGGTTCTCCCACATACGGTTTGGTTGGAACATCTTCCAAGACATTACATGGACTTGCACCTGCAGTAGAAATAATTTTTTTAACCTGACACTGCGATTTTTAGGTTACGACCACTAATTATCCTGGTTGAGGAGTCTGATGGAACAGAATTTAAAATTTGCCTAAAGTTTTTCGAAATTTTACGGCGAAATGAAGTGCTGTAATTTATTTTTTCCAATTATTCATTGTGAAATACGAGAAATATCAAAAACCTTACGTGTTTGCGTTCAAATATGACATACGTTCATTTTATAAACAAGAAGGTTTATTAGGCCTATTGGGGCAATTTGTGTTACTTGTAGTGTTTGCGAAGTTGTATAGAAGAAGCGGTCCTTACTGATATTCCAAGAGTTTTATATTATACCATAGCCAACACTACCATTTTCCAGTTTTTATTATGGCGATTAATAATACTTCTACATAACTAAAAGTATTTAGGTTTTATAAATGAGGCTACGGCAAACCTTATATAACCTGTTTATAAAACCATTGGTAACAATTACTACAAGTTTTATAAAATAGTGATGGAAACAGGTACCATCTTATATACTTGTAGGTTATAGTAATTTTATAAACCCGTTATAACAATAGGTTACCAAAAGGCGCAGATTATAAAACTCCGAAACATTCTTATAAACCTCTATTACCTTTATATAACCATTATATAACTTGGTGTTACTATAAGTTACGAAAAATGTTTATTGGATATATATAGATAATTATCTATAATTTTGCTGTCTCTTATTTTAGTGATGGATAGTACGCGTTGCCTATTTCATTTTTTCATGTTTGTTAAGTTTTTTTATATATTTCTATGTTACTATTCTATTTACTAGTCTTAGTTATTTTATAGATTTAAGTATAGAAAGGCCGCAAAAGCCTCCCGACAACCTGATGGGCAAGCTGATACAACGGCCTATTAGTCCGTATAATCTAAAGTTGGTATAACTGTTACATTTTATTTGTTATTTTCGTTATTTATTAACTTTTGTATAATATTAAAAGGACTAATAGACGTCTTATTATTATTATTATTATTATTTTTATCTAAAATTTTCACAGACTCTTAGTCTGGTATATACTTCCAATAGACGGGCGCATGCCAAGTCCATCATAAGGTCACACTGGTTTAGGAAAGATCTTGTGATATTGCCAGTGTGAAGTATAGTGGTTTTTTGAGTTTGCGCGTGTATGCATTCTTTGAGATCCAGTTGATCAAGATGTTTTATGAATGAGTTCGGTGTGATTCCTGTTGCTGGGATAATAAACGGGAGAATATGTATTTGTTGTTGTTTCCATATTCTTTCCATTTCTATTGCTAGTTCTTGATACTTCTGTTTCTTTTCTGAATATTTTTTAGCAACGTTATGGTCAGCCGGTACTGCGATGTCTATTAGGTAGGTAATCTTTTTTGTTTTATCCTGGAAAGTTATGTCTGGTCTGTTGTGCATAACTGTTTTATCAGTGTAAATCGCCAGGTCCCAGTATAGTTTGTAGTTTTCATTTTCTGTAATTGACCTTAGTGAGTGTAGGTATAGTAAGGTTGGTTGTCGTTATGCAATTTATACTTTAGTGATATATTGCTTGATGAATTATTTTTGCGACGGTGTTATGTCTATTGGTGTATTCAATGCCTGCTAAGATTTTACATCCAGATATTACATGGTCTATCGTTTCAGGGAGTAGATGACATTTTCTGCACTTGTCGTCCTTCACAGAGCCATATTTTATGATGTATTTTCTGTAGTTTTGCGTGGCTATAACCTGGTCTTGTATTGCCAGTATGAATCCCTCTGTCTCAGGGTGGAGCTGACCTTTCTTTAGGAAGTTATCTGTTAGGGTTTTATCGATGTTATCCTGATTTACGCTGTTATAATATCTGCCATGGAGCGGCTTACTTAACCATTTTTATAGCTTTTCCTTTATTGTATGGTGCCTTTTAGTTTGTTCTTCTGCTGCTAAATTTAGGGGTGTATAGTTTTTGTCGATTTTTAGATTTGTGTAGTGAATGTTCTTTGTTATGAAAATATCTCCTTAATGCGTCAATCTGTTTGGCAAGCAGTTCATTCAGATCGGCCATTCCTCTATCTCCTTGATCTCGTCTTAATGTTATCCGTTCCTTGCAGGAGTTTGGATGCATTTTTCTGTGTTTTGTTAATTGCGATCTTGTTAGGATTTGTATATTTTCCAAGTCTGTGATGGACCATTTTTTATACCAAATCAGAAGATAAGAAATAGGTGTTGCATAGGTGTTAATAGCTTTAAACAAGTTTCTTGAGTTAAGATGGGTTTTTATTATTATTATTATTATTATTAATATTATTAATATTATTATTATTATTATTATTATTATTATTATTATTATTATTATTATTATTATTATTATTATTATTATTATTATTATTATTATTATTATTATTATTATTATTATTATTATTAATATTATTATTATTATTATTATTATTATTATTATTATTATTATTATTATTATTATTATTATTATTATTATTATTATTATTATTATTATTATTATTATTATTATTATTATTATTATTATTATTATTATTATTATTATTATTATTATTATTATTAATATTATTATTATTATTATTATTATTATTATTATTATTATTATTATTATTATTATTATTATTATTATTATTATTATTATTATTATTATTATTATTATTATTATTATTATTATTATTAGTATTGTTATTATTATTATATAATAATATATATATATATAAATATTTCATGTAGGTAGATTAATTATATCGTTGTTTTATTAATTCTTATTAAGCATGGACTATTTCTTCTAATTAATTATTGCAATTAAAAATGCCGCAATTATTTTAAATGGTTTGTTTTTATAAGCTTTGGTAAAATACAAAATATTGATATAATGTAGGTACCCTTGGGTGGTCCATATTAACAAAGTTTTGAAATTGAATCGTCTTACTACGTAAATATTTTCCTTTTATCACCAACTGAATGCCAGCAAGAGTTAAAACCAATTGGACAATGGCAAACGTAAGCCAAACCTAAAAAAAATATTGCGAATTTCATATTTTCACTAAAAAATATAAAATTTGATTTTATTGACTATTGTTGCCTACGTATTCGCTAATAAAATTAAAAAATTAATGACACATGACGCTTACGCGTCGTCGATGCTTGCAATAGTGAGCGAAGCAGTTGCGTTTCGATTGGTCATTGTTATTTTTAAGTGGTGTTCTTACAATCATCGATATTAACGCACCAAAATGGAGTGCAAACAAAAATAACGAACAAATATTTACTTGCATGGTTCTGTTATCCAATAGCTGCAAAGATATTACTTCAGGAGTATCTGAAATGTTTATATTTACCTATTTATCAATAGGCACTCATCAGGTTAGCTAAGTCAAAATTTTGTGGTAACCTATTTAGGATGAGCTAATTTTATTGTTTTGACATTTTTCGAAAGAAATTTATTTATTAATTTATTTACAAATTAAGGATACAAACAGGTAAAACTACCCAAAAACAGTATCCACTGTTTACTAGAGTTCTTCACAAAACTATTTATCTATAATTATTCAATTGCACAAGATCTTAATATATTATAACCTAAAGTTTTAAATTATACCAAAGTACGCTTAACGTATTTCTTGAACAGCAGCAATGAAGTAGAGAACAGATCAATGTTTTGACAATACATATTATTGAAAAAACTTAGTCTAAATATAGGGGCGTTTACGCCTAGATTAGAATTTGTTTGGGTCAAATGAAAATAAAACTGCTGTCTAGTGGTTCTAGAAGGTACATGTAGAAAAAACTGTTGGAGGCGATGAGGTGCGTTGTAAAGATTATTTATCAATTTATAAACAAAAACTAAATCTGATTGTATTCTTCGGGTTTCCAGAGTTGCAAATCCAAATTGTTCTCTTATAACAGAAATACTAGGTACATTGTACCTAATAACTTATTAACTCTCCAACTTAAAACTCTAAAAAATTTACCTTGTAAACATTCAAGTTTAACTTTATTTTCATAATAAGGATTCCATACAACACTGGCGAAATTTAATCTACAATAAACATGAGCAAAATAAATTGACTTTATTGCCCTCTCAGATCTAAAATATTTACATACTCTAGCTACAAATCCTAACATTCGAGAGCACTTATTAGCAACATTGTCTATATGCGGGTTAAATGTAAGCTTACAGTCAAAAAATACACCAAGATCTTTGATTTGCGCCACTCGATTCAACGGTTCACCATTTAAGTAATAGTCAAACATAATAACACTAATATTTTTAGTACATGAGATATTGAAACATTTTTTATAGTTTAAGAAAAGTTTATTTTTTTTACAGAACATAGCGACCCTGTTGAGGTCCTCTTGCAAGCGCTTACTCCACAGAGCAAACTGCAAAATATATTTTTAGATCGTCGGCGTAGAGAAGAAAATACGAATAAATGAAACATTTATAAATATCGTTAATTTATAGTGAGAAAACAGGGGTCCCAGATGGGAACCTTGAGGTACCCCCGAAGTGACCAGTATAGGTCTAGATAAAATGTTACAAATAGTAATCCTCTGAGTTCTGCCAAAAAGATAGGATGTACCTTTACCCTTTAAATATACCTTCAAAAACGAAAGTCGAACTTATTAAATCGATAAAATCTAAAGAAGATAGCGACTGATCGGTTCACGCTAAACATATTAAGTATTATTCCAGAGATCGATATCACTAGCCTACATAAATCAGTTGCTGCACTTTTTGTTTCCAAGAATAAATTACATTTTTTCAAACGTTTTAGTATTTCTTGTAAGTTTCTACAACAGGGCTCGTTAAAATTCCTTTAAGATTATTCAGAAGGATCGTTGTTTGTCAAAATCTAAAAGTAGTTATTGACACCGCAGAAAGAGGAGTTAAACTCATGGAGTAGTTTAACCACGAACAAAGAAAACCAACAGTGGTTTCCTTTACACGTAGTAAAGCATTATCGCAGAAAGTTTCACAGTTGCAGCAAGCAGTTTTGTCAAAAACACATACTTGGTAAACATTACCATACCTATATTAATATTTTTTTAATAAGTTTTGGATTTCACTTTTTAGCAGATTTTTTCAAAATTGTATTTTTTTACTTATTATTTGAATTATTTATTTAATTTTTTCCTAAGACTTTTCATATTTATTAAATATGTCAGCTTTTGACAAAATAGGTGTTTATTTTAAAACTTTGGTAAAGAATTTTCGAATGTAATACCAGAAGATGTTTCGGGATTACCGAATAATACTTTTACCTGAGACGAAACGCGTCACCCGGCAGCATCTAGACATTCCGCTATAGGATTCGGCACCCGTCTCTATTCTGATTGGATGATTTCAATTCCGCCTAAAAGGTATATTGGCAACCGGTTTGTTCGTTGTTACCTAGAGCGTTTTTTTTAATTGAATTTTTTCAACTAATATTATTTTATAAAAATAAAATTTTAAAAAAATGCTCTGGATAACAACGAACAAACCAGTTGCCATTATACCTTTTAGACGGAATTTGAAATCATCCAATCAGAATAGAAACGGGTGCCGAATCCTATACCGGAATGTCTAGATGCACCCGGCAACACTACTACTCTGAAGGAGGAGTAGTGTTGCCGGTATCGCGTTGTGTGTCAGGTAAAAGTATTCGGTAATCCCGAAACATCGAGTTGTATTCAAAAGATTATACAACGAAATAAAGTACATATATCCTGCTTATCTTAAACATTTTTATTATAATAATTATTGCTAATAACAAAATTACATTTTTCAACAAAATTATTACTCGGCCAGATATAAAAGCATATTCGAAGTAACAAAGCAACAATAATTGTTTGTTTTTACGTAAATTTATTTTAAACGAAATCCAAAAAAAAACTAAAAATGTTGTTTCTGACGAACCCTGTATAGTAATTGCAAAAGTGCTATTTGAAATTACAGTTTCAGCACAAGCAAAAGTAATTTAATAAATCAAGGAATTGAAAATTAGAATTGGAAAATAAAATTTTAGAGATTAAAAATGTTGTTTGTGACGAACCCTGTATAGTAATCACAAATCTGATATTCGAAATTGTAATTTCAGCACAAGCAGACTTTTTTTATAAAGAATAACTTTTTCTTCTATACCTACTAATAAAAAAGTTTTTCCTGTTCCAAACTCTATCCGTGGACACACTGTATATTATTATATACATGTATAAAGTCACAATTATACGTTATAACAGACACATTCAATATATTTTCAGATTATCATACTAATATTTTTACAAAACAATTTAAATAATAAAATATAAAGAAAAAAAAACAACTCGGACTTTAATTAAAAGTTAAAATATATGCTCCCTAAAATCATCGTTTTAAAATTACAGACAAATCTATTTTATATGGGAATAATATAAAAACGAGTCTCTAATTAGTTTTAATTAGATTTAAGGTTTCCTTTTATTTCTAAATGCAGACCAATAAAAAAAAGGGAGTTATTTAAAATTCCGTTCCTTGTAATTTTCTATAGATTAAACAAAAGTACGCTTTTGTTCTAATAAAATGAATTGTTTTGAAATGAAATGTAATTGGAAAAATATCAGTCTTTACAGTATTTTAAAAACTGGTATGATTTTAAAATATTTTAGGAAAAATCTGTCATTTTCTTATTACGTGATAAAAAAGAGTTTATCACAGCATGTGAAATAATAGTTATTTATGTATCAAGGGAATTATAAGGGTCTTAATTACCGAGGGCAAAAGTTTACTTCCCGAGGGCTATTGGCCCGAGGGACACCAATTGACCGAGGTAATTGAGACTCTTATAATTCCCGTGGTACATAGATAATTTTATTTCTGACCGATTTGAATTTTTGTAAACCGGAATAATAAATTGTTTCAATTTATTACCTTTCCGGTATATTTGAATCAGGTGTCGTCAATAATGACATTGACGTTGTAATGACATGAATAAAAAATAGTTATTTTAGCATTTCTTGTTTTATTTTACCTGTAAAAGGTAGAGGGAATTAGAGAATCTTTAATATCCCAAGGGAGTTATAACCCTCTTTATTGATAGCGTAACCATGATGATATGAAGTTATAATATCCCGGTCAAAAATAAACCCGTTTTTGCCCCCTAGTCACTCAACTTCTATAAATTGGGACATAGGACAAAGTAAGTAGCACTATGATGGCTGGGATGTTGGAATAGAATAATTCCAATTTACATAATGTTTGAGGGTACATTGTGATATGTAGGTACTTGTTTTACTTAATTATTAAAAGGCCTTACACTAAGGAAAATGATCTAATACAACAGGTGTGTTAAGACTTAGTTTGTATTAATAGCTTATTTTTGATTGACCCATAAATAAGTTCCTAGTGTATGAAACCCGCTTTAGTGTTATAATAATTCCAGATTTGCTAGACTAGTATTGTTATTAATATAGTCAGATCTGGTCTTAACGTGCGGGTCCAAAGGTCACTGATCATATGCGTCAAATCAGACAACACAGAGCCTATCAAAATGTTGTGAGATTATTTACAAATATACCGAAGGAAGGAAAAATAGTTTCATTATTTTAGCTATCGCGAAGATAGCCACATATACCTAATATTATTAGTTTTGTAAAAATTATGTACAGGGGAGTTGAAAAAGTTACAAAAAAATTATATAATCGTTAATTATATACGTACTGTACCCTTTACTTAAAAACGACTTAAAAACGACGATAATAAACAGTGCAATTTATTTTAACAATTTTACTACTAAAACCTAAAAATACAATGGCATTTAGTCTGATAAACTATTTCGATAATGAAAGAAAAAGTGGAAATTCGCAAACCAATATGCAGGAAACCGTAATGAAAACGCTTGAAATTAGTTTAGGGACTATGCAGAATAATGTGCATGAAAAAAAGCATAATATAATACCCAAGAATACTAAAAAATGTAAAGTCGTCTTCGAATGGAGCAATTATCATTGGCGCTACTTCGACATCTAGTACTTGTTCTCGATCCCACCAATCCCTTATTAATATTTCTGTATGTTCCACCGATTTCTTCCAGTACTCTTGTGTAATATGATCTAACGAATCTTGCCAATCTATTTGTACTTGGTCGGATTTAAGACCATCACCTACATGTTTTTCATAATAAGACTTTGCACCAGCCCATATTAATTCTATTGCGTTAAACTGGCAATGATATGGCGGCAGTCGTAGAACCTCATGACCATATTCACGCAGTATTTCATCTACCGCGTATATTTTGGGTTTTTTAAGAGACTTTGCTATTGATAGGAGTTCCGATTTAAGCATATTTGGTAAAGGATTTTGGTTGTGCTTTTCCAGCCACTCATAAATATCACTTTTCCTCCAAGATGAAGTAGGCTGTTTATTTAAAATTCTTGAATGATATGATGCATTATCTAATACAATTAAAGACGGAGCATCCAAATTTGGTATCAATTGAACTTTTAACCATTTTTCAAACATTTCGCAATTCATATTATCATGATAGTCAGCACTTTTTGATGTTGAAGAAAAAATTAAACTCGCACCTGCAACATATCCTATTGCAGAACCGGCATGCAAAATAATAAAACGCTTTCCCGTACCGCACCCCTTTTTCCTTTTAACACTTTTTACAGACTCATCTTGTCAAGATTTTGAACCACTTCCATTTGAAAATATCCACGTTTCATCTAAAAATACCACTTTTCTAAATTTCAATTTGTAATTGTCCGTATATTTTTTTAAAAACTGAACACGCTGACTCACTATCTGTGGCTGCTCACATAAAAATCTTCGGTTACAGTTTTTTTTATAGCGAAAATCTAAATTTTTTATTAATGTTGATAACGCTTCAAGTCCAATTTCCAAAACACCCCGAATTTTTAATGTTTTTTGTAAAACTGGAAGAGTTACATTGGTTTTTGATTTGTATAAATCGTAAATCACATTTCGAACTCCCATTTTAATATTTTCGCTTAAATCCTTAGTCTTTGGCTTTCTTCGTTTACACTTTTTAGTATTCTTGGGTATTATGTTATGTTTTGTTTCATGGACAATTTTCTGCACAGTCCTTAAACTAATTCCCAGTGCTTTGGCTACTGTTTCCTGAATATTGGTTGGCGAATTTCCACTTTTTCTTTCATTTTCGAAATAGTTTATCAGATTAAGTACCATTTTTTTGATTGGGGATGCAAAAACCCAGAAAATTGTTTTATTTTGTCACAAACTGTCAAAGTCACAAAACTGGCATATTTAAAATAAAACGTAGCTGGTGCTATTATAAGCTTTTTTAGAATCGCTGAAAATTAAATACCTATCCTTTTTTTTCATGTCAAAATGGAATAAGTCTGTCTCATTTATCTTACGTATTTTATTTAGAGGGTAAAATTAAACGCAAGTAAAGAAAACAAAAACTGAGAGTATGTCTTTCTTGAATCGTATGACCCGCACGATAAGACCAGATCCGACTATAGTAATCAGTTCCAATAGCAGCACAAGTTTTGTTAAAATAATTAACTACTTTTAATGCACCAATTTTGTTAAAAAATAAATTGTATTTTCCCAATGCGACGCATTTTGTTCCCTGTGAAGCGTTTTCTCTACAATTAAGAAAGCAGAACGGCGTCCCCAAAAACGAATTATTTCCGTTAGAACCTGTAATCCACAAGACGTTGGTGGGGGTTTGTAGCGATCGGCAATCGCCGCGCGCCGTAGTACCTATTAGTTTTAACGTATTTGTTGCGCAGGTCACATCCCTGTTCGAAGTCTTCTAGCTGATGTCCTGTCTGAATTTGAATTTTATTGATCGTACCAGTACCTGTTTCAATTAATTTATTTTTACTTTGTATTTAAGTTTTTTTAAACTTTGCATGTCGGATAAAGCAAGAGAATATTCTTATTTCGCACAACCCATCATTAGTATTGGATTTCATAATAATTTATGGACGAATTTTACCATTTCAGTAAACCATGTTGCATATTAGATAATTTTATGCAATGTTAAACGACAAGAACAATAACACACTAAAAGCTATGTAAATTTTTGAGAACTGTACGGATTTTTCGTGGTAAGTATAATGCTTTATTAACCGTTGCCAGCAAATATTATTATGATTAATGTCAAGTTTTATTACAACTGCCAGTCGGAACTAATACAGCATATAAAACCAGATTACACCCCCAATAGAACTTGAGAATTACTGTGAGTATTCAGGGCAATAATGGCTATAAACCATTCTATGATAGTATTAACTCCTATTTCCTATTGGGTAAATTACCGTGATAATTTCAATACACAACGATCTAGCAATTTTCGTTTTTTTACACTAGGAAGGCGCGTGCTGTCACATTATATTATAGTATTAAACAGTTTTATAAATGATATGTGAATTTTTATAAGGAATAGATGGCTTTATTCTCAGTGTAGTATTATAAGGTAACATCTCATTTATATATGATGAAGTATTCCTATATGATTATACGAAATTATTAGGCAACTGTCATAAAATATGATGTTTTACCGATTTAGTAGTGTCCCTGAAATATAACATTTTTGGTCGTATTTACTTCAGGGCCGCATTTACTTTACACCAGCATTTTTGACAACATTTATTATGAAGGTAGCCTACTAGAATGATGACAGCCTTAATTTGCTCTTTATGTTATTTTGCCAATAAAAAAAAATTGGAAGGTGCGTTGCTAGGCAGTTTATTTACCAGCTTTCCGCTTCTGTCAGTGTCAGCACTATAATATTTAAAATCAATAATCAGTACCTAAATAATAAAAATTGTAAAAAGCAATATGAGCGATAGTGACAATCCAGATGAAATTTTAAAAGCCGGAAATCAAGCTACTTTAGAGGAAAGGAAGGTAATTTGGAATAGTGTTGGTAATTTGGAATACTTCGCGTTCCCGCGATACCCATAGCTCCATCTAGTTAAAAGCAAGCGTATCACGTTTATTTACCTCTATATTAAACATATTTAAGGTTAGCACGTGTTAATAAATCGCAGTTTAGTAGTGGCAGCCGATAATCACCACAGTGCTATTTAAAAACTTTTTTGGTGAGTATTAAAACCATATTTATCTAACTCATCCTTGAAAATTATAATTTTATTTATTTTAAAGTGTTTTTAGGGATCTATATTATGTTTATTTTAAACAATATTTTCAAATTAGGAGCTATGTAAAGCAATGATTTTGTTGATTTTTTGGAATGCTGTAATGTTGGTAATTTGGAATACTGTTGGTGAAGCTAATTTCAATTTGGAATATTCCAAATTGCATTCAGTTTTGTACACAAAGATTGATTCTTTCGTGTCATGAGTTAATGGTTTTTGTTGTAATTTTTTCAGATATGTCGTCACCACATAAGTACAAAAAACGCAAAATATGGAATGCCACAGACAAATCAGAAGAAGGAAATTTAAAACTTATAACACCTTTTGACATTGAACCAAAAATTCCACAGAAACGAACAATATCTAATCGTAGGCGAAAAGCATCAAAATCTACCATTATATCGAGTTCTCCATATAAGCAGGAACTAGAGGAGGCAGAAAAAAATAAGAAAAAGAAAGTGAAGTTAGTAAAACTAAATTTAAGCAAAGTAGAAAATACAGAAAAAAATAAAACAAAGAAAGTACAAAACAAAAAAGAAAAGTTTAAGAAATTTAAGAAGAAAGATTCAGATACTGACACAGTGGAAGCTATCGATCTGCCTCCTCGGATGAAATGGAACTATTTGAAGAACCGACAAAGCCCACTGAGGAGGATGCAGAGTGGTTCTTTTTTCTTTTGTAATGGCAAGTTTAGCAAAGATGTTAGGGAAGAAAAATAAGTCATGTGTATCATGTTTGATTATTGGGTGCATAGTGAATGTGCGAGTTACGAAGCTGGAACGTACATTTGTGACTATTGCAAGTAGACTTTTATTTTTAAGTTCTTTGTTCGTTTTGGAAGGTGTATCTCTAAGCTACGGCTTCTGCAAATTTCATGCATGTAATTTGGAATACACTATCCTAAATTACCTTCCAAATATCTCTTTTTGTGTTTCTCAGAATTTTATAACAAGTTAATGTTTGGAAATACATATTTTTCTTAAATCATTTTACATATTTTTATCCCTTATTGATAAATGATTTTTTTTATAAATGGTATGTCAAACTACCTTCCTTTCCTCTATATTTATTGACAGAAAATTCCCTTATCATTTATGTAAAACACTATGAAATTCTTATGGAATGGTGCAATATTCATAAAACAAAAAAAATAAAAGAAGAAGTATTTCTTGCATTTTTCATGGATAGGGCCCAAGTTTTAAAATCATCAACTTTATGGTCCACCTATTCGATATTAAAATCTACAATTATGATTAAAAATAACATTGAAATCTTCAAATTTCCAAAATTACTTGCTTTTTAAAAACAAGGAAAATGTGGGTTACCAGGCGAAAAAGTAGGCGGTTTTGCAAGAAATGATAATTGATGAAAAGTTAATAGATTTCTAACGTTCCAGATGAGGGCTATTTAATGTGGAAAGTAACAAATTGTAATAGTTTTAAAGTTAGTTTTTTTACGACATAGAAAAAAAACGTACGGTACTCAAGCAGCTAGGACTGGTGAGAACAGCTCTTTGCTGCTATTAGACTGATGACGTTGCGGTGTTGTTCTAACGGTATTTGGACTCTATCGTATTCATTCTTGTTGTACAAACTACTAGTATTTTCTGTAGCGATAGGCTAACCCCATTTCGTGGGTCTTTTGAAGTTGTTGTGGATTTTGGAAAGCCTGAATGAGGTTCGTCATTTGTATACTAATCGTGTCTGGTAACGTTTTATTTATGTGGAAAATAATGGTAAAGAAAAATTGAAAATATGATCTAATATACCTTCTACACTCTTCTACTTTAAACAAAGATAATTTTTTTTCATACTTGAATATTCTAATTCGTATGAATATTTTTATATGGAGAATCGATAAGCGAGGTTGCTCAAAGTCTCCAATATATTCTTTTGTGTACATTTCATTGACCTGAGTATAGGTATATTTTACAACTAGATATTATGAAAAGTTGGTACAAGATAAGTACCTTCACGTAGGTACTAAGAAATATTTATTAAATTACCAATTTATGGGTCATTGTAGTGTAGACTTTCCTTTCTTTTACTAATACGTATTAATAAACTAACTAGTTGTTACTACACTTCCTCTTAATTATCTAATCACAAATTTTCCATGTGTGATCAAAGTAATAATCGATTAAATTTGCTTCAATAATTCATTGCATTTCTAATACGATTTTTAAATCCTATTTTTGCCATTCACTCTCACTGATTTATTTCAAATTGGGATTTTAGTTTAAGATCGTCTTAAAATAATTTCGATAGCTTTAGTAATTTATAAACGGAATGAAGGCGATGGTAGACCTTTAATGGGATTATCTACCTATTAATATTGTATCAGATTTACGCCTGTTCTGCTTTTTATAACTAATTTTAAATATTTGAGGTACGGTAACTAACAACAAATAAATTTTCCCAGAATCACTAGTTGTATACCAAATGTTTTACATCAAATATAATTTAGAAAAAGGTTAAAATAACGTGAGCATAAATTGGTGGTTTCAGTTGTTATAATAAATACCTATAGAATTTATAAGTTAGAAATTTTATTTTTTCTAAGTAATACATTAGAAATATTTCTTTTTTTTTAAAACCGATCAGAAAATATACACTTTCTGGACAATTTTTCGTCCAGAAAATAACGTTTTGTCGATCAAGACCGGAAAATGGACTGAGGAACTGGCAAAAGATTTTTCCAGTCCCTGTTTTTTTATTTTTCCAATCGCTCTTTGACAATACAATCTACCTTGATTTCGTTATTATGATAACAACATTTCGACGTATTGTCGAGTGACAGTTCGTAGATTTTTAATTTGTTGTTTATGTCAAACTTGTTTCGCGAGTGTGCAAATTTAAAATTATGAATTCAGATTTTGAATTATCCGATACGGAAAATGAGATTTCAGAAGAAATTTTGGGAGCAGCAAGGAAAGCGACTTACGATATATTGCCAGTAAAATCAAAAGCCCGTTACGAGAAGTCATACGATGCATTTAAAAATAATATAAAATAAAATAAAGAATTAAATGTATATCGAAGTGTCGGCCTTAAAAAAAATTATTGTACGTCACGCAACCGAAAATTAGTGTTCTGCAGGTCTCTCCAAGCTTGTCTCAACCTGAAAAACACCACTTTCCGGACTTATAACGTAAACTACTTTAGCGGTCCAAAAACGTATTCCTGTACTTTTCCAGTCCACCGACTGGGTTTGGCCAATCTAGTGTTGTGATCATTTCCTAATTTCTGAAATATGTTAAATTCAATAATCGTGGAAATCTATTAATGCAAAGCCTCTATCTCAATATTAATATGTTAATAAGTAAATTGTAAACGAAAAATTCCGGACATACATTTTTATATACCTTAGGTGAGACCATTTGAATTTTACCTATAATATGGAGTGATATTATACATATCAGTAGATTTTAAAAACAGTTGTTACTGTTTAATTTTTAGAAAATGAACAGATTAAACAACAAAAAGCACGATGTATGATCTTAGTTGAAGAGGATCAAGCAGTTAGTGAAGAATATCCAAAGAAAGCAGCTTACCAAAAAGTACCCTTCAAGAATTAAAGCAGAAATTAAAAAAATACTGGCTCATTAAATATAATGCCTGGAACTGGAATGAAGCAGATCCCATAAACAAAATGTTGACTTTTTCAGAGTACCAGCATTTGTTCCATTGAGGAGAAACAATCTTTCCTATAGGTCTGCTAGGGTAGCAAGAGAAAGATATAATTTAAAAATCATGTTTCTTTTAGGAAATTATTACTATCTACTAACAACAAAGGGTAGAGGATGAGATTTGCTTAGCAATATTTACTGAAAGGCTTGAAAATACCTTTCAATCATTACTGCGGTCATGGCGCGTAAGATTTAACCGACATGCAACTAGTAGATTTGAAAATCATACACACAAAGGGTTAAAACAAGTGGATTTTCAGTTAAAGGATATATATTAATAAAACTGATCCAAACCCTGACACTTTGAATTTTTATTTGAATAATAGAAGGGAAAATATTTTAGATTTTAATTTCATAATGGCAACTTTGGATGAAGTCAGGTTAGCCCTTTTATCTATAAATTCTAAGGCTGTGGGCGGTGATCAAATCGTCATAGATATATGTAACTTCGTTGATGCCCCATGATTTTGTCTGTCATAGTGCATTTGGTAAATATCTGCATCGAGACATCAGCAATTCCTGATTGTTGGAAGTCATCCCATGTAATTTCTCTACTCGAAGGTAGTTCACCTACTGAATTAAAGAAGCTGCGTCTAATAAGTATTTTACCTGCATTGTCAAAGGCCTTGGGCGGGTTCGTTATGATCAGATTAAGGATCATGTAGCACAGTATGGGATTTTGTTGGGCACAAAATCGGGTTTTCGTGCTAACTCCAGTTGCTCTGCGGCATTATTTAAGGTAACTGATTATATTTTTTTAGCCACAGACCAGGGAAAGCTAACAACGCTTGTCCTTTTTGATTATGCCAAGGCCTTTGACAAATTAAATCATTTTATTATGGTTGCAATTCTCAGATATCTGGAACGATACAGGACGATGCTTATTGTAACTTGCTTAGAAGTTACATGACGAAGAGAACGCAAGTAGTTAATTCTAATGGACATTTTTGTGAGCAAAGAAGTCTCTCGTGTGGAGTACCTCAGGGCTCGATACTTGGTTCATTGTTGTTTTCTCAATAGACGTGGCAAATTCATAGAAACCTAAAATTCATTTCATTTCTATGCGGATGACATGCAAATCTATATTTTATATACACCTGATAGTATTGATGATGCCGACCTGGGTGTTCTCTTGAATGTTTCTCATTCTTATTGTTTGAGTCTCAATACCAGCAACTGTACCTTTACCCGCGCTAGTCAAAGGCAAACTAATTAGGAAATAATTTTTCTATAGGGCAACTGAAATACTAGCCTACTTAATGATGCAAAAAAAGTTAAATCACGACCGCCATCTGTCGGCGATTCCGGAAGCTGTTCAGGCCAGCTTTGTAAAAGTAGGTTCACAACAATATTTTCAATTTGTTTACATTGACATGTAAAGGTACCATGTTGTATAAAACCTGTAGGTATAAGAAGCAAAAAAATAAAAAATCTAGACAAAACACGACACGCACCCTTACCATATCCAGACGTATGTTGGAATACATGGAACGCCAAACTGCTGACGTCAGCTTGAGCGGACGCCATTTTGAAATTGAACCCTTCGGCGAAACAGATGTTACCGTCTCTGGACGGCTTGACGATGTTGGTACGTTTTTCTTTGACCGCCCTGTAGTGTTGGTGAAGAGTCAGTCTAACGTAGGCTTCATGCTTGTCGCCTTGGAACTGGAACAAAAAGAAAAATATTAGAAGGCCATACTTATCTACGAAGGCGTTGATTGGCTACAATTTAAAAAAAGGTACATCCAAATTTCCAATTGTATCTGGGAATTCCAAGTTGCAATACCGAGTAGGAATTCTAAGTTGTTTCTCTGCTACTTATTAACTAGTCGTGCGGGGGGCCCTAATTTCTTCAGCTACACCACTGAATATGGGGCTATCTGGGGGCCTTCACAGTATAAAACTGTAATCATTTCTTTACGTTGCCGCCGAGTCGGTAACAAAGAGTCCTGCAAACATACCTCAGGCTTTCATACTTCCTATACGAATTAAGTAAAGGGATTTCATTCCCATTATGCTGATTTACACTGTAATACGGTAGCAGCCTAACGCAGCGTTAGCGTTGACGCATCGCAAGCGGAAGGTAGGGGATAGTGGGGCAAAGTGAAATAGCGGGGCAAAGTGAAATATGTAAATTGTGAACGCACCCCTTTCGAAAAACGGGCGCCATTATGTTAAAATGCAGAGTGGGGGAGTTATTATAACGCCAGTATAGTTTTAATTTTTTTTTTCCTTAAAAGATAAATCCGAGCAAATGCGAAAAAAACGAGATATACATACATACACATATATTATATAATCTGTGTTAATGCGATTTTAGTATTAGGTATTTCACTATGCCCCACTCTTCCGTACCCGGTTTGATCCCAGGCAGGTTTGGCAAACTTATTTAGTTCGCTTGACTAGGCCACCGTACTTTATAGTGTTGCATTATGCAACCTCGATACGATACAGCTGTGGAGCTCTCGAGCTCCTCCGGTATTATTCGGATATTCTTTCGGCTTGTTATCGAGAAGTGAGCTACTCCTGAACGAAGTGACGGATTCAGGATTCAGTGCGGATAGTGACCCACGAAATGGTCGCATGTCTGGCTGACATTACCCTGACGTCAAATGGGGTTGGCAAAAATAGTCGCACTGGCCTGTTTGCTTGGCGCTAAGCCTCTACTACTACTAATACTACCGTGCGAGCAAAAATTATTTGCATCAAAGAGGCTTGGAATAAAAAACGTGGGGCTTGGTTTAGATCATAATGATATGGGGACGATATATCTAACCAAATCTATTTTAAAATTTTATTAAATTAATTTTATGATATGATATGCCAAACTAATGAGTATAATAAAATAAGTAGACAAAAACAAATTTATTTATGTTTTTTATAAAATTAACAAAGTAAGAATATAAGGAAAGAAAAAGAAAAATAATTACATAAATTGCTAAAATTGGCCACCGCCCTCCTCTAAGCATAAATTCACACGTCTCTTCATATTTTCGAAAGTGTTGACCAGCATCTCTGGAGAAATGTTATCACATTCTTGGATAATCCTTTCTTGTAATTGTTCTAAATTTGCAACTGGTGTTTTAAAAAAATAGTGTTCTTTAAATGAGGAAAAACGAAGGGTAATCCATAACCGTTAAAGAAGGTGGTCTAGGTGGGAATTCAATGTCTGATCGAAAACTGATCAATCGGTCGTCGAAAAAATTGAGTAAGTAGTTACTAGTTTCGGCGACTGTATGGGCGGTTGCACCGTCCTGTTGAAAATATCCAAAACGTAGTTCGTCATCAAGTAAATGCTCCACAAATGGATTCAAAATATTATTGTCTCTATACCGCTGTGCTGTAACTGTGTCATGGAAAAAAAATAGGACCAACAATTCTTCTTCGGGAAACAGCTAACCAGACACCAATTTTTTGAGGGTGCAATGTGGAGGTGGAACCAGGCTTCATCCGAAAAAATGTCAGGTCTAATAAATCATTTCTTTCCAATAAATTTTGGGTAAACCATTAAGAGTAATTCCTGCGTCTTTTAAAATCTGCGGCTTGTATTTCTTGGAATACTTGCACTTTATAAGGAAATAAATTTAGCTGCTTCTTAAGAATAGTCGTGCATGTTCCATAAGATCTTCCCACTTCTTGAAATAGGCGTCTTATACAATTAGTTGGCGCATTTTGCATTATCTCACGAACCTTTGCCACAGTTCTTCTGTTCTTACAGATGGTTTTCCTGCTCCTTTTTTGTGTCGTATAGAACCTTTTTCCCTAAACACAGCCACGGTTCTTTTCAGGCAATGATAAATATTCCCAGCAATAAAAGCGACGTTAGGAAAATGTTTGTGAAAATCGTCCATGCACAAACCCGGATTGTATTGCCACTCACCATTTACTCTAACGCCGTTTCGAAAATACGCTTTAACCATGAATGTTTTGTGCTGTTTCGTGAAGCCCATTGTGTGAATTGTTCAAGAAATTGGAAAAATTAGCGATGAATCAAATTACTTGTAACAACTGTCAAAGATGACGTAATAACTGATTGATTGTTAATTCAGGTAGTTACTGACACCCAACAGGTATTGAGCTCTACGGCTAAGCATTACGTCCTTGAATGCAAGGCCCTCTTTGATGCAAATAGTTTTTGCTCGCACGGTACTACACTATAATACTGGATGTATTTCATGAAAATATTTTCGCTTTAACAAAACGTCCCCCGTATTTACCTGCTATCAACTATAACTGTTAAAAATTAATGATGTTATTAATCTAATTCTTTGAATAACATTAAAATTTCATAAAGACATAAACTAAAAACAAATAAACAAGAATTGCATAACTTAGTATATTATTGATGTCGTAATTTGTTTATAAACAAAATTAGGCAACCAAATTTAATTAGGAAAATAACTTTGTTCCAGTGAATAATATTAAACGACCTTATGAAGGTGACACTATCGTCTCTAATTGACACTGTCTTCTCTGCTAAAAAATCAAAAATCGATTTTTATCTACAGTGTGACCATAGTAAAGTCCGCATCATATGGGATTTTTTTTTATTAATAGCTTTATTCGAAATTTGACTTTGGCATCAAGTTCTGCTTCGATCGAGATGAAAATTAGGCAAAAAATAGTAGTCACGTGATTCGCATTATCTGTCAAATTTTAATTTTTTTCAAAAAATAATTCAAAAGTGGGGTTACTTCTGAAAATATCGAAAAAAATTTATCAGAAAAAGGTTTTTTAAATGCAGTTTCTATCGCACATGCAAAATTTCAGCTCCCGAAGATAATTTTGATTTTTTTACCCACCACTAATATTTATTTTCCACTTAATGAACACTTTACTGATGATAACACTGTGTTATTTTTTGTCTTAATAATATTAAGGTGTATTACTTTCAGACCCAAACTACGTTTTCAAAAATACTTATTTTATGAAGTTACCTTATACAGGGTCAAAAACAAATAAACTTTGCATCACATGCGACCAAATTTTAAAAGCCCAGTTTTGATATTGTAGAAAAACACACATTTAATATGGCGCTTTAAAGAAAATGTATCTGAAATAAAGCATTGTCAAAACTAAGAAGTTTTATGTAGTTTGCGTTAAGTCTTATTTTCCAAAAGTGGTGCAATTTACAAAATATGGGTAAAAAATCAATATTATCTTATACAGCTGAAATTTTGCATGTTGGCTAGAAACTGCATTTAAAAAAACTTTTTCTAATAACTTTTTTCGATGGTTTCAGAAATAACCCTACTTTTGAATTATTTTTTGGAAAAAATTAAAATTTGACAGATAATGCGAATCACCTGACCACTATTTTTTTTGCTTAATTTTCATGTCGATCGAAGCAGAACTTGATGCCAAAGTCAAATTTCGAAAAAAAAATGATGCGGACTTTACTGGTCACACTGTATATACCTAATAACCTAACTTATATGAAGTTCTATGCTATTATTTTATTATCTTACAAACCGAAAATAAAGTTAACACTGTTTAATGACGGATCACCGTTACGTCACGACTAGCGCTTATCTTTCTAGCATTTCTGAACTAGGTGAGACAGTATATTTGCGTCAATTATAAATGTCGTATAATTTTACCAGTCAAAAAAGTTTTATTGTAATTTTTGACAGTGACATTCTTAATCAACATTATTTCAAAAATGTCACGGTATTGTGAAAAAGTACAAGCATTAATTTTAAAATTATTTGATTATTTTGAAAGATAAAGTGATGCCCGAAAGACTCTTTTATCCTTTAATGCAGTTTACAAGTTAAGTAGATTTAATAAAGCAGGGATTGTGCAAACATAAACAATAAACATGAAAAATATATGGCAATGCTTTTTTAAATACCTACCTATCTGTTTTAGAGAGTTTCTGATGCTTTGGGAGTTTTGTGTTTAATAATCCAACGAATTAAGGCAAAAGAGCTAGAGAAGGATGCAGATTTTAAGAATCGCAATAATGTAGCTAGTTTGTCATCCCGTGGTCGACAACTTCACGAAATTCATGAACATACCATAAGAGAGCGTATTTATGGGATGTATAGGGCAGGTAAACTATTCACTCAATACACCTAAACCTTAAAATCACTGATGGTGTTGAAATATCCACTAATTCATTAGTGGATTGTTTAAAAAAATTAAATTTAATTGGCTTAAATGTACTATATCAAATAGGCGTTTTTTATTAGAGCCACCCCATATAGTCGGAAAACGAGTAGAATTTTTTAAGAATAACGGCAACTCTTTTCCCTTAAAACCTGTTTTGCTGAATAAAACCTGAATATACAGTAAAGGGGCTTTTGGGTAAAGTTTAAAAGATGATACTCTTCATACGTTTAAAAAAATCGTCAGAGGGTGTAATTAATTTGTGAATAATGCAAGTTTGATATTCAAGTCTGGCCTGAAATCTGGTGATTATCGTGATTCGATGAATAGTGAAAACTTTGAAAAATGGTTTGAAAAAAAGTTGTTACCACTCTGAAGAACCGTCGCTTAATATCATGGATATGGCCTCCTATCATTCTGGGCTAATTAAAAAAATTCTAAATACAAGTTGATCAAAAAGATTACTTATTGCATGGTTAGAACAAAGACAAATTCCGGTTTCACCATTTGCAATGAAGGGTCAGATCTGGATAATATTGATAAAGCATATCCCACCCAAACGTTACAATGAAATCCGAAAAGTGCTGTTTATTTTATTTTATTTTAATAGGTTGGACGAACTAGCATTGCAACATGGGCATCGAGTTTTAAGACTTCCTCTATATCATTGCCACTTTATCCTATTGAAATGGTTTGGTTGGAAAGTAGATAGGTATTCTATGAAATAATTTGTCACTAAGTGAAGAATGGGATCAAGTTCATCAAAATCACCTTAGACAAGGAATGTCAAGGTGCATGGAGACAACTGTTCTTGCTCCGGATAGTTGTACCCGTTATTGATGTTTTTATCATTGTTTTTAAATTGTTTTTACCGCTATATTATTTCTTTTAAATAAATATATTTTGCCAAAAGGGTTCAAATTAATATTTTTCGATGGAATGTGTAGTGTTTTCTAAAAAAAATTGAATCTCGTAAGCCGAAAAAGATATCGAGACAACTAAAAAACTAAGCCGTCAAGAATAGATTAAACTTCCCAAAAAAGCTTCTCTATTAGAGTTAAAATAGCAAAATAACTGTACAGGGGAAAACATAAGAAATAAAACAGCAATTTTTTTCCTTTTTATTTCAACAAGTACCTATATAGGTATTTAAAAAATTAAAAAACTTTAATTACAACTAAAAGATTTATCGACAATTAAAAAAAAATTCCCTTAAATCGAACCATGGAAAAAAAAGTTATGTTAAGTTGATGAGCCTAATGAATAAAAATTAAGCAATTACTTCAAGAAATTATTACTTTTTAGTAAAAGCAATTGCTTGACTAGCAAATGCTATAAGTAAAAGCAGTTGCTAGATCTGGATATGAATAAAATTTTGAAGCAATTGCTGTTTATCTTACACCTCTGTAGCAAATGCTTATTCAACACAAGTTCAGACGTGGCTTATATATATCTACTTGTTCAAATTATAGATTTCATGTCATGTTCAGTTTGGTGTCTAATTTGCAAAAGGGTTGACGTAAATACAACAACGTTGGTCTAATTATTTAGTACAATAGTAATCTGTTACGTTTTTGTGGAAAATAGGAAACTTATATTTGTGATATGGCAGATTTCAGTGAAAATGAGGAAAGTGATAGTAGTGATGAAGAAATTAAAGACAAGCAATTGATATTTATCCACAAATTGAAGGAACATAAATAAATCTCTCTGACCACAACCGTTTAGCTTCCACAACAGCTTCAGCACTTGTAGGAAATTTAATAAAAATATTGGCCTTCTCCAAAACTGCATCCATTACAGAAGTGTATGTCTTACAGACAGTAGTTTGATGAACACCGAGTTCTTCACCTACAGAATTTTGAAAGCCCCGATCCGACAGTTTCCGCAGAAACCAACTGCCAACATTTTCGGACTCAAATCGATATAACTTTCTGAAATCATCGTATCTGCAATTTTTACGTACACTGTAGATTTTTCTTTTATGGACGTTCATATATTCAGCCATAATTGAAGACACAAATTAAGAGCAACGCACGTGTATGCCGCGGAGAACTAAAGTTGACTGCTACCAAGCAAATGATGCAGGGGTCGACCTACCTTAAAAAGTTGAAAGCAATTGCTACACTAAAAAAAGCAATTCCTTAATTTATTCATCACTTTTTAAGCAAACGATAGTGATTGCTTTTATTTTTTAAGAAAAAGCAATGAGTAGAAGCAGTTTCTGCACTCTTAAACAATTGCTGGACGCAAAATCAATTGATGACTGACAGTGATACTTCCTGACGTCATCGGGCTTGGCGCGCTTAAGAGGTCGTTTGAAATACTTATGACACGCGCGAAACTTTAAAGAATTTTGACCAAGTTATTACTGATTTTTATTCTGGACCAATGGCAACTACGGACACAGCAGCATACTAAGGATATATCCAGGCCAAAATTTGCGAGAGCCGACCGATTACACTGTTTCGCTGCCAGACTTTGGAAGGGGCTTTTCTATGCTCATTCCGGGTAGGGAAGAGTGGGAAGGCAATCAAGTAACAATGGAGGCGGATCACTCGATCTTCACAGACGGTTCAAAAATGGACGTCGGGGTGGGAGCTGGCATCTTCTCCGAGAGCATGCCAATACAGAGGTCATACAGACTCCCTGACTACTGCAGCATTTTCCAGGCAGAAATTTTTGCAGTGGATAAAGCAGCCAGTACCCTGCGGGATCACCCTGGCTTGAGAGGACCTGCATCTATAGCTATCTATATAGACAGTCAAGCAGCAATAAAGGCAATTTGCTCCAGCAGAACTAAGTCAAAATTAGTAAGGCGCTGTCGCTTGGTGCTCAACATCGAATCACCTTGTGTTGGGTTCCTGGACACAGCAACATATATGGCAACGAGACTGCTGATGCGCTCGCCAGGGAGGGCGCAAGCATGTCTGTCGAACTAGCAGAGAATAATGTGGCTAGACCACTGGGATCAGTCAAAGAAGAGATAGATCGAGCAGCTAAACAACTTGCGCGAAGCAGATGGACAGGACTAACAACTTGTAGCATCTCCAGGCAATTGTGGCCCCTACTTGATAACAGGAAAACCGCAGCGCTATTACAGCACAGTCGAAAGGACCTAAGAAACATCACTGCCGTAATCACCGGACATTGCTTGTTCGGTAGACACGCTGAACGTATGCGAATACCAACTAACGACTTCTGCAGAAGTTGCAGAGATGAGGAAGAGGAGGAAAGTATTCTGCATTTCTTGTGTGAATGCCCCGGCCTCGCGAGAAGAAGGTTCAATGCACTGGGCGAACCATTTTTTAATGATCTGGAGGAAGTGAGCAGCCTGCAATTGGGTCGACTTACTAAGTTTATTAACAGCAGTGGCTGGTTTGAATGAGCTGTCAAGATTCTTCTACGATCGTGTTAACCATCAGGAAGCTGATGCAATAGGTTCCGAGGAACATGTGTGGTATCACAACGGTTCTATAGGACCACGTGTGATTGTTTGGTCAATTCCAGAAGTCTGCCACTCTAACCTAACCTAACCTAACCTACTGATTTTTAAGGAGTAATAATTGGGAAATATTTTTTTTAGGCCTAACTAAATCATATTATTGAAAAAAAAAATTGGAAAGTTCCCTATTGCTGGACACAAAATCAATTACTTTAGTTTTTATTCATTGGCTTTCAAGAAATTACTTCGATTTTATAAGAAAAAGCAATCGCTACATTTTTATTCTTTAGGCGCAATGTCGGTGAGTGCACCGACTTTTTAGCGCGTTTTCCAGTCCGATTTATTTTTGTATTTATTCTGTAAAAAGTTTTACTGGAGCCCATCGGCCTCTGACCCTCTTATATAAACACCATAATTTAGTATTAAAAAAATATTTTGAAGTCCAATACATTTAATTGAAAAATCGTTTAAAAAAAACCAGTTCAAATATAATTAATAATAATCGGTAAAAATGGTCTTGGTCAAGGGCAGAATAGATCAAGTCAAACCACTCTAATTGGACCTTGATTGCACTGCAATATTCGATGCGACTTGCAATTATCTTATTTATTTAACTACACTTAAAAATGGTTAAGTATATAAAATGTGTAAACTCTAGCATAATAATGTTTAAATTTGCCTTATAAAAGAAAAAAAGCAAATTACGGAGGTCACAAACAGAGGACTCGTCATTTACAAAAATCGAGTTAAATGCCGAAATACGAACTATTCACAGGTCTGGCGACATAATGCTTGGGTGGCCTGCATTTGCACGCGTACAAGTAAATATGCCGCCGGTGGTACTACATAATAAATAGTTCTCGAAGAGATATTCGAAATGTTTTCTGCGAGGTTTCCTGACAGATTCATTCCAAGCAAATTAACAGTCCTACGTAAAAACACTTCTAAAAAGAAGATTTTAAAAAATTGTCTAAAAGACATTTCGAAAAATAAAACTTTTTACATACCGTGCGAGCAAAAATTATTTGCATCAAAGAGGGCCTTGCATCTAAGGACGTAATGCTTAGCCGTAGAGCTTAATACCTGTTGGGTTTGTTCGGGTGGGTACCTGAATTAACAACCAATCACTTATTCCATAATCTTTGACAATCGTTACAAGTAATTTGATTCATCGCTAATTTTTCCAATTTCTTAAACAATTCACACAATGGGCTTTACGGAACAACACAAAGCATTCATGGTTGAAGCGTATTTTCGAAGCGGGGTTAGAGTAAATGGTGAGTGGCAATACAATCCGGGTTTGTGCATGGACGATTTTCACGAACATTTTCCTAACGTTGCTTTTATTGCTAGGGAGTTTTATCATTGCCTGAAAAGAACCGTGGCTGTGTTTACGGAAAAAGGTTCTATACAACACACAAAAAAGGCGCAGGAAGACCATCTGTAAGAACAGAAGAACTTGTTGCAAACGTTCATGAAATAATGCAAAATACTCCAATAAATTGTATGATACGCCTGTCCCAAGAAGTGGGAAGATCTTATGAAACATGCAGAACTCTTCTTAAGAAGCAGCTAAATTTATTTTCTTATAAAGTGCAAGTATTTCAAGAAATGCAACCCGCAGATTTTGAAAGACGCAGGAATTACTCTCAATTTTGCGGAAGTATTCCATTATCTCAAAGTGGAGCTGTAGAGATATAGGGAAAAAACCCACAGTCGTCTCCACAAATACTTATATTAAAAGAGTTAGATTATTGTGGTGTATATGTTTCGGTACTAGGGAGTACCATTATCAGCACCGAAGGGCCCAAGTGCCACTAATACAAGTAATGTAAAAGATTTAAAAAAAATTAAAAACTAAAAACATGAATAAGACGAGGTCATTTTGAGGGGTTAAACGAAAACAGATTAAAAACTGAAAGTAAAATAAAATTAATTCCTTTCGAATTTTATTTTAATTCCACTTTTTAATCTGTTTTCGTTTAACTACTCAAAATGTTCTCGTCTTATTTATGTTTTTAGTTTTTAATTTTTTTTCCTTCCTTTCGAATTTTATTTTAATTCCACTTTTTAATCTGTTTTCGTTTAACCACTCAAAATGCCCTCGTCTTATTCATGTTTTTAGTTTTTAATTTTTTAAAAATCTTTTACATTGCTTGTATTGGTGGCACTTGGGCCCTTCGGTGCTGATGATGGTACTCCCTAGTACCGAAACATGTACACCAAAATAATCTAACTCTTTTAATATAAGTATTTGTGGAGACGACTGTGGGTTTTTTTCCCTATATTACTCTCAATGGTTTACCCAAAATTTATTGGAAAGAAACGATTTATTAGACCTGACATTTTTTTCGGATGAAGCCTGGTTCCACCTCTCCGGTTATGTGAATTCCCAAAATACACGCCTAGTGAAAATCCCCGTTTTTTTGTAGGGTCCTCATTGCACCCTCAAAAAATTGGTGTCTGGTTAGCAATTTTCCGAAAAATAATTGTTGAACCTATTTTTTTCCATGACACAGTTACAGCACAGCGGTATAGAGACAATATTTTGAATCCATTTGTGGAGCAATTACTTGACGACTAACTACGTTTTGGATATTTTCAACAGGACGGTGCAACCGCCCATACAGCCGCCGAAACTATTAACTACTTACGCAATTTTGATCACCTTGTTTATGGATTACTTCGTTTTTCCTCATTTAAAAAACACTATTTTTAAAACACCACTTGCAAATTTAGAACAATTACAAGAAAGGATTATGCAAGAATGTGGTAACATTTCTCCAGAGATGCTGGTCCACACTTTCGAAAATATGAAGAGACGTGTGAATTTATGCTTGGAGCATGGTGGTGGCCAATTTCAGCAATTTATGAATTTTTTTTTCTTTCTGTATATTCTTAGTTTGTTAATTTTATAAACAACAAAAATAAATTTGTATTTGTCTACTTATTTTATTACTCATTAGTTTGGCATAAATATCATGTCATAATATGAATTTGACAAAATTTTAACATATTTGGTTAGATATTATCGTCCCCATATCATTGTGATCTAAACCAAACCCCACCTTTTTTAATCCAAGCCCTCTTTCATGCAAATAGTTTTTGCTCGCACGGTATAAAAAGCTAGATAAAGACCTGGCGATAATATCATAGGATTGCCCGCTACCAAACAGTTAAACACGCACATTTCATGCAAATTTTTTAAATTTTTCCAATAAATTCCTGATACAATTCTTTTTGAACCTGGATGCTTTAATAAACATTTTTAGATACTTACATAATTTACGTCATACAGAATTTTGTTTCTATGTGTTTCCTAGTACCCATCGCTCCCCTTTATCGGTTTTATATATAAAAAAAAACTGATAAGGAAAAATATAACAATAGCTACCATTAGTTGGTGGGTTTCGTAGCATTAAGGTAGTAAGTGAATTTATTTAAATAATGTGGATATCCAGCGAAATATCGGACAAGATTGATACATTATTTTAGCAGATAAAGGTCAGTATTTTTAGTGGGAGCTACTTTTATATATTATGTATTTTATAATATATATTTATGATATGATTAAAATTAATAATCTAAATGGGTGCATATTTTTTCATTACAAAATCGAACAGATTTGTTAATCTATGGTTTGGATTTATTTTTATTAAAAAAAAACAACGTTATTGATTTTTAATATTATTATAAAAAAAAAACCTGCAAATAAATAAATATCAGATTTATGCCTGTTGTGCTCACATTATAAATACTTTCATAACTTGGATATTGAGCAGTTACTATGCACATAATATGTTTTATTTTGAAAAAGAAAATTTTGGAAAAGAAAACCGACTTTCAGATGAGGTAGCAAGTTCGATTTTTTTTATTAGTAGCTTTATTCGAAATTTGACTTTGGCATCAAGCTCTGCTTCGATCGAGATAAAAATTAAGCAAAAAAATAGTAGTCACGTGATTGGCATTAAGTACCTGTCAAATTTTGATTTTTTCCAAAGTGCGGTTATTTCTGAAAATATCAAAAAAAGTTATTAGAAAAAGTTTTTTTAAATGCGTTTATAGCCCACATGCAAAATTTCAGCTGCATAAGATAATTTTGATTTTTTACCCACCACTAAAATTTATTTTGCACGTTTTTAATTAAATCGTTGAAAATAGATAAACTTTACGTTAAGTTAAACTAAAATTTATTTTCCACCTAATGAACACTTTACTGATGACACTGTGTTCTTTTTTGTCTTAATATTAAGGTGTATTACTTTCAGACACAAACTACATTTTCAAAAATACTTATTTTATGAAGTAACCTTATACAGGGTAAAAAACAAATAAACTTTCCATCACATGCGACCAAATTTTAATAGCCCAATTTTGATTTTGTAGAAAAACACACATTTAATATGGCGCTACTTTAAAGAAAATGTATCTGAAATAAAGCATTGTCAAAACTAAGAAGTTTTATGTAGGTTGCGTTGAGTCTTATTTTTATTTTATATTTAATTATCTTATGCAGCTAAAATTTTGCATTTGGGCTAGAAACTGCATTTAAGAAAACATTTTTTATTAACTTTTTTCGATACTTTCAGAAAAAACCCTTCTTTTGAATTATTTTTTGGAAATAATTAAAATTTGACAGATAATGCAAATCACGTGACTACTTTTTTTTTGTTTAATTTTTATCTCGATCGGAGCAGAACTTGATGCCAAAGTCAAATATCGAATAAAGTATGTATTAATTAAAAAAAATCCCATATGATGCGGACTTTACTGGTCACACTGTATAGATTGATTTTGTATATGATATATATAAATAATAATGTCACAGTTAATAGATCACAGTTTGACGAAAATTGTTATATATTGGAAATATTGTTATACTTACTTACAGTATAATAAAAATAGCTTACCTTTCTGATTGTTTAAAATTTTTTCTTCTTTTATTTATTATGACCATCATAATAATTACAAAACAAGAACTTATCAAAAATTTTATGTGGTTAGAGTTTTAAAAACATTAAGCTATAAGTCTATTTTTCATAAAGGTTTGATATAATTTATTAATTTGGAAAATTCTATTAAATCTCAAATAATATTATATTAAAAACTTTTTAAAAAAATTTTAAAATTACTTTTAATTAAAAAACAAAATGCCACATAATATTGGATACAGTGTGCCAATTGTTTAATTTTTCTGTCGGTTTTTGTTTAAAGAAGGTTGCGTAAATTGAAAAATAAATCTATAAAAATTTCTTATAAAAATATTTAATTTTAGCTTTTTGCTAAATAAAACATGTTACTACTACTACCTTCTCAATAGAACACGCTAGCATTATACTTTCGTCAGTTTTTAGTGCGTTTTTGTCATCCTCCAAATATAAAATATTTTATATTCCTTCTCGTAATTCTCCTTGCATTTTGTAGAAATTAAGCTCGAAGACGTTTCGCAAGCGTCATTTTTATAATTAATATGCAACTGAAACTCAATTCGACTTACACAAATGACACCTTGTTGTCTGTTGTTATGTAAATAGGGAAGCCGTGTCAGGTTACTAGGTTACGAAAACCCTACGTTGGTACTTACTATGAATTTTTTTAAATTCTTAAATACTTTTTTCTATTTCACGTTTATAATAAGCTCAGTACGATACGCATTTGCGTATCGTAATGAAGCTATTTCGATACGCGTTTTTTGTTTATTTGATGTTGGTAACATTTAAATGTTTTATTTCATTGACTTGCGTGGCCTTTGTGATTTACGAGAAAACCCATTTTTCGCAGAGGAAAAATAGCGTGATAACTTACTTTTTTATTCTGTGTGGATAACAGTCATGTCATGTGTGGGTATCATTTTCTGCCAAATCCTATCCAAAATTCAATCTACTAACCTTTCAATGTCGATTTTAACTTCAACTTTATTTGAATTTTCCATCTTCCCTATACTAAATTGGAATGCCGTGACGTAAAATCACGTCTTTTGAAATTCGAAAAAAAGTAGCAAAATCTCCCGAATTTCCGAACGCTCTGTATATATACCGAATGTACAAGGATCACACAACGTATTCCGTCCAATTTCAAATCTCATATCGCTAAAATAACTTTAGAATCTCGTGGTGAAAATGGGTCAATAAATCAAAAAATGACAGTTTGCAAAATAATTTTTATTGTCCAGAGGCTACTATGATAAAAAATAGTATTACCAACATAAAATTTAGACATAAAAATTTACAAAATTTGAAGGATTTATTTTCTTTTTAAAATGTATTTTTCTTGATTATAAAAGGTGAAATAGAAAAAAATGTATAAAGCACATGTTTCATAAGGCGTTTTAGCGCACGTGTCAATAAAAAAAACTCGCCATTTAAAATAGACGCGTGCGCTAAAACCGCTTCTTATGAAACGTGTACTTTAATATACTATTATATCTATGATTATTTTCTTATAATTACAAACGCAAAATGCGAAAAAATAATATAAACAAACGTCGTAAGAAAACCAGTTTTACTAAACTCATATAGCTACACTGAGAAAAAAGCCAAAGGCCAAGGCAAAGTTAAAAACAAAACAAATACAAAGCAAAAATAAATTAATTTGAAGAAATAGTCCATAATTAAAGTGGAGTTGAAAGTATTAAATGGAAAGAGAAACACAAAGTCCCTCCACAAAATTTAATAGAACAAAATTCTTAGTTCAAGGGTCTCTACATGTTTCGAACGTAGAAACGTTCATCCTCAGGAGATTTTTTTTATTTTATGCTGATGTTGTTAGCAAAAGAGAAAATTGAAAGCTAGAACCTTAATGGAGCTTTTATGGACTTAAAAATTGAAGTGTAGCACCCCCCCCCCCCCCAAGGGCTATCAACCCTTGGTTTCGCGCTTTCTATGACCTACCGATTGGGGAGTGTGTTCCTTCGTCCTTCCCCCGCACCCCACGAGATATTAAGAAACATGATATGAAGAAAATTGATAACGGTTAAACCATACTGAGTATTTGAGAACGTTATTAAAGGGGGTGCAAACCAGCCAAATAAAATGGGGAAGAAGAAAACCTTTCTAAAAAGGTGTCCCTTTTACTAAGAATTTTATTCTATTAAATTTTATGAAGGAAGACTTTTTGTTTTTGTTTCCTTTTAAAAATAAATTAAAATTCAGACAGAACAGCTAGAAGACTCCGAACAACGATGTAACCTGGGCAACAAATACGCTGAAACTAATCGTCTACGTCTTATTGAGAATATACAATTTATTTCCTAACAAAATTGCTGTATTAAAAGTAGTTCACTATTCAACAAGACTGTGCTGCAGTGCTGCTAATGGACCTGATTAGGTACTACCAATTAAATCACTGTTCTAGCAAATCTGGAATTGATACGATACTAAAGCTGGTTTCATACACCAGCAATTTATTTAATATGGGTTAATACAAAATAAGCTATCAATACAAACTATGTCTAGCAAACCTGTTGTATTAGAACATTTTCCTCAGTGTAGTAACTAAAATAGCTGTTTAATGTACCTACTACGTAAGTAAACAATAAGTATAAGGAAGTTATTATCCTAATAATAAAGTAAGAAACCCAAAATTATAACACTCCTAATTATTATATAAATAAATTAGAAACGAGTTATTTGAACGACATAAGTTATCTAACTAAGTAACTGATGACATGCTAAATCCTTAAAACAAAATAATAATAGTTCTTGAAATTGATAGCCAGTTGATATAATATTGTTTTTACAATGCTATTATAAGTCAATTAGGAGATTTCAAAATAATATACATGCGGAAATCACTATCATAAAACAGAAGCCCAGCCCAGCTAGAGGAGGACAAGATAGCCAACCACATAAAACAGGAGCGCAGCTAGAGGAGGACAAGGGGTTTACCCCCAAGCCATCGTCTTCAACTAAAAAAATCAGGGCAAATAAAATAGAAATACTTGCAGAAGAACCACAATATACTGAAAATTTTATTTTTCTTAAAATAAATTTTGTTAGGATTTTTGCCAGAAACATTATTTTAATTGTCAGGGAAACAATCTAATTTTTCAATAAGTCGTATAAGATTTATTGCTGACTGTTTGAAAGTTGGAGACAATGATGTTTCTTGAATGATGAAAGAGTTTTGGACTTCCATTGTCTTTATTAAATTTGTTTTAAATCACAACGTTTCAACTGATTAGTATATCCAGTCGTTTTTACGTGAATACTAAATAAGTAAAGTAACTACAAGACTATTTATACTAGCTAGGTGCACCGAAGCATAACTGAGGTGGGTGGAGTCATGCATTCAGTTGGCAAGCGATCTTATCCTAAAATTACATCTATCTAACAAAGGTTTCCAGATATTTCTTATGTCTAATGATGGTTTACTAGAGCAGCCTGGATTCTGGTGAATAGTAGCAGCTTCCTTAAACTTTCTTTTCCTCCAGTGTGGTTCCTTATTTAGGATTTCAGCTTCTGACCACATGATATGGTGACCATGTTTCCAGGCATGGTCAGCTGCGCCTGATTTTTCGGTCTCTCCTTTTAACGTATTGTTTTTGTTTTCTCTAATCCTTGTCTCGAGTGGTCTTAATGTCTCACCTATGTAAGATTGGCCGCACTCGCAGGATATCTGATAGATGCAGTTTTTCCTATCTTTTTTACTTATAGGCTTTGTCTTCGTCAGGTGGCTTCTTAGGGTGTCCCTCGAGTTGAATACGGTGTTGATGTTATATCGTTGTCCTGGTCTTCTTATTTTCCCAGATACTCCCTTGACATACGGAACATTGAGTGTTGGTTGTGCCTCTCTGTCTGCTTCTTGGGCGTTGGGTCAATTCTTACGATTTTCCAATATTGTGTCAACTAATCTTGTGGGGTAGCCATTTTTGTTGAGGTCGGTCTTGATGTGGTCAGCTTTCTTTTTAAGTGCTTCTTCCGAGTTACAGATTGTACTTTCAAGAAAAGGATAGATTTTTCAACCAAGTAGACGGACTACCGATTGGCTCATCTCTCTCGCTAATAATCGCCAACATTTACATGGAATGGTTTGAATCCAAAGCAATGGAACAGGCAAAGAAGAAACCAAAAATGTGGCTGAGATATATGGATGACACCGTCATTATTTGGAATGGAACCGATGATGAACTAAGAGATTTTCTAGATTACCTCAATAGCTTAACACCAACAATCAAATTCATCATGGAGAAAGAAGAAAACAACCAATTACCGTTTCTAGATGTCAACGTGAAGAAAAATGGCAACATCATCCAAACTTCAGTATACAGAAAACCTACGCATACAGGTCAGTATCTCAATTTTACATCAAATCGCTCAAACAACACGAAACATGGCATAGTTAAAACCCTCGTGGATACAATCTGTAACTTGGAAGAAGCACTTAAAAAGGAAGCTGACCACATCAAGACCGACCTCAACAAAAATGGCTACCGCACACGATTAGTTGACACAATATTGGAAAATCGTAAGAATCGATCCAACGCGCAAGAAGCAGACAGAGAGGCACAAACAACACTCAATATTCCGTATGTCAAGGAAGTATCTGAGAAAATAAGAAGACTAGGACAACGATATAACATCAACACCGTATTCAACTCGAGGGACATCCTAAGAAGCCACCTGACGAAGACAAAGCCTATAAGCCAAAAAGATATTAAAAACTGCGTCTACCAGATCCCCTGCGAGTGCGGCCAATCTTATATAGGTGTGACATTAAGACCACTCGAGACAAGGATTAAAGAACACAAAAACAATAAGTTAAAAAAAGAGACCGAAAAATTCGGTGCAGCTGACCATTCCTGGAAACATGGTCACCATATCATGTGGTCAGAAGCTGAAATCCTACACTGGAGGAAAAGAAAGTTTAAGGAAGCTGCTGCTATTCACCAGAATCCAGGCTGCTTTAGTAAACCACCATTAGACATAAGAAATATCTGGAAACCTTTTTTAGATAGATGTAGGTAATGTTAGGATAAGATCTCGTGCCACCTGAACGCATGACTGCACCCACCTCAGTTATGCTTCGATGCACCTAGCTAGTACAAATAGCTTTGTAGTTACTTTACTTATTTAGTATTTAGTATTCACCTGAAGACGACTGGAGATACTTACCAGTTAAAACGTTGTGATTTAAAACAAATAAAGACAATTGCAGTCCAAAACTCTTTCATCATTCAAGATGTATTGCTGTTATTATAAATAATATATAAGTAACTATTTCTACCAACAAGTTTTTTTTTATATCTCACTAAAGATTCCCTTATCCGTTTTAAAATCAATAAAAGATCAGCATAAAAATATTAAATAATTAGGTAGGTGTTGTATAGGAAATAAAAACTCTACTTGCGTATGTTAACGTACCCATCTAGTGACGCGTGTAAGCACCAATTAAAAAATAAGTGTAAATGTGATAAGGAATGTTAGGTAATACCACGTACTATAAAATTGTAGTTTGTTTGGAGCGATAAATAATAATAAGATTGAATGAAGCAAACCTACCTTATGTAAAATTTCCTTCATTTACCAAGTTTTGAACTATACATTAGCTGACAACAATGATAGAATGAAGACCTTTCCTAGGTAGCCAGAATGAAGTCTAACTGAGGTAGTTTTTTGGTAAGTTTTGGTCATATACGTCTTTTGACTATAATATGACGTTGTTTTAACGTCGTGTTTCAGATGTTTAAATTTTGCAATTTTATTATAACACAAACCTGGTATTTTTGTTTTTTAGAGCCAAAATTGAAGTTTGGTGATTCTGGGGCGGCTCGTCTTTCTAACACGCTTTTATTAGCTTCACCTGTATGTAAGTTTGTTTGTTTGTTTATTTGTTTGTAACCGACTTCTTTGAACCCGATTTTGACCCACTTTAAACGCTCAGATTTAATTTAAATTTTGTAGACTTATCATGAACCGCTGACAATACAATAATCTAATATGCAAAAATTCTCCTGTCAAATTTTGACAGCTGTCAGGTATAAAACGAAGATGCGATTTTGACAAAACAAATTATGAGGTCGTCTAGTATTCGATGCGGATACTTCGGGAAAAATAAGCAAAAAATTCTCCTGTTAAAAGTTGACAGCTGTCAATATGTCAAATCGTTTTAAAAAAAAATGATATTATTGAAAAAACTATAACATGCGGAAATCACTATCATAAAACAGAAGCCCAGCCCAGCTAGAGGAGGACAAGATAGCCAACCACATAAAACAGGAGCGCAGCTAGAGGAGGACAAGGGGTTTACCCCCAAGCCATCGTCTTCAACTAAAAAAATCAGGGCAAATAAAATAGAAATACTTGCAGAAGAACCACAATATACTGAAAATTTTATTTTTCTTAAAATAAATTTTGTTAGGATTTTTGCCAGAAACATTATTTTAATTGTCAGGGAAACAATCTAATTTTTCAATAAGTCGTATAAGATTTATTGCTGACTGTTTGAAAGTTGGAGACAATGATGTTTCTTGAATGATGAAAGAGTTTTGGACTTCCATTGTCTTTATTAAATTTGTTTTAAATCACAACGTTTCAACTGATTAGTATATCCAGTCGTTTTTACGTGAATACTAAATAAGTAAAGTAACTACAAGACTATTTATACTAGCTAGGTGCACCGAAGCATAACTGAGGTGGGTGGAGTCATGCATTCAGTTGGCAAGCGATCTTATCCTAAGATTACATCTATCTAACAAAGGTTTCCAGATATTTCTTATGTCTAATGATGGTTTACTAGAGCAGCCTGGATTCTGGTGAATAGTAGCAGCTTCCTTAAACTTTCTTTTCCTCCAGTGTGGTTCCTTATTTAGGATTTCAGCTTCTGACCACATGATATGGTGACCATGTTTCCAGGCATGGTCAGCTGCACCTGATTTTTCGGTCTCTCCTTTTAACGTATTGTTTTTGTTTTCTCTAATCCTTGTCTCGAGTGGTTTTAATGTCTCACCTATGTAAGATTGGCCGCACTCGCAGGATATCTGATAGATGCAGTTTTTCCTATCTTTTTGACTTATAGGCTTTGTCTTCGTCAGGTGGCTTCTTAGGGTGTCCCTCGAGTTGAATACGGTGTTGATGTTATATCGTTGTCCTGGTCTTCTTATTTTCCCAGATACTCCCTTGACATACGGAACATTGAGTGTTGGTTGTGCCTCTCTGTCTGCTTCTTGGGCGTTGGGTCAATTCTTACGATTTTCCAATATTGTGTCAACTAATCTTGTGGGGTAGCCATTTTTGTTGAGGTCGATCTTGATGTGGTCAGTATATACGTATGTATGTACTTGCGTATGTTAACGTACCCATCTAGTGACGCGTGTAAGCACCAATTAAAAAATAAGTGTAAATGTGATAAGGAATGTTAGGTAATACCACGTACTATAAAATTGTAGTTTGTTTGGAGCGATAAATAATAATAAGATTGAATGAAGCAAACCTACCTTACGTAAAATTTCCTTCATTTACCAAGTTTTGAACTATACATTAGCTGACAACAATGATAGAATGAAGACCTTTTCTAGGTAGCCAGAATGACGTCTAACTGAGGTAGTTTTTTGGTAAGTTTTGGTCATATACGTCTTTTGACTATAATATGACGTTGTTTTAACGTCGTGTTTCAGATGTTTAAATTTTGCAATTTTATTATAACACAAACCTGGTATTTTTGTTTTTTAGAGCCAAAATTGAAGTTTGGTGATTCTGGGGCGGCTCGTCTTTCTAACACGCTTTTATTAGCTTCACCTGTATGTAAGTTTGTTTGTTTATTTGTTTGTTTGTAACCGACTTCTTTGAACCCGATTTTGACCCACTTTAAACGCTCAGATTTAATTTAAATTTTGTAGACTTATCATGAACCGCTGACAATACAATAATCTAATATGCAAAAAATTCTCCTGTCAAATTTTGACAGCTGTCAGGTATAAAACGAAGATGCGATTTTGACAAAACAAATTATGAGGTCGTATAGTATTCGATGCGGATACTTCGGGAAAAATAAGCAAAAAATTCTCCTGTTAAAAGTTGACAGCTGTCAATATGTCAAATCGTTTTAAAAAAAATGATATTATTGAAAAAACTATAACGTTGTATGTATATAGACGGTGGAAAGTTAAAAAAAAATACGCAAAAAATTCTCTTGTCAAAATTTGACACCTGTCAATATGTCGGAATTTTCAAAAATTTGCACATATCGTTCTTTTCTTATAATTCGGCATAAACGATCGGGTTTGTATGTATGGTTGTTTGTAACGACTTCTTTGAACCCGATTTTGACCCACTTTAAATGGTCAGATTTAATTTAAATTTTGGACACTTCTCAAGAACCGCTGACAATACAATAATCTACTAATCTAGCTCAATCTACTCAAAAAGTTTTTTTTTCTTAACAAACCCGGACAAACTAAAAAATGAAAAATAAATATAGTTTAAAAAAACTAAAAAACACGCTTTAATAATTAATCAGACCAAAAAGCGGAAAATAAATATAGTTTAAAATAATTCTTGAAATTCTTAACCCAGATATGCCTATTGTCCTTTTAAAAGCACATTTTGTAACGGATTTTTTAAATAGCTTTATTGACTAATAAAGCTTATCAACAAAATATGGCAGTACTAACATTATTTAAGAACATTCCAAATCACATGTCTTATGATCCTATTTGGTGTTATAAAAAAAATATATTGACATTGACAAAAAAGAAGTAAGAAGATTTATTTAAAAAGAATCGCCGTGGATCGTCTTACGAGACCGGATAATAATATAATTACTATTTTAGGTAAGCAAACCCTAATAGTTGGTCTATTGTGATACCTACTGGATAATACCGGGTATCAGCTGAAATAAGAAACCAGTTATAATTTGATACGTTGTCAATGTAGTTTTTAATCATTCTGAATATATTTAACTATTTATAAAATATAGTTTTATTACATAATATGGTGGCAGCGGAAATCCGGAATTAAATACGAATAATGGCCAACGCATCGCTCAAGCCCCCAAAAGAGTTCGAACCTGGAACTGATCCTGTAGTCTCCTGGACCAAGTGGAAGCAGAAAATTGAATTATATTGGGTTGCAGCAGAATTGGAAAAGGCATCTATTACAAAGCAGAGGGCAATTTTACTGCATATTCTGGGAGATTATGGTTTGGAAATATACAATACGATAAACTTTACAGAGAAAGACGACGAAAAACAATTAATATTATTTTAAAAGCACTGACTCATCATTTTCAACCTTACAAAAATGAGACGTATCTCAGGTTCCTATTTTTTACTTGTAATCAAGAAGAAAATCAACCATTTGATGAGTATGTGATAATTTTAAAACAAAAAGGGAGAGATTGTAGTTTTGGTAAATTATTGGATTCACTAATACGTGATAGACTAGTATGTGGAATAAATAATGATTTACTTAGGGAAAGACTTTTAAGTGTAAAGGATTTGACATTAGCAAGCTGTATTAACATATGTCGCGCAGAGGAGGAAGCAAGAAAACAAGTAAAAATTATGTCGGAAACATCAAAAAATGTAGCAGTACACAGAATACAAAGCACCTCAAAAGTAGTAAATGGGAATGCTTCAGAAAATAAGAATATGAAGGGAATTAACAAAAACCCGTCCGAACAATATCAAGGTAAAAAAAGAACCTGTCAAAGATGTAACACCAGTCATTCCTTTGGAAAATATCCTGCTTGGGGGAAAATATGCAAAACATGTCAAAAATCAAATCATTATACGTCATGTTGTAAAACAAGAACTGTTTATGGAGTTGCAAATGAAAATAACGATTTTTTGGAAGAAAATAGCGATGACGATGAAGTAGAAGTTATAAACCTGGATTCCTTAACAATATGCAATGTAAATTTAACTCAATGGACAGAGAAAATAAATGTTAATGGAACAAATATAAACTTTAAGTTGGATTCAGGAAGCCAGGCAAATATTCTACCTATTAATATTTACAATAAAATAAAATTTAAACCAGAATTGTCAAAAACGAATAAAATATTACTTGTGTATAATAAAAAAAGATTAAATCTATTGGGGGTATGCAAATTAAAATGTAAATTTAAAAATTATATAGAGGAGTGTGATTTTTATATTTTGAAAGAAGACTATGAACCTATTCTTGGTCTTAAGACATGTGTTAACTTAAACATTATTCAAAGAGTTGAATCTATTTCCAATGAAAACAAACATGATGAAAATAATGATATTGCATCTGCAAAAAATATAATTGATAAATATTCTGATGTATTTAAGGGTCTTGGATGTTTTAGTAAACCGTGTACGATAAAACTGCAAGAAAATGCTGTACCAAATTATAGTCAATCCAATGGATTTATTAAGCGACATATACAAACCATTAAAGGACTTATTAAGAAATGTCCTAATAAACATCCATATATAATAGTCATGGAATATAATAGTACTCCAAAGCAAGATCTACCTTCGCCTGCAGAATTATTAATGGGAAGAAAAATACGCAATCAAATAGTATGTCCGAAACAGTCTTTAAAACCTCTCTTCAATACCGAAAGCACCTGTAAAAAATTAAAAGAGAATCAAACTAGAACAAAATGTTTTTATAATAGAAACAAAAAACCGCTTCAAATGTTAAAAAATGAACCTGTTGTGATGCAAAAATCTACGAAAAATTGGGTACCCGGAGAAATATTAAGAAAAGACGAAAATCCAAGAAGTTATATTGTTCGAACTGAAGATGGAGGTGTTTATAGAAGAAATCGAATTCACCTAAAAAAATATACAAATAGTAATAATTGCAGCCAAAGAATTGAACCAAGCACTTCATACCAATTTGATGACGAGATTCTACCTACAATTATACCAGTTGAAGTCAAACCGCCAGCAGAACATGCTGTGCCTGTGGAGGCAAATGACCAACCACCAACTGAACAAATTAGATGCTCAACTAGAGGAAGGATCATAAAATATCCAAATAGATTTCAGCCATAGAAGATATTATGTTAATTAAAAGGAGGACATGTTGTGATACCTACTGGATAATACCGGGTATCACCTGAAATAAGAAACCAGTTATAATTTGATAAGTTGTCAATGTAGTTTTTAATCATTCTGAATATATTTAACTATTTATAAAATATAGTTTTATTACATAATAGTGTTATAACGTTTTTTGAAGTGAATTAGAATATTTTAAAGTTTGTGATTTTTAGAAAATGACGGAGCCTATTGATTTAAAGCTAGTAGGGTAAGTGCTAACTTGCAAAGATTTATTTTTTTTACATGTTTGTTAGGTCAAATGGTTACACCTTTGGGTTTTTATGAAAAACTGAGGTTATGATAAAAAAAACATATGTATTTAGCCCACTAATTTTTAGTGTCCTTTTAAAAGGACAATAGGCATTAGAGTGTATTTTTCTTATTTTTAGGGGTTTGAAGTTAAATGAACTTTACGAAGTCTGGAAGAAGATGACTACTTTTATTACCTTGAATAACTGAAATAAATATTGCCATGTTGCCTCCTATAAATTCAGTCGAAGATTTGACAGATGAAGATTCCAAAGACGAGGATTATGTAAATATAAACAACTTGGCCGGTTCTCAGCTCTTGGCTCCAGCAGAAACTTTGATCAAAGGTACAGGCATTAGTGAAGATGAAAATTTAGCTATCGCAACTGCCGCTGGAACTAATTTGAATGCTCCCAGTGGAGAAAACTTGACAGAAATAGGGATGAAGAAGATGACATCCCTTTAGGTATTTTTCAAGCAGTAAAGAAAAGCTACATATAGCCTGAGACAGATGTATCCTTACCAGATGTCCAGTGGCCAGCTATGTATAAAGGAAAAAGTGGTATTTTCCTATTATTATGTATTGTCTTGACGCTGCTGAACAAAAGGCCTGGCAGCTACATAAATACCAAGATGGAAAATGGATCATTTGAATTTTCAAAGGACAGTAGTGGAGACGTTACTGGAAAAATACAAAAATAGTGGGACAAAACGAGGCAGGCCTAATTCGTTTGAACATTTAGAATCACGAATAGATAACAGATCCAACAACATTGTATCCCAACCAAAACAAACACGTTGTAAAGTTTGCCATAAAAAAGTTCAAAAAAAATGTATAAAATATGTTGTGGCTTTACATGTTGAGTGTTTTGTAACATATCACAATAAATTAGAATAGGTCTTATGCTAACTGTAGATCTTTTTTCTGTAACTAGGGGTTACGTATTTTTTATATTAACACTATAACTCAGTTTTTTTACGTTTAGTAATAAAATGTTTTAAAATTATTATATATATTATTTTTTATTTTAGTAGTCTGGTATACCTATTGTTTTTAATAGGACATTGGTTTTTCAGAAAACCAAAATCCAAATATTTTTTTGAATATTTTTTTGGTAATATTTAAGCCTTGAACTAAACATATTACCTAGTTTTTTTTTAATTTTCAAAAAAAATATAATTCAGGCATATCTGGGTTTAATATAGGCAAAAAATAATAATGAACGATAAACATTAGTATTATTGTGAAAAAAGCGAGGGGTGCTCGATATACGAAAAATATGGCACAAAATTCCCCACGCTTTTTTTTTACAATAATACTAATGTTTATTGTTCATTATTATTTTCTGCCTATATTAAGAATTTCAAAAATTATTTTAAACTATATTTATTATAAATCTAATATTGTTAATTGTTTGGTTCTTAAAAAATGTATTGTGTAATACAATTTACCGGACAAGTGAACAGCAGATGTAGTACGTAATACATAGATGACACCTATGAAACAAGAGGTGCTTTGACCGCCATCCAAGATGCCAAACAGAAGATATGAGCGGTGGAAATTATATGGTGTTGGCCGAGTGCTTTAATCTGTAGTAAAAACAACTGTGGTTTAAAGTGTTTTAAACCACAGTTTTTATGAACAATGTTCTATATTTTCAATAGTTAACTGGTGCCAAAACTTCCACAAAGTCACTTTATTTTTGCTTTTGATAAAAATTTAAGTGATGCATATTAAATTCCATTGTTACCATTAGAATAAGCACTGCAAATCTAAATGCAAATAAATTTTGTGTCATTTAAAAATTATTCCCGTTTTTCATTTCTCAAAATGGGCTTTGTGCCGCTGAAATTGATGTCATCTCGACGTCAAAAGGTGACGTTATTTCGACGTCAAAAACTAACCTCATTTAGACGTGACTTACTTACGTCAAAACAACGTCGTTATGGAAGTTAAAAAGACGTCTTTTAGACAATATTTCGCCGTCATGTGCTACCTGGGTTGCGAAATCAAATAGTTGCACAAAGCAACATTGGAACTGCGTGAGCAGTCCTATGCCCACATTTTATAGCAATTTTTATTGCTCGCATGCGCATCTTTACCTTCTGATCAGCAAGTTGCAAGTTGCAAGTTTTATGTCATGTTCTGAGGATGGGATTGGTTCATGATACACATAACCTCTTCATTTGTACATCACAAGCCGTCACTTTAAAACCACCAAATTTCTACTTTTAATATTCGGCAGTGGCTTTAACAACCCCAAAACAACATTTTTCTATAAAACTTCTTAATAGTTTATCTTCTTCTTCTTCTGCTGCATGTCCATTAATGGATGTTTGCGATCACATTTGTCCACTCCTCCCCATTACGTATGGCATGCATTAGTTCTTGCATTGTCCTCAATCCTGTTCACTGCCTGACGTTGTGGAGCCATGACATCTTTTTCCTGCCGATTCCTCTCTTTCCCTCAATCTTCCCCTCAATTATCAGTTGCAGAAATTGGTACCTCTCGTTGCGTATTACGTGGCCTAGGTATGCTGTTTTTCGACGTTTAATGGTGTCTAGCAGTTCGCGGTCTTTATTGATTATTCTCAAGACCTCGTCGTTGGTTCTTATTGCAGTCCATGGAATCCTCAGTACACGCCTATAGACCCACATCTCAAATGCTTCCAGCTTGTTCATAGTGCTCACCTTTAGTGTCCATCCCTCCATACCATAAAGCAACACTGTCCAGACATAGTATTTGACAAATCTAATTCTCAAGTCAAGATCGAAATCAGTATTGGTGAGCACTTTTTTGAATTTCATGAACGCACTGCGGGCATTCTCAACCCGGCACCTGATTTCTGTGTCTGATTCCCAGTTTTCACACAGCCACGTTCCTAGATATTTAAATTTGTTAACTCGCTCTATTGGTTGATTGTCATATGTTAGGCTTGAGTTTTGAAATTCTGGTGGTCTCCGAGTAATTATTATGAATTTAGTCTTCTTGGTGTTGATATTGAGACCCATGTTCTTACTGCATTCGCCGACAGTCCCAAGCAAATCTTGCAAATCTTCCATGTTATCTGCAATTAGAACTGTGTCGTCCGCATAACGAATATTGTTGACCCATACCCCATTCACCTTAACTCCCACGTTGCGTTCTTCTAGGGCTTCTTGAAAGATAGCTTCAGAATATAAATTGAATAGAAGTGGGGACAGAACACACCCTTGTCTGACCCCTCTACAAATTGGTCTTGCTTCTGTGAAATCGTTACCAACTCTGACTTCAGCCATTTGGTTCCAGTATAGGCTTTGAATGCAGCGGATGTCTTTTTGTTCTATGTCCAATCTATTTAGGATTTGGATCAGCTTATGATGTTGGACTCTGTTGAACGCCTTTTCATAATCGATGAAACACAGCATTATGTCCTTTCTCTGATCGTTGCAGTTCTGAATTAGTACTTGAGTCGCAACTAGTGCTTCTCTCGTGCCTAAACCTCGTCTGAATCCAAATTGTGTGGATCCGATGTTTTTTTCGCCTTTTATTGATATTCTGTAGTGGATGATCTTAAGGAATATCTTTAGTGTGCGACTCATGAGGCTGATTAGTCTGTGGTCTTCACATTTTGTTGCATTGTTCTTTTTTGGCAAGGGGATAAAATTCGATGTTAACCATTTGGCGGGATATTCGCCTGTGTTATAGATTCCATTAAATATCGTCTGAAGAACTGTGATGCTTTTGTCGTCCAATACTTTGAGCAACTCGACCGGTATGTGGTCTGGGCCAATCGCCTTTCTATTTTTGGATGTATTGATCGCTCTTATAATTTCCTCTTTTGTGATGGGAGGTCCAGAGAGGTCTTTGTCGTCTACATTTTCAACAGCAGGTCTTTCATCGGCAAAAAGGTTGCTAATATAGTTTTCCCATATGATTTTACGGTGTTGATCATCCTGCGCTAATTCTCCCTGATCGTTATATATATATTATATAATATCTTGTCACCGCATATAAAATAAACCTAAATTTTGCGCTCCGCTGTCACTGAAAGGGGGGGGGGGGAGTAATCTTGACGGGTATGAAAAATTCATCAAAATTAAATTCCTGTCTATGTAAAAATGTCTTTTTTAAAAACCTTATTTATTAGATAGGTTTCTTTTCTAATGACCAGTAGTATAATTATTATTATAAAAAAATAGGTTCCGGTTATAAAAAATAAAATCTACAATAATGCAAAATTTATTTTCATGATGTCATTTATTAAAAAAAACAAAAATATTTATCGTGTCAAACTGGATTGTTTTTTAATAACCAACAACTTTTATGAAATAAACAGATAGAGCCGGTTATTTGGTTTTAAATTATGATGCTATTTTAATATCCACGTAGGTACGGTAGGCTTTTCAGGTATAAAATTAAAATACAGTGTGTCCCATATTCAATGATCAAAATTGTTGAGATCTCGGTAATTATTTAGAATTCGAATTTATTTCAGTTAGTTATTATTGTCAGAAGCATGTCTAAAATGGCATGTAGGTTATACAGGGTGTCCCACCGGGAACAGCTTTGATCTATAATATAATAATATGGAAAAATATACAAAATTTTGAAAATTTAACATTTTGGTAATGTTGATGGGGGCAAAACGGCTAAAATATTTTTAATATGGGGGTACTTCCGGTTATAACGGAACTATGTGTCAATTTGTTTATTTTAAATATAATTTCCTATAAATTATTACATTTTTGGATTTTACCCAAGATTCTAGGCAGATTTTGTATATCATGCCCTATACGTTTTCCGAAAATTTATAGTTTTAGAAATATTGCCAATTTTATAGTTTTTATAGGGTAGGATGTATTCTCCTTATAACGTAGGATGGAAGGGATTTTTCAGAAATCAATCTAAGGGAGTTAAAGAAAGGATTAAAATTTTTATAGGAATTTCTTGATTTCAGAAACTAAAAGTGTTGGAGGTCTAAAAATTTGTAACAATATAAAATCTTGTAATAAAAATATAATATATACCTACGTATTTCATAATTTTTTCAAAGCAATAGGATTTTACTGTTTGAATTTGTTTTTAAAAACTGGAGTACCGAGTTTAAAACCCATAAATACCGTGCGAGCAAAAACGATTTGGATCAAAGAGGGCTTGGATTAAAAAACGTAGGGCTTGGTTTAGATCACAATGATATTATGGGGACGATATATCTAACCAAATCTAGGTTAAAAATTTTGTCAAGTTCATATTATGACATGATATGCCAAACTAATGAGTAATAAAATAAGTTGACAAATACAAATTTATTTTTGTTGTTTACAAAATAAACAAAGTAAGAATATACAGAAAGAAAAAGAAAAATAATTACCCAAAGTGCTGAAATTGGCCACCACCATGCTCCAAGCATAAATTTCTGCTGTAATACTTGCACTTTATAAGGAAATAAATTTAGCTGCTTCTTAAGAATAGTCCTGCATGTTCCATAAGATCTTCCCACTTCTTGGGACAGGCGTCTTATACAATTTGTTGGCGTATTTTGCATTATTTCACGAACGTTTGCAACAAGTTCTTCTGTTCTTACAGATGGTCTTCCTGCTCCTTTTTTGTGTTGTATAGAACCTGTTTCCCTAAACACAGCCACGGTTCTTTTCAGGCAATGATAAAAATCCCCAGCAATAAAAGCAACTTTAGGAAAATGTTCGTGACAATCCTCCATGCACAAACCCGGATTGTATTGCCACTCATCATTTACTTGTGCTGTTCCGTAAAGCCCATTCTGTGAATTGTTCAAGAAATTGGAAAAATTAGCGATGATTCAAATTACTCGTAACGACTGTCAAAGATGACGGAATAACTGATTAATTGTTGATTCAGAAAGTTACTGACACCCAACAGGTATTAAGCTCTACGGCTAAGCATTACGTCCTTAGATGTAAGGCCCTCTTTGATGCAAATAATTTTTGCTCTCACGGTATAGTTAATACATTGTGACAGAATATAATTAGGTCCAGTTACCATTATTTCTCTAATAATATGGTTTTAATGACGAGACAAATTATTTTATGGACATAATGAGTTATTTAATGTAAATATTATTATATAACATTCTCAACTTAAAAATCAATACATTATTGTAATAATAATGTTTTAATATGGTAAAAAAACTGTTCCCCAATTTAAAAAGACAGATGCACCTGCTTTTTCCTACTTGCTTTCCCGGTGTTGTCCGGACAAATACGTAACCGAACGAAACAATATACCACTGGCCTTAAGAAAAACAGAACCTAATGGCTTCGAAAAGCTGAATAAAGTGGATAATATTATTAAGAACTTGAGATATATAATTCCAGAAAATAGACGAAAATTTTGGCTGGAACTGCCTGATAAAAAGTAGTTATAATTATTTTTAAACAGTTTTTTGGGTTAATTTTGTTGCATTTTTTAGTATTTTGTGTGTAAACGTAAGTTTTTTGTACTTATTTTGATATGTTTTACGTTCATTTTAATATATGGTTCTTTAGAGAATTTTGGAGAAAATAAAATATGTTTATAAATAATACTATATTTTATTTGACCCTATTTGTATTAAGAAAACATTCTTACGTAAATCACCGTATATTCTCTTCATACGAGTATTTTTCTTAGCATATCTTTGGTTTTGCCTAAGATAAATCACCGTATTTTGAAAATACGGGTATTCACCTTAGCATATTGACGGATTACACTTAATGTTATTACCCGTATGGGTTCTAATTCTAGGAATACATTCAAATATTAACGTTTTCTAATCAAAATCCGTTTCTCTCTCTTTACCTAGATTATCGTGTAATAACTAACTAAAAGCGATTTTGCTAAGCTGTATAATGCATTTAATTTCAATTGCAGATTTCCGCCATTTCTCTTAGAATTCAAATACGGGTGTTTACCTTATGACGGCAGAATATTAATAATAATTAATTAATTATTTATTTTTAACATGAGTCTTTGATCTTAATATACCTGAATTAATACTTTCAATACCTATTTACATTATGCTGTCTCTTTTTTCCATTTTTTTTTGAAAAATAAAGGTTACAAATGTCTAGGGTTTGAGCAAACAAACATCACCTAACTACGTTGATATTGAGGAAATAAAAATATCAAGAGAGGGCTAAAAGCATGTTTTTAACATCAGCCGAAATCTTTTCAATTTGAAAAATCAGTTTACACGTGTTTTTTTGCTGGAAGTTGTTCAATTTATGTATTTCTTTCTTCCTTGATGCCTGCCTAATACCAAAGACAACTGATAGAATTATGTTTCAATTGACTAATTGTTGCCACAGACTTTCTCAAGTCCACGATGACTCCTACAGCGTTTATAGCCAAAATAAAACACACAACCACTTATTTTGCTTGCGTTTATGCATAGGATTATTTTCTAGTGGAAAATATTTGGACACGGAAGATGTTTACTAATATAGGTTCATTTTACATGATACAAGCAAAGCCTATCCATTAAAATGCTTTTAATTAGCCTATAATGAATCAATACTTTTATTTAAAGTACCATAAAAAAGTAACCTTCAAATAATGATTTAAAATATCCACGTGTTGAATAACATGATAATTTTTAATAAAAATTGTATTTTTTGTTGAAAAATATAAAGTTTAAGCGAAAGTTTTTTTTTAACAGGTAAAAATTAGAGCAGGTAATCTAGGTACTTAACAACATTGTAGACACAACATAAAAATTAAAATAACAGCGCCGCAGGCGAAAAGTTTGACCAGCATCACGAACATCTTCGGAATCCTTCGGATTTTTATATTTTTAAGTCATGTTAGCCAAATCGTGCAATTTTACAGCCACTTAATATTAGACGTATTGTAGAAGTTTGAAGATGTTATTATTGGAGTTGAAACATTGATAGTTGATTAAAGTAGTACTGCATTATTATTTTATTAGATATTAGGTTTAAGAAACTGCAATAAAAATACATGTCCGTATTTAAAAATACATACCTGATGATGGTACCTGAAAGACGAAACGTTAAAATCAATATGATAGCGACATGTTATAGAAAATAAAACATGTTAATGAAAATGTAAAATTACTATTTCGCCATCTCTGGGCTAAGTTCTTTTACAATCGCGTTCATCATATTTTAAACCTGTTCGGGAGTCTTAATGGTTTTCTAACAGGATGGCTTGCAAAAATACAGCGTTAAATTCGTGTTTCTCAAAAGACGTTCACCCCTATAACGTTTTTATATTAAAATGAAATTTTGACATTATGCATAAGAAATGAGTCTGCATTTATTGGCTTAATTTTCAATTTGTTAGAACTTCCGGTTTGAAAGGAAGTGACCTTGACTTTGATATTTTAAATGGAACATCTTGAATATTTTTACTTATTTGGGTTCAGCATAACTATGGAGGACTTGAGGTAGGAGGTCGATCGCAAAGCATTGGATTCGGTCCCAAATTAGCATCGGTAATTTAGCTTTACGAGTCGCCGTTAGATGGAGCTCGTGTTCGAAGTGGGCTATCAAATAAATGGTTTCTTATGGACGCCATAACTATTTTTATTTAAATTAGTTCTTTAAGGAACAAATAACGACTTTTGTATGAATTTACACTTACTTTGTTATACTTATTAGTAAACTCGGCCTGTATAACGTTCCAACGATGCTTGGTTTTTAAAATACAGGGTATTAAACATTCTAGCTACAGATAATATACATTTTAACTTACCTTTGGAGCTAGAAAGAGACTTATTTGGCAGCGTTTCCTCTCTGAAGAAGATCCTGTCTTACACCCCGACACAAAGCAAATTCTACTTTTATAAATTGTACCATTATTCATTATAAATATGGAAATCAATTACAATACAACGTTATTTGTCTTGTCTTGCCTTCAAACGTGATTTGTTATTTCGAAAAATAAAATGTCAATTGTCAAAAGTATAAAAGTAAAAGTTAAAGACGAAGAATAAGAAGACGACATCAGCCCACTTGCGAAGCGAGAGCATCTATCGGCCAACTAGCGAACTAACCAAAAAACCGGGACAGAAATTGAAAATGCTGCCATTGTCGATCGGCCTCTTACCCTCTAGTTCTTCATAAGCATAACATTATGAGTGAAATGACACCTCACTTGTCATTTTTTGACGTGTTATAACATTTTTAGGTTTATTTTTTATTTTCAATCTAGAGTGCTACAAATTAATTAAATCTGTTAATGTATAGTCAAGTAGTATATGAAAATTAAAATTATATGTCATAATAATTTACTTTCTAAGTTTCAGAAGCGTTTAAAAAATGAAATTTTGTTTTCTTATTAACGTTTAGGTATTCCACTTTTCCAAATGGAACGATGATAGTTCACTAGGATATATTTAAAACGGGCATTTTTTTTCCAACAATTTGATACCATACACTCCTATATGCTATTTTAAAATTGACACTGAAAAATTTGCCCTAAATCCAAATCGCGAATTTAAAAGCGTTATGAATTATTGCCGTCCTATCTTTTCTAAAGAAAGATAATGGCGGCTTTGAAAAACAATGGAATGGTTTTGAAAAGCAATATGGCTTGAATTTAAAGTTGTAATGTCATTAGTTTATAAAACATACAATACATACAATCTTGCGGCTTCCGAAGAATTTTTCTGGTCACTCCAAAAATTAGGAGCACATCAATTTGTTTATTTCTAGTAAAACTAACCATTTTATCTGATTAACAATGTAAGTTTAATAAACGAATGCCATTACAATTTTAATTTAAAACTATATTGGTTTTCAAAACCATTCCTTTGTTTTTCAAAGCCGCCTTTATATTTCTTTAGAAAAGACAGGGAGGTAATTAATAATGCATAACGCTTTTAAATTTGCGATTGGGACTTGAGGCAAATTTTTTCGTGTCAATTTTAAAATAGCGTAGGAGGGTATGGTATCAAATTGTTGGAAAAAAATGCTCGCTTTAAATATCCTAGTGAACCACCATCGTTCCATTTGGAAAAATGGAGTAAACGTCAAGTAAACAAAATTTCATTTTTTAAATGCTTGTCAAACTTAGAAAGTCAATTATTATGACATAATTTTCATTTTCATATACTACTTGACTATAAATTATTAACAGATTTAATTTATTTGTAGCACTCTGGATTGAAAATAAAAAATAAACATAAAAAGGTTATAACACGTCAAAAAATGACAAGTGAGGTGTCATTTTCCTCAGAATGTTATGCTGAAACCCAATAAGTAAAAATATACAAGATGTCCCATTTAAAATATCAAAGTCAAGGTCACTTCCGGTCAAACCGGAAGTGGTAACAAATTAAAATTTATAATAATAAATGCAGACTCATCTCTTATGCATAATCTCCAAATTTCATTTTAATATCTATAAATTTAGAAAAGTTATAGGGGTGAACGTCTTTTCAGAAACACCCGGTATACTTTTGATTATTCGTTTTTTTTAAGTTTCTGTTAAAGTTTTTTAAAGTTTTTTATTGATTTTTTTTTATTCGACATTTTCGTCACATAGGCCTAGTTTTGACCCTAATCAATTTTATCTACTAACTGCTACCCAATGACAGGATTACTTAATTATAATTTTCGATGTAGCCGGAGAACCTTTCTTTCTCTACTTCAACCCCAAAGAGTGACTCGATTATCTTCACTTTAATTGGAAACCTATTTATTAATAAATCTAGTTAGCTTAGAACCTTCGATACGATCATAAATTCTCTCCGTTTAACATTGACATTGACATTGAAATCATTTTTAATTTTCATACATTCAATATTTACTTCGATGCGGTAGACAACGTAAAGTATCATGAAAAATATAGGAAAACACTCGGAAGGAAGACAAGTTGCATTTCAACCGGTTATGGTTGATTAAAAAAAAACAAGGCAACCAATAAAATCTCTAATCGTTTCTATCTGTCATCTAATTGGCTGAACCATTGATATGTTATAATATAGATTGATAAAATTATTTGCTGTTCAGGAAATTTAGTGGTTTTGCGTCAGTCCTGCGACAATATTCACTGTGCGAGCGTCAACACTGTGAATTAAATTATTTAGTTATATCGTGTAGGCGTCCGATCCGATTCATATCGGTTATTTTTTTTTGATTGACTTGAATGGAATTCTGATTTACTTAGTAAGTAATTGTCTCTGGATATCAAAAGTAAGAAATTAATGTTATTAACATATTACATTATAGGTAACCCTTCAAAAAAAAAATGTTGAAGTTCGTATTTATTTTTTTAAACTATTAAAAGCAGTTTTTTTAATATATAAAAACCATAGAAATAATTATAATAATTAATTTGTCTGCACATTATACAAAACAAGATTATAAAATATGATCACCTATTTCTCCTTCGACTCTTGTTGTGACACATTTGTTGCTCATGATTTCTTTAAATAACAATATATTTGATAATAAGAAAGTGATTTAAAAATCATCAATTTTTAAAATGTTTATGAAACTGTTAAAAGTGTACCACCAATTAAATAATAATATATTATAATAATTTTTCTTTATTTATATCCAAAGAAGTTTCACATTGCAAATAAATTAGGGAAAATTACATAAATTAATTTTCAATCAATTACAATGCTTCTCTTTGTTTAGGTTGCTTATATAGCAACGGGAGATTATTGCGAAAATTTTACACCTGTACTTTTTAACCAATAAGATACCTTAATTATGACTAGTTACCATGGCAACTAAAAGAATTTCCGGAAATTTTTTCGAGGCGCCACGATATTTAAGTGGACATTTTTTGACAGTTTAAAAGGTAAGCATATGATCTACAACCATTATGTAATGTACATATACCTGTGAATAATGCAAAATATCTGAATTATGTAACATTATTATTTATTATTCGCTATAACGTTTCATTAAACAGAAAACACCAATTTGTTTAATTATTATGCATTAACAATTTATATTTCAACAAACGTCGAATGTACAAACATAAGATTTAAATGTTGCTTGAATTCTAACCCATCCTATCCTCTCTTCTTAATGGTGAATAGGAAGGTGACGAATTAATTAGATGTCTATATACCCTATAATAATTAAATTTATTTCGTTATTATTTTGCTTATTAGTGGATATCATTAGAGATTTGCCAATGAAGATATGAGTTCAACATGAAATAAATTCTAAAATATATATACATAATAGGTATATCCATCATATTTCGTTAAATAAAAAAAAAATTCCAACTTTAGTTACACCAAATGCTAAAACCCAGATGGGTATTAGTTCAGTCTATCGCCCTTTCATAATTTTACGTTACTAAAGGTGGTAGAAATGTATTTTTTATTATTAAACTCAACACTCAACGTACAGAAGTTTTAAACTATATAGGTACCTAGTAATTATTAAGCTTTGTGACAGAACCGGTTAAACAAAAATGACAATTCAATATATTATGTCAAAATACCCTGGCCAACTTGACAAGCACAATGGTGTGAAGTGGTGTAAAATTTTCTTACCGAATCCCACGCGAGCACGAATATTTTAAGAAAATTATTCCTCGTCGCTTCGCGACTCTTGATAATTTTTAAAATATTCGTGCCCTCAAGAAAATTTTCGGAAATAATTTAAGCTCTTGTGATATTATAAGTGATAATTTTGTTAGTTCCTATTAACTTAATGAAATTAGTAAGTGATCATTTTTCTGTCAAAAATGAAGTGCTTTCTATCTATTGGCAAAAGTCACTCAGAATAAAATCAAAATACATTTTGTTGCAAACTTATCATTTTTATTGATACTAACCAATTTGCATTACATATCGAACACCGGGGCTAAAAGAGACACATTAAAAATTTAACTAAACTCATCGGAAATATGCTTTTTCAAGTTTCATTTGAAATTATCTCAGAATGTGGCAGAATGGTGACGCTATTGATTACAAGTGACGGATCTTCCAAGTTTGGTAACCATTTTTTTCAAACCATTTCTTAAAGTTTTCTTTATTCATCGAATCATAATAATTATTACCAGATGTCAGACCAGACTTGAATATCAAACTTGCATTATTCACAAGTCATTTTCTGATCCAACATGTTAAAATAATATACCGTACACCCTCTGATGATTTTTTTAGCTGTATAAAGAGTATCATCTTGCCAACTTCGCCTAAAAGCCCCTTTACTGTATATCCAGATTTCATTCAGAAAAACTGGTTTTAGGGAAAATTGAGAGTTGCCGGTATACTTAAATTCTCTTAAAAATTCTACGCATTTTTGGGCTCTATATGGAGTTGCTCTATTAAAAAACGCCTATTTAATACAGTACATTTACGCCATTAAATTAAAAAATTTTTAACACTTTGAGCGCCATGTGCCCGGTGGTGTCAGTCTCTTCGTTCGGACCGCGTAACCACCCGTGGACATTTTGCGTACGCTCATTCAACGCCGTGTGCCCACTTGTGGGCAAGTTTTATATGGATTTAGGCACAGAATATATAGCTACGCAATATATTCTGTGATTTAGGTATGCTAAGCCGATTGTTCTGTCCCAGGAAACATCAGAACTTAATGCGGACCGGGCAGATTAGATTTGAAAATTAATTTTTTTTTGCAGTGCAATTTTTCTTTGGAAATAAAACTTTTTGTGTACGAAAAAAAAATTAGCAAAAAACAACATTCAAATAAAAAAATACAATCAATCGATAAAATGATTATAAAAAGTCACTTTAACAAAAGTTCTAAAAAAGAAAAGTTGGTCCCACAGGTCGTATTTGCAAAATTACCGCGGCGTGTTAAACAGTCCGCTATTGAACCAGTTGATTTTGCACCTAAAACACTATCAATGATTTTAAGGTTTAATTGTATTGAGCGAATGGTAACGTGTTCACCTGCTCTTTACATTCCATAAATACGCTTTCTTATAGTACGTTCCTGAATTTCGTGAAGTTGTCGACGACGGAAAGACAAAATATTAAACATTATTGCGATTCTTAAAATATACACCCTTTGCCTTAATTCGTTGGATTGTTGAACACGAAACTCCCAAAGCATCAGAAAGTCTCTAACACAAATAGGTCTTTATAAAAACATTGCCATATTATATTGTTCATGTTTATTATTTATTATTTCACCATTCTTTCTTTATTATATCTACTTACTTCGCAAACTGCGTTAAAGGGTAACAAAGTCTTTCCGGCATCACTTTTTCTTTGAAAATAATCAAATAAATTTAAAATTAATGCTTGTTCTTTTTCACAATACCGTGACATTTTTGAAATAATGTTGATTCATAATATCACTGTAAAAAATTACAATAAAACTTTTATGACTGGTCAAATTATCCGACATTCATTATTGACACAAATTTACTATCTCACCTAGTTCACGAATGTAGAAGGAACTAGTGGTGACGTAACGGTCAGCGGTCATTGAACAGACTTCACTATAGTTGGTGTTAGTTTAAATAGACCAACTTTAAAAATTATTTTCCCCCCAAGAAAGGCCTAAATTAAAAATCGCTTACAACATAAACAACTTTAGAATCTTTAGCTATCCCGTGATACCAAATTAAAACCTGTTTAATTAAATTTTACTGGTGATCTTTACTGACAGCCGAACGCCTGCAACCATTTTTGAAATATTTATCTTGGCGATCGTCAATAATATAGAAATGAAATAAACAAAAATTACTTCGAAGAAATAGTCCATACTTTAAGTGGAGTGTGTATTTATAGGAAGGGATATAAGACACTTTAAGTCTTCCTCCACTGATATATTAAACATAAGTTTCAAGGATTAAAATTGGGGCGATTCTCTACATGTTTCGAACGCATAAGCATTCATCATCAGGAGAATAAAATAAGGAAATCAAAAATAAGATAGGTGCTAGTAACAGTCCTAGCGGAGCTACAAGATGAAGGTAAAAAGGAAACAGCTGAGAAAATCTTCCAACGTCATGGTAAACTTACCGAGAAGCCATTTTAGTAATATTGGCAGAAAATAATTTGTGAAGGTAACATGGCAGTAACTAAAGTGTCATTTATGAGGTAACCCCATAATTGAGAGGGAGAAGAATAATTTATAATAAAATGGTAGAAGATGTAAAAACCTAATTAGGTATATCCGGGGGTATATCCGCTAAGAAAAATTGAAAACTCACATGTTAGTAACTAGGTGTGAGGAGACGAAAATGTGGAATGAGGAGTAGCTAGGTCACATATTAGTGACTCACGCTGCTTAGTCATTAATTGTTGACTTTCTGCATACTCATGTTGCCTAGTCACTAATTGATTACTTCAGTCACTCTTCTTTCAATCATAACTTCTTACTACTCCACTGGTTTTTTTAAATTTTATCTCCTCACACTTCAGTCACTAATAATATGTGACCTAGCTACTCCGCATTCCACATTTTCGTCTCCTCACACCTAGTTACATATCTCACTAACTTGTGACTTTTCAATTTTACTTAGCGGATATACCTAATTAGGTTTTTACATCTTCTACCATTTCATTATAAATTATTCTTCTCCCTCTCAATTATGGAGTTACCTCATAAATTGCACTTTAGTAACTGCCATGTTACCTTCACAAATTATTTTCTGCCAATATTACTAAAATGGCTTCTCGGTAAGTTTACCATGACGTTGGAAGATTTTCTCAGCTGTTTCCTTGTTACCTTCATCTTGTAGCTCCGTTAGGACTGTTACTAGCACCTATCTTATTTTTGATTTCCTTATTTTATTCTCCTGATGATGAATGCTTATGCGTTCGAAACATGTAGAGAATCGCCCCAATTTTAATCCTTGAAACTTATGTTTAATATATCAGTGCACTGAGTTTTCTCATGTGAACATAATTGTATGTTAATGTTATAAATTACGCTGAAATTAAAAGTTGTGGTTGTATTTAAAGTACACTTAAACAAAGTTTATGTGGTGTTCCACAATGGCCAATTTTAGCACCATAGTATTATTTTTACTGTCTGTAGAGTCATTCGGGTTAAGTGTTCGCACTTTTATACTTATCACATTGTAAAAATTTTAAAACTGGGCAAATGTAAATAACACAATTGGTTTTGGGAAGCCTAATTGTTATACTGTAAGTTTTAAAATACAAACTTCACCTAATTATGTGTGCTTTCAAAAAAAACTTAACTGATATTCGTTTGTGAAAAATGCGCACAGTTAACCCCTAATGCGGGTAACTATACGGAAATATTGGGAAAGTAAACGCAATTTTCAATTAGTCTTTTAGCAGCAGCTATTTGTTCCTAAGTAATTGGTTTTGTCTCAGGCTTCTTCCCTGTGTAATCGCGAGGCATTTTACCATAATAGTAAATGCGGGTTATATGTTTAAGTGTATGTATTTTGTAATTTATTTGTTCACATGTTTATATTTATTTTTATTTATTGTTAATGTAAGGACACACTTTGTCAATAAGAATGTAATTTTCTTTGAACAATAAAGTATATTGATTGTGTACGCACTCGCACTCGCACACTTACTCGCGTACACTTGACCCCAGAACCGTTATCTTTAATGTCTTTAATATTTCTAATGGCATCACATATTATGACCACTGGTTTAATGGTGAAAAATAACTTACATATAAGACATACAAGTCAACAAAATAGTTACGATAAAATTATTTGCGGTTCGGGTATAACACGCTTTTCCACAACGCAGATAATAATAAGTAAACTAGCACTTTTTCGTCTTTTTAAAATATTTCTCTTGTATGAGTTATAAGTGCATAGCGAGGGGTCTGCATCGAATGGCCACTGAGGCAATACTAAAACGTCAGTAGCAAATCGCGCGATACATTCGTCTTCCCTCCTAAATCAACAATGCGCACACTTACCCAGTGCGTACGCTTACCCCGAATGACTCTACATTAATTTAAATTTCTAAATTAAAATAAGTTAACGGTCAAATAAATTAACAATAAATTTTTAAAAATTTTCTTTTATATTTATTAGTAAAACCAAATTAAATGATTGCGTATTTCAAATGGCAAAACCAAAAAATCTTTATAACATTTTTAAGCGTATGTGAATGAATAGTTAAGTTGAAAAATGCACAGAGATTATCTCAGAAAAATGTACTTCCAATAACTGTAGTTTTATTTAAAATATATATGTGTGTAAAAGTGCAAAAACATTCCCATATAAAATTTTGCTGTATTTCCAATAATTAAGGTAAAGTCGCCACAGTGGATCTTTGCCCGTGCGTCATCAATTAACGATCAGGACTCAACGTGGTTAATAACTCTGCATCCTTATTTATTACAGTAACAAGTTTGAATAAAAGCATAAAAGAACGTCTCCACGATTCCGCAATAATATAACGTGCTAGACAAGAATAAAACTATAAACGTCAATTAGTTACTTTTTTTATTTGTTTAGTTGACTACCGTTGTATTTTAGAACGTCATTGTCAACCTTATTTTGATCTGCCAACCTAATTCGTATTTTGTAAATTTATGTACCTTAAAACTGTTCCTTTTTCTAAAAATAGTTCTTTTTAGAGCTAATTATACCCACCATCTGTTTTGGCGGTAAGTATTTATAGATTTTTATAATACCTAATTTATTTATTTTAAATATTCTAACCGTGAAAGTTATTTGAAAAGTTTACGGCAGTGGCTAAATTCCCTTAAATGAAAGGATGTCAAAAATTTGACTTTTGCGATTTTAATAGTCAATAAAATACCAAACTTTTCTAGATTTTAAGCTTTAAAAATAGTATTAAGTGTATTAACATTTGTTTGTCAATTTCTTTTAGATAATAGAGAATGCCGGGCAAAACTTAAAATAAATAATATTTTTTCGGGATATTATGTAGGTACGTCAAACGGTAGGCAGGCACGTAATTTTATAAACTTAGACTTAGTTTTGACTTTTTTCGTCTCGTAATTTTGATTTGATTCATATGATTTTAATGACGTGAAAGTGATGACGCACGGGAAAAGATCCACTGTGGCGACTTTACATACTTTACTCTCAAGGCAATTTCGAAAAAATGGCATTTGCTCCGCTACTATTAGCCGCAGGTGAAATATGAAATATGCGTTTTTCTAATTTTGTCTCGAAACAGATCTATTTCGAACGCGCTTGCGAGTTCTAAATATATCTATTTCGAACTCCGAATTTTATTATTTACAGGTTGGCCCTACATGACATGTTTTATTTCATTGACTTGCGCGGCCTTTGTGATTTACGAGAAAATCCATTTTTCGCAGAGGAAAAATAGCTTGATAACCTACTTTTTTATTCTGTGTGGATAACAGTCATGTATGTTGGTTGCATAAATCTATTAATCAATCTTTTGTAGATGCTTCAAGCTATCATTTTCTGCCAAATCCTATCCAAAATTCAATCTACTAACCTTCCAATGTCGATTTTAACTTCAACTTTATTTGAATTTTCCATCTTCCCTATACTAAATTGCAATGCCTTGACGTAAAATCACGTCTTTTGAAATTGGAAAAAAGTAGCAAAATCGCCCGAATTTCCGAACGCTCTGTATATGTACCGAATGTACAAGGATCACACAACGTATTCCGTCTAATTTCAAATCTCATATCGCTAAAATAACTTTAGAATCTCATGGTGAAAATGGCTCAATAAATCAAAAAATTACAGTTCGCAAAATAATTTTTGTTGTCCAGAAGCTACTATGATAAAAAATAGTATTACCAACATAAAATTTAGACATAAAAATTTACAAAATTTGAAGGATTTATTTTCTTTTTAAATATGTGTTTTTTATTGAATAAACTACAAATTAGAAAAAATAGTATAACGTACGTGTTATATAAAGCAGTTTTAAGCACTTGTCCCGTTATAAAACTCGCTGCAAGCGGTTCGTTTTTTAACAAGGACGCGTGCTATAAAATGATGCTTTATAAAACGTGTACGTTAATATACTATTATAGTTTTAAGGAATGCACCAACTTTTATAAAGAATAAAATTTTCTGAGAAATCGGAGATAAAAAACTTTCCCATATGTTGCATACTTTTTTGGACACACTGTAGGTACCTATACGCGTTTCGTAATTTTTTTAAAATTCCCTTAGGGGTTAAAAAAAGGAGTGTGGCCTATTTTGAGGGAACGGGGTAGCCATAAAAGTCTATAATTTTAAGCTATATCTCTCGCTGAAACTTGGTAGGTACTATACTTACTCTATTAAAATAAGCACGTATGTACCTTGATGTTTTGGAAAATTTCACCAATAGAGGGTGGAAATGGAGTAGGTAAGTTTTTGACGCAACCGCTAAAGAAAAATAGTAGGTAAAGTAAAAAATTTTAGACAGATTCTCCTCTTGAAATAAATAAACAATTGTTTAGGCATTTACGTAAATTTTGCCCCTAGGGGTTGGAAAAGTTTAAGTTGGAAAACATATTTTTCTCTAATATACTGTTAATAAAACACGTTTTCGTAAACGTGTTTTCGTGAAAATCGGTCCCTAAAGGGTTGAAAAGAAAGATAAAAAGTTTCTATTGAAAAAATATTTTTTGACAGATCTTCTTGACGTATAAGAAATTTAATTCTGCCCGTAATGTACTTATAAACGTATACTTATAAATTAGATGCTAATTACAAGTCCGTATTAAAAGTATTTTTTATTAACTAATTCGACCAAACCGCAGACTTCACTACGTCGATTTTAGTTCAGGTAGTATAGTATAGGTCCTTACTATAAATTATACGCACTACTGTGCTAAGTAGTTATAGCTTAGAAAACTTAACAACCATTATCTATTATTTCTAATCTAATTGGTTAAATTAAATATTCATAACATAATATTTATTGTATATTTCCTATTCCGGATATTACTTAAATCTGCCATCGCCATCAGTATCGCGCCGGTTTTCACTGTGCGAACGTCAAAAGTGTGAATTAAATTATTCAGTTATCGAGGAGGCCGTGAACCTATTAATACGCTTTTTGTTTCAATCGAATGAATTATTTCGCTTGTCTGTGGCAAAAAATATCAGCAGTTAAATTTATAATATATAACTGGCGTAAGTGAGGAAGTTAGGGCCTCTCCGCAAAAATTTATTACGAGCCCCCTCACTTTTGCAATGGGGCGATGAGTAGTTAATAAATATAGTTTAAAAAAACTAAAAAAAAACACGTTTTAATAATTAATCAGGCTAAAAAGCGAAAAATAACTATAGTTTAAAATAATAATTCTTGAAATTCTTAATATAAGCAAAAAATAATAATGAACGATAAACATTAGTAGTATTGTGAAAATAGCGTAGGGCGCTTTGTGCTATATTTTTCATATCGAGCACCTCTCGTTTTTTCCACAATAATACTAATATTTATCGTTCATTATAATTTTCTGCCTATATTAAGAATTTCAAGAATAATTTTAAACTATATTTATTTTCCGCTTTTTAGTCTGATTAATTTAAAGCGTGTTTTTTAGTTTTTTTAAACTATATTTATTTTTCATTTTTTAGTTAAAGTTATTGTTAAAATGTAAGTTGAGTAGATTGAGCTAGATTAGTAGATTATTGTATTGTCAGCGGTTCTTGATAAGTCTACAAAATATAAATTAAATCTGACCATTTAAAGTGGGTCAAAATCGGATTTAAAGAACTCGGTTACAAACAAACATACATACAAACCCGATCGTTTATGCCGAATTATAAGAAAAGAACGATATTTGCAAATTTTTGAACATTTTGACATGTTGACAGGTATCAAATTTTGACATGAGAATTTTTTGTGTATTTTTTTCAACTTTCCATCGTCAATATACATACGACTTTATAATTTTTTCATTATTATCATTTTTTTAAAACGATTTGACATATTGACAGCTGTCAAATTTTGACAGGAGAATTTTTTGCTTATTTTTTCCAAAATCTTCGCATCGAATACTATAAGACCCCATAATTTGTTTCATCAAAATCGCATTTTCGTTTTATAACTGACAGCTGTCAAAATTTGACAGGAGAATTCTTTGCGTATTAGATTATTGTATTGTCAGCGGTTCTTGATAAGTCTACAAAATTTAAATTAAATCTGACCGTTTAAAGTGGGTCAAAATCGGGTTGAAAGAAGTCGGTTACAAACAAACATAGGTACATATAGGTGAAGTTAATAAAAGCCTGTTAAAGAGGATTTGTTTTTGTGATAATTCAGTATATTTGGTCGCTATTTGGAAAAACCAAATTCGCCAATTTTAGATTGACATTTTTCTAAATAATCACTTTATTATTTAATAAATCACATCAATATTTTTAAAGCTAGTTCGTCAAATTAATTCCTTTATTAAATAAAAATATATTATCTGTCTAAAATAAGCAACGGAGCCCATATTTCACCACCCAAAATATTGCTTGCGGTTTCCTATGTTGCGTTAGTGAGTATCTAAATATTTTAGTGAATAAGAATATATATTCCATTTAATTTTCAATTTGCATAAACTACAAAGTATTAGGTACTTACTTTTTTATTATATTTTCAACGAAACGTATTTTTTTATTTCAGGAACTTTGGAAAAAATTAGGTCTTGAATAAAGTTAAAAATGCCAGATGGAGAATACATTTTGCCACGGTAAGTTTTTGTCTTTTAATGTTTGAGGGATCAGCATCACCGGATTAAGATGGGGCTTTGGGGGCTGCAGCCTCCGAGCTCCGGTACCTTAGGGCCCCGGAGGGTTCATATCAACCTACCCAGCCTTAAGCCCTTGTTATGTTCAATCAAAAATAGATCACTTTCTATTATGTTTTTAATATGTTTAGTTAATTAAAAACGAAAAAACACTTCAGAGATTGGGTTACTTATACCGTGCGAGCAAAAATTATTTGCATCAAAGAGGGCCTTGTATCTAAGGACGTAATGCTTAGCCGTAGAGCTTAATACCTGTTAGAAGGATGTCAGTAACTACCTGAATTAACAATCAATCAGTTATTCCGTCATCTTTGACAGTCGTTACAAGTAATTTGATTCATCGCTAATTTTTCCAATTTCTTGAACAATTCACACAATGGGCTTTACGGAACAGCACAAAACATTCATGGTGGAAGTGTATTTTCGAAACGGGGTTAGAGTAAATGGTGAGTGGCAATACAATCTGAGTTTGTACATTGACGATTTTCACGAACATTTTCCTAACGTTGCTTTTATTGCTGGGGATTTTTAAAATTGCCTGAAAAGAACTGTGGTTGTAGTTAGGGAAACCGGTTCTATATACAACACAAAAAAGGAGCAGGAAGACCATCTGTAAGAACAGAAGAACTTGTTGCAAACGTTGGTAAAATAATGCAAAATACGACAACAAATTGTATAAGACGCCTGTCCCAAGAAGTGGGAAAATCTTATGGAACATGCAGGACTATTCTTAAAAAGCAGCTAAATTCATTTCCTTATAAAGTGCAAGTATTTCAAAAAATACAAGCCGCAGATTTTAAAAGACGCAGGAATTACTCTCAATGGTTTACCCAAAATTTATTGGATATAAATGATTTATTAGACCTGAAATTTTTTTCGGATGAAGCCCGGTTCCACCTCTCCGGTTATGTGAATTCTCAGAATACATGCATGTGGATTAGTGAAAATCCCCATTTTTTGTAGAGTTCACATTGCACACTAAAAAAATTGGTCTCTGGTTAGCAGGCTGTTGAAGAAGAATTGTTGGTCCTATTTTTTTCCATGACACAGTTACAGCACAGCGGTAAGGGAGACAATATTTTGAATCCATTTGTGGAGCAATTACTTGACGACGAACTACGTTTTGGATATTTTCAACAGGACCGTGCAACCGCCCATACAGCCGCCGAAACTATTAACTACTTACGCAATTTTTTCGACGACAGATTGATCAGGTTTCGTTCAGATATTGAATTCCCACCTAGATCACCTTGTTTAACGGTTATGGATTACTTTGTTTTTCCTCATTTAAAGAACACTATTTTTAAAACATCAGTTGCAAATTTAGAACAATTACAAGAAAGGATTATAAAAGAATGTGGTAACATTCTCCAGGGATGCTGGTCAACACTTTCGAAAATATGAAGATACGTGTGAATTTATGCTTGGAGCAAAGAGTAATGCACCAATAAGAGGCGGAAGTGGGCCTTTTCGCAATAACCAAATTTGTGTGCGCATGCGCGAAATTGACGTTTCTCTGGTGGTATTTCAATTAAATTTGCTGTGTCAGATTCTACTGTCAATCGTGTTTTGGCTACAAAATTGTAAACAAAGTTGTAACTATTGCCTTTTTCTTTTAGTATTTTGTTATTAGTGCGTGCTTTTGAATACGATTATTTGTTTTGTGAGTTCTCCTTGAAATACTCTTTGTTGAAATGTCCGAAACGAAGCGAAAAGGTGGCACATCGTGTGCTTACCGTGGGTGTCTTAACAGAAACGGCGAAGAAATTTCATTGTTTAGATTTCCCAAGGATGCAGGCATTATGCAAAAGAATTTTTGTTTATAAAAATGTAGTTTATTGGTATTAATTACAGTAGATATTTACAAAAACTGATCATTGCAAAAATATATCATTTTTAATATAAATTTGAATGGAAACAAAAATGTGAATAATGTAATTTTGTAAACCAAAAATTTTTACTTTTTGAGTAGGTACAAAAACGTTTAAGCGATCCTAAAGTTTACTATAAATTCAGCTAGAACGTATTAGTTTTTCCGTGTATCTGATGATTTCAAACAAGTTTATCATACTTTTTACTGTGTGAGTTTGGGGTATCAAGGTCACAATATCAGATTACATCAACATCAAAGAAGCCGACAAAGCTTTCGCCTCTTATTATTGCATTACTCTTTGCTTGGAGCATGGCGGTGGCCAATTTCAGCAATTTATGTAATTATTTTTCTTTTTCTCTTTGTATATTCTCACTTTGTTAATTTTGTAAACAAAAAAATAAATTTGTTTTTGTCTACTTATTTTATTACTCATTAGTTTGGCATATCATGTCATATCCAGTTTAACCATTAATTCAAATATAAGAAGGTAAAGTAACACTGCAGGCATTATTTTTGTGATTGAGTATTGAGTAATAATAGGATACGTAGCAATCGTAGAAGCAAAAAAAGTGATAAACTGGGTGATTCTTTAACATTAAAACTAAAATCCCGGTTGAATTATTATATAATAGAATAGCGAACAAATCTATAATAATCTTTTTCCACTACTAACCTATAACATCGCCATTATTGACCGATTAATTAACGCCAGAAATCGTTTTTCTCTCCCTTCTCAGTTGCTATTGACAACGGTCAATAATAAAGCATTGAAATCCATTATTGACCGATCTATTTAAAACCAGGTAACTTGATTTGTTAATTCCCCAACAAATAACATGAAAGGTGACGCCAAGCCAACTGACAAGAAAACAAATTATCTTGCCAATATGCCAAAGCAGGTAACTTGATTAAAATATATATTTATACCTACCTAATAGGATTTTTTATAATTTATTAATACTGTACAAAATAAAAGTGTTAGTAGTGGAAAAAAAATTATATTAACCACGGTTTAGACAGCCTATAGCCCTCGCGCCCTAAATCCCTCGTCGCTCCGCTCCTCGTGATTTAAACTTGACGCTCGGGCAATAATGATGGCTGTCTAAACCTTGGTTAATAATATACTATTTTTGGGTCTTGGTATCTTACGTAAGTCAAAGTATAAATTGGTACTATTATTATTGTTTGTATGGTAATAAAATACAGTATTTAACGTTATGTTAGCGTACATATAAATTTAGAAAGGTAACCGTATCAATGTAAGAACAAATCCAATAGTAGTAGTAGTAATAGTCATATCTTATTGGGTCAGTGTGGGGGCAAGCCAAAAACTGATATTAATATGGGGATTTTCTTGACAGTAAATTTATTGTCTGTATTAAATATAATTGGAAAATGTTAATCGGCGTAGACAAAGTTTTTAAAATTGAAAAAAATAGTTTTACTTCTCTGCTGAGATTTGAACCCAGAGCCTATTTAACCAACAATTGCGCTACGTAGTAAATTTAATATGACTGAATTCAATTAATTTTGAAGTAGTCCATACTGAATTCAATTAGTTTATGTTAAACTGTAGGTATAGTTAATGATGAAAGAGTTTTGGACTTCCATTGTCTTTATTTGTTTTAAATGACAACGTTTCAACTGGTAAGTATCTCCAGTCGTCTTCAGGTGAATACTGTATATTGTACCAGTTGAAACGTTGTGATTTAAAACAAATAAAGACAATGGAAGTCCAAAAATCTTTCATCATTAAAGAAACATCATTGTCTCCAACCTTCAAACATTCTGTAGGTATAGTGTTTTACCTATAGGTTGGTATAACCCAAACGAGTAAAAAACAAAAAAATCTGCTGTCAATATGAGTGACAAAGTGTTTAAAATTACGTTTCAGTTATTTAGTATTTTCGAGATTTGGATAATAATTGAAGGGCTTGGTGCAAAAACCGGTTAGCTCCTTTTTTTAAAATTTTACAGTATTAACAAAAAACCTTTTTTCTTTGGCAATAAAAAAATGTGTATAAGTTTGACCTTTTTTTATTATGGGAATCGTTACCGAGGACCATTACTTAAATAAAATTACCTGAAAAAATGCATTGCATACTTTTTTGTTAAACGGCATTTTTCAATATGGGGCTGTCTGTTTTTTGACGAAAAATTTAATGTTTAAATTGTGAGAACTAGAAGCCGCGCACGTCCGAGTGCAACAAACAACAAACGAGTGAGCTAAACAATATCACGCCACCTCATGCATCTAAAAAGCTGCGAAGCCAGCTCCAGCTATGATTAGCAGGAAAAACAGACAAATCCGGAGCTGGTCGGTTCTTGACTAAAAATTATCTCATCGACAGTTATAATTCCCATTATAATTCATTGAGCTGTTTGCTTTTTATTGCAAATGATGCAGCGTGCTAAGTACTCTTGGTTGGTTGGGTGGTTGGTTAAAGGCGGGGGTCGGGTTCGAGGTGTGGCCCAAGCATCTTACACTGCAGCCTTATGGCTTATTGTGCGTCCCAGTCTTGTTAGAAAATATTTCTTCCTTCTACGAGGTCCAGTAGTTTCCTTCCAAGTTTGTCGTGCGGGAGGTTGTCGCCACGTCGAATGTTTCCGAAGATTTTGAATCTTTTACGGTTTAGCGCTTCGCAGCTGTAAATTATATGGGAGGCGGTTTCGTCCTCTTCGCCGCAAAGTCTGCATTCAATGGGTACATTATAGACTCCCATTCTTTGAAGGTGCCTTCTTAAGTGACAGTGGCCTGTTAGTAGGCCGGTCACTTGTTTTAACTGAGGGCGCGTCAAGAGTAGCATTCCAGTACTCTTAAATTCATTTATAATGTAATTTTCGGTAAAAAGTGGAGCTGACCGGTTTTTGCACCAAGCCCTTCAATTATAATATAATATAATTTTTAATTCTATTTTGGCACTTATTCTTTAAACTATATAAATCTCATGTTTATTATTACTTACCCTTAACATATTATATTTATAAAACTAATTGTTTCAAATAAATTATTATTATCATAGTTTGGCAATAATAGTAAGCGTTAGAACCGATGAGACTCTTGCATCAATTGTTTTAGAAGTTATCGCATGTACATGTGGGTTTTTTTTTATTTGCGTACCCACCTACAGGGCTTAATATAAGTGACAGAAAAAAAACTTTTAATACAAAAGTTGCATAATGTTTCCCGTCATATCTTTTAGACTTATTAAAAAAAACATCTGCACATCGGAAAGGTAAAAAACAAATGAAAGTATTCTTTTTTTAAATAGAACACCCTATATATTCTTTACCAGGGCGAAAGATCTCTTTCTCCTGATTTCAAAAATATATAACGTGTCATCATTTAATCCAGTCGTTTGTGAAATATTTGAGTTTTTGATTAATTGAATTGACTATAATCTAGTCGGCGTTCCGCATACTTCAACGTGTATATCCCATTTTCCTTACTGAATCTTTCAATTTAAAGTAAAGTGACAAATATGTCACGTTGAAGTATGCGGAACGCCGACTAGATTATAGTCAATTCAATTAATGAAAAACTCAAATATTTCACAAACGACTAGATTAAATGATGACATGTTATATATTTTTGAAATCAGGAGAAAGAGATCTTTCGCCCTGGTAAAAAATATATAGGGTGTTCCATTTAAAAAAAGAAGACATTCATTTGTTTTTTAACTTTCCGATGTGCAAATGTTTTTTTTATTAAGTCTAAAAGATATGACGGGAAAAATTATGCAACTTTTGTATTAAAAGTTTTTTTCTGTCACTTATATTAAGCCCTGTAGGTGGGTACGCAAATATAAAAAATAACCTTGTGTACAATTTTCAAGTCCGGTGGTGGAATTCATACCAACGTATAAAAATTGAATAGACCATAATTGACAGAAAGTTACGTGACTTGGCATCCATATTGCGAGAGGAATTAAAATTTTTACTAAAAGCCATGATTATACCCTTAACTAAATTTGATTGCAGAATGAATTGTTAATACTAATATTAGTATTGATATCTTCTGTAATGATTGCTTTCGCTCTTAATCTTTATAAATATTTAATTAAATAACTGGCATTAGGACTAAGGACACATTTTCTGTCAATAGATTAGCTATAATTAATAAATAGATAATTTATTGACATTCCAGTAAAGATTATTTATTATTATTGAAAGTAAATTTTTGTAACATCAACATTAAATGGCTACCTAAAATAATTATTTTAAGTAGGTACGTTGTTACTTTACTACTGCGGTGTGTTCACGCACACATAATTTTTCTCGTAAGTTGAGTTGATGTATTTAAAGGTAACCTAGAGTAGGGGAAATATTTTTGCCCTCGCCTTTGATTTTACTTGGTGAACATTTATAATCTTGGGGTTAAATATACAATGATACGGTGGAAGACGTAAGACAGTACCTATGATTTATCTGTTTCGCCACGTTATGTTTTTTAGTGTTAACTTCCTGGGATCACATTCACTTTCATAATTCTCCAGACGTACTCTGGGCACTTGGGAAGCTATAGAAAATTCTCACTGGATTAGAGAAGAACGTACGCAATATCCTAAAAAGGTTAATGCTTGGCCAGGAATAGTTGGAGACCATATCATAGGTGCCTTTTTTATTATTGGCAATTTAAATTGCGATAATTATTTACCACTGCTCCAAAATAATGTCCTGCCAACTTTGACAAACTTATATCCTGATCCAGCAAACTCACAACCTTCAGCGAATATGATATGGTTTCGGCAAGATGGAGCACCGCCCCATTACCAAATCAATGTCCGGCACTACCTCAACTGAGTATTTCCAAATCGGTAGATAGGGAGGCGTGGATCTATGGAATGGCCAGCACGATCCCTGATCTTACGCTATTAGACTTCTTCTTATGGGGTTATGTCAAAAATATTGTATACAAAACTAAACCCCTCGACTTAGCTGACTTGAGAAGACGAATAACGCTTGCGATCAGATCGGCCACGTCTGGGATGTTCAGTAACATTAGAAGAAATTTCTATTTAAGATTAGGATGTTGCCAACACGTTGGAGGCATTTTCTACATCGCCTACATTAATGTTTTTTTTTTGTTTTTTACATTATCAAGAAATATACAGTATTACTTATTAGTTTTTGAGTGTGTTGTTGATTTTTGCAATAAACTTGAAAATACTTGAAATTTCCAAAACAGGTATAGAATATTGTACATGAAGTAGGTCTAAAATTTTCCAAAGAATCCAAAAATTAAATAATATACAGGCTGTTATATTGGCCACTGTTACAGGACACACCCTGTATAAAAAGTTTTTATTGAAAAAAATGCGCAACTAGAAATATCAATCGACGTGTCCGAGGGTTTTTTTCGAATTTATTCCATTTGGCTGATATACCCTGTATAGACAATAAGTAAAATTGCTTGTATCTGTAAATTATTACGGTGTCCCTATTATTATTAGGAAAAATGACCAACCAGTTTTAAACGTTTATACCCTTTATTACCTACCACTTTCTAAAATAATAATAATAATAAACGACTTTCATTCATAAAATTAAATGAATACAATTAGGCGATATTTAGCCAGTAAGGGCGATTCTTGCATATGGGTATTTCTATTATAACTTTAAAAAACCATGTCCCGTGAACATTTTATACCCTAAAGTTTATTATTTGATTTATGTTTAATTTTTAACATCAAATACACACTGGTTGGTAATTGGAACCATATTAACATCATAGTTTTTTGCAAAGGTTACAGTTTAAATTAAATAGCAAAAGTCAAATTGTCACTTCTGTCCCTTGTCCCCACTGATAAAACTTGTCATACTAACCTATTTTGTAAGCTAAAAATGTATGTGTATTAACGTTCACATATAAGAAATAGTTATTTTTGTATTAAGTGCGCAAAATAGGTATTTTTTTAATGGCACATGAGATTGTAAATTTTTACCGAGACCGTTAGGTCGAGGTTAAAAATTCAATCAAATGTGCCATAAAAACACTTTTGCGCGCGAAATACATTTTTTCTACAACTGTTTATTGTTAACTATTTTTTATCGTGTCTAGAAAAAAAAATCTAAAATCATAATTCATTTAAGGTATTATTTCTTACACCTGTTCCCATTACTATGGAAACCTAAAATTGTTAAATTTTATTGATTGTCAACCCGCTCACAGTGAATGTTAAAAAAACTAACTTTATGTGTTTTTCAATTAATGTGAGGGGGTTACCAAACAGGCATGTACTTAGGGTACACACCAATGACTGTAATATGAGCAATTACTGTACGTGTTCTGATAACATCAAATCAGCAAATAAAATTAAATATTTAGGTGTTTATTTCGATAATCACTTGAAATGGCAGCATCATGCTGATTACGTTAAAAATAAATTAAAAAAACTTATTTTTAAGTTTTACGAATTACGTAATGTTCTAAATAGAAATACAATCATAAAAGTATACAGAGCTTTAGCTGAATCTTGCTTGAGCTATGGCATTATCTGCTGGGGTTCTGCTTACAATGACACCTTGAAGAACATTACCATTGTGCAGAAATATATATTAAAGGTTATTTTGTTTAAACATAAGCAATTCCCATCTGACCTATTATTCATGGAGTCTGGCGTTTTTACTGTTGCTCAATTATATTTTAAATGTGTCCTTAGATTTTCAATTTCCACCAATAACTTTCAAAATTTTATCAATCATGGCATTCAAACAAGAGCTAATACAAATCATAACATTGTATTACCCAACACGCATTATAATGCAACTCAAAGATGTATTAATATAGCACCTAAATTATTTAACATGTTACCGAAACAATTTAAAACTAAAAAATATAGTAGCATTAAGAACCAGTTGCAAGTATGGATTAGAGAGAATACAAATACCATTAAAAGCGTCATTAAACTACAGTAGATTTATATTTTTCTTCTTTTTTTCATTGTTTCCACTCCTTTTTTTGACCTTTTTTTGGTATTACGTGTTATTATTTTTCTTTATTTTTTTTTTCTTTAGTGTCGTATGTTATAAGCTGTAGGTTAAATATTGTAAACTTTTATTGATGAACCCAATGTGCATTCACACAGACGCTTATGTCCATGATATGCATATTGTTTCATCTTCATTTCCTGGCTTTTTGTGATTGTTATTGTTGATGATAATAAATAAATAAATAAAATAAATAAATAAAAATAAATAAATTCTATCGTTTTTCGTGTCAAAAGTGATAGTGAGACGCCTCAAAAAATTACGGAAGCTGCAGAAATCGTTATATCAAATTTTTTGCCCGTGAAAGCAAGAATCAAATATAAGAAAGTCTACGCTCAGTTTCGCGAATGGTGCAATATAAAGAAAGTAAAAACAGTAACAGAAAATGTTTTGCTCTGTTATTTGGAGGAAAAGTCGAAAATTTTAAAGCCACCTACACTATGGAGTACCTATTCGATGCTTAAAAGTACCCTAAACATAGAGGAAAATATTGATCTGCAGCGGTTTACTAAATTGGTTCCATTTTTAAAGAGCAATTCCATTGGATATAGAGGAAAGAAGTCTAAAGTAGTAACAAAGGAGGATGTAGCAAGGAAGAGAACTTCACCGTTAATTACTATTCTAATAAAGATTGTTAATTTAATTCACTTTAATAATAGACTTTTTTATAAGAAATGTTTTGGAAATTAGTTTTTGCATTTTTATACGAAAACATCAATCAGCTGAGCTTGCCGTGACAAAATATCATTTTTTCATATATAATATCACAAGAGATAAAATTTTGTCGGCAAAATTTTCGAAAGGTATGAAAGTTTGTTGCTTGGCAATTTCGCGAATGACATTTTTGACAAAATCACGAGCCGTCAGGCGAGTGATTTTGTCGAAAATGTCATGAGCGAAATTGCTTAAAAGCAACAAACTTAAATAAATCCTTGAGAACAATTTTGCTTACACAATTTTTTCTCGAGTGGTATTCGACATGACTATTTAACTAGAAAAAAGACAAAGAACAATAAAATTAGAAAACTTTTATTTAAGAATAAAACAAAAAAATTACTTATTTATTGATGTAAAAGTTACAGTTGTGATAATTAAACGTTTGTGCATTATTTGATTGATTTTGATTTGATGATATTACTTGATCTGGTGCTTTTTCTCTTAAGTTTGCAATTAATTTTAAATGATGTTCAGAGTCTAACTGCAAATAAGGCTTCAAAGAATTGGCGTGGGAATGTCCTGTTAATTTGATAATTTCTTGCTCACCAACGCCATTTTTTGCAAGGGCAGAAATAGTGGAAGAGCGATGTGAATGGTTTGTTACTTTAAATTTTTTGGTATTTACGCCGATTTTTTCTGCTGAGATTTTGGTCCATTTCGACATGCTGTTTATTCCAATAGGCATGTTTTTGTACCAAATTCCTTTTTTCCAATTTGGATGAACTGTCAAAAAGAGCCTGTCACTTGTAATTTCTGGATTGGTATTTCTTTTTTCAAATAATTTTAAAAATAGACGAATAGGACAAAGATCTTTGTTAGTGTTGTTTTTTACCAACCATTTGCTACTGGCCAAGGCTTTTGCACCTCCTTGTGTAGTCTTTGAAAATATGGGATTGTATTCGATACGTCCCGTAAATTCTTCATTTAGGTCTAATTCTTGGTGGAAATAATGTACTTTGCAGTTCACTGCTTCGTTGCCTCGCCACGCAAGTTCAAAAGAAAATAAGTGAAATATTTTTTTCTGTAGGCCGTCTGGGGTGTCTTCGTCATGAATTTTTATCATTTCCAATAATTCTTGTGTTGTAAGGGCTTTCGAACTTGTTTTTCTTTTTTCTTGGTTACCTTGAAGTTGTTTTCGTTTTAAGTCCTTTGCCAAACGGGCTGATTTAAAAAGAATGTCGGTAAATGGGTCTATTTTTATATTAAATTCTTGATAATACTTTTCTTGTAGCATCTGCGCCGTGGTATTCCATATGCTTTTGATACTTGACTCTTTGTAGTCCTCTCCATTTAGTTTTTTCATGTTGTAAGCATAATCTTCCATAATTTTTGCTAATTCTTCGGCTGGAGTATGCTTTTCAAGCTTATAATCTCTTATCAATAAGAACTGCGAAAACTGTCGCCAAATGGAAGTTTTGGAGATACGCGTATTTGGAGGTATATCCTCCGACACTGCCTTTTTAATTTCTGTAATGGATTGTATTCCAAATCTGTTTTTTTCTTCAGAAACACTCATTTTTGAACTAAAATAATTTGACGTTTGTTAACAAGAAATAATACAATGACATTTTAAATAATTAACAGAACCATGGTAACAAAACTTCTTTCAATCAAAAATTAAAATTTTGCCGCGGCAAAAATCACATGTGAATTTTGTCCAGGTAGGTGCAGGTAGTAATTTTGCCAGTAGAAGACCGGCCGTTGCTATGACATTGTGCCAGTGTAAAACACTCTAGTTAAATAGTCATATATAATATCACAAGAGATAAAATTTTGTCGGCAAAATTTTCGAAAGGTATGAAAGTTTGTTGCTTGGCAATTTCGCGAATGACATTTTTGACAAAATCACGAGCCGTCAGGCGAGTGATTTTGTCGAAAATGTCATGAGCGAAATTGCTTAAAAGCAACAAACTTAAATAAATCCTTGAGAACAATTTTGCTTACACAATTTTTTCTCGAGTGGTATTCGACATGACTATTTAACTAGAAAAAAGACAAAATTTTGCCGCGGCAAAAATCACATGTGAATTTTGTCCAGGTAGGTGCAGGTAGTAATTTTGCCAGTAGAAGACCGGCCGTTGCTATGACATTTTGCCAGTGTAAAACACTCTAGTTAAATAGTCACGGTAAAAGAAAGCGACGTTTTGTGCATCCATAGTAACCAAAAAAAGTAATATTTTTTTGACAGTTGTAGAAAAAATAATTTTAGTAGTGTTTACTTCGCAAAATTGCCCTATAATTTATAAATCTATATATTATAAGTCCATATTTCTTAAACAACAAGTTGTCCCCAGCGTTTTCCGTCACCTCTGTCTCTTGGCATTTGTCAAGTTGTAGCTCATCCGTAGATGGCGCTTCTTTCAGGAAGGTAGATTAAAACCACTCAGTAAACCGTCATTGCTTAGTGTGATATGTTATTGTTGAGCAATAGTTTTTGTTTTTCCTTAAATAAAAGTGCAAAATCTTAAAAAGGTAAGTAAATCTATTATTCAGTCTTCACTGTCCCTTGGCAAAAATGCATTTACTTCATTAATTTGTTGCTTTTTATTGTTTTTACGATGCATGTATGCAAAAGCAAGAAACCTAAAATGTAAGCAACTCTAAAACATGACCAAACTTTTTTTATTAAAGAGAAAAATGAAAAAAATGTCTATTCTGTCCCCTTCCCTTCTGTCCCCTTTTGCCTCAATTGTGTAAAGGGGACAGAAGTGACTTGGAGGGACAGAGGTGACAAAAAAATGTAGGTATTACATTTGCATCACCAAATTTAAACTGAGCTATAGGTAAACTATGGAGGACTTGAGGTAGGAGGCCGATCGCAATGCATTGGATTCGGTCCCAAATTAGCATCGGTAATTCAGCTTTACGAGTCGCCGTAAGATGGCGCTCGTGTTCGAAGTGGGCTATCAAATAATGGTTTCTTATGGACGCAATAACTATTTTTATTTAAATTAGTTCTTTAAGGAACAAATAACGACTTTTGTATGAATTTACACTTACTTTGTTATACTTATTAGTAAACTCGGCCTGTATAAAGTTCCAACGATGCTTGGGTTTTAAAATACAGTGTATTAAACATTCTAGCTATACCTTTGGAGCTAGAAAGAGACTTATTTGGCTGCGTTTTCTCTCTGAAAAAGATCCTGTCTTACACCCCGACACAAAGCAAACTCTACTTTTATAAATTGTACCATTATTCATTATAAATATGGAAATTAATTACAATACAACGTTATTTGTCTTGCCTTCAAAAGTTATTTGTTAATTCGAAAAATAAAATGTCAATTGTCAAAAGTGAAAGCACAGAAAAATAAAGGGTTTAAGTAAAAGTTAAAAACTATGGAGGATCTAGTTTTCCATATTAAAAACGAAGAAGAAGAAGACAACATCAGCCCACTTCGGACGCGAGAGCTATCTATCGGCCAATAGCGAACTAACCAAATAACCGGGACAGAATTTGAAAATGCTGCCATTGTCGATCGGCCTCCTACCCTATAGTTCTCCATAAGGTAAACTGATTATTTTATATAATGTATGTATTAAGAGGGTCAACAAACAAAATTATAACATGTCAGCTTAGTATTAAAATTAACAGGATCAACAATAAAATCGTATTTCAAGTTAGTATTAAAATATGTTTCAACTGCATTTTTTTGTTTTAAAATATGGACTTTACGGGGAAAAGAAAAACTATCATTGATGTTAATGGTTTAATTGGCAAACTACAAATGATGAAAGAAAAAGCGTAGAATGAAAGAAAACAAAGAAAAAAATCTAAATATGTAGAAAAGAAGCAGAGGGAAAGACAAAGATACTATGAGAAGAAGAAGCAAAGACAGCAAAAGGAAGAGAATTCTCCATCTTATGTGCCATTAAAAACGGAATTACCAGTAGAGGCAGCAGGATCAAAAAGCGTTGGTAAAAGGGAAAGTCAGATTGCAGATCCACAAAATATAACAACAATTTTATTTATTTAGCGTATGGCGCTTTACACACATAATACAATGTATAAAAACTAAACTAACGAAAAGTTAGAATATACAACATAGAACATAGATAGATATAGTATATAGTCAAGAACACGACAGGTAAATTCTGTTAATAATACAAATAGTTTTAGAGCGCGACGTCCAGTCTATTTAGCCAATGTATAGCTTCTTGGGGGAGTCCAACAAAATCTGAGAGGGGTCCAGGATATGCGCGAGTGGAGCATTCGGTCGTGATATGGCGGATCGTCTGGTTACCATTTTGACAGTCACATTGGGGAGATTGGGTAATTCCCCATTTGAAAAACGAGTCACCGCAACGCCCGTGACCTGTGCGGACTCTATTTAGTTTCGACCAAGTGTTACGGGGTAGATCGAAGCCATTTGGTGTTGCATTTACATTTAGGACTTGATGCCATTCAGGAGGTGCAGTCTGGAGCCACCTTAGTCGCCAGCTGTTCTTAGCATTGAAATGGGAGTTAGCAAGTGCGATAGCCGTAGCAATAGGCAAGTGCCTTGATTTCAGACGTTGTCTCCCGGCTGGGAAGTCTTCGTTTATGGGAAGATCCGGATAATAATAACAACAATTGATTCTACCGATAATGCGAAGCGAAGAAATCAAAATATCAAGCTATAAAAGAGAGGACTAAAATTTTAAAAACTCACTATTTCTACTGAAGAAAAACGTCGAAAAGAACGCAAGAAAAAAGAAAACAAGGAAAGAGAACTTTATTATGAAAAAAAAAGACTGAAAAAAATTAAAGTTATAACAGACATGTCTTTTCGTGAGCAGAAAGAACAAAGAAAAAAATGGTTCAAAAGTTCAAATCAAGGTTCCAAACCTCTGTTTTACCTACATATTATGTCAAGTATTAACAACAGGACAAAAATTTGAACGGACATTCTTAAGAAAAAACGCAACAAGAGATTATCAAGGATACATTTATGGTTTTCCAGATGTTGCTGATATTTTTAAATTTAATTACGAGAACATGATAGGAAAACTCACAGAGCCGGAGAAGTATGGACGTGGATTACTTAAGTTTAACATAAATGCTGAATTGCTCTAATGTTTTGTTATCTTTTAGTTAATTTATTTTTAATGGTTAAATTACTATAATTCGTTCATTATTGTGTTTACGTTTAATAAAATAATGAATAAATATTTCATAGAATATTTTTATCTCTTCTGTCCCTTTGTTGGTCACTTCGGTCCTTATTGTTTATTTGCTTCAAAACAATTTTATCTTTACTTTTTGGATATTCAATTAAATTCGCCACCATTTACTGATAAAACTGTATAGATCATATTAACTGTCATAAGATTGTACTTATATTGTTTCAATAAAAACAAAAAATCTTTCCCAAAATTAAAAATATTAATAAAACTGGCCAATTTCTACGATTACTTTTACTATCTTAATAAAATTTACTAAAATTATAATATAATTTTTATATGATAATAATTTTTAACAAAAAATATATATAGATGTTTGTGCTCCAGTAGATTGATATTCAAGAAATCTAAACATTGTGTAAGGGGACAGAGGTGACATTTTTATCAACTTTAAGAATTTTGTCCTTGCCTTGCCTATAAAAATGCTTAAGAAACCCAACTTTTATCATTGTTTTCAATAATTGGAAGGTAACATTAAATGTTTAACGACGTAACCAAGTGATTATTTGAAAGAAAAATATTTTCTTGTTTTTTTGGTGTAATTTAAAGTTAAAATAGAAATACCCATATAACCTAAGTAAATAAATAACCTATATCCAAACAATATTTGAAAAATTACCTTTATAACTAAAACTGACTTATATTATTCTTTTAAGTATCCTAAGATGTTTTTTAATATACCTACCCGCATATAATACACTTGGCAAGCCATAATACAAAAAAGAATAGAAATTAAACTTTGAATAAAATTAATTAAATCAATAATACAATAAATAAAAAACCTAGTTCGCTAAAATGCCAACATATAAAGTATTTTACTATAAACTTAAATGACATGATAGCATCGCGCTTAAATTCAGTGCCAATGCTATCATACAATTTAACAGAAACGTACGAGAAACAACGCTGAAATATAGCAGTTCTAAATTTAGGGATTGACAATAATATACCTCGAGTTCTAACTGAGACATCATGCAAATTGGACCTATAACAAAGTTTTCTTCTCAGGTATAAGGGTTCATTTGTTAACAAAAACCATGTGTAAACAAGAGCAAATGAATTTCCCATATTATTTTGGCCATGGGCAGCCATTCCAAGATTTTTAAATTTACGGATATTGAGTCATATTTTCGAAGGCCAAAAACGAATCTACAACAATTTCTTTGTATTTGTTGTATTCGCTACCTGGCAAGAGCATCCAAGCAAGGATCAGAAATTACATTTCCATAGTAAAATATTGGGAAAACAGTATATTCACTTAACAATATTTCTAAGTTTGAAATGAGAAAAGTTGGCGTAAAATGTTTTAAGTGTACAATAAGAACGCCGTAAAAGCACTGAAACATGTTTTGTGAAATGAAAGTTAAAGTCAAAAATTAAACCCAAATTTCGAGCAGATTCCGTATGTGGAATTTTTTCATTATTTACCACTGGATTAAAACCCGAGTATAGTATATTATAGCTACGCTTTTGGGCATTTTCAAATAAGAGAAAAAGGGATTTTTTAGCATTTAAAGTCAGAAAATAAGACTTTGAATATTCATAAATAATGTCCTTGTCACGATTTATACTAATATTGGCCTCAATATCTGTTTCAGCAAGAAAACTTAATAATAGTTGTATATTATCTGCATAACGGTGACTGGAACAAGTAGTAAGTTTACTAAACAGATCAAAGGTATATATTAGAAATAATAACGGGTGGTACTCCAGTTTTAACATATAGACTTTCTGAATACTCACCCTTAAATTAGTATTCTGTAGTAATATGTTAAGGGCATAGGAACTTGTCGAATATGTTGCCTGAAGATTTGTTGCCTAGAAACAGCTTGAATTAATCTATATTGAAAACCGAAACGAAGTTTCGGGCTTTTTTTGTCAACAATATAAATTAATGAACGCTGTTTTTAGGCAACAAATCTAAAGGCAAAATGTTCTACATAGTTCATATGCCCGAAACATATTTGATAGACTCTTTCCTGAAACGTGAATAGTACAATACCTCAAATAAAAATAGAAAAACACGGTTTTTTAAAAATACATATTTATTTCGAACAATTTAAAGTGTTACAATTAAAAGTACAATTAATATATTTAATTATAGTCTGACTCGTAGATGGCGCTGTCTCCCTAACAGAATTATTTTCTTTAATTTGAACATTTTCAGCATTGTTTACATTTTCACCTCTTATTTTTTCGATATTTTTTTTGTGATGTTCTTCACCAAGTTGTAAATAGGGTCTAATGGAGCTTGTTGATAAGTGTCTCGTTATCTTTATAAGTTCTTCTTCTTGTACTCCTTTTTTTGCTAGCTCTGAGACCGCTGAAGCACGTAGTGAATGATTGATAATTTTTTTATTTTCAATATCCAGACCGACTTTTTTTGCAGTATTTTTCATCCATTTCGCAAAAGTATTTTTTCCAATGGGACTATTTTTATACCAATTTTTACTTACTTGCCAATTGAAATTTGGAGTAAGAAAAAACCTGTCACATTCCATAAGATGATTAAGTTTTTTCATATATTTCTTAAAAAGTCGAATTGGGCAGACATCTGGATTCTTTTTGTTTGAAACTAGCCACTTGGAATCGGTACATTTTTTGTTTCCGCCTTAAACTGTTTTTGCGAAAATTGGGTTATATTCGATTCTTCCAGTTTCATTACCAAAATTATCATATTTATTCTTTTTGAAAATAATTTATAAGGCACTTTACACCCTCACCTCCCCTCCAGGCTAGCTCGTATGAAAAAATATAAAACATCTTTTTTATCAAACACTCTGGCGTTTTTTCGTCGCACAAATTAACCAGCTTTAAAACATCATTATATGGTAGAGCCGCAGAACTTTGGTCCCTTTTATCTGGAATCGCTTGTAGCTCCTTTCTCTTGGCATTTCTTGCCTCCCTGGGCGCTTTAAAAACGATATCTTCGAAACGATTAATTTTTCTATTATATTCGTTAAAATATTTATCCATTAGTATTTTAGAAATAGTATTCCATAAATGTTTTACCGTCAACTCCTTGTAATCCATTCCATTCGTTTTCCTCAACAAATATTTTTAGTTAATAACAATGACGTTAAAATTTGATTTGTTTGTATTGTATTGTTGCGTCCTTAGCAACAAGAAAGATTTTTAATTAATAAGCTTGCTAGGTAAGCAAAAATCTAAATAAATATCTACAAAAAGGATGGCCATGCAGGGAAATATTCGCGAAAATTTCATAAATTTATTTTCAACCAATTAGAAGGTTCCTTTTTGTTTGCTTTGCTTATAGCGACGGGAGACTATCGCGATAGTCTATAGCCTATTAACCTAATAATATTAATAAGTGATTATTTCGCACACCTGTCAATTTCGCCTTTTCGTCCAATCAAACCGTCTCGTTTTAACCAATCAGCTAGTATAATAGTGATAAAACTACGTGGGATTTTAGCGATTAAACGTCGCCATTGGCCCGTCTAGTTCTGTCACAATATTTCGAAGTATAAATCAATGTCAATTATTTTTTTATAACTTTTTCGGATAATTTCTGATATTTTAATACAATAACATTAGTACTATATTTATTTACCTACTTATTTTTATATTATAATGCACCCATGCCCATTTATTCCAATAAAGTTGCTATTCTTTATAAATTACACCACATTTTAAAAATACTTATCAAATGTCATTTATTATATAACTAATCCAAAATTCTGACTTCTGCTTATAAGGCTGTCAACCAAACATACAATTATAAACTTAATTATAATTGTATGTTTGGTTGCCAGCAGTAAACTGTTTAGAAATACATAAAACATTATTACTCAATAGATATGGATGGGACATTTGGGGTTCACGAAATAATCGTGCCAAATATCACTCGACCATAATTTTTTTATTGGTTAAATTTTCCATTTTTCACTCAAACTTTTTTGGCAATTTTACTCGTTGAACTTTGGGCATGTTTATTCAAAGATTAAATCCCTCGAGTTTCGCTCTCGTGGTCTAATCAGAATAAACATTTCCAAATTCAACTCGTAAAATTTCCAAACAAAAAAGTTTTCGTGACAGCTGAAAAATTTAACCGATAAAAAAACGAGGTCTTGTGGTATTACTGTTGATAATTTTTCTGTCAAAAATGAAGTGCTTTACTTTTTCTGGCAAACGTCACTTAGAATAAAATCAAAATACATTTTGTTGCTAACTTATAATTTTTATTGAGAATAGGTCGTAGGTCTCATCATCTCATCATATTAAAAGAAACTCCAATTTATGAAATTTTATTACCGAATTTCCCACGCAGCAGAATTAATTCCCGATAATTTTTTTCTCGGTTTCACTCATGTTTTTGTTGATAGAAAATTTCCCTCGTCTTCGACTCGGGATAATTTTCTATCAACAAAACCATTCGTGACCTTGAAAAAAATTATCGGTAATAATTCTGCTGCTAGGGAGATTATAAGTGAATATTCGCCAGCTAACGGGCAAATTGTCGCTGATATTTTGACTATTTTCCTCCAATTTTTCATATGTGAGGGAAATAGTCTTTGCTGCCTACCCGACAAATAACATTTAAGGAAGTTAAGGGGAATATGATCAAAACCAATATACTTTAATTTTTTGCACTCAACACACCATGATCAACAGTGTCAAAGGCCTTAGAAAATTCCAACATCATAAGTGCATTGTTCTTTCCGGCATCCGTTAACAGTACCTACATTTTTTAGATTTTTATTATATACCTATTATATTATTACAAATAGTTAGTTATTATACAAAGAGGTGTAAATTGCCTCTTCGTTTATGTATATTATGGAATGACACCTTTTTTCAATTTATTTGATACTTACAGGTGCTTATATAATAGACTTCTAAAAAGGACTAACTTTTTTAAAGTTGTGAATAACATTTTTCGTCATAGGTTCCTTTACCGAGACTACAGTGTGACCGGTAAAGTCCGCATCATATCGGATTTTTTTTTTATTAATAGCTTTAATCGAAATTTGACTTTGGCATCAAGTTTTGCTTCGATCGAGATAAAAATTAAGCAAAAAAAATAGTAGTCACGTGAATCGCATTATCTGTCAAATTTTAATTTTTTCCAAAAAATAATTCAAAAGTGGGATTATTTCTGAAAATATCGAAAAAAGTTATTAGTTATTATTAAGTCATTTTTTTTTTTTTTTCGTTTGGGTTAGACACGTGCTGGTCGCAGCGAACTTCCGTCTAGGATGTTCATGAAAAACGAATAAAATTTCCTTTTTTAAAAATTTTTTAAAAAATATCAAAAAGTTTCTCTGAAAATGTGGTAAACTTTTATTTCCTTTTCTACAATATGTGTCAGTTTTGACTCCTGCTGGGGTAACTGGGCCGTAACAAGCTTAGTGCCCCAACAGCATATTTCTTCAAGCTAAATGAATGCATCTATACTCAAATATAAAAAAACACATTTTTTCTTTCTCCCCCCCCCTCATATCTGACTTATTCTTTCACACCTCTTCGACATAGGTGAATTTTTCAAATCAAATCAAACTATTATGTTTTTATCACACACACTTTAAACTGATTTTCACTAAGCACTTCATTTGACATGGAATTGTATTGATATGTCCTGTTTTTCTCGTCATTTCCAGCCCACAGTAGCTTTTTACTGGTCCCTGACCTTTCAGCGTGCTGATAGATTTTCCGCCTCTTGACTGCAAAATTTGTTCACTCCCTATACGTGCTATTGAAAGCTCCATTATGGATTAGTTCCACCTTTAACTTTATTATATTTTCTCTTTTGCTAACAACATCAGCTGTTCATAATTTTTACTTCAACATCCTGATGATGAGTGTTTCTACACTCGAAACATGTAGATTATAGCTTAGCTATTGAATTAAAATTGTGGAGAAAGACTTTATGGTTTTCTTTTCCCTATATTATTAAAAAAAGTTTTTTTAAATGCAGTTTCTTTATAGCCCACGTGCAAAATTTCAGCTACATAAGATAATTTTGATTTTTTACCCATATTTTTTTCTCGTTGTAAACGTGTTTTTGGTGCATCATTGTAATTAATTTTTCGGAAACTGCACTTAAATAATAAAAAACTATTTTTACCTTTTTTCTGACACAGCTTAATAACAAATTTTAATAAAGGGGTTTTAAATTAAATTGTTGAAAATAGATAAACTTTACGTTAAGTTAAACTAAAATTTATTTTCCACTTAATAAACACTTTACTGATGACACTGTGTTCTTTTTTCTCTTAATATTAACGTGTATTACTTGCAGACACAAACTACGTTTTCAAAAATACTTATTTTATGAAGTTACCTTATACAGGATCAAAAACAAATAAACTTTGCATCACATGCGACCAAATTTTAATAGCCCAATTTTGATTTTGTAAAAAAACACACATTTAGTATGGCGCTACTTAAAAGAAAATGTATCTGAAATAAAGCTTTGTCAAAACTAAGAAGTTTTATGTAGGTTGCGTTGAGTCATATTTTGCAAAAGTGGTGCAATTTACAAAATATGGGTAAAAAATCAAAATTATTTTATTCAGCTGAAGTTTAGCATGTGTGCTATAAACTGCATTTAAAAAAAACTTTTTCTAATAACTTTTTTCGATAGTTTCAGAAATAACCCCACTTTTGAATTATTTTTTGGGAAAAATTAAAATTTGACAGATAATGTGAATCACGTGACTACTTTTTTTTGCATAATTTTCATCTCGATCGAAGCAGAACTTGATGCCAAAGTCATCTGAAATTTGACTATTAATAAAAAAAATCCCATATGATGCGGACTTTACTGGTCACACTGTATTATCAAAATAAAATTATTTCTTTTTATTTTTATTATTATAACGGAACGAGCCGCTACTGCATTTAATTATTTGTCAGGAATAATTTTTCTGTCGTAAATCTAAAACCGAAAACTTACTGCTATTTATTTTCCAAATCATATTTTAGTAGGTCAAAATACATTATTCTATATTTTTTCCCCAATGTTGAATTGAATAATTTAATAAACAATACCTGCCCTTCTCAAATTGTTGATGAATTATTAACGGCAATTTTGTGGTAAGAAAAAATTAAAAAATTGAAATAATAGACTTTAGTATTCTACTTGGAAATCGATCCAAATAAGGGCAGAATACAAGTTGACCTATTATCTAATCAATATAATATACACTAATATACAGGTATCGAAATGTCGTGTCTGCTCATTACTTAGCAATATGTCATACGAGTAAAAACATTAAGTATCGCATCTTGTTATTCGTCGTTCTCCTCGTGTCACGCCTTCTGCTACTAACTGTTGAAATAGTTTGAAAAAAAAAGAAAAAACTACAATAAAAAAAAAGTTAAAAATACAATAAAAAAAAAGTTATGTAGAAAAAAGAAAAACCAAAAAAAAAATCTAATTACTTTCGAAAGGAAAAAATAAATAAAAATTCAATTATTCAGATATTGTATATCTTGGGGATACATTTTGATCCCCAAAAATTAATGAAAATTAAACAAAAAAATAGAAGTCACGTAATTCGCATTATCTGTCAAATTTTAGTTTTTTCCAAAAAATAATTCAAAAATGGGGTTATTTCTGAAAGTATCGAAAAAAGTTATAGGAAAAAGTTTTTTTAAATGCAGTTTCTATCCCACATGCAAAATTTCAGCTGCATAAGATAATTTTGATTTTTTACCCATATTTTGTAAATTACACCACTTTTGCAAAATAAGACTCAACGCAACCTACATAACTTCTTAGTTTTGACAATGCTTTATTTCAGATACATTTTCTTTAGCGCCATATTAAATCTGTGTTTTTCTACAAAATCAAAATTGGGCTATTAAAATTTGATCGCATGTGATGCAAAGTTTATTTGTTTTTGACCCTGTATAAGGTAACTTCATAAAATAAGTATTTTTGAAAACGTAGCTTGTGTCTAAAAGTAGTACACCTTAATATTAAGACAAAAAATAACACAGTGTCATCAGTAAAGTATTCATTTAGTGGAAAATAAATTTTAGTGGTAGGTAAAAAATCAAAATTATCTTATGCATCTGAAACTTTGTATGTGGGCTAGAAACTGCATTTAAAAAAACTTTTTCTAATAACTTTTTTTCATATTTTCAAAAATAATTAAATTTGACAGATAATGCGAATCACGTGACTACTATTTTTTTGCTTAATTTTAATCTCGATCGAAGCAGAACTTAACGCCAAAGTCAAATTTCGAATTAAGATATTAATAAAAAAATCCCATATGATGCGGACTTTACTGGTCACACTGTATATGGTTGTAAATGAAATACTTTACCGGTCCTTATTTTAGTACTTTTTCATCTAGATAGCTAAAGTGATATTTTCTGGATAAAAATTATCGTCTCTTTGCTGGTCGGTTGTAAAAATTCCATTTCAAGTTCTTTTTGATTCGTAAATTACAATTTTGCGCTTAGTTGTGCAAACATTTAATTTTCCTATATAAAATTATATTTCTCTTTTAGGGTACACAATGGCACGAAACAAATCTCAGTCATAGATATGGAAAATGCAAACATTCCAGAAAAACAAACAGCTTCACATATAGTTCACAGGCTCAGGTGTGCTTTCAATACAGGAAAAACCAGACCCTATGCATATAGGGCTCAGCAACTAAAAAACTTAAGAACATATTTGAAAGACAATGGGCCGGCGTTGGCAAATGCCATGTTTGCAGATTTAAGGTAAGTGGATACAGTAATATATTAGCTAAATTACAAATAGATTCATCGAGCTCTATATTTTGTACAAGATATTTATGACCCTAGAGTTACAAGCCCATAAAGGGGCAGAAAAGTGGTAACTTTTAGCATGGCTACTGAAACTCATTAGAGTGTCCGCTGTTCTTCACCACACATTCTTCGGAAGTTGTGAAATATTCTTCACGGGATAAACTTTCAATTTTACTAGGGAATGTCCTTTTTTCGCCCGGAGAGCTCAACGTACATAAATTCTCTGGGATGTTCCGGCAAATGCTTTAAGAGCTTGTAAATCCAAATAAATCTTCTTCCTCCTCTTTTAATTAGAAACCTTCTAATTCTTCTACACCTACAGTAGTCGGCATTCCAGCTGCAATCATGAATGATGTGGGCATGGTCAATATGAAAAAACCAGAGACGAAACAAAATTTGGAACTTTTTGTAAGATCCTCTTCTAGTAATGTTTGGCAAAATGTCTCTTTCCTTTAAGAGCAACTTAAAGTTCTCGTAGGTAATTGTTAATTAGATGTCTTTGCTCTCCTCGTCTTTCTTCGATTCTTTCAGTATTTTCTGTAATGGAATTAAATAACTCTTCAAACGCTTCTTCCCATTCATATAGGACTCCTTCTGGGTTACAATCATACTCATTTCCATCCATTGAAGGGACGTTTGAAATAGCACTGCTTCCTGATATACTGGCCACAGTAACTCTAATAAGTTGAGTAGACAACTCAAGTGACAATCCTCCCTAACTGTTTCCCGGACTGCTGTCTCCATTCTTTAATATAAATATTCTATTGGCTAGTTATAATTATTATTTAAACTTGATTAGTATACCATAGAGCACTTTTCAGTCAATTCATGAGTGAGAAACTTTTTGCAGGGTGGTGTCTATTTCACAATAAATAATGTAGATGCTTATTCATATCGTTATGTAAATAAATTATTCATACCAATCAAAGGAATGCATTATTTTATAAATTGTTCCATTGTCCTTTAGTATTTTATAACATGCTAAGCAAAGTATATAATATTATTTTCTTGTTATGTTTGGCAATACACAATAGCGATTACAAGAATAGTTATAACTAGTATAATACCAAAGCTCAGGAACCAAGAGTTGTACTCCAAACTACAGAAGGCTTGTAATATTTGATTGTCCCGTGTTATACCCATGTAATAATTTTTATTCAGAGACCAATTCTGGAACGATGTAACGTTATACATGCACATCGAATTCACAATGATCATTATAATCACTAAATTCACTTACTCCGGAATTAGTATTTTGCCGTTTTGCAGTTGGTAGTATATCGGTACTAGTAGTGGCAGCCTGTAATTCAGTAATTATATTTATACTTTCGTTCGTAGTCATTTTATGTTGTTATGTTAACTGTTTTTTGAAATCCACAGCCACTACTATTTGTAATGCAACTTGAATAGTAAAAGTTGGAATTAATAGAAACCTCCGGGGGGGGGGGGGGGGGAGGAAGGGATCAAATATCATCATTCATGGCGGAGTTAACATCCATGTAACTAGGCATGTTACGTTCTACTAATCAATCATTAGAAGCTAAAGTCCAAAAATATATGTAATGTAATGTATGTCGCATTGCTTTCAGTTATATCAAAGGTGATGGAGAAAGCTCTTAACCAACAACTTCTAAAATACCTAGAAGGCCTTACAATTATCAGCGACCATCAGTATAGTTTTCGTAAGTTCAGATCAACAGGAGACCTTCTAGCCTATGTCACTCATCTTTGGAGCAACGCAATCGAACATCATGGGGAGTCCCGGGCTATTGCACTGGACATCTCTAAAGCCTTTGACCGTGTCTGGCACGAGGGGATCCTAAGTAAACTGCGTTCTTATGGTATGCCCGGTCGATTTTGTTCATGGTTGTCTAGCTTCCTCAAGGACCGTTCTCTGCAAGTGGCGATTGACGGGTTTCTCTCAGACACCTTCACCATCAATGCTGGTGTTCCTCAAGAGTCCATATTATCCCCCACTCTCTTCTTACTGTACATTAACGACCTTCTAGCGAAAACAGAAAATCCAATATATAGCTTTGCTGACGACAGCACACTTATCTCATCTTTTACTTTGAAATCTCAAACATCGGCTGCTGACGCACATCTTCGCAGACAACATGAGGTATCACGCCTCAATAAAGACCTGAAAGATATTTTGTCTTGTGGTGACAGTAACCAAGTCGAATTTAACGCTCAAAAAACCCAGGCAGCAGTTTTTTCTAAGAAGGTTAACATTGCAGAACCCGATATCGTTATGGCAGGACACGCAATTCCACTGACTTCGTCTATTAATTTGCTGGGTGTCAACCTGGGAGGAAATATGTCTTGGCATAATCACGTTGTGGCAATCGCCAGGGCAGCTTCTCACAGCTTCTCAGAAGCTCGGTATACTTTTCCGTACCAAAAAGTTGTTTACACCTCAACAACTTTTGACACTCTATAAAGCCCAGATTCGACCATCACTGGAATACTGCTCTCATATCTGGAGTTCTGCACCGAAGCATACCCTTCGGTTGTTGGATTCCATCCAAAGGAGAGCCGTTCGTCTAATCGGCGACCACGAGCTGACTAAGCTTAGAACATCGAAGACAGGTTGGTGATTTGACTCTCTTCTACAGAATTTCCATGGCAAGTGTTCGACAGATATTGCCCGCTCGAATCCACCTAGAGTAATGCATAACAGAAACACACGACGAACCACTGCCGCCCATCCCTATGTGGTTCAACTTAGTACACCCAGAACATCATTGTTTCAGAACTCTTTCATTTGGAGGACGTCATCTTTGTGGAACGGCCTTTCTGAGACCGTGTTTCCAACCGAATATAACCTCCAACGATTCAAGAAAAACGTGAATCGCTTTCTTCGCACACGCACCGCTCCCAGAGCGCCTTAAAGGATTTTTCCTATAGTGCTTGTGCTCGATCATAAAAAAAAAATCCTTGCGAGTGTGACGAATCGTACATTGGAAAAACAAAAAGACCTCTTCATGTACGAGTTAAAGAATTTCTGTATTATTCCCAAAGAGGTGAAACTTGGTGAGATCACAGATCAGGTATCTCGGAACCTGCTTGGACCAGCCAACATCATATTCATTGGTCAGAAGCCAAAGTTTTGGATAAGGAACAAAACTGATGAAAACGCAAAGTTAAAGAAGCAGCTTGTAACAACGAAAACACTCGTATATTTAGGAAGCAAGTATTTAGCTTATTATGTGAAACGGACAAGTAATAATTACTGTGTTGTTAGTTCATAAATTTTGCCCCGGTACAGCTACTGAAAGGAAAACTAGCGGAATTTTTTTTTTGCCAACCAAATAAATATGTTTTTTGAAACAGGAATGTACTCAGTTTTGTTACTCGAATTTTTTTATGCTTTTTTTTAGAAAACCTGAACACGAATCTTACATACTCGAAATTGAAATTTTATTAGTAGAAATCAACAATATTTTGAATCATCTCAAAGAATGGATGAAACCAGAGAAACCACCTAAACCTCTAATGAATTTTCTTGACAAGGTTAAAATCTATTCCGATCCACTGGGAGTGGTCCTAGTAATGGGCGCTTGGAACTATCCATTGTTGTTGACACTTAGTCCCGTGCTTGGTAAGTGTTCATTAGGTGGAAGGTTTAAATATTAATATTTTTATTATTAAAGTATCTTTAATAAGGGGAATTATTGTATCTTACTTGTACAGTTCCCCTAAATCCTTTATTTACTAAGAGACATTAAGTGCTTTAAAATAAAAAATGTATAGCAATTATAGATTTATAATTAAAAAGCTCTTTAAAACGATTCATTTTTTAAAGGCCTGTAGTAAAAATACCTACCATATACTAAAAGGAATTGCCAAAAACCACTTAAAATAACAAAATATCTGCATCAATTAATATTTATTTTCAGGTGCTATTGCAGCTGGTAATTGTTGTGTTATAAAACCATCAGATTTGTCACCCCACACATCTCAATATCTCTACAACACGCTTTTCGATTATCTCGACAAAGAATGCTATTCTGTGTATTTAGGAGGAATACCAGAAACTACAGACTTACTAAAAGAAAGGTAAGTAATAGTAAGCATTGGTGGACGAAAATTCGACTTTTAAATTATTTTAATTATTTTTTCAAAATGCAATATTTTCCTTATTAACATCTTTCCGGTTTAAATCGCTGAAAATTATTGCAAACTGTGTACAACTAATATAGAAATTAATTAAGTTATTATGGTCGAAGTAAGTTAAAAAAATATCAATTCGCAGTTATGACCTATTAAACTTAAATTTAACTAAAACAAAATTTATGACTTTTTCTTGTTATAAAGATACTCAGCCGAATAGTTTAAAAGAAATTAAAATTCGTGATTTAAATTGTTTAAAAATATCAGATATATTTAGAAATAATTATGCTAACTGTTCTTACAAAAATTAAATTAAAAAAATTGAATTTATAAAATATTTAGGAATATTGATTGATCAAAATTTAAAATGGGATTATCAAATCAACACTCTTACAAAAAAATTAAGAAGCACTTTACCTATGTAAATTTAGATTTTTAAAAAATATTGTGAATCAAAAACTTTGTTTAATGTTTTATTATGCACTTATTTAATCAATTATTTCCTATGGTATAATTGGTTGGGGAAGTGCATACGACTCGAATTTGAAATCGCTTATAACAATACAAAAATATGTTTTAAAAATAATATTTAATAAAGATATTTTGTTTCCTTCAAAAATAATATTTGTTTATAATAATATTCTGAGTTTAAAACACCTTTATTACAAAAGTTCCATTTTATATATAGATATAAAAAATAAAAATTTATTACATAACATTACTCATATATACCAAACAAGACAAAAAACAAATATATGTTTATGTTTTGATAACTTTAATTTAACAGTTTTAAAAAATAATGCTTTATTTGTTGGCATCAAAATTTTTAATATATTACCTACTAATTTGAAAACTATGAGTTTTTGACATTATAAAAGAAAATTAAAATCATGGATTATGCAAAATTATTTCCTTTTTTTTTCTTGGTTACTTAAATATTTTTGAATTACTTACTTATATTTTTAAATATATTTATGACGTGATTAAATTTTCCATTACAAAATCGGACACATATTTGTTAATCTATGGTTTTGTAATGATGCTTTTATTAAATTTATTTTTATTAAAAAAAAAACAATGTTATTGATTTTTAATATTATTATAAAAAAAACCTGCAAATAAATCATAAATAAATAATAATAGTGGAAGCCTAACACTTTTTGAAATTGAAAGTTATTTTCTGCGCGCTGCAAAACGGTGTTCTCACTCACACTGTTCTACTGATTTTCGCAACGTTCTAAAAAATTGGCAATTATTACCAAAAAAATTATTACGATATATTTTATAGACGACATTGGCGGTTTTGTAAGTGAACAAGTTTCCTGAATTCTCTATTTTCTAATATTTCATACATATTTCTAAGAATTTGACTTGCGGCCAATGATAAGTGATTTTGTTTTCTTTTACTCGATTAGAGCGATAATTTCCCCACATTATAAAAAAACTAGTTGAACGCTAATATTTATATGCACCACAGAATCAACACCTTAATAAATTTTTTAAGACTGATTATATATCCTAATTGCACCAGGTATGGCCCTGCGTGGCCCTGCGTTCAATTAACAAGGCTGCCTAACCTAAATAACAATTGCAATTGCCATAAACTTATTAAATACGGGGTGGGCCTACCTGCTCTTGATAACATGGACAATATTTCTCTGCAAAATAATGGTAAACAAGTGACATTATTAAAATTGTTAGTATGTCACCCTGAAGACCTTTAAGGTATACAGCAATGAGGTTTTATTAAAATAAATGACAGTTAGCAAAAGCCAAGATGATATATTTTAATATTTACTTTATCATTCAGGTGCAAAGCCCGCTGTCGGCTGCTGTTGACTGGCTAGGGTTGATATGACGTGGGTATGTTCGTTTGCGTACGTTTATTAGAGAGTGAATTTTGTTTAATTATTTTCTCAGTAAATAATTTAAAACCCATTATTTTAATTTTTTTCTTGCTGCGCTAGAGTTTAAAACAAAACTCGATTAAATAGCCCTTTGTATCTGAAATTCCTTTCCAACAGCACATACTTTGGGAAATTTATTGGAAAATACAAAATATAATGATTTTAGGAAAAAACTATGACATTTAGAAAACAATCCTTTAAATAAAAAGTTGTAAGAATTTAATTTTACAGAGCAAGAGAACAAAGCGATTTTTTTTAAATGTTGCTTTTATAAAAATTTATGGCTAATAAGTAAATGTTTGAAATATTTTGAAAAAATATTTTTTTTTCTAAATATCCATGTTTTATTTAAAATTTAATTATGTATAATCAAAACTTTAACCACAAATTATAAATACTTTTAGATTTGATTACATATTCTTTACTGGATCACCGCAAGTTGGCAAAATCATTCACCAGGCCGCTGCCAAACACTTAACACCCTGTACACTGGAATTGGGAGGAAAAAGTCCTACTTTTATCGATTCAACAGGTAATTTCAAGTTAAATAACTTTTAAGGTTTTCTCCTGAATGCAGTATGTTCACGGATAGAGTTTGGAAGAGAAAAACTTTTTTATTAGTAGGTATAGAAGAAAAAGTCATTCTTTATAAAATCGTCTGTTTGTGCTGAAACTACAATTTCGAACATCGGATTTGCAATTACTATAGAGGGTTCGTCAAAAACGGCATTTTCACTTTTTAAAATTTTTTTTAATTCTAATTTTCAATTCCTTGGTTTATTAAATGAATTTTGCTTGTGCCGAGATTACAATTTTAAATATCACATTTGCGATTACTATACAGGGTTCGTCAGGAACAACATTTTTAGTTTTTTGGATTTCGTTTAAAATAAATTTACGTAAAAACAAACAATTATTTTGTTGCTTTCTTACTTCGAATATGATTTTGAATTTGACCGAGCAACGATTTTGTTGTAAGAAAACCATTTTTTATTTTCCTATTTTTGAAGTATTTGTATTAGTACATGTCATATTTCTTCAATTCATTTCATCATAAATTATAAAACTTTTATTCAAACGGAGTACCACCGAGTTAGCGCATAGATCAACTCGACATCTGAATTCCCGATAACAGTTCTAACTTGATGTATTGGCATATTTGCAGTAACTACTCTTATTTTTCCTTTCAAGAGATCTAAGTTATTATTGAAATTGGTTTTATACACGTGTGGCTTCAAATATGCCCATAAATGAAAGTCGATAATTATTAGATAGGGACTCCAACGTGCCAACTGATTTGGACCATAGGTGCCTTCCAATCCATTTGTTCCCAAAATGATGATTTAGCCAATCATTAAAAAGAATTAAAAATTATAATTGAAAAAAAATCCAAAAAACCAAAACTGCTGTTTCTGACGAACCCTGTATAGTAATCGCAAATCTGATATTTGAAATTGTAGTTTAAGTACAAGCAGACGTTTTTATAAAGAATGCCTTTTTCTTATATACCTACTAATGAAATAAGTTTTTCCTCTTCCAAACTCTTTCCGTTATGTTATATATTTATAAATATAGGCCTGTAATTTGTTTCACTTTTTTCTTCTCCTTAAAGCTCGGCAGGATTTTGTTCTTTTTATTACTTAATAAAAACAAATTTTCACCAAAGTCAAAAAAATAATCATTGCATTGTATGTAACGTACAATATACCGTATAAAAAAAAATTTTTTTTTTAGCTAATATTGAAATGGCAACCAGAAGAATACTGTGGGGAAAATTTATTAATTGTGGACAAACTTGCGTAGCTCCTGATTACATTCTTTGCAGTAAAGAAGTACAGCAGCAATTTCTTAAATGCGCTGAAAAAGTAATGAAGGAATTTTTTGCTGATAATATTAAACAGTCTAAATGTTTGGGAAGAATTGTTAATGAACGAAATTTTATTAGGTAAGTATAAGGGTTTTATAAGTAACCTTAAAAAAAAGGAGACCTATATTTTTTACTTTGTAATGCGCTTTTTTGAAACAAGCCTTAAACTAAAGGTAATATAGTTCATTACATAAAAAATTACAATGTATACATTACATACTTAGATATAATACAATAAAAAAGAAAAAACTGAACACAAAAACTTATCCAATGTAACTGATTAATAAAATATTTTAAGTAAGTTAATTTAACTAATAATTCTTTATTATTCTTTAAAGTTGTCAATTTTGTTGATACATTCTTCTGATTTTTTGGGTAATTGATTTTATTATCCCCTCATATGAAATGTTTTTTCCAAAATTACTTTTTACTGGTATAGTTTGACAAATTTATACATTGTCTGGTGGTATGCTAATGGCAATGTTTTATGCCTTTGAAGTGATATGTTTAATTTTTTCTTTTTAAAATAATAAAATGAATTAGAATGCTAATTGTTAATTTATAAATATGTTCTCAATATGTAAATACCCCAGGTCTATATAGCCCAGGTTATTTGTATATGCATTTATTAAATAATTAATAAATTTTATTTCGTAATTTTTGTTATGGTGTTAAGTTTGGTAAACTAGCGGGTTTTTATGCAGAAGCTGAATATGGTAATTTTAAATTTAATTAAAATATATACAGGGTGTCCGGGAAAATGTGGGAAATCTCCCGTATATGAAAAAACCATTTGAAACAAGTTCGTAAACTTCTTTCGTATCGGCCTCCTCTTCCGAGATATGGGTTCCCAAAGAGCTCCCATGGAATTAAGTTTTTGACACATAATTATTAAACCAACAGGTATATTTCTATTTTTTTTTCATATGATGTATACCATGTAAGCCCCTTCAAATTACTATCCCAGAAAGGGTTGCGAATTACTCACAGCTGCAAGGACGAACCAGATGTGATACTAATGTGCCCATTTTTTTTACGCCCTGTATGATAAAAACTTTGGACAACGTTTTTTACATACATTTACCTATTGACTAAAAATTAAGTACTCTTCGTTCATGGCCCTAATCCTAACCGTTTTCGGAAAAACGTCATTTTATTTACATCGTGTATTTAGCGTACTTCGATAAAGGATGCATCTTTGTTCCTATAATTTATAAATTTTCACTTTTCACTGCTTAATATTAATACCTGATGGCAATAAAATTACGTTTTTGCGAAAACGGTTAGGATTAGCGACATAAATGAAGAGTACTTAATTTTTAGGCAATAATAAATGAAGGTACTATGTAAAAAACGGTGTCCGAAGTTTTTATCATACAGGGCGTAAAAAAAATGGGCACATTAGTGTCACAGCTAGTCAGTCCCTATAGCTGTGAGTAATTCGCAACACTTTCTGGGATAGTAATTTGAAGGGTCTTACCTGGTATACATCATAATAATATAAAAAAAATTGATATATACCTGTGGCAAGGTCGGATTTAGGTCTAAATCATAGGGGGGGGGGGGGGGGGGTAATTAAAGACTTTTTTTTAACAAAATCTATAGGTATTAAAGCGCCGCAGGCGAAAATTATTTGGGGCCACGCCCTAATTTTGCTTTATTCCCAGTTTTTAAAATAAAGAATAATAATAAAACGCTTCATTTCGGCAATATTATAGTAAATTTGTCAAATTTCTTGACTTTGAAGGATTCAAAGGTGATTATACCTTTATTACCTAGTGTATGTTTCAAAAAGGTTAAAGTTAAATTATTCTGGATAAAACATTAAAATTTATTAAAAATAGCTGTCACAATATTAAATATTTTAATCAGAACGGACAAAAAAAAATCACTCGTTCCAAAAATCGTATAAAAAAGCTATGTTCCATTTAAAATACACCTTATCCATGGCGTAACTCTATTGTTTCTGGTTTAAATAAATTTTTGGTTTCATTTTTGAATTCTGCAGGAAAAAGTACATCGATTGGCTATTTTGGATTTTTCTTTAAATACAAGGAAGCTCAAAAATGAGCCCCTGTTCAGTCCTCGTTGGAAGACCCTGTACCTATTTCGACCGTATGGTTGGGGATTGCAGACGTCGAGTTTGAAAATCTATAATTACGGAACCCCTAAAATTCATGGGGGGGGGTAATTACCCCGTTACCCCCCCCGTAAATCCGCCCTTGACCTGTGGGTTTAATATATGTGTCAAAAACTTAACTTGTAGTATTATTCTTTTCACGTGTTTTCTTGATATCCGGGAGATTTCCCACATTATTCCGGACACCCTGTATATTTTAAGTATTTCAAAGATACATACAAATGTACAAAATATATACCAAGGACCAACCCTTGTGTAACTCCGCATATTAGTTCATTTTCCGAATATTTTCTATATCTACCCAATGTTGATAAATTGTTTACGATATCTTATATTATTATATAAAATTTTAAAGTAGCTGACTGATTCATCAACGTCCAATCCTAGAATCATGGACCTTTGAGGAAGTCTGCTCCTTATAACGAAGGCATCCACTAAGAAGGGATATTTCGAAAACCAACCCCAAAGGGGGTGAATATGGGGGGGTTTAATTTTTATAGGAATTTCTGTACAGCAAAAACTAAAAGTGGTGAAGGTCTAAAAATTGGTAAATAAGTTTCTTTAATATAGTAATATAGGTACGTGGGAGGATTCTGATGCACTTCGTGGTTTATTTAGTTGTCTACCTTTCGATATTACTAGTGTGACTGCCTTTTATATTGGAGTTAATTCCGCTGGGATGGCGCTACGGTGTATTGATGGCCGTTTTGCTTGTGTAAAAAGGCTTTTAATACATCTTACCGCTGTATCGGGATTGCTTGGGATATGCCATATTATTCGCTTTTAATTACTGTCAATATTAATTAACTTGAGTATGTGTTATGATATCTCCAATAGCTATTTCTGCATCCCTAGATCTGCGAATGCCATACTGATTATCAAAAATTAAAATAATTCGGCTTTGGAATTAAAGGTCAAATCAATTTTTTTATTTATAGAAAAATTATACAAATATGCTCAAAGTAAAATTCCAGAAAATGAAAACACATTTATTTTTAATTTCAGAATAGGAAACCTTATAAAAAATCAAAAAATCGCCCTAGGCGGCAACGTCGACGCCCGAGACCTCTACATCTCCCCCACTATCCTTGTGGACGTAAAACCAGAAGATCATATAATGAACGAGGAAATCTTTGGACCGGTGTTGCCAATTGTCACTGTTAACAATGTCGATGAAGCTATCAAATTTATAAACGAGCGCGAAAAACCGCTAGCCCTGTACATTTTCACAAAGGATGACAAAGTCAAAAATATGTTCTTAACTAACACTTCGAGCGGAAGTGTTTGTATAAATGACACTGTCATGCAGCTTTCAGTAGAAACGCTACCATTTGGAGGAGTTGGCAACAGCGGAATGGGCAATTATCACGGGAAAAGAAGTTTTGACATTTTCGTACACAAAAAGGGCGTTTTGCAAAAAAGCTTCTCTCCAATTGAGGAAAAAGCTCAATCGGCGAGATATCCTCCGTATACAGAAAAAAACACGAAATTTCTCAGGTTTGCGTTAAGATCGATGAGTAGAACTGTGAATTTTGGAAGATTTTTTAGTTACGTTTTCGTGTTCGGCCTTGGGATAGCAGCCACAGCGGGTGGGTTTTATATTAAGAAGTACTACGACGAAAAGTAGTACGGTATTGTAAATTATTTTATTTATGAATGATTGATCTGGGGTTAATTTTTTAGTGAGATTCCGAACGTTTTAGTAAAATTCTAGAACGTTCTTTATTAGGTAAATAAAAATGGTGCAACAAACATGTTAGCCGAAATTTAAATAAATTACGTAGATAAATAATTATGATGATATTCTGCTTAAACAGAATATAACAAAGTTAATGAATGGATAACGCTTCATTGGATTTGTATAATATATTGCAATGGATTATACAGGGTGATTCACGTTGAGTATAATTTTTAATTGATTGCAGGCATAGTTGAGTTTAAACTTTTAAAATATTATATTTTTACGTTTGAATAACATCCGGTTATACCGAAAACTATGGCTAACTTTGGTATTTCTATTAGACTCTGATTATTTAGGTTTTTGTAATACCTTATTAACACGTTAGTAACTTTTGTATTAACTGAAGAACTGATTATTAGATTATTTAATAATAATCTATACCAATCTCTCACAGTTCTTCAGATAATATGTAAAAGTCAAAGTCAAATGCAGCCTTATTATCACTTATAATCTCCCTAGCAGTACAATTATTACCTATAATTTTTTTTAAGGTCACGAATGGTTTTGTTGATAGAAAATTATCCCGAGTCGAAGACGAGGGAAATTTTCTATCAACAAAAACATGAATGAAACCGAGAAAAAAAATTATCGGGAATTAACTCTGCTGCGTGGGAGATTCGGTAAGAAAATTTCATAAATTGGAGTTTCTTTTAATATGATGAGATGATGAGACCTACGGCCTATTCTCAATAAAAATTATAAGTTAGCAACAAAATGTATTTTGATTTTGTTCTGAGTGACGTTTGCCATAAAAAATAAAGCACTTCATTTTTGACAGAAAAATTATCAGTTATTAATTTTATTAGGTTAATAGGCTATATAGACTATCGCGATAGTCTCCCGTCGCTATAGGCAACGCAAACAAAAAGGAGGTTTTAATTGGTTGAAAATAAATTTATGAAATTTTCACAAGAACATACTCTCATTGACAAAGCATGGTTTAAAATTCAAGGTAAAATTATAATTAACAAGTCTTTAATTAGTTCGGTACAAACATTTTTTAAATCAGGACACAACTACAGTTACAATTTTTCATTTATGCAGATGGAAGCTGGCCATTTAGTTTTAATCAGCGTTACAGAACACACACACAATAATCGACGTAATCCAAATTATGAATTATACATTTTTTTTTTATGTAAAAACATACTGAGAAAAAAGTACAGTAACTTCGAAACTAATAAGGCTAAATATTTATACTTTTTTTAACTAAAACATGCGTAGCTATGGGGAAAAAGGTCGCCACTAAAGGCAACAAATTAATAAAAATAAGAGTAGTACCTACCTATAAATTAATATATTAAGGTTGCGTATCTGCCAGAATTTAAAAATTTTTTCCATAAAAGTAAAGGAAACATTTTCTTGTGTTTTTTTTTGACCAATGCTTATTTCCAAAAGGCGTTTACTTTTGGCAGTTTACAACTCAAAAGCAGCTTTTGCATGGTATATCGCTTTAAGTTACTTTAAGACAAATAAGCTATAAATATGAGTTTTTTGCTCTCTATATACTTAGCTACTTACGTTACCAACTCATAAGTAGGTATGTGGAAAAATTATTATAAATACTTGTATTAAATTGCGTTATAGTAAATGTTGTGATATTATGTAAATTTTGTTATTTCTGAATAAATAATTTACCAATCAAAACCTTGTCTTTAATTTAAGCTAGAAACGAAATTTTTAAATTAATCTAAAATTGAAAATCAGAATGTTTGCAGAAAAATCTGGATTACTAAAAACTTCTTTAAATTTTAAGTACAGTGAGCATGTTTTTGCATTTATTTTTTTCAAGATCATAATATACTGTGTGTCCGCGGATAGAGTTTGGCAGAGGAAAAACTTTTTTATTAGTAGCATTGAATATCAAACTATATAAGAAGGCCATTTGGGCCGATTTCCTAAAACTGCTACGTTAAATTCATAGATGGCACAATGAGTTCACCAACAAGAAACCTTTTGACTGCTAAATTAAAACATTGTTGCCGCCTGTCTGTTTATAATATACCGGGTGTCAACGAGATTATTGTACATAGCACCACAGTGTTATGTTAGGAGATATTTTAATCAAATTTGGGTTTCTGTAATGTTTGAAAGGGATCTTTATTTTTACCTAGAAACCAACTGAATTTCACTTCCGGTTTAACCGGAACTACGCCATATATGTTTTTTTTTAAATTACAACCTGTATATACTATTGCACAGTCAAATTCTCTTCAAAATTCTCTTTTCAACGACATAAAACAAGTCGACAGTTACTTTCAAAATGGCGGCGTAGGACTCATTTTACCAAAAACAAAATGGTGTCTATAAAACAACGTATTCAATTGATACGGGAAAAATAGTGATAAAATCTTTTAAATTGGTCCCTTTTGCAATTCTTTAAGCACTGACATTTACATTTTCTTCTTTTGTTTTTAAAGGAAGGTATTTTTTTATTGTTTAAAATTTTTTTAACTTTAACTCTATTTTACAGAGTTTTTTTAAATGTTATCATATACTTTTTATTATTTAGTATGAAAGTTTAAAGTATCCTTAAGCACCTAGGGGTATTTTCGAAATCAGAATGCGTTTTGCTTCAATAATAAAAATTTAATTATTAAATAATTAACAACGGCATAGAACAAATTAAAAGGTAAACAATAAAATAATAACAACAAATTAAAAAATACAAACAAATTAACCATAAATTAAATGTTCAAAACGATCACCATTTTGGTCACGACACAAGTTTATTCTTTCGACATTTTCTCGCAAAACATTCTCTAAATTATTTTCATTAATAGTGTTAACTGCTCTTCGAATTCTCGACATTAGGTCTTCCAATGATGTCGGTGCAGTGGCATAAACTTTTGATTTTACATATTCCCATCGAAAGAAATCGAGCGGGGTTAGGTCAGGTCATCGGGCAGGCCACCTTATTGGTCCGTTTGTCCCAATCCATATATCACGAAACATTTCATTCAAATAGTTTACTACAATCCTAGAGTTGTGAGCGGGGGCGCCGTCTTGCTGGTAATAAATTTTGTTTATTTCAATTAAAGGTAAGCCGTCCACAAATTCTTCGACAGCAACATTTAAAAAAACTCTGTAAAATAGGGTTAAAGTTAAGATTTTTAAACAATAAAAAAATACCTTCCTTTAAAAACAAAAGAAGAAAATGTAAATGTCAGTGCTTAGAGAATTACAAAAGGGACCAATTTAAAAGATTTTATCACTATTTTTCCCGTATCAATTACATACGTTGTTTTATAGACACCATTTTGTTTTTGGTAAAATAAGTCCTACGCCGCCATTTTGAAAGTAAATGTCAACTTGTTGTATGTCATTGAAAAGAGAATTTTGAGGAGAATTTGACTGTATATATACAGGTTGTCATTTAAAAAAAACCTAAATGGCATAGTTCCGGTTAAACCGGACGTGAAATTCAGTTGGTTTCTAGATAAAAATAAAGATCCCTTTCAAACATTACAGTAACCCAAATTTGATTAAAATATCTCTTAACATAACACTGTGGTGCAATGTAAAATAATCTTGTTGACACCCGGTATAGTCGGCTTAGTGCAAAAATTCATTAAGTCAAAATTGATAGTTTTAGACACTTATTGAGTTTTTACTTTTGTGATATTTTTTCAAATATTGTATCGGAAAAGACTTAGTCAAATTTACAATAATCTCAAAACCTGGAAATATTGACTTACTGAGTTTTTGCATTAAGCCGACGATATTATATTTATTTTCGATTGAAAAAAGATCAGACTGAGTGACGCGATATGGCTGGCAACACGTGTGCCTATTTTCAATGTGGGAAGTCGCCTCGCGCCTTCCCAGGAATAAGATTATTTCATTTTCCGGCAGGTGCAATGGATCGTAAATAGTGGCAGGTATGCAATTATGTGGTCTTTATATTAGCAGGTCAAAAATTAATAATAAATATATATATAGTCTAGACTTAAAAATGTCCCTATTTTTAATTGCTTTGTAGCATATAATATTTTCAACCTTTTGACATCCCAACGTTAATTACATGAAAACATATTGACTGCCATGGATTATATTTCTAACAATTAAATGACGACTCTCACTATTCAATACATACCTAGGCTACAACATATATATGATGGGTAAAACATGAATAATGTGCGGTTTGTATAACTTGGTTTTTATTTGCAATTATTACTACTTTTTAAAATGGTTAAAATAAGTAGGTTTTACTTTCTTACTTAAGAAATATCCCGTTTGTTTGTATTAGTGTATTACGTATTTTGCTATTTTGCGACGAAATAAAACCTTTTTTAGTTATACTTGCTGTCGCTTTTTATCTAATTTTATTTGTTTAACATTTAGCTAGGTGCTAGGACTTTTGCTTGTTTTGTTGTTCGTGCATAAGAATTTTGTGACTTAAGTCGAAAAGTTTCACTAAGTAAGAAATTATGCTAACGGTGCATACGGCCATTAGACACTTGTTGAGTTTTTACTTTTGTGATATTTTTTCAAATATTGTATCGGAAAAGACTCAGTCAAATTTACAATAATCTCAAAACCTGGAAATATTGACTTACTGAGTTTTTGCATTAAGCCGACGATATTTATTTTCGATTGAAAAAGGATCAGACTGAGTGACGCGATATGGCTGGTAACACGTGTGCCTATTTTTAATGTGGGAAGTCGCCTCTCGCCTTCCCAGGAATAAGATTATTTCATTTTCCGGTAGAAGAAGAGAGGCAGGTGCAATGGATCGTAAATAGTGGTAGGTATGCAATTATGTGGTCTATATATTAGCAGGTCAAAAATTAATAATAAATATATATATATAGTCTAGACATAAAAATGTCCCTATTTTTAATTGCTTTGTAGCATATAATATTTTTAACCTTTTGACGTCCCAACGTTAATTACATGAAAACATATTGACTGCCATTTATTATATTTCTAACAATTAAATGACGAGTCTCACTATTCAATACATACAACATATTATGATGGGTAAAATATGAATGATGTGCGGTTTGTATAACTTGGTTTTTATTTGCAATTATTACTACTTTTTAAAATGGTTAAAATAAGTAGGTTTTACTTTCTTACTTAAGAAATATCCAGTTTGTTTGTATTAGTGTATTACGTATTTTGCTATTTTGCGACGAAATAAAACCTTTTTTTAGTTATACTTGCTGTCGCTTTTTATCTAATTTTATTTGTTTAACATTTAGCACCTGATGCACCGGTAAAATCATTATGAAAATCGGTCCAATTAACCCCGGAGTAATCAGCGTACATATTCTTTCTCTCTTCCTTTAAATATGGCCTATAAGCTGCAGAGGCTATTCTGGCCAGGTACCGTTCTCAACGTACATATTATTATCAAAAACATACATTCGGGTAAAATTGAGAACATCCTATTTTATTTTCCGTTAAAAATGCTTGAATCCTTAAAAATTCCAATAAAATACGATATGCGGCAACACCACGACATCACATCAGTGAATTTGAGACATCTGTTGCCAAAGCGCTGCATTATAACGACAGATTTAAGGTTAGAGCTGCGATGAACTCCACAATGGCGGCCAAACCAGCTCCAAGACGTCAAAAAATGGGTTGTCAACTTTTCTCGGACATCCGTCATTCTTATATAGTTTGATATTCAATGTTAGTAGTGATAGAAGAAAAAGTCATTCTTTATAAAATTGTCTGCTTGTGTTAAAACTACAATTTCGATAATCAGATTAGCGATTACTATACAGGGTTCGTCACAAACAAAATTTTTAGTTTTTTGGTTATTATTTTTTCAATTCCTTGATTTATTAAATTAATTTTGCTACTAGGGTTAAAACTACAATTTGAACCATTTGATTTGCGATTACTATACGGGATTTGTCACAAACAAATGGTTTATGGATTTTTTTCAATTCTAATTTTCAATCCCTTTTGATGACTGGCTAAATCATCACTTTGGTAACAAATGGATTGAATGGTACCTATGGTCCATATCAGTTGGCACGTTGGAGTCCCGATCTCACAATTATCGACTTTTTTTTTATGGGGATATCTGGAGCCACACGTGTATAAAACCAATTTCAATAATAACTTAGATCTCTTGAAAGAAAAAATAAGAGTAGTTATTGCAAGTATCCCAATACGATAAGTTAGGAACTTGGGATACCCGGTAAGTATAGGTATAGTCGGATCAGGTCTTATCATGCGGGTCATACGATTCAAGAAAGACATACTCTCAGTATTTGTTTTCTTTACTTGCGTTTAATTTTACCCTCTAAATAAAATACGTAAGATAAATGAGACAGACTTATTCCATTTTGACATGAAAAAAAAGGATATGTATTTACTTTCCAGCGATTCTAAAAAAGCCTATAATAGCACCAGCTACGTTTTATTTTAAATATGCCAGTTTTGTGACTTTGATAGTTTGTGACAAAATGAAACAATTTTCTGGGTTTTTGCATACCCAATCAAAAAAAAATGGTACTTAATCTTATAAATTATTTCGAAAATGAAAGAAAAAGTGGAAAATCGCCAACCAATATTCAGGAAACAGTAGCCACGGGGAATTAGTTTAAGGACTGTGCAGAAAATTGTGCATGAAACAAAACATAACATAATACCCAAGAATACTAAAAAGTGTAAACGAAGAAAGCCAAAGACTGAGGATTTAAGCGAAAATATTAAAATGGGAGTTCGAAATGTGATTTACGATTTATACAAATTAAACACCAATGTTACTCTTCCAGTTTTACAAAAAACATTAACAATTCGGGGTGTTTTGGAAATTGGGCGAAGCGTTATCAAAATTAATAAAAAAATAAGGTTTTCGCTATAAAAATTACTGTAACCGAAGATTTTTATGTAAGCAGCCACAGATAGTGAGTCAGCGTGTTTAGTTTTTAAAAAAATATACCGACAATTACAAATCGAAATTTAGAAAAGTGCTATTTTTAGACGAAACGTGGATATTTCCGAATGGAAGTGGTTCAAAATCTTGGCAAGATAAGTCTGTAAAAAGTGTTAAAAGGAAAAAGGGGTGCGGTACGGGAAAGCGTTTTATTATTTTGCATGCCGGTTCTGCAACAGGATATGTTGCAGGTGCGAGTTTAATTTTTTCTTCAACATCAAAAAGTGCTGACTATCATGATAATATGAATTGCGAAATGTTTGAAAAATGGTTAGAAGTTCAATTGATACCAAATTTGGATGCTCCGTCTTTAATTGTATTAGATAATGCATCATATCATTCAAGAATTTTAAATAAACAGCCTAGGTACTTCAGCTTGGAGGAAAAGTGATATTTATGAGTGGCTGGAAAAACACAACCAAAATCCTTTACCAAATATGCTTAAATCGAAACGCCTATCAATAGCAAAGTCTCTTAAAAAACCCAAAATATACGCGGTAGATGAAATACTGCGTGAATGTGGTCATGAGGTTCTACGACTGCCGCCATATCATTGCCATTTTAACGCAATATAATTTATATGGGCTGGTGCAAAGTCTTATTATGAAAAACATGTAGGTGATGGTCTTAAATCCGACCAAGTACAAATAGTTTGGCAAGATTCGTTAGATCATATTACACAAGAGTACTGGAAGAAATCGGTGGAACATACAGAAATATTAATAAGGGATTGGTGGGATCGAGAACAAGTACTAGATGTCGAAGTAGCGCCAATGATAATTGCTCCATTCGAAGACGACTCAGACGACGAGGACTTTTCAGATTTTTTAAGTGACGATGAGAGTTTTTAGGCTATAATTATAAACGGTGTTTTTCGTTTACATTTTTTAGTATTGTTGGGTATTATATTATGCTTTTTTTTCATGCACATTATTCTGCATAGTCCTTAAACTAATTCCCAGTGTTTATCAGACTAAATGCCATTGTATTTTTAGGTTTTAGTAGTAAAATTGTTCAAATAAATTGCACTGTTTATTATTGTCGTTTTTAATTAAAGGGTACAGTAGGTATATAATTAACGATTATATAATTTTTTTGTTACTTTTTCAACTCCCCTGTACATAATTTTTACAAAACTAATAATATTAGGTATATGTGGCTATCTTCGCGATAGCTAAAATAATGAAACTATTTTTCCTTTCTTCGGTATATTTGTAAATAATCTCACATTTTGACAGCCTCTGTGTTGTCTGATTTGACGCATATGATCAGTGACCTTTGGACCCGCACGTTAAGACCAGATCTGACTATATCAATATATCAAAGGACCATTATTATAAAGAAATATACTTAATAAGTGCATAATATAAAAAACAAAGTGCGTAAATCTCAGGCATCAACGATGTTTTTGTGACTTTTCACAACCTTGGCTGAAAAAATTAAATAAAAAACCAGTTTAAATTCAATAACAATAACAAAGTTTCTATTTTTATTATTCATAATTATTAATATACATCGGTAATCGTATAATTGCTAAAAAAAAATACGTACATTTAACTTACTATCTAAGAGACTATTTTTTTCAATTCATCACAATATTAAACCTATACTTAATAATCGGCATGTAGGGCAAATTGTTTTAAATAAGTACCTACCCTGCTTTCACACAATAATCGTTTATCCGGAAGAACAGGGTTACAATATCTAAAAATACAACTTCTTCAGGAGAGCCAGATTAAGTTTGGATTTAATTTTATTAATTGTGTTAAATAAAATGGTAAAAAAATTTCAAAAATTATAATTTTACACTTTCTACAGATTTTTATTTTGACTCGACATGTTTCGCAACACAGTTGCTTCTTCAAAGGAGTACTTAAAATTGGTATTTTAAAAGTTATAACTTAGGTGTAACAATAAAATTGCAGGTAATTATTAGGTTGTTTAAATTGTTGGAAAACCCAATATAATGTTTAGGTACAAACTAATGAAAGAGATTCAAAAGAGGTGATCCGTTTAAATCCAATGCATCAAGAGTATTGTTCTTTTTAAGCCTATTTATTTCTAAGGATTGAAAGTTGACATGAAGGAAACATACGAAAAAGTATGTTATATACTAAATGCAATAAGCTATGATACCTATAAAGAGCAAATAAATGGTGACCTAAAAGTCATAGGACTGCCATTAGGGCTTCATGGGTGGATTTACAAAGTATTTCTGTTTTCTTTATCTTTGGGATAGTACAGTAACAGAGAGTCATTACCAAGTAATAGCATGGCGTCCGATGAATCAGTATAATCCGAATTAAGCTAAAGTAAAAAAATATACCTCTTGTTGATCCCAAAAAAGTTCTGTTACCTCCATTACACATTAAACTGGAATTATTGAAAAATGTAGTTAAAACATTAGGTAAAGAAGGAGATGCATTTAAACACAAACAAATTTTTGCTTAGCTAGAGGAACGAATATTTTTTGAACCACAAATTAGAAAAATACTAAGGAATCAACAGTTTGATTAAAAATTGGATGATGTTAAATAAGCTGCGTGAAGTTCTTTTAAAATAATCGTTTCGGAGTTTTTAGGAAACAAAAAAGCAGAAAACTACGAATAAACTGTTAACTACTTGAACGCTACTGCAAAATGGGCTTTCGTATGTTTCTTACACTTCTTGTACTCCCATTTCTTTTTTTATAAATAATCTGGTTTTTTAGTAGTAATTATTTTATGAATAAAACAATTTATGTGAACTTCACGTCTAAACTCAAGTTTTGTAATATAACGTTGTCTATTATAGGTTGGAGTAACATGGTCGTATTTTTTAAAGCTAGTCAAAAATCTTATGCAATTGTTTTGTAATATTTAATATTTGTTTTTATAATTCATATTTTTATGATATAGGAATAACATCACCACAATCTAAACCACTTAAAATAATAAAATTTGCAAGACTTCATTTTGTATCAGTGTTTAGGAACAATTTAAAATTATATAAAATTTTAAGTTTATAATAAGCATTTTTTATTAGGTACGTATTATGTTTTATACCGTGCGAGCAAAAATTATTTTCATCAAAGAGGGCCTTGCATCTAAGGACGTACTGCTTAGCCGTCGAGCTTAATATCTGTTGGGTGTCACTAACTACATGAATTAAAAATCAATCAGTTATTCCGTCATCTTTGACAGTTGTTACAGGTAATTTGATTCATCGCTAATTTTTCCAATTTCTTGAATAATTCACACAATGGGCTTTACGGAACAGCACAAAACATTTATGGTTGGAGCGTATTTTCGAAACGGGGTTAGAGTAATTGGTGAGTGGCAATACAATCAGGGTTTGTGCGTGGACGATTTTCACGAACATTTTCCTAATGTTGCTTTTATTGCTGGTTGCTGGATATTTTTATCATTGCCTGAAAAGAACCGTGGCTGTGTTTAGGGAAACAGGTTATATACAACACAAAAAAGAAGCTGGAAGACCATGTGTAGGAACCGAAGAACTTGTTGCAAACGTTCGTGAAATAATGCAAAATACGCCAACAAATTGTATAAGACGCCTGTCCCAAGAAGTGGGAAGATCTTATGGAACATGCAGGACTATTCTTAAGAAGCAGCTAAACTTATTTCCTTATAAAGTGCAAGTTTTATTATTTTGTACACAACAAAAATAAATTTGTATTTGTCTACTTATTTTATTACTCATTAGTTTGACATATCATGTCATAATATGAATTTGACAAAATTTTAACCTAGATTTGGTTAGATATATCGTCTCCATATCATTGTGATCTAAACCAAGCCCTACGTTTTTTAATCCAAGCCCTCTCCGAAGCAAATAATTTTTGCTCGCACGGTATGAGCTTCAAAGGTCAAATATTGATCAAAAATGATAGCAAGGTTTCTAGCTGATGTTACTTACGGTATAGTATAATCGTTAATAATAACTTTGAAATCAGTGTTGATTATTATTTTTGAATGAATAGATTTTGGACTGATTAAAACTAAAATTATTGTTTTGTTTTCATTAAGTTTCAGGCCATGATGTTTTATTACTTTGGAAACATTAGGAATATCGTCATTTATCAATGAAATACAATGCAGACGATTATAATTTTTTATCTTGTGATATATTTGTTTATCATCAGCAAAAGCTAATAATATATTACTATGTTTCATGGATAAAAAAAAAATCATATGAACTACTTCAAAATTAAAAAAAAAACACGTTGTTATATAAACATTGATTGTAATTAACTTTAGAATTCGAAAATAAAAAATATATAGTGTGTTTAATGTAAATTAAGAAAGCAACGAAAATAAAAAATATACAGTGACCGGCAGAAAGTGCGCAGCATATGGGAAACTTTTTTATCTTTACGTTTAGAAAATTAATTTTATTCTAAATAGGTTCTGCATGTTCTCAAACCAAAATAACACTCATTAAATCCGGTAAAAGTCTTATGGTATACGAGGTAGGATCAAAAATTTGAAATTCCGCTAAGAGTAAAGTACCTCCATCTTTCATTTTTAAATATTTTTTTACTAAGAATTATTGGTTTAAATTCAAAGTTATACCCAAATTCCAAAATTTCGCTTATTTTGGACAAAAAAAAGGATTTAATCGTGTTTTCTGAATAACCCTGTATAAAAAATAAATGTCAACCGAACAGTACGAAAATAAGATTTTCTGCAGACTTTGTTAGAGATTACCGTCGATCATAAGTCCGATAAGTTTGTTTTCATAATATTATGTCTTTTTAAAATAAAAACATAAATATATTAAATATTTTTGCTGCACACCGTATTTTATTTTCTGAGGGAACAAGTTAATTTCATCTAACTGAAATTTTTTGATTTACATTGACCTAAAACATCTCCTAAATAGTTTTTTATACATTGAAGTATGCATAGAAAGTTTCCTTATTTTGCGTGACGAATAAAATCCGTTCAAAATATATTTTTAATTTAAATTTTTTTCTTTATAAATCAAAAGGAAACTTTCTATGCATACTTCAATGTATAAAAAACTATTTAGGAGATGCTTTAAGTCAATGTTAATCAAAAAATATCAGTTAGATGAAATTAACTTGTTCCCTCAGAAAATAAAATACGGTGTGCAGCAAAAATATTTAATATTTTTATGTTTTTATTTTAAAAAGCCATAATATTATGAAAACAAACTAATCGGACTTATGATCGACGGTTATCTCTAACAAAGTCTGCAGAAAATCTTATTTTCGTACTGTTCGGTTGCCATTTATTTTTTATACAGGGCTATTCAAAAAACACGATTAAATCCATTTTTTGTCCAAAATAAGCGAAATTTGGAATTTGGGTACAACTTTGAAATTAAAACAACAATTCTTAGTAAAAAAATATTCAAAAATGAAAGATGGAGGTACTTTACTCTTAGCGGAATTTCAAATTTTTGATCCTACCTCGTATACCATAAGACTTTTACAGGATTTAATGGGTGTTATTTTGGTTCGAGAACATGCAGAACCTATCAAAATAAAATTAATTTTCTAAACTTAACGATAAAAAACTTTCCCATATGCTGCGCACTTTCTGCCGGTCACTGTATAGGGTGTTTAATGTAAAATAAGAAATTTGGTACTTGGTGAGGAGAAACTGAATACTCTGTAGACGTGAAAAAAATATACTTTAAAAATATAAGTCAATCCAAATTTTTTTTTATTTAACTTTTATTCAAAAGGCTTACAGATTCGGAGATCGGATAATGGGTCATCTTACGTGGATCATCACCCTGTACAAGTTGTAAACGAAGCCGTATAAAAAACACCGAGACCGATCATCAGGCGTATTTTAATTCTTTGAAACACTTAATAAACGTTTAAATTAAATGAAGGAAATACTGAAGGAGAAAAGCTATTCCCACTCCCAAACAAAAAACAAAAACATTAGCTAAAAATCCGAAATGAACACCCTTTCTCTTCTTTAAAATTATATTAATAAAACTGGTCTTCTTTTCCGAATAAGGCGGATATCTTACACTTAGTGACATTTCGGTAATGTTTCCAAAATCTTTAATCAGCACCCCTTTTTTATGGGTGAAAGTATCGAAACCATATTTTCCATGGTAACAACCCAATCCACTCATACCCACACCCCCAAACGGTAGGCTTTCCGTTCCAATATGGGAAATAGTGTCATTTATAGTCACCCCTCCACTTGAAGTTTTTAGTAAAAACAAATTCTGAATTTTTTTCTGTTTAGAAAAAACATACAAAGCCAATGGCTTTTCTCTAGAGTTTATAAAGTCTATCGCCTCCTGGACATCCTTTATGTTAATAATGGGCAAGATAGGACCAAAAATCTCTTCTTCCATAACAGAACTATGCGGGTTAACGTCTGTTAAAATAGTTGGCGCTATGACTAGCTCTCGTTGATTTACTTGACCTCCGAGGGCAATTTTTTCCGTTTTCATAAAATCTATTAATCTTTTGTAGTGTTTTTCGCTAACTATTCTACTGAGGCTCTCCGATTTACTAGGGTCTTCTCCCCAAAATTTTACTAGGACTTTTTGAGCTTCCAACAAGAATTTTTCTTGGACTTCCTTGGTGCACAAAATATAATCTGGGGCTACGCAAGTTTGACCGCTATTGAGCATTCTGCCCCAGAGGATTCGTCTAGCAGTTTTTTGCATGTCAGCTGAGTCGTCTACGTAGAGTGGGCATTTGCCTCCTAGTTCTGAAAAAAAAATGGTTTTTAATTTCAGACGTCGGTCCCAGGCAGGTGTGGCACATATAGTGTGACCAGTAAAGTCCGCATCATATGTGATTTTTTTTTTATTAATAGCTTCATTCAAAATTTGACTTTGGCATCAAGTTCTGCTTCGATCGAGATGAAAATTAAGCAAAAAAATAGTAGTCACGTGATTTTCATCATCTATCAAAATTTAATTTTTTCCAAAAAATAATTCAGAAGTAGGGTTATTTCGGAAAGTATCGAAAAAAGTTATTACAAAAAGTTTTTTTAAATGCAGTTTCTAGCCCACATGCAAAATTTTAGCTGCATAAGATAATTTTGATTTTTTACCTATATTTTGTAAATTGCAAAACTTTTGCAAAATAAGACTCAACGCAACATACATAAAACTTGTTAGTTTTGACAATACTTTATTTCAGATACATTTTCTTGAAAGTAGCGCCATATTAAATGTGTGTTTTTCTACAAAATCCAAATTGGACTATTAAAATTATGTCGCATGTGATGCAAAGTTTATTTGTTTTTGACCCTGTATAAGGTAACTTCATAAAATAAGTATTTTTGAACACGTAGTTTATGCCTGAAACACACCTTAATATTAAGACAAAAAAGAACACAGTGACTTCAGTAAAGTGTTTTTTAAGTGGAAAATAAATTTTAGTTTAACAACGTAAAGTTTATCTATTTTCAACTATTTAATTTAAAACCCCTATATTATAAATTATTATACTGATACTGATACTGATGCTGATGCTGATGCTGATGCTGATGCTGATGCTGATGCTGATGCTGATGCTGATGCTGATGCTGATGCTGATGCTGATGCTGATGCTGATGCTGATGCTGATGCTGATGCTGATGCTGATGCTGATGCTGATGCTGATGCTGATGCTGATGCTGATGCTGATGCTGATGCTGATGCTGATGCTGATGCTGATGCTGATGCTGATGCTGATGCTGATGCTGATGCTGATGCTGATGCTGATGCTGATGCTGATGCTGATGCTGATGCTGATGCTGATGCTGATGCTGATGCTGATGCTGATGCTGATGCTGATGCTGATGCTGATGCTGATGCTGATGCTGATGCTGATGCTGATGCTGATGCTGATGCTGATGCTGATGCTGATGCTGATGCTGATGCTGATGCTGATGCTGATGCTGATGCTGATGCTGATGCTGATGCTGATGCTGATGCTGATGCTGATGCTGATGCTGATGCTGATGCTGATGCTGATGCTGATGCTGATGCTGATGCTGATGCTGATGCTGATGCTGATGCTGATGCTGATGCTGATGCTGATGCTGATGCTGATGCTGATGCTGATGCTGATGCTGATGCTGATACTGATACTGATACTGATACTGATACTGATACTGATACTGATACTGATACTGATACTGATACTGATACTGATACTGATACTGATACTGATACTGATACTGATACTGATACTGATACTGATACTGATACTGATACTGATACTGATACTGATACTGATACTGATACTGATACTGATACTGATACTGATACTGATACTGATACTGATACTGATACTGATACTGATACTGATACTGATACTGATACTGATACTGATACTGATACTGATACTGATACTGATACTGATACTGATACTGATACTGATACTGATACTGATACTGATACTGATACTGATACTGATACTGATACTGATACTGATACTGATACTGATACTGATACTGATACTGATACTGATACTGATACTGATACTGATACTGATACTGATACTGATACTGATACTGATACTGATACTGATACTGATACTGATACTGATACTGATACTGATACTGATACTGATACTGATACTGATACTGATACTGATACTGATACTGATACTGATACTGATACTGATACTGATACTGATACTGATACTGATACTGATACTGATACTGATACTGATACTGATACTGATACTGATACTGATACTGATACTGATACTGATACTGATACTGATACTGATACTGATACTGATACTGATACTGATACTGATACTGATACTGATACTGATACTGATACTGATACTGATACTGATACTGATACTGATACTGATACTGATACTGATACTGATACTGATACTGATACTGATACTGATACTTTATTCATGTTAACATACAATTTTAGCATTTACACACGTCAAATCAAATATAGACTATAACTAAGTACCTATACTAGTTTTATCTTATTTTTATTTTATTTTCCCTTAAAAAAGAAACACTATGTAACAAACAACCATACTTTACATAAAGAAATACAATTATTACACTTAACAGTCTTACATTTAAAAGTAATTACAATTAAAATTTATTTAGGTTAAAAGGCTAAAATATTCCTCGAAAGAGTAAAAAGCATTTCTCAATAGCATGTTCTTTACCTTGTTTTTAAATTGTGTAGTTGGTAGACTCTGCACCTGTAAAGGCAATCTGTTAAAAAACTTTGTAGCCAGGTACCCAGGGCCATCCTGACACCTTTTCAACCTACAGTAATTTACTACAAAATCATCTCGATGCCTCGTGTCATAGTCATGGAAATCCCCATGAGTACGATATAAATCCCCATACTTTTTTACATACATGATGTTTTCCAGCATAACACATGGAAAGGTTAATATTCCAAGTCGCCTGAATTGGTGTTTGCAGTCATCCCTATAACCCAGCATAGAGACAATTCTTATTGCTTTCCGTTGTAAACCGAACACTCTTCGGGCCTGCGCTGCATGTCCCCAAACCAGGATGGCATACACCATATTCGAGTGGAAAATGCCAAAATATGCCGTTCTCATAACACTCTCCGATACACACCCAGCAAGTCCACGCAACGCAAACAAACTGCTTCCAAGCTTTTTGGCCACTGCATTAATGTGAGGCTCCCATGATAATTTAGGGTCAAGGTGAACACCCAAGAATTTAACTTGGGTGATGTTTTCATTTACAGTGCCGGTATCTCTCATTGAAAATATGAGCTTACTTGTTTTATCGTTATTTAGAAGCAGCAAGTTAGCGTTAAACCACATCTTAAGCTATGTCATGATAACGTTAACGTGTATTACTTTCAGACAAAAACTACGTTTTTAAAAATACTTATTTTATGAAGTTACCTTATACAGGGTAAAAAACAAATAAACTTTACATCACATGCGACATAATTGTAATAGTCCAATTTGGATTTTGTAGAAAAACACACATTTAATATGGCGCTACTTTCAAGAAAATGTATCTGAAATAAAGTATTGTCAAAACTAACAAGTTTTATGTATGTTGCGTTGAGTCTTATTTTGCAAAAGTTTTGCAATTTACAAAATATAGGTAAAAAATCAAAATTATCTTATGCAGCTAAAATTTTGCATGTGGGCTAGAAACTGCATTTAAAAAAACTTTTTGTAATAACTTTTTTCGATACTTTCCGAAATAACCCTACTTCTGAATTATTTTTTGGAAAAAATTAAAATTTGATAGATGATGAAAATCACGTGACTACTATTTTTTTGCTTAATTTTCATCTCGATCGAAGCAGAACTTGATGCCAAAGTCAAATTTCAAATAAAGCTATTAATAGAAAAAATCCCATATGATGCGGACTTTACTAGTGACACTGTATATCGCACTAATGGACTATATCCTGTATGTGCTCACAGCAAGATTAAAATAAATTACCAACCTACTGGTTTTTCAAAATAAATCAATGAGAATTATATTCGGGTGAGATGTGATAAATATACCAAAATAAGGAAAATGCTAAATTGTTTCATTCGGATGAATATAATTTTTTTATTATTATTTCGTGCTTTGATTCTTATAGGTACCTAAAATAAATTTAAATTTATCAGCCCCATATTATAAAAAGTTCTTTATCAGCATTAATATTATTCAGGATACAAGAGAAAAAAATAAATTTATTTTAAATAATACAAATTTGACATCGACTCAGAAGTTAATATTTTTAGGGATTTTATAGAATGATTAATGAATTGAGAAATGAAAATAAAATATTGAAATTTAAAATTATTTACATAATAAATAAAATTTTATGTAGATGATACGTATCATGATAAGTTTAAGAAAATAGTCTTCCTGGATTGTAATTATCTAGGTTAGAAGAGTTAAGAAAATAATGTCTATTTAAAATATATTTAAATGGCATAATAAGCTGTTAAAAATTGATTATTATTAATTATTATAGTATATTTCAGAAAGGTGTAGAGTAATAAAAGCTCATTAGGTATGCAAAGGGACTACAGAGTGACCCAACGAATATTTAAGCCACTTTCATAATTTGGCATTCATTTCATTGCAAAATTCTTTCTTTTCATCAAGTGCAGGTAGTACCACCCGGGTTTGAGTCAATTTATGGGTTTTGCCTATTGTTGTCCATTCACAAACACTGAAAATGGTGTGATAAAGGCGTGCGGGTAGGATATTCGTAAAAAGGAAATAATTTTATTTTAACAGAATTAAAATGAGGCATTATGTACATAGTATTAGCTACACTTATTTTTTATTAAACATTATAAAAAAAATACAAAATACAAAAAATACATTATACAGAAATTAAATTATAAAAAATCATAATATTTTTCGTCATCTGAGGAACTATCATCTCCTCTTGACGTTATAATTAACGGGTCGACGGTCCGATCGATCAGGTGGTCAAGATCCCACATTTTCTCCTTTTCTTTAATGACATGATGGACTGCTTTTCGCCAGTTCTCTGGTGTCACTTCCTTAATGGCTTACTCAAATAGTAGCTTAACGTGTTTCATTTTGAATGTCGTGTTGTGTCTTGCTACAAATCCTTTTACTTGCGCCCATATAAGTTCTATAGGATTTAGTTCGCAATAATATGGCGGTATGTGAACAGCACAGTTAAGTACACTATGTTTTTCTGCTATATTTTCCACGGCATATTTCATAAAACGATGTTTGTGTAAATTTGCTATAGCTAATAGTTCCTTCTTTATCAAATTATCTTCAGACTCAATACTTTTGATGGTTAACCAGTCGATAATTTGCTGTTTTCTCGAAGATGAAGTTGGAGTCATCTCTGTGCGTCGTGAATGATAGGTTGCGTTATCCATAACTACTACTGAATCAGCTGGAAGATATGTTATCATTTCACCAAAATAGTCCTCAAAAACATTCAAATTTATGTCCTCGTGATAATCTCCCGTATTGATCGACTGAAAGGTTAGCAAACCTTCTTTTAAAAATCCCTCTTCGCTTCCAATATGGATGATTATTAGTCTCTTCCCTTTACCTGAAGACACCTTAATACCCGTTGACAGGCCTTCCATGAAAGCTTGGCGAGCACTGGTTATATTTTTGTCTTGCCACAATTTTGGAACTATATAGCCTTCATTAATCCACGTCTCATCAAGATAAAAAATTTTCTTCTGCTCTCTTCTGTACTGCTTTATACTTCTCAAGTATTTTCGTCGCCAGCAAACAATTTCATCGCTTTCCAGTAAAAGTGATTTACGGTTATGCTTTTCCCAGACACAATCCATATTTTTTTAAATGGTTCATAAAAGTTTTTTTGTTATCAACAGAATACTGTCATCCTGGCCAAGCTCCATTTGAATCTTATCTAGTGTGAGTATTTCTTTTTTTAAATAAAAAGAGTGAACTTTTCTTTGAACTACACCTTTGGTTTCTTCATCAAGGACTTTTACTGGTCTGCCTGGACTTTTCTTGGGAGGTTCTACTTGACCTGCCGTCTTTCTCTCCCGCAATAATTTAAAAATGATGGACTTTCCAACTCCAGTCATTCGGAAACATCGGTCGACAGTTTCTTGTACAGTAAAAGTCGGGTAATCGTATTTTATGCAATCATGTACATTTAAAATAATAACTTTTTCACTTACTGATAGTGGAGAACTATTTGAACATCTTATTCTTGGTGTGAATGTCGCAATTTGATTACTAATTTTATATTACTGTGAACACTATATACGGCTTAACAGCAAATACTGATGCGTTAAACTAAACAAATATACTTATTAAGGTCATACACACACACGATATATGAAATTTATTCCACATTACCACCTATTTATATGATCAGCCAATGAGGCCAAAGCCAAACTCGGTACCTGTTAAATGGTACCTGTTAAACGCAAAACGTAACTTTATAATCTACTAATTAACTAATCCCTACACAATATTTCGATTTTCACACTTCAGGCTAGAAAATATACCTTTTCTAATCCTCTTACGCAATTACTTGAAATTTTAATTTTACAAACAATATTATTTTTTCTCTGAAATTTTTGGTTAGTTATCATAAATAATTTAATATGGCCGACACCGAAATTGAGCCGAACTGGACGAAATTTCCCATTTTATTACTCTACACCAGAGGTTCCCAAACTTTATTTTCTCATAGACCACTTTAAAAATTTTGCTGGTTCCGGTGGACCTCCTGCGGCTACATTTCTACCATATTTCCAAAACTCGACAAAAAATGTGAAGATTAGATCTTACTATGGAAATTTGCATTGCGGCTGACTTCCAACCAGGAATTAACAGTTTTCGAAAAAAAAGTGAGAATTGATTGGTTAATTAATTAATTGATTGTGCTGTGAGTGGATATCAAAAAAGTAACGTTGGACAATCAAAAAAGTGATTACATCTAACTTTACTTTTTTGGCATCTACTCACAGCACAAGAAACCAATCAATTCTCACTTATTTTATTTAGAAAACTACCGGACTTTATCAGTCAAGAAAAATAGTATATTTTCTTGTGTTGTATTTATTCAAATATGTAATTATTACACTATTAATTATTGTTGTTATCATATTACATTGTAAGGTTTACATTACATTGTAATATTATTATTATAACAGTCGTAATATAATTAAAACTAAACATTAGTAACGTAACGTTACTTCTATAAAAACGAAAAATTTTAGATCTTCACTATCGAAACCAGATAAATTTTCGTGGACCCCCGCTTACGAATTGTGAACCCCCATTTTTTTTGGACCCCTGGGGGTCCACCTGGACCACTTTGGGAATCACTGCTCTACACCTTTCTGAAATAGACTATAACTATTTTAAATAACTTCAAAAACTGAACTGTAGAAAATAAAACCTTCTCTTCCTCTATTCAGTGGGGTCAAAGTCAAAAATTAGTAAACAAGACCATTCAATGCCAATTTCCTGCTAAATGTATAATTTATTCTACATTTCTTTCAAGCTTACGTTTAGCAACAATCCTTATATGTTTAAACTATTTTTTTATAATATTACGATTTTTATTCGTCGTTTAAAAACTGGCTATGCACTTTTACACTGACTCTGGATTTGGTTGCCTTGCCGAGACAATAAAGGTATACCCCATCATTTAAACGTATGCCTCAGGCGAAATAAGAAAAAAATTATTATAAATATAAAAACATTGCAATTTATAAGATGATATTATAGTGTACGTGAAAATAATTAAAAGAGAATATTATGGCATATCGGACAAGTGTGTAACTATTTTTTATATTGGAATACACAGGGATCCAAGTTTAAAGGATACCCTGGGGCGGGTAGACCACGACGGCGTTAGAACTCTACGGGCAGCCATAACCCAAGCAATTCTAAGAACGACGGTTAAATGTACCAAAAGCCTCTTTGCAAAATCAAAGCGGCCATCAATACACCGTAGCGCCATCCCAGCGGAATTTACTCCAATATAAAAGGCAGTCACACTGATATAATCGAAAGGTAGACAACTAAATAAACCACGAAGTGCATCACAATCCAGTATAGGGAACGGTATTTGCGTTTTCACCGAAAACATCTTCCATTTTTCAGTCTTCTAAACATTTTTATGGCTAAAAACTTAAACGGATTGCGCGCATTCTAGTGGTTGCCAGCATTGATCTGTTTCTGGTCGTTTTACCGTCGTTCTTGGAATTGCTTGGGTTATGACTGCCCGTAGAGTCCTAACAAGGACGAAACGGCCGTCGTGGTCTACTCGCCCCAGGGTTTCAATTAAACTTGGATCCCTGTGAATTCTAATAAAAACATTATTCTCACCTAGCGTGCATGGTGTTAAATTTTTAGCAGCTGCTTGGTACACTATCTGTCCAACTTTTGAGGATCCAGTAAAAAATATATAGTCGAATCTTTCTTTGAGCAATTCGGTGGTTTCGTGGACTCCTCCGAGGTATACTTGAAAACATTCTTCGTCCAAGTAGTGGGTTAGAACGTCGAATAGAAGTTTATTGGTGGCTGGTGCCAATTCTGATGGTTTTAGAATAACTGTATTGCCACCTGCTAGTGCTCCTAAAAATGGGATATAGAGTAGCTATTTATAATAGAAGTGTGAAAAATGCATTTTTGAGCAAACTTACAGTAGTGTGAGAAGTTTAACTTTTTAGGCATGAGTAAAGGGCGGAATATATGCAAAATGCATATATACAGTATGTCTCCGTAAGTTAGAACCATATGAAAAACTTTTTTATTATTAATTCTACGAAAAAAAGTTATTCTTCATAAAAAGTTCTGCATTTTTCAAAACCTAAAATGCAACTATCAGATATTAAATTCTTCTAGGCGTATACGAGGTTTGTCCAAAAATATTAAATTTGCCCAAGAGCAAAATACCTTTATATTTGACAATATCGAAAATTGTTATTAAAAAAAATTATTGTAAATAAAATATGTAATTACACCCATTCAGGATAATTTTTTTTTGAAACATATGTAATGTACAATAACAATGCAAATTTTACTGTAGTTAGAATGTAATCTTGGATGCTCTGACATACAAATGAATTGTTAATAGCATGAAATGTTTTACAGCGACCGTCAAAACATGGAAAGGTTATCATGTCTTTAATAATTACAAGAGATAAATGTTCATTCATAATTAATTAATAATGCAGAAAAATTATTAAAAAATAACATAACCTATTTTTTTATCGTAATTGGGTGGAATTACATATTTGACAGTGGTTTTTAGTCCTGATGATCTTTTTTTAATAACAATTTTTGATATTGTCAAAAATAAAGGTACTTTGCTCTTGGGCAAAATTCATATTTTTTGACAAACCTCCTATACGCCTAGAATAATTTTATATCTGATGGTTGCATTTTAGGTTTTAGACCATGCAGAACTTTTTATGAAGAATAACTCTTTTTCGTAAAATTAATAATACACATGTTTTCCATATGGTTCCAACTTACGGAAACATACTGTATACACGGTGTCCCATATAAGAATGCACAGTACAGGGATCTCGTAAACCACAGGAGATACAGAGGTGGTTAAATTAGAGAAAAGTTGCGCTTTGCTAAACCCTTCAAAGTCACGATTTGAAATCTAAAAAAATCCGATTACCTCCGAAGATATTTGGAAAAAACCGAATTTTCTCGATTTCGTTTTTATTTTTTTCTGACTCTATTTAAAAAGATATGACAAAATGCATTTCACATTCTCATTGCCACTTTTTCTGCTCTACAAGCCGGTGTTCTTAAATTTTCAATCCGACGTTTCGTTTTTCCGCAACCATCATCAACTTTGTTTTTTTAAATAGTCGGAAAATTTAATTTTATGCTTAGTAAATTCTACCTTTTATTCTGAATTTAACGGTATATCACACTTAATATTTATAACATGTTTCGGACTTAAAAACTCATCATCAATATTATTTAATGATTATTACAAAGGAACGAAACGTCGGATCAAAAATTTTAAGTTTCAACTATTATAAGGGCAAGTAAGCAAAATATTAGCATCAAATAATTAATAGCGAGTTATTCCATTTATATCGTCTTGATTTATTTATTTATTTAGCGTATGGGGTTACAGTACGGTACAAATGACAGAAGTATGTAAAATACAAAATACAAGTTGGCATATTCGCACAAAAGTTCCGATGTGCTTCGTTAATGGGCACTGAGAAGCGCCATTTCCACTCGGTTGATCCATAGTTCGGGCATTTGTCTAAATAAATCATGGCGATATGTCAGTATTGCCGATAAATCGAAATTTTTACGTAAAGAAGTAAACTTAAATATAAACTTTTTCTTTTCTCTTGATGTGTTTTTTAATTATGGCACATTTTTCAAATGAAGAAAAATCGGACATGTTATGTTGTTATATTGAAAGCCATAAAAATTGTTTCGACACTGAAATGTGTGGTGTGGTATTTTAGGAACAAGGATTATCGGACCAATAATTTATGAAGGTACTTTAAATGCAGAAAGATATTTTCAGTTCTTGAATAACGATATTGAAGATTTTCTTGATAACATTCCTCTGGCAGAAAACAACAGTATTTGGTTTCAGCAAGATGGGGCACCTCCACATAATTCTCGAAACAACATTGAATATCTAACAGAACGTTTCCAGAACAATGTAATCGCCACTAATGGTCCTATAAGATGGCCTGCACGATCTCCCGACATCACTCCGTTGGATTTTTTCTTGTGGGGCTTTCTCAACGATGAAGTCTACTGGAAAACGTACGAGAATGTAGAAGCACTTGGAGCCGAGGTTCAAGCCGCTATTGCAAGGATAACTCCAATGATGCTAGAAAACGTAATGAATGAAATTGATTACCGTTGCTACGTTTGTTTAGAGAATGAGGGAGGACTTTTTGAACATTTGATTAAATAAGCTTGTTTAATGAACTTTTTGTAGCGCAAAATTAAAATATTTTGTTTTTTGATAATAACATTTTGTTTACTACTTACTTAATAAAAATAATAATAATATTGATAATGAGTTTTTAAGTCCGAAACATGTTATAAATATTAAGTGTGATATACCGTTGAATTCAGAATAAAAGGTAGAATTTACTAAGTATAAAATTAAATTTTCCGACTATTTAAAAAAACAAAGTTGATGATGGTCGCGGAAAAACGAAACGTCGGATTGAAAATTTAAGAACACCGGCTTGTAGAGCAGAAAAAGTGGCAATAAGAATGTGAAATGCATTTTGTCATATCTTTTTAAATAGAGTCAGAAAAAAATAAAAACGAAATCGGGAAAATTCGGTTTTTCCCAAATATCTTCGGAAGTAATCGGATTTTTTTAGATTTCGAATCGTGACTTTGAAGGGTTTAACAAAGCGCAACTTTTCTCTAATTTAACCATCTCTGTATCTCCTTTGGTTTACGAGATCCCTGTACTGTGCATTCTTATATGGGACACCGTGTATATTTTTAAATGAATATTTCCATACCTACTAATGGTCCTAAAGTTAGCAAGATGGGGTAATTCCAAGCTCCAATAATTAATACAACTCCATATGGATCATTATATACGTAAACTCCATCCAAAATATTTATAATTCTAAAACAGAAATTACTGTTCTTAAATCAAATTAAAAAAAAGATTCTCATATACAGGGTGCCACAAATTCGTATGCTTATATGAAGATCTTGAAAACAGTAAGAGATATAGTGGATTTCACCTTAGTTTTTAATGGCCGCCGCTGACACATGTCATTTATAACATTTCTTTTTACAGAACTTAAGGATTGGCCAGGGCCGGACTTAAAAATTATGTGTGAACATGGGTCAATTTATTTGTAGTTGTAATTATGGATGGAAACGAGAATTACCTAAGCAATTTTTAAGATATTTAAAAAAAAAAAACACTGAAGGGAAATGGAAATAGGATAGAATATCAGAAAAACAATTTCATTTAATTTTTATTCATAATATAATAAAGTGCTGTTATTTTGGTAAAAACACACTCTTAATTTAGTACAATAAAAAATATACAAGGGGCAGTCGTGAATCTAGTATCATCAATAATTAACTACGTTTTTTATTAAATAATTATTTTGTTTTTTAATTTGATTTTAGACCATGCAGTGTTAAGTTGAAAAAATCTATATTATATTTAATAGCTTATTGTTTACTTTTTTATTTTCTTATTCACGGGTAGATATTTTTTTCTTTAGACTAGGTTCTAAAGAGTTTGAAGTTTACAATAGGTCTAACTTTTCGTTGGTTTATAATAAAACAATAAAAGTTTGTAATGTTATCGAATTAGGTATTTTTTTTAATGAATAAAGAAAAAATAATGTAAGTAGATACTACAAAAAAAGATTTTTGTCCATGCGTTTGCAGAACAGATACCTCAAGCACTCTTCAATACAACTGTATGTAAAACTTATTTTAGCATAATGGTTCACTGTGGTTTTCAAATTTAATTTTGTTGCAAGTTCCCTATTATTTTTGGTCTTCATCTGACAAGCTGTCGATGTCGTCGTCACCGTGTGAGACATTAATAATTATTTACTTACTTTTGAATAAAAAGAAACACGTCACAGATACACACAGTCCGGCAGTTTAAAACCAAAAAGTCCAATACGCACAAAATATAAGCAAAATGCTGTCTGAAAAATACCAAAAACAATAACACGAACGATCAAGAATTAAAGACTCTAAGAATTAACAGCAGAATGCACGCGGTGCGCGGTGTGTCCCAAGTCCCAATGCGGCTCTGTGATATTTAAAGAACGCGACGAGACAATCGAATTAATGAAGTACGAAAAGAGATATGCGAGAGCAAATGCGTAAGACAAAGATGCACATACTAACTAACGGCATATACGAGCGATGCTGTGCTTTTGACGAGTTTGAGCTCATTGAAGGGCAACGTATTGAACTGTGTAGTGTGCATCTTCGTCATGTACATGTAACTATACGGTCAGTTATATATCCATCTCTTGTTAATCTAGCCAATGCCCGTGGCTGAAAGCCGTTTATAGAATTAGGGATTTTAAAATCACGTGTTGGCTAATATGTTTGACAAGAGAGACGTCAAAGCATTAAAAACTAAGGTGAAATCCACTATACGAAGATATTTTCGACCTTAATAAATTAGATAAAAGAAGTTATAAGTATTCCATATCCTTCGGAGATATCCGAGACGTAATTTTCAGTTTTGGTTTTAATTTTTTTGCGCCTTAATTTTTGACTTGAGGGAAACAAAAAAAAATACTTTCATGGTCGTTTTTTCTGTTCTACATGCGTTACTAGTTTTCAGAATTGACTTTTCGTAATTTATACCCGGTGACCAAATAAAAACGGCGCTCGGCTGTATCATAGAGACCGTTAACCTTACAGCTTTAGGAAAAAAATATTTTTACATTTAAATACTGCCAAGAGAAATTGCTGGAAAGTATTTTTAAGCTTGAGAGTCGTCCACTAGGGGGCTTAACAGACATGGTCAAATAGAAGATTAGGTTTGTCTCGTTAAGGATATAAGGAATAGAATATTTTTTTCTACCTACTACTTAATTTGAATCCATATCTACTATACGAAAATTAAAAAAAAATCTTTGAAAGTTACTGAAAATGTGTTAACGTAGCTTTGTAAGGTCTCTTACCGTTTGGAGGGTTTTTCTGGTCCAATCCATTTTTTAAGCTTCATCAGAGTATGTCGTAGATCATTTGCAACCAGCTCTATCTCCGATATATTAGTTTCCTGTCTGTGTTTTCTAAGGTCTTGGTACAGCGTTTCCTCAATTTCTACCTTGTGGTTCTCGAGAAACTTAAGTAGACCTAAAAACAAAAGATATTTTTTTATTTATTATAATTAAATTACAAAAAATATTTAAAAAAAATTACAAATTGAAACAAATAGTTGTTAAAAGCTGAAAAACTCATGCTTATAGAGGTACCTACGGAATCCAATTGACAAAACACAATGTGGGATGCAAGTCTTAATTAGTTTTCATTTATAAATGTTGTTGGTATATTTACTATCTAACTACCGTGCGAGCAAAAATTATTTGCATCAAAGAGGGCTTGGATTAAAAAACGTGAGGCTTGGTTTAGATCACAATGATATGTGGACGATATATCTAACCAAATCTAGGTTAAAATTTTGTAAAATTCATGCTATGACATGATATGCCAAACTAATAAGTAATAGAATAAGTAGACAAATACCAATTTATTTTTGTTGTTTACCAAATGAACAAAGTAAGAATACACAGAAAGAAAAAGAAAAATAATTACATAAATTGCTGAAATTGGCCACCGCCATGCTCCAAGCATAAATTCACACATCTCTTCATATTTTCGAAAGTGTTGACCAGCATCTTTGGAGAAATGTTACCAAATTCTTGGATAATCCTTTCTTGTAATTGTTCTAAATTTGCAACTGGTGTTTTAAAAGTAGTGTTCTTCAAATGAGGAAAAACGAAGTAATCCATAACCATTAAACAAGGTAATCTAGGTGGAAATTCAATGTCTCATCTAATATTTCCCTCATATGTTAAAGTTCCCATAAGAGAAATGCAATTTTCGCCAAATTACAGCGAATATTTCCCTCATATGTTAAAGTTCCCATAAGAGAAATGCAATTTTCGCAAAATTACAGCGAATATTTCCCTCATATGTTAAAGTTCCCATAAGAGAAATGCAATTTTCGCAAAATTACAGCGAATATTTCCCTCATATGTTAAAGTTCCCATAAGAGAAATGCAATTTTCGCAAAATTACAGCGAAAACAGCACTGCCAGAAATCGAAAATTGCATCGCAAGTTTATATTGTTGACGAAACGTCAAAGCGGGATTTTATTGTTAACAAACGTTAAAAAATTTAATATTCTGACAATTAACGTCATCTTATTGAGTGACAGCAGACAAAAAAGTAAATGTCAATGAATGTTTTCCTTTCATTTTGTCAAGAATTGTTAATAACTATCTCTTTGCATTGGGATAATCCGTGGCAACGTAATTTTTTTTGTTTTTTTGTAAACAACGCTATTGAACTTTTCCGTAGACGTAATTTTACTACAAAAATGTCTCGTTTTGTCGAAGAATCTATCCTCGAAATAGAGCAGAAAATAACAGAAGCCATTCCAAAGAATACTGCATCAAATCACGACTATATTTGGCGGCAGTTCATGTGTTTTTGCAAGGAAAGGGGGCACGTTCTTGATGAAAACACTAATGTTTCAAAACTGGCAGATATCTTGAAGGACTGGGCGTTTAATATGAAAAAGCAAAATGGTGCGGACTATAAAGATTATACTGTCAAAACTATGTGGAATGTTACCGCTAAATTGTTGATGAATAAGTATCACAGAGATTACAATATTATTTTCAACCCATTCAGTGACATTCAGTTCAAATCATCCCGTGATGCCAAAAATGCTAAGCGGAAACAACTACAGCAGGAGCCGGAGAAAAGAAAACAAAGCTCAGTTTATCTAAAGCACGACGAATTCATTAAAATAGTAGATACTTGCGACGAGGAAACCCCCGACGGTTTGCAAAAAAAGATGTTTTTTGTTTTATCCTACGAGCTGGTCTGGCGTGGAGGAGAAGGCCCAAGGTGTTTAACAAACTATCTTAAAGAAGAACTGCATCACGCGGGTCAGAAGACGGGACGAAAAGAGTACAATCCGCTTTTTACCAAGACTACTCAAGGAGGAGATAAGCCCTGCGCATCCTCGAAATGGTTGGTCAGGAATAAAGTAAACCCGAACATCTGCCCTATCCGACTATATAAGAAATTCATGCAGAAAAGGCAAGCAATAAAATGCAAACGACTTTTTCTTACCGTGAATCCTTTCTGGCAATCAGGAAAATGGTACAAAAGCATACCAGTTGGACGAAATTTGATGAATAAATGGACCTCTACACAAGCGGAAAAGTCAGGCCTCACCAATAAAAATATAAAACTGACGAATCATAGCTTACGAGCAACCGCCGTATCAAAACAAAACGCCGAACAAACCCGAACAAACTCTTGCAATTATAAAAAAACACATTTCATTCAAAAATTATCGGTAATTTTGATGCACTTGTGCACTTACCCCCGAAAACTGATCAATCGTCGAAAAAATTGCGTAAGTAGTTATCTAATAGTTTCGGCGGCTGTATGGGCGGTTGCACCGTCCTGTTGAAAATATTCAAAACGTAGTTCGTCGTCAAGTAATTGCTCCACAAATGGATTCAAAATATTGTCTCTATACCGCTGAGTTGTAACTAAGTCATGGAAAAAAAATAGGACCAACAATTCTTCTTCGGGAAACAGCTAACCAGACACCAATTTTTTGAGGGTGCAATGTGGACTCACAAAAAAATGGGGGATTTTCACTACTCCACATGCGTGCATTCTGAGAATTCACATAACCGGAGATATGGAACCGGGCTTCATCCGAAAAAATGTCAGGTCTAATAAATCATATCTTTAAAATAAATTTTGGGTAAGCCATTGAGAGTAATTCCTGCGTCTTTCAAAATCTGCGGCTTGTATTTCTTGGAATACTTGCGCTTTATAAGGAAATAAATTTAGCTGCTTCTTAAGAATAGTCCTGCATGTTCCATAAGATCTTCCCACTTTTTGGGACAGGCATCTTATACAATTTGTTGGCGTATTTTGCATTATTTCACGAACGTTTGCAACAAGTTCTTCTGTTCTTACAGATGGTCTTCCTGCTCCTTTTTTGTGTTGAATAGAACCTGTTTCCCTAAACACAGCCACGGTTCTTTTCAGGCAATGATAAAAATCCCCAGCAATAAAAGCAACGTTAGGAAAATGTTCATGCACAAACCCGGATTGTATTGCCACTCACAATTTACTCTAACCCCGTTTCGATAATACGCTTCAACCATGAATGTTTGGACTGTTCCGTAAAGCCCATTGTGTGAATTGTTCAAGAAATTGGAAAAAGTAGCGATGAATCAAATTACTTGTAACGACTGTCAAAGATGACGGAATAACTGATTGATTGTTAATTCAGGTAGTTACTGACACCCAACAGGTATTAAGCTCTACGGCTAAGCATTACGTCCCTAGATGCAAGGCCCTCTTTGATGCAAATAATTTTTTGCTCGCAGGGTAGAAAGTGAATATTAAATAAAGTGTAATAAGCAAAGCGCGAAAATTTAATGACAATGACGTTTTCTCAGGACCCGAGTGAGCACCTTGTTCATTTATAGCACACCGAGAAAAATGATCTAATACAACAGGTTTGTTAAGATATAGTTTATATTGATAGCTTAGTTTTTTATTAACCTATAATAAATAAATTGCTATAGTGTATGAAACTCGCTTTAGTGTTATATCAATTCCAGATTTGCTAGAACAGTGTTTTTATTGATAGTAATCAGACGTTGGTGGGGGTTCGTAGCGATCGGCAATCGCCGCGCGCCGTAGTATTTGTTTTAACTTATTTGTCACGCAGCTCACATCGTTGTTCGGAGTCTTGAGCCCGCGCAGACAGAGAGCGGTCAAACATTCCGAGTTCCGCGTTCAGAGTTCTGCGTTCTTTGTAATCAGTGGCGTTCTTAGTAACATCACAAATTGGCGGTAGTCAGACCGCGGCGGTCAATGAGAACTATGGCGTTCATGCGTTCTATTTACAAAAGGGCAAAGAACGCGTGAACTCGCCATGTCAGAAACAGAAAATAAAAAAAAATAAAATGCAGAACTATGAACGCGGAGCTCGAAATGCTTGACCGCTCTCTGTCTGCGCGGGCTCTATTGCTGTCCTGTCTGAATTTAAATTTAATTGGTCTTTGCAATACCTGTTTCAATTAATTTATTTTTACTTTGTATTTAAGTTTTTTTTAAACTTTGCATCTCGGATAAAGCAATAGAATATTCTTATTTTGCACAACCCATCATTTGTATTAGACTTTATAATCTATGGACGCATTTTACCATCTCAGTAAACCACCCAAGTAGCAATTATAGACACAAATTGGACACAAATTCTTTGCTGAGAAACGTTTCGAAACATTTTCGATTAAAATTATTTAGATTGTGTGGAGACACATGTGTTTCGAAACTTTTGCGACACATTTTCGAATTTAGTTACTAGAAACGATTAAGAACTGTTAGTTTTGAAATACTTTCCAAACTACAGTGTCGATACATTTAGGAAACGCACAAAAGAAAATTTTTCGAAACATTTTTATATAATATTATGAAATTGTGTTTAGACACATGTGCTCCCAAATTGTAGCGACACATTTTCGAATTAAGTGATTCAAAACAAATTGGTATTCTTCTGCTTTGAAATATTTACCAAACAGTGATATCCATTTGATTACGAAACTTGCGCAGAAAATAATTTTCGAAACTGCCAGAAACCTTTACACTACCGCACCCGGACAATTATTATAACCTCGATTATAACGATTATAACCTATAAATTGTACATTTTTGTTTTATTAATATGGGAAGAAAACAACAGTTTAAACATTCTTTGAGGTTTTACAAAAGTTTTATTAAACGTTCAACAAAGTACAAACCAATTTTGTAGGTTATATGTCACAGAAAGTGTAAAGTGGTAGTGTATACCGTGACGGTATACATAAGTTTTATGCTTCTAAGCTTAACCTTCCTCTTGACGGGACTGTGCATTTTTTATTTTAGCGACGTTTGTTTCGCATTGTTTCAGTACAATATCGAAACATTCTTCATGTTTCGACACATTTTCTATGAATTATAGCTACATGATTATCGAAACATTATAGAAACCAAATACTAGAAATTGTGTGTCGACTCCATTTTAGACCAGAATAATTCTCGCTTTCTGGCGGCCATTTTGACAAATTCATTTTTATATTATTAAAATGGACTTTAATTAACTTCCTGCATCATTTGAAATGTAAAAAAGTGGTTACATTAGTTCCATTTTGCTAGCTTAATCAATTGAACGAAGAATTAAGTAAAATTTTAAAAATATTTAAGATTTTATTTTTTGACAAAGTATTTATTTTGTGTGTAAATGTCAATATGCCGGGAGCGTCTTAAGAATATAAAGCTAAATTACTAAATTGCACGATAAAATTTAATTCGTCAACGATTTTTGGATCTCCTCTGCAATAAACCATACGAAAAAAATGTATCACTTATAGAAAATACTCTGGTGACAAATTCATTATGGCGAAACTATGCTGTCATCATATTGTTTACTTTCTTTTATTTAACAACCTGCAGAGAGATACATATTATATATCTAATTATTTGTTTCAATAATGTTTCCATTTTGACAATTTACAAGTCCAACACTCAGCGCCCTCTTTGTAAAATAAACTCTCACTCGACACATTTATGGAAACATGTTCCAAACATTTCTGAAAAATTTTCGAAACATTTTCGATTAAAGTTTCGATTTTGCGTCGAAACAGCGAAAGTCACCAACCACTTGGAAACACGTGCTAATGCGCCATTTAAAATGTATACGTTTCGAAAATATTTCCATACATGTTGCCAACAATTTCCAATTTGTGTCGGAAACAGAAACAATAGTTTAGACACATTTACCGTAATGTGTCTAAAAATGCTACTTGGGCATGTTTCATAATAGATAACCATTTGTAATGTTAAACGACAAGAACATAAACACACTAGAAGCTATTTAAATTTTTTGAGAACCACAGTACTAATTTTTAGTGGTAAGTATATGCTTTATTAACCGTAGCAAGCAAACACTATTATGATTAATGTCAAGTTTCATTACATTCTACGCAGCTACGCCACTGACATAAATCGGCCAGAAATTTCCCGTCTCAAAAAGAGTATGATGCGTTTTTGGAATTTGTGGTAAACAATAGGCAGATCCGTTGGAGCTTTATTTTTATTTTTTAGTAAATTTAAATTAATTAAAAATTTCATACTGAATTTCAAAAAAAAAATGTTTCATCCCATGATGCCTTTAACCCTAAATAAACCACTTATTTCAGATTTCATTAACAGTATAAAAATAATAATTAAAAATTTGAAAAAACGCGCTTGTATTTTACTTGCTCACATGCATCCGTCTTTATGTAAATCAAGCCTAAGAAAAATCATAACCTTTACCACCGGTAAGTCAAATTGATTGAATTAATTTACGACGTACCGCAAATATGGAGAATAAGACGTAAAGGTCAGCGTTATAACATTATTTGTAATTTTTACCTGAAGAAAAAATATACAGTGACCGGCAGAAAGTACAGGGTTTTTCCGTATATTTTGGAGCACCCCTGGAGCTTTTATTTGAAGACCTAGAAAAAACTTTAAATTATTAAAGTTGCATGATTTCTCCTGAACTGCTAGAATTTGTTATCGGACAAAACAAATGAACATAGTAAATTTGTTTAATAATGCCAATGTCGATTTTTTTAAATGTATTATATTAACTTTTTTTTAACTCCTCACTCTTTTCTGATTCCAAATATGTATATATGTTGTATGTTTGTTTCATAAATTATTATCATTATTTATATTAATTATTGTGACTGAATAAGCATTATGTTCTAGCATGTTTTCCTCACACCAATATAGATTTTGTAATCCGCAATATTTTGAAATGAAATTTTTTCTAAGGGACTAAAGTAAACATATAACATATATACATATTTGGAATCAGAAAAGAGTGAGGAGTTAAAAAAAAATTAATATACAAGGTGTTCCATTTAAAAAAATCGACATTGGCATTATTAAACAAATTTACTATGTTCATTTGTTTTGTCCGATAACAAATTCTGGCAGATCAGGGGAAATCATGCAAATTTAAAGTTTTCTCTAGGTCTTCAAATAAAAGCTCCAGGGGTGCTCCAAAATATACGGAAAAACCCTGTACGCACCAAATGGGATTTTTTGAAAAATTTTAAAACTTACCAAATTTTTTTGGCGGTGGAAAAGTTCTGCCTGTTCTTAAACAAAAAAGAGCATAGACAAGACTAGTAAATATTCCGCTGTATATGAGAGAGAGGTGAGAACGTAAAATTTGCTCAAGAATAAAGTACCCTTATTTTTCACTGTAGAAATTTTTTTATTAGGAAATGTTGTTTGCACTTAAAAGTTATCCATAAATACCATATTTCAGCTTGATAGCACAAAAAAAACGTTTTTACTTTTTAAAAACTTTTTTTGACGCCCCCACGTATAAAGAATCAATAGAAGCTATGCAACCTAAAAATTCAATTATTTAACAGTAATTTGTTTAAATACGCGAGAACTGGACGTTTAATAAAATAACGTCAAAAATAATCTAACTTTTCTGGTGCACACCGTACATTATTCTATAGATAAGCGGAATAGCTTTATGCAAAACAAATGAGGGTTTACTTCATACATTTAACAATATTTTGCCGTTCCCAATTTTTCAAAAACTCCTAAACCCATTGGTTCATGAATTAAAGTTTAAACCCTTAAAATAAAATTCGTTTTATTTAAGTCTAGTTGACATAAAGAATATTTATATTTGTGCTACCAAGCTGAAATTTGGTATTTATAAATAACTTTTAAGTGCAAACATTTCCTAATAAAAAAATTTTCCACAGTGAAAAATAAGGGCAATTTATTCTTGAGTGAATTTAACGTTTTCACCTCTCCCTCGTATACGGCGCAATATTTACTAGTTTTGTCTATGGATAACTATAGGGTAGGAGGCCGATCGACAATGGCAGCATTTTCAAATTCTGTCCCGGTTTTTTGGTTAGTTCACTATTGGCCGATTGATGGCTCTCGCGTCCGAAGTGGGCTGATGTTGTCTCCTTCATCTTCGTTTTTAATATGGAAAACTAGATCCTCCATAGTTTTTAACTTTTACTTTTGACAATTGACATTTTATTTTTCGAAATAACAAATAACGTTGTATTGTAATTAATTTCCATATTTATAATGAATAATCGTACAATTTATAAAAGTAGAGTTTGCTTTGTGTCGGGGTGTAAGACAGGATCTTCTTCAGAGATGAAACGCAGCCAAATAAGTCTCTTTCTAGCTCCAAAGGTAAAACCCTCTAGCTAGAATGTTCCTGTATTTTAAAAACGAAGCATCGTTGGAACTTTATACAGGCCAAGTTTACAATAAGTATAACAAAGTAAGTGTAAATTCATATCAAAGTCCTTATTCGTTCCTTAAAGAACTAATTTAAATAAAAGTAGTTATCGCGTCCATAAGAAACCATTTATTTGATAGCCCACTTCGAACACGAGCGCCATCTTATAGCAACTCATAAAGCTGAATTACCGATGCTAATTTGGGACCGAATCCAATGCATTGCGATCGGCCTCCTACCTCAAGTCCTCCATAGTTTTGTCTATGCTCTTTTTTGTTTAGGGACATGCAGAACTTTTCCACCGCCAAAAAAATTTGGTGAGTTTTGAAATAAAAAAAAAACGCCTTTGGTGCGTACTTTCTGCCGGTCACTGTGTATTTTTTTTTACTTTTATCACATAAAGAAAAGCATTTTATTTGGTTCAACACTTGCTAATCGACTTTATCTTTTTTTATTTACCAAAAAGTGATTAACGACGTCAAAGAAAATAACAAACCTAAAAGCTTTTGCTGCCGTTCAGAAAATTTAGCACTTATAATTAAGCAAAAAGGCAATTAGCTGTTGCTAGAGTAAGCCCGAACAAGAATTAGGAAAAAGCGGGAAACAATACCCGGCAAAATTTAAAAGTTAATCGGTGACGTCTAATGGCTTATGAAGGGAATCCAATTTCCTTTAAAATAAATTAGATCGAATTATTGCGTACTTTCCATTTTAGATCCATGCAATAATTTTAAAAGAACGTAATGGATACTATATTAGAAGTCAATGATTCGTATTTTTAAAAAGATTACTAGCTTCGTTGCATCAGCTCAGATGAGAAAGCAGCAGATGTAAATGGATGATTTTCCTGGCATGTACAGGGTGTCCCACATAAGATCCTCTATCCCCTTATCTCGAAAGATATTCGATTTTTGAAAAAAAAGTTAAATACAAAGTGTTATTGTTTTAAGGGAACTTTTATATTATATACCTTTAACGTATACAGGGTGCTCAGTTTTTCATGGTCAGGAATCAACTCTTAAAAATTAAATGGGACACCCTGTATATTATTTGGGATATGGATTCCTCATAAAAAATAAGGGTGACTTTTAATAAGATATTATATAGCTAACTCTCGTGGTTTAGGATTTAATAGCCGTTTTATTTATTTTTTTTGGTAAAAACGTATTTATTTAAGGTAGTAGGAAAAAATATAAGTATATCATATTTGGTGAAACTGCCATTTTAATATTAAAGACAATACCACAATATATAATTATGCTTGTTTACTTTGGCTACAAATTATACAGGGTGATGTCAGAAATTTATCCGATCGGGATATATAAAATCATCTGTAAGTCGATAATTTGAAATGAAACACCCTGTATATCATTGCAGATTTCGATTGTTCACAAAGAATTAAGGTAACTTTGTATAAAATTGCCTATACCCATCTCTAGCCGTCTAGAAAATATTCGCTCTTAAACATTTTTTATGCATTAAAAAATACCTTTCGCTTAAATTTAATGAGGAAATACATTACAAATATTTTTTTAACGAGCTGCCTGTAGTAGATTTTCAACAATATACTGTAGTTTATAATTTTAACTAACATATCTGTATTTTCTGAGAAAATAATCCTCCCCAATAATCGGTAAAATAAAATACCTATGCTATGCTCGATATAACAATAATATTTAATCTTTTATTTCAACGACTAACGATATATTAACAAATAAAGAAATGCTTTAACATTTAACAATATGATAAGTTTTGTGAACTATTAAGTAAGTAGCAAGAAGTTAAGTTAATAGTGAACATTTAATTACAAATTAATTAATATGTGAAAACAAAGAAAACAAATACATATAAGGAAAGAACCAATAAACTATACCTAATACAAAACGGAAAATTAAAGTAAATGTGCTATATGGCCTACATTTTTGGCAATACAAGTTGTGTAGATGACTTCTAGTTTTCTTAGGGCGTCTCTTACTGCAGCACTTTTATTGGTATTTTGAATTTCTTCCCTTATTCGATTCCTAAGCTCATTAACATCTTGAGGTTTATTTTTATAGACTTTATCCTTTAATGTTCCCCACAGGAAATAGTCCAGGGGAGTCAAATCTGGACTCCGCGGAGGCCAACGAATATTTCCATTTCGCCCTATGACTTCTGCATAGTTTTCATTTAAATAATTACTTAATGTTAGTTAAAATTATAAACGACAGTATATTGTTGAAAATCTACTACAGTCAGCTCCTTAAAAAAATATTTGTAACGTATTTCCTCATTTAATTTAAAGGAAAGGTATTTTTTAATGCATAAAAAATGTTTAAGAGCGAATATTTTCTAGACGGCTAGAGATGGGTATAGGCAATTTTATACAAAGTTACCTTAATTTTTTGTGAACAATCGAAATCGGCAATGATATACAGGGTGTTTCATTTCAAATTATCGATTTACAGATGATTTTATATATCCCGATCGGATAAATTTCTGACATCACCCTGTATAATTTGTAGCCAAAGTAAACAAGCATAATTATATATTGTGGTATTGTCTTTAATATTAAAATGGCAGTTTCACCAAATATGATATACTTATATTTTTTCCTACTACCTTAAATAAATACGTTTTTACCAAAAAAATGAATAAAACGGCTATTAAATACTAAACCACGAGAGTTAGCTATATAATATCTTATTAAAAGCCACCCTTATCTTTTATGAGGAATCCATATCCCAAATAATATACAGGGTGTCCCATTTAATTTTTAAGAGTTGATTCCTGACCATGAAAAACTGAGCACCCTGTATACGTGAAAGGTATATAATATAAAAGTTTCCTTAAAATAATAACACTTTGTATCTAACTAACTAATTAATAATACTAAGAAATGGTACGAATATCTTTCGAGATAAGGGGATAGAGGATCTTATGTGGGACACCCTGTACACGATACAGGATGGTCCACATAAGATTACCCCTTGGTACTATTACTATTACTATTAATAAAGAAGATAAACCCACTTGGTGATCCAATTTCATACTACGTTGAGTATTACGTTACTGGGAAAAACAAATAGTGTTGGTCAGTTATGGAAACGCATTGTTTTAGAGTGGTTTTTAGTAATGTTTAGTACCTACATTTTCTTATTTTTTATTGAAACATTGATATATATTAAATTTTCTATCATCATTATAATAGTGTACCGGATATTTTCTTTATGATTTAGTGTAGGAGTTAAGATCTACACTAGGATATAAGGATATAGGTGTAACAGGATCATGGTACACCCCCCGTATCTCCGTTAGTTTTAAAGGTAATTGATTGAAATTTGGGATATCCCATATACATAATAAACGGCACTTTTTGACCTACAGACGAATTTTTTTTCACTTCCGACGAGTGAAAAAAAAAATCATTTGAAGGTCAAAAAGTGCCGCTTATTATGTATATGGAATATCCCAAATTTCAATCAATTACCTTTAAAACTAATGGAGATACGGGGGGTGTACCTTGATCCTGTTACACCCGGTATAGATGAAATAAAATCTTTTTGAAAGTTTATCAGGGTTTCAAGTTTTAAAAACTAGCAATAAACGATTTTGAATACTATAAAGTATTTTAATGTAAAAGAGAAATACTAACATAAAGAGTTTAAAAAGTAGGGTTGTGTTTGTTAAAGAAAACAACTATTAAACAATATAAAACAATAAAAAAATATTTACGTTTTGTTTTAAACTGAAAAAATTTTTTTTTTTTTTCAATTGTGGTAAAAAGTTAAATGCTTATTCACTATCAATCAATAGTACTTATATATCCCTACACTGAGGAAAATAATCTAATACCACGAATTTGCTAAGACATAGTTAGTATTGATAGCTTATTTTTTATTAACCCATATTAAATAAATTGCTAGGGTATCAAATCCGCTTTAGTGTTATATCAGTTCCGGATTTGCTAGAACAGTGTTTTTATTGGTAGCAATCAGTTCCATTAGAAGCACAGTCATGTTGAATAATGAACTACTTTTAATACAGCAATTTTGTTAAGAAATAAATTGTATCTTCTTAATGCGACGCATTTCGTTCCCAGTAAAGCGCTTTCTCTACAATTAAGAAAGCAAGACAGCGTCCCAAAAAACGAATTGTATCCGTTGGAACCTATAATCAACAAGATGTTGTTCAGGATTCGTAGCGATCGGTAATCGCCGCGCGCCGTAGTATTAGTATTTGTTGCGCAGGTCTCATCGTTGTTCGGAGTCTTCTAGCTATCATGTCTGAATTTGAATTTTATTGATCCGTTACAATTAATTTATTTTTGCTTCGTATTTAAGTTTTTTAAACTTTGCATGTCAGAAAAAGCAATAGAAAAATCTTATTTTCTACAACCCATCATTAGTAATTGACTTTATAATCTACTAGCGTGTACCCGGCATGCGTTGCAACCCGCTGGTATAAATACAAACTCGAACAAACCCGATATATTAGTACCCGGCATGCCACTTTCTGAAATTGCACCCGTGCGAAGCCGGGGCGGGTCGCTAGTTATACATAAAAACCTTCCCCTTGAATCACTCTATCTATTAAAAAAATTCACAGATCTTGCATCTTACGCAAGTATCATAGGCGTATTGAAAATGCCTACCATATACAGTGGCGAGAAGGAAACCATTATGACACAGCACATATTACTCATATCTGTGAGATGTAACGTGCCGCTATCACGCGTTATTATAACGGCATGGATGCTCCGATTTAGTTTGAAATAATAATTAAATTATTATACTTAGAAATTTGTAAATTATACTTAGAAATGTGTAAATTATATTTAGAAATGTGTAAATTTGACTGTTTTCTTAAAATAAAAAATATAGGATAATCTGTATATTAGTACATATTGAAGAGAGCTCAAAACCACCTTTTCACAAATAGCGACAAAATTATTTCTTTAGCTATACACAGCCATTTACCTGCTGGTCCTTGTACTCTTTGTTCATGAAATATCTAAATCTTAAGTCGACTATGAAATGTTTTGGATTGGTATATGTAGCATAGCATTCTCCCCCGACTTTCTGTGTAATACGCCAAGACCGCCGCGCTATTTCGCTTTGTTTCAGCGACATTCCCTGTTTATTTTTTTCCAATTTTATCGAAATTAAAGCAATCAAAAATGCGGTTACCATGATATCGCCTAATATGGACACCTGAAAATTTTAAAAATTACGAAAAGGTTATCTGCTATCAATGAAATTTAGACAAATAAAATCTATTTGCACTGTCGTAGATTACATTTTTAATGATACACGTTCGATATAAACTTTGTTAATAAAACTTGTGCAATTAAACCACTCGGCTAACGCCTCGTGGTTTAACGTTGCACACGTTTCATTATAGTGTTCATCGAACTAGTATCATTAATAACTATCTACTAACTGTTCTCAGGCTTCTACTGTTCTCTTTCCCGGCCATATTATTATCTTAATATTAACAAATATAATAATAAATGCCGAAACCCAAAACAAAACAATATTAATACTCAGCAGATGATGTCATCGATCCTGTGCTGCTCGGATGTTTGTTTAGACTTCAACGCCGTGTTATTTAAGTGCATGTCGCATGTCGCGTTCATTTTTCATGAAATATATCCATATATATATACGCACCCAGTAGTATTTTCAATACTAAAAACCGATTCAAAATCCGTTGCGTAGTTTTAAAGATTTAAGCGGACATAAAAGGGGACAGACGGGCGACAGCGACTTTGTTTTATACTATGTTAAGATGGACGAATTTTACCATGTTCCATAACAGATAATAATATGCAAAACGATAAGAACAATATCACACTAGAAGCTATTTAAATTTTTGAGAACGACAGTACTGATTTTTAGTGGTAAGTATATGCTTTATTCACCGTAACAAACAAATATTATTTTGATTAATGTCAAGTTTCATTAACATGCCAGTCGGAACTAATACAGAATGCAAAAGCAGATTACACCCCCAATAGAACTTGATAATTACTGTGAGTATTCAGAGCAATAGTGGCTATAAACCTTTCTTAGCTTTAACTCCTATTTCCTATTGGCTAAATTACCGTGATAGTATCACTACACAACGGTCTAGCAATTTTCGTTGTCTTATAATGGGAAAGCGCGTTGCTGTCACATATAGTATTAAACAATTGTATAAAAAGTATGTGAATTCTTATAAGGAATAGAAGGCTTTTTTCTCAGTCTTGTTCTTATTGTTTAAAATTGCATATGATTATCTGTTATGCAATATGGTTTACTGAGATAGTTAAATTCGTCCATAGATTATAAAGTCCAATACTAATAATAGGTTGTGCGAAATAAGAATCTTCGATTGCTTTATCTGACATGCAAAGTTTTAAAAACTTAATACAAAGTAAAAATAAATTAATTAAAACAGGTATAGGTACAATCAATGGAATTCAAATTTAGACAGAACAGCTAGAAGACTCCGAACAACGATGTGACCTGGGCAACAAATACGTTGAAAGTAATGCAAACACTGTTCTAGCAAATCTGAAATCGATATAACACTAGAGTGGTTTTGATACAATAGCAATTTATTTAATATGGGTTAATACAAAATAAGCTAACAATACAAACTAGGTCTTAGTAAACCTATTGTATCAGATCATTTTCCTCAGTGTAGTTTTTATATCAGGACACGATAATAAGTAATTTTCATGACACTCCGTAGGTAGACATCTGCGTAAGAGATAAAATTGAAGTTAACGATCATCGATTTGAAATTTCCGAAAATTACAAACTGAAAAAAATCAATAATTTTGTTAATGATTTACTTTATAGAAAAACAAATCTTTATTTTAATAATAACGTTATTTTACTTAAGCAATACAGTTTTTGTGTATTGGCAGTTGTGAATTCGTTAATTTGGATTTATCATAATAAAACAACTTAAAAATACTGCACGTAATACTGTTAGTTAAGTATACCTACTATTTCGTTAAAGTTGTTTTTGGATAGGTATGCCAAAAATATTATTAGAGAAAGTTTCGAGCAATCATCTTAAATTATAATAAAATTGCTATTTAAATGACCACGAAACAATTTTAATGTTCCATATAGTGTGAAATTTCAAATTATATTATAAAATATTACCTGTTCCTAATTCTATAGAAATATTAACAAAAAGCTTAAAATGATATACACCTAATTATTGTTATAATTAACAGTCAAATAAATTGGAATTATTATTTATTTATATAATTGAGGTATTAAATTCTCTGAATGACAAAATAATATATAATTACCTATTGAATTCAATATTGGTCAACCTTTTTTTAAAAATATTATTTATTATTTGTAAAATTTAAGTATGTAGTTAATATTCCTAAAACCAGTAAATTGACAAGGACTAGGAAGATTGTTTGTTTTCCCATAACTTCTAATGTCAAAAATAATTACCTATTTTCACTATCCATTTTTTTCCACAACAGCGACATGCCCATCGACCTCAGCTTACATTTAAATTAATTAATTATACCCGTATGGTTTTGGACAACCTGTAAAGTATTTAAACCTTATATAACTTGAATCCAAATGCACCTCATCACTCTATAAGACCCAGTTCTCACGGGCGTAAATATGACAGCGTAAGTGAGACGTAACATTTTAAAAAGTTTTTAATTAGTTACAGCCTATTTCTTTTATACATATTTATTTATGGCTCTGGAAATAGTCTATTTCTCCTTGGTAACACAATGATATGAAAGGAAATGAAAAGTCTTTCTTTGCATCACTGAATTATTTATACAATTACTTGGCGGGAAAAGGGGAGGGGGGGAGGCGACGATAGAAATCGTCAGTCGTAAACTTTTGGTTTGGACGTGGCTATACAGGGTTTTAATGAATGTCACGTAAAAATTCATATATTGATATACAGGGTATAAAAAAATATAACACGCTGTGCCAGGTGGTCAAATAAGCGGGGACGTCGGCTTTATCTCGGAAACCATTAATCGTACAACTTTCGGAAAGATTTTTTTATGAGTAAAGTGGTCAAGAGAAATTGCTGGAAATTACTTTTAAGTTCCTCATTTCGCCGCAAGGGGGCACAATTAAAAATTGTTTTTTTAATTCTAAATTTCTCCGAAAATTCCCATATTAAGGTATAACTCTGATTATATCATTGGAAAGCTTAGACAATTCTGCATCATTTTGGTTTAAGGCTCATTGGCGTACCGACCTTGATAAGAGTGGGAGAAGCTATTGAAAGTATAAACATTAAAATCGCCGTAACTTCTAAACGACTTATCCGATTTTACTAAATTTAAGCTTTTTAGGATGAAAAATAAGGGACTGGCCACATGATCTATTTTGGCTATAGTGAGCCCATTACATAATCCGTGACCCCTCATCATGGGCCCCATAGAGCCAAATTCGGGCGGGGAGGAGGAAGGTAACCAGAAAAAAACTTGGCCTTGGTACGCAGAATCAAAACCTTCTATCGAAAGGGACTCCTAAAAAATACCCAGGATCTAGGGGGTACCACCCCTGCCCCCTTTTGGGCACAATATATATATCATAATTTCTTGTTTTGCATACATTAAATAAATCTGTCGATCGCCTTAGATTTTGCAAAAAACTGTTTTGTCTTGCACTATTTAAATAAGTACCTATAGTACGCTCATACCAAATGCGGGGCTCCTCTGAAACTGGGGCGCTAGGCCCGAATCAATTGGGAAAATAGACCCTGACTGGTCAATCAACTTCTATTCTTTTTACCACCAATCAATAATTAGATAGAAAGTAATCACTTTTTTGCACCAAAATAAATATAATATAGCCTCATTAAGCAATTGAGAATTGAACTGTGTCCCAACAAAAAGCAGATGATGATGATTTCTATAATCGAAACCTGCCCCTCGCCCCCCCCAAATAATTAAATAAATAAAGCAGTGGTGCAAAGGTAGAGTCTTCCTTTATCTATATTAACAGAAAAAAATAATTTTATAAGGTGAAACTAATAACAAAAACATTGACCAGCAAAGTCATGTTAAACGACTTTTTAAATGTCAATATCTTGGCATCCACCAACTCCTGCAACATAATTATTTGTCAGGAGGATGTAGCAACACTTTCGTTATAAAGAGATTCAGAGATACCAAGGTAAATCGATTGATTCAACGGAACCAACATAAGGCTTTAATTCTTTTACATGACTTTTTCGGTTTTTGATTCACCCAGATTTTTAAAATCATTGACAAAGAATGAGAGTTTCTAATACACAACGGATAGAATATTTTTAGGGCAAAGTTTAGATGAGAATTAATTTGGATTACCAGGCAAAACTTTATTTGGACTCCAAACGTATAACCAATATGAGAACTAACCAACTTTTTCCAGGGGTTATACAACTTTGCATTTTTTTTTATGAGCTGGGTGAAGTTTTTGACTTATATCGTATAATATAAAGCGAAATTCAGTTCACCTGAATATGATACAGGTAATTAACAAATTGTTTTAGTATAGCCTTGAAAAATTTCGAATTTGAATAATGGCTTAACGGTTTTTTCTTGGTTATCAGAAACTACCTAAATGAGGGAAACAGTAAAGTCGATTGAAAAGATTTTTAGATAGAAATTTAAAAATTACGATGAGCATGTCGAATTATTTTTAAATAAAATATGTTGTACCGTGCGAGCAAAAATTATTTGCATCAAAGATGGCCTTGCATCTAAGGACGTAATGCTTAGCCGTAAACCTTAAAACCTGTTGGGTGTCAGTAACTACCTGAATTAACAATCAATCAGTTATTCCGTCATCTTTGACAGTCGTTACAAATAATTTGATTCATCGCTAATTTTTCCAATTTCTTGAACAATTCACACAATGGGCTTTACGGAACAGCACAAAACATTCATGGTTGAAGCGTATTTTCGAAACGGGGTTAGAGTAAATGGTGAGTGGCAATACAATCCGGGTTTGTGCATGGAGGATTTTCACGAACATTTTCCTAACGTTGCTTTTATTGCTGGGGATTTTGCAGGACATGCAGGACTATTCTTAAGAAGCAGCTAAATTTATTTCCTTATAAAGTGCAAGTATTCCAAGAAATGCAAGCCGCAGATTTTGAAAAACGCAGGAATTATTCTCAATGGTTTACCCAAAATTTATTGGAAAGAAATAATTTATTAGACCTGACATTTTTTTTCGTATGAAGCCCCACCTCTCCGGTTATGTGAATTCTCAGAATACACGCATGTAGAGTAGTGACAATCCCCATTTTTTTGTATTTTGTAGAATCCATCTTGCACCCTCAAAGAATTGGTGTCTGGTTAGCTGTTTCCCGAAGAAGAATTGTTGGTCCTATTTTTTTCCATAACGCAGTTACAGCACAGCGGTATAGAGACAATATTTTGAATCCATTTGTGGAGCAATTACTTGACAACGAACTACGTTTTGGATATTTTCAACAGGACGGTGCAACCGCCCATACAGCCGCCTAAACTATTACCTACTTACGCTATTTTTTCGACGACAGATTGATCAGTTTTCGATCAGACATTGAATTCCCACCTAGATCACCTTGTTTAACGGTTATAGATTACTTCGTTTTTCCTCATTTAAAGAACACTATTTTTAAAACACCAGTTGCAAATTTAGAACAATAAAATTACAAGAAAGGATTATCCAAGAATGCTGGTCATCATTTTCGAAAATATGAAGAGACGTGTGAACATGCTTGGAGCATGGCGGTGGCCAATTTCAGCAATTTATGTAATTTTTTTTTTCTTTCTGATTCTTACTTTGTTAATTTTGTAAACAACAAATAGTTATTTGTTTCACTAGGCAGAAAATCACAAGATTTGGCTTGGCTTGGCTGGTTTTCTAGCCTCGGCTGCGCCTCGTCTATGAAACACCAGCCGCGGCATTAAATCTGCTTTTCTGCCTAGTAAAACATATAATTTTTTCTCCAAATTTGTTCCAATTTCACGCAAAATCGTATTTTTTATATTTATGTATGTTATTTATGACATTTATTGAATTGTTGTGTTTACTTGTCATTTTAAATTTTAATTTTTAATGACACCTGACAGGCTCAAAAGGTGTATTTTTTCTGCCTAGGCATAAAAAGTCCACTTTTTCTGACTAGGCAGACAAAATACACCTTTTGAGCCTGTCAGGTGTCATTAAAAGACCGCTTTTAATGTCATTTGGAGAAAAAATAAATTTGTACTTATTTGTCTACTTATTTTATTACTCATTAGTTTGGCATACCATGTCATAATATTATGAATTTGACAAAATTTTAACCTAGGTTTAGTAAGATATATCGTCCCCATATTATTGTGATCTAAACCAAGCCCTACGTTTTTTAATCCAAGCCCTCTTTGATGCAAATAATTTTTGCTCGCAAGGTATTTAAAAACACATGGCATTATTGTATGGTGTTAGGGTTGTTCATAGCGTTTTCCATTGGTAAGTTTAGTGCATGTCAAACGTGTTTCTATGTTTTACGAATGAATAACGCCGTAACTTGTAATCTATCGTACATTGAGTTCGATGTTTTAATTGTAAATGAAATTATCGTTGTATTTTTGCAAGCCATTATTATGCTAATAAACCATTAAGACTCCCGTTTAAAATATGGTGAATACGATGGTAAGAGACCTTTGCCCAGTCCTGTCTCTATCGCTAATATCTTAAAGTAAAATAGACCAGACTTCCACAGGGTGCCATAAATGACAGGTGACTTAGCCACGATGCGGCGTGTTCTTGGACAAATTTAACTTTAGGGTAGGTTATCAAGGTGACCCCACATGGATCCGAAAGATGTCAAGGGTGAGCTAGGCTACACCACACTTAGACCACAATTGACCGATTGTACATCCTTGAGGGGATTATTTAATATAAAAGGTGACCCCATTTTAAATTTCAAAAAATAAGAAGGCGTAAATGTATCGACGAAGCAAAAAAAAATTATAAAGTTGTCATTATATTGTCAAGACAGTTAATTTTAACCAATAAATTCCAAAAAAAGTTAAAGAATTGGGGGTAAGTGGAGATAAAATAGTATTTTTACACTTATTATAAAATTATCGACTTTTTAAATGATCAAAAATAAATTCGTATACTTTCCTGATCATCCACCAAGTTATTTTAATCGAAATCGCTTTGCACGACTTACCCCTCAGTTGCTTCTCCCTAAACTCCAAAGTTCTGGTTCTTCCAGTCTTGAAAGCCTTCCTGGCAATGCTCACGCTCTCCTTTACACTTTTCTTTGACATCATTCCATGGACCTCTATGTCTATAACAGATTCTAAATGATCTTTACAGTCTCCAATAACCCCATTTTCTTTACCGTCTATTTTATCACTATTATTGCAATTAAAACTATCTAGATTTAGTTCTCTCATATTTTGATTTAATTGTTTTTTAGGTTTGTTATGATCGTCACCGCTTGCTTTACGATTTAACATTTCTTTGCCACTACTCTTGTTGCCTAAATCTTCAAACTTGCTGTTTACAACGTTTGTTGCAGTATGTATTCCATTTCCTTTTTTGTTTATGCTTCCGTTGCTTCTTACATTCTCATTACTGCTTATATTGTTATCGTTATTGTTGATCATAGTATCTATTAGTAACCTTTTCGGTACTTTAATTTTATCTTCCATACTGTGACTGTGTATTTCATGTTTTAAATGTTTTAATTTTTTATTTAATTCGTCCTGCTGCTGTTTTGAAATTTTTTGAGGTTGAGTATATACTTGATGTAATTGGCTAATTTTGGGGGATATTCCGTTGGGTTGTGTTTGTTTCATGATGGGGTCTAATCGGGGAAGAGGTGTCGGAGTACTCATTTTTCTAAAATTTAAAATTAATAAATAAATTTATACAATTCTGGAATGTAACGTTGATACAGAGGAGACGGTAACTCCGATTGTCATGATTACTAAAATGTTGTTTAGTTTAAAGTGCATTAAATACATAATATTAACTAAACGGTGCATGGGCTCATGCAACATAGCAAGTCGCATGCAAAACTCATTTGGTCAAACATTGACGGACTTGTTTATTTTAGACAGATAATTTATTTTCATTTATTAAAGAAAATATTGCATAAATGTTATTTACTTTAAAGAAAAATGTTTTAAAATGATTGATGATAACACTTTAAAACAGGTGACGACTTATAAGAACTTCATGAAATGTTAAGTTTCAATAAATATATCGCATCTAGAATTGCTGAATCATAATCAGTTCGACCTGACTTTTCAATACTCATATATGTCTTTGATTATTCGATTTATTGATATTACTCAAGCTAAAATATTGTAGTATTATTTGGTTACCTCAATGTATTACTTGGGGTAAGTCCTTGAAATCATCGCTTTTAATATGTTTCAAAAAATATTTGAATATTACCCCAAAAAAGGATATAACCATCAAGCTTTACAAAATATCGTTAGTAGAATGTCTCTAGAGAATAAAGGAACTACCACATTTGGTATATTTGTATAAAGTTTTCTCGCAAAGTGTAGATAATCCAGAATAGCTTTTGCGGTTACCTTTTTCAGTCAATCGCATAAATAATAATAATAATAATAATAATAATACTACTTTTGTTTGTTTTCACTATGACAAGGTACTAATTGATTTAATATTAATTGACAGGTTGTTATATATGTAATATGAGTTTTTTTTCTGTTATAGCTGCTAGGTGACGAGGATATACTAAGTTATTTGTTCTTTGTTATTACTAGGTACGCATATTTACAGTTCCAAACCTATTATAATTCTTAAACAAAAACATTAAACACTCAAAAACATTAAACATTCAAAAACATAAAGCCCATACACTGTAAGTATATTCATTTTTTGAATATTTTTTACAGGAATCCTTAAATTTTATTTTATTGACCACCCTTATTGTTCTTTTTTGTATTACAAAAACCCCTTGTATTTCAGAACTACTTCCGCAGAACAGTATGCCATATCTCAGGACGGATTCAAAATTTGCATGGTACAAGATTTTTAGGGTGTTAAAGTTCATATAATTAGCTACTACTTTTATTCCATAACCTATACTACCTAGTTTTAGACATAAACTATGAATATAATTGGCCCATGATAGAAATTCTTCTATATTAATACCCAAAAAATTCGTTTCATTATCTAGAATAAGTCACACAAATTTATTTTATCAGGTTTATCAATTTGTTTTGTTTAGTTCTGAAAAGAATTAATTTAGTTTTCTCGTCATTTAAAATTAATTTGTTTTTTAAAAGCAAGTTACTAGTCATGACAAAAGCAGTTTCTGCATTGTTAATAGGTTCCTGGATATTTAATCCCGAAACAAGAAGACTTGTGTCATTGTATAATTTGTTGTTAAAAAATTGTTCTCTATACTACTGAGGTCATTTAAGAAGGTAATGAATAGTATCGGGCCCAGTATTTATTTGTTACTATCCTGAAACACTACCCTTTGCACTCTATCTAACATATTGACTTTGACTCTAACCTACGTTTCACAGAACATATTTCAGTACTTTTACGGCGTTCTTATTGTACGCTTAGAACATTATACGCCAACAGGCATTTTCTTAATTTCAAACTAAGAAAAATGTTATGTGAATATACTGTTTTCCCAATATTTTATTATGTTAATGTGATTTATGGGCCTTGTTTAGATGCTGTTGCCAGGTATCGAATACAACAAGTTCAAAGAAATTGTGGTAGATTCGTTTTTGGCCTTCGTAAATATGACACAATATCCGCAAATTTAAAAATCTTGGAATGGCTGCCAATGGCCAAAATATGGGAAATTCATTTGCTTTCCTTCACACACCGTCTTTTGTTCACAAATAAACCCTTATACCTGCGAAGAAAACTTTGTTATAGGTCCAATTTGCATGATGTCTCAGTTAGAACTCGAGGTATGTTGTCAATCCCTAAATTTAGAACTGCTATATTTCAGCGTTGTTTCTCGTACGTTTCGGTTAAATTGTACAATAGCATTGACACTGAATTTAAGCGCGATTCCATCCTGTCATTTAAGTCTAAAGTTAAAAGACTTTATATGTTGGCATTTTTAGAGAACTAGTTTTTTTTTCATTTATTGTATTATTGGTTTAATTTATTTTATTCAAAGTTTATAAATAATATTTAATTTCCTTTCTTTTTTGTATTATGGCTTGCCAAATGTATTATCTGTGGGTAGGTTATATTAGGAAACATTTTAGGACACAATAGAATAATTAAGTCAGTTTTAGTTATAGAGGTAATTTATCAAATATAGTTGGAATATATAGGTCATTTATTTATTTAGGTTATATGCAAGAATAGCCCTACTGGCTAAATATCGCCTAATTGTATTCATCTAAATTTATGAATAAAAGTCGTTTATTATTATTATTATTATTATTATTATTATTATTATTATTATTATTATTATTATTATTATTATTATTATTATTATTATTATTATTATTATTATTATTATTATTATTATTATTATTATATAAGATTTTATCCAGCATATGCATTTCCCCTGGTATCATATCTACTCAGTTTAAACAGTAACAAGTACCTATGTAGGTAATCATATGCTTTGCTTAAGTCCATGAACATACCCAAAGCCAGGTTTTTATTTTCTAGTTGATCTAAAATAGCTTTTGTGAACTTAAAAATGGCAGATTTGGTGGACATACCTGTCAGGTAGCCGTGCTGTGTATGGGAGAAAAGCCGACATTTATTCATGAAAATAAACAAACGAGAACATATTACTACACCTTTTCCATTTATAGTTCAGAACGCGTTAAAAGGATTTCAGAAAGCGTTAAATGTATTTCAGAATAGTCTACTGTAGTTCAGAAAGCATCAAATGTACTTCGGAATTATCAGATGTAGTTTAAAAACCGTCAAATGTACTTCAGAATAGTCAAATGTACTTCAGAATAGTCAAATGTACTTCAGAAAGTATCAAATGTATTTCAGTATAGTCAAATGTGGATTAGAAAGTATCAAATGTATTTCAGGAGAGTCAAATGTAGTTCAGAAAGCATCAAATGTATTTCAAAGAGCATCAAATATATTTCGGAAATTACCAAATGTATATCCGAAAGTATCAAATTTAATGTATATTTTAGGTATATAATTGCGTATAATTCACGCTGAATATTTACAAATACCGCTTTATGAAATACTTTTGAATATTCTAAAATACATTTGACGCTTTCTAAAATAAATTTAATGCTTTCTAAAATACATTTGACTATTCTGAAATACATTTGATGCTTTCTGAAATACATTTGGCTATTTTAAAGTACATTTGACCGTTTCTAATCTACATTTGACTATACTGAAATACATTTGACGGTTTATAATCTACATTTGACTATACTAAAATACATTTGACGCTCTCGGAACTACATTTGACTGTACTGAAATACATTCGACGCTTTCTGAAATACATTTGGAAAAGGTGTAGTTCGAAAATCTTCGAAAAACTAGGAAGTAAACTTATAAGTCTAAAATTATTTAATAGTTATAAAAATACATTTTATTTAGATTTTCCCAGAACCAACATTTACAAGAATTTTCCATATAGTTTGCAAGTGATATTAATGTAAATACTACAATACTAAGTATAGAGAATCTGTAAAAAACTGAACTAAAAATCTACACCTTTTCCAAATGTATTTCAGAAAGGCTCCGAATGTATTTCAGTACAGTCAAATGTAGTTCCGAAAGCGTCAAATGTATTTCAATATAGTCAAATGTAGATTGGAAACCGTCAAAATGTATTTCAGTATAGTCAAATGTATTTCAGTATAGTCAAATGTAGATTAGAAACTGTCAAATGTACTTTAGAATAGCCAAATGTATTTCAGAATGCATCAAGTGTACTTCAGAATAGTCAAATGTATTTTAGAAAGCATCAAATGTATTTCAGAAAGCATCAAATGTATTTTAAAATATTCAAACGTATTTCATAAAGCGGGATTTGTAAATATTCAGCGTGAATTATACGCAATTATACACCTAAAATATACATTAAATTTGATACTTTCCGAAATACATTTGGTAATTTCCGAAATATATTTGATGCTTTCTGAAATACATTTGATGCTTTCTGAACTACATTTGACTCTTCTGAAATACATTTGATACTTTCTAATCTACATTTGACTATACTGAAATACATTTGGTGCTTTCTGAAGTACATTTGACTATTCTGAAGTACATTTGACGGTTTTTGAACTACATCTGACAATTCCGAAGTACATTTGATGCTTTTCGAACTACTTTAGACTATTCTGAAATACATTTAACGCTTTCTGAAATCCTTTTGACGCGTTCTGAACTACAAATGGAAAAGGTGTAGACTCAGCGTTTGTTCGGGTTTGTTTTAGCTCACATTACTTGTAAGATTCTTATTAGATTAGATGAATGTATCTGTATGGCAACCATTACCGTTAATACTGTATCTAAATGCATAATAAATAAATAAATTAAATTATATTCAATAAAATATGGCCAAATGTCAGCGGTCTTAACTATAAATACTTACCAATTATTCACATTAGCCTTCCCTGAAATCTTGGAACACTTCACTAATTGAGAATTATTATAAAACACAAAAATTATTTAAACAAATATTGCTAAAAATTAACAATAGGTGTATTATTTAATATAATAATTTGTTAAATAATTCTGGTAGTATTGTTGACTTTTACTTTCGAGCTTGAACTGAATGCGCGTCGTCGTTATGCTGGGCGCCGGAGTTTGTTCAGATTTGACCCATTCCCGAAGAAATTGGTAAAAACGGTTGTTATTGTGGATTATGCAATGGACTAGCCGCTATTATGGTGGAAAAATGAGGTACGAGATGAAGAAGGAGTAAGACTGTAAACGAGAAATATTGTTTAAGTGTTGATACTGACAAAACAGAAAATAAGGCCAAATAATCTTTTTTCGTACTGCCAACGTAACTGTCTCTACCTTAATCTTAAAAAATGTTACACTATTACGTTTTCTAGAAATATAAATGAAATTTTATCAAATCATACTATCAACAATATACTTACAACTATCAAGAATCTGCATCGTAAAAGACATGGGTGTTTATTTTAAGTGTAAAATATTATTTGATCACCATATCCAGCAAATTACCACCAAAGCAAAAAAATCACCTGGTTTTATTGTAGTAACCTGTAGGGGTTTTAAACAAATAAAATCTATTTGTAGATTATACGAGTACATGTCATACGTTAATAGTGTACTTTCATTTGGATCGGTGGTCTGGAATCCTCAATATGATGTATACCTATATTGGTAAAATTGAATAAGTCCAAGAAAAATTTATAAAATAACTATGCTATAAATGTTATTTAAACGACAACTTTGCCTCAATCAAACGGAATTTAAAGTTATTATCACTTGACGATAGAAGGCAAATGTACGAAATAAAATTTTCCTACAAAATTCTCAACAACCTGATTCATTCAACGCCAATTATTAATTTATTAAATTTAAACGTTTCATTCTATTAGGCTGGATCCACATACATCCGTGATACGCATCCGTTGTGTACCACATGATTAATATGAACCAATGAAATTCTAGGGCCCTAAAATTTCATTGGTTTATATTAATCATGTGGTACAGAACGGATGCGTATCACGGATGTATGTGGATCCAGGCTAAGACGAAAAACAAGTTTTTTTCCATATACAACCCAGTACAACAAATTATCACTCGCCATAGCGATATATGGCAACGAGACTGCTGATGCGCTCGCCAGGATGGGCGCAAGCATGTCTGTCGAACAAGCAGATAAAGGTCGGGACACACCTATCATGCACCTTTCCGATCCGACTCCGATCATACAGTCGGACGAGTGCCTGGACCTCTATTCCTCTATTCTCAAATTTAAGAGAAGTGAATGCTCTCTCGCGAGAAGGGACAATTCACATCATATGCTCACATCGTTTGGTATCGTTCTCTCACTGTAAAAATTCCGTATTCTCCAGCATTTCGAGGTACCTACTAGCGGTGTTATCAATAAATAAATAATATTTATTTATTTATTTATTTATAAAATGTGTGTAGGTACTGATAGTAATAAAGTATTGTTTTATGTAACTTTATCATTTAAACTCGGAAATATGGAGAACACCGCTAGTAGGTACCTCGGAATGCTGGAGAATACGGAATTTTTACAGTGAGAGAACGATACCAAACGATGTGAGCATTATGATGTGAATTGTCCCTACTCGCGAGAGAGCATTCGCTTCTCTTAAATTGGAGAATAGAGGTCCAGGCACTCGGAGATCGGAGTCGAATCGGAAGCATGCATGATAGGTGTGTCGCGACCTTTTTACTGTGGACTGTGGCTAGACCACTGAGATCAGTCAAAGAGGAGATAGATCGGATAGCTAATCAACTTGCGCAAAACAGATGGACAGGGCTGACAACTTGTAGCATCTGCAGGCAATTGTGGGCCCTATTTGACGGCAGGAAACCCGCAGCGCTATTACAGCACAGTCGGAAGGCCCTAACCTAAGAAACATCACTGCCGTAGTCACCCACTGGACATTGCCTGTTCGATAGAAACGCGGAACGTATGCAAATACCAACCAACGACTTCTGTAGAAATTGCAGAGATAAATAAGAGGAGGAAAGTATTCAGCATTTCTTGTGTGAATGCCCCGGCCTCGCTAGAAGAAGGTTCAATGCCCTGGGTCCTAATTCTCGAGCGTAAGAGAACGTGAACGATCACATCACGCAAAGGAGCATTCCTTTCCGTGGCAGTTCTCCTATGATCATAAGTTAGTAAAATTTGGTATTCTCGAACGCAGACGATATGTTCCGTGCGGGGAGGTGATAAGACAGTGTTGCCAACCATTTTCAAGGCAAGGGCCACCACCTTTTACGGAAATTTTAAAGAAATCTAAAGGTAAATTGAGGTGGAAATTATTAGTGCAGGTTTTTCTTTATTGTGAAAGGTAAGATTATGAAACTTGTCAATGTCAAATATTATTCATTCGTCAAATATTTTTTATCGATGGCTGAAAATGAAAAGAAACGTGTGGGCCCCATCATCCAGCAGCAAAAAGACATGTTGCTCGCTGGAAGATTTACCTCAGATTTCACAAAAAAAAACTACTAAAATAAAAACGCTTTGACTTTGAAGTTTAAAAATTTAACGACGTAAATACAATACTGGGGTTAGAATTGTATGGGATCGGTCGTTCCCACCAAAAATAGTAGGAGAAGCGAGTTCTCCCGTAAATCGGTGATGTGAATGGTTCCATGTGATCAAGAATACCGTTTCATGCGTTGCGTGAGAACTCCGCTCACATTTCTCCTGAGAACAGTGTTCCCCAGTTTCAAGAATTAGGACCCTGGACGAACCATTATTTAATGATCTGGAGGAAGTGAGCAGCCTGCAACTGGGTCGACTCACCAAGTTTATTAAGGTGGGAGAATCAACATGCTTGCCAACCTATAACCTATTTCGCGTAGATTTATTTATGTTTTCTAGCTTTTATACAAAATTTAAAGAAAATCAGTATCGACTTGATATTCTATAGGTAATAATTAACATATTTAATAATTATCAAGGAATTTCATAACTTATTTTAGGAGAATTGTATAGCGAAAAATATCGGGTAAGATTTTTTTTTAACATTATTATGTCATTGTCACTCATTGTTCTTTCACTATACAATTCTCCCAAAATTAGCAACGAAATTAATTGATATTTTTGTAATATATCAGATACTACATAAATAATGTACCGACGATATTGATTTTCTTTAAATGTTAGTTATTAAAATAATAAACTCAAAAAATCAAGGCGAAATAAGTTATAGGTTGGCAATAGATTGAATGACGTTGATTATGCAACCTTAACAGCAGTGGCTGGTTTGAATGAGCTGTCAAGATTATTCTACGATCTACGTCGCGTTAACGATCAGGAAGCTAATGCGGATAGGTTAAGCGGAACATGTGTGGTACCACAACGGTCCTTATAGGACTACGTGTAACTGTTTAGACAGTGTCAGAGGTTTGCCACTCTAACCTAACCTAACATTCCATGATGACTCTAACCAGGGCACTCAAAAGTTTTATTTGGATCATATTGCATAAGAAGTACCTTATGAGTTCAGTTTGTTAATATTTTGTTTAATATATAAATTAATTAAAAACATATTTCTATATACCCACCTTTATTTTTTTTATGTGAGTAAAACTACTATAATGTTAGAACTATATATTTTTTTATTTAGTGAATACTGTTCCTGGGTTCGTCACGTTTGTATTCTTTAATGTAAAATAAATAAATAAATAAACACCAACCGTTTGACAAGTTTTACCTTAATAAAATTTACCACAATTTAATTAAGGTCAAACATCAGTTAAATAGCTATTTATGTATCAAGGGCGTTACGGGGACTATAATGCCCTGAAGGTAGAAATAGCCCGAGGGCCTCTGGCCCGAGGGATAGGTTTCTGCCTGATGGGCATTATAGTCCAGTAAAGCCCGTGGTGCATACAATGCTTTATGTTTTACCTAAAAAAGAGTTTTTCAATGACTAATTACATTATTTATTCGCAATATAAAAAATAAGTTGCACCTGTACCTGTATACGTAAGTAGATAATGACTGGTGTTAAGTTTGACTTTGATGTTTCTGTCAGTTAGTCAGTTGGCATTTTTTATTTAACGATTTGCTCAAAATGGAAGAAATTCCACAAAATATAAGAGAAAAGGTCATAAAAGCGACCGAAAATCTTTTGCCAGTTAAATCAAGGCAACAGTATGATCGGGAGTATGGCATATTTGGTATTTGGAAAGATACGAACACAATTCTTCAAATAACCGAAAATGTTTTAATGGCATATTTCCAGGAACTGGTAAGTTATTGATTTTATTTTAATACATATGTTTAACAAACTTTATTATTTTTAGTCGGAAAAATACAGTCCGAACTCTCTCTGGACCAAGTATTCTACAAGCGGGCATTATCATAATGCCCGCTTATAATGCCCTAGGTGTGATAGCAGGTATTATTGCTATCATAACATATTCCGTTTCTAAGGTATTATAGATCAATAATAGATAGGTAAAACATAAATGACCTAAGAGTATTGGTCCATTAAACTGGACAATTATTATTGCACATTAATTATTTGCACTATTATCCTAATTTTATCTGTAATTTATTATTATTTGTTCTTTACATATTAACTCGTTAGACAGGTATATTATTTTGTGTTTCTGTGTTAATGGATGCATGAGTGCAATGGCCTGCCTTAAGAAAGCGAAAGGATCAACAACGATCAAAATAAAAGCATGATTTTGCATATTTTTAGTTATGGAAAAAATAGAAAAGGAATTGCACCGAGTACCGAATCGGAGAAAGTACGAAATCTCCCAAATAATGATTTGCTTACCTAATTTGTCACAAGCAGTTGCATATAAAAGTTGAAATAAAAAAAATCCGAAATTTTAACCACTTTGTTGAAACCACTTATAAAGTACAGGTGTGGAGAATAAATCTAATGACGGGATTCAGTCTAGTTAAAAGTTAATTCTCACAGCATTTTTTGTATACGTTATAAATATCACGCTGGTACCGAAAAGTAGCCATGCGTTCAATAATTGTTATTTTTAGTTAGTTGCTATATTTCTTAACTGTTACTGTATTTTAATTGTGTATACTATATTATAATATACAGTGTGTATCAGCCAAACATATTCGATAATAAATACATGGGGGCGTGTCCGAAAAAACGCTAGGACACGTCGATTGGTAATCTAACGGTACGTGTATCACACTTATTATTTATTAGACGTTTCGATGAAAAACACATCATCAATGAAAATAGGCACATTATCTAAAATATTTTTGTTTTTATTGTTGTATTTAAACCTAGTTGGATTTTAAAACATTTTTTTAAAATAAACTTATAACAAAACATAATATCTAATAAAACTTATCTAAAAAATGCAACAAGTAATAATTAATTTTAATTATTAAATACAATTATTTTTTATTTTTAAAAAATACATGATAATATTCAAACATAACGTATATACCCTTTAAATTCGGCCTCATATGGGTGGCTATGAAATTGATTGGCGTTCGCAATTGTTTAAATAGTTTCTTTAGATCTGTCACTTAGTTACAGAGACCTGTTAGTTTTAAATTTGGTAATTATTATTATGTTTTTGCCCACAATTCTTATGACTCTCGATGTAACAGCAAATCATGTCAAATTTTTCTTCGTTAGAATAATGTTCCATTATTTTAAATTTTACTGCACAAAGCATCAGCAACAGTTAGAAATTTAAAAAAACAATAATAACTTATCAAATTTAAAACTAACAGGTCTCTGTAACTAAGTGACAGATCTAAAGAAACTGTTTAAACAATTGCGAACATCAATCAATTTCATAGCCACCCATGATGCCGAATTTATACGTTATGTTTGAATATTATCATGCATTTTTTAAAAATAAAAAATAATTGTATTTAATAATTAAAATTAATTATTACTTGTTGCATTTTTCAGATAAGTTTTATTAGATATTATGTTTTGTTATAAGTTTCTTTAAAAAATTTTTTTTATAATCCAATTAGTGTTTAAACACAACAATAAAAACAAAAATATTTTCGATGTGCCTATTTTCCGAGCTATTTTCATTGATGATGTGTTTTTCTATATCGAAACGTGTAATAAATAATAAGTGTGATACACCGTTAGATTTAGAATAAAACGTAGAATTTATTATGCATAAAATAAAATTTTCCGACTATTTAAAATAACAAAGTTGATGATGGTTGTGACTAAACGAAACGTCGGATCAAAAATGTAATTTACCATCTTATAGGGGAGAAAAAGTGGCAATGAAAATGTAAAATTTATTTTGACATGTCTCTTCAAATATAATCATAAATCAATTAAAACGAAATCGCGAAAATTCGGTTTTATCCAAATATCTTCGGAAGCATTCGGATTTTTTTAAATTTGAAAACATGACCCTACAGGATTCAGTAATGCGCAACTTTTCTCTAATTTAACCATCTCTGTATCTCCTATGGTTTACAAGATCCCTGTAGAGTACATTCTTATCTAGGACACCCTGTATATATTATTCAGTTTTTGGATTCTTCAGAAAAGTTTAAACATATTTCACGTGCAATATCCTATACCTATCTTCAACTGTTTCGGAAATATTTAGTGTTTTCAGATTTACTGCAAAAATTAATAACACACTCAAAAACTAATAAGTAATACTGTTTATTTCTTGATAATTAAAAAAACAAAAAAAAACATTAGTGTAGGAGATGTTGAAAATATTTGCTTTTCTATTTTACTAATTTTCCCTTGAGTTATAGGTTCTTAAAATAAGCGAGCAACTTCCATTTGTGTCCGTGTTTTATCTCCATAACCAATCATCTGTAGAATTGTTTTTTTTCTGATATGCAGTTAACGAAATTCAAACGACTAACAACTACTATCATGCAGACATACAACCATTTGCTAAGGTCAGGAGTTTTAAACAAAAGTTACCAAAATTATTTATACCTTTTTTCTATTTCATATCAATAAAAGAAACTCTGAAATGCAATAAATCTGAAAACACTTAATATTTTCGAAACAGTTTGAAGATAGGTATAGGATATTGTACATGAAGTATGTCTAATATTTTCTGAAGAATCCAAAAATTGAATAATATATGAGGTATTGCCTTTAAAATAAGAAAGTTGGTATTAACCACACCCATGACACACCCTCAATAAAAAGTTTTTATTGAAAAAAATGCGCAACTAGAAAAACCAATCCGAGCGTTTTTTCGGACACGCCCTCATGTATTTATTATAGAATTTATTCCACACTGTATATGCAAATTATATAAACCTAATTTTTTAATTCCTTTTTTTTTCTCTAAAAGTTGGCATTCATTTTATTAACTTTATTGTCATTTTTCCAATTATTAATTGTATCACAGAAAACCTAATAATACAGATGATGCCAGGCAATTAGGTGTTGCTTTAAAACGAGAGACAATGGGCGCATTCATCTGACGAAACAGTTGTGGAACTGTTACGGAAACGTCACTTAAATGAACAGCTACAATTGCGCTACAACGCCAACACGTTCTGGAGCGGACGCCATTTTGGGTAGCCCTTTTAAAATGCGCTATATATCGGTAGCGGCGGTGCAGTAAATAGAGAACAAAGAAATTTTAAAAGGATGGCGATAGTAATACACAAAATTAAGGTTATGTTTTGTGGCGCGCAGGTAATGGCGAACGACAGGTATTGTTTTATGGACGAGTAGTACGAAATGGAATACTGTCATCAAAATAAAACTTCCGTTATTTCTTGTTGAATAATAATATTTCCTCGAATATTTCTTAGATCCATTCTTCAGCTTTTTTTACAACATATTCACAAGTAAAACTAAAAAATTTTAAACAAAACAACCTCACAAATTTCAAATTATCAATGTCAACCATCTATCAAACGTCAATAATTATGAAACCACGTTCACGAAACGTATCGGTAACCTTAGTTGTGCTACCGGGAGCAGCTCCGCCACGGCTTTGTCAGATGAATGCGCCCAATGCTATACTTGCTACTGAATTGTAAATTTGTAAAACTCTGGCGGTCGAAATCCAGTCCGTTGATCTCATTTTTCGGGGCGACAGTTTTTAATAAAAATACCCTTTGAGGTTACCACGTTATTTAATAAATTCTCGATCTGTTGAATTTTTTAAATAGGGGTTGTTAGGGTATAACTTTGTAACTCTTATCTTGTAATATCTTTAACGTGAAATATTAGTTTTGATATGTGATTTGAGGATTTGAAAGCTATTGTCACTTCGTCAGAGGATAAAATGTTTGCTACATATTATGTAAAAGTAAGACGTTTTTTAGTATTCCGTGTTTTTACGTTGGGGTATATTTGTGTCACTTACTACCTTCACAGACATCACAATACCACACGACTCAGTACACCCAAAAACACATAAAATGGCAGCATATAGGTCAATGGTACATAGAGCTCTATCTATACCACTCTCCAAAAAAATTCTAAAGATAGAACTTGATACCATTAGGACTATTGCTGTCAACAATGGCTACACAATAAAAGAAATAAACTCCCTTATCTCAAAAAAGCAAAAAGCACTAGCTATAACACAAGTATACCCCAACGTAAAAACATGGAATACTAAAAAATTTCATACTCTTACATTATATGTAGGACCAACCTCCGAAAAAATACCAAACATTTTATCCTCTGACGAAGTGACAATATCTTTCAAATCCTCAAATAACCTATCAAAACTAATATTTAACGTTAAAGATAAACAATGTGGAAAATATAAAAAATCAGGAGTTTATAAACTAAAATGCAATGAATGCAATAGCTGGTATATAGGACAAACGGGACGAAACTAGATTTAAAGAACATAATGCATGTTTTAGACTAAAGAAAAGAACATCTAATATTGCGAATAATTTTTTAGACACAAACCACGTTTTTCCCGATATTAACAACTTACAAATATTACATACAGAACAAAAAGGTCATAAATTAGATATCTTAGAAAACATCGAAATTTACAAACATAAAAAGACCATAATGTCAAGCTTTTAAATACACAAATAGATTTCGGAAATTCCCCACTTTTAAAATTATTATAATTTTTCATCTGGCATGTTTACCATTGAGATTTTATAAACATTAGCCTGCCTGTCCCTTAAAATTAGGATTATTAGGAATTTTGTAAAATACCATTGTGTACCAAACAATATTATACTTTAGGTAGATCCAATAATTTCATGACTGTTAACCTATATATTATACCCTTAGTTTGTTAAGTTTAGATTAGCGTCTTGAAGATGTAGTTGTAGGTACTGCGAAACGGCGGTAACGCCAAAAAAATTTTAAATAAAAATTAGTGACAAATAACAAAGTATAGTTTTCGTTTCATTTTACATAGTTGAAAAGTTAACTGTTTGGGCGGAAGGTTTATCATATAGGGGAAGGTTGCCCATATTGGACCAATTTCCAGATTTCTTATCATAGATCCTGATAATAACGCAAAATCGATCTTGAAGCTATACCTTAGTATACTTTAGTATGTTGTTCAACTGCAGGATTTTTTGCAGAATTTTATTTCAAAATATCTATGATATACCAGGCTATAAAAAAAACTCTGAAGTGGTTCAATATAGGAAACCGGTTGCCTAAATTGCACCTGGGGGTTCCAAAATTGGACCACATGATTTAAATCGGAAGCTTAGGTGTTAAATAAATAAATTAAAAATAAAATTGTGGGTATAGGAAGTTTTATACTTATATTTCAAAAAAACATCAAATTTACAATCAAAATTTCGGTAGAAGACATCCTAATGCAAAAAAAAGTACCTATTAGTTTCCTATATTGGACCAGTCATAGTTTCATTTTTTAACTCAAAGAAAAAATATTTTAGCAATATTGAAATGGTGTTAGTTCATGACAATAACTTATTTAAAGAGAAAAAATATTTTTGCACAAACTGCCTAAATTGGACCGGTTCAATTTTGGCAATTTAAGCAACTACCACGTGTTTTACAAAACCACCCAGGAAAGAAACAAGAAAAAACAAATATGGCATGGTAATAGGAGAAATAGAAAGAGAAAAACTTACTTGATAACTTCCATAAAAAAGATTTTGCTTAGAGTTTTATGGTTCTAAATAAATTCTTAGGAAAATCCTAAAAATATTACATTAAAATTGTGTAAATTACGTTTTGCTCTCTACACGCCAAGCACGAACGGCCAACTAGTTGAGTTTGTTGCCGATCAAAGGTTCTGGGTGGAAGTATGCTACAGTGTTGCCAGATGATATGGTACTTGTTTAGTTTCGGAGAAATGTACTGTGGTCCAATTTAGGTAGTGGTTCAATATAGGCAACCTTCCCCTAACTGAAGCACTTAAACCCCCCATAAATATAGCACAACACTATTGTGCGATTGTAGATCCCATTTCCAGTCGTTCAATCTTTGGATAATTTCATTTATAACATATTTTTCCTGTTAAGGGGTCAAATATTTACATTCTTTTTTTTTTAAGCGTATATTTAATGCTAGAAATCATTCTGAAAAAAAATGGACGTAAAAAAATCACTTATTTTCATTATTAGGTACCTATGTCAAATTTAACCCTATTTTCATAACTCACTATTTTTTTCTTTGATCGGCAAAGATAAAATTGTATATATAGAAGTTTATTTAAAAAAATTACCTTAAGTCTTCTAGCTTCTATTACTGTAGCTGTCAGTCTGTTGAGATTTTCGTTGTACAAAAGGGACACCAAAATCTCACCCAGGTCCGACCTAATTTCTTGTGGTTCCTATATTACCAAAAAACAAAATATTAGCACAATCGTTAGTATTTTTTTATTCATAGTTTAAAACTTAGGACTTTTAGAATTTACCGTGTACCTAGTAATTGGAAAAATTTCGTTTCCAAAATATTATTAATGGCGAGACGATATTTAATGATAAAAGGCGTAGACCAACGGTCTATAGCTTAATTACCTTCACAATTAAACAAGTTTCACAACCATTTTAAAAAAATGGTTGCGGTATCCAACATGCGCTGTTCATACAACCACCCTTATTCAAAATACCGTGCGAGCAAAAATCATTTGCATCAAAGAGGACCTTGCATCTAAGGACGTAATGCTAAGCCGTAGAGCTTAATACCTGTTGGGTGTCAGTAACTACATGAATTAACAATCAATCAGTTATTCCGTCATCTTTGACAGTCTTTACAAGTAATTTGATTCATCGCTAATTTTTCGAATTTCTTGATCAATTCACACAATGAACTTTACGGAACAGCACAAAACATTCATGGTTGAAGCGTATTTTCGAAACGGAGTTAGAGTAAACGGTAAGTGGCAATACAATCCGGGTTTGTGCATGGACGATTTTCACGAACATTTTCCTAACGTTGCCTTTATTGCTGTAAATTTTTATCATTGCCCGAAAAGAACGGTGGCTGTGTTTAGGGAAATAGGTTCTATACAACACAAAAAAGGAACAGGAAGACCATCTGTAAGAACAGAAGAACTTGTTGCAAACGTTCGTGAAATAATGCAAAATACGCCAACAAATTGTATAAGACGCCTGTCCCAAGAAGTGGGAAGATCTTATGGAAGATGCAGGACTATTCTTAAGAAGCAGCTAAATTTATTTCCTTATAAAGTGCCAGTATTCCAAGAAATACAAGCCGCAAATTTTGAAAGACGCTGGAATTACTGCAGGAATTTATGATTGGAGCATGGCGGTGGCCAATTTCATCAATTATGTAATTATTTTTCTTTTTCTTTCTGTATATTCTTACTTTGTTAATTTTGTAAAAAACAACAATAAATTTGTATTTGTCTACTTATTTTATTACTTATTTCATTACATACTCATCAGTTTGGCATATTATCATGTCATAATATGAATTTGACAAAATTTTAACCTAGATTTGGTTAGATATTATATTGTCCCCATATCATTGTGATCTAAACCAAGCCCTAAGTTTTTTAATCCAAACCCTCTTTGATGCAAATAATTTTTGCTCGCACTGTACACTAAGAAAAAAAGAAGCACCATACGGCTAATAGATATAATGTTAGCCTATAGCAAAAAAGTAAACCCAAACATTATAATTACATTAGTTAAAAATAGAATAGCAGAAGAAGAAGATAGTTATTCCCAATCCCAAAATCGGAATCCATAAAACAACACACAGAAGCTAAATTCAAATAATGTTATAGGTGTGCATATTCTTGGAACAGAGCAAACACACTTATTTATTATAGAATTTTATAAAATAATTCTGTCTGTTGTCCAAGTTTCCAACAGTACTTTGTCTTTCTTTTCTAAGCATCACAACATGACAGTTTTAAAAATGCAAAGTATCCACCTAAAAATTCGCTTCCAATCAGTGAATTATTCTGAAAATTACATAAATTTATTTTCAACCAATTAGAAGGCTCCTTTTTGTTTACGTTGCTTATAGCAAGTGATAATTTTTCTGTCAAAAATTAACTGTTTTATATCTGTTGGCAAAAGTCACTCAGAATAAAATCAAAATACATTTTGTTGCTCTTATAATTTTTATTGATACTAACCAATTTGTTTTACATATCGAACACCGGAGCTAAAAGAGACATGTCAAAAATTTAACTAAACTCATCGGAAATATGTTTTTTTAAGTTTCATTTGAAACTATGTAGACAATTAATTTCAGATGTTATGATTGAAAACGAATTAATGTTTTTAATGTTTCTGAAATTTTAGTAATAAACCTTACCTACCTACCAACAAGTAAAATCAACTTCTATTGTAAAAATACAGTGCGTCATATTAAACTAAACTCATCGGAAATATGTTTTTTAAAGTTTTATTTGAATTTAAAACTATAAAACATTGGATTTTAGATAACAAATTTGTTATTTAATGTTTCTCACATTTTAGTAATAAAAATGAGTTACTAACGGCTAAAATGAACTTCATTTATAAAACTCTAATTAGTTACAATTAACTAAAGCCGCCGGAAATATGTTTTTTTAGCATTCTAGCAAAAAAATGACAATAAGAAAAAACTCCAATTTATGAAATTTTCTTACCGAATCTCCCACGCAGCAGAATTAATAATTAATTAAAGTAATAATTCTGCCGCTAGGGAGATTATAAGTGACAGTAAGGTATCGGTTTGTAACTGATACACAACGAGCAATTTGGCTTCTGCGAACGCCGAATTTTCTGGCAGCGGTTTGGGATTTATCTTGTGCGAATGCTTTTAATCGCATGCACATGCGTCGTCAGTTTTCTGACGGTTTCTGCCCGCTGTACGAACGAAGCTACTGGATTACTTCAAATCGATACTCACCAAGTGCATAGAATATATCAACCCTTTTAAGTCATATCTGAATTAAGGGATTGTAAACTTTTTTGAAAGCTGCTAACGAATGCGTTATACGCAACGATTTGTTCAGTCGGGAGTACCAGACCATAATTTTTCTGTGGCAGATCGCACGGTGCCGGTTCATTTTGTCTTTGTGCGTAGCGTAGGAAAGTGTGTAGTTGTAAAGACACTAAAAGATAGTTTTACAGTAGGGGAGAGTTTGATAAAACCGGGTAGGTTGATAAAACCGGGTACCGCCTAATTCGTCTAAATTTGTGGTGCCATCTATCGAACGGTGGGTAAATTAGTGTCGTTAAACCGCCTAGAGTCGCGTGTGTTCATTTCTATATCATTTGAGTAAAACGTGGTGGAGCAGGAAGACCTTTAGTGTATTTCGGTGTACCAAACTCGATTTTTAAGGTAGGTTTATAGTCCTTTTTTTCCTCTACTGAATAACTAATGACCGCTTTAAAATTTATTGTATGTAACCTAATACATTACCTATAATTTGATCAAAAATTTTGAATATTATCTCATAACCTAAAATTTTTACATACTATTTAATGTCTTGTTTACGAGTTCGACAAAACCGGGTAGTGCTGGTTGTTACAAAACCGGGTACCCGATTTTATCATACCTGTTGTTACTTCTACTTACTGCAGCGTTTTTTAATGTTTTTAGTGAACTTTAACATGTCGCGTTATAAAAGAAAAACTACTCGTCAGTCATGGGATTCAGAAAGCATGAAAAATGCAATAATTGAAGTCCTAGAGCATAGGATGGGATATAAAAAGCCTCTCAAAGTTTTAATGTTCCCCAATCAACATTAGAAGATCGTGTCAAAAAAGCAAGAAATGGTAACTCTGTTGAAGAAGCTAGTAAGAAAGGTACAAATTACCTTGAATTTAATTCAGTTTTTTTATTTTAAATAAAGCGTTTTTTATATTAAAACACAATTGGGTTTGTGTTAAGTGTAATGTTTGGGGTTTTTTAGGTCTGGGTCGATACAAGACTGTGTTTAGCGTTGCCCAAGAAGATGAGCTAGTTTCGCATATTTTACAAATGGAAAGTAGACTATTCGGATTTACTTTATCAGAACTAAGAATTCTTGCTTACGAACTAGCCGTACAGAATAACATCACCCACAATTTTAATAAAGAAAAGAAAATGGCTGGGAAGTGTTGGCTTTATTCGTTTTTGTCGCGACATCCAAAACTTCGATTGAGAACTCCAGAAGCTACTTCAATTGGACGAGCTATAGGATTTAACCGAGCAGCAGTAGAAAAGTTTTTTACTCTATTAACACAAGTTTATGACCAACACAAGTTTCCTCCTGAGCGCATATGGAATGTTGATGAAACGGGAATTACCACTGTCCCCAACAAGCAGTCTAAAGTTATTTCTATGAGAGGAAAACGACAAATTGGAACTCTGGTTTCCGCTGAAAGAGGAACCTTGGTTACCGCAGAAATCTGTATGAGCGCAAGTGGTTCCTATATGCCTACAATGCTGATTTTTCCTAGAAAACTTCCCAACGCACAGCTTCTAGACCACACACCTCCTGGAACATTTGCTGAATTCCACCCAAGTGGATGGATCCAAACAAATATTTTTATTAAGTGGTTTAAAAAGTTCGTCGAGTTTACTAACCCTACATCAGAAAATCCCGTTCTGTTGCTTCTAGATGGACATGCTACGCATACCAAAAGCTTGGAGTTGATAAGTCTGGCCAGAAAAAGTCATGTTGTTATAATATGCTTTCCACCGCATACCACACACAGATTACAACCCCTTGACGTATCATTTATGGCTCCCCTGAACACCTATTATGGAGAAGAAGTAAGAAAATGGATGCGCCAGTATCCTGGAAGACGTATTACAATTTATGAAGTGGGAGAACTCTTTGGTGAAGCTTTTGTTAAATCGGCAGTTATGAAGACTGCAATAAATGGTTTTAGGAAAACTGGAATTTATCCTCTTAATCCTGAAGTTTTTTCTGAGTGGATGTTTGCTCCCTCAGAAACTACGGAGCGAGAACTAAATATACAAGAAAATGGATCTACGCCACCAAATTTGGACAATAATTTAGGCGAAGAACTCGATAAGTCTACTTCATCTACAAAGCCGACAGCTACACAATCATTAGCTCCGTTACCTCCACGCATCGATGCTCCCCAACCAAGCTGTAGCTCTTTAAACTCCCACACTGCAAATTCTACTGACAGCTCTTCATTTTCTAAACAAGCCACCACTAAATCTGACAGTTTACAAGCAACATTCCCAAAATCAATATCTGACTTTTCAGTCTCTCCAAAAGAGGTTTTTCCGATTCCTAGGGCATCGAGGAAGCCGCCCAACGATAACAGAAGAAGAGGCAAGGCTGCTGTAATAACATCATCTCCTTATAAGTCTGAGTTGGAGGAAAATTTTAAAAAATCTCCCGTCGTTTTTTAGCATTCTAGCAAAAAAATGACAATAAGAAAAAACTCCAATTTATGAAATTTTCTTACCGAATCTCCCACGCAGCAGAATTAATAATTAATTAAAGTAATAATTCTGCCGCTAGGGAGATTATAAGTGACAGTAAGGTATCGGTTTGTAACTGATACACAACGAGCAATTTGGCTTCTGCGAACGCCGAATTTTCTGGCAGCGGTTTGGGATTTATCTTGTGCGAATGCTTTTAATCGCATGCACATGCGTCGTCAGTTTTCTGACGGTTTCTGCCCGCTGTACGAACGAAGCTACTGGATTACTTCAAATCGATACTCACCAAGTGCATAGAATATATCAACCCTTTTAAGTCATATCTGAATTAAGGGATTGTAAACTTTTTTGAAAGCTGCTAACGAATGCGTTATACGCAACGATTTGTTCAGTCGGGAGTACCAGACCATAATTTTTCTGTGGCAGATCGCACGGTGCCGGTTCATTTTGTCTTTGTGCGTAGCGTAGGAAAGTGTGTAGTTGTAAAGACACTAAAAGATAGTTTTACAGTACTACTGCTACGGTGGGAAGGCTTCCGGATCTTTATCCTAATTTTGTATGTTTATTTGATGTGGCCGGTTTCCTCCAGTTTTTTTGAAATTATTCGCTTGCCATTCTACAGTGTGACCAGTAAAGTCCGCATCATATGGGTTTTTTTTTATTAATAGCTTTATTCGAAATTTGACTATGGCATCAAGTTCTGCTTCGATCGAGATGAAAAATAAGCAAAAAAAAAATAGTCACGTGATTCGCATTATCTGTCAAAATTTAATTTTCTCAAAAAAATAATTCAAAAGTGGGGTAATTTCTGAAAATATCGAAAAAAGTTATTAGAAAAAGTTTTTTTGAATGCGCAAAAAACAAGCTAATTTTCAGCTGCATAAGATAATTTTGATTTTCATCCATATTTTGTAAATTGCACCACTTTTGCAAAATAAGACTCAACGCAACCTATATAAAACTTCTTAGTTTTGACAATTCTTTATTCCAGATACATTTTCTTTAAAGTAGCGCCATATTAAATGTGTGTTTTTATACAAAATCAAAATTGGGCTATTCAAATTTGGTCGCATATGATGCAAAGTTTATTGGTTTTTGACCCTGTATAAGGTAACTTCATAAAATAAGTATTTTTGAAACGTAGTTTGTGTCTGAAAGTAATTCACCTTAATATTAATACAAAAGAGAACACAGTGTCATCAGTAAAGTATTCATTAAGTGGAAAATAAATTTTAGTGGTGGGTAAAAATCAAAATTATTCTTTGCAGCTGAAATTTTGCATGTGGACTAGAAAATGCATTCAAAAAAAAAAATTTTAATAACTTTTTTCGATATTTTCAGAAATAACCCCACTTTTGAATTATTTTATGGAAAAAATTAAAATTTGACAGATAATGCGATTCACGTGACTACTATTTGTTTGCTTAATTTTCATTTCGATCGAAGCAGAACTTGATGCCAAAGTCAAATTTCGAATAAAGCTTGTTAATAAAAAAAAATCCCTTATGATGCGGACTTTACTGGTCTCACTGTATATTGGCATGAGATTTAACTTCTTTACAGAGAAATAATTGACAATAATTATTTTGGGTAATAAGAAAACGTTTATTTTATACCCCTTACTTAGGTATTCCCTGAATTTACGAAACGCCTTCCGTAAATCGCGTAATCGTAAAAATAGATAAATATTGTAAAATAAATATAACTAGACATTATTCAGAGCATGATATTTTATTAATCGTTTAAATCAAATACTTATTTGCTTAATACACATATTGCATGATCTCGTTAAAACACCCGCTATTCTTTAATAAGAGGACCAGGCCTGGATTTAGGGAGGTTCTTATAGGGTGCTATAATAGTACCCGGCCCCAAGATCAAAAGGGGCCCCGGCCAGTGCGATGATAACTAGAAAGTTGGCCCCGGCCAGGGCGATGACAACTAGCTAGAAAGTTACCGAGGAACTTAACACTCTAAAATAAAAAACAAGTATTTTTTGTATAATTTTACTATAGCGATATTAACGATAAATAAAATTACAAATTCTATACTCTTTTGATAGCATTTTAATTTAAAAATTATTGTGGAAAATTCTATTTAAAAAAAAAAATTTTTTTTTCTATGAACGTGAAGTTCATAATAAGCTCAGTACGATACGCATTTGCGTATCGTAATGAAGCTATTTCGATACGCGTTTTTTCTTTATTTGATGTTGGTAACATTTAAATGTTTTATTTCATTGACTTGCGCGGCCTTTGTGATTTACGAGAAAACCCATTTTTCGCACAGGAAAAATAGCTTGATAACTTACTTTTTTATTCTGTGTGGATAACAGTCATGTATGTTGGTTGCATAAATCTATTAATCAATCTTTTGTAGATGCTTCAAGCTATCATTTTCTGCCAAATCCTATCCAAAATTTAATCTACTAACCTTCCAATGTCGATTTTAACTTCAACCTTATTTGAATTTTCCATCTTCCCTATACTTAATTGCAATGCCGTGACGTAAAATCACGTCTTTTGAAATTCGAAAAAAAGTAGCAAAATCTCCCGAATTTCCGAACGCTCTGTATATGTACCGAATGTACAAGGATCACACAACGTATTCCGTCCAATTTCAAATCTCATATCGCTAAAATAACTTTAGAATCTTGTGCTGAAAATGGGTCAATAAATCAAAAAATGACAGTTTGCAAAATAATTTTTGTTGTCCAGTTGTCCAAAAATCATTTTCAAAATTAAGTTTTATAAAAAATAGCTTAAGATCGACAATTGGAGAAGGCAGATTAGTAGCCTTATCGTTATGCTCGATTGAAAGTGAAGTGTTGCGTTAAATTAATTTTGACACTGTTATTAAAGCATTTGTTGAAAAAAAAACGTAAAAAAGCTTTGTAAACTGTTATTTTCATTGGTTTTTTGTATAAGAATAAGAATGTTCCTTTTTTTTAAATTAAACAAACTGTTTTTATTTGTTTTTACATGATGTTTTATTTTGTTTATGCTTGTTGGTATTATTGTTCAGTTTAAGTTGAATAAATAGAATTTTAATTAAAAGTTTAAGTATCTGTTTTATTCAAATCACAGCATACCGTAGGCAATGTAACAGTAGTCTTACTAAAAAAAATGAGGGCCCCACCAGTACAGTTAACACCCGGCCCCACGAAGCTTGAATCCGGCCCTGAAGAGGACCTCTAATGGATAATAAGGCAGACAATGAAAAATCTAAAAAGCTCTTTAAATATACTTAAGGGCTTTCTGTACGATAAAACAAAAAAATGGGTTTAAAAAAGTGATTTTACAAATAAAATTTTAGCTAAAAGGATGTTCTGGGAAACTTTCAAGTACAAAGTAATATTGTTTTGCCTCAAAATGTTGTTGTTATAACTTAAAGTAAAAGGCGGTTTGCTCTCTGTGTTGTTGTTTTGAAGACTTACGGCAAAATGTGATATACTTTAAAAATGGTGCAAAATAAAACAAGAAATCATAAAAATTAATAACATGGTATCAGTTATATAATAGTTATTTATGGTACTAGTGTGTTATGTTGAAAATAAGTCAAGCGAGAAAGATTTACACCACGAGGCCGTCAGGCTAAGTGTTAAATTCTCAAGTGACTTAGGAAACATAACATACGAGTGGCATACAATGTTTTATCCAACAAGTGGAAGAAATCGTTTTTTTTTTTGAGGTAATAATTAATAATCAAAATAAACAAGATAAAAATAATCAAAGCTATTTGCGTCTCAGGAGCCTATAAAATGTCAGAATGACTTGACAGTGCCTTTTTTACATTTTAGTGAAAGTTGGTTGATTGTTTGATTGCCACGGGCATGATACAATGTTAACAAATGTTTAAATAAATTTTGACACTTGTTAGTTTTCCCTGCAGAAAAGGGAAGCTTTTATGAAGAAAAAACCTATAGACAATGGAGGAAACCGATAAAAATTACGTTCCTGAGGATATCCTTACGGAAGCGGAAGAAGCAGCGATGCAGATTTTGCCAGAAAAGTCCCGAGATGCTTACGACAAAGAGTTCGAAATGTTTGAGTCTTGGATGAATTCATGGAAGATAAAAGGTATCGATGAAAATGTTCTATTGGCTTATTTTTTACATTTGTAAAAAAAAATAAGCCCCATCGTCGCTATGGACCAAATACTCGATGCTTCGCTCGACTATTCACCTTTATAAAAAAATCGACATTTCAAAATATGGCAAAGTAACGAGCTTTTTGAAAAATAAATCACAGGGATACAAACCAAAGAAGTCCAAGACATTAGAACGACCTAAAATAGAGGAGTTTTTGAATGAAGCTCCCGACGACGAGTACTTGTTAATGAAAGTGGCTTTGATAATGGGGATTAGCGGTGCTTGTAGATGCGATGAATTGATCAAATTGAAAATAGAAAATATTCAAGACAAAGGAAAATATTTTTACGTAGTTTTGCCAGATACTAAAACCAAGAAATCGAGAAGTTTCACCATACTTGAAGAAGGATTTCCAGTCACCCGATCAATTTGTGTAAAAAATACATGTCTTTGAGACTAAAGAATACTAGTTCAATGTTTTTGAAATTGGAGGAACCAGCGCTCTACACCGGTCACTGTCTAAGAAGGTCTTCGGCGACTCTTTTGGCTAATGCAGGGGCAATCATGACTACATTGAAGCGTCACGGAGAATGGAAGTCCTAGACGATAGCAGAAGGATACCTAGAAGAATCGGTGCATAACAAAATACAAATTGCAGAAAAAATACAAGGTTCTATTGTGTCGGCGTCTTCTAGCACTATCAGCAGCTGTATCGATATGGGTGCGTCTGGTTCCAATGAACCAACGAATTTTACAATGACTTTAAATTCGAATAAACCGTTAGCGTTTTTCTTTAATTTCAATATCAATGTGAATTCTGCTTGTAATTATTGTAATATAAATAAATATAATACTACTTTAAATATGAACGTGAGTCATGAACGTAACTCATTAATGAGTTATGGATTATAACTCACTAGTGTGTTATTTGATAGTTTACTTGTCTAAAATGACATTGATAATGATAGTCATAACTGTCATTGTGTTGGATAAACATTTTAAATTTTCTACTAAACATAAATGGCACTGAAGTAACTTTTAAGCTTGGACAGGTGATAAAATTAGGAGTTCGTTATCGCAACTAAAGATATCGTCAGTACCTTTTCCAGATCCATTTTGAAAAGTTGCTGTTCCGATCCATCACCAATTTCCAATTCCTTTAGTGGATATGTCACGTGGCCAATTTCTGAATGGCGCTTGGCTCGTCCTCCATCAATGACTGTGAGCTTTAGGATATGATCTACCATATCTTTTTGAGACACCTTAAACGATAATAGTAAAGCAAGTAAAATAAAGAGGCAACAAATAGGCAGGGTGTTCGGGAAAATGTGGGAAATCTCCCGGATATGAAAAAATCTGGCGGAAAGAATTCTACAAGTTCATATAAACTTTTTTCGTATATGCCTCCTCTTCGGAGATAGGGATTCCCAAAGAGTGCTACAATGAAACCACGTTTATAACACAAACTACACTCATCAGCAAAAAAACCGGACAAGGAAAATTATCGTCAACTTTGATATTAAATAACTTTTCTGATTTTAAAACATCTTTAATGAAATTTTCGCAGGTGGTATAGCCGCATGTATTAAGATTATTACCCGATTTTCAATTTTAGAGAAATATTGACATGTGTGATATTATACCGAGGGAAACAAATTAATGATACTTTTTTGTCTTAAGTTCTCAACACCCGGTAGAAAAAGTAGGCGGTGCGATGATATTTCAATGCATTTCATATGGAAGTCGCATGTTTTCTTAACATTTTGGTTTTTGCTCCATCACAATACCTGGTTTTTGTAAAAATATATAATCTTTTTAGCAATTACTTGCAAAAATAATATAATTTTTTTATTAAATAAACAGAAATGAAAATTTAACAAAATTAATAACAAAAATTATTAGCGTGTATTGCCCCCACGAGCTCAAATCACATCTGTCATATGGCGTGGTAAACTTTCAATACAGTTGGCAATTTGTTTCTATTCCCAATATTGTTCCATTCTTCCAAAAGAGCAATTTGCAAGTTAGGGATGGTCTCGGGAGCTGGTCCCCGTTGTCGAATTCGTCTTCCTAACACATTCCAAACATGCTCAATGGGGTTAAGATCTGGGCTACGAGCTGGCCACGGAAACCGCTGAATGTTAACTTCGTTCAGATATTCGTTTACCACCCGTGCCACATGTGGTGTTGCATTATCATGCATTAGACAAGTCCGGTCCTATATTGTGAGCAAATGGAACGACATGTTCTGCTAAACCACTCATTAATAAAGAGGTCAGCAGTCATTGCACCATTTTCAATTATAACGAGCTCGGTACGTTTATTCAGTACTTGGCCCCATTGTTCTGCTGTCCCGTTCCCGAGCGAAATGCAACCGGGCAGTATGGTGGGCTGGGAAAAGAGCTGGGCATGCAGCTGGTCTACTTGAGTTCAGTTCTTGTTCACCCAGTCTATGGCGGACGGTATCTGAGGAAGTATAAGTGCCACGAATATTTCTTAATTGACGACTAATGGCTGAAGATGGTAAACCGCGATCTCGTAGTGTCGTTTATACAACAAAAACGGTCATCACGCATATTTGTCTAACGTCTTCTGCCTGATCCTTGGCGCCTAGAATACTCCCCAGTTTGTCGAAAGCGGCTGATTGCATCCTGTTTCGGCCATCGTGGTTTAGTGCCACAGCACGGGCAACATCTTCTGAGCGCATGTTTGGGCAATATTTCAAGCTTGACACTGACAATAAAATAAAATGATAGTTTCTAGGCAACTTAACTTATCACTATGGTCCTTTTATCCAATAACATTGGTAAATTTAAAATGATTTTCTAAAAAGATTAGGTATATCATTTTAAAAAGACCAGGTATTGTGATGAATCAAAACACAAAATGTTAAGAAAATATGCGACCTCCATATAAAATGCATTGAAATATCATCGCACGGTCTACTTTTTCCACAGGGTGTTGAAAACTTAAGACAAAAAAAGTATCATTTGTTTCAATCAGTATAATATCACACATGTCAATATTTCTCTTAAATTGAAAATCGGATAATAATCTTAATACACCTCTCCTACACCATCTTCGAGAATTTCATTAAAGATGTTTTAAAATCATAAAAGTTATTTAATATCAAAGTTGACGATAATTTTCCTTGTCCGTTTTTTTCTGCAGATGAGTGTGTTAAACCACTAGCATATTCCAATTTTTTTTTAATGTGATGTAAGTAATTCACAACACTTTCTTCGATAGAAGTTTGACGGGTCTTAACCTGGTATAGGTACATCATATTAAAAAAAAATTGGAATGTTCCTAATAGTTAAACAATTATGTGTAAAAAACTTGACTCCATTGAAGCTCTTTGGGAGTGTTTTTTCATATGGGGAAGATTTCCCTCATTTTCCCGAATACGCTAAATAGTTTGATAATATTTTAAAAAAGTAACTCGTATAAAATAACATTTTGTTATGAAAAAAGAATTACCAAGTTGACAGTAATGGCAATGGTAATGGCAAATATATCTTGAAATAAATTCGTTGGCTTTAATTGCTGTGAGTAAAGCTGGATCAGTAAACACTGTATTCGCGTTGGCGTTGGCTCAACATAATTATAAATAGAGCTTTTATATTCTTCGCTGGCTGTCGCCGACAGCCCTTCGATTTGAAAAAACTTTAACTGTTTGGCGCTAGCATTCATAGAAATCCTTAGCGGTGACGTTAAGTAAATATTATTTTATTATTTGTATCACATGATAGTTGACAGTCGGGCTGGGAAAAAATTCGATATATCGATATTTTTATCGATATATCGATAAACCTATCGAATGACGATATTTCAAAAATTAAATATCGATATTTATTGATACTTATCGATATTATCGATATATCCGATCACATCGAGAATAGCTATTTTTCGATTTTTGATGGTGTAAGAATGTCGCCTAAATATTTGGATGAATATCATTGATAACACAGGCCTGCATTTTTTAACACTTTGAAAGTTGATTTAAAAATTTTAACTGTTTTCTAGTAATTGGGTAGCGCCGATTTCAAATCTGTTTTCAGTTTTTTTATATCACGTAAGGTTATTTTTCAAACCGGTAAAATCCAAAAAGATAGAAAAAACACGATTTATTTCATTTATAAGCTAGTTTTTTAATATATTAAGGAAACAAATACAAAAATATACAAAATATACACATATAAACTAATATAAATGGTTATTTATCCGTTACGCTTCTTCAAAAATGTTTTCTTTTTTCAGAAAAGCTTCTTTTGGTTGTTTTTCTGTTCCAACAGAAATCGGCCATCATTTTTGTGTCCCAGCGCACCTGGTATCTTTTTTCCATCTCTTTAATATATTGATGAAATCTTTTACCTTGCTCTTCACCCACGTCTTCAAGATTTTCCGGGAATTAGCAGTGGCGGCTCGTGCCATTTTAGTGAAGTAGGGCCAGATAACCCTTAGCGCCGCAGGCAAAAAAAATTTGGGTGCCACGCCCTTTTTTGTTAATAGTTCTTGCTTTTGAAGTAGGAAAAATAAGCAAAAAGGCACCTAATTTAATTTATGAATTTACAATCATATCTTGAATTTAAAAAAAATACTGTAGGTATAGTGTACTATATAGACCGAAAGAACCACAAACCGAACGCAGTTTATAATTTGGTTTAATATGTATCTGTTTTTATCAATTTGTTCGTTTTTCTTCATTATTTCATTGTGATATGCAGAATTTAATTGAGTTTTAATGTTAATTTTACCAAGCATACTGAAATTAAATATATTGTTTAAATGTACCTTCGATTTTTCATGTGTCTTCATTTTTTTCCAGATATGGACCAAATCATCTGTACCTTTTTGGGACCAAGTTTGCTCCCCCATCAAATAAAACACACATAAAACAAAATAGTCTATTAGATTTATCACAACCGCACACCCAAGTATTTTTTCTATAAATATTTCTATTAAGCATCCGGCCGAACGAAAATTATTTAGTTTACAAACAACCTTACACGACACGACGCGGACAAACAACTGTTTGAATTTAAAACGTCTAACGTCAAACGGTCAAACGGGGTCAAAGGGCCTGGCTACACGGAGATGTTTTCCTGCTCGCATTCAAGGTAATTTTCCAATGTTTTTTATTGGTGTGTTATGGCAATTACGTCATAACTTCGGGCCTCCCGTGTGCCTCGTCGCTTTGGCGCGAAAGCTACGTTACCGTTTTATGCATAATCGCTTCCTCAATAGATGGAAATTTGGACCCGACTGTGTTCCAACTTTAAATAATTTTGCTAATTGCTTTAAAAAAGAGAATATTAATTTTAATAGGTTTTGGTAATTTGTAAAGGGCAGGACGCTGGACAGGAGGGCAGGTAGTGCCATGGCACTGTGGCTCTACCCCACGAGCCGCCACTGGGAATTAGTCCAAATGGGAATGTAAAAAGTGAATTATTATGCTCATATTCTGAAATTCCTGAAATTTTCCAGCATATTTTCAACGATCTCAACATAGTAGTAATTTATGTTCAACTTCTTTAAAAGCATTCCATGCATATTTTTCCATTACCTTTTCAAATTCTGTATCTTTCATCAAGCTGCTAATCTGCGGCCCTACAAAGATTCCCTCCTTTGGTTTTGCCTCTGACAGAGCCGGAAATGTTTTACACAAATATTTAAAACAATATCCTTCTTTGTTTAATGCCTTAACAAATTGTTTCATACGTCCAAGTTTTATGTGAAGTGGTGGAAGTAAAACTTTTTGAGGGTCAATAAGACTTTCGCGAATTACATTTTTGGTTCCAGGTGTTAAAGTCTCTCTTTGTGACCAGTCCCTTTTTATCCAATGCTGTTCTCGCTAGCTAGACCAATCGCACAGGAAACATGAAAATTTAGTAAATCCAGACTGCTGACCTAAGAGAAGACTTAAAATGTTTAGATCTTCAGACACTTCCCAGTTGTGATTTTCATATTGTATTCTTAAAAGTAATTCCTCTAAATTTTCATAGTTTTCCTTTAACTTAACTGTAGGGCCGACCGAAACAGAAGCAAAAACATTGTCATTATGTAAAAGAACAGCTTTAAAGCTCCTTTTTGAAGTCGATAAAAAGTCTCCAGTCGGAAGGTGTGTAGCACCACAGAAAATAATTTTTTATTCATCAATCATTTAGAATTTGAAGTACTACATTCATTTTAAAATGTATTAAAACGCCTATTATAAGATTTTTTTACATTTTTTCTTTTTTTTGTAAAAAAAAAATCTGTGTGATAGAGACCAATTGTATTTTAATTAGTTATTTCTATACGAAAACTAAGCTCAACAAACAAAAATCATGTCATCACAAATTTCATGCAGGCCTGTGTAATAAAAGAAGGGAAGAATGCAATAATCTTTATTGTTTTTATCATTTATTTAGGCCTTTACCCGATTTGTTTAGTGTTTAATGTCATTTTTGACTGTGACTAATGAATTTTTATACATGTGTCTTCTGTTTAATGAAGTCAATCTTTTGGTATAGGTAATATAAATGTCAGTGTATCAATGCACATATTGATATTTAATATCGCCTAACACTAATTTGATATAGGTATAAGTATTTTTTAATGATGAACAACGACCGAGTACCTGGTAATCTTTGGCCAAATGCATTTTGTAAATATAAAAAATGTTCAAATATTGTTGATTATTCCCTTAAATACCTAGTCCTTTAAAAAATTATTAAAGGATTATTTATTTAAAAAACAAAAAAACTGAGGAAAGATTTGAAGTACTTTAAGAATGATATTTTAAAAATTTGTTAAATTGTAGCCTATTATTGCTAAATAATTCTTGTAATCTAATAATACAAGTGTAATTTAAGGACATTTAAAAATGTTAGAGAATGTAGGACGCCCGACCACTATTTTAAAGCTTAATTATTATGATCCTAAGTTTTCTTTTATACAAAAAAGGTATTCGTGTAAAACATTATTGGGCTAATAGTAGGAAATAGTAGGAAAAAAAGGATTTATTTAAATCATTTCATAAACTATAATTGGTATGTTAAATCAAAAACCCTCGGACGGCCATAGCTTCCTTATAACACATTTAAGGACAAATATTTAATTCAATCTTTTTTCTTCATGTTTTCATAATTAGAGTCTCCCCTTGAAATGAAGGTACGGAGTTTCACAGGGCACATAAGAAAATATTGATATATTTATAATATAATATTTTTATGTTTTATCGATACTTAATATACAGGGTGTTTGAAAAATAGACGGAGATATTTTAGAGGGTGATTCCTTGTTAAAAAATATGAAAAAAAGTTTCTATAAAGATGGGTCCGGAAATGCAGGGTTTTCAAGATACAGGATGTTAAAAAAATAGAAATAAAAAATGAAATTATTAATTTAATTAAAAATACTTACTCGATGCTGTTGAAATTTGGCAATGATATTTGTTGTATTAAGAAGCTAATTTAGCCCTAAATAGATTAAAATTATTGAGTCCAGTGGCGTCCCCGGGGGCACCTTAGCGAATATTATTATCAAAAAAATTTACACCACTGTCTTTTTTGTAGCTTTAATATTTTTTGTTTAATTAAGCATCTAAAAATACAACTTCTTTGCCTCTTGTATTTTTTTCCTACCTCACTTCATTTTCGAGAAAAAAAATAAAAACCGTTTTATTGTATGTCATTGGACAAAATTGGTTTATTAATTTCTACTAAAATAAATCACAAGTGCATTGGAAAACAAATAATCATTTCTGCATGAAGGATTGACATTTGCGCGTTAGTTCTTTTAGAAAAGAATTATACACTTTTTTTGGCGATATTGTTCTAAAAAGTTTTTGTCTCGGTTTTTGTGATGAAAAATTACACTTTTGAGGAAATGGCAGACACGCATGTAATGTATGCACGTGCCTATAGTAACTGTTATGCAGCGAGGCGCCTGTATGCAAAAGCGTTTCCCAATCGGCAACTTCCAGATAGTTAAACCTTTGAAAGCGTAGACCGTAGATTACGGGAAAGGGGTAAATTTTATTATTTCTTTTTTGTGATGTTTTTGACAATAATGTTATTTAGGAAGTTTTGCCGTTCCCACCAATGATAGAGGCCGGCCGAGGTCCATAAGAACGCCCGAGTTTGACGAGGCAGTTTTACGTGCCGTGGAACAAAATCCTGGTATCAGTACTAGGACTATAGCAACTAGATTAGGGCGTAATCATTCCAACAGCACTGTGTGGCAGGTTCTCTCCGAGCAACTCTTGTATCCCTATCATGTCCAACGTGTGCAAGCATTACTACCAAGAGATTTTCTTCCTCGTTTACAGTTTTGCCAATGGTACTACCAAGAGGTTAATAATAATAGGAATTTTAATAAAACCATACTTTTTACAGACGAAGCAGGATTTCGGCGGGATGGTATTGTTAATTACCATAACACTCACGTATGGAGTGACGAAAATCCCCATGCTTTCGTGCAGTGTCGCCACCAGGAACAATTTTCTTTAAATGTGTGGATGGGTATTGTTGGTAACAATTTAATTGGTCCTTTCTTTTTACCCTTAAGATTAAACGGCCAATCTTACTTAGAGTTTCTTCTACAAGAATTGCCCGTACTGCTAGAAGAAGTTCCTCTAAATATACGTAACCAAATAATTTTTATGCACGATGGAGCTCCTCCTCATTTTAGTAGACCTGTCAGAACTCATCTGAGTAACACCTTTGGTGAAAATTGGATTGGAAGAGGTGGACCAATTAACTGGCCACCTCGCTCCCCTGACTTAAATCCATTCGATTTTTATTTATGGGGACACCTTAAGACGATGGTTTACACTACTCCCATAGAAACAATAGAAGAACTAAGAAATAAAATCGTAAATGCTTGCGAAGAAATAAAAAATAGACCTCGAATTTTAGCTCGAGTTCGTCGTTCAATGATGCGTCGAGTGAGAAGGTGTACGGAAATGGATAGTGGACATTTCCAACATTTGTTGTAGTTTATGTAATGGTATTGGAAAAGTTGCAATAACATTCTTTCCTAGAAATGTTTTTTATTATTTGTGGTCCAATGCACTTGTGATTTATTTTAGTAGAAATTAATAAACCAATTTTGTCCAATGACATACAATAAAACGGTTTTTATTTTTTTTCTCGAAAATGAAGTGAGATAGGAAAAAAACACAAGAGGCAAAGAAGTTGTATCTTTAGATGCTTAATTAAACAAAAAATATTAAAGCTACAAAAAAGACAGTGGCGCACATTTTTTTGATAATAATATTCGCTAAGGTGCCCCCCGGGACGCCACTGAACTCAATAATTTTAATCTATTTAGGGCTAAATTAGCCTCTTAATACAACAAATATCATTGCCAAATTTCAACAGCATCGAGTAAGTATTTTTAATTTAATTAATAATTTCATTTTTTATTTCTATTTTTTTAACATCCTGTATCTTGAAAACCCTGCATTTCCGGACCCATGTTTATAGAAACTTTTTTTCATATTTCTTAAGAAGGAATTACCCTCTAAAATATCTCCGTCTTTTTTTCGAACACCCTGTATATTATTGATATATCGAATAACGATATTTAAAAAATAAAATATCGATAATTATCGATATTTATCGATATTTATCGATATTATCGATATATCGACTATATCGATATTTTTTTAATATCGATATTCGATATTGGAATTTTATTATCGCCCAGCCCTAGTTGGCAGTATCAAATAATTGTCAATACTGTGAACCAAATGAAATGCCGATTACGAACTCCAACGTCCGCACCAGCGCCAACGCGAGTTTATAATTTTTAGCTTTATCGCTATAATGGGCATTTCCTTTAAATTTCAATTTTTATCTTATCCCATAGAGAAAGAAAAAACATATTTTTTCACGGTATTAGTTTTTAAAATTTAAAAGTATTTACTGAGAAAACAGTTAAACAAAATACGCTTACTAAAAAATGCTCGCGAAACCGGCTGTCTACGTCACAAACAAATTGATCAGTCGATTCGTCGGTTGAAAGTCGACCCTCCATCATCTACCTGAATGATATTTCGACTCTCCTGTTCTTTTTTTTAACTTATCAAAACAAAGATAATTATAATCGGTCTCGCGGCTGATGGATAAAAACACTCAGAATTTCGCCTATCATTATATTTCCATGTCTCAAAGTGTTTACAAATAATAAGATAAAAATCCTATAAAAGACAAAAATAATAAACTCAATGTCCAACAATGAAAACCTAATGGAACTTTTTTACCTGAAAGACAAGTGTCTCGTCAAAATACGGATTACAAGTCTTTTTCTTTTGTTTGGACTGCAAATAGCGCCTCTCGTCTGGTATTAGATGTAATCTGAAACCAATAAACCGAAATAAAAATATAACCATTAAAAAATATTTATAGTAATAAGAGGATCGGTATAAATTGTTTCTGTATGGATTAGATTTATGCCAATAAATAATCATTGTGCTGTTGATATGAACATTTTAGAAAACTGGTAGTAGGTACCTAATAATTATATTATTTATACACAAAATACGTTTTATACCGCACTAAAAATAATTCGGAAAATATAATGAAAAAGAGAGAAAATTATAATGAAATTTATAATGTTATTAGCATTTTAAGAAAAAAAAGCCATGCACTTTAGAAATTATTTTTTAAATAAATAATTTCTAGAATAATTCTATTTCGATAAAAACTCGTTATTGTTTCGCCATTTGTTCTTCAGAATAAGCGTATTTCTTAAAGTCAGGCTTTGTAATTTTATGTTAAACTAATTTAGTAATTTTATTTCAGGATTTAAAATACTATTTAAAAAGGTTTATGCAATGAGGGAAATCATCTAAATTTGCACATAGTTTGTATTGATAGCGTATTTTTCATTAACCCATATTAAATAAATTGCTAGTGTATCAAACCCGCTTTAGTATTATATAGGGTGTTTTAGAACATGTGGGCAATCTCTCGGATTCATATAGATTAGGTGAAAATAATATGATAAGTTCATATAATATTTTTTCCTAAGAGCCCCCCTCGAGGAGATATATGCCTCTAAAGACCGGCCCCGAAAACTAGCTTTTTATTGATAGCCTTTGAATCGCCCTGTATATTTTGATTAAAATTTAGTATAATCTACACTATAGAAAGCTTTAATAAATAGGTTAATAATAAAATGTACAGTTCATTCTGTGGGCCAGGGACGGACTAGCTTGGGCATTAAAAATCTTACATCTTTGACAGGTGTCATGCAATCGGGATTTTTATATTATTTTTGGATAGCTTACGTATTTTAACGCCAAATAGATACTCTTCGTAGATTTCGATAAGTTGAACCGTTTTCGAGAAAAATCAACTTGACCGTTAACATACTTTAAAAAGGTTTAATCGTACCCGAATCTGTTTCGTGTTTTTTCGTTATAATAGGGGTGTTATGGAGGGTGCAGCAGTCTTCAGTACATCATGCCCGGGAGTGTGTTAGAGTAGAGGGAGCCCACATTGAGCCTTGTTATAAATTTTGGAAGTGAAAACTTCTTTAGGCGCGTTTAGCACTTTTTGTGGGCACTGAATTAAACTGAGCCGTCACGCGTCAGACTCGGGTGTGCTACGCTCGAATTCAACTGCTATATTCAATCCGAACTGACCCTGACCCGAATGAACGTTATATGAAAGAGCATGCCGCCATCGGTCGCATTCAGTATCGACGTATCGACGTGGAAACAGTCAGTGTGCGTTGTCTAGACACTCGTCTGCGTCTCAGGTATGTTCTGGCATTTTTTAAATTATATATTTACGTAGGGTGAAGTAAGGTTTACCGTAATTGCTTATTCCGTGGACCTAATTTATTATGATTTCTGACTTCTGTTGAAGATGTAAAAATTCAAGGGTTGTTCAATTTTAGGAAATATCTTTTTTCGTATGCAGTAAAATTATCCCGTATTTCAAGTTTATGTTATTTTTGAAGTGAAAACTTCTTTAGGCGCGTTTAGCACTTTTTTGTGGGAAGTGAATTAACCTTGTTGAAGTTTTCACTTCTGTCGTGTGGTCTTAAGCACACACAATGTTTTTAATTAAGTAAAAATCCGTTCATTTTCCTATTATTATAGTTATAATAATTATTAACGTTATTGTCTTTTTCTCGAAAACGGTTCAAATTATCGAAATCTGCGAAAAGTATCTATTTTGCGTTAAAATACGTAAGCTATCCAAAAATAATATAAAAATCCCGATTGCATGACACCTGTCAAAGATGTAAGATTTTTATTTATTTATTTATTTATTTATTTATTTATTTATTTAATACATTTAGGCCCAACAGAAATGTAATTAATAGGGCCGATATAACAATTACAATTTACATAATTTAATAAAATCTATAACTACATTAAATAATTTGATATTAACTTAAATTTTTCGATTTATCACAATATCACAAGAGCGCTAGGGCGGTTCGAACAAAAGTACTTAAGGACATATCTAGATCACAGTAATTTGCTACTCTATTATATCTGGAACACATATTGTAGACTGGAGCGGTCAACATTATATTTGTTTTAGCTGCTGGCAAGTAAAAACAAGTGCTAGTTCTAGTAGAAATCCTAGGTATTAAGAAATTTAGTTGATCCAAGAGGGATGGACAAACTGTAACACCATTAATGATTTTGAATAACAATATCACTGCTGTCATGTCTCTGCGTTTCTGCAGGCTTTCGATTTCAAATCTTTGTAACAAGTGGTTGTTATCCATCCCCCTCTGAGGATACACTCCATCTTCTTTAAACGATAAAAATTTCAAAAACTTTCTTTGGACTTGTTCCACCATCGTAATATATTTTGAGTAAATTGGGGACCATATCAATGATCCATACTCCAATTTGCTTCTTACTAGAGTAAAAAACAAGGTTTTAAATGAATCGAAATTGGTAAATGACTTGCAGTTTCTTAATATAAATCCTAACATTCGAGTAGCCTAGTATGCCCAAGCTAGTCCGTCCCTGGCCCACAGAATGAAATATACATTTTATTGTTAACCTATTTAATAAAGCTTTCCATAGTGTAGATTATACTAAATTTTAATCAAAATATACAATGCGATTCAAAGGCTATCAATAAAAAACTAGTTTTCAGGGCTGGTCTTTAGGGGCATATATTTCCTCGAGGGGGGCTCTTAGGAAAAAATATTATATGAACTTATTATGTTATTTTCACCTAATCTACATGAATCCGAGAGATTGCCCACATGTTCTGAGACATCCTGTATAAATTCCAGATTTACTAGAACAGTGTTATTATTGGTAGTAATCAGTTCCATTAACAGCACAGTCTTGTTGAATAATAAACTAATTTAATTACAGCAATTTTGTTAAGAAATAAATTGTATTTTCTCAATGCGACGCATTTTGTTCCCAGTATAGCGCTTTCTTTACAATTAAGAAAGCAAAACAACGTCTCCAAAAACGAATTGTATCCGTTGGAACCTATAATCCACAAGACGTTGGTGGGGGTTCGTAGCGATCGGCAATCGCCGCGCCGTATCATTAGTTTTAACGTATTTGTTGCGCAGGTCACATCGTTGTTCGGAGTCCTCTAGCTGTCCTGTCTGAATTTGAATTTTATTGATCGTACCAATACCTGTTTCAATTAATTTATTTTTACTTTTTATTTAGGTTTTTTTAAACTTTGCACGTCAGATAAAGCAATAGAAGATTCTTATTTCGCACAACCCATCATTAGTACCTATTAGACTTTATAATCTCGGGACGAATTTTACCATCTCGGTAAACCATGTTGCATAATAAATAATCATATTATGCAATGTTAAACGATAAGAACAAATTACACTAGAAGCTAATTAACTAAATTCTTGGGAACTACAGTATTGATTTTTGTGGTATGTTTATGCTTCATTAATGGTTAGCAAGCAAATATTATTATGATTAATGTCAAGTTTCATTACAACTACCAATAGGAACAAATACAGGATATGAAAACAGATTACACACCCAATAGAACTTGATAGTTACTGTGGGTATTCAAAAAAATAATGACTATAAACCATTCTATGGTAGCAATGACTCCTATGCCTATTGGCTAAATAATTAAATTGCCGTGGTATTATCACTACACAACTGTCTAGCAATTTCCGTTGTTTTACAGTAGAAAAGCGCATTGCTGACACATATAGTATTAAACAGTTGTATAAAGAGTATGTGAATTCTTATAATGAATAGAAGACTTTTTCCCAGTGCATGTGGTCTTTTCCGAAAATTGAAAATTAAATCCCTAGCTGAATTAAAGATTGTAACAATAAGTTAGCCAGTATAATTGATTAGAAAGATAATCGTATCAATGTGAGATCAAATCCAATAGTTGGTATATACTCTTCTTTTTGGATCTGTGTAGGAATTAGCCAAAAACTAATAATATATAATAATAATAATAATCTTTCTTTATTTAGCACTTTGGCTAGTCATTACAAAATTTATAAATATTTATGTACATAATATAATAATAACTGATTCGTCAAATCCAAATCAATCCCTCAAATAAGCAGACAGTTTTTTCTTAAAAAGTTTAAGGTTGGGTGCACTCTTAATATCATCCGGCAGTCCATTGAAATGGCGTATCCCATCATAAAATAGAGTTTTTTGTAAAGAAGTTGTCCTTACCATGTAAACATTATAATGTTGATTTGTTCTAATATTGTATTCATGATAATTTGATCGTTTTTCCAGGTAAGGCGTTAAATACTCTGGTTGTAAATTATGTTCAATCTTATATATTAATACAAGATTCGCCATTTTAACATACTGCTCAATACTCAGCCAACACAATGTCCTCAACATATCACTAATAGGGGTGTATCTATTACAATTTAACAAAGTGCGCATTGCCTTGTTTTGTTGTACCTGTAGTCTTTGTATTTCTTCCTTTGTACAATAAATCAACAGGGAACAGGCGTATGAGAAATGGGGCAATATAATGGTATTATACACCAACATTTTAGACCACGGAGACAAACATGATGCTATTCGATTAAAAAACCCTAATTTCTTACCTACTTTTTTACACATATAGTCTATGTGATTACTAAAGCTTAACTGGGGATCTAAGTATACACCTAAATATTTAATCTCATCAACAAAATCAATTATATCACCATTAATATTCAGGACGAGGCCTGCATTTTTAAATTTTTGACAATGCACCCTTGAACCGATAATCATGCATTTAGTTTTTGTATTATTCAATTTTAACTTATTTTTGCATAACCAATCATACAGGATTTTTAATTCATTATTTAATTTCATGACCATCTGTTCAAAGTTCATACCAGAGACGGAAATCAGGGTGTCATCTGCAAATAAATTTACAAACGACTCTTTAAGCCCCTCATGTAGGTCATTTACATAAACAATAAATAGAAGTGGCCCCAACACGCTCCCCTGAGGTACTCCCCATTTGCCGTCCCTTTTAGAAGAGAGTTTATTATTAATTTTAGTTTGGTGACATCTATCTGATAGAAAATCTTTTATCCAATCAAGTGCGCGATCCTTAACTCCATATAAATTTAACTTACTTATAAGAATATTCCTGTCAATTGTCTCAAATGCACGTTTTAAATCAACAAAAACACTCAAAGTAAGTTTTGACTCGCACATATTTTGTCTCCAAACGGCGCAAACATATTGGAGCGCAGACTCGCAGGAATGTTTGTTTCTAAATCCGGACTGCCCCTTGAATAAAAGTACATTTTTCTCAAAATAATCACGTAATTGGTCACATACTACTATTTCTAGAATCTTATCAATTACTGGTAATAAATTTATTGGGCGAAAATCACTCATCGTTCGTGGTTTTGACACCTTTGGGATGGGAACTATAACACTTGTTTTTAGGTCATCTGGAAATTTACCGGTATTCAAGGACATATTAATCAGGTACAGCAGAGGATAACCCACAACGCAGAAAATGTCTTTCAAAAGTTTTATATTCAAGAGACTGTCACTGGTGCTCTTATTTTTTAGATCATACACAATTTTTTTAAGTTGAGATAAATTCAATGTTTTAAAATTTGCAAAGCTACAGCCCGTTTGCCTTTTAACACCATTCCACTGTCTCTTGTCAATACTTTCTGCTATTTCAAGCAGACTGTCGGCATAAAAGTTGTTCATATTTTCTTCTACATTTTGGTTGTACTGTTCAAAATCGATATTTACAAACTCGGCTGCTTGTTTTTGTTTACCAACAAGTTGTTTTACAGTTTTCCACATTTTTTTTCCATTTCCTTTGCAGTGATCGATCTTATTATTTAAATATTTTTTCTTTTCGTTTCTGATTATTGAAATTACTTGATTCCTTCTGGTTTTGTAGTCATTCCAATCTTCCTTATTTTTTGTAAGTCTAAACTTTTTGTATGCCTCATTTCTTTCTCGCTGTGCCTGTCTGACTTTCTGATTGATCCATTTATGTTTACTACCCAAGTGTGATATTTTTTGCATTGGTGCCATCTCGTTAATGGTCTCCTGTATAATGCCGATAAAGTCAGAGTAAATCACATTAACATTAGTTGAAGTGTAGTTCCAGTTCCTTCCAACAAGAGCGTTTCTGATATTTTCGATATTTTGTCGATTTAGATGTCTACTATAATACAGTGTTTCAGCTGGCTCCTCACTATATAATTCCAGATTCAGGCCGATAATGTCGTGGTCACTAACTATTTGAAAATCTCTAGGAGCTTCGACCGCATTAAAGTCATTTGTTATTATGTGATCAATCAATGATTCTGATCTGTCAGTTACCCGTGTTGCCTCGGTTACTATTTGTTTAAATCCTGCAGACTCCACACATCGTTTCATTGCTCGTGTGCTCCAATCGTTGCTTAGGTAATCGATGTTTATATCTCCCATAAAAACTGTCCTTTGTTGGTGTAAGTTACTTATAATATGGGGATTTCCTGGATAGTAAACTTAATATCTGACTGAATACAATTACTTAATTTCTGTTAAATTGTCAGTATAGTATTTTACCTATAGGTAGGTATAAACTGAACGAATAAAACAAAAAAAAATCTGCAGTATATATGAGTGACGGTGATAAGTGAGGTCCGGGAATTTATACCAACTTATAATAATTCAATAGACCAGAATTGACAGAGTATAACGTCACTTGGAATCCATCTTGCGAGAGGAATTAATATTTTTACTAAGTATAACTGAAATTAGTATTATAATATTAAGGTACCTACTGTCGGGTAATAAGGCCAGGTTAACGTTATTTATTTTTTATTTAAAAACACATATAAACAATTTCGACTTTGTGCATATAAAAAACGTAACTAAACTCTTTATTTTCCAAAAATATTGAGAAACTGGAACTTAAAAATCATTTATTAACGCCTAAAAACTAGAACAAGAAAAAAATTAATTTTGGCCTTATTACCAACCTAGGCAGGTTATAAGGCCACACTAAACATTTGATATTTAACGTATAAAAAAGGTAAAAAAAATGTGTAAGTATTACTAAAAATGTTAAAAATGATAAACTTAAAAATATTATACCAACGTTTAGATGATAAAATAAAATAAAAAATTGAATTTGGCCTTATTACCAACCTAGGTAGGACATCAGGCCAAACATGGATGAACACAGGCCAAGACATTATTACCTGTTTGGTACGTATATACTTTTTGAGGTTATATAAATTCACAAAATAGACAAATAATTTAAATAAACAATCTGCAAGTGTTGTTGACATCCTCATAAACATATGCTCCAAAATATAGACACAACTATATTGAAGTAATGAAAATATCACATACCTTTTATCCAGAAATTTTACACCACAGCACTTAAAATTCAACGGATTTTGTTGGCAGCGCACTGTTGCCAAGCTGAGTGACTGTCGCTCTCCAGCCACGTGTTATTTGGCTCAGTTGAAGTCATCCCAAATATAAATGGCGCTAAGCGTATAAAATATTTAATTTTTGTGGGATTTTTTACGACATGGCCTTATAACCTGCCCGGCCTTACGACCCGACAGTACCTTAATGAAAGTTGCGTAGACACGCTTATCTATATTTCTAACTTTTGTCGTTAATATCTTTGGTTAGAAAAAGGTTAGATAGCTACTATTTTCACTGATGTTTAGAACTTTTAACACTTTATTTTTACTTTTTTACACCCGATGCTCGAAGTTCAAAAACATTAAAAATCGGTTACGGACATTACAGCCCAGTATCCGTATTTTATATTTTTCCAAGCTCAAATAAAATATACAGTGTGTCCAGTAAAGTCCGCATCATATGGGATTTTTTTTATTAATAGCTTTATTCGAAATTTGACTTTGGCATCAAGTTATGCTTCGATCGAGATGAAAATTAAGTAAAAAAATAGTAGTCACGTGATTCGCATTATCTGTAAAATTTAAATTTTTTCCGTGAAATAATTCAATAGTGGGGTTATTTCTGAAAATATTGAAAAAAGTTATTAGAAATTTTTTTTTTAAATACAGTTTCAAAATTTCAGCTGCATAAGATAAATTTGATTTTTTACCCACTACTAAAATTTATTTTCCACTTAATGAACACTTTGCTGATGACACTGTATTTACAAAATATGGGTATAAAATCAAAATTATCTTATGGAGCTGAAAAAGCATGTAGGTTAGAAACTGCATTTAAAAAAACTTTTTCTAATAATTTTTTGCGATACTTTCAGAAATAACCCCACTTTTGAATTATTTTTTGGAAAAAATTAAAATTTGACAGATAATTCGAATCATGTGACTACTATTTTTTTTGCATAATTTTTACCTCGATCGAAGCAGAACTTGATGCCAACGTCAAATTTCGAATAAAGTTATTAATAAAAAAAAAGTCCATTTGATGCGAACTTTACTGTACACTACACACACTGTAGAAGCTTTATTAAATTGGTTCTATAACTTGGACTTAATTTTCGTAACACCTCAGTAATAAATTTCTAGGTGTCTCACTTTCTTCAGAGTTATTTTCGATGGAGAAAACTGTAAAAGTTTCGTAAATCTTCTAGAAAACTAAAATAACACATCTCCTGCTCATTTTTGTTCAAACAGTGTCCTCATCTGGCACTTATCAAGGTATAATCCCAAGCCTACACACACAACCTAAACTAGAATGTTTGTTACTTGTCAAGTTACATTACTTTTTTCCCAATTGTGTATATTGTTTATTCAACGTATTTACCGAAACAAAGAAAACCTATTTTTCACGTTTTTTATATTTATTAAAGGTTTATTTTGAAATATGTGTTTATCTCTTGAGCTTTCGGTATTTGATTTATAAACAATATTTACTAAACTTTTAAAAGTGCGAGAAAAATAACTTTTTCCACTATGACCTTTAAAACTGCCAATATTGACCGATTATTGGCCTTAAAAATCATGTTTTTCTACCTTGTTATTGTCCATAGTTATTAATAAAAGCAATCTATTTGAGAGCAGCTAACTGGATTTTTTGATTCTGCACTAATAACATGGAAGGTGATTTCTAGCTATGCAACCAGCCAATTACAGGGTCCTGCATTTTTTAACACTTTAAAAGTTAATTTAAAATTTTTAACTGTATTTTAGTAATTGGGCAGCGCTGATTTCAAATTTGCTTTTAGTTTTGCTACATCACGTAACGTTATTTTTCAAACCAGTAAAATCCAAAAATATAGTAAAAACACGATTTATTTCATTAATTTATAAGCTAGTTTTATAATATTATATTAAGAAAAAAAATTCAAAAATATATAAACAATATACATAGAAAGTATTATAAATAGTTATTTATTCTTTACGCTTCTTAAAAAAAACGTTCCCTTTTTTCAGAAAAGCTTATTTTGGTTGTTTTTCTGGCCTATCCAGCTACAGGAAGATTTTATCTCAATGTCCAACAGTAATCGGCCATCATTTTTCTGTCCCAGCGCCCCTGGTATCTTTTTTCCATCTCATTAATATTTTGATGAAATCTTTCACCTTGCTCTTCACTCACGTCCCAAGATTTTCCGGGAATTAGTCCAAATGGGAATGTAAAAAGTGAATTTTTATGCTCATATTGCGACCAAGAAGCCTGAATTTTACCAGCATATTTTCAACGATCTCAACATAGTTTATGTCTTTATAATTTCCTAGAAATTTATGTTCAACTTCTTTAAAAGCATACAATGCATACAAAGATTCCTTCCTTTAATTTTGCCTCTGACAGGGCCGAAAATGTTTTACACAAATATTTAAAACAATTTCCTTTTTAATGCCTTATAATAATAATAATTTTTAATGCCTTATAATAAGAAATTGTTTCATAATAAGTCCAAGTTTTATGTGAAGTGGTGAAAGTAAAACTTTTTGGGGGTCAATAAGACTTTCGCGAATTACATTTTTAGTTCCAGGTGTTAAAGTCTCTCTTTGTGGTCAGTCTCTTTTTATGCAATGCTATTTTGGATTCCTGCTATCTTACTCGCACAAAAAACATGGAAATTTAGTAAATCCAGACTGCTGCCCCAAACGAAGGTCTATAATTTTTAGATCTCCACACACTTCCCAGTTGTGATATTTATATTTTCATAGTTTTCCTTTAAATGAACTAAACGGCAAACCGGAACAGAAGCCATTGCCATTATGTATAAAAGAACAACTTTAAGGCTCCTTTTTGAAGAGTCGGTGAAAAGTATCCAGTCAGAAGGTATGTAGCACTACAAAAAATCATTTTTTGGTTAATACCTAGAATTTTAAGTACCTACTACATTCATTTTAAAATGTATTATTGACAAGCATCGGTAACTTGAACGAAAAAAGTTACAGAAGCAATTGTTTAAACACATACCGATTTTTTTATATACTTTATAAGTAAACTCGGTGCTCGGGCAATAACAGTAGTTGTACAGTGACTGACTGACTGACTGGTTAATCATCGCCCAGCCTAAACGCCCAATCCTAGAATCATTAAATTTCGAGAATGTTTTATTCTTATAACGTAGGCATCCACTAAGAAGGGATTTTTCGAAAATCAACCCCTGAGGTGGTAAAATCGGGGGTTGAAATTTTTATAGGAAATTCTGTATCATAGAAACTAAAACTCGTGGAGGTCTATCACGCGTGTGATAAAAAGCACTTTCTAGTTAAGTTAACTATGATTTTTTCTTATTTTAATAGGTGGTCGTAGGAAAAATGTATTTTAGCCTTACAACTACCGTGCGAGCAAACATTATTTGCATAAAAAGAGGGCCTTGCAACTAAGGACGTAATGCTTAGCCGTAGAGCTCAATACCTGTTGGGTGTCAGTAACTACCTGAATTAACAATCAATCAGTTATTCCGTCATCTTTTACTGTCATTACAAGCAATTTGATTCATCGCTAATTTTTCCAATTTCTTAAACAATTCACACAATGGGCTTTACGGAATAGCAGAAAACATTTATGGTTAAAGCGTATTTTCAGAACGGGGTTAGAGTAAATGGTGAGTGGCAATACAATCCGGGTTTGTGCATGGACGATTTTCACGAACATTTTCCTAACGTTGCTTTTATTGCTGCATGGGGATTTTTATCATTGCCTGAAAAGAACCGTCGCTGTGTTTAGGAAAATAGGTTCTATACAACACAAAAATGGAACAGGCAGACCATCTGTAAGAACAGAAGGACGTGTTGCAAACGTTCGAGAAATAATGCAAAATACGCCAATAAATTGTATAAGACGCCTGTCCCAAGAAGTGGGAAGATCTTATGGAACATGCAGGACTATTCTCAAGAAGCAGCTAAATTTATTTCCTTATAAAGTGCAAGTATTCCAAGAAATACAAGCCGCAGATTTTGAAAGACGCAGGAATTACTCTCAATGGTTTACCCAAAATTTATTGGAAAGAAGTGATTTATTAGACCTGACATTTTTTTCGGATGAAGCCTGGTTTCACCTCTCCAGTTATGTGTATTCTCAGAATACGCGCATGTGGAGTAATGAAAATCCCCATTTCCACATTGCGCCCTCAAAAAATTGGTGTCTGGTTAGCTGTTTCCTGAAGAAGAATAATTGTTGGTCCTATTTTTTTTTCATGACACAGTTACAGCACACCTGTATAGAGACAATATTTTGAATCCATTTGTGGAGCAATTACTTGACGACGAACTACGTTTTGGATATTTTCAACAGGACGGTGCAACCGCCTATACAGCCGCCGAAACTATTAACTATTTACGCAATTTTTTCGACGACAGATTGATTAGTTTTCGATCAGACATTGAATTCTCACCTAGATCACCTTGTTTAACGGTTATGGTTTACTTCGTTTTTCCTCATTTAAAGAACACTATTTTTAAAGCACCAGTTACAAATTTAGAACAATTACAAGAAAGGATTATCCAAGAATGTGGTAACATTTCTCCAGCGATGCTGGTCAACACTTTCGAAAATATGAAGAGACATGTGAATTTATGCTTGGAACATGGCCGTGGCCAATTTCAGCAATTTATGTAATTATTTTTCTTTTTCTTTCTGTATATTCTTACTTTGTTAATTTTGTAAACAACAAAAATAAATTTGTTTTTGTCTACTTATTTTATTACTCATTAGTTTGGCATATCATGTCATAATATAAATTTGATAAAATTTTAACCTAGATTTGGTTAGATATATCGTCCCCATATCATTGTGATCTAAACCAAGCCCTATGTTTTTTAATCCAAGCCCTCTTTGATGCTAATAATTTTTGTTCGCACCGTATGTATACCTATAAGGTAATAGGTCAACATACTAAAACAAAAAAACAATTTAAATAAATTAAAGTTGTGGATAACTGTTTTGCAATAATAAACTCAATTAAGCAAAGGGAGGATGTCTTAATAAAGCAAATAAGAAATAACTAACAAGAACATTAGTGCTGATACGAAAAAGTATAGCACCTTTACAAATAAATTAATTAAAATTATTGGATTTACAAAAAATGCTTATTATAAAACAAAATTATCTGAAAATTGAAATTGCCCAAGAAAGTATGAGAACCTTTGAACGAAGTTTTCACAACTTTAAAACAAAAACAAAAATTTAATTAACAAAGTAATTAAAAAATAGCATAATTAAAACTGGTAATGCTTAAAATGAATGCCTATCTTTTTAGTAAAGATTTTACACGCGTGGGAAAAACACTCGCAGAAAAAATAGTAACGTATGTCCTAAAAGTTTTGGCACAAAATATTTATCGGATTTTTTTTTTTAATGAAGAAATTTATTTGAACACTAACTAGTTATCATAAATTACAACTCAATACTTAACTAAACTATACTATCGAATTATACCTATTCTGCTCTACCAGACGCAAATTTCTTCGCATGTCTCTCATGAGGCCCTAGACGGAATTCAGATCAATTTCTCTTAGTTTTTCGTAAATTTGCCAGCTTAATTGTTCTTCATCTTGGGCTTCCCAGCCTCCATGATAAACGATAAACCTTCCTAGACAGTAAAGCCCAAAAATCCTCTATTGGGCGAGCCTGCGGCAAGTTTGGAGGATTATCGTTTTTGGGAACAAAAGGTATTTGGTGTTGTCGAAGCCAGTTTTGGGTATCTCTTGAGTAATGGCATGATGCTAGGTCTGGCCAAAACATGATATCGTCATTTACATGATGTTTGTGGACAAATTGAAGTAATTTGGACAGGCTATATTAGCAATCTAGCCCCCTTAATATTTTTAATCTTTATCAATGATATAAGTAATAATATGTCCAGCAATGTACTGCTTTTTGCAGACGACTTAAAACTATTCAGAGTAATATGAAGTTTATTTGACTGCTTGTTATTGCAGAGGGACCTAAGCACTCCGGAAAAGTGCTACAAAATGAACAACTTGCCCCTGAACGTAAGCAAATGCTTCGCCATGACATTTATAAATAAGGTAGACTTTATTCGCTTTAACTATAGCATTGATAACACAGTCATTAAGCAATGTGATACTTTTAGATACCTTGGTGTGGTTTTCGACCCAAAGCTTTCCTTTACTTTCACATCAGTAATACCTACAGCAGTACAATGAAGATGCTTGGATACATTATAAGGAATTCGGCTGATTTTACAAATACTCAAACATTGAAAACCCTTTATTATAGTTTCGTGCGATCCAAACTAGAATATGGTGCTATTATATGGCATCCCATTTTCCACAAATACATTAATCTTCTAGAAAACGTCCAAAGAAAATTTGTCAAATACCTTTCATTTAAGGAATATGACACATATCCCCCTAGAGGCACTGATTAAAATGCCCTTTTAATAAGATTTCAAATACCATCGCTTCTCAATCGCAGATATTACTTATTTATTCAGTTCTTGTTCAAAGTGTGCAGGTCGCTCATCGATTGCTCTATGCTACTATCCTGTATAAACTTGTTCCCCCACGCAGTGTCAGATCCTCTACCGTCTTCCATCTGCCTACTCCCTCAACAAACTTTTTAATTAAAACACCAATTTATCAATCAATGTTTATTTTCAATAATACTTGCAATGACATTGATGTATTCGGCCTGTCCTCCACTCAGTTTACAAATGCAACTAAACTCAAACTATTACAACAACGTTAACTTACTGAATTTCACCAAATTTTATTTTAGAATTATTTATTAATCTTTTTTAACCTATTATTTTTTCTATGTCACATTGTCTTGTAATTGGAACTTGTTCTGGTAGACAATAAAGATTATTATCATTATCATTATCATTTCTTCAATAGTTTTTGGGCGAACCTGTATATTCCAATTTAATACAGATATGTAGATTTTTAAAAGCCTTACAGCTTTTACATAAGACATGTTTTGCTTACTCCTGTATCTTTTTTGAAACAAATAGTGGAGTATTTAGAGTATCAAATACAAAAACAATACTCGAAAACCTTAATACAAATCTTATTGACTTATTCGGATACTGGCCATTTTAGACCTGATAAAACTGCCAATTTAGGACGGTTTTAAATTAAAAACCCTTGCGTAAAGAATTAAAGAATTACATTTTTAAATAAATAGAAAACTGAAAACCATGAAACGAAATGGCGCAAAACCTTTATAAACTAATACAAAGTAAAATAAATAAAGTTATTTTCTGAAAATTATATTTTTTTTTTTGGGAAAAGATAACAATAAACTGGGAAACAAACAAAACCCCACACGTTTACCTAGAATAATCGGTTCCAAATCCCAAAGCAGTTTTTAAAATGAAGGTTGATCGAAGCAATAATCTCAAACGTAAACATGTTTGCAAAACAAATTAATTATAGAAATATTAAACCCAACAATATGATTGAAAAAATATGGGGAAAACTCTGGTATATCAAACGCACAACAAAAATTCTTCCCTAAAGAAGATATTTGTCTGTGGAAAAAAAATTGTGTCCGGATTGTACCGACTTCTCAGACTCAGTATACAAAAGCGTCCGGGAAGTGACTACTTTCAGGATGCTTTCTGAAAATATAGTGGACGCAACAAACAAATTACCAAATTTATTAGATCCCCTGCCTTTGAAAGTTTTAAGAGGAATGAGGGGTTTATGCAATGGTGCTCCTACTCATTTTTCGTTAAACGAACGTAATTATTTAAACGAACAGTATCCAAATAGATGGATAGGTAGAGGCAATGATGCACCTGCAAATTGACCAGCTCGATCACCAAAGTAGTTATCGATGTATGTATCGACGTTCTGCATCAGATTCCTGAGGTCCCTTCTGCGCCTGCGCCAGCAGTGTACAGTCGTTCAAAGCTGTTCATAGCTGTTCATTAGTCATTCAAAGCTGTTCATAGCTGTTCATAGCTGTTCATTAGTGGTTCAAAGCTATTCATAGCTGTTCATTAGTCATTCAAAGCTGTTCATTAGCTGTTCAATAGTCGTTCAAAGTCGTTCATTAACTGTTCAAAGCTGTTCATAAGTCGTTTATAGCTGTTCTAGAAAGGCTATAATGAACGGCTTTGAACGACTACTGAACAGCTATGAACAGCTATAAACAGCTTTAAATAACTAATGAACAGCTTTGAACAGCTATGAACGACTAATGAACAGCTATGAACAGCTCATGAGCAGCTTTGACCAGCTAATAAACAGCTTTGAACAGCTAATCAACGATTTTGAATGATTAATGAACAGTTATGAACAGCTTTGACCTGTACACTTCTGGCGCATGCGCAGAAGGAACATCAGGAATCTGATGCAGAACGAATCATCTATAACTACTTACCTGATATCACTCCGATGCATTACTTTCTATGGTGCTTTGAAAACCTTTGTATATTCTAGATCAGTAGATACTGAAGATGAATTAATGAGACGTACCTACTCAAACTGGAATTGACGCGTGAAAAAAAGATGACGAAATGATCCAAAGAATTCAGTTTAATTTTTTAAAACGTATTAATCTCTTTATACAGGAAAATGGAGGTCATTTTGAACATTTTTGAAACGCCTTTTTCTTAAATTAAATAAAATAAAATATTGGTTTTTAATTAATCTCTTATTGACTGGTTTTACTAACGAATAAAAATAAAAAAATACTTTTGTAATTGTTTTTTTTTTAGTTTCTAGTAACATTTATTTTAATTTAATACCTTCGCTTCAAGTTGTGTTTTTTAAATCCAGATATCTCAAAAACGGCTGCTTTAATCAATTCTTACCACGAATACCTTTTTCAAGTCAAAGATGTTGCAGAATAAGTTCAATACAGAGTGGCTCAAAAAAGTTATTTCGTTTTGAATGTGTGCAAAGTACCGGCGGTGGCGTCATCTAAATTTTACAATAAAAATTAAAGCAGATTTTAATTTTTCGCCCCACAAAAAAGTTTGATCGTCATAGTTACGCGCAAAGTTGCACTTTTTCGAGAAGCGACACTACATTGTTATCTAAAAACCAAGTTGGGTTAATTTTAAAACAAATCCTTTGCCACAGCAGAAGGCGAATGTTTGTATAAAATATTTTGCCCTTGGGAAAACAGGGAAGATAAAATATAGGAAGCGGAAATTTAGGAAACACTGAAGAGGAATAATTCTGGAAAAGCAACAAATAAAGTTTAAAAGCTGAAAGTAAGTCTCTAAAAGCAAGGCTGTGTGTGTAGATATAGGAGGGAGAAATCACGGGGCTAATTTGGACACCTAATAAATTGAATCGGCACTACTAACTTTCTATTTCTGTTTTAAACTTTCTTGTTGCAAGATTTTAGTTGTGCAGTGATCGCTATAAATTTTTCAACATATTATGGAAAAAAATATTATTATTTACAGTGTCACCAGTAAAGTCCGCATCATAATATGGGATTTTTTTTCTATTAATAGATTAATTTAAAATTTGACTTTGGCATCAAGTTCTGCTTTGATCGAGATGAAAATTAAGCAAAAAAAAAGTGTAGTCACATGATTCGCATTATCTGTCAAATTTTAATTTTTTCCAAAAAATAATTTAAAAGTGAGGTTATTTAGGAAAATATCGAAAAAAGTTATTAGAAAAGGTTTCTTTAAATGTAGTTTCTAGCCCACGTGCAAAATTTCAGCTGCATAAAATAATTTTGATTTTTTACCTATATTTTGTAAATTGCACCACTTTTGCAAAAAAGACTCAACGCAACCTACATAAAACTTCTCAATTTTGACAAGACTTTATTTCAGATACATTTTCTTTAAAGTAGCGCCGTATTAAATGTGTGTTTTTCTACAAAATCAAAATTGGGCTATTAAAATTTGGTCGCATGTGATGCAAAGTTTATTTGTTTTTGACTCTGTATAAGGTAACTTCATAAAATAAGTATTTTTGAAAACGTAGTTTGTGTCAAAACTAGTGCAGAATCAAAAACTTAAGTTACCTGCTTTCAAATATATTGTTTTCATTATTAACCATAGTCAATAATTATTGATAAGGTGGAGAAAAACGATTTCTAAGCTTAATAACCGGTCAATAATGGCCGGTTAAAAATTATTATCCTGTTCTTTAATTCTAAATTTAGAACACCTATGAAAAGGTAACTTTTCTAAGATGTTCTAGTAAAACTAAAAAATAAAAAAAAAATCTTTTAAATCTATTAATTTTGCACACAATGTGTATGTTTTGACTCCTGCCGGAGTAACTAGGCCGTAACAAGCCTGGTACCCCAACAGCATTTCATTTCAAGATAAATGATGCTCTGACTTTTACGAAAACCAATTTTTTCTTTTTTCTTTTCCTCTCATTTTACTACTTTTACATGTCTCCGACAAAGTTTAACGAAACTTAAGATTTTTCACTAGGTACTTATACCTAAATGATTTTTACAAAGTCTGTTAAAACTCTCTTATTTTTCTTTTGCTCTCTTGATTTCTCTGCCTAAGACAGGGCCTTTGCACTAGCCCTTGACTTTCCAGTATGCTGAAGTCTTGTCGGTCTTCTGACTATTCATTTTTACACCTCGTGTACACCATTGAAAGCTCCATTATGGCTCAATCCCACTTATTATTTTCTCTATTGCTAACAACATCAGCATTGTACTATTTACTTTGTTTTCCTAATGTCGAATTATTAGGAATTATTCTAGGTTCGCCTAGTTATTCTAATAAACTTGTGGAGAAAGACTTTGTGCTTTTCTTTTTTCTATACATTTAACTCCACTTTGAGTATGGACTACTTCTTCAAAATTATTATTATTTTGTTTTAAAGGATACCTAAGTATAAGAATAGCAGATTCCCTTGGTCTCTGCTTAACTTCCCTGTGGAGAAAACCTTTGAGAATAAAATGAGGCTTTTATTAACTTTTTACAACTGACAGTGACAAGTAATAACAAAAGAATATTCAAACAAACAAACAGGTATAAATTATCACATTCTTCCCTGCTCATTCCTTAACATAATCTTTCAGGTGTTTAGGTTGTTTCTTATTTCGAACTGGACGACTGCTAATCCCTAATGGTATTACAGGACTGTCACTATAGTCATGTTCTGCCGTAAGTGATTCACTGGCCGATCCATTTATCGAGGTATTTTCTTGGGGAACTATAGTACTTTTATCTTCAGTCTCGTTTTCCTCATAAACTGTTGTTTGCTGGGAATCATCCTTTAACGATAGATCACCGAGTGGTGCTAAATGCCGAACGGACACAGTTGTTTCATTTCCATTGGGTAATCTAACAAATGCATAATCAGAGTTTGAGTCTAACAGTTCGACTTCTTCTACCAGAGGCTCGTATTTGTTGTGTCAAATATGTTTTTTTCGAAAAACAGTGACAGAGCCATGTGAGTATTGATGATCCGTTAGACGATCTTCTTGCAAAACTAAACATACGTTCATGAGGCGTGCAATTAGTGGCGGTACACAATAGTGATCGTATTGAGTGTAAAGCGTCTTGTAATACTAACTCCCATTGATTTATAGAAATATTCTTTGATTTTAAAACCAGTTGAATAGTTTTCCATATAATTCCATTATACCTTTCACACTGCCCATTCCCTTGTGGATTATATGCTGTTGTACGACTTCTTGCTATACCATGTGTGTCCAAAAATGATTTTAGTTCATCCGATAGAAAAGAAGTACCTCGATCTGAGTGTATGTAGGATGGAGTCCCAAAAATGGAAAATAATTGGACGAAGACATTTTATCACAGTAGATGAAGTCATATCGGAGCAGGCAAATGCAAATGGAAATCTTGAGTACTCATCAATTATGATTAAAATATAGCGATTATTGGACGATGATGGCAAAGGTCCCTTGAAATCTATATTAAGTCTTTCGAAAGGTGATGTTGCTTTAATCAGGATACCTTGATTCTTATGAAACCTTGGTTTTAGTTCGGCACAAATTGGACACTTGGATGTCACCCTTCGAACATCTTCCACTGAAAATTACATATTTTTGCAGCGAATCCAATGATACAGGCGAGTAACCCCTGGATGGCAGTGAGAATTATGTAAATTATATAAGGTTCTGTCGACTTCAGTGGCGGAACATACTCTTGAAAAGGTATCTGCTACAGTATTTAGGGATCCTGGTCTATATATGATATCGTACTTATAGCATGAAAGATCAAGACGCCATCTCATAATTTTTTCATTCTTAATTTTTCCATGGTTCCTGTTATCAAACATAAAAGCAACTGACCTTTGGTCCGTAATGAGTTTAAAGTGGCGACCAATGATGAAATGTCTCCATTTTCTGAGAGCTTCTACAATGGCATATGCTTCTTTTTCTATTGATGAGTGCTCTGATTTTGATAAAGTTCTCGAAAAAAATGCTACTGGTTTACCACGTTGGGAGAGTTGCAAAATTATAATAATAACAAAAAAATTATTATCAATAATATTATTATTATTTAATCATAAACAATAACAACAAGACATAAAAAAACTTCAATCCATGGTTTGTATGCAACCCCTATGAATTGGGTTGTTTCCTGCCCGATTTGTTTATAACAAAAACTCAAACTGTGCTGAAATTATGACTTCCATATTTAATAAATACATATGTTTATTCGATCTGTTTTTCATTGGATTATCGAGAAATACACTTTATGACTTTAATTATTCTTTCTTGTAAGAAACACTTCTAATAAGCACTGGCATAAGGAGATAATAGTTTCAAGACGGTTTATTACAACCATTATACGACTGAAATTGGGCCATGCTTGTTATCCAGCCCACCTAAATAAAATAAGTATTTTCCCATCTGACAAATAACACTGGCCGACAAATTTTTTTTTTGTTGTAACACAAAGCTAAATAGCATCTTGTGGTAGAATGAACCTATCCAAATACAAAAATGAGAAAAAAAAAGTTGTAACACGTAACGTTTTCTTGTTACATTTATAGTACCACATTTAATGTTACAATATTTAATATCTATTGATAAAATAATTTAAGAATTTTCTAACTGTGTATATCGACTATATTTAAATTTTTACACCTACTAAACATACCTTACATCTAAGAAAAACACAAACATTACAAATATTAACTGAACACATTAATTAAATTTTATTTTTTCCTTTTATGAGGGGTCATATCTTCTCTTTTCAAAAACCCACAGTAATCACCCATCATGGCTGGATCCCATCGTCCTTGATAGCGAATTTTCATTGTCCTGATATCCTGATGGAACCTTTCACCCTGCTCGTCACTGACAGCTCCCAAATTTTCAGGAAAAAATGACAGATGGGAATGGAGGAAGTGAATTTTTAATGACATTCGGGAACCAAGCGATTTGTAGGAATCTAAAAGTTCATCAACTAACTGTTGATAGTTTGCATCCCTATTGTTGCCCGAAAATCCCCTTACTAAACTAACCAATGAGTTCCATGCTCTGAGTTCCTGCCTGGTAAGCTTCTCTGTAAAGTTGACATCGTCCAGCAATTTTCTGATTTGTGGCCCAATAAAAATGCCTTCCTTTAATTTGGCATCACTTAACTGGGGAAATACTTGTCTTAGGTATTTGAATCCATCACCGTCTTTATTCATAGCTTTCACAAAGTTTTTCATGAGCTCAAGTTTAATGTGAAGAGGAGGCAGAAGGACTTTTTTGGGGTCTACAAGAGGTGCAAACTTAACATTTTGAGATCCCGGCTGAAAATCACTTCTTTGTGGCCAATATTTTATTACATAATGCTGATCTACTGCACGACTGTCCCACAAACAAAGAAAACAACAATATTTTGTAAATCCTCCCTGAAGTGCTACTAAAATTCCTACAGTTCAGGTAATTTTTCTGTTATAAAATGCATCCATTTTAACCGTCCCCTAATTAAATTGACTACCTGCTAATGTAAAATGGTATTATTAAGCTATTGAAAAATGGGATGTATTGGGGCTTTCCAAACATTTTTTCTATTATTAAAAGGGTATTTCCATTTTAAAAATAAAGAGCTGACCTGTGTTAGAAAAATCTTGTCGGCCAGTGTAATGTGATGTCAGTTGTGATTTGGACTATCTATTCTTGGAGTGTAAAAAGTATGTAAATGAAGTTAATAGCCTCTTCGAGCAATTGATTCAAGAATGTTGTTGAGTGCCCTTTTAATATCCTGTACCTTTTATCACTAGGAAATATAAAAATATTTAATGTTCTTGTAGCATATTTATACAAGGTTAATTTGAAATTGCAACTCTTTAATAATTATTTAAAAACAAATATGTCCAATTTTTTCCTTATATGTAATCCCCTTTTTTAGTGGTCTTCATTCCCTGTGTGTCTTAAAATAAAGTCGCCCTGACAGACCCCAGTGGCGTGAAGCGTGTATCCCTGTTTATATGTTTTAAATAATACTGTTGCCAATTAAACAAAAAAAAAATTCGATGATTTATTTTTTATTTTTTTTCATTTGATATTTTGGCCCTATCCGTTTCTAGTGTCATCAGCCGTCACTGAAACGTTGTGTTTTGTAAGGAGAAATAAATTGTTAAAACGAAATGATCGAGAGAATCGATTACAATGTTTGCAAACAGTTCTCATTTTGTCGATTTAAAATTTGGTAAAAGTATAAAATAAAGCCAAAATTACGTATATAAAATATTTATTCTGAAAAAAAAATTTTTTTTTTGGGAAAATTTATATTCCAAGCAGCCTTTTTACCGCAAGCCGATAACAGAAAAAGGTCCAAAACCAGCAACGGCATAATGGAAGGTTAAGGTTAAGCCATTGATAAATTCTATCCGAATATGTCTTTATGTTTTTTTCCTGAAATTTTAAGAGAAGTAAAACAATCTGTAACGAGCATTTTTATAAAGTTTTTCCATTTTTTTTTTGTATCATAAATATGTACCGTGCGAGCAAAAATTATTTGCATCAAAGAGGGCTTGGATTAAAAAACGTAGGGCTTGGTCTAGATCACAATGATATGGGGATATATCTAACCAAATCTACGTTAAAATTTTGTCAAACTTATTTATACCAGTTTGGGGAATAAAATTCGGGTTTTTACGACGTTGCCCCACGTCTTAAAGTTTATTTAGGGTTATTTTGTAAAACATTTTTAACGTTAATTTAAAACAAGTTTTTCAGTTAAGATTTACATATCCTAAGTTAAAATTTTTTAACGTCAACTGTTTAAAGATTTAATTAAACTGTACATCGGGATTAGCAGGGGCGGATTTACAAATTTGCCTCTAGTAGGCTATTCAATTTTTGCCGCCCCTATACCAGTGACGGCTCGTGAGTTGTGAAAGAGGTGAAGTGTTCGGGAAAGAAAAAGCCCGCTTTTTTTTAAGACCACGCCCAAATTTGGTCAATAATTTTTTGTAGATGAATATTTTAAAAATTTATGATTACCTTCTTATTTTATTGAAAATGAAATTTCTTTCTGCAAAGCCAGTAAAGTTCCAACTACCTTTTTTTATCCCCATTAACAGGAACAATAAAGTTTATTTAAAAAAATACTACCCGTCGACCATAAATAAAGATTGTACCATTTATTTCTGTAAAATAAAAAAATAATTTTGTTCCAAATTTGCCGCCCCCTAAAATCTGCCGCCCTAGGCTCCAGCCTACTCATGGTAAATCCAGCACTGGGGATTAGTGTAGCAAATGAGTGTTATATTTCTAAAAATTTGGTAGCGGGCATGATTGGCTTTGAACTTTTAAAATATTATATTTCGACGTTTCTATCACTTCCGGTTATACCGGAAGTTATGGCCAACTTTGGTATTTCAAATGGAATACCCTGTATATTTTAGCATTTTTGGATACCTTATTGAAACATACGTAACTTTTATTAACAATGATCTATACCTATCTCTAACCATTTTTGAGAAGAACCGAGAAGAAAGTTCAGTAATTATGAAATTAATAAAGCTAAACATTTCAAATTCTGTAGGCTTTTAACTAAAACATAGATGTTCTGACTACATTACTTAAGTTTCATGGGACACCCTGTTTTTTATCTTAGTAACGAGTAGAGAATCAAATTTCCTATCTAAACGTTTAACATGTCAGTATCAATAATTTTAGTCGTTTTGGAATTATGAGCAATTAAAAAAAAAAAATATTTTAAAATATGTGTTCATAAGACATTATTTTTGTAAAAAAGGAAGATCACAACAGGCCTAAGGTGAGTGTCAACTTTAAAACAATTTCAGTAAAAGCCTACTATACTAATTGATAATAAAGCTTAAAGTCAAACAAAAATCGGAGTCAAAGCCTTTTTTACAAAAATAATGTCTTATCAACTTAACACAAACACATATTTTAAGATATTTTTTTTCAAATTGCTCATAATTCCGAAACGACTAAAATTATTGATACTGACATATTAGACGTTTAGATAGGAAATTTGATTCTTTACACGTTATTAAGAAAAAAACAGGGTGTCCCATTTGCAAAAATTGACGTTGGCACACTTTTAAAAACCCTCTGTATGCAAAACATGAAACTTAAGTAATGTAGTCTAAAGATCTATGTTTTAGTTAAAAGTCTACAAAATTTGAAATATTTAGCTTTATTAATTTCAAAATTGCTGAACTTTCTTTTCGGTAAGGTTTTTACATAAAAAATGCATTTTATAATTCATATCTCAAAAACGGTTAGAGATAGGTATAGATTATTGTTAATAAAAGTTACGTAGGTTTTAATAAGGTATCCAAAAATGCTAAAATATTCCATTTGAAATACCAAAGTTGCCCACAACTTCCGGTATAACCGGAAGTGATACAAACGTCAAAATATAATATTTTAAAAGTTCAAAGCCAATTATGCCTGCTTCAAAATACTTAGAAATATTACTTTACTCGTTTCCGAGATCTTCTAATAAGCCACTCAACATGAATCACCCTGTATACTTCCTTCTGGCAATCAAGAACAACAATAAAACAGAGAAAAATATATGAATTTTTGGTAATTGTTGAACGATTGTCAGTTTCAAAACTCACTTTTTTCCAGTTAGTTTCAAATCTCACATTTGCATCATAAAATATCAATTTAAGAGAAAAATCATACTATCGACAATAATTTAACTCGATAAATATCATCTACATAGCCTATCGAAAACGAAAAATGTAAAACATAAAAACACTTTAACTTACATAGATACGATCATAAACGTTTTTTGTGATTTACCACAACCTATAAAACTAGGAGGATGTGAGTTTTGATTTTAGACCCCTCAAATAATGTCATTGATTTCGAATCTTTATGGCTAAATTAGTGAGTTTGAACGTATTTTAAGTGGAAGTTTTTAATAAACCATCTAGGTACGTGAAATTTCCACCCACTATTTTCTATTACCTGACAAATGGGTCACAGCTATTAACAGTGCCCAGAGTGCGAGACGGCAAGTTTTTCGCCTTCAGCAAGGAGACCAACAGCTTCTCAGTGGACGGTTCGTATCTGAGGGAGAACCATATTCTGCCTATGTGCCCTTCTGGCCAGGAAAGCTCGTCCAAGTCCAGGGAGCTCTTGTAGAGAGCTGGTTCGATGACACCAAGTCCGTAGCAGCCTGAAATAAATATTTTTTAAAATTATTATCCAGGATGGTAATAAAATTGTTCGATTATTATCGTATTAATATAATACAATGTCACCAGTAATTAATAGTCCGCATCATATGAGATTTTCTTCTATTAATAGCTTTATTCAAAATTTGACTTTGGCATCAAGTTCTGCTTCGATCGAGATGAAAATTAAGCAAAAAAAATAGTAGTCACGTGATTCGCATTATCTATCAAGTTTTATTTTTTTCCAAAAAATAATTCAAAAGTGGAGTTATTTATGAAAATATCGAAAAAAGTTGATAGAATTTTTTTTTAAATGCAGTTTCTAGCCCACATGCAAAATTTCAGCTGCATAAGATAATTTTGATTTTTTAACTATATTTTGTAAATTGCACCACTTTTGCAAAATAAGACTCAACGCAACCTACATAAAACTTTTTAGTTTTGACAATGCTTTATTCCAGATACATTTTCTTTAAAGTAGCGCCATATTAAATGTGTGTTTTTTTACAAAATCAAAATTGGGCTATTAAAATTTGGTCGCGTGTGATGCAAAGTTTATTTGTTTTTGACCCTGTATAAGGCAACTCCATAAAATAAGTATTTTTTAAAACGTAATTTGTGTGTGTACGGTTGATACTTCTCTATGTTTCATCATTCCCGAAACAGTGTTTTCTCATATTGTATTTTTGAGTTAACGGGCAAAAAATTTTATAAAACTATCTTCGCCACATCCGTTATTTCTTGAGGTGTCTCACTATCACTATCAGACCATTATGGTACTGGACAAACTTGAGCAAAAAATTGTAAATTTTTTCACACGAAATACATAGGTACATAATAAATTCCAGGGTAATCAGAACAGGTGTAGGAAAAAAAAAACCTTAAAAGCTATGAATTTTAAATTTTTGTTGTAAACACGATAAATATTTAATGAAATTAGTCTAATATTTATAAAATTATTAAAATAGTTAATAACAAATGGTTGTACAAAAAATGTTGTTTGTATTTCGCCCGAAAAGTGTTTTTATGGCATATTTGATTAAATTTTTATCCTCCATCTGACGTTCTTGATAAAAATTGACAATTTCATATGTAGGTAATTAAAAAAACACCTATTTTACGCACTTAATACAAAAATACCTAATTTTACAAAATCTGACCTAATTATTAATTGACTGTTGATGTACAGGGTCATCCAACCAGGACTGAACAGGGGCCTATTTTTGAGTTTCACTGTATTTTTATTTAAACCAATATAGCCATTTAGTTTACACACAAAAAAAACTACTCTTAAAACAAGCTTATAGTAATGCTCAAACAAATAGCCTTATTTTGAAACTAACTTGCTTTATTTTGTACCTAAAAATTATTCATTTTTAAACTACCACTGGTTTTAAATTATATCATCAAGTTAATCAAAATTATGTTCATAAAGACATTACATCATCATCATAACAAGATAATCTTATACTTGTTTTAAAAATAAGTATTGTGGTCAAAGTGAAATATACTATGATGCATGGGTTTAAAAATAAAAATAAATTTGTATTCTCACAGCGAGCACAAAGACAGTCTCTATACTCAACTTGAGTAAAATCTAAACCCTTATTATTTCTTTGATGCTATTTGCATTACTTTGAATCAAACCAATATTAACGTATACTATATCTGCAACTGCAATTATTGATAGGTTGATCATTTATTTTTATTACCCTAAAACTAAAGTAGAGTCAAGTTAAAAGAATGTAGTATTAATTTAAAACTATATTTTGATGCTAAGGTGTTTTCTATTTAATTTTACTTTAGCATTGCTCCTATTTATGTCTATGATAGTTTCAGTTTGAAACTTTTAGGTTCAACTGGATACTAGATTTTTTTGTGTGTATGCTTTGCCACAAAATCTAAAATAACCATTTAAAAAGCGATCTGACTTAAAACAAAGGAACTGTGGCGTAAAGTTGTTGTTTTTTTAATGGAACACCCTGTATATTATTTATTTTTATGAAACGCCCTTCTTTCCTGATTCCATAAATATATAGTTTGTCCATATTAGCTCAAACCGTTTTTAAGATATAAGCAATCAAACATTTAAAAAGCTGTATTTTAATGCATCGCTATTAAGGGGATTTTCTTTTCCAAGGCATTCTAGACGTATTAAGCTCAAATGAATACAGCTTTTTAAATGTTTGATTGCTCATATCTTAAAAACGGGTTAAGCTAATATGGGCAAACTATATATTTATGGAATCAGGAAAGAAGGGCGTTTCATAAAAATAAATAATATACAGGGTGTTCCATTGAAAAAACAACAACTTTACGCCACAGTTCCTTTGTTTTAAGTCAGATCGCTTTTTAAATGGTAATTTTAGATTCTACGGCAAAGCATAAACTAAATGGCTATATTGGTTTAAATAAAAATACAGGGAAACTCAAAAAATAGGCCCCTGTTCAGTTCTGGTTGGATGACCCTGTACATACTTAACACACATCCACTTGAATCCGTTATGTGGTGGTAAATTTAAAACTCTTGACTAAGTATATACAGTGTGTCTACGTAAGTTGGCGGCATATGGGAACCTTCTTTATTATTAATTTTACGAAAAAAGTTATTCGTTATAAAAAGTTCTGCATGGTCCAGAACCTAAAATGCAACCATCAAATATCGAAATTTTCCAGTCATATACGAGGTTTGTCAAAAAACGTGAATTTTTCCCAAGAATGTAAATTTTTCCCAAGAGTAAAGTACCTTTATTTTTGACATTATCAAAAATTGTTATTAAAAAAAGTTGATCAGAACTAAAAACCACGTCTATATATGCAATAACACGCATTAAATTAATTAAATAATTAATAATAAATCAATAAAATAACTTTTTAACATAAATGCGTATAATTGCACATTTATACGTGGTTTTTAGCTCTGATCCACTTTTTTTAATAACAATTTTTGATAATGTCAAAAATAAAGGTGCTTTACTCTTGGGAAAAATTTACATTCTTTTGGGAAAAATTCACGTTTTTTGACAAACCTCGTATATGACTGGAAAATTTCGATATGATGGTTGCATTTTAGGTTTTGGACCATGCAGAACTTTTTATGAAGAATAACTTTTTTTCGTAAAATTAATAATAAAAAAGTTTCCCATATGCCGCCAACTTACGTAGACAAACTGTAGATACTAAAAATGGTTGTGAATGATTTGCAATATTTTAACCTCGATTTTAACTATTAGAAGTTTAGCTGTTCATCAAAAGACCCTTGAAAAATTAATAACTTACACAACAGCACCACTTTGTCTGACATTGCCATGTCATTAAGTTACTTATATAGCTTCATGGATTATAATGAATTTTGCCAGTGGCCATAAAGTTTTCATAAATAGTGTCCATGAGTATGAATAATGCTGAAAATAACACAAATTTATTTTCAACCAATTAGACGGCTCCTTTTTGTTTACGTTGCTTATAGCAACGGGAGACTATCGCGATAATTTTGTTAGTTCCTATTAACTTAATGAAATTAATAAGTTGTAATTTTTCTGTCAAAAATGAAGTGCTTTATATATCTATTGGCAAAAATCACTCAGATTAAAATCAAAACACATTTTGTTGCTAACTTATAATTTTTATTGATACTAATCAATTTGCTTTACATATCGAACACCGGGGCTAAAAGAGACACATAAAAATTTAACTAAACTCATTCTTCCCACTCTGTCAAAGGCCTTGGAAAAAGTGCTGGAGAATCAGATTCGTAAGCATATCCAAACATATAATTTATTACCGACTGTCCAGTCTGGCTTTCGTAAGGATCATAGTTGCACCACAGCTCTTTTAAAGGTCACTGATGACATTCTAGTAGCAGCCGATCGTGGTGAACTTACTGCCTTGGTTCTGCTTGACTATTCTAAGGCCTTTGACAAATTAAATCATAAGCTCCTTTTGGCTATTTTAAAGTTTCTTGGTTTTGAAAACAATGCTTGCCAACTAATTGAGAGTTACCTTATCGGAAGGTCACAATCTGTAAAACTTAACTCGAATCTTTCAGGATTTATGGATGTATCATGTGGTGTTCCTCAGGGATCTATTCTTGGCCCCTTACTTTTTACTCTATATACCTCTCAACTAATTGAGAAACTGAGGTTCGCCACTGTGCACCTTTATGCGGATGATACTCAATTATACATCTCCTTTTGCCCTGAAAACATTTTTGAGGCCATTGACAGATTAGCAGCTGACCTTGATCTTCTGTTAAGAATATCTACACAGCATTGTCTCGAACTAAATCCAAAAAAATGCCAGTTACTTCCGTTTGATCATGCACAGAGTAGGGAGCAATATCGAAATATCCTTCGCGTTGACTTTGGTGGTCAAACCTTGTCATGTTCAACCAATGCGAGAAACCTTGAACTGCTGCTAGATGTTAACCACCTAAGATTTACTGAGCATATCAATAACTGCATAAAGAAAGCTTTTACCAACTTAAAGCTTATTTTTAACCAAAGGCACATTTTAAATACACACCTTAAAAAATCGTTATGTGATAGTCTGGTCTTATCACAATTTACATTCTGCGATACACTGTATGGTCCATGTCTTTTAGAGAGGGATGCCAAACGAATACAAATAATTTAAAACTGCTGTGTACGTATGATAGGGGGAATTAGAAAGTATGATAGAGGGGTGAGTGCCAAGATGAATGAGATTTGATGGTTGAATATGAGTGAAAGAAGAATGCTTCATTGCCTAGCACTGTATAACAAAATAATCGTTAAAAAATGTCCAGAATATCTATATCAAAAAATAAAATTTAGATATGACTCTCATGACCTCGACCTCAGACATAAATCCACAATTACTCCTCCGTCACACAAAACCACACTATTTGAAAGATCATTTAGTTATCAGGTGTCTTTAATATACAACAAAGTTCCAGTTAATTTAAAATCTGCGCCAATTCACACATTTAAAAATGCCATTCGTCCTCTTGTCCGTCAAATATGTTCTGACACATATTAGATCAGTCCAGTTGTAGTGCCTCTCAATGCCCTTCACATGCCCATGTTAAAGTTGATAGGATTTAACTGTAAAATCTGTTACTATCATTACTTATTACGGAATTTTTTTAACCTATAAGTATCATAACTACTGTCAAATATTACTACCATGTTATTAGTTATAATGTTAGGTTAAGTGAGGAAGCCTAGCTTCAACTTCGCCTTTTGTAATTTTGTCCTTAATTACAATAAAGACATTTATTATTATTATTATTAAATAATATGTTTTTTTAAGTTTGATTTGAAGCTGTAATATCAGATGTTATGGTTGAAAATTAATTAATGTTTTTAATGTTCCTGACATTTTAGTAATAAACCTTAGTTACTTACAAGGAAAATCAACTTCTATTGTAAAAATACAGTGCGTCATATTAAACTAAACTCATCGGAAATAAGTATGTTTTTTTTCAGTTTTATTTGAAACTATGTAGATATGTAATTTCGGATGTTATGGTTGAAAACGAATTAATGTTTTTAATGTTCCTAAAATTTTAGTAATAAATCTTAGTTACTAACAAGCAAAATCAACTTCTATTGTAAAAATACGGTGCGTCATATTAAACTAAACTCATCTAAAATATGTTTTTTAAGTTTCATTTGAAACTATGTAGACATGTAATTTCAGATGTTATGGTTGAAAAAGAATTAATGTTTAAAATGTTCCTGCCATTTTAGTAATAAACCTTAGTTACTATCAAGTAAAATTAACTTCTATTGTAAAAATACAGTTCGTCATATTAAACTAAACTCATCGGAAATATGTTTTTTAAAGTTTTATTTGAATTTAAAACTATAAAGTAATTGGATTTTATGTAACAAATTTGTTATTTAGTGTTTCTCAAATTTTAGTAATAAAAATGAGTTACTAACGGCTAAAATGAACTTCATTTCTAGAACTCTAATTAGTTACAATTAACTAAAGCCGCCGGAAATATGTTTTTGTAGCATTTTAGCAAAAAAAATACAATAAGAAAATACTCCAATTTATGTAATTTTCTTACCGAATCTCCCACGCAGCAGAATTAATTCCCAATAATTCTGCTGCTAGGGAGATTATAAGTGAAAATACAATAGAGCTCTCTAACTTTATATTATGCCCGATGAAAATATTATATACGTTTCATAAAATATTGTTAAAGTCTGATCAATGACCGCTGACCGTTACGTCAGGACTAATGTTTATCTTTCTAAAATTCGTAAACTAGGCGAGATAGTAAATTTGCGTCAATAATGAATTTCGTATAATTTTACTAGCTAAAAAAGTTTTATTATCATTTTTGACAATGACATTAGTTCAAAAATGTCACGGTATTGTAAAAGAAAACAAGCATTAATTTTAAAATTATTTGATAATTTTTAAAGAGAAAGTGATGTCAGGAAGACACAGATACAAGAGTCAACTTTTGACTAGAACTTATTTTTCATGAAATTCAATGGTTAATGAGTAAATTAATGTGTTAACTTTTAACTTACTAAATGAATTGCTCCTATGACTGTGACTTTGTCCAGGAACCAGGAGAGCATCAGTATCGATATCAGAATCATATGGATTATCCTGTTGACATTCCAAGTCTCCCAATGAGTTGCTGCGCAGTGGAGGTAGACTGAAGTGGATTTCTTTGGTTCTGCATGAAATAAAAACAAATGGTAAAATTTCGGAAAATCATTACAACTATCTAGTTAAAAAAAATTTTTATAGAAACCTTGAAAGCCTCTTCTCTACCTTAATAATTATCGATTTTACATTATTAATTCCAGAATTAAAAAAATGTTTGTTTCTTAATGTATGCTGTATCTTGGAAACTGTTTACCTCATGTGTGTGCATATTTATGACAAAAATGACTAAAAAAAATTGCTGTAAATTATTTTTAAGTTTCTAGGTTGGCAGGTAGGGGCGCACACAGGCGACAAATCGATAAAATTTGGCATAAACGAGATTAATAATATATATTGATAAAATATATTAAAAGTGACTGTTTGAAGGTTGCTGACAATGATGTTTTTTGAATGATGAAAGAGTTTTGGACTTCCATTGTCTTTATTTGTTATAAATCACAACGTTTCAACTGGTAAGTATCTCCAGTCATCTTCAGGTGAATACTAAATAAGTAAAGTAACTACAGGGCTATTTATACTTGCTAGGTGTACTGAAGCATAACTGAGGTGGGTGCAGTCATGCGTTCAGTTGACACGCGATCTTATCCTAAGATTACATCTATCTAACAAAGGTTTCCAGATATTTCTAGATATGTCTAATGATGGTTTACTAAAAAGCAGCCTGGGTTCTGGTGAATAGCAGCAGCTTCCTTGAACTTTCTTTTCCGTCAGTGTGGTTCCTTATGTAGGATTTCAGCTTCTGATCACATGATATGGTGACCATGTTTCCAGGTATGGTCAGCGGCACCTGACTTTTAGGTCTCTCCTTTTAACGTATTGTTTTTGTGTTCTTTAATCCTTGTTTCTAGTGGTCTTAATGTCTCGCCTATATAAGATTGGCCGCATTCGCAGGGGATCTGCTAGACACAGTTTTTCCAATCTTTTTGACTTTATTATAGGCTATGTCTTCGTCAGGTGGCTTCTTAGGGTATCCCTCGAGTTGAATACGGTGTTGATGTTATATCGTTGTCCTAATCTTCTTATTTTCTCAGATTCTCCTTTGACATATGGAATATTGAGTGTTGGTTGTGCCTCTCTGTTTGCTTCTTGCGCGTTGGGTCGATTCTTACGATTTTCCAATATTGTATCGACTAATCTTGTGGGGTAGCCATTTTTGTTGAGGTCGGTCTTGATGTGGTGAGTTTTTTTTAAGTGCTTCTTCCGAGTTACAGATTGTAATTGTTTGTATTTGTTTGTATATTAAAAGTGTCGCGTTCGGTCGTATCTCATTATTACTTTTATCAATTTTACGAATAATAAAGCATTTAATAAAAGTAACTTTATAGTTGGAAGTATCAGGAATTTCAACTTTTACTCTATGAGACCTTAGAATGCAGTTAAAATTCCTGCTCCTTCAAACTATTAAATTACGGTAATTAAAGGTTTTGGTTATCGATTAATTGATAAAAGAAATAATGAGATTTTGAATTAAACGCAATTTACTCATTAATATATTTAGGAATATTTTCGTTAATTAGGTTTATGCCAACTTTTATTGATTTTTCGCCTATTTGATGTAATCAGTTGGCAGAGTTAATTTTTTAAATCAATCTGGTGTGGACCTCGATTTAATAGTACTGACTTCATTTTGACTTAAAATTTAATACCTACTTTTTTTAAGGGTATAGGAATAGTCTGTGACTTTTTGCATATGAGATTGAACCGACTTCTCGATAAAGGTTAAAATCGAGGTTAAAATATTTCCGTTTAAAAGCATGGAAGCAGTAGATAAGCACCTAGAGTGGAATAATTTTGAGGCCTTTAAGGTTTTTACGCAGTTCATTTTCATAATTCAGAAGCCATTTTTGCGTTACCGAAACTGTGCCTTTTTTCACAAAAAGTTGTATTAATCTCGGGTTATTTCAATTTTGAAACAAAAAAACGGAATTGTAGCTTCTGTCAACAGCAAGTGGAAATTAAATTTTATTTGAAAATATGTTTAACATTAAAAAAATTATTCTTTTATAGAACGATTTAATTCAAGTGTGATACCCCGGCATTTTATTATAATTAAATACGCCGAGTAAAAAGAATTATATAAAAAAAATTATTTTAAATAAAATTTTATTTCATTTACAAGAAAGAAATAATTTGATAATAAAATCCAAAATTTATTAAACAAATAAAGTAAAAGTTTGGTTCTCGAATAATAATTATAATCGATAAATAAATACGATTGGTAGAAAAAAATTTAATACTCAATACCTAAAATAATTAGGCACTAGCTCATGACGTCACACACATAACCTCACTTTTGATGGGGGGACAAACAATGCGTTTTTATATTCAAGTTAATATGATTGTTTTGTTTTATTTTTTCAGTTTTGTGCAATTTTTGGAACTTTTTTGGTTTTTTTAGGGTTTGGATCTTTATAACTTGTGGTTTTAAGTGCTGTTTTTTAACAAACCTTTTATTTTTAAGTAATATCACTTTCACGTATTTTCAACTTTTAAGGCAACCAGCGATGCTAAATTTAATGGTTTTAAGACTTATTATTTACCTTAAATGTAGTTAAAAGTAACTAAGTCAGAGTAATAATCATAAAGTATTTTAGGATTCTAAAGTACGCTACAGGGAAAAGTTGGCATTTATTGATGGGGTAGAACCTTATTTGTTGAAGGACTTTGAGTACAATACTTCTCCCTATGTGCTTCCTATGTAATAGAAAAATAATATTATGGGTTATTTACTATTCAGGACAAGCCAAGAAACTTATTAGAAAATATGGGCATACTAAAGTTTTAAAAGCACAGTGTTTGATAGTCTTGAAGCTGTCTAAAAAGATACTACCCTGAAAAACTTGGGTGGGACCCATTTTTGCCTAAACCCCATAATACATTTTTTGATACTGCATTTTTAGACTTGATTTTCTCACACTAAGTTTAAAGTTTCGTGAATTTGTCTTTACAGAAAATTCTGACCGTTGTCTTATATACTTTACTAACTACTCCCACTCCCGTTTTGAGCATACCTATATGTCGTCAACTGTACTGTGGTACGCTTTTTATATAATTTTTCAATCAATCCTCGTAATTTCCTAAACTTTCTAAAAAATGTTTTTATTTTTCAAGATGTCGTTACTGTAGACTACCTCTATACCTGATCCTACTCCTGTACCCGCCCCTCCCTTCCTTCAGACCAAAGGAAATATCGCCCCTGGAAACTCCGCTACTGTAATTTAATTCTTTTATTTGAAATCATTTATGAACTTTGCAATATTTAAAAGTATAATAATTTAGTAATAAAAACATGCACCCTCATATTTATTATAGAGGATTAAAATCCATCAACGCTTTAAGTTGCTATATGGCAACGGTATACACTTAAACTTTCACATTACCCCTAAATGTAACATGATCGGGTTAAAGGGGGTTCTTTTAGGTATCAAAACATGTTTAAAACGGCTTATGTTCCCCAAATTAGTTTGCAGTTGACAGGGATTTAAGCATTTGTTAACAATTTTGTGGTAAATAAAAAATAGTTGAAATAATACCATCCGAGCAAAAATTATTTGCATCAAAGAGGGCCTTGCATCTAAGGACGTAAGGCTTAGCCGTAGACCCTAATACCTGTTGGGTTTGTTCGGGTTTGTAACTACCTAAATTGACAATCAATCAGTTATTCTGTCATCTTTGACAGTCGTTACAAGTAATTTGATTCATCGCTAATTTTTCCAATTTCTTGAACAATTCACACAGTGGGCTTTACGGAAGAGCACAAAACATTCATGGTTGAATCATATTTTCGAAACGGGGTTAGAGTAAATGGTGAGTGCAATACAATCCAGGTTTGTGCATGGACGATTTTCACGAACATTTTCCTAACGTTGCTTTTATTGCTGCATGGGGATTTTTATCATTGCCTGAAAAGAACCGTCGCTGTGTTTAGGAAAATAGGTTCTATACAACACAAAAATGGAACAGGCAGACCATCTGTAAGAACAGAAGGACGTGTTGCAAACGTTCGAGAAATAATGCAAAATACGCCAATAAATTGTAGAAGACGCCTGTCCCAAGAAGTGGAAAGATCTTATGGAACATGCAGGACTATTCTTAAGAAGCAGCTAAATTTATTTCCTCATAAAGTGCAAGTATTCCAAGAAATACAAGCCGCAGATTTTGAATGACGCAGGAATTACTCTTAATGGTTTACCCAAAATTTATTGGAAAGAAATGATTTATTAGACCTGACATTTTTTGCGGATGAAGCCTGGTTCCACCTCTCCGGTTATTTAAATTCTTAGAATACACGCATGTGGAGTAGTGAAAAATCTCCATTTTTTTGTAAAGTCCACATTGCACCCTAAAAAAATTGGTGTCTGGTTAGCTGTTTCCTGAAGAAGAATTGTTGGTCCTATTTTTTCCATAACACAGTTACAGCACAGCGGTATAGAGACAATATTTTGAATCCGTTTGTGGAGCAATTACTTGACGACGAACTACGTTTTGAATATTTTCAATATAAGCTGATAAAAACAGATACTACACTTTGATCTTAGCTCAATGAGCCGAGAAGCGGAATAGGACGGTGCAACCGTTCATAAAGCCGCCGAAACTATTAACTACTTACGCAATTTTTTCGACGACAGATTGATCAGTTTTCGATCAGACATTGAATTCCCACCTAAATCCCCTTGTGTAACGGTTATGGATTACTTCGTTTTTCCTCATTTAAAGAAAACTATTTTTAAAACACCAGTTGCAAATTTAGAACAATTACTAGAAAGGATTATCCAAGAATGTTGTAACATTTCTCCAGAGATGCTGGTCAACACTTTCGGAAATATGAAGAGAAATGTGTGAATTTATGCTTGGAGCGGCCAATTTCAGCAATTTATGTAATTTTTTTTTCTTCTGTATATTTTTACTTTGTTAATTTTGTAAACAACAAAAAGAAATTTGTATTTGTCTACTAATTTTATTACTCATTAGTTTGGTATATCAAAATTTTAATCTAGATTTGGTTAGATATATCGTCCCCATATCATTGTGATCTAAACCAAGCCATGCGTTTTGTAATCCAAGCCCTCTTTGATGCAAATAATTTTTGCTAGCACGGTATTTGAACATCAAGTTTTTTTTTTCTGTTTCACCTGTACCTGTACCTCCTGTTCCTGTTTTTCGTTCGAGTTCATGGGTACTACAGAGCCATGCGTACGTAGTCCGGTAAAGCCCTCAAACTAGAGGTAAGGTCAAATTGACGTGATATTTCTATTGCTATCGAAAAGTGGTTGGTCGAGAAGTAATGCTGCTTGAGTGGGTTTCAAGAGTTTTTGTCTTCATAAGTGAATCCAGTTCCGTCCGAGTCTCTGTCACAGTTAATGTAACATTCTAACATCTGTCAGGCGTTGTACTTTAACGCCATACTTTGCCGGTATATTTGGCATGTACATTTTAAAGCAACATTTTCCCTTAAAACTCACGAGCATTTTATCTGGTGGTAGACTGACAAAGCCCATAAGCACTTTGGCAATTTTGTATAAATAATGTATTAAATACAAACGAAATTTTTAATGCTGAATCATTCTTCTTTCGCTCCTCCGGATCTTCAGGATTGTCAAATCGTAGAGCACATAATAAAACTGACATCATTTTATGCTCACCGCGCATCTAAATATTTCTCCACTGGTACCGGGTGATCCATTATAAATGCCCCCCCTCCCCATTAACCCTTTTATTTCAGGTTTTAGGAAAAAGTGTTAAATTTAAAAGTTGTAGGATATTTTCCGGAAAATTTTCTATGCCCATTGAAATCTATACAGGGTGTCCCAAATAAGAGTGGCGAAAAAAAGTTATGTTTTTTTAAATGGGATACCCTGTATATTACACCATAATTGGGAAGCTCTTTAAATGCTGATTTCAAAAATATATAACACATTATAGTGTGAATGTTTGAAGGTTGGAGACAATGATGTTTCTTGAATGACGAAAAAAGTTTTGGACTTCCATTCGTCTTAACGTAATAAGTAAAGTAACTACAGGACTATTTATACTAGCTAGGTGCACTGAAGCATAACTGAGGTAAGTGCAGTCATGCGTTCAATGCGTTGCAATCTGTAACTCGGAAGAAGCACTTAAAAAAGAAACTCACCACATCAAGACCGACCTCAACCAAAATGGCTACCCTAAAAGATTAGTTGACGCAATATTGGAAAATCGTAAGAATCGACCCAACGCGCAAGAAGAAAACAGAGAGGCACAACCAACACTAAATATTCCATATGTCAAAGGAGTATCTGAGAAAATAAGAAGGACAACGACATAACATCAATACCGTATTCAACTCGAGGGACACCCTAAGAAGCCACCTGACGAAGCGAAGCCTACAAGTCAAAAAGATAGGAAAAACTGCGTCTACCAGATCCCCTGCGAGTGCGGCCAATCTTATATAGGTGAGACATTAAGACCACTAGAAATAAAGATTACAGAACACAGAAACAATACGTTAAAAGGAGAGACCGAAAAGTCAGGTGCAGCTGACCATGCCTGGAAACATGGTCACCATATCATGTGGTCAGAAGCTGAAATCCTACATAAGGAACCACACTGGAGAAAAAGAAAGTTCAAGGGAGCTGCTGCTATTCACCAGAACCCAGGCTGCTTTAGTAAACCATCATTAGACATAAGAAATATCTGGAAACCTTCGTTAGATAGATGTAATCTTAGGATAAGATCGCGTGCCAACTGAACGCATGACTGCACCCACCTCAGATATGCTTCAGTGCACCTAGCTAGTATAAATAGTCTTGTAGTTACTTTACTTATTAAGTATTCACCTGAAGACGGCTAGAGATACTTACCAGTTGAAACGCTGTGATTTTAAAACAAATAAAGACAGTGGAAGTCCAAATCTTTTTTCATCATTCAACATTATAGTGTGTTTATTATTTCGCCCAGAATACGTCAATAACAAAATTTTTAGTTAGTTGGCCGTGCATTGCCATCTTGTCATGAATCGTCTTGTATTTTGTTTAATTTTGACATTAAGGATGCCTGATTTCGGCGAGAATTAAATAGTAAAACTGTTTAATAATTATGGTGTGTTCTGAAGACGAAAAATTTGAAATTATTTTTTTATACAGTGACCGGCAGAAAGTGCGCAGCATATGGGAAAGTTTTTTATCTTTAAGTTTAGAAAATTAATTTTATTTTAGATAGGTTCTGCATGTTCTCAAACCAAAATAACACCCATTAAATCCAGTAAAAGTCTTATGGTATACGAGGTAGGATCAAAAATTTGAAATTCCGCTAAGAGTAAAGTACCTCCATCTTTCATTTTAGAATATTTTTTTACTAAGAATTATTATTTTAATTTCAAAGTTATACTCAAATTTCGCTTATTTTGGACAAAAAAATGGATTTAATCGTGTTTTCTAAATAACCCTGTATAAAAAATAAATGGCAACCGAACAGTACGAAAATAAGATTTTCTGCAGACTTTGTTAGAGATTACCGTCGATCATAAGTCCGATTAGTTTGTTTTCATAATATTATAGCCTTTTAAAATAAAAACATAAAAATATTAAATATTTTTGCTGCACACCGTATTTTATTTTCTGAGGGAACAAGTTAATTTTATCTAACTGATATTTTTTAATTTACATTGACTTAAAACATCTCCTAAATAGTTTTTTATACATTGCATAAAAATAGAAAGTTTCCTTTAGATTTATAAAGAAAAAAATTTGAATTAAAAATATATTTTAAACGGACTTTATTCGTCACGCAAAATAAGGAAACTTTCTATGCATACTTCAATGTAGAAAAAATTATTTAGGAGATGTTTTAAGGCAATGTAAATAAAAAAAATATCAGTTAGATAAAATTAACTTGTTCCCTCAGAAAATAAAATACGGTGTGCAGCAAAAATATTTAATATTTTTATGTTTTCATTTTAAAAAGCCATAATATTATGGAAACAAACTAATCGGACTTATGATCGACGGTTATCTCTTACAAAGTCTGCAGAAAATCTTATTTTCGTACTGTTCGGTTGCCATTTATTTTTTATACATGGTTATTCAGAAAATACGATTAAATCCATTTTTTTGTCCAAAATAAGCGAAATTTGGGTATAACTTTCAAATTAAAACCATAATTCTTCGTAAAAAAATATTCTAAAATAAAAGATGGAGGTACTTTACTCTTAGCGGAATTTCAAATTTTTGATCCTACCTCGTATACCATAAGACTTTTACCGGATTTAATGGGTGTTATTTTGGTTTGAGAACATGCAGAACCTATCTAAAATAAAATTAATTTTCTAAACTTAAAGAAAAAAAAACTTTCCCATATGCTGCGCACTTTCTGCCGGTCACTGTATATTAAAAATAATGAAAATGCAGCTCAAGCAGGACGTGAATATATAGAAATCCATAGAGAAGATGGCAATAAAAAAGGCGTTTAAACGTATTTATCATTTCAAAGGAATAAATCTTTAAAGAGAAATACTATTTCGACCGACGATGAAGAATAATTGCAAGTCTATTTATATTATATTGGTAGGATACATATTTTGTTTTGGTAATTTTGCTTGGTTAATATTTTTTTAGAAAACCCTTTAAACTCTTTACGTGACGGAGTGCTTGATTTGCGCTTAAGTTATGGAAAAATTTGGAGAACTTTAAGCAAAAATAAATGGCACCCTTTTAAATTGACAAATGTGTGCAGCACCTAACTGAGGAAAATAAAGCCCAAAGACTTATATTTTGTAGGCTTATGCTGGAAATATTGGAACAAAGACCCACTTTTTTTCATAAAATTTTATGAACCGGCGATTCATCTTTCACGACAGCAGGGGTGCCCAACAGAAAAAATTTACATTACTGGTCCATAGAAAATCCGGAAAAATATTTTAAAATTAAACGGTCTGGCCGACGGTCTATAAATGTTTGGTGTGGAATTGGAAGAAATAAAATTCAATAGTCCCTATATTTTATGAAGGTTTAATGACTGGCGATAGATACCTAAGGATTTTAAGAGAAGATGTATAAGAACTTATAGATAATATACCACTTAACGAGGCGATACAAATTATATGGCAACAAGATGGAGCGCCTTCCCATAATGTTGCTCGAGTTAGGGACTACCTTAATGACAAAGATCGCAGATGGATTGGAAGATACGGAACAATTATATGGCTAAATTCTAATAGTCCAGATCTTAAAATTTTGGATACATTTTTAAAAATTTTAATTAATTTCATACGAAACGACAATAGCAATATACCGTGCGAGCTAAAATTATTTTATTTGCATCAAAGAGGGCTTGGAATAAAGAACGTAGGGCTTGGTTTAGATCACAATGGTATGGGGACGATATATCAAATCAAATCTAGGTTAAAATTTTGTCAAATTCATATTATGACATGATATGCCAAACTAATGAGTAATAAAATAAGTAGACAAATACAAATCTATTTTTGGAATACTTGTAAAAAATTCTTGAACTAATAGTTTAGGAAAAAAAGGATTTATTTAAATCATTTCATAAACTATAATTGGTATGTTAAATCAAAAACTCTTGAACGACCATATCCTTTTAACATATTTAAGGACCAATATTTAATTGAATCTTTTTTCTTCATGTTTTCATAATAAAAGTCTCCCCTTGAAATGAAGGTACGGAGTTATATTATAGAGCACGTAAGAAAATATTGATATATTTATAATATAATATTTTTATGTTTTATCGATAATATACAGGGTGTCCCAGATAAGAATGCACTCTACTGGGATCTCGTAAACCATAGGAGATACAGAGATGGTTAAATTAAAGAAAAGTTGCGCATTACTAAATCCTGTAACGTCATGTTTTCAAATTAAAAAAATTCCGAATGCTTCCGAAGATATTTGGACAAAACCGAATTTTCGCGATTTCGTTTTAATTGATTTATGATTCTATTTGAAGAGACATGTCAAAATAAATTTTACACTCTCATTGCCACTTTTTCTCCCATACAAGGTGGTTCAATTACATTTTTGATTCGACGTTTCGTTTAGTCACAACCATCATCAACTTTGTTATTATAAATAGTCGGAAAATTATATTTTATGCTTTATAAATTTTACGTTTTATTCTAAATCTAACGGTGTATCACACTTATTATTTATTAGACGATTCGATATTTAAAAACACATCATCAATGAAAATAGGCACATTATCGAAAATATTTTTGTTTTTATTGTTGTATTTAAACACTAGTTGGATTTTAAATCATTTTTTTAAAAGAAATTTATAACAAAACATAATATCTAATAAAACTTATCTGAAAAATGCAACAAGTAAATAATAATTAATTTTAATTATTAAATAGAATTATTTTTATAATAAATAATTTTTTATTTTCAAAAATTCCACCCTCATTCTCCAAACATAAATAACACCGGTAAACAATTTCTTCCATACCGCTATTTAACATTTAAGTGTGATACACCGTTAGATTAAGAATAAAGCGTGGAATTTATTAAGCATAAAATAAAATTTTCCTATCATTTAAAATAACAAAGTTAATGATGGTTGTGACTAAACGAAACGTCGGATCAAAAATGTAATTAAACCATCTTGTAGGGCAGAAAAAGTGGCAATGAGAATGTCAAATTTATTTTGACATGTCTCCTCAAATAAAATCATAAATCAATTAAAACGAATATGCGAAAATTCGGTTTTATATAAATATCTTCGGAAGCATTCGGAATTTTTTAAATTTGAAAACATGACGTTACAGGATTCAGTAATGCGCAACTTTTCTCTCATTTAACCACCTCTGTATCTCCTATGGTTTACGAGATCCCTGTAGAGTGCATTCTTATCTGGGACACCCTGTATATTATCGATATATCAAATAACGTTATTTATCGATATTTATTGATATTATCGCTATATCGACTATACCGATATTCGATATTGGAATTTCAATATCGCCCAGCCCTAGTTTCCACTGCTTTGTATGAACAGCAAATTAATTACAATTGAATTGTGCGAGCAAAGCCCCGGGTACCCGCTATAGTATTATGATAAAAAGTAGAACTTTCCAGTTTCCTAAACCGCTTTCTAAAAAAGGTGTGACACAAATTAACAATTTTTTGAAATTTAAATTGTTCTAAATGATCTAAAATACAAATAATACGTTTTAAACATAAAAGATTGTTTTGTTAGTTTGTTTTGGGAAATTATTACAATAAATTAAGCAAAAAAATTACCTTGTAGGACTTTCATTGTCTTTATTTTGTTACTTAACACAACGTTTCGGTTTGTTCGATTGATTCATGAAAGCTGCTTCCTTAAATTTTCGTTTTTTCCAGTGCTGTTCCGTGTCCAAAACCTTGGCTTCTGACCACTGTATATTATGTTGGTTAGTCCATACATGTTCTGCTATACCTGATCTCGAAGTTTCACCTCTTTGAGAATGTTTCAGATGTTCTTTAACTCGTACGGGAAGAGGTCTTTTTGTTTTTCCAATGTACGTTTCGCCACACTCGCAAGGGATTTGATAGATACAATTTTTTGTGTTTTCATTACTGGGGGGTTTTACTTTTGTAAGACAGCTTCGAAGCGTATTTTCGGATTTAAAGGCTGTTTTGATATTATAGTTTTTGGTTATTCTTCTAATCTTTTCAGAAATTCCCTTGACATAAGGTATTGTAAGAAATGTTTGCTCCTCTCTAGCTTCTGTATTAGTTTTTACTTCGCGATTTTAAAGTTTTGAGATGGTATTAGTTACAAAAGGTTCAGGGTAACCATTTTGTTTTAAATCTCTTTTGATGTTTGAAATTTCAATATTTAGGTCTTCCGGATTGTTGCAAACGTTAGATGCTCTGTGATAAAGAGTTTAAATTATGCCCTGTTTTATGGAGTTTGAATGATTCGATCCGTGATTGAGGTATTGTCCGGTGTGAGTGGGTTTCCTGTATACTGAAGTTATCCCAATATCTAGCGTCTATAGCTATCTATATAGACAGTCAAGCAGCAATAAAGGCAATTTGCTCCAGCAGCACTAAGTCAAAATTAGTAAGGCGCTGTCGCAACAATCTCTGCACACTTGGTGCTCAAGATCGAATCACCTTGTGCTGGGTTCCTGGACACAGCAACATATATGGGAACGAGACTGCTGATGCGCTCGCCAGGGAGGGCGCAAGCATGTCTGTCGAACTAGCAGAGAATACTGTGGCTAGACCACTGGGATCAGTCAAAGAAGAGATAGATCGAGCAGCTAAACAACTTGCGCAAAGCAGATGGACAGGACTTACAACTTGTAGCATCTCCAGGCAATTGTGGCCCCTACTTGATAACAGGAAAACCGCAGCGCTATTACAGCACAGTCGGAAGGACCTAAGAAACATCACTGCCATAATCACCGGACATTTCTTGTTCGGTAGACACGCTGAACGTATGCGAATACCAACTAACGACTTCTGCAGAAGTTGCAGAGATGAGGAAGAGGAGGAAAGTATTCAGCATTTCTTGTGTGAATGCCCCGGCCTCGCGAGAAGAAGGTTCAATGCACTGGGTGAACCATTTTTTAATGATCTGGAGGAAGTGAGCAGCCTGCAACTGGGTCGACTTACTAAGTTTATTAACAGCAGTGGCTGGTTTGAATGAGCTGTCAATATTCTTCTACGATCGTGTTAACCATCAGGAAGCTCATGCAATAGGTTCCGCGGAACATGTGTGGTATCACAACGGTCCTATAGGACTACGTGTGACTGTTTGGACAATTCCAGAGGTCTGCCACTCTAACCTAACCTAACCTAACCTAACCTATCCCAATATCTGGAAGCATCTTCTTGTCCAAAACCAACAGCTCAAACTTCACACTCCAATAAGCACGTAGGCGGAGTCATCAAGCTTCATTGCACATGGATACTATTTAAGACAGTAGCCTTAGAATTATAATTTAGTTTACACTTGAAAACGGTTAGAGATACTAACTAACCGAAACGTTGTGTTAAGTAACAATATAAAGACAAAGGAAGCCCGACAAGGTAATTTTTTTTTAATTACTTCATTGTCTACCACCTTCAAACAAACAATAAATTAAGCGTTCCGAATTCTTTTGATTTATATTCTTTTTAAAAATGTCCATCAAAGCTTTTCTTATTTCTCTAAATTTTCTCTTCTACCTAACCCTTCTTTCCTTAAATCTAGGTTTTGGCCATGTTTTCTTAAAATATTTTTTCATCAAAAACAACCAGTTTTCATGTTCCCTTTTGAATTGAATGTGGGATTTTATTATTGGAAAAGGTTTTTGCGTCAATACAAAATGCGTAATATAATTTTATTTAACTTTTTTTATTCAATGATGTGGTTTTTATGGATAAGGGTGGTTTTGAATACATACATGTTACAAAAAATGATTTATTACAGGTTAGATGAGATGATACATATATCATCGAAAAAATTTCACCTCGCATAAAAATTAAGGACAAAAATAGCGGGATCAAATTACCACATTATGCTATGTTGGAAAGTTACACTGAGGAAAATCATTTAATACAAGTTTTTTTGAATATTTATGGGTAACCACAAAAAGGAATCCTAAAATATTTCGTTTAGACACACGCGAGGTCATGTTTTGACAACGTATTTTTGCGCCTATTCGATAATTTTTTTCGGTAACAAAACACCGTTTGACCATTATAATATTATGTATTGAAACTGACCTACCCTCGGTGTGTTCATCACCGGCAAAAATCCGTCACTCTAACTGTAATCGTCAAATCTTGTGGTACGACCATATCTACGTTGTATTTATATTTAGGTTCTTTTAAAGTTTGGTACAATGGTTAAAGTTTGTCAGGTTTTAAGATTTTTTAGCTTTAATCTTATTCTGGCGGTTTCCCTATGATATAGTATTCCGCTTCTAGCAAATGAAAATTAAAGACGTTTTTAAACACAATTAATCTATTATACATAATATCAAGTTATGAATAATTAAATCATATATCCCTTAAATAACATACAGAATAAAATCCCCAATTATTACATTTCATAAAACTTAGTGTAAGATGGTATGTCTCCCATAATTTAGCCCATTTGCACCAACACATTCTGCGACAGAATGGTTACACATTTCTCTGATATTACCTATTATGTCTGCGACAATAATAAGCAATGTTGTTTTACCATTTGTTACCAATTACTTTTGCGACTGTAATGGTGACACTTTACCTCCCAAAAATACCCCCTTTTTTTAATAATTACCTTTGGTCTGCGACCACACTCGGTTTAATTGGTTCCCCTTTAATCTGCAATTTATTTGATTAGATATCGCCCCATTTTCGTGTACGTATGATTATTAAAATTATTTATCATTTTAGTTACAGAGTATTTTTATAGATTTACGTACACGTTTGGTATAAAGGTACTACGTAGTTTGGTGAAACGCCGAGCGACAACGGTCGTCAGTAGTGGACACTCAAGTCATTCCTACTGTCAGACATTTCAAAAATATAATTTATAAAAGGGTAAAGGTACCTATTCACGTTCAGTCGGCCGTCAGTCCGTGGACTGCCCGTCCTGGCCGGCCGGCCGTTATCGAAAGTCAAACTACACGTACAGTTTTATTCACCGATTACGGCCGGAGGATTTCTGCCGGATTCGATAGCGGCCTTCAGTTTTTGTTATTTCACTATACACGCGCAGTTATTTCGACAGGTCAAACATGTCGCAAGAACAGTGCGCAGCGGCAATTGTTGTTATTTCACACGAACAAAGAAAAAGGAAATGAAAAACAATTTGGATGAAAGACTGGCTAAAAAGACGCTGCACTTTCTCCCACATGAAGCTTTTACGAGAACTGAGGCAATCGAGTGCAAGTGATTTAAAAAACTTTAAAAGGATGAATGATCATTGCTTCAAGTATTTATTAAAACCGTATATCACAAGAAAGGACACTGTAATGCCTTTTACAGTTCTTTTCTGAACGCACTTTTCATATTATTTATCTTATGTTTCACCGAGTCTAAAGTAGCTTCGACATCTACTGTTTTATATAGTAAAGGTAATTCTTCATATCATGCTTTAATTCGCAAAGCCCTATTAGCATATGAAGAGTCTTTTATTTTCCACAAATATTTATGTTTGCGGTATAACTCAATAAAATTCTTGATGAAGTTAGATTGGTTTGCCATTTTGTTCGACGTTAATGAATAAAAACTATAAAATTTTAGAAAGGAGAGAAATAAGACACTTGAAGTCTTCCTCTACTGGTATATTAAAATAAAGTTTTAATAAATGGTAAATTATCTACATGTTTCGAATGTATATACATTCATCATCAGGAGAATGGAATAAGGAATATAAGAAATACAATAGGTGCGAACACTCCAAACGGAGTCCGTTTGGAGCGTTCGCACCTATTCTGCTACAAGATGATGGAAAGGTAGAGTTAGGTATTTGGAGAAACTTCAAACATAATGATAGACCTAACGAGAGACTATTCGTAAAGTAAAGGCAGAAACCAAGCTGATTGTTGTGAACGGGGAACAGAAAGAATAGAGTAAAATGAAGGCTCGATTCAATTGACTAAATGAAAGGGACTAATAATTTTGTGTGACTTCACATATTAGTGAAATAGCACCGTAAGTGTAAGGAGAGAAAATTGTATATAAAATTTGAAAAGCAGTAGATGTTATAAAAAATGTTTGTGTCATGTAGACATCCTTTGTTTGTAAAATGGATGTCTACATGACATGACATGGCCTGCAGTCCAATGCCGGCCGGTAAACTACTACACACGTTAAGTTTTAACAGACGACAGGCCGCTGGCAGAACGCGACTCGTCATTTAACTGCGTATGTGTAGTGAGTACCGGCAGCCCGGCCATTATCTCTCCGGCAAAATACGGCCGGCCAACTGAACGTGAATGGGTGCCTTAATAAATGTTAGGAGCTCGCCCACTTTTCGCATGTGTCACTTTTCTTCTCAAGTGGGCGTTGTTTTTCATATTATCGCTTTTAAGGATACCAGTTCATATCCGACAATATTACCAGAAAACCGAACAACAACTGTCTCAGCAGTGGACACTGAAATCATTCCTGCTGTTGAACATTCTTTTTAGGAAAAACCCATCACATCGTTTTATGTACACCAATTATAAATTAACGATCTACAGGCAACATCATACCAAATAATTATAACCTTTCTGATAACTTTACTTGCATATTGTCATTAAAATCTTACCCTTAACCCTCCCCCATTTCTTTACCTAGCACTGCAGATTATTATTTACTTTTATACGATGGCATTATTATTGCATAATAATGTCCACCCTTTGTTTTTCTCAAGTACCACAAAATAAAAATCACCCTGGGAGACAAAAACATCTGTTACAAGTTACCTAAACAAAAAGGTCTGTGTCAACGAACTTGACCATATTTTACTACCCTTGCATGCAAAAGTGTATTGATTTTTGTTACAGTAACAAATAGTACCGTTAAGCTTTGGCCCCCTTTTTATCTTAAAACAATTAAAGACAATTTTCTCTTGCAGACGAGTTGGCGGAACTTTATTTGCAATTTAAATTCCCCATGTTTTAATAATTTACTGATTAGATTTTTTTTTGATAAAAATATTTGTAAGAATGAAATTGAGGTAATAGAATATTTACATTTTTATACGGTGTGAACAAACCGAATAAACCCGAACACACACGGAAGAAACTGGCAGCGAAACGACCTTAACTTGTGATTGGGAAAATACCAAATCTCCTCTGCGCGTCGTGTTTTCTCCCTTTTATAAACTCGTCCCCGCTTTTAGCACTGGGGACGCGTAGCGTGACCATCTGTTTTTCTAACTGAAGAATCTGACTTGTCCAGAACCGTTTTTCTCGATAAAAGGATAAAATTTTACACATTTTGTGGCTTTAAGCTCTTTTAAAACGAGGGTTCCTCTGCACATATTATTAATCCCAATAATATTAGTTATTTTATTTTACCCTTAAGAAATTTTATGGAAATGTTTACGCACAGCCCCGGGTCTGAGGCGTTTCAGTATGAAATAAAATATTTTTGATAGGTGATTTATTAATTTCTACAGGGTTATCCAATTATCACAAAAAATAAACTAAAAATAAACCAATTTTTTGTAACTAAAATATCCTTTTTAGGAACTAGATAGTTTCTTTTTTTAAATTTGGAGGAATCGTTTAGGAAACTTTCAGCGACGCGCTATACAGTCTATCCCTTACTACAATGGAACAGAGAGTGACGAACTAACTTAAAACAATGATCTGTCGTTGCTCCGCGTGGTTTAAGTTGAACAGAGTAATTCAAAACATATCATTTGATTACCGTTGTTGGTGGGTGATTGATGTCTGATGGTATGGTGTACTTTTAGTGCAAGTGCGAGGTGCATGACTGCAAACCTAATTTGGTATTCCGTGATATAAGTGTTGTGTAGATGTGTCCTTCTATTAATCGTTTATTTATGTTTATTTTCCCCCGAACCATAAACTTTATCCTATCTTACCTTATCATTAACATACTTTATAATAAATAAAAACTAATCTTGGTTTTACGTGGTTGTAAAAATAAATGTTTTCATATGTCTAATAAAAAATTAAATAAAATGGCAAATACGTCATTGAGAGCCAATCCTAAAAAAATGAGCTCAGAAAAAGGTAATTTAGTAGTAGGTAGGTAGAATACCAATGATAAAACTAATTTTTTATATAGCTGGCTGACTATTTTTACGATTAAAAAGCAATACTTTTCTAACTACATGTTTGTAATTTCCTTTTTTTATGTAAATTGGTTTTTTAAAATTAATTATTATAAATTGGTTTGTTTATTGAGAATGGTGATGTTCCTTTTGCTGTGTCTAGAGATTTTAAATTGTTGGCAGTGTATAAGAATGTATACCACGCATGATTCAAAAATATAAAACTCCATAAGCTACAGTGGTACACACCCCGGTGAAACTGAAATGGGCGATCTTGCATCACAAGGTCATATTTATCTCAAGTTGCGGCCATCTGGCCATCAGAGTCAAATTGGCGCTGTTGTCGCTTGATGACCCTCCATCTGGCCGAGTAACCGGGTCGCATATTTTTGACGTATAGAAGAGAAGGACAGTTATATTCTGACCTACTATAACGCTTCCCAAACTGCGCCAGGTGCTAAACCAGCCAGCCCGCCATGTCAAAACTGTCAATTTTTCTTGTCTACGTTTTTTTTCAGGAAATTAAATTAATTTTTATTATCATTTTAATACTTTATACAATTCTCTTAGATTCTATTCTAGAAAACTTCGCCGATGTGTGTAATTTTTCAGTGATTATGCCAGCCTACCATGCAGGTAATTATTTTTTATTATTTATCAAATTGATTTTACAATTATACCAATTTTTTATATTGGAAATGTAGGTTTACAATAAATAAATTAACAGGAAATATTTCACAGGTATTGGTAATCTTAACAAAATATCGTTGGGCAGCCTGCAGATAACTGCAACACATTTGTGCCCGGAGGTAATTCCTAACCATCTATCAATTACGAACAGATAGTTTAGCCTCTTAAAATGATAATTTTAACATTGTTGTTTTACTGAGTAGATTAGAAGTATAACATGATGGCACAAAGATAATGGTTTGAGCTAACTCGATAAGTAGATACTTGGCCATTGGCCATATTTTACAGAGAAATTTAATGTCAACCCGATACTGTTTCTTTTGTTTCAGAGAATGCTGTAAGAATCACCTGATAGTTTATGGATGTTTTAGTACGTGTCTCGTTGCATCCTAGTGCTTGTGTTTTATTTGTAATATATATTATACGAATTGAGACCATTCCCGATGAGTGAGACCTGTAAGACGTAACCTAAGGACATTAGTTTATTCTAAACAGTTCTTTTTTGTTATGGTTGTCAATGCAGTTTATAAATAAAAGTAGAACAAATTATTTACGCTAAAGTGCTTCCATCTTTATTTTCCAAATCTGGGTTAATATAAAAACGTGCGTTTATTCCATAAAATAAATACTTTTGTGCGTCCTTTTATTGATTTCATTTGTGATTTAATAATATTTATATTAAATCACAAATTAAATCAATAAAAACCCGTTCAAAAGTTAATAATAAAAATGAAAACTTCTAAAACCGCTGTTCAAATTTCCCGCCATTGCGCCTCTGATGGCCAGCAGGCACACTAAAACCGCTCTCTCTCTCTCTCTCTTACTCTCTCTTCTTTCTCTCTCCACTGTGTTGTGATTTTTTAACCAGGAGTTAACATTTCTAACCCTATAAATTTTCTTTGGTGGTACAGCGGTACGACAACGACGAGACAGAGAGCGTCAAATCTGCCAGTTGGAAAGCACAAAATCCAGCATGTTTCTAAAGTGAAAAAGAGTGACCTCAAGAAAGAAAGAGGGGACCCTCAATATCTCTATCCCCGGAGTAACACAAAGGTGAGTGGAGTTTATTTACCTATTATTAATTTTTTTCTCACGTGTAACAATTTTACAGTCCACTAATTTTTTTTATCCGAACCAAACCTAAATACGCTACACTACAGGACTTCAATTAATCACAAAATCAAGTTTTTTTTATAAATAAAAGATATTTTGTACCACTGCATCATATATTTTTTACAGCAATAAAGTTGCCTATTAGCAGCCAAAAAGTAATATTTACAAAACGACCCTATTGAGGTTAAAAAGTCATTTCAAAAAAATAAACCTATTAGCAACAACAGAGTTGTTTTTTCGGCGCCTATTTAATGCAGATTTTGTGCTAGTACTAATGGATTTATATAGCTACGGCTAATAGAGTTTCCTTTCAGTGTATGCTCGGAAATGATTCTGAATTTTCGCTTTAATTTATTTTTGTGATAAAAGAGGCATCGATCATAAGCTGAACGTTTGCTAACGAAAAATGTATTTATACCGGGTGCCCCCTGTCAGTGGCGCAGCCAGAATTTTGTATTAGGGGGGGTTTTCAAAAAAAAGAACAGGATTTCAAAATTTTAAAAACTAAAATTAAACCAGGCTCGATAATTTTTGAAACCAAAAAAAATAATAGTAGGATAAAACCCATTGGAAAAGGAAGAGAATATAACAAAAATAAAAGGAAAAATAATTTACGGGCGATTCGAGGTCGGGAAGTGGAAGGGGGTGAGTTTTTAAGGGTTGAAAACGATTTATCTCGATTTACGGCAAAACTACAAGTCCTATGGAAAAACGTTAAATGGCAAAGTTGTAGGTAATAAAAAGATTTACAACTTTTGTATTTACACTTTTTTCACATAACCTCAAAATTTATGTGAAAAATTCAAATAACCAAGTTTTTGGTTTTTTATTTTTATCTTTTACAAAAAAAGTAATCTTGTTGAAAATTTACCTTTTTATGTCCCAAACACACTGTAATTTGAAAATGAATTCTTTCTACATACACCAAACACTAATAACATATCAACTTTTTCAGTCCTTGTAAAACTATTATTTTCCATGTTTTTTAAACAACAACCTAATTTACTTTGGCAATTTTCTTCAAGGCATGATTTTGTTTTATCAGTTTTGCTGGTCATAGGCTACTTGATGCATTTAAATCTAAATTTATTCTCAAAAGATGCTTTATTTTAGGAAAGTTCCAAGTTAACTTTTTAAAGTTTTTTAATGGCAGCTTTTCAAAAACTTAATAGTGTGTGGTATCAAAATAATCGTAATAAAATCCTCTTTTTTCCTAACCTGATGAGCCACCATGTTGCCGTTTAAAAAAAATTAGTTATACAACTTTAAAGACTAAATTTTACACAGAACATAGCATTGGACCAAAAATAATAAAATTGTATTTTTCCCAAGATTAAAGAACTCAAATAAGTGATTTTAAGGTATTCATAGCCCTCCCAAAAATAATAAAATTGTATTTTTCCCAAGATTAAAGAACTGAAATAAGTGATTTTAAGGTATTCATAGCCCTCTAGATGAAACAATAAATTTGGAAAAAAAATATTTTCTTTGTGACAAAAAGTGACAAGTGACACATCGTTATATTTAGAATGTCATATGGAGTCAAAAAAAGGAAGAATATACCAGGTGTCCCATTTAAACATCGAAAGTTTATGTCACTTCCGGTTAAACCGTAAGTTGCATAATGTTGAGTCACCTGTTAAAAAATGCAGTTTTATGTCGTATACAAATCCCCCAAATTTTATTACATTATCTTGAAAAACAAAAAAGTTACAGGGGGCAGTGGCGCAGGAAGGGGGGGGTTTTAGGGGTTAAAACCCCCCCCCAGACGCCCAGACTAAGATGGTTTTTACGGTTTAGACCAGGGCTGAAGCCTTTGAAAATGGTAAAAAGTGAAAAAAAATAATAGTAGGATGAAACCCATTGGAAAAGAAAGAGAATATAACAAAAATGAAAGGAAAAATAATTTACGGACGATCCGAGGTCGGGAAGTGGAAGGGGGTGAGTTTTTAAAGGTAGAAAACGATTTATCTCGATTTCCGGCAAAACTACAAGTCCTATGGAAAAACGTTAAATGGCAAAGTTGTAGGTAATAAAAAGAAAGAAAGAACTTTTGTATTTACACATAACCAAGATTTTGGTTTTTTATTTTTATCTTTTACAAGAAAAATTTTTTTTTACGAAATTTGGTGAAAACTTACCTTTTTATGTCCCAAACACACTTTAATTTTTTTTGATTTAAAATATTTATTTTTTCACCTTATTTTGACTTAATATCGAAAAAGCACCCTGATTTTCAATCGAAAATTCTCACGTCAAAATATCTGCTTTTTTAAAAAAGTCGGTGGGCTTTTTGTTTGTTGAAATCTCTGCTTTCTGATGGTGTAAAAAAAATATACATTACTATGGTAAATGTTCTCAAAAAATGCAAAGAAACGAAAAAAACTCGAATCCGAATTTTTTTTTAAAATTATTATGTACAATTTTGAGCTCTTTATTAAAATTTATACTTTAATTACTCGAAAAACGTAAGATTCCATGTTACATTGATAAACAAAAAAATTACAAATCCATAAAACATAAAGATCGCAAAAAATATGCGAAAATAGTTGTTCTAAATATAATTATTAAAGGTAGGATTTAAAGGAGATTTTATCACATTTACCATAGTAATGTATATTTTTTTACACCATCAGAAAGTAGAGATTTCAACGAACAAAAAGCCCACCGACTTTTTTAAAAAAGCAGATATTTTGGCGTGAGAATTTTCGATTGAAAATTAAGGTGCTTTTTCGATATTAAGTCAAAATAAGGTGAAAAAATAAATATTTTAAATCAAAAAAAATTAAAGTGTGTTTGGGACATAAAAAGGTAAGTTTTCACCAAATTTCGTAAAAAAAAATTTTTCTTGTAAAAGATAAAAATAAAAAACCAAAATCTTGGTTATGTGTAAATACAAAAGTTCTTTCTTTCTTTTTATTACCTACAACTTTGCCATTTAACGTTTTTCCATAGGACTTGTAGTTTTGCCGGAAATCGAGATAAATCGTTTTCTACCTTTAAAAACTCACCCCCTTCCACTTCCCGACCTCGGATCGTCCGTAAATTATTTTTCCTTTCATTTTTGTTATATTCTCTTTCTTTTCCTATGGGTTTCATCCTACTATTATTTTTTTTCACTTTTTACCATTTTCAAAGGCTTCAGCCCTGGTCTAAACCGTAAAAAACCATCTTAGTCTGGGCGTCTGGGGGGGGTTTTAACCCCTAAAACCCCCCCTTCCTGCGCCACTGCCCCCTGTAACTTTTTTGTTTTTCAAGATAATGTAATAAAATTTGGGGGATTTGTATACGACATAAAACTGCATTTTTTAACAGGTGACTCAACATTATGCAACTTACGGTTTAACCGGAAGTGACATAAACTTTCGATGTTTAAATGGGACACCTGGTATATTCTTCCTTTTTTTGACTCCATATGACATTCTAAATATAACGATGTGTCACTTGTCACTTTTTGTCACAAAGAAAATATTTTTTTTCCAAATTTATTGTTTCATCTAGAGGGCTATGAATACCTTAAAATCACTTATTTCAGTTCTTTAATCTTGGGAAAAATACAATTTTATTATTTTTGGGAGGGCTATGAATACCTTAAAATCACTTATTTGAGTTCTTTAATCTTGGGAAAAATACAATTTTATTATTTTTGGTCCAATGCTATGTTCTGTGTAAAATTTAGTCTTTAAAGTTGTATAACTAATTTTTTTTAAACGGCAACATGGTGGCTCATCAGGTTAGGAAAAAAGAGGATTTTATTACGATTATTTTGATACCACACACTATTAAGTTTTTGAAAAGCTGCCATTAAAAAACTTTAAAAAGTTAACTTGGAACTTTCCTAAAATAAAGCATCTTTTGAGAATAAATTTAGATTTAAATGCATCAAGTAGCCTATGACCAGCAAAACTGATAAAACAAAATCATGCCTTGAAGAAAATTGCCAAAGTAAATTAGGTTGTTGTTTAAAAAACATGGAAAATAATAGTTTTACAAGGACTGAAAAAGTTGATATGTTATTAGTGTTTGGTGTATGTAGAAAGAATTCATTTTCAATTTTTGTTTTATAGTTTTGCTGGTCACAGGCTACTTGATGCATTTAAATCTAAATTTATTCTCAAAAGATGCTCCATTTTAGGAAAGTTCCAAGTTAACTTTTTAAAGTTTTTTAATGGCAGCTTTTTCGGAAGTTCCATAATGTCGGGTCACCTGTCAAAAAATGCAGTTTTATGTCGTATACCCTAAATTTTATTCCATTATCTTGAAAGGTAACAAAGTTAGAGGGGCGAACCACTTTCCGCGGACACCCGGTATACAATGATACGCAAATGATTTTTATTGTTTAGGCATTAATTTAATTTTTGTTTCCACCACGTATAAAGGTTAGACAAGAAACGTTAGAAAAACACATTCTTCAAAGGTTAAAATAATTTATGGTAGAATAGCTGGAAAAAAAAGGAGAATGTCTAAGAAGATCAAAGACGAGAAAACCCCACTTATCTACAGCCAATTTAGAAAAGAAAAAGGTTGTTGTTTAAAGGTGAAGTACAATACTTCCACCAGAGCTTTAAAAAGATATTTTTCCGTTTATTTTGTAAATCATGATAGATGATTAGTTTTATTTTGCGGCATAAGCGCGGAGATAAGGTAGACCGCCTAGTAGGGTAAATGTTAAAGCCTGTTTACATCAGGTGTAATCACTGCATGCAAGTTATAGGAAGACAATTAATTGCATTTCATGCATAACCATATTACCGTGCGAGCAAAAATTATTTGCATCAAAGAGGGCCTTGCGTCTAAGGACGTAATGCTTAGCCGTAGAGCTTAATACCTGTTCGGTGTCATTATAACTACCTGAATTAACAATCAATCAGTTATTCCGTCATCTTTGACAGTCGCTACAAGTAATTTGATTCATCGCTAATTTTTCCAACTTCTTGAACAATTCACACAATGGGCTTTACGGAACAGCACAAAACATTCATGGTTGAAGTGTATTTGCGAAACGGGGTTAGAGTAAATGGTGAGTGGCAATACAGTCCGGGTTTGTGCATGGACGATTTTAACGAACATTTTCCTAATGTAGCTATTATTGCTGGGGATTTTTATCATTGCCTGAAAAGAACCGTGGCTGTGCTTAGGGAAACAGGTTCTATACAACACAAAAAAGAAACAGGAAGACCATCTGTAAGAACAGAAGAACTTGTTATAAACGTTCGTGAAATAATGCAAAATACGCCAACAAATTGTATAGGACGCCTGTCCCAAGAAGTGGGAAGATCTTATGGAACATGCAGGACTATTCTTAAGAAGCAGTTAAATTTATTTCCTTATAAAGTACAAGTACCTATTCCAAGAAATACAAGCCGCCGATTTTGAAAGACGCAGGAATTACTCTCAATGCTTTCCCAAAATTTATTGATTTATTAGTTGCAGCAATTTATGTAGTTATTTTTCTTTTTCTTTCTGCATATTTTTACTTTATTAATTTTGTAAACAACAAAAATAAATTTGTATTGGTCTACTTATTTTATTACTCATTAGTTTGGCATATCATGTCATAATATGAATTTGCAAAATTTTAATCTAGATTTGGTTAGATATATCGTCCCCATATCATTGTGATCAAAACCAAGCTCTACGTTTTTTAACCCAAGCCCTCTTTGATGCAAATAATTTTTGCTTGCACGGTACCTATAGTTAAGCAAACTAACAATAATCAGGAAAGTTGCAAATTTATGACCTTGCGCATGTAAAAAAAGCCATACAGGCATATGCGCATTACAAAATTATCATTTAATGAATGGGAAAATAGACAGGTCCTGGCTTCAAAATTTAATTTCTTGTTAAAGAAATTGTAAAAGTTGACCATGATTTATTTTCACGAGTAAACAGCTAACATTTTCCCCTAAGTTCTGCCACAATTTATTGAAACTAGAATTTATTCAAATTTTTTGTGCAAGTCAGAAAATCTTTTTCAATTTCTTCTTTCTAAAATTTGTTTAATAATGATTCGCCGTTGTGTTTTTAGTTCGAAAAGCAAGGAAACAAGTCAATTAAACTTACCGTATCAAATTGAAAATAAAAACAAACAAAACAGTAATATTCGATGTTATCGCGTACCTAACCTCAAATTAAATACTAGTTGATAAAATTTAACAATTTTCCACAAACTTGGGTAGGTATTACGTGTAAAAGGCTGTTTCTTCCAAAACTAACGTTTTGGTGTCCCTAGAAAATATTTCAATTAACAATAATTTGAAATAAATTTTTGATGTAGAACTATTTAATATGAACTGTGTCCCCTCTTAATCACTAATAATAACCGAAAAAAAAATTGTTGTTATGTTAAAAATAACAATAATATACTCAAAATGTCATTAGCGTGGATGTCCCTAGCCATACTTTTTATCAAGAAACATTAATTCTGCTTGCAAGCTAAATCGACTCAGCCTCGCAAATTTGTCACAATATTTAGTAAAGTTAAAACAAACTACCGACATAATATTAATGTTTTCAGTTTATTTTATAAGTAAAAGACTTCAACCCAAAGTTTGTCCCTAAGTATTACCATAATTAGCGTGGGTGAAGCAAAACCAGATTAAATTAGCCGCCGAATACATTTTAAGTAGGTGGCAATACTCTCACCGGAAGCAGTTCCCCGCCATCTTTACCTTTTAAATAGCTATTGGCGTCTTCACTTGCATCGTGTCGTTGAAAGAAGGCGGATATTCGGTTGAACACGTGTGTGTTTTTAAACAACGTCATTAGTGTGAAGGTAAGTTTTTGCCAAAATTATTTTTAAACAAAGTGAGTGTTATGTTTTATGCGCTACTATGATAGTATGTCATGTACAAAATATGAATCTTTTATTTGATAGAATAAAATTTTTATTTAAAAAAAAACTTCGTTTATCATTAGCGTGGTTATTAACTTTCGTCATTGGCGTGGATATTTAAATCCACGCTAATGACGTTAAACACACGCGAATGATAGCATACATCGTAATAATTTTTGTAGATCTACGAAGTTTAAAAATGGCGCGCAAGAAACAAACTGACGAAGAAAAAAAAAACGAAAAAAAAAAAGCAATGCGAAAGAAGAAGACAGAATATTAAAAATAATCCAGATAGATACAAAATGGAGCAGGAAAAAAAGCATCAGAGATATGAAAGAGCCAAGAAAACAGGAGACCACAAATTAAAAAAGGATTTTTCTAGGAGAGAGCTTAAAGCAAAAAGAAAGTCTTGGAAAGTAAACTCAAAACGTTACAGAGATCGAAAAATTTTTTTAAAGTCTGGAGGATAACTCGCCGCCTGCTAGTGATCTGGAAGAAGTAGCACCTGCCGAGGAAAATAGACTCGCCAGTATTGACGTTTCTGCCTGCAGTAGCAACACAAGTACCGCGTCACGCCAAAACATTGAAGGAAGAAAATCCATGAAACGAAACAGATCAAAAACTTATAGAGTCCTGATAAAGACACGGCAGTAGTTAGCAGACCAACATCTAATCCAGCCGAGAATCCAGCTTTTAAGGAAAACTCTTGGGTCGCAGCCATATTCGACAATGACTGGTACCCAGGTAAGTTATTGCAAATCTCAGTCTTAATAAAAAATGTAATTACATCTCTTTTGATTTAGGAATTATCGAGAAAATAGATGAAGATGACTTAGCGGTGAATTTTATGTCCCAAGAGCGGAAAAAGTTTTTTTTGGCCGCAGACTTGTGATCGTCAAAAACTGAAACTTACTGGAATTCTGTCGAGACTAGAATTTCCCCCTGAACTATCTAGCAGACTCTTTAACTTCCTAACTACGATAAGATGATTTGTTTAAGTCCCTAGTTTAAGAAGTATCTACATTTCAAATATGTTTTGTTTTTTAATATAAGTATATATTTTTAAGAATCTACAACTTGTGCAATGTGTTCATTTTCGTTGTTTTTGAATAAATATTCTTTTTTGATATTTAAGGAAGAATATTCTTAACTTTTATCCACAATAGATCCAACAATCATCCTTTTTCACACAAAATAATAGTTTTTTAAACGATCAGTCATTCGCATGGTTTTTTCGTCATTAGCGTGGACAAAATACAAAATTAAGCATGACCATCCATCATATCTTTATACTGATCTACTAATATAGCTACATGATTTTTTTCCAATTTTTCTACAAACTTTTTACTTTCAAAAATCTCACATCTCCAAATCGCTTCTTTTGAAAGAAACACCCAAAAAACATTTTCAAGCACAATTTCTTGATCAAGAATTGGAAAAAAATTATCGTTGTCTTCATACAAATAAATTTGGACACACTGTAATATACATGTATTATGTATACAGGGTGGTCGAGTAACAATGGAGGCGGATCACTCGATCTTCACAGACGGTTCAAAAATGGACGTCGGGGTGGGAGCTGGCATCTTCTCCGAGAGCATGCCAATACAGAGGTCATACAGACTCCCTGACTACTGCAGCATTTTCCAGGCGGAAATTTTTGCAGTGGATAAAGCAGTCAGTACCCTGCGGGATCACCCTGGCTTGAGAGGACCTGCGTCTATAGCTATCTATATAGACAGTCAAGCAGCAATAAAGGCAATTTGCTCCAGCAGCACTAAGTCAAAATTAGTAAGGCGCTGTCGCAACAATCTCTGCACACTTGGTGCTCAACATCGAATCACCTTGTGTTGGGTTCCTGGACACAGCAACATATATGGCAACGAGACTGCTGATGCGCTCGCCAGGGAGGGCGCAAGCATGTCTGTCGAACTAGCAGAGAATACTGTGGCTAGACCACTGGGATCAGTCAAAGAAGAGATAGATCGAGCAGCTAAACAACTTGCGCAAAGCAGATGCACAGGACTTACAACTTGTAGCATCTCCAGGCAATTGTGGCCCCTACTTGATAACAGGAAGACCGCAGCGCTATTACAGCACAGTCGGAAGGACCTAAGAAACATCACTGCCGTAATCACCGGACATTGCTTGTTCGGTAGACACGCTGAACGTATGCGAATACCAACTAACGACTTCTGCAGAAGTTGCAGAGATGAGGAAGAGGAGGAAAGTATTCAGCATTTCTTGTGTGAATGCCCCGGCCTCGCGAGAAGAAGGTTCAATGCACTGGGTGAACCATTTTTTAATGATCTGGAGGAAGTGAGCAGCCTGCAACTGGGTCGACTTACTAAGTTTATTAACAGCAGTGGCTGGTTTGAATGAGCTGTCAAGACTCTTCTACGATCGTGTTAACCATCAGGAAGCTGATGCAATAGGTACCGCGGAACATGTGTGGTATCACAACGGTCCTATAGGACTACGTGTGACTGTTTGGTCAATTCCAGAGGTCTGCCACTCTAACCTAACCTAACCTATACAGGGTGGTCCAACGAAAACTTAACACCTCGATTTTCCTGCTTTAAAATTAAAATGTGGAAAATCGCTCGGACCCGTAAATTTTTATTTCGAAGGGGGCATCTTTTGCGTATATTTTCAATCTTGTTACTTCAAGCCCCTAGGAGGGAGGGGGGGTAAGATTTAAATCTTAAATGGATACCCCTATTTTATATAATTTTTTTTGATTCTGCATAAAATTCTGAACATTTTTTAATAAAAGCATTATTAGTCAACAGTTTCCGAGATATTGACTCTTGAAAAATGACATTTTTGAACTTTGACAGCGTCTAGCTTTCTAACTGTACGTCTTAGAGCAAAACGGCTTACATGTCCCTATCTTCGATTTTTATTATCTTTCCAATAGTGTCAATTTCTGGTTCAACCGGATAGTAAAAAAATATATAAAATAGGGGTATCCATTTAAGATTTACATCTTACCCCCTCCCTCCTAGGGTAAGTAACAAGGTTGACAATATACGCAATAGATGTCCCCATCGAAATAAAAATCGACGGGTCCGAGCGATTTTTTACATTTTCATTTTAAAGCAGGAAAATCGAGGTGTTAAGTTTTCGTTGGACCACCCTGTATATAATATTATATACTGTAATATAAAAATGACCACAACTTAAGGTGCTAATGACCGTGTCCAAGCATATTTCCAAAAAAAAACTCTACCGGATTTACAGAATTTATTCAAAGTTACAAATTCACATTGTATTTATTCACTTTACAAAATGTACCATTACGGATTATATGCATAAATAACAGGGAACTAAATATAAAAGGATAATTTTCGTATGATTTGCGTCATTACATTCCACTAAGGCTTCTTGCAGACAGGCCTGATCCTCATTGACCTAAATGGCCTTAATAAGGAGAATATTTGCGTTGTTTAAATGACTCAATTTATTTCTTACAAATCGAGTTAATAGACCAGAAAACGATTTATCTCGATTTCCGGCAAAACTACAAGTTCTATGGAAAAACGTTAAATGGCAAAGTTGTAGGTAATAAAAAGATCTACATCTTTTGTATTTACACTTTTTTCACATAACCTCAAAATTTATGTGACAAATTCAAATAACCAAGTTTTTGGTTTTTTATTTTTATCTTTTACAAAAAAATTTTTTTTTTCACGAAATTTGGTGAAAACTTACCTATTTATGTCCCAAACACACTGTACTTTTTTTGATTTAAAATATTTATTTTTTCACCCTATTTTGACTTAATATCGAAAAAGCACCATAATTTTCAATCGAAAATTCTCACGTCAAAATATCTGCTTTTTTAAAACAGTCGGTGGGCTTTTTGTTCATTGAAATCTCTACTTTCTGATGGTGCAAAAAAAATATACATTACTATGGTAAATGTTCTCAAAAAATGCAAAGAAACGAAAAAAACTCGAATCCGAAATTTTTTTTTTAATCATTATGTACAATTTATATGTATATTTCGACTTGCAATTTTTTGTTTACCAATGTAACATGGAATCTTACGTTTTTCGAGTAATTAAAGTATAAATTTTAATAAATAGCTTAAAATTGTACATAATGATTTTAAAAAAAAATTCGAATTCGAGTGTTTTTCGTTTTTTTCCATTTTTTGAGAACATTTACCATAGTAATGTATATATTTTTTTACACCATCAGAAAGTAGAGATTTCAAAAAACAAGAAGCCCACCGACTTTTTTAAAAAAGCAGATATTTTGACGTGAGAATTTTCGATTGAAAATTAGGGTGCTTTTTCGATATTAAGTCAAAATAGGGTGAAAAAATAAATATTTTAAATCAGAAAAATTACAGTGTGTTTGGGACATAATAAAGTAAGTTTTCACAAAATTTCGTTTAAAAAAATTTTTTTTGTAAAAGATAAAAATAAAAAACCAAAAACTTGGTTATTTTAATTTTACACATAAATTTTGAGGTTATGTGAAAAAAGTGTAAAAACAAAAGTTTTGTAAATCTTTTTATTACTTACAACATTGCCATTTAACGGTTTTCCATAGGAGGATAGTTTTGCCGGAAATCGAGATAAATCGTTTTCTACCCTTAAAACTCACCCCTTTCCACTTCCCGACCTCGGATCGCCTGTAAATTATTTTTCCTTTCATTTTTGTTATATTCTCTTCCTTTTCCAATGGACTTCATCCTACTATTATTTTTTTTCACTTTTTACCATTTTCAAAGGCTTCAAGCCCTGGTCTATAATAATTATTCAACAAAGGCATTATAAAAAAAATGTTAATTTATCAACTCACTGCTTGAAATGCAAGGAAATATGAAAACTGCCCTATAAATTTCCAAATGTCAACAAAATTTAAAAAATGTAAACAACAATGGCGGCTGCTTTAGAAAACATTAAAAATTAAATTGAAAAAAGCTTTTTAGCAGAGCGTGTTGTCAACATTATATGGAACACTGTAGATAAATGTTTTAGAGTGATTATTTTAATTATGTTATCAATTATTAAAGAATAATAATTATAGCAGAGTGGTGCAGTGGAAGCATGCTGGGCTCATAACCCAGAGGTCCGTGGATCGAAACCACGCCCTGCTAGAACACTTTTTTGGTTTTAAAATACAACAAGTATTTTTGTCAATAATCCATATTTTTAACTATACTACTTCATGGAGATTAACATTTTTTATAGTTTTCTTGAAATTTGTTTGACAGTTCCAAGAGCCACAATATGGAGTGGCGGGGAAGAGAAGCATCTTGGCTCCGATAAATCCAGCGATTAGGAAAGATTAGGTGTAAACAGTTTCTAACATTTCTAGCGAAATGCGGGGGAGCATCGTCTAGTTGAAACCAAATATTTTGAAAATTCGCTGTGGCTGTGTACACGTAGAGTAGAATTGAAGAAAAGAGTCGAGTTTGTATTACGTGTAAAACTAGTTTTTACACGTAATACAAACTCGACTCTTTTCTTCAAATATTTTGAGGCAGGCAAATCATCAAGTAAATCGAGCAGTACGTTAAGAAGAACTAGTAAAAATTAATGACCAGTCAAGTTTACTGATAAAATTATTATTATATGAAGAAGATTAGCAATAGTAAGTTCTTTGTAGGGCAATAAAAAAATTTCATTTAACTGGTTTAGTACCATAGGCTTAGCTGGGGGGGGGTACTTGGGGGTGCTAAGCACCCCCGAAATCTAAATTAGCACCCTCAAAAAAATTTACAATATATAGGCTAATTTTAGAACTAACCTATTTTTATAATATACATTATATTATGTAATGAATTTTTCATATTAATATTCCAAGCATTCGAATTCTGGTACAAATTCAAGTATATTTAGGTAGTTGCGGATTATGTTCAAACTTTCTCTCAGTGTACCGTGTAGTTCACGCCCAGTTTAATTGTCAGAGCGGGTCTATGATCATAAAAATCTCGTAAAATACGAGAGCGGCATAATAGCTTGTGTATGTCATGTTCTACAATTCTGCATTAATTTGATCATTTAAATTTAACCAGTCATAGTCGTTCAAATTCGCGGAAAATTTTAGCAGGTATTTTGACTATTTTTTTTTTGTTTAATAAGGTTTAATATGGTTTTATCGAGGGTTTTATTGAGTTTAGTTAAAGTTTAATGTTAAATAAACACGAAAAAACAATGAGTGCGTCGTCGCATATAAAATACACCGTGGAATTTTTGAAAAAATCTTTTAGCAAGTTACCGTTGGAGGGGAAAGTGATTGTCAAGAACATTGAAAGACCTAAACCTGCTATTAACATCACATTAAAATATTTACTAAAAATTATTGACCAAATTTGGGCGTAGTCCTAAAATTTTTTTAACGTTAACATGTCACTGTCACTGAACTTCAGCACCCCCAGTGTTGACCGTCCAACTACGCCTATGTTTAGTACCTAGATCAGGTATTTATATGTATGCCACTGTCCTTACATTATTTTTGGCTAGTCCTTTGCTTTCAATATTGTTACCTATTGCAAAGTTTTACTTAATTCGTTACTTAATCGCGTATTCATGGTAATGCCACAACGGCTGACTTGATTTAGCATTTGAAAATCATGAGTGCACCGCTGGTATCCGTAAAGGACCCATACTTTCAAATTATCTCCAAAACTCATCATTTTATCAAATTTTTATAAGAGACAAAAAATAATCATAAATAAATGATTATCTAAAAAATATAATTGAGAAGTCACTGGCGCACGTACCAAAAAAAAAAGGGGGGGTTAGCAGGTACTGGACCCCCCTCCAATTTTGAATATTTGATAATTGTTTTTTTCTCTGATGTCTCTTTATATTAAAGCAATGTACAGGGTTTTCCGTATATTTTGGAGCATCCCTGGAGCTTTTATTTGAAGACCTAGAAAAAACTTTAAATTACCAAAGTTGCATGATTTCTCCTGAACTGCCAGAATTTGTTATCGGACAAAACAAATGAACATCGTAAATTTGTTTAATAATGACAATGTCGATTTTTTTAAATGGAACACCCTGTATATTAATTTTTTTTTAACTCCTCACTCTTTTCTGATTCCAAATATGTATATATGTTATATGTTTGTTTCATAAATTATTATCATTATTTATATTAATTATTGTTACTGAATAAGCATTATGTTCTAGCATGTTTTCCTCACACCAATATAGATTTTCTAATCCGCAATATTTTGAAATGAAATTTTGCCTAAACGACTAAAGTAAACATATACCATATATACATATTTGGAATCAGAAAAAAGTGAGGAGTTAAAAAAAAAATTATATACAGGGTGTTCCATTTTAAAAAATCGACATTGGCATTATTAAACAAATTTACGATGTTCATTTGTTTTGTCCGATAACAAATTCTGGCAGTTCAGGAGAAAACATGCAACTTTGGTAATTTAAAGTTTTTTCTAGGTCTTCAAATAAAAGCTCCAGGGGTGCTCCAAAAATATATGGAAAAACCGTGTACCAAATTTGCAATTAATATCTTATTAAATAATCGAATTAATATTCAAAAAAAAAATCAGTTTTTAATTTCGAACTTTTGTATATCGAATATGAGTGTCAAAAATGAAAAATGGCATTATAAAAGTCCTATTATTTTTACTCAAGAATTTATGGTTAACGGATTGACTTCCTTTTTCCGTACACCCTGTATAAAATTATCGAAGTTAAAATTTGTCAATAAAACCTAAGAACCATTGTTGGCGTTTTTGTTTACGGGAAATTTGAACTAAATAATTGTTAGTTTCTTAACACGCTGATGTGATATTTGCTTGAAATGCAAGAAAATATAAAAATTTCCCTATAAAGTTTTAAATGTCAACAAAATTTAAAAATGTTCACAATGTTGCTGCTTCAGAACACATCAAAAATTTAAATTAAAAAAAGTTTTCTAGCAGAGCGTGGTGTCGATCCACGGACCTCTGGGTTATGGGCCCAGCACGCTACCTCTGCGCCACTCTGCTGCCGTATATTCAGCGCGACATTCTTCAGCTCACTCACTGTAAAAAATGGTTCGAATTTTACATGATAGTTCCTTAAAAAATATAAAAATATTAATTAATTTTACACATACTTTCATGTGGTACATTAATGTTTTTGTAATATTAAATTTTGTTTTAATTTTACAATAAAACAAGATATTTTTAATACGCAGTGATGAATAAGCAACTTTATTTAACTAAATTTCAGAAAAGTTATGGAAAATTAAGACATAACAGTTAAATTTACAGCTTACAACAAAATTAAATTTATTTTTATAAAAATTACATGAATATTAAAGGATTTTTCATCCTAACATACCGTAAAAATATTTCCTTCAATTATTTTTACATCTACTACTTAATGTCACTACAAACCCTAGTATTTTTCATATACAATAATGGAAAAATATCTTAACAGCAGTAAATTTAAAGAACATTTACTGATAATTCGAAAAGGTTTTTCTGTTTCCTTCCTTTAAAATACATATTAAAAATTACATTAATCCCTATTAAAATTACAATCCTTTATGGAATTTTCATTTATTGTCGCGCAAGGCGCGTTTATCTCCATTTATCTAAAGACGCTACCAACTCTTGCAGTGGTTGGAACAAGTGTGCTGTATTGTCGGTATTTTCATTTATTAAGTGGATAATCAATTGGAAAAGGTAAGTACTCTTTTAATAACAATAATAATTTGTTTATTTTGTAATATTCAATGTATAAGTTTTGAGAAAGATGATAAACATTTATATTTAAATTGAAATGTACCGCGAATGCAATTTGCTTGTCGTCGCCAAGGGTGTAAGGTACAGTTTTAAAATTTCATTTTCGTGTCATAACTTTCTACCAAAACAAATATAATAACAATTTAAAGGGACATATAATAGCAATAAAAGTTAATATTGATCAATTTATTTTCGATCGCTTTAAGGTATCCACCAATTCTTTTTTTTATTTACACCTTGTTACAGAATAATTATTGGCATATAAATTAATTATTCGCTTTCAGTAAAAGTGGTGTCACAAAATGTGAAAAAAAAACAAACCTAGATGTATATATGTTATGTGAATATTTTTTTGTATTTTTTACAGTGGTGGAAGACAAATGTTTTGTTGTTTATGAGAACGATCCGACCACAGAAGCAGGCTTCAAAACTTTTGACGAGGCTTTTCAATTCGCCTTGGCATTATATTTTAATTTTAACTTAAAATACCCATGCACGTGAAATATCAAGTTTGGAACTATTTCAAAGATATTTTAAAAAAATTTATCCAGACTCGGGAAGCAAATCAATACCTCAGTAAAAAAAAATAAAAATTTAAAGTCATTACCCATGGTTCTAGCGCGCGAATTATTGTTGTGAAAATACCGTTTTTTTTAATATTACGTCATTAAAAATATGTTTTATGGTTTGACCTTAAAATGTTTTATTATATTATTATGTATTATATTCATGTTGTAGCGTTAATTATCTACACGGATAAAATTATTTATTTGGACTAAAAAAATTTGCCATTCACTCAAATAAATATTTATTATTTCCTGTTAGCCAATAAACATTTATGTATTTGAATTGTGCCATAAAATTATTTGAACTCTTATTATTATTTGATTTGTTACAAATCATTTTTTAGCCGTAATCACTTTTTAAAAAATGTTGGCCAATGTTTATTTCATTTAAATTTCTCCTAACTTAAATGAAATGCGTTGTAAGCTTAAAGGAATTAGTGAAATGTTTATTTGATTGAAATTTATACATATTTTATTCAAGTATTTATTTGTTTACTTTTGTTTAATATGTATTTGCCGTCACAATATACTTATTTACTTAAACAATGTAAGTTATTTGTTTTAAATAAACCGTTTATTTCCCTCGAAGTTGTTCGTTTTTCATTGAAATACATATTTGTTTTAAATTGCAGTGCATTTTTCTTTCCTGAAAAACATTTCCACAGCGTCTAATATTAGTAATATTACATGCGATGTGACTAAAAACCATATACCTAAAGTTAAATGAATTTCACATAACTTTTTATGGAATTTTAAGATTACTTTTACCAGCCAATCTTAATATTACCTAAATAGTAACTGAACAATAGTACAAAATATTATAGAAAATTATATTTTACATAAAGTTTAATGTTATTTTAAATAAAATTTTAAATGATAATAATAAAAACGCCTAAATGTTTATTGAATAATAATAATAATAATAATAATAATAACATTGCATTTTAAAAATCTCACGAAATATAACATAAAAGGTAATGGAATTTTTAAAAGAATTTTATATAATTAAATTATTTTTACCTAATGGTTTATACAATTTTCTTTTTGAAATTCCACACCCTACATTTAATATTACGTTAATAATTATGTAATGAAAATTACGCCATAATAAGTCGATATGAATTTTACATAAACTATCCATGGCATTAGTTTACCATGGATAGTTTAAGGAATTTTACCATGTTTATTTTTACAGTGCAGTTTAATGACACAGTTTGCACATAAAGTACGTCAAATAAATTATTATAAAATATTATTTACAATATTTTATTTACTTTCATAAGACAGTAAAAATCAACTTAAACGCAAAGATGTCGTAGTAGTTTTGCTTGTAATTTTACATCGTTCCTAACAAATTGATTGTTATATGATGCAACATTAGAAGACTGTAAATAAATGTTTTGCTTAATTATTTTAATTATGTTATCAATTAAATAATAATTATAGCAGAGTGGTGCAGTGGAAGCATGCTGGGCTAATAACCCAGAGGTCCGTGGATCGAAACCACGCCCTGCTAGAACACTTTTTTGGTTTTAAGCCGCAACAAGCCTTTTTCGTCAAAAATCTATATTTTTAACGTAGGTATAGGTGCTGTTTTAACAGAGATTAACAATTTTTACAGTTTTCTTGAAAATTTTTTGAGTATTTTTTTCTTTGTGACGTTTTTTTTTGTATCGCTAGTCATACAGAAGTTGTTTCACTGTTTTTCTCACACTTTTGCACTACTGTATAAAGAAATTATTGTATTAATACATTACATTTAACTTACAAGAATTGAGGCTGACTCTCTCCATTACTCGACGGATAAACCAAAATACTCGCGGCAGTTTGCTCTTCGTCTGCTTTTTTTTGCCTCTTCTTCTTGGCAATCACATAGATAAAAACTATGAGGATAAGAAGCAATCCACTTGCCGTTCCTGCTGCCAAAATGTAGGAATTGATGAATTCTGAAAAAAAAATTGTCTATTATTATAATTTTAATTTTTTAAATTTATTTATCGGGTTATCATAAGGTTAGGTTATGTTAGGTTAAAGTGGCAGACCTCTGCGGCATTGTCCAAATAGTCACACGTAGTCCTATAAGGACCTTTGCGGTACCACACATGTTCCGCGGAACCTATCCGCATCAGCTTCCTGATGGTTAACACGACGTAGACCGTAGTTGACAGTTTATTCAAACCAGCTACTGCTGTTAGTAAACTTAGACAGTCGACCCAGTTGCAGGTTACTCACTTCCTCCAGATCATTAAAGAATGGTTCGCCCAGTGCATTGAACCTTCTTCTCGCGAGGCCGGAGCCTTCACACAAAAAATTCTGAATACTTTCCTCCTCTACTTTATCTCTGCAACTTCTCCAGAAGTCGGTATAGCTGGTATTTGTATACGTTCAGCATGTCTACCGATTAGGCAATGTTCGGTGACTACCGCAGTGCAGTGATATTTCTTAGGTCCTTCCGACTGTGCTGTAATAACGCTGCGGTTTTCCTCAAGTAGTGGCCACAATTTCCTGTGGGTTATCATAAAGTAAGGGATATATTCTCGTCCCATTCTCGCGACACGAGACAAGAACGAGACGATAGTGTTCCGGTGTCCTGCGAGATAAGATGAGAGTACCTACCTTTAGAAAGAATTTCATAAGACGCGACAAAAATATGCGAGAACGAGAAATCTGGAAAAATCTTAAGATTTCGATTAAGATTTGAGATTTTTTTTTTCATTTTTTTTAACTTTTAAAAGAATCCAGTTAATATTACTTGATAAAAAGCTATTGTTATCACCGATATTGCAAGGTGGCCAGGGAAAAATCAGGACACGTTGCCGAAAAACAATAGAGGCAAGGAAAAAAAATGAACATTTTTTATAACGTTTATAGTTTCTGCCGAAATACTTAATACAGCTAGAGAACCTTTTGATGAACGGTAATCGTTTTCGCGAATTAAGTATAATATTGTCGGATATGGATTGGCACTCTTAAGGCTAGATGAAATAGTTGTAACTTAACTGCAGTGTAAAGACTCTTAAGGGGGTGGAGCTTATCGCAAAAAAAAGGTGTGATAAAAAAAAACTAGTGTGTAGAAGAGAGACAGTGACATTTGAAGTTAGTAGTGAAGAGAGACAGTGACATTTGAGTTTAGTAGTAGGAGTCAGAATTAGGATGTTTATAAAAAAATACTTATTTGTTATTGGTTGGAATAAAGGATTCCAATCCCGTTTTTTACAGTTTGGGAAGATAATACATGACACAGCGAAAAAGGAATCCCTTCTTCCAATTGGTAGGAGGTTTCAAAACTGTATAAAAACTCGAAAGAACATTTACTCAGGGAGTTGTATCATTTATTCAAGTGTAGGGGTAACCTTTGCCCGTTTGTCTAGTCAAGTTTAAATTCAAGATTAAATTTAATAATGTTTGAAGTCATGAAGAGTTCTGCACCAGAACCAGTCTACTTTGCTGAAATTGCGTAAGTGTTCTTTGAGAAATTTAACTAAGTGTTTATGGTATAAAATTTGTATTGTTCTCGTTTTTGTCAGTTATCTATTAAGTGGAAATTGTTTCTTTAAACTTACTGGAATAACACCTTCCTAAAGTAAGATAAAAGGAGCAATCTCTTTCCTTGTTAGAAAACTATTTAATTTATATTTTATTCGCATTAATTGTAATCTTTCATTATCTCATTGTTTTGCTGTTCATCAAATAAATCTCTTAAAAAATCCTTAGTGTTTCAGTGACTAAATAGCGCACCATAAGAGCACAGTAAATAATAACCGTAAATCAAAACCATCTAAGCTACACAACCCAGTCGCATACCATTTTGATATCCGACATTTGGTGGAGGTGCCGGGTTTGTTCGGGTTTGTGCCGGGTAGACTACAAACTGTAGCCCGACATGCAATATTATGCCACTTTTCAGCAAACTGTAGGGACATACTATTTTGATGGTATCCAGTTGTCTCTGGGAATTGCTTTTAATCATTTTTTTTCTACAAATCATAACTAGCCGGAAATTTTAAGGTAGTTTTTTACCTTGTTTTAAGAAGCTTTGGCAATTTAATTTGCACTCTAGGACACTGCAAGCTTTGTTTTCGGCATGATTATTTTAATATAAGGCCGATGTCACTCAAAATAAGATAACTTAATTTTCGCTATTTACGTACAGAAAATAATATTATCGCATACTACAACAGTATAACACTGACATTGTTTTTTGCTATTAGGTTAGTACACACACAAATCCGAAACGAATATTACAACTGGCAATAAAAACTGTGTAATTAAATTTTAATGGTGATATTTTGTGATGGCCGATCGTTCGAAATAATTTTGAATTATTTATCATGTCAAATGTACAAAAATTACATTATTGTTACTAAATAAGCAAATATATCTTGAAATAAATTCGATTGATTAATATTTAACTGAACAAAATAGGTACCTATACAGGGTGGTCCTTAAGTAATGGGACACAGAGCAGCAGTAAATTATTCACTTCAAAACATGACGATTTAGCGCAATTTTTATAATCTGAAAATTTATATTAAGACAGATACAGGGTGTCAAAGTTAAAAAAATTATTTCGAGTTTTTTAGATATTTTCAAAATTTTTCGGAGCATTGGGTTAAAATTTGGTGTAGGGGGGTTTTTTGGGGCGGGAAATAACAATCCGGGCTCATTTTTCTTCTATCGGATAGAGAGCGCTACGAGCAGCACTTTTCTTACTTTTGAACTGCAATAACTTGTTGTCACTAGGTATAATAAGGCTTATCACTCCTAATTAATAATCTTGCGATTTTTCTACGTAAAAAAGGTACTCTTGTCAAATAACGCTAAAGTTGATAGTTTTCGAAATATTTGCTATTTTAATGTAACATGTAGTAGTAGTAGTAGTAGTAATTGAGGGGAGGTTCCGAAAAACCTGGCAAGTAGACCAATCGCGATCCTTTTTGCCTACCCCAGAGTCTTCCCCCAATCACGCTAACCACCTTGGCCCCCGCCAAAGCGTCCAGACCTCTTTATGAAGTTGAGTATGTCGCTCCAGGCCAGGGCCGTGATTTCTTCCTTCTGGAGAGCCGCTGATCCCAGGACCTGGTGCCTGAGTCTTCCCAGGGCCACGCAGGTACCCAGAAAATGCAGCGAGGTCTCTTCCTCCTCCAGGCATCCGGCACAGATTGGGTCGTCTTCGACACCAATCAGTGATAGGTGCTTCCTCAGCTTGCAGTGTCCTGTCAGTATCCCAATCAAGGGATTTAGGACACATCGTCTTCTATTTAGAATCCAATCTAGCTTAGCCTTGCTCGGCCAAGCTATAAAGTCCTTAGCTTGTCTGCACCCTTAGATCGTCCGCCATTGCTCCTTAGAGCGGCGTTCAGCCCACTCGTTGAGTGCGGATCCTACCTGCTTTTTGTTATTCCTATAGCCGGTTCTGGTCCAAGGAATGGGGTCTCAGCTCCACCTCTGGCAAGTTCGTCAGCCAGCTCGTTACCCTGAACCCCTTGGTGTTCGGGGACCCAGACCAGGTTTACCTCTTTCTTCCTCGAGAATCTCTCCAGGGCATCGACGCATTCGCTGACGAGGCTGGTTGTGACTCTTGGTTTACAGATAGCTTTTAGGGCAGATTGGCTGTCGGAGCATACATATACCGCACGCTCTTCGCAGTCCCTGACCTCTGCCATGCTGGCCGTCATTAAGATGGCAGACACCTCTGCTTGAAAGACTGTTGCGAGCCGTCGTAGTGGGTAGCTCTCTCGGGTGTCAGTCTTTTCAATATATACTCCGGCTCCTGAGGATTCCGTTCCGGCCATGCGCGACCCATCGGTGTAGCATACCAGGGCATCCTCTGGGAATAGAACCTCTTTTCTCTCCCATTGTTCCTTGGTAGGGATCGTAAGGGAGTACTTCTTGTTCAACCTTAACGGGTCCTCTGTCAGGGTCGCTGCGAGGTTCAGTATCGGAACCTCTGCTTCCGCTAGTCGAGCTATCCTCGTATGTCCTACGTCTCCAATACCTTTCCAACAGTCAGTGCATCTCATTCTCATGTAGGCCGCCATTGCCTCCTTCTGTATCCAGAGTGGGAGCCCAGGCAGCCCAAGTAGAGTTTCAAGCGCGGCTGTAGGGGTCGTCCTCATGGCTCCGGTTATACCGAGGCCAGCCAATCTCTGCACTTTCAAAAGTTTTGCTTTAGCAGTGGTTTTTCAACCGCAGGCCACCAGACTATCGAGCCATAGGCGACTCTCGGTCTAATGACCGCTGTGAAGAGCCAGTGCATAATGCGGGGGTTAAGACCCCAACTGGCTCCCACCGCTCGTCTAAGCTGATAGAAGGTCGCCGTAGTTTTTTTCACTACGTGGTCCACGTGCGCCGTCCATGTGAGCTTGTTGTCTAGAATAATTCCTAAGTATTTGACCTTCTGCACCAAGTCTAGGGATTTTCCGTAAAGCTGTGGCGCTCTGAACTCGTCTGTTTTCTTCCTTTTTGTAAAGAGAATCATCTCAGTCTTACCTGGGTTGACAGAAAGTCCATTCTCTCTACACCACCTTTCTACTATCCTGCAGGCCAGTTGCATTCTGTCGCACACCACGTTCAGATGTTTTCCCGTAACTAGTACGAGGCCATCGTCCAATGTAACATGTAAGGTAATACTTATTATTTTATCCGAACGTAAAACGTATTTTGTAAAAGTTTAACCAAAAAAATCGTTTTCCACTTGTAAAATATTATAAACAAAAGTTTAAAATTTTGTGTTTTATTTACCCGTCAATTATTCAAAAACAACTTGTATTTCTGTTGGATCTCAAACAACGGAAAAGTCATTGAGTATTAAAATAGCAAATATTTCGAAAACTATCAACTTTAGCGTTATTTGACAAGATTACCTTTTTTAGGTAAAAAAGTCGAAAAGATTATTAATTAGGAGTGATAAGTCTTATTATGACAACAAGTTATTGCAGTTCAAAAGTAAGAAAAGTGCTGCTCGTAGCGCCCTCTATCCGATAGAAGAAAAATGAGCCCAGATTGTTATTTCCCGCCCCAAAAAACCCCCTTCACCAAATTTTAACCCAATGCTCCGAAAACTTTTGAAAATATCTAAAAAACTCGATATAATTTTTTTTTAACTTTGACACCCTGTATCTGTCTTAATATACATTTTCGGATAATAAAAATTGCGCTAAATCGTTATGTTTTGAAGTGAATAATTTACTTCTGCTCTGTGTCCCATTACTTAAGGACCACCCTGTATATTTATCTTTAAAAATACGGTAAAACATCTAAGACAAGTTAAGTAATTTTAAAATATCTACTGAGATAATAAGTTTTCTTACTTATGTACCTTACTAAGTAACGCATAATTTTTTAAATGCAACCACTGAGGAAAAAGATCTGATAAAACAGGTTTGCTAAGACATACCTAGGTAGTTTGTATTGATAGCTTATTTTTTATTAACCCGTATTAAATAAATTGCTAGTGTATCAAACCCGCTTTAGTATTATATCAATTCCAGTTTTGCAAACACAAAGTTTTTATTGGTACATCAGTTTTATTAGCCGCACAGTCTTGTTGAATAATGAACTACTTTTAATTCATCAGTTTTTTAAAGAAATAAATGGTATCTTCTCAATGCGACGCATTTTGTTCCCAGTAAAGCGCTTTCTCTACAATTAAGAAAGCAGAACAACTTCCCCAAAAACAAATTATTGTATCCGTGAGAACCTATAATCCACGAAGACGTTGGTGAGAGTTCGTAGCGATTGGCAATCGCCGCGCGCTGTAGAGTTGGCCCAAGTTCAAAAGGGTACATTAAATGGCGGCCACTAAAGTTGCGCAGTGGTTTGTTTACGTTCGTTGCCTAGCGACGGCCAAGATGCAGCGTCTTTTCAAGCGATTCAGTGTCGTAACATTGTTAGAGGGTGGCAGAAGTATTTGTTTCTTGTGTTTATAAAATATTATTTTTGTGATTTATTGAAATGGCGCCAAAGACAATTGGAATTAGAGGAAAACCTCTAAATAGTCAAGTGCGGGAAATAATAGACAATATTGCTAGATTTATGGAGAAAGAAGCAAACGAAGGAATGCAAATTCCTTTAAAAAAGTACAGGTTAGTGCAAGTTAAATATTACATTAAAAAAGTATATGTAACCAAATTGGCAAATATATAATATCTATATAACTATTTATCTTTAAGTATACCTACCTATCATTATACCTACTACCTATGTTTTTCATTTAATCAAACGTTACACTTTTTGCGACAATGAGTATCAATTCAACATGAATTAGCTATATAATATGTCTTTACTTTTAAAAAGTGTTGTTACTTGTACTCGTTATGTAATCCATATACTTTAACAGTTTTTTGACATTTTATTGGTGGTATATAGGATAAATATCGTTTTTCCATATTTTAGAGAACGAATTTTAGCAGCAACTGGCATCGGAAAAAATACTTTGCAACGAATTAGAAAGGAAGGGCAGAAAGTACATGCCAATTTGGCCACTACATCTTTTAAAACGCCACCAAAAAAAAGACCTTCCCATAAAATTGTCCTGAGTCCTGGAAATATTTATGATATTAAAAATATTATTTACGAGTTTTTTGCTGTAGAAAAGCGATCGCCTACGGTTAGAGGCAAGTATTAAATAACTAACTAAGTTTTTTGATTATGCCTTACAAATATAGAATAAGAACTAATAATATATTATGATTTTCAGCAATTTGGCAAAAAATGCAAGATAGAGGCATGGAGTTTAAGGGAAGCACAGAAACATTAAGGAAATTAATACATACTATGGGATTTAGGTAGCTATGCATAAGATAAAAATATAATAAATTAATAGTGTAAATTAAGTTAGAAAATATGTAGCTATATTGCATATAAATGTTTGCTTTATATAATAAAGTTTCCTAAAATTGCTTTGTAGATGGAGAAAGACAGAAGACAATAGAAGTGTATTAATGGAAAGTCATGATATTCGTTTGAAACGAATAAAGTATCTTAAGCAAATGATACAATACAGAGCCGAAGGAAGAAATATCGTATATACCGATGAAACTTATATCCACAGCAGCCATACGCAACCCTATCGGTGGTCAGATCAAAGTGGCAAAGAGTTAAAAAAACCCATTTCGAAAGGAAAACGGCTGATTATTGTTCATGCTGGGGGAGAAAATGGTTTTATTCCTAATGGGTTATTAATTTTTAAATCAGGTAAGATATTATTATTATTATTTAAAATTGTAAAGGCTACGAGATACCTACTATAATTTTCTATATTAGTTTTATTAAAATATTTCCCATGCTAATCTAAATTGACCTGCAAATAATATTTCTTGGTATGCGAAGAGCCCACTTAATTATTTTTAGCTCACTAATTATTACATGGTCTACTTAAAGATATTAGTGGGTGCTATTTAGGTCTTTAATCCCCTAATATTCATTTACATTTATTGTTAAAAATGGTGATATGTACCTGGCCTATAAGGATCCTTTAAATAATTAATTTGGGATTGTTTACTATTTTTATGAAATATTTTAAGGCAATTAAAATTGTTGTTAAAACTTCTTTGTAATATTTGCAATGTATAATATGTTTTATTATCCGTAGGATCCAAAAGTGGCGATTACCACGACGATATGAACCATATAAACTTCATGAAATGGGTCGAAACTCAGCTGCTGCCTAATTTACCGGAGAAATCAGTTTTGGTAGTAGATAATGCATCTTATCACAATGTAACTGTAGAAAAAAATATAACATCGGCCAGCCTGAAAGCGGACATGATAAGATGGCTCCAAGAAAAGGACATCCAGCACGATCCAAAATTAACAAAACCAGAACTATACAAAATAATCCAAGACAACAAATACAGATTTCCGCTGGCATATAAATTGGACAATTTACTGGAAGCCCACGGACACAATGTACTTCGTCTACCACCTTATCACCCTGACCTAAACCCAATAGAAAAAATATGGGCATCTGTCAAAAACTGGGTGGCAGCCCGTAATAGAACTTTTACGATAGCCGATGTGGAAGCATTAACTCGCCAAAGGTTTGAAGAATTGCCGGCTGAGGAGTGGGTTAACATTTGCACACATGTTAAAAATTATGAAAATGGACAAATTGAAAGAGAGCATTTGCTGGATACCACCATGGACCATTTACGCTTTACGGTAAATACTGGGACATCGGACGAAAGCTTGTCAAGTTCAAGTGCACAAGATAGTAATAGTAGCAGTAGCTTAGGAGCACACTCCTTGTCTGATTCAGACTAGATAAGGATCTTGGTTTTTAAGTCTTAATTTACATTCAATGACATTGTTTAATTATAGATATTGTGCATATTAATTTAATATATTATTATACATTTTCATTTTGGTTAATATAAAGTTAAACAGATGCCTTATTGCTTGCATACACTGTATACATGGCCTTATAAACAAAATGTTACTACCACCTGACAAGTACAAATTCTGTGTTTTTACAAAATGTAATATTCTGTTTGTTGTATATGTTTTAAATAAAGACCTTTATTATTGCTATTATTTATATATTAAAAATACTTATTTTTAATTTGTCTTTCATTTTTTAAATATACCTACACTCAAAATAAATCTCATCATTAATACAAAAAGATACCCCTATGCTCTTATACCATATTTTCCACGTTTTTATACTCCCTTCTATAACATCTATGTATTAAGAGATATATTTTTTAAATCCGTTTTTTTAAACTCTTAATTCTCCGCTACTGACTTTGACGTCATACCTTCGCGCATTGCCATACACGTGGCTGTACCCTTTTGAACTTTGGTTAACTCTAGCATTAGTTTTAACGTATTTGTTGCGCAGGTCACACTATTGTTGAGAATCTTCTAGCTGTCCCGTCTGAATTTAAATTCTATTGATCGTACTAATACCTGGTTCAATAAATTTATTTTTACTTTGTACCTATTTAAATTTTTTTTTTAAACTTTGCATGTCAAATAAAGCAATAGAAGATTCTTATTTCGCACAACCCATCATTAATATTGGAATTCATAAGCTATGGATGAATTTTATGATCTCAGTAAACCAAGTTGCATAATAGATATATGCTATGTTAAACGACAAAAACAATAGCACCCCAGAAGCTACGGTACTGATATTTAGTGGTAAATATAGGCTTTATTAACCTTAGGAAAAAAAACACCTTGGTTTAATAAAAAAATTATGGACATTAGAAAAAAAAGAGATAATGCATGCAAGAAATTTTCAATTTCAAAAAGTGAAGAGGATTGGAATGTTTATAAGAAAAATCGCAACATTTGTGTTTCAGTATCAAGAGAAGAAAAAACAAATTATTATGAAAAACAAATAGATAATAATAAAAAAAACAGTAAGAAAATGTGGAAAACCTTAAGGAATTTAGTTAAACCAACTACAAAAATAGATATTAAAGAAATAATATTTGAAGAAGGTAAAATATCAAACAAGAATATTATTGCTGAAAAATTAAACTCATATTATGTTCAGAGCGTTGAATATATTATTGCCTCAATAAATGTTGGAAACCATTCTATATGTCCTAAAATTTCTAGAAATAAAAACATTATGGAAAATTTTTCTAAAGTATCTCCTAATCATTTAGGAAAAATTATATATGATTTAAATTCAAATGAAAATTACAACGAGGTTTTAACTAAGAAATTGATGAAAGAAACATTTACAGTTATTGGATATTAACTTCTTTACTTTATTGAAGTTTGTTTAAACAAAGGAGAAATTCCATTAGAACTTAAATGTTCATATATTACTCCGGTTCCAAAGATTAAAAATTCAAAACAATGGAATGAAATTAGACCAATAAATGTATTATGGGATATAGAAAAATTAATAGAAGAAGTAGTTTATAAACAAGTTATGGATTTTTTGAATAAAAACTAAATTTTTATTTATTCTCAAGCTGGGTTTCGAAAAGGATATTCTAGTGAAACAGTATGTAGTAACAATATGTAGTAGGAAATTGGAAAAGAGCCTTGGAAAGAGAAGAATATGTAATAGCAGTATTTCTTGATGTTAAGCGAGCTTTTGAAACGATTAATAGAGATATATTATTAGAAAAATTATTTGAATATGGTATAAGGGGTAAAGTTTATCAATGGTTTCAAAATTATTTAAATAATAGATCACAGAAAACTAAATTTGGTAATTTTTTTTCAACAAAGAAATTTAATAACATAGGAGTACCTCAAGGAAGTATTTTGGGGCCTTTACTTTTTATTTTATATATTAATGACATGCCATTAGTCCTAAAATTTCTTAAAATACAAATGTTTGCTGATGATACTCTTATCTATATAAGCAGTAAAAATCTTTTGGAAATTTTAAATTCAGAATTGATTCTATTGTCAAACTGGTTAAAAGTTAACAAATTAAAATTAAATGTTTCTAAAACAAAATGTACGGTTATGGGTGTAAATTTAAATAATTATACAAATATAAATATTTTAATTGATGGTGATAAACTAGAAATAGTCAATTCTTTTAAATATTTAGGTATATTGATTGATTCAAAATTAAAATTTAATAACCAATTCGAAAATTTAATTTACAAAATTGCGGGAAAAATTAGATATTTTAAAGGAATAAGTTTAAATTAAAAATTTTATTCAAAAAAAATTGTATACATTACTTTAATTTTACCACATTTTCTTTATTGTTCTACAATTTTGTTTATGGCGGATGAAGGTGTAATAAATAGATTACAAATTTTACAAAATAAAGCAATGCGAATTTTACTTAATAGGGATAGATATACAAAAATTAATGTGATGTTAAAAAAATTAGAATGGTTAAATGTAAAAAATTTAGTATTATTTTTGGTTCTAATATTTATTTTTAAAATTCAAAATGATTTGTTACCGCCACATTTAAAGCAATTAACTGTTCTAAATAGTGATCAACATAATTATTTAACACGAAATAACAATAATTTTTTTCTTAATAATTTTTAAAAAAATATTGCATATAAATCAGTTTTTCCTAAGCGTCTTATTGAATTTAATAAATTAAACAAGTCAATTAAAAATCAAAAAAGTTTAAAATTTTTTAAAAAAGTTTAAAATCTTTCTTATTAACTCAACAGGACAAATAAAGTTTCAAAAGGTTATTTAATTCAAAAAATAAATAAAAAAAAGGGTATAAACTTGTTATAATGTATCATGTAGCCACGTGCTAAATAAATCTTTTTACTACTACTAGTAACAAGCAAATATTATTATGAAGAATGTCAAGTTTTATTGCAACTGCCAGTCGAAACTAATACAGTATATAAAACCAGATTACGCTCCCAATAGAACTTGATAATTAATGTGAGTATTTAGAGTAATAATGGCTATAAAGCATTCTATGGTAGCAATAACTCCTATTTCCTATTGGCTATATTACCCTGATATTATCACTACACAACGGTCTAGCAATTTTCGTCGTCTTACAGTAGGAAAGCTCGTATGGCTGATTATCAAAAAGTGGGAACTTTTATGTCCCAGGCTTATAATTTTTTTACAGACAGTTTATTAACATCAATCAACTAGTTATTTGTTAAAGCAGAATATATTCTTGACGAAACGGCAAGTTTCCGTCGACGGTCCCTAAGTCGTTGTTTTTAACTTTAGATCCTAATATTTTTTAAATTTAGGTAAGCTGCAGTAAAAATGGCTACTTGATATGATAATATTTGTCTCGTAGTTTGATTTTGTAAATTGCATTTTGAATAAAATAAAGTAATAACTGAGCAACAACAGTTTAAAGTCCTGTCCCCAAATATTGAACCCGCATTGCACGTACAGTTTAAATTGCCCCCCAAAGTTTTAGCTTGCAGTTGGTAGTACTGGAGTCGTGTTTAATAGCGACGTTGTTTGTCGGAGTCCATCATGGAGTCCTCAACTGTACCTCTACAGTGAAGAATTTTACGAAAGGTAAGAAATATTTCGAATATTAGGTGAAAATTTTGGTGCGTACCTTTATTATAAATCATTACACCGACGGCTAATGTTAAGTGATAAAAGTATAGTTAGAAAAAACCGTCTTATATGCAAATTAGTGCCGTAAGAATGTTTACTCATAACCTTAAAGTTGCGCATAATATACAAATGTAAATATGTAAAACCTCTATTTATTAAGGGAACATCATTTCGCCGATGGTCATTTCGCCGACGTCGGCGAAAGTAATGCTTATGAAATTAGCCTCCGAAGATGCTACTTTATTTCGTCCTGATCAGAGAGATGTTGCCTACGTGGGGTACGAAAATGTCTTGAGGTTCTAGAGCAACCGGACATAGTAATGAAAGGAGACTGTTTTATAAATTTAAGACACCGGTCGATGTTTTTAAAAAATAAGCTACTTTGAATATTTTTTTTGCCCACGCTGGCGCTGGGTTAAAAAAAAGAGTGTTTTTTACTGAGGAGTATTTATTTTGTTTTGTCACTTGGAAAAGTGCGTATTTTTAAAAAGGTCCTATTTTTGTTTTGTCAATTAGAAAGGTTCTACTTATTTTTAAGTGATTTAACTTAGGTTATTTTTACTTAAGAAGTATTATCTTATATCGTGTTTGTCCATTATTTCTTGTTTAAATACATATTTTTAAAAAGCATCATTTTGCTGATGACTGCATGTCATTTCGCCGACTTTTTGTTTTTTGTGCTTATCATAACAATCATAGAATATTGCAAATAACTGACTACCCTAAAATATTTAAAACGCAATTATCCAAACTCAAAATAACGATAGGAAGTTTAAGATCTGCAGTGTGTAACAAAAATCTAAAAGAACTAAAAGTTAAATATCCGTTTTGCCTAATTTTTTCAGTTATGTCTCAATTGCATGTAAACAAATACATTAAAGACATACCTAAAATGGATGAAACTAGAATAATCACATTGGTAAAAATCACTATTTAAATAATCTTTGAATATTAAATGTTAAGAATCAAATAGTTATATTGTCGTCGGTGAAATGACGCTATATCAGTCAGACTTTTACTAAAGTACCTGTAACTTTATTGTTTTAAGAAAATCAGCGCGGCCTCTTTAGATAATTGTTATCTGAACTCCCTTCAACAATAATTTACCATTTTGAAATACATAATAGACAAAAAAAAATTTGAAATCCGGAAATGTTAAAAGTTCCCACTATTTGATAATCACCCGTATAGTATTAAACAGTTGTATAAAGAATATGTGAATTCTTATAAGGAATAAAGGTTTTTTTTCTCAGTTAAGGTTAAATTTGTAGATAACGATAGTTTCAAGTGTATAGGTAAATTTAAAAGTCACACAAAAAATATAAATCCCAGTGTAAATCCCGAAAAACGTATAGTAGCTATACCGTATTCATTTATTCATATAACTCTGGGCGATGACGTCACAAATAAGCGCTGTGTCCTTATTTATAGAAATTGTTAATTAAAATATATCGTTTCCGAACTACAGACCTGTAAAAAGGATGTTTAAAAACAATTTGTCGAATTTTGTGATGACAGTTTATTATGTCTGAAAAAAAAAATGGGATTAGCAACTGCGTAGCTAACTAAAACTTGTTTTTTAATAACTTTAACAAATTTGAAAATAATTTTTAAATTAGTCACTTCACTTGCTGTACCCTATTATACTCAGTTACGTTCCTAGCAACAAAGCCAATTATATTTCCCAGATTTGCTGTGGAATTACCGATGAATTCATGCACAATTCCATAAATCTGCTTGTGACAGTGAATTATGCAGATAGATGTGTATTTTATACAATGCATTACAATAATAGTCAGTTATTGCACGAGTAGGTAGTTAGTTTAGTTTTTTTCAAACTGAATTTCTTAGGTATATATTGACTTTCTATTTAGAACAATTATTATCTGTTTTTTTTTGCCACACCTACACTGAGAAAAAACCCTTCTATTCCTTATAAGAATTCACATATTCTTTATACAACTGTTTAATATACAGGGTTAGGAAAAATTACCAGAACGGTCGATTATTTCAAAATATACAGGGGTTATCAAAAAACGTCTTATATAAAAAATGTAGGACTGTTAAAAATCTACATATCGGTGATAAATTGATATATACAGGGTCGCCGACAAAGTTGTGGAGAATGATAGTTATATTTTTTAAATGGAACACCCTGTATATTTTTATTTATTTTGATTGTCGACTCAATTTTAAACATTTTTTATTAACCATGTGTTATACCTAAATTCATTACTTTCCTACATAAATTAATCAGCTACAAACCACAAAATAAATTTCAAGAAACAATTTATTAAGTTAACTTTAAACAAAAACGTATAACAAATCATGGCAAAACGGCTAATAAGTGCTGACAATGACCCCCATTTACTAACTGACAATGATACAAATTATCGCAAAAATGTCTTTGGGTGTTTAAAACCATTTCCCTTGTTATTCTCGCACTTTCATTGACAATTTTCATTCTTAATTCTTCTAAATTATTGGATTTATTTTGATAAACTATGTTTTTCAGGTGATCCCAATAAAAAAAATCTAATGGCGAAAGATCGGGGGACCGTGAAGGCCATTCAATAGGCCCTCTTCTTCCTATCCATCGATTTGGGAACGTGACATCTAAAAATTCTCTAACTTCGCGAGTAAAATGCGGAGGAGCTCCATCTTGCTGATACCAAGTTAAGTTAATATCATCATTTAAATTGTTTATAGCTGGAACTATTTCTTGCCGAAGAAGCCAGAGATATCGATCACCGTTCAAATTTCCCTCGATAAAAAAGGGTCCAATTACATGTCCCGCAAACAATCCAGCCCAGACATTAACTTTTCTTGGGAACTGTTTATGCAGCTCTTCATACCAGTTAGGGTTATTTCGCGCCCAGTAACGGTCATTTTGCTTATTCACCATTCCGTGTAGTGTAAAAGTCGCTTCATCCGAAAACACCATATTGTTTGAAAAATTCGGGTTTTCTTCCATATTTCGAGTCATTATTTCGCAAAATTCTAGCGTTCGATCACAGTCAACGTCAAAAAGTTCTTGTACAACATTAATTTTGTATGGATGCATTTTCTCAGTTTGAAGAACGCTTCGTACAGATTTTTGATCAATTTCATGATCCAAAGCAAGCTGATTGGTGGATTGTTTGGGATTTTCTTCTATCGCAAGCAGAATGTTTAGCTCTTTTTCCTCGCAGGTAGCAGTCCTAGGTCTTCCAGATCTTGGGCGGTTTTTTACAGTACCAGTCATTCTGTAACGCTCAACAGTTCGAAAAACTGCATTTTTTTTAATGTGCCTGTCTGGATGCAAATTATTGTAAATATTACATACCTCCTGATATGATCTCTGTTTATCGCCAAACCCCCTTAAAATTAAAATATCAATTCTCTCTGTTTCAGTAAGTAAAATGCCATGCTATTTTCTTTTTGTCTACTTCTGTCAGAATTTGAGTTTCAGATGTCAAACTATTAATTATTTATTAGTAACCATGGTCGTGCCTTATTTGTTGTTCACTATGTTCGAAAATCGCATCGTTATACGTTATTATTTGAAACGCCGATTTCTAGGAAAGTAATGAATTTAGGTATAACACATGGTTAATAAAAAATGTTTAAAATTAAGTTGATCAAAATAAGTAAAAATATACAGGGTGTTCTATTTAAAAAAATATAACTATCATTCTCCACAACTTTGTAGGCGACCCTGTATATTTCAATTGGTCACCGATATTGTAGATTTTTAATAGCCCTATATTTTTTATATAAGACGTTTTTTGATAACCCCTGTATATTCTGAAATAATCGACCGTTCTGGTAATTTTTCCTAACCCTGTATGTGACAGCAATGCGCTTTCCTACTAACTGTAAGACGACGAAATGTGCTAGACCGTTGTGTAGTGATAATATCACGGTAGGAATAGGAAATTGGAGGTCATGCTACCATACAATGGTTTATAGCCATTATTGCTCCGAATACTCACAGTAATTATCAAGTTCTATTGGGGGTGTAATCTGGTTTTATACAGGGTGTCCCATAACGTATGGGCCGTAGAGTAACTGGAGATACTAGACATCAGACTAAGCCGATTAAGTCATATAAGTTTTTTCGGATTGTTACTCGTTCTAGAGATACAGGGTGTTGAAAGTAAAAGTTTATTCTCGAAAATAAGCCATAATTTTAAAACCGTTTAATGAATTGAATTGAAAGTTGGCAGTATTATGTTTTTATGAGCAAGAAATAAGAATTTGTAGAAATTTTTAGGTTTCACACTAGAGGGCACACACTGGGCTTCATAAATCTATGATTTTTTTTCTTACCTGTGATATTAGGTATTTTTCAATTAAAGTTTCTTAAAGAAGGGCATTTTCTGAGTCAAAAAGGTGTACTTGATTGATCTTAATATCTTTAACGGTTTTCGAGATATTTCCCTTTAAACATCCCAAAGCATAAAAAAACATATTACATAATTAAATTAATATTTTAATTATCACAACGCAATAAATTCGAAACAGTGGAACAAAAATAAGAAGCTCACTTTAGTAAATGTTGAAAGTGACCACCGTTGACCTCAATACACTTTATTAAACTTTTAACTAAATAAATAATAATATTAATAATAATAATAATAATAAACTTTTACTTTCAACACCCTGTATCTCTAGAACGAGTAACAATCCGAAAAAACTTATATGACTTAATCGGCTTAGTTTGATGTCTAGTATCTCCAGTTACTCTACGGCCCATAAGTTATGGGACACCCTGTATACTGTATTAGTTCCACCTAGCAGTTGTAATGAAATTTGACATTAATTATAATATAATTTACTTGCTACAGCTAATAAAGCATATGACTTACCACTAAAAATGAGTACTGTAGTTCTCAAAAATTTAATTAGGGATATTGTTCTTGTCATTTAACATTGCATAATATGATTATCTATTATGCAACATAATTTACTGAGATGGTAAAATTCATCCGTACTAATGATGGGTTGTGCAAAATAAGAATTTTCTATTGCTTTATCTGCCATGCAAAGTTTAAAAAACTTATATACAAAGTAAAAATAAATTAATTGAAACAGGTATTGGTTTGAGTCATAATAGAATTGAAATTTAGACACGATAGCTAGAAGACTTCGAGCAACAATGTGACCTGCGCAACAAATACGTTAAAACTAATACTACGGCGCGTGGCGATTGCCGATCGTTACGAACTCCCACCAACGTCTTGGTGGATTATAGGTTCTAACGGATAAAATTCGTTTTTGGGGACGCTGGCTTTCTTAATTGTAAAGTAAACGCTTTACTGAGAACAAAATGCGTCGCATTGAGAAGATACAATTTAGTTCTTAACCAAATTGCTGCATTAAAAGAAGTTTATTATTCAACAAGACTGTGCTGCTAATGGAACTGATTACTACCAATAAAAATACTGTTTTAGCAAATCTGGAATTGATATAACACTAAAGCGGGTTTGATACACTAGCAATTTATTTAATATGGGTTAATACAAAATAAGCTATCAATACAAAAGCATTAACAAATTTGCTTTAAAAAAATGTTTTATACAATTTCAATATATTTACCAGTAAGAAAATTACCTTTAACGTCCGTAAAGGAGGGGCGTAGCCATAGGAACCGGCTAAATAGTTACCTACCCAATATTATTAAAAACTATAACATTATACTTACTAGCCCCTGAATAGTCTTGGGCATTGCGCTCTGGTACAATCTGCTTCTGGACGCTTGGCCACCTAATGGTACTTAAGGGTTTCGATGGTGCTGTGGTTAGAATGGGTGTGTCGTCATCCAGCCCCCATCTGGGGTCGAATATGTTGTACTTAAGTCGCTTCCATTGCGGTAACGTATCCATTCTTTGGTAAGGCTGGGAGAGGAGGGGGCGTTACATTTTCGCAAATATCTGAAAATAATGGAGGTTACAAAATAAGGGAGATTTGTATTCACAGTAAAAATCTAGACTTATTATAATTTATTATATTAATATATACAACGTATTCCAATAATGAGACAAAGTACCAGGGCCAGCGCTACGGCCGGGCAAGCCGGGCCCATGCCCGGGGCGGCAACCTCAGGGGGCGGCACCGGCAGGCTGTAAACTAATTAACCAGTTTATAAAGAAAATAAACCAAGATTCACTTTAATATAGTCCAACAAATATATGTATTTTTTTCCCCATCAACTTTTCGATGGACCATATTAATTAAATATGTTCACGGACTTACTTTGAAACCTTTAAGTGATACTCGTTGGGAAAGCCGAATAGATGCATTAAAACCAGTAAGGTATCAAATAGGAGGGATATACGATGCTTTACTTGCTGTTTGTGATAATTCGGAGATTGACAACTTTATAAGAGTCGAGGCTTCTGGACTATTAAGTTGGGTTAAACAATTTAAGTTCTTATGCTGCATTGTTATTTGGTACAACATCTTAAATTGTATCAATCCTATAAGTAAGCTCTTGCAGACAAAAGACTATAATTTATCATCTGCTATGGAGCTCTTAAAAAATTGTAAAGATTTTTTCAAGGATCTTAGATCGGACACAGCCTTTAATGAAATGCTTTGCGATGCTCGAGAACTCGCTAACTCGCTGACGAAGTTAACATACCAGCTAATTTTGAGCTGGCCCAGCCACGTCATAGAGTTCGAAGAAGGAATGTTAATTTCGACTATTAGGCACGAGATGATCCGATAGAAGATCCTACTTTGAAATATAAGGCAGAGTTTTATTTTTTGACATTAGATAAAGCTATCAATGCACTTGAATCCAGGTTCGATTTGGTAAGTAACCACAGCAACTATTTTCAGTTTTTATAGAATATTTGTGATTTAAAAGATACTCCTCAAAACGACGTACTAAAGTATTGTAAAGAGCTAGAAATAGTGTTAACTGATAGGAATTCATCAGATATAAACGCGCTGGACCTGGCAGACGAGATATTATCTGTTCTGGCTTTGCTAAATAAAAAAGAAAGTCCAATCGAGATTTTAAAATTCATATCGAACCTGGATTTTGCTCCAAATCTCGGTATAGTTTTAAGGATGTTGCTTACTCTCCCAGTAAGCGTGGCAAGTAGAGAAAGGAGTTTCTCCAAATTAAAATTAATTAATTTTTTTTTACGCTCCACAACTACCGAGGATCGGCTAAACGGCTTGACAACAATAGCCATTGAACATGAACTGGCTGAAAAAATTATTGATAAAAAAATTATAAAAAAAATTTTAGAATTAAAAGTGAGAAAAAAAAACACTTTTAAGTTTAACTCTCGCTTTAAATGTATTTTTAATATGTAATTAAGTAAAGTAATTAATATTTAGTGGTTCTATAATTTGTTTTAGTATTTTTAAAATATCAGTACCTATTTTATAATAATTATACACTAAAAATTTACTTTTTTTCTGTGCAACCGGGCAACCCTAATTTTAGTTAATTGTTAAACATGGTAAATTAATAAATTAGTTTTTTTGGCTAATCAAAACTTTAACATTATTGATAGCATTTTTTTTTGCTCATGTTTTATTTTACTGATAAGTGTAGGAAGGTTATCTCTTAAATTTTATTATAAATGGGCGGCGAACCTGCTAGCGCCGGCCCTGCAAAGTACAATAACACTATCTTATGGTGTTAGATAGAAAAATTTTGTTTGAATTATACAGGATTCTAAGAAGCATTTTTTAACAGTATATTGCCATATACTGGGTCTTTCGTATATCGAGCTATGCATTTTTTTAAATGGAACACCACCATTTTTTTCCATACTTACATTTCTAATATCGGCTACCTTGTTTATTTTAGATAATAAAGGGTAAAAAGTAACGTATTCATCGCGCAGGTCACATCGTTGTTTGGAGTCTTCTAGCTGTCCTGTCTGAATTTGAAGTTTATTAATCATATTAATACCTGTTTCAATTAATTTATTATTACTTTGTATTTAAGTTCTGTTAAACTTTGCATGTCAGATAAAGCAATAGAATATTCTTATTTCGGTCAACCCATCATTAGTATTTTACTTTATAATCTACGGACGAATTTTACCATCTCAGTAAACCATTTTGCATAATAGATAATAATATAACAAGCTCAGCTTCATGAAATTAATAAGTGATAATAATTTTTCTGTCAAAATTGAAGTGCTGTATATCTATTGGCAAAAGTCACTAAGAATAAAATCAAAATACATTTTGTTGCACATATCAAAAATTTAACTAAACTTATCGGATATAATATGTGTTTTTAAGTTTCATTTGAAAATATGTTTACATGTAATTTCAGATGTTATGGTTGAAAATAAATTAATGTTTTTAATGTTCCTAAAATTTTAGTAATAAACCTTAGTTATTAACAAGCAAAATCAACTTCTATTGTAAAAATAGGGGAAACCGGGGTAGGTTGCAACAAAAATGCATTATATTTTTTTTCCAAACACATATAATAATTTGGTTATTTCTCCATACAAAGCTTGGATCTATGTTTAAGTAACATATTAAAAAAGTAATTTTGTACTTTACAAAAGAAACTAAAACTAATTCGCATATTTAAAAAAAAGTTGCTATGTGTTGCAGCATGCCCCATGTAAGGGGCAAGTTGCGACAGGGTAAGGGGCATGTTGCAACGCACTACTCAGACTCCTCAGAACACTTAGGAAGGCAATGTAGGCACACGTAAAATGTTTAATAAGTGTTAATTGTTAAATAAAACATATATAATATTAGCCAAAACTTACCACTAAGGTCACTTTCTATTAACAAAAGTCAGACAGTCTACGAGAGATAAACTAATACGGAAATAATTGAAAATAAATTCACAAAACACATGTCACTGCGGAACAACGCCTGGAAGCTAATTGTCGCCGCGCGCTTTCTGGCCATCAACTATGGTGCAAAGTGGAATGGCCGGGTGCGTTTGGTGCCCATTCAAATATGATTGTGCAGTAGATATTGCGTGTGTTGCAACTTACCCGTGTTGCACCACACCCCGGTCTCCCCTATAGTGCGTCATATTTAACTAAACTCATCGGAAATATGTTTTTTAAGTTTCATTTTAAACTATGTAGACATGTAATATCAGATGTTATGGTTGAAAACGAATTAATGTTTTTAATGTTCCTGAAATTTTAATAATAAACCTAAGTTACTTACAAGTAAAATCAACTTCTATTGTAAAAAAAAGTGCGTCATATTAAACTAAACTCATCAAAAATATGTTTTTTTAAAGTTTCATTTGAATTTAAAACTATAAAGACATTGGATTTCAGATGACAAATTTGTTATTTAACGTTTCTCACATTTTACTAAACTCTAATTAGTTACAATTAACTAAAGCCGCCGGAAATATGTTTGTGTAGCATTTTAGCAAAAAAATTACAATAAGAAAAAACTCCAATTTATAAAATTTTCTTACCGAATCTCCCAAGCAGCAAAATTAATTCCCAATAATTTTTTTCTCGGTTTTACTCATGTTTTTGTTGATAGAAATTTCCCTCGTCTTCGACTCGGGATAATTTTCTATCAACTTTTCACTGAATAACACATTTTTGACAAATAATGTGTCAGTTAGTTACAAATATTGTGGCATGATGCTAAATAAAAATTGGTTTACTGGGGAATGGTTCCACTGAATCACTTCAATTAAGTTTAAAATCTTGACAGATGATTGTTCATAAAAGTAATAGAAGTATATACCAATTAAGAAAAGGCAGCGACAATAATAAAGGACAAAGAAGACTAAAACTTTACAGAAAACTATAAAAATGAATGTTAGATTAATGTGACTCATATGCATTCACGCTTCTAGTTTTAAGAGATGCTTTGATTGAAAACCGAGGTATTTTAGAAATAGAACTTAGATCATTATCAGCTGCGATAAAAACTTATGATTTCGTTTTATAATTAACTGCAATAGAAGATTGGTATGCAAACAACTGAGAATTGCAAGTAAAAAGTTTTGCTGTTACCACCGTACTATAAAAATATAAAAAATTAAGCATAAATGACCTATTTTCAAGTCTATTATCTCGTGTCGCTGTAGACAGGTGCGTATTGAACGGGGGTAATGGGGGTAGTGTTACCCCCCCCCCTCATGAGCCATTTTTTTTGCTTAAAATTTTTTAAATTCGACAGGTGGAAATCGAAAATTTCGATTGATTTTCTATAATTAAAAAAAAATTGCATAACCCCTCACCAGAATCATTACCCCCCTCCCCCAAAGATCAACTCCAGATACGCACCTGGCTGTAGAGCCCCTTAGTGATGGGGCATTCTGTATATAACTTTCTAGATGGTATGAAGTATTTATCCCATTTAAATATAATAAGTCATTTTTGACCGATTTTTTTATATACAGTGTGTGTATAAAGTCTGGAAACGGCTTAATAACATCACAATTTACTGGCCGATTTAAACCAAATTTGGTACAGTTGTGTAAGAGGATCTAACGCACCAAATGACGATATTGGCGTTGTTGCCAGCTTTTTAGTTTGTCTGGAATTCGAACAAATTTTATATTTTTAAGTATAACACCCAGTATATTTTTACATTTTTAAATTCCACATAAAAGTATAATTATTTTTTATTAAATGCATTATTAGTCTATACTTCATAGTTTCCGAGATATTGACTCTCGAAAAGTGACATTTTTGAACTTTGACAGCTTATAACTTTCTAACAGTACGTCTTAGAGCAAAACGGCTTACATGTCCCTATCTTCAATTTTTATTATCTTCCCAAAAAAATCAACTTCCAGTTAAACTGGAACAACTATATTTCCTGCTTTCGAGTTACATCCGGTTTAACCGGAAGTTGATTTTTTTGGGAAGATAATAAAAATTGAAGATAGGGACATGTAAGCCGTTTTGCTCTAATACGTATTGTTAGAAAGTTATAAGCTGTCAAAGTTCAAAAATGTCACTTTTCGAGAGTCAATATCTCGGAAACTATGAAGTATAGACTAATAATGCATTTAATAAAAAATAATTGTAATTTTATGTGGAATTTAAAAATGTAAAACTATAGTGGGTCTTATACAGGGTGATTCAAAAGAACTTTGACAAACTTCGGGAGGTTATTGCTGGCAATATTTTAACACGAAAAGTTCCTATAAACAGTGGTCCTTGGCGACTTCGTTACGGAGATACAGGGTGTTGAAATGTTAAAAGAAATAGTAATAATTTTTAAATAACTCCTTAACGAGTTATTTTTTTTTATGAAATTTTGTGAATTAAATAAGCATCTAAGGACACTTATTTTCAAAGTACAACACGTTCGTAAATTTTACCAGTGGCGTCGGTACAAAATGTTACTATCATATTTTTTGTGAAAACTATGCTACACCACTGACTTATTTTATTTTAACTTTTTTCTTATAAATCCCCCCTTTATTTAGAACAAAAAAGATCAGGTGTGTTTTTTTGATACGAGAGACGGTTTAAGCGTAAATTGTTATTTTATTTGAATATACACAAATATTAAAAAATGTGTTTTAAACTGATCAACCACTCAAATATTTATTACAGTATTTTAACGAATACCTACATGCATACTTACTAATAAACAAATATGTATATGCCTAAGGAAGGTATCTGAGGATGCCTATTTTCTAAGTATAACACGTTTTCACTGGCATACATATTTATTTGTTAGTATGTTATTTTTTAATATTTTGTATTTTGACAAGGCGGCTTTGGAAATGATTTTTTTGTCGATAAATTAAAATATATTTGACATTTAGTTACCACTGAGTTTTATTTCTTCAGTTTTGTTATTTTTAATGGTAACTAACTGTCAAGTATATTTTAATTTATCGACAAAAAAAGCATTTCCAAAGCCGCCTTGTCAAAATACAAAATATTAAAAAATAACATACTAATAAATAAATATGTATGCCACTGAAAACGTGTTATACTTAGAAAATAGGCATCCTCAGATACCTTCTTAAGGCATATACATATTTGTTTATTAGTAAGTATGTATGTAGGTATTCGTTAAAATACTGTAATAAATATTTGAGTGGTTGATCAGTTTAAAACACATTTTTTAATATTTGTGTATATTCAAATAAAATAACAATTTACGCTTAAACCGTTCCTCGTATTAAAAAAACACACGTGATCTTTTTTGTTTTAAATAAAGGGGGGATTCATAAGAAAAAAGTTAAAATAAAATAAGTCAGTGGTGTAGCATAGTTTTCACAAAAAATATGATAGTAACATTTTGTACCGACGCCACTGGTTAAATTTACGAACGTGTTGTACTTTGAAAATAAGTGTCCTTAGATGCTTATTTAATTCACAAAATGTCATAAAAAAAAAATAACTGGTTAAGGAGTTATTTAAAAATTATTACTATTTCTTTTAACATTTCAACACCCTGTATCTCCGTAACGAAGTCGCCAAGGACCACTGTTTATAAGAACTTTTCATGTTAAAATATTGCCAGCAATTACCTCCCGAAGTTTGTCAAAGTACTTTTGAATCACCCTGTATTTAAAAATATAAAATTCGTTCGAATTCCAGACAAACTAAAAAGCTGGCAACAACGCCAATATCGTCATTCGGTGCGTTAGATCCTCTTACACAACTGTACCAAATTTGGTTTAAATCGGCCAGTAAATTGTGATGTTATTAAGCCGTTTCCAGACTTTATACACACACTGTACATAAAAATAGCGTCAATATGTAGATAAAACATAATAATATAAAATATTAATATTCCTAAAATTCATTTTTATTTGAAAATTAAATATTCATACAAAAATCATCAACAAACGCTTGGAATGAATCATGCTTTTTTTGCTGTTTTTTTGTTTTCATTGTTATCTTTACCCAGGTAGAAGCATTAAATTAAATAATTACTTGAATACCAGTGGTTGTACGGGACGGAGCTTTTCGCGCACGCTTCCTGGAAACAACCCCGGGGTGGTTTTTCGTTCGCCAGGGTTTACTATAGCTCATCACTGGATTTAAGTTTATTTCGGTGTCTTTTTGTGCGCGTTTTATTCTTCGGGCAACCTAATAAAAGTCAGTGCTCTATTCCTTGAAAGGTATGTGTTTTGTTAAATACTTATTTGTACTTTAGAAGGGGACCTCTCGTGGGTGTATAATTTTTATTTTTATTTTGATGCAAGAGTTTAGATACCTATTTGGTAATGAGGGAAAGGGATACACGCCAAGTGTCCAGCTATTAATTACGTAATTTTATAATGCTGCACATGATAGATATGTACAGAAGGGGCCAATGATGTGTGTCTGACTTTTTTAACTTCATGAAGAGTTAAGGCAGCTATTAATTATTTAATTGTATAATGTTTATAGTTGCTAGTGGGGTTGGATTATTGGCAAAATTAATTTTTTAACATTTTAAAATTAAATACGTGAGGGTCGTTATGTAACATTGCTTATCGTCTCCCTCTATTAGTTGGCGATATGAAACAGTTGTGTAACTGTTGGGCAGTTGACAAATATTCAGATCCGTAATAAAAAAATATATTGGCATGATTAAAAAGCAAACGTCATCTTGTTGACCGCAAAAACTAGTGTAGAAATTGTGCTTGTCGTTAACAAAACTACAATATAATTGGTGGTAACCTTATTGTTTCCTTTTTTTAGATGGACTCGATACCAAACCTAAATCCACACTAACAACAGGCGCGGTCGACTCCAAGCCACCTGCGTGCAGCTCTGTAAAGTCGTTGAATGGGTGGTCGGAAGTGACTAAGAGGCCGCAGCAAACCTGTACGCCGTGCGAAATAAAGCTTTTCGTGCAGTATAGGTGCCTACATCCTGGATTCGGCATGCAGGACTGAGCGTAACGGATTTTGCGCCCCCGATGGTCGATGTGTACAGCAGCATTTTGAAAATTGAAAGACGGGGCAAAAATCCTGTGAGCTTGGAGAAGACACGGGGCGAAAACGGGCTTTCAAAATTTTTAATGTGGATTGATATTATGTTTAATAAATTTCGTTATTTATGGAATGGGACAGAGCAACCTGCATCACCAACCAACGTCAACCAACATCGCTGGAGCTGGCTCATTTTAAACAATAATTTGGTAAGCTTACTGGTTTATAATTTGTACCCAATTAATTTTAAAATTAAAGATCAATTGAATTGAATTGAATTGAAATAAAATATTATATTATTAGCTGGCTTCAGCCAATTCTGAACGTTTCTAAAATAGCATATAAGACAAAAAGCGATTAGTATTATACAGTGTGAGTTTGTAACTTGGAATAAATTTAGAGAGTAAATCCTGTACCGCTTTTCTTTTGGAAAAAGGCTTGGACACGTGTATTTAATGTTCAATTTCTGATGTGTTCATAGAGTGTCCTCGTCTAGCGGTCGCACTAATACAGGATGGCCCATTTGTGTGACAAAGTAATATATATATCTGCTCTACTATTAGAGTTATCTAAAAAAGGTTTTCACAAAAGTTATAAGGTATAAACAAATACATGTTTTAAAATTATTTTTATTTGGGTTATAAGGTGGTCTAGAAAAGTAGGACAACAAAATATATTTTTTTTAAATGAGACACCCTATATATTTTTGCATTTTTGGGTTTTCTACAAAATTATTTATATGACACCATATTTATTTTTTTATTTTTACGCAACGTTGCCAAGAAAAATGAAAAATTCCTAAAATTTTGGAAAAAACATGATAGTATAAAAATACCTATATTTCTCAATTAGAAAATCTAAAATCAAAAATTTCTTATAAAATCTTAAGTATAGTGATGGAAAAACTATTTCAAATCATAAAGTAATCAAAATTTTGTACAGAGCGTTTTCTGTTGCCATCCAAATATAAAAAATTTAAAAATACAATAACTGTTTAATCAAATGAAACACCCTATATTTTTTAGGCTCGTCCCATAGATATGTTAAGTATCCTTTATTCTTTTTAAGTCATCCCCATATCTATCTTTAGTAGTTTTGCCAATATTTCTATTTTTATTTAAAATTTGGTAAGAAATTTTAAATAAAAATCGACCATTTAATTAAACAGAGTTATGGAATTTTTAATTTTTTTTAAATTCTCTATATTTGGACAAACCGAAAACGCTCTGTACAAAATTTTTATTACTTTATGATTTGAAACAGTTTTTCCATCACTATACTTAAAAGTTTATAAGAAATTTTTGATTTTAGATTTTCTAATTGAGAAATATAGATACTTTTATGCTGTCATGTTTTTTCCAAAATTTTAGGAATATTCCATTTTTCTTGGCAACGTTGCAAAAAAATTAAAAATAAATATGGTATCATATAAACAGTTTTGTAGGAAAGACAAAAATGCAAAAATATATAGGGTGTCCAATTTAAAAATTTTTTATCTTTGTTGTCCTACTTTTCTGGACCACCTGTATAAATAAAAATAATAATTTTATAATATGTACTTGATTTAACCTTACAACTTTTGTAAAAATCTTATTAAGATAACTCTAATAGTAGAGCCGATATATTACTTTGTCGCACACAAGTGGGCCACCCTGTATGTTATAAAATTATTTTTTCGCTTTTCTATAGAAAATTTTTTTTATGGATATACAAGGTATTAATTTGACAAGTCGATTATTAGTTTAAAACCCCATTTTGACGATAATTGATAATTTTATTTTGTAAAATATATTTTTTTAAATTCTAGATATTGGGTACGCGCCACGACCCCTAAAACAGAAGTGCGAGTCACATGCGAGTTACACGCGAGTGACGTAAGAAGGTGTTGCTCTTCAAGGGTTTGTCTAAACATCGTCGCAGTTTAGAAGCGCGGTAAAGTTAGCCCCTTTGAAGACCATCGAATGTCTGGAAAAGGTCAATGGCAAGCCGGCTTGTCTCTAGGGTATCTCGACGCCCTTTTTGTTCGCACCTTGAAGAGTAGAACAAGAAGAAAGAAGAATGAAGATGAAGTCGTCGGGCAAATGGAAATGGACAAGGAGGTAACTAATTTGTTTCTAAGACTTTATTTCCCTACTTACTACTACTTAGACCGTATTTGAAACACAATTCAATATCTGACACTATATTTTTGACGTTACAACGGGCCAATTGTAATATTTTAAAAGAAAAATTCACAGATCTTGCACCTTACGCAAGCATCCTATGTATTACCTGACACAGCTTTAAAATTTTAATGTCCTATGTGATGTAACTAAAGCCCACATTCTAATTTGTATTTTGTAAAAGTTTAAAAAATGTTCTTTAATTCTACAGGGTCCGCCCAAATTTGGTTAACAAATGGGATCATTTTTTATTATTGATTTCTCAGAAAATTTTATTCTACATAAAAGTTTTGCATCTTGAGTAAATCATTTTGACGTATTCAAATCTTCTGTGGCATATACAGGGTGAATATAAAATAGAAAAATTATACGTCAGTGACTCAAAAAATTTTAAAAATAATTAAAGCCCACATTTTAATTTGTATTTTGTAAAAGTTTAAAAAATGTTCTTTAATTCTACGGGGTCCGCCCAAATTTGGTTAACAAATGGGAAAATTTTTTATTATTGATTTCTCAGAAAATTTTATTCTACATAAAAGTTTTGCATCTTGAGTAAATCATTTTGACGTATTCAGATCTTCTGTGGCATATACAGGGTGAATTTAAAATAGAAAAATATGATGTCAGTGACTCAAAAATTTTTAAAAATTTAACAACTGAAACAGCCATATTAACAGTTAATATAAAAAGTGTAAAAATTTAATAAGAGCAAAAATTTGATTTTTAACTTGACTTTTCTTGAAAACTATTAGCACTAGAAAAAAACTTTATTTAACTTCTTATCTTGGATTTATTAGTTCTTTAATATGGCTGTTTCAGTTTTTAAATTTTTATAAATTTTTGAGTCACTGACGTCATATTTTTCTATTTTATATTCACCCTGTATATACCACAGAAGATTTAAATACGTCAAAATTATTTACTCAAGATGCAAAACTTTTATGTACAATAACATTTTCTGAGAAATCAATAATAAAAAAAATATCCCATTTGTTAACCAAATTTGGGCGGACCCTGTATATGCAATTATTGTGCTCCCACTTTTTGCCTCCCACTCTTTTTTTTCGATATAATATTCCGATTTAAATAACGTGAACTTACCTTATTTAACAAAATTATTATGGCAGTCTTCAAAACACAAATATACATAATTATATAACTTATCTCAATAAAACACTTTTTAACAAAATTATTATGGCAGTTATTCATATTTATATTTACCAAGTATTATGTTACAAGACCGCTCGATATATTGCGGTGTTGGGTCGCGAAAGATCGACACCGCGACACCAATGCAAAGTTTGCATTAAAACGATCCCAGTAGTATTTTCAATACTAAAAATATTCAACATTTAAGGTACCCTTTCCTTGTTTCAGGATCAACCAGAATAACACCTAAAGCAACGTGTAAAATTCGAGTCGCGATGTTTTCAGGGTAGCGCAAGATACAGAACCCAGTTCATATTAAAATCAATCCGATCTTTTTTAGTCTAACGTACAGAAAGGATATGATTGATCGTAGTTTGGATTTGTTGATTGAAAGTACTATAAACAGTAGATATGTCACAAAACATATTATGATTTTCTACATCATCATTTATTAGCAGCCATGACGGGCTAAACGCAACACAATTAATAATATTTTTTGTATAGTATCTGTGGTGTTGCAAAATTTACGCAAATTATTTTGTGTGTTCGGGTTTCAATAAATATTAAACTGAAAATAACACCATGGACGTTTCTTTTCGAGATGACAGACGAGAGCAATAAAAATTACATGATTAATTTAATTGGTTTCTATATCTGTTTAATTGTCGCTTTGAGGACAGGTTGTTGCAAAGTACAGTTGGCTTTTGGATCTGTCTGAAGAGCTTCGATTAAGTGTCACCATGAAAACTTAAACCAAAATGCTAAATGTTCGGGACACAAGCTGGATTAGAGCAAACTACGAGAATTAACTAAGGTAAGATTTTTAAAACTTTCTATACTACAATCTTGAAGTGCTGCTTTAATAAGTGCTACCGATATTGCAGTATTAAAAGTGAATCATCAATAACTGACTTCAATCAAGAAACATTAACGCACCACTCTTGACACTGTTTGTTATTTTTTCTAAAAGTCAGGGGCGGATTTACAAATTTTCCACTAGTAGGCTATTCAATTTTTGCCGCCCCTATATCAGTGACGGCTCGTGAGTTGTGAAACAGGTGAAGTGTTCGGGAAAGAAAAAGCCCGCTGCAGGCGAAATGCGCCGCAGGCGAACATTTTTTAAGACCACGCCCAAATTTGGTCAATAATTTTTAGTAAATATTTTTAAAATTTATGATTACCTACTTATTTTATTGAAAATGAAATTTATTTCTGCAAAGCCAGTAAAGTTCCAACTACCTTTTTTTTTATCCCCATTAACAGACACGGCCAACAATAAAGTTTATTTAAAAAAATAGTACCCGTCGACCATGAATAAAGATTGTACCATTTATTTCTGTAAGACAAAAAAAAAATTTTGGGCCAAATTTGCCGCCCCCTAAAATCTGCCGCCCTAGGCTCCAGCCTACTCAGCCTAATGGTAAATCCGGCACTGCTAAAAGTCGTCCTTAATTAAAAATCTATTACACGGGTTTTGGGAGTATTAGGGATCGCTAAACTGTACCTATGTATATAATGGTTTTCTCTATTGTTTTAGGTTAGTACACATGGGTGACGGATAGAGTTCGTCCACAATAAGCGCGAGTGCATAAAAGTGCTAAGTGTTTTGGGTTTAACTGATTTCAAAACTTACAACTTTTACTGTCATGCTTGAAAGGTAAGAAATGTAGCTATATACATTACATCAAGTACCTAGGTATTTGTGTTTCCAAAGTGATTGATAAAAATGTAAGTTGTGACTATTAAAACCTTCTTCAATTTTAGGGCTATTTTTTAGGTAATATTTGGAAGAAATGATAATGATGATGATCATGATGACTTGGATAATATATTGGTGAACGAAAATTTTACTATGCACATAATTATGCAAAGTTTTTAACTGTGAACTTGCTTTAATATTATTTGTTTTAGGTATTCAAGGTTTTGTTCAACATTTTCCAAATGTTGATGAACAAAACCGTTGTTGTAAATTTACCCCTTTGTTTTTAGGTCACATTAATGATTGCTTTTTAGGTGTTACAAGGTTTTGTCCAACATTTTCCAAATGTTGATGAACAAAACCGTTGTTGTAAAGAACCCCGCACTTCTCTTATGGAAAATGGCCTTCGGTTAAATTTTCTAAATTTTTAGTATGTTGTAGAGAATGCCATTCTGATCAAAAGTATTCATGGCCACAACAAAATCTGCGGACCAGTTTTTGAGATACAGGGTGTCCAAGTTGCAAAATATGAATTTTCAATACATTATATTTTCGTAGTTTATAATATTAATTAGTTTTGTTTTTTTGTATTTTTGTTGGCCCTGTCATAGATAGGATAGAATACTATAAAAATAGTTTAAATTTTTTTATTATATACCGGGTGAGTGACGAAAATTATTTAATATTTTTTGTTAATCATTGTAATTTCGGCATTAAGTTAAATGTTAACAAAGTATAGATGACATTAGCTTGGAGCAAGCTATGAGAATTTATATTTTTTATATTTATACAGGGTAACTCAAAAAAGTTAATATTTTTTTTATTAGTTTTGAAAGAAATTTTGTAGATATTTCTTTATATACTACTTGTCGCTTATCGTATGCTTCCAAATATATATAATTATTAAGGTTATACAGGGTGTTTCCTATGATAAGCGATGGAAAAATAACATAAAAATGCATGTATTTATAAATCACCCGGTATGTTAAAAACGGATCGGTTAAATTTCGTTATTTTTTAATATTTTTTGCTTGAAGTGTCTTACTTACTTGTTTGCTATTGATTTTCCTTTTCCTATGACCAGTTCTGGAAATATACAGCGTCAAACAGACTCAAAAACTCAAAAAATAAGCAAATAAAATAACAATTTGTTTTTTAATTTCAATAAAATTTGTTATGTCAGTTTATTATATGGTTAAAAATAAATATATTTAATGCTATACAGGGTGTTTCGAATAATTAGGGTATTCTAACACCGCATTATGCAAATAAGAAATATATATAAATAGTATAAACAAGAAAAGTCTTAATACAAAGAATTAATTTTATCCAAAAATAATAAGTAGGCCTTGAGAAAACGTAATAGCGGCCATATACAAAGTAATAAAATTTTGACCTTTGAATATTTTCATTATTATTACATATTAAACATATCATACCTCCAACCGGAGATGCTACGTTGAGACGGATACAATTAGGATTATTCTCAAGAGTTCTTAAATCCTTTAATATTCCCTGGTGACAAGTGAAGCACATTCTGGTACCTTCCACAATTTCTAAAGGGGGCCTTCCCATAACTTCTCTCCGTATGACGGCTTGATCTTGTTTCTCCATATTATCTCCGTGAATTCTTATCATTTGTCGAACGTTAAAAGTCTTGTCACACACGTAGCACATTACTCGATTAACAAGTGCCATATTCTTCAATAAATAAATACAAAATAACTTTTTAAAAAGTAGGTAACATGTAACTGCTAACTTGCAAAAACCCATAGAATGATCTGTCAAAATTTTATTACTTTGTATATGGCAGCTATTACGTTTTCTCAAGGCCTACTTATTATTTTTGGATAAAATTAATTCTTTGTATTAAGACTTTTCTTGTTTATACTATTTATATATATTTCTTATTTGCATAATGCAGTGTTAGAATACCCTAATTATTCGAAACACCCTGTATAGCATTAAATATATTTATTTTTAACCATATAATAAACTGACATAACAAATTTTATTGAAATTAAAAAACAAATTGTTATTTTATTTGCTTATTTTTTGAGTTTTTGAGTCTGTTTGACGCTGTATATTTCCAGAACTGGTCATAGGAAAAGGAAAATCAATAGCAAACAAGTAAGTAAGACACTTCAAGCAAAAAATATTAAAAAATAACGAAATTTAGCCGATCCGTTTTTAATATACCGGGTGATTTATAAATACATGCATTTTTATGTTATTTTTCCATCGCTTATCATCGGAAACACCCTGTATAACCTTGATAATTATATATATTTGGAAGCATACGATAAGCGACAAGTAGTATATAAAGAAATATCTACAAAATTTCTTTCAAAACTAATAAAAAAAATATTAACTTTTTTGAGTTACCCTGTATAAATATAAAAAATATAAATTCTCATAGCTTGCTCCAAGCTAATATCATCTACAATATTACTTTGTTAACATTTAACTTAATGCCGAAATTACAATGATTAACAAAAAATATTAAATAATGTCCCCACCCGGTATATAATAAAAAAATTTAAACTATTTTTATAGTATTCTATCCTATCTATGACAGGGCCAACAAAAATACAAAAAAACAAAACTAATTAATATTATAAACTACGAAAATATAATGTATTGAAAATTCATATTTTGCAACTTGGACACCCTGTATCTCAAAAACTGGTCCGCAGATTTTGTTGTGGCCATGAACACTTTTGATCAGAATGGCATTCTCTACAACATACTAAAAATTTAAAAAATTTAACCGAAGGCCATTTTCCATAAGAGAAGTGCCGGGTTCTTTACGCCTTGGTTTTTAGGTCACATTAATGATTGTTTTTTAGGTGTTACAAGGTTTTGTCCAACATTTTCCAAATGTTGATGCACAAAACCGTTGTTGTAAATTTACCCCTTTGTTTTTACGTCACATTAATGATTGCTTTTTAGGTGTTACAAGGTTTTGTACAACATTTTCAAAATGTTGATGCACGAAACCGTTGTTGTAAATTTACCCCTTTGTTTTTAGGTCACATTAATGATTGCTCTTTAGGTGTTAAAAGGTTTTGTCCAACATTTTCCCAATGTTGATGAACAAAACCGTCGTTTTTGTAACTAAATTGTTTTTCTTTTAGCTTACTTATGAATATACAGTGGTCAAAACTTTTGTATCTTTATGTATTCTTGGCAAACCCCTTCCATTTTAGGTGATTGTTAAACAATTAAGAGGCTGTCTGTTGTTTGTCCCGAATAGGGACCCTACAACACTGATGATGGCCATGGAAGGCCGAAACACTCGCCGATGCAATAAAGAGTTTGAAAAAGGTATTAAGCAACATTTTATAAGAATAATAAGTATATTTTGTAAGCACCTCCCCTTAAGAGAGATCCGGAGAAAGTTTTTCGCTGTTCAACACGGTTATTATAATTTTTGTTATAAAAAATCAAGATAAAATGAAACTAAATGTTATTTATTAGGACATTTATAATGAGAAAAATTAAAAAAAAATTAATTACAGTATAAATTTAAGAAACTAAAAGAGTTGACAAAACAAAACTAAATTAACCCTTATAAGGCGATAACACAGAATTTACTGTCTGACTCATATGATAGATTCAAAGGTTCTTCCCTGTTTTTGAAGTCATAAATGTTTTGTCAACCCCTTTAGTTTCTTACATTTGTATTGTGTAATTCATTTTTTTATAATTATTATAAGTTTTCTCATTATAAATGTCTTAATAAATAACATTTAGTTTCTTTATCGCAAAATATGAAATAAGGAATACCATTTAAAGCTAGGTTATGAAAATTGTATTAAGGAAATGAAAAAAAAAAGAAATAATTGCAACTCAAAATGTAAAGTTAAAAGCATTGTAAAGTAAAAAGTTTAAAAAACTAATTTTTCAATAGAAAGAAATATGAAAAAAAATTTTTTTTAGGTTTAGTCACTGTTACAACAACAAAAAAAACTGAAGATTTATTTGCCAGAGTAACCCGTCTTCATTATTCATATTATCAGAGGAAACCACTGTACGTGTAATTTTATGGATGCAGCTTTAGATTATAATATTATGAACTAAAATAATATTTTAGCGAGGAATCGGTGATTAAGAATAAAACATTTCGTAAGTAAACGGTATTAAATTTTTAATAGAATAAGTACTGTAAACAGATCCCCAAGTAGTATTTCTTAATCTGCAAGAAGTTAATATCCCAAAGCTGTAAATTTTTCACTACTCTAAATAAAATATTTACCATCTATTCTGCAAAATTAAATGGAAAAATAATCTGGTAAACTAGCGCTTAACAAGAGGATAAATTGTCTAGGTTCAGCATTTTTAAAAAGATAATTTAATTTTTGAATGGCATTTGTTAAATAACAGTGTTTTATTATAAAGCGCATACTTCCTCTGCACTTCCAACTTTGCATACCATAAAATAATTTTAGAAAAGTTTTTTTAAGTTTCTTTTAAATAGCAAAGCACAGCCAACGGCTAAGTTAAGTATTCCTTTTAAAAATTTAACTTAGCACAGCAAAGGTTTTTCCTCCCCCTTTGCCGCGGTTAAGAATGCCCCTCTCTAATTCCCATGCGGACTATTTCAAGTTGTTCGCAAAGCGTTCCTTTAATAACTTAGCTTTAAAATGCTCTTAACATGGTATACTATGGAGCTACTTTCCTATATACGACACAAAAACATTCACTAGAGTGACTCATTTAATGTAGGATTCATAAATTCGCGACCCGGTCTCTACCATACATTCAAAAGGTCCTGAAAAACTTTCCTTCAAAATTGTTGCTTATTTTTTTAAATTTACTATTTTAAAAATGTTTAATAAAATTATTAACGAAATTATTACTTATAATCTCCCTAGCAGCAGAATTATCGGGAATTAATTCTGCTGCGTGGGAGATTCGGTAAGAAAATTTCATAAATTGGAGTTTCTTTTAATATGATGAGACCTACGACCTATTCTCAATAAAAATTATAAGTTAGCAACAAAATGTATTTTGATTTTATTTTGAGTGACGTTTGCCATAAAAAATAAAACACTTCATTTTTGACAGAAAAATTATCACTTATTAATTTTATTAGGTTAATAGGCTATAGACTATCGCGATAGTCTCCCGTCGCTATAAGCAACGCAAACAAAAAGGAGCCTTCTAATTGGTTGAAAATAAATTTATGAAATTTTCGCGATAGTCTCCCGTCGCTATAAGCAACGCAAACAAAAAGGAGCCTTCTAATTGGCTGAAAATAAATTTATGAAATTTTCAATAGTATCTTTGCACAAACCCTTAGCTCTAAACCCAATTTACTGCTGAGTTTAGTATTTTCTTTAATCCTACTTAGAATATTCCTCAACCTCTGGAGTTCTTACCGTACGTGCACGACCATCATTAATAGAAACAGGCGCAAACCTGCCCGTTTCACGAAGACGTCTTTCAACTGCCGCAAATATTTTATGGTTTGGTAAGAGACGATTCGAAAACCTTTTATTGTATATATTCTGCAAGATTTTAAACCATTTCCTTGGTAATATATAAAAAAACTAGTGTCCGACCGAAGCAAGATTTTCAGTTTCGGCCGAAACCGAATCTTCGACCTTGGTCTTAGTTTCGGCCGAAACCGAAACTTATTTATACATGTTAAAATTTTAATTGTATGCTGAAATTTAATTTATATACCGGGTGTCCACGATAGGTGGTTCACCCCTCTAACTTCTTTGTTTTTCAAGATAATGGAATAAAATTTGGGAGATTTATTGTATGATGTTGATTGTGTAAGGAACTTTCGGTTTAACCGGAAGTGACATAAACGTTCGATTTTTATATGGGACACCTGGTATATTTTTCCTTTTTTTTTACTCCATATGACATTCTAAATATAACGATGTGTCACAGGCTACTTGATGCATTTAAATCTAAATTCATTCTCAAATGATGCTTCATTGTACGAAAGCTCCAAGTTCACTTTTTAAAGTTTTTTATTGGCAGCTTTTCTAAAACCTAATAGTGTGTGGTATCAAAATAATCGTAATAAAATAATATTTTTTCTTAACCCGACGAGCCACTATGTTGAAGTTTAGAAAAAATGAGTTACACAACTTTAAAGATTAAATTTTACACAGCACATAGCATTGGACCAAAAATAGTAAAATTGTATTTTTCCAAAGATTAAAGAACTGAAATAAATGATTTTAAGGTGTTCATAGCCCTCTAGATAAAACAATAAATAATAAAAAAATATTTTCTTGGTGACAAAAACTTACAAGTTGTGACAGATCGTTATTTTTAGAATGTCATATGGAGTCAAAAAAAAAAAATGTACCAGGTGTCCCATTTAAAAATCGAAAGTTTATGTCACTTCACTGTCATGTCGTATACAAATCTTCCAAAATTTTATTCCATTACCTTAAAAAACGATCGTCGATAAGATCGATCTTGGGAACGGATTGAATTCTTCCCACTAAAAAGAAAGGTCGACAGCGAAAAAATCTATTTACACTGTCTACGGAACCCACCCAAAGTTAGCCGAACGGTGCGCGACAATTTACGAACAATCTTGCCGAAACTAGCCGAAACCGGAACTGAAACCGAACGTTCGGTCGGTCTCTACCAAAAACCAATATCATAACGGTCATTCCTCCGTTGCTATACGGTACGGCCATGACGAAAAGAAATGTGAAAATTCTTTGACCAACTAAATGTATGCATAACTTGTTTTTTAGACTTGATTCGACACTACTCAGTTTTTAGTGAGAGTTATTTTAATTTAACGCCTTCGTTTTAAATTGAGTTCAGTTGTTACAATGATTTAGACCTGAACATACACAAAGTGAATTTTTTTAATCCAGATATCTCAAAAACGTCTGCTCAAATGAACACTTATACCGTTTTTAGGTCAAAGACGTATAAGAATGATTATTTAAAAGTTTAATACAGAGTGGGTTAAAAAATTATTTCGTTTGAAATGTGTACCGGGTGTTCCACCTAAGGAGGTAATCGGCTATATCTCAGAAAGTAATAACACTAGGACTTTGGGAAAAAATATTATAATATATCGATAAAAGCGGCCAAGAGAAATTGTTGGAAATTATTTTCAAGTTCGAAAAATGACCGCTAAGAGAACTTTCAAAATAGAAATGCCGAATTTCTCTTGAGTTTTCTTAATAAAAATATGTTAAAAATTGTATTGTATTCTTCATAAAATTATGAGACTTTATGTTAGGAATTGTTTTTTTCTATTTTCAATAATAAAGTGGTGGGAGAAGGTCAAACCTTTTTTCTTTCAAACGCTGATATCTCTGCTTTGGATAAACCGATTTTATTCAACTTCTTGAAATAAAGCCCTTCTTTTCCTCTACACGTAAATCTATTAACTATACCATATTGATTCTGATGGTGGCCACTAGATGGCGTTTTTCCATAATCCATCAATGAATAAGGATTTTCTCAAAAAAATTAAATCTTATGATACGACATTTTCATCATATTTTATTTTAGGCTTATAAAGGCTATTAAATAGTGGAATAAAAATCCAGGTCCGTATTTAAAATAAAAAAGTTGATGATGATCGCTCGAATTCAAAACGTCGGATTAAAAAACTAACCCCATCAGCTTGTAGAGGAGGAAAAGTTACACACACAGTTCGAGCATCTTCGTCGTCATTAAACCAGTGATTTAATTGATTAATGAATGTTTTAAAAAATGGCCTATTTTTCCAAATTAATTATTATTATCCCTAATTTCTCTAGTTTAACAAAAGATATCACGTTGCGGATTTCAGTTCGTTATAGTAACTTTTCCTCCTCTACAAGCTGATGGGGTTAGTTTTTTAATCCGACGTTTCGGATTCGAGCGATCATCATCAACTTTTTTATTTTAAATACGGACCTGGATTTTTTCCCACTATTTAATAGCCTTTATAAGCCTTAAATAAAATATGATGAAAAAGTCATATCATAACATTTGATTTTTTTGAGAAAATCCTTATTCATTGAGAAATTACGGAAAAACGCCATTTACAGGAAAAGAAGGGTTTTTTTTCAAGACCAAGTTGAATAAAATCGGTTTATCCAAAGCAGAGATATGAGCGTTTAAAAGAAAAAAGGTTTGACCTTCTCCCACCACTTTATTATTGAAAATAGAAAAAAAAACTATTCCTAACATAAAGTTGCATAATTTTATAAAGAATACAATGCTTATATTTTTAACATATTTTTATTAAGAAAAATCAAGAGGAAATCGGCATTTCTATTTTGAAAGTTCTCTTACGCCCCCCAGCGGTCATTTTTCGAACTTGAAAATAATTTCCAGCAATATCTCTTGGCCGCTTTTATCGATATATATTTTTTCCCAAAGTCCTAGTGTTATTACTTTCTGAGATATAGCCGATTACCTCCTTAGGTGGAACACCCGGTACAAGGTATTTTTTGTAACACTTTTTCCATATCTTTTAGAGACACCTTATAAAGCGACAACATGAGTTTTGCACGCTCTATATTTTTTTCTTCTCTAAAAGGTAAAGAAAACAAATGACCAGTAATTAAATGTGACAACACTAATGATTCAGACAGTAATCCTCCTAAGACTTAGAGACAAAAAATGTCGGTTTGCATACAATATTTTCAGCCGACAAAATGTCTTTTGGATGCTTTCATTAATTTTATCTTTAAGCTGTAGCCCTGAGGCAATCATTGTGCCCATGAACTTCGTAACATTTTGCAAACAATTTTCGGTCACCAAAAAACAGAACCACTTATTAAAACTTAATTATGTTTTTCGAGCATTCAGATATTTTATGTTATTCTTCGTTGCTTACAAACTTCCCAATATGGAGTTAAGAATAGAAGAAACTGTAAACTATTTAAGTGTCATCAGCATTGGCTTGGTAGGAATGATCTTTAATGCCATTCAATAAATCAGACGTGTATATGATGAATAATAGTGCCCCCAAAATTGATCCTTGAGGCACACCAGTCAACATGGGCTTTGCCAATGAGTTTTCTCCATCTAATTTAACAATTTGTTTTCGATCACTTCAAACCAAATTCAAAAATTCAAACTTTATTTATTTCTCACTATACAATATTAAATACATAACAAGATCAAAAATAATATACTTTGAAGAGAGATAAATAAAAAGTGAACCCGCTGTGCGTGGATACGTTTTAATTTATAGCATTATGAATATTATTAGATTAATAAATTATAAATACCATGATCGAATAAATCTAACATAAAACGAACGAGCCTATCAACTTTATCAACCCAAACCAAAATCGTTCAAACTGGAACCTAGCAACAAAATAGCACATTCTCGATATACCGCACACATAAACTATTATAGTACAGTAAGCTTACACATTCAAAATTGCATTCAACAATAAATTGTAAGTATACAAATCAAATATAGATGATAGCAGTCTGTTTATAAGACATATGAAACAGGTTTTTAAGATGAACATATTGGTGTATCTGATATCTAGCCAATAAAAGTATCCATTTTTTTATATTTATTTTAAAAAAGCGAAAATGGGTTACATTTTTAATTTCCGAATGGATATTATTATAACCTGGATAGGATAATATAAAATTTGTGGCTGACTGCAGAAAACTATAATATTTAAGTTTTGAACAAAGGAGATCATGGTTGTTGGTATCAAAGGCCTTGGAAAAATCTAGCAGCACCAGCACAGACACCCTACCAGAATCCAAATCCCTCCCGCTTGTATTCAAAACTCCCGAAAGTTCAGTAGCACTACTATAGTTCTTTCTAAAACCAGATTGTGTTTCGGGAATAATCGGATTATCTGTGACATCTTTATTAATCTGTACCTAAATAAACTATCTTTTCAACAATTTTCGACAAGGCAGTGAGCGGGCTAATGGGCCGCAAATCCGTATAGGCAGCGGGGTTAGTTACTTTTGGAATTTAATAATAATAAGTTTAGGGAAAAAGAAAATCTTGAACTCCTTGGACTAGCTTTTTATTACTAATGTAATTTAATTTTTTGCCAACGTTTCGGTAGCTGGTTTCTACCTTCTTCAGGGCTACAAAAAAGTAATGGACAATTTGTAAATTTAATTGTCTTTTGAAAATTGGTTTAAAACAAATATAAATAAATACAGTAGCTTCAATACACATTTGAGCATTGTATACCTTATTTACTTTGCAAAGGATTACAAAATATAAAAAAACACAATATAATAAAATTAAATTTTGTAATCCTTTGCAAAGTAAATAATGTATACAATGCTTAAATGTGTATTGAAGCTACTGTATTTATTTTTATTTGTTTTAAACCAATTTTCAAAAGACAATTAAATTTACAAGTTGTTCATTTCTTTTTTGTAGCCGTGAAGAAGGCAGAAACCAAACTACCGAAACGTTTGCAAAAATTAAATTACATTAGTAATAAAAAGCTAGTCCAAAAAGCTCAAGATTTTCTTTTTCCCTAAACCTATTATTATTAAATTCCAAAAGTAACTAACCCAGCTGCCTATAGGTACGGATTTGCGGCCCATTAGCCTGCTCACTGCTTTGTCGAAAATTGTTGAAAAGATAGTTTATTTAGGTACAGATTAATAAATATGTCACAGATAATACGATTATTCCCGAAATACAATCTGGTTTTAGAAAGAAATATAGAATATACCTGGACGTGACTTCTTTTCAAGAATACAAATAATAAGTTTATTAAATTAAAATTTAATAATATAATAAATATGTTTATGTTGTCTTCTATAAACTTATTTTTAAATCCCCTGAAGCTGAGCTTGAATAGACTGTATAGTTGAAGTTTTCCATTTGTTTTGAAAATAGCCATGTTCAAGACAGATATTACCTAACTATGTGAGTTACGTAGGAATAAATAAAAGGTGAACAATATTGTGGCATCGACCTCCCTATACAATTGAAACCAATCCACAAATTTGTGTTTACCTACTGGCCCCTTAAAGTCGTTAGGCCTGGTTCTGTGTTCTGTGAAATCCATGAAACCAGGCAAGCTACGGCGTTATGTAAAATCTTATGATGTCACTGTAAACCCAACATTTTTAATAAAAACAGTATTTTTTATTTTATTACCATGTCCCATTTGAATTTAAGTATAAACGAGTTAATTTTATTTTGCCACAGCGTATGATTAAATATTATTACATTTCTTGGAATTGGATATATTTTAAGATTATAATAAAATCATTTATACCACATATAACTTAAATTTGATAAGGAATGATAGGTTTATTTATCGACAAATGTTCATCCGTTTATTGATATTAATTAATAATGTTTGTTGTTAACTAGTGGACATGGACAAGTACCTATACTCGTAATCCTGTAAATTTTATAAAATATACTATAAACAAATTTAGGGTAAGTCCAATACAAATAATAATAATTAACAATCTTATGTATTTATGTAACATTTAGTGGGTTTACTGTGTCATGTGTAGTATAGAATGGGTATGTAGAACTGACTTTATATTATTATTTTCAAAGACATTATTGACAAGTAAAGTTTGGCGCCTTCAGGCCCATATAAGTATCATGTTACGCTTAGAATTAGTTTTGGGTATATAAGCATACCCATATTTATGAAGTTTGGAAGTATCAAGGGTACCGATAGAAGTAGGTAGTAAGGTAGTTTCAGTTTTTGTTAAGCCGTCGTTCAGTAATGCAGCTTTTATATTTTTACCGAATTTTATTAAAGAGAGTCTTACAAATCAAAAGTACAGGATAACGCGCCCCTTTTAATGATTGTTGTTTGGCTTGGTATTGTAACTATTTGAGATGTTATGATTATAGTGACTCTCCTTTATGGGTTTTGCGGTGCAAATATTGATTTGTGAAAAGTTATTTTGTGTTTAAGCATTAAGTGAAATTTATAGTGCACTCAACGCCTACGTAAAACAAATTAAGGGCCTGTACTTATTACAATGGGTCGCACGACAAGATTGGTTGCTAACCGTTTAAGTGGAGTGGCACGTTAAGGGTATCATACGCAGGATACTGCCTGTTTCAAATTGAGCTCTATGAAAACAGAGCTGAAACAACAATTTAGCAAGCCGTTACCCATTACCTTTTGGTAAATTGTTAAAGGAAGCTGTAAATTTTGAAGCACGTCCGGGGATCTGAGTGAATATTGTTTTAACAAAGTATCGGGACTACTCCAGCACAAGCTCTATTTGGATACCAACTAGCTACCATCGCAGAAGCGACGCTTTTAAAGCATATTCAATTAGAAATCGATAATGTGAATATTGTAGAACTAAGGTCAAAAATCAAATGCCACATAACAAATGATCAGAAAAAACAAAAAAAGAAAGGTATGATCGAAAGAGAAAGGCAGCTAAATGCTATGAGGAAGGTGATTTGGTATTGTTCAAAATAACAATGTCAAATAATGTCTTAAGTAAGAAGTTGTTACCGAAATTTAAGGGACCTTTCAGAATTTGTACAGTTCTGGCGAATGATCGATAAGAAGTTAAAGACCTTAGGGAGGAAGGTAGACGAGTAAGGACTCTAGTAGCAGTAGATAAGATGACACCAACCATGAATTGCAGTAAGTAGTCAATAAGAGCTAAGGTTAGTGGTAGTAGCCACAAGGATTGTAGTGAGCAGTCAATATGAGTCGTCTATTTATCTAAACTATTTATGACGACACGGTGTTGCTACTTCTTACAGAAATTAGTAGCAACTTCGATATTTTCAATAGACCACCCTATATTTTATATTATTTTCGAACCCACTATTCATTTTCCAACAACTTTCTTTAATATTATCCAATACCTATCTCTTACCGTTTCTAAAATATTAATTAAATTTCAATTTTTTGACGGGGAGTGACGAAATTTTGTATATGGTATACAGAGTGATTCACGGTGGATGGTACGTTAGACATATATTATGACGAACCAGCTAACAAATTGATCTGAAAATTTGGTAGTTGACATTAATGGACGTGCTCTCGGACGTGCTCTATTTATCTAAACTACTTATGACGATACGGAATTGCTACTTCTTCCAGAAATGAGTAGCAACTTCGATATTTTCAATAGACCACCCTATATTTTATATTATTTTCGAACCCACTATTAATTTTCCAACAACTTTCTTTAACATTATCCTATACCTATCTCTTACCGTTTCTAAAATATTAATTAAATTCCAATTTTTTGACGAAAAACATTCACTAAACAATATTGATATTTTTTAACTCTAAATAATACCAGTGGGCTTTCAACCCTATACCCAAGTCTTGGTTGCGATAAATATGGTGGTTTAAAAATGCGGTTAATTTGGTTACTTGAAAAGGTGACCATAAGTATATTTTTTTAAATGTAATACCCTGTATATCATCATTGATTTAAAAAGCTAATTAAATTGGTTCTTTATTTTTATATATCATATCGATACCTAACTAGTCAAGATCTTGTTATTTGTAAAAAATTTCGTCAATATAATTTTTATTCGCTTTTAGTAAGTATGCAACGATAAACTAAATTATCATTAAATTTTAATAAATCATCTTTTATGTTTATCAGTAAAATCAATATTAAAAAATAATAATATTTCTTCACTATCTTTCAATAATCATATAATTAAAAAATACACTAATACAATTACATTTTTAGGTTTATAGGTACCGGGTGTCCACTGAAGGTGGTTCGCCTCTCTAACTTTTTGTTTTTCAAGATAATTGAATAAAATTTGGAAGATTCAACATTAGGGAACTTTCGGTTTAACCGGAAGTGGCATAAACTTTCGATTTTTAAATAGGTCACGGTATATTTTTCCTTTTTTTGTCTCCATATGACATTCTAAATATAGCGATGTGTCACTTGCCATTTTTTGTCACCAAGAAAATATTTTTTTCCAAGTTTATTGTTTTATCTAGAGGGCTATGAATACCTTAAAATTACTTATTTCAGTTCTTTAATCTTGGGAAACATACAATTTTAGCTGTGTAAAATTTAATCTTTAAAGTTGTATAACTAATTTTTTTAAACGACAACATGGTGGCTTGTCGGGTTAAGAAAAAAGAGGATTTTATTACGATTATTTTGATACCACACACTATTAGGTTTTAGAAAAACTGCCATTAAAAAACTTCAAAAAGTTAACCCGAAAAACCCTAAAATTAAGCATCTTTTGAGAGTAAATTTAGTTTTAGATCAGGGGTTCCCAACCTTTTTTTGGTCAGGGACCATTTTTATATCATTCTTGTGAGCAGGGACCACTATGGAGGTATAATAAAAATTAACTGTAATAATCAAACTGAAACTTTAATTAAACACACATTAGGAACTTAGATAAAAAGTAATAATAATATTTTTAGGATAAACTTCTGTAATTTTGTATAAATGTGATTTCTGAGCTTGCATCTTCTTCACGAGTTCGGCTATCCTAGGACTAATATTGTTACTCAAAGCTACACGCAAATCATCACCTACTTTCAAACGATTCTTCGCCTTGTTTTTAATTACCAACAAAGCGGAAAATCCTTGTTCACATAAATAAGTTGTGGAGAAAACCATAAAATACCGCAAGGCGATTTCTCGAAGTTTAGTATAAGAAATTGCTTTTTTACACCAAAACGACTCAAGTGAATTCAATTCAAAAGCATCTTGCAGTTTCTATCATTTTGGATATCAATAAGTTCTTCCTGGATTCCTTCAGTAACTTCACCAGCGTCCGTACTGAAAGGATTACGAATCAGTTTTTCATCAACTTTAGCATCTTCGGTATATTCTGGGAAGTAACGATTAAATTTATCAATCAACAATTCTAAATTAGTCTGGATGTTTTCTTGCATATTTGATTTACTTGCGTCATAATTTTTGTCTTCCACGAGTGGTTTTAATGTCCCAAACGCAAAATAATTATTTTCTTCAACTTTACGTAACCACAACTGAAGTTTGCAAATAAAAGCGCGAAGTTTATCTTCAAAAATGAATATATTTGCGGTGTTTTCTAATTTTTTATTTCCGGAACCTTGCAGTTGCATATTCAATTTATTGAAGTGTGTGATTTTAATTTTAAAATACAGGGTGTTCCGATGATCATGTTACAAAATTCTAGGGTAGATAAAACACACGAAAATAAGAAAAAAAGTTCATGTGAACATGGGTCCGGAAACGCTTCTTCAGGGAGCTAGGGCCCTTCGAAGATGACCTTCAAAAACTACTTTTCGTTTTATAGCTTCGGTACTACTGCAGCTATCGCAACCAATTTTGGGACATGAAATCTAGTTCGTAGGTTCATCAATTTGAGCCTTCCGGATTTTGTCACCTTTAACCAGGGGCGTACAAACCAAGGGGGTATTTGAGTAAATTTGACCCTACTCCTCTTAGGCTTTAATTTCTTACCATTTTTATATCTGATTATGATTCTCCAATGCCTTTTACATAAAAAAGGTACTCTTAGTAAAAATCGCTATCTGTCACAGTTTCCTCCGAAAATGGCTATGGATTTGACTAACTTATAATGCTCACTATCTGTACTGAACCTAATTTTCATATTTCAACGTAATAATTGGTTTAAGACCAATAATTTATTATTGATTGGATTTAGCCATTTTCGGAGGAAACTGTGACAGATAGCGATTTTTACTAAGAGTTCCTTTTTTATGTAAAAGGCATTGGAGAATCATAATTAGATATAAAAATGGTAAGAAATTAAAGCCTAAGAGGAGTAGGGTCAAATTTACTCAAATACCCCCTTGGTTTGTACGCCCCTGGTTAAAGGTGACAAAATCCGGAAGGCTCAAATTGATGAACCTACGAACTAGATTTCATGTCCCAAAATTGGTTGCGATAGCTGCAGTAGTACCGAAGCTATAAAACGAAAAGTAGTTTTTGAAGGTCATCTTCGAAGGGCCCTAGCTCCCTGAAGAAGCGTTTCCGGACCCATGTTCACATGAACTTTTTTTCTTATTTTCGTGTGTTTTATCTACCCTAGAATTTTGTAACATGATCATCGGAACACCCTGTATATTCCCTTTTTCCCTAATCGGTGTCAAAATTCCCCAAAAAGGGAAAATTCCTTCTGGTTGGCAACACTGACGCGGCGACCAACGGCTCACCGCCCGCTAAATAAAAAATCATTCGCGGACCATATTTTGGGCTTCTGCGGACCACCGGTGGTCCGCGGACCACTGGTTGGGAACCACTGTTTTAGATGCATCAAGTAGCCAAGTCATCCCCCAAATTTTTCCATTATCTTGAAAAACAACAAAGTTAGACGGGCGAACCACCTTCCGTGGACACCCGGAATATTGATGAAAATTTAAGTTGGGAAAAACATATAGAATATTTAAGAAGTTACATCTTACCAATAATTGGCATTTTGTTTAAAGCAAAAAAATATATAATATTAAAATATTTAAAAAATATATATTAATCTTTGGTTTATTCAAAATTACAGTATATGATTTCAATTTGGGTATCAGCGAATTTAACTACAATTCAGCCATTAAAAAACTGCAAAACAAAATAATTAAAAGCATAAAGTCGCCACAGTGGATCTTCTCCCGTGCGTCATCACTTTCACGTCATCAAAATCGTATGAATCAAATCAAAATTACGAGACGAAAAAAGTCAAAACTAAGTCTAAGTTCATAAACTGGACGTGCCTGCCTACCGGTTGACGTACCTATATAATATCCCGAAAAATTATTTATAATTCCGGGTTTCTCTCGGGGTTTATTCGTACTCGAAACGCAGTCTAACCCATTAATTCCCAGCTAAAAATGAATTTCAATACATTTATTGAAATCTTATAAACTAACATTCTATTTTAAAGGGGAATTATTCTTAACAGCTGTATCTCGGAAACGAATCGTTTGCGGATCCATGTTTATACACATTTTTTTCCTTATATTTTTTGATATACCTATAGATTCTCTTATTATAATTTAATATATTTAAATATGTTTCTGTAACAACCTGTACTTTTAAATATAGTTTTGGGAAATAACCTAATACACAAAAAATGCACAAAATAATTTATAAAAATGTTTTATTAATATGTATTTCGGATAAATATTCTGTAGGTTGGTGAGATGTGCTGGTTGCAGATTTGGATAAAGTAGTAGGATGGAATGTAGCATTTGTTTTTAAATCCAAATTGGTATTTTTTGCTGCACGTGTTCTTTCATGTATTTTTTAAGGAATTTTTCAAAGAAGTTTCCAAGCACTAGAAGTGCATGATGCTATAATTTATTGGTTTGTTATTTGAACAGATGAAATATGCTCTAAAGGTCCCCTATTTGCTTTCTCAAATTCAAAGTACTCACAGAGATTGAGCACACATTTTCGGGCTTGTGTCTTGAGAGTTTTGCCCGGCATTCTCTATTATCTAAAAGAAATTGACAAACAAATGTTAATACATTTAATACTATTTTTAAAGCTTAAAATCTAGATAAGTTTGGTGTTTTATTGACTATTAAAATCGCAAAAGTCAAATTTTTTACATTCTTTCATTTAAGGGAATTTAGCCACTGCCGTAAACTTTTCAAAGAACTTTCACGGTTAGAATATTTAAAATAAATAAATTATTATAAAAATCCATAAATACTTACCGCCAAAACAGATGGTGGGTATAATTAGCTTATATTTTTATATTATATATATATATTAGATAAAGGAACAGTTTTAAGGCCACAAATTTACAAAATACGAATTAGATTGGCCGATCAAAACAAGGTTGACAATGACCATGACGTTCTAAAATACAATTTTAAAATTTATTCAAACTTGTTACTGTAATAAATAAGGATGCAGAGTTATTAACCACGTTGAGTCCTGATCGTTGATTGATGACGCAAGGGAAAAGATCCACTGTGGCGACTTTACATAAACTTTATTTTCTAGAACTATGCATTCTAATACACTCTATTATTATTATTAAAGAAAAACAATCGAATATATTATTTCCTTCAACCAACATTATCCACATCAAGAGACAAAACCATCATATTCAAACACCTATGGTAAAGAGTACTTTTGGCCAAAGATCAATATTATATAAAGGAATAACAATTTACAAATTAGTTTGCCGAAAAAAATTAAAGAAATATCAAAATTATGAACTTTTAAAACTAAACTAACTTTAACGTATCTATTAAACAGGGTGTTAATTAATGTCATGCAGATATTTCAGGGGGTGATAGTACTCGTCAAAATAAGAAAAAAATGCAAATATATGCATGGTCTAAAACGCGTTATTTTCTTTATACAGGGTGGCAAAATTCCAATTTTTTTTCTCGTATTTTGCGTTTTCTCTCTTATATTCTGCGATAATTGTTTCAAATTTGGAACATCAACCCTTTTTTTAAATCTCTACAATAAAGTATCAAAATTGTCGGTCGCAGTATACAGGGTGTTACATTTTCTTGAATCGGCTACAATTTTATCTTTCAGAACTTTTTTTTTTGCTCCCTCTGTGCATTCCGGTATGAAATTTGAACTCTCTGTTCCTTTGTTTAGCGTTTTGGTCTCTTGCACTATTCTCGTATCTGTGACCGTTTTCGATTTATTTGCAAAAATATCCATCGATGGAAATTAAGTGTCGGCGAAATAACGCAGAGTAAAAAGGTGTGTATCAAAACAATTTATTAGTTAATCAAATAAAAATAAAACAAAATTATAAAAACTGTTGAAAATGGCTGCCTCTTGCTAAAATGCACGAATCAAGTCTTCGCCTCATGGACTGACAGACACTCTATTTTTTTCTTATATTCATTATTGCGTTATTTCCCCTTCACGATGGATATTTTTGCAAATAAATTGAAAACGGTCACAGATACGAGAATAGTGCAAGAGACCAAAACGCTAAACAAAGGAACAGAGAGTTTAAATTTCATACCGGAATGCATACAGGGAGCCAAAAAAAAAGTTCTGAAAGATAAAATTGTAGCCAATTCAAGAAAATGTAACACCCTGTATACTGCGACCGGCAATTTTGATACGTTATTGTAAATATTTTAACAAAGGGTTAATGTTCCAAATTTGAAACAATTATCGCAAAATATAAGAGAAAAAACGCAAAATACGAGAAAAAAAATTGAAACTTTGCCACCCTGTATAACGAAAATAAGGCGTTTTGGACCCTGCATATATTTGCATTTTTTTCTTATTTTGACGAGTACTATCACCCCCTGAAATATCTGTTATTATTCTTTTTTTTTGTAAATGCTTATAATATATATTTTTTTTTAAATAATTTCGATGGTATCTATATTAGGTGTTATATTCTCTGTAATAAACTTTTTAAGTTGGTTGAGAATAAAGACACTTATTATATATTATTATTATTAAAAAAAAAACTTTTATTTGACATAATAATGATGTCACTATAATTATTGTGTGATATTTGTTAATTAATACCGATACAGGGACTGAATAGCGTTAAAAAAACTTTGAAAAATACTATTCAAATGCAGTTCTTATGAATTTATTTATTTTATTTGGACAGTGATAAAATTATTCACTAGAACTTGTTTAAAGTAGAATGAAAAGTCCACCGCCAATGAACCTCAGAGAATTTGGTTTAACTTTAAAGAATCATGAAACTTACGGTATTGAGCACCTGTATCGGTAATAATTAATAAAATACTACAACATTAACGAAAGTGACATAATTTTTATAACGAACAAAAGTTTATCATGGCATACGAAAACTAAATTGTCGATAAAATTTTACAAATAATCACTTATTATAAGTGAAAAACGTGACTAGTTAGATAATATAAGATATACAAAAATAAAGAGCACGTTTAAGGGGCTTTTTAAATAAGTGATAATATATAGGACATTAGATTTAAAAAATATACTTATGGTCACCTTTTCAAGTAACCAAATTAACTGTGTTGTTTAACCACCCTGTATATCACGAATAAGCTTTGGGTATAGAGTTAAAAGCCCCTTGGTATTATTTATCTGTTCACCAAATTTTAGGGTCTTAATATTTCCGAGTTACAAAATAGCAACGTTTTCCATCAAAAAAATTGGAATTTAATTATTATTTTAGAAACGGTAAGAGATAGATATAGGAAAATGTTAAAGAAAGTTGTAATGCCATTAATAGGGGGTTCGAAATAAAATACAGGGTGTTTCATCTAGCATATCGAGTTGCTACTAATTTTTGATATAAATGACAACACTGTTTCATCGAAAATATTTTAGATAAATAGAGCAAATCCGTTAACGTAAATGACCAAATTTTCAGAACGATTCATTAGGTGGTTCGTTATATACGTCTAACCAACCGTCCACACTGAATCACCCTGTATACAAGATGAGTATCACAAAAATTATTCCATTTATTTCGATTTTAATATGTTATAAATATTCAATAACTCAATGTAGGTATACAGTGATGGGCTAAAATATGGAACAAATTCATTTAAAAATCAGGTATTCATTTTTTGAAAAAACGCTCGGACACGTCGATTATAATTCTTTCTTCCGGATTTTTTGCCTCAAAAAGAAATTATAGCGGGTGTGACAAAAAGTAGATGTAGCAAATTTTTTTTGTTTTTAAATAGAACCCCCCCATTTTTACTTATTACCCTAATTCTACGTCAAATTCTGCGCATAATTCATGTAGCATACTCTATCCTTATCTCTAACGGTTTTAGAGAAAAATTACATCTTAAAAAAAAATTCTTTAAAAAAAGGTACATGTACCTACTTAAAGGTGAACAGGTAAATTTAAATGAATTGTTACTACGATAGCATGTGTCAATCAAAAATTAGTTTAGGTATAATTTTGAAAAACGGTGATCATGGTGCATTTAAATGAAACACAAAGAATCGAAATTTTAATTTTAATTGGATGTGGAGACAAAACAAGAAGTCAAGAAGAAGTTTGTAACTTGTTTAACGCTAAGTATCCAGAACGGCCGATTACAAGATCTACAGTAAGTAAAATTGAGAAGAAATTCAAGGAAGCAGGGAATGATCGTCTACGGCCAGGTCGTCCAAAAATTAGTGAAAACTCACAATTGAACATTTTGTTAGAGGTTGAAGATAATCCTCATAGTGCATCCACTGAAGTAGCCCTTAATAATGATGTTAGCCGACGATCTGTGTTGCGGGTATTGAAACAAGAAAAGTACCATCCGTACAAAATTAGGTTGCTGCACGAGCTAAACGAAAATGATCCCGACCGCCCGCCCGACTACAGTTTTGTGAAACTATGATGGAAATTTGCAACTTAAATCTATTTTTCCATCGCAACATACTTTTTAGCGATGAAGCCACGTTTTGTTTGAATGGTTCGGTAAACAGACAAAATTTTCGATATTGGAGTACAAATAATCCCCGTTGGATGAGAGAATAACACACGCAATACCCACAAAAAGTAAATGTTTGGACAGGGATATTAAAAGATAGAATTATTGGACCTTTTTTCTTCGATGGAAATCTAACAGGAGACCGGTATTTACAATTTCTTCAAAATGAATTAATTCCCACACTAGCAGCGGATTTTCCAAATCCGAATCAGCCTCATCTACCAGAAGCGTCTATTTGGTTTCAGCAGGATGGTGCTCCGCCTCATTTTGCTCGACAAGTACGAGAGTATTTGAATACTGTATTTCCCGATGATGGATAGGTAGAAGAGGACCCATAGAATGGCCTGCAAGATCTCCCGATCTTACACCCATGGATTTATTTCTTTGGGGTTATTTGAAATCAAAAGTGTATAAGGATAAACCACAAAATTGGCAAGACTTAAAATTTAAAATTAGATATGAAATTAGGCAAATTAGAGAAAATACTGTAAATAATATTTTAGAAGGGTTTTTAAGTAGATTAGCATATTGTCAAGAAGTTAATGGTTTGCATTTTCAATTTTCAACACTTAATAAACTAATTTTTTAACCTTTTTTAAAGAATTTTTTTTTATGAGGTAATTTTTCTCTAAAACCGTTAGAGATAAGGATGGAGTATGCTACATGAATTATGCGCAGAATTTGACGTAGAATTAGGGTAATAAGTAAAAATAGGGGGGTTCTATTTAAAAAACAAAAAAAATTTGCTACATCTACTTTTTGACACACCCGGTATAATTTCTTTTTAAGGCAAAAAATCCGGAAGAAAGAATTATAATCGACGTATCCGAGCGTTTTTTCAAAAAATGAATACCTGATTTTTAAATAAATTTGTTCCATATTTTAGCCCATCACTGTATGTTTAGTATCGCTAATTCAGCAAGGTACAATGTCTGAGTGATTGGAAATACATAAAAAATGTTAATAAAAAGTTGAAGGATAGCAAATGGCATATAACGTAGAATATTTGTTTAATCTACAGAGTGGCTCAAAAAATATATAAAGTTTTAAAATAGAACAGTAACGTAAAGTAACTTATAACCGTCTATTTATTTTCGGTCAATATCACGTTTAACTTGAAATGGAAAATGCTATTTGCAACAATTAAATTACCAATATGATTCGTTGGTTTACAAACCTTCATATCTTATCACATCATCATACTCACCCCGCTTCTCTCAAAGCTATGGTTAATGCAGGTAGTTCTTGTAAACGAAGATTTCTTCGAATCAATCAAAATTATTTTTAACGTCAGATTTAATTAATACAAAATGGTCTCTTTCTTCAGTGTAGTGTCATATAAAACATATTTCCCAAAAAGCATACCTCGTTGCAAAGACGTACATTTTATATCCATTTTACGTTTTCATGGACGTACGTTTCATTTTGGACGTACTATGTGCCTGGTGGTCAAATAAGCGAGAACGTCAGCTTTGTCCCGAAAACCATTAAGGAGGACGCGCATTGAATCGACTCGGACCGGTCGACTCGGCAAAGAGCAATCGGCAGTTTTTGATATTCATGAAATTAAATTAGACCCCGCGCAATGCGTCGGACTCATCGACTCGGATCGGTCGACTCGACCCGGCAAGAACGGAGATTGCTTGCAGGGGCAAAAACTACAGACTGCTCTTTGCCGAGTCGATTCAATGCGCGTCCTCCTTAAGTCTTACAGCTCTCGGATAATTTTTTTTTTATCAGGAGTCCTTAAGAGAAATCGCTAGAAATTATTTTCAAGTTCGAGAAATGTCCGCTAGGGGGCGTAACAAACATGGTCAAAAAGAAAATTAGGTAAAAGGGAAAGAAATAAAGCACTTTAAGTCTTCCTCCACTGGTATATTAAAATAAGTTTTAAGTTTTATTGAAGGGTAAATTCTCTACATGTTTCGAATGTATATACATTCATCATCAGGAGAATAGAATAAGGAATATAAGAAATACAATAGGTGCGAACAGTCCAAACGAAGCTACAAGATGATGGAAAGAACAAGTAAAGTATTTGGAAAAGCGTCCAACGTAATGATAGACTTAACGAGAAGCCATTCCTGAAGTATTTGGTAGAAACTAAGTTAAAAAGTTATCATAGCAATAAGCTATGTGTCATATTAGTGAGACAGCACCATAAGTGTGAGGAGAGAAGAATACTTAAAATTGGAATGGTAGATGTTGTAAAAGGTTTTATGAGGAGTAACTGATAAGTCACATATTAGTGAACCATCATCCGGTAGCTTCTTTTGGACTGTTCGCACCTATTTGATTTCTAGAGGCACCGAAAATAAGTATAATATTTTGATCCTTAGGGCATGCCGAATTTTTTTTGTTGTAAACATTTTACAGTATCAAACAAATTGGTGAGCGAATATTAAAATTTGCTTGGTATAAACATTGGTTACTTCGTTTATAAGCTCGACGGATTTTAATAAATTTGGTCTCGTTCGATAGAATTTTTTCCCTTAGAATCAGCCGAAGCTTACTATAGTAGTAGAGTAAAATGTTTATAATAAAAATGATTCGGAATGTCCTAAGGATCAGAACATGAAGAGGTATTAGTTATCTTCTCGTCACTTTGGAATAAAAAGAGCTTTATTATTTTTTTAAATTCGTAACTTGGCAAAAATAAACCCATTTTTTTTTCTGTGATAAAAATATCAAAATTAACCGCCATTTTGGTTTACTTCTCGACAATACTGTCGGGTTTGTATCTTTGCTCCACGCGTTCAAGGTAACATTTTTTTAAGGCTTCAGTTTCTATAGTGGTTAGTGGACCAAATTACTTAATGTCGAACAGAACTTTTAGAATAAGACAAGCACAAAAACGAATTTTAAACTGACATACTTGGCATGAATTGACACGTTGTACACGTATTAGCTTGTACGCGATGCATCATGCTCAGTCAGGTTCCATCAGGTCAGGTCATATTTGCGCGTGGGCATTTACTACATGTTCAAAAGTGACAATTTTGCATAATCGTGTATGGGGGGAGGGGGAATAAAGGGGCAGCAGTGCCTCCTTTGCCTACCTTAAAGGGTTATTACTGTTGTATTAGCAATCTCTAGCTGGTTAGAAGATTTCTCGCCTAAGTTACCACCACCTATACCAAGAAGCCCATTATCTATGTTTTAATAGTTTATTTTATTTTATAGATGCATGGTTCATCGGATATTCCGAAAGACAGCGATGATGACACTAGCAAGGTAAAAATAGGACTGCTAAAAGCTGTTCAAGATAACAACTTTGAAGAACTAAAAAAAATAATTGATGAAACGTCTAAAAATAAAATCATAAATATTCTGAGCACTGTTGATCCGATCTGTGCAGATGACAGCCTTCTAATGATCGCTCTCAAACAAAGAAATATTCGGAAGAGCGAACAACAAAAACTTATTAACGAAAAAATCATTCAGTTGTTACTACAGTATGGTTCATCACCATCATTACCAAATAGTGTAGGATTATCACCCCTTCAGTTAGTTAAAAATAATGTTCAAACTCATCCTAAAAACTGGCATTCCATTGAAATACTTTTCAATCAAAATACAGTTTCAACTTCTGACGATATTAATGTAGACAATAATGTCCAAAATCAAGCACCGTTCGCGTTTGGTGACACTAAGGAAGAAATGGACGAAGAAAATAAAGACGTTCTTGAAGATGTAAACTACACTGCAACAGGTGGCAAGGGCTCCTTTCATGGCATTGTATTTCAAATTAAATTGTTAATGGTAGTTTTAAGTCGCGGCATCAAATCACATTATTCTCTTTTCTTGGCAACTGAAATGGATAGAGCGGATAAGTTTGATGATATTGTTCTTAAATATAAAGAGCCGGACCAAAATAATTGGAGCTGGTACATGGTGCAAACGAAACATAAACTTGATACGATCAAGAGTACGGTTAACAAGAGAGAATTATTTGAGAACGATGGCTTTTATACTTTAGCAAAATATTTTGTTTCTTATTGCAAAATTAGGGGAAACCCTTATTTTCAAGGCGATGTTGTTGAAGAAGTGGTCCTGTGTACTAACGCTTCCCTAGCAGAAGATGCACAAAGCTATTTTATTCCAGACTCTCATAAAGATAAATTTTTACATTTTCCTAAATCAAAAAAATTTAAAATAGATTTGATATCTGAAGACAATCGTAAGGATTTAAAGAGTCAAATATTGAGTGACGAAAGAAACAAACAAAGAAAGAAAGAAGTTAAACATTTAAAAACTAAAATGGATAACTTGGTAGAAACCATAGAAAAAATTTCAAGTGCCGACTCTGTTGAGAAACTGCAACAAGAAGTAAACAAAGAAAATATTCTGGGAAAAATTTCTAATAAACTGTTGGAAAGCGTAAAAAATGAAAATAATTTACCAAAATTAAAAAAAGATTTAGATAAGGAAATCAGTGATGTTCTAGAGGAAGTCACAAAGATTCATGAAGCACTGGATAAGGACTATGAAAATTACTTCGACGAGTTTCTTACAAAGATAAGGTTGATTTGCGAAACTCCTGATGACGTTGAAATTGATAACTTAATTTCAACTGAATTGGGGCAACAATTCGGATTTTTAAATGCCGATTTGCTCACTCATTCTTTTGAACATGAAATGTTAAGGTGGTTTAAGAAATACCATAACGGAAAAAGTACATATCTTTGCATTGTCGATGGAAATAACATTCTAGATTTAATTGGCCAGAAAATATCGTCCTTTATGGCCAGCGGTTTATCATTAGCGTACCCTGAAAAGTTAAAAAGTTTAAGAGTTTCATACGAAGCAACACCTGATGAGTTAAAAAGATTCATTTCAAAAGAAAATATAATCGATAAGGTTTTGTTTATATTGACCGAGTCGACGTTGTTAAGTGCTATTAAAACCCTTCAAACTCTACAAGAAAATTTAGATATACCAATAAAAAAAGACAGTTTTATTTTTATTAAATCTAGTTTTTTTTATTCCGAAAATGTATTACTTTTTATAGAGCAGTCATTTAACGTCACAGAATGTCATAATTATCTTGTCATTGAATTTGATAAGGATTTAATAGAAGCCGGAAAAGCAATATTGTCCATGATATTAAGAACTCTTCGTCAAAATAAAGATAAAAAGGTGATTTTCATTTTTGATAAATATGATACAGCTGTTTCTAGTATCCAAAAATCATTTAAACAATATAGTATGTTTATTGACAACAATGTTATGCTTAACCACTTTGATATACCTTCGCAAGAACGGATACTGGAGTCGAAAATAAGCTTTCAACATAACGATTTACCTCTGCATCAACTTATAACTAAAGAATGTGCTTGTAATATTATTGACACGGAACTTTTAGTAAAGCTGGTAAAACAAGAAAAAATGTCAATAGGAAATTTGAATAATCTCTCTGCACTTCCCAACTACATTGAAAGAAAGTTTAAAAGAAAAAAGTGGATTGATATTGAGATTTTGGCTGATTTAACAATTTTAAACACATTTATACTTTTTATAAGTGGGATAAATAAAACCGATTTAATACAACTTACACAAGAAAAAATGTTACAAATTGATGCCGAATTAGTTTTAGTCTGGAAAGAAAAACTTAATTCGAATAATGGAATAATTTTAGCTCCTGAGAATGAAAATTGTGCAAATATTTTCAGCTCGCTTTGTAGTAATATTCAAGTTAAGAATATATATTGGCTAAAGTTCCAGGGCGATCGACTTGTTGATACAGGGAAAGGAAGAGGAGCTACTTCCAATATTAAAGAGTACTTTAGAGAGAATGATTTTGAGGACTCTCTGATAAATTTGGAAAAGGCGTCTAGGAATGTATATATTGTAGCCAACGATCCTGGAATGGGCAAATCTACCCTTTTAACCAGTTTGGAATGGAAAATAAGGCAACGCTATAAAAATGCTTGGGTGTTTAGAGTAGATCTCAAGAATTATGCTTATGAAAATTCTCAGTTTTCTCCTTCAAAAACATTAAAAGACATAACATTTTCTAGCTCAGAAACAAATATGGCTATAGATTTTTTAATCGACATACTTTTATCAAATGAACGTAATTTTGCCCAGAAACTCTTTAAATTTTCTTTATTAAATATATCTGCTTCTGCCAACGGACTTCCGAAAATAGTTTTTTTCATTGACGGATTTGATGAAATTAGTCCAAATTTCAAAGATGAAGCACTTGTTCTTCTAAAGGCTCTTGCAAAGAGTGACTTTGCTTTAATGTGTATTACAACTAGAATGCATGCAACATCTATTTTAGAAACAAGTCTTAACACTACGGCGTTTAGTTTATTACCTCCCAGTAAGGAACAAAAAATCTCATATCTTAATCAACTATGGCAACATAAGATACAATTTTCTAAATTGGAAAACTCCGAGGACGCATATAAGAGCATGGTGAATTTACTACAATTACATAGGTCTGAAAACTCGTTCATAACTAATTTGGCAGAGTTAGTCATCAAGTATAAACCGGATAATATCAGTAGTTTGCGGAACGCGGTCAAAACATTAGATTTTACTACAGTAGCAGAAAATGCGATTAGTCATTTGGAGGAATCAATTACTGACGGTAAAAAATTTACTGATGTACCTTTAAACTTGAAGATGTATGGTGATATAATATTCATGGAAAATCTAAATTCGATTTATATTAAGGATTTATCGTCTATTTATAACCAGTTTATAATAAGAAAGTTTAATCATTACTATTATAAAAATACAAGCACCAAAACTGTGGCCAGCGAAGAGTTACGAAAACAATTTACAGATAATGTACAAGAGCTACATCAAAATATAGTTTTTAAATTAATTTTTCCCGAAATAAGTAAGTATATTATAAAACTTGAAGATACAGTAAATTTGGTAAGGATGGGTTTTCTTTCATGCGGTACTAATGGTAACCTTTCATTTACTCACCACACATATGCAGAATATTTTTTGGCGGGCTATTTTTATAGAAAAATAAAAAACGTGCCGTTTTTGGATACATTAATAAATATAAAGAATATTATTACACCAAGTATTCCTTTTTTAAATCTTTTTTTTGAGGGTCAAAGCATGGTTAATCGTGAATTGGTAGTTAAAGATTTTCTTACCAATGCAATGTGTAAATTATTCCAAGACGATACCGATGAAGTTAAAGAGATTATTGAGATACTCTTAGACAAAAAGAATTTTTTAATTCTAACGTTTTTCACGGATTTATTTATGAACGACACAAATTGTTAATATCAAATAATACTCAATTCCGAGCTAATTCGGTTTTTTTTTAAATAATTTTTTTTTACTATACAGGGTGTTTCATTAAGGTCGAAGAGCGGCCATATCTCGGAAACTACTGGGCATAGAAACTCAGGAAAAGGAAAATGATAATTAAAGTGGCCATGAGAAAATTCTGGAAATAATTTTCAAGTTCCGCATTTTGCCGCAAGAGGGCGTAATTGAAAAGTAAATTTTTAAATTTTACATAACTCCGAAAATTCCAAATTAAGGTATATGTTTGATAACACCATTTTAAAGCTTGGATAATTATGCATCATTTTGGTCTTATGCTCATTGGCGTACCGACTTTAATAAGAGTGGGGGAAGCTGTTAAAAGTATAATCATTTAAACCGCTGTAACTTATAAACGACTTATCCGATTTTAGCAAACTAAAGACTGTTTGGAAGAGAAATGTATGCACTTTGACCAATCGTATTTAGTTGTCCATAATAGTTCTCAAAAAAAATGCTAGAAGGCGCAATTTGCAATAACAATACATTTTTTGATTTTCCTCCGAAAAAATAAATCATACGGTATAATTATGACACCATAATCGAGAAGGAGATGATATTTGCTAGAAAAAATATCAAAACCGCAGCTCGATATCTCCGTTCGTTTCTGAGTTATTGCCAAAACAATAATTTTTAACACAAATTGCGCCCTCTAGCAATTTTATTAGAAACTATCTTGTACCATTAGATAGGACAATTGAAGGTTCTTCCAAACAAGCTTAAATTTAGTAAAATCGGAAGGGTCGTTTAGAAGTTACAGCGATTTTAATGTTTAAACTTTCAATAGCTTCTCCCACTCTTATCAAGTGAAACTGTAAACATTAAAATCGCTGTAACTTCTAAACGACTTAACCAATTTTGCTAAATTTAAGCTTGTTTGGAAGAGAAAGGTAAGTACCTTTAATTGTCGTATCCAATGTACAAGATAGTTTCTAATAAAATTGCTAGAGGGCGCAATTTGTCTTAAAAATTATTGTTTTGGCAATAACTCTGAAACGAACGGAGATATCGAGCTGCGGTTTTAATATTTTTTCTGACAAATTTCATCTCCTTCTCGATTATGGTATCATCATTATACCGTATGATTTATTTTTTCGGAGGAAAATCAAAAAATGTATTGTTAATGCAAATTGCGCCCTCTAGCATTTTTTTTTGAGAACTATTATGGACAACTAAATACGATTGGTCAAAGTGCATACATTTCTCTTCCAAACAGTCTTTAGTTTGCTAAAATCGGATAAGTCGTTTATAAGTTACAGCGATTTAAATGATTACACTTTCAACAGCTTCCCCCACTCTTATTAAAGTCGGTACGCCAATGAGCATAAGACCAAAATGATGCATAATTGTCCAAGCTTTAAAATGGTGTTATCAAACATATACCTTAATGTGGAATTTTCGGAGTTATGTAAAATTTAAAAATTTACTTTTCAATTACGCCCTCTTGCGGCAAAATGCGGAACTTGAAAATTATTTTCAGAATTTTCTCATGGCCACTTTAATTATCATTTTTTTTTCCTGAGTTTCTATGCCCAGTAGTTTCCGAGATATGGCCGCTCTTCGACCTTAATGAAACACCCTGTACAGGGGTTTCATTAAGGGTGGCCACCGGCCATATGTCGGAAACTACTTGACATAGAAACTTGGAAAAAAAAATTATGATTAAAGCGGTCATGAGAAAATTCTGGAAATTACTGTTAAGTTCCTCATTTCGCCGCAAGGGGGCACAATTAAATGTTTTTTTAATTCTAAATTTCTCCAAAAATTCCCATATTAGGGTATAACTCTGATTACATCATCAAACCATTAGATACGACAATTGAAGGTTCTTTCAAACAAGCTTAAATTTAGTAAAATCGGATAAGTCGTTTAGAAGTTACAGCGATTTTAATGTTTACACATTCAATTACACTCTTATCAAGGTCGGTACGCCAATGAGGCTTAAACCAAAATAATGCAGAATTGTCTAAGCTTTTCGATGATGTAATCAGAGTTATACCTTAATATGGGAATTTTCGGAGAAATTTAGAATTAAAAAAAAATTAATTGTGCCCCCTTACGGCGAAATGAGGAACTTAAAATTAATTTCCAGGTTTTTCTCATGACCACTTTAATTATAATTTTTTGGTGGCCACCCTTAATGAAACACCCTGTATAACTCCGGTTAGAATAATCCATACGACATTGTTTGTTACTACTACAATAACGAGAAACAGTTTTTTAAACCTTCTGATTGTTTTTAATACGTAAAAAACGGTTTCGTATAGTAAAGAAATGTAACGTCATATTTTTTTCGCCTTTTTGTGCTATTTTAAAATTGTTTATTAAAGTGACACCTCACCACATAGAAGGGTCACTTTACTATAATACCGGGTGACAACAAAATTACTTCCCAGCTTGTTACGTCCTAATGGAACAAAACATTATTATGAAAATTTTGAAGAAGTAGTCCATACTCAAAATGGACTTAAATAATATAAAAAAAATGAAAAGCACAAGTCTTTCTCCACAATTTTTTATTAGAATAACTAGACGAACCTAGAATAATTCATAATAATTTAATTCGACATGTTTCGAGTGTAGAAACACTCATCGCCAGGAAAACAAAGTGAAAGGTACAATGTTGATGTTGGTAGCAATAGAGAAAATAATAGTGGGATTGAGCCGTAATAGAGCTTTCAATGGTGTACGAGAGGTGTGAATAGTCAAAAGACCGACAATCAAGACTTCAGCATACTGAACAGTCAAGGATTAGTGCAAAGGCACTATCCTGGGTAGAAAAATGAGAAGAGCAAAAGAAAAATTAGGGAGTTTTAACAGACTTTGTGAAAATCATTTATTAAGTAGTGAAAAATCTTAAGGTTTATTCAGCTTTGTCAGAGACATAAGTAAAAGTATTAAAGAAAGATGGAAAGAAAAAGAAAAAAAAATGTTTTTCATAAAAGTCAAAGCATATTATAAAAGATAAAAAAAGGGGAATGCAAATGAAATTTAATAAAATGAGGTAGATTAGCTAAAAACTTTTTAAAACTATTAATTTTGCACAAAATGTGTATGTTTTGACTTCGGCCGCGGTAACTGGGACGTAAAAAGCCTTGTACCCCAACAGTATTTTACTTAAAGCTAAATTGTAAGCTAATCTACCTCATTTTATTAAATTTAATTTGCCACCATTCCCTTTCTTTTTTAATCTTTTACAGATGCTTTGACTTTTATGAAAAACATTTTTTTTTCTTTTTCTTTCCATCTTACTTCAATACTTTTACATGTCTTAGACAAAACTGAATAAAACTTAAAAATTTTCACTATACTTAATAAATGATTTTCACAAAGTTTGTAAAAACTCCCTAATTTTTCTTTTGCTCTTCTCATTTTTCTGCCCAGGACAGTACCTTTGACCTAACCCTTGACTTTTCAGTATGCTGAAGTCTTGATTGTCGGTCTTTTGACTATTCACACCTCTCGTACACCATTGAAAGCTCCATTACGGTTCAATCCCACTATTATTTTCTCTATTGCTAACAACATCGGCATTGCACTATTTACTTTGTTTTCCTAATGATGAGTGTTCCTACACTCGAAACATGTCGAATCGAATTATTATGAATTATTCTAGATTCGCCTAGTTATTCTAATAAAAAATTGTGGAGAAAGACTTTGTGCTTTTCTTTTATCTATATTATTATGAAATATTGGTAGGTTATATAGTTGCACTGTGTGCACATTTTTAATAGTCAAACGTCTGACTGTCACTTCCGGTTGAACCGGAAATGCACACAACTTTGTTATTTTAAATGGAATACCCTGTATATTTTTTAAAATATGTATTCTAAGTAGAATTCTAAGCATAAAAACTTGTATCATATCTTATATCAATCTAAGACAGTTTCCGAAAAAATGGCGTTGAGAATTATTGTTCAATTAAACGGAGAAAATACTTAATACCGTTTATAAGAAAAATAATACTTCTCACAAGATTTTATAATGGTATATAGGACAGCAACCCAATTTAGCAACACTTAGAATATTTTTATAATAATTAGATAATGTAATATTTATTATGCTTTATTATATTTTATAATATTTTTTATAAAAATAAATTTATTAGATTTATGGAGAAATTATTTTAGTTTTTATTATGCTCATTATTATAATTTACTTTCAACATATTACACTCCCATGCAAAAAAAGCGGGCATCAAAAAATTTGGATTATGTTTAGGGATTTATAACTTTTTTATTTTTACTCCGATTTAACCGATTTTTTAGAGGGCTAAAGATACATTTATTAGTTTTAATATGCTTATACAAATTTTAAGAGTTATTGTTTTTTTGACACACTGGTATTATAGAAGGATAATCAAAAAGTTATTTTTTTTGCTTAGTGTCCAAAGACCCTGTGGAATAATTAAGAAGCAAGATTACTTTAAAATATCAGTTTTTATTGGGCCGCAAATATTCTTTGCATTTTGGTTTTTGATTCATGTCAATACGTGCATTTGTTCTCATCCAAATGAAAAATGATCTTGATGATGTCAATATAAATCAAAATATTTTTAAAATGTGCCAGATATCCAACCATACCTTCATACAAAAGCTCATTATCGACAAATCTTATCTTCAAGGCATAAAATGACTCCGCGCAATCGTTGACTCACCCGGTACAATAATAATCTAGATGACCAGATTTACACAATTAGAAAAATAAGTTCTGAAATCAAATAATCTGTGTTGGTCAAAATGAAATCATAGTAGATTATACCACTAGCCAATATTGACCACTATCGCCCCCAAGGAATACAATACTTACGACGCGAGCCGCGTTGCATATACAGTAACAGCACGCGGGCTAGAAACTTCGTTTAAGCTCGGATCGCCGAAATCATAATCAGTAATGAATGGCACGTGTGCTAGACAGCAGATTGCGTAACAGCACGCGGGCTAGAAACTTCGTTTAAGCTCGGATCGCCCAAATCATAATCAGTAATGAATGGCACGTGTGCTAGACAGCAGAATGCGTAACAGCACGCGGGCTAGAAACTTCGTTTAAGCTCGGATCGCCCAAATCATAATCAGTAATGGCACGTGTGCTAGACAGCAGAATGCGTAACAGCACGCGGGCTAGCAACTTCGTTTAAGCTCGGATCGCCGAAATCATAATCAGTAATGGCACGTGTGCTAGACAGCAGAATGCGTAACAGCACGCAGGCTATGCTATGAGCTTATTCAGTAGATGTATTATGTTTTAAGTTCAAATAAGTATAGCGGGAATGAGGGCAGGCAATGAAGTGTGTTCGACGAAATGTGTCTTCATTTTCTACAGAATGAATATACTTTAGGCTTAAAGACCTTTTTATTGACCCTTGAAAAAGTTTTTATATAAAACGAAACGTTGGGAGAAATACAATTGTGTCATTTCATTGCTTGCCCTCATTCCCGCTATACTTATTTGAATCTACTTGTAAGGGCGCTATACTTACCTAATTATGTTTTAAGGTTATGTGCGTTTGTTTTGTTTGTATAAGTATTGTTGAGGAAAGATACATATGTATAAAGGAAAACTTTCTGATTCGTTTTAATCTAAGATAATTAGTGTCAAGGTTTTTCGAATTCAATTAAAAAACAAAGCCGATGTTGAGGTAAGGCTTTTACCTAATTTAAAATTATTACCTAGGTCCCTATTTAACAAAAACAAGTAGGTACAACGTACTACCAGAGTACAGAAATGAAGGAATAGAATCACTCAGCCAAAGTCCTTTGGTATTCGGTATTCTCACATCAAAAGCAAAACGCCGACAGGATATTTTTTGTTACTTGTTCGCTTAGCGGTTAAAATACGAGGAGATTCGACAAGTATTTGGTAAACATTGTTGAGTTAGATATTACATAATAGAAATTCAAACAGCGATTAACTTTATGTCAAATATTAAGTATAAAAGTATGAAGCAAATGTCTAATAAATGGTAAAATACATTATTCTCAGAAAAATTATAAAGGAATAGGTACAATTAAAAGTATTTTTTTGACGACAAACAAAACATTTATTATCCAGGAAAGCATTGCAAACATCAAGCTGGTGTGTTACTAAAGTACAATTTAAATTTTGGCATTAATACTTTAACTGTACCGGGTGATCAATTTATATATTCACTTGATAAGAGTGGGAGAAGCTGTTGAAAGTGTAAACATTAAAATCGCTGTAACTTCTAAACGACTTATCCGATTTTACTGAATTTAAGCTTGTTTGGAAGAAAAAGGTAAGTACCTTCAACTGTCGTATCAAATGGTACACGATAGTTTCTAATAAAATTGCTAGAGGGCGCAATTTGTATTAAAAATTATTGTTTTGGCAATAACTCTGAAACGAACAAAGATATCGAACTGCGGTCTTCATATCTTTTCTTGTAAATTTCAACTACTTTTCGATTATGATGTCATAGTTATACCGTATGATTTGAATTTTCGGGATAAAATCGAAAAAACTGTTATTTTACAAATTGCGCCCTCTAGCAATTTTATTAAACACTATCGTGTACTGTTGGACACGGCAATTGAAGATGCTTATTTCCGCTTCCAAACAAGCTTAAATTTAGTAAAATCGGATAAGTCGTTTAGAAGTTACAGCGATTTTAATGTTTACACTTTCAACAGCTTCTTCCACTCTTATCAAGGTCGGTACGCCAATGAGCCTTAAACCAAAATGATGCAGAATTGTCTAAGCTTTCTAATGATGTAATCAGAGTTATACCTTAATATGGGAATTTTCGAAAAAATTTAGAATTTAAAAAAACAATTTTTAATTGTGCCCCCTTGCGGCAAAATGAGAAACTTCAAAATAATTTCCAGCAATTTCTCTTGACCACTTTACTTATAAAAAAATCTTTCCGAAAGTTGTACGATTAATGGTTTCCGAGATAAAGCCGACGTCCTCGCTTATTTGACCACCCGGTACATACTAAACGTCAGTTACTTATATGAAGTAGCGAGTGGCCAATGTGCTAACAGGGAAATGTTTTCACCGTTACAGTGTACTGTCAGTGATCAAGAAATGGATCCCATTACTGTAGAGAATTCGTGTAACAAAAGTACAATGGAAAGCAATCGACATAAATAATTCAGAATTTATTAAAAATACAAGAAATTGCAGTCGTTAAAAATGAATGAAAAATTTATTAGGTACACTGACATTTTAGACAAGATTGACCAAGATCCTATTACTACTTTTTATCCAGCTGTAAAGCAATTTCTGAATAATAAAAACAAATATGCTAATACTGACAATAATCTAAGTAGCGGCTTATATCACTGTTTTAAATATAGCGGCATTCGTAGCGTAAGAAGACAAACTAATTTGCGCCATAGCAAAAAAATATCCGTGCAGCCAACTACCATCTCAAGAAAAAAGTCATCGATGTGTGGACGAAGAGCACAAACAGCAGGCAGAAGCACAAAGACTTTCAAATACGAAAACAAAAAATCCGCATTCGCTGGCCCAATGTGTCTAAGAAAATAAGGGTCTTGGTGGTAACAAATTAAGAAAATAATTTAAGCCTTTTTTGTTTAAAACGTTGTTTAAATGTATTTATTTGGTTTTTAAGCAAATTTCAGTTTTAGTTAAATTTTTAAATATAGGTAATGAGATTCGCGTTATCAAAAATTTAATTTTTTTTTTAAATTTTTATTTTTTTATTTTGACACTGACATTTTTGTATTTTGACAGTCGCATTTTTGTATTTTTATGTTCCCTGTATAAAAAATTCAATGTTATAATTTCTTTTATTGTATAAAATCTTAATAATTTTTCAAACAAAAAATGTCTCACCTACTGTTTCTTTTTTTCCAATAAAAACTGCTTTACTGCATTGGTATTTTTGTTTATAGGTAAGTACCTACTTATTCATAGCAAGGGTGCTCTTTTTAATTATCGTCCGTAGAACGAGTGCCATTACTAGCCACCACTTGAGGAAGTCAGATTTTCTAGCCCGCGTGCTATTACTGTAACTGGTGCTAGCGCGAGTGTCGTTACTAGCCAGGACTTCGGAAAGTCGGACTTTCTAGCCCGCGTGCTGTTACTGCATATGCAGCCGGGTTATCGGCGGGGGACTAACATTCTGAGAGAATATTAGCCATTATCGCCAATATTGTACTCTACTATCTACGACTAATTTATTAATTTGATATTTTTAAAGAATACCTTTATTTGTCAATAACACTAAAATTAGTTATAGTACAATAATAATTAATAAACTGAATTGGTCGTAAACTATCATTAATTTTGAAAGAGTTTTCAATACAAATATTTGGAAATTCGGTTGCTGTAAAGATAGAATAAGATGCTTCATTACTGAACTACTTACGAAACTTAGTCAATTATTATGACCTAATTTTAATTTTCCTAATATACTACTTGACTATAAATTAATAGATTTAATTAGTTTGTAGCACTCTAGATTAAAAATAAAAAATAAACATAAAAATGTTAGAACACGTCAAAAAATGACAAGTGAGGTGTCATTTCACTCATAATGTCATACGGAACCCAAATAAGTAAAAATATACAAGATGTCCCATTTAAAATATCAAAGTCAAGGTCACTTCCGGTCAAACGGGATGTGCTAACAAATTGAAAATTATGCCAATAAATGCAGACTCATCTCTTATGCATAATTTCAAAATTTAATTTTAATATAATCTATAAATATAAAAAAGTTATACTTAGGGGTGAACGTTACGTTATGTTTTTACATAAATAAATACTAAGATAATTTTTATCTCAAAAACGGTTAGAGATAGGTAAGATTAGATTAATATTAGGGGAACTTACCTATACAGTGTGTATAAGCCAAATGGAATAAATTCGATAATAAGTACACGGGAGCGCGTCCGAAAAAACGCTCGGACTCTGTTTACATGTAAAAATAAATTAAAGGTCTACTTTTACAATTTATTGACCAAGAATTTAAATTTTAAAGCCCGAACCTGTCTATTTTCCCATCCGTCAAATGATAATGTTGCAGAGCGCACGTCTAATCGTGTGTAGGGGAGACCGGGGCTAGTTGGAACAGTCTTGGCTTTTGATTTTTTTGTAACTTAAGTGTGAGTATTATTGAAATTTTAGCATAATGTTCGTAAACTACCTCTAGTTGGCTACCTATTTACTTAAGTTACAAATGAATTTAAAGCAACTAAAAGGTAAAAATATATATATATCTCCAACACGTTATGTGTACCAACAAACCCCATATGCGGGGTATGTTGGTACATACTAAGGGGTAAGTTGGTACAACCATTAAAGTTTTACAAAATCAACATAAACTATAAATGTTATGTCACTCCGAGTCGTCGGAATCGCAGTTGTGGCATATATAAAACATAGGAGAATCACAACATGCTTCGTGCGCCGACAGTTTACGCATGTTGTACATTGAATCCATTTTTTCACCGGGTGCACTATTTGAAAATGGTTCTACACATACATTTTTCTTGGTGCCGCTTTTGGTAACATTTTTAGGATTTCCAGACAAACGGAAGATTTACTACAGCTAGGTAAGTTTAAAATGTCATCAATTGCATGACAAGGAGTTCCCACTGAAGTAAACGCAGTGGGCAATTTATGGGCTGCAGGTTCGAGGTTAAGATCACCGACTTCTGTGGATTCGATATTAAGCAGCAGATCAGTTGCTTCATTGTATTCAATGTTGGGATCCTGTCTGTCAGTTACATATTATGATGTCATATATTCGCTTTGGGGAAAAACGTCTCGATTAAAGGGTGATATTCCAGATACTTTAAAACCACTTGTGAGATTGTTTGGTGTCGCAGCCAGAACCAGAGGTAAAGTAGAAGCAACAATTCCAGGGATATCATACTATGTAGTCATTGTGCGTCCCGGATTATTGGTCATCCATGCGTCAAAAGCGCTATTGACATATTATTTTAACGGGCCGTATACACTCCTGTCAAGGGGTTGAAGTTTGTGGCTACAATGTGAAGAAAAGGACAAAACGGTTAGACCATTATCCTTACAAAAACTAAGTCCTTCGACTGATGAGAATCATGATTGTCGAGAAGTAACAAAACTGGTCGATCTACCGAAGCTTTTTTAAATTTTCACCAAATAGATACAATGTTTATTGACATTGGGGTTAGTTGGTACTGTATCAACTAACCCCAACAAAAATATACCAACCAACCCCATAGCCATGTTTTTTCTTACATGTTACCTAAGTCCTAAATTTTTGGTTTTTTTATTTATCTAAATTGCTATAATGGTAGTATATTTATTATACAGGGTGTAACAAATTCGTTTATCACTACAGGGATCTCGTAAACCGTAAGAGATACGAAGATGGTTAAATGAGGGCAAAGTTGCACAATTTGATGCCTAATCATAATCCAAAAAGAAATTATTTAGATTCCGAGTACTTCCGGAGATATTCGAAAGAAACCGAAAAAATGTCAATAAGATTTTCTTGTTTTGCGCCCTTAATGTAGGAGATAAAGAAAACCAATCACACCTTTTCAGGGCCACTTTTAATCCTTGCTTAGAATATGTAATTAGTTTTGCCATACAACGTTTCATTTTCCTGAAACCATAATTAATTTCACTATTTTAAATACGGACCTGGATTTTTTCCATTTTTCAATAAAATACCTAGGACATCTTTATTCAAAGCCTGGGCTAAATATTAATTTGAAAAAGAATGTAGATGTTATTAAGATTTTTCTAATCCGACCCTGTGTTACACAATACCCATTCGTTTTATTACCCACGTCATCTTTTGTGTAACAATTTAAACTCGGTAGCTCCTTCAAAGAATACTATAAAATTCGTAAAATTGACAATAATCGTAATACAAATTCTTGCTAATGATATTAGATTTTATTTAATTAACAATATTTTATAATATTAATAAAATGAATTAAAACCTTACGAAAAAAATTATAAGCAATATTAGCAAAATAAAGAAAAATACTTCTGAATAAAAGAAATTGCCATATAAAAATTAATTATTAATTACGTGTTCAAAAATGTTTCCCTGGACAGCGATACATTTTCATGTCGTTATTAAAACGAAATGGTATTGTGTAACACAGGGTCGGATTAGAAAAATCTTAATAAAATCTACATTAGAGCGTTAATTCTTTTTTAAAATTAATATTTAACCTAGGCTTTGAATAAGGATGTCCTATTTATTTTATTGAAAAATGGAAAAAATCCAGGTCCGTATTTAAAATAGTGAAATTAATGATGGTTTCAGGAAAATGAAACGTTGTATGGCAAAACTAATTACATATTCTAAGAAAGAATTAATTGTGGCCCTGAAAAGGTGTGATTGGTTTTCTTTTATCTCCTACATTAAGGGCACAAACCAAAAAAATCTTATTGACAGTTTTTCGGTTTCTTTCGAATATCTCCGGAAGTACTCGGAATCTAAATAATTTCTTTTTGGATTATGATTAGGCATCAAATTGTGCAACTTTGCCCCCATTTAACCATCTTCGTATCTCTTACGGTTTACGAGATCCCTGTAGTGATAACCGAATTTGTTACACCCTGTATACAAATTATAAAAAATAATTAAAATATAAAGTCTGCTCATTAGATACTTATTAGGCATAAAAGGGAAAAAAATATATTTTCTTCCTAGTAAACAAAACACAAACACCGTTCTACTTAGAAAGCCGATAGATCCCTGAACCGGACACCTTCGGAGGATTTGTTTGACTGTATAGTGAATCACCTGACGAAGCCATGTTGCAAAATTATTTATAATAACAGAAATATAGCGACTGCACCAACTTACCCCTGTGCTTAACTAGCCCAGGTCAACCCTACTTTGTTTACATGCGCGAGGCCATAAATTTGCCACTTTCGTGATTATTGTTTGCTTGTCTAAAGGTATATTATAATATCTATGCTTCGAACAATGAAAAATCGCGCACGGTCTCAAATAAAATTATTATCTGTGCATTAGGCATTTAAGCAAAAAATAGTTGAGATGGTTGGTTATTGCTGTCAAAAGACATAGGTACAATAAAAAATTGGAGGCATCGAATTATTATTTTTCTAAATTCTTTCACTAAATGAATGAAACTAAGCATGAGCAAAGCTGTTTTCTTTTTTTTTATGTAAAAAGTTTTTCCATTTTTTTTTAAGTTCGTTTTTTGTTATTATACTTTATGATTTAGGGTTACTAAACAATGTGTAAATTGTATAAACATAAAGAACTTTGTGTGTGTAGACAATATTCGACGTAATACAAAGATTTGAAGGATGAAAGGAATTTAATATAAAAACGAATTTTTTCCAAACCCCAAAAAGGGCTCAAGTTTATTCTCATGCCTTTATTCTTTAGATTCTATAGTTTATAACTTTATAAAGTTAGTGTGTAGGAGGTATTCTGTTTTTCTTTTTTTAGTAAAAACAGCATCATGACTAGAAGAGAAGGTTTTATTGGGAGAATTGGGAGAAGGGCCTATAATGGATACTTCCAGTTTTCACAAAAACGTAGCTGTAACGTGAGTGTATTGTTATATTGTGGATAATACTAATACAACGTGTGTGTTTGAAGGTGGTTGACAATATACTATTATCATATTATACAGGGTGTTCATTTGAAAACTTCCCACCTCGTTTTTCCTGCTTTAAAATGAAAATGTGGAAAATCGCTCGGACCCGTCGATTTTTATTTCGAGGGGGACATTTTTTGCGTATATTGTCAATCTTCTTACTTCAAGCCCCTAGGAGGGAGGGGGGGTAAGATCTAAATCTTAAATGGATACCCCTATTTTATATAATTTTTTTGGATTTTGCATAAAATTATGAACATTTTTTAATAAAAGCATTATTAGTCTATACTTAACAGTTTCCGAGATATTTACTCTTGAAAAATTACATTTTTGAATGTAAGAAATATAGTACTTCCGGTTTGACCCGAAATTTACACTATTGGAAAGATAATAAAAATCGAAGATAGGGACATGTAAGCCGTTTTGCTCTAAGACGTACAGTTAGAAAGCTAGACGCTTCAAAGTTTAAAAATCTCATTTTTTAAAAGTCAATATCTGGGAAACTGTTAAGTATAGACTAATAATGCTTTTATTAAAAAATTTTCAGAATTTTATGCAGAATCCAAAAAAATTATATAAAATAGGTGGTATCCATTTAAGATTTAGATCTTACCCCCCTCCCTTCTAGGGGCTTGAAGTAAAAAGACTGACAATATACGCAAAAGATGTCCTCCTCGAAATAAAAATCGACGGGTCCGAGCGATTTTCCACATTTTCATTTTAAAGCAGGAAAATCGAGGTGGGAAGTTTTCAAATGAACACCCTGTATAATATAACAAGTGCATTAATGCATTACGTGCACTCATGCTTTTTCTGGCTCCAAATTGAATTCAAGCATATTTTCCTAAAATTACCGATAATTATCAATACCCGCGTTATATTTGTAAGAAAATTACATAAATTTATTTTCAACCAATTAGTAGGCTCCTTTTTGTTTACGTTGCTTATAGCAACAAGAAATTATCGTGATAATTTTGTTAGTTTCTATTAACGTAATGAAATTAATAAGTGATAATTTTTCTGTCAAAAATAAAGTGCTTTATATCTATTGGCAAAAGTCACTCAGAATAAAATCAAAATACATTTTGTTGCTAACTTATAATTTTTATTGATACCAACAAATTTGCTTTACATATCGAACACCGGGACTAAAAGAGACACATCAAAAATTTAACTAAACTTATCGGAAATATGTTTTTTTAAGTTTCATTTGCAACTATGTAGACATGTAATATCAGATGTTATGGTTGACAACGAATTAATGTTTTTAATGTTCCTGAAATTTAAGTAACTAAAATTTTAGTTACTAAGAAGTAAAATCAACTTTTATTGTAAAAATACAGTGCGCCATATTAAACGAAACTCATCGGAAATATGTTTTTAAAGTTTTATTTGTTATTTAAGGTTTTTCACATTTTAGTAATAAAAATGAGTTACTAACGGCTAAAATGAACTTCATTTCTTAAACTCTAATTAGTTACAATTAACTAAAGCCGCCGGAAATATGTTTTTGTAGCATTTTAGCAAAAACATTACAATAAGAAACAACTCGAATTTCTGAAATTTTCTTACCGAATCTCCCACGCAGCAGAATTAATTCCCGATAATTCTGCTGCTAGAGCGATTATAAGTGATAATTTTTTTTCGGTCAAAAAATTATAGCGAATATTTCTCTCATGTGTAAAAACTACCATATGAAGCGGGAACTTTTCGACGAATATTTCCCTCATATGTTAAAGTTCCCATAAGAGAAATGCAATTTTCGCAAAATTACAGCGAATATTTCCCTCATATGTTAAAGTTCCCATAAGAGAAATGCAATTTTCGCAAAATTACAGCGAAAACAGCACTGCCAGAAATCGAAAATTGCATCGCAAGTTTATATTGTTGACGAAACGTCAAAGCGGGATGTTATTGTTAACAAACGTCAAAAAATGTAATATTCTGACAATTAACGTCATCGTATTGAGTGACAGCAGACAAATAAGTCAATGTCAACCAATGTTTTCTTGTAATTTTTAAGCATTTTAATTTTATTGTTAGTATTTTCTGTTAAATAAAATATTTAAATTTACTTGATTCGAGTTCTTAATTAATTTGGGAAATATTCAAATAAATTACACTCGTGCATAAAAATAACCAGATAATTTTTTTATTTAATGTGTTTTTTTTACAAATTGCAATCGTTTGTTTTCATATTTTACGAAAATGCCCTCCTCCTGCGGAGTCGGGCTTTTTCGCGAAAATATGAAAACAAACTCTTGCAATTATAAAAAAACACATTTCATTCAAAAATTATCGGTAATTTTGATGCACTTGTGCACTTACCCCCGAATATTTCCCTCATATGTTAAAGTTCCCATAAGAGAAATGCAATTTTCGCAAAATTACAGCGAAAACGGCACTGCCAGAAATCGAAAATTGCATCGCAAGTTTATATTGTTGACGAAACGTCAAAGCGGGATTTTATTGTTAACAAACGTCAAAAAATGTAATATTCTGACAATTAACGTCACCTTATTTATTATACGAGCAACCGCCGTATCAAAACTTGCCAAAAAAGGTGTTAGAGAACAACAGTTAATTAAACTAAGTGGACACTCAAATACCAAGTCACTGACGCCTTACATTCAGATGGATGAGAACCACCATATTATGCTTTTGATTGAAAAAATGCGGGACAATGACCAACCGTCAAGCTCAAGAGAGTCCCTCACCGAAATAAGCTTTCGCTCGTTGACTGCATCAACCACCATGTCTACGAATTCAAAGCAAAATATTGTTAATTACAATAATTGTACTTTTCATTGCAATTCTTGTAATTTTTAAGCATTTTAATTTTATTGTTAGTATTTTCTGTTAAATAAAATATTTAAATTTACTTCATTCGAGTTCTTAATTAATTTGGAAAATATTCAAATAAATTACACGCGTGTATAAAAATAACCAGATATTTTTTTTATTCAATGTGTTTTTTTTTACAAATTGCAATCGTTTGTTTTTATATTTTACGAAAATCTCTCCTCCTGCGGAGTCGGGCTTTTTCGCGACAATATGAAAACAAACTCTTGCAATTATAAAAAAACACATTTCATTTAAAAATTATCGGTAATTTTGATGCACTTGTGCACTTACCCCCGAAAATTCCACTTATGTACAAAAATTCCCATAAGAGCCGTGGTGTTTTTAAAAAATTACAGTGGAAATACCACGTTGCCTAGATAACGTGGTATTTTCACTTGTGACCAATAAATCCTGTTGACGACACAAAATTTGTTTTGTTTGTATTATACGTAAATGATGCCGAAGTCCGTAGCAACCAAAGTTATCAAAAATATTTTGTTGGTTAAATCTATGTGTTTTATTTAATTATATTATTAAATACGTGAATTATAATGAATGTGATTAAATTCATGGTTTGGTATTTTTTTAAATTGCATTATTATAGTTCATATTTTTGATTCGAGAAATTTTCTCCCTAAATACCGCTCGTGCTTAAAAATTAACCACATAATTTTTTAGCACTTGTGGTATTACCCCCGATAATTTTTTGCAAGAATAACCATAGTAACACACAATAAAATTATGGTATTCATTTGTCAATAGTACATTGTATACCTAGTAGGAAAAGCTGAACATTCCCAGACGACCGTAAAGATTGCCTGTCGAGGCGCAAGCCGAGAGTGGCAATAGGGAGTCCGGGAATGTGCTTTTTCTATGAGGTAAACATACTATTTTTCCGAAAATCGATAGGAACTTATTAGATACAATGAACTTGTTATAATTTTTAAAATAAACATTATTGTAATTATTTTATTCCCAACAAGGAAATAGGTATTGGTTTTGTAACTATGGAAATAAAGTAATATTGAATTGTCAAACTTGACGCAAGAAAAGTTTGTCGTTTAAGGTCGATTTATAAACTTGACGTTCCGTTTGCGTTCGCCGTTTGCGTTCACCGTTTGCGTCGACGTCCGTAGACACGAAATTCGACTGTTTATAAACTTGACGTTGGCGGCGTTCAAAGAATGACGTAACCTGCTTTTCTTTTGACTTTTCGTGTGATTAATATTGTGTTTTTGTTATTCTCAAAATGAACAAGGAATATTTTGAAGATTAATTGCCGGAGTGGGAATTATCCTTTGTACCTATGTGGTCTTAAAACGACAGACACAGAACATAAACAAACTTTAAAATGGCTGCAAATCATATGGTAAACATCACATGATAGACAAATACGATTTTGATTGGCTCTTTAAATCTGCTACGACGTTTCTACGAACGGCACGAACGGAAAAAGATAAAATTGGTTTATGTTGAACGGAAGGGAACGGCAAGACCGACGCAAACGGCAACGTCAACGTCAAATATAAATGATCTTATGGAACTCTGTGCTTTTAAGTTGAAACGGCGAGCGCAAACGGCGAACGCAAACGGAACGTCAAGTTTATAAATCGACCTTTAAAATGATGAGTGATGATGACTGTTCCATTTCCGGAACTCCCCCAGAACTTACGGAAGCAGTAAATACTGCCTCATTGGATTTATTGCCAAAAAAATCCAAAGAAAAATATAATTATTCATACAATCATTTTATGGAATATCGGAAGAATAAAAATGCATGTTCTTTCTCAGAAAATGTTGTTATGTCATACTTTTTGGAGCTTGGTGCCAAGATGAAATCTTCAACTTTATGGTCGAACTATTCAATGTTGAAAGCAACCCTTGCAATTAGACATAATCTGGATATATCGAAAAATCCAAAACTTCGTTCATTATTGAAACGGAAGGGTGAAGGCTATAGGCCAAAAAAATCAAAGATTTTAACTAAAGAACAAATCAACACATTTATACAGGAAGCTTCAGATAAAGAATATTTAATGGTTAAGATAAGTCCCATAATTTTATTTCGGGTTATTTACATATTTATTTATTGTTTTAGGTTGCTGTAATATTTGGTATTTCCGGAGCTTGTAGAATGGACGAGTTAGTTAAAATTACTTTACAAGATATAGAAGACCTACAATCCAAGCTTTTAGTAAAAATACCAGACTCTAAAACGAATACAGCAAGATCATTTGTAGTAAATGAAATGTACTTAAATATTTACCGCAAGTATGTGGCTTTAAGACCAGGAGACATGAATAATATCCGATTTTTCTTTAAGTGCCAAAACAGAAAAGGATGTAAACAGGTAGTAGGAATACACCAATTTAGAAAAATGCCTAAAATAGTAGCTGCATATTTGAATTTGTCAAATCCGACCGAATATACCGGCCACTGTTTTCGTCGGTCTTCTGCCACGATCTTGGTTGACTCTGGTGGAGATATAACTAGCTTAAAGAGGCTGGACGGATGGAAATCATCAAACGTCGCTGAGGAGTACATAGAAGAGTATCTTACTAATAAAGTACAGGTGGCAAATAAAATTTTCGCAGCAGATAATCAACAAAATAACCCTACTAGATTTGATGTTTCCCCAATACCCAATTCTTGTCAAACAAATAAAATTATTAGTGTTAAAATTATTCAACAAACTAATAGTTCCAATGTTCTTCCAATGTTTATTACTTGTACTAATTGTCAAATAACTGTTAATATGTCAAATAATTAATTTTAAAATGTATGTTATAATGTGTTGAAATTTCGACAACTATACGGTTGTATTCAAAAAAAGGCATACAAAGAGGTTACGTGTGTTGATAAATTTCAATGAAATTCTTATGGGACAGTGACATTTAGCCTAACCTTCTTGTAAACTTTTTTTTTTAATACAGCTGTAATTCTCAATAATTTTTTTAATTTGCAAACAACTGTACAGAAATAACATTTCCGTACAGTACAAAAATAAATATTTCCTTACAGTGATTTTCCGTTGCATAGCAACGACGAAGTGCAAGGAAATATTGATTTTTTCTTTCAAAAAAGTTGTCAAAAATGTCAATATTTCCTATCGATTTTCGAAAAAATATATTGTTTGAAAGGTGAATGAAATTCTCAAAAAAATTACCTTGTCGAACTTCTATTGTCTTTATTTTGTTACTTAACACAACGTTTCGGTTAGTTAGTATCTCTAACCGTTTTTAACTGTAAACTGAATACAAAACTGTTTAGTTTACACTTGAAAATGGTTAGAGATACAAACTAACCAAAACACGTTATGTTAAGTAATAAAATAAATACAATGGAACTCCGCCAAGGTAATTTTTTTGATAATACAATTTTATATTATCGTAGCCTTTATATATTATACACTTCCGAATACTCAGAACGATAGTCTTACAATGTAATGTAACAAGGGTAACGTCCTCAAAATTAAAGTCAATGTCCACAATTTTATAAATCTCCTCTCTGGTTCATTAAGGGCGGATGTCACAATTTTGAGAAAATAGCATTAATATCATTTTCCACTAAACCGAAGTCGCTCTATACAATGGATTAAAGCTCTATGTCCAAAAATTAATAGTTTTTAAGATAGTAATTGTACAGTGTTCGCAAGAAAGTCCGCATCAAATGGGATTTTTTTTTTTATTATTAGGTATAGGTAAAAATTGAAAAGGCAGTTCGTTTTTGCTTACCTAAAAACCAAAAATGACGTATACTGAAGCAGCTGCACGACTTGCGTTACTTGTCAAATTTGACATTTTTAATAAAATAGGTTCAAAAATGCCCTTATTTATCAAAATATCGAAAAACTTTATTTGAGAAAGTTGTTTATTTAGGCACTTTTAGCCTTTGTACGAAATTTTGACAGTCTAATACAATTTTTATTTTTTGCCAGATTCTTGAAAATTTTGATCAACCCTCGTAGATTAACTTTTATACATAGATGTAAAACCATTTGCCTTTACTTCATTATTTGTAATCTTAATGCAGATTTGTGTAAAATTTTTGTTTCCAATTATTTATTTTGCTTCAAAAACTAAAATTGTTAGTAGATTGATAGTAGAAGAGATCGGGTGACGATGGTAGCACTCGTCCATTAAAATACTTGTTGGCTATGATGACTACAAAGGCGTCCTATATGTGACAGCGTGAAAGGTTTGAAGAGTCGGCACTTGCCTCTTCGCGAATATTGTGAAAATGTATTTGATCATTTAACAATAAAATTAATATAATTTGAACAAGTAGTCTATGCTTAAAGTGGAGTTGAAAGTATAGGAAAGAAAGAAAAACTAAGTCTTCCTCTACAAAATTTAATAGAATATAGAAATTCTCTAGGGGTCTCTACATGTTTCGAACGTAGAAACGTTCATCATCAGGAGACAGAAAATTTATATAGTGCTGATGGTATTAGCAAAAGAGAAAATGGTATGAAACCTTAATTTCTATATTCTATTAAATTTTGTGGAGAAAGACTTTTAGTTTTTTTTTCTTTCCTATAATTAACGTAATGTTGATTACGAGTTTTTATTATTTTAATTTTTTATTAGTTATTTTATTAATTAAAATTTATAGTCTTGATGATGCCTATATAAGGGCGAAATATATGTAACTTTTTTGATTTTTAATTAAACAAGGATTTTGACGAAACGCCGACTTTATGTTCTTTTGGTTTATTTTAAAAAAAATTGTTGTACCTAAGCGTTTGTAATCCTGTCACTTAGGTACTTAGTAAACTTTTTTGAGTATTAATTAATTGTATATAATTGTATTAAATAACCAGTATGATAATACCCTGTTTATAGCAGGGTTATAGTCTAATTCACATACAAAATTTCGCACTCCCAGTCAAGTAGTTTCTAAACTTCTGAGCCAACTGACAGAGCGACGGAAATGGTTACCTTATTGTCTTAATCTACGACAGTGCCATTATGATGTATTTAGCATTATCATTTAGATGTCATTATGACGTTCATAATAGCACTCAGTGCCATTATGAATTCATAATAACATCCAAATGTTAAGATACAAAAACAAAAAGAAAGTCGGTGCAAACTATTTATTTGTTATTATTACTTAGAAAGTAGGGAATCTATTACGCTTTGCGCGATATCATCGACATCGGATCCGACTTTCGGATTCAGAATCTTCCATATTAAAATTATTTTTGGCCAACACTTTGTATACAATAGAAAATTAGACGGCAATAATGACGTTGTCAAAATCGAAATTGAAACAATCAAAAATGCGGTTACCATGATATCGACTAATATGGACACCTGAAAATTTTAGAAATTACGAAAACGTTATCTGATATCAATAAAATTTAGATGAATAAAATCTATTTGCACTGTCGTACATTAAATTTTGAATGATACACGTTCGATATGAACTTTGTTAATGAAACTTGTGCAATTAAACCACTCGGCTAACGCCTCGTGGTTTAACGTTGCACACGTTTCATTGTATACTAAATATCACGAATAGTCTCGTTTTAAAACAGATGACAGCGGTTATTTGTCATCGATCAGCTGATATTGGGACATAATAATATCCCTAGATTTGTAGCGGACCGTAATGAGCCCAAACACCGAGTTATGAATTGCGTTTTGGTTACATTTAATTACATTTTAAAAATTTTTATTTAGCTTTGTGTAAGTACTTATAATTATTATTCATTTGACCAAAAATTTAGATACAGAGTAAAATTTTTTTAATTCTTTTTCATTAGGGATCATAATTATTAATGTGTGCCTTGCTCGTTAAGTTGATTTCATCGATAAGTAATAAGTTTTATTTCATCTGAACGTCGTTTTTGTCGAAAAGTTAGTTTGTAAAATTTTTGTTCTTAAAATGTTTGTTCGTTAAGGTTAGGTTTCTAATGTATAATTTTCGCATTTTACATTATCTAGGTATCCTTTTCTGTTTCAAGAAAAATAAGTAGAAATTAAGTATTTCCCTGACTTAGGTAGGTACGAGAGAGTTGGACAAAACCGGGTAGGTTGATAAAACCGAGTATCGCCTAGTTCTACCATATGCCAAAACAGCTTTCCATATTATTAACCTTTAAAAAGCAGCTATTTGATTTTGAAGGAATTATTTTTATTATTGTTATAAGTAAATATTATTATTGTTTGGCAACAGTAAGGTAATAGTAAGTAACATTATGTTACTATAGTAGTTAAAATAGCTAACCATATTAGTGTGTAATACAACGAAATAAGAATACAAAGGAAGTAGGGTATGGTAGATTGACAGTTGTCCGGGATGGGGTCTGATGGCGGCAACATTTAACGCATGCGCGTTTCCGGTCCACCTGTGGCGTATCATTAAAATGGTAATAACAAAATGATTAATGAAATTTTATTTGGACGAAAAAAATAAATTTAGATTCATATATAGCTATAAGATACGGTAAGGTTGGTGTAATAAAACAATACAACTATTTCTTTTAATTATTTATTTAAATAAGGTAACGGAGGTGAAAGGGTAATGTAAATATCTCGTTAAATAACTAAAAAACACATGTTATTATACATTAAAAAAAAATTGCAGAAAACAAATTGTTTCAGATAATCGGCAAAATTATTGCCAAAACGTCTACGTTAAAAAATAAAATTTTAAAAAAACCTTACTCTTTCTTCATGAACCAAATCACAAGAAAATAATAAAATTTAATATAATATAGTCCTGTTTATTATATGTACCTAAATAATATTTATGAGATTTCTAGTATACAAGAAAATTGTCAAATGACAAACTATGCAGATAATACAAACATTTTATTTATTTGTAGTATCAACAACTTAACAAGTTAATTATAGATACATAAACCCCATTTCTAAAAGCTATCCTAAGCTATAATAAATATTCAATTAGCATTTGCCCAAGCAGTTCATTCCTTAATTTTAATTTTTGATAGCTTAAATTATATATGTCAATGTCTCCACAATATTTATTAAAATAGAGCACAGTCACAGTGGTGAGTTTTTGTATAGATTTGTCCTCGGTGTAGGAATATAAAATACATGTGCGGGTCTAGTATTGACTAAGCCTATTCTAAACGGAAGCAGTCCTAAGAACTCTATTATGTATTTTGTCTCTAAATATTTTATATAAGAAAATAATTCTTGCTTCTATACACAATAGTCTTAAAGAAGGCATATTAAACAAATTACACAAAAGCCCTTGATCTGCACCTCTTGGCGGATAAACTGAAAATGACTTGTAGTACAAAAATTTTTAAAATTTACGCTGAATAGATTTTGAAAGAGCAATCTTATTGGCATACTGAGGATCCCAAATAGTGCATGCATACTAAAGTTTTGTAGCTACCAGGGATTTATATAAAGTTATTATGGCGTTAATATTTTTAAAGTATTTACAAGTTCTTATTATAAATCCTAGCATATAAAGACCATGAGCTTCTCGAGCAACATATTTAACAATTTATGATTGTAGTAAATAATTATTGGTTTTCTAAAGATAAACTGATATTAAATAAATCAAAGACCATTATCACCTTGTTTAAGACTAACCCATACACTTTGGAGAATCGGGAAACAGTAACCATTAATGATTGTCATATAAGATTAAAGGAATATACTAAAATCTTAGGTGTGTTGTTGGATAGTAAAATGTCCTGGAAGAACCATGTCCTGGAAGAGGCATATCCTGGAAGAGCCATGTCCAATATATGTTGTAACCAGAAGGTGTTCCAGTTAGATTCACAGTAGGATAATTATCTTCAGGCAGGTTTTGACAGGGTGTCTTATAAGATATTGCATAGGAACGTACCTGCCAAAAAAATATAAGTTTTTTAACTATTTGTTTGGCACCTTTACCAAATGACACAAAAGTAACTATAACGTGATACTAACTCTCTTTATAAAATTTTTTTTTTAATATTTTGATTTGAATTTCTTTAAATGATGGAAGGTTTGGGACTTGCTTTGAATTTATTTTTTTAATCAATGGTATCTCCAGTCGTCCTCAGGTGAATATTGAGAAAACGTTTCTATCATTCTAGAAACATCATTGTCTTCAGTCTTTAAAAATATAAATTTCTTTGTTTATCGTACCTACACTTCCATATTTTATTACATTCTTTATCCATGGGTTTAAAATTTTAAAAGTAGATTAAACCAATAAAACATCTAAAAACTTTTATCGATGCATAATTTATGAAAAAGTGACAAAGCAGCTTCCTCAGAAGCATAAATAATGCAGAATTATTTGTATTCATATTCTTAAGTACCTACCTACATATTTTCCAATATATTATGTAATGACCCGATACAATAGTTTCAAAACTTACATTTTTTAACCTGGCTACTTCAAAAGTAGGCACTACTGCAGTTGGGACCAATCTAACTTTCAATCTTGAGGTTCTGTCAAAGCAATCTTCAGGAAAATGCTTCTAGCAAAGAACTGTATTTCGTGTAGGATCCCAATTACTTCGGTTTACAATTTTCAACCACGCCTTTTTTCTTAGGTAATTATTTGGAAAACTAAAAACCAATAAGTATTTTTAATTTGCTTTTTTGTAGAAATGGGGTAACCCAGTCGATTAATAAATAAATAATATTTTTCTGGTTTTATAAGACGAACGCCCATGAATGACATGCGAGGTTCGGAGGTTATGTGTATTTTGATATTAAATTAAATTTTTTTTTTTTTTCTATACAGATTAAAAAAGTTTATATATCTAAACATAAACTTACCGATGAAATGTAATGCCCAGTTTTTTACTTCATAGCGTTTGGGAGCACCCACAAGCAGCACAACTAACCATATTTAAAGCTTATTAATTAACCCAGAATAACAACTAATTTAAACGCTTTAATCGCTGTCCAGCGCTAAAAGTATACTCCACTGTCACACTAAAGTAATTATAAGTTTACTAGTATTCGTTAAATATGGTTGTTAACTATTTAAAATGCAAAATAACTCAAAAACGGCCAAGAAAGCAGAAATCACAGCTCGACCTGTCAACCACGGTCAAACACCAAAACAAACATGGAGTCATATTGTGGTGTCTCAAAATGGCCGACTTCCGTCGGTCGGTTTGTTAGGCGGTTTATGCAAAATCCTACTTCCTTTGTATTCTTATTTCGTTGGTGTAATAGGATAGCGAACAAATATATAATTCTATTTTCTGTGTCTACGTACCTTACATAAGTGAAATTATTATTTGATATTACTATTATTATTGCTTGTATGACAATAAAATAAAGTTTTTAGCATAATGTTAGCCTACATACAAGTTTAGAAATGTAACTGTATGAATAAATTGCATTTTAAAAAACAAATTCCTTAAAACCACTTTTGGTTCTACGTACCTTACGTAAGTCAAAAACTGTTAAAGTAGGGTTTCCACTGACAGAAAAATTTAATCCCTGGCTAAACTAAAGCTTTTAATTTTGAAGAAGTAGTCCAAAGCTTTTAACTTTATGTTAGCCTACATACGAGTTTAAGAATGTAACTGTATTATAACCAACAAATTCTATAAAAACCGTATTTGGGTCTTCGTACCTTACGTTAACTCAAAAACTTAAAAAATTAGGGTTTCCATTGACAGAAACATTAAACCCCTAACTATATTGAAGCTATTCTAAATATGACTGACAGAATCCTATTTTAAGTTGTGTTTCAGTTAGTTTAGTATTTTTAAGGTTTGGTAATATTATAAACTTTTTAAATCTATTTTGACACTTTATCTTTAAACCATATAGAAATTTATGCTTATTACCTATTACCTACCTTAAATTATAATATTTATAAAACATAACTTTCAAAAGAAATTATTACCTACCTATTACTTATTATTGGGCAATATTAAAGCGGTAGAACCGATGAGGCTATTGCATAAATTGTTTTAGAAGGTATCACATGTATAATTTTCAAGTCCGGTCCTGTAATTCATGCCAACTTATAAAAATTTAATAGACCAAAATTGACAGAGTGTCACGTGACTTTGCCCCCATCTTGCGAGAGTATTCAAGATTTTTACTATAGTGTTCATATTGAACTAGTATCATTAATAACTATAATGTATTCTGTGAAAAGAGGTAACTTTTTTCTTCTCAGTTTAAAAATATCACAACATAAAAAAAAAGTACTCGTTATTATGTTGGTAACAAATTTATATTTTACAACAAGTATTTACAAAAATAACATCCCACGAACCTACTACACAGGAGCATAAAAATAGAATCTTTTACTTGGATCTTTTATAAATACAGGTTTCTTAGTGGAAACTACTATTTCATCATCACTATTAACAAAGGATTTATGACTTTTATTTTCTGTATTTCTATCGGAATTTTTACCATTACTTAAGTCGTCTTTATTATCAACTAAATCCTTAGGAATATCTTCACGGTTTGTATTGAACTTTCTTCTATTACTTGTTGACGATCTTTGTGTTTCTACGTCACTTTCATCGCCATTTTTACTCAGTTCCTCCAGTTCTTTGGAATCTAATTTAGCATCAGTTTCTTTGGTTTTTAAATTGTTAACTTCCTTGGGCAATTGAGTATCCGTGTAATAGTGATCTGGCTTAGTTACGACATCAGTTAGTCTAGGAATTTTTTTAACATTGGTAGTGAAACTTTGGGGTATTATTCCTTTTCTTTTTCTTTTATTTAGACCATTACTAGCATTATTATTTTTAATGTCTACCTTTACTTCCTTGGTATCGGCAACTTTGTTGTCTTTCTTAACTTGGTCATTATTTGGTTTCAGGTCACCAGGTCTTAAATCTTCTGAGCTTTCGGTTTCCTCAATTTCTACAGCATGTGTGTCTTCTCTTAATAACTCATCAGTGATTGCGTCTTCTTCGGTTATGTAATTTCCACCATGCCTTCTAGATTTGTCAAAGTTCTTCTTTATTATTTCTACGTCAGGTTTAATTACTAAAAAAAGAAAAGCTGAAGAATGTAGCAAAATATCTATACTATATTGAAGTTGGGAAATCAATTTTTAGATTTTTTAAGAATCAATGTAGGGTCATGTTGGATCGTTACTTAATCGAATTGGGTACGTCTGACATACTTTTGGTTTGGATAGTCGTTTAGGTCATCTAAAATACTACTTTTTTCAAATATATTGTTCAACAGTATGGTTGTTTAAGTGTGCAACATATGGGATTTTTTTTTATTACCGATTTCTCAGAAAATTTTATTCTTGATAAAAGTTGGTGCATGTTCGATAATCATATTTGGCGCACTTGGAATTGTTGGAAGTCAAACGACGTACAGGGTAGGCCAAAAAATATAAAACTTGCACAAGAATAAAGTTTTTTTAATAAACATTTAAAATAAAAATTTTGCACGTTAAATGATGGTTTTTTTTAATTAGCATATTATTAGCATTACTAATGTTTTATCTTGTTAAAAAGAATTTTTAGGATATTTTAAAATTGCTGGTTCATTATTGTTTAAAATGTTTATGCAAGTCGACTTAAGTTAAAAAAATCCGACTTTTCGTAATTCTTAGGTATGCTTACGCAAATCAAGTTTATGCTTACGCAAAGTAGATTCGCGATGAGATTGCGTTTTAATGAGTTCCGAATTAAAAAATAAAATGTTAGTGTCATTTAAAATTATAAAATTTTAGTGAAGCTGTATAGATTAAAAAAATTAGGAAAAGTAATTTTTATTTCTACAGTGTGACCAGTAAAGTCCGCATCATATGGGATTTTTTTTTAATAACTTTATTCGAAGTTTGACTTTGGCATCAAGTTCTGCTGATAAATAGTAGTTACGTAATTCGCATTATCTGCCAAATTTTAGTTTTTTCAAAAAAATAATTCAAAAGTGGGATTATTTCTGAAAGTATCGAAAAAAGTTATGAGAAAAAGATTTTTTTAATGCGGTTTCTAGCCCACATGCAAAATTTTAGCAGCATAGGATAATTTTTACCCATATATTGTAAATTGCACCACTTTTGCAAAATAAGACTCAAAGCCACCTACATAAAACTTCTTAGTTTTGACAATGCTTTATTTCACATACATTTTCTTTAAAGTAGCGCCATATTAAATGTGTGTTTTTCTACAAAATCAAAATTGGACTATTAAAATTTGGTCGCATGTGATGCAAAGTTTACTTCTTTTTGACCCTGTATAAGGTAACTTCAGAAAATAAGTATTTTTGAATACTGAAAGTAATACACCTTACTATTAAGACAAAAAAGACCACAGTGTCATCAGTAAAGTGTTTATTAAGTGGAAAATAAATTTTATTGGTGGGTAAAAAATTTTGCACGTGGGCTAGAAACCACATTTAAAAGAACTTTTTCCAATAACTTTTTTCGATATTTCCAGAAATAACCCCACTTTTGAATAATTTTTTGAAAAAATTAAAATTTGACAGATAATGCGAATTACGTGACTACTATTTTTTGCTTAATTTTCATGTCGATCGAAGCAGAACTTGATGCCAAAATCAAATTTCAAATAAAGCTATTAATAAAAAAAAACCATATGATGCGGACTTTATTTTAAATATTTTTTTTTTCAGTATTTTCATTTAAATCCATTTTTAAATACAATTTATAAAAATAAGCAAATTTTATTGTAGTAATTTTATTTCTTTACCATCCAATATTTTTGCCTGTTTATTGGTTATGTCGTCGGTATTAATAATTTCTTCAGGTTCCTTAGTTTCTTTCTTTTCATTTTGCCTTACATAATTACCACCATGCTTCTTTGATTTGTCATAATTGTAATTTATTATTTCTACATCGTCCTTTATATTTTCATTTTCAGTAGCTTCTTCTTGACTATCAAAACTTACTGACTGGTTGTCTGCAGTATTTTTAACTTCAGTATCTTTATCAGCTATTTTATATTCTATACCTAAATTATTTTCTTTATGCTCTCTTTTAATTTTTCCACCATATACCTTAGCTATACCATTATTATTTATTATTTTTACATGTTTTTGTGCTTTCTGTACAATTTCACTTCGATTACTTTCACTGGCTTGTTTTTCTTGGATGTTATCATTTATCAATTCTTCTTCTACTTTATTGTCAGTATTTGTTACCTCTTTATGTTCTTCGGTATTACTTATTTCTTTTTTGCCCGATTCTGTAATTTGTTTGTCTTCTTTATTGCCATTTATTATATCTCGTTTTATATCTTCGTATGATTGTGGAATATTTTGTTCTTCTAAAATAAAAAATAACCTGATCGAATTATCTTTGTGATAATATTCAATAAATTTAGGTGCATGGAAGCTCATATTCTAGTGTGTGCATTTTTTTACAACTTTATATTTACAAAAATTTTAAGATACGCGGAATTTATTATAATAATAATAGTAAACATTTTTATACATTTATATAAACAAAACCGACCAAAGTCTAAGTAAATATCGGTATTACTTACCTATTCCAGTGTCCAAAATTATTATATATATATTATTATATTATTAAATAAAATTTATTATTATATTTACAATACAGTGCTCGCCTTTTTTTTTTAAATTTATCATCAATTTACGCTGTAGCTGTTATACCTACGCCTTTTATCACTCCATCTCCTCAGGCGTCATAGCCACAGACTCTTAAAACAGTCTATAATTAGGAAGATAACAGGCACGGCTTGTCGATAAGGTCATTTGGTCAATGACTTACTACCTAATTAATTTATTTTTCAAAACAAATTAAAATGATTATTTTTCAAAAAATGCAAAAGTTCCAAAGTGTAATTGTCATGCGAAAACTCCCCAATATAGATCGAAGCGCTCTGTCGGCTATCGTATTTGAAGGAAACTAAGAGCGAAACAAACATACGCGCTCGCCGGCCGTCAACTTCGCCTGATCTCGGATTGTTTCGTGCTGGGTCGAATGCAGTTTAATAGTAAGTACATTTACCTTGTCGGACTTCCATTGTCTTTATTTTGTTACTTAACACAAGGTTTCGTTTAGTTAGTATCTCTAACGGTTTTCAAGTGTAAACTAAATTATAATTCTAACGACTGTCTTAAATACTATCCATGTGCAATGAAGCTTGATGACTCCGCCTACGTGCTTAGTGGAGTGTGAAGTTTGAGCTGTTTGTTTAGGACAAGAAGAGGCTTCTAGATATTGGAGATATCTATACTGGGTTTACTAAATATATGGGTATTTTAATTCATGAAAGCTGCTTCTTTGAATTTTCGTTTTCTTCAGTGCTGTTTTGTGTCCAAAACCTTGGCTTGATCACTGTTTATTATGTTGGTTGGTCCATACATGTTCCGCTATACCAGATTTCCAAGTTTCCAGCCTTCAAATCCGGAAATACGCTTAGAACCTTTCTTACAAAAATAAAACTTCCAGTAATAATAACATAAAAAATTGTATCTATCAAATCCCTCGCGAGTGTGACGAATCGTACATTGAAGAAACAAAAAGATCTCTTCCCATACGAGTTAAAGAACATCTGAAACATACTCAAAGAGGTGAAACTTCGAGATCAGGTATAGCGGAACATGTATGGACCAACCAACATAGTATACAGTGGTCAGAAGCCAAGGTTTTGGACACGGAACAGCACTGGAGAAAACGAAAAGTTAAAGATGCAGCTTTCATGAATCAAAATTTCCATATATTTAGTGAACCAAGTATAGATATCCACAATATCTGGAAGCCTCTTCTTGTCCAAAACCAACAGCTCAAACTTCATACTTCAATAAGCACATAGACGGAGTCATCAAGCTTCATTGCACATGGATAGTATTTAAGACTGTAGCATTAGAATTATAATTTATTTTACACTTGAAAACGGTTAGAGATACTAACTAACCGAAATGTTATGTTAAGTAACAAAATAAAGACAATGAAAGCCCGACAAGGTAATTTTTTTTTTGATATTACTTCATTGTCTAACACCTTCGACCAAACATATACTTCGTTTATGTGTCTGTTTTTGACTTGTATTAAAAAATACACTTTATGTTGAACCGCAAGGGCCGAATTACATGTCAGGAAGCTGATTAAATTTGTGAAACATAACAAGTAGTTATTATTTTAATTGGTTGCTGTTATGCATTACCCTATTTGTGGACATCCTGAGTAAGTTAAAATATCACATCGAGGAGCGAAGCTAAGCGACCAGATTTTTGTGTCCCATGATTCGAGCTATATTATGGCTCCCGATTCACGTGACACAAAAATCTGGTCGCTAGGCTCCGCTCCTCGATGTGATATTGGAACTTAGTCACTGTGGATAATTTGGAAAAATTATGGTTCGACATTTAATTGACAGTAGTGTCTTTTCGGAGCTGTCAGTATAAATTAATGTGCAAATAGTATCTTAAAGCATTAATGGGTGTTAAGGTCTTTAAAACACGCGAATGTTTTAAAGGCTAGTTATGCACGAATACCTTACATTTTTTTTTTCATTGGTACACATTGAAATTATAAATAGCATGGTATTAATACTATAAAAAATTGGCATAAGAACTTATAAAGTAAAATGTTTGAAGTTGTGATGTGACATCAGTATACCTATCGTTGTTATGGAAATGAGAAAAATAAAAATTAATTCGTAATCTGTCAAATAAGATCAATTGCTGTCACCCTTCTTGTTATTTGTTGTATATTTCTTAAAAAATAAGTTTTAACATTGATAACTTAAATAGTAAAGCAGAATCGTTGGAAAAATCGGAAGCTAGTTAAAAAGAAGAATAGGTACCTACGACTAGTTCATTAAATCGATGGAAGAGCATTTGTTACTCATATTTTATTTGGCGTTAAATGGTAAGTACTTCGGTTAGATCAATAATTAAAAAGTTGACATTTTAGACTTGACGTTTCTTGGGTTGTTTATGTTAACTTTAAGACACGCGTGTTTTTAAATGTTGGTTTTAGACACGCTGAGGAGTACTTTAAATGGGCACAATAGGGTACCAATAAAAAAAATTCTTACAGGAGTGCAATTGCACAGAATATATATTGCCTATCTATATATTCTATGATAAGGATGTTTAAAAATATTCAGCAAATCGACGTGACCTTGGTGGCGATAGCAGTCGCAATCAATGCAAATAAACTAGTTTATTTACTGTTGTTACTATTTACTATTATACAGTGTGTAACAGCCAAATAAAATAAATTAGATAATAAATACATGGGGGCGTGTCCGAAAAAACGATTGGTATTTCTAGTTGCGCATTTTTTCATTAAAAACTATTTATCTAGGGTGTGTCATGCAACAGTGGCCAATACTAACTTTTTTAGTTTAAATGCAACACCCTGTATATTACTTAAGTTTTAGATTCTTCAGAAAATTTTAGACATTGTACAACATCCTAATCTTAAATAGAAATTTCTTCTAATGTTACTGAAAATCTCAGGAGTGACCAATCTAATCGCAAGCGTTATTTCTCTTCTTAACTCCGCTAAGTCAAGGGGGGAGTTTTATATACAATATTTTTTACATAAGCACATAAGAAGAAGTCTAATAGCGTCAGATCAGGGGATCGTGCTGGCCATTCCATTGATCCACGCCTCCCTATCCACCGATTTGGAATTACTCTGTTAAGGTACTGCCGGACATTAATTTGGTGCTTCATCTTGCTGAAACCATTGTTATATTTGCTGGAAATTGTTGGTTTGCTGGATCAGGATATAAGTTTGTCAAAGATGGCAAGACATTATTTTGGAGCAGTGCTAAATAATTACTGATATCTAAATTGCCATTAATGAAAAAGGGACCTATGATATGATCTCCAACTATTCCTGTCCAAACATTACCCTTTTCAGGATATTGCGTATGTTCTTTTCTAGTCCAGTGAGGATTTTCCCAATAGCGGCAATTCTGACGATTAGCATGGCCGTGAAGTGTAAACGTGCACTCGTCAGAAAACAAAACATGTTCTAATTGGATCACATTGTTATCTAACATTGCCATCATTTGTTCACGAAAATACGTTCTCCTATCAAAATCGTCTACCATGACCTCATGAGTAGGGATCAATTTATAGGGATACATTTATTTTCTTGTAATGTTACAATAATCGATGAATGGCTAACATCGAACATTGGGGCTGTTTTCCGACTAGAAGTGTGTGGGTTTTCCTCAAACTCAAGCATAATATCTATTTTGGTATCATCACTTATTGCATTGGCAGCTACTTTTTTTTATCTGCTTTACATGTCCAAGCTGGCGATACTGCTTTTCCATTTTACTTATTTTCCCTTGAGTTATGGGCGACAAATTTGGAAATTCTTCATGAAATAACCGAGCAACTTTTATTTATGTCCGTGTTTTATCTCTATAACCAATCCATCTGTAGAATTGTTATTTTGTGCATTTCTAAATAAACCATTTTTATGATATGCAGTTAATGAAATTCAAACGACTATAACACTGACAAAATTACTGTCATGCAGACAGACAACAATATACTAAGTTCAGGAGTTTTAAACAAAATTAAACAAAACTATTTAATTAAATTTTTAATATTTTCGAAACAGTTGAAGATAGGTAGGTATAGAATATTGTACATGAAATATGTCTAAAATTTTCTGAAGAATCCAAAAATTGAATAATAGACTTATTATTATCGAATTTATTCCATTTGGCTGATACACACTGTATTTATAGTGACTGACATCAGCGTCGCACCGATTTGAGGAATCCCTAAAGGAAAGCGTGCTATATACAAAAAATACATAATTTATTTAAAAATTTACTTTACTATTTTACAATATTTACAAAAATGGCAGATCAATCATATTGACGAATTAAATTGAGAAGGATGCTTTTATTTCTATAGCAGATATGAAATATAACATCGCTACAGATTATTTTGAAAAAGCCAAATAATTCTCCATAGAAATTTGTAATTCGGTCTGTATCGTCGTGTGCAAAAGTGTTACTATAAGTTAATTCGTCAATAATCTTAAATAGTACTTAAGTACCTAAATATTTATCCTCAAATTCATTTTTTATATCATCCGTTTCGTAGTCAAGATCGAGACTTCTTCTTACAATTTTATCTGCAGAATCTTCGTCTTCTTCGTGTCTTTCTGTTGTATATCTTATTCTAACCGGCCGTTTTCTATACACTCTTTTTGCGTGATCGTGAGTCTGTGGATAATATGTCTTTTCAGTTTGTGAGTTTTGTGGGTATATTCTTTGTACCTGAAAATTGTATTCATTAATAATTATAAATAACAGATACATATTATAACCATTTAAAAAGGTTCGGTTACTAGTTTACATACATCCAATTTATTTATGACTGTAATGTAAAAGGCAATTTTTTGATAGTTTTTTGTTTCTAAATGCAAAAATGATCTTAAAAACTCCTTAATACGTAAGATTTTTGAGAAAAAAATTAATAAATAATTTAAGCACGTCATTCTAAAAAGTAATTTATACAGCTTGTGTATGAATATTGGCAACATATGGAAAACTTTTTTATCTTTGATTTTAGGAGAAAAACTTATTCTTTATAAAGAGTTTTGCTTACCTTAAAAAGTAATATTACGTTAAAAAATCGTAGATATAACGTACAGGGTGGTTAAAAATTACAAAAACATGTTAATATGCTAAGAGTAAAGTAACAGTAATCTACATCTGCAAACAAATTTATTGAAAACTAGCTATACCCCGCGCGCGTTGCTACGCTACTTACTAAAATAAATTTGAAGGAAAGACATTACATAAATCCCGTCATATTAACCTAAACCTTCCTCGGCCTGCACAAAACAACTCAGCAAATTTTCATCGTAATCGGATAAATGGTATAGGAACGCATACGGGACATACATACAAACATTCATGTTTATATATGATAAGTTATTGAGAGTTAAATGTTATGTCAGAATATAAAGTCACAGCCACCTACTAAGAATTTTTTACACTGCGTTGCCTAAGAAACAAGCAAGTGACAAAATAGATGTCAATGTAATAGTTATATTCATTTCTTAAAAATGCGACTTAGTAACCAGGAAAAAGTAGAAATTGTGCTTATTATAGTTCCGTTCATTAAGAGATGCTGCAGACGAATTTAATGCAAATTATCCCGAACGAGACAATAATAGACAGTTTTCGTTGTCTTTTAAAAGCGATTCCGATAGCCGCTATTTGACAACTTTGACATTTGAGCTGTCATTTATCGTTATCGTTACGGATAAGTGGCGGGAGCTAACGGACGGAAGACAAAGCCATAGCGAAAACGGAACGCATGAGTAATGGCCATTTTTTTTACAGATGTAATCAACATAACCTATTCTTTCTGTTATTACATTATTGGGAATCCTAAGTGCTTCAGCCTGTCTTCTTAAGTGATTTTTTTCAAATAGGAAATAAAGTTTGCATTTAGCATTATTATAGTTTTCTAAATTGAAATTTCCATACATGCCATACAACTGTGCTCGATACTGAATGTCCTGGCGATCAAGCACCTCCAAGAGAAGGGCATCATCCAAATCCGAATCACTGGATGAGTCCAATAAAAGCAACCTTTCGTCTATCATGATATGTTTTAGAATTTTGGGTACTAGGAAATTAAAATCAAGCAAAAAAGATAGCACAAAACGTATATGAAAATATGAACACAAACCATTAAAGATAGGTTATGTTATATTTGTCGAATTCGACAACGTTAACGTTAAGCGAGTTGAACGAAAACTATTTTTACGATCTGTCAAATAGCGGCTTCGTATTCGTATTCGTTATGGTTAACCGTTTGAATTTGCCAATACAACGAAAACTGTCTATTATCACTCATTCCACAGTAGCCCGTATCATTACAAAATTTCAAGCTTGTTCCACAATTTTTTTTTAATTGAATGATGTAGCAGCAAATGAAGATAATGGTGAAACTGAAGATGAATTAGATGTTCTGCTTCTTGTACAGGAACATCCTAAAGTAAGTTTAAATCAACGACATCGGGACTTGGAGTTAAATGTTAATTTTATTAGAAAAGTTTTAAAATAGCACCATTACAAACCATTTAAACCAAAATTTATACATACGTTGTTACCAGAAGATATGGATAAAATGCTAGATTTTTGTTTTTGGGTGATGGGACATTTTGAGGAAGATAGAAATTTGGCTTCTAAAATATTGCTTTCCGATGAGCCGATGTTTACTACTAATGGAGTTTTTTCGTCGCAAAACTCTCGCCACTGGAGTACAAAAAATCCTCACTTGGTGGTTAAATGCAGAAGCCAAACTTCAGAAAAAGTAAACGTATGGTGTAGTATTGTCAGAAATATGATTTTGGGACCGGTCTTTTTAGATAATGATTTAAATGAGAACATTTTTTAAAGTTTTTACAAACAAGGCATGGATTAATATTCCAACTTGATGAAGCACCTTGCCATTTTTCCGCCCAAGTAAGGGAATGGCTTAATGAAAACTTTACAAATCGATGGATTGGGCGCGCTACGTACAATGACAACCAATTCACAAATTGGCCTGCAAGGTCACCTGACCTTACCCCTTGAGATTACTACCTATGCGGAAGAATAAAAGAAATCGTTTATAAGGACAGACCTTCAAATGCCAATGAATTAAGAAATAGAATTACAGAAGCGTGCAATGACTTACAAGAAGTTGAACTTATAAACGCAGTTCGAAGATTTAGAAAAAATCTTGTAAATGCTTTGAAAATGATGGTGGCTCAGCTGAAGCTTGATAAGATAAACAGTTTTTTTATTCTCCTAAAATGCGCAACAATAAAATTTGCCGTTATCCAGACAAAAAAGTGTAAAAAAAAAATTCTTAGTAGGTGCAGGCTGTGACTTTATATTCTGACATAACATTTAACTCTCAATAAAAACTTGTTTGTAGCATGTAGAGTACTGTTACTTAAATCTTAGCATATTAATATATTTTTGTATTTTTTAACCACCCTGTAAGTTATATCTACGATTTTTTAACATAATATTACTTTTTAAGGTAAGCAAAACTTTTTATGAAGAATAAATTTTTCTCCTAAAATCAAAGATAAAAAAGTTTTCCATATGTTGCCAATATTCATACACACGCTGTATTATGCTAGGAGCACAGCGTTGCCAAATTTACGTTTTCCCCAAGTTATGGAAATTGTGCACAATCTGGTAACACAGCGTGGGAGTGTCGAAGGATGACACCTCAACCACGAAATCTTAATTCCCTAGGATTTAAAAGCAAACATAATACAATGAAGAACCCGATAATGTATCAAAAACGGACGATTCTTATTTTTCCGAAAGTAAACGATATTATGTATAAATTTTTCACCTTTTCGGTTGCTTCTGTAACTTCCATGGTAGTTGGTCGTCTGGTCGTTCTAAAGCCCGTTGGCACTGGTCTTCTACGATTTGTTGTTCTTCGTGTTGCTACTGATTCTTGTGGCTCGACATTTTCAGCTGTGGTTTTATGAGTTGTTGGTCTAGTGCCTCTTCGAAATTGGACTAAAAAGGACAGCTTTAATAAAATACCGTTATTAAATTACTCTTATTTTCTGTAGGTAATACCTATTTTAAATAAAATTTTTCAAGGAATGCTGTAAAAATAATGTTATAATTATTTTTATATTTTATTCAACTTGGTCATTATAATGAAAACGGATCAGCGTCAGTGGGCACACACAATTTAGTGTATTATTTTAAAAATTGATCCTTCTCGCGCGCTTGATAATTAGGCACCTAAAGTGCATATAATATACTACTCTTCATTACTCTTATTCTTATATTTATTACCTATGTATACTTTATAAAACATTTATATTTTAGTTCCTCTAAAAGATGTAATTGACCAAACTTGGCAAATGAAAATTTATTTCAAACGACAGAAGACAATAATTTTTTCAGTTTAGTTTCATTATGTTGTTGTTTGTCTGTTATCGAAGCATAAACGCTGAATATAAACAAGATGAAAGGAATGAAAGCTCAACAAAATTAGCTAAATATTTATTGAATATTACCGATTTTTTGTGTAGACGAAGGCGTAACTTTTTCTGTAGCAGTTTCAACCTTCTTATCATGAACAATCTTCTCCTCAGTAACCACTGGTCTATCAATACTCTCCCTCTCCTCCATTGTGATCGGCCTTCTCACACTTACCACTTCCTCCAGATTTGGCTGTTCATCAGAGTTATACCTAAAAGTTGAAGGATTCTCTTCTGTTAAACGTATTTTCATTAAATTGGAACATTATATAATATTTATATTAAAAAGATTCACTGAGTTTATAAGAAATTTAATCTATTTTTTTTTAATAATGGGGCTTTTCACTATAATTCAATTTATCATATTCGGCACTGATATACTGAATTATAATCTGTTGATAATACCTATGTGCTTATTGAAGTGTGAAGTTTAAGCTGTTGGTTTTGGACAAGAAGAGGCTTCCAGATATTGGGGATATCTATACTTGGTTTACTGAATATATGGATATTTTGATTCATAAAAGCTGATTCTTTAAATTTTCGTTTTCTCCAGTGCTGTTCCGTGTCCAAAACTTTGGCTTCTGACCACTGCATATTATGTTGGTTGGTCCATACATGTTCCGCTATACCTGATCTCGAAGTTTCACCTCTTTGAGTATATTTCAGATGTTCTTTAACTCGTACGGGAAAAGGTATTTTTGTTTCTCCAATGTACGATTCGCCATACTCGCAAGGGATTTGATAGATACAATTTTTTGTGTTTTTATTACGGGGGAGTTTTACTTTTGTAAGAAAGCTTCTAAGCGTATAAAGCTACCCATATATTTAGTAAACCAAGTATAGATATACTGGTATGACCAAGTATAGATATACTAAATATATGGGTAGCTTTATACGCTTAGAAGCTTTCTTACAAAAGTAAAACTCCCCCGTAATAAAAACACAAAAAATTGTATCTATCAAATCCCTTGCAAGTGTGGCGAATCGTACATTGGAGAAACAAAAATACCTTTTCCCGTACGAGTTAAAGAACATCTGAAACATACTCAAAGAGGTGAAACGTTGAGATCAGGTATAGCGGAACATGTATGGACCAACCAACATAATATACAGTGGTCAGAAGCCAAAGTTTTGGACACGGAATAGCACTGTAGAAAACGAAAATTTAAAGAAGCAGCTTTCATGAATCAAAATATCCATATATTTAGTAAACCAAGTATAGATATCCCTAATATCTGGAAGCCTCTTCTTGTCCAAAACCAACAGCTCAAACTTCACACTCCAATAAGCACGTAGGCGGAGTCATTAAGCTTCACTGACAATGGATAGTATTTAAGCCTTAGAATTATAATTTATAGTTTACACTTGAAAACGGTTAGAGAGACTAACTAACCGAAACGTTGTGTTAAGTAACAAAATAAAGACAATGGAAGTCCGACAAGCTTTTTTTTTTTGATACTCGTAGTTGAGAAATTGTTTATAAAAATTTATCTTTTATTACTACTATTTAATTTGGTGAGACAGCAATGCGACTAATTGTTATTGAAAAAAAATATTTACAAAACTTTTCTAGAACTCCAAAATATCTAGTAAAATGATAAAAAAATTTATGATTGAAAATGGAAATTAGTCACCTGTTCTAATCGATTTTTTTCGTGCACTGAGAAAATCTCCAACAAAAACATTTTTACTGATTTTTGGCTATCACCGCTAAAATATTTGACAAAGTTGCAAATTAACTTCTTTGTAGCAGCAAAATAAGGTTTACTGATGTCTTTTTATTGATTTTGATAGTTACTTTGCTGTCGATAACAGATATTTCGATAAATATTTCACAATAGCAAAATACATAATTATTGCATCAGCAAAAAAGTTTGTTAAAAGAATTTTATTGTTACTTGCCTTGAGGAAAAAATTTGCTGCTCTGACACTCAAAAGTCTTAGAATCCTTATTCCTTACTGTGTCGCCATTCGGTTTCTTTAAAAGCCAATTTCGAGTATTCGCGGCATATCCCAGTTAACTGTTGACAGTCAAAGGGAGGGTATCTCCGCACGGTAGGATATAAACTAACGGTCGTAAAGGCGTAGGGCTGAATAATACAGACATAAGTTTTGCATTTTTCATTTTGCAAGACCTGCTCGAGAATGTCTGTATGCAGTATTTCCAGGCAGATGGAATGGTAGAAGGGGACCCTTCGAATGGTCACCCAGATCTAGAAATTTCACTCCTTCGAACTACTTTTTAAGGGGGTACTTAAAAAACAGAGTTTTAAGGATGAAACCGGCAAATGTTGAGAAGTTAAAAGCATGAATAAGACAGTGAGTGCTGGTTAATTTCTTCCGAACGAATTAGGAATGTTCAAATAGTGAATGGTCAACATTTTGAGCACTTATTGACAAAAAAGTATTAAAGATAGATAGAAAGTTTTTATTTTTGAAAAATTAATGTTTGTTCGTTTAATATATCTTATAAATGAGAAGGGAAAAAAAATTAAAGTACTCACACTATATGTAAACACATAGAAAATTTATCTAATTGTAATTTTGACTACGAATTCTTTTCTGTCCACCACCACCACCACCACCACCAGTCTTCACCACTCACCTGCTGCTCGTATTGTGCCGAGTATGAGGCCTTTCAATTGTTTTGTACTTTGAATAGTCGATGGAGGTTTTGGGGGAGACAGTCTTTATTTTAGGGAGGTAATCTCCTATATCGAATATCTGGATGTTGGAGAGGTTTTGGCTTTGACCGCCTGGTGAGTTTTGAATATTTTCTAAAAAGATTGTAATTAAAAAAATTATATTTGTATACCGGGTGTCCACGGAAGGTGGCTCGCCCTTCTAACTTTTTTGTTTTTCAAGATAATGAAATAAAATTCGGGGGATTTGTATACGACATAAAACTGCATTTTTTGACAGGTGACTCAACATTATGGAACTTCCGGTTAAACCGGAAGTGACATAAACTTTCGATTTTTAAATGGGACACCTGGTATATTATAACTTTTTTTGACTCCATATGACATTCCAAATACAACGATGTGTCACTTGTCACTTTTTGTCACCAAGAAAATATTTTATTTCCAAATTTATTGTTTTATCTAAAAGGCTATGAATACCTTAAAATCACTTATTTCAGTTCTTTAATCTTGGGAAAAATACAACTTTACTATTTTTGGTCCAATGCTATGTGCTATGTACATTTACATTTCCGTGTCCGGTCAAACACAATATTTCCAAAAATCTGCAGCTGCCATTGCTTTTCTATTTGCGTCGTGGATATCCCGCCAGGTACACGGCTCGTCAAGCCCCGGGCAGACCAATAGGTGACTCGGGTCCTGCTCCTGGCCGCACTCGCACAGGGTGTTTTGGTCGGCTGGCAGAAGACCCCATTTTTGCAGGTTGGTCTTGCATCTCGGCACTCCAGTTCTCAGCCGGTTGAGTGTTCGCCAGACTGCAAACGGCAGGTTGCTGCCCGAGGCGAGCTCCTCTCTCGGATCGATCTCCGGTGCGATAAGCTCGCTTTTCCACTGGGTGATACGGTTTGCCTCCAGCGATCCCTCGAGCGCCCGTGTCCGCGACAGGAAACTCCTCCTGGATCTGAGACGCCCCGCTGCTTTTTGATGTCCATACAGTGGGTGGCGGGGGTCCGTTTCCTGTTTTGTCCTTTCCGTGTCTGCCGCGACCCTTCTACGTATGTGTGGGGGAGCTATCCCCGCAATTGGATAGATCTTATGCACTGGTGTTGGTCTCAAGCACCCTGTCACTATCCGCACGGATTCATTCACTGCGACGTCAACCTGCTTAGCGTGTGCGGAGGCGCCCCAAACAGGAGAAGCATACTCTGCCGCCGACACGCACAGCGCCATTGCCGATGTCCTAAGTGTAGGTGGTTGTGCTCCCCAGGTTTTGTTTGTCAGCTTGCGCAGGATGTTATTGCGCGCGCATACTTTCCCTTTGGTGTTCGCACAGTGCTGCTTAAAGGTCAGTGTTCGGTCAAGCGTGACGCCCAGGTATTTTGGTGTTTGGCAGTGTTTGAGCTTTTTGTCTCGCCATGTGATATCCAGTTCCCTCCAAGCTTTGCGGTTGTTTAGATGGAATGCGCACACTTGTGTCTTGCTCGGATTGGGTTTCAATTGGTTCTTCTCATAATACTCGGAGAGTTCCTCCAGGGCATTTGTCAGTTTCTCCTCGACCTCCGCGAAACTGGACCCTTGTGCTGCCATGGCTGTGTCGTCGGCGTAGATGAATTGCCTTGTCTGGTGTGGAATAGGTTGGTCGTTGGTGTAGACGTTGTATAGTGCCGGCGACAGCACACTTCCCTGTGGCAGGCCATTCTTCTGGACCCTCCATCGACTGTTCTTTCCCTGGAGTGACACGAAAAACCTTCTGTTCTGGAGCATGGTTCCAATGATTGTTGTAAGTTTATGGTCCTTTGTGGTCTCATACACTTTCTTCAGTAGTTTCCTGTGATTTACTGTACACAGGGGTACACAGAAGGAGCCTCCCCGAAGATTGCGATTTCGATGAGAATCGCAATCGGGCGTACCCCGGGAACGTTGATATATCAACGGCTGATCCTTCTAAACACCGGCAAACACAGGATGTGCTATGTAAAATTTAATCTTTAAAGTTTTATAACTCATTTTTTTTAAATGGCAACATGGTGGCTCGTCGGGTTAAGAAAAAAGAGGATTTTATTACGATTATTTTGATACCATACACTATCAGGTTTTAGAAAAGCTGCCATTAAAAAACTTTAAAAAGTTAACTTAGAACTTTCCTAAAATGAAGCATCTTTCGAGAATAAATTTAGATTTAAATGCATCAAGTAGCCTGTGACCAGCAAAACTGATAAAACAAAATCATGCCTTGAAGAAAATTGAAATGCCAACAGCTTTTGCCAAAGTAAATTAGTTTGTTGTTTAAAAAGCATGGAAAATAATAGTTTTACAAGGAGTGAAAAAGTTGATATGTTATTATTGTCAGGATCATTTCGCATTTTCGGAACCAGTTTTGGGTACCTAATACTGCCGGGTTGGATGACGATGACGCCCATTAAAATATCGTTATGCGTAAAGTCGTGCAGCATCGGTTGAATTATTTCTAGATTCTCCAAACACTAATAACATATCAACTTTTTCACTCATTGTTAAACTATTATTTTCCATGCTTTGGCAAAAACTGTTGGCATTTCAATTTTCTTCAAAGCATGATTTTGTTTTATCAGTTTTGCTGGTCACAGGCTAGTTGATGCATTTAAATCTAAATTTATTCTCAAAAGTTGCTTCATTTTAGGAAAGTTCTAAGTTAACTTTTTAAAGTTTTTTAATGGCAGCTTTTCTAAAACCTAATAGTGTATGGTGTCAAAATAATCGTAAGAAAATCCTCTTTTTACTTAACCCGACGAACCACCATGTTGCCGAATAATACAACGTTAAAGATTAAATTTTACATAGCACATAGCATTGGATCAAAAATAGTAACATTGTATTTTTCCCAAGATTAAAGAACTGAAATAAGTGATTTTAAGGTATTCATAGCCTTCTAGATAAAACAATAAATTTGGAAAAAAAATATTTTCTTGGTGACAAAAAGTGACAAGTGACACATCGTTGTATTAACAATGTCATATGGAGTCAAAAAAAGTGAAAATATACCAGGTGTCCCATTTAAAAATCGAAAGTTTATGTCACTTCCGGTTAAACCGGAAGTTCCATAATATTAAGTCACCTGTCAAAAAATGCAGTTTTATGTCGTATACAAATCCCCCGAATTTTATTTCGTTATCTTGAAAAACAAAAAAGTTAGAGGGGCGAGCCACCTTCCGTGGACACCCGGTATATTACTTTGGAAATAGTTTTCTAAACTATTTAAAACTGGTTTCGATCCACCACATCAGAGAGAGCCTTTTTGAGAGACATACTGCCAAATTGCCATCCTTAAATATACACAAATTCCAATATTATATGTATATTCATATTCTTATAATATATTGCCGCGGTAGGAAGATATTCAAGAAATAATGACTCTGACCGGTTTATAGACATTTTTCCTTAGATCCGTATAGCTTATCTCGTGCGGAAAGAAAAGTTACGTTTTATAGGTGAAAAATACAATTGTACGCACAGCTCGCCAGTCACATTCCTTGCCACCCTACAGGTATGGGCATGCGCACAACCCTCTTGTTATTAGGTTTTCATTGTTTAGCGACCGATATTCAGAAAATACTAGTGATATATACAGTATGTCCACGGATGGGGTTAACAAGAGGACAAATGGACTAAAAATTGAAAGATACGAAAAAAAGTCATACTTAACAAACGCTTTTGCTTTTTTATACAGGGTGGGTAAAAACTGCAAAAATGTTATTTTGCTTAAGAGTAAACATACTTTATTTTGAAAGATATGAAAAAAATCCACTTTTAATGAATGTGTTTTCTACACAACAAACCGAAGTAGAACCATTCATTAAAAGGGAAGTATGTAAAATTTATTTCCCGAAAAGTATTCGCTGACTGGCGAACCTAGTTAAAATAATAATAAAATAATAATGCCACTTAAGGTGATAGGTACTTGTTGTCAATGTCTTTATTTAATGAAGTTATTATTTAAGTAGAAATGCTATCTACTGAACAAAGAGTTTTTATAATACAATGTTATGGGAATGGTCAAGTTTCATACCGCTACGTCATGGAAGAATTTACCGAGAAATTTGTAGGAATCATAATGACTAGGATGACAATCTGCAAGGTTATAAAAAAGTTCAAGAGAGCTGGTTCGGTTTTGGATATCAAAAAAAAAAAGAAGAAATACGACCCTGATGATGCTGATGATGCTGCTACAGTCTTAGTTCTTCAATCTGTTGAAGAAAATCCTATTACGTCCCTTAGAAATCGTGTTACTCAGTCGGAAGTTGTGAAAAAAAGTCAAATTCAGAAGATCCTTAAAGCAAATAAATTGTATCCGTATAAACCGCGCTTTAATCAAAGATTGGAAGAAGGAGATGACGTGAAACGACTTGATTTTTGCTTGTGGATATGAGACAGCATTTTAAGTAGAAATGTTGATTTTTATAAATGTATCATGTTTTCTGATGAAAGTACATTTTCTACCAATGGAACCGTTGCAACCCAGCACGTTAGGTAGTGGTCTTAAGAAAATCCCAAATTCAGAATTATGACGAGAAGACAATATTTTACAAAAGTAAACGTGTGGTGCGCGATATCCATCCATCCATGGCATCATAGGGCCATATTTTTTTGATAACACGTGCAATAGATTATCATATTTAGAAATTTTCGACAAAATATGTATTTTCAGCAAGATGGTTGTCCAGCCTACTTTGCTCGTGAGGTTAGAGAATGGCTTGACCGCAGATTTGGTCCAAGGTGGATTGGCAGGAATGACCCAGTTTTGTGGCCCCCAAGAAGTCCCGACTTAACCTTGTCGGATATGTTTTTATGGGGCCGTTTAAAACAAATTGTTTTTGCTACCAAATGATATTGAAGTGCTGAACGGCAGAATTATCCAGGATGTCCAATCCATAACTCAGGAAGAAATCAGAAATTCTTTCACTTATTTGAGAAAGCAATTAGAAAAATGTGTCGAGTATGCATGGGGGTGGAGTTTTTGAATTATGAAATCGTTATCGTATTCTTTTCATGTTAATAAAAATGTTGGTATTATTATTATAATAACTTTATTAAAACTTATTATTATTATTATTATTATTATTACTTCAGTAAAAACGTTTATAAAGATTGGATTTTTTTCGTATCTTTCAAAATAAAGTATGTTTACCCATAAGCAAAGTAACATTTTTGCCGTTTTTACCCACCATGTATAAAAAAATTGAAGTTTCTTATGATGAATCGTATTTTCTAGATAAGCAAAAATGTTTATTAAGAGTGCCTTTTTTTCGTATCTTTCAATTTTTAGTCCATTTGTCCTCTTGTAAACCCCATCCGTGGACATACTGTATATGAGATAAATTTAAAAAAAAACATTATGTTTTTTTTCAAAAAACGTGTTTTTTTTAGAAAAAAAAACAATGCGGTTTGTTTTTTTCAGAAATGTTGTTTTTTTTCAGAATCATTGTTTTTGCTTTATAGAAAAGAGTAAACTTTTTTTTAATGTAATAATTTTATAAAATATAATAATGTAATCTCTATTCTATTCTCTATTTATTAATAAAGGTACATATTTATTTTATTACCTATTTACAATGCTGGAATACTTAACCTTAACAGTAGGTGTCGCTGTCGTATGATGATTTTTAATAATTTTATTAGAGATATAAAATCTCCCATTTTTCTTGTGTATTTTCAAGAGTTTTGGTCCAACCGGGCACAACGCACAACCAATAAATATGTTTATTTATTTTTTCATAAAAAACAAAAAAATAATTTCTTTTTTAATTAATATGAATTTTTTTTTAATTTGAAAAATAAACAATGTTTTTTGTTTTGTTTTTTTTTTCAGGAAAAAAAACGTTTTTTTACATCACTAGAAAATACACTACGGCTCGGAGCCATTTTTGTTGTTGTGTTTTACGTTTTCTCTGTGGTTTTAATTTTTTTAAAATTTTAATACATTCATGTGAAGTTAGCAATGTTTAATCAGCAACGATCTTTTTTGGGGTACGTGTCAATTCCGCCTGTAGCGTTTGTAAACGAATTTTAAATTTTTTAGTGGTTCTTTGAGATTCTACCATTTGGATTTATCATCATTAGTAAACTACTCCATAGGGGTTAAATTACCTTCTATAGGCGAATTTCCCAAAGTCCATAGGAAAAAAATTTACAGGATAAAAACCTCGAAAAGTAGCGCCTGTTAACGAATTTTATTTTTTTTAGTGTCGAAGACTAAAGACGATAAATCTAAATGGTAGAATTTTAATATTCGCCACAAAAAAAAATTCGTTAACAAACACTACTTTTTAAAGTTTTTATCATTTAACTTTTTCCTCCGAGTTTTTGGAAATTTGTATATAGCAGGTAATTTACGGCTATGGAGTAGTTTACTAATGACGATAAATCCAAATGGTAAAATTTCAATCTTCGCCACTAAAAAAATTAAGTTTCGTTTCCAAACGCTACTTTTCGAAGTTTTTCTCCTGTAAATTTGTTCCTTCTGGTTTTTGGAAATTCACCATATAGCAGGTATTTTACCCCTATGGGATAGTTTACTAATGACGATGAATTCAAATGGAAGAATTTCAATCTTCTATACTTAAAAATTAAAATTCGTTTACAAACGCTACTGGCGGAATTGACACGTACCCCAAAAATTGCTACATAAACATTGCTAACTTCACACATATGAATTCTTTTTTTTGCTATTGTGGGTGTTAAATATTAAATGAATTTCTAGTTTTTGTGTAGTTTAGTGAATTGAATTTGTGTCTTAAGGGACTCGGATACAATTACTAGTAGACCCTTGCACGATTTTATTACGCCCAAATAGGGGTAAAATACCAGGTATTTCGTATTTTAAGTAAGTCTGAAGTAGTGATACTTCTGAGATGTAATTTTATTTTAAATTGAAGAAATAGTCCATACTTCAAGTGGAGTAATAGATTGGAAGGGAAAGAAAAATTCTAAAGGAGTACGCGCATTGAATCGACTCGGACCGGTCGACTCGGAAAAGAGCAGTCGGCAGTTTTTGATATTCATGTAATTAGATTAGACCCCGCGCACTGAGTCGGACCGGTCGACTCGGCTCGGTCGACTTGACCCCATGATGTTTGTTATTCCGACTGCTCTTTTCCAAGTCGACCGGTCCGAGTCGATTCAATGCGTGTACTCCTTTAGTCTTCCTCCACTAATATATTCAAAATAACTCTATTTAAAGATAACTCTACATGTTTCGAACATAGAAATGTTCATCTTCAGGAGAATTAAGATGTTATAAAAGAAGACTTAGAGTTTTTCTTTCCCTTTTAATTTTATTTTATAATGATCAATTTAAACATATACAGGGTGTTTGGGGAGGAAAGGGCAATATTTTGGGAATGTGTTCAGAGGGTGAAAATAGGAGAAATAAACCATATGTTTTAGTTCGATTCTCAACAATTTTTGAAATAATCGGTTCCAAAGTTTTTGTAAGTTAATTTTTATTTTAAAAGCGAATAATTGCAGTTACTGCAGTACAAACCAACTTAAAGAATATTTTCAAAAACCTCTCTATCAACTTCAATACATTTTTCGGCACGATTGTTAATCGCTCGGGTAACACGTTGGATTGAGTGGGTATTGTTTTTTATAAAAGCTGCAGCATTGAAAATTCTATCGAGGAGTGCTTCTCTTGTTTTCACTCGTGTTTCATATACTAGCGATTTTATCCATCCCCAAAAGCAATAATCAAGCGGGTCTAAGTATGGTGACCTCGGTTGCCTCTGCCAATCCAGCGATTAGGAGAACGATAATTCAAGAAATTTCGCACACGGAGACTAAAATGAGGTGGGGCTCCATCATGTTGGATGTACATTCGCTGTCGAACATTTAACGGAACATCATCCAAAATGTTTATCAAATGGTCTTCCAAAAATCGTAAATATCCTTCTCCAGTAAGACGCCCATCCATTTTAAATGGACCAAACAACTGGTCGTTGAGCATTCCACACCAGACATTTATACTGAATCGATGTTGAAAGTTTCGTTCAAATGTAGCATGAGGGTTTTCATCTGACCACCGATGTTCATTGTGGCAATTACTAATTCCATCACGAGTAAACTGAGCTTCGTCGCAAAATAAAATGTATTTGTGCAGACTTCGATTTTGATGGATCCATTCACAAAATTGTACCCTTGAAGCAGGATCACTATCTAGGAGATGTTGAACGGGTTGAACGTGAAAAGGTTTTAAACCATTTTTTCTAAGTGAATCCCATACGGCTAGATGTGATGGTATATGAAGTTCATTTGCAACCCGTCTCGTACTTATACCTGAGTTATCTGCGACAATATCCAGAACATTTTCTTTATTTTCCACATCTGGACCCTGCACTCTTTTGGAAGAATTCTCACGCTTGGGAACATTCCAGTTTACTAAACATTTGCAAATACTTTTTGAATAACTCTTCTATCAGGAACTCTTTGGTTTGGAAAACGACGTCGATATTCATTAACTGCGCGCATCGTACTACCGTTACAGTAACCATACACGAATATCATGTCGGCATACTCCCTGTGACTGAAGGTGTGGGGCATTGTAAGTATGAAAATCTTGGTTCAAGTCGATACGCTAAATATGAAGCTAACTGACAACTACTATGCATGTCAAAACTGTCAATCAAAATGTATCGGACGTTTAAAACTTAGGCCTCCTTCATTATTTCAATATAAAAAAATTCAGAACCGATTATTTCAGAAATGGTTGAGAATCGAACTGAAGCATATGGGTTTATTTCTCTTATTTTCACCCTTCGAACAGGTTCCCAAAATATTGCCCTTTCCTCCCTAAACATCCTGTATAACTAGACCTAGGCCGCACAAGCAAAATGTTTAAGCCCGTACCTATCTATTTTCCCATTCGTCAAATGATAATGTTGCAGTGCGCATGTTTAATCGTGTGCAGCTTTGTTTACATGCGCGAGGCAATAAACTTGCCACTTTCGTGATTATTGTTTGCTTATCTAAAGGTAAATGTGCATGGGTTCGCCCCCTTGGGTTTTTATATAGTGTAAATCGCTCTTTTTTTTCTGGCCAAAATCATTTTCCCTTTTTCCTGCATTCCCAGTTATTTGCGTTACAAGGCCGGAAAGATTTTTTTTCAAGTCAAAGCAGGCACGAGGGTAGTTCTAGAAATGCGTTGAAAGTTTAAAAAAATTCTTTCCGGATTTCTAAAACACAATATTATTTTTTATGAGCGACAAAATAATCCTTTTTAACGAAACGCAAATCTCAGAATTTGACACAAATTCAAAAAAGTGATAAATTTTTCTAACAGGCCTCCTTTTAATTGGATTTCTTCAAAATTCTGGATAAAGAGCGACCATGATGATCGGTGTATTTGGTAGTAAAACAAACCGCCAACGATTGTCTAGCTTTTTTCCGAACATGATTTGAAAAAATATGGAAGAAAACACGCGATTATATCAAAAAATAATTATCTTAAAATTGGTTTTAAATAATTAAGGGAAATACCTACTATTGTATGTATTTAACGAACTAAATATATTTGTCATTTAATTACATCTTATCTCTAAAAAATTCGATGAAAGCAAACACTTTTTACATGTCTTGAATTAAAGTTTGTAATAAAATACTTTAATTTAGAATAAAAGGTTAATACAGAGCAAAACATCACTCTTTTTTCAAAAAAAAAGGCTCGATGCGACGGTATTTTTTTCCAGCATTATTATCAAACGACGTAATGATAACTTCAAACGTATAATAGTATATTATTAACCAAGGTTTAGACAGCCATCATTATTGCCCGAGCGTCAAGTTTAAATCACGAGGAGCGGAGCGACGAGGGATTTAGGGCGCGAGGGCTATAGGCTGTCTAAACCGTGGTTAATATAATTTTTTTTCCACTACTAACACTTTTATTTTGTACAGTATTAATAAATTATAAAAAATATTAGGTAGGTATAAATATATATTTTAATCAAGTTACCTGCTTTGGCATATTGGCAAGATAATTTGTTCTCTTGTCAGTTGGCTTGGCGTCACCTTTCATGTTATTTATTGGGGAATTAACAAATCAAGTTACCGGGTTTTAAATAGATCGGTCAATAATGGATTTCAATGCATTATTATTGACCGTCGTCAATAGCAACTGAGAAGGGAGAGAAAAACGATTTCTGGCGTTAATTAATCGGTCAATAATGGCGATGTTATAGGTTAGTAGTGGAAAAAGACTATTATAGTACAGGAAATGAAGCATTTTGGCTCGCAATTTTTTCGTCCAGCATGGATTTACTTGAAATTTTAACAGAAGGTAGGTAATAGCCCAGGGATCAAAATCTATATCGAACCGAAGGGCGCCAAAGCCCTGGGGGTGGTTGCCACCCCATCTCGGGGGTGGGAATTTTTTTATTACATTTTAACTACAGAAATCGATCGAAAAAGTGAATCTTAGCAAAAGTGTTCTATACATTTTTTTCGTAAAACTAATATTTTTCAAGTAATTCGCGATTGAAAGTAACAATTTTTAGACGAAAAAATCGACGTTTTTAATGGGTTTTTCGCGAATAATTCGAAAATTATGCATTTTATCAAAAAAACTGTTGAGAGCAAAATTGTAGCTTTTAAAAAAACAAACAAAAATATTTTTTTATAATTTTTGTCAAATGCAAAATTTGATAAATTCAAAGTCCAATAACGGAAAAAGGCTGCATTTTAAAAAAAAACTCATGGAAACTTTTTAAAGTACGTAATTAGACCTTTCTTTTTAAAATAAATAAAGTCTCTAGCATGAAAATTGAGCGAGTTATGTTAAAAATAAGGTCAGTGCCTAATTTTTTCTACGAAAAAATCAATGAAAACAACCCCCTAACTACCCCCCTAATTAAAACTGATCTTCACCCTTCTGCAATTCTCTTTATAAATGTATTCTTAATACGTCCAAAAAGTTTGACCAATTTAAAATGCCTAATTTTTGAAAAATTGGAGCTTCAGTGAAAAACGAGTTTTCACAATTTCGAATTTTTCACCCTTTTTCTCAAAATAACTCCGAAAATACTGGAGATACTAAAAAAAGGTTAGAGTACTAAATTGTAGCTTTTTTAATGACGAACATTTTTCTGTGTGTAAATTTTCTGTACAGTGAACATTTGGCGAGATATAACCGTTTAAATCCTCTATTTACGAACGAGCACCACCTTTTTCGAGCCCTTTAAACTCACCCCATTTAAAACCCAAGGGATCTTAAGAGATTTAATTCATAGAGCCTTGTAGCTCTTGAAAAACCCTACAAAACCGTTTTTGAAAAAACTTTCTAGCATTAAAAATGAAGGAGATACGTTAAAAAAACCAATCAAAAAAATCTATTTTTTTCCGAAAAATTAATAGCTCACTTCGGAGCATAATAATCTACATAAGCGGTATATTTGGCAGTAGGCATTTGCATTAAGCTGTAACAAGGGTTGATTTTTAAGGGTTGAAAAATTATGAAATTGTATTTCAGAGTATAAGATAATCATTATTTAACTAATCCAAACCAAATTTCACCCTATCTTAAGGTTTACAATGTTATTTTATAATTTTTTACAATTAGGGGTTGTTTTCACCCCTAAGGAACAGTCAGCGCTCATCGGCATGATATAAAATATAAAGCAGAGGGTGAGTTTAGCCTAATCTCAAATTTTTATGCAAATCGATCCAAGGCGAAATCATTTTTTTAGAATTAATAATTTTTTTTTAGATTAAGCTCTAACAAGGGTTGCTTTTTAAGGGTTGAAACATGATGAAACTGTTTTCCAAAGCACGAAACAATCATTATTTAACTAATCGAAACCAAATCTTTCCCATATTCAGGTTTAAAATGTTATTTTATAATTTTTGACAATAAGGGGTAGTTTTCACCCCTAAAAAATGTTCAGCGCCCTTCGGTGTGATATAAATTTTGATCTGTGGGCTATTCCCTACCTTCTGTTAAAATTTCAAGTAAATCCATGCTGTACGAAAAAATTGCGAGGTTTTACCTTTTTTTGAGCTTCATTTCCTGTTCTATTAAGCGCATAAAAAATAAAGCAGACCCATCCAATACAAATAATTATTTACGTAAGCGAACCTAAACAACAGACAGCAGGCCTAAACAAACTCTAAACTTTGAGGGTCTATAATTTACATAGGGTATTTGGAATTCTTCCCGATTTTGTATAAATTATACAGTGCGTTAGAATCTTAATATCGAAGTGAATTATTTAGTTCCATGTAAGAAAATAGTTGCTGTTCTGCTAGCATCCTTCGAGGTTGATGATACCAAAATATCAAATAAAAAATTTGTAAAAACAATTTGGAACCTTTTACTGGTCTGTAATACTTTCGATGTAATGGACACAAGTAAGTATGTTCAATGACCGCTGACATTTACGTCATATTCTAGATATTTGCGGCACGTCGTAAATTATTACAGTCAGTTTGACTTATACCGGTGGTAAAGGTTATGATTTTTCTTAAACTTGATTTACATAAAGAAGGATGCCTGTGAACAAGTAAAATACAAGCGCGTTTTTTCAAATTTTTAATTATTATTTTTATACTGTTTTTGAAATCAGAAATAAGTAGTTTGTTTATGGTAAAAGATATCATAGGATGAAACAATTTGTTTTTAAAAATCAGTATGAAATTTTTAAATAATTTAAATGAAAAATAAATAGAACTCATTTATAAAATTAAAAATTGAATCCTATATTTTTTGTCTAGTGAATCTCAGTCTATTAATTTTGTTTCAAATATTTTCATCTTATCTATAAAATCATATAGAAGAAAACATAATAAAAATAAAATGGCAATACAACAAAATACAGTTTTTTAATAATTAAAATAAATCATCTCCGCAAGGATCATCATCATCACATTCGTCCAAGTTAATAATAAGGGGAAGAGTGTCTGAAGCATCGATAAATCTTTCTTACATTTATCATTTTATTAGTGTCTGTTACATATTTTTTCATTTTTTCACTGTTAAATTTTCAATGGCTTCATTCCACAGACCGGAAACTACGTCATTTGTTACAGGATACATAGAACATATTTTTGCATTATAATAGCGCTTACATCCCGACCAAACCATTTCACTACTATTAAAATGGCAATGATATGGAGGAAGTCGTTGCAAATGGTGAAACCGGTATTTGTCTTTGTTCTAACCATGTAATTTGAAATTTTTTCAATTAGCCTGGAACAATAGATGGCGTTATCCATGATAATAAGTGACGGTTCTTCCAAGTTTGATAACAATTTTTCTTCGAACCATTTCTTAAAGTTTTCGAATCATGATAATCTCCAGATTTAAAGCCAGACTTGAATATCAAACTTACGCTATACACAGATCAATTTTCTGGACCAGAATGTAGAATAATATACCCTCTGATGATTTTTTTAACTGGAAGAGACTCATATCTTGCCAACTTCGCCTAAAAGCCCCTCTTCTGTACATCTAGGTTTTATCCAGAAAAACAGGTCTTAAGGGAAATTGAGAGTTGTCGTTATTCTTAAATTCTCTTAAAAATTCTACTCGTTTTTGGGTTTGTTCGCCTCTTTGATGTGGTACATTTACGCCATTTAAATTTAAATTTTTTAAACGGTCCGCTAATGAACCAGTTGATATTTCAACACCATCAATGATTTTAAGGTTTAGTTGTATTGAGCGAATGGTAACGTGTTCACCTGCTCTATAGATGTCATAAATACGTTGTCTTTTGGTATGTTCATGAATTTCGTGAAGTTGTCGACTATGACATGACAAAATAGCTACAATATTGCGATTCTTCAAAATACATCCTTTTCTATCCAACAATTTTTTTGTAGTTTTTCACACCTTTCAACCTATAAAAGGTCACTGATAAGTGCTCTTAAGGTCTTAGGGCTGCCTAACAGATCCTACAATTGACATTGGACGCCCAAGGTTTACCTTGTCACTCTGTTTTTAAACTAGGCCTAATTAATTTACATTTTATACAAACTCTTTTCTTTTTAATAATTATGCACAAACGTAACAAAAATTATTAAGTTTATTTTTATAGCATCTCCTACGCATTTTTTACAAAGAGGGGAAACTAACTTACTGATCTGTATTGCTTTTCTATGGATATGCAAAAAATATCAATTTCGCCCAAGCATTTTCCTGCCAAAGAATTAATTTTTTTGCACTGGCAAGGGTTTAAAAAAATAGTAAATCGGGATCAACTTTTATTTATTTTTGCAAAAGAGAATGACATTTTTCGACAATAAGCTGGTACTAAAAATTTTACATAGATATGGTAAAAAATTACACGGAATACAAGAGCATTAAATGACTTTACTTCCGGTCTCTGTATTTTTGATGCGACACTCTCTAAAAACATATATGACATACCATTGCTGTCAAACTGGTACAAAAACGTTATCTATATGGTAGTATACGAGGTAAAGATGCTAAAATGCTCTGCAGAATTCTGTTTTTGGAAACTTTTTCTGTTTTTTTTTTACATGATATTTGTATATAGATCATTAGAAGAATAAAGCCATTGTGTTCTGTCAAATAATAAATTATTTTTATTGTTTGCCAATAGGAAGCGGTAGAACCGTTGAAACTATTGCATCAATTATTTTAGAAGGTATCACATGCATAATTTTCAAGTAAGGTCCTGGAATTCATACTACCTTATAAAAATTCAATAGACCAGAATTGACAGAATGTCACGTGACTTGAAATCCATCTTGCGGGACGAATTACATTTTTTTTTATCTGTACTAAATTTATACGAAAGCGACTACGACTAAGACTACTAAATTATAATGCTACAAGTAAGCACAAGCTCTATACGTTTTTAAAGAAAGGATAGTGAAGGCGGCTGTGTACACCTCAGGGATAAATTAAGGAAACTTTTGTGTTAGGTGAAAAAAAATGTATTTTAATGGAATAGCGTTTTTGGCTTATCTGCCATCCAAGGTTAGGTTAGAGTGGCAGACCTCTGGCATAGACCAAACAGTCACACGTAGTCATGTAAGGACCGTTTTGATACCACACGTGTTCCGCGGAACCTATCCGCATCAGCTTCCTGATGGTTAACGCGACGTGACGTGGATCGTAAAAGAATCTTGACAGTTCATTCAAACCAGCTACTGCTGTTAATAAACTTAGTAAGTCGGCCCATTTGCAGGCCGCTCACTTCCTCTAGATCATTAAAGAATGGTTCGCCCAGGGCATTGAACCTTCTTCTAGCGACGCCGGGGCATTCACACAAGAAATGCTGAATACTTTTCTCCTCTTCTTCATCTCTGCAACTTCTACAGAAGTCGTTAGTTGGTATTTGCATTCATTCAGCGTGTCTACCGAACAGGCAATGTTCGGTGACTACGGCAGTGATGTTTCTTAGGTCCTCCCGACTGTGTTGTAATAGCACTGCGGTTTTCCTGCCCTCAAGTAGGGGCCACAATTGCCTGGAGATGCTACAAGTTGCCAGCCCTGTCCATCTGCTTTTTGCAAGTTGTTTAGCTATCCGATTTATATCCTCTTTGATTGATCCCAGTGGTCTAGTCACAGTATTCTCTGCTAGTTCGGCAGACATGCTTGCGTCCTCCCTGGCGAGCGCATCAGCAGTCTCGTTGCCATGTATATCGCTGTGTCTAGGAACCCAACACAAGGTGATTCGATGTTGAGCACCAAGTGTGCACAGATTGTTGAGGGACCTTTTTTGGTGGTACACCCAGTACATTTATTACACATAATACAAAAGTTTCCTTCATCTATATTTTTTTGTGTAAGATTTCAGTTTTTTACAAAATCAACCAAACCATCGATATAAGCAGTCTCAATTTATACAGCGAAAGAAAAATTTACTCACTTTGAATAAATTGATAAACAGTATTATTTTGAAATCTTTCTCTAATTTTTTCTTTGGCTATGTCGAGCGGCGTCATGTATCGTAGTTTCGGAAAAATTCTCTCTACGATTTGTTTTTTAAAAAAGTTAGTGGGTGTCTTTGGTATGGGGGAACTTATTGGCGTTTGGATTTTGGGCAGATAGTCTCCTATGTTAAAGATTTGTAAGTCTGTTTGTCTGACAGTACGTCGGTGGGGTCGTTGAGAAGGACTACCTAAAAATTATGGTGGGTCAAGGAAAATTCTTACGTATGGTGGGTTTTATGGCCTTGTCTATTTCATAATATTGATTAAAATGCAAAGAAACTTTTGCCGGCAAATGGTGCAAATTCTATTTTTTTTGTTTTACAAAAGATACATATGAACCTGAAGATAATTATTCGTTTTTTATTCTATAGGGTGTTTAAAAAAGGATAAAATCCTGCCCAGTCAAAAGGCGTTGCCAATTTTAAAGATAAAAAAATATATTTTTAGATATTTATATTAAAATAAAAAATATAAGCAAAATACCTTGTAAACGATAGACCCAACGGTTCATTGATAAAACGCCTGAGAAGCGGATCTGTTTCTGTTTAAAATGTTCTTGAAAAGTAGTAGTGGGTGGAAGAGATACCTAACTCATTAATGGCAACACTGTCAATGCTTGAAGTTTAGTGTCAGTCTCGCAGACAGGGATCGGCACACGAACGAAAAAATCGATATCTAACAACGATGACAACATCAAATGTAGATACCGACGTTGGAAAAACGACGAATAAAAAACATCGACAATCGTCAATATAGGTTAATATCAAAAAACTTCGGTTAATATCGAAAAACTTCGGTTAGTGTCGAGAAACAATGGTTAGTGTTGAAAGACGTCGGTTATTGTCAAAAAACATCAAGGATCGTCTCGAAAAACATCAACCTACTCACATAAATATTAAAACATAACCATACTATGTGTTAAAAAAATTATTTTTTTCATCCTTTCTATAATTTTTCTTAAACTAAATTAATTAACTTCGATTTTGGCCTCACATTGTGCCTCCCGACTGCTTCAATAAGATATAATATTAAGCGCAACTTGTGGCATATACAACCCACCTTTGATTCCAGTAAAATTTCTGAGGTTTCTCAAGAGTAGTGATGGGTAGTTCGCAAACGAACTAGTTCTCAAGTTTAGAATGAACTAGTTCGCTGCGAACTATTAAAGGATCGGATTATTCGACCAACCTCGATCGGTCCATGCGAGGATCGGTCGCGAGTCGCGAGAAAAACCTTGTCTGCGAACTAGGAAAGAAGTCAAGAATTATTAAAGATTTCGAAGTTGAGAAACTATGTAATATAAGAGAATCTAAGTAAGGGACGACACGATGCTGTCGCCAGCCTGATTGATTACACGTTTTACTTTTTAGTTGCTAGTTTATTCGCAAAATGTTCCTAAACTTTAATGCTTTAATGGAAATTTTTTCCATTTTAAAAAAAAATTAGGAGACTTGTTTTTTGAATATTTTACTTCGCCTGATCACTCTTGGTTATGGTCAGATTAGTTTAATGTTATATACATAAGATATGGACTATGGTATTTAATTTCGTTGCACCCTTTATCTTAAAATCTCCATACCTTCCTCTTCCTCCTCCTCTTCCTCTTTCCCATCTTCTTCTTCAATTTCAGGCTCTGGAGTAGTGGACTTAATCTTACTCTTACTTTCTTTGGGATCGTCGATATACTTATAATTAGTATCACTTTTGACTTTGGACAGAATGCTTAAAAATTCTGGTGGATTTGTACTTCTGGGATCAATCATTGTTACAGTCTCCGGAGTAGTTGATTTGCTACCTAAAACAAATCCCAATATTATGTAATAGCTGCTTGCGGGCCTACATCAAACGTTACCATAACCTAACCATTGAGACAGTGATGTAGGTACTAATTAGATAACTTAGACTGTGCGTAAACTATTTCTGCAAGAGTCATCCCAGGTAGCAAATACACGTCATTTACACGCAGAAAAGACGTACCCATTCTCGTCGAAGTCACCAAAAAAGTGACGGGCAATCAACGTTTATATGACGGCAATATGTCACAGCGAATTGACGTCATTTCGGACACGTTAATAAGACGTATATTGTTCACCTCAAAAAGACCTATTTCAGAGTATGGATAGCATGGTTAATTATTGGTTTTAACCGTGTCAAAGTAATAAATGCTGACATTTTCTCTCCGATTGCAGGGTGTTCAGCGTTCTTTACTTCATTAAATTCAAAAATAATGACACCTGAATCGAAGGCAAGCTATTCAAATTTTGACATGGTTGAAACTCGAGCTTCCATTCTAGGATGTTTAATAAATTAAACACATAAATAATCTGTAAAAACAACAGTTTTTTTTTTAATTTTGTTTCCAAATTTTTACTACACTAATGACCTCAAAATCAGATTACATAACTATGCCATCATTACGGTTATGATACAAAGAAATTAAAACACTTATAAAACCGAAAACACCAATTATTAAAACACAAAAGAAACGAATAAACAAAATGCCGCGCATGCCACCAAACTAAAGCGGTAAATGAGACAAACGTCTACGTGGGTGACAAGCGTGGGCGAGGGCAATGTCAATTGTCAATTTTTAGCGGGAAAGTCAAATATTTAGAAATTAGTTATTTGTCATGGTATACTGTTATTTGTATACCTGCATCGCTAATACTGAACATTTGTGTTTGTGCATATATATGATACGTGCACCTTTTTTGCGATTGTCCTTTTTAGGACGACAAGTAAATTAAATTTTATAGCATTCGACTAATTACAAAAATATGTCTTAAAGTTATCCTATAAAATATTCTAAAATACTTATGTATATTTTTGTTTGATATCTCCATATTATTTATCGTTCAATATATAGGTACCTATTTACAATATTTACGATGATCAATCTGATATTTTTTTCCTATATACCTATATGTAGATATACTTATTTCAGTTAAATTTACGTATATTAGTAAGTCATTTCACCGTCATCAACCTTTTATAGAAATAAATTAGGGACGTTATAATGACGTGATATATACGAACTATTTCAACATCTCTAAAATAGGTATCAAATTCGACGTGTAAATGACGTCACTTAAGACCCGTGATAATTTTCGACCAAATATCACCACATATCGACGTCAAAATCAGGTGAATTCACGTGATTCTGCTACCTGGGATTGAAGTCACAATCACAGTAGTCTGGTTATTATTTAATTACACTAGTTTACAGCCCATTTGCGACTGTAATGTAAAAGGTAGTTTTTTGTAAATTTTTGGTCTCCAAATACGAAAATGATCGTAAAAACTTCTTAACACGTAAGATTTTTAAGGTATGATTTTTTTCAGCAAAAATTGTTGATTATTTTAATCACCTTATTTTAAAAAACAATTTATTATATACCGAAGTACAACGTTGCCAAATTTGCGTTTTCCCTAAGTTAGGAAAATTGTGCACAATCTGGCAACACCGCGTGGGAGTCTAAGGATGACACCTCAACCACGAAGCCTTATCCCCTGTATTAGTTTACTGTATAAGAGAATTAAATAAATAAAAAACTTACTTGGATCTGGTGTGGTAGGATCCGGTATGAATTCGTAGGCAGGATTGTTTTTAAGTTTCACTACAAAATCAAGTAAACCTTGACCTGCGGGAGGTGGTGTAGCAGTAGCTAACAATGGTTTAGTAGTAACTTTTTTAGGGGTTGGATGAGTAGCATCATCAGCTGTTTCTAGATATATTCCCGGTGTATCCTACAAATAAAACGTCTGCACTGTAAAATTATACATAATATGTATTACTTGTAACTTAAATAAGGAAAAATATTTTGGGTTGTTGTCTAAACATTCAGAATATGTCATTAAGAGAAAAAAACGACAAACAGTTTTGCCCGTCATTATAACTTTAACCATGACTTTAACAGACTGTCTTTATATTATATACAGGGTGTGTTCCTTAATGACGTGCTAATATTTTAGTGTGTGATTCCTTAAGACATTTTATGAAGCAGTTCATATAAACATAATATGTCCTAAACGGCTTAAATTTTTTGCTAAAGAGTGTTGAATTTTTTTTTCGATAACTTAAATGGAAATGGAATGGAATGGAAGACAAGCTTAGACACAGAAAAAAATACTCGAGATGCCATTTAAGTTGACGCACTTTTTCCGTACTGGCCAAGACAGCTCTTACGGAGGTCAGTGTTTTCACTTATTTTAAACATATTAATGCACAACACGATAAGAACACCCCCAAAAACCATAAGAGACCCTTAAAAAAATCAGGAAGCACACATAAAATTTGGGTATCATACCAAGCTATTAAAAAAATTATAAGTACCTACCGGTATTTCGTCATATTCCTCCTCTTCTTCTTCGCTCTCTTTTTCTTCCTTGGGTTTATTATGATAAACTATTTTGCCAGTCTTCTCGTCATAGTGGTAGTTCTTTGGTCTATGGGGAATGTAATCGTCAGTGTCGTCATAATACGGTGTAGTTGTTTCTCTTTGTAACCCCTCACTTTGGCTTCCTATAATTAAATTACAATTTTTGCTTATAATGGTGTTATTTAAATAATATATTAGGTATAAATGTTACCCAATATTAAATACCCAAATTCGAGTCTCATCATGGGGAACTAGGAAACTATAAAAGAAACAGCATCGGTCAAATCATGGCAAGATTGCGGAATTTTGTTCCCAGTAATATCGTCAAAAAAATCTGAGTTACCTACCTTTTTAGTTTTTGAAATTAAAAAAAAAACTAAATTTTTTAGATTTTGTTTTTTAATTTGTTTATTTATTTTTATTTTTATTTATTCCAAATAAAATCCCATAAACATTGGTTTATGCGGGATTCTCTACTAGTAACAACATTTAAAAATATAATTGTTAAATACAATAACTAATTAAAATACAAGGTAAGTCAAAATAATACTTCAAATGTTAATATTCAATAAAAATATTTAAATAGGTATGTATAAAGTTATTCAATTCTTATTTCTTTTCATAAAATAATATAACTAATAATATCGTTTAGATATCATTTATAAATAATTTTGAAAATAATAATTAATCATAAAATAAGTGCACGTTTAAATATTTTTCAGTTTAAAATTTATCCTCCCGTTTTTTACGTAATTTCTTAGTTATCATTTTAAAACGTTTTATATTTCAAAATTTTAATTCTTGGGGTATTTTGTTGCAAAATTTCATACCTTGATAATAAATAAAGTTCTGACCTGCCCTAGTGTGTATTAAAGGTAAATCAATATTGAAAACAGTTCTAGTTAAATAATCATGTACGTCACGTCTGTAATTTTATTAAACTTTATATTTGAAATTTTTTATTTTTTATTATATTTATTTTTTGATATAATTTTGTGAAAAAAACAATATTTTGCATTAAGTTAATATCGTTAATTGACATAATATTAAAATTTTTATTTTAAAGTTTAGTTGAATATTGTTTATCCAAGCAATATATACTTAAATTGCTTTATTTTGTAAAACTTGTAGGGGATTAAGAAAATTTAAAAAAGTTGATCAAAAATTTAATTTTATTTGATTGTTTTAAATGCCCGACTTTTAATTTTAAGTCACTTCTGTATAAATTGGGTTTATTTCCTATACATAAAAAAGAGGATTTCTCCAAATTTAATGTTAATTTATGACTACCCATCCATAATTCATTAATTTTCATATCATGATTTATAAAATTTTGTATAATTTCATATGAATCAGCGATGTATAAAATAGTTGTATCATCATCAAACAATCTAATTTTCCCTTTCAATTTTAATTTAAGTATAGAATTAATATAAATAAGGAAAAATAAAGGGGCCAAAATCGAACCTTGCGGAACACCACAATTAATATTAAGAAATTTGCTATGTTTATTTTTGATACGAACTTTTTGTTTCCGCTGATTCAAATAGTTTCTAAACAAGTCAAAAACTACACCCGAAATACCCATCATATCAAGTTTTCTTAAAAGAATAGAAAAATTTACTGTATTAAAAGCTTTGCAAAGATCTAGCGAAACAAGTGTAAATTTTTTGCCTGACTGACAAATTTTCGCTGCATATTGTGGTGTTTTTAAAATTTCGTCACAAAGATTCGTTTTTGTGGAACTATTATCAACTTTAGTTTATTAATTAGGGAACTGCATTTTGTAGCATACTCAATCATATTTTTATGTCATCATTAAATTATCAGGAATTTTGATAAATATTTTTAAATAAATACGTGGCATTCAAGTACTTATATTGTTTTCCAAGGAGAATATCGCATTTGCATGCAATGTAATAGTAGCCAGTTTTTGCCACACACCAAAATCACGATAACCAATTTTTTTAAACTCCAATATCTTGCCATTCGCCAACTCTTGAAACATATTTTTCGGTTATCTAGAAGTAAGAATATTTACCGCCTATTGTGATACCGTTTAGCGGAATTTTGTTGGATGACAAAAACTAGGTACTATACCTACTATGCATTGCATGCAATATTCTCCTTGAAAATAATTTAATACAAGGGCCGTATTTATTTAAAAATATTTATCACATTCCTGATAATGTAATGATGACATCAAACGTCTAAATATAATTGAGTATGATACATGTTTGAATTTAGGGTTTAAAGAGATTTCAAAAAATAAAATAAAGAATAAAGGTTCGTATTCAAAAATTTCAAAAAACACCACAAGATGCACCGAAAAAAGTGGCTTTAATTACATTTTTGAAGTGAAAACTTCTTTAGGCGCGTTTAGCACTTTTTGTGGGCACTGAATTAAACTGAGCCGTCACGCTCGGCTGTGTTACGCTCGAATTCGACTCCTATATTCAATCCGAACAGTCGCAATCAGTATCGACGTGGAAACAGTGTGCGTTGTTTGTGTGTTTAAGATCACAAGATAGACACTTGTTGCGTCTCAGTTATGTTCTGGCATTTTTTAAATTATATATTTACGTAGGGTGAAGTAAGGTAATTAGTTTTACCGTAATTGCTTATTCCGTGGACCCAATTTATTATGATTTCTGACTTCTGTTGAAGATGTAAAAATTCAAGGGTTGTTCAATTTTAGGAAATATCTTTTTTCGTATGCAGTAAAATTATCCCGTATTCCAAGTTTATGTTATTTTTATGATTGCTTACGAACCTAACCTAAAAGAAACAAAATTGAAAAGCAAAATGTTAGGTCTTAGTTCCCCGACAATTATTACAACCACCGCATGCCATTTATATTACTTTGCAACGAAAAAACTATAATTATAACGAACATACCTTACTTCACCCTATATTCGAAGTAAGATGTGATGAAAGTTCATTAAAAAAATTAATACTGCATAATTGTCTCATACTGGGTGTAGTATTGAAAGCTCCCTAGCATTATTTAACGGTCCACTAAATTTCAAAGTTCTAATATTTTAGAGGTAAAAAATATTAACATACCTTAAAAACAATTAAAATTTAATGATTGTTTTAGAAACGGTAAAAGATATGTATAAGATAATATTAAAGAAAAATGTTTGTGTAAATTAATGAGAGTTTCTAAAATAAAATACAGGGTGTTCAACAAACCCGAACAAACCCGAACAAACCCGAATAAAACCGACCAAACCCGAACAAACCCGGCCAAACCAGAACAAACCCGAACAAACCAAAAAAAATTGTATTTGATATTATTAATTTCACCTTGTTGAAGTTTTCACTTCTGTCGTGTGGTCTTAAGCACACACAATTTTTTTTTTGTGTAGCGTATAAAATAGGTCGGGAAATTTAAAAAACAAAAACTACAAACTTTAGTTTTTTAAAAAAATTTTAAAAACCTAAAACGATAACTATGATTTTTTTTACGATATTACTAGGCACAAAATTTCGCAACTTTGCCATGATTTTACCAATCTCTTCTAGTTGTTTACTAGATCCCCATATTGAGGTTCAAATTTGGGACACACTGTACAATAGATATACAGGGTGATTTACAGTGGATCGTACGTTACACATATAATATGGCGAAGTAGCTAACAAATCATTTTAAAAATTTGGTCCCTTACATAAAAGGACATGTTCTATTTAACAAAAATATATTTGACAATACAGCGTTGCCACTTCTACCAAAAATTAGTAGCAACTTCAATATTTTACATGGAACATCCTCTAATTCGTAAAAAGTTCCTTAGGTTCATTGGCGGTAAATTTGGGTGCATTTCATTAAACCTTTATACATGTTCTAGCGATAATATCATACCGTCTAAATAAAATAAATAAATTGATAAGAACTGCATTTAAATAGTTTTCTTTCATAATTTTTAACGCTATTCAGTACCTGTATCTATCGGCAATAAGTATTAACAAAATACTATAATAATAACGAAAGTAAGATCATTTCTATGTCAAACATGAGTTAATCATGTCATACTGACTAAAAACCGAATGGAAATAAAATAAAATTGTCGAGAACATTTTACAAATAATCGCTTATAAGTCAAAAACTTGGCTAGTTGAGTATAGATATGGGCCATTTTCAAAACAAGTGATTAGAAGCTGTTCCTCCTATTTTCAAATTAATTTGATTATTTTGGATAGTCAGGTGCTTTAAATGATTCATGGTATAGGTGGTCAAGCTTATTACCCTCTGGGGACCCTAAAACCTCCCCCTAAAGTTTGAGAAGCCACGTTTTTGACACATGACCACGTTTCACCAAAAACTGCACATGTTTGATGATATTTAGAGCATGTTTTTTGACATTTTTGCTTTATTTATTAACAAAAAAACGGAAATAATGTTATACATTTACCCAAGAAACTAAGACAAGTGCAGAAGAGCAAAAACATAAACAAAACACAAACAATAAACTCTTAAAACCCACGTCTTTGACAAAATCCCACGTCTTTGACAAAATCCCATAACTTTGACATTTTTTTAAGGCACGTTTTTGACATTTTTTTTGGCCATGCCGGCAAATCATAACCTATACGTACTGATATTTACCTGTAAATTTTATGGTGGTATTTTAACCCAATTTTTTTTATCAGATATACGAAAAAAAAAAAAAACGTGTGCCCTGATTTACTGCGATTGCCATGTTTTTGATGGGTTATGCTTTACCATTTTTCAAAAAGTAAATAAAAAAATTCCTATCTTTTTATAAAAACTGAAGTTGACCCATTTAACACTAAAACACAAATGGCTGATCGGTTCCCTTTAAGAGATCAGTGCTGCCAACTCAATTATTTAAATCAGACACAGTGAAAAAGGCGCGAATGCATGAATCCACGTTTTTGACACAAAAATGTCTTTCAAACCGAAATTTTACAAACATTTAAATTAAATGTCCATACATGCCATAAACAGTTCAAAAAGCAAATCTATTGCATAGAAAAAAAAATAATACATGGTCAAACTTGAAATACCTGATTTCTTACACGCCACGTTCTGTGAAGTTTTGACTGAATTTAGTTTTTATTTTTTTGCCAGCTACAGCTACAGCTACTAATTATGGTTGTCCAAAAAGAGACCATAAAACTACAATAAAAACACTTAAAGGTAATCTAAAATGCCTAACAAAGGCCAGAAAATCACTTCTAACAGAAAATTCCTTGTTTTGAAAATGACCCATATGCTATAACAAAATAATAAGCCAATTTAACTAGCTTTTCAAATCGGTGATAATATACAGGGTGTGACATTGAAAAAAATATACTTTTCAAGTTACCAACTTAACTGTATTTTTAAACCACCCTACTTAGCTCAAATAAGATGTGGGTGTAGTATTGAAAGCTCCCTAGCTTTATTTAACGGTCCACTAAATTTCAAAGTTCTAATATTTCAGAGGTAAAAAATATTAACATATTTTTCGTTAACCTTAAAAACAATTAAAATTTAATGATTGTTTTAGAAACGGTAAAAGATATGTATAGGATAACATTAAAGAAAAATGTTTGTGTAAATTAATGAGAGTTTCTAAAATAAAATACAGGGTGTTCCATGTAAAATATCGCAATTGCTTCTTATTTTCGGGAAAAGTGGCAACACTATAATACACACTTTCAAAATACATAAGTCAAATTTTATTTGCAGTTTTAAAACACATACTTACTACTACTAGAACAATAAACTAAACAGTCAAATCAAAGGTTCAAAGTGACGTTCTTCCTCTTCAAGGCATAAATTAATTCTTCTTAAAAAAAATTCCGACCTACTCCATGGAATATCCCTTCCTTTGCTATGCTATGTTTAAGGTTAAAAATAAATTAAAATGATTTCGTATTCATCACATTCAAGCAATGTTATTTTAGCGTTTTTCTTAAAAACGGTTGGATTTATCGAAACAAAGGTAGTAAGTATACAAAAGGTTAGGAGAATAAAAATATTCAGTCAAAATGCGCATACAGTGTAGGACAAAAAAGTTGAGACCATTCAAATTAACGTATAGGCTCCTATGTGGCGCACTCTACAAAATGCAAAAAAACGGTGGGCAAATTTATATTCCTTATTTAGAAACAGCCCCATATACGAGATTTCGTCAAAATATTATGAGCATGGCAAAAGGTATTGCAAAAAAACCTGCAAATAAAATTTAACTTTAACACCCTGTAACTCCGTTAATAATTAATTTTCGAAAAAATGTTATAGGAAGAGATAGCTTTTATTTTCGGTCTAGAATTATCCCCTAAATTTTTTGCTCATCATTTCCGGACACCCTGTATAGTCAAAATAGTTTAGATAAATAGAGCATGTCCATTTATGTTAATTACCATATGTTACGAACAATTCGCAACCTATATACGTACTATTCAACGTAAATCACCCTCCATTCAATTGTTTTAAAATGTATAGTTTTGTAAAAATTTTAAAAAACTATTATTTTAAATAAATATTATACCCTGAGTTTGTCAAAATTATTCTCACCTCTATTCCTCGACACCTCCGAATATGTAGCTCTAGCAGCCCCTCTTTTTAATCGAATATGTCCATATCCAATGTTGGCCATTCTTCTTCTTTTAATATTATTATTATTAGCATTCACAACATTTTGATTTATAATAAATTCTGGATAGGATCGCGCTCTTTGGTTTAAGGGCGGTTTTAAGCCCAAGAAATAATATTTATTCATCGGTCGAACCGAAGGCGTATCTTCATCGATTAACTCTGTTACTGCGGCGACGCCCGTTAATGATTCCGTTACGTAACTGGGTGGGATTGTTTTGTATTCGTAAACCTAAAAAAAATATAACATTACAACTATTTTGACGTCTCTTTTTCTTGTCAATTTTTATGCAGAAGTGGCGATCGCCACCGTCTCAAAGAGACGGTAGACTTAGGCTATCGTCCACTGCTTCGACTGCTATTGGGATCGCATGAAACCATGCATCTTTAATTGCATACGATTAGTTCTGCTGGTAGCGGCTTAAATTTGAGTCGCCTAGTCGTAAGCGAGGAGCCCCCTGGTTACACACTTTGGGGGCGTATGCTTCTTAAATTTAATCAAAAATTATTTAAGATTAATTAAAAAAATTACTTAATTATAACACATCGAAAACAATTTTTCCTACGAGCGTGCGCAAAGTAGTACTTTGCGCACGCATTTTTGTGTGCAAAGTTACACTTTTCCGCACTAGTGCGGATAAGACTTTTATCCGCACTGGGTGCGGAAAAGTAAAACTAGCCACCCACTGAATGAGCTTACTGGATCGGCTATCACTTTGCAGAATGTGAGTAATTGCTCTTTTGTTATAAATGTTATAAACAAATAATTTAGTTTCCTATTATTTTTTTTATTGTTATGTAATTTTTTAATTTTCTATTATTTTTTTTTGTTATGTAATTTTTAGTTGTAAGTATATTATAGTTCTTTCTTTAAAGTCGAATTAAAAATTATTAAATAAATTATCATATTTTTATTTTTGTTGTTATCTGATATGAAGCTCGTAGGAAAAATGTTGTTCCTAACAAGTGCGCAAAGTGCTTTTCCGCACGCAAGAACTTATCCGAACTCCGCTTCGCGTCGTTCGTCCAACTGTACTTGCGTGCGGAAAAGTATCACTTTGCGCACTTGTTAGGAAAATAACTATTATCATTATTGATTAATAGAAAAAAGCAAAGCACAAAGTCTTTCTCCACAATTTTTATTATTAACAGGTTACCTGATCCGGAAATACTCAATTTTTTAAGAGCTAACAAGCTCTGTGAAAATGTAAAAAAATTTAAGTTAAGACCCACTAATGAAGACGAAATTTTTAAGTTACTTCTCTCCATCAAATCTAAATCTGTTGGTCCGGATGGTATTAGTATTAGCATGTTCCTTATGAGCTGTCCTCGTATACTTCCCGTTATAAAACATATACAGTGAGGACCTAAAGTCCGTCCCCCCCCTCTAACTTCTAAACCGTTCGGTATATTTTAATGAAATTTTGAAAGATAATATTTGAGCAGGTCTTGCACTTTTTGACATACCAATGACAGCTTTAAATGTCAAGATGACAGCTGGGTCCGCTTTTGGAATATTTTTTTAAATGGAACACCCTGTATATTTTTACATTTTTAAATTCCACATAAAATTATAATTATTTTTTATTAAATGCATTATTAGTCTATACTTTATAGTTTCCGAGATATTGACTCTCGGAAAGTGACATTTTTGAACTTTGACAGCTTATAACCTTCTAACAGTACGTCTTAGAGCAAAACGGCTTGCATGTCCCTATCTTTAATTTTTATTATCTTCCTAAAAAAATCAACTTCCAGTTAAACCGGAACAACTATATTTCCTGCTTTCGAGTTACATCCGGTTTAACCGGAAGTTGATTATTTTGGGAAGATAATAAAAATTGAAGATAGGGACATGTAAGCCGTTTTGCTCTAAGACGTACTGGTAGAAGGTTATAAGCTGTCAAAGTTCAAAAATGTGGTGTGTTGTTAAAAATCCGTTACATTTGACACAGGTTTTACTAGTCTTGATTCACTTCTAAAATAGCAACGGAACTATCGTATCCACTTTGCCGCACAAAACGAACAAGTGGTAGACAATGTAGTGTTATCAAAATAATTACTTTGTTTACACTTGAAAACGGTTAGAGATACTAACTAACCGAAACGTTGTGTTAAGTAACAGTCCAACTTCGTGGATCTTTTTCTTATAACGTTACCAAGCAATATAACCAACTTTCTGAATCTCTGAAATCCTTAAATTTAGTCAACTTTAAACGAAAACTGAAATAAATATACTTTTCAATTAATAGTTAAAATAAGATACCTTTACTGTTAATATGCCATATTTAATGTTAATATGTTATATTATGTACTTATATATTTTTTTATTTTTTTTTTATTAGTTATAATAAGCCTTTCCTTTTGATAGGAAATCTAAAATAGTTTCCTTAGACTACGAATTCCTCTTATTTTGTTATTTTGTTACTAATTATATTTATCTTTCTTTTTATTTACGCTGAAATTATACAGTATAATATACTGGGTTGAGTGTAAAAGCGCTGCTCACTGTTCAGAGTGCGAACTCTGCCCTTGTGGGAAAATTGTATAACTCTGTATTTTTCTTTATTTGCCTTAATGATTTATTGTATTACTCTTTTCCACAATAAAAACAATTATTATTATTATTATTATTAGAATAACTAGACGAACCTAGAATGATTTATAATAATTCAATTCGACATGTTTCGAGTGTAGAAACACTCATCATCAAGGAAACAAAGCAAATGGTACAATGCTGATGTTAGCAATAGAGAAAATAGTAAGTGGAATTGAGCCGTAATGGAGCTTTCAATGGTATACCAGAGGTGTAAAAATTGAATAGTCAGAAGACCGACAAGACTTCAGCATACTCGAAAGTCAAGGGTTAGTGTAATGGCCCTGTCTTGGGCAGAAAAATGAAGGGAGCAAAAGGAAAATTAGGGAGTTTTAACAGACTTGGTGAACATCAAAAGACCGACAATCAAGACTTCAGCATACTGAAAAGTCAAGGGTTGTGCAAAGTGCAAAGGCACTATCCTGGGTAGAAAAATGAGAAGAGCAAAAGAAAAATTAGGAAATTTTAACAGACTTTGTGAAAATCATTAATTAAGTAGTGAAAAATCTTAAGTTTCATTCAACTTTTTCAGATACATGTAAAAATATTGAAATAAGAGGAAAAGAAAGGAAAAAATTGTTTTTCATAAAAGTCAAAGCATTATTTAGCTTGAATTAAAATGCTGTTGGGGTACCAAGCTTGTTACGGCCCAGTTACTCCGGCAGGAGTCAAAAAATACACATTGTGTGAAAAATAAATAGTTTTTTTTTTAAAAAACCTTTTTTAAAACTATTAATTTTTCACACAATTTGTATGTTTTGAATCCTGCCGGGGTAACTGGGCCGTAACAAACTTGGTACCCCAACAGTATTTTAATTCAAGCTAAATGATGCTTTGACTTTTGTGAATAACAATTTTTTCTTTTCTTTCCCTCTTTCCAATATTTTTGCATGTCTCTGACAAAGTTAAATGGAACTTACGATTTTTCACTACTTAATTAATGATATTCACAAAGTCTGTTAAAACTCCCTAATTTTCCTTTTGCTCCCTTGATTTTTCTGCCCAAGACAGGGCCTTTACACTAACCCTTGACTTTCGAGTATGCTGAAGTATCTTGTCTTCTGACTATTCAATTTTAACACCTCTTGTACACCATTGAAAGCTCCATTACGGCTCAATTCCACTTACGATGTTTTCTATTGCTAACAACATCAGCATTGTACGATTTGCTTTGTTTTCCGGATGATGAGTGTTTCTATACTCGAAACATCTCGAATTAAATTATTACGAATCATTCTAGGTTCGGCTAGTTATTCTAATAATAATAATTCGACTGGAACGCCTTTTCATCAGTAAAAATGGCCCTGTTCCAAAATTGAGGATTGCGGTATTTATAATTTAAAGCAAAAATAATCCTTGAGTGTAGCTGTTCTTCGGTAAGAAACATTTTTTTTCGCAGCTGGACGACATTTTAGTTCAGATTCCTTGACTCTCCTGCTGGCGGTAGGTTAGGAGGCAGGAAATGCCGTATCAATAACAGCATCCCTTGCATTTGCAATTGAATTATTTCTTAAATATCCCAAAAAAACAGCATGCTGTTCAGATTTGGAACGTTTGGGACGAACTGATCCAATTCTCCTCTTTAGGGATTCTTCTTATTTCCAGCGTTGCTTAATTTTCAATATAGTTTTTTTATTTCTATTATACAACTGCGCTACAGCACGGATTGACTATCCTTTTTCGATTCTTGATACAATTTAAGCACTTTCAACTTCAGACAACGGACGAGGCATTTTTATATTCTTCTGTCAAGGTTTATCAAACGTTACCACAATGCAGTTTCAAAATTAATTACATCGAAGCCAATGCTTTGCATTTTTGATAATCTATGACGCGTGATAATCTCCAATAAACAATCATTTAGACAAGCCGGTTGTACGCAAATATAACAAAACTTACCTCTTATTCTAATTCTAGTACGCTTTATTTATGAATACAACCGTATCTTTCTATATTATTGGCCAAGACTTTTTTTGTATTTGGAGGAAAGCGGCGCGCCGCGGCGTGGATACGGCTCATACGGAGCTAAGTTTATGAGAACTACATTATATTACCGAATTACCGATTTACGCATAATCGGTTTGATAAAGCTCGATTGACTACGTTCCAGTTTAAATATTTTGTTTATTGCTTTAAAAATAATAATATAAATTGTAGCTGATGTATGTGGACATATACACTACTTCACGGGCAACACTGACTGTAAGGAAATGCCGACAGTGTAGCTAGCGATGCTAGGCTCAGCGATGATATTATGCGATTTGAGTATTCAGTCCCTATTGACTTTAAAATCGTTTTGTTTGGTCGGAACTCTTAAGATGGACGACTACTACACATGGATCTGTGATCGAAGTCGACCACTACCTCAGTGAGGTGTGTAAGCTCATAGCTCAATAACAACATATTAATGATATAACCCTAAATCTTTGTCATAAGTATTTTGGGTTGCATAAGTTTAATCGATTTCAGAAATAAGACTAGCTTTTTGACGATAGACGACATATTCATCTAGTGTGTAGTTTTATTTAATAAAAAAAATAATAAATCTGTATAATAAAGGATTACCTGTAAAGGAACTTCATTGGTTCCAGTACCATCAGAATCCTCCACGATAGTCTTATATACCCCATTACTCGGCGGTACCAACCCAACGACACCATTACTATCCTCGAAAACATCTATCACGTAAGGTTTATGGTTACTTGGAGTACTGTGACTCTGCGCGGGAACATTTATATTTGTTGTGGTTCTATGGGTGGTACTGGCGGTAGTAATACTTTTGTTTGGTTTTCTACGTCGCCTTAAGGTTCTTTTAGTATTTGGTACCCTTTTGGTAGTAGGATTATTGCCGTAAGATCCAGCATCTTCATCAGAATAGAAATTTTTAGCAGTGTATCGTGTGGTTTCATCCATATAACCAAAGTTATCAGGGTTATTAAACATTAAATTTACAACGTTTTTGCTTGTTGAGCTTCGTGTTCGATGGTGTTCCTCGTGTGAATCTGGGAAGCGAGCGTTGAAGTGTTTTTCGGTAGTTGCTAGGTTTTGTAGCGGATTCCGATCAATAAAATTCTAAAAATAAATTATTTACAATTTACAATAAAGGTGACGACTCCTGAATACTGCTTTAAAGTGATAGAGACATAAAATTGGATATTTTCTGACTTTTTACATTTCTTATTTACATAGCTAATATTTCAATAGCATCGGAATTCTCTAAAAGTGACACTTTCTACACTTTTAAAAAATATATCTAAGTTCTTTTGTGCACTTACATGATTGTTAGAACTGTCTTTCTGGTACTTCTTAACTCGGATATTACGTGACGGTTGTACTTGTGGAACAATGTTTATTTCTTCCAAGTTGCTGATAGTGACAGCATCAGGTTCAGCAAAATCAGATGCTGATTGCAGGGGAAGAGTATCTATGTTGGTAGAGTTTTTTATATTATTTAAAATATCAGCAAATACATTCAGTTGCTCATTTGGCTTGATTTCGTCCTTATAAAATACTTCACTTATAACCTTAAAAAAAACGGAATACTTAAAAAATACTAACTTCAAATTATTTTTTTAAATTAATTTTATATTGGTGCCGCTATCAAACAGTTGTCCATATTTTCTGTAAAAATAATTATGCTGCTGGCGCACGCACAGTAGGGATTGGCGTGATTGACACAGAACATACCATCTATAACTACTTCTAAGTTACCTTTCATTCGTCTGTGTTTTACTGCATGATGTTACATTATAATTACATATGGGATAATTTAAACCCGAACTAAAAGTTATGGGGTATCTCTCGTACTTATTATACCTTCTAGCCAAAAATACTGTTTAATTCAAAAATTAAAGTTGAATTTAAAAATCCGTTACATTTGACACAGGTTTTACTAGTCTTGATTCACTTCTAAAATAGCAACGGAACTATCGTATCCACTTTGCCGCACAAAACGAACAAGTGGTAGACAATGTAGTGTTATCAAAATAATTACTTTGTTTACACTTGAAAACGGTTAGAGATACTAACTAACCGAAACGTTGTGTTAAGTAACAGTCCAACAAGGTTGTTCTTTTGATGTATAATATACAGGGTAAGTCGGAAGGAATGGGTCAAACTCTAAGGGTGTAATCTAAGCATCAAAATAATAAGATAAAACTCAAATGTTGTTATCCAATAATCATTTGTTTTTAAATTATAACGTTTTGATTGTTGTGCTGTCGCTATCCTGTTAGTGTCAGTATAAATAGTGTCAATATAAAATTTTACAATGATTTACCGTTAACTTTCGGATTTGTATCATTTAAATGTTATAAAATGCCGTACATTTATTCACATCTCGAATACGTCAATATGGTTTTTATTTATGGTTCGTGTAATGGGAATGCTACAGCGGCTGCTGAGGAATGTCGTCAACAATTTCCACATCAAAGAACACCGAACAGAAAGGCATTTATCAGAGTTTTCAACAAACTGTACCAGACCGGAACGCTTCCAAGTGCTAATGTAACATCCGAACGAGCCATTCGACAGGATTTAGAAGAAATAGAAAATGTTCTAGCTTTGGTAGACGAAGATGCAACGACCAGCTCACGAATAATTGGAACTCAATTGGGAATTTCCCAAAAAAAGTGATCAATACGCTTCATAAGCAAGGCTTATACCCGTACCATGTACAGCGTGTACAGAATCTTTAACCTGGAGACTACGCCAAGCGTATGCAATTTTGTGAGTAGATAATTAATAATCGTCATCTTGTACCGCACATACTTTTTACTGACGAAGCTACATTCACCCGTGACGGCATCAACAATAATCGAAACTCCCGTGTATGGTCGGACGAAAATCCTTATGCAATAGTCGAAAATAATTTTCAACACAGGTTTTCATTAAACGTGTAGTGCGGCATGATCGACAATAATTTAATTGGCCCTTCTCTTTTGGAAAATCGCCTTACAGGGGATCACTACTTTTTTTTTTCCAAAATGAACTGCAAGGACTCCTGGAGAAGATTTCTTTAAACATCATTATTCAAATATATTATCAACACGACGGAGCGCCTGTCCATTTCGATGCTCTGGTCAAGCAATATTTGGACCAAAAGTTTACAGAGGTTTGGATTGGTCGCGGTGGCCTATTAGTTGGCCTCCTAGATCGCCAGATCTCACTCCATTGGACTATAATTTATGGGGTTGGTTAAAAAATGAGGTATACAAAGTAAACGTTGATACTAGGGATGCAATAATTAGACGCATTAGAAATGCTGCACTCAATATTAAAGAAAGGCACGAATCAATTAGAAGAGCCACGCGCGCCCTTCGTAAACGAAGCGGGAAATGTTTGGAAGTCAATGGCGGTATTTTTGAAAATTTACTAAACCAATGATTTATTTAAAACAATGTTAATGTTGCATATTTTGTTCTAACAATATTATTATTATATTTAACGCTGTAAGTAATTTGAAAACAAATGAATATTGGGTAAAAACATTTGGGTTTGTTCGGGTTTGTTTGTTTCTTATTATTTTGATGCATAGATTACACCCTTAGAGTTTGGCCCATTTCTCCCGACTCACCCTGTTTGTTCGAAAGTTGAAGACAATGAGTTTCTTAAATGATGAATGAGTTTTGGACTTGCTTTGTCTCTAATTGTTTGTTAGTATTCACCTGAAGATACTTAACACTTACTGAAACGTTGTGATTTAAAGCAAATAAAGATAATGCAAGTTCAAACTTTTCTGTCATTCATGTACATATGCTATATATATTACCTTATGTTTTGGCAGAACGGTACTATGAACGGAGTTAATTATTGAATAAGGAGTCGTCGTTAAAAATTTATTAACGTCGAAAATTTGATACAAAGGTTTTCTCGGTCTAAATCTTCTTCGCCTCAAAGCATCTGCTTCCGGTGAATTTTGTTCATGCTCTTTTTTATCGACACTTTCTTCCTTTAAAGTTTTGGGTTCTCTCCTGCTCGATTCTTTTTTACCGTCAACTTGATCGATTCTTTTTTGTGCGGAAATTTCAGTAGTAACCTGAAAAAAGTAGAGATCTTGTAAAAAAACGTTATATATATATTTTTTTTTATGTAATTATTTATTTTACTTCGGCCTTTTTCCGCAACGAGGCCAATCACCGACGCCAGGGAATTTGTCACACACTATCTGGTAATTTTGCCGAATCCCTCTTTGTCGAGGGTAGGGTTCTTTAACGTGCCAACATCCATGACACGAGGCCCACAGTTTAACGTCTCTTCCGAAAGACGGCGCACCTCTTAAACCAAATTTCAAATTTAAAATCGACGTTGCCGGCACCGGACCTACGATCTGTGAGGCCGCTGCGCTGACCACTAGACCACAACGTCGATAACGTTATATTATTTAAAGTCAGTGTCATATCAACCAGGATAAGTTTAAACCAACTAATAAAACTTGTCCCGATAGGCCTTGTTATTGACACTTACTCTACATTATTTGACAGTACGAATTTCCTCACACTAATTTTGAAACTCGATGTCTATATTATTTTTAGCATTACCTAATATTAAGTATTTTTTTTATTAGAATCTAGCCTAGTGAGTTTTGAAAAGTGTTACTTTATACATGGTGTCCCAAAAAATGAGGTCAATCTGTTAATCATGTATTCCTTGAGCAAAAATAATATGACTTTTATAATGACATTTTTCATTTTCGACCCTCATGGTCGATATACAGGGTATATCTATGTAAAAGTTTAAAATTAAAAACTAATTTTTTTAAATAATTTCAGTACAAATTTTCTACGTCTTTGCTGGGATTTAAACCCAGTACCTTTCGATTACCAGTCGAGCGCTCAACCAATTACGTCACAAAGATACTTAAAGGTTCTCTCACCAACTTCGGCAATATAACTTTTTCTAGTCTAATATATTTTCGTACTATCCTTAATTTATAATAATTTAGTTTCTAAATTAAAGTTAAAAGGCAATTTAAAGCTTTTTGCAGATGATACAACAAATATCTATTTTGCAAAAAATTTCACAAAAATGTATTTTGAAATTAATAATGATCTATAAATAATTCTTTCTTAAACTTTTCATAAAATCTTCTTTTATGTTTATAATTAAAGATAAAATAAATTACGCCATTAAAATTTAAAAACGAGAATATTCAATAATCAATCAAAAAATTTTTAGGATTAGTTTAAGACGAAAATTTAAACTGGAAAAGCCATATCTAGTACCTACCGTGCGAGCAAAAATTATTTACATCAAAGAGGGTTTGGATTAAAAAACGTGGGGCTTGGTTTAGATCACAATGATATGGGGACGATATATCTAACCAATTAAATTACTTGTAACGCCTGTCAAAGGTGACGGAATAACTGATTGGTTGTTAATTCAGGTAGTTACTGAGACCCAACAAGTATTAAGCTCTACGGCTAAGCATTACGTCCTTAGATGCAAGGCCCTCTTTGATGCAAATAATTTTTGCTCGCACGGTAGGTATATTGTAAAGTCGATATCTCTCTTGGTAGCTGGTTTGCACAGAGCTAGATATTACATTTCTTTGAAATACTTTTAAAAAATATATTTTTAATTAATATATGCAAAATTACAATACTTAGCTTCTGCATGGGGATCTGCTTGATTATTAAACTTAAAACCAATTCAAGAATTGCAAAATAAAGTTATTAAATGTATACACAAATTACCACATTTAGAACCAACTGTTCATCTATATAGACCGATGGGGTATTTACACTTTCAAAACATTTATAAATTAAAAATTTAAACTCCAATTCACTCTATTATTTTAATAGAAAAAAAAATCATTTGTAACACTTTAGGAGAATAAAACATTACATATTCATAACTCCAGACATTATATAAATTACCAAACTATACCAGTAAAAAGTAATTTCGGAAAAAAATGGGTTTTATATAACGGAATAAAGATACCTATATTATTATATAACAATATTAGAAGAATTAAAAAATGGAAAACTTTTAAAAATCAAATAAAGAGATTTTTAATTGATTTAATGATTTATAGTATATTATTCCTTTTTTATTGACTTTATTAATCAATTAAATTGGATGAAATTAATTTTTTTTTATGGTAATAATGATTATTATTTTCTATATTATTTTGTCAAACTCCATAATATATTGAACTGTTAAAGTTAGTTTGGAATAAAGGTATTTTAAAGTAAAAAATATCGGATTCCTGCAGAAGTCGTTATATTATGTTGACGATGCAGTTGGATGAATGATAAAAGAGATCCTAATAATTAGTGGTCATGGGTGACTTCCTTTCCCTTATTAACACCTACCAGTTTGAAATCAAGGGGTCTTTCAAACTACATACTAACATTAAAATTGAATAAAGTTATATTGGGAGGTTGATAAGTGAATCTCGGCTTCTTCGTGGGAAATAGGAAACTTGCAAGAAAATCAAATTTGAAAAATAATGCTCTTAAGCATAAGCCAATATCATCAAAAACTCACAGTTCACCAAGAAATGTTTTTTTTAATCCTCTGGGTTAAATAGAAGCCATTAAAGTTCGCTTGTGACGTCAAAGCTTACTACAATACATAGCGCGAGAGCGGGTTATTCATACTACGTGACGTCACTAGTCAAACTTTAATTATTTATAAAAAATTAAGGAGTGATATTTAAGACGTTATATTTTGTATATTATGTTGTTGTTTGGTGTAGCTCAACATATTTATGCAACAAAAAAAATGTGTGCAAGTTCCCCATTGGTAGAGCGCTCAACTGGTAATCGAGTAGTTCTGGGTTCAAGTCCCAGCGGAGGTATAAAACTTTGTCTGCACGTCAACTGACATTTTTCATTATATTTAATAAAGACATTAAAAACCACCATTAAATTTTGCGTAAATAAACAGCTGATACCAACCTGTTCTTGAATTCTCCTTTCTGCTATCGTCTTAATACTCTTCGTCGACGTTTCAATAATTTCAGTTACAATTTCATCCTCAGGCAAATGATCTAATAATGTAATTTGGTCATAAATGTTTTTAGGTTTAAGTTGAAGAGTATATTTCGGTGTAGTTATTAGAGTTACCAATGGTAGTGGAGTATGGTTAACTAGATTACTTTGGGATGATATTTCTGATCCAATTGGTTTTGAGACTCTTACGTTCGTATTAATACTCTCAGCATTATCATTTTCGTTTTTAGTAGAGTTAGATTTTTTATTTATTTTATTTCTTTGCGCCGTTTCTTTTAGAGCATTATAAACCTTATCTTTAGTTTCACTTTCAAATTTTCTTTCTGCCCTTTTGTCATTTTGATTAAATATTTCGTTGACTTTACTAATATTTTCTACAATTTGATCAGGTTCTTGTTGAATATCAATATTTTGGAGAGTTTGAATTCGGGCAGATTTTTTGTCCAGTTCTTTAAATATAGATTTAACCGGACCTACTGTTTCTTCTTTAAAAAATGGACTGTCCAAAGGATTATCGCCAAAGTACCTAAAATATATAAAATACGAAATCATTTATTTTTGTCGTAAAAAAAGGGCTTCAACTCTGCTATATAAAAAGAATAAAATACGACAATAATAATAATATTTCTTCACTGTCTATCAATAATCATTCAATTAAATATACTAATACAATTAAATTTTTAGGTTTATATATTGATGAAAATTTAAGTTGGAGAAAAATATATTGAATATTTAAGAAGTTACATCTCACCAACAATTGGCATTTTGTTTAAAGCTAAAAATTATATATCGTTAAAATATTTAAAAAATATATATTATTCTTTGGTTTTTATTCAAAATTACAGTATATGATTTCAATTTGAGGACCAGCGAATTTACCTACAATTCAGCCATTAAAAAAACTACATAACAAAATAATTAAATACATATGTTCTTTTTTAAAACCAACTATTAATTTATATGCACCAAATTGATATTTAAATTTAGATAAGCTTTATAAATTAAAACTAGGCATTCTAATACACTTTATTATTAACATATCACAGAAATTCTGCGATATGTTATACATCTCTTCGGTACGCAATCTAGAACCCCTGATCGCCTATTGAAAATTTCTGTCTTATATAGCTGTTTGGTGAAAATTATGTATGTATGTTGTCGTAGTCGTCGTCAGTTTCGACATTTTCACATTTGCGATTTTTTTTTTCGGAAACGGTTAGAGTGGGACGATTGAATCTTTTTAGTTTTAGAGACGAATAGTAGGGGTACGTTGTGTAAAAATTTCTAATATACAGGGTGTATCGGAAAAAAGTTAGTAAACGACAAGTTCGAAAAATATCGGATTCTCGTTGGGATTCGATACAGGTCGTAAAAATAAGTTTTTTCAATTTAAACTTTTTCGACGCATAGACGACCGTGGACTACAGAAGCCTATTGTTTATGAGCGCGATCGAAAGTTTAAAAATGTTTTTTTCTATTTTTTCAAAGTCGAAAATGGGCCGAAACAGGTACCTATTGGATCGTTAATAAGTCGAATTGGGTGCAACCGACCGACATTCGGTTTAGATAATCGTTTAGGCCATCTCAAAAACTACCTTTTTTCAATATATCGTTCTAAACCTACCTTGAAGAGAAATTGTCCAAAATTGTAAGAACGCGGAAATTACGATTTTAGGCATGATTTTTTCACGGTTTTTATTTTTTTTTGTACCGAAAACGACTTTCGATCAAAATATTGTATACTTTAGCAGATAGAGCTCGTCAAATTGTATAAAAGAGAATTTTTTTAGTTTCTTTATCATTAATACGGAAAAAACGGCAAGCTTTTGAATTTTCATTTCTTGACTGGGTTTTTTCATCGCACTGGCTTGCTTAAACACTTTTGAAAGTGTCTATATATAACTTTTTGAATTTTTTCTTGGTCCACTATATCAACGAATAAACAAGCTTTTATTTGCATGGTTACCGCGCTCTGCGAAAACATATTTTGTGGCTCAAAAAAAAGTATTTATGATTTTTCAGGAGATATTTTCATATGACGTTTCACTATATCGACCGTAGCTTATTCAATTTTTAACAAAACATCTCTCACCTTGGATTTGATTTTGTATAGCTGCTCTTTAATAAATGGCGCGCCAAATTTCACACGACCGACGCAACGATAAGATCCACTGCGTTCATGTTCAACTGATTTCGCCCAACCTGCCATGAAACCATCTCGTAAATAAAAGTCTGCGTTAGGAGCAGACCAAATAAACGTAAACTTTTTCGCGTGCGGTGCGGCGCTGGTCGACAATTAAACGGTGCCGATATTAGACAAGAAAATTTATAATTTGAAAGTGGAAATATTCCACGAAAATTTTTTGGGGGTCAAATAGAGGAAGAACCGCTTTCATCACTTTAATGGGTCGCATGCCACTGAAACCATCTACTAATTGTAAATCATATTATATATATATACTTTTATGACGAGGTCCAGAGTCTTCTGCGCTATAGCCGGTCCCAAGCTTTCAATACTTAGTACCATTTTAGTCACATTTACTTTTTAGACGACCATAAAGTAATCTAAATTAAATCTCTTATTAATTTTTTTTATAGTAAAGTTTACCTGATTTTTAAACAATCAATTTTATCACCAAGTTGTATCCTAGGAGTAGGGTGCTTTTGTTCCACAATACTTTCATCGTCGCCTTCTTCTTCATTGTTTTTTTCCTCGCTGTCGTCATCTTCCTCCTCATTATCGTCATATTCTTCGTCTTCACTTTGTTCGGTGTCTTCGTCTGCATTTTTAACATGTTCGGGAATCGGATCTATACTTTGAGGTAAATCGGGACATTCCAACTTATCGGCCATTTTGTAAAATGATAGTTCTCCCCCTATTTTTACAGGAATGTTATCCATGTTTTCTGCGTAACGTAACGGAGAATTTTCATTTAAATCTGGAATATTAAGTTAAGATTATGTTTTTAGAAAAATCCTTAGCATTTTGAAATAAAAATAATTAATCGCTCTAATACGATAAGATTTTATTAAGTCAAAATAATTCTTATCCTTATTCATGGAACAAAACATGCCGAAGATGTCCCTACACTACAATCCAAACTGTATAAATCGGTTAAACCATTTTCAAATTACGAAAGTTATGGTTTTCAAGATAATTCGACTTGAAGCCTTAAAGATAAATTTGTCGATAATGAGCTTTTGTATGAAGGTATGGTTGGATATCTGGTTAGATTAAAAATATTTTGAATTATACAGGGTGCGCCCAAAAAGTAGGGTGCCATAAAGTTACATTTTTTTTAAATGGGACACCCTATATTTGAATACATTTATTAATTTTACGTGTTATTTCATATATTTTTACTAACGGTTTTATATACGAAAAAGTTATAGTTTTTTAGATAATTCGACTTATAATGAAAATTTTGCATTTGCAAGCATCTCGTTGTTGTGAAAATGCTACTTAAATTTTGACACAAAGCGATTCATAATCTTTAAACTTACTAAGTAAAGTCAAAAATGCATATTCACTATGAAATATTTGACGTCTTATTTACAGGGTGTCTACTTTCTAGGACCAAAGTCAGAAAACTTTAAATTGAAAATTATCACTTTTATTAAATAGAACACCCTATATATTTTTCTGTCATCTTATAGCTCGTCATAAACTCTTCAACTTTTGTAAAGAACGTCCTATCCCCATTTCTAATAGTTTTTAAAATATTTTGATATTTCGAGATTTGATGTCCTCGTTATAGCATTTTTTGTCAATGGATCACAATAATAGCCATGGAAAATAAATGGAAATAATGGCTGTAGATGACACATTAAGAATCAGATCAATGTAATAATTATGCCCTTTTACTGCAAAGTTTATTGTCCAGTCATTTTATAAGTTGAGACTCAAAATGAATTTTTCAAAAAATGAATTAATCGATATGATTTATGTTTTGGGCGAGGTTGGGTCTTTTTGCTGAACAACTATACAGGATGAAATATCCCGAGCGGCGAACACCTAGTCCTCGAAGTTTTCAAAATTTAATGGAAATGTTTGATTCAACAGGCGTGATCCACTGACAGAAATGTTATAACGAGAGGACATTAAATCTTGAAATATCAAAATATTTAAAAAACTATTAGAGATGGGGATAGGACGTTCTTTACGAAAGTTGAAGAGTTTATGACGAGCTATAAGATGAAAAAAATATATAGGGAGTTCCATTTAATAAAAGTGATAATTTTCAATTTAAAGTTTTCTGACTTTGGTCCTAGAAAGTAGACACCCTGTAAATGAGACGTCAAATATTTCATAGTGAATATGCATTTTTGACTTTACTTAGTAAGTATAAAAATTATGAATCGCTTTGTGTCAAAATTTAAGTAGCATTTTCACAACAACAAGATGCTTGCAAATGCAAAATTTTCCATTATAGGTAAGTCGAATTATCTTAAAAACTATAACTTTTTCGTAAACTAAACCATTAATAAAAATGTATGAAATAACACGTAGAATTAATAAATGTATTTAAATATAGGCGTCCCGTTTAAAAAAATGTTACTTTATGACACTCTACTTTTTGGGCGCTCCCTGTATAATTCAAAATATTTTTTAAATGTGCCAGATATCCAACCATACTTTATTACAAAAGCTCATTATCGACAAATTTTATCTTCAAGGCATAAAGCTACTCCGCGCAATCGTTGACTCACCCGGTACATTGAGGAAGTTATGCTTAGTTATAAACGATTTAACAGATATAGGTTGTGCATAGTCCAAACGGTATTACCATTAAAATTCTATTAGTAGGTTTATAGACTGTAAGTTTGGTGAAATATTGGCCAAGTCTGTCTGCATGTACAGTGTTATCAATTTAGTTTGTCCCGCTTTTAAGAGCCTGTAACTTTATTGTATTTTGAGTTAGCGAGCTCATTCAAAAAAGAAGATGTACCATTTTTAGCAAAGTTTTTATGAGTGTTGTCAAAAATTACAGTACGTGTCACATGTCATATTTGAAAGCAAAAATTTAATTTTTTTAAATGGGACACCCTGTATATTAGAGGCGCATTAGATGGTCCATTTTCTTCCGATTTCAAAAATATAACACACATATGCATTATTTTCTTCATTCTATCAAACATTGACAAAAATATGGAAAAATTTATTATTGTCAAAAAGCATCAAGATAGCTATGCAACTGTTTTGGTTGCTATGGATTTTATCTTTATTTATATTTCAGTCTGTCATTCTCAGCATTATTAACCGTTTCGAATATTGTAGAAAAGTTATTTTGTATGTAAAAATTAACTAACATGATATATTATTATTCAGTGGAGGAAAAGTGTTTTATGTTTGATATTTTTCGTCAAACGGGCAGTGCAACCTTAGCACTTAGGAGGTATAGGCTTCAGTTTCCCAATAGACGGATTCCTTCCAAAAAAAGATTTTATCGGCTCAAGAAAACATTTTTCGAGACTGGAGGTATAAAGAAAAAATGAATAATTAGGCGGAAAACAATTATTACGGAAGAAATGGAATTGAATGCCTATTTTCGGGAATTTCCCTACAAATCTATACCCGATATACTACGAGAGCTGCCTATAACGTATGGTTCAGTAGAAACGATTTTAAAAAAATATAAGTTCCGTCCATACAAGCCTAGAAGAGTGCAAAAATTAACGCCTGGGCAAAAGGAAAATAGGCTGCATTTTTGTAGATATATGATGGACGAAATAGGAAGAAACCCTAACTTTTTAAATTCTATATTATGGACGGATGAGTCAAATTTTTCCAACAGTAGGGGATGCCACCGCCGATATACGCATCATTGGTCAGACGAAAATCCTTTCAATATTCAGGAAATCCAGTTTCAAGGGCGACAAAGTGTTAGCGTTTGGTGCGGAATAATTGCGGATCGGGTTTTGGACCCAATAATTTTCGAAGGTTCCTTAACTGGCCCACGATATTTGAATATGCTGCAGGAGGAAATTTAAGATCGTTTAGATAATTTACCCATCCTAACGTTAAGAAATTTAAAATGGCAGCAAGATGGAGCGCCGCCACACAGTGTTGCTCCAGTAACTGCATATTTAAACGCAAGATATGTCCAATGGATTGGAAAATCGGGTAGGTACTATAAGATGGCCGCCGAACAGCGCAGACCTAACACCCTGTGATTTTTTCTTTTGGGGGTATATTAAAAATATTATTTATGATACACCGTATTATTCTAATGAACTGTATATTAGAATTGAAAACGCCATCCTTCAGATAGAAAATAATAGAGAAGTTTTATTAAAAATGAATAGTCACATTGTAAAAGTGTTTCGTAAGTGTATTGAAAAAGGAGGGGGTCATGTAGAGCAATATAGATAACGAAATACAGTTGCATAGCTATCTTGATGCTTTTTAACAATAATATATTTTTTCATATTTTTGTCAATGTTTGATGGAATGAAGAAAATAATGCATATGTGTGTTATATTTTTGAAATCGGAAGAGAATCTAATGCGCCTCTAATATACAGGGTGTCCTATTTAAAAAAATTAAATTTTTGCTTTTAAATGTGACATGTGACACCTACTGTCATTTTTGACAACACTCATAAAAACTTGGCTAAAAATGGTACATCTTGTTTTTTGAATGAGCTCGCTAACTTAAAATACAAAAAAGTTACAGGCTCTTAAAAGTGGGACAAACTAATTTGATAACACTGTACTTAAAGGAATATTGCAAATTAATTACAAAATCATAACTTAATTATTAAAACTTACCTGGCAGAGTGTAATAAGGATATTTCTCAATATCAATCGTATCCGGCTTCTTTTCAGCAAAGGTATGGTTAATTTTATCAATAAAACCAAGATCGATCTCCAAATCCTTATTATCCCCATCGGCAGATCGTCTTCTTCTAACTTTACCAATTTTACCAAACTCATCGCTAATTTTTGCTAGAGCTGCTTC